>CM049432.1:62748615-67748615 GCA_026929855.1 Poa annua | reverse complement strand
AGATGTAGTATTCTATCTATTTTTCTATGTGTGCTAGTTGCCATGAAAAATACTCCACCAAATCTCATCTAATTGGCACCATTGAAATTTAAACAGTAGATAAATTACTAAAATATGTATATTGCTTTGTTTAAAATGATGTTGTTCCAGCCACCAATCCCATCTATTGACCTCATATAAACTTTATTATTATTTTAAAGTTCAAGGATGCATCTCTCTGATCATTTTTTTTTCCAAAAATATGTACGTTTAAGGTTTTCTCCTTGGCCTTACGGGAATTCTTAAATTTTGTCTTGGTGTAGTTTTATTACTATGTAAATTATAATCAAACCGCCAGCTAATGAACAAACAACTCAAATAATACAGTGACCCTCATGCAAACATTAGAAATACCATCTGAAAAAACATTAGAAATACCTTAGCCAACTTGATGTGCTAGCTCCAATGAAACTTAAATTATCCAATAGTTGGTGAAAATAAGTTAGCTAGGAAGGAAAATGGTTTTAATTAAGTCACCACTATACCCTAGCATTCTTCTCTAGCTAGCAGCTAGCACTGTATGTACAGCTTACAAAATTAAGTTGCAAGTTTCACATCTGAAGATCAAGAGCTGAAGCTCCAACACATGCATGTACACCGTCTCTCCGGGTGTGCATGCATATGCACGTGTTAGCTCCGATTAATTGATCTGTCTAAAATCTTGCAATCACTGCTGCTTGTTGTTCCTCCTGAAGTTCTCCATCTGCTACTACGCAGGCGGCGGACCCTGCCCCTGCTCGTCGTGCCGCGGCCTGGCAGCCCAGAGCGTGCTGACGGTGCGGAGGCGGTGGAAATAGTCGGCGATGGAGACGAAGCAGAGGGCGGACTGTCGGATGGTCAGCATCTGGTGCAGCTTGTGCAGGGTCTGCTGCCTCAGCCCATCTGCCTGCAGCAGTAGAAGCCAGAAAGAAACGTTAAGCCCTTTGAACAATCGTTATTATTCATGTAAGAGTAGTTAAGAGAAAATGTCAACTTTTGAACAGCTCCACCAATTGGCAACATAAGACCTTGTGTAGAAGAATAAATAATCTGTCAAAATCACCGGCCCCATATATAATAAAGCTGATGCGTGCTCTCTTTTTCCTGCACACTAATTCCCCTGACCATGATGCCCCAACTTCTCCATCTTGTCAATCATCATCATCATCGTCAATTCATCATCCTATGTTTCAGTTCCCTCTCGTACGTGTCTGTTCCGTGCGCGGGCAGCGTGTGAATGGATGGCCTTCGATCTCCTTCCCAATTTGACTTTGGCACAGCGTAGCTAGCTAAGGTTTGCCCAACCTATTGCTTCATCTGCCGCGCATGCTGATCTCAACAACCATGCGTACATGCATGCTGATGTAGTGCTCTCGCTTGGGTGACGCTGGCCATTCTTTTTGACGGGTTCCGGAGTCCGGACGCTTGGAGAAACCCATTTGACAGTGACGTGTACATCACATATGATCATATGTTACTCTACTATACTATGTACCTGCCTGACGACACCTTCCATGGAGGATATCTTGTTGAGAGCGAGGTTCATGTGCCCCATGAAGTTGCCGCCGGCGAGCTCCGGGGAGGCGACGGTGTCGGAGAGGGAGTGTTGGAGGGCATCCATGCCGTTGCTCAGCGTTTCCTCCGTCTCTTGCACCCACCGCTGGAGGTTGTAGATGCCCAGGAGCTGGCCCTCCGACAGTGGCTCAACATGCTTCACCATTACCTGCATGCGTTGATTTAATATGTGGAAAATTCACAGTAAGATAATTTGTATTTGTATATTATAATGTTTCTGAATATATAGCTAGGCCATCCATATCGCCGGCTGATATGTATAGTACCTACGTGCTAGCAGAGCTTGTTTGCCACAGGTTAATTTTCCGTGAAAGCAGAATACATTTTAGGAGTAGCGCATATCTATGATTTGCACATCCGATCTGAAATGTGTACTCGGTAAGCTCAGATGCCTAAGAGTCCATATGAAAAGACACTCCAAATTTACGTTATCTTTTTATTTTGGGAATATTGCTGTACGTGACCTTCTCACACCAAAATATACATAAATATACCTTCTAGAAGGTCAAGATAGTTGGTTGTTCATATAATAGGCAAAGGAAGGGTGTATGTTTGAAAACCATGCTTGACATTTTTCTCAAGGATTTGTTTCATTATCATGAGAATTAATTATGCATAAAGTGGATCGGTGACCTTTCAGAGCGTACACATCAGTGAAGATAGTATTAAGTTATTAACAGTTGCTGATTTGCATGCGTAACCCATAATCTGAACTGCTAAATAGAATTATTAGGATTATAATGGATATATTATCGGTAGAAAAAGGAATTTAAACTGAACCAAAAAAGCTACAAGTTTTCTTTTCTTTTTTGAACTTGAGTATTTATTATGGGAAAAAATATCCACATCACGAATGCAACCTCTCCTACAGATGTTTCTGTCCAACATTACCTACTCCCCCCAAATCCCAATCAGTCGTTCATATACATGTCTCAACAATGCATGCATCCAAAATTGCATGTTGGTTTTTCATTCATCTCAACTTTTAACTATTCTATCAAGTGACGGAGCCTCCTACACACATAAGGCCAAGCCTTTTTTTTAATATGGAACCAATTATCTTGAGTTGTTGACTGGGTAATTAAAACATGGAAAGATGTATAATTTAAGTAGTTTTGGAACTTTTCAAAGGCTGGAGTTGGTGGAGATTACAGCAGCAAGCAAGACAGGGGCATTGTTAGAAGTTCATTCCAGTTTTACTTAGGCACACACTTTTCCTAAAATGTACATACACCAATGGAACTTTTTGCTGGACTTGGTAAGGTCAAGCTTCCGTACATATGTAATTAAGAAGGTCATAAAACATAACTATAATTCGATGCCATATGGTTAGAGTTTTTATTAGATTTTTTTGCTTTCATTAGGCTTTGGTTTGTCATGACTGTTGGCTTGTAAATATTAGGCTATATACATCAACCGATGCACAGGCCGGAGGTAATGAAAGATTATATTTTCTATAAAAAATATGGCATACTTTGTGTTCTTTAACAAAAATAGAACTTAGTTTCCTAAATTAAAGTCTAGAACAAATGTGTTTCATGAGAAGTCTGTGTAGTGTACGTGTATTGTAATTATGCAGAGACCTATGTGCGATTGTATTCCCTTGATGCAATTTTGAGTTGATAAATCTCTTTTTGTTAAAAATGTCAAGTCGTGAGTTCAAAAATATAATTGAGAAGATTGACTATATCAACCAATGAAGGGATTGTTGGCTCAGATAAATTTAGATGCCATCGGCGTTGATAATGACCCAATGGTTTCTCGAAAGTGATTGTGTTGGTTGAGGGCCCCTTCCGAGGTAAAAAATATAAAGAGTGCAGAGAAGATCAAACTATCTCTTCCCCCTCCCCATTTTTCTATCTCTCTCTCTCTCTCTCTCTCTCTCTCTCTCTATATATATATATCTTATTGGGCTTCAGAGTTCATATAGTTTACACTGGTGAAAATGAAGTTGTGCATGGTTTATATGGAATTTTTACAGAGTTGTGTGGCTAGTGTTTTGCATGGACCGGTAATGACATGTATGTTTGAACTGGCATTAGGCAATATATTGAAAATTTATTTCACCTTTTTATTAATGTAGGAAAGGGTCAATCCCATATTAGATATATAGTGTGGTAGGTCTGGAATGCCATGTTTCTTTAGTTAACTGATCAAGGGAAATGAAAGTTAGTGTCTTGCGGATCAAGAATTGACATGAAGATATTTCTATCAAAAAGATTAGTTGACCTGAAATGTCGAACAAGAAGGTGGAATCATTCATCAACTCCGAGAAGATTAAATAGTTGTCAATAAAAGATAGGACCGGGTTAGTTGCCACCATATAGGGGAAACAACTTGATTTATAGCTGTCACAACGCCACAGGGGTTACATGCCCAACATTTACTTTCCAAAATTCTACCGAAATTAAAATTTATGTATTAGCAATACATGCTAGTAAAAAAATACAAAAGTGTCACCGAATAGTAGCCATACATCACACAAGGACACAAACATGAATTTTAGTGGTATTAGTGTGGTTAAGGATATAGAATATAAGTGAATGGACTACAAATGTGTGGTTCTTTCGCACTAATAAAAATGGTGTTCATATGTATGCATGAGCCATGAAATAAGCTTTCATAGTTTTGTGCTATATGATCTTGTGTAGTTAGTCAGGGACTATGTTGCATTATAAAAAATGTTGTTAATTTGGCAATCCAAAGTTCTAGCTAGATAGAAATCACTAGATTTATCATATACTAGTACATCACGTATTTGTAGTCTCAGTGGTAAAGTAGAATTTTAATCCTATTTGGTCGATACTCTAGGAGGAAAACTAAGTGGTATTTTGACATAAGATGCTCCCCTTACCAAAATAAACCTAGTATTAGCTTGGAAGCACGATATCGCGTTGTCTAGGAAGAACGGATACTCTATGATATCAATTAGCTGTGCATTTTGTTTGGTTGGTACATTAAGACTCTCCAACCACATGATCTCGCTAACAGGGCTAAGTCTGTGTTTGGTATTATGGTGGATGATCATAATCCTGTTTTCCCCACCCCATGCTTGCCATTTTAGTGTTTCTTGATTTATTCCTACTTGTATGTGTAATTTTAATAGCATATTATAAATAGTCACAGGTTTGCACAATTCAGCCACTGCAAACTGGGCCTAAATGTGGGAACATGATTAGTTATGACGTCACAGCTCCGCATCGGGGGATAGAAATCAGCCATGACTTACAGGGTCTTCAGCCCGAGGTCAGTGTGCCAAAGTCGAATGTAAACTCTTCAGCCGCTCTAACACAACATGCAACCCATTTGGTGTCGCTGCTTAATTATATGCATTCATACTTTTCAAAAATAGGTCCGACTACAAGAAGAATTTAAATCGATCGGGGTTCTTTCATCCACTCCCACACTCCAAACCCAGGCACACATCTGAAGGTGAACAAAAACATTATACGTACCTTGATATTCTACTCGAATATAACATCAGTAATGCAAGATTTTGTGTCAAACTATATTGCTGACCATTATCGAATAGTTTGCATTTTTTTATGAAGTGGCTAGCGCATGCAGTTAAACATTGTATTGATATTCAGTGGAGGATCATGACAAGCAACAAAGGAAGGGCTGATGGCTTAAAATAACTGGGCTAGATGAGCTAGATCATGGGCCATATATGTATTGCTTCTTCTTTTTTTGCAATTTTGAAAGATTGGGCTAGGTCCCAGTATCGTTCCCAAGTAGATCATCCCTACTATCAATAGAAGTTGGAGACTACACATCGATCTCACATCTATGGTCTCGCGGAGGCTAGACGCGAGGGTGAGTGTAGAAATACATTGTCATTAGTCATGACTTCTCGCTTGTTAGAACATTTGGATGAACGATTTGGTGCATGCATGCAATTCAATATATGAACGCTAAGTATACCACCACTCCTTGCAAAACAATCAAGCTGGTGTGTTCATACCTTGATAACCTCTGACGGCCGAAACCCACCCAACCAAAGGAAACAGCGCTCTGCAGGACTAGCCCACACTCCACACAAGAGATGGAAGATATCAGCCCTGGCAATAGCGGCCTTCAGGCTCAACAACTCTTCATGCTGAGCCATGGCACCCCCGATCATCACTTGCAGTTGGTTGTCCGGTGCGTGATCGTTCAACGCTCCTCTAAGCTGGAAGATCAGCTTGCTGTGCTCATCCACCCATCTCCCATACTCCATGTCAAACATCCCAGCTGCTCATCATAGATGTCATGGAATTTTATCATTAAATATTGCATCAGTTTCTAATTAGGGACATATTCGCATGATTAGTTTACTTGCTCAAATAATAGATTAAAACTAAAGGATGTATCGATTGATGGATTGGCTTAGAGTGTCTCAGTACCAACTGAAGGGGCGTTAGGAAGGCCTTGGTGGTGCTGATCTCCAGTGCCCAGCAAGACACCCTGAACATTTTATTTTAGCACATAGATGTCACTTGCAGGGAATGAATAATGCTAGTTGCGAGAGTTGATCAAATAATTAAGTGGAGTTTTTCCCTTCTAATTACCTGTACTCTTGCAGCTTGAACCTGTTGTTCGATCTGGCTTAATCTAATCCTACTTGTCTCCAGTTGTTGGATGTAAGCCTGAATAATGAAGATATTTGTTACCTTCTTGATGCACCAATTAGGCATATGGTATGGATGGATGTATCCGATTTCAGTTTTTACAAGTCCTCGATCTAGTAATATTCGAGCTAGTAGAGCTTGTATTTTTGTTAGAAAATGGGTAGAGCTTGTGTATAAATATAAGTTCACTGGATAACAAAATATTCAACTTGAATAGTATATTCTTATGGAATTTAGGTATAGTTTATATGTAAAGCTTTTCTGGTACATGATCTGTCTAGTTTCTATATCTGCTAGCATAGAACTGAAAAACAATTATTGGGTGGCAAATTGGAAAATATATATCGATCAAACAGTAGTTATTGAGGTTTACTTAAGTATAACTCATTATTAATTTCTTTACAAGCAGACACGGCATGATCAGACAATATACTACAGTACACCAGGGAATAGTACGTAAGACATATATACAGCGATAATTATTTTGGAAAGTAACATAGTGGTTCTCTAGCTAGTTGGCCTGTCAAATTCAGAGAAAATAAAGATATCCTTGAGCGAATAAGTTCCAAAGAAAGAGCCAAAACTGCTACATCACAAAACTCATTTAATCGCTACTAGCAGACAATGAGACTGCATTTACTTGGCAAACGGAAAGTATAGTTGACTAATAGCAGTGGAGTTATTTATACTTCCATGAACATTAATGTATATACATATATATACATGTATGTTTGTCTGGACCTTGCCACATGTACTAATTGTATGTTTGTGAAGATGTGTACAGAAAAAAAAATATGCATGATGTGTTTCTTTAAGTTGTGGAGTTTCTTGGTTGACTGACTCACCTTCTTCCGGAGCCTGCTTTTCCTCGCTGCCTCTCTATTCTGTGCAAGCCTTCTCAATGTCTGCGACATGCACATAGAAATACACACATGTCAAAGTCAAAAGTCATAACATATGTGCAGCTAGGGTTAACTACTATGTATATATGTGTAGCCTGCCTGCCCCGCAGACAATGACTGTTCACCCATCTCCTAATTAATTAATTAATTAATTTGCCCTTTTAGGCTAAAAGACCTTTAATTAGTTGTCAAGAATCAAGATCACTGGCTGTCTGGGTACGTAGAGCCTAGCTTACCTTGGGGTCTTGTGTTCTCCGGACCCCTTCCCTCTCTGGATCTGTGCTAGAAGATGTTGCACCCTTCCCACTGCTGGTTCCTTCTTTCTGCAAGCCACATTTGTTTTCCAAGAACATGTGAGAGAATGATGAGAGAGAGAGAGAGAGAGAGAGAGAGAGAGATCAGCATGTACACCTTAATAAGAGTAGCACTGTTCTTGTTCTCCTTTGCTGAGTTAGGCAACAAGGGTGCTGCATTGTGGCCACCGGCAGTGACCTTCTGGCCGGCGGCACCTTGCTGATATTCAGGCCTCTTGGGAGATGGCTGCTGCGGGTTGCCGACATTACCGAGCATGGCGGCGCCGCCGCCGTTAATCTAAACATAATGTACCCATGCATGACAAATCGATGCACTTAATTAAGCACATGTATGTATATACTATTAGGGAATTTGCATGCATAAGCGTACGTACGTACGTACCTTCAAAGCAGGATTAAGTGGCTCCGCAGCATGCATGGGCTGGGAGGGAAAGATGTTCAGAGTCTCTGTAAAAGAAATATAGGGTTAATTCACAAGGTAATTAAAAGTTAAGCACATCATAGCTAGAGAGAGAGAGATTTTGTGCAGTGCTTTGGAAGCTAGAAGTAATTAGCTAGTAGAAATAATCCCGAAACAAGAAGAAATGTGGTGCCTAAAAGGGGTGCTTAACTTTGATCTTGACTACATGTGTAGTACCTGTATAACAACACTTGGGGTACGCATGCTTATGGGGCTACAGTTCAACAGAGTGCATGAGAAGGTGCAAATGAAAAGGAATGTGAGAGAAATGGAAAGAACGAATATTTATAGCTTCTTTTAGATCAAGCTCTTGCAAAGGAGAGGGGGGAGTTTGTTACATGTCACACTCTTCACACGGGGAGAATTACATTATAAATCCCAATAAGGAACACATCATCAAGAGAAATAACATACGAAACCGAGAAGGAATTAGACACAGCACCGACCAAATAAGCATGTGTGTATGTGGCATGCACACATACATGGAACATACCCAATTGGTGTATAATAAGGGAAAGCAAATTACAGGGTGAAGTATCATGGATACTGAACTTTGAGGGGGAAAGCGGGGATATTATTTAGAGGGGGTGTTTTCAGCAACCTACGTCGTTGTTCTTGAATCGACTGTGGGTCATGACCATCTAGGTAGAGAAATAGTGCTGCTTGATCGAAATCCGCCATGTCATAGCTCGTAGACTCCTTGCTCCTAGAAAGGAAATTGGATGATAGAACAAGCAATAATCAGTGGTTGGATACATTAGGAAGCAAGTAGGAGCACAACTTTTCTTTAATGGAGCAGATAGAAGAGTCGGTGTGAGAATTCCATTAAAAACTTTTGATCTTAGCTACTTGCTGAAAGCTACAACGAAAAGAATAATAACTATTTGGAAAGTTATTGTCATTCTTCCTTATCTCGACCTCAAAACTGTTTCCATGATCCCTAACTAATCACTAGGTAAACAATTTGACATAATGATACATGGTCTATCTAGCTAGTTCCTTCTGTATCTATGCCCATCCAGGAATTCTTTAAAGCAATTAAGAACCCAAATTAAGTCCACAAGATGGAACAATCCTGATCGATTTGCTAATTAAACTAAAACCTATATGCTTGACACAAGAACAATTTCTTTCATATTGCTGAGAAAATAAAATTAAACCTATAGGGAAGAAAGGAAATCAAAAGGTGGGAACAGAGAACTAGTGGGAATCAATCAGTGTGGAGTTGGTGAATTCCTAGTTAGCTAACCCATGAAAACCAAGAAACAACAGCTTAGTGTTCTCTCTTTGTGTGGAGACTCAAAGAGAGAAATCTGAAAAGGCCAAAACAGAAGGGGAAAACGTATAGCTCGTATAACCAACTTACATGGAGGTGGAGGCGATCATCGGCTGTGGCGAGGAGGTTCTCTCGAAGCCTAGGGGGATCTCCAAGGGTTTGTGATGGTGGTGATCGTCTTCTCTGAAGCCTACCATGAAGCCCTTATGAAGGCCCTGACCATCCTTCACTCGTCTCTCTCCCCCCTTCTCTCTCTCTCTCTCTCTCTCTCTCTCTCTCTCTCTCTCTCTCTCTTCACACTATGCACATCTCTAGCAAATGGATACAAAATCAGACATTAATTGCAAAACCGACTTCTGTTTGCACTCTTCTTTTATACTTGGCACCAAAGATATAAAGAAAGCGCTGCAGCTTTTCGTTTGGAAGTCACCTAAAATCTTCTCCCTACTCCCCTTATCTTTTGACCAAGAACCTGAGAGAAGACTTATATGAGAGAGAGGGAGAGAGACAAAGGATGGGTTGGGCAAATACTAGTCTGTATTAATTGGAAGATTGTGAGGAATACAATTTATATCTTTTATTTTTTTACCACTCCCTATTCAATTATATACCATTTTGACATTGTCGTCTAACTCCGTCGGTCTGACCGACGCCGTTGAACCATTTGACGGTTATAAGTCATTTTTTGTTGAATAAAAAACTGAATTAAGTACCATATGTAGCTGATATAGGGACGAGAGCGCTGGCCATGGATATCTGATAGGCTAGCGGTCTGCAAAAAAAGATATGAAGATGCACCAAGAATCTAATCTGGACGAAAATCACCTTCCAACTCTATTAATTTTTTACCATGAAGATGATGCAAAACTTTCAGTGAAAACTAAAGCTAGATGGGTTGGGTAAATACTACTCTTATTAATTCCTACGTATTTGCTATTTTCTCTTTGCAACTCCTAGCAATTTTGTATCATTTGTGATATTTCAGTCTAATTCCAGTAGCTAATCGATACTACGGAACCTATCAGAAACTTACTGCAAAGTAATATTTTAATTATTTGCTCACCACCATACATATTTATAGCGGATCTTAGGAGAAGAGAGTGGTATTTATATGTGCCAACTAGGGATCGTCAAAGATCACGGATAGGTTGAAATCTCCTCCGTGGTACTTACTAACCGTAACACTGGACAATTTTATTTGTATCATCCATATTTTACTTTTATTGTGGTTGCATATTCAATTTTATAATATTTATACCATTTACACCTAATTCCATTAGCTGACTAAAACTGCTGAACCACTTGACCATTACAAGTCTGCAAGATTGATTATTTACCAAGAATTCAATTGTTTTTCCCTCGCTGTCACACATTATACCGTACCTATGGAGAGGGACAGTGTGTTAGCTAGGGATCTGCAAAGGATATCAAGATGTGTCAAAGATTTGAAATGGGTTAAAAAATCATCACTACTTAACAGTGAGGATTTGTGTTATCATCTATTTCATCTTCACCTTTTCTTCTCCCAATTCGGATTTATTTCATATCTTCAAGTGTTGTCTAGTTCCAATAAAAAAATTTATCCCATTAAGTACAGATTGATCATGGCCAAATATGCCATCAGATGGGGACCGACGAAGGAGAAGATGTGTAGAGAATAGAGACTGCATACTTCCCTTGTCTTATGACCACTAACATGAGAGAAGATCGTCACAATAAATCCATGGGAGATGAAATCCTCCTAAAACCCTACAAAAACACACAAGGAAAAGAAACTTTAACTAAAAATAACAGTTGATGTGATGACCTAAGATAAACCTTAATATCATGACTACACTTAATCAATTATGCATACAAAATGCATTCAGCATCGACAAAGACGGAGTCCCGCTTGGCTGTAAAGTGCTTGGCAGCATCCCGGTCACCGTTTATGAACTGGTCAGTGGGAAAAGGTAGGTGTGGGGATTCGACAAATAATATTTATTGATTGGTAGATAGTTTTGGCACTTCTAGTGCGGGTTTAAATCATTGTTTAAAGTGTGTTCTAATTCCATTAGTTGACCGGAAACATTGTACATTTTTTCCTTCTTACTGTCCTAAAACAATCCTAGGAAGTCCAAAACAATGTTTCCGGTCATTCCTATCAGATTTGATAATTGTAAGATTTTATAACAGTTCTTCTGGAATATTACTTCCAACAATCCTAGGAATGACATGTGGAAATGTATATTTATTGTGTACCCTAGTGGTCAACGATATCAAAGGTAGGTTAGAAATTTCTAAAAATAACTTAATAAGAATTATGAAAGTATAAGCAAGTTTGGTCTAATCCATGTTGAGGTGAAAATATTCTCTAGATGGTCGAAACCATGAATCATGTGTGGCATCAACTTGGCAAGCCTTGTCAAAGAGAAAAGTTAAAGGATGAGTGAAGATGGAACCAAAGATAAATTGAAGAAACCATTTGATGATAGCATTGATGGAAGGGAAAATTTTCCCTTTCTTGCATTTTGCTTAATTTTGTCCATCATTCGTAAATTTATTTTACTATAACTATTGTGGGCCACAACGAGGCAGTGTCATCGAAATAATGCTTCTGCATGATAGATATATCTAATATATATGAGAGAGATTAATAATGCTAATGGATGTCTCGGGATAATAGGAATGGTTCTATTATTGTCGGAATTATTCCGAGGTTCATATGAGAGGGAAATATTTATACGGAGATTTTTTTGCGGACACTGGGTATCCTGAATCATATAAAGTGGTTTATATGATAATTTATTAATTTTGGGAGTTTTCTATAAAAGTAATTATTCAATTAGAAATTACTTTAGACATAATATGAATTCAGAAAAATATTATGTAAAATAAATAGAATGGTGCCCACAAAAAGGAGCTGCCAAGTGGGCCCATGGCTGACAATGGGGTCATCTTGTTAGTTGAATAAGGTGATGGACATACGCAAAGTATTGCAATAAGATCGTATTACGATGTTTGTCATTTGCAATAGATAAAGATTATGATAGCTTATTCCTTAGACCGTGAGACCGTACTTATTGATGCTTCGTAGGGGTGCTTTGAGAGCATCAAACGTTGTGTATTATATAGCATGACAGTAACGGTGTCCATCTTGGGTACTCCGAAAGAGCATCGAGACGTAAGGATCAAGAGCGGGATTTGTCCATTCTTGTAATGGAAAGATACTCTGGGCCCACTCGGTGATATTGCATCTATATAGCTGCGCAGCTTATGACTAGGTCATGGAGATGTAATATCGCAGACGAGTTAATAACCTTCGTCGGTAACGAGATACAACAAAGACATCGGTGTGTCTACGATCATATCTCAGACAAGGTAGTATCGCAGAGACAAAGGGAATGAATATCATAATTATGGTTCAACGACGATATTCGTAGAATGCACAGGGGGCGTCATATACATCCAGTATCCCTGACGGTCATTGGTGAGCGGAGTGTCTCAACCATGTCTGGAGTGTTCTCGAACCGTATCGTAACAAACTTAAGGTCTTAGCGACACTAGGAGATGAATTCTGGAATAATATATGTGTTTGTTGGAGATAGAGAAATGATCCGGAAAGAGTTCCGGTGGTCCGGAAGGAGTTCCGGGTAGGTCTGGAATGGTTCCAGGGATGTCCGAAAGTTGTTCGGGTGATTCCGAAATTGTTTCGGAGTCACGGGATATTGAATTATATATAAATATATTAATTATGAATTAATGGGATTTTTATATTAATTTAATATTAATTAAATAAAGGAAAAAGGGGGCTTCCACCTACATGGGCCCTAAGAGGGCCCAAGAGGGGGAGCCGCACCAAGCAAGGAAGGGGGGGCTTGGGCCCCTAGTCCGAGTTGGACTAGGAGGGTGCGCCGGCCTCCCCCCCTCTCCTCCTTTAGTCCCACATGGGGGAGCCAAGGGGTTTGCACTGAAGGGAATATGCCCTAGAGGCACACGATCCCCTTCATGCACACCCCCTTCCCCCTTTATATAGCAAGGCATATTAATTGGATTAATTCATTGGAAAATACAATTAATTGTATTGCAGGCCGGCCGAGCTGTTTCTCCACCCGTTTTTCCCCCTCTCTCCACCTAAGCTATACCGCTGGGCACCGTTGCCCTGCGGGATTCCAGATAAGATCTACCCCTGCGATTTCAACTGGATCTGAATGACCGGGGGTTGTCGCTAAGCTCTGTATGTTTGTGAGTGCTCGGAGGTAACTCTTTTGAGGAGCCTGGGCGACGTCGTCTCCCCCCCTGCAGCCGCCGCGCCGCCTCCTCCTCTGCTGCCGGCGCACCACCCCTGGTGCCGGCGCCCCGCTTTCTTCCGCCCGACGCCCGTCGACGCAGTTCATCGTCGACACCCCGGCGTCATCGTCTTTGTCATCGCGGCAAGTTCTCCGCGACCTCGAGGTCGGCTACGTACGACTTCATCGTCAACGCTTGTGCGGGAGCGTAATCCCCGCTATCGGTCTACATGGAGGTAATGTAATCCGTTCCGCCACCGTTATCACATGTACTAGATAGATAGATCCTGGCTAGTTAGGGTTTCGTTCGCTAGAAAAATTATTGTTTTCTGCACCGTAACCCCTTCAGTGGTATCAGAGCCGATCTATGCGTAGTACTGCTGATACGGTTAGAACTCATGTTGAATGAGGGCGTCTTTCTTATATTTGCTACCCTCTAGCGTGCACTTGCGATGCCTTCGGTATTGAGTTGATGAAGCGGCCCAGACCGACTTTACGCGTACACTTACGCGAGACTGGTTCCACTACTGACATACGGCTTGCACCGTATCTGTGGCTGGCGGGTGTCTGTTTCTCTCGCTCTAGTCGGCAAAGCATTTTCAATGGAGGGCCCGAAAGGGATGCTTAAACATGCAATTATACGATCGACGTTGTGGTACAAAGTTCGTAGGTAGGGAAGCGATTCTCTTACGAATAAGCCTATATGCCACGTAAAACTTGCAAAACTAAATAAAGCTAGAGGCGTCTAACTTTGTTTTGCAGAGGCGTTATTTTATGTGACATGGTTACGGTAAGTTTTGATATTACTCGTACTGTCGGAGGCAATGGAGGGCTCTGTAGACTCGGAGCCATGCCGGGGCGCCGGGGGCCAGGCACATGGCGCCATGAAGGTCCAGGCGCATCGACCATGTCACATCGCACTTCATAGCATCATTATTGAGTGTTGTTGTGTGTGCATCCTATTGATTTCTTATATGCTAGATATACAACGGTAGCATTAAAAATAGGATGATCCCTAACAAATACCAAAATTGTGTTCTCCCTCGTTGCGCACCACCAAGAAAGTTCTACGTTATGAGGCAGGTCGTGATGATCGGGTGTCACACATCTCGTCGTTCGCATACAGTGGGTGTAAGCCATGTTGCACGCGCAGGGTCTTCGAGGTTTGATTGGCGAGCCTAGCATATCCAGAAATATGGCCTCGGAACACGGGAAAATCGAAAGATCGAGCACGAGTCACAGGGTTGTTGTGATCGACATTTTATGTCCACCTTTGAAGCTATGATGCCGGTCGTGATGATCGGGGGTGGTGTGGTGGATGTGGGTCGTGTTATCGCCATTATTATTTTTGGGATAACAATCTTGGTGTGGTGTGTTTTAGATAATGTGATTATAAAACTAAAACTCACCTACATATTATAAACTGTACCTTACCTCTTTTGCGATCACATCTGTAGACTACGCAACTATACTTCGGTTACTTCCTCAAGAGCCCGGATGCTACCTTAGAAGCCGACGGGTCCAACTTCATCAGATGGTGAACGGATAGACGTCGCCTAGAGGGGGGGGGGGGGGGGGTGAATAGGCGATTTAAAACTTTTTCGAGGAGCCGGAATATCCGGTCCAATAGTGACCCGGAAATTCCGAGTAGCCGGAATATCCGGTACACGAATGACCCGGAAATTCCGGTATGCTTGATAAAGGCGGAATAAAACTAGAGGTTTACTTTAACAAGCATACAACCTAGATATATAAACTAGGCTCACCTATGTGCACCAACAACTTAGGCTAAGCAATACTAGTAACAAGATGATAGCAAGATATATGACTTCAAGCACGAAGGCTATCACAATGTAAAGTGCATAAGTAAAGAGCTCGGGTATAGAAATAACCGAGGCACGCGGAGACGAGGATGTATTCCCGAGTTCCACCAAAGGTGTACGTCTCGTTTGGAGAGGTGTGCGCAACCACAACAGGTTAGCCGCAACGCCACAAAGTCTCACCTTCTTCTCCTGATGAACTCAACCACAAAAGGTTCGAGTTCACCTTCCACTATTGATCTCCTTTGGGGCGGAGATCGAATCCCGTACAACTCTTGAGGCACACACCCACAACTTAATTGGGGGCTCCCAAGTCTTGAGGCACACACCCACAACTTAATTGGGGGCTCTCAAGTGACCACAAAAGGTCTTGACCACAAAAGGTCTTGGCCACAAAAGGCGTCTAGGGTCCAAAGACCCTAGAGTAACAAGCTCACAAGTAATACCACCACGAATCCTCGTGGAGGGCTCAAACCGATGCAAATGCAATGGAAAGAGCACACTAAGTGCTCAAGTCCTTCACTCTCAAATTCCAACACAACAACAAATGTTTATGGGGGAATAAGAGAGGAAGAACAAAGGAAACCACAAAGGAGTCAAATCCTTCACTCCCAAATCCCACCAAAAGCAACTAATGCTTATGGGGGGAGAAGAGAGGAAGAACAAAGAAGAAGAACCACAAAGGAACTCCAAGAACTAGACCCACTAAGTTCCCCTCACTTAGAGGAGAGATGGATTGGTAGGATTGTAGATCTAGATCTCCTCTCAACTTTCCCTAAAGAATATGGAAGATTCAATGGAGGGATTGAGAGGGAAGTGAGCTTTCCAAGGTCAACAATGGAGTAGGAGAGAGGGGAAAGTCGTGCTGCCTTAGATTGGCTGGGGAAGAATAAGGGGAGAGGTATTAATACCCCTCCAGGAAATATAGCCGTTGGCTGTTTCGACACTCGGAAATTCCGGTATAAGTGAGACTCGGAAATTCCGGTCATCCGGAAATTCCGGTCTAGAGAGACTCGGAAATTCCGGTCACCCGGAAATTCCGGCCTAAGAGAGCTCGGAAATTCCGGCTGGAGTCAGAAGCAAAACCAAACTTTTCCTTAGCCATTTCTGGAGGACTTTTCTGGGGGCACTCGGAAATTCCGGTAGACGGAAATTTCCGAGCACAATTTCCGACTGGAGTCAGAACCCTTTTTTTCCTTTCCTTAGCCGTTTTCTTGGATGAGCTGGGGAACCGGAAATTCCGGTAGGGGCGGAATATCCGACCCCAATAATCCGAATCAGCAGAACACCGAAACGAAAACTGCTATAACTTTTGCAAATGAACTCCAAATGAGGTGAGACCAATTTTGTTGGAAAGATAGCGACGATGACTACCCAACAAAAATCTCCACACATGGCAAGGTGTGAGACTTTCCTCAAGGTAGAACCGGCAATATTTCCGCCACCGAAAACGCAACAAGTTGTCCAAAGTAAAGCCGATTTCAATGAACTAGAGCTTGACATGGAGATGAACCAAGCTCTAATTCCTCACCAACATAAAATCCAAATAAGAACCAAGAAACATGATATGCCAAGTATGCAAAGGTCTGAGCTCTCCACAAGAATGCGAACAAGTTACTAACTTGAGAGCCCCTCTTGATAGTACGCCTATCTATCCTATAGCCCTATCAAGATCATACCTTTGCCTTGAGCATTCCACTTGAGTTAGATGATGACTATCTTGATCTCTTCAAGTGGGTCATCTTTCTTGATTGCGCGTCCGAGCACATGCTTGATGAAGACTTCTCCAAATACTCCCCCATGCTCACAATGGGAGAGTCTCGCTTAGCTTCATCTTCATGTATCCATTGCAAGCACCAAGCATAGGATCTTTTCGAGAAAGCTTCTCTTGGTCTTGCACAACTCATCTTTTCTTCACTAAGATGATGTCTTGAATCTTCAAGACATACTTGCAATATGCTCCACTCAACACATAAGTTTCAAGAGTCCAACACATGAACTCCACAATTCTATGGACATGATCTATAATGATATCTCAATGCAAACATTAGTCCATAGAGATTGTCATTCAATTACCAAAACCACACATGAGGGAAAATGCTCTTTCAGATGGTACAAGGGTTTTAGAAACATCCTCGAACACAACAACATTCTATATGTTCTCGATGAACCGTTAGAAGAAGGACCAGGAGATTCTGCTAGCGAGGAGGAGGAAGATGATTTCCGTAGGCGTCGAGACATATTCATTGAAGTGGAGATCACCATGACCGTATGCCTGGCACCTGAGTTGAAAGAGTTGTTTCGAAACAAGGAGCCAAGCGTCATGATTGATGCGATAAAGACACACTTCGGGGATGAATTAAAGCGTGAGCAACTCAGGCAGCTTAGAATGTTCCAGACCATTCACATGGAGGAGCATACCTGTCTGAAGACACATTTGAAGAGATTGTATGACATCTACTTCCAGCTGACGATGGTCTTCGATTACTGGATGGCAGATTCTTGTGCCATTCGGACTGTCCTGATATCTCCACCTCCTAGCTATGAGAAGCATGTGCGCAAGTACATTTTGAAGGCCGATGATATGAACTTCTACAAGTTTGTGTCTGCATTCAAATCTCTGAAAGTTGATTCCATCGAAGGAGAGATCTTCGATGCTACAGGTATATATTTGATATATACAGAATTATGAATTCGCCTCTTGATATATGATGAAGTATTTGATACTTGTTCTGTTTGTGAAACAGGTCCTAATTATCACATATATGCGGCGTAGTTTGATGTGACCTGGCGCTGAAGCTGGTGATCAAGGAGTTGATGGCCATTTGGTGTTCACGTCCTCATGTTATCATAGTTATCATTAATAGTTTTTGACAAGATCTTTTGTAATAGTGAGCGAGTGTGTGTGTCTTGATTGTTGCAAGACAAAGTTATTCATGTAATAAGACAAGTTCAGTTGTTTTATGTTATGGAACAAGTCAGTTGTTTTATATTATGAATAAAGATTTCACATCTCAGTTACATTGATTGTATGATAAGTATTCATAATTGTAGAAATGATAAAATAGCGTGTCCTAGGAATAAGAGTTCTATCACTAGAACAAACACCGTCGAGTTTAGTCATAAAGGCAATGAAAGAAGTAATGGATGTTTTTGGTCCATTTAAGTATTTCGAGTGCCGAGTTGATTAAAGCTTGAAATCAAGTATTGAAGTTGCAATACCAGAGGAAATTAATTGAGTGTCATTTTTAATGATTAATTAATGGTGTTTATTGCTTGATCCGAATTCTTCTATGATTACTGGTAAATAGGAGTATTTGCCTGATAAATCATAAGTCTGAAATTAATTTGATAAGAGATCAAATGGGGTTTTTCATAGGAAAGAATGGTGAATGTTATATTCACAAGATTCGATCAAAGGACAAGATTCGTCGTGGCGAACAGACAGATGCCTACGGGTAGGCTAATTTGTGGGGCCGATGGACGCTAGGGGATCTCGGGGAGGGATTGCGCGATGAACTCGCGCGCAGGTAAACACAACCGACATAGGGACACAAGGATTTACCCTGCTTCGGGGCTCTCGTGAGGAGATAAAACCCCTACTGCAGCATCTAGCCTACTCGGTATATTTCCTCTCTTACTATCTGGGCTACAACACGCTCCATGAGCTGCTACAGTTGCCTCCATGAGGTCTTGAGAGCAAATGAGAAGGGGGGAAATGAAGTGGTGGGGTGGTGGTCTCTCTCCTCCCTCTCCCCTGGTGCCCTTTATATAGGAGAGCCCAGGGGACAAGCCGGAGACAAGGGGACAGGAAACACTGTTCACTGCGCACTGTAGCTGAGATGACTACTGGGGTCTTGTCGGGACTGTTCACTGTGTCACGCGCAATGTACTATTGTCCCATCCGCGCCACTGTAGCAGCGGCTGCCCATGCCCTGTATCATGACCGTGACATGTCTTGTCCTTGGCTTTGTCCTGTAGTGTTTGGCTTGATATCTTCTCTGCTCAACCCGACATGGGTATGCCGGATAGCAGTCTTCTCCCGGAATTTGACATCGGTATGTCGGATAGAAGTCTTCTCCTGGAATCCGACATGGGTATGCCGGATAGCAGTCTTCTCCCGGAATCCGACATGGGTATGCCGGATAGCAGTCTTCTCCCGGAATCCGACATGGGTATGCCGGATAGCAGTCTTCTCCCGGAATCCGACATGGGTATGCCGGATAGCAGTCTTCTCCCGGAATCCGACATGGGTATGCCGGATAGCAGTCTTCTCCCGGAATCCGACATGGGTACGCCGGATAGCAGTCTTCTCTCGGAATCCAACATGGGTATGCCGGATAGCAGTCTTATCCCGGAATCCGACATGGGTATGCCGGATAGAAGTCTTCTTCGGAATCCAACATGGGTATGCCGGATAACAGTTTTATCCTGAAATCCGACATGGGTATGCCGGATAGCAGTCTTCTCCCGGAATCCGACATGGGTATGACGGATTACTCATCACCGACCGCTTTCCCGAAAGCTTTGTTATTAGGGGTCCCGGGGATTACATCCCCGACACTAGTCCCCGAGGCTGCGGGGGACTCGCAGAGTCGCGCGCAGACTTAGAAAAAATCCAACATCACCGTTTTCACCTACTCCACCGGGTACCGAAAGTCTTGTTGTTAGAGGTCTCGGGGATCACATCCCCGACACTAGTCCCCGAATGCTGCGGGGGACTCGCAGAGTCGCGCGCAGACTTAGAAGAAATCTCAATCTCATTGTTTTCATTTGCTCCACCGAGTACCTGCAAAAAATACAATCATATGCCGGTTCCTTAGCCGCTCTGGGCGTTTTACCGACACAGATGTCTTCGGCCACCGCTGGTCTGACACAAACACACAACACATGCCGACGTTTAGCCACTCTGGGCGTATACCGACACGGACGCCTCATGTGCCGGCTTGTAGCCACTCTGGGCGTATACCGACACAGAGTCTCATGTGCCGGCGTTTAGCCACTCTGGGCGTATACCGACACAGACGCCTACACACACAATGTTACACAGATATCTCGGTATGTCGGTATGCCGGTATGTCGGTATGTCGGCCACTCTGGGCATATCACACATGTTTCGGTATCACTGCCACTCTGGGCACATCACAGGTGTTTCGGTATCTCAGGTGTTGCCTTTAGCGAATCTTGACAAACCGAAACAAATGACGATTTGGAAATATTGCCCGATGCCATGATACATTGGCGAACCGAAATAAACGGGAATCTAGGGATATGGTATGATGCCGCGATATAATGGCGAGCCGACATGAATAGCGATATGGAGATATTGCAGTATGCCATGATATACTGGCGAATCGAAATAAACGGGATCTGGAAATTTTGCGTGATACCGCGATATGTGGGCCAACTGATACCATAGATCATATGCAATATACTTTGAGAAAATAATCAACCGTAAGATGGATCCAAGATAACCGATATAATCAAGACTCTCGACATGAGTATCCTCGCGGTAAAACCAATATCACCTTTCAACGTTAGTTAGGACGTATATATTTTAATAAAGACAGAAAATAACTCTAGCAGCAAACCACACAATAGGACAGAGACTCGGATTCCACCGAGTCCCCGGGTAAATTTTCAGATATAGCAGGAAGACAAAGGAGCCCGGCAGTCCCCGAGTCCAGTTTCGGGATGCCGGCACACAAATGATACAACAAGAAGCAAGATACGACAAGCATATAAATAAATATAAACTGAGCTAGTCCACCGACTAAGCATGCTAGGTAGAACTAAACGGTAAGCCAGTCCCCGGGTCAAGACATCTTGCTCCCGGGGAAAAAACACACAGGCGACAAACAAGTGAAACAGGGCAGTCCCCGGGTTACGATGCTTCGTTCCCGGGTAAACAATTAAACTAATCATGCATGGGCAGTTCCCAAACAAATTTAAGACAACGTAAATGTAAGGTACTGATGACGATACTCACGGAGCACAGGAGCGGTTGGGGATGTCGGAGGCGACATAACCCGGGTAACTGGTGTGCAACTGCCAGGGGTCCATTGATGATGAGTGTCGGGGTAGACTCCGGCGGCTGGTGGGCGTGATGCAGGGATGCTGGTTTGGGATGTCGATGACCGGTTTCCGCAATGCGGGGACGTCGATGACCTCCACCCGCGGTGCAGGGATGTCGGAGACCTCTACCCGCAGCGCAGGGACGTCGGCGACCTCTACCCGCAGCGCAGCGACGTCGGCGACCTCAACCCACAGCGCAGGGATGTCCGTGACCTCAACCCGCAGCGCAGGGACAACAATGACCACTGCCCGCAGCACAGGGATCCCGGATTTAGGATCCCGGATTTTGGATGCCGGCGACCGCTACCCGCAACGCAGGATGTCGGTGACCACTGCCCGCAGCGTAGGGATCCCGGATTTAGGATCCCGGATTTGGGATACCGGCGACCGCTACCCGCGGCGCAGGATGTCAGTGACCACTGCCCGCAGCGTAGGGATCCCAGATTTAGGATCCCGGATTTGGGATACCGGCGACCGCTACCCGCGGCGCAGGATGTCAGTGACCACTGCCCGCAGCGTAGGGATCCCGGATTTAGGATCCCGGATTTGGGATACCGGCGACCGCTACCCGCGGCGCAGGATGTCAGTGACCACTGCCCGCAGCGTAGGGATCCCGGATTTGGGATACCGGCGACCGCTACCCGCGGCGCAGGATGTCAGTGACCACTGCCCGCAGCGTAGGGATCCCGGATTTAGGATCCTGGATTTGGGATACCGGCGACCGCTACCCGCGGCGCAGGATGTCAGTGACCACTGCCCGCAGCGTAGGGATCCCGGATTTAGGATCCCGGATTTGGGATACCGGCGACCGCTACCCGCGGTGCAGGATGTCAGTGACCACTGCCCGCAGCATAGGGATCCCGGATTTAGGATCCCGGATTTGGGATACCGACGACCGCTACCCGCGGCGCAGGATGTCGGTGACCACTGCCCGCAGCGTAGGGATCCCGGATTTAGGATCCCGGATTTGGGATACCGGCGAGCGCTACCTGCGGCGCAGGATGTCAGTGACCACTGCCCGCAGCGTAGGGATCCCGGATTTAGGATCCTGGATTTGGGATACTGGTGACCGCTACCCGCGGCGCAGGATGTCGGTGACCACTGCCCGCAGCGTAGGGATCCCGGATTTAGGATCCCGGATTTGGGATACCGGCGACCGCTACCCGCGGCGCAGGATGTCAGTGACCACTGCCCGCAGCGTAGGGATCCCGGATTTAGGATCCCGGATTTGGGATACCGGCGACCGCTACCCGCGGCGCAGGATGTCAGTGACCACTGCCCGCAGCGTAGGGATCCCGGATTTAGGATCCCGGATTTGGGATACCGGCGACCGCTACCCGCGGCGCAGGATGTCAGTGACCACTGCCCGCAGCGTAGGGATCCCGGATTTGGGATACCGGCGACCGCTACCCGCGGCGCAGGATGTCAGTGACCACTGCCCGCAACGTAGGGATCCCGGATTTAGGATCCCGGATTTGGGATACCGGCGACCGCTACCCGCGGCGCAGGATGTCGGTGACCACTGCCCGCAGCGTAGGGATCCCGGATTTAGGATCCCGGATTTGGGATACCGGCGACCGCTACCCGCGGCGCAGGATGTCAGTGACCACTGCCCGCAGCGTAGGGATCCCGGATTTAGGATCCCGGAATTAGGATACCGGCGACCGCTACCCGCGGCGCAGGATGTCAGTGACCACTGCCCGCAGCGTAGGGATCCCGGATTTAGGATCCCGGATTTGGGATACCGGCGACCGCTACCCGCGGCGCAGGATGTCAGTGACCACTGCCCGCAGCGTAGGGATCCCCGATTTAGGATCCCGGATTTGGGATACCGGCGACCGCTACCCGCGGCGCAGGATGTCAGTGACCACTGCCCGCAGCGTAGGGATCCCGGATTTAGGATCCAGGATTTGGGATACCGGCGACCGCTACCCGCGGCGCAGGATGTCAGTGACCACTGCCCGCAGCGTAGGGATCCCGGATTTGGGATACCGGCGACCGCTACCCGCGGCGCAGGATGTCAGTTACCACTGCCCGCAGCGTAGGGATCCCGGATTTAGGATCCTGGATTTGGGATACCGGCGACCGCTACCCGCGGCGCAGGATGTCAGTGACCACTGCCCGCAGCGTAGGGATCCCGGATTTGGAATACCGGCGACCGCTACCCGCGGCGCAGGATGTCAGTTACCACTGCCCGCAGCGTAGGGATCCCAGATTTAGGATCCCGGATTTGGGATACCGACGACCGCTACCCGCGGCGCAGGATGTCGGTGACCACTGCCCGCAGCGTAGGGATCCCGGATTTAGGATACCGGCGACCGCTACCCGCGGCGCAGGATGTCAGTGACCACTGCCCGCAGCGTAGGGATCCCGGATTTAGGATCCCGGATTTGGGATACCGGCGACCGCTACCCGCGGCGCAGGATGTCGGTGACCACTGCCCGCAGCGTAGGGATCCCGGATTTAGGATCCCGGATTTGGGATACCGGCGACCGCTACCCGCGGCGCAGGATTTCAGTGACCACTGCCCGCAGCGTAGGGATCCCGGATTTAGGATCCCGGATTTGGGATACCGGCGACCGTTACCCGCGGCGCAGGATGTCGGTGACCACTGCCCGCAGCGTAGGGATCCCGGATTTAGGATCCCGGATTTGGGATACCGGCGACCGCTACCCGCGGCGAAGGATGTCAGTGACCACTGCCCGCAGCGTAGGGATCCCGGATTTAGGATCCCGGATTTGGGATACCGGCGACCGCTACCCGCGGCGCAGGATGTCAGTGACCACTGCCCGCAGCGTAGGGATCCCGGATTTAGGATCCCGGATTTGGGATACCGGCGACCGCTACCCGCGGCGCAGGATGTCGGTGACCACTGCCCGCAGCGTAGGGATCCCGGATTTAGGATCCCGGATTTGGGATGTCGGGTCCCGTCCGAAATTCTTCCCGCAAGCGCCACTTGGCCCCATGGTGGGCGCCAACTGTCGTCGTGGCGAACAGACAGATGCCTACGGGTAGTCTAATTTGTGGGGCCGATGGACGCTAGGGGATCTCGGGGAGGGATTGCGCGATGAACTCGCGCGCAGGTAAACACAACCGACATAGGGACACAAGGATTTACCCTGCTTCGGGGCTCTCGTGAGGAGATAAAACCCCTACTGCAGCATCTAGCCTACTCGGTATACTTCCTCTCTTACTATCTGGGCTACAACACGCTCCATGAGCTGCTACAGTTACCTCCATGAGGTCTTGAGAGCAAATGAGAAGGGGGGAAATGAAGTGGTGGGGTGGTGGTCTCTCTCCTCCCTCTCCCCCTGGTGCCCTTTATATAGGAGAGCCCAGGGGACAAGCCGGAGACAAGGGGACAGGAAACACTGTTCACTGCGCACTGTAGCTGAGATGACTACTGGGGTCTTGTCGGGACTGTTCACTGTGTCACGCGCAGTGTACTATTGTCCCATCCGCGCCACTGTAGCAGCGGCTGCCCATGCCATGTATCATGACCGTGACATGTCTTGTCCTTGGCTTTGTCCTGTAGTGTTTGGCTTGATATCTTCTCTGCTCAACCCGACATGGGTATGCCGGATAGCAGTCTTCTCCCGGAATTTGACATCGGTATGTCGGATAGAAGTCTTCTCCTGGAATCCGACATGGGTATGCCGGATAGCAGTCTTCTCCCGGAATCCGACATGGGTATGCCGGATAGCAGTCTTCTCCCGGAATCCGACATGGGTATGCCGGATAGCAGTCTTCTCCCGGAATCCGACATGGGTATGCCGGATAGCAGTCTTCTCCCGGAATCCGACATGGGTATGCCGGATAGCAGTCTTCTCCCGGAATCCGACATGGGTACGCCGGATAGCAGTCTTCTCTCGGAATCCGACATGGGTATGCCGGATAGCAATCTTATCCCGGAATCCGACATGGGTATGCCGGATAGAAGTTTTCTTCGGAATCCAACATGGGTATGCCGGATAACAGTTTTATCCTGAAATCCGACATGGGTATGCCGGATAGCAGTCTTCTCCCGGAATCCGACATGGGTATGACGGATTACTCATCACCGACCGCTTTCCCGAAAGCTTTGTTATTAGGGTCCCGGGGATTACATCCCCGACAGGTTTCAACACAAAAGACTTGTGGAAATTTGTTTCACAAAATTATAATGTCATATATGGTGATATGTGGGGAATTATAATCATGCTCTATTTTAAATGGAGTGTGGTCTGTCAGAGTCTGTCTTAGAATCTCCTAATATGTTCGAGACATTATAGTCGATGTCCACTTTAGAAAATGGATATTTTCCTCAACGAGAATTCGTAGGATCGACAGTAGTGTCAACTTGTATATGATTATACGATAATTCGGAATATACATGAGTAGTTCTTTGTAGATTACTCGCATTGGATGAGAGTGTATTCCAAAACCAGATAGAAACAAAACTTAGTTTGTTGTCTATGAAATTCCGAGGAAAATATGATTTTTCGAATTATGGTTTATGGATTGGAATTAGAAGCTTGAAATAAAGTATCAGACCTATGTTGGAAGGTGTTCCAAAGAGTATATGTCTGCTAATGAAAATTTGGTGATTAAGAGTGAGGGAGACTAGAAATTTTTTTTCTGCTTGCAATCCTCTTCATAAAGATCATAACACTTTCATGAAAGAAACTTCTAAATAAAGTGCTGTTATATTTAATATTGCTGTCAGGTCACAGCACTGTATTAAGTGTTTCAGATCTTGTTGACAGATCAAGGTGCACTATATGAATACAAAGAAAGTTGAGAAAATATCAGAGTACGAACAAAGGCTTTTTGAGCCTGGAAATCCAAGTTACATTTGAAAGGATTAAGAGAGTAACTGTTGCTGCAATTCTTATTAGAGGAATAAGATTATTTAATCGTCATATAAAGTGTTATATGAGAAATGTGACTATAAGAAAGACGCGGTAGCATGTCTTGTCAAGAAATGTGTCTTGGACAATATCAAATTTGTTGACTACATTTGTGTAGACATGCTTGAAGTCTGAGGGATTTGTATTAATGTAATATTGTAGTTTGTATTAAACTCGAATTGATAATAGATCAATGATTTTGGTTTGACCAAAATGTCGATTTAAGTGGGAGTCAATGTTAGTTTACTCAGGTGGAATATGTAAAGAACATATTTTTGAGTGGGAGCTTAGGAACTCAAATATGTGGATAACATATTTTTGAGTGGGAGTTCGTGTTCTCAAAAATTGTGAAACTGTACCAATAGAATAGGATGAAGTTGTGAAACTATTTGAAAGTTAGTGTCTATTTTGAAATAGAACGGGAATTTTAAATAGTTAGTCGAGTTGTTTTGGATTATATCTGAGGAGTCAGAATAGAATCAAAAGGATGGTCCTTTGAAATCCAATTGATCATTAAGAGTTATGATGCATGAAAGTAATGGTTGTATGACATGTGGGTCTATTATGTAATATTAGACATCATACAGAAACCATATTATCTGCTCGATGAAATATGATCGATGTTCTTGGAAGAAGAGCAGTTATAAAAGTAAATTTAGAATTTACTGGAAGTAGAGGTGTGTTAGTTGTTGGATTGACATTAGAATGTCAAGTTTTCTACATTGGTGTGAAAGTATGTAGATATCGCGAGTTTGTAATTGTTACAAGGGGCTCTCTATGGCTGAGTGTGTTTTTCAGGGCAGTTATCTGGTTAGTATAATCAGAGTAAGCGCTGGGAAACAAAAGTCTCACTTAGTTACGGTATTTGCATATATGTTGTTGGACAACATGGTGATATCAAGCAAGTTGATATCAGTGAATCGCAAAAGCATGTACAATCATGGATTGTGCAGTAACACTCTTCCACAAGCAAGCATTATCAAATGATTCTTATTTGATAAGGGATTCTGATAAAGTAAAATGCAGCTAGTTTATTTGTACTCTAGTGCAAGTGGGAGACTGAAGGAGATATGCCCTAGAGGCAAATAAATAAGTAGTATTTATTGCATTATCTCATAAGTTTATAATAGGTTTGTGTATTATGCTATAATTGTATTAATCGGAATTATTGATACACGTGTGATACATAGACAACCAGGTCCCTAGCAAGCCTCTATATGAGCTAGTCCATTGGGCAACAGTTGATCGAGATTCCCGATCAAGGACAATGACGTCGGTTGACAATGGGGTCATCTCGTTAGTTGAATAAGGTGATGTACATACGCAAAGTATTGCAATAAGATCGTATTACGATGTTTGTCATTTGCAATAGATAAAGATTATGATAGCTTATTCCTTAGACCGTGAGACCGTACTTATTGATGCTTCGTAGGGGTGCTTTGAGAGCATCAAACGTTGTGTCTTATATAGCATGACAATAACGGTGTCCATCTTGGGTACTCCGAAAGAGCATCGAGACGTAAGGATCAAGAGCGGGATTTGTCCATTCTTGTAATGGAAAGATACTCTGGGCCCACTTGGTGATATTGCATCTATATAGCTGCGCAACTTATCACTAGGTCATGGAGATGTAATATCGCAGACGAGTTAATAACCTTCGTCGATAACGAGATACAACAAAGGCATCGGTGTGTCTACGATCATATCTCGGACAAGGTAGTATCGCAGAGACAAAGGGAATGAATATCATATTTATGGTTCAACGACGATATTCGTAGAATGCACATGGGCCGTCATATACATCCAGGTATCCCTGACGGTCATTGGTGAGCGGAGTGTCTCAACCATGTCTGGAGTGTTCTCGAACCGTAGCGTAACAAACTTAAGGTCTTAGCGACACTAGGAGATGAGTTCTGGAATAATATAGGTGTTTGTTGGAGAGAGAGAAATGATCCGGAAAGAGTTCCGGTGGTCCGGAAGTAGTTCCGGGTAGGTCTGGAATGGTTCCAGGGATGTCAGAAAGTTGTTCGGGTGGTTCCGAAATTGTTTCGGAGTCACGGGATATTGAATTATATATAAATATATTAATTATGAATTAATGGGCTTTTTATATTAATTTAATAAAGGAAAAAGGGGGCTCCCACCTACATGGGCCCTAAGAGGGCCCAAGAGGGGGAGCCGCACCAAGCAAGGAAGGGGGGGCTTGGGCCCCTAGTCCGAGTTGGACTAGGAGGGTGCGCCGGCCTCCCCCCCTCTCCTCCTTTAGTCCCACATGGGGGAGCCAAGGGGTTTGCACACCCCCTTCCCCCTTTATATAGCAAGGCATATTAATTGGATTAATTCATTGGAAAATACAATTAATTGTATTGCAGGCCGGCCGAGCTGTTTCTCCGCCCGTTTTGCCCCCTCTCTCCACCTAAGCTATACCGCTGGGCACCGTTGCCCTGCGGGATTCGAGATAAGATCTACCCCTGCGATTTCAGCTGGATCTGAATGACCGGGGGTTGTCGCTAAGCTTCGTATGTTTGTGAGTGCTCGGAGGTAACTCTTTTGAGGAGCCTGGGCGACGTCGTCTCCCCCTGCAGCCGCCGCGCCGCCTCCTCCTCTGCTGCCGGCGCACCACCCCTGGTGTCGGCGCCCCGCTTTCTTCCGCCCGACGCCCGTCGAAGCAGATCATCGTCGACACCCCGGCGTCATCGTCTTTGTCATCGCGGCAAGTTCTCCGCGACCTCGAGGTCGGCTACGTACGACTTCATCGTCAACGCTTGTGCGGGAGCGTAATCCCCGCTATCGGTCTACATGGAGGTAATGTAACCCGTTCCGCCACCGTTATCACATGTACTAGATAGATAGATCCTGGCTAGTTAGGGTTTCGTTCGCTAGAAAAATTATTGTTTTCTGCACCGTAACCCCTTCAAATACCACTAGTGTTCTTCCTCCAACGCGCACCACCAAGAAATTTCTACGTTATGAGGCAGGTCGTGACGATCGGGTGTCAGACATATCGTCGTTCGGATACGGTGGGTGTAAGCCATGTTGCACAAGCGTCAGCGTGGAGGTTATAATGGCGAGCCTAGCATATGCATACATGGCCTCGGAACACGGAGGCCGAAAGGTCGAGCATGAGTCACAGAGTTGTTGTGATTGGCAATTGTCTACCCTTGAAGTTGTGTTGCCGGCTCTGACGGATGAGGGGTTGTGCAATGGATGGGGGGCGTGTAATCGCTTAAACGACCAGGAGGGATGTTCGTTTGAGTGGGAGTTCGGATAGTTATTTTCCAAAAATACTAGAACTCAAAATATAATGAACAAAGTCATGTTTTGCAAAACCTTTGTAGATATTAACCATTGTGATAGCATCTTTTAAAATTAGGCGCATTCCTACGATTGAGAAACTTAAAAGGTTGGGTCCAAACTTCATAGTTTTATACTTTAGCTGGAGGATACTCCTAGTTTAAACCGTTAGCTCTTTGTGATTCAATACCCGCTAGGAGATAAAACCGGAGATTCCGCTAACAAATGATAATTTGGATTATCAGGTTTTGTGCGGGTGATATCATCATAGTCCAGTGTATTATGTGATCTCCGACATAGAGGACCAACAGTGGGTACGAGTTATTAGATCGCGAACATATGAGATGGTCGCTAAACTCGGGGTACCCCTAAAGTTGGGTTGATGAAGTTTATTAGTACGTTGACTGGTTGTCTTCTCAGCCAAGGTGGAAGAGAATACACACATTGAAGTAGCACGTGTCAGTCATACTTGGAGACATATGTTCATACTTGATGAACATTGAGACACCTCGCTCAGCTCGATCACTGGATGACAGACGTCATTGCCAAGTGCAAATCCTCTTCATAGACTATGTCATACAAGGGGAATCGTTCACCTTCATGGTTCTTGATTACGTTGGAAGTATCAAGAAGATGAAACAGATCGTCGAAAGTCATCAATGATGATGGTGTATATATGATATACATGTTATGAATGTTTTAGCTAAGCAAGTACTCGCAGTAGTGACTAAGTTTTTGAACTAGTCATGTTTTATGAAAACCAGGTTTACTGCTTGAGTAGCTTGAAAGGATGAGGCGACATTGCGTGTTGATAATGGCAAACAAGTTGTTGTGATGGCCATAGACACTCTCCCTCTAGATCTACCACTTGAAAAAAAAATTATGATCGCCTGTTAGTATGATCGTTATAAGTGTGTCTCCTCTAGCGAGACACTTGTTCACATATGTTAGTGACAAATTCGTTGTCCTATACTTATGAAGTAATGATCATATGCCGATTTGAATTTAGATGGTAGAAGCTCCCACATTCATAATATTAATGCCAAAGGATACAAACTTAATAAAGACACCACATATGTGTGGCACTACCGTTTAATTTATGTCAATGTTATAGTCAATGCGTTAGCTCCATACTGGATGGATCTACAAGTCCTTAGATTTGATCTTTTGACACTTGCAAAATAACTAAGACACCGTTTTCGGAAAACGAGCGTATAACTTATTGATAGTCATACATATAGATGTATGTGGTTCAATGAAGTAATTGACGGGTAGTGGAGACCTTTATTTTGTGAACTTCACTGAACGTTTTGAGTATAGCTTGTTGAGGATCGTGCATATGGGTGTATGTGAATCAATGAAGCACTTTAATGTGTAGTGGAAGTCTTTATTCATAGACTTCATGAACATTCGAGTACATATATGGATATCTACTCGGGGAATGTTGGTCTGGAAACTTTGATTCGATCAAACAAGTTCAGAGAAGTAGGAAATAAACTTAACAAGAAAATCAAATTCCCACGATACAGATCGAGGAAATGAAGATTTGAGCTATATGTTGGCACATCATTGAAAGACTTGTGAGAAGAGTTCCACAAATTACGTCGCATGGAACACCATAGTGTTATGGTATGTTTGGACGTCGTAATTGAAGGGGTTACGGTGCAGAAAACAATAATTTTCTAGCGATCGAAACCCTAACTAGCCAGGATCTATCTATCTAGTACATGCGATAACGGTGGCGGAACGGGTTACATTACCTCCATGTAGACCGATAGCGGGGATTACGCTCCCGCACAAGCGTTGACGATGAAGTCGTACGTAGCCGACCTCGAGGTCGCGGAGAACTTGCCGCGATGTCGGAGTCGATGACGCCGGGGTGTCGACGATGGTCTGCGTCGACGGGCGTCGGGCGGAAGAAGGCAGAGCGCCAGCACCGGGGCTGGTGCGCCGGCAGCAAAGGGGGGAGGCGCGGCGGCTGCAGGGGGCGAGACGACGTCGCCCAAGCTCCTCAATAGAGTAGCCTCCGAGCACTCGCAAACATACGGAGCCTAGCGACAACTCCCGGTCATTCAGATCCAGCTGAAATCGCAGGAGTAGATCTTATCTGGAATCCCGCAGAGCAACGGCGCTCTGCGGTATGGCTTAGGTGGAGAGAGACCCCCTTCCTCAGCTCGGCGCGGCTCCAACTTGGGAACCACGAGATCGAGAGAGAAATTGGGAATTAATTGAATTTCCTGTGTATTAAATCAATTAATATGCCTTGCTATATAAAGGGGGAAGGGGGTGTGCAAACCCCTTGGCTCCCCCATGTGGGACTAAACAAAGGACATGGGAGGGGGGGGGGGGGTTCGGCCCCCACATGGGCTGGCCGAACCAGCCAATGGGGCCCACCCCCCTTTGAGGTGCGGCTCCCCCTCTTGGGCCCTCTTAGGGCCCATATAGGTGGGAGCCCCCTTTTTCCTTTATTTAATTAATATTAAATTAATATAAAAATCCCATTAATTCCTAATTAATATATTTATATATAATTCAATATCCCGTGACTCCGAAAACTCTTTCGGACCACCCGAACAACTTTCGGACATTCCTGGAACCATTCCAGACCTCTCCGGAACTCCTTCCGGACCACCGGAACTCTTTCCGGATCATTTCTCTCTCTCCAACAGAAACCTATAAAATTCCAGAACCTATCTCCTAGCGTCGCTAAGACCTTAAGTTTGTTACGCTACGGTTCGGGAACACTCCAGACATGGTCGAGACACTCCGCTCACCAATGATCGTCAGGGATACCTGGAAATATATGACGACCCCTGTGCATTCCACGAATATCGTCGTTGAACCATAAGTATGATATTCATTCCCTTTGTCTCTGCGATACTACCTTGTCCAAGATATGATCGTAGACACACCGATGCCTTTGCTGTATCTCGTTATCGACGAAGGTTATTAACTCGTCTGCAATATTACATCTCCATGACCTAGTCATAAGCTGCAGCTATATAGATGCAATATCACCGAGTGGGCCCAGAGTATCTTTCCATTACAAGAATGAACAAATCCCGCTCTTGATCCTTACGTCTCGATGCTCTTTCGGAATACCCAAGATGGACACCGTTATTGTCATGCTATATAAGACACAACGTTTGATGCTCTCAAAGCACTCCTACGAAGCAACAATAAGTACGGTCTCACGGTCTAAGGAATAAGCTATCATACTCTTATCTATTGCAAATTACAAACATCGTAATACGATCTTATTGCAATACTTTGCGTATGTCCACCACCTTATTCAACTAACAAGATGACTCCATTGTCAACCGACGTCATTGTCCTTGATCGGGAATCTCGATCAACTGTTGCCCAATGGACTAGCTCATTTAGAGGCTTGCTAAGGACCTGGTTGTCTATGTATCACACGTGTATTAATAATTCCGATTAATACAGTTATAGCATAATACACAAACCTATTATAAACTTATGAGATAATGCAATAAATACTACTTATTTATTTGCCTCTAGGGCATATCTCCTTCAGTCTCCCACTTGCACTAGAGTGCAAATAAACTAGCTGCATTTTACTTTATCAGAATCCCTTATCAAATAAGAATCATTTGATAATGCTTGCTCGTGGAAAAGTGTTACTGCACAATCCATGATTGTACATGCTTTTGCGATTCACCGGCATCAACTTGCTTGATATCACCATGTTGTCTAACAACATATATGCAAATACCGTAACTAAGTGAGACTTCTGCTTCCCAGCGCTTACTCTGATTATACTAACCAGATAACTGCCCTGAAAAACACACTCAGCCATGCAGAGCCCCTTGTAACAATTACAAACTCGCGATATCTACATACTTTCACACCTATGTAGAAAACTTGACATTCAAATGTCAATCCCTTAACTAACGCACTTCTACTTCCAGTAAATTCCAAATTTACTTTCATAACTGCTCTTTATTCCAAGAACATCGGTTATATTTCATCGAGCAGATAATAAGGTTTCTGTATGATGTCTAATATTACATAATAGACCCACATGTCATACAACCATTACTTTCACGCATCATTACTCTTAATGATCAATTGGATTCCAAAGGACCATCCTTTTGATTCTAATCTGACTCCTCAGATCTAATCCAAAACAACTCGACTAACTATTTTAAAATTCCCGTTCTATTTCAAAATAGACACTGACTTTCAAATAGTTTCACAACTTCATCCTTCTTATCTATTCTACTGATACAATTTCACAATGTGTCATTTACACAAGATGAATTCGGCTCCCACTCAAATTATGTCTCCACATATTTGAGAACACATGCTCCCACTCAAAAACGTGTCATCCACATATTTGAGTTCCTGAGCTCCCACTCAAAAATATGTTCTGTACATATTCCACCTGAGTAAACTAACTTTGACTCCCACTTAAATCGACATTTTGGTCTAACCAAAATCATTGATCTATTATCAATTCGAATTCAATACAAACTCCAGTATTACATTAATACAAATCCCACAGACTTCAAGCATGTCTACATAAATGTAGTCAACAAATTTGATCTTGTCTAAGACACATTTATTGACAAGACATCTCCCGCGTCTTTCTTATAGTCACATTTCCATATAACACTTTATATGACGATTAAATAATCTTATTCCTCTAATAAGAATTGCAGCAACAATTACTCTCTTAATCCTTTTAAACGTAACTTGGATTTCCAGGCTGAAGAGCCTTTGTTCGTATTCCGATACTTTCTAAACTTTCTTTGTATTCATAAAGTGCACCTTGATCTATCAACAAGATCTGAAATACTTAATACAGTGCTGTGACCCGACAGCAATATTAAATATAACAGCACCTTATTCAGAAGTTTCTTTCATGAAAATATTATGATCTTTATGAAGAGGATTGCAAGCAGAAAACAATTTTCTAGTCTCCCTCACTCTTAATCACTAAACTTTCATTAGCAGACATATACTCTTTGGAACATCTTCCAACATAAGTCTGACACTTTATTCCAAACTTCTAATCCATAAACAATAATTCAAAAAGTCATCTTTTCTCGGAATTACATAGACAACAAACTGAACTTTGTTTCTATTTGGTTTTGGAATACACTCTCATCCAATGCGAGCAATCTACAAAGAACCACTCATGTATATTCCGAATTATCGCATAATCATATACATGTCGACACTACTGTCGATCCTACGAATTCTCGTTGAGAAAAATATCAATATTCTAAAGTGGACATCGACTATAATGTTTCAAACATATTAGAAGATTCTAAGACAGATTCTGACAGACCACACTTTATTTAAAATAGAGCATAATTATAATTCCCCACATATCACCATATATGAAATTATAATATTGTGAAACGAATTTCCACAAGTCTTTTGTGTTGAAACCATAATTCAAAAATATTGTCCTCTGATCGAATCTTGTGAATACAATATTCACTAATCTTTCTTCTGAAAAACCCCATTTGATCTATTATCAAATTAATTTCAGACTCCATAATTCATCGGGCAAATTCTCCTATTTACCAAAATCATGGAAGAATTCGGATCATGCAATAACACCATTGATTAATCATTAAAAATGACTCTCAATCAATTTCCTCTAGTATTGCAACTTCAATACTTCATTTCAAACTTAATCAATTTTGGCACTCGAAATACTTAAATGGACCAAAAATATCCATTACTTCTTTCATTGCCTTTACGACTAAATTCGATGGTGTTTGTTCTTTGGACACATAATTTTATCATCCCCGCTATTATAAATGTATATCATACGCATAATGTAATTGAGATGTGATGCAAATTACTCATAACATGAAACAACTGATTTGTTCCATAACATAAAACAACTGATGTATTCTATATGAATAATCATGTCTTGTAACATTCAAGACACCAAACTAGATCACATTCTCACTATTACAAAATGTCTTATCAAAAACTATTGATGATAACTAATATGATATCTCGAGGGCGTGAGCACTACTGGCCATTAACTTGCCATTACTTGTGCACTGTCACGTCACCCTTCGCCACATACTTGTGATAATCAGGGACTGTTTCACAAACAGAACAATTATCAAACACTTTTCATCAAGTATGAGAAGAATACATTTATATCTTCGTATATTAAATATACCCATAGCGTCGAAGAACTCTTCTTCGATGAATCAACTTTTAGAGATTTGAACTTGTTCACGAACGTGAAGAAGCTCACCGTGTCTCTATAGCATATTCACGCACATGCTATTCACAGCTAGGAGGTAAAGCACAATCTCTATTGCACTGGAGTTCGCTATCTAGAAATCGTAGATATTCGTAAGCTTGAAGTAGATGTCACACAACTTCTTCAACTGAGTCTCCAGACAGGTATGCTCCCCATGTGAATGGTCCGGAACTTTCTAAGCTGTCTGAACTGCTCAAGACTCAATTCATCTTTGAAGTGACCTCTGATCGCATCAATCACGACATATGGCTCCATGTGTTGAAACAACTTTCAACTCAGGTGCTAGGCATACGCTCATGACGATCGTCACTTCCATGAACATGTCATGATGCTTACGGAACTCATCATCTTGCTCCTTGCTATCAGAATCATCTGGTCTAACTCCTAACTAATGTTCTAGCACATATAGGATGTTTGTTGTGTTTGGAGAATGTTTCTAAAACCAATGCACCAGCTGATGAAGTTGGACCCGTCGGCTTCCAAGGTAGAATCCGAGCTCTTGAAGAAGTAACCGAAGCGTAGTTCCGTAGTCTCCAGATGTGATCGCAAAAGAGGTAAGATAAGTTTATAATATATAGGTGAGTTTTAGTTCTATAATCTCATTATCAAAAACACACCTCACCAAGATTATTATCCCTAAAATAATAATGGCGATGACACGACCCTCATCCACCATACTACCCCCGATCATCACGGCCGGCAGCACAGCTTCAAAGGTGGACATAAAATGTCGATCATAACAACTCTATGACTCGTGCTCGATCTTTCGATCTTCCCGTGTTCCGAGGCCATACCTCTGAGTATGCTAGGCTCGCCAATCAAACCTCGAAGACCTGCGCGTGCAACATGGCTTACACCCACTGTATGCGAACGACGAGATGTGTGACACCCGATCATCACGGCCTGCCTCATAACGTAGAACTTTCTTGGTGGTGCGCAACGAGGGAGAACACAATTTTGGTATTTGTTAGGGATCATCCTATTTATGATGCTACCGTTGAATATCTAGCATATAAGCAATCAATAGGATGCACACACAACAGCACACAATAATGATGCAATCAAGTGCGATGTGACATGGTCGATGCGCCTGGACCTTCATGGCGCCATGTGCCTGGCCCCCCGGCGCCCCGGCATGACTCCGAGTCTACAAAGCCCTCCATTGCCTCCGACAGTACGAGTAATATCAAAACTTACCGTAACCATGTCACATGAAATAACGCCTCTGCAAAACAAAGTTAGACGCCTCTAGCTTTATTTACTTTTGCAAGTTTTACGTGGCAAATAGGCTTATTCGTAAGAGAATCGCTCCCTACCTACGAACTTTGTACCACAACGTCAATAGTATAATTGCATGTTTAAGCATCCCTTTCGGGCCCTCCATTGAAAATGCTTTGCCGACTAGAGAGAGAGAAACAGACACCCGCCAGCCACAGATACGGTGCAAGCCGTATGTCAGTAGTGGAACCAGTCTCGCGTAAGCGTACGCGTAAAGTCGGTCCGGGCCGCTTCATCAACTCAATACCGAAGGCATCGCAAGTGCACGCTAGAGGGTAGCAAATATAAGAAAGACGCCCTCATTCAACATGAGTTCTAACCGTACCAGCAGTACTACGCATAGATCGGCTCTGATACCACTGAAGGGGTTACGGTGCAGAAAACAATAATTTTCTAGCGATCGAAACCCTAACTAGCCAGGATCTATCTATCTAGTACATGCGATAACGGTGGCGGAACGGGTTACATTACCTCCATGTAGACCGATAGCGGGGATTACGCTCCCGCACAAGCGTTGACGATGAAGTCGTACGTAGCCGACCTCGAGGTCGAGGAGAACTTGCCGCGATGTCGGAGTCGTTGACGCCGGGTTGTCGACGATGATCTGCGTCGACGGGCGTCGGGCGGAAGAAGGCAGAGCGCCAGCACCGGGGCTGGTGCGCCGGCAGCAAAGGGGGGAGGCGCGGCGGCTGCAGGGGGCGAGACGACGTCGCCCAAGCTCCTCAATAGAGTAGCCTCCGAGCACTCGCAAACATACGGAGCCTAGCGACAACTCCCGGTCATTCAGATCCAGCTGAAATCGCAGGAGTAGATCTTATCTGGAATCCCGCAGAGCAACGGCGCTCTGCGGTATGGCTTAGGTGGAGAGAGACCCCCTTCCTCAGCTCGGCGCGGCTCCAACTTGGGAACCACGAGATCGAGAGAGAAATTGGGAATTAATTGAATTTCCTGTGTATTAAATCAATTTAATATGCCTTGCTATATAAAGGGGGAAGGGGGTGTGCAAACCCCTTGGCTCCCCCATGTGGGACTAGACAAAGGACATGGGATGGGGGGGGGGGGGGGGGGTTCGGCCCCCACATGGACTGGCCGAACCAGCCAATGGGGCCCACCCCCCTTTGAGGTGCGGCTCCCCCTCTTGGGCCCTCTTAGGGCCCATATAGGTGGGAGCCCCCTTTTTCCTTTATTTAATTAATATTAAATTAATATAAAAATCCCATTAATTCATAATTAATATATTTATATATAATTCAATATCCCGTTACTCCGAAAACTCTTTCGGACCACCCGAACAACTTTCGGACATTCCTGGAACCATTCCAGACCTCTCCGGAACTCCTTCCGGACCACCGGACCTCTTTCCGGATCATTTCTCTCTCTCCAACAAAAACCTATAAAATTCCAGAACCTATCTCCTAGCGTCGCTAAGACCTTAAGTTTGTTACGCTACGGTTCGGGAACACTCCAGACATGGTCGAGACACTCCGCTCACCAATGATCGTCAGGGATACCTGGAAATATATGACGACCCCTGTGCATTCCACGAATATCGTCGTTGAACCATAAGTATGATATTCATTCCCTTTGTCTCTGCGATACTACCTTGTCCGAGATATGATCGTAGACACACCGATGCCTTTGCTGTATCTCGTTACCGACGAAGGTTATTAACTCGTCTTCGATATTACATCTCCATGACCTAGTCATAAGCTGCAGCTATATAGATGCAATATCACCGAGTGGGCCCAGAGTATCTTTCCATTACAAGAATGAACAAATCCCACTCTTGATCCTTACGTCTCGATGCTCTTTCGGAATACCCAAGATGGACACCGTTATTGTCATGCTATATAAGACACAACGTTTGATGCTCTCAAAGCACTCCTACGAAGCAACAATAAGTACGGTCTCACGGTCTAAGGAATAAGCTATCATACTCTTATCTATTGCAAATGACAAACATCGTAATACGATCTTATTGCAATACTTTGCGTATGTCCACCACCTTATTCAACTAACAAGATGACCCCATTGTCAACCGACGTCATTGTCCTTGATCGGGAATCTCGATCAACTGTTGCCCAATGGACTAGCTTATATAGAGGCTTGCTAGGGACCTGGTTGTCTATGTATCACACGTGTATTAACAATTCCGATTAATACAGTTATAGCATAATACACAAACCTATTATAAACTTATGAGATAACGCAATAAATACTACTTATTTATTTGCCTCTAGGGCATATCTCCTTCAGTCTCCCACTTGCACTAGAGTACAAATAAACTAGCTGCATTTTACTTTATCAGAATCCCTTATCAAATAAGAATCATTTGATAATGCTTGCTCGTGGAAAAATGTTACTGCACAATCCATGATTGTCCATGCTTTCGCGATTCACTGGCATCAACTTGTTTGATATCACCATGTTGTCTAACAACATATATGCAAATACCGTAACTAAGTGAGACTTCTGCTTCCCAGCGCTTACTCTGATTATACTAACCAGATAACTGCCCTGAAAAACACACTCAGCCATGCAGAGCCCCTTGTAACAATTACAAACTCGCGATATCTACATACTTTCACACCTATGTAGAAAACTTGACATTCAAATGTCAATCCCTTAACTAACGCACTTCTACTTCCAGTAAATTCCAAATTTACTTTCATAACTGTTCTTTACTCCAAGAACATCGGTTATATTTTATCGAGCAGATAATATGGTTTCTGTATGATGTCTAATATATACATAATAAACCCACATGTCATACAACCATTACCTTCATGCATCATTGCTCTTAATGACCAATTGGATTCCAAAGGACCATCCTTTTGATTCTATTCTGACTCCTCAGATATAATCCAACACAGCTCGACTAACTATTTAAAAATTCCCGTTCTATTTCAAAATAGACACTAACTTTTAAATAGTTTTACAACTTCATCCTATTCTATTGGTACAGTTTCACAATGTGTTAACTACACAAGATGAATTCGACTCCCACTCAAATTATGTCTCCACATATTTGATAACACGAGCTCCCACTCAAAAACATGTTATCCACATATTTGAGTTCCCAAGCTCCCACTCAAAAATACGTTCTTCACATATTTCTCTTGAGTGAACTAACTATGACTCCCACTTAAATCGACATCTTGGGTAAACCAAAATCATTGATCTACTATCAATTCGAATTTAATACAAACTACTGTATTACATTAATACAAATCCCTCAGACTTCAAGCATGTCTACATAAATGTAGTCAACAAATTTGATCTTGTCCAAGACACATTTCTCGACAAGACATGCTACCGCGCCTTTCTTATAGTCACATTTCTCATATAACATCTTATATGACGATTAAACAATCTTATTCCTCTAATAAGAATTGCAGCAACAATTACTCTCTTAATCCTTTCAAATGCAACTTTGGATTTCCAGGCTCAAAAAGCCTTTGTTCGTATTCCGATATTTTCTCAACTTTCTTTGTATTCATAAAGTGCACCTTGATCTGTCAACAAGATCTGAAATACTTAATACAGTGTTGTGACCTGACAGCAATATTAAATATAATAACACTTTATTTAGAAGTTTCTTTCATGAAAATATTATGATCTTTATGAAGAGGATTGCAAGCAGAAAACAATTTTCTAGTCTCCCTCACTCTTAATCACTAAACTTTCATTAGCAGACATATACTCTTTGGAACATCTTCCAACATAAGTCTGACACTTTATTCCAAACTTCTAATTTCAATCCATAAACCATAATTCGAAAAGTCATCTTTTCTCGGAATTACATAGACAACAAACTGAACTTTGTTTCTATTTGGTTTTGGAATACACTCTCATCCAATGCGAGCAATCTACAAAGAACCACTCATGTATATTCCGAATTATCGCATAATCATATACATGTCGACACTACTGTCGATCCTACGAATTCTCGTTGAGAAAAATATCTATATTCTAAAGTGGACATCGACTATAATGTTTCGAACATATTAGGAGATTCTAAGACTGATTCTGACAGACCACACTTTATTTAAAATAGAGCATAATTATAATTCCCCACATATCACCATATATGAAATTATAATATTGTGAAACGAATTTCCACAAGTCTTTTGTGTTGAAACCATAATTCAAAAATATTGTCCTCTGATCGAATCTTGTGAATACAATATTCACTAATCTTTCTTCTGAAAAACCCCATTTGATCTATTATCAAATTAATTTCAGACTCCATAATTCATCGGGCAAATTCTCCTATTTACCAAAATCATGGAAGAATTCGGATCATGCAATAACACCATTGATTAATCATTAAAAATGACTCTCAATCAATTTCCTCTAGTATTGCAACTTCAATACTTCATTTCAAACTTAATCAATTTTGGCACTCGAAATACTTAAATGGACCAAAAATATCCATTACTTCTTTCATTGCCTTTACGACTAAATTCGATGGTGTTTGTTCTTTGGAGACATAATTTTATCATTCCCGCTATTATAAATGTATATCATACGCATAATGTAATTGAGATGTGATGCAAATTACTCATAACATGAAACAACTGCTTTGTTCCATAACATAAAACAACTGATGTGTTCTATATGAATAATCATGTCTTGTAACATTCAAGACACCAAACTAGATCACATTCTCACTATTACAAAATGTCTTATCAAAAACTATTGATGATAACTAATATGATATCTCGAGGGCGTGAGCACTACTGGCCATTAACTTGCCATTACTTGTGCACTGTCACGTCACCCTTCGCCACATACTTGTGATAATCAGGGACTGTTTCACAAACAGAACAATTATCAAACACTTTTCATCAAGTATGAGAAGAATACATTTATATCTTCGTATATTAAATATACCCATAGCGTCGAAGAACTCTTCTTCGATGAATCAACTTTTAGAGATTTGAACTTGTTCACGAACGTGAAGAAGCTCACCGTGTCTCTATAGCATATTCACGCACATGCTATTCACAGCTAGGAGGTAAAGCACAATCTCTATTGCACTGGAGTTCGCTATCTAGAAATCGTAGATATTCGTAAGCTTGAAGTAGATGTCACACAACTTCTTCAACTGAGTCTCCAGACAGGTATGCTCCCCATGTGAATGGTCCGGAACTTTCTAAGTTGTCTGAACTGCTCAAGACTCAATTCATCTTTGAAGTGACCTCTGATCGCATCAATCACGACATATGGCTCCATGTGTTGAAACAACTTTCAACTCAGGTGCTAGGCATACGCTCATGACGATCGTCACTTCCATGAACATGTCATGATGCTTACGGAACTCATCATCTTGCTCCTTGCTATCAGAATCATCTGGTCTAACTCCTAACTAATGTTCTAGCACATATAGGATGTTTGTTGTGTTTGGAGAATGTTTCTAAAACCAATGCACCAGCTGATGAAGTTGGACCCGTCGGCTTCCAAGGTAGAATCCGAGCTCTTGAAGAAGTAACCGAAGCGTAGTTCCGTAGTCTCCAGATGTGATCGCAAAAGAGGTAAGATAAGTTTATAATATATAGGTGAGTTTTAGTTCTATAATCTCATTATCAAAAAACACACCACACCAAGATTATTATCCCTAAAAAATAATAATGGCGATTACACGACCCTCATCCACCACACTACCCCCGATCATCACGGCCGGCAGCACAGCTTCAAAGGTGGACATAACATGTCGATCACAACAACTCTGTGACTCGTGCTCGATCTTTCGATCTTCCCGTGTTCCGAGGCCATACCTCTGAGTATGCTAGGCTCGCCAATCAAACCTCGAAGACCTGCGCGTGCAACATGGCTTACACCCACTGTATGCGAACGACGAGATGTGTGACACCCGATCATCACGGCCTGCCTCATAACGTAGAACTTTCTTGGTGGTGCGCAACGAGGGAGAACACAATTTTGGTATTTGTTAGGGATCATCCTATTTATGATGCTACCGTTGTATATCTAGCATATAAGCAATCAATAGGATGCACACACAACAACACACAATAATGATGCAATGAAGTGCGATGTGACATGGTCGATGCGACTGGACCTTCATGGCGCCATGTGCCTGGCCCCCGGCGCCCCGACATGACTCCGAGTCTACAGAGCCCTCCATTGCCTTCGACAGTACGAGTAATATCAAAACTTACCGTAACCATGTCACATGAAATAACGCCTCTGCAAAACAAAGTTAGACGCCTCTAGCTTTATCTAGTTTTGCAAGTTTTACGTGGCATATAGGCTTATTCGTAAGAGAATCGCTTCCCTACCTACGAACTTTGTACCACAACGTCGATCGTATAATTGCATGTTTAAGCATCCCTTTCGGGCCCTCCATTGAAAATGCTTTGCCGACTAGAGAGAGAGAAACAGACACCCGCCAGCCACAGATACGGTGCAAGCCGTATGTCAGTAGTGGAACCAGTCTCGCGTAAGCGTACGCGTAAAGTCGGTCCGGGCCGCTTCATCAACTCAATACCGAAGGCATCGCAAGTGCACGCTAGAGGGTAGCAAATATAAGAAAGACGCCCTCATTCAACATGAGTTCTAACCGTACCAGCAGTACTACGCATAGATCGGCTCTGATACCACTGAAGGGGTTACGGTGCAGAAAACAATAATTTTCTAGCGAACGAAACCCTAACTAGCCAGGATCTATCTATCTAGTACATGCGATAACGGTGGCGGAACGGGTTACATTACCTCCAAGTAGACCGATAGCGGGTATTACGCTCCCACACAAGCGTTGACGATGAAGTCGTACGTAGCCGACCTCGAGGTCGCGGAGAACTTGCCGCGATGTCGGAGTCGATGACGCCGGGGTGTCGACGATGATCTGCGTCGACGGGCGTCGGGCGGAAGAAGACAGAGCGCCAGCGCCGGGGCTGGTGCGCCGGCCGCAGAGGGGGGGGAGGCGCGGTGGCTGCAGGGGGCGAGACGACGTCGCCCAAGCTCCTCAATAGAGTAGCCTCCGAGCACTCGCAAACATACGGAGCCTAGCGACAACTCCCGGTCATTCAGATCCAGCTGAAATCGCAGGAGTAGATCTTATCTGGAATCCCGCAGAGCAACGGCGCTCTGCGGTATGGCTTAGGTGGAGAGAGACCCTCTTCCTCAGCTCGGCGCGGCTCCAACTTGGGAACCATGAGATCGAGAGAGAAATTGGGAATTAATTGAATTTCCTGTGAATTAAATCAATTAATATGCCTTGCTATATAAAGGGGGAAGGGGGTGTGCAAACCCCTTGGCTCCCCCATGTGGGACTAAACAAAGGACATGGGAGGGGGGGTTCGGCCCCCACATGGGCTGGCCGAACCAGCCAATGGGGCCCACCCCCCTTTGAGGTGCGGCTCCCCCTCTTGGGCCCTCTTAGGGCCCATATAGGTGGGAACCCCCTTTTTCCTTTATTTAATTAATATTAAATTAATATAAAATCCCATTAATTCATAATTAATATATTTATATATAATTCAATATCCCGTGACTCCGAAAACTCTTTCGGACCACCCGAACAACTTTCGGACATTCCTGGAACCATTCCAGACCTCTCCGGAACTCCTTCCGGACCACCGGAACTCTTTCCGGATCATTTCTCTCTCTCCAACAAAAACCTATAAAATTCCAGAACCTATCTCCTAGCGTCGCTAAGACCTTAAGTTTGTTACGCTACGGTTGGGGAACACTCCAGACATGGTCGAGACACTCCGCTCACCAATGATCGTCAGGGATACCTGGAAATATATGACGACCCCTGTGCATTCCACGAATATCGTCGTTGAACCATAAGTATGATATTCATTCCCTTTGTCTCTGCGATACTACCTTGTCCGAGATATGATCGTAGACACACCGATGCCTTTGCTGTATCTCGTTACCGACGAAGGTTATTAACTCGTCTGCGATATTACATCTCCATGACCTAGTCATAAGCTGCAGCTATATAGATGCAATATCACCGAGTGTGCCCAGAGTATCTTTCCATTACAAGAATGAACAAATCCCGCTCCTTATCCTTACGTCTCGATGCTCTTTCGGAATACCCAAGATGGACACCGTTATTGTCATGCTATATAAGACACAACGTTTGATGCTCTCAAAGCACTCCTATGAAGCAACAATAAGTACGGTCTCACGGTCTAAGGAATAAGCTATCATACTCTTATCTATTGCAAATGACAAACATCGTAATACGATCTTATTGCAATACTTTGTGTATGTCCACCACCTTATTCAACTAACAAGATGACCCCATTGTCAACCGACGTCATTGTCCTTGATCGGGAATCTCGATCAACTGTTGCCCAATGGACTAGCTTATATAGAGGCTTGCTAGGGACCTGGTTGTCTATGTATCACACGTGTATTAACAATTCCGATTAATACAGTTATAGCATAATACACAAACCTATTATAAACTTATGAGATAACGCAATAAATACTACTTATTTATTTGCCTCTAGGGCATATCTCCTTCAAAATCCATGTACAATTACCAGGTAATGACTTGGGAGATCTTCTTGATGGCATCTAGGATGTTAATAGAATATGGAATTTTATGAGAGAATAGATATTGACAAGGATCGATTTGTCGTGAAACAGTTCCGACAGATTCAAAAGTTGACCACATGAAAGTTTCACTTAAGTGGCGAAGCCTAAATCTATTCTGGGTCGTTTAGCAATCTATAATTTCAAATGAGAAATTGATAGATGGATAAGGAAACCATGTTTCTTAATAGTGTCATTAAGAAAGAGTTGGTGATCCTGAGGATGCTAAACACGTATGCGAACTTCAGTTGTCCATTCATGGGCTGAAGCAAGCATATCGGTGCTGAAATCTTCACTTTGATAATGTGATCAAAGGATTTTGGAGTTGTCCAAAATAGTTGAAGAAACCTGCATTTTCAAAGGAGTGAGTGGGAGCAAAGTAGCTTTTCTTGATCTTATATGCGGAAGGCATATTGAGTGGGAGCTAAGTAGATTTTCCTTGATCTTATATGCGGAAGGCATATTTGAGTGGGAGCTAGGTGTCATTCGTGATTTTGTATGTAACAACATATAGAATGACACAGATCCTCTAGTAGAGTGTAAAGGATTATTTAAGTGATTAAATTTTCTATGAAATGAAGTTAGGAGTATTAGGCATCCGATTTATAATTATATATATCGTAAGGGGCTTAATAACATTAAGTCGGAATATTTCCTAAGTCAATATTCTGAAGTGTTTCAGAATAGGACAAGCGAAGAAAGAGGTTCTTGCTTGTATGACTAGGTAAAATATTAAGTTTATCTTGGCATTTTCAGTGATAGAAAATGATATTCGACATTCTCTATGTATCAGACATAGATTCTATCAGACTGAAAGCTCAACTTGGTGTGACCCGAGTTCTTGGTTGAAGAACAGGTTCTAGAGTGATCCTTGTGTGGATCAATGAACAAACGTTAAGTTTATTCTTCATATTCTATGAGAACTGAAGATATGTTTTCTAGTAAAGGGTAAGAGTGGAAAGACAACTTGCCGTAAAGCGGTTACAATGATGCAAGTTATGGCACTGACCCATACAACTAGAAATCTCGTATAGGGAGATGTCCTTTATTTTGAAGATAGACATGGTTAGTTTGCGAAGTCGCATATGAATGCACTATCGCATAATCTACATAGGTATAGAAATATATCGCGACTTCAGAAGTAGCAAGTGTGATAGGACTGAGCAGTTTTGGGGCGTATGTGGTCTCCTTAATAGATCTCTTAGACTTTTAAGGCCCATGCTACGCGAATGTTCGAGTCTCACTCCATCCACTAGGATATATTTCACCGTCATCGCAAGATACAGGATGATGTCAAACTAGGTGACATAGAAGTGTTGCAAAGCACATATAGGTCTCAATGTGTGAGACCTATTGACTGTATTCCTCTTCCACGAGGCGAGCAGGCACCAAGATGCTATGGGAGTTGAGCTTTTACCAAGTTGTAAACTAGATTAAGTGTTACTCTAGTGCAAGTGGGAGACTGAAGGGAATATACCCTAGAGGCACTTAATAAACATAGTTTATTGGCAATATCCCAATTGTTCATTATAAGTTTTATACCATGCTATAACTGTATTAAGCGGAAACATTAATACATGTGTGGTAGATAAAACAACCAGGTCCCTAGTAGCCTCTACTAAGACTAGTTTCATTGCGCGATTGATGATCGAGGTTTTCCGATCATAAGGCATGGCGCCGGTCGGAAATGGAAGTCATATCGTTAGGTGTAACGATGTGATGGACATACCCAGTATTTATAGGACATAGTCATTACGCCTTAAGACCCTGAGACCAACTCTTATTGTTATTTCTGGAAGATACTTTGATTGCACCAAACGTCATATCTTATTTAGTGTGACAATAACGGTGATAATTTTCAATATCGGAAAGGGGTAGTTGAGACGAGGGGTAAACAGCGGGATTTGTCAGTCCGCATAGCCGGATAGATACTCTAGGACCCACTCGGTGAGATTATGTCAAATGAGTTTGCAAACATGTGACTAGTTCACCAGCTGACATAAAATCATGGACAACTAGAAGATAGTGTTGTCGGTAACGAGATCATGCTAGGTATGGAGATATCTGAGAATGATGCTCGGACACGCTAAGTATCGCCATGACAAAGGTTTAAGACTATACGTCCAGTTTTGATAGATGAAAGTCATTTGTTATATCAGAGGGATTAATTCATGGGGTCCAGGCCTACGAGTTAGTCACTTATCGGAGAGGAGTCTCGATCATGTCTGTTATTATATCAAACCGCTAGGGTAACACACTTAAGGGGTTTCGACAAGACAACCGGAAAGGAAAGAGATCACCGGGAACGTCCCGGTAATGGTCCGATGGAGATCGGGCAGCGACGAAATAGTTTTCGGAGCTAGAATAAATTATATAAAATATTTTTGATATTAATTAGTGTAATTAATGTTTAAATATGATTTTATATATTTATTTTCAAATTTTTAAAGGCAGATTTCCCTAAATGGGCTTTCTAGTGGAAAGAAGGCCCATGAGGGGAAGAAGCTTCCCCCCAAGGGATGAGGGCATGTTCTGAAGGAGATATGCCCTAGAGGCAATTAATAAAGTGTATTCTTTATCATATCTCGTTTGTTCATAATAGGTTTTTGTGTCACGCTAGAACCGTATTAAGCGGAAACATTAATACGGGTGTGATACGTAAACAACCAGGTCCCTAGTAGCCTCTACTAAGACTAGTTTTGTTGCGCGATTGATGATCGAGGTTTCCCGGTCATGGGGCATGGCGCCGGTCGGCAATGGGAGTCATATCGTTGGAGAACGATGTGATGGACATACCCAGATTTGGAGAACGTAGTCGTTACGCTTTGACCGTGAGATCAACTCTTATTGTTATTCCTGGAAGATACTTTGATCGCACCAAACGTCGTATCTTATTTAGTATGACAATCGGTGATACTTTTGGGTATCGGAAAGGAGTAGTTGAGACGAGGGGTCAAGAGCGGGATTTGCCAGTCCGCATAGCAGGATAGATACTCTCGGGCCCACTCGGTGAGATCATGTCTAATGAGCTTGCAAGCATGTGACTAGGTCACGAAGACATGAGATCATGAACGAGTAGAAGATAGAGTCGTCGGTAACGAGGTCGGGATTAGGTATGGAGATATCTATGGAACGACGCTCGGACATGCTAAGTATCGCTATGGCAAAAGGTTTAAGGCTTTGCGTTCAGGTTTGATAGATGAAAGTCATTCGTTATATCACAGGGATTAATTCATGGGGTCCAGGCCTACGAGTTAGTCGTTGATCATAGAGGAGTCTTGGTCATACCTGTTATTATATCGAACCGCTAGGGTAACACACTTAAGGGGTTTCGACAAGACAACCGGAAAGGAAAGAGATCACCGGGAGCGTCCCGGGAGGGGTCCGATGGAGATCGGGCAGCGACGAAAGAGTTTTCGGAGCTAGGAAAAATTATATATATTATGTTTGATATTAATTAGTGTAATTAATATGCAAATATGATTTTATATATTTATTTTCGAATTTATTTAGGCTGATTTCCCTAAAATGGCCTTCTGGTCGAAAGAAGGCCCAAGAGGGGGAAAAATCCCTAGGGGATTCGGTGGGGGCCATGGTGGCCGGCCTGGATGGGCCAAGGGGCCCACCAGGGGGCCGGCGCACCTAGCCTAGCCGCACCAGGCATGTGGGGATAGTCCCACATTTCTTGGCTGGCAAGGTTGGCTCCCCCTGGGAGCCTATATAAGAAGGGGCACCCCTGGCCTTTTAATTCACCAATTAATTCTCAATTTCTCTCTCGATCTCGTGGTTCCCTTGTCGGAGCCGCGCCGAGTTGAGGAGGGGGATCTCTTCCACCTTAGCCCGCTGCCACGCTGCTGGTGTTCCGGTCAAAGTCTTCCGCTGCTCGTCCTGTACTGGAGCTTCGGAGGCCGTCGTCTGCACCATACGTGTGTGACGACCTGCGAGGTGCTGCGCTAGCGGTACTCGGAGGTCTGCTTCCTCTACACGACCTCGAGGTCGGCTTCGTCGGTCTTCGTCGACAATGTTTGTGCGGGAACGTAATCCCCGCTTTCGGTCTACAAGGGTACGTATTCCGATCTCCGTTCGTACTACTATATCTGCATAGAATAGATCTTGGCATGCTTTTAGGATATGGTTGGTAGGAAATTTTTTGTTTTCTGCACACGATTCCCCTTCAGTGGTATCAGAGCCGATCCATCGTAGATATAGTTGTACGCTGTTAGAACCGTGCTCTGCACGGGGGCACCGTTCATGTTATTTGCTACCCTCTAGCGTGCACTTGTGTATTCCAGCGGCATTGAGTTGATGAAGCGGCCCGGACCGACTTTACGCGTACGCGAGACTGGTTCCACTACTGACATACGGCTTGTACCGTATATGTGGCTGGCGGGTGTCAGTTTCTCTCTCTTTAGTTGGTCTTCGCATTTTCAATGGAGAGCCCGAAAGGGATGCTTAAATCTGCAATTATTGGATCGTTGTTGTGGTCATAAGGTTCGTAGGTATGAAGCGGTTCTATTTACGAAAGCCCCAAGCCACGTAAAATATACAAAAGATAAAGTAGAAGCGTCTAACTTTATTTTGCAGGGGCTATGTGATATGGTCAAGGTAGGTTTATTAAATTGTTTATAAACTGCGGGCGCCAAGAAGACCATGGCGCAATGGACTATATCACATTGCATTACATTTGATGTTTTGTGTGCATCTTATATTGTGTGATTGTGTGTATAGTATACATTAGTTACGCGGCGGTAGCTATATAAGATGATCCCTTCAAAATACCACTAGTGTTCTCCCTCCAACGCGCACCACCAAGAAAGTTATATGTTATGAGGCAGGCCGTGATGATCGGGTGTCAGACATCTCGTCGTTCGCATACAGTGGGTGTAAGCCATGTTGCACAAGCGTCAGCGTGGAGGTCTTTGGTGGCGAGCCTAGCATATTCAGAAATATGGCCTCGGAACAGGAAGACCGAAAGGTCGAGCACGAGTCACAAAATTGGTGTGGCGGACGTTTTTGTCTACTCTTGAAGTTGTGCCGTCGGCTCTGATGATGAGGGGTGGTGCAATGGATGGGGGTCGTGTAATCGCTTAAACGACCAGTTGGGATGTTCGTTTGAGTGGGAGTTATGTTAGTTATTTTCTAAAATACTATAACTCAAAATTATTACGAACAAAGTCTTATGTTGTTGCAAATTCCATTGTAGATGTCTCACCCCTCCTTTAACCTAAACCTGTTCATCGAGAAAGAGAAGCTTAAGACCGATGGGTCTAACTTCGTGTCCTGGTTCCACGATCTGAAGTCCATCCTTGAAACCCACAAGGTGGCCTACATCCTTGATGCCCCCTTAGGTGATCTTCCAAACACTGCCCCGGAAATCGAAAGGATTTTCCATGAGGTAAAGGCGGAGATTTCTTCTTATGTCCAGAGTGGCATGCTCTTTGCCATGGAGGCTGACCTGCAAAACCGCTTCATGAACAAGGGTGCTTATGATATAATCACTGAACTCATGACTGTTTTTGCACGACAAGTCAAGACTGAGAGGTACGAGGCATCTGTGCTTTTCTTCTCAGCCCAGATGGAAGAGCACGGCAATATTAGTGAGCACTTGGCCAAGTTGTTTGGCTGCGCTCGACTTCTGAGTGATCTGGGAAGAGTGATCCCAGAGGAGGTGGTTATTGATAGGGCGCTGATTTCTCTGCCCCCTAGCTATAAGAACGCCATCGTGGACTACGGCATGAAAGGGACGTCAAAACCCCTGTCGGAAATCCTGAAGATGCTCGAAGTGGTCGAATTAGAAATCAAGCTGAAGAAGATGGTGGTGACCATCGGATCACCTGAGCGCAACTGACCCAAGTACCTGGAGGATAGGAAGTCTGGCAAGACGATCGACAAAGAGCAAGGTATATTTGATATACATGTTATAGATGTGTACCTTACATCCGCCCGGAGCAACACGTGGGTATTTGATACTGGTTCTGTTGCTCATATATGTAACTCTCAGGAGGAGTTACGGAATAGACGGCGGCTGGCGAAGGATGAGGTGACGATGCGCGTCGGCAACGGATCGAGAGTCGACGTGGTGGCTGTCGGCACGCTCCCTCTGCATCTACCATCGGGATTAGTTTTGGTTTTAAATAAGTGTTATTTTGTGCCATCCTTGAGTGTAAACATTATAAGTGGGTCTTGCCTGTTACAAGACGGTTATTCATTTAAATCAGTGTCAAGCAATTGTGCTATTTATATGAATGATATCTTTTATGTTGATGCTCCCGAGAATAACGGTTTATTCTTGTTGAATCTCGATCGTAGTACTCACATCCATAACATAGAAGCCAAACGGATTAAGTGTAGTGACGATACCGCCATGTATTTGTGGCATTGCCGTCTTGGTCATATTGGTGTAAAGCGCATGAAGCAACTCCACTCCGATGGACTTTTGGACTTGTTGGATTTCGGATCCCTCGATACATGCGAACCATGCCTTATGGGTAAAATGACCAAGACACCGTTCAAAGGTTTCGTTGAACGGGCGTCGGATTTGTTGGGGATCATACATACATATGTGTGTGGACCGATGAGCGTTTCGACACGCAATGGTTATCGTTACTTCGTCACCTTTACTGATGACTTGAGTAGATACGGTTATATCTATTTGATGAAACACAAGTCTGAAACGTTTGAAAAGTTCAAATAATTCCAAAGTGAAGTTGAGAATCAGCTTAATAGGAAAATCAAGCATCTCTGATCCGATCGCGGTGGAGAATACTTGAGTTTTGAGTTTGTCACACATCTGAAGAGTTGTGGCATAGTACCCCAACTTACGCCAGCCGGAACACCGCAGCCTAACGGCGTGTCCGAGCGACGTAATCGTACTCTACTGGATAGTGTTCGATCTATGATGTCTCTTACCGATTTGCCAGTGTCCTTCTGGGGTTATGCGTTAGAAACAGCCGCATTCATTTTAAATAGGGCCCCGTCCAAGTCCGTTGAAACGACACCGTATGAATTATGGTATGGCCAAAAGCCTAAGTTATCGTTTCTGAAGGTTTGGGGTTGTGAGGCGGACGTTAAGTACAGCCCGACAAACTCGAACCGAAGTCGGAGAAAGTCGTCTTTGTAGGATATCCGCGGGAAACCGTTGGGTACACCTTCTACAACCAAGATGAGGGCAAAACTTTTGTCGCGAAGACCGGTACCTTTCTAGAGAAGGAGTTTCTCGCGAAAGGAGTAAGTGGGAGGAAGGTAGACCTCGATGAAATCGTTGATCCTGAACTCGAGATTCCGAGTGGCGCAACGGAAGCAATTCCGGAAACGTCCTCCGTGGAAGGAGTGGGAGAAACTGTCGAGGAAGGTGTTCTACCTCGTAGGTCTGGTAGATCTCGGATCGCACCAGAATGGTATGGCAACATGGTTTGCACCGTCATGTTAGTTGAACAAGACGAACCTACGAACTACAAGGAGGCGATGGCGAGTCTAGAATCCGAGAAATGGCTTGAAGCCATGAAATCCGAAATAGGATCCATGTATGATAACAAAGTGTGGACTTTGATGGATATTCCCGAAGGGCGCAAGGCCGTCGAGAATAAATGGATCTTTAAGAAGAAGACTGATGCTGATGGTAATGTGACCGTCTATAAAGCTCGGCTTGTCGCAAAGGGTTTCTGACAAGTTCATGGAATTGACTACGATGAAACTTTTTCACCGGTAGCGATGCTTAAGTCTATTCGGATTTTGTTAGCGGTAGCTGCCTATTATGATTATGAAATCTGGCAGATGGACGTCAAAACGGCCTTCCTAAATGGAAACATTGAGGAAGAGTTGTACATGGTACAGCCGGAATGTTTTGTCGATCCAGGGAATGCTAACAAGGTGTGCAAGCTTCAGCGATCCATCTATGGATTGAAGCAGGCATCTCGGAGCTGGAATCTTCGCTTTGATGAGGTAATCAAAGGTTTTGGATTTATCCAAAATGTGGAAGAGACATGCATTTAAAAGAAAAGGAGTGGGAGCCCGGTTGTGTTCTTAGCACTGTATGTTGACGACATATTGCTGATTGGGAATGATGTGAAACTTCTGAATAGCGTGAAGGAATATTTAAACAGTAAATTTTCCATGAAAGACAAGCTGCGTATGTTTTAGGCATAAAAATCTATCGTGATAGATCAAGGCGCCTATTAGCACTGAGTCAGAGTACTTACCTTGATAAAATACTGAAGCGTTTCCGTATGGAGAAGGCAAAGAAGGGTTCTCTGCCGGTTATCAAGAATAAGATATTGCGGAAGGCACAGTGTCCTGTGACGGAACTGGGTAAGGCCGAAATGACCAAACATCCTTATGCTTCAGCCATAGGATCGATCATGTATGCAATGTTGAGTACTAGACCGGATGTGGCATTAGCTCTAAGTTTGACAAGCCGGTTCCAGAGTAATCCTGGAATGCCGCATTGGATATCTGTTAAGAGCATTCTTAAGTATCTCAATAAGACAAAGGAAATGTTCCTTGTGTATGGTGGCTGCGATGAAGAACTTGGCGTAACGGGTTACATAGGTGCAAGTTTGTGCTCAGACCCCGATGACTGTAAGTCACAGACAGGTTACGTGTTCAAGGTGAATGGAGGCGCCGTGTGCTGGAGAAGTGGGAAGCAACCCATAGTCGCACAATCTACAATGGAGTCGGAGTATATCGCTGCTTGCGAAGCCGCGAATGAAGCTGTGTGGCTGAGGAAGTTCGTCATCGAACTTGGAGTGTTCCCGAGCATGCAAGACCCCGTAATCCTCTTCTGCGACAATACGGGTGCCATTGCGAACGCCAAGGAGCCGAGGTCTCACTCCACCGCCAAACACATTCTACGACGCTTCCATGTGATACGTCAGTACATACAAGGAGGCGATGTGAAGATTTGCAAAGTGCATACGGATCTGAATGTGGCAGATCCGCTGACAAAGCCTCTCCCGCTTGACAAGCATGAAAAGCACCAGTTAGCTATGGGTGTTAAGATTTTACCAAGTTGTAATCTAGATTAATTTGTACTCTAGTGCAAGTGGGAGACTGAAGGAGATATGCCCTAGAGGAAATTAATAAAGTGTATTCTTTATCATATCTCGTTTGTTCATAATAGGTTTTTGTGTCATGCTAGAACCGTATTAAGCGGAAACATTAATACGGGTGTGATACGTAAACAACCAGGTCCCTAGTAGCCTCTACTAAGACTAGTTTCGTTGCGCGATTGATGATCGAGGTTTCCCGGTCATGGGGCATGGCGCCGGTCGGCAATGGGAGTCATATCGGTTGAGAACGATGTGATGGACATACCCAGATTTGGAGAACGTAGTCGTTACGCCTTTGACCGTGAGATCAACTCTTATTGTTATTCCTGGAAGATACTTTGATCGCACCAAACGTCGTATCTTATTTAGGATGACAATAACGGTGATACTTTTGGGTATCGGAAAGGAGTAGTTGAGACGAGGGGTCAAGAGCGGGATTTGCCAGTCCGCATAGCAGGATAGATACTCTCGGGCCCACTCGGTGAGATCATGTCTAATGAGCTTGCAAGCATGTGACTAGGTCACGGAGACATGAGATCATGAACGAGTAGAAGATAGCGTCGTCGGTAACGAGGTCGGGATTAGGTATGGAGATATCTATGGAACGACGCTCGGACATGCTAAGTATCGCTATGGCAAAAGGTTTAAGGCTTTGCGTTCAGGTTTGATAGATGAAAGTCATTCATTATATCACAGGGATTAATTCATGGGGTCCAGGCCTACGAGTTAGTCGCTGATCATAGAGGAGTCTTGGTCATACCTGTTATTATATCGAACCGCTAGGGTAACACACTTAAGGGGTTTCGACAAGACAACCGGAAAGGAAAGAGATCACCGGGAGCGTCCCGGGAGGGGTCCGATGGAGATCGGGCAGCGACGAAAGAGTTTTCGGAGCTAGGAAAAATTATATATATTATGTGTGATATTAATTAGTGTAATTAATATGCAAATATGATTTTATATATATTTTTTCGAATTTATTTAGGCTGATTTCCCTAAATGGGCCTTCTTGTCGAAAGAAGGCCCAAGAGGGGGAAAATCCCTAGGGGATTCGGTGGGGGCCATGGTGGCCGGCCTGGATGGGCCAAGGGGCCCACCATGGGGCCGGCGCACCTAGCCTAGCCGCACCAGGCATGTGGGGATAGTGCCACATTGCCTGGCTGGCAAGGTTGGCTCCCCCTGGGAGCCTATAGAAGAAGGGGCACCCCTGGCCTTTTAATTCACCAATTAATTCCCAATTTCTCTCTCGATCTCGTGGTTCCCTTGTCGGAGCCGCGCCGAGTTGAGGAGGGGGATCTCTTCCACCATAGCCCGCTGCCGCGCTGCTGGTGTTCCGGTCCAAGCCTTCCGCTGCTCGTCCTGGACTGGAGCTTCGGAGGCCGTCGTCTCCACCGTACGTGTGTGACGCCCTGCGAGGTGCTGCGCTAGCGGTACTCGGAGGTCTGCTTCCTCTACACGACCTCGAGGTCGGCTTCGTCGGTCTTCATCGACAACTTTTGTGCGGGAACGTAATCCCCGCTTTCGGTCTACAAGGGTACGTATTCCGATCTCCGTTCGTACTACTATATCTGCATAGAATAGACCTTGGCATGCTTTTAGGATATCGTTGGTAGGAAAAATTTTGTTTGCTGCACACGATTCCCCTTCATGTTCGGCCAGCCCCTAGTGGCCACAAGGGGCCCACTAGGGCCGGCGCACCTCCCAAGGTCGTGGCTGGTGTGGGAATAGTCCCACACCGCCCGGCTGGTGAGGTTGGCAGCCTCCTTGCCCCTATATAAGAAGGGGCACCCCTGGCCTTTTAATTCACCAATTAATTCCCCAATTCTCTCTCGATCTCGTGATTCCCTTTGTCGGAGTTGCGCCGAGTTGAGAGGGGGATCTCTTCCACCATAGCCCATTGCCGCGCTGCTGGTGTTCCGGTCCAAGTCTTCCGCTGCTCGCCCTGAACTGGAGCTTCGGAGGCCGTCGTCTCCACCCTATGTGTGTAACGCCCTGCGAGGTGCTGCGCTAGCAGTGCTCGGAGGCCTACTTCCTCCACCCGACCTCGAGGTCATCTTCGTCGTCTTCGTCGCGCCGAGTTCTTCGCGACCTAGAGGTCGGCTATGTCGTCTTCGTCGTCAACGCTTGTGCGGGAGCGTAATCCCCACTATTCGGTCTATGAGGGTATGTATTCCGATCTCCGTCGTACTTATATATCTGCATAGTGTAGATCTTGGCTAGTTTAAGGATATTGTTGCTAGGAATTTTTTTGTTTTCTGCACACGATCCCCTTCACTGGCTGAGAATACAACTGCATCATGTTTACAAGCGAGGAGCATGTGAACCGCACAGCAAGCTGCACTTCACCCATCTTCTTCACGCCCGTAGGAAGCAAAATGATGGGAGGGTAGGAGTGGCTCTAGACTCTACCAGCCTCAAGAGTGGACAGATGGATCTGTACCTTGTCAATTCAACCATCATTGTTACCCTTGGCCTTTTCTCCTTGCAAGTGACAGTTATCAAACACACCAATTGTTATAACACTACATGGATCATACACATCCCAAGTGTATTCCTCATTCCATTTTGGGTTGAAACGGTCGATAACGGTCCTTGTTCTAACCCATTTGTGCCCATACTTTGCAACACAATAAGAATTTGTGGTGCCACACCCATCGTTTGTCTTCATAGGCAGTAACCCCTGGGCGTTTAAGATTCCTAGCTCAAGAACCCCAACCCTAGGCTTCCACAACTGTTTGGCAGTGGCCCTCAGATCACTACTGTGATGTGTCGACTCATCCAGTACATGATACCCACCATCCAAAGAAATCCTTACATGAATACGACTAGAGAACTTGACATCCTTTTTCTTTTGTTCCCCGTCCCCAGATATATGTTTCTCAAGATTACACCACCTGTTGTGCACTGGCCTGTGGTCAAATCTCCTATCTAAATTCAGAAGTGGAATAATTGCTTTGCCTAATACCTCATCCTTGTTGTGTGCAATCCGATCCTCAACGCTCATAACCAAGTGCTCCTCAAATGGTTCAGATGCCACAAACATCAAATCCTTATTCCACATGGGATTGGCATTCTTGTTTGCCCATATCCTTGTCCTCAACACCTGATTCCCAAGTGTAGCTTTCACATGAACTTCTGGATATCTGTTCTTGTCACTTGGTACCAGGTATTGTGCCTCAATAACATTTACCCTGAGATACCAAAGTTTAGGAGTTAAATAAACCTTAGACCTTATGCTTGCAAGACCATCAGAAGAGACAGTTGCAACATCAGAATGCCATGCTTCTGGGAAAGCTTCGTCTGCTTTTTAACCCATCCAGACAGCCAACATGAGCTCTCGTACCTTTCCCTCCTTGCGACCCTCAAGACGGTACCACTCTTGTGCCAAGGGGCTATCAGGTGGGACTCTCTTTGGAACTTCATTGAGGTCAAACACAACTCGCCCAATGAAATCGTCCTTAACAAAATCCTTTTCCTTGACAATGACCTCGACATAGGAGGATTGAATGCGTTCCTTGGGGAAGGCAAATACCTGATTCCATTCTGGGTTAGTATTCTTCTCAAAGTAATGGGTAGTTCCCTTGTAATTGCCAAGTTTGATCTCCACATATGGGTTACAGCTCCCAGCCACATCTTTGGTAGGGAGATCTTTGGCCTTGACAACACGCACATAGAGATATGGCATCTACTCCATGATACGTCTCCAACCTATCCATAGTTTCTTGTGTTCCATACTATGTTATATCATGTTATTACCTGTTTTATATGCATTTTATATAGTTTCATGCATTTTCTGGGACTAACCTATTAACAAGATGCCACAGTGCCAGTTCCCTGTTTTCTGTTGTTTTTGGTTTCAGAAAAGCTCTTAACGAAATATCCGCCAAATTGGAAATGAGCCAACCAGTATTTATTTTTGGAATATTTGCGACCAGAAGAACCAAAGACGAGACGAAGGCGGACCCCGAGGGGCCCACACCGCCTCGTGGCGCGGGCCCCATGTTGGCCGCGTCGGGAGGTGGTGTGGCGCCCTCGGGCGCCCACAGACCTAGGTCTTTCTCCCATTAATACCTCCCTGACCTAAAAACTCGACACGGTTAATCACTTTTTTCTCCACGGGTCCCGAGCCGCCTCCGTCGCCGCCACCACTTCGGGAGAGATTAGAACTGCTCCCCGGCACCTTGCCGGGAGGGGGAATTGTCCCCGGAGGCTTCTACGTCTCCATGACCGCCTCCGGACTGATGCGTGAGTAGTCTAACTTGAACTACGGGTCCATAGCAGTAGCTAGATGGTTGTATTCTCCTCTTGTGCTATCATGTTTAGATCTTGTGAGCTGCCTATCATGATCAAGATCATCTTTATGTAATTCTCCATGTTGTGTTTGCTGGGATCCGATGAATATTAAGTACTAAAGTTATTGCTTCATAATATATCATGTGTGTGCTATTTAATGATCTTGCATGCTCTCCGTTACTTGTGTATGCTCTGGCCAAGTAGATACTTGAAACTCGAAGAGGGGATATTTATGCTCGATAGTAGGTTCATGTCTCTATTAAATCTGGGGCAGTGGCAGAAAGTTCTAAGGTTGTAGATGTATTGTTGCTACTAGGGATAAAACAGTAGTACTTTGTCTAAGGATGATGTTACTTACTGATAAAAGCACAACCGCGAACTTGTTACTTTCTGCAAACATCACTCCTTCCTCCATACATTCTTTTAATCCTTTTGTTACAGCAAGCCGGTGAGATTGACACCCTCACCGTTAAGTTGGGGCAAAATACTTTGATTGTGTTGTGTGCAGATTCCACGTCAACTACGTCAAACTCTTTTATGGCGCCGTTGATACCTCGAGTGAATTCTTCATCTCCTACTGGTTCGATAACCTTGATTTTATACTGAGAGAAATTTGCTGCTACACTACTTCAAACCTTCCTCTTGGAGATTCACCAACTTGATGCAGATACCGGTCATATGTGCTAGTTCCCTTGTCACCTGCTGCCATAAAGCCCCCGAGATGCGGCGTCGTCCCTTTCAAAGAGTAGTCCTCAGGTTGTGGCCGCTACGTCTGCATCTTGCCAGTTTACAGAAGGGCGCTCTAGTGCCTGCAAGATGGTATGTGACAAGGTACTATCAGAATGAGCTTCAAGTATGGTTGAAGTTACCCATTATAACGAACAAATAGGCTTGGAAATAAAACATCATAAATCATGGTTCAATAATGCTTTGAAGACAGATCATGGCCACGATATCCTTTGATCCCTCATTCCTCACATGATTCTAAACTGTATTTTGGTTTTAGTTAATACACCTTAGGAGAACTTGCAACTTATACCAGCAATGGTACTTGCAACAAAGTATTCAAATTTGAATGAGACATTTTCAGAAACAAAATCAATCGTATAATGCATACTAAAGGACAATATAATATATTGACTCCATCAAATACTTGGTGGTTGACTCCCCTTGCACGCTAAAGAACTTAGCTTTGCCTAACATAATTAAAACTGCTCCTAGAGAAGATAAAAAATAGTCTCCACCTTCGAAAAACTTAGACCAGGTTATGCAAATGGAAAGTGTTGTTCACAAAGCACTACCTAACATATTTGCACTTGCTAAAAACAAACCATACTCAGAGTAAGTACAGGGAGGAAACTTACATGACCTGACCCACTGCATTTTGAGTAAACAAAAAAACATATTCAATGTCTACTATTTCTTTTAACAATAAAAGGCGATTGCGACAGATCCACAGATGGAAAGAGCCCAAGGAAGGCCTAGCCAAAGTATTACCGATTCAATGTGCCAAATCGGTGTATGTGGCCGGCTATCTCGAGATTAGCCAGTGGCACCACCATTGATAAAATTACAACTGCTCCTAGATAAGATAAAAAAAATCTCCACCTTTGAAAAACTTCGACCGGGTTATGCAAATGGCAAGCGTTGTTCACAAACGTTCAAGTTTCCAACTGGCAACTAGCCATACTCGGAGTAAGTACAGGGAGGAAACTTACCTGACCTGACCCATTGCATATATTTAGTAAACAAAAAACATATTCAATGTCTACTGTTTCTTTTGACAATAAAAGGCGATTGCGATATATCCAAAGATGGAAAGAGCACAAGGAAGGTCTAGCCAAAGCATCACCCATTCAATGTGCCAAATTGGTGTATGTGGCCTGCTATCTCGAGATTATCAGGAACATTTATGCTCTTAGTTTTCTATCCAGATTTGTGCATGTCTAGGTGTGTAACAAGTAAAGCTACCGGCATTGTAGTGAGATCTGTCGTGAAAAGAGCAGTCCACCGATGAAAAGCAGAGCTATGTATCGTCACGACAGCAGCAAACAGAATTATGCCGAGAAGCGTATCAAAATCGCCAGGCCCCAACAACGAACTAATGCTGGTAAAATCTACCGTTACTCATCCCAAATCCTGTAGCACAACTTTGGGTATTTCCCCCAGTATGAAAAAAGAAAAGATCCAGCATTTATAGCTCCTCGGCAACGGCAACCCACCTACCTGCGGCTGTGAAAAAAAATCAGAGTACAAAATCCGGACAAGGCCGGCCACGCTCGAAATCAAATCTCTGAAATTTTGAAACCAACCCCTAAAAGCGCAGCCAAAAAAAGCAAGAACATACCGGAGCACGCCAAATCAATCAACGGACGAACGAAACCCTAGAAAGAGAGCGCCGCAGCAGGCTCCGCTGTCTCCCCGGATCCCCTAATGACAAGCATGCGAGGGACGAAAAAATAAGTATTGGATTACCCTCCCTAGGAGATGAACGAATGATTGATTGATTAAAGAAAGACTTGTCTCAAAACCCCTAAATAAACCACGCCCACCATTCCGTATGGGAACAGTTGTTTAAGAAAAAAACATTTTTTTCGCACTGGAGGCCAAGGAAAGCGTGGTCGAGGACGGGCCGGAATGCGGGCGCCGGGCGGACGGATTACATACAGATGGCGGCGGAACAAAAGCCCCCAACCCCAAGAAGCGGCAGAACGAGGAGGGAAGGAAGGAAGGAGGCGAGCGGCCGGGCCTGGGACACGAACCTGAGGGAGCCCCGCGGGCGGGCGGACGGGCGGGGTGGAGAAGTTCCTAGGCGAGGGCCATGGCAGGAGCAGGAATGCGGAGGCAGAACCGAAGAGGCCGGGCGGGCGAGAGGGAAGGAGGACAAGAGAATTGGAAAAAAAGGAGTTGTCCTTTAATTTTTCAGACTGGCGAAGCAGAGACGGTGGCCAGCTGGTGACGCTGCCGCACGGGGCCCACGGGCTGCATGGTGGTGGGGCCCCGGTGCAGGCAGGATCTCTTTTGTAGGTTCTCTTTTTTCAGTTCGTGCGAGCTCTGGTTTCGGGAGGGATATTGTGCGCCTAGCACCCCGTAGTTATCTAAAATCAGGAAGGAGAAGGGGGAGGGAGGGATGTTTTGCGGCTCGCACCCTGTGGCTATGTTGCGGCGGTCGTGGTTGCGCTGCTGCACCAACACCGTGGTCATGGGTCCACATGCAGCTTTGTCTCTTGTCTCGTATGGCGATGATGTGGTACCAGCAAGGCAGGAAGACCGATGACCAGACCGTCCACGCAGCATCTTTGGCGAGCAACTGACAGGCAGTGACGGCTCCAGGAATTGGAAGTTGGGTATTCACCCAAATTTTTTTTTGCTCTAAACATATTATATAAACTACACATCAGAACACTAACAAATATGAAGAAAACAAACTGAAAATAGTACGGCATAACTGTGACATAACGGTAATAGCAATATTTCAAATGTAACAGACCATAATAATTGTACATAAACATGAATACATAAGTACCTTTTGATGATAAAATGATGATATGCTTACATTATAACTTTGCGGGTGCCTTTTTGGAAACGATTGATGACATCCTCATCCTTTACTTGATTGAAGAATTCTCTCTCAATAAATGTAACCAAGCAATCATTCAAATATTCATCACCCATTTTGTTCCTTAGCTTATTCTTCACATAGCTCATTGAAGAGAACACCCTTTCAACACTAGCCGTAGCTACTGGCAGAATCAGTACCAACTTAAGGAGCTTGTAAACAATATGATAATGCTCACGCTTGTTTGTCTCAACAAGCAAAACTGAAAGCTGACATAGATTTTTCAGGTGGTGAAACCTTTCATCTCTACGCGCATGAATAACATACATGTTTAATTGCCATGGAAATCTTGCTAGTTCATCAGTTGTGAAATCATCGACATAAAATTTTGTAGCAAGCTTAACAACTTCTCTAGATTATAAGCAGCAAATAGACGATGTGGACAAAATGCTGCCATGCAAGAAAGTAGTTATGTGTTTACCTCATCAAATCTGCCATTCAGCTCACTGATCTGCCTATCAATGACACTCACATACATATCAACTTTGAAGCGGTTATAATTCAATACACCATTGAAACCCCTTCTAGGCCGGCCAACGGGAATGTAAGGACCATCCATATCAACAACTTTGATCTTATGCTTTGTACAAAACTATGTGACCTTTTGGAGAAAATCATCCCATCCAAAATCATTCCTCATACCCTCCAAGTAATACTTTGTGGAATCAACAAGGTCAATAGCATGAACAATATCTACATCTTGACTTTGCAAAGCTCTACTCAATGCATCTGTGTATCCAAATATTTCCTGCATCAAGTGTGCCATGAAAACAAACTCAAATGATCGAAATGTTGTCAATATGGATAGAGCCGCTTGTGCCTCGGCACCATGGTACTCGTCTCCAATCTTGATGAGCACTCGTCGTAGTACACCATACATAGAGATGACATGGTTCACAGTTTTAAAGTGAGAGCCCCAACGTGTATCACATGGCCTTCCCAAACACATTTCCTGATTCAGCCCACTCCCTGTTTCTATCTCTTCCAATTCCAATGCAGCAATTAGTTCTTCAGCCTGAGCTATCCGAAGCATTCTCATCTTCTTACAAGACATGCTAAGAGCATCTCTAACAGCAGCCCTATTTTAGCCTCTGTGCCCTAAAAACCGTTTTTTAGGGCACGAGAGGGCAAAAACAACCTCCAACAGCTGCCCTATCACGTGTCCTATTTTGGGGCAGCCCTAAATTTTGGTCCTCTCTGCCCCATATTTGGGGCACGAAGGGCCGCGCGGAGACGTGGCCTATCCTTTCCATTTCCGCGCGCGTGACTCCAACTGTCGTCCTGAACCGCATTTCCCCGCGACCAAATCCGCTCCTCTCCGCGCCGCCGCCGCTCCCCGCGACCAAATTCACTCCCGTCGCCGCGAATCAGGCCGACCCAGACCTCGCCGCTGCCCTCGCTCGCACCCCCGCCCCCAACCGCACCCGCCACTGCCCACAATCGCTCGTGCCGCCGCCCCCAAACCCTAGCTTGCGCCGCCTCCGTCCCAAGCTCGCGCCGCCATCCCCTCGCCTCCATCTCCTCGCCTCCATCCCCGCGTCGTCGTCGCCTCCGTCCTGTCGCCTCCGTCCCGAGCTCGAGCCGTCGTCCCCTCACCTCCGTCCCGAGCTCGTGCCGCCCTCGCCTCCGTCCCGAGCTCGAGCCGCCGTCCCCTCGCCTTCGTCCCGAGCTCACGCCGCCCTCGCCTCCGTCCCGAGCTCGCGCCGTCGTTGCCATGCCGCCGAAGAAGACGAAGGCGGCCTCGGGCTTCAAGGGCGTGCGGGCGAGGCCGAGCAGCCGCTGGAGCGCCGAGCTGCAGCACGAGGGCATGAGGTACTACCTCGGCACCTACGGCAGCCCCGATTTCGCGGCTCGGGCGTACGACGCCGCCGGGTGGCGTCTCGGCGTAACCCGGGAGCAGCTAAACGACCCGAGCATCACCTCCCTGCTGGACGCCATATTTCTTGCGCCTCCGATGCAGTCGAAGATGAAGACCCGGCTGGTGAAGAAGGAGGAGCCGGCTTGGGTGCTCGAGACCGACGAGGAGTCGATGGCTCGATTCGCACGGGAGCATCCTGAGTACGTGCAGTACGAGAGGGAGTACTTATGGAAGCGTGAGCAGGAGATGAAGAAGAAGAAGGTTGACGATGAGGTTGGACCGTCGATGGTGAAGGTGATCGAGTTGAGCTCCTCCTCCTCCTTCGACTGGAACGATTGCTCCTCCTCCTCCTCCTTCGACTGGGACGATTAGAGTAGTAACATAGTCTCTAGTAGTTGAATATGGTTCAAAAATATTGTTCGTAATTCAAATTTGTGATGAAACTATGGTTCCTAGTTTAAATCATGTTCAATTTGTAGTTCACATTGTGTTCAAATGTTCATGAAATATGTCTAAAATAGGGCATGGGATAGGGCAGTTGTTGGAGAGTTAGTGCCCTAAAATAGGGCAGCTGGAAAAGTGGAAAACTGCTCGGTGCCCTATATGCGCTAAAACAGGTGCCCTATATGTGCTAAAACACCATATAGGATAGGGCAGCTGTTAGAGATGCCCTAAGAGCATTTAACAAGTGTGCAAGTTGCTGAATGAACCAAGTACAATCACCACTCTCCTTAGCAACAGCAACAAGAGTTAACTGTAGTTGATGGGCAAAACAATGAACATAATATGCATAAGGAGACTCATCCATGATAAGTTTTTCAGGCCATTAGCATTACCTTTCATGTTACTAGCTCCATCATATCCTTGCCCACGAACCATTGCAAAGGTCAAATTATGGTCCATAAGCATTTTCTGAATTGCAGCTTTAAGTGTAAGAGAGGTAGTATCTGCAACATGAGCAAGACCAAGAAATATAACAACTGCTCTTCCTTTCTTATCAACATAACGCAAGAAAACAGCTAGATGCTCATTCTGATACACATCACTAGACTCATCTGCAAGTATTGCAAAATGACCACCATCAAGTTCTTCAATGACCAGTTTAGTAGTCTCCTGGGCACAACATTTTATCACCTCTTGTTGTATATCATTTTGCAAATGTGGAGCATTGTTGAGAACAACCCTGCTAACCAATTCAAAAGCTCAAGGAAATTTCCTTTATTTAGTGAATCTTCACTTTCATCATGCCCTCTAAATGCCAAGTCTTGCTTCAACAAAAATCTCACACATTTGAGTGTCCATGTCAAACGCTTCTTGTACAAAACCTTGTACTATGTGGTGTTTGAAGCAATAGACTCCCGAATTGATGATTGTGGTGTAGTGAACCTATCATACTTCTCTTGAGCTTCAGCATGAGCACTACTAATCTCACCTTCATGTTTGTTCAATCTCTTCTTCATGTTCCAGTTATTAAATCCCTTCTTCACAAAACCATCTCCACTGGGACATCTTGTTTTATCCTTGAACAAATAGAAAACGAAGCAAAAAGCTCTGTGTCCACACTGTACTCAATCCATGGAAATTCTTTAAACCAAACACTGCAAAAGCGACTCTCTCTTCCACTTTTACTTGTAAACTTGAACTTATGATTCTTTGGTTGACATGGCCCCATCTCAATAAATATCCTTCTTGCTCTATCTTGACCATTGACAACATACAAGGATATGGGAATCCGTTTACCAGGATCATGTTCGAGTGCCTCCAAATCTGCTCGCATCGGTTCATCATCTTCATCAACAGATTCATCATCTTCTACTTCTACATGAGGTGTTGAGGTTTCTCCTCTACTCTCCGGTTCGTGCCATACCACCATTTGCAAACTGCTCTCAACAAGAACATGAGAAGTGACTTCTGTTGTTCTTTGATTTGCCGTGGATGATTCATCTATTTTCCTTTTTTTTGCAGCCTTTTCCCACATTGCAAATATGTTACTGCCACTTTTATTCATCTACAGTACAAGAAACACAAGGATATCAACAAATTAAACACAAAATTACAATTCATCTACTAATGTGTCACCAATTCAGCTACTAATGCATCACCATCTTAATAATTCATCTACTAATTTCGTACCTGCTTCTGTTTCTGGCGGCGGGGCAGGCCGCGGGTGGGCTGGGGGCGGGGAGCCACGACAACGGGCACCGGCGTGGGTCGAGCAGGGGCAGGGGGCGGGGGCGGGGCACCGTCGCCAGAGCATGGCGGATGGCGGCGTTGCATCTCAATCTCCGGGCGGGACAGGCAGGGGCAAGGGTAGCGTCCGGCCGTCGGGCAGGCAGGGGCTGGGCGCTGGGGCGGCGGGGCGCCGGACGGGCAGGGGCTAGGGCGGGACGCCGGCACCGTCGAGTGGAGATGCAAAGAGACAGAGACGTGGGAAGGGGATCGAGAGAGAGTCGTGCGTGAGAGAGACAGAGACGAGAGAGGTCGCTTGGTCGCTCTGTTGGGTTGCAGAGGTTGGGCTGCATCGTACATGATTTTTTTTTGCACTGCCACAAACTTGGATATTCATTGGAATACCGGTGCATACACGTAGCGCCGCCCCTGCTGACAGGTGGGTCTAGCTGACTGTACATCCACCACCAACATTGTCAATGCATCGATGCAAAACAGGAGCAGAAGATGATGAAGAAGAAGAAGGTAATAAAATTGAATCATTGTGCGTGTGCTTACAAAACTTTAGCTTGATTTCAAAATTTGAATGATACACCCTTCTTTTGGGTTTATTGGGCCAAAGAACCAAACCTCAAATATCAATGGGTGTCATTGATTCTATTTGAAAACGAGTGTGCCACCAGTTTATTCGATGGATAATTTAATTCTAAAATTGCATGCCACCCATAAAATTTACAGCTCACGGGTTGCTCTCAGTTCTGGCAGAGAGCGGCGAGTGGTGCAAACTATGCCACGATATCAAGTAACCGTACACAAGGATCAAGGCACCGTACAAATTCGTAAAAGGAAAAAGACCACATGCACGGACAAAACCAGGGGGAGGTGAGCTGGGGCCATGGCTCCCCCACCGTGATTTTTTTTGTTATACACCCCTTCTTAATTTGTAAAATTTCGCACTAAATTTAGCCAAACTTAACTATATTAGGTGAATTCGGCACGGCGACACGCCGCGAACTTTTGGGTATAGTCTGTTTTTTTATCTAGTGGCCCAATATATCTTGGAAATAGGTTTTGTAGGTTCTGGTTTAGTACTGGTATTAGCTGAACCACGGACGCTGAGATATAACAATATATAGATATACGGGGTATCTATGTTGGTGGGTGGTCCATTTATTAAGAAAACAGGTTTGGTTGGGTAATGTCATCAGATAGTTGCATGAAATCTATCTACAAAACGTTCAAAAGTAAGAAGACATGAGAATTCTTGGCACTCACTATAAGAAGCAACGTGAAATCTGAAATACTTTATATTGACTACAACATACAAATATGAATTTATTCAGCAAATTCATGCCCTGGTTGACATCTTGGCTTAAATGCAAATGAAAATAAGCCTACAGCCTGCAAGAGAAGAAAAGTTAAAGGCACTAAGAGACCAAACCCATCATATATAGAACACCAATTTGGATGACACCGGATAGACTCTGCAGCTGGTACCCGTGCAAGACCGTGCGGCTTCCGGACATCGAGCCCTGCGTCAGCTGTGGCACCTCGAGCATGCGCGACTCCCGTGCTGCGGCAGCAGCCTGCCACGAGGCCGTGCCTCTGGACCTTGAGGAAATATATTATGTGCAGCTCCATGGCTGTATATCTGCAAACACAACACTGCATTATAATCAATCCTGAGAATGCTAGTAATCTGTGAGAGAACAACTTGATCCGAGACTGAATTTTGTTTTACCTGCATAGCGGTGTCGGTGCCGGCGTGCTCCTCGATCTTCTTCCAGTCGTGGCCGAACCTGCACAGCTTCTTCCAGTCGGTGTAGAAAACTATCTTGTAGACATGTCAAAGGATGATACAACTTTGGTGGGTTAACATGTGCATCTATAAATGGATTGTACAATAACTGAACAGACTAAAATTACCATCAACTTGTTTTGTTACACTGGATGTTTTATTAGAACATACTTCAGTTCATACATGTGATAAGCATACACCAATAGCACACAAATTTTGGCTCCAACGCCTGTAAGCAGCCAGTCCAGTGGTGTGTTCATCAGCAAACCATACACAGTAAGTGTTTGAGCCACCGTTCCAATAACTGATTTGTAAAAAAGATTGTTTTAATGGCGAAGACAAACATTATCATCCATACTGATTTGGGTAGTTGGCTTTCAAGTTTCATCCTCTAAAAAACTTCAGTATGACCGAAGTGTCCAATCTAAAAAATGATAATATTAAGAAACTTCCTTTTGCAGTTATTGGCTCACCATAAATTTTCCCATGTTAACAAACATTTTCAAATTAAACATCTTAGCAAATAACACTGATAATAAATCAGAAAGCATATTGGCATAACATATGGTCCTATATTAACCGAGAAGAAGCTTCCGCTGTCAACCACCAGCCCCTGTTGCAATGTAGATTTGGCACAAAACTCATCTATTTAGCTCATGAGAAACAACCTTGCAGTTGTAGTGTTGTACAGAGAGCTTTGGACATCAATTGTAGCCTTGTTAGACAGGACCTTGCCGAAGGAACCAAATATGTAAGAAAAATAATAATCAACACCATGGATATTTAGTTAAGATACAGAAATATTGATTGATAAATACAAAACAATAAATTGTAAGAAGAAGATCACCTTCGATCAGGATTGGCCAAATATCTTTAAAACATCAACTGAAATCTTTATTACAGTAGGCTCGTCGTCGGAGGACCACACGTCCAAGGTAGGGTCACATGGACCTGGTTCAAAGGCACCTGCATGAAAAACAACATTACCCACACAGAACACAACAATGTAATAACTATATTACGGAACCTGCTTATTCTTGCTGTAAATTAAGAAACAAAGTTAGGGCAGTCTACTCCTAAATGGAGGAAAGATCCAACCTTTTGTACAACACCAGCACCCCTAATTCGTAAGTAAGCCAACAGCTAGAGCTGACAGCTAAATGTAAAATAAAGCCAAGAGGTAAAGCTGACAGTCGGTGCACACAACACAACGGAAAACATCAAACCTAAAGGCTCCTCACAAGCTGGGCCATCTGGCTGACTGTAAAAGTTTTTCAACCGAAAGACAAATGCATAATTCACTGAAAGTACAAAGGGTTGTGTATCATACTCCTAAATGGAGGAAAGATCCATTCCCGTGTACATCACTCACGCCCCTAAGTGTGAATCATAGCTTAAGATATATATGATTTCATACAGATCCGATTTGACACATGTGTACATTAAATATCATGGTTTGTAAGTTTATCACAAACGTGAAATCGTGTGGAACGAATTGAAAGAAGGAGCTGGAACTACTTACGTCTTAACGCTCAAATCGCAAGGTGGTTGAGGGAGCGCGACAGAGGAAACTCCAGCCGGCAACCCTGGCAAGCGCGAAGCCGAGGGTGAGCTGCAAAGGCATGGCTAGCGGCCCAGGCTGCGAGGAAGAGTAGCAGGGCCTCGTCTTCGTCGTTGTGGTCTCGTCGCGCTGGGGCTTCCACTTGCTGGAGCTCGTGCAGGTCAGCCCGCCAAGAGGCCGGCCGAGCGGTAGCCTGCCGGCCATGGGAGACGTCGGGCAGGGCATGGATGGAGTGGAGGAGGGGCAACGTTGGGGCGGGGCGGCAGCCGCCGCGTCGTGGGGGAAGAGCTGGGTGGGGAATGGAGGAAGAGGATTAGGGTTCGTCACTTTTAGAAAACAGTCCCTGTCGTTTCTGATAATTACACGTAGGTCCTTGGCGGGCGGGTAATTGCAAAAGTGTCTGGACACTGTTCATTACTGTTCATCGCGGGAATTGGTGAAATTCGGTCGTCCGATCTGCATCGAACGGCCCAATTCGCGAGCAATGAGAGAGCTCTAAAATCTCCAGCCTTAATATATTATATATATATATGACAAATATTTTCATAAAGTGGTATACGATACGTGGGTGTAGTTACACCCGGGAGTAGAAAGCATTATATATATATATATATATATATATATATCTATATATATATATATATGGGAAATGTTGGGCTACCATGGGTGGTAGCTACGCACCCATTGGTAGCCCTTAGATCATCATGTTTTTGATAGCAAGAGCATAAAAAGGACATACGGGATGATTTTTGAATGCTAACGCCGTGTAGTGCCAAACATCACACCAAAATGCGTTTGAGGTTTTGTGAAGTGTGTAGTGTGGTAGAGACTAGAGAGAGAAATTTTAACAGGCGAACCCCACGATTCTCTCCCATTACCCCACGTTCCTCTCTCCGGTGAACCCCTCCCTCTCCAAACAGCACGCCGCCGCCAGATCCCCTCTCTCTCCCTCTCCATGCATGAGCTGGCCGGATTGGGAGGCACCGGAGCCAGTATGCGGAGGCACCAGAGCCATAGCTGGCGCGCCGGCACCTAGTCGAAGCTCTGCGCCACCGCGGCTCTGAGCTCATCGCTCGCGACCTCTAGCCACGTCGAGCCACCGGGCCCCTACCATGCGGCTCTGGTAGATCCTGATGTGGCCGCCTCCCCACAGCTCGCCGGCTCCGACAGAATCCCCATAGCAGCTTCGTCCTCCCCACCAGCGGCCAGGCGCCTTGAATCTGGCCGGATCCAGATCCCTTGTGTTTTCTTTCCCATGGTGATTCGCTTCTTCTTGTTTCCCCGATCTGATTTTTGGCTTCACCGCATCGCATCGGGGAGGAGTCATTGGTTTTCTTGTAGATCTGGCCACTTTAAGAACTACTTTAATTCGTTGTCAGAGTCCACCGTGCTCTCAATCTGGTGCTTTCCTCTGGTTGCAAATTGCCTTCTTAATTATTTTTTGTTTGCGAGAAAACTGTCTTGGTACTCCGTCGTAGCTAGTTTTTTTTTGAATTTCGGTCGCAGCTAGTTCAGCTATGTAGCTGAGCCGTCTAGTTGAGCTATAGAGCTTACAAAAACAGTGTGCTCTGTTCCTCTTCTTGTGCGAACCTACGTAAGATTAAGAACACCTGAATTTTGATGTGGTTAGTTTTGGTGCAATGGTGATTTTTTTTCAAGGAACCTAGCGTGCTTTAATTTCATGACGTTTTTTTCCTTTGTTCCTTTTTTCATGATATGCACTTGTGTTTTTTGTGATATTACTCTGATAGATTGTGGGTTTGTTGTGTGATTAGGTACATCGGCTTAAAATTCTGGATCCAGAATAAAATAATTGTTAACGTTAGTGCTTGAATTTGATGCCTTGTTTTTTTTCCTATTTGTTTATTTTCCCTATTATTGGTGACATCTAAGAGAGTGCATGTGGTAATTTGAGTAACATTTTGTGTCAGCGAATGCCCAGGATTAATTTTCGCATGTATGAAATTCATTTCCACATCATAAAAAACTGTCTTAAACTTTTTCTTGCCTTTTTCAACAATGGAATGGTGCATATATTTTCTAGAAAAAAATAATTATACCTTAGTTTTACCTGTGTGATTATAGTTGTCTGATTGAATGTGAGATGATTTTGTCTTTATAATTTTTATTTTCCTAATTGGATTATTAAGGCGGACACATGTCAGCAACTTTTTGTTTGTTGTTTTATCACATTGTTAGTTCGATTCAAAAATAAAATAAAAACAAACAAAAACATTCTGCTAATAGGCAAACATCTTTTTATTTGCTACTTTTAGCGTGGTGGCCTTCCGTTTCACACACAATGACAAGAACTAAACATTTTGTTAATACGCAAGTTAAAATAATTTCTAGAAAAAATAATTATGCCTCAGTTTTACCTATGTGATTATAGTTGCCTGATTGAAGGTGAGATGATTTTGTCTTTACAATTTTTAAGTTTCCTACTAATTGGATTATTAAGGCCAATAGATGTCACGGACATCAGCAACAGTTCGTTTGTTGTTTTATCACATTGATAGATAAAAATACAAATGAAAACGTTTTGCTATCTTTTCCTTTGTTATTTTTAGCATGGTGAACTTCCGTTTCACAAACAATAACATGAAAGGAACATTTTATTAATACATAAGTCAAAATAATCATTTTTAAATAGGACAACAACTTTTCGTTTGCTGCAAACAAAAACACACATGGAAGAAGGATTGGACACGCATGCACGAATAGTGCCATCTAACATGCGAACTCACGCCTCAATCAATCAACAGAACATTATGCATGCAACGATCAAGGGAGACCGCGTCAAATCGTGAAGACGTATCTGGAGCAGCCCATCTGGGTGGGAGATCTTACTATCAATATCTAACGGCCATCAAGCTATGCGTAGCTACCCGCCATGGTAGTAAATCCGTGTTGATATATATATATATATATATATATATATATATATATATATATATATATATATATATATATATATATATATATATATATATATATATATATATATATATATCAACGCGGATTTCCTGCCCACGGGGATAGCTGCGCATATGGTGGCTACCGTAGGATACAGAGAGTAAAGTAAGTCTGATAAGAAGCGCATTGGAACGACGAGCGGGCAGAGAAGTTTCTTTCACGGAGGCGTTAAACGCTCTGTAAGCCGTTCCCATGTCATATACTCGGTGCATCACATCATTTACGCAGGCATGGGCTACCAAGCTTCCCATGATAATGATGCCAACCGGTGTCCATGAAAACACGCGACTGTCCATCACAAATCAACCATGGGGACCGTGAAATAACGCTACCGTCCATCACACATCAAGTTGTGCACTGCGTGTTTTCTCTCCACACCACCATGGTGATGTCTAGTTTTGGCTAGCATTATTTCACTCCACACCACGGTGGTGATAATTACTAGCCATCATGTGTTCTCTCCACAACACGGTGTTGATGTATAATTCTGACTAGCATGATTTCTCTCCACCCGACGGTGTTGATGAGTTATGGCTAGCATAATTTCTCTCCACTACACGGTGGCAGCGTGAATCTTATTTTCCGTATACAAAAAAGCATGGTCATCGGCTAGCGGTCTAGTTGCGTGAAAGACATATGTAAGAATTCGTTCTCTCGTTACGACGTTGATAGCAAGCTTCGTCGAATGTCTGTTAACTATGAGGTTGCAATGTCTCCGGGGAAGTTCACTCAATATCGCGTATGGATGGTTGGATGCTGGTGCGCAGCTATCACCATGGGCATCCCACTATTTCTCATATATATATATATATATATATATATATATATATATATATATATATATATATATATATATATATATATATATATATATATATATATATATATATATATATATATATATTAGGTAAGGTAATGGTTCATTTATGGTTACGTCCCTAACCATAGGTGAAGTTCACATGATTGCGGTGTTACAATCACGAATTACCTACATTGCACAACGTAACACACTGAACTGAAGGTGTTCCAGATAGGAGCCAACCTATATAATTTGGGTTCTAAAGTTACTTGTGCTAGCATGAGTTAAACCTCTAGCCATAACACAAGTGCTGCTAAGTTAACCTGGAGAACATCAAGGCGTAATTTTGAACTACATTGACGTTTTTGTTGATGGCCATATGACTTATGAGAGTTTAGATACAATAGATAATATGTTGCCACAAATTCGTGGTTGTTAAGACCATCTCCAACTGACTTTACATATTGCGTACAATGGCGTTTTTACAAATCTCCAGCAGGTGATTCCCCACCCAAAAAAATTACAAAGCTTGCTAAACTTGTCCTACCGCTTTGCATATATGCAAATTCAGGCCACATGCTAAGTTTTTAGCAAGCCTCCCAAAAGTGGTCCCCCTCATATATTTCTCTCAATGGCTAGTGGGCACAGGTGTTGTCATGAGCGTGCGTTGTGTACGTGTGTGTTGTTTGCTACGGGTGTACTCGTGTGTACGTGTGTACGTGTATGTGTATGTGTATGTGTATGTGCGTGTGTGATATGTGTGTGTGTAAGGGCACGTGTGTGTTCGTGTACGTGCGTATGTCGAGTGTGCTGTAAATATACACGAGCTTGTGCTAGTATGTATAGATATACATATTTTAGTGTGAGATGTGTGTACCCCACGTGTCATTGTGTGTTTTGTGTAAATATAGCAATCCAATATACAAATGTTGTGAAAGCACAAATTGGTTTGGCTTTGTAAACCTTCTCTCCTTTTGCTATCACCAAGTTTTTTTACAAATCCATTGTGTAAAGGCTGTTGGATATACTCAAACAATTGGAAAAAGGAAATGACTAGTTCAAAATTATTTTGCTTTGGCATTAACTTTCTAAATTTAGAGAAAACTTCCTCTAACATTCATCTTCTCACGGTTAATTGTCTTTCGAAAAATATAATGAGCATACTTTCGAAAAATGTAATGAGCATACTTTCGAAATTTATCTCATTGGCACAACCAAATGCCTTTGTAGAATCGTGCTTGCATACAAAATCGTCGCGGCCAACTCATTCGTGAAAGCAACAACAAAAATTTCTATATAGCGAGGGTTTTAAAAGTATACACGTAAGTATGTTTCTACATAAAAAAAAATAAGGCAATTTCATTACAAGACATAAATGTGTAAGTTTGCAACTTATTTTGTGACAAGTTACCGCGTGGGTAACTTTAAGTACAAAGACGAATACAACGTTACATATATGTTGGTGGCAACTTTAAGGCTCAAAATAATCATCAAACGATACTAATATGTGTTCTAGTTCTAAATATCTTTTTTTTAATTTAAACATCTATGCAGTCAGTCATTCTCATGTGCCACATTACTAATACCGTCCATATCCTAGCATGACAGCAACACCGCCTTAGGGTTCATCATGATTCACTTTTACAAGTTGAGGGTCTCATAGGTCGTGTATATGCAGCTGAATGATGGATAACAATGCTACATTTTATCCTCAACAGGAACTACAAAGGAATAGTACAAGATGAGTAGCATAGGTAATACATGGTAGCTAGTATAAGTGTAAGAAAATGTGCAGGCGTATGCAGCACCTGATGCAAAGTTTGATGGTTCCAGGGAGCACTCTAATGTGCATCATATACCATCAATGGTTCGATCTCTGATTTCCACAGAACTCTGGTGTAAAAAAATATCACGCAGTCCTACTTTACCAATACCGAAGGAAGTTTTTTTTGTTCTTTTGTTGGGTGACATCTGTTAGAATTTCTTCACTTGCACCTGGGTTCCTTGCTTTGCGCTAGATTCGAGCATGGCTTCTAGAACGGCAACGTCACGAGCACCTTCGACATAAGAACTTCGGGGTTCAGCCTTGTGATCTCCATCCTGCATGAGAAAGCAACCATGATGAAATCCTAGCACCCTTTTAAGCATTCAATGGAATCTAGGCTTGTGCTCTTGGAATTCAAACTCATGCAAGATCTAACCAGCTGTTCTACAGAAGTGTGCTTAATGATGAGACAGTTTATTTTCCATGTGCTAATCAGTGATCTCCTACACGCCTAGAATGGATCGGCAATACAATCAGGTGTTTTACTCTAAAACCAGTCATGACTGATGATGTGTTTTGGTTTTCCAAATGCAGACCTCTCCACAACCCTTTGACCTATGGATTCTAAACGGAACAGACAGCCATGGCAATATATTTCCATTTCCAAAAGGGAATCCCGAAATATCTTCATCGATGATACATGATGTATTGAGAGAGAAACAAGCTGAAATTGCTTAGCACCACATACTTTGCTAGCCTGCACGATGTCATGCACAAATGCCTTCAGTTCTTCATGGACGCCGCAAAATGGATAAAATGTCTTCTGGCACTGCCCGTTTTCGCTTGTAAATAGCACCTGCAAATGAATAGAATGGTTGATAAGTATAATGTTGATATACTGCTTCCCGTCACAATGTGGAGAATTTGAACAAGAAACGACTGCATTTTTAGGAAAGAGAGGCTAGATTCCACAGCTACTATCTGTGTGGTCCAGGAAGAGGCACCGGGGAGAGGTGGGAGCAGTACATTTTAGCTAGGTCCCCTAGTATTCCAAGGTTGCACTTCTGTAGGTAATGGCCACCGTATGGTCTATTTTTTTTTTTTGTAGTGTTGGCTAGTCAAGTCCACACCTTAGTTAGTGTTGTAAAAGGCAGACTAACTTCTCTCAATGCAATGAAGCGCATGTATTTCCCAAATTATCAGGAAAACAAAGCTGCTTCAGTAGTATCATGCCTGAACAAAAAAGTAGTTACTGCAGTGTTATTCAGAGACCCTGTCCAGAACAAAAGAGAGTTGGACAACTGAATCCAAGTCAGTTCCTGACACAGGTGTCCCTGTCTAAGTAACCTGTACCAGATTCAGACACCTATTACTTGTAAGTTGTAACAATGCATTACGGTCACTAAGCTCTGGAAGCAAATAAGGAAAGGGGGGTCCTGAGGGCGTAGATACTTTCTGACTAGCTCGCTGCACAAACAGTGAAAAAGCAGGGTGGTATTTCATTTGAAACTTTGCAGACGAAGTGATATTTACCTGGTAACCATGCTTCCCACTATCAATGCCACGTTCAACTTGCACTGTTCCTTTTGTTCCATCAACCCGCCATAATATCTATATATCATATCTCTGGCAGTATCAGCACCAATGTAGAGAAAATAATGCAGTTAATGATGGATAATATAATATGCATAAAGAACATGTGTGCCTCATAGTATTTGCACTAAGATTTAGTTTAACCTTTGGCGATCTTGAATTGACTGCAAATACCAAGACCCCAGCACATCCATTTTCCAGTTGGCTGCATAAATATATCAAATATCTAAGTTCTGAAAATTTACCATTTTACAAAATTCACTTTGTATTTTCAGAACTTACAAAAGGGAACATATGTTATCAGGTGGTGGTAAAGCCGTATCCACATGACGGGAGATAGATGATACAGTTGCTATTTCTGAACCAACAAGCTGTAACATAAGGCTCATATCTTAACAGAGAAAACAGAGTAAGGCACTGAAAACACACGAATAGGTAAATAGAACCTGTTCAAATCCAGTGGATGCAAGTATTACACGTCTACACAAACGGCGCAAGTAGTAAATCGGACTTACTTCAGTCTACGTCATAGCAGTGGTTGTGTTGTGTATTTTCAAGATAATATTTACTATATCTATGATTCTATGTGGAGATATCAAATGTCATAATGATTACAATAACTCCTCAATGTTACTGCTATTTACAAATACTAGAAGCTGTGCAACTCTTTCGAGAAAAGCAACGTGAGACATGTACCATTCTTAGTCCTGCAATGAAGTGTACACCCATGTCCAATATAAAGCCACCCTGCAATGCAAATTTGTCATAATAAAGAGTTAGGGGCTTAGGGCAGACATATCACGCTCATTACAATAAGTACTTGTGAATTGTGATGGCAACCAAAGTAATAGGTATTTAGCGATTCTTCCTTTGCAGAATTTAAAGAAAAAATCGCAAAAAGAGGTGATTGCAAAAGACAACTGTAAGCATCTGGATACTTCAAAATCGAAAAGGCTGAATCCTAGCTATGGAAAACTTGCAGACATGCACAAAACTGCAATCCAATGCCAACAGAAATATCCAAGTACAAAAGAAACAAAAAATGGACAGAACTAGATGATTGGGTTAAGGTGACCATTGACCATTATGCCACCAGCACTTCTAATGACATCGAAATCCACCCAAAAAAAAACAAGCAATATTGTTATATACCTTGACTGACTAGTAAGTAGTAATCAAATCAACGCTATCTAAGAACAACATGCAGTTTAATCAAACGTTGTATTGGCTTCCCTAGGGTTTAAAAATATGATTGACAAGAGGTCCATAAAAATGAAATCTTTACAACATCTGAAAGTATAATATTCAGTAAACTTAACAGCTAATTAGTACTAAAAGATTGGAGTATCCTTTTGTGGATTTTTTGTGTGTTTTCTTTAGGCACCTAATAAACCAGCAAGGGGGAGTACAGCCCAATCAACTTTAATTACTCACATCTGCATGTTTTCATAAACAGAAAGGTGAACAATTGCCAACCATTGTCTATTTCATACATTTATGACGTAAGTTGGAAATGAAGTGATAGGTCTGATGAAGGCAGCTGCAAATAAAGCATGTTACACTGGAAGAAAAAGGGATGCTACTTGGCTCCTTACCAGAAAATTTCGTCTCCAGGAGCTACTGAAGTATGGGTTTGAACTGTTCATTGATCCTTCGACAATAACTTGGATGTTCATCATATCACCAATATCATTCATCAACTTGTTTGACTGTTGGTATGATCAAAGAGATTACCAAATAAACTACCAATATGAAGCGGAATTCTAGTGCTGCAGAAGTTTACCTCCACAAATGCAGGTTCAAATCTGTAGTTTTCTGCAAGAGCCCAAATTGGTTTATGTTGCAACTGGTTCAGAAATGAGTTGTAGATTGACAATGCATTTTCTGATTCAGTCGTCGCTGAGGTGTTTGGACAAAGTTGTTCAGATACACATTTATCATACCTACAGTACTCATGAAAAAAAAAAGTTACAGGTGCTTACATCCAGAGGCAGGTTTCTCTTCACAACACCAGAACATATAACATGCAAAGAGTGAGGACAATCAGGAAATTCCGCATAACTTTCAGTAATTACGCACCCAGGTACTAATGAGATAACCAAGAGGAAGCACTCCTCTCAGATCAGGTAATGTTGTTTGTCCTCCAGCTTACCTTGAATCACATGCTTTCCTGCCTTGAGCATCTTTAAGGACAGCTCTACCTGCATATTTCAAGTGGATAGCAAAGTCAAACGAGATAAGGAAACAACTGGTCAGATGCAGAATGCAGATGAAATAGCCCTCACACCCAAGGCATTCAAAGAAAATTTGCATGGTCACAGACCTGGACTTGGCCAGCAAGAACAACGGCGACGCCCATGATGGAAGGGTCTCCCATGATCTCCTCCAACCCGGCATCGCCCCATTTGCACTCGATGTCAGGCACAAAATCACGCGCGAGCTCCGCGGCAGCCTCAGCCGATTCCTGAACGGTGGTGCCAAGACGTCAGCCACACAAAATGCTGGAAGGCGTATCTCCAACTCCCAAAGCAACGATTTTCACCGGTCCATCACGAGACACCAAATATGCACGATTAATCACGGATTGTTTCTGCACTTGTGTTCTCAGTTAGCTTTGCAGGAACATTAACAAACGCATTCCCCTGTACCTGGTGTCTAGTGATGTACATGAGGTGATTTATCTGCAGGCAGCAACTGAGAATGTTGACTGAAAGCCTGAAGGTTAAACAGCACCATATCCGTCGCACATTACATTAGTAGGGGATGGCTCTACAGACTACAGGTACAAACTTAAGATTCGACCTCTGCACAAAGAATTCCCCCTAATTCGAGCACCGCGAGATTAAAGAAGGATATCCAGCATTTATAATGCTCTGGTGATGGTAATGGGAGGCGGAAGCGGCTAGATACGGTACGGGGAAGAGTGAGCGGCTGGACCTGGGTGCGGCTCCAGATGGCCTTGAGGACGACGAGGTGGGCGATCTCGCGGAGCCTGGGGATGTACTGGGTGCGGGCGAAGATGCCCGCGCCGACCATCGCGATCCGGGGAAGGTCGCCGTCCTCCGCCATTCCTCCCTGGTTCCTTGGTCTTCCTTCCTTGGGAGTGCACAACTGAAGTGAAGAGAAGGGCAAGCAGACTACTGCACTGCTGAATCAGATCTGACGACGACGACTTCTCCTGCCCCCTCCTCTGTCATCTTTAAGTCTGGAACGATATTTCCTCGTGGCACGAGTGAAAGAGCTTGCGAGAATGGAAAACCACACACACTGTACGTTTAACGGCTCAGACAAAAATCTTTGGCTGTAAGTACTGTGGAAATTTCCACAGCATGCTCCTTGGACATCTGGCCTATGAAACCCATTTTGGTTTTCTCCTAGTCTTGCGTCTCTTCTGGATTGCGCGAACTCAAGGCATTCAGCAGGGCGATCACATGAAATAAGGATCTTTACAAAGTACTTTTACATATATTTTCCTTGATAAATGTATCATACAATGCATCCTGGAATTAATATGGCTCTCCCATACACTTGTCACTATGCTCTCTACACTCGTAGCTGCAAGCTACAAACAGCCTGATAAATCATCTCAGCTACAATGGGGAAATGTGCACACAAACACACTCACATTGTCGTGCATGGGCACATAACATTATTGTCAATCAACCTGAGAACAGATGGGGGAGCGTAGAGATTGTGCCTTCTCAATCTCATGGGATGAACCTAAACACGAATGTGGGGCTCTGGAGGTCGATGAACTTGTAAGACCCTTCGAGCGAGTTCAGGTAGACTGCTTCTCGGGGCTCGTCGCTTACCCCGCTCTGCATCGCGTACTCCAGTGCCATTTCGTAGTCAACCTGGTGGTTTCATGTTCGAGCAAACGATATCAACCCGGTCAGACAAAGGTGCGAGACTATGGGCACTGTTGTAGAATAGAGCACGAGAAAACTATATGATGCATCTTCTTCGACTGATGGTCATGTTAGAGTGTAAGCTTTTTCCTTACCTGTTCAACGTGCTGAGTTAAGCAATCTCTAAAAGTCATTTCCGTCACCTCCTCTGAATTTATTTTCTCAAGGAGTTCTTCGTCTTCCTTGTCATACCGTGGCCTCTTGGGCGGAGACTCGTCTGCAATTTCCCCAAGTGTCTCCATGATTGTTCTTGCCACATCAGGAATGTACCTGCAAATAAGAAATTGTCAGAATAAGATAGGATCTTGTTTAATTATGGAGCATCTAGTGACAAAGAATGTTCATAAATCAGTCTTCAAATATCAGCCCCAACAAGTTCTTTCAAACGAATATTGCTTAATATTAATGGAAGACAGGTTTTAAGTTGAGCCTAAATCTTGCGGTGCATCGGTTATCAACCAACATCATCCTTCAACAAGTCCTATCAAATATATGATTCAGCAAATTCACTAATTCAAAACATAGCCATTGCAAAATACAAGCAGCCTGATATTGACGCTAATAATAGATATCACCAGATCCCCAAAGAGGAGTTACTTGTTGAGGTTCCTTTTCCTGTCCTGCTGTTCACGAGCCTGAAGTTTTTTCACTATCTTTGACTTCAGTTGGAGACAGCACTGCTTAAGGGCCGCCTGAAGGTGCAAGAAATTGATCAGATGAGTAGATAACCAGCATCTGCTATCTTGGTTATATCATTATCTTTTTTTCACTATCTTTGGCCAAAACAGTAAATAAGGAAAGTATGTATGTACCTTAACAGCATCTGCTATCTCGGTTATATCATCTCCAATATACTCTTTACCAGTACCTTTAAAAGGTATCTTTGTACTGACAATGCTCACAAAGACACCAATCTTGTCCTGCTGTTGATTTATCTTGTACAGGCTCCAACTAAAAGAAAGATGAAAGATGAGAGTAATAGAAGAGATAAACATCTCAAGTACAGCATAAGTACTAACAGAAGAACTTACTTGATCCTCTTTAAAGCAGTTCTTGTGATGACATCAGCACCTTGTTCAAAAAGTAGTGGTATGCGGTTTGCAAACCTAAAAATATTTAAACCCTAAATAGTATACATATATGTGAGAATTTCTATCATCAGTAGAAGGAAATTATTTAAGCATGAATCTTGTCAGCAAGGAAAATACATATAATGAAAAGGTAGCTCCCTCTTAAAAGCTTGGAGTGTGGTCTTAACACAGTTAACAAATAATAGGATTAGGCATACGCTCAAATATTTATCACCTAAGGCCCCGATTGGGTCGCTGGAAAATAGCCAAAACGACAGTTACAGACCACTCCAGGTCGTGCTAAAATCCTGCGCAGGCCGGGTAAGAAATTCCACTCTGTAATCTAAAACTTCCAACCAAGCAAAGCAAGGCCTAATTAGTAAATGGACCTTTTTGGGGGTATCTTTGAAAAGGACGTAGTCTTTTGTGTACAACATGGGCCACTCCCATGTCAACAGACGGCCACACATTTTGTGGTCTTGCTAATTGCAAACTAATAATAGTGTACATTTTCGTTTAAGAAATGGATCACTATTTGTAGCACAACAGGCCTTTATAGGAGATTGACCACATATACCGTCTGATAATACAATTGAAAGAATCAGATAGAAAGAGCATTAACAGAATTAGACATATCACAGAACTGATGGAATAAACTACTACAGTATCAATTTAACATTTACAATAGGTGTGATCACAAACTCAAGCAGCTAGGAACAACAAAGAGGACTTGACTGGGGAAGAAAAATACAGGAAAAGGAAGAGAAAACAGCAAGGGGGTGAGAACCAAATGAGATGTGGGAAAGAATAGGGGTGTGTTTGGATTGTGACCAAATTATACCTTGCCAATTCATTGGCTATGACCAAAAAGTTGGTGTATGTTTAGATGGTTGCCAACTTTTGGCGTGCCAATGCTCCACTACCAACTCTAGTTCATTTTTCTACCCAATGTTGACCCATCCATGGGCAAGCAAAACATCAACCCACTAGCCAAATCTTTGGTAGGGTAACCCTAGGCATAAGCAAAACACACCCTACATACGTGACCTCCTGCCCACTATGGACAGGACTGAGTCCCTGACATAATAAACTAACCAATCCACCTAAGTCACTAACTGGTAGTGATATACATTTGTAAAACCACATCATCTTACAGAAGCCAACTCCGTCACAAAAACTAGTTCTTGCTCCAAAAGGAACTCTCTAACAGAACCTATCGAAATAAAACCACCTTATCCTGCACTTTGCCATTATGGCTGCTGCTCAGGTATGTGGTTCCTCATTTACCCAGACCACAACAAAAGGAGCAAGAACGAACATGTTTTCAGAATCTTCTTAAAAGATGACAGAGACAGAGCATACTCCTTGTGAAATACAAAACAATAGTTTCTTACTTGTTTAACATCTTTTCCACCAATGCTTATTCCAGCTTCAACCATAAAGGGATGACCTTCAAAAACCTGAGGGCTAAACAGAGCGCAGCCTTATGGCATTAAGATACTTAAACTGAAAATAAGATAGAAAGGTCATCTAGAATATTCTCTGATTAAATGCAATACCTGCTTGCATGTGTTGCAACCAGATCAGGGTGTAGCTCTTTTATGATGCCTAAACGTAAATTGTATTCACCTGCAGGACTAAGACACTACAGAATTGGTTGATTTCTATACTGTGATTGATAATTACATAGTTGGAAGATATGCTAGTCACAAAGCAGCAAATAAGTGATAAGCAAATCAAGGTGAAAACTGAAAAGGGATGCATACATCGCCACTGGGATCATCAAACTTAGCCTGCCGAAATAACTGATGTATTCGTACTAGTTGTTGTGATGTAAGGCTGTTGACTGTCGTTTTTGCATCAAAATCAGGCCCCATCTCCCCTGTCAAATCAAAAGGTTGTGATATGCAAAAACAAACTTGGTAAAAGAGTAACAACTACAGGTACATAACAAAGTATATAATGCAAATACCACCATATAGATTTAACCCAACAGACTAGTTTTACACATACAATGGATTGACTGGAACAAGAGTATATATTGAAAATAGCAACACATGAATATTAGTCAAACTCAAAACCATCTATAAAGCAAAGACATATGTAATTGCTAAAGATATTCTTACTTTAAAATCTCCAAATTATATCATTATATGAACCATAGAAATCCACGGCTATTATTTGATTTCAATCTAACCAACCATCAGGCCCCAGAACACTGCATATCATACAACTCAGTAACTCACCGATTAAGCGGTCAGCATGTGCTTTGCTTATATTCACAAATTCATGTTGCAGGAACTGCAAAAGGTTTGGCTTCGTCGTGTCTGTGATCAAGCGCTTTATCAGCAGTAAATCAACAGCAGATGGGTGATGCTTTGTTAGAAGTGGAACAGGAGGCATAACATCTGTCCTCCGTGCAAATTTTATCTTCAAATTTTTTCTGCAAGACCCAGAGTCGCTATGAATTTTTTAGAAGATTGTCAATTTAACAACTGGCAGAACGCAATTCACTAGAGAAGAAATTCATACTCTGCTGCATCTGAGAGAAATCTAAATAGGAATTGAGCATATGGAGTGATAACAGCCATTTGTCGCATGTAATGTAGTATCCTTGACTGCAAGAAATAAATTATAAATTCTACTTGGTCATAATAGTTTACTATTTCAATTTTTCAAAGAAAAGGGGATCCGACTCACACGATGAGTTGTCCAATTTCCCTCAATAATAACTTGAATCTCTGCCCCATGCCAGCGATCATTGTTCTCACGTTTCTCATGTAAATGGATATGAGGGACATTTCTGAGTAGGATTTACCATTATTAGTCATGATAAACTGCAGAGATTAACAAATTGACTGCATGAAGATAAACAATAAATCATTCAGTGTGCTGCACAACATTAACCAAAAGGCTGCACTTACTTGTGAATGTCAATGTCAAGGCGACAGAACGAAATATAATTTTGGCCTTTCATCGATGACTTAATATCAATAGGAAGACCCGTACTCATCTTTGACCATATAAGTGCCTGTTTAATACACGTTAAACTCACAGAAATTTGTGTGGTACAACTAAATTAGACAGAGCAGGCACCAAAGAGTCCTTTTCTGACTTACTAAGTCAATTCAAATAAGACGTATCTTGTTCAAGCCTTATTTTGCAAACATGGTTATAGCTATAGAGTAACAGAATAGACAAGCATATATCAGAATGTCCACAGGTCAAAAATTCTAAATCTGGTTTACGCGGCTAGTTGCTTTACTACTCCTCCGTTTCAAGTTAGATGACTTCCATCTGTACAAAAGTGTATGTATCTAGACATGTTACAAGTCTGAATTAGAAGTCATCCAATTTAGAACGGAGGGAGTACAACTGAATGACGAAATGTCACAAACATCTTGTATGCATGTGACAGCTTAACCATAAGAACAGACGAGTTTACAAGGGTAAAACACACTTGTACATGTGGTCACTGTTAAAGGTTAAACAAGAATTTAGTGAGGAAAGGACAAGTGTTCTAGGTAAAGAGATGATTTTCCTCTGAGGATCATATCTCTAGCATGGCTACACAAATGCAATGAAAAGGATCGCAAAAAGCAGAACAAGACAATGAATGTCTCCATGCTACCAACCATACTGTGTGGTTCCCTCAAAAAATATACTGCATGGTTGCCCACTTTCACCATCCAATATAAACACGAAAATAGTCAGCTACGAACAGAAAAAAGGAAAACAAGTCAACCATGTTAAGAGAAGGACACCACTCAGCTAAACTGAATGCCTTTGTTTCTTTCAAAGGAATGGGTGCTATGCTTCTTTTTTTGATGGGGGAATGGGTGCTATGCATTCTTATAAGATGGTCGTTCGTGCCAAAAAAAAATGTTTTCTACTTAATCGTGTGAAGAAATTTTACCATTTTAGCACCGAGTCCAAACTTCCCGCGTGTTTGCCTCAAACCATACTTCGTGCCAGATAGCACTGCACCGAAATTTCAATCATACCACCCACTTCAGTGTTTTAGTCTAAAATAAATCAGTCAGAAAAAATCCTTTTGAAAGCTTACCTCTGCCAAACATGTTTGGGATATCTTCATGTGACATGCCTCGGCCATTATCCTATACCCACAAAAAATTCAAGATTAGAAGTTGACAAGATTGATTCTCATCACAAAACCTTTCATTATGGACAATACCTTGCAAGTCACTCTGAAAAACGAAGCCTCGCCCCGACCTTTTCCGCGAGCAGCTGGAGCATCCTTAACTTTCTTCCCGAGAGCAGCATTTTTAGCTTGCGTTTCTTGGAAACGTGCTTCTTTGGCTAGGCGTTTCTACACGTCCAGATTTTTTACAGTACTATCAGAATAAAGACGGTGAATAATCCAGGGACATAAAAAGGTGAAATGAAGATGGTGATTTTTTAAGTTCAGAACCGCTATGAGAGGAGCTATTAAATAGTATTAATAGCGAAAACATATCATAAGTTATCCAAAACTTTGTTCAACTAATAATAGTGTCCAACTAATAAAATTTGCAAATGGAAATTACCTCACGGGCCTTAGCTGATTCAAAATCATCATAGAGTGCTGCATCAACACGCTCCCGGTCAACTAGTCCTATCATTGTGTTGAATTTGCTTCTAGTGATCTCTTCTCTGGCAAAACATAAGGAATACATTAGTGTTCTTTGACATTGCAAGTGAAAAAGTACCCAACAATATACAAATGCCACTGAAATCACTCACATCGTAATTTCTATATCAGGGAGCTCGGAGATGGACTCGGCCGAGTCAAGGGCATTCTCAACTAGCTCCCGCATCGTGGTGTAAAGAGATTTTCCAGGCTGGCAAGTATTGTAGGTAACAGAAATGAGTTTTCTAGTACCTAACAGAGAAATCCCTCCAAAACTATATTGATGTATCTCCATCATTTTCTAATCTGTAATTTCATTCTTATGCGTAATCCACTTCCTCGCTGTATGTTACCTATTTACTTGTGAACAGACTGTGCTCAGGCCATGGGCAAAAAAAATGGCATGGCATCTATCTAAGTCCCGCAAACGCCTGGATGCTAATCATTCGGTAAGATAACACAAAAACAGCTAGTTCAGAAGCTCACATTGTCAAACCCAGCGATGTTCTTGTTCTCCGCGAAGAACTCAGCTGGCGATTCTGCAGCAGAAAAAAAGAACACCCCAAAACGGATCATAAATTCGCGATACTAGTCCGCCCAAGAATGAGAACGAAAATTTCGAAGAGAGGAAGGTGTGGTGTGGGGTTTTCAGGAGCTAACTCTGCTTCAGGAGGCTGCTCTCCTTGGCCTTGGGCGACGCCTTGGAGGTGGCCTTCCCTTTTCCCGTCGCCTTCCCCTTGGCGGCCGCCGTAGCGGGCTTCTTCTTGGTGCCGCCAGCGCCGTCGCCGGCGTCGTCCATGGCGTGGTGGGTCCTGCGGGATCGGGATGGTAGGCTAGGGTTTGGGGCTTTGGGAGGCGGGGAGAATTTTTTTTTTTTTTTGACAGTAGGCGGGGAGAATTTTGGGGAGGGGAGGTCCGGCAGCGGCGGCCGGCGGGTGTGCACTGCCCGCGAAGTCAACAAATTGATCCTGCGGGTTCGTGAAGGAATGGACGGTCCAGATTAATCACAGCGCAGAGTTTAGCACATTCGTATTTCGCGGGCGCCAGCTATACCTGGCCAAACGGGCCGTGCTTGTCGGGCGGGCCCGAGGCACGTATTTTGCGGCCCGGCACGAGCACGGCCCGGCCCGTCAGTAATCGTGCTGTGCCTCGGCCCGGCACGCCACGGGCCCGTGCCCAACTCGGAGGCAAGGCACGCGGGCCGGCCCGGCACGGCACGGTTGCTTTCGTGCCGGCCCGTGGCCCGTCAGGCACGGCACGGCCCGGCGGCACGTTGCGGCGAGCGGGCTGGAGCGGGGGGTGGCGACGCGGCGTGGGCACGCGGGCACGCGGGCGGCACGCGGGACGCCGGCGGGGAGCGTGGTCGACGGGCCGTTGTCGGGCCGGCGTGTGCCTGGCGTGCCGTGCCGGCACGCTACCGGCACGCCGCGCGCGGCACGAGGGCCCGATAAACCGGCGGTGGCCCGTTAGGCACGGGAATTTTTTTTTATTCGTTTTTCAAAATTTGAACTTCAAACAGCTCTATTTTTTGCTATAAAAAGGGCCTCACATCCCCTACATTCAGCACACTCAACTCAACCCACACTTCTCACCATACATTCTCACACTTCTCATCCCATGGAAGACCCTCCCCCTCCCCCGCCGTTCAACCCAAACCCCCGGGGGCATCACCCCGAGCCGATGATCGACTTCACAATGGACCAATTCGGTCTTCAAGTGGATGATTTCAACTTCATAAGCCCCATCCCCAACCCCCCCCCCCCACCTATACTCAGCCACCATCCCAATCGATACCTTCTAGTGGTAGTTCTGGCGGTAGTTCAAGCACCTCCACCGGCACGAAGAGGCGGAAGCGAAGCTCCTGGGTGTGGTTGGAGGGCCATTTCGAGGATCGTGTAACGATTCTCGAGGATGGCACCAAGCAATGGGACGCGGTGTGCAAGTGGGCGGGTTGCGACAAGATCCTCACCGGCAACTCCTCCATGGGAACCGGCCACTTGGAGCGGCATGTGAAGACACACCGGAGGTTGCAGGCCGAGGAGATGGTGAGAAGACAAGGCGACCTTCCCTTCCAACCCGACGGGCAGGTAATGAACTGGAACTATAATGCTGACATATCTAGTCGAGGTCTATGTGGTGTGATAGCTTCGCATGATTTACCGCTTGGATTTGGGGCGTATCCCGTTGTTGTTGATTGGATTAAAACTTGTCACAATCCACGCTATGAACCTGTTTCTAGGCAAACTACATCTAGGGATATGAAAAAACTAGCTAAAGAACTAGCTAATGATCTAAAAGATGAATTTACAAAGTGTGTATTTTCAGTTTCATTAACATCTGATATCTGGAGTGGTAGAGCTAAGCAAGATTATCTAAGTGTTGTTGCTCATTATGTGGACAGTAATATTTGGGAACTTAAAAAAGCTTTGCTTGGATTTGAATTAATTGATGTTAGCCATACTGGTCCCGCCATAGCCGCCAAAATCTTGCAAGTCGTGGAAGAATTTGGCCTCGAGTCTAAGGTGTTTGCAATAACTTTAGATAATGCTTCAAACAATGCTAGGGCAATGACTGATCTTATTCCCAAACTTTCGGCTTATTCTGCACCATACCTTTTCCATCAACGTTGTGCATGCCATATTATTTATCTTATTGCTAAAAGTGCTTTAAAGCTAATGAAAGCACCCATTGAGAAAATAAGAAGTGGCATAACTTATCTGAGTATTTCTAATCCACGGCTAGCTGAGTATAAGCGGTGGTGTGAGGCGGCTTCAAATGCACATCATGTCTACAATGTTGATATGGATATTAGATGGAACTCCACGTACGTAATGATTAGAGATCTGATCCGTGATAAAGAACAATTTACCATGTTTGTTAATTCAAATAGCGGTGGAGCAATCTATATCACGGATCATGACTGGGTTATGGCACAAATGATAATGGAGTTTCTAGAAGTCCTTTACGATGCAACTAACATTTTATCAGGGGTTTATTATCCCACATCTCCTCTGCTAGAAAACAATCTTCAAACTCTTTAGCGGCAGCTCCAGCTCAAGTTCAAGCACCGCCACTGCTCCTCGACGCAGCGAGTTGGGTGTTTACCTCACTGACCAGGTGCTTCCCGACGACGAAGAAGCAGAATTCAACATCTTGCAATGGTGGTATGAACACAGAAGTACATATCCAGTGCTTTCCATACTTGCACGAGATGTGTTAACTGTCCCCGTATCAACCACATCGTCGGAGGGAACATTTAGTCTAAGTGGAAGAGTACTAGAGCCAAGAAGAGCAAGTCTCCACCCTTCAATGGTGAAGAGTTTAATGACGGTGAAAGATCGCGAGCGGGCGAAGCGGAGATCCCAACACATGCCGGAGGACCCCGAGTTATTGGCTGCGATGGAGAACTTTCATATCCAGGACAATGAAGAATAATAGTTTTTTTTCCTCTTTGTAATTTTCTTTCTATTTTTGTAATTTGAACTCGGCTGTAATATGAACAATTAAGTAGGAGAGCAGCAAGTTTCAGACGCACTCTTTCCTTACCAGGGTACCCGAGGGGACTGGAAGGTTTTAATGAGGCGGCTTGCTAGCTAAATAAAATTATTATGATCATATCAAACTATGTCTTATGTTTTTTTACTATAAGAAAGATAAAACATCATAAAACATCATAAACCAATATAAAACATCATAAAAGAGAAAAAAAAACATAAAACAGGATAAAAAACAACTTAAATTAAAAAAAAACGTGTCTACCGTTCCGGCCGGGCCGTGCCGGGCCGCCGGACCCATAACGTGCCGGCCGTGCCGTGTCTGAGGCCGCGCGCAGGCACGCGGGCCGGCCCGAGCACGGCTCGTTAGGCTAACGGGCCTGGCGTGCCGGGCCGCTATCGGGCCGGGCCTCAGGCGACTCGTCCCGTGCCGTGCCGGGCTGGCCCGATGGCCAGGTATACACCCGACACGACGACGGCCGTTTTATCTGCACGCAACAAAACCACACCGGAATCCAGATAACGTTCTTTCCTGCCGCTCTTCCCTCCGTCTCTCCCCCATTCCCCCGCCCTCTCCAGCAGCTCCAATGGCGACCACCATCTCCTCTCTAGCGGCCACCCACTCCCTCCACCGCCGGAGCAGCCCCGCCTCGATCTCGACCCCCGCACGCGTCTCATTCCGCGCCGCGCCGCTGGCCGTCGCGGCGGCGCGGACCAGGCGCCGGGCGGCGCTGCAGGTGCTCGCCTCCTCCGCGGTGCTGGAGGCGCCCGAGGAGCTGGCCACGCGGAAGCTCTACGTCGGGAACATACCCAGGACCGTCACCAACGACGAGCTGGCAGCCATGTTCGCCGAGCACGGCACCGTCGTGCGAGCCGAGGTAACGCACCAACGCAAAGCAATGGTGCTCTAATCTTGGCGTCTCGTTCATTCGCCTAATCTCCATACAAAGATCGACTGCATATTTTAACTATCCAAACTTTTTCGTTCCTTTCTCTTTACATTCGAATTAATTTCAGTCCTCCTGCTCTTATTCCTGGGAGGTGGATTTCTTGTTGCTTTACCATTGGACTGTATAACTTTATAAGTAGCTACAACAACCTGATGTATCAAACCCATGGAAAATTACAGACATGTATGCACAAGATTAAAATTATATATCTTGCAAGTGGCCGTGGCGTGATGAATTGCTTGCTCTATGTCCAGTTAATTCTATCTCATTCTCACCAAAACAATTGTCTGCCCAATAATTTTCACAGGTTATGTATGATAAGTACAGTAATCGGAGCCGGCGCTTCGGGTTTGTCACAATGAGCACGGTGGAGGAGGCCAATGCTGCCACCGAGAGCCTGAATGAGACTGTAAGATTCAAATGTTCGCATCCTGTCATCTGAAATCCTAACGCCGGGCATGCATGAGTGACGTGTGTTTGTGCTTCATGATTGTACCAGGAGGTTGGAGGTAGAAAAATTAAGGTGAATGTGACAGAGAGCTTCTTACCAAACATCGATCTGTCTGCACCAGAACCGGAACCTGCATTCGTCGACAGCCAGTACAAGGTTTATGTTGGCAATCTTGCAAAGACAGTGACGACGGAAGTGCTCAAGAACTTCTTCTCTGAAAAGGGGGAGGTCCTCAGTGCCACGGTATCCCGAGTACCCGGGACGCCAAAGTCCAAGGGATTTGGTTTCGTCACGTTTTCTTCCGACGAGGAAGTTGAAGCTGCGGTTTCTACTTTCAACAACACAGTAAGCTTCTTTTGGCCACCTGCTAGTCTGCAGTTGCTTTCTGCTTACATTACATCACTTGGAAGTAAAAACAGACTGCAGTGTCAAAACTTCACAACTATTAAAAACACAATCTAGGACCAACTTTTGCCAGCATTTATGTGTTCGGATGAACTAGAATAAGATGCAGAATACATTATTTCTTAATGCCTGAACCTCCTGGATCATTTTGTTCTTTGGTATTTCATCCCATGGATTAGCGCAACTGAGTTTGCTAATGAATTTGTTTGCCGCATTTGTCAAAGCATAAATGTGGTAGATAGCTCCCATGCAAACCATCGTTAGAAACCAAGTAAACCATCTGTGTACACATGCATTTCTCTTGGAGCTCTTTCTCTTGGGTTACCAAACATGAACCCGCATTATACCACGTGTGAGTGTGACCCATAATATAGAACATTTTGAATGGAAGCCTGCAATGCTCGCGGTGTGTGGTGTCTCACACTCTTTCTTTATTTAAAGGTGTCAAGGGACTTCTCTCCCTCTGGCCATTTCATAATCTAAAACAGTGTGCCGTGTCTTAATTGTTCTTTAACTGAATGTGATTTCAGGAATTGGAAGGGCAAACTATCCGTGTGAACAAAGCATAGACATAGCAGATATTTATTTCACACTGGAGGCAAGGGGAGATTATCTTGGAGAACAACCGTAGACGGAGGGAAGTTTGTGACTAGATCTTATGACAGAGTTTAAAGGCCTTTGATGTAATTTCACTCTGGCAAACATTTTTTGTATAATACCAGCATATGGAAGAATTTTGATTGTCAAACTTGTTCATATGAAGCAGCTCTTGTTTACCATCAATTCTGAATGAGCGCATGCAAGCAGCATGTTTTTTTCTCACTTTGTCCCTGGAGTTTTTTCTTCAAACCAATAAGATCGTATGCTTTCCAGTTTCCAGCAATACTGTTTTGTTGCTCTGGCTCACGGTTCAGCTGCTTCCAAATGAATCCAGCGGAGATTGTGGGTTTCACTGAAAATTTTGGTCATGTGAAGCTAGCCCAATCTTGCGCCCCAGACCCCAGTCATCTAATACTGACAAGCTGATAAGTTCAACGGATGGAGGGAGGTGTATCTGTTTTTTTTTCTTCGGACATGCTGAAAAAGATTTTGTGCTGAATTCTGCACTTATTGCCAATTTCTTGCTTGGTAAGACCAGATTTAATTTAATCTTTATGCGATGTTCTTGTGTTCCTTGCTCTATTCAGACATCAATAGTCAATAAATCATCTGAAAAGAAAACTTGGGACCGCCTGAGCTGCTCATCTATTTCTCCGACGACCGCCGTGATGGACGGATCAAGCGAGCGGTCACCGGCGACAAATTCGCAGGCCATGCCGTCCACCTCGACCATGCTGCACCCTGGCACCTTGGCCACCTTCTTGTCCTCCATCGCCGTCCGGACCCTCACCACGTCCTCCCACTTGCTGGAGCCGGCGTACATGTTGGACAGCTGCACGTGGACGCCGCTGTGGTCGAGGCCCAGCTCCGCCAGCCACTCCACCACCTGCTTCCCGAGCTCGACGTCGCCGCCCTGCACCCTGCACGCATTCAGTAACGCGCCGAGCACGTACGAGTCGGGCCTCATCGGCATCGACCGCACCACGTCCACGGCCTCGGCGAGCAGCCCCGCGCGGCCGAGCACGTCGACCATGCTCCCGTAGTGCTCCACGCCAGGCTCAATGCCGTGGACGGTGACCATGGTCCGGAATATCTCCTTCGCGATGTCAACGAGCCCGCCGCCGGCGCGGGCGCAGGCGCTGAGGACGCAGATGAGGGTGACCTCATTGGGGCGTACCCCTCGGTCCTGCATCCGGCCGAACAGCACGACAGCCTCCCCGCAGCGGCCGTGGTCCGACAGCCCCGTGATCATGGCGGTGTAGGCGAACACGTCTCGCTTGGATTCCGGCACGGCTGCGAACACCTGCGTCGCCGCGTCCAGGCTCCCGCACTTGGCGTACATGTCCACCAGCGCGGTGGCCACCACCCCGTCCATCTCGCCCCTCCCGGCGGCGACGAGGGCGTGCACCCACCGCCCCTGTTCCAGCGCCCCGAGCGCGCCGCACGCGGCCAGCGCGCCGATGAGGGCCGCCCGGTTGAGCCGGACGCGGGCTCTGAGCATCCCGTCGAAGAGCTTGAGCGCGTCCGCGAAGCCGCCCGCGCCGACGTAGCCGCTGAGCATCGCGCTCCAGGCGACGGGCGTCCTGTGCGGCATTTGGTCGAACAGGGCGCGCGCGTCGTCCAGTCGGTCGGCCCTGGCGTAGGCGGTGATGAGCGAGGTCCAGGAGCAGGCGTCCCTGCCGCTGGCGGCGTCGAAGACGGCTCGCGCGGAGGCGAGGCGGCCGCGGGCGGCGTAGGCGTGGATGAGGCCGTTGGAGACGTAGAGGTGCGCGTCCCATCCGAGCGCGACGGCGAGCGCGTGCAGCGAGCAGACCAGCCGCCGCTCGGAAGGCGGAGGAGCAGGAACGGCGGCGGCGGCGGTGAGGAGGAAGGAGAAGGTGTAATTGTTTGGGAGGAAGGCGGGAAGGATGCGGCGGAGGCGGGGGAAGAGAGCGAGGGCGCCGGTAGGGGAAGAGGCCTCGCGGAGGAGGTTGTTGGGGAGGAAGCGGTCGGCGAGGTGGGTGGAGGAGGTGAGCAGGTGGGCGTGGAGCTGCCGGAGCTGCGCGGCGGTGAGCGACCGGTGCGAGAGCAGCTGTAACGGCGCACAGCTACGCGCCATGGATGGCGGTCAGCTCAGCCGGCTTTCTACCTTAACGATTTCGACCGCCATACTCGTCTTCAAAATTGATGAGTCCAACACATGCCTGGTATTAACTTGAAACCAAACAAAATTTATGGATCGAACTAACAGGACAAAAACAAATTACTCAAGCCCAAATACACAGTAGAATCTTCAAGAATTCCCTACACATTACATTACATGTGGAGCCTAATTAACATCCTTTGCACTCTGAAGAGATCTCACCAAGTCCACCTACTGATACACTTTAACCTGCAGAAAAATTGAAACAAACAGCACACAGACAGAGACTGATTTAGTGTGCTTCCAGCTAAGTTTCATAGCAGAAACTGTTGTTTTGGTCCATTAAGGTTTTTTAGGCCTTGGTCCATTAAGTCAGTCCAGTAGTATCAATTACTACAGTCTTAGGCTGTGTTTGGATGTAGGAAAAATTTCTGGGAATTGCATTGGGCTAGCAATTCCAATTCCTAGATGAAAAGGAATTGAGATCCAATTCAAATTCCACTGTTTGGTGACAAAAGAAATTTATGACCGGAATCAAAGGTAGCACATGATTCCGATTCCTGTTTGGATGTATGAAGTATGGAATTGGATGTTGTGTTGAGTTTAGACAATATAAAACTTGTCATGTACATGGAAAAATTGTATATATATATATTTAAATATTAATATATCATTTTACACACATAATAAATATATGAAGGATGCATCTAGCCGGCGGGCGACTGAGCGCTCAATAAAATGAAAGAAGGAAACGTACGGCAGGCACCAGCACGCGCGCATCCGCTGCCGGCTTCCTGTCCAGCACGCGCGACCGCCAATGACTTTTCTCCAATGCGCGCGCCCGCCGCCAGCCTCCACTCGAGCAGCCGAGCCGCAGGCCAGTTCCCCGGCTCCCCTAGCACGAGGTCCGCACCTATCTCCGCCGCGGGCTTCCCCACATGTCCCAGCGCCGCTCCCAATCACTGCAGGTTCCCATGGAACTCCCTGCGTCCCTACAGGCGCCTGCTATATCGCGCCTTGGCCGTCCGTAGAAACGAACTCAGGTAGCTGCCGGCCGCAAGGAACCAGAGCGCCGTGCACACTGTCTTCATAGCCGTAGGCTCCTGGCTGTAGAAGAAGTCGAGCGGCCTGATGCTTGGTAGTGAGCACCTCGTCAACACCCACCAATGCGTACTGCGGCGCCAGCCACAGCTCACTCATCTTGACGGGCGCCGCGCGGAGTCGCATCGTCTCGACGACCGCTGGGGCTACCATGGCAAGCACGGGCATGGCGAGCCCACAGCCGATCCTCTGCAGCTCCGAGAACAGGGGAGGGGAGCGACAAAGTGGAGGTTGGGGAAGGTGAGGGTTGACGTCCATGTCCTCGCCGCATCCATGCCCTCTCTCGCCGCCGCTGTTCTTCCTCCCACCAACGTTTCCCCTCGCGTCCCCTCCCGTCGCCGTCCATCTCGATCTAGGTTTAGGGCGAGTGGGGGAGATGAGCGGGGCTGAGAAGAAGCAGGGGAGGGAGAGAGGAGGTTGGGGTAGGGGAGAGAGGAACGGGGCTGGGAAGGTCGCCGGGATTTACCTGGGGGCTCGCCGTCGTGCCGTGCAGCTCTCCAACGCCGTCCTGGTCGAGCGGGCGGAATAGAAACACGAAGCTGTACGCGCTTGCTCGTTTCCAGGCGTTTCCGAGGTCTGGAGCTCAGAATCGGTGGACACACACGAGGACCTCGAGTGGAATTCGAGTGTGTTTCCGCGACCCAATTCCTGAACCATCCCAAACACTAGGGGTGTGTTTGGTAGACCGGGCCAACTCAGATATTCTCACCGCATCACATGTTTTGATGTTTGGTAGGTCGGGTCGGCTCTGCTGGGCAGTGCCCGCCTCATACGAAAACGCCTCCCAGCCAGGCCCGCTTGTGAAGCTCAGATCGAGCTTCTCTCGTGAGCCAGGCCGAGCTAATACAGAAAATTTCCCACGCGTGGGACCCCGCTATCAATCGCGCTCCCCGACCCCGCGTGAAACCGCCGCTCATTCTCCCCAGATGCTCTCTCTCTCTCCTTCGTCTCATCTCCGTCTCTACGCGTCCGCACCGCGCCGCCGCCCAGCGCCCTGTTTGCCAGCACCGCGCCGCCACCCAGCTCCGCCCGACCTGCCATTCCTCTCCATGGCACAGCTCCGCCCGACCCGCCGAGCTCGGTCTCTCCCTTTCCTGGTGGAGCACGGCGTGGCGATCTCTTTCCTCGACAGCGGGCTTGAAGTGGAGCTCCTGGTGGCGGCGCACGTCCTCCTCCTGGCGGCGGCGCGTGGCGGACAGCGGCCGCGCGTGGCATAGGCGGAGGTTGCAGGCGCGAAGCGGAGCTCCTCCAAGCTCCAACTCCATCACGGTCGCCTCCTGCAGCGAACGGAGAGCACCAAGCTCTGACTGCAGAGCGGCAGCGGCGCCCGGAGCAGCACCAGAGACACCACATACGAGCATAAGCGCCGCCCGGAGGTCCATGATGTGTCGCGTCCTCGCAACGAGAAGCAACCGCCGCCATGGATTTCTTCCGTGGGCCAGCCATGGTGGTGGGACCTGATTGCTTTTTTTATTTCTTTTGTAGGTCCTTTTTGTAAGATTGTGGACCTATGTGTAATTTTAACCTGGCTCAGCTCATACGATATACCAAACAGCATCTCTCCTCAGCATGGCTCAACTCATACGAGCTACCAAACATGACAATTAAAATGCACTTGTATGTGGTGAGCATAGCTAGAGTGGGCATGTATGAGGTGAGAAAGCCCATACGGGCTACCAAACACACCCTAGAATTCGGCTAACAATTCCAGATTCGTGATTCCAGGCCCCAATTCTTACATCCAAACACAGTGTTGGGGAAATGCCACTATGAAATCATGAAAAACACCATACCTGACAGTGAAAAATATGAACTCCCACCCAAGAGGAACTAGAAGAGCAGCAATTCTGATCACAATTTGATGCCAGCCAAGTCGAAGAGCTGCTGAGCCTGGTCCGGGAAAACTGTTATGAACAGCAACAGGGCTGCATATACGAAAAGGATGATGGTCATTAGCAGAAGCACACGCTCTTATTTAGTGTTACTATTCTGGGACAGGAAAGTTGACTTGATCTTACTTATCAAGACAGCCCCAAGAATTCGGGAGATCTTCCCCTGGACGACCACAAGCCCGGCTTTGCCCGCGTTCTGCAGCTCCATTTCTCCGACAGACTCGAACGTTCCTGTGAGACATTGTGTTGATACGTTACACAAGAACCGGAAGAATTTGCAGAACAGTCCGACTGTCCGCATGCATGAACAAGAGGTTCCTCCATAAATCATATAAAGGATTTTAGAATGTTGAATGCTGATACCTGGTTTCAGTGTCTGAAGACCTGAGGTGATGCAGGCCAGGTTCTGGAAACCTTCTCGCTCCAATGCATCTGCAGCCGCTGTGGACCTTCATTCAGCAAAAACGGCCAAGTTAATTAGCTACTGACGCAGACTTTTTTTTTTAGGAGCTACTGACGCTGACTTACTCAAAAGAAAATTGCTAATGTACTTTTTGACAGAAAATTGCTAATGTAAATAGTAATAGGTGTTTGGTTCTGGATATCCTGATTCGATTTTATGGATTGAAGAAGATTACCTGAGGCCTTCCTGGCAGACGACCAGCAGCTTGCTCTCCGGCGAGAACTTGCTCCTCACCATCTTGGTGAAGTCCTTGTTGGGCTTGGTGAACGCCAGACCGTAGAACAGGCCGGCGAAGTTGTTGTGCGCCTGCCGCTTGATGATCGTCCCTGCCACGAAGAATTTGCTTCACCATAAGATGCAAGAGAAGCAAGTGCCAAGCTCTACACATGTACTACACTGCAGCAGGAACATGCAGTACCAATGTCGTTGTCGTCGTTCTCGATGTAGAGCGGGACGTGGGCGGAGCCCCTGACGTGCGCCCTCTCGTACTGCCGCCGGTCCCGGATGTCCAGCACCGCGTACCCCTCCTCCGCCACCAGCCGCTTCGCCTCGTCGCCGGACACGAAGCTCACCTCCGCGCGGACGGCCACGGCGGTGGCGGCGGACCGCCGCAGGGACAGGCTCCTCCCCATGGCGCCATGCCTGAGCCTTACGGCTATCCAAGAACCTCTGAAACAGGAAAAAAATACATGTTGCTCGGAACAGAGCTAGACCGACAATGGGCAGAGAAAAGGAACTAAGGATAATTTGTTGCTCACCTTGGGGGAGAGAAGGCAGTAGATAGCCCAAGAACTGCCATCTTCCCTTCTTGAAATCCCTTTTTTGGTCAGAATTTTTGCTCTCTCTCGGAGAAGAAATGGGTTCTCGGGGTGAAGGGCAATGGATTTGCTTGCGAGAGGAGCGCGAGGATATCCAGGGCTCCAATGGGCTCGTGCCACGTCGGATCCACGGTGGAGAGGGGAGGTTTGGGGGCCCATTAGCCCAAATCCAAATGGCATATGCAGTTTCTGTGCCAGTTTGGTTGATGTTGATGCCTAACATTTGTGCTGGAGTGACACTTTACTAGGGGAATAATTCTTCTGAAAATAATCTAGGCGGATAAATTGTCTAGCGGCGGCCATGCTAAGATGGTATATATAAATTCAGGTGTGAACAATAATATCCCTTCGGGTGCAGGGTTCAACCGACTTTACTCTTGTTCTCTTTGTCATGATCATATATCATGTTTGATACATACACATGTATTGACCTCTCTATCAACTTTACAAATAGAGGAGAGAAATATCATAACTGACAAAGAAAAAGGGTCAACAAAAAATCAATAGAGCCGAAACCCTGAAGTCGTAATAACACTGCCGAAAGTGAACATCCGCCACAGATGCATACAACTATGTCGTATTCAAAACAGCCAGTCGCAATTCGGGGCAACAAGATCAGATTTGAACGATTTTCATTTACAATTTGAACTTCAGTGATTACTAAAGCGCGGATGAAATGCCGAGAGTACTTCACAAGCATGAATTTAGATTAGGACCAACTACCACGTAGTGCTACACCTCTTACCACCTCTACTATGAAAATACTACATTCAAAGAAACTCATCTCGTATTGCAGATTGCCTGGAACAGAAAAATGGCCTGCTTTGTGTTAAGTTGTAGATACAGCTCTTCAGGATGACAGATTGACTTAGGATGGCTTAGTGGTGGACTTTTTCTTCTTCCTCTGTAGTTCTCATTCCAGTCACATCCAGGAGCACGGAAGTCAGTGCAAGCGCAGAACCTGACACGATGGCTGTTCGGAAGCTCCGGGCTGTCATACAAAGATAATAGTATGTTAGACTGATAGTAAAGTAAACTGCTACTCCTGAACAAGCTAAACTTATCTTGGAACAGGAAATTCTCCAACATAATATACAATGTACTAGGAAGGAAGGGACATCAAAGGGTAACCATGTCAACTCTAACATAAATCGCCCCCTAATGTTTCACACTGCAATTATCACAATGAAGAAGTCAATATCATAATTTTGCTATTTCTAAGTCCTAACCAGCCAAGATCCTCCTGTGAGGTGCTGCCATGGTTTGCAGTTGTGCTTCCCTTGTACTACTTTTGCTGCATATGTCTGTAGCGGATCTAGTTCTATTATGAACTCTGCAGCATGATATTTCTTACTGCGTCTAATTTCCAGACTTTGACCATACAAAAAAAGAAACATGTATTCCCTACAACAAAGAATAGAAACACAGATAGGAGAACCTAAATGTTTTTATGAAAGCAAGAAACACACCCAAATACAAGCCTAAGAAGGACTTGAGCCTGCCCCCAAACACTACTTTACTACCGCGGCACCAGCAGTAAGTGTGCGAATGTTTCCATAAAGAATCAAAGTTTAGTATATGCATGGCATGGATAGCTCACAGCTGCGGATTTTGGAGCCAAAAAAAGAGAAATGATCCACGATGATGTTCATATAACCGAGTTATAAATTTCAGTCTAGGCATAACAACTTGTAGATAATTACCTCTGAAGCCCATAACAGTTGCACCAGCAGCAAAACCAGCTACAGCACCATTGATGAAGTCCTTCTTCATCCTGTACTTTTCAAGAGACTGCTCTACGCCGACATATGTAGCTCCAAGAGCTGCAAAGTATCCTGCATAATGTCCACCTAACTTGGCAGCTCTAACCAGCTGAGGATACTTCACATTGCTGCCAACCTGAGGTACATCATGCATCATAGAAGCAACGGCACCGTAAACCAGCAGCTAAACCAATGCCTGCAGCCTGGCCTGGCCTGTCTTCAAGACAAGTTCCTCATGTACCAGCTCTCTCAAATTGGAACCCTCCATGCTCCTTATAAACCAGAAACTGATTTTAAAAAATCCAGAAGTGCAACAAGTCAAGATAGCAGGATTGATGAAAATGCAATGTACAAGGTACATGCAATGAATTAAGCTAGTGAAGAATATGGTTAACCGAAACAATGACATCGACATGAAACGAAATTATCTCGTGCTACATGATTTCAACAAAATATGCAGTCGTATGATTCTAGACACATCCACTTAAGGACCAATCGTATGCGATGGTGCAGCTTAGAGATTATTATGCTGCAACTTCTATGCTTGGCTCTAAAAATATTATCCATTGAACCTATAAAATTACACAGGAAGTACAAGTGTATCTATGATCCAGGTCCCAAAGGAAGACAGGAGGGAAATCCAAGTATAGAACAACAGTACGTCAGTTGTTCGTCACCGAACTCATCCGGATTTTTTAATAATAGGATTAGCGTAAGGGGCACCAAATCGGTGACAGTGAATCCCTCCTGCACCGCCACTCCACAAATCGCCAGGGATTTTAGAGTAGAGCGGACGCGTAGCCGCAAAATTACTAGGAAAGCATCGCGCGCGTGACAGATTCTACAAGAAAAAAACCCCAATAATCTCTTCCAGACGACGGCGAGGCATTTTTTTTCGATAAAGGGCGATATATGTTTAAGAGTTTACACCCAGCCTCTGCATAACGGAGATGCACACAGTTGTCCCACAATACAAAGTCCAAAACTGAAAATAGACGTATTACATATCAAAACATGAGCAAATGCAACTACGCCTGAAGTGGTGGTGGTTCAGTACTTAGATTATGCTGTCACCCATGATGGGAAAAAGTATCCCTCGCTGTGGACTCCAACCGTGCACAGACCTCCGTAAATAGGTCGCGATGCTCCACCCGCTGAAGAGAGGACCATGAACGGAGTGTACCGGTACACCGGTAGATGACCTGCAAGGGAGTAGACAACTTATCATTAAACACTTTATCATTTCTACATAGCCATAGCGACCAAATAATGGCAAGCGCTCCCACCCGAATTAGCTTCCTAAACCTATTATCAATATGGTGTAACCAATTCCCGAAGATATTGGTCACATTGCGTGGGGGATAAAGGTTAGATGCTACTTGGATGATTGACCATATAGACAGGGGCGGAGCTGTATAGCTCAACCCTGATGCACATGCATCAGGGTTAAAAAAGAAAATTTAGCCTAAATTTCTATAGAAATGAGATTATTGCATCAGGTTAGCCACCAAATGTGCATCAAGACATCAGGATTACTTTCTTTTCAGCTCCGCCCCTGCATATAGACCTCGCAAACCGACGATGAAAAAAGAGATGTTTAATGGTCTCGTTCTGATGACAGAAAACACAACTCTTATTTCCCTGCCAATTCCATCTAGCAAGATTGTCTTTGGTTAGAATTACTCATCGACGAAGGTACCATCCAAACACCTTAGTTTTAAGTGGTATCTTCATCTTCCAAATCAACTTGTTGTTATCAACCGGTATATGAGAATGGGTTAACGCCTTATACATCGAGTCTACCGAAAATTTACCATTCTTGTGTGGATTCCATCAAAATTCACAGATTCACAGATTCGAACAGATTAAATTACGCTACTAGCAGAACATTCTTCTTACGGGAATATTCGAAAAAGAAAATTCTCCTTACGGGAATATTCAGAAATATATTCTCCGCCTAACGTAGCCAGGAAGTAAGAACGAGCAGAAGAAAAAAAAGACGTTCAAATCGATCGCAATCGACGGACGCCAAACTTCTACTCTCCGCGTCCCACCGGGAACCCCAAAACCGACGCTGCCGAAATCGCCACCACCAAATTGGGGGCGGCGGAAATAACGACGGGGAAGAGAAACCGCGGGCGAAATCCCGTGATCAAAAGCTTTTGCGACGAATCTGGGAACGGGGTTAGGGTATCGGAGACCAACCTGTTGATCGACTTCACCCCGAGGTTTCTTCCGCTCGCTGGGTTTCGCTATCTTGCTTGTTGCGGAAGTTTTGAGGTGGGTTGAGCGCTGGGTGCAGGAATTATATTGAGCGTTTGTTCGGGTCCGTATTTGGGAGTTTAGGGTGGGTCCTTCTCGGTTTAGAAATCGGGTCGCAGTCCACGCAGGTTTGGTTTTAGTCCGGGTAGGTAGACCTTGTCCTTCTCCAATTGTATCCTCTAAAACTAGTAGCCCCTAAATTTTGGGGTGTCTCTATCAGTCGAATGACGTCATTCTTTCTTCCTCAACTCCGATGACCTAGTCTCGTTCGCTGCCACCGCCGGTTGAACCACCAACCTCCCCGCCCATGGTCGGTGCGCTTCCGCGACGCCTCGCCCTGCTCTAATCTCCTCCTCCGCCGCCGCCCCAGCCATCCCTCTGACCCCGCCCCCTTCTTCTCCAGCCCCGACGACCCCCCTCCCCCCCCCCCCCCCCCCAAGTTAAGTTACTCCTCGCCTCCGCCGCGGCCAACCGCGGATTAGGCGGCTCAGACTCGGCTGCAGGTCGTCGGTGTCGGGAGGAAGAAGAAGACTATTCTCAGCTGACCGAGAATTAGCAAAACAGTAAATTTTATTCATGGAGATGTACTCCCTCCGATCCATAAAAAGTGTCTCCCATCTAGTACAAAGTAGTATAAAATTGACGACACTTTTTGTGGATCGGAGGGAGTACCATTTTTATGAAACCACGGGCTAGGCATTGTTATAAATTTGCTCCACATATTCTCATAAAAAATGGCTCTATAGACACTCCTCTTGGGGCCGACTCCCCCCGATTTAAATTAGATGACTTCCATTTATATAAAAAATGAATGTATTTTGGCATGTTACAAGTTTAGGCGCATCCACTTTTGGATAAATGGATGTCATACTATACTACTATATATGAAAGTTGGTCAAATTAGCATCCAGATCGGCTATTCACATCACCTTTTTTCTTACAACCGTTGGATAGCCGTGTCGGACGGTCGGGATGCGCCCAAAACCACCCCCAAATGCACATTACTGTAGCACGGCCTTCTGCGCTAATCATGTGGCGCCACGTCGCCCGATCATCGGTCGGTCGGAGCCGGTACCCACCGGTCACCGTGCCTATTTGCACAAAAGTCACTGTAAAATTTAGTCCATAACCCGCACTCCATTCTCCAGAACTACGGAGGACCTGTTCGTGAATTCGAAAAACCTCAGATGCTTTTTTGCAAAAGTTCATGCCATAAACCCCCCACCCCTTTTTCTCTCTCGCGACCGGGAAGTCGCCAGCGTCGCCGCCGCACGTCGCCGTTGCTCCCGGCCTCCCCGCTCGAATCGGCTGTCGTGAGGAGACGCGTCGCCGATCCTTCTCCGTCCTCGCCGAGTTTCACGAGCCGGGAGCCCGCAGCCGCGCCGCAGTCGCCGCCGCCGCGTTCGGACTCCGCCGCCGCGTTCGCACGTCTCCGCCGGCGCTCCGGTGACCAAAGGGAGGCGGCGCCGCCACCTTCAGCTGCTCCGTTGTGAGGCGCATCCACCGGGATGGACCACGCGGTCCGGCTCGCGCGGATGCGTAGCCGGCGTGGTCGCCGCCGCCGTGGCCACGGGCGCCAGATCCGGCCGCAAGTGACGTCAGCATGACGTTCCCGTGGGCCCGATCTGTCAGCCTCCCTGCCTTTTTCCCATAAAAAAAGCAAATGATTAAATTTGTTAATTCAATATCTTTAAATATAGGCATTAGAAAAAAATGAAAAAATATCAAAATGATCACAAAAAAAGACCTAAATATTTCTGCCACAATGCAAGACATTTGAAAAAAAATCAAATCGGTTCAAACTTACACAAAAAAAAGATTACTACTTAAAAATTAATATCTGTAAATATCACCACCAGAAAAAATCAAATATCCAAATACTAAGTTCAAATCTTATTTATTATGATGTGCAAACATATTAGACCTACAATTTTTTTAAATGTTCAAACCAACGAATTCAAATACTATTTACTTACTACGTGGGAGCGTAAAATTTTAAAACGTTCAAACCACCAAATTCAAATTTTATTTAGGGTGCGGCATTGCCGCGCCTTATTGCCTAGCCATGACTCAAACGATCCCCAATCGTAACAACCCAGTCTCTAACTCAAAGGTCCAAACATTATTCCTACCTAAAGATTTCTATGAGATTGATATGTTGTATGCATTCTTGTTTTTTATTTTCTCAATGAATAAGTACTGGCTCGAGCTCAGAGTGAAAATGTGAGGCCTGATTTTTTTGTTGTACCTTTCAACTACAGTGTTTTCGCAACACTTTCTTGTTGAAAGCATTGTGTGGAGACTTCTTGGATTTTCTATCCCTGGTGAAAACTCATGATCTGATCTTGTTGGATTTGGTGATGTCGGTGCTCACTCGTCGTTGTTCACTTCAAAAAGACGTCACTTTTGGAGAACTACTTTTTTTTCCGAAATCGTGGTGTTGTCAACGACCGTGGTTGATATGTTGATGCATCCATAGTTTGCTCTTCTTCTTCTTTTTTACCTTTTTAGGTTGTGTGCATACTCGATGTCTTGATAATTTTGATACCGTCAATATTAATATATTATATTTATTAAAAAATAACATCAATGTTCGGTTTAGCGATGCGTTTACCTCCACCTTCTTCTTTTGTTAACTTAATGAGTTACTTAGTAACACCGGTTTATCTGCATCTTTACATTTGTTGTTGATGTTGCATATATACAGGAGGAATGTTTGGTGAAAATGATACTTTGGGAAATGAAATCCATGTTCCATCTAGAAGAACTGAGTTGATAAACAAGCTCTCCACTAAACAGGCTTGCGCCCCGCTTTATAAATAAAGCAACCACCACAGTTACAACTGTATCAGTACAAAGTACACAACCTAGAGGGACATAAAAGCTGGGGCCACAACACAACAAGCCCAGGGACAGGGAAAAAGTACAGAGACAAAAACACACTCACTCCCTAAGGACGAGCCCTACGACTGGAAGAAGAGTGAAGATGGCGAGCCGCCCACATGAGGTCATGAAGCATCGCATCTAGCCGCTCCCTGTCCCGCTGCCTACATAGCGGATGCCACTCCTGGAGAAAAGCCAAAAGTTTGAACACCGAGTCAGAGGCCCGTCGTAGAAAGACATGCTCGATAACCATTTTATTGCGAATAGTCCATAGAGTCTAGGTCATCGCAGCAAACAGCAACCAGAAGAGGCGCCTCCTCCTGCCGGCACGGTTTGCTTGCACTTCAATGAACCCTACCAGGTCATGGACCTGCCACTCAGGCCCAAGAGCCTCGGCAATGAAGTTCCACATGAAGCGAGCGGCGGAACAGGAGAACAGCATATGTGTCTCCGTCTCCGTGACCCCACAGAGGGGACAAAGCCCATCTCCCGGGCCCAAGCGCTTGGCCACCTCCACCCCCGAGGGGAGGCGGTTCCGAAGCAGCTGCCAAGTGAAAATCCTGATCTTAAGCGGCATAGGAGCCTTCCACAGGTGGGAGGTCCAGGGAAGGACAGGCCTCGAAAGAGGGCCCGGTACATGGAGCCGACGGAGAATTGCCTCGAGGGAGAGAGAGCCCAGGAGACAGTGTTTGGGCGGTCCGAAAGGGAAGGAGGGAGGGCCGCTAGCAGGTCCTCCCAGTTACGTGCCTCCACTAGTCCAAATGTGCGGCGGAACCCTATGTCCCATCGCCCATCCTGGGCAGCGGTGGCGACTAGCAGAGACTGATCCGAGCAGATATTGAAGAGTTCCGGAAACTCGTCTCTAAGCGGCCGCCTGCCACACCAAGAGTCAAGCCAGAACATGGTACTTCGCCCGTCGCCTAAGGTCGAGGTAGCCCCGAGTCTAATCTCATGTTTGATGGATTGGATGGATCGCCAGAATTGGGATCCATCCTTTCGCTCACAAGCCATGAGTGGGCATCCTCGAAGGTACTTGGCCTCGACCAACTGGAGCCATAGGCCTCCGTCCCCTCGTAGGATGCGCCAAATCCATTTCAGCATCAAGGCCTTGTTCATGTGGCGAGAGGACACAATGCCTATGCCCCCAAGCTCCTTGGGGGCGCAAATGTCCGCCCACTTGACCATATGGTACTTCCGGCGCTCCGAGGCCGCCTGCCAGAAGAACCTGGAGAGCTCCCTGTCGAAGTCGCCATGGGTCCCTTCCGGTAGGATATACATCCCCATCATGAACATGGGGAGGCCAGACATGCAAGCATCGATGAGAATGGTCTTGCTTGCCTTCGAGGTAAACCTCCCTTGCCAGGGCTCCGATTTAGACTTTACCCGCTCTACTAGCGGGTCTAATTCCTTTATCAGGATACGGGAATCCCGAACCGACATGCCCAGATAGGTGACAGGGAAGACTGCCAACCTACAGTTGAGGCTGTCGGTGATCCTCTGCTGGTCCTCTTGAGAGTATCTTAATATGATGACTTCACTGTTGTCAAATTTGATCTTGAGGCCCGACATAGCCTCAAAACACAGGAGTAGGAACTTGAGGTTGATAATGTCAAGTTCCGACCCCTCGACCATGATCATGGTGTCATCGGCATACTGCAGCTGGGTCACCCCACCCCCCGGGACAAGGTGTCCAACCACTCCTGAGATGTGGCCGGCGGTCTTAGCCCTCTCTAAGACCTCCACGAGGGCATCAACTGCGGCGTTGAAGAGCAACGGGGCGAAGGGATCTCCTTGTCTAACGCCACAGGAGGAACAAAAATAGGGACCCACGTCCCCATTAATGTTGATGGCAGTATTTCCACTCGTGACCAGCTGCATAATCCAACTAATCATCCTCGCATCCACCCCTCTCCGCTCTAGCACCAAGCGGAGAAAATCCCAGTCCAAGCGATCATAGGCTTTCTGGAAATCAAGCTTGAGTAACACGGCCTTCTGTCGGCGTGTCTTGACCTCATGGATGATTTCGTTGAGAGCCAAGATAGCATCGTGAATGAATCGCCCCTTGAGGAAGGCGAACTGGTAAGGATGAGTGATCCGCTGGAGAACAGGAGCGAGCCTGAGCGCGCACACTTTGGAGATGATCCTGAACATAACATTGAGGACAGTGATAGGCCTAAATTGGCGGATGTCCGTGGCCCCCACCACCTTGGGGACCAAGGTTACCACGCCAAAGTTAAGGCGGGATAGCACCAAGGTTCCAACGTAGAATTCCCGAAACATGGGCATGATCACCGCCTTAATAAATTCCCAGAAAGTCTGGAAAAAGGCCACCGGGAGCCCATCTGGGCCAGGGGCCGAGTTGGGCTTCATCTCCATCACTGCCCACTGCACCTCCTCAGGTAGGAAAGGGAGCGTGAGCTCCCTATTCTCCTCCTCAGAGACCTGGGCCGCCTGCCAGAAGTCCACCGAGAGGGAGGTCCCCGAGCGGGGGCCTACCAAGAATAGCGCTATGTAGAAGTAGTAGATATGGGCTGAGAGCTCTCCTGGCGCCTCGAGGAGGCGGTCCCCGTCGCAAAGGCAAGGAATAGAGCACTTCCTACGCCGGCCATTGGCGATCGCATGGAAGTAAGCTGTATTCGCCTCTCCCTTGAGGAGCCAGTAGTTGACGGCTCCGCTACCGCCAGAAGAGCTCCTCGCCCCTGAATATCTCCAAGAGGGAGGCCTCCAGGGCATAGCGCTGCTGCCACTCCTGAGGGTCGAGACCCACAAGAGTCTGAGGCTAGGTCAAGCGCCTGGATGTCACTGAGTAGAGACGCCTTTCTCTGCTTCAGCTCAGCCCCAAGATTTGCCCCCCAACCACGCATGAATTGGCGGGCAAACTGAGCACAGTGATGCCACACATCCACCGCGTTAAAAACGCGAGGGGGGGGGGGGGGTGGGCCGCCGCCTCTGTCCACTTCACACGGACAGCCTGTCTAAACCCAGGCTGGGTCAACCAGAAGTTCTCGAAGTGGAAGTGGTTGAGCCTGGGCGGACGGGAGCCCCCTGAGGATAGTAGGAGGGGGGAGTGGTCAGAGCCAACCCTAGTGATAGCCCTGAGGGAGCACAGGGGGTAGGCCGCCTCCCAGTCCACCGAGACCAGGACCCGGTCTAGCACACTCTGTACCGGGTCCGCTTGGTTGTTAGACCCTCGCGCCCACTCGACGGATCTCTCTAAGAGCGAGATCAGCAATGAAGTCGTTGAACATCCTCATTGACGTGGGGCTACCTTTCGACTAGCCCACCGTAAGGCTACCTGGGCCGCGCCAAGCATGGAAAGGCCCACAGAAGGCCCACTCGGGGTACCACGTATCCTAGTCCAACTCGGTTAGGTCTTGTAACCTGCCATATCTGTACCAACCGCCCGAGACCTGGCTACCTATAAAGCCAGAAGGGTTGCCCGTCCTAGAGGACACGCTCATAGCCACCACCACAAACCCTAGCGAGATCGCAATCTCGCCATTGTAATCGCTACTCGCATCAATAATCAGATAAGCAGGAGTAGGGTGTTATCCTCCGGGAGCCTGAACCTGGGTAAAACCTTGCTTGTAAGCCGTCGTGATCACCAACACCTCTCTCTCTCTCCCCCATCAATCAACCCGGGGTGCACAACCCTGGGATTTCCCGAGTTACCACCTCGTCAATTGGCGCCGTCTGTAGGAAGTCAAAAAAGTGTTGGAATCATGGTCGCTCCGACTCCATCCGCAATGAAGACCGACGTCCGCGTCGCCAGGGAGTCGATCCGCTTCGGCTCCTTCGAGTACGTCCTCCACCCTCCGGCTCGCCGCTCGGTGTACGCCGATCTGGACAAAGGTATACACATCACCTTCGGCTCCGTGTGCTGCTTCGCCGACAGTCGCGGAATACTCAGATCCGCGGCAACCGCGCTACGCGCGGCAGCACCCGCATCGGCGAATCTACCGCCGCCCTCATCAAGACCCACGAAGATCGCATCTGTCGCACCCGCGAAGATCTCACCTACCGCGCCCGCGAAGATCGCATCTGTCGCACCCGCGAAGATCTCACGTACCGTGCCCGCGAAGATCGCATCTGTCGCACCCGCGAAGATCTCACCTACCGCGCCCGCGAAGATCGCATCTGCCGCACCCGCAGAGATCGCTCCTGTCGCGCCCGGGAAGATCGCATCTGCGACGACTGCATCGACAACCTCAGCAACGGCCGCGCGGATCGAGTCTACTACACCAATCTCGATCGCACGGTCGGTCAAATAAAGATCTACCTCAACTACTGCACCCGCGTGGACGACCAAGGGCTTGCGGCTGACAGCCACGTCACGCGTGTCTTCGTCTTCATGGGGCTGCCAAGTCTACCCCAAGCCAATCGCACTCGCTCCGGTGGCTGCGAAACCTCAGAGCACGTGGACGATCGCAAGGAGGCGAAACAACGACTGCGCCGCGCGTCACGTTGCAGCAATTTTCGATCCCGAGCAAGGCTCAGATGACGGAAGCAGCAGTGGCAGCACAAACACACCGACCCAAGTCTACCCCAAGCAATGCTTCATGGCGGGCACAGCGCCACCCGAGGATTACGAAGAACCCACATACCCACTAGAGGTGATCATGCCGGTACAGACTAAAATCGTAATCACACGGGACATGGGAATCCAAGCCATGAAGCATGTCGACGAGTGCACGTTCCCTCCACCCGACGCACCTAGAGAGGATCACCTGGCGGTCTAGTACTTGCTATGCAAGGAAGGGGAACGACTCTGCGCCGAAATAGCCGACTTACTCCGGCGCAAGAGGGACGCAGATGCATCGAGTGCCAGGCGAGCTGCCCTCTCCTTTACCTCCTCCACGGAAGTTAACCAAGGAGCACGGCGAAACAGAGCCCACGTTCCCCTCCTGACAGACGCCGACCGAACCAGGGTCACCCGCAACCTCGAGTCGTCCTTCGTCACCGAGGATGAGAACGGGATACCCGTCCCAAAGACGGCGAACGCCGCCCTGATCTCAGTCGAGACATACCTCCGGCTCACGCAGCCATTGGAGGGGGACGCACGTTCCCTGCTCCACAGACAGCAAATCGCCTCCATTAGGGCGATCGAAGAAGATCTAGCGGCCAATGTACCAAGCAACCGAGCGCGCGAGCCAGCAACCTCAGAGGTCCTAGCAGCACAGCGACAACCAATCAAGGACCTTCGCGACGTCATCACGCAGAAGACGGTGGACCGCAACCGCAAAGTACGTTCGGCTGGAGCTGCGAACCTAGACGACCAGGCCGACCGCGACTTCGAGCCATGTGGGGTTGCATGCTTCAGCTTCAACATCCGCGACACCCGCATGCCTAAGGGCTTCAAGCTGACAACAGGCACCCCAAAGTACGACGGGAAGCAAGATCCAAGACTCTGGCTCGAGGACTACCTCATCGCCTGCACCTGCCAAGGCGGTACATTGACTACGGCAATGTAGTACATCCAGCTTATGCTGACGGATTCGACGCGCGGGTGGCTCACAAGCCATCCCAAGGACTCTTTCCGAACATGGGAAGAATTCCAGGACAATTTTATAAAAAGTTTCTCGGGAACATTCGCAAGGCCAACGACTTACATCGAGTTGCAGGCCTGCAAGCAAGGAAAGGATGAGTCGCTCCGCTCCTACATCCAGCGGTGGACACTCCTCCGCAACACCATGGAACCCGGCTCAGAAGAACGGGTGATGGACGCCTTCATGCACGGCGTTGCTCGCTGCGACCTCCGCGAGGAATTTGGTAGGCTCCAGCCGAAAACCACAATAGAGCTCATGAAGACAGCCAACCAGTGGGCCGAAGGAGAGGATTACGTCCGCGATACTTCCCCCAAGAAAGAGGTCGAAACGAGCAACTGGCGTGAGGCACGTCAAAAGAAGAAGCCACGTTACACCCACGACTCATTCAGGCGGCACCCGCAAACAACAACCAGGTGTAGGCGGCCGGAGCATTCCCCCAGCCGCAACAGCAGCAACAGCAACAAGGTCAGTCGGCAGCAACCGACACGTATCCACCCGCACGGGGGCAGCTGAACATGATCCAGAAGGGACCCCCATCAAACAGGCGCCAAAAGCTCATCACCCGCCTAGTACTTCAGGCCATCAACAGCCCGCGCGCGGTACCAGACTACCTGCGCGGGTCAGAGACACCCATCACGTTTTCCAGGGCAGATCACCCATCCGAGGTAACCCGACCCGGACACGCCGCACTCGTGATTGAGGCCCTGATCGGCGACTACAGCTTGAAGAAGGTGTTCATGGACGGAGGCAGCGGCATCAACATCATATTCGCCGACACCATGAGAAGAATGAACAGGTCGACAGAGAAATTGCCGGAATCGGAAACCACTTTCCACAGCATAGTACCAGGGCAAGCAATCACGCCCATGGGAACAATCACGCTCGACGTCATCCTCGACACACCCGAGCAATTCAGGAAGGAGTCGATCGATTTCGAAGTCGTCGACTGGAAGTCGCAGTACCACGCCATACTCGGACGCCCAACTTTTGCCAGGTTCATGGCAGTACCCCACTACGCCTACCTGATGGTCAAGTTGCCCAGACCGAAAGGAGTAATTACCGTACGCGGCGACTTCGGGCTCTCCAACAGTTGTGATCACGAGTTCGCCAAGATTTCTGAGTTCTTCGGAGTCGAGGAGCACTTCAAGGCCATATCAGCCGACAACGACAAGACCATCTTTCCATCTCGCAAGAAGCCAGCTAAGGACGCAGCATTCAACACGAACGACGACACCGTCACCCACCAAGTCCATCCGACTGATAGCAGAAAGACGGTCAAGGTTTCGTCAAGTCTGACTCCCGCATAGGAAAGCGCGCTCGTCGAGTTCCTACGTGAGAACTGGAAGATCTTTGCATGGCAACCTTCTGACATGCCAGGGATACCCAGGGAACTCGCCGAGCACTCTCTAAAGGTCCACAAGGACGCAAGACCAGTCAAACAATCCATGCGACGCTTCTCAGGACCCAAGCGAGACGCGATCAGCATGGAAGTCGACAGACTAATGCACGCCAAGTTCATCCGAGAGATCAAGGACTCGGACTGGGTCGCCAACCCGGTCCAAGTGGAGAAAAAGAAGACAAAAAAACTAAGCATGTGCGTTGACTTCACCGCAGTCAACAAGTGCTACCCTAAGGATCACTTCCCGCTCCCGCGGATAGACCAGATCATCGACTCGACAGCAGGCTGCGAGCGCCTGTCCTTCTTGGACGCCTACTCAGGTTACCAGCAGATCAGGCTAAAAGTCGAGGACGAAGAGAAAACGGCCTTCATCACACCCGACGGCGTCTTTTGCTACCAGACGATGCCGTTCGGGTTAAAGAACGCAGGTGCCACATACTAGCGGACAATGCAAGCGTGCCTCAAAGGGCTCATCGGACAGATCGTCCAAGTCTACGTTGATGATATCGTCGTCACGACCCGAAAGGAAGATACCTTAGTCGACGACCTCCGCAAGGTCTTCGCTGCACTCGATGTGTACCAGATCAAGCTCAACCCAGAGAAGTGCGTGTTCGGCGTGCCAGCCGGAGAGCTACTAGGGTACCTCGTATCTGCAAGAGGAATCAAAACGAACCCCGAAAAGGTGCAGAACATTCTCACAATTCCAGCACCAACCAAACTCCGTGAGGTGCAGCGATTAGCCGGCCGAGTCGCAGCTCTCAGCCGGTTCATTAGTAAGTTGGGAGAGAAAGCTTTACCTTTCTACAAACTGATGAAGAAGACGGACAAGTTCGAGTGGACACAGGAGGCGCAGGATGCGTTCGACCATCTCAAGAAAACCCTGACAACCTCCCCAGTCCTCGTGGCACCGCTGGAAAACGAGCCGCTATACTTATACGTCTCAGCAACAAACAGGGTGGTGAGCACGGTACTCGTAGTCGAGCGGGAAGAAGAATGGCACAGTCACCCGGTGCAAAGGCCCGTCTACTACCTCAGCGAAGTCCTCACCCTGTCCAAGCAGAACTACCCGCACTACTAGAAGCTGGCGTATGGAGTTTTCATGACCTCCAGGAAGGTCGTCCACTACTTCTCCGAGCACCCGATCACGGTGGTAAGCTCCTCTGGACTAGCAGACATTCTCACAAACCAACGCGTGACAGGACGAGTCGCCAAGTGGGTTGTCGAACTAGGACCATGGGGGCTGAAGTATGCTCACCCGAAGTCCATCAAGGCCCAAGTCCTCCCAGAATTCACCACCGAGTGGATAGAAGCCCAGCTACCAAATGTACCTGACTTGTCCAACGCATGGACAATGTACTTCGATGGCTCCAAGAAATTCAAGTCAGCCGGGGCAGGAGTTGTGCTCATCTCCCCCAAGGGTGACAAGCTGAATTATGTCCTACAGATGGACTTTCCGACGCCATCCAACAACGAAGCCGAGTACGAGGCCCTGATCCACGGCATGAAGATGGCCAAGAACTGCGGCGCCACGCACCTCATGATCTACGACGACTCCTACCTGGTGGTACAGCAAACCATGAAGTCTTGCGACGCCATCGCCGACAACATGATCGCCTACCGAGACCTCTACAACCAGATGGAAGGCAACTTCGAGGGCTGCGAGTTAAGGAACGTCGGCCGCGACAGCAACGAAGAGGCCGACGTCATCGCTAACATGGGATCAGAAAGAGTTCCAGTTCCACCCGGCTTTTTCCTCGAGCGCATCACGCAGAGATCTATCAAGACTCAAGCCGCAGCAAGCACCGCAACAAAAGCAAAAGGCGATGCAAACCCGCCAAGCCAAGAGAAGGTCCCCATGGAAGTCATGCTAATCGAAGCCACATGGACAGGACCATACCTGGCGTACGTACTGCATCAGAAGCTGCCAACGGACCCAGTCGAAGCAAAGCGCATCATCAGGCGCTCCAAAAGCTTTACCATCGTCAACGGGGAGCTCTATAAGAGAAGTATCTCGGGAATCCTGCAGAGGTGCATAGACCCAGTCGACGGCCAAGCCATCCTACTCGACATCCACGCGGGTATCTGCGGGCATCATGCCAGCAGTCGAGTACTGGTGGCCAAAGCACTACGAGCCGGGTTCTACTGGTTAACAGCCATGCAGGACGCCGAAGATCTAGTAAAGAAATGCACATGGTGCCAAGAGTTTGCCAACAAGCCACACGCGCCAGCATCAGAGCTCAATACAATACCGCTAGCCTGGCCCTTTGCCCAATGGGGGCTAGACATGGTGGGCCCGCTTGGTTGTTAGACCAGGTATACCTCGCGCCCACTCGACGGATCTCTCTAAGAGCGAGATCAGCAATGAAGTCGTTGAACATCCTCATCCTCCGGGGGTCAATATTGTTTGAGTTCTTATCATCCGGGGACCTAATCAGGTTAAAGTCCCCAGCAATGACAAACGGGGTGGAGCACCTCTCCACCTTTTCTCTAAGCTCAGCCAGGAAGGTCGGGGACCTACTATGGTCCGCGGGGCCATAGACGATGATAACCTCCCACGTGAAGGTAGACCGTCTTTGGGTGAGCAGCATGCTCACAAAGAACTCCCCCCGGTCCATATCCTCGACTTCGAAGGTCTCCTCCTTCGCCTCAAGGAGGATCCCCCCGAAGTGGCCAGACGCTGGGAGCCAGTGCCACACAAACTTGTGCGGACTAAGACCCTGGAGCTCCTCAATAGTGAAGTCCTGCCTAATCGTCTCCTGGAGGCCTACAATGTCGACATCCTCCTGCCAAAAGTAGTCCCTCAGCTTTCGCCGTCGTCCCACTTGCCCAAACCCCCTCATGTTCCAATCGAGAAGATGGATGTGCGTATCCATTATGGAACACTGCTGGGGGTAGTCCCTTGACGCGGGACTGAGCGGGCCCCACCAGAGGTTGGGGGTCGCGAAGGAACCTTCAGGGGTCGCCCCCGCGGCCTCCCCGCCTGGGGGGCCGCGGAGGGAACATCCCCTCTAGAGGGTCTCTGCGATGAGTCACGACTGAGCCCCGGTGCCTCCTGCACCGGGGCACCAGAGTTAGGGGCCTGCTCCCGAGTGCGCTCCGCCTGAGCGCGCGCGGCAGCCATGGCCCCCTCGTACTCCTCCTGTGCCTTGATGACTGCGATCTGCTCAAGGCGAGGGCCACGTTCGCCCCTGAAGACAAAGGCGAGTCCAGCAGGTGGGCTTTAACAAGCTTCAGCCTGCCCTGCGAAAATGGCAAAAAAAAAATTACTACTACTCATCTCTGGCTCTTTGGCCCGTTAGCAACTCAGCCCAACACCAACACGTAACACAGCTAGCGATTAGGTATTCTGGCTAGCGAGCAGAGAAACAGAGACAGAGACGAGGCGCTGCTTTGCGCGGAGACGAGGCGGCCACGACCGGCGAGGGCGTGAGGCGGCATGCCGGCGACCGGCGAGCCGGCGAGGAGGAGCGCCGCCCGCACCTGTCTGGCCGCACCAAGCAGCATAGCCAGCAGCGCCGAGCCGACGACTTCTCCTTCTCTGTTGCTCGCATTTGTCCAGCGTCAAACCCTAGCTCGATTTCAGTGTTATCTCTTGCTATTTCTCCTCCAATCCTCAATTATTTTGCTATCTCTTGCAAATTTGTGGTTTGGTTATGTACTAGCTAGTTCTAGTTAATTTATCTATGTGTAATATATTTTCAGATTCGTTAAAATGGAGAGAAAGCATGTGAACATCCTTAGCTATTTTACACCTAATTCCATTGGTAGCAGTCAAGCTGAACCTCAAGCTGAACCTAACCATGTTGAATCTGAAGCTGAACCTCAATCTGAACCTGAGCATGTTGAACCTCAAGCTCCTGAACATCAACCTGAAATTGTTGAGAGCAATGCCACAAGGTCCACCACATTTGATGAGAGTACAAACCAACCAAGTCAGCTTATTCAAGAATTTCACCCAAGTCAAATTATTCATGATCCAGGACTTAGAATACCAATAGATGATTATGCCCCTGAAATTAGAAGTGATGTGAGAAGAGCTTATTTGTTGAATGGGAGAAACAAGGCTGTAGGGCATAAATTTAAGAAGACAGAAGATGGCATTGTATGGAGATCATTTCAAGCTCACTGGTTGGATAAATTTGATTGGTTGGAATACAGCGTGGAAAAGAAGGCTGCATTTTGCTTCTTTTGCTATCTTTTCAAGAAACCATCACATGCTTGCAGGTTGGGAAATGATGTTTTTACAGTTGGTGGTTACACTCGTTGGAAAACAGGTCTAGATAATTTTAAAAAGCATGTTGGTGGTCTATCTAGTCGCCACAACATGGCTAGGGATGATTGTGATGATTTCAATAATCAACGAACAAGTGTGGCTACCAAATTTCGTGTGTACATCAAGGAGTCTGAGATATTATATAAAATCCGTCTAAGTGCATCATTAGATTGTGCAAGGTATCTCATAGCACAAGGAGAAGCTTTTCGTGGGCATGATGAATCATCCACTTCCATCAACAAGGGCAATTTTTTGGAGTTATTGGATTGGTACAAGAACAAGAAGGATGATTGTAACGCCCCAAAAATTTAGACCGGATTTTTAATTTATTTTTGACGCCGGAAAACTTTTCTAGTTCTAATAAATGTTTTTGAAAACCTTTCGAGACGATTCGACTTAGCCTTTTTCTGTCGCATCGAATACCGGAGGACTCGCCTACCCATTTCTAGACGATCCGCTCAAAAACCTTTAGTACTCCAATACCTAATTTCCATTTCCGACGTAGACTGTGGGATGTCGGTCTCGACCCCAAATTCTTTGGCCAACCTAGGAGTCTTGAAAAATTCTTATCTTTTAGAAGGATGCATATTTTCACATTTCCTACACTTCTTATGTTGAACCCAAATCCATTTGAGCAAGTTTTGACACACTTCCTTTGTAAGCCAAACACTGGTGTCAGTACGCGGCTTAGCGTATAGTGGCAAAACCTTTTCCCATACCTCTAAATGAGCTCAAACTCCTTAGGCACTCTCCATAAACCCAGAGTACCCTTTGGTATTTATTTGGGATTTTTCTGAGTTGAGTAAAACCCCTCCCGTTTCGTCGAACACCTTCTGTGCGTGGAGTTTTCGAAAAACTTGTTCAGGCAAGTGTACGTTCAAGGGTGAGACCAGTGCAGTGGTGAAGGCCTTCTCCTTAGCCACCCGTGGGTAGCCTCCTCTTTGCGTTTGGTGTTTCGAGTCTCCGGGAAATTGTCGATGTCGCTCGCGTTCCACCGGGACGACGTTCGTGACACACACTTCGGCATTGCACAAATCCCACTTAGCACTAAACTCCGGCCTAACCCTTCCTCACCAGTGCCACCACGTGCTCCTTTGTTCACCCAACACCACAGCTACACATCCCCTCGTTCCTATCTCCTCCATGTAGAGAGAGAAAACGTCATCCATGACCTCCATGGTCATCAATGGCCTCACCCACCTCTCCTCCTCTCCCTATATTTAAGCCCTCTCCAAAGCCAGCCACCGAAACCCTAGCCATTTTCTCCTCCCTCCCTACCCCCTGCCTCCTCATTCAGTGCAAGAGAGTGAGAAAAACCACACCCAAAATCTCCACAAAATTTCCTCCATGGCCACCATGGCCGAAGCTCGGACGAGCTCGTGGGAGGCCTTGCCCTCGCCCGGTCTCGCCCTTGCCGACCATGGGGAACCTCCTCGGACCCGTCCCTGCCGCCAGCCTCCCTCTGGCGAGCCCCCACGGCCATCCCCGGCCGGCCCCGACCGCTTCCAGTGCGTGAGCACGATGAGGAAGACGGCCGCTTGATCCTGTTCTTCTTCTCCCTTTTTTCTCTGCTTTGAACCGTTTTCTAGCCCAGTCGCGGCGCAGTCCGCGCGGCCGAGCAGCCCGTCCAGTTTTTTTTCGCGGAGCTGTTATTTTCCTGTTGAACAGATTTTCAAACCCCCGTATCTTTTGAACCGTAGCTCCGTTTTGAGTGATTCAAATTTCTAAATCCTTGTCTCGACAAGATCTACCCTTGGTGCTAGTTTTGTGTCATTTGGAAACACTTTTTTTCACTGTCATTTTAAACGTGTTGTTTATCGTTTCGCGGTTTAGTTGTTTTTCGAGTTTTCGATGCGCGACGACGCCGAGACTTTCCGGAGCATTTGGAACCCGTGTTTTAAGGCAAGCTAACACCTTGCTATGATCTGTCCCGCAATGTTTGATTGTCTATTTACTTGTTTGCTATTATCATGTCGTACGTTTTTGTGTTGCGTGATATATCTAACTTGCTGACTCATCTAACCCGCTGACTTATTTATACTGTTAATAACCCACTAAAGACGACAGCGTGGCAATTCCGGCACACCCGCCGCGAATACCCGGTCGGATAAATTGTTTTTGATTGTTTCATTGTTTGTGGATATTATCCTGGTTAATAACCCACTAAAGACGACACGTGGTAATTCCGGCACACCCGCCGTGAATACCCGGTCGGATCAATTGTTTTTGGTTGTTTCTGTTTGTGGATATTATTACCTGTTAATAACCCACTAAAGACGACACGTGGTAATTCCGACACCCCCGCTGTGAATACCCGGTCGGTTCAATTGACTTGAGTGTTTTTTTTGTGGTATGAATATATGTAAATGTTATGCTCATCATACTTGACTGCTATCATCCTAACCCTGTTGTATTGCTGCATTGGAGATGTTGGTTTTACAATCATTGTGGTGGAAACATCTTTGAAAAGATCTTGAGAAACTTGACTAATAAATTAATCACCTCCCTCGACTAGATTGAGTCATCGATGCCATTCACCAAACCTTTTAGCTCAGTCACGCGTCGTTGAAATGGGTAGACCCAACTTAGTAGCATTATCGGATTCCCCTTTGATGTCACCCCTTGGTGAGTCTAGTCGGTTACCTGTGTGGTCGGGGCTGGTCTTGTGATGGTTCCGGAGCTCGGCGTCGCTCATACGTTGGGGACGTGCCGGAATTTTAGTTCAGCCTAAGACACGGCTCGTAGGGCATGTCGGTGACTATACATGGGGCGTCTTGGTTTTGTGGACCGTTGGGGAGTGTGAGGTTATACTTGCTGCCACGAATGGTTTAGTACTTTGGTACCGGCGGGATTTCCGTACACTCCAGCGTGTGTATTGTTGCAACCTCTCGAGAGTGTCAATCTAGATTCTAGCCTAGTCCCAAGGTCACGGGACACATTTGGGTCGAGTCACACTTAGAGTCAGTCTTGTCACGGGGAAAACTTTTGCAAATGAACTTGAAACAGGTTGCTGAAACAGGTTGTTGAAACAAATTGTGAGACTCGTGGAGTCTAAGTGATGCGCCAGAGTTGGCGAGGGGCTAGAGTGCCCGGAATTGTGAACTTACCCATATGAACTATGCACTTTATTTTTTGAACATATGCCATGCTATGTTCTGAACATATGCCATGCTTGATATTGGACACCCTTGTTGTTCATGCCATGGTTGTTTGCTATGCCATGCTACTATTTTCACGTCATGCTTCACGTAGAGCTTGCCATGTCTTAGACTATTAATTAACGAATAACTTGTCACATGATTGTTTGCCGCATGATTGTTGGATTGTTTGTAGCAAGGGACTACCTCTTGCTGAGTGCATAATTAATGTACTCACGGGCCTCATTGTGGCCAGATGTCGGCGATGATTCATCTTCTACCTTACCAAGGAGATGGAGCAGGAGCGTGCGTTCTAGGAATCCGTAGCCCAGCCAGATGCCTGTGGAATGTAGTCGCTCCAAGCCGTTGCCTCAATTCTTCTTCCGCTGCCAGTTAAACTCTGACATGTGCTATGCTTGGCTCGATATTTTGTCGTGCCTCGATGGCCTTGTAAACCCTTTTGTAGCACTTATTTGCCTGTTGTGTAATGATATCATAGATGTTACACTGTCGCGACGTGTGGCCAGATATATTGGGCTAGCGCACGAGACGACCGCCTCGCTGGCAAGTTGTGCCAGGGAGGGGTGTTACAGAGTGGTATCAGAGCCCAGGCTGGCTGTAGACTACCCTAGCATGGAAAGCCCCGCCTTACTTTACCCGACAATGAGCCGGCGGATTTAACCCGTCCCCGCCTAACCGACATGGCTGTTGTCGGTCCACATTAAGGTGCAGTATGATTGGTCCCCTTACCGAAATGAGGTCAGCCGGTTTCTTTCATGAGAAGGAATCGACATAACCCAATCTATAAGAATCCCAGTTATAGTTTCCATTTATCCCCACCCTCGCCTGCTACCCTTAGCAACTCAGCTCTCTCGAGTAGATCCCGCTCAGAAATTTCGCCCTCATGTTTCGCCCTAGTCACAAAGCCCCGAGTAGAGCGATGGTGAACCCCACTCCTGTCCTAGAAACCACCGCCAAAGATCAACTCGGCTTCCCACAGATTCTCGTGAGCGTTGTCTGTGACCTTCTTGGCAACCCTGCCCGCCCTCGGTATGTCGTGTTTGGGAGCTCAGTTCCGTTTTCTGGCGGCGAATTTCGAACAGATGTACATGTCAGCCCGTGCCCGTCTGGCACAAATCAGCCCCACTTGATCCACGGTAGGTACATGCCTACTCTTTCTCAAGCCATCCATGCAGCCGCTTGGGAAGCCCTCGCTCGTCTGCGACACTTGGAACCAGCAATGGCGAAAAGTCGAGCATTCCAGTTTTTCCCAACAAGATCTCGTGAGGATGCAGAGACTACTTCAATCCCACTCCGCGGAGAAGCCGACCCCGCCGTGCGCAGTCTATTCGCCTACGCAATTGCGACGTCGATACTCAGCAATTCTCTGATGGAGGAACTCGTGACCACAAGGCACAACCTCATTCGTGCTAACTCCCTCACCCGTGTGCAAGCTCAGAGTCAGAGGCCCCAGTTCTCGGAGGGTATGGTAGGAACCAGTCTTACCGTCCCCGTGGCAGATCCAGCGACCCAAGTTCACCAATTTCTTCAAGGCAGGGGTACAGTACGCGAGGCCGTTCTTGTGATTCCCCACCCTGCAGAAGATGGAGATGTTGACACCACCCTTCGGCTCGGTCGCGCTCCACCAACTGCAAGAGGCCGTCAAGCGTAGTAGAACCACGTTTAATTGGCCGGAGTGGCGCTTGTGCGTTGATAGGTGAGAATCAGCGAGATTGCTTGTTTCCTCTTGTGTGGCTAGTGTGAATCAAGTTGTTGTCTGCTTTTAGTCATTATTTAATTACCCTGGGTAAACTTTTGTTCTAATTATATTGGGTATGGTTGAAATGATTATGCCATACTTCTGAAAATATTTCGAGATAACCCTATCTCACAGTCTATGTGAGCCAATTATTGGCGACACAAATATTTTTGTAGAAAAGAAAACTATGTTATTTTTCAAAAACCTGGGTATGTATGAAAATAAATATTCCCCCTTTCTAAAATAAAGACCCCAAACTTGGGATATAATTTTGGTATTTCTAAAATTCTTGTTTTTCAAAATCGTAGTACATATTTGCCTATGATAAAGCATTGGTTGTTGCTTGATACTTTGCTTGTAGATCTTGTTGGATTTTACTTTGTTGTGTTGTGCTGATGATTGAAAACTTAGATTTAATTTGGTAAACATGTAACCAGATCTTATATTGATTGATTGTGTGAGCCCTTATCGGTTTCAGTGCATTGGGTGCGGTAAAAATATTCCGTTTGCGTGATACCTATTTTGATAAAAATATTTTGAGTATAATTATTTAGATATAAAATTCTATTATTTTCATGGAAAAGTTTTGACTTGAGCGTATCCAATATCTTATGAAACCTTCTGAATCTTGAGGACGAGATTCTTTTTAAGGGGGAAGATTTGTAACGCCCCAAAAATTTAGACCGGATTTTAAATTTATTTTTGACGTCGAAAAACTTTTCTAGTTCTAATAAATATTTTCGAAAACCTTTCGAGACGATTCGACTTAGACTTTTTCTGTCGCATCGAATACCGGAGGACTCGCCTACCCATTTCAAGACGAACGCTCAAAAACCTTTAGTACTCCAATACCTAATTTCCATTTCCGACGTAGACTGTGGAATGTCGGTCTCGACCCCAAATTCTTCGGCCAACCTAGGAGTCTTGAAAAAAAATTATCTTTTAGGAGGATGCATATTTTCGCATTTCCTACACTTCTTCTGTTGAACCCAAATCCATTTGAGAAAGTTTTGACCCACTTCCTTTGTAAGCCAAACACTCGTGTCGGTACGACGGCTTAGCGTATAGTGGCAAAACCTTTTCCCATACCTCTAAATGAGCTCAAACTCCTTAGACACTCTCCATAAACCCAGAGTACCCTTTGGTATTTATTTGGAATTTTTCTGAGTTGAGTAAAACCCCTGCCGTTTCATCGAACACCTTCTGTGCGTGGAGTTTTCGAAAAACTTGTTCAGGCAAGTGTATCGTTCAAGGGTGAGACCAGTGCAGTGGTGAAGGCCTTCTCCTTAGCCACCCGTGGGTAGCCACCTCTTTGCGTTTGGTGTTTCGAGTCTCTGAGAAATTGTCGATGTCGCTCGCGTTCCACCGGGACGTTCGTGACGCACACTTCGGCATTGCACAAATCCCACTTAGCACTAAACTCCGGCCTAACCCTCCCTCACCAGTGCCACCACGTGCTCCTTTGTTCACCCAACACCACAACCACACCTCCCCTCGTTCCTATCTCCTCCCTGTAGAGAGAGAAAACGTCATCCATGACCTCCATGGTCATCAATGGCCTCACCCACCTCTCCTCCTCTCCCTCTATTTAATCCCTCTCCAAAGCCAGCCACCGAAACCCTAGCCATTTTCTCCTCCCTCCCTACCCCCTGCCTCCTCATTCAGTGCAAGAGAGTGAGAAAAACCACACCCAAAATCTCCACAAAATTTCCTCCATGGCCACCATGGCCGAAGCTCGGACGAGCTCGTGGGAGGCCTTGCCCTCGCCCGGTCTCGCCCTTGCCGACCATGGGGAACCTCCCCGGACCCGTCCCTGCCGCCAGCCTCCCTCTGGCGAGCCCCCACGGCCATCCCCGGCCGGCCCCGACCGCTTCCAGTGCGTCAGCACGATGAGGAAGACGGCCGGTCGATCCTGTTCTTCTTCTCCCTTTTTTCTCTGATTTGAACCGTTTTCCTAGCCCAGCTAGCAGCAGCAGCTTGCAGCCCAGCTGCGGCCTGCCCTGGCGCGCTCGCGCGCAGGCGCAGCCTCGGCCCAGTCGCGGCGCAGTCCGCGCGGCCGAGCAGCCCGTCCAGTTTTTTTCGTGGAACTGTTATTTTCCGGTTGAACAGATTTTCAAACCCTCATATCTTTTGAACCGTAGCTCCGTTTTGAGTGATTCAAATTTCTAAATCCTTGTCTCGACAAGATCTACCTGTTGGTGCTAGTTTTGTGTCATTTGGAAACACTTTTTTCGCTGTCATTTTAAACGCGTTGTTTATCGTTTCGCGGTTTAGTTGTTTTTCGAGTTTTCAATGCGCGACGACGCCGAGACTTTCCGGAGCATTTGGAACCCGTGTTTTAAGGCAAGCTAACACCTTGCTATGATCTGTCCCGCAATGTTTGATTGTCTATTTACTTGTTTGCTATTATCATGTCGTACGTTTTTGTGTTGCGTGATATATCTAACTTGCTGACTTTAATAACCCACTAAAGACGACACGTGGCAATTCCGGCACACCCGCCACGAATACCCGGTCGGATAAATTGTTTTTGATTGTTTCCTTGTTTGTGGATATTATCCCTGTTAATAACCCACTAAAGACGACACGTGGTAATTCCGGCACACCCGCCGCGAATACCCGGTCGGATCAATTGTTTTTGGTTGTTTCTGTTTGTGGATATTATTACCTGTTAATAACCCACTAAAGACGACACGTGGTAATTCCAGCACCCCCTCCGCGAATACCCGGTCGGTTCAATTGACTTGAGTGTTTCTTGTTTGTGGTATGAATATATGTAAATGTTGTGCTCATCATACTTGACTGCTATCATCCTAACCCTGTTGTATTGCTGCATTGGAGATGTTGGTTTTACAATCATTGTGGTGGAAACATCTTTAAAAAGATCTTGAGAAACTTGACTAATAAATTAATCACCTCCCTCGACTAGATTGAGTCATCGGTGCCATTCACCAAACCTTTTAGCTCAGTCACGCGTCGTTGAAATGGGTAGACCCAACTTAGTAGCATTATCGGATTCCCCTTTGATGTCACCCCTTGGTGAGTCTAGTTGGTTACCTGTGTGGTCGGGGCTGGTCTTGTGATGGTTCCGGAGCTCGGCGTCGCTCATACGTTGGGGACGTGCCGGAATTTTAGTTCAGCCTAAGACACGGCTCGTAGGGCATGTCGGTGACTATACATGGGGCGTCTTGGTTTTGTGGACCGTTGGGGAGTGTGAGGTTATACTTGCTGCCACGAATGGTTTAGTACTTTGGTACCGGCGGGATTTCCGTACACTCCAGCGTGTGTATTGTTGCAACCTCTCGAGAGTGTCAATCTAGATTCTAGCCTAGTCCCAAGGTCACGGGACACATTTGGGTCGAGTCACACTTAGAGTCAGTCTTGTCACGGGGAAAACTTTTGCAAATGAACTTGAAACAGGTTGCTGAAACAGGTTGTTGAAACAAATTGTGAGACTCGTGGAGTCTAAGTGATGTGCCAGAGTTGGCGAGGGGCTAGAGTGCCCGGAATTGTGAACTTACCCATATGAACTATGCACTTTATTTTTTGAACATATGCCATGCTATGTTCTGAACATATGCCATGCTATGTTCTGAACTTATGCCATGCTTGATATTGGACACCCTTGTTGTACATGCCATGGTTGTTTGCTATGCCATGCTACCATTTTCACGTCATGCTTCACGTAGAGCTTGCCATGTCTTAGACTGTTAATTAACGAATAACTTGTCACATGATTGTTTGCTGCATGATTGTTGGATTGTTTGTAGCAAGGGACTACTGAAAGAACATTTCTTAATCCCTAGTGTTTTGAGTGTTAGTTAACAATACCAATGATGTACTAATCCTATTTACTAAGTATTTCAGTTTGTGTGAATTGCATATCACAAATCCCAAAGCCAAATTGTAGAGAAAAAGAGTTTCTGGAATTCTTCCCAGAATCGGATTATTGGAACCGGAAATTTCCTGGATCGGAAATTCCGGGTCTTTCATACTTAACAGAAACTTGGCTAAGTCAAGTTTAGAAAATGGTTTTGACTTCAATCGGAAATTCAGCTCGGAAATTTCACGGACTCGGAATTTCCGAGTCTCCCTCAGAAAATTGGCTAAGTCAAGTTCAGAAAGTGGTTCTGATCTCAACCGGAAATTCAGCTCAGAAATTTCACTGACTCGGAATTTCCGAGTCACCCTCAGAAAATTGGCTAAGTCAAGATGTCAAAGTGGTTCTGATCTCAACCGGAAATTCAGCTCGGAAATTTCACGGACTCGGAATTTCCGAGTCACCCTCGAAAGTCACTATCAATGAATTCCCGAGCAATTCTAAACCAACATATGCTCCGTATAGACGATTCCTATTTTCTATTGTGTGAAGAACTAGACTCCGTTTTGAACAAGAAGCTAGTCAGAAAAAGGGGCACGCAGCTACGCGATTCTAACTGCTCTTGGTAGTAAAAAGAAAAAATCTCATTTCCTACGTACAAGAAAAAGTTGAAGTAAACATAAGCAGTGTAAACTCTTTATCCCAAGGTTGCTTTTTTTTTAATTAATCATCATATCTTGAAGCGGGTAAAGTGTCAATTACGATAGAATCTAGTTCCAGTCTACGCTTTAAGGAACGCTTTGTATTCTTCCGACCAATCCACTTCTTACTTCTTCTTCTGTGTCAATAGGACCATCAGAAAATTGACTAAGTCAAAATGTCAAAGTGGTTCTGATCTCAACCGGAAATTCAGCTCGGAAATTTCATTGACCCGGATATTTTGAGTGACTCGGAATTTCCGGTGTCACTTATACCGGAATTTCCGGGTCCCCGAAGCAGCCAACGGCCAGATTTTGAGAGGGGGTATAAATACCCCCTCACTCACTCAAGAACAGCTAGCTCTCAGATATTCTCTCTCCTAGCATTCTTGAAAGCTCAGATCAACAAGATCTCCCAATCCCTCCACCCAAATTCGTTGATCTTTGAAGGATTGGAGGAGAAGGCCCAGATCTACATCTTCACCGAAGGGATTTGCATTTCCTCTCCATTCACTTGGGGATTTCGGTGGGAAAACCTAGTTCACCATTGTTGTAATCTTGATGTTGCCTTGACCTTTTGTGGTCCTTGACCTTTTGTGGTCTTCTTGAGAGCCCCCAATTAAGTTGTGGGTGCGTGCCTCAAGCGTTTGTAAGGTATTCGATCTCCGCCCTAAAAGGGGATCAATAGTGGAAGGTGAACTCGCAACCTTTGTGGTTGAGTTCATCGGAGAAGAAGGTGAGCCTTTGTGGCATTGCGGCTAACCTGTTGTGGTAGCGCACACCTCTCCAAACGAGACGTACACCCTTGGGTGGAACTCGGGATTACATCTTTGTCTCCGCGTGCTTCGACTGGTTCCCCTTATCTTTGCTCCCTTACTTGCTTGTCTTGTTACCTTGTCTATCTTATTATTGCTTAGATTGTCATTTAGGTAAATTCACCGTAGTTGCATATCTAGAGAATTTACCTTTGTGTTAAGTCAAAATTTGAAAAGACCTAAAATTTGTAATAGCACCTATTCACCCCCCCCCCCTAGGTGCCGGATTCCCGTTCAATTGGTATCAGAGCCAGGTTCACTTTTAAGGGCTTAACCGCCTAAGTGCAACGATGACGGAATCCGATGCCGAGAGGGCCGCCCGTGAGAAATTAGAGGCGAAGAAGGAGGCGTTAGCCAAAGGGGCAACCATGGCCGATCTTATTGATATGAGATCGTCCTTGGAGGCCCAACTCCTCAAGATGAATGAGATGCTCATGGCACTCTTGAATTCTAAGGGGTCCGAGGCTATTTCTCCCTCTCCTCCTCCTAAGGAGCATGCAGAGAACTCTAAGGAGTCATCTTCGGATGGGTCCAAAGATGTTACTTCAAGTGTTCCCCTCGGGAAGGCGGAAAAGGATGAATCACCTAGCTTCTCTAACACCCTCCAAGGAGAGGAATTTCATAATGTCAACCATAATTACTCTCCTAACCCTCCTATCCCTCACCCTCATGTAAACTTTAGAAGTGATCCTCCTAAACTTAAACCTACTCATTTCTCTCAATGGCAATTTCTAATGAAGTCTCATCTATGTAGTGCCTCCATTGAGTTATGGCGTATCATTGAAGAAGGATACAAGCCCCATGATCCAACCAACTTGACAAGAAGAGAGGTGGTTGATAGCCAACTCAACGCCACCGCTCTTCATCAACTCCAAATGGTCGTTGGAGAGAAGGACATGGCGCTCATCCAACAATTCTCCACCGCCAAAGAAGTTTGGAATGCTCTTTCCGACATCTTCGTCGGGAATGAGAGCATGAAGAAGAACCGGTATGATGCCTTATGCAATGAGGTGGAATGGTTCTACAAGTTGAATGGAAAAAGCCACGAGGACATGTACCGGAGGTTGGTGTTGGTTGCCAACTCCTTCAAGAACCTCGGGGCGGTGTACATTGATGATGCTTGGATCAAGAGGAAGTTTGTGACCGCTCTCTTGCCCTTTGAGGAAACGGATTTGAAGACACTCCAAGGGAGACATGACTTCGCAAAGATGACATCCAATGAAGTCATGAAAGAGATGACCGCATACAAGGTGGCCTCCAAGATTGCACAAGATGCAAGAGCTAGAGCCATAGGAATGCACAAGCATGCCTCAATTGCCTTGAAGGCCACCGTTGAAGAAGAGGATGAAGAGGAGTATGATGATCAAGTCGAGCTATCTAGTGAGACCCTCTCAAGTACTCTTACTCAACACATGGGTCTTGCGGCAAGAACGTTTTGGAAGAACCCTGGAAGGGCCAAAGCGAGGATTGACAAGAAGTTTCCATCCAATGGAGGAAATCCATTCAACAAGGTGAGGCTTTGCTATAACTGTGATGACAAAAGCCACTTTGTTGCAGATTGCCCATGGGAGAGAAGAGAGGATCATGGTGGGAGGCTCGTGGCTAAGACGAAGGGCAAGGGGCCCATGCCCATGAAGAAGCCCTTCTTCAAGAAGAACCAAAAGATTGTCTTGGTAACTCAAGAGCAAAATCCCACCGATGATGAAGATAGTGACAAGGAGGATACTCCAACGCAAGTGGCCGCACTAGCCATTTCTTCCACACCTCCGTCACTCTTATCCTCACCAAACGAGAGCCCCATCATCAAGAATCCAAGATGTCTCATGGCAAAGACATCCGAGGTACAATTGTCCCCCACCTCCATATCCCATGACATTGATGATGGTATGAGCCTAGAAGTCAAGAAAGAAATTATTGCGTTTGATAAATTCATGACTAACTTGCAAGGAGAAGGAAAGAAACACTTTGGCTCAATCATGAGTCGTATAGGTGAGCTTGAGGATGAGCTTGAATTAAAAGGTGAGATTGAGAGAGATGATGCACACGCTAAGGTGTCCCTCCAATCCTCTCTCGAAGATGAACAAGAAGCTCATGCTCTCCTCAAGGAGCAACTTGCTAAGATCACTAAGTATCGTGATCTCTACTTTGCTAAATGTAAAATTGTGCAAAATGAAAAGTCCGAGCTTGTGGTTGCTCATGCTAGACTTTGCGAAGACCTCGAGTCACTTGAAAATACTCACAAGGTATTGACAAGTGATCACGAACGTCTTCTCAAGTCTCGTGATCAACTCCAAACTCGGATATCTATTCTTGAGAAACCTAATACTTCTACTCCTTTGAATACTAATGCACATGTTGTCAAGGATAAAGATAGGATCTTGTTTGTTCCCTCCATGACAACCGAGTCCAAGACCTCCCTTGATAAAGGTAAGGGGACACTCACTATTCCTCTTCATGAGCGAGTGCCCCACAAGGGTAAGGAAGGTCTAGGCTATGTTGCTAAGGAGAAGAAGAAGATCAAGAAGAAGACCAAGCCCGCACAAGCCAAGAAAGATGACATTGCGAGTGGAAAGGCCACGAGGGGCACTCCCACTCGTGATGACTTTGCGGGCATATCTAACCCCAACTATGCTTTATATGTTGATTATTATGGGGATGTCTATGCTAGATACATTGGTCCTTTTGATGGTTATATTGAATATGCTATTTGGGTTCCAAAGACCCTTGTTGCTAACCAAAAGGCACCCATTGTAAAATGGGTACCTAAACCAAAGAATTGATTGTGTGTAGGGCGTTGCTTCCGGAGGATCGAAATGGATAATTGATAGTGGGTGCACTAGTCATATGACCGGAAGCAAGGAGATTGTAACGGAATTGAAGCCCAATGATGATCAAATGACCGTTACATATGGTGACAATTCAAAGTCTAAGGTAATAGGGCTCGGCAAGGTGGTAGTGGCATCGGACATCACTCTTGTGAATGTCTTGCTTGTCGAATCCCTAGGTTTCAACTTGATCTTCGTCCATTCCTTAACTTGTTTGGTTATACCGTTTTCTTCGAAAAGGAAATGGTCATTCTCTTGCGGAGCAAGTCTCTCAATGTGTCTTTCGTTGGGTACATTGAGAATGGGCTCTATGTGGTTGACTTCTCCGGAGTCACCACTTCCCATACAATGTGCCTATTCGCAAAGGCGGACTTGGGTTGGCTATGTGAAAGAGCATTTTCCCTCATGTGTGGTTTTGGTAATTGAATGACAATCTCTATGGACTAATGTTTGCATTGAGATATCATTATAGATCATGTCCATGGAATTGTGGAGTTCATGTGTTGGACTCTTGAATCTTATGTGTTGAGTGAAGAAATGTTGGAAGATACAAGGTTGATCAAGATGTTGATCAACACACAAAGCTACAAGATGTACCAAGAGCGATCATGTATCTATTGGGATGGTAAACACTTGTCCGCATAGCTTTGTGAACTAACCCATGATATATGTGTGTGTGGTATCTTTATATGAGGTTAGGTATCTTCACATGGGCTTGCATCAAATGAAGATTTCATATAGCTCATGGAGGATGACGCCATGAGGTGATCGTCATCGAGTTCAACAAGTGCAAGACCAAGAGAAGCTTCTTGAAGAGATCCTATGCTTGGAACTTGCTATGGATACATGAAGACGGAGCCTATCGAGACTCTCCCATTATTGTTATGGGTAAGTATTTGGAGAAGTCTTCATCAAGCATGTGCTTGGACGCGCAATCAAGAAAGATGAACCACTTGAAGATATCAAGATAGTCATCATCTAACTCAAGTGGAATGCTCAAGGCAAAGGTATGATCTTGATAGGGCTATACGATAGATAGGCGTACTATCAAGAGGGACTCTCAAGTGAGTAACTTGATCGCATCGTTGTGGAGAGTTCAAACCTTTGCATACTTGGCATATCATATTTCTTGGTTCTTATTTGACTTTTATCCTTGTGAGTAATTAGAGCTTGGTTCATCTCCATATCAAGATCTAGTTCATCGAAAACGGTTTTACTTTGGAAAACTTGTTGCGTTTTTTATGTTTGAGGTTTTATCGGTTGTTCTTTTATCTAGAGATCTGTCATTTCCCCATTTCGTTTTAACCTCACTTGTTGGACTATGATGTTTCTCTGCATGATCTTATAGAGCTCTTCGTGGTGATTTCAACGAGCCAAAAATCATCGAAAACGGAGTTCGTATGGTCAAGATATCATCGTTTTCGTGTTGACGTTTCTGCCAAGGGCGGAAGTTCCGGCCGGCCGGAAAGTTCCGGCCAAACTTCCGTCCAAACTTCCGGTTTGACCAGAGAACACTTCCCGGGCGCGTTTTGGGGTGTTTGGGGGGTCCGGAAGTTCCGGGGTAAGCCCGGAACTTCCGGACCGAGTGGGAAAATCTGCCCCCAACGGGCAGATTTGTTGGGAACCTATTTAAGGGGTCATCTTCCCCAATGGTTCCTAAGTTTTGGTGCTCTCTCTCCTCCTCCATTGTTGACCTCCAAAGCTTTGAAATCTCTCAATCCCTCCAATGATTCTTGCTATTTCTTGAGGGAAAAGAGAGAGGAGATCTAGATCCACATTTCCACCAATCCATCTCTCCTCTAAGTGAGGGGAACCTAGTGGGTCTAGATCTTGGAGTTCCTGTGTGGTTCTTCTCATTTGTTCTTCCTCTCTTCTCCCCCCATAAGCATTAGTTGCTTTTGGTGGGATTTGGGAGTGAAGGATTTGACTCCTTCGTGGTTTCCTTTGTTCTTCCTCTCTTATTCCCACATAAGCATTTGTTGCTTTGTTGGAATTTGAGAGTGAAGGACTTGAGCACTTTGTGTGCTCTTGTCATTGCATTTGCATCGGTTTGAGCCCTCCACGAGGATTCGTGGTGGTGATACTTGTGAGCTTGTTACTCTTGGGTCCTTGGACCCTAGACGCCTTTTGTGGCCGGCCTTTTGTGGCCAAGACCTTTTATGGTCAAGACCTTTTGTGGTCATCTTGAGAGCCCCCAATTAAGTTGTGGGTGTGCGCCTCAAGACTTGGGAGCCCCCAATTAAGTTGTGGGTGTGTGCCTCAAGAGTGTTGTACGAGATTCGACCTCCGCCCCAAAGGAGATCAATAGTGGAAGGTGAACTCGCAACCTTTTGTGGTTGAGTTCATCAGGAGAAGAAGGTGAGCCTTTGTGGCGTTGCGGCTAACCTGTTGTGGTTGCGCACACCTCTCCAAACGAGACGTACACCCTTTGGGTGGAACTCGGGAATACATCCTCGTCTCCGCGTGCCTCGGTTATTTCTAAACCCGAGCTATTTACTTATGCACTTTATATTGTGATAGCCTTCGTGCTTGAAGTCATCTATCTTGCTATAACCTTGTTACTTCTATTGCTTAGCATAAGTTGTTGGTGCACATAGGTGAGCCTAGTATTTATATCTAGGTTGTATGCTTGTTAAAGTAAACCTCTAGTTTTATTCCGCCTTTATCAAGCATACCGGAATATCCGGGTCTTTCTTGGACCGGATAATCCGGCTTCTCGAAAAAGTTTTTAAATCGCCTATTCACCCCCCCCCCCCTCTAGGTGACATCTATCCGTTCAATTGGTATCAGAGCCAGGTTATCTCATTATTAGGACTAACCGCCTAGAGATAAAGATGTCGTTTAGAGATCTAGTGCACAATCGCTCTTATAGATTCAATGGCACAAATTATGATGTTTGGAAAATTCGCATGCATAATCTTTTTAGAGACATGGGTTCAAATTTAGAGAGTATTGTAGATATGGGTTTTTCTCCTCCAAAGGATTCACAAGAATTATCTTTAGAGGATGAGAAAAACTCTTATCTCGATACTCTAGCATCTAATGGTCTTATATGTGCTTTGAGCGATGTAGTCCTTGCGTCGATCATGCCTTTTCGGAGCGCTCATGAATTATGGACAAAACTTCAAGATATATATGAGGTGTCCAACATTTCCAAGGATGATTGTCCTCTTTCCACATCCGGTCGTGATGAGCTCACGACTTCTTCCACTTCACCGACATGTGGTTTGCCACAACGTAATGATATTGTGAGTGGTGATAGAAATTGCATTTTTGATGGTGAATCTACTATTGGCTATACTTCACACTCATCTTATTGCAATCCTCTATCTTTGGACTTAAACACCTCTAGCACTCCAAATGTCATACATGCTAGTGTTGATAGTCCTTGCATATCATGTAGTAATTTCTTAACTATAACCCATGATGATATGTTTTCCTTGTCTTGTTGCCATGATAAAAATGTTTCTACTTCCTCTAGTACTTGTTTGTCTAACAATGTAGAGGAATCCCAACAATTGTTGGAACAAGACATGGATCTCAATGGTGCTTCAAGTGTCTCTTCATCGTCTTCATCCACTACTCACCTTTGCCTTATGGCTAAGGAGTTTAAGGTATCTCCTACCGTGCACTCCAATATATCTCATGGTGATGATGATGATGATGTTGATGATGATACTAGTCTTGAAATCAAACAAGAAATTATTGTTTTTGATCATTTCATGACTAACTTGCAAGGAGTTGGCAAGAAACACTTTGGCTCTCTTATGAGCCGTTTAGGTGAGTTTGAGGATGTTCTTGAGCTAAAAGGTGAGATTGAGAGAGAAGATGCCTATGAAAAGGTATCTCTTCAATCATCTCTAGAAGATGAACAAGAAACTAATGCTCACCTTCAAGACCAACTTGAAACTATCATGGAGTCTCATAACTCCAAAATTGCTAAACTCACTAAAGAACATGACCAAGCTATTGCTAAATGTAATGTGCTTAGTAAACAAAATGCTATGAAAAGGAGTCTCATGTTGTTTCCTTCCATTTCTAATGTTAATGATGCTTGTGCTACCAACTCCACTTTGTGTGAAGCATCTATTTTGAAGGAGAATGTTGAGCTAAGGGCTCAACTTGATTTGCTAACTAGCAAGTATGGGATATTGGAAGAAAACCATGAAAAGCTTTCAAGCTCTAATGAGGATCTTCTAGCATCCCATGCTAGGCTAAAGTTAGCTCATGAGGCGGTCACTACGAAGGTAAAATATTGCGAGCCTCTTGTGGACACTAGCACAAACTCTACTTCTATTGCATTTTTGCCATGTGCTAGTTCTAGTAATTCATCCACTCATAAAATTGCTACATCTTGTGATGAATTACTTTCCTTGCCTTGTTGCTCTAACATTGTAGCATCTACTTCCTCTAGTATTTGTGTTGAAACTAACCATGTAGAGGAACTCAAAGAGCTTAAGGCACAAGTCGCTTCTTTGAAGAAAGACTTGAAGAAATGTCATGAAGGGAAGTCCACCATCGACAACATGTTGAGAGTGCAACAACTTCCTCATGACAAGAGTGGACTTGGATTCAACTCCAATAACAAGAACAAGTCCAATGTCAAGAAGAAGCACAAGTTCGTCAAGAAGAAGGGCCAAGAACAAGCTATTGATTCGGCCAAGATTGTGTGTTTCAAGTGCAAGGTTGAAGGGCACCATGTTAGATCTTGCCCGTTGAAGAAGAAGCCTCTTAGTGAGAAGCAACAAGGGAAGCAACCTCAAGTTCAAACTCAAGCTTCCCAAGTTGAAGAACCTTCCCTTCCCAAGAAGAAAGGTAAAAGTCACCTTTGCTACAAATGTCGTGGGAGGATCATTTTGCTTCTTCATGCACTCATGGTACCTTATCTAACCCTTCTACTATTGATAATGTTCATTCTCTTCGGAAGGATAAGGTTGGCAATGTGTTTGCCAAAGTTATTGGTACTCAAAGTGGTGTCAAGAAAAGAACCATTTGGGTTGCCAAGCCTATTGTGACTAACCTCTTAGGACCCAACTTGGTTGGGGACCAACAAGCTAAAACTTGATCAATAGGTATAAACGGAGGACATTGGAGACTTGACTACATCATGAAGAATTAAGGGATCTTCATCATCCATATTCTCTCAAGTCAAGTCAATTGGATTATATTGTCTTAACATATATCCAATGCTCCTCCTTGCGGTAACTTGTATTTAATTCATATGTACTCATTGAAAGTTACTTGCACCCTTGCATGTGTTTGGTTTTGTACCTTACTAGTGTTTCATATGTGTTGTGCACTCTACTTACTTATGTTGAGTAATCAAGCTTGTGTATGTTGGTTTGCACACCATGTATGTTTGAGCCTCTTGTCTATTTGTTTTTATCTTAATTGGCTCTTTTAGGGATTTTAATGGACTATCCCATTTTGGGTGTGTGATGTGCTTTTTGGTAACTCACCACCCTAAAATGTGTATTCATGAGGAATACCACTTAGTAGTGATATTTCAATATTATCTACTCTCTTTGTGGTAAGTCTTACTCATGAGAAATTCAAATTCTAATGTCTATTAATTATCTCTTGTTGGATTTCTTTTGCCTCTTGTTAAAAAGAATGGATTATCACATTATGGGGGAGTAATAATCTATGTGCATATTACAAGCCTAGAAAATAAGAACATGAGAGGTAGTGTCACCTAGAGTTGATATTGTTGATTATCTTGTTCCTAGGTGGCATGGTACTCAAACAAGTTCCATATTTGCTTAAATGCTTTTTGTTCACCCATCTTTTGGTATCTTGTTTGAGAGAGAGTTTCTTGATGCTTAGTATGATCATCGATTATTTGAAGCCACCAAGAATCTCTAGATAAGCATGGTTTTCAATTCTTTTATTTTGCCACATGCTTGTTTTGTGAATATGATCTTGAATACATATATGTCATATACCACCGAGAAATGTCTCCATACAATCATTGTCTTTGACAAGTGATAATTATATTTGTGGTAAATTTAATGATCATATTCACGTTGGCTATTGTTCTTAAGTTGTACTTTTCTATCGCCAAGTTTGCTTTGGTTTAACCATCCTTTTGTCTTCTTTGCTTCATTTGGATCCTTTTGTTGCTCTACTCATAATTTGTGTTGTACTTTCTTGAGTTAGGAAAAGCAAGGATCCCATTGTAGTGCATTTACATTCGAAGACTTAATTCTAAGTAATGCACAATTCTTGGGGGAGCTATCCTACATTGAGTAGAACATCATACTTTTAATTGTTATCGGGTCTTATTGATTTTCTTGAACTTTGTGTTCAAAGAGATATATGGAGGGTAATGATCCCACTTGTGTGCATTTTTTATTTACATACAAGATCTCAAATAATGCACTAATCATGGGGAAGCTACTCTATAATCTTTAGAACATTATCATTTAAATTGGATTGGTATCTTATTGCTCTTCTTGAACATGATTAATGCTTTAACAATATATATGGAGAGTAATGATCTCATTTGTGTGAATTTTGTATTCAAATACAATATCATAAGTAATGCACTAATCTTGGGGGAGCAACCCTATATGTTATTGAACATTAGTTGTTTTCAATTGGTTTTTGATCCCGATGACATGTCCTTTGAAAGACAAACATTTTTCGTCTTTGGTACTTTGTACCATCATGAAAAGTGTAAAAGGATTGGTTTATTTGTTGAAACCTTACTCTTCTTTGTGGAGTTGGCTATCTCATCACATGGTTCCTAAACTACCTTTTGGATGAGATAAACCTTCGAGCATGCTTGTTTGATTTATTTCTTATGCTCATTGGTTTAGCCTTGACCTTGTTTTCATTTGATATCTTTTCAAATTGGTTTCTCCAATCATGTGTTGATTTGAGTATTTGATATAATATGGACATATCTTTCTCTTGCCACACTCGTGTGTAGCTTCTTGATTTATTCGGTGTGTTTTCCAAATTGTATCTCGTTTGGTTCTTGAAAGTTTTGTGCATGCATATTTACTATTTGTATATCTTAGGGCATGCTTACTTTCGTTGATCCAATATATAGGATAAACTCCATCAAATCCTAAATGGCTAAGATGTGCATGAAATTCTATTTCACATCAATATGCACATATTTATGTGGAGTTTGTCATATGTATTGTAGTTGGTCTAACTACTTTGGACCCAATTAGTTTGGGTGCCATAGTGTACTTGATTTGTTTTAGGTACATGAGAGATGCATTGGAAGCTTGCCTCTATTTAAAGAAGATGTCTTCACCATGTGCTTCTTGGAGTCAAGCTTGGATGATTGTAAACTCTCATCTTGTACACCGTCAATGCTATCTCGGTAACAAGTATCTAACTCATGCATATAATTTTAGATCTCAACCTTGTGTAGGTTGTTCTTTGGCTTGAGTTCCTCTAAGTTGCATTTGATATGGTTTTTGCAAAGTTTCTTTCAAAATATCTTCATTGCTAATGTGAGTAAGCCGGGATGATTACACATCAAGGGGATTTATATAATCATCTTCATGATTCACCGATCCCCAATATGTTAATCTAGCAAATTCATTTCAAAGTCTCTCATGTGCAATATTGATGAATTCTCATAAATCATTTGCCTTATGTGATATTTGTTTTGTGTCTTGAAGTATCCCAACTATCACTTATCCTATGTGGGTATTTGTGATGCTTTGAGAACTTGGTGTTGGAAGTTCATCTATACCCTCTAAGAATAATTTGAGCTATGTGCTTTGCTTTTAAGCAAAATCTTATCGGTGTACTTATAACTTCCTCTTGGATACCATGTTCTTTACCTTGTATCTACATTGTGTGTGCATGTTTCTTTGTGGACTTAGTGTCTACTTAGAAACTTATACACATGAAGGTAGTTACATATTTAATTGGTATTCAAAATCTTTAGTGATCACATTTTATTTCTTTCTTGATTCTTTGGTGATCTCTAAAAGGCACAAGATTTGTTTTTCTATTGGTATAACATTGCCTCTCAATAATCTTGTGATCCTATTTGATGTATCCTCTTTGGTGTTCTTGTATGCGAAATACATGATATGCACTATGTGCCTCATAATTTGAAAGACTATGGTGTTGCTTAGGCTCATCCTTGTTTAGTCTCTAAATTGTATTTCCATATCACACCCATCCTTTCCCGGTTGAGCAAGTCTTTGTTTTTCCTTTCTTTTTCTTGTTGCTCAACATTTGTTTGTGTTCAAAATTATCTAGGAGGGAGTGAGGATTCCATGTTATGCACATCACATTGAAATACAAATCTTTTCATTGTACATGTACCTTGGGGAGTTCCCTCTTGATTTCTAGAACACATGGTTGATCTTATCATAACATCTTCTTGTGCTCAATTGGTTTTTGGATCCCTTGATTGCTTGCTTCTTTGTGAATGCTTTCCCCCTTTGCAATTGGTATCCTTCCAGTGGATTTCAATTGATATCTTTCTTGTGCAATTTTTGGATCCTCAATATAGTTTGATCCCCTTCATCTATTCGTCATTGGATAAGTGCATTTGATTTCACTCATATCATGAGAAATGCATAAATCATGAAGGAGATCTTATTATGTTACCTTTCCAAAGCTTTTCGCCCATTTCGGCAATCGTTGCCAATGGGGGAGAAGTTTTGGAGGGTTGTATGGAATTGGCTTTGTACTTTGGTTTATTCTTAAGTATTTGCCTTTCTTGCCTTTGCATTTGTTGCTTGGTTTTATATATAGTGGAAACTCCACCATCGGTAATGGTTGACAATATATGCAATGAATTCATGTTCATACACACATGCATAAATTATGGAGGATTTTGCTATATATATATGGATGGACTAACATCACATACCTTTGTAGTATTTGATGTTAGTGCAACCATTCTTGTTCGTTAAATTCCATATTATAAACCCTCTCAAAAGAGATTGTCATCAATTACCAAAATGGGGGAGATTGAAAGAGCATGGAATAAATTCATGTTCATACACACATGCATAAATTATGGGGGAGTTTGCTATATATATATATATGGATGGACTAACATCACATACCTTTGTAGTATTTGATGTTAGTGCAACCATTCTTGTTCGTTAAATTCCATATTCTAAACCCTCTCAAAAGAGATTGTCATCAATTACCAAAATGGGGGAGATTGAAAGAGCATTTTCCCTCATGTGTGGTTTTGGTAATTGAATGACAATCTCTATGGACTAATGTTTGCATTGAGATATCATTATAGATCATGTCCATGGAATTGTGGAGTTCATGTGTTGGACTCTTGAAGCTTATGTGTTGAGTGAAGAAATGTTGGAAGATACAAGGTTGATCAAGATGTTGATCAACACACAAAGCTACAAGATGTACCAAGAGCGGTCATGTATCTCTTGGGATGGTAAACACTTGTTCGCATAGCTTTGGGAACTAACCCATGATATATGTGTGTGTGGTATCTTTATATGAGGTTAGGTATCTTCCCATGGGCTTGCATCAAATGATGATTTCATATAGCTCATGGAGGATGACGCCATGTGGTGATCGTCATCGAGTTCAACAAGTGCAAGACCAAGAGAAGCTTCTTGAAGAGATCCTATGCTTGGAAATTGCTATGGATACATGAAGACGGAGCCTAGCGAGACTCTCCCATTATTGTTATGGGGAAGTATTTGGAGAAGTCTTCATCAAGCATGTGCTTGGACGCGCAATCAAGAAAGATGAACCACTTGAAGATATCAAGATAGTCATCATCTAACTCAAGTGGAATGCTCAAGGCAAAGGTATGATCTTGATAGGGCTATAGGATAGATAGGCGTACTATCAAGAGGGACTCTCAAGTGAGTAACTTGATCGCATCGTTGTGGAGAGCTCAAACCTTTGCATACTTGGCATATCATATTTCTTGGTTCTTATTTGACTTTTATCCATGTGAATAATTAGAGCTTGGTTCATCTCCATGTCAAGCTCTAGTTCATCGAAAACGGTTTTACTTTGGAAAACTTGTTGCGTTTTTTATGTTTGAGCTTTTATCGGTTGTTCTTTTATCTAGAGATCTTTCATTTCCCCATTTGGTTTTAACCTCACTTGTTGGGCTATGATGTTTCTCTGCATGATCTTATAGAGCTCTTCGTGGTGAACGAGCCAAAAATCATCGGAAACGGAGTTCGTATGGTCAAGATATCATCGTTTTCGTGTTGACGTTTCTGCCAGGGGCGGAAGTTCCGGCCGGCCGGAAAGTTCCAGCCAAACTTCCGCCCAAACTTCCGGTTTGACCAGAGAACACTTCCCGGGCGCGTTTTGGGATGTTTGGGGGGTCCGGAAGTTCCGGGGTAAGCCCGGAACTTCCGGCCCGAGTGGGAAAAACTGCCCCCAACGGGCAGATTTGTTGGAAACATATTTAAGGGGTCATCTTCCCCAATGGTTCCCAAATTTTGGTGCTCTCTCTCCTCCTCCATTGTTGACCTCCAAAGCTTTGAGATCTCTCAATCCCTCCAATGATTCTTGCTATTTCTTGAGGGAAAAAAGAGAGGAGATCTAGATCCACATTTCCACCAATCCATCTCTCCTCTAAGCGAGGGGAACCTAGTGGGTCTAGATCTTGGAGTTCCTTTGTGGTTCTTCTCATTTGTTCTTCCTCTCTTCTCCCCCCATAAGCATTAGTTGCTTTTGGTGGGATTTGGGAGTGAAGGATTTGACTCCTTCGTGGTTTCCTTTGTTCTTCCTCTCTTATTCCCACATAAGCATTTGTTGCTTTGTTGAAATTTGAGAGTGAAGGACTTGAGCACTTTGTGTGCTCTTGCCATTGCATTTGCATCGGTTTGAGCCCTCCACGAGGATTCGTGGTGGTGATACTTGTGAGCTTGTTACTATTGGGTCCTTGGACCCTAGACGCCTTTTGTGGCCGGCCTTTTGTGGCGAAGACCTTTTATGGTCAATACCTTTTGTGGTCATCTTGAGAGCCCCCAATTAAGTTGTGGGTGTGTGCCTCAAGACTTGGGAGCCCCCAATTAAGTTGTGGGTGTGTGCCTCAAGAGTGTTGTACGGGATTCGATCTCCGCCCCAAAGGAGATCAATAGTGGAAGGTGAACTCGCAACCTTTTGTGGTTGAGTTCATCAGGAGAAGAAGGTGAGCCTTTGTGGCGTTGCGGCTAACCTGTTGTGGTTGCGCACACCTCTCCAAACGAGATGTACACCCTTTGGGTGGAAATCGGGAATACATCCTCGTCTCCGCGTGCTCGGTTATTTCTAAACCCGAACTATTTACTTATGCACTTTATATTGTGATAGCCTTCGTGCTTGAAGTCATCTATCTTGCTATAACCTTGTTACTTATATTTCTTAGCATAAGTTGTTGGTGCACATAGGTGAGCCTAGTATTTATATCTAGGTTGTATGCTTGTTAAAGTAAACCTCTAGTTTTATTCCGCCTTTATCAAGCATACCGGAATATCTGGGTCTTTCTTGGACCGGATAATCCGGCTTCTCGAAAAAGTTTTTAAATCGCCTATTCACCCCCCCCTCTAGGCGACGTCTATCCGTTCACTATGGCATCGCCGACTAGCCCATGTCAACATGAGGACTTTGCAAAGTCTCCACAAGGGTGGCCATATCCTAGGACTAAAAGACCATGTTTCTTTCTCGAAGGATCGAATGTGTAGGGCGTGTGTTGAAGGAAAAATGCATGACATCTACCATCCAAGCAAGACCATCATTTCTTCAAAAAGGGTTTTGGAGCTTCTCCATGTTGACCTCTTTGGTCCCATTCCGGAAGCTAGTCTTGGTGGCAAGAAATATTGCTTGGTGATTGTTGATGTCTATTCAAGATACACGTGGGTTTTCTTCTTCAAGACGAAGATGGAGACTCAACAAACTATCATCGATTTCTCCAATGAGGCTCAACGTCAACACAATGTCCCTATCTTGGTGATAAGAAGTGCCAACGGGTCCGAGTTCAAGAACTACACCTTAAACGAGTTCCTTAGTGAAGAAGTGATTCGTCATCAATATTCCGCTGCTTATACTCTCCAACAAAATGGTGTAGCCGAAAGGAAGGATCGCACTCTTATTGAGATGGCAAGGTCGATGATGGCCGAGTTCAAGTCCCCTCACAACTTTTGGGCCGAAGCCGTCAACACCGCTTGCCATTCATCCAACCGACTTTTGGGCCTCGCGCATAATCATAGAAACTTGTAGTGTGGTGTTCGAGGAGAATGACGGCTCCCTTGTGGAGCAAAGTGGTGTTTCCGTTGTAGGTGATGATCAACCTCAAGATGCTATCCGAAGAATGGGGTTGGGAGTCCACCGCCCCGTTGAACTCTATTATGAGGTTGCTCAACAAGGATCAAGTTCTTCACAAGTGGTGGTCACCCCAACACAAGAAACACCCATCGACAACACGTGTCCAATGCGCCTAGCCAAGAAGAAGCACAAGATTCTCCAGCTGCTCCCGAAATTTCCGGAGGGCCGAAAAATCCGGTTCAACCTGGAGTCGGAAATTCCGGTGATTCGGAATTTCCGGTCCCTGAACCCGGAATATCCGGTCCTGCTGACATTCCCGGTGGCAGCTCGCAAGGCCAAGATCAACCCTCTCCTCCACCAATGGACATCACTCCAATGGTTGATCAAGGCCATCAAATCTGTCAAGGCGGAGACATGAATGATCAAGATGATCAAGCGATTCCTCCCACCACTCGGAGGGAAATCGAGATCCGCCGTTTGAATAGGGTTGGCACCTCACAAGAATTAAGAGCCCTATCTCTTGACAAGGTGCTTGGTGATGTGAGAAGCAAGGTCTCTACCCGAAGACAACTTGCAAGCTTTAGTGAACATCAAGCTCACATCTCCATGGTGGAACCCAAGAAGGTCTTTGAAGCTCTTGAAGATAAAGATTGGCTTGATGCTATGCATGAAGAGCTCAACAACTTCGAGCGCAACAAAGTGTGGAAGTTGGTGGAAAGACCCAAAGATTGCCGCAATGTTATCGGCACCAAGCGGATTTTCAAGAACAAGCAAGATGAACATGGCATGGTGGTGAGGAACAAGGCAAGATTGGTGGCTCAAGATTACTCCCAAATTGAAGGCATTGACTTTGGAGAAACCTATGCGCCCGTGGCTCGACTTGAGTCAATTCGTATTCTTCTTGCTTATGCCTCTCATCATAACTTTAAGTTGCAACAAATGGATGTCAAATCCGCTTTTCTAAATGGTCCACTAAATGAACTTGTTTATGTTAAGCAACCCCGGGGTTCGAGGACCTCAAGTATCCGAACCATGTCTACAAGTTAGATAAGGCACTCTATGGCCTTAAACAAGCCCCACGAGCGTGGTACGAGCACCTTAGAGAACTACTTGTAGACCGTGGATTCCAAGTTGGGGAAATCGACCCCACACTTTTCACTAAGAAAGTTAATGGAGAGCTTTTCATTTGTCAATTATATGTGGATGACATTATATTTGGATCGACTAACAAAGCATTTAACGAAGAATTCTCTAAGCTTATGACTGACAGGTTTGAGATGTCTATGATGGGCGAGATGAGGTTCTTCCTAGGATTGGAGATCAAACAATTGAGGGAAGGAACGTTAATCAACCAAGCAAAGTACATTCAAGACATTCTCAAGAAGTACGAGTTGCTTGATCTCAAGGGTGCCTCTACCCCAATGCAAACCAAATGCCACCTTGAGCTCAACCCGAAGGGTAAGGATGTGGATCAAAAGGTATACCGCTCCATGATTGGATCTCTCCTCTACCTTTGTGCATCTAGACCGGATATAGTGCTAGCCGTAGGAGTGTGTGCAAGATATCAAGCGGCTCCTAAAGAAAGCCATGATACGGCGGTCAAGAAAATCTTTAGATATTTGGCTTATACCCCAACCTTTGGATTGTGGTACCCCAAGGATGCAAATTTCTCATTATGTGGGTATACGGATTCCGATTGGGCGGGAGATCATGATGATAGGAAGTCAACCTCCGGCGCTTATCAATTTATTGGGAGGTCCTTGGTAAGTTGGTCTTCTAAGAAGCAAAATTGTATATCTCTCTCCACCGCCGAAGCCGAGTATGTTGCCGCCGCAAGTTGTTGCACTCAGTTGCTATGGATGAGGCAAACTTTAAAGGAGTACGGAGTCGATTGCGACAAAGTGCCTCTTCTATGTGACAACGAAAGTGCCATCAAGATTGCCTACAACCCGGTGCAACATTCAAGAACCAAGCATATTGAGATCCGCCATCATTTCATAAGAGATCATGTGGCCCGAGGAGACATTGACTTATCTTATGTGGGCACAAGGGATCAATTGGCGGATATCTTCATGAAGCCCCTTGAGGAAGGAAGGTTTTGCTTTTTGAGGAATGAGCTAAATATCATTGATTCGAGGTCCTTAGCTTGATCGCTTGCACACTCACCTAGGGCGTAATTGCATCCTATCTTGCTTAGATGTAGGCATGGAAATAGGGGGAGTGCGGTCCTAATACATTGGACCATCCCTCCCCCCATTATGCCGATAGCAAGTGTTCTTTTATCTCTATATTCATTCTTATGACTAATGAGCTAAAACGACGAGTATTGGTTATGTACCCAAGATACATCTTCGCGGTAACATGCTATACACTCCTACATGGGATTTTGGTTCAGCAGGTCGGAATATCCGGTTCATTTATGAACCGGAATATCCGGTGACCCGGAATTTCCGGTGTAAGTTACACTCGGAATATCCGGTCAGGCGGTTTGTCCAAAAATATAAGGGCAGGCTCGGGGTGAAGGGCTCATTAGTGCCCTTCTTCCACCCCCGACCTCCCTCTCCTCCAGCCGCCGCCCATGCTGCTCCAAGGTCCCTCCGGAGCACTCCGACCGCCGGGGAATCTCTTTCTCGGCCGGATCTGCTCCTCCTCCGTCCCGGGAACTCACTCCTCCAAGCAATGGCCTCAATGGATGAGGGTAACTTCACTTTTCTTCTTCCTTATGTGCTTGCACTTGGATCTTGATGTGGAGTTATTTGTTTCAATAGTGCTTGGTAGAGATTGTTCCTAGCACTATTCCCTGCCATCTACATACATTAGTTTTGCATTGTGTTGGATCGATCTAGTTTTAGACCGAGTCAATCTCAGATCTGCAGTTTCTGTCTGACTCGGAATTTCCGACTCAGACTGACTCGGAATTTCCGGTCTCCCGGAATTTCCGGTCATGTCTGAACCGGAATTTCCGATTCAAATACTGCAGTTTTAAGATTAACTCATGTTTAACTACATATGATTCATCAAATGTCTACCTAATGTGTGTATAATCTCCTTACTTGTGTGCACTTACCTTATGCTACCCTCTATGCTCAAATTCACAGGTTCTAGTGGGAGTCCGTCCGCTGCGGCATCAAGGAACACAGCAAGAACACCTGTCCTCAAGAACCCAGTCAACAAGGGAAAGGGTCCTGCACTTCAAAGGCCGAAGAAAGCTGTTGTTAGCAAGCCACCATTCAAGAAAAGGAAGAATGCCCCTATTCCTCAACGTCAGAACTACTCCAAGATGAACTCAGTGGATTATTCTCAGCTTAGACAGGGGTATTGGTACCTTAGGCCAAGGGACAACTCTCTGGTTGATCGCAGCTATTGGTGCCAAGAGCAAGAGCACATACTCGTGGATCTCTACCTCTCTCTGTCGAAGCCCATTCGACCTATGCATTCGTTTGATCTGGCAACTCTGCAGAAGAAAGCCTCCTTTGTTGAGGCTATTCATATTGTCAAGACCATGGACTTGGAGAGGCTGGTGCTCACCCGTTGTCCTTACAACGCACAGCTGGTGATGCAGATCTTCACCACCCTAGTGATCAAGGGTGACTCGAAGAAGACTATGAAGTGGATGACTGGGGAATCGTACTGTGAGTCCAACTTTGAGGAGTTTGCCAAGGTTTTGGGCTACAGGTTTGATGGTGACAATCCTCAAGGCTTTCGCATGCACAACCCTTACAAGCTCAACAAGAAGCAAACAACGCACTTATATGGTGAGGGAGCCATCCCTGGTAATTCTCGTGACTTGCTTCCACTGTATGATGTTCTTGTGCGCATCCTGCGTGAGAACATTGCACCAAGTGGTGGCAACAACGACAATGTGGTGACCCCTCTTTTCAACCTGCTCCTTCTTGCCAACCGCATTGTGGAGGACACTGGTTCTGATGCTGACTGGAGTGTAGATGTGATGGATTACATCTGCAATGAGATGTATGAAGCCATGACCACCTGGGTCACTATTCCCTATGCTCCTTACATCATGAAGCTTCTCAAGTTCAAGTTCCCTGACTATAACTTCAGCAATGATGATATGGAGCCGCATGACTTCAAGAAGCTGTATGAGAAGAAGACAGTGGTCAAGCCCCCTCCTAGGCCTTCCACTAGCTCAGCTCAGGGTGGATCCTTCATGGGTGATGCTAGGAGGGCTGCTGCTTCCACTCATGTCCCAGCCACTCATGCGAAGGTCAAGAAGCTGAATTGGTTCCAACGCAATGTCCTATGCATGAATGTGGACATCCGCAAGGAGCAATACACTGCCTACAAGGATCGCCGCCAGCTGGCCTACAAGCAAGGCTTGATCCTTCACCATGCATCTGGCTCTCCTGCTCCTGCTGCATTGTCTGATCCCCTGACCTTTGCTCAGTGGAACCAGGGTTCCTTGGCTCCGTGGACTCAGATTGACCATGACCTTGGTGGCAGCTCATACACCACAGGACATGACTATGATGATGAGGAGGAAGATGAGGATGAGGAGGCAGAGTATGAGGATGATGAGGAGGATGACGAAGATGATGATGGTGAGGATGATGATGAGGAGACCCCCTCGGACTGAAGACCTCCATGGGACGTAGCATCGCTCTTCTTCCTTTTTGGCGTTTAGATGCCAAAGGGGGAGAAGTTGCTCTAGTAGGGTTCGGGGATTTGCAAGGGTTCGGGCACAAGCATATGCGTTTACCATTTATTTGCGCTTGTGTCCATTTATTTTTGTTTGAAGTTATTTGTTAAACTCTTTTATTCTCTATGTGTGATATGACTATGTGTATTGAGGCGACAATGTTATGCTATCATTCTACTATGGTTGAGACTTCGAATTTATTGTGTTGGTATTCTCTTCATATCCTATATACACAAGGTATGAAAATCTATCTAGTCTCAAATGCTACCATAACCTTACATTGTGTCTCTTTTCTCCTATGTAATATCTTGTGTTTGTCGTTATAAAATTGCTCCTATCGTTTGTCATATTGGGTTGCTTACATGCACTTATTTAGGGGGAGCCATTTTCTATCAAAAAAAAACATGATATTGCATTTTGTTTCTTTGCAAATCTTGGGATTGTCATCTAACACCAAAAAGGGGGAGATTGAAAGAACATTTCTTAATCCCTAGTGTTTTGAGTGTTAGTTAACAATACCAATGATGTACTAATCCTATTTGCTAAGTATTTCAGTTTGTGTGAATTGCATATCACAAATCCCAAAGCCAAATTGTAGAGAAAAAGAGTTTCTGGAATTCTTCCCATAATCGGATTATTGGAACCGGAAACTTCCTGGATCGGAAATTCCGGTTCTCCAATCTTAAAAGAAAATTGGCTAAGTCAAGTTCAGAAAATGGTTCTGACTTCAATCGGAAATTCAGCTCGGAAATTTCACGGACTCGGAATTTCTGAGTCACCCTCAGAAAATTGGCTAAGTCAAGTTCAGAAACTGGTTCTGATCTCAACCGGAAATTCAGCTCGGAAATTTCACTGACTCGGAATTTCCGAGTCACCCTCAGAAAATTGGCTAAGTCAAGATGTCAAAGTGGTTCTGATCTCAACCGGAAATTCAGCTCGGAAATTTCACGGACTCGGAATTTTCGAGTCACCCTCAGAAAATTGGTTAAGTCAAAATGTCAAAGTGGTTCTGATCTCAACCGGAAATTCAGCTCGGAAATTTCATTGACCCGGATATTCCGAGTGACTCGGAATTTCCGGTGTCACTTATACCGGAATTTCCGGGTCCCCGAAGCAGCCAACGGCCAGATTTTGAGAGGGGGTATAAATACCCCCTCACTCACTCAAGAACAGCTAGCTCTCAGATATTCTCTCTCCTACCATTCTTGAAAGCTCAAATCAACAAGATCTCCCAATCCCTCCACCCAAATTCGTTGATCTTTGGAGGATTGGAGGAGAAGGCCCAGATCTACATCTTCACCAAAGGGATTTGCATTTCCTCCCCATTCACTTGGGGATTTCGTGGCTAGGGTTTCCGGTGGGAAAACCTAGTTCACCATTGTTGTAATCTTGGTGTTGCCTTGACCTTTTGTGGTCCTTGACCTTTTGTGGTCTTCTTGAGAGCCCCCAATTAAGTTGTGGGTGCGTGCCTCAAGCGTTTGTAAGGGATTCGATCTCCGCTCTAAAAGGGCATCAAAAGTGGAAGGTGAACTTGCAACCTTTGTGGTTGAGTTCATCGGAGAAGAAGGTGAGCCTTTGTGGCGTTGCGGCTAACCTGTTGTGGTAGCGCACACCTCTCCAAACGAGACGTACACCCTTGGGTGGAACTCGGGATTAAATCTTCGTCTCCGCGTGCTTCGCCTGGTTCCCCTTATCTTTGCTCCCTTACTTGCTTGTCTTGTTACCTTGTCTATCTTATTATTGCTTAGATTGTCATTTAGGTAAATTCACCGTAGTTGCATATCTAGAGAATTTACCTTTGTGTTAAGCCTAAATTTGAAAAGACCTAAAATTTGTAATAGCACCTATTCACCCCCCCCCCTCTAGGTGCCGGATTCCCGTTCAACTACCTCTTGCTGAGTGCATAATTAATGTACTCACGGGCCTCATTGTGGCCAGATGTCGGCGAGGATTCATCTTCTACCTTACCAAGGAGATGGAGCAGGAGCGTGCGTGCTAGGAATCCGTAGCCCAGCCAGATGCCTGTGGAATGGAGTCGCTCCAAGCCGTTGCCTCAATTCTTCTTCCGCTGCCGGTTAAACTCTGACATGTGCTATGCTTGGCTCGATATTTTGCCGTGCCTCGATGGCCTTGTAAACCCTTTTGTAGCACTTATGTGCCTGTTGTGTAATGATATCATAGATGTTACACTGTCGCGACGTGTGGCCAGATATCTTGGGCTGGCGCACGAGACGACCGCCTCGCTGGCAAGTTGTGCCAGGGAGGGGTGTTACAATGATGTGAAGGAGGCATTTGATAAGGGGCAAGGAAATGCGCAGATGATTTGTTCAGACATCCAAAAGGACCTTGCTGCATGTTGTGCAATAGAGGTAACCAAGGTTATTAAGGATGCCATTGGAGATAAGAAGTTCTCAATTCTTATTGATGAGGCTAGAGATTGCTCAATAAAGGAGCAAATGGCAATGATTGTGAGGTAATGCACATCATGTTTTGTCTTGTTCTATAGTACTGTACTATATGTTTACTTGTTGTTTACTAATATGGTTAATTTCTTGATGCATGTAGATTTGTAGATGATCATGGGTTCCTACAAGAGAGATTTCTTATGATTAAGCACATCACAGATTGTACATCTGCTGGAATTAAAGAAGCTTTCCTTGTTGTGTTGGATTATCATGATTTGCCAATTTGTAGGCTACGTGGACAGGGGTATGATGGGGCTTCTAATATGAGAGGAGAATTCAATGGTTTGCAAAAATTGGTTAGAGATGAAGCTCCATATGCATTCTATGTTCATTGCTTTGCCCATGAGTTGCAGTTGGTGGTTGTCACTGTTGCTCAATGTAGTCCTGCTATAGCTAATTTCTTCAACATTATTCCCTTCATAGTGACTCAAGTTGGTTCATCTTGCAAGAGAAAAGATGCATTACTTGCAAAACACCAAGATGAATTGTTAGAGTTGTTGGTGGGATGATTTCAGCTGGAACCGGGCTGCATCAAGAGTCTAGCATAACAAGACCAGGAGACACTCGGTGGGGCTCACACTTGAGAACCTTTCTTCGCATATTCACAATGTGGAAGGTTGTGGTTGGTGTTCTAGGAATTATAGTGATTGATGCTCGGGAACACACATGTCAAGGTGGGGCTTTTGGTTTGCTTATTAAGATGCAATGCTTCGAATTTGTGTTCATCATGTTGCTCTTGATAAACATGTTAAACACCATAAATCAGCTCTCATTAGCTTTGCAAAGGAAGAATCAAAATATTGTTGAAGCCATGCATTTGGTCTTGGATGTGAAAGAAAGTTTGCAAGAGATGAGGGACAATGGGTTGGATTCTTTATTCAGCTAAGCCAAGAGCTTTTGTGAGGCACATGATATTGAAGTGCCTAATATGGATGATCATGTTGGAGCTTTGGGTCAAACGGTTCGCACCACCAAGAACACGACGACTCGACTCCACTATTACAAGGTTAGCATATTCAATGTTGCCATTGATGCAACTCTCGCTGAAATGAATCACCGATTCAATGAAGTTTCCACCGAGTTGCTTGAGTGTATGGCATGTCTTAGTCCAGCAAATAACTTCTCAAAGTTTAATGTTGAGAAACTTATTCGGCTTGCTGAAATTTATGCTGAGGACTTCATAGAAGCGGACAGGTTGTTGCTAAGAATTGACCTCCCAAGATTTCTTATGAACATTAGGAGAAGTGAAGAATTTAATGGATGTCAAAATCTGTCCATACTTGCTCAGTTGATGGTTGAAACAACAAAACACACAACTTTCCCATTGCTGTATTGTCTCATTGAGTTGGCTCTCATTCTTCATGTGGCAACTGCATCAGTTGAACGCATATTTTCAGCAATGAAGATCATTAAGACAGATTTACGCAATAAGTTGTCTGATGAGTGGCTAAATGATTTGATGGTGTGCTACTGTGAGGAAGAGATATTCAGAAGCATTCATGATGATCAGATCATTATACAGTTTCAGAAATTGAGGGATCGTCGAGGACATTTGCCGCGCGAGTATAATGTGATTTCTTAGAGGTACATTTCTGTTTACTAGTTTTATTAGAGAGTTCACTTTGTTCTTTTGTTGTTGCTTCTCTTGTACTAGATGTATTAGTGCGTGATTTGTATGCTTAAACTTGAAAATTTGTGTTTCTGTCTTATATATTGACTTATTTTCTTCGGAAGTAGTTGCTTAGTAGACATTTAGTTAGTTGTCGTCAACTTTCAGCCCCCCCGGTAAATAATTCCTGGACTCGCCGCCTAAAGATAATGCCGCTATCGTTGGCCACCTGGGCCAGGTGATCCAACGGGACCTCCGCGAGAATAGCAAATCTAGAACCGGGAGGAGAAGAGGGGATAGAAGTACCTGAGAGACTACGACGGGCGGCGGTCTGCTGGATCGCCTGCTCGACCACTGACAGCGCAGGGGTACCCACACCACCTCTAGCCGACGCCTGCCTGGTGCTCTGTCGGGGGGTCAGGGGGACCAGCGCGGGCTGGTTGACTTGGAGGCGTGTAGGCACCTGTGAGACGTCCACCGGCGTGTCGGGGAGGACAGGGGACAGTTCACAGGTCCCCGGAGCCGGCGTCGACGGGAAGAGGGGCGGGGAGCTCGCATGAGAGGTCGGAGTAGAGCCCGGTGAGAGGGTGTAGCAGAGCGCACCAGCCGAGCGAGGGGAAGACGGGGGGACGACCTCCAACCCCACGCTCGCACAGTCCTCCTCCGAGCCGCGGAGGGTCTAAGGCCAAGGGACGAAGCGTCGAGGCCCGGCAACCCCAAGTTGGAGCCATACTGGGAGGGTGGGGGCTCCAGGAGGGGCGAGGGGTCTGGGCGCGAGGACCGGGGGCGGTCCACCGCCGCCAACTTGGCCTGCGCGCTCTGAGCAAGGCCCGACGTAGCTGGAGGTGGGGGGGGGACACATGCGAAGATGCTTGTGCCGGAGCCGGGGTAGCCGAGGGGGCGAGGGGAGCGCAGTCGCGGGGGTCAGGGGCGTCGTCATCATCGTCAGGAGAGTCGTCGTCTGAGGGGTCAGTGTCGCCTGAGTGGGGGTCCTGAGCCGGTGACCGAGCCGTCGGTGCGGGTGGAGGGGGCCTGTCCAGCTCCACAGGCATGATAGCCTCACGGTCGCCTCCACTGCCACCAAAGAAGACCGGCGGTAGCGTACCCACGATGAGGAACGGGTCAGGGCAGAGAATCCGAAAGCGAACCGCCCCCTCCCCCGACAGTGAGTTGAGGTCGATCTCAGCGAGCTTGCCGGTCAGGGGGGCTAGCAGCTCGACGATCCGCTGGGTCCGGGCTAGAGCTGGAAGGCCTCGCAGGAGGACCCAGGAGGAGCACAGCTGGAGGCCCGCCTTAGGTGCAGCAGTCGGGGCCTGGATGGACATCTGGACACCGCTCAGGGATAGCGTGGGGTGTGAAAGCCCAGCGTAAGTACGTAACATCTGCACAGAGGGGAAGTCCACCGCAAACTCAGCCGGGGCAGTCTGGCGCACCTGCCACTCGTGCCCAGGGAGGAGGAGGATCTGGTCCAGCTCCCGACGAAGGGCCGCCACAGAGAGGTCAGCAGTCTCGAGTGGGAGCTGGTCTGGGATCACCGTCAGTGTGGCCAGGGTCTGTGGCACAGTCATCGGCACTCCCCCAAGGTCTACGTAGTAGAAGATGGCCTGGGCGGCGAGGCCTAGCAGCTCCAGCCTCGGGAGGCCCGGTGGCGTGGAGGAAGTCGTACAATCACCCATCTGGTGCCCAGGTGACGTGGGCGTACCCTCCAGACACCCGACCGTTGGCGTACCCGATGCAGCCCAGCACCTGGAGGCCCATGAAGCCCAACAAACTACAACTTGAAGTACAAGACAAGAACCTCATGTAAACCCTACCTGGCTCCCTTTATAAAGCCAAGCAGGGGCACCCCATAGAGCAGACCCCCACGGGACACACAGATAGGCATAGCCCTAGCGAGACCACGTCTCATATCATCGCCCTTGCGGCCACCATGTAACATCATTATACATCTATACAGATCAGACAAGCGGGATGTAGGTCTTTACCTCACCATGAGGGGACGAACCTGGGTAAATCCTTACTTGTCAGCCGACGGAACTACCAGCGTGCACTATCTCTCCCTCTCAATCAACCCGGGGTGCACAACCCTGAGATTTGCCGAGGTGATCCCTCGTCAATTGGCGCCGTCTGTGGGATGAACACGCGCTGGATTCAACGTTTATGCGGCTCCAATCTCCATCGACAACGGCGGCTAGATCGAATCTGGCCGACTCATCTACTTCGACGGATTCGACTTCATCAGCAAACTACGGCGACGGTGATGTTCCGTAGGCGCAGCTTTCGCGATCCAATCTGGCTCGCTTGCGGCGGCGTTCCGTTCCTAGCACGGACGACCCAATCTCATCGGTCGGCCAGCTGATTGAACTGCTACTGCTGATATTCAAGTCTGATCCGCGTCGAGCCAGGCATTCGCACGCGTACCGATCCAATCTCGTCGGCTAAGCGACAGTCTCGGCGTTCACGGCTTGGCAGCCTCTCGGACGTCTCGCTGGCATCAACGCCTGCGACTCGGCAACAACTTCATCACCACCGCGACAACGATCAGCGCCGGTGATACCGACAACAAACTACATTGCCGTACCCTCGGGGGCTGGCTGTTCGATGCCGACAGGCAACTCGGGGGTTGGCGGCCTCGCCTTCACCGACTCCGCCTCCGACACTCGGGGGCTGGCGTTTCGTCAACAACAACAAGTTCATCGCTGCACTCGACAAGCGACTCGAGTGCCTTCACCGGCTCTGCATCGTCGACTCCGCTTCGCCGACCTGATAAGGGACTCGGGGGCTGAGTGTTGCCCGCGTCGCACCGACTCCGGTCTGCTGCTTCGACTCCCTGCACCGCACTACCTCCGCCGCGTCGACTCCGGTCCGCCGCGTCGACTACTTCCGCGCGTCGACTCCGGTCCGCCGCGTCAACTACCTTCACCGCGTTGACTCCGGTCCGCCGCGTCGACTACTTCCGCCTCGTCGACTCCGGCCCGCCGCTTCGACTCCCTCCGTCGCACTTCACGGCGTCGACTCCGGCTCGCCGCTTCGACTCCCTCCGTCGCACTTCACGGCGTCGACTCCACCCACTACGACATCCACAACTCGCCAAGATCGACATCCAAGACTCGACAACTCCTACAACCACTTTTACGGGTCAACCTCGACGTACTCCGCCACGTCGACTCCGGTCCGCCGAGTCGACTGCCTCTACGGCACAACTCCGCCGCGTCGACTGCCTCTACGGCACCACTCCGCCGCGTCAACTCCGGTCCGCCGGGTCGACTGCCTCTACGGCACAACTCCGCCGCGTTGACTGCCTCTACGGCACCACTCCGTTGCGTCGACTCCGGTCCGCCGCGTCGACTGCCTCTACGACAACACTCCGCCGCCTCGACTCCGGTCCGCCGCGTCGACTGGCTCTACGGCACCACTCCGCCGCGTCGACTCCGGTCCGCCGTGTCGACTGCCTCTCCGGTACAACTCCGCCGCGTCGACTCCGGTCCGCCGCGTCGACTGCCTCTACGGGACAACTCCGCTGTGTCGACTCCGGTCCACCGCGCATAAACAAATTCGCCTTGGCCACACCTGATGCTCTCCCGGGTGTTGCGCCGCACAGGTCACAAACAAATTTGCCTCGGCCCCACCCGAAGCACTCGGGGGCTGCGCCGCATAGGTCTAAGTCAAACCTCGGTCGTCACCTGACGCACTCGGGGGCTGCGCCATACAGGTCTAACTTGAAAATTCCTTGGCCGCCACCTGAAGCACTCGGGGGCTGCGCCGCACAGGTCTAAGTCAAACCTCGGCCGTCACCCGACGCACTCGGGGGCTGCGCCATATAGGTCTAACTCGAAAAATCCTTGGCCGCCACCCGAAGCACTCGGGGGTTGCGCCGCACAGGTCTAAGTCAAACCTCTGCCGTCACCCGATGCACTCGGGGGCTGCGCCATACAGGTCCAACTCGAAAAATCCTTGGCCGCCACCCGAAGCATCGGGGGCTGGGCCGCACAGGTTTAAGTCAAACCTCGGCCGTCACTCGAACACTCGGGGGCTGTGCCATACAGGTCCAACAAGAAAACCTAGGCCGCACTTGAACACTCGGGGGCTGCGCCATACAGGTCCAACAACGCAGTTGGCCGTTCGGCTGAGCAAATACTCGGTATGTTTGTCGAATCCACCAAGTAGGCCGTCGGGCTGAATGAGCACCCGAATCTCATTCGAGTTCCACAAAGTAGGTCATTTGGCTAAATACAAACTCCAATCTCACTTGGTTTTTTTACGGAGTAGGCCGCTTTGCTGAATCAAAGATGCAACTCTATTCGAGTTACTTTACAAGTAAGCTTACGACAGAGAGAACTACTCAAAAGTAGCCCAATTGGCTGAATGAGCATTCAAAAGTGCATCATACAGTAGGCCGCATGAAAGGCTGAACAAAAAAGGACAATGGTTCCATCAGCGAGTTCCTAACGTCACTCCCATCGGGAGGGTATCAGAGATCTCTTTTCGACTGAGAAGTTTTTGAGATTAACCTCAATTACAAGCAATTCAGCTTAATCTCGGGGGCTACTCCCATCGGGAGCACTGTTCGCGCTCCCGATAGACTCAGTCGAAACATTAGCGACTAAAGCATCCTCTGTAAGCCCTCAACGGCCGGAGTCGAATTTCTTTAACTATCGTTTTCAGGAACAAGACGGCGTGCCCAGGAGGAAAGAGTACTTACCCGACGCATCGACTACGCCTACACGACATGCTGCTTTGAGTCTCTACCCGATTCTTCGTATCGACCAGACACTCGGGGGATACTGACGTGGGTGTACCCTCCGGACACCCGACCGTTGGCGTACCCGATGCAGCCCAGCACCTGGAGGCCCATGAAGCCCAACAAACTACAACTTGAAGTACAAGACAAGAACCTCATGTAAACCCTACCTGGCTCCCTTTATAATGCCAGGCAGGGGCACCCCATAGAGCAGACCCCCACGGGACACACAGATAGGCATAGCCCTAGCGAGACCACGTCTCATATCATCGCCCTTGCGGCCACCATGTAACATCATTATACATCTATACAGATCAGACAAGCAGGATGTAGGTCTTTACCTCACCATGAGGGGCCGAACCTGGGTAAATCCTTACTTGCCAGCCGACGGAACTACCAGCGCGCACTCTCACTCCCTCTCAATCAACCCGGGGTGCACAACCCTGGGAGTTGCCGAGGTGATCCCTCGTCACCAGGGATTCTGCAGCGGAGGCAAGCCATCGGCCGAGTACAGTCTGAGGGCATGTGTCCTAGCAAGCCACAGTTGAAGCACTCAAGACGAGATGGTGGATTCACCACTCCCTCCGCCTGAGGTCGGGGTGCCCCCCCCCCCCCCCCCCCGCCTGGGAGGGGCCACTCAGCGTGTGAGGAGCAGTAGGAGGCGGTGGTGCAGGGGGGAACCCGCCATGGTTCCCCTTCGCTCCTCCACCTCATGCCACCTGCGAAGACTTCTTGTTCTTCCTCTTGATCTTCTTCTGCGGGTTGGGGCCTGCACGCGTGCTCACACTCGCGCGAGCGTCCACGGACGCCCGAGAGCGATCGGTCACCGGGGAACGGCCAGCCTGCGGGTGGGCATCACGGTCCTGGAGCCACGAGCCGGACTCCAACCTAGGCTCCTTGCCCGCACGGCTGCTGGGGGAGCGGTCACGAGGCCGTGGGCGGGGCGCCACTGCTTGCCTGGCCACCAGGGCGCGAGGCAGCTCGTCCTCACGCTGCAGGCCGTCTGCGGAACCCTCGCGGCGACCGGGGGCGGGAGTCCGGGCCGGTGACAACCTCCGGGGAGGGGACCGGTGGCGCGTCTCCTCCGAGCGGCGTGGCGGAGGGGAGCGGCGTGGCGGACCACCACGGGGAGGGGAGGGAGCAAGCGGGGCACCGTTCGGGTGCTGGTACCGGAGGGGGGGGGGGGGGGCGAGCGGGGACGGCCGGAAGCGGGAGGGCGCTCGGCCGGCGGCGGGGAGCGGGGGCGACAACGGTGGTGGGTGTCGGCCTCCTCCTCGTCGGGCCGCGAGCGCTTCATGGCCTGAGGACGGCCGGCGGCGGCTGCTGGGGGGGATGCGGGAGCGGGAGTCGCTGGGACGGGGAAGGGAGCGGGGAGAGGGTTGGTGGGCTAGGGTTCCGCGAGCCGGTCTTTGGGGATCCAGGCCCCATTACGTGGGCCGTAGGTGGGCTCAGCCCGGCGCCACTCCAGCGCGGGCTGAGATGGGCCGAGCGGCCCATCTGGCCTGGCACGCTGCAGCGCGGCCTCCACCTCCGCCAGCATCGAGCTAGGGCACGGCCCCAACGTCGGCTTCATCGCCGGGGAGAGGGGCGGCGCCGCCGCAGTCCCAGGGCCGGGCGCGGAAGCCGGGGGAGTCTTTGACCCGGGGCGCCTCCCCGGGTGCTTGAGTTCCGCCACGGGAGCGAGCGAAGCAGAGGCCGGAGGCGTGCGAGTCACCGCCAGGCCGCCGCGCAGGGCTCACCGGAGCAGGGCGGGAACGAGTGCGACGTGGAGGTACCCGGCGCCAGGTAGTCCCCGAGCGTCGGCGACCCCGGCAGGGTGAAACGGGCCGCCAGCTCTGCCTCCACCGCGGCCGCTTCATCAAGTTCCTCCGCCACGTCCGCCCAAGCTCGACCAACGATGGAGTCCAGCGCCGGCGCCTCGCGAGGAGAGGCCATCACCGGAAGCCGCAGAGGGGAGGACGGCCGCACCGGCGAGCGCAGGGGAGGCCCCTCACCGTCGCCACCCAGACGCGGAGCTCCTATGTCCCCGCTTGTCCGGTTGATTGATACATCGATAAACAAGCTCTCATACAGTCATACTAGTTGAATTCGGCGCGGCGACACGCCGCGCCCTTGGTGAGAAATTTCTGTTTGGAAGTAACATTTGTAAAATCTGTTCGAATCTTAAAAGCGACTAATTTTAATGGTAGAATATTAATGTATCCAAATGTTGTCAAGAACATACACATAGACATATATAATCTTTTACACTCAAGAGATTGGCAACACAATTAATTTCCCAATTATATAGCGGAATTTCCCATTTTAGGGAGCCCATATTAACTCAGTTGAACCAGCATCCAGTCACAAAAACAACTGGTCCTTGCATAGGCGAATGTCCAGTGCCCAAGAATCAGTACCTACCATAGCACATGAAAACAATAAATCTTTGCATGAAACTCGTTAAATTGCTCTGGAACAAATCAAACACCGGATAAAACAAATGAAACTTCAGAGAAAAACAATTCGAACAATGAGTAGATGGATCTGTATTTACCTAATCTATCTCTATCCACTTTTCTGGTATAACTCCCAAACTCCTAGAAGGAAATGCTCATGTCGTTAAAAGACATATGTACCATATTGGATGATAAAATGTTATTCACTGACAGTTGTACATGCATATCATAATACCTATAGAAAATAACATATGGAAACTCATATTTTAATTGTCTTCTTGCCTCTAATTTAATCTCAGGACAAACAAAAACTGCCCGAAAGATCATATCTTACATTGGAACAGTCAAAATGCTTGTGATATGACCTTGCTTAAGCATAAGTTGAAAGGTACCTACCTTAGAATTATGAGTAAGTAATCTCCTGTAATTTTTCCATCTGTACATATGTAAATCCTTATAAATATTCTCTTCTCTAATAAAGGGATGTGGGGGTCTCTCCTACAGTAATCATTCGAAAAACAACAAAACTGAGTCAATTAATTTGGAACGGAGGGAGTAGGAGTCAACAAAATGGTCTCTGCCTTCTAGAAATCTATTTCACCTATTTTTTTAAAAATATGTACTTTACCTCTTTGAACCACCATTTGCAGCAGACAGCATCAAGAATCAAATAGCAAGCCAAGCCCGTGTTTCTAATAAGAACAAAAAGATGGATCTAGAACCAGACCCATGTTATTAAAGTTCTCCATTGTTAGTGTTCATTTCATTGTCTTGCTCCATAGAAGCTACCTGTAGAGTTTCATAGGAACACCAACAGTCAAGAGTTAATCAGATATAAAAAAAACTTCTGATCTATGTCGATTCCTTAGAAAAAAGAAAAAAAATAGAGCAAACTTTGGATCAGCATGTGCATGGTTTTTCTTATCCGGGCACGCTACTTGAGAGACGACATGGAAAATATATTTATCCTTACGTTGCTACGTGAGAAACTTAAAAAACCTGAAGAATCAAACTGTATTCTGCTAGTTACAATGTGCTAGAGGGAATGTTAGCGATCTCCTTCTTAGCAGATCGAACACACCCTGATGATAAACACCACAGGAAAAAAACAACCAGTGAGTGAGTATATATGTATTGTGTTAGAAACTTATGAATAATAGTTTACAGGTCGATGAACTAAATATGCAGGCTTCTACCTTCAGTTTATCCCTGTGATTAGTTGAAGTAGCCATTTTAATCGCTATAAGTTCCTATTTAGTTAGCTGTGTTCTAAAAAATATATCAACTTTGATCATTCAATGATCTGTTGCTGCATCTCATGATCATGTCAAAATTGTTTTTTAGTGCACTAATCGAATGGAATAGTAGTCTTGCAAATTATATAGTTAGCCCATGCTCATAAAATGAGAAAAACACATAGTTTTTAACTATTCAAATGCACACATGCGTATCTATTGGAAGGCCAATACACCAACTGGTAGTTTACATATGATTTCTCAAAGAAAATCTACTCCAAAAATATGGCGACGCATGGACAGTAAACATAGTCGATACATGGTCCTATGTTAAAATGATTTAAACAGCCAATATTGCATCATGTTGTGACGAACTGGGCAGAAGAAAAGCATTATGTGCCTACTCGAATATGCGGGGCTCCATGAGGAAAGTTGAGTCCATTACAGATGTGACACACTATTAATTTGGCTTTTACCATGAAATCCTAAAAACAGATCAACAAATCATAGCTTTTCTAGTAGACACAAATCAATCAAGGTACCTCCTAAATTTATGAAATAAGAGATATGGAGTAGAAAATGACAGAGCCGTACCTACTGCATTTTATAGGTGTATTAATGCCACCCTTCCCATCTAGTTTCCACTCTATTTCTTGAGGATACGAATTATTGAAAAGCAAACTCCTCCTATCAGTTGAGCTGCAGCCTACAACAAAATTAGATAGCATATCAGCTACATACTCATAGCATTGAACATGGCATAATTCATATAATTGCTCAATAGCACAGAAGCGGACAAAAACATTTTGTTCACCAAATTTAATAACCCAATAAACACTCCTGAAATATCTACTCTATCTATCCCAAGATTATCCACCCATTTCTCTTTCGCAAGGAGAGGCGTCATATTTTTATTTCTTAAGAACTAATGGAAGAGCTTAAAATTTAGACAACCCATCCAAGCCTTGGTAGCATCACAGAAAGAAAGCAAAACATCACTAAAAGCAGCCCTAGTTAAGTCATGCGTTTAATTATGTAGTAGCGAGACAATAACCTTCTTCACATCATCCACGCAAGTAAAATTGCTGATGCTATTCAACACTCAGTAGTCAGTACTAAACCTTCAAATATCGAGCTCCACATAGAAATTCAACCAAAAAACACATACAAAATGGAATAGCGGGACAAATGGTCGAGGTGGCGCTACAAACATTTAGGTCGCCTCCATTCTATGGGAGTAGTTTGTCGTCAAATTGGGTCTTAGCTACCTATGCATCCTATTTTCATTAAGAACAAATAAAAACATTCATGCTGGCATATATAGTGGTGATAAGCAAATGAATTTCCTTTTAATATTAAATTGAACAAAAATGGATACAAATGTAAACAGAGCAGCCTGGTTCAATCATGTGCTCTCGCATTCACGGAAGGAAAAACTGCATATCCTCGTATACGGTATGCACTTGTTAATCAAGTACTCAAATGGGTCAAACTGGGAAGGATTACTCTATAGCCGAAGGTCAATCGCATGAATGCACTTAAGCAAACATTGGATCTGAACGAATGCTAAGAACTGGAGCAAGGAAGAAGCAAGAGCGGTACCTCCTAGTTGGTGGGGGAATGGACTTCAGCTGGAGCGCGAGGGTACCAGAGGAGGCGAGGGAGTGGGCGTACAGGTGCGGGAGGCACCGCGCGACGTGCGGCATGGGCACGCGAGCACGCAGCTCGTGGGTCGCGCCTTGCAGCAACGACGCCCGCGCGTCCAGGTATGTGGCACGGAGCCGTTGCTCGGGGGTATACATTGTATGCATGTATTCCCTCCTACTGTATATATGAAGAAAAGAGAAAAGAATTTCAGCAAATAACATACTGGTATAGTCACAACTTCATTTCTTCCTATGTAAAATGGTAGGCTAAGATGTAGTCAGATATTCGAAAGATGACTGGCCCTTCCTTTTGGCAAGTTGTCAATTGTATATCAGCTTTTCTAGTTCACCGATTAAATTGACATGCTCCTTTCTATCGTTCAGGCCACATAGGACACTCGTGTCCCAAGAAAGTTGTAAATTATGATTTTTTCAGTTGCTGGTATACTTCTAATGATGGAAAAAGACAATGCAATGCATAAAAAATGAACGGCTTCATATCTAGCAATCATCTCTTGCTAGTACTAAAAATCTGTAGAAAAAGAACACACATTAACAGTGTAATATATTTCTTATTGGGTAAACTTCAGTATATATTTTCACTTGTGTAGAAGCTATAAACCAGAAAACACAGTGGAGAGGAACACTGCATCCGCAGGGAATAGCAATAGCTGATGGGGAAAAGGGCACCAGGCGGTAGATGATCACACAGTTGGGCGACCTCGAGGAGCAGCGCATAATGAAAATTCTACTTAGACAGCATGAAGAAAGCAAACAGGAATTTATATCAGAAGAATCCTATGTATACCCCAGTAAAAAACCTAGTAGCTCATGAATCCAAGGTTCACGACAATGCAGAAACATTGTTCCACACACGCACACACACACGAAATCAATGAACCACCAGAGCTTCTAATCGTCTGAAATTTTGCAAAGACGCACACACACACGAAATCAATGAACCACCAGAGCTTCTAATCGTCTGAAATTTTGCAAAGAGTTTGAACGAATGTCATGTGTACTAATCTGTGTAAATACATAGAAGCTGTTAGCATGCCCAGCTCCATATATTACCCTATATATCACAACGGATGACTGTACAAATATCAGGATGCCTATGTTCTTATTATCAGGACAATATAAGAAAAGATGCAGGCCTATGGGGGTACAGGATGAGAGAGAGGAATAAAAGTGGGTTTCTACCTCCAAATCCATGATGTAGGGCTAGATGTCGAGGGGCGGCGACCCGGGGCGTAGCGGCATTTCGTCGAGCAGGTCGCAGACGGCGTCGTGGCGGACCTCGTGGCCGAGCGCATCAGCCCAGCTCTGGCGCTCATCTGGACGGAGTCCATCTCCGGCGCGCATCTGGACGGAGTCCAGCTCGACCAGCCCCGCGGGATCTGAGGGCGAGCCCGCATGTGGTACTTCTCGGTGCCATCTCCACCTCTAGCTCCACCAAGATGAAGAGGGCGAGCTATAGGAGCAGCAGCCGGTCGGCTGGCGTGAGGGACGACTGAAGCCGGGATGGAGGCGAGTTGGGGTGAGGAGCTGGAGGAGGAGCAGGAGGGCGGCCGCGTTGGGGGAGGGGAATAGAGTGGATTTGAGATTAGGGTAACGGGTTGGTGTTTTATATGAAAGGACTGATTCTTAAATTTTAAGAAACGTAGTGGCTTTTGTGCAAAAAGTATGCGCGGATCGTCCGATCAGGCAGCGACGGCGCGGGATGAAAAATTGAAACACTGTTCACAATGAACAGTGAATCGATCGCTCCGAGCGCGAGATTTCCTCCGCCCTTAATATATAGTGTAATATACTAGTGCCAAAAATGTTTAGTTATAGCCTTGTGTCAGCTGTCTAATACGTAGCTCGATGCTGGCGGAGGTATAGGCCGCGCTGCAGCGTGCCAGGCCGGATGGGCCGCTCGGCCCATCTCAGCGTATGATAGCATGAGTGACAAGATCAATGCGAGTGTGTGACTTGCTGAGACAGATAAGTATATACTCCTATTGTTTCTTGGTGAAGTTCCTCCGCTGTCAAAACTGATCCTGGATCTGTTAGACACATGAATATGAGAAACTTCCTGTGTCCCCACTGCAACCCCCTTTAATTTCTTCTTGAATGAAGGGAAAGGCTAGTGGTTTGCCTCTGGTTGCTTTCATTCAAACAGCGGACAGAATCCCCCTGATTTTTGTATGACCAAACAGAAAGCAAAAGCTGTTAAGGACTGAGGGAGGGAAGAAAAGATGACAGAAGGAAAAAAGCGATGCATGACATTTTCCTTTTTTTTCCCGCCTCACTTGAAATGGAATCGACGCAAAATAAATTAATCAACTAAACAAATGAAACAGACGAGAAACTCATGCATGAACAGGTGGTTTCAGGCTTTTAGCACCTGGATGGCATGAAACAGCAACCAACAAAAACGCTCAGCAAATTCATTTTACCTGCACTAATAGTACCTAGATACTGCCTTCTAGCTAGTTTGGTTAGTTTCTCATATTTGGAACACCATTTTTGTTGTTGAGAAAACCATATCTTTTCATGATAAAGAAAGTTCAATAAAATGACCACGAAATTACGAAGACCGTCAGTACAAAAATGTTTACTGAAAATTAAGACCAGAACTTTCTCTTGAACCAATTAGGTAGATGTGAGCTTTTGTGTGGACATGGGCCCCAAACAATCCTACCGCTAGCACATATATGAGTCCTGCCTCCTGAGGGCAGGCCACCAGCTTGACAAGCCATGGTAGTTGCACACTTGCACTACAGTACATAAGCATCATCTCCATGGATCACCTACTCAACACCAAGCCTCCTCCCCCAGCCCCTCCTACCTCCACCGGCAGCAGCCTCAAGGTCAGGGCGTCAACAGAGGCCGTCGTCAAGGGCAAGCATCTCTTCCATGTCTTCGCCGTCACACACGCCGGCCGCCTCGTCGGAGCCCTTGCCGGCGCAAGGTCGGCCGTCCTCGGTTTCCTCATCGCCAAGACCGGTCTCGTCGCTACCAAGCTGAGGAGAAGGTGGACCAAGATCAGGAACAAGGGCAAGGAATCACCCTCCTTCGCTTCCAGCGGCGGTGGAAATACAACCCCGACGCAGTACCTCAACCTGCTCCCTGACAGCGCCGTACCGTCGTGGTCGTCGCCGATAGAGTCCGGCGGCAACGAGGCCGGAGTGGCGTACTACTACGACTCTTCGTGGAACACGGTGATCCCCACCGACCAGCTGCCGCCAATGATGGTGGCCGGAGTGGAGGAGGAGGTCACTGCAGGTTGCAATGACATTGACAGGCTCGCCGAGAGGTTCATAGCCAGGTGCCATGAGAGGTTTATGCTGGAGAAGCAGGCGTCCTACAGGAGGTTCCAAGAGATGCTGGCTAGGAGCTTCTAGAACCTTGTTGTTGTTTTCCATCATTCATTAATTCATGACTTTGGTCATGTTTTTTCTTAGAACAATTTTTGTCAAACGGTTTTATTTTTTTAAAGATCGATTGCAGCCTTGTAAGAGTTTATTTCTTGATGATTATGACTATGAGTAGTACTAGTAGTCATGGGTTAAGTTTTTGATTCATAGATTGAGTCCTTACTTTTAGTACATTTCTTCGCCTCTTTACCTCGAAGACATGCATAACGCATTAATCTAATTAAATTTTACTACAAAAACTGACATAAAAGTGTTACAAAAATATATTTACATGCGCATTTCCTACAAATCTACACTAGTCAATACTCAGTACATTGTGTTATATGTGTACATTTTATTTTTGTTCACAACAATGCCTGGTACTAGCAGATTTAATTTTGCTGTTTGACTTAGCCTGCATTTGTTTTCTTATTTTGGCCCTTATAGACACGCTGCAACTTTTACACCTTTCGATACCAGCTTGGAATGGAGTCTTGAAAAATTCACAAATCATTCGACTGCTATTCCCTGTCAATTTGACCACAAAAATACGTATGAGCAAAAGGTTGCCCGAGTGGTAAAAGCCACACAAAGTGGACAAGAGCTGATGATCATTTGTTGCAACTGATTTTCTGTCTCATCGTCCAATACCCAATTACAGGATTGCTGAAACAGTTTTCTTTTACAAATTTGACCCCTGCTCAATTTTATTGTTACATATAACCCCTTCCCTTTTTTTGTGTCAAATTTAAGCTTGGCGAGGCGACACGTGTCCTCCCGCCATCCTAGATGGAGGGAAGTCTTGCAATCTGAATGACTTGGATTTTTCGCAAAAAGGAAGAATGCCCTATTTTCATTTTTTTTAAAGGACCAGAAGAGTTCCTAATTTCAGAACGAAAGAAAAAGAAAAGAACCAGAGATTCATTGCATCGTTGCTACAGTACAACAACTCCCTCTTCCCCAGCGACTCAACGCGGAACTGCCGAACTGCTCCTCTGACTTTGCTTCACCAACTCGCCTCGTGTGCCCGCTGCAAACCGCGACGAGCAAGCAACCCTCCCCTGCCGCACAGAACTCCCAGAGCGTCTAGATCGAAGCTGACCGAATCCCGGATCCTACACCCGCTGCTCCGAGGGAGGCTGCTGGGATTGGTTGGTTGTTTCTTAGCCAGTCCACGATTTTTTCTAGATCCTGGACTGCTTTTAGCTGCAAGTCGCCTCCTCCCAATCTGCATCCCCTCGCTTACCAAATCCTCAGCTCTCACCTCTCAGCTCTCAGGTTCAGATTTTTCTCCATATTCCATATTAGCTAGTACCTATTTCTTTCCAGTTATTAATCACCGTGCATAGTTGATCCAAGAAATTTTGACTTTTTGGGGACAGCATGACCGAGTGATGCGAGGAATCTGCTTCTTCTTATCCTTTATTTTATTTTTTTTAAATATGATCCAAGGGGAAGGACAATCCTAGTTATTATTTTTTGTTGATGTGAAAACTTGAGCGCGATTCATCTCTACGGCGTATCTCAGATTCTTGGTCAGCGGTATAGGGATGGATAACGCCATTGAGGTATAATTGGAGAACTAGTTAGTTAGATTAATGCTCCATTCAGTGAAATGAGCAAGATGATAAGTAACATTCGTCTACTTAATTTGTTGTGTCATTTATAGATCCTGATTTCGTATTCACCACGTGGGGGAATAATTTACTATTTTCCACACTTTTCTCAGATCCTTTATAGACCACCACATGTCAGTGACATAAGCTGTGGCGAATAATAAACGTGAAAAGTAAAGTGGGGCAAATAATAAAATCCCCCCGTGGGATGCCCCATAAGGTATTTTAGTAAAACGGAAATCTTAGAAAAACAGTTTCTGTTGAGTAGGCAAAATATGTACTGAGCTGCATTTTTTCAGTTTCACAATTGCTTGTGGTGGTTAAAACTATGAGAGATAATCTAACTGAACTTGCAAAGCTGTGATCCATCCATCACATTTCGACATATGTATGATTGTCTCTGGTGGTGTGTTCGAATCCTAGCAAAGATGAGTTATAGCCTTGCTTGGCTAGAGGAGGCAGGTAGAGTCAAAACTCTTCCTTGAAGAGGAGTACTGAGGCAAAGCCCTTGCAATATACCTCCACCTTCTCATGTTTCAAAAGTTGCCTTTTTTGTCTTGAAAGAAAATGCACCTTGAACACTCACATTTCTTAAGGTGAAAAATCTGCTGGTGCTTTTTTGGAGGCGAACTGATAAGCCAAATTGAAAATACCCTTTTTGTTACATTGTAGATTCGCAAACCTTATGGCTTCAAGCACTGGCAAGAAGCTCATTCAGATCGATGTGAGCGCGGATACAGTGTGCCCTTGGTGCTTTGTTGGAAAAAAGAACCTTGAGAAAGCTATGGAGCAAACCATGCACAAGTTCGATTTTGAGGTTTTACTTCTTTCAAACACTATCATGATCTAAGATCGCAATTGTTGTCGCACGATGTCAGACTAGTGTAACTCTTGCGGCTTTACAGGTTCGTTGGCATCCATACTTTCTGAATCCCGATGCATCTAAGGAAGGTGTCAAGAAATCTGATTTCTACAGGATGAAGTTTGGCCCTGTTCAGTCTGAGCGTGCAACTGCTCGCATGACAGAGGTTCTCTCATTTGTTCTTGACCGTGGTAGTGTTGATTCACATGCCATATAATGTATTTAGCTGCTGACATGCTCTTCTGGCAGATGTTCCGAGGACTTGGCTTTGAATATGACATGTCCGGACTCACGTTAGTGCATGTTTTAAAATTGTCCCATTATTCCATCCACTGCATAATGTCTGTCAGTTGTTAGTGCACTGACTTCAAGATTGTAATGCAGCGGGAATACAATGGACAGTCATAGGCTCATAACACTTGCTGGACACCAAGGTTGCGAAAAACAAAATGCTCTTGTGGAAGAATTAATGGTCAGCTATTTTTGCCAAGGAAAATATATTGGTGATGGGTGAGTACATATTGAACTCGATGAGTATAGCCATTATTGCAAAATCTTGTTGCTTCTTCGTTTTTTATTTCTTACCTTAATCCTACATTTTGTGTATATTATATTTGCACAAATAAATCATTGTTGACCTGTTGCGCCCTTTCTGTATAACAACTGTTTGTAGGGAAGTAACTGCTTTCAGTACTGACACATTATTCATATTCTGTGCTGGTAATGGCACAATGGTGTGAATGAATATTAGACTCCGTTATTCCTCTGAAAGAAAATTTGCTGTAACATGGATATGCATGAATATTAGAGTCCGTTATTCACTGCAGTAGGTGAATAAACATATCACGTTAAGAATATGCCTTTGGTCATCTCAATAAAAAAATACCTTTTGTATATAAAATTTATTGAGGCAAAATGGTGTGACAAGTCCTATGCCAGATACATTCGCCTTTAACAGATGATATTTTTTGGTCATTTATCTGCTCTGGACGTGAGATACTCACAATGAGACAATAGAAAACACCTGTCCACCTTTATATGTTACACATTCTGCATCATTTATTTTTATTTTTGATAGACAAAAATGAACCGTCATCCACTCTCTTCATGCTTGATCACAACTATGATCTTTGCGGCATTTAACAACAACATAGGTCACCAAAAAGTAGGCAGTGTGTTGCTTCATTTGTTCGAGGGAATATTCCTCTCATTGACCCACTTTTTGCCTCAGTCTGGCTTTCTATGTTGACCATTGTTTTATGCACTCTTACGGAATTCATTTTCCAAATGTGTGAAGGCAAGTTCTTCTGGATGCTGCAAGAAAGGTGGGCATAGAAGGAGCAGAAGAATTGCTGCAGGACCCTAACAAAGGAGTTGATGAGGTATGTTTTGCACTTGTAGATTGTAGGTGCTCCACGTTGCACCACTATTTGTGAAAGACTGAAATGGCTGGAGCGTCTTAATCCCTTTTCTGGTGTACAAGGTTAAGGAAGAACTCATCAAGTATTCTTCTAGCATTTCGGGAGTACCTCACTTTGTGGTATGAATATTAATCATTTGTTATTATTATTTTCGAGAATCATAATCATTTGTTATTATTATTATCGTCATGTTCATCTTTTATCCTATCAATGACTGCATGATAACCTGTTGTGCTGTTTTTCAGATCAATGGAAAATATCAACTCAGTGGTGGTCAGCCTTCAAACATATTCATGAAGGCCTTTGAGGTGGCTGCCAAAGACGGAGCTGAATGATTATTCAACAAATTTCTCTACGGATTCCTTTGCATGCAGTTGTATACTTATATGTACAAAATGAATAAAGTGGTATGGTAGAAGCTAATAAAGGTGGCTTCCAAAAATGGGAAGTAAAAAATTATAAGTGATTTGTGGCTTAATTATGAAAGATAATGGCTGACTTCTTTTGGGCCTTGTGAAACAGTTTCTGGGTTGAGAAGCCCAAAAACTTAAAAGAACTCTCCAGATTTTCTCCACCGTATAAGTGGCTTCTAGCTCAATTACACACAGTGGACAGAAACTGAATGAGAGCAGTTTCCCGAGCTTCTCACCTCGGCCCGCGAATCGTTTCGCAAAATTTACCACCGGATTGTGGAAATCATTAGAAAAAGGTTTCCCTTTGCAAAGGTCCACGCGCGTGCGCTCCGGTGCTGACAAGTGTCGCAATTTCGTTCATTTCTGCTCTCACCTTTTCTGCACGCGGTGACAAGTGACAGCTCACTGGTGGTGGGCAGAGGGTTGTACATGCATTTATTTTGAGATTCGTTTTTTATAAACGAAATATTTTAAGAACCGTTTATCCGATTTACGAACCGTTTTCACTTTTGAACTCCTCACGTCGAGATCTCCAAAACTAGATCTCATATTGATAGGTTTCGACAAACTTTTTTTTTGTACTTCGGATTGTGTATGTTTTGTACACCCTAAGTGTAGTCGTACGTACAAACTGAATTTTTGTAGTTGTACGTACAACTTGCTACGTGTAGTTGTTTGTACAACATGAATGTATTTCTACGTACAACATGTCCTGTGTTGCTGTACAACCCGGTCTATGTTGTTCTACAATCCGGTCTGTGTGTTGTTGTACAACCCGGTTTTTGTTGCTGTACAACGCGGTCTCCTTTGCTGTACAACCCGGTCGGGGTTGCTGTACGTACAAACTGTTTTATGTTGTTGTACAACCCGGTCTGTGTTGTTGTACAACCCGGTCTGTGTTGTTTTACATCCCGTTCTGTGTAATTGTACAAACTGATTCTGTGTAATTGTACGTATGAGTTTATATGCTTGTACGTCTAAGTCTATATTATATGTACAACATTATCTGCGTAGTTGTATGTATAAACTCTGATAATACATACACTATTTTTTGTACTTTGTGTTTGCTGATTTATGTACTTTGCCTTCCTACGCGGCCTCCGTCGTACAACGACTGTCGCACGGGGCAAATCTGATCGCGTACGCCGGCTGCATCCATAGTCGTACATTCGTCGTGAGGTTTGTACGCGCCCAAGCACTCAGGCAGAGGCGATCGTATACCGCCCATACAGTACTGCACCCATGCAAGATCGCGCTGCGCGTGGAGATCATCCTACGTGAGGACCACGTGGCGGCAGCACCGAGGGCGCAGGTGGCCTTCGCGTAGGCAAACCTTCGCCTAGCGATACCCCCGGATTGCCCCTCCGCGCCTCTCTTCTCTCACCGATCTGGTATTCTGGTACAGGAAAAAGAAAAATCCCAACGCCCACCTGTTCGCTCGCACCTCCCGCACCCCACCCCGACCTCCCTCATCTTCCCCATCGCCGGCCGCCAGTTACCCGCGCCGCCGCGTCTCTCCTACCGGCCCCAGCCCCAGATCTCATCTGGCCACAGGCGGATACGGTTCCGCCCCACCCCTTTCCCAGCCCGCTGCCCCATCTCCTCTGCCATCTCGCCCGGATTCGCCACCCCACCGCCGGCTCCTCCTCGTGGATACGTCGAGCTCCAGCTGCTCCACTCGTCCGCCGCGGTCCTCCGACGTCAAGCTCGTCCGATCCTACTGCTTCAAGGTCGAGCGATCTCGAGCTCGTCCGCACAACCGAGCCAGCAAGCTGGCAACAACCTTCCCTCGTACCTGTTGCTAACTTATGCATGCGGAAGAGGGTCGCGTTGGTGTCCACCAGGATGGCTGCGCCAGCAGCTCCGCCCATGGCTGCTCAGCCGGCACTCGATCCGTCCATGGTTTTTTATCAAGCTTTGTATGCTTCTGTTTTTTTTGTAGTCTGTGCTAGTCTACTTTTGTGCAAATTCTATCGACCTGGATAGTCTATACTGACGGATTATGGCCGTTTAGCGTTCAGATTTCGTATTGTTATATGTTATTGTTGCATTATCTGAATTTCCTGGTGACAAGAAGAAAATGTAGTTCTATGTATAGCCTCAGTTGTGAACTGTAGTTTCAGTCCGTACCTATAGAGCAATGTAAATTGTGAACTGTAATTTCAAATCGGTATAACATTTCTTTTATTTTGGAATATACTGTATTATCGGTAAATCCAACATATTTCAATAACATTTCTTTTATTTTGACATGTACTAAATTATACTATGACTTTTATGCGTAAAAAATGTATATGTAATATAACGCTGTTTTCTTATGCGTAAAATCAAATTCAGGGGTGCTATAGACATCTCACACCTCGACACATCGAACAAGCTAAAACTACACAAGCCCAAAAGAACTCTTCTACTGGATTTTAGGAGCTTCTCCCCACAACAGATTCTCCCCACCAAAATCTATAGCCCAGCTTATGCATAAACATAAGCCTAAAAGAAGTGGCCCAATGTATGAACCCCATTGTTTTTTCATAATCCTGATGTGATGATAGTATTTTGCAGTCTAGTTTATTTCATCATAGTGTTGCTTTCGGAACTCCAAGAACGATACACATGTTTTCACTTTTTAGGAGTACGGTTTGCAGTGTTATGTGCAAGACTTGATGTCTGTTATGAAAGCCAAGATTCTGAATATAGAACTATCGTCGTGGCGAACAGGCAGATGCCTACGGGTAGGCTAAGTTGTGGGGCCGATGGACGATAGGGGATCTCGGGGAGGGATTGCGCGATGAACTTGCACGCAGATAAACTCAAACGACACAGAGACACAAGGATTTACCCTGCTTCGGGACTCTCGTGAGGAGATAAAACCCCTACTGCAGCATCTATCCTATTTGGTAATTTCTCCTCTTTTTATCCGGGCTACAACATGCTCCATGAGCTGAGCAAGATTTGCCTCTAAGAGGACTTGGGAGCAAATGGAAGGGGGGGTGGGGGATGGGGAGCCCGTGAGGGTGTTGGCTGATTGCTTTGGTGCCTCCCCCTGGTGCTCTTATATAGAGGAGCCGAGGGGACAAAGTCTGGCCCACGTGCACTATTCACGACACTGTAGCGGACATGACTACTGGGTTACATCGGTACTGTTCACGCGTCACTGAAGGGGATCGTGTGCAGAAAACAAAAAAATTTCTACGAACGACATCCTTAAACTAGCCAAGATCTACACTATGCAGATATAGAAGTACGGCGGAGATCGGAATACATACCCTCGTAGACCGAATAGTGGGGATTACGCTCCCGCACAAGCGTTGACGATGAAGACGTCGTAGCCGACCTCTAGGTCGCGGAGAACTCGGCGCGACGAAGATGACGAAGATGACCCCGAGGTCGGGTGGAGGAAGTAGGCCTCCGAGTACCGCTAGCGCAACACCTCGCAGGGAGTCGCACACATACGGTGGAGACGACGGCCTCCGAAGCTCCAGTCCAGGACGAGCAACAGAAGACTTGGACCGGAACACCAGCAACGCGGCAGCGGGCTATGGTGGAAGAGATCCCCCTCCTCTACTCGGCGCGGCTCCGTCAAGGGAACCACGAGATCGAGAGAGAAATTGGGAATTAATTGGTGAATTAAAAGGCCAGGGGTGCCCCTTCTTATATAGGCTCCCAGGGGGAGCCAACCTTGCCAGCCAGGCAATGTGGGACTATCCCACATGCCTGGTTCGGCCAAGGCTGGTGCGCCGGCCCTAGGTGGGCCCCATTTGGCCCACCTAGGCCGGCCAAGCCTCCCCCACAAAATTCCCTTGAGGGTTTCCCCCCCCCCCCCATGGGCCTTCTTTCGACCAGAAGGCCCATTTAGGGAAATCAGACTAAATAAATTCGAAAATAAATATATAAAATCATATTTGCATATTAATTACACTAATTAATATCAAACATAATATATATAATTTTTCCTAGCTCCGAAAACTCTTTCGGCGCTGCCCGATCTCCATCGGACCCCTCCCGAGACGCTTCCGGTGATCTCCTTCCTTTCCGTTTGTCTTGTCGAAACCCCTTAAGTGTGTTACCCTAGCGGTTCGATATAATATCAGGTATGATCAAGACTCCTCAATGATCAACGACTAACTCGTAGGCCTGGACCCCATGAATTAACCCCTGAGATATAACGAATGACTTTCATCTATCAAACCTGGACGTATAGTCTTAAACCCTTTGTCATGGCGATACTTAGCGTGTCCGAGCATCATTCTCAGATATCTCCATACCTAGCATGATCTCGTTACCGACATCGCTATCTTCTACTCGTCTATGATATTATGTCAGCTGGTGACCTAGTCACATGTTTGCAAACTCATTTGACATAATCTCACCGAGTGGGCCCTAGAGTATCTATCCGGCTATGCGGACTGACAAATCCCGCTGTTGACCCCTCGTCTCAACTACTCCTTTCCGATACCCAAAAGTATCACCGTTATTGTCATACTAAATAAGATACGACATTTGGTGCGATCAAAGTATCTTCCAGGAATACCAATAAGAGTTGATCTCACGGTCTTAAGGCGTAACGACTATGTCCTATAAATACTGGGTATGTCCATCACATCGTTACTCCTAACGATATGACTTCCGTTGCTGACCGGCGCCATGCCCTATGATCGGAAAACCTCGATCATCAATCGCGCAATGAAACTAGTCTTAGTAGAGGCTACTAGGGACCTGGTTGTTTATCTACCACACCTGTATTAATGTTTCCGCTTAATACAGTTATAGCATGGTATAAAACATATAATGAACGATTGGGATATTGCCAATAAACTATGTTTATTAAGTGCCTCTAGGGCATATTCCCTTCAGTCTCCCACTTGCACTAGAGTAACACTTAATCTAGTTTACAACCTGGTAAAAGCTCAACACCCATAGCATCTTGGTGCCTGCTCGCCTCGTGGAAGAGGAATACAGTCAATAGACCTCACACATTGAGACCTATATGTGCTTTGCAATACTTCTATGTCACCTAGTTTGACATCAACCCGTATCTTACGTTGACGGTAAAATATATCCCAGTGGATGGAGTGAGACTCGAGCATTCGCGTAGCATGCGCCTTAAAAGTCTGAAAGATCTATTAAGGGACCACCTACGCTCGGAAAATTTCTCAGTCCAATCACACTTGCTACTTCTAAAGTCGCGATATATTTCTATACCTATGTAGATTATGCGACCATGTATTCATATGCGACTTCGCAAACTAACCATGTCTTTCTTCAAAATAAAGGACATCTCCTATATGAGATTTCTAGTCGTATGGGTCAGTGTGATAACTTGCATCATCGTAACCACTTTACGGCAAGTTGCCATTCCACTCTTACCCGTTACTAGAAAACCTATCTTCAGTTCTCATAGACACTGAAGAATAAACTTAACGTTTGTTCATTGATCCACACAAGGATGACTCTAGAACCTGTTCTTCAACCAAGAACTCGGGTCACACTAAGTCGAGCTTTCAGTCTGATAGACTCTATGTGTGATACATAGAGAATGTCGAACATCATTTTCTATCACTGAAAAAGTCAAGATTAACTTAATCTTTTACCTAGTCATACAAGCAAGAACCTCTTTCTTCGCTTGTCCTTTTCTGAAACACTTCAGAATCCTGACTTAGGAAATACTCCGACTTAATGTTATTAAGCCCCCTCTGATCTATACAATTATAAATCAGATGCCTAATACTCCTAACTTCATTTCATAGAAAATTTAATCACTTAAATAATCCTTTACACTCTACTAGAGGATCTGTGTCATTCAATATGTAGTTACATACAAAATCACGAATGACACCTAGCTCCCACTCAAATATGCCTTCCGCATATAAGATCAAGGAAAAGCTACTTAGCTCCCACTCAAATATGCCTTCCGCATACAAGATCAAGGAAAGCTACTTTGCTCCCACTCACCTCTTTGCAAATGTAGGTTTCGTCAACTATTTTTGGACAACTCCAAAATCCTTTGATCACATTATCAAAGTGAAGATTCCAACTCCGATATGCTTGCTTCTGCCCATGAATGGACAACCAAAGTTTGCACACATGTTTAGCATCCTCAGGATTACAAACCATTCTTAATTACACTATTAAGAACCATGGTTTTCTCATCCATCTATCAATTTCTCATTCGAAATTATAGTAATTGCTAAACGACCCAGAATAGATTTAGGCTTCGCCACTTGAGACAAAGTCTCATGTGGTCTGTCGGAACTGTTTCACGACATATCGAATCTGCTCAATATCTACTCTCTCATAAAACTCCATATACTATCAACATCCTAGATGCCATCAAGAAGATCTCCCATGTCGTGGTGGTGTCACGGCAGATGCCATAGGATGGCTAATTTGTGGGGCCGATGGACGTTGGTGGATCCGGGGAGGGATAGCGAGCTGAAGAGCTCACACGGGGAGGATCCCGGTAAAACCGAGATCTTCCAAGAACTGGGAACAAGAACAAAACGCAAAGGGGAAGATCTAACAAATACAAAGAAATGCACGAAGGCACACAACACACAGACGATATACCCAGGTTCAGGGCCCTCGTGAGGAGGTAACACCCCTACTCCTGCCTTTCCTCTCTATATATTGGTGGTACAAAGACTACAACTTGCTACAGGATCTGTCAAAGGATGAAGAACAAAGAACTAGATGAACTCAAGGTGAAGAGGAATAACTGCTCTAAGAGTAAAATGCGACTATAGCTTTGGCTCTGAAGTTGGTCTCCTGCTCTCAGGAGCAGTTATGGCGCCTTTTATAGAGGTCTGGCCAGGAGGGCCGGAAACCCTAATTTGTCTTGGCCCCACCGGACAGGCCTAGCCGGGATGTCGTCACCGGCTAGTGCGACCTAGTCGCCGGACTATCCGGAGTAGCCCCTTCGTCATCACCTCGTTAAGGACGGCAGGCGCCGCCCTACATCATCATTGTCCCCTTGTCAGAGACTAGACATGTCTTTGCCCATCCCGGATAGCCTTTTCCGGATTGCCGGGCTAGGCAGGTCAGGTCTTGTCGTACCACGCTCGTACCGGCTGACGCGCTCCCGTGTCAGGCGGGAGGTGACCATGCTCCCGTGTCAGGCGGGAGGTGACCATGCTTCCGTGTCAGGCGGAACGGTACTTCCCCCCGCGATAGACGGGAAAGCCTGCTACGGACCGTTGACGGCCTACCGGAAACCCCTGCTCCGGATACCTCCTTGCCTTCCACTGAACCTCTTCTGCACAAGATCAACACCGAGAGTCGGTCCGGTTAGTACCTACCCGGAATACCTATCCGGTAAATCCGAGTACACCCCCACCCGGAAGTCTCCCCGGAGTCCTAGATCCGGGATCCTTCCCGGAGACGTCCGAGCTCGTCTCAGGATGAGTATCTCTAGGCCTAGCCTCCCGAAGATGTCTTAGCCTATCGGCAAAGACATCTTCGAGAAGCTAGTTCTTAGAGGAACCACCCGCTCATGCTTGTGCTGCGAGTGAAGACTGGGGGTGTCTTTTTATAGCTGCCAGAGCTGACCCTTGCGGTTGCCAGGAGGCACTTTGCCCTCTTCCAGTGCCTAAGGGTCAGGTTGCCCTTTCGGCACACCAGGAGGTGTCCCTTGCTGTCGCCAAAGGTCAAGCACTGTTGATATTTACCGGGTTATACCGGGATCTGCCCCTACCCGGGGGGTAGCCCCCCGACACTAGTCCCCGAAGCTGGTGCTGCACAGCGACCTCGGATGATGTGCGGGATCAGCTTTAAACAACAACCATTTTCTGAGAACCAATTATGCCATCTTTTTATTCCATGCCGAGATCGCTTCTTCCCGAGATCTTTTTACCGAGATCTTCCCACCGAGATTGCCTTAACCGGGAGGCGAAGCCTGCGATCGGATAGTACCATGTCAGTGAATCTCGACCGTTGATCTCCCGATGAATTCGAGACATTCAGTCAAGGCCCACCCGACGTCCCGTCTGCGCAGAGACGCACTCGAGTGCCTCTGCGCACGCACGGCGTCGCTTGGGTTCCCGCGCCGAGGAGCCGCATCCGATCCGGAATCCAACCGTTGGGGCCGTGTGGCCCTTGGTGTGGCCGGATCGGGCGCTCCGGATAGTGCCACGTGTCCTGCGGCACAAAAAAGATCCCACCCACGATCGTGGAGATCGTGGGCGGGAAAATCGGAAACCGCTCCGGAATCCCCCCCCCCCATAAATAGGGAGCCGGAACGGTCTCCTTCACTTCTTGTTCTTCGCTTCTCTTCTCCTTCACCGTCTCGAACTCGTCGCCGCCGCTGCGCTCGTCACCCGCACGACGTCCCGCTCGCCGTTCGCCAGAGCTCGCACCGCGCCGTCCCTCTCGCACGTCGCCGATCTCCTCCTTCACCGGGAGTTTTTTCCTCTCCGCTCCGATGCGTTTTTTCGGTAGAGTAACCGCTCGACTCCGGCCGTGCCCTAGCACAAGCACGGTTGCGCCGTCGCCGGCGACCACATTCGAGCGGCGCGCACGAGGCGCACGGTGATGAATCCCCGTGGCGCTAGAAAGTATATCGGTCACCCTCATTTGTGCCTCGCTTGAGTCAAGCGCGAGTTTTTTTTTCCTCCCTTTTATCTCGAATTTTCCGCACACGGTAGATCTTGTTTCTTATGAACCCGGTAGCGTTTAGCAGTTTGTGCTCCTACATCCTAGTTTCCGGTAGAGTAACTCCGACTAACCACCGCTGCGCCTGCAGAGTAGCCCGGATACCCCTGCACGCTTCTCCGACATGGGTGAAGAACGTGCTCGGGGGTGCTGGGATGGGTCCGAGACGAAGCAGTCGGATCTTGACTGGCTGTATCGGACTCACCGGATTCCCCCGGAAGTCGAGAGCCGTCTATCGGGAGAGGAGGTTGCGCCGGAACCCCAACCCGTGGAATTCGTGGTATTCCTATCGCATTTCGAGCGCGGGTTTGGGCTTCCGGCTAGCCCCTTCTTCCGCGACTTCCTCGACACGTACGACGTCCAACCTCATCATCTTCCCGCCAACGCCATCATGATGCTCTCGGTCTTCACCACCTACGCGGAGGCGTATCTCGGCATCTGGCCATTTGTGGATCTCTGGGCCAAGTATTTCATCCTTCGCCGCCAAACCATCCCCAATCCAGACCAGAAGATAAAGGACTTAGTCGATTGCGGAGCGGCCACCGTCATCCCTCGCGCGGACTCCGGATTCCCCATAGTCAAGGGACTAGAGTCCTGCCGGAAATGGCAGCGTAGCTTCTTCTACGTGAAGAACCGGGAGCCCTCGAGAGATGGTCCGGGGTCCTCGAACCCGGACTTCATCAGTCTGCCGGAATTCGTCATGGGTCCTCCGCGTGAATTCCGTCGCTGGAAGCATCTTCCCGACAACGACGAGATCAAATACATGCACGATGTTCTGCATGTGCTAACTCAGCAGATGACCGGTGATGATCTCTTGCGCTGCTTCATTGTCCGCCGGGTCTGCCCCCTTCAAAACCGAGTGCACAAGATGTGCCACATGTCCGGGAACTTCGATCCCACTAGGACCAGTATCCTTGGGCTAAACCACGGGGGGGCCGTCCGTCGTGTTCGAGCTATTGCCCGGACGGAGATGACGGAGGACTATACTTGGGGGCTCCTTGGGGGATGTCGGAGAAGACCATGCGACCAGGTGCTTATATCAATCTTTCGTGCCTTCGCCTTCGTGCATGCGCTCACCTGGACACCGACACGGCCTAACTTGTTTGCGCAGTTGTTCGAGCGTCAACACGAAGAAGACGCCGCCCACGTCGACGGGAATTACACGCCGGACTTCCCGAAACCGGACGTGATGCCGAGAGAGGATCCCGACGGCGAGGACCACCTCGCCATCCCTTTCGTGAAGGCCTCGGGTAACCCTTCAACTCCAGAGGCAGTTTTCATTTCTTCGGATGATGAGGATGAGATTGACTGCGAGATCCTTGACGTTATTGACGCTCTTCCTCTGAATTGGGCCCCAGCAGTGGTTCCAAAACCGACAACCGGGACCAAACGTGCCGAGAGCCGGAAGCGCGCGGCTTCCGACACCGAGGGGGCCGATAACTCCGGCAACCCCCCCAAGAAGGGTAAACCGAGCAAGCAGACAACCGAGAAGCCTCCTCGGCGCCGGCAGAGGGGTCCTCCCCTTGTGGATTCCGGGTACGTTTTCCTTGCCTCATGTTACTTGACTTTGCTTTCTCCACAACTTTTACTAAGACATTTCCTTTCAGTGACGCGCTCGAGCTCCCGACACCTGCTGTTCCTCCTCCTCCGGGAACTCGGACTCCCAGCCCGGCTCGGGCCTCTCCTTCACCTCTTCGCCCTTCTGCTCGAGGAAATGAAGCCGCCGCCCCCGGTGCCGCACCGGCAAGCGTCGCGACCTCGGATGCACCTCCGGTGATCGACGAGATTGCGGTGCCGGCCACGACCCTCTCGGGAGAAGTGCTTCTTCCGGAGAGCCCGCGCCGGGTTCCCGGTCTGGAGGCAGAGATCCTCAGCCCTCGCCGGGAACCTGCAGCAAGTGGCGCCTCTCGGCCAGCCGCGACCAAGACCATCCCTGAGAAGCAGCGTACCGCCTCCTCCCGGCCAGCAGATCAAGTTCCCAAGTCTCGCGGCAAGGCTGCTAGGCAGAAAACGCCTTCTGCCCCACCCGCAGCTGCCCCGACATCCTCGTCTCAGGACCTGGTGCTGCGCCCGGGTATGTTTTCCTCGTTACCACCGCCTCCTGCCGAGATCCCTACTGCCGCCTTGCGGATGTTGCGAGCAACGGTCAGCTCCTTTGTATCTTCAGGATCCCGGGACATCGCTGCCACCCGCGCTGCCGGCGGCTCCGGCATTTGGGTTGTTGATGACTTCAACAAAGCCTGGCTTGCCGCCGACGCTTCCGAGACTGCAGGGGACTTGCACGCTGCAGGCCCGAGCCGCAGCGCTCAAGCCCTGCATGCTCTCCAGGTGGCCGCGCTGGATGTCACCCGAGTAAGCGAGGTAAGCTTTTCCTCATCAACAAACGCATTTGTTCCTTCCACCACCACTAGTCCCCGAGATTGGTGCTTAGTGCTCTAGATTCCACCGAATAGCAGATCACTAGGTTCCAATCTTAGAGAAAAATCCAGGACTCGTAGACCGAGTCCCCGAGATCCTCCCAACCGGGTAGGTTGCTTAAAAAATTGCTCCATCACCACTAGTCCCCGAGATTGGTGCTTAGTGCTCTAGATTCCACCGAATAGGAGATCACTAGGCTCCAATCTTAGAGAAAAATCCTGGACTCGGACACCGAGTCCCCGAGATCCTCCCAACCGGGTTCATTACATCTTTTCCATACTGACTGACTTCTTCTTCCTTGTCTTGCTTTCAGGAATGCAGCCAAAAACGCCGCGACATCTTCAACCGGGTTCTTTCTGAACTCGGTCAGTCGAAGAAATGTGAAGACCGCCTCCGGGAAGAACGGGATGCCGCGCGCCAGGTCTCGGTAGACCAAAAGGCTGCCCTTGGTACCGCGCAAGCCGAGATTGCGCGTCTCAACGGCGAGCTCGCCAAGACCCAGACTGCTATGTCCGAGATGAAGAAGGGCTTCATCGAGGCGACAAATAAACAGAAGGAGACCTTGGACCAGTCGGCGGCGCGCGCGGATAACGCCGAGACCGAGCTGGGTCTTCTCCGGTCGCGTTCTGACACTTGGCTCGCCGAGCTCACCGTGCTGAACCGGGATCTCAACAGTGAGTAATCCGACAACCCTCTTCTCCTGCTACTTCCTTTATTTGCTGTTGCTTTTCTTATGACTTAGCCGTTTGACAGATCTTCTTTTTAAAGGAGAGTTTGAGCACTCCCGGGAAGCTGCCGCCAAAGCTGTTGCCGCCTTCCGCGAGAAGCGCGCCGGGAAGGGTCCCATCTCGGACGCCTGGGACATCGAGGATCACCTCGTCGCCCTGAAGGCCCGGATAGTACCCCTCCGGTCTATCGGGACGGATCTCCTCAGCGCCGCGATTCATGTCCACGGCGTATTGTGGCCAAGCATCCGCGGGACTCTCTCGATTCCGCAGCTCGCGGGCGCACTCCGGGGTGCCGGGAGTCGCCTGCACGCGTGGAAGCGTTCCGGCGCGCGGGCTGGTGCCGACCAGGTCCTGACCCAAGTACTTAGCTGGTACGAAGGTCTTGATCTGGCGGCGATTCAGCGCCTGCGGACGGTGTCGCCATGGGTGAACGATCCGGATAAGGTCCAGCAGCGGCAAGAGGTGGCGCACCGCATTGCCAAGTGGTCCAACATCCGTGCCTTCACCGCCAGCCTCGTTTCCTCAGAGTCTGAATCAGACTATGCGGATTCCGAAGAAGATGATGCCGCTTCTGGCGAGGCGGAGGACGAGGTCCCGGAAGGAGATGACGCTGCTTCCGATGCTGCGCCCGAGAAGGTGACTCCCCGGGATGCAACGTCTTCTCCGATACCCGAGGCCACCGAGACCGAGGTGCATCCCGACGCCCGAAGTGGTGCTGCCAATCCTGAAGGCGAGGGTGCTCCTGCTGCTGCCGGTGCTGCTTCCGAGGTCTCCGCTCCCGAGGTTGTTGCTCCCGAAGTCGCCGCTTCCGGAGTCGCCGCTTCCGAAGTGTGCGTTGAGAAGCCCACTTCCCCTACTGCATAAACACTTAAGTAGCATATTCGTTAAATCCCCGGGATGCCGGGTGCAAGATGTATCGTACACTTATGCTATTTCTGTTTCACCGTGAACTATTTATTCAAACAATTTATGTCAATGTACTCAGCTTTTAGTTCCCGAATTGCCTTTCATGTTTACCGTACTTAGGTAATTTCTGCTCTTGTCTACCATTTCGGCGTTCGACAGTCGAGTCACAAAACTCCACATACGGCATACATTACTTAAAACAATCCGAGTTCCTACTAACCGAATTCCCGACATAAAAAACAACTAAGTTAGTAAAAACAAGCATGCCGGATAAGTTCCTGCTCCAAGTCCCCGAGACCATTTTCGTGTTCCCCACCTTCCCTCTCTTTGCTCTTGACTACCATTTCGGCGTTCGTCAGTCGAGTCACAAGATGATTTCACATAACATACATTACTTTGACTTTGAGAATCGGATTCGGAACTTTCCCGGCATACACACAGTAAAATATAAGATAGCTATCCGGCAGTCCCCGGGTTCCTTCCCGGGATGTCGGTAGAAAACAGTAAATGAATTTGACAAAAATAACAAGACAAGCTCATAACCAGGCAGTCCCCGGGTTCCTCCCGGGGTGCCTTACTTTCCTTAATACTGAAAAATTGAGATACAACATACACTGAACCTTTTACGTGTAAAAGGGGCGAAGTAGAGCTACATTCCATGGACGCTTGGTTTCCTCACCGGATTTGTCCATTACACCTTTCCTAGCCTCATGTGCATCTACAAGGTAATAAGAATCATTGTGCAATGCCCTGCTTATCACAAAAGGTCCCTCCCATGGAGGTGACAACTTATGCATTCCGGCCGTGCGTTGGATGAGCCTCAGCACCAGATCTCCCTCCCGGAACACCCTTGGGTGTACTTTCCGGCTATGATAACGACGGAGCTTCTGTTGATAAATTGCCGACCGAGATAGTGCCAACTCTCTTGCCTCCTCGAGTAAATCTACATCATCTTCTCGGGCCTCTTTTGCCTCAGTCTCGGTGAACATTGTCACTCTCGGGGAGTCATACTGTATGTCGGTTGGGAGTACTGCCTCAGCCCCGTATACCATGAAGAATGGTGTGTATCCGGTAGATCTATTCGGTGTAGTCCGGAGACCCCATAATACTGCCGGTAATTCCTCTATCCAGCATCCCGGAGTTCTCAATAATGGTTCGATCAAACGAGCTTTGATGCCGGCCAAGACCAAGGCATTTGCCCTTTCGACTTGCCCATTTGCTTCGGGGTGTGCGACTGATGCTACATCCAGCCGGATTCCCTTTTCAGTACAAAATCGAGCGAATTCCCCCACAGCAAAGTTTGTTCCATTATCTGTGATAATGCTGTGTGGGTATCCGTATCTCAAGATGATGTCTTTCAGGAATTGCACAGCGGTGTGTCCATCGCACTTCCGGATTGGCTTGACCTCTATCCACTTTGTGAACTTGTCCACCATGACAAGTATGTGTGTCATATTGCCCCTTGCCGGCTTGAATTGCCCGACCATGTCCAAACACCCCACTGCGAACGGCCAAGTGATGGGGATTGTTTTCAGTGCTGACGCCGGCATGTGTATCCGGTGAGCGAATCTCTGGCATCCCCCACACTTCCGGACAATATCTTCTGCTTGCTGCAATGCAGTGGGCCAGTAGAACCCATGCCGGAATACCTTTGCCACCAGGGCCCGGGATGATGCATGATGTCCGCACTCCCCTTGATGTATTTCCACCAGCATCTCTTGTCCTTCTGCCGGTTCCACACATCTCTGGAGTACCTCGGTGACACTTCTCTTGTACAGTTCTTGATTGATGACAGTGTATGCCTTTGATCTTCGCAATATTTGCCGGGCTTCCACTTCATTCTCCGGGAGAGTTCCTTCCAAGATGTAAGCCATAATGGGTTGTGCCCATCCCGGGACAGGTCTATCCGGGAACACGGGAGTGTCTATGTTCATTGGTTCTGCCGTCATCACCTCTATCATCATCTTTCTTTGCCTCTCTGAGCACTGGGACGCAGTCCCCGGGTTCGATGTTATGCTTCCGACATCTACTTCCATGGGTACGGCATCTGAACCAAGCTCCTTGGGGATGAAGATAGATTCTGACTCGGGTGATGGTTGAATAGATGGCTTCCTCAGATGCTCTAGGGCTATCCCGGGTGGGATGGCATCCCGGGATGACCCTAGCTTGGACAAGACATCCGCTGCTTCGTTTTCTCCTCTGGGCACATGTTTGAACTCGCACCCGTCAAAAAATCCGGAAATTTTCTGCACATGAAATCTGTATAAGGCCATGTTTGCATCAAGAGCATCCCAATTTCCCGATACCTGTTGGACTACAAGGTCCGAGTCACCAAAGCACTCTATCCGGCGGATGCCGATCTCCTTGGCGACGTTCAGTCCATGAACCAAGGCCTCATATTCCGCGACATTGTTGGATGCCCGAAAATGGATCTGCAGCACATACTTCAGTACATCTTGCTTTGGGGAAGTGAGGACCACTCCGGCACCCAATCCGATCTTAGCCTTTGAGCCATCGAAATGCATCCTCCAGAAATTGTAATCCGGTATCGGAGGTTCATACTGCATCTCGGCCCAGTCTACCAAAAAGTCCGGCAACGCCTGCGACTTGATGGCATCTCGTCTCTCGTATGCCGGAGCGTACGGAGACAACTGGATGGCCCATTTGGCTACCCGGCCGCTAGCATCCTTGCAACCGATGATATCGGCGAGAGGAGCTTCGCACACCACTGTGATCGGGTGTTCCTGAAAATAGTGCTTGAGCTTGGTCACTGCCGTGTACACCCCATATGCCATCTTCTGGTAGTGCGGGTAGTTCTGCTTGGATTCCGAGATCACCTCACTGAGGTAATACACCGGTCTCTGTATCAGCTTGCCCCCTTCTTCCCTTTCTACAACCATTGCGACACTGACTACCCGGTTGGTTGCAGCAATATACAGCAGCATAGGTTCCTTGGGTAATGGGGATGCCAACACAGGTGCGGTTGAGAGCATTCTCTTCAGATCGTTGAACACCGCATCAGCTTGCGGGGTCCAGACAAATGTCTTGCTCTTCTTCATTAGTTGATATAGGGGCAAGGCCTTCTCCCCAAGTCGGCTCACAAACCGACTTAGGGACGCCAGACACCCGGTAAACTTCTGCAAATCCTTGAGACGCACTGGCAACTTCATGCTCTCAATAGCACGAATTTTACCCGGGTTGACCTCAATTCCCCGACTTGAGATGAGGAAACCGAGTAGTTTCCCTGCTGGCACACCAAACGTGCACTTATCCGGGTTCAACTTCATCCGGAATCTTCTCAGGTTCTTAAATGTTTCCCTCAGATCATCTATTAATGAGGCTTTTTCTTTAGTTTTTATGACTATGTCATCGACATAGACCTCGGCATTTCGGCCTATCTGGTCATGCAAGCATTTCTGCATGCATCTCTGGTATGTAGCACCAGCATTTCTCAACCCGAAAGTCATAACACGATAGCAATAAGCCCCATAAGGGGTAATGAAAGCAGTTTTTAATTGATCATCCGGATTCAAAGGTATCTGGTGAAAACCAGAATAAGCATCTAGAAAAGTTAAAAGCTCACTCCCGGCAGTGGAATCTATCACTTGATCTATCCGGGGCAGTGGAAAGGGGTCTTTCGGGCATGCCTTGTTGAGGTTGGTGAAGTCGATGCACATGCGCCACACCTTAAGCAGGAGGGGATCATCTTTCTTCTTCTCAACCAGGACCGGATTCGAAATCCAATCCGGGTGCAGCACCTCCATGATGAATCCGGCGGCCAGCAGTATAGCTAGATGCTCCATGACAGCAGCTCTTCTCTCATCCGAGAGGCGCCTAGTCGGTTGCTTCACCGGCTTCGCATCCGGTCGAACAAACATAGAGTGCTCAGCCAACTCCCTCGGGACGCCTTGCAGATCGTCACTCGACCACGCAAAGGCATCCCGATTCTCACGGAGGAAGTCGACGAGCTCGCCTTCCTATTTGCTGTCCAGGTTGCTGCCAATGATAACTTGGCGCTCCGGGTTGCTGGGGTCCACGCACACCTTCTTGGTCTCCTTTGGGGGCTGAAATGAAGCCCCCTGCTCCGGGTTCACCATCCCGGGCATCCCGAGTTGGGAGGTCTTGGCCATCGCCACCACCTGCTGGATCCTCTTCTTTTCTTCCGCGATCACCAGGGACTCAGCTAAGCACGACCCCGCCGAGGCACACTCCATGGAGCGCTTGTGGTCTCCCGAGATGGTGATCACGCCATTGGGTCCCGGCATCTTCATCTTGAGGTAGGCCACATGAGTCGAGATCATGAACTTGGCGAGGGCTGGTCTGCCGATCAGTGCGTGATACGGGCTCTCGAGGTCCACGACCTCGAATTCCAAGCTCTCTGTTCTGCAGTTCTCCCGAGTTCCGAATAGCACCTCCACCCAGATCTTTCCCATGGGTGAGCAAGAGACTCCGGGCACAATGCCATGGAAGGTTGTCTCGGTGGGCAGAAGGGTGTTCATGGACACTCCCAGCTTCAGCATCGTGTCCTTGTACATGATGTTGATGGCACTGCCGTTGTCGATCAGGACCCGGCTGAAGCGGACGTTGAGGTTAGGTCCGACAAAGGTTGGGTCCACTACTAAGGCATACGCTCCCGGCTTGGGCATAACCCGGGGGTGATCCTTCCGGCTCCAGGTGATCTCCATCTCGGAGCAGTGCAAGAATTTGGGCACCGCCGGGATCACAACATTCACCTCCAGGGCACGCTGCCGCACACTCTTTAGGTCAGTGGGCTCGGTCACGAAGACCACATAGCTCTGATGTGCCTCCCGGTAGTTGCTCTGCTGGTGTCCGGCTTGGTTACCGTTGTCGTTCCGGGTATGCACCACATTCACTGGGCGAGGTGGGGGTCCTCTCGGAGGAGGGGGAAGTCGCACAGCATTGGCCCCCGATGTCGGAGGAGGGGGTCTCGGGATGTTGGGCCGAGATGCCGGAGCAGTCTGCCGAACAGCTCCCGAGCTGCCCTCCTGCAACGTGCGCTGATACCAGCTGCACTGCCGAGTAGAATGGTTTGCGGGCTTGTTGGCCTCCAGAGTGTGGTAGCAGCAGGGTTTGTTCAACATTTCCTCATACGTCAGGGGCTTCTTCTGCTCCACCCAAGTCTTCTGTACCTCCTGACTTTGACCCCAAGCCGGGCCACTTGTCTTCTGACGCTGGCTGTTGCCGGCATCCTCCTGCTCCCGGGTTACTGCTGCGACATGCTGCGCGGCATGGTGGTACTCGGGCTGATTCCTCTTGTGGCCGAACTCCTGGCGATCATGGCTCCTACTCGGTCCCGAACGCTGAAGTCCCGCATTCCTCCTGTTGGAGTCTCCGACATCCACCAGGGGTTGCATGGGATCTCCAAGCGTATAGGTGTCGGCGATGCGCATGGTTTCTGCCAAGGTTGTTGGCATCTTTCTCTGCAATTTCTGCCACAGCATAGAGCCATGCCGGCATCCTTGCGCAAACCAGGAAATGGCCTGTGCCTCCACCACCCCTTCACAAGAGTTGCGAATATTGCTCCACCGGGTAAGGTACTCCCGGTCAGTCTCATTGCTCCTTTGCCTACAAATGGCGAGCTGCTGAGGCCTGTTGGGCCTCTTGTACGTGCTGGTGAAGTTGCTGATGAACGCCTCTTCAAAGTCTAACCAGCAGTCTATACTGCCAGCTCTCAGGTTGTTCAGCCAGATCCGGGCTGGTCCTTCCAACATATGCGGTACATAGTGTACCGCCCATCGTCTGTTTCCACCGGCTATGCTTTTTGCAGTTACATAGTCGGTCAGCCAGTCCTCCGGCTTCTTGCTACCGTCATAGGTCTTGGCACCTCGGTTGAGCTGAAAGTTCCGAACCGGAGGTTCCCGCATGATCCGAGGTCCAAAGCAGGCAGGTCCCGGAGGTCCTTGCTCTTCCACCAATTCGGATTGGTGAATCCGGTCGAGCCGGAATCTGGCGTCTGCCGGGTTCAGCTGCCTGGTTCCTATCCGAGATCCCAAAGGGTTCTCGTCCGGCTGGTATCCGAGCTGTTGCAACCTCGAGTTGCCATCATTGAGCCTGTCTTGTGCAGGGACCCGGGCCTGCTGGGGAACGGAGACGACTTCCCTCTGCGGGTTTCCCTGATCGTGAGGAGGATTCTGAGGCGGATTACCACGGCCAACCGGGTTATTGTTTCCTACACCTCGGTTACCATCCCCACGGGTACTTCCCGCCTGTCCTGAGTTATGCTGTCCGGCCTGCCCGGCTTGCTGGATACCGGCGAAGGCCGGATCATAGGTTTGTAGCTGCTTGTTCTTTCCGGAACCTCGACTCCGGCTCCGGCTCTTGCTCTTGCTCTTGCTTCTGCTCGGATGCGGGGAAGAGGCCTCCCCATCCGACCTTTGGCTGTCGGGTCTGGTTGAGTGCACGTGGGATCCTGCCCCGGGGTTCTTCTTCTTGAAGGCCAGATTCTGACGATTGGCTTCAATTACCAATTCGTTTACCCTTTCCTGCTGCTTGCGCAGGGCTTCACCGGATAGCCCCGCCAACTCGGCCATGGCGGCTTCGGCGGCCCTAAGGGTCTTCGCTGGTGAGCTGTACACCGGCTTTCCCGCAGAAACCCGACTCCCTGTGTTACTGGTGGTGGCTGCACCAGCTAACTCCTCATTCACCATTCTTCCTTTCTTGCGCAGATCTGCAATGCGCTTCTCCCGGGAGTCGATCTTAGGGAATCCGTGTGCCGCATTGTACTCCCGGAGGCTAGCGCTGAGCTCGCGGCGGATCTCGGCGATCTCCTGCGCCTCAGCGAGTAGCAACTTCCGCTGCTCCTCTAACTCAGCCGAAGTGGCCTGCGCATCTGCTCCGGTAGTTACCGGTACAGCCAATTTTGCCACGAGTCCCGAGAGGGGATCCGGGCGACGTCGCGGATGTGATGACTGCGGATCTCCATCCCGGGCCGCAGGCCTCTCCTGCGGGGGTTTGGCTAAACGGGGGTGGCCGTCAGTATCACCATCAGCATCTTGATATTCCTCCTCGGTTGCCGCGACCATCATCACTGCGACGGAACTCGGGGGGCGATCGGCACGCAGACCCCGAGCAGCGCAGAGCATGGGAGGGTCCTCAGCTTCCAGGACTACGTCCGGGTAGCTACATACAACCTCCGTGGCCACGTAGGTGGTGAACCCACCGAAATCGATGAGACACCCATTCACCGGAAATGGTTTGTTCCGGAAGCACCCAGCATTGTCGCAGACGAAATCCATCTCCCCTAGCCTTACGACTAAGCCAGAAAGAACCCGCACGCCGAAACGAACGGGGGAGCCCGTCCGGATGTGTACACCAGCCAACGCCTCTGTCTGCCCCACGGTGGGCGCCAACTGTCGTGGTGGTGTCACGGCAGATGCCATAGGATGGCTAATTTGTGGGGCCGATGGACGTTGGTGGATCCGGGGAGGGATAGCGAGCTGAAGAGCTCACACGGGGAGGATCCCGGTAAAACCGAGATCTTCCAAGAACTGGGAACAAGAACAAAACGCAAAGGGGAAGATCTAACAAATACAAAGAAATGCACGAAGGCACACACCACACAGACGATATACCCAGGTTCAGGGCCCTCGTGAGGAGGTAACACCCCTACTCCTGCCTTTCCTCTCTATATATTGGTGGTACAAAGACTACAACTTGCTACAGGATCTGTCAAAGGATGAAGAACAAAGAACTAGATGAACTCAAGGTGAAGAGGAATAACTGCTCTAAGAGTAAAATGCGACTATAGCTTTGGCTCTGAAGTTGGTCTCCTGCTCTCAGGAGCAGTTATGGCGCCTTTTATAGAGGTCTGGCCAAGAGGGCCGGAAACCCTAATTTGTCTTGGCCCCACCAGACAGGCCTAGCCGGGATGTCGTCACCGGCTAGTGCGACCTAGTCGCCGGACTATCCGGAGTAGCCCCTTCGTCATCACCTCGTTAAGGACGGCAGGCGCCGCCCTACATCATCATTGTCCCCTTGTCAGAGACTAGACATGTCTTTGCCCATCCCGGATAGCCTTTTCCGGATTGCCGGGCTAGGCAGGTCAGGTCTTGTCGTACCACGCTCGTACCGGCTGACGCGCTCCCGTGTCAGGCGGGAGGTGACCATGCTCCCGTGTCAGGCGGGAGGTGACCATGCTTCCGTGTCAGGCGGAACGGTACTTCCCCCCGCGATAGACGGGAAAGCCTGCTACGGACCGTTGACGGCCTACCGGAAACCCCTGCTCCGGATACCTCCTTGCCTTCCACTGAACCTCTTCTGCACAAGATCAACACCGAGAGTCGGTCCGGTTAGTACCTACCCGGAATACCTATCCGGTAAATCCGAGTACACCCCCACCCGGAAGTCTCCCCGGAGTCCTAGATCCGGGATCCTTCCCGGAGACGTCCGAGCTCGTCTCAGGATGAGTATCTCTAGGCCTAGCCTCCCGAAGATGTCTTAGCCTATCGGCAAAGACATCTTCGAGAAGCTAGTTCTTAGAGGAACCACCCGCTCATGCTTGTGCTGCGAGTGAAGACTGGGGGTGTCTTTTTATAGCTGCCAGAGCTGACCCTTGCGGTTGCCAGGAGGCACTTTGCCCTCTTCCAGTGCCTAAGGGTCAGGTTGCCCTTTCGGCACACCAGGAGGTGTCCCTTGCTGTCGCCAAAGGTCAAGCACTGTTGATATTTACCGGGTTATACCGGGATCTGCCCCTACCCGGGGGGTAGCCCCCCGACATCCCAAGTCATTACCTGGTAATCGTATATGGATTTTATTTCGGATCACAAATGACTCATAGCCATTTCTCGGACTTAGGTCCACCATCTCTTCTTCGTAGTTCGTAGGTCTATCATATTCCATTAATATGACAATCATAACAAGATTGTCGTAACACACAGTGTGGAACACAACCTCGTATGCCTACGCTCTTAGTATGAGCTCAGAACATCATGATCTTGAATCATTAGCTTTTTCAAGCTGTGGGGCCTGACACCGAAAACACTTTCGATTGCGCCACTCTGATGTTTGGAGAAGAAGTTCACCAACTTCGTCTTGCTCTACTTTCTTTCTCACTTATACCCTCGGACATGAACCTATTTCTTTCGCAAGGTATATCCCGGCAAAGATTTTGCCTATGTCGTGAGACATGTACCCAACTAACTCTTTAGGTAGGGTATACTACAAAGATTAATCCATTTTAGGTTCGATTACATCGAAACACTAAATTGCTGAAACGACAATCCAGGCTCAAAAGCCATGCCATCACTCGTATGGTATTGTCTCCATGGATTCAAATGGTTTCCCTATTTGCTAACGTGAGTGTTTACGTTTCTACCATATGACTCTAATGATTACAATAATTCGGTAAGAGATTCATTTACCACACACTATCCGATAGGGTGCGATTACGACGCCCTAACACACCATAACACTATGATGTTCCATGCGACGTAATTTGTGGAACTCTTCTCACAAGTCTTCCAATGATATGCCAACATTATAACTCAAATCTTCATTCCTCGATTTGCATCGCGGGAATTTGATTTTCTTGTTAAGTTTATTTCCTACTTCATTCTGAACTTCGTTTGATCGAATCAAAAATTCAGACTAACATTCCCCGGAGTGGATATCCATATATCTACTCGGAATATTCATGAAGTCTATGAAATAAAGACTTCCACTACACGTTAAAGTACTTCATTGATTCACATACACCCATATGCATGATTCTCAACAAGCTATACTCAAAACGTTCAGTGAAGTTCACGAAATAAAGGTCTCCACTACCCGTCAATTACTTCATTGAACCACATACATCTCCATGTATGACTATCAATAAGTTATATGCCCGTTTTCCGAAAACGGTGTCACGTTATTTTGCAAGTGTCAAAAGATCAAATCTTAGGACTTGTAGGTCCATCCAGTGTGGATGACGAGGTGCTAACTCGACAAGTCCCAGGGTTGTACACCCCGGGTTGATTGATGGGGAGAGAGGAGAGTGCAAGGTGATCACGACGGCTGACAAGCGAGGTTTACCCAGGTTCAGGCTCCCGGAGGATAACACCCTACTCCTGCTTGTCTGGTTATTGATGCGAGTAGCGGTTACAATGGCGAGATTGCGATCTCGCTAGGGTTTGTGGTTTTCAGCGTGTCCTCTAGGACGGGCAACCCTCCTGGCTTTATAGGCAGCCAGGTCTCGGGTGGTTGGTACAGATACGGTAGGTTACAAGTCCTAACCGAGTTGGACTAGGATATGAGATACCCCGAGTGGGCCTTCTGCGGGCCTTTCCATCCTTGGCGCGGCCCAGGTAGCCTCATCGTGGGCTACCCGCAAAGTAGCCCCACGTCAGTAACCCCCGAGTGCTTGATCAAATCTCAGAGTCGGACAAAGGACTCCTTCTTCCTGGACGCGCCATTGGATTGCTTGATCTTGAGCTTGAACCCGAATTTCTTCAGTCGAACCAGCCGCTCCCGATGGGAGTAATTTGTGCAGTCGAATTACTTTGACTTCTTCTTGCGATGCTTGCTTCTTTTCAGCCTGCTTTGGCTTACTTGTTGGATGGATTCGGCTGCTTGAGCTTACTGTGTTGCCACTCGAAAGGTTACCTCGGGTGCTCGGATCACCGGATGATCTTACCTTGTTGATTTCAGCTGTGAAGCTTACCACTCGAATGAATCTTTCGAGTTTCTTCGGTTAATCTCGGAGCCGTTGGCTTGGTGACGTCATTGATGACGGTTTTGCTGCACGCCTCTGCGCCCGATGGGACGTGACGTGATGGGCCCCGCTGTCAGAGCTGACCACGCCCACAGTTGTCACGTCTCCAAAGTGGGCGCGAAATTTGCGCGGCACGATGACGACGCCTCGGTTCTCGTGCGTAGTGGAGGAAGTTGGCGGCGATGATTGGTTTCTCCTTGCGACACGTGGACGGCTGGATGCTCTCGCTCGGAGCCCCTGCTTGATGGACGGTTGAGATGCCAATCCTCGAGGAATAAGTACTGCGCCTCGGCCTTTGGTATGTCATCTTCTCCAATCGATTCTTGCCTTCCCTCTCCTCTTGCGCTCTGCCATTTCCGCCGCCGTCCCGAGCTCAGAGCAATTTGTCCCCGCACCCTGCGACTTAGGCAATGGGCAAGCCGAAGGGCGCTGTTGGCTCCTCCGCCGCCGCCGCCGACGACGCCGGGGTGATGAAGAAGCCCGAAGGCGATTGGCAAAGGTCGTCGATGAAGAGGCCCGACGTGGAGCTGCTCCGCGCGCAAGGCCTGCTGCCACCTGCGGACGAAGTCCAGGTACGAGTCCCTGGCAAAGAAGTGTTTCCCACTCCTCGCGATGGGGAGCGCGTTTGCTTCGTGGACTTCATTCCGCGTGGCTTCGGGTTCCCCATGCACGATTTCGTGCGCGGACTCCTGTATGCCTATGGGGTTCAGATCCATGATCTGACCCCCAATGGTGTCTTGAGCATCGCGGGCTTTATCGTGTTATGCGAGTGCTTCTTGGGCGTCGCGCCCCACTGGGCATTGTGGAAGTCGCTCTTCCTCGTTCGCAAGAACGTGGGGAAGGGTGGGCTTACCTTCCCAGTGGGCGGCTTCGGAATCCAGGTGCGCGGTGATATCGCGTACTTTCAGATGAAGAAGTCCGACTCTGTCCAAGGGTGGCGCCGGAGATGGTTCTACGTCCAGTCGAACGACGATGGACTGGACGCATTCGACGGCAAGCGCGGACTGCGGAAGACCGGCGCCTGGGCGCACCCGCTCTCTGCCGTGGAGAAGGAGGCTGTGCAGCCCCTGCTGTCCCTGTTGTACGGGCTGACACAGACCCTTGGTCGTGATGCGGGTGGCGTCTTTCTGATGGCCACCTTCTTCCGTCTTCGGGTGCATCCACTCAGCGCCCGGCCTCACCCGATGTGGGCCGTCGAAGGCGTTAGTGCCAAGCCGATGGATGACGAGGAGGTGGAGGCCAACGTCAGGTCCATCACCAACCTCCGAGCCGCGAACGCATGCAACGTCAAGTGCCCGATTTCTCCTTACGGGGCCGCGAATCCCGTTCCTGAGGTGAGTCTGATCTTGCTCTCATTTTGTACTTGTTCGACTTGAGTCTACTTTGCATTTTGATTCGACTTGCGTCTACCTTGCTTTAGGGTCGGGCTCTGTTCATCAGCTACCCTCCTCTCCCTGAGAACGGACCCGACGATGAATCGAAGTTCGTCGAGGAGGAGGACGAGGATGAAGAAATTCCTTCCGCACATTCATCCCGCGATGAGGTGGAGGAGGAAGACGAAGCGGGGGAACCCGCGAAGAAGAAGCGGAAGCTTCCGAGTCGCGGCGAGTCTGCCACCGCGTCGTCGCCTGCCAGGGGTATGGATGTTGCTGAGGAGGAGACCGTGGCGACGTCCCCGGGTGCGCAATCTTCGGGTGGCTGGGAGGAACCTCTCAACGTTCCTCCAGTCAGCTCTGCAGCGCCTCTGTCATTCGCGCGGATGCCCTCGCCTTCTCTGTCGAGCTTTGACGACGCCAGCACCCCCAGGTTAGTTTCTTTGCAACATGTCCTTCGAGTAGTACTTTGCGGGTTCGTCGTTTAGTTGTCTTGTGTTCTTGATTTTGGTGCAGCCACCGCTCTGACGACGTCGGCTCTCCCCTTCGGGACACGGAGCTTACTTCTGGCCCTTCGACTGGGCTGGAGACGCCTGTGGTTGTGGAGAAGGTGCATGTTGAGGCCGCCGGCCTGGCCTCGACTAGCCGGGCTCCTCCTTCGGCTGCCGAGGACCTTGAGCTCCTGGACCACGTAAGTCTTCTCGTGTTTTCCTTGTATTTCTGATTTCTCATCGGGTGCGCGATCAGCGCTCCCGATGGGAGTATCCCCCGAAGGTGTGGGTGACTAGTATAGTCGCCCGCAACTTTATTGACACCTTGCTCTTTTTTATGCTCAGCCATACTATCGCCAGCAGCTAGACGTAGCCGCGGCTTATGTTCGCCTGGAGAAGGAGAGGGACCAACTGCGTTCCTCGCTGGACCAGGCTACTGGCGGGTGGACGAGCTTGAGAAGGCTCTTCGTGAGTCTCGAGAGCGGGAGCTGGCGCGGGTCGCCCAGGAGAAAACTCAAATCGGTCGTCTCCTTTCACTCGCCGTTGTTCTTGGGGGTAAGTGTCGGCTTGACGCTTACTGAGTCTTCGTTCCTTTTCTTGTCCTGACTTTGAATTTCGGCGCAGAGACTTGCGGTGGAGCTCCTCCAGAAGACGCGTCGAGTGACACGGTCGACTTGGCGACTGCGGTTGGCTTCTTCGACCGGGTTTGCGCCTACGCCTCGGATGCCCTGAAGAAGTCTTCCGCCGCGTTGGAGAAGTCGACCGGAGCTCTGGCCGTAGTGCATCAGAGCATTTTCCCGGGCAACCCGCCGCCAGCGACCGTGGACGCTCTGGCTGCGCCGTTTGGGGACGCGACCACCATCGCCGACTTCACGCGGTCGCAGACGGTACGCGGCTCCGAGCTCACCTTCCAGCTCCTATTAGGCCACCAAGTTCCAGGTGACTTCGAGAAGGTCGTCAGCGGTTTTCCTCGCAAACCCGATGGCCGGACCGCGTCGCTGAGTGGCGTGAAGGAGCGCGCCTCGCAGTTGGCTGCGCAGCTTGTGGCACTCTTCGAGAGGGCCCTTGCTAAGGCGACTGAGGCGGCTGCTCGGAAGGGCCGTTCCCGGTCGCAGTCCGCGGCCTTAGAGTAGGCATAGTTGTAGGGATGCGGCAGTCGCTGTTACCTGTATTTTGAACTTCATGTTTGTAATGAATATTGCCCTGTCGGGTCTTTTGCTCTTCAGTACTGATTTTGCTGACTTTTCTGTCTTCTGAGTTGAACTGTGTTGTGTTTGGCAGTCGCTTTTCTGTATTGACTCTGTATACTCCTGACAGAGTGCCGTGCGCGATGATGCTCCACCTTCTCCCTTGGCCAAGCCGAGTGGCGCGGCTTCCTCTTCGGGTGCTCGCCGTCGTCGGGCGGCGCCGGCTCCTCCTCGCAGCGCAAATGATCAGCGGGTAATCACCTATTTGAAGAACAAGGTGGTGGAGCTTGAGGCGACCCTGAAGAATACGGAGCGGCTGTTGCAGCGCTCCCAGTCGCATCCCACGGCGGAGTTCTCACGTCGCGAAGATTTTTTACTTGGAGAGATGGACTTGATCAGTCGGCAGTTGCAGGGTATGTATCATGTTGGCGGCTGCCGTCACCGTTGTTTGTCCTTCTCGTTCTGACTTGCAGTTCGTGTGCGCATATGTTAATCCCGATTGGGAGGCCGAGCGGGCTCGCGTTGAAGAGCGAGTCACTCGAGAGGCGTCCGGCAACTCCTATGAAGCTCGCCAGTTCTGGGTAAACAAGTCGAGGGGGCGCGTCCTTGCCACCATGCTTGATCGTACGTGGCGTGCTGCCTTTCTTCTGGAGAGCTGCCGGAAGACACTTTGGCACGTCAACCGCGTGTACTTCCCGCATAATGCGCAGCCGAACGGGTTGCCTGCCTTGCTGGAGAGGTTCCGCGATGGCGAAGGGCTGAAGGAAGTTGTCGACGCTCAGCTTGTGGCTGGTGCAAACGCGGCGCTGGCGTACGTTCGGATGCACCGGCCACATCTTCCGCTTGAGCGGGTGCTTGAAGACCTGCCAGGTGACGACGACTTCGACGAGACCTTGCCGGCTGCGCGCCGGATTATCCGGCAAGTTCAGGACTTGAGCGAGCGGCTTGTAGGTCCCCTCGGTGCGCCAAAGGCTGAACCTGCAGTTTAGAGTAGCTGTCGTCTGATGCACAGGGTTAGCCATAGAGAGCAAGTATGCTTGTGTAAATATAATGCAACAGATTACAGTACTTTTTCGAGTAATGAGAATTGATCTATTTACTCGAAAGTGAGGGTGCCTGATTCGATTTGCGACCTGTGCGGCGTATCTGCCAAGTGTGCTAAGCAGCGGCCTAGGTTTTCAAGTGTTACCTGTATGCCGCGGTCTCTGATTCTATTAGGTGGCGACTTAGGATTTGTAACTTGACCTGTACGGCGCAGCCCCCGAGTCGTTCGAGTGGTGGCCTAGGATTTTGAATAGTTCCTGTCTGGCGCAGTCCCCGAGTAGGTCGAGTGACGGCCTAGGATTACAAGTGTTACCTGTTTGGCGCAGCCCCCGAGTATGTCGGGTGGTGACCTAGGATTTGGAACCTGACCTGTGCAGCGCAGCCCCCGAGTAGGTTCGAGTGGCGGCCGAGGATTTTTCTGAGTCCTGTTTGGCGTAGCCCCCGAGTAAGTCGAGTGGTAGCCTAGGGTTGCAAGTGTGACCTGTGTGGCGCAGCCCCCGTGGGTTGCGGGTGGCGCCTTAGGATTTTGGACTTGACCTGTATGGCGCAGCCCCCGAGTCGGTCGAGTGGCGGCCTAGGATTTTTGATTCTGTGCTTGTGTGGCGCAGCCCCCGAGTAAGTTGGGTGGCGGCCTAAGCTTTTATTTCAACCTGTATGGTGCAGCCCCCGAGTGGTACGGGTGGCGACCTAGGATATTTGGCGTGCTTGTATGGCGCAGCCCCCGAGTGGTTCGGGTAGCGGCCTAAGCTATTATTTCAACCTGTGTGGCCAGCCCCCGAGTGGTTCGAGTGGCGGCCTAGGATTTTTGAGCTCCTTGAGTGACGGGAAAAAGGAGACAGATTTTCTTCAAATCACTTTATTTATTCTTGCAAACAGGCCGCCTCATTAAAAACCTTCCAGTCCCCTCAGGTACCCTGGTAAGGAAAAGAGTGCGTCTGAAACCTGCCGCGCTGACTTTCTTGTACAATGCTTGCTTTGAACTAGGCGTAGAACCGGCGGAGTTGTGCTACGTTCCACGGGTTGCTGCAGTCCGCTCCTGTCTTCGAGTCCTTTAGGCGGTATGCTCCATTGCCTATTGCTTCTGTTACGATGTACGGGCCCTCCCATGGGGAAGCGAGCTTGTGCACCTTTTTTTGCTTGAGTCGCAGAACCAGGTCGCCTGCCACGAATGCTCTTGGTCGCAGCCTCCGAGTATGATAATTACGCAGGCCCTGCTGATACACGGCTGATCGTGCCAGGGCGATGTCGCGTGCTTCGTCCAGGGCGTCTCTGCTGTCTTCGAGTGCTTCCTCTGCTTCTGACTCGTCGTAGGCGACTACTCTTGGTGCGTCAAACTTGATGTCGCAGGGGAGGACCGCTTCTGCACCATACACCATGAAGAATGGCGTGTATTGGGTAGATCTATTCGGCGTTGTTCTCAGACTCCAGAGGACTGATGGCAGTTCTTCCACCCATGCGCCCGCTGCGCGTTTTAGGGGTACGCGCAGTCGCTTCTTGATGCCGTTGCAGACTAAGCCATTGGCCTTTTCTACTTGTCCGTTGGACTGCGGGTGCGAGACCGACGCGTAGTTGAGCTTGATCCCCTGCTCTGAGCAGAAGTCTTTGAATTCCTCGGCTGTGAAGTTCGAGCCGTTATCGGTGATGATCCCGTTAGGTACTCCAAACCTGAAGATGATTGACCTGATGAAGTTGACTGATGTGGACGCAGTCGAACTTGTGATGGGCGCGGCTTCGATCCACTTTGTGAATTTATCGACCGCGACCAGGAGGTGGGTATGACCTCCGGGTGAGGATTTCTTCAGCGGTCCCACCATGTCCAGGCCCCATTGGGCGAAGGGCCAGGCTAGTGGTATTGTTTTGAGCTCCGATGCTGGGGCGTGCGGCTTGTTGGCAAATTCCTGGCACTCTGTGCATTTCTTCACCAGCTCCTCTGCGTCCTGCATGGGTGTGAGCCAATAGAACCCGGCTCGTAGCGCCTTGGCCACCAGTGCCCGGCTGCTTGCGTGATGTCCGCATGTACCCGCGTGAATGTCGAGTAGGATGGCTTGGCCGTCGACTGGATCTATGCACCTTTGCAGGATTCCCGATATGCTTCTTTTGTAGAGTTCCCCGTTGATGACGGTGAAACTTTTGGAGCGTCTGATGATGCGCTTTGCTTCGACTGGGTCAGCTGGCAGCTTCTGATGCAGTATGTATGCCAAGTATGGTCCTGTCCATGTGGCTTCGACTAGCATGACTTCCATGGGGACCTTGTCTTGGCTTGGCGGGTTGACATCGCCTTTTGTGGTTGCAGTGCTTGCTGTACCTTGAGTCTTGATGGATCTTTGTGTGATGCACTCGAGGAAAACGCCGGGTGGGACTGGCACCCTGTCTGAGCCCATGTTAGCTAGGGCGTCGGCTTCCTCGTTGCTTTCACGGCCGATGTGGCGTAGCTCGCAGCCGTCGAAGTTTCCTTCCATCTGATTGTAGAGGTCTCTGTAGGCGATCATGTTGTCAGCGATGGCGTCGCAGGACTTCATGGTTTGCTGTACCACTAGGTAGGAGTCGCCGTAGATCATGAGGTGCGTGGCGCCGCAGTTCTTGGCCATCCGCATGCCGTGGATCAGGGCCTCGTATTCGGCTTCGTTGTTGGACGGCTTCGGGAAGTCCATCTGCAGGACATACTTGAGCTTGTCGCCTTTGGGGGAAATGAGCACGACTCCTGCCCCGGCTGATTTGGATTTCTTGGAGCCATCAAAGTACATTGTCCATGCGTTGGACAAGTCGGGGACGTTCGGTAGCTGGGCTTCTATCCACTCAGTGGTGAATTCTGGGAGGACTTGGGCCTTGATGGACTTCGGGTGAGCATACTTCAGCCCCCATGGTCCTAGTTCGACAACCCACTTGGCGACTCGTCCTGTCGCGCGCTGATTTGTGAGGATGTCTGCTAGTCCGGAGGAGCTTACCACCGTGATCGGGTGCTCGGAGAAGTAATGGACGACCTTTCTGGAGGTCATGAAGACTCCGTATGCCAGCTTCTGGTAATGCGGGTAATTCTGCTTGGACAGGGTGAGCACTTCGCTAAGGTAGTAGACGGGCCTCTGCACCGGGTGGCTGTGCCCTTCCTCTTCGCGTTCGACTACGAGCACCGTGCTCACCACCCTGTTTGTTGCTGAGACGTACAGGTAGAGCGGCTCGTTTTCCAGTGGTGCCACGAGGACCGGAGAGGTTGTCAGTGTCTTCTTGAGATGGTCGAATGCGTCCTGCGCCTCTTGCGTCCACTCGAACTTGTCTGACTTCTTCATCAGTTGGTAGAAGGGTAATGCCTTCTCTCCCAACTTACTAATGAACCGGCTAAGAGCTGCGACTCGGCCGGCTAATCGTTGCACCTCCCTGAGCTTCGTTGGTGCTGGCATTGTGAGTATGTTCTGCACCTTCTCGGGATTTGCTTCGATTCCTCTTGCGGATACAAGGTACCCTAGTAGTTCTCCGGCTGGCACGCCGAACACGCACTTCTCTGGATTGAGTTTGATCTGGTACACGTCCAGTGCGGCGAAGACCTTGCGTAGATCGTCGACTAGGGTATCCTCCTTCCGGGTAGTGACGACGATATCGTCGACGTAGACTTGGACAATCTGCCCGATTAGCCCCTTGAGGCATGCTTGCATTGTCCGCTGGTACGTGGCACCTGCGTTCTTTAACCCGAACGGCATCGTCTGGTAGCAGAAAACGCCGTCGGGTGTGATGAAGGCTGTCTTCTCTTCGTCCTCGACCTTCAGCCTGATCTGCTGGTAACCTGAGTAGGCGTCCAGAAAAGATAGGCGTTCGCAACCTGCAGTCGAGTCGATGATCTGGTCTATCTGCGGGAGCGGGAAGTGGTCTTTGGGGCAGCATTTGTTGACTGCGGTGAAGTCCACGCACATGCGTAGTTTCTTCGTCTTCTTTTTCTCCACTAGGACCGGGTTAGCGACCCAGTCCGAGTCCTTGATCTCTCGGATGAACTTGGCGTGCAATAATCTGTCGACTTCCATGGTGATAGCGTCTCGTTTGGGGCCCGAAAAGCGTCGCATGGATTGCTTGACAGGTCTTGCGTCCTTGTGTACTTTCAGAGAGTGCTCGGCGAGTTCCCTGGGTATTCCCGGCATGTCAGAAGGTTGCCATGCGAAGATTTTCCAGTTCTCACGTAGGAACTCGACGAGCGCGCTTTCCTATGCGGGTGTCAGGCTTGATGAGACCTTGACTGTCTTTCCGCTGTCAGTCGGATGGACCTGGTGGGTGACGGTGTCGTCATTCGTGTTGAACGCTGCGTCTTTGGCAGGCTTCTTGCGAGCCGGGAAGACGGTCTTGTCGTTGTCGGCTGATATGGCTTTGAACCGCTCTTCGACGCCGAAGGACTCGGAGATCTTAGCAAACTCGCGGTCGCAGCTGTTGGAGAGCCCAAAGTCACCGCGGACGGTGATTACTCCTTTTGGCCCGGGTAGCTTTATCATCAGATAGGCGTAGTGGGGTACCGCCATGAACCTGGCGAAGCTTGGGCGTCCTAGGATGGCGTGGTATTGTGACTTCCAGTCGACGACCTCAAAGTCTATCGACTCCTTCCTGAAGTGTTCGGGTGTACCGAGGATGACGTCGAGTGTGATTGTTCCCATGGGCGTGATTGCTTGCCCTGGTACTATGCCGTGGAAGGTGGTCTCCGATTCCGGCAATTTCTCTGTCGACCTGTTCATTCGCCTGAGGGTATCGGCGAATATGATGTTGATGCCGCTGCCCCCGTCTAGGAACACCTTCTTCAGGCTGTAGTCGCCGATCAAAGCCTCAATCACGAGTGCGGCGTGCCCTGGTCGGACTACCTCCGCTGGGTGGTCTGCCCTGGAAAATGTGATTGGTGTCTCCGACCCGCGCAGGTAGTCTGGTACCGCGCGCGGGCTGTTGATGGCTTGAAGCACTTGGTGTGTGATGATTTTCTGCCTCCTGTTCGACGGGGGTCCCTTCTGGATCATGTTCAACTGTCCCCGTGCGGCTGGGTACGCGTCGGCTGCTGCCGACGGACCTTGTTGCTGCTTCTGCGGTTGGGGGAACGCTCCTGCCGCCTGCACTTGATTGTTGTTTGCGGGTGCTGCCTGGATGGCTAGCTGCGGTGCCGCCTGTATGGCCTGTACTGGGGCGATTATTTGCTGCATGGCGTGGTAGATTTTCTTGCTTTGCGACAATCCTTTAGCAAGTGGTTTGAACCCCACTTTCCTGTTGCCGGGTTGCGGAACGAGTGATGCTTACATGGTTGCATCAGTTCCTCTGCCGGGGTTAATGGGCGCTTCCACTCGCGCTTCTGACTTCCATCGATGTGGTCGATGCTGCTGCTGCCACGGTTGTACTGACTCGAGCTGGGCTGTCGACTTTGCTCGTGCTGCCTGCTGCCCTCACGCTTGACCTCGCGGGGGGTTTCATAACCCGCCGCTACTAACTCGATTGAGTCGTGCGTGTAACGTGCCTTCCTCTTCTGACGTGACTCGCGCCAGTTGCTTGTTTCGCCTTCCTTTTTGGGAGAAGTTTCGCGGACGTAGTCCTCTCCTTCAGCCCATTGGTTGGCTGTCTTCATTAACTCTATTGTGGTCTTCGGCTGGAGCCTACCAAATTCCTCCCGGAGGTCGCGGCGAGCAACGCCATGCATGAAGGCGTCCATCACCCTGTCCTCTGATACGGGTTCCATGGTATTGCGGAGGAGTGTCCACCTCTGGATGTAAGATCGGAGCGACTCGTCCTTCCCTTGCTTGCAGGCCTGCAACTCGATGTAGGTCGTTGGTCTGGCGAATGTTCCCGAGAAACTTTTGATGAAGTTGTCCTGGAACTCTTCCCACGTTCGGAAAGAATCTTTGGGTTGGCTTGTGAGCCACCCGCGTGCAGAGTCTGTCAGCATGAGCTGGATGTACTGCATTGCCGTGGTCGATGTTCCGCCTTGGCAGGTGCAAGCAATAAGGTAGTCCTCGAGCCATAGCTTCGGGTCTTGCTTCCCGTCGTACTTTGGTGTGCCGGCCGTCAACTTGAAACCTTTAGGCATACGGGTGTCGCGGATGTTGAAACTGAAGCATGCCGCACCACATGGTTCGAAGTCGCGGTTGGTATGGTCGTCCGCCTGTGCTGCGTTGGCCGAACGCTCCTTGCGGTTACGGTCCACCGTCTTCTGTGTCAGGACGTCTCGAAGGTCCTTGACTGGCTGTCGCCGCGCCGCCGGGATGCCCGACGTCGTTGGTTCGTGAGCTTGATTACCTGGCCCCTTGGCCGCTAGAGCTTCTTCGATTGCCCTTATGGAGGCAATTTGTTGCTTGTGGAGGAGGGAGCGCGCGTCACCCTCCGGTGGCTGCGTGAGCCGGAGGTATGTCTCGACTGATATCAGGGCGGCATTCGCCGTCTTCGGGACGGGTATCCCATTTTCGTCTTCGGTGACGAAGGACGAGTCGAGGTTGCGGGTGAGCCTTGTTCGATCAGCTTCTGCCATGTGGGGGATACGGGCTCTGGTTCGCCGTGCTCCCTGATTCACCTCTGTGGAGGATGTGAAGGAGAGAGCAGCTCGCCTGGCACTCAACGCATCCGCGTCCCTTTTGCGCCTGAGAAGTTCAGCCTTTTCGGCGCGAATTCGTTCGCCTTCCTTGCGTAGCAAGTACTGGACCGCCAGGTGATCGTCTCGAGGTGCGTTGGGTGACGGGAACGTGCCCTCGTCCACATGCTTCATGGCCTGGATCGCCATATCACGCGTGATGACAAGTTTCGTCTGGTCCGGCATGTCCACCTCCAGTGGGTATGCGGGTTCGTCTTCGTCGTCATGCGGCGCTGTGCCGGCCATGAAGACTTGCCTGGGGTAGGCATGGATTGGAGAGTTGGTGCTGCCGCTGCTACTTATGTCACCCGCTTCTTGCTCGGGGTCGAAAATTGCCGCAACGTGGCGAGCGGCGCACCCGCTGTCGCGTCTCTTCGCGATTGTCCATGTGCCCGCACTCGACGGGGCGAGTGCGAGTGGCTTGGGGTAGACCTGGGACTTCCACGAAGATGAAGGTGCGCGCGACGTTGATGTCGCACGCGGGCCCCCGGTCGCACGTGCGGGCACGACGGTGGAGGTGGGTCTTGACTTGATTGATCGCGCGATCGAGGTTGGGGTAGTAGATTCGATTCGCGCGAACGTTGCCGAGATTGTCGACGTAGATGTCCTCTTCGCGGGTGCGGCAGATGCGATCTTCGCGGGCCCGGCGGTCGCGATCTCCGCGAGTGCGCAGGTGCGATCTTCGCGGGTCCAGCGGTCGCGATTTCCGCGGGTGCGGCAGATGCGATCCTCGCGGGTCCAGCGGGCGCGGTGGTCGGCGATTTTGATGGCGCCGCCGCGCGTAACGCAGTAGTCGTGGACCTGAGCATGCCACAACTATCGATGCAACAGAATATGGAGCCGAAGGTGATGTGTATACCTTTGTCCAAATCGGCGTACACCGATTGATGAGCTTTCGAGTGGATGACGTACTCGAAGGAGCCGAATCGGATCGACTCCCTGATGGCGGGTGCGCCGATCTTCATTGCGGATGGAGCCGGCGTGACCATGATCCTAGCACTTGTTTGAACTTCCCACAGACGGCGCCAATTGACGAGGTGCTTACTCGACAAGTCCCAGGGTTGTACACCCCGGGTTGATTGATGGGGAGAGAGGAGAGTGCAAGGTGATCACGACGGCTGACAAGCGAGGTTTACCCAGGTTCAGGCTCCCGGAGGATAACACCCTACTCCTGCTTGTCTGGTTATTGATGCGAGTAGCGGTTACAATGGCGAGATTGCGATCTCGCTAGGGTTTGTGGTTTTCAGCGTGTCCTCTAGGACGGGCAACCCTCCTGGCTTTATAGGCAGCCAGGTCTCGGGTGGTTGGTACAGATACGGTAGGTTACAAGTCCTAACCGAGTTGGACTAGGATATGAGATACCCCGAGTGGGCCTTCTGCGGGCCTTTCCATCCTTGGCGCGGCCCAGGTAGCCTCATCGTGGGCTACCCGCAAAGTAGCCCCACGTCAGTGGAGCTAATGCATATAACATTGACATGACTAAACGGTAGTGCCACACATATGTGGTGTCTTTATTAAGTTTGTATCCTTTGGCATTAATATTATGAATGTGGGAGCTTCTACCATCTAAATTCAAATCGGCATATGATCATTACTTCATAAATATAGGACACCAATTTGTCACTATCATGTATGAACAAGTGTCTCGCTAGAGGAGACACACTCGTAACGATCATACCAACACCCGATCATAAGGAATTTATTCAAATGGTAGATCTAGAGGGAGAGTGTCTATGGCCGTCACAACAACTTGACTGCCATTATCAACACGCAATGTCGCCTCATCCTTTCAAGCTACTCAAGCAGTAAACCTGGTTTTTCACAAAACATGACTAGTTCAAGACTTAGTCACTACTGCGAGCACTTGCTTAGCTAAAACATTCATAACATGTATATCATATATACACCATCATCATTGATGACTTCCGGTGATCTGTTTCATCTTCATGATACTTCCACCGTAATCAAGAAACATGAAGGTGAACGATTCCCCTTGCATGACATAGTCTATGACAGAGGATTTGCGTTTGGCAATGATGTTTGTCATCCAGTAATTGAGTTGAGCGAGGCGTCTCAATGTTCATTAATCATGAACATACATCATTAAGTATGACCGCCACGTGCTCCCTCAATGTGTGTATTCTCTTCCATCTTGGTTGAGAAGACAATCAGTCAACGTACTGATAAACTTCATCAACCCAACTATAGAGGTACCCCGAGTTTAGCGACCAAATGTTCGCGATCTAAAAACTCGTACCCACCGTTGGTTCTTTATGGCAGAGATCATAGCATACACTGGACTATGATGATATCATCCGCACAAAATCTGATAATCAAAATTATCTTTTGTTAGCGGAATCTCCGGGTTTATCTCCTAGCGAGTATTGTAACACAAAGAGCTAACGGTTTAAACAAGGAGTATCCTCAAGCTAAAGTATAAAACTATGAAGTTTGGACCCAACCTTTTAAGTTTCTCAAATCGCAGGAATGCGCCTAATTTGAAAAGATGCTATCACAATGGTTAATATCTACAAAGGTTTGCAAAACAGACTATGTTCATTATATTCTGAGTTCTAGTATTTTAGAAAATAACTATCCAAACTCCCACTCAAACGAACATCCCTCCAGGTCGTTTAAGCGATTACACGACCCCCATCCATTGCACCACCCCTCATCATCAGAGCCGGCGGCACAACTTCAAGAGTAGACAAAATCGTCCGCCACACCAATTTTGTGACTCGTGCTCGACCTTTCGGTCTTCCTGTTCCGAGGCCATATTTCTGAATATGCTAGGCTCGCCACCAAAGACCTCCATGCTGACGCTTATGCAACATGGCTTACACCCACTGTATGCGAACGACGAGATGTCTGACACCCGATCATCACGACCTGCCTCATAACGTAGAACTTTCTTGGTGGTGCGCGTTGGAGGGAGAACACTAGTGGTATTTTGAAGGGATCATCTTATATATCTACCGCCGTGTAACTAATGTATACTATACATGAAGGAGATATGCCCTAGAGGCAAATAAATAAGTAGTATTTATTGCATTATCTCATAAGTTTATAATAGGTTTGTGTATTATGCTATAACTGTATTAATCGGAATTATTAATACCCGTGTGATACATAGACAACCAGGTCCCTAGCAAGCCTCTATATGAGCTAGTCCATTGGGCAACAGTTGATCGAGATTCCCGATCAAGGACAATGACGTCGGTTGACAATGGGGTCATCTTGTTAGTAGAATAAGGTGATGGACATACGCAAAGTATTGCAATAAGATCGTATTACGATGTTTGTCATTTGCAATAGATAAGAGTATGATAGCTTATTCCTTAGACCGTGAGACCGTACTTATTGTTGCTTCGTAGGAGTGCTTTGAGAGCATCAAACGTTGTGTCTTATATAGCATGACAATAACGGTGTCCATCTTGGGTATTCCGAAAGAGCATCGAGACGTAAGGATCAAGAGCGGGATTTGTTCATTCTTGTAATGGAAAGATACTCTGGGCCCACTCGATGATATTGCATCTATATAGCTGTGCAGCTTGTGACTAGGTCATGGAGATGGTAATATCACAGACGAGTTAATAACCTTCGTCGGTAACGAGATACAGCAAAGGCATCGGTGTGTCTACGATCATATCTCGGACAAGGTAGTATCGCAGAGACAAAGGGAATGAATATCATATTTATGGTTCAACGACGATATTCGTGGAATGCACATGGGTCGTCATATATTTCCAGGTATCCCTGACGATCATTGGTGAGCGGAGTGTCTCAACCATGTCTGGAGTATTCCCGAACCGTAGCGTAACAAACTTAAGGTCTTAGCGACGCTAGGAGATAGGTTCTGGAATTTTATAGGTTTTTATTGGACAGAGAGAAATGATCCGGAAAGAGTTCCGGTGGTCCGGAAGGAGTTCCGGGGAAGTGTGGAATGGTTCCGGGAATGTCCGAAAGTAGTTCGGGTGGTTCCGAAATAGTTTCGGAGTCATGGGATATTGAATTATATATAAATATATTAATTATGAATTAATGGGATTTTTATATTAATTTAATATTAATTAAATAAAGGAAAAAGGGGGGCTCCCACCAAAATGGGCCCTAAGAGGGCCCAAGAGGGGGAAACCGCATCCTACAAGGAAAGGGGGAAGGCTTGGGCCTCCTAGTCCTAGTTGGACTAGGAGTGGGACAAACCCAAGGGGGTTTCGGCCGAACCCCCCCTCCCCTCTCCTCCTTTAGTCCCACATGGGGGAGCCAAGGGGGTTGGCACACCCCTTCCCCCTTTATATAGCAAGGCATATTAATTGATTTAGTTCACAAGAAATTCAATTAATTCCAATTTCTCTCTCGATCTCGTGGTTCCCAAGTCGGAGCCGCGCCGAGCTGAGGAAGGGGGTCTCTCTCCACCTAAGCCATACCGCAGAGCGCCGTTGCTCTGCGGGATTCCAGATAAGATCTACTCCTGCGATTTCAGCTGGATCTGAATGACCGGGAGTTGTCGCTAGGCTCCGTATGTTTGCGAGTGCTCGGAGGCTACTCTATTGAGGAGCTTGGGCGACGTCGTCTCGCCCCCTGCAGCCGCCGCGCCTCCCCCCCCCTCTGCTGCCGGCGCACCAGCCCCGGTGCTGGCGCTCTGCCTTCTTCCGCCCGACGCCCGTCGACGCAGATCATCGTCGACACCCCGGCGTCATCGACTCCGACATCGCGGCAAGTTCTCCGCGACCTCGAGGTCGGCTACGTACGACTTCATCGTCAACGCTTGTGCGGGAGCGTAATCCCCGCTATCGGTCTACATGGAGGTAATGTAACCCGTTCCGCCAACGTTATCACATGTACTAGATAGATAGATCCTGCCTAGTTAGGGTTTCGATCGCTAGAAAATTATTGTTTTCTGCACCGTAACCCCTTCAGTGGTATCAGAGCCAATCTATGCGTAGTACTGCTGGTACGGTTAGAACTCATGTTGAATGAGGGCGTCTTTCTTATATTTGCTACCCTCTAGCGTGCACTTGCGATGCCTTCGGTATTGAGTTGATGAAGCGGCCCGGACCGACTTTACGCGTACGCTTACGCGAGACTGGTTCCACTACTGACATACGGCTTGCACCGTATATGTGGCTGGCGGGTGTTTGTTTCTCTCTCTCTAGTCGGCAAAGCATTTTCAATGGAGGGCCCGAAAGGGATGCTTAAACATGCAATTATACGATCGACGTTGTGGTACAAAGTTCGTAGGTAGGGAAGCGATTCTCTTACGAATAAGCCTATCTGCCACGTAAAACTTGCAAAACTAAATAAAGCTAGAGGCGTCTAACTTTGTTTTGCAGAGGCGTTATTTTATGTGACATGGTTACGGTAAGTTTTGATATTACTCGTACTGTCGGAGGCAATGGAGGGCTCTGTAGACTCGGAGCCATGCCGGGGCGCCAGGGGCCAGGCACATGGCGCCATGAAGGTCCAGGCGCATCGACCATGTCACATCGCACTTCATTGCATCATTATTGTGTGCTGTTGTTTGTGCATCCTATTGATTGCTTATATGCTAGATATACAACGGTAGCATCATAAATAGGATGATCCCTAACAAAATACCAAAATTGTGTTCTCCCTCGTTGCGCACCACCAAGAAAGTTCTACGTTATGAGGCAGGCTGTGATGATCGGGTGTCACACATCTTGTCGTTCGCATACAGTGGGTGTAAGCCATGTTGCACGCGCAGGGTCTTCGAGGTTTGATTGGCGAGCCTAGCATAATCAGAGGTATGGCCTCGGAACACGGGAAGATCGAAAGATCGAGCACGAGTCATAGAGTTGTTATGATCGACATTTTATGTCCACCTTTGAAGTTGTGCTGCCGGCCGTGATGATCGGGGGTAGTATGGTGGATGAGGGTCGTGTAATCGCCATTATTATTTTTAGGGATAATAATCTTGGTGTGGTGTGTTTTTGATAATGAGATTATAAAACTAAAACTCACCTATATATTATAAACTTATCTTACCTCTTTTGCGATCACATCTGGAGACTACGGAACTACGCTTCGGTTACTTCTTCAAGAGCTCGGATTCTACCTTAGAAGCCGACGGGTCCAACTTCATCAGCTGGTGCATTGGTTTTAGAAACATTCTCCAAACACAACAAACATCCTATATGTGCTAGAACATTAGTTAGGAGTTAGACCAGATGATTCTGATAGCAAGGAGCAAGATGATGAGTTCCGTAAGCATCATGACATGTTCATGGAAGTGACGATCGTCATGAGCGTATGCCTAGCACCTGAGTTGAAAGTTGTTTCAACACATGGAGCCATATGTCGTGATTGATGCGATCAGAGGTCACTTCAAAGATGAATTGAGTCTTGAGCAGTTCAGACAGCTTAGAAAGTTCCGGACCATTCACATAGGGAGCATACCTGTCTGGAGACTTAGTTGAAGAAGTTGTGTGACATCTACTTCAGGCTTACGAATATCTATGATTTCTAGATAGCGAACTCCAGTGCAATAGAGATTGTGCTTTACCTCCTAGCTGTGAATAGCATGTGCGTGAATATGCTATAGAGACACGGTGAGCTTCTTCACGTTCGTGAACAAGTTTAAATCTCTAAAAGTTGATTCCATCGAAGGAGAGATCTTCGATGCTACAGGTATATATTTGATATATGCGGAATTATGAATTCGCCCATGGTATATGATGAAATGTTTGATAATTGCTCTGTTTGTGAAATAGGTCCTGATTATCACATATATGCGGCGCAGTTTGATGTGACCTGGCGCTGAAGCTGGTAGTCAAGGAGTTGATGGCCTTTTGGTGTTCACGTCCTCAAGTTATCATAGTTATCATTAATAGTTTTTGATACGATCTTTTGTAATAGTGAGCGAGTGTGTGTGTCTTATTGTTGCAAGACAAAGTTATTCATGTAATAAGACAAGTTCAGTTGTTTTATGTTATAAATCAAGTCAGTTGTTTTATCTTATGAATAAAGTTTCCACATCTCAGTTACATTGATTGTATGATAAGTATTCATAATTGTAGATATGCTAAAATAGCTTGTCCCATGAACAAAGGTTCTATTGCTAGAACAAACACCGTCGAGTTTAGTCATAAAAGCAATGGAAGAAGTAATGGATGTTTTTGGTCCATTTAAGTATTTCGAGTGCTGAGTTGATTAAGCTTGAAATCAAGTATTGAAGTTGCAATACTAGCGGAAATTAATTGAGTGTCATTTTAAAATGATTAATTAATGGTGTTTATTGTTTGATCCGAGTTCCTCCATGACTTTGGCAAATAGGAGTATTTGCCCGATAAATTGTGGAGTCTGAGATTAATTTGATAATAGATCAAATGGGGTTTTTCAGAAGAAAGATTAGTGAACATTGTATTCACAGAATTCGATCAAAGGACAGTATTTTTGAATTATGTTTTCAACACAAGAGACTTGTGGAAATTTGCTTCACAGAATTATAATGTCATATATAGTGATATGTGGGGAATTATAATCATGCTCTATTTTAAATAAAGTGTGGTCTGTCAGAATCAGTCTTAGAATCTCCTAATACGTTCGAAACATTATAGTCGATGTCCACTTTAGAAAATAGATATTTTTTCTCAACGAGAATTCGTAGGATCGACAGTAGTGTCGACGTGTATATGATTATGCGATAATTCGGAATATACATGAGTGGTTCTTTGTAGATTGCTCGCATTGGATGAGAGTGTATTCCAAAACCAAATAGAAACAAAGTTCAGTTTGTTGTCTATGTAATTCCGAGAAAAGATGACTTTTCGAATTATGGTTTATGGATTGAAATTAGAAGTTTGGAATAAAGTATCAGACTTATGTTGGAAGATGTTCCAAAGAGTATATGTCTGCTAATGAAAGTTTAGTGATTAAGAGTGAGGGAGACTAGAAAATTGTTTTCTGCTTGCAATCCTCTTCATAAAGATCATAATATTTTCAAGAAAGAAACTTCTAAATAAAGTGATGTTATATTTAATATTGCTGTCAGGTCACAGCACTGTATTAAGTATTTCAGATCTTGTTGACAGATCAAGGTGCACTTTGTAAATACAAAGAAAGTTGAGAATATATCGGAATACGAACAAAGGCTTTTTGAGTCTGGAAATCCAAAGTTACATTTGAAAGGATTAAGAGAGTAATTGTTGCTGCAATTCTTATAAGAGGAATAAGATTGTTTAATCGTCATATAAGGTGTTATATGATAAATGTGACTATAAGAAAGACGCGGTAGCATGTCTTGTCAAGAAATGTGTCTTGGACAAGATCAAATTTGTTGACTACATTTATGTAGACATGCTTGAAGTCTGAGGGATTTGTATTAATGTAATACTGTAGTTTGTATTAAATTCGAATTGATAGTAGATCAATGATTTTGGTTTAACCAAAATGTCGATTTAAGTGGGAGTCATAGTTGGTTCACTCAGGTGAAATATGTGAAGAACATATTTTTGAGTGGGAGCTTAGGGACTCAAATATGTGGATAACATGTTTTTGAGTGGGAGCTCGTGTTATCAAATATGTGGAGACATAATTTGAATGGGAGTCGAATTCATTTTGTGTAGTTAACACATTCTGAAACTGTACCAATAGAATAGGATGAAGTTGTGAAACTATTTTAAAGCTAGTGTCTATTTGGAAATAGAACGGGAATTTTAAATAGTTAGTCGAGTTGATTTGGATTATATCTGAGGAGTCAGAATAGAATCAAAAGGATGGTCCTTTGAAATCCAATTGATCATTAAGAGTAATGATGCATGAAAGTAATGGTTGTATGACGTGTGGGTCTATTAGACATCATACAGAAACCATATTATCTGCTCGATGATATATAACCGATGTTCTTGGAATAAGAACAGTTATTTTGGAATTTACTGGAAGTAGATGTGCGTTAGTTAAGGGATTGACATTTGAATGTCAAGTTTTCTACATTGGTGCGAAAGTATGTAGACATCACGAGTTTGTAATTGTTACAAGGGGCTCTGCATGACTGAGTGTGTTTTTCAGGGCAGTTATCTGGTTAGTATAATCAGAGTAAGCGCTGGGAAGCGGTAGTCTCACTTAGTTACGGTATTTGCATATATGTTGTTAGACAACATGGTGATATCAAGCAAGTTGATGCCAGTGAATCGTAAAAGCGTGTACAATCATGGATTGTGCAGTAACACTTTTCCACGAGCAAGCATTATCAAATGATTCTTATTTGATAAGGGATTCTGATAAAGTAAAATGCAGCTAGTTTATTTGTACTCTAGTGCAAGTGGGAGACTGAAGGAGATATGCCCTAGAGGCAAATAAATAAGTAGTATTTATTGCATTATCTCATAAGTTTATAATAGGTTTGTGTATTATGCTATAACTGTATTAATCGGAATTATTAATACACGTGTGATACATAGACAACCAGGTCCCTAGCAAGCCTCTATATGAGCTAGTCCATTGGGCAACAGTTGATCGAGATTCCCGATCAAGGACAATGACGTAGGTTGACAATGGGGTCATCTTGTTAGTAGAATAAGGTGATGGACATACGCAAAGTATTGCAATAAGATCGTATTACGATGTTTGTCATTTGCAATAGATAAGAGTATGATAGCTTATTCCTTAGACCGTGAGACCGTACTTATTGTTGCTTCGTAGGAGTGCTTTGAGAGCATCAAACGTTGTGTCTTATATAGCATGACAATAACGGTGTCCATCTTGGGTATTCCGAAAGAGCATCGAGACGTAAGGATCAAGAGCGGGATTTGTTCATTCTTGTAATGGAAAGATACTCTGGGCCCACTCGGTGATATTGCATCTATATAGCTGCGCAGCTTGTGACTAGGTCATGGAGATGGTAATATCACAGACGAGTTAATAACCTTCGTCGGTAACGAGATACAGCAAAGGCATCGGTGTGTCTACGATCATATCTCGGACAAGGTAGTATCGCAGAGACAAAGGGAATGAATATCATATTTATGGTTCAACGACGATATTCGTGGAATGCACAGGGGTCGTCATATATTTCCAGGTATCCCTGACGATCATTGGTGAGCGGAGTGTCTCAACCATGTCTGGAGTATTCCCGAACCGTAGCGTAACAAACTTAAGGTCTTAGCGACGCTAGGAGATAGGTTCTGGAATTTTATAGGTTTTTATTGGAGAGAGAGAAATGATCCGGAAAGAGTTCCGGTGGTCCGGAAGGAGTTCCGGGGAAGTGTGGAATGGTTCCGGGAATGTCCGAAAGTAGTTCGGGTGGTTCCGAAATAGTTTCGGAGTCATGGGATATTGAATTATATATAAATATATTAATTATGAATTAATGGGATTTTTATATTAATTTAATATTAATTAAATAAAGGAAAAAGGGGGGCTCCCACCTAAATGGGCCCTAAGAGGGCCCAAGAGGGGGAAACCGCATCCTACAAGGAAAGGGGGAAGGCTTAGCCCTCCTAGTCCTAGTTGGACTAGGAGTGGGACAAGCCCAAGGGGGGTTCGGCCGAACCCCCCTCCCCTCTCCTCCTTTAGTCCCACATGGGGGAGCCAAGGGGGTTGGCACACCCCTTCCCCCTTTATATAGCAAGGCATATTAATTGATTTAATTCACAGGAAATTCAATTAATTCCCAATTTCTCTCTCGATCTCGTGGTTCCCAAGTCGGAGCCGCGCCGAGCTGAGGAAGGGGGTTTCTCTCCACCTAAGCCATACCGCAGAGCGCCGTTGCTCTGCGGGATTCCAGATAAGATCTACTCCTGCGATTTCAGCTGGATCTGAATGACCGGGAGTTGTCGCTAGGCTCCGTATGTTTGCGAGTGCTCGGAGGCTACTCTATTGAGGAGCTTGGGCGACGTCGTCTCGCCCCCTGCAGCCGCCGCACCTCCCCCGCCCTCTGCTGCCGGCGCACCAGCCCCGGTGCTGGCGCTCTGCCTTCTTCCGCCCGACGCCCGTCGACGCAGATCATCGTCGACACCCCGGCGTCATCGACTCCGACATCGCGGCAAGTTCTCCGCGACCTCGAGGTCGGCTACGTACGACTTCATCGTCAACGCTTGTGCGGGAGCGTAATCCCCGCTATCGGTCTACATGGAGGTAATGTAACCCGTTCCGCCACCGTTATCACATGTACTAGATAGATAGATCCTGGCTAGTTAGGGTTTCGATCGCAAGAAAATTATTGTTTTCTGCACCGTAACCCCTTCAATACACACAATCACACAATATAAGATGCACACAAAACATCAAATGTAATGCAATGTGATATAGTCCATCGCGCCATGGTCTTCTTGGCGCCCGCAGTTTATAAACAATTTAATAAACCTATCTTGACCATATCACATAGCCCCTGCAAAATAAAGTTAGACGCTTCTACTTTATCTTTTGCATATTTTACGTGGCTCGGGGCTTTCGTAAATAGAACCGCTTCATACCTACGAACCTTATGACCACAACAACGATCCAATAATTGCATGTTTAAGCATCCCTTTCGGGCCCTCCATTGAAAATGCAAGACCAACTAAAGAGAGAGAAACTGACACCCGCCAGCCACAGATACGGTACAAGCCGTATGTCAGTAGTGGAACCAGTCTCGCGTAAGCGTACGCGTAAAGTCGGTCCGGGCCGCTTCATCAACTCGATGCCGCTGGAATCACAAGTGCACGCTAGAGGGTAGCAAATAACAGGAACGGTGCCCCCGTGCAGAACACGGGTTCTAACAGCGTACAACTATATCTACGATAGATCGGCTCTGATACCACTGAAGGGGATCGTGTGCAGAAAACAAAAAATTTCCTACCAACGATATCCTTAAACTAGCCAAGATCTACACTATGCAGATATAGAACTACATCGGAGATCAGAATACATACCCTCGTAGACCGAATAGCGGGGATTACGCTCCCGCACAAGCGTTGACGATGAAGACGCCGTAGCCGACCTCTAGGTGGCGGAGAACTCGGCGCGACGAAGATGACGAAGATGACCCCGAGGTCGGGTGGAGGAAGTAGGCCTCCGAGTACCGCTAGCGCAGCACCTCGCAGGGAGTCGCACACATACGGTGGATACGACGACCTCCGAAGCTCCAGTCCAGGACGAGCAGCGGAAGACTTGGACCGGAACACCAGCAGCGCGGCAGCGGGCTATGGTGGAAGAGATCCCCCTCCTCTACTCGGCGCGGCTCCGTCAAGGGAACCACGAGATCGAGAGAGAAATTGGGAATTAATTGGTGAATTAAAAGGCCAGGGGTGCCCCTTTTTATATAGGCTCCCAGGGGGAGCCAACCTTGCCAGCCAGGCAATGTGGGACTATCCCACATGCCTGGTTCGGCCAAGGCTGGTGCGCCGGCCCTAGGTGGGCCCCATTTGGCCCACCTAGGCCGGCCAAGCCTCCCCCACAAAATTCCCTTGAGGGTTTTCCCCCCCATGGGCCTTCTTTCGACCAGAAGGCCCATTTAGGGAAATCAGCCTAAATAAAATCGAAAATAAATAGATAAAATCATATTTGCATATTAATTACACTAATTAATATCAAACATAATATATATAATTTTTCCTAGCTCCGAAAACTCTTTCGGCGCTGCCCGATCTCCATCAGACCCCTCCCGGGACGCTCCCGGTGATCTCCTTCCTTTCCGGTTGTCTTGTCGAAACCCCTTAAGTGTGTTACCCTAGCGGTTCGATATAATATCAGGTATGATCAAGACTCCTCAATGATCAACGACTAACTCGTAGGCCTGGACCCCATGAATTAACCCCTGAGATATAACGAATGACTTTCATCTATCAAACCTGGACGTATAGTCTTAAACCCTTTGTCATGGCGATACTTAGCGTGTCCGAGCATCATTCTCAGATATCTCCATACCTAGCATGATCTCGTTACCGACATCGCTATCTTCTACTCGTCTATGATATTATGTCAGCTGGTGACCTAGTCACATGTTTGCAAACTCATTTGACATAATCTCACCGAGTGGGCCCTAGAGTATCTATCCGGCTATGCGGACTGACAAATCCCGCTGTTGACCCCTCGTCTCAACTACTCCTTTCCGATACCCAAAAGTATCACCGTTATTGTCATACTAAATAAGATACGACGTTTGGTGCGATCAAAGTATCTTCCAGGAATACCAATAAGAGTTGATCTCACGGTCTTAAGGCGTAACGACTATGTCCTATAAATACTGGGTATGTCCATCACATCGTTACTCCTAACGATATGACTTTCGTTGCCGACCCGCGCCATGCCCTATGATCGGAAAACCTCGATCATCAATCGCGCAGTGAAACTAGTCTTAGTAGAGGCTACTAGGGACCTGGTTGTTTATCTACCACACCTGTATTAATGTTTCCGCTTAATACAGTTATAGCATGGTATAAAACATATAATGAACGATTGGGATATTGCCAATAAACTATGTTTATTAAGTGCCTCTAGGGCATATTCCCTTCAGTCATGGGATGTACTGTTGTCCCATCGAACATACTGTTCTAGCGGCTGCCCATGCTGCTAACAAGTCTGACCCGTGCAGCGCGCGTACGGGCCCTCCTTTTCCAGTCTTCAAGCTCCTGTCATCCGGATCTCTTCGTCCTCTTATTATCCTCTCTGTATCCTCATCGTTGACCCTGCTCCTGAGATGGTGAAATGCAGGTCCGTCCCGTTTGGAGAGTGAAATTTCATAAAAATAACCCTTTGGGTAAAGTATAGCAAAAAATAACCCTTTTTCAAACCTATTTTGAAATCTAACCCTTTTTGATAGCGCCGAGGGGCATGGCGCTACCCTCCGAAGGGTAGCGACGAAGGGCCCGCGTTGCCACGCTGGCACGAGCGTAGCGACGGAGGCTGTGGCGCTACCACACAGAGGGTAGCGCCACATCGTTGGGCGCTACCAAAAAGGTTTAGATTTTAAAATAGTTTTGAAAAGAGGTTATTTTTTACTGAACTTTATTTATTTTTGTGAAATTTCACGTTTGGAGTAGATCCCCGCCTGCCGGCCTGGAGCAATCTCGGTCAACCCGAGATGGGGATGCACTCGGGCGCGTAGGAGATGATGCAGGCGTGACGAATACGACCGAGGCGACGCTGAGGATGGCGAGGCAATGCCAGAGACGGGGAGGCGCGTGCGTCGGGGGCGATGCCAAACTCAGGAGCGGGGGATGCCGAGATGATGTGGCACCGAGGCGAGGCCAGGCGAACCGGAGCCGAGACGGAGGCGAGGTCAGGCGGGGATCCCGGGCCGAGGTGAGGTCGGACGCGGGCGTCGGAGACGCAGGCGCCGGAACGCGCGGGCAGCCGAGGCTGGGCAGGGCCGAGTCCGGCGAGTCCGATGCGCGGGTGTGCCGGAGTTGGGGGCGCTGCCGAGTCGTGGAGGTCGGGGCGGAGGTGAAGGCGGCGAGGGGTGCGTCAGTGTTGGAGTAGCCGAGGCAGGGCATGACGGAGGTGCGGGCGTCCGGGTGATGCCGAGGTTGGCGACTCGGGGGAAGCCGGGGCGACGCGGCGCAGGCGAGGAGGAGGTCAAGGCGGCGGCCGGTGTCGGGCAAGGCGGGGATGAACTCGGGCGGCATCATGATGTCGGGGTCCGATGAGATCTTGGGATAGACTCGGTCTGCCCGAGGTTGTTGCGGCGCCAAAGTCGGGGACGGGGCAGCTGTGGTTGAGGACGATGGGGAAGACGACCGCGATTCGCTGCTGTCGGGGCAGGGATGAGGACACGATGTCGATATAGCGAAGGGAAAAGCTGATTAACAGCCGGAGGCTGCGCTCGTTCTGGCCTCCGCACAGATCGCTTGCCACGCGTCCCTTCGCGGACGGCAACGATTACCCCACAACTCAGCCTTATCCCTTCCAACACCAGCTCTCCTCCCCTCGTTCTCTTGTCCTTCTCTCCCTGTGGGTTCGCAGAAAAATTCTCCCGCTGCCATGGCCACGATGCGTGAGGTGCCGCAGATGGAGCTCCACCGCTGATTCCGCAGGCATGCCCGGCGGAGGCGTCCGGCGAGGCTGGCCGGAGGCGTCGCCCACTCCTCGACCTTAGCCTCGTGTGGTGGTGCTTCCACCGTAGATGTTGTTGTGAGGAGCACCACCCGTGATTCGTGGCGAGGCATCCGATGAGGCCGGTCGGAGGCGTCGCCCACACGTTGTCCTCACCGATGGAAGCACCTACGGCAACCTTTGCGTCACCGCCACAGGCAGGCGCACGACCGGCTGCCGCCCACCTGTGCCCCGTGCAAAATCCCCTGTTGGCACATCCCCACTTGATCTCGAGGCCGCCTCCGCTGTAGATGCAGAAGTCGTGCGCCTCCAGGAGTCCAGCCGTTCCTCACCGAGCGCTCGATCTCAGGAGCAGCCAGAACTCGAGCTGCGTGTTGCTGGCTGCCATGGCTGCAAATCTCGAGCTGAAAGAAGACTAGAACAAGGGGAAGGCAGTGCATCTTATTAGTGTTTTTGTTGCTACCAATGTTCTGTGATTTTGCATCAATTGAAAAAAATTGCTACCAATGCTGAATTTTTTCTGTGATTTTTGTTATAATTGTTCTCTGATTTTTTTTATTGCTACCAATGTTCCGTGATTTTGCATCAATTGAAGATTGTTTTTGCTACCATTGCTGAAATTGTTCTATGATTTTGCTATAATTGTTCTCTGATTTTTTGTTGCTACCAATGTTCTGTGATTTTGCATCAATTGAAGATTGTTTTTGCTACCAATGCTGAAATTTTTCTGTGATTTTGCTATAGTTGTTCTCTGATTTTTTGTTGCTACAAATGTTCCGTGATTTTTGCTATAATTGTTTTATAATTCTGCTTCTGTAGTTTTTACTAGAAGGTCTTTTTGTTAGACAATCACAAACTTTTATTATGAATGAAATCCTTTTTGTTTCATCGAAGCAATTGCGGGATCCGGGTGAAAATTTCTATAATAGCATAATTTTATTTTGAAACAAACCGTTTTTGCTTCCAGGAAGCAATAGGGGAATTTAGATGAAAATAACGTTTTTTTTCTGGAGCAAAAGTGGGATTATTTTTTTTTCATCCGGGAGCAAAAGCGGGATTGGGACCAAACTGTACACGTGTCGACAGGAGAAGCCGGAGGCTGGAAAGTTTACAACCTCCGGAGGACGCTCAACACTTCCCTATATCGAAGTAGTTGACCGGGGCAAGGGTCTGGCCCAACCGAGATGCTCCTATCCGGTTTGACCGAGATGCAAACTCGGTCCGGTGGGGAATTTGGCCCAGCACTATATGTCAGTCCGGATAACCCAAAACTCGGCCCATAATTTATCTTTTCACCTTCTCTTTATTCTTCAACCATTTAAACTCCCTTTTACCTCTTGCAATCACACCATTGCCCCCGCAAATTTGAGGTACCGGGGAAGTACATCCTCGACACTAGTCCCTGAGTCTATGGGGGATTCGTAGAATAGCGCATAGACTTAAAAATTAACGTCACCAAGAAATCTCCATACCGAATGCCCTGCTATTAGGGGTCCCGGGGATTACATCCCCGACACTAGTCACCGAGGCTGCGGGGGACTCGAACAGTCGCGCACAGACTTAGAAAGAGTAACAATACCACTGTCTTTACATACTCCATCGTGTACCTGCAAAAATACAATCATATGCCGGTTTCTTCGGCCACTGCCGGCTTGACATAAACATATAACACATGCCGGTTTTTAGCCACTCTGGGCGTATACCGACACGGACGCCTCATGTGTCGGCCTTTAGCCACTCTGGTCGTATACCGACACAGAGTCTCATGTGCCGGCTTTTAGCCACTCTGGGTGTATATCGACACAGACGCCTCTAACCTTTGCTGATTTGACATACGTGTATCTCGGGTGTCTCGGTATTTCGGCCACTCTGGGTATTTACACATGTCTCGGTATTTTGGGTGCTGCCTTTGGCGAACCGAAACAAATGATGATTTGGGAATATTGCCTGATGCCATGATACATTGACGAACCGAAATAAATGGGGATCTGGAGATATGGGATGATGTCGCGATATATTGGCGAACCGACATAAACGCCGATCTAGAGATATTGCATGATGCCGTGATATGTTGGCGAACCGACATAAACGGTGATCTGAAGATATTGCATGATGCCGCGATATATGGGCGAACCGACATAGGTAATAACCAAGATGAGATGTGCCATTTAGAACTCGGCAAGCCGACATCAATGATTATCCGACGTGAGTAATAATTCGGTATGATATTCCATCGCAACTCGACAAGCCGATACCAAAGACCATAGGCAATATATCTTGAGGCAATAATAAATATAAGATGGATCCGAGATAACCAACATAATGAGCAACATAATCAAGATCTTTGACATGAATATCCTCTCGGTAAAACCGACATCCCCTTCAATGTTAGTCTAGTCAGGCATGTATAATAAATATTTAACGAGAGCGACAACTCTAACTAACAGGTCAAAAAGAATCCAATGCAAGACAGAAAATACGACTATCTGCCGAGCCAGGCACATAAATACAGACTCGGTTTCACCGAGTTCCCAGGCTACTCTACAGATCTACAGGTAAGAAACAGAACCGACTAGCCGGCCAGTTCCCGGGTCAAGACATCTCTCTCCTGGGGAAAACACACAAACAACATATGTCGAATTGCTTTTTAAACCGAGTTCCCGAGTTTCTTTTCGTGTTCACTATACTCAAAAATCTCTGCTCTTGAATACCATTCAGGCGTTCGTCAGTCGAGTCACGAGGTTATATCCGATAGCATACAATACTTTTAACTTTGAAACACGGTTATAAGTTTATCCGGCATACAGACTACATAGATAGCCAAGCGGATAAATAAACGCAGCAGTCCCCGAGTTCAATTTCGGGGTGCCGGCACACAAACGATATAGCAAGAACCAAGATGCGACATGCATATAAATAAATTTAATCCGAGTTGATCTACCAACTTAGCAAGTAAGGGACAATTGACCGGTAAGCCAGTCCCCGGGTCAAGACATCTTGCCCCGGGGAAAAAATAAACAGACGAGATAACACGTAGTCCCGGGTTACGATATTTTGTTCCCGGGTAAATAATTAAACTATACACGCAGGGACCGTCCCCGAATATCTAAGACATATCTAAGACGACATAATTGCACGGTACAGACGAAGATACTCACGGAGCACGGGAGCGGTTTGGGATGTCGGAGCCGACATAACCCGGGCAACTGGCGTGTAACTGCCCGGGATCCGTTGATGATGAGCGTTGGTGCAGATGTCGGCAACCACTTCCTGCGGCGCGGGGATGATGATGCCGAGTCCCCGGGTTGATGAAGAAGGTCCCGTCCGAAATTATTCCCGCAAGCGCCACTCAGGCCACACGGTGGGCGCCAAGTGTCGTCGTGGCGAACAGACAGATGCCTACGATGCCTACGAGTAGACTAGGTTGTGGGGCCGATAGACGCTAGGGGGTCTCGGGGAGGGATTGCGCGATGAACTTGCTGACTAGAAAGTTTTGGGTCCGCTATTCTCCAGTTTTGACCTCATCCACTGGCCCAGCGCAAAATGAGTTGGAAACTATAGAATTCTCCATATGATCGGCAAATGCAATCTCAGAACCCTGACATCTGTTGTCTACCTAAATTCGTGCTGTATTTGCTAGCCACTTTTGAAACATGAATTTTTTAATGGGCAAAGAAAGATCTATACTTTGTTCCCAGCACATTAGACTGAACTTTTCCTGACTTCTAGCAAGATGAGGAGTGCATACATCTAAGTCGCAATTTTTTTGAAGTCGTTTGTATGCATTGTCCTAGGGTGACCAATATGGCAGCACATGCTTTAGTTAGTAGTAAAAGGGTCCTTTGTCATATTTTTGTCAAAAGGAGGCCCCTCATTATCTTATGTATGTAATGGCGATGAATGTATCTTTGTGATGAATGAATAAATGGATACATCATTTGCGTTGAACTATTTGAGTTGCGTGATGAAAGCCGGCTAAGTCCTTCTAAATAGGCCATTCCAAATGAGTATTTACAAAAGACTTAGCTTTTCTAGACACTATGAAATTCTTTTCAACGAAAAGTTACGGAGCCATCTCCGAAGGACTTGGCTGTTTTGTGCTCCACACAATTCTAAATAAGCCAACATTGCTCCACACAGTTTAAATAAGACAACATTGCTTCACACAGTTCAAATAAGCCAGCACAAATGATGTAACCCGCATAAAAAAGAATAGAGTATTTAGGAGGTGCCATAGGTTAAAAGTTACATGAGACACATTAGTGAGTGAAAGTTTTAAAAAGGGATATTTATGACACATTTCCTTGGCAAGTCTCACTTAAAATTGTATTTCCTTCTCCACCTACTTCGGAGTGATCGGGTTTGTGGCACCGGGTCCAAAAAGTGTCTCGTTGACTTGAAAATTCTTTTCTTATCTAACAACTATTGGTTTTTCTTTCAAAAATTCTTGCAAATGTTAATGACATGATTTTGTCCCCCCCCCCCCCCCCCCCCCCAAAAGAGGAACACTTTTTTTTTGAAATATAGGAACACTTGACTTCATAACAAAAGAGAATTAAAAGAACCAGAAGAATACCTGATTTTTGAAGAAAAAAAAACAAGCAAAGAACCAGACTGATTGCTAAGCAAGCATCGTCGTGACAGGGCAACAGCTCCCTTTTCCACAGCGACTCAACGTGCGAAACGGTCTTCCCAGGCCACGCGTCTCCACGGCGGCCGGCGAGAGACTCCGTCGCGACGGGAACTAATCCCACTTGCCTTGCCGGTCCCCGCCGTAAAAAACAAATCTTTCCTCCTTCCTCCTCCTGCTCCCCGTCTGCTCGCCGCAAACCCCGACGAACAAGCAAGCATTCCATTCCTGCCCCGCAGAACCCCCAGCAGTGCGTCTAGATCGAAGCTGACCGACTCCGGGTTCCGGGATCCTACGCCTGCTGCTCCGAGGCCGGCGGCCGGGGTCGTTTCGTAGCCAGTCCACGATCTGTTTCTTGATCCTGGACTGCTTCTTTCTAGCCAGCCGGGGTTGGTCGTCTCTTGGGTCCGTTCAACCCATTCATTGGTTGCTGCTGACTTGGTCTGTCTGTCTGGATCTCTGCTTTCATTGTTGCGTCCTCATCTCGGCTGCCCATTGGAGACAAGCTGTTTGGTGGCAGAGGGCGCTGAGCTAGGCAGCTTTAGCTTCATTGGTAGTATTTGTGGATAGATTGGTAGATAGGCCAGACACGTAGATCTGTTCCGAAAGAAGGCCCTTTGATAGCTCCCTAGATTGATAGGTCGATCTTGTGAGACGCCGATTGATGTTCTGCTGTTGCTTGCTTGATCATGCTCCGCCGCCGGGTCCTGGTGATGCCTAGCGCTGAAGCCTTACCATGTTGAAGAATCCTTGTTAGCTGTTGATAGGTTTCACATTGGAGGTTTGCAAGGATCAGTAATAGTTCAATCATGTGGCGACCGTTCAAGCAGCTCCTGCCCAAAGAGCATTCCGGGCCTTCTGGTGGCCTTGAGGGCCGAACTGTCGATGTCGGCAATATCAAGGTGCACGTCCATGAAGCCATCGCCGAGGGTGGTTTCTCGTGCGTATACCTTGCTAGTGACCTGGCGAACCCAGCAAAGCAGTACGCGCTCAAGCATATCATTGTCCAGGACAACGAGTCGCTCGACCTGGTCCAGAAGGAGATCACCGTGATGAGGTCGCTCAAGGGGCACCCGAATGTTGTCACGCTTGTCGCGCACGCGATACTGGATATGGGCCATGGAAGGGAGGCATTTCTGGTGATGGAGTTCTGTGAGAAATCATTGGTTTCCGCCTTGGAGAGTAGAGGTGCAGGGTTCTTTGATGAGGAGCAGGTTGCTCTGATATTCCGCGATGTTTGCAATGCGGTCTTCGCGATGCACTGCCAGACACCACCTATTGCTCACAGGTCCGCCTTTCATATTCTAACCTGCCAGGCTGCTGTGATCAGTTTTTACAGGAAGCAGCTCTCTGCCTTTTATACTTTTTTTGGGTCCTTTTGTAATGAACGTTTTCCATTAACTTCATTGCTTTGTTGGATAGCATGAGTTTAGTCCCCTGACTGCTAGCCGCTCTATTATACCTTGAGCATATCATTTCATCTATATCGTAACATTGCACTGCTATCTGCTGTAAAGCCTTAAAACTAGATATGACACAAGTACGTGTCTCTCAAATCCATCGTGCTCGTGTGGCAGCTTAGTTTTGCATAATTCTATGCTGTTTCACATAGCTTTTCCACTCAGTTTTGGTGGCTTTGCTTCATCTAGTGCATTTACCACCTCCAGTTGGTTGCACATCACAATTGACATTTCACTGTTGCATGTCCTTATTTTATCATTATCAGTCTGAATCCTCAAGAATCTGCTTGGTTGATTTTCATTTGAGAGGCATCACATCAGATATATTCTCTGTGCAGGGACCTAAAAGCTGAAAATGTGCTTCTTGGTGCGGACGGGGCTTGGAAATTATGTGATTTTGGCAGTGTATCAACCAATCATAAGTGCTTTGATAAACCAGAGGAGAGGGGCATTGAAGAAGATATCATCAGAAAACATACCACTCCTGCTTATAGAGCTCCTGAGGTTTAAATTAAATTGCTATTATGAGCTCTTTCTCAAGTCTTTCACATATGTACTTACTGTAAGCTTGTTTACTGACTACAGATGTGGGACTTGTACAGGAGGGAAGTTATTAGTGAAAAAGTAGATACATGGGTAAATCGATTTATTCAGTTTTCTGTATTACCTATCCTGTTCTCGAGCTAATGTTACTTGCTATATCTGATAATCCTCAATGACTGCATAAGCTAAGGTGGTTGATTTTTTCAGGCTCTTGGATGTCTAATGTATAGAATCTGCTACTTAAAATCAGCTTTTGATGGAGAATCAAAGCTTCAGGTACTCAATGGGAACTATTGGATCCCCGAATTACCGAAGTACAGTTCTTCCATTACAAGTCTAATTGAAGAAATGCTCCAGTCTTCTCCAGATGCCAGACCGGACATTACACAGGCAAGGGCTTTGCTTGATTGGCCATTCACTTCCATGAATTTAGGTTGGTCTTAATTAGTGCACATGACTGAAATGTAAATGCCTTCTGTCTCTCTAATATTGATGCACTGTTATAGGTATGGTTTCGTGTTAATGAACTACTGCCTTTGGAGCTGCAAAAGGATTTACCTGATGGATCCCCATCTGGATCAGCATTTGAGTTACATACTACTGAAGATGAAGGTTTGACTTCCTTCGATTTTTTCTTTTGAAGAATGGGAGCCACTGCTGTAAGCATGCCTGCTTGTTTTCATGTTACTTGTTAGGTTTATGCATAGAACGAAAAATAGTAAGGAATGCCACAGTGTGAAAGGTTATCTACTTAGATAATGCTTGGTGCCAAGGAAAAACCATGTTTGTAGTTAGTGCTACGATGCCAAGAGGAAAAGCCATATTATAGTAGTTTCTCAGCTCTTTCTAGGTCTCAGTAACTTTGGTTTTGTATGAGAACAATTCTATTGTCTATTTTTAATTCTTAGTTCGCAATGTAAAACTATGTATTTCAGCACCAAGACTGGCCCGTGGGAGCTCCCCGTCACCGTCAAGAGACAACAACGTGAGAAATACACCACCCAAAGATCCTTCCAGTCTGAGGCCACAAGTTCCTTTAACAGCTACGGAGAGTAAGGGTTCTGTGGGTGCATTTTGGTCAACCCAGCATGCACAAGAACTAGCTTTTGTGGATGAAAAGGGATCAGCTGTTGATCAAGAGCCCGCACGTGAAACCACATCAAAGCAACCGCAGGCAAAGAGTCAGAAGACAACACAGAACAGACAGTCTCTTTCCGCATCTGTTGATAGTTCTCCTGGGGATTTTGAAATTAGGTTTTCTCCAAATGGTTCAGAATATGGTCTTGAGAAAACCAAAATCACGAAAACAGATAACAAACCCACTGTACAGACTGCCGCGTTTAACTCCTTTGTGGCGGACTTTGATAATGTCAAAGTGATCTCACAGGACAATGCTGGTAGTTTAAAATCGACAAGTCAATTAAAAGAACAACAGCTGGAAACTGAAGTGAACTTACTAAAGGAGCAATTGAAGATAGCAAACTTGGAGAAGGATGAAATTTCACTGAAGTATGATAAGTTGTCAGCCATTTGCTCCTCACAGAGGCGGGAGATACAAGAACTTAAAAAAGCCCTTGCCACAGCTTCTGCAACACCGCCAGTTAAGGAATTGAAAGAAAATTCAAAGGTTGAATTCTCGCCACCCAGCACGAGCCTTGACACTCCGGTATGCTACATGCCTAACTAAGTTTCCCACTGTAGTCAATAGTATCAAGGATCGAGCTTTTCATTTTTGGCTGGGTTAACTTGTCAATTAAAATTCATAACAGAAATACATAATTGAAACAGGCCACTTTTGCCAAGTTTGTATGGTTTAACTTTTCACCTCATAATTTGGTTCAGTGTTTTCAATTAGCATAGCAAATCACCCATTATTTCAATTGTAACATTTCTCATTTTATACACACACAAAGAAGCTGATATAGTTCTGATTGCTTTTTCACAGCCAAGGGAGAAGATTGCAGGAACCCCACCAGAGCTCCGCCAAGGTCTATTTACATCAAGTCCAGGGACACCAAGTCCAGATCTGAAGCCATGGTCAGCTTCTCCTGAAGAGCCGACAGCTCAACCAGCTATGAAGAGTGTACCAGAGCTCTCCCAAGGTCTATTTACATCAAGTCCAGGGACACCAAGTCCAGATCTGAAGCCATGGTCAGCTTCTCCTGAAGAGCCGAAAGCTCAACCAGCTATGAAGAGTGCCCATCCAAGGTCAGTCAGAACTCTGAGGGCATCAAACAGCAACAAAGTCGGCTCACTTGGTCAGTCGAACACAAACTCAGGTGCTGACCCCTTTGCCTTTGGTCAAGATAGCTTTAAGGCTGCACCAACTGGAACTGTACCTTCTAAGATGTCAAATGCGTCTCAGTCTCTCAACGGTCTGAAAGCTGAAGCGAAGAAAGATGCACCCTACCAACCAGCTGGTTGGACTGGATTTTAATGTGCTACCGTCAATAAGTATATCAGATATAGGATGAGACTATACTGCAATAAAACAGAAAGATGGTCCACCCAGTGTATCATAATCATATAAGTTGTGTGGTGTTGAGACTTGAGAGGGAGCAAAATGAGTCCAACCTAGCAGTTCCAGAATTGATGTAGGTACGTTCGCCAATGCTTTTGTATAGTTGTTTTGGTACTGAGTTTGTATTGCGAAAGCATCCTACTGTAATTTAGATCACATTTATGTTTGAATTTGAAAATAATTTAGTGAAACCTGTACTGTCAGGTTGAGCAATAATTGCCAGATGTCAGAAATAGAAAAGAAAATTTATTCTTTTCTTTAGTGAAAGCTTCTTGGTGTTACATTTATAATATCCACAACTGATTCTGGACAGATGTGACATGCTATATCTTTAAGCAATTTAGTACCATCAATGTTTGGACATATTTCACATACCAATCTTGATGATTTCTTGTTGTCTTTTGAAATGAGTATTTCATCATTATATGTAATGTTGAGAACCCTCATCTATTTTGGGGTCAAGACGTACATCTTGCAAGCATGAGAGTCTACATTTTTTGTCAGGTTGCCGTGCACTGATGATGTAACCTCATCCTGTAAGCACACAAAAACCACAGACAAAAAAGTGAGTTTTTTTTCAGATTACAAAAAAGTGAGTTGAAGAACAGCTTTATATGCAAATCAGACAAACTCATGGTTTCAACCATGGGGCTCATATGATTAGACAAAGTACTTACTGTCCACAAATCATGAGCATCGAGGACAACTGACAGACTTAGACCAATATTGCTCCAACTAGCAGTAATAGATGCTTCAGCAGGGCCTCTGTTCCACAGCACAAGAGCAACTCTCCCTCCACTTAATCGACCAGCCCAAACCTAAAACCAAGTTAATCAAGTATAGATTACTACTAAGTGTTGAACATGACATGGTACTATATTTTTTGCCGACAACATGATGCTATATGTTCAAAAGCTTGTGTTCTATTTTTTGTTACTTACTTCTAGATATCCATCTTGTTGCACCTTGTGCCCCTGTACCCCAAGTTCATTTGATCATGAATCAGTAAAGCTTAGTACCATCTTTAGTTTTCGCATGAACGTTTTCAACAAATGACTAGAGTCTCTACCTTGGTTAACTGCAACGACCTTCTGGTTGCTGAGGATTTCCTTGGTTTCCTTGCTCATCGAGCGGACGTCAGAACCAATCAGCAGAGGTGCCTGGTTGAATCCAGATCAACACACATAATCTTGTAAAAACTCTTGTAATATTGATGTTCTCATGGTTTATTATTTATGCGTGATGCACTGAAACCGAAAGGCATCTTATCAATTTACCTTGACTAGAGCCCATATGCTGAAATGGGAGCGGTACTCTTCCGTTGTCATCCCTCCGTTTCCTACCTCAAGCATGTCTGGGTCTGAAGCAGAAACATTCAAGAGAGGTCAGTGTAGTGTGTACTGTCATCAAACTTATTAACTTCTATAGGGGGCAAACCGCAGATCCTATATTCATCTTCCTGCACACTTGGCATGCTCAAATATCATCATAGGTCTGGAAAGACTAACCATTCCATGCACCAGGCCCTGCATATGATGCCCACTTGTCGCTCTGGTCTGCGTTGTTTGTCATGCTGCCCAATTTGTCATAGTATTTCAGGGCAAGAACTTGAATCTCATAATAACGTTTGCAGGGACAGTTAAAGTCTGCCAGGATGTAAACTTGTTCACCTCGACCATGTGTCCTTGATGTCTTCTGTTGTCCTCCAACTGTTTCGTATGCCACCTGCCCATGTTGCCGGGTCATCCACACCCCTGCACAACAGTTTTTTTCTCCAAATGGTGAATCAAAATTCGAACCCTTCATTTGATCAGTGGAAAGATAAGAATTAGTTACCATTCGCAAAGGGAAAAGAAAATGTTCCTTCCAGAATTCAGTAGGGCTTCACTGATCTTGGTATATCTGTATTTTTTTCATGAATATGTTGACTCATTTGAATATCTAAATTTGGATGAACCGTGATAAATTTGTATGTGTTGTAATTAAAATAATTACCTTGTTATTGGCCTGATATCTTGGTTATGGCAGTTGTCATACTTCAGGTAATCAATCCCCTTGTAATAGAACAGTTTGAAAATCAGTTTGCTATTCTCACATGTGTAAGTCTTAGATGATCTAGTAAACATTTAAATTGGTTTACCCAAGATGCGTAAGTTCTGGCATCTTGCTCTTCGTATCCTAGCGAACCTGGCATCAACTTGCTGCAGGTTCTCACTCTGAAGAGAATGGGGAAAATTGATCAGGTGATCCACCGAGAATGGGTGAACTTCTCATGTGCTCCCAATTATGCAAGAACATGTTTATTGAATACATATCTATAACTTGCATACCCTGCATCGCCGTAGATTCCAAGTTTGAGCCCTTTCCCATGCACATAATCTGCCAAGGCTGTTATTCCTGATGGAAATGTTGAGGCATTTGCAGCTAGATTGCCCTGTAGGAGTATTACCAATGGAATGAGAAAAAATCAGCCTTCTAATGTTGCAGCTAAAAAAATGTCGGTTTTATATGATTAGGCATCAATTGGATTTTAAAATTTGTTTTTCTCTTTCTCTTTGCACACATATACTATGAAGATTTAGTCACCTGGGAGTCTCTGTTAAAATCTGCCCAACAGTCATCTGCAGTTTCAAGGAAACACATCCTTAAAAAAAACAAGCCAATTGTGGTGAACAGTCCACAGCGAAGAAACAAAAACAGAGTAAGAAATGTGAAGATACTACCTATGTTGATATACTCATAACCTAGCTTTCCAAAACCAATGTCCACCATGGCATCGGCTACACAAATGGAAAATGATGCCAGCAAGGCAAGGTTTATTAAACTCATATTTTGTTGCTTTGTCTGGCTAGAAGCTAGAGTATTTTAAGGCCCTGATTGTTTGGGATTCTGCTTCTGCTTTTTGACTCTAAAAGCAGAAGCCCAAACAAACAACATCAAATAGGAAAGCGTTGCCCCAAAGCGCTTCTACAGAATGCACTGGATGAGCGAACCACAGCGGAAGCGGGGAGGGAGCTGCTTCCCGAGCTTCTTACTTACATTCTGAATCGTTTTTGCTTATTGCCCACTCCGTTGCTGCAAATTACAAGCGACTTGCCACCGACAGCCTAAATCAGTGAATTTCCTTCGTTTCAGTGAATTTCCTTCGTTCCCGTGCTGCTCCGTGCCTGTACTGCTCTCTTTTTTGCTCAACGTTTCCTTTCCTTTTTTTTTGAGATTACGTTTCCTTTCCTGTACGGTACTTGTATTATTGTATCAGTCAAGCATACTCCATCTCACCTAAATATATTTTGACTTGAATAATTTTGTATACAAAATATATATGTGTTGATGAGTATGTTCCATTCCCGGTTTTGAATTTAGTGAACTGTAGCTTCTTAATTTAGTAAAATTCATCTAAAAATGGTATGAACTTTGGTTCAAAATTCAGGACCTACGGTTCACGAAACTCGAAACTCTTCATTAATACACACATATTTCATATACTTATACACATATTTCGTATACTTATAATTTTTCGTGGAGCCCATGACACAGGGGTAGGCGGCCGTGGCTACACACTTCGATGGGAGGCCAGGGGTCGCGCGCGGTCAGAGGAGGCCGATGTCGCGCGAGCGGGAGGTCATCAGACGACTAGTGGAGGGAGGTTGTCGGCAGCGGCGCTGCTTTGAGGTCGCAAGGGCGTCGCGTGGAGGTCACGTTTGTCGCTGGCGGGGCGGCGTATGTGGGTGTTTGTGGTGGTTGGCCATGGGATATGGAGGAGTGTACTGTATGTAGGTGGATCGTATCACATGAGTTAGTGGGCGCTCGGGTTCTCAAAAAAGCGCAGCCGTGCTAGAAGGCTATTACCAATAGATAAACTGAGATGAATTAGCTATTTAAACATTGTATTAATGAATTAAATAAGTCAAAAACAATTGTTTCATTTCAAATTGACACTTATAAAACATCTTCTGCACTCAGAGATATTCCAGACATTTCAGCTAGAAATCAACAGCTACAGCTGCCAACAACACTCCTGTCAAACATCAAATCACTGCTTCCAACAGCTGCTTCTCACACCTGCTTTTCCACAGCTCAGCAGTTACAACTGCTTCTCAAAAGTTACAGCTCAAACAAACAGACCCAAGAAGAGTAAGAGAGAAATTTCTTACCGGTATTTCGGATTATTGTCTCATTTATCCCGCAGCCGAAGTGGTTCCAGCTATTCCACCTGCATATATCATGCTGCCAATTCAGCAAAACTTCATTGTTGGAGATATTTCAAGGAGAGGTAGATTGACTAATCTCTCATCAAAGGCAAGACCAAGCTACTTTTTGTGATTACACTGAGTAGGAGAGCTAATTAACACAGCACTTCAGAGGGACTCAAACTTCAGAAAATGTATACACAAACTTGCATCATCTTGTTCCAGCAAAGATCCATGAGTTTTAGTATAGAAAATAAACCCCATGACTGACCATTTGTCCTTGTTGCGAAAAGCTTTTGCCTTGTTTTTTTTTAAGAAAAGATTATGGAATGGGCAAGCATGGAGTACCAAACTATTAAAATTTGAGGGAGAAATGTCAGAAAAGAAAATTCAGGTTGTTTTGTAACCATGTGAACCAGATCACCAAAGACTGACGACACACACCAAACTGACGGAAGATAGAGGTCACAGATCCATTACCCCATCTGGGGAGTCCGGCCAAGGCCGTTCTTCAGGGCTGCCGGCGATGTGGACGACAACAGGAGGAAGAACAAGGGGAACAAGGGCGCCATTCTTGCCATTGCCATGATGAAGAATCGATGTGCGAGTGTGTGTGTGACCGAGTCTTACAAGTGTTCCACCTCTTACATCTATGCATCTCCAGGTTTCTTGGGCCAGGTCGTTGGAACAAGACCACATAGTTGTTCACGAGCTTAGGATCTCACGGTGCCGGGACCGCGGGAGTACGTGCATAACAGTGGCAGAACCCCACTAACACCTGTAATTAGTATTTCTATCTTTTATTCAAAAAAATCCTACCTTCACATACAAGCTATCCACATCACTTGCTTTTTTAACCAATCAATTGCCCATGTCATCCCACTAACATTCATTAATTATTTTCTATCTCTACATGCAAACATTCACATCATCTTTTTTAGCCCATCAAATTGTCCACACAATTTTTTCAATATTTGAATGATAAGATCACCTCATTTCACCATTTCGTTATGTAGTTACACAAGTAAATCGTGTATTAAGTAGAACGCTAGAATTAGTTTTGCCCGTGATCAATTATTTGCAATGATAAAGATCATATAGTTGTTAGTCGATATTATGATCTCTTCTATATGTATCGAATCAAAAAGTTTCAATAAATTTATGCGGCAATGTGTATGTATGTCATCTTCATGCAAGCCATCCACAACATTCGTATCTATATCAATCGGATACACCCTAAATCATAGCGATCCTTAAATTATAAACCACACATATAGATTCGATGTATATATTTTTACCTCTTGACTCTCGTAATTATCTAAATCTTTCATATTTCTTTAGTCAACAAGGTTTCATGTGTTTTATTAAATTTCTTAAGAAATACACTGCAACCCGTGGGATGTCGTTCTAGTAACGTAAACAAAGTGTTCAAACTTAGATCGCAGTTCTTTCAGAGATATACAACTGACTATAATTTTGGATAAATTTGATAGCAATTTGAGTAGTTGCAAAATATTCACTAAGCCAATATTATAGTCACATTAAGTCTTGACCAACATTGACTGAGATACAAAATTTGGAGGAATAGATGGAGGAAACCCATATTTTCCTGGTCAAATTCTCGCTTCTTGTTTGGACCTGTTCTTGGCTCGTTGCTATACTTTAAATTCAGAGAAGGCAATGTGACGATCCCTTGCTCAGGGGCTAAAGATTGAGATGAAAATATGAGAAAAGAGATTCCAACAGACTTTTGTCTCTCAAGCTCTAGTGCTTCTGCTTTATAGCAAAATTCGAAAGTGTATTTCCAAGTTTCACAAAATCTCCAAAATTATTCGTGGACTCTAATTTGGAATGGTGGGAGTACATGTTATCTACACATCTGCATAGTTGCATTCGATAATATGTTGTATCGTAGCTACACACATATCACAAAATCATGGATACAAAAAAGGTGAAAAAGAACTCATTTTATTTGGTTAATTTATCTTTATTTGGTACAAACCATGTATAAAATATATTTTTCTGAAAATTTGAAGTACATAGTAGACATGTATATGTACTTGTATGATTTTTTTCAGAATAAAGTTCTCGATTTTTTATAAACCGGGAGCAAGGAGTGTTTTTTAATAAAAAACCATAAAACGCCATGCTCCAGCCTCTTCAACGGGCAGTGCTGCCACTTTCTTCATCCATTGTCGGTTTTGTAGGTATTGCATGGTGGCTTCGAGTTGTTTGATGTATGCTCTTAGTAGATTTTTGTTGAAGAAATCATTAAGAAAAGATCATATGCATCATTTTGACGTAGAGGCCGGAGGGAGTAGTAAAAAATAAGTATCATCCCGCTACTCCCTCCATCTAGGAATAAGTATACCTTTTTGTCTGGTCATGGTGGGGAATAAGTTGACACGGACTTATAGAACTGTGAACCTGATGTATGAAAATTATAAATTCAAAAAAGGTCAAGAAATTCCAAAATGTTTTGAGCTCAAATATGACAAAGTATGCTACTCTATTATTTGTGATTAATGGATAATGCTACTATAACCAATCTTTTGACTTAGGTTGTAATGAAAGTTATTTTTTGGAGATTTTTTTGTATGGGTGCAATACTTGATAACATTTGCATGCCTGAAGGATAGCTTCGTTTTCTTTTACTTGTTTGGATTTCCAATATTTTTGGCATATCAAGTGCAATGGCACCATGTACTGATACTCCAATGTATTTTCGATGTTACTAGTCTATATTATTAGTTCAATACTGGATAGTGTCGTAGATTTGATAATATATAGACTTATATTCATTACTTTGCGGTCATAATTCATTGGGAACGTTATGTGCTGGTACCAACATACTATGTTAGCACAATCGTCTCTCTTCTTTTCAAATGACCGCTCCTCATTTTTGTTGACTAGGCGGTGGGCATGTTTATTCTCACTACAAGTAGTTAGTTTGCGGAGTGAAACTTTTTAAAGCTGATCAATGAAAACAGAAAACATTTATGACAAATGAATATCTTTATATCCATTTTGAACCATTGCTTTTGGATTTATGCCATAGCACTGATAGGACTGAAAGTTTTCGTTGACATGATTTTTTCTTTAGTTCGGCTTGGTGTACTCAAACTGTACCAAGATACATTATGGCTGTTCAATTCAATATTTCAATTGGTACGGTACACTCTGATCACTGTCCAGTGTACACACTCACTTTGCGGCCGCACGTGTCAGTTGACCAAGAGTCGCTCTCCATCGGGAAGAAACGGCGGCAAATCGCACTCAGCCGTCCGATCATCCACGCGTAGAAAATCCAGACCCCGTCCGTCCAATTTCCCTTTCCCCCCTCTAACTTTGTTACTATCACTATCTCGTCCTCTCCCTCTTCGAATCCTCCTGTTTTTTTTTCCTCTCTCGGAAACGAAGAATCCCCCGACCTCGGCACTGCTCCGTCCTCCCCCGCTCGGTCGGGCCACCCACCGAATCTCGCCGGATTCCGCCGCCGCGCCGCGCGATTCGGCCGCCCCCGCTCCGCACGGAGGTGAGCCGGCCCCGGATCCGCGGCCGACCGCCGCCTGGAGCTCCCTCCGTTCGGCGTGCGTGCCAGGCCCTGACTCACTCTCCTTCTTCTTCTTCGCGTCGTTGTTGCAGGTTCGGGGCCTTAGCTCGCGCCGCGGCTCCCGCGAGGCCGCCGGACATGGACAACTACGGGCCCTCGGACAGCAGCGGTGAGTGGGCGCTTGCTTTGCTCTGCTTCTTCGTTTCGTTCTAGGGTTCGAATTCCTAGGGTTCCTGCTCGCTTGCTTGCTTGAGCTGAGCTGCTTGCGAGGGGAGAGGCCTAGGGTGCTTACTAGTATGGGGCGAAAGGGCGCGTTTTGGGCGGTGTTTGGCGAGGTTTTTTGGGCGCGAGGTCGGGGCCGCCCGCGAGCTAGGGTTTGGGTTTGCGTGATCCTACGTTAGGGTTAGTGCTATCGTGGGCTTGCTTGGGGAAATATAGGAGCTTTGCGCGGGGGGCAGAGTTTTCTGGCTCAAGTCGTTGCTCTGGAATGTTCTTATTTGTGCGGGTAACTGGGTATATGGTGGTGAACTTTGTATGTTTTGGGTGTCTCTGTGGGTGCCCGCCATTCGTCGCGGGCCTGTTAGATGGGAAGTTGTGCTCCCTTGGCCTGCCTGAGCAAACATTGTATCATGTAGGTGGTTTACGTATTCGATTGGTTCGGTGTCAATTTGTTACCTTTGGGCTGGGCATAGCTGAACAAGAGAATTGTAAAGCTGTGATGTCTTGGTGAATTTCCCCTAGTTACCCAACCCTTCTTTAGGTTTGCCCTAAAGTTGCTTATCAACTACTACCTCTGTTTTTTTATATATAAGATGTTTTATCATTTGTCCATATTCACAGGTATATAAATGTATCTGGACATGTTTTAGTGTGCACGTTCACTCATTTTAGTATGCATCTACACAATATATGGAATACATAAAGCATCTTATATAAAAAAACGGAGGGAGTATAAGTTTGTTATTGTAAGGGTGAATTCACTTGAGCCTCAAACCAGGGCACAAAAATATCCTTTTGCTTCACCTGGTCGGTCATTCTTCCCTATCGCTGCACAAAGCCCTAACCTCTCCTTTATACCACATTGACATTTCTAAGAAAGATTTTGCGATTGACACATCTAATTATACTTTGCACATCAAATTTATTAATCATCATAACTACACCGATATGTCCATGAACATTATGACCAACAAAATGAAGGATAAGGAACAAATAAGGGGCTGTATCTTTCCTGGAAGAACATGAGGTGGGAGGTCGGCGGATGGGGTAGAGGCCTCTAGTCTATAAATATCATGTTATTTGAATGCAGATGCCCCACATGCTTATGCTGGGGAACTTGTGTGCTAAGATAGCATAATTTCAAATACTCCTACTGCGTTACAGGAAACCGCTCAAAGTGCAGATCACAGGTTTACCACGAGGCACACAGTAATATTAGCATCCTCTATAATTTGTGTGATTGTGGCCACAATCATATTATCTTCTAGTGCTTAATGTAGGAAGTAGAGGGCTGTTATAGCATCACAGTGACAGTGCCCCCAAGGTATCTGCACGTACAGGTAATAACACCGCGTATTGATCACAGCGAGTATCTATGTGAGTAGTGTATGGATGACTTAGCCACTTAGGTTAAGGCTGAAGATTCCCTTAAGTTACAGAAACGCCATGGCATCTTTTTAGGTATGTGCAAAAGAGCACAGAGAGAAGACCCGTAGTGGGATCACATATTAAGCCCCTGTGCATTTGTGGGACTTCACATCGGCTACCCAGAATAACAAGCAAAAAGATAAACAACCTTACAAACACACATGTCAATCTTTATTATTGATATTATTCGAAGAACATATTCTCGAAAAAAACATGAACATGAAGAAATGTAATCATCATCCATCTCTATAGCTGCCTCTCTGGCAAGTTAGTAACAGTTTACTGGACTTGGTGAACGGCATGCTTTTCGATTGTTTTATGCTATCCCTTTGACCATCATCGACAAGTTTTACTTTTCGTATTCACAGAAGCAATATGAACTGGTTTCTGATACTATGTCAGCATGTTTGATTTTTTCTGTTGTGAAGCTGGTATAGGGACAGTTCTACAACTTGCACTAGTTGCTGACTCCTCAACTTGTGTGTGGGTTACAGGAACTGATGATGATCTTCCACCATCATATCCCAATAATAGGGGTGTAAGAGGAAGTGGGCGTGTCAGTGGTAATGGAAGAGCTACTGTTCCTGTCAGCGGTAATGGAAGAACTGTAGCTCCTGCTAGTTCTTACCCAAGAGCACATACCGATATGGAAACACAAATTCAACAGCTTGAGCAAGAAGCGTATTGTGCAGTTCTTCGTGCTTTTAAAGCTCAGTCTGATGCCCTCACATGGGTTGGTAAAGCTGAACTTGTGCCTCTTCATTCAGCTGTTTGTGCTATAATTGTACATATTGTTTCTCAAAGCTTACCTTAGATCAACTTTATCCCTTTGCAGGAGAAGGAAGGTCTAATAACTGAACTTAGGAAGGAGCTAAGGGTATCCGATAAAGAACACAGGGAGGTGCTAAACAGGGTCAATGGAGATGATATTATTCGCAGCATAAGGTAGAATATAGACAACTATTTTTGCCATTCACTGCAGTGTTCATATTTTTTCTCTTTCGAGCACCCTAAACTCCTGCCCTTCGTTTGAATTAAGGGAATGGAGATCAACAGGAGGCCTCCATGCAAGCTTACCCAATAATCCTCAACCTATGCATCATGATCCTGCGCCTAGCCCTACCACCTCTGGTCGTAAGAGGCAAAAAACATCCCAATCAGTTCAAGCTCTACCTGCACCAGCTCCTATTATGCATTCACAACAGATGGCTACACCGATACAGCCATCATCTTCAACAGTTAAAAAGGGATTCCCACCAGGCCCTAATAAAGGCAAAAAGACAAAACCAGTAAGTAGATATTTGATAACTTCTCTTAAGAAGAAAATGTTTCCTTTTATTTCTTGATTGAGTTTTATGTACTTTCAGGGCCAAAAGATACCAGGGGGTTCTGCAGTCAAGTCCATGCCATCTTCAGCAGGTCCCAGCGGAAGGGGGCCACAGATGAACAGAAACTTTCCCGGCCGCCCTCCTGCTCCTGAACCTTCTCAAGGACAGCATGCTGATCCATTAATCAACCAAAGAGTCATGACTCGATGGCCCGAGGATAACAGTTTCTATGAAGCCACTATAACTGATTACAATGCAGAAAAGGTGTGCTCTTAGCTCATTAGGATTACAGTTTTGTTAATGCAAGTCCCAGCTTTTCTGAGGGGTTCCATTGCAGGGTCTTTATGCACTAGTTTATGACATAAATACAGCTAATGAGACCTGGGAGTGGGTTGATTTTAAAGAGGTACACGACCCTTTTCTATGTGGGCATTCTGATATTTTTTCACATTTGCATACTCGGTGTTTTCTTGTCTTTAATACTGGACCTAGGAAAATTGTTCTAGTTAAAATATGTTAGGTACAAGCATGATAGCGAATAAAATTGTGTGGTTATGGAGGATTAGCTTTCAGAGCAGTTACCGAGGATTGTCTTGATCTATTGACTCTTTAGTATGAACCAATCCAAATTTAGTTGATGGTACACCCACACCATTCTTGTGTAAAATGGTCCTGTATTAGCGACTAAGGTAACAAAATTGATATATTTGGGATATGTAACTGGGCTGTGTTATTGTAGTAAAGAGGGCCGACATTGTACCTAGGATTTTTGGTAAATTGGTATGGTTGTTATGATTGCCACCAGTGTGCTGCCAGGAGTACCAACCAGTTAGCGTTTCACTCCATTTTCTTGCCAAATCTTGGGCAAACATTTTGATAACAGTTTGTGACATCTATGGTTGTCCTTGGGAACTGTGTCAAATTTGTAGACAACATAATCTGGTACTCTGATTCAGTCATCAGGACACAGATGGCTATATTCAGATTATAAGCAAATGTGTTTCGTTTTGCTTTGAGTGTGTAAGCAACCTCATAGCATTTCACCATTATTTTAGTATTTTGCACATGCCTTACAATGTATCACACAGAAACGCTTGATTACTAATGTCCTCCAAAGTTATCTGTTTGATGGACCTTGCTGACAGTTCCTTCGGCCTTGAGTACAGATGAAACCTGATGACATAATATGGAAAGATGGCGACCCTGGGTTATATCCAGGGGGTCGTGGTGCTCAAGGTAGCGGGGCTAAGAAGTCATCTAGCCGTGGTATGTCCATGCCAGGTACAGGTAGGGGGAGAGGATCCCAAAAGAATATGTCGAGAAAGGACTTTCCGCGTTCGCAAAATGGTGTTGGAAAGAGAAGTTCTGATGACATAGATATACTTCACACTGAGAGCCTCATAAAAGAGGTTAGTTTGAAGAAAGTTTGCTAGCCTCTCTGATTGTAAATATCTGCTAACCTTGTACATCTCAAATAGGTTGAGAGGGTGTTTAGTGTTAGTCATCCTGATCCCGTGGAGGTAGATAAGGCGAAAAAAGCGCTGAAGGTAAGCTTGACTATACACATTCCTTATTTGAGCAGGAAGCCTCTGGTTTTGACTCATAAGCACTGCTTGCAGGAGCAAGAGCAATCATTGATTGATGCGATAGCAAGACTTGCCGAGGCATCAGATGGCGAAAGCGGTAAATACTGAATCTTTGTTCCTGGACAAAATGGAGGATCTTCTGATGTTTTGGAAAACTCTTAAGACTATTTCCAATTTAGGATGACTACTGAGAACACGGGAGCAGTTTCGGCTGCCATGGATGTATTCCCATTTTTTCGTTGTATTCACTACATTAGAGAGGTAGGATCCTTGCAACACAATGGACAGTTCACCAGAACATGTCCATTTGTAGATAGTTCTCCTCTTGATTGGGAGATACGAGGTTTATCTTGGCCTAGAGATTAGAAATTCTGCATTGCACACAGCAAAGATCAACTTTATGAGCCATGTGATGAGCATTATAAGTGTCTTGTACTTTCAACGCCCTGTCATGTTTGGCACTCATTTGAATCTGGTGGGAACAGATGAGCGCAACCGTGGCCGAAGGATCGGACCGTATACTGGGAGCCAGCATCAAGCGAACTATGCAGATGCTATGGCCGTCGACGGTGACCACATGCTTGGAAGTGCTGCCTCATAAACAATTGGTGGAACATGTATACACAAGTCCATTAGAAGTCTGTCCTGTTGTAAAATCTTTAATGCTGATGTTTATTTAAAACTTAGCGATAGGTTCAGACCATCTGGTTATGAGAGAATCATTTTTTGTCTTTTTTGGTAGAACCCTCCGCTTAACGTGTTGTAAAGCTGCTCCCTGAAGCTATTGTCGCTCTTGTTATTGCACAAGTGATCTGATATCAGTGCGTTAGTAATGGATTGACTTGGACATTTGATTTGTTCTGTTCAAGTTATTGCTAACCTTTTTTTGTTCTGAAATCGTGTCTTTACATACCCATTCATCTGGTGACCATGTAAAACTCAACAGCAAACCATACAGAGTCTTGAGTGCACGATGTTTGCACGGTAGTAGCCTTGTGATTGATTGATTTTGATTAAAGGAATGGTTACATCTAGGAACAAAGGGAGTACCTCTGAATCCAAATGTGACGAGGAAAACCGAGCAGCTGAAGCCAAAACACTCAAAACCAATTGTGTGTTGATCAAGTTGGAATATGAAGTGGGTATGATGCTCCTCACTGAAGACAATCAATTGTATGAGGTAGTACAAAGCAGCAGGACAAAACCACAGATGGCAACGAACATAATGCCTCAAAGCAGGATTATAGCTTGAGGCGATGGCCACACTGGCTTTATAAAAACAATTAATGTACAGTTGAGGCGAAGGAGTATTTCCTTTGAGACTCCTTTGCAGCAAATAAAATGCAGGACTTGTGAGGTGACGGTATCTTGAGCAACTTGTTTGGGCGCGGCTGAAAACATGATTCGTGCTATTTTCCCGAAACTATATGTGACTGCACATTCCATCAAAACCGTCCATTTTGCTTTATGATTCGTGCTATTTTTTTGTGTCAAACCTCCTCACTTTTAAAGATTTCTTACATCAAACCCTAATCAATATTATGGATACCTACTTAACTTTTCATCATTACCATTAATAAGTGGATATGGGAATATTTGGAAATGATTTCATTTTTTTGTTTTGTATTAACATTTATGGATATGTGTGTTTATAGAAACATATTTTTGTATTAACAAACTAACAAAGATTTCCTGAAAATGTAAACAATTTTTTTTGTATTAGCATGTATTAACATAATTTCCTGGATATATGTATATTTGTGGATAAGTGTATATTTGGATATGTGTGTTTATGCAAACATATTTTTGTATTAACAAATTAACCAAGATTTTTATAAAAATGTAAACATATTGTTTTGTTTGCATTTTATTGGTTAAAATTATTTTCGTTTTTTGTCTTAAATTTTATTGGTTAAATTATCTCACAAAGGAAATATTGGTTTAGGGTGTTGTTAGCGTCTTTATATAAGGGGATCGTTTTGTCCATTTATTTAAGTGGAGGGTCTTTTTGCACATATCACACAAACCGTCGGATTCGAAATAGACGTCCTCTCTTCTGGATGCGAAAGAAGATTCGATCAACGTACAAGGTTTGCCTTCTTGTGAGAAGGAGGGTTCTTTCAAATTATTCCAATTCCTCTCGCTCCATTAGTAGTGACTTGAATTGGAAACACCCGTCTGTCAAATCCTATGGTAGGTCGCAAATTGGGGGAATTCGAAGGCAGTCTAAGTTTCCAATCCAATGTCCTAAGCGCCCTGCTTTCGTCTTGATTTATTGCATAGGTAGTGTGCAGCTGCTGCCCGTTTCAAGTCCCAAATAAACAGTGTGGTCACATATGGTTGTGTAGTTGCATTTCCGCACCCCTGAGCTATTGCTGGTTCCGCCCCTGCGCGCTTGTATACATAGTCCATGCATCGCCAACTCGATTGCCTAGGAGCTCGTGCCGGTCGCCGTCGAACGTGATCAGCGCGGAGGCAGACGCTGGCCTCCGGCGCGTCGTCTTCACTTCGTCCTACGGCGCCGTGCACATGGACCCCAACCGGAGCCCCGACGCCGTGCTCGACGAGATGTGCTGGAGCGACTACGAGTACTGCAAACAAACAGGGGTATATATGAAGCTCAAACAGGGGTATATATGAAGCTCCACTCTGCTCTTGCTCTGCACCATGAGTCGCCATGATTGACACTTAACAATCATGGGTGCATGCACTTGACATATATATATATATATATGTGCAGAACTTGTATTGCTGTGCGAAGATGATGGCGGAGATCACGGCGACGGAGGAGGCGGCCAAGAGGGGCCTAGAGCTGGCGGTGACGATGCTGCTTGGAGTTCACTCCAATAAGGAAAAGTTTGAACGAGGCAGTCATCTGCTTGCAAAAAAAGGGCTACCTGCCTCTGCCTAAGACATAGGCTCGTGAGCCATCTGGGCCACAGGTTTGCATACTGTGTTCTTTGGAGTGCTCCATCTGGCTCGTGAGCTCGAGTTGTTGATGTATTTGGAGATGGGATGCTTTCAGTTCCGACTTGTATGTGCAACTGGATTGGATGTGATCTCTGATCAGTGATCCTCTGGTTCTGATGGACCAACGAACTTGTACCAGCAACTTATTCAGTTCATAGATAGTAACCAGCAAACTCGATCGAATAAACAGATACCAACAACAATAGGAGATCTCGTACAGATACACTCGTCGACCAGGAGCTGCATGCTTACACCTCCTCCCCGCCCGCAGCGTGGGCCTCCGTCTCGGCGGCGGCGACCACGGCGGCGCGCCCATCCATGGCGACGGCGGCGTTGTGGCTGATGGCGTCCTGCTTCTCGGCCTCCACCTCGACGAGACGCTCCTCCTTCCTGGCCTCCGCGGACGCCTGGCCCGCCGGGTCGTCGTGCGCCTTCACCTTCTCCACCTGCTCCTGCACCACCGCCATGGTCATCTCCTTGCCCGCCCACGCCGACACGCCGAGGTTCGCCGCCACCTCCTTCGCCGCACCCCCTACGCTCTCTCCGCCCTGCATCTCTCTGCACTGTTTTCTTAATTCCTCACTGCTATGGCTGCCTGATTCGACTTTATAGTACCAATGCATATATGGAGCACAGCAGGATTAATACGGACTGGTCGACTGAAAGTGGACACGTGTCGTCTCAGGTCGGCACGTACGGTTTACAGGCGAGGTGGAGAAGCTGCGTCCTCCGGAAGATGAATCGATTCTCGAAAGCAACATGACAGCAATTAATTTGTTTCGCTGACAAGTTCTAGCTAATTCGCTCACTACCAACATGGCCGGGGTAGCATTCATAAGCCCTAATTCGGTCGATTCATAATTCGAATCATGCCAGGACTTCACATCTATAAGATATACTCCCTCCGTATCAGAATAATTAGCTATCAAAATGTCTTATATTTAGTTACATAGATAGTAGCAGATATAATGATAGCAACTAAACAGGTGAAAATTTACTCGTTTATTTAAATGGGTATGTCTGGCATTCTCCTTTGCCAAAATCAGTGCTGCGGAATTGGCATCACCATGTCCCATCACATGAGACACATTCACCAGCCGAGTTGTACCCTAATCAAGGATATATGTTCCATACCTTATTGATTAGGTACCATTAGAATAGTCGTTACAATGAGAACTTGCCTGTGTCAAGATGGTTAGGAGGGTGGTTGTATCCCCGTCTCACCAGATTTCAAACCCCAGGTTTGACGCTGGTGTTTCTCATTTAGCTGGAATATTCTTCAGTAGGAGGCGTCGTCAATCTCAAGATCTGATTCGCCGACTCAGTCTCTCAGAGGTGTTCATAGGGTAGAGTGTGCTAAAAAAAAAGAATAGTCGTTACAATACATAATTTCACAATCAATATATCATTTATCGTTGATAATTTGTTCAAGTACAATTACATATTTATAAATCTCTTCACACGATTGCCTATATAGCACATTTCGACCAAGAACAAGCAAGCATCCAACAATTATAAAAGAGAATTAGACATGATGTTATAAAAACGAGCATATTTATACACATACAGTGAAAACGAGAAGACAAAGGCTTGTTATGAACAGCTCGGTGTCATGATGCAGGGCAGTGGAAATCGTTTAGAATGTGAACCAATAAGTAATTAAACGATAACTTCGGCAAAAAATTAATGCAAAATAACTCAGTCTATTTGCTTGTAAACTCATATTTGTGTATGCTACAGTTGACAAAAAAACGTGTGTATGTGTTAGTGAAAAATGTTAATCCTAAAACAATTAGACCTAGACAATCTCTAGTGGGTGGTGTTAAACGCAAAGTGAACTTATGTTCTTTTTGTTATAAAATATTTCTGGAAATAAATACATACTGTGATCAATTGTTTAAAGATATTTTAGAAATATTCCTCTATTAAAAGAAAGTTGCTTCCAGCTTTTCACCATTATTAGCTTTCCCAAAACTTAAGAAAAAAAAACCTACCCGAATTGCAGTAGTATTGCACTAGCAATTCTAAAATGGATGAGCACCATACGAATGAATGAGCACCATACGAATGAATGAGCACCGTATAATATTACATGTCAACCTATTTAATACCAAAGGTGCCTGTGTCATATTTACTTGCCGACGAGTCTATATATACATAAGTTCCACTCTTGCTTTGTAGTATTTTCAAGAGTACCAACATAATGAGGAACGACATGTCATTGTTTAAATTTCGGGAAGAAATTATAGACGAGAGTGAGAGTGTGAGTGAGAGGCATCCAGAAAAAATACAGTACGATCATGCCGGGTACCTCTAGTTTGCGTGGCGGCCGTCTAGTGATTTTATATACATTGCCTCCTCTTCCTTCATTCATTTCTTCAAGTCTTCAACCAAGGCTTACTGTAGAGTTCCATCAAAACTGACTGGAAAACCCATGAAGGCAGTAGAGAGTAGTAGCGCCACGAGCCAATCAGAGAGAGGGAGTGCGATATGCATGTCGTGTTCCTAGTGCTTGTTGAAGGAAAACACCTTCAGGGATTTCATGCAAAGCAGCCTCTCGAACACTTTTTTTTCCAGATCAGAGGGAATATTTGAATGTATTGCCACAACACTTAAGAGTTTAAACAAGACAAGAATATATGCCGAATAACACACAAAGCTTGTCTAGCCATTCTACAAGCGGATCACCATGGGAGAAATCTCTGACGAACTGATATCTTACATCACACTGAGTGGCCGCCGGGCGTTCCACTCGCCCATGCCCCCTCCCCCCCCCTCCCATGGGCAGAAAGCCGTTATCACCGCTCCCCGCACGCAGAGGGAGGCCGGCTGCACGCCTTGCTGAAAGGAATAAGCCCGAGAGGTAATAATAAAGTGGTTATTATCTTATTCCATGTTTATGATAAATGTTTATTTCTCATACTAGAATTATATTAATCGAAAACATTAATATATGTGTGACTAATGAACAAATTAGAGTTCCTAGTAACGCCTCTCGTTTAACTAGCTCGTTGATTAAGGTTTCCTGATCATGAACATTAGATGTTATTAATAATGGGATCACGTCATTAGGAGAATGATATGATGAACACACCCAAATTAAATATAGCAATTCGATCAAGTCATTAAGTTTATATTGTTGTACTGAGCATACGAAGTAACCCTAAGCCTTACATCATGAGATCATGTCAATCACTAACACCGGAAGAATGCTTTGATGACATCAAACGTCACACCATAACAGGGTGACTATAAAGGTGGCGTTGGGTATTCCGAAAGTATTAGTTGAGGCTCATGGATCAAGAAGTGGGATTTGTCCGTCCAGATGACGGAGATATATACTCTGGGCCCTCTCGGTGATATCACATCGACACCGCTTACAAGCACGTGACTAGGTCACAAGGATGCCATATCACATAACGAGTAAAGAGTACTTGTCGGGAACAAGATCAAACTAGGTATAGATGATACCAATGATCAGATCTCGGACAAGTAAAATATCGCGAGACAAAAGGAATTGATTATGACGTTTTTGGTTCACACGATCACAAGATTCATCGTCGAATATGTAGGAGTCATTACAGATCTCCAGATCCCGCTGTTGACTATTGATCGGAGAGGTGTCTCGATCATGTCTACATTATTCACGAACCGTAGGGTGACACACTTAAGGTTTGTCGACGCTTTCGGGTAGACACGGAATTTCGGAGAAAAGTTTGGACAGCACCGAAATTGTTTCGGGTAATATTGAAATAGTTCAAGGAGTTAATTGTCAATGGTTGCCTATGGTTGTTAATAGAATTAACAAATGAGCCAAGGGGGTAAGTGTTAATGTTTGTTAATAGAATTAACAAATATTAAAAAGAAATTAAATTGTTTTATTTAATAAACAAAACCCCTTGGAGTTTTGAGTGGGAATTGATGAGAGAATGAGTGGGTTGAGTGGAGACTCCACTCACATGATGAGGGGAGAGGTGGGGGCACTCCAAATTCGTGGCTCCCTCCCCCTCCTATACAAAGAGGGGTGTAAGCTACCTCTCCCCACACACTTGCCTCTCTCTCCCTCCTCCCGCTACTCCACCTTCCAGCCATCCGCTTGGCGAAGCCATGGCCGATTAGTTTCTCCACCACAGCACGCCGTCGTGCTGCTGGAGTTTCCGGTGGTTCTACTACTTCCGCTGCCCCGCTGGATCGAGGGAACATAGGTCGTCATGAAGCCGTACGTGTGACCGAGTACGGAGGCGCTGCCCGTTGCAGCGCACATCTTCACGATCTTGAGATCGGCGAGTGAACGACTACATCATCCACGATAATTAATCTCGAATCGCTTACGGTCTTCGAGAGTGAGTTTCTCTTGAAATATGTTCCACTCGTTACGAGCATCTCCTAGATTATATCTTGGCTTGTTGGTTTGTTCTCACCGTAGGAATTTTTTTGTTTTCTATGCTACGAACCCATCAGTGATATCAGAGCCGTGTCTATGCGTAGATGTTTTGTACGGGTAGAACACATATGTGTATGTGGGCGTTGATGATCATGTTATTGCTTCCTATGTATATTTTGTATCTTAGTGGCATAGTGGGATGAAGCGGCCCGGACTAACCTTACATGTCCATGCACATGAGACTTGTTCCACGACTGACATGCAACTTGTTTTGCATAAGTGGCTTTGCGGGTGTCTGTCTCTCCTACTATATTAAGATATAAAATAGAACGGGTTGCTATTAATATTTTCATCACCGTTGTGGTTTCATGTTCGTAGGTACGGTTCTATCTTCGAAAGCACTAAGCCACGTAAAATATGCAAAAATAAATTAGAGGACGTCTAACTTGTTTTTGCAGGGCATGTGATGTGATATGATCAAAGTTACAAATTTGATGTATGAGATGATACCTTTTGTAAATTATGACAAACCGACAGGAGCCAAATGGTTGTCTTTTTTTAATTTATGGCCTGTGTGCTAAATATGATATCTAGATGATATTTTGTAAATTTGGAGGACAATAAAGAAGGAGGCGCCATGGACCTTGGTGCCACGCCGGTGGAATGATGGAGATCATGCGAAGATGCACAAGATGGAGATCAAGTGCAAGAAGGACCATATCATATCACATTATCCATGCATGTGATGTTAATCCTTTTATGCATCTTATTTTGCGTAGATCTTTGCTTAGATCGCGACGGTAGCATTATAAGATGATCCCTCTCACAGTTAATATCAAGATAATAATGCGTTCTTCCTTAGTATGCACCGTTGAGAAAGTTCGTCGTTTCGAAGCACCACGTAATGATCGGGTGTGATAGATTGAACGTTCGCATACAACGGGTGTAAACCAGATTTACACACGCAAATACTATGGTTTTACTTGGCGAGCCTAGCATGTATAAACATGGTCTCGGAACACGTAGCCGAAAGGTAAAGCATGAGTCATATAGATGATATGATGAATATGTCGATGTTCGCCTTTGCAGCTGCACCATCTCTCGTGATGATCGGTTATTGGTGTAGTGAATTTGGTTTGTGTAATCACTAAAACGACTAGAGGGATGTTGTTTTTGAGTGGGAGTTTACGTAATAATTTTAAATTAACATGAACTTAATTTATCATAATCTTAGTCTAAATAGTCTTTACAAATATGTTGTAGATCATGGCACCACCTGCTTTCAATTTCAATATGTTCATGGAGAAAGAGAAACTAGCAAACAATGCAAGGAACTTCACCAATTGGGCACTTAACCTGAGGATTCTCCTCACAGATTGTCAAAAGCTATATGTGCTTGATGCACCGCTAGGTGCCCCGCCCGCTGATGACGCTCCCGATGATGTGAAAAATGTTTTCCTGACTCAGAAGAAGGACCACAGTGTAGTTCACTGCGGCATTCTGTATGGTTTAGAGCCGGAGCTGCGAGAACGTTTCGAGAACAACACCGCTTTTGATACAATGGGAGAAATGAAAATGATTTTTGATACCCATGCTGCCGTAGTGAGTTATGATGCTTCAGAAAAGTTCTTTAGCTGCATGATGGAAGAGAACAACTCCGTTAGCGAGCACGTACTCAAAATGTCTGGGTACGCTGATAAGCTCATAGCCCTGGGTATATTGATCCCCAATGAGCTAGGAATTCATCGTGTTCTCCAATCACTCCCACCAAGTTACAAGAACTTTGTGATGAACTACAATATTCAAGGCATGAAGAAGACTCTCCCTGAGCTTCTGTCAATGCTCAAAACTGCTGAAGTGGAGATAAAAAAGGAGCATCAAGTGTTGATGATCAATAAAACCACTAGTTTCAAGAAAGACAAGAAATGCAAGCCAAAAGGTAATTTCAAGAAGGCGGGAAAAACTGTTTTCGCACCTGAGAAAAAGACCAAGGCTGGCCCTAAGCCTGACACTGAGTGCTTTTACTGCAAGGGCACTGGGCACTGGAAGCGTAATTGCCCCAAATATTTGGCAGATAAGAAGGTCGGCAAAGTGAACAAAGGTATATGTGATATACATGTTATTGATGTGTACCTTACTAGTACTCGCAGTAGTGCCTGGGTATTTGATACTGGTTCGGTTGCTAACATATGTAACTCGAAACAGGAACTACGAAATAGGCGACAACTAGCAAAGGATGAGGTGACGATGCACGTCCGCAATGGATCAAAGGTTGATGTGATCGCTGTCGGGACGCTACCTCTTCGTCTACCATCAGGATTAGTGATGAACCTAAATAATTGTTATTTGGTGCCTGCGTTGAGCATGAACATTATATCTGGATCTTGTTTAATGCAAAACGGTTATTCATTTAAGTCCCAGAACAATAGATGTTCGATTTATAGGAATGATATCTTTCATGGTCATGCACCTATGAAGAATGGTTTATTTATTTTGAATCTTGAGAGTAATGATACACACATTCATAATTTGAATGCCAAAAGAATCAAGTTGAATGATGATATTGTTGCATACATGTGGCATTGCCGCTTAGGTCATATTGGTGTTAAGCGCATGAAGAAGCTCCATTCTGATGGGATCCTAGAATCACTTGATTATGAATCATTTGAGACATGTGAACCATGCTTTATGGGCAAGATGACTAGAACCCCGTTTTCCGGCACGATGGAACGGGCGATGGATTTATTGGAAATCATTCATACCGATGTGTGTGGTCCAATGAGTGTGTCGGCGCGCGGTGAATATCGTTATTTTGTTACCTTCACCGATGATTTAAGTAGATATGGGTATATTTACTTAATGAAACACAAGTCTAAAACGTTTGAAAAGTTCAAAGAATTTCAGAGTGAAGTGGAAAACCATCGTAACAGAAAAATTAAATTTCTGCAATCCGATCGTGGAGGTGAATATTTGAGTTACGGGTTTGGCACACATATGAAAGAATGTGGAATAATTTCACAACTCACTCCTGCCGGAACACCACAGCGTAATGGTGTATCCGAACATCGTAATCGTAATTTATTGGATATGGTTCGATCTATGATGTCTCTGACAGATTTGCCACTATCATTTTGGGGTCATGCACTAGAGACAACTACATTCACTTTAAATAGGGCTCCATCTAAATCCGTTGAAACGACACCGTATGAACTATGGTTTGAAAACAAACCTAAGCTATCGTTTCTAAAAGTTTGGGGATGCGATGTTTATGTGAAGAAGCTTCAGCCTGGTAAACTCAAACCCAAAGCGGAAAAATGCGTCTTCATAGGATACCCTAAAGAAACAATTGGGTACACCTTTCTATCACAGATCTGAAGGCAAAGTTTTCGTTGCCAAGAACGGATCCTTTTTTTAGAAGGAGTTTCTCTCAAAAGGTGTGAGTAGTAGGAAGGTAGAACTCGACGAGGTTATTGAACGTTCTCTTCTTGGAATGGCGAGTAGCACAGCGCCGGAAATTGTTCCGGAGTTGACTTCACCAGATGAAGAGTGAACTAATGATAATCAAGATCATGAAACTCCGAAAGAGGATACTACCGTACTTCGCAGGTCAACAAGGACGCGTACATCTCCTGAACTGTACAGCAACCCCGTCATGAACGTCATAGTAGTTGATAATGATGACCCTTCGACGTATGATGAAGCGATGATGGGCTCAGATTCCAACAAATGGCTAGAAGCCATGAAATCTGAAATGGAATCCATGTACGAAAACCAAGTATGGACTTTGGTGGACTTACCCAATGACCGCTAGGACGTTGAGAATAAATGGATTTTTAAGAAGAAAACTGATGCTGATGGTAATGTGACCGTCTATAAGGCTCAACTTGTCACAAAAGGTTTTCGACAAGTTCAAGGAATTGACTACGAGGAGACTTTCTCTCGTGTAGCGATGCTGAAGTATGTTAGGATTATGTTAGCAATTGCTGCATTTTTCGATTACGAAATCTGGCAAATGAATGTCAAAACTACTTTCCTTAACGGTCTCATTGAGAAAGAGTTGTACATGGTGCAACCCAAAGGTTTTGTCGATCCTAAGGATGCTGACAAGGTATGCAAACTTCAGCGGTCCATTTATGGACTAAAGCAAGCATCCCGAAGTTGGAACCTCCGCTTTGATGAGGTGATCAAAGGGTTTGGATTTGTCCAAACTTATGGAGAAGCTTGTATCTACAAGAAAGTGAGTGGGAGCTCTGTAGCATTTCTAGTACTATATGTGGATGACATATTGTTGATTGGAAATGATATAGAATTTTTGAATAGTATAAAAGGTTATTTGAACAATAGTTTTTCGATGAAGGACCTCGGTGAAGCATCGTATATATTAGGCATCAAAATCTATAGAGATAGATCAAGACGCTTAATCTGGCTTTCGCAAAGTACATACCTTGACAAGATTCTGAAGAAGTTCAGAATGGACGAAAGTAAGAAAGGGCTCTTACCTATGTTACAAGGAAAGACATTGAGTCAGACTCAAAGTCCAGCTACATCGGAAGATAGAGAATTGATGAACAAGATGCCCTATGCCTCAGCCATAGGTTCTATCATGTATGCTATGCTATGTACAAGACCAGATGTGGCACATGCTATTAGCTTGACTAGCAGGTACCAATATGATCCAGGTTTGGAACACTGGATGGCGGTAAAGAATATCCTAAAGTACTTAAGAAGGACTAAGGATATGTTTCTCGTGTATGGCGGTGCAGAAGATATCGTCGCAAGATGTTACGTCGATGCTAGCTTCGACACCGATCCAGATGACCCTAAGTCACAATCCGGGTACGTATTTCTTATGAATAGAGGAGCAGTAAGCTGGAGGAGTTCCAAGCAATCCGTGGTGGCGGGATCGTCGACAGAAGCGGAATATGTTGCTGCCACGGAGGCAGCGCAGGAAGGAGTTTGGATGAAGGAGTTCATATCCGAACTAGGTGTGGTTCCAAGTGCGTTGGATCCGATGGTTATCTCTTGTGACAACAATGGGGCCATAGCTAATGCTAAAGAACCAAGGTCTCATAAGAATTCCAAGCATTTCAAGCGCCGTTTTCACTCCATCTGTGAGCATGTCAAGGATGGTGGTATAAAGATTTGCAAGTACATACGGATCTGAATGTGGCAGACTCTTTGACTAAACAACTCCCAAGGGCAAAACATGATCAACACCGGAACTCCATGGGTGTTAGGGTCATTAAAATTTAATACAAATTATTGCCCCTAGTGCAAGTGGGAGACTGAAAGGAATATGCCCGAGAGGCAACAATAAAGTGGTTATTATATTATTCCATGTTTATGATAAATGTTTATTTCTCATGCTAGAACTGTATTAATCGGAAACATTAATACATGTGTGACTAATGAACAAATTAGAGTTCCTAGTAACGCCTCTCGTTTAATTAGCTCGTTGATTAACTGATGATCAGGTTTCCTGATCATGAACATTGGATGTTGTTAATAACGGGATCACGTAATTAGGAGAATGATATGATGAACACACCAAATTAAGTATAGCAATACGATCAAGTCATTAAGTTTATATTGTTGTACTGAGCATACGAAGTAACCCTAATCCTTAGACCATGAGATCATGTCAATCACTAACACCGGTAGAATGCTTTGATGACATTAAACGTCACACCATAACAGGGTGATTATAAAGGTGGCGTTGGGTATTCGGAAAGTATTAATTGAGGCTCATGGATCAAGAAGTGGGATTTGTCCATCCATATGACGGAGAGATATACTATGGGCCCTCTCGGTGATATCACATCGACACCGCTTGCAAGCACGTGACTAGGTCACAAGGATGTCATATCACATAACGAGTAAAGAGTACTTGTCGGGAACGAGATCAAACTAGGTATAGATGATAACAATGATAGGATCTCGGACTCGCGAGGCAAAAGGAATTGGTTATGACGTTTTTGGTTCACACGATCACAAGATTCATCGTCGAATATGTAGGAGTCATTACAGATCTCCAGACCCCGCTGTTGACTATTGATCGGAGAGGTGTCTCGATCATGTCTACATTATTCACGAACCGTAGGGTGACACTGAAGGAGATATGCCCTAGAGGCAATTAATAAAGTGTATTCTTTATCATATCTCGTTTGTTCATAATAGGTTTTTGTGTCATGCTAGAACCGTATTAAGCGGAAACATTAATGCGGGTGTGATACGTAAACAACCAGGTCCCTAGTAGCCTATACTAAGACTAGTTTCGTTGCGCGATTGATGATCGAGGTTTCCCGGTCATGGGGCATGGCGCCGGTCGGCAATGAGAGTCATATCGCTGGAGAGCGATGTGATGGACATACCCAGATTTGGAGAACGTAGTCGTTACACCTTTGACCGTGAGATCAACTCTTATTGATATTCCCGGAAGATACTTTGATTGCACCAAACGTCGTATCTTATTTAGTATGACAATAACGGTGATACTTTTGGGTATCGGAAAGGAGTAGTTGAGACGAGGGGTCAAGAGCGGGATTTGCCAGTCCGCATAGCAGGATAGATACTCTTGGTCCCACTCGGTGAGATCATGTCTAATGAGCTTGCAAGCATGTGACTAGGTCACGGAGACATGAGATCATGAACGAGTAGAAGATAGCATCGTCGGTAACGAGGTCGGGATTAGGTATGGAGATATCTATGGAACGACGCTCGGACGTGCTAAGTATCGCTATGGCAAAAGGTCTAAGACTTCACGTTCAGGTTTGATAGATGAAAGTCATTCGTTATATCTCAGGGATTAATTCATGGGGTCCAGGCCTACGAGTTAGTCGTTGATCATTGAGGAGTCTTGATCATACCTGATATTATATCGAACCGCTAGGGTAACATACTTAAGGGGTTTCGACAAGACAACCGGAAAGGAAGGAGATCACCGGGAGCGTCCCGTGAGAGGTCCGATGGAGATCGGGCAGCGTCGAAAGAGTTTTCGGAGCTAGGAAAAATTATATATATTATGTTTGATATTAATTAGTGTTATTAATATGCAAATATGATTTTATTTTCGAATTTATTAAGGCAGATTTCCCTAAATGGGCCTTCCGGACGAAAGAAGGCCCAAGAGGGGGGGGGGAACCCCCTTGGGAATTCGGTGGGGGCTTGGAGGCCGGCCTTGGTGGGCCAGATGGGGCCCACCAGGGGGGCCGACGCACTCCCTAGCCGAACCAGGCTATGTGGGGATAGTCCCACATTGCCTGGCTGGCAAGGTAGGCTCCCCTTGGGAGCCTATATAAGAAGGGGCACCCCCAGCCTTTTAATTCACCAATTAATTCCCGATTTCTCTCTCGATCTCGTGGTTCCCAAGTTGGAGCCGCGCCGAGCAAGAGGAAGAGGGGATCTCCTCCACCATAGCCCGCTGCCGCGCTGCTGGTGTTCCGGTCCAAGTCTTCCGCTGCTCGTCCTGGACTGGAGCTTCGGAGGCGTCGTCTCCACCGCACGTGTGCGACTCCCTGCGAGGTGCTGTGCTAGCGGTACTCGGAGTCCTGCTTCCTCTACACGACCTTGAGGTCGGCTTCGTCGGTCTTCATCGACAACGTTTGTGCGGGAACGTAATCCCCGCTTTCGGTCTACAAGGGTACGTATTCCGATCTCCGTTCGTACTACTATATCTGCATAGAATAGATCTTGGCATGCTTTTAGGATATCGTCGGTAGGAAAATTTTTGTTTTCTGCACACGATCCCCTTCAGACACATTTAAGGTTCGTCGACGCTTTTGGGTAGACACGAAATTTCGGAGAAAAGTTTGGACAACACCGAAATTGTTTCGGGTAATATTGAAATAGTTCAAGGAGTTAATTGTCAATGGTTGCCAATGGTTGTTAATAAAATTAAAAAATGAACCAAGGGGGTAAGTGTTAATGTTTGTTAATAGAATTAACAAATATTAAAAAGAAATGGAATTGTTTTACTTAGTAAAGAAAACCCCTTAAAATTTTGAGTGGGAATTGATGAGAGAATGAGTACGTTGAGTGGAGACTCCACTCACATGATGAGGGGAGAGGTGGGGGCACTCAAAATTCGTGGCTCCCTCCCCCTCCTATACAAAGAGGGGTGTAAGCTCCCTCTCCCTACACACTTGCCTCTCTCTCCCTCCTCCCGCTGGTCCACCTTCCAGCCATCCGCTTGGCGAAGCCATGGCCGATTAGTTTCTCCACCACATCACGCCGTCGTGCTGCTGGAGTTTCCGGTGGTTATACTACTTCCGTTACCCCGCTGGATCGAGGGAAAGAAGGTCGTCATCAAGCCGTACGTGTGACCGAGTACGGAGGCGCTGCCCGTTGCAGCGCACATCTTCATGATCTTGAGATCGGTGAGTGAACAACTACATCATCCACGAGAATTATTCTCGAAACGCTTACGGTCTTTGAGGGTGAGTTTCTCTTGAAATATGTTCCACTCGTTACGAGCATCTCCTAGATTAGATATTGGCTTGTTGGTTTGTTCTCACCGTAGGAAATTTTTTGTTTTCTTTGCTACAAACCCATCACTTGCACCTCTATGGCGCGGGCCTCTATGATGGTTGGGTGATAGGTGGTGGCTGCGGCGTTGTCGACTCGCGTGATTATTTAGTTGTATGTGGGCATGGGCTGCCAATCCCTTACCCATGATATGCCCCCTTTTATTTAGATAAAAGGTTCTTAAATTATATATTTTTATCTGGTGGTTGTAACACGGTTATTTTATCTATTAGATAGCAGGTTGAATTAAAAAAAGTTACTTTTGCGTCTCGGTCGACAGAGAACTGGCTAAGTCTCAATCGATGAGGTGGCACTCCCTGATGCCGGCTATCCCTCTCATATCGTACGTTACCCATCTCCCATAGCTTGAGATACTATGTTTTCCTCGTACCAGGTCTTCTGTTTTTGGCTTTTTTCTATGTTTCCGAGTCGGTTGTGATTGTGTTGGCAGTTGTGCAATTTGGTTTTATTTCTAGCCTGTGATATACTTGGGCTAACATAATGACCAGTTACTTAAAATGTCCATGTTTTTATCATCGATCCGCGACACTTAAAGAAATAAACATTGGAAAAATTATCGTGAAATACCTCATTCTTTTGATTGTGAACTCATATTTGCGTATGCTACGGTCAACACTGACAAATGTGTGTATGTGTTAGTGAAAAATTGTTAGTCCCGAAACAGTTAGACCTAAACATTCTCGGGTAACTGTTAAATGCAAAGGGAACTTATGTTTTTTTTGTTTGAAAATATTTGGGACATAAATAAATACCAAGGAGTTGGAAACAAAGCTCAATTGTGTTAAGATAATTTAGAAATGTTCTTTTTTTAAACGAAAGCTACTTCCACAATTATTAGCTTTACCAAAACTGAAAAATACCTACCAGATTTGTAGCATTATTGCACTGAAAATTCTAAAAAAATGAGCAATATATAATCACCTGTCAACTTCTCACTTCTAAAATTATGAGCACCGTATAATCTTACCTGCCAACCTATTTAATACCAAAGGTGCCGGTGTCATATACTCATATCTACTCACCGTGTCTATATATACATAAGTTCCGCTCTTGCTTCATAGTATTTCCAACTTCCAAGAGTACCAATGTAATTGGGAACGACATGTCATTGTTGAAACTACGGGAAAAAATGATAAGACGAGATTGAAACTGTGAGTGAGAGGCATCCAGGAAAAACACAGTACATATAGGGATACCTCTCGTTTGCGTGGCGACCGTCTAATGATCTTATATCCATTGTCTTCTCCATCTTCCGTTACTTCAATCAAGACTGACAGTAGAGTTCCACCAAGACAGGCGGGACAATCTATGACTATGAGAGGGAAGCACAGAGAGAAAGTGCCAATCAGAGTCTCCGACAAAGAAAAAATTGTGTGTTTTAGTGAGTGTTGAAGAAAAAGAACTTGGAGTGCTTTTTTTCAGAACATCCTCTCCGACAGTTTCTACGGATCAGAACAAGTAGCTGAACTCGCTACCACGACATAGTAAAGCTCTTGAGAGTTCAAAGAGGACAAGCCAGTATATAGAGATCACCCTCGATCAAACACAACGCTCGCTCATTGCCATGCCATTGTACACGCATATCGCCGGGGAGAAACCTCAGACGAAACTTAAACACATTTTTCTGTCTTACAATGAATATGAATATGAACGGTTGCATGAAACTGCGAAACTGAAACGTCTTGCGCTCATGGAGATAAAGATGAATGGATGACTACTCGGTTGAGCAGAGAATGAGGCATGAAGCTGCATGTTCGGTTCGTCTCCCGTCTTTTTGTTTCCTCTTTCGAGGTGATTCTCCCTTAGACCCATCGCAATATAGGCACAACTCATACGTCTGCCTCCTCCTGATTCTCGAGTACTATATCGCTGGTCATGTCTTCCCCATTTCGTTCTGCAGCATGCACCATGTGACGAACAACAGGTCTCCGGAACCTAGTCTCGCGAGAGGCGATAAGGTTTTTGGGGAGCTTCATCACGCAACTATTGATTTCTTCTCCAACAAAGACGCCGACGACTACATCATAGACGATGACTTCTTCCAACGATGTCGATGACTTCTTTGGCAACAATTCTTTATCAGCCAACATGAACGGGTTCTCCTTCAGTATGTACGCTCCCAAAATATACCTGGACGTAGTCAACTATGTATAGTAGGAGCATGAAAAATTTCAGTGTGAAATACAACATATTTTGTCTCACCGAAAAGAAAAATAATTCAAATTTGAGAAGATTCAAATTTTGCAGTGTTAACATCCCAGGTCTGCAGATGTCCGTCATTTTTGCTGAGGGTACAAATATACGATTTTCGCATTGAAAATTTACACATGGGTATAATAAATCATTGACAACATCATGGTCTTTTTCGAAAATTTCAAAACAGATTGCCGAGTACCGACGGCAAAGATAACGCCGACGGCCAAATGTCGTGGCCGTCGGCGTCACAACATAACACCGACGGCCGTAAAGGTACCGTCGAGCTAAAAGTGCCGTCGGCGTCCAAGAAGTGAGCCCGACGGCCACCGTCGGCGTAGAAGTACCGTCGGTGTTCCCCCCTCGTGCACGTCTCCGGACGCGTCGATCTGACGGCGTAATCCCCCCCTCCCCCCTCCCACTATGACGCCGACGGCAATACCGTTGGGCTCAGTACACTATTTTCCAGTTTTTCTTAAAATATTAGATTACATTTTAAAATATTATTTGTAAGGCTACTAAATCATAATAAATAACATAAAAACTAATTTATACAAATGTGGCCATAATATAAGGACACATATGCGGGTATCTCCGGTGTTTTGTTGTGCCGGGGTTCTTGCACTTAGAGGTGAAAACCCCCGTTTTGGGTGTCGGGCATGGAACCGTGCGACGGAACATATGAAATGTTTGTTTTTTATGGTCCAATATACCAACCTAACACATTCAAGCAAAAAAATCCATGCGTCTACCCCCTCCCGACGCCGTTTAGAGGGGTAGATCGACGGGTTCAGACTTTTCTCCAGCGGGAGTAGGGTTTCGCCGTAGAGGGGGTCCGGAGTGTCAAGACCCCATCAAAACTCGCATAGACCCCTAAAATATGTATACTAGTGTGTTGGTAGTTTGTGGGAACCAAGATACATCTCCGAGGTGCGACCCGCTACACTGACCCCTCTTTCTCCGTCGTAAGTTCTTGCACTTAGAGGTGAAAACCCCCGTTTCGGGTGTCGGGCATGGAACCGTGCGACGGAACACATGAAATGTTTGTTTTTTATGGTCCAATATACCAACCTAACACATCCAAGCAAAAAAATCCATGCGTCTACCCCCTCCCGACGCCGTTTAGAGGGGTAGATCGACGGGTTCAGACTTTTCTCCAGCGGGAGTAGGGTTTCGCCGTAGAGGGGGTCCGGAGTGTCAAGACCCCATCAAAACTTGCATAGACCCCTAAAATATGTATACTAGTGTGTTGGTAGTTTGTGGGAACCAAGATACATCTCCGAGGTGCGACCCGCTACACTGACCCCTCTTTCTCCGTCGTAAGTTCTTGCACTTAGAGGTGAAAACCCCCGTTTCGGGTGTCGGGCATGGAACCGTGCGACGGAACACATGGAATGTTTGTTTTTTATGGTCCAATATACCAACCTAACACATCCAAGCAAAAAAATCCATGCGTCTACCCCCTCCCGACGCCGTTTAGAGGGGTAGATCGACGGGTTCAGACTTTTTTCTCCAGCGGGGGTCCGGGGTACTGAGCGTCGAAAGGGGGATATGCTAATGTCAACATTTTTGGAATATAATTTACTATAATACAAATAAACTATGAATTTGAAGAAAATAAAAAAATGAAGAATACATTGATTAACTAAATAAAGAAAAAATAAAAAAAAGTTGCTATTCTAAGACCGACGGCAATGCTGTCGGCCTTAGAATAACCCTAGCTACATCTGGTCGGGAGGACCAGATCGATCCCGACCGCACAATTTTCTCCCGCGCGCCGCCAGCCACGCCCAGGCGCCGCCGCCGTTCCCTTGCGCCGCCGCCGCCGTTCCCTTGCGCCGCCGCCGCCGCCGTGCGCCGCCGCCGTTCCCTCCCTCCCACGCGCCGCACGCCGTACGCCGCCCGCCGCCCGCGCGCCGCACGCCGCCCGCGCCGAGCCCTCCTCTGCCCGAGCCTCACCGTGCTCCATCCGCCGCCGCCACCTCGTCCTCCTCCCCCGGCCGCACGCCGCCGCCGTCGCCCGCACCTCTCCTTCCCTCCCCGAGCTCCTCCTCCTCCCTCCCCGGCCTCCTCCTTTTTTCTCTCCCCGGCCTCTTCCTCATTCCCTCCCGAGCCCGAGCTGCTCCCAGCCTCCTCCTCCCCCTTCCTCCCCGGACTCCTCCTCCTTCCCTCCCCGAGCCCTAGCTGCTCCCTGACCTCTTCCTCCCTGCCCGAACTCCTCCTACTTCCCGGCCCGTAGCACCTCCTCCCCGACTTCGAGCACCTCCCCGGCGTCAAGCACATCCCCGGTAATTTTTCATTTTTTAGTGTGTAATGCTAATGCTACTGTTAGGGTTAGTGCTAGGTTTAGTTTTATAATTATTCTTAGTTTAGTATTTAATTGATAAGGTAGCAAATATGACAATATATTTGCTAGTATTAATGTGGACTACATTTTATCATGTAGGTTTCTCGGATTTCTCACCGTTCCGGAGTCCCTGTCGCCTCGGAGTCGTCGGTTTCGTGTTGTTCGACTACTTCCTCTACAGCGGAGGGTGAGATAAAACTCTATCTCCTCTCTCACATTTTTATGTTCTAGATTTTAGTTTCACGTCAAGTCGCGTAACCTAGGTGTCTTTTCCCGTCCGAAAGCGTTACGCGGATAAATATGCGTTAGAGGTCAGCATATTATGATGCGTAACGCTTAGGCATTTACGGGACAGTCGGCGGATGCGTAGTTGGGTACGTTCTCTGTGTTCTGCTCCGGTACGAGTCAGGATTTTGGTAGTGCCTCCCCGTTGTTCTCCGGATGCACATCCTCTCGGCTTTTTGCCGAGACGTGTATCGGGAGAGCAGCGGGGAGGTGCTGCCGAAATTCTGTCTCGGATCGGGGTAGAGCATGGAGAACGTACTCAATCTACGGATCCGGCGGCTGCTAGGAGGCTATCCTATTAGAGATGTAGGATGATGCACGCGTTTTCCCCGGTAGAGAATATCTTGTATTTAATTTAATGCCATTTATTTGATATCAAATGTTTTTTTAGCTGTTATTAACTCTAAGTGCAGATGGCTGATGGTGAGTGGATGTACAGTGGTCGTATTAGTAGGACTGACATGACAGCTGAGTGGCAGTGGAAAACTGAATATTATGTGAAGGACGCACACCGTGGTTCTAAGACAGTTCGTCCGCTTTGCCCTTGTGCTCGGTGCAAGATGAATAACCGTCAGGGTAGTTTAGAGATGACAAAACACCTTTGGCTTTACGGATATATGCCCGACTTTAACATGCAAATCAACTTTCCTGAGAGTGATCGTGTTAGAGAGGTGGTGATGCGGCAACACATCGATGGCAGTGCCCACGATGGCATTGCAAACATGCTTGTTGATCTTCACTATGCAAATCAGGCACATTCGCCACCTCCCGAAGATCCGGATGAACAGGAGGAATCGGATTTACCGGATGAACCAGAGGAAACCGCGAAGGCCTTCCTTGAAATGATGGCCACCGCGAAGAAACCTCTTTATCCGGGTGCAGAAGTCTCTCAGCTTGATGCCATATCACAAATGTTAGCTGATAAGGCCAAACACGGCCAAACCCGATCAAGCTTTGAAGATCATTTGAAAACAATGGGTAACATGCTCCCTAAGGGACATTGTCTGCCTCGTACCATGTATGAGTCGAAGAAAATCATGAAATCGCTTTGCATGGATTATGAGAAGATACATTGTTGTCCTAAGGGTTGCCTTCTGTTTCGGAAAGAGTTTGTGAATCACACTCACTGTAGCAAGTGTGGGGCCTCTAGGTATGTAGAGGTGAAGGGCGCCGAAGGTGAAATGGTGCAGACGAAAGTTGCTGTAAAGATTCTTCGGTATCTCCCATTCATAAAAAGGATCCAACGCCTTTACATGGATGAGGAGACTGCCAAACAGATGACATGGCACAAGACGGGGAAGAGATACCCTGATATTAGTGATAAAAAGAAGAAGATGAAACATCCGGCTGATGGTGAAGCGTGGAAACATTTCGACAGAGTATACCCTGATAAAGCCCGAGAGTCTCGAAATGTCAGAATTGCGATAGCAACCGATGGTTTCAATCCATTCGGTATGTCGGCTAGGTCGTACAGCTGTTGGCCCGTGTTTGTTATGCCGCTCAATCTCCCTCCCGGAGTCTTAATGCAACGCAAGACCATATTGTTGTCTCTGATCATTCCGGGGCCTGAATATCCGGGGAAGAATTTGAGTGTGTACATGCAGCCGCTAATCGATGATTTGGAACATTCTTGGGCACACGGCACATGGACATATGACCGGGCAACGAAGAAAAATTTCTGCATGACAGTTTGGTACCAGTATTCCATGCATGACCTACCCGGGTATGCCCTATTCTGCGGACACTGTACAGCCGGAAAGATGCCATGCCCAGTGTGCAGGCATGCTCTTATGTTCGTATGGCTGAAGAAGGGTGGCAAGTATTCCGCCTTTGACAAGCATCGACAGTTCCTCGAAGAAGGTCATAGATTCAGAGAGGACAAAAAACACTTCTTGAAAGACAAAGTTGTCAGTGAAGTAAACAAGATACCAACGTTTGATGGTAAAGTTGTTGATGCGGAGCTACGTGCTCTAAAGCCTAAGACCAAAGGAAAAGGTTTTATTGGATATGGTTAGACGCACAACTGGACTCACATACCAGGTTTGACGCAACTCCCCTATTACAAGGACCTCAAACTTCCTCATAACATCGATGTGATGCACACCGAAAAGAATGTCGCAGAGTCCGTCTTTCACACAACCCTAGACATTCCTGAGAAGACGAAGGACAATGTGAAGGCTAGGGTCGATCAAGAGAGGCTTTGTGACAGAATAAAACTAAACATGCAGCGTCCTGAGGGCAATCGAAGAAATTGGGTCAAGCCAAATGCTGACTTCTGCCTTCTAGCTGCCCAAAAGAAGGAGGCATTCAATTGGCTCAAACACAATGTGAAGTTCCCAGATGGTTATTGTTCTAACATGAGTAACGGAGTCAATTTAACAACGGGCAGAGTCAACGGGCTTAAGAGTCATGACTATCACATATGGATTGAGCGAATAATGCCGGTGATGCTTCGAGGCTATCTCCCTGATCGTGTTTGGCGGCCACTTGCGGAGTTGAGCCATTTCTTCCGCACGCTGTGTGCCAAAGAAATATGTCCGGAAATGATGAAAAGACTTCATGAGAAAGTCCCAGAGTTGATATGCAAGTTAGAGATTATATTTCCGCCAGGCATGTTTACTCCGATGGTACATCTCATATTGCATCTACCTAACGAGGCATTATTGGGGGGGACCGGTTCAGAACCGTTGGCAGTTTTGTATAGAGAGAATATTTAAGAATATGCGAACCAAATGTGGAAACAAAAATCAGATTGAAGCATGCATAGCCGAGGCATATATCATCGAGGAGGTGTCAGATGTATCAACAACATACTATCCTGAAGATGTTCCCAATATGCATAATCCGCTCTCTCGGTACAATACCGATAACCCCAGCTATAAACCCAAGCTTCATCTCTTCCAAGGCCAAGGCGGTAAGTCTGGTGGTCAACATATTTACACTGTGACGGAGCAGGAGTGGGAGGACATCATGCTCTATGTGTTGATGAACATAGATGAAGTAGAGGATACATTCGTGCCTCAATTTCTGGATGAGGAGTGGTTGGGAAAAGAAAATCCTACTGTATCGGAATTTAATACTCTTTTAAGGAAGGGTGCCCCCAGAAGGCAAAATTTTGTGGCTTGGTTCATGGAAAAAGTAATTTCTAACTCACCCCCTTGTCTATTGTAGTTTATGTAAACACAAAACTAACAATTTTGACTAAACTTGTAGGGAAATCAACAGAAAACATCTATGACAGATGAATTGAGATGGGTTTCGCAGGGTTTCGACCCTAAGGTGGCGACTTATGAAAAGTATGATGTGAATGGGTATCGTTTCCATACCGAGAAACACCAAAATACTCGGCCAAATGCGAAAACAGTAAATACTGGAGTGTTTACCGGAGGTCGAAATGAGGATGAGTACTATGGAAGGTTACAGAACATATATGAGGTGAAATTCGATAAAGGGGCCCATCCTCTCACTCTTGTTGTGTTCAAGTGCCATTGGTTCGACCCAGTGGTTGGACTAAAAAGTACCCCTTCCATTGGTTTAGTGGAAGTGAGGCCTTCAACCACCTATAGCGGGTCCGATGTATTTGTTGTGTCTAACCAGGCAACACAAGTTTATTATCTACCATACCCATGCCAGAACGAGGAACTACAGGGTTGGGAAGTTGTGTTCAAGATATCGCCACGTGGTAAGCTACCCATGCCAAACGTGGACGATTACAACAATATAAACCCCATCACATACGAGGGAGATTTCTACCAGGAGGAAGAGGATGGCGGTGACTTTGATGTCCTTATGGGTGGTCTTGATGAAGTCGATGATAGTGAAAGACATGGAAGAGATGAGGCAGTTGTGAATGTAAAGGACATAGATATGCTCAGCAAGTTACATCTAGATAGTGAAAGTGACGAGGATGAGCCTCCACCGTTCGATGGCATACCCTACTACTCACGTGATAGTGATAGTGACCCTGATGATGATTAGACCCGAACACAACCCAAAACTTGGTGAGCGTCTTTTATGTTTTATTTCCAACTTGCTTACTACGTCTTATTTTTTCATCAATGTTCTCAATGCTTACTTTTGCTTATTTTCGAGTTCTCAATGCTTTCTTTTGCTTATTTTCGCATGAAATTATAATTTCTGCTTACTAACATTTTACATGTTCTCAATGCAGGCGACTAAACCATGAGCAAGAATTCCGCGGCATCCATGCTTAGGAACATTTGTCGTTTGCGAAAGCCCCCTAAACGCTTAGGGGAGAGTGACGACGAGGACGATGGACGAGGCGGGGGTCAACCCCCTAGAGGACGAGGCGGGGGCCTACCCCCTAGAGGACGAGGCGGGGGTCACCCCACTAGAGGTCGAGGACGAGCCTCGAGGGAGACCACAGTTGAGGTCGAGGTCGAGGACGAGGACGAGCCTCGAGGGCGACCTGCACCGCGAGCTCGAGGACGAGGACGAGGCTCGAGGACTAGACCTTTGTCGGAGGTTTCATCTTCACGGATGATGACACCTTCGACGTCTTACTTCAGTGAGGTAATTGCTATCATGCCTACTCTCTACTATCATGCTCATACTCACTAACTGCTATTTTATTTAGGTTCCCTCCGCAGCAACCCACTCGGAGGACAGGGAGGTGGAGCAGCAGCACTTCGTGGTGCAGGAGCCTCAGCATCAGTACTTCGAGGGGGAGGAGCCTCAGCAGAAGTACTTTAGGGTGGAGCAGCCTCAGCAGCAGTACGTCGAGCAGCAATACTTTGGGGTGGACTTGGAGCAGCCCGTTGATGAGGACCCGGAGCAGCCCGTTGACGAGGACCTGGAGCAGCACGCCGAGGAGGAGGAGGAGGATGTACGCTATTTTCTCCTATTCCTACCACTTAGTTTTGTTCACTTACATTTTATTTGAACTCTAATTTGCATTTTAATTTTAATTTGCAGCACGAGGGGGAGGATCTTGGGCCCTTGTGGACTCGAGGAATAAAGAATCTTCCAAGAAGATCAACATCTCAAGAGGGCAAAATTCTTATTAAGCCGGTCAACAAAAAGTAAGTGGCTATCTTTTGATCATATAAGTATGTGGCTAACTCTCCTTGCATACTAATATTGTTCTTTCATGTGCAGCAATTTTCAACTCATCACCAGTTCGGGAAATCTTCCAGGTGGTGTACTTGTGGGCCTTCTGAAGAGGCATTGGCCAGGCCTCTACAAGGAGAATCCTGAGGATCCAAATTCTCTGAAGAAGTTAGCCATGAGGTGGGAGGACTACGAGGCCGCTCAGGGCTCCGGCTACATGGAAACTGTGGAGGGTGAGAGTTTTAAGCCTAGCTGTGCAGAGGTTGTGGTTCACAAGTTCTGGGTAAGAACTATTATATGGTGTTTTGTTTACTTGTGATTCTCAACCATAGTTAACCATAGTTTTGTTAACTTGTGATTCTCACCCTAATAAGATTGTCTACATGATTGTAGGAGTTCTATCGCGTGCCTCCCGAGCACGAGCAACGAGGTCTTCTTTACGATGGTGAGGATCAAGTTACACCAGATGTGGTATGATGTTAAAATTACAGCTATCGCTCAGTTCTACGCCGAGAAAGGCACGAGATACAACAAGAAGAAAATACTTCAGCTCAGACTTGGTGATAAGATGTCCCACGAGGATTTCATGGGGGTAATGAAATTTTCTTTTTATTCCATGTCCATCGTAAAGTGCATTATCTGTTCTTCACTTGAGATGTTGACTTGAGATATTTTCATCTTAAGATTTGTCCAAAGTGGGCTCTGGGAAAGAAGGATGGCTGGGAGAAACTGGTGGACATGTGGACCGGGAAAGATCTAGATTTCAAGGCCAAGAGCATTCAGAACAGTCTCAATCGCGGTCATGAGGGAACTCACTGTCAAGGGAACCGACACTTCTACCACTACAAGGATCATCAGGTATAAATATGGAACAACCTACTCGTTTTCCCTGGCAGTGTTTTCTTTTTAATGCATACCATTTGTTGTATGTATTTTAGATGACCGCTAATGAAGGGCGGGAGCTGGGAGAGTTTGAAGTGTGGCAATTGGCTCATAAGAAGAAGGTGGTCAAGGACGGCGATGATCAATACTATGGCACAACCACTTCAAACCTTGAGGAGTACAAGACCAGGTTTATTTTTCAAGATCATGTTTACTAAATGCAAGTAAGAAATAATTTGTACTTACTAATTGTTTACTTGTTATGAATGCCATCAGGTACAAGGAGCTGAATGGACCGGATTCTGACCCTGTTAAGGAGCCAGTCGACGAGAGGGTCGTGATTATCGCAGGAGGTGGAAGGCCTCATGGCCGCTCGCGCACATTTGACACGGTGATCAAGCCTACCACCAACTACACACGTGTCAAATCACTCACGAGTGTTTCTGTTACACCTCGTGCACCGCGTGCTAGAGCCGCCCATGCTGTGGACCATGTACGCTTTCTCTCATTTTTCTTCTTCATTCTTAGTTCCCATTCATATATGGGTATTCTCATGAGATTCACTATGTCATATTTAAGGAAATGGAACAAGCCTGGCAAGAGGCTCAGGATGCTTGGATGCAGCAGATGCAGGATCATTCGGCGGCTGTGTATCAAGCTCAGCAGTCGCATCAGTTTGCCTATATGACGGTGAGTTGTGGTCCATCCAATCCTAGCCAATAAATTTCATTGTCCGAGTTTGTACTTCATAACGCATGACATCTAAACTCACTTGCAGGCGCTTAGTACGGCAATGAGAGAGGGTACTCCACTACCCGAGCCAGTACCGGCTCCGCCACCACCGCCGTACCCTCCACGGCCGTGCTACGCCGATTTCGTCGCACACTACACCCAGGCGACTCCTGTTAGTACTTCACCAAAGCTTCACTAAGTTATTTTTTGTACATCTAGATATTTACACTTAGTCATATTTTGTTCAAACATGTAGGGATCGTCTTCTTCACGGGCAATGGCTCCGTTTGGTCGAGCTTCTGCCTCACCCATGGCCACTCCGGTTCACTCACAAGGTCCTAACCCGGGTGCTTCTACCTCGCTGCGTCGATCACCCCACCACGAGAGCCGCGAGATGCGTCGACAATCGCCAAACCCGGTTAGTTCATGAAAAACTCTGACATAAACCAACCATAGACTTAGAACTATTTTTCATGATTCAGTTTGGACTTAGAATGTTTGCATGAATTTGGACTTAGAACGTTTGCATGAATTTGGACTTAGAACATTTGCATGATTTTGATCATTTTTCCTTGCATGAATTTGGACTTAGAAGGTTTGCATGACTTTGATCATTTTCTCTTGCATGAATTTAAACTTGATACATTTGCCATGCTAACCGGAGTTCGTTTTCATTTTGTAGTGATCATGCTCTTGGCGGTGGAATTCGTGCTTGAGAGTTCCTTTGCAGAGATCATTTTGTAGCTTCATGAGCTTGATCATGTAGAAACGTGTGATATATGTTGTGTGATATATAAACGTGTGATATATTTGGTAGCTGATGATCCCTACATGTTGTTCATGAGTTTGATGATCCCTATATGATGATGTTTATATGTTTGATGATCCCTATATGATGATGTTTATATGTTTGATGATCCCTATATGATGATGTTCATGAGTTTGATGATGTTTATATGTGAATCCCAGAAAAAAATTGAAATTTGCAGGGAATAATAAAAATGCAGCAAAATGCTGCTGTTTTCAATCCAGAATGAGCCCGACGGCAATGCCGTTGGCGTCATGCTGTATTGCATTATTTTGCAGTAGTGAGGCCGACGGTATTTGCCGTCGGCGTAGTAACGCTATGGTGAGGCCGACGGCAATGCCGTCGGGCTCACCGTATGTCCTGTGCAGCTCCAGCTGGTGACGCGTGTCTCGTGACGGAGCGCCGTTACGAGTTTCTGCGCCGAGGGTTTTTTAACACCGACGGCCTAAAATCACCGTCGGCGTAACGCGCTAGCCCGACGGCATTTGCGAGCCCGACGCCGCGGCGTGAGCCCGATGGATCACAGCCCGACGGCCTTAGGCCGACGGTGGCCGTCGGGCTCACTGAGGCCGAGGGTTTCTGTGGTGAGCCCGACGGCAAATGCCGTCGGGCTGGGCTGTTACTCCTGTAGTGACCCGAGCTCCATATCCCCGCACTCAACATAGTATGCTATTTTCTCGAGAATCACACATAGTACAGCTCTTGAGAGTTCAAACAAGAAGTCAGTATACGTATCTCAGCCTCGAACGGCTAATTGCCTAGCAATTTCACACGCAAATCGGTTCGGAGAAACCTCAGACGAACCGATCTCTTACATCAAGCGGAATTGCTGTTGGGCGTCTTGTGTACCTCAAGGGTATTTTTTGGGTTCGGAGGAGAATATTCCGGCTCCTGAAAAATCCTCACCAATCTGTTTATCAAGGGAGTATTTTTGGTGTTTGGAGGGGATAATTCCCAAATATCCCCACCAATCATCTCATTTTTATCCATACCAAAAACTCTAGTCCATATTAGTGTATTTTAGGAGAAGAGTATTTGTGGGGATTTGGTGGGGATTGGGTGCCCCTCTCACCCCCACTCTTCTCATCCCCAATAAAACACTTGGAGTAAATAAGGCCTGAAGGTGATTGTCGCCCTTCCCACCCTGTGCCCCGCCCGGCCCTGCTGGTAGGTAAATCGATTGAGGGGTCGTGTTTCATAGTCGGACGAAAGCACTTGCTTTGGTCGGATGGATTATCAGGAACTATTGCTTCGAATCGGATAAGAAAACCAGCTAATGCCTTTGGACGGGAACCGTTCGTAATAGTGGGTTATGTGCTAGTGGATGTGTACTATACAAGATGAATGCAACACCTTTTAGTAGAGCTCGTCATCGGATATTCCAGTTAGTGGCATGGGTGTTGAACACATTCAACTGAATGTTATATTCACTATCTTGGTTCATATGTGTCTCAAATATTTGTATTTACCGTATTTTTGTTAGTTTCATGTGGATTTGATTCTCTTCAAGAAGACGTGCAACAATAAATCATTTAGCTTGTCACATTCTTTTACAAGGATCCATATGTGTCCCAAACGGGAAGAGCTGAGTACATCACTCAAATGTCAAGAAACCATGAAGGAAGTTGGTCCGAGAAAATAGCATGCAAACAATGATGACCAAAGATCAATGAAGCCATGTACATAAAGAAGGGGAGCCACATGTAGTTCGGCTACGGGGAAGGAAGTGGTAGAAAGAGAATGAGGCCTCGTCAACTTCATTGCAAGAATTGTTTGCTGAAATAAGTAGTGTGAAGGAGGTAGAAAAAGAAAGATAACACATCAAGATCTACATGGACATATAAACCGAGAAGGTGTGACTGAGACATGGAGACACAAGATGACATTAGAGTCAACAAATCTTAGAACAAAGCTAGAAATGATCGTAACCGACAAGCTCAGAGAGGAATCGGAGGCAAGGCAAATAAACCTTGGGATGCTTACCAAGGAAGACCGGATCATGCTAACCAACATAGTCCTCGTGGACTCAAGAAGACGAAAGCTTGTTATGAACATGTTGGTGTCATGCAGGGCAATTCTTTTAGAATGTGAACCACATAAATCAAACCACATGTACGATATCTGCGGAAAACAATTGGTGAATAATAATTCATTCATTTGCGTGGAAAATAACTCACTCTTTTGCTTGTAAACTCATATTTGTGTATCGGAAATGCTTTTTTACATGCACTAATGGGTGTGAGAGCTATCCTATCCCTTCACACTATGTTCTCTGCTTTAAGATTCGTATAAGAGAGGGTGGAAGAGAAATGTTTTGCAGTGTTTTATATATTTTTCGCAATAGTTGATTGGACATAAAGTTAGCCCACGCTGTGCGCTGTCCTGCCCCACATCGTGTTCTCTAACTGTGCATTTTTCCACGATTATCCTCTCTCCTCCACCGGGTAGTGGACCAGCGCATGGACCAGCGCATCAAGGAGGTGGGCAAGGCCGCTGTTGCCGACGACGGCGCATGTCGGGAAGCGGTGGCTGAGCAGGCCGGCCAGCTCGACATCCTTCGGGAGCAGCTCCATGGTGGTGTTGGCCGACATAACCAGCGAACACGGGGAGGCACAGCGCGAACCTGTTGCCGAACTCGCAATGCGCCGCAAGCTGCGACGGCAATGAGAGCGGCTACCGGGATAGCCCCGCGAAGCCCGTGATATCCGCGGGGAGCGAGCTCAGCAGGCGGTTCGGCACGCATGCGCCGGCCACGGCAAACACATCCTCTGGAGCAGCTCCATGGTGGTGTTGGCCGACATGACCAGGCTCCTGAGACCAAGGTGCCCATCGGCCAGAATCCTAGGCTCGCGTGTCACGCTCCGGGGAGGAGCAGTGGTGTGGTGGTCAGGTGCTCGCTAAGCTCGGTCGTCGGCGCCCAGACAGAGTGGCTGACAACTGTGCCGTCCTATCCAGCAAGGTGGCCGCGCTCGGCCCCCACTCCGTCAACGGCCACGCCTCAGGCTCACCGGCTCCGGCTCCCAACGGTGCGGTGCTGAAGCTGATCCCAATGAGCAGTCTCACCGGCGGCACCAAGAACCTGCCCGCGCCGCTCCGGATGGCAAACCTGTCGCCGGCGCGGGGTCGGAGCTGCGGGTGGCGTACCAGGGCGTGCCGGGCGTGTACAGCAAGAAAGCGGTCGGCAAGGCGTACCCAAGCTGCGAGCCTGCGACACCATCCCCTGCGACCAGTTCGGCGGTTCGTGGTGGCCTTCCAGGTCGTGGAGCTCTGGATCGCGGACTGCACCGTGCTCCCCGTGGAGAACTCGCTCGGTGGCAGCATCCAACTAAGACATGCTGCTCCGGCACCGCCTCCACATCATGGACGAGGTGTAGCTCCCCGTGCGCAAGGGGAGCATCACCCGCGTCATCAGCCACCCGTAGGCGCTGGCGCAGAGCGAGCACACCATCACGCGCATGGGCCTAAACGTCGTCGGCGAGGCTTCGACGACACGGCCGGCGCCGCTGAGTACGTGGCCGCCAACGGCCTCCACGACAGGCTCGTGAGATCGCCGGGGAGCACTCGTCGTTGACCTGTAACACGACGACGGGAGGAGGGAGAGGAGGAGCATCAGTTGACCTGCACATGGCTGGAGATGGCGGCGGGCTGGAGGAGGGGCGGCCGTAGACCTGCACCACGACGGCGGAAGGGGGGAGAGGAGGAGCAGGGGGATCGACGGGAGGGGAAAGAAAAGGGAGGAGAAGAGAGAGAAAGGGCAATAGAAACACTGTGTTGATTGGACTCTTTAATAATGTACCGACCGGACATAATGAAATTGAAAAGTAAAGTCTTTTCTATAGGCACGAATCTCGAGTACAGAACGTGTGGTTTTGATATGTACCATACACGTCAGTGCATGTACAAAATCCATGCTCATTGTGTATGGTACAGTCAAAAAACAAATGTGTGTATGCCTTAGTGAAAAATTGTTAATCCCAAAACAATTAGATCAAAACAATCTCTGATGAGTGGTGTTAAATGCAAAGTGAACTTATGTGCCTTTTTGGTTACAAATCATTTTAGAAATAAATATATACTATGATCAATTACGTTGAGATATTATCATACAATAATAACGAACAGGAAAGAAAACGGCATCATGCGCTCTGGCGATCCTCTGGGCGACGTCGGCGCGTCCGTCGAGCGACTCTCTGGTCGCTTCTGGGATTGCTCCGCCGACGAGCCTCCGGCTGCTGAGCTCGGCCGTCGCCGTCGGAAGACGCTCGCCCCTCCTGCGTGGGGTGCGGCCTGCTCGGGCTCTCGGTTCGCCGCCCTCGGTGATCTATCTGCAGCCCCGTCCGGCCTAGACGGCCTCGAAGTCGACCATGTCTCCGTTCATGTGGCCATGGAGTCGCTGCAGGAGACGGCGTCGGCTTCCCGTCCACCTCGCTCCGAGGCGGAGCTGGTTCAAGAATTCTGGTCGGATGCGGGATTCCCGACGCCGGCAAGCCGGTTTTGGGAAGCAAGTTCCCCGCCCGAGGCTGGTAAGCCCTCTAATGGTGATCTAGTGTGCAGGCCCCTAAGGAGGTGGAGCCTATGTTTTTCCGTCGCCGTGCTTCGCCATGTCCTCCGGCAGGGGTTCGGCGGCCGCGTCCTCTGCCGCCGCGGATGGGTGCTTGGCGTGGACCTCTGCCTCCCAAGCGCGTCTCGCCGCCGCCCGTCCTCGGAGTCTTCCTCGACAGAGCCCTGTCGCGTGCCTCGTCGGCTCCGGTGCAGCTTGCTTCTCCGGCGGTGGCTGGGGCATGCGATCGCCCCGATCCGTTGTTTCCGCCTCTGACCACGTCCGATTTTCAATTTTTGAATCGCATGCAGAGTGGGCCCCCAAGCGAGTCGATTGATCGCAGCCATCCAGACCCTTGGACGCATCTACGACATCGCTTCCGCAACCTCTGGTGTCGCAACTATCCTTCGCAGACAACTCGAGCTGATTCAACCCTAGCGCCGCCCCCGCCGCTTCCTTCTCTGTCGACAGCTACGCCTGTGGCCGCCTCTCCGACCTCATCCCCTCCAGACGACTGCGGCCACACCTCGAGCTCGGAAAGTTCATCGTCGCTGCGGTGGACGCGCTCGTTCGCCTCCGTGTTGTCCTCTCCTCCGTCGCTGTCGATGAGTGCATCGGTGCCGCCGAGGCCACACCAGGCTGGAGGGCAGAGGATGCCTGCGCCGCGCCCCCAACAAGCCTCTGATGCGACTCGTCCTGCACACCCCGCGGCTGCTCCGACTCGTCCCGCGCATCCCGCGGCTGCTCCGACTCGTCCCGCGCATCATCATGCTTCGTCAGGTGCAAGTTCCGGCATGGGCCACTCCGCTCCTCCGACCCTCTTCCCCGGTGCAACGTCGTCAGGGTTGGGGATGTTGGCTCCTCCGTTTTTGCCTCTCCAGAGGCCAGCACTGCAGTTCGGACCGCCGACGTACATGTCTCCCTTGCAGCAGCCGTTCCAGCCACCTTCGTTGGCTCCTTTCATCAATCCAGGGTACCCGACGTATCAGCCTCCGGTTCAGCTTTCTCAGCCTGCTGCGGGTCAGGCGATTCCGCGTCCCAAAAGAAAGAAGAAACGTGCTCCTCCTCAGGGTAACCAGCCTCAACAGCAGGGGTCGGTGGCGCAACCCTTGGTGCGGCCTCCGTTCATGCAGCAAGGTATTTTTCAGGGGCAGTTGATGCAGCAGCAGTTTGTCCCTCCACTCACCGCGCCGCCGCAGATGGCTTTTCAGGGTCAGCCAGGGGTTTTAATCCCTCCTAGCTTGGATGAGAACACTTCAGCTCTTGTGGTGGACACTAGCATTGCTGAGGCGAGTGTCCCTCCTGATGTGGGAAGTTTGCAGCACACAGCGCCACTGACTGGGGAGTCGGGAAAAACAAAGAAAGCATCAAAGTGTTGGAAATGTGCTGCGGAGTCTCATTCCTCTAAAGCATGTCCGGTTCAACACTACTGTGTGGTTTGTGACACTGAAGCCCACCCATCCCTTAGGTGTCCGACTCTACGGCTCCCAAAGCCCGCGGCTTTCACTTCGGGCACGGGGGTTGATGCGACTATGTTTGTGCAGCTTCCTGACAGTGTTTACAAGCCTCATCTGATTCCGTCGTCCTCTCCTACGGCGTTGGTTAAGGTTGCAGGAGACATGGTTACAGCTGCCACTATTGAGAGCTTAATGTCCAGGATGTGCCACTCTGCTCAATGGAAGTGGGAGACCTTGCCTCATGGTGCTGATGCGTTCCTCATTGGGTTCCCTTCTCTCGAGGATCTTCGCAGGGTGGACGGTATTCAGCTTAGTATTCCATCTTCTAAAGCACATGCCTCTATTTCTGTTTGGAAGTCTCAAGATGTGGTGCCGACAAAAGTTCTCGAGAAGGTCTTGGTTCATGTTGATGGTGTGCCTTATGCTATGAGACACTTCCTGGGTTTTTGGGGTATCGGTTCCCTAATTGGGACTACTCTTGATGTTGATCTGGTCACTTACCGGAGCCGCGGTGTGGTTCGTATTTTGGTGGGCATGTTGAACTCGTCTGTGCTCGAAACTCGAGTGGGTGATGATGGCCCTTATGTTGGGGCTTCGTGTGTGGTGAAGCTCAAGCAGTATGCGTTCTTTTTTAGCCGTGAGCCAGAGGACTTTGTTCCTGATCCCAATTTCAACCCTTTCTTTTGGCGCCGGAAGAGTGATGACGCTGATGATAACGAGGGTAATGAGCACGGCATGGACGGCTCGGTGGGACATGATATGGCACATTACTCGCTCTCCTCCAGCATGGACGTTGATGGCAGTCTTTCCTCCGAGACACCGGCAGCCGCCACGAGCATGGCTAGTGGAGCTAAAGATTTGACGGTCATGGCTATTACTCCGTACAATTCCAGCCCGAGAACTCCACGAGGAAGGGAGATAGTGGAGCACATACGGCATGCTTCGCCGAATCTGCTGCGCTCTTCCCCGGTGCTGGAGCTGGCGTCGTCTCCGGTCGGAGGCGGAGCTGCTACTGCTTGCGCTCTTTCTGTTACTGCAGGTGTCGTTGTGCTGTGTGAGGAGATGGGTATGCCGGCTGGCCGCTTTGACCCAGGGTCGCGTGCTGATGCTGGGCTCGGTCACTCTAGGGTGGAGCTTGCCACGACCTGTGTTGATGGGCTGGCTCGGTCACCTACTGCTGGGCTGGGACAAACCGCGCCGAAGCTCGGCTCGGAAGGGAGCGGATCGCCGGCTGAGCAGGACCAGGGGATGGCTACGACAACATTTGTGCCTCCCTTGGATTTTGTTCCCAGCTCCTCTTCCCCAGGTGCGGCTACGAGTGGCATTGACGAGTTGGTTTCCGGGGGGGCGTCTACTTCGCCACAGCCTCCCATGGATGGACCAACGATCGTCGATGTGGGGACGGAGGTGGTCTCTACGTCGACACAGACCCCGCCGTCCCATCTTGCTGCTGCGGTGATGGGTGGGTCGGCAGCTTCTCCGTCTGGGCCGACCCACGCCACTGCTTCCCTGGCGGTTGTGCTTCCGGAGAGAGGCTGCATCTTGCCTTCCACACCTCCGTCACGTCGCAGCGAGCGTTTCGGGGTGGAGGCGGATGGAGGTTCTGCTACTGACGAGGACTCCATGACGAAGGCCATGCGTCGTAAAGCGGCGCGTAACCTGGACTATTCTGGTATGGAAACATCGTCAAAGTCTTTCCTAGCTTTTTCTCCTCAGTCGATTCATTATAAGCTTAGTAGTGTAGGTTTTAATCTTGGTAATAGTTTAAATCAAATTCATGTTTCAACTAAAGTCTTGAGACATATGGAAATTGACCGTCTTACGGTTACTCCTAAAGTCTCGACTAGGTTGTCCTCCACCTACGATGATGAGGACGAAGCGATTGCCACATCAGATGGTCAGCTTTTTTCTCATCTAGTTGGTGAAGTGTTCGATGGTGGTTTGGATGACGACGGTCTAGACTCATTGTATGGGTTAAAAGCAACCGATCGGAAATCTAAATCTACAAACAACAAGTCCTGGAAACGGTCTAAATTATCCAAATCCCCCACGGTTTCCCGACGAATGGCATGTTTGCAAATAGCAGAGGTCTTGGTGACTTGGCTAAACATTTGCACTTTGCTGGTTGTATCCGAGACCATAATTTGGATTTCTTAGCTATTTCTGAGACGGGTAGACGAGAGTTCTCGCAATCTCTTTTGAACCGCCTTTCTGGCGGTATAGAGTTTGATTGGCACTCACGTCCCCCTCATGGCCGCTCTAGGGGCATTTTACTAGGCATCAGGACTGATACCATGGAAGTGTTGGATGTTACGGATGGCGATTTTCATATTATAATGCACATCCGTAATAAATCTGATAATTTCATTTGGAGTCTTGTTGCTGTGTATGGCCTGGCCCAAGAAGCGGCTAAGTCTTCTTTTCTCTGTGAGATGGTTAACCTGGCAAAAGATAACCCCCACCCCCTTGTCATTGATGGGGATTTCAATTTTCTTAGGTTTCCATTTGAGAAAAGTAAAGGTCGGTTTAACAACCGTTGGCCTCTTTTGTTCAATGCAGTCATTGACAGCCTGAACTTAAAAGAGATTTCAATGGTGGGGAGACAATTCACTTGGGCTAATTCTCTCCCCGAACCCACATACGAGAAGCTTGACCGTGTACTGATGGATACTGACTGGGAATCTAAGTTCCCTCTCGTGTCGGTACGGGCTCTTGAACGTATTGAGGGATTGCCAGACCATGCTAACATTCTTTTGACCACGGGGATTCCTATGCCGCAGTGCAAGCCACGTTTCAAGTTTGAGTTTGGATGGTTGCATCGTGAGGGTTTCCATGAGATGATTAAAAGGATTTGGGAAAGACAAGTGGTGGGTGCCTCGCCTATCCAGCGGTGGAACAACAAGATACGTGCTTTATGCACACACCTCGTTGGCTGGGCTAGGCATACTTCTGGTTTACTTAAAAAAGAAAAAGAACGACTGTCCTCGATAATCGATGCTCTTGAAGCATTAGCGGAAGTTCGGTTACTGTCCGCGCAAGAGATTGAGCTAAAGAGCCAATCCAATGCACAGATAGCCAAGCTACTGCGAGAAGAGGAGTTAAAATGGTACCAACGTTCGAAAGCCCAATTCATCCTTGAAGGGGACTCGAATACTCGCTATTTCCGTAGTATTGCCAATGGCAGACACAGGAAAAAGCGCATTCATTCTCTAGTCCAGGATGAGGGTTTGATCGAAGGCCAGGAACAACTAAAGTCGTACATTACCAATTACTATAAAGACCTGTTCGGGGCTCCAGAAGAAGGTATTTTCACTATGGATGAGTCTCGAACAGAGGATATCCCCCAGGTTTCAGATGAGGAAAATAGCCTACTAACTAAACTCTACTCAGAGGAGGAAGTGAAGAGGGCTATCTTCCAAATGAAACATAATTCAGCTCCTGGACCTGATGGTTTCCCGGCTGAGTTCTATCAGAACTTTTGGGATGTTATCAAGTTTGATTTACTTCAATTGTTCGCCTGTCTTCACAATGGACAACTAGAGTTGTTTCGTCTAAATTTTGGTGAGATAATTTAATTATCTAAGGTTAATGAGGCAGAAAGGATCCAGCAATTTCGACCCATATGCCTCCTTAACGTTAGTTTTAAAATATTCACCAAGGTGGCGACAATACGACTGAACAGTGTGGCAGATCATGTAGTCCGTCCGTCTCAAACGGATTTTATGCAAGGACGCAACATCCTTGATGGAGTTGCGATTTTACATGAAACGGTTCACGAACTACATAGGAAAAAGCTAAATGGGATAATCCTCAAAATTGACTTTGAGAAAGCCTATGATAAAGTTAAATGGTCTTTCCTTCAGCAGACCCTCAGGATGAAAGGCTTTTCTACTAAGTGGTGCAAGCTTATCAATAGCTACGTCTCGGGAGGAAGTGTGGCCATTAAGGTCAATGATGACACTGGCAAATACTTCCAAACGAAAAAAGGGCTCAGACAGGGTGACCCGCTATCGCCAATACTATTTAATATAGTGGCTGATATGTTGGTTATCTTAATTGAACGCGCTAAAGCTGATGGTCAAATTGAAGGAGTGATTCCACATCTTGTTGATGGTGGTTTATCGATTCTTCAATATGCCGACGATACAATTCTTTTTATGGAACACGGCATCGACAAAGCTCGAAACCTCAAGCTGATATTGTCAGCATTTAGGCAACTTTCGGGCCTTAAGATTAATTTCCATAAGAGTGAATTGTTTTATTTTGGTGAGGCTCAAGAAAACGCCGCCTTTTATGCTGAACTTTTTGGTAGCGAACAAGGTCAATTTCCTATCAACTATTTGGGTATTCCGATTCATTACCGGAAACTCACAAATGCTGAATGGAAAAAGGTGGAGGAAAGACTCCAAATTCGTTTAAATAGTTGGAAAGGCAAACTCTTATCCTTGGGTGGAAGATTGGTTCTCATAAACTCGGTACTAACAAACATGGTACTATATATGATTTCATTCTTCCAATTGCCAAAAGGAGTCTTAAAAAGATTGGATTATTTCCGATCTAGATTCTTTTGGCAAGGGGATTGTGAGAAGAAAAAATATCGTCTGACTAAATGGAGTGTGGTTTGCAGCCCTAAAACCCAAGGAGGGCTCGGAATTCATGACCTTGAAGTCAAGAATAGGGCCCTGTTAGGTAAATGGCTTTTTAGACTTCTTTCGGAAGAGGGAGTCTGGCAAACCCTTCTTAGGAGAAAGTATGTGGGAGATCAAGCTGTCTCTCGGGTTCTATGGAAACCTGGTGATTCACACTTCTGGGTTGGCCTCATGGCTACTAAGAAGTTCTTTTTCCAACTGGGTACTTTTTTAATTAGGGATGGATCGGAAATTCGTTTCTGGGAGGATAAATGGCTTGGTCATTTTACCCTCAAGGAACAATACCCAGCTTTGTACTCTATTGTACGAAATAAAAGTGACACGCTCACAAAGGTGTTAGGTTCCGACCCACCAGATGTTTCGTTCAGAAGAAGTTTATTTGGCGCGAGACAGGCATCCTGGAATGCCTTGCTTCTCCAACTGGATTCAGTCCAATTGTCGGAAGGCCCAGACAGATTTCAATGGAATCTTACGAAGAATGGTAAATTCTCGGTTGATTCTATGTATAGAGCTCATATTCTTCCCGAAATTCCAGTCGATATTAAAGATAACAACAAAATTTGGAAGATGAAGATACCGTTGAAAACTAAAGTGTTTGCGTGGTATCTTCGTCGGGGTGTAATTCTTACAAAATATAACCTTGCCAAGCGTAATTGGCACGGAAGTAAAAAGTGTGTTTTCTGTCATCACGACGAGACCATTACACACTTATTTTTTGAGTGCGAATTCGCCAGGTCTATATGGTCAGTCATCCAGATAGGTTCTTCCTTACATCCACCGCGTACTGTTGCTAATATTTTTGGCAACTGGTTAAATGGCGCGGATTTAAGGTTCAAACTATTCAGTAGGATGGGCGCGATTGCAGTTATTTGGTCGCTGTGGCTATATAGAAATGACAAGGTTTTTAATGATAAAAATGATTATGTTATGCAGGTTATCTATCGATGCACAGCTACGCTACGTGCTTGGGCGACCCTACAGCGTGTGGAACACCGGGACTTATTTTCGGAGGTGACTTTGAGACTAGAGGCTGCGATCAGGGAGTTTCTATCTCGGCATGGTTGGCAGCATAGACTCCGGATAGACCTACCTGTTCCCTAGGCGGATCTACAATTTCTCATTTTGATATGTAATTCGCCTTTTTAATTTTTCGGATCTGTATTGGGTGCTCGTAAACTGGTGGCTGTGTGCATCCTATTTATGCAGAGGCCGGGTGTAATGCTTAAATCTCTTAAGTAGTAAAATCCCTTTATCCAAAAAAAATCATATATTAAAAGAAAGTTGACCATTATTAGCTTTCCCAAAACTTAAGAAGAAATACCTACCATAGTTGTAGTAGTATTGCACTAGCAATTCTATAATGGATGAGCACTATATGAATTAATGAGCACCGTATAATATTACCTGTCAACATATTTAATACCAAAGGTGTCTGTGCCATATCTATCTGCCGTCGTGTCTATACATACATAAGTTCCACTCTTGCTTCATAGTATTTCCAAGAGTGCCAACATATTGAGGAACGACGTGTCATTGTTTAAATTCGGGGAAAAAATATAGATGAGACTGAGAGTGTGAGTGAGGCATCAGAAAAAATGCAGTACGATCGGGGGTACCTCTCGTTTGTGTGGCGGCCGTGTAATGATTTTATATACATTGCCTCCTCCTTTGGTAATTTCTTCAAGTCTTCAACCAAGACTGACGGTAGAGTTCCACCAAAACTGAATAGAAAACCCGTGAGGGCAGGCAGCAGAGAGAACGAGCGGCTCGGGCGAAGCAGATAGAGGTAGTGCGGTATGTGGATCGTGTTCCTAGTGCTTGTTGAAGAAAACACCTTGAGGGATTTTATACAAAACAGCCTCTCCAACACTTTCTTTTTTTGGCGCGCGCCTTTCCAACTCCACGACGCGGGCCTCCGTGGCAGTATGGTGATAGGTGGCGGCGGTGTTGACGACTCGTGTGACTATCAGTTGTAAGTGCGCATGGGCTGCAAATCTCTTACCCATGATAAGTGCCCTTTTATTTAGGGTTCTTAAATTACCCTATTTTTATCTGGTGGTTGTAAACACGGTTGTTTTATCTATTAGAAAGCAGGTTAATTTTAAAAAGGTTCCGCCTATGTCTCGGTCGACATATAACTTGCTAAGTCTCACTCAATAACATGGCACTCCCTGACGCCCGCCTATGTCTCATGTCGTACGTAACACCTCTCCCGTAGCTTATGATACTAGGTTTCCTCATACTGGGCCTTCTGTTTAGGATTTTTTTCTATGTTTCCGAGTCGGTTGTGATTGTGTTGGCAATTGTGCAATTTGGTTTTATTTCTAGCCTTTCATATACCTTGGATAACATAATGACCCGTTACCAAAATGCCCATGTTTTCATCATCGATCCGCAGCACTTGAAGAAATAACCATTGGAAAAAGTATCGTGAAATACCTCATTAAACTCATATTTGCGTATGCTACGATCAACGGACAAACATGTGTATGTGTTAGTGAAATTTTTTTAACCCCGAAACAGTTAGACCTAGACATTCTCTGGTGACTGTTAAATGCAAAGGAAACTTATGTCCTTTTTTTGTTATAAAATATTTGGGACATAAATAAATACCAAGGAGTTGAAAAGAAAGCTCAACTGTGTTAATTAAGATATTTTAGAAATATCCCTCTTTTAAACGAAAGCTACTTCCACCATTATTAGCTTTTACCAAAACTGGAAAATACCTACCAGATTTGCAGCATTGTTGCACTGACAATTCTAAAATAAATGAGCACTATATAATCACCTGTCAACTTCTAACTTCTAAAATTATGAGCACCGTATAATCTTACCTGTCAGCCTATTTAATACCAAAGGTACCTGTGTCATATCTACTTGTCGTGTCTATATATGCATAAGTTTCACTCTTTCTTCGTAGTATTTCCAAGAGTACCAATATATTTAGGAATGATATGTCATGGTTGAAAGTACGGGAAGAAATCTTAGACGAGACCTAGAGTGTGAGTGACAGGCATCCGAAAAAATACAGTATAGGATGGGATATTTCTTGTTTGTGCGGCATCCATCTAATGATTTTATATCCATTGCCTCCTCGATCTTCCATTACTTATCCATTCTGTGGCAGAACATATGCACAACTTATGCGTCCGCCTCCTGATTCTCGAGCACTATACCGTTGATCGAGTCTTCCCCATTCCGTTATGTTAACAGCAGGCCTCCGGAACCCAGTCTTGCGATCTTGTAAAGGAGGGGAATGATAAGGTTTTTGGGGAGAGTCATCGTACAACTATTGGTTTCTTCCCAACACGGACGTTGACGACTACTTCCCGGACTATGACTTCTTCCAACGTTGTCGTTGATTTCTTCGGCAACAAGTCTTGATCCGCCAACGTGAACGGGTCTTCCATCAATGTCCCATAGATGATCTTATTATACCTATTCCAGATCATGTTTCAAACAACATTTCTAGCAATCCGTGTAGACTTGCTCTTTGCAAACTGAATTTCTCATATTTAAACTCATGCACCATGTGAGAAGCTCATTTGAATTCTGAACCGTAACATTAACGGAAACCGAGCTTGGGGTGTTATTTGAAAAGTTTGAAATATCGATTTTTAAGTGTCATTTTTTTTGAAAAAAAAACATGGATGTAGTAACCTATGTATACTACAAGCACGGAAATTTTTAGTATGAAATAAAACGTATTTTTTTTCACCAAAAAACATAAATCGAATTTTTTTGAGAAGATTCAAATTTTGCAATGTTAAAATCCAAAGTCTGCACATGTCCGTCTTTTTCTGAGATTAGAAATATATAGTTTCCGCATTAAAATTTGCACATGGGTATAATAAATCATTGACAACATCATGGTATTTTTAATTTATTTAAACTTTAAATTGTATTTTTTGAAAAATTCCAAATAGACTGTCGGGTACACGAGCTCCATATCGCCACACTCATTATAGTATGATATTTTCTCGAGAATTACAACATATTATAGCTCTTGAGAGTTCAAACAAGACAATCTAAATGCCTTAGCTGGTTAATTGCCTAGCAATTCTACACGCAAATTGGTGTGGAGAAACCTTAGATGAAAGGATCAACCTCCTACATCACGCAGAGTGACTGTTGGCCGTGCTACGATCATCGCCCTTACCCACACTATGCCGGCCCAGGTAAACCACTATGGGAATGAAGAGATATGTTGACGGCCCGGGAGCTACGCCGACGTACGTCTACGGTCAGAAAAATACAGTCGGCATAGTTTTTACGGAGCTACACCGACGGTAGCGTAGGTCTATGAGAGCTATGCCGACGGTAATGTCGTCGGCTTAGGAAAGTCGTAGGCGTAGTTCTTATTTTTCATTTTCCTTCCATATAGTCAATGTATGACTAGTATTGTGTCGTAGTTTGTGATACGGTACCCATATTTAGCAAGTATGTGTGTCATGGTATGGGAAACAACATCATCGAACAGATATAATGCAAAATAATTGAGTATTAAAGTGAGTAGTTGAGTAGTGTTAAATGCAAAGTGAACTTATGTGCCTTTTCGTTATAAATCATTTTGGAAATAAATATAGGGTTTGACTATGGATCAGACGTCTGTTATTTAGCGTAAGTCGACGCACTCCACACTCCATTCACGTACAAGCACAACACCGCGCGTTGAGTGTGATTTTTTGCATGCATGCACTAAAATTCGAAATTGCTGACATCATCATACATTAATTGCAAAATTTGAAATTCAAAATATTTTGTAGCTCGAACCGTTTATCGGATTTATGATCTGTTTTCACCGTTGGAATAGTCGCGTCGTGATCTTTGAAACTAAATCCCATGTTGATATGTTTCGATGATATTTTTTACAACCCAAAAGTTACCACCCATTAACATATGAGTTACCATGATGTATTTATGTAAGTTACCACCCAGACAATGATTAATTTTTATAAGTTATCACCCAAATAATTATTAATATTGGGGTAACTCTATCACTATTCAGGTGATAACTATTACCGAGAGAGTATTATAAAACTACATTGATTTCGTGTATGAATAACTACATTACGAACACATGGATAGATAAATTCATAAGTACTGGGTGGTAAGTTTATCAGTATTAGGTAAAAATATACCGAAATAGTATGGTAACTATATTGATTTTGTGTTGATAAGTTCATCTGTATTAGTCTGGAAATATTATCGAAAAATATGGTAAATATTACCGAAATAGTATGGTAACTTATGTGTTACTAAGGTGGTAACTTTTGGACAAAAAAAATTGCCAAAACATATCAATATGGGATCTAGTTTTGAAGATCTCGTCGCGACTAGTCTAGCAGTGAAAACGGATTTTCAATCGGATAAACGGCTTGCGTTATGAAACTTTTTGAATTTTCAAACTGTCATTAGGATGCATGCGTCGCTGAAGGGAAATGACGTCACGACATGGAGTGCTCACGCGCACAAGATTAGTGTTGATCCACGATCTGACGGCTAATACTCATGCGTGGACTTGTGCCCTGTGTAAGGCGCCTGCCATATAGATTTGCCGTAAATATATACCATGCTCAATTGTGTTCAGATATCTTAGAATTATTCCACTGGTAAAAGAAAGTTGCTTCCAGCTTTCCACCATTATTAGCTTTCCCATAAACTTAAGAAAATTACCTACCAGAATTGCATTGCAGTAGTATGACACAAGCAATTCTAAAATCAATGAATCTGACCTGTAAACCTATTCAATATCTGCTCTCCGTCGTGTCTATATATACATAAGCTTCACTCTTTCTTTGTAGTATTTCTAAGGGTACAAATATATTGAGAAACGATATGTAAATGTTGAAACTGCGGAAAGAAATCATAGAATACGAGTGAGAGGCATCCAGAAAAAAGACAGTACACTTAAGGGTTGTTCTTGTATGTGTGGCGGTGGTCTAATGATCTTATATCTATTGCCTCATCATTCATTCATGACTTCAAGAGTTGAACCAAGAATGACTGTAGAGTTCCACCGGAAAACCCATGAAGGCAGCAGAGAGAGGGAACGCCGCGAGCAAAGCAGACTGGGAGGACACGTGTGGTCCGTAGCGTTTCTATAAGCCATACCAGTCTTAAGGGTGTGTTTGTTTGGGTTTTTGTTGGCTTTCCGCTTTTCCGAAGCAGGTGGTCGTTCCTACATACGCGAAAAAGCACGGTATAGAGGTGCTTTCTGAGCTTCTGTGACTAAACCTGAAAGGGCAAACCTTTTAGCATATATCGTTTGTAGTAATTACAAGCAGAGTGCCACCCAGCCCATCTCGATATTGTCGGGCCGAGACGCCCATGGTGCGCCGCCGGCCGCTGCCAGAATCCATGACCGCCGCACTCGCACCACCAATTCCCGACCCACCGTATGGATCTCACAACCAGCTCCGCCCAATGGCGTGATGCGCCGCGCCCAAGCTCCGCTCCAGTCAAGCTCCGCCGTCCAGCCAAGCAGTCTGCGTGTGCTGCATCGAACTTGTTGACCGGGAGCTCCATGTCGCCGCTCATCCAGACCTAGTGGACCGGCGCCGCCTCCCCTTCACCTCGCCGACCGGGAGCATCATGTCGTCGCTCATCTAGACCTCGTGAACCGGCGTCGGTTCCCCTTCACATCGTCAAGCGGGACTCAGACGCTAGCCGCCGTCCCTATCCAACGTGGTACCTGTCGCCTCCGTCTCTGCACTTCCTCCGTCATGAGCCACTCTTCTCATCGCCCGTTCCTGCTCTCGGCCGAGAATAGATTGCACAAATTTGTTCTGAGCTAAGCAGGTTGTCTTGCAGAACTATCCGACTACACGATTCACGCCGAATCACGCCGAATGGCTGAATGCAAGTAAAAAAATCACAATATTCAGAGATGGTACCAATGGCGGAAGAATTAAAAAACTTACGGGAGCAGACTATGAGAAGGTGAGAGCACAACATGGGATAGGCTATTAGCGACGGCGTTTATTAACCATCCGATGGCCTGTAACATAGGTTTCACTTAACGTAAGTTTGTACTGAATACTGAATACCTCGCCATCCTATTTAAGTTTAAATCAGTAACAAATTTAAAATTTTAAGGGTATTTAAGATAATTTAGTCTACAGGCAGACAGCTAGCAAGTTGTCAAACAGTAAAACTCAGAAAAGCGGCTTTGTCTGCACAGCAGCTTTTCCTACACAGCAGTACAGCTAGCCACAGCCAGACACAGACAGACCAAACAAACACACCCTAAGTCTTTGAAAAGGGAGTGTGTTGTGCGGGTCATGTTCCTAGTCCGTGTTAAAGAAAAACACCTTGATGAGTTTTATGCAAAACAGCCCCTCTGACTTGGATCGCAAAAGGGAGTATCCAAATTCATTACGATAACTAGAGTTTAAATAGACTAGACGAATAGGCGAGCTTCGCCTCGCCCGTCTGCAAGACGATCTTGCACAGTGTGTTCAGCTTGGTATTATTGCACAGCTTTCTGGTCTATAAATATGGAAGCCCTTAAAATGTTGGTGGCACATTTTCCGTGGAAAAAAGCAAATTTAATTGTTACATAATCAAATATTCACTTGAAATGCACATTTTTTTAGAATATGAGCTTTCTAGACCTCTTTGTTTTACAAATGAGTATCAAACGACAGAATCAATCATAGAATGCAAGTAAGCAGGTAAAAATCCGCTCTGGATTATCAGTACAGTTATAGGAATCCACAAAAACTCAAAAGCATCACCAAACAAAAAAATTGAGCTCCAAGTTGGTCCGAGAGTAACAACTCTACAATCACATGAGGTTGTTTGTATGTCCGCAAAGAGGCACAGAAGGAGTAAATACATAGAGCTTGATAGTTGATACCCTCATACTGTGACACCTACTTTTTAAAGAAAGGCCACGTAGACAAACGGCTTGGTGTCCTCTCTTTTTTCTTATCTGAAAATGAGTGAATGCTTTTTGTTAGAAGTTCTAGAAACAATAGAGAACACTGAACGGAGCTAGTCTGGGCATGAATTCAGAAATAAGAAATATGCAAAGAGACTGAATTTATCCACACAAACATATCTAATCTGACAGATATCTCTATAAAATATTGTGCTCATAATGATGCAAAAAAAAGCCCCCACCACAAAACATATCTAATCTAGAATCCACAGAATTATAAGGGCAAGGCATCGAGCATGTGTAACTACATACACAGGCTATATGTAGTATAAACTAGCAAAATGACCGTGCGTTGCAACGGGTGAACAAATTATAATTAATAATAATTCACAAAAACAGTTAGGTTTTCGGATAGGTTTTTGTCGCACAAGAGTCGGCTTCTCCAATCACGCGCTGCTCCAGGACCGATTTCAAAAGCTTATTTCCCTGCACACAACAATTAGCTCAAGGGAAGAATGGTGATAGATCAACAGTTTTGAAGAGTACCCCAGAAAGCAGTTCCAAATGCAACTCACCTTATAATGCAAAAACTGATCCACCCATGAAAGGTATGGTAGAGCTTGATAACTTTCTAACAAGGATTTTTTGGTGTAAAATTAGCTAAGGTAGCTGTTGTATGTGCCGATTTACAGGGTTCATCGAGCAATCAAGTTATAATGGGAAATCAGTCCAAAACTTATGCAAGTATCATGCATTTACCTGAAGATTCCCATATTAGAGCAAATGGAGAAGGAAACGACATCACAATACCATCCAGTCCACAACTTTCTGAAGCAACTATCAAACCAAATGCAGAATACACTGGAAAGAACAAGGAGGTTCTGAATGTTGACTACACTATTCACAAAGTTCCTAATCCAATTTCTGGGCAGATAGGTAACAAGGCATGCAACAGCGTTCCATGTGAAAAAGCAGTTCCAAAAAGAAGTGTTGAATCTACTTGTAAGAAGAAGAAAATCAAACCTACTGCACCGGTTGTCAGTTCAGATGTAAAAATAGGCCGGAGAAAGCAAATTAAGCTTCGACTGCTATCAGAAATCATTAATACTGACCCGGCAGGGGTTATAGAACTGATATTGATGCTGAAAAAGTTGCAGATCCTTGTGAGGATGATAGAAGTACAGATGATGATATTTCTGTTAGCCACCAGGCAGTGGACGAAATCTGGCCAAAAGCTACTAAGCACAAGGCAAAAGAGAAATAGGTTGTAGATGATGAATCTTCACTTATGAGTTGGATGAAGAGAATCCCTAAGAAATCAAAGAACTGCGAAGAAAGATTTAGAACAGAAGGATTTTGATTCTTCTGTTTCAAAATGTGTTGCAGATTTATTTGTCTCAAAGGATATGCATCACGATATTCCATCCTCAGGTTGGAAACTGAGCAAGAAAGATGGCCTAGCCCTACCTACTATCAGTACTCAACTAGGTTCTGAAAATATTCAGAATAATAATGTGGAGAGACATACACAGAGCACAAGTGACATGAACCAAATGGAAGCTGAAAACTCCACTGATAGGTCCTGAAAGATAAAACCATTTAGTTCGAGTAAGAGGAAAATGCCTCCAACCTCCAATACCCAACATGATGGTGTTGTTCCTGTTAGCCGACAGGCAGTGGGCGTAATCTCGTCACAAACTGCTAAGAAGATGAAATACAAAGGAGTTGATCCTGTAGATGATGAGAGATCTTCACTTATAAACTGGATGAAAAAAGTTCCCAAGAAATTAAGAACTGAGAAAAAGGATACAAATCAAAATGATATTGATTCTTCTGCTGCTAATTCAGAATATACTATGGATAACATTGCTTCTAAAGATATCCATGACGGTTTTGTATCATCAATTCAGAAACTGAGCCAGAGTAAAATGCTAGCTACTACCAGTTCTGGGGAAGGTGATGAAAATGTGCAGAACTATAATCTGGAGACAAATGAGCATAACACACATAACCTAGATGGTATGCACCAAATGGAATACGAGAAAACAATAGGTGAGTTTGAGCAAAGAGGAACATTCCTTCAACTGTTGATGCCCATCATGGTGATCTAACACTGAAAACAATACTGGAGAGACATATATTCTCAGGACATATGATCAATGCCAAATGGAACCTAGAAACCCTGTGCGGCGCCTGACAAAGGTGAGAACTAAGAACTGTCTGTTTCTTGGCTTCTCCAATCACGCGCTGCTCTAGGACCTCTCCCACGCCGGCGACGCGACCTTCCTCAGCGCCGCCGCCACGGCCGCCCCGCTCCCGCTCGTGTGCGGGCCGTACCGCGTCCCGTTCCTGCTCAACCTCCCGGGCAGCAGGCAGCGCGTTAAGGGGGATCTGTACAGCATGACGCCACGCGGGCTCGCCAGGCTCGACGAGCTCGAGGGCGAGTCCCGCGGCCACTACGAGCGGCTCCCCATCAAGGTCGTCGTGGAGGGTGGGGCAAGGGAGGTGGAGGTGGAGGTGGAGGGCGAGGGGGCGGTGGTGACGTATTACGCGCACCGCGGGTACGCGGTGGAGTTGTGGGAGCGGAGCGGGCGACATGCCGAGTACTCGCCGGCGGTGGCGGCTGGGTACGTGCGCCGCGTGGATCGGCCGGAGGGGCAGAGCTTCCTCGACCTGATCCGCGTCTTCGTCACCTCCCAGCGCTAGATTCTGTCAGAAACAAGAGGAAACGGTTGGAAAATTAAGTGAGGACTGCGGGTTGATTTCCGGAGTTCTGAAGGGGTTTTCTGCAAAATGACCGTGACGTACGACCGGAGTCCCCAAGCCATATTATATAGTAGAGATAAGACATACTCGGTTATGTGTAAAATCGTTATCCCTTTTCCACATTCGACAAATGCCATTCGTATGTTTAGAACTTAAGATGACATTTATTTTCCGAACCAAAAGGGTGAAAAACTTAACTAAACTACCTAAAAAAAGCTTGGGAGGTTGCAGGTTTCCACACCCCCTGTCTCACAAATCCTGCATGCACGAACAGACACCAGCAGCTATAATCAGCTGCACAGCTCCTCATTAAACATTGGCATGGGTCTTCTTACTTATTAGAGGTGAAAATAATAGGAATTCTAGTGTATGCTTCATAAGTTGCAAGCAATAGGTAGTCAATCCCCTTTGCACCAACAATTTGAAATATCATTTATAGGCATGTAAAAGGATAAAGTTCTAGGTACCTATATATATAACCATTCATTTATTAAGGCATGAACTGTATCCAAGATAAAAGGTATTAATGACCTTGAGGACATCAGTTCAACAAAAGTTTATCTAACTAATGGCCTAGAGTAGTAAAAGTAGCCTCTCTAAATTTCCTGATGAAACATGGAATTGCTAAATCTTTTAACTGCACTAAGGGAGTTTGTGGTACATTTCAGAGAAAAAACATGGCACTGTTCATTCGATAGGTATAAATAAAATTTGTAGGTTGTGTGGGCCTATTCCTGTAAATAAACAATATGTTTGAGCACAGAAGGAAATCGACAACACCCGTTCATTTGATCGATATTTTAAAGGAAATTTTAGAAGCTTTTGTGACATACCAGGATCTAGGACCGCATCTGGTTCCCGTAAATAAACAACACACTGTTTGAGTACAAAAGGAAATCGAAAACACCTGTTCATTTGATCGATATTTTAAAGCAAATTTAGAAGCATTTGTGGCTAGAAGTTGCATACCTGTATCAATCTAATACTTTTTGCATTGTAATAGCATGCATAATTTGTTATAATACCGTGAATCCCTTCCCTGTATTAAAACAACGTCTTAGCTGAACACACACGGATGGTAATCAAAAGCACCTTGGTATAAACAAAAGGAATAGCTACTACAAGGTGCAGGTGGTACATATGTACATGAATACCATATGAAGAAGAAAACATGCATGATACTATCTCCAGGCTGATTCTCGGCAGCACTGAAGGCGCTACCAGAATGAGCGAATCAGAGTCAATTATCTGTTACCTAGCTTCATCCAAGCGTGGCGTAAACAAAGATCAACTACGGTGCTAGAAATAACAGTGTGAGAAAACCAAAACAAATTACAAATGAATATCAAATCGAGAGATCTTAGAGATACATTAGCAAATGTTAATTATAAGAGATATCTGGTAAATTGTTAACATCACAGGGTCCAAAGCGAGAACAAAGTGTAGGAAAAATAAAGTAACCAACACGTGCAAACAAAAATATAGATCTACTTTCTCAAAAAAAAAATAATATATAGATCTACTATACAGAACAATTCAAAATTACAGCAAGCCATCCGGAAATTCTGTTACTGATTATGTATCACCCAATTACAACAACCATGGATAATGTTAGTGTAATCACTCACAAGTGGTTGATGTATTTCTTGAGTTTCTCATATATGCAAACTCTTAATGTATATGCAAAGACATCCACATAATCACATACACATAACCTAAAGCAAGGAACTGATGCATGAAGTTATCTACAATTTTTTAGCACTTATTGAAGGTTTTTTTTCGAGAAAAACATTTATAGAGGTTTAAAAACGAAAGATATGAAGTGATATATTACTTAAAAAAGAAATAGCATCAAATAGCTCCAAGGGGAAGCTATTCAAAATTATATGGAGATTTTTCTAGTAATGACAGTCAACGAATCTCGTTAACGTTTACTTGCTTACCATAATGCAAACTGAAGTTTTGATCAAACATAGATCATGTATGATTGGCATTGCCCTTTAGCTTCAGCTGGAGATCCAGCTCCATCTTCTTGCGTCTTAGTTGAAGCTTCGTCCACTTATTCTCTCTCCCACCTGAGACGTTGCTTCGTTAGTCCCATCTCCTTTACTTCGACCTGAGCAAACAAGCGGTTTTTCCAAACCACTTCTAAACACAGGCTTGGCATGTCAAGTCTTTCTACACAAAACATAAATTGGTTTCATCCGCAAAAATATTATTGCTAGCATGTGTTATTCTTCTTCCACTATCATCACTTCATCTTGAGGTGACAACGCCAACATCCACAACATGTCATCCTTTTATTCTTGGGAAGGTTCGTTGTATGAATATATTGATGCTTAGGGGAGTTTTATGAAATAAAGTGAGAAGAATTAGTATTTGTAGAAATCTGATAAGAATCAGCTGAGTACACATTGAACATAAATCACAGCCTACTGGACACTCTACACTGATGGTATTGGTATGTATACATCATCAGACGGAAAAGAACTACTCCCTCCGTCCACAAATAAGTGACTCAAGTCTCTCAAAAAGAAGATATATCTATAGATATATCTTCTTTTTGAGAGACTTGAGTCACTTATTTGTGGACGGAGGGAGTATATAACATGAGCAGATAGTAGATAACCGATGGTTTCCACGCAGCTGCCCTAATATATCAATACCACCAATCAAAGGGGAGGCATCGGAACAGAGAGTTCTCCATGATACCTGGTGTTGCAACGTCCAGGAGCCACTCTCGTCTCCAGCCTGGATGATTTATAGAGTACAAAGAACAATTCTGAAGAAAACGAATATGCAGACAAAAGTAGAAAACAGGAAAAAGATCGCCTACCAAGAGGCCGCGACAAAACAACTCCACTTCGGCGACACCAAATCCGAAAGGACATCATCGCGACAACCGCCAAAAAGAGAAAGAAAGAGGCACCAGCCGCAGCAACGGGAAAGGCAGACGCGACACAACTTGATGCCGCATGTTACCACCCCAACACATACACAAATAACAGCGCAATAAGAGGAAGAAAACATCAACATCCAATGGCAAAATCATGGAAGAAAAACTGTACCAGAACGCTACCTTCCCGGCACCCACGACCCACCATCACTGTCAGCATCTACAATAACTTAGAAAGGTCCAGGGTTGAGGGTAGTGGCCGTGGCTACCCTCCTGATGTCGCTCCCCTGCTGCTGACACTCGCCATCCCGCGGCCTCTTAGGCCATCCACGCGGCTGTGCAGATTATTTTCATCTCTGACATCTGGGCCACTGCAGCGTGCTTACAACATCACACCAAAAAAGAGAAAAAAAAACACCTCTTCTCCTCTTTCCCGACCTCCCTAGGTTTCCCGCTGGCGGCCGCCGCCTAGCCCACCAGCAGTGCTGCTACTGAAGGGAATATGCCCTAGAGGCACTTAATAAACATAGTTTATTAGCAATATCCCAATTGTTCATTATATGTTTTACACCATGCTATAACTATATTAAGCGAAAACATTAATACATGTGTGGTAGATAAACAACCAGGTCCCTAGTAGCCTCTAGTAAGACTAGTTTCATTGCGCGATTGATGATCGAGGTTTTCCGATCATAGCGCATGGCGTCGGTTGGCAATGGAAGTCATATCGTTAGGTGTAACGATGTGATGGACATACCCAGTATTTATAGGACATAGTCATTACGCCTTAAGACCGTGAGATCAACTCTTATTGTTATCCCTGGAAGATAATTTGATCGCACCAAACGTCATATCTTATATAGTGTGACAATGATAGGTGATACTTTTGGGTATCGGAAGGGGGTAGTTGAGACGAGGGGTCAACAGCGGGATTTGCCAGTCCGCATAGACGGATAGATATTCTAGGGCCCACTCGGTGAGATTATGTCAAATGAGTTTGCAAACATGTGACTAGGTCACCAGCTGACATAATATCATAGACGAGTAGAAGATAGCGATGTCGGTAACGAGATCATGCTAGGTATGGAGATATCTGAGAATGATGCTCGGACACGCTAAGTATCGCCATGACAAAGGGTTTAAGACTAGACGTCCAGGTTTGATAGATGAAAGTCATTCGTTATATCACAGGGATTAATTCATGGGGTCCAGGCATACGAGTTAGTCGTTGATCATAGAGGAGTCTTGGTCATACCTGTTATTATATCGAACCGCTAGGGTAACACACTTAAGGGGTTTCGACAAGACAACCGGAAAGGAAAGAGATCACCGGGAGCGTCCCGGGAGGGGTCCGATGGAGATCGGGCAGCGCCGAAAAAGTTTTCGGAGCTAGGAAAATTATATATATTATGTTTGATATTAATTAGTGTAATTAATATGCAAATATGATTTTATATATTTATTTTCGAATTTATTTAGGCTGATTTCCTTAAATGGGCCTTCTGGTCGAAAGAAGGCCCAAGAGGGGGAAATTCCCTAGGGGAATTCGGTGGGGGGCTTGGGGGCCGACCCAAGTGGGCCAAGGGGGCCACTAGGGGGCCGGCGCACCCTCCCTAGCCGCACCAAGGCTGTGGGATAGTCCCACATTGCCTGGCTAGGGAGGTTGGCTCCCCCCGGGAGCCTATATAAGAAGGGGCACCCCTGGTCTTTTAATTCACCAATTAATTCTCTTATTTCTCCTCGATCTCGTGATTCCCTTTGTCGGAGTCGCGCCGAGGAGGATGAGAGGATCTCTTCCACCATAGCCCGCTGCCGCGCTGCACACCTGTTCCGGTCCAAGTCTTCCGCTGCTCGTCCTAAACTGGAGCTTCGGAGGCCGTCGTCTCCACCCTATGTGTGTAACGCCCTGCGAGGTGCTGCGCTAGAAGTGCTCGGAGGCCTACTTCCTCCACCCGACCTCGAGGTCATCTTCGTCGTCTTCGTCGCGCCGAGTTCTTCGCGACCTAGAGGTCGGCTATGTCGTCTTCGTCGTCAACGCTTGTGCGGGAGCGTAATCCCCACTATTCGGTCTACGAGGGTATGTATTCCGATCTCCGTCGTACTTCTATATCTGCATAGTGTAGATCTTGGCTAGTTTAAGGATATCGTTGCTAGGAAATTTTTTGTTTTCTGCACACGATCCCCTTCAGTGGTATCAGAGCCGATCTATCGTAGATATAGCTGTACGCTGTTAGAACCCGTGTTCTGCACGGGGGCACCGTGTAACATCCCAATATTTTGGAATGTTTAAAAATCACAAAAATTCAAAACTTTTGTTTTGATTAAAATAAAATATTAAAATGCTTAAGAGAACCAACTATAAAAGACTTCAAGCATCTTTAAAAGATTTTAATATTTCAAATATCTCAGTTCATCATTACTTACAAAAGTTGTTTTCAAGTTAAACAATTTATTATCCATTGTAGTTATTAAACCTCAATATGTAATTTGACAAATGTTTATTAAACTACAAACCATTTTATTTTAAGTAAATAGTTTACATATAAGTAATTGATTTCAACCACTTAGCCTTAGCTATAAATAAATTAAAATAATAATTACAAGTGTTATTTTAAACTATTGAAAACATAGTCTATTTGCCAAAAGATTATTATTCTTTTACCTGAGTTCAAAACATAGTTTGGATATTTCAAGTCTATAGTTTATAACCTTAAAACCTCATAGATTTTATAATTACTTAATAACCCAAATAAACATTTCATTTGCTTGAATGATTTTCATTTATTTTCAAAACATGAAATGACTATTATGAATATATTTTCTATTTAAGAGATGAATTAAAACTAAAATCTTTTTCAAAGTTGTTATGAAGTTTCAATTGAAATTATATTAAAAAAATAAAATGGTGCACAAATTATTTTGAATTAAAATGAATACATTATTTTTCCTTTTTATTTTCATATAGTAATTGTTATGTTATTTAGTATTATACTAAAGCCTAAAATGAGTTTAGTATTTAGAAATGAGTGAATATGGGTATCTTACAAATTTTATTCATCCAAAATAAAATTTAATTAAATATATTTTCAAATTTGACTTTAAGTGTCAAATTTGTATTTAATGAATATTTCAAAATATTAGTTTTCAAACTTTATCAAAACATGCCCACTAATGTTTTAAAACATAGATATTAATTTTAAAAAAAATTAGAAATTTATTTGACTTCATTTGGAGTTATAAATCAAAAGTTATAAAAGAAATAAATAAAACAGAAAAGAAAAAGAGAAAAACCTGACAGTGGGACCCACCTGTCAGGGGGAGAGGTCGTCTTCAACCTCTAGCCAAGAATCACGCCGAAACCGCCGAATTTAATCACGAGAGAACTTTGGACGATTTAAGACCCTAAACCGAGCGCCGTTTCTCCCTTTAGATCGACCTCGACCCCCTCTGTGTTTCCCCTCTCCTTTCTCTCCATTTAGTGCCCCAGGGCCGACGAATTTGGTCGCCGGAATCCCTCGGCCGCCGCCTCCATTTCTCCGATTCCGTTGAGTAGAACCACACCGTCAGCTTGAGACCCTCCCCGTCCTTCTCCACTCGTCTTCGCGCACCCCACGGACCCCTCCTACCCCAATTTCCGCAGCATGTTCGACGAATTCGTGCACACCCGAAGGTGGCCGGAGCTGTCGCGTCTTCGGCCGCGCCCCCCACGCCACTCCCGTACGGGATGCTTGATGATGGCGTCACCTTCCACCTCTCCGTGTCGCGCCGAGCCGTTCGTCGTCTTGCCGAGGCCGGGGCACCACGGGAGCGCCATCCCCGTCAACCACCGGAGCTCGCCGGCGCCCAAGTAACTCCGGCCGCGTCTCCCCGTTGTTCCAGGACAAACCCGAGGACGCCGCCAAGCCCATCGTCTCCGCCACCTCGCTCCAAGTCCCGTCGTCGTCATCTAGTGTCCCGGGGAGCAGCGCCCCGACGAGTTCGTCCACGCCGGAGCCCGCGCCGTCGCCATCCCCATCGTCTTCGGCGAGATCCCGCCGCCCAGGTTTGTCATCGATCCCCTGCCGTCCGATCCTCCATCCACGGTCTCGATTTAATCATTCAAATCGAAGGGGTATGGGTTGATCTGTGCCGTCAGATCTAGATCCAACGATCTAGATCCAACCACTTATCCAGCTCAGCGCCACGTCAGCGACCACGTCACTGCCCAGTCAGAACTGACGTGTAAAATATTTTTTCTCGATTTAATTAAATGGCAATTTTGCAGAAAAACCCCTGCCACTTAGATCTATTATAACTTTCTAACCACTTATCCAAATTCAAATATTTTTACATATTTGGAAAGCCCTTGACATGTAGAATATTTTGGATCTGACAAAATTCAAATTTGACTTAGTTTAAAATATTCAAATTTCAAATGGTGAATTTGAGTATTTTTGTCATAACTTTAAATCTGTAAATTCAAAAATTGCAAATAAAATTGTTTTAGAAACTTTATAAAATGTGTAATATGTTGCATCTGTTATAAAATAATTTTGAGAATTATTTTGTTGATTAAATAGTTGTATGTTTAATTTGAATAGTTTGACTATTTTTGACATAACTTTTAATACAAACATTATTTTTGATTAAATCCAATTGTTATACATTTAATTAAAAGCCCTCTGACTATTAACCCTATTTATAAAATTTTATTATAAATAATGCTTGAATAATTTAAAATGAATTTAAAGATCATGAGACTTAATTGATTTATTCTAGCACATTATAAGGTTTATTAATTTAAATTTATTACTTTGCACCAAAGACATAAATAATTGTCCTTGTCCAGAGATAGCTCAAATTCCTATTCATTAATATATTTCTTAACATTAATAAGTAAGTTTTGTTTAAAACCTTTTAAATGATTTTAGTTCATTTACAAGTGTTTATAAAGGTTATTGGTTAAATTTGGTGTTACTAAAATTGTGATTTAAAACATTATCTCATTTTAAATAACTAAGTTATTATTAATAATATAAACTTTTAAGTTGGGGATTAAAAATGTTTAGATATGAGAAAATTCAGAAATTCTTGAATATGATTTTGGTCAAATTTAATCTTAAACATAATCTTGGGTGAATATAATTAAATATTTATAGTTGTATTAAAGTTTTAAACCTTGCTTTTTAAATTGTGATTAACACTTCTTGATATCCCTTTGTGTAAACTTTTGAAGACCATTCCATTAGAAACTTTGGAAACACCCATGCAACCTTTTCGAGTTGAAAGATTTGACTCCAGATCATCCCTTGACAAAACCCTAAACCCAAACACATTTATTATTTTTGTATATTGAATTTTGTGACACCTTTGACCAAACCCTTCCGAGAAGACTCGTTACGCTTGTATGTTTCAATATGTTTTGTGCTTGTTGAATTGCTTGTTTATTGGATGCCCTTTTACTATATAGTTTGAAACGTGAGCAACTATTGACTTGGACAAGAGTGTGTGAGAAACGACAACTTTCATAAGGCAAGTGACTTCATAAAACACCTACTATTTTATTCTATTGCATATCTAGTGTTTTCAAACAGTATTTGCAAAAGTAGTATGCATGATAGGTTTTGGGAGATTGTAGTATGCTATGCAAACCTTTTAGGTTTCCCCTTAGAAATTCCAGATTAGACCCCTACTATAATTTAGTGGAAGCACCTGCTGCAAAAATGATTGTTTTATGGTTGTTGTGATAAATGAAAATTTCCACTAAATTAATTTAACGCCTGGGTGGATTGGGTCGATCGAGGAGGTTTCAAGTTGAGTGGCTTCTCAGGGCCAAGTGTCATGGTTGTCTTCGCCCAGGATAGTTTCTACTTACTTGGGGCCATGATATGCGGTGTTAACCTGAGTTGCTCACCTGTGGTAGGCCACCCAGGGCTATGAGATTTAAGTTTACACTGAGTCTAGTTGCTTATCGTGCAACCATTGGTCAATATGGGCTCTGTCTTGATAGAGTAAGTTGTTGTGGACCTGGGTCAAGAGATTGATGGTGGTAGAGTTGATAGGATGGTGGTAATCTCTTAGTATGATCATGGGAAAGCAACTTCTGAAAAGTCTCGTCTTGATCTTCTCCTTTTCCTTCTCACTAAAGGAGTGTAGAGGATAGTTTGGGTTGATTGAGTCTAATGGTGAAAGTGCACACCCTCTCGAGAGTTAAAACCTAAGATCTTAGCCGTGTCCCCGGCATCGGACAATTTGAGTAACTACACAAGGCTGTCTTCTGAAAATCTCTTCATCCCAATTTCTTAATAAAACTTTGTTGTGTGAACATGGGTAGGAGACATGGACTTGTCTCGAGATGTCTCTGAAAGGGAAGATATTGATTTAAGAAAATTGTTTATCAAAAGTAGGAAAAACTTGCTTTACGCAATAGCCTTCAGCTCCACCAGCCAAATAAGCATATAGATATAGCTTAGTAGAATATTAGAAATCAAAGTCACTTGCCACCACAATTCAATTGTGCTGACCCTTTATAGCTGGGCTGCAACTAAAACTTGCAGAATGTCCGAATGAGGAGTAAGGGGGTCGTCTTCGAGATACAACCAACATGATCTGCCCGTGGCTTCATGGAGATGCTGTAGCTCCATGCTATCTTTTGTTTTGCGTTTGAACTCTGAAATAAAGTGTGAACTATTTATTCAGCGAGCGTTTTCAGCTATGAAAAATTGTAAGGATTATTTGTTGCAAGGGCAACAAATAATCCTTACAATTTGCTACCCTGTGAACTCTTCCGTACTATTCATAAGTGCCATTGCTATCTTAAGCAAGGGCACTACACACCGTTCCTGTTATTTGCTACCCTCTAGCGTGCACTTGTGATTCCAGCGGCATCGAGTTGATGAAGCGGCCCGGGCCGACTTTACGCGTACGCTTACGCGAGACTGGTTTCACTACTGACATACGGCTTGTACCGTATCTGTGGATGGCGGGTGTCTGTTTCTCTCTCTTTAGTTGGCTTTGCATTTTCAATGGAGGGCCCGAAAGGGATGCTTAAACATGCAATTATTGGATCGTTGTTGTGGTCATAAGGTTTGTAGGTATGAAGCGGTTCTATTTACGAAAGCCCCGAGCCACGTAAAATATGCTAAAGATAAAGTAGAAGCGTCTAACTTTATTTTGTAGGGGGCTATGCGATATGGTCAAGGTAGGTTTGATAAATTGTTTATAAACTGCGGGCGCCAAGAAGACCATGGTGCATGGACTATATCACATCGCATTACATTTGATGTTTTGTGTGCATTTATATTGTGTGATTGTATATATAGTATATATTAGTTACACGGCGGTAGCTATATAAGATGATCCCTTCAAAATACCACTAATGTTCTCCCTCGAACGCGCACCACCAAGAAAGTTCTACGTTATGAGGCAGGCCGTGATGATCTGGTGTCAGACATCTCGTCGTTCGCATACAGTGGGTGTAAGCCATGTTGCACAAGCGTCAGCGTGGAGGTTTTTCGTGACGAGCCTAGCATATTCAGAAATATGGCCTCGGAACAGGGAGACCGAAAGGTCGAGCACGAGTCACAAAATTGGTGTGGCGGACAATTGTCTACTCTTGAAGTTGTGTCGTCGGCTCTGATGATGAGGGGTGGTACAATGGATGGGGGTCGTGTAATTGCTTAAACGACCAGGACGGATGTTCGTTTGAGTGGGAGTTCGGATAGTTATTTTCTAAAATACTAGAACTCGGAATATAATGAACAGAGTCTGTTTTGCAAACCTTTGTAGATATTAACCATTGTGATAGCATCTTTTTAAATTAGGCGCGTTCCTGCGATTGAGAAACTTAAAAGGTTGGGTCTAAACTTCATATTTTTATACTTTAGCTTGAGGATACTCCTTGTTTAAACCGTTAGCTCTATGTGTTACAATACCCGCTAGGAGATAAACCCGGAGATTCCGCTAACAAAAGATAATTTGGATTATCAGATTTTGTGCGGATGATATCATCATAGTCCAGTGCATGCTATGATCTCTGCCATAGTGAACCAACGGTGGGTACGAGTTTTTTAGATCGCGAACATATGATATGGTCGCTAAACTCGGGGTACCCCAAACGTTGGGTTGATGAAGTTTATCAGTACGTTGACTGATTGTCTTCTCAACCAAGATGGAAGAGAATACACACATTGAGCGAGCACGTGGCAGTCATACTTAATGACATATGTTCATACTTAATGAACATTGAGACGCCTCGCTCAGCTCAATCACTGGATGACAGACATCGTTGCCAACTGCAAATCCTCTGTCATAGACTATGTCATGCAAGGGGAATCGTTCACCTTCATGGTTCTTGATTACGGTGGAAGTATCAAGAAAATGAAACAGATCGCCGGAAGTCATCAATGATGATGGTGTATATATGATATACATGTTATGAATGTTTTAGCTAAGCAAGTACTCGCAGTAGTGACTAAGTTTTGAACTAGTCATGTTTTGTGAAAACCAGGTTTACTGCTTGAGTAGCTTGAAAGGATGAGGCGACATTGCGTGTTGATAATGGCAGTAAAGTTGTTGTGATGGCCATAGACACTCTCCCTCTAGATCTACCATTTGAATAAATTCTTTATGATCGCCTGTTAGTATGATCGTTACAAGTGTGTCTCCTCTAGCGAGACACTTGTTCATACATGATAGTGACAAATTTGGTGTCCTATATTTATGAAGTAATGATCATATGCCGATTTGAATTTAGATGGTAGAAGCTCCCACATTCATAATATTAATGCCAAAGGATACAAACTTAATAAAGACACCACATATGGGTGGCACTACCGTTTAGTCATGTCAATGTTATAGTCAATGCATTAGCTCCATATCGGATGGACCTACAAGTCCTAAGATTTGATCTTTTGACACTTGCAAAATAACTGTGACACCGTTTTCGGAAAACGGGCATATAACTTATTGATAGTCATACATAGAGATGTATGTGGTTCAATAAAGTAATTGACGGGTAGTGGAGACCTTTATTTTGTGAACTTCACTGAACGTTTTGAGTATAGCTTATTGAGAATCGTGCATTTCGGTGTATGTGAATCAATGAAGTACTTTAATGTGTAGTGGAAGTATTTATTTCAAAGACTTCATGAACATTCGAGTAGATATATGGATATCCGCTCGGGGAATGTTGGCCTGGAATTTTGATTCGATCAATCAAGTTCAGAATGAAGTAGGAAATAAACTTAACAAAAAAAATCAAATTCCCGCGATGTAGATCGAGGAAATAAAGATTTGAGTTATAATGTTGGCACATCATTGGAAGACTTGTGAAAAGAGTTCCACAAATTACGTCGCATGGAACACCATAGTGTTATGGTGTGTTAGGACGTCGTAATTGCACCCTATCGGATAGTGTGTGGTAAATGAATCTCTTACCGAATTATTGTGATCATTAGAGTCATATGGTAGAAACGTAAACACTCACGTTAGCAAATAGGGAAACCATTTGAATCCATGGAGACAATACCATACGAGTGATGGCATGGCTTTTAGTCTGGATTGTCGTTTCAGCAATTTAGTGTTTCGATGTGATCAAACCTAAAATGGATTAATCTTTGTAGTATACCCTACCTAAAGAGTTAGATGGGTACATGTCTCACGACATAGGCAAAACAGTTGCCGGGATATACCTTGCGAAAGAAATAGTTTCTTGTCCAAGGGTATAAGTGAGAAAGAAAGTAGAGTAAGACGAAGTTGATGAACTTCCTCTCCAGACATCAGAGTGGCGCAATCGAAAGTGTTTTCGGTGTCAGGCTCCACAGCTTGAAAAAGCTGATGATTCAAGATCATGATGTTCTGAGCTCATACTAAGAGCGTAGGCATACGAGGTTGTGTTCCACACTGTGTGTTACGACAATCTTGTTATGAAGGTCATATTAATGGAATATGATAGACCTACGAACTACGAAGAAGAGATGGTGGACCTAAGTCCGAGAAATGGCTATGAGTCATTTATGATCCTAAATAAAATCCATATACGATTACCAGGTAATGACTTGGGAGATCTTCTTGATGGCATCTAGGATGTTAATAGTATATGGAATTTTATTGGAGAGTAGACATTGAGCAGATTCGATTTGTCATGAAACAGTTCCGACAGATTCAAAAGTTGACCACATGAGAGTTTGTCTCAAGTGGCGAAGCCTAAATCTATTCTGGGTCGTTTAGCAATCACTATAATTTCGAATGAGAAATTGATAGATGGATAAGGAAACCATGTTTCTTAATAGTGTCATTAAGAATGGTTTGTAATCCTGAGGATGCTAAACATGTATGCAAACTTCAATGGTCCATTCATGGGCTGAAGCAAGCATATCGGAGCTGGAATCTTCACTTTGATAATGTGATCAAAGGATTTTGGAGTTGTCCAAAATAGTTGAAGAAACCTACATTTGCAAAGAAGTGAGTGGAAGCAAAGTATGTTTCCTTGATCTTATATGCGGAAGGCATATTTGAGTGGGAGCTAAGTAGCTTTTCCTTGATCTTATATGCGGAAGGCATATTTGAGTGGGAGCTAGGTGTCATTTGTGATTATGTATGTAACGACATATTGAATGACACAGATCCTCTAGTAGAGTGTAAGGATTATTTAAGTGATTAAATTTTCTATGAATGAAGTTAGGAGTATTAGGCATCCGATTTATAATTGTATAGATCAGAAGGGGCTTAATAACATTAAGTCGAAATATTTCCTAAGTCAAGATTCTGAAGTGTTTCAGAATAGGACAAGCGAAGAAAGAGGTTCTTGCTTGTATGACTAGGTAAAATATTAAGTTTATCTTGGCATTTTCAGTGATAGCAAATGATGTTCTACATTATCTATGTATCAGACATAGATGCTACCAGACTGAAAGCTCGACTTAGTGTGACCCGAGTTCTTGGTTCAAGAACAGGTTCCAGAGTGATCCTTGTGTGGATCAATGAACAAACGTCAAGTTTATTCTTCAGTGTCTATGAGAACTGAAGATAGGTTTTCTAGTAACGGGTAAGAGTGAAATGGCAACTTGCCGTAAAGCGGTTACGATGATGCAAGTTATTACACTGACCCATACGACTAGAAATCTCATATAGGAGATGTCCTTTATTTTGAAGAAAGACATGGTTAGTTTGCGAAGTCGCATATGAATGCACGGTCGCATAATCTACATAGGTATAGAAATATATTGCGACTTCAGAAGTAGCAAGTGTGATTGGACTGAGCAGCTTTCCGAGCGTAGGTGGTCCCCTTAATGGATCTCTTAGACTTTTAAGGCGCATGCTACGCGAATGCTCGAGTCTCACTCCATCCACTGGGATATATTTCACCGTCATCGTAAGATACAGGATGATGTCAAACTAGGTGACATAGAAGTGTTGCAAAGCACATATAGATCTCAATGTGTGAGTTCTATTGACTGTATTCCTCTTCCACGAGGCGAGCAGGCACCAAGATGCTATGGGTGTTGAGCTTTTACCAAGTTGTAAACTAGATTAAGTGTTACTCTAGTGCAAGTGGGAGACTGAAGGAAATATGCCTAGAGGCACTTAATAAACATAGTTTATTAGCAATATCCCAATTGTTCATTATATGTTTTACACCATGCTATAACTGTATTAAGCGAAAACATTAATACAGGTGTGGTAGATAAACAACCAGGTCCCTAGTAGCCTCTACTAAGACTAGTTTCATTGCGCGATTGATGATCGAGGTTTTCCGATCATAGGGCATGGCGCCGGTCGGCAGTGGAAGTCATATCGTTAGGTGTAACGATGTGATGGACATACCCAGTATTTATAGGACATAGTCATTACGCCTTAAAACCGTGAGATCAACTCTTATTGTTATCCCTGGAAGATACTTTAATCGCACCAAACGTCATATCTTATATAGTGTGACAATGATAGGTGATACTTTTGGTATCGGAAGGGGGTAGTTGAGACGAGGGGTCAACAGAAGGATTTGTCAGTCCGCATAGCCGGCCCACTCGGTGAGATTATGTCAAATGAGTTTGCAAACATGTGACTAGGTCACCAGCTGACATAATATCATAGACGAGTAGAAGATAGCGATGTCGGTAACTAGATCATTCTAGGTATGCAGATATCTGAGAATGATGCTCGGACACGCTAAGTATCGCCATGACAAAGGGTTTAAGACTAGACGTCCAGGTTTGATAGATGAAAGTCATTCGTTATATCACAGGGATTAATTCATGGTGTCCAGGCCTACGAGTTAGTCGTTGATCATAGAGGAGTCTTGGTCATACCTGTTATTATATCGAACCGCTAGGGTAACACACTTAAGGGGTTTCGACAAGACAACCGGAAAGGAAAGAGATCACCGGGAGCGTCCCGGGAGGGGTTCGATGGAGATCGGGCAGCGCCGAAAGAGTTTTCGGAGCTAGGAAAAATTATATATATTATGTTTGATATTAATTAGTGTAATTAATATGCAAATATGATTTTATATATTTATTTTCGAATTTATTTAGGCTGATTCCTAAATGGGCCTTCTGGTCGAAAGAAGGCCCAAGAGGGGGAAATTCCCTAGGGGAATTCGGTGGGGGGCTTGGGGGCCGACCCAAGTGGGCCAAGAGGCCCACTAGGGGGCCGGCGCACCCTCCCTAGCCGCACCAAGGCTGTGGGATAGTCCCACATTGCCTGGCTAGGGAGGTTGGCTCCCCCCGGGAGCCTATATAAGAAGGGGAACCCTGGCTTTTTAATTCACCAATTAATTCTCTTATTTCTCCTCGATCTCGTGATTCCCTTTGTCGGAGTCGCGCCGAGGAGGATGAGAGGATCTCTTCCACCATAGCCCGCTGCCGCGCTGCTGGTGTTCCGGTCTAAGTCTTCCGCTGCTCGTCCTGGACTGGAGCTTCGGAGGCCGTCGTCTCCTCCGTATGTGTGTGACGCCCTGCGAGGTGCTGCGCTAGCGGTACTCGGAGGCCTACTTCCTCCACCCGACCTTGTCGTCGCGCCGAGTTCTCCGCGACCTAGAGGTCGGCTACGTCGTCTTCGTCGTCAACGCTTGTGCGGGAGCGTAATCCCCGCTATTCGGTCTACGAGGGTATGTATTCCGATCTCCGCCGTACTTCTATATCTGCATAGTGTAGATCTTGGCTAGTTTAAGGATATCGTTGCTAGGAATTTTTTTGTTTTCTGCACACGATCCCCTTCAGCTACATCACTTGTTGATTCTATCAGCCGCTACTCGCTTTCGACGGTGCCCACCCCAGGAGTCACCGCTGGAACTTAGCAGCCCGACATGGAGCAGAGCGGCCATGGCGGCGGCTGTGGCTGCGAAAGGTCTGGTGAGTCCACATGTTCCTCTTCCCTGTCCTCTGCTCGGGTGAACTGTAGCAAGTCGACGACGTCCGTCCCCTCCACAGCCTTGTCCCAAACCCTAAATCGAATGGGTCGGGATGGCGAGTGTCAGCAACAGGGGAGCGACATCAGTAGGGTAGCCACGGCCACTCCCCTGGCCCTTTCTAAGTTATTGTAGATGCTGACAGTGATGGTGGGTCATGGGTGTCGGGAAGGAAGCGTTCTGGTACAATTTTTCTTCCATGATTTTGCCATTGGATGTTGATGTTTTCTTCCTCTTATTGCGTTGTTATTTGTGTATGTGTTGGGGGTGGCAACATGCGGCATCAAGTTGTGTCGCGTCTGCCTTTCCTGTTGCTGCGGCTGGTGCCTCTTTCTTTATCTTTTTGGCGGTTGTCGCGATGATGGCCTTTCGGATTTGGTGCCGCCGGAGTTTTCTGCTCGTGGAGTTGTTTTGCCGCGGCCTTTTCGGATTTACTATCTGCTCATGTTATATACTCCCTTCGTCCACAAATAAGTATCTCAAGTATCTCAAAAAAAGAAGATATATCAAGATAAACATTTATCTAGATATATCTTCTTTTTGAGTTCTTTTTGAGAGACTTCAGACACTTATTTGTGGATAGAGGGAGTAGTTCTTTTCCGTCTGCTGATGTATACATACCAATACCATCAGTGTGGAGTGTCAAGTAGGCCGTGATTTATGTTCAATGTGTACTCATTCGATTTAGGGTTTGGGACAAGGCTCTGGAGGGGACGGACGGTGTCGACTTGCTCCAGTTCACGCAAGCTGAGGACGGGGAAGAGGAACAGGTGGACTACCTGTCGCAGCCATAGCCGCCGCCATGGCCACTTTGCTCCACGTCGTGTTGCTCAGTTCGAGCGGTGACTCCTGGGGTGGGCGCTGTCAAAAGCGAGTAGCGGCTGATAGAATCAACAAGTGATGTAGCAGCAGCGCTGGTGGGCTAGGCGGCGGCCGCCAGCGGGAAATCTAGGGAGGTCGGGAGAGAGGAGAAGAGGAGGTGTTTTTTCTCTTTTTTGGTGTGATGTTGTAAGCACGCTGCAGTGGCTCAGATGCCAGAGATGAAAATAATCTGCACAGCCGTGTGGATGGCCTAAGAGGCCGCGACGACCACCGGCTTTCATTCTTGTAGTAATAACTAGAGAGTTTAAACAAGACAAAATAATATACAGAAAACACGCTCAAACAACACACTTGCTATTTGCCAAGCCATTCAACACACAGATCTCCGTGGGTGAACTTATATCTTACCCCTCGAAACAGGTTTCGCCCCGTTTTATAAATAAATCAACCGTCGTTTGAGGCTGCTGCTGGGCGAAACAGCACAATGCTCAAAAGGAAACGAGAGAGAAAAAGAAAAAAAAGAAGAAGAGAAAACAAAGCCAACAACCAATAACAATTTGTACGGAGCTACGCCGACGGCATCGTAGGTCTACGAGAGTTATGCCGACGACAATGTCGTTGGCGTAGGAAAGTCGTATGGGTAGTTCTTATTTTTCATTTTCCTTCCATATGGTCAAGTATGACCATTATCGTGTCATAGTTTATGATACAGTGCACATATTTAGTAAATATGTGTGTCATAGTATGGGAAACAACATCGTCGAACAGATAGAATGCAAAAGAATTGAGTATTAAAGTGAGTGGTCGAGTAGTGTTAAATGCAAAGTGAACTTATGTGCCTTTTCGCTATAAATCATTTTGGAAATAAATATATACCATGCTCAACTGCGTTAAGATATTTCAGAGATGTTCCTCTAGTAAAAGGAAGTTGCTTCCAGCTTTTCACCATTATTAGCTTTCCCAAAAACTTAAGAAATTACCTACCAGAATTGCAGCAGTATGACACAATCAATTTTAAAATGAATGAGCACCATACTCTATATATGAAAGGGCGTCGGATTTGCCCTCCATTCTTCTATTCACATCAGCCGCAAAACACCGGCCGCCCGATCGGTGCGTCTGATGGCCAGGATGCACCCAAAACCACCCCAAATACGAGTTACTGTAGCACGGCCCTCTAGACCAATCGCGTGCCGCCACATCGCCCGGTATCCCGCCGGTCGTCGCTGGTTTCCACCGGTCACCGTGTATTTTTTGCAGAAAAGCCACTCGAAAAACAGAATATCAACCCACAGTCCAATCTCCAGTACAGCGGAGGACCTATTCGTAATTACGGGAAACCTCAAAAACTCTTTTGCAAAAAAAACTGCAGTCGCCCCGGTCCCCGTCTTCTCTCCCGTGATCCGGAGATCGCCAGCGCCGCCGCCGGCCACCGCTACGGCCCTTCTCTCCCGAATCCAAGGTCACGAAGAGGTTCGTCGTGCTCTCCGCTACCTTCTCCACGGAGGATTCGCGGCCGATCGCCCGGGGTCGCCGTCACTGTGCCGGAGTTCGCCGTCGGGCATTTTGGTGCCGCCGCCGCGGAAACGGCGGCCGGCGGCGATTCCGACCACCATTTGGTCCTCCGCGCCGCCAGAAAGACGCGCGTCGATGCGCTCCACCGAAGTCGCGCCTCCACGGGTCGAGGCCGAGCGGCGTTGCGCCGCCGCCTGCGTCCGCCGCACGCTCGCGTCCAGGGCTGACGTCAGCCGTGTGTGGCTGACGCATGAGGCCCACTTTTTTTCACAGAAACCAGACAAAATTCGAAAAAATCATATATTTTTATCCACAATTCAGAAAAATACAAATAAAATACCAAAATTTGTATAAAAAACATATTTACAACTAACACATTTGCATGCATGTTTAGGCAATTTTTAAAATAAATAATTACAGAAAACATTACACCTTTTCAGATTTATTGCAAAATTTATATAAAATCATATCCCGTATTAATATTATATCTTTCTATATTCATTATACGGCTCATGCAAAATCGTATCGGAAATTCTGAGGCACACGGATAAGCAAATTTTAATTCAACTATACAAACAATTAAAACAACTGATATAATTTTTCGTTACAGCTCACTGCTAATTCTAAATAGCTAAATTCTATTTTCTTATGCATGTTCAAACTACTTTTAAAACAATTGCACGAACAATTAAAATAACTAATTTTAATTCAATTGCATGCTCAAACTACTTTTTACAAAAAACTGGTTACAACTAACATTTTATTTTATTATGTTACCTATACGGCTTACAGGAAAAAGTTCAGAACCGTTGACTATTATGATAAATAAAAAGCAACAAATTTAATACACTATAAACAATAAATACAAGCACTAATATACCTTGCTGCCACACAGTAAATATTCAAATAAACAGATAATAACGAATTCTAATATAGATAAAATAGATTCTTATGCATATTCATACTACTTTTAAAACAATTGCACGAACAATTAAAACAACTAATTTTAATTCAATTGCATGCTCAAACTACTTTTTACAAAACAATGGTTACAACAAACATTTTATTTTATTATGTTACCTACACGGCTTACAGAAAAACAGTTTGGAACCGTTGACTACTACGATAAATAAAAAGTAACAAATTTTAATACAGTATGAACAATAAATACAAGCACTAATAAAACTTGGTGTTACACAGTTAATATTCAAACAAACGGACAATAGCGAATTCTAATACAGATAAAATAGATTTACATTTAGTACATACACGAACTAACATAACTCACCGCTCCTCAGTTTCAACAATTTACGGAATCTAAACAATTTCTAAACATGAATTCCTTTGAATTTCACCCATCTTTAAACATAAATAATAATTAAATTTGCATGTTACCAAATTTAAATTATATTTACTCCACGGGCACGGCATTGCCGCGCTAAGTAGCCTAGTATGAATGAATGAGCACGTATAGTCTGACCTTTAAACCTATTCAATACGCAAGGTTCCTGTGTCATATCTGCCCTCCGTCGTGTCTATATATACATAAGCTTCACTCTTGCTTTGTAGTATTTCCAAGGGTACAAATATATTGAGGAACGAGATGTAATTGTTGAAACTAGGGGAAGAAACGACATAATGTGAGTGAGAGGCATCCAGAAAAAAGACGGTACACTTAAGGGTTGTTCTTATATCCATTGCCTTCTCCTTCATTCATGACTTAAGGTGTTGAACCAAGATTGACAGTAGAGTTCCACCAAAACATACTGGAAACCTCATGAGGGTAGAAGAGAGAGGGAGCGCCACGAGCAAAGAAGAGAGGGAAGACACGTGTGTCCGTAGCGTTTCTGTAAACGAAACCACTCAGTAAGTCTAGGAATATTGAAGAGGAAGTGTGGTGTGCGGGTCATGTTTCTAGTGCGTGTTAAAGCAAAACACCTTGAGGGGTTTTATACAAAACAGCCCCTCTGGATTGTAGAAGGAAGTTATCAAAATTCATTACGATAACTAGAGATTTAAACAAGACAAGACAAAACAATATACAGAAAACACGCTTGAACACATAATGCTTGCTATTTGCCAAGCCATTCTACACGCAGATCTCCGTACAAGAATCCATAGACAAACTTATATCTTACTTACGTCTTCCATTTTCTAATACTCAGTATAAGATATTTTAGGATTTACCTAAATTCATATGAAGATTTATATGTAGACATGTTTTAGTGTATACCTTCATTTGCACATCATCCAAAACGTCTTATATGCATGATATATGCCTTTTTTTTATTGTTCTTAAATAATTACCTTATTTTTATCTGGCTGTTGTTTTTTCTACTTCTTCCGATCGAAAATGTTTGAGGCGAGCGCACATTTTATAAAACACCCTTTCAACTTTATTCACATCAACCCACACTCCCCGCCATAGAGTTTTTTTTTAAATAATATGTTTTTTTATTACAAATTCGCTAGCTAGTATGCGGGTCCGTCGAATTTGAAAATTCGCGCCCCGTCGACCCGTAGGGGGCCGAAAGCTGTCTTTCGGCTCGCGCGAGGCCGAAAGTCCTCTGTCGGCACACTCGCTGGCGACAGCTGCATGCGCAGCACGGGTGGCAGGCTTGGGCCCGCCTCTGTCGGCCCGGAGCGGAGCGAAAGGAGACTTTCGGCTCGGAGCAAGCCGAAAGCTCGGAGATAAGAATCTGCCGGCCACTCCACCGACGCTCACTTTCCTCTTCCTCTCCAATTCATTTTCTCTCTCCTGTTCTTCCTCTCCACCACATGAGCAGTCGATTCGATCCAAAATAATTTGTTGAAAGTGATTAGATAGTTAGAAAAGAAGAGAGAAGTGCTGGGGCATCAAGAATCTGTTGATGGATTAGGTTTTCTTGGACTGCTTTTGGTGGGTGGAGGTGGAAGATTGGGAGCAATGGTGGTCAAGAATGGTGGAGGATAATGGTGTTTGAGAAGGTGGTGTTGTGGTGGAGGTTGGAGGCGGTAGATTGAACCCGGAGAGTTATGTCGACGGGATCAACACGCGTCAAGGGTAAACCCTAATTAGTCACTAGATAATTTATGTTTAGTGTAATATTAGTTTGTGAGCGGAAATAGCATTAAATTATTTTGTTGGCTCATGCATTAGCGTAAATAGTGTAGATATTTTTTGTTTTATTTGTTAGTATAGTGTCATAGTCTAGACATTTAACCGGTGGGTAGTAATATTATTAAGTGCTCGTAATAATGGTCGGTCATAAATAATTTTGTTTAGGTCATGGAAGTGGTTGATATTATCGTGCACTATGGCGCCGGTAATGTCGGTGTAAATGAGTCAGGTGTTGATTTGAGTGAATTTGGTAATATGTCGATTCAGCTTACAGACCCGATGAATTTGAGAAAAACTGTCATTCAGCAGTATTTCACAATGAATTTCGGGTTTGATCATAATAGCTGGACAGTTAAGATTCAGTCAATATGGAGCAAATCCCGTACAAATATTTTTCGGGAGTTGTTACCGCTGGATCGGACAAGTCAGTGGACATCTTGGCTGGCATCATGCTAACGCCGAGGTACACAACCAGAAATCTTGCTGATGTTTTATCTGAAGCAGAACAATATGGAACACGGTGGCGAGGGTCCGGAGCATGGACAGAGTAGTGAGCATACTGGATCAGAAAATATTGATTTGTTTGGCTCTGTGGCAGATATTTCTGAAAATTATGAACCAACACTTAGTAATCAGTCGGCCGGATCAACGGAAGTAGGGGAGGCAGATGGGGATGAGCATTCAGGAACATTACAACAAGAGATGTTGAATGAAGATGAGGATGGCCTTGCAGAAGATCTTGATTCTGATAATGAAGAGGATGATGAGGAGGATGTTGATGATGTGCCTATTCCTGACTCTTTGAATGTGGACAAGTCGAACATGACAGTCGTGCATGACAGACCCTCTTCGTCATGGGAGTATCACATGAATAATATTCAAATCGGTGCTCAGTACAGCACAAAGCAGCAGCTTCGGGAAGCCGTGATTAAGTGGGCTTTGTCCACGCAAAGGGTTTTCCGCACTGAAGTCTCAAACAGTCAATATTTGACTATGAGTTGTGTTGATATTAACTGTCCAGGAAGGGTGCATGGTCACTTACCCAAGTATGACGTGATGTGGGTGGTATCCGGCTTCGAGCCGCACACTTGTGAAATATCGAGTACAATGAGTGACCATCCAAACCTGACTTCAACTCTCATTGCACGCCTCTTGTATGATGAGATAGTGCGGACAAAAGATATGGTGGCGAGGAGCATTCAGTTGACGGTTAAGGCTAGATGGAACACAAGCATTAAGTATGGAAAGGCGTGGAGAGCAAAACAGAAGGCTCTGGAGGAGAGGTTTGGGACATTTTATGATGCATACGATAATGTTGTCCGTCAAATTACCACACTGAGCGAGAGGAATCCTGGCACCCATGTATCTTTGCAAGTAATTCAGATTCCGGAGCAGCCAAATTATACTGTATTTCGCAGGATGTTCTTCTCGTTCGCAGTATGCATTGAGTCATTCAGACACTGTCGCCCAGTCCTCCTCATTGATGGCACATTTCTCACAGGCATGTATAAGGGGCAGATACTAACCGCGATTGGTGTCGACGGTAACCAACAGATCGTTCCAATTGCCTATGCCTTCGTTGAGGGGGGGAATTATGAAAGCTGGTTATACTTTCTCAGGCAATTAAAAGAGGCAGTCGTGAAAGATCGGCCAAATGTGTGCATACTACATGACACACATCCAGGCATATTGAAGGCAATCAAGGCACTTCAGGAACCTGGTTTGGAAGAAACTCATCCCTGGACTGACCTGCATAGCCGATGGTGTATGCGTCATCTTGGTGCAAATTTTTACTCATGTTTTAAGAGTAAGAGGCTGATGAATCTGTTCAAAAGACTCTGTAATATGAATCAGGAAAGAAAGTATAATTTTCTGTGGGAAAGACTAACTGAATTCACGAACAAACAAGTGAAGGAAAGAAGAGCTGCACAGGCAACAACTGTCGCTGCTCAGGTGGCAGCGGCTCAGGCTTCGTAGGCTTCTGCGTTGCAGACAGATGAAGGGGATCCTGCGGAATTTGTGGAATTAATTCCGCAACACTTAGATGTCTTGTGCTAAACTTGTAGCTTAAATAATCCCTTCTGTGAACTCATCATAGATATTATTGTTACAATGATTTTCTACGTCATGTTGAAATCTTTGAACATGTTCAAATGTTTCAGACTTCTTTCTCATTAAATAGGTAAATCTGAATATGTCTATTCAAATCATCAACGAAGTAGATGTCTATTCAAATCATCAACGAAGTAGATGAATCTACCGCTTATGGCTACACCCAATGGATCACATAGATCAATCATGTGTGATTTCCAACATGTTTACCCATTTGTTCAATCTTAGACCTCTCGAACGAAGTTCAAGTTATTTTTCTTTTTAGAAGGTGTTGCAAGCACCAAATGATTTAAAATCAAGTGACTCTGAAATTCAACAACATTGTTTATTCATGCAATTATTTCTAATATGACTTAAGTGGCGGTTCCACAATTATGTGGAACTGAAATCATTAGCCTTGTTGCGTTTAGCGTTAGTATTATAGATATATGTTTTACCAACAAGAATTATAATAACTTATCCATCTTCTATGGATTATGGTAAAAATTTGAACAACTACTTGTTTTATTTAGACCAGAGCAAAATAACAAATTTATTAAGTTATTTTAGAATAAATCTCGCGGGCTAAGTATAATACCAACAACGAACACAATAACAAATTATCATATTTTCGTTGTGTATTGTTACCACATTCCTCGTAAGTCACTTAGGCCATTGTATTCTTGTATTGAGTTGTATGACAGTTCATACCAACCAATCTAGTACAAATACCCAAAAATTACAGTATGTGACTAATAGGAAAAATATATATAACATGTATATCAGCCATATACACCTGAACTAGACTTTCTAGTCTTTTCTTTTCTGCCAAATACTTTTGCAGTTCCTCTTTCGGTTTTTCCTCTCAAGCATTCAACATCAACATCTGTGTCAATCAAATTGGATCAAAATCCTAGGTGTGAATAGTCAGTACTAGCACCCTTTGGAGTTTTATATTGAAGTTGATCATCATATGATAAGTGTTCTTCTGGATTTCACTATTAGTGGTCTTTTAATGCAATAAACAAATTCACTTACATTATTTATCCATCCCATCATGAATCCTATCATGATGAAGCTACCATGGCTCAATTAGATTGGATATGAATCAGTGCCAAACTAATTTGGATATCGAGATGACTAGCATCTTCTATCTTGTAGTACATACTCATACAATATGAGCTCAGGTACTCCCAGTGAAATTCATATAAACTTGTAACCAAAACAAGGTCCTAGATATCAGTCATATCTCATCCCTCATTCATTTCTTAAAACAAATTTTCAGCTCCATCGTTCTACTCAATTATCAAACAAATTCGAAAACTAAGTTTCACGGAGACAAGAATGAATTTAGACACCAATAAGAATTGTTGCTCATTTTATATTCCAAATCACTACTTACAATATGGTAGCAACCCATAGAGTAAATATCAGATTTTGAACAATTTTGATCTCAACTAACAAGCCTAGTGCGTAGTGGACTACTGATGCCAATACTACAAATATTCATGCATAGACAAATTTTAGATTATGTTTATGATAGATATATGGAGTTAAACTAATTCTAAATTATTACGTCAACTCCCACTCAAAAACAACATCCCTCTAGTCGTTTTAGTGATTACACGAACCAAATTCACTACGCTAATAACCGATTATCACGAGAGATGGTGCAGCTGCAAAGGCGAACATCGACATGTTGATCATATCATCCATATGACTCATGCTTTACCTTTTGGTTACGTGTTCCGAGACCATGTCTGTACATGCTAGGCTCGCCAAGTAGAACCGTAGTATTTGCGTGTGTAAATCTGGCTTACACCCGTTGTATGCGAACATTGAGTCTATCACACCTGATCATCACGTGGTGGTTCGAAACGACGAACTTTCTTAACGGTGCATACTAAGGAAGAACATATTATTATCTTGATATTAACTGTGAGAGGGATTATCTTATAATGCTACCGTCACGATCTAAGCAAAGACCTAAGCAAAATAAGATGCATAAAAGGATTAACATCACATGCATGGATAATGTGATATGATATGGCCCTTCTCGCACTTAATCTCCATCTTGTGCATCTTGGCATGATCTCCATCATTCCACCGGCGTGGCACCAATGTCCATGGTGCCTCCTTCTTGATTGTCCTCCAAATTTACAACATATCATCTGGATATGATATTTAGCACGCAGGCCATAAATTAAAAACACAACCATTTGGCTCCTGCCGGTTTGTCATAATTTACAAAAACGGGATCTGGAGATCCGTAATGACTCCTACATACTCGATGATGAATCTTGTGATCGTGTGAACCAAAAACGTCATAACCAATTCCTTTTGTCTCACGATATTTTACTTGTTCGAGATCTGATCATTGGTATCATCTATACCTAGTTTGATCTTGTTCCCGACAACTACTCTTTACTCGTTATGTGATATGACATCCTTGTGACCTAGTCACGTGCTTGCAAGCGGTGTCGATGTGATATCACCGAGAGGGCCCAGAGTATATCTCTCCGTCATCTGGATGGACAAATCCCACTTCTTGATCCATGAGCCTCAACTAATACTTTCGGAATACCCAACGCCACCTTTATAGTCACCATGTTACGGTGTGACGTTTGATGTTATCAAAGCATTCTTCCGGTGTTAGTGATTGACATGATCTCATGGTCTAAGGATTAGGATTAATTCGTATGCTTAGTACAACAATGTAAACTTAATGACTTGATCGCATTGCTATACTTAATTTGGGTGTGTGTTCATCAGATCATTCTCCTAATGACGTTATCTCGTTATTAACAACATCCAATGTTCATGATCATGAAACCTTAATCATTTGTTAATCAACGAGTTAGTTAAACGAGAGGCGTTACTAAAAATCTTATTTGTTCATTATTCACACATGTATTGACGTTTCCAATTAATACAAAATATAAGAGCCTGCGTTGTATTATATTTCGCAAAAGATAGCAACCCATGTGAAGAATTGTTGTCGCGAGGCCAACAAATTTTTTGACCCGTTGCAACACACGAATATTTTACTAGTATCTTATATTATGGAACGGAAGGAGTATGTTTGTAGATGATGCCGATCATACAAGAGTTGTAATAATCTATATAAAAAAAGAGCTGTAATAATCAGGAGTCGCTATAGGATTTCGATATTTACTGGGCTATTGGGTTTAGTACCGTGCCAGTAAAATACGGGGCCATGCTTGAAATTCTCAAATTGGCCCCTACCACTTATATATCAAGAACTTTGCTATCTAGGGAACGTGCCCCATATTATAGTTCCATACGGCGGCTCAACTTAGCCCACGGATCTCACTTTGACGGATCTCACTTTGCATGCATGCATGGCGTAGATTCATTTTTATTTTGAAACTTTAAAATATTTTATCTCTTAAACCGTAAGTCAAAACTCAAATCCATTTTCATGGTTGGCTTTGTTATGACGAGAACTTTAAAACTAGATCCCATTTTGATATGTTCTGATAACTTTTTTTTTCAATCCTAGTTACCAGATTATACTCACTTAGTCATCCGATATTGATAAGTTGGTTACCAGATTAAAATCAAATGGTTGTCAGGCTTTTTAAAACTTCTCCACTCTCAACATAACCCATTGGTGACGTTAGTTTTATATCTAACGCCTTTAGATTGATCAAATCATCACTCTTTGAAAGTGTAGATCATGACAATGACAGAAAAATGTAAAAATTACCGTGTAACTATGTATTATTTGGGTGGCAACTATTAACTACCAATATGGTAACTACCTGGCAACTGACGACGGAAAAAAAAAGTTCATCAAAACATATTAAGATGGGATCTTGTTTCAAAGTAGTTGTTGAGACGAATTCAACGGTGTAAACGCATCGTCAATTGGATTACTGGTTCAAGAGATAATTTATTTTGAATTTCCGATTGTCAAAAGATTCCCTGCATGCATGTGTTGGTCCGTGGCTCATGCTCGTCATATGGAAAATGTTGTTGGGGGCACGTTCCCTTGTTAGATTAACCGATATATCAAATACACTACCGACCCCTCACAATATAGGGATCGGGATTCGGCGTTTGATGATCCAAAATCGAAAAAGGTTAGGGAGGAACTGAAGATGAACTGCTTAGCAGCCTATGGCTCGACGATTTTGGTCTGGATTTTCTTACTTCACTAGCATGCTGAATCGACTCATGGGGGAGGTAGAGACTTTTTTCATTGACTCGTACGACTGCATGATATCGTGTCCAAGCACCCAAGCGAGGACATGAACACTTTCCGGTAACAAAGATGTGAAGTTTATTTTGTCCCCTCTGAATTTTTTTGGGAACGTTCGAAAAATAATAAATTTAATTCTATCTACAGTGAATATTGGATATTGTATAAACATGTATCCAAGATATCTCTACTTTAGCATATGAGGTCATGGTATCAATTTATCTCTACTTTATGTTTTTTGCCACAAAACTCTAGAAAAAAGATAGGAAGGTATTATTCAAAAATGGTAATTTTACTAGCCACAATGGACAGTGTATAGGTCAATATACCTCTACCTTTTGATTACTGAGGTGAAATATTTGGAAAAAGTTAGTGCATTGAGGTTAATTTAGGAACAAATTAAGTTAAGTAAGTTCTGTGTACTTAAAGTTTTTTCGTGGCTAAAATCTAGAAAAAATATTAGGAAGAAACTATAGTATCATTTGAAAAAGTCAAATTTTATTAGCTACAATGGATAACGTATAGGTCAGTATACCCCTACCTTTTGATTTTTAGATTAAATATTTAGGAAAAGTTTCATGCGTTTATTTTTTAGGTGAAATATTTGGAAAAAAGGTAGTGCATTGAGGTTAAATATTTAGGAAAAAATAAATTTAAGGGAGTTCTTTGTACGATATGTTTTTTCGCAGCTAAAATCTAAAAATAAATTGTTAGGAAGAAACTACAATATCATTCGAAAGAAAGTTAAATTTTATTAGCTACAATGGATAACGTATATGTCAATATACCCCTACCTTTTGATTTTTGAGATTAAGTATTTGGCAAAAAAGTTAGTGCGTTCAGGTTAAATATTTAGGAAAAATTAAAATAAGTGAGGTGACAAGGAATCGAACAAGCCTAACCATCGCTTCTAACCACTACACCAAGGGACTGTCTATTTGTCAGTCGACTGTTTTTTATTTCGTTGTCAGTCTAATTTTCTGTCCAATCAAACTTCTACACGTCAACCACCCTGCCGGCCTAACCCCCGCTGCTCAGCTTGAAAAAATAACATGAAAGGAAAATGGGCCGCGACCGCTTCCCCTTAACGGGTTTGTTGGGTTAAACAGAGCTCAAACCTAACAGCCCTGCTGCCTTGCGAACCACAAATCATCCCAATAAAAATTCACAACAGAAGACGACTACACAGGCCACGGCCCGTTAGCATGTCTCCTGCATTCCTCTATCAGATGCTACAAAACAACTTCACCAGGGCTTGGAATGGCCACAAATTGGAATGAAGCAATGTAGCCAGTCAGTATCTGGGCTTGGAGCAGATTACAGTCATTAGTGGATGGAAAGATATTGGAATGACCAACTGCAACTTCACAATGTAAATATGTTGATACTTTTGGAACCACAAAATGAATACCAATTGATACAATGTTACTTTGGATTGAAATCCAAAAAACCTTTTGGTTGGGCTATGCAAGGGTAACGAGTTAGCCAAACAAACCTAATTCGGCAACTAAATGATGTAAAATCAGCAAACATCTGACAAGGACCTTAAACTATTTAATGTGAGAGTGACCAAAGAAAATAATGTGAGTTTTGAACAGAGAAAGCTAGAAAATTTGCTAGTCATTTGCAAATTCATTGTGGATTCCCATGACAAGGCATGGAAAAATTGCTAGCACAATAAATAAAATGAGCAGTGAAGAATTTCACGCTGGGCAACATACAGTATGACATGATTCAAACATCACCTGTGTAGCAAACCAAGAAACACCCTGCCTTGATCCCATCAGCGAGAATCTCCTTGCCGCCAAGAAAACACCATTCCTTCCAACCTGAAAAGAGATTCTCTGGAATAAACCACCTATACATCAGCGGTACTACCTTCAGTCTATCCAACAAATATCATACAATATACAGTCTAAAATAGCACATACATGCTCACTGATACACATCTCAACCATAAAGTCCAAAACACCTAGAATACTACCTTCGGTCTATCCAAAAAAAAAATCATACAATATACAATCTAAATAACACATACAGGGTCACTGATACACATCTCAAACCATAGAGTCCAAAAACATCTAGCATAGTACCTTCAGTATATCCAACAAAATTCATACAAATATACAGTCTAAAAAACACATACATGATGAACAAAAAATAACAGAGGAGCACTAAGAATTGATGCTCAGGTCAATCAAAAACACTAAGAGGAGCGCGCCAGATTTGGGCAGATTGAGACACTAACTGTTGAATATATGAGCAATTTTTTATATGATTTAATCCATAGTAACATTAGATAAAACATGGCTAGAGAAGTATAAAACAGACTAGTCATGCAATCTAACATAGAGTACGGATATAGCAATTCTACACATCCTGCTAGAGAAAAAATCTGAAAGATGATCTCGACTAGACAGAATAGGAAGACGTACGGTCCCGTGGAGGAAGATCCGTTTGCGGTGGCAAACATGTTGTCGAAGAGGGTGTCGACGTCGGGGAAGAAGTCGTCGTCCGGGAAGTAGTCGTCGGAGTCCGTGTTGGGGAAGAAGCCAGTAGTCGCGTGAAGACGCTCCCCAAAAACCTTATCGCCTCTCTCCCGTACAGGATCGCGAGAGACGGGGTTCCGGAGGCCTACTGTTCCGTCACGCGGTGCATGCCGCGGAACGGAATGAGGAAGACTTGATCGACGACGCAGTGCTCGAGAACCAGGAGGCAGGCGCATGAGTTGTGGCTATGTTTTCGGTGTGTAGAGGAGCGACCTCCATTATATAGGCACACAGGTTGGAGGCGAACAGGCAGGAGATGAGACGAAAAACCAGGAGGCGAATTGAAGAGGCAGCCATCATTTATCCATTCACGTGTGGCAAAAAGAATACATCGGCTGGATTCCCGCAACCCGCGGCGTGGCGAGGCGGGCGGAGGAGCAGCGCGCGTGGAGCTCTCTCTTATTCTCATGCTCGTACTAGTGCTAGAGGAGCTCACCTTATAAACTGGTGTGGCACTCTCTAAACTAGCCATGTGGGACTAAACATTTGTCCCACCTCTTACCATGTATGAATGGGCCACATGGGCCTATAGGATTTTCAGGAATTATGGAAATGGTTAAATGGGCTAGTCAATTAAGGCCAAAATTCCAGCACTAACCAATCCTCTGTTGACGGGGTAGCTGACCGAATTGAGAAAAGACAAGGGATGCTGCCGACCTCAACTAACCCTAAAATCACAAGACGTCTACACCGGCAAGCGCACCGCAAATCTGCCACTTCAGATTCAGGCCCCGATTCAGACACAACAAATGCACAAAAATCCTAAAATCCGCTGCAGACGTGGGAGCAGCCCAGACTGGGAACAAACAAGAGCCGCTCCAGACCTTAGCTAACCCTAAAATCCCCAAATACCTCTACCACCATACAAGCCGCATCGAAGAAAGCAAACACTCCCGGCAGTTCAACACACGTGGGGAAACACACACCCAAAACTAGGTGTGTAAACGGATAGGATTCCGCACCATATCCGATTTCGAACCGTTTTCAACCATCCATATCCGGTTTTAAGGAATCCGTCGGATAGGGATATCCGATTCCAAAGTTAACACCCGGATATGGTATGTAAAATAGCATAAAATATGAATTATCCAAAATTTAAATAGGATTATCCGATGATTTGAATCGGAATAATCTGATTTTCTACCAAATTGTCTAGTCTAATATAGCATAATTTGAAGCTAGTAAGTTGTCGAATTCGTTAGTCGAACAACATCTCACTTAAATAGTCATTGTAATGACTATAAATTACAATTTGGTTAGTTATTAAGTTATCAAATAATTATTTTTGTATATATGGTTTGAAAATTTAATTGTACACGTATCTATCCGATTAATTTTGTTACTGGTCCGAATCCGCTCCGTTTCCGCCTCCGAATCCGCCATCACGGGTATCCGCATCCGAATCCGCATCCGGTCATTATCCGATCTGCTCCGAATCCGATAAAAAATTATGATATAGGATATGGTAAAGGCAAAATCCGATCCGATCCGTTTACACCCCTACCCAAAACTGAAGACGGATCTGAGATAAGAAACGAAGGCACCTGAACTGCCTCCGCTATCCTTCGCCGGCGAGGATCTCCGCCATGCCAGGACCCTCGAGAAGCTCCTCTGTTCCGCCCCTCCGCTCTCTCTCTCTCTTCACGTGCCGACGAAGAGACTAGTAAAAAATTAAAAATAAAACTTACCCCTTCGGGCCACGCAGAAGGGGAAAAATCAGACAAAAAAGAAAGCGGGGCGAAACAAAGGACAGCCCGCCCTGAACCCAAACCCGCTAACAAGACTACTACCCGCGAACGGAGGCACACAGCTGTACGAGTTGAGCGAATCTCAAAAAAGAAACGGACATGCGGAGATGTGACTAACGGGAAATTAAGAAACAATCGAGTGCGATACAGCAAAAACCGAGTTATATTCATGAACACAGGGGGGAGCACGAAATATTTTTATTGTATTGCAAATTAACTAAAACTTCAAAGTATGGGCCTTCAAAATATTTAGGGCTATATGCGGCCGCACATGTGACACCCTCATGGGCCGGGCCTTGGTTTTTTTTTCAGCAATTAGCTTTCTATAGGAACTGCATAGGGACCGGGAAATTGTTAGAAAAAGGCTTCCCTTTGCAAAGGTCTATTTCCATCAACTGAGGTTTTGACACGTGTCGAAATTTCCTTCCCTCTCGCTCCCACCTCCTCTCCTTGCGTGACAAGTGGCGGCTGTCTGGTGGTGCGCAGAGGGCTGTTTGCGCATTTATTTTGAGATTCGTTTTTTAAAATTGAAATATCTTGAGAACCGTTTATCCGAATTACAAACCGTTTTCACTTTTGAACTCCTCGCATCGAGATCTTCAAAACTAGATCCGTTATTGATAGGTTTCAACGAACTTCTTTTTTGTACTTCGTATTGTGTATAGTTCGTACAACCCGTATGTGTAGTTGTACATCCAACTAAACCTGTGTGTACATACAACTTGCTACGTGTAGTTGTTTGTATAACCCGAATGTATTTCTATGTACTACATGTCCTGTGTTGCTGTACAACCTGATCTGCGTTGCTGTACAACCCGGTCTGTGTGTTGCTGTACAATCCGGTATACGTTGCTGTACCACCCGGTCTAAATTCCTGTACAACCCGATGTATATTGCTGTACAACTCGATTATATGTTTCTGTACATGCGCGGGCTACATGCAACTGCATCTCAACACGTACAAAGCGGCTCCGTATAGTATCCGAATTTGCGTGTGTGTACGTGTACAGAGGCGCGGGAGGCTTCGTACGTACGGATCCATGGCGTACAAATGCGCGGGGGCTTCATACGTGGGGGGCTTCGTACTAGGCCGACCGCTGCGGGGCCTTTGCACGCGTGACGCGGGGCGTTCGTACTGAGCAGCTCTGTACGCGGTGCGCTGCCGGCCACGTGGCTTCTTCTCGCGCGCAGGAATTGGTCTTCGCGAAGGGCGCCCTTCACGTAGCGACACCCTAGGGACCGTGGAGTGGAGGCGTTTCCGGACCTGGACTCCCTCACGAACTCGGACCCAGCAGAGCTATATAATATCGCATATACGTTTATCTAGCAGTAGTTCAGATCTATGTATCATAGCGGTTCCGATCTACTATTATAGTACTCCAGTACACGATCCAGAAGTTGAGGAATCGTTGATCGATGGCGTCGTCGGTTCTGATTCCGCCTCCGCCATGGTCTGATATCCCACAAGAGATCTTAGGGCTCATCATCGACCGCCTCGGCTCTGCCGGTCCTGACGACCGGACACGTCGGCGCTTCTCGGCCGTATGGTCAAAGATCCTCGGGGTCATCTCTTATGCGGCTGCCAGAGACCACCGCCGCGGCTTCCAGGCCCTGTGCCGTGCTCGGCAGTCCGCCCTCTCCGCCGACCGTGCTCGTTTCCGCGCTGTGTGCCGTTCATGGCGTTCGGCTATGCGTCAGCATCTTACGAGTCCAAGACTGCTGCCGTGGGTTATCAAGTCCGATGGCTCCTTCTTGACACCCTCCAACGATGGGGTCACGACCTCGTGGCGCCGTCTGCCTACGTTCCCAGAGAATGCAAGATGCATTGGATCCACCGATGATTGGCTCGCCCTCGACTGCATGGACGCCAAGAACAAGCATACTTACTTCCTCCACAACCCGGCCTTTCTCCCACACGACTGTGCCCCTTCAAGAGCTGTCCAATCTTATCGGCAATGTTTCCGAGCTTTTCAAGGTTCGCAAGGTGCTCATGCGATCTACCCCTGATGATATCATCGCTCTCATGACCAATAACTGGAATTATCCCATCATCTTGGTTCAGCCAGGGAAGGGTGTGTGGTTGCCTGCGCCACAGACTGCTCCTTTCATATACATTATCGACATTACTTTTATTGGAGACAAACTCTATGGGATCACTCAAGCCGAGGACCTTGTCTCTCTAGCTTTAGATTTTGATGACGATGGCATTCCCAACATCACTCGTATTGAGCGCCTTATCAGGCACCCACCACGCTATTATGTTTTCGATGTATGGAGTGATGGTGATGACGACGATGACAACGTCCATGACAATAACTGTGTTGCGGGTGAGTTTGGTTTTGAGTACAGTGATTATCAACTAAGTGAAGAGGAGTATGAAAAGGATCGCGCCTTAGATGAACTTAGAGAGAAAACTGGTGATGACATGCTTCTCGAGGGTGTAACTTGCTTAAAAGATACTGAGGTACCATATGAACCCAAGGATCTCGTTACCGTCATTTGGCAGTTGGTCGAGTCATCTGGAAAGCTACTCATGGTGAGAAGAATACTACAAGAGCCTGACCTCGACCATGGCATTATGTACACTCGCAAGGTGGAGGTTTTTGAAGCGTGTGCCAGGAAGGGTGTGTGGATGCCGCTTTCAGACGGACTAGGCGGGCACGCACTTTTCATCAGCAGACGTTTCTCCAAATCAATATCTGCATATGGAGAGGTGAAACAGGACACAATTTATTTTGTGGACACGGGCGAGATGTTTAACATCAAATCTCAAAGTATGAGTGCGCCGCAGAGGAGGATCAATTACCGACAGACGATGTGGATATTTTCCCCTGATCTCGTGGTGTAACAAATAGTATTATATAGTTAGATAAGTGATTCTTTCCTACATAATATAACTGGCTTGATGATCATATCATATTACCTCCGTTTCATATCATAATATAAGATGTTTTACGTGTAACATATGTTGTCTAGATTCATGTTAAAATAGGCACACATGTATACTAAAACATGTCTATACATGTATAAATGTGAAAAATCACTAAAACTTCTTATATTATGGAATGGAGGGAGTATGGTGTACTCCCTCTGTTCCAAATCGCTAAAATGTCTTATAATTTGGTATAGGGGCAGTAGCTAATATGATCACAGGCTTCATGATCATATAACCATTCATCTTGTGGCTGATAACTGACTTCTCTGGCATACCGTTTCCTCTCACCCTCCCTTTGTTTTACTCTTAGGAGCGAGTTTTTGTTTGATAACTCTCATGTCATGCACTTTCCTACTCTTAATGATATGTACTGAGATGCGCATGTGGCAAGGTTAATAGTAGTTTAATATCCAGGTTTTACTTTGGAATTTGATGATTCCCTCCGCCCTATGTTAAGATGTTTACTTTTATTCTTCTTCGTTGGCCATAGCTGGCCATTGAAAACTGCTGGTTGGTTTTGATTCAAAACAGTGGAAATTTACAAAGATATTTCCAGGAATGGTGTCACAAGTGAAAATAAGCTGTATAGTTTAGGCTATAAAAGAGTTCTTCCCGAATGGTTTGAGCTTTTGTTTTTCATCTTTTAGGGAATGGAACAGACGCTACTAATCCCCGCTAAATATTATTTCAAGCACAAAGTTGAATGGATTACATGATTCAAGGAATTAATTCACTTCATTTTTTGAATGAATCAAGAAACCATATAAGTGTGAGCCCGGCGAATGCATATTTACAGGCACCGGTGTATGTTTTGCCTTTAGGTTTTTCTTTTTCTAATGAAATAAAATCAGTTATATTTGGCCTCGCTATCGGGAGTTTTTTTTTAAATAATATGTTTTTTTATTACAAATTCGCTAGCTAGTATGCGCGTCCGTCGAATTTGAAAATTAGCGCGCCGTCGGCTCATAGGGGGCCGAAAGCTGTCTTTCGGCTCGGGCGAGGCCGAAAGTCCTCTGTCGGCACACTCGCTGGCGACAGCTGCATGCGCAGCACGGGTGGCAGGCTTGGGCCCGCCTCTGTCGGCCCGGAGCGGAGCGAAAGGAGACTTTCGGCTCGGAGCAAGCCAAAAGCTCGGAGATAAGAATCTGCCGGCCGCTCCACCGACGCTCACTTTCCTCTTCCTCTCCGATTCGTTTTCTCTCTCCTGTTCTTCCTCTCCACCAAATGAGCAGTCGATTCGATCCAAAATAATTTGTTGCAAGTGATTAGATAGTTAGAAAAGAAGAGAGAAGTGCTGGGGCATCAAGAATCTGTTGATGGATTAGGTTTTCTTGGACTGCTTTTGGTGGGTGGAGGTGGAAGATTGGGAGCAATGGTGGTCAAGAATGGTGGAGGATAATGGTGTTTGAGAAGGTGGTGATGTGGTGGAGGTTGGAGGCGGTAGATTGAAACCGGAGAGTTGTGTCGACGGGATCAACACGCGTCAAGGGTAAACCCTAATTAGTCCCTAGATAATTTATGTTTAGTGTAATATTAGTTTGTGAGCGGAAATAACATTAAATTATTTTGTTGGCTCATGCATTAGCGTAAATAGTGTAGATATTTTTTGTTTTATTTGTTAGTATAGTGTCATAGTCTAGACATTTAACCGGTGGGTAGTAATATTATTAAGTGCTCGTAATAATAGTCGGTCATAAATAATTTTGTTTAGGTCATGGAAGTGGTTGATATTATCGTGCACTATGGCGCCGGTAATGTCGGTGTAAATGAGTCAGGTGTTGATTTGAGTGAATTTGGTAATATGTCGATTCAGCTTACAGACCCGATGAATTTGAGAATAGCTGTCATTCAGCAGTATTTCACAATGAATTTCGGGTTTGATCCTAATAGCTGGACAGTTAAGATTCAGTCAATATGGAGCAAATCCCGTACAAATATTTTTCGGGAGTTGTTACCGCTGGATCGGACAAGTCAGTGGACATCTTGGCTGGCATCATGCCAACGCCGAGGTACACAACCAGAAATCTTGCTGATGTTTTATCTGAAGCAGAACAATATGGAACACGGTGGCGAGGGTCCGGAGCATGGACAGAGTAGTGAGCATACTGGATCAGAAAATATTGATTTGTTTGGCTCTGTGGCAGATATTTCTGAAAATTATGAACCAACACTTAGTAGTCAATCGGCCGGATCAACGGAAGTAGGGGAGGTAGATGGGGATGAGAATTCAGGAACATTACAACAAGAGATGTTGAATGAAGATGAGGATGGTCTTGCAGAAGATCTTGATTCTGATAATGAAGAGGATGATGAGGAGGATGTTGATGATGTGCCTATTCCTGACTCTTGGAATGTGGACAAGTCGAACATGACAGTCATGCATGACAGACCCTCTTCGTCATGGGAGTATCACATGAATAATATTCAAATCGGTGCTCAGTACAGCACAAAGCAGCAGCTCCGGGAAGCCGTGATTAAGTGGGCTTTGTCCACGCAAAGGGTTTTCCGCACTGAAGTCTCAAATAGTCAATATTTGACTATGAGTTGTGTTGATATTAACTGTCCAGGAAGGGTGCGTGGTCACTTACCCAAGTATGACGTGATGTGGGTGGTATCCGGCTTCGAGCCGCACACTTGTGAAATATCGAGTACAATGAGTGACCATCCAAACCTGACTTCAACTCTCATTGCACGCCTCTTGTATGATGAGATAGTGCGGACAAAAGATATGGTGGCGAGGAGCATTCAGTTGACGGTTAAGGCTAGATGGAACACAAGCATTAAGTATGGAAAGGCGTGGAGAGCAAAACAGAAGGCTCTGGAGGAGAGGTTTGGGACATTTTATGATGCATACGATAATGTTGTCCGTCAAATTACCACACTGAGCGAGAGGAATCCTGGCACCCATGTATCTTTGCAAGTAATTCAGATTCCGGAGCAGCCAAATTATACTGTATTTCGCAGGATGTTCTTCTCGTTCGCAGTATGCATTGAGTCATTCAGACATTGTCGCCCAGTCCTCCTCATTGATGGCACATTTCTCACAGGCATGTATAAGGGGCAGATACTAACCGCGATTGGTGTCGACGGTAACCAACAGATCGTTCCAATTGCCTATGCCTTTGTTGAGGGGGAGAATTATGAAAGCTGGTTATACTTTCTCAGGCAATTAAAAGAGGCAGTCGTGAAAGATCGGCCAAATGTGTGCATACTGCATGACAGACATCCAGGCATATTGAAGGCAATCAAGGCACTTCAGGAACCTGGTTTGGAAGAAACTCATCCCTGGACTGACCTGCATAGCCGATGGTGTATGCGTCATCTTGGTGCAAATTTTTACTCATGTTTTAAGAGTAAGAGGCTGATGAATCTGTTCAAAAGACTCTGCAATATGAATCAGGAAAGAAAGTATAATTTTCTGTGGGAAAGACTAACTGAATTCACGAACAAACAAGTGAAGGAAAGAAGAGCTGCACAGGCAACAACTGTCGCTGCTCAGGTGGCAGCGGCTCAGGCTTCGCAGGCTTCTGCGTCGCAGACAGATGAAGGGGATCCTGTTGGATTGTGTGACTTGCCTGGAATTGACCCACCTGGAACAAAGAGAAAGAAAGGAACTCGAATACGGAATTTTGTAGAGTGGATAGAAAAAGAGCCTCCCGTCAAATGGTCTTTGTTGCATGATACACATGGAGCACGATATGGCATCATGACAACCAACCTTGCTGAGGTATACAACTTCGTACTCAGAGGTAACAGGGGTTTGCCACTCACAACATTAGTCGAGGGGATTATGCACGGAACAATGACATATTTCAGAGACATACGTCAAGAAGCCGTGGAACATATTGAACGTTACCCCAACACACCGTATTGCAGGAGGATCAGACTGTACATGGAGAAGAAGACAATGAAGGCACGTTTGCATGGCATCATTAGAATTGGTAACGAAAAATCAAGGTATGAGGTGCGCTTACCGATTGCGAGATTTGGTGCTGCTAATGAGAGGAGAACCCACGAGGTTACAATTACTGATGACGCACCGCCAACTTGTTATTGTACATGCAACAAGCCAAGACTACTTCATCTCCCATGCTCACATGTGTTGGCAGTATGTGGGCAGATGGGTATGAACCCATACTACTTCGTCTCACCGTACTATATGAAAGAGGCAGTGTTGCATACCTGGACCGGGGAGATGGCAGGATATAGAGTTGTCGGTAACTTCAACAAGGTTGATCCGTCAACGCGAATATACATTCCCCATCCAGCCGACAAAAGGACAACCAGAGGAAGATGACAGTCGCGACGCATCCGGAATGATATGGACGAGGCTGAAGCAGGTGGAAGCACTTACCAATGCTTTCTTTGCACTATGTATGGCCATAGAGAGAAGCATTGTCCTGAATACAACCAGAGAGGTGGTGTGACGCCCGAAAATCGGTACTATGTAGATTTAAGCGCTCCCGCCGAAATCCGCATAATAACGATTTTTGGTCGCCCACCAGACATAATGTGCACGCCGAAACATGCGCATTATGTGGGTGGAATTGTGATATCATTACAACAGTTCCGATACATCCACAAATACAACAGAAGATATATAATACAACAACGACTCGAACGAGTCAAGATACAAATGTTACAATACAAAGATACAAATGACAGCGGAAGCAAAAAAAATAGTATCCGACTACGGATAAGATGCAAATTGGACTAAGAGTTCTGAAGATAAGCAATGGCGCCATATCCCTGCCCAGCCAAGCCGGAGGGATTCCCAAGCTAACGTCGTCAGACTTCAAACCTGTTGACTGCACATAAAGCACAGCCCAAAAGAGGGTCAGGGCACTCCCTGGCAAGCAAAACCGACTTGCCTACTTTCTACACCATCTCCCAAAATAAAGGGGAGGTGGACTTAGCGGCAGCAGCACTAGCAACCTAAAGAGACACGCTATAACTTCCGTCTAATCAGAGAGGGATAAGAGAGCGCATAAGATAAACATCTACAAGTAACACCAATCATAACCCATTCTCGAATTAACCCCCTCAACCAAGTATGAGGAAGCAATTCGGGAAACTCAGACGTTGAACAATTTTAGTTACCATTTATTGTGAAAGTAATTCTATATTACTAGTCAGGTTAATTAACAATGATTAGGTGTAAGTTGTCTAGATCTTGTTAGCCAGCATCAACACCAAAACGTCCATAACCGTGGACACGGCTCATCGATAAGATTATACCCTGCAGGGGTGCACTACTGGACCCATACTCGCATGATCAACCCAGTCAAAAACATTAGGGCCTTTCAACCCAACTCTTTTCCTTCACCGCAACAAGTCCAGGAGCCACGGGAGCTATGCTGCTCCCGTCCAAAAGGGTGCGGACTCCCGCAGGACACACCCCTCCGCACCAACAGGCCGCGCCCTATATGCATGTAACAAGGCACACCGCCAAAGTAAAATACTGCACTAGTATTGATGCATATGAGACAAATGGAAAACCCGAACTAGGTGCAGCTCCCGGACAAGTCGAAGTTCCAGTCAAAGTCGAGGGGGGCTCCATTGGGCCTCCCACAAGTGGTTAGTGCGCTCAAAATTGGATCCGAGGACAAAATCTCAGTTCCTAGGTCGACACTGAGCAGAACAAAGCACCTCGCAAGGCCTTCCGCCTGGTGCCTTATCTTTTAATTATAATACCCCAATATAAGACAACATTTTATTAAGGTAGAACAATCTATCATACTAAGCAGATGAAACATAAGACCAACAGATGACTCGCACAATCAACTCTAAGCATGCGCTACGACTCGCAAGGCCAACTGAACGGAAAGACGTCGCCTAGAGGGGGGGGTGAATAGGCGATTTAAAAACTTTTTCGAGGAGCCGGAATATCCGGTCCAATAGTGACCGGAAATTCCGAGTAGCCGGAATATCCGGTACACGAGTGACCCGGAAATTCCGGTATGCTTGATAAAGGCGGAATAAAACTAGAGGTTTACTTTAACAAGCATACAACCTAGATATATAAACTAGGCTCACCTATGTGCACCAACAACTTAAGCTAAGCAATACTAGTAACAAGATGATAGCAAGATATATGACTTCAAGCACGAAGGCTATCACAATGTAAAGTGCATAAGTAAAGAGCTCGGGTATGGAAATAACCGAGGCACGCGAAGACGAGGATGTATTCCCGAGTTCCACCCAAAGGGTGTACGTCTCGTTTGGAGAGGTGTGCGCAACCACAACAGGTTAGCCGCAACGCCACAAAGGCTCACCTTCTTCTCCTGATGAACTCAACCACAAAAGGTTCGAGTTCACCTTCCACTATTGATCTCCTTTGGGGCGGAGATCGAATCCCGTACAACTCTTGAGGCACACACCCACAACTTAATTGGGGGCTCCCAAATCTTGAGGCACACACCCACAACTTAATTGGGGGCTCTCAAGTGACCACAAAAGGTCTTGGCCACAAAAGGCCGGCCACAAAAGGCGTCTAGGGTCCAAAGACCCAAGAGTAACAAGCTCACAAGTAATACCACCACGAATCCTCGTGGAGGGCTCAAACCGATGCAAATGCAATGGCAAGAGCACACGAAGTGCTCAAGTCCTTCACTCTCAAATTCCAACACAACAACAAATGTTTATGGGGGAATAAGAGATGAAGAACAAAGGAAACCACAAAGGAGTCAAATCCTTCACTCCCAAATCCCACCAAAAGCAACTAATGCTTATGGGGGGAGAAGAGAGGAAGAACAAAGAAGAAGAACCACAAAGGAACTCCAAGAACTAGATCCACTAAGCCCCCTCACTTAGAGGAGAGAAGGATTGGTAGGATTGTAGATCTAGATCTCCTCTCAACTTGCCCTAAAGAATATGGAAGATTCAATGGAGGGATTGAGAGGGAAGTGAGCTTTCCAAGGTCAACAATGGAGTAGGAGAGAGGGAAAAGTCGTGCTGCCTTCGATTGGCTGGGGAAAAAGAAGGGGTACCCCTCCAGGAAATATAGCCGTTGGCTGTTTCGACACCCGGAAATTCCGGTATAAGTTAGACTCGGAAATTCCGGTCACCCAGAAATTCCGGTCTAAGAGAGCTCGGAAATTCCGGCTGGAGTCAGAATTCCGGCTAGAGTGACCCGGAAATTCCGGTCACCCGGAAATTCCGGTCTAAGAGAGCTCGGAAATTCCGGCTGGAGTCAGAAGCAAAACCAAACTTTTCCTTAGCCATTTCTGGAGGACTTTTCTGGGGGCACTCGGAAATTCCGGTATATGAAAATTTCCGAGCACAATTTCCGACTGGAGTCAGAACCCTTTTTCTCCTTTCCTTAGCCGTTTTCTTGGATGAGCTGGGGAACCGGAAATTCCTGTAGGGCGGAATATCCGACCCCAATAATCCGAATCAGCAGAACACCGAAACGAAAACTGCTATAACTTTTGCAAATGAACTCCAAATGAACTCCAAATGCATCCCAAAAATAGAGTAAAATCTCCACACATGGCAAGGTGTGGGACTTTCTCAAGGTAGAACCGGCAATATTTCCGCCACCGAAAACGCAACAAGTTGTCCAAAGTAAAACCGATTTCGATGAACTAGAGCTTGACATGGAGATGAACCAAGCTCTAATTCCTCACCAACATAAAAGCCAAATAAGAACCAAGAAATATGATATGCCAAGTATGCAAAGGTTTGAGCTCTCCACAAGAATGCGATCAAGTTACTAACTTGAGAGCCCCTCTTGATAGTACGCCTATCTATCCTATAGCCCTATCAAGATCATACCTTTGCCTTGAGCATTCCACTTGAGTTGGATGATGACTATCTTGATCTCTTCAAGTGGATCATCTTTCTTGATTGCGCGTCCAATCACTTGCTTGATGAAGACTTCTCCAAATACTCCCCCATGCTCACAATGGGAGAGTCTCGCTAAGCTTCGTCTTCATGTATCCATTGCAAGCACCAAGCATACGATCTTTTCGAGAAAGCTTCTCTTGGTCTTGCGCAACTCATCTTTTCTTCACTAAGATGATGTCTTGAATCTTCAAGACATTCTTGCAATAAGCTTCACTCAACACATGAGCTTCAAGAGTTCAACACATGAACTCCACAATTCCATGGACATGATCTATAATGATATCTCAAAAGCAAATATTAGTCCATAGAGATTGTCATTCAATTACCAAAACCACACATGAGGGACGAAAATGCTCTTTCACCAACAGTTAAACATGCAAGGGGTTATGGGTTGTGGGGATAAAGCTGTATAGGCTGCAGGATAAACATGTGATGGGATCACAATTCAAGAATCGATTACTAGGGTAGCAGAGATCAACGGCAGGAATGAAAGACAATGTATAGGTAAACAAGCAAACTTTGCTTGCCTGGAATCCCGCATGGAAGCAGATCTTGTCGTTGCTCACACATCTCAACGTCGTATCCGCGAAGAAGCAACAAACACTGGAAAACGTAAAAGATGCATTTTACAACTACGGCAAAAGATTCAGCATGATCATACGAGAATGATGCATGGCATGGCAAGATGCAATACAATGCAAGTAATCCAAATTAAGCGGGAAAGCATCCCCGGCAATTAATATTTAGGTGCAAGTTATTTATTTACCAGCAATATTAAATGTTGGTTAACATGGCAACACATGGCATGGGTGATGTAATTAAATTAAATGGAATAGGGCAATTATTAAGTAAAGCCCAACACATTCCATATTTAATTATATAGGTGCAACAAATAATTTACACTAAGCAATTAAAATAAAAGATGCAAAATGGTATACAAATGGCATATTAATATTCATTGCATTTTTCTGATATTAAAACATATAAATATTATTTAATTTGGAGTTACAGAATTAAAGTTATTGAATTTATAAGTCCAAGGGTGTTTCTGCAAATTCCAGGGACCTGTTCGTGATGAAACTGTGTCGGTGGGGGGCTAAGTCGTGTAAACAGGGAGCACAGGGGGCTCAGTGCAAAAGTTCCAGATCCAGATCTGGATCTGGAGTCTATGACAGGAGGGGCCCACATGTCATGGACCCAAAACAAAATAAAAGGTTTGGCTTTTGTTCAACAGCCAGGGGGATTCGAACTCGCGCCGAGACGCGCACGGATCGGTGCTGCTGGCCACTGGGCCGAATCAGTGTTGGTGATAGATACAAACAAGGAGTGGTTTTGTAACTACAGACATAAACCTGAATCTGACGAAACTGACGAGCTTAACTCGACAGAGGCGCACGGCGGGGCCAAAACGGCGACGACGACCAAGATCGGCGGAGCCGCGACTTCCATGTGCAGGAGTGGATGCGGAATCGGGCGTGGGTGCTCATAGAAGGAGAAAGGAGGCACGGGGACGCGTTTGTGCTCGAGCCCGTGCCCGTGCTCCTGCGGTGCACCACGGCCATGGCGGTCGGAGAGGAAAACGTGGACGGCGGCGACGCTCCGGGAAGCAAAGGGAGAGGGGGACAGCGGGAAACGGTAGGGAACCTCACCGGGAGGGGGCTCGACGTAGTGGTTCGACGCGGGGCTGCACGGAAGCGATGAATCACGGCGGCGGCCGTCGCCGGCCGTGGCGGAGGCGGAGATGGATGGGACGTCCATGCTGGCTCCCGATGCAATTGCTCCGGAGTGGAGGTCGACGACGGCAAGGCGCACCTCCGGGATGGCTCGGTGGGGCTTCGACGCATGTGGAATGGTGGCGCGACGGCGAGGTGGCACTCGGTGGTTTCGGTGGAAAAGGAGCAGAGAAAGAAGAAGGGGAGAAGAAAGGAGGGAGGCGACGGCGGAGCAGGGAGGAGAGGGTTAGGGTTTCTAGGGAGAGGGGGAGCAGGTGGTGCGGCTAAGTAGGAGAGGGGAGGGAGAGCACATGGTGGGGCAGCAGCTTCTCCATGCCTCGCTGTAAAGCGAGGTGTACGGAGGTGGAAGACGAGCGAGGGCTTCGTGGGCTGGGTGGTTCCTGGGCCTAGGAGGAGAGGGGAGATGGCCCAGGGAGGTTTTTCTCCTCCTCTGAAAAAAAATTTCTTTTATTTAATTCATTTCTGTTTTTGTATTTTAAGACAAAAGAGAAAAGAATTTGTATAGAGAAACTTTACAAAAATAGTTTTTGTTTTAAATAGGCAATTTAATTATTGTTTTCAAAACACAATTTAATATATTAATTTGAATATTTGAAAAGAATTTAAATACCACATTTAAATTAATTTGATTTGCAATTAGATTTAAAAGTGGAAAAGAATTTAAATGGAGATGAATTTAAATGCAATAATTTTAATTCAAGGTTGATCAATAAAATGATGCATGATGATGTCATGTTGATGCAAAAAAGAAAACAAACAAAATCTAATTGGGGATAAAACCCGGGGCGTTACAACCGACACCACTAACAAGGGATCGCGTCCCGCGATCCACGCCGAGACCACAAGAAGAGATGGGTAACTACCGAGTCTTCCGGCTTCATGATGAACTTCTCGACACCACTAACAAGGGATTGTTGCTCCACCTTGAAATTCTCGACACCACTAACAAGTGATTGTTGCTCACGACGAAGACGACTCCGAAAGATCGAACCTAATAGGATAAAAGGCAAGAAATCGTCCACCCACACGTAGGATCCTAAACTTTGAAAGTTAGATAAGAGAAGAGACTCAAAGCAAGTAAGGTAAGAGGAGAAATAGAATAGAGGTAAGGAGTAAAAGAAATCTATTGAGATATTTTTCAAAAAAATAATTTAAGTCAAATAGTTTTCGACACTCTAGAAACAACGACCGTTAGCGAGGTTATCCTACAGGCTTTTGCGGACCCGCTGCTTCGATAACCATTCGTATCGAAACAACAAGGAGATCGAAACCAAGGCTCTGATACCACTTTGTGACGCCCGAAAAGCGGTACTATGTAGATTTAAGCGCTCCCGCCGAAATCCGCATAATAACGATTTTTGGTCGCCCACCAGACATAATGTGCACGCCGAAACATGCGCATTATGTGGGTGGAATTGTGATATCATTACAACAGTTCCAATACATCCACAAATACAACAGAAGATATATAATACAACAACGACTCGAACGAGTCAAGATACAAATGTTACAATACAAAGATACAAATGACAGCGGAAGCAAAAAAAATAGTATCCGACTACGGATAAGATGCAAATTGGACTAAGAGTTCTGAAGATAAGCAATGGCGCCATATCCCTGCCCAGCCAAGCCGGAGGGATTCCCAAGCTAACGTCGTCAGACTTCAAACCTGTTGACTGCACATAAAGCACAACCCAAAAGAGGGTCAGGGCACTCCCTGGCAAGCAAAACCGACTTGCCTACTTTCTACACCATCTCCCAAAATATAGGGGAGGTGGACTTAGCGGCAGCAGCACTAGCAACCTAAAGAGACACGCTATAACTTCCGTCTAATCAGAGAGGGATAAGAGAGCGCATAAGATAAACATCTACAACTAACACCAATCATAACCCATTCTCGAATTAACCCCCTCAACCAAGTATGAGGAAGCAATTCGGGAAACTCACACGTTGAACAATTTTAGTTACCATTTATTGTGAAAGTAATTCTATATTACTAGTCAGGTTAATTAATAATGATTAGGTGTAAGTTGTCTAGATCTTGTTAGCCAGCATCATCACCAAAACGTCCATAACCGTGGACACGGCTCATCGATAAGATTATACCCTGCAGGGGTGCACTACTGGACCCATACTCGCATGATCAACCCAGTCAAAAACATTAGGGCCTTTCAACCCAACTCTTTTCCTTCACCGCAACAAGTCCAGGAGCCACGGGAGCTATGCTGGTCCCGGCCAAAAGGGTGCGGACTCCCGCAGGACACACCCCTCCGCACCAACAGGCCGCGCCCTATATGCATGTAACAAGGCACACCGCAAAAGTAAAATACTGCACTAGTATTGATGCATATGAGACAAATGGAAAACCCGAACTAGGTGCAGCTCCCGGACAAGTCGAAGTTCCAGTCAAAGTCGAGGGGGGCTCCATTGGGCCTCCCACAAGTGGTTAGTGCGCTCAAAATTGGATCCGAGGACAAAATCTCAGTTCCTAGGTCGACACTGAGCAGAACAAAGCACCTCGCAAGGCCTTCCGCTTGGTGCCTTATCTTTTAATTATAATACCCCAATATAAGACAACATTTTATTAAGGTAGAACAATCTATCATACTAAGCAGATGAAACATAAGACCAACAGATGACTCGCACAATCAACTCTAAGCATGCGCTACGACTCGCAGGGCCAACAGTTAAACATGCAAGGGGTTATGGGTTGTGGGGATAAAGCTGTATAGGCTGCAGGATAAACATGTGATGGGATCGCAATTCAAGAATCGATTACTTGGGTAGCAGAGATCAACGGCAGGAATGAAAGACAATGTATAGGTAAACAAGCAAACTTTGCTTGCCTGGAATCCCGCATGGAAGCAGATCTTGTCGTTGCTCACACATCTCAACGTCGTATCCGCGAAGAAGCAACAAACACTGGAAAACGTAAAAGATGCATTTTACAACTACGGCAAAAGATTCAGCATGATCATACGAGAATGATGCATGGCATGGCAAGATGCAATACAATGCAAGTAATCCAAATTAAGCGGGAAAGCATCCCCGGCAATTAATATTTAGGTGCAAGTTATTTATTTACCAGCAATATTAAATGTTGGTTAACATGGCAACACATGGCATGGGTGATGTAATTAAATTAAATGGAATAGGGCAATTATAAAGTAAAGCCCAACACATTCCATATTTAATTATATAGGTGCAACAAATAATTTACACTAAGTAATTAAAATAAAAGATGCAAAATGGTATACAAATGGCATATTAATATTCATTGCATTTTTCTGATATTAAAATATATAAAGATTATTTAATTTGGAGTTATAGAATTAAAGTTATTGAATTTATAAGTCCAAGGGTGTTTCTGCAAATTCCAGGGACCTGTTCGTGATGAAACTATGTCAGTGGGGGGCTAAGTCGTGTAAACAGGGAGCACAGGGGGCTCAGTGCAAAAGTTCTAGATCCATATCTGGATCTGGAGTCTATGACAGGAGGGGCCCACATGTCATGGACCCAAAACAAAATAAAAGGTTTGGCTTTTGTTCAACGGCCAGGGGGATTCGAACTCGCGCCGAGACGCGCACGGATCGGTGCTGCTGGCCACTGGGCCGAATCAGTGTTGGTGATAGATACAAACAAGGAGTAGTTTTGTAACTACAGACATAAACCTGAATATGACGAAATTGACGAGCTTAACTCGACAGGGGCGCACGGCGGGGCCAAAACGGCGACGACGACCAAGATCGGCGGAGCCGCGACTTCCATGTGCAGGAGTGGATGCGGAATCGGGCGTGGGTGCTCATAGAAGGAGAGAGGAGGCACGGGGACGCGTTTGTGCTCGAGCCCGTGCCCATGCTCCTGCGGTGCACCACGGCCATGGCGGTCGGAGAGGAAAACGTGGACGGCGGCGACGCTCCGGGAAGCAAAGGGAGATGGGGACGACGGGAAACGGTAGGGAACCTCACCGGGAGGGGGCTCGACGTAGTGGTTCGACGCGGGGCTGCACGGAAGCGATGAATCACGGCGGCGGCGGTCGCCGGCCGTGGCGGAGGCGGAGATGGATGGGACGTCCATGCTGGCTCCCGATGCAATTGCTCCGGAGTGGAGGTCGACGACGGCAAGGCGCACCTCCGGGACGGCTCGGTGGGGCTTCGACGCATGTGGAATGGTGGCGCGACGGCGAGGTGGCACTCGGTGGTTTCGGTGGAAAAGGAGCAGAGAAAGAAGAAGGGGAGAAGAAAGGAGGGAGGCGGCGGCGGAGCAGGGAGGAGAGGGTTAGGGTTTCTAGGGAGAGGGGGAGCAGGTGGTGCGGCTAAGTAGGAGAGGGGAGGGAGAGCACATGGTGGGGCAGCAGCTTCTCCATGCCTCGCTGTAAAGCGAGGTGTACGGAGGTGGAAGACGAGCGAGGGCTTCGTGGGCTGGGTGGTTCCTGGGCCTAGGAGGAGAGGGGAGATGGCCCAGGGAGGTTTTTCTCCTCCTCTGAAAAAAAAATTCTTTTATTTAATTCATTTCTGTTTTTGTATTTTAAGACAAAAGAGAAAAGAATTTGTATAGAGAAACTTTACAAAAATAGTTTTTGTTTTAAATAGGCAATTTAATTATTGTTTTCAAAACACAATTTAATATATTAATTTGAATATTTGAAAAGAATTTAAATACCACATTTAAATTAATTTGATTTGCAATTAGATTTAAAAGTGGAAAAGAATTTAAATGGAGATGAATTTAAATGCAACAATTTAAATTCAAGGTTGATCAATAAAATGATGCATGATGATGTCATGTTGATGCAAAAAGAAAAACAAACAAAATCTAATTGGGGATAAAACCCGGGGCGTTACAGGTGGTCCTTCAAACCAGCGAGGGAGAGCAGTTCCTCCACACGGACGAGGAAACAGAGGCAGAAGAGGACGTGCACAACGTGGCTAGCATTGGGCTAGGATCTATGTGGACTATGTTTTTATTTTTATTACGAATAATATGTCGTGTGGACTATGTTTTGTATTTGTAATATGTCGAGTGGATTAACTGTTTTATTTGTAATTTGCGCTACATACCATGGTTTTATTTGTAATTTGAGCTAGATACCATGATTTATTGTAGTATGCAGATGGCTCGACGTGCCTTGCTTGATGACACGATTGATGCCAAGCATCGGGCTAGGATCTGGGAGTCAGGTAGTCAGCCTCCCCGATTACGTACGCGGACTGCAGGAGCTAATTGGCCGCTGCACCCCGCTTGGATTGATCGGTACGTGAAACTTTATAACTGTGTTTAACTATGTATTACATAAATGTGTTTAATTTATCTCACTGATTTAACTTTGTATGTGCAGGTTGGCTTGGTCAGGTCTATTACCACTTGCTCGTTTGGTCGAGATGAGTGATGAGATAGAGGTTCTGATTCCGCCAGAGGAATTCGGCCAAGAGGCCCAACACCTCTACCGGAGTGCTAGTAGTCGTGTCGGCGTGGACAAGTCACTTTTGAGCTGCCTAGTTGATCGATGGAGGCCCGAGACCCACACGTTCCACTTCCCGTGGGGGGAGATGGCACCTACTCTTCAGGACGTGTCATATTTGTTGGGATTCCCGTTAGCTGGCGAGGTGATTGGGCCGTCTGAGACTCCAGTCGGTTGGTGTGACAACATGCAAGCACGGTTCGCCGGCGTGAGTCCAGAAAATCCTGAGTTGGAATACAGTTCGCACGGTGTGAGACTCGCGTGGCTCACCAATTTTAAGGTAAACTAAATTTTGTATTTCCTAACTAAGTAAATTTTATTGCTTACTTCTTATTGTTCAATGTGTCCGTACTAACTTAATTTGCCTTTCATTGCAGCTTGATAAATTAGGATACCCTGAGGTGGTTCTGAATCAGACGCAGATTACTAGAAGTCTGGAGGCCTATCTGTTGTGGCTATTTGGCAAGGTGATGTTCACTGAGACTCACCAGGACAGAATTACTGCGCGATGGATACCTGTGGCGCTAGAGATTGCGGAGGCGCAGATGGAGGGGGACATCACGCCCCGTAGTTTCGGGTCTGCAGTCTTAGCCGCTACGTACAGAGCCATGTGCAACGCGTGCGTGAAGAGTAAGGAAACATCTTCGCTACTTGGATGCCCGCTTCTTCTGCACCTTTGGTCTTGGGAGAGGTTCCCTGTTGGCAGATCTGCCGTCGACGCGCACATTCCTTGGGACTACAGACTCATGGATCATACTGAGGTCGATGCGGCTACGTTCGGCAGCACGTGGGCACAACGAGAGGTAAACAATCTATTATATTCGGTTATGTACTATGTTATTTTTCGGTCAACTAACTAGTCTATTATATTTACATACAGCGACGATTCAAGGGTGACCAAGTGCGGAATTGTTATGGATCATTCACTGAGTGGTTCGATGGGCTTCAGGACTACCAGGTTATATGGGAACCATACAACCTCGTTGCAAGGCAGACTAGATTTTCTGGGGGGATTTCTCTACTGTGCACGAGAGATCAAAGGTACTGGTTCACACGAGCTCGTATTGTGTACGACGTATCGGTAGAGGAGATGTCACAACACCGGATCATGAGACAATTCGGAGCACGCCAGCTGCCGGAGCCTCCGAGGCGACCTCACCTCCCTTCCCACGTGCACAGGTAACTCTTCTTGCTTAAATTAATCTACATGTATTTATACTGCATGCTTCATATACTAGTTTTAAGTTAGTCTACACGTACTTATACTGCAGGTTAAGTCGCCAAGGAGACAGACCACTTGTAACTTGGCTGCAAGGTCCAACCGTACATGGCTGAATGGGCGACTGCGACCGTGATTGAAAATATGTGGCCGGTAAATGAGGCGTTTGTGCGTACTGATTTTGAGCAGTATCTACAGGCATACAGACAAGCCACTCAGACAAGGTTACTTCCGTCGGCACAGCCTGATCAGATGGAGCCAGCTACTGTCACCGACATGTACCCACTACACGGCATCGGAGGGCCGCGGTACTCTGCGGTACGTACGGAAAATATGATCATCCACTGAATATTCTATGTCATAATATAAATATCTAACATTTTTTGTTATTACACAGGCTGAGCTGCTAGCTGAGATTCAGCATGATGTGAGTACGTACGAGCCGCCACCTGAGTGTGTGTCATGGTTCAGACGACTAGAGGACAGGCTTCGTCGGGTGTACAGTGTGCTTACCTGTTCTAGGGCTACCGATGTTGTTCCACGCCAGCCAGCTTCGCGTCCTCCACGCCACTCTACATGCACTACGGATACACATGTATCACCTACCCAGCAGAACACACATCGGCATGACCCAAGACCTCGTTTTACAGCTCACCAGCCTATGAGCACACGACCTACGTTCGAGGTCGGTTCATCATCGCACCAGCCAGAGTATTTCGAGCCGGGTCCTTCACAGCCAATTCCTACCCAGCCCGGTACTTCCTCGTGGGTCATGCCCCCTAGTATGATGATGCAGCAGCCCGGTATGTATCAGTGGGGCATGCCACGTGATTTCGGTTTTGGGCAGCCGTCTTATGGACAGATGACTTGGAGCGGGGCTTTCCCTCCTATGAGTCAGCCAATGCTCGGTAAGTATGTTTTCTTTTTGTAACATATTATGCTTGTTCATAAATATCAAATACTAACAAAATATCATCTACAGGTGGAGGTGGTTCCGCGTACAACTCTCCCCAGTTTGACCAGGAGCATCCGATGTACTATACCCCACCGCCCGAAACACAGGAAACCCAGTTTGACCAGGAGGGCGAGGAGTTGCCGCTTCAAGGCCGTGGGATGCGACAACACCGCGCTCCGACACGCTTGTCACCCTCTGGACCTCGCCAGAGAAGACATCGCAACCATCCTCGGGCAGACGAGTAGCGATACTTTTATGTACGATATATTTCTATCTATATGTTGTACTAGACATATTTTTACCTATGTACCATTATGTAGTACACATTATGTATCGTTATGTACTAGACTTATTTCTACCTATGTTGCAAAATTTGATATGTCAGTAACCGGTATACATTGGTACGTAAGATAAGATACAACAAACCTCGATTACATACCGATCACACCACACAACAATAGGAAATGAAGGTACAACTACTAATTAATCGATACTCAAAGAAAGATACAACATAACTCAAATTAAGATTCTACCTATCTCCCATCAATGCAGGCTGCACCATCCGCAGATTTAGCACCCTTGCCCTTTGACGATGATTCAGGCTTCTTTCCCGCACCCTTGCTCGATGTTTCTGCCTTCTTCTCCTTGCCCTTACGCAGTGCTTCAACCCCCCTTTCCTTTCACGACGGCATGAAATCGTCGTCATCATCGCTGGAGTATACCCAAAGAAAGGAACGACCGTACCTCTCACGTATGTCTTGAGTTCGATGAATCGGCTCACTGGTAACATGCCTATCGAACTTATCCGCAAGCCTCATGATTTCAGCAAGGATTTGTTCTGTGGTCCTATACGGAAACCCATCTCGGCATAGCCTCGCCCCTAGCAAAGCGAGATGTCTCTCACTACCAATAATTTCTTCAAGTGGAACTTCCCTACCATCTACCTTCAAATAGGTGATAATCTTAGCTAGATGCTCGGATGCGGCTATATGAAAGCCGGACACACACTTCTCACAAGGTACAATACACACCATGCTGACGCTCTTTGAGAGTACCCCGCTTAGCCTAGAGTGGTTTTTATAGGACAATTGAGGTGAAAACGGTCGCGGGAAATGGTGGCGGGAGGAACAGGCGGGAAACGGTGGCGGGAGAAACAGGCGGGAAACGGTGGCGGGAGAAATAGGCGGGAGAAACGCGCGCGAATCGGTGGCGGGACAAATAGGCGGGAACGGCTGGCGGGAGAAACGCGCGCGAATCGGTGGCGGGAGAAATAGCCGGGAGAAACTGCGTGGCGGGACAAATAGGCGGGAACGGCTGGCGGGAGAAGCGCGCGCGAATCGGTGGCGGGAGAGATAGCTGGGAGGACGGGGGAGAATCTGCATGCAGCCCTCGTCTTCTTCCGGGCCGAATGAGCCTTTCGTCTCGGGCAGGGCCGAAACATGGCAGCTTTCAACCAGGGCAGGACCGAAAGTATCCTTTGGCCCCTCCTGAAGCGAAAGCCCACTTTCGGCCTGGCCCAAGCCGAAAGTTGGAGCTTTCGGCCCCCTCCGGACCGACGGCGCGCTAATCTTCGAATACCCCTGACGAGCATACTAAGTAGCGAATTTGTAATAAAATAACGTATTATTTAAAAAAAAAATCCCCCGCCTTACGTGGCCGGTTCCTTTCATTCCCCTTTGTTTCGTCGTCGTCGCCTCGCTCCTGTCCTCTATCCCACTCGTTGGAGATCTTCCTCTCTCCCCCACTCACCATGCTTCCGCGCTTCCATGCTCTCGCCCACCGGCCGGCTCTGCTGCGAACGGACATGTTTTCTCTCTCCCGCTGCGCGGCTTCGCTCACCTCCGTGTTCTGCCTGTGATCTCTCCCGTCGCATTCGGCAGCTAGGTCAAAGGACGATTTTTTTTCGCGTTGGTGACCAATATGGGAGCGGAAATGGCGGATCTGGGTGCAACCGTGGTGGATCTAGGTGCAGCGGTCACTAATTTGTTGGTGACGATGGAGGTTGGAGGGTAAAGCGGCGGGCCGATGGGAGCTGCCGAAGGAGAACCGGAGCTACTGCTGGTGGTGAGTGGAGTTTCAAACCTCGGGCGGCGCTCGCTCGTTCGTGAAATCCACGCGGCCGGATTTGGCTCCCGAGGTAAGGAGTTTGCCGATTCGCCTCCCGAGTTCTTTCAAAATCCCCCTGTGTGCTCTGGTCAATCTGTATTTGTTTTTTCCGTGGGATTTTCGGGTGCTGCAATGGGTGTGCCTGCCTCTGGATTTGCTCTGACGTATGTGGATTTGCGCGTTGCAGAGAGCTGGGATTTGCATGCCCTCCATGATGTTCACCGAGGGCCTGGATCGGGACGCGCTCAAGTGGGTGCGGGAGGTGAGTGCACCGTCTCAGCTCCTCTCCACCGCCGCCGCTGCTGCTGCGCAGCTGGGATCGGCCGTTCCCCGCCCGTCGTTCCGTCTCTGAACTGAACTGGTTGGTTTTTGTGCGAATGTCGCAGGGCAATCACGGCGCTGCGGGGGCGCTGCACAGCCACGGCCGGATGGAACTCACTAACTGGCTGGAGTAACCTGAATCACTAACTGGCTGGAGTTATAGAACATAAACTTTTCTAAGCAGCAACTCTTTTCTTGCTAATCCACTACTGGAATGAACCAAAAAATAAACATGTATATAGTGTTTGCCTGTCAATTTCAATTGAACCTATAGATGCTTGCATTTAAAGTGAACCTTGACCTAGCTACAAAAATTGCTGCAGCAGCACAATATACTCATCATGTTTATATATAATATGCGCCGTAGCACAATATAAGTATACACAAGAAGTACACACAGAACACAACAAGTACACACTTGCAGAAATTCTGTGCACACCTTGAACACAGACTTGAAGAAATTCAGTGCACATCTCGCACAAATTGAGCTATGAGCTGCAAGCTATTTTGAATTAACTCACCATCGATTCTTAGAGCCATAGGTAATTGTCCCTCCTTCTGTAATTTCTCCTTGATCATGTGTGGAGGAGAAAATTCATTACCTCCTTCCAGTTTTATCACTTCAATGAGGACAGACTGCATAGTTATAAATGCTTTGTCCAGCTTCAACACATCATACCTATGTAATCTATCAAATGCTTCTTCAACAGAAAGTATAAGTTCATGTAGAGTATTAGGGGCACTTTCAAGTGTCAGGGACTGGATAGATCTGAAAAAGTATAGATCCAGGACATTCATGTCCGGTGAATTTGGTGGCTGCTGCATAGAAAGTGAAACCCCACCCTCTTGATCTTGTTTTCAGGTTTTAGATGGGGCTTGAGGCTGCTAGTGACAAGCTTTATTTCGCCCCATTTGAATCTTGACTGCAATGTAGAATAAGGGATATCCAAAGACCTAGCCAATGCCCTCAAAGTAGACCTTGTGTTGAGAGGAATAAGACATACCCTTGAGAGACCAAGGTTTTTCCTCTTTCGCCCACATATCCCCTTCTTTTTAATGGAAACATCAACTTCTTCGCCTTTTTCGATCTGATCAGTGCTTGCTTCCATATCCTGTCAATAGTTCTTAAACTTGTTTTCAAAAGTTGAGCTAGCTTTTCTTTGTCTGCCTTCTCAATTGGTTTGTAGTTGCTCAGGGTTTTCAATGCAACATATATGGAATATCTGTGAGTATTGGGAAAATCTTGCTTCTTTCGATGAACAACACCTGCAACATGTGAAAATGGAGCAGAGATGAATATATTACTGGAAAATATATACAGATGCTTTACATTTTATCAGTTTTGATATTCTCATGTATTTTTGTAACATAACTTGCAGCCACCAATCAGGAGTGCACTCAGAGCTGATGATATGGTGCTTAGGATTGGAGGTTTGCCTCAATGCATTTATATGAGTGAAGTGTGATGAAAAACAACATTTACCTACATTGGCGTGCACATCAGGTTCCTCATCAACATTGGCTTCATCAGGTTCCTCATCAACATTGGCTTCATTAGGTTCCTCTTCATGTTGTGGTGGCATGTTTAGACCAAATGGATGCATGTTTAGATCAGGTATTTGCTGATCCATTTGAAACTATTGTTGAATTTAATGATGTTGTTGTAGATACTGCTGATCAGACATGTTTTAAAGGAGCAGCCGTCGGACGAGCACGGCGAGGAGGAGGTGCAGCCATCTGACGTGCACGGTGACCTCGCCGTTGCCGGACATGCACGGCGAGGAGCACCGTTGCCGGACGTGCACGGCGAGGAGCAGCCGCCGGACGTGCACGGCGAGGAGCAGCTCGGCGAGGAGCAGCTGTTGGACGACCACGGTGACCTCGCCGCTGCCGGACGTGCACGGCAAGGAGGAGCTGCCGGACGAGCATGGTGACCTCGCCGCTGCCGGACGAGCACGGTGAGGAGCAGTTGCCACACGGCGAGGAGCAGCTGCCGGACGAGCACAACAAGGAGCAGCTGGGGCTGGAGGAGCACGTCCAGGGTGCTGGAGACGGACAAGAGCACAGGGATGTTGTCGGGCTGGAGACGGACAAGAGCACAGGGATGTTGTCGGGCTGGAGGAGCACCTCCGAATGCTGGGACGATGGAGGATCCGGGTGCTGGGACGGTGGAGGAGCACCTCCAGATGTTGGGGAAGATGGAGGGGAGGACCCCAGGTGCTGCACGCGGAGGTGGAGCAGCGCGGGATCACGTTTTGAATTGTATAGAATTTATTTGTGAATATTTAATTATAAAGGGCTTATTTGTAAAATTGATATTGTATTAGAGCTGCGCAAATCGGAGGGAGTATTAGAAAAGCAGGTTTAATTTTAAAAATAGTACTCCGTATCTTGCACCATGTGAGATTATGAGTAGTATAGCTTTCTTTTTCCCGAATTCAGAACATGGTATAGCTCTCTCTCTCTCTCTCTCTCTCTCTCTCTCTCTCTTCGTGAATTCAGAACATGGTACAGCTCTCCGAGAGTTCAAACAAGCCAGGCCAGTCTTGAACAAACTCAACGCTCGCTCATTGCCAAGCCATTCTACGGAGAAATCTCACAAAAACTCATCTCCTACATCACGCGGAGTGGCCGCCGGGCGTGCCACGGGCAGGCCGGTGACCGTCACCCATGCCCGCCCCCGCAGGCAGGTAGCCGTCGTCGCTGCTCCCCGCACGCGGAGCAGCGACGGCCGCCGCCGGCGCGCCTTCCTGCATCTCCACCTCCTCCACGGCGCGGTCCTCTGCGGTCTCGGCGGTTGGGTGGTAGGATGCGGCGGCGGCATGCTCCTTGGCTGCGGCGTTGCGGTGCATGACGTCCTGCTTGACGGCCTCCACCTCGCCGATGCGCTCCTGCTTCCTGGCCTCCGCGGAGGCCTTGGCCGCCGGGTCGCTGGCCTTCACCTTGTTCAGCGTCTCCTGCACCACCGCCTTGGTCTTCTCCTTGCCCGCCCACGCCGACGCCCCCACGTTCGCCACCGCCTCCTTCGCCGCGCCCACCGCGCTCGAGCTCTTCCCGCCCTGCATCGCCTCGCCTGTCGAGCTCGCTAGATCAACGCTAGTCTCTGCTATGGCTCGTGTGATTCTTGTCTTAATTTGATGATACAGTTCGATGGTAATATATGAAGCGCTCGTGTTCGTGGGTACAGTACGCGTGGGCACGTGTCCCCCAGGTCGGCACGTACGTGCTGCTCGCCAACGTCCACGTTCACCCGTTTGGAGAAGCTGCTGTCGGCGCGTGAAGTGGCAGTTTCTGGATGATGAATCGATTCGCCAAGCTGACAGGAATTGTTTTTCTTTTCTGAGCTGACAAGCTCTAGCTAGTTCTCGTTATTACATTGGTGTTAACGGCAACTCCAACGTCCCAAAACCGGTCATATTTGATCTGTTCTCTGATTTGTTTGAGGTAGGGCGAGCTGCCCACCGTGCTGGCACGGCACGATTACGGCCCGCGATTTCCCGTCGTCTTCTTTTCCTTCTCCCTGTCGCCTCTTCCTCCTTCTCCCCCGTTGCCGGAGCCACCGTGCGCCTCCAGTCTCCATCCTCATATCCTCCCCTCCCCTGCCCTCCTCCTCCTCCTGCGCAGCGCCGCCCTTCTCAATCTTTGTCACCATCGCCTTCGACGGTCGACGCTGCTGCATCTGGTCGTCGGCAACCTCAAGCTCGTCGTCTTCCCCAACCCCAACCGTGGAGGAGAAGCTGGAGGTGGAGCCGTGGAGGAGACGCCGAAGGTGGAGGAGAAGCCTGGTTGGCCGTGCCTCCTCCAGAGTTGGAGCCCGCCGTGACGGCCCGACCCGACACGATTAGAAGCATGCCGCATCCGTGGTGTGTCGCCAGAGTGTGTCGTGCCCGACTTGATGGCCAGCTATACTCCCCCTCCCCCTTCAGGATCAGCCATGTCTTGAGCCCCTCGACTGCTCAGTCAAAACAACGGTAGTAAGGCAAAATAGGCGAACCATATAACAACGAGAAAATTGCACATAACACCAAACTTTGGTGTCTTTGTTGCACAAAACACAGAATCAAACCATTTGTTGCAGCAAGCCCCATATTTTTGTCTAATCCGTTGCAACTAGCCCAAATATAGGTTTTAAGGAAAAATATAGGTTTTAAGGACCTTAATAGGTATCAAACAGGATTGTATACCGTATAACTATAATTTATATCGTATACCAAGTATTGTATGACAATTAACTTTTTTTTTAGAAATAAAACTGAAAATTTGGCAGCATAACGGTACAAAAAATTTAAATTATACACATTAAATATTTCATTCCAAGTTTTTCTCAAACTCCTCTTCCATTGAGTGTATCATATAATTATGAAAGTCGTATGTTGGTGCAAGATTGTGGTTCTGCAAGTATTATCAAGTGAAATACGAATGTGTAATTAATAAATATGAAGCTCAATGTAGCTTGTGTTTATCTTTCCCATTTGGCATAAATTTCAACAAAACAAATCAACATAGAATATCGTACTGTTAAAAGCCCAACGCCTATGTATTCAAGGAGAGGTAAAATAACATTTCTACTCAAGATGGCCAAGGATGACTATCTTACCATTATAAAACCCTTACGGAGGATAAGGTAGTCAGGTCGTACAACGGATTGTCCAAATTATGCGAGAAAGCAAAATTATATGATCCACGATAAAACTCTTTAAGTTATGGTTATAACCGTAAAGTTCTAGTGGTATATCCGGTCTGTATACATCAAAGGCTCAGCTCACGAAAAAGAAGTATTTCCATCAACATGCCACCCACATGACCGCATTATTTTGACTCCAAAATCGGAATGAATATGATTTGGTAAGTGCTGCCGATTGAGAAAATTTGGAACGAAATATTTTAATGTGTATAATCTAAATATTTTATATTGTTATACTGCCAAAAATTTAATTTTACTTCTTAAATTTTTTATTGATTATCATATAATATTTGGTATACGGTATAAATTAGTAGTATATTTGTTATAGGTATACAAATCCTGATAAATACCTATTAAGGTCCCTAAAACCTATATTTGGGCTAGTTGCAACGGATTAGACAAAAACATGGGGTTTGGTGCAACAAGTGGTTTGATTCTGTGTTTTGTGCAACAAAGCCACCAAAGTTTGGTGTTATGTGCAATTTTCTCTATAACAAGACGACAGACACGGGAATAATCAAATGGCAAGGGAGGTCCGTAGTAGTAGGCTCAATGGGGGACGGACATACCGAGCTGGCGGACGCTGTCCCTCACGGTGGCCTCCGGCAGCCGGTTGCGCGACCCGCCGTGCGTCTACCTGGAGGCCTCGAGGTTGCCTCCGTCATAGACTCACAGTACTCCAGCACCAGGAACATCTCCCCCGTCTACGGGGAGCATTCATAAGAAGGAATGCCAAATCAATAAACCGCACGGCGTCATCTTCGATTGAATACACTGCCGTCGCCCGTCGGTTGGGGCAAGAGATAGATTTGGAAGGAGGGAGGGGGTTTGAAAATTACCTCGATAGCGTTGATGAGGCAGAGGATGTTGGGGTGGGAGAGGCTCTCGAGGATGGTGATCTCCTGGAGGATGTCGCGGCGGACGTAGTTGTCGACGCGGCGGCGGTCGATCTCCTTGATGCGTCGGCGTCATCGGGGCGCCTTGGCATGGGGGGCATATCGCAGTTGGTGAAGACGGCAGAGCATGGGTTGGGAGGGCGCCGTACTCCATCGCGGAAGAAAAGAAGGAAAGTGGAATGATTTGCGGTGACTGATTTCGCCCGCTCAACAATGTTCCGCCGGTGCTAACTGCTACGTGCACCCGGGCTATAGCTGGCCATCGGGCCAACACCGCCCGACACGGCCCGCTTCAAGAAATCACATAACGTTTATGGCACAGTCCGTTAGGCCCGTTAGACAACCGTGGTGTGCTCGGGCCGGCCCGCGTGCCACACCTCGAGTTCCTGCATGGCACGGCGGCACCGATAGAGCCTGGTGGGCACGGCCCGTTAAGCATGTGTCGTCAGTTTTTTTCTTTTTCGAGTTTTATCATGTTTTATCTTTCTTAGAGTAAAAACATAAAAGGCAAAGTTTGATATTTTTAATATTTTTTTTAGCTAGCAATCCTCATTAAAACCTTACAGTCCCCTCAGTACCCTCGTAAGGAAAGGGTGTGTCTGAAACTTGCTGCTCTCCTACTTGATAGTTCATATTAGAGACCGAGTTAGAATTACAAAAAGATAAAAGAAAACTACAAAGAGGATAAAAAGCTATTCTTCTTCACCGCCGCCAATATCAAAGCTCTCCAGTGCAACCAACAACTCGGGGTCCTCCGACATGTGTTGGGTTCTCCGCTTCGCCCGCTCGCGATCTTTCACCGTCATTAAACTCTTCACTTTTGAAGGGTGGAGACTTGCTCTTATTGTCTCGAGTACTCTTCCACTTGGACTAGCTCCCTCCGACAATGTTGATACGGGGACCGTTAACACATCTCGTGCAAGTATGGAAAGTACCGGATATGTACTTTTATGATCATGCCACCATTGCAAGATGTTGAACTTGAGATCTTCATCATGGGGGAGCATCTAGTCATTGAGGTAAACACCTAACTCGCTGCGTCGAGGAGCAGCGGAGGTGCTTGAACTGGAGCCGGCACCGGAGCCGCTGCTGAAGATTTTGAAGATTGTTTTCTTCTTTCCGGCTTGTGTAGCTGGTGGAGGACGGGACGGACGAACACTCGCTGCATACTTATTCTCATACTTCAAGTATAGATCAGTTGCCATGAACAAAATTACTTGCATCAATTTATGTTACTCGATTCAACATTACTTGCATGGTTACACCGGTTACTAGTGTGTCCATTCATACATACTAGAGAACTTTGGCGCGGCGACACGCCGCACCCGTGAGGTGATATTGATATGCAACCATGAATAGTTATGAAGGGCTAGTTCTGTATAATCCACAAGATTTATTTTCCATATCAGTTGAAGCGTAAACCTCTTTTTAGATGATCCATCTTTTGTTAATGAGTTTTTTTTCTCATCCACAACTGAAAGTGTCTCCTAATACAAAAATGGATCAGTATGTTGTGTAGATAGTTTGTAAATATTGTATAAGGTGAAGCAGTAGTTATTTTTAATTATCTTGCTTGTATGGACACCAATAGGGCTTTGACTTGTGTTGCTTCTGGGTGATTGATCATGTAGGTTTGTAATCTTGCCTGTTAGCATGCTAGCTTCATCAGTTGTAGATGGGTTGGGTTCAGTCGACGTTTCTGCTTTTGGTGATGGAGGAGTAAACGCCTTAACTTCTGATACCTTGAAAATTATGTGGTCAGGGTCTTTATTGTAGGTGTCTTGATTTACATCGGCAATGATGTCATATGTCTTGCCAACAACTTCGGCAATAGCAGGAGGTATGTAATCATTGCGACCTCTAACTTGTGAAACCAGCGGAGATGCATCATGGCCTCTCAGCACTACACCTTGGTTACCGAAGAACATGAAGTCACCGATTACTTTAGTATTTGTGTTTTCTGCATGAATATCTTCGTCCCTAAGTGAAATCTTGTATCTGTGTATACATAAGTTGTGTAAGTATACTGTTGACGATTGCTGCTGAATGATGTGCATTACATATAAGTCATGAGAATTTACCTTTGACTGTCGTTAGTGCCTTTACAAACAGGGCACCTACGAATATCTCATGCTGGCACCATTTTTTTGTAACAGTTTGTGCAGGCATAGAACCACCAATCGTTAGGGTTGTTTATCTTAGTAATAATAACTTTAATGATGAAGCTTTTTCCCTGTAAGCAGAAAATATATGTAAGGCAACTACAATGTAAAGCTATATGGGTATAAACAAATGTCTGCGTGGCATAAATGGAAATATGTACGTACTACTATATCGTCCACGGGCTGGTTTGCTAGGTCAATTAGTGTTGTTTCAGTTGGAGCAGCCTCAATAGGCTCATGGCATTGCCATTCAATAAGATAGCGTTCATGCTGGAGGCTGCTGTAGATAAAATTATATGTGTCAGTAAAGAAAATAGTTCAGTAATAAAAACTTAGATTATATGTGTAATGTATGCGAAACCTTTCTTGAAGATAATTTGCTTCAGGAATTGGAGGATCTAGAAGCCACTGAGTTAGGTGAGTACTCTTGAAAGCCAAAATTCCTACAGATTGGCATCGTGCTGAAGTTTAGATAAAAGTATATATGCATGCATAGATGGAAAGTAACTGGTTAATAAGATATAAGCAGCTGGAAAATTATCAACAACCATTCCCATAAAGAGCATTGGAATGTTTTTTTCTATGGAAGCTTCATATAAAGCATGTGCATTGAAGCTAACGATTATGTTCTCAGTCTCATGGTCATTTGGATTCCCTGCATGTATGTCATCACGAGAATCTGAAAGTTACAAACATAAGGACTTGAGCATAACCCATCAATATAGCTTACATAGTGTCAAATCTGAACTAAACCTCACATGCAGCAAACAAAGTGTGTTTGAAGAATAGAAAACCAATATACATCTTAGGTATTTTTTTCCCAATCTTGATTACCTACGGAGTTTGGCCACTGGAGTAGCTGTGGTACTATCAATGTTGGACAGAGTTCTCTTACTGAACCACATTGCATAAAGGTACCTTTGACTTTACAAAATTAAATAATTATTTTCTTAGAAATAAATTCATTGAAGCAGTTTATTTGGAATGCCCATCTAGTTATTAACTTATTACTGTAACGAAGTACCTCTTACTCATTGTTCTAAATCTCTTCTATATAATGTAGATACAATATACTCTATTCCCACAAGTTGTTTTCATGCACAGATTTAGGTGATATTAAATTTATATTGAAATTAGATATTAGATATCCACGATTAAATCCAGCAGCTCAATTCTTCCTTTGAATCTACGGTCAGAGCTGGAGAATAACTCACACAATATTAATTCAAGAAGCATGAGAAGAAGTATGACCAAGGTGAACTAATTCAGCAGAACACATGCAAACCTGCAAAGACGAAATAGGTGAATCACTTGTGAGTTATGACTTATAGATGTAAACTACGGTAGGGCAAAAGATTGAGTCTATTACCTTGATAATGTAACATTGAAGGGTCGCGATCATCTTGGGAGTGTACAGGCGCAACGGACTTCCAAATTTGTATTCTGCAATGACAGATGGGAATGACAAATTTGTATATCACTAAATATATGTAATTAATAAATCAGTGACAGTAGACATGAAGGCACTACTCAGAGGCAACTTGAATCTAACTAAAATACCACCAAATTACACAATAAGAGCATAAAGACTTCACATACAACAATGGAGAATTACATTTAGCCATATCTGCAGCACATGTATTGATACAATTGAGTAATGGATGATTTCCTAATAAAACTGAGTAATAAAAGAATCATAGAACTGACAAAACAGTGAATAATTTATGTACGATAGGCTCACAAGCATTTAGCAGGAGAGCTAGATTATATAAACATTTGGAAAATTCAGAGGATAATAAAATAGAAGGAAAGCAAGAGACACAAGAAAAATGCACGTTCTTGCATCTTCTAGTTGATATGTCCTGTAACATGCACGAATTCATCCGATCTAAAACATGAAATTGTACAAAAATATCAGACTAAATAGCAGGGTTCTCAGAAGCATATCAACAAACACGTTGTGAGCACTACCTCATTGCATGGCAAGTGGACATAATAATGGTCTGTATCAGCGGACATATACATAATGAGACAGATAGAGATTAGAGAAGGAGATGTGTGCTCACCGGATGCCATGAGCGACCAAGGTGCTAGCCATCCACACGAGTAAAACCAGAACTACAGCGGGAACCTGACCCCCACCTGGACGCTGTCGGCAAGCTGGTTGAGGTAGTTTTGGACGGGCATCAACCCAGCACGCGAGGAATCCCCACGGAGGAGCGACCTGCCATGGCGGTGGGCCGCGCCAGCGGCATCGCTGGAGTAGCAGCCGACCGCGGCGGCTGGAAGGAGGGGAAGTCCCATGACCAGCCATCCTGTGCGTCCGCCATTGGCGCCGCAACAGCCGGAAACCCTAGGTCGAGGGAGCCTGGGGTCTTGGGGGAGGACGCGGAGGCGAGGCTCCAGGGATGAGGCGACGCAACACGTGAAGGAGGGGGCTGCAAGAGGTGGGCGAGAGGAGGGGAACAAGGTTGTAACCTAAATCCCTTATCCTGAGAGAGAAGGAGGCGCGTAGCGGCGGCGGCGGCGGCGACCGCGAGGTCGCGTGAGAGAGAAGGAGGAGGGGGGTCTGTGCCTGTATTTTTCCTTTGGGTCCTTAAGTTTTTTTTTTTTTCCGGATAAGTCCTCCGTAGTGAGAAATTGTGGAGCGCGGGGCAACGTTTCGATTTTCCAGAGGCTTTTCTACAAAACAGCCGCGGTGACCGGTGGAACCGGAGGCCACCGGACGACGACCGGGCGACGTGGCGCTGTGATTGGTGGAGAAGCCCGTGCTTCAGTAACTCGCGATTCCCCCACCAGAAACTTGCAATCTAGACCGTCGAACGGACGGCTGATGGCATTCAGGTGACGTGGATGCTGGATTTGGACATGAATATATATATATATAGGGTAGCGCTATTTGACTCCCTACGAGTAGAATAGTTATTCTACACCAACCCCGTATCTTTTGAATCGTAAAGTATTTTTACGTCACGTAAATTTTTCCGTACTTCGTAAGTTTATAGGAACGTAAGAAAATATTAACATGACGTAAAAAATTATTTATGTGGCATATAAAAAATATTACGTAAAATACGATTTTTACCTTTTTTACACTCTAATAACTTATATATTGCATTTCTTATGTATATTTTTTAGTTATGGGGCAAAATAAATATAATTATTTGGATCATAAACATATTTTTTTAATAAAAAACAATGTAAAAACTTTCGGGTGCAAAATAAATATAATTATTTGGTATATATATATATATAGGTTAAATGATTTCTACTCCCGGGTGTAACTACACCCATGTCTCGTATACCACCTTACGGAAGTATTTGTCATACTTTATTGGTTTGAGTATGTTCATATAGTATATCTAAGATACCCTAAAATAAGTTTCGTCAAAAAATTGCAATTGTCCTAATATTTTACACTATATACTTAAAATACCGTCATATATGTATATATATGCATATAAAAGAGAAGTATGTAGAATTTTTTTACATACTGCCTAAAAAGAAGTATCTTTAGTACTAAAATAACATTATATACTCCATACTACATGTTACGTACCTCCCGGTATGATAGATACTCCATACTCGCGTGAAACACACATGGGTGTAGTTACACCCGGGTGTAGTATGAATATGTCCTATATATATATATATAGGGAAACCCTATTCTGCACCCAGGTGTAGGATAAACTATTTCGCGCCCGAGGTTTTTTACATTGTTTTTATGAAAGAAAATATAATTATGATCCAAATAATTACATTTATTTTGACTCATAACCAAAAAATCTACATAAGAAATGCAATATATAAGTCATAATAGCGTAAAAATAGGTAAAATTACGTATTTTACGTAATATTTTTTATATACCACATAAATAAAGGTTTACGTCATATTAATATTTTTATATTCCTTTAACTTACGAAGTACGGTAAAATTTACGTGACGTAAAAATTATTTATGATTCAAAAGATACAGGGTGGGTGTAGAATAACTATTCTACTTCCAGGGAGTCAAATAGCGCTACCCTATATATATATATATATATATATATATATATATATATATATATATATATATATATATGTAAAATGGTTTCTACCCTCAAAGGTAACTACCCCAAGTCTCATATACCAACTTACGGAAGTATTTGTCATAATTTATCGGTTTGAGTATGTTCGTATATTATATCTAAAATACTCAAAAACAACTTTAATGAAAAAATTACAAATGGCCTAATATTTTACACTATATACTCGAAATATCGTCATATATGCATATAAAAGAGAAGTATGTAGAAGTTTTCTACATACTACTAAAAAAAGTATCTATAGTACTGAAATAGCATTATATACTCCATACTACATGATACATACCTCATATTATGATAGATACTCCATACACTGTGTGAAACACACGTGGGGTAGTTACTTTCGAGGGTAGTATGAATATGTCATATATATATATATATATATATATATATATATATATATAGGTAAAATGGTTTCTACCCTCAAAGTTAACTACCCCACGTCGTCGCATATACCAACTTAGGGAAGTATTTTGTCATAATTTATCGGTTTGAGTATGTTCGTATACTATATCTAAGATACCCAAAAATAACTTTAATGAAAAAATTGCAAATGGCCTAATATTTTACACTATATACTCGAAATATCGTCATATATGCATATAAAAGAGAAGTATGTAGAAGTTTTCTACATACTACTCAAAAAAGTATCTATAGTACTGAAATAGCATTATATACTCCATACTACATGATACATACCTCATGTTATGATAGATACTCCATATATTGGGTGAAACACACGTGGGGTAGTTACCTTCGAGGGTAGTATGAATATGTCCTATATATATATATATATATATATATATATATATATATATATATATATAGGTTAAATGTTTTCTACTCCCGGGTGTAACTACACCCATGTCTCGTATACCACCTTACGGAAGTATTTGTCATACTTTATTGGTTTGAGTATGTTCATATACTATATCTAAGATACCCTAAAATAAGTTTCGTCAAAAAATTGCAATTGTCCTAATATTTTACACTATATAATCAAAATACCGTCATATATGCATATATATGCATATAAAAGAGAAGTATGTAGAATTGTTTTACATACTGCCTAAAAAGAAGTATCTTTAGTACTAAAATAACATTATATACTCCATACTACATGTTACATACCTCCCGGTATGATAGATACTCCATACTCGCGTGAAACACACATGGGTGTAGTTACACGTGAGTATGGAGTATGTAACTACACCCATGTGTGTTTCACGTGAGTATGGAGTATCTATCATACCGGGAGGTATGTAACATGTAGTATGGAGTATATAATGTTATTTTAGTACTAAAGATACTTCTTTTTAGGCAGTATGTAAAAAAATTCTACATACTTCTCTTTTATATGCATATATATACATATATGACGGTATTTTAAGTATATAGTGTAAAATATTAGGACAATTGCAATTTTTTGACGAAACTTATTTTAGGGTATCTTAGATATACTATATGAACATACTCAAACCAATAAAGTATGACAAATACTTCCGTAAGGTGGTATACGAGTAATGGGTGTAGTTACACCCGGGAGTAGAAAGCATTTAACCTATATATATATATATATATATATATATATATATATATATATATATATATATATATATATATATATATGACATATTCATGCTACACCCATGTGTGTTTCACGTGAGTATGGAGTATCTATCATACCGGGAGGTATGTAACATGTAGTATGTAGTATATAATGTTATTTTAGTACTAAAGATACTTCTTTTTAGGCAGTATGTAAAATAATTCTACATACTTCTCTTTTATATGCATATATATGCATATATGACGGTATTTTGAGTATATAGTGTAAAATATTAGGACAATTGCAATTTCTTGACGAAACTTATTTTAGGGTATCTTAGATATAGTATATGAACATACTCAAACCAATAAAGTATGACAAATACTTCCGTAAGATGGTATACGAGACATGGGTGTAGTTACACCCGGGAGTAGAAAGCATTTAACCTATATATATATATATATATATATATATATATATATATAATATATATATATATATATATATATATATATATATATATATATATATATATATATATATATATATATATATATATATATATATATATATATATGGGTAATACCAGGAGCGTGCTCAAGATCCGGTATGTGGGCGGTTTACTCAACTTGTGTGTTTTGATTTGTCTATCTCACTCTAGTAGCTTGCATCAACCTTCTCGATATGATGTTGCATATATCTCCCAGGGTTTGTCGAAAAGAAAAACCTTTGTCAGCAGCTTGTGTGACGGTGCCTTGATCAGGAGTAGCTTCTCTATATAATTTCATTGCCTTCTCCATAACTTGGGGTTGTGACAAGCACTCCATCCTTTTCTTATGAGAAGGAAAAGCAGATACGAAATTCTCGAACATGGTTGACGCTCCATGAATCTTTGCTTGCTTCCAGAGATATTTGAGGGCTGTGTTTGGATGGAAACCGGCAGCACCAAGTAGTAGGATTCCAATGTGATCTGCCTCTTTCACCATCCTACAAACATAAGAAATCCGGGTCATCAGAAGATCGAGAACTTCTAACATGATGTACGCAGAAGAACATAAAACAGTTGGCTCAGGAAACAAAGAAGAAAGAACTCTCATAAATTTCAAAAAAAAAGAAGAAAGAACTCTCATCAAACATAACATGCTACAGCGAGCATGGCTTATCATGGACATGCTCAGTAAGATCTACTAATGATTTTTTTTTACCAAATACATGAAAGGAGAGAACTGGATGGACGAAGCCTCCCGTATCATAGCTTCCATTGGTTACAACAAAGGAGATAGAGCTATAACGAGCCTTTTTCGTATTTTAACATATGTTTAACCGTTTTTATATGAATTTCTGGCTACTATTTACGACCTACTACAAGAACACAATAATGCGAGGTATAGTTGGCGTATTATGTGTCACAACACAACAAGACTGTATTAACTAAATAACCATAAAACATTAATAGTATAAAATTGCGGATGCATACATTCGAAAGGAAGGCAACCATAGGAGTGTTGGGAACCACTTGGTATATGCTATGTCTGCCTTATGCCTCGCAACGATGTGTCCAACCTACAAACAAATCCATTGGAAATTAATTAAACACTATAAATCTCATAATAAAGAAAGTATAACCCCTTAATCTAAATACATCAAACCTACCGTTTGAGCAATTGGAAAGGCAATCTCAGCATCGGTCTTGAAATTGTCGAGCAATCCGGTGTTCACAATAATCTTGCCATCCGGGGTGCACGCTACATTGGCGTCCTCGTCTTTTATAAGGATCACTTCCCACTTAAGCCCCTTAATATGTCCCGTTTGTGGTTGTGCAGGCAGTGGCGGAGCTACAGCAAACGACTTCAGGGTGCACAGCTCTACGAATTCCTCCTCCTGGGTTGCACGGGTGCACAGGACATGGGCTCAGGGGTGCACATACGGTGGAAAATTGCTAGTATGTAAAGAAAAATTAAATGGACCCGGTGTCCTGTGCACCCGGTTGGGCCAAGGTAGCTCCGCCGGTGTGTGCAGGCGTCGGTGTGTTGGTGAAATCATCATCCTTTTGAAGCTCCATTATACCGAGGGTGCGATAGGTGGCGCGAATGACCTTGTCGGCGATGAGACGCACGCGGACGCTGTCTGGATGGAGCGGGACGACCATCTGGGATCGGGACGCCCATAGCTTCTTGTCCTCTATGGCGTGAGGCTCCCAGAGCTCGATTTCGGACTGTGGAGAGATGAAGACCAGGTGGGTGCGGTTGGTGTAAGGCACTACCTCGCGGTCGTACCGGCTGCAGACGGCCGCCAACGTCGTAGCTGCGGCGAGAGCTACCACCGCAGCGACCTTGCACGGTTTTGTGTACCACCGGTCGAAACGGGGGCGCTCCGCTGCGGCGGCGGCGAAGTGACTGTAGTGACAAGTAGTCAGCGCCGCCTGAGGCCGGACAGATGGTAGGGTGCGCACTGCGCCGTTGAGGAGAAGGCGGCGAGAGATTCGTAAGCAGTTGATCATCATCAATATCCCCTAGTTCTTCGGCTCCGGTTTGGTTTGGTGGTTCAGGAACGCGTATGGGCTATACATATAGAGCAGGGAGGCATCAGGCATCGTATATGGGCTAATACCGACTGGGATTCATGCCTGGGAAATCATTAGAAAAAGGCTTGCCTTTACAAAGGTCTATTTCCATCCACTGAGGTTCTGACACGTGTCGCAATTTCGTACATTCCTCCCTGCGTGACAAGTGGCGGCTTCCTGCTGGTGCGCAGAGAGCTGGACGTGCATTTATTTTGAGATTCGTTTTTTTAAAATGAAATATCTTGAGAACCGTTTATCCGAACTACGAACCGTTTTCACTTTTGAACTCCTCGCGTCGAGATCTTCAAAACTAGACCCGTTGTTGATAGGTTTGGACAAACTTTTTTTTTATACTTCGGATTGTGTATAGGTCGTACAACCTCGTATGTGTAGTTATACATCCAACTGAATCTGTATGTAGGTGTGCGTACAACCTGATCTGTGTAGTTGTACGTTCACCCCTGTTCTGTTCAACCTGATCTGTACAGTTGTTCGACCTGATATGTACAACCTGAGTCTGTGTAATTGTTCGTCTGAGTATGTGCAGTTGTACATGTAAACTGATTTTGTGTGGTTGTACATTTCAGTTTGTGTAGTTGTATGTCTATATCTGTTAAGCTGTACGTTTAAATTTGTGCCCATGTAGACTCAATTTGCGTGCCGTAAAAGTTGTACAACACCCCGGCAGTACGTACGGCGGGGCTTCGGTGAGGACGCAGCCCGACGTGGGGGCTTCCTTCAAGCCCGAAACGAGGGACGTGCCGGGGGCTTCGTACTGACGGTGGCCGCGCGGGGTGCTCGTTACGTGCTCGCAGCAGGGGACACGTGGGTTCACGTGCAACGATTTGACCTTCGCGAAGGGGCGCCTCCAGCTAGCGGCACCCTCATGATCTCGGTATGACTCGCCTTCGGACACACAAGCCGTGGGGCGTCAAAGGCCCACAGATATGCTAATCCGATATGGAGGGCATATCCGCATATGTAGTGGGGGAAATCAGATTTTTTTATAACGCAGACACTCATGCCATGGGAAACTTTCCATTCTTTGCCCATTCCTTCGCTTGCAATTTGTCCAATACACGTTGCAATATGAGTATATTATCATAATATATCCTTGCGAAATTCTGAAAGTAAAAAGAGATGCATTGGCTGTTGTCCTAATCTAGGATGACCAGCAAGTGCTGAAGAAAAGGAACACAGAGCTGGGTGGAGCATGCTCCGTCGCCGCCCTCATACTCTTCATCGGATTACTCAGCGTGTAAGCCAGCCGTCAGGTTCAGCAAAACTTTCCACTCACGGGATACTCCAATTCATCAAATCATGTGTGGCCAAGCCAGCTCGTAATGCCCCTCATCCGCTTGGGCTGGGTGGTTTGGGGATTTGGAGGCTGATGGATGCGGTTTCTGCTTGAATGTGATCTTTAAATTCGAGCAGGCGTGCTGGGTGGTTTGGGGGATTTGGAGGTTGATGGATGTGGTTTATAGATTAAGAGTTGGTGTGCTCGACCTAGATCTGTCTGAAGTAAATTTTGTTTTGAGCAGGATGAGCGGGTCAACTGAGTTTGGTGCTATGTTAAATTAGGAACCTGCAATGTTCATGTAGACAATCAATCCATCAGAAATATAGTCAGAGAATTACTGCGACTTCTGTTCGATTCTTTTCGACTTGAACTCTATTGAGATGAAGAGAAAGGCACAATCACTAAATAAATTAACTATGACCTTGCACTTACAGTCAAGTTTATAGTACTAGATGAAATGTAGCGGTTGCACATAACCTGCGAAATATAGATAGCAAGATGTCGAGTATCCAAGACTTGCAGGCTGGTATGAGCAGAGATTCCAGGGTTACAGGTTTATACAGTTGATAGGACTAAATATACAATATACGATGTTGTTTGATTACAACATAATTACCATGTACCATAAAATTCTTGTGAAAAAATATAATGTGAAAAAATACTGGAGCAAGAAATATATATCAAGCAAGAAATATAATGTGAAAAAATTGTCGCCCGTTGCAACGCACGGACATTTTACTAGTATGGCTAATACCGACTGGGATTCATGCCTGATCTCGGTATGACTCGCCTTCGGACACACAAGCCGTGGGGCGTCAAAGGCCCACAAATATGCTAATCCGATATGGAGGGCATATGTAGTGGGGGAAATCAGATTTTTTTTATAACGCAGACACTCAGGGTCTGTTTGGTAGACTCGGTGGACTCAGAAAATCTCTACCCACCCAATTTTCGAGTGTTTGGTAGCCCGGTTTGGTCCCCTGAGCCGAGCCCACTTCATGCAAAAATGCCTCCTCAGCCGTGCCCACTTGAGAAGCTCAAATCAAGCTTCACAACCGGACCAGGCCGAGCTCATACGGAAAAATCCCATGCGTGGCCTCACCACCGAGTCCCGATGCCAGCCCGTCCCAAAATCGTACATCATTTTCCCCCTCGCGCTTCGCGCTCAGCGCCGCCGCACCTTGCTCGACCACGCCCGCGTTGGAGCAGAGCTCCGCCCCGCTTGTGCCGGACCCTTCGTAGAGCTCCGCCCCGCCCGCGTCGGACCCTTCGCCGCCCATGGAGTCGCTCTGCTTTCCCCGCATGGAGTCGCTCCGCCCGCTGCCTCCTTTTCCAAGATCCGGCGAGACGGCGAGGCCTGCTCGCTCCACGGTCCTTGGCCCGCCCGCGCGCCTGCTAGCTCCGCCACGCCTGGCCGCCAGCTACCTCCGCCCCTCGCCTGCCGAAACTGCTCCTTCGTCTCCGCCGGCTATCGTCATCCTCTCCACCGCGTCGGCGAGCAGAAACGACGACATGGCCTCCTCGGTGCCTTCACGGCCGCCGAGCATCTCCGGCGCCCCGCGCCACAGGCTCCTCGCACCTCTCCACGGCCGCAAGCGCCTCCCGTGCATGCTCCTGCACAGCGCAGCACGCCCGAGCGCCGCCGGCGACAGGCCAAGTCTAGATGAGGACTTGATTGCTTTTTCGAATTTTGTCCAGGGCTCTTTATGCAAGAATTTGGGGTCGTTTGTAATTTTGTATCTCTGGTCTCTCAGCTCAGCATGGCCGAATATATCCATGCTACCAAACAACTTCACACCTGGGCATGCCTCAACCCATAGAAGCCACCAAACAGCCCACCAAATCTCAGGTCAGCCTGTATAAGCCCAACCCGTATCAATTGGGAAAGACATTCTCAGCCCATACAGGCTACCAAACACACCCTCACGCATGTACAGACATCCTTATGACCACACACGTAAACCCTAACCAATGAGCACCTTCGAGAGACTGGTCCGGCATATCTTGAGGTTAAAGAAGTCACCACGGTCGCCTCGCTGTTTACAGGCACGTCACCTACCACTGAAAGTATAGCGCCAGTTAAATCCTGAAAATTCTGAAAAATGCGAACACTCATGCCAAATCTAGGATTTGAACTTGGGTGGGCTGGTTTCATCACAAGGAACCAAACCAGTTGAGTTAAGCTCACTTCACGAGGAAAGCAGATTTGATGCCGCCATTAGAGCAGGTCGTACTATTGAAGAAGAAGACCATGAAGCGTTATGTGCATTTGATTGTATTCTCTCCTTTGGTCCATTTGATTTCCTGTTTAGTTTGATTGAGTTTTTCTACCTTACTCTCCATGGAGCCACTTTGGTCCTTTCGATGTCGTCAGCCTCTTCCTATTCCTCTTACTCATTATTATTTTGATGTCGCTCAAATTCATATGCATATAAACCTAAGTTTAGACGGAGTGAAATGAGGCGCGTCAAGCTTAGTTGGTATCACTGTTTAATTTAAGAGAAGAGACAAAAAGGCCCAGCAAGCTAGCACGGACATGGAATACGCTATTTGCGTCTTTTTTCTACACACCATACACTATGCGTCTATGCCTAGTACACATATACCTGGGGTCAAGGGCCCCCAAAATTCCTGGGCCCGGGGCGGCCGCCCCTCCAGACCCCTCCAGGGCCGGCCCTGGTTTTACTCAAACTTAGTTGGTATCACTGTTTAGTTCAAGAGGCTACTTGACGCTGAAGGAGTTTTTTTTCAGGGTGATGGTGTCGTTCATAATACAAGATGGAATTGGTAGAGTGTTGTTTTGATGTGATGCAAATTCATATAAAGATAAAACTAAGTTTGGATGGAGCAAAATCCATATATACCTCTTGTAAGTCGCCGGTTTAGAAAAAGTCAAAAGTTGTAAATCTCTGTCGTTTGTAATCTCAGCAGATCATAGTGAAGATTTACTTGCTAGCACCCGTGATTTTCTCTCTTCCATTGTTGGAAGGGTTTTCCACGTTAATCTCGTAGCCCCGTTGTATTGATCTTACTTTTGTTCGTCGTTGATAACACTCATGGTGGCCACTCCTAAAGAACATCTCCTCCATGACACCATCGGTGTCAAAGAAGGTCGTGTTGGCCAGCCTCAAGGCCGAAGTTCCTTGAACAAAAGGTGTCGGGGGTGGGCTCATGGTTGCCGAGGCCGACATCACCTGTGGCGCCTTGCTATGCGTCGGGACATCGCCAATACTAGAGGTGACGTTGAGGTCAAGGGTCGGCATCGAGATGATGGGCATGGACAGCAAGGTATTCCTCGAGCTGACACGTGACGGTGCGGCAGCGGGCGGGAACGCACGACGACGCTGATAAGAAGGCAGGTGAGCGACCGTGGCGGTTTTCGTCCACGGGAAACCGAGCTCACCGCCTAGAGCACCATGGACGGTGGGATGAGGCCGGCGCTCCAAGTATGGTGTCGAGGACCTCTCCCTTGAGCATGAGTCCAGCTCGGGCGGCGGGCTGGTTCGTGAGGACATCCCCGTTGGCGCAAGCCTAGACAGCGACGACGGCTTGCGCCTCGGCCACCCGAGCAGCAACGGTCTTGGCATCTGTCGCACTCTTCTTCTCCTTCTGGCTTCGAGCTTGCCTCTTGTCGGACTAAGGTAGCCGCTGGTAGGACAGGCGGTGGCACCCTTCTTCGACGCGGATAGGCCATGGTCATCCTCCAGTGGCATCGGCTAGGGTGGGGCGCTAGGGGCGAGGGTTTCTGGTAGCCGTACAACGGTTTGGGGACTAGGAGGAGGGGAGTGTTATGTGTGTGGCGGTACACCAGGTGCAATGAGGACCCAAAAAAAGGCACATGCCAGACACAGACATTGATCGTTTCGCCCCAAACCCAATTTGGGTCAGGTTCGGGACGAGACGGATAACCCAAAACCCAATTTAGGCGGGTGGGTCTTGACCACTGTCCGCGTGGACACAAACAGACGGGCCACGGGGTGAGCCATTGGGTTTGCCCTAACAACACAAATCCAGGCATAGTTCCAGTGTTCATTTACGGCCAGTGTAATAGTTACAAACTCGTATTGTGTAGATCAATTCGGACTTCAAACTGATGCAGAAGTAGATATATAACTAAAGGAAATCACTTCTGTTACTTTATATTTCATTTGTTGCCACCACTTCGAGGTCCATGGGATAACACGATAAAACAGAACAATCGACTTCACTTCCATTATTCTATTTTCAGATTCCACTTACAGTCTGGAGCAACTTAAACAGGGCACACAATCTTCCATGCATCAACAACATCCTATACTCAACCTACCATCTATCTCTCTTAATAAATTCATCTCAACAATCTGGTCTCAAACTACACGGACAGCCTCGATTTGAGTGACCAGCGACGATCTACTCCAGTTTGAACTCACTACAGCAGATTCAGAAATCATGAGGATGTTTAGGTGGATAGAGTAGGGCTATCAACCGCCAGAGCCATCGTGTTGAGTCCATTGTCGACGTAAACGGTTGAGCCAGTGATTGCAGACGCCAACGGAGACACCAAAAATGCTGCTGCGTTGCCTACTTCATCTGTCAAACATGCAGCGATTTATAAGTAACTTGTAGAAGAACACCAAGTGTTGGGGGAAAGTGTGGAGTAAGAGGAAAATGAGACGATTTTGACCTGCCAAGAGTTCCTTCTGCAGTGGTGCGTTAACGTAAGAGTACTCGATCATCTTCTCGATGAAGCCAATAGCTTTGGCAGCTCGGCTCCCCAATGGACCTAAGGAAATTCGGTACAGTCAATGCATGGATCATGAATCATGATGATGAGGGCACACGGATAGAAATGCTACTGAATTATTAATGGTAGGTGCCCTAAACCACTACATCTGTTAGTTTAGTACACAAATGACGTTTTCTAGTGGAGAACTTTATGCCAAAAGGTTTCCTGGGAACAGGAATTATTTCATTATTTGCAAAGAAGATACCTGCTGATATAGTGTTCACTCTGATTTTTCCTTTTCGGCCTGCTTCATAAGCAAGTACCTACATAGAAAAGACGGCTTTGAAATTAATGCACGCAAAACAAAGCTGCTGGACATCAACGAACTAACTCATGTCACAGAGAAGTACATACTCTGGTATCACTCTCAAGTGCTGCCTTAGCAGAACTCATGCCACCACCGTACCTACAAAACAACCACCAATTAGATGATAAGTACAAGTAGTTTACTTAATAGCCGTGAAATCGTTAGAAGAAGATTTACCCAGGAATTGTCCTTTCTGAAGCAATGTATGTCAACGAGATACTTGCACCTCCTATTAAATTATTGAAATTCAAAAACAACGTAAGGGACACCTCTCCCGCTAAATAATGAAATAAACAAGACACTGAGAACAAGCAATGTAAGGGTTAGGACCCGTTTGATACTCTATCGCTATTCCCCACAGCCCACACAAATGCATTAACATTTTTTGGCAAGCCCATCTTGTTTACTTTCTCATAACGCCAGAAGGACAATCATGTCAAACATGGCACTGTTGGTGCTTGGCCAACTCACACGAGGCCTTGTTGAATGCCAAAGTGGCTGGAAATAAACACGGGGAAGATTGTCCTGTCATATTGTTTATATGGCACGTTTTTCATACAACTAAATGTGTAGTTGCATCCATGTAAAAGGGAAAATGACAGTTTATGTACTGCTTTTGTTTATCGTGGCTAACTTTGCAGGCACATAACAAATCATTAAAGGCATAAGGCAGATTCACATTGACATTTGTACTATAACCAACAGTTAATCTAATCGAACAGCAAGTGTACTATAGACACTCGTATACTTGCCCGATAAAATTCAGGCGCTAGCACAACATCAAAAAGAAAATGCCATCAGAATAAGAATAGACAAAGCATATCGGCAAGGACTGTCACCTGGATTCATGATGGGAAGAAAGTGCTGAAGTAAGGAAATAAACGAGTAGCTAGATGCTGAAACTGCGGCAAGATAGCCACTTCTTGACGTCTCCAGCAAAGGCTTTGTTACCTTTAAATTTTTAAAGTAAAAAACGAGGTTAACTACAAAGCAGATAAATACTACCAATGGCAATGATGATGACGGCAGTGATGGTGTGCATGTGTCTGTGTCTGTGCATGAAAGAGGCTTTACCTCAGGACCATTGGCAAGAGAATGCACAAGGATGTCAATGCTGCCAAAATCAGCCTTCACAGTCTCAGCTACTTCCTGCCAAATGAAGGCATACATGAATTAGGCCTTGGATAAGAAATATTGTGCATCATTGTCTTCATCATACCCCAGTATGAGTTTAAGAAGCATGCTGAAACTCACCTTCACAGTCCATTTTGAGGACCCCGCATACCTCTTATTTGCTTTAACCTACACCAGGAAAAGAAAGTGTCAGTACAGCAAGAATTGTAACTGGCAAGGAAAACATTTTGAATGATGACATCTGAGAATTACATCTTCAGGAACATCCTCCAGGGTGTCAAAAACTGCATCTAGTGGATAGACTTTGGTAATCTCCATAAGTGATCCATCAGGCAGCCTGCATCAAATGATTGTCAAACACAAGACAGATGATAATAGACCCAGCAAGGAACACTGAAGTGAACAGAATAAAATTATGGTAGAAGAACCAGAGGACATACTTCCTTGATTCATCAAACTTTCCACGTCTCAAACTTGTCTCAAATATGTTCAGTGCCTGCACATATAGATGCTCCGTAAGATTGTTCACTGGAATATCACCACAATGAATGAATAAACATGAAGGAGATAGACTTACAGGAACCCATGTACCAACAAGAATTTCAGCACCAGCTGCAGCAAGAGCCTTGGCTATTGCCCAGCCATAACCATTATCATCAGCGACTCCAGCAATAAACGCTCTTTTACCTGAAACAATGGACAATGAACTAGTAAATCTAGAGTACTTAGGTCAGATCACTTCCTCAAACGATCATTTAGGGTTGGTTTTAGTTTTGTGAAATTGCACAAAACTCACAAAGCTGAAAGTCCAATGTTAATAAAGTATCCTAAACAATTTTACCATAATAGTAATAAAACACATGTTTGTGCTACTAACAAAAAAGAATCCATTGTCGAATTTACCATATTTGCTAGCAGTCATCACATTTCACACAGTAGGATCCGTATGACTCGACTCCATCAATGCCAACTAAAAAGTCTTGGTTTTATTTTTGCCAACTGAGCTTTAAAGATGGTACAACAAAGTTCCTATCATTGTTCGCTATCAGTTGTAAGAGATGGAGATGGATGCCTTTGGGAGTGCTAGATCTACACAGACTACAAAGCATTAAGTTGGAGAGTGCCACTCCCGACGACTAGCTCTCTGAAGTGTTTTAATCATAATTTCAGCTAGAAAGCAAGCCATGTACAGAACAGTCTAGTCTCTAGCTGCCTAAGAGCAACCCGTATTTGTCCAATCCAAAGTAAACCTATTGCCCAAGACCATCCCTCCATCCCCAGTGTCCCTAATTCTGCTCTAGCTCTAGGACAAAGGAAAGGGGAAGACTTCCTCTAATTTCAATCATGGCATACCATTACACATAAGCATTCTCCTGAGTTCATTAATGAATCACAGCAGAATAAAAGGAAAAAATTGGTGAAGACCTATTAAAATGAAACGCTTATGCAAATTTAGGGACCTATGGTGAAAAACTTTCAGAAGGGAAAGCATTGAGCTGCTTCATTGCAAGCTTGTGCCCAGTTGTCCATAAATCTGGAAATCATATTCATGACCAATGCACTATAGGATTGTGAGGACTCGGGATTTACAATGACCAGGCTCGATGTGGTAACTGGCAAAGAAACATTTTATGGTAGTTTACATTGTTTTAGTATTTTCTTTTATAGAATATTTGGAACTTTCGTCTGCCCAACCAAGCAAAAAATTATTCAGACTGGTAATGTATGTGATATTGTAGATAAACTGTTTTGACTGCCATGTTATAATCTTCAAGATATGCTCTCTTTTGCTTCCTAGTGGCATTCCTTTTAAATGTTTGTCCTTAGATTATAGCAAGACTTTCTTTGAATTATCTCAGCATTCCATTTTCATATTCTCTAACGCATGATTCTGAATTCAGAATTCCTGTGAGATCGACGTTAACTTAAATTCCCTGGAGGCCACATTAGCTGAAGCCATATTCATTCAACTTTCACAGTTCTGGAGGGAGAAAAGGACGATTTAGAATTCTAGTTTTTGTCAATGGGAAAGCACAGCACACATTTTCACCTAAGTCTGCAGGGGGGCTTGCTCAGTTGTATAAATTGCACAGACGCAGGACAAGTTATTATATCAGAAGCACAATTGAAGCATATAGTAGACTGCATAATAACACAAAGGTACCAAAATGGCAAGAACAAACAAGGAAAAATACATTAACCCTTAGTACAGCTACAACCATCTATCATGTAGTTATTTCTTGACCAGATAAACAACTGAGTTTAGCTTACCTCTGAGATCAATGGGGAGCCCTTGGCCAGCTCCCTGAGACATCGCCCGCACAGAAAACCTCTTGTACTTTGAAGCAACAAGCGGCCCCGCCGATGCAGTCTGCACACAGCTTGCAAAGCCAGTTCTAGTACCGAGCGCCCTTCCAAACGCAGAAACCACAGATCTCGACCCAAGCACCCGCTGACAGGCAGGGATGCAAGGGCGCGCCGCCACCATCTGCATACCGGTAGCCGCAGACGCTCCCATCGTGCTTTATATATGTAGAAACACAGCAGAGGTGGAACTGCAACAAGAACGATCGTGTGTTTGTCATGTATGAACGAACCCATCAACGGAGCACTGGTGGCATGCATAGATTCGTGTTTATCCAGCGTTTTAAGTTTTCGCCGGGACAAACAAAAAATCGAAACTAGATAGCACAGTCCTACGTTGTTTAGCAGGAAGGCTGCACCGTAGAGGTAGAGCATGGACGGTTCGGTCACATAGTTAGTTTATTAATGGATGTTTTGGTGACACGAATAGAAGAATTTCATCTTTATTCTATAGCAGGGTTTACTTTCATCTGCGGGTACGACAAAGAAGCTAGCACAAGCAGAAACATACTTAGTAAAAGCCATTCGTCTGCCTCCTACAGTATTTTAAGTTTCTACAGCAAAAAAGAAAAAAAAAACTAAACTATATCTGAAATTGAAACTGCTACTGAAAAACAAGAGGCGGCGGCAGCAGCAGCAGCAGTTGCAGGCGTCCAAGTCGAAACCCGGGTGGTGAACCATCTGGTCCGTTGGCAGCGGGAGATTTGCCGAGGGGGCCTCGCAGCCAGGCGGAGCAAAAGGAAGGGAATGCGGGGCGCGGCGCGCGGCGTAGGTCCTTACCTGAGCTCCGGCGAATGGGGTGCGGCAGGGAGGCGGGGATCTGATCCGATCTGAGGCGGAGAGCACGAGGGGCGCGTGCTTGCGGCCGCCGGGGGTAGGGACTTGGGAGTTGGGAGGGAGGTGGCGAGGGTTTCGATGAGACCGAGGGGGTTTTGTTTCTTCGGGTTGGCTGAGCAACCCACGCTGATACGATACGATGCCAGCTTAGCTGCTGTCCCGGGTTTATTATTTGGGCTGGATACTGAAGGCCTCTCCAGGTTTGCACTTTCAGTTCTACTCCCTAACTAGCGGCTTCTGTCATACAGAGCTGCTATCCCCCTTGGCAACTACCACCATCTTAACCAAGTCTATTGTCACCAGGGATAAGCCAAATGTTGAGACTTGCTACAAAATTTCAACAAGGCTGTCTGCCGTCTGCAATAGAGTGCTTATCACAGGCACGGAAGGATCAGCAGCAGAGCTCAAGAGGCTCGGCCAGATATATGATGTAGTATGAAACAACTATGGTGCGAGTACCTACATGTCTCTGAAAAGTTTGCACTCCGAAAACTTTACATTAATATCGTACCTTCATGCAGTGTTGAGAAAGTAAAAGCTAGTAACGAACATGTATGCGTTCTAGCCTGGCATCTTAAAATAACTCTGCACTTCACTTCTAAATACCTGCTCAACACCAATGAACCTTCCTCGGGAATTTTCAGGAAACCCATTGGTTAATAAATGGATGATCCCTCGTCTTTGACATCACTCAATATTACGATAGGGTTCACTTGGAGGAACTTGCTTCCGGAACTCTGCATTCAAGACAAGCATGTTAGCACGCACTTGGCTTCACCAAAGTCATAGAAAGGGCGAAAAAGCTACACAGTAAAACATCACTGGAATTGATGAGACCTTCCCTAAAAAAACAAAATAAATGCATGGGACCGATAGTTATGTAGTAACTCTCATATTGATCGAGTATGGATCATTTCTCTATGGTTCTCTATCCCTATCCAGGGTCTGACACAAATCATGCAAACAGTATCCTAATTGTATGAGAATCCACACTCAGAACTAATGGTAACATGCAGAAAATGTGTTAAGTTCTTTCATGCACAGGCTATTAACTACATTGATCAAGCAATTAGTAATGCATGATAATTATGGCTGCTTGTAATGAAACAGGCAAAGGATGCATTTTTTCATTGTTGTAAGATATCAAATATGTACCTACATACTGTTTTGTCGTGTTTTTCTTTAAGGAACCGTGTAACTGATAAGCTTGTACGCTTAGTTCTTCACTGCAACGCCACATAAATAACTGCAGCAACAAATAAATGCTCTGAATAACACGCCAGTACAGCACTACATTAACTAGCACATTTTTTTATTTTTACCTCAAACATCCAATCTTCTATCTGTGCATACTACAAGTTAGCAGCCATCATTCTAGCTGATAGGCATACATAATCTGGTGTGATTCTTGGATTCCCTGCCATTCACATCAATGTTAGAGCGATGTTTGCAAATAAAAATAAAAAATCCTTGCAAGCAGCATGTGAGAGATTCCATATACCATCTCCACCCATCCAAGAAGAAAATTGAACAAGAGGGAAACTATAACGCACTCCCTCATTTATGCTAATGTTCTTAAAAGAGTATCTACCATTCGCAAGAACTTGGCAACACCCTTCCATATTGCTCATGGAAATAACCCATTCCAGAACACATTTCATCCTGTGGAGTAGGAGTTGCCCGTCGGATTTCATCAGTTCTGAAGGAAGCATAAATCTGCAGATAAGAAATGATTATGAAATCAGAATCATGTTGACATAACTTTAGTGAAGATCAAAGTTTAACTGTTCACTGAAAGTCACAAGAGCATTAACATGACTAACCCAGTTCCTAGAAAGACAGAGTTACCTCTGTCTGAACCGGCGCATCAAGCCCATGCTTATCATCTGGAGTTATGTCTTTTGTATAAAGTTGTGTTAAACAGTTCCTTGTCCTGCAAATAGAATGTAAGAATCTTATACTACCATAAAATACATGCATATCAGTAACTTATATTTCCGGCACCACAAACACATTATATTGAAACGCAGTGCAAGGTTGCGTGATGCAACAAGCAACATTTCATGTTTTGATTGACAAATTCCATCGCACTATCTCTAAGAATTGTGAAAAACAAAAAACTAACCTGTCATGTTTTTGGAGCAATGACCTCCTAAGTCCTAACTGACTGAGTTGGATATGCTGTCAATACCAGGTCGACAGATTGATCCTTGAGAACATCAAATACTTCAACTGAAGACTACTTAAGCTAACCTAAATCTTGTTTAAGTCTTGATGTCTGATTCAGTTATCACAGAATTTTGATCAGAAAATCACCATTCTTAAGATTTAAGCTCCTGAGATATGCAATCTGGATCTCTGACAGGATAAGCCTGTGCAAGAGCAACTTGGCAGTCACGATGGACGCATCAGGACCCAGTCTTATCTAGCTGTTTAGGGTCAAGGTTACTTTCATATGCAGCAGCTAATTCATACCATTCTTGGAGACATTTTTTTTTTTTGAAATTTTCCATATATAAATAAAACCCGAGCAGCAAGCCGCCTCATTAAAAACCTTCCAGTCCCCTTAGGTACCCTGGTAAGGAAAAGAGTGCGTAAAAACTTGCTGTCCCCCGATTACACAATGTTTTTACAATCTAACGTGATCAGATTCTGAACGCAGTCAGGAGCTGAGTCACGGAGTAAGTCAGACAAACCTGATTTACCTAACTGAGCTAAAACATGGGCTACACCATTACTAACTCGGTCCACTTTCACAACTGAGATGTCACAATATAATTTCAGGATCTCTCTAGCCTCTGTAACTAAGCTCCAGCTAGCCGATTGTTCTAAAGAATTTGAGCTTAAAACTTGAACTGCACGAGAACAATCAGACTCAAGGACAGCTGGCCACATACGACCAGAGCTAAGATGACGAATCCCTTCAAGACATGCTAGAATTTCGGCTTCCTCGGCACTGGATCAAGACGGGATGAACTTCCACTCAGCGAGAAGAGGGCATCCGCTATGATCGCGAATAATGATACCAATGCCTGCAGTCTTTGAGATAGAGTCCCAGCCGGCATCTACATTTGCTTTAAGCGTACCCACTGCAGGAGGTACCCAGCCTATTGATATAATTTGATTATCCTTGCTGATTCCTGTGTAAGATTGATGGTAGTTCACCAAGTAAGGGATCGAGGCTGAGACTGATGCCTTCCCATCCCCATGGATAATATTATTGCGATGTTGCCAAGAACGCCATAACATGAAAATGATCATTGGACGTTGATCCTTGGACGCATTGCTGAGAAGAGAAAGAATCCATTCAGCGTCATTTCCTCTAAAGACCGATTCATCAGGTAAGGACCAGTGGTCACGCAGCTCGTCCCGAATCGCTCTCGGTATCGTGCACCCGACGAGAGCGTGATGAGCATCTTCCACCGCTTGACCGCAGATTGAACAAATCGGATCCACATGCGATATACGGTGGCTTAAATTTTGAAGGGTACCTAAAGAATCCGTCGCCACCCTCCAAGCAAATATCCACAGCTTCGGTGGCACATTTAGCTTCCAGATTAGATCGAGCACTTTCCTTTCTCCTGATGCTTGAGAACTAGATTGCCCAGCGCTGAGTTCCTGTAGCTTTGGTTGCATTCCAATGCGGTAGGCGGACCGCACGCTGAAAAAGCCATTGTTCTCGCCACTCCATGCCAGAAAATCATCCGATCCGCGGGGAGCAAGCTTGATATTTAAGATAACCGCCGCATCATGAGGAAGACAGCAACGCCGAACTGCAGCTTCATCCCAGGTCCGCGTCTCTTGGTTGATAAGATCGCTGACCCATTTTAAACGAGTAGTACCTCTTCTTCCGTCCACCCGAAGGCCACCCTCTCTAGGTAGCCAATTGTCATGGAAGATTTTAACACTGTGGCCCGTTCCAATCCTCCAGATAATCCCTTTTTTCAACAACTCTAGCCCGTGAACAATACCCCTCCAGGTCTGTGATTGGTTTTGGATAAAAGCTATATCAAGTAGATGACCTGACGGATAGTATCTTGCTTCAAAAGCCTAGCACAAAGGCTGTCCGGGCAATGAATCAGGCGCCAAGCTTGCCTTGCCGGAAGGGCTTGATTAAACATACGGAGATCCCGGAAACCAACTCCTCCATGAGCCTTTGGCCTAGTGATTTTGTCCCACGCTAACCAATGCATCTTGCGTTTATTGGTTTCATCGCCCCACCAGAAATTATGAATGATTTGCTCCAACTCCTCTATCAACCCAATTGGAAAACGAAAGACACCCATAGCGTACGTTGAGATTGACTGCAGCACAGACTTTATAAGAGTGTCCTTCGCGCCCGAGGACATGTACTTTTCAGCCCAATCACTAGCATGCTTTGAGAACTTCCCTTTCGTGGATTTAAATTTACCTTTTGTCATCCTCCCATCAGGAACTGGCAATCCCAAATACTTCTCCTCAAAACAGCTTGTGTCATATTTAAGGATGTTCTTGATCTCAACTTGGACCTCAGGAGTACAGTCAGGGCCATACATTATGGAGCATTTGCCAAGACTCACAAGTTTTCCCGTACCTTGCTCATATTTATCCAAAATCGACTTAATAACTGAGGCTTGATTAACATTGGCTTCAAAAAACAGAAGACTATCATCCGCGAATAATAAATGTGATATACCCGGAGCACGTCGACAAATATGCAGCTCTCGCAAAGAATTAGCCTCAATTTCCTTGCGGATTAAACACGACAAACCATCAGCGACAAACAAAAATAAGTACGGCGAAAGAGGATCACCTTGGCGAATACCACGAGAAGGGATGAAGGAGTCCAACATGTGCCCGTTAAAGCGAACCGAATATCGAACAGTGGTGACGCAAGCCATGACCCACTGGATCCATTGACTATGAAAGCCTAATTTCGCTAAAACTCCTTCCAAGAAACCCCAATCAACACGATCGTACGCCTTAGCCATATCCAATTTATAAGCACAATATTTTTTGCGGTCTGCCGAGTGCACTCAAAAGCCATCAGAGCATTATCCGTAATTAAGCGTCCTGGGATAAAGGCGCTTTGAGTGGGTGAAATAATATCCTGTAGCAAGGGCCTTAATCTGTTCACCAAGCACTTAGAAACCACTTTGAAAATCACATTACAAAGACTAATCGGTCGGAAATCCTTTAAGCATTCAGGATCATTCTTCTTCGGAATTAGGACAATTGTCGCGTCATTTACCTCCTCGGGCATGGTACCGGAAGAGAAAAAAAGTTGTACCGCACGAACCACTTCATCTTTGAGGAGGTCCCAGTTTCGCTGAAGAAAGCGCGCAGGAAAACCATCAGGACCAGGCGCCTTCAATGGTCCGATCTCAGAGAGGGCGTCACTGATCTCCTTTTCTGAAAACGGAGCACAAAGCTTCCCATTCATATCATCGTCCACACACCGACGCATAGCATCTAAGACCGGCTGAGAAGAGATGTGATCTTCTCTAGTGTACAAGTCCTGAAAGAAATCTCTAGTAATATTCTCCATCTCCACCGTATCAGATGTCCAAGTACCATCTAGGCGCTTCAGTCGCCGAATTTTATTCTTACGTTTGGAGGAAACGCACGACGATGGAAGTATTTTGTGTTCTGATCACCTTCACGAAGCCAGGCAATTCTGGACCGTTGCATCCACAATATTTCTTCCCTGTAGAGAAGCTCATCCATCTCCTTCTCGAGACCCACACGCGCAGCAGTACTAGCATCGTCCGTCCTTAATCGGAGCTCACCCAGTAATTTTCGTTTTTTCTCTAGCTCTTTCGGTACAGATTTAAAGTGCTCACTTTTCCAGCTTTGGAGATTCCCCATTACAGCTTTCAGCGATGCCGCAACATCACCGAGATCTTGTCCCGGCACTCTGCGCGACCAAGCTTCTTCTACCGCAGCTGCCAGCGACGGTTCACGTTCCCAGGCCACCTCATAGCGTCTAATTGGATCATTAGTCCTGCAGCTGCTAGGATTATCCGCTGAGAGAAGAATTGGACAATGGTCTGACCTCGAGGAGATAATATGTCGCAATCTGTACTCCGGGAATAAGGCAGACCAAGCCGGCGTAGCAACCGCCCTGTCTAGTCGGACTTTGACGTTACGAGTACCCTTCTGTTTGTTATCAAAAGTCCACGGAACACCAACGAAACCGATATCATGGAGATCACAGTGAGACAGCACCTCGCGAAAGTCTACCATCAGTCTTTCCGATCTTTGGGTATTGGAAAAATGCTCCTCTTGCCACATGGCTTCGTTGAAATCACAAAGCATCAACCACGGGAGATCAGAACGTGGTTTTATTTGGCGAAGCTTTGTCCACATGATATGGCGATCGGCAGCCTTTGGCTCTCCATAAACAAAGGTAGCTCTCCACATGTGATCATAGGGGCCTCCGCGGACATGAACATCAATGTGCCTATTGCTAAAGGAGAGAAGATCAACAGTGATGTCTTCAGACCAGTAGAGAGTAATACCACCACCTTTGCCCTCGCCATTAACAGCAAAACAATTTTTCAAACCGATTCTATATCTCAGATTTTCCACTCTATCCTTCTTTTGCCTCGTTTCGCAAATGAAAACGAGACTGGGCCTGTAAGTCTGCACAAGGCAGACAAGTTCCTGAACGGTCGCGTCCTGCCCCAAGCCGCGACCGTTCCATCCTAATGTCGTCATTGGGCCCGGCGGTCCCCCTCGAAGGAGGCCGCCGATGTTGCCAAGTCAATTTCATTGTCAGTCTTCCTCAATTTTGAGCGTGTCCGTGGGTCAGTGTATGGTGAAGGGGGCGGCGGAACAGCATCTTGTAAGGCGACAAGAGCAGAGCTATCCACGCCAACCATCGGATCCTCATTATTGAAATCAATATTCTTCCTTGCGTTTGGAATAGCATTATGTTCATCTCCTTCAATTGCAAGAACTGGTTTCAGCGGACTGGTAGCCGAGTCATTCAGCTCATCCTCACCATCTAGGTCTGCATCTTCTGAAGAGCGCTTACGTTGTTGGTAAACAGAACCACCTCTCCCCATCCGGCCACCACGTCCGCGAGGAGCAAAAGACCTTGGTTCCTGAACAGGCGGATTATCACGCCTAACGGCAAGCATAAAATCACCGTACTGCAACTCCTTTTCCGTCCAGACACCATCTCCACATTCTTCATGGTTGTGCCCAATTATACCACAATGTTTACAGAAAAACGGAACCTTCTCATATTTGACGAACAACCACTTCTTGCCCTCTCCCTCAACATTCAGCGAGACCACCCGTTGCAGAGCTGTGTTAACATCAATCAACACACGAATGCGGACATAGTTTCCCTCATAGAATAACCTAGGTGTCATCTGCACCTCCTTCGTCTTCCCAATGCGGCGTGCTAGATCATCAACTACTGATATTTTCCGGTATAGCTCGGGAATTCCATGGATTTGAGCCCACACAAATAATCCCCCAAAGGCAAATTTCTCCGGATCATCTTTCCCATCGTAATCTTCAATAAGAACTGCCCAGCCGCGGAAAGTCCACGGTCCCTGATGAACCACCTTCTTCCAGTCTCCTAAACAATGCATCTGAAACACAAACAAGTGAAGGAGATATGCCCTAGAGGCAAATAAATAAGTAGTATTTATTGTGTTATCTCATGAGTTTATAATAGGTTTGTGTATTATGCTATAACTGTATTAATCGGAATTGTTAATACACGTGTGATACATAGACAACCAGGTCCCTGGCAAGCCTCTATATGAGCTAGTCCATTGGGCAACAGTTGATCGAGATTCCCGATCAAGGACAATGACGTCGGTTGACAATGGGGTCATCTTGTTAGTTGAATAAGGTGATGGACATACGCAAAGTATTGCAATAAGATCGTGTTACGATGTTTGTCATTTGCAATAGATAAGAGTATGATAGCTTATTCCTTAGACCGTGAGACCGTACTTATTGTTGCTTCGTAGGAGTGCTTTGAGAGCATCAAACGTTGTGTCTTATATAGCATGACAATAACGGTGTCCATCTTGGGTATTCCGAAAGAGCATCAAGACGTAAGGATCAAGAGCGGGATTTGTTCATTCTTGTAATGGAAAGATACTCTGGGCCCACTCGGTGATATTGCATCTATATAGCTGCGCAGCTTATGACTAGGTCATGGAGATGTAATATCGCACACGAGTTAATAACCTTCGTCGGTAACGAGATACAACAAAGGCATCGGTGTGTCTACGATCATATCTCGGACAAGGTAGTATCGCAGAGACAAAGGGAATGAATGTCATACTTATGGTTCAACGACGATATTCGTGGAATGCACAGGGGTCGTCATATATTTCCAGGTATCCCTGACGATCATTGGTGAGCGGAGTGTCTCGACCATGTCTGGAGTGTTCCCGAACCGTAGCGTAACAAACTTAAGGTCTTAGCGACGCTAGGAGATAGGTTCTGGAATTTTATAGGAGTTTGTTGGAGAGAAAGAAATGATCCGGAAAGAGTTCCGGTGGTCCGGAAGTAGTTCCGGGGAGGTATGGAATGGTTCCGGGAATGTCCGAAAGTTGTTCGGATGGTTCCGAAATAGTTTCGGAGTCAAGGGATATTGAATTATATATAAATATATTAATTATGAATTAATGGGAATTTTATATTAATTTAATATTAATTAAATAAAGGAAAAAGGGGGCTCCCACCTGAACGGATAGACGTCGCCTAGAGGGGGGGGGGGGGGGGTGAATAGGCGATTTAAAACTTTTTCGAGGAGCCGGAATATCCGGTCCAATAGTGACCGGAAATTCCGAGTAGCCGGAATATTCGGTACACAAATGACCCGGAAATTCCGGTATGCTTGATAAAGGCGGAATAAAACTAGAGGTTTACTTTAACAAGCATACAACCTAGATATATAAACTAGGCTCACCTATGTGCACCAACAACTTAAGCTAAGCAATACTAGTAACAAGATGATAGCAAGATATATGACTTCAAGCATGAAGGCTATCACAATGTAAAGTGCATAAGTAAAGAGCTCGGGTATAGAGATAACCGAGGCACGCGGAGACGAGGATGTATTCCCGAGTTCCACCCAAAGGTGTACGTCTCGTTTGAAGAGGTGTGCGCGACCACAACAGGTTAGCCGCAACGCCACAAAGGCTCACCTTCTTCTCCTGATGAACTCAACCACAAAAGGTTCGAGTTCACCTTCCACTATTGATCTCCTTTGGGGCGGAGATCGAATCCCGTAAAACTCTTGAGGCACACACCCACAACTTAATTGGGGGCTCCCAAGTCTTGAGGCACACACCCACAACTTAATTGGGGGCTCTCAAGTGACCACAAAAGGTCTTGACCACAAAAGGTCTTGGCCACAAAAGGCCGGCCACAAAAGGCGTCTAGGGTCCAAAGACCCAAGAGTAACAAGCTCACAAGTATCACCACCACGAATCCTCGTGGAGGGCTCAAACCGATGCAAATGCAATGGCAAGAGCACACGAAGTGCTCGAGTCCTTCACTCTCAAATTCCAACACAACAACAAATGTTTATGGGGGAATAAGAGAGGAAGAACAAAGGAAACCACAAAGGAGTCAAATCCTTCACTCCCAAATCCCACCAAAATCAACTAATGCTTATGGGGGGAGAAGAGAGGAAGAACAAAGAAAAAGAACCACAAAGGAACTCCAAGAACTAGATCCACTAAGTTCCCCTCACTTAGAGGAGAGATGGATTGGTAGGATTGTAGATCTAGATCTCCTCTCAACATTCCCTAAAGAATATGGAAGATTCAATGGAGGGATTGAGAGGGAAGTGAGCTTTCCAAGGTCAACAATGGAGTAGGAGAGAGGGGAAAGTCGTGCTGCCTTGGATTGGCTGGGGAAGAAGAAGTGGAGGGGTATTTATACCCCTCCAGGAAATATAGCCGTTGGCTGTTTTGACACTCGGAAATTCCGGTATAAGTGACACCCGGATTTTCCGGTCATCCGGAAATTCCGGTCTAGAGAGACTCGGAAATTCCGGTCACCCGGAAATTCCGGTCTAAGAGAGCTCGGAAATTCCGGCTGGAGTCAGAAGCAAAACCAAACTTTTCCTTAGCCATTTCTGGAGGACTTTTCTGGGGGCACTCGGAAATTCCGGTATATGGAAATTTCCGAGCACAATTTCCGACTGAAGTCAGAACCCTTTTTCTCCTTTCCTTAGCCGTTTTCTTGGATGAGCTGGGGAACCGGAAATTCCGGTAGGGCGGAATATCCGGCCCCAATAATCCGAATCAGCAGAACACCGAAACGAAAACTGCTATAACTTTTGCAAATGAACTCCAAATGAGGTGAGACCAATTTTGTTGGAAAGATAGCGACGAAGACTACCCAACAAAAATAGAGTAAATTCACCACACATGGCAAGGTGTGGGACTTTCCTCACGGAAGAACCGACAATATTTCCGCCACCGAAAACGCAACAAGTTGACCAAAGTAAAACTGATTTCGATGAACAAGAGCTTGACATGGAGATGAACCAAGCTCTAACTCCTCACCACCATAAAAGCCAAATAAGAACCAAGAAATATGATATGCCAAGTATGCAAAGGTTTGAGCTCTCAACAAGAATGCGATCAAGTTACTAACTTGAGAGCCCCTCTTGATAGTACGCCTATCTATCCTATAGCCCTATCAAGATCATACCTTTGCCTTGAGCATTCCACTTGAGTTGGATGATGACTATCTTGATCTCTTCAAGTGGGTCATCTTTCTTGATTGCGCGTCCAATCACTTGCTTGATGAAGACTTCTCCAAATACTCCCCCATGCTCACAATGGGAGAGTCTCGCTTAGCTTCATCTTCATGTATCCATTGCAAGCACCAAGCATAGGATCTTTTCGAGAAAGCTTCTCTTGGTCTTGCACAACTCATCTTTTCTTCACTAAGATGATGTCTTGAATCTTTAAGACATTCTTGCAATAAGCTTCACTCAACACATAAGCTTCAAGAGTCCAACACATGAACTCCACAATTCCATGGACATGATCTATAATGATATCTCAATGCAAACATTAGTCCATAGAGATTGTCATTCAATTACCAAAACCACACATGAGGGAAAATGCTCTTTCAATCTCCCCCATTTTGGTAATTGATGACAATCTCTTTTGAGAGGGTTTATAATATGGAATTTAACGAACAAGAATGGTTGCACTAACATCAAATACTACAAAGGTATGTGATGTTAGTCCATCCACATATAGAGAGTAAACTCCCCCATAATTTATGCACGTGTGTATGAACATGAATTCATTGCATATATTATCGACCATTACCGATGGTGGAGTTTCCACTATATATGTAAAACCAAGCAACGAATGCAAAGGCAAGGAAGGCAAATAGGCAAATACTTAAGAAGGTACCAAAGTAGATACCAAAGTAAAAAGCCAATTCCATACAACCCTCCAAAACTTCTCCCCCATTGGCAACGATTGCCGAAATGGGCGAAAGGCTTTGGAAAGGTAACATAATAAGATCTCCTTCATTATTTATGCATTTCTCGTGATATGAGTGAAATCAAATGCACTTATCCAATGTGAAGGGATGAAGGGGATCAAACTATATTGAGGATCCAAAAATTGCACAAGAAAGATATCAATTGAAATCCACTGGAAGGATACCAATTGCAAAGGGGAAAAGCATTCACAAAGAAGCAAGCAATCAAGGGATCCAAAACCAATTGAGCACAATAGGATATTATGATAAGATCAACCAAGTGTTCTAAAAATCACGAGGGAACTCCCCAAGGTACATGCACGATGAAAATATTTGTATTTCAATATGGTGTGCATAACATGGAATCCTCGCTCCCTCCTAGATGCTTTCGAACACAAAAAAGTGCAAGATTGTATAGTTAAGAAAATAAGTATACCTTGCAACAAACAAATGTTGAGCAATAAAGGAGAGAAGTGGAAAATAAAGACTTGCTCAACCGGGAAAGGATGGGTGTGACATGGAAATACAATTTAGGAGACTAAACAAGGATGAGCCTAAGCAACACCATAGTCTTTCAAATTATGAGGCACATAGTGCATATCATGTATTTTGCAAACAAGCACACCCAAGATGATAAATCAAATAGGATCACAAGCTTATTAAGAGGCAATGTGAAACCAATAGAAAAACAAAGCTTGTGCCATTTAGAGATCACCAAAGACTCAAGAAAGTAGTAAAAGGTGATCACTAAAGATTTTGAATACCAATTAAATATGTAACTACCCTCATGTGTATAAGTTTCTAAGTGGACACTAAGTCCTCAAAGAAACATGCACACACAGTGTAGGCACAAGGTCAAGCACATGATATTCAAGAGGAAGTCATAAATACACCGATAAGAATTTTTGCTTAAAATCAAAGCACATAGCTCAAATTATTCTGAAAGGGTATAGATGAACTTCCAACACCAAGTTCTCAAAGCATCACAAATACCCACATAGGATAAGTGATAGTTGGGATACTTCGAGACACAAAACAACTATCACATAAGGCAAATGGTTTAAGGGAATTCATCAATATTGCATATGAGAGATTTTGAAATGAATTTGCTAGATTAACACATTGGGGATCCGTGAATCATGAAAATGATTATATATATAAATATATATTCCCCTTGATGTTTAATCATCCCGGCTAACTCACATTTGCAATGAAGATGTATTGAATCAAACTTTGCAAAAACCATATCAAATGCAACTTAGAGAAACTCATGCCAAAGAACAACCTACACAAGGTTGAGAGCTAGAAGTATATGCATGAGTTAGATACTTGTTACCGAGATAGCATTGACGGTGTAGAAGATGAGAGTTCACAATCATCCAAACTTGACTCCAAGAAGCACATGGTGAAGACATCTTCTTTTAAATAGAGGCAAGCTTCCAATGCATCTCTCATGTACCTAAAACAAATCAAGTACACAATGGTACCCAAACTAATTGGGTCCAAAGTAGTTAGTCCAACTACAATACATAGGACAAACTCCACGTAAATATGTGCATATTGATGTGAAATAGAATTTCATGCACATCTTAGCCATTTAGGATTTGATGGATTTTATCCTATATATTGGATCAACGAAAGTAAACATGCCATAAGATATTCATATAGTAAATATGCATGCACAAAACTTTCAAGAACCAAGCGAGATACAATTTGGACAAAACACCAATTAAATCAAGAAGCTACACAAAAGTGTGGCAAGAGAAGGATTTGTTCTCATTGTATCAAAGACTCAAACCAACACATGATTGGAGAAACCAATTTGAAAATATATCAAATGAAATCAAGGTCAAGGCTAAACCAATGAGCATAAGAAATAAATCAAACAAACATGCTCGAAGGTTTATCTCATCCAAAAGGTAGACTAGGAACCATGGGATGAGATAGCCAACTCCACAAAGAAGAGTAAGGTTTCAACAACTAAACCAAGCCCTCTACAATTTTCATGATGGCACAAAGTACCAAGACGAAAAATGTTTGTCTTTCAAAGAGACAAGTCATCGGGAACAAACACCAATTGAAGACAACTAATGTTGAATAACATATAGGATTGCTCCCCCAAGATTTGTGCATTACTTATGATCTTGTATTTGAATACAAAATGCACAAAAATGGGATCATCACTTTTCATATATATTGTTAACCATTTAGTCATGTTCAAGAAGAGCAATAAGATACAAAACCAATTTAAAAAACCAATTTAAAGAATAATGTTCTAAAGAGTATAGAGTAGCTTCCCCATGATTAGTGCATTTTTAAGATCTTGTATGTAAATACACACAAGTGGGATCATTACCCTCCATATATCTTTTTGAACACAAAGTTCAAGAAAATCAATAAGACCCGATAACAATAAAAAGGATGATGTTCTACTCAATGTAGGATAGCTCCCCCAAGACTAGTGCATTACTTAGAATTAAGTCTTCGAAAGTAAATGCACAACAATGGGATCCTTGATTGTCCTAACTCAAGAAAGCACAACACAAATTATGAGTAGAGCAACAAAAAGATCCAAATGAAGCAAAGAAGACAAAAGGGTGGTTAAACCAACACAAACTTTGGCGATAAAGATAAGACAATTTATTAACAATAGCCAATGTAAATATGATCAATAATTTTACCACCAATATAATTATCACTTGTCAAAGACAATGATTGTATGGAGATATTTCTCGGTGGTACATGACATATATGTATTCAAGATCATATTCACAAAACATAAGCACGTGGCAAAATAAAAGAATTGAAAAACATGCTTATCTAGATATTCAATGATCATTCTAGGCATCAAGAAACTTTCTCACAAACAAGATACCAAAAGATGGTTGATCAAAATGCATTTAAGAAAATATGGAACTTGTTTGAGTACCATGCCACCTAGGAACAAGATAATCAACAATATCAACTCTAGGTGACACTACGTCACATGTTCACATTTTCTAGGCTTGTAATATGCACATAGCTTATTACTCCCCCATCATGTGATAATCCATTCTTTTTAACAAGAGGCAAAAGAAATCCAACAAGAGATAATTAATGGACATTAGAATTTGAATTTCTCATGAGTATACCACAAAGAGAGTAGATAATATTGAAATATCACTACTAAGTGGTATTCCTCATGAATACACATTTTAAGGGGGTGAGTTACCAAAAAAGCACATCACTCCCCCAAAATGGGATAGTCCATTAAAATCCCTAAAAGAGCCACTTAAGATAAATGCAAATAGGCAAGAGGCTCAAACATACATGGTGTGCAAACCAACATACACAAGCTTGATTACTCAACATAAGTAAGTAGAGTGCACAACACATATGAAACACTAGTAAGGCACAAAACCAAACACATGCAAGGGTGCAAGTAACTTTCAATGAGTACGTATGAAGTAAATACAAGTTACCGCAAGGAGGAGCATTGGATAAATGCTAAGACAATATAATCCACTTGACTTGACTTGAGATAATATGGATGATGAAGATCCCTTAATTCTTCATGATGTAGTCAAGTCTCCAATGTCCTCCACTTACACCTATTGATCAAGTTTTAGCTTGTTGGTCCCCAACCAAGTTGGGTCCTAAGAGGTTAGTCACAATAGGTTTGGCAACCCAAATGGTTCTTTTCTTGACACCACTTTGAGTACCAATAAATTTGGCAAACACATTGCCAACCTTATCCTTCCGAAGAGAATGAACATTATCAATAGTAGGAGGGTTGGATAAGGTACTATGAGTGCAAGAAGAAGCAAAGTGATCCTTCCCACGACATTTGTAGCAAAGGCGGCTTTTACCTTTCTTCTTGGGAAGGGAAGGTTCTTCAACTTGGGAAGCTTGAGTTTGAACTTGAGGTTGCTTCCCTTGTTGCTTCTCACTAAGAGGCTTCTTCTTCAAAGGGCAAGATCTCACATGGTGCCCTTCAACCTTGCACTTGAAGCACACAATCTTGGCCGAATCAATAACTTGTTCTTGGCCCTTCTTATTGATGAACTTGTGCTTCATCTTGTTCTTGGACTTGTTCTTGTTGTTGGAGTTGAATCCAAATCCACTCTTGTCATGAGGAAGTTGTTGCACTCTCAACATGTTGTCGAGGGTGGACTTCCCTTCATGACACTTCTTCAAGTCTTTCTTCAAGGAAGTGACTTGTGCCTTTAGCTCTTTGAGTTCCTCTACATGGTTAGTTTCAACACAAATACTAGAGGAAGTAGATGCTACTTTGTTAGAGCAACAAGGCAAGGAATGTAATTCATCACAAGATGTAGCAATTTTATTAGTGGATGAATTACTAGAACTAGCACATGGCAATAATGCATTAGAAGTAGAGTTTGTGCTAGTGTTCACAAGAGGCTCACAAGATTTTACCTTCGTAGTGACCGCCTCATGATCTAACTTTAGCTTAGCATGGGATGCTAGGAGATCCTCATTAGTGAAGGGGATCGTGTGCAGAAAACAAAAAATTTCTTACCAACGATATCCTTAAACTAGCCAAGATCTACACTATGCAGATATAGAAGTACGGCGGAGATCGGAATACATACCCTCGTAGACCGAATAGCGGGGATTACGCTCCCGCACAAGCGTTGACGATGAAGACGACGTAGCCGACCTCTAGGTCGCGGAGAACTCGGCGCGACGAAGACGACGAAGATGACCCCGAGGTCAGGTGGAGGAAGTAGGCCTCCGAGTACCGCTAGCGCAGCACCTCGCAGGGAGTCGCACACATACGGTGGAGACGACGGCCTCCGAAGCTCCAGTCCAGGACGAGCAGCGGAAGACTTGGACCGGAACACCAGCAACGCGGTAGTGGGCTATGGTGGAAGAGATCCACCTCCTCTACTCGGCGCGACTCCGTCAAGGGAACCACGAGATCGAGAGAGAAATTGGGAATTAATTGGTGAATTAAAGGGCCAGGGGTGCCCCTTCTTATATAGGCTCCCAGGGGGAGCCAACCTTGCCAGCCAGGCAATGTGGGACTATCCCCCATTGCCTGGTTCGGCCAAACCAGGTGCGCCGGCCCTAGGTGGGCCCCATTTGGCCCACCTAGGCCGGCCAAGCCTCCCCCACAAAGTTCCCTTGAGGGTTTTCCCCCCCATGGGCCTTCTTTCGACCAGAAGGCCCATTTAGGGAAATCAGCCTAAATAAATTCGAAAATAAATATATAAATCATATTTTCATATTATTTACACTAATTAATATCAAACATAATATATATAATTTTTCCTAGCTCCGAAAACTCTTTCGGCGCTGCCCGATCTCCATCGGACCCCTCCCGGGACGCTCCCGGTGATCTCTTTCCTTTTCGGTTGTCTTGTCGAAACCCCTTAAGTGTGTTACCCTAGCGGTTCGCTATAATATCAGGTATGATCAAGACTCCTCAATGATCAACGACTAACTCGTAGGCCTGGACCCCATGAATTAACCCCTGAGATATAACGAATGACTTTCATCTATCAAACCTGGACGTATAGTCTTAAACCCTTTGTCATGGCGATACTTAGCGTGTCCGAGCATCATTCTCAGATATCTCCATACCTAGCATGATCTCGTTACCGACATCGCTATCTTCTACTCGTCTATGATATTATGTCAGCTGGTGACCTAGTCACATGTTTGCAAACTCATTTGACATAATCTCACGAGTGGGCCCTAGAGTATCTATCCGGCTATGCGGACTGACAAATCCCGATGTTGACCCCTCGTCTCAACTACTCCTTTCCGATACCCAAAAGTATCACCGTTATTGTCATACTAAATAAGATACGACGTTTGGTGCGATCAAAGTATCTTCCAGAAATAATAATAAGAGTTGGTCTCACGGTCTTAAGGCGTAATGACTATGTCCTATAAATACTGGGTACGTCCATCACATCGTTACTCCTAACGATATGACTTCCATTGCCGACCGGCGCCATGCCCTATGATCGGAAAACCTCGATCATCAATCGCGCAACGAAACTAGTCTTAGTAGAGGCTACTAGGGACCTGGTTGTTTATCTTCCACACCTGTATTAATGTTTCCGCTTAATACAGTTATAGCATGGTATAAAACATATAATGAATGATTGGGATATTGCCAATAAACTATGTTTATTAAGTGCCTCTAGGGCATATTCCCTTCAGTCTCCCACTTGCACTAGAGTAACACTTAATCTAGTTTACAACCTGGTAAAAGCTCAACACCCATAGCATCTTGGTGCCTGCTCGCCTCGTGGAAGAGGAATACAGTCAATAGAACTCACACATTGAGATCTATATGTGCTTTGCAACACTTCTATGTCACCTAGTTTGACATCAACCCGTATCTTACGATGACGGTGAAATATATCCCAGTGGATGGAGTGAGACTCGAGCATTCGCGTAGCATGCGCCTTAAAAGTCTGAAAGATCTATTAAGGGACCACCTACGCTCGGAAAACTGCTCAGTCCAATCACACTTGCTACTTCTAAAGTCGCGATATATTTCTATACCTATGTAGATTATGCGACTTCGCAAACTAACCATGTCTATCTTCAAAATAAAGGACATCTCCTATATGAGATTTCTAGTCGTATGGGTCAGTGTAATAACTTGCATCATCGTAACCGCTTTACGGCAAGTTGCCATTCCACTCTTACCCGTTACTAGAAAACCTATCTTCAGTTCTCATAGACACTGAAGAATAAACTTAACGTTTGTTCATTGATTCACACAAGGATCACTCTAGAACCTGTTCTTCAACCAAGAACTCGGGTCACACCAAGTCGAGCTTTCAGCCTGATAGACTCTATGTGTGATACATAGAGAATGTCGAACATCATTTTCTATCACTGAAAAAGCCAAGATTAACTTAATCTTTTACCTAGTCATACAAGCAAGAACCTCTTTCTTCGCTTGTCCTTTTCTGAAACACTTCAGAATCCTGACTTAGGAAATACTCCGACTTAATGTTATTAAGCCCCCTCTGATCTATACAATTATAAATCGGATGCCTAATACTCCTAACTTCATTTTACAGAAAATTTAATCACTTAAATAATCCTTTACACTCTACTAGAGGATCTGTGTCATTCAATATGTCGTTACATACAAAATCACGAATGACACCTAGCTCCCACTCAAATATGCCTTCCGCATATAAGATCAAGGAAAAGCTACTTATCTCCCACTCAAATATGACTTCCGCATATAAGATCAAGGAAAGCTACTTTGCTCCCACTCACTTCTTTGCAAATGTAGGTTTCTTCAACTATTTTGGACAACTCCAAAATCCTTTGATCACATTATCGAAGTGAAGATTCCAGCTCCGATATGCTTACTTCTGCCCATGAATGGACAACCGAAGTTTGCATACATGTTTAGCATCCTCAGGATTACAAACCATTCTTAATTACACTATTAAGAACCATGGTTTTCTCATCCATCTATCAATTTCTCATTCGAAATTATAGTAATTGCTAAACGACCCAGAATAGATTTAGGCTTCGCCACTTGAGACAAACTCTCATGTGGTCTGTCGGAACTGTTTCACGACAAATCGAATCTGCTCAATATCTACTCTCTCATAAAACTCCATATACTATCAACATCCTAGATTCCATCAAGAAGATCTCCCAAGTCATTACCTGGTAATCGTATATGGATTTTATTTCGGATCATAAATGACTCACAGCCATTTCTCGGACTTAGGTTCACCATCTCTTCTTCGTAGTTCGTAGGTCTATCATATTCCATTAATATGACCTCCATAACAAGATTGTCGTAACACACAGTGTAGAACACAACCTCGTATGCCTACGCTCTTAGTATGAGCTTAGAACATCATGATCTTGAATCATTAGCTTTTTCAAGCTGTGGTGCCTGACACCGAAAACACTTTCGATTGCGCCACTCTGATGTTTGGAGAGGAAGTTCACCAACTTCGTCTTGCTCTACTTTCTTTCTCACTTATACCCTCGGACAAGAAACTATTTCTTTCGCAAGGTATATCCCGGCAAAGATTTTGCCTATGTCGTGAGACATGTACCCAACTAACTCTTTAGGTAGGGTATACTACAAAGATTAATCCATTTTAGGTTCGATTACATCGAAACACTAAATTGCTGAAACGACAATCCAGGCTAAAAGCCACACCATTACTCATATGGCATTGTCTCCATGGATTCAAATGGTTTACCTATTTGCTAACGTGAGTGTTTACGTTTCTACCATATGACTCTAATGATCACAATAATTCGGTAAGAGATTTATTTACCACACACTATCCGATAGGGTGCGATTACTACGTCCTAACACACCATAACACTATGGTGTTCCATGCGACGTAATTTGTGGAACTCTTCTCACAAGTCTTCCAATGATGTGCCAACATTATAACTCAAATCTTCATTCCTCGATTTTCATCGCGGGAATTTGATTTTCTTGTTAAGTTTATTTCCTACTTCATTCTGAACTTCGTTTGATCGAATCAAAAATTCAGACTAACATTCCCCGGAGTGGATATCCATATATCTACTCAGAATATTCATGAAGTCTATGAAATGAAGACTTCCACTACACGTTAAAGTACTTCATCGATTCACATACACCCATATGCATGATTCTCAACAAGCTATACTCAAAACGTTCAGTGAAGTTCACGAAATAAAGGTCTCCACTACCCGTCAATTACTTTATTGAACCACATACATCTGTATGTATGACTATCAATAAGTTATATGCCTGTTTTCCGAAAACGGTGTCACAGTTATTTTGCAAGTGTCAAAAGATCAAATCTTAGGACTTGTAGGTCCATCCGGTTAGGAGCTAATGCATTGACTATAACATTGACATGACTAAACGGTAGTGCCACTCATATGTGGTGTGTTTATTAAGTTTGTATCCATTGGCATTAATATTATGAATGTGGGAGCTTCTACCATCTAAATTCAAACCGGCATATGATCATTACTTCATAAATATAAGACACCAATTTGTCACTATCATGTATGAACAAGTGTCTCGCTAGAGGAGACACACTCGTAACGATCATACCAACACCCGATCATAAAGAATTTATTCAAATGGTAGATCTAGAGGGAGAGTGTCTATGGCCATCACAGCAACTTGATTGCCATTATCAACACGCAATGTCGCCTCATCCTTTCAAGCTACTCAAGCAGTAAACCTGGTTTTTCACAAAACATGACTAGTTCAAGACTTAGTCACTACTGCGAGCACTTGCTTAGCTAAAATATTCATAACATGTATATCATATATACACCATCATCATTGATGACTTCCGGCGATCTGTTTCATCTTCTTGATACTTCCACCGTAATCAAGAACCATGAAGGTGAACGATTCCCCTTGCATGACATAGTCTATGACAGAGGATTTGCACTTGGCAACGATGTCTGTCATCCAGTGATTGAGCTGAGCGAGGCGTCTCAATGTTCATTAATCATGAACATACGTCATTAAGTATGACAGCCACGTGCTCCCTCAATGTGTGTATTCTCTTCCATCTTGGTTGAGAAGACAATCAGTCAATGTACTGATAAACTTCATCAACCCAACGTTTGGGGTACCCCGAGTTTTGCGACCATATCATATGTTCGCGATCTAAAAACTTGTACCCACCGTTTGTTCTTTATGGCAGAGATCATAGCATACACTGGACTATGATGATATCATCCGCACAAAATCCGATAATCCAAATTATCTTTTGTTAGCGGAATCTCCGGGTTTATCTCCTAGCGGGTATTGTAACACAAAGAGCTAACGGTTTAAACAAGGAGTATCCTCAAGCTAAAGTATAAAACTATGAAGTTTGGACCCAACCTATTAAGTTTCTCAATCGCAGGAATGCGCCTAATTTGAAAAGATGCTATCACAATGGTTAATATCTACAAAGGTTTGCAAAACAGACTCTGTTCATTATATTCTGAGTTCTAGTATTTTAGAAAATAGCTATCCGAACTCCCACTCAAACGAACATCCCCCCTGGTCGTTTAAGCGATTACACGACCCCCATCCATTGCACCACCCCTCATCATCAGAGCCGGCGTCACAACTTCAAGAGTAGACAAATGTCCGCCACACCAATTTTGTGACTCGTGCTCGACCTTTCGGTCTTCCTGTTCCGAGGCCATATTTCTGAATATGCTAGGCTCGCCACCAAAAACCTCCACGCTGACGCTTGTGCAACATGGCTTACACCCACTGTATGCGAACGACGAGATGTCTGACACCCGATCATCACGGCCTGCCTCATAACGTAGAACTTTCTTGGTGGTGCGCGTTGGAGGGAGAACACTAGTGGTATTTTGAAGGGATCATCTTATATAGCTACCGCCGTGTAACTAATGTATACTATACACACAATCACACAATATAAGATGCACACAAAACATCAAATGTAATGCAATATGATATAGTCCATTGCGCCATGGTCTTCTTGGCGCCCGCAGTTTATAAACAATTTAATAAACCTACCTTGACCATATCACATAGCCCCTGCAAAATAAAGTTAGACGCTTCTACTTTATCTTTTGCATATTTTACGTGGCTTGGGGCTTTCGTAAATAGAACCGCTTCATACCTACGAACCTTATGACCACAACAACGATCCAATAATTGCATGTTTAAGCATCCCTTTCGGGCCCTCCATTGAAAATGCGAAGACCAACTAAAGAGAGAGAAACAGGCACCCGCCAGCCACAGATACGGTACAAGCCGTATGTCAGTAGTGGAACCAGTCTCGCGTAAGCGTACGCGTAAAGTCGGTCCGGGCCGCTTCATCAACTCGATGCCGCTGGAATCACAAGTGCACGCTAGAGGGTAGCAAATAACAGGAACGGTGCCCCCGTGCAGAACACGGGTTCTAACAGCGTACAGCTATATCTACGATAGATCGGCTCTGATACCACTGAACGGGATCGTGTGCAGAAAACAAAAAAATTCTTACCAACGATATCCTTAAACTAGCCAAGATCTACACTATGCAGATATAGAAGTACGGCGGAGATCGGAATACATACCCTCGTAGACCGAATAGCGGGGATTACGCTCCCGCACAAGCGTTGACGATGAAGACGCCGTAGCCGACCTCTAGGTCGCGGAGAACTCGGCGCGACGAAGACGACGAAGATGACCCCGAGGTCGGGTGGAGGAAGTAGGCCTCCGAGTACCGCTAGCGCAGCACCTCGCAGGGAGTCGCACACATACGGTGGAGACGACGGCCTCCGAAGCTCCAGTCCAGGACGAGCAGCGGAGGACTTGGACCGGAACACCAGCAGCGCGGCAGTGGGCTATGGTGGAAGAGATCCCCCTCCTCTACTCGGCGCGGCTCCGTCAAGGGAACCACGAGATCGAGAGAGAAATTGGGAATTAATTGGTGAATTAAAGGGCCAGGGGTGCCCCTTCTTATATAGGCTCCCAGGGGGAGCCAACCTTGCCAGCCAGGCAATGTGGGACTATCCCCCATTGCCTGGTTCGGCCAAACCAGGTGCGCCGGCCCTAGGTGGGCCCCATTTGGCCCACCTAGGCCGGCCAAGCCTCCCCCACAAAGTTCCCTTGAGGGTTTTCCCCCCCATGGGCCTTCTTTCGACCAGAAGGCCCATTTAGGGAAATCAGCCTAAATAAATTCGAAAATAAATATATAAAATCATATTTGCATATTAATTACACTAATTAATATCAAACATAATATATATAATTTTTCCTAGCTCCGAAAACTCTTTCGGCGCTGCCCGATCTCCATCGGACCCCTCCCGGGACGCTCCCGGTGATCTCTTTCCTTTTCGGTTGTCTTGTCGAAACCCTTTAAGTGTGTTACCCTAGCGGTTCGATATAATATCAGGTATGATCAAGACTCCTCAATGATCAACGACTAACTCGTAGGCCTGGACCCCATTAATTAACCCCTGAGATATAATGAATGACTTTCATCTATCAAACCTGGACGTATAGTCTTAAACCCTTTGTCATGGCGATACTTAGCGTGTCCGAGCATCATTCTCAGATATCTCCATACCTAGCATGATCTCGTTACCGACATCGCTATCTTCTACTCGTCTATGATATTATGTCAGCTGGTGACCTAGTCACATGTTTGCAAACTCATTTGACATAATCTCACCGAGTGGGCCCTAGAGTATCTATCCGGCTATGCGGACTGACAAATCCCGATGTTGACCCCTCGTCTCAACTACTCCTTTCCGATACCCAAAAGTATCACCGTTATTGTCATACTAAATAAGATACGACGTTTGGTGCGATCAAAGTATCTTCCAGAAATAATAATAAGAGTTGGTCTCACGGTCTTAAGGCGTAATGACTATGTCCTATAAATACTGGGTACGTCCATCACATCGTTACTCCTAACGATATGACTTCCATTGCCGACCGGCGCCATGCCCTATGATCGGAAAACCTCGATCATCAATCGCGCAACGAAACTAGTCTTAGTAGAGGCTACTAGGGACCTGGTTGTTTATCTACCACACCTGTATTAATGTTTCCGCTTAATACAGTTATAGCATGGTATAAAACATATAATGAATGATTGGGATATTGTCAATAAACTATGTTTATTAAGTGCCTCTAGGGCATATTCCCTTCAATTAGAGCTAAAAAGCTTTTCATGAGTTTCTTCCAACTTCCCATACTTGCTAGTTAGCAAATCAAGTTGAGCCCTTAGCTCAACATTCTCTTTCAAAATAGATGCTTCACACAAAGTGGAGTTAGTAGCACAAGCATCATTAATATTAGTAGTGGAAGGAGACAACATGACAAGCTCATTATTTAACTTAGCATTTTGTTTACTAAGCACATTACATTTAGCAATAGCATGTTCATGTTCTTTAGTGAGTTTAGCAATTACTTCATTGTTTAACTCCTCACTAGATTCTAATCTCTCCTCGAGAGCAACCCGAGTTTCTTGCTCTTCCTCAAGAGCATTCTCAAGATTATGGACCTCACCCGCGGAATCACGAGCAAGACCCCACCCTTTATGACAACGGGTCTCCATAGCCTCAAAGGTCTCCTTAAGCTCAAAAAGAGTAGTCATGATTTCTAAGAAGTTCTCATGAGCATTTTTATTATTTAAGAGAGCATGAGAGACAATATCAAACTTCTTCTTAATTAGATCATCATCATCATCATCATGAGATATATTGGAGTGCACGGTAGGTGATACCTTATAATCCTTAGCCATTAGGCAAATGTGAGTAGTGGATGAAGACGATGAAGAGACACTTGAAGCACCTTTGAGGTCCAAGTCTTGTTCCAACAATTGTTGGGATTCCTCTACATTGTTAGCCAAACAAGTACTAGAGGAAATAGAAACATTTTGATCATGGCAACAAGACAAGGAAAGCATATCATCATGAGATTTAGTTAAGCAACTACTACATGATATGCAAGGACTATCAACACTAGCATTTAATACATTTGAAGGGCTAGAGGTGTTTAAGTCCAAAGATAGAGCATTGCAATAAGATGGGTGAGAAGTATAGTCAATAGTGGATTCACCATCAAGATTGCAATTTCTATCACCACTCACCATATCATTACCTTGTGGCAAACCACATGTCGGTGAAGTGGAGGAAGTCGTGAGCTCATCACGACCGGATGTGGAAGGAGGACAATCATCCTTGGAAATGTTGGACACCTCATATATATCTTGAAGTTTTGTCCATAATTCATGAGCGCTCCGAAAAGGCATGATCGACGCAAGGACTACATCGCTCAAAGCACATATAAGACCCTTAGATGCTAGAGTATCGAGATAAGAGTTTTTCTCATCCTCTAAAGATAATTCTTGAGAATCCTTTGGAGGAGAAAAACCCATATCTACAATACTCTCTAAATTAGAACCCATGTCTCTAAAAAGATTAAGCATGCGAATTTTCCAAACATCATAATTTGTGCCATCGAATCTATAAGAGGGATTGTGCACTAGATCTCTAAACGACATCTTTATCTCTAGGCGGTTAGTCCTAATAATGAGATAACCAGGCTCTGATACCAATTGAACGGATAGACGTCGCCTAGAGGGGGGGGGGGGGGGGGGTGAATAGGCGATTTAAAACTTTTTCGAGGAGCCGGAATATCCGGTCCAATAGTGACCGGAAATTCCGAGTAGCCGGAATATCCGGTACACAAATGACCCGGAAATTCCGGTATGCTTGATAAAGGCGGAATAAAACTAGAGGTTTACTTTAACAAGCATACAACCTAGATATATAAATTAGGCTCACCTATGTGCACCAACAACTTAAGCTAAGCAATACTAGTAACAAGATGATAGCAAGATATATGACTTCAAGCACGAAGGCTATCACAATGTAAAGTGCATAAGTAAAGAGCTCGGGTATAGAGATAACCGAGGCACGCGGAGACGAGGATGTATTCCCGAGTTCCACCCAAAGGTGTACGTCTCGTTTGGAGAGGTGTGCGCAACCACAACAGGTTAGCCGCAACGCCACAAAGGCTCACCTTCTTCTCCTGATGAACTCAACCACAAAAGATTCGGGTTCACCTTCCACTATTGATCTCCTTTGGGGCGGAGATCGAATCCCGTACAACTCTTGAGGCACAGACCCACAACTTAATTGGGGGCTCCCAAGTCTTGAGGCACACACCCACAACTTAATTGGGGCTCTCAAGTGACCACAAAAGGTCTTGGCCACAAAAGGCCGGCCACAAAAGGCGTCTAGGGTCCAAAGACCCAAGAGTAACAAGCTCACAAGTATCACCACCACGAATCCTCGTGGAGGGCTCAAACCGATGCAAATGCAATGGCAAGAGCACACGAAGTGCTCGAGTCCTTCACTCTCAAATTCCAACACAACAACAAATGTTTATGGGGGAATAAGAGAGGAAGAACAAAGGAAACCACAAAGGAGTCAAATCATTCACTCCCAAATCCCACCAAAAGCAACTAATGCTTATGGGGGGAGAAGAGAGGAAGAACAAAGAAGAAGAACCACAAAGGAACTCCAAGAACTAGATCCACTAAGTTCCCCTCACTTAGAGGAGAGATGGATTGGTAGGATTGTAGATCTAGATCTCCTCTCAACTTTCCCTAAAGAATATGGAAGATTCAATGGAGGGATTGAGAAGGAAGTGAGCTTTCCAAGGTCAACAATGGAGTAGGAGAGAGGGGAAAGTCCTGCTGCCTTGGATTGGCTGGGGAAGAAGAAGTGGAGGGGTATTTATACCCCTCTAGGAAATATAGCCGTTGGCTGTTTTGACACTCGGAAATTCCGGTATAAGTGACACCCGGATTTTCCGGTCATCCGGAAATTCCGGTCTAGAGAGACTCGGAAATTCCGGTCACCCGGAAATTCCGGTCTAAGAGAGCTCGGAAATTCCGGCTGGAGTCAGAAGCAAAACCAAACTTTTCCTTAGCCATTTCTGGAGGACTTTTCTGGGGGCACTCGGAAATTCCGGTATATGGAAATTTCCGAGCACAATTTCCGACTGGAGTCAGAACCCTTTTTATCCTTTCCTTAGCCGTTTTCTTGGATGAGCTGGGGAACCGGAAATCCCGGTAGGGCGGAATATCCGGCCCCAATAATCCGAATCAGCAGAACACCGAAACGAAAACTGCTATAACTTTTGCAAATGAACTCCAAATGAGGTGAGACCAATTTTGCTGGAAAGATAGCGACGAAGACTACCCAAAAAAAATAGAGTAAATTCACCACACATGGCAAGGTGTGGGACTTTCCTCACGGAAGAACCGACAATATTTCCGCCACCGAAAACGCAACAAGTTGACCAAAGTAAAACCGATTTCGATGAACAAGAGCTTGACATGGAGATGATCCAAGCTCTAACTCCTCACCACCATAAAAGCCAAATAAGAACCAAGAAATATGATATGCCAAGTATGCAAAGGTTTGAGCTCTCCACAAGAATGCGATCAAGTTACTAACTTGAGAGCCCCTCTTGATAGTACGCCTATCTATCCTATAGCCCTATCAAGATCATACCTTTGCCTTGAGCATTCCACTTGAGTTGGATGATCAATATCTTGATCTCTTCAAGTGGGTCATCTTTCTTGATTGCGCGTCCAATCACTTGGTTGATGAAGACTTCTCCAAATACTCCCCCATGCTCACAATGGGAGAGTCTCGCTTAGCTTCATCTTCATGTATCCATTGCAAGCACCAAGCATAGGATCTTTTCGAGAAAGCTTCTCTTGGTCTTGCACAACTCATCTTTTCTTCACTAAGATGATGTCTTGAATCTTCAAGACATTCTTGCAATAAGCTTCACTCAACACATAAGCTTCAAGAGTCCAACACATGAACTCCACAATTCCATGGACATGATCTATAATGATATCTCAATGCAAACATTAGTCCATAGAGATTGTCATTCAATTACCAAAACCACACATGAGGGAAAATGCTCTTTCACCACCTACATGGGCCCTAAGAGGGCCCAAGAGGGGGAGCCGCACCCCACAAGGGGGGGTGGGCCCCATGGGAGGTTCGGCCGGCCCATGGTGGGGCGCACCACCCCCCTCCTCCTTTAGTCCCACATGGGGGAGCCATGGGGTTTGCACACCCCCTTCCCCCTTTATATACCAAGGCATATTAATTGATTTAATTCATAGGAAATTCAATTAATTCCCAATTTCTCTCTCGATCTCGTGGTTCCCAAGTTGGAGCCGCGCCGAGCTGAGGAATGGGGTCTCTCTCCACCTAAGCCATACCGTAGAGCGCCGTTGCTCTGCGGGATTCCAGATAAGATCTACTCCTGCGATTTCAGCTGGATCTGAATGACCGGGAGTTGTCGCTAAGCTCCGTATGTTTGCGAGTGCTCGGAGGCTACTCTTTTGAGGAGCTTGGGCGACGTCGTCTCGCCCCCTGCAGCCGCCGCGCCTCTCTCGCCTGCTGTCGGTGCACCAGCCCCGGTGCTGGCGCTCTGCCTTCTTCCGCCCGACGCCCGTCGACGCAGATCATCATCGACACCCCGGCGTCATCGACTCCGACATCGCGGCAAGTTCTCCGCGACCTCGAGGTCGGCTACGTACGACTTCATCGTCAACGCTTGTGCGGGAGCGTAATCCCCGCTATCGGTCTACATGGAGGTAATGTAACCCGTTCCGCCACCGTTATCGCATGTACTAGATAGATAGATCCTGGCTAGTTAGGGTTTCGATCGCTAGAAAAATTATTGTTTTCTGCACCGTAACCCCTTCAGTGGTATCAGAGCCGATCTATGCGTAGTACTGCTGGTACGGTTAGAACTCATGTTGAATGAGGGCGTCTTTCTTATATTTGCTACCCTCTAGCGTGCACTTGCGATGCCTTCGGTATTGAGTTAATGAAGCGGCCCGGACCGACTTTACGCGTACGCTTACGCGAGACTGGTTCCACTACTGACATACGGCTTGCACCGTATCTGTGGCTGGCGGGTGTCTGTTTCTCTCTCTCTAGTCGGCAAAGCATTTTCAATGGAGGGCCCGAAAGGGATGCTTAAACATGCAATTATACGATCGACGTTGTGGTACAAAGTTCGTAGGTAGGGAAGCGATTCTCTTACGAATAAACCTATATGCCACGTAAAACTTGCAAAACTAAATAAAGCTAGAGGCGTCTAACTTTGTTTTGCAGAGGCGTTATTTTATGTGACATGGTTACGGTAAGTTTTGATATTACTCGTACCGTCGAATGCAATGGAGGGCTCTGTAGACTCGGAGCCATGCCGGGGCGCCGGGGGCCGGGCACATGGCGCCATGAAGGTCCAGGCGCATCGACCATGTCACATCGCAATTCATTGCATCATTATTGTGTGTTGTTGTGTGTGCATCCTATTGATTGCTTATATGCTAGATATACAACGGTAGCATCATAAATAGGATGATCCCTAACAAATACCAAAATTGTGTTCTTCCTCGTTGCGCACCACCAAGAAAGTTCTACGTTATGAGGCAGGCCGTGATGATCGGGTGTCACACATCTCGTCGTTCGCATACAGTGGGTGTAAGCCATGTTGCACGCGCAGGGTCTTCGAGGTTTGATTGGCGAGCCTAGCATACTCAGAGGTATGGCCTCGGAACACGGGAAGATCGAAAGATCGAGCACGAGTCACAGAGATGTTGTGATCGACATGTTATGTCCACCTTTGAAGCTGTGCTGTCGGCCGTGATGATCGGGGGTAGTGTGGTGGATGAGGGTCATGTAATCGCCATTATTATTTTTAGGGATAATAATCTTGGTGTGGTGTGTTTTTGATAATGAGATTATAGAACTAAAACTCACCTATATATATTATAAACTTATCTTACCTCTTTTGCGATCACATCTGGAGACTACGGGACTACACTACGGTTGCTTCCTCAAGATCTCGGATTCTACCTTAGAAGCCGACGGGTCCAACTTCATCAGCTGGTACATTGTTTTTAGAAACATTCTCCAAACACAACAAACATCCTATATGTGCTAGAACATTAGTTAGGAGTTAGACCAGATGATTCAGATAGCAAGGAGAAAGATGATGAGTTCCGTAAGCATCATGATATTTTCATGGAAGTGAAGGTCGTCATGAGCGTATGCCTACCACCAGAGTTGAAAGTTGTATTCAACACCTGGAGCCATATGTTGTGATTGATGCGATCAAAGGTCACTTCAAAGATGAATTGAGTCTTGAGCAGTTCAGACAGCTTAGAAAGTTCCGGACCATTCACATGGGGAGCATACCTGTCTGGAGACTCAGTTGAAGAAGTTGTGTGACATCTACTTCAGGCTTACGAATATCTACGATTTCTAGATAGCGAACTCCAGTGCAATAGAGATTGTGCTTTACCTCCTAGCTGTGAATAGCATGTGCGTGAATATGCTATAGAGACACGGTGAGCTTCTTCACATTTGTGAACAAGTTTAAATCTCTAAAAGTTGATTCATCGAAGAAGAGTTCTTCGACGCTATGGGTATATTTGATATACGAAGATATAAATGTATTCTTCTCATGCTATGATGAAAAGTGTTTGATAATTGTTCTGTTTGTGAAACAGTCCCTGATTATCACAAGTATGTGGCGAAGGGTGACGTGACAGTGCACAAGTGATGGCAAGTTAATGGCCAGCAGTGCTCACGCCCTCGAGATATCATATTAGTTATCATCAATAGTTTTTTATAAGAAATTTTGTAATAGTGAGAATGTGATCTAGTTTGGTGTCTTGAATGTTACAAGATATAATTATTCATATAGAACACATCAGTTGTTTTATGTTATGGAACAATGCAGTTGTTTCATGTTATGAGTAATTTGCATCACATCTCAATTACATTATGCGTATGATATACATTTATAATAGCAGGAATGATAAAATTATGTGTCCAAAGAACAAACACCATCGAATTTAGTCATAAATGCAATGAAAGAAGTAATGGATATTTTTGGTCCATTTAAGTATTTCGAGTGCCAAAATTTATTAAAGTTTGAAATGCAGTATTGAAGTTGCAATACTAGAGGAAATTGATTGAGAGGCATTTTTAATGATTAATCAATGGTGTTATTGCATGTTCCGAATTCTTCCATGATTTTGGTAAATAGGAGTATTTGCCCGATAAATTATGGAGTTTGAAATTAATTTGATAATAGATCAAATGGGGTTTTTCAGAAGAAAGATTAGTGAATATTGTATTCACAAGATTCGATCAAAGGACAATATTTTTTGAATTATGGTTTCAACACAAAAGACTTGTGGAAATTCGTTTCACAATATTATAATGTCATATATGGTGATATGTGGGGAATTATAATTATGCTCTATTTTAAATAAAGTGTGGTCTGTCAGAATCTGTCTTAGAATCTCCTGATATGTTCGAAACATTATAGTCGATGTCCACTTTAGAAAATAGATATTTTTCTCGACGAGAATTCGTAGGATCGACAGTAGTGTCGACATGTATATGATTATGCGATAATTCGGATTATACATGAGTGGTTCTTTGTAGATTGCTCGCATTGGATGAGAGTGTATTCCAAAACCAAATAGAAACAAAACTTAGTTTGTTGTCTATGTAATTCCGAGGAAAATATGATTTTTCGAATTATGGTTTATGGATTGGAATTAGAAGTTTGGAATAAAGTGTCAGACCTATGTTGGAAGGTGTTCCAAAGAGTATATGTCTGCTAATGAAAGTTTAGTGATTAAGAGTGAGGGAGACTAGAAAATTGTTTTCTGCTTGCAATCCTCTTCATAAAGATCATAATATTTTCATAAAAGAAACTTCTAAATAAAGTGTTGTTATATTTAATATTGCTGTCAGGTCACAGCACTGTATTGAGTATTACAGATCTTGTTGACAGATCAAGGTGCACTTTATGAATACAAAGAAAGTTGAGAAAGTATCGGAATACGAACAAAGGCTTTTCAGCCTGGAAATCCAAAGTTACATTTGAAAGGATTAAGAGAGTAATTGTTGCTGCAATTCTTATTAGAGGAATAAGATTGTTTAATCGTCATATAAAGTGTTATATGAAAATGTGACTATAAGAAAGACGCGGTAGCATGTCTTGTCAAGAAATGTGTCTTGGACAAGATCAAATTTGTTGACTACATTTATGTAGACATGCTTGAAGTCTGAGAGATTTGTATTAATGTAATACTATAGTTTGTATTAAATTCGAATTGATAGCAGATCAATGGTTTTGGTTTGACCAAAATGTCGATTTAAGTGGGAGTCATAGTTGGTTCACTCAGGTGAAATATGTGAAGAACATATTTTTGAGTGGGAGCTCAGGAACTCAAATATGTGGATGACACGTTTTTTGAGTGGGAGCTCGTGTTATCAAATATGTGGAGACATAATTTGAGTGGGAGTCGAATTCATCTTGTGTGGTTAACACATTGTGAAATTGTACTAATAGAATAGGATGAAGTTGTGAAACTATTTTAAAGCTAGTGTCTATTTGGAAATAGAACCGGAATTTTAAATAGTTAATCGAGTTGTTTTGGATTATATCTGAGGAGTCAGAATAGAATCAAAAGGATGGTCCTTTGGAATCCAATTGATCATTAAGAGTAATGATGCGTGAAAGTAATGGTTGTATGACATGTGGGTCTATTATTTAATATTAGACATCATACAGAAACCTTATTATCTGCTCGATGAAATATAACCGATGTTCTTGGAATAAAGAGCAGTTATGAAAGTAAATTTGGAATTTACTGGAAGTAGAAGTACGTTAGTTAAGGGATTGACATTTGAATGTGAAGTTTTCTACATTGGTGTGAAAGTATGTAGATATCGCGAGTTTGTAATTGTTACAAGGGGCTCTGCATGGCTGAGTGTGTTTTTCAGGGCAGTTATCTGGTTAGTATAATCAGAGTAAGCGCTGGGAAGCAGAAGTCTCACTTAGTTACGGTATTTGCATATATGTTGTTAGACAACATGGTGATATCAAGCAAGTTGATGCCAGTGAATCGCAAAAGCATGTACAATCATGGATTGTGCAGTAACACTTTTCCACGAGCAAGCATTATCAAATGATTCTTATTTGATAAGGGATTCTGATAAAGTAAAATGCGGCTAGTTTATTTGTACTCTAGTGCAAGTGGGAGACTGAAGGAGATATGCCCTAGAGGCAAATAAATAAGTAGTATTTATTGTGTTATCTCATGTGTTTATATAGGTTTGTGTATTATGCTATAACTGTATTAATCGGAATTGTTAATACACGTGTGATACATAGACAACCAGGTCCCTGGCAAGCCTCTATATGAGCTAGTCCATTGGGCAACAGTTGATCGAGATTCCCGATCAAGGACAATGACGTCGGTTGACAATGGGGTCATCTTGTTAGTTGAATAAGGTGATGGACATACGCAAAGTATTGCAAAAAGATTGTGTTACGATGTTTGTCATTTGCAATAGATAAGAGTATGATAGCTTATTCCTTAAACCGTGAGACCGTACTTATTGTTGCTTCGTAGGAGTGCTTTGAGAGCATCAAACGTTGTGTCTTATATAGCATGACAATAACGGTGTCCATCTTGGGTATTCCGAAATAGCATCAAGACGTAACGATCAAGAGCGGGATTTGTTCATTCTTGTAATGGAAAGATACTCTGGGCCCACTCGGTGATATTGCATCTATATAGTTGCGCAGCTTATGACTAGGTCATGGAGTAATATCGCAGACGAGTTAATAACCTTCGTCGGTAACGAGATACAACAAAGGCATCGGTGTGTCTACGATCATATCTCGGACAAGGTAGTATCACAGAGACAAAGGGAATGAATGTCATACTTATGGTTCAACGACGATATTCGTGGAATGCACAGGGGTCGTCATATATTTCCAGGTATCCCTGACGATCATTGGTGAGCGGAGTGTCTCGACCATGTCTGGAGTGTTCCCGAACCGTAGCGTAACAAACTTAAGGTCTTAGCGACGCTAGGAGATAGGTTCTGGAATTTTATAGGAGTTTGTTGGAGAGAAAGAAATGATCCGGAAAGAGTTCCGGTGGTCCGGAAGGAGTTCCAGGGAGGTATGGAATGGTTCCGGGAATGTCCGAAAGTTGTTCGGATGGTTCCGAAATAGTTTCGGAGTCAAGGGATATTGAATTATATATAAATATATTAATTATGAATTAATGGGAATTTTATATTAATTTAATATTAATTAAATAAAGGAAAAAGGGGGCTCCCACCTACATGGGCCCTGAGAGGGCCCAAGAGGGGGAGCCGCACCCCACAAGGGGGGGTGGGCCCCATGGGAGGTTCGGCCGGCCCATGGTGGGGCGCACCACCCCCCTCCTCCTTTAGTCCCACATGGGGGAGCCAAGGGGTTTGCACACCCCCTTCCCCCTTTATATACCAAGGCGCATATTAATTGATTTAATTCATAGGAAATTCAATTAATTCCCAATTTCTCTCTCGATCTCGTGGTTCCCAAGTTGGAGCCGCGCCGAGCTGAGGAAGGGGGTCTCTCTCCACCTAAGCCATACCGCAGAGCGCCGTTGCTCTGCGGGATTCCAGATAAGATCTACTCCTGCGATTTCAGCTGGATCTGAATGACCGGGAGTTGTCGCTAAGCTCCGTATGTTTGCGAGTGCTCGGAGGCTACTCTTTTGAGGAGCTTGGGCGACGTCGTCTCGCCCCCTGCAGCCGCCGCGCCTCTCTCCCCCTGCTGCCGGCGCACCAGCCCCGGTGCTGGCGCTCTGCCTTCTTCCGCCCGACGCCCGTCGACGCAGATCATCATCGACACCCCGGCGTCATCGACTCCGACATCGCGGCAAGTTCTCCGCGACCTCGAGGTCGGCTACGTACGACTTCATCGTCAACGCTTGTGCGGGAGCGTAATCCCCGCTATCGGTCTACATGGAGGTAATGTAACCCGTTCCGCCACCGTTATCGCATGTACTAGATAGATAGATCCTGGCTAGTTAGGGTTTCGATCGCTAGAAAAATTATTGTTTTCTGCACCGTAACCCCTTCAACAGGTTCTCCCCAGCTTCTCTACAGATCGGATCTCTAGACAGATTCCAGATCGCTTTCATCTTCCCAAAGAGTGCATCTGAACTAAAAGATCTGTTGGTGTGAACCTTACCAATAGCCAGCCAACGTGCCTCCTTCTGGAACTCTTGAGCTTCCTTGGCCCCGATCACGACTTCGTCTAACTCATCCTTACGCGAAGCAGATCATTGATCTCAGCCTCCTTTCCCGTCGCCGAGCTAGAAGATTCCGCCGCTGCTGCAGCGCTGGACGCCATCACCTGTCTTCCCGCAAGCCCTAGGCTTAGACGAGGCAAGCCGCAAAAGAGATAGGTCGATCGAAAGAGCAACGTGATGGGAACTAAAGGAATAGAGAGAGGAAAACGAATTTGAGTTGGAAACGGAAGAAAAAAGAATAGATCTCACGGGACGATTTTGGTCGCCGCCGGAGCAGTAAAAACCCTAACGAGAGGGTATGCTTTTGATTTTTGCGGACACATTTTGAATGTTTTGGTATGTGAAAGAAACTTCATACTACTTCATAGCATTCCAATGTTCTATATGTTACTGACTGTCGACTAAGTTGAGGAACAAACGGTGAGTTGTGCTGTGTAATAAATTAAGTAAAACAGCAATAAGGAAATAAACACACAAAACTAGCAGGTAAACTGGACGTGAATATTACATACAAGATTAGAAAAGAAAAGCCCCAAGTGAAGAAAGGCAGACACCATTAGACTCCAAATGAAACTCGTACTTACAGCAATAAAACCGAGCTATCTACAACAAGGTGATCAGCAAAATCGGCTCATTCATCAACTTTCATCATGATACCACACAGCTAGGATACGTTCAAAATACTCTGAGAAAAGCAGGATACTGCGCCTAAAGGTTACAGGTCCATAGCATTGTCTGTGGAACTTTCTAGAACAATATAAGAAATATTTTATAGTGTGAATTTTATGCCAGGAGAAGAAATTCCTTTGTATTACCAGAAGATCAGTATAGCACAACATCAAACAAGACATACTTATCAACAAAAAGGTTAACTTCATAATTCACTTATTTTAGAATTTGCTTCGGGATAGCACAAAACAACAAGAACTAAATCTGGGGTTCAACTGACACTGGACCGTGTGATAAAATAAATCATGAAAGGCCCCCTCATTACCTGTTTACTTTTTCTTCAACTATTAGAATCCGTCATTGATTGATCATTGTCATGATGTGTAGAAGCCATGGACTGGTCTTCCTCATGTGCAAAACAATTGTAAAGCAGGTCTTGGAAGCTCATAGCATTAAGGAAAAACTGTGGGAGCAGTTCACGCATCTGAGTAACTCTCCTTGAAGTCACATGCGTAAGAACATTGGGTATCCAAGTTGTCTCGCCTTCACCATTCCTCCTCCACCAATTAGTAATATAAGTAGTTATTGCTAAGGCCTCGTTTGGTAGAGGTGGGTGGGCCGGGAATTGGAGGGATTTTCCTCTCGGGAGCCGAAAATCCCAAAATTCCATGGTGCCTCGTTTGGTAGACCGGGTGCGGGTTGAGCGAGCCCGGGCGAACCCACGCAAACCGCCCAGAACCACGCGTGTATTTGCCCTCGAGGGTTACCTCGTGGATCGACCGGGAACGAAGCGAAGGAAAGAAGAGGCGCCGCAGACTGCCTCCTCCCCCGTCGCCGGGCTCCGCCGCCGCCGCCTCCTCTCCGTCTCCGGGCGCCACCGTCGCCTCTGCTGGGATTTTTCCTGGGACGGCCCGGCTCCGTTTCCTCCCCCTCTACGATTTTGTCAAGGCCGGCTCCCATCTCCACCGTCGCCGGCCGGCTCCGTTCCAGACCGCCGTGCCGAACGGGCTGACGAGGAAGGTTGTCATCATGTCGCCGCCGTCTGGGGAATCAAAGCACTCCGTGAGTTCGTCGGAGATGCGCTGCACAACCAATACAGTATGGCTCATCGTGGTCAGAGACTCATAGTGGATGGACGGAGCAGCAGCGTCGACTTCTTACCAGCTTCTTCTCGCAGGAACCAGGCAGCAGTAGCTTCAACTGGGTGGTCATGCTGCGCTCGCCATGTTTACTCATGGTCCTCGGGCACCTAGACACGATGGGCAACTTGCAAGGCCCATAGCAGAGTTACTGCTGCTAGCTTTGAATCACTAGCATAGTGCTGCACCGCCTCGGCCGCCCTATGAGCTTCCTGGAAGACTTCTTGTATGATTGGGTGGTGAGCTCTACACATATTTTTTTGGACGTTGGGAATTGTTGCATGTTAATTTTGGAACGTTGATATTCATGTGCTGCTGCTATAAAAATTGAATATTTAATAATCTAATTTGATTTGGATTACTGCTTCTTAAAATGCTGATACCAATACGTTCCTACCAAATAACATTTTTACACAAGAAGATTGGAGGGGATTGGGCTGGAAGAGGTTTTGAGAGGATTGGGTGAGTGGAGGGGTTTCACCCAATCCCTGTGGGGATTATCCCCACCAATCCTCACAAACCCTCTAGCACCAAACAAGCCCTAAGGCATATACTGTAGAGCACAGTCATAACCAGTTTGCTGCACCGGAGTACGCTCATCGATGAGGTCCCCCAGTTGGAAGGGGAGCACCTGCCGCAGTGCGTTTGCAAGACGTTCAGCTGCCGCGCGATTGATACCATGTTCGCTGCTGTCGTGATGGATCAATCTAGGAGCGGCCGTATTGGTTGCATCCAGTACAACCAATGACCACTGCAATCCACTGTCTGGGCGGTCAGGTATTCCATTGTTCACAGGGAAAATGGTTAGTCGACGCGAGGCAAGATAGGGAATGTTGATGGTGTTATTTCTCGGGAGCCAAGAGAATCCAATTGATGTGGAAGGGGGGACCAGATATATACCATCATCTGACAAGGTTTGAGCAAGGTGGTCATAATATGTTGATATCACACTATCATTGAGAAACTGATTGCTCTGAAGGTCCTTTATATCATCAGGTGATATGGTAGGGACCAGCGGACCCAACTGAGCTGGGGGGCGAGAAGAACTCAGATTCTTCCCTGCTTGGCTTGGCGGGGTACTCTGTTTTCTCCGCATGACCATACCACAATCGATGGTGTCAGCACCACTCATTGATTGATCATTTTCATGATGTCCAGAAGCCATGGACTGGTCTTCCTCAGGTGCAAAACAATTGTGTATCAGGTCTTGGAAGCTCATAGCATTAAGGAAAAACCGCGGGAGCAGTTCACGCACCTGAGTAACTCTCCTTGAAGTCACATGCATAAGAACATTGGATATCCAAGTTGTCTGGCCTTCACCGTTCCTCCTCCACCAGTTAGTAATACAAGTAGTTATTGATAAGGCATACAGAGCACAGTCATAACCAGTTTGCTGCACCGGAGTAGGCTCATCGACGAGGTCCCCCAGTTGGAAGGGGGGCACCTGCCGCAGTGCGTCTGCAAGACGTTCAGCTGCCGCGCGATTGATAACATTTCCGCTGCTGTCGTGATGGGTCAATCTAGGAGAGTCTGCATTGGTTGCATCCAGTACAACCAATGACCAGTGCAATCCACTATCTGGGTGGTCAGGTATTCCATTGTTCACAGGGAAAATTGTTAGTCGGCGCGAGGCAAGGTAGGGAATGTTCATGGTGTTATTTCTGGGGAGCCAAGAGAATCCCATTGATATGGCAGGGGGACCAGATATATACCGTCATCTAACAAGGTTTGAGCAAGGTGATCATAATATGTTGATATCACATTGTCATTAAGGAACCGGTTGCAGCGCAAATCATCTATATCATCAGGCGATATGGTAGGGATCAGCAGACGCTGTTGGGCTGGGGGGTGAGAGGAACTCGGATACTTCCCTGTTTGGCACGGCGGGGTACTCTGTTTTCTCTGAATGATCATACTTCGGTCGATGTTGTCTTTGGGCTTACCCTTCAGACCAAGACTAGCCTTGCAAGTGTCTTGCTGATTCTTGGTGTCTTGTAGTTTATTCTTCAGACGAAGATCAACCTCACAATGTGCAGTCCGAGTGTTTTGGAGTTACGAATCAACTCATCCAATAGTTCCTGTGAATTACACATAAGAAAGAAAAGGAAACTTTAGGATAGCACTGAAACTGCGGACGGAATATTCAGAAATAAATTACCCAAAACTCACTTGATCATTCATTTGTTGATCCCAATCGAGGAACCATTTCGGAACAACTGCAGAGCCCCCAACTCCTCCTCCTCCTCGGAAGCCGCCTATTTTTGCTCTCTTCTGAACCTTTCCGTCCTCCACAAGGGAAATACTCCCCCTTTTGCGCCCTCCTTTACTCTTTAGGCTCTGTTTGTTTCTAGAGTTTTCTCAGGGATTCACGGGGATAAAACCGGACCAATCCCAAAACCCCACCAATTTCAAAAAGCCCATTTGTTTCACGTGTTTTTGGGCTGGTATTATCCCAGACTTTTCCCCACCTTCCCCAAACCCGGCCCTTTTCTTCTACCGTCCAATACGCGAGCCCTACTCGCGTTTTGTCCCATCCCCGGGCGGCGAGAGGAAGCGACGGCGGCGTTGTGCAAAGCGGGCGACGTGTAGCGGCGGTGGGGAGAGGAGAAGGTACAGAGGACAGAGAGAGTGGGACGGAGGAAGAGCATCTCTCCGCCGCCATCATGGATCCCACCGCCGACCAACTCCCCATCTTGGACGCGTCGTCGCCGTTCTTGGCTGCACACCGGCGCACTCCTCCGATATGCTCTCTCTCTCTCTCTCGCTCGCTCTCTGGCTGCGTGAGATGAGCGCCGAGCAGCAGATCGAGTCACCTAGTTTGTATGCTATTTCTCTTCTTTTTTAGACACGGCCGATCGAGTTACCCGAGCAGCAGATCAATGTGTGTATGAGCTCGTGACACGGCCGGCCATGGGGTAGCTGTCTGGAACGGGAGGATGCAGTGCACAAGAATGCGACAGTAGCTTAGAAATCCAGCTAATATAGCAGCTCTTCTAAATTAGATCTTTCATTGAAATGCTTTTAAATTCCTGTAAATATGAAAGATGTATGCACTGGTTCTTGATAAACTGAAATCTCTATCCTTGTCCCTGGAAGGTGCTGCGTACTGAGGTGGGAAACGGGGTTTGGCTGGACAGGGGATTGGGAGAGGTTTCGCTGGACGGGGGATTGGGAGGAGTATTGGGTGACGGTAGGGTTTGCATTTAATCCCTGCAGGGATAATCCCTACCAAACCCCAGAAATACACGGGAAACAAACATAGCCTTACGTGGTGTGGCCGTGGCTCTGGCTGTGAAGAAACCACATCTGGATTGGGTATCAACCGGTGGCCATCCCCTTGATCAACTGCTTCCCATGTGTTATACCTTGGCTTGGAGAAAATTGCAAATAACCACCATAATTGTGACTAGGGTTTCAAAAAACAACCATGTCTTCATTTTTTAGCAAAAAACACTCTTTTCCGGTCTGACGGTCGCAAGGAACACTAATATTTCTTTGAGTCCGTTGTAATGACGAATCTGACTAGTGGACCCCATTATCAGGCTGACGTGGCACAATAAGAAAAGTTCAAAGGACACTTGCGGTATAAAATTTTAAATCTGGGTTATTTTGCAAAACATGGACCAGAAAACGAGACTCCCCATTAGACCTCGCCGGCGGCCGTGGCCTTGCCGTGCTCCGCTCCTCCGACGTCCTCATCGTTCAGCTGCGGTGGCGCGGGCGACTGCGAGCTCACGTTCGAGAGCATCGCGGGCTTCAGCAACGCCACCAGCGGCCCCTCCGCCTCCGCCCGTAATCAAGCCCCTCCATCTCCTCATCCGGTTGCGCTGCTCCGCTTCTCGACGCGGCCGTGGGCGGGTCGGCCGCACTGCTCCCTCCCCTTAACGCGGTTGTGGACTGACGGTGGTGCTGGATTCGTGAGGGTGGAGCTCGATTCGTTCGCGGCGGCGCTGGATTTGTGGGTGCTAACCCTGGATTCGTTGGCGGCGCTGGATTCGTGGAAGGAGTGGGCTCGCTCGACAGTTCTCCCGCGTGCACGCCGGCCGTGTCGTGGCTGCCGCGCATGCTCACCGGCTGTCCGCGTCCACGCGCCGCGCGTGCTCGCCGGCCTCGCCCGCAAGCTCGCTGGATTCGTGGGCTCGCTCTACAGCTGTCCCGCGTGCAAGCTCGCTGGATTCGTGAAGCTCGATTCCTTGGCAGCGCTGGATTCCGTGGAAGGAGTGGGCTTGCTCTACAGTTGTCCCGCGTGCACGCCCACCGTGTCGTGGCTGCCGCGCGTGCCGGCCGTCCGTGTCCACGCGCCGCGCATGCTCGTCGGCCTCGCCCGTAAGCTCGCCGGCCACGTACGGGCGCCACGCGTGCTTGCCGGACGCGGCGGTGGCCCGTCCCGCAAGCTCTCTGCCCGTTCCAGCTCGACTAGCCCCCAAACGATGTGCGTCCGTAGTCTAACTCGCGTCGCCACGCTCGACGCCTGTCCCGCGTGCTCGCCGGTTGGCCACGTCCAGAGCATGGAACGGCTGGAACTAGGCAAAGCGAAGGGCTGGTGGAGTGCGACCTGGAGAAGTAGGGCGAGTCGGGCATCACGGCCGCAATCGGCGGCGCATCCTTCGTGGTGTGCTCCATTGGCGCCAACGAGAAGGAGGTGCAGGCCCGTATGCGCTGCCGCAGCAAGGGGTGCGACCTGCTAGCCGGCGCCATGTCTTGTCTCCGCCCCGGTTGTTCTTCCAGCTCCTTCACCTCTCACACCGGGCGTGGGGAATTTCTCCGGCGAGCGAGCTCTCGTACTGGGATTTCTCGGCTGATCTCTCGCATTGAGGATTTGACAAGGAATGGGGGAATCAGAAGATATAATTTATAAAGGTCTTTTTTGTAAAATAGACATGCCACGTTAAGTCTGTCTAAGTCTGTCACTGGGATCCGTTGGTCAGAATTTTAATTAGGACGCAGAAAACGCCCGATCAGTGTTTCTTGCGACTGTCAGACTGGAAAAGAGTGTTTTTTGCTAAAAAATGAAAACATGGTGGTTTTTTAAAATTCTAAACACAATTGTAGTGGTTTTCTGCAATTAACTCCCTTGGCTTGGGAGGTAAAAGGGGATGCTTGAACTCATTTTTTGCTTCCTTGTATGCATCTACATAATATATAAGAATTTGTGCCATGAAAGCCTTTGCTTCCGCCATGTCCACCTCAGAGTTAAATCCATCTTCTATTCCTTTCATGATGTTTTTACATTCAGTGGACCAGGTGTTGATGAGGTCCTTTGTTCCCGGACCCAGCCTTGGGTAGGTATATGTTACCATTGAATCACGGCTCCGATTGAGCACCTCCAAGAACTTTGTTTCCATGATGTAAACTATCCATCTGCCAATGCCTTCACGGAATCCATCAGGTTCACCAGATTTGGATTTTGGACCTTTGTAGCTTGCAAGGGCGATCAATGCCTTTCTTAACCAGAACACTCCCATCCTGGTGTTCTCCACTCCTCCTCCTTTCACATCAGACACATCACCATGGTTTGCTCCCATTCCAATTGATATTGTGCGAGAGCTTCTCATGTAAAATAGTTCCACGTCCTCCCAAACACTCTCCCAAAATCCATGGGCATTCATAAAACCTACTAGCCAATGCTGGCGTGCAGCAATTACAAGTACAATATATTGGCTAGCATGCTGGATCAGGTAGTCACTACAGGAGTGGCAGTCCAGCCCGACGGCAATTATAACGCCGACGGCCAAACGTCGGGGCCGTCGGCGTCACAACGTAACACCGACGGCCAGAGAAACACCGTCGGGCTCAAAACCCATCGGCGTTCTAGTGGTTACCCCGACGGCCACCGTCGGCGTCAAAACACCGTCGGACTTCTCCCCCGTCTCCCCCGCGTGGGCATCTGGACGAAGCGACCTGACGGCGCCGTAACCACCCACACTGACGCCGATGGCAATACCGTCGGGCTCATTGAACTATTTTCCAGTTTTTCTTAAAATATTAGGTTACATTCAAAAATATTATTCGTAAGGGTACTAAATCACAATAAATAACATAAGAACTAATTTGTACAAATATTGTGATCATCTGTGGCCATAATATAAGGACACATATGCGGGTATCTCCGGAGTTTTATAGTGGCGGGGTTCCGGAACTTAGAGGTGAAAACCCCCGTTTCGGGTGTCGGGTATGGAACCGTGCGACGGAACACATGAAATGTTTGTTTCTTATGATCCAATATACCAACCTAACACATCCAAGCAAAAAAATTCATGCGTCAACCCCCTCCCGACGCCGTTTAGAGGGGTAGATCGACGGGTCAGACTTTTCTCCAGCGGGAGTAGGGTTTCGCCGTAGAGTGGGTCTGGAGTGTCAAGACCCCATCAAAACTTGCATAGACCCCTAATATATGTATACTAGTATGTTGGTAGTTTGTGGGAACCAAAATACATCTCCGAGGTGCGACCCGCTTCACTGACCCCTCTTTCTCCGTAGTAAGTTCTTGCACTTAGAGGTGAAAACCCCCGTTTCGGGTGTCGGGCATGGAACCGTGCGACGGAACACATGAAATGTTTGTTTTTTATGGTCCAATATACCAACCTAACACATCCAAGCAAAAAAATCCATGCGTCTACCCCCTCCCGACGCCGTTTAGAGGGGTAGATCGACGGGTCAGACTTTTCTCCAGCGGGAGTAGGGTTTCGCCGTAGAGTGGGTCCAGAGTGTCAAGACCCCATCAAAACTTACATAGACCCCTAATATATGAATACTAGTGTGTTGGTAGTTTGTGGGAACCAAGATACATCTCCGAGGTGCGACCCGCTTCACTGACCCCTCTTTCTCCGTAGTAAGTTCTTGCACTTAGAGGTGAAAACCCCCGTTTCGGGTGTCGGGCATGGAACTGTGCGATGGAACACATGAAATGTTTGTTTTTTATGTTACAATATACCAACCTAACACATCCAAGCAAAAAATCCATGCGTCTACCCCCTCCCGACGCCGTTTAGAGGGGTAGATCGACGGGTCAGACTTTTCTCCAGCGGGAGTAGGGTTTCGCCGTAGAGTGGGTCCGGAGTGTCAAGACCCTATAAAAACTTGCATAGACCCCTAATACATGTATACTAGTGTGTTGGTAGTTTGTGGGAACCAAGATACATCTCCGAGGTGTGACCCGCTTCACTGACCCCTCTTTCTCCGTAGTAAGTTCTTGCACTTAGAGGTGAAAACCCCTGTTTCGGGTGTCGGGCATGGAACCGTGCGACGGAACACATGAAATGTTTGTTTTTATGGTCCAATATACAAACCTAACACATCCAAGCAAAAAAATCCATGCGTCTACCCCCTCCCGACGCCGTTTAGAGGCGTAGATCGACGGTTCAGACTTTTCTCCAGCGGGAGTAGGGTTTCGCCGTAGAGTGGGTCCGGAGTGTCAAGACCCCATAAAAACTTGCATAGACCCCTAATATATGTATACTAGTGTGTTGGTAGTTTGTGGGAACCAAGATACATCTCCGAGGTGCGACCCGCTTCACTGACCCCTCTTTCTCCGTAGTAAGTTCTTGCACTTAGAGGTGAAAACCCCCGTTTCGGGTGTCGGGCATGGAACCGTGCGACGGAACACATGAAATGTTTGTTTTTAATGGTCCAATATACCAACCTAACACATCCAAGAAAAAAAATTCATGCGTCTACCCCCTCCCGACGCCGTTTAGAGGGGTAGATCGACGGTTCAGACTTTTCTCCAGCGGGAGTAGGGTTTCGCCGTAGAGTGGGTCCGGAGTGTCAAGACCCCATAAAAACTTGCATAGACCCATAATATATGTATACTAGTGTGTTGGTAGTTTGTGGGAACCAAGATACATCTCCGAGGTGCGACCCGCTTCACTGACCCCTCTCTCTGTGTGGTAAGTTCTTGCACTTAGAGGTGAAAACCCCCGTTTCGGGTGTCGGGCATGGAACCGTGCGACGGAACACATGAAATGTTTGTTTTTTATGGTCCAATATACCAACCTAACACATCCAAGCAAAAAAATCCATGCGTCTACCCCCTCCCGACGCCTTTTAGAGGGGTAGATCGACGGGTCAGACTTTTCTCCAGCGGGAGTAGGGTTTCGCCGTAGAGTGGGTATGGAGTGTCAAGACCCCATCAAAACTTGCATAGACCCCTAATATATGTATACTAGTGTGTTGGTAGTTTTTGGGAACCAAGATAACTCTCCGAGGTGCGACCCGCTTCACTGACCCCTCTTTCTCTGTAGTAAGTTCTTGCACTTAGAGGTGAAAACCCCCGTTTCGAGTGTCGGGCATGGAACCGTGCGACGGAACACATGAAATGTTTGTTTTTTATGGTCCAATATACCAACCTAACACATCCAAGCAAAAAAATCCATGCGTATACCCCCTCCCGACGCCGTTTAGAGGGGTAGATCGACGGTTCAGACTTTTCTCCAACGGGAGTAGGGTTTCGCCGTAGAGTGGGTCCGGAGTGTCAAGACCCCATCAAAACTTGCATAGACCCCTAATATATGTATACTAGTGTGTTGGTAGTTTGTGGGAACCAAGATACATCTCCGAGGTGCGACCCGCTTCACTGACCCCTCTTTCTCTGTAGTAAGTTCTTGCACTTAGAGGTGAAAACCCCCGTTTCGGGTGTCGGGCATGGAACCGTGCGACAGAACACATGAAATGTTTGTTTTTTATGGTCCAATATACCAACCTAACACATCCAAGCAAAAAAATCCATGCGTCTACCCCCTCCCGACGCCGTTTAGAGGGGTAGATCGACGGGTCAGACTTTTCTCCAACGGGAGTAGGGTTTTGCCGTACAGTGGGTCCGGAGTGTCAAGACCCCATCAAAACTTTCATAGACCCCTAATATATGTATACTAGTGTGTTGGTAGTTTGTGGGAACCAAGATACATCTCCGAGGTGCGACCCGCTTCACTGACCCCTCTTTCTCCTTGGTAAGTTCTTGCACTTAGAGGTGAAAACCCCCGTTTCGGGTGTCGGGCATGGAACCGTGCGACGGAACACATGAAATGTTTGTTTTTTATGGTCCAATATACCAACCTAACACATCCAAGCAAAAAAATCCATGCGTCTACCCCCTCCCGACGCCGTTTAGAGGGGTAGATCGACGGTTCAGACTTTTCTCCAGCGGGAGTAGGGTTTCGCCGTAGAGTGGGTCCGGAGTGTCAAGACCCCATCAAAACTTGAATAGACCCCTAATATATGTATACTAGTGCGTTGGTAGTTTTTGGGAACCAAGATACATCTCCGAGGTGCGACCCGCTTCACTGACCCCTCTTTCTCCGTGGTAAGTTCTTGCACTTAGAGGTGAAAACCCCCGTTTCGGGTGTCGGGCATGGAACCGTGCGACGGAACACATGAAATGTTTGTTTTTTATGGTCCAATATACCAACCTGACACATCCAAGCAAAAAAATCCATGCGTCTACCCCCTACCGACGCCGTTTAGAGGGGTAGATCGACGGTTCAGACTTTTCTCCAGCGGGAGTAGGGTTTCGCCGTACAGTGGGTCCGGAGTGTAAAGACCCATCAAAACTTGCATAGACCCCTAACATATGTATACTAGTGTGTTCGTAGTTTGTGGGAAACAAGATACATCTCCGAGGTGCGACCCGCTTCACTGACCCCTCTTTCTCCGTGGTAGATCGCTGAGAGAGTTATTGCCGTGTCGGTCCGGGGTGTCCAAATATGTTATTAAAACAATATTAGTAAATGAAATTATAATTTATATTATGTAACTGTTAATTAAAAACTTGCAATAGATTAATTTTATAAAAAATTGAATTGACTTTTTGAAAAAAACAAATCTAAGCCCGACGGTAATGCCGTCGGGCTAGCTGTACGCTTAGTTAGTCAACCCCACGCGGGATTGGGGCTTCCCCATCCACCCAATCCCGCGCGCGAGTCGATCCCCCGCCTGATGCCGCCCTCCCGCAGGCCGCCCCGCCGCCCTCCCGCACGCCCGCAGGCCGCCGCGCCTGCCCGCACGCCCGCAGGCCCCAGCGCCCGCCCGCGCCGCCGCACGCCGCTCGCACGCCACCGTTCTCCTCCCCGAGCCCTCCTCCGCCCGCGCTGCCGCACGCCGCTCGCACGCCGCCTGCAGCTCGCCGCCTCCTCCCCCGTTGCGCCGCCGCCTCCCCGTCCTCCTCCGTGAGCCCTCCCCCGCCCGCACGCCGTCCTCGCCGCACGCAGCCCGCCGCCCTCCTCCTCGTTCCTCCACGGCCGTCCTCCTCCTCCTTCCCTCCCCCGAGACCGAGCTGCCCTACCCGACGTCCTCCTCCTCCTTCCCGGTCCCGAGCACCTCCTACCCGACTTCGAGCACCTCCCCGGCGTTGAGCACCTCCCAGCACCTTCCCGGTAATTTTGTGTGTGTATTGCTAGTGCTAATGCTATTGTTAGGGTTAGTGCTACTGTTAGGGTTAGTGCTACTGTTAGTGGTGGGGTTAGTGCTAGGATTAGTGGTGGGGTAATGTAAAAATATGACAATATATTTGCTAGTATTAATCTGCATTATATTTTATCATGTAGGTTTCTCGGAGCCGTCGTCCCGGAGCCATCCTCTCAGAGCCGCCGCCGTCTCGGAGCCGTTGTCGTGTTCGTGTTGTTCGACTACTTCCTCTACAGCGGAGGGTGAGATAAAACTCCTTCTCCTCTCTTGCATTTTTATGTTCTAGATATTAGTTTCACGTCAAGTCGCGTAACCTAGGTGTCTTTTCCCGTCTGAAAGTGTTACACGGATAAATATGCGTTAGAGGTCAGCATATTATGATGCGTAACGCTTCGGCATTTACGGGACAGTCGGCGGATGCGTAGTTGGGTACGTTCTCTGTGTTCTGCTCCGGTCCGAGTCAGGATTTCGGTAGTGCCTCCCCGTTGTTCTCCGGATGCACATCCTCTCGGCTTTTTGCCGAGACGTGTATCGGGAGAGCAGCGGGGAGGTGTTGTCGAAATTCTGTCTCGGATCGGGGTAGAGCATAGAGAACGTACTCAATCTACGGATCCGGCGGCTGCTAGGAGGCTATCCTATTAGAGATGTAGGATGATGCACGCGTTTTCCCGGTAGAGAATATCTTGTATTTAATTTAATGTCATTTATTTGATATCAAATGCTATTTTTGCTGTTATTACCTCTAAGTGCAGATGGCTGATGATGAGTGGATGTACAGTGGTCGTATTAGTAGGACTGACATGACAGCTGAGTGGCAGTGGAAAACTGAATATTATGTGAAGGACGCACACCGTGGTTCTAAGACAGTTCGTCCGCTTTGCCCTTGTGCTCGGTGCAAGATGAATAACCGTCAGGGTAGCTTAGAGATGACAAAACACCTTTGGCTTTACGGATATATGCCCGACTTTAACATGCAAATCAACTTTCCCGAGAGTGACCGTGTTAGAGAGGTGGTGATGCGGCAACACATCGATGGCAGTGCCCACGATGGCATTGCAAACATGCTTGTTGATCTTCACTATGCAAATCAGGCACATTCGCCACCTCCCGAAGATCCGGATGAACAGGAGGAATCGGATTTACCGGATGAACCAGAGGAAACCGCGAAGGCCTTCCTTGAAATGATGGCCACCGCAAAGAAACCTCTTTATCCGGGTGCAGAAGTCTCTCAGCTTGATGCCATATCGCAACTGTTAGCTGATAAGGCCAAACACGGCCAAACCCGATCAAGCTTTGAAGATCATTTGAAAACAATGGGTAACATGCTCCCTAAGGGACATTGTCTGCCTCGTACCATGTATGAGTCGAAGAAAATCATGAAATCGCTTTGCATGGATTATGAGAAGATACATTGTTGTCCTAAGGGTTGCCTTCTGTTTCGGAATGAGTTTGTGAATCACACTCACTGTAGCAAGTGTGGGGCCTCTAGGTATGTAGAGGTGAAGGGCGCTGAAGGTGAAATGGTGCAGACGAAAGTTGCTGTAAAGATTCTTCGGTATCTCCCATTCATAAAAAGGATCCAACGCCTTTACATGGATGAGGAGACTGCCAAACAGATGACATGGCACAAGACGGGGAAGAGATACCCTGATATTAGTGATAAAAATAAGAAGATGAAACATCCGGCTGATGGTGAAGCGTGGAAACATTTCGACAGAGTATACCCTGATAAAGCCCGAGAGTCTCGAAATGTCAGAATTGCGATAGCAACCGATGGTTTCAATCCATTCGGTATGTCGGCTAGGTCGTACAGCTGTTGGCCCGTGTTTGTTATGCCGCTCAATCTCCCTCCCGGAGTCTTAATGCAACGCAAGACCATATTGTTGTCTCTGATCATTCCGGGGCCTGAATATCCGGGGAAGAATTTGAGTGTGTACATGCAGCCGCTAATCGATGATTTGGAACATTCTTGGGCACACGACACATGGACATATGACCGGGCAACGAAGAAAAACTTCTGCATGATAGTTTGGTACCAGTATTCCATGCATGACCTACCCGGGTATGCCCTATTCTGCGGACACTGTACAGCCGGAAAGATGCCATGCCCAGTGTGCAGGCATGCTCTTATGTTCGTATGGCTGAAGAAGGGTGGCAAGTATTCCGCCTTTGACAAGCATCGACAGTTCCTCGAAGAAGGTCATAGATTCAGAGAGGACAAAAAACACTTCTTGAAAGACAAAGTTGTCAGTGAAGTAAACAAGATACCAATGTTTGATGGTAAAGTTGTTGATGCGGAGCTACGTGCTCTAAAGCCTAAGACCAAAGGCAAAGGTTTTATTGGATATGGTGAGACGCACAACTGGACTCACATACCAGGTTTGATGCAACTCCCCTATTACAAGGACCTCAAACTTCCTCATAACATCGATGTGATGCACACCGAAAATAATGTCGCAGAGTCCGTCTTTCACACAACTCTAGACATTCCTGAGAAGACGAAGGACAATGTGAAGGCTAGGGTCGATCAAGAGAGGCTTTGTGACAGAATAAAACTAAACATGCAGCGTCCTGAGGGCAATCGAAGAAATTGGGTCAAGCCAAATGCTGACTTCTGCCTTCTAGCTGCCCAAAAGAAGGAGGCATTCAATTGGCTCAAACACAATGTGAAGTTCCCAGATGGTTATTGTTCTAACATGAGTAACGGAGTCAATTTAACAACGGGCAGAGTCAACGGGCTTAAGAGTCATGACTATCACATATGGATTGAGCGAATAATGTCGGTGATGCTTCGAGGCTATCTCCCTGATCGTGTTTGGCGGGCACTTGCGGAGTTGAGCCATTTCTTCCGCACGCTGTGTGCCAAAGAAATATGTCCGGAAATGATGAAAAGACTTCATGAGAAAGTCCCAGAGTTGATATGCAAGTTAGAGATTATATTTCCGCCAGGCATGTTTACTCCGATGGTACATCTCATATTGCATCTACCTAACGAGGCATTATTGGGGGAACCGGTTCAGAACCGTTGGCAGTTTTATATAGAGAGAATATTTAAGAATATGCGAACCAAATGTGGAAACAAAAATCAGATTGAAGCATGCATAGCCGAGGCATATATCATCGAGGAGGTGTCAGATGTATCTACAACATACTATCCCGAAGATGTTCCCAATATGCATTATCCGCTCTCTCGGTACAATACCGATAAACCCAGCTATAAACCCAAGCTTCATCTCTTCCAAGGCCAAGGCGGTAAGTATGGTGGTCAACATATTTACACTGTGACGGAGCAGGAGTGGGAGGACATCATGCTCTATGTGTTGATGAACATAGATGAAGTAGAGGATACATTCGTGCCTCAATTTCTGGATGAGGAGTGGTTGGGAATAGAAAATCCTACTGTATCGGAATTTAATACTCTTTTAAGGAAGGGTGCCCCTAGAAGGCAAAATTTTGTGGCTTGGTTCATGGAAAAAGTAATTTCTAACTCACCCCCTTGTCTATTGTAGTTTATGTAAACACGAAACTAACAATTTTGACTAAACTTGTAGGGAAATCAACATAAAACATCTATGACAGATGAATTGAGATGGGTTTCACAGGGTTTCGACCCTAAGGTGGCGACTTATGAAAAGTATGATGTGAATGGGTATCGTTTCCATACCGAGAAACACCAAAATACTCGACCAAATGCGAAAACAGTAAATACTGGAGTGTTTACCAGAGGTCGAAATGAGGATGAGTACTATGGAAGGTTACAAAACATATATGAGGTGAAATTTGATAAAGGGGCCCATCCTCTCACTCTTGTTGTGTTCAAGTGCCATTGGTTCGACCCAGTGGTTGGACTAAAAAGTACCCCTTCCATTGGTTTAGTTGAAGTGAGGCCTTCAACCACCTATAGCGGGTCCGATGTATTTGTTGTGTCTAACCAGGCAACACAAGTTTATTATCTACCATACCCATGCCAGAACGAGGAACTACAGGGTTGGGAAGTTGTGTTCAAGGTATCACCACGTGGTAAGCTACCCATGCCAAACGTGGACGATTACAACAATATAAACCCCATCACATACGAGGGAGATTTCTACCAGGAGGAAGAGGATGGCGGTGACTTTGATGTCCTTATGGGTGGTCTTGATGAAGTCGATGATAGTGAAAGACATGGAAGAGGTGAGGCAGTTGTGAATGTAAAGGACATAGATATGCTCAGCAAGTTACATCTAGATAGTGAAAGTGACGAGGATGAGCCTCCACCGTTCGATGGCATACCCTACTACTCACGTGATAGTGATAGTGACCCTGATGATGATTAGACCCGAACACAACCCAAAACTTGGTGAGCGTCTTTTATGTTTTATTTCCAACTTGCTTATTACGTCTTATTTTTTCATCAATGTTCTCAATGCTTACTTTTGCTTATTTTCGAGTTCTCAATGCTTTCTTTTGCTTATTTTCGCATGAAATTGTAATTTCTGCTTACTAACATTTTACATGTTCTCAATGCAGGTGACTAAACCATGAGCAAGAATTCCGCGGCATCCATGCTTAGGAACATTTGTCGTTTGCGAAAGCCCCCTAAACGCTTAGGGGAGAGTGACGACGAGGACGATGGACGATGCGGGGGTCAACCCCCTAGAGGACGAGGTGGGGGCATACCCCCTAGAGGACGAGGCGGGGGTCACCCCACTAGAGGTCGAGGACGAGCCTCGAGGGAGACCACAGTTGAGGTCGAGGTCGAGGACGAGGACGAGCCTCGAGGGCGACCTGCACCGCGAGCTCGAGGACGAGGACGAGGCTCGAGGACTAGACCTTTGTCGGAGGTTTCATCTTCACGGATGATGACACCTTCGACGTCTTACTTCAGTGAGGTAATTGCTATCATGCCTACTGTCTACTATCATGCTCATACTCACTAACTGCTATTTTATTTAGGTAACCTCCGCAGCAACCCACTCGGAGGACAGGGAGGTGGAGCAGCAGCACTTCGTGGTGCAAGAGCCTCAGCATCAGTACTTCGAGGGGGAGGAGCCTCAGCAGCAGTACTTTAGGGTGGAGCAGCCTCAGCAGCAGTACGTCGAGCATCAATACTTTGGGGTGGACTTGGAGCAGCCCGTTGATGAGGACCCGGAGAAGCCCGTTGACGAGGACCTGGAGCAGCACGCCGAGGAGGAGGAGGAGGAGGAGGATGTACGCTATTTTCTCCTATTCCTACCACTTAGTTTTGTTCACTTACATTTTATTTGAACTCTAATTTGCATTTTAATTTTAATTTGCATCACGAGGGGGAGGATCTTGGGCCCTTGTGGACTCGAGGAATAAATAATCTTCCAAGAAGATCAAGATCTCAAGAGGGCAAAATTCTTATTAAGCCGGTCAACAGAAAGTAAGTGGCTATCTTTTGATCATATAAGTATGTGGCTAACTCTCCTTGCATACTAATATTGTTCTTTCATGTGCAGCAATTTTCAACTCATCACCAGTTCGGGAAATCTTCCAGGTGGTGTACTTGTGGGCCTTCTGAAGAGGCATTGGCCAGGCCTCTACAAGGAGAATCCTGAGGATCCAAATTCTCTGAAGAAGTTAGCCATGAGGTGGGAGGACTACGAGGCCGCTCAGGGCTCCGGCTACATGGAGACTGTGGAGGGTGAGGGTTTTAAGCCTAGCTGTGCAGAGGTTGTGGTTCACAAGTTCTGGGTAAGAACTATTATATGGTGTTTTGTTTACTTGTGATTCTCAACCATAGTTAACCATAGTTTTGTTAACTTGTGATTCTCACCATAATAAGATTGTCTACATGATTGTAGGAGTTCTATCGCGTGCCTCCCGAGCACGAGCACAAGAGCCACGAGGTCTTCTTTACGATGGTGAGGATCAAGTTACGCCAGATGTGGTATGATGTTAAAATTACAGCTATCGCTCAGTTCTACGCCGAGAAAGGCACGAGATACAACAAGAAGAAAATCCTTCAGCTCAGACTTGGTGATAAGATGTCCCACGAGGATTTCATGGGGGTAATGAAATTTTCTTTTTATTCCATGTCCATCGTAAAGTGCATTATCTGTTCTTCACTTGAGATGTTGACTTGAGATATTTTCATCTTAAGATTTGTCCAAAGTGGGCTCTGGGAAAGAAGGATGGCTGGGAGAAACTGGTGGACATGTGGACCGGGAAAGATCTAGATTTCAAGGCCAAGAGCATTCAGAACAGTCTCAATCGCGGTCATGAGGGAACTCACTGTCAAGGGAACCGACACTTCTACCACTACAAGGATCATCAGGTATAAATATGGAACAACCTACTCGTTTTCCCTGGCAATGTTTCCTTTTTAATGCATACCATTTGTTGTATGTATTTTAGATGATCGCTAATGAAGGGCGGGAGCTGGGAGAGTTTGAAGTGTGGCAATTGGCTCATAAGAAGAAGATGGTCAAGGACGGCGATGATCAATACTTTGGCACAACCACTGAAAACCTTGAGGAGTACAAGACCAGGTTTATTTTTCAAGATCATGTTTACTAAATTCAAGTAAGAAATAATTTGTACTTACTAATTGTTTACTTGTTATGAATGCCATCAGGTACAAGGAGCTGAATGGACCGGATTCTGACCCTGTTAAGGAGCCAGTCGACGAGAGGGTCGTGATTATCGCAGGACATGGAAGGCCACATGGCCGCTACAGCACATTTGACACGGTGATCGAGCCTACCACCAACTACACACGTGTCAAATCACTCACGGGTGTTTCTGTTCCACCTCGTGCACCGCGTGCTAGAGCCGCCCATGCTGTGGACCATGTAAGCTTTCTCTCATTTTTCTTCTTCATTCTTAGTTCCCATTCATATATGGGTATGCTCATGAGATTCACGATGTCATATTTAAGGAAATGGAACAAGCCTGGCAAGAGACTCAGGATGCTTGGATGCAGCAGATGCAGGATCATTCGGCGGCTGTGTATCAAGCTCAGCAGTCGCATCAGTTTGCCTATATGACGGTGAGTTGTGGTCCATCCAATCCTAGCCAATAAATTTCATTGTCCGAGTTTGTACTTCATAATGCATGGCATCTAAACTCACTTGCAGGCGCTTAGTATGGCAATGAGAGAGGGTACTCCACTACCCGAGCCAGTATCGGTTCCGCCACCACCGCCGTACCCTCCACGGTCGTGCTACGCCGATTTCGTCGCACACTACACCCAGGCGACTCCTGTTAGTACTTCACCAAAGCTTCACTAAGTCATTTTTTGTACATCTAGATATTTACACTTAGTCATATTTTGTTCAAACATGTAGGGATCGTCTTCTTCACGGGCAATGGCTCCGTTTGGTCGAGCTTCTGCCTCACCCATGGCCACTCCGGTTCACTCACAAGGTCCTAGCCCAGGTGCTTCTACCTCGCTGCGTCGATCACCCCACCACGAGATCCGCGAGATGCGTCGACAATCGCCAAACCCGGTTAGTTCATGAAAAACTCTAACATAAACCAACCATAGACTTAGAACTATTTTTCATGATTCAGTTTGGACTTAGAATGTTTGCATGAATTTGGACTTAGAACGTTTGCATGAATTTGGACTTAGAACATTTGCATGACTTTGATCATTTTTCCTTTCATGAATTTGGACTTAAAAGGTTTGCATGACTTTGATCATTTTTTCTTGCATGAATTTGAACTTGATACATTTGCCATGCTAACCGGAGTTCGTTTTCATTTTGTAGTGATCATGCTCTTGGCGGTGGAATTCGTGCTTGAGAGTTCCTTCGGAGAGATCATTTTGTAGATTCATGAGCTTGATCATGTAGAAACGTGTGATATATGTTGTGTGATATAGAAACGTGTGATATATTTGGTAGCTTCATGAGTTTGATGATGTTTATGTATGGATGTTGTGTGATATATGATGATTTGTGTTATGTTGTGTGAACAATTTAAGTTTTATTATGTGCAGCATCCAAATGTGTTAGATTATATGTGAATCCCAGAAAAAAATTGAAATTTACAGGGAATAATTAAAATGCAGCAAAATGCTGTTGTTTTTCACTCCACAATGAGCCCGACGGCAATGCCGTCGGCGTCATGCTGTATTGCATTATTATGCAGTGGTGAGGCCGACGGTATTTGCCGTCGGCGTAGTAACGCTTGGTGAGGCCGACGGCAATGTCGTCGGGCTCACCGTATGGCCTGTGCAGCTCCAGCAGCTGACGCGTGTGTCGTGACGGAGCGGCGTTACGTGTTTCTGCGCCGAGGGTATTTTAACACCGACGGCCTAAAATCACCGTCGGTGTCGCGCGCTAGCCCGACGGCATTTGCGAGCCCGACGGCTACGGCGTGAGCCCGATGGATCACAGCCCGACGGCCTTACGCCGACGGTGGCCGTCGGGCTCACTGAGGCCGAGGGTTTCTGTGATGAGCCCGACGACAAATGCCGTCGGGATGGGCTGTTACTCCTGTAGTGAGTAGAAGGTACCGGACAGTGGAGTTGTGAAAAGTAGTCGATTTCCCACCCTGTACCTATGTGCAGCAGTACAGAAAGACCAATAACGGAAGTATCGCTGAGAGGATTCGAAGTTAGCCAAGACTTGATCTAGAGTACCATCCAGGCATAGTGTAACTGTGTTCTGCATGAAAAAGATTTCTGGATAATTAAAAACTTGGAGCACTGGAAAAAATTCTTAACTGTGTGCAATTGATGTGACTAAGATTTAGAAAAGCATTGCAGCTTCAGCTACAAGAACCCACACAGAAATCACTGCATTGCATACAGTTTCTGCTAAACTAATGCGAGGTAAATATATAAGCCACACAGCTTTGTCTACTACACACAAAAAAGGCAACTCCAGGGAATGAATCTACACTAATGATGGCAATCTAAGCAAGAAATTCTTAATTTTGTGCTGACATATCACATCTCGAAAATTGTTTTAAACTCCAGGTCCATACTAGTACTTCCAAGTAGAAGTCTAGAAACAACAGGGTCTCTGAACGTTGTAGGCGCACAACTATGTACAGGATGATAGCTGAGAGCTGCGGCTCTGGGCCAACCGATCCAGCAAACAACACCACAACATTAACAGTTGGGACGCCAAATTTCGCCATTAAACTCATATCCGGGTATCTGAATGTCAAAAGGTGGAGAAATTCAAGAAAAAGAAAACTAAGATGAAAAAAACATGCTGGATTAATGGAGATGCAGGAAAAAAGGGATACTTTCGCAAACAGGAAAGAGTGCGGCGGCCGCGACAGCCCAGCCTGTGGAATCTGGTGGGCGCGCTGCGCGGGCTGCTGTGCGTCGAACCCGCCGCGCCGTCAACCAGCCTCTCGCCTCTCGGCGCGGTGGTTCGTACGGGTTATTGGCCAGAACCCGTGAAACAACAAAAAAACACTCTTTTTCAGCGAAGTATCCCAGATCGGCGTGCGTTTGGTTCCGCGTTACGAACCTGCTTCTGCTGTGGCAACACCCAACGCCAACCAAAGGAATAAAACACAGAGCTGATTATTCAAACGCGACCAGCTTTTCCTAGTACAAATTCTGCCGCAGCTCGGACCCTGCTTCTATCGCGTTGAGAGCGAACGGAAGTCTAAAATGACAAGTATTTACCCGCAATGCCACTCATAAGTCATACCGTTTCGGTACCTTTTCACTCCCGAGCTAGCCCTGCCTGTTCTTGCCACCGCTTTCCGGCTGCCCGGCTGGCATGCCAGTAGCGCGTCGCCCGTCCTGCCGCCCTCCTCCGCTGATCCGTCTCCATAGTACGTTGCTCTCACCTCGTTCCCGTTAAGAGCTGAGCCAGTGCAGCTCGTCCGTGGCCGGAGCCACTGCTAGGCTTGAGTTTTTAATAGAGATCGCTCTTGCTTCTTCTGCTTCAAGTTTCCTCCAATAAAATAAAAATGATTCCCTGGTGTCGTAAGTGCAAGGTGATATAGATTGTCAATATCTAACAGCAAGAACTGCAAGTCTGACTAGCATGCTAGCCAGCAGCGGTGGCGCCTGCCATGGAGTTATCAAACTTTCACAATCTCCGACGAGGTTTGCGCCAAGTCCGGCAAGCTTTCGGCGAGTTCCGCTCAACTCCGGCGAGGGTTCGGCGATAATCAAGGTGGTCGAAGGGTCCGGCTCTCGTGAGGTATGGCGTGTGTTTATCGATATCTCGCGAGCTATTCCGGGGGTGGTGGAGCTTCAGCGTGGCCGAGCTTTGATAAGGTGCTCCATTGAGGTGTTTCGGTTGGGTGGCCTATTTGGGCCATGGCAGTCCGGTGAACTCCGGCGACGTACGGCCAGGAGTGTGGTGGACGGAAGCGGAGGTGGCCACGACAGTCCGGCAAACTCCGTCGAGATACGACCAACTTCGTCGAGGTACAACCAGGAGCATGGCGGCTGTGGCCGGAAGCGAGGTGGCCGAGGCAGGGCCAGGCGAACTGTGGCGAGAAATTCCGGCTAACGACACTCACATGTTATGAAAGGTGTACACATGATTCGCACGCAATCCGCAGTTCACCGTTGGTTCCACCAAACAATTTTCAACTTTGACACAGTTTTCAACTCACAGCGGCCTTTTCACAGCTCACAGTTCACAGCGGCTTTTTAAAAAGTCACAGCTGAATCAAACGCACCCTAAATGTGGGAGAGAATCGTGCCAGGAAGAACGAAAAAGAGGAAACTTTTTTTCAAGCCATTTTCTTCCTGAAAATCCAGGAAAATCGTAACAAACCCCCGTCCCGTCGGCCCTCCACAAAACCAAAATACATAGTACAGAGACTAACGGAAACCGCACCCTTGGTGGCCTCCATGGAGGCGACGTCCGCTCCTCGGAGCTCTTTTTCCCCCCTTCGCCATGGATGTTTTGGGGTTTTGGGCTGCGGGGGTTTAGAGCTGCGGCAGCTGCTTCTTGGAGAAGAAAGCTAAAAGGTGAGCGGGGAGAGGGTGGGAGACGGCCAAGGGGATTTGGGGGGCAATGCGATGCGAGGGCAAAACAGGGGTCACCTCCGAAGCGCAGTGGGGTTGTGTTGTCAGCAACAAGGTTGCCAATGTGAGCTCCGATCAGGCATCAGATCAACACGTCACTGACTGCGCTGGGTTACACACCACATGGACATGGTTCTTTGATACGTCCGCATCAAAACAGTTCAATGTTGTTCTACTAACTAATTCATTACTCCCTCCATTTCTGAATGTAAGACCTATAGTTTTTTTTGAAAAGTTTCATAATATATGGTTTACAACGATTTTTGGATGAATTTACCGATAAAAAAGTGAGTTTCATTCTCGAACGGAGTGATTTTATGGATTATTTTCATTTGTTGTCTATTAGGGAATCCTCTCTTCTGAATTTTGTCTAAAACAAATGAGTCCATAGTATGTCAAATACTCATGTCTTAATATCCATGCAGAAAACTATAACTCTTACATTCAGGAACAGAGGGAGTATTAATTTAGATTTTAGAGGAAGAAATACATCTCGACTTTTGGACATTCGCGCGCTTGGTACGAAAATTTCTTCACCCTTTCTTGGGTGGCATTATCCGTAGTCCTAGATTGATCTTCATATCCTTGCCCCTCTTTATTAATAAGTATACTAATGTATTATATGAATAGAGACACACCAAGTGATTAATAAAGACTAGTTATGATTATATCTTTGTGTACCTTTATTTACTTATTTTGTATCTCTGATTGTGTCTTGTGTCCGACTATTTTGGCTTCACTCTCGCTACACGCCTCGCCTTGGAACCGGCTCGCCGACAAATGTCATGCAACACGTAATCAACACAAAATGCTCCATCGGCTGGTCGGGCCCAATTCTTCACTATACAAGTTGTTGTTGTTCATTGAAAAGATATAACCAGATCAAACGGTTTTCGTCCCCGCTATTTTTTTTAAGTATCATGAGAGAGGATGGTTAAAAAAGATCACGAAAGATAAATCCTCAAACTTAGGGATGTTCAAAGGATAAAAGCAGAAAACACCCCATGACATCACTCAAGGACAAAGCTCAAAAATATAACCCGTCGGCGAATTTGCCATGTTCTCCCACTAGAACACATTGATTGTGGCCATGTTGATTAAAATAACAGCCCGAAGCTTGGGTTTTTCTACCAAAATACTCATCGAAGGAAAGATCAGTGATGGTTTCACATTTCTATGACTTTAGTGACGAAATCACTCATCTCATATAAGTTCAGTGACCAAGCGGTGCTATCTCTCCAAAGAAAATATATAGATAAGCATCATGGTCTCTTCACCGATGCCCGATGCCGCAAGTGAATGGACCCCTACAACACCGTTAGAACTTATGTTGGTGAAGGAGAACATGAAAGACTTCTTAAAAACCTGTAGGAGTACCAATATGTAGGAGTAGCAGCACCAGCACCGCAACGTCAAACAAGGCTACAACCAAAACAACACAATATAAGGGTATGTGTAATAGGGTAATATCAGGCTTATCTTAGCGTTGCCATGTAGGGTAATTGTTTAGCTGTAGAAGAGAGAATAAAGAAATATAAGGTTGTCTTCCCTTAGTTAAGATCTCTTATAAATAGAGAAGGTTAATTTCATCATTGTACCACTTGTTTCCTTTAAAAACTTAATTTTACTAAAATTTAATTATGTATCATTAATTGTTATGGATGATAATGTTTTAAATTATTTCTTCTCTAAATAATGTGGATGGTTAATAGACGGCGTATCTTTGCTACCATTGTACATGTCCTAAGACCGACGTCAAAGACAAGACAGGTCTACCAACAAAGAACAAAAAAGGTGGAGCAACTCAAGCCTTAAGCCCGACAAGGTAGGAGCCTAAACCGTCGCTCCTTGTCGTACTTTTTTTTAAACGTGACTTGCCGTACATAATTGAATGGGTAGATCAAGTTGATTACTTTATGGATCCGGTAATAGCCCGACCGACCTGAGCTGTAGGCAGTTCAGTTTGGTGCATTGTCTGATGAGTGCAGTGATCGAATCAACTTATCTTGATTCTCTTTTGGATAGGTCACATAGTCATCACCACGACTCTATAGTTTTCAACCTTGAATAGCGACTCACTGGGTAGGCCATCTTAGTAGTGCAGCAACTGCAGGTGCAAGCTGTGCTACCACGGATGATCATATCTCAATCTCAACAATATAATACGGCCTAACGACCGATACGTCGTACGTCGTGCGTCCTTAGCGTTTTGCGATGCAGTTGACGATTCGTCCGACGCGCTATGGCTCGGCAGCGTCGAGGGCCTCGCCATGGACTCCGCGGGCTCCAGAGTCGAGCTGCTGCCCGCCGGCCGCCGTGCTCGAGATGGACTCCACGGGCTCCGCGCCGAGCTGCCCGCTGCGCTCGAGCGTTGCGTTGATCCGGCCAGGTTCGCCATGGACGCCATCTCCGAGTTCTTCCCCGTGGACCCACCAGGGCCCTGAACCGAGGACGATTGACCGCCGCAGAGGGGCTCCCAGAGCCACCCGTGCCCGGCAGCCGCTGACGATTTGGCCACGCGCCAACCTTCAGCGCCATTTTTCCTTCCCTCCGGCGTTTGTTTCTTCCCCGTGGACCGGCGCGCCGTGAAGACGCCCGCCGAACTCGCTTGCGTCGCCGTGAGGTCGCCCGTCGAACTCGCGCGTGCGTGCCGATGGTACCCAGGGCAGCCACCCAAACTTACTGAACCTGTAATCCCTTGGTAAGACATATGCACTGAATTAGTCCTTCAAGATTGATACTTGACTTCAAGAGCGAGCACGCAACTGCGGTTCTGGAACCAGACATTGATACGCTTGGGGTACTCCCGTATGTGCTGCTGCCGGCGCAGCGAGCTGGGCTAGAGGCGAAATGGCCGTTGCCTACAAGCAAGCATCCAAATCTACAACAAAACCAAGTTCAGACTGCTGATGGAAAAGCCAAATCTGAATCGAAACGGACAGCTGCACCTGTCCTTTATCGGACGGGATAAGAATTCAAGCGACATCTGAATCCAACAACAGAACCAACCCTTGAGCCTATATTAGCCACAACAAGTACGTCGCTACCTACCAGTTTTACCCACAACAACAGTTGTCCAAACCAACCAAGCGTGCAAACCATCAGAAAAGCTGCTCTAATCTTCGGCTAGGCTGATGGAAGATCAAAGGCAATCAATTGGAAGCGCTGATAAAAATAAAGCAAGACGTGAACGTGATAGAGCTCGACGACTTAGTTTGACGGCTGAGCAAAGGAAGGGAATCAATGCACGCAGAAGAGCAGGATCAAGCAGGGACAATCTAGCAAGACGTGAACGTGATAGATCTCGACGACTTAGTTTGACGGTCGATCAAAAGGAGGAGATCAATGCACGTAGAAGAGCAGTTCCACGGAGTGCCATAGCTGAAGAGAAGCGGCCATCACTTCAGACGCGACGAAGGGCAAACGCCGTGGCTAAGAAGCACACCCCGTGCCCTGAGTCCATCGCGATGCCATGCCCAAATACAACAAATTTGTCAAAGATACCTTCAACGAGCACGCCGGAGTATACGATCGGGACCAAAGGTAACACACTGGCTATTTAAACCCTTTATTCATTCAATCATCATACTTACTAGATCGATAATGTGGTAGGCGACATGGAGTCCTTCCTCAGCGGTATCATGGACGAGAATACCATACCCAACGACCTAATGTACGAGGAGTGCTACACCTATGATGGAAGTGAAGGTACGTAGGCCAGACTTTTCATCTTGCCATAGACCCTATTTGTTACAAATCAATGTGAACATATCGATGTGACATTCACTTCATGTAGGTTTCAAGACTGATGCTCAGTACCTCGCTACAATGATAGACTCATCGGACGAGGATGCTATCGATCCTTTCGACTTTGTGTACTCAAACCTCCCAGATAGCACACACATACTAGAGCAAGTCCCCAACTGTCAACACTGTCATGCCAAGAGGTTTGAGCATGAGACCCCTGGTTTCTGCTGTTTAAACGGTCAGATCGAACTGGCGGAACCAGAGCCAATACCGGAGCTGATGAGGCTATGGTCTAGCGCGGATGCGGACAGCCGACATTTTCGAGAGAGCATACGATTCTTCAACGGCCATTTCTCCTTCACAACCCTTGGCGTCAGCCTCGACAACGACTGCACGAACATGAGGTCCGGGACGTACACATTCTGGGCGCAAGGCTCCATGTACCACAACGTGCATTCTTTCGGCCCAGGCTCTCGCCCTGAACATCTACAACTATATTTCTACGACGACGATCCCAACCTGATCCACCGCAAGGAAGCCACCAAGCAACTAGACCAGGAGGTCGTACGTAAGGTTGTGGACATACTGAGAGGAAACCCCTACTCCGAGCAGTTTAGAAGTTTGGGCGCCCATAAGGATAACCTCGAGGACTACCGTATAGAACTGAACACCGACAAAAAGCTAGACCAACGGAGATACAACACACCGGTATCATCTGAGGTGGCTGCGATCTGGGTCAAAGGCAGCGACCTCGCGAATAGGTTCAAACGCAACATTATCCTCTACGGTAACGATAATCAAAGGCACAATATACATGCCACACAAGGATGCTATGACCCGCTCTCATACCCCCTTTCTTCCCAAAGGGCGAGCTCGGTTGGCATCCGAATATACCTAAACGTGATAAGTCTTGGGACCTTGCGCAGCTACAAAGAGCAGATCGTGAAGAAGATCCAGATTTGACTATCTCGAATAATTATGTAAATTCCTCTATCCTTCACATATGTTGCATAACCTTCTTTTTTTCCTGTCACAGAGGGGGGTGGGCGTACGTGCGTCTCCGTCAGAGACTACTACTGTTACCGACTACAGACGCGTCCTGCTATATTCAACCCCATACTGCATGGAGGGCGTCTGTTCCAGCAATGGGCGGTGGACATGTACATAAAGATCGAGGGGTGTAGGTTGAATTGGTACCGGAAGCACCAACCGCAGATACGTGCTGATCTATATAAAGGCATTGTCGATAGCATCACGGCCGGAGAGACTCAAGCAAGCGCTATTGGCACAAGGATTGTGCTCCCTTGGAAATTCCAGGGGTGTTTCCGTGACATGAAGCGGAGGCATATGGACGCCATGGCATTGGTACAGACGTACGACAAGCCTGACATCTTTCTGACGATGACGTGCAACCCAAACTGGCAGGAGATACAGGATGCCCTGCTTCCAGGCCAAACCCCACAGGACCGACCAGATATTGTGGCTCGAGTGTTTAGAGCCAAGCTGGAGATGATGAAATATATGCTGACCAAGAAGAACATCCTGGGCGTTGTGAAGGCGTGGGTCTACGTGGTCGAGTTCCAGAAGAGGGGCCTCCCACATGCCCATTTCCTAATGATCATGGACTCAAAATATAAGCTCGTTGTGCCAGAGCAGTATGACCGCCTAATATCAGCGGAGCTCCCAGACAAGGATAAATACCCGGAGCTACACGCCATGGTCGTGAAACATATGATGCACGGCCCATGTGGTGCCCTAAAGCCAAACAACGTGTGTATGCAAGATGGATTGTGCAAGTGTAGATACCCACGAACGTTCAACGAGACCACCATACAGGGGAAGGACTCATACCCCATTTATCGGAGACGGAAGGACGGCCGTTCGGCGACGGTCCGCGGTTCGACGCACGACAATAGATGGGTCGTGCCTTACAACCCCTACCTCTTGCGGATGTTCAACTGCCACATAAACGTGGAGGTGTGCTCCAGCATAAAGGCAGTCAAGTACCTATATAAGTACATATATAAGGGCCACGATCAGACTTCATTCAACATTGACAAACCCGACGAAAAAGGTAACATAGACGAGATCAAGAGATACATTGACGCAAGATGGATCACACCACCCGAAGCTATGTGGAGGATATTTGGCTTCAAACTCTCTGAGATCCACCCGTCTGTACTACAGTTGCCGCTTCATCTACCAGATATGCAAAGAGTAACATTCAAAGAAGGAGACAACATAAATGACTTTGCTGCCAAGGAGAACGCATCCATGCTGACAGAGTATTTTGTGGCTAACCAGAACCACGAATGGGCTCGAGATATTCTCTACAGGGATTCTCCAGGACGGTTCACGTGGCAACCAGAAAAGTACTGGAAGAAAAGGAAAAGGGATCACCAAGTAGGTCGAATCGTGACAGCCAATCCCGCAGAGGGGGAGAGGTACTTTCTTAGGGTGCTTCTAAACCACGTACCAGGTTCGAAGTCCTTCGAAGACCTGAAAACTGATGATGGTGTGCTATGTGGTACGTTTCGTGAGGCTGCGGAGAAGAAGGGTCTAATCGAGGCCGATAACACGCTCGATGAGTGCCTTACTGAGTCGGAGCAGTTCGCCATGCCGGCCTCACTTAGAAGGCTCTTCGCAACGATCTTGGTATTCTGTGAGCCTGGCGATGTGCGTGGACTTTGGGATAGACACCTTGAGGCGATGTCGGACGACTACCGGCGACAACACACATGTCAAAAAGCGGTAGAGCAAATGGTGTTGCTTGATATAAGGGGAATGCTACAATCCATGGGTAAAGACATAAAGTCGTTCCCTCTTCCGGACATTGACGAGACGTATGACAACACCGGAGGAGAGTCCAGAGAGGTAATCAAGGAAACAAACATCAAGGTTGATGAGGAAGACGCTTGTCTAGCGTCCTTCCTAAATTTTGAGCAGAGGCTTGCTTACGACGAGATACTAGAGGCAGTCGATGGTGAAGATGGGGGCGTATTCTTCGTCGATGGTCCAGGAGGCACGGGTAAGACATACCTTTACAGGGCCCTGCTTGCTAGGGTTCGTGGACAGGGAAATATCGCGATGGCCACAGCGACGTCAGGTGTCGCGGCTTCAATCATGCCTGGAGGAAGGACAGCCCACTCGAGGTTCAAGATCCCACTAAACCTTGGAGAAGGGACATCATGCAGCTTCACTAAGCAGAGTGGGACAACCAAGCTCTTGAGAATGGCTAAGCTCATACTATGGGATGAGGCCACCATGACGAAACGACAGGCAGTTGAAGCGTTGGACAGAAGCATGCGTGACATCATGGGCTGCCCCGACCGACCTTTCGGAGGCAAGACTGTCGTGTTCGGTGGGGACTTCAGGCAGGTGCTTCCAGTAGTGAGGAAAGGGTCACGAGGTCAGATAATAGACGCGAGTCTGCGGAGTTCAAACCTATGGAAGGGCATGCGCCAGCTAAAGCTCGTGAAGAACATGAGGGCGCAAAACGACCAGTGGTTCGCGGATTATTTGCTGAGAATAGGTAACGGCACTGAGGAGACTGATGAGGAAGGAAACATAAAGCTTCCAGAAGATATATGTGTTCCGTCTACGGGCGACAAATCTGACATAGAGAGGCTGATCGACCATGTGTTTCCTGCCCTGGACGAAAACATGAGCAATACAGATTACATGACTTCTCGAGCAATCCTCTCCACAAAGAATGACAATGTCGATGGAATAAACATGCGCATGATTGAGCGTTTTCAAGGAGAGGAGATGATCTACCATAGCTTCGATAGTGCGGAGGACGATCCGCATGGCTTCTATGCTCAAGAGTTGCTTAACTCGCTAACTCCTCCTGGGATGCCCCCGCACGCGTTTAAACTGAAGATAAACTGCCCTATTATACTGCTGAGGAACATTGACCCAGCTAATGGGTTGTGCAACGGCACAAGTCTTGTGATCCGTGGATTTCAGAGAAACGCGATAGATGCGGAGATCGTGGTGGGACAACACGCTGGAGAGAGGGCGTTTCTCCCTCGGATACCTCTATGTCCATCTGATAGTGACATGTTCCCGTTCAGATTCAAGAGGAAACAGTTTCCTATCAGACTTAGTTTTGCCATGACGATCAACAAGGCGCAAGGGCAGACCATCCCGATTGTAGGTGTGTACCTGCCGGAGCCGGTATTCTCTCATGGACAGCTATACGTCGCTTTGTCCAGAGCTACCACAAAAAGAAACATCAAGATTCTCGCAATCAAGGTCGAAGAAAAGGATGAAACCAAGAATTCAAAAAAGAGAAAAAGAGATGAGTCCTTAGTAACGACCACAAAGAACATAGTCTATAAGGGATATCCTTACTATTTAAACTACCTAGACTAGACATGATCATATTAATTCACGATTATTATATCTTACATTAGAAAGCTTGCTATCCAACTTAATTCATTTTCCAGTAATATTTCAATTGTGCTGACATCTTTGTAATGGCCGTTGTGTAACAATTTTTAAATAAGAATATATTTTCTCTGCCCGTTGCAACGCACGGGAATTTTACTAGTTAATATATTATATTTTGAGTTTTCGCTTGGGTTATTTATGTGAATATTTGATATTTTGAGCTCAATTTGTATTATGAAAGCATATTTAAAAAATGCCTCATTTTGATTATGGAGCAGATTGGATAAGTACCTCCTTTCATTCTAGGGGCATTACAAAAATACCTCTATTTGGTCTTTGGGGCCTAAATTGCTTCTTATTTTATTTTATTTAAAATAATTCTGAAAGTTTATCTAATATATGCACCGTAACATCCAAATATATTTTCAATCCTATAAATATATTTTTCTAATAGATGAGAGCGACAACGCACACCTACATGATCTATTATAGGAAAGGAAAGGACAAAGGAGGGAGTACTTAAGTAAGCAGTCTCAACATGCACATAAAATATTTTTGTCTAATGACAATCAGCATAAGTAAATGACAAATTCTCAAACACGGCCAACACAAAAATCAAGCACGAACAAACGGTGCTAGAAACATTAGCAAATCACAAAAGAAACTATTTCACATACACAGGCGAATATCACAGCAGGGAATCTGACATCCGGCTGATAACAGGCAGTGTAGGTATTTAGGACACCACGAAGAGACATTGTTCTTTAATCACCGTCATACTCAACTTTAGTTGCCATATGCTCCCACGTAAAGCAATTTGGGCCGACAAAGCCTTCAGGCAAGTCCAAAGTGGACCAGGTTACCTTCACCTCTATGGTGGCAAGCCCAAGCTTGTGAACGGAGACACAGTTTCCATGCTTTTGAACAGGGAAGGTACAGGAATCCCGGACAACGCGATCATGTGTGCCAACAGTCTGACTGAGTGTCAACGATACAAGCAAATGACCTCCCTTGACCACAGCAACCACACTTCTGCTTAGCTCAGATGCCTCGGCGGCTACTCTTCCGTCAAACAGATGGAACTGTGCACTCAACTGTGAAGTGTAAAATGCTGCCGCTTTCAGTTTCAAATTGCCCGCCAACTCTGATATCCCGACCTGCACAGTGGCCTCTGCCGCGCCGTCCAGAAGTGCATAGGTTATGTCCAACGCTCCACAGTCACCATCGATCCGTCTTCTGTTTGCTCTAGCATGTGTTGAGGTTCTGTGGCTGAAGGAGGCAACACAGTCGATGAGTTGTATATCATCTTCTATTTTTCCTTTCTTGATCTTCATGTCGAACTCGATAAGCACATGAGCCTCCATTCTGATGCCTCTTTTAGGGCCAGTCATTTGTATGAAGCCATCAGGACCCACAACAAAAGGATTGTCCCTTGGGCAGTTGAAGATGTAATTACGCATAGGGTTCAACAGATCCCTCACAGCCACATATCCATACAACTCAACTGGGCCACCAACATATGAACTAGTGTAAGCTAACTTCATGTAGAGTATCTGCATCATGGTCTTAAATTCATGACTCTGGCAAACCATCATGTCATCAGGAATGCAAGAGGTTGATGGCTCTGTATTCATCATTGGCTCCAGACAAGCTGATTAAGAGCATTAAGAATTGTACATGCAGTAAATTAAAAAAGTTATTAACCTCCAACTTTTAATTGAAAGGAGACAAAGGGAACAAGAGGATGCACGGATTGATACAAGCAAGGTTAAAAAGTGGGATCAAAATAACCACATGGCACATGTGGTAAGCTATCTGGGAAAAGGTGGAAACAAAATAGATATTATTGGACCTTTGGAGTGTGTTTCTTTCGTGAAAATAGAACTGTTCCTAGCATTTGTTCACTGAATATGTACTGTAGTTGCAGAAACCTTCTCAAATATAGGTGCAGTGTTTTATGCAAACATTGTTGACGATCACGTGGTCCATTTTTAAGATAAGCACTACAATGTCTGAAACAGTGGGTTGTGATTGATTAAATGGGCTTGGAACTGGTGCATCCTCCAATTCATTCAAGTGAAACAAACATTAGATAGACAATCCAAATGAACACAATGACATGGATATTGTGCGTTAACTTTCCTTTAATACAGAAGCAAGTGCTTATAAATGCTCGGTAGCCATTTCCTGAAATCATATACCATCCATAATTTTGATGAATAGGTGGGGTGCGTTTAAATGGTTTGTGAATCAACCAAAATGAGTGCTTGCAAATGCTCATTTCCCATTCTTCTAGTTCATACATCACCCCTACTTTAACAGTATAAAAACATGTGCGTTTAGGATTGTGGCAAGTGCAATGTGATGCTTTTAGGATTTTGGCTAAGATGTGAAGAGTTTTGATGTCCTTGATTTTTATACCGAAGCAAAACTTTGGGTTCTATTTGGTTGATCGCTTGTAAGGTTACTTTCTAGATGCCGAAGCTAAGCTTACAAACGATTCAGTTTTTTGTGGTAGATTTTAGCAGTGCGTTTGGTTCAGATCCACCAAAAGTATCCATTTTACACTACAATACCACAAATTATTATCGTTTGGTACATCTGGACATGTAGTGTAAGTGCGTAGTCGGTAAGGGAATTGGGAGCCAACCTCCTACGTTGGAAAAAGGAAAGGGTTTTGGCAAAATCGCAAACCACCTATCTGAACAAAGCTATGATTGATAACCAATCAACTGCTCGAAAAAATAGATCGGTAATCAAGTCATCCAACAATTAAGATGGGAGGAATTACGTACTCTCGTCGGTGTCGTAGAGACGATAAACTTTAGCATAATAACCGTTACTTCGGTTGATAGAGCCATCAGCATGCCTCAAATGGCGAATGAGTGTGGCACGCCTCACGCCATCGAGCGGATGCCCGTCGTCGCCTAAAGGCACGCTGATCCGCGGAGCCACCGCCACCGCCGACGCGACGGCCTGTGCGCCGCCACTCTCGATCTTTCTTCTCTTATTATCCTGGATTGAGGTTTCCTCGCTCTGAGGAGCCTCCGACGATGCGACGACTCGTGCGCCGCCTCTCTCCATCGCTCTTGCTTCCCTTCGATTGGATTTGTTTGGTTAGGGCTGCGTGCGTGTTTGATTTGGGTCTTTTTGTTTTGTTTTATCGGCAAGATCTTTTATCGATCGATCCGGTTTTGGCGCACTTTGTTTATACAACCTCTCTAGACCACATTTTTGCAAGCTCGTGCCCCTACGGGGGATATTTTTCGTCCAACGCCCGTCATTTCAGCTTCCATGGCACTTCAGATTTTCATTTTTCTCCGTATACTGTACGTGCACTTTTCTCAGAACTCTCGAGACTCGCACATCATCATCTGAGATCCGTCCCAAAATAAGTGTCTCAAGTCTGAGGGAGTATATCGGTTTGTAGAACGGAGCATATAAAAACTAGGTGAAAAGATAGCATACAAACAAATAAGAGAAGAGGGACGTCTCCCTACGTCGTTCCAACCAAGGGAAGAGAACGAGGAAGGAGGAATCGACGTATTGGGGATAATCCCCAATAGTAAGAAATAATTGTAGCATAATTTGATAAATATTTAAGTGTCAAACTCGTAAGGAGCTGAAGGTATCTAAAGCCCTACTCCACGAGAGAAGAATGCTGCAAAGACATTCCTTTCCCGAAAACTTGATGCCCGGGAGGGGGAATCACTTAGTCACCCACTTCGTCCTTAGATGGAGGCCGGCGCGTGGATAGTAAGGTGGCACAAGCTCGTTGTGTGGAGGAGTATCTCCATCTGCCAAGAAAAACCTGTCTGGCCGCGAGGTGGCACTCGGGCACGTATGACACGTGGTATCCCCTTACATTATAAAAGAAGAACCCAATAGTTGAAGAAGGAGGAAGTTAACCAAATAATCTTACTAGTGGCTAGATAGATCCATCCATTGTAGCCAATATATACACTTTAATCCAAGATCAAGCATGACATAGCTATTTAGAGCATCTCTAACAACTGACATATCCTATATGGTGTTTTACCATATATAGGGCACCTGTTTTTGCACATATAGGGCAGCGATCACATTTCCACTTTTCCAGCCGCCCTATTTTAGGGCACTATCTCTCCAACAGCTGCCATAGCACATGCCATATTTTAGACATATTTCAAGCACATTCGAACACAATTTAAACTACGAACCATAGGTTGGACACATTTTAAACTACGAACCATAGTTTCAACTCAAATTTAAACTACGAACAACATATTTGAACCATATTGAACTACTAGAGACTATAATACTACTCTAATCGTCCCAGCCGAAGGAGGAGGAGGAGCTCTTGTCCTAGTCGAAGGAGGAGGAGAAGCTCAACTCGATCATGTTCACCGTCGACGGTCCAGCCTCATCGTCGACCTTCTTCTTCTCCTGCTCGCGCTTCCAGAAGAACTCCTGCTCGTAGTGCATGTACTCGGGATGCTCCCGTGCGAACCGAGCCATCGACTCTTCGTCGGTCTCGAGCACCCTCGCCGGCTCCTCCTTCTTCTTCACCAAGCGGGTCTTCACCTTCGACTGCATCGGAGGCGCGACAAAGATGACGTCATGCAGGCAAGTGATGCTCATGTCGTAGAGCTGCTCCCGCGGAACGCCAAGACGCCACCTGACGACGTCGTACACCCGAGCCGCCAAATCCGCGTTGTCGTAGGTGTCGAGTTATTAGCGCATGCCCTCGTGCTGCAACTCGGCGCTCCAGCGGCCGCTCGGTCTCGCCTGCACGCCCTTGAAGCCGGAGACGGCCTTCGTCTTCTTCGGCGACATGGCGGTGGGTGCGGTCGGGGCGGAGCGAGCCTGGGTGGAGGTCGGGTATGGAGTCGCGGAGGTCGGGGAGGGTCGGGGCGGAGCTCACGGGCGGCGCGGGGATGGCGGTGGCGCGACCTAGGGTTGGCGGCGAGTGTGGTGGGGGGCGTCGGGGCGATTGGGGGCGGCGGCGTGGTCGGGGAGGGCCAGAGGCGCGGCGGCGGCGGATTTGGTCGCGGGAGCGGCGGCGGGGAGAGGCGCAGGGAAAATAAGTTTTCAGCGGCGATTGGTCGCGCCCACGCTGATTTGGAAAGGATAGGGCACGCCTCCGCGCGGCCCTCTGTGCCCTATATATGGGGCAGAGAGGACCAAAATATAGGGCTGCCCAAAAATAGGGCACGTGATAGGGCAACTGTTGGAGGTCGGTTTTTGCCCTCACGTGTCCTAAAAAACAGTTTTTAGGGCACATAGGCTAAAATAGGGCAGCTGTTAGAGATGCTCTTACATCCTACTCAAATGACTTGAACCTAAGTAAAAACCTATGTGTCGACTCTTTGTGTTGATTTTGTTGTCTCTATTGTCGAAATGATTTTCCCCCGCCCCTTCTCGAACAAATCAAAGGGGAGAAGTCACGATATCCCAAGTGTCTGTGTATCGCCACTTGCATTGCATTGGCTTGAGTTCTCCACGTTGATTCGTGTTAGTTGATAAGCTTAATACCTTTAGGTACTTGGAATGCCTTGGAGATTGTTTCCCTTGGGTATTTGGAGTGCCCTAAACGGTTGTTGTTGATCTCGAAAAGCTCGCAAGATTAATTGAAAGCCTCCAATTAAATTGTGGAGTGTGCCTAACCTTGAGATCCTTGTGGCTTTGGGAGCCGCGAGATTCGGTGGGAGCCTACAATTAAATCGTGGAGTAGTGTGCCTCATCCTTATACGGGTGACTAAACTCAAGTGTCCATAGTGGTTTGTGGTACTCCACGTTGGTGGAGGCACGGAGGAGAATACATGTGCCATTGACGGCTATTCGGGATCACTTTATGACTCACCGCTCTAACAGAGAATGTAACATCCCAGAATTTTGGAATATTAAAAAAAAATCACTAAAATTTAAAACTTTTTCATCAAAGTCCTAGAGGACCAACTGAATAGGATTATTAAGACTTAGTCAAATGTATTGTGATGTAATTCAATCAAGTAAATTTTATCTACAAACTTAAGTGTTGAACTATAGATAGATATCCTAATTACTTATTTAATTCTAACACCATATTAAAGTACCATCACTTATTTTGGTATGCATATTTCAAAATGTTTTCTATAATTTATTTAATTCAAAAACATTATATTTAGATTTCCTAACAAACGCTAGGTCCATATTTAAAGTCATAAAACTATTTAGAATATTTTCCTATTTTTAAATATAGATTTGATTCAAGTATTTAATTTTGAAAATGGATGTGAAATTATTATTTTAAACATAGGTTTTGTGATATTCTTTTTCATTTTGATAAGAGACAAATCCTTTTATTGAAACTCTAATTTGAATTTTACAAAAAAAAAGTGTCAAAATGATATCTAATCAATATTTCAAATTATAAATTTTGAAAAGTATTCAACACATGTGTTTGACTGTTTTAAATGATATATATGATTTTTAGAAAAATTTAGAAACTAGTTTGACTTAATTTGGAATGATAAAACAAAAGACATAAAAAAGTAAGGAAAACAGGAAAGGAAAATAAAAAGGAAATAAAAGAAAAAAATAGGTCTAGTCGGCCCAACCCCTCTCTCCCGCACGAGCAGCCCGGGGCAGCCCATCTCTGGCCAGCAGCAGCCCGCAGCCCTCTCTCCTCCTCTCTTTTGCTGACAGTGGGCCCCACACGTCAGTCGTCCCTAACCTCCAGCAACTGCCCACGCAGCCACGACTGGAGCACGACCCCCACCACCACCCCACTCGCTCGAGCCCCCCCACGACGCACCCTGGGTCCCTGTTAAAACTCCAATACCACCGCATCCTTTTCCCTCTGTTTCCCCTCTAAATAACGCCCCCAGACCGCCGGATTTTTCCGCCGGAGTTCGTTCCGGCTGCCGTCGAATTTCTCTGATTCCGGCGAGGTTAGCACTTCCTGGAACCCGGGATCCACCGTATAATCTTCCCCACGTTTCCCTGCACCGTCCTAATACCTTGAATATTTATTTTTCGCAGCGGTAAAGTCCAGTTCGTCCTCGACCCGTAGGTCGCCGGAGCCGCCGTAACTCCACTCTCTTCCCCGTGCCACTCCAGGAAGCTTATCACGCCTCCGACGACCCCATCCTATTAGCCACGTCGCGCCGCGCCTCTCCGGCATCTTTACCAAGTGCAAGGACCACCGGAGTTGAGAGTTGTCCCCGCCCGAGCCGCCGGCCGCCGCATCCCCATTCTTCGGCGAGGTCCCGCCGCCCACTTTTGGTCAAACCTCCCCGTGCCGTCCGATCTTTCCTATACGATCACGATTAGAAGAAATCCACAAAGAGGTACCTTCTGATCTCATCCCTTTGATGCAGATCCAACGGCCAAAACGAAATCACTTAATTTTCTGGATTTATTCCGAATAGAAATTTAAATTGTAGTTTTACAGAATAGTCCCTGATAATTAAAACCATCATATCTTTTAAACCACAAAGCCAAATTGGACAAATTTTATACCATTGGAAAGACCTTAACCTTTAGAATCTTTTAACACTGTTAAATTTGAAATTTTACTATTTCAAAATTATTCAAATTTCAAATGGAAGATTTGAGTAAATTTGACCTAGGTTTAAATCCATAAGTCCAAAAGTTACAAATAAAATATTTTTGGAAACCTTAGGATCCATCTAATAATGTTGCACTGTTAAAATTAATTTTAGCAATGCCATTTCCATTTAAAATCAAACCCTAATTATATGTTTATAACATAGTAAATTCTATTAATCTTATTAAATTGTTTTCCTTTACAAAAATAACACAAGTATTATCTTTTGACCAGTGGTAACAAAACTAAGCCTATTCAACCACTTTTGAAATATAAACTTGTAAGGATATGTTTAAAACCTATTAGATTTCAAGTTGTATTAGTTTAAATATATACAAACTCAAATGGAAGATTTGGGTAAATTTGGCATAAATATAAGTTCATGGATCCTAAAAATGCAAATAAAATATTTGTACAAATCCTTCAACTAGTATAACATGATGTCACTGTTAGAAATGATTTTGTCTAATTAAATATTGTTTTATAAATCAGAGATACAACTTGTGAAATTTAGATATAACTTAAATCCCACAAATTCTTTTAATGTGAAACTTTTGCAAATGACACTAAAATAACTATAGGCTTAGAGAAAGCAACACAAAACTTCATTAGACTCATATGCTTCATAAACTTGTGAAGTCGATTAAAATCTTGCGACCTCCTTAAATCACCACCAAAGTTTGAAGATGGTGTTATTCCCTTTTGTTAAAAGCATTGTGCGAATATTTTTAACGTGACCAAATATTACAATACCGAAACAATACTTCAACCTATTCAGATTTGAAATATTCAAATTTGATTTAGACCATCCCTTGACCACAAACGGCAAACCCTAAAGTCCTACCACATTAATTCCTTTTGTAAATTGAATTATGTGATACGACTTGACCATAAAATAAATGAACTAAAACAATTATTGATGAACGTATAATTGTGATGTATGCTTTTATGTGTTATGTGTTTGCTCGAATTGTTTGTTTATCGTATTTCTTTTTCCTCGTATAGATTGAACGGAGTGAAACATTAATCGTTGAAAAGAGTGTGAGAAACGACAACTTCCAAAAGGCAAGTGACGCTCATAAACCACCTATTATTTTCACTATATGCATAGTAGTGTTTTTCTGTAGTATGCATGTTAGGAGTTGTGTGCAGTTCTATATTATGCTATGCTACTATGTAGTGTTTAGCTATCCCCCACCCTGAGCTTAGAAGCAAGAACACTTAGTAGGATGCTTAGCCAAGCAATGAAAAATGTTTTGATTAGTTGGATAGTAAAAAGAAATGAAATTAATTAATGAACTACCTGGGTGCTGGTTGGAGAACCATGGTGGGTGGCTACTCAGGGGGTCCATGTCTATGGTTCATGTCTATGGTAATTACCCTTGGTGGAAGTGCACAAATGTGGAAAGTCACCCAGGCTTAAAGAGATTGTAGATGCACCTTGTTTTGTGGCTTCTGGTGCAACCACTTGTCAAATGGGCTCTGTCTTGACCATACATGTTGTGAGACCCCGATCCGTCGTGACCAGCAGATGTAGGGGGATGATAGGTTGGTTCGGGTCACGCGTTGTGACTCGGGGAATTACTTCGGAAAGGTCTCGTCTCGGTCTTCTCTTTTCCATTTCATAAATGGTTGACATGGACGAGGGAATGATTGGGTCTTGTGGTGAAAGTGCACACCCTCTCGAGAGTAAAAACTAAGTATACTTAGCCGTGTCCCCGGTTATGGACATTTGAGCAACTAGACAGGGCAGATGTTGAAGATCTCCTCATCCCAATTTCTATAATAAAATTTGATGGGTGAACAAGGGTTTGGGAGAGCTCACCGCTTTCTATCGGTGGTGCTCGTTGTGAGTAGTTTTCAAAGTTGTTCACCGTTTTCTATCGGTGGTACTCTTTGTTGTCAAAGGTGTTCACTGTTTTCTATCAGTGGTACTCTTTGTCTAAGATGAAAAGTTGTTTTATAAATGATAGGACAAAACTGGCTTTATGCAAATCAGCCTCAAACTCCACCGAGCCAAATATGCATGTAGATATAGTCTTAGTAATTTTAGCTTTAAAGTGTCATCTTGCCACCACAATTCAGTTGTGCTGACCCAATATAGTTTGGACTGCAACTCACCATTGCAGGACCCTCTGACGAAGAGTAAGGGTGGGCATAAAAACCGAAGACCGAAAACCAAAACCGAAAAGACCGAGACCGAAACCGAAAAGACCGAGACCAAAAAGACCGATAGAAATTTGGGTAGCAAATTAGAAAAGACCGAAATTATATCAGAAATTTGGTCATCACTTATAGATAACCCGAATAGACTGAAAGACCGTTTTTATTTTATTTTGAGAGAATTACATACTATAGCAGTCAAATTTGTGTGTCAACCTATTTATGTACATATATTTTATAGTCCCAACTACAAAACCAAGCATACTATATAGTCTCTATGCCCAACAACTGAGTATCCTTGCCCCATGTAACGTATATTCTCCCGTGCGTGAGAGACCAGTCGATCGCTTCCCACTCTCCCATTACCAGGCGCCGATTCCTCTTCTTGCGCACTAGATTTTGGTCTATTTGGTCATGACCGAAGACCGAACCGAATAGACTGAAGACCGAATAACAGAAAACCGGAAAGAACGAATTTATTACGGGTATCATTTTCTAGATGACCGAAATTCTTAAAGACCGAAAAGACTGAACCGAACTAACCGAAAAGACTGAACCGAACTAACCGAAAAGACCGAACGCCCACCCTTAACGAAGAGTAAGGATTGTTAGGGTCGCGAGTCTCCAACCAACATGCCTTGCCTGTGGCACATGACGAAGATGGAGCTCACTTATACATTTGCTTTCCGATGTGTGTTTAATTCGATTTGAGCTAGCCTTAGGCTATGCCTCTTGTATCGAACCCTTTTATTTCTGGATCATTGTGTAATGAATAATGCTGCAATGTAATGGTATTTCATCTTAAACTGCGTGTGCTAGCAAGTCGATCCAGGGACTAACACTATACACAGTAGGTCGCTACCTTATAATAAGGAGGGCCTTTACAGAGAATAGCTTCCATTGAAAGTATACTTAGGATAAAACATCGTATCCAATTGCCTCGATATTTCTATACCCGAGGTTATTACTTATGCAATTTACTTTGTGATAGTCATCGAGCTTGAAATAATATATATCTTGCTAACACATAGTTGTTGCTAAACATAGGTAAACCTAGTCCGTTTATGTTTTCTGCTTGATAAATTAAATGTTAGTTTTATTACATTTATTTAAGTCTAAATGATATTAATTTTAATCGTCTGTTCACCCCTCTAGGCGACATCCATGTCCGCAAACTCATTTCAACGTGACATTATTAGGAGACGTGCAAGTAGAGGACGATTCCACATCATCTCGCCATTAGTCGGGTGGTGCGACCTTCAGGCAACCTAATTTAATCACTTGTTTGTGTGTATTTCAAACGGGTCACCGTTACCGGAGGGCCCTCGAATTCATATCCGTCACCCTAGAGGCCGTCTCAAAATGCCAAGCAGGAATAGCTAGCGCGTTTTTTGGCATCCAAAGCCCAATTGGGGAGTGAGTGCCGAATCTGATTCAAAGCGAAATCTTCTATATCTAAATACTGATTTCTCTGTAATTCAAAGCGAAATCTTCTATATCTAAATAGCTAACCCCCACTAGCTGATTTCTCTGCAATTCTATGCAGCCACGTCACCCCAAATAGAAGCTACAAGTCTAGTACCACAGGCTCAATGTTATCATTCTTCCATTATCCTCTTTGATGTTCATTACTCTGCAATCAATCTCCTACTCTTTCCTAACACCTATCAAGCGCTGGCAACACGGTTCCCCTGTCCATAGTTCAGTTTTACCGTTTTGCTTTAGTGTTGGTCATGCGTTTTTCAGTTTACGTTCGGTTCATTAAGTTTCTTCATGCTCACAAAGGCACACCCTGCTCACTAAGGCACACCCTGATATTCAAAACTAGATCCATTGTTGATAGGTTTCGACGAACTTTTTTTTTGTACTTTAGATTGTGTATAGTTCATATAACCTGGTATGTGTAGTTGTAACTAACTGAAGCTGAGTGTCGTTGTACGTATAATCTAATCTGTAGAACCTGCTTTGTATAGCTGTACGTATATAACATGGTGTGTAGTTGGACAACATGATCTGTACAACGTGATTTGTGTAGTATGTATAACCATATCTATGTAGTTATACTAGTTAATTTTATTTCTGTACATATGTTTTAGGTTGTTTGTATAATTCTATACAGATCTAATTTGAATCTGAATCTGGAAACGAGAAAAGAGCTCGTGGGGCTGCATGCTCGTACGCGCGCGCGCCACGGTGGGCTTCGGTCCACGCCGCTGGGAACCGTCGGGATGCGCTGCGCCACGCGATCGAACAGACCTTCCTGTGAAGGTCGGCCTCTCCACCTAGTGCCACCCGATTCAAAGAAGAAAAAAACGTACCGAATCTCTTCACAGATCAAATTGGTTGCAGTTTTGCAGCCCACGGTCAATCTCACGAAACACATTCCCCTAAAAAAAAAACCATGAAAACACATTTTGGTTTGTCCCCTTTTTTTTAAATAATACTTTTTTTATTGAAATTTCGAGAAATATTGCGCAGATTTAGGAATTTTTAAAAATAATACGGCCTCGGCCTCCTCCAGGGCTCGTCGGCCCGGAGGAGGCCGACTGGGACTCGTCGGCCCAGAGCTGGCCGACCAGGGGGGGAGAGGATCACGGGTCGTCCGAGTGCCTGATCGGCACCGAGCGGCCAGGCTTCGGCCACGTCACGGCCGAAAGGCCCGTCGGCATGCAGGCCTCGGCTTCCCCTGGGCCGACAGGGACTAATCGGCCTGCTCTGGGCCGACCAGGTTCAATGCCAGATCCGTGCAGGCGCGGATGCGGCCGACGAGGCCTAGTCGGCCAGCTCTGGGCCGACGAGCCCGGACCGACGAGCCCCAGTCGGCCTCCTCCTGGCCGAGGCCGTATTATTTTTAAAATTTCCTAAATCTGCACAATATTTTCCAAAATTTCAATAAAAAAAGTATTATTTAAAAAAAATCAGCGAAAACCGAATCGCAACCGCACCACTCCCGCCGCCCGTCCCCTCGCTTCCCGCTCTTTTCCCCTTCCTCCCCAGAGCTACTCGCCAAACCCTAACCTTCTAGAACCTTCCACTCCATGGCCTTCTCCCCACCCCCCTCCTCCTCCGGGAGACCCTCCGCCCGGCCGCAGCGCTTCCCCGAAACCCTGTTCATACTCGAGAACGCCTACCCCGAGGACCCCCTGTCCCCGCAGATCTTCCTGGCTGCGGGGGAGGGCGACGTCCCTACGATGAGGAGTAAGCTCTATCTCGGGGCTCCTCGCGGATAGGATAGGATCCGGTGCTCGTGGATCTCATGCTGTTCTTCCGCTTCTGGATTTGCAGGGCTGGCGGAGTGGCTGGCGAGGAAGAAGGGGAAGAGCGTGGGCGCGATGACCGTCAGGGACTCGCTCGGCAGGAGGCTCGGCCCGCTCCACTTCGCGGCATGGTCCGGGAAGCTCGAGATGTGCAGGTTCCTCATCAAGGACCTCCACCTCGACGTCAATGTGGACGCCGGATGCGGTAATTAATCCTTTAATCGCTTCTGTAGTTACTAGTAGTACTAGTGCTTTTTTTGTTTGCACTGTATTCCGATTGGTGGCGTGGTGGGCTGTTGCACCAATGCGGCTGTGGAGCATTTGAAGCTTGTTTTGAGGCGATGTTTTTTTTTGGGTACCATCTACTAGCTATGATAAATTGTGTGCTAGGTTGTGTATGGATACATAAGAAATCTAGTTTTTTTTTGGGATACATACTTACATAGTTAGTTGCACTTCGATTTCGCTTAGTTTTGCAATCCTGCAAATGCTATTGTTACTTCACTGCCCCCCTTGGAGAAGCTGCAGGCCATCATCATCTCCCAAGCTAAATTTGAAATACCAACTACCCATGTCCAAGGGCGGGTAGCTTATTGGGGTACTCTTATATGCAATCGTTCGTTCCTTTTGTTTTTGTGCTGATAGGACTCCATTGACTAGTCTATTGTGTTCATATTGTTCTCGTTTAAAAACTGAGAGGTACTTGTGTTCACATCAGAAAAGTTCTGCATATAGTTGGTTTTGTGAACATGTGTGTTAAATAATGGATCTGTAAATTAGGAACATACGAGATAGCTTGAAAGTACAGACCAATGATGTCACTGTGAGCGAGCAGACTTGCACTTCATTTTATTTTTATAGCATGACTCACTTGTACCCACAGTTGCTTGTACCTGCTTGCGCCATCTTTAGCTTCTATTTTACAGGTTTAACCACTCTTGAGTCTTGATTACATATCCCTATTTTGGTCGGAAGATTCTGAGAAACTGCTTGCCATTTCTTGTATTCTTGCTAGGTTCGCCACCTCTACTATTTGCTGCATGTGGTCGTGCACCTAAAGAAGCGGTGAGGCTTCTACTTGATCGTGGTGCTGATCCGAACATAGCATGCAGGAAAGGGTATACTGTGCTCCATATTATTGCGACCATGACAAAGCGAGGTTCTCTCTACCAAATATATCAATCTTTTCATTTTGTACCTGTAGCTATATTAAGGTTTAACCTGACGTATTGATCTCTGTCATATTTAAACCAAAACTGATTGCAGTGTCTGGCTTGCAGTAACTTTCAGTTCTTCTAATTGTTTTATGTCTTTGCAAATTTCACTTTTCTGTCGACTGAAGTGGTAACAACAACCTTTAATCAGGGAACCATTCTTGGTGCTAATATTCAGTGTCATCAACATTGAATCAATAGAAACCACTGTTGCATATAATGGTTTCTCTCTTAAGATAGCAATTTCGAGTTTCAACACTACTACTAGCAACAATTATTTTTTGTCAATGGAGAAAGCTTTATTCTCCTCTTCTTGACTGCACTTAGCCATCAATATCTTCTAAAACATATACGCTCACAACCAGAAACAAAGGACACAGAAAACTTCACAATAATGGAGTAATAAAAAACCAATACAGAAGTTTAACTTTAACAGTAGCAAGCTTCTTTGGACTCTATCAGTTTTTGGTAAATATTTCAGCTGCGGCAGTCTCTTGGCTCCTGCTCCCATTGGCATAGCTTGTTTGCTGTCTTGACACTGATCACTAACATCCAGTGTGCATTAGCTTTGCTATCAAATATGACATAAAGTTAATTTGAGCAAGACTCATACTGGACTGTGAGAAAAAAATGCTACATTATGTTTTGGCTGCATCAGTCTGGCGGTACCTGAACCTAGGCACCAGTGTCCATAATTGAGAAACACTGGTAGTAAAGTCTGTACCAACCGTTAAAAAATGTGTGGAAAACTATTTTAGTCAGGTTAGTTGGGATAGGCCCAGCAAAACATAGCCTTAGTTGTTTTGCCTATGCTTAATCATTGATGTGGGTCAGGTGTTGTTGGTCAGCTGCAGAAAAGCCTTAATAGGTCCTACCTATGTTGCAGTGAATTTCCAAGTTTTCTGAGTGCTTACTGTCAAACCACTTACATGTTTCTTTAGCTTATGGGTTTGTAGAAATGCCTTCTATCTATATTATGAAATATTCCTGCCCATGATATGCTTTTAATTATGAAGCAAATATACTTTCTTCGATAATCCTAGTAAACACATTATTCATCTATTGTATCGTTCAAGGTAATAATATGACGGGGGTGAGAATTTTCATGTACTTCATCCAGATTCCAGTGGAGCAACGGATATATTATTGTCCAGAGGGGCTAGTGTTGACCCTATGTGTGAACTAGGAACTCCACTACATTTTGCTGCTGAATGTGGGAACGTGCAGGTGCTGGACATGCTGCTGCGGTATCAGGCAAATGTAATAGTTTCCTTCTTTTTCGTATTTGGTATGCTCTTTCCGGTCAATATTGTTGTATACAGTATTAAATCCATGATTGATGAGAAGTCGTGGCCAGGAGGAACTCCATTGGCCTCAAGGAACCTCCTTTCCCGCTTACCTGGTGAAATGGATGCTATTTTACCACTTGATGGACTGAGCCAGACACTCCTGTTTTTCTGCTCGCTCTAGTCTTGTGTCTCTTTGGGCTCGTTTGGCACCCATCATTTCATTTCATTTGGCAAAATGAAATGAATTCTAGAGAAATGACAACATTAGGGGCATGAATTGACTTAACATAGCAAAGACATTCTTTAGAATTCCAATTGAAATGACATTCCAATTCCATGATAGCCAAACGTTGGATATGGAATCTGAAATGAATTCTATGGAAATGATGGGTGCCAAACGACCCCATTACGTTGTTTTCTTCTTTCACTTTGTCTATCCTTTGTTTATGGGCCATTGGCTTTTCCTTTGTTTAAAGTGTATTAGGTTCTCTATGGCCGTCATATCGCAGTCAGATCAAGTTCCACTTAAATCTACTGTACCTATGTGGCAGGGTTGGGTCGTCCACCCTTTCCTGCACCTAGCCCACAGCAGACAGAACTGCTTAGCTGCTAGTCATTCTGATTGCTGGACTGCTGGTGCTGGGTAGTTTGCGCCCAGATTTACTCGCACATTAATGGGCATCAAGCATACATGATAACGAGTAACATTCGTATAACCTTAAATTACCTTAATTAGGTTCACATGCTATTCTGATTGTTCATCTGATCCATGTAGTGGAAACAGTGGCAGAACGGATATATCGATCTTTTTGAGGGTTATACTTTTATGGCCACTATTTGTTTTTCTGAAAAACATAAACGATAAAACATTATGGTTAAATTTTGTAAGGATATTTGACTAAAATACATCAAGTGCCTTTTTTTGGTAATGCTTTTTATTTTTTCTACTAAATAATTGCATACAGTGCTGATAGTTTATTGTTCTTCAGTTTATTAGCTATTTGTTGTTGTTTCTGTCCAAATGATGTGTTGTTTGCCTTTTCTCCAGCCTAACAGGGTTGTACGTTTATTCTATGCGCCACTGACATTGGCCATCTTCGCTTCTTCGTTGAAGTGTGTGGAACTACTTATTAAGGTGCACTCACATTCCCTTTAGAGCATGTGCTTACCATAGATACTTTTTGCCAGAGGGAGGTCAACAAATTTTGTTATGTCGTTCCTATAATTAGCACAAATTCCAGCATGTTCTAGAAACACTATCTTCATCATTATGTGGTATTCAATGTTTCAGGCTGGTGCTGATGTCAATGCTGGTAGGCCTGTAACTCCATTAATAGTAGCTGCAGCTGATGGCTTAGCTGACTGCATCAAGTGTTTGTTGGAAGCTGGTGCTGATGCCAATATTCCCGATGAAGTGAGTTTCTCTGCGGCTACTTAGGTTTCGTCAGTTTGTCTCTAATGGAGCTTCCAAGCTATTATTTTTTGATTGTAAATCACATGATCTCTAGATTTTATATAATACATTGTATATAATAACATGAGTAAATGTATTCCATTTGGTAAATGTCCGTAAATGACACCTCATGTTGTTCTTTGGCGATTGTTAGGTTTCAATAATCATTTTTATGTAGCTGATCCTCTCGTTTATCTGAATTTTTGTACCCATGTTATATCAATCCCGCTTTTGACAAAAAAAGAGCAAAAGCTGTTTCATCACATTTGAAATTTATTAGCCTATTAGGGACCAATACAAAAAAATTGATGCAGAAGAAAAATTTGTGGTGTAATGCATATTGTGGCAGTTATGCATATGCTAGAAAATAGGCTAGAAGATGGATTGTTGCTCTTATCCAGTTCCTTATTTCAGCAATCAGCAGTATGGTGAAATGTTTTTTTTTCGAGATTTGTATGGTGAAATGTTATAATCGTAAACTAGAGTAAAACTTATTGAACAGGGTCTATGTTCGGTTCGTGACCCCTGGATGCCGAGGGCATCCTTGGATGTGGTTCCCGGGAATCCAGCTACAGGAGAACCAGGAATGGGGAGCTCTCCCCTTTTTCCGCCCGACTCATTGTGAAACTTTGTCGTAATAAGAGCAGTTCTTTAGGTAAAATGTGCCACACTGAAGTCCTATGCCTGGTCCAAATAATGATTTACTCCCTCCGTTCCACAATATAAGCCTTTTTAGCTAGCTAGTTTAGCTTGCTAAAAATGTTTACATTTTGGAACAGAGGTAGTATCTAGGTAACAATAAAGTTCATCATCTGCGCTTTCCAGAGAAAGGAAAAGAGCAAAGGAATATAACATTCGTGGACCTGTTTATTTTGTACACATATCCAGGAGAATCTGGGTGCAGACTGATACACTGTAGACTCTTCATATTCTACTATACATTAATTCATGCAATGCACAATCGTCTATGGTTTCTCATATTTTGGATCTTACATTTATATGCTCGAATGTAATACCTTCGCCATATTCTTTATTCTCCCAATCGCCTACACCCCCTCCATTTTTTTCCTGAAAAGGCCTACACCCCCCTCCATGCTTACCCCAAACTGATCCTTGAAATGTTTTTAACAGATTGGTAGAACACCATTGGAAATAGCTGCAACCCAAGGATGGAAGGAATGCGTGGAGATCCTTTTTCCCTTCACATCATGTGTAACCAGATTTGCAGACTGGAGCATTGATGGAATAATGCAACATGTGAAATTTGGGAAATCAAGAGTATGAATAAAATATATCCATTTCTACTTCTTACTCCAGTTAGATTGATGACTATGGGTTACACAGATCGCTAAACTCTCTCAATGATTTGCCACTGCAATGCACTCATACACTATTTGACGTTCATTTACATTTGATTTAGGATTATAAAAAATGGGAGGAATCTGCTTTGGAAACCCAAGGGGATGCTGCAGTTCACAGAAAGGATTATCCTCATGCATCGGCTGTGTACACCAAGGTAAATTATTTCTTCATATGCATACATTATCATATACTCCCAACAGAGCGAATAATGATTATTTGAAGACACATTCTAAGTTCTGTGTACATCTGCTATTTACGACCACTTAAGTCCAATTTTCTTTCTTTTTAGAATTACCTGTACAACTGCAGCATCCAGTTCTTGTGAATATATTCTCTATCATTTGATTATTAATTAACTAAGCCTTTAAGACGAAGGTGTGTTGATAACATCTTTCTTCATCTTTTGGTTGGATATCATTGATGGCTGCAGGCAATGGAGGCTGACCCTAACGATTCAACCTTGTATGCAAAGAGGAGCCTTTGCTGGTTGCATATGGGTGAGAAAGACAAAGCTTTGAATGATGCTAACACCTACAAAGGTATGGATCTGGATTTATCAAGTTCCTGCCATGAGCAAGCAGCATCTTTAATACTGACGAAGGTACAGTCTTAGAAAGTCGCATTGACATTGCGTTTTCCATAATCTGTTGTATTTCCTGTTACCCTGGCCATGCATTGATATCTGTGTCTTTAGGAGTATGGCCTTGCATGCAAAGCTCTCCTTTCTGGCTTAAAATTGGACTTTGGACGAGGTCCGTATCTAGGTAATCTCTGCTCTTGTCCTGGTAACGTTTCATAGGATAGTTCGTTGTTGTTCCTTTTATAGGTTATTATTCAGATCGGTTAGATACCATACTGTACTTCCTTTCTTTTACTGTGACTGTGACATCCACAAATAGTATCAGTTGTACGCGGCGCCACCATCTGTTCATTGTAGTTTGTCACATGCTCATTGACGATGTTGTAATGCAGGGGGCATGTTAAACCTTCATCTCTATTTTTGAACCTTACCATTTGTTTTAATTTTCGGATCACATGTCACATGGAAGAAGATTGTGCTGATTGATCGTCTGCTTATTCATGCTTTCTTCTGAACTATCCATTAATGACCAGTGATTTAAATGCATAGGCCACTACCACTGTAAACCTTTGGATTAAAATTTGCAGGGAGGAGAGCGCATGAAGGAAAGATTGTTACTGCCTGAACATGTCAAACGTCCACCGAAGCCGTGAGGGTTGCGCGTTTGTTCGATCCTGCATGTTGATAGTAGTGTATTTATATTTTATGAGTAGAGATGTACCTAGCATGTAAACTGTAATCTGGTACTCCCTCCGACCCGAATTAATGGGGGCGCTGGCTTTTTTGCAAAAAAGACCCTATCATTTTTCACCTGAAGCCAAACATCCCTGCCACACACTACTAGCAGGCGGTCACCCGAAGACTGACAGTCTTGGCGACGGCACCGGCGGCAAAGAGCGCGACGCTGCCGGGCACGAGCGCTAGCAGCGCCAGGGGGTGCTTGAGAAGTTGCGCCACGGGCGGCTACTTGCCCTTCTTACCGGACCCCGCCGCCACCTCCTTCTCCTCCTCCGCCTTGGCGACCATGGCTACAAATCCCTCGCAAAACCTAATGGACTTCGTCAATGGGGGCATCCTGGACTCGCAGGCAATCTGCGTCGTCGCACGCGTCAGCCACCGCCTCCGCGACGTCGCCGAGCGCGTCCTCTGGCGCGAGCTCTGTGTCTCGCGCGCGCCACTGATGGTCTCCGCCCTCCTCACCTTCGCCTCCTCCTCGGCAGCCCCGACCCGCATCGGCGGCGGGTGGCCGGCGCTGGCCAAGATGCTGCTCTACTGCTGCGGTGGGGCCGCCATGGGCGTGCCGGGCCACTTCGCGCCCATATCCCGCTTCTCCAAGACCTCCGGCCGCAGCTTCCTCTCGCGCCGCTGCGGCGGGGACCTGCTCTTCGTCTTCGACCCCGGCAAACACGCCCTGCGACTGGGCGCGCACGAGGGCCGGCTCGAGTACTTCGTCTGCGTCACCAGGCACCTCCAGGGAAGGGGAATATCCTCCCATGGCGGATGTAGGAGGGGATTAGACGGCAGCGGTCATCACTGAGGAGGAAGGACCTGATTTCAAAACATATCCAACATGCGGGGAGTTTTTTGTAAAAAAATTAAAACATCAGTCCACCCATTAATTCGGGTCAGAGGGAGTAGATGAATTGCCTAGATACCCTGACCAGGGATGGCCTAGCCATTATAAAGTTACCTAGCATGTAAACTATATATATATATATATTCAAATGATACGATAGATATGCGTATATGCTAATTTAAATTTTGAATATTACTGTTTAAATATTAATATTTTTCTTTTTGCAGGATCTTTTTTCGGCTGGCGAGGCCAACGAACTATCGGTGTGTTTGTGCGGATGTAAAAGTCCTACTCGGTACTCACCGTTCGTTCCGCTATATTGCTTCAGGAGTAGCTAAGTTTCTTTCCCTAGATATATTTAGACAGGTATATGTGGGTGTTTTCTTATCGTCATCCCAGGCAGTTCCACCCGGAGGGAACACTTCTCTACGACTACCAGGTTCTCATTTCAACGCCACACGGCTTAACAGAGAACTACACGCAGAGGTTTCTCCTATAGGATCCCTAGCATAAGAACTCAACCCGTATAAACACGCTAAACAGACCGAGAGAAAAACATAACTACTTCATTTCCACAATATAACATCCATTACGGTTTTCCCTTTCGGGAACCCTGAAGGGTTTACACACAGAGAGGGGAGATTACCTGCCTGTGACCTTCCCTCTTACACTCTCTAATTTACACTGGAATTTTATTACACTGGAGGAAGAACTACTACTACTGAGCAGCGAGTAAGCTGGAACACTACGCTCTCTGTTCGGGATGGAATGCTGGTGCTGGTGTTGCTTCTTCTGCTTCGCTGCGGGAGGCTCTATTTATAGCCAAGGGAGCAGCCCTTCACGAGAGCTCCTCAATAATTCTCCTCTTCTTTCTTCACGCTAATCATGCGCCTATGTTGTAGGCTTTATAGGCTTGTAGTCTATGTAGACTTCTTTTATAGCTTCATAGCTTCATGATCATATGTTGGAATTTCTTTATAGCTTCATGATCATATGTTGGAAGGCATTATTGATGGAGCCTTCACGTTGCTTCTAGTGACATGCATGGCTTCCTCTTATCTTCACCATGATTGTGTCTTGAACATTATTTCCAAGTAGAAATAAGTGGCCTTCTCTTCTCGTATGTCTGGCTTCTTCATGCTTGGCCTTCTGCGTACCAAAGAAATGGAACCATTGACTGCATGCATGCATATTGGTTATTGACATTTTTTTTATATGGCCTCGCCAGCCTAAAAAAGATCCTGCAAAAAGAAAAATATTAATATTAATATTTAAACAGTAATATTCAAAATTTAAATTAGCATATACGCATATCTATCGTATCATCTGAATATTTCCTGTGCATTTAAAAATTATATTATATAGTGATGCCAGACATAGACCATAATATTGATATTGCTAAAAAATAATATTAATTCAAAAAATAATCAATTCATGTACATTAAAATATTTCCTGCGCACGCGTGGCTAGCATAGGGTCTCCCTCTAATGCCCTACCGACTCGAATATTTCCTGTGCATTCAATAATTTGGGCGTGGAGGACATATAAAAAAAATGTCAATAACCAATATGCATGCATGCAGCCAATGGTTCAATTTCTTTGGTACGCAGAAGGCAAAGAATGAAGAAGCCAGACATACGAGAAGAGAAGGCCACTTATTTCTACTTGGAAATAATGTTCAAGACACAATCATGGTGAAGATAAGAGGAAGCCATGCATGTCACTAGAAGCAACGTGAAGGCTGCATCAATAATGCCTTCCAACATATGATCATGAAGCTATAAAGAAATTCCAACATATGATCATGAAGCTATAAAAGAAGCCTACATAGACTACAAGCCTATAAAGCCTACAACATAGGCGCATGATTAGCGTGAAGAAAGAAGAGGAGAATTATTGAGGAGCTCTTGTGAAGGGCTGCTCCCTTGGCCATAAATAGAGCCTCCCGCAGCGAAGCAGAAGAAGGAACACCAGCACCAGCATTCCATCCCGAGCAGAGAGCGTAGTGTTCCAGCTTACTCGCTGCTCAGTAGTAGTAGTAGTTCTTCCTCCAGTGTAATAAAATTCCAGTGTAAATTAGAGAGTGTAAGAGGGAAGGTCGCAGACAGGTAATCTCCCCTCTGTGTGTGTAAACCCTTCGGGGGTTTCCGAAAGGGAAAACCGTAATGGATGTTATATTGTGGAAATGAAGTAGTTCTGTTTTTCCCTCAGTCTGTTTAGCGTGTTTATACGGGTTGAGTTCTTATGCTAGGGATCCTATAGGAGAAACCTCTGCGTATAGTTCTCTGTTAAGTCGTGTGGCGTTGAAATGAGAACCTGGTAGCCGTAGAGAAGTGTTCCCTCCGGGTGGAACTGCCTGGGAAGACGATAAGAAAACACCCACATAAACCTGTCTAAATATATCTAGGGAAAGAAATTTAGCTACTCCTGAAGCAATATAGCGGAAAGAACGGTGAGTACCGAGTAGGACTTTTACATCCGCACAAACACACCGATAGTTCGTTGGCCTCGCCAGCCCAAAAAAGATCGTGCAAAAAGAAAAATATTAATATTTAAACAGTAATATTCAAAATTTAAATTAGCATATACGCATATCTATCGTATCATCTGAATATTTCCTGTGCATTTAAAAATTATATTATATATTGTTGGTATCAGAGCTAGTGTTTAATCATTGAAAGGTTAAAGTACTTAAATTTAGAAGTTAGCGAAGGTAAAGTAATAAAAACCAAGGATCATACTAATATAAGGTGCAGAATAAATCCTTCTGAAGAACATACTTGGCATACTACGCATAGCCAGTTGAATATTATAGTTGATCTAATATATAACTCCTTTATATCTTGGGGAAAAAGACAAGACATTTTGGATCAAAAATTTGAAAGTTTATTTCGAGAATATCAAAAACACATAGAAAAGTATACTTTGCTGAATAATAAAGTCGATTTAATTTTGCATAAAATAGAGGAATCAAAATCAAGACATAATACAATTTGCAAGAATAACGATTACATTCAGGAAGAGGTGCTATCAATCGGAAGAAATAAAAGCAAAGATCCTCTACCAAGTCCACAAACCAGGCAAGATATACTCGAAATCAAAGCGTTGGTTCAAGAGGTAAAAACCTTGATACTCTCATAATTTTATGTCCGAATATAATCAAGCATTAAAATAAGTAGAAAAATATTTAACACCTGCAGTAGGATTTTCTAGTCACAACTCGCCAAAAGAAGATTCCAATATATTAATAAGACAAAATAACACAATCCTGCAATTATTAGTTCAGATCTTAGTAAAGCTAAAAGGTGTACAAAGCAACAAGGCAATTGTTTTAGCTTCGTCCGGAATATTAGCTTCACAAGGAATATTAATTATGAAAAATGGACATATCTAAAAATAGAAGAGACAAAACCCTCCAATTAATTAGGCAAGATTCAAGACCTCTAACAATGATGCATAGAATGTCATGCAGCAAGTCAGATGACATTGATAGTTTATAAGAAGTCATAGATTTGCAAAGTGATTTAGAAAGATCTCAAAAAGATACGCTAAGAAAAATAAAACCGCAACATGTATACCATATGGGAATGTTTGAAAGCCGAAATGGTCTATATAGAATATCTAGAGAAGTAGATTTAAGTGTGTTAACACATCCTGTAGTTGTGAGCAAGAACATAGAAAATGATCTCAAATATTGCGGGTATAAATATATCCACCAAGGTATGTACATCATAGGAGTAAAAGGAATGACAAGAAAGAAATTAGGAGCAAAGGTATTAATAACATTACTAGACAAAAGATGGGGATCAATAGATAAAGCAGCATTAGGATTCATGGAAGGAGATATGAATGAAAATAGACTTATAACCTACATAGCCCCAGACCTAATGATGCCTGTAAAGGAATTTATTGAGAAAATGAGCTTTGGGTTCCAGTCTAAGGGATATGAAGATTTTAAGGGAACAAATTTGCTGGTAAGCATAGAATTTATAGGAAGATTGTCCAACAAAAGTAGCTCTAGATATAGAGTAAATGTAGATGACGTAATTGAAAGCATGCAATCGAAAGGTATAAGATTTATGAGTCCTCTTAAAATTAATTCTGAAGAAAGAGCAGGAGAGGAATGGAATATAAGTGAACTAATAGAGAAGAAAGAATTAAAACAGCCCAATAACTATATAAGCTATCAAAATTGTGAAGGAAGCAGTAGCATAAGGTTCATAGATTATAAAGCAGCAACCATAGACGATGTAGAATCTTTCGCCTCAGATTCAGAATATAATAATAACAAGAATAAGGGCACAACTGAATGCATGGAGAAATCCGATTTAGATGAAGATATTAATCATTGGGAAATGAAGTTAAAACATATAGAGTGGGAATATAATAATTCCATGATAAAAGATTGGCCTAAGATTAGAGAAAGGCAATTGTTTTTTATTAGAGAGATTGCAAGGTTAAAGAAATTAAAAAACGAGAAAAAATCAGTTACCAGTAGTTCAAATATGGTAAATAATAACATAGCGACAAAATATATTAATAAGAATAAAAACAATGATGCTACTCAGAGCAGTAAAAATAAAGAATTATGCGAAGAAGAGCAATGGGATATAAATAACAAAATACTAACAGCAAGTTATGAAGAAGAAGAAGAATTAATGAAAGATTTTTGGTCAGAAAATGAAGCCCGTGATAACTCTGAAGAAAATAGTTATTTTCTAAATTCACTAGATGAGATAGGATTGCAAAATTTAGATAATGCAATGGAAGCCATGGAAATGGAAAGTAGTAAAAGAAAAAGAGTATTTGGTGAAAGCTCAGTAAAAAGAGAAGGAGAAAGAGAAAGACCAACTAGGGCAGCTGGACAATGGCCTCCGGAAAAAGAAGATGTCCAACCCACATATATTTCGGGACAATACAGATACATGGGTAGCAAAAGAAGAGACTTTGAAAAACCAGTACAATTTCAAAATACTAGGAATGATGGCGCAATTCTAAACTTAGCAGCTCATGACCCTGTAGATTGGCCAAATATACTTAGCATATGGAAAGGCTTAATAGTCCAGAAATATATACAAAATCAGTATAGCATAGGCAACAAGGTAGAAGATATGCTAACATACCACGAGACATTTCTAGGAGAATCTGTTAAAGTTTTATGGGAAGAATGGGTCGAAAATTATCCTAATCTTTATGAAGAACTAAAAAGAGCCGGAAGTAATCCTAATAATTTTGCAAATGTCATATCAAATATGGTTATAGCCGAAGATCCGGAATTAGGAAATACAGTTTTACAAAATGAAAGGTTGAGAGAAATAGAAAAATTAACATTAACTAGTTGGAAAGGTATAAAAGAATTTTCTCAACATTATTTATATAATGCCACCACTGCAAAGCAAGGATATAATGTAGGAGTAGTAGAAAGATATTTTAACAAATTACCAGACCCTCTAGGATCTATAATATATGAAGAATACAAGAAAGAATCAGTAGGGCGTGTAGTAAATATTTCCCAAGCTATAACATTTGTGTTTAAACATTTAAGAAAGGTATGTACTAGCATACAAGCACAAAGGTCTATGAAGAAATCAGATTATAATTTCTGCAATAACATAGTACAAATACCATTAACATATGGAGAAGATAGGTATAGAAACAAAAAATATTATAAGCCTCAGAGAAGAGAAAATAAGAATTATAGAACAAAGAAAAAATATTTTCTAAGAAGGTCGGATAATAGAGCCCCATTTTTACACAAGCGAAATGTTAGAAGATATAACCCAAGAAAATCTTATGATAAAACTTGTAGGTGTTTTATATGTAATTCACCCGATCATCTAAGTAAAACTTGCCCTAATAAGGACCAAAAGAGGTATTCTAGTAAATACGAAGAGCAAGAAAGGGTGTTAATCATTGATAGTGTTAATGAGAATATATTAGTTTGTGATGATGAAATAAAAGATGATGAGTCAATATAGTCAATCATAGAAATAGATGAAGTAGAAAATGAGACCCCAGAATATGAGTCAAGCGAAGATGAGATAGATTTAATAGATCATTTAGCAGGATTAAAAGTTGAATGATGAATCAAGTAGATTGTGAATATGATTGGGTTAGAGGAAAAGGAGATTACAACATTAAATGTGCCTTCTGTATATACTACCCAAGTCAAGAAAATAGATCTACATGTAGCTTATGTTTAAGACAAGCATGTGCTTCTTGTTTAAAGGCTCGTAATCAGAATTGGAGACAAGAAATAGTGTATGAACCTGAAGATAACAAATTATCATGTAGGGTTAGGAATTTAGAAAATAGAATAAATAAATTAGAAGCAGAATTAGAAGAGCTAAAATATAAGGTAGAAATAGACAATAATAGTACAATAGAACAAAGAGAAAATACCACCCAAAACACTGAACTTAAAGATCAAATGGTAACAGCAAGAGAAAACAAAGGGGACAGGTTAATCCAATTAAAAGATGCAATTACTAGTTTTGGAAATAAATATGTAGTTAAATTACCATTTAAGGAAGTTTATGGAATAAGAATCCCAGTTACAATAGTTATAAAGCCAAATATTTTGTTCAAAATATTGGCACTATTAGATACAGGTTGCACAAAAAATATCATTCACGATAAATATTTTATAAGATGTCCTGAAATAGTTACGACTATAGATGATAGTAAAGCTGAAGTGTCTACAGACATGTCAGGAATAAAGAAAATCCATAAACAATTGTCATATAACATTGCAGCATATATAAATGACACTAAATATATAATAGACGAAAGTACAGTAAGAGATTTATCGTTAATCAATGATGACATGATATTGGGATTAAGATTTTTTACAACAATCGTTACAAACAACAATTATACACGAAGTAGGTGTTACATTCATCCCATATCAAGATAGTGTACCATACATATCTGAGATCAGAAAGCAAAGAAAATCTTTGCAAAATGTAGAAATACCTAATTTAGATAGTGAATATTTACCACGCGCAGAAATTTCTGAAACCTGCATAGAAGAGGAACCAAGTGACACCATAGAAGAATATCATATAGAGAATACATGCATAGAATGTATAGGATTACAATCATTCTCTCCAAACTGGTATAGAGATATAAAATCTAAGAAAGATATAGAGAAGATTGTACAAAGATTAGAAGATTTACAAATCATTGGGGAAATACCAATGAAACATTGGGATAAGAATTCCATAGTATGCAAAATAAATATTATAAACCCTGATTATATAATTAAGTCAGGACCGATAGAAGCTACTCCCAAGGATATAGAAGAATTTAAAATGCATATTGAAGAATTATTAAAATTAAAAGCAATTAGAGAAAGTAGAAGCCCCCACAGATCTGCAGCATTTATAGTTAGAAATCATGCCGAAGAAGTAAGAGGAAAATCTAGAATGGTTATTAACTATAAAAGACTTAATGATAATACGGTAGATGATGCATACAATATACCCAATAAACAAGAGTGGATCAATAGAATACAAGGAAGTAAAATCTTTTCTAAATTCGACTTAAAAGCAGGGTTTTGGCAAGTAAAAATGGCAGAAGAATCAATTAAATGGACAGCTTTTACGTGTCCACAAGGTCACTATGAATGGCTTGTAATGCCATTAGGATTAAAAAATGCCCCTGTACTATTTCAAAGGAAAATGCAAAATATATTTAATGAGAATTAAGCATTCATATTAGTTTATGTAGATGATTTATTAGTATTTTCAAAATCTTACAAAGAACACATTGCTCACCTTGAAGTTTTCTTTAGAAAGGTAGAACAGAATGGGTTAATATTATCTAAAAAGAAAATGGAAATATGCAAAGAGAAAATTAATTTTCTAGGACATGAAATTGGAGAAGGAAAAATTTATCTACAAGAGCATATTGCTAAGAAAATATTACAATTTCCTGACGCTATGAATGATAAAAAGGTCTTACAACAATTCTTAGGAATTGTAAATTATGCAAGAAATTATATAGATAACCTAGCGAAACTAGCTGGACCTTTATATGCAAAACTAAGAAAGAATGGTAAAAAATATTTCAATTCTGAAGATATAAAATTAGTTCAGGCTATTAAAGATAAGGCTAAAAGCTTGAAACCCTTAGAATTACCATTAGAAGATCATTATTTTATAATTGAAACAGATGCATCCAAAGTTGGATGGGGATCTATATTAAAACAAGAACCAAATAAGTACTCTGCTAAAGCAGAAGAGAAAATATGCAGATATGACTCAGGAAGCTATAAATTGAAAAGGTGAATAATATTGATAGAGAAATTCTCGCAGTAGTTCATGCAATAAATGCATTTAGGCTATATTTGCGATTTAAGGAATTCAAAGTACGAACAGATTGCGAAGCAATATGCAGATACTATAATCAAATAAATAGTAAGAAAATTTCTACTAGAAGATGGGTCTTATTTGAAGATATTATAACAGGAAATGGATATAAAGTTATCTTTGAGCATATCAAAGGAAAAGATAATTGTCTACCTGACATATTCTCTCGTTCGACAATTTTGCAGGAATGAAGAAGGGGTTGCTTCCAAATGGATCGGAAGTGTTCACCTTCAGGATCGAGAATAGCTTAAAAATATTCCCACCAAATACATTTAACTTCAAGCCTAAGAATCATATCATTCTTGACGAAGTTCAATCAAGCATACTTGATAACTTTTGGTATCAATACAATAATAGAAGAGAAGACAAAGGCTATATGCTGTCTATTCTGAATAGCCTTGCAGAATATTTCAATATGATGAATAAGAAAGGTTCAATATCAGCAAATATTGATATCCAAGAAATAAAACCACTTTATGTCCTATTTGATGGGACAAACCCAGGCATATACATGACCTTTGAAGAAATAATAAAGGAAAAGATGATCGCAAGAAAGAAAAAAGAAGATATAACATGGAAGAAGTATATGGATATTAATGAAGCCTTGAAACAAGCAAGGAGCATTATTGGTGAAAATTACTATATAGAACCAAAAGCAAAGGAATACATTCAAAAGTGTAAGGGAATAGATAAGAATATTCCTGCATCATCAACTCAAAAGGGAGAAGCATCAAACTCTAAGAGAATTAAAGAAGAAGATTCCCCAAAATATCAAACATATAAAGACTGTCTAGTGAAGAGTGTGGACCCACTAGATATCGAATATGTAAACATTAAGATAGAAGAGAAGTTCGAAGACTCTAAGAAATCACTAAAAGAAGAAATTTTAAAAGAATTGCGAGCAGAATTTGATGAATTTTTTTAAGAAATAAAGAAGGAATATTTAACAAAATATGATTTTAATCTTTCAGATGATGATCATATGGACATTGCAGGACATGGGCAGAAACCAGAATAAGCCATGATGATTTGAATACAAATAGTACTGCAGTAAAATTGATATTACTATCAATAATTTGGGCGCGGAGGACATAGACCATAATATTGATATTGCTATCAATAATTTGGGCGTGGATGACATATAAAAAAAATGTCAATAACCAATATGCATGCATGCAGCCAATGGTTCCATTTCTTTGATACGCAGAAGGCAAAGCATGAAGAAGCCAGACATACGAGAAGAGAAGGCCACTTATTTCTACTTGGAAATAATGTTCAAGACACAATCATGGTGAAGATAAGAGGAAGCCATGCATGTCACTAGAAGCAACGTGAAGGCTGCATCAATAATGCCTTCCAACATATGATCATGAAGCTATAAAGAAATTCCAACATATGATCATGAAGCTATGGAGCTATAAAAGAAGACTACATAGACTACAAGCCTATAAAGTCTATAACATAGGCGCATGATTAGCGTGAAGAAAGAAGAGGAGAATTATTGAGGAGCTCTCGTGAAGGGCTGCTCCCTTGGCTATAAATAGAGCCTCCCGCAGCGAAGCAGAAGAAGAAACACTAGCACCAGCATTCCATCCCGAGCAGAGAGCGTAGTGTTCTAGCTTACTCGCTGCTCAGTAGTAGTAGTAGTAGTTCTTCCTCCAGTGTAATAAAATTCCAGTGTAAATTAGAGAGTGTAAGAGGGAAGGTCGTAGGCAGGTAATCTCCCCTCTCTGTGTGTAAACCCTTCGGGGGGTTCCCGAAAGGGAAAACCGTAATGGATGTTATATTGTGAAAGTGAAGTAGTTCTGTTTTTCCCTCGGTCTGTTTAGCGTGTTTATACGGGTTGAGTTCTTATGCTAGGGATCCTATAGGAGAAACCTCTGCGTGTAGTTCTCTGTTAAGCCGTGTGACGTTGAAATGAGAACCTGGTAGTAGCAAACAAGAAATATAATTGATCACAGGCGATCAACCAGTCACTAGTAAATGGGCAATACTTACAATATTGCTGAATCTGCTATACTTGTCTATTGCTGCGTATGGTACAATGTGCATTGACTATGAAATTTTTCATTGAGGCGATGCTGGCCTGGCGTTTAGGGTGTGCAGCACCATGTCACGCTGCTTTATCTCCTGTGGGGGCTAATTTTTGCCAATGTTCCATGGTTGAAAGTTTTCGGTTAATCTTATATCCGACCGCAATGATATTGATTCTTGTTGGTCGTCTAGCCTAAAAGCTTTGGCATCTCTTCTATCTAAAAAAAAGTTTACTTCCTCTTTCTGTCCACCCTTTCGTCCAACCTGCCTTGCTTTTCGTCCTCTCCCACCGTCCCATTCTTCCCCTAAAATCACGCCGTTCTTCTCTCATCTCGCTCATCTCCCTGCACCGACGATCCCCATGGCCGAAGTCGATACGACCCCCAGCACGCTGATGCCCCTGTCCCCAGCTCGTCGCCCCCAACTTCGGCCACCGCCACCAGCTCCCGGCCAGGCACTGCGACGCCGGATGCTACGCCCCGCTCCCACCAGCGGCGGTCGCGGCCCTTTTCCCTGCGCTGGTCGTGCTCTTCCGCCTGTGGCATGGGACCTCCGCGCTCCACCGTCCATTCTGTCCTCCGCCGTGGAAGTAGCCCATGCTGCTCCGGGGAGCACCACGTCGTCGTGCTTCCAGGTCGCCACTGTCTCGGTTCCACTGCCTGGCAGTGTTGTGGTTCTTCCCCGGCGAATTATGTTGCCATTCTCGCCGGCGAGAAGTTCCCACGCACTGCTGCCCCTCCTACTTCTCCCAATCTCCTGCGCTGATGATGGCCAACGCCCCTGCATACCCTTCCCCGACCAGCATGTCTGCACTGACTATATGCAAGGAGACTCATCTCCGCCTATGCTACGCTGCGGTGCCAACGGCAGGGCCCTGTGTTGAATTTTCGTTGCTCCTATCTTGATCCCTATCCATCGACTATGGTTTTCTGCTACACTATTTTGGGCAATACAGGTGTTTGTGTTAATGCTGATGCTAAATTATGGTAAGGCCAGCGCGGCTCCGCCCAGCTACTCTCACGCAAGCTCCAGACATGACAAGGCAAGATTTATCACGGTGAATTAAGCTGCTCTATCCGCTTCGCTCTATGCGAGTTAACGCAGTATTCTTCTGGCAATCATGTCGCCCAGTCCTTCAGTGTTGCGCTGGTTTCTCTTCAACATGGATGCACAACTCAAGTTGATGCTCGCAAATCTGAGCGTACTGATGTAGGCGAGGGCTTGTTCTTGTTCATTGTCAATGGAGAGCGTCCATGTTTGACGACCTCTCCGTTCTCACACATGTTTTCAGTTAGCAGACTTAACCACCTTGCTATACTCTCGGAGGTACTTCCGCGTATGAACGGCAGGCCGTACAGGTTGAAGATTGAGAGCCGAAACGGCGGTGAGAGCTGAGCAAGTGGAGGCTGTGGAGCACGACGTTAGCTGATGAATTTTGTTGTAACACTGTCAGTGTTGATGAACATACACTTTCAGACGATCAGGCCGGTAATACAGCTGCAACGGGAGGCCGCGGAGGCGAGGTACAGGTATCATGAAGAGACCACAAACGTGTCTGTACAGATCAACAAGACTTATGTCCACAGCTGTAGCTTTGAGGCTAGCAAGCTTGATACCATGAACGAAGCGGCTAAATTAGGGAACTGAAACCTCCCCATGGAGAATTCAAACTCAAGATCAGCTGCGAGCTGAGAATGGCCAGTATGAATGAAAAGTACACATTAACAGCAGGATGTTATTCAAAGGCTTTAGCTATTTTCATGCATCGTTTCTCTTTGTTCAGTACGGTTACAGTTTCAGGATTCAGGTTCAGTTGAGCATATATTGGACTGGTGCATCTCTTCCTTCTCCCTTTCCTCTCTGACTACTCCCTTTTATATGTTTTATATTTAGTTGTGCAATTTCACTCAGTTTGGCTTCCAAGTCCATGGATATGGAAGTAGAGCGAAATCATGTTTTTTTTCTGCTGCAATTGATGCGATTAAAAGTTAAGCGAGAACAGAGTAAGCACGGCATTGGTCATTGTTTCCATACTACAGGCATGTTAGAAGAAAGGATCGTGTTTAGTGTACATGTGAACTTCTTAATGGATTTGGTATTTTCATGTTGTGTTACTAGATCAGGTGAGTGAGATACATGGTAGTGATTCTACGTCTTTTTTCTCTCACAACGACGCGGTGGTTAGCTTCCCATGGGCTAAGCACTCCACCAGCCAACACCACAGCTACAAGGGCCGCTGTCTTATGGGCGCCTTCATGATCATGGTGGTATGTCTTGTTCGTACTCCACGCTACTAGGTAGTCATCACACTGAAGGAAGATGGGATGAGCAACGAGGATGTTTTGCTTCCAACGTTTCTCACATGCGTATGTGTTTCTTCTTTCCTCACGAATGACACCACATTGAATTTTGTTGTGGTTATGTAAATTCTACTATTGGTGCCTTTTGTGTTGGGCCAAAATTCGTTTAGTTTGTTGGCATCTTCTATAGCGATGAGTATACAGTTGAAAGACAAGATTGAAATTTTCTATCGAGTTAGCAAGCTATTGGTTCTTGTGGCATTTATACCTTTAAATGCGGACAAGAATTTATTTTAACTTTTCTCGTGTCCACGTTTCAGTCTTGTCATGTACATACTTAGTCATGTCTGTTGTCGTTGAATTAGCATGTGTTTTGCTCCAAATTTCGACTTTCCTTCCACAAATCCCTTGATCAATCATTTTCCCAAAATTTCGGTTTTTTCTACTATAATTTTTGGACGCGTCTAACCAACGGCCGGCCATTGGTTCGCTCTTCCGAACGGCCCGTCCGAAAAGGAAACTTGCGGCATGCTTCATACGATCTCACGCACCCTCGCGGCCACTGCGGCACTGCCCCCCGCCCCGCCTCCGCCCCCTCCCCGTGTGGTGCAGCTGCAGGTTATCCGCGCGGAATCCTTCTCTGCGTCCTCCCGCGGCGAGGCCGCCTCGGCCGGTAGCATGCTATCAGCAGATAGACCAACTAACCGGGGCATAGTCTTATCGCTGGGAAAATTGAGCGAGAGGAGGCAGGCCGTGCTGGTGAATAACAGCGGGAGAGGAAGGCCAGCGGCGGCAGGAAGTCTGGAATCGGTGGCTGGGCACGATTGATGGATGAAGAAAAAATAAATGGAAAATGGGAGAGAGCCGTGGGGGAAGAAGATAGGCTAGCTGAGAGAGAAAGGCATAGACACTCACATGCGGCCTCACGTGTAAGAAAGTCAAACTTGCCCAAAAATAGAACCAATTTGCTGCCCAAAGTTGCTCAATTACACCGAACAACAAAAATTACTTGGTGATATTTTGTGAAGTTGTCCTAGCGCACACCAAATTTGATCCATCTCGTATCAAAGTTTGGTTGTGGACGACGAAGCAAATTTTATGGTCACTGAAGTCGTCGTTGTTAAGGAGTTGTAGTTGCTAACGTTTACGACACTGAAGCAACTTTGTGTACCCGGAACCGTTGAATCAGACTTTGTGGGCGACAAAGCAATTTTTATGTACCCGGAAGCAAGTTTTGTGAGTGCCGAATCAACATTTGTGGGCGATGTGACAAACCAACTTTTAAGTGCACCGAAGCAACTTTTGTGTGCTCGGAAGCAAGTTTTGTGGGCGATGAATCAATATTTGTGTGTGTCGGAGCAATATTTGTGAGTGATAAAGAAACCACTTTTATGTTTGAGAAGAAAGCACGAGCCAATTTCACAACCCGATAAACAACTTCAGAACAAACTTAAAAATAATTTTGATACGCTACTAAGCAAATTTGGTCTTCTTAACAATATTAGATAACTTTGATACAACGGTAGACAAATTCTAAACACCGTTGAGAACAAATTCTTAACAGTGGTGTGCATATTTTCAACAACAGTAGACAATTTCATACCAATATTAGACAACTTTAATATAACGATAGGCAAATTCTTAACACTGTTGGGAATAAATTCTTAACAGTGGTACACAACTTTTTAACAACAGTAGACAACTTCATATCAATATTAGACAATCCTTCTGGTAGGCAACTTCTCCACAACAGCTTCATATCAAGTTTATAGTACGGCAACTCGATGTCGACAAAGCGAAGAAGACATGACCGATCGCTCAAGCTGCTAGAGGATCGTCATCACGACACAGTCGTCCACAAGCTGAGTTGCATGCATGGGCTGCCACCTGTTGTTAACATCTTGTTCTGACAACTAGTATGGTGTGAAGGGGTTACGGTGCAGAAAACAATAAATTTTCTAGCGAACGAAACCCTAACTAGGCAAGATCTATCTATCTAGTACATGTGATAACGGTGGCGGAACGGGTTACATTACCTCCATGTAGACCGATAGCGGGGATTACGCTCCCGCACAAGCGTTGACGATGAAGTCGTACGTAGCCGACCTCGAGGTCGTGGAGAACTTGCCGCGATGACGAAGACGATGCCGCCGGGGTGTCGATGATGATCTGCGTCGACGGGCGTCGGGCGGAAGAAGGCAGAGCGCCAGCACCGGGGCTGGTGCGCCAGCGGCAGAGGAGAAGGAGGCGCGGCGGCTGCAGGGGGCGAGACGACGTTGCCCAGGCTACTCAAAAGGAGTTACCTCCGAGCACTCACAAACATACGGATCTTAGCGACAACCCCCGGTCATTCAGATCCAGCTGAAATCGCAGGGGTAGATCTTATCTGGAATTCCGCAGAGCAACGACGCTCTGCGGTATAGCTTAGGTGGAGAGAGGGGGCAAAACGGGCGGAGAAACAGCTCGGCCGGCCTGCATATAATTAATTGTATTTTCCAATGAATTAAATCAATTAATATGCCTTGCTATATAAAGGGGGAAGGGGGTGTGCAAACCCATTGGCTCCCCCATGTGGGACTAAAGGAGGAGAGGGGAGGGGGGGTTCGGCCGAACCCCCCCTTGGGCTTCTCCTACTCCTAGTTAAACTCGGACTAGGAGGCCCAAGCCTCCCTTCCTTGTGGGGTGCGGCTCCCCCTTCTTGGGCCCTCTTAGGGCCCATGTAGGTGGGAGCCCCTTTTTCGTTTATTTAATTAATATAAAAATCCCATTAATTCATAATTAATATATTTATATATAATTCAATATCCCATGACTCCGAAACTATTTCGGAACCACCCGAACAACTTTCGGACATTCCCGGAACCATTCCATACCTTCCCGGAACTCATTCCGGACCATCGGAACTCTTTCCGGGTCATTTCTCTCTCTCCAACAAATTCCTATAATATTCCAGAACCTATCTCCTAACGTCGCTAAGACCTTAAGTTTGTTACGCTACGGTTCGAGAACACTGCAGACATGGTCGAGACACTCCGCTCACCAATGACCGTCAGGGATACCTGGAAGTATATGACGACCCCTGTGCATTCCACGAATATCGTCGTTTAACCACAAATATGACATTCATTCTCTTTGTCTCTGCGATACTACCTTGTCCGAGATATGATCGTAGACACACCGATGTCTTTGCTGTATCTCGTTACCGACGAAGGTTATTAACTCGTCTGCGATATTACATCTCCATGACCTAGTCATAAGCTGCGCAGCTATACAGATGCAATATCACCGAGTGGGCCCTGAGTATCTTTCCCTTACAAGAATGAACAAATCCCGCTCTTGATCCATACGTCTTGATGCTCTTTCGGAATACCCAAGATGGACACCGTTATTGTCATGCTATATAAGACACAACGTTTGATGCTCTCAAAGCATCCCTACGAAGCATTAATAAGTACAGTCTCACGGTGTAAGGAATAAGCTATCATACTCTTATCTATTGCAAATGACAAACATCGTAATATGATCTTATTGCAATACTTTGCGTATGTCCATCACCTTATTTAACTAACAAGATGACTCCATTGTCAACCGACGTCATTGTCCTTGATCAGGAATCTCAATCAACTGTTGCCCAATGGACTCGCTCATATAGAGGCTTGCTAGGGACCTGGTTGTCTATGTATCACACGTGTATTAATAATTCCGATTAATACAGTTATAGCACAATACATAAACCTATTATAAACTTATGAGATAATGCAATAAATACTACTTATTTATTTGCCTCTAGGGCATATCTCCTTCAGTCTCCCACTTGCACTAGAGTACAAATAAACCAGCTGCATATTACTTTATCAGAATCCCTTATCAAATAAGAATCATTTGATAATGCTTGCTTGTGAAAGAGTGTTACTGCACAATCCATGATTGTACATGCTCTTGCGATTCACTAACATCAACTTGCTTGATATCACCATGTTGTCTAACAACATATATGCAAATACCATAACTAAGTGAGACTCCTGTTTCCCAGCGCTTATTCTGATTATACTAACCAGATAACTGCCCTGAAAAACGCACTCAGCCTTATAGAGCCCCTTGTAACAATTCCAAACTCGCGATATCTACATACTTTCACACCAATGCAGAAAACTTGACATTCTAATGTCAATCCAACAACTAACACACCTCTACTTCCAGTAAATTCTAAATTTACTTTCATAACTGCTCTTCTTCCAAGAACATCGGTTATAATTCATCGAGCAGATAATATGGTTTCTGTATGATGTCTAATATTACATAATAGACCCACATGTCATACAATCATTACTTTCATGCATCATTATTCTTAATGATCAATTGGATTCCAAATGACCATCCTTTTGATTCTATTCTGACTCCTCAGATATAATCCAAAACAACTCGACTAACTATTTAAAATTCCCGTTCTATTTCAAAATAGACACCAACTTTCAAATAGTTTCACAACTTCATCCTATTTTATTGGTACAGTTTCACAATGTGTTAACTACACAAGATGAATTCGACTCCCACTCAAATTATGTCCCCACATATTTGATAACACGAGCTCCCACTCAAAAACGTGTCATCCACATATTTGAGTTCCTGAGCTCCCACTCAAAAATATGTTATTTACATATTCCACCTGAGTAAACTAACTACAACTCCCACTTAAATCGACATTTTGGTCAAAACAAAATCATTGATCTACTATCAATTCGAATTTAACACAAACTATAGCATTACATTAATATAAATCTCTCAGACTTCAAGCATGTCTACACAAATGTAGTCAACAAATTTGATCTTGTCCTAGACACATTTCTTGACAAGACATGCTACCGCGTCTTTCTTATAGTCACAATTCTCATATAACACCTTATATGACGATTAAACAATCTTATTCCTCTAATAAGAATTGCAGCAACAATTACTCTCTTAATCTTTTCAAATGCAACTTTGGATTTCCAGGCTAAAAAAGCCTTTGTTCGTATTCCGATATTATCTCAACTTTCTTTGTATTCATAAAGTGCACCTTGATCTGTCAACAAGATCTGAAATACTTAATACAGTGCTATGACCTGACAGCAATATAACAGCACTTTATTTAGAAGTTTCTTTCATGAAAACATTATGATCTTTATGAAGAGGATTGCAAGCAGAAAACAATTTTCTAGTATCCCTCACTCTTAATCACCAAATTTTCATTAGCAGACATATACTCTTTGGAACACCTTCCAACATAGGTCTGACACTTTATTTCAATCTTCTAATTCCAATCCATAAACCATAATTCGAAAAATTATATTTTCCTCGGAATTACATAGACAACAAACTGAGCTTTGTTTATACTTGTTTTGGAATACACTCCCACTTAATGCGAGTATTCTACAAAGAACTATTCATGTATATACCGAATTATCGTGTAATCATATACATGTCGACACTACTGTCGATCTCACGAATTCTTGTTGAGAAAAAACATCTATTTTCTAAAGTGGGTATCGACTATAATGGTTCGAACATATTAGGAGTTTCTAAGACTGATTCTGACAGACCACACTTTATTTAAAATAGAGCATGATTATAATTCCCCACATATCACTATATATGACATTATAATTTTGTGAAACAAATTTCCACAATCCTTTTGTGTTGAAACCATAATTCAAAAATATTGTCCTTTGATCGAATCTTGTGAATACAATGTTCACTAATCTTTCTTCTGAAAAACCCCATTTGATCTATTATCAAATTAATTTTAGACTTATGATTTGTCGGGCAAATACTCCTATTTATCAAAATCATAGGAGAATTCGGATCAAGCAATAAACACCATTAATTAATCATTAAAAATGACACTCAATTAATTTCCTCTGGTATTGCAACTTCAATACTTGATTTCAAGCTTAATCAACTCAGCACTCGAAATACTTAAATGGACCAAAAACATCCATTACTTCTTTCATTGCTTTCATGACAAAACTCGATGGTGTTTGTTCTAGTGATAGAACTCTTATTCACAGGACACACTATTTTTATTATTTCTACAATTATGAATACTTATCATACAATCAATGTAACTGAGATGTGCAACCTTTATTCATAATATAAAACAACTGACTTGTTCCATAACATAAAACAACTGAACTTGTCTTATTACATGAATAACTTTGTCTTGCAACAATCAAGACACACACACTCGCTCACTATTATAAAAGATCTTATCAAAAACTATTAATGATAACTATGATAACTTGAGGACGTAAACACCAAAAGGCCATCAACTCCTTAATTACCAGCTTCAGCGCCAGGTCACATCAAACTGCGCCGCATATATGTGATAATTAGGACTTGTTTCATAAACAGAACAAGTATCAAATACTTCATCATATACCAAGAGGCGAATTCATAATTCTGCATATATCAAATATATACCTGTAGCATCGAAGATCTCTCCTTCGATGGAATCAACCTTCAGAGATTTGAATTCAGACACAAACTTGTAGAAGTTCATATCATCGGCATTTAAAATGTACTTGCGTACATGCTTCTCATAGCTAGGAGGTAGAGATATCAGGACAGTCCGAATGGCACAAGAATCTGCCATCCAGTAATCGAAGACCATCGTCAGCTGGAAGTAGATGTCATACAATCTCTTCAAATGTGTCTTCAGACAGGTATGCTCCTCCATGTGAATGGTCTGGAACATTCTAAGCTGTCTGAATTGCTCACGCTTTAATTCATCCCCGAAGTGTGTCTTTATCGCATCAATCATGACGCTTGGCTCCTTGCGTTGAAACAACTCTTTCCACTCGGGTGTCAGGCAAACGGTCATGGTGATCTCCACTTCAATGAATATGTCTCGACGCCTACGGAAATCATCTTCCTCCTCCTCGCTAGCAGAATCTCCTGGTCCTTCTCCTAACGGTTCATCGAGAACATATAGAATGTTGTTGTGTTCGAGAATGTTTCTAAAACCGCTGTACCATCTGATGAAGTTGGACCCGTCGGCTTCTAATGTAGCATCCGGGCTCTTGAGGAAGTAACCGAAGTATAGTTGTGTAGTCTACAGATGCGATCGCAAGAGAGGTAAGGTTAAGTTTATAATATGTAGGCGAGTTTTAGTTTTATAATCTCATTATCTAAAAACAGACCACACCAAGATTATTATCCCTAAAAATAATAATGGCGATAACACGACCCTCATCCACCACACCACCCCCGATCATCACGGCCGGTAGCATAGCTTCAAAGGTGGACATAAAATGTCGATCACAACAACTCTGTGACTCGTGCTCGATCTTTCGATCTTCCCGTGTTCCGAGGCCATACCTCTGAGTATGCTAGGCTCGCCAATCAAACCTCGAAGACCCTGCGCGTGCAACATGGCTTACACCCACTGTATGCGAACGACGAGATGTGTGACACCCGATCATCACGACCTGCCTCATAACGTAGAACTTTCTTGGTGGTGCGCAACGAGGGAGAACACAATTTTGGTATTTGTTAGGGATCATCCTATTTATGATTCTACCGTTGTATATCTAGCATATAAGCAATCAATAGGATGCACACACAACAGCACACAATAATGATGCAATGAAGTGCGATGTGACATGGTCGATGCGCCTGGACCTTCATGGCGCCATGTGTCTGGCCCCTGGCGCCCCGCCATTGCCTCCGACAGTACGAGTAATATCAAAACTTACCGTAACCATGTCACATAAAATAACGCCTCTGCAAAACAAAGTTAGACGCCTCTAGCTTTATTTAGTTTTGCAAATTTTACGTGGCATATAGGCTTATTCGTAAGAGAATCGCTTCCCTACCTACGAACTTTGTACCACAACGTCGATCGTATAATTGCATGTTTAAGCATCCCTTTCGGGCCCTCCATTGAAAATGCTTTGCCGACTAAAGAGAGAGAAACAGACACCCGCCAGCCACAGATACGGTGCAAGCTGTATGTCAGTAGTGGAACCAGTCTCGCGTAAGCGTACGCGTAAAGTCGGTCCGGGCCGCTTCATCAACTCAATACCGAAGGCATCGCAAGTGCACGCTAGAGGGTAGCAAATATAAGAAAAACGCCCTCATTCAACATGAGTTCTAACCGTACCAGCAGTACTACGCATAGATCGGCTCTGATACCACTGAAGGGGTTACGGTGCAGAAAAAATTAAATTTTCTAGCGAACGAAACCCTAACTAGCCAAGATCAATCTATCTAGTACATGCGATAACGGTGGCGGAACGGGTTACATTACCTCCATGTAGACCGATAGCGGGGATTACGCTCCCGCACAAGCGTTGACGATGAAGTCGTACGTAGCCGACCTCGAGGTCGCGGAGAACTTGCCGCGATGACGAAGACGATGACGCCGGGGTGTCGATGATGATCTGCGTCGACGGGCGTCGGGCGGAAGAAGGCAGAGCGCCAGCACCGGGGCTGGTGCGCCAGCGGCAGAGGGGAAGGGGGCGCGGCTGCTGCAGGGGGCGAGACGACGTCGCCCAGGCTACTCAAAAGGAGTTACCTCCGAGCACTCACAAACATACGGAGCTTAGCGACAACCCCCGGTCATTCAGATCCAGCTGAAATCGCGGGGGTAGATCTTATCTGGAATTCCGCAGAGCAACGGCGCTCTGCGGTATAGCTTAGGTGGAGAGAGGGGGCAAAACGGGCGGAGAAACAGCTCGACCGGCCTGCATATCGTTAATTGTATTTTCCAATGAATTAAATCAATTAATATGCCTTGCTATATAAAGGGGGAAGGGGGTGTGCAAACCCATTGGCTCCCCCATGTGGGACTAAAGGAGGAGAGGGGAGGGGGGGTTCGGCCGAACCCCCCCTTGGGCTTCTTCTACTCATAGTCCAACTCGGACTAGGAGGCCCAAGCCTCCCTTCCTTGTGGGGTGCGGCTCCCCCTTCTTGGGCCCTCTTAGGGCCCATGTAGGTGGGAGCCCCTTTTTCCTTTATTTAATTAATATTAAATTAATATAAAAATCCAATTAATTCATAATTAATATATTTATATATAATTCAATATCCCATGACTCCGAAACTATTTCGGAACCACCCGAACAACTTTCGGACATTGCCGGAACCATTCCATACCTTCCCGGAACTCCTTCCGGACCACCGGGACTCTTTCCGGATCATTTCTCTCTCCAACAAATTCCTATAATATTCCAGAACCTATCTCCTAGCGTCGTTAAAACCTTAAGTTTGTTACGCTACGGTTCGAGAACACTGCAGACATGGTCGAGACACTCCGCTCACCAATAACCGTCAGGGATACCTGGAAGTATATGACGACCCCTGTGCATTTCGCGAATATCGTCGTTGAACCACAAATATGACATTCATTCCCTTTGTCTCTGCGATACTACCTTGTCCGAGATATGATCGTAGACACACCGATATCTTTGTTGTATCTCGTTACCGACGAAGGTTATTAACTCGTCTGCGATATTACATCTCCATGACCTAGTCATAAGCTGCGCAGCTATACAGATGCAATATCACCGAGTGGGCCCAGAGTATCTTTCCATTACAAGAATGAACAAATCCCGCTATTGATCCTTACGTCTTGATGCTCTTTCGGAATACCCAAAATGGACACCGTTATTGTCATGCTATATAAGACACAACGTTTGATGCTCTCAAAGCATCCCTACGAAGCATTAATAAGTACGGTCTCACGGTCTAAGGAATAAGCTATCATACTCTTATCTATTGCAAATGACAAACATCGTAATACGATCTTATTGCAATACTTTGCGTATGTCCATCACCTTATTCAACTAACAAGATGACCCCATTGTCAACCGACGTCATTGTCCTTGATCGGGAATCTCAATCAACTGATGCCCAATGGACTAGCTCATATAGAAGCTTGCTAGGGACCTGGTTGTCTATGTATCACACGTGTATTAATAATTCCGATTAATACAGTTATAGCACAATACATAAACCTATTATAAACTTATGAGATAATGCAATAAATACTACTTAGTTATTTGCCTCTAGGGCATATCTCCTTCATGGTGTATGTGAGCAACTATTGTGCATGAAGTAAAGCAAACAAATGACAACTAAAATATGGACATCTTATGTCTCATCCTTTTGCTTAGATCTCTCTTTCGCTTTATCTTTGGAGCTCTCCGGCTTTTGTGGCCCATCGTCTACCATGTTTTCGACAAGATCATCAACTTCCTTTTTGGGCATGTTCCCGCATTTCGGCTCGCTTTTGATTCCGCTTGTACCCAACCTTCATAAAATAGATACTTCATGTAAATAACATAATAATAACAATATAAGAGCCCAAAAATATAAATTATATTCATGGGCACACAAAAAAGGTGTGTGATGTGAAACTTGCTTGCCCTTTCCCCATGTCGGTCACAGGATCCGAATTACCTGTTGGATCTCCACTACCAGCCATACATGCAACCTGAGGGAATAACTATACAGTTAGCAAAATACTCACATATTGTTGATAATGGTAAAATGTAACCAAATGAACCCCACCATGAATTCTGCACAAGAAATCATCCTGAAAAAACTGAGAAACAACTACTGGTGGGTTGCCCAACTACTAGTGGTGTGTGGGAACAACCTTCAACACTAAACTAAGCAGCCGACAGTGAATGTTTTGGCAAATCTTCAAATCTCTATGAGCAACTCCACCTACAGTTGGTACTGCACGTTTGGCAAGCAAAAACTCCCATGGTACCGCAACTCAATACTGCTCCAGTGGGCAAATCTGGGCAACATAAGTAGTACCCACGTTTTGTTGGCAAACAAAACATGGTAGCAAATCTGCTCTACTGGGAAATCTGATCATTTAGCCGGTTGGCATGTTTTGCCCAAAAATTGAAGGAACAAAATTATGAAAAGTTGCCTATTTGGTAATAAGTAGCATTGCAGTCTTGTTAATGGTAAAAAAACACAGAAAAGTTGCTAGAATCAAGTTTTAGTTGCTGAAAAGGATAAGCAGTTATTTTAGTTGCCTAAAATGCTGTAGTAAGATAACATACATGCCCACTGTTTTGTGCCTCAAGAAAATGTGTTGGCAATGAAAAAAATCCTTATTAAAACTATAGTTCCTGAACTTGCTAAAAAAAATCCTACACTACATAACATGTAGAGAAAATTGCCCTCATATAACATACTGGTTTCGTTGCCTAAAACATTTAATGGTAGGCAAATTCAACTGCACATTTGGGAAACACTATTGTGGGACTAGGTAAATTGATATTATTATTCGTGGACAAATTACAAGTCAGGTAGACAAAACCAACTATATATTCGGGCAACACCATTGTGGGACTAGGCAATTTGTAGTTATTTAGGAGTCAACACACTGTAAAACCACTTTTACAGTGAGTTGTACTATGCTAGCTTAGTGTGCAACTTACTTAGGAACTGATTTGGGCAATGGAGTAGTAGCACCGGGTCTGTCGTAGGAGACGGAGCCCATGTGAACAAAAACTCGTGGTTGTCGGTGGTGGCGATCTGGATGTACCTCTCCGCCGGCTTCCACACGCTGGCCGACGGGCTCACGGCCCTCACTTGGCTCAGGGGAAGCACCACCTGCAGTTCAAGTGTGCAGGTTATGGATGATGTTTAGGCAACTTATTGTGTAATGCTGGACAATTTTGTTTGCAGTTTTCAAGTACAAAAAATGCAGTACTGGGCAAGTTTGTAGTTTTCAACAACATGGAGATTGATATAGTCGAAAGTTTGTTTGTAGTTTGTCTAGACAACTTTTATCCTAGTACTGGGCAACTCTTGGCAGTTGTTTAGGCTGTATCTCTGCTACCGGCCATACTCCTTGAGAGGTAAACCTGTCGCATGAGTTAAAAAAAGAGTGATTCAAGCGCCTGCAGCATCTTCATCCATTTTTTTAAAAAAAATGAGGGAAAATATAGGCAACATTCTCCCAAAACCTACTACATATGTGGGCAGCTCCTACTGGACGTCTAGGCAACTACTACTGGACGACTGGACAAATCGAACTATCTGTCTGCACAAGTCCCGCTATGGTAAACTCTCATATGGTAAACTCACTAACTAGCCATGCAACTACAGATATCAAAACACCCCTGCAAAAAACGAAAAAAAACGAGGAATAGAGACTTCACAGATACATCTCATCCATCCCTGACAAACCTAGATATGCCCGAGAAATAGAGCACAAACAACAAGATCGAGAGACCCTCGCCACAATCACCGGAGCAACAAGATGTATAGATCAGGAACTCTAAAATGTTGAAAGCTAACAGATCGAGAGCGCTGTAACTCCGAGCACCGTGAAAAGCATGTTCGAGGAGCGCGTGTACGAGCTGGCGATGCACTCACCAGCGGGAGACCCTCGTCGACGAACCTCCCCACGCCCGCCGCACAGCCGCCTGTCGCCGAACCTCCCGCCACCCCTAGCCTATCGCCGCTCCTCCACAGCACCGCCTAACGCCGAATCCTCCGTCCACCGCCCACCGGTGCCGCTCTCCACACCACCTACACCTCGCCGCTGCTTCGATCTCCGCTTCCCCGCCGCAAATCTGGCCGCGCCGTGGTGGTTCCCTCATTCCCCGCGAAAATCATCAGAGGATGCGGGGGGAGCGCGCGAGGTGAGCGGAGAAACTACCCGAGAGGAGCGCGTAAGGGACGGAAATTGCTACGTGCACGCGCGCGTCTCACTGGGAGGTGGGGACCCCGGTCCGACCAGGTGGCACCTGATGCACGAATCTCCTCGCGCGGGCGAGATCGTGCGACGCGCAGCCGGCCGTTCCGGACGACGACTCAACGCGCACGCGATTATAAGCTTTTAGGATAATTTTTATATTCTCTATTGATCAATCAACATAGTTAACATTTATCTTGATGAATAAATTATCACCCGTAGCAGCGCACGGGCAATTTGCTAGTAATTGTAAGAATTTCAATACGCTCATCTGAATATCGTAATTAATGCATGATTTGCATTAAGTTACTACTGATGAGTTAGAGATTATTATTGAACAAATTTATAAGTATAAACTAATTTTGCGTAGAGTAATTATTCATAGATATAGTATACCTCTCAAGCTTACAGTTTTCCCGGTTCTAAACAACAACAAAAAAACAGCCTAAATCATGATTAACTAAACAAGAAAAATTAGTACAACCTCCAGCCCGAATTAAGTATCACGAAGGATGTACTACTAAGCTAGTACTGCTCCAGGTCCCAACACTGATTACGTACGGAGTAATAATTTAAACAGTGCTACATATAAAGGCCAAATTAAGTAGTGTTTCTAGTTGATCTACTTGAATGCCCACGGGTTCTGCTGGCGTATCTCCTCCTCCTCCTCTGGCGTGAAGTCGTTCTGGACGTCGAAGAGCGCTCGAATCTCCTCGACCTCCTTGCCCTGTATCATTCCGGCGACGGTCTGGCAGCAGATATCCAGGAGCCCGTAGATGTCGAGATAGTGGGCGGCAGAGACGATGTCGAGCAGCGTGGCTCGGTCGAGCTTGACGAACTGCTTGTCGAAGCTCTTGAGATCTTCCTTGTCGCCGTCGGAGGTGCCGGCGGCGACGTGCTTGTTGCAGTACTCGATGACCTTGGCAAGGGTCCTGGAGTCGACCTTGGGGAGAGGGATCCCGTTCTCGACGCAGCCGTCCTCGATCATGCGGTGGATGGTCAGCGACATGGCCGCCGCCTCGTGGGTGATCTCGAAGCGGTCGCCGTCGGAGCTCACCAGCTCGACCACCTTGCCGCGCTCCTCGGCCACGGCCTCGCCGCCGATGTTGCTGCTCTTCTCGCCCACGACCTCGCTGGCGACCTTGTTTTCGTCCGCTGTCGTCGCCGCCATCGAACTTGATTGATCTCTCGGCGAACAACTGTGTCGGGGTATTGGATGTGTGCTGCCGATTTGGTGCAGGGCGATCGACCACCTTGCCGTGGTGCTGTATATTTAAAGGGTCGGAGAAGGGGTGGACGTAGAAGAGACCGAGACGTATACGATCTCGCAGATCAAGTACGCCATGGCTCAGAGATGCTGTCGAGTTCCGATCGAATTCTTATCTGACACGGCCATGACTCACAGACTTAAGAGCATACGAGCTCTGCACAGTTTCGGCAACAGTTACAAAAAGTGTCAGGATCCCTACCGATAGCAGTTGTGTATAGGAGTATATTTCATTCGAAAAAAAATATACACCGTACATGAGTGCTTCTAGTTTCAGAGCCTAATTATGCAGTACATATTTGTGGCTTGGTGCAGCAATGCAATCTACCAATAGCTTTGCAAATGCAGTTGAACGAGGAAAAATCTAGCACACCCTTAAAATCAAGTGTTCCTCTCCCCATAATAAGTCAATTGCTTTCTGTTTGCTTAGGGTGTGTTTGGTAGCTCACATCACCCGAGTACCACTAATTAGGAGTTAATTGTAAAAACCCCCATAATTGTTACTAGGGTTTCAAAAAATCATCATATATTTAATTTGTATAAAAAACTCTTCTCCGGTCCGATGGTCGTAAGAAACACTAATTGGGAGTTTATTGCATCCTAATTTAATTTGTGATCAGTGGACCCCAATGATAGGTTTACATGGCATGCTTATTTTACAAAAAAGGACCTTCATCTATTATATCTTCTGATTCCCCGTCCTTCAGAAAAGGACCTCTTCTTCCTCTGCCTTGCCCGTGTACCTCACCGCCGTCGGTGTTGGATGCGTCGTTGCCGACGTGAAGGAGACGCCGACGACGTTGAGCCCGACACGCTGGGCGGCGCGCAGGAGCGGGAGGACCTCGTCCTCGTGCGCGCCGTACTTACTGCCGAGGTCGACCCTGACGTCGGGGCCCTTGATGTGGAGCACGAGCTCGCAGCCCGGGTGGCAGCGCTTGATCTTGGCCACCTCCTCCTCAGAGTCGTAGGTGGTGAGGTTTACCCCGACCTCGGCGGCGTACTTGAGGTGCGCCTCGGGCTTGCACGGGTTGGCGTAGACTATGCTGTCGGGCTGGACGCCGAGCGCGAGCACGACCTCGATCTCCCTGCGGCTAGCGCATTCGAAGCCAGCGCCGAGCGCGGCCAGCACGCCGAGGAGGGCCGGCTCCGGCTTGGGCTTGCACTTGACGCCGTAGCAGGGGCGCACGGAGGAGAGGGCACGGCGCCGACGAGCTCGGCCGAGCCGCCCGCACCCGCCGGATGCAGTGCTACCAGTAAGTAGCAAACAAACGCTGCATCGATAACGCTGCATCGATAGGAAGGAAAGGCAGCAGATGGAGGAGTTGGCCTCATCTCACCTTGGTCCATCCTGCCGAACGGTGGCGGCCGCCGTCTATCAACATGAAGAAGAAGAGGAGGGACGATCGGGGCTAGCAGAGGTGGGAAATTGTTCGTTTTTTTAGATGGGCACTGACAATTCTGGTCCACTACAGTTTTACAAAATAACCCAGATTTATAATTTTTATCTCGAGTCAGTGACTCGTGAGTAACCTTTGACCATTCCTTGTTGTGCCATGTCAGCCGCCTGGCAGTGGGGTACACCGGTCAGATTTCTTATTACAACACGCTCACAGAAATATTAGTGTTTCTTGTGATCGTCAGGCAAAAAAATGTTTTTATAAAAACTGACGACATGTTTTTTTTTAAAGTCCTAGGCACAATTTTCTCACTAATTAGAGGAGCCTTCGCAAAGGGAAAATCTAACAAAGGTTCTAAGCATTCGCGTGTACGGCTGTCGACTGGTTCCGCTCCTCGTACAAGCTAGCAAAGGCCATGGGCACACAGCGTACGGCTGGCTCCACTTCTAGTCTAGGTACAAGCTAGGAAGCCCCGCGTACACGTCCATGTGGCAGATGCGTTCTCACACCATACATGTTGTACAAAATTAATAAAACATGATGTACACTGAATCAGTTTTTTTAGCACAGTACAACACAAGCGATCGTATAAATGCGCATACACTCACCTTTATGAACGTACGCACGCACACCCTACCCTTATGAGCACCTCCGAAAGACTGAGCCGGCGGGTCTTGAGATTGACGAAGTCACCGCGGGCGCCTCGCTATCGACGGGAACGTCGCCTCCCACTGAAAGAATATTCTGTCTAAATGAGAAACACCAACGTCAAATCTGTGATTTGAACTCTGCTGGGTTAGGAATACATTGAATCAGGTTGTACATATAACTATAGTTAGGTTGTACGTATAATTGCATAGATCCGGTTGTATGTATACGTACATTCAGATTGTACAGATTGTACGTACAAGTACACTCAGGTTATACGTACAACTACACACACTCAAATTATAACTTATATGTACAACTATATTCTTGTTGGTACGGATGGACGGAGGAGGCTAGGTTAGCCGAAATACTATATGTACAACTACATATATCAGGTTGTACGTATAATTATATAGATTCAGATTATACATACAACTACACTCAAGTTGTACGAACTATACACATTCGAAAGTATAGAAAAAAAGTTTATCGAAATTTATCAACAGAAGATCTAGTTTTGAAGGTCTCGACGCGAGGAACTCAAAAGTGAAAACGGTTCGTCATTTGGATAAACTTTTTCTCAACATATTTCATTAAAAAAACAAATTTCAAAATAAATGCACATCAAACTTTCTGCACGGATGAAAAAATCCCACCAAAACTCTCTCGCCACTCACATATTTAACCATCCACGAGGATCCATCTGAAGGGAGAAGCTGACACTTGTCATCACGCAACGGTCTGTTAGGTTCACTTTGCAAAGGGAGATCTTTTTCTAATGATTTTCGCATCACCCTGGCATGACCTTCCCATCAGAGCCATGCTCACTTGGGTTAGGTTGGGCTGAGATTTTGTTGATTGTTTGTTAGCCCGTATATGCTAAGACATGATGGGTTGAGATGATATTTGGTAGGTTGTATGGCTTGAAATAGATTGGAACCAGAATCTACATATGAATATTACACAGAGATCCAAATTCTTACAAAACAGTCCCTGCACATAAAACAAAAAAACAACCAGGTCCACGAACATGTTTACACCAGATCGTGAAGAGAATTTAAAGACTAAATTAGAGATGACATTTGAAGTACCGGAGGCTGTTGAGAAGTTCTACAATTATTATTATTGTGCACATGAATCTGGTATTGGAGTTCGTGTTGGACAACATAAGAAGCTAGAGAATGAGATAGTTCATACTAAACGATATATGTGTAATAGTGAAAGATTCAAGTCAGAATAAGGTAAGGAAATGAGTTGAATGGGGGAAAAAACGTAAAAGGAACAAAAAAAGCCAAAGCCAAGGTAGGACAGTTGTGAAGACATATAACCAAGTAGGATTTGATGATAGACGCAAGGATGAAAAGAAGTCATGAATGTGCATGACATGCATACAGATTGTGCATCATGAAAGCTGCAACAGTTGTAAAAAGAAAGGATGACTTATCAATAGTACATTTTTTCAGTGTACAACTTCATGTAATTGATTTACTATAGGAAACTGTGCATAGGCCGACGGTCGGAAGCCGCCGACATAGCCTAGATGGCCGTCGGCATAGCGCTATGTAGAAGGCTGCTGTCGGCACATCACCGCTAGCGTAACAGGGCGTCAGCTTATCCTAAATTACCGTCTACGTGTTAAAAGTCATCAACGTAATGACAGAAAAGCCGTCAGAGTTCTATATTATCTTATTGGTGAGAAGAATCAATGAAGGATAATTTTTCTATCACGTTTGAAAGCTTGCAGCAGCATGTTTCTATGAGACTTTGTAAACTGACATGAATAATCGATTGAAGCTTAGTTTTCAGTTCTTACTCGTGCTGACACACTACAAATGTTTCTGAATGCCCTTTATATAAGTAATTTTACCATTATACTTAAAATCATGTCACCATATAGTGGAGTCTTGATCACCACTGCATTGCGAGGAAACGAAAAAAATGCATGTTATATCAGTTCCACCTAAGCCTTTTTTTCCTTCACAAAGTTGCCTCCAAAAGAAAAGGTTCAGACCCTGGTTGGTTTCATTATGAAGTCGTGCTAAGTGAATTTTGGTCTTTGACTGTAGCTTAGTTATGAATTTTGGCTTAAGTTCAGACATTGAAAAATGTATCTTACCAGACATTGAATTTTGGCTTAAGTTCAGATAATATTGCCTCGTCGCATTATAAAACCGCTGCCCAAATAGGCCCAGACGGCCCACCCGACGCTGAAAATACAGCCCAGCCCAGCGGCCCAGGTGGCAGCATATATATAGTCATCTACCGGAGCCCAAGTGCCCAACAACCACCCTGCCCCGCCGTCGCTCGCTTCCCGCTCTTTTCCCCTTCCATCCCCACCGCCTCGACCCTTCTGGAACCTTCCATTCCATCCGGAGCCGTGGAGCCAGCCAAGCCATCTCCATGGCCTCCTCCTCCTCCGCCCCGTGCTCCTGCGCCGGGAGTTCCTCCCGGAAGCTCTTCTCCGACGATTTCTTCCTGGTCGACACGGAGGATAACGAGGCCAGGCAGATCCTCGCAGCGGTGATGAGCGGCGACATCCCGGCCATGAAGGGTAAAGCCCCGCATGCGACTCCTACCTCGTGGATGGGGTTTGGTGCTCCTGCTTCGTGGACCGATTCAGTAATTCGTGCTCGTGCTCGTGCGTGTGCAGCTTTAGCGAAGCAGAGGAAAAGGGAGGGGAAAAGCATGGAGCTGGTGGAGGGGTTCATGGACGACCGTGGGAGCAACAGGCTCGGTGTACTCCATGCGGCGGCCTACCTTGGGAGGACCACGAAGATGTGCAAGTTCCTCATCAATGATCTCCACCTCGACGTCAACGCATCTGCTCAGCATGGTAATTAATTAACCCCGTCGCTAGTTAATTACTGGATTTGATGGGGGGCTGTCACTCGCTCCTGATTGAGGGATTCTTGATTGATTCCTGTGCCATCCTGGACTAGCGGAATGGCAGCTAAAATCTGGCTTCAGACTTCAGAGTGCAATCGTACTCTGCTTTTTGCGTAGTTTTGCAATCCTGCAAATGCTGCTACTTGAATAACGCCATTGTGTTTTCGGAGGCTGAAGGCCACCACCACCTGCGAATTGTATTTGTACCAATAGGCGTGCTTTATTGGGGTTATGCTATGCGATCGTTAGTTCCTTCTCTGACTGTGCTGATGGGTTGTGATTGACAAGTCTTTTTTTGTTCTTACTGTTTTTGTCTTAAGCAGGGAGGTACTTGTCTTTACGTCACAAAAGTTCTGCAGATAGTTGGTTTCTTTATATATTGGATCTGTAAAATAGGAACATTCGAGGTACATGAAAGTATATACCAATTATGGCATTGTGAGTGAAGGTTCCTGCATTTCATTTTATTCTTACGCATGACTCACTTGTGGTACCTGCTTCTGCCATCTTCTAGTATGTATTTTGCAGGTTCAGTCGCTCTTGGTTACATATCCCTTCAGTACTGTTGCTCATCCTGACAAACTGTTTGTCATATCCTGTGCTCTCACTAGGTTTATCACCTCTAATGTGTGCAATATATGGTAATGCACCCATACCAGTTTTGACGCTTCTACTTGATAATGGTGCTAATCAAAACATGGCAAGCGAGGCAGGCTGTACCGTGCTCCATTTGCTTGCAACAAAGCAAGGTTCTCTCTCTGCATATGATTTGTTTCCGAATTTTCTGTTTGTAGCTTTAGGGGTATCCTGCTGAATCTTATCTTTGTCATATAGCCCAACACTGGTTGCAGTGTCTTTTGCCAGATATACTTTTTTTTAGAATACTTGATGTATTTTATCCTTGATGTTAATGTGATGCAGTGAGGATTTTCATGTATTTTATCCAGATCGTTTGGAAACAGCGGAAGTTTTGTTATCCAGAAAGGCCCATGTTGACTCTATGAGCGTATGGGGAACACCACTGCATTTGGCTGCTCAGTATGGAAATGTGAAAATGATGGAATTACTGTTGAAGTATAAGGCAAATGTATTAGTTTCCTTCTTTCCATCTTCAGTATGCTCTTTCTGGTCAATATTTGGTTTATGTTTTATACAGTCTTGTACTTGTGGCCAAGAGGTATTTACTTGGACCTGTAAATGTTAGTATTATCTTTGTTTCCCTCAAGGAACCGTCCCAATCCCGCCTACTTGACGTAATGAATGCTATTTTTACCTCCTTGACCAAACTGAGCTAGGACTTATCTTTTATTTGCTACCTCTAGTCTTGTCTCTGTACATTCTGTCTTTTACCATGCATTCTTTGTTCATGGGTCTTTGGTTTCTTCCCTTGCTTAAATGTATTCGATTCTTGATGACTGACAGATCGCAGTTAGACTAAATTCCAGTTTAATCCACTGTCCCTGTGACAGGGCTCACTTGTCCACACCTAGCCCACAGAACTGTTTACTTGTTATTCTGATTTCGGAGTGCTGATGCTGGGTAGTTTGCACGCAACTTTACTCACACACTAAAAAATATCAAGCATAGGTGATATATATATATATGAACTTAAATTACCTTGATTTTCGTGCGGTGCTGTTTGATCGTTGATCTCTGATGCATGTAGACGCAATAGTTACTCAAGGGCTTTGCTGCTGAACAATGAACTTTCCTTCCAGAAAGATAATGGGTGCATACTTTGTATGTCCAATAATTTATTGGGGGAAAACAAAGATGATAAAGCATAGGATTTATTTTTCATCTATAGTTTTGGTTGGAAAACTGAAGAAAATACGCCAAACGCTGTTTTTAGCAAATTTCTGTATTTTGTCTGCTAATAATTGCATAAAGAGCTGATAATTAACTGCTACTACTGACTACTGTGTTATTGTTTCTCTACAAGTAATGTGATGTTTGCCTTTTCTCCAGCCTAACAGAGTTCTGCAAATTTTCTATGCACCACCGAATTCAGTGAAGTCTGTTGAACTACTTATTAAGGTGCGGCGACTTGTCCATTTGGAGCATCTACTTACAGTAGAGATATCTGGCCAAAGGGACCTGATTTTTTTTTTCATGTCTTTCCTATCACGAGACAAGTTGCAGCATATTAAACACTATCTTCACTATCCTGTGGTAAATATTTAATGTTTCAGGCTGCTCCTGATGTCAATGCTGGCAGGCCTGTTACTCCATTAGTAGTAGCTGCAACGGATGGGTTAACTGACTGCATCAAGTGCTTGATGGAAGCTCATGCTGACCCCAATATTCCGAATAAAGTGAGTATTTTGTGCTGCTATTTAGGCTAGTAGTTGTCACTCTAATTAAGCTTCTGAGCCAGCTCTGTGTTGTACTTACAAAATAACTTCCGATGATCTCTCGATTTTGTGGATTGTATCATATATATGTGACTATCTGATAAATATACATAAATGATGCCATATCTTGTTATTTGGCGTTTGTTGGGTTTACAATACCATTGTTTATTACTAGTCTATTTTATGCGTTTCCATTCTGTTAGTCTGCTTTTTTTGTACCTCTGTTACTTTAATCCTCTTTATTAGGAAAAACACAGCAAAGGTTGTTTCTTCGAAAGAGAAAACTATTAGCCTGTTTACGTGTTTAGCCCTACTACAAACCAATATTTATTTTTGACTGCAGAAGAAACAGTGTGCTGTAAAAGATGGATCTGTGCTAATATCCATCCCTATATCAACAGTACAGTAAAATAATGTTCACGTAAAAAAACAGTACAGTAAAATGTTAAATCTTCAAACTAAAGTATAGTGAAACTCAGTCGTAGTAACTAGGAAGTGTAATTGTTTCTATCTAGGCGCATTTTATTATGGTTAAAAGTGCCACCCTGAAGTCCTGTGTCATCTCTTCAAATAATGAGTACTGAAGTTCACATCATCCGTGCTTTCACAGAAATGAGAAGAGCCAAAGAACTAAACATTCATGCACCTGTTTAATTGTTCTATCTATAGTCTGCACACATGTCTAGGATATGTTGGTAATCAGGGAACAGATACATTTTAATATTCTACTATCCTTTAGTACATGCACTGAATAATCACACATAATTTCGCATAATTCGTGGTTTATAGATATGCCTGAATGCAATGCTTTTGCCACATTCTTTATCGTGTGTCATTCAGCTTCCCTGTGCTTATTTTAAAACTGATCCCTGATGTGATTGTTAACAGCTTGGTAGAAAGCCAGTGGAAATAGCCGCAATCCATGGATGGAAGGAATGTGTTGAGATTCTATTTCCTGTCACAACCCCTGTAGCTAGATTTGCAAACTGGAGCGTTGATGGAATAATGCAACATGTGAAATCTGGGTGTTCAGAAGTATGAATTAAATATTCCTGTTCTACTTATTCTTCCAGTCAGATTGATGTCGATCAGTTTTATACTGATCAAGCTAAAACTGAAATTAGCTTTCTTTGAAAGATTTGTCACTGTCATTCATTCTATATTGTAATTGACTTTCAGTTACACATTTTATTTAGGGTCATTGTCATAAAAGTGAGGAACCGTCTTTGCTAGCGCTAGGGAATGCTGCATTTTTCACAAAAGATTATGCTTATGCATCGGCTCTATACACCAAGGTAAATTATTTCATCAGATCAGTGGCTACATATTAGTACAGTAAATACTTGGTTACCTTATCATATATTGAAATTTGCAATGAAGCAAATAATCATTTTGTTTACAGTGATGTGGATTTGGGTATTCTGCTTGGTAACAAACAGCTTTTATTAACATAATTTGAGGTCCCAGTTTTTCTATGTAGAACTATTTGTACCCGTGGAACTATTCTACCTGGTAACAGACAACTTTATTAAGAAAATTTGAGGTCTCAGTTCTATTTGGAACTATTGTACACAGATATCTTATTGCTGAGAATCTGCTTCCTATCATATTTGATTAATTTTACACAAGTTATTTTTGGAGAAGAAGGCGTGTTAGTGTAGTCATTTGTAGCCGTCTTGATCCTTTTGTGTTATACCATTTGATGGCTCCAGGCAATGGAGACTGACCCTGAGGATTCAACATTGTACGCAAAGAGGTGCCTTTGCTGGCTGTGTATGGGTGAGAGAGACAAAGCTTTGGATGATGCAAATACCTGCGAACGTATGGGTCTTGTTGTATCATATTGCCACCAGGAACAAGGAGCAGCTCTAATACCGACGGAGGTACGGTTTTGGAAAGTTGCTATGCCATTTTATTTTCCATATTGTTGTGTTCCCTGGCCATGCATTAATGTTTCTGTGCTTAGGACTATGGCCAAGCATGCGATGCGGCCTGGCTGGTGAAGTATCTAGGTAATCTCGGCTCTTGGCTTGGCAATGTGAGTGGGTACCTTGAGGTTGTTATATTACTCTCTCCGTATCAAAATATAAGATGTAAACCACTAATCACTTGTAATGTCTAGATATATCCATTTTGTGACATCCTTTTCCAAACGGAGGGAGTATAATCATATGTTTACTGTTCTTTCTCACATGATTTGTAATACAGGGACATGTTAAACGTTCATCTTTGGCTATTTTCCCTTTTATCATTTGTTTTGGTTTTGAGATCACATGCCACCAAGCATAGAAGAATATTATGCAGATGAATCTGTTTGCTGAACGTTTAATTAGATGACCAGTGATTTAAATTTTATTGTATGCAGGGAGGAGGATAAGTGAATGCTGATTACTGCCCAGACATGTCAAGCGTCCACTGAAGTTGTGGGGTTTGTATTTTGTTCGGTCCTGGACGTTGTATTGTATAGCCTGTCCATATTCTTCTGAAGAAAACAACAGAAGATGGAGATGTACGTACTGATACATAGCACAAAAGAGTAGCTGGAGATATACGTAGGATTGATCATGCCTACATGTCACATAACTAAGACTGAGCTACGAAATTCGTCCATATCTCTAGCATAGTTGCTTACTTGTCACATATATAGCCGTGAATTTGGGCCAATATTTGTACCACTCCGTTACAAGTTGAAACTGAGATTTCTGAGAGTTTAAACATGCTGAAAATTTCGTATTATTTTGTTAATAGTTGTGATAGAGAATTTTGGAATTTTAAGCCTATATATTTTTCTGAATTCTGGGATGATTTTTTTTGTAAGATTCAGTACATTTTTTTGGAAACCTGTGACTGAATTTCTTGCTAAAAATTGCGATGAAGATTTCATGACGTTTTAGTTTATTTGTTCAAAGGCGTGCCGGAGAACTCAGAAAATTTCATGATTTGGTTGGTGTTTTGCATCTTCAGTTCCTGAAAAGTTCATCAGCCTTTCAGGAAAACTCCCCACACAACTTTCCGGGTCCTTAAGGCCCAGAAAGGTGACCAAAATCAGTATAAAGTGGATTTTCTTTGAGTTATTGTACATGTGTTTCAAGAATTACGAGGGAAGAGGCATTGCAGTGTGATGCATGACTCGCGGCTTCCGACAACAAGAGTCTTTGTCATCGTCTTTTGTTGAAACTGGCTGCTGGATCATTGACGAGCGGATTTCCTTGCTGGTACCTGCTATATCAGCTTTGCATGTTCTGTAGGTAGAAGTTTCGGTTATCTAATTTCTGATTTTGTCCCATTTGCCAGACCGATTAATTATAAGGTGGATGATTTTCATACTCCGTCCTAAAATAAATGTTGTAGATTTGCCCATATAAGACACTTATTTGCTCAAATCTAAGACACTTATTTTGATAGAAGGGAGTACATTGATTTGCATCGTAAGGTCAGGTACGATCCCACCAATATAAACCGGATGCATGATTCGCCTCATAGTACGATAAGGATTTTGAGATTTTTATCCAATAGATAGGAGTAAAGAGATAATTTTGCATCAAACATTCGATACTCCAAGCATATTTCCGAATATATTTGGCCTGACAAGCATACGGTTTTCACCGTTCCAAGCAGCAAAGTAAAATTAGTAGCCTATAAACCATAATTGAATAAGCAAGAACAAGGACGAAATGGTAACAATTAATACGCAGCTGTGGAGGGAGTAGAAAACGACGAAAGTATATGACAAAGGTGCTCCAATAGTCCAATGGCGCGGTGGCGCCGTAGTTCTTTCTAGCAATCCGTCTTCCGGGCTACTATCTCTTCAGTCATTACTTCTTCGGAGAAGGCTTCTTTCTTCCCTGCTTATCCCGCCAAGTGGTTTCCAAAGACAGATAAAGCAGCTAAACTATAAGACAAGTAAGCTTCTCCTCCTCCGATCTGTAAAGATGAATTTCCATACCTTGCCGATCCAACTCGTGCTTTTTAGGATGGATTTCACATTTCGCTCGCCGCTACTACGGGAATCGCTTTTGCTTTCTTTTCCTCTGGCTACTAAGATGTTTCAGTTCGCCAGGTTGTCTCTTGCCTGCTCATGGATTCAGCAGGCAGTTTAAAAGGTTGACCTATTTGGGAATCTCCGGATCTATGCTTATTTTCAACTCCCCCGAGTACCAAGCGCTGCAGCGCTGAAGTATGAGCCCCGTGGACTAGCGATTGCTTCTCCACGAGGCTCAGAAAGAAATCGATATGTATCTGATGGAGTCTACATCGTATCTAGAGCGCCCAAGCGTTTGGCGAGCTCAGTTCTATTATCCATCGGTCCAATGCACCGGAAAGTCGTATGTACGGCTTGGAGGGAGATCTTTCCTATCTTTCGAGATCTGATCACTCTCCCGCCAGAGATTCAGGATCCCGGAACTATGGCTCATTTGCGCGGACTGAACTTCTACCCCGTAGAGGTAGTCAAATTGGATCAGTGATCGATTTCTAGGTTTCGTCTTCTTCTATTCTTTTCCCTGGCGCAGCTGGGCCATCCTGGAATTGAACCAGAGACCTCGCCCGTGAAGTAAATCATCGCCCCTACGATCCAACCAATTGGAGAGGAAGCGGAACCCTACTCACCGGCATCGAAGACTTCAGCGGAGATGTCATCGTCCAGGGTCCAGATTGATCACAGGACTTCTAATGGCCCCATTTCCTAACTGATTCATGCATCCGCTCCAGGCGGTTCATAAATCTTAGCTAGCGCTGCTGGTAAAGCATTGTTTTGATTATTGCTGGTCTTGATGCATAAGGTTTTTGGTAGTGCTGGTGACCTCGAAGTTGTAACTGTTACATAAACGTTTTATCTGCATTCTCTGCTGTGAAGGCTCTTGTGAAGATGGATAGAACTGGTGAAACAAAGAGCCAGTTTGTCCTTTCTCAGATCATTATTTTCTCAAACTCAAATGGACAATCTGTCCTTAAAAAAAATCATGTATCTGACATCAATTTATTTTCGTAAAATTAAACTATTATGCAGGGAACAAGAGCCCTAGTGAAGGAAGCAAATATGCTCCCAGAAGAGTAATCCTTCTACACTTTGTTTTTGCAAGCTTAGTTTTTGCTTGTTGCGTGCAATGTGCATCTGACAGTGAAGGGCTGTGCGTGATGAAGCTCAACAGATACTGGATTCGATCAAGCCTCAAGATAAGTGCTCTATAAAAATTACACGCTATTAGAAATATAGTATAAATTCTCATTACAGTCCAATTATTTTCCTTTTACGTGCCTACATTGTTCTAACATTCCACCGTTGAGAAACAGTTCACTCCTCACCCAACAACCAAATTACTTGAAATTTCTTGAACAGACAAAATAATAAATAGCACAAAAATTACATCCAGATCTTGTCAATCATCCATGATCTTAAAGCTGGGGCCAACTGCTACAGGTCATACTATTTATACTGAAGACAACCGATTCAACAGAGAGTCTCTTTGAAGGTCGAGAAGATAGCTCGATCTTCTAAATATGGAAACATCATTTCAAAGTTAAAAAAAGGAATCAGGATGTAGTTAAAGGCGTAATAATACTATAAGAGTGTAAAATCTCAATACGAAATACTTTATAATATGTACACTCAGTTAGTAGAAATTATTTCGTACTGATATTTCACATGCTTATAGTATTACATCTTTAACTACATCCAAAATAATTGGAACTTTGAAATGCTGTTTTCGAATTTTACAGAATAAAAGAGCTACTGTAGTTCAAGCTCACAAACACCGCAATCACTGATATAAACTATTCTTCAATGTTTGGTTCTGCACAAGAGGCAGTGGCTTTGCTGTTACTGCCTGCTTCCTGAACTTGCTTATTCAAGTAAAAATATGAACTCCATTTTCCAGACATATAAAGGTAAGCCATGAAAACTGATGAACTAGGCAAGCAGAAATTGATTGCAAGTTCAAAACTATACTTGCGCCTGCATGAGATAAAATGAGATCGATTAAACATCATATGCTATAAACATCAATTTTGATGTCACAAAATAATGAAATAAATACTGGCCATGGCAGGGTATATGGGGTAGTTGGGTATGAATATGCATAAGATTTTACCATCCAGCATCGCGAGGTCTGGGATCGATACGCGCGGAAAGATGCTGGAGCAGCCGCCTGTCAAACATTCGTGTTGTGTAAGGAACACTTTTATCCAACTGTATCTCATGGAGCAGATCGTAGATTTCCTCTTTCTTCCGTTGAAGTGTCCTTAGGCGCTCGTTGGGAGCCGCCCCTGAAACGAACTGGGTTTGCTGGCCAGTAAGCCTCCTCGCCGCGAGCCGAACCGCCGCCATGGCCATCTTCTACTTCAGCGGGGAAATCGAACTATGCAGTGTTCTTCTTGCCTCGTTCTATCGATACGGAAGATCTGGGCGTTCGTTCCTCTTCAATTATTAGGGTTACTCACTTATCTCTTTCGCCTTCCGGAACGAACTCAGACTCCATCACTGATTCATACTCCGAAACGAACTCAGCCCAGTTTTATGGTCGAAGCCCGCCTTGCCGCTCGGCCAATAGGAATTTCAGACCGTTAGCCCACTCAATAAATAAATAAATCATGTTAACTATCAATCAACAACTTGTATTGGTCAACAACAAAAAATTCATGTTACCCATGTAAGAAAAACACATCTTACTCCAATAAACTGAAGTTGTTTCTTAGTGGAAGAAAACTACGAGTTTAACAATCACGGATTACAAGCTCTCTAAGCTATTTTTTTTACATGACAAGCTCTCTAAGCTTTAATAACTGAATAGGAACAATCCACTACAAAAACTATAATTGGAGCCCGAGCTACATGTAGCTTGGTATCTCCGCCACTGCCCGCAATCGCGACCCGTTGAACACTCGCAAGTGCTTCCCGTTCGTAGACCACTCGATAATCGTATAGAAGGCCGTATTATCGCTGGAACATGCTGATGACGCCAGTGCAAACAAAGAAATTAGACAGATGTTCGTGATAAATGTTGTTGGAGTAGTACTCAATTTTGCAAACAAAGAAATTGAAATATTCTCCTATCATTAATTTCATTCATGTGAATAAGGTATTTGCACATTACAAAAAATCGTAATTTTAACACTGAGAGCACCCTCGCCTTGCCCGGGGCAAACCGAGGCTGACAGGCTCCACATATGACGATTTTTTTACGAATATGACCCTCTGTCGAATATAATTGTCAAAAATAACCCCCTCCGAATTTTATTGTCAAAAATGACCTGGCGGGAAGCGGAAAAGGCGACACGTGTCATCCCGCCACATGGGATGGCGGGAAGTACCTCCCTCCATCCCCTATGGCGGAAAGAGGTGAGGTGGCGCAACACCATTTGACAGGAGGTGGGACGCGCGGCTGGTGAAAAGGCACTTCCCGCCACCCCCTATGGCGGGAAGTACATCCCTCCATCCCCTATGGCGGGAAGTGCCACGTGTCGCTCTCTCCTCCTCCCGCCAGGTCATTTTTGACAATAAAATTCGGAGGAGGTCATTTTTGACAATTACATTCGGCAGAGGGTCATATTTGTAAAAAAATCCACATATGACATTGTATGTATAGCCTGTCCATATTCTTGTGAAGGAAACAACAGCAGAAGGAGATAATCTATAAAGTAAAAGGACGGGCCGCCACTGGAGGATATGAGTCCGGACGGCCGGTGCGGAACTTTTATCCACGTTTTTACGTACAGCTGTACCATCATCGTCAACCATCACCAACTCAAGCCATATTAGATAGTAGAGATTTGTATACCATCATTGCCAACCATCACCATCTCAAGCCGTATTAGATAGTAGAGATAAAAGCGGCCTTGTCGAGTACGTATAAAACTGTGTTGCAACAAATCCTGCGAAGAAGGTGGATGTCGAAACCGGAGTGCTGCTTCCGGCCCGGACATGAATCAGTGATGGAGTCTAAGAGTTCGTTTGGGAAGGCAAAAGATATAGGCGAGTAGCCCTAATATTTAAAGAGGAACGAAGCCCAGATGCGTCGCATCGATAGAACGAGGCAAGAAGAGAACACTGCCCAATTCGATTCCCCGCTGAAGTAGAAGATGGCCATGGCGGCGGTTCGACTCTCTGCGAGGAGGCTTACTGGCCGGCAACCGCAGGCGATTCTTCGGTCGACCTTTGAGAATGAACAAGGGTTGCTCAACCGCGGCGGCTCGCCATCCCATGCTCTACGCCGGTTTACCTCATCCGAGGCTTCAGCTGCCAACGGACCGAAAATCAGCACCAAGGTATGCCCTACCGGTTTGTTACTACTACGAGCATACTTCTATCGATCATAGGGAATTATTCGGAGGGTTGCGTATTCATTCATAGTCGATATGCAAGTCCCTAACTCAAACTATCTTGCATTGGTCCAGCATCCTTGTGTTTCACGGGACGAGCGCCTAAGGACACTTAAACAGAAGAAAGAGGAAATCTACGATCTGCTCCATGAGATTCAGATGGATAAAAGTGTTCCTCGCACAACACGAATGTTTGACAGGCGGCTGCTCCAGCATCTTTCCGCGCGTATCGATCGCAGACCTAGTGATGTTGGATGGTAAAATCTTAACTATATTCATACCCAACTACCACATATATATACCCCTGTGCCATGGCCAGTATTTATTTCATTAGTATATATTTTGTGACATTAAAATTGAAGTTACTAGACTATCATCTTCAAAGCCATTTGCTTATCATTATGATTTTGTTAAACGAAGCAATTGTTCATCAAAACTTTTGTCCCCAGCAGAACAAATATGCCTTATGTTCTAGGCTGGAGGGTGTAAATATGAGATATATACTACTAAAATTGCACTGTATAAATATGGTGACAATTTTTTTTAAAATACATTTTTGGAGTATGTCTTATAATTATAAATGTGCTATACCTGATGATATTGTTTGCTTGTAGCATATGATGTTTAATCGATCTCATTTTATCTCATGCAGGCGCAAGTACCGGCAAGAACGTGCAATCTTTTTCTGCTTGGGTCATTCAGCAGCTGTCATGGCTGGCCTTTATTTGTCTCAAAAATGGAGTTCATACTTTGAGCTGAATAAGCAAGTTCAGGAAGCTGCAGGCAGTAACAACAAAGCCAGTGTCTCTTGTGCAGAACCAAACATTGAAGAATAGTTTATATCAGTGATTGTGGTGTTTGTGAGCTTGAGCTGCAGGTAGCTCGTTTCTTTCGAAAAATGAATAGTTCCAAATATTTTGGGATGTAGTTAAAGATGTAATACTACAAGCATGTGAAACATCAGTATGAAATAATTTATACTGACTGAGTGTACAGAATATAGAGTGTTTCGTATTGAGATTTTTTTTGAAACGGGAGCAAAGCCCCATATATTAATTAAGAAGAAGAGAGGTGCCCGGTTAATTAACGGAAAACCGGGCAAAATCCGATACAACAACACAACAAATACAAGCGTCCAACACAGAACCAAACAACCAACCAAGTGCTAACAACCTCGACCACCCTACTACAACCACTGACACACAATAAGACTACCTGAAAATGGCTCAAGAATCAAGCGAAAGCGGAAACTTTCCTTGCGACATCAAGCTTCTTTTCACCCACCCTCCTGAGAGACTTCTCCACCTTTATGATGACACCATCTGAAGCCTTTCCTATCAAGACATAACCAATATCCTTGCGATATCCAGGACATGCCGTCTCCAAACCGGCGACAAGTCGCAAACCTCTTTGTCATAGAGAGTCTCAGAGTTGGACGCCAGCACATCTATCGCATCAACCTGGTCACTCAAAGATGAGAGAGTGGCAAAAACAACTGGACCCCCACAGTCCAAAGAGGTAGGCAGCTGGGAGGACTCAGACGAAGGGGTAATCGGTGTCATGTCCACTGCCGACAACTCCAAAGAGTCTAGGTCCATAGGTAGCACCATAGATGATCCCCCACCAGGCTCCTACAACTCAGGCACGATCTGCATGACAGGAACAACAACCTCAGGAGCGACTGCACTTCCCAGGACAGGCGACATCACAAGTGGACCACGAGGAGAAAAATCTCCATAGAAGCACTCTTCAAGAGCCCCCTCATCAACAGAAACAACCTGGAGCTGAGACGGCAAAGAGACAACCGACGCAACCTAAAGCTCAAATAGAGCATCACAAAGCTCAGAACGAAGCAACTCAACCTTCTGAAGGAGCTCCATGAGTAATAGGGGAGAAAATGACGCAAAACCAACCACCGGAATTGGGGCTGCCGTGACGGATTGCCACTGAAATTGGGGCTAGGGACAGAAAGCACCGATGTTTGGGGTAGAAGTGTGACAAAGAGCACTGATTTTCCAGTTTACTCGTCTTAACCCGAATTCTGACCGAGCTGGCCCACTCTCAGGCCTACGTGGCAGAATTAAATGGACGTGGGAGTCACTTCAGGCTAAAAAAAAATAGAAAAAAAATGTAAAAATGGTCAACGGCGTGGGGAGGCAGAACGGGTTCTCTTCCTCACACGACGGCGCCGCCACGCCCAAGCGCTGCTGAGGCAGCGGCGGCCACGTGCGGCCTCGGCAAGCTATACTCCAAGCCAGGACCTGGCCGTCAGCAGGAAGGCGAGGCGGCGGCGAGCATGGTGGCGGCGCTTCTCGTCATTCAGCCGCTTGGGGAAGAACAGCTCAGACGTGGACGCCCCACCAGACTGTCATGCCGCACGGCCGCGTCCACGGCGTCTCTCTGGCCGCGAGCTCCGCGGCGGCCGGAATCAGAGACCCAGGCGCAGACCGCATCGGCATCACCCCGTTTGAGGAGATGTCCCCTCCTCCCAGGCGCAGATGCACGCGCGCGACGGCGAACAAGCCGGCCGCAACGCGGTGCTCACTGGGCGGCGGCGCCTTTCTCGTCGGCAAGTTCGGGGCAGTGGCGCTCGATCTGGGGCGGGAGGAGTCCGGAGGACGTCTCGCACGCCGAGCGGTGGAAGGGGTGAGGCTTGATCTTGAAGAGCTTGCAGCGAATGCGGCGCATGCAGCCGTCGCAGTGCAGGCCGAATCAAATAACCGAGCAGAGCAATCTCGTCAGGGAGCACGTTAACAGAGCGACAAATTGCTACTGGAATCAATCACCGGATGAAGGAGATAGTTCGAGAACAACGCACCACTACAGGCTTCTTGGCGTCCTTGGCACCACTCGCCTGCGCGGGGCGGAGGAGGGGGCATGGGATGCGGAGCTTGGCGGCGCAGTGGCCGTGGACGAGCTAGCGTTGACCTTTTTTCATTTGTTTTGGATTCGGGGCGGAGAGCGCAGATTCCATGGCCGACGACGTGGACGGCTTCCCCAAGTGCAGGCCTCGCCGTTCCCAGCCAGACGGAGGAGGGAGGGGTGCAGGTCCTCTGCGCCGAGCGAGGCCGTGCCACGGATAAGCAGCTGGCGGACCTCCTCCTCGCGGCGCCGCCTCGACGCGTGGGCAGGAGGGACTCGGCCGTGGCGACGAGGGCTGCACCGGAGCGCGAGGTGGCGGGCCGCGCCCATGTTGGCGACGGCGAGCCGGGCTCGAGCGCGGGCGCCGCAGTTGACTTTTCTCCCATCGTCTATTTCTTTTGCCACATAGGTCTGACAGTGGGACCGCACAGTTAGAATGGCTGTTAAGACGAGTAAACTGGAAAATCGGTGCTATTTGTCACACTACTGCCCCAAACATCGGTGCTTTGTGTCCCTAGCCCCAATTTCAGTGATAGTTACGGTAGCCCCAATTCGAGTAGTTTTGTGTCATTTAATCCGTAATAGGGCAACCTGTGACTCAAAAGTAGAGACGAGAGAGTCTTTGCAACACCCAGATGGGGACACATTATGTGGAGGACAAAGCTTGGATGGACGAGGAGCAACTTCGCTGGTAAGGAGCACGAGTGACCGGAGAGCAATCGCCAGCAACCGGAGAAGGGACATGACAGAACCTCTCCCGATGACCAGCGCCATGACAACGAATACATCTGAATGGCCCCCCACATGCTTTGTCACTGGGTGGATGCGTCGTATTGAGATTTTACACTCTTATAGTATTACGCCTTTTACTACATTCATATTTTTTTGAAAAAACTTTGAAATAATGTTTCTATATTATTTGTATAGAACATCAAGCTATCTTCTCGACCTTCAAATAGACTCTGTTAAATCGGTTGCCTTCAGTATGACCTGTAGCAGTTGCCCCCAGCTGTAGATCATGGATGATTGACAAGATCTGGATGTTATTTTTGTGCTATTTATTATTTTGTCTGTTCAAGTAGTTTCAAGTAATTTGGTTGTTGGGTGAGGAGTGAATTTTTCTCAACGGTGGAATCTTAGAACAATGTAGGCCAACCTAGAAGAAAAATAATTGGACTGTTGCCAGAACTTATACGATATTTATAATAGCGTGTGATTTTTATAGAGCACTTATCTTGAGGCTTGATTGAATCCAGTATCCGTTGAGCGGCTTTGCAGCCTTAGGTTCAAATGAACCAGACTTCCAGCCTTAGGTTCAAATGAACCAGACTTCATAAAGGGGTACAAGCGAAGGGGAATAAAAGAAAAAAACGCACGCTGACAACACACAAAAGAGGGGTCACTCTGAGAATAGTCGGAGACAGTTGATTGATGAAGATCTCATCACGACCCAAGCACCGCGATCTCAAATGGGGAGTCCGCATGACATGACAGCTGAGACCAAGCTAAGATATTACACCGTCGACGAAATCAAACAAGGCGCATCTGAAACCACACAACGCGCCGACACCATGTGTGTCAAGGGTGTGGCCAAAAGGTCATGCACTGCAGAAACGACACCATGGCACCTGTGTGCCGCCGTCTAAGGATGGGCGGCATCATAGTCACCCCCACCACATGCAGGGGTCGTCGCCGTGGTCAAAGGGCATAGCACCACCAAGTGAATCCCAATCCCATCTGGGTTCGATATACCCTACGGGCTACGGGCTATACGAGATCACACACGAAGCCCCCTCCCCCCCCCCCCCCCCCCCATGGCAGACACACCATAGAGCTTTGACAAGGATCGTTGGAATTTTAAGCCTGTATATTTTTCTGAATTCTGTGATGATTTTGTTTATTTGGAAGCATGTGACTGAATTTCTTGCTGAAAATTGGAATGAAAATATCACGAAGTTTTAGTTTATTTGTTGAATGGTGTGTCGAAGAATTCTAAAAGTTTCACGGTTTGGTTGGAGTTTTGCATCTTCAGTTGCTGAAAAGTTCATCAGCCTTGAGGAAAACTCCCCACACAACTTTCCAGGTCCTAAAGGTTCAGAAGGTAATCAAAACTAATTGAAAGTAGTTTTTTTAGTTTATTTGATTGTGTTTCAAGAATTACGAGGGAAGCGGCATCAGAGTGTGATGGACGACTCACGGCGTTCTCTTCCGACAACTGGACGCTTGCCATTGTCTTTTTTGTCGAAATTGGCCGCTAGATCATTGATGGGAAGATTTCGTGGCTGGTACCCTCTATAGCCACTTTGCTTGCTCATGTTCCGTGGGTAGAAGTTTTGTTTATCCAATTTCTGATTTTGTGTCCAGTTAGCCAAAACCACCAGCTGCATAACAACTCCAGCTGCGATCCAGCCAATATAAAAACGGATGCATGATTTGCCTCATACAGGGGAATTTTACGATTCTTATCCAACAAATAGATAGACAGATGAATTAAGTTTGCACCGAATATATTCCATAGAAGCATATAGTTTCACCGTTCGAAGCGACCAAGAGTAAAACGAGTAGGCTAAATCATAACCGAATAAGCAAGAACAACGACGAAACAGTACTAACAATCAGTACGCGGCTGCAAAGATGAGATAATGCCCTAGTAACTAGTGGAATGCCCATTCGTTCTCAGCTCGGACCTTGGCCTCGTCCTCGGGCGTGAAGTCGTTCTGGATGTTGAACAACTCGCGTATCTGCTCAGGCGTGTAGTCCTTGATCATGTCGGCGACGGTCTGGCAGGTGAGGTCTAGGAGCCCCTTGATGTTTAGGTAGTTGGCGGCAAGGATGATTTCGAAAAGAGTGGCCTGGTCCACCTTGATGAACTCGGCGTCGAAGCTCTTGAGGTCCTCCTGCTGCTTCTCGCCGGTGGTGGTGGTGGTGGTGGTGTCGGAGCTGGTTCCTGCGGTGGCGGCGGCGTGCTTGTTGCAGTACTCGATGACCTTGGCCAGGATTGGGGATTTGACGTTGGGGAGCGGGACGCCGTTCTCGACGCAATCGTCCTCGATCATGTGGTGGATGGTCTGCGACATGGCCGCCGCCTCTTGCGTGATATCGAACCGCTCGCTGTCGGAGCTGATCAGCGTGATCATCTTGCTCTTCTCGGCCACGACGACCTCGTCTTCGTTGCCCTTCTCGGCGACGAGCAGGACGACGTTGCTCTTGTCAGACACAACCTCATCGACTTTGCCTTCGTCCGCCGTCGACGCCATGGCTCCCTGCTTGTTTGATGACCTTGATCTCTCGTCGAAACGCTGGGTCGGGTGTCGAATATATAGCTTGGAACTGTCGATCTCGCTCGTAAGCTTGGATTGATTGATCCAGGGCAACCGATCGCTCCTGTATTTAAAGGTTCAAAAGAGGCAAGACGACGCCGACTCGGGTCTGGATATACTACTCGTGTTTGTGTTTGGATCGGTCTCTAGCCAGAGACGGTCGTCACGGTCGATCTCAGAGATTCAAAAATACAATACAGTACTGGAGAGTATACGATAAGGAAATGCTGTGGTAGCTGTTGCTTGCTACATAGTACGTGCCTCTTCATCAGCCAAGCTCATGGTTCAAGTCCAATCGTTAACAATACTTGAAAGTATACGATAATGGTGTGGTAGCTGTTGGCTGTTGCTACGTATTACGTGCCCCGGCGAAGAAAGCGAGGGCGCCGACGAGGGGCGCGTTGGTGTAGGTGGACGGCTCGGCCTGCGCGTAGTTGTCGCGGCTGTCGGTGTACGCGTCGCTCTGGCCGGGGCCGCCCACGACGGCGCCGACGAGCACGTTGCGGTCGGGCTCCGACGAGTGCAGGTACTGGAATCCCTCGTCGCAGCCGATGTGTCCCGGGTGCTCCCGCACCGACGGCATGGACGCGCCACGGTGGTGCACGCGAAGCGGGTACCGCGCCCCGAACCCCACCATGTAGGACATCCCCGCCGGGTTCGCGCCCAGGATGTAGTCCACCTGTTTCTTGGCGAGCGCGACGAGGGTGGAGGGAGCCACCGCCGTGGAGCCACAGGTGATGGCGGTGCCGGAGCTGCCGAGGGACTTGGCGTAGGCGAGGAGCAGGAAGGCGGTGGACGTCACGTACTGCATGTTGCTGTCGCCTTCCTTGAACAGGAGCCCTCCCGGCGTGTACTGGGACTGGAAGCCGCTGGCGCCCGGGACGAGGGAGCAGATGTAGGTGTCGGCGTGCGACTTGTACACGCTTAAGCTGTCCACCCTGCCCTGCAGGAAGAGCTTGGAGAGGAGGACCTTGGTGGCGACGCGCTTGTCGTCCCAGCTGATGGTGTAGTCGTCCTGCTCCGCGCCCAGGCTGTTCCCGTTGGAGCGGATGTACGACATGTACACGCCCTGCTGCGAGGATGGCGACGAAGACGACGCCAGGTGCAGCCACGCCGCTGCCCACAGGAGCTCGTCTTGGTATCCGGAGTAGGAGCAGTAGAAGGGGCACGCCACGTAGCTGAGCGAGTCGGTGTAGGCACCCCTGTACCGGTCCGCGAAATCAAACACCTGCTGCGCGGCGCGCAGCAGCTTGGACGAGTAGGCAGGATCACGGCGCCGGAACACGAGGGAGGCCGCAGCCAGCGCCGCGGCGGTCTCGCCGGCGACGTCGGATCCGGGGCTCTGGGGCGTCACCTTGTACGCGTCCCGCGGCGTGTCCATGTCCTCCGGCCGCTCCCAGCACCTGTGGTCCTTGTTCGGGTCCGCGACCTGCACGTACAGCGCGCCCGGCGTCGCCGTCGCGGCCTTGAGCAGGTAGTCGGCTCCCCACCGCACGGCCTCCTCGGCGTGGGCGCGAGTGGAATGCATCGCGTCGCCGAACTCGACGACGCTCCAGGACAGCATGGTCACGGTGAACGCCATGGGCAGGCCGAACTTGACGTTGTCCCCGGCGTCGTAGTACCCACCCACGAGGTCCACCTGATCGATCACGCATTCGCTTGTTAACGATTATCGACAGGGATGCAAATGTGCGCGCTTACGATCGACAGTACGTACATTGGAGGCGGAGCCGTCGGAGAGGCCGGAGTCGGCGCGCCAGGCGACGCGCTGGCCCGGCGGGAGCTTCCCGGAGCGCTGCGCCTCGAAGAAGAGGATGGCCTTGTCGAGGGCGTCCGCATAGTTGAACGCCGCGGCGTTGCGGGCGCCCGTGGCCAGGCAGAGGGCGATGAAGATGAGCAGGTAAGCTTTGGAGGACCTCATCATGCCTAGCTAGATCGATAACAATGTCGACAGATGGCGTGGTGCTTGACTGTGGAAGGAATCCAATATATATAGTGGTTCAGTGGATGTATTGGCGAGAAACGGAGTGTCAGTTATGGCAGTTGTTTGTTCGTCCGAGATTGGAAGCAACCGAAAAGCATGGCGTTTGTCGTGGACTCGTAAGGGCAGGCAGGTGCCGATCGATCCGTTAATACAGGCGATAACTTGTTATACCGGTTTATAGGAAGGAATTCAGACGAACACCTTGCGTAATGCTCGCCTTGATTTAGTGTTGCGTTCTACAAAAAATCCCATTCCGTTTTTAAGGTGGCAGTGTAGAGTGCGCATGCAAGTTTCTCTGCCGGCGTGAATCGAGATTCTGGCCGGCCGGCCGGCGGCCATTCCACCGTGATGCGCAGGCACGGGATTAACGGCGCCCTGCCGGCTGCCGACGAAGCTCCCCGGCCGGTCCGTGAAAGGTGAAACCAGAGCTTGCTTGATTTAAATGGATTGCGTTGATCAGGAAGGGATCTGCCCTACGCTTAATTTGATCGTGTGTTACCTAGCTTTCCGTGGGTGGCCGTCGTCGCTAATTACGGCCCTTTGGCTCACGGGATTCGGGAGCAAAGTATGCGCCGTTTGACTCACGGGATTCGGGAGCAAAGAATGCTCTTTCGGGGACAAGCATGTTTTTGTAGACTAGTGACGGAAACTTCGAGCCTATTTCATCCGGTTTTAGACTAGGTTTAAGTATCAGACTTGATATAGGTGTTCACATTTTTCTGAATTTTTAGGATTTAATCGGCGCTATATTTTCAGTGTTAAGTGACGTGTCTGTTAGTGGTAGCTTTGTCAACCTCAAGATCCGCCAGATCAATCTTTCGGAGGTGCTCATACGGGTAGGGTTTACGGAGTTTTTTTTTAAATAATACAAATTTTTATTACAAATTTGGAATCTAGCGCGTGGAATGTGGGAATATCAAAAATAGGGCGCGGTCGGCTTGGGTCGTGCCGATCGGCACGGGCCGTGCCGATCGGCACGGATCGTACCGAAAAGCCCCGGTCGGCAGTAGCTATGCCGACGGATGCATGGGCCAACACATTTCGGCATGGGCCGTGCCTAAATGTTCTCAGAATTTTTTCCCTCCCCCCTTTCCGGCCATCCCGCCACCCTATCCCCCCCAAATTCTCCCGCCACCGTTTCCCGCCCAAATTCTCCCGCCACCGTTTCGCGCGAGAATTCTCCCGCCACCGTTTCCCGCGAGAATTCTCCCGCCACCATTTCCCGCCCAAATTCTCCCGCCACCATTTCCCGCCCAAATTCTCCCGCCACCGTTTCCCGCCCGTTCCTCCCGCCCGGCACCATTTCTCGCCTCCGTTTTCACCTCAAATGTCCTATAAAAACCACTCTAGGCTAAGCGGGGTACTCTCAAAGAGCGCCAGCATGGTTTGTATTGTACCTTGTGAGAAGTGTGTGTCCGGCTTTCATATAGCCGCATCCGAGCAGCTAGCTAAGATTGTCACCTATTTGAAGGTAGATGGTAGGGAAATTCCACTTGAAGAAATTGTTGGTAGTGAGAGACATCTCGCTTTGCTAGGGGCGAGGCTATGCCGAGATGGGTTTCCGTATAGGACCCCAGAACAAATCCGTGCTGAAGTTTGAGGCTTGCGGATAAGTTCGATAGGCATGTTACTAATGCGCCGATTCATCGGACTCAAGACATACGTGAGAGGTATGGTCGTTCATTTCTCTGGGTATACTCCAGCGATGATGACGACGATTTCATGCCGTCGTCAAAGGAAAAGCGGGCTGAAGCAGTGCGTAAGGGCAAGGAGAAGAAGGCAGAAACATCGAGGAAGGCTGCGGGTAAGAAGCCTGAATCATCGTCAAAGGGCAAGGGTACTAAATCTGCGGATGGTGCAGGCTGCATTGATGGGAGATAGGTAGAATCTTAATTTGTGTTATGTTGTATCTTTCTTTGAGTATCGATTAATTAGTAGTTGTACCTTCATTTCCTATTGTTGTGTGTTGTGATCGGTATGTAATCGAGTTTTGTTGTATCTTATCGCTTAATTAGTAGTTGTACCGTTTCGCGCCTCAAGGGAAAGAAGTAGCATACATATGTCTCATACATAGGTCTTACGGTACATGGAAAAGTAGCATACATATGTCTCTGATACGTAAAAGAATCAGTCCTCGTCTACCTGACGACGGTACCCGCGTCCTCCTTCGCCGAGGGCCGGAAGGTGACAAACGCGTGGGAGCCTGGTGTTGCCGCATTCCGCGGCCTTGCAACGGCGCATCGTCATGCTCGTCGTCTGGCTGGGCTGTCTCCGGAGGTGGTGTCTGCTGAGTGGGCATCGGTGGCGAAGGCGCGTATGCCTGAGTGGTGTCCAAGTCGTACTGGGGAGAGTTGTACTCCTGATCTACACCTACACAAGATAATATGTTAGTGTGAGTTGTCTGGATATAAATTATATATGTACGAGAAATTAAAAATTCTAACCTCCGTGCATTAGTTGCTGAGAGTACTGGCCCGTAAGATTGGCCATTTGCGGCTGGTGTGATGCTCCAACGAACTGTGGTCCGCCCCCATAACCGTACGAATATGGCATCCCGGTGAACGGTGGTGTGTGTGCCTGCCAGGATGAACTACCCGGCATAAAGAGTGGAGGCTGTGCAGGACCCGACATAAACAATGGAGAGTGTGAAGTTGCCGGCATAAACATAGTTGGCTGTGAAGGACCTGATACATACACTGGAATCTGTGAAAGAGGTGGCTGGGATGGACCAGGGTCGATAGCGTCGGGCTGGCGAGAGGTAGACGCAAATGTGTGATCTGTGGGGCGTATGCCAGGACTCTGCTGAGGTGTAAAACGTGGGCATGGATCGTGCCGACGAGTGGTGTCACGGGGTGGTGATACCTGCGCGGCACCTAAGAGCCGTGCCGAGGAGTGCCGTGGGGGACGCTGGGGTGCATGACGTGGAACAACGTCCCCAACATCGGTGCATGTGAGCACACCATAAGCACGTCGTAGCTTGTCCTGTAGACGCTTGAACCACGACTGGTGCTGGGCACCAACGACGGGGTAGTACGCATCGACGTCCGCCTGAATATCTGCTATGATGTCGGCCTGTAAAATATAAAACAAGTGTCAGATATGTTTTTACTGTAGTACGTACAATGCGTAGTAGAGTACTGAAACTAGACCACTTACCGCTGTGTTTCCCCGAGCCCCGATTCCCTGTGTTGGGTACATGGCCATGATATCAGCCGCAGGAAGGTCGACAGGGTCGGCTCTCGTAACCAAATGAGTGCGACAGGCGAGCCTGTACGTCCGGAGGTACTCCTCAAAATCAGGAAGCACAAAGGGTGCGTCCGCGGGCCATAAATTTGCCGGATCCGTCGCACTCCCCCATTCTTGTATGTATGGTAGGATCGTCTTCATATAAGAAGCGAGCGATCTCTCTCCCTGCCGTCCTTTCCTGCGAAATGCACACATAGCATAAGTACGTACTAGAACAACAATAGTACCCCACATTTTAAATACAAGTTGTAGTTCTTACTTGTGCACGTGTTGAGGAAGTGTAGCTCTAGTAGGAGGCACCGGCCACTGGCGAAGTCCAAACTGTCTCATAACACGGTGTTGGGACATCTCCTCCACCAAGACGTCGAACACAATCCGACGTGTAGTCATCCAGTATGCACGGTCTCTGGTGCACAAAGAAGAAATCCCGCCGGGGTATCGTGCATGCATCCGCGACTCGTGATATGGCTCCCATATAACCTGGTGATGTGGCAGTTGATCGAACCACTCAGTGAACATCACGTAGCAGTTTCTCACTTGATCACCTTGAAATCGTCTCTGCAAACAATTATAATTGTAATAAATAATTGAACATTAAAATTTGGAAGAACCTAACTTCAAAGTAATGGAGTATCGAATGGGTACCTCTCTATATGCCCACATACTACCAAATGTGGGAAGATCAACTGCGTTGTGATCTATCAGTCTGTAGTCCCAGGGCCTGGTCGCGTCGACGTCGGGTCTACCGACAGGGAACCTCTCCCAAGACCAGAGCTGTAGAAGTAGAGGACACCCCAGTATCGAAGAGCTATCCGAGTTCTTCGTGCACACGGTGCATAGAGCCCTATATGTTGCAGCTAATAGTGCAGACCCCCAACTCCGCTGCTCTATGTCTTCTTGGGTATGTGCCGCTGCAATCTCTAGTGCTATAGGTACCCAACGAGCAGTAATAGTGTCCTGATGAGTCTCAGTGAACATCACCTTGCCAAGTAGCCAGATGACGTACGCCTCGAGGCTCCTCGTAACCTGCTCCTGAGTCAGGTGCTCCACCGGGATGCCGTATGCCCGTACCTAGAAAGCGCAAACTAAATAAGTTAGTCATGGAGTATACACCCAGAAAGTAAACTCGCTACATAATTAACATTTACCTGCCACTTGTTAAGCCACTTCAGCGGTACACCATGCTTGTGCTCAGGCAACATGGGGTTCTCAGGATGCACGCCTGCGAAGCGTGCCTGCATGGCCTCGTGCCAGTCGGGGAGAGGATCTGCGAAGCGTGCCAGTACGGAAAACCCTTTGCGTGGACAATGCCCACTCAATCACGGCTTCCCTCAACTCTTGCTTTGTGTTATACTGGACTCCAATTCTTACATTTTTCCTTCGGTACTCCCATGCCGGATGATATCCATCATCCACAGCTGTCATATTCGACTTGTCGAGATCCCAAGAGTGAGGAATCGGCAAAGTGTCGACATTCCAGGACTCAGGAAGCGGCACATCTCCAACATTATCTTCTTCATCATTATCTACCTCATCCTCATTTCCAACATCTTCATCACCTGAATCAAGATCTTCTGCAACACCATCCTCATCTTCAGCCAACATCTCTTCTTGCATAGTACCTTCATACTCATCCGCATCAGCCTCTCCAATTGGCGGAGGACCTTCCGACTCAACACTGAGTGATGGCTCATACTGTGCAGGAATGTCCACATTTTCTGAATGAGTAGCATCACTGCTCTCTCCATGCTGAAAATCTCCGCCTCCTTGTTCTAAATTGTTCTGCTTCGGATAAAATATCAGTAGGATTTCTGGTTGGGTGCCTCGCCGTTTGCATGATGCTAGCCAAGCTATCCACTGACCAGTTCGATCCAGCGGTAACAACTCCCGAAAATTATTTGTACGGGATTTGCACCACACTGACTGAATCTTAACCGTAAACATATTAGGATTATACCCAAAATTTCCAGTGAAAAACTCCTGCACTGCTGCTATTCTAGCTCTCTCTGGGTCTGGCAACTGCATCACCATATTGTTAAATTCACTAAGATCAACCCCAGTCTCCGTAACACGGACATTACCGGCGCCGAAGTGCACAACAAAATCAACGACTTCCATTACCTAAACAAATTAATTCCGTCAAATAATACGCTATAAAATATGCCGACCACCCAAAATATTACCAATATTTCTAATAGCCCTCAAATAATAACAAAGAACAAACATACACCCATAAATATCGACCGCCACACTAACCACCCTCCACCCACTGACGCATCCATCGGACAAAATTATTTATACAACTATACAGCCACCGACAAACTATTTGTACATTACAACTATCACATCCACCGACACAAAAAATTTACAACTAACTCATACATAATACTAAACAAGATTCATCTAGTGATTACTTAGGGTTTACCCTTGACGCGTGGAAAGCCCGTTTCTTCCGTTCCCGGTCTCAATCTACCGCCACCACTGCTCCACCACCAAACCTCCTCCTCCAACACGAGCTCCCACCACTGCTATCCACCATTGTTGGCCTCCATTGCTTCCAATCCTTCACCTCCTCTGCTTAAAATGAATCCACCAAAATTTACTGCATGGACAGATCCTTGATGCCCTAGTCCTCCTCTCTTGTTTCCTAGTAATCTAAACTGCTCACACTAATTATTTGGGCAAGATTTGGTAGAGTTTTCGTGAGGGAAGGAAGAACTGAGCTCACAGCGCTCTTGGGTCGATGGGAGGAAGAAGAAGAGAGAAGGAAAGGGAGCTCCCGCGGCGCAGGCGATAAACAGGTCCAGATCGGCACGAGCCGTGCCGATCGGCGCGGATAAAGCCGAAAGGCGCGGGCCCGGCCTGCGAGCGCCTGCCGCATGCATCCGTCGGTGCGGGTCCCGCCGACAGTAGCTTTTCGGTACGGCCCGTGCCGATCGGCACGGGTCACGCCGACCGCGCCCTAGTTTTGAAATTGTCAGATTCCGCGCGCTAGATTCCAAATTTTTAATAAAAAATCGTATTATTTAAAAAAAAACTCAGGGTTTACGTGTGTGTGTTCATAACGATGTCTGTACGTGCGTGTTTGTTAGCGTTCGCATCTATACTGTGTTTTTCGAAACTTCTAGTACTAGTAAAATACATGTGTTATTATCTTTATAGTGTAAAATAATATTATGGTAATAGGTTTTATTTATTACTTTATAAGCTCAATTTTTGTTTGAAAACGTAATGTGTTACTCATGCACGCCCAGCCTACCACTCTTAGCAAATGTAACTGTGCTAAAAATGTGAAATTATAGAAAATACACAACTCTTCCATTACATTACAAAGTTTGTTTTTCTGAAACTTGTATGTTTCCATTTTTTATAGCTTAATTAAAACTGGTTACATGATATTTTACAAACAAAGACATGTTATTATCATATAATGTGCAACTTGTTGGATTAGATTATTTTTATATTTTTTCTCTAAAACGTATGACCGATTTATATATGTTGCACTTTTGGAGTACACCATAGTAGCAAACCAGGGTTCTATATTTATTTTATACGTTTCTCTCGTTATTTATATGTGTTTTTTTCATAATGTTTGCATTCTCTTATATAAAATGTGCAACTACATCATGGAAAAACTGCAATGCGGGTTCTGTATGTAGTTTGTATGTATTATCTGGTTATTTAGAAATTTTGTAGTTTTCGCTACAACATAGCTGAATTTTAGAGAAATTTGCATCTATCTCATCAAGGAAAGTGCAATAATGATTCTATACGTACCTTAAAAAAACCATGGCTGTTTGTAGTTACACTTTTTGTGATACTACAGTCTATAGTTGCACTTAAAAAAATGCAACTACTTCACGGAGAAAAGTGTAATCAGGATTCAATATGTATTTTTCCATAATTGTTTTGCCTGATGATTTATATATGTTGCATGTTCTTTGAGATGTGCAACTGCATAATCCAGAAAAGTGCAGCCAATGTGCTTTATGTTTTTTATTTTATTTTTCATTGGTTATTTGTAGGTTGCACTTTCGCCAGACCATAGTTGCACTTGTTAGGAATGAGAAACCGCCTCATGATAAAAGTGCAGCCGTGTTTTTTCCGGTTCTAGCTATTTTTAGTTTGCTCATGTGGTCATACCATAGATGCATTTTCTGAGAAATGAGAAACTAACTCATAAATAAAAGTGCAACCAGTGGGGTTATTTGGCCTCGTTATTCGTAGGTTGCTCATTTGGCCACGCCATCATGGACCGAGTCAACCAAGGACATGAATATACAAAACATACAGTCCTTATGTTTGGAAAAAATTATAATTAAAATTTATTGAGTACTTCATCTGTCTTGATTATATAACCTTTTTGGCAATGTCAACGACGAGGACAGTCTCGCAGCAAGTTCATGAAAACATGAAGATGTGGAGCTAAGCCAATAGTAGGAGATATAGCCATAGGAGAATGGTAAGCTATCTAGGGTAGGAGTTCTTGGTGTAAGTTTCATCTGACCGACGTCTTTCAGGTGTAAGTTTGGAAGAAATTAAAATTAAAATATATGTAAATACTTCTTCTGTCCTGATTATAGGATCTTTTTTTGGTAATGTCAACTAGCAGTGCAACAAGGATAGTCTGAAGACATGAAGATGTGGAGCTAAGGCAGGAGTGGGAGATGTAGCCCTAGTAGAAGGGTAAGCTATCTAGGGTAAGAGTTCTTGGTGTAAGTTTCATCTGACTCGACGTCTTTCTCTTGTAATTAAAATTTTACCTATTATAAAAGTAAGGGACACCCTAAAAAAAAGGACAAATGTGGTACATACACTAGTACAGAATCCTTTCAAAGAACTAAGCTCCCTAGAAATAGAGTTCCCTTGTTCATCCACATGTCAACATCCTATTGGTTTAAACCATGGTTAAAATAATATTAGTTGTCCATTCAGATTAATACAAAAAGTATCTAAAAAAATAGAGCTCATCCACGTTTCAACCTTCTAATAGTTTAGAACAAAATAAAAATAATAAGATGTGTCCACTGAAGTTAATACAAAACTTATTTTTCTATCTACTGCATACAAAAAATTACGGTGTTGCACATCTCTTAGAGCATCTTTAATAGCTTCCCTATTTTAGGGCATAACTCTTTCTAGATAATTTGATGCCGAAATCTTGCTCCAACAGCTACCTTTACAAATTTTATTATCATTTATAATAAAAAAACACTAAGTGTTGCAAATATAAAACATTCAGACTGCTAAATAATAGAAAGGCGAACATGCACAATGCTAACTATCAATCAGAAGTTTTATGTCGTCCTCACGCCTCCTACAATCGTGCCTATTCTCACATAGATTTTTCCTCGATTCTAGCAGTGCCGCCACAACTCAGACCTATTCGGCGAATCCACCACCACTGTACAAACACTACACATCGGGAGGGTTTCAACCTCGAGGGATGCCAGTAGTCACTCCCCCCCCCCCCCTCCATCGATTCTCGTCCAGATTAGGTCATTTGGGACCAAAAATCTTGCTCCTGTAGTTGTCTTTGAAGTAAATTATCCCAATTCTTTTGTCAACCCAAAAAATATCAAGTGTTGTAAAAGTAAACACGTGGGTTGTTGTTATAAAACAGAAAGACCAACGTGCGCATGACAATTGCCAATCAGAATTTTCATGTTGCCCTCACGTCTCTCCTCCGGTGACCACTGTTGCCTCTTCTCCCATCGATTTGGACTCAAATCTAGCAACTCCGCCACAACTCTGCCGACTCGACCGCAAATTCACCATCACTGCTCAAGGGCACCACCAATCGGGAGGGATTCAACATGAGTGATGACCTTGCTCTCCTCCCGTGCACGGCTATAGTGACTCCCTTTTGTGACTCTGGCTAACGAGTCACCCGAGTAGCCCTCCTATCCTCCCCATTTTCATTGTGCCTCATTCTTCCCTGCAAGCACGAGCATAATCGACATACAATAACTTTGGCTGTAGCTCGACTAGCCCTTCCTAGCATGACTCCTCCGCCTCTACAAACCAATTGTCGGGATCGTCTCGTTAAGAGATTGACAAATTTAAAGTTGTTCCTTGTATATTATATATTATTTATAAGTTGCTAGAAACAATACGCACAATATTTTCCTGAAGAGGTAAAAATTTCTAGCTGGTCTTGTATGAGACACTAATATTTACTCAGCCCAACATATTATTTATTGATAAGCACAATTTTACCTTGGGCGTAGCAAAGCGCGCATTCCCCTTCTAGTAGGTACTGTTGGCAAACAGAATTTCGCCCATACATTGCCACCTATGGCCATCCAGAACATCAATAGGTGTCCAACACCCTAGCACCCCTCATATATCCTTGTGAACACTAATAAGGAACCAATTTCCCCTTCAGAAGATGATGCCGCCTTTTGCTTGTTCATGCCCCCTTCTCCCATCTTCTTTCTCGAACCATCGTGCCCCACCCACCCCGCAGTTAGCATGCTAATACCAAAGGATGAACGTTCTAAACAATGGTTTCTTCAAACAAGGTTGTTCTTCTTCAAATTTTTGATGTAAGCTAGAGGGCGATAGGTTTCCCGAAATAAGGTTTTGCCGCTTTCTTTCATGCATGACTTTTCTAATGATCTGTAGTAATCGACGAAGAAAATGACAAGCATACTATTCCAACTACTAATAGTCAGGCACCTGCAGCATAAAGTCCAACATACACAACAGAACTGTCGACAGATCAGTCGAAGTCCAGTAAAGCGGCTGCATCTTATCACCAGTGGAGCCGGCCAGGCCATACACGTATGCCCCTATATACCCCACATCTCCAGGTTTGCAAACACGTACATCCCCTGAAAAGTCTGAGCTGTGACTGTAAGCATATCATCAAGAGAAAAACAAGGGAGAGAAAGAGGAGACGAGATGAGGAGGAACACTCTCCTCGCCCTTGTGTCCTGGCTCATGCTGCTCGCGCTCTTCATCACGACCACCACTGCTTCCCTGCGTATGTGACAGACGAACTTCCTGTGAAGCTTGTTTAGTTGGACATTCATGTTTCTGATCTGCTGTTGGCATTTTATATCATTCATTCAATCTTCACGCCTTTTAATCTGTTTGCTTTCTCCTTGCGCTCCGTTTCGTTTCAGCGTGCCAGTGCTGCTATATTGCGAAGGGGACCTGCGGTCATGCGTGCTGCGGTGACAACTGCTGCCCGCCTACTCCGCCGCCACCATCAGCGCCCTGAAAAAAGATGATGCTCAGGCTTGTTCATCAGTAGTATATAAAATAAGAGAGATGAATCCTGAGAGAATGATGTTGTACTGCTCACCTGTTCTTTGAGCATGTAACTATCTCTGTTACTTTCCAATAATATACCTCCGATTTCTTCAGAATGACCTTCATTTAGGTGCAACATCAAGACTATTCAGCACTGACATGCCATCTAAATCATTACTTTGCAGATAGAAATTTCAACAATAAATTAATCTTCATATATAGTACTACAAGCTCTCCTAGGCTAATGTCACAATAATCTAGGATCTTCCTTCCCTAATCTGATCTAGAAGTCAAGAATACAGGCTATTTCACAAAGAGCACGCTTATCATGCCCAGCTTCAACTTCAGGCAGAACCCATCATTCTAAGGTACATGAACACCCACAAAGCTAAAATCGACATCCCACAAAAGACCGTACAGCAACTTCCTCCACAAGATGCAACTGCAGAACTCTTACTATCATCGATGGCGACAAGAAAGCGGCATTCACCAATAGATGGATCAAGGTAGGTTATCATCCCATGCCCGTCGAAGTCACAACTCTTTGCATCCTGCTTCTGCTTCTGGTAATAGCTGTTGAAAGCAAATGAAACGTTGCCCTTCTGCCCAATGTCATAGCACGAGCCTCCGTAATAGAGGGTGGTGCAGTCCGCCATGTCGCAAGCAAGCTTTAAGTGATTCGACGCCTCGTCGAGACTCCGGGCTGGGTTCGCGACACACCATCGCGATGGAAGATATGGAACCTCCCTAGCATTCTTTAGTACTGGATTGCCTAACCCAAGATTCAATGGGTACTTGGCCTGTCCATCAAATGAGAAGATCCCCCAGTGCCGCTCAAAGTTCCCGGGTAGTACACTCTTCTCCTCCTCATCAAGAAGGCCGAAAAGATAGACATCAGCCGGTGGTACACCAGGACGGAGTGGAGTTCCCTTGTTGCTCACAATACGGTTGATGAGCCCTTGATTGAATGCCCTTGCTGCAGTCAGGTTTGCACTTGGTGCTCCCTGAGTTGGCCAACCGACCTCACCAATTGCAATAGGTAGTTGCCCGTAGCCGATTTTACTAAGAGCAGAAATTAATGTGTCAAAATTTCCATCAAAAGCATTGTAGTACACGTTGGGGCCATCTACAAGTGGATGAGTTGATCCTTCGAAGAAAGCATAATCTTCTGGAAAGTCTGAGTTCTGGTAAAGACTGAGGAATGGGTAGATATTGACAACAAACGGAGCTCCGTTGGAACTGAGATAACTAGCAATCTGGGTCATTATCTGAGTCAGTTCAGTCCTGAATACTCCTTGCGATGGAACAGAAGCACTTTCATATGCGTCAGCATTGCATGGGACTACTAGCTTCACGTAGTTAGCAAGATTAGCCTTCACCAGTGATTGCTGAATGTTGGTCATTGCTGGAATAATGTACGACTGGAACTGACCCTGGTAGCTTGTCAGAAATGGCTCATTTCCCACAGCAATATATCTGCATTAAATTTACAGATTTATTACTCATCCACACAATAAGCAATTCAGAAATAGGCAACTACTCCCTCTGTTTTTAAATATAAAATGCATTAGCATTTGTCCACATTTAAATGAATACAAATGTATCTATATACGTTTTAGTGTGTATGTTCACTTATTTTAGTATGCATCTAGACAATATGTAGAACACCTTAAACATCTTATATTATAAAACAGAGGGAGTGCCAAATATGTCCCTTCATAAGGTTATAACGCAAAACAAGGCCACCCAAGACCACGGAGACTAGCACATGAAAGTAACTATAACACCATCATAACTTGATTGCAAACTTTACTGACCTAAACTAGCAAATTTGTTGTGGACATGGGTCCACAGTATCAAGGAAGGAGCAACATCATGGAAAGAGTACATGAGAGTGAATTATAGGAGTCCATTAGGAAAGTATATGATGGAAAGAGTCCAATTGTATTAAGAAATGTCTAGATCTAATCGTATTAGTTGAGGTCAAGGGCCTGAACATCCATTATACAAGGAGGACATGTATTCACGTTTGGGACAAGCAAGAACAATCAATCCAATCTATCCCTAGTTACTCTCACTTCTCCGCCTATGTCTACCCGATCCCTCTCAGCCACGCCGCCTAGCTATCTTCTGCATGGTAGGTACCCCGTTGTGGATAAGTCAGAGCCAACCACCATGGCTTCCGGCGCGGGCTATTTCATGGAGAAATTCAAGGCCTCTGTTCACCCAGCATATGGCACCGTGTGGCATTGCGATTATCAAAAGAGGTCATCAAACAGGATAATAAGGATTAGCAACCCTATAATTAGAGCACAACAACTTCAAGAATATTCATAAATATTCTACATAACACATAGATGGTTATACCCCTACCTTGATATTGGACAACTCGACAATGATGTAGTTCCTGTGCATTGAGTTATTATCATTGTATTTTAGAGGTGCCTCCAGTTACATACTCCATGTCGTCATATCTAATCTCACTTTTTTTGACGAAATATCTCATCTCACTCTGAACTTCGACAGATACGGATTATGTTATACTGGCAAAGAATTTACATGCCATCATTAATATCAAATACATAATATCCATGTAAGGTCATTCAGTGGCTAGAAAGGGTCTGTCTGTTCCAAAACAAGTGGGTTTTTGGGTCCATCCTTAGAAAGGACTTAAAGTCAAAACGTACTTTACAATACATCAATAAAAATAAACTGTTGTTGCCATTAGTGTACCCTATGGCCCTCAAAAGAATATATACTAGTTATACCTTTTCAGCCACAATAGGCAGTGCAAGATTTTCAACAGAAGACTCTAAACTATAAGAGACGAGCTTTTAGTAAATAAGAATCACGGGACATCTCATTGCAAACTGAAGCAAGATTGGCCAAGAGCAGCACGTCAGCATTGCAATTGAAGTAATCAGCTCATGAGCAAATGCAAACAAAAGAAATCAATGCGGCACCGGATTCCCCTTTCCACTATCGCTAAAGAGATCCACACGGACGGACCCGTTTCCAACAGAAACAACCTTTACCAATGAACGCACACTACATTGCTCGCTCAATCAACAAACAAGAATCCCCAAACAAGAATCCCAGCAAGCAGTGATGTGAAAATGCTTCGCCGCAAGAGATCTCGAAGAAACAAATAACTCACCGGATGTCGACGCCACCGCGGCCGACGTACTGCGACACGTTCTGCTGGACCCACGCGTCCGCGCCCGCCGGCGACCCCGCGATGCCGGAGAGCTCCCCGTTGGTGACGCCGACCATGACCTGGATGCCGCTGCGCGCGAGCGCGCGGAGCACGCCGGGGTCGGCGTCGAAGAGCTTGACCTTCCCGATCCGGTTCTCCCGTAGGAGGTCCACCACGACCTGCGGCGGCGCGCGGTGCGACGACAGGGTGCCCCAGTTCACCCCCACGGCCGCGTCGGCCGCAGCGCATGACAGCGCCAAGACGACGGCCAGGAACGCCGCGCGGGCGGCCATCGGCGGGACCTGAATGAATCTGCGCGGTGCTTGAGCTGCCTGCGGGTGGTTTCTTGGATGGGAGAGGGGTTCTTGAGGTGGGATTTGGGAGCTGGTGGTTGGGAGGAGGAGGAAGATGGTGAGTGTGCTGACGCTCTCTGCCGACTAGCTAGCTGGTGTGGGGCTGAAGCTTGGAGAGTGAAGAGCGATTACTCACAGGGAAAGAGTGGAGAAGGGCAACTCGGTAAATACAACGTTGCGAGCTACGAGGGTCGATACTCTCGACCGTGGCACCCTGCATCGGACTCGAGGGAGAGGGAGTGAGGGGACATAGAGCCGTTGCTTTGGTAAGGGTTTTTTACAACGTAGTTATACGTTTCTCATTAATAAAATAACATGTACCTTCTAAATCTGTAAAGATAGGATAAACCTATGCGACAAACTAATGTTTATCTCTCTTCTTCTGTATCACCATAATAGTCAATAAAAAAACGAGACAAATCACTTTTTTAACCAGAATTCGACACGGCTCCATCGCTGATCAACAACTTTTCAAACCTCTAAAATAGTTTGTCATAGCACAAGCCATTGATGTTGAAAGAATCAGACCGGAGCTGCATGACCTCGGACACGCCATCGAATTTCAAACCCCGCACCCCCACACGACGATCGGAGTAGGGAATCAGAACCGTCAATCTCCAACCACGAACCCAGCACAAGGCGCACCATCTTCCATCTGTCACCACAACCGTCTGCACGTACTCTGGACAAATCCTCTCTGCTCCACTATGACGCCAGAGAAAATATCGCAACAATAGGGACAGAGCATGAGGAAAGACTCAACTGATGGAGTGGCCGCCGCCTCGTCGACACCATCCAAGAACCCCTACGCCACCGACCTGAAAGATCGGTAAGCAAATAATGTCACCAAATCCGAGGCGTCGCCATGAAAGACGACGTCGGTGTGGGAATAGAATTGTGACATATTTGTTTGTTTGGACGCCACTCCTGGACGCCACTCCAACCACCCCAACGGCGCGCCTGATGCATGTAAAATGCATATATGAATTTTGAATTGTATTACTCATATTTCAATCATATTTGCATCATATAAGAGTTATATTCATGTTTTATAATGATTTTGGGATTTTCTAGACAATCCCCCTCTTTAGGTTCTAACTCTGTTTTTCCCAAAAAAAAAACATCCTTTTTAGTGTTTTGGACTTTCCGGGAGCTTCAGGACTCCAAAAAGGGCAAGGCCAGTGAGCACGATTCAGAATTTTGGAGACGAACGCGATGAGCCTAAAATGAAGACCAGAATCCCAACCAGCTAAGAGGCCGCGTGGAGCACCCTCTTTTCCCCCTCGTGGCTCTAATGTCGTCTGTTTTCGTCTACGTGGGTTCGTCTTGACCTAAAACCGGCTATAAAAATAGTCTCCCGAGTAGTTTCACATCACAACAGCGGAGAAACACAAAATTACAAAACATAGAGGCAGAAGGCTGCCGCCGGAGAAGATTGGAGGGGGAAACGCTGCCGGAATCACCTCCGGTGTGCTCCACACACCCCGCCCCCCTCCGGCGTGTTCATCATCAACATCTACAACAAGATCATCTCCTCCAAACATCTCCACCATCGTCACCATGACCATGTGTGAGTAGTTTCCCTCGATGCTAAGGGTATCTCCCATGGGGTGATATTTATGTGATCATGAGCATTGTTAAGTATGGCTGAATTCATATGTAATGTTTATGCTACTCAAGTGACTTTATCTAGTTTCCGGAGTCATAGTGACAACACGGTACCGAGGTGACCGTGTGGGTATTTGTGAGTGACTCTATGAATAATTTAGATATTTATCATGGCCTATTCTTGTGAAATTGTGTTGTTTGCCTAGTACTATCTTGTGGTGCTCTTAGTGATATTGGGGTTCCCTAGATGTGGAATGCAACTTTGAGGTGTGCTTTTGTAGCCTACACATAGTACTCTTGTTTTATCAAGAAGGAGAATAATCCAGAGTAGCACTTACTTGCGTTCAGTTATGCTAACATGTTGAGAGATACCACTAGTGAAAGTATGACCCATAGGATTATTTCCAAGCATTGAAACACTGTATTTCATTGTTCCTATAAGAGAAAACTTTTGTCTTGTCCTCTTGCATTGAAGAGATTGGGACACCTTTTACATTCTTGTTTTGTTACATTAAACTTCCATTCATTAAAACAACCATCTTGTTCTTTAAACTTGTTTAGTGCATAATCAACTAAAACTAAAACTTGTGACACTTTAGTTGTAGAGAATAGATAATTTTTCCTTCTTGCTCCTGCGGATCGATACCCTACTTCCACATTGAGAGGTACTATAGTGATTCCTTACTCTTGGGTATTATCAGCGCCATGACCTACAAAGCCAAACCCTAACTACAGAACGGAGGAACCGGACCCCCTCCCTCCCGCCGCCGGAACAACAAACAGAGGGAGAGGGACCAGCTTACACGCCGGTCGAGCTTAGGCGGAGGGGCAAACACCTCGCGATCGCCTGGCGGCTAGGTCATAATCGATGGGTTTTTTAATGGCAAAATCCCACGCACAAGTGTTAGATCTATCTCTTTCCACCAAATACTGCTTTGGTCAGCTAGTCATGTTCCATACCAACGTACATTGTTTATTTTAGTCTTTTAGAGACCATGATTTAGTAGAAATGGTGTAAAAAAAAGGGTATTATTGTATTGTTTGGTTGTCTAGACTGTATATGGTGGGTCTCAGAAAGATTTCCGCTTGCGTGTTTGGTTGTATCTACGTTGCAACATTCATATGTACATATATGTAATCAGGCAAATTTTTCACATATTATATGTTTAGCTATTTTCCATATGTATATGTATACATACGTATTCAGACATATTTTAGTATATATATGCACTCATTTTAATATAAATCTATATAAAATATGTTATTACACTTAAAACAATTGATTGGAAGTACAATGTTGCGAGCTATTCACATTGCTCTTGTGTGGATTGCATCTACTCTTATATCAAGTTCGCCGTTGATCACCGATTTGGAGTCTAAAAGACCACTGTTATACCACGACGAGTGACTACTAGACGAATAGATGAATCCTTTGAGGTCTTCCATGCACACAATTTCGTGCCAGGGGTCTGGAATGATTGTGTGGCCAAGCAACGTATGTATCGCCTTCACAGCGTGTAGGGTTCTTCGTTTCTGCTCAGTAGCACTTGATGCGGAGTAGCAGGTGTGCCACAAAGCAGTCCAGCTCGAGCTTGATCAGTATCTTAGCGAAGCGAGATTTCTCGTGGAAACGGGTAGCGCTGAGCTCTTGATCGAATGGCTACAAACACCCGACGGAGTTAATTGCACCAGCGGTCACTGAACTCGTTGGGTATGTGCACTTAAGTCACTTAACTAGAAAACTAATTTTTTTAGTCACACAACTAAATAAGTGGGTGTACTTTAGTAATACCGGACATCTCATCTGGTTTTGATGGGAACTTTTTCAGAAAGCCCCTCGTTTAACACTAGGAGGACGGTATTACAAAAAAATATTGGAAACGTTGGAAAATGCTCTGCATCAAGAACATGTTCGGAAAACAGTTGGCTCCAGCGCGACGGGCGGCGGGCGGCGGGCGCCGACGGGTTGAGAGGCTTGGACGCGGGAGCGGACGCCTTCTTCTTGCCGCTCTGCTTCTTCCGCCTGTGCTTATTCTTGCTCTTGGACAGGGCCTCCGCGGGCGCAGCCACAAATTTATGGATCTGTAGCTCGTGCTCTTGGACGGAGCCTCCGCGAGCGCAGCCACAGGGGCCAGCACCGCGGGCGCTTGGGCCGGGGCAGCCGCCGGTGGTAGTGTCGCCGGCGCTGCTGTTCCTCACGCAAGAGCACACCGGGTACACCAGGGAGACCGGAGACGTCCGTGTCGCCGGCGGAGCGCTACCGTGGCCGGCCTTCCGACGGGCCGCCGGCGTCGCCTATGGAAGTGAGCGGCAATGGCGCGCGTGCATGGTGTAAGATGGTTGGGTCGTTGTGGCTAGCTTGGAAGTGAAGGGAGATCGAGCAGGGGAGGCGCGGGGACGTCATGCGCCGGCCGGCGCTCGGGCAAGCAGGGCAGGCGCGAGGACGTCAGAATGTTTGCAATACCGTCCTCCTAGTGTTACCCGAGGGGTTTTCTAAAAAAGTTCCCACCAAAACTAGATGAGGTGTCCGGTTTTTGACTAAAGTGTACCCACTTATTCAGTTGTGTGATAAAAAAACTTAGTTTTCCAGTTGAGTGACTTAAATGCACATACTCTACGAGTTCAATGACCGTTGGTACAATTAACTCTAATCGATGGCTCAGGACCGGGACAGTAGTGCACGATCTTCAATTATTTATGTTGTATGATCGCAATTTATCTTTCTCTAAGATTTTTTGATTAGGTAATAAGGCTAGTCATGAGTTAGGTAGGCTTGGTATGCAAGATGGAAGAAATGAGGCTTAGGTTCGACACCTGCCACACCTCGGCATTCTCCGGACTGTACCAATCGGGATTATAATGACTATTATCTAATTAATAAATCCTAATTTCCCGAAAATGATTGTGGCAGGTAAAATGGCGATACATATCGATCGATCTCCACACATCTAATGAGGACATCCGCTAATTAGCGTGAAATAATAGTGTTTGTACAATAATCGATTGAATACCCCAAAGCACAGGGAGCAAATGAAAAAATAAAGTATGCAGGTTGCTTGGTACGAACGTTTATTGGGTCGTAGAAGCAGTGCAAACGTTGCTTCTTATTTGGGCCGGACCAATAAGAAATCCTAGCAGGCGACATTGCTTCCTTCCAAGGCGATGCACAAGAGCGCCCCCATGGCGCTGCCTGCGCAGCCACCACGGCCAGCAACTCCGCCAGTTCCAGGGCTGCCGGCCTCCAGGCACCAGCGACGCGACCTCCGCTCCCCAGCAGCATCGGCACCGTTTGAAAATATCATCTGCCAAAGATCCTTGTCTAGGTACCGTCGACCCACACGGCCGCGGCGCATGACAGCGCCAAGACGGTGACCAGAAACGCCGCGCCGGCGGCCATAGGCGTTCGGCGGGACCTGAATGAATCTGCGCGGTGCTTGAGCTGCCTGCGGTGGTTTCTTGGATGGAAGAGGGGGTCTTGGGGTGGGATTTGGGAGCTGGTGGTTGGGAGGAGGAAGATGGTGAGTGTGCTACGCTCTCTGCCGACTAGCTGGTGTGGGGTTGAAGCTTGGAGAGGAGTGGAAATGGTAAATTGGTAAATACTCCATCCATGTGTATTCAGACATGTTTTAGTATACATATGCACTCATCATTTACATAACCTAAAGCCCCGGGGATTGTTGGCCTGTGGGAGTGTCCACCTGTACGAGCGCGGTTCGTTGGCGCGTGTAAGTCAGTTTTGCTCCGCGTGGTCAACTGGTCATCCAATAAAACAGCAACACAAGTACACGACCGAGTTAAACCGACTATCTTTTCTCTCCCTATTACTCTTTCTACCTGTACGCAGGAGCTCTGCGCCTCCCCAGCCTTGCTGCCGCCTTTCCGTGGTGCTCCTCGCTGGCCTCCCAGCGCCCTAGGTGCCCCTCGTCGCCGCCGGAAACTCTCGTACCAACAATGCCCCGCTGCCCCTCCTCCCCCTCCACCGCTCCTTTCCGGATCTGCAGCTCCGAGGGAGGGCGCGAGAGATGCCCCTAATCCTCCTCGCGATCCTGGTGGTGGCCGACCGAGGCACCATGGGTGAGCTGAGGGAAGGGGAAGGTTCTCCATTGCTATCTCAAGCGGGTGAGTTGCGTCGCCGTCTGTCCTCTCTCAATTTTGGTGATTGATGGTACAAGTGAAAAAAATGGTTGTTGCTGCCTATTGTAAATACGATGCTTTATTTTTTGGATCACACATGGATTTGAGCGAGGAGAAGAATTAGAGGAGGGGGGATTTGGAGGAAGCGGACCAGGATCTGAAGGTTGCTATTGCAGGTGTGTCGTGGCCATGATCAGATTTGTTGGGGAATGATAACTATCTATAAAAGTTATATACATTACTATTTTAATTCTCAGGTTTAGGATGATTTTATAGTGCTGAAAACAGGGCTGCCTCGTTGTGTCATGTTCGTTCCAGAATTAGTGGGGTTTGGTACTTAGACAGAGGATGATAAACTAGAATAATATGTGACGAATAAATGTGTTCATTTGTACAGCAACACAGAAGTCAGAACCCACTTCAGATCAAGTTCATTAGAGGTGATTAGTTTGTTGTTCATATATATTTTAATTAGCATATACATTCACATATAATGTAGTTACTCAAGTTTACACATGTAATGAATTATTTCCACAAGCATCCTAGCTTATAGCATTTGATTTGTTTCCTCTGGAAAACCTTTAGCTATATATCTATCTCATTGATATTCAGAACTGTTTAGTTGTTCTCCAGTGGATCAATGCTCGCTTTCTTGTTAATTTATTTATATGAATCCATATAAAATGTGTTACACAACATTGGGAGTACAACGTTGCGAGCTATGAGGGTCGATACTCGTGTCTGTGACGCCCTGTAACGGACCGACGGCCTCTTTGGACTGTAGAAATTTCAAAACTTTTTATAGAATTTCAATGTTTAGGAATTTTTCTTATGGATTGCCTTTGGTTCAAAAGAATGGTGTTTGTAAAATCCTATGGAACATATTCTATGCCTCAATCCATAGAAATTTAAACATCGAGTCCAAACTCTTTTTTAGACTCAAATGTGTAGGATCGAGACACTTTTTCTATGTTTTTTCTCCATTTCATCTAAACGACTATTCATGTAGTTTTCCTGTGTTTTATAATCATTTCTTTTGCACTTACAAACTTGTGAGATTCCTATATTTATTCTATTCCTGTGTTTTTCAACTATTTGATTTAAAGAGTCACTAAGTTGCATAGAGTTGTTGCTTTGGGGAATCGAGGAGCCAGAAAATGAATCCGACGCCGACAGCGGCTGGACACAACCTCCTGGACGGTGACTACCCCAACGGGACGTCGTGGTTTATTTTACTTTTTGCAAACCACGGTACAACTGTGGTTTAATAGGGAAGCACCCATATTTAACTACTCCCCTCTGATTTGTTTTTTGAATAAAATCTGAAATATGTGTCGCAAGTTACACAAGTCCGGTTGGTTACGTACGTCCCTGTTTCTCTCTCCTAGGGTTTGGTGACTCCATGGCGATCGCCGATCTCTAGTGTTTGAATCCAGCTCTGAGGCGTGCTTGCGTGTGCGTTTTCTCCCTCAAGCCTCCTGTCCCTCGTTCGGTGCCCTAGCGTGACCCTCCCCATCGTTTCTCTCGCTGATTCGGGGCGATCAAGGGGCTCTCCTAGATTGCTACCGCCCTTGGTTGGAGGAAGGAACTAGTGGAGTTCTTGCTATGACGGGCGCGAAGGATGGTGGTGTTGGCTGTAAGACGGTGGTGCCTGCCGCTCTGACGGAGGCGGTCTGTTCGGTGAGGATCCCTGCGGAGGCCTCTCCGATGGCGGCGGCGGCGGCCGGATCCGATGAGCACGTTTTGGAGATGATGGGCCGGCTGCGTCTAACGGCGGCGGAGGCCGAAGCGGTGGTGCTGGAGGATGGGGCCGATGAGATCCCGGTTCACTCGAAGTGGGCGATCGTCGGCAAGGTGTTGTCTCCATCAATTCTCCACATTAGTACGATCGCCTCGGCGCTCCGGCCAGCATGGGGTAATCCACGTAATCTGAGCCTGAATCCGACTAGGGATAATATTTTCGTGGCGGAATTTGGATCGAAGGCTGATAAGGACCGTGTGGCTGATGGCCCTCCCTGGGTGGTAGGTAAACATGCAGTCCTGTTGCAAGAGTTCAACATTGATCTGAGGCCTAAGGACATGGTGTTCAACAGACTGAAGCTGTGGGCAAGGATCAACGACCTCCCCTTTTGGTATATGAACCGGAAGGTGGGAGAGTCAATAGCCAAACCTCTAGGCACTGGTAGTGTTCCCTTGGTGGATTTTGATGCAGCTGGGCGGTGCTGGGGCAAATTTATGCGTGTCCGTGTGGAGGTTGAAGTTGATAAACCGCTGCGGCGGGGAGTCACTGTTTTCTCTCCGCGTCGTAACATGACGAACTGGTTTGATGTACAGTATGAGGGTTTGCCTCACTACTGTTATTCTTGTGGCCTTATTGGGCACTCCTCGATGGAATGCAAAACTCCTAGTGATCGAGATGCAGAAGGGAAACTTCCATATTCCGCTGATCGGATGTGTTCTTGTGATGGGAAGAAAAAGAATCAGGGAACACATTTAGCAAGTGATTCTGGTTCGACTGGGCAAGATAGATCGAATACGCCTGGTAAGGAGAGACCTAACCAGTCGTTCAACAAAAGCGGTGTACAAGGCCAGCAGAACAAGCAAGATGACTTCTCTGAGGGGGCGTCTCCGATGAAAGAGAAGGAAGCCAGGACCCGCAAACAAGCCAGTGGTGCCAAGGGGCCAGTGAAAGAGAAAGGGAAGGGGAAGGAAACTTCAGCGCTTACTGGTCAGAAGAGCAAACCAATTTACAAACCTAAAGAACGACCTGTTTTAGGTATGGCAGACAAACAACTGGCGCTCGTGGTACAAGCTGGGAAGGGTGCTATCGTTGACAGTGTAGACCAAGCTGAAGACGAGCTGAGCAATGATTCACACAAAAATGAGGACAAGTGATTTATCTCGATTGGCGGATCAGGCGGAGGCTGTTGAGCAGCCCCGCCAGACGCAATGAGGATCCTCTGTTGGAACTGTCGTGGGCTGGGGACGGACGCGACAGTTGGCGAGCTTCGCTGGTTAGTGAAAACTCATCGTCCCACTCTTCTCTTCCTTACTGAGACGAAGATGAAGGATACCCGTGTTCGTAATTTTATGTGGTCGTTAGGCTACTCCGGTTGTTATGCTGTGAGTAGTGAGGGCCTAAGCGGTGGCTTAGTCTTGTTCTGGTTGGCCTCGGTTTCAGTTTCTCTGAAGGCTTTTAATCGTCGGTGCATCGACATTCATATCACACCGAAAGAGGGTGAAATTTGGAGGGCAACCTTTTTCTACGGAGAACCTCGTCGTGAACTTCGTCGTGAGTTCTGGGAGTTTCTCCGGTTTATGAAAGCACAATGGGGAGGTGCGTGGTTGATCTGTGGTGATTTCAATGAAGTCCTGAGCCAAGATGAACATGTTGGTCCACGTGATCGGACTGAAACGCAGATTGACGCCTTCCGTGAGTGCCTGCAAGATTGTGAACTGATGGATCTTGGCTATGTTGGTCCGAAGTTCACTTGGAGCAATCAACAAGATGTTGATCATCATGTTAAAGTACGTCTTGATAGGGCGGTTGCGAATGGACATTTCACTGTTTGATGGATGTGTGGTGGAAAATATTATTACCACATCGTCTGACCACTATGCTATCTTGATTTCGGTGGAGCAACCTGCAAGGGGTTTCCACAATCAACCAGTTCAACATAACTTTAAATTTGAAGCTTTGTGGCTCCGGGCTCCGGACTACAAGGCTGTACTGGAAAATGCATGGCGTGAAGGTGGTGGTAATCAATCTCTCCAGGAGACTTGGGCCAATTTGAACCGAGCGGCTGGGTCCTTGAAAGATTGGAGCAAGGTTACGTTTGGCTCAGTTCTGAAAAAGATCAGGAAGCTAGAAGGGCGGCTAAGGTATATCCGTAGCGAGGTTCTCCATGAGACTGCCTTGGCAGAAGAGAGGGCGATTGAGCGCGAGCTCTGCGAGCTCTTCGAGAGAGAAGAGATCATGGCTCGGCAGCGATCACGAGTCGAGTGGTTGAAGGAAGGCGACCGCAACACTGCATTCTTTCATGCTAGGGCATCATCACGGCGCAGAACAAACAAGATCGACTTGTTGTACCGTGCGGATGGCTCAAAATGTGAGGCCACCGGGGAGATTAAAGGTATGATCCATATTTTCTATGAAAACCTTTTTTCTTCTGAGATGTGTACCTCAGTGGATGCAGTTCTGAATGCCATACCTCATAAAGTGACGGATGACATGAACGAGGATCTTTGTAAACCGTAAACTGACGAGGAGATCGGGGCTGCCCTATTCCAAATGGGACCCACGAAAGCGCCGGGGCCTGATGGTTTCCCCGCGCTTTTCTATCAAACACATTGGGATTTCTTCAAGGAGGAGATCTGTAATGCTGTGAGGTCTTTTATTAATGGAGGAGAGGTTCCAGAGGGTTTTGTGACTCCATTGTTGTTCTCATTCCGAAGGTGACCAAAGTAAGACATTTAAAGGATTTTCGCCCCATCAGCCTTTGTAATGTGATTTACAGGATCGCCTCCAAGGTCCTGGCAAATAGATTGAAGATGATTCTTCCATCTATTATTTCTGAGCACAAAGTGCCTTTGTACCTGCTAGGTTGATCACGGATAATGCTCTTATTGCATTTGAGTGCTTGCACACCATTCGCCACCAAGATAATCAACGTCCCTATTTCGCTCTCAAGATCGACATGATGAAAGCATATCATCGTGTGGAATGGGATTATCTTCATGCGTGTCTTGCAAAGCTTGGGTTTGCACCCACTTGGATTCAGTCCATCATGAGATGTGTTACTTGTGTGAGGTATGCGGTTCGGGTCAATGGTGAATTAACCGAACCTGTTGTACCATCCAGAGGTATTCGGCAAGGGGATCCCATTTTTCCCTACTTATTCCTCCTCTGCACTGAAGGGTTGTCTTGTTTACTGCAGAAAAGTGAGAACCGAGGTGAGCTCCATGGAACTAAAAACGGTAGACTCGGTCCTCCTATATCCCATTTACTGTTTGCAGACGACATCATTTTCTTTGCTCGGAGTGATAGTAGGAGTGTGGAGTCGTTGAAGACTACCCTGAAGACTTTTTGTGATGGGTCCGGCCAAAAGATTAATTTGGACAAATCTTTGGTCTTCTTTGGTAATCGTTGTAGTGATCTGATCAAGGGAAGAGTGAAGGACAGCCTAGGTGTACAGAGCGAAATTCTTAATGATTTCTATCTGGGGATGCCGACCTGTGTTGGACGTACGTCCACGGCTACTTTCAATTTCCTGTATGAAATGATCTGGAAACGAATGAATGGGGTGGTGGATCGGCCAATGTCTCGCAAAGGAAAAGAAACCTTCTTGAAGGCCGTGATCCAGGCAATACCCACATATATCATGAGCTGCTTCGAACTTCCTATCCAGAGCTGTGACAAGATAAAATCTGTTATTGCGAACCAATGGTGGGGAATGGAGGAGGGCAAGAAAAAACTTCAGTGGAGGTCGTGGGAATGGCTCTCCTCTCCGAAGTCTCTTGGAGGGATGGGGTTCCGCGACCTTCCACTGTTCAATCAGGCGATGCTGGGACGACAAGGTTGGCGACTTTTGGTTGATCCAACATCTCTTTTTGCTCGGGTCCTCAAGGGAAGGTACTTCCCCCACACGGATTTCTAGAATGCACTGAAACCTCGTTCAGCGTCTTATACCTGGAGGAGCATTTTGCATGGGCAAGATCTCTTACTCTGTGGCATTCAATGGGGTATAGGAAACGGTAAATCTGTGAAGATCATGTCGGACCACTGGATCCCGGAGCGCCCACCGTATATGCTTCGAGCACTCACGCCTATACCTGAGGTAGCGACAGTGGACTGTTTGATTGATGAGCAAACCAACTCCTGGATTCCCGAAACTGTGCATGCTTTCTTTGATCGGAGACTGCTGAGCTGATCATGCAGCTTCCGATAAACCGCCACAGTGCGGTGGATTTTGTGCGGTGGCCACACACAAATAATGGTGTTTACTCAGTTCGGTCGGCTTATAAAATGGCACGGTCTGACACTTTATTTGTTCAGCGTAGCCGGAGAGGTGGTGGTATGTCCTCTGATGCCGTTATTGAGGAGAAACAATGGAAATCCATTTGGAAGATTAAAGCTCCGGGTAAAATGTTGATCCATCTTTGGAGATTAGCGCACGACTGCCTTCCGAGTGGTATTCAGATGCAGCGCCGTCAGATTCCCACGTCTGATGCTTGTGTCTTCTGTGGAAGGGAGGAAGACATTACACACTCACTTCTTAGCTGTCGGTTTGCGAAAGAAGTCTGGCGTTGTGTCAAAGAATCCTTCAGTTTTCACTTGCCCCACTATGATTGCATGTCCACGAAGCAGTGCTTCTTTGATTTTCTTGCACATGCAACGGATCAGGAGGCTTCTGTGTTTGCGGTTGGCTGTTGGCATATTTGGGAAGCACGTAATGATGCAATAAATAACCGTGGAAACCCTATGCCCAGCCGCACGAGTGCGAGGATTCTCGCGTACGTCGATATGATCATCCAGCACTGCTATACCCAGAAACCGGTCCACAGGCGTGAGTCCAGTCCTTCCGAATGGTCTCCGCCACCGCCGGGTGAGGTTCTGGTTAACTCTGATGCAGCGTTGTTTCCTGAGTGTCGCAAAATGTCTATGGGAGCGGTGATCCGGGATCACGCTGGGAGTTGCTTGGTGGCCGCAAGTCTCCCGCTCTGAGGTTTCTCTTCTCCCGAGCTAGCTGAAGCACTGGCATTGCTCAAGGCGATGGAGATTGCGCGGGACAAAGGCTTCGAGAGGGTGGTGTTTGCCACATATTGCCTTTCTGTGATCCAACGGATAGCTTCTCTGTCTTTGGACCGTTCGCTGGTGGGTTCGGTGGTGCTGGATATCAAGAAGATGCAGGAGAGTTTTACTTCCACGTCCTTTCGTCATGTCAATCGTTCCCTGAATGTGGTAGCTCATACTTTGGCTAGATCTTTTTCCTTTCCTAGTACTGGTTTTATTACAGACTCTGCTCCGGATTGTATCCGGCAAGCGTTGTGTTTTGATGTTATCTGATCAATAAAGTGTGGTATTAGTGTCAAAAAAAAAGTCCGGTTGGTTTGTCCCGACAATTAAATCATATCGAAGGGACTATTTCATTATAAGTAGTTTTCCAAAACTCAGAACCCACTAGACACTAGTATCTCAGCAGTTACTCTAGCATAAATGAGTACCAAATCGTTTCACCTATCCCTGTCGCCCTGCCTATAGACTATATATACAAGTTCTTTCTTGTTTTCTTGATTAGTATTTCGAGTAAGAAACTAGATGTCACTGTTGAAATTTGGGGAAGAGATGTTAGACGAGACTATGAGTGTGAGAGACATCAGGGAAAACGGTACTACTTATCTTCCCATTTGCTCTTGTGTGGACTGCATCTACTCTTCGTGGGAGTTTAGGTGGAAACCCTAGTTATATCAAGTTCGCCGTTGATCACTGCAGTCCAGCTCGAGCTTGATGCTAGTATCTTAGCGAAGCGAGATTTCTCGTGGAAACGGGTAGCGCTGAGCTCTCGATCGAATGGCTACGAGCACCCAAAGACGATAATTGATGGCTCAGAACCGGGATAGTAGTGCACGATCTTCAATTACGTCAGTCGTATGATCAAATTTTATCTTGCTCTAAGATTTTTTGATTAGGTAATAAGGCTAGTCACGAGTTAGCTAGGCTTGGTATGCAAGATCGAAGAAATGAGGCTTAGGTTCGACACCTGCCGCCCTCGGCATTCTTCCTGTATCAATCGGGATCATTAGCAATAAAAGCCGTATGCATCATCCTGATGCAGAGGCTGGGGGGCCCTTTTTCTAAAAATTAATAAAATCATAATTTTCCAAAAAATGATTGTGGCACGACGACGACGAGACGAGCAGACGAGGACCTCCCCCAACAACATTTTTGTCGGCAGGGGGCGCCGCGAGACGCCGACAAACCCCGTGTGATTTCCATACAACTCCATCCTTAGATTAATCATATAAAAAGCATCCAACTTACACTAGTGACATCACACACAAAAATGTAATCATTCTCCGAGAAAATTACCACAATTTATGGAACTAAAGCTAGAACTTCCACTCTAAAATTTGAACAGGATATAAATGACTGAATCCATGTGGTATTTGTCAAGAGGCTAATAAATAATTTGCACTGGAGACGACGGAAAACTTGGCACTCCAAAAAGACGTCGATTCATAACAACAAATGATCTGTACTGGACCTATCGAGTTAGCAACTTCATGAAAAACTTAACAGTTACCTATTAAACCATTATTAATATCAACATTTGTATAGGCTAGTTTCAAGCCATCATCAAAATCCTCGCATGATTTTCATAGTCCTGTAAGTAGTATGCCAACTAGGTATCTTGGCGCGGTGACACACTGCCCTCTCTGGGTTAATTCATATGCCAAATATCAATATTTGGTTATTGTTGGAAGATACGGTTGGAAATCACCGCAAATATCAATATTTGGTTATTGTTGGAAGATACGGTTGGAAATTACGCGGTGACGCACCGTATACTTGGTTTATATCATATGCCCAAGATTGTTGTCTGGGTACCGCTTGAAAATACTGCCCTCCAGGTTAATTCTTCTGGTGAAGTTCATTGCTTGAGTTCCGTTGCAAAATACCGACAAAACTTACTGTTTAAGAATCCGCATAGATCATTTTGTAAATTACCATTGAGGAAGTCGACAAACCGTTGTGCCCTCCGGGAAGATCGATGTTTGGGTAACGATCGGAAATACCGTCATTCGGGTTAACTCATCGGGTGGAAATCCCTTTTTTGGATACCGTTTGAAAATACCGACATAACTTACCATTTGAAAGTTTGCCGAAGGTCGCCATGTACTTCTGGTCATCTCATCTCATCTGACGAAGAACGATGGACGGGTCCGTTTGAAAACACTGCCCTCTAGGTTAGTTGTCTGGTGAAATTCATTGTTTGAATACCGTTTCAAAATATCGACAAAACTTGCTCGAGAATCCGCGGAGAAATTATCCTTGAAGTTACCGTCGAGGAAGTTGACAAACGGTCGCGCCCTCGGGAAGAATGTTGTTTGGGTACCGGTTGGAAAGACCATCATTCGAGTTAACTCGTCCGTTCGAAATCATTTTTGGGTACCGTTAGAAAATAACGACATAAGTAAATAACTTACTGTTTGAAAATTCACTGAAGGTCATTGTTGGGGTACCTTTGGGTGAAACCCACTTTTTAGATACCATTAGAAAATTCCGGACACAACTTATGTCAGAGGTTGCTATTGGGGTACACTTGGAAAATACCATTTTTCGGGTTCAATTTATCTGGTGAAGAACTTGCCACGAAGCAATTATTATCATAGTGCGGCAACGAAGAACTATCTCGGAATCATTACAGTCGAGGCTGAAAATTATCCGAAGTCGAATTCAAATACTGGAATGTATTCACCATCAATAGTTAGGATGTCTAACATTTTTCGGATTTTAATTCAAATTTCAGTTCAAATCATAGAATCTTATCTTCTTATCTTGTTGTTCTAAATAAGTTCAAAGTTGGTACGTCATGCATAAATTCAATCCCAATTAAAACAAAAAATACATTGAAAATCCTTTTTGCAGTAGTCAAGCGGTGGGTCTGATCCGTGTAACATAAATCTACACAAGGTCCTTTTTGCAAAAGGTACGACAATTAGAGGCGCTTAATTTCTACTTAATGCCTCTATTTAACATCGAATTAAAACTGCCTGAAAAGACCAAGTATTTAAGTCATTAAAACATGGTGCAGCTAATTGTGGAAACTTTGCCGGCAGTTTAACAACTCATTAAAGACATTATGAACAAGGAAACCAACATTTGGAAGGCGATTTCAGATATCGCCTGCACGAAATCAACGTCCGTGGAATAGTGCATAAATGATGCAATCTGATCTGACATGCAGCTGGTGCTGGCCACCATATATACCCACGTCCAAGAAAGCAAAGAAAGACTAGGATCAAATGGAGGCCGTCCGGATCGTGTCCCGGCGCACCGTCCGGCCGTCGCACGGTGTCATGCCGATGCCTTCCGATGACATCCAGCTCACGCCCTGGGACATCCACACCATCGGCGCCGGGTACACCTATATGCATTACTGTATATTCCTTCCCAAGCCTCCCACCGGAGGTGAGGTGCTCGTCGACACCCTCGCGTCCTCCCTTGCGCGCGCCTTGGGCAGGTACTACCACTTCGCCGGCCGTCTCGCCGTCGAGGAGCACGGCGACGACAAGGTCACCATCTTGCTGCGCTGCACCGGGGAAGGCGCCGAGCTCGTCCACGTGGCTGCCCCCGGCGTGGCCGTCGCAGATATCGTCGGCTCCGTGCATACCCCGTCGTCGCTGATCTCTGTCTTGTTCCCGGTGCGTGCGAACGGGCTGGTTGGTGCGGAGGCGGCCGTGGACTCTTCGATCCCCGTGCTGTCGGCAACGGTCGCCGAGCTTGCCGACGGCGTGTTAATCGGCATGTCGATGAACCACACCGTCAGCGATGGCAACTCCTTCTGGGAGCTGTTCAACGCATGGTCCGCCATCAACCGAGGTGGGGATGATCAACTCCTCCCGGAAGTAGTGCACCAGAGGTGGTTCGTCGACACGAGCCCTGTCCCGATCCCCTTGCCGTCCAGCATGCTGCAGGACGTCGTCAGGCGGATCAAGATCAAGCCCCCGCCGGCGGCGGCGCGAGAAGGCTTCTTCACATTCTCCGCGGCGAGCGTCAAGAAGCTCAAGGCGAGGGCGAACGAGGAAATGGCCTGCAGCGTCATCTCGTCGCTCCAGGCCCTGCAGGCGCACCTCTGGCGGGCAGTGTCCCGAGCCCGATGCCTCCCGCCGGAGCAGGAGACGGTCTACGTCCTGGTCATCGGGCTCCGCGGCCGCATCGGCGGCATCCCGGCCGCGGGCTACGTGGGAAACGCCGTGACGCGCGGCGTGGCGAGCTGCACGGTTGGAGAGATCCTGGACAAGGGGCTCGGCTGGACGGCGTGGCAGTTGAACCGTGCCGTGGCGTCCTTCGACGAGGCGGCCGTCCGGGAGTGGCTGGATGGATGGGCTCGTCGGAAGCCCACGTTCCCGTCGTCTTTGGGTGCTGGTGCCGGCACCAGGCTGCTGACTACGAGCTCGCCGCGGTTCGACGTATTTGGGAATGACTTCGGATGGGGTAAGCCGGTGGCCGTGAGGAGCGGCCCCGGGGTGAAGACGGACGGGTCAGTGGCTGTGTTCGAAGGGCCAGAGCGGGGAGGGAGCATGTCGCTGGAGGTGTGCTTGCCGCCCCAAGTGCTCGACAGGCTCATAGCGGACAAAGAGTTCATCATGGACGGCGCCACACCATGACCCAGCCGTGTTAGCCACTGGCGTGGCATCCATTTGTCGTCCTAGTACACGTCCATTTATTTCCTTTTTTTTGGTCTCACTCAAAAATGAAACCTCGTCAAAGATTAATAATGTCTTAATAAAGCAGTTAAATCCAATTTTTCCCATTAAACAGCACTCTGTCCCTTATTTCCTTTTTATTTTTATGTCCCATGGCTGAGTCAACTCGTTTTTTTTTGTGTCGATGGCTCTGTGTCTTGTTTGCCCCACGTCGATCCTCGTCCTACTGCGAAGGGGTTGCGATTCATGAGCATACATGTTATGTGCATCGCCGTCTGGGTGGGTTTTCATCCGAACTTTCCCGCACCTCCTCTATATCTCTTATTTCATTCTACTTTAACTCGTACTAGATCTTACATGCGTGCGTCCATTTTTAGATTGTCAGAAATTGATGAAAATATATGTATATTATGACATGTTTTAAACCACATGCTACCCTATGCCTAAATCCTAGACTAATTTTTTTGACGAAAAAGCAGTTTGACCCGCGCTGTTTCATTAATCGTAGGAGGAGTAAAAGTACAACCAAGTACTGAGAGTAAAAAACTAGACTAGTAGAAATAGATCGGGAAGCAGAGAAGTACAAGGGGAAAAACATAAAAACCCTAATCGGACTCTCTAGGTCTGTTTAACCTGCTCTCGGTTGTTTGCTCTTCTCTAGCTTGTAGCCTCCTAGAGGCTGTCGACCTTTATTTCAGTCAGGCCTCTAGCAATGCGTTGGAAAATTTGGTTGTTTCTTTCCTTCCATGCCGTCCACCAAACAAGGTGCGCCACCGCCATCCATACTTTCCTTTCCTGCTTATTAGTGGTGATAGCTCTCGTGTGCATCATCCACTCAAGGAGGGACTGATTTGGTTGCGGCAGGTAGCAGGAAGGTCTCCCAGCTATCGGCAAAATGATCGCCCCAAGTTGTGTGATGAAGGGGCAGTGGACATGTAGGTGCATCGCCATCTCCGGTCTCGTGGTGCAGAAGACACCTCTCTCGTCGTGCGTGCGGCCAATTTTTCTTGATAAGAACGTCCTCTGTATTGCACTTGCCTTTGATTGCAAAACTCCCCTGACTCCATATATAAAGACAGGAAGGGGTAGACAAAAAGATAGATCAACAGATAGACAGAAAATAGACAGACGACCACGCCTCGCCGCCATCGCTATCACGGCCACCATGTAATCTTTATCAATACCAGATCAGACAAACAGGAGTAGGTCTTTACCTCCCAATGAGGGGCCGAATCTGGGTAAATCCTTTCTTGTCAGCCGTCCGGAACCACCAGCCGCTATACTTCTCTGCCTATACGAAACCCGAGGTACCTAACCGAGTGATTTGGCGGGTTTACACCCCGTCATACACCGTGAAACTAGGCATCATATGCCGATCTTGTTGTGTACTTTCCGTCCGCGGTTAGTTTCCATGTCACAGAGTTCTCAATCTGCAGTTGCAAAGTCACATGTTGCAGTTGTTCCCACCGCTCTAAGGCCTGAATTAAATCCTAGACAGAAATTATGAACATATTGGATTTTGCTTAGAACTGTACTGTCAAAAATCAAATAATTTGCATCTCCAGGTCCGCCTATAGGAGTTTACTGGCCGAACCTGGCCAAAAAGAAACATAAATATTACATCCGTGTGTCTATTCTGAGTTAATTGCATCAACGGTCACTGAACTCGTTGTGTACGTACACTTAAGTCACTTAACTGGATAAATGAATTTTTGATCACACAACTGAACAAGTGGATGTAATTTGGTCACAAACAGGACACGTCGTCCCGTTATGGACCAATTTTTTTCAGAAAACACCCTGTTGTAGTATTAGGAGGGCATATTGCAAAATCCCTCATCTTCTTCCCAACGCGCCGCCCTCCATCTCCGGCAGCCACGCTGCCGTCAAACCTCGTCGTCACCCGCGAGGTCCAGACCAAGCACTTTGACACCGGTGCGCGGCGGAGACGGCCTCCACGGGCTGAAGACGTGCAGGCACTCGGGCGTATCCACGGGCCGGCCCGGCCGGTCCAGCCACTCCCGCAGGCTCACCTCCCAGCCCTCGTCGTCGTCTTGGGCGCCTCTCCGCGCTCCTCCGTCGCGGCAGTCCTCGACATCGCCGACCCACAGCGGCCGTCTGGAAGCTGCTGGAATTTTAGTATACTTGGGCTAAGGCCCAACTAAAATCCGAAATTCTCATGGCCCATTCTGGTTGGCTGGTTGTGCATGTACGTGACTAATGTTTAGTCCCATACTGCTAGTGGAGAGTGAGCTGCACCACTTTATATAGTGGGGTGTTCTAGTACTAGTATGAGCTAGTGAGAACAAGAGAAGATGAAGAGTGCCACACGCGCGCTCCTCCTCCTCGCTCGCCACGCCACGCCTCGCCTCGTCACGACGCGCCGCGGGTTGCGGGAACCTCGCCGAGCCGAGCTTATATTTTTGCAGTCCGGGAAAATTAATGAGTCATTGATTAGTAATTAACGGACGCGTTAATTACCTTGCCGTTTCCGATTCCAATGGGATCGTGGGGCGTTACCGACTCGATCGCGGCTTACTGCCCACGTTCTACCCGACTCGCTCCATATATACAGCCCAAGGCAAACCCTAGCCGCCACCACGAGATACATGGTCTCACACCGTTCCAGAGCATTGCGCCGCCGTCTACCAAGTCTTCTCCATCCCGTCTTCCGGCGTGCACCGGTTGAAGGGACAGTAGGCCTCCGGAACCCCGCCTCTTGTGATCCTGTACGGGAGAGGGGCGATCAGGTTTTTGGGGAGCGCACTCGCGCGACTATTGGCTTCGAGTTCTTCCCCAACGACGACTTCTTCCCCGACATCACCAACCTCTTCATCGACAACATGGGTGACGACACGGGGAACTCCAGTGGTGCGACTGCCGCTGCACCGTACGTGTTCTTGATCTTCCTATATGAAGTTTTGCTAGAGTTATTACTTATAGTATATGCTCTAGATTGCATCTGTTTATCTACTGTTTGCGTAGATCACATGATTAGTTTAATCTATATTATTCTAGTCATGAATTGTTCACTATTATTGGGAATTAAATTATATGCTATATCGCCTAATTATTCAACAATCCAAAAACCTGATGATAGGCAATTAGCAACTGCTGGCTTTATCGCGTCAACGAGGCCGTTTCCCTTTAAAGGGGTTATGTATAAGCGGTGGCGCATAAGAGCAGTGTTATGGTTTCAGAACATGAACTGCTATGCTGCCACCAAAGCCAAGCCTGATGGCGAGCTTGACCCTGCACAGCAGGAGTCTTTCGAGAGGCTCGACAACATGTTTAAAAGTGCCCTTTTGAGTATTCTTGACGATTCCATTGTGGACTCGTATATGTCGTTTTCTAACGGCAAGGACATGTGGGATGCGCTCGAGGCCAAGTTTGGGGTCTCCGACGCTGGCAGCGAGTTGTATGTCATGGAAACTTTCTATGACTACAAGATGACTGATGAGCGCCCTGTTGTTCAACAGGCTCATGAGATACAGTCACTCGCTAAGGAACTTGAGCACTTTAAGTGTATCTTACCGGACAAGTTTGTCGCCGGTGGCATAATCGCCAAGCTTCCACCTTCGTGGAGCAACTTTGCTACCTCTCTGAAACACAAGAGACAAGAGTTTTCCGTTTCGGATCTCATTGGGTCGCTTGATGTGGAAGAGAAGGCGAGAGCGAAGGATACACGTGCTCGAGTTACCGAGGCTGGTTCTAGTGCCAATGTGGTACAAAAGAAGAATTACCAGCCGCCCCACAAGACCAAGTTTAACAAGAACAACTCTGGGGGTAAGGGCAAGCCTGATGGAAAGTTCAAGCCATCACAGCCTACCAACTTCAAGAAGAAGAACAATAAACCGAGGAAGGGTTCATGTCATGTTTGCGGTGATCTAAATCACTGGTCACCTCGTTGTCCCAACCGCCATGAGCTGCGCGAACCTGAGAACAATGGCAAGATTGCCAATGTTGTCATTGGCGATACTGAGATGAAGGATTCAGGGTACGGAATATTTCCCACCATCCTTTCAGTTTGTCATTCACCTGAATGGTTGATTGACACTGGTGCCAATGTACATGTTTGTGCTGATGCCTCGATGTTCTCTTCTTATCAGATCACAGGGACTTCCCCCGTGCTGATGGGTAATGGGTCACATGCTTTTGTTCGTGGAGTCGGTACAGTCGATCTGAAGTTTACTTTGGGGAAGACCGTGCGTCTGAAGAACGTTCATCATGTGCCCGCCATCAATAAAAATCTCGTCAACGGATCTTTGCTGTGTCGAGATGGTTTTAAGTTGGTTTTCGAGTCGAATAAAGTTGTAATATCTAAATATGGACAATTTGTTGGAAAAGGCTATGAGTGCGGAGGCTTGTTCCGCCTATCTTTGTCGGATATTTGCACCAAAGTTATTAATCATATTTGCCATAAAGTTGAATCTAATATTTGGCATTCTCGACTTTGTCATATTAACTTTGGTAGCATGACTCGGCTAGCTAATTTGGATTTAATTCCGAAATTCACTAATGTCAAAGGTTCCAAGTGTCAAGTGTGCGTTCAAGCTAAACAACCCCGCAAGTCCCATAGGCTGCGGAGGCAAGAGACTTGGCACCACTGGAACTTATACATTCAGATCTCTGTGAGATGAATGGCGTGTTGACAAAAGGCGGAAAGAAATATTTCATGACGCTTATTGATGACTCCACTAGATATTGTTATGTGTATCTCCTGAAAACAAAAGATGAAGCTTTAAACTTCTTCAAAAACTATAAAGCTGAAGCAGAGAACCAACTTGATCTAAAAATAAAACGGCTAAGGTCTGATCGTGGTGGAGAGTACTTTTCCAATGAGTTTGATTCTTTTTGTGCGGAACATGGTATAATCCATGAGAGGACGCCTCCCTATTCACCTCAGTCAAATGGGGTAGCCGAAAGAAAGAACCGAACTCTAACTGATTTGGTTAACGCCATGTTAGACACTTCGGGTCTCTCCAAGGCATGGTGGGGGGAGGCGCTATTGACAGCTTGTCATGTCCTAAACCGAGTTCCCGCAAAGAACAAATCCGTTTCTCCATTTGAGGAATGGGAAAGAAAAAAGTTGAGACTCTCTTACTTACGCACTTGGGGTTGTTTGGCGAAAGTCAATATTCCAATTCCCAAAAAGCGCAAGCTAGGACCAAAAACCGTGGACTGTGTTCTTCTGGGCTATGCTTTTCATAGCATTGGCTATAGATTTTTGATAATCAAATCTGAGGTACCCGACATGCATGTTGGTACGATTATGGAGTCGAATGATGCGACTTTTTTTGAGGACATCTTTCCCATGAAGGGTATGTCTAGCTCATCAAATCAGGATATACCTAATACATCTAGTCAGGAATTAGTTGAGATTCCTGATCCTACCATTCCGATAGAACACACTGATAATCCCATGGAGGATGACAATGAAGCTCCTATTAGGAGCAAGAGACAGAGGACTGTTAAGTCCTTTGGTGATGATTTCATTGTGTATCTTGTGGATGACACCCCCAGTACCATTTCAGAAGCTTATGCATCTCTCGATGCTGACTACTGGAAGGAGGCTGTCCGTAGTGAGATGGATTCCATCTTAGCTAACGGAACCTGGGAAGTTACTGATCGTCCTTATGGGTGCAAACCTGTAGGATGTAAGTGGGTGTTCAAGAAAAAGCTTAGACCTGATGGTACTGTTGAGAAGTACAAGGCGCGGCTTGTGGCCAAGGGTTATACCCAGAAAGAAGGAGAAGACTTCTTTGATACTTACTCACCTGTGGCTAGACTGACCACGATTCGGGTGCTACTTTCATTGGCTGCCTCGCATCGTCTTCTTGTTCATCAAATGGACGTTAAGACAGCTTTCCTAAATGGAGAGTTAGACGAGGAAATTTATATGGATCAGCCTGATGGTTTTGTAGTACCGGGTCAGGAAGCAAAGGTGTGCAAGCTATTGAAGTCTTTATATGGCCTTAAGCAAGCTCCGAAGCAGTGGCATGAGAAGTTTGAAAGAACTTTAACTGCTGCAGGTTTCGTTGTTAACGAATCTGATAAGTGTGTATACTATCGCCATGGTGGGGGCGAGGGAGTTATTCTATGTCTGTATGTCGATGACATATTGATATTTGGAACCAATCTTGATTTAATCAAGGAGGTTAAGGATTTCTTATCTCACTGTTTTGAGATGAAGGATCTTGGAGTAGCTGATGTAATCTTAAACATCAAGCTGCTGAGAGATGGTGATGGTGGGATTACACTGCTTCAATCCCACTATGTGGAAAAGATCTTGAGTCGCTTCGGGTATGACGACTGCAAGCCTTCTCCGACACCATATGATCCCAGTGTGTTGATTCGAAAGAATCAGGGCATTGCTAGAGATCAACTGAGAAATTCTCAGATTATAGGCTCGCTTATGTATTTGGCTTGTGCCACGAGGCCTGACATCTCTTTTGCTATAAGCAAGCTGAGCCGGTTTGTTTCCAACCCGGGAGATGATCATTGGCATGTGTCGTGGTGGTGTCACGGCAGATGCCATAGGATGGCTAATGTGTGGGGCCGTTGGACGTTGGTGGATCCGGGGAGGGATAGCGAGCTGACAAGCCCACACAAGGAGGATCCCGGTGAAACCGAGATCTCCCAGGAACAAGAAACAAGATCAAAGTGCGAGGGGGAAGATCTGCCAAACACAAACAAATGCACGAAGGCTCACAACACACACACGATATACCCAGGTTCAGGGCCCTCGTGAGGAGGTAACACCCCTACTCCTGCCTTTCCTCTCTATATAGTTGTGGTATAAGAGTTACAACTTGCTGCTAGATCTCTCAAAGGGAGAAGTACAAAGAACTAGATGAACTCAAGGTGAGAAGAAGTGAATGCTCTAAGAGTAAATGTGACTATAGCTTTTGCTCCGAAGTTGGTCTCTCGCTCTCAGGAGCAGTTATGGCGCCTTTTATAGAGCTCCTGCCAGGAGGGCCGGAAACCCTAAACTGGCTTGGCCCCACCGGACAGACCTAGCCGGCATGCCGTCACCGGCTAGTGCGACCTAGTCGCCGGGCTATCCGGCGTAGCTCCTTCGTCATCATCTCGATAAGGACGGCAGGCGCCGTCCTGCACCATCATTGTCCCCCTGTCAGAGACATGACATGTCTTTGCCCATCCCGGATAGCCTTTTCCGGATTGCCGGGCTAGGTATGCCAGGTCTTGTCGTACCGCGGTCGTACCGGCTGACGCGTTCCCGTGTCAGGAGGGAGATGACCATGCTTCCGTGTCATGCGGGAGGTGACCATACTTCCGTGTCAGGCGGAATGGTACTTCCCCCGTAATAGACGGGAAAGCCTGCCATAGACCGTTGACGGCCTACCGGGATCCCTCCTGCCGGATACCTCCTCGCTTGCCACCGTGAGCTTCTTCTGCATAAGATCAAGACCGAGACTTATACTCCGGTTAGTACTTATCCGGATTACCTATCCGGTAAAGCTGAGTACTCCTCCTCCCGGGAGTTTCCTCGGAGCCCGAGATCCGGGATCCTTTCCGGAGGGGTCCGAGCTCGTCTTAGGATGAGTATCTCTAGGCCTAGCCTCCCGAAGATGTCTTAGCCTATCGGCAAAGACATCTTCGAGAAGCTAGTTCTTAGAGGAACCATCCGCTCATGTTTGTGCTGCGATTGTGAGGGCCGGGGGTGTCTATTTATAGATGCCTGAGCTGCCCCTTGCGCCTGCCAGGAGACATTTTTCCCTCTACCAGTGTTCAAGGGTCAAGCTGCCCTTTCAGCACGCCAGGAGTTGTCCGTTGCTCTTCGCCAAAGGTCATGTACTGTTGGCACCTTATTGAATTATGCCGGGATCTGCCCCTACCCGGGGGGCAGCCCCCCGACACTAGTCCCCGAAGCTGGTGCTGCACAGCGACCCCAGATGATGTGCGGGATCAGCTTTAAACAACAACTATCTTCCGAGAACACATGCCATCACCTTCCGTTTTCATGCCGAGATTGATTTCTCCCGAGACCTTCTTACCGAGACTGTGTTAACCGGGAGGCGAAGCCTGCAACCGGATAACACAGTTTCAGTGAATCTCGACCGTTGGTTTCCTGATGAATTCGAGATTGCGAGCTGGGGCCCACCCGACGTCCCGTCTGAGCAGAAATGCACTCGAGTGCTCCTGCCCGAGCACGCTGTCGCTTGGGTTCCTGCGCCGGGAGCCGCAGCCGATCCGGAGCCCAACCGTTGGGGGCCGTGTGACCCTCGGTGTGGCTGGATCGGGCGCTCCTGGTAGCGCCACGTGGCTTACTGCGCAAAACAGATCCCACCCACGATCGTGGAGATCGTGGGCGGGAAAATTGGGAACCGTTCCGGAATCTCCCCCATAAATAGGGGACCGGAACGGGCTCCTCTCCTTCTTCTTCTTCCTTGCTTCTCCTCCGCCATTGTCTCGAGCACATCGCCGCCGCTGCGCTCGTCACCGAACGCCGTCGCCCTCGCCGCGCGCCGGAGCTCGAACATCGTCGTTCGTCTCGCACGCCACCGGCCTCCTCTTCTCCGGTGAGTCGCTCTCTCCGTCTCGATGATCTCATTTAGTAGAATAGTCGTTCGCCTCCGGCCGTGCCCTAACACTTGCACGGTTGAGCCGCCGCCGGCGAGCATGACTTGAGCGGTGCGCGCGAGGCGCACGGCGGTGACGCACCGTTACGGTAGGATGTAGTTTTTCCGCTCGCACTTTGCTTCGTTTGAGTTTAGCCCGCACCTTTTTTTCTCCCTTTTGTTTTGATTATTTAGCACACGGTAGATCTTATTCGTCAGGAACCCGGTTGTGTTTAGCAGTTTGTGATCCGGCATACTGCCTCCCGGTAGACTAACTCCGACTAACCGCCGCTGCGCCTGCAGAGTAGCCCGAATACACCTGCAGACCTCTCCGACATGGGCGAAGAAAGTATCCGGGGGTGCTGGGACGGATCCGAGACCAAACAATGGGACCTAGATTGGCTGTACCGGACACACCGGATTCCGCCAGAAGTTGAGAGCCGACTTCCGGAGGGCGAGGTTGAGCCGGAACCCCAACCCGGGGAATACGTAGTATTCCTTACGCATTTCGAGCGTGGGTTTGGGCTTCCGGCTAGCCCCTTCTTCCGCGACTTCCTCGACACCTACAGCCTCCAACCGCATCACCTCCCAGCCAACGCCATTATAATGCTCTCGGTCTTCACCACCTACGCGGAAGCGTACCTCGGCGTGTGGCCCTTCCTGGATCTTTGGGCCAAGTACTTCATCCTTCGCCGCCAAGTCATCCCCAACCCGGATCAGAAAGTGAAAGACTTGGTCGATTGCGGAGCGGCCACCATCATCCCTCGTGCTGACTCCGGATTCCCTATAGTCAAGGGACTAGAATCCTGCCGGAAGTGGCAGCGTAGTTTCTTCTACGTGAAGAACCGGGAGCACTCGGGAGATGGTCCGGGATCCTCGAATCCGGATTTCATAAATCTGCCGGAGTTTGTCAATGGCCCTCCTCTCAAGTTCAACCTCTGGAAACGGCTCCCGAATACCGAAGAGGTCAATTGCATGCATGACGTGCTCTTGGCGCTGAACAAGAAAATGACCGGCGGCGATCTCCTTCGCTGCTTCATTATTCGCCGCGTCTGCCCTCTGCAAAACCGAGTGCACAAGATGTGCCATATGGATGGGAGCTATGACCCCACTAGGACCAGTATTTTCGGGTTAGACCATGCTGCGGTCGTCCGACGTGTTCGAGCCATTGCTCGGACGAAGATGACGGATGATTATTCCTGGGGTGTCATTGGGGGATCCCGGAAAAAACTATTAAAACAGGTGCTCCTGTCTGTCTTTCGCGCATTTGCCTTCGTACATGCGTTCACCTGGAAATCATGTGATGACCTGTTTGCGCAGTTATTAGAGCGGCAAGCCGAGGAGGACGCAGTCCACACCAACGGGAACTTCGTGCCAAATATCCCGGTGCTGGATAAGATGCCGAGAAAGGACCCCGACGGCGAGGACCATCTCGCCATACCTCTGTTCAAGGCTGCAGCTCCGGGTAACCCTTCAACCTCAGAGACAGTTTCCATTTCTTCGGATGATGAGGATGAGATTGACTGCCAAATTCTCGATGTTATTGACGCTCTCCCTCTCAATTGGGCCTCAGCAGTGGTTCCGAAGCCGACCACCGGGACCAAACGTGCCGAGAGCCGGAAGCGCGCAGCTTCCGACACCGAGGCTGCCGACAACCCCGACAACCCCCCCAAGAGGAGCAAGCCGAATAAACAAACGGCCCCGAAGCCTCGCCGGCAAAGGGGCCCTCCTACTGTGGACTCCGGGTACATTTTCCTTGCCTTATTCCACATGTCTTTGCCTTCTCCATAAATTATTACTGAGATATTTTCTTTCAGGGACGCACTCGACCTCCCGTCACCTGCTATTCCTCCTCCTCCCGGAACTCGGACTCCCAGCCCGGCTCGGGCTTCGCCTTCTCCTCCTCACCCCTCTACTCGAGGAAGCGAAGCTGCCGCCTCCGGTGCCGCGCCGGCATCCGATGTGACTCCGGATGCTTGCCCGGCGATCGACGAGACCCCGGTGCAAGCCACGACGACCTCGGGAGATATTCTCCTTCCGGAAAGTCCGCGCCGGGTGCCTGGGCTTGAGGTGGAGATCCTGAGCCCTCCCCGGCAGTCCGTGCCAAGGGGTCCCTCCCGGCAAGCTTTGGACAAGACTGCCCCGGAGAAGCGGCCCGCAGTCTCCTCCCGGCCAGCTGATCCACCTGCCGGGAAGTCGCGCCCCAAGGTTGCTGGGCAGAAAACAACTTCTGCCAAGCCTGCAGCTGCCCCGACATCCTCGGCCCAAGACTTGGTGCCGCGCACGGGTACGTTTTCATCGTTACAGCCGCCTCCCGCCGAGATCCCTACTGCTGCCTTGCGGATGTTGCAAGCAACCGTTCGTTCCTTTGTGCCTTCAGGATCCCGGGATATTGCTGCTACCCGCGCGCCCGGCGGCACCGGCATACAGGTTGTTGATGCATACAACCAGGCCTGGCTTGCCGCCGACGCCTCCGAGACCGCGGGAGACTTGCACGCTGCCGGCCCAAGCCGCAACGCTCAAGCTCTGCACGCTCTCCAGGTGGCGGCGCTGGATGTTACCCGGGTGATCGAGGTAAGCTTGTTCTATTTCTTTCACCAAAAAACATTTGTTCCTTCCATCACCACTAGTCCCCGAGATTGGTGCTTAGTGCTCTAGATTCCACCGAATAGCAGATCACTGGGCTCCAATCTTAGAGAAAAGTCCAGGACTCGGATAGGGAGTCCCCGAGATCCTCCCAACCGGGTAGGTTGCTTCAAAATTCGCTTCATAACCACTAGTCCCCGAGATTGGTGCTTAGTGCTCTAGATTCCACCGAATAGTAGATCACTAGGCTCCAATCTTAGAGAAAACTTCAGGACTCGGACACCGAGTCCCCGAGATCCTCCCAACCGGGTAGCCTGTTATGTGTTAGAGATCCCGGACTTTCCTGTTTTCCTTATTTTTCCCCGGCTGATTCCTCCTTCTTTGTCTTGATTTCAGGAGTGCAGCAAGAAACGCTGCAGCATCTTCGTTCTTGCTGACCTCGGTCAGTCCAAGAAATCCGAGGAGCGCCTCCGGGAGGAGCGAGATGCCGCGCGCAAGGTCTCGGTAGACCAGAAGGCCGCACTCGCCACCGCGCAAGCCGAGATCGCGCGGCTCAACGGCGAGCTCGGAAAGGTCAAGGCTGCTGCGACCGAGATGAAGACGCGCTTCATCGAGGCGACCAAGAAGCAGAAAGAAACCTTGGACCAGTCCGAGGAGCGCGCGCATATTGCCGAGACCGAGCTGGCTCTCCTCCGGTCACGGTCTGATACTTGGCTCTCCGAGCTCACTGTATTGAACCGGGATCTTAACAGTAAGTGGACCGACATCCCTTTTCTCTTGTTGCTTCCTTTATTTGCTGTTGCTTTTCTTACGACCTAGCCGTTTGACAGTTCTCCTTTTTAAAGGGGAATTTGAGCACACCCGGGAGGCTGCTGTTCTCGCCGTTGCTGCCGCCCGAGAGAAGCGCGCCGGGAAGGGCCCTGTCTCGGAAGCCTGGGACATCGAGGATCACCTCACTGCCCTGAAGGCCCGGATAGTGCCCCTTCGGTCTATCGGGACGGAGCTGCTCAGCGCTGCGGTCCACGTCCACGGCGCACTGTGGCCGAGCATCCGCGCGACGCTCTCGGTCCCCGGGCTCGCGAGCGCACTGCGGTGTGCCGGGAGGCGCATTCACGCCTGGAAGCGTTCCGGTGCGCGGGCTGGTGCCGACCAGGTCTTGACCCAAGTACTTAGCTGGTACGAAGGTCTTGATCTGGAGGCGATCCAGCGTCTGCGGACGATCTCGCCATGGCTGAGTGATCCGGCCAAGATTCAGCGGCGACAGGAGGTGGCGCACCGGATTGCTTCGTGGTCCAGCATCCGTGCCTTCACCGCCAGCGTCCTTCCTTCCGACTCGGAATCTGATTACGAGGATGACGAAGAAACCGGCGCGACCGGCGACGCAGAAGACGAGGCCCCGGAAGATGATGCTGCCTCCGGTGCCGCGCCCGAGAGCGTGGTTCCCCGGGACACAACGACTTCGCCGAGACCCGAGGCCACCGAGACCGAGGTGCGTCCCGACGCCCCGAGTAGCGCTGCCGGAACTGAAGCCGAAGCTGCTCCTGCTGCTTCTTCCGAGATTGCTGCTACTGCTGACGCCACCGGGACTGCTACTCCTGCTGCTCCTTCTGATGCCGCTCCCGAGGTCGCTGCTCCTGCTGGTATCTCGGTCGAGAAGCCGACATCTCCTATCCCTTGAAATACTTTAAGAGTAGATTCGTCAAATCCCCGGGATGCCGGGTACAATATGTAATATACACTTATATTGTTTTCACTTTGTACTGAACTATTTATCCGAGTAATTTATGTCAATTTATTCTGTTTTGAGTTCCCGAATTGCCTTTCATATTTACCGTACTTAGGTAATTTTTGCTCTTGTCTACCATTTCGGCGTTCGACAGTCGAGTCACAAAACTCCACATACGGCATACATTACTTAAAACAATCCGAGTTCCTACTAACCGAATTCCCGACATAGAAAACAACTAAGTTAGTAAAAAACAGGTATGCCGGATAAGTTCCTGCTCCGAGTCCCCGAGACCATTTTCGTGTTTCCCACCTTCCCTCTCTTTGCTCTTGACTACCATTTCGGCGTTCGTCAGTCGAGTCACAAGATGATTTCACATGACATACATTACTTTGACTTTGATAATCGAACTCGGAACTTTCCCGGCATACAAATAACATAGAGGACAGTTATGCGGCAGTCCCCGGGTTCCTTCCCGAGCTGCCGGTGAAAAACAGTAAATGAACTTGACAAAAATAACAACCAGCCATGCACATAACCAGGCAGTCCCCGGGTTCCTCCCGGGGTGCCTTACTTTCATTAATACTGAAAATTGAGATACAACATACACTGAGCCCTTTACGCGTAAAAGGGGCGAAGTAGAGCTACATTCCATGGACGCTTGGTTTCCTCACCGGATTTGTCCATTACACCTTTCCTAGCCTCCTGTGCATCTACAAGGTAATAAGAATCCTTGTGCAATGCTCTGCTTATCACAAAAGGTCCCTCCCATGGAGGTGATAATTTATGCATTCCGGCCGTGCGTTGGATGAGCCTCAGCACCAGATCCCCCTCTCGGAACACCCTCGGGTGTACTTTCCGGCTATGATAGCGACGGAGATTCTGTTGATAAATTGCAGACCGAGATAGTGCCAATTCTCTTGCCTCTTCGAGTAAATCTACATCATCTTCTCGGGCCTCCTTTGCCTCGGTCTCGGTGAACATTGTCACTCTCGGGGAGTCATACTGTATGTCGGTCGGGAGTACTGCCTCAGCACCGTATACCATGAAGAATGGCGTGTATCCGGTAGATCTATTTGGTGTAGTCCGGAGACCCCATAACACCGCCGGTAACTCCTCTATCCAGCATCCCGGAGTTCTCAACAATGGTTCGATCAAACGAGCTTTGATACCGGCTAAGACTAAGGCATTTGCTCTCTCGACTTGCCCATTTGCTTCCGGGTGTGCGACTGATGCTACATCCAGCCGGATTCCCTTCTCAGCACAAAACCGAGCGAATTCCCCCACAACAAAATTGGTGCCATTATCCGTGATAATGCTGTGCGGGTATCCGTATCTCAAGATGATGTCTTTCAGGAATTGCACAGCGGTGTGTCCATCACACTTCCGGATTGGCTTAACTTCTATCCACTTGGTGAACTTGTCCACCATCACCAGTATATGTGTCATATTGCCTCTCGCCGGCTTGAACTGACCGACCATATCCAAACACCACACTGCGAATGGCCAAGTGATGGGGATTGTTTTCAGTGCTGACGCCGGCATGTGTATCCGGTGAGCAAATCTCTGGCATCCTCCACACTTTCGGACAATATCCTCTGCTTGCTGCAGCGCAGTGGGCCAGTAGAACCCATGCCGGAACACTTTCGCCACCAGGGCCCGGGAGGATGCATGATGTCCACACTCCCCTTGATGTATTTCCAGGAGCATCTCCTGCCCTTCTGCCGGTTCTACACATCTCTGGAGTACCTCAGTGACACTCCTTTTGTACAGTTCTTGATTGATGACAGTGTATGCTTTTGACCTTCGCATTATCTGTCGGGCTTCCACTTCATTCTCCGGGAGGGTTCCTTCCAAGATATAAGCCATAATGGGTTGTGCCCATCCCGGAACAGGTCTAACCGGGAACATGGGAGCGTCTATGTCCATTGGCTCTGCCGACATCACCTCTATCATCATTCTTCTTTGCCTCTCTGAGCACTGGGACGCAGTCCCCGGGTTCGATGTTATGCTCCCGACATCTACTTCCATGGGTACTGCATCTGAACCAGGCTCCTTGGGGATGAAGATAGAATCTGACTCGGGTGACGGTTGAATAGATTGCTTCCTCAAATGCTCCAGGGCTATCCCGGGTGGGATGGCATCCCGAGATGACCCTAGCTTGGACAAGACATCCGCTGTTTCGTTTTCTCCTCTGGGTATATGCTTGAACTCGCATCCTTCAAAAAATCCGGATATCTTCTGCACATGAAACCTGTATAAGGCCATGTTTGCATCGAGGGCATCCCAATTCCCCGACACCTGTTGCACTACGAGGTCGGAGTCACCGAAACACTCTATCCGGCGGATGCCGATCTCCTTGGCGACGTTCAGTCCATGAACCAAGGCCTCATATTCTGCGACATTGTTGGATGCCCGAAAATGAATTTGCAGCACATACTTCAGTACATCTTGTTTTGGTGAAGTGAGGACCACTCCTGCACCCAATCCGATCTTAGCCTTTGAGCCATCGAAATGCATCCTCCAGAAATTGTAATCCGGCATCAGAGGTTCATACTGCATCTCGGCCCAGTCCACCAAAAAGTCCGGCAGCGCCTGCGACTTGATGGCATCTCGTCTCTCGTACGCCGGAGCGTATGGAGACAACTGGATGGCCCATTTGGCTACTCGGCCGCTAGCGTCCTTGCAACCGATGATCTCGGCCAGAGGAGCTTCGCATACCACTGTGATCGGGTGTTCCTGAAAGTAGTGCTTGAGCTTTGTCACTGCCATGTACACCCCATACGCCATCTTCTGGTAGTGCGGGTAGTTTTGCTTGGATTCCGAGATCACCTTACTGAGGTAATACACCGGCCTCTGTATCAGCTTGCCCCCTTCTTCCCTTTCTACAACCATTGCCACACTGACTACTCGGTTGGTTGCGGCAATATACAACAACATAGGTTCCTTGGGTAACGGGGATGCCAACACAGGTGCTGTTGAGAGCATTCTCTTCAAATCATTGAACGCCGCGTCAGCCTGCGGGGTCCAAACAAATGTTTTGCTCTTCTTCATCAGCTGGTACAGAGGCAAGGCCTTCTCCCCAAGTCGTCTCACAAACCGACTTAGGGATGCAAGACACCTGGTAAACTTCTGCACATCCTTGAGACGCACGGGCAATTTCATGCTTTCGATAGCACGAATTTTACCCGGGTTGACCTCGATTCCCCGGCTTGAGATGAGGAAACCGAGTAATTTCCCTGCCGGAACACCAAACGTGCATTTATCCGGGTTCAATTTCATCCGGAACCTTCTTAAGTTCTTAAATGTTTCCCTCAGATCATCTATTAGTGAGGCTTTTTCTTTTGTTTTTATGACTATGTCATCGACATAGACCTCGGCATTTCGGCCTATCTGGTCATGCAAACATTTCTGCATGCATCTCTGGTATGTAGCACCGGCATTCCTCAAACCGAAAGTCATGACACGATAGCAATAAGCCCCATAAGGGGTAATGAAAGCAGTTTTCAATTGATCATCCGGGTTCAAAGGTATCTGGTGAAAACCAGAATAAGCATCTAAAAAAGTCAAAAGCTCACTCCCGACAGTGGAATCTATCACTTGATCTATCCGGGGCAATGGAAAGGGATCCTTCGGGCAGGCTTTGTTGAGGTTGGTGAAGTCGATGCACATGCGCCATACTTTAAGCAGGAGGGGATCATCCTTCTTCTTCTCTACCAAGACCGGATTCGATATCCAATCCGGGTGCAGCACCTCCATTATGAATCCAGCGGCCAGCAGTATAGCTAGATGCTCCATGACTGCGGCTCTTCTTTCATCCGAGAGGCGCCTAGTTGGCTGCTTCACCGGCTTCGCATCCGGTCTAACAAAAAGAGAGTGCTCAGCCAACTCCCTCGGGACACCTTGCAGATCGTCGCTCGACCACGCAAAAGCATCCCGATTCTCACAGAGGAAGTCGACGAGCTCGCCTTCCTATTTGCTGTCCAGGTTGCTGCCAATAATGACTTGGCGCTCCGGGTTACTGGGGTCCACACACACCTTCTTGGTCTCCTTGGGGGGCTGAAATGATGCACCCTGCTCCGGGTTCACCATCCCGGGCATTCCGAGTTGGGAGGTCTTGGCCATTGCCACCACCTGCTGAATCCTCTTCTTTTCTTCCGCGATCACCAGAGACTCAGCCAAGCACGATCCCGCCGAGGCACATTCCATGGAGCGCTTGTGGTCTCCCGAGATGGTGATTACGCCGTTGGGTCCCGGCATCTTCATCTTGAGGTAGCCTATGTGAGTCGAGATCATGAACTTGGCGAGGGCCGGTCTACCGATCAGCGCGTGATACGGGCTCTCGAGGTCCACGACTTCGAACTCCAAGCTCTCGGTTCGGCAGTTCTCCCGAGTTCCGAATAGCACCTCAACTCAGATCTTTCCCATGGGCGAGCAAGAGACTCCGGGCACAATGCCGTGGAAGGTTGTCTCGGTAGGCAGCAGGGTGTTCATGGATACTCCCAGCTTCAGCATCGTGTCCTTGTACATGATGTTAATGGCACTGCCATTGTCGATCAGAACCCGGCTGAAGCGGACGTTGAGGTTGAGTCCGACAAAAGTTGGGTCCACCACTAGGGAATACGCCCCCGCCTTAGGCATAACCCGGGGGTGATCTTTCCGGCTCCACGTGATCTCCATCTCGGACCAGTGCAAGAACTTGGGCACCGCCGGGATCACAGCATTCACCTCCAGGGCACGTTGCCGCACACTCTTTCGGTCAGTGGGTTCGGTCACAAAGACCACATAGCTCTGATGAGCCTCCCGGTAGTTACTCTGCTGCTGCCCGCCTTGGTTACCGTTGTCGTTCCGGGTGTGCACCACATTCACCGGGCGAGGTGGGGGTCCTCTCGGAGGAGGGGGAAGTCGGACAGCGTTGGCCCCCGATGTCGGAGGAGGGGGTCTCGGGATATTGGGCCGAGATGCCGGAGCACTCTGCCGAATAGCTCCCGTGCTACCTTCCTGCAACGTGCGCTGATACCAGCTGCACTGCCGAGTAGAGTGGTTTGCGGGCTTGTTGGCCTCCAGAGTATGGTAGCAGCATGGCTTGTTCAGCATTTCCTCATACGTCAGGGGCTTCTTTTGTTCCACCCAGGTCTTGTGCACCTCCTGACTCTGACCCCAAGCCGGGCCACTTGTCTTTTGACGCTGGCTGTTGCCGGCATCCTCCTGCTCCCGGGTCACTGCTGCGACGTGCTGTGCGGCATGGTGGTACTCGGGCTGATTCCTCTTGTGGCCGAACTCCTGGCGATCATGGCTCCTGCTCGGTCCTGAACGCTGAGGTCCCGCATTCCTCCTGTTGGAGTCACCGACATCCACCAGTGGTTGCATGGGATCTCCAAGCGTATAGGTATCGGCGATGCGCATGGTCTCTGCCAAGGTCGTTGGCATCTTTCTTTGCAACTTCTGCCACAGCATTGAGCCATGCCGGCATCCTTGTGCAAACCAGGAGATGGCATGTGCCTCTACCACACCTTCGCAAGAGTTGCGAATATTGCTCCACCGGGTAAGGTATTCCCGGTCAGTCTCATTACTCCTTTGCCTACAGATGGCGAGCTGCTGAGGTCTGTTTGGCCTTTTGTATGTGCTGGTGAAGTTACTGATGAATGCTTCCTCAAAGTCTAACCAGCAGTCAATGCTGCCAGTCCTCAGGTTGTTCAACCAGATCCGGGCTGGTCCTTCCAACATCTGCGGCACATAACGTACCGCCCATCGTCTGTTTCCACCGGCTATGCTTACTGCAGTCACATAGTCGGTTAGCCAGTCCTCCGGCTTCTTGCTGCCGTCATAGGTCTTGGAACCCCTGTTGAGCTGAAAGTTCCGAACAGGTGGTTCCCGCATGATCCGAGGTCCGAAGCAGGCAGGTCCCGGAGGTCCTTGTTCTTCCACCAACTCGGATTGGTGAATCCGGTCGAGCCGTATGTCGTGGTATCGGCATATTTGATAGGAGACGGGGGTCCTCTAGCCTACGTATGGATTGTGGGGAAGAAGGTTGGAGTCGTCGAGGTCGGGATTGAACACGGCGAGTTTGCCCAGCTTCGGATCCCACAGCGGTGGCGGGATCCTACGTGCTGCTATAATTCACTATGAGGCAATAGCCGTGAACAGGTTACAATGTGTTTGATGCGTATCGAATCGCTTGCCCTAAAGGCTTCCTGGTGGCCGGCTTATATAGGCGGCCAGACCCCAGGATACAAGGCAAGTACTTGTCCGGCAAGTAGTCAGAGTCCTAGACCTAGCCGGCTTAGTTGCCGCCTTCCGTCTTGGGCTTTGGTGGCTTGATGGGCTTAGGCCTTCCGCCTTCCTTGGACCGTCCGCCTACTTCCTTGTACGTCAGCTATCTGGGCCGCCCGGCAGGCCTTGGCCTTACCACCCTTGGGCCACCCTGGACTAGCCGGATTGATCCATGCTGGTTATACCCCTAGTTGATATATCCCCAACATTAGCCCCCAGAAAGGTTGAGGTTCTCCAGGAGCCGGCTTCTTCTTGATTCTTCATCTGCCAATGTTGGCGGCTGCAGGACTTGAACCATTCTGAAAATCAAAGAGGCATGCGTGTATTGATGTTGACATGCGGCCGCCTTTGTCCATCATGGGAAAAGACGGCTACTCGGCAATCTTTGCCGAGCATTCTTCTTGACGGTTCCCACCTAGCCGGCTTCACGACAGTTTGAAAACAGCCTAGGCGAGAATCTCGCCATGATCACAAATTGCGGGAAAAAAGGGGGGCGTGGAGATCGTGCAATCATGGGCTGCAACGGATGCTGGACACGTGTCCGACTAAAAACACCGTTGCACAGGGAGCAGCGCCTGGCCCTATAAATAGGTAGCCAAACGGTCCATTTCCTTTACCCTGCCTTTGCTCTCCGTGCGCCCTTGTCTCTCCCACTTCCTCGCTCCTCGCCTCCAAACGAACTACGGCGAACTCTTCTCCCCCGGCGACCTTTCCTCGCGGCGATGTCCACCGGTCCCGCTCATTCGACGGCGTCGAGCGGTCCGACGACCGCGGCCGCGCTTGCGACGCCGATGGGCGGCGCCATTACTCGCCCCGCGACGGCGGCGACGGCGGGCAATGTCTCCGTCATCGCCCCTCGGGCTTCTGCCACGCGCGCGCCAGCGGCGGGCTTTTTCGCTCCTCCACCAACCACCGCGGCGACGGCGGCGGCGAGCGCCCCCGGCGACGAGGAAGAAGAAGCGCCGGACCTCGGGTCCCGCTATTGGCTGCCTTCCGTTGTCGACGAGGACGCCCTCCAAGATTTGGAGGCAGTCGGCTACCTTCCCACTCGGGAGGATTGCCGGTGGAGGGCCGCCCTTGGAGACATCATCCCGGCTCCGGAAGCCGGAGAACGGGTAATCCTCACCTCCCACCTGGTCAGGGGAATGGCGCTTCCGCCTTCCGCCTTTTTTAGTGAGGTCTTAGATCACTACGGGCTCCAGCCCCATAATATCGCACCCAATAGTATAGGTCTTAGCCGGCTTCACAACTCTTTTCGAAGGCTACCTAGGTATTAGGCCTAGTTTAGACTTCTTTAGATACTGTTTCCGTTGCCGGCAACATACGGTGCCGGACGGCGGGCTGGCGACCTGCGGCAGCGTCACCTTCAACTGCCGCCAGGGCCGCCAATGGTATCCTAAGATACCATACCTTGAGTCCGTCAAGGGCTGGACCTCCACATTCTTCTACTGCCAAGACATGGCAGCGCCGGGCCGTCAAGTCGGCATTCCGGCATTCGTCAACGCGCCACCCATGCCTCGCTCATGCTGGGACGAGGCGGTGCCCAAGTTGACGGAGGAACTCCGCCTTATTCAAAGGCGGATCGAGTTCCTCACGAGGACGATGGCTCCCCCCCAGCTGGATGGGGTCGACACCGTCATTTGCTGGCTCGGCCGGCAAATCCTCCCCCTGCGGTACAGCCCGCACAAGATGTGTCAGTATTCGCCTACTGACACAGCCTCTCTTCGCGTGAGCGAAGAGATATTGCCGGTCGCCGACCTGGCATTCCGGCTCCGCAGCCTCGTCAAGGCGGGGTCGTTAAAGGCGGTCGAGGGCGTGCCCATGCACACCCACGACAATCCTCCCCTCGAGGTGAATATTTTCTCCCTTTGCCCCTTATTTGACAGCTTTGCCGGCTAGGATCGAGTTCCTTTAACATGTCTTCTTTTTCAGCTCTCCGAGTTGAGGGAGGATGACCTGGCTCCCGACTTCTACGAGTCGGAAGCCGGGAAGACGAAGAATCGCAAGGCGTCCGGCGCTGCTTCCTCCACGGCGAACGCCGAGAGGAAGAAACGGATCACATCGGCTACCGAGCCGATTCTCGCCAACATTGGCGAGAACGCGGGGATTAACATCCCCCGAAGGTACTCAACTTTGCCTTTTCCAGACGGCAAACCTTTTGAACATTGGCTGACTGATTGTGCTTGCTTTTTGTTTGACAGGGAAAGGGTCGCAACCTCCCGGTTGACGACCAGGCTCCTTGGCAAAGGAAAGCGGCCGCAAGGCGGCTCGCCGGCCACCGTGCCGCCAACTCCCCCGCTCCACGCCGGCAGCTTCATGGCTGACGCTCGACGCCAACCTCCAGCTCCGGCTTCAGGTGCTCCGCCAAAGGTCCCCTCCGCCGATCGCGCGCCGACAACTCCTCTACTACTGGCTGAGGCTACGGCCGATGATGCCGCGCAATCGCGCGCCGCCAACGAAGGGTTGCTGGAGTCGACTGCCGGCGGGTCTCGGAGGGCAGCCCCGACTGCGGGAGGCGGCAAAGTCAGGGACCCTTGGTCTACCTTTAAGGAGGCCAAGGAGTCAACTTTGGCTTTTGCCGCCTTTGCCTCGCTGGCCTTCGACGACTTGGAGGGCGACCTATCTGTAAGTTTCTACCCCTCCGGCATATACATAGTCTTTCCCCCGAGCACTTAGGTGGCAAGTCAAAAGAAACTTTGACTGCCGGCTTAGTGGTTATTCGACAATATGTTATATGCCTTTGTTTTTTCTTGTAGGGCCTTGTGTCCGCCAACGTCGAGCTCGTCTCCTCCCGAGTCGAGATAAACCGGCGCCACCGCGACCTGAAGAAGGAGTGCGAGGCCAAGGACAGGCGGATCGCCGAGCTGGAGGCGGCCCGCAAAAAAGATGAAGGTAGGGTTGATCCCTTTCTCCAACTATGCTTTTGACCTATGTTCCCGTCAATCATTTAGCTTAGCGAATCCATATTTGTAGAACTGCTAGATCACGCCCAGGATATCCTGAAGGCGTCCACTGATATGCAAGCTCTTATGAATGAAGCTTCAGACTTGGCGGCCGCCAACTTGGAGTTGAAGGCGGCTCATCAAAAAGAGATGGAGGCCCAGCAACTCAAGTTTGCGCAGGAATCCAGCCAGCTCACTGGTGAGCTGGAAAGCCTGCGCAACAAGTTGGCGGAGGCGGAGAAGATGGCTGCGGAAGAGATATCCAAGCAAACTTCTCGCGCCCAAACTGCAGAGGACGCGCTGGCAACTCATATGATTGAGTTGTCGGCTTTCCATAACTCGGTCCTTGGTAATTTCTCGCTACTTTTTTGATACTGCCATGTTGCTTTAGCCTGAGCCAAATTTATGGCTTTATTTTTGATGCAGTTCCCGCCGGTTTAGGCGATGACAAGGTTGTCAGCCCCCGCCTGGATCGCCTTGCGCGTCTGGGCGAGCTGATCGCCGAGACTTTGGCGGCGTCCAAGCGGTTTGCCGCCAAGTTCTTCACTTCGTCTGGCAGCCAGGAGCCGACCGAGTTCAGCGACTTGCCCGCCATCTTGGAGCAGGCGACCAAATTGCACAAAAGCTCGCTGAAGTCGGCGGCGCGGGGAGGAGCCAAGACTGCCCTTGGGTTGTTCATGGCGCACTACCCCGAGGCGGAGATAGAAGCCGTCACCGAAGGCATGCCGTCGACGTACGAAGACGGCAGCGAGGTTGAGCCGGTCGCTGTCCTGGACAGCGTTGCCGGCTATGCCACGCGAGTTGCCGACATGGTGGACACTTCAATCTTCTACCGGCGCCATCCTGTGCCTGGCGGAGAGGGAGATGGAGCTGCCAGCGCGGCTGAGGCGGAGGGGAGTGATAGTTCTGGGGCTGAAGTTGTCAGCCCCCAAGTCTGATGTAGATGCTCCCCCGAGCCATACCTTTTCTTGTCCTTGCCTCCCACCGGCCTTATTTTGTCGGCCCCTGAAACAATGCAACATTTTGTAATATTTGTATATATTTTTGCTGTTGTCTTGTTAGGCGGAAACTAGCTGACAAATTTACTTTGTCTTTATTTATATGGCCCGCCTTAATTTTACCCTGACTTATATGCTTGACTTTTTGTATGTTGACGAAACCTCAGCCGGTAACTTTAGCTGAAACAACCAGGGCTAGACCATTTGTTTAGAATCAGAGACCAAAGCCGACATGTTGGTGTCAAAGACATACTACTAGGCGAACCACATATAAGTAATCAGAGGCAAAGGAATTAGGCGGCGCAAAAAGTTTGTTTTTGCTTTGAGTTGGCTCGAAAGCTACAAGTATCTTGTTGGGGATATATCAACTAGGGGTATAACCAGCATGGATCAATCCGGCTAGTCCAGGGTGGCCCAAGGGTGGTAAGGCCAAGGCCTGCCGGGCGGCCCAGATAGCTGACGTGCAAGGAAGTAGGCGGACGGTCCAAGGAAGGCGGAAGGCCTAAGCCCACCAAGCCACCGAGCCCAAGACGGAAGGCGGTGACTAAGCCGGCTAGGTCTAGGACTCTGTTTACTTGCCGGACAAGTACTTACCTTGTACCCTGGGGTCTGGCCGCCTATATAAGCCGGCCACCAGGGAGCCTTTAGGGCAGAGACAATCTCATAGGCATCATACTCATTGTAACCTGTTCACGGCTATTGCCTCATAGTGAATTATAGCAGCACGTAGGATCCCGCCACCGCAGTGGGATCCGAAGCTGGGTAAACTCGCCGTGTTCAATCCCGACCTCGACGACTCCAACCTTCTTCCCCGCAATCCATACGTAGGCTAGAGGACCCCCGTCTTCTATCAATTATGCCGATACCACGACAGTTGGCGCCCACCGTGGGGCATAAGGTTCCGGGCGTCACGTTCCAGGCGGGAACACTTGGCGGCGTGGGCAAGCAGATCGCCGTCGGTCGCGTCACAAGGTATGGCGGCCATAGCTACGTCAACTCAGATGAATCCTGGCTCCCGGCGGACGACTACCTTATCGGATGCGAAATCGTGCCGATCGGAGGGATCGACGTCTTCATCGGGTACACGCCAGAGGCGTACGGCCTACCGCGTTTCTACAACCCCACCCACCAACCCTTCGACCAAGCAGTCGACCGGCAAGATGGATCTGAATCCGCCTTCTCCCAGGAGTCGGCGGAATCTGACTTCCACTTTGTCGGAGTTGTCGGACTGGGATCCGACTCCCAGCCGGAAAACAACGATCCTGAATCAATCCTCCCTGCTCTACAGGAGGATGCGATGTCAGATGCCGGATCCAGATCTACCGTTCAAGTCAACATAGACTCTGACTCCGATGATGATGCTAGTCTCTTCGAAGAGAAGATCAAAACCCGCTTTTCCAGTGGTAATCCGACTCCCTCAGAGGGTACAGCGGATACAGACATGCCTGACAAGCTGGCTATGATGGTTGTTGTCGGTCACGAAACAACCCCAGTTCCTTCGGAGGCGCAAAACAAGCCGGCGGAAGAAGCCGGCGACACCACTGCCGGCCAACTCATCGAAAGTTCCGACAAGGCGCGCGCGAAGAAGAAAGCTGGTCTCGAGAAAGGCGGCAGCAGCAAACCCACGGATTTGCTCTCCGTCATCAAAAAAGTAGACGAGATCATGAACACTCCGGTGAGCAAAGATACCCCACTCGACGAAGTGGAAGAACTTAGGCTTAACATGCTTAAGCACTCTGACTTCCTACGAAAAAGAGAGGAGCACGTTGAGAGCCTTGCGAAGAAGATCAAGAAAGAACAGGAGAGGATGTCGGCCAAAACAAACCGGCAACTCTTCGAGGAAAAAAGGTCATCAAAAAACCGCCGTGGAAAAGAGCCGCCTACGCAAGCGACGACAGCGGCTCAAGACCTAGGGTTCGATTGGCGTACGGCACCACAGCGAGTGGATAGAAGGGGGGATGTTGTCTTCTGCACCCCTATCCTCAATGCGGCTGCCGCGCTAGATACCCTGGATGAAAACACTTACACGGCGGAAGAGAAGTTGGCCAACGCAAGACACTTCGTAAGCAAGGCCCTAGAACAACAAGCTCGCGCTGATTCCTACGGCCACATGGCGGATGCCCGCGGGGGAGACCTAGAGTCTAAGTCAGGCAAGTGCAAAGCTGCACCAGATGCCGACCCCGAAGGCCCGTCTGGCTCCAGTAGCCATGGCGACAAAAGGAAGGCAACGCCACCTCCAAAGAAGGCACCACCGCCAAAACAAAGGCGGGACGAGAATTCAAGGTCGGGAAGCAGAGGAGACCTACCACCTCCGCCTCAGCCAAGACGCGACAATGGCGGTAGCCGGAACAACAGGCAGCCGCCTAGAAAAGATGCCGGCAACGACCCTCCAAGGAGAGGCCGCAGCCGGTCTCCGCAGCATAGCACTGGCAGCAAGAGGAGAGAGGAGGTAGAAGGGCCCAGGCGCAACATAAGCCGGGCAGCGCAGGACGAGCCGGACGCAAACAGAGGCGCACGGCAGCTCGATCCAAAAGACGCACGACACCGCCTACAAGACATAGCAAGAGGAAAGGAGCCGCTATACTCTGGACCAAAGTGTTTCGGTGACGCCATCCGCAGAGAGCCGTTTCCCAAGGACATGACATCAGTGTCAAAAAACTGTTCTCGGTACAACGGCCTCGTTAAGCCGGACTCGTGGCTATCCGACTACGCCATGGCCATAGAGATTGCCGGCGGGAGCAACCACATTGACGTCCGCTACTTACCTCTCATGTTGGAAGGCACGGCAAGAGCTTGTATCGGCAACCTTCCTGAAAAGTCCATCCATAGCTGGTACGACATGGAAAAGGTTTTCTCCCAGCACTTCCAAGGAACGTACAAGCGTCCAAATACCTACACGGATTTGCAGCGCTGTGTCCAAAAGCCGGACGAAACCATGACGGATTTTGTCAGCCGTTGGATATCCGAAAAGGCCAACTGTCATGGTGTTTCGGACGCGCAGGCTATCCATGCCTTCTACACGGGCCTGCAGAAGAAGTCCTTGCTCCGTCATAGGCTCGTCCGCGAGCAAATCACGGACCTTGGTGAGATGCTCAACCTAGCCGCCCAATACGCGGCGGCGGATGACGATGCCAGGGACGATGACCCAGACGTCAACATCATACCAAAGCGGAACAACAAGCGCAAGCAGGCGGCGGATGACAAAGCCGGGCCTTCCAATGAGGTTGCCGCAGCGTTCCAAGGGAACGCCGGCAAAAAGAAGTGGAAGAATAAGAAAGATAGTCGCGAAGCCGACTCAGGGCCTAAGGCGGCGCGAATCACTTATGAACAGGCAAAACTTTTGCCATGTCCCATCCACGCCTCATTGGGCAAGGTCAACCATATGCTTGGCGAATGTCGTTTCATGGACGACTTCAAAAAGGATCCCACAGTCGGCTGGAAGTCAAAGAAGTCAAAGAAGAACGACAAGAAAGACGGCAAGGAGGATGAGGACGACGACGACATGTCTATCTCAAGCGAAGATGACGCAGCCGCCAAGAAAAAGAAGCCATATCCGAAGGTCAAAGAATCTCTGGTGTGCTTTGTCGGCACGCCTTCGGCTAAGGCGGATAAGGCACAGATGCGCGAACTCAACGCGACAATGCCGGACGTCCCTCAGTACTTGAACTGGTCGGAGGCAACAATCACTTGGGACCGGTCCGACCACCCTGATCACGTCCCTCACCCAGGCAAGTACGCCCTTGTCGTCGACCCCATTGTCGACAACTTCAGACTCACAAAGGTACTCATGGATGGCGGCAGCAGCCTCAACATCCTGTACTACGACACTCTAAGCCGCATGAACCTGTCAGAGGATCAGCTGGATCACAGCAACCTCACATTTCATGGCATAGTGCCCGCCGGGCAAGCAAAGTCAATGGGGAGCATCAGGCTGAAGGTAACTTTCGGACCAAAAGAGAACTACCGCTCAGAGTTCCTTAGGTTTGAGGTTGTCCCCTTCAAAAGCGCCTATCATGCAATCTTCGGACGACCGGCTTTCGCCAAGTTCATGGCAAGGCCGTGCTACATATACAGCAAGCTTAAAATGCCGGGAGAAAACGGAACCATCACGATTTCCGGCAACTTCAAAAAAGCCAAGGAGTGCGAGCGTGGCATGGCCGCCTTCGCAGAAGCCGTCATCCACAAGGAAGAACTCGCGCTGCTCGGGGCGGATTCAGACAACTCCATGCCAAAGCCAAAGATGGATGTCAAGAAGACTTTCGAAGCTTCAGAAGACACAAAAAAGGCGGACCTCATCCCAGGTGACAAGTCTAAGAAAGTTGTCATCGGCTCCAACCTTGACAGCAAATAGGAAGGCGCGCTCGTCGAGTTCCTCCGTGAGAATCGTGACATCTTTGCATGGTCGCCTTCCGACATGCCTGGTGTACCGAGGGAACTGGCCGAGCACTCGCTCAACGTCATAAAAGGATCCAAGCCGGTGAAACAAGCAACAAGACGCTTTGGAGATGAGAGACGCAAGGCTATAGGGAAGGAGATAAATAGGCTGAAGGCCGCCAATTTCATAAAAGAAGTTGTACACACCGATTGGGTGGCAAATCCTGTACTTGTCCCAAAGAAGAATAAAGAGTTGAGGATGTGTATTGACTATACCGGTGTTAACAAGTGTTGCCCAAAGGATCCCTTTGCGCTGCCTAGAATTGACCAAGTCGTAGACTCCACAGCAGGCTCCGAGCTGCTTTGTTTTCTGGACGCCTACTCAGGATACCACCAAATCAAGATGAGAGAGTCAGATCAGCTGAAAACATCTTTCACAACTCCGTATGGGACTTTCTGCTACATTACAATGCCTTTCGGTCTAAAGAACGCAGGGGCAACATACCAGCGCTGTATGCAAAATTGCCTGCACGAACAGATCGGCCGCAATGTTCACGTCTATGTAGACGACATCGCGGTAATGTCAAAAAAGAAGGCAGATCTCCTAGAGGACTTGGAAGAAACTTTTCAGAATCTCCGGAGGTATCAAATGAAGCTCAATCCCGCCAAGTGCGTTTTCGGCGTCCCAGCCGGCAAACTCCTCGGATTCATCGTCTCAGAACGAGGGATTGAGGTTAACCCGGAGAAGATCAAGGCCATCCAAAATATATCCAGACCTACTTGTCTGAAGGACGTGCAGCGCCTAGCCGGATCGGCGGCGGCCGTCAGTCGTTTCATAAGCCGCCTAGGGGAAAAGGCAATGCCCCTCTACCGGTTACTGAAGAAATCCGACAACTTCGAGTGGACAGCAGAGGCAGACGCCGCCTTACAGCAACTTAAGGAGGCCCTCTCATCCGCTCCGATATTGGCAGCGCCTCGATCACAGGAACCAATGCTGCTGTACATCGCGGCAACATGGGCTATTGTCAGCGTTGTCTTGGCTGTGGAAAGAAAGGAGAGCGAAGCCGCGGCGTGTGAGCCGCGACCGGTCTACTTCATCAGTGAAGTGTTCTCCGCCTCCAAGCAGAGGTATCTGCATTACCAAAAGCTGGCTTATGGTGTATTCTTCGCCGCCAGAAAGCTTAGGCATTACTTCCAGGAACACACAGTGACAGTAGTCAGCAAGGCTCCGTTCGGAGACATAATCAATAATGCAGAGGCAACAGGTCGAGTCGCCAAATGGGGCATCGAACTTGCCGCTTTTGATATAGTCTATAAACCACGGACCGCCATCAAATCTCAAGCACTTGCAGACTTTGTCGCCGACTGGACAGAGGCTATGGAGGAAACAACACTCCCCGAGTCAGAATATTGGGTCATGCACTTTGACGGATCAAAGATGCTCAAAGGCTCGGGGGCTGGAGTCGTTCTGCGTACGCCTAAAGGTGACAAGCTAAGCTACGTGTTACAAATCCACTTCACAGCAACCAACAATGTTGCCGAGTACGAAGCTTTGCTTCATGGGTTGCACGTGGCAAACGACCTAGGCGTCAAAAGAATCCTCTGTTACGGCGACTCAGACTTGGTCGCACAGCAAGTAAGCGGAACATGGGATGCGAAAAGCGCAACAATGGCGGCTTACAGAGCCAAAGTTGACGAATTTGCAAAAAACTTCGTAGGATACGAAGTCCGACATGTTCCAAGAGCTGAGAATGAGGCGGCAGACACACTTGCAAGACTGGGATCGGAACGCAAAAAGGTACCAAAAGATATCTTCCTGGAGAAATTGCACAAGCCATCCATTAAAGGCGCCGATTTGATGGACCCCGACTCAGAAGAACCGGTAGAAGCGGCAAGTCTCGCTGTCTACTTAACACAGCCGGATTGGACAGTCCCGTACCTCGATTTTCTAATCGACCAAAAGTTGCCGGAAGACGATGAGGTACTAAAAAGGCAGATCATAAGGCGAGCCAAGGCATTCACGATAATAAAAGGCGAGCTGTACAAGCGAAGCACTTGCGGCATCTATCAGCGGTGTATACAGCCGGAAGAAGGCCGGGAAATTCTAAAAGACATACATATTGGCACCTGCGGGCATCATGCTTCCGCTAGGTCCATTGTATCCAAAGCTTTCCGCCAAGGTTTCTACTGGCTCACCGCCAAAGAAGATGCCGAGAATATCGTCAAAACATGCAAAGGTTGCCAGTTGTACGACCGTCAACCTCACTTGCCGGCACAGGAGCTAAGGACGATCCCAATCACCTGGTCGTTCGCGGTCTGGGGCTTGGATATGGTGGGTCCCTTCAAAAAGGCGCGCGGTGGGTACACTCACCTATTGGTCGCTGTCGACAAGTTCACCAAATGGGTCGAGGCCAAACCGATCAGCAAACTTGACGCACGAACAGCCACCAATTTTCTCTGGGGAATTATCTCTCGGTTTGGAGTTCCACACAGCATTATCACCGATAATGGCAGCAATCTGTCCCAAGGCGACATAGAAGAATACTGCAGCGATCTGGGCATCCGGCTTGATTTGGCATCCGTGTCACACCCTCAATCCAATGGACAAGTAGAGCGTACAAACGGCCTAGTCTTATCAGGACTTAAGCCTCGTCTCGAAGGTCCATTACACAGGGCAGCCGGCGCCTGGGCAGATGAGTTGCAGTCGGTATTGTGGAGTTTGCGCACAACGCCAAACAGATCTACCGGCTACACTCCTTTCTTCTTAATATATGGCGCAGAGGCAGTGCTACCTACCGACATGAAGTACGATTCCCCAAGAGTTCAAGCCTACATCGAGCAAGACGTAGAAGGTGCAAGACAGGATAGCCTAGACCTGCTAGACGAAGAAAGAGACGTAGCTCTCCATCGCTCCGCCTTGTACCAGCAACAACTCCGCCGCTATCATAGCCGGAGAGTGCGGAAGCGAAGCTTCAGAACAGGTGACCTGGTTCTCCGCCTAATTCAAGACAGAAAAGGCTTGCACAAGTTATCCCCGCCATGGGAAGGACCGCTTATAGTCACAAAGGCGCTGCTCAATGGTTCCTACTACCTAGCCGACATCCGCGACGAAGACGAAAAGAAAATGCGCAAGAAGGCGGCAGGAAAAAGGGGAACCAAGCGCAAGAGAGGCATTGACGACCCGTTCGAGCAAACAAAACGGCCTTGGAATATTGAGCAGCTACGTCCTTTCTACACTTAGCAATTTATAATTGTAATAAGTTAAATATGGTTATGAAATAAAAGTCTATGGTTCCTCATCTGTGTTGAGATGCATGCCATCTTTTGCCTTTTCTTGCAATCATATTTCCCTATGTATCTAAGTTACCTATTTTTTAGCCCCGTGCAAAGGTTCAAACTGGTAGATACTTGCAGCTTTCGAGCCAACCCAAAGCAAAAACAAACTTTTTACGCCGCCTAATTCCTTTACCTCTGATTACTTATATGTGGTTCGCCTAGTAGTATGTCTTTGACACCAACATGTTGGCTTTGGTCTCTGATTCTAAACAAATGGTCTAGCCCTGGTTGTTTCAGCCAAAGTTACCGGCTGAGGTTTCGTCAACATACAAAAAGTCAAGCATATAAGTCAGGGTAAAATTAAGGTGGGCCATATAAATAAAGACAAAGTAAAACTTGTCAGCTAGTTTCCGCCTAACAAGGCAACGGCAAAAGTATATACAAAATATTACAAATGTTGCATTGTTTCAGGGGCCGACAAAATGAGGCTGGTGGAAGGCAAGGACATGAAAAAGATATGGCTCGGGGGAGCGTCTACATCAGACTTGGGGGCTGACAACTTCAGCCCCAGAACTATCGCTCCCCTCCGCCTCAGCCGCGCCGGCAGCTCCAGCTCCTTCTCCGCCAGGCACAGGATGACGCCGGTAGAAGATGGAAGTGTCCACCATGTCGGCGACTCGCGTGGCGTAGCCGGCAACGCTGTCCAGAATAGCGGCCGGCTCGACCTCGCTACCGTCTTCATACGTTGACGGCATGCCTTCGGTGACGGCTTCAATCTCCGCCTCGGGGTAGTGCGCCATGAACAACCCAAGGGCAGTCTTGGCTCCACCCCGCGCCGCCGACTTGAGCGAGCTCTTGTGAAGTTTGGTCGCCTGCTCCAGGATGGCGGGCACGTCGCTGAACTCGGTCGGCTCCTGGCTGCCAGAGGAAGTGAAGAACCTGGCGGCAAACCGCTTGGACGCCGCCAAAGTCTCGGCGATCAGCTCCCCCAGACGCGCAAGGCGATCCTGGCGGGGGCTGACAACCTTGTCATCGCCTAAACCGGCGGGAACTGCATCAAAAATAAAGTCATAAGTTTGGCTCAGGCTAAAAACAACATGGCAGTATCAAAAAAGAAGCGAGAAGTTACCAAGGACCGAGTTATAAAAAGCCGACAACTCAATCATATGAGTTGCCAGCGCGTCCTCTGCAGTTTGGGCGCGAGAAGTCTGCTTAGATATCTCTTCCGCAGCCATCTTCTCCGCCTCCGCCAACTTGTTGCGCAGGCTTTCCAGCTCACCAGTGAGCTGGCTGGATTCCTGCGCAAACTTGAGTTGCTGGGCCTCCATCTCCTTCTGATGAGCCGCCTTCAACTCCAAGTTGGCGGCCGCCAAGTCTGAAGCTTCATTCATAAGAGCTTGCATATCAGTGGACGCCTTCAGGATATCCTGGGCGTGGTCTAGCAGTTCTACAAATATGGATTCGCTAAGCTAAATGATTGACGGAAACATAAGTCAAAAGCATAATTGGAGAAAGGGATCAACTCTACCTTCATCTTTTTTGCGGGCCGCCTCCAGATCGGCGATCCGCTTGTCCTTGGCCTCGCATTCTTTCTTCAGGTCGCGATGGCGCCGGTTTATCTCGACTCGCGAGGAGACAAGCTCGACGTTGGCGGACACAAGACCCTGTAACAAAAACCAAAAGCATATGACATATTGTCAAAAAACCACTAAGCCGGCAGTCAAAGTTTCTTTTGACTAAGCCATCTAAGTGCTCGGGGGGAAAGACTATGTATATGCCGGAGAAACTTACAGATAGGTCGCCCTCCAAGTCGTCGAAGGCCTGCGAGGCAAAGGCGGCAAAAGCCAAGGTTGACTCCTTGGCCTCCTTAAAGGTAGACCAAGGGTCTCTGACTTTGCCGCCTCCCGCAGTCGGAGCTGCCCTCCGAGACCCGCCGGCAGTCGTCTCCAGCAACCCTTCATTGGCGGCGCGCGATTGAGCGGCATCATCGGCCGTAGCCTCAGCCAGTAATAGAGGAGTTGTCGGCGCGCGATCGGTGGAGGGGATCTTTGGCGGAGCACCCGAAGCCGGGGCTGGAGGTTGGCGCCGAGCGTCAGCCATGAAGCTGCCAGCGTGGGGCGGGGGAGTTGGCGGCACGGTGGCCGGCGAGCCGCCTTGCGGCCGCTTTCCTTTGCCAAGGAGCCTGGTTGGCAACCGGGAGGTTGCGACCCTTTCCCTGTCAAAATACAAAGCAAGCACAATAAGTCAGCCAATATTCAAGAAGTTCGCCATCTGGAAAAGGCAAAGTTGAGTACCTTCGGGGGATGTTAATCCCCGCATTCTCGCCAATGTTGGCGAGAGTCGGCTCGGTAGCCGATGCAATCCGTTTCTTCCTCTCGGCGTTCGCCTGGAGGAAGCAGCGCCGGATGCCTTGCGCTTCTTCGTCTTCCCGGCTTCCGACTCGTAGAAGTCGGGAGCCAGGTCATCCTCCTTCAACTCGGAGAGCTGAAAAAGAAGATATGTTAAAGGAACTCAACCTTAGCCGGATAAGCTGTCAAACAAGGGGCAAGGCAAGAAAATATTTACCTCGAGGGGAGGATTGTCGTGGGTGTGCATGGGCACGCCCTCGGCCGCCTTCACCGACCCCGCCTTGACGAGGCTGCGGAGCCGGAATGCCAGGTCGGCGACCGGCAATATCTCTTCGCTCACGCGAAGAGAGGCTGTGTCAGTAGGCGAATACTGACACATCTTGTGTGGGGGTTGTACCGCAGGGGGAGGATTTGCCGGCCGAGCCAGCAAATGACGGTGTCGACCCCATCCAGCTGGGGGGGAGCCATCGTCCTCGTGAGGAACTCGATCCGCCTTTGAATAAGGCGGAGTTCCTCCGTCAACTTGGGCACCGCCTCGTCCCAACATGGGCGAGGCATGGGTGGCGCGTTGACGAATGCCGGGATGCCGACTTGACGGACCGGCGCTGCCATGTCTTGGCAGTAGAAGAAGGTGGAGGTCCAGCCCTTGACGGACTCGAGGTATGGTATCTTAGGATACCATTGGCGGCCCTGGCGGCAGTTGAAGGTGACACTGCCGCAGGTTGCCAGCCCACCGTCCGGCACCGTCTGTCGCCGGCAACGGAAACAGTATCTAAAGAAGTCTAAACTAGGCCTAATACCTAGATAGCCTTCGAAAAGAGTTGTGAAGCCGGCTAAGACTAATATACTATTGGGTGCGATATTATGGGGCTGGAGCCCGTAGTGATCTAAGACCTCACTAAAGAAGGCGGAAGGCGGAAGAGCCATTCCCCTGACCAGATGGGAGGTAAGGATTACCCGTTCTCCGGCTTCCGGGGCCGGAATGATGTCTCCCAAGGCGGCCCTCCACCGGCAATCCTCCCGAGTGGGGAGGTAGCCGACTGCCTCCAAATCTTGGAGGGCGTCCTTGTCGACAATGGAAGGCAGCCAATAGCGGGACCCGAGGTCCGGCGCTTCTTCTTCCTCGTCGCCGGGGGCGCTCGTCGCCGCCGTCGCCACGGTATTTGGTGGAGGAGAGAAAGGGCCCGCCGCCGGGACGCGCGTGGCAGAAGCCCGAGGGGGGACGACGGAGACATTGCCCGCCGTCGCCGCCGGAGCGGGGCGAGTAATGGCGCCGCCCATCGACGCTGCGAGCGCGGCTTCGGTCGCCGGACCGCTCGACGCCGTCGAGTGAGCTGGACCGGTGGACATCGCCGTCAGAAAAGGTCGCCGGAGGAGAGAAGTTCGCCGGAGCTCGTTCGGAGGCTGGGAGCAAAGAAGCGGAAGAGGCAAGGGCGCGAGGAGAGCAAAAGGCAGGGTAAAGAAATGGACCGTTTGGCTACCTATTTATAGGGCCAGGCGTTGCTCCCTGTGCAACGGCGTTTTTAGTCGGACACGTGTCCAACATCCGTTGCAGCCCATGATTGCACGATCTCCACGCCTCCTCTTTTCCCGCAATTTGTGATCGTGGCGAGATTCCCGCTTAGTCTGTTTTCAAACTGTCGTGAAGCCGGCTAGGCGGTAACCGTCAAGAAGAATGCTCGGCAAAGATTGCCGAGTAGCCGTCTTTTCCCATGATGGATAAAGGCGGCCGCGTGTCAACATCAAGGCACGCGTGCCTCGTTGATTTTCAGAATGGTTCAAGTCCTGCAGCCGCCAACTTTGGCAGATGAAGAATCAAGAAGAAGCCGGCGCCTGGAGAACTTCAACCTTTCCGGGGGCTAATGTTGGGGATATATCAACTAGGGGTATAACCAGCATGGATCAATCCGGCTAGTTCAGGGTGGCCCAAGGGTGGTAAGGCCAAGGCCTGCCGGGCGGCCCAGATAGCTGACGTGCAAGGAAGTAGGCGGACGGTCCAAGGAAGGCGGAAGGCCTAAGCCCACCAAGCCACCGAGCCCAAGACGGAAGGCGGTGACTAAGCCGGCTAGGTCTAGGACTCTGTTTACTTGCCGGACAAGTACTTACCTTGTACCCTGGGGTCTGGCTGCCTATATAAGCCGGCCACCAGGGAGCCTTTAGGGCAGAGACAATCTCATAGGCATCATACTCATTGTAACCTGTTCACGGCTATTGCCTCATAGTGAATTATAGCAGCACGTAGGATCCCGCCACCGCAGTGGGATCCGAAGCTGGGTAAACTCGCCGTGTTCAATCCCGACCTCGACGACTCCAACCTTCTTCCCCGCAATCCATACGTAGGCTAGAGGACCCCCGTCTTCTATCAATTATGCCGATACCACGACATATCTACCAGTTTGAACCTTTGGACGGAGCTAGAAAATAGGTAACTTAGATACATAGGGGAAATATGATTGCAAGAAAAGACAAAAGATGGCATGCATCTCAACACAGATGAGGAACCATAGACTTTTATTTCATAATCATATTTAACTTAATACAATTATAAATTGCTAAGTGTAGAAAGGACGTAGCTGCTCAATATTCCAAGGCCGTCTTGTTTGCTCGAACAGATCGTCAATGCCTCTCTTGCGCTTGGTTCCCCTTTTTCCTGCCGCCTTCTTGCGCTTTTTCTTTTCTTCTTCGTCGCGGATGTCGGCTAGGTAGTAGGAACCATTGAGCAGCGCCTTTGTGACTATAAACGGTCCTTCCCATGGCGGGGATAACTTGTGCAAGCCTTTTCTGTCTTGAATTAGGCGGAGAACCAGGTCACCTGTTCTGAAGCTTCGCTTCCGCACTCTCCGGCTATGATAGCGGCGAAGTTGTTGCTGGTACAAGGCGGAGCGATGGAGAGCGACGTCTCTTTCTTCGTCTAGCAGGTCTAGGCTATCATGTCTTGCACCTTCTACGTCTTGCTCGATGTAGGCTTGGACTCTTGGGGAATCGTACTTCATGTCGGTAGGTAGCACTGCCTCTGCGCCATATACTAAGAAGAAAGGAGTGTAGCCGGTGGATCTGTTTGGCGTTGTGCGCAAACTCCATAATACTGACTGTAACTCATCTGCCCAAGCGCCGGCTGCCCTATGTAATGGAGCTTCGAGACGAGGCTTAAGTCCTGATAAGACTAGGCCGTTTGTACGCTCTACTTGCCCATTGGATTGAGGGTGTGACACGGATGCCAAATCAAGCCGGATGCCCAGATCACTCCAGTATTCTTCTATATCGCCTTGAGACAAATTGCTGCCATTATCGGTGATAATGCTGTGTGAAACTCCAAACCGAGAGATAATTCCCCAGAGAAAATTGGTGGTTGTTCGTGCGTCAAGTTTGCTGATCGGTTTGGCCTCGACCCATTTGGTGAACTTGTCGACAGCGACCAATAGGTGAGTGTACCCACCGCGCGCCTTTTTGAAGGGACCCACCATGTCTAAGCCCCAGACCGCGAACGGCCAGGTGATTGGGATTGTCCTTAGCTCCTGTGCCGGCAAGTGAGGTTGACGGGCGTACAACTGGCAACATTTGCATGTCTTTACGATGTTCTCGGCATCTTCTTTGGCGGTGAGCCAGTAGAAACCTTGGCGGAAAGCTTTGGATACAATGGACCTAGCGGAAGCATGATGCCCGCAGGCGCCAATATGTATGTCCTTCAGAATTTCCCGGCCTTCCTCCGGCTGTATGCACCGCTGATAGATGCCACATGTGCTTCGCTTGTATAGCTCGCCTTTTATTATCGTGAATGCTTTGGCTCGCCTTATGATCTGCCTTTTTAGCACCTCATCGTCCTCCGGCAACTTTTGGTCGATTAGAAAATCGAGATACGGGACTGTCCAATCCGGCTGTGTTAAGTAGACAGCGAGACTTGCCGCCTCTACCGGTTCTTCTGAGTCGGGGTCCATCAAATCGGCGCCTTTAATGGATGGCTTGTGCAATTGCTCCAGGAAGATATCTTTTGGTACCTTTTTGCGTTCCGATCCCAGTCTTGCAAGTGTGTCTGCCGCCTCATTTTCGGCTCTTGGAACATGTCGGACTTCGTAGCCTACGAAGTTTTTTGCAAATTCGTCAACTTTGGCTCTATAAGCTGCCATTGTTGTGCTTTTCGCATCCCATGTTCCGCTTACTTGCTGCGCGACCAGATCTGAGTCGCCATAACAGAGGATTCTTTTGACGACTAGGTCGTTTGCCACGTGTAACCCGTGAAGCAAGGCTTCGTATTCGGCAACATTGTTGGTTGCTGTGAAGTGGATTTGTAACACGTAGCTAACCTTGTCACCTTTAGGCGTGCGTAGAACGACTCCGGCCCCCGAGCCTTTGAGCATCTTTGATCCGTCAAAGTGCATGACCCAATATTCTGATTCGGGTAGTGTCGTTTCCTCCATGGCCTCTGTCCAGTCGGCGACAAAGTCGGCAAGCGCCTGAGACTTAATGGCGGTCCGTGGTTTGTAGACTATATCAAAGGCGGCAAGTTCGATGCCCCACTTGGCAACTCGACCCGTTGCCTCTGCATTGTTGATTATGTCTCCCAACGGTGCCTTGCTGACTACTGTCACTGTGTGTTCCTGGAAGTAATGCCTAAGCTTTCTGGCGGCGAAGAATACGCCATAAGCCAGCTTTTGGTAATGCGGATACCTCTGCTTGGAGGCGGAGAACACTTCACTGATGAAGTAGACCGGTCGCTTCTCACACGCCGCGGCTTCGCTCTCCTTTCTTTCCACAACCAAGACAACGCTGACAACAGCTCCTGTTGCCGCGATGTACAACAGCATTGGTTCCTGTGATCGAGGTGCTGCCAATATCGGAGCGGATACGAGGGCCTCCTTAAGTTGTTGTAAGGCGGCGTCTGCCTCTGCTGTCCACTCGAAGTTGTCGGATTTCTTCAGTAGCCGGTAGAGGGGCATTGCCTTTTCCCCTAGGCGGCTTATGAAACGACTGACGGCTGCCGTCGATCCGGCTAGGCGCTGCACGTCCTTCAGACAAGTAGGTCTGGATATGTTTTGGATGGCCTTGATCTTCTCCGGGTTAACCTCGATCCCTCGTTCTGAGACGATAAATCCAAGCAGTTTGCCGGCTGGAACGCCGAAAACGCACTTGGCGGGATTGAGTTTCATCTGATACCTCCGGAGATTCTGAAAAGTTTCTTCCAAGTCCTCTAGGAGGTCTGCCTTCTTTTTTGACATTACCGCGATGTCGTCTACATAGACGTGAACATTGCGGCCGATCTGTTCATGCAGGCAATTTTGCATACAGCGCTGGTATGTTGCCCCTGCATTCTTCAGGCCAAAAGGCATTGTAATGTAGCAGAAAGTCCCATATGGAGTTGTGAAAGATGTTTTCAGCTGATCTGACTCTCTCATCTTGATTTGGTGGTACCCTGAGTAGGCGTCCAGAAAACAAAGCAGCTCGGAGCCTGCTGTGGAGTCTACGACTTGGTCAATTCTGGGCAGCGCAAAGGGGTCCTTTGGGCAGCACTTGTTAACACCGGTATAGTCAATACACATCCTCAGCTCTTTATTCTTCTTTGGGACAAGTACAGGATTTGCCACCCAATCGGTGTGTACAACTTCTTTTATGAAATTGGCGGCCTTCAGCCTATTTATCTCCTTCCCTATAGCCTTGCGTCTCTCATCTCCAAAGCGTCTTGTTGCTTGCTTCACCGGCTTGGATCCTTTTACGACGTTGAGCGAGTGCTCGGCAAGTTCCCTCGGTACACCAGGCATGTCGGAAGGCGACCATGCAAAGATGTCACGATTCTCACGGAGGAACTCGACGAGCGCGCCTTCCTATTTGCTGTCAAGGTTGGAGCCGATGACAACTTGCTTAGACTTGTCACCTGGGATGAGGTCCGCCTTTTTGGTGTCTTCTGAAGCTTCGAAAGTCTTCTTGACATCCATCTTTGGCTTTGGCATGGAGTTGTCTGCATCCGCCCCGAGCAGCGCGAGTTCTTCCTTGTGGATGACGACTTCTGTGAAGGCGGCCATGCCACGCTCGCACTCCTTGGCTTTCTTGAAGTTGCCGGAAACCGTGATGGTTCCGTTTTCCCCCGGCATTTTAAGCTTGCTGTATATGTAGCACGGCCTTGCCATGAACTTGGCGAAAGCCGATCGTCCGAAGATTGCATGATAGGCGCTTTTGAAGGGGACAACTTCGAACCGGAGGAACTCTGAGCGGTAGTTCTCTTTTGGTCCGAAAGTTACCTTCAGCCTGATGCTTCCCATTGACTTTGCTTGCCTGCCGGGCACTATGCCATGAAATGTGAGGTTGCTGTGATCCAGCTGATCCTCTGATAGGTTCATGCGGCTTAGCGTGTCGTAGTACAGGATGTTGAGGCTGCTGCCGCCATCCATGAGTACCTTTGTGAGTCTGAAGTTGTCGACAATGGGGTCGACGACAAGGGCGTACTTGCCTGGGTGAGGGACGTGATCAGGGTGGTCGGACCGGTCCCAAGTGATTGTTGCCTCCGACCAGTTCAAGTACTGAGGGACGTCCGGCATTGTCGCGTTGAGTTCGCGCATCTCCGCCTTATCCGCTTTAGCCGAAGGCGTGCCGACAAAGCACACAAGAGATTCTTTGACCTTCGGATACGGCTTCTTTTTCTTGGCGGCTGTGTCCTCTTCGCTTGAGATAGACATGTCGTCGTCATCCTCATCCTCCTTGCTGTCTTTCTTGTCGTTCTTTTTTGACTTCTTTGACTTCCACCCGACTGTGGGATCCTTTTTGAAGTCGTCCATGAAACGGCACTCTCCAAGCATATGGTTGACCTTGCCCAATGAGGCGTGGATGGGACACGGCAAAAGCTTTGCTTGTTCATAAGTGATTCGCGCCGCCTTAGGCCCTGAGCCGGCTTCGCGACTATCTTTCTTATTTTTTCACTTCTTTTTGCCGGCGTTTCCTTGGAACGCTACGGCTACCTCATTGGAAGGTCCGTCTTTGTCATCCGCCGCCTGCTTGCGCTTGTTGTTCCGCTTTGGTATGATGTTGACGTCTGGGTCATCGTCCCGGGCGTCGTCATCCGCCGCCGCGTATTGGGCGGCTAGGTTGAGCATCTCACCAAGGTCCGTGATTTGCTCGCGAACGAGCCTATGACGGAGCAAGGACTTCTTCTGTAGGCCCGTGTAGAAGGCATGGATAGCCTGTGCGTCCGAAACACCATGACAGTTGGCCTTTTCGGATATCCAGCGGCTGACAAAATCTGTCATGGTTTCGTCCGGTTTTTGGATACAGCGCCGCAAATCCATGTAGGTATTTGGACGCTTGTATGTTCCTTGGAAGTGCTGGGAGAAAACCTTTTCCATGTCGTACCAGCTATGGATGGACTTTTCAGGAAGGTTGTCGATCCAAGCTCTTGCCGTGCCTTCCAACATGAGAGGTAGGTAGCGAACGACAATATGGCTGCTCCCGCCGGCAATCTCTATGGCCATGGCGTAGTCGGAAAGCCATGAGTCCGGCTTAACGAGGCCGTTGTACCTAGAACAGTTTTTTGACACTGATGTCATGTCCTTGGGAACGGCTCTTTGCGGATGGCGTCACCGAAGCACTTTGGTCCAGAGTATAGCGGCTCCTTTCCTCTTGCTATGTCTTGTAGGCGGTGTCGTGCGTCTTTTGGATCGAGCTGCCGTGCGCCTCTGTTTGCGTCCGGCTCGTCCTGCGCCGCCCGGCTTATGTTGCGCCTGGGCCCTTCTACCTCCTCTCTCCTCTTGCTGCCAGTGCTATGCTGCGGAGACCGGCTGCGGCCTCTCCTTGGAGGGTCGTTGCCGGCATCTTTTCTAGGCGGCTGCCTGTTGTTCCGGCTACCGCCATTGTCGCGTCTTGGCTGAGGTGGAGGTGGTAGGTCTCCTCTGCTTCCCGTCCTTGAATTCTCGTCCCGCCTTGGCTTTGGCGGCGGTGCCTTCTTTGGAGGTGGCGTTGCCTTCCTTTTGTCGCCATGGCTACTGGAGCCAGACGGGCCTTCGGGGTCTGCGCCGGGTGCAGCTTTGCACTTGCCTGACTTAGACTCTAGGTCTCCCCCGCGGGCATCCGCCATGTGGCCGTAGGAATCAGCGCGAGCTTGTTGTTCTAGGGCCTTGCTTACGAAGTGTCTTGCGTTGGTCAGCTTTTCTTCCGCCGTGTAAGTGTTGTCGTCCAGGGTATCTAACGCGGCAGCCGCGTTGAGGATAGGGGTGCAGAAGACAACATCCCCCCTTCTATCCACTCGTTGTGGTGTCGTACGCCAATCGAACCCTAGGTCTTGAGCCGCTGTCGTTGCCTGCGTAGGCGGCTCTTTTCCACGGCGGTTTTTTGATGACCTTTTCTCCTCGAAGAGTTGTCGGCTTGTGTTGGCCGACATCTTCTCCTGCTCTTTCTTGATCTTCTTCGCAAGGCTCTCAACGTGCTCCTCTCTTTTTTGCAGGAAGTCAGAGTGCTTAAGCATGTTAAGCCTAAGCTCTTCCACTTCGTCGAGTGGGGTGTTTTTGTTTACCGGAGTATTCATGATCTACTTCTTTGATGACGGAGAGCAAATCCGTGGGTTTGCTGCTGCCGCCTTTCTCGAGGCCAGTTTTCTTCTTTGCGCACACCTTGTCGGAACTTTCAATGAGTTGGCCGGCAGTGGTGTCTCCGGCTTCTTCCGCCGGCTTGATTTGCGCTTCCGAAGTAACTGGGGTTGTCTCGTGACCGACAACAATCATCATAGCCAGCTTGTCAGGCATGTCTGTATCCGCTGTACCCTCTGAGGGAGCCGGATTTCCACTGGAAAAGCGGGTTTTGATCTTCTCTTCGAAGAGACTAGCATCATCATCGGAGTCAGAGTCTATGTTGACTTGAACGGTAGATCTGGATCCGGCATCTGACATCGCATCCTCCTGCAGAGCAGGGAGGATTGATTCAGGATCGTTGTTTTCCGGCTGGGAGTCGGATCCTAGTCCGACAACTCCGACGAAGTGGAAATCAGATTCGGCCGACTCTTGAGAGAAGGCGGATTCAGATCCATCTTGCCGATCGACTGCTTGGTCGAAGGGTTGGTGGGTGGGGTTGTAGAAACGCGGTAGGCCGTACGCCTCTGGCGTGTACCCGATGAAGACGTCGATCCCTCCGATCGGCACGATTGCGCATCTGATAAGGTAGTCGTCCGCTGGGAGCCAGGACTCATCCGAGTTGACGTAGCTGTGGCCGTCAAACCTTGTGACGCGACCGACGGCGATCTGCTTGCCCACGCCGCCAAGTGTTCCCGCCTGGAACGTGACGCCAGGAACCTTATGCCCCACGGTGGGCGCCAACTGTCGTGGTATCGGCATATTTGATAGGAGACGGGGGTCCTCTAGCCTACGTATGGATTGTGGGGAAGAAGGTTGGAGTCGTCGAGGTCGGGATTGAACACGGCGAGTTTACCCAGCTTCAGATCCCACAGCGGTGGCGGGATCCTACGTGCTGCTATAATTCACTATGAGGCAATAGCCGTGAACAGGTTACAATGTGTTTGATGCGTATCGAATCGCTTGCCCTAAAGGCTTCCTGGTGGCCGGCTTATATAGGCGGCCAGACCCCAGGATACAAGGCAAGTACTTGTCCGGCAAGTAGTCAGAGTCCTAGACCTAGCCGGCTTAGTTGCCGCCTTCCGTCTTGGGCTTTGGTGGCTTGATGGGCTTAGGCCTTCCGCCTTCCTTGGACCGTCCGCCTACTTCCTTATACGTCAGCTATCTGGGCCGCCCGGCAGGCCTTGGCCTTACCACCCTTGGGCCACCCTGGACTAGCCGGATTGATCCATGCTGGTTATACCCCTAGTTGATATATCCCCAACACCAGAATCTGGCATCTGCCGGGTTTAGCTGTCTGGTTCCTATCCGAGATCCCAAAGGGTTCTCGTCTGGCTGATACCCGAGCTGCTGCTGCCTCGAGTTGCCATCATTGAGCATGTCCTGCGCAGGGATCATGGCCTGCTGGGGAACAGAGGCGACCTCCCTCTGCGGGTTTCCCTGAACATGAGGAGGGTTCCGGGGTGGATTACCACGGCCAACCGGGTTATTGTTTCCCACACCCAGGTTACCATCCCCACGGGTACTTCCCGCCTGCCCCGAGATACGCTGCCCGGCTTGCCCGGCTTGCTGGATACCGGCGAAGGCCGGGTCATAGGTCTGTAGTTGCTTGTTCTTTCCGGAACCTCGACTTCGGCTCCGGCTCTTGCTTCTGCTCGGATGCGGGGAAGAGGCCTCCCCGTCCGACCTCTGGCTATTGGGTCTGACTGAGTGCACTTGGGACCCTGCCCCGGGGTTCTTCTTCTTGAAGGCCTGATTCTGACGATTGGCCTCAATCACCAACTCGTTTACCCGCTCCTGCTGCTTGCGCAGGGCCTCACCGGATAACCCCACCAACTCGGCCATGGCGGCTTCGGCGGCCCTAAGGGTTTTCGCCGGTGAGCTGTACACCGGCTTCCCCGCTGAAATCCGACTTCCCGTGTGACTGGTGGTTGCTCCACCGGCCAGCTCCTCATTCACAATTCTCCCTTTCTTGCGCAGATCCGTGATGCGCTTGTCCCGGGAGTCTACCTTAAGGAATCCGTGAGCTGCATTGTACTCCCGGAGGCTAGCATTGAGCTCGCGACGGATCTCGGCGATCTCCTGCGCTTCAGCGAGTAGCAACCTCCGCTGCTCCTCCAACTCAGCCGAAGTGGCCTGGGTATCCGCTTCGGCAGCCACCGGTACAGTTAATTTGGCCACCAGCCCCGAGAGGGGATCCGGGCGACGCCGCGGCTGGAACGGCTGCGGATCGCCATCTCGGGCCACAGGTCTTTCCTGCGGGGGTTTGGCCAAACGGGGGTGGGCGCTCCCGGTATCGCCGTCAGCGTCCTGGTACTCGTCCTCGGTTGCCCCGACCATCATCACCGCGACGGAACTCGGGGAGCGACCGGCACGCAGACCCCGAGCAGCGCAGAGCATGGGAGGGTCCTCAGCTTCCAGGACCACGTCCGGGTAGCTACAGACAACCTCTGTGGTGACGTAGATGGTGAAACCACCAAAGTCAATGAGACATCCGTTCACCGGAAACTGTCTGTTCCGGAAGCACCCTGCGTTGTCGCAGACGAAGTCCATCTCCCCTAGCCTTACGACCAGGCCAGAGAGAACCCGAACCTCGAAGTGAACAGGGGAGCCCGTCCGGATGTGTACACCAGCCAACGCCTCTGTCGGCCCCACGGTGGGCGCCAACTGTCGTGGTGGTGTCACGGCAGATGCCATAGGATGGCTAATGTGTGGGGCCGTTGGACGTTGGTGGATCCGGGGAGGGATAGCGAGCTGACAAGCCCACACAAGGAGGATCCCGGTGAAACCGAGATCTCCCAGGAACAAGAAACAAGATCAAAGTGCGAGGGGGAAGATCTGCCAAACACAAACAAATGCACGAAGGCTCACAACACACACACGATATACCCAGGTTCAGGGCCCTCGTGAGGAGGTAACACCCCTACTCCTGCCTTTCCTCTCTATATAGTTGTGGTATAAGAGTTACAACTTGCTGCTAGATCTCTCAAAGGGAGAAGTACAAAGAACTAGATGAACTCAAGGTGAGAAGAAGTGAATGCTCTAAGAGTAAATGTGACTATAGCTTTTGCTCCGAAGTTGGTCTCTCGCTCTCAGGAGCAGTTATGGCGCCTTTTATAGAGCTCCGGCCAGGAGGGCCAGAAACCCTAAACTGGCTTGGCCCCACTGGACAGACCTAGCCGGCATGCCGTCACCGGCTAGTGCGACCTAGTCGCCGGACTATCCGGCGTAGCTCCTTCGTCATCATCTCGATAAGGACGGCAGGCGCCGTCCTGCACCATCATTGTCCCCCTGTCAGAGACAGGACATGTCTTTGCCCATCCCGGATAGCCTTTTCCGGATTGCCGGGCTAGGTATGCCAGGTCTTGTCGTACCGGCTGACGCGCTCCCGTGTCAGGCGGGAGATGACCATGCTTCCGTGTCATGCGGGAGGTGACCATACTTCCGTGTCAGGCGGAATGGTACTTCCCCCGTAATAGACGGGAAAGCCTGCCATAGACCGTTGACGGCCTACCGGGATCCCTCCTGCCGGATACCTCCTCGCTTGCCACCGTGAGCTTCTTCTGCATAAGATCAAGACCGAGACTTATACTCCGGTTAGTACTTATCCGGATTACCTATCCGGTAAAGCTGAGTACTCCTCCTCCCGGGAGTTTCCTCGGAGCCCGAGATCCGGGATCCTTTCCGGAGGGGTCCGAGCTCGTCTTAGGATGAGTATCTCTAGGCCTAGCCTCCCGAAGATGTCTTAGCCTATCGGCAAAGACATCTTCGAGAAGCTAGTTCTTAGAGGAACCATCCGCTCATGTTTGTGCTGCGATTGTGAGGGCCGGGGGTGTCTATTTATAGATGCCTGAGCTGCCCCTTGCGCCTGCCAGGAGACATTTTGCCCTCTACCAGTGTTCAAGGGTCAAGCTGCCCTTTCAGCACGCCAGGAGTTGTCCGTTGCTCTTCGCCATAGGTCATGTACTGTTGGCACCTTATTGAATTATGCCGGGATCTGCCCCTACCCGGGGGGCAGCCCCCCGACAGCATGCGCTTGAGAGAGTTATGCGCTATTTAAAAGGCACTGCGAGCTATGAAATTCATTATTTTGGTTATCCTAGAGTACTGGAAGGTTATAGTGATTCCAATTGGATATCTGATGCTGATGAGATTAAGGCCACGAGTGGTTATGTGTTTACACTCGGTGGTGGAGCTGTTTCCTGGAAGTCTTGCAAGCAGACCATCTTAACGAGGTCAACTATGGAAGCAGAACTCACAGCATTAGACACAGCCACTGTTGAAGCAGAGTGGCTTCGAGAGCTTTTGATGGACTTACCTGTGGTTGAAAAACCCATACCCGCTATCCTTATGAACTGTGATAATCAAACTGTGATAGTTAAGATTAAAAGTTCTAAGGATAATTTGAAGTCATCAAGGCATGTGAAAAGGAGATTGAAATCTGTCAGAAAATTGAAGAACTCCGGAGTTATTGCGTTGGATTATATCCAAACGTCTAAAAACTTGGCAGATCCTTTCACAAAGGGTTTATCACGTAACGTGATAGATAATGCATCGAGGGAGATGGGTTTGAGACCCCTCGTATGAGTTGTCCACAGTGGTAACCTACTCTATGTGATCGGAGATCCCGTGAGTTAGAAGTGGGAGACAAGCTGTTGGTCGGCTGGGAGGAGAGTATCCTTACATTTTACTATCCCACTCCGCAAAGATGCAATACTCTCCTGATCTGCATGGCAGGTTGATATTTATCTTAATGTGTTCCAAGCGGTTTACTTTTATAAGCGGAGATGTTATCCTGCAGAGCATCTCTTGAGGAACACACCTATATGAGTCTGACTGTTAAACGTCGCAGTCTATGAGAGTCGGGTTCTCTTTAATAAACTCATGAAAGGCCTTGGAGTATGACGTATAAGCTCCACACCGCGGGGAAGCCTTGCGGTAGCCTAGTATCGGTCAAGGGCTTGTGTGAAATTAGGTCGCAGCAAACTTGTAGTTCAAGGCATAGTCCACTATTCAAGTTGTGGCCTAACGTAGCATAAGTTTCTAAGTGGAGTTCAACTTAACAATCCCCACTAAGCACCGGTATATAAAACAATGTTTTGGAACAAAGTGGTACAATGTGCCAATGAGACTTTGTGAGGGATTGCTGGAATTTTAGTATACTTGGGCTAAGGCCCAACTAAAATCCGAAATTCGCATGGCCCATTCTGGTTGGCTGGTTGTGCATGTACGTGACTAATGTTTAGTCCCATACTGCTAGTGGAGAGTGAGCTGCACCACTTTATATAGTGGGGTGTTCTAGTACTAGTATGAGCTAGTGAGAACAAGAGAAGATGAAGAGTGCCACACGCGCGCTCCTCCTCCTCGCTCGCCTCGCCACGCCACGCCTCGCCTCATCACGACGCGCCGCGGGTTGCGGGAATCTCGCCGAGCCGAGCTTATATTTTTGCAGTCCGGGAAAATTAATGAGTCATTGATTAGTAATTAACGGACGCGTTAATTACCTTGCCGTTTCCGATTCCAATGGGATCGTGGGGCGTTACCGACTCGATCGCGGCTTATTGCCCACGTTCTACCCGACTCGCTCCATATATACAGCCCAGGGCAAACCCTAGCCGCCACCACGAGATACATGGTCTCACACCGTTCCAGAGCATTGCACCGCCGTCTACCAAGTCTTCTCCATCCCGTCTTCCGGCGTGCACCGGTTGAAGGGACAGTAGGCCTTCCACACTAATTAAATTTGTTAACATGCTTCCACACTAATTAAACACAGTATTTCTTACATTCTTAGACATGACTACCAACATAAAGAAGCCGCCGTACATAAGAGCCTACAGCTCCGCATGCTGGACTGGAATATTCGAGTTCTTGCAGATGGATGAACAAACACAGCATAGTACAAGTTGCAAAATGAAGAGTTTTTTTTTAAATAATACGAATTTTTAATACAAATTTGGATTCTAGCGCGCGGAATCAGTAAATTTCAAAAATAGGGCGCGGTCGGCTTGACCCGTGCCGATCGGCACGGCCCGTGCCGAAAAGTTACCGTCGGCGGGACCCGCACCGACGGCTGCATGCCGCAAACGCGCGCAGGCCGGGCCCGCATCGTTCGGCGCCAGTCATGCCGATCGGCATGAGCCATGCCGATCTGGGCCGAAGTAAATATCGCGCGTCGGCTCCTCCCTTTCTTTCCTTCTTCTTCCTCCGGTCGACCCGAGCTCCTCCTCCTCCTCAGTTCTTCGTCCCCCCCCCCCCCTAGAAAACAGCGTCAAATCTTGCCCCAAAAATAAGATTGAGAGGGTTAGATTGGTAGGAAAGAAGAGAGGAAGACTAGGGCATCAAGGATCTGTTCATGGATTAGATATTCGTGGGTGCGTTTTGAGGAGAGCTGGTGGAGGATTGGAAACCATGGAGGCCAACAATGGTGGATAGGCAGTGGTGGGAGCTCGTGTTGGAGGAGACGGTGTGGTGGTGGAGCAGTGGTGGCGGTAGATTGAGGCCGGGAACGGAAGAAACGGGATTTCCACGCGTCAAGGGTAAACCCTAAGTAATCACTTGATGAATCTTGTTTAGTAGATTTATTTATTATGTTTGTGTTAGTTGTAAAATATTTGTGTCGGTGGATGTGATAGTTGTAGCGTATTATTTGACGAAATTAATTGTTTAGGTAATGGAAGTCGTTGATTTTGTTGTGCACTTCGGCGCCGGTAATGTCCGTGTTACGGAGACTGGGGTTGATCTTAGTGAATTTAATAATATGGTGATGCAGTTGCCAGACCAAGAGAGAGCTAGAATAGCAGCAGTGCAGGAGTTGTTCACTGGAAATTTTGGGTATAATCCTAATATGTTTACGGTTAAGATTCAGTCAGTGTGGTCCAAATCCCGTATAAATATTTTTCGGGAGTTGTTACCGCTGGATCGAACTGGTCAGTGGATAGATTGGCTAGCATCATGCAAACGTCGAGACACCAAACCTGAAATCCTACTGATATTTTATCCGAAACAGAACAATTTAGAACAAGGAGGCGGAGATTTTCAGCATGGAGAGAGCAGTGATGCTACTCATTCAGGAACTGTGAACATTCCTGAACAGTATGAGCCATCACTCAGTGTTGAGTCGGAAGGACCTCCGCCACTAGGAGAGGCTGATGCGGATGAGTACGAAGGTACTATGCAAGAAGAGATGTTGGCTGAAGATGAGGATGGTGTTGCAGAAGATCTTGATTCAGGTGATGAAGATGTTGGCAATGAGGATGAGGTAGATAATGATGAAGAAGATAATGTTGGAGATGTGCCGTTTCCTGAGTCCTGGAATGTCGACACTTTACCGATTCCTCACTCATGGGATCTCGACAAGTCGAATATGACGGCTGTGGATGATGGATATCATCCGACATGGGAGTACCGAAGGAAAAATGTAAGAATCGGAGCCCAGTATAACACAAAGCAAGAGTTGAGGGAAGTCGTGATTGAGTGGGCATTGTCCACGCAAAGGGTTTTCCGTACTGAGGTGTCAAATAGTCGATATTTGAATATGAGCTGCATTAATATTGACTGTCCAGTAAGGGTGCATGCTCACGTACCGAAGTACGACGTGCTTTGGGTGGTTTCAGATGTCGTACCACACACATGTGAGATCTCTAGTACGGTGCCGAACCATCCAAACCTGTCTTCAACTCTCATTGCACGACTCTTGTTTAGTGAGATAGTGCAGAAGAAAGACATGACCGCGAGAAGCATTCAGTTGACAGTTAAGAGTAGATGGAAAACAAAAATTATTTATGGGAAGGCTTGGAGAGCGAAGCAGAAGGCTCTAGAAATGAGATTCGGGACATTTTATGATGCTTATGATAATGTTGTCAAAATGGTTTCCACGTTGAGAGAGCGAAATCCTGGTACAGAGGCAACCGTCCAACTAGTAAAAATTCCTGGGCATCCTCAGTTGGCTGTGTTTGGCAGAATGTTCTTCTCATTCGCCATATGCATTGAAGCTTTTAAGTATTGCCGGCCAGTGTTGTGCATCGATGGCACATTTCTCACGGGCAAGTACAAGGGTGTTATACTTACCGCAATAGGTGTGGACGGCAACGGACAAATCGTTCCTGTTGCATTTGCCTTTGTTGAGAGTGAGAATTATGATAGCTGGTTATGGTTTCTGAGGCTGTTGAAAAGCGGTGTTGTGAAGGATAGGCCAAATGTATGTATTCTTCATGACAGGCATGCAGGTCTGTTGAAGGCAATCAGGTCACTAGAGCAGCCCGCCGATGATGAACAAACTCCGTGGACTGATGTGCAGAGTCGATGGTGCATGAGACATCTGGGTGCTAATTTTTATTCTTGCTTCAAGAGTAAACGTCTGATGAATCTGTTTAAAAGACTATGCAATGTGAATCAGCAACGGAAGTATGAATTTTTATGGGAGAGGCTCACCGAATTCACGCAGAACCAAGTGAAAGAGAGAAGAGTTGCACAGGCGACGACAGTTGCTGCTCAGGTGGCGGCGGCACAAGCGGCATAAGCGGCAGAAGCCGAAGATTCAGAACCAGTAGGGTTGTGTGATTTGCCTGGAATTGATCCACCTGGAACAAAGAGGAAGAAAGGAGCACGCATCCGGAATTTTGAAGAATGGATAGAGAAAGAACCGCCAGTGAAATGGTCTTTGTTGCACGATGCACATGGAGCGAGATATGGCATCATGACAACCAACCTTGCGGAGATATAATTTTGTCCTTCGAGGTAACCGTGGTCTGCCACTTACAGCTCTGGTCGAGGAGATTATGCATGGAACAATGAATTATTTCAGAGATAGATGTGTCGAAGCCGTGAATCATTGTCAGTGGTACCCTGCCACACCTTACTGTCGCAAGATAAGAACATACATGGAGAAGAAGACACAGAAGGCTCGGTTCCACAACGTGGTTCGAGTAGGTAATGAAGAAGCTAGGTATGAGGTGCGCCTGCCGACAGACAGATTTGGTGATAGCGTTCAGAGAACCCATGAGGTGTTCATTACTGACGGATATCCGCCAACTTGTGAGTGCACATGCAACAAACCCAGACTTCTTCACCTTCCATGCTCTCATGTGTTAGCAGTTTGTGGTCAGTTGGGCTTGCATGCAGCCACATTCGTGTCGCCATATTACATGAAGGACGCACTGGTTCAAACATGGACCGGGGAAATGAGAGGTTTCCGACTCGAAGGTAACTTCAACACGGTTGAAGAGGCTAATAGAGAAATCATTCCTCATCCAGCAAACATGCGGAATAGTAGAGGACGACGTCAGACACGGCGCATCCGGAATGATATGGATGAGTCTGAAGCAGGTGGTTCCACTCGTCAGTGTCTGCTATGCAATATGTTCGGCCACAAATATAAACATTGTACGAAATTCCCCCAAGGAGGCGCAACGGTACGTGGCCGAGGCACCCGAGGAGGAAGAGGCACTCCATGACTAACTTATTTAGTTTGCGGTTTCTAGCTACGGGCATACGGCATCTCGGTGGAGCACCTGACTCAGGAGCAGGTTACGCGGAGCCTCGAGGCGTACGTACTGTGACTATTTGGCAAGGTGATGTTCACTGAGACTCATCAAGACACTATTACTGCTCGTTGGGTACCTATAGCACTAGAGATTGCAGCGGCACAGAACCAAGAAGACATAGAGCAGCGGAGTTGGTGGTCTGCACTATTAGCTGCTACATACAGGGCTCTGTGCACCGTGTGCACGAAGAACTCGGATAGCTCTTCGATACTAGGATGTCCTCTATTTCTGCAGCTCTGGTCTTGAGAGAGGTTCCCTGTCGGTAGAACCGACCAGGCCCTGGGACTACAGACTGATAGATCACAACACAGTTGATCTTCCCACATTTGGTAGTATGTGGGCATATAGAGAGGTACCCATTCGATACTCCATTACTTTGAAGTTAGGTTCTTCCAAATTTTAATGTTCAATTATTCATTAAAAATTATAATTGTTTGCAGAGACGATTCCAGGGTGATCAAGTGAGAAACTGCTACGTGATGTTCACTGAGTGGTTTGATCAACTACCACATCACCAGGTTATATGGGAGTCATATCACGAGTCGCGGATACATGCACGATACCCCGGCGGGATTTCTTCTTTGTGCACCAGAGACCGTGCATATTGGTTGACTACACGTCGGATTGTGTTCGACGTCTTGGTGGAGGACATGTCGCAACACCGTGTTATGAGACAGTTTGGACTTCGCCAGTGGTCGGTGCCTCCTACTAGAGCTACACTTCCTCAGCACGTGCACAAGTAGGAACTACAACTTGTATTTAAAATGTGGGGTACTAGTGTTGTTCTAGTACGTACTTATGCTATGTGTGCATTTCGCAGGAAAGGACGGCAGGGAGAGAGATCGCTCGCATCTTATATGCAGACGATCCTACCATACATACAAGAATGGAGGAGTGCGACGGATCCGACAAATTTATGGCCCGCGGAAGCACCATTTGTGCTTGCTGATTTTGAGGAGTACCTCTGGATTTTGAGGAGTACGTCTGGAGGTACTCCTCAAAATCAGCAAGCACAAAGGGTGCTTCCGCGGGCCATAAATTTGCCGGATCCGTCGCACTCCCCCATTCTTATATGTATGGTAGGATCGTCTGCATATAATATGCGAGCGATCTCTCTCCCTGCTGTCCTTTCCTGCGAAATGCACACATAGCATAAGTACGTACTAGAACAACACTAGTACCCCACATTTTAAATACAAGTTGTAGTTCCTACTTGTGCACGTGCTGAGGAAGTGTAGCTCTAGTAGGAGGCACCGGCCACTGGCGAAGTCCAAACTGTCTCATAACACGGTGTTGCGACATCTCCTCCACCAAGACGTCGAACACAATCCGACGTGTAGTCAACCAGTATGCACGGTCTCTGATGCACAAAGAAGAAATCCCGCCGGGGTATCGTGCATGTATCCGCGACTCGTGATATGGCTCCCATATAACCTGGTGATGTGGCAGTTGATCGAACCACTCAGTGAACATCACGTAGCAGTTTCTCACTTGATCACCCTGGAATCGTCTCTGCAAACAATTATAATTTTTAATGAATAATTGAACATTAAAATTTGGAAGAACCTAACTTCAAAGTAATGGAGTATCGAATGGGTACCTCTCTATATGCCCACATACTACCAAATGTGGGAAGATCAACTGCGTTGTGATCTATCAGTCTGTAGTCCCAGGACCTGGTCGGGTCTACCGACAGGGAACCTCTCTCAAGACCAGAGCTGCAGAAATAGAGGACATCCTAGTATCGAAGAGCTATCCGAGTTCTTCGTGCACACGGTGCACAGAGACCTGTATGTAGCAGCTAATAGTGCAGACCACCAACTCCGCTGCTCTATGTCTTCTTGGTTCTGTGCCGTTGCAATCTCTAGTGCTATAGGTACCCAACGAGCAGTAATAGTGTCTTGATGAGTCTCAGTGAACATCACCTTGCCAAATAGCCACAGTACGTACGCCTCGAGGCTCCGCGTAACCTGCTCCTGAGTCAGGTGCTCCACCGAGATGCCGTATGCCCGTAGGTAGAAACCGCAAACTAAATAAGTTAGTCATGGAGTGCCTCTTCCTCCTCGGGTCCCTCGGCCACGTACCGTTGCGCCTCCTTGGGGGAATTTCGTACAATGTTTCTCTTTGTGGCCGAACATATTGCATAGCAGACACTGACGAGTGGAACCACCTGCTTCAGACTCATCCATATCATTCCGGATGCGCCGTGTCTGACGTCGTCCTCTACTAGTCCGCATGTTTGCTGGATGAGGAATGATTTCTCTATTAGCCTCTTCAACCGTGTTGAAGTTACCTTCGAGTCGGAAACCTCTCATTTCCCCGGTCCATGTTTGAACCAGTGCGTCCTTCATGTAATATGGTGACACGAATGTGGCTGCATGCAAGCCCAACTGACCACAAACTGCTAACACATGAGAGCATGGAAGGTGAAGAAGTCTGGGTTTGTTGCATGTGCACTCACAAGTTGGCGGATATCCGTTAGTAATGAACACCTCATGGGTTCTCTGAACGCTATCACCAAATCTGTCTGTCGGCAGGCGCACCTCATACCTAGCTTCTTCATTACCTACTCGAACCACGTTGTGGAACCGAGCCTTCTGTGTCTTCTTCTCCATGTATGTTCTTATCTTGCGACAGTAAGGTGTGGCAGGGTACCACTGACAATGATTCACGGCTTCGACACGTCTATCTCTGAAATAATTCATTGTTCCATGTATAATCCTCTCGACCAGAGCTGTAAGTGGCAGACGACGGTTACCTCGAAGGACAAAATTATATATCTCTGCAAGGTTGGTTGTCATGATGCCATATCTCGTTCCATGTGCATCGTGCAACAAAGACCATTTCACTGGCGGTTCTTTCTCTATCCATTCTTCAAAATTCCGGATGCGTGCTCCTTTCTTCCTCTTTGTTCCAGGTGGATCAATTCCAGGCAAATCACACAACCCTACTGGTTCTGAATCTTCGGCTTCTGCCGCTTATGCCGCTTGTGCCGCCGCCACCTGAGCAGCAACTGCCGTCGCCTGTGCAGCTCTTCTCTCTTTCACTTGGTTCTGCGTGAATTCGGTGAGCCTCTCCCATAAAAATTCATACTTCCGTTGCTGATTCACATTGCATAGTCTTTTAAACAGATTCATCAGACGTTTACTCTTGAAGCAAGAATAAAAATTAGCACTCAGATGTCTCATGCACCATCGACTCTGCACATCAGTCCACGGAGTTTGTTCATCATCGGCGGGCTGCTCTAGTGACCTGATTGCCTTCAACAGACCTGCATGCCTGTCATGAAGAATACATACATTTGGCCTATCCTTTACAACACCCCTTTTCAACAGCCTCAGAAACCATAACCAGCTATCATAATTCTCACTCTCAACAAAGGCAAATGCAACAGGAACGATTTGTCCGTTGCCGTCCACACCTATTGCGGTAAGTATAACACCCTGTACTTGCCCGTGAGAAATGTGTCATCGATGCACAACACTGACCGGCAATACTTAAAAGCTTCAATGCATATGGCGAATGAGAAGAACATTCTGCCAAACACAGCCAACTGAGGATGCCCAGGAATTTTTACTAGTTGGACGGTTGCCTCTGTACCAGGATTTCGCTCTCTCAACGTGGAAACCATTTTGACAGCATTATCATAAGCATCATAAAATGTCCCGAATCTCATTTCTAGAGCCTTCTGCTTCGCTCTCCAAGCCTTCCCATAAATAATTTTTGTTTCCATCTACTCTTAACTGTCAACTGAATACTTCTCGCGGTCATGTCTTTCTTCTGCACTATCTCACTGAACAAGAGTCGTGCAATGAGAGTTGAAGACAGGTTTGGATGGTTCGGCACCGTACTAGAGATCTCACATGTGTGTGGTACGACATCTGAAACCACCCAAAGCACGTCGTACTTCGGTACGTGAGCATGCACCCTTTCTGAACAGTCAATATTAATGCAGCTCATAGTCAAATATCGACTATTTGACACCTCAGTACGGAAAACCCTTTGCGTGGACAATGCCCACTCAATCACGGCTTCCCTCAACTCTTGCTTTATGTTATACTGGGCTCCGATTCTTACATTTTTCCTTCGGTACTCCCATGCCGGATGATATTCATCATCCACTGCTGTCATATTCGACTTGTCAAGATCCCACGAGGGAGGAATCGGCAAAGTGTCGACATTCCAGGACTCAGGAAGCGGCACATCTCCAACATTATCTTCTTCATCATTATCTACCTCATCCTCATTGCCAACATCTTCATCACCTGAATCAAGATCTTCTGCAACACCATCCTCATCTTCAGCCAACATCTCTTCTTGCATTGTACCTTCGTACTCATCCACATCAGCCTCTCCTAGTGGCGGAGGTCCTTCCGACTCAACACCGAGTGATGGCTCATACTGTTCAGGAATGTCCACAGTTCCTGAATGAGTAGCATCACTGCTCTCTCCATGCTGAGAATCTCCGCCTCCTTGTTCTAAATTGTTCTGCTTCGGATAAGATATCAGTAGGATTTCAGGTTTGGTGTCTCGACGTTTGCATGATGCTAGCCAAGCTATCCACTGACCAGTTCGATCCAGCGGTAACAATTCCCGAAAAATATTTGTACGGGATTTGGACCACACTGACTGAATCTTAACCGTAAACATATTAGGATTATACCCAAAATTTTCAGTGAAAAACTCCTGCACTGCTGCTATTCTAGCTCTCTCTGGGTCTGGCAACTGCATCACCATATTATTAAATTCACTAGATCAACCCCAGTCTCCGTAACACGGACATTACCGGCGCCGAAGTGCACAACAAAATCAACGACTTCCATTACCTAAACAAATTAATTTCGTCAAATAATACGCTACAACTATCACATCCACCGACACAAATATTTTACAACTAACACAAACATAATAAATAAATCTACTAAACAAGATTCATCTAGTGATTACTTAGGGTTTACCCTTGACGCGTGGAAATCCCGTTTCTTCCGTTCCCGGCCTCAATCTACCGCCACCACTGCTCCACCACCACACCGTCTCCTCCAACACGAGCTCCCACCACTGCCTATCCACCATTGTTGGCCTCCATGGTTTCCAATCCTCCACCAGCTCTCCTCAAAATGCATCCACGAATATCTAATCCATGAACAGATCTTTGATGCCCTAGTCTTCCTCTCTTCTTTCCTACCAATCTAACCCTCTCAATCTTATTTTTGGGGCAAGATTTGACGTTGTTTTCTACGGGGGAGACGAAGAACTGAGGAGGAGCTCGGGTCGACCGGAGGAAGAAGGAAAGAAAGGGAGGAGCCGACGCGCGATATTTACTTCGGCCCAGATCGGTATGGCTCATGCCGATCGGCATGACTGGCGCTGAACGATGCGGGCCCGGCCTGCGCGCGTCTGCCGCATGCAGCCGTCGGTGCGGGTCCCGCCGACGGTAACTTTTCGGCACGGGCCGTGCCGATCGGCACGGGTCAAGCCGACCGTGCCCTATTTTTGAAATTTACTGATTCCGCGCTCTAGAATCCGAATTCGTATTATCTAAAAAAACTCTGAGCTAAAATTGATTCCAAAGCCGTGGTTATTTTCAGTGCCGTCAGCATTCTTCAATGCCTCTTGGGCTTCACTGCGTGCGACAACAATTGAAAGGAAGCATCAGTGTTTTTTCCATATAACTCCTCCTCCCACAGATTAATCACAACAGAGGCATTCGAGCTCTACACTAGTGAGATTGCAAAAAAAAATCGTTCCCTGAGAAAGTTTCTCCATTTAGTTTAGAAAGTAAAACTAGAACTATGACATTAAAATCACACCAGGCCATCCAGAGGCTAATAATTATTTTGCAGTGGAAGAGACAAAAAAAAGTTAATGGAGCATCTCCCTCATGCATATCTAAATGCTTCTTATACAGACTTTTTTTGTAATTCATCGCACTCCTGGAAATCGTCAATCTAGATGTAACAAATAATTTGTACTAGACCGACCAAGTTAGCGAGTTCATAAAACATTAAACGGTTCCTTAAAGCATTCTTCATATCAACATTTGTGTGGTCTAGTTTCAAGCCATCTTCAAAAGCCTTGCATGCTTTTCCGTAGTCCTGTAAGTAGACAGCAGCAGATGATCAAGTCCATAGTCACGAAAAACGGAGTGTATCTATTATTTTTACCTTGAGTAACATATAAGCTGCCCCTTCTCGATAGTATCCTTTAGGCCAATAAGGTAGAGACTCTATGCACTTAGTAGCATCAGAGACGGCATCTTCCCCTTTTCCCATGAGCAAGAAGCAGAAACTCCTATTTGACAGCAAGTTTGCATGATGTTTTACTCTATCTTCAAGTTTTATTGCCTACAGTACACAAGTTCACATGCCTCTTTTATTATGAGGTACTTGAGCATCTTGTGTTTGGAATGCTTACGTACAAAACTAACCACATACATCAGTACATAGATTTCTGTCTGTCCCCACCAAGAACTGGTAGTCCATCTGCCTACCGTTGATAACCCCAAATTATTAAGTGAAAAAATAACTCCTAACTTCTTAATGCAATATTAAATTTCTTTAAGATCTCTAATGTGGGCAAAATATATATGGAAAAGGTCAATACGTCTATAAATACTCATTTATCGAACTGAAACAAAATACAAAATTCCGTTATGATTGACCAAAGTTCCATAGAGTTACTTGGTGTAATTTTAGTTTTGCTAGTTCGTAATACTTGCTTGAAGAGTCATATACTACAAAACAAGTTCGTAATAAAGTACAACCGGAATGAAAATAAAAGGTACTACATAGAAAATCAAGAGGGACACGCGGATGGCACAACAACTAATGAATACATACATGTACTTTACTTCGCCCTTCGGCAAGTTATGTGGAGTTGCGATTATGAAGAGAGTGTTGAAGTTGTGGTTGTATACCCCTTCAGATATTTCAAATGCCTTTCATTACAGTGGACTAGAGTAAAACATCCCGTTCTAACACTAATAAATGATGCAATGAAGGACGCTAACATGATCTTTTCGGTGGGTGTGTTTGGTTGGTGCACAAGTCACCTACAAACAATTTGGCTAGCCAACCAAGGTTAGTTTTGCCAACTTGCCATGCACTAGATTGGCAATAAAAAGAATTTAAACTGGGCAAAGGGGGATGTGCATCCAAAAGTTGGCGATCGCCCAAACAAAGGTTGGTTTATATGGACACTGCGAAGAAATTTGTAGTTAAGTTCGGACACAAACCAAAAAGTTCGTAGTGTGGATCTTTTATCCCCACCCGTTGGGATATACCCCTATAATCCACCATGCATGAGATCACGCTTTGAGATTTGCATGTTTTATGTCTCTACACTATGCAACGTCATTGTAATGACCATGATGAACCAATTCATATTTAGATCATACTACACTTATACATATGCATGTCAGAAATTTACTGAAATAATGAGTACCTAATTGTCGATTGACTCGATTCTAGATGTGGTGGCACTGTTTAATTGATTTCATCCATGGCATGAAATGGGTGAGTTCAAAAGGCAAGATGGCATAAATATATGAGCATAAGAAAAACAATTATTTTGGAAATAACTCATGTACTAATAAAAGGATATTAAACTAGTTTAAATGATAGAAAAGAGGCTATTCAACGATTGAATACACTTAAAGAATTTCTTCCGTACTTTCTACCTAATAACGTAATAACCGTCTTATCTGTTAAATAAAAATCTAGAAGTACCTAACAATAAATAGTTTTTGCCTCATTAAGGTAGCAAGAAAAAGTAACTTTGGTAAGGTATTAACATTGCCATACTATAGACACAAGTTTTTAGTCTAGACATAACAAACATCTTTCAAACAATCAACATGATGAACAATTACTTACGCAATTATACAGCGCTGCTGCTCTCATATATTCCTTTCTCCTAAAAGTCTCGGTAGCCTCTGATTTCACTTTAGCTATCTTTGCTTCCAGTTCCAGTGGATATTTAAACTGGTACAGAAATATTTGTGGTCAGAACAAATATGTCGAACCCACAGACAAGATGCTGCATTCCGACACTTATAAAAAGCAACACACCCTCCAGCGTGTGTGCTTGAACATGACACTTTTTCAGTCTTTATGATTACTATACATAGGAAGATCTACAGAACAATGGGACTATATAACAATAAATAACATTAGACGACTACAACTATGGATAGAACGAATCACATACTCTTGGGTTCAAATTAAAAATGTTCACATGCAAAATGATTCCATCAATACTCCAATCCGGCACAGTTGAAACTGGAGAAGTTAACGGAAATAACATTTCAACAATATCCCTTCTGCCATGAAGAGTAGCAATTTCAATTGCAGTTGTACCGAACTGCAGGAGTAGAACAATTGGTTAATTTTGCATTTAATCGGCAGCATAAATATAAACTGCACGTGCAAATAATTTATATATTAAAATAATCATATATACAACATAGCAAAAACATAATGCATCCTTTTTGTTCTTCGCCCGCACCCTCTGCCAAACCATGGATTCGCCTCCTGTTACCATTGCGCTAGCTTCTCAGTCAGCTCTGCTAATGTCATGTATTACTAATTCTATTGACCTTAAATACACATAGTATGACCAGAAAAATACAAAATATCATCTCCATTCTCCGCTGTGATCTCTCCTCCTGTGGGTTAGATCTGCCACCACTACCTTATCGCTCTGCTTCACTTATGTTTTGTGTTAGGCTTCTATTGATCTTAGATACGCATATAAAACACAACCGTGAGAAGACAAATATTGAACATTCGTTGATGAGAGAAAGAAGGATGCATATATTGTAAGATGCACCACCGCTAGTTTTTTTGAAAATGAGAACTGAGTGCTAGCTCAGTGGCAGAGGTTGCGAGTGCGTGCCTAGCCGGCCCGGGTTCGAGTCCTAGCTGTGCCAAAAAGGCTGCGGCAATGAATTCTCAGAAATCAGGCATCTCACCTTCTACCTAACAACATAAAGTCAAGGGAGGGATCATTCCCCCGTTGGCCACGTTCTTTTTTGTTTTCTTGAAAACTGGAGGAAAACAAGAACCCGGGATGGTTTAGCTAATCCCAGTGGGGGAGTCAACTTATGCCAACTAGGTGCACAGGACACCAGGAAAAATATTTTCCTTTGTAAAATAGCAATTTTTTACCACACATGCACCCCAAAGAATGTTTTAAATGTGTTGTGGCACCATGAGTGCACCCTAGGTCCAAATATTCTAGCTCCGCCACTGGCTAAGCCTATAGGATGTGAAGTGGTGTCGACACCATAACTCATATTAGAACTGGAAGTTTCAGACATTTCAACAAAATTGTTAGTTCGTTGCATAAGCTTTACACAAAATCAAGACGAAATGATAAATGGAGGAACGGCCTCTCTATTAAATATTTAAGACGAAACTTAGCTAAAACCTCTAAAAACAAAACCCAAAGCAGAAAAATAGGAGACCATCTGAACTCACAGCATCTCGGGTATTGGGATTAGCACCAGCATCTTGTAAGCACTTCATGATGTCAGGTCAGCCATTATCCGCTGCAACCATCGTGTAAGTGACACCATTATAGTCTTCAAAATTCGGATCAGCACCAGCCTGTGAGAATGAATTATCATCTGAATCAGTGCTTGAGATGTCATCTAAGCCTACAACATACACAAAGTGATGTTGCCCATAAACTACACTACTTATTAAGAAAGCTGGTAAAGATTACTGCCCTTAACGAGTATCCTCACACACTCAAATGATTTTTGCTGTATGGCCATACCGAGTGGGTTAGAATGAAGGTTTAGAACCTTATTAGGCTGTGGAAAGTGGAGATGTCAACTTATTAGACTTGTAAAAGGAGAAAATGAGAAAGAAAAAAGACCATTCATAAGTAAACAGAGTCAAGAGTTCTACAACAAGGTGAGCCTGTTTCACTTCGATAGAACTGCATATATCGGTTAAATGCTTTCTACTCTCGGGTGTAACTACACCCACGTCTCATATACCACCTTACAGAAGTATTTGTCATAGTTTATCCGTTTGAGTATATTCATATACTATATCTAAGATAGACCAAAACAAGTTTCATGAAAAAAATTGCTACTGTGCTAATATTTACACTATATACTCAAAATACCGTCATATATGCATATAAAAGAGAAGTATGTAGAATTTTTTTTACATACTACCTAAAAAGAAGTATCTACTGTATTAAAATAACATTATATACTACATACTACATGTTACATACCTCTCGGTATGATAGATACTCCATACATGTATGAAACAGACATGGGTGTCGCTACACCCGGGTGTAGTATGAATATATATATATATAGAGTATAATGTTAAATATGTGTGTGACTTGGTAAAGGTAGTGAAGAGCCGCTAGACCACAGTATTTCCATTTCAGATTCCAATGCAAGATAATCCAAATTGGGTGCTACATAACTTAACGGACATAACAAATAAGGTTTACTTAATACATTCAAGGGGAGAACAAAGAGACTGGTGCATTGGTGCTTACATCTGCATGGTGCTCCAACAAAAGTTTCACCAAGCCAGCTTCACCTTTAGAAGCTGCAATGTGCAACGCGGTCCCATGCACCGAGTGAAATATGTCAACATCCATTCCTCTTGAAAGCAGTAGTTCAACATTTTCATATTGTCCTACAAAGGAGGTTTCATAAAATATTAGTTTCCTGTTACGGTTAAAAAGATTACAAATGTCGCAGTATTGCGAATATTTATATATTTAAACTTCCAATTTGAATTCAGGTATTTGGCACTAGCTAGCACAATTCATCAACTTATGAGCAAACAAGACTTATTTTATAAAGGGTAATATATTAATATCAAGAAGATATCAAAGCACACCCAGTCTTTGCAACAACTCACTATCAAGAGCAAGTCGACACATCGAGTATGCACAATTTTTTTATTAAAATAAAGAAAAAGAAAACTAAACAACAGCAGCCAGAATAACCACCTCCCTAGATAAACACATCTGTTTCGAATAGGTTCTCCAAAAGCTACGCCTTCAGGAAGTGAACATGTCGTCTATGCTGTTGCTAATCATAGAATATCAGAACGTGGGTGTTCTCACCCTGGAGAGAACGTGTATGAGACTCCATGCAAAGCCTTCAACAACTTAGCAATGTCTAAACACCGCCACTCCACAGTTTAACCAACAAAGGTTGGACCAAGAGTTTCACCCCGAAACTCAACACCGGGTACGTATACTCAGTGAGCACTGATCACCACCAAGACTCAACCACCATATGATGTCGTCTCCATTTGCCAAGCCATCATCATCCGTGATCAAGAAGATATCTTGTACAGGAGAGGGAGCTAGTGTCATACCTAACATTACAACACCATGTAGAGCTGAGCCCTTAGTTCCAGCAATCGTTGGATCAGCACCGTGATCAAGAAGATATCTTGTAGTAGCAGCTGTCCCTAACATTGCAGAAATAAAGCCTGCAGTTGCACCTGAAACCAGAGTACATATCAGGTAGTGAAAGGAACCATACTACTGTATATACTAGTCCTGCCATCAACAGAACAAAGTTTCAACAATGGACAAGACAGTACTAGAACAGACAATGTTAAAATTATTTGATTTTGCTTCCACAGTTTACACATATATAGATTTTGTAAATATACAGAAATTCAGGCCGATTGCCCTGACAAATTGCAGCTTTAAAATCTTTTCCAAATGTGCAACCAATAGGTTGGGTGTGATTTGTGAAAAGCTGATCTCTCCAAATCAAACTGCCTTCATTAGAGGGCGGTATATTTTGGAAAGTGTAGTCTCTGCACATGAGATTATTCATGATGTAGTTAAAACTGGGCAAGATGGGTTCATTTTTAAACTGGATTACGAAAAAGCTTATGATAGGATTGATAGATCCTTCCTTATTAGAGTGCTTGAGTCTAGAGGTTTCAGCCCCAGGTGGGTGGCCCTGGTCAAAACCCTTCTGGATAATGGGTCAGTAGGAGTGAGGATTAATGATGTTAATAGTGAGTACTTCGTTGCGGGTAGGGGTGTGAGGCAAGGAGACCCTATTTCTCCCCTGCTTTTCAACTTGACAGCAGAGGTTTTCACTAAGATGCTGATGAAGGCCGCTGGGTGTGGCCAGATTACTGGTTTACTGACCAGTTTAAACCAAACAGGGGTGGTTAGTATGCAGTATGCAGACGACACTCTGCTGTTTATGGCCAATGATGTGGACAAGGCAAGGAACCTAAAGTGGTTATTGTCTTGCTTTGAACAAATGTCTGGCATGAGAATTAATTTCCATAAATGTGATCTCATTCCCATTAATGTGGATGAAGATAGAGCTCATACCATTGCTCAAATTCTAAGTTGTAAAATTGGTAAATTTCCCCTGAAGTATTTGGGGGTGCCTTTACATTATAAAAAACTTAGAAAAGAAGACCTTCAACCTCTGATTGACAAAATACTGAAGCAAGAAGGGGGGTGGAGGGGAAAGCTTTTGTCTCATGCAGCAAAACTTGAGCTAGTGAAAAGTGTTTTAGCTAGCATACCTATTTACTTGCTGAGTGTGATAAAATTCCCCAAATGGGCCTTGATTAACTCCCAAATGGCTCATTGCTTGTGGGATAATTACGAGGGACATTTTAAATACCACTTAGCTAACTCGCCCAGAAGAAGGAGTTTGGAGGGCTAGGGGTTCCTAATTTAGCATACATGAATATATGTTTGCTAGCCTCTTGGGTTAAAAGGTATCAGAATGATGATAATAAACTCTGGAAGCAAATTGCGGATCATAATTATATGATTAACAATCCAAACATCTTTTGTTGTGCCACCAATGATGCCTCTCCTTTTTGGAAAGGGGTCATCTGGGCTGCACAGGCAGCTAAGATGGGCTACCAGTGGAAGGTAGGTAATGGTAAAAAGGTCAAATTCTGGGAGGACTAGTGGTTTGGGACTTCTAGTTTGGCTATTCAGTATTGGGAAGTTTATGTCCTGGTTAATGAGAAAACCATTACTATACATGAGGCCTGGGATGGAGAGCAGATCAAAGTAACCTTTAGGAGGTGCTTTGATGCTAGGCTACTCCAACAATGGCAGGAAATTCTCTAGATTGCACAATCTATTCACATCAGTGAGGATGAGGATTGCTTATTGTGGAAACTTGAGTCTAACTGTATTTATACAGTTAAGTCTCTCTATGCTGTAGTAAATTTCATAGGAGTATCCACTGTAGATATCTCTTCTGTCTGGGAAATTAAAGTACCCCCAAAAATTCATTTCTTCCTTTGGCTCATGACTCATAACAGGTTGCTCACTAGAGACAACCTGAAGAAAAGACAACATATAAATGACTTGAATTGCCTCTTCTGTAATGAGGAGGAGTCCATTGATCACCTTTTCTTTGAGTGTGTGTTGGCTAGAGAGATCTGGACTTTTTTAGAATATATTCTTAATCTGAGCATATGCCCTGTAAGTTTGAGGAAGATCACTAGTAAGTGGCCTGATAGCAAATATAAAGTGGACAATATGATATATGCTTCAATTTTGTGGACCTTATGGCTGACAAGAAACAGTAGTTTCTTTAATAATGATCAGTGGTGGGGTTTGCAGGTGGTTTGGAGGAAGGCTGCCTTCACCCTTGCTCAATGGGGTGTGCTGGTCTCGGGAAGAGACAGAGAGAGGGTTTTGGAGGTGGTGAAAGCTATGGAGCATCTAGCTCAGGCGCCTCCACAATTATCGTGGGATCCTGGCTAAACTTGCAGGAGTTGACAGGAGCTGAGATAGTGCTGACTGAAGACTCTCGCCTAGTCGTCGAGAACGATTGGAAAACAACAGAAGAAGAGCTGGAGTCAAGACTGCTTGAGAACTCGCTGATGCTGATCCAAGATGGTCATCTGACCAAGGTGGTGAAGCGTTGAAAAGAGTAGACCCCAGAAGTGCTCTTTCCTGAAGTTGTCTTTGTTTGGCGTGTGTGGGTTGCCAGTTGTTGGGCCCAGACTGTAAAACTTCTCTTAAAACAGTAGACTGTTAGTATTTTGTATCTCCCTAGAGCAGGCGTTTTGCTGCATCCCGTAAGCTGTAAAAACAGATGTTGTGTGGTGGTTTCATTTTTAATGGAGTCGGGCAGGGGCCTTTGTATCTAAAAAAGATTTCGATCAGGTAAGCTGAGTGTTTGGTTTCCAGTTTGATTGCTATCATTATCTTTGGTGAGGCGACCGATGACGAGAGAGGCCCCTCGCGAACTCGCGACCATGGAGGCGACGGGTGCGCTCGGGGCGCCGCCGCCCTGATCTCCCTTGTCCGGCTGCTGCTGCAGCCCCCAAGACCAGATCCGGAGACTGCATAGCTTCCTCTTCCCGCCCAGCTCGGAGCCCTCTGCTGCCATCGGAGAAGCCTCGAAGGACGTCGCCTTCGCCCGAGGCATCAGCCACCGTCGCCGCTGCGTCTGCCGCCACGCGCAAGCTCCTCCAAGACCGCCCCGAAGCTCCGCCGGACCACCTTTATCCCTGACCTCGCTGCCGTCCGCGCCCTGCTCCCCAACCTCGCCAGCCGTCGTGCTCCTCTGCCTCGACCGAAGCTCCGCCGTTCTAGCCCTGGCAGTCAGGCCCCATGGACTAGGGGTTCGGGATGCCACGCGTTCCGGCGACCTGCCATAGCTCCGCGGTGGCCGCCGCCTCGGCACCGACGACCGCGACTCTCCCCTTCACCGAGTCCGGCTTGTCACCGCCGCCGTCCTTGCCTGAGGTAGAGGCTGGGCCTGCTGGCCCCGTGGTAGTTCACGGAGCCTCCCACCGCCCGCTCCAGATGCCGCCCTCGCCGTCCACGTCGCTCTCCCTCCGCCCCCACCGGATGCTGCCTCCGCCGCCACCCGAGCTCCCCCGGGATTTTATCCCCCGTGTGATGCGGCCCCAGCTCCGTTCCGTCGTGGTCGGCAGACCGTGTAACCTGCCCTGCCCGGCCGGGAAGGACTCCAGCGTGGACAAGGACAAGGAGTTGGAGATTGCTGGTGGCGCCATCAGTGTAGCACCCAATGCCTTCGTTGGCGTTCCTGCGACCCCGGCATCCCCGCGAGGTGACACTAATGGCCTCGCGGCTGGTGGGAGGCCTTGGCAGGTGGTTCGGCATCGACAACCCGGGGTCCCCACACCCTCTACTCGCCCACCTGCCGACCGGCCACGCCGTCAAATTCCTCGACACCTTCGCGGACTCTGCTTCAAGTGCTTGCAGACGGGGCACTTCATCGCCTAGTGCACGAACGAGATTTGTTGCCGCCGTTGCTCTCGCTCGGGTCATAAGGAGAAGCAGTGCCACCGAGAGCGGGACTCTGGGCAGCTCCAGCAGGTCGGCCAGGCTCCCCCTGCTCCGTGTCGCCTGCAGCTCACCTTCGACGCCCTCTGGACCGCTCTTGGGCTTCTGTGGCTGCGCCTCCTACTAGTCCGGCATCTCCATAGGTCGGCATGCTGAAATCTTCCTTCGAGGAGCAGACGATTCTGCTGCGGGCGGAGCTGCGCGGCATCGTCGTGTCGCAGCTTGAGGAGATGACCGCTGTGGAGCTCAGGAGGACGGAGGTTGTGCATGGCTTGTTGGAGAGGTTTGAGAGCTTGGTGGAGCGGGCTGAGGTTGCTCTTGCGAGGCTCTTCACGGCACCGGGTGTTGTGTAGACATTTTCTACACCGCCTCCGCTTGCTGGGATCGGTGTTGGTTGTGCGGACGGTGGTTCCGAGCCCTTTGGTTGCTACTCTCCTAGAAAGATGACCAGTCCGGTGGGCGAGCTCTTCCAAGAGCTTGCTGGCATGATGTCGGTGAAAGGGCATGTGCCCTCATGTATGGTTTTGGTAATTAATGACAATCCCTAAGGACTAATGTGTGTTTTGAGCATATTGCAAGTATGGCTTGAAGTTGTCAAGCCATCACCTATATGAAGAAAGATGGTATGTTCCATGAGCTTGCAACAAGAAGATCAATTCATATAGCTCATGGAGGATGATGTCATGCCATGATTGTCATCAAGGTTGACTAGTGCAAGACCAAGGGAAGCTGTCGGAGACATGAAGACGAAGCTAAGCAAGACTCTCTCATGATGGAGTATTGGGGAGTATATGGAGGAGTCTTCATCAAGCATGTGCTAGCAAGCGCAATCAAGAAAGGTGGTCCACTTGAAGAGATCAAGATCGTCATCATCTAGCTCAAGTGGATTGCTCAAGGCAAAGGTTGACTAGTGCTAGACCAAGGGAAGCTGCCGGAGACATGAAGACGAAGCTAAGCGAGACTCTCCCATGATGGAGTATGGGGGAGTATATGGAGGAGTCTTCATCAAGCATGTGCTAGCAAGCGCAATCAAGAAAGGTGGTCCACTTGAAGAGATCAAGATCGTCATCATCTAGCTCAAGTGGATTGCTCAAGGCAAAGGTATGATCTTGATAGGGCTATAGGATAGATAGGCGTACTATCAAGAGGGGCTCTCGAGTGAGTAACTTGATCGTATCTTTGTGAAGAGCTCAAACCTTTGCATTCTTGGCATATCATCTTTCTTGGTTCTTATTTGGCTTTTCTCCTTGTTGGTTTTTGGTTCTTGTCGTGATCTTCATAACAAGACAAGTTCTTCGAAAACAGTTTTAGTTTGGAAAACTCGTTGCGTTTTCGGTGTGGAAATATTACCGGTTCAACCTTGAGGAAAGTTCCACACCTTCACATGTGTGGGGACTTTGCTCTATTTATGGTTTGCAATATTTCCAGTTTTGGTAGCCCTCTCCTTGTCAGTGCCTTTCCAACGGAGTTGGTCTCAAATCATTCGGAGTTTATTTGCAAAAGATATTTCAGTTATGTTGTTTCTGCAGTTTTTTTAAGGGTCGGAAATGTCCGGACCTTGCTCGGTGATTTCCGGTGCTCGGAGATTTCCGAGCCCCAGTCCGGAGATCTCCGAGCGACGGAAGATTTTTGCTAAGTCCAGAACTCAATTGCGTACTGACTCAGTTCAGTTTTCCATCGGATTTTCTACCGAAGATTTCCGGGGTCCTTTTCGGAAATCTCCGGCCCTGGTTCGGATATTTCCGGTCACAAGTTGCAGTTTTTCGCCAAGTCTTATTTGCCTTCAGCACTGATCTTTTCTCAGCTCGCGTCAGAATTCCTACCGGAGATTTCCGGGGTCCGGAAATCTCCGGCCCTCAGTTCGGAAATTTCCGGACTGGAGATTCCCAACGGCTAGAAATCAGGGAGGGGCTATAAATACCCCTCCCCTTCTTCTTCCTTGAGCTGACGACTTTCCCCTCTCTCTCTTGCCATTGTTGACCTTGGGAAAGCTTGCCCCCTCTCAAATCCTCCCATGATTCTTGCATATCTTTGAGGGAAAAGTGAGAGGAGATCTAGATCTACAATTCTACCAATCCATCTCTCCTCTAAGTGAGGGGAACATAGTGGAGCTAGATCTTTGAGTTCCTTTGTGGTTCTCCCCCTTTGTTCTTGCTCTCTCTTATCCCCCCATAAGCATTAGTTGCTTGTGGTGGGATTTGGGAGTGTAGGATTTGTCTCCTTTGTGGTTTCTTGGTTCTTCCTCTCTTATTCCCCCATAAGCATTTGTTGCTTTGTTGGAATTTGAGAGTGAAGGACTTGAGCACTTTATGTGTTCCTGCCATTGCCTCTTGCATCGGTTTGAGCCCTCCACGAGGATTCGTGGTGGTGAAATTCGTGAGCTTGTTACTCTTGGGTCTTGGACCCTAGACGCCTTAGTAGCCGCCTTTGTGGCATAGGACCTTTTGTGGTCAAGGCCTTTGTGGCTAGTTGGGACCTTTGTGGTCAAGACCTCTTGTGGTCATTTGGGAGCCCCCAATTCGGTTGTGGGTGTGTGCCCCAAGGTTGTTGTACGGGATTGTTCTCCGCCCCAAAGGAGTTCATAGTGGAAGGTGGACTCGGACCTTTGTGGTCGAGTTCATCGGAGAAGAAGGTGAAGCCTTTGTGGCGTTGAGCAAACCTGTTATGGTTGCTCACACCTCTCCAACGAGACGTACACCTTTTGTGGTGGAACTCGGGAATACATCCTCGTCTCCGCGTGCCTCGGTTATCCATATACCCGAGCATTTTACTTATGCATTTTACTTTGTAATAGTCATCGTGCTTGAAGTTCTTTACCTTGCTATCCCTTTGTTGTTTGTCTTGCATAGCTTAAGTTGTTGGTGCACATAGGTGAACCTAGTATATTTAGGTTGTGTCATTGATAAGTTAAACACTAAGTTTTATTCCGCATTTATCAAGCCTAAATTGTAAAAAGTGCTCCTCGCCTATTCAACCCCCCCCCCCTCCTCTAGGCGACGTCTTTCGTTTCAGTCGGGATCATCCATTGATGAGCGACGCGGCTGCCGCTTGGACCAAGAAGAGTTTATGCAGGACACACATGTGGAGCTTCCACGGACAGAGACATGGGAGGTGATCAAGATGCTCGACGGTGCGCCCTGTGAGGGGGGGCACGTCGACATGGAGGAAGTGGCTGACATGGAGGAAGAGGCTGAGAGGGACTATGGGGATATGCAACATATGAGGTCAAGTCTGGCATACCTTGGAGAGCAAGTGGTGGTGTTGAACGACAAGGAGGACCTGGAGATGGATGCGCCTCTATGCCCTTTGTCGGGCTTCCTTGCTCAGGTCGTGACGCCGATCGAGGTCTCCGTTCTGGGCACGCCGGCGATGGTGCTGGTCCACGAGGAGGAGGTGGAGGTGGCGTCTGTGCGGAGGAGCGACAGGTTCGCCAAGCTTCACCCAGAGGGCGCCAACATGGAGAAGTTGGCCATGGAGGCCGTGGCGAGACGTCTTGGCTCGCGGCCTGAGGAGGACAACACCTCTGAGCTCCTGCGGCAAGACTACTTGGCTCTTTGGGGTGAGGGTAAGAAACCCCTCACAGACCAGGCGGCAGCGGCTATTGATGACCTTGTCCTATGCATGAAGAAACACAAAAAGAAGGTGTCTGGGACCGGGGTAACGAGGCAGAGGCCGCCGGAGATTGCCTAGATGACAGCGGCTAGCGGAGCCATCATCCTCCTAGGGTGGGGGATATGGAAGGAGACGAACCAGAGGTTTTTCTGTAGCATGGAGATCCTTTCGACGGAGGTGGTAGAGTTGGTGCGGGAAGTGATGGCGTTGCGGACTATTGCCCACACGCAGGATCCGGGAGACTTTATTTTTAGTTTTTGCTTGTAGAGGGATATTTCCCTAACAAAAAATGTTGTACATAACCATCTATTCTATCTAATCGGACGGCGGGTTTGACCGCCTTAAGCCTAAAAAACGAAAATAAATTTCTGTCGACCGAACTTCGCAAACACAACATTAGTTTGGACGGAGGCGAAGAGAGGTGCGCGCACCTTCATCGACGGGGATGTTGACATTGACGCGGAGATCCTCGACGATCACCCTGCAGACGTCCAGCCGCCCGTCCATCGCCGCCAGCACCAGCGCGCGGTTCCAGATGCCACCTTCGTTCTTCATGACGGTCGCCAACTCTGCCGCTCACCACATTTTACCGTCAAAGAACTAAACCCTAGGGGCTGAGGGAGAGTAGTCGGTCGAGGAATCCAGCGGAGGCGCCGAGGCAAGCAAGTACCTTTGAGGACGCAGAGGTTGCCATCGAGGACAGCCCGCATGACTGGGTGGGGAGCACGATCCTTGATTCCTTGTCCATGGTGATCGTGTGAGAAGGCGAGTGTTTACAGTCAAGGCTGGACGAGACGACGACGACGCCTACCCGTGGGAAGCGGAGCGGGCGGGGTGGGCGATCCCATCTAACAAAACCCTATTGCGTTGGCCCAGTAACCCTATCCCCTGCCGTAGACCGGCCCTCTCGGAGAGATTTTTTTCAGCGTCCTTCGTGAACTTGTGGCATAGTAGGTGCTTATAAAAATGAACCAAGCAATTTCGTAAGCGCATGTGCATATTTCTATGGGAGGGGTATCAAGCTAAGTATTTATTTAGTACAAATAAGCACATGTGATTAGTTAAACCGGTTTATTTTTCTAAGCACCACCATAAGCACGTTGCATTGTACATGCCCTAAGGGCGCCTCTAAGTGCCGTTAGAACCTACCGTGTATCCTTTCGGACACCATCCGTCCGTAGAGGGTCGTTAGAGATGTGCTAAGTTGCGCCGGTGTTGACATAAATGTTGTTTTACATTAAAATATAAATATTTTGTTGTGAGAAGATATACATGAAGGGTTTTGACACTTAGTAGCACTCACGGAGCGTGCGACCCAATCTAGACGGAGCCAATTGATTTTGACTCAGAAAATGCACTTATATACACTAGGAAATCAAATTTTGGATCTAGTCACGTTCCCGTATTATCGCAACAATTCTATGTCCCTGCTTATATTACGTTAGGGGTACACCACCCACCCTTTTAATCATCTAAAGATTATGTGTCCATGCTTATATTACGTTAGGGTACACCACCCACCCTTTTAATTGTCCAACATATTCTAAGGGGAGGGGAGGGTAAAATAATGATGATGCAAAATCTTTAGGCTAAAAGAATCTAGGATTAACTATATGAGGAGAGTGAGAAGGACATTACAAATTATATGTGGTTCGACTTTTCGATGAACCTATATGAATTTCATCAACCAGTCGTACTTCTAGAAGACATTTTGGTTGTTATGGTATGGCACTTAGTGCTTTCACAATTAAAAGAGGAGTTATCAACAACTTTGAGATATTTTGTATAACTCCGACATACTAAGCACATGACTCAACCAATTGCTAAAAAAAAGTGATCATGACAAACTTTTAACATCCAGAGAAGCAAAAGGACAACTCAAAGGCTTTGAAGTTCTGTCCTTCTCTTCGAGAGATGAAACTCGGAGGGTTTAAGACTTGGAGGTTTCAACATTTTTAGAAACATAGAAATACAAATACTTTCAAATGCCTCTTTAATTTGGAACTTGATTCTTAGTTGAACATTAGCAAGTTATCTTAACTTCTTACATGTCCCCCTGTAAGTGATAGATGAACATTAGCAAGTTAATTTGGAACTTTATTTTAATATAAATACAAATGCTTGTTCTAGCCGTTGTATGATTCATCGCATGTAAGTGATAGTTAATCTTAACACTTCAATCCATATTTTTCTGTCACACTTAATCTGGTTGGTTACGCCATTTAGGGCTAAGCACGATGACATTGATGCATACTTACACTTTGAATCATTCTATCATTAATCTTTTGCACTAAAATCTTTTTTCGAAATGGTGGGGAACATAGCTTCGTCTCTACATTAGTTGATACTAACTAAGCCAGGGGAAGGATGCACTTTGAACTCGTGTGATGAAATGTACTGCTCCACTTTGAAATGTCTTCTTTATGAGAGGGGTAGAGATTTTTAGAAAAATATTATATATTAATATTGTGGAGATACCAATTAACCCGACCTCTGCAACAATGTAATACCCTAATGACATTACGGACACACACAACCAACAAAAGAAGACAAATCTAAAAATGAAAAGTTTTGCTACAGAGTTACCATACCGACAGGGGCGGGTATGCGAGCATGGGGGTGCTAACCCCTGCCCCAAACTCGGTCGGTGTCATCCGAACCAGGCGGCGGCAATGGCCAGCAGGAGGACCGCTATTAAGATTGGAAATGGGTGGGAGAGGTAGGGAGATTTTGTGGCTGGCGATTGGGCCCGGGGTGGACACAGAGACAAAGGCCGGACGGGGTGTTTGTCCGTTTCACCCCAAATAACGGACCAAACTTGGGCCAAGTATGGGGCGAAACAGACATGTCCTCCCTTGGCAATCCGTTTAGGGTGGGCCGTTGGAGCCTACCTCATGTTCGTTAAGACAAATTCGGACATGGTCCGTCCATTATGGAGGGCTGTTAGAGGTGCCCTGAGGTACGTGGTTTTGGCATAAACATTGATTTACATTAAAATATGATGTTTTGTTGTAAGGAGATACTAGTGGAGGTACATGTCGCGCCCGTGGAGTAATAAAATTGTTTAGTTTGTGAATATTATTCAAGGTGGTGAGTGGACTTGAGGATTAGCTAAAAATTGATTAGGAGAAATGTATTAAATATGTAATCATCATCACCTGGGGGCGGGGCTGAGGTTGCAGGCTGCTCGTCACTCCCTTCTCTCGCTCGGCTCAGAGCTGAAAGCCTGAAACAGAGCAAGGAAATGTGTTCATGTAAAAGATAAGGACCGGACTACGTATCAGGCGCCCTAGATTTGGCGAATGTGTACGCACGGCCACACCGGAGGGAAATAGTTTCTTTTTGCATGCATGCACTACAAGTCAAAACAGCTGATGTCATTTTACATTTGATGTGAATTCGAAAATTTAAAATGTTTTGCAGCTCAAACCGATTATCCGATCAAGAATCCGTTTTCACTGTTAGACTAGTCGCGGCGAGATCTTTAAAACTAGATCCCATGTCGATATATTCCGACAACTTTTTTTTTTGCCCAGAAGTCTATATGTAAGTTACCCACCATATTAGCGATTAGTTTTTGGGTTGAAATAGAACCATTTTTTCATATCCATTTAGATCTTTACGCGATTTTTTGGGTTGAAATAGAACCATTTTTTCATATCCATTTAGATCTTTACGCGATCTAAAGTTACCACGTTACTTTGAGATGATGAATTTATCATGCATGCATAATTATTAGGATGATAATTGTCGATTTCATAGTGAAACTACATATAAAAAAGATGTACATTGTGTTTGTAACTATTATTTAGACGACATGGTAACTACATCAATTTCGTGATGTATAACTACCTCATGTGTTATAAACACATGAATAACTTCATAAATACTAGATGGGTCACTCCATCAATATTGGGTGGGTTACTATTACGTAGAGAGTATGGTAAACCATAATATATGAGTAACTCTATCAGTATAACTTCACATGAAAATAAAAGAGATAATTTTATCAGTACTGGTAACGAGAGTAGGGTAAATATAACGATTTTGTGTTGATAACAACATAAAAACACATGGATAGATTAATTCATATGTACCGGGTGGTAAGTTTATCAATATTAGGTAAAGATATAATATGGTAACTATATATGATTTTGTTTACCGAGTGATAAGTTCATCCATGTTGATTTGGTAAATATTATTTAAATGATATGGTAAATATTATCTAAATAGTATGATAACTTATGTGTTAAAGGTGGGTAACTTTTGGGTCAAAAATAGAAGTTCTCGAAACATGTCAACATGGGATCTAGTTTCGAAGATCTCGTCGCGACTAGCTCAGCGGTGAAAACGGATTCTAAATCGGATAAACTGTTTGGGCTATAAAATATTTTGAATTTTCGAATTTTACATTAAATGCGGGCTAACGTCACTGTATGCATGCAGCGTTGAGTGCGTGAGGTTATGCCCCATGAAAGGCGCCTGCTGTTTAGATTTGGCGAAAGATAATATATCATGTTTTGCATGAAATTAAACATGGGAGAATATAGCTAGTTGCCAGAGGGCTCATAATAGTTTTTGTAGGCAATACACACGCAGTACCAAATGGTGACAAAAGTAAAAGTAAAGTAGCAGCATGAAGCCAACATCCTGCCAATAAGATTAACCAACATTTTTTACTCGAATTTAATCTTGTGCTACAAACAATAAATGCAGTTTTAGCGAAGCACTCCATTTGCCAATCTTTAGAACACTGACTATATAAACAACGAATAGATCTTGAACATCTTTTAGAACACTGTTTCTTGAGATGCAAATGAGAATACTATTCACAACAGCAAAATGCAAGGAAAAAATGAGTCCTAAACAAAACGTAGCATAAACACAGGGGAACAAAGGAGGCTGTCTTCATACCTGAATTGCAAGCAATCCCAAGAACCATCGAACGGATGGGCGAGCACCAAATGCCTCTGATTACTCTGGCAAAATAAACAGATTGGCATACAGTACATATCAGCTTTAGCATCAGACACAACATCAAACACAAATTACCTTGATGGCGTAGAGCTGGTAGAGCACGTCGTTCATGCCCCCTGGTCTCCTCGTTGAGCTACAACGCCGCTCGATGTTGAGCTACAACGCCGCTCGATGTTGTGCTGCTGGATCACGCTCTGGACGCGCGCGGTCGCTGAAGTAGCCGGCCTTGTGGAGCACTATGGCGAGGGCCTTGTGGAGACAGAGGCTCTGCAGGGGCGACGGCAGGAGCAGGGCGTAGCAGCCTGGTCGCGGGAGTGGTGACGGAGACAGCAAACGGCGGCCGCCGGAGACGTCCTGCACGGGGAACTCTCATTAGAGCGAGAGGGGGACGACGGAGGCTTCCGGGGTAACCGCAAGCACACCGTGAGCACGATGGTGTTGTCACAGGGGTCGGGGGAGACCGGAGGTGGCCGAATCGGACGCGGCGAGGTGCCTGCTGGAGTCGGGGAAGAATGCCTGATGCGCTCGATTCCGAGCTCCCCGGGACGCGAGGCTCGCGGAGGAGGAATAGGATGGGGAGGCGCTTCTGTTGGGGGTCTTCGATTTGTCCTGGAAGGTGCAAAGCGGCGGAGCTGTGCGTCGGCGGTGGCGGCGACCTCGGGTCGCGCGTGAGAGAGAAGGAGGGGGGTTTCTGCCTGGTTGTTTTGCTTGAACGTATTTGAGGTTTTCGATCTGCGAGGTGTTTTTCTGCAAATTAGCCACGGTGACCGGCGGGACGGGGCGCGACCGGATGGAGACCGAGAGACGTGACAACCTATGATTGGTAGAAAATAGGCAATCAACAGTGACCGGTGGAGCTGGGGCGACGTGGGCTTATCTGGGTCGTCCGTTCGAGTGATCCGACGGACAGCGGATGGAGGGCGACGTGGAGGCTGGACTGGAGGCCATTCTTGGCACCTATTATATATCAGATATAATAATAATTAGGTATAATATATATACATGAAGTCTGACCTATGATTTGATACTTAGTAGAACGCACGGAGCGTGCAACCCAACCTAGACCAAGCCGATTGATTTTGACTAGGCCAACTGCTTAGTAACAGGTCAAAAAGCAGACTTATATACACTGGGAAATCAAATTTTAGACCAGGTTACGGTCCAGTATTGTCGCAACGATATACGTCCTTGCTTATTAGGTTAGGGGTACACCACCCACCCTTTTAATCATCCAACAAAATCTTAAGGATGGGGGAGGGGGGGGGGGGGGTAAAAATTATAATGCCAAATTTGTAGGTTAGAAGAATCTAGGATGTTAACCATATGAGGAGGGTGAGTAGGACATTAGAAATTGTGCGTGGTTTTACTTGTCCATGGACCTATATGAATTTCGTCAACCCGTCACATTTCTAGGAGACATTTCAGTTATTCCGACATGGCACTTAGTGCTTTCAAGATTTGAAAGAGGGTGGGTCTAATAAAGGTTATCAGGGGCTTTAGATATTTTGGATAGGGAGTGTCTATGTCTCAGTCAAATGATTTTCGCTCAAGTCTCATTCAGTTTAGAAAAAGTGTAATTACAGACAATTACACTTTTCTAGGCAGCAATTGCAGCGTTTATTTGAACTGTGATTACACTTTCTAAAAAATGATTAAGACTTAAAAATACCAGTCAGTTGTGACTTAGCAAATCCGTTTTGGATAACTTTCAAGCACATGACTCAAGCTATTGCTAGAGAAAAAGTGATCATGACAATTCAACATCCATGTGACAACAGAGAAGCAAAAGGATAATTCAATGGCTTTGAAATTCCTCCTTCTCTTCGAGAGATGAAACTCAAAGGGTTTAGAACTTTGGTTTCAACATTTCCAGAAAACATAGAAATACGAATACTTTGAAATGCCTCTTTACTTTGGAAACTTGATTCTTAGCTGAACACTAGAAAGTCTTCTCAACAACTTCCTATATGGCTCCCCTTGTATTCTAGCCGTAATCTGATTCATCACCTATAATAGATCGTTAATCTTTACACTCCAATGCTATCTTTTTCTTCATACTTAATCTGATTGGTTACGCTTTTTATGCCTAAACACGGTGACATTCGGATGCAAACTTGAACTTCGAATCATTTTGTCATTAATTTTCGGTACTATGGGGAACATAGCTCCGACCTCTACATCAGTTGTGATATTGGAGTTCTAGCAGACGGATGAATAAACACAGCTAGACTAGTACAAGTGGCAAAATGAGTTGCAGTTTGACACTTCGTTGACGATTAACCCTAAACAGTAGCAGAACTGGTGACATTACTGTAGTTTGAGCTCATCTGTCACGAGACGTCAACAAAGGAACACAGACCCATTTCAAACAAAAGAGCGTCTCAACTTCCTCAGCTAATTGACTCAAAATAGGCCGCGCTTAATTTTAAGCGGAATCAGAACTCTTCAGTGCCTCTTGGGCTTCCCTGTGACAATAATATTTTTAGAGTAAGCAATCAGGGTGGTTTCCATACAATTCCTTCTCCCATAGATTTATCAAGACAGGAATTCAGCTTTGCATTAAAGAGATCACAAAAAAATAATTGTTCCCTGATTAAGTTTCTCAAATTAGTTACGGAACTAAAGCTAGAACTTGGGACAGTAAAATACAACTAGGCCATAAATGACTAAATCAGCATCATGTTCATTGAAAGGCTAATAATAATTTGAACTGGAAGAGGCTATAAAAATGAGTGGACCATCCTTCAACTATATCCAAATGCCTATTAAACATACCTTTTTGTAAACCTTTTGCACAACAGGAAAAAATCGATCTATATAATAAACAATTTGTACTATTGAAATTCTTTATTAGCTGACTTCATTTTCTTTATAGAACAGTTACCTTAAAGCATTCTTGATATCAACATTTGAATTGTCTAGTTTCAAGCCATCTTCATAAGCCTTGCATGCTTTTCCGTAGTCCTGTAAGTAGACACCAGCAGATGGTCAAGTCCATGATCACGAAAAACAGAGTGTAACTATTATTTTTACCTTCAGTAACATATAAGCTGCCCCTTGTCGAAAGTATCCTTTAGGCCAATGAGGTAGAAACTCTATGCACTTAGTAGCATCAGAGACGGCATCTTCTCCTTTTCCCATGCGCAAGTAGCAGAAACTCCTATTTGACAGCAAGATTGCATGATCTTTCACTCTATCTTCAAGTTTCATTGTCTGCAGTACACCATTCACATGCCGCTTTTATTATGAGATCTTGTGTTTGGAATGCTTACATACAAAAGCATCCACATATATCAGGACACAACTTTCTGTCCGTCCCCCGACCACGAGATGGTAATCAATCTGCCTACTGTTGATAATCACAAATTTATAAATAAAAAGTAACTCGTAACTTCTGAATTCAATATTACATTTGTCCACGATTTCAAATGTTCGTGAAATATATATATGGAAAAAGGTCAATACCTCTATAAATACTCATTTATCGAACTGAAACAAAATACTTAATTCCTTTATGATCGATCATAGTTCTATGTAGTTACTAGGTGGAATTTTAGTTTTAGCTATTAATACTTTCTTGAATGGTCATCTACTACAATTTTTTTCATAATAAACATCAGTATTATATTTTAAGCATAAGTACATGGATATCAGTATGACTGGCCGGTCCTAAAGGTACATACAACCGGAATGAAAATAAAGGTACGTTGAAACTCCTGAGGGACTCATGGATGGCACACCAACTAAGGCATCCATACATGTCACTAGGAGTTGATCATCTACTATGTACTTCGTCCTTCAGCAAGTTATGTGGAGTTGTGATTACGAAGAGAGTGATGGAGTTGTGGTGGTTGTATGCCTCTTTAGATACTTCAGCTATATACACTGTACTATATTAAGGTAGCACAAAAAGTAACTTCAGTAAGGTATTAAGAGCACTGTACTATATACACAAGTTTTTATTCTACAAATTCCAAACAGCTTTCAAACAATCAACATGATGCACAATGACTTACACAACTATACAGCTCCGCTGCTCTCATATATTCCTTTCTCCTAAAAGCCGCTGTAGCCTCTGATTTCATTTTAGCTATTTTCTCTTCCAGCTTCAGCGGATGATTAAACTGGTAAAGAAATATTTGTGGTCAGAACAAATGTGGAACCCACAAACAAGATGCTGCATTTATACAGTAATAACACACAACACATGAGAATCTAAAAAAATAACATGCAACACATTATCCAGCGTGGGCATACTTTAACATAACATTGTCAGTGTTTCTCTCTCTCGAAACAGGCTTTCGCCCCGCTTTATAAATAAAGCAACAACCAACCAGCATACAACACCACACCACAACACACACACCCAAGCCACAACACCACAACACACTCACCCAAGGCAAGATACAAGGGTGCTAAGAACAGTTACACCAACCCAAAAGGGTAGAAGAACCGCGTACGCCGAAAGATGGGCTCCAAAACGGCGCCTTCAAGAAGGGAACGCCACCGAAGTGGCGCCACCGTCAGATCCAAAGATCTGAGTTTTCACCCGGAGTAGCATGACGGATGAAGGGTACCCACGACGATGCCCTCAAGAAGGAGACGACGCCCACAGACGCCGCCATCGTCGGTCTAACATCCAGACAAGGTCTTCACCCTGGCGAACACCCTCCACCTTCCATACGTTGTGCGGGCAAGCCACCGCACCTCCATCAAACAGCGAACACTAGCTACCGTGCCGTCCACACGACCAAGATAGCTAGCCCGCACCCAAGCCAAGGGGGCCGCCCACACGCCCCAAGGCTCCCACCACCAGGGCCGCCGCCCCGTAGACCGCGAACACAAATCCAGAGCACGCGAGGCACCACACCAGAGAGCCGGCGAAGTGAGGCGGAGGGCGAGTTTCAAAGAACGGCAAAGGTGCAATAGGCAAGTGGACGGCGCCTCCGTACCAACCGCCGGTCGCACCTCAAAGCCGGCAACCCGTTCTAGACCTCCTGATCCAGATCCGATCACCAGCCGCACCGCAGCCACACGGAGGAGTCCGTCCTCCACCGTCGCACGGACGGGTGTCGACCGGACAAACGGTAGGGGCACACCAGACCCGCAGGCCCGGCCGAGCCCAGATCGGGCCCGTAAAGCCCCCGCCGCCCGCTGCAGCACGAGCGTCACCGCTGCCACTCTCCGACCGAGCCCGGCCTCCTCACCAACCACCGCAGCCACCACCGGGCACACCGTTGCGCGCTGTCGCGACCCCACGATTAGCTCCGCTGCTCAACCCGCAGGATGGCGACCAGCACCATGCTCGCCGGTGAGCCTCACCCAGCGTCGCGTCTCTACCGTTGCCGGACGAGGAACACAGCCCGCGCCGCCTGCAGCCCGCGGCCCGCGCCGCCCGCAGCCGGCAATCGTCAGATCTGGAGGACCAGATCGAGCGCGCGCCACCAAGCTCCAAGACGCGCACCACCACTCCGCCGCCCGTCACGCCGCCGCCAGGACCAGGCCGAGCGCCGCCACCCTGCTCCCCGTCGGGAGGAGCAGGCCCCAGCCCATAGGAGAGGCCCCGCGACCACCCCACCGCGCGGGAGGACGAAGCAACCTCGCCGCCGCCGGCGCTGACCGGGCTTTGCCCGGCCGCGCCCTCTGGCAGCGGCGAGGGAGGAGGGGGGAGGAGGGAGGAGCCTGGCGGCGGGAGGATTTAGGGTTTCCTCCCTGTCGCCGCACGGGGGCGACGAGGGAGGAGAAGAGGGGGGAAACGTATGTCCCTTGTCAGTGTTTCTGAGTACCATTAGTATGCATAGGAAGAACTACAGAACAATGGGACTACTACGAACATAGATAATGTTATGCAACTGCAAGTGTGGATAGAAGGAAATCACAAAATGGTTGTCAGTGTTTCTGACTACCATTAGTATGCATAGGAAGAACTACAGAACAATGGGACTACTACGAAAGATAATGTTATGCAACTGCAAGTATAGATAGAAGGAAATCACATACTCTTGGGTTCAAATTAAAAATATTCACATGAGAAATGATTCCCTCAATACTCCAATCCGGCACAGTTGACAGGGGAGAAGTTAACGGAAATAACATTTCAACAATATCCCTTCTGCCATGAAGAGCAGCAATTTGAATTGCCGTTGTGCCGAACTGCAGGAGTAAAACAGTTAGTTAATTTTGCATTTAATCATCAGCATAAATACCAACTGCACTTGCAAATAATTCATATATTAACTAGCAGAGTACCCATGCACTGCTATGGATCTTAAACAATCATATATACAAATGTAGCAAAAACATAATGCATTATTTTCTTCATCTCCCACTCCCTTTGCCACACCATGGCTTCGCTTCTTGTCACCATTGGGCCTGACAGTCAGCTCTGCTATGTCATGTGTTGCTAATTCTATGGATTTTAAATACTATGACTAGAAAATTACAAAATATCATCTTCATTCTCCCCTGTGCCCTCTCCTCCGGTGGCTTAGATCTGCCACCACTACCTTATCCTTCTGCTTCACTTATGTTCTGTCCGGGTGAGGCCGTGAGGGCGCTGTTGATCTTAGATACACGCATAGAGTACAACCAGCAGTTGACAAATACCACCTCTGTTTTAAATATAAGACGTTCTGATAGGCAAATATGGCCTACCAAAATATAATTAAATTTTATTAACCACTGAATTTAGTGAGCGGCGCCAAATCCTTCTATGGTATTTGTCTTGGACCTATCGTCACAATGCACTCACTCCCCTCTGCTCTTCTACCGCTACGTCATCACACTGTTTTGTTGGATGGAGCATATGATTCAATGAAATATGAACAGAATGACCGCAAGAAGGAATTACTGTCTCAGCCTTCTTCTCCCTTTCTCTTTCTATGTCATCTCGCGGATCTGCTTCCAGCTCCTCGGTCATTCCACTATTGGTCCGCTCTGCTGTCTCATTGTTCCATTCCTCATCCACAGCCCTCGTGAAACACGATCTTTTCAATTCAGCACACCTCCATCAAGGTTGGTGACGTATGGCAGCATTAAGTGTCTCATTGTACTTTGGATTATAAGAGAGGAATATATGGTAATGCCAGCATTCAATGCAGATTATGCCCAATTTAAGTACAGATACGAACTGTGTTTAAATACATGGTTAACCACCTTTGACCCGCATAAACTTCCACTCTTGAAGTATGACGGGACACAAAAAAATACTGGAAAACATAAAACGACTACAAAGACATTTGTTTTTCATAAAAATGAGAACTTGAATATGCTCATGAGAGAAATAAAAATGGCTATAGAGTAAGATGCACCACGGTATTTTAATTAAAAAACTGGACAAAAACAAGAACCACAGATGTTATAGCTAAGCCTATAGGATAAGAAAGGGTGTCGACACCATGACTCATATTAGAACTGGAAGTTTCAAACATTTTAACAATAGTTACTTGCTTACATAAGTTTTGCGCAAAATCACAATGACATGATAAATGGAGGAACAGCTTCTCTATGAAATATATAAGATGAACCTTCGCTAACTCTAAAAACACCAACCCAACGCAGAAATATAGGACAACATCTGAACTCACAGCATCTGGGGTATTGGGATTAGCACCAGCATCTAGTAAGCACTTCATGATGTCAGGTAAGCCACTATTCGCTGAAACCATCGTGTACGTGACACCATTATAGTCAACAAAATTTGGATCAGCACCAGCCTGCACGAATGAGTTATCATCTAATCAGCTGAATTAGTGCTTGTGATGCCATCCACACAGAAAACATGCGCGCAAAGAAAATGAAGCTGTCCACAAACTACGCTACTTAAGAAAGCTCCATATCACTACCAGAATCTGATATATTTTTGCGGCCCAAAAAACCGACAGGTAAAATGGGGAAACTGACAAGTCAGGATTACTGTCAGCCATAGCTTGACAGGGAAAAGAAATTATGCCTATCAGCTGGTCGACAGTAAAACCTTATTCCTGTCGGTTTGCCATGTTTCCCTGGCGGTTTACGGCCGGCAGGAAAAATATTTGGACCACAGAAATATTTCAGTTTCTGGTAGTATGAATAAGATAGTGACCTTAAGGAGAAGCTTGACGCACTCCAGTGATTTTCTCTGTACGGCCATACCCAGTGGGTTCGAATCAAGGTTTAAAACCTTATTGGGCTGTGAAAAGTGGAGATGTCAACTTATGTTACTTGTAGAAGGAGCAAATGACAAAAGAACAAAAAAACCATTCATAAGGAAACAGAGTCAAAGTTCTGCAGACAAGGTGAGAGTGTTTCACTTCGAGATTACAACATATATTGGTATGTTGAATATATGTGTAAATTGGTAAAGATGGTGAAGCACAAGTACCGCAGCCCCCAGACCAAAATTGACATTTCAGATTCCAATGCAAGATAGTCCCAAATGGGTGCTTCATAACATAACGGCTTTAACAAATAAGGATTTCCTTAATACAGTCAAGGGGGAATAAGGAAACTTGTGCTTACATCTGCATGGTGCTCCAACAAAATTTTCACCAATCCAGGTTCACCTTTAGAAGCGGCAATATGCAGTGCGGTCCCATGTTCAGAGTCAAATAGGTCCACATCAATTCCTCTTGAAAGCAGCAGTTCAACATTTTCATAGTGTCCTGCGAATGAGGTTTCATAAAATATCAACTAGGGGACAAGGCATCAGTTTCATGTTATACCAAAGATTCCAAATGACGCAGTGTTGCGAATACGAAATATTTAAACTTTCAATTTGTATTCAGATATTGGCCCTAGCACAAACCATCAGTTTATGATAAAATAAGACTTAGGGCCAATGCTTAGATGGAAAATCGAAGTCCTCCATATCCAGGCTGTGACGGATTGACTGACGGTATCTGTGTATGTGTGCAGGAGAGGGAGTGTCATACCAGCCATTACAGCACCATGTAGAGCCGTCCCCTTACTTCCAGCAATCGTTGGATCAGCACCACGATCAAGAAGATATCTTGTAGTAGCAGCATTCCCAAGCATTGCAGAAATAAACACTGGAGTTCCACCTGAAAACCAGAGTACATCAGGTAGCATTAGGCTTCCAGTTTACACAGACATCAAAATAAATTTAAGAGAAATGCTCCTGCGCTTTCCCGGAAGTTTTTTTGCACGAATTTTAAAGCACATCAATGGCTGTGATTAGGGGTGGAGATTAATCACAACCATTTTTGTGCTTTAAAATTCGTGCAAAAAAACTTCTAGGAAAGCACAGAAGCACTTCTTTAAATTTAATTCTGCGCCGAATTTCCCATATAAAGCTTCTAGTTTAGCCCGAGCTGGTGAAGAGAGGCGCGCGCACGCACCTTCATCGACGCGGATGTTGACATTGACGCGGACATCCTCGACGAGCAGCCTGCAGACGTCCAGCTGCCCGTCCATCGCCGCCAGCATCAGCGCGCGGTTCCAGATCCCGCTTTTGTTGTTTACGACGGTCGCCAACTCTGCCGGCACACCACAGTACGGTCAAAGAACTAAACCCTAGCTAGGGCTGAGGTAGAGTGTTCGGTCGAGGAATAATCCAGCGGAGGCGCCGGGGCAAGCACCTACCTTTCAGGACAGGATACCACTAAAAAAATGTACCTTTGAGGACGCGGAGGTTGCCATCGAGGACGGCCCGCATGACTGGGTGGGGAGCACTATCCTTGTCCATGGCGATCGTGTGAGAAGGCCAGTGCTTACAGTCAGGCGAGTGGCGGAAGAGACGATGACTCGCGGGGAGGGAATGAAGACGGGGAGACCAGACGACGACGGCGATCCCAACTAACGAAACCCTATTGCGTCCCGTGCTTTGGCCACTTGGCCCAGTAAGGTCCCCTCCACAACCGTGGGCCGGCCCTCTCCGAGAGTTTTTTTACGAAATTCTTATTCTTCCCTTCGGGAAGGTCCGCGCTCCCGTGCTGGTAAGTGTCGTAATTTCGTTTATTTTTACTCCCATTTTTTCTCCATGTGGTGACAAGTGGCGGCTTGGTGACAAGTGGCGGCTCACTGGTGGTGGGTAGAGGGATGTGCATGTATTTATTTTGAGATTTATTTTTTCAAAATGAAATATGTAGAGAACCGTTTATTCGATTTATGTACCGTTTTCATTTTTGAACTCTTCGCGTCGAGATCTTCAAAATTAGATCACGTATTGACAGGTTTTGACAAACTTTTTTATACTTTGGATTGTGTATGGTTTATACAACCTGAATTTGTAGTTGTACGTACAACCTGCTAGGTAGTTGTACATATAGTCCAAATGTAGTTGTTGTACAACCTTGTCTGTGTTGTTGTATAACCCGGTCTGTGTTGTTGTGCAACCCGGTTTTTGTGTTATTGTACAACAACCTGGACTGTACATGTGCGCTACTTTTTTTCAATCCGCGTTGTCATACTGTCACGTTGCAGGACCGCGCCGCGCGTGCGGACTGAAAAGAGACCTCTAGCAAGGTCGGCCGTTTTCTAGTGATACCTTTTTTTTAAGCGTCCTTCGTGGACATAGTGTCTCCAACGACTCTCGGCAAAATGGGTACCGATTTGATATAGGACGATCCGTAGACACATTTTAGGCATTTATCCGTTTTGGAGTTGGAATGCACCCAAGGCCTGCAATAAACTTAAGAACAGAGAATAATTAAACATATTACAAAATAGAGTAATACATAACAAAAAACCCTATATATCTTGTTTGGTTTATGTTAGGATCAACGGAGTTTAGGGATGAGGCTGAGCCAAAGCCGAGCCGACAGAGCTGTCCCGATGGGAAGGTTGTTTCCCCACCTTCCTGTAGCGTCGGCGTGAGCGGGGACCGGCTTTGCAGTCCTCCTCCTCTTTGAGAGATGAAACTCGGAGGGTTTAAAACGTGCAGGTTTAAACATTTCCAAAAAACATAGAAATATGAATACTTTGAAATGCCTCTTTAATTTGGAAATTTGATTGTTAGTTGAACACTATCAAGTTATCTCAACAACTTCCTACATGGCTCCCCTTGTAGTATGGTTCTTCTAGCCGTATTCTGATTTATCACCTATAATAGATAATTAATCTTCACACTTCAATGTCATCTTTTTCTTTCATGCTTAATTTGGTTGGTTACGTCTTTTATGTCTAAACACGGTGGCATTCAGTACTAAGTTATCTTTTTCTGAAATGGGGAACATAGCTCCGGCCAGTCGATATTAACTAAGCTAGGGGCAGGATGCACTTTCAACTCCTGTGATGAAATGCAAGGTGCCACTATGAAGTGTCTATTCTAAGAGAGGGATACAAATATTATATACACGTACGTGACAGAAGTATTACAAGAGACTGCATGGTTAGTGATGAACAAAACCACACGAAAACGCACTCAGCAAGCGTAAACAAAAGTCTCACCCATATGAGCTGTGCAAATTGTCAAAACCCACTACCTTGCCAGCCATGAAAACGACGTTTTGGGTGACATAGACCGTACAGTACCCGTCATATTCTCATTTCCTCAGATTTCGTGTTCAACGCGCCATGCATCGATCGAAGTATCTCTTTAGCTTGTCTATGACGATGCGATTAAGATTTTTACAAGTTTGATTTAACTTACGTGACCCTAAGGCACATTTAATCATATTACTTGTGTGCAAATTATCCCATACGGAACTTTGATTTGTCTCTTACCGACAAATTTGTGAAATGACGTTATGTTACATCAATCTAGTCTTACTATTTATTAGTTCTGATCAGGCTACCTCATTCCATAACCAAATTAGCGCATGCTCTCATGGCCATCGCCGTCCCCAAATCTGTGGCTGATGAAAAGTGCGAGACCAAAGTGACGCTGCGTCTTCTCTTCTTTCTTACGTGTCCACCGTTGCGTCGCCATGTATGCAGGCTACCATGTAGCCACAAGCTAGGCCGGCTGGGTAGGAAAGGAACCAGATCATGCCGTGTGTGGACAAATACTGCTGATTTCGATGTTAACTTGACGACGAGCAAATACTTAAACCTGAAGCAAGAAACTGTGGTCGCAAAATGACACTTTGGTTCCTTCCTTAGGAGATTAATATTTTACGTTGTTTTTCTTAACAACTATTCTTCGGCACCGTGCTTGATGCCATCATGACTGAGGCTGAGAGGTGGAAATTTGTGGGGTTTGTGTGAGTAGGTTTACTTTCTTGTACGATCTTCGGATCCATTTGAGTTTGTTGTGGGTTTTGTAAAAAACTTGTATATACAAAACTATTCTTTGGCATGGTCTGAAGAAGTTTGGCACTACAATGCGAAGAAATGCCATGGAGTTGAAGAACCAGTAGGATTTCGAACGAGCCAAACGAAGCCGTGAGATATTCAGTATACAGAGAGAGAATCCGTCCTCAAAAGTTCTTCAAAAAGAAACGCTCCTGCTTCTTCAAATTGGCACTAAGAATCGCCCGATTAAAGTATGTTTTCTGGTCTTCCCAGTTCGGTCAAGGGTACCTGAAAACAAATCTGCTAATAAAGTGAAACAACTGGAGCGAATCGAACTATCTGATGACCAAATCGCAGGGGACATTCCACAGTTTTTTTTCTGTCTTATTCATTCACACTAAGCAACGTTACAAACTGAACTTATTCTAATGCTAATGCAGGAATATTAAAAATAAAGGTTCTTCTGTTGTCGCCAATCAGCGACTACTAAACAGTTCATGTTGTAACGTCAGCTTGGACAGCTTACCTTGCAGAGGCACAGCTACTTATATATGAAATTTTGATCAGCAAATGTTTTTGTCCCGCAGTGCCTGAGAATGATGTGTGCTGAGCACAATAATTTAGATATTTTGGAGGTCCCTCCAATAATTGTCATCGAAAATAACAGTTTAAGAATGATTTTTGCTGAACATGTGTTGGAATACATAATCTAAGGCTGAGTCTAGCTAAAGTATGATTTGTGACGAATTTATATTGTAAAACGTTCGGAAACAATATCCATGAAAACATAAAAACATAGGTTACAAAAGAGTCAAATAGACAAAAAGGTGAATGGAAATAAGGGATATCTTAATTCATACTAATGCCAAAAGCAACCTAAACTGTCATTCAGAATGTACATCCTTTTTTTTAATTTATTCAGAATGTACATCCATTCTCTGAAAGCAAGAACTTAGTTATATGGTAGACAAATGTTACGCGTTTTCGAAAGAAATTTTGTACCCAACAAACATTTCTTATGCACAATTTATAAGTTCAGAATCTGTAAACGAGTGAAGTAAGAATGGTCTATGTTCAAATGGATTTTTTGACTGTCTACACCTTGGGTGTTGACAGCATATCTCCTGGCTTGTAAATCTTCTACACATGATCGAAACACTATGATGTAAGGTCACAATTGTGCCGAAAGTGAAGCGTGGGTGCTCCAATTTCTCAGAAAGTGGCTAATGTCATGTGCCTCACTTTCACTTTCTTTTAAACGTGGCATTGACAACATTTCTCCTCGGCTGGATATTTTACCAAACACTTTCTTGAGACGCTAAGGGTGAAAAATTTCAGAACCATCTTTCGACAAAATGGGGAATTCAATAATCGCAAAGCAAAAATATTCCATGACAAACAAATAACTTGGGACTAGCTAGGGCCCTCTTTCGATAAGCTCAGCACTACCACTACCAAGCCATCATAGCTTAGCAAAGATATCTTCTCTGTGGTGGCTTGGCTTTGGACCATCTGCGTGGAAACTTCTGCTGCACTAGCACCGACCAGAGCGTATCAGCCACTAATTCGACGTTGAGCTTCCAGGAGGAGCATCAGCCAGCTTGGGCGTTTGGCGTGGTTCCTGGCCTGTCAATTATTCAGCAGCGAATGCACTGTTTGATTGGCTGATTGGTTGTTTGTTCCATTTGGCCAACCTTTCTCTCTCTAGAGCCTTCTTTGCTGCTTCCATCTGCTCTCTGTCTGCCTATAAAAGACCAGAGTGTCTTCTCGCTCATAAGAGGCGGCTCATCTCTTTCATTTGTCACATTGCACAAAAGCACACGCACTCTTCAAGTTTCTCGTCTGCCAGTGTACTGTCAAATCTAGGGATTGTGTGAGGTTCCTTGCAAGTGTCAAGATGGTTAAGGTATGTTACTAATTAAGGACCCGCCTTGTCTTGTTATAGTACTGGTCACTACCGTAGTGCTCTTCAGTTCGCTCGATTTTGCGATTTTGTGCGTCGCTCTGAATATGTTTTCCCTATTTTTTTGCAGCAAAAGATTGTTCTCAAGTTGGCGCTGGATGACGAGAGGAAGAGGAGGAAGGCCTTCAAGGCCGCGGTTGGCATGGCAGGTACGAACAGGCGACTAATACATTTACTCGATCCTTAATCCATAATCCACCGTGTTATCTTCTTCTTGATTTTAACAAGTACGTACGTGCTGAATCGCGATTCCCGCAGGCGTGACATCCGCGACGATGGAGGGGGACAAGATAATCATCGTCGGGGACGGCGTCGACCCGATCACGCTGACCACGATGCTCCGCCGAGGCCTGGGCTACGCCGAGCTCCTCAGCGTCTCGTCCGGTGACGACAAGAAGAAGGACGGCTACGGCGGCGCATATGGGTACGGCGGCGAAAAGAAGAACGACAGCTATGGCGGCTATGGGTATGGCGGCGAAAAGAAGAAGGACGGCTACGGTTACGGCGGCGCGGATGGTGGTGGCGGCGGCAAGGAGGGTGGTAGCTCAAAGGGTGGCAACGGCAGTGGTGGTGGAGGCGGCTACCCTCAGAATGCGGTGGCGCCGGTCCCGTACCCTGCGTACCAGCAGTACAACGCCATGCCGCCGTCCTACCCTGTTTACTCCTACCCAGCTCCTGCAGCTTATCAGCATCAAGAACAGGATCCCGGTTGCAGCATTATGTAGTTGTTGTTAGAACTGCGACTTGCGTTCAGGCTAAGATATAGATGCCCTGACCTGATCAAGCTAAGAGATCAGAGAGATCAGAGATGTTGGCTCTGCCACAGCACTGAGAGTTACCTATGTACAGTTGGATCAGTAATTATTTGGGGTTTACAGTTTTTCAGCATATCAGTTCAGTTCAGAATGAACAGTTTGTTTACTATCAAACAATCTTATAGCACTCTCATTATTGTAATATCTTAATATATATGATTTTATGTTAAGGACATGTGACATTTCATCTCATGGTGCAGATCTACTATTACAGAAAATTGCCGATACGCCGACGGCCACACCCTGTCGGCTTAGACTGATCTTGCCGTCGGTGTAATAAAGTCGTTGGCATAGGCTACGCCGCCGGCTTTCCGCCGGCTTACGGTTTTTCAAAAAAAAAATTGAAAACATTTTTTTTAAGTAATTACTACGCGCCCTCAGCTTAGATTTTCCAAAAAAATAAAAATACTTTTTTACATTTATTATAATAATAATTATTATTATTTCAAAATTGCTCAATTAGTCACACACTTAATGTCTCACATATACGCTTAGTCTGAGGTCAAAGTACTCACACTTAGTCAAATTGTAATCCATCCTCATATTGCTCCACCCTAAGAAAGATTAACATTTAAGTTCTTTTCACACTACATTTCAAGTGACAAGTTCTGACTTACATATTACTGATAGTTTTATACTATAGATCAAGTTAAGCTCTCTTTCATAATGTAACACTTATTGATTGTTTAAATTTCAAAAATTTATTACTCACTCCGTTACTTGATATAAGGTGTATAGTTTTTGCTAAAAAGTCAAACTTGATTAACTTTGACCAGGATATAGAAAATATTATTAGCAATTACTATATCAAATCATTGCCATTAGATTCATCATGAAATATATTTTCATATTTTATTTTCTTAGTATTCAAAATATTGATAGTTTTTGCTAAAATCTTGGTCAAAGTTAGTCAAGTTTGACTTTTCAGCAAAAACTATACCCCTTATATCAAGGAACGGAGGGAGTAGAATAAACAACAATGATTCTGTAATAATACATTTCCATAAGTAACAATAAAAATAATTTTATTTTATTTTCGCATTTTTCCATTTAATATGGAATAATTCATATCTTTAAATCTGTGAATCGAAATTTGATAAAACAAATGTGTAACATCCATATCATCTTTTGCATCACAAAAGGATACATCTTTAAGAGAAATTGGACCTCTTTCGATGAATAGTCATGGTGGCTATTTTGACCGTTTTTCAAGAAAATCAAATAAAGTGAAATAAACCTCAAAATGAGATATCCTCCGCCATGGAGTCCTTTTATGTGTACTATTGCTATGAAAATTGATAAACTTGATTTCTGACTATTTATCAAAAAATCTATCAAAAAAAAAAGTTCTATTATGTATAACCATATACAAGTTTTTACCCAAATGACCATGTTATGGCCATTCTCACGGTATAGTTTGTTATAAAGTTCTCATATTTCACAAATAGATATATATTGGTATAGGAAACAATCATACCGAAGAGATTTTTCAAATTATTTTTATAAATATCATTTTTTATTTTTGAAGTGCCAAAAATGACTTTTTAAAACAAATTACGAAAAATATGGTGTAAAATGGAGCCCATCTAATTTTGACAAGATTTGATGGATAATAACTAAGTATTTGTAGTATAGATATAGATACAATAGATTAGAAATCATGTACTTTGCCAATTCTTGGCCGACGTTTTGTTCAATCAGATGCTTCTAGTGTTTCCAATCCAATGGCCGCAAAGACTCCCGATAATATATACTCCCTCTGTTCACAAGTAAGTGTCTCAAGTCTTTAAAAAAGAAGATGTATCTAGACAGTCTAGATACATCTTCTTTTTTAGAGACTTGAGACACTTATTTGCGAACGGAGGGAGTATATACATATACGTGGGTTTGTCTTCGAAGAATATTATAACACCCTCGAATAACTTTGATTTGCGCATAGTGGTTAGGGTTTAGCAGAAGTACGATGTCGGTGCCATGTTGGATGACGACTACAATGGTCGGACGACAGAGTACCGCGCTTATGTTGGGATCCTCTCCTGGCGCACCGACGAGAGCTCACTCATGCCTTCGCCAACTACGACCCGATCATCGCCGACGTGAGTGGATTTGCGTCCTCTGTTCGTTCCTGACATGTTTATTTACTTTGGATTTGGATGGATGTTTGCATGTTTACTAGATTTAGATCCAGTTCAGCCGCATTGTTGTTTTGTTTAATTACGTCAGAAGATCCGTTGGCACGTGCTCCATCTGTCTGTTCATTTGTCACCACCACTGATTAAGTTATATTCAAATTTATGTTTGCTCGATGTTTACATGTTTACTAGATTTCAGTTCTGTGAAATCTGCATGTGTCTTAAGTATGTCGTACGTGTTAGACCATTCACTATGTTGCACAAAAACGATTCAAACCGGCCAATGAATCGGTTCGGCACATAGCAAGGCATCGAATCATGCCATCTGACGAAAGAAGCGATTCAAGTATATGATTCGCATCATAGCAGGTCATTGCTATTAAACAATCCATTCTCTACCGATCCATGGCTGGAAAGTGAAAGATCCACATAGAGAAGGAGTAGAAAAGAAAGTTAAATAGTCTTTCTTTACTTCAGATGGACCCCATCGCTGCATGTTGATGCGATTCACTACATAGCAGAAAAATTTCATCGATCCAACTCTGACCAATTTTCATATTGAACTGGCACCACATAGTGCATGGCCTTATGATTTATTTCTTCAGATCATCGACGATCATGAGACGGGAAGATCTTGTGGGTTCGGCTTTGTCAGCTTCAAGGACGACGAGTCGATGAGGCAAGCAATCCAGGACATGGACGGAGAGGAGCTGGACGGCCGCAACATCACCGTCAACCAGGCCAACAGCTGCCGCCGCCGCCGCAGGAATTGATCGACAACAGTTAGGAGGTCGGCCGCCAGACCGTTTAGCCACTAGATATCTACTTATTCCAAGTCTCGTGTGGTCGTGTAATGAAACCTGCCGGCTGTCTGTGTTGCTTGTCCTTATGATTGTCGAACATCCTGTTATAGTTTATTAATCAACTGCATTGTTGAATTGGATGATGTTTATTATGTCCTTTGTTTGGTGTTCCGATGCACTAGGATTTCTGATAATGTGTCTCCGTTACATCATCTGCATGCCAGCTTTTCACAACTTGTTTCCTGTTCGAGAGGTGTTACATGACGGAAACTTGAGCTGAATATGTGTCCAGTCATTGGAGCTAGTAACGTTTCATCCGACAATTTTCTAGCCATGGCAGTGCTAGCTTCATATTTGAATTACCTTGTGGTGATTCTTTGCTGCGCATTAAGTTTAGCATCAGTCAGTTGCTATGAATCACTGCAGTGTGGTACTAAGGTGCTTTTGTTACCATTTCATCATAACTTAAGAATATGATTTTAGTTATTTTTATGTAGATAGAGAGAGAGAGAGAGAGAGAGAGAGAGAGAGAGAGAGAGAGAGAGAGAGAGAGAGAGCAATGTAGTCCGGGAGCAAGAAATATGTACTCCATAGACTTCCGATAGTATACATATACAGAGTGGGTCGGTCTTGGGTCCAACAAAGACTCTTGGAAGAATAGGACAACACCCTCGAACATCTCTGCTTGGAAGAAGCGCACGGTTGAGCAGGAGTGCGATGTCGGCGCCGTGGTGGGATAACGACTACGATGGCCGGACGTCGTCGGTAGAGTACCGCGCTTATGTTGGCAACCTCTCCTGGCGCACCCACGAGAGCTTACTCAAGGACGCCTTCGCCAACTACGACCCGACCGACGCCGAGGTGAGTGGGTTTCGGTCCTCTGTTTGCTCCTCGAATGTTTATTTGGTTTCGATTTGGATGGTGGATGGATCTGCCTCCTTGGTTTAGATCCAGTTCATCCACATTGTTGCCAGATCCGTCGTGGCTCGTGCTCACTGTCTGTTCCCTTGTCACCGACACGGCGACACTGATTAAGTTCAGTACAGTAATATAAAATTTTCCGCAGCCCCAGATCCAGATGGTGACACAACTTTATGTTTGCTCGAGAGTACTACGTATGAGGCTTTCCTCTGTTAATTGCTGGAAGATTTACTGATATTGTCGATAGATCTGTCCGTGTCGTCGTTTTAAGTTTCCATCTCTCTGTTCCCGTATCTCCAGCACTGATTTTTCAAGGACTCAGATCTCAGTTAAATACCCCACTTGGACCATGGTCCATGGCCACACAAATTTACACCTTATCCTGTCTCCTATTTTTCTGGATCCCCTTTCCCCTGTAACTAGTACGGATAGTGTTTCCAAATAATAATAGACGATCTGCACTGTTACAGTGTATGACAAAAACGAATCAAAGCTCCCTTTTAGCCGGTTCTGCACATGGTAAAGAACCGATTCATCGTATCAGCTGGAAGAAGCGAACTCTCATGTGAGTCCAATATATCTGTGATGGAATCGGACGCACACTCCAGTCAAACTACACCGGTTCAAAGAAATCACATTTTCTGCTTTGAGCCGCACCAACAGTGCACTTGATAAACCAAGATAGTTCCTCTTGAGAGTTGTTTTCAGCATGCCTGTTTTTCGTATTTGTCTAAGATAATGATACCGGTTATGTAATTATTTGTGAAATTTCCATGTGTGTAACGTATGTCGTACGTGTTATGATTTTTGTTCAGATCATCGTTGACCACGAGACAGGCAGATCCCGTGGTTTCGGCTTTGTCAACTTCAAGGACAACGAGTCGCTGAGCGACGCCATCCAGAACATGAGCGGAGTCGCTCTGGACGGCCGCAACATCACCGTGAACATGGCCAACGACCGCCCTCGCCGCTCTAGGAGATGAACAGCAACAGCCTAGGCGGTTGGCTGCCTGGCCATTTAGCTACTAGCCTATGAACTCCTGTGTGGTCGTTTTAGTTTGTGTTCGTGGTATGCAAGTCTGTGTTGCGCGTCCTTATGATTGTTGAACATCCTATTATCGTTTAGTAAACTGCAGTGTTTGACTGGAAGATGTCGATTGTGTTCTTTGTTTGCTGTTCGGATGCACTAGGATTTCTTATAAAATGTTCTTCCCGTTCTATCGTCTGCATGCCAGCTTCATAACTTGTCAGGTGTTACATCACAAAAAACTTGAGCTAAATATGTGCATAGCTAATAAGCTAAATATGAATCGCTGTAAGTTCAGTATTCCTCTGGTAGTGTGGTACTCAGGTGTTTTTGTTAGCAGAACTGACGTCAGCTTATACATGTTGATTGATGTTCACGTGATTTCTCTAGGATGAACAAGTTGTGGGTTGTATGCTGCACCTGTTGTTTGTGAGAGCACTGGAGATATACTTGTGCTTGGTACAAAGCGCTGATCTTAGCATGTTTTGTTGGTAAAAACTAGCTTTTTATTCTTGGTGAATTCTGAATTTATGTGGCAAACAGATAAATTTGGAGCATGATTTATGAGTTCATAGCGGCGTTTTTAGAGTTGCATTATTCAGTCTTCGGCTGGCTTTATACAAAAAAGATACAGTAGGTCTTATGAAAAAACTAACATTTGCCCCTTCTACTAGCCTCTTGTTCAATGGCTGAAACCTTTTTAAACAAATCAAGGGACTTTATTGAATAATAAGACGGTCGCCAGCTAGTACATGAATAAGAAAATCAGGAGGATCAACAAAGCAGAACTCCCAATGCGCACGGTAGCGAACGTGTGCGGCTCCGTTGGCTTCTCGTCATACCTCACCTGTACTCCGGAGGATGGAGTACAGCTTCAACCGCCTCCATAGATCAGGCTCCGCCGTCAAGCTACAATCCAGAGAGCAAGGCCATAGATGCTGCGTCAATCGTGTGTGCATTAGAAACACAACACGCTGCAACTACAAAAATCCAGACCACACAAAAGAATTGTGTGTCATTTTTTTCATGAAGATTGGAAGAGATGTTCAATTACAGGACTTGAATTGCACATAAGGCATTGCAATGCCCGTTACAACAGAAAGAAACTATGTTATTTTCTCACTCTCTCCCCCCTCTGTTTGCTAGTCTTAGTTGCTCCAGCTCCTCCTCTGTTGTGAACAAGACATGCAGAAGGTGACTCACATTACTTTTATAAAGGTTGAGAACATACCCTCCATATGAGAGGGTTTGCCCCTCCTGATGATTCTGGGCCGTTGGATCGCCCTTAGGAATAGTAAAGTTCACTCCTACTTTCATCACAGCCGTCGGATGCTGTGAATAGTTTTTTCACGGACTGGCTTGTCGCATAGGTCGATGACGGGTGGGACCTGCTACGCACTGGGTCCGCGAATCAGTGGGTAGACCAGCTCGTCTGCGTTCCCGTTCGGTGGGTGGAAGAACATACGAAACAAGCTCGCGGTGAAACCCTAGGACGAATCGCCGATCCAGTCCCTCCTCCCCGAATCAGTGCCCTTCTCCCCTCCCGTGCAGCCGCCGCCACCACTCCAGTGCAACCGCCGCCGCCCTTCCCCAGCTCCTGCTCGTCCACCACCACCACCCCTCCTCCTCCAGCCTCGTCTGCTCCTTCTCGAGCTCGTCTGTCGGCTGGCGCCTTGTTCCTTCAGGTCACCGCCTCTCACTCATCTTCCCTTCCTCCTCTCTCAGGAAGGCTCGGGTTGGGCAGGGAAGGGCGGCTCCTGTCCGGTATGCTTGCTGTTAGTACGAGTAGGGCGGCGGCGATTGTTGCGAGAGGTACGACGGCTACGTTGGTCGGGCTGAGACGGCGCGGCGGCGAGCAGGGCACTTTCGTGGTCGACTCTCCGTGGTGCTAGAGATGGAAGACCGGAGCTAAATCGAGCGGGCCGACAGCGATTTACGGCCCTCACTGATGGACGATGGTGGTTGTCGGCCGCCTCTGCCCCGCTCTGCTTCGAGCGAAGGTCTGGACCGCCGGACGGAGCAACGATGGTGACGGTGTCTGCGTGCCTGGGAGATGAGGAACGCATTGGACCTCAAGCGGGAGCATGGTGCTAGGATTTCTACAGGTTTGCATGTCCCTCCTTCCTCTCTCTGTCTACTCTCTGTCTACTCTTATAATGATAAAAAAAATGGAGTTAGTTGAGTTTTGTATCTGACCTGATGTTGTAGTGTTCACTGGTTGATGCCATTTAGTCTCTCTGTGGGGGGTTGTTTCGCGAGTGCTCACTAGTTGATGCCATATAGTCTCGGGGATTGTTTCCCGACCTATTCCAGACAAGGAGTCCGAGCCATGAATGGTTATTTTCATTTTCATGCTATGCTCTGTTAAAGTGTTGTCAACCCTTTCCTATCTTGGAGCCTCTACTTCCTGTCATGGATCTTGCTAATCTCTGTAATTATTTTTGTATATGTATGCACGATATTTATGACAAGGAATTCAGTGTTTGTTTCTTTCCGTGTGGTGATTAGTTTATATCTTCAGTTTTTATGCTCATTGAGTACTTGATGAATTGCTTGCAGGAAGCAAGGTCTAAGCGTGTTCATTTTGCAACTGATGGTTTAATTGTTCAAACAAGAGCTTCACAGGGGTATGTTCTCAATGCCATTATGTTTCTAGATTGCTGTTTTTTGGTTGATGCAAAGTTGGTGGGTCCTAAAGTAGAGGTGCAAAGTTGTCATATTTATCTAATTACTGGTTCAACTACGTTTTAAGCATATTTATTGATGATGATTTCCATAATTCAACAGTTACTTGTGCTTATTCTACTATGGTCTTAATCTGGATAATTCTTGTGTGTTCTAATGTAGGTTGTCCAGAACAATTGGTCGGTGCAGCATGTAGCCACTGATGGCAACACGGCGGCAAGATGTAGGTCGAAACCCGGTGAAAATACTTTTTGTTTCTCGTTTACATATAGCCTTTTTATCTAGCAGGTTGTTTGTGAGATTGCAACAAATCTGATATGTGTCGGGTTTGAATATGACCTTCTAAAAAAGAGTTAATTGGTCACTTAGAACTTGTTCTTTTAAATGCTATGTTGTTGGATCGTAAGTTATTGTTTCTGATGAATTGTGCATAAATTCGCTAAATCTTTACCATACGATTTGGGATCACTGTTATTTAATTTTTGTACATGTTTAATTGCTGGTGTTGTATTTGCTCCAAATGATATATAATCTGAATTCTTAAATCTTGGTGATTTTTTGAAAATAGTATTTATCTTACGTGTCAGGTACCTTTCAAAAAGAGAGTATATATGCACAGTGCCTGCTTTTTGTTGTACGATTTTCTTCCTTTATAGATTTATCTGATGTCCAAATGCTATACTACCCGCAGATGTGGATTTGGACCTTCCAAACTAAGCAAATCAATTTGCAACATCACAGTGACATTTACTTGGTGTGTTTAGAACTTTGTGATAGTTCTGTGACTTTTTCAAGGTGTAAAACAATCATGTATCTGTTGCACATATTTCTATTTGTAGAAAGTACATACTTATTTCGTTGATTTTAGCTTGTGACATCTGATACTTATTTTTCACCTTTGTGTTGTTCGGTATGTTGGCCATGATGAATCCCAGATGGTATCAGTGTCTGGGTCTAATGTGGAGGGCAACGAGGAGCTGGTTGGTGCTGGATTTGTTCAGGACGAGGTCAGTAGCATCAGCTCTGGTCGCACATAATGCATATGTGATGAAGAAGGCGAAGAGCAGCTTCCATTGATGCCTCCTTCGACTCCATGTGCTCGCCTGCCGGTATGAAATCATGTATTTAAGCCCCATTGTTGCCTCATGTTGAATGGATGAATGAGCAGGTTTCTGTTTTTTGGTAAAATTTTCACATGATGTTCTAGATTTAATTTTTCGTTTCATGTATCATAACCTTTCCATTGCACACCAGGAGATTTCAGATATGCATATTTTGTCTCTTTTCCACACACACATTACACATAGAGATTTCAGATGTGCATGCCCTTCCCTATTCATTAAAATAAAAAAATAGTTAATTGTTCTTTAGTTTTGTTTCCATGAATATCCAGCTAAGGATAAAGCCAAGCTTGATAAAAAACAATGTCTGCGTCCTGCGACTGATCAAGTGGCATGTGATTTCAACACTATTCCAGAGGTATATGACAAAAATGGTGGGAGAGACCTCTATGTTCCTCAGCTTAAATCTTTCTATGACTATTTACAATTCTGCCATCTATTTGACATGAGGGCTAGAGGGTGGTCTTGGAGCAAGAAATGCGTCGAGTCCAGGCGGGCTCACTCACCTCCTACGCTTTGTTATAACCCACATAGGGCTGATACCCTTCATATCTATCCTATGACAGCTCGATAGCAAAGGAATAATATGTTGTGCGGCCAGCTTCTCATCAGGTGACTGTTTTTGGATAATTTTTGTAGTTCCACATGTGCAATTTTCTTTCCAGATGCTATATGTTAGCCTCCAATTATAGTTACCATGTGGTTTGCCACTTCATTGGGATTGTATGATGTTCTTTCCTTTTCTGCAATTAATATTTGTTTCAGGTACAATTCAAGATGGTCATAACTGAATCCATGTTGAGAAAAGTATCCTACCTTAGTTATTCAATTCCTACGAACTAATCGATGATTGAGATTAATATTTTTTTAGCATCCTCCTTCAGCTCTAAGTGATATGTCATATGTGATTCTAAATTAGCAAAGGCAAGCTGATACTTTGGTGATGTGCATCTCTAGAGCCATCTCACCCTTTAGTTTTAGATCCATCACATGATATTTGTGTATTGTCTTGATCAGATTTATGGTTTTCCTGGTGTTCTGTTCTAGCCTATGATGGCAGTGAAGGAGGTTGTACCTGGGATTAATTTGTTGTGATGGTTGTATAGGACATTGTTTTGGATTAGGTATTATTTGTTGGCTATAGGAAAAGTAAATGATCTGGTCATATTACCGGTTGATGACATTTAATCATTTAGTCTCTGCTAGCACCTCCTTCTCTCTCCCTCTCTCTCACACAGACACACACTACATATTTGGTTTCACCTTCCCGTCGACTACCTTAAATGAAATTCTTTGTTAGATTGTAGATTGTAGATTTTCATCGGTGACTGGGCAGTTTTCATCGGTAGCTTTGCTAATATTGTTGCTTCTTGATGTTTTTTGTTTATTAGGAAAGTGTCTCTACATAATGAGTTATCATTATCCCTCTGTGCATCATCCCTCCCGTCCCCCGATGGTCGCCTGGGCCTCGCCGCCGCCCCTGGCGATGCTGGCGGGAGGATGCGACTCGTTGAGACGCGGCGCGCGTGGGGTGGTTTGGGTTTCAGGGAAAGGGGCTGATGGCGGAGGGGACGGTGTTGGTATGGGGATCACAGCGGCGGTGGCGGCCACGGTGGTGCTCCCGTTGCCCGGTGATGAACCGTGTGCTGTACAAGCTGGCGCTTGTGCCGATGAAGGATTACCCCTTCTTCCTTGTGCAGGTCCTCACGTTTGCGCGTAAGTTTTTTAGGCTTCCAATGAAGACACCTTTGCTCAATTTCAGTGGAATTCAGTGTAGGTTGTACAAGATTAAAATAGACGTAGTACAACCCTTTCAGAGTTCCACTACAACTGAATGAATGTTGACTTGTGCAGGTATGTTATAGTGTACTTCTCTATTCTCTTCATAAGATATCGCGCTGACATTGTCAGTAAAGAAATGCTGGGACTTCCCAAATCGTGGATTATGTTGATTCTTAAGATAAGAAAATGTCATAATGACTTATCACTACTGGTTCTTTTGACGTCCTCACACAACTGGAAATTGATCAAGTGTCATATATTCATTTACTCCTTAGTTCAGTGTTACCAGCAAATCATATTCTCACAAGGTACAACCTTCTCATCGTGATCTGAGCTTTTCTTTGAACCAAAAGTTTTGTTATTCTGCTCAGCTGAAGATCATGGTATGTATTTGGTAATCCGTGGTTCACCCTTATAACATTAATATTGTTCAATACCACTGTGGCGTAGCCTTATGATTGTTGTGCATGTATATTCTCTTGCTTTTGTACATTCTTTAATTTATTTGTTTATGGCCATCTTCTCTGTGATCTGGGGCATTCTTAAATTCTGTAGTTTATGTCCCATGTTTTTTGTTTCAATGACACGGCTTACCAGTGCCTGAATATGGTAGAAACATGAGAAATTATTGAGAGACCTTGCCTTTTTCTGTTCCTAATTGTGTAAATATATTTGTATTATAATTATTGTGATTAGTGAGGGGTAGATGCTCTGTAGCTTCTTTTCTTCTCTTCTTATTTTGAACATTCTTTGGTTAGTTTGTTTATTATCTCTTCCTTTGTGTGTTCCAGGACAATCTTGAAAAGCCAGTGTGTTTGCGCGCAACAACCCCATCAGAAATTGCATCCATTCTGGGGAGCTGAAGCAGGTCTATGGGCGTTAGCTGGTCGATGGTGCCAAACTGAATGTTCACAACAAGAGCAAAGATGGGGTCTTTTCTGTTCAAGTCACCACCAACATCCATCGAGCACCTGCTCTGTTTATGGGTTTATCGTCATCTTCGAGGATGAAGGCTAGGGGAATGATTACTGTGTTTGCCTATTTAGTGTAGTGTCAAATTGATAGTCAATTTATGTTCCCATGAACTATATAGGTAGATATGTATTCTGGTATGGACTTTAAGCATAACATGGATGTGTTATGAATTTATGTTATCGGTTGTCGAGGCAAACTGAATGTTTAGAACAAGAGCAAAGATGGTTTTTTTCATTTAAGCATGGGTGTGTTATTAGTGGCTAAGACTGAGCACAAATTGCAGATCCTGTCTCCATGATTATTGTGAAACGGTAGCTAACAAGATGGACTGCTTTTGTGGTCCCAGTGACCGACAACGATGAAAAGTTCAAAAATCTCTCTCTACCTACAAAATATGCATGCCAAAGCCACATATAACATACCTCTATATGCCTGTTGTAATAAAACCGCCGGGTAGATCATCAAGATCCTACAGGCATCAAAACCCTTTTTGAATTTAAGTGTGGATTATATACATAAATATTGTGATATATCCCCTCACAGAAAACGTGAACACGACCACCCTAATCTTTCAGTCGGGACAACCAGACATGTCTAAGATAATAAGAAACCCATTTAAACAATGGTCAGTCTAAAAAAGTATGCTCATCTACAAAGATTATTCATGTACAAAAATAAATTCAAGACTGACACGGGTTGTTAGGTCATTTCAGACCGAGCTGACGACATGGACAAATTAGACCGAGTCGGCGGGGACATAACACACGCAACACTGGATACAAAACAGGAGGGAAAGGACAATAAAATTTTAAGAAAAGTGTGTCAGTGATAGATCCTAATCGTACCTCAGTAATTCTAAGGAGGTATCGATGGTAGTGAAATGAGTCACAAAACTGATATGTCAACAACAGTAACATACATCCATTAACACAAAAAGTTATAGCTACAATAAATTCTTGCTACTGGTATTTACAGCAGGAGCGCAAGGGGTCATTATTGTTCGCTTAGTTGACTAAACTATAGTTTTTGCTACAACAACGAAACAAAGAGCATATGATAACAATATGGTATGCGACTCCCAACTCTTGAGGCTGTCTTCATTTGAAACACTACCATCATCGTCCATGCCTCCCTCTCCCGTTGACTTCTTACAAAGAACTCTAAACCCTCAACCCTCACTTTCGACAATTACATATGTGACACAACAGGTTGGTAGGATGGTATCCATATACGATCGAGCCTCTATCAAATTATAGTGAGCATATAAAAAAAAGCGTACGTCAATAATATAGTCTTTACACCCGGCAGTTGTGCAGTCGCGTAACGGGTCATCTAGTTCTAAGAAATGCAGCCAGATGCGCCACATGCATTTCTGTCAGCACCATTCCTGGATCGGTAGGTCCTGCGCTGGGGTCAGATGCTGCAGATTGATCTTCCAAAGGATGTCAAACCAGACTTGGCGTGAGTATGAGCAGGAGGCTGTCAAATGCTGTACCCCTCGGCGAGCTAGTCTGTCAGAGGTCCGACAGCGATCATTGATCGCCAGGCATGCACCTTCTCGGTCAGCAGGGCATAGGAAGCCCAGATTTCATTAGTCCCTGTGAATTGATCTGGCTCTTCTGGGTTCAGCTGAACTAGGGAGATCAGCTGCCAAAGGTTGTAATACTGAATCATAGCCGGTACTGTGAGCTGTCCTTTGATATCTCTTACCCATCTACTTTCATGTAGGGCATCTGCCAAAGAGCGTCGCATGGATCCTGTGACCACAAAAGGCATTAGGTCTGGGGCAAAGTATTCCATCCACCGCTGCTCCGTTTAGCCAGGTATCCTACCAGACGCTGATCTTATTGCCATCTCCCATAGTGCATCGAACTGCCGCCTAAAAAAACTCCTCTGTTTGCTGAGAGACTGGGGGCCCTACGTCACGCGACGGTCTATCTCCAGTGGTGCCTGAAAGCCAACACCATCGGGCTTCCAAAGAGGACAGGATAGTTGGTGCTGTAACGCTCGGGGAAACAGCAATTCATCGTGAATTTCCTGGTGAATTGATCTGGCTCTTCTGGGTTTAGCTGAACTAGGCAGATCAGCTGCAAAAGGTTGGAAAACTGAATCATAGCTGGCGCTGTGAGCTATCCTTTGATGTCTCTTACCCATCTACTCAAATTCTGCCGTGAAAAAGAGTCGACAAAAGACCAACAAATCCACTATTGGTTTTACGTCGAGCAATACGTAGAGTAACTCCCAAGGTTTAGGCTGGTCCCATTTCGCTTGCCGCTACTATGGGAATTGATTTTGCTTTATTTCCTGCCAAAGAGCGTCCCATAGATCCTGCGACTACAAAAGGCATCAGGTCTGGGGCACAGTATTCCGCCGCTACTCTGTTCAACCGGTTATCCTTCCAGAAGGTGATCTTCATACCATCTCCCATCGTGCGTCGAACTGCCACCCCAAAAACTCCTCTGTTTGCCGAGAGACTGGGGCCCCTAGGTCACTCCATGGTCTGTCTCCGTTGTTGAGTGAAAGCCAACACAATTGGGCTCGCAATGCCAGATTCATGAGTTTGAGATTATGCAAACCGAGTCCACCATAAGGCTTTGGCCGACAGACAAGGTCCAAGGCAACTGAGATGTGTCTTCCTTTCTTTTCCAAAAGAAAACCCAGGGGCAGGGAGAGCATGTGATTCCTGTTGGGAAACTGGGCCGGTCGTGGTAAGAGGCAGCCCACTTCGGTGGTGCGTGCTGGTCCACGGTTAGTTAAGTCAATCCCTTTTTGTACGTTATGTGGGTCTTATCCTTTTATCTCTTCCCTCTTGTATATATATTAAAGCATTCTACATACTGTTCATTAGTTCGAGAGATAATAAAGACATACTTTGCCTACATAATGTGTCAATTTACTTTCTGTATGTGTGTCTTTTTCACGTCTCCAACTCCTTCAACTACGCTGCACATCCTTGGGACCAGCCAACCTCTGCCGGCTGGCAGTCTCAAGGATGTGCAGCGTAGTCAAAGGAGACGGAGACGTGAAAAAGACACATGTATATAAAGTAGACACAATATATAGGAAAAGTCCCTCTTTATTATCTCTAGAACTAATGAACAGTACGTATAATGCCTTGATATATATAGGAGGGAAGAGATAAAGGGATAAGACCCACATAAAGTATAAAGTGGAGGGATTGACTTGCCTAACCGTGCACTAGCACGTACCAAGACTAGGTGTGCGTATGGAGGATGGAGTTGGGGCTAGAAGGGGTTATCCAGAGCAACACAGTTTCAGGATAAGCAATCTAGACTCTATGCAAATACTAGGGACCACTTCTTTAGCCAATCTAAAACTTTTAACTGAGATTGTTATGTTGCCTTCTCGCAGACAAGCTGATCTAAAAATTTAACGTGTACATTTGTTTATTTGCAGCCTACTAATGTTTGTTGCCTACATCAACACATAAGTAACACATGCATACAAAACAATTCATATTTGATACATAATGTAATACATTCTAAAGACATAATATGCATACTCATATATTGCCATACAATTTATTGTACATGAGATTAAATAAGCGTAGACCAAACATAAATTTATTACAAAACAATAAAGTGCTAACTTATTGTTCAAAAAAAAAGACAGCTCAATTATTACATTCTCCACAAATAGGACAAGTGAAGAATCTAATACATTGGCCATGTTCCTTCCTTTGATCTAGGTCCATGGAAGATGTATGAGCGAGAACCAGTTCCTTGTAATCGCTAGCCAATTTTAACCTTTGATTTGTCTTTCCTAATTATGCTCTTAGTTCCTACGCCTCATGTTATAGTTTTACTTTGCCAGATGAAATTATATCATTTGAAAGATTACACGCCCCTTTTTTCTATTGGCAAATGGTTACCAATGAGACGACCCACTTCTTCTAGTTGAATATGGATAGTCCCATCATTACTACTAGTCACCTCATGATAGTCTACTTCATTTCTAATGTACTTTCACCGTACCATGTCCCATCAGTATACAAGGTTGAAGTTCAATCCATTTTCTTTTTTTACATGGCTAATGCTTTCTTCCTCAGCTGCAAGTCACATCATCCGCTCTAGTGGATGGTGCGACTTACAGCTGATGGAGAAACCATTAGTCATGTACAAGAAGGAAAATGTCTCAAACTTCAACCTTGTATATAGGTGGGACAAGATAAAAGTTGGAGTAGGACATATCATGGAGTGAATAGTAGGGATAATGGCAGTATCCATATTCGACTAGAAGAAAAGGAACATGCAAAAGAATAAATAAAGACAAGGGCGTAGATTCTTTGCTGACATACTTTCATTTGATGAAGTAAAACTCTAAAATGAAGCACAAGTACGATAAGAAGAATTGGTAAAGATAAGGCAAAGATCAAAATTCTCTAGCGACTACAAAGAACTGGTTATGGCTGATACATCTTCCATGGACTCCAATCAAAGGAAGGAACAAACCCGAGCTATAAAATTCTTCGCTAGCCAGCTTTTTGGAAAAAAGCAATAATTGAGCTTTCTTGTTATTTTCACAATTCACTTTGCACAATAAGTTATCACTTTATTGTTTTCAAACAAAATTATGTTTGGTTCTAAATTATGTTATAAATTTTGTACAATAAATTGTATGGCAAAAATGACTATGCATGGCATCTCTCTAGATTGGATTGCATTATAGATCAATTATTAATGTTTCATATGCATGTTATACTTTGTGTTGATGCACATAACAAATACTCCCTCCGTTCCTGAATATAGGGTGTATAAATTTTCCGCACGGATATTAAGACAAACTATTTGTACATAGTGTACTAATTTTTTATTTAGAAAAAATGGCAAGAGATGAGTTCTTAATTGGTATAAAATGAATACAATATGTTAAATTGCTATTTCGAGACTAGATTTTATTTTTTGATGGGTCAAATTGTGTATAAATAGCAAATACACCTTATATTTTGGATCTTTCTTCAAAAACTTATACACCTTATATCAAGAAACGGAGGGAGTATTAGCTTACTGCAAACAAACAAAATTCTGACAAAATATGTGGACATGTGAAAATCTTAGACCAACTTGTAGCAAGAAGGTGCAACAATATCTTGGTTAAAATTTTGCTTTTGGAAAAAAAGGCGATTGATTAAGTACTCAGCATTGCTGCTGACAAGGGCGCTAAGCTGATGATTACATTTGGTGGCTTAATTGTTTTCAGTTAAGCGTTACCATTGTGGATGCTCTTAGCGGGATGCCCATGTGGCATGATGCAAGCCTCGTGCAGTACCAGTTACATGCCTATTCATAAGCTAATGTTTGCTCCTACAAAGCAATTTTGGGACACATTTTCTCCGTCTTTACGACATTATACAAATTTGACTTAAGTCAAAGGCGCAAATTTTGAAAAGACTGGACATAACTCATTTCTACAAAGTTTATTATCTTAGCTGATTGTTTGACTTATGCTACTAATTGTTTGTTTGACTTATGCTACTAATTGCTTGATACAAGTATGTTGCAACATAAAATGAACACTTACTTCATATATTTGGATGTCATTCTTATTCCATTCTTCAAACGATGCATACAAGGAAATTAGAGCAAGCTTTCCTAGTCCTCAACCATATTAAAATATAAATCATTCTACCCAAATCCAAAGTGGCCCTTAAATCAGAGCTCTTTGAGCAAGTTGTTTCTATCTTGTCCCAATGCTTATTTCTGCCTCAATGGATCCAGCACCATTGACTTCAAAGCTCTATGATCAAAATATAACATCCAAATCTAGTCTATACTCAAATTATGATCACTTCAATATCTAGGAGTCAAGGTTAAGCCTACATACAATAAGTTAAAACACAATTAAATCCAATCGAATGTGGTTGATTCAATTAATATTTGGTTTAACTGATGCGTCTAGTCAGTAGCCAGCTTATTAAATAGTTGGCTCAGTTCAAATAAGTATCCAACTTAAACCAGTAGATGATCCCGTTAAAGGCAAAATGGTTAATATTCTTGATATTGGTATCATCAATTATATTTTTTACAACATCAAAATTATTTATTGTTCACTGACAGATGCAACTACTTGAAGAGGAAATAGTGTATGAACAAGTTATTCATTCATGTATTATAAGAACACTTCACCTTGTTGTTTACAGAAGCATTTGCAGCAGTCAGGATTTGTTACATAGACAAGGGAAGAAGCATTATTTGCTTACTTCTCTTGTGCTTTCTCTCTTCCTTGTTTAGTCTCATGCATATATAAAGAAGTGCAGCACTACATGCAAATAAGAAAGCAAGTCCTATGAATTTGAAATAGAAAGCAACGGACATGAATACCAGTAAAGCAAGCAACACTAGTTTCCATGTGATGAGCAAGCCGTCAACCCTGCACCAATAAACATCAAATACTTGTTCAATGATTGTGCAAGCGATTTGGTAACTATGGTGCAAATATAAGATTTTTTGCCATTCTATTTTTTGCATGTTTCAGAAACACGTAGATATGGTAACAGCCAATATTACACTAGAATATTGAAGAAGAGGCTGGTGTCAATTAATATCACGCCCACACTAAAAGTTAGGCCAATAGGGCCTGTTCCGAGGAGTTGGCCGTATGGGATTTAGTTCAACCTTTGATCATTTTGCCTCCGTGGCTGATGTATAGTGGTTAAGGATGCAATTGTCATCCCGTTTAGCCACATAGAAAGGGCTATACAGGATAAGAAAAGAGGCAATTTGGCGATGTATTTGAATAACAATGCAAAAACTATCTAGAAAAGAAGGAAGGTAGTGTGGTAAACTATCTAACAGAGCAGTGACAAAATTTGCCTGCCTAATATGGCCAGAGTAATTTATCCTCAACCCGGATAAATGGAACACCGGATCGATCAAATAAGGAGACGGACCTGCAGTCTGCAGACCAGATCCGAGAAGAAGTTTAACATGTCAGGGTTACGGTTTGCTTACCATGAATGGCTGGAGCTTGCGGCGGAGGTGGCGAAGAGGAAGGATGAGGCTGCCCAGGCGTGCCTGGATCGCGCCTGATATTCATTCAACTGATCCACCAAGGGCTGCTGCTGTAGCTCCTGGTCAACCTCCGCTCCTCGCGCCATCCGGCGACGGCGGTGGTGCGGGTGAGATGTGGAAATATGGATCTATTCTACATGGTCATGGGCTTTCTTTTGAAACTGGATCCCTTGAGAGTATTAAAGTTGGGCTTTGGGCTCATTTGCTTATCTCTGGAGTATAGTAGAGTGGTACTCCTATGCAGGACCGCCAAAAATCCCACTTCTAATTTGAAGTTTTTTAGTTTAAAATTTGAACTAGAAATTTTCAAAAAAAAAGTGGGATTTTAGCGAGATCCCACTTGGCGCCTTAATGTGGAGTTGGGTAAAAGAAAAAAGAACTTCAACCGTTTGATCGGGTTTCAATCGAGTTTCATAAGTGGGGGGGCAATTTAGTAGCGCATGAACTAGTTAGTCATACTTCTCATTCATTTTTTTTCTTTTATCTAGATCGATGAAACCGCTAAATTATTTTGAATATGTTGGTTAAATATGTAACTATTCTTTTTATTTGTGAAATTGTAATTATTCTTTCTGACCAATTAAAACGCCAAAAGGATTTCCTCCAAAAAAAAAAACTACTCCCTCCGATCCTAATTAATTGTCGCTCAAAATCAACTACGTTAGTACAAAATTCATATATCATACACGATAGTTTTTATGGTTTAGTAGTACTAGTTATCAAGAGAAGTTCTAACTCTATTGGCATAAGCTCTAAAACCCACTTGGGAATTTTCCCTCTAGCTTCCCGATTGTTGATTACATCACAGATCAGGCACTTTAACATCACGTCAATTGTATGTGCTCACAAGTAATGGACCATGATCAATTAAAAGCATCAAATGTATTTCGCAAAAACTAAAATCTACTAGTTGTTAGAAGAAGTTCCATCTCTTGGCATAAGCTCTCAGGCCACTCTGCAATTTTTCTCTAGATTCCCGGTCACAGATAGGGCCCTTGAACATCACCTCAATTTTTTATTTTTATTTTTATTTTCCTGAACATCAGCTCGACTGGATGTGCTTGGAAGTAACATGCCATCTTACGGAGTGTCGTCAATAGTCATTGTACTCCCTCCATACTAAAATAATTGTCTTGCGTTTAACTAAAAGTGGATATATGTAGACATTAGCCAAATTTAAAACAATTATTTTGGGACGGAGGGAGTATGATATTCTACACTTGGAGGAATCGATGATGATTACTAATGAACCCTCTTCCTGCCATTTTCAATGGAGGGGAGGGAGCAACAAGGATGAACGACGGAAACCTTGGCCCATGTCTTCGTTTCGACCATCATTTCACCCGAGTTCAAGGCCATAAAAGGCAGAAAGCACCAAGAGTCCAAAGCCTGGAGCCTCCGTTAGATCAACCTAATTCTCGGTTGTATTGTATCTTTACTATTAAAGCAGAATGCATGGTATGGTGTCACACTTCAGTATGGTGTCACACTTTAATTGCCCTCACGGTTCAAATTAATTACATGACCTGACACCTATAAGCGAATACTGGTTCATAAAAGAAAAAAAAAACAGAAATGAAGGGAAAAAAGAGGCGCATGCACAACAAACTTTCAAACTTGACGCATACATAACAAACTTTTAAACCGGATATGATGTTTCTCCCCTAACAAACTTTACGCATGGACAATAAACATTTTCAAAATTCCTAACTGAAAAACAAGATTCACACCCTGATAACAATCTGTGCTCCTTCTCCCACATATCCCGCTCTTAGATATACATAATTAATTAACTACCCAAGTAGTAGGAGGGCATGCCGGGTGAGAGGAACAAGTCGGCCGGGAGAGTGCGCCGAGCAAGAGGAGAAAGTCGGCCTCTTGAGTCTCGACGGCCAACTCACCCCAGCCCTGGTGCGCTCCATCCTTCACGGCCGCGGAAGCAACGATCGTGAAGAGCCGAACATCCTGTCGAAATCCGCCTCTGCCGGCGGTCCATCCATGCCGGCAAGAACTCTGAGCTCAGAATCCTCCCTCTACCACGTCCAAGACTCCGGCCACAAGGCCACAAGAGATGGCTCCTCGGACGCTGCAGAGATGCACCATCATCATAAGTACGTAAAATTTGCATTCGATCTGACGCCCTTCCCTGCAAGTCTAATAGGTGTTTGATCAAATGCTACAACAGCAGGTTACCAAGTATCTAGGTCCTTGGGCAGGAAACAAGGACGTTGGTTCCTTTGGTGTGGTAAAAATGATTATGTCATGAAGATTGACTTGTGCAATTTTCTCCCCCATATTTGCTACATCTGGTGCAACGGTGGACATGGTAGGTTTCTGTGCATATCATGTAGAGTTTTTCTATTATAACAAAAAAAATCTCCCCCGCATATCAATTTTCTCCCCTGCGTCGAACTTACCTGCGCGCCGCCCAGTTCAAGGTCCACTACAAGCTACCCTAGCTCGATGCACCGGTATCCTTGACCCGCACCCGAGGGAAGAAAGGAGAGAGACGGAATAGGAAAGGCGACGACGACGGGCGGCGGACGGCCGGAGTGCTCCGAGCATAGGTAAACTGGTCAGCTTTGGTTTTGAGTTTTTGTCAGCCCCAATTTCCATGTATTACTGAATTTTCGCCTGGTGTGTTACTGAAGGAACGATGACTTTTGCCTGACATTAATTTTGATATCCACGTCATTCTCCACAATGATCAACCTGTGTAATTTGTCTCCTGTAGATTGCTGCGTCATGGGAAAGAATTAAGAAAAAGACAGTGCAACACTGCTATTGTATTGTCCTATTTAAAGTTAGCTTCTTAAATATATTTCCCAGTATATAAACTGCAGGTTAGATAAGTAATGAGAAAATACACTTCTTTGTTGCAATTTTCTGCACCCAGAATAATGCCCGTGCGTTTTTAACCAGTGCTTGATGCCTATCAGGTCTGGTTGCTTTCAAAGAGTTGGGAGGATTCTTTAGGTGCTTTTACGCTGTAATAAACATCATCCAAGACATAAACATTACATTCTACTTTTATCACTCATGTATCTGCAATTTGCTTTACAACTTCATATGGAGATAATGAAAGTTGTGAGTTTCATGTACCTCCTCCCACCTGGATACAATGTAGAGAGTGCAAAAGGTGTTGAAACTGAAGAAGATGAAGTTGGATCAAGGTGATGCTGGTGAAGATGCTGTTGCGGCAAGTATCTGTTCAATGTAATGGCACTAATCTTTCTTCCTTCCGCAAGTTATACCGTAGCATTTTAAGAGCTTGGTCTGGCATAGATATGCATGTCTTCCAAAATAATTTGGAATGAACTCATTATGCTTTTTTATGAGGGTAGATGTCAAGTTATTTGGAGCCCTGTTTTTCTAGGTTGATTGTATGATACTAGATTTGGGGCGGCTTGCCGCGCGCCATCTGGTTTGAAATAATTTATAATCCCAAGTCAAACGCCCTTTTCATCGTCATTTGTATAGACAATACTGTGAAACTATTTGTGGTAATGTTAAACGGGAAGGAAATATTGTTGGATGTAGTGTTTATTTTGTTATTGTAAATATTAACAACATCGAAATAAATAGTCTTAAACCTAAAGATATAGATAGCAACATAGACATCAAAATAAAATAGTTTGAAAGAAAAAGACAACAAATATAAAACTGTTAAAAGAATCTTTGAAAGAAGCAACACCAAAGCATCATATGCAACTGAAATTGCAATAACCACACAAAATATTTGAAGTGTTCATTCACCGTTGAATACCTTTCAATGACAAAAAGAGAAGGCCAAAGCATAATACAAAAAACCAATAGGATCAGAGGGAGTAGTCATTCTCTGGGCTTGCTTTCTTATAGATAATCTTCAACACAACAGTAACAATTATATCCATATAGACTTTACTAAGTTGCCTCTAAGTCCATAGTGAAATCAAAACCAAGGGACCAAGCACAAAGCTCCATAGACCATATTCCATACTGTGGATACTACAGGCCTAGTAGCAATCATGTCAGCACACATCATCTCCAATACAGCTGAATAACTTGCCAGTTGCCACGAAGCAAGAACTTTGCAACCAGATGACCAATACTCAACCCTAGAGGCAAACATTTCTGTAGATTCTATTCAATGGATATACAATATAGTACAGTTTATAGAACTCAAAACACACAATGAAAAACCCAATGTGTAATTTCCATGTGTAATACGCGATTTGCTCGCTGATTTGCTCCAACTTCAGGGCCGGTGATTTGCTTGCTGCAAGAAAGTTTGGTGAGGGCTGAATGCAATACGCGAGCACCAAGAAATCCTAGGCAAGTCCTAGCAATTAAATTAAACTCTGAAGACACCCACGGATGGGCCTAGACATCTGTCTGGCATACACATATTGATTCTTATACATGTGAAGGTGTGTCAAGAAAATCCATGTACCTGGTGAAATGGCAGACTTTCTGAAGATTACGGTGGGCAAATCCACAGAGAAAACCAGTAGAGGAAACTGCAAATCGACACAGCTCCCCTACCAAACAAACTGACACAGGCCAAGCCTGTAGAATCACACACGAACACAAGCACACCAGTTTTATATAAAATAAGCACAACTTATTCCTTGGGAAATAATAAAGAGCACACAATTTCTTAGAAATTACATTGGAACTCGACCAATGGATCTAAAGAATAGAACTGTAGATATAAATGATGTATGTATGCATGCCTTGGATGGTTCAGAATTTAACAATACAGTTAAGGCAACCGCTTAGGCAAACATGAGATACTGGCAAACATGAGATACTGGACACCAAAATTTCAAAAAATAGATGAACCGACTCGAAAGCCAACAAACCAAGGAGGCAGTACCATTAGGCAGGTGAAAATAGCACATGTGGGATGTGGCGGTCTTTTGCGGCCATTCAAGAAAAAAGTGGGCTAACGAACAACAGCAAGCAACACCATAGTAACATATCAGTGCAAGACTGCAAGTTCATCCTTTTCATAAGCCGGACCAAGGGAGTGAGGTAAACCGTATAATCTCTGCTAGAGAATTATGTTCAAGTCGTAATTATCATATAATGGAAAAAGGAGGGCACCATGCTAGGCCACTCATTATGCTTTTACAGAGAAAACGAACTAAACCAAGATGAAAACTTAATTGAGTTATTTGGTTAAGGTCTAGGAATAAAGCACCAATGCAATAAATGAGTACATTATCTTTCCTTGGGAAATAATAAAGAGCACACCATTTCTTAGAAAATACATTGGAATTCAACCAATGCCTTAAAAATATAAGAACAGTAGATATAAATGATGCCCATATGCACGTTTGATTTTAAAAAAGTAAAACACAACAAAACAATTATGCATTATTTATGCCCTTGCATGGTACAAAATTTAGCAACGCAGCTAAGGCAACCGCTTACGCAACAAAGGAAGGGGATTATTTTCATACCTCATCCATTGTGTCTAGATGAAGATTCCATAATATAAAAACCAATGTGAGAAAGAAGACCTGGGAACAAATAAAGATGGTGAGATGACTCGTGAGTCAAGGGCAAGTAATCGACTCACATAAACATGTGACAATTACCGACACATAAATTTCACAAGAGTTTACTTCTGAGAGAAGACAATGGAACAAATTCGAATTGGCAGTAGGTACTAATTAAGTAGTTACAATAGCCCAAACGAAGGGGAAAATACAGAGGGTGACACATGCCTCATAATCTTTCATCAACTTGTTGTAGAAGAGTATCTACTGAATGCTTATCGGTCGTGATAATACAATCTGTATGTGCACTGAAACAGAAAAAAAATTAAGAAGTCAAATTTCCTGTAACAAAAAACAATAATTGAGGAGTATGTTCAAAGGAACATGCATACCTTTCATAACGATTTATATGGTCAATTGCTGACTGTACATCATCAACAAATTCGAGGGTACATGCCATTGAGCTATACTCTTTATGAAATGAATCTACCTTTAGAAGTTTTAACGTGTCATATGCAACATGTCCACGATAAATAACAACTCCTGCAATATGACATTCAATAATAAATCAACTGAGCAATATCCATTAGCACAAACGCCTTTTTAAAAAAATTGGGGGTGCCTACTTGCATAGAAATTCTCAAGAAGTAAATGAAAGAAACACTGGTATGGTGAAATACTGAATATACACTATAAGAGATATTAAAAGAAGTTTTCTAAATTAATTTCAAGAAATGAATACACTTAATTAATTGGAAACCATGAAAAGAGGAAGAGTATCCTTCAAGCACATATACCTCACACCTACAACTGCTTGTAACATTCACACCCACAATTCATCTAGCGCAGAAAATCGCAGATCAAAGTTTATCAGTGTATTTTCTTTCAAATTATGAACCTTACCAGCTAGGAATCAGATTCCCAAATCTAGCAGCAACATGAATCTTCAAGTAGCAATCTTCAACGATGTGACGACCTGTAAAAAAAGCAAACAACACCACAAGCAAATATTAAAAAAATCTTCCAAATGTGTTGCCTCCATGTCTGTTTTCAAGTCATGAATAATTGAGCAGTCATTAATATTCTAAATCCATGTGCTACATGTATACTACATCATACTGTAGTATTAAAATTTGAGATAGACACTACACATATGCATGAAAATTTGAAAAAAGATAAAGAAGTTGGATTGTAGCTTGTTTTACCGGATGATAAATGCTTCCCTACCTCCCAACTTCCCATTCCAACTCCAATAGGGCAACAACATCAGTAGCACCATCAATTACCCACCTAGAAAGTAGGGAGCAAATCTACATCATCAGGACAACATCAAGCGAGCACAAAGGCGCAGTCAAGCGGGCATGCAGCCCTACATCAAGCAAGCACACACACATCAATCAAGAAACACTGCAAGCAACGATCAACCATGAGTTGAACAAGGATTTGGATTAGGGAAGGTACCTTGCTGGGTGCTGGCGAAGGACATGACGGTCGCGGGAGCTGTAGGTCTTGTTGAGAACATAGTAATTCCTAGGTCTCAACATCCTTCTCCCTCAAGCCTCTCTTCTTCCTGGGGACGGTGCTCACCGAAATCCTTCATGGTTTGAAGACAATACATATCCATGTATGTCACATGAGGTAGAACCGATGAAATAGAGAAACGAAGGAAATTTTTTGTGGGAAATTTCGAGCTACAACTAAGATATGACATCCTGATCAGCCATCCTTCATTGATAATAAGACCGTAAAAGTTAAAATAGCACCGTGTCACACAATTTATATAAGATAATATGATCCGTGATTCATGCATTAGGAGAGCAATAGAACCAGAGAACCAACACCTTAATACAACATAATTTACAAAAGATAATATTTGACTCCTGAAAACAGGGCACAAGCATTTCGTTTAGGAAACGTGAGTATATAAGCAACAGGCGGAAGGTATGTACATCATGTCATGCATAAGAATAAAATTTAACAATTAGCAAAGGATTTAATGGTATATGTTTGTAAAAAGCAACGAAACATAGGAGGATATATCTGTCATTTTCTTTGGTAATACGTAGGTCATAGCATAGCACATCAGAAAAGGTACAGTTAATGGGTGGTCACAGGTCAGAACAATAACTAAGCATGAATTCACCCTCCTTTTGTAGAAATACATAATACTTACTCATAGAAACTAAGAAAAATGAACCTATGTATGAACTGGTAGAGACGTAAAATAACATGAAATAAAATAGAGTAAATCATCTAGCAAAGAGGGAGAACACGTCATAAGCAAAAATGAATATTAGTACAAAGCCCAAACCTCGTAAACGTTGGATGCTAAACTAAACCATAACAAAGGGTGATAGCAAGGAGATAATCTCTGGGGCTGGAAGGCACAACTCCCCAACTCAACAAACTCACACTGGACGAAACTGCAGAATCACACACAAACACAAGCACACCAGTTTTATATACAATACGCACAATATATTCATACAAAAATAATAAATAGTATACCATTTCTTAGAAACTACATTGGAATTCAACCAATGGCTCTAAATAAACCAGAACTGTATACATAATAACATAAATGATGTATGTATGCGTCTTTCATTCAAGAAAGTGTTAGGGGACATCTCTGCATTTTTTATGCCCTTGCATGGTTCAGAATTTAGCGATTTAGTTAAGGCAACCGCTTAGGCAAACATTAGAAGCTGGACACCAAAATCTAAAAAACGAACCAACCAATCAGCCAAAAAGTCAATGCACCAAGGAAGCAATAACATTAGGTACGTCAAAATAGCACATGTGGTCATCGAAAACTAAAATAGAAACCAAAGATAGATACCTAGCAGATCAGGCGGGGCAACACAAATACATCAGCTCTTCTGCGAATATTAAAAAAAAGTGGGCCAACAGACAGCAGCAAACAAAACCAAAGTAACATATAAGTGCATGTCTTTTGTACCTATTCAAGACAAAAAGTGGTCTAACACACAACAGCAGGCAACACCATAGTAACACATCGGTGCAGGAAGCATGGTACATCATCTGTATAACTATTGTATGAACATCTCCTTCATCCTTTTCACCGGATTAGGGGAGTAAGGTCTACATAACTATATAATCTCTGCTAGAGCATTATTTTCAAGTTGTAACTTGTAACTACCATTTAACGAAAAAGGGGAGCTACTATGCTGGGCCACTCATTATGATATTATAGAGAAGACCAAAGAAACTAAGATGTAAACTCAATTGAGTTATTTGGTTAAGGCATAGGAATAAAGTACCAATGCAAGAAATGAGTACATGATCTGTGTATCTAGGAGTACAAACGCCACAGACGGTGAGCAATTGAAAGCAATAGATGGCACATGCTACGGAAGGAAATGTCAGGATGTAATTAGGGTTGTATAGAGCTAGAGATAAACTAATTGAACAGGTCAGTGGTCATATGATTGGCCTAAATCGCAACAAAAATAAATTGGACAACCCAAAGAACCTCAAAACTACATTCATCTGTATGCATAGCCAACCGATACAAAAACCAAAAAAGATTTGTAATTAAACATCCCAAAGAATTTAGAAACTGCATCCATCTCTATGCAAAGCAAACTGATAACAAAACCAAAAAAAGATATCTTGCACGCATCTCAAACCAATGCTTCGAACTTAGGAGCAACTCACGACCGCAACTGCAGAGAAAAGAATACCAACACCAAGCTCAATCAGCTATATGAAAATGTTCTAATCAGTAAGCATAACAGTAATTACAGGAGACCTAGCAATATGTTCAATGCGGAGGACTACTGGCTATAACTCAGAAAAACGCTACCATACTATGATGGAGCAGAGGAAGGCAGGCAACCTGAGTTTACCGCAAGGTTTCCGCTAACAATTTATGGACAAATCATCACCTGCAGGGAATAACATTAGCAGGCACACATTAAACCGAGATAAAAAAGGAAGGCACCTAGCAAACAGAACAGAGGACCTATGTAGTTCCTGCAGCTCCGCAACAAAATGTTTTTTAGTAACCAAGTGTTTACAAAGAAGCTGAACATTTTTTAATAGTAGCTAAATGACTGAACTTGATTCGAACATTAAACACTTGTATAAAGCTGAACGAAATCATGATTAGAATAGCTCTAGTAAGCTTCAGGTGTACTGTGTTTTACATACCATCAAGGAGTTTAAAATGTAGCTAACTAACCCTTCTGTCAGAATAGCAGCTAATATATGCATGGATGTCACTATCCTTCCAGAGGGAGCTAATTAACCCTTTTGTCCTAACCAATCAACCTATCAGACCATGCAATCCTTTTGCAAATCCAGAGGTAGCCGACAAACCACATGAACGGGAATCCGACACCTAGAGGGGGGGGGGGTGAATAGGTGCTATTACAAATTTTAGGTCTTTTCAAATTTAGGCTCAACACAAAGGTAAATTCTCTAGATATGCAACTACGGTGAATTTACCTAAATGAGAAACTAAGCAATAAGAAGATAAGCAAGTAAGGGAGCAAAGGTAAAAGGAACCAAGTGAAGCACGCGGAGACGAAGATGTAATCCCGAGTTCCACCCAAGGGTGTACGTCTCGTTTGGAGAGGTGTGCGCTACCACAACAGGTTAGCCGCAACGCCACAAAGGCTCACCTTCTTCTCCGATGAACTCAACCACAAAGGTTTCGAGTCCACCTTCCACTATTGATCCCCTTTTAGGGCGGAGATCGAATCCCTTACAAACTCTTGAGGCACACACCCACAACTGAATTGGGGGCTCCCAAGAAAACCACAAAAGGTCAAGGACCACAAAAGGTCAAGGTAACACCAAGAGTACAACAATGGAGAACTAGGTTTTCCCACCGGAAACCCTAGCCACGAAATCCCCAAGTGAATGGGGGAGAAATGCAAATCCCTTCGGTGAGGATGTAGATCCGGGCCTTCTCCTCCAATCCTCCAAAGATCAATGAATTTGGGTGGGGGGATTGGGAGATCTTGATGATTTGAGCTTTCAAGAATGGTAGGAGAGAGAAAATCTGAGAGCTCTCTGTTCTTGAGTGAGTGAGGGGGTATTTATACTCCCCCTCAAAATCTGGCCGTTGGCTGTCTTGGGCACCCGGAAATTCCGGTATAAGTACCTCCGGAAATTCCGGTCACCCGGAATATCCGGGCCTTTGAAAATATCCGAGCTGAATTTCCGGTTGAGATCAGAACCAATTCTGAACTTGACTTAGCCGTTTTTCTGAGGTTGACTCGGAATATCCGAGTCCTTGAAATTTCCGAGCTGAATTTCCGAATGGAGTCAGTGCCACTTCTGAATCTTGACTTAGCCAATTTTCTTGAGGTTGACTCGGAATATCCGGGTTGGTGAACCGGAATATCCGAGTCCTTGAAATTTCCGAGCTGATTTTCCGATTGGAGTCAGTACCACTTCTGAATCTTGACTTAGCCAATTTTCTTGAGGTTGACTCGGAATATCCGGGTTGGTGAACCGGAATATCCGAGTCCTTGAAATTTCCGAGCTGATTTTCCGATTGAAGTCAGTAGTACTTCTGAATTTGACTTAGCCAATTTTCTGGGGATGACCCGGAATATCCGAGTTGGGGAACCGGAATATCCGGGTCTGGGAAGAATTCCAGAAACTCTTTTTCTCTACAATTTGGCTTTAGGATTTGTGATATGAGTTTCACCCAAACTGAAATACTTAGCAATAGGATTAGTATCATTGGTATTGTTAACTAACACACAAAACATTAGGGATTAAGAAATGTTCTTTCAATCTCCCCCTTTTTGGTGTTAGATGACAATACCAAGATTTGCATAGAAACAAACAGCAATATCATGTTTTTGGCAGAAAAAGGCTCCCCCTAAATAAATGCAAGTAAGCAACACAAAATAACAAAGGAAAGGAGCAATTTTATAACAACAACCACAAGATATCACAAAGGAGAGACGAGACAAAATGTAAGATTATGGAAGCAATTGAGACTAGATAGATTTTCATACCTTGTGCATATAGAATATGAAGAGAATACCAACACAATCAATTCGAAGTCTCAAGCATAATATAATGATAGCATCAACCATTGTCTCAATACAAAGATATCACAAATGAAATAAAGAGAGTTTCACAGGAACTAAAAACACGATAAATGGACACAAGCGCAAATAAATGATAAACGCATAAGCTTGTGCCCGACCCTTGCAAATCCCCGAAGAAGTCCTAGTAGAGCAACTTCTCCCCCTTTGGCATCGAAACGCCAAAAAGGAAGAAGAGCGATGCTACGTCCCATGGAAGTCTTCAGTCCGAGGGGTCCACCTCATCATCATCATCATCAGCAGCCTCCTCATCATCATCATCGTCCTCATACTCCTCAGACGCTGCCTCCTCATCATCATCTTGCTCCTCCTCATCATAGTCATAGCCAGTGGTGTATGAGCTGCCGCCAAGGTCCTGGTCAATCAGTGTCCAAGGAGCCAAGGAACCCTGGTTCCACTGAGCAAAGGTCGGGGGCTCAGACAGAGCAGCAGGAGCAGGAGAGCCAGAAGCATGGTGAAGGATCAAGTCTTGCTTGTAGTCCAGCTGACGGTGATCCTTGTAGGCGTTGTATTGCTCTTTGCGGATGTCCACATTCATGCAAAGGATGTTGCGTTGGAACCAGTTCAGCTTCTTGACATGCGCATGAGTGGTAGGAACATGAGTAGAGGTAGCAGCAGCCCTCCTAGCATCACCATGAAAGATCCACCTGTAGCTGATGTAGTAGAAGGCCTAGGAGGGGGCTTGACCACAGTCTTCTTCACATAGAGCTTCTTGAAGTCATGTGGCACCAAATCACTGCTGCTGACGTTGAGGTTAGGGAACTTAAACTGGAGGAGCTTCATTATGTACGGAGCATAAGGAATAGAGACCCTGGTGGTCATAGCTTCATACATCTCATTGTAGATGTAATCCATCACATCTACTCTCCAGTCAGTATCAGAATCCGAGTCCTCCACAATGCGGTTGGCGTGAAGGAGCAGGTTGCAGAGAGGGGTAACCACGTTGTCGTTGTTGCCACCACTTGGTGCAATGTTCTCACGCAGGATGCGCACAAGAACATCATACAAAGGGAGCAAGTCACGAGTGAATCCAGGGGTGGCTCCCACACCATATAAGTGAGTTGTCTCCTTCTTGTTGAGCTTGTATGGGGAGTGCATGCGAGTGCCTTGGGGATTGTCACCATCAAACCTGTAGCCCAGTACCTTGCCAAACTCCTCGAAGTTGGACTCACAGTATGATTCCCCAGTCATCCACTTCATGGTCTTCTTTGAGTCACCCTTGATCACTAGGGTGGCGAAGAACTGCATTACAAGTTGCGCGTTGTAGGCACAACGGATGAGCGCCAACCTCTCCAAGCCCATGGTCTTCACAATGTGGATGGCCTCAGCAAATGCGGTTTTCTTCTGCTGCGATGCAAAGTCAAACGGGTGCATGGGTCGAATGGGCTTTGGCAGTGAGAGATAGAGATCCACAAATATATGCTCTTGTGTTTGGCACCAAAAACTGCGATCATCGAGAGAGGTGTCTCTTGCGCTGAGGTACCAGTTCCCCTGGCTCAGCTGAGAGTAATCCACAGAATGCATCTTGGAATAGTTCGGACGTTGGGGACTAGGGGCATTCATTCTCTTCTTGGATGAGGGCTTGCTGGCAACAACTTTCTTCTTCCTCTGAGGTGCAAGGCCCTTTCCCTTGTTGACTGATTGCTTGGAGACAGGTGCTCTATCTGTGTGCCTTGATCCCCCTGCGGACGGACTTCCACCTGAACCTGTGAATTTGAGCATAGAGGGTAGCATAAGGTAAGTGCACACAAGTCAGGAGATAATACACACATTAGATAGGCATTTGATGGATCATATGTAGTTAAACATGAGTTAATCTTAAAACTGCAGTGTTTGGCTCGGAATATCCGGTTCAGACATGACCGGAAATTCCGAGTCAGTCTGGACCGGATATTCCGTGTCAGACAGAAACTGCAGATCTGAGATTGACTCGGTCTAAAACTAGATCGATCCAACATAATGCAAAACTAATGTATGTAGAAGGCAGGGAATAGTCCTAGGAACAATCTCTACCAAGCAACATTGAAACAAATAACTCCACATCAAGATCCAAGTGCAAGCACATAAGGAAGAAGAAAAGTGAAGTTACCCTCATCCATTGAGGCCATTGCTTGGAGGAGTGAGTTCCCGGGGCGGAGGAGGAGCAGATCCGGCCGAGAAAGAGGTTCCCCGACGGTCGGAGTGCTCCGGAGGGACTAGGGAACAGCAGGGGCGGCGGCTGGAGGAGAGGGAGGTCGGGGGTGGAAGAAGGGCACTAATGAGCCCTTCACCCCGAGCATGCCCTTATATTTCTGGACAAACTGCCAGACCGGATATTCCGGGTGAACTTACACCGGATATTCCGAGTCACCGGATATTCCGGTTCAAAATGAACCGGATATTCCGACCTGCTGAACCAAAATCCCAGTTTTCAAATGGATGACTTGTGTGCAATAGAGAGAAATGTTTTCAGGGGAAAGTAGGCTTGGGATAGATTTCCAAACTGATATTGGTACACCATACTCAACTCACAACAACCAAATCGAACCAAAAGAGCCAAGTTGAGTAGGTTTCCCACATGCATGAATAGGAGGGCAAATAGCAACAAAAAGCTCCAAATAACATCAACTCTTCAAGGAGAAGAGGTCGGTGGCCGAGGCCACCATGTAGGAGTGTATGGCATGTTACCGCGAAGATGTATATTGGGTACATAACCAATACTCGTCGTTTTAGATCATTAGTCACAAGAATGAATATAGAGATAAAAGAACACTTGCTATCGGCATAATGGGGGGAGGGATGGTCCAATGTATTAGGACCGCACTCCCCCTATTTCCATGCCTACATCTAAACTAGATAAGATGCAATTACGCCATAGGTGAGTGTGCAAGCGATCAAGCTAAGGACCTCGAATCAATGATATTAAGCTCATTCCTCAAAAAGCAAAACTTTCCTTCCTCAAGGGGCTTCGTGAAGATATCCGCCAATTGATCCCTTGTGCCCACATATGATAAGTCAATGTCTCCACGGGCCACATGATCTCTTATGAAATGATGGCGGATCTCAATATGCTTGGTTCTTGAATGTTACACCGGGTTGTAGGCAATCTTGATGGCACTTTCGTTGTCACATAAAAGAGGCACTTTGTCGCAATCGACTCCGTACTCCTTTAAAGTTTGCCTCATCCATAATAACTGAGTGCAACAACTAGCGGCTGCAACATATTCGGCTTCGGCGGTGGAGAGAGATATGCAATTTTGCTTCTTAGAAGACCAACTCACCAAGGACCTCCCAATAAATTGACAAGCACCGGAGGTTGACTTCCTATCATCATGATCTCCCGCCCAATCGGAATCCGTGAATCCACATAATGAGAAATTTGCATCCTTGGGATACCACAATCCATAAGTTGGGGTATAAGCCAAATATCGAAAGATTCTCTTGACCGCCACATCATGACTTTCTTTAGGAGCCGCTTGATATCTTGCACACACTCCTACAGCTAGCACTATATCCGGTCTAGATGCACAAAGGTAGAGGAGAGATCCAATCATGGAGCGGTATACCTTTTGATCCACATCCTTACCCTTCGGGTTGAGCTCAAGGTGGCATTTGGTTTGCATTGGAGTAGAGGCACCCTTGAGATCAAGCAACTCGTACTTCTTGAGCATGTCTTGAATGTACTTTGCTTGGTTGATGAACGTTCCTTCCCTCAATTGTTTGATCTCAAATCCGAGGAAGAACTTCATCTCGCCCATCATAGACATCTCAAACCTGTCAGTCATAAGCTTAGAGAATTCTTCGTTAAATGCTTTGTTAGTCGATCCAAATATAATGTCATCCACATATAATTGACAAATGAAAAGCTCCCCATTAACTTTCTTAGTGAAAAGTGTGGGGTCGATTTCCCCAACTTGGAATCCACGGTCTACAAGTAGTTCTCTAAGGTGCTCGTACCACGCTCGTGGGGCTTGTTTAAGGCCATAGAGTGCCTTATCCAACTTGCAGACATGGTTCGGATACTTGAGGTCCTCGAACCCCGGTGGTTGCTTAACATAAACAAGTTCATTTAGTGGACCATTTAGAAAAGCGGATTTAACATCCATTTGTTGCAACTTAAAGTTATGGTGAGAGGCATAGGCAAGAAGAATACGGATTGACTCAAGTCGAGCCACGGGCGCGTAGGTTTCTCCAAAGTCAATGCCTTCAATTTGAGAGTAACCTTGAGCCACCAATCTTGCCTTGTTCCTTATCACCATGCCATGTTCATCTTGCTTGTTCTTGAATATCCACTTGGTGCCGATAACATTGCGGCAATCTTTGGGTCTTTCCACCAACTTCCGCACTTTGTTGCGCTCGAAGTTGTTGAGCTCTTCATGCATGGCATCAAGCCAATCTTTATCTTCAAGAGCTTCAAAGACCTTCTTGGGTTCCACCATGGAGATGTGAGCTTGATGTTCACTAAAGCTTGCGAGTTGTCTTCGGGTAGAGACCTTGCTTCTCACATCACCAAGCACCTTGTCAAGAGATAGAGCTCTTAATTCTTGTGAGGTGCCAACCCTATTCAAGCGGCGGATCTCGATTTCCCTCCGAGTGGTGGGAGGAATCGCTTGATCATCTTGATCATTCATGTCTCCGCCTTGACTGAATTGATGGCCTTGATCAACCATTGGAGTGGTGGCCATTGGTGAGGGAGAGGGTTGATCTTGGCCTTGCGAACTGCCACCGGGAATGTCAGCAGGACTGGATATTCCGGGTTCATGGACCGGATATTCCGAATCACCGGAAATTCCGGGTCCATGTTGAACCGGATTTTCCGGTCCTCCGGAAATTCCAGGAGCAGCTGTAGAATCTTGTTCTTCTTCTTGGCAAGAAGCATTGGGCACGGTGTTGTCGATGGGTGTTTCTTGTGCTGGGGTGGTCACCACTTGTGAAGAACTTGGTCCTTGTTGATCATCCTCATAATAGAGTTCAACGGGGCGGTGGACTCCCAACCCCATTCTTCGGATAGCATCTTGAGGTTCATCATCACCTACACCGGAAACACCACTTTGCTCCACGAGGGAGCCGTCATTCTCCTCGAATACCACACTACAAGTTTCTATGATTATGCGCGAGGCCTTATCATAGACTCTATAAGTGTGGGATTCGGATCCGTAGCCCACAAATGTCCCTTCAAGAGACTTAGAATCAAACTTGCCCAAACGAACACCTTTGATGAGATAAAAACACTTACAACCAAATACTCGGAAGTAGGAGATATTGGGCTTGTTCCCGGTAAGCACTTCATAAGGTGTCTTCATGAGTCCTTTGCGAAAGAAGAGCCGGTTGGATGAATGGCAAGCGGTGTTGACGGCTTCGGCCCAAAAGTTGTGAGGGGACTTGAACTCGGCCATCATCGACCTTGCCATCTCAATAAGTGTGCGGTTCTTCCTTTCGGCTACACCATTTTGTTGGGGAGTATAAGCAGCGGAATATTGATGACGAATCCCTTCTTCACTAAGGAACTCGTTTAAGGTGTAGTTCTTGAACTCGGACCCATTGTCACTTCGTATCACCAAGATAGGGACATTGTGTTGACGTTGAGCTTCATTGGAGAAGTCGATGATAGTTTGTTGAGTCTCCATCTTCGTCTTGAAGAAGAAAACCCATGTGTATCTTGAATAGTCATCAACATTCACCAAGCAATATTTCTTGCCACCAAGACTAACTTCCGGAATAGGACCAAAGAGGTCAACATGGAGAAGCTCCAAAACCCTCTTTGACGAAATGATGGTCTTGCTTGGATGGTAGATGTCATGCATTTTTCCTTCAACACACGCCCTACACATTCGATCCTTCGAGAAAGAAACATGGTCTTTTAGTCCTAGGATATGGCCACCCTTGTGGAGACTTTGCAAAGTCCTCATGTTGACATGGGCTAGTCGGCGATGCCATAGCCAACCCAAGTCCGCCTTTGCGAATAGGCACATTGTATGGGAAGTGGTGACTCCGGAGAAGTCAACCACATAGATCCCATTCTCAATGTACCCAACGAAAGACACATTGAGAGACTTGCTCCGCAAGAGAATGACCATTTCCTTTTCGAAGACAACGGTATAGCCCAAACAAGTTAAGGAATGGACGGAGATCAAGTTGAAACCTAGGGACTCGACAAGCAAGACATTCACAAGTGTGATGTCCGGTGCCACTACCACCTTGCCGAGCCCTATTACCTTAGACTTAGAATTATCACCATATGTAACGGTCATTTGATCATCATTGGGCTTCAACTCCGTTACAATATCCTTGCTTCCGGTCATATGACTAGTGCACCCACTATCAATTATCCATTTCGATCCTCCGGAAGCAAGGCCCTACACACAATCAATTCTTGGGTTTAGGTACCCATTTTGCAATGGGTGCCTTTTGGTTTATAACAAGGGTCTTTGGTACCCAAATAGCATATTCAATGTAACCATCAAAAGGACCAATGTATCTAGCATAGACATCCCCATAATAATCAACATATAAAGCATAGTTGGGGTTAGTTATGCCCGCAAAGTCATTACGAGTGGGAGTGCCCCTTGTGGCATTTCCACTCGCAATGTCAACCTTCTTGGCTTGTGCGGACTTGGTCTTATTCTTGATCTCCTCCTTCTCCTTAGCAACATAGCCTAGACCTTCCTTACCCTTGTGGGGCACTCGCTCATGAAGAGGAGTAGTGAGTGTCCCCTTACCTCTATCAAGAGAGGTCTTGGGCTTGATTGCCATAGAAGGAACAAACATAACCCTAGCAATACCCTTCACAACATTTGCATTAGCATTCAAAGGAGTAGAGGTGCTAGGTTTCTCAAGAGTAGATATCCGAGATTGGAGTTGATCACGAGACTTGAGAAGACGTTTGTGATCACTTGTCAACACCTTGTGAGCATTGTCAAGTGACTCGAAGTCTTCGCAAAGTCTATCATGAGCAACTACAAGCTCGGACTTTTAATTTTGCACAATTTTACATTTAGCAAAGTAGAGATCACGATCCTTAGTGATCTTAGCAAGTTGCTCCTCGAGGAGAGCATGAGCTTCTTGTTCATCTTCGAGAGAGGATTGGAGAGACACCTTAGCGTGTGCATCCTCTCTCTCAATCTCACCTTTTAGTTCAAGCTCATCCTCAAGCTCACCTATACGACTCATGATTAAGCCAAAGTGTTTCTTTCCTTCTCCTTGCAAGTTAGTCATGAATTTATCAAAAGCAATGATTTCTTCCTTGACTTCTAAGCTCATAGCATCATCAATGTCATGTGATATGGAGTTGGGGGATAATTGTACCTCGGATGTCTTTGCCATAAGACATCTTGCATTCTTGACGATGGGGCTCTCGTTTGGTGAGGATAAGAGTGATGGAGGTGTGGAAGACATGGCTAGTGCGGCCATTTGCGTTGGAGTATCCTCCTTGTCACTATCTTCATCATCGGTGGGATATTGCTTTTGAGTCACCAAGACAATCTTTTGGTTCTTCTTGAAGAAAGGCTTCTTCATGGGCATGGGCCCCTTGCCCTTCGTCTTGGCCACGAGCCTCACACCATGATCCCTCTTCTCTCCCATGGGCAATCGGCAACAAAGTGGCCCTTGTCATCGCAGTTATAGCAGAGCCTCACTTTGTTGAATGGCTTTCCTCCGTTGGGGGGAAACTTCTTGTCAATCCTTGCTTTGGCCCTTCCGGGGTTCTTCCAAAAGGTTCTTGCCGCAAGACCCATGTGTTGAGTGAGAGTGCTTGAGAGAGCTTCACTAGATAGCTCGACTTGATCATCACACTCCTCTGCATCCTCTTCTTCAACGGTGGCCTTCAAAGCAATTGAGGCATGCTTGTGCATCCCTATGGCTCTAGCTCTTGCATCTTGTGCAATCTTGGAGGCCACCTTGTATGCGGTCATCTCTTGCATAACTTCATTGGATGTCATCTTTGCAAAGTCATGTCTCCCTTGGAGTGTCTTCAAATCCGTGTCCTCAAAGGGCATGAGAGCGGTCACAAACTTCCTCTTAATCCAAGCATCATTGATGTACTCCGCCCCGAGGTTCTTGAAGGAGTTGGCAACCAACACCAACCTCCGGTACATGTCCTCGTGGCTTTCTCCATCCAACTTGTAGAACCCTTCCACCTCATTGCATAAGGCACCATACCGGTTCTTCTTCATGCTCTCATTCCCAACGAAGATGTCGGAAAGAGCATTCCAAACTTCCTTGGCGGTGGAGAATTGTTGAATGAGCGCCATGTCCTTCTCTCCAACGGCCATTTGGAGTTGATGAAGAGCGGTGGCGTTGAGTTGACTATCAACCACCTCTCTTCTTGTCAAGTTGGTTGGATCATGGGGATTGTATCCTTCTTCAATGATGCGCCAAAGCTCAATGGAGGCACTACATAGATGAGACTTCATTAGAAATACCCATTGAGAGAAATGAGTAGGTTTAAGCTTAGGAGGATCACTTCTAAAGTTTACATGAGGGTCAGGTATAGGAGGGTTAGGAGAGTAATTATGGTTGACATTATGAAATTCCTCTCCTTTGGGGGTGTTAGAGGAGCTAGGTGGTTCATCCTTTTCCGCCATCCCGGGAACACTTGAGGTAACATCTTTGGACCCATCCGAAGATGACTCCTTAGAGTTCCCCGCATGTTCCTTAGGAGGAGGAGAGGGAGAAGTAGCCTCGGGCTCCTTAGACTTCAAGAGTGCCATGAGCATCTCATTCATCTTGAGGAGTTGGGGCTCCAAGGACGATCTCATATCAATAAGATCGGCCATGGTTGCCCCTTTGGCTAACGCCTCCTTCTCCGCCTCTAATTTTTCACGGGCGGCCCTCTCGGCATCGGATTCCGTCATCGTTGCACTTAGGCGGTTAAGCCCTTAAAAGTGAACAAGGCTCTGAAACCAATTGAACGGGAATCCGACACCTAGAGGGGGGGGGGTGAATAGGTGCTATTACAAATTTTAGGTCTTTTCAAATTTAGGCTCAACACAAAGGTAAATTCTCTAGATATGCAACTACGGTGAATTTACCTAAATGAGAAACTAAGCAATAAGAAGATAAGCAAGTAAGGGAGCAAAGGTAAAAGGAACCAAGTGAAGCACGCGGAGACGAAGATGTAATCCCAAGTTCCACCCAAGGGTGTACGTCTCGTTTGGAGAGGTGTGCGCTACCACAACAGGTTAGCCGCAACGCCACAAAGGCTCACCTTCTTCTCCGATGAACTCAACCACAAAGGTTTCGAGTCCACCTTCCACTATTGATCCCCTTTTAGGGCGGAGATCGAATCCCTTACAAACGCTTGAGGCACACACCCACAACTGAATTGGGGGCTCCCAAGAAGACCACAAAAGGTCAAGGTAACACCAAGAGTACAACAATGGTGAACTAGGTTTTCCCACCGGAAACCCTAGCCACGAAATCCCCAAGTGAATGGGGGAGAAATGCAAATCCCTTCGCTGAGGATGTAGATCCGGTCCTTCTCCTCCAATCCTCCAAAGATCAATGAATTTGGGTGGGGGGATTGGGAGATCTTGATGATTTGAGCTTTCAAGAATGGTAGGAGAGAGAAAATCTGAGAGCTATCTGTTCTTGAGTGAGTGAGGGGGTATTTATACTCCCCCTCAAAATCTGGCCGTTGGCTGTCTTGGGCACCCGGAAATTCCGGTATAAGTACCACCGGAAATTCCGGTCACCCGGAATATCCGGGCCTTTGAAAATATCCGAGCTGAATTTTCGGTTGAGATCAGAACCAATTCTGAACTTGACTTAGCCGTTTTTCTGAGGTTGGCTCGGAATATCCGAGTCCTTGAAATTTCCGAGCTGAATTTCCGATTGGAGTCAGTGCCACTTCTGAATCTTGACTTAGCCAATTTTCTTGAGGTTGACTCGGAATATCCGGGTTGGTGAACCGGAATATCCGAGTCCTTGAAATTTTCGAGCTGATTTTCCGATTGGAGTCAGTACCACTTCTGAATCTTGACTTAGCCAATTTTCTTGAGGTTGACTCGGAATATCCGGGTTGGTGAACCGGAATATCCGAGTCCTTGAAATTTCCGAGCTGATTTTCCGATTGAAGTCAGTAGTACTTCTGAACTTGACTTAGCCAATTTTCTGGGGATGACCCGGAATATCCGAGTTGGGGAACCGGAATATCCGGGTCTGGGAAGAATTCCAGAAACTCTTTTTCTCTACAATTTGGCTTTAGGATTTGTGATATGAGTTTCACCCAAACTGAAATACTTAGCAATAGGATTAGTATCATTGGTATTGTTAACTAACACACAAAACATTAGGGATTAAGAAATATTCTTTCACCACATGAACACCTAGGCCGTACAAAAGATTTAATCTGTCATGCCAATCTAATCTAAAGAAAATAACAGCGAAAAGTACCTCTACTCATGGATAGCAAACACCGCTAGTCCTTTAAACTGCATCTAACTCTGGAAAAAAAATCCCACGCACCTCAAACCAAGCAGTTCGTATGGAGCACCAAATCCTAACTGAGAGCAAGTCACGGTGGCAACTGCAAACAAAAGATAGCCATGAAAAATCTCAAATTAGCCGAATCCAACCTAAGATCAGGTCTCAGCAGAGTAGATCGAGGAAAATGCGGAGTAAAAGAAGAGAATCCAGGCGCATGGAACCTCAACCCGCGCGGGATCCCTGCGGCGCCATCGCTGCAACTGAGATGCACGGCTCCTCGGAGGCACCCCACTGGTTTGCCAGCCACTCATCCTGGCCGTCCGGCGGCAAGCTGCGCTGCTTCGTGGCCTCCCTGTTGTCAGGAGAAGAGGATGAGGGAGTGCATAGAATAGGAGGAACATGGGGGCTGACAGTCGGTGAATCGTTGGCACCGTACCTCGGAACGACGTCCTCATCTCCTTCTTTGGATCGACAGCAGCTGCGACGACGGAGCACCAACGTAAGGCTTGGGGCTAGTGCGTTGAGAGGAGAGGAGGGTCGCCGCCTCCTCCATCTGTACATCTTGGCGAGGATGGCGGTGGCGTGTCCACGCCTACCAGTCCCCCTCCCTTAACGCCAGAGAGGCGGCAGGGGATGTGGCGGCCGCGATCTCCTCCACGGACGCCATCACCTTGGTTGGGCCCTTCTGTCGCTGCACCCGGTGAGGTGGAGAAGGCGCGGGCGCCGCCGAGGGGAGAGGGGATTGGGGGAGGAAAGATGGGGCACGACTGAAGGCGGCTAGGGTTTCTACGGCAGTTTTGTAGCAAACAACCGACGGCCATGATCGATGCGGAAGCGGGTTCCTCTGATCGGACGGTTCGGAGTGACCAAGCGCTGAGAATAAAGCTGCGTGGACCGAGTTGTCTACCCACCAAGTCAATGACGGGTGGGCCCAAAAATGGTCAGTAAAAGTCAGCAGCGAAACGGATGGTGGAGATCGCTCTGGGGCAACAATCCAACGGCCAGGAGCGCCAAACGAACGGGAGAGCGCGGTGACAACCCACATATATATTTTTTAGATGTTTGCTACATGCCCGACAATGAACTTGACAGGACCCAGTCAGGCCCGGATAAGAAAAGGAGTAGGCCCAAAGATGTGTTTGGTCGTTCATTGCCGACATAACAAGTATTTCAAGTTTTGATAAATGCTATAAAGTACTCTATCTCATTGTTTTATGCTGATGTTTTAACAATAATGCTACATGGAACGTTGAATTTCTTCCGTTCCCACACTCAAAATCTGCAAACAGACTGTCCATATTTTAAATCTGTCATTTGACTGTGTTTTCTGTTTTTTTCTGTCTGCAAACAGACTGTCTATATTTAAAGCTTTGTTTAGATTCCGGACTCCAGTTGTATGCTTGAGTTTTTGCGCCGAGGTGCACCCCGATTCGATATATCGTGAATAAGGTAGCATGTACACTTTATATCATACATTATCATTCTATGTTATCTGCTTGATTTGGTATCTGACAAACTGTTGTTGATCTGCTGCAGAGTTGCCCGTGGAGAACAGAAATAAGAGCTGGTGGCACTTGGAGTTCTATACTACTTTTCTCAAAACCGAAAGCACATACAAAGAGAAGAATAAAAAGAAGAAGAGAATATTTGATTTGTTATTTTTCTGTTCTCGTGGAAGTTTCATGGCCTACCCGGGTGGACAAGAATGGGAGCTCTACTTGGAGAATGTATCCAGATGTGTTGAAGACTCACATGTTTGTATGATTAGCAAATAACAATGCTCTCTTTTTATTACTTCATCGATTTCAGAAAATTCACCTTGTGTACATGCACATCTTTTCAGCAGATAACTTGCATAGCATCCATGTGTAGTTGACCATGCAATATGTAGTAAATGCATTACCGTTCAATTGTTGACAGATTTTATTTCATAAGAAAGCTTGAAGTATTTTGACATGACCTGATAGAATATTTTTACATTCAGATGAAAAATAATTATCTGTTGTCAAAGTGTGCACCCCAGCTGAATACTGAATGGATAGTCTGCGAGAATGGTTGTTCGAAATGATAGAATACTCATCACGACCTTCGTCATTTTAGTCATGGGTCATTTCTGAGGTGCTCTTGCAAATGCGGAAAACATTGCTCAGCTTAATTGGTGTGATTATATCATCCAAGCACTACTAGAGGTTGCTGACAAGTAGTACAATCAAGACATCAAAATCCAGGTTGCAATAACTAATTTGTCCAGTTGTCATCTGTTCTCTTGGTATTTGATAACCTGAGTGATGCTCATACAGATTTTTGGCGCAATGTCTCTTCTCTAACATTTCTAATTTAAAATGCCGGCGTAGAGATTAAGAATGATTTATGTTTCTGTGAAATATAGTGCTCAATGACTACTAATCTTTTGTGCTTGCAGATTCAAGCTCGAAGATGCCACATCTGTTCAAAAGGATGTGGTGGGAGGCAAAATGGGCTCTGGGAAGACCCGGGAGAAAAAGATAGAAGAGGAAGAGATGAGAACGTTCACTGCTTGCTCTCACGCGTCACTTATCTTTAGTTTGTACTTAATTTGTAACATAATTCAATATTCAGGTTCCCCCATCACTTTAAGTTGTAGAATATGATCTCATTTAAACGTTCTAGGAAAAATTCAAATTTTGTTCAAAATTAGATTATCTAAATAGTAGAAACTGAAAGCGCTGATCATATATTTGTTACTTAATAAATAATTACTTCCATTTTTCATCGTAGTCTATATAAATGTCACTGTTTTGGTGATTTTGATTGTTCATCTTTATATGTTCTACTTCTCCTCATGGTTTCAGTCAGAGATACAGGTGTGTAGTATATGCTCTTCTCCAGATCTTTAAGGTTTATGTACATCTTTAGCTATAACGTATCAGGAATTTTGTTGTAAAGGTACTGCTTGTTGTTTGAAGTTTTTCAGAAATGCTATTTATTCAGTCAAATTGAGTGAGCTGCTATTGACATGTACCAGGTGTAAGAAAAAGATTTCTTAGTACGTTGCATTTTCTAGCTTCCACGATTCTCATCAGCAGAAGTGGAGGAGAAGCATGGTCATGGCATCAATGGAAATGATCATAAGTTAGTGAACAAATGAGTACTTGAAGAGAAAAAGGCAGAACGATGGCAAGCGAATATGTTACGCATTTTTGTGGAAAACATTTTAAATCTTTTTTGTACATTTTACACATTTTTTATTATCCATAGCAACGCACGGGCATTCAGCTAGTTCGTCTAATTGAAGACTGGCATGTATAACTTAGCCTGGTTAACTTGAAAATATCTTTAGCCTGGTCTAGGCCGGTTAATGCATTGGATTTTAGACGCTTGGTTATTGCCTGCTTCTGCCTGCGAAGCTAATCATGTTTAACAAACAAAGATTTTCTTCTTTATTTTCATAGCATCAACAAATGGGTAATTAATTTCCACCAGGCCAGGCCACCAAGCAAACAATCCACCTTCAGGCTAAAGGCAAGAAACACAAGCATTCCAGGCTCATGCCAGACATCCTTTATTTTACCAACCATCGTAGTGCAGAAACCAAACAGGCCCAAGAAAAAAACCTGGCTGAACAAATATTAAGTGTTAATTCTATGGTTTATAATGTCGCCAAAAACAGCTCGGAGGCCATATGTGCTCCCAGTGCCTTTTCAGGAGTCCAACATTCGCTTGTGAAGCTGGCATGCAGATGATATAATTTTTTTTAGAAAAGGATGCAGATGATATAATGGAAACACATTCTCGATAATCTTGGTGCAACCGAAATGCAAACAACAGATATACTTGATAATTTCCATTTCAACACTGCAGTTGATTAAATGATAGTAGGGTATCCAACACAACCATAAGGATGGGCGACACAGATAGTCTCGAACAGGTTTCAACACAACCAAGGACGCGCCACAAAGATAGCCCTACACAGGTTCCATTTCCCGGTCATGAACTAACTGACTACACAAGGGTTACGTAACTTCATAAGCAGGAAGCTAAATGGCGAGGCAGCCAACCACCTAGCTATCTTTGTTCATGCCCTCCAGCGGCGGGGACGGACGTTGGCCTGATCGACGGTGATGTTGCGGCCGCCCAGCTCCTGTCCATTCATGCCCTGGATGGCATCGCTCATGGACTTGTTGTCCTCGAAGTTGACAAACCCAAACCCGCGGGATCTGCCCGTCTCCCTGTCGGTGACGACCTGGAAATAATCATACCACATATGACTTAGACACGAGAAAATTGCATAGATAATTACAGAACTCGAACATTTTTCTTTTGAAAAAAAGGAACAGAGCTCCCTGATTCATTTAACTAAAATGAAAAATAAGAATTCCAGGCAGCATTCACAGGTTTCTTATGTCAGGATGAAGCCAACTCATATACATCCCCATTGCAGATCGGTAGAGAGCAAGAACAAACTAGCAGCATAACAAACTGTTAGGAAAAATTAGCAGTTAGAATCTGTGTTGCCCAAACGCTGCGACATTACCAAGCGACACAACTTTGTAAACCGACTAGTACTCGCGACTCTTAGGCTAGTATAAATAGCTAGGACTCCCTGTCAATAAAGCACTTTATTCTCTCACTTCTTCTCACGTTATCAGGCACGCATTGCTCTTAAAAAGGAAAGCACAAGACATAAAAAGAAAGGTGAGAAAGATGGCATCCTTGACACAACTCGCTTTTGCTTTTGCAAGATTTGTTGCTCGTTCCCTTTGCTATCCATCGCCGCTGGAACTCCGGACGTCGCCTTCTGGATAGGAACGGTGGCCTCCGCCACCGGCAATTGCTATGGGGCACCTAGCCGGGCGGCGATAGCCGGAGTTCCAGCTAGGAGTTCGAGTGGCCACAGCCGACGATCCATCGGCGATGGGTAGCAACGAGACTGAAGGTCCAACGAGAGACAAATCTTGCAAAAGCAAAAGCGAGTTGCGGCAAGGATGTCATCTTTCTCTCCTTTCTTCTTCTGGCTTGTGATGTCCTTTTTCAGAGCAATGCGTGAGAAGAAGTGAGAGAATGAAGTGCTTTATTGATACGAGACTCTTAGCTATTTATATATACTAGTCCAAGAGTCGGGAGTAAAAGTCGTTTACAAAGTTGTGTCGCTTGGAAACGTCGCAGCGTTTGGGCAACACAGATTCTAACTGATAATCGAAATATTCTGTAGAATATTCCTAATCCAACATTAACTGCTAATATTTTCTAACACAAACATTCAACAAAGATAGACTTTTACTGAAATTTCGAATTGCAGAACCAGTTGGTGTGAATGCACAGGAACTGGCCACATTCTTCATCCATATGACATGGGCAAAGCACCATTATCTTGGAAAATACGAGGAACAGGCGTACTACAAACAACTATTGATTGTAGCCATTTCGCTTTTTATGAGGTGGACCATCTAACATCAACCATCATTATTTGGAAACAAGATCTACACTAGTAACAAGGAACAGGAAAAATACAAATTTGTGTGGCTATGGCATGGGGGGCCAGATAATATAAAACTGATCGTGGTCCTTGAAAAAACGGTGTTGGGGATAAGGGAGCAGATCAGAGATCGAGCAGGTGCCCCACCACAGATTAGAGTAAACGAGGAACACAGAAAAAGGTGCAGCTAAACTGAAACCTGAATCACGTGCAGATACATGCTCAATAAATTTTGCTTCAGCAAGTTACAGAAAACACCATGGTGCTATCGAGCAAGCACAAATGTGCGTAATCATCTAGGGCCGCGAATATTTAATCGAGTTCTTAGTCCTCCAAAAATCAGTGTTGGCGACAGAAGAACAGATAGATCTAGCACGTGTCACGACGAATCTAATGTAAACAGAAACAACGCGGCTAGTAAACTGGATCTAAACCTAGAAAACAAGGAAGAAACACGCACGCACAGGCAAAAATCCATCCAAAACCCAGCATAAACAGAGTATCGAGCAGGCATCGGCCGATCCAAATCCGCTCACCTCGGCGCTGCGGGGGCCGTAGCTGGCGAAGGCGTCCTCGAGCGAGCGCTCGTCGGTGCCATAGGAGAGGTTGCCGACGTAGACGCGGTTCTCAGCCGCCGACCGGTCCTTTGGGTCGGAATCCCACCATGGCGCCGACATCGTAGGCTTGTGCTAAACCCTAACCAACGGAGAGGAATGGAGGGTTTCTCTGCTCGGAAGAGAAATGGGGAAGCTTCGAGAGTTTTCTCCTTTTCTTGAAGACCAATCCACCGCTATATACTAGAGTAGAACTGTAGAAGTAGTGCTTGGAGCTAGTCTGCCGTGGACACGTGGTGTACCAGGTGGAGGGGGAGCAAGTGGCGGCATCAGAGATCAGAGCACAAACAAATTCGAAGTTTTTCTATGTTCCATCCGTTTTAAATTAGATATTTTCTATTTATTTATATGTAAATATATTTAGACATGTTACAATTATAGTTACATTGGCATATAGAAGAAATAAAAGCCATGTGCTCCCTCTATTCCACAATATAAAATGGTTTAATCATTTTTCATATTTATATGTGTACATATATAAGTTACATCTAAAACCTCTTATATATAAAACAGAGTGAGTAATTCAGAACGTAGAGAATAAAACATAGGACACACGTTTATATCTCCAAATAAATCATGTACAACCATTTATGTAATAGATCTTGTTTGTTATTTGAAAGGTTTATAAAATTCTTTAGGGTTCTTTAATTTCCCAATTTAGTTCTATTGAACTTCAAAAGATGCAACAAGATATGAGAATATGAGATGCATATGATGACATGTTAACATCCAAATATGAAACACATTTAGTTGAGGATCTCCGTTTACTATTATTGTCCAGTCGGAGTTGTTAGCACAAAACTACCATATTTGAAGGGTCAAACATGGGATGGTACGACAGTTGTTTTGAATCTTTTGGATATACCAGATTTAAAAAAAAAATCATAGTAAACCCAATCACGGTTTATGGATGGATTGACAAGGATTCTAACCGATTGGGCCTACCTATAAGGATGATGTAGCCAGCTCTATAAAAGTAACACATAAACTGATAGTGGACCCACTTACCAGTCCTATAAAACTATGGGGAAATAAAAATAAATATAAAATGCCCCCCTCCCCCTCCTGCGCAAACGTCTTTTTCACCACACAAGAGCTGCCTGGGTCGCTCTCACGCCGAGGGTGGGACCACTGCTGTGAAAGCTCGTCGAGGGTCTGGCCCCCAAGACTGCTCGTCGCCGAGGCTGGAAACATTGTTGAGGGGGTGGGGCAGGCCGAGGCGCTAGGGTTAGGGCGCCATGATGCTGCTGCACGAGCACGGGAGTGAGAATAAGTGCACATGTATATTAAACATATCTAGATATATGTATATGTAAGAATGTAAAAAAATGCTAAAAATATCTTATATCATGAAGCTGAGGAATCTTCTAGGATTCCTGTCTGATTTTATCCCATAGGAACCAGGAAGCCGCCGCCCGCCGCCATCTTGGATGCTTTGCCGAACCTCACGAACCGGCGACACGACGGATGCGGGATGCCGCGCGCGTGCCTCACAAGTTCGTCGACACGCCGCATCGCTCACATGTTCCGTAACTGAGGTATGTGGTGATTTTTTAGATCGATAGCAAGTTAGATCCATGGGTCCGTACTCCGTAGCATTGTGCTTGGTGAAGAAGAGTAAAGAGAACACACTATAAGAAGTAATTATTGCAAGCTAGAAGGAACGTAGCAGCGTAGATCTAAGAAGTACGTTGAGTAGTTCATTCCTTACGACTCTTAGTGTATGCTTGTGTTACATCCATTATATTGTTATTATGTTCTGCGTCCATCCATGCTTAAATCCTGGATCCGTTTCCTTGCTATTTGAACCATTGTGTCATAGGCCACAGGGCACCTTGCCTCAGCGTAATATCAGTTTAGGATACCACCGATTGATTGATCAGGCTGAACTGCAATCGCGAGTCACACGACGACCGTGGTGTGACTTACCTAGCTTAGAGCATCTCTAACATTCAAATCATGCAGAACTGTAAAATAACTGTCAAAGATGGTTTGAAAACCTTAAAAAGAAAAATAGCAGCGCCCTTAAACTTTGTGGATCCGTAATCCATTTTAAGGTCGCCCTGAGAATCTACCCACGGAACTGGGAACATCTGATTTCCACGGCCAAACTGAAGAGCCCCCGTATAAAGGAAAAGTAGTTAGTGGGAGCGAATATTCAGCAGGGAATCAGCCGGAGGATCGCCGGAATCAGCCGGAGGATCGCCGGAATCAGCCGGAGGACTGCCGGAATCAGCCTGACGACTCGTGCTCGGCGACTCGCCCGCCCGCTTGCGCTTGGCTCGTTGGCTCGCTGCGCTCGCCCGTCCGGCGACTGCTTGCCCGCTCGGCCACTCGCTACCCTACGATTGATTGCCCGATGCAAGCTACTTGCAGGCTGTTTTGCTCGCTGGCTAGCTAGCTTGCGATCGGGTTGTCGAAGGAAGGCTCCTCGCGTTGCCTCCTCTGGGCGACGGGAGGGGCAAAAAAACAGCCCCGCGTCGCCAACCTCCTCCTCCCCGCATCTCTCCCTCGCCATCCTCGGAGACAGGCGCCGTACTTCTTCGTGTGGCGTCGGTGAAGGGACGGCGGGGATCTCCCGCTCTCGGGTCCCTGCTGCAGCTCAGAACAGGTTGCGACGTTGGGACCTCCAACTCTCCCCCGCGTGTCTCCGGCGACTCCGTCCCGGCGGCTCCCTCTGTCTGCAGCGGTTGGCCTCCGACGTGCTGCCTCATCTCCCGCTGGGCAAGGTGTCCGGTCGGAGAAGCCTGGCGGCGCTGGCCCACGTGGGCCAGATCTGGGCCAGGGAGGGCCCGATCTGGGCCCGGCGGGTGGAGGCTACCCTGGCCATGGACGGGAGGTTCGCATCCCCTTGCCGCCTTCGGGGGTGGGGCGCCATAGCCGGGTTGGCATGGTGGCTACTTCTCGTCTTGATCCTGCGGGGCGTGACTTGCATGCAGCACGGAGTCGTCGTTGCTATCTTGCTCGTCGGCCCACTGCTGTAACAGGCGACGACCTCGACGAGTGGTTCGTCGGCGTGACCTTCCGGTGGCGTGGGATAGCTCGTCGAGGACCACCGGCGGGCGGGTGGTTTTCTAGGAGGCGGTGCAGCAGCTCTCCGGCCGGCGGTGACGTGGGGCCACTCTTCGACTAACCCACGATGAGGCTACCTGGGCCGCGCCAAGGTTGCAGAGGCCCGCAGAAGGCCCACTAGGGGTATCGTGTGTCCTAGTTCTAGTTGGTTAGGTCATACGACTCTTGCCATATTTGTAATTGCCATCGGCACCGTTCACCCGATACCTGGCCTACCTATAAAGGTCAGGAGGGTTGCTCGTCCAAGGACACACTCATAGCCGCCGCCACAAACCCTAGCGAGATCGACATCTCGCCATTGTAATCTCAACTCGCAATCAATACCAGACAAGCAGGAAGTAGAGTGTTATCCTCCGGGAGCCTGAACCTGGGTAAATCGTCCCGCTTGTCAGCCGTCGTGATCACCAATGCTCCTCTCTTCCCCTCAATCAACCCGGGGTGGACAACCCTGTGATTTGTCGAGTCACACCCTCGTCAATTGGCGCCGTCTGTGGGAAAGAATGAGCGTTGGAATCATGGTCGCACCGGCTCCATCCGTGAAGAAGACCGACGTCCAGATCACCCAGGAGTCAATCCGCTTTGGCTCCTTCGAGTACGCCTTCCACCCGCCGGCACGCCGCTCGGTGTACGCTGATCTGTATGAAGGTATACACATCACCTTTGGTTCCATACTTTGCTTCGCGGACAGTCGTGGGATATTCAGTACCACGGCGACCACGCCACGCGCGGAGGTGACACCCGCATCGGCCATCATTGCGCCACACCCGCCGTCGCCTACCAAGGAGATCGCGCCTGCCTAGTCGACTCAAACATTGTACCAAAGAAAGTATGTCAAGGCGGCAGGTTTCAGACGCACTCTTTCCCTTACCAGGGTACCTAAGGGGACTGGAAGGGTTTTAACGAGGCGGCCTGCTCGCAAAAATAAATAAAGTGATTTAAGGAACAAGCTCTCCCCTTCACTTTTTCAGTCAAGGCAACCCACAACCTAGGCCGCCACTCGATCTACTCCGGGGCAGCGCCATACAGGTCCAGTCAAAAGCCTAGGCCGTCACTCGAACTACTCGGGGGCTGCGCCATACAAGCCTTACTAGCAAAATCCTAGGCCGCTACCCGATCTGCTCGGGAGCCGTGCCGTACAGGTCAAGTCAAAAATCCTAGGCCGCCGCCCGACACACTCGGGGGCTGCGCTTTACATGTATCACTTGAAGTCCTAGGCCACCACTCGAAGTACTCGGGGCTGCGCCATACAGGCCTTACTAGCAAAATTCTAGGCCGCTACCCGATCTGCTCGGGAGCCGCGCCGTACAGGTCAAGTCAAAAATCCTAGGCCGCCGCCCGACACACTCGGGGGCTGCGCTTTACAGGTATCACTTGAAGTCCTAGGCCACCACTCGAACTACTTGGGGTTGCGCCATACATGCCCTACCAGTAAAATCCTAGGCCACCACCCGAACCACTCGGGGGCTGCGCCGCTCAGGTCAAGTCCAAAAATCCTAGGCCGCCGCCGGATACACTCGGGGGCTGCGCCTTACAGGTATCACTTGAAACCCTAGGCCGCCACTCGAAATACTCGGGGGCTGCGCCATACAGGTCCACAACAAAGACCTAGGCCGCCATCCAATACACTCGGGGGCTGCGCCACACAGGTCAAGACTCGTGCTCGATGCACTCGGGCCACGGCGCACAAGGACTAGACCTAAGTCGCACTAAGTCCACTCGAGGGTGCACAACAAACACTCGCATAGTAATAGCAAACAATTTCAACTTGCTTACTCGGGGGCTCCCTCAACCTCATACATTGATATTTACATTTAGCAAATTTGCCTCCTATGACTAACCCTGTACAACAAAAGATTGCTACCCTTAATCTGTAGGCTCATCCTTCGGCGCGTCGAGTGGCCCTACGAGGCGCTCACTCGGCTTATGGACCTGTTGAATCATCTAGCGCGCAGCCGGCAGGGTATCGGCGTAATCGTCATCCCCAGGCAGGCCACCTAACAACCTCTCCAGAGGAAGATTTGGCCGGTGCAGTCTGACGTACGCCAGCGCCACGTTCGCCCCGGCGACGAGTTGGGCGTCGACGACCTCCTTCAACGCATCACCTTCACGGAACCTCTCCGGCAATGTGGCCAACTCGTGGGGCTGCCCATTGTGCGGGAAGTACACGCGATGGATGTGCCAGAGGGTCTTCCTGCAACTCTCCAGGAGAAAAGCAGCCTGCCAGGTACGATCAAGCATACACGCGAGGATCCACCCTCTCGATATGTTCGACCAGAAGTGGCGCGCCTCGTGTGAATCTCCAGTTGCCTCCCGGGGGACCCGCTCTTCAACTCGAGCCTGCTCTGCCTGCCAGTCAGGGTTCACATCTGCATCAAGAAACCACAAGCGTTACAACCCACAAATCGAAAGGAGGAAGTCACAGGCAAAATGCTACCAACCTTGCAGCTGTCGACTTATCAGATCAATCTCGCCAAGCAAGAAGTCCTTGCGCTGAGAGAACTCCGCGACAGGGCGCGACTTAGAGCGCTCCAACTCCAACTCGGCACGCTTCAGACTCGCCTCGAGGCCGACCACCTTGTTCCTCATATAAGTGATTAACCGTTGGTCGTTCGTGCTTCGCTGAGGAACCGGTGTTGATCGACGACGGCGCACATCCGTAGTCGAACGAGAACCTCCCTCGCCACTCGCGCCAGTCGCCGCAACAATGGAAGTGGCTTCGTGCACGTCAGTCAGTCACGAATGTACAGTGTCAATACAGAGAAGGTGACTCCTCAACAAAAGCAAAGTCGACGGGAAGGAACATATAATTCAACACAAAATATAGTTCAAGGCCAGAAGACCCGACAAAACATAAGTCATTACAAGCTGCAGACTCTAGTATAGGCTACTAAGACTACCAGGACCTACACTACAAAGGTCCTAAGCTGCGGACTCCGACCGGGAGCGACTCTTCCAAGCAGCAGTCGCCTCGGTTGCCTTGGCGATTCCCCTCTTGAAGGTGGCCACAAGCTTCACAGCCAGCTGTGTAGCCTGCGCCTTCACCCCGCTAAGGGACGCGGTCTTGCCATCAGGCCTTCGAGGGAAGCCGCTAACAACTTTCTCGAAGTCGCCAGCAACCTTGTGACCAAGCAGAAGCTGGAAGGTGAGCTTGGAGCCGCGTACCGTCCGCGTCTGAGTGAATTCCGCGAGGGTGGTCGCGTCGTCTTCAAACGGCGCCGTGAGGGCATCGACGGTAGTCGGCGGCGGGTCGCTGGGAAAAATGCTCCGATGCACAGTCGTCAGCGCTCCTGTCGACTTCTGCAGCGCCGCCGTCGACCTCTGCAGCGCAGCGGAGGCGTACGCGCAGACACGATCAAGAAATCCGACCGCAGTGGACAAGTCGACGTCGTCACTTGAAGAACCTTCTGGAGGAGAGCCTCCGCATTTCTCTGGACGAAAGATCAGAAGTCAACACAAAGCAAACCAAGCTAAGACAAAAGTAGGCGCTAAGCCGAAAAATTCACCTCCAAGGACACCGGCGAGTGCGAGCAGGCGGTCGACCTCGGTCTTCTCCTGGACGACCCGCACACGCTCACGCTCCTGAGACTCGTGCAGCGCTTTCTCAAGCTCCGCCTGAGCCTGAAGCTTCAACTCCAACTCTGCAGTCCGCTTAGTAGCCTGGTCCAGAGAGGCGATCAGCTGGTCCCTCTCCTTCTCCAAGCGAACATAGGCAGCGGCTGCCTCAAGCTGTTGGCGGTAATATGGCTACAAAACAAGCAAAAAATTATAAAGTTGCGGGCGACTATCCTAGTCACCCACACCTTCTGGGGCTACTCCCATCGGGAGCGCTGTTCGCGCACCCGATGAAACTTCAGAAAAACAAGAACAAGAACAAGGACTTACGTGGTCCAGGAGGTCGACATCAGCCGAAGTCGCCGGGGCAGTGCCACTCGGCGCCACGGAACCACCAGCTCGCGTGTGCTCCTCGACTGCCACCCGCGTAACTAGCTCGGTCGTGGGGGCAGACGTATGCTCCACTTCGCGTGGAGGGGAGCTCACGCCGCCAGAGCGGTAGCTGGCACAAGACTCAGAAAATCAACTCGGAGCCCGAAACTCGCAAAGGCCACTCGACGCAACAAAAATGAAAGACAACTCACCTGGTGGCCTCGAGGTCATCGTCGCTCCCCAGGGAGAGGGACGACATCCGAGCGAACTCGCGCGGTGGCGCAGAGCTGATAGGAGGGGCAGCCAAGGGATCGTCCCATTCATCCCGGGAGCGCGCACCCTAAGAAGACATACCAGCCTCCTCCAAGTCAGCAGTCGCATCCTTTACAGGCAATGAAGCAGTCGCAGAGTCGCCGCCACTCCGCATCTTCTGCATCTTTCGCGCGGGCTCCTCCTCCTCTTCTTCGTCCGCCTCGTCACTCGGGGAGACGGCGGGTGGAATGTCCTCATCGTCACCCTCCTCCTCCTCCACATACGTCGCCTCATTATGAGGTCCGTTTTCAGGGAGTAGTGGAAAGCTGACAAGAAATGAGCGGCCCTGCAATAAATAAGGACAAGTCGAATTGAGGAATAGAAGATCAAGAAATCAAGCCAAGAGAGTAAGAGAAAAGTAGAAGCTTACCTCTGGAACAGGGTTCGCCGCTCCGTACGCGGCGACAGGACACTTGACGTTGCAAGGATCCGCGGCTCGGAGGCTAGTGATGCCCCTCACCTTGGTCTCGACCTCCTCGTCGTCAAGTGGCGAGTCGCTGACGCCCTCGACTGCCCACATCGGGTGGGGGCGAGCGCCGAGTGGCTGAACTCGAAGCCTGAAGAAGGTGGCCATGAGGTGGACGCCGCCCGACTCGCGTCCCAAGGACTTGAGCAGGTTGCGCAGCAGGCTCAGCAGCGGCCTCGCAGACTCCTCCTCCTCAGCGAGCGGGTGCGCCCACCCCCGAGTCTTCCGCAGGCCGCACTCGCCGTTGAAGTCCGCCAGACCCTCCTGGTCGCACCTGATGTAGAACCACCTCTTCCGCCACCCCTGGACGGAATCCGACTTCTTCATCTGGAAGTACGCGGTGCCGCCGCGCACTTGGATGCCGAAGCCGCCCACCGGGTATGTCAACCCGCTCTTCCCAACGTTCTTCCGAACAAGGAAGAGCGACTTCCATAAAGCCCAGTGGGTGCGATCCGCAAAAAGCACTCGCAGAGCACGATAAAGCTCGCGATGCTTAATACGCCGTTGGGGGTCAGATCGTGGATCTGAATCCCATAGGCGTACAGAAGACCACGAACGAAATTGTGGAGAGGGAACCCGAAGCCCCGTGGAAGGAAATCCACGAAGCAAACGCGGTCCCCCTCGTGAGGAGCGGGATACACCTCCTTACCAGGGACACGTACCATGGCCTGGTCCGTCGGGGGCAGCAGGCCCTGCGAGCGCAGAACCTCGAGATCGGTTTTCTTCACCGACGACTTCTGCCAGTCGTCGTCGGGTTTCTTCATCAACCCTGCTTCGGCGGCGGCGCTGGCGGCGGCCTTCGACTTCCCCATCGAGTTGGACGCTCACGGAAGGTGGGATGGCAAATGGCAAGAAGCTCGGATGAGGGCAAGAATGGCGCAAGGAATGGAGGAAAGGACGATTGGAGAAGATAAATTGTTGTTGTGCCGCGGCGCTGTACTTATGCCGTGCAAGCAGTCCATCCTAGCCGTCCGAGAAAAAACCGTTCACAGCAAGTACATCCAGTCGTCCACGTGTCGTACGGAGAGACTAACCGTCGCCACCCACTCCGTCCTCTACGCACGGGAATCAAGGCATCATCATCACGCCACGAAATCTTCGCGCCCAAATCGGAGATAAGTGACAACTGCTGACTACAGTCAACACTGACAGCGGGGGCCGCTACGTCACGTCCCATCGGGCACAGAGGCATGCTATGAAGCGTCATCACTGACGTCAGGAAGGCACGAAGCCGAGCAGAGAGAGAACTCGAACGCAAGATTCGAGTAGTAAGCTTTATAGCTGAAAACAAACAAGTAAGACAGGATGCTGATCCGAGAACCCGAAACAATCATTTGGGTGGCAAAGAAAAGCAAGTAAGCTCAGACAGCTGAATCAATACACAGTAAGCCAGCAGGCCGAATAGAAGCGATTTCCACAAAAGGTAAGACAAAGAAGTTCGACTAAATAAAATACTCCCATCGGGAGTGTGCTCTTTGACTGAAGAAAGCGAGTCCAAACTCAAGTACAAGCAACCTGGCGGCGTCCCAGGAGGAAGGTGTCCTCTGCCCGACTCTAGAATTCGACCAAGCACTCGGGGGCTACTGACGTGGGGCCACTCTTCGACTAACCCACGATGAGGCTACCTGGGCCACACCAAGGTTGCAGAGGCCCGCAGAAGGCCCACTAGGGGTATCGTGTGACCTAGTTCTAGTCGGTTAGGTCATACGACTCTTGCCATATCTGTAATTGCCATCGGCACCGTTCACCCGAGACCTGGCTTACCTATAAAGGTCAGGAGGGTTGCTCGTCCAAGTACACGCTCATAGCCGCCGCCACAAACCCTAGCGAGATCGACATCTCGGCATTGTAATCTCAACTCGCAATAGATACCAGACAAGCAGGAAGTAGGGTGTTATCTTCCGGGAGCCTGAACCTGGGTAAATCGCCCCGCTTGTCAGCCGTCGTGATCACCAACGCTCCTCTCTTCCCCTCAATCAACCCGGGGTGGACAACCCTGGTGACGAGGTGGTAACTCGGCAAATCCCAGGGTTGTGCACCCCGGGTTGATTGATGGGGAGAGAGAGAGGTGTTGGTGATCACGACGGCTGACAAGCAAGGTTTTACCCAGGTTCAGGCTCCCGGAGGATAACACCCTACTCCTGCTTGTCTGATAATTGATGCGAGTAGCGATTACAATGGCGAGATGCGATCTCGCTAGGGTTTGTGGTGGTGGCTGTGAGCATGTCCTCTAGGACGGGCAACCCTCCTGGCTTTATAGGTAGCCAGGTCTCGGGCGGTTAGTACAGATATGGCAGGTTACAAGACCTAACCGAGTTGGACTAGGATACGTGGTACCCCGAGTGGGCCTTCTGTGGGCCTTTCCATGCTTGGCGCGGCCCAGGTAGCCTTACGGTGGGCTAGTCGAAAGGTAGCCCTACGTCAGTAGCCCCCGAGTGCTTGGTCGAAGCGCAGCGTCGGGCAAAGGACTTCCTCCTCCTGGACGCGCCATTGGATTGCTTGATCTTGAGCTTGAACCCGATTCCTTCAGTCGAACAGGCCTCTCCCGATGGGAGTAACCTTTGCAGTCGAATTACTTTGTCTTGTTCTTCATGTGAAGCTTGCTTCTATTCGGCCTGTTGGCTTACTTGTAGATCTGATTCGGCTGCGGGAGCTTACTCGACTTTCTTCGTCACCCGAATAGACGTTTCGGGTTCCTTGACCAGCGCATTGTCTTCAGTTGTTTCAGCTTAGAAGCCTACCACTCGAACGTTGCTTTCGAGTTATCTCGGTGTCTAGTTTCTTGGAGCCGTTGGCTTGATGACGTCGCTGCTGACGTTTCTTTGCACGCCTCTGCGCCCGATGGGACGTGACGTGGCGGGGCCCACTGGCAGCGCTGACCGTGGTCAGCAAAAGTCACGTTCCTGAACTGGGCGCAAAATTTTCGCGCACGATGATGACACCTTGATTCTCGTGCGTAGTGGAGGAAGTTGGCGGCGACGGTTGGCCTCTTTGCTTGACACGTGGAAGGCGGGATGAAGATGCTCTGAACCGCTGCGCGCCGGAGGGCTGAGATTGATTTTGCTGAGGCATAAGTACAGCGCCGCAGCGCGAGGGCATCGTCTTCTCCATTCGTCCGCGCCTCCTTTCCTCTGCCTTCTGCCATTCTCGCCCTCACCAGAGCTCCGTGCTTTTTGTCCGTGCACCTTGCGCTGCCTCGCGACGCCATGGGCAAGCCGAAGAGTGTCGTTGGTTCCTCCGCCGCCGCCGACGAAGCCAGGCTGATGAAGAAGCCCGACGGCAACTGGCAGAGGTCGTCGGTGAAGAAGGCGGAGGTCGAACTCCTCCGTGCTCAAGGTCTTCTTCCGCCTGCTGATCAAGTCCAGGTACGCGCTCCTGACAAAGAAGTTTACCCCACACCCCGGGATGGGGAACGCATATGCTTCGTGGATTTCCTTCCGCGGGGCTTCGGGTTCCCCTTGCACGATTTTGTGCGCGGTCTCCTGTATGCCTATGGGGTTCAGATCCATGATCTGACCCCCAATGGCGTCTTGAGCATCGCGGGTTTCATTGTGCTTTGCGAGTGCTTTTTGGGTGTCGCGCCCCATTGGGCGCTGTGGAAGTCGCTCTTCCTCGTTCGCAAGAACGTTGGGAAGAGCGGGTTGCCATTCCCCGTGGGCGGCTTCGGAATCCAAGTGCCTGGTGACACCGCGTACTTCCAGATGAAGAAGTCAGACTCCGTCCAGGGGTGGCGCAAGAAGTGATTCTACGTCCAGTCGAGCCAGGATGGCCTGGTGGCATTCGACAACGGACGCAGGCTGCGGAAGACTCACGCCTGGACGCACCCGCTGACTGCGGGGGAGAAGGAAGCCGCGCGGCCTCTGCTGGGCCTGCTGCGCGATCTCACCAAGTCCCTTGGGCGCGAGGCGGGTGGCGTCTTCTTGATGGCCACCTTCTTCCGTCTTCGGGTGCAACCGCTCAGCGCTCGGCCTCACCCGATGTGGGCCGTCGAGGGCGTCAGCACCGAGCCACTTGACGATGAGGAGGTGGAAGCCAAGGTGAGGTCCATCACCAACCTCCGAGTCGCGGATACATGCAACGTCAAGTGCCCGGTTGCTGCTTACGGGGCATCGAACCCCGTTCCTGAGGTAAGTTCTTGACTTGTTCTCCTTATTATTCCGTTTCTTGATTTCTTGCTTCTTGATTCGACTTGCGTCTACTTGCTTCAGGGTTGGTCCCTGCTGATCAGCCTTCCTCCTCTCCCTGAGAACGGACCCGACGACGAGCTGAAATTTGTCGAGGAGGAGGAGGATGATGATGATGACCTTCCGTCCGCTGTCTCCCCCAACGACGAAGCGGACGGCGATGATGATGACGAGGAACCCGCGCGGAAGAGGCAGAAGCGCCGGAGCGGCGGTGACTCTGTGACTGCTTCGTCGCCTGCAAGGGGTGCGGAAGCTGATCCAGAAGAAGTCGTCGCGACGTCGTCGGGTGCGCGGTCACCAGGTGGCTGGAGCGAGCCCCTGGTTGTTCCCCGTGCCAGCTCCGCGCCACCGCAGGCGTTCGCGCGGCTGCCGTCTGTCTCCCTGGGGAGTGATGATGAACTCGAGACCACCAGGTTAGTACCTTGTTGACTTCGAGTTGTCTTTTGTAGTTCCAATCTTGTAGCTGGTCATTGTACTGTTGCTGCAGCCGTCGTTCTGGCGATGTCCACTCTCCTCATCGTGAGGTGGAGCATACATCCGCCCCTTCGACCGAGCTGGTGACCCGGGTGGCAGTTGAGGAGCGCACGCAATCTGCTGTCATCGCGTCTTCGAGTCGCGCTCCTCCGCCGCCTTCCGTTGATGCCGAGCTTCTAGACCACGTAAGTCCTTTGTACTTGTACTTGTAGTCTTGAATTTTCATCGGGTGCGCGATCAGCGCTCCCGATGGGAGTAGCCCCCGAAGGTGTGGGTGACTAGTAGAGTCGCCCGCAACTTTATTAATATCTTGCTTTTGTTTTAGCCCTACTACCGCCAACAACTTGATGCAGCCGCTGCTTACGTTCGCCTGGAAAAGGAGAGGGACCTGCTTCGCGTTTCCCTTGACCAGGCTGATAAGCGGGTTGCTGAGCTTGAGCTGAAGATTCGGAGTCAGGGTGAGCTTGAGACGTCTCTCCACGAGTTCCAGGAGCGGGAACGGATGCGGGTTGACCAAGAGAAGACTCAAGTCGACCACCTTCTTTCCCTCGCCGGTGCTCTTGGGGGTAAGTTTCGGCTTGATGCCTACTGTGTTGTTGCTTTTGCCTTTGTCTGATGTTTGACTTTTTTGCACAGAGACATGCGGTGGAGCTCCTGAGGAGGGCTCGTCGAGTGACGACTTGGCGACGGCTGTCGGCTTCCTAGACCGTGTCTGCGCGAATGCGTCTGATGCTCTGAGGAAGTCCACAGATGCGCTGAAGAAGTCGACATGAGCCCTTACGACGGTGCACCGTAACATCTTCCCAAGCGACCCGCCGCCGACTGCCGTGGACGCCCTTGCTGCTCCATTTGAGGATGACGCGACCACCCTCGCCGATTTCACTCGGGCGCAGACGGTACGCGGCTCCGAGCTCACCTTCCAGCTCCTCCTAGGCCACCAAATTCAAGGCGACTTCGAGAAGGTCGTCAGCGGCTTCCCCCGTAGGCCTGATGGCCGGACCGCGTCCTTGGGCGGAGTTAAAGTGCGGGTTGCACAACTTGCTGTGACGCTTGTGTCTACCTTTGAGAGGGCGCTGGCCAAGGCGACTGGGTCGGCTGCTGCTCGGAAGAGTCGCTCGCAGTCGGAGTCTGTTGCCCAGGAGTAGTTGTAGGGGCTTAGCAGTCGCAGTTTTATGTACTGATAACTTTTGCTTTGTAATTGTTGTCGACCGATATTTTGTTGGGTCTTCTGGCCTTTGACAATGCTCTGGCTGAAATTGAATGTTTTCTCCTATCGTTTTTGTCTATGTTGATCAGTCGTATATTGGTATTGATTCTGCACGTTCATGACAGACTGATTTGCTCGGCGGCACGTCTTCTGCTTCTGCGGCTGGTCCAAGTGGCGATGGATCCTCTTCAGGTACTCGCCGTCGCCAAGCTGCTCCGGTCCCTCCGCGAAGTTCGAACGACCAGCGCATAATCACTTACTTGAAGAACAAGGTGATTGAGCTTGAGGCTACCTTGAAGAATACCGAGCTGCTCTTGCAGCGCTCCAGGTCGCATTTGACTGCGGGTTTTTCCCAACGCGAAGACTTTCTGATCGGGGAGATCGATCTCATCAGTCGGCAGCTTCAAGGTTGGTACTTTATGCGGCTGCCTTTCCTTGTTGAAATTTGCTGGTTCTGACTTCTAGCTTGTGTATGCAGACGTGAACCCAGATTGGGAGGCTGAGCGGGATCGCGTTGAAGAGCGTGTTACCCGGGAGGCGTCTGGCGACTCCCACGAAGCTCGCCATTTCTGAGTGAACAAGTCCTGAGGGCGCATCCTTGCTCGCATGCTCGACCGAACCTGGCGTGCGGCTGTCCTCTTGGAGAATTGCCGGAACACCTTGTGGCACATCCACCGCGTCTACTTCCCGCATAATGGGCAGCCCCATGGGCTGTCCACCTTGCTCGAGAGGTTCCGTGACGGCGATGCTCTGAAGGAGATCGTCCACGCACAGCTTGTCGCCGGGGCGAGTGTAGCTTTGGCGTACGTTCAGCTGCATCGGCCTAACCTTCCGTTGGAGAGGCTGATGGGTGGACTGCCTGGCGATGCCGAGTACGCCGATACCCTGGCGGCTGCGCGCCAGATGATTGAGCATGTGCAGAAGCACAGCGAACGTCTTGTAGGCCCACTCGGGGCGCCGAAGGCCGAGCCTGCAGACTGAGAGTAGTTTTGTTCTGTTGTATAGGGTTAGTCAATGTGGCGACTATGCCAATGTAAATGACAGTATATGAAATTAGAAGAGTTCTCGAGCAACGAGTTAAATTGTTTTCATTACTGTGCGAGTACTTGCTTCTGTTTTGACCTGTGTGGCTAGCCCCCGAGTTCCTTGGGTGACGGCCTAAGCCTGCATTGTGAACCTGTGTGGCGCAGCCCCCGAGCGAGTCGAGTGGCGTCCTAGGATTCTTTCAAGTGAGACCTGTGTACCGCGGCTACCGATTGTACCGGGTGGCGATTTAGGGTTTTGGACTTGACCTGCATGGCGCAGCCCCCGAGTAGCTCGGGTGGCGGCCTAGGATTTCTTCGGTGAATCCTGTATGGCGCAGCCCCCGAGTAATTCGAGTGGCGGCCTAGGAATTTTCAAGTGTGACCTGTGAGGTGCAGCCCCCGAGTGCGTCGGGTGGCGACCTAGGATTTTGGAATTGACCTGTGCGGCGCATCTCCCGAGTAAGTCGGGTAGAGGCCTAGGATTTTTGAGTTGCGCCTGTTTGGCGCAGCCCCCGAGTGGTTCGAGTAGCGGCCTAGGATTTTCAAGCGTGACCTGTGAGGTGCAGCCCCCGAGTGCGTCGGGTGGCGACCTAGGATTTTGGGCTTGACCTGTGCGGCGCATCTCCCGAGTAAGTTGGGTAGAGGCCTAGGATTTTTGTGTTGTGCCTGTTTGGCGCAGCCCCCGAGTTTGTTCGACTGGCGGCCTAGACTTTTATTTCACCCTGTGTGGCGCATCTCCCGAGCAAGTCGGATAGAGGCCTAGGATTTTTGAGTTGTGCCTGTTTTGGCGCAGCCCCCGAGTGGTTCGAGTGGCGGCCTAGGCTTTTATTTCAACCTGTGTGGCGCAGCCCCCGAGTAAATCGAGTGGCGGCCTAGGTTTTTTTGTTTGTCTTGACTGAGAAGGTAAGGTGAAAAGCATTTTCTTCAAATCACTTTATTGATTGCTACGAACAGGCCGCCTCATTAAAACCCTTCCAGTCCCCTCAGGTACCCTGGTAAGGGAAAAAGTGCGTATGAAACCTGCCGCTTTGACATGCTATCCTTGTTACAATGGTTGATTCGACTAAGCATAGAACCGCCGGAGTTGTGCAATGTTCCACGGGTTGCTGCAGGCTGCTCCTGTCTTCGAGTCCTTTAGGCGATATGCTCTGTTGCCAATCGCCTCTGTGACGATGTACGGACCCTCCCATGGGGAGGCGAGCTTGTGCACTTTTTTCTGTTTGAGGCGAAGGACCAGGTCACCTGCGACGAAAGCTCTTGGTCGAAATCTTCGTCCGTGATAGTTGCGCAGGTCTTGTTGGTATACGGCTGATCGCGCCGGAGCGATGTCGTGTGCTTCGTCCAATATGTCCATGCTGTCTTCGAGTGCCTCTTCTGCATCTGACTCGTCGTAGGCGACCACCCGTGGTGCGTCAAACTTGATGTCGCAGGGTAGGACTGCTTCTGCACCGTACACCATGAAGAATGGAGTGTACTGGGTGGATCTGTTAGGCGTGGTCCGCAGACTCCAGAGGACTGACGGTAGTTCTTCGACCCATGCGCCCGCTGCACGCCTGAGTGGCACGCGCAGTCGCTTCTTGATGCCGCTGCAGACTAAACCGTTGGCCTTCTCTACTTGCCCGTTGGATTGCGGGTGTGAGACGGATGCATAGCTGAGTTGATACCTTGCTCTGAGTAGAAGTCTTTGAATTATTCAGCTGTGAAGTTCGAGCCGTTGTCTGTGATGATCCTGTTCGACACTCCGAGCCTGAAGATGATGGACTTGATGAAGTTGACCGTTGCTGATGCAGTCGAACTTGTGATGGGTGTGGCTTCAATCCACTTAGTGAACTTGTCGACTGCAACCAGGAGGTGAGTGTGCCCTCCGGGTGATGATTTCTTCAGCGGGCCCACCATGTCTAGCCCCCATTGGGCGAAGGGCCAGACTAGCGGTATTGTGTTGAGCTCTGATGCTGGCGCGTGTGGCTTGTTGGCAAACTCCTGGTACCCTGTGCATTTCTTTACTAGATCTTCGGCGTCCTGCATGGCTGTTAACCAGTAGAACCCGGCTCGTAGTGCTTTGGCCACCAGTGCTCGACTACTGGCATGATGCCCGCAGATACCCGCGTGGATGTCGAGTAGGATGGCTTGGCCGTCAACTGGGTCTATACACCTCTGCAGGATTCCCAAGATACTTCTCTTGTAGAGGTCCCCGTTGATGACGGTAAAGCTTTTGGAGCGCCTCATGATGCGCTTTGCTTCGACTGGGTCCACTGGCAGCTTCTGATGCAGTATGTACGCCAGGTATGGTCCTGTCCATGTGGCTTCGATTAGCATGACTTCCATGGGGACCTTCTCTTGGCTTGGCAAGTTTGCATCGCCTTTTGCTTTTGTTGCGGTGCTTGCTGCGGCTTGAGTCTTGATAGATCTCTGCGTGATGCGCTCGAGGAAGACGCCAGGTGGAACTGGAACTCTGTCTGATCCCATGTTAGCAAGGACGTCGGCTTCTTCGTTGCTGTCGCGGCCGACGTGCCTTAACTCGCAGCCCTCGAAGTTGCCTTCCATCTGGTTGTACAGGTCTCGGTAGGCGATCATGTTGTCGGCGATGGCGTCGCAGGACTTCATGGTTTGCTGTACCACCAGGTAGGAGTCGCCGTAGATCATGAGGTGCGTGGCGCCGCAGTTCTTGGCCATCTGCATGCCGTGGATCAGGGCCTCGTACTCGGCTTCGTTGTTGGACGGCGTTGGAAAGTCCATCTGTAGGACATACTTCAGCTTGTCACCCTTGGGGGAGATGAGCACAACTCCTGCCCCGGCTGACTTGAATTTCTAGGAGCCATCGAAGTACATCGTCCATGCGTTGGACAACTCGGGGACATTTGGTAGCTGGGCTTCTATCCACTCGGTGGTGAATTCTGGGAGGACTTGGGCCTTGATGGACTTCGGGTGAGCATACTTCAGCCCCCATGGTCCTAGTTCGACAACCCACTTGGCGACTCGTCCTGTCACGTGTTGGTTTGTGAGAATGTCTGCTAGTCCAGAGGAGCTTACCACCGTGATCGGGTGCTCGGAGAAGTAGTGGACGACCTTCCTGGAGGTCATAAAAACTCCGTACGCCAGCTTCTGGTAGTGCGGGTAGTTCTGCTTGGACAGGGTGAGGACTTCGCTGAGGTAGTAGACGGGCCTTTGCACCGGGTGACTGTGCCCTTCTTCTTCCCGCTCGACTACGAGTACCGTGCTCACCACCCTGTTTGTTGCTGAGGCGTATAAGTATAGCGACTCGTTTTCCAGCGGTGCCACGAGGACTGGAGAGGTTGTCAGGGTCTTCTTGAGATGGTCGAACGCATCATGCGCCTCCTGTGTCCACTCGAACTTATCCGTCTTCTTCATCAGTTGGTAGAAAGGTAAAGCTTTCTCTCCCAACTTACTAATGAACCGGCTGAGAGCTACGACTCGGCCGGCTAATCGCTGCACCTCACGGAGTTTGGTTCGTGCTGGCATTGTGAGAATGTTCTGCACCTTCTCGGGGTTCGCTTCGATTCCTCTTGCAGATACGAGGTACCCTAGTAGCTCTCCGGCTGGCACGCCGAACACGCACTTCTCTGGGTTGAGCTTGATCTGGTACACATCGAGTGCAGCGAAGACCTTGCGGAGGTCGTCGACTAAGGTATCTTCCTTTCGGGTCTTGAAGACGATGTCATCGACGTAAACTTTGACGATCTACCCGATGAGCCCTTTGAGGCACGCTTGCATTGTCCGCTGGTACGTGGCACCTGCGTTCTTTAACCCGAACGGCGTCGTCTGGTAGCAAAAGACGTCGTCGGGTGTGATGAAGGCCGTTTTCTCTTCGTCCTCGACTTTCAGCCTGATCTGCTGGTAACCTGAGTAGGCGTCCAGGAAGGATAGGCGCTCGCAACCTGTTGTCGAGTCGATGATCTGGTCTATCCGCGGGAGCGGGAAGTGATCCTTGGGGCAGCATTGACTGCGGTGAAGTCAACGCACATGCGTAGTTTTTTCGTCTTCTTTTTCTCCACTAGGACCGGGTTGGCGACCCAGTCCGAGTCCTTGATCTCTCGGATGAACTTGGCGTGCAGCAGTCTGTCGACTTCCATGGTGATCGCGTCTCGCTTGGGTCCTGAGAAGCGTCGCATGGATTGTTTGACCGGTCTTGCGTCCTTGTGTACCTTTAGAGAGTGATCGGCGAGTTCCCTGGGTTTCCCTGGCATGTCAGAAGGTTGCCTTGCAAAGATCTTCCAGTTCTCACGTAGGAACTCGACGAGCGCGCTTTCCTATGCGGGGGTCAGACTTGACGAAACCTTGACCGTCTTTCTGCTATCAGTCGGATGGACTTGGTGGGTGACGGTGTTGTCGTTCGTGTTGAATGTTGTGTCCTTAGCTGGCTTCTTGCGAGATGGAAAGATGGTCTTGTCGTCGTCGGCTGATATGGCCTTGAAGTGCTCCTCGACTCCGAAGAACTCAGAAATCTTGGCGAACTCGCGATCACAGCTGTTGGAGAGCCCGAAGTCGCCACGTACGGTGATTACTCCTTTTGGTCCGGGCAACTTGACCATCAGGTAGGCGTAGTGGGGTACTGCCATGAACCTGGCAAAAGTTGGGCGTCCGAGTATGGCGTGGTACTGCGACTTCCAGTCGACGACTTCGAAATCGATCGATTCCTTCCTGAAGTGCTCGGGTGTGCCGAGGATGACGTCGAGCGTGATTGTTCCCATGGGCGTGATTGCTTGCCCTGGTACTATGCCGTGGAAAGTGGTTTCCGATTCCGGCAATTTCTCTATCGACCTGTTCATTCTTCTCAGGGTGTCGGCGAATATGATGTGGATGCCGCTGCCTCCGTCCATGAACACCTTCTTCAAGTTGTAGTCGCCGATCAGGGCCTCAATCACGAGTGCGGCGTGTCCGGGTCGGTTTACCTCGGATGGGTGATCTGCCCTGGAAAACGTGATGGGTGTCTCTGACCCGCGCAGGTAGTCTGGTACCGCGCGCGGGCTGTTGATGGCCTGAAGTACTTGGCGGGTGATGAGCTTTTGGCGCCTGTTTGACGGGGGTCCCTTCTGGATCATGTTCAGTTGTCCCCGTGCGGGTGGATACATGTCGGTTGCTGCAGACTGACCTTGTTGCTGTTGCTGCTCCTGCGGCTGGGGGAATGCTCCGGCCGCCTGCACCTGGTTGTTGTTTGCGGGTGCCGCCTGGATGGCTAGCTGCGAGGCTGCCTGTATTGCTTGCACTGGAGCGATGATTTGCTGCATGGCTTGGTATATCTGAAGGGGTTACGGTGCAGAAAACAATAAATTTTCTAGCGAACGAAACCCTAACTAGCCAGGATCTATCTATCTAGTACATGCGATAACGGTGGCGGAACGGGTTACATTACCTCCATGTAGACCGATAGCGGGGATTACGCTCCCGCACAAGCGTTGACGATGAAGTCGTACGTAGCCGACCTCGAGGTCGCGAAGAACTTGCCGCGATGTCGAAGTCGATGACGCCGGGGTGTCGATGATGATCTGCGTCGACGGGCGTCGGGCGGAAGAAGGCAGAGCGCCAGCACCGAGGCTTGGTGCGCCGGCAGCAGAGGGGGAGGTGGCGCGGCGGCTGCAGGGGCGAGACGACGTCACCCAAGCTTCTCAAAAGAGTAGCCTCCGAGCACTCGCAAACATCTGGAGCTTAGCGACAACTCCCGGTCATTCAGATCCAGCTGAAATCGCAGGAGTAGATCTTATCTGGAATCCCGCAGAGCAACGGCGCTCTGCGGTATGGCTTAGGTGGAGAGAGACCCCCTTCCTCAGCTCGGCGCGGCTCGAACTTGGGAACCACGAGATCGAGAGAGAAATCGGGAATTAATTGGATTTTCCTATGTATTAAATCAATTAATATGCCTTGCTATATAAAGGGGAAAGGGGTGTGCAAACCCCCTTGGCTCCCCCATGTGGAACTAAAGGAGGAGAGGGGAGGGGGGGTTCGGCCGAACCCCCCTTGGGCTTGTCCCACTCCTAGTCCAACTCGGCCTAGGAGGCCCAAGCCTTCCCCCTTCCTTGTAGGGTGCGGTTTCCCCCTCTTGGGCCCTCTTAGGGCCCATGTAGGTGGGAACCCCCTTTTTCCTTTATTTAATTAATATTAAATTAATATAAAAATCTCATTAATTCATAATTAATATATTTATATATAATTCAATATCCCATGACTCCGAAACTATTTCGGAATCACCCGAACAACTTTCGGATATTCCCGGAACCATTCCACATCTCCCCGGAACTCCTTCCGGACCACCAGAACTCTTTCCGGATCATTTCTCTCTCTCCAACAAAAACCTATAAAATTCCAGAACCTATCTCCTAGCGTCGCCAAGACCTTAAGTTTGTTACGCTACGGTTCGGGAACACTCCAGACATGGTCGAGACACTCCGCTCACCAATGACCGTCCGGGATACCTGGAAATATATGACGACCCCTGTGCATTCCACGAATATCGTCGTTGAACCATAAGTATGATATTCATTCCCTTTGTCTCTGCGATACTACCTTGTCCGAGATATGATCGTAGACACACCGATGCCTTTGTTGTATCTCGTTACCGACGAAGGTTATTAACTCGTCTGCGATATTACATCTCCATGACCTAGTCATAAGCTGCGCAGCTATATAGATGCAATATCACCGAGTGGGCCCAGAGTATCTTTCCATTACAAGAATGACCAAATCCCGCTCTTGATCCTTACGTCTTGATGCTCTTTCGGAATACCCAAGATGGACACCGTTATTGTCATGCTATATAAGACACAACGTTTGATGCTCTCAAAGTATTCCTACGAAGCATTAATAAGTACGGTCTCACGGTCTAAGGAATAAGCTATCATACTCTTATCTATTGCAAATGACAAACATCGTAATACGATCTTTATTGCAATACTTTGCGTATGTCCACCACCTTATTCAACTAACAAGATGACCCCATTGTCAACCGACGTCATTGTCCTTGATCGGGAATCTCGATCAACTGTTGCCCAATGGACTAGCTCATATAGAGGCTTGCTAGGGACCTGGTTGTCTATGTATCACACGTGTATTAATAATTCCGATTAATACAGTTATAGCATAATACACAAACCTATTATAAACTTATGAGATAATGCAATAAATACTACTTATTTATTTGCCTCTTGGGCATATCTCCTTCAGTCTACCACTTGCACTAGAGTACAAATAAACTAGCTGCATTTTACTTTATCAGAATCCCTTATCAAATAAGAATCATTTGACAATGCTTGCTTGTGGAAAAGTGTTACTTCACAATCCATGATTGTACATGCTTTTGTGATTCACTGGCATCAACTTGCTTGATATCACCATGTTTGTCTAACAACACATATGCAAATACCGTAACTAAGTGAGACTTCTGCTTCCCAGCGCTTACTCTGATTATACTAACCAGATAACTGCTCTGAAAAACACACTCGGCCATGCAGAGCCCCTTGTAACAATTACAAACTCGCGATATCTACATACTTTCACACAAATGTAGAAAACTTGACATTCAAATGTCAATCCCTTAACTAACGCACATCTACTTCCAGCAAATTCCAAATTTACTTTCATAACTGCTAATATTCCAAGAACATCGGTTACATTTCATCGAGCAGATAATATGGTTTCTGTATGATGTCTAATATATACATAATAGACCCACATGTCATACAACCATTACCTTCATGCATCATTACTCTTAATGATCAATTGGACTCCAAAGGACCATCCTTTTGATTCTATTCTGACTCCTCAGATATAATCCAACATAACTCGACTAACTATTTAAAATTCCCGTTCTATTTCAAAATAGACACTAACTTTTAAATAGTTTCACAACTTCATCCTATTCTACTGGTACAGTTTCACAATGTGTTAACTACACAAGATGAATTCGACTCCCACTCAAACTATGTCTCCACATATTTGACAACACACGCTCCCACTCAAAAACGTGTTATCCACAGATTTGAGTTCCTGAGCTCCCACTCAAAAATATGTTCCATACATATTCCACCTGAGTAAACTAACTCTGACTCCCACTTAAATCGACATTTTGGTCTAACCAAAATCATTGATCTATTATCAATTCGAATTCAATACAAACTCCAGTATTACATTAATACAAATCCCTCAGACTTCAAGCATGTCTACATAAATGCAGTCAACAAATTTGATCTTGTACAAGACACATTTCTTGACAAGACATGCTCCCGCGTCTTTCTTATAGTCACATTTTCATATAACACTTTATATGGCGATTAAACAATCTTATTCCTCTAATAAGAATTGCAACAACAATTACTCTCTTAATCCTTTTAAACGTAACTTGGATTTCCAGGCTGAAAAGCCTTTGTTCGTATTCCGATACTTTCTCAACTTTCTTTGTATTCATAAAGCGCACCTTGATCTGTCAACAAGATCTGTAATACTCAATACAGTGCTGTGACCCGACAACAATATTAAATATAACAACACTTTATTTAGAAGTTTCTTTTATGAAAATATTGTGATCTTTATGAAGAGGATTGCAAGCAGAAAACAATTTTCTAGTCTCCCTCACTCTTAATCACTAAACTTTCATTAGTAGACATATACTCTTTGGAACACTTTCCAACATAGGTCTGACACTTTATTCCAAACTTTCTAATTCCAATCCATAAACTGTAATTCAGAAATCACCTTTTCCTCGGAATTACATAGACAACAAACTGAACTTTGTTTCTAATTGATTTTGGAATACACTCTCATCCAATGCGAGCAATTTACAAAGAACCACTCATGTATATTCCGAATTATCGCATAATCATATACATGTCGACACTACTGTCGATCCTATGAATTCTTTTGAGAAAAATATCTATTTTCTAAAGTGGACATCGACTATAATGTTTCGAACATATTAGGAGATTCTAAGACTGATTCTGACGACCACACTCTATTTAAAATAGAGTATGATTATAATTCCCCACATATCAATATATATGACATTATAATTTTGTGAAGCAAATTTTCACAAGTCTCTTGCGCTGAAATCATAATTCAAAAATACTGACCTTTGATCGAATTCTGTGAATACAATGTTCACTAATCTTTCTTCTGAAAAACCCCATTTGATCTATCATCAAATTAATCTCAGACTCCACAATTTATCGGGCAAATACTCCTATTTACCAAAGTCATGGAGGAATTCGGATCAAGTAGTAAACACCATTAATTAATCATTAAAAAAATGACACTCAATTAATTTCCGCCAGTATTGCAGCTTCAATACTTGATTTCAAACTTAATCAACTAAGCACTTGAAATACTTAAATGGATCAAGACACCCATTACTTCTTACATTGCTTTTATGACTAAACTCGACGGTGTTTGTTCTAGTAATAGAACTCTTATTCATAGGACACGCTATTTTATCATTTCTACAATTATGAATACTTATCATACAATCAATGTAACTGAGATGTGGAAACTTTATTCATAAGATAAAACAACTGACTTGTTCCATAACATAAAACAACTGAACTTGTCTTATTACATGAATAACTTTGTCTTGCAACAATCAAGACACACACATTCGCTCACTATTACAAAAGATCGTATCAAAAACTATTAATGATAACTATGATAACTTGAGGACGTGAACACCAAAAGGCCATCAACTCCTTGACTACCAGCTTCAGCGCCAGGTCACATCAAACTGCGCCGCATATATGTGATAATCAGGACCTGTTTCACAAACAGAACAAGTATCAAATACTTCATCATATACCAAGGGCGAATTCATAATTCTGCATATATCAGATATATACCTGTAGCATCGAAGATCTCTCCTTCGATGGAATCAACCTTCAGAGACTGGAACTCATGTACGAACTTGTAGAAGTTCATATCGTCGGCTTTCAAAATGTACTTGCGCACATGCTTCTCATAGCTAGGAGGTAGAGATATCACGACAGTCCGAATGGCACAAGAATCTGCCATCCAGTAATCAAAGACCATCGTCAGCTGGAAGTAGATGTCATACAATCTCTTCAAATGTGTCTTCAGACAGGTATGCTCCTCCATGTGAACGGTCTGGAACATTCTAAGTTGCCTGAATTGCTCACGCTTTAATTCATCCCCGAAGTGCGTCTTTATCGCATCCATCATGACGCTTGGCTCCTTGCGTCGAAACAACTCTTTCAACTCGGGTGCCAGGCATACAGTCATGGTGATCTCCACTTCAATGAATATGTCTCGACGCCTACGGAAATCATCTTCCTCCTCCTCGCTAGCAGAATCTCCTGGTCCTCCTCCTAACGGTTCATCGAGAACATATAGAATGTTGTTGTGTTCGAGAATGTTTCTAAAACCCATGTACCATCTGATGAAGTTGGACCCGTCGGCTTCTAATGTAGCATCCGGGCTCTTGAGGAAGTAACCGAAGTATAGTTGCGTAGTCTACAGATGTGATCGCAAAAGGAGGTAAGATAAAGTTTATAACTCATAGGTGAGTTTTAGTTCTATAATCTCATTATCTATAAACACACCACACCAAGATTATTATCCCTAAAATAACAATGGCGATTACACGACCCTTATCCACCACACTACCCCCGATCATCACGGCCGGCAGCACAGCTTCAAAGGTGGACATAAAATGTCGATCATAACAACTCTATGACTCGTGCTCGATCTTTCGATCTTCCCGTGTTCCGAGGCCATACCTCTGAGTATGCTAGGCTCGCCAATCAAACCTCGAAGACCCTGCGCGTGCAACATGGCTTACACCCACTGTATGCGAACGACGAGATGTGTGACACCCGATCATCACGGCCTGCCTCATAACGTAGAACTTTCTTGGTGGTGCGCAACGAGGGAGAACACAATTTTGGTATTTGTTAGGGATCATCCTATTTATGACGCTACCGTTGTATATCTAGCATATAAGCAATCAATAGGATGCACAAACAACAACACACAATAATGATGCAATGAAGTGCGATGTGACATGGTTGATGCGCCTGGACCTTCATGGCGCCATGTGCCTGGCCCCCGGCGCCCCGGCATGGCTCCGAGTCTACAGAGCCCTCCTTTGCCTCCGACAGTACGAGTAATATCAAAACTTACCGTAACCATGTCACATAAAGTAACGCCTCTGCAAAACAAAGTTAGACGCCTCTAGCTTTATTTAGTTTTGCAAGTTTTACGTGGCATATAGGCTTGTTCGCAAGAGAATCGCTTCCCTACCTACGAACTTTGTACCACAACGTCGATCGTATAATTGCATGTTTAAGCATCCCTTTCGGGCCCTCCATTGAAAATGCTTTGCCGACTAGAGAGAGAGAGACAGACACCCGCCAGCCACAGATACGGTGCAAGCCGTATGTCAGTAGTGGAACCAGTCTCGCGTAAGCGTACGCGTAAAGTCGGTCCGGGCCGCTTCATCAACTCAATACCGAAGGCATCGCAAGTGCACGCTAGAGGGTAGCAAATATAAGAAAGACGCCCTCATTCAACATGAGTTCTAACCGTACCAGCAGTACTACGCATAGATCGGCTCTGATACCACTGAAGGGGTTACGGTGCAGAAAACAATAATTTTTCTAGCGAACGAAACCCTAACTAGCCAGGATCTATCTATCTAGTACATGCGATAACGGTGGCGGAACGGGTTACATTACCTCCATGTAGACCGATAGCGGGGATTACGCTCCCGCACAAGCGTTGACGATGAAGTCGTACGTAGCCGACCTCGAGGTCGTGAAGAACTTGCCGCGATGTCGAAGTCGATGACGCCGGGGTGTTGATGATGATCTGCGTCGACGGGCGTCGGGCGGAAGAAGGCAGAGCGCCAGCACCGGGGCTTGGTGCGCCGGCAGCAGAGGGGGAGGTGGCGCGGCGGCTGCAGGGGGCGAGACGACGTCGCCCAAGCTTCTCAAAAGAGTAGCCTTCGAGCACTCGCAAACATACGGAGCTTAGCGACAACTCCCGGTCATTCAGATTCAGCTGAAATCGCAGGAGTAGATCTTATCTGGAATCCCGCAGAGCAACGGCGCTCTGCGGTATGGCTTAGGTGGAGAGAGACCCCCTTCCTCAGCTCGGCGCGGCTCCAACTTGGGAACCACGAGATCGAGAGAGAAATCGGGAATTAATTGGATTTTCCTATGTATTAAATCAATTAATATGCCTTGCTATATAAAGGGGAAAGGGGTGTGCAAACCCCCTTGGCTCTCCCATGTGGGACTAAAGGAGGAGAGGGGAGGGGGGGTTCGGCCGAACCCCCCTTGGGCTTGTCCCACTCCTAGTCCAACTCGGACTAGGAGGCCCAAGCCTTCCCCCTTCCTTGTAGGGTGCGGTTTCCCCCTCTTGGGCCCTCTTAGGGCCCATGTAGGTGGGAACCCCCTTTTTCCTTTATTTAATTAATATTAAATTAATATAAAAATCCCATTAATTCATAATTAATAAATTTATATATATTTCAATATCCCATGACTCCGAAACTATTTCGGAATCACCCGAACAACTTTCGGACATTCCCGGAACCATTCCACATCTCCCCGGAACTCCTTCTGGACCACCGGAACTCTTTCCGGATCATTTCTCTCTCTCCAACAAAAACCTATAAAATTCCAGAACCTATCTCCTAGCGTCGCCAAGACCTTAAGTTTGTTACGCTACGGTTCGGGAACACTCCAGACATGGTCGAGACACTCCGCTCACCAATGATCATCAGGGATACCTGGAAATATATGACGACCCCTGTGCATTCCACGAATATCGTCGTTGAACCATAAGTATGATATTCATTCCCTTTGTCCCTGCGATACTACCTTGTCCGAGATATGATCGTAGACACACCGATTCCTTTGTTGTATCTCGTTACCGACGAAGGTTATTAACTCGTCTGCGATATTACATCTCCATGACCTAGTCATAAGCTGCGCAGCTATATAGATGCAATATCACCGAGTGGGCCCAGAGTATCTTTCCATTACAAGAATGAACAAATCCCGCTCTTGATCCTTACGTCTTGATGCTCTTTCGGAATACCCAAGATGGACATCGTTATTGTCATGCTATATAAGACACAACGTTTGATGCTCTCAAAGTATTCCTACGAAGCATTAATAAGTACGGTCTCACGGTCTAAGGAATAAGCTATCATACTCTTATCTATTGCAAATGACAAACATCGTAATACGATCTTTATTGCAATACTTTGCGTATGTCCACCACCTTATTCAACTAACAAGATGACCCCATTGTCAACCGACGTCATTGTCCTTGATCGGGAATCTCGATCAACTGTTGCCCAATGGACTAGCTCATATAGAGGCTTGCTAGGGACCTGGTTGTCTATGTATCACACGTGTATTAATAATTCCGATTAATACAGTTATAGCATAATACACAAACCTATTATAAACTTATGAGATAATGCAATAAATACTACTTATTTATTTGCCTCTAGGGCATATCTCCTTCAATATCTTCCTTGCTTTGCGACAATCCTTCAGCAGATGGCTGGAACCCCACTTGCCTGACTCTGGGTTGCGGAACGAGTGATGCTTACAGAGTTGCATCAGCTCCTCTACCGGGGTTAGCGGGCGCTTCCACTCGCGTTTCTGGCCTCCGTCATTGTGTCTAATGCTGCTGCTGCCACGGTTGTACTGACTCGAGCTGGACTGTCGACCTTGATCGTACTGTCGACTGTTGTCGCGTTTGTCATCACGGGGGGTTTCATATCCCGCCGCTACTAGCTCGATTGAGTCGTGGGTGTAACGTGGCTTCTTCTTTTGGCGTGCCTCACGCCAGTTGCTCATTTCGACCTCTTTCTTGGGGGAAGTATCGCGGACGTGGTCCTCTCCTTCGGCCCACTGGTTGGCTGTCTTCATGAGCTCTATTGTGGTCTTCGGCTGGAGCCTACCAAATTCCTCGCGGAGGTCACGGCGAGCAACGCCGTGCATGAAGGCGTCCATCACCCGGTCTTCTGAGACGGGTTCCATGGTGTTGCGGAGGAGTGTCCACCGCTGGATGTAGGAGCGGAGCGACTCGTCCTTTCCTTGCTTGCAGGCCTGCAACTCGATGTAGGTCGTTGGCCTTGCGAACGTTCCCGAGAAACTTTTTATGAAATTATCCTGAAATTCTTCCCATGTTCGGAAAGAGTCCTTGGGTTGGTTTGTGAGCCACCCGCGCGCCGAGTCCGTCAGCATAAGCTGGATGTACTACATTGCCGTAGTCGACGTCCCGCCTTGGCAGGTGCAGGCGATGAGGTAGTCCTCGAGCCACAGTCGTGGATCTTGCTTCCCGTCGTACTTTGGGGTGCCTGCTGTCAGCTTGAAGCCCTTAGGCATGCGGGTGTCGCGGATGTTGAAGCTGAAGCATGCAGCCCCACATGGCTCGAAGTCGCGGTCGGCCTGGTCGTCGAGGTTCGCAGCTCCAGCCGAACGTTCTTTGCGGTTGCGGTCCACCGTCTTCTGTGCTACTGGGACCTCCGAGGTTGCAGGCTCGCACGCTCGGTTTCTTGGTACCTTGGCCGCTAGAGCTTCTTCGATCGCCCTAATGGAGGCGATTTGCTGTCTGTGGAGCAGGAAACGTGCGTCTCCCTCCGGTGGTTGCGTGAGCCGGAGGTAGGTCTTGACTGAGATCAGGGCGGCGTTCGCCGTCTTTGGGACGGGTATCCCGTTCTCATCCTCGGTGACGAAGGACGACTCGAGGTTGCGGGTGACCCTGGTTCGGTCGGCGTCTTTCAGGAGGGGAACGCGGGCTCTGTTTCGCCGTGCTCCTTGGTTAACTTCCGTGGAGGAGGTAAAGGAGAGGGCGGCTCGCCTGGCATTCGATGCATCTGCGTCCCTCTTGCGCCGGAGTAAGTCGGCTTTTTCGGCGCGGAGTCGTTCGCCTTCATTGCGTAGCAAGTACTGGACCGCCAGGTGATCCTCTCTAGGTGCGTCGGGTGGAGGGAACATGCCCTCGTCGACATGCTTCATGGCTTGGATTCCCATGTCCCGTGTGATGACGATTTTAGTCTGGTCCGACATGATCACCTCTAGTGGGTATGCGGGTTCTTCGTTGTCATCGGGTGGCGTTGTGCCCGCCATGAAGCATTCCTTGGGGTAGACTTGGGTCGGTGTGTTTGTGCTGCCACTGCTGCTTCCGTCATCCGAGCCTTGCTCGGGATCGAAAATTGCTGCAACGTGACGCGCGGCGCGGTCGTTGTTTCGCCTCCTTGCGATCGTCCATGTGCTCTGAGGTTTCGCAGCCGCCGGAGCGAGTGCGATTGGCTTGGGGTAGTCTTGGCAGCCCCATGAAGACGAAGAGGCGCGCGACGTGGCTGTCAGCCGCAAGCCTTTGGTCGTCCGCGCGGGTGTAGTAGTTGAAGTAGATCTCGATTTAACCGCTCGTGCGATCGGGATTGGTGTAGTAGACCCGATCCGCGCGGCCGTTGCTGAGGTTGTCGATGCAGTCGACGCAGGTGCGATCTTCCCGGGTGCGACAGATGCGATCTTCGCGGGTGCGGCAGATGCGATCTTCGTGGGTCTTGATGAGGGCGGCGGTATATTCGCCGATGCGGGTGCTGCCACGCGTGGTGCGGTTTCCGCGGACCTGAGTATTCCGCGACTGTCGGCGAAGCAGCACACGGAGCCGAAGGTGATGTGTATACCTTTGTCCAGATCGGCGTACACCGAACGGCGAGCCGGAGGGTGGAGGACGTACTCGAAGGAGCCGAAGCGGATCGACGCCCTGGCGACGCGGACGTCGGTCTTCATTGCGGATGGAGCCGGAGCGACCATGATTCCAACACTTTTTTGATTTCCCACAGACGGCGCCAATTGACGAGGTGGTAACTCGGCAAATCCCAGGGTTGTGCACCCCGGGTTGATTGATGGGGAGAGAGAGAGAGAGGTGTTGGTGATCACGACGGCTGACAAGCAAGGTTTTACCCAGGTTCAGGCTCCCGGAGGATAACACCCTACTCCTGCTTGTCTGATTATTGATGCGAGTAGCGATTACAATGGCGAGATTGCGATCTCGATAGGGTTTATGGTGGTGGCTATGAGCGTGTCCTCTAGGACGGGCAACCAACCTGGCTTTATAGGTAGCCAGGTCTCGGGCGGTTGGTACAGATATGGCAGGTTACAAGACCTAACCTAGTTGGACTAGGATACGTGGTACCCCGAGTGGGCCTTCTGTGGGCCTTTCCATGCTTGGCGCGACCCAGGTAGCCTTACGGTGGGCTAGTCGAAAGGTAGCCCCACGTCACCTGGGATTTGTCGAGTCACACCCTCGTCAGGCGGCGCGACGACTCGCGCCTGATCTGGGCTTGCCACGGGCCAGGTGTGCCTGTGGTGGCTAGGAACAGGCACGATGAGGAGGCCGTACTGGAGCAGTGAGCAATTGGTGCTGGCCATTGTGTGGGGAAGGTGGGACGGTGTGAACAGGGGCACGGTGGCGTCGGCTCTCTTGCTGTAGCGTGACGGCGGGGTCTTCACGGGCCCGATGGGGCCCGACCAGGCGGGTGTGCCCCTGCTGCTACGTCCGGTCGGCAGCTACCTGCAGTGGTGGTGGAGTGCGGTCTCCTTCGGATGGTCGTGTCGCCGTCGCCCTATGATCTCTACCGGTCCTATTCCTTGCCTCGCAGGTCACACGAGGAGCCTCGCTACACGGGCGCGAGTCCGAGGATGCCGGGGCGGCGGCCCCGGAAGGTGAACCGCACGAGCGTCTTGGCGGCAGGGCGGCGTGGCGGTGGTGATGGCCCATCTCTTTGGACCATGTGGGTGGCAAGGAGTGGTCTTTGGGGTCTCCTGGTGTTGGCGGCGTTTGCTTTGTCAATACCCAGATCGTGTGTGGAAGCTCAGCTCGGGGACTATAGGTGGTTTGAGGTACCAAGTGTGGGGAGGGTTTCTCCGGGCGAAAGTTCAGCGCTCCGGCGCCAACAACGGTGACACCTGTGGGTGTCGCTACCCTCTTGAGGACGTTGTTGTGGCTACGCTCTCCACACTAGGGCTCTGGGTGAAAACCCTAGACCTTCGGGTCTCGATGACGGCGACGCTGCGTGCGTTGTTTCCCTCTTGGGGGCGGCATCATGGAGCTTTGGTTTCCTTGACCTCGACGACATCTTCGATGGCAAGTTTGGTGCTTTCTAGTTTATTTTTATTTATCTTTGATTTGCTTGTAAGAGGTTTTCCGCATCACCTCGTATCGTTTCGCCCGTTGGGGTTTATTTATAAAGTGGGGCGAAAACCTATTTCGTGGCTAGCTAGCTTGCTGCTTTGCTCGTTGGGCCGCTGGCTAGCTGCTGCTCTGCTGATGACTCGCGGACTGCCGCCCGGCTTCGCCGCCGCAGGTCGCCGTGCACGTCCGCGCAGCTTGCCGCCGCCGCTCGCCTGCCTCTGCTCGTCGTCACAACTCGCCCACCTCCGCTCGCCCCAACAGCTCGTCCGCCTCCGCTCGCCTAGAGAGATAAGGAAGAAGACAATGGAATATTATATGGAATATTCTTTTTTATAGTTTGAGTTTAAGGGTTCTGGTATCTTCTGCGCGTATTTTTGAGCCAAAATGTAGAAAACGCAAACCTTAAAAAGGTTTCACGTTATAAGGGCTCTGTTAGAGATGATGTTGATGCTAAGATGGTGCCCAACCGTGGCTCAGTCTGTGAATGTGATGCGAGGCAGCCAGCATATAGTTAAGCAATAGATTTAGCATATTAGAAACTCTTTAGGCTTCAAAAGTTTGGTTTGTGCCATTTGTCTGGATAATACTTAGCAAAATATTTGTTATCATAATTCATTCTTTTTACATATATGATCCACGTAACCCTAGTAATTATATTTACATGATGTTTATACGAATGCGTGATATTTGTGGTTCTTGATAGAAAATATATAGCTTTTAGCTTGGCGTGTGCCGAGGCTTGGACAAATTGCTAGATTTGATTTTTTGCATGTTCTTCCACTCAATCAGATCTTTTGGGGTGAGTTCCTCTTCATCACTATTGTACTCATACGATAGGGCTATACTTGTCTTCTGGTGGCCGATTATCCATCTCGGATTGTAATTGTTGTGATTTTGTTCGCTAGTGGACTTATGGTGTTAGCTTTCAAGAGTTTATTGGGGTTCTGTTGTGCCTCAGTGCTCACCTACCTCCCGCTGATGGAGTCGATGTATTCGGTTGGCGTGGCGCGGTCTTCATCGGTGCCAAGCCGCTACGCTGCAGCGCGCGGTGCGCCAACATGCCACACAGTCTGGCCTACTTAGAGCAGAAGGAGCTCAAGCAGTCCGCCGACTGCCCTATGAAGAAGAGGGACGTGGAGGTATAGGTCGTAGTGAAGGAGCAGTGTGAAGGTAGAGTCAAAGGAGATGTTGGTGATGATTTCTTCGATTGATTTTCATGCCAAGTTCTGGGTGAAGGAAACCCTGTGGGTGTACAACATCCACTATCTCCACTCCATCCAAGTTGCCTTCATGTTCATGTTTATTTATTATTGTCTTTTTTTTGTTCCAACTCTGAATGCGTGCTTAGCTGAGTTAGATGCAGAAAAAGCGGGAGAGAGCCCAAGCTGTGAAACAAGAGATGGTGACTCACGATGCCATAAACAAGATATCAATTTTTCTTGTGGTTCAAATTATATTGATGTTAATTACAAGTACTTTTCATTCGGTAAATAAATGCCCAAATTTATAAGGACAAAAAAATCTGGACATTTATTTACTATAGAAAGGAACATTAGTTATACTTAGCATCAATAGAATTCGAACCACGTGAAAACCATACCTTGTTTTGGCAGGTTGAGCCGCGATCTCCTTTTTCACCGCATGCGCTCTCTCCCGCTTTTCCTGCACCCAACCGAGGTAAGCACACATTCAAAGTTGGAGCAAAAAAGATGATAATAAACAAACAAAAACATAAATGCAACCTGGACAGATGGGAGATATTGGGATGTTGTACACCTGTAGGGTTTACCTCACCTGCAACTTAACAAAATCAGTCGCATAAATCATCACCGTCATCGGCTTCCTCTCCTTAAACTCTGCCGTCATAGTCTTCCTTTACCATGGCATGCGCCTCTGCGCTCTTCTCGCTCTATGTAGGTTGGGACGTGTGCCCTGTGGAGCAGCTTGGCGCCGAAACAGAACATGGAGGCGACACTAGCTATCACGAAGAAGCACATAGGTTGGAGTGACTTTGGCAGGGCGGCCATGCTACCTATGGGCTAATTCAGCACGGGATCTCAAGTATAAAGTGGTACCTGGCGGTGCTTCCAATCCTAGACCGTAATGCGGTCATTGCGCCGGAGGTAACCAGCCAGTGGTGAGTGGGGTGGAGTTGGATCTTCACCACCTTGCCGCTCGTCAGGCGGAACGCGCTGAGGCGGAGCATCTCACTGTGCCCGACGTCGTCGTTGAAGATCACGGCCAGACAAGCCCACAACGTCGCCATTGAAGATCACGGACGGCTAGGCTATGTAACGGCCAATCGTTTTTTAGTGGTGTCAAATTGTATTGATAGTTGAGTAGATTGAACGGCTCACATTTAAATTTAGTGTATCAATACAACTGAACGCATATTTGCTCTTTTAATAATATAATAATAGTATTGCTATTTTTTTGTCTAAATAATATGTCCCGTCGTCCTCATGTGAAAATCATGGCCATCGGCCCCCTTAAGTTCAGATCCTACGGTCCTACCTCGGCCCCTGGTCATTGGCACCGTGCGTGTACTTTGTCTGGTACGGCTGCAATCTGAGTATGCCCAGGCCGCCGTAAAATTTCACAAAAATAACCCTTTGAATAAAGTTCAGCAAAAAATAACCTCTTTTTAAAACTATTTTAAAATCTAACCCTTTTTGGTAGCGCCCAACGATGTGGCGCTACCCTCTGTGTGGTAACGCCACAGCCTCCGTCGCTACCCTCGTGCCAGCGTGGCAACGCGGGCCCTTCGTCGCTACCCTCGTGCCAGCGTGACAAAAAGGGTTAGATATCAAAATAGTTTTGAAAAGGGGTTATTTTTTGCTAAACTTTGCCCAAAGGGTTATTTTTATGAAATTTCACCAGGCCGCCCTCGACCGTAATGGTTCAGAAGCTGTACTCGTCCTTCGCAGCTGGACGGATGTCAGTCAATAGTTCACGTATGCATGCATCCAATTAGCTAATTCAGGTGTAGCTAGCGAAAATAGCTTAATCGACCGTACACCCTTACACCGTTACACGACAACATGAGGATTAAACACGCGCTGACGACAAGATTTTTGCGAGCGCTCAACCTGTTCTTTTCGTCGGTTTAATCTTATGGTCCTGATCAGTTCAATCAGATTGATAAAAAAGTACTACTACCATGTTGTCCTTGGATTTAATTCTGGCCCAAATCATATCAATCGTTCCATCTGCTTAATACTACACCTTAAATTCTGTAGTATGATGCATCTCTACAATTATGATTCGAAAAATATGATGCATATGGTGATTGATGTTACAAATGATAGCGCCAAAACTTAGACTCGGGAGTTTTGGATGGAAGCTACCTCCACCTCTAACATGTAGTTTTTCCTACGGACATCTCTTTTTTCCCCTTGAATATGGTAGAGGACAAGCCTGTCGCTAACCAGATAAAACCGTACAGAAGATCCAAGCCAATACATAATTGACAGTATAGCACTTAACATGCCACTCAACCACCCAACACACTAGTCACTACATATTTGAAACGCTTCTCAGAGCAATCAAGGACGACATTAGTTGTACTGGTCTCTTTTGTCAAATACTTTTCCTAAGAAATTTTCTCTTTCGTTATACTCTACACAAGAAATGGAATGTGCATGCCAGGAGAGATGAGAGGGAAATATTTTCAGTTTCTCTCTCAAAGCTTATACCACTTAATCAGTCAGAATTCAGAACATAGAGAGAGTAATGTGTTGAAACCGGCGCCACATAGTACTGACCAGAGCCTACCAGCACTCATTCAATGTTGAGTTTCCAGGAACAGCAGCAGTGCCGGCTCCGTAGTGAGCTGGGTTTTTGGCGTTGGCACGGTGCCTGCAGGCATGTCAATTATTCTCACAATAGAGTAAGTAGCCAATGCAGTATTCGATTGGCTGATTAGTAGTTTGTTCCATATGCTAGATTTCTCTCTCTAGAGATTTCCTCGTTGCTTCCCTTTCCTCCCCCTCCCTTTATCTGGCCTCTCTGCCTGCCTATAAATAGGCCAGAATATCTTTGTTGCTGATAAGAGGTACTAGTTGATCATCTCGCTTCTCACAGTCTGAAACTCCCGAGCACCAACCTGCCAAGCTAGAAAAAGGACTAGAGCTCGTGAGAAAAACTGCGGTCCAAGCAAAAGATGGTCAAGGTTGGTTTCTAATGAAGCTCAATTCTAACCAGTTTAGCGACTGGTAGTGTTTAATTTGCTCAATTTTGTGCATCGACCTGAACATGTTTTACTCTGTACCGCAGCAAAAGATTGTCCTCAAGTTGCCGTTGGATGGCGAGAGGAACAGGAGGAAGGCCTTCAAGGCCGCTGTTGGCATGGCAGGTATGTAGAAGAAGCCTGTCATCATGACTAGTAGCAAGTAGCAACTGTGATATCTTCTTCTCTTCGTTAATTCTTACAGAGAGGTGCTGAATTCTACACAGGTGTGACATCCGCCACGATGGAGGGGGACAAGATCATCATCCTTGGCGATGGCATAGACCCGATTGCGCTGACGACGATGCTCCGGCGCAGCCTAGGCCGGGCTGAGCTCCTCAGCGTGTCGTCCGGCGATGACAAGAAGAAAGACGGCTACGGCTACGGCGGAGAAAAGAACGGCTATGGTTACGGCTACGGCTATGGCGGAGCTGGCGGTGGCAAAGACACCAAGGGTGGTGGCGGCTACCATCAGAACGCGGTGGCGCCGATGCCGTACCCCGCGTACCATCAGCAGTACAACGCCATGCCGTCTTACCCTTCTTCTTACTCCTACCCTGCTCCTATTTATCAGCAACAAGAACAGGATCCCGGATGCAGCATAATGTAGATGTCGAGACGTGAAGAGCTGGGGCAGATTCGACAAAAAAATAACTAGCTCAAGGCTCTCGAGTTCAGGACAGGCTAGTAAGCCTGAACTGACCAAGCGAATCACGATGACGCCAGAGATGTGCCGGCTGCTTGAGCTGTACGTTTGTAGCTAGTACGTGTACATATAGCTTGTAAAATCATCAGTAACGAATAAATGATTGTTTGTAAGTTCAGTATTTCAGTTCAGAGTGTAGTAGTTCCTGCAAGATTGGAATGGTTGGAAGTAACGAAAGGGATACTGCAGGAAAATGCACCTCCACACCAAGGAGGATCTCTCCGCTTATTTGAGACGTCCAAAAACTTTACGATATGTGCATAAATTATCAAGAGTAAAACGCCTGTGCGGTCGCTAAGTTGCCACGAGCGAGCGCATTGATCATCAACTGGAAAAACGCTAAATCGTGGTCACTTAGTTGCGTGGTAAAGCCACGTTAGTCATTCCATTAAAACAGGCGTTAATTCAATGACATGGTAGTCTGAATTTTACAAATACATCCTTAAAATTTTGTTACGTCTTTTTTCATATATCCGCAATTAACATCCGCACCCTCCCCGTCGTGACCTCATGGGGTCAGGAATCATTGTGCCGGACACCCCGGCCGCGTCTCTTCCGACTGGGGCCCGACCGCCGGCGCTCGCCTGAGTATGCCGGCCATGGTCGCGGCGCAACCCTTTCTGTTCCTCGAGGCCATCACGGCGCTTGCCGGGCAACAGCCAGCGCAACAACAAAGCCGCGAGGAAGAGCAGAGCGACACCAAGTCGTCGTCCTCCAAGCGCGCCTTCAGTCAATCTGCTCGTTTGGCGGTGGTTACGAGCTCAGCCTGGAGTCCATCGACCTTGAGGTCGAGCGACGACACCCGATCGAGGACCTGCTTGATAAGCGCCTCCATTCCCTCGTTTTGTGAGATCCACAGCGGGGAATTGGCTCTTGATACCAAATGTACCGATACTCACTTCATAGTCACATGAATCTGGGGTTCAGGAGAGGATATAAAAGCAGTTACAAGTTACAGGTTCGGGATAGAGAACTGAATACCACCTCTGTCTAAAGTTCGATCCACTACGATCCCCTCTCTACAGTTACAAGACTATTTAAGCTAGCACGCCACAAGCGGCTCCCGATCCCACACAGCTATGCTGGACGAGGTCCTACTGCCAGGAAATCTGCAGCCACGCCATCTACAGGTTCGGAAATGGGATATACTCTCCGGTAGACCGTGGTTGGTTGGAGACGTGAGGACAAAAATGAAAAGGACCTAGCAATTAAAAGAAACAAAATTATAAGGGTGTATTTGTAAAACTCAGACTACCACATCATCGACTTAACGCCTGTCTTGACAGAATGACTAACGTGGCTCTACCACGCAACTAAGTGACCATAATTTAGCGTTTTTCCAGTTGGTCACCAATGCGCTCGTTTGTGGCAACTTGGTGACCGCACAAGCGTTTTACTCAATTATCAGTATCAACGAATCTTCAAATATCAATGTAGTATACTAAATAATTTCTGGGTCTATCTAATTTAATTTTTAAATACATGTACTAACAACAATTTATGTACATTCTAATTTTGAACAATTTTTAAATCTTTTTTTGAATGTGAACAATTTTTAAATTTAAATAATTTTTGGATTTGAATAAATTTCAAATTTAAACATTTTTAAAATCTGAAAGTCGGGCTGCCGTCGCCACGATGATTGATTGTCGTTCTTCCAACAACGCGCTCTTACTGTTTTAAGGAATGTTTATTGCCGTTGTTACCATTTCAATTTCCGAAACCTAACTAGTACTAAAACATAGTTGTCTCCATTTTCTCATCCGGTGATAGATCCTCATCTTCTTGTGGCTCCAATCCCCTCTTCATATGCAGGACAGGCTTTAGGTAATTTGAAATAGAGTTCTTTCACTTCAGTCTCTCTCATAATTAAGCTGGACATGATGTTATTTCATCCTAAAATTATGATAAATCCCTCGTTGGATGGGACGGACCCTTGGTATATAAAATTTGAACAATTTTTATATAATTTTTTGAATTTGAATAAATTTCGAAACTGGACATTTTTAAACTGAACAATTTGTGAATATGAGCATGTTTAAAAATCTTAAAAATATGAGAAAATGGAAAACCGAAAAAAATAGCACGGCTGGGAAAGAATAAAGAATGGGAGCGATCCGCAAAATGGGCCAGCCCACGGTAAGGTGGGACGGAAATCGCGTCAAATAGGAATATGGTTCACCAACTCATAGTTCTTGATACTCCTTCCGATCCTTTGTATTAGCTTAGTATAAAATAATTGACATTTTTTTATGGATAGGTGGGAGTACCATTTTCTTATCAGGCCAACGGGCCAGATTAGTGGGCTGTTCAGTTCCATGTTGAGCCTGGTGCAATCGGGATGGGCCATTCTTGATCGAACAGATCCGTCTCCATGTGCACATTCGGGAACATCCCCTCCACGTGGATTGATTCCGTGGCCGGAAGAACAAAAACAAAGCTCCAATTTCCGGAAGAGAAACCCAACCCAACCTCCGATTCCCCAATCACAACCATCGCTCCCCCGCCGCCGTCCATGGCGTCCGCCGCCGCTACCCACCTCCGCCTCCTCTCATCGCCGTCCCTCTCCAGGCCGCTCCTCTCCAACAAGCCCCACCTCCTCACCCTCTCCCGCCCCGTCTCCTTCCAGCGCGTCACCGCCGCCAGGCCCTCCGCCGCCTCCCCGACCCCCTCCACCTCCTCCGCCTCCGTCGACCCGGCCCAGCTGCCCCCCGCGCTACGCGACATCATCGCGCTGTTCCAGTCCGTGCCAGACGAGCGCACCCGCTACAAGCAGCTCCTCGCCTACGCCGCCCGGCTGCCGCCCATGGACCCGGCGCTCAAGACCGAGGCCAACCGCGTCCGGGGCTGCGTCTCCCAGGTCTGGGTCCACGCCGCGCAGGATCCGGACGCCCCGTCTGGCTGCGGCGTCAGGTTCCAGGCCGACTCCGACGCGCAGCTCACCAAGGGCCTCGCCGCGCTGCTCGTGCTCGGCCTCTCCGGCGCGCCCGCCAGGGACGTGGCCATGGTCCCTGTCGAGTTCATCGAGATGCTCGGGATCAGGCAGAGCCTCTCGCCCTCCAGGAACAGCGGCCTGCTCAACATGATCAACCTCATGAAGCTTAAGGCGCTGGAGATCGCTGCTGCAGGGGGTGGTGACGCAGCGGCGACTGGCATCCGTCAGGAACCTGCTGAAACGCCTGTAGTGGTGAAGGAAGAGCCTCAGTTTGCGGCTTTTGGTTCGCAACTGCTGCCCGAGAGTTCAGAGCCGCCACAGAGGCCTGAGGAGGCACAGTTCGAGGAAGACGAACCAGCTGCTACTGTGGTGGAAGGAAATGGCAGCCTTGGAGGTGGCAGGAAGGAGAGGATAATGCATTCTTTGCAGAAAGGGCTTTCACCGGTAGAGCTAAACGTTGAGGACATTTCGTATCAACACAAGGGGCATGCCGGGGTAGCGGGTAGTGATGGAGAGACACACTTCAATGTGCGGGTGGTCTCCAAGGAGTTTGAGGGGAAGAGCATGCTCAAGAGACACAGGGCTGTGTATGATCTCCTGCAGGATGAGCTCAACACTGGGCTGCACGCGCTATCCATCGATGCAAAGACACCATCCGAAGTCTAGGTATTTGAGTTATAGCGTGATGTCGTCCATGTGATTCATTTTTGTGATATTGTAAATTTCACTAGAATAGTGCTTCTCACTTGTTGAGAACTCTCTTTTACAATTCATGATGGCTTAAAGATATGTCCCTATGATATTTGTCGTGCCACCAGCGGAAGATGGTTGTCTGGAAATACTAAAAAAGAATTTGAATCTTCAATAATAAACTTTTGTGATGCTAATAGTAGTGACAACAATGGCTGTTTTCACCACCCAAGCAAGACATATAAGTTTCCAAAAATAAAACAAAGTAAACTTTGACCTAGTTTGTAGAACCAACAACTATAATACTGTATGGATATCATGTGAAAATATTTTATGATGCATCTAATGCTATTGATTTTACATTGTTTGACTTTTCAAAAAATCATGGGCCTTACTTTCAGGAACAGAGGGAGTACAACATATACATTGCATGATTCTAGTTTGTTTTCTATACAATAATATTCTGAAAACATCAACCAATCCAGCCTCTCAGCTAGGTTCCTTGCGTTCAGCTCCTTAAAAGCATATGTATTGGTACGCAGATGTAACAGATTTATCGACTTAGATAAAATTTCAGTCAGAAATTTAAATTTAAGTAAAGTATTATCCTCACTGGTGGTTATCTAAATTATACTCCCTCCGTTCCTAAATATAAGATGTTTTAGCCTTTTTCCAGATTCATATGTATCTAGACACTATGGACAGTGCTACCTCCAACAAGTGCCTCCGTGCTAATATTTAGTCGAGTCACAAGTTACATTTTTTTTGGGACTATGTGTGAATTGTACATAAGGGTAACTAACTTTAGAGCTTTCACAATTAAGAATTCAGAACCATCGATTAAAACATAAGGAATAATGAGTAGCTGGTTGGTTGCTGGTTTGGAGTGAATGTAGTTTTTAAAGAACTGAGTAATGTTTCTCCTCCAGTCCTCCAGCGCAATCTTGGTGGCATCATTGGAGTCATGCTTCCACATTTGAGACTTTGAGTTCAATGTTCGTGTGAGTGGATCTGCCAGACTATCTCAGACTATTGCAATTCCACTGAAAATCAGTCAGCATTTGCTTACTAAATTGTGTTATAGCTTGTTGCTGATAGTATTCTGTAGGGAGAACACACTAGACTGTTCAGATTCTAATACACAGTGTATTTACCAGTTCTTCTGCAGTTGTGCTAGGCATCAATAATAGTTTGAGTATCTGTTCACTGAAAGTATAGATATTTTTTCCGGTAGTTCTGGCATAATTACTAAAGCAGTAATATTACAGGTAATCCCAGGGCCCAGGGCGTTGTTTGTTATCACGCAAGATGTTGCTCGAAATCTGGAACATCAGTAAGATTACCTTTCTGTCGTCACACATTTTCATCTCACTTCACAAGCACATTGATATTCTACTCCACTTGCCTCTTTCCTTACATTTTCCATATACAAACAGTCGGGCACATCTTGAAGACACAATTAACGCCATTAACTATGGAAGTACCAGCGTAATAACTTAAAATCCTCCGATCCATGGTAAATATGGATGGATCGATCACATTACACCGAAGTGATTGCCTGGATGGGCCTCGATCGGAGAAAGTGTCAATCAACGGAACTGGACGTTGGAGGAGTAGGTGGTGCCGCCCCTCCAGTTATCTCCGATGACATTGGTTGCCACGAGCGTCTTGCGGGACTCGCTGGTGATGCGCAGGGACAAGGGCCCCCGCAGCGCGTCACTCGTGTCGAGCCGCCAGACGGATCCCCAGGAGCGGTACATGGGCTCCCAGCGGCCCGTGGCGCGGCCGTTCCTGGAGCGCATGACGTCCATCTTCACGACGGTGCCGTCCCGGTTGGCATATTGCACCAGCACCGGCAGGTAGTTGGGGTTGGCGCCCGGCAGGATGTAGAAGCTCACCTTTAGGCCCCGGAAGTTGCAGGGCACCCTCTTGAACTGCATGTCGATGATGCCCGCGCCCCGAAGCTGGTCGTTCCGGCCCGGCATAGCCATGGCGCCGAACGCCGTGCCGCTCAGGTCGAAGTGGAACTGGGCCACCGGGTAGTAGTTCATGTCGGTGATCACCACCGTCTTGGTCTGGCCGGAGCAGGCAGGGTGGTTGGATCTTGTGCATCGTATCTGAAACACCGATCCATGGAGGAAAAGGTTAACATCCCGGTGTTTGTTGTGTATTCCTACTTGCAAATCAGTAGCATGGCAGCATGGCAGGCACTATGCGTGGTTAGACGTTAGAGTAGTACCTGGTAGCAGGTGCCACAGCCGGCGCCGCCCTGGAAGAGAGGCTCGTTACCACAGGACGTCATGGCGGAGAACGGGTACTGGTTCACGTTCTTGAAGCCGCAAGCACCACCTTCATATACATCAGTCAACATTATTGCTACTACTGAGCCGACATTGCATCGTGATGCAAAAACGATACTACGCCACCATTGCATATGTATATATGAGGAGCTAGCGTACCGTTGTCGTCGGGGCCAGCGCCGGTGGGCCGGCCGTACCAGGTGGCCTTGGCGTCGAGCCAGCCAGTGTTGTACATTCTGGCTGCAGAGGTGCCGTAGTTGACTGCAGAACGGACGGACGGGACAAGCATGGATAGGAGCGCCACAAGTGCAACAGCATTGGTGGTGACACCGGCCATATTGGCACACTAGGGGTTCTATGAACCTCCTTAGAGTTGTACGATATGTACTTGCTGGCTGGAGTGGTTACTACTCTTGTTTTGTGTTTTGATGGCAACATTGCCCGGGCATTTATAGGCAGGCAAACTGAGGAGTTCCGTTGGCGCCAGTTGCAGTTGCAGTTGCACCCGACGACCAAGTGTATGCATGGCGTGTTCAGACTTCGAGCTACAGCTACAAGGTAACATGGCTATGGAGGGAATCATGGAGGAATGGAGGCTCCGGTTTAAGTGTGTACGACTATAAAATCACATCTTGGAAGTGATCATCGAGTAACCGCTAATGATTGTGGATCTGTGGTGCACAGGCCAACATTCTATCCAATGATCATCGAGTAACCGGAATCAGATCATGGGGTTCATTGCGGAAAGTCAGACCACTGTTTTGCCTTAAGATCTAGCCCTCACGCTATATATTTTAATTCAAATTATGATATGTGCTTAATTAATCTGTATACACACTACTAATTCAAGTGTATGCGTGTTCAGACTTCAGAGCTACAACTACAAGGTAACATGGCTACCGACGGGATCACGGAGGAATGGAGGCTCCGGTTTACGCGCGTACGACTATAAAATCACATCTGGAGGGTGATCATCAACTAACCGCTAATGATTTGAGCACGGATGGTGGTGTGGGGAGGCTTTCATTGCCGAAAGTCATACTAGGACCAAGCTCCAGGATATATATTTTGTTTGATTCCAATGATACTCTGCGCTTCATAGATATATATATATATATATTTGTTCGATTCAAGTGATACTCTGTGCTTAATAGGTCTACATACAACATTTTACTCTGATAATCAGATAGAAAAGTATAATTTACACTGCAGTGGCACGTTCTTTATGTTGTTGTGTTTTGTTATTGCTATAAATGAGGCATAAGGCTTCAACGAGGGCATCTCTTGGTGGGGGCATCACCACATTAACGACGGCATAAGTTCAGGTCAACATACAAAAAAGGAAGCCAAGATAGATATAATTAATGTATGATCATTCGTAATGTAGTTTGTGAAAATAAAAAGATAATGCAACAGAGGTTGCACCTTTAATGATTAGGTAGCTGTACATTTCTAAAACAAGTGCAAGTATGTCGTGATGAAAAATACAACCTTGAAATAAACAAACCAAATTTAAAAGGAAAAAAAATACATATGGAACCATGGTTCTGATTTTCTTGATGATTCAGTTGCCCATTCTAGAAAAGATCAGCTATGTTGCAGTGAAAAATTGCACCTATAGCAGCTTGTCGAAATATGGTTATCAATTTCTATATTCATAATGGTCTAAAACGAGCCCTTACCCAAATCTTCCCTGTTTCTAGCAGATTGTATCTGTCAATATCCTCTCTCCGATAAGATACTATTTCAAACTTCTTATAGTTTCGGCTCCGTATATATAAAAAAACCTCCCACGTATGATGTAGGTTGTACCCGGATGTTCACGGATTGACCGTGGTCACTACAAAGAACACGGAGAGCGGCGTGGAGAACATGATTAACACAAAGCAAACATGGAAGATAGACTAATAGGAGCCTTGGATTGTTACAAAAAACTTATCTTACACTTGGGTAAACCGTTTTCCAATGGACCAACCAGACCAATATAATCCAGAAGGGATAGATTGGCAAACACATTGTAGAATCTCTATGAGGGGAGAGATCGTGACGCAGAATCCCATGAGAGAGACCGATCATAATAAAATCCTAACATATAGTGAGACGAAGCACAGTGAGGGGCCTTGAATACAACTTAATAGATGCATGAATCTAAAGAGAGGTGTTGGGTATCCACAAAGGGATCTTGAGGGGAGTACATGGAGAAAAAATGCAGCAACAATAGAACTATTTCCATGTAAGTTCATCAATAATTTAATTTGTAGGACAAAAAAATGCAATTGGTTTGCACTTTTCTCAGATTAGGTAGTTGTATATTTCTAGAAACAAGTACAACTATGATCTAAAGAAAAGGGAGACATAAATAACCAGACCAACAAAAATGGAAAATACATGTAGAATGTAACGCCCCAGGATTTATCTCTTTTAGTTTGGTGTGGTTTTCTTTTTGCATCAACATGGCCTCGCATTGCATCTCATTAATTTAATTTGTTGCATTTAAATTAATTTTCCACAATTAAATTCAAATGCTTTTCAATTAATTAAAAATGTGTTATTTTCAAATCTTTTAAAAATGTTAAAAACTAGTTTATTAAATTGTCTATTTAAAACTAAAAATATTTTGTATAGGTTTTGTATTCAATTTCCTTTTCTATTTTGTTTTAAAAATAAAAAATTGAAAAGAATAAAAAGGGAGAGAAATAAAGCCCAAGCCCACCTAAGCAAACCCTAGGGTTTCCCCCTGGAAAATTCTTTCTCACCCCCTTACTTTTTGCAGCCACCCTCCTCCTTTTTCTTCTTTTTGCAAAAAGCCCTTCCACCCCTTTTTCTTTCCTTTCCCCCCTCCTTTCTTTCTTTTTCCTTTTTCTTTTTCTTCTTTTCTTTTTTTTCCTCTCTTTCTCTTCTTCCTCCCGAGCCCCGTGCTCCTTCCCTGCGCCTCCCCCCGACTCCCCTCGTCCGCGCCTCCTCCTCTCCGCGTGCGCCCGCGCCCGACCGCGCCTCTCTGCGCCGCCGCCTGCGCCTCCCCGCCACGGCCGTCGCGCGCACCGCCGCCAGCCGCCGCGCGCGCTCGCGCGCTGCTCGCCTACACGCCGCCTATGGCCGCGCGCCCGCACGCCGCCGGCCGCCCTCGCCGCGCCTCCCTCAAGCCGCGCCCGCGCCTCTCCACTGCGCGCCGCCCCGGGCCGCTCGCCTCCGGCCGCCTCGCCCCGACCCAAGCTCCCCATGGCCGTCGCCGCTTCCGCCTGCTCCGCCGCGCGCCCATGCTCCCCGGCCGCGCGCGCCCGTGCTCCCCCAGCCTGGTCCTCCCGCGTCGCTCCGGCCGCCGGTCTCCTCCAACCGCGCCGCTGCGCGCCGCCGCCCGTGTGCACCCTGCCGCCGCACGCCTCCTCTGCCACGCCTCTGCCTCCCGTCGCCGCGCGCCTCCGCGTGCTCGCCACCACTGCCGCCTCCTCTTCCCGACCGCGTGCACGCCGCCGCCGCCGCACGCCGCGCCGTACTAGCCCGGTTTCCCCGTCCGGTGGCGACCCCGCACCCGCCGCCCACAAGGTGTTCGGTGATATGCCCGCATGACCCCGTCGTTATTTTTGTGCCCGTGTTTGTCCACCCTTCGAGGTGCTGCCCCGTGCGCGTGCGCGTCGTCCTCCGGTGCCGCGTTGCCGTGACCGCCCGTGCCCGTGTCGCGGTGCCCGCCGTGCGTTTTTCCTTCCGATGTCCGTTGCCGAGCTCCTATGTGCCATGACTACCCGGCCACTTCCACGACACCGACAAACGACGATGCCCCGGTTCCGCGACGACTACTTCCACGACGACGACTACTTCCTCTACGGATCGAAGATGACGGTTTCGAACCCTATCTCTCCCGATCCAACGTGCGAACCCAAACCCTAACCCTATACCTTTTTTATTAAATGTCATCTATCTTGTGCATTTCGCATCATAATTGCATTCGTTGCATCTCTTGGGTTTGCGGGTGTAGCAAATCACCTAAATAATTAAATATGGAATGTTAGGGGTAATAAATATATAATGTCCTATTCCATTTAATTTAATTAGATCACGCACGCCATGTGTTGCCATGTTAACCAACATTTAATATTGCTGGTAAATAAATAACTTGTACCTAAATATTAATTGCCCGGGTTGTTTTCCCGCTTAATTTGGATTACCTGCATTGTATTGCATCTTGCCATGTCATGTATCATTCTCATATGATCATGCTGGATCTTTTGTCGTAGTTGTAAAATGCATTTTTACACTTTCCAGAGTTTGTTGCTTCTTCGCGGATACGACGTTGAGATGTGTGAGCAACGACAAGATCTGCTGCCATGCGGGATTCCAGGAAAGCAAAGTTTGCTTGTTTACCTATACATTGTCTTTCATTTCTGCCGTTGATCTCTGCTACCCTAGTATTCGATTCTTTATCGCGATCCCATCACATATTTATCCTGCAGCCCATACAACTTTATCCCCACATCCTAATACCTGTTGTATGTTTATCTGTTAGCCTTGCGAGTCGTAGCGCATGCTTAGAGTTGTTTGTGCGAGTCGTCTGTATGTCTTATTTTATTTCACCTGCTTAGCATGATAGGTTATTCTACCTTAATAAAATGTTGTCTTATATTGGGGTATTATAATTAAAAGATAAGGCACCGGCGGAAGGCCTTGCGAGGTGCTTTGTTCTGCTAAGTGTCGACCTAGGAACTCAGTTCTTGTCCTCGGATCCAATTTTGAGCGCACTAACCGCTTGTGGGAAGCCCTATGGAGCCCCCCGCGGCTTCGATCTAATCCGCTTCTTATCCAGGGCGCCGCAAGTAGTTCGGGCTTTCCATTTGATGCATGCATATGGTTACCTAACGATCTCATAATGATGGAGTAGTCGATTCTCATATAGGGTGGCACGTTCTTAGAGTGCTATGAAGGTCGTATCCCACGGGCACTGGACCTGATTAGCCGTGCACACAATCATGCGGTTCCCTGGATGGGTTGTAGAGAAGAGATTTGCCGTGTTGAGATGCCCTACCTTCTGGCTTGCTTTTGGGGTTGATCGAACGAGTACGTGTCCAGTAGTGCACCCCTGCAGGGTATAATCTTATCGATGAGCCGTGTCCACGGTTATGGACGACTTGGTGATGATGCTGGCTAACAAGATCATAGACAACTTACACCTAATCATTGTTAATTAACCTGACTAGTAATATAGAATTACTTTCACAATAACTGAACGGGAATCCGACACCTAGAGAGGGGGGTGAATAGGTGCTATTACAAATTTTAGGTCTTTTCAATTTTAGGCTCAACTCAAAGGTAAATTCTCTAGATAGATATGCAACTACAGTGAATTTACCTAAATGAGAATCTAAGCAATAACAAGAAGCAAGTAAGGGAGTAAAGGGTAAAGGGAACCAAGTGAAGCACGCGGAGACGAAGATGTAATCCCGAGTTCCACCCAAGGGTGTACGTCTCGTTTGGAGAGGTGTGCGCTACCACAACAGGTTAGCCGCAACGCCACAAAGGCTCACCTTCTTCTCCGATGAACTCAACCACAAAGGTTTCGAGTCCACCTTCCACTATTGATCCCCTTTTAGGGCGGAGATCGAATCCCTTACAAACGCTTGGGGCACACACCCACAACTGAATTGGGGGCTCCCAAGAAGGACCACAACAGGTCAAGGACCACAAGAGGTCAAGGTAACACCAAGAGTACAACAATGGTGAACTAGGTTTTCCCACCGGAAACCCTAGTCACGAAATCCCCAAATGAATAGGGGAGAAATGTAAATCCCTTCGGTGACGATGTAGATCTGGGCCTTCTCCTCCAATCCTCCAAAGATCTATGAATTTGGGTGGGGGGATTGGGAGATCTTGATGAATTGAGCTTTCAAGAATAGTAGGAGAGAGAAATTCTGAGAGCTCAAATGTTCTTGAGTGAGTGAGGGGGTATTTATACTCCCCCTCAAAATCTGGCCGTTGGCTGTCTTGGTCACCCGGAAATTCCGGTATAAGTTGCACCGGAAATTCCGGTGCCCCGGAATATCCGGGCCTTTGAAAATATCCGAGCTGAATTTCCGGTTGAGATCAGAACCAATTCTGAACTTGACTTAGTCGATTTTCTTCGGTTGACTCGGAATATCCGAGTCCTTGAAATTTCCGAGCTGAATTTCCGGTTGGAGTCAGTGCCACTTCTGAATCTTGACTTAGCCAATTTTCCTGAGGTTGACTCGGAATATCCGGTTGGTGAACCGGAATATCCGGGTCCTTGAAATTTCCGGGCTGATTTTCCGATTGAAGTCAGTGCCACTTCTGAATCTTGACTTAGCCAATTTTCCTGAGGTTGCTTCGGAATATCCGGTTGGTGAACCGGAATATCCGGGTCCTTGAAATTTCCGGGCTGATTTTCCGATTGAAGTCTGTGCCACTTCTGAACTTGACTTAGCCAAATTTCTGGGGTCGACTCGGAATATCCGGTTGGGGGACCGGAATATCCGAGTCCCTGAAGAATTCCAGAAACTCTTTTTCTCTACAATTTGGCTTTAAGATTTGTTATATGAGTTTCACCCAAACTGAAATACTTAGCATTAGGATTAATATATCATTGGTATTGTTAACTAACACACAAAACACTAGGGATTAAGAAATGTTCTTTCAATCTCCCCCTTTTTGGTGTTAAATGACAATACCAAGATTTGCAAAGAAACAAACAGCAATATCATGTTTTTGGCAGAAAATGGCTCCCCCTAAATAAATGCAAGTATGCAACACAAGATAACAGAGGATAGGAGCAATTTTATAACAACAACCACAAGATATCACAAAGGAGAAACGAGACAAGATGAAAGATTATAGAAGTACTTGAGACTAGATAGATTTTCATACCTTGTGCATATAAAATATGAAGAGAATACCAACACAATCAATTCCAAGTCTCAAGCATAATATAATGATAGCATCAACCATTGTCTCAATACAAAGATATCACAAATGACAAAAAGAGAGTTTCACAAGTAACTAAAAACACGATAAATGGACACAAGCGCAAATAAATGATAAACGCATAAGCTTGTGCCCGACCCTTGCAAATCCCCGAAGAAGTCCTAGTAGAGCAACTTCTCCCCCTTTGGCATCGAAACGCCAAAAAGGAAGAAGAGCGATGCTACGTCCCATGGAAGTCTTCAGTCCGAGGGGTCCTCCTCCTCATCATCATCAGCATCAGCATCCTCATCATCATCATCCTCGTCCTCATACTCATCAGACGCTGCCTCATCATCCTCATCTTCAGCCTCCTCATCATAGTCATAACCTGTGGTGTATGAGCTGCCACCAAGGTCCTGGTCAATCAGGGTCCATGGAGCCAAGGAACCCTCGTTCCACTGAGCAAAGGACATGGGCTCAGACAAATCAGCAGGAGCAGGGGAGCCAGAAGCATGGTGAAGGATCAAGTCTTGCTTGTAGTTCTGCTGACGGCGATCCTTGGACCGGATATTCCGAGTCAGACAGAAACTACAGATCTGAGATTTGACTCGGTCTAAAACTAGATCGATCCAATGTAATGCAAAACTAATATATGTAGAAGGCAGGGAATAGTCCTAGGAACAATCTCTACCAAGCAACATTGAAACAAATAACTCCACATCAAGATCCAAAAGAGGAAGAAGAAAAGTGAAGTTACCCTCATCCATTGAGGCCATTGCTTGGAGGAGTGAGTTCCCGGGGCGGAGGAGGAGCAGATCCGGCCGAGAAAGAGGTTCCCCGGCGGACGGAGTGCTCCGGAGGGGCTTGGGAACAGCAGGGGGGCGGGTGGAGGAGAGGGAGGTGGGGGGTGGAAGAAAGGCACTGATGAGCCCTTCACCCCGAGCCTGCCCTTATATTTCTGGACAAACCGCTAGACCGGATATTCCGGTATAAGTTACACCGGATATTCCGAGTCACCGGATATTCCGGTTCAAAATGAACCGAATATTCCGACCTGCTGAACCAAAACCCCAGTTTTCAAAAGGATGACTTGCGTGCAATAGAGAGAAATGTTTTCAGGGGAAAGTAGGCTTGGGATAGATTTCCAAACTGATATTGGTACACCATACTCAAGTCACAACAACCAAATCGAATCAAAAGAGCCAAGTTGAGTAGGTTTCCCACATGCATGAAAAGGAGGGCAAATAGCAACATAAAGCTCCAAATAACATCAACTCTTCAAGGAGAAGAGGTTGGTGGCCGAGGCCACCGTGTAGGAGTGTATGGCATGTTACCGCGAAGATGTATCTTGGGTACATAACCAATACTCGTCGTTTTAGCTCATTAGTCACAAGAATGAATATAGAGAAAAAAGAACACTTGCTATCGGCATAATGGGGGGGATGGTCCAATGTATTAGGACCGCACTCCCCCTATTTCCATGCCTACATCTAAACTAGATAAGATGCAATTACGCCCTAGGTGAGTGTGCAAGCGATCAAGCCAAGGACCTCGAATCAATGATATTAAGCTCATTCCTCAAAAAGCAAAACCTTCCTTCCTCAAGGGGCTTCGTGAAGATATTCGCCAATTGATCCCTTGTGCCCACATATGATAAGTCAATGTCTCCACGGGCCACATGATCTCTTATAAAATGATGGCAGATCTCAATATGCTTGGTTCTTGAATGTTGCACCGGGTTGTAGGCAATCTTGATGGCACTTTCGTTGTCACATAGAAGAGGCACTTTGTCACAATTGACACCGTACTCCTTTAAAGTTTTACTCATCCATAGCAATTGAGTGCAACAGCTAGCGGCTGCAACATATTCGGCTTCGGCTGTGGAGAGAGATATGCAATTTTGCTTTTTAGAAGACCAACTCACCAAGGACCTCCCAATAAATTGACAAGCACCGGAGGTTGACTTCCTATCATCATGATCTCCCGCCCAATCGGAATCCGTGAATCCACATAATGAGAAATTTGCATCCTTGGGATACCACAATCCATAAGTTGGGGTATAAGCCAAATATCGAAAGATTCTCTTGACTGCCACATCGTGGCTTTCTTTAGGAGCCGCTTGATATCTTGCACACACTCCTACGGCTAGCACTATATCCGGTCTAGATGCACAAAGGTAGAGGAGAGATCCAATCATGGAGCGGTATACCTTTTGATCCACATCCTTACCCTTCGGGTTGAGCTCAAGGTGGCATTTGGTTTGCATTGGAGTAGAGGCACCCTTGAGATCAAGCAACTCGTACTTCTTGAGCATGTCTTGAATGTACTTTGCATGGTTGATGAACGTTCCTTCCCTCAATTGTTTGATCTCAAATCCGAGGAAGAACTTCATCTCACCCATCATAGACATCTCAAACCTGTCAGTCATAAGCTTAGAGAATTCTTCGTTAAATGCTTTGTTAGTCGATCCAAATATAATGTCATCCACATATAATTGACAAATGAAAAGCTCCCCATTAACTTTCTTAGTGAAAAGTGTGGGGTCGATTTCCCCAACTTGGAATCCACGGTCTACAAGTAGTTCTCTAAGGTGCTCGTACCACGCTCGTGGGGCTTGTTTAAGGCCATAGAGTGCCTTATCCAACTTGTATACATGGTTCAGATACTTGAGGTCCTCGAACCCCGGTGGTTGCTTAACATAAACAAGTTCATTTAGTGGACCATTTAGAAAAGCGGATTTAACATCCATTTGTTGCAACTTAAAGTTATGGTGAGAGGCATAGGCAAGAAGAATACGGATTGACTCAAGTCGAGCCACGGGCGCGTAGGTTTCTCCAAAGTCAATGCCTTCAATTTGTGAGTAACCTTGAGCCACCAATCTTGCCTTGTTCCTTATCACCATGCCATGTTCATCTTGCTTGTTCTTGAATATCCATTTGGTGCCGATAACATTGCGGCAATCTTTGGGTCTTTCCACCAACTTCCACACTTTGTTGCGCTCGAAGTTGTTGAGCTCTTCATGCATGGCATCAAGCCAATCTTTATCTTCAAGAGCTTCAAAGACCTTCTTGGGTTCCACCATGGAGATGTGAGCTTGATGTTCACTAAAGCTTGCAAGTTGTCTTCGGGTAGAGACCTTGCTTCTCACATCACCAAGCACCTTGTCAAGAGATAGAGCTCTTAATTCTTGTGAGGTGCCAACCCTATTCAAGCGGCGAATCTCGATTTCCCTCCGAGTGGTGGGAGGAATCGCTTGATCATTTTGATCATTCATGTCTCCGCCTTGACTGATTTGATGGCCTTGATCAACCATTGGAGTGGTGTCCATTGGTGAGGGAGAGGGTTGATCTTGGCCTTGCGAACTGCCACCGGGAATGTCAGCAGGACCGGATATTCCGGGTTCAGGAACCGGATATTCCGGTCCATCTTGACCCGGATATTCCGGTCCTCCGGAAATTCCAGGAGCAGCTGTAGAGTCTTGTTCTTCTTCTTGGCAGGGAGCATTGGGCACGGTGTTGTCGATGGGTGTTTCTTGTGTTGCGGTGGTCACCACTTGTGAAGAACTTGGTCCTTGATGATCATCCTCATAATAGAGTTCAACGGGGCGGTGGACTCCCAACCCCATTCTTCGGATAGCATCTTGAGGTTCATCATCACCTACACCGGAAACACCACTTTGCTCCACGAGGGAGCCGTCATTCTCCTCGAACACCACACTACAAGTTTCTATGATTATGCGCGAGGCCTTATCATAGACTCTATAAGTGTGGGATTCGGATCCGTAGCCCACAAATGTCCCTTCAAGAGACTTAGAATCAAACTTGCCCAAACGAATACCTTTGATGAGGTAGAAACACTTACAACCAAATACACGGAAGTAGGAGATATTGGGCTTGTTCCCGGTGAGCACTTCATAAGGTGTCTTCATGAGTCCTTTGCGAAAGAAGAGCCGGTTGGATGAATGGCAAGCGGTGTTGACGGCTTCGGCCCAAAAGTTGTGAGGGGACTTGAACTCCGCCATCATCGACCTTGCCATCTCAATAAGAGTGCGGTTCTTCCTTTCGGCTACACCATTTTGTTGGGGAGTATAAGCAGCGGAATACTGATGACGAATCCCTTCTTCACTAAGGAACTCGTTTAAGGTGTAGTTCTTGAACTCGGACCCATTGTCACTTCGTATCACCAAGATAGGGACATTGTGTTGACGTTGAGCTTCATTGGAGAAGTCGATGATAGTTTGTTGAGTCTCCATCTTCGTCTTGAAGAAGAAAACCCATGTGTATCTTGAATAGTCATCAACAATCACCAAGCAATATTTCTTGCCACCAAGACTAGCTTCCGGAATGGGACCAAAGAGGTCAACATGGAGAAGCTCCAAAACCCTCTTTGACGAAATGATGGTCTTGCTTGGATGGTAGATGTCATGCATTTTCCCTTCAACACACGCCCTGCACATTCGATCCTTCGAGAAAGAAACATGGTCTTTTAGTCCTAGGATATGGCCACCCTTGTGAAGACTTTGCAAAGTCCTCATGTTGACATGGGCTAGTCGGCGATGCCATAGCCAACCCAAGTCCGCCTTTGCGAATAGGCACATTGTATGGGAAGTGGTGACTCCGGAGAAGTCAACCACATAGAGCCCATTCTCAATGTACCCAACGAAAGACACATTGAGAGACTTGCTCCGCAAGAGAATGACCATTTCCTTTTCAAAGACAACGGTATAGCCCAAACACGTTAAGGAATGGACGGAGATCAAGTTGAAACCTAGGGACTCGACAAGCAAGACATTCACAAGTGTGATGTCCGGTGCCACTACCACCTTGCCGAGCCCTATTACCTTAGACTTAGAATTATCACCATATGTAACGGTCATTTGATCATCATTGGGCTTCAACTCCGTTACAATATCCTTGCTTCCGGTCATATGACTAGTGCACCCACTATCAATTATCCATTTAGATCCTCCGGAAGCAAGGCCCTACACACAATCAATTCTTGGATTTAGGTACCCATTTTGCAATGGGTGCCTTTTGGTTAGCAACAAGGGTCTTTGGTACCCAAATAGCATATTCAATATAACCATCAAAAGGACCAATGTATTAAGCATAGACATCCCCATAATAATCAACATATAAAGCATAGTTGGGGTTAGATATGCCCGCAAAGTCATTACGAGTGGGAGTGCCCCTTGTGGCATTTCCACTCGCAATGTCAACCTTCTTGGCTTGTGCGGTCTTGGTCTTCTTCTTGATCTCTTTCTTCTCCTTAGCAACATAGACTAGACCTTCCTTACCCTTGTGGGGCACTCGCTCATGAAGAGGAGTAGTGAGTGTCCACTTACCTTTATCAAGAGATGTCTTGGGCTTGGTTGCCATAGAAGGAACAAACAAAACCCTAGCAATACCCTTCACAACATTTGCATTAGCATTCAAAGGAGTAGAGGTGCTAGGTTTCTCAAGATTAGATATCCGAGATTGGAGTTGATCACGAGACTTGAGAAGACGTTCGTGATCACTTGTCAACACCTTGTGAGCATTGTCAAGTGACTCGAAGTCTTCGCAAAGTCTAGCATGAGCAACTACAAGCTCGGACTTTTCTTTTTGCACAATTTTACATTTAGCAAAGTAGAGATCACGATCCTTAGTGATCTTAGCAAGTTGCTCCTCGAGGAGAGCATGGGCTTCTTGTTCATCTTCGAGAGAGGATTGGAGAGACACCTTAGTATGTGCATCCTCTCTCTCAATCTCACCTTTTAGTTCAAGCTCATCCTCAAGCTCACCTATACGACTCATGATTGAGCCAAAGTGTTTCTTTCCTTCTCCTTGCAAGTTAGTCATGAATTTATCAAAAGCAATGATTTCTTCCTTGACTTCTAGACTCATAGCATCATCAGTGTCATGTGATATGGAGTTGGGGGATAGTTGTACCTCGGATGTCTTAGCCATAAGACATCTTTCATTCTTGACGATGACGCTCTCGTTTGGCGAGGAGAAGAGTGATGGAGTAGTGGAAGACATGGCTAGTGCGGCCACTTGCGTTGGAGTATCCTCCTTGTCACTATCTTCATCATCGGTGGGATATTGCTCTTGAGTCACCAAGACAATCTTTTGGTTCTTCTTGAAGACAGGCTTCTTCATGGGCATGGGCCCCTTGCCCTTCGTCTTGGCCACGAGCCTCCCACCATGATCCTCTCTTCTCTCCCATGGGCAATCGGCAACAAAGTGGCTCTTGTCATCGCAGTTATAGCAAAGTCTCACTCCGTTGGGGGGAAACTTCTTGTCAATCCTTGCTTTGGCCCTTCCGGGGTTCTTCCAAAAGGTTCTTGCCACAAGACCCATGTGTTGAGTGAGAGTGCTTGAGAGAGCTTCACTAGATAGCTCGTCTTGATCATCACACTCCTCTTCATCCTCCTCTTCAACGGTGGCCTTCAAAGAAATTGAGGCATGCTTGTGCATCCCTATGGCTCTAGCTCTTGCATCTTGTGCAATCTTGGAGGCCACCTTGTATGCGGTCATCTCTTGCATAACTTCATTGGATGTCATCTTTGCAAAGTCATGTCTCCCTTGGAGTGTCTTCAAATCCGTGTCCTCAAAGGGCATGAGAGCGGTCACATACTTCCTCTTGATCCAAGCATCATTGATGTACTCCGCCCCGAGGTTCTTGAAGGAGTTGGCAACCAACACCAACCTCCGGTACATGTCCTCGTGGCTTTCTCCATCCAACTTGTAGAACCCTTCCACCTCACTGCATAAGGCATCATACCGGTTCTTCTTCATGCTCTCATTCCCAACAAAGATGTCGGAAAGAGCATTCCAAACTTCCTTGGCGGTGGAGAATTGTTGAATGAGCGCCATGTCCTTCTCTCCAACGGCCATTTGGAGTTGATGAAGAGCGGTGGCGTTGAGTTGGCTATCAACCACTTCTCTTCTTGTCAAGTTGGTTGGATCATGGGGCTTGTATCCTTCTTCAATGATGCGCCAAAGCTCAATGGAGGCACTACATAGATGAGACTTCATTAGAAACACCCATTGAGAGAAATGAGTAGGTTTAAGCTTAGGAGGGTCAATTCTAAAGTTTACATGAGGGTGAGGGATAGGAGGGTTAGGAGAGTAATTATGGTTGACATTATAAAATTCCTCTCCTTTGGGGGTGTTAGAGGAGCTAGGTGGTTCATTCCTTTTCCGCCATCCCGGGAACACTTGAGGTAACATCTTTGGACCCATCCGAAGATGACTCCTTAGAGTTCCCCGCATGTTCCTTAGGAGGAGGAGAGGGAGAAGTAGCCTCGGGCTCCTTAGACTTCAAGAGTGCCATGAGCATCTCATTCATCTTGAGGAGTTGGGCCTCCAAGGACGATCTCATATCAATAAGATCGGCCATGGTTGCCCCTTTGGCTAACGCCTCCTTCTCCGCCTCTAATTTTTCACGAGCGGCCCTCTCGGCATCGGATTCCGTCATCGTTGCACTTAGGCGGTTAAGCCCTTAAAAGTGAACAAGGCTCTGATACCAATTGAACGGGAATCCGGCACCTAGAGGGGGGGGGGGGTGAATAGGTGCTATTACAAATTTAGGTCTTTTCAATTTTAGGCTCAACTCAAAGGTAAATTCTCTAGATAGATATGCAACTACGGTGAATTTACCTAAATGAGAATCTAAGCAATAACAAGAAGCAAGTAAGGGAGTAAAGGGTAAAGGGAACCAAGTGAAGCACGCGGAGACGAAGATGTAATCCCGAGTTCCACCCAAGGGTGTACGTCTCGTTTGGAGAGGTGTGCGCTACCACAACAGGTTAGCCGCAACGCCACAAAGGCTCACCTTCTTCTCCGATGAACTCAACCACAAAGGTTTCGAGTCCACCTTCCACTATTGATCCCCTTTGAGGGCGGAGATCGAATCCCTTACAAACGCTTGGGGCACACACCCACAACTGAATTGGGGGCTCCCAAGAAGGACCACAACAGGTCAAGTACCACAAGAGGTCAAGGTAACACCAAGAGTACAACAATGGTGAACTAGGTTTTCCCACCGGAAACCCTAGCCACGAAATCCCCAAATGAATGGGGGAGAAATGTAAATCCCTTCGGTGACGATGTAGATCTGGGCCTTCTCCTCCAATCCTCCAAAGATCTATGAATTTGGGTGGGGGGATTGGGAGATCTTGATGAATTGAGCTTTCAAGAATAGTAGGAGAGAGAAAGTCTGAGAGCTCAAATGTTCTTGAGTGAGTGAGGGGGTATTTATACTCCCCCTCAAAATCTGGCCGTTGGCTGTCTTGGTCACCCGGAAATTCCGGTATAAGTTGCACCGGAAATTCCGGTGCCCCGGAATATCCGGGCCTTTGAAAATATCCGAGCTGAATTTCCGGTTGAGATCAGAACCAATTATGAACTTGACTTAGTCGATTTTCTTCGGTTGGCTCGGAATATCCGAGTCCTTGAAATTTCCGAGCTGAATTTCCGGTTGGAGTCAGTGCCACTTCTAAATCTTGACTTAGCCAATTTTCCTGAGGTTGACTCGGAATATCCGGTTGGTGAACCGGAATATCCGGGTCCTTGAAATTTCCGGGCTGATTTTCCGATTGAAGTCAGTGCCACTTCTGAATCTTGACTTAGCCAATTTTCCCGAGGTTGCTTCGGAATATCCGGTTGGTGAACCGGAATATCCGGTTGGTGAACCGGAATATCCGGGTCCTTAAAATTTCCGGGCTGATTTTCCGATTGAAGTCAGTGCCACTTCTGAACTTGACTTAGCCAAATTTCTGGGGTCGACACGGAATATCCGGTTGGGGGACCGGAATATCCGAGTCCCTGAAGAATTCCAGAAACTCTTTTTCTCTACAATTTGGCTTTAAGATTTGTGATATGAGTTTCACCCAAACTGAAATACTTAGCAATAGGATTAGTATATCATTGGTATTGTTAACTAACACACAAAACACTAGGGATTAAGAAATGTTCTTTCAATAACTGGTAACTAAAAATTGTTCAACGTGTGAGTATTCCCGAATTGCTTCCTCATACTTGGTTGAGGGGGTTAGTCCGAGAATGAGTTATGTTTGGTGTTAGTTGTAGATGTTTACTTATGCGCTCTCTTATCCCTCTCTGATTAGACGGAAGTTGTAGCGTGTCTCTTTACGTTGCTAGTGCTGCTGCCGCTAAGTCCACCTCCCCTATATTTTGGGAGATGGTGTAGAAAGTAGGTAAGTCGGTTTTGCTTGTCAGGGAGTGCCCTGACCCTCTTTTGGGATGTGCTTTATGTGCAGTCAACAGGTTTGAAGTCTGACGACTTAGCTTGGGAATCCCTCCGGCTTGGCTGGGCAGGGATATGGCGCCATTGCTTATCTTCAGGACTCTTAGTCCAATTTGCATCTTATCCGTAGTCGGATACCATTTTTCTTCCGCTGTCATTTGAATCTTTGTATTGTATCATTTGTATTTTGACTCGTTCGAGTCGTTGTTGTAATTTTATTTTCTGTTGTATTTGTGGATGTATCGGAACTGTTGTAATGTTATCACAATTCCACCCACATAATGTGCATGTTTCGGCGTGCACATTATGTGTGGTGGGCGACCTAAAATCGTTATTATGCGGATTTCGGCGGGATCGCTTAAATCTACATAGTACCGATTTTAGTGCGTCACATAGAACTATAGTTGTATTTTCTTGATGAGCCAATTCCACGTTCCAGAGAAGTTCAGCTGCGGTGTACTGAAAAGACTTTGGATATATGAATAACCATAAAATAAGAATGTAAAATACATATGGAACCATGGTCCATGGTTACACTTTTCTCGATAAGGTCTTTGCACGTTTCTATAAATAAACTACAACTATGACGTGGGAAAAAGCATGGCCTATAAATTATGAGAAAAATGGGAAAGCTTGAGCCAATCACACACATGTTGGTTGGCTTATTTTCTGGACCTTCTTACCCATGGCCGGATACGGTCGTCTGATCATGGATTATTCGAACAACCTTGGATTGAGTAGATAAAAAGAGAACAAATTATTACCGCAACGACGTGAAAACTTCTCATTTGATAATACGGTTTTGTATGAAAATTCAGGTGTTTAGTAATAACCATTTATTTTTGATTCGGTTTCAAAAATAACTAAACTAATCAAAGTTGGCATGATTGTTCAAACCTAACTTTATGGCCATACATTTTACTTTTATAGATATGTTGCATGATTAAAAATAATAATGAAAATTGGGCCAAAATAAAAATAGGAGCAAAATTAGCACTCGAAATCACGACCTGTGGACATTTGTGAACATTTGGATACTGTTAGATTTTTCTTGTTCATTTTTCGGTCTCGGTTCGGTTATTTACTTCATTGAAAAGTTAGCAAATCCTCGGTAAGTTATTTTCAAAATCCACTAGCATTGTGCTGGTTCATTGCAGATAGCGTTGATTGTTCGGTTTTAACACGCTAACAAGTATTCTGATAAGTGGGACTCATTGTCACGCCTACGTGGCACGATGATGATCGAATGTGAGAAACGTAAGACATACTGAATTTTTGTTTTTTTTTGTAATTTGCCTTTTATCCTTTGAGAAAAAGGGTTATCCCCTTGTGCCCAACTCTACGGTTGGGATGGCCCATTAGTGACTGCGCAGGAGCAGCCATCATAGGAGCTCCACCGCCAGGCCTAGGGATGTGTCTGCGCTACACAGGAGAAAGGACTAGCGTGCCCCGTCAGAGGCCAGGTTGGAACAGCGAGGTCGCGCCGCGCCAAATCTGGTGATACCCCGGCCTGCGTGAATTGCGCTCGATGGAGCAGCTTACCGGTGCCCGTGCAATGTGGGTACAACAATCGGCCTGACTCCTGCCGACAAGGAAGCGCTTCAGCGAGGTCGACTCTTGTAGCCTAGCCGCCGGACGGTGAAGAAGCGAAATGTGTGGACGGGACTTGACCATATCGAGGATGCTCATATTTATTTATTTATTTTGAGAAAAAAGAAATTTGTAAAAACAACCTATATTTCTATACGTTTTTTCAACGGTTTCTACCATGCCACGTCAGCCTGACGGTAGGCTCTACATGTCAGAAATCTCGTCACGTGATTAAACATGAAAATTTGTGCTATTTGTATCGAACCAACGCAATTCCGGCGATTTTTTAGAAGTTACTGAATATCGGTGAATTTACGAAGTTCCCACTATATATTGTAATGGTTTATTAGGAATTAACTCTACTCACAGCCATCTCGAGGCTCGATAATACAGTACAACCCAGCATATTAGGCATATTGATATGATACACCTCTTACCTAGTTCTATACATTTCCCATGTACACACAGTCGGGCACCATCTTGAAAACACAAGACGCCACGAATGCATGCAAGTACCTGATACATTAAAATCCTCCGATCCATGGTAAATAGGGATCGATCGATCACATTACACCGGAACGATTGATGGAAAAAAGTCTCAATCAACGGAACTGGACGTTGGAGGAGTAGGTGGTGCCGCCCCTCCAGTTATCCCCGATGACATTGGTTGCCACGAGCGTCTTGCCGGACTCGCTGGTGATGCGCAGGGACAAGGCGCCCCGCAGCGCGTTGCTGGTGTCGAGGCGCCAGACGGAGCCCCAGGAGCGGTACATGGGCTCCCAGCGGCCTGTGGCGCGGCCGTTCTTGGAGCGCATGACGTCCATCTTCACCACGGTGCCGTCCCTGTTGGCGTACTGCACCAGCACGGGGAGGTAGCTGGGGTTGGCGCCCGGCAGGATGTAGAAGCTCACCTTCAGGCCCCCGAAGTTGCAGGGCACCCTCCTGAACTGCATGTCGATGATGCCCGCGCCCCGGAGCTGGTCGTTCCGGCCCGGCATAGCCATGGCGCCGAACGCCGTGCCGCTCAGGTCGAAGTGGAACTGAGCCACGGGGTAGTAGTTCATGTCGGTGATCACCACCGTCTTGGTCTGGCCGGAGCAGGCCGGGTTGTTGGATCTCGTGCATCGTATCTGGTAGCAGGTGCCGCAGCCGGCGCCGCCCTGGAAGAGAGGTTCGTTGCCGCAGGACGTCATGGCGGAGAACGGGTACTGGTTCACGTTCTTGAAGCCGCAAGCACCACCTGCAAATACATCAGTCGGGATTATTACTACTGCACGCAGAGTCGTCGCGCCCGGCACTGGTAGCTGTGTGATGCAAGAACGACATTGCGCCGCCATCGCAAATATATGAGCGTACCGTTGTCGTCGGGGCCGGCGCCGGTAGGACGGCCGTACCAGGTGGCCTTGGCGTCGATCCAGCCGGTGTTGTACATTCTAGCGGCGGAGGTGCCGTAGTTGACTGCAGAACGGACGGACGGGACGAGCATCATGGAGAGGAGTGCCACAAGCGCAACGGCATTGGTGGTGACACCGCCCATATTGGCACACTAGGGTTCTATGAACCTCCTTAGACTCGTACGTACGATGTGTACTATCTGGAGTGGTTACTACTCCTGCTTGTGATTTGATGGCGACATTGCCGGAGGATTTATAGGCAGGCAAAGTGACGAGTGGGCGCCAGTTGCAGTTGCACCCGACGACCAAGACCTAGTGTACATATGGCTTGTTCAGACTTTAGAACTAACAAGGGGTAACATGGCTACGGAGGGAATCATGGAGGAATGCAGGTTACGGTGTAAGTGTGTACGACTATGCAATCGCATCTTCCGCGAATATGAAATAAAATCACATCTGCAAGTGATCATCGAGTAATATAACCGCTAATGATTAATTGTTGTGCGCAAGCGAAAAGTCTATCCAATGATCATCTTTTAACCGGTATCAGATCATGGGTTTGATTTCAGAAAGTCGCACCACTGTTTTGCATTCAGATCTAGCCTCACGCTATATATTTTAATTCAAATGGCTAGTTCAAGGGTAACATGGCTGCGGAGGGAATCAAGAACGAATGGAGGCTCCGGTTTAAGCGCCTACGAGTATAAAAAATCACATCTTGGAGGTTTAAGGACCAATGATCCAAGTTGGAGGTGATGATCGACTAACCGCTAATGATTTATTACGGGTGGTGGTGGTGTGGGGAGGCTTTGATTGCAGAAAGTCAGACCATCGGTGTCATGTGCCTTCAGATCAAGCCCCAGGATATGTAGTATTGTGTTTGGTTCAAATGATACGCTGCGCTTGATAGGTGTACATGCAACAGTTTACACTGATAAGTAGATAGAAAAAACATATAATGATATACGGAGTAGATCCTAAATAATAATTGCTAGCTTATGATCATTCCTCAGCCGACTGAGATTTTATCGACGTGTTTTGCATACCGATTATTATTTAGGATTCTTAAATCCTACTCATATGCGAGCGCAAGTTGTCCATGTGCTTGCTCCTTTGTTTGCGTTCCATGCATGTCCCTTATTGAGTTATTGTTCATTATTTAGTTGTACAACACCCAAGGACTCGAACAAGAAAATCTAGACTGAGCCATCTACTGGTGCTAATATACGGAGTATAATAGCCTAATTAAACTTATGTCCAACGAAAACACAACCCCAGATAGAAACGAAATTTGTGTGAGGTCATAGTAATTTAATTTTTGGAAAAAGTAAATTATGTTGGCCACACTTTTCTCGACAAGATATGGTTACGCATTTCTATATAACTGCAACTACGGCGTGACAAAATGTGGACCAGACCAACACTGATGAGCTCGTTGCACATTTCTAGAAAGTGTAACTGTCGTATAGTGAAAAATGTGCAACATATACTGGTAAACCACGAAAACAATGAAAATACATATATAATCCTAGCTGCATTTTTCGTGATAAGTTAGCTGCACATTTTCCGAAATACCGCTCCTTCTGTTCCAAATTGTAAGATGTTTTAGATATTTCGGTATGGACTAGGATGTATAGAAATGAGTGAATCTAAACAATAAAATGCATCTACGTACATCTAAATAAATAAAACATCTTATATATCGGAATGGCAAACATTGTAACCTACTCCCTCCGATCAAGAATAATTGACGTGAAAGTTGTGCTACGGCAATACAAATATGTATACCGCTGGTGACAAAAAAAATCAGATCCAAAGGAGTATAAATAACCAGACAACAAAAAAAATAGAACACTCTCGATAAGGTGGTTGGATATTTAAGAAAAATGTGCATCTATTGTGATGAAAAACTTTAACCAATCTACACCCTAATCAAAAGAGCAAACATGCGTTAAGTTGTGTTGCTACTTTAAATCTAAACAGTTCAATCTGACAAACGGTCCATATTACCTATCCTTTCATGTTCGTGCAAATTACATGGATTGCCACCGCTTAAAAGAAACAGTTTCTTAATTGAGAAAGAGCTGACGCCCTCCCGTCGGGCGTGATCAGACTCAAAGGCTCACCGCCACTCTGTATATACACTTACTGTTTTTCTCTTATGTTTGTAACACACGGACATGTTTGACATACTATAATAAATTTTATTATAATATGTGCGTTACACGTGCATGTTAACTAGTATCAATAATCAGATAAACCAATTGGAAAAAACATGTACAGCTTTGGTTGGATCAATAACAAAACCAAGGATCTATCCAAGCACCTTTAAGGTCCCCGTCCGTGTAGCCAGGTTTATTCGGATGAAAGCAGCAATATATTTTACCAGTTTTTCCATAAAAACGAGTATATCTTCTGCAATGACAGTGGCCCCAAATATAGAAAGGAAAGATCTTTCCGAACCAACACACCAATTTTGAACACTGAGATTATGTGTTCAAACTTGTTTTACATGGCACCATATAATAGGGGTCAATGGGAAACAGTGCAGGGCAACAATGAGCAGTACAACAATGAGCAGTACGACAACTTGGATGGGGCTGACGGAGCCACATTAACTGAAAACTCTGTCTAAACAAAATAGACACTGGACTGGGGCAGCTTTTTACTGCCTCGATGGCCAACATCTCCCACCCAAGATTATACACACACGGGCAAATATATCCGTAGCTAGACTCGCTTGTGACCAACGCAGCATGCAGCAAATCATTTGTACATTTAACCTCTTCACTGGAAACCTGCAGGTTTTCAATAAGCAGTAGCAGTAACACAGGGAAAAATATTAACACAAAGCATAGGAGCACATAATAGAACTGAAAATCTGCAAGATGAAAATACCATACAATTAAAATTCTTCCACTGTCTAAACAATACTACAAAAATAACTTTGACAATCTGACAATAACAAACAAGACCATCCCAAGAAAAGACTGCCAATGTCTGATTTCAAAAGTACCAACTCTAGTTTGTATTGAATAGCGGTTAACACTTCACCTGGCTGAAACAAGGTTTCCGGTTTTAATTTGGTACATCCTAAACTTGGAAATCACATCCTCAAATCCCTAAATTTTGCGCATATTTGCTTTATCAGTTCTTGGTCCAATATAAAATGCTGACAGACATTATGAGCTGACTATCAGTGACAGGCCCGCCCTACTGATAGTACATGTGTAGTGTGCTGAGCTGACAATGTTGCCCTCAATTCAAGAAGCTACATTCCTGCATGTTGTTCCTCACAGTAACTGCCAAATCTGGAGGTGTTTGATAATGGATGGAAGAAAGAGAAGGACCATAAGCAGGTGGGATGGCAAAATAAGAAAGGCGTAGTACCATAACCACAGCTAGAACAAGAAAAGAAAGGAGAGGGTGTTATAACTCTGGCAGAACTGGATAGAACGCATTACAGTATACTAGCAAACTCAAACAGCAACATCAAGAATGCTATAGATAAATGTTTTTCTGAATCAAGGTTCAGCTGGACTAAAGAATCACACTATACAGACGTCTTTCAGATTCATATATGCGAGTAATACTCCCTCCGTTCCAAATTAGATGACTTCCATTTGTACAAAAATGAATGTATCTAGACATGTTACAAGTCTAGATCATGGTTTTTAAGGCGGTTTAAAGCGGTGCAGGGGGGCCTTACGCCTAGGTGCTTAAAGCGCAAGGCGACGCCTTGCACAAGGCCACAAGCTGCTGACTATTTTTATCCACAATTTTATGCACAAGCAGCTGACTATTTTTATCCAGCAGAGGCACAAGGTCACAAGCTGCTGCTGTATCAGAGGCACAAGGAGGCAAGCAGCAGTGCAGCACAACAGAACACTAGAAAAAGCAAGCAGCACCACGGGAATAAGCAGGCAAGCAGCATAGCAGAACCACCACGTGCACCACCAAACAGAACAGAGACAGGGAGCGGAGAGGAAACAGAGCATGATGGAGAGAGGGGAGCCTTAACCTTGTTGCCCTGCTGGGAGAGGGCTGCGCCAGGGGTGGAGAGGCGCAGAAGCTTGGCCAGAGAAGGGGGAGCTCCTCTCTCTCTCTCTCAGCTCGATTCCTCTCGCGGGTGTGTTCCCCTCTCTCTCCTCTATCTATTTTCCCTCCTATTTACCCCCGATTCCCTTCCATTCCTGTACGATTTCTTGTTCCCACTCCGTTTTCCCGCTCGGCCTGCCCAGCAACGACGAACACGTCCCAAATCAGTCAGAGCGACGCCTTCCCCACCTAGGCGACAACTTGGACGCCTCGAACGTCCAATCTGGACGCCTTAGACCAAATCCTAGGCGTCGCCTAGGCAACGACTTAGGGACGACTTAAAAACCCTGGTCTAGATACATTCACTTTTGGACAAATGGAAGTCATCTGATATGGTACGGAGGGAGTATATGATACACCGCCCAATCCCATCTTCCTTTCCTAATTGTAAAACTGCGAATAACATGTGTTTTCACTTTTCACTATTCACTATTAAACGATATGACTTTGACAAGTTGTAGCCTCTTTGTCTGCATATCCTGATTGCATGTATTCTTTGCACTGGTGCTGCTGAACCCAAGATCACAAAAAAAGACCTCTCAACTCTGAAACACCTATCACCTCATGAACACGGATTGGATTCCACGCAGTTACTCCCTATTCCCTCCATTCTCAAACAGATATCACGATAGAATGCCAGTGAACGTTTGAATTTGACCACCAAAAAGATGCACAATGTTTGATATACACGTGGTATATGCCAAAAAAAGCACTTCCAAATCATTGAATTTTTAATAAATTGTGTTACTATTTATCCAGAGCCTCTAGCTGTCAAGGGAATTCATGGGGACAACATTGAAGATAAAACCAGAGGTAAAAAAGAGCAGAAGGGAGTACTAGTAATAACCAATAAATTAAAGAAGCCTTTCAGTAACAGAGGTTACAGAGCATGCCTATCGTTCTAAGGTCTCTATTATTATCGCTTCCGAAACAGAGTTCCAACAGTTAAGACTGTAAAAGCTCCAACGAATAAAAATCACACTGGTTAATCTGTTGTTGTAGATAATATATGTCCTAATGATAAAGACGAAACCACAAAGTTCTACTCCCTGTGAACTTTGCACTAAGATATGTCTACATGCATGTGGACAAAACTTGTGCTAAAACATCTTATATTTCAATACAGAGGGAGTAGTGAAGATTACATGAATGAATCTTTTATGGTGCACAATATGCAGTTAGTTATTGACTGTAACTGTATCTACACAGAAATGATTAAGATATATTTGACCTATAAAATTTAGATCATTTCAATGACCAGACTCAGCAAGCTGTTAATAAGAGTAGATGAGCAGAAGAAAATAATACATTACAGAAATATCAGACAGAGGATAAATTACTGACCTGATCACAATGCCATTTCAGCTTGCAGTGCAGCAAGCTCATCGTCCTCAGCTGATGCTTTCTGCGGAGCAGGGCGAATTGGTTGCTTGTTGGCTGGGACCTGTACCGGATGATAAGGTGTAGCTGCAACAGGCTCTAGTAGTTGAGATTCCAATTCTGCTCCCTCCAATTCTTCCAGCTCTGCTTCCAATTCATCCTGTCAAAATTTCAGTGGAGTCAGTATAAACTGCAAGAGAGGAGAAGAAAGTCTAAACCTTGATTATAAATCCTAAATGGCAAGTGAGATACCTCATCAAAATCAGCAGACGCTCCAATAGGAGCTGACAAAGCATCTTGTATTTGTTTCATGTTTTCAGTCTGTTCGTTAATTTCATCCATAGTCTTATCGACATCATCGATATTTCTGCAGTGAGAAGAAAAATAGTCATCTTGCAACTTCAATTCCAGGTACCATGGAAAATCTGAAATAAAAATAGACTAGCAACACTCACGTTGCTTTTTGCATCGCTTTCATAGCTTTAGCTCCAGTCCTCAATGCATCAACAGTCTCTGTCGTAGCTTTAGCAGCTTCTAACATGATCATCTATATAAAAAGATAGAAATTGTAAAATACATGACATGCAACAAACAGAAAAGATATGTAAAGTCAGAACTAGGAGGTAACCTGATCATGGATTCTCAGCTGAAAATTCCCAAGCTGCTCAATTTGCTGCTCATACATTTTTTTCCTCTTCAATGATTGGATAGCAGCTGACAGAAAAAAAGTGGTTCAATTGATACACAATTGGTGCAGTTCTGTATTACTACATTCTACATTAGGTAGAAGGAAAGCCATGAGACATAGTAAGGTAACATTTTCTCAACTGAAAAGAAATAATGGACAGAATTAAAATTATCAAGTTGTAATTAACTAATCATCAGGGCCTTAAGTACGACTGTGGTCAAGATTGCATGATGGTGATTAACTGTACCTCTTTTATTCTTTGCTTTTGAGAACTCCTTGGCCTTCTCAAGCTCACCAGCTGCTTTTTTCTCTAACACTTTCTCTTTCTTCTCCAGCATATCGAGAGTCTAAATACATAAAGAAATATTTAGAACTTCTAATATTTCAATGCAGAGGCAGAGGCACAAAAAAGTGTCAAAATTTGTAGCTCTAGGACTAAATCAGCACACAAGGTTACACAAAGCGCGCTTAAGAACACGCTTAATCTCACTTAGGCTCTGAGCGGGGCAAAACGCCTAGAGGTCAACTGCGCTTAAACGTGCGCTTAGCGCTTAAATTCTGTAGAAAAGAGAACATCGGAGACAAAACGCTCAATCAGCGCACAACGCTTTACAGAACCTTGTCAGCACATAATGAAGCTCCTTTGTACCGAAGAAGAGGCTAACAGCTTGAAGTTTGCGACTTCAGAAGCAGACACGATAAAAGAGGAAGGAAAGGCATCATTGACCATACAAAGTTTGCACATTAAATAAACTTGGATGAAGCTGACGTCAAACTGAGAATTCCTACACACAAATTTGCTTCTAATTATTGTTTTACAGAAATCACGTCCTAGATAGAAAATGAAAGAGCTGGCTGATCAAGACCTGCCATGCCAGCGCAATACAAAATGGAAGCAAGATGTAATAGTAGTCTGGATTTACCGTCTTAACGATGCAAACTAACCAGATCAATGCAGTGACAGCGAGAAACGGAACAGAAGCATCTCACACAAGTAGTAGGTAGCAGATATTCAAAACAAAACAAAAAGAAGAGTTAACAGCAAGCTCACCTCATTTAACTTATCCAGAGTGGCCAACGCGCCGGCATTGGCCTGCTCCTTGGGCTTCCCGAATAACCGGTTGAACATCGTGGCGCCTCAGACACAGAACTCGAAACCTGCTGGACGATGAGGAAGGAGACGCATCTTCATTCACCGCATAACAATTAAAGGGAAACAGAAGGTATGAACATCTGGTAGAGCGTGAGCAGCGTGACTGGCCAGGAACCAAGAGCTTGAGGCTAGATACTACAATCTACTACTCCTAGATGCTAAATTATATTCAGTAAACATAGATGCTGAACCCACGCGGAAGGACATCACATCACATGGACGCAGCAAAACGAAGGTGATGAGGAACAACCGGCCGTGATATGGACTAGAACCGTGATCGGCGCGACACTAGACCAAAACGACTGGTCACCTTCCGGAAGCGGCTCGCCCCACGGGGCCACGATCCGACGAGACACCGGCTGCCTGCCTAGCCGCGATGAACTGGCGCTAAGGGAGGGAGAGAGAGATCGGTGGACACCGGACGGGGAAGGGGTTGCGGATCTAGCGAGAGGCGGGAGCGGGCGCGCGCTTACCGGGATTCGTGCCGGCGTTGGCGGCGGCGGCCGGGGTCGGGATTGGGGGCCGCTGATCCGGGAGGAGCGAGTCTCGCTGGCGTCCCGGTGGTGGATTGGTTGCGGGGTGGGATTCTGCTTAGGTTTCTCTTCTGGTTGCGGGATAGGGAGAGGAAGGCGAGTCGAGCCGACAGGGACGGCCGCGTACACCGCACGGAGAGGTGAAAGACTCGGCTAAGCAAACGAAACGGGAATACACGCACTCAACGCTTTTTTTTTTGTGGAAAACAGTTTGATTGGAGAGATTGTGTGGGCCCGTCAGAGCGTTTTTTTTTCAACGCACACCCCTATGAGCGTCTCCGAGAGACTGAAGAATATTCCGCCTAAATAAAATTGACGAAGTCATCACAGTCGCCTCTCTGAAGAATGGTCTTGAGATTGACGAAGTCACCACGGTCACATCTCACTAAAGAATATTCCGACTTAATGAGAAACACCAGCGTTAAACATGTGGTTTGAACTGTGGTGGGATGGAAACACAACCATCTCCTAACCATCTTGTCACAGGCAAGTTCTCCCTGTGAAAGCACTTCAAATCCGGCAACAGCAATACATTCGAGCTGGTTGTTATCTCCCTCTCCGACTGGATTGGGTGTACATTTAAAATCTATCCAAATACATGCAACATATATTTGTGGGGATAGTGCAACTCAAATTCAAGGCATTCATGCAAGAAGATTTGAAAAAACCCAAAATTCCATGTAAGGACGTGTTTGAGTCGGTTGATATGCCGATTCTTTCTAATCTATTCATAGCTGCACCTCTATCTTTCCAATTTATCTTACGCATGTAATGATGTTGCTGGGTCTTATTAATACTATGAGGGATCGGTTACCAGAATCAAAACTTCTAGCAGTTTTCAAGTGTGATGCATTAAAGGTCCAGTTGTGGATGATTGCAAGGCGCGACACTGTTGTGAGGTACGAAAAGAAGATGGAGTGCATGAAGACTCTTTAACCGTAATGCTTATGCTTGGCTAGCAAATTTGGATCATAAAACTTGGGTTAGAGCTTTCCAAAGTGATCTACCGAAGTGGGACATCATGTTGAACAATAACCAAGTCTTCAACAAGTAAGCAATCATCAGTGTATTCCAAAATATTGACTGTCTTCTTATATATATATTGGTTCATTTTACAATTACAGGTCTTCCACTGTTGGTTCATTCTGTTGTACATTAGCTTCAAATTCTGGAGCAGACTAAGGAGGCACAAAATGGTATGATTTGCTCCAACATCTAAGCTAATCACAGCTGCTACTGAAAAATAAGGCATGGAAGAATATAAAAGTAAAAGTGTATTGTAAACATACATGACACAAATAAGATCAACTAAAACTGCATTGTAAATCTATTGCTATATTAGCATTTCACATCGGGCAGCAAAATCAGGACATCTAAATACAAGCAGGACACTGGAATCCAGCAAACATGCTGAAAGGTGCTATGTACAACCGTGACGGTGACAGTTTCCTGAACTAGACAAACTTGCTTTAAAAAGAATTAACTACACAAACACAAGAACAAATATTAGAACCGTCGCCGTCGCCAAACCATTCTCAGAATCCTGGCGAGTATTGCAGTCTTTCCCAATGGACAATGATATCAAACTGAACACCAAAAACTACAGATTAGAGAAGCTGATGCCGAAGCTGCTGGTTTTCCCTTCTCAGTTGCTGCACTTCCTTTGTCAGGCCTTCCAATTTCTCCAGGACCAAGTTCATAACGCCAGACGTTTCCATCTGCTTGTTGCAGAAAGGCTCATTAGTTACATATACATGCATCAAACCCAACTAGTACAACTGAGAAGATGAAACTCTCAAAAAGAACAGGCTAGGTATAAAAGCATGAAGTTGAAGACAACTGAAGTTGAATACATGATAGCTGCTGAACCACAAGTTCAGATAAGGCATCCTGATCCTGCCATCCTGGTAGCTAAACAAATAATATCAAATAAGTTTTCCATGTCATGAGCTGAACTTATGGCAGTAACAATAGTGTCTAAGGAACATAAACACCAAAGAATAGTAAGCTGCACCCTTTTTTAAGAAAACCCCGGGTGTGCCCAGTGTTCTCCAAACTTACAAATTATAAGACCCTCCTCATCAAGGCTCTTATCTATCCTCACACACTATTTCTCTATTAGCTATCTCGGTTTAGGTTCAGAGGGAGAACCACCCTTGTGCAGTTTAGTCCAAATGCAACTGATAGAATGACAGATAGTGAGCATATCACTCACTCGCATAGCAATATAGTGTATATGAGTCTGGACATGGTATGGACCTGGCCCCTGCCACCAGCTGGCCAAGTTTCCAGATACACTATCATTTAGTTTGCCTAGCTCAAGAAAAGGATCCATGTCATGCCAGCAACTCTAGGTAAAGTATGTCTAAACTCCAAACGTTAGTCATTGGGTAAGAACTTGTTTGGCTAACTGCATTTAAGGGATACTGACATGATAACAAAGAGCTGCATGTGGTTGCCAAGTTGTCATGTTGAACACTGATGCTTTGAATTGCATTTACCAAAAGCAAGATATCATGAGACTGGACCATCAGAAGCTGTACAAAGGCAGCAGATCTCCAAGTAAAGACAACCAACTTATTAACTTCACAGGGAATGCCCAAATAGGTGCCATGAGCTGAGGGGACCAGGGCAAGTACCTGTTCCGATGCCCAAACTATACGGCCAATAAAAGAACATATATGTACAATTGCCAACTGCCAAGACGCTTCGAAGAGCGGATCGAGTCAGAAATCGATTGTCGCTTCGTTCACGTTGCTCATCCTTGTCCAGGTGGCATGCCCGACGGCCTCGACCTACTCCATTCAGGACTATGTGGACACCGCCCCTGGATCCTCACAGGAACATGTGGGAGGCTGCACCTTGGGTTCGACCAGGAACTCGCTGGACGCCCCCTATCGCCACTTGACGCCACGGTCAGTCTCTGCCCTGAACCTCACCCGGCGTCGTCCTATGGCTTAATCCAGGACGAAACCAGACACAGTGCCTTGTCTCTGCCTAGGATGACGCAGATGGAGCGCCCCGTCGCCACTCGACGCTTAACTCGGGAAGAAACTGGGGGAGGAAGTAGACAATTTTCCAATCTGGTTGGGAGAGGAAAGAAGATTTTCTACGCCCAGAAAGAACTCGTGTGAAGGGCTGGGCGAGTCGGTTGACTGTGGGTCCTGCAATTTTTGGGTCAAATGGGTAACGCTGTGACTCCGGTGCCTTAACAAAACTTCTGCGCATCGACAAGGAGGTGGCAACTTTTCAGTTTATTTGGCATCAACCACATTGTGTAAGGCCTAAGAGTGCTTATGTTCAAATTATATTTGGTTATCAGGGTCAGCTACATATAAAGGAGACCAGGCACATCTCTATCACTAGTCAAAGAATAATTAGAGTCTCTGGTCTTCAAGCCTTCGCGAACAAGGGCTCAAATCCCCCAAAGTTCGGTCTTCACACACTCATCAAAGGGTATACATAATAGTATAGTACATTAGTTTTCTGTGACCTTGTGCGACCCCTAGAGGCTAGAGTTATTAGACTTCACATGCTAGCCCACTGATTATTCTGTATACCGGTATACCACACAATCAAAGAAAACGATATTCTCCAGCAAGTCAACCATGATGGCAGATATATAGATGTAGGTGTTTGCAATTGATAACAGAAAAGAACAAGGGCACAAGGAAGTGACAAAAAGAGAGCCTAGAATTTTCTTACCTCCTGCATGTGAAACTGTCTTAAAAGTTCAATGTGGAGATTTCTCACATCCTCATGTATAGACTTGTGAACAGACCCTAGAGACTCCTCAAGCATTCGCTGAACATACTGAAGGGAGAAGGAAGAAGCTCCCTGTTGATCAGCTGACGAACCAGAAATTGGCAATTGCGGTGACACAACCCCCTAATAAAAATGCAAATGGCTGCTCCATTAGTAAAATAGTGGTGCTACATATTTAAGACAAACATTTAACAAGTAATTCTTACATTGCTTGCCAGAAGGCTTCCTGACGACGAGGTTGCTGGTGCCTCTTGTCTTGATAACAGACTAGTGAGCAGTTCATCTTTTGTTTCTGCTCCTGTCTTCTTTGATTTTGGGGAACCAAATGCTGAAGCTAATCCTTCACTAAAAACAGAGGATGTGCTTAATCTATCAGTAAAAGTTGAGGGTTTCCATTGAGAACTGGATTGTGCTGCCCCGGGCAAATCAGATTTCACTGATGGCACAGTCTTGGAGACAAAGGATGAGGAAACTGAGCTCTGTAGGCTAGCAGATGTATCTAGGGAAGACTGCACATTGCTCATGATGGCCTTGTTTTGTAAGTTCATTAAAATATTACTCGTCAGAGAACCTTTCATTGCGAGACTGGTGGACGGAGCTGAATCTTGTAAACCTGCAAACGCCAAGCTTCCAGTTTGAAAGGCTGATTGCCCAAAGCGTGAGACTTGTTGACGATGTGTTAGCCTGTCTGGCAATGCTTTTTCAGTTGATGATTCCGGTGACGAGATAGATGGTTCACTCTTCCATGATGGCATGGGCGTAGTACTTGCAGATGCGGCTCCATCCTGCAGAAAAAATGGCTGGATTAGTCATCCTGCCATGACAGAGACAGATGATCTGTCAGAACAATAATATATAGGTTATCTACAAAGAAACCAAAATAAATCTAAACCTGTCTTGAAATGGAATTAGACCTCCAATCCGAAATTGGATGTGGTTCACTATTCCCTTCCATATACTGGAACTTCCTAGTTGCTGACAGCTTCTTATCTCCAGATTTATCATCTTTTTTTGTTTCATCACTACCATGTTCATCCCACCAGCTGTTGCTGGATGGTGTGAAAGGCTGAACATCAACAAGTGGAGAAAATACATCCATATCATCCTTTATATTGAAGTTGCCACGAGGAGCCTGCAGCTTTGATAATGGTCCACCAGACAATGGACGGGCCCTATATGGAGTTTCCTCTGCAGTAGAAGAGTTTGAAGTAGAAAGAAATCCACTTGTGTTCCCTGTCAAAGAAGAGCGGAGACTCGGAATGCCTGCTCCAGATGGGAAAGTTGAAGGTGTTGTAGAAGGCATAGGATCTGGCATAAGAATAGAATCTTCACTAGTTCCCCCCAGAAGGGCAACTTCCGAAGAGCTGTTCTCCTTAACAATGACAGGCTTTGACCGTTGCCAGCATAAACTTGTCACAGCCTGACAAGCAATGTAAATACGAAAATGTAAGGAACTCAAAAACACAGATATAACATAACTTGTTAGACGGGTTTACATCAAAGACCATGTCAGTTCTTTTACCGTTCATAGGAAGTTATCAGGTTGACACAGTTAAGACTAAGCAAAGTGCACAAATTTCTGTACAAGCAATAACTCATGTAAAATGTACGAATTTCACTGATATAATTCCCGACATTGAGCACACAACAACAAAATCCTGAGTTAATTTGCCAAACACGATGAGAGTTAGAAATAACATTTAAGCATGAACTAAGCATTAGCCAGAAAACTAACTTGTTTCAATAAGAATAGGCTAACCTGTTTCACCAAAAAATAAGGTAACTTGTTTATAACTAAAAATTGGGTAACTTGTTTCACGAAAATTGGCTAAGATGGTTCACCAAAAATTGGCTGCCCTGTTCAATTTAAGTTAAGTATTTCATTTAAACAGCAACAATTCCCCATTCCTCGACAAAAAACAGTTCCATCTCGTCGTGCATGTTTCAGTTTTAAAGGGAATAAACCATTTATGTTCAGACTATGATGCCATATGGCAGGATTTAGATTGATTAGTGATGTAACATTGAAACTGAAAATACAGAACGTTGCAACAGGAGGCAGGGCTTCTGTAGATCATCTATGCTGAACTACTAGAAATACTGAATATGCATAATTGGCATACTTTTATTTAAGTGGAAGTGTTGAGCCAATATGTGTACATATTTACTATACAAATCACCAGAGAACAGAATTATTCTAAGAAAACAAATATTTGCAAAGGGAACGGAAAGATGTAAGGTTCCCCACCTCTGAGCTATTGTATGCACGAAGAATTGTCAATGGCTGGGGTTTCCCCCGAACATCATAGAATACCACACGCCCACTATTTGTGCCGGCTGCCAATATGGTGCCATCATCATTGTATGCCAATGATGAGAAAGGGGCATCGTGAGGAATAGTGTGAGTTACTCTTCTTGATCCAGAATCGAAAGTGTACAGCTTCTTGTCCAGGCCAACTGAAGCAATTATCTACAATAATTAAATATGATACACATTATTTATGGCAAATCAAACATAAAACACCACACGTAATACTGAATAAACCTTGTCACTGGAGGGCGAAATACAAACACCGCTTGTGGGTGCAGAATGTTGCTTCAGCCATGAGACCTGCACATGGCATTGGTTAATTCAAGAATAGCACTGAAGAAAGCAGTGATGAAACTGGCCAGCACATCAGGTGATAGACAACAAGGACGGTCCACATAACTGATCACATTTTTAATATTAATCATGTGAAGCATTATATCATGCATAGAATAAAGGTTCTCTCACAATTATTTTGACACAACTTCAACTTCTAGCAGCACAAAATAAACACCTTTCACATATCTCAGATCACTCAGATAAAATAATCCACTATATCAAGTATTTTTAGCAATGCCAATAAACGAGTATATTTACTAATGGACAGACTGAAACAAGATGAAGATGAAATGTACATTTATTGTTCTTAAAGAAAGATGATTCAAGTGTGAGAAAGGAAAATTATTTGTAATGCACATTGCCAGTAAGCATAAATGCAAAGTCTAAAGGGCTATTGAAGCTCAACTTTCCTTTTTCACCTATACTAATTGCTATTGTCAATGGAGCATTCTACTTTGGTAGTTAATATAACATCAAAATGGCATAACTCATGTCATAAGGAGAACGCTAGAATAACAAGTTAAATCTAGCTAGCTCCCAGGCAATATTGGTACCTTTGGAATCCTCGTAGTTGTATCCCAAAGATGCACAGAACCATCATCTCCTGCTGTTGCTAATATATGCCTACTATTACGTGAATAATCGAGCACTCTCAAAACCTGGCCTTACAGAAAAATACAAAAGAACTAATGAAGTCAGAAGAGAAATTTGCAGAATTCCAGTAAAGTTATAACCTACTGTGAGGCACTATCATTTGCAAAAAAGAAAAAATATAAAACAATCAATTTACCTGTCCATTTGGATCACTAAGTTCAGCAGCACGTGCTCCAGAAGCAAGATTGTGAAGAATCAGATCACCCTTCATGCTGATTGATGCCAAATGTTCATCTTTGCAATTGTACATCACACCAGTAATCGTGTCAGTGTGACCACTCAGCCATTTGATACATCTCTTCCGCTGCAAATCCCATATCCTAACAATATGGCCACTCCCACCAGAACAAAGATATCGAGAACCTTTATTGCTAAAACTGATAGAATATATAGATTCCTGCCAAGAAAACACAATTTGACATATTCAGCCACAGCTTATAAATAGGAAATAAATATCCAAGATTGCTGTTAGCCCATTGTTTAGTTATCTAGTAGTTAAAAGCTGGTACATGTCAGGGGGTATGTGAAAATAAGTTAAAGCCCCATTACCATATGTTCAAGTTAAAGAGACCTTTCAGAGCAAAATAAGCCATTTTGCAAAAGGGCAACAAAATTGAAAGAAGTAACAGGCTTTTAAATTTATCTTTTAGGTATAATAGAAAGAAAAAAATTATACTATAAATGCAGGGAAATTTATGACAATGTCACAAGTCCCTCCTGGAATTATAATTGTGCAACTGATTTCCAACTAACAATAAGAATGCCACTTGTGTCAGTTATTTTCATATTTTTTCATTGACATCACATTTTGGCCATTACCATCCTAACTTCACATTTTAGCCCTTTCTCTCCTCATGATAGGGTATAATCTTCCTCACATTTTCTCTCAATGACACCACGGTCCCACCTGCAGCCAAAATTTCCTTCTCCCAATTATCTCTGTCTCTCCCTTTCCACTTCTGCTCCTTCTGTTCCCTCTCCTATCTCGTGATGTGGAGTTCTCCATGTGGTTGCATAGTATTGACATCCGGAACATGGGTGTTGGAGACTTGTAGTACCCCTATCCCGACGAAAGACTTGTAGGTCCCTTGTTCATGGTTGAGCATGAAGCTGGCTTCAAACTTGCCTGCGAAGTGCAACACAGAGGTGCTGCTTGCAGGCAGGATGGTGGCATCAATGAGTGCATCAAGGGTTTTGAACCCACGGGCTGGCGCCATGACTGCCTTCTTGTCGGGGCGCCGAGTTGTGCCTTCGTTGGAAGGTGTCGCTCGGCTGCAAAAATATCGTCCGCTCCAACGTGAAAGTACTACTGGTCTCTCGGCAATTCGAGAAAGAAATTTAATTCTTAGGTGGCTTGGTCTGGGATTGTCTGAGCTGCTCAAATTTTCCTACTTTTGCTTCCACACACATAGCGGTTCTTGGCTCTCCCAATAAAGACGGGAACGGGAGACCTGAAGCATAGCTAGTTCAGTATGAACCTCATCAGAGAAAACATGGCAGAAGAGTGAGTGAAGAGTAAGTTAAAGCTGTGGGACCATGGTGTCAGTGAAAATGTGAGATAGAGAAGACCTCGCTATGTGGAGTGAGGAATCATTCAGTCATTTTACACTGGGCTAACTGAAGTTTAGATGGTAACGGCAAAAAACTGACAGCAACAGCAAAATCATAAGTAACTGGTGGAAGACTGGCATTTTCATGAGTAGCCAAAAAGCAATGGCACGATCAGTATTCCACAAGAGACTAGTGGTATTGTCATAAATTTCCCTAGAAAGTAAGAGTGTAAGTCTGGTTGTTGTGTTGCTGCAAGAGCAAACAATATTAGGCACACCATCTAACTGTGTTAATAAACTTCTCATTTCTCATTTGAAGCAAAGACCAGGTACCTATGCAACAACATTAACAGACAGGGAACTGAAACTGCAGGGCTGTCATACAAATGCATAACAAACAAAACTGGAACTACTACACTATTACCAACAATATGTTGCGCGAAAATGACTACCAGTCTACCACACACGTCTGTGGGGTAAAAGACCTGAGCAAAATTCATAAATGCCCTGTTACCTCTATGTCATCCCCACGATCAACAGTTGATGTTGGTAGCTGTCCTACAGTTTGACCCTTTTTATGCCATAATGAGATCCTTTTATCATCCCCGGCACTTGCTACAATAAGATCTGCAGGTTTAAGAAACAAATGAGTTGGTGCTATTACTTAAGTAGCTTCACTATGCAATTGTTTTATGGAACAATCGTTTTAAGATAATGAGTTTAACCATCTTGTAAGAAAACCTCAGTTGAGGAAACACATGGTTAGACTCAAGAGTGACTTAGCAGGCATTGAAATAAAATAAATACAAAAACATCACCATGATTTTTAACATATCTTCTGTTTAATTGACAAAACCAAAAAAGGCATAAAGAAGGACCGCTGCCTCAAAATCCTCTAGAACATGAAAAATAAGTATTGTTCATGGCAAGAATGGAATTAACCTTTTAGTTTGATTGCTCACGGTTGTACTACAATTAAGGCCAAATGACTTAAAAAGATAATATCTTGCCAAATCAACATGGTAAAAGGAATACTTTTACTAAGGAGTGGATAATGTATGCTATTTCAAGGACATGGGTTACAAGGAGCTATTATAAGAATTGCATTAACTAAGGAACCAGTAACCATGAAGACAGCCCAAAGTCAAGTGCATAGAAATGCAAAACGCAAGGATTGTGGAGCAAGGGGAAGTGAAATGACACTGCAGAATAGATCGTCACTAGAACAGAGAAAAATGTTTTACATGATTACTAGTATAATCATGCATCAATAGGGAGCAGATAGAAATGGAATATGTATCTCTGAGGTTGCGTGTATCATAGGTGCCACAGTACCGATACTATTTCTTGGACTGTTATTGCCTTTGAGCAAGTAAAGCTCAGAGGTCTTAACAAGCTACAAAATTACTGTCGGCAGACAGCATAGATCCATCCACAAATGTTGATAACATCGAAAGACCTATTTATTATTCAATTCCGCATAGAGTTGGTAAGCACAGCAACATCAGCTGCATTTTGGTCCTACGTCTCATGGGTGGGGAAATCAGCAGATATCTTAGGTACCGCAAAAAAATTGAGAACTCTGTGAGAATACATGGCACAGTCTTAGAAGTTATAGTACATTCTACCGGTAGAGTCCCGGTCCATGGTGGAACGAAAATTCTAGACAATAGGCTGCCCGTTCGGAAACAAAATGACAAAATGGCCTAGGCATCTGCCGGCCGGTCAGAGACGAATGCACCTAGTGACGAGCAACGAGAACTAAAAAAACATAAGACGACGACGACGACGACCGGATCGAAGCTCTTCTAGCTCGCACATGGATATCGTCGCCTCGAGTGAGCGAGGCGGAGCGAAGGGAATAATCGGGGAGATCTGAGAGCGAGGGCGGAGCGAGCTGGGGGGGAGGGAGGGAGTCGGTCACTGACTGGTGTGGTTCCACTTGACGGCGTTGACGGGGTGGCCGGGCGCGGGGGCGTAGGCGAGGACGCAGGGGTCGCCGGACTCCACCGTGACGTCGAAGAGCTTCACCGTGTCGCCGCCGCACGTGGCGAGCAGCGGCGCCGCCGGATCCACGAACCCCATCGGATCCGGGCGGGCTCCGCGCTGGGCGGGAGATGGCGGATTCCGCTAGGGTTTGGGCTCGCGTGGGGGGTTTGGCCCGCGTTGGTGGTAGGGTGAGGGCGGCTGCGGCGGAGGAGGAGGAGGAAGAAATTTGAAATTGAAATGGTTTTCGGTATGCTGGGCTGAACGAACTGGACTGAACCGGTTGGTGACGTCGGGGAAGGGGGATGAGATCTGTCTCGCTGGTGTGCATTCCAAGGTTCCCTGCCGGCTCGCCGTGGTGGAGCCGGCCAGTTCCTTTCGCTTCGTCTATTTTTTTTACACTCACCTCCGCTAACAACATCTCCGAGATACCAATTCGGCGGGTTAGGCTAGGCGCATCGCACGGGCCGAGCTAAACAAAGAGTAAACCGCACCAGCGGTGCTAATTCTTTTCATGGACATTTACTTTGGTCCCAATTCTTTAAAATTCTTTCGTAAGTTGTTCATCGTAGGTCCTAAATATGTTTGACATGTGTTGACCGGTGCCACATCGATAGCAGGTCCCAGGAGAAATACATGTCATCATGCATATTTTCAAATAGAGCCTGTTTGCAAGTTCGTGAACCTTCTGAACCCTTCTCCAAGCTCGGTCGCGGATATAAATCTCCAGAGTCTCCGACGATCTGCGCCATTCGCACCGCAACAACATCCAGAAACATCCGACGAACGTAAGCAGGGAGTCAATAGTTGGGTCATGGCTTCCATAGTGGCTTCCAAGAGGGGATCTCGCCGGTGCGCGCCATGGAGAAGCTCTTGGCCTCGTCCGCCCCTGGCGCCAGCTCTGCTCTCAGGCCCATGGCCGTTCGAAGATAGAACGTCGGCGCGCTATCCGCCGCTACGAAAGGGAGGAGTCGGACGAGGACAGTCGGCGCCAGGGGAAAGAAAACCTGAAGGTGTGGGCGGAGCAGAACAACCTAGAGTTCAAGGCTGAGGGCGACGAGAAAGAGTCCGGGGAGTTGGAGGGCATCGCCGCTCCGAGGTAGAGCGACCGCGTGGAGCTCGCGGGGGCCGAGATGAAGTTATCTCTTACTGAAGTGTGAGGTAACTAGGGACCCTGTGCTAGAAGAAATACAGTCATGGGGACCTATTTACAAATATGCATGGTGACATTTATTTCTCCTGGGGCCCGCTATCGATGTGGCAATGGTTAACACGAGTCAAACAGATTTAGGACCTCCAATAAACAACTTACGAAAGATTTGGGACTTCGATGTGCAATTTCAAAGAATTAGGATCAAAGTGAAGGTTCATGGAAAGAATTAGTACCGCTGGTGCGGTTTCCTCCTAAACAAACAACCCTTTTATCCTATCTTCATATATTTAAGTCGTCAAAGGGTGGCTCATATCCGCCCCTTTCTGCATGGCCTTAATTTTTTATCATTTTTCGCATTTCTAACGATTTACATACATTGAGGTCACCGATGGCGAAGCGCCGACGAGCTTGCTCCAGGATTTAGACATCTCCTAAACCATAAACCCTAACTAGGGAATTAGGCCTAAAATGCAACAAAAATTAACAAGCGACTGTCAGAGCTAGGCCGGTCGGCCGAAAAAAGGGAGGAAAGGAGGAGCGCCGGCAGCGCCAAGGCACGCTAGATGGAGAGTAAGCAAGCTACCTCACTGCCTTTGAGGACCATGTAGCCCTTTTGGACCCCGTTCACCTCAGACTTGTTGGCTCTTCCAACTCCATGGTCAGGGCGATAACTGGACTAACTTACTCATCTTCCTATCTTCCTCTAGAGCTACGAAGCACGTAGTGGCAGCGGCTTCATAGGGAGTTTTGCCGCGCATAGGCGGCACCGCCAGCGGGAGTATGGCATCAATGGGAGCCTCCAGCTTCGGAGCCGACCTCCTTGGCCACCTCCCCGTCGTGATGCCGCTTGCGCCGAGTTGCGCGCGCCGTAGACTCTGCCACATGCATAGCCGGAGTTTGGGGCGGCGGGTTGCAGGATGGCGTGCATATCGTTCACAGCTTCGTGGATAGTGGATGACGCGTTGCAGGCGTTTCACATGGAGCTGAACCAACAGTGGCTAGTTTCTTAACCGCTGCACTCACCAGACGGGACGATGGAGGACGAGACGGAGGATGCATGCGCAGTTCGGTGCAAACGGCAGTGTGGATTTAGTATGTATCCAATTGGCTCTAAATTCTAACAATTGTGTTAGTATAAAAAATTATAAAGTGGGGACCCGACAATAGTAAATAATGTGTATTTTAAAATTAATTTCGTCGGATTTGTCATTTTTGTGTAGTTTAGAATATAAATGCTGGGACACGTGTGACTTCTCCAATCTTAAAGTTATGAAAGAAACAACCATTTTAAATTTAGGGTTTGAATTCTAGTGTGCCAGGTACGACGACAACCCTCGTAACTATGCAACCACGGGTTGGTTCTCACATGTGTCGTTCTTTTAGACGTGGTTCACTGGTTTGTTGTATTGCCACAAAATTATGTGACAACACATGCAAGACTAGCAAGCTAAACTTTCGGGAACTAAAAAATTAGCACTCAAATCACGTGTGACTAATCTTGACTTTGGACATAATTAGCAAACAAATTCGGGCTGTGAATTGTCTGGTCATGTCTCCCCTCCATATTTAAATTTCCCGTCATTTCCTCGCAGCCTCTCTTACCAAAACGGACGAGCGCCCATATAACCAACGGCCTCCATGCACGGCCTACCCAAACCCCTCCCCACCTCGCCTCCCCCGTCGACGTACGACGCCGGCCTCTCGCTCGGAGCTCGCGCGGCGGCCGGCCGGAGAGGGACGTCGTCGATATCGACCGATCCCTAGCTAGCGACCTGCGCGTACGTACGTGCCTACTAGCTTACTAATAACATCCCGCCATGGGGAAGCGTAGCGTCCCCCGCTACCCCGAGGACGAGGACAAAGGCGGCGGCTGCTGCGGCTGCCTGCTCGGCTGCTGCTGCTTCCTCTTCCTCATCATCTTGTCGCTGGTCGGCGTCGGGGCCTACTTCTACTTCACCTACAAGCCCAAGCCGCCGTCCTACTCCGTCAACAACATGGCCGTCTCGCAGTTCGACTTCAGCGCCTCCGACCTGACGCTCTACGTCAAGCTCGTCGCCAGCGTGCGCGCCGAGAACCCCAACGAGAAGATCGGCATCAGGTACGCCGAGGGCTCCCGCACCGTCGTCTCCTACCGCGGCACGCCGCTGTGCTCCGGCAAGCTCCCGGACTTCGTCCAGGGCCCCAAGAACGTCACCGTCATGGAGATCGCCATGGAGGGGCGGCACGGGTTCGGCTCCGGCCTACAGGAGGCGCTCGAGGAGAGCCAGAAGGAAGGCAACGTGCCGCTCGACGTCTACGTCTCCGTGCCGGTGCAGCTGAGTACCGACGACCTCCATACGCCGCAGATCAGGGTGAACGTGCACTGCGCTCTCGTCGTCGACAGCATCTCGCCCAAGAAGAAGCCTACCATCAAGTCCGCCACTTACCAGGGCAACGTAGAGGTCGTCTAATCGATCGTCTGGTATATGATTAATCACCGTGATGTATTCATTGGTTGATTGTTGTGGAGCTGGGGAGGATCTCATACACACATACATTATGTGGTAATCTCTAAATTAACAATGTAGTCTAATGGGTTGCAAAACGTTCGTGTTATTTTTTGGTTCATTTAATTGAAAGAAAATTATACCTTCTAATCTGTTCTATTTTGTGATTTCTTCAGAATGTTTATCGAATTTAGTTTTGCCAGATTTTAGTTCTAACAACTACTTTAGCCCTATCAACTTTCCCTCTCCTATTCTCCGAGTTTCAATACCGAAACAGAAAGACGATGGATGCAAATCGCGGTCAGCGTATTAAATCTGGGTGGGAGATCGACATTCACATGGAGGGGAACGTGAGAGTGCGCCGGCCGCCGGAGCAACTCCAAGAAATCCGTCCCTGCAAGCAAAAAAAGGAGATGAGACGGGAGGGGGCGAGGGGAAGGACGACCAGAGGAGGGGCGACGGGAAGGAAGAGCAGAGGAGGGGCGCACGAATCCACGCCGGGAAGGAGAACGGCTGGCGGGAGGGCAGTTGCAGCCGCCGGCGCTGCTTCTCGGTCACGAGAGAGCGAGATAGAGGACGGGCCGATGGAGGCGAGGCGGCATCATTGGTTCGCACGGGAGCGAGGAGACGAGGACGGGAGACGACGACAGGGAAACGAGGACGGAATATCAACCCAATGTCGAGTTGTTTAGCTCGACATTCGGTCGGCAAAATTTTACGCTAGCCATGCCAAACTTGATATCTTACACGAATATCTCGCTGCATTATCTAGTACATCTAAACGCACTACAGGAGTAACAGGGCAGCCCGACGATATTTGCCGTCGGGCTCACGCTGGAAACCGTCGGCGTACACGTAGCCCGACGGTGGCCGTCGGGCTAAGGCCGTCGGCGTGTAATCCATCGGGCTCACGCTGTTGCCGTCGGCGTCGCAAATGCCGTCGGGCTCATAGATAGCTCTACCAAATATTTTTAAAAACCAATTTTTCAAAAAAAATATTTTTTTGGAATTTTTTTTATTATTATTTTAACTCCAATTTAGTAATATATTTAATCTCATATCACACACTTATTCATAATCTTAACTCAACTATGCACCATTAGTCAAACTTTTCAGACGGTCACCCATCCTCAGATTGCTCCAGGCTAAGCACGCTTAACTATTAAGTTATATTCAAATGAGATTCCAGTTGAGATGTCATACCTTGCTGCTGTTAGTATGATAGCAATCATATTAACCCTCATTTGAGATATTATATTTTTAATGTTTAAAATTTCAAAAATAAGATTTGAATGAACAAAACAACTATGTTAAATAATACTTGAATAATAATAATCAATTATTTTATTTTAGTGTTGTCTTTTCCATTTAATAAGAAATAATTTATATCTTCATATTTGTATATCAGAATTTACTAAATAAAATATCCATGTCGATCATAAAAATAAGAGGAATCCAAATATGACATCACATAGTTGTAGTTCAAATTTGAATTACTTTCAAAAAATTGACATAAAATCAATTAAAGAGGCGAATTTAGATATAAAGTAAGGAAAATCCTCATATTCAGGTAGTATCCATAAACTATGTTCTACTCTTTATGAAAATTAAATGTGTGTCATTTTGGACCATGTTTTATGTACTTGCTTCACTAAAAAAGTCATTTTTGACACTTAAAAAATGGAAAATGATATTTCGAAAAAGAATTTTGAAAATCGTTTTGGTGACGTTGTTTCTCATACCATGACACACATATGTGCTGAATATGGGCACTTTATCACAAACTATGACATGATAATGGTCATACATTGGTCATTTGTCTTGAAACTTATGCATGTTTATAGATGATTGACATTTTTATGAAGTTTCATTTTGAAAAGTTTGCCAAAAATCAAGTTTATCATTTTTCCTATAAACTAGTACACGTAAAAGGACTCCATGCCAAAGGTTTTTTTTAAGTACTTTTTCATATTTTTTCATTCCTTTCAAAAAAAGTCAAAATAGAGAGCGTGACTATTCATCAAAAGTGGTCGAATTTTTTAAAACTATTGACGGTTCCATATTGTAACCACTACTTGTGTACCTTAAAATTATTTTTGTAAGAACTTCAGAGTAAACTATCACACAGTTGTATATTAAATTTGAATTACTTCCGGAAAATTAACATAAAGTCAATTAAAGAGGAGAATTTAGATAGAAAGTAAGGAAAATCCTCATATTCAGGTATTATCCATAAAATATGTTCTACTCTTTGTGAAACTATTGCATGTTTGTATATGATTGATATTTTTATAAAGTTTTGTTTTGAAAAGTTGCCAAAACTCAATTTTATCATTTTTCTAAAAACTAGTACACGTCAAAAGACTGCATTGCAAAGGGTTTCTTTTTTTTAGTACTTTTTCATTTTTTTTGAATGTAATCTAATTTTTTGAGAAAACTGAAAAACTGTATAGTGAGCCCGACGGTAATACCGTCGGGATCACAATGTGATTAGATGGACGCTGACGGCACTATAAGCCCGACGGTGGCCGTCGGGCTCACTAAATGAACGCTGACGGCATTGTGAGCCCGACGGTGACCGTCGGCCTTACAACTAGGACGCCGACGGTAAAACGACGCCGAAGGTTTTTTCGTTTCGCCGGGTTTCACGTTATAACGCCGACGGCCCCGACATATTGCCGTCAGCGTTGAAATGGCCATCAGGAGGGTTGGACTGTGTTTCCCGTAGTGACGGTCCAGTTTCAGATATTCAAGGCAAGAAAAGCTCCCAATATCCAATATCGATCCTCAATATCAACATCCGAACGGAGCATAAGAATTCGAGTTTTTATTGTTCTATGTTATGGGATGGATATATTATACGTTTCGTTATGTATGGATGATGGATAATATTTCATGCATAGAGAACCAGTTCTAATAGACTTATTTCGTTATTAGAACCAATTCTAATAGTAATGGGTTGCAAAACGTTCGTGTTATTTTTTGGTTCATTTAATTGAAAGAAAATTATACCTTCTAATCTGTTCTATTTGTGATTTAGAATGTTTATCCAATTTAGTTTTGCCAGATTTTAGTTGTAACAACTACTTTAGCCCTATCGACTTTCCCTCTCCTATTCTCCGAGTTTCAATATCGATAAGAATTCGAGGTTTTATTGTTCTATGTTATAGGATGGACATATTATACGTTTCTTATGTATGGATGATGGATAATATTTCATGGATAGACCACCAGTTCTGATAGACTTATGGAACGTTCACACCCATGTGCACCTTTTATTATTTGGCCAAACTAACAACACAAAGCGCTATGTCCTGACGAGTCGACTAGGCAGATAACTCAAGCCAATATTTCCTAGCCTTACAATCAGTAAGGCCGGTGCAGCTGGTTACACCTTTTAAAAGGGAATATATTACAGAAGATACAAATTACATTCAAACACTGCTACAACACAATAAATGTAAATTATGACTGAGATGTACGTGATCAAAAAGACAAAAACAAAGACACGTCATAGTGATGAACGTCTCGCAAACAATGGGACCCAAACCACCAGAAAAGACATCACCCGGACTGCAGTTCTTAAAAAGCAATGCTTCTAGTAAGGAAACATTTCACAACCGCCGTCGTTGATCGATCCAAACATGTCATGGGTTTTCGTCCGAGAGAAAGTCTGAGTGCCTGAAACGTCTGCCTAGTATGCATGATGAAGACACGCAATGCTACCACCCACAATCACCAAGCAACATGCGCTAATTGCGTATAACCCTCATGCATGCAGTTTTGACAACCATACGCACACCAATAATGTGCTCCCTGTCGGGGATATACCCAATGGTGGTATCTGACATAGTGACATGGATAAGTCCAGCTAAACTAGGGTGGCCCACGTGTGGTAAGCCTACCGGGCGGCTCAATAGCCTAAAGTGCAAGTCGGAAGCATTGCAAGGAAATTAGTAAGGTCTATGATGGAGGTCCATGAATCCATCAAGCCCAGAGACTTAATCGGTAACTTAGCTGGTAACTTAGCCGGATAGACGTAGGACTATGTGTTCTTGCCGGACACGACTTCTCCTTGTAAACCTTAGGTCGGACGCATATATAAGCCAACCTGAGAGAGCCTTAGGGCTACACACAATCCATACTCATTGTAACCTGTAACACGAATTATAGCTGCACAAACACTACAGGAGTAACAGCCCAGCCCGACGGCATCATCACAGAAACCCTCGGCCTCAGTGAGCCCGACGGCCACCGTCGGCCTAAGGCCGTCGGGCTGTGATCCATCGGGCTCACGCCGTGGCCGTCGGGCTCGCAAATGCCGTCGGGCTAGCGCGTGACGCCGACGGTGATTTTAGGCCGTCGGTGTTAAAATACCCTCGGCGCAGAAACTCGTAACGGCGCTCCGTCACGACACACGCGTCACCTGCTGGAGCTGCACAGGCCATACGGTGAGCCCGACGGCATTGCCGTCGGCCTCACCATAGGGTTACTACGCCGACGGCAAATACCGTCGGCCTCACTACTGCATAATAATGCAATACAGCATGACGCCGACGGCATTGCCGTCGGGCTCATTCTGGAGTGAAAACAGCAGCATTTTGCTGCATTTTTATTATTCCCTGCAAATTTCAATTTTTTTCTGGGATTCACATATAAACATCATCAAACTCATGAACATCATCATATAGGGATCATCAAACATATAAACATCATCATATAGGGATCATCAAACATATAAACATCATCAAACTCATGAACAACATGTAGGGATCATCAGCTACCAAATATATCACACGTTTCTATATCACACAACATATATCACACGTTTCTACATGATCAAGCTCATGAAGCTACAAAATGATCTCTCCAAAGGAACTCTCAAGCACGAATTCCACCGCCAAGAGCATGATCACTACAAAATGAAAACGAACTCCGGTTAGCATGGCAAATGTATCAAGTTCAAATTCCTGCAAGAGAAAATGATCAAAGTCATGCAAACCTTCTAAGTCCAAATTCATGCAAGGAAAATGATCAAAGTCATGCAAATGTTCTAAGTCCAAATTCATGCAAACGTTCTAAGTCCAAATTCATGCAAACATTCTAAGTCCAAACTGAATCATGAAAAATAGTTCTAAGTCTATGGTTGGTTTATGTCAGAGTTTTTCATGAACTAACCGGGTTTGGCGATTGTCGACGCATCTCGCGGCTCTCGTGGTGGGGTGATCGACGCAGCGAGGTAGAAGCACCCGGGCTAGGACCTTGTGAGTGAACCGGAGTGGCCATGGGTGAGGCAGAAGCTCGACCAAACGGAGCCATTGCCCGTGAAGAAGACGATCCCTACATGTTTGAACAAAATATGACTAAGTGTAAATATCTAGATGTACAAAAAATAACTTAGTGAAGCTTTGGTGAAGTACTAACAGGAGTCGCCTGGGTGTAGTGTGCGACGAAATCGGCGTAGCACGGCCGTGGAGGGTACGGCGGTGGTGGCGGAGCCGGTACTGGCTCGGGTAGTGGAGTACCCTCTCTCATTGCCGTACTAAGCGCCTGCAAGTGAGTTTAGATGTCATGCATTATGAAGTACAAACTCGGACAATGAAATTTATTGGCTAGGATTGGATGGACCACAACTCACCGTCATATAGGCAAACTGATGCGACTGCTCCACCCTAAAGTACTGCTGCTGAGGCTCCTGCACCACCCTAAAGTACTGCTGCTGAGGCTCCTCCCCCTCGAAGTACTGATGCTGAGGCTCCTGCACCACGAAGTGTTGCTGCTCCACCTCCCTGTCCTCCGAGTGGGTTGCTGCGGAGGGTACCTAAATAAAATAGCAGTTAGTGAGTATGAGCATGATAGTAGACAGTAGGCATGATAGCAATTACCTCACTGAAGTAAGACGTCGAAGGTGTCATCATCCGTGAAGATGAAACCTCCGACAAAGGTCTAGTCCTCGAGCCTCGTCCTCGTCCTCGAGCTCGCGGTGCAGGTCGCCCTCGAGGATCGTCCTCGTCCTCGTCCTCGACCTCGACCTCAACTGTGGTCTCCCTCGAGGCTCGTCCTCGACCTCTAGTGGGGTGACCCCCGCCTCGTCCTCTAGGGGGTAGGCCCCCGCCTCGTCCTCTAGGGGGTTGACCCCCGCCTCGTCCATCGTCCTCGTCGTCACTCTCCCCTAAGCGTTTAGGGGGCTTTCGCAAACGACAAATGTTCCTAAGCATGTATGCCGCGGAATTCTTGCTCATGGTTTAGTCACCTGCATTGAGAACATGTAAAATGTTAGTAAGCAGAAATTACAATTTCATGCGAAAATAAGCAAAAGAAAGCATTGAGAACTCGAAAATAAGCATTGAGAACATTGATGAAAAAAATAAGACGTAGTAAGCAAGTTGGAAATAAAACATAAAAGACGCTCACCAAGTTTTGGGTTGTGTTCGGGTCTAATCATCATCAGGGTCACTATCACTATCACGTGAGTAGTAGGGTCACTATCACTATCACTATCGAACGGTGGAGGCTCATCCTCGTCACTTTCACTATCTAGATGTAACTTGCTGAGCATATCTATGTCCTTTACATTCACAACTGCCTCACCTCTTCCATGTCTTTCACTATCATCGACTTCAACAAGACCACCCATAAGGACATCAAAGTCACCGCCATCCTCTTCCTCCTGGTAGAAATCTCCCTCGTATGTGATGGGGTTTATATTGTTGTAATCGTCCACGTTTGGCATGGGTAGCTTACCACGTGGCGATACCTTGAACACAACTTCCCAACCCTGTAGTTCCTCGTTCTGGCATGGGTATGGTAGATAATAAACTTGTGTTGCCTGGTTAGACACAACAAATACATCGGACCCGCTATAGGTGGTTGAAGGCCTCACTTCCACTAAACCAATGGAAGGGGTACTTTTTAGTCCAACCACTGGGTCGAACCAATGGCACTTGAACACAACAAGAGTGAGAGGATGGGCCCCTTTATCGAATTTCACCTCATATATGTTCTGTAACCTTCCATAGTACTCATCCTCATTTCGACCTCCGGTAAACACTCCAGTATTTACTGTTTTCGCATTTGGCCGAGTATTTTGGTGTTTCTCGGTATGGAAACGATACCCATTCACATCATACTTTTCATAAGTCGCCACCTTAGGGTCGAAACCCTGCGAAACCCATCTCAATTCATCTGTCATACATGTTTTCTGTTGATTTCCCTACAAGTTTAGTCAAAATTGTTAGTTTTGTGTTTACATAAACTACAATAGACAAGGGGGTGAGTTAGAAATTACTTTTTCCATGAACCAAGCCACAAAATTTTGCCTTCTGGGGGCACCCTTCCTTAAAAGAGTATTAAATTCCGATACAGTAGGATTTTCTTTTCCCAACCACTCCTCATCCAGAAATTGAGGCACGAAATCCGAGAAACCTACATGATAAAATGTAGTCCACATTCATACTAGCAAATTGAAGGGGTTACGGGGCAGAAAACAATAATTTTCTAGTGATCGAAACCCTAACTAGCCAGGATCTATCTATCTAGTACATGTGATAACGGTGGCGGAACGGGTTACATTACCTCCATGTAGACCGATAGCGGGGATTACGCTCCCGCACAAGCGTTGACGATGAAGTCGTACGTAGCCGATCTCGAGGTCGCGGAGAACTTGCCGCGATGTCGGAGTCGATGACGCCGGGGTGTCGACGATGATCTGCGTCGACAGGCGTCGGGCGGAAGAAGGCAGAGCGCCAGCACCGGGGCTGGTGCGCCGGCAGCAGAGGGGGGGGGGGGGAGGCGCGGCGGCTGCAGGGGGCGAGACGACGTCGCCCAAGCTCCTCAAAAGAGTAGCCTCCGAGCACTCGCAAACATACGGAGCCTAGCGACAACTCCCGGTCATTCAGATCCAGCTGAAATCGCAGGAGTAGATCTTATCTGGAATCCCGCAGAGCAACGGCGCTCTGCGGTATGGCTTAGGTGGAGAGAGACCCCCTTCCTCAGCTCGGCGCGGCTCCGACTTGGGAACCACGAGATCGAGAGAGAAATCAGGAATTAATTGGATTTTCCTATGAATTAAATCAATTAATATGCCTTGGTATATAAGGGGGAAGGGGGTGTGCCAACCCCCTTGGCTCCCCATGTGGGACTAAAGGAGGAGAGGGGAGGGGGGGTTCGGCCGAACCCCCCATGGGCCCTCCCACTCCTAGTCCGAGTTGGACTAGGAGGCCCAAGCCTTCCCCTTCCTTGTGGGGTGCGGTTTCCCCCTCTTGGGCCCTCTTAGGGCCCATTTAGGTGGGAGCCCCCTTTTTTCTTTATTTAATTAATATTAAATTAATATAAAAATCCCATTAATTCATAATTAATATATTTATATATAATTCAATATCCCATGACTCCGAAACTATTTCGGAACCACCCGAGCAACTTTCGGACATTCCCAGAACCATTCCATACCTCCCCGGAACTCCTTCCGGACTACCGGAACTCTTTCCGGATCATTTCTTTCTCTCCAACAAATTCCTACAAAATTCCAGAACCTATCTCCTAGCGTCGCTAAGACCTTAAGTTTGTTACGCTACGGTTCGGGAACACTCCAGACATGGTCGAGACACTCCGCTCACCAATGATCGTCAGGGATACCTGGAAATATATGACGACCCCTGTGCATTCCACGAATATCGTCGTTGAACCATAAATATGATATTCATTCCCTTTGTCTCTGCGATACTACCTTGTCCGAGATATGATCGTAAACACACCGATGCCTTTGCTGTATCTCGTTACCGACGAAGGTTGTTAACTCGTCTGTGATATTACATCTCCATGACCTAGTCATAAGCTGCGCAACTATATAGATGCAATAACACCGAGTGGGCCTAGAGTATCTTTCCATTACAAGAATGAACAAATCCCGCTCTTGATCCTTACGTCTTGATGCTCTTTCGGAATACCCAAGATGGACACCGTTATTGTCATGCTATATAAGACACAACGTTTGATGCTCTCAAAGCACTCCTACGAAGCAACAATAAGTACGGTCTCACGGTCTAAGGAATAAGCTATCATACTCTTATCTATTGCAAATGACAAACATCGTAATACGATCTTATTGCAATACTTTGCGTATGTCCACCACCTTATTTAACTAACAAGATGACCCCATTGTCAACCGACGTCATTGTCCTTGATCGGGAATCTCGATCAACTGTTGCCCAATGGACTAGCTTATATAGAGGCTTGCTAGGGACCTGGTTGTCTATGTATCACACGTGTATTAATAATTCCGATTAATACAGTTACAACATAATACACAAACCTATTATAAACTCATGAGATAACACAATAAATACTACTTATTTATTTGCCTCTAGGGCATATCTCCTTCAGTCTCCCACTTGCACTAGAGTACAAATAAACCAGCTGCATTTTACTTTATCAGAATCCCTTATCAAATAAGAATCATTTGATAATGCTTGCTCGTGGAAAAGTGTCACTGCACAATCCATGATTGTACATGCTTCTGCGATTCACGGATATTAACTTGCTTGATATCACCATGTTGTTCAACAACATATATGCAAACACCGCAACCAAGTGAGACTACCGCTTCCCAACGCTTACTCTGATTATACTAACCAGATAACTGCCCTGAAAAACACACTCAGTCATGCAGAGCCCCTTGTAACAATTACAAACTCGTGATGTCTACATACTTTCGCACCAATGTAGAAAACTTGACATTCAAATGTCAATCCCTTAACTAACGCACATCTACTTCCAGTAAATTCCAAAATAACTGTTCTTATTCCAAGAACATCGGTTATATATCATCGAGCAGATAATATGGTTTCTGTATGATGTCTAATATTACATAATAGACCCACATGTCATACAACCATTACTTTCATGGATCATTACTCTTAATGATCAATTGGATTCCAAAGGACCATCCTTTTGATTCTATTCTGACTCCTCAGATATAATCCAAAGCAACTCGACTAACTATTTAAAATTCCCGTTCTATTTCAAAATAGACACTGACTTTCAAATAGTTTCACAACTTCATCCTATCCTATTGGTACAGTTTCACAATGTGTTAACTACACAAGATGAATTCGACTCTCACTCAAAATATGTTTCCACATATTTGACAACCCGAGCTCCCACTCAAAAACGTGTCATCCACATATTTGAGTTCCTGAGCTCCCACTCAAAATATGTTCTTCACATATTTCTCCTGAGTAAACTAACTACGACTCCCACTTAATTCGACATTTAGGTCAAACCAAAATCATTGATTTAACATCAATTCGAATTTAATACAATCCATAGCATTACATTAATACAAATCCCTCAGACTTCGAGCATGTCTACATAAATGTAGTCAACAAATTTGATCTTGTGCAAGACACATTTCTTGACAAGACATGCTCCTGCGTCTTTCTTATAGTCACATTTTCATATAACACTTTATACGACGATTAAACAATCTTATTCCTCTAATAAGAATTGCAGCAACAATTACTCTCTTAATCCTTTTAAACGTAACTTGGATTTCCAGGCTGAAGAGCCTTTGTTCGTATTCCGATACTTTCTCAACTTTCTTTGTATTCATAAAGTGCACCTCGATCTGTCAACAAGATCTGAAATACTTAATACAGTGCTGTGACCCGACAGCAATATTAAATATAACAGCACCTTATTCAGAAGTTTCTTTCATGAAAATATTATGATCTTTATGAAGAGGATTGCAAGCAGAAAACAATTTTCTAGTCTCCCTCACTCTTAATCACTAAACTTTCATTAGCAGACATATACTCTTTGGAACATCTTCCAACATAAGTCTGACACTTTATTCCAAACTTCTAATTTCATAAACCATAATTCGAAAAGTCATCTTTTCTCGGAATTACATAGACAACAAACTGAACTTTGTTTCTATTTGGTTTTGGAATGCACTCTCATCCAATGGGAGGAATCTACAAAGAACCACTCATGTATATTCCGAATTATCGCATAATCATATACATGTCGACACTATGTCGATCCTACGAATTCTCGTTGAGAAAATATCTATTTTCTAAAGTGGATATCGACTATAATGTTTCGAACGTATTACGAGATTCTAAGACTGATTCTGACAGGCCACACTTTATTTAAAACAGAGCATGATTATAATTCCCCACATATCACTATATATGATATTATAATTTTGTGAAGCAAATTTCCACAAGTCTCTTGTGTTGAAAACATAATTCAAAAATTACTGTCCTTTGATCGAATTTTGTGAATACAATGTTCACTAATCTTTCTTCTGAAAAACCCCATTTGATCTATTATCAAATTAATCTCAGACTCCACAATTTATTGGGCAAATACTCCTATTTGCCAAAGTCATGGAGGAATTCGGATCAAACAATAAACACCATTGATTAATCATTTAAAAATGACACTCAATTAATTTCCGCTAGTATTGCAACTTCAATACTTGATTTCAAGCTTAATCAACTCAGCACTTGAAATACTTAAATGGACCAAAACATCCATTACTTCTTTCATTGCTTTTATGACCAAACTCGACGGTGTTTGTTCTAGCAATAGAACCTTTGTTCATAGGACAAGTTATTTTATTATATCTACAATTATGAATACTTATCATACAATCAATGTAACTGAGATGTGGAAACTTTATTCATAAGATAAAACAACTGACTTGTTCCATAACATAAAACAACTGATCTTGTCTTATTACATGAATAACTTTGTCTTGCAACAATCAAGACACACACACTCGCTCACTATTACAAAAGATCGTATCAAAAACTATTAATGATAACTATGATAACTTGAGGACGTGAACACCAAAAGGCCATCAACTCCTTGACTACCAGCTTCAGCGCCAGGTCACATCAAACTGCGCCGCATATATGTGATAATCAGGACCTGTTTCACAAACAGAGCAATTATCAAACATTTCATCATATACCATGGGCGAATCCATAATTCTGCATATATCAAATATATACCTGTAGCATCGAAGATCTCTCCTTCGATGGAATCAACCTTCAGAGACTGGAACTCACGTACGAACACGTAGAAGTTCATATCATCGGCTTTCAAAATGTACTTGCGAACATGCTTCTCATAGCTAGGAGGTAGAGATATCAGGACAGTCCGAATGGCGCAAGAATCCGCCATCCAGTAATCGAAGACCATCGTCAGCTGGAAGTAGATGTCATACAATCTCTTCAAATGTGTCTTCAGACAGGTATGCTCCTCCATGTGAACGGCCTGGAACATTCTAAGCTGCCTGAATTGCTCACGCTTTAATTCATCCCCGAAGTGCGTCTTTATCGCATCCATCATGACGCTTGGCTCCTTGCGTCGAAACATCTCTTTTAACTCGGGTGCCAGGCATACGGTCATGGTGATCTCCACTTCAATGAATATGTCTCGACGCCTACGGAAATCATCTTCCTCCTCCTCGCTTGCAGAATCTCCTGGTCCTTCTCCTAACGGTTCATCGAGAACATATAGAATGTTGTTGTGTTCGACAATGTTTCTAAAACCCCTGTACCATCTGATGAAGTTGGACCCGTCGGCTTCTAATGTAGCATCCGGGCTCTTGAGGAAGTAACCGAAGTATAGTTGCGTGGTCTACAGATGTGATCGCAAAAAGGTAAGCTTAAGTTTATAATATATAGGTGAGTTTTAGTTCTATAATCTCATTATCAAAAACACACCTCACCAAGATTATTATCCCTAAAATAATAATGGCGATGACACGACCCTCATCCACCATACTACCCCCGATCATCACGGCCGGCAGCACAGCTTCAAAGGTGGACATAAAATGTCGATCATAACAACTCTATGACTCGTGCTCGATCTTTCGATCTTCCCGTGTTCCGAGGCCATACCTCTGAGTATGCTAGGCTCGCCAATCAAACCTCGAAGACCTGCGCGTGCAACATGGCTTACACCCACTGTATGCGAACGACGAGATGTGTGACACCCGATCATCACGGCCTGCCTCATAACGTAGAACTTTCTTGGTGGTGCGCAACGAGGGAGAACACAATTTTGGTATTTGTTAGGGATCATCCTATTTATGACGCTACCGTTGTATATCTAGCATATAAGCAATCAATAGGATGCACACACAACAGCACACAATAATGATGCAATGAAGTGCGATGCGACATGGTCGATGCGCCTGGACCTTCATGGCGCCATGTGCCTGGCCCCCGGCGCCCCGGCATGACTCCGAGTCTACAGAGCCCTCCATTGCCTCCGACGGTACGAGTAATATCAAAACTTACCGTAACCATGTCACATGAAATAACGCCTCTGCAAAACAAAGTTAGACGCCTCTAGCTTTATTTAGTTTTGCAAGTTTTACGTGGCAAATAGGCTTATTCGTAAGAGAATCGCTTCCCTACCTACGAACTTTGTACCACAACGTCAATCGTATAATTGCATGTTTAAGCATCCCTTTCGGGCCCTCCATTGAAAATGCTTTGCCGACTAGAGAGAGAGAAACAGACACCCGCCAGCCACAGATACGGTGCAAGCCGTATGTCAGTAGTGGAACCAGTCTCGCGTAAGCGTACGCGTAAAGTCGGTCCGGGCCGCTTCATCAACTCAATACCGAAGGCATCGCAAGTGCACGCTAGAGGGTAGCAAATATAAGAAAGACGCCCTCATTCAACATGAGTTCTAACCGTACCAGTAGTACTACGCATAGATCGGCTCTGATACCACTGAAGGGGTTACGGGGTAGAAAACAATAATTTTCTAGCGATCGAAACCCTAACTAGCCAGGATCTATCTATCTAGTACATGTGATAACGGTGGCGGAACGGGTTACATTACCTCCATGTAGACCGATAGCGGGGATTACGCTCCCGCACAAGCGTTGACGATGAAGTCGTACGTAGCCGACCTCGAGGTCGCCGAGAACTTGCCGTGATGTCGGAGTCGATGACGCCGGAGTGTCGACGATGATCTGCGTCGACGGGCGTCGGGCGGAAGAAGGCAGAGCGCCAGCACCGGGGCTGGTGCGCCGGCAGCAGAGGGGGGGAGGCGCGGCGGCTGCAGGGGGCGAGACGACGTCGCCCAAGCTCCTCAAAAGAGTAGCCTCCGAGCACTCGCAAACATACGGAGCCTAGCGACAACTCCCGGTCATTCAGATCCAGCTGAAATCGCAGGAGTAGATCTTATCTGAAATCCCGCAGAGCAACGGCGCTCTGCGGTATGGCTTAGGTGGAGAGAGACCCCCTTCCTCAGCTCGGCGCGGCTCCGACTTGGGAACCACGAGATCGAGAGAGAAATCGGGAATTAATTGGATTTTCCTATGAATGAAATCAATTAATATGCCTTGGTATATAAGGGGGAAGGGGGTGTGCCAACCCCCTTGGCTCCCCCATGTGGGACTAAAGGAGGAGAGGGGAGGGGGGGTTCGGCCGAACCCCCCATGAGCCCTCCCACTCCTAGTCCGAGTTGGACTAGGAGGCCCAAGCCTTCCCCTTCCTTGCGGGGTGCGGTTTCCCCCTCTTGGGCCCTCTTAGGGCCCATTTAGGTGGGAGCCCCCTTTTTCCTTTATTTAATTAATATTAAATTAATATAAAAATCCCATTAATTCATAATTAATATATTTATATATAATTCAATATCCCATGACTCTGAAACTATTTCGGAACCACCCGAACAACTTTCGGACATTCCCGGAACCATTCCATACCTCCCCGGAACTCCTTCCGGACTACCGGAACTCTTTCCGGATCATTTCTTTCTCTCCAACAAATTCCTATAAAATTCCAGAACCTATCTCCTAGCGTCGCTAAGACCTTAAGTTTGTTACGCTACGGTTCGGGAACACTCCAGACATGGTCGAGACACTCCGCTCACCAATGATCGTCAGGGATACCTGGAAATATATGACGACCCCTGTGCATTCCACGAATATCGTCGTTGAACCATAAATATGATATTCATTCCCTTTGTCTCTGCGATACTACCTTGTCCGAGATATGATCGTAGACACACCGATGCCTTTGCTGTATCTCGTTACCGACGAAGGTTGTTAACTCGTCTGTGATATTACATCTCCATGACCTAGTCATAAGCTGCGCAGCTATATAGATGCAATAACACCGAGTGGGCCCAGAGTATCTTTCCATTACAAGAATGAACAAATCCCGCTCTTGATCCTTACGTCTTGATGCTCTTTCGGAATACCCAAGATGGACACCGTTATTGTCATGCTATATAAGACACAACGTTTGATGCTCTCAAAGCACTCCTACGAAGCAACAATAAGTACGGTCTCACGGTCTAAGGAATAAGCTATCATACTCTTATCTATTGCAAATGACAAACATCGTAATACGATCTTATTGCAATACTTTGCGTATGTCCACCACCTTATTCAACTAACAAGATGACCCCATTGTCAACCGACGTCATTGTCCTTGATCGGGAATCTCGATCAACTGTTGCCCAATGGACTAGCTTATATAGAGGCTTGCTAGGGACCTGGTTGTCTATGTATCACACGTGTATTAATAATTCCGATTAATACAGTTACAGCATAATACACAAACCTATTATAAACTCATGAGATAACACAATAAATAATACTTATTTATTTGCCTCTAGGGCATATCTCCTTCAGTCTCCCACTTGCACTAGAGTACAAATAAACCAGCTGCATTTTACTTTATCAGAATCCCTTATCAAATAAGAATCATTTGATAATGCTTGCTCGTGGAAAAGTGTCACTGCACAATCCATGATTGTACATGCTTCTGCGATTCACGGATATTAACTTGCTTGATATCACCATGTTGTTCAACAACATATATGCAAACACCGCAACCAAGTGAGACTACCGCTTCCCAACGCTTACTCTGATTATACTAACCAGATAACTGCCCTGAAAAACACACTCAGTCATGCAAAGCCCCTTGTAACAATTACAAACTCGTGATTTCTACATACTTTCGCACCAATGTAGAAAACTTGACATTCAAATGTCAATCCCTTAACTAACGCACATCTACTTCCAGTAAATTCCAAAATAACTGTTCTTATTCCAAGAACATCGGTTATATATCATCGAGCAGATAATATGGTTTCTGTATGATGTCTAATATTACATAATAGACCCACATGTCATACAACCATTACTTTCATGGATCATTACTCTTAATGATCAATTGGATTCCAAAGGCCGGGGACCGAGGCCGGGGAGGGAGGAGGAGGAGCTCGGGGAGGGAAGGAGAGGTGCGAGCGACGGCGAGCTGCGGGCGACGGCGGCGGCGTGCGGCCGGGGGAGGAGGACGAGGTGGCGGCGGCGGATGGAGCACGGTGAGGCGGCGGCGGGTGGCGCAAGGGGAGCACGCACGGTGGCTCGGAGGAGGGCGGAGGAGGGCTCGGCGCGGGCGGCGTGCGGGCAGGCGACGGCGCGCGGGCGTGCGGGAGGGCGGCGGCGGCGGGGCGGCGTGCGGGAGGGCGGCTAGCAGCTGGCGGGGGATCGACGCGCGCGGGATTGGGTGGATGGGGAAGCCCCAATCCCGCGTGTGGGGTTGACTAACTGATGTGAAGCTAGCCCGACGGCATTACCGTCGGGCTCAGGGTATCTTTTTTTCTTTCAAAAAGTCTATTCAATTTTTTATAAAATTAATCTATTGCAAGTTTTTAATTAATAGTTACCAAAATATAAATTATAATTTCATTTACTAATATTGTTTTAATAACATATTTGGACACCCCGGACCGACACGGCAATAACTCTCTCAGTGATCTACCCCTCTAAAAGGCGTCGGGAGGGGGTAGACGCATGGATTTTTTTGCTTGGATCTGTTAGGTTGGTATATTGGACCATAAAAAACAAATATTTCATGTGTTCCGTCGCACGGTTCCATGCCCGACACCCGAAACGGGGGTTTTCACCTCTAAGTGCAAGAACTTACCACGGAGAAAGAGGGGTCAGTGAAGCGGGTCGCACCTCGGAGATGTATCTTGGTTCCCACAAACTACCAACACACTAGTATACATATGTTAGGGGTCTATGCAAGTTTTGATGGGGTCTTGACACTCCGGACCCACTCTATGGCTAAACCCTACTCCCGCTGGAGAAAAGTCTGAACCCGTCGATCTACCCCTCTAAACGGCGTCGGGAGGGGGTAGACGCATGGAATTTTTTTCTTGGATGTGTTAGGTTGGTATATTGAACCATAAAAAACAAACATTTCATGTGTTCCGTCGCACGGTTCCATGCCCGACACCCGAAACGGGGGTTTTCACCTCTAAGTGCAAGAACTTACCACGGAGAAAGAGAGGTCAGTGAAGCGGGTCGCACCTCGGAGATGTATCTTGGTTCCCACAAACTACCAACACACTAGTATACATATGTTAGGGGTCTATGCAAGTTTTGATGGGGTATTGACACTCCGGACCCACTCTACGGCGAAACCCTACTCCCGCTGGAGAAAAGTCTAAACCCGTCGATCTACCCCTCTAAACGGCGTCGGGAGGGGGTAGACGCATGGATTTTTTGCTTGTATGTGTTAGGTTGGTATATTGGACCATAAAAAACAAACATTTCATGTGTTCCGTCGCACGGTTCCATGCCCGACACCCGAAACGGGGGTTTTCACCTCTAAGTGCAAGAACTTACCACGGAGAAAGAGGGGACAGTGAAGCGGGTCGCACCTCGGAGATGTATCTTGGTTCCCACAAACTACCAACACACTAGTATACATATGTTAGGGGTCTATGCAAGTTTTGATGGGGTCTTGACACTCCGGACCCACTCTACGGCGAAACCCTACTCCCGCTGGAGAAAAGTCTGAACCCGTCGATCTACCCCTCTAAACGGCGTTGGGAGGGGGTAGACGCATGGATTTTTTTGCTTGGATGTGTTAGGTTGGTATATTGGACCATAAAAAACAAACATTTCATGTGTTCCGTCGCACGGTTCCATGCCCGACACCCGAAACGGGGGTTTTCACCTCTAAGTGCAAGAACTTACCACGGAGAAAGAGAGGTCAGTGAAGCGGGTCGCACCTCGGAGATGTATCTTGGTTCCCACAAACTACCAACACACTAGTATACATATGTTAGGGGTCTATGCAAGTTTTGCTGGGGTCTTGACACTCCGGACCCGCTCTATGGCTAAACCCTACTCCCGCTGGAGAAAAGTCTGAACCCGTCGATCTACCCCTCTAAACGGCGTCGGGAGGGGGTAGACGCATGGAATTTTTTTCTTGGATGTGTTAGGTTGGTATATTGGACCATAAAAAACAAACATTTCATGTGTTCCGTCGCACGGTTCCATGCCCGACACCCGAAACGGGGGTTTTCACCTCTAAGTGCAAGAACTTACCACGGAGAAAGAGAGGTCAGTGAAGCGGGTCGCACCTCGGAGATGTATCTTGGTTCCCACAAACTACCAACACACTAGTATACATATTTTAGGGGTCTATGCAAGTTTTGATGGGGTATTGACACTCCGGACCCACTCTACGGCGAAACCCTACTCCCGCTGGAGAAAAGTCTAAACCCGTCGATCTACCCCTCTAAACGGCGTCGGGAGGGGGTAGACCCATGGATTTTTTTGCTTTTATGTGTTAGGTTGGTATATTGGACCATAAAAAACAAACATTTCATGTGTTCCGTCGCACGGTTCCATGCCCGACACCCGAAACGGGGGTTTTCACCTCTAAGTGCAAGAACTTACCACGGAGAAAGAGGGGACAGTGAAGCGGGTCGCACCTCGGAGATGTATCTTGGTTCCCACAAACTACCAACACACTAGTATACATATGTTAGGGGTCTATGCAAGTTTTGATGGGGTCTTGACACTCCGGACCCACTCTACGGCGAAACCCTACTCCCGCTGGAGAAAAGTCTGAACCCGTCGATCTACCCCTCTAAACGGCGTTGGGAGGGGGTAGACGCATGGATTTTTTTGCTTGGATGTGTTAGGTTGGTATATTGGACCATAAAAAACAAACATTTCATGTGTTCCGTCGCACGGTTCCATGCCCGACACCCGAAACGGGGGTTTTCACCTCTAAGTGCAAGAACTTACCACGGAGAAAGAGAGGTCAGTGAAGCGGGTCGCACCTCGGAGATGTATCTTGGTTCCCACAAACTACCAACACACTAGTATACATATGTTAGGGGTCTATGCAAGTTTTGATGGGGTATTGACACTCCGGACCCACTCTACGGCGAAACCCTACTCCCGCTGGAGAAAAGTCTAAACCCGTCGATCTACCCCTCTAAACGGCGTCGGGAGGGGGTAGACGCATGGATTTTTTTGCTTGTATGTGTTAGGTTGGTATATTGGACCATAAAAAACAAACATTTCATGTGTTCCGTCGCACGGTTCCATGCCCGACACCCGAAACGGGGGTTTTCACCTCTAAGTGCAAGAACTTACCACGGAGAAAGAGGGGACAGTGAAGCGGGTCGCACCTCGGAGATGTATCTTGGTTCCCACAAACTACCAACACACTAGTATACATATGTTAGGGGTCTATGCAAGTTTTGATGGGGTCTTGACACTCCGGACCCACTCTACGGCGAAACCCTACTCCCGCTGGAGAAAAGTCTGAACCCGTCGATCTAACCCGCTAAACGGCGTTGGGAGGGGGTAGACGCATGGATTTTTTTGCTTGGATGTTTTAGGTTGGTATATTGGACCATAAAAAACAAACATTTCATGTGTTCCGTCGCACGGTTCCATGCCCAACACCCGAAACGGGGGTTTTCACCTCTAAGTGCAAGAACTTACCACGGAGAAAGAGAGGTCAGTGAAGCGGGTCGCACCTCGGAGATGTATCTTGGTTCCCACAAACTACCAACACACTAGTATACATATGTTAGGGGTCTATGCAAGTTTTGATGGGGTATTGACATTCCGGACCCACTCTACGGCGAAACCCTACTCCCGCTGAAGAAAAGTCTAAACCCGTCGATCTACCCCTCTAAACGGCGTCGGGAGGGGGTAGACGCATGGATTTTTTTGCTTGTATGTGTTAGGTTGGTATATTGTACCATAAAAAACAAACATTTCATGTGTTCCGTCGCACGGTTCCATGCCCGACACCCGAAACGGGGGTTTTCACCTCTAAGTGCAAGAACTTACCACGGAGAAAGAGGGGACAGTGAAGCGGGTCGCACCTCGGAGATGTATCTTGGTTCCCACAAACTACCAACACACTAGTATACATATGTTAGGGGTCTATGCAAGTTTTGATGGGGTCTTGACACTCCGGACCCACTCTACGGCGAAACCCTACTCCCGCTGGAGAAAAGTCTGAACCCGTCGATCTACCCCTCTAAACGGCGTCGGGAGGGGGTAGACGCATGGATTTTTTTGCTTGGATGTGTTAGGTTGGTATATTGGACCATAAAAAACAAACATTTCATGTGTTCCGTCGCACGGTTCCATGCCCGACACCCGAAACGGGGGTTTTCACCTCTAAGTGCAAGAACTTACCACGGAGAAAGAGGGGTCAGTGAAGCGGGTCGCACCTCGGAGATGTATCTTGGTTCCCACAAACTACCAACACACTAGTATACATATGTTAGGGGTCTATGCAAGTTTTGATGGGGTCTTGACACTCCGGACCCACTCTACGGCGAAACCCTACTCCCGCTGGAGAAAAGTCTGAACCCGTCGATCTACCCCTCTAAACGGCGTCGGGAGGGGGTAGACGCATGGATTTTTTTGCTTGGATGTGTTAGGTTGGTATATTGGACCATAAAAAACAAACATTTCATGTGTTCCGTCGCACGGTTCCATGCCCGACACCCGAAACGGGGGTTTTCACCTCTAAGTGCAAGGAACCCCGCCACTACAAAACTCCGGAGATATCCGCATATGTGTCCTTATATTATGGCCACATATGATCACAATATTTGTACAAATTAGTTCTTATGATATTTATTGTGATTTAGTAACCTAATATTTCGCATATTTATTGAATGTAACCTAATATTTCAAGAAAAACTGGAAAATAGTTCAATGAGCCCGACGGTATTGCCGTCGGCGTCAGTGTAGGTGGTTACGGCGCCGTCAGGTCGCTTCGTCCAGGACGCCCGCGCGGGGGAGACGGGGGGGGGGGGGGGGGGGAGAAGTCCGACGGTGTTTTTACGCCGACGGTGGCCGTCGGGCTCACACTAGAAGGCCGACGGTGTTTTTAGCCCGACGTTTTTTCTCTGGCCGTCGGTGCTCGATTGTGACGCCGACGGCCCCGACGTTTGGCCGTCGGCGTTAGAATTGCCGTCGGGCTGGTCTGCCACTCCCGTAGTGAAGGTACCGTTGTGTGAGATCTGAAGTTGGGTATATCGTGATGTTCAATCTCATCTCAGACGACATTTTCGGTAAAATTTGTTCCCATGATTAGGAAAATAGGGTCATCATACAATAAACTAGATCATATAGGCGTGTGTTTCCGCACCCATCCATTATTAATGTAGATTTATAAGCAATTATAATGATTTTAAAGAATTTGGAAGGGATTATGAACTTAGAGTTGAAACTGGTTTACTGGACTGTATTTATATGATCTAAATGTGGAGGGAATTTGCGTTAGTATGGATGAGATCCAGTTTAATCGTGGTACGAGCGAGGCCTTCTTCATAAAAATTATTAGAAGGCTATACCAACCTGGACTTGAAACTTGATGCTTTCAAACTATTGAAAATAACTTGCTAATTTGAACAGGTGATTCCAACTCCGTGTGAAGTGTTATACAACACTTACACTCTCAAGCTTCCTGGTATTTAGATTTGTTCATCAGATCTCCATGACAAAGCTAATGAACATATTGACCTGGAGGTACCTGGACCAGTGTTCAAGGCAAAAATAACAGGCATAGCTATCCAAACAGCTTCATATTTTTTCAACAAAAGTTAATACACGATGACAGTGGAAATAGTAATAGCATTTAGCTATACGCCACCACCATTGCCATGGTTTGAGCCAGCCAATTTATCCCTTATTATCAACCTACTCATCTGTAACTCAAATCCACCTCCTAGGAAAAGTACACAAATCCATCTTCAAAAAAAGAATTACATAAAACCAGATCAAAACTAAATTTCCACACAAACTGATCAAAAGACCAAAGATAGCGTGAACTGAATTTATGAATGGATCTTTCTCATAAAGAAACAAACGCCAATGATTTGGCACATCAGCTCATACCGCTATGTACTAATTAGGAACAAATTCAGGTCATATAGCGGCGGTCTATTTGTACGCTAGAACAAAATTATGGAAATATATGTCACAAACAAAACATGCAAGTTAAATTTACATGCCTTAACCTATATATATATATATATATATATATATATATATATATATATATATTATAGTAATATAATAGTTAAGAACTGATAAGGTGAGCTGTGGGACGCACACATTCCATGCCTCCTCATTGCATGTTTGTATTTTGAACAGTATCCATCATTAGATGTCAAATTTTCCATGAGATATTGTTGGTTGATGGAAATTCACCTCGGGCGAGTCCTACACACACCATGCAGCCAATTCAGGATAGCACAATGTGGCCAGAACATGTAAACATCATGCACTAATTTATAGCAATAAAATGCTAGAATATTTTGTTACCATCTCTACCAGTACTATATAGGAAAACTAGCTGTACAAATTTAGACAATAAGATATGGATGTGAAAAACCTAGTTGGACTGGACCAACTTTCAACAGACAAAAAGATAAATGTGTAGCAAAAGGACATTCGGCAAGCTAGCATCCATGCGAAACAAGGGTAAAGATTCGTGTTGCTCACATGATTTCAACACTTGTCAAAGTGGAAAGATTCCAATTTGGAGCCCAGCTTTATAACATGCTAGAGCAGTGATGGTGCTAAGCGTGTGGTTGGTGAATCCCCAAAAGGAGGGTGTGAAGTAGCAGAGCAGTAAGATTTCCCTCAGTTATGAAACCAAGCTTATCGAACCAGTATGAGATGAACGTTCCCCTCGAGGTGTCAACGGCGCAAGAAACTCTTGGTGTGGCGTCGGAGATGTGGAATCCGCACACAACACAATCAAAGTATTTTGCCCCAACTCAACAGTGAGGGTGTCAATCCCACCGGCTTGCTGTAACAAAAGATTAAACGTATGTGTGGAAGAAAGATATTTGTTTAAAGAAAGTAACTGGTTTGCAGTTGTGGTTTATCAGATTAATGAGAAGGACCGGGGTCCACAGTTCACTAGTGGTGTCTCTCCATAAATAATAATAACATTCATCCATGTGTGGTAAACAAACTACAGCTAGGCAATTGACAGAACAACGATGAGCAACCCAATGCATATACTAATGATATAGTGTCTAGTGTCAGATTTATTCGGACATTACAACAATATATATAGACTGTTCCAACCGCATGTATGACTAATAATCCACCTTCCGGTTAGTGTCCGCACCCCTTTCAGTATTAAGTTGCATGCAACAGATTATCTCCTTAAGCACTGTGTAAAGTAAGTAACATCATACTTAGACAAAGTACTACTGTTTTATCCCTAGTAGCAAGAGTACATCTACAACCTTAGAGCTTTCTGTCACTGCCCCATATTAAATAGAGACATGAACCTACTATCGAGCATAAATACCCCATCTTAAAGTTACGAGCATCTACTTGGCCAAAGCACACACAAGTAACGAGAGCATGCAAGATCATTAAATAGCACACACATGATATATTATGAAGCAATAAATTTAGTACTCAATATTCATCAGTCCCAGCAAACACAACATGGAGAATTACATAAAGATGATCTTGATCATGATAGGCAGCTCACAAGATCTAAACATGATAGCACAAGAGGAGAAGACAACCATCTAGCTACGGCCATGGACCCGTAGTCCAAGATAGAGTACTCACGCATCAGTCCGGAGGCGGTCATGGCGACGTAGAAGCCTCCGGGAGGATTCCCGCTCCCGGCAGGGTGCCGGGGAGAAGTTCTGATCTCTCCCAAAGTGGTGGTGACGACGGCGGCGGATCGGGACCCGTGGAGGAAAAAGTGTTCAGCCGTGCTCTGCTTTTAGGTCAGGGGGTTTATATGGGCGAAAGACCTAGGTCGGTGGCCGCTCGAGGCGGTCTCCTCACCTCCTGGCGTGACCAGGCTGGGGCCCGCGCCAGCATGTGGCGAGGGCCCCTCGTGGCCCTTCTTTGTCTCGTCTTCGGTTCTTCGCGATGCAAATATTTCAAAAATATTTCTTGATTGATTTATTTCCAATTTGGCGGATATTTTTTAAGTACTTTTCTGAAACAAAAAACAACAAAAAACAGGAACTGGCACTGTGGCATCTTGTTAATAGGTTAGTCCCAGAAAATCATAAAACTATATAAAATACATATAAAACATGTAATAATATGATATAACATAGCATGGAACACAAGAAATTATGGATACGTTAGAGACGTATCAACATCCCCAAGCTTAGTTCTACTCGTGCCGAGTAGGCAAGAACGATAAAACAAGAATAATTTCCGAAGTGACATGCTTAAACACAATCTTGATCATGTAATAATGTAAGTCATGTAAACTGAGATCAAATGAATAAGTGTTGTAGTTTATATTGATATCAAACGAGTAATGAATAAAAAAGTAGGTGAAGCAAGCAAAGCTTTCAATGATATAGTACTATATAGCAATCAACCGTGCAAAGTAGATATTAGAGATGATTTAAGCTTCAAGCACAACAGTATAATCATCTAATGCTTCAAACAAACATGACAACTTTATGAAAGGATCAAGTCAAGTAATAGCATATGCACGTAGAAGATCAATATATTATTTGTTCAAAAGAAACAAGCAAGAGTACAACGTTGGTTCCTGGCACCAAGATGTTATGGCTAAGAGGATGTTAACGGAGTTTTGGAAGGCCAACGGAAGAAATGCTCACAAAGCTATAAATGATCGTTAGACAAGAGAAAGTCATACAATTGAAGCTATGCAAGGAGTAGTGATTGCCATACAACAGATGCATAATAAGCTATAAGTATATGAAAGCTCTCCAATGGAACTAGTGGGGGTGCATCCAACTTGCTTGCTCACGAAGACCTAGAGCACTTTTGAGGAGGCTCATCATTGGAATATACAAGCCAAGTTCTATAGTGTAAAGTTCCCCACATAGTTATGCAACTAAGACATGAAAACTCTCTCATATGGAGTAAAGGTGCTAAACATGAGCACAAATGATGATCATAAATGATATGGTGCTATAACATGAGCACAAGTGATGACTATAGATGATATGGTGCTGTAACATAAGCACAAGTGTCTGATAAAGAATAGTAATGCTGCCCCCTTTTTATTTCTTTTATTTCTTTCTTTTTTCTTATTCTCTTTTTTCTATATTTTTTCCTTTTTCTATTTCTCTTTTCGATAGCCTCCATGGCTCTTTTCACTTTTAGGGGCAAGCATCCTAATATGATATATGATATATGACAACACACTAATGATGATAAAACAACATACTTGATGATACAAGTAACTAATATGAATATGCCATAAGAATGCATATGACAACGGTGCCTCTACCAGTGTAGCAGGTTATGCAGTGCTCTAGCGTAACATGGGTAAAACCACACATCAGCTTTATAAAAACACGCAAAGCAATAAATAAGTAATGAATGACAACAATTCATGTAATGTAAGATGGATGTTGCATGGCAATATATCTCGGAACAGCTATGGAAATGCTGTAATAGGTAGGTATGGTGGCTGTTTTGAGAAATATATTTGGCTTATGTGTAGGAGATGACAAGGTTATACCAAACGGGTACCCCTTCGAGTGGGTACCTGGTGCACGTAATGACTAAATCCCAATTGTCAACAAGCTGAGGAAGCCCATCAAGCGAAGACCAAGTCGAAGATCTCTTACTATAGATAGCATAGTCGGTAATACTTCCCATACATGTAGTCCTAGTCGGTTACGACCCGAGACCTGCACCCCTATATAAAGGACAGGAGGGTGGTTAACTAGGGACACACCCAACCAGAACCACAAAACCCTAGCAAGATCGACATCTTGCTAGACCCCTGTACTTGCCGCATATACACAATCAATAACAGACAAGTAGGAGTAAGGGTTTTACCTCACTCGAGGGCCCCGAACCTGGGTAATTCCCGCTTGTCAGCCGACGAATCTACCAATACCACGTATTCTCTACCTCATAACTCTTACCGTAGGCTAGTAACCATGGGTATTGATGGGGACATCCCTCGTCAATTGGCGCCGTCTGTGGGAATAAGTGGTGTTGGATCCACGGATTTTTCGGTCCAAATTTGAAACGGCGATCCGCCGACTACTTCAAAAGGATGCACATAAGCAACAACAGCTCATATCCAGATCACAGGCGACCACTTGCCAAACGCAGCATCGCCAGCAAGGATCAGGCCATACTCACCCGAAGCTCAGGAGATCTACTCCAATCTTGATTCAGGTTTTAATCTAACTGTTGGAGAACATACTTTCTTTATTGACCAGTCGAACAGATCGCAACACAGCCACCTCAGAAGAGATCGACTGAGATTGCATCTGCGGCAGGCAAAGAAGATACCTCGTCGCAGATCGATCTTATCCCGCCGCCACAATCTCCAACAGAGTCAATGACATCCGCAGAGTTCAACAAATTCATGGCAGATGATTTCCCTGAAGAGGAAGAACTGTCGACTGCCTCAGTCGACGACATGATCATATCGACAGCTTTGGCTGGAAGCACTGGAGCACCAACATCCCAGATCGATCAGATCTCATCCATAGCAGGGTCCATGTCCACAAAAGAATTCAACGAGTTCATAAAGCAAAACGAGATGGAAGAAGAAGTGCAATCGACCTTCCATATCAACCCAACCGAAGACCATATACAGATCGACGCTCCAGAAGAAAGCTTTCACCTACCAGAGTATGATGAGACTACAGAAGACAACATACATCTAGCCGACTCCACCGGCATAGAGATCGAATCGCCAAAGCATACTGCTGTCGACCATGATGAACGTACGCAACAGGCAGAAGATGACGAAAGCAGCAACAACATAAAGCAGGACAGTAACGACAGAGCAGCATATAAAGAATAGTTCGACTACACATACCGCATACCACAGCAAGTTTACGTAGCAACAACAGAAGAAACATCAGAAAACGCGGCCAATCGACAGCCCGTCGAAAACCCACGCACAGTCACTCTGCCGGACGACACAACCACTCTAGACATCTCAGCAGAGACAGCGGCGAAAATAACAAAATCCATTGAAGAGGGCGTAATGATGCCAGCAGATGCATCTCCAAACGAGTTGTCAACATACAACTACTTCAACTGGCAGGAAGCACAACGCCTAAAGCAATACAGGGCAACACTCGAAGAGAGAAAAATGCAAGCACGCATATCAAGCGCACGCAGACGACAATTGTCCATGAGTTCCACAGGAGCAACTGAAGCACGACGCAGATCCAGAGTCGACAGAATCCCCGAACACGAAAGGGCAGACCTCACTCGGAACCTGAACAACTCGTTCGTAACCGTCGACTCTGACGGCATAATCCAACCAAAAACGGCAGAAGGGGCCCTCATATCCATAAGAGCATACCTCCAAGCAGGAAAGCCACCGGCAGGTGACCCAGTTGAGGCAAGATACCTACAACAAATGAAGGCCCTAGAGATCGCAGCAAAAGAACTGGTCGATGGAGGAAAAAGAAGGCGTAGTAGAAGCCGCTCAAGAGAGCGCTCTAGTCGCCATCCTCAGCGAAGCAGCGGCAGGAAAAGTTCAAGCCGCCGCAGATCAAGGAGTAGATCCAGAGGGTCAGGCGGTCGCGAATCACCCGACAACCGCAAATTAGGACCATGCGGAGCACAATGCTTCACTCGACGAATCCAAGAAACAAAACTCCCAAAGAGGTTCGGCCTACCAACCATGCCAAAATTCAACTCCAAACAGGAACCGTCAGGATGGCTCGAGGACTACAAGCTGGCAGTTATATGCCAACGAGGAACAACAACAACACTACAATATCTACATCTCATGCTTGAAGGCACAACCCGCGACTGGCTCAAATCATTACCGGTAGGAGCCTACGACTCCTGGGACCACTTCAAAGAGGATTTCATAAATATTTCGACCCCCACTGTGAAAGGTCAAAAACATTTGAAGAACTAAGAGCATGTCGATAAAGGTCAGACGAGACGCTCAGATCTTACATCAAAAGGTGGACCTCCATTCGAAACTCGGTGGGCGCAATATCAGAGGACAGAGCCATGGACGCCTTCACAAACGGAGTCCTTATGAAGGATTTCCGAGAGGCACTTTGACGGGAAAAACCAAAAAACATGGCAGAGCTTATGAAGCTAGCAACCGAGTGGGCAGATGACGAAGACGCAGTCCAGGGCAAAACTCCACATTCAGAACAGCGACATCGCGACAGACGAGACAGTCGCGACCACCGAGATAGTCAAGATCGCCGGGATAGGGAAGGCCAACGACAACGACGCAATTACGACAGAAGAGACAAAGGCAATGTCAAATTCATGACATCAGGATTCTCAAATAATAATCATAGTCAAAACGACAGAAAACAAGACAATAGTCAAGAGGCCAGAAGCAGCTACAAGAGCGACATGCCAGTCGGTCAGCGTGACAACAGGGATCATGGAAAACAAGGAAGATACAATAAACAAGATAGGCAACAACGCTTGGATCCAAAGATAGAGAATCCATGCAGGTTGCACTTATTTAAAGACCTAGAGACGGGAAGATTAATCTCTAGTCACACGATTAAAAACTGTCAAAAATTCGAGCAGTTGGCTTGAGTACGCAAGAAAGCATAGGAGCAATACATTCGAGCACATGGTACCTGCATCACAAGGCGCAACACTACCACCACCACCGCCATATGACCCTAACGGTCAAGTTGCAGGAGTTGTATATCACACACACCAACAGTCGACAAGTCAACACTCGGGCCATCAGAGGCAAACGTACATGATCCAGAAAGGGCGACCATCAAACAGACAACAGAAATTGCATACCAGGCATGTTAATATGGCAGTCATGGCACCACCAGCTGTGCCAGACTACCTCCGCGGTCTGAAACATCAATTACATTCAGTCGGGAGGACCACCCGCCATATGTATACATGCCAGGTCATTCCGCTCCAGTGTTAGAAGCCCAAATAGGAAGTTATAACATGATTAAGGTCTTCATGGATGGAGGGAGTGGCATCAACATCATCTTCGCCGACACACTACATCGAATGAACAGGTCAGTCGACAACCTACCTCCATCGTCAAATACTTTTCATGGCATAGTCCCAGACAAAGCCATTGTGCTACAGCTCGACGTCACATTTGGAGATGCAACACATTTCCGCACCGAAACAATGGAATTCAAAGTTGTCGACTGGAGGTCACAATACCGTGCCATACTCAGACGACCGACGTTTGCCCGATTTATGGCAGTACCACATTACACTGAAGTGAATATGCCCTAGAAGCACTTAATGAACATAGTTTATTGGCAATATCCCAAATCGTTCATTATATGTTTTACACCATGCTATAACTGTATTAAGCGAAAACATTAATACAAGTGTGGTAAATAAACAACCAGGTCCCTATCGTTAGCCTCTACTAAGACTAGTTTCGTTGCGCGATTGATGATCGAGGTTTTCCGATCATAGGGCATGGCGCTGGTCGGCAATGGGAGTCATATCGTTAGGTGTAACGATGTGATGGACATACCCAGTATTTATAGGACATAGTCGTTACGCCTTAAGACCGTGAGATCAACTCTTGTCGTTATCCCTGGAAGATACTTTGATCGCACCAAACGTCATATCTTATATAGTGTGACAATGGTAGGTGATACTTTTGGGTATCGGAAGCGGGTAGTTGAGACGAGGGGTCAAAAGTGGGATTTGTCAGTCCGCATAGCCGGATAGATACTCTAGGGCCCACTCGGTGAGATTATGTCAAATGAGTTTGCAAACATGTGACTAGGTCACCAGCTGACATAATATCATAGACGAGTAGAAGATAGCGATGTCGGTAACGAGATCATGCTAGGTATGGAGATATCTGAGAATGATGCTCGGACGCGCTAAGTATCGACATGACAAAGGGTTTAAGACTATACGTCCAGGTTTGATAGATGAAAGTCATTCGTTATATCACAGGGATTAATTCATGGGGTCCAGGCCTACGAGTTAGTCGTTGCTCATAGAGGAGTCTTGATCATACCTGTTATTATATCGAACCGCTAGGGTAACACACTTAAGGGGTTTCAACAAGACAACCGGAAAGGAAAGAGATCACTGGGAACGTCCCGGGAATGGTCCGATGGAGACCGGGCAGCGACGAAAGAGTTTTCGGAGCTGGAATAAATTATATATAATATGTTTAATATTAATTAGTGTAATTAATGATTAAATATGATTTTATATATTTATTTTCGAATTTATTTAGGCTGATTTCCCTAAATGGGCCTTCTGGTCGAAAGAAGGCCCAAGAGGGGGGGGAATCCCCTTGGGGATTCGGTGGGGGCTTGGGTGGCCGACCCAGGTGGGCCAAGAGGCCCACCAGGGGGCCGGCGCACCATGGCTGGCTGCACCAGGCATGTGGGGATAGTCCCACATTGCCTGGTGAGGAGGTTGGCTCCCCCCTGGGAGCCTATATAAGAAGGGGCACCCTGGCCTTTTAATTCACCAATTAATTTCCTAATTCTCTCTCGATCTCGTGATTCCCTTTGTCGGAGTCGCGCCGAGTAGAGGAGGGGGATCTCTTCCACCATAGCCCGCTGCCGCGCTGCTGATGTTCCGGTCCAAGTCTTCCGCTGCTCGTCCTGGACTGGAGCTTCGGAGGCCATCGTCTCCACCGTATGTGTGTGACGGCCTGCGAGGTGCTGCGCTAGCGGTACTCGGAGACCTACTTCCTCCACCCGACCTCGGGGTCATCTTCGTCGTCTTCGTCGCGCCGAGTTCTGCGCGACCTAGAGGTTGGCTACGTCGTCTTCGTCGTCAACGCTTGTGCGGGAGCGTAATCCCCGCTATTCGGCCTACGAGGGTATGTATTCCGATCTCCGCCGTACTACTATATGTGCATAGTGTAGATCTTGGCTAGTTTAAGGATATCGTTGCTAGTAAATTTTTTGTTTTCTGCACACGATCCTATTCAGTGGTATCAGAGCCGATCTATCGTAGATATAGCTATACGCTGTTAGAACCCCACGGGGGCACCGTTCCTATTATTTGCTACCCTCTAGCGTGCACTTGTGATTCCAGCGGCATCGAGTTGATGAAGCGGCCCGGACCGACTTTACGCGTACGCTTACGCGAGACTGGTTCCACTACTGACATACGGCTTGTACCGTATCTGTGGCTGGCGGGTGCCTGTTTCTCTCTCTTTAGTTGGCTTTGCATTTTCAATGGAGGGCCCGAAAGGGATGCTTAAACATGCAATTATTGGATCGTTGTTGTGGTCATAAGGTTCGTAGGTATGAAGCGGTTCTATTTACGAAAGCCCCGAGCCACATAAAATATGCAAAAGATAAAGTAGAAGCGTCTAACTTTATTTTGCAGGGGCTATGTGATATGGTCAAGGTAGGTTTATTAAATTGTTTATAAACTGCGGGCGCCAAGAAGACCATGGCGCAATGGACTATATCACGTTGCATTACATTTGATGTTTTGTGTGCATCTTATATTGTGTGATTATATATATAGTATATATTAGTTGCACGGCGGTAGCTATATAAGATGATCCCTTCAAAATACCACTAGTGTTCTCCCTCCAACGCGCACCACCAAGAAAGTTCTACGTTATGAGGCAGGCCGTGATGATCGGGTGTCAGACATCTCGTCGTTCGCATACAGTGGGTGTAAGCCATGTTGCACAAGCGTCAGCGTGGAGGTTTTTGGTGGCGAGCCTAGCATATACAGAAATATGGCCTCGGAACAGGGAGACCGAAAGGTCGAGCACGAGTCACAAAATTGGTGTGGCGGACAATTGTCTACTCTTGAAGTTGTGCCGCCGGCTCTGATGATGAGGGGTGGTGCAATGGATGGGGGTCGTGTAATCGCTTAAACGACCAGGAGGGATGTTCGTTTGAGTGGGAGTTTGGATAGTTATTTTCTAAAATACTAGAACTCAGAATATAATGAACAGAGTCTGTTTTGCAAACCTTTGTAGATATTAACCATTGTGATAGCATCTTTTCAAATTAGGCGCATTCCCGCGATTGAGAAACTTAAAAGGTTGGGTCCAAACTTCATAGTTTTATGCTTTAGCTTGAGGATACTCCTTGTTTAAACCATTAGCTCTTTGTGTTACAATACCCGCTAGGAGATAAACCCGGAGATTCCGCTGACAAAAGATAATTTGGATTATCAGATTTTGTGCGGATGATATCATCATAGTCCAGTGTATGCTATGGTCTCTACCGTAGAGAACCAACGGTGGGTACGAGTTATTGGATCGCGAACATATGGTCGCTGAACTCGGGGTACCTCTATAGTTGGGTTGATGAAGTTTATCAGTACGTTGACTGATTGTCTTCTCAACCAAGATGGAAGAGAATACACACATTGAGGGAGCACGTGGCGGTCATACTTAATGACATATGTTCATACTTAATGAACATTGAGACGCCTTGCTCAGCTCAATCACTGGATGACAGACATCGTTGCCAAGTGCAAATCCTCTGTCATAGACTATGTCATGCAAGGGGAATCGTTCACCTTCATGGTTCTTGATTACGGTGGAAGTATCAAGCAAATGAAATAGATCGCCGGAAGTCATCAATGATGATGGTGTATATATGATATACATGTTATGAATGTTTTAGCTAAGCAAGTATTCGCAGCAGTGACTGAGTTTTGAACTAGTCATGTTTTGTGAAAACCAGGTTTACTACTTGAGCAGCTTGAAAGGATGAGGCGACATTACGTGTTGATAATGGCAGTCAAGTTGTTGTGATGGCCATAGACACTCTCACTCTAGATCTACCATTCGAATAAATTCTTTATGATCGCCTGTTAGTATGATCGTTACAAGTGTATCTCCTCTAGTGAGACACTTGTTCATACATGATAGTGACAAATTTGGTGTCCTATATTTATGAAGTAATGATCATATGCCGATTTGAATTTAGATGGTAGAAGCTCCCTCATTCATAATATTAATGCCAAAGGATATAAACTTAATAAAGACACCACATATGTGTGGCACTACCGTTTAGTCATGTCAATGTTATAGTCAATGCATTAGCTCCATACCGGATGGACCTACAAGTCCTAAGATTTGATCTTTTGACACTTGCAAAATAACTGTAACACCATTTTCGGAAAGCGGGCATATAACTTATTGATAGTCATACATAAAGATGTATGTGGTTCAATGAAGTAATTGACGGGTAGTGGAGACCTTTATTTCGTGAACTTCACTGAACGTTTTGAGTATAGCTTGTTGAGAATCGTGCATTTCGGTGTATGTGAATCAATGAAGTACTTTAACGTGTAGTGGAAGTCTTTATTTCATAGACTTCATGAACATTCGAGTAGATATATGGATATCCACTCGGGGAATGTTGGTCTGGAAAATTTGATTCAATCAAACAAGTTCAGAATGTAGTAGGAAATAAACTTAACAAGAAAATCAAATTCCTGCGGTACAGATCGAGGAAATAATGATTTGAGTTATAATGTTGGCACATCATTGGAAGACTTGTGAGAAGAGTTCCACAAATTACGTCGCATGGAACACCATAGTGTCATGGTATGTTAGGACGTCATAATTACACCCTATTGGATAGTGTGTGGTAAATAAATCTCTTACCGAATTATTGTGATCATTAGAGTCATATGGTAGAAACGTAAACACTCACGTTAGCAAATAGGGAAACCATTTGAATCCATGGAGACAATACCATCCGAGTGATGGCATGGCTTTTGGGGCTGGATTGTCGTTTCAGCAATTTAGTGTTTCGATGTAATCGAACCTAAAATGGATTAATCTTTGTAGTATACCCTACCTAAAGAGTTAGTTGGGTACATGTCTCACGACATAGGCAAAATCTTTGCCGGGATATACCTTGCGAAAGAAATAGTTTCCTGTCCGAGGGTATAAGTGAGAAAGAAAGTAGAGCAAGACGAAGTTGGTGAACTTCCTCTCCAAACATCAGAGTGGCGCAATCGAAAGTGTTTTCGGTGTCAGGCTTCATAGCTTGAAAAAGCTGATGATTCAAGATCATGATGTTCTGAGCTCATACTAAGAGCGTAGGCATACGTGGTTGTGTTCCACACTGTGTGTTACGACAATCTTGTTATGAAGGTCATATTAATGGAATATGATAGACCTACGAACTACGAAGAAGAGATGGTGAACCTAAGTCCTAGAAATGGCTATGAGTCATTTATGATCCGAAATAAAATCCATATACGATTACCAGGTAATGACTTGGGAGATCTTCTTGATGGCATCTAGGATGTTGATAGTATATGGAGTTTTATGAGAGAGTAGATATTGAGCAGATTCGATTTGTCGTGAAACAGTTCCGAGAGACCACATGAGACTTTGTCTCAAGTGGCGAAGCCTAAATCTATTATGGGTCGTTTAGCAATTACTATAATTTCGAATGAGAAATTGATAGATGGATGAGAAAACCATGGTTCTTAATAGTGTAATTAAGGATGGTTTGTAATCCCGAGGATGCTAAACATGTGTGCAAACTTCGGTTGTCCATTCATGGGTAGAAGCAAGCATATCGGAGCTCGAATCTTCACTTTGATAATGTGATCAAAGGATTTTGGAGTTGTCCAAAAATAGTTGAAGAAACCTACATTTGCAAAGAAGTGAGTGGGAGCAAAGTAGCTTTCCTTAATCTTATATGTGGAAGGCATATTTGAGTGGGAGCTAAGTAGCCTTTCCTTGATCTTATATGCGGAAGGCATATTTGAGTGGGAGCTAGGTGTCATTCGTGATTTTGTATGTAACGACATATTGAATGACACAGATACTCTAGTAGAGTGTAAAGGATTATTTAAGTGATTAAATTTTCTATGAAATGAAGTTAGGAGTATTAGGCATCCGATTTATAATTGTATAGATCAAAAGGGGCTTAAAACCATTAAGTCGGAATATTTCCTAAGTCAAGATTCTGAAGTGTTTCAGAATAGGACAAGCAAAGAAAGAGGTTCTTGCTTGTATGACTAGGTAAAATATTAAGTGTATCTTGGCTTTTTCAGTGATAGAAAATGATGTTCGACATTCTCTATGTATCAGACATAGAGTCTATTAGACTAAAAGCTCGACTTAGTGTGACCCGAGTTCTTGGTTGAAGAACAGGTTCTAGAGTGATCCTTGTGTGGATCAATGAACAAACGTTAAGTTTATTCTTCAGTGTCTATGAGAACTGAAAATATGTTTTCTAGTAAAGGGTAAGAGTGGAAAGACAACTTGTCGTAAAGCGGTTACGATGATGCAAGTTATGACACTGACCCATACGACTAGAATTCTCATATAGGAGATGTCCTTTATTTTGAAGATAGACATGGTGTAGCACCCCCAAGAGCCACGCTAGACAAATCCGAGACCTTAATCTGAGATAAGCCTAACATAGATCTCGGAAGCCAACAGTTGAGAATCGGTAACACAACAGAGACCCTACAACACAAGAAACAATATATTTAAGCTCTAAACAGAGCGAAGAAGCAAATATCACGAAAATGTGGTCACTGACCTGTCAATCACCAATACAACGGAAGGAAAATTATGCTATTAGACATAGCAAGATAGAAAAAGGGCCTAAGAGGCCAGAAAGCATAACGGCGACGTCCCAGTCCAAGGATTCCAGGCTGCCGTCTGGGAACCCCAACCTACTCGTCGATGTCGATGTCCAGAAAACGCACCTGTCCAAATAATTGCGCAAGGCTGAGTACATGGGGTACTCAACAAGACTTATTTAACCTGCTACATATCTGCTCGTTCAGAGAGTATTCATGAATGTCTTTTGCATAAAGCCATCTTTGTTTTCAAATCGAGGAAGGAGAGAATCCCGCACCAGTAGACTTTTAAAATGGGGTAAGGGAGTAACACTAGCTTCATCCACATCTTCAATCTCCACCAGATCATCATGAGTTGTACCACCCACCAGAATCACCCCCTCGCTAAACCCGAGGAAGCGATCCTCCCTTAGTTGGCAAGTTTTATAATTAGATTCTTGTTATCTATGATCATCAGACATAAGGTACCAAGTCGTCCATAACCGTGGACACGGCTTTCCGAAAAGTTCTACCCTACAGGGGGTGTAACTACCCACACACGCCAACCAACCGATACACCAGCTATTAGCACTCTTCCGGGGAGTGCCGGCAGGAGGGTTGGCCACGACCTTTCCCAAGCTTCGCCTATGTCCATGAGCCACAGCAGTAGGTCACCGCCATCTCAGAGATCCCTAGTGCGGGTTGCCAGGGTCAAGATCAGAGCGTCACACTCTCCTGACCCAAGCCCTAATTTCCTCAACTCATTTTACCGCACACGCAAATGGAACACTCGAACTAGTGGCTTCACGTAGTAGGCTAGACAAGTTGGGATCGAGGGGTTTCCGAGCCCTGTGTGGATGCACGAATAGTCTTGGTTCCGAAGACGAGAACTCAGTTCCTAGGTCGGCAAGAATGGAACAACCCACCACAATCCCTATGTGGGCCTCCCATCCAAGCCTTTAGCATATTAAACGCATCTCTCACCATTCCACGTCATCCTTCACAGCTCTGGTTCATCAACCGGATGGAACAGAGGGAAGATCTAGGCAGGGCTAAGCATAGCAGACTCCCGCGATGCAACACTTAAGACAATCTATACCTCCACTCAAAACAACATTTGAATCGCATGCATAATACCAGAATCAAATACTTTGAAATCTTATATGTGCAGATAAGAGGTTATGCTTGCCTTGCTCTTCGATAACAAGATATATAGCAATTGGAAATCTTCGGCTTCACTTGATCGAGATAACCAAAATAACTCTTCATAGATTCCTGCTTGGGTAAGTCGTCGATGATCCATCAAGCCTTCGGTGTGGTCGAACTCCATTTCGGATTCGCATTCTACCGCAAGAACGAGACACCGGAAAAGAAATGAGAAATAACGTTCAACCAAGGCATAGATGCAATGTGCACAATGCATGACATGACAAGTTAATGTATTGAAATGTAAACCCTACACATGGAAGGACATTTTAAATGGAGTGCGAATGCCCGAGAGGTGCCATTCGACAAATCCCATATTTAAAGGAAAGGGTATAATTTGTTCCTCTATTATAAAAATGGTTCAAAGTTGTTTAAATATGCATGATTTGGACATAATTAAATAGATCTTATTTTTCTGCAAATTTTGATATAAAAATCATATTTTTCTGAATTAGAATGAATTACTTATGAATTTCCAAAGATTAAACAAATTTAAATTAATTTTAAAACATTTATGAAATTAAATAAATAATATTGGACCCACATGTCATAAATTTATTAATTACAGAAAACATTATTTTGAAATGAATAAATTTCTGACACTCAGGGCCCACCTGTCATAATTAAAATAATTACAGAAATGATTTAAAAACAATTTTCAGAAAAGAATATGACTTGATGACGTCGGATGACGTCATCAATGGAGCTGCGGCTCCTGTCGACCACCAATCCGTCGATTGCGAGCGCGAGAGGAGGCGCGGCTAAGCGCGTTGGGCTCGCACGGACGCGGGCGACCGAGGGGTGGCGGCGCCGCTGGAAAAAAGGTCGCCGGAGAGCTCCCACGACGCACCCGTACAGTGGCCGGCGGAGGAGCACGGCGGCCCGAGCAAGCCGACCACGAGAGAGCCAAAGGAGGGCACTAGGAGAACCCTAAGCTCACCCTGCAGCTCGTGGGAGGGTCGGAGGAGCGAGGCGAGGCCGGAGGCGGCCGGAATCAAGCTCGCCGGCGTCGGACACGAGCGGAAGAAATCTACAATTTCCCGCCGATTCTCTGCTTCCCAGCACGGGCAGCTCTAGGAGGAGGGAGAGAAGACCACGGAGCTTCTCCAGGGCGTCTCGCCGGACCTCGGGGTGGCCGGAGTCGATGGAAATCGCCGGAGACCCGAGAGCTAGGGTTTTGGCCGTGGTGAGGAATTGGAGAAGAACGGGAGAGGAGAAGATGAACTGGGCTTCTTCCTGGCGGCGGCGGAGGGATAAGTAAGAGGAGCGGCGTCGGCGGCGGCGGGAATCGTGGCGCAGCACGGCCACGAACGGCATCGGGCGCGACACGGCGTCGGCGTTCTTCTGGCGAGGAAGAAGAAAGGAGAAAGAAAAGGAATTTTGCGAAAACCCCCCCGCAGTTCTGGGAAACCATAGAAACATTTAAAACAGGCCCCTGTTTTGGAAATTAAATGATTTGAGGGCCTTTTTGAAGAGATAAAATTTATTCAAAAATACCAGGAAACTCAGAATTTCACAAGGAAGCCATTGGCAACTTTGGATTTTTGAAAATTTGGAAATTCTTTTAACACATTTAAAATAACAAGTGGTTTAGCCACTTAAGTGTTTTCTCTTTTAATTTTTAAACTCAAATTTTGTGCACATTTTAATTAGATGCAAATGATGCTCATGATGCACAAACAAATCCTATTTACCAATTAGCAAAATTGGGGACGTTACAGATCTATCCCCCTTACAAGAATCTCGTCCCCGAGATTCCTTGGGTAGGAAAAGAGATACACAGAGGAGGGCTACACCGGTCTTGGATGATCTTATCGATCCCACGACGATCTTCTTTCTCGAAGACGTTGATCTTTTACTTCAGGGATGATTCCGCACTTCATGTCTCGTCGGACGGTCCTTCAACCGCACTAAAGGGAAGAAGGAAATAACTCTGGAACAAGGATCTTCAAAAAGATCGAGTATCTCATGGTCAACTCAAGGGAGGAGTGTGCAAAACAACTCTTGAGCTAACGAGCATGAAATACATCAAGTAACGGATGGAAAGGAAGAAGTTTCAAGTTGATGAACAACTATTCCGCAAAGCGATTAGAATATGAGCTTTGCACAAGGTCAAGATGGATAAAAAAAACAAGATCTTGATACAACAAGAGGAAGAACTTCTTTTTAGATTTCAACCATTTGGCTTACAAGATGTTTGCCACATGAGTAAAAGTCCAGAGCCCTAAGATTACTGACAAATTCACACAATGTGTGAGTTGAGAAGGATTTCAAGTACAAGCAAAAGGAAGGAAGAACTGATCAACAAAATGTTGAGGATCACCATGAAGAGAAAATTCTCATGATGGATATGTTATCAAAGGATAAGAGAAGGATCAAGAGGATCAATCGGGAGACATTCAGAATTTCCGAGACCATCGGAGGAGAGAACTTCTTCTTGATCTTCTGGATACCCATTTCAAGCTCACGATAAGTCTTAAATAGGTGAGGAGGTAAACATTGGGATTTTGAAAGATAAATTCCATAAGGGGCAACTTTTAGAACAAGCCGCACAACAATCCTCATGGGGAGTGGTTGTTCTTGAAGATTCCAGGAATTTCAGCGATAGGCCTTCCGACTAATTGTGTCAACCACATCATCAATCTTGCCGGAGTTACAAAAGGACCTATGTCAAAATCCTTGAGGAACACCAACCATCGTTGCTGCTTGAGATTCAGCTCTGGCTAGTTGGGATGAAAGTTCAGACTAAGAACGTCCGAACGGAGAGGTGCAATGGTTAACATCGAGGAAAGGTTGCATATTCTCAAGATGCGGACAACAATGTCAAGCTCGAAAAGATGAGCGAGATTGCAAGAATCATGCATTAGCAATTTGTCAAAAGACAAATGCACCTACATGATTAATATGCAGAAAACATAATTGAGTCCTTCTTGGGGAACAACAAAGAAGATAATGAAGTTTTCCAACTTCTTCTCATTCTTGATCCAATCAGTCAGTGGCTTGGTGTGCCCAAATGACTTATTCAAGGTATGCAGGTAACAACTTGTCATCCCATGAATAATCCGCACATGCATGACCGACTAGAGATGATTCCCGAGGAAACAAGGAAAACTCTACTTGGATTCAGGCGACATCTTTCAGCAATGCACGTGAACCAGAAGAGGTTACTTCCAACATCCAGAACACATACTTCGTGATGACACAAAGATGGTTCTCAAAAGTTTCCAATATTATTTCCAAAGGTTCATAATGATCCTCTTCAAACATGGAGGCAATAAGAATGTTATCGATGGGCTCAACAACAATCTTATTAAGATACTCCAATAAGATGGAATAATCTGATATATGAACAAGGCAGAAATATTGGTCAGACCAAGGACATGAAGATGTAAGCTGGCGAAACACCATAGGTAAAACATCATCAAGATGGTACTTGGGACTGGGTTTGATTTGACGATAGCCCAAATCAAGTCAAAGATTGGGATGATAGCAAATCCATTAGGATATACCATCTTGCTTCAACACAACAACACAGGTAGAAATGAGTCTTGCTTATCAAAGCAAAACGATTTGGCCTTAAGAGCGTTGGTAAAACCTAACTCTTTGACCGAGTATGTGCACCAGAACAACGGACTTGGCAGCACAGTCAACTTCACTTAGTGACCGGATGACCAATCACACAAGGAAGGAATCAAATGTCCTTATATGTCAAAGCAATGAGAATTGCTAAGAATATCTGATAGCCACATCAATACACACACCACAGCATTCTCGAGCACGAGCAGCCAGGGGAAAAGCGTGAGTAAGGACGTGAAAAGCATCACTGCATCAATAAAGTCATGAGACACATCAGGACCCTTTTGATATACAAGATGGTGACACCTTGAGATGGAACAGATTAGAAGCAAACAAAGCATCTTAATCTGCGGACTACAACACTTTGACCTGGTCCTGGAAATGGACGAGGTACAGGAGTTTGTTTCTCCCTGACATCCTGAAGTGGAATGTCACGACGGACCACGAGAGCAACATGCATTAGTACACCAATGCACATTTACAACTTGGATGCCAAGTGGCATACACTGGTCAGAACATAACGAAAGAAAAGAAACATACTCAAGAAAAATCCTGAGATGCATATGATCAAGTTTGCATACATATGATAACTTGTTCTGATAAGGAAGGTGTGGCAGAGTCACCAACTTAGATGTGAGACTCATAAAGAGCACTCTTGTCGGGATCCTTTTGATTCCATAACAGAACCTCTGCCAAAGCTAGTGGAAGGAGTAAACCTTGGATGTCGTAGGTCAATTACGGCAAAACCACCAGCTGGAAGGCTAGCTAGAATTGACACTACTAGCCCTTCTGAGGTTGCAAGAATTCCTCAGGGATCAACAAGATGGATCTTGGGTTAAAGGTCAGCATCATGTACTGATAGAGTGAGCATCACTTGGCTAACAGCCAACATGACTCAACACACCACCAACAGCACAACCTAGGACCTTCGGTTCAAGTCTAGAATGAAAAACGAAAGAAGGAGTAACTACCATTCGAGTGTCACAAAGGCACAACGATGTAGTAATCACGAGATAGCTTCAGAGACCAACCACAACTTCCGAAGTATCAAAAGAAGAAAAGGGAGATCTTCAAAGTGAAAGGAATCTGAGACATTGGAACAGAATGATGCAGAAACGACAAGGTTGAGAGATCAAGAGGGAAAGGAATCTCTCATGTCAAACAAGGGAAAGATGGATCAAAGAACACACCAGACTCTAGAAAACTTAACTCTAGGTCAACTTGGCTGAGAAACGACCTGCACTTGATGCACCTATATTTTGAATGACCAAGAGAAGGGGAAGCAAAGCGTTTCACCCAAAACAAGGTAAGGTGACCCAGGATTAGAGCGATACCAGATAAGGAGTAAAAAGAAGCCTACTTTGATTTTTGCAATAAGTTTTAGCTTTGAAATATTTTTCACAACCACTAGACTCAACATCGACCAGTAGAAAGGTTTTCCTACATGCGGTCCTGCTCTGATACCAAAACCTGTAGCACCCCCAAGAGCCACGCTAGACAAATCCGAGACCTTAATCTGAGATAAGCCTAACATAGATCTCGGAAGCCAACAGTTGAGAATCGGTAACACAACAGAGACCCTACAACACAAGAAACAATATATTTAAGCTCTAAACAGAGCGAAGAAGCAAATATCACGAAAATGTGGTCACTGACCTGTCAATCACCAATACAACGGAAGGCAAATTATGCTATTAGACATAGCAAGATAGAAAAAGGGCCTAAGAGGCCAGAAAGCATAACGGCGACGTCCCAGTCCACAGATTCCAGGCTGCCGTCTGGGAACCCCAACCTACTCGTCGATGTCGATGTCCAGAAAACGCACCTGTCCAAATAATTGCGCAAGGCTGAGTACATGGGGTACTCAACAAGACTTATTTAACCTGCTACATATCTGCTCGTTCAGAGAGTATTCATGAATGTCTTTTGCATAAAGCCATCTTTGTTTTCAAATCGAGGAAGGAGAGAATCCCGCACCAGTAGACTTTTAAAATGGGGTAAGGGAGTAACACTAGCTTCATCCACATCTTCAGTCTCCACCAGATCATCATGAGTTGTACCACCCACCAGAATCACCCCCTCGCTAAACCCGAGGAAGCGATCCTCCCTTAGTTGGCAAGTTTTATAATTAGATTCTTGTTATCTATGATCATCAGACATAAGGTACCAAGTCGTCCATAACCGTGGACACGGCTTTCCGAAAAGTTTTACCCTGCAGGGGGTGTAACTACCCACACACGCCAACCAACCGATACACCAGCTATTAGCACTCTTCCGGGGAGTGCCGGCAGGAGGGTTGGCCACGACCTTTCCCAAGCTTCACCTATGTCCATGAGCCACAGCAGTAGGTCACCGCCATCTCAGAGATCCCTAGTGCGGGTTGCCAGGGTCAAGATCAGAGCGTCACACTCTCCTGACCCAAGCCCTAATTTCCTCAACTCATTTTACCGCACACGCAAATGGAACACTCGAACTAGTGGCTTCACGTAGTAGGCTAGACAAGTTGGGATCGAGGGGTTTCCGAGCCCTGTGTGGATGCACGAATAGTCTTGGTTCCGAAGACGAGAACTCAGTTCCTAGGTCGGCAAGAATGGAACAACCCACCACAATCCCTATGTGGCCTCCCATCCAAGCCTTTAGCATATTAAACGCATCTCTCACCATTCCACGTCATCCTTCACAGCTCTGGTTCATCAACCGGATGGAACAGAGGGAAGATCTAGGCAGGGCTAAGCATAGCAGACTCCCGCGATGCAACACTTAAGACAATCTATACCTCCACTCAAAACAACATTTGAATCGCATGCATAATACCATAATCAAATACTTTGAAATCTTATATGTGCAGATAAGAGGTTATGCTTGCCTTGCTCTTCGATAACAAGATATATAGCAATTGGAAATCTTCGGCTTCACTTGATCGAGATAACCAAAATAACTCTTCATAGATTCCTTCTTGGGTAAGTCGTCGATGATCCATCAAGCCTTCGGTGTGGTCGAACTCCATTTCGGATTCGCATTCTACCGCAAGAACGAGACACCGGAAAAGAAACGAGAAATAACGTTCAACCAAGGCATAGATGCAATGCGCACAATGCATGACATGACAAGTTAAAGTAATCAAATGTAAACCCTACACATGGAAGGACATTTTAAATGGAGTGCGAATGCCCGAGAGGTGCCATTCGACAAATCCCATATTTAAAGGAAAGGGTATAATTTGTTCCTCTATTATAAAAATGGTTCAAAGTTGTTTAAATATGCATGATTTGGACATAATTAAATAGATCTTATTTTTCTGCAAATTTTGATATAAAAATCATATTTTTCTGAATTATAATGAATTACTTATGAATTTCCAAAGATTAAACAAATTTAAATTAATTTTAAAACATTTATGAAATTAAATAAATAATATTGGACCCACATGTCATAAATTTATTAATTACAGAAAACGTTATTTTGAAATGAATAAATTTCTTACACTTAGGGCCCACCTGTCATAATTAAAATAATTACAGAAATGATTTAAAAACAATTTTCAGAAAAGAATATGACTTGATGACGTCGGATGACGTCATCAATGGAGCTGCGGCTCCTGTCGACCACCAATCCGTCGATTGCGAGCGCGAGAGGAGGCGCGGCTACGCGCGTTGGGCGCGCACGGACACGGGCGACCGAGGGGTGGCGGCGCCGCTGGAAAAAAGGTCGCCGGAGAGCTCCCACGACGCACCCGTACGGTGGCCGGCGGAGGAGCACGGCGGCCCGAGCAAGCCGACCACGAGAGAGCCAAAGGAGGGCACTAGGAGAACCCTAAGCTCACCCTGCAGCTCGTGGGAGGGTCGGAGGAGCGAGGCGAGGCCGGAGGCGGCCAGAATCAAGCTCGCCGGCGTCGGACACGAGCGGAAGAAATCTACAATTTCCCGCCGATTCTCTGCTTCCCAGCACGGGCAGCTCTAGGAGGAGGGAGAGAAGACCACGGAGCTTCTCCAGGGCGTCTCGCCGGACCTCGGGGTGGCCGGAGTCGACGGAACTCGCCGGAGACCCGAGAGCTAGGGTTTCGGCCGTGGTGAGGAATTGGAGAAGAACGGGAGAGGAGACGATGAACTGGGCTTCTTCCTGGCGGCGGCGGAGGGATAAGTAAGAGGAGCGGCGTCGGCGGCGGCGGGAATAGTGGCACAGCACGGCCACGAACGGCATCGGGCGCGACTCGACGTCGGCGTTCTTTTGGCGAGGAAGAAGAAAGGAGAAAGAAATGGAATTTTGCGAAAACCCCCCCGCAGTTCTGGGAAACCACAGAAACATTTAAAACAGGCCCCTGTTTTGGAAATTAAATGATTTGAGGGCCTTTTTTAAGAGATAAAATTTATTCAAAAATACCAGGAAACTCAGAATTTCACAAGGAAGCCATTGGCAACTTTGGATTTTTGAAAATTTGGAAATTCTTTTAACACATTTAAAATAACAAGTGGTTTAGCCACTTAAGTGTTTTCTCTTTTAATTTTTAAACTCAAATTTTGTGCACATTTTAATTAGATGCAAATGATGCTCATGATGCACAAACAAATCCTATTTACCAATTAGCAAAATTGGGGACGTTACACATGGTTAGTTTGCGAAGTCGCATATGAATGCACTGTCGCACAATCTACATAGGTATAGAAATATATCGCGACTTTAGAAGTAGCAAGTGTGATTGGACTGAGCAGTTTTCCGAGCGTAGGTGGTCCCCTTAATAGATCTCTTAGACTTTTAAGGCGCATGCTACGCGAATGCTCGAGTCTCACTCCATCCACTGGGATATATTTCACCGTCATCGTAAGATACAGGTTGATGTCAAACTAGGTGACATAGAAGTGTTGCAAAGCACATATAGATCTCAATGTGTGAGTTCTATTGACTGTATTCCTCTTCCACGGGGCGAGCAGGCACCAAGATGCTATGGGTGTTGAGCTTTTACCAAGTTGTAAACTAGATTAAGTGTTACTCTAGTGCAAGTGGGAGACTGAAGGGAATATGCCCTAGAGGCACTTAATGAACATAGTTTATTGGCAATATCCCAAATCGTTCAGTATATGTTTTACACCATGCTATAACTGTATTAAGCGAAAACATTAATACAGGTGTGGTAGATAAACAACCAGGTCCCTATCGTTAGCCTCTACTAAGACTAGTTTCGTTGCGCGATTGATGATCGAGGTTTTCCGATCATAGGGCATGGCGACGGTCGGCAATGGGAGTCATATCGTTAGGTGTAACGATGTGATGGACATACCCAGTATTTATAGGACATAGTCGTTACGCCTTAACACCGTGAGATCAACTCTTATTGTTATCCCTGGAAGATACTTTGATCGCACCAAACGTCATATCTTATATAGTGTGACAATGATAGGTGATACTTTTGGGTATCGGAAGGGGGTAGTTGAGACGAGTGGTCAACAACGGGATCTGTCAGTCCGCATTGCCGGATAGATACTCTAGGGCCCACTCGGTGAGATTATGTCAAATGAGTTTGCAAACATGTGACTAGGTCACCAGCTGACATAATATCATAGACGAGTAGAAGATAAAGATGTCGGTAACGAGATCATGCTAGGTATGGAGATATCTGAGAATGATGCTCGGACGCGCTAAGTATCGACATGACAAAGAGTTTAAGACTATACATCCAGATTTGATAGATGAAAGTCATTCGTTATATCACAGGGATTAATTCATGGGTCCATGCGTACGAGTTAGTCGTTGATCATAGAGGAGTCTTGATCATACCTGTTATTATATCGAACCGCTAGGGTAACACACTTAAGGGGTTTCGACAAGACAACCGGAAAGGAAAGAGATCACCGGGAACGTCCCGGGAATGGTCCGATGGAGATCGGGCAGCGACGAAAGAGTTTTCGGAGCTGGAATAAATTATATATAATATGTTTAATATTAATTAGTGTAATTAATGATTAAATATGATTTTATATATTTATTTTCGAATTTATTTAGGCTGATTTCCCTAAATGGGCCTTCTGGTCGAAAGAAGGCCCAAGAGGGGGGAATCCCCTTGGGGATTCGGTGGGGGCTTGGGTGGCCGACCCAGGTGGGCCAAGAGGCCCACCAGGGGGCCGGCGCACCAGGGCTGGCCGCACCAGGCATGTGGGGATAGTCCCACATTGCCTGGTGAGGAGGTTGGCTCCCCCTGGGAGCCTATATAAGAAGGGGCACCCCTGGCCTTTTAATTCACCAATTAATTCCCTAATTCTCTCTCGATCTCGTGATTCCCTTTGTCGGAGTCGCGCCGAGTAGAGGAGGGGGATCTCTTCCACCATAGCCCGCTGCCGCGTTGCTGGTGTTCCGGTCCAAGTCTTCCGCTGCTCGTCCTGGACTGGAGCTTCGGAGGCCGTCGTCTCCACCGTATGTGTGTGACGCCCTGCGAGTTGCTGCGCTAGCGGTACTTGGAGGCCTACTTCCTCCACCCGACCTCGGGGTCATCTTCGTCCTCTTCGTCGCGCCGAGTTCTCCGCGACCTAGAGGTCGGCTACGTCGTCTTGTCGTCAAAGCTTGTGCGGGAGCGTAATCCCCGCTATTCGGTCTACGAGGGTATGTATTCCGATCTCCGCCGTACTACTATATCCGCATAGTGTAGATCTTGGCTAGTTTAAGGATATCGTTGCTAGGATTTTTTTTGTTTTCTGCACACGATCCCCTTCATACACATATTTACAATTGAAGATGCTAGGCCCAAAAGGAATAATTACGGTCAGTGGAAACTTTCAAAGGTCGGGCGCTTGCGACCGTGACTTCAACAAGATCTCTGAAACGTTTAGAGATGAGAAAACATTCGAAGATCTCTCGCTTCTCAGCGACACAACCTACATGGCAGAGCATAAAAAGCAGGCTACAGGCAAGACATTTAACACCGTAGACGACACACGGACGCACCAGGTCCACCCGACGCACTCAGCAAAAACAATCAAAGTATCGACAAGCTTGCCTCCCGCATAGGAAGGCGCGCTCGTGGAATTCCTCCGTGAGAACTGAGAACTGGGATATGTTTGCATGGTCAGCTGATGACATGCCAGGCATACCCACGGAATTCACCGAGCACACTCTTCAACTCAGTCCAGGAACCAGACCCGTCAAACAAACGGTACGACGTGTATCAGGGCCTAAAAGAGACACCATCGAGAAGCATGTAGACAAGTTTCTCAAAGCAAATTTTATTCAAGAGATAAAGAAACCAGAATGGGTTGCCAATCCCGTGATAGTTGAGAAGAAGAAGACCACCGAGACAAGGATGTGTATCGACTTCATAGGGCTAAACAAATGATGCCCAAAGGACCATTTCCCACTACCCCGTATCGACCAGATTGTCGAATCTACTACGGGATGCGCCCGACTGTCATTTTTGGACGCATACTCTGGATATCATCAGATAAGAATGAAGAAAGAAGACCAAGAAAAGACAGCCTTCACAACTCCACTCGGAATATACTGCTACACTACAATGCCTTTCGGCCTAAAAAATGCAGTAGCTACTGAACGGATAGACGTCGCCTAGAGGGGGGGGGGGGGTGAATAGGCGATTTAAAACTTTTTCGAGGAGCCGGAATATCCGGTCCAAGAGTGACCGGAAATTCCGAGTAGCCGGAATATCCGGTACACAAATGACCCGGAAATTCCGGTATGCTTGATAAAGGCGGAATAAAACTAGAGGTTTACTTTAACAAGCATACAACCTAGATATATAAACTAGGCTCACCTATGTGCACCAACAACTTAAGCTAAGCAATACTAGTAACAAGATGATAGCAAGATATATGACTTCAAGCACGAAGGCTATCACAACGTAAAGTGCATAAGTAAAGAGCTCGGGTATAGAAATAACCGAGGCACGCGGAGACGAGGATGTATTCCCGAGTTCCACCCAAAGGTGTACGTCTCGTTTGGAGAGGTGTGCGCAACCACAACAGGTTAGCCGCAACGCCACAAAGGCTCACCTTCTTCTCCTGATGAACTCAACCACAAAAGGTTCGAGTTCACCTTCCACTATTGATCTCCTTTGGGGCGGAGATCGAATCCCGTACAACTCTTGAGGCACACACCCACAACTTAATTGGGGGCTCCCAAGTCTTGAGGCACACACCCACAACTTAATTGGGGGCTCTCAAGTGACCACAAAAGGTCTTGGCCACAAAAGGCCGGCCACAAAAGGCGTCTAGGGTCCAAAGACCCAAGAGTAACAAGCTCACAAGTAATACCACCACGAATCCTCGTGGAGGGCTCAAACCGATGCAAATGCAATGGCAAGAGCACACGAAGTGCTCAAGTCCTTCACTCTCAAATTCCAACACAACAACAAATGTTTATGGGGGAATAAGAGAGGAAGAACAAAGGAAACCACAAAGGAGTCAAATCCTTCACTCCCAAATCCCACCAAAAGCAACTAATGCTTATGGGGGGAGAAGAGAGGAAGAACAAAGAAGAAGAACCACAAGGAACTCCAAGAACTAGATCCACTAAGTTCCCCTCACTTAGAGGAGAGATGGATTGGTAGGATTGCAGATCTAGATCTCCTCTCAACTTTCCCTAAAGAATATGGAAGATTCAATGGAGGGATTGTGCGGGAAGTGAGCTTTCCGAGGTCAACAATGGAGTAGGAGAGAGGGGAAAGTCGTGCTGCCTTAGATTAGCTGAGGAGGAAGAAGGGGAGGGGTATCCAGGAAATATAGCCGTTGGCAGTTTCGACACTCGGAAATTCCGGTATAAGTTAGACTCGGAAATTCCGGTCATCCGGAAATTCCGGTCTAGAGAGACCCGGAAATTCCGGTCACCCGGAAATTCCGGTCTAAGAGAGCTCGGAAATTCCGTCTGGAGTCAGAAGCAAAACCAAACTTTTCCTTAGCCATTTCTGGAGGACTTTTCTGGGGGCACTCGGAAATTCCGGTATATGGAAATTTCCGAGCACAATTTCCAACTGGAGTCAGAACCCTTTTTCTCCTTTCCTTAGCCGTTTTCTTGGATGAGCTGGTGAACCGGAAATTCCGGTAGGGCGGAATATCCGGCCCCAATAATCCGAATCAGCAGAACTCCGAAACGAAAACTGCTAAAACTTTTGCAAATGAACTCCAAATGAGGTGAGACCAATTTTGTTGGAAAGATAGCGACGATGACTACCCAACAAAAAGCATCCCATAAATAGAGTAAAATCTCCACACATGGCAAGGTGTGGGACTTTCCTCAAGGAAGAACCGGCAATATTTCCGCCACCGAAAACGAAACAAGTTGTCCAAAGAAAAACCGATTTCGATGAACTAGAGCTTGACATGGAGATGAACCAAGCTCTAATTCCTCACCAACATAAAAGGCAAATAAGAACCAAGAAACATGATATGCCAAGTATGCAAAGGTTTGAGCTCTCCACAAGAATGCGATCAAGTTACTAACTTGAGAGCCCCTCTTGATAGTACGCCTATCTATCCTATAGCCCTATCAAGATCATACCTTTGCCTTGAGCATTCCACTTGAGTTGGATGATGACTATCTTGATCTCTTCAAGTGGATCATCTTTCTTGATTGCGCGTCCAATCACTTACTTGATGAAGACTTCTCCAAATACTCCCCCATGCTCACAATGGGAGAGTCTCGCTAAGCTTTGTCTTCATGTATCCATTGCAAGCACCAAGCATGGGATCTTTTCGAGAAAGCTTCTCTTGGTCTTGCACAACTCATCTTTTCTTCACTAAGATGATGTCTTGAATCTTCAAGACATACTTGCAATAAGCTTCAAGAGTCCAACACATGAACTCCACAATTCCATGAACATGATCTATAATGATATCTCAAAAGCAAACATTAGTCCATAGAGATTGTCATTCAATTACCAAAACCACACATGAGGGAAAATGCTCTTTCAATCTCCCCCATTTTGGTAATTGATGACAATCTCTTTTGAGAGGGTTTATAATATGGAATTTAACGAAAAATAATGGTTGCACTAACATCAAATACTACAAAGGTATGTGATGTTAGTCCATCCACATATATAGAGCAAACTCCCCCATAATTTATGCACGTGTGTATGAACATGAATTCATTGCATATATTATCGACCATTACCGATGGTGGAGTTTCCACTATATATATAAAACCAAGCAACGAATGCAAAGGCAAGGAAGGCAAATACTTAAGAAGATACCAAAGTAAAGAGCCAATTCCATACAACCCTCCAAAACTTCTCCCCCATTGGCAACGATTGCCGAAATGGGCGAAAGGATTTGGAAAGGTAACATAATAAGATCTCCTTCATGATTTATGCATTTCTCATGATATGAGTGAAATCAAATGCACTTATCCAATGACGAATAGATGAAGGGGATCAAACTATATTGAGGATCCAAAAAATTGCACAAGAAAGATACCAATTGAAATCCACTGGAAGGATACCAATTGCAAAGGGGAAAGCATTCACAAAGAAGCAAGCAATCAAGGGATCCAAAACCAATTGAGCAAAAAAGATATTATGATACAATGAACCAAGTGTTCTAGAAATCAAGAGGGAACTCCCCAAGGTACATGCACAATGAAAAGATTTGTCTTTCAATATGGTGTGCATAACATGGAGTCCTCGCTCCCTCCTAGATGCTTTCGAACACAAAAATGTGCAAGATTGTATAGTTAAGAAAATAAGTATACCTTGCAACGCACAAATGTTGAGCAATAAAGAGAAAGAAGTGACAAATGAAGACTTGCTCAAACGAGAAAGGGTGGGTGTGTCATGAAAATACATTTTTGGAGACTAAAAAGGATGTGCCTAAGCATCACCATAGTCTTTCAAATTATGAGGCACATAGTGCATATCATGTATTTTGCAAACAAGCACACCCAAGATGATAAATCAAATAGGATCACAAGCTTATTAAGAGGCAATGTGAAACCAATAGAAAAACAAAGCTTGTGCCATTTAGAGATCACCAAAGACTCAAGAAAGTAGTAAAAGGTGATCACTAAAGATTTTAAATACCAATTAAATATGTAACTACCCTCATGTGTATAAGTTTCTAAGTGGACACTAAGTCCTCAAAGAAACATGCACACACAATGTAGGTACAAGGTCAAGCACATGATATTCAAGAGGAAGTCATAAATACACCGATAAGAATTTTTGCTTAAAAGCAAAGCACATAGCTCAAATTATTCTTAAAGGGTATAGATGAACTTCCAACACCAAGTTCTCAAAGCATCACAAATACCCACATAGGATAAGTGATAGTTGGGATACTTCGAGACACAAAACAACTATCACATAAGGCAAATGGTTTAAGAGAATTCATCAATATTGCATATGAGAGATTTTGAAATGAATTTGCTAGATTAACACATTGGGGATCCGTGAATCATGAAAATGATTATATATATAAATATATATTCCCCTTGATGTTTAATCATCCCGGCTAACTCACATTTGCAATGAAGATGTATTGAATCAAACTTTGCAAAAACCATATCAAATGCAACTTAGAGAAACTCATGCCAAAGAACAACCTACACAAGGTTGAGAGCTAGAAGTATATGCATGAGTTAGATACTTGTTACCGAGATAGCATTGACGGTGTAGAAGATGAGAGTTCACAATCATCCAAGCTTGACTCCAAGAAGCACATGGTGAAGACATCTTCTTTAAATAGAGGCAAGCTTCCAATGCATCTCCCATGTACCTAAAACAAATCAATTACACAATGGTATCCAAACTAATTGGGTCCAAAGTAGTTAGTCCAACTACAATACATAGGACAAACTCCACATAAATATGTGCATATTGACATGAAATAGAATTTCATGCACATCTTAGCCATTTAGGATTTGATGGAGTTTATCCTATATATTGGATCTACGAAAGTAAGCATGCCATAAGATATACATAGAGTAAATATGCATGCACAAAACTTTCAAGAACCAAGCGAGATACAATTTGGACAAAACACCAATTAAATCAAGAAGCTACACAAAAGTGTGGCAAGAGAAGGATTTGTCCTCATTGTATCAAAGACTCAAACCAACACATGATTGGAGAAACCAATTTGAAAAGATATCAAATGAAAACAAGGTCAAGGCTAAACCAATGAGCATAAGAAATAAATCAAACAAGCATGCTCGAAGGTTTATCTCATCCAAAAAGGTAGACTAGGAACCATGGGATGAGATAGCCAACTCCACAAAGAAGAGTAAGGTTCCAACAAATAAACCAAGCCCTCTACACTTTTCATGATGGCACAAAGTACCAAAGACGAAAAATGTTTGTCTTTCAAAGAGACATGTCATCGGGATCAAAAATCAATTGAAGACAACTAATGTTGAATAACATATAGGATTGCTCCCCCAAGATTTGTGCATTACTTATGATCTTGTATTTGAATACAAAATGCACAAAAATGGGATCATCACTTTCCATATATATTGTTAACCAATTAGTCATGTTCAAGAAGAGCAATAAGATACAAAACCAATTTAAAAACCAATTTAAAGAATAGTGTTCTAAAGAGTATAGAGTAGCTTCCCCATGATTAGTGCATTTTTAAGATCTTTTATGTAAATACAAAATGCACACAAGTGAGATCATTACCCTCCATATATCTTTTTGAACACAAAGTTCAAGAAAAACAATAAGACCCGATACCAATTAAAAGGATGATGTTCTACTCAATGTAGGATAGCTCCCCCAAGAATAGTGCATTACTTAGAATTAAGTCTTTGAATGTAATTGCACAACAATGGGATCCTTGCTTTTCCTTTCTAACGATAGCACAACACAAATTATGAGTAGAGCAACAAAAAGATCCAAATGAAGCAAAGAAGACAAATGGGTGGTTAAATCAAAACAAAGCTTGGTGATCAAGATAAGACAATTTATTAACAATAGCCAATGTAAATATGATCAATAATTTTACCACCAATATAATTATCACTTGTCAAAGACAATGATTGTATGGAGATATTTCTCGGTGGTACATGACATATATGTATTCAAGATCATATTCACAAAACATAAGCATGTGGCAAAATAAAAGAATTTAAGAACATGCTTATCCAGATATTATTGATGACTTCACATATTCGATGATCATTCTAAGCATCAAGAAACTTTCTCACAAACAAGATACCAAAAGATGGTTGATCAAAATGCATTTAAGCAAATATGGAACTTGTTTGAGTACCATGCCACCTAGGAACAAGATAATCAACAATATCAACTCTAGGTGACATTACCTCTCATGTTCACATTTTCTAGGCTTGTAATATGCACATAGCTTATTACTCCCCCATAATGTGATAATCCATTCTTTGTAACAAGAGGCAAAAGAAATCCAACAAGAGATAATTAATGGACATTAGAATTTGAATTTCTCATGAGTAAGACATACCACAAAGAGAGTAGATAATATTGAAATATCACTACTAAGTGGTATTCCTCATGAATACACATTTTAAGGGGGTGAGTTACCAAAAAGCACATCACTCCCCCAAAATGGGATAGTCCATTAAAATCCCTAAAAGAGCCAATTAAGATAAAAACAAATAGACAAGAGGCTCAAACATACATGGTGTGCAAACCAACATACACAAGCTTGATTACTCAACATAAGTAAGTAGAGTGCACAACACATATGAAACACTAGTAAGGTACAAAACCAAACACATGCAAGGGTGCAAGTAACTTTCAATGAGTACATATGAGTTAAATACAAGTTACCGCAAGGAAGAGCATTGGATATATGCTAAGACAATATAATTCAATTGACTTGACTTGAGATAATATGGATGATGAAGATCCCTTAATTCTTCATGATGTAGTCAAGTCTCCAATGTCCTCCGTTTACACCTATTGATCAAGTTTTAGCTTGTTGGTCCCCAACTAAGTTGGGTCCTAAGAGGTTAGTCACAATAGGTTTGGCAACCCAAATGGTTCTTTTCTTGACACCACTTGGAGTACCAATAACTTTGGCAAACACATTGCCAACCTTATCCTTCCGAAGAGAATGAACATTATCAATAGTAGGAGGGTTGGATAAGGTACCATGAGTGCATGAAGAAGCAAAGTGATCCTTCCCACGACATTTGTAGCAAAGGCGGCTTTTACCTTTCTTCTTGGGAAGGGAAGGTTCTTCAACTTGGGAAGCTTGAGTTTGAACTTGAGGTTGCTTCCCTTGTTGCTTCTCACTAAGAGGCTTCTTCTTCAAAGGGCAAGATCTCACATGGTGACCTTCAACCTTGCACTTGAAACACACAATCTTGGCCGAATCAATAACTTGTTCTTGGCCCTTCTTCTTGACGAACTTGTGCTTCATCTTGTTCTTGGACTTGTTCTTGTTGTTGGAGTTGAATCCAAGTCCACTCTTGTCATGAGGAAGTTGTTGCACTCTCAACATGTTGTCGAGGGTGGACTTCCCTTCATGACACTTCTTCAAGTCTTTCTTCAAGGAAGTGACTTGTGCCTTGAGCTCTTTGAGTTCCTCTACATGGTTAGTTTCAACATATATACTAGAGCAAGTAGTAGCTACATTGTTAGAGCAACAAGGCAAGGAAAGTAATTCATCACAAGATGTAGCAATTTTATGAGTGGATGAATTACAAGAACTAGCACATGGCAATAAAGCATTAGAAGTAAAGTTTGTGCTAGTGTTCACAAGAGGCTCACAAGATTTTACCTTCGTAGTGACCGCCTCATGATCTCACTTTAGCTTAGCATGGGATGCTAGGAGATCCTCATTAGAGCTAAAAAGATTTTCATGAGTTTCTTCCAACTTCCCATACTTGCTAGTTAGCAAATCAAGTTGAGCCCTTAGCTCAACATTCTCCTTCAAAATAGATGCTTCACACAAAGTGGAGTTAGTAGCACAAGCATCATTAACATTAGTAATGGAAGGAGACAACATGACAAGCTCATTATTTAACTTAGCATTTTCTTTACTAAGCACATTACATTTAGCAATAGCATGGTCATGTTTTTTAGTGAGTTTAGCAATTACTTCATTGTTTAACTCCTCACTAGATTCTAATCTCTCCTCGAGAGCAACCCGAGTTTCTTGCTCTTCCTCAAGAGCATTCTCAAGATTATGGACCTCACCCGCAGAATCACGAGCAAGACCCCACCCTTCATGACAACGGGTCTCCATAGCCTCAAAGGTCTTCTTAAGCTCAAAAAGAGTAGTCATGATTTCTAAGAAGTTCTCATGAGCATTTTTATTATTTAAGAGAGCATGAGAGACAATATCAAACTCTCCTTAATTAGATCATCATCATCATCATTATCATCATCATGAGATATATTGGAGTGCACGGTAGGTGATACCTTATACTCCTTAGCCATTAGGCAAATGTGAGTAGTGGATGAAGACGATGAAGAGACACTTGAAGCACCTTTGAGGTCCAAGTCTTGTTCCAACAATTGTTGGGATTCCTCTACATTGTTAGCCAAACAAGTACTAGAGGAAATAGAAACATTTTGATCATGGCAACAAGACAGGGAAAGCATATCATCATGAGATTTAGTTAAGAAACTACTACATGATATGCAAGGACTATCAACACTAGCATTTAATACATTTGAAGGGCTAGAGGTGTTTAAGTCCAAAGATAGAGCATTGCAATAAGATGGGTGAGAAGTATAGTCAATAGTGGATTCACCATCAAGATTGCAATTTCTATCACCACTCACCATATCATTACCTTGTGGCAAACCACATGTCGGTGAAGTGGAGGAAGTCGTGAGCTCATCACGACCGGATGTGGAAGGAGGACAATCATCCTTGGAAATGTTGGACACCTCATATATATCTTGAAGTTTTGTCCATAATTCATGAGCGCTCCGAAAAGGCATGATCGACGCAAGGACTACATCGCTCAAAGCACATATAAGACCATTAGATGCTAGAGTATCGAGATAAGAGTTTTTCTCATCCTCTACAGATAATTCTTGAGAATCCTTTGGAGGAGAAAAACCCATATCTACAATACTCTCTCAATTAGAACCCATGTCTCTAAAAAGATTAAGCATGCGAATTTTCCAAACATCATAATTTGTGCCATCGAATCTATAAGAGGGATTGTGCACTAGATCTCTAAACGACATCTTTATCTCTAGGCGGTTAGTCCTAATAATGAGATAACCTGGCTCTGATACCAATTGAACGGATAGACGTCGCCTAGAGGGGGGGGGGGGGGGGGGGGTGAATAGGCGATTTAAAACTTTTTCGAGGAGACGGAATATCCGGTCCAAGAGTGACCGGAAATTCCGAGTAGCCGGAATATCCGGTACACAAATGACCCGGAAATTCCGGTATGCTTGATAAAGGCGGAATAAAACTAGAGGTTTACTTTAACAAGCATACAACCTAGATATATAAACTAGGCTCACCTATGTGCACCAACAACTTAAGCTAAGCAATACTAGTAACAAGATGATAGCAAGATATATGACTTCAAGCACGAAGGCTATCACAACGTAAAGTGCATAAGTAAAGAGCTCGGGTATAGAAATAACCGAGGCACGCGGAGACGAGGATGTATTCCCGAGTTCCACCCAAAGGTGTACGTCTCGTTTGGAGAGGTGTGCGCAACCACAACAGGTTAGCCGCAACGCCACAAAGGCTCACCTTCTTCTCCTGATGAACTCAACCACAAAAGGTTCGAGTTCACCTTCCACTATTGATCTCCTTTGGGGCGGAGATCGAATCCCGTACAACTCTTGAGGCACACACCCACAACTTAATTGGGGGCTCCCAAGTCTTGAGGCACACACCCACAACTTAATTGGGGGCTCTCAAGTGACCACAAAAGGTCTTGGCCACAAAAGGCCGGCCACAAAAGGCGTCTAGGGTCCAAAGACCCAAGAGTAACAAGCTCACAAGTAATACCACCACGAATCCTCGTGGAGGGCTCAAACCGATGCAAATGCAATGGCAAGAGCACACGAAGTGCTCAAGTCCTTCACTCTCAAATTCCAACACAATAACAAATGTTTATGGGGGAATAAGAGAGGAAGAACAAAGGAAACCACAAAGGAGTCAAATCCTTCACTCCCAAATCCCACCAAAAGCAACTAATGCTTATGGGGGGAGAAGAGAGGAAGAACAAAGAAGAAGAACCACAAAGGAACTCCAAGAACTAGATCCACTAAGTTCCCCTCACTTAGAGGAGAGATGGATTGGTAGGATTGCAGATCTAGATCTCCTCTCAACTTTCCCTAAAGAATATGGAAGATTCAATGGAGCGATTGTGAGGGAAGTGAGCTTTCCAAGGTCAACAATGGAGTAGGAGAGAGGGGAAAGTCGTGCTGCCTTAGATTAGCTGAGGAGGAAGAAGGGGAGGGGTATCCAGGAAATATAGCCGTTGGCAGTTTCGACACTCGGAAATTCCGGTATAAGTTAGACTCGGAAATTCCGGTCATCCGGAAATTCCGGTCTAGAGAGACCCGGAAATTCCGGTCACCCGGAAATTCCGGTCTAAGAGAGCTCGGAAATTCCGGCTGGAGTCAGAAGCAAAACCAAATTTTCCTTAGCCATTTCTGGAGGACTTTTCTGGGGGCACTCGGAAAGTCCGGTATATGGAAATTTCCGAGCACAATTTCCGACTGGAGTCAGAACCCTTTTTCTCCTTTCCTTAGCCGTTTTCTTGGATGAGCTGGGGAACCGGAAATTCCGGTAGGGCGGAATATCCGGCCCCAATAATCCGAATCAGCAGAACTCCGAAACGAAAACTGCTAAAACTTTTGTAAATGAACTCCAAATGAGGTGAGACCAATTTTGTTGGAAAGATAGCGACGATGACTACCCAACAAAAAGCATCCCATAAATAGAGTAAAATCTCCACACATGGCAAGGTGTGGGACTTTCCTCAAGGAAGAACCGGCAATATTTCCGCCACCAAAAACGCAACAAGTTGTTCAAAGAAAAACCGATTTCGATGAACTAGAGCTTGACATGGAGATGAACCAAGCTCTAATTCCTCACCAACATAAAAGCCAAATAAGAACCAAGAAACATGATATGCCAAGTATGCAAAGGTTTGAGCTCTCCACAAGAATGCGATCAAGTTACTAACTTGAGAGCCACTCTTGATAGTACGCCTATCTATCCTATAGCCCTATCAAGATCATAACTTTGCCTTGAGCATTCCACTTGAGTTGGATGATGACTATCTTGATCTCTTCAAGTGGATCATCTTTCTTGATTGCGCGTCCAATCAGTTGCTTGATGAAGACTTCTCCAAATACTCCCCCATGCTCACAATGGGAGAGTCTCGCTAAGCTTCGTCTTCATGTATCCATTGCAAGCACCAAGCATGGGATCTTTTCGAGAAAGCTTCTCTTGGTCTTGCACAACTCATCTTTTCTTCACTAAGATGATGTCTTGAATCTTCAAGACATACTTGCAATAAGCTTCAAGAGTCCAACACATGAACTCCACAATTCCATGGACATGATCTATAATGATATCTCAAAAGCAAACATTAGTCCATAGAGATTGTCATTCAATTACCAAAACCACACATGAGGGAAAATGCTCTTTCAGCTACCTACCAGCGCATGATGCAAAACTATCTTAAAGCACATATTGGAAAAAATGTGGAAGTTTACATCGACGATATAGTGATCAAGTCAAAAAAGGAGTGCACACTACAAGCATACATAAAGGAGACATTCGATAACCTCAGAAGCTATATCATAAAACTGAACCCAGAGAAATACACCTTTGGAGTCCTGACAGGAGAGCTCTTGGGATACTTGGTGTCAGCAAGAGGAATTGAAGCAAATCCAGAGAAGATACATGCTATACTAACTATGCAAAGGCCTACAAAACTATATGAAGTACAACAACCGACAGGAAGATTGGCAACCCTCAGTCGGTTCATCAGCAACTCACTAAACCTTATCGACTGATGAAGAAAGCAGATAAATTCGAGTGGACAGAGGAAGCAGTAGCGGCTTTCATAGACCTCAAGAGAACACTCACTAAACCTCCCATTCTAGCAGCACCAAAGGAAAAGGAGCCGCTATACCTTTATGTGGCAGCAACAAACAGAGTGGTTAGCACAGTACTGGTAGTCGAGCGCATGGAAGAAGGAAAAACCCAGAGTATGCAAAGGCCAGTCTACTACATCAGCGAGGTGTTATCCCTATAAAAGCAAACATATCCACACTTCCAGAAGCTAGCTTAGGCGGTATTCATAACAACAAGGAAGCTACGACACTACTTCATAGAATACCCAATAACGGTGATCAGCAAATCAGCAATCAGAGACATACTCACCAATCCAGACGCAATAGGACGAGTCGCCGAATGGCTCATTGAGATGGGGCCACTCGGGATAACATACGATCACCCAAAAGCTATCAAAGCTCAAGTGATGCCAGATTTCACCATAGAGTGGATCGAGTCATAATTACTATGAACACCAGACATATCCAATTCATGGACAATGTATTTTGATGGGTCCAAGAAAAACGAAGGGGCAGGAGCAGGGGTAGTACTAATATCCCCAAAAGGAGACAAACTAAGATACGTACTCCAAATGGATTTCCCAACGCCACCCAACAACGAGGCCGAGTACGAAGGTCTAATACATGGCACACGAATGGCTAAAGCATTGGGATGCACTCGACTGATGATATATGGCGACTCAAACCTGGTGGTACATCAGACAATTAAGGCTTGCGACGCCATAGCGGACAATATGATCGAATATCGCAATTTATACAACACATTGGAAGGCGATTTCGACGGTTGCGAACGAGAAAGGAGATCGCATATCAGACGAGAAAGCAATGAGTAAGCAGACATGCTAGCCAACATTGGGTCGACTAAGGCGCAAGTCCCACCAGGTGTGTTTCTGGAACGCATCACGCACAGATCGATCCACAAGAAGCGGTCAACGACAAATTCAAAAGAAGCCACGGCAGGTAGCACACGTACCACACTAGACCCAGCAGTCGAAGTCCTCTTATGCCAAGGCGATCATGTGACTCCAGCCTGGACCGAGCCAATTTTAGCATATATGCTCCGACAGGAGCTACCAGACAACACATCAGAAGTCAGAAGGATTACTCGAAGAGCAAAAGCATACACCATTATCAACGGTGAACTTTACAAGCGAAGCACGTCAGGTGTCTTCCAAAGATGCGTAGATTTAGAGGATGGCAAAACTATACTTCGTGACATTCATGCATGAACTTGCGGACATCATGCTGGCAGAGCAGGATTCTACTAGCCTACTGCACTCAAAGACGCAGAAGATATCGTCAGAACATGCATCGGGTGCCAAAATTTTGCAACAAAACCCCACGCGCCATTATCAGCACTCAAAACTATACCATTAACATGGCCGTTCGCCCAATGGGGGCTCGATATGGTAGGACCACTTAAGAAATCGTCACCTGTAGGACATACACACCTACAGGTGGCAGTCGACAAATTCACAAAATGGATCGAAGCAATCCCAATCACAAGTTCAACAGCATCCACAACAGTCAAGTTCATAAAATCCATAGTTTATCGCTTTGGTGTTCAAACAGCACAATCACAGACAACGACACAAACTTCACGGCGGAATAATTTCAAACCTTTTGCAAAGAATGGGATGTCACACTCAACTATGCATCAGTAGCACATCTGCAGTCTAATGGACAGATCGAGAAAGCAAACGGCCTCGTATGTGCGGGCATCAAGAAAAGGCTACTAGTTCCATTCAAAAGAGCCGCGAGTGCTTGGGTCGAGGAACTACCAGCGGTACTTTGGAGTATTCGAACAACCCCAAACACGTCGACACAGTTCACTCCATTCTTTATGGTCTACGGAGCAGAGGCAGTACTGCCACCAGAAGTAAGATTTGGCGCACGAAGATTAGAAGCGTACGAAGAAAAAGAGGCAAATGTGTCACAAGAGGACGCTTTGAATGTACTCGTCGAATCACGCGACACGGCCGTGGCCCGCACAGCTGTTTACCAGCAGGACCTAAGAAACTATCACAGTCGACTTCTTCGACCAAGGGCTTTCGAGGTAGGCGACTTGGTGTTGCGACTAAAACAGAAGAAAGTCCACAAACTCGCGTCACCATGGGAAGGACCATTCGTAGTCACGGAAGTCATCGAAGGAGGAGCTTATCGACTGAAGCTTGCACAAACATGAGAACTATCACATAACCCATGGAATGTGGCACACTTACGTCGTTTCTACGCATAGGTCTCTCGACAAATCATTGTAAAGTCGTAGTAGATTCCAGACGCGCTCTTTTCCTTACCAGGGTACCCATGGGAACTGGAAGATTTTTAATGAGGCGGTCTACGGGACATATATTCTCAATAAATGATACTTTGCTACAAAATCTTGGCCACACACATACACCCGATGGACTCGGGGGATGGATCTTATTAAAAGTCATAAAAACACATAAACCCACCCGACAGGCTCGGGGGCTGGGTCTTACTTAAAAGGTTCATAAACACATAAACCCACCCGACGGGCTCGGGGGCTGGGTCTTACTTAAAAGGTTCATAAACACATAAACCCACCCGACGGACTCGGGGGCTGGGTTTTACTCAAAGATCATACATGCACACTCACCCGATAGACTCGAGAAATTGAGACTCGTTTCATACTACAAAATCACATACGACTCACTCGACGGGATCGAGAGCGGGATCTCAAGGAAGACAAGAAAGCTAGCGTGGCTCGAACAAGTCAGAAAAACAGAAAACAAGCAATACACAGAATATTCTGCGAGGTCTTACATTGCAATAGAGAACGCAGTCTATTACACACGGAACAGTCACTCGTGAGCTACCAACTTGGCCTTGTGGCCACGCAACTGAAGCTCGGCGGCCACGGCGGCTTGACGATGCTCTCCAGTACAAATGCTAACCTGAGCAAGACGAGCAGTGGTACCTGAGATTCCTCGATAAGACGAAGGTTTCCCGTTCGACTTCTTCGGGTAATCCGACAGAGAAGTCTCATAATTAGCCTCGACGCCATTTGCCAGCAGCATCTTCAGAGTAATTTCCGAGCCACGAACTGACAAATCGCGTGCCCACTGAGTAAGAGTCGTCGTACCAGGGCCAAGCACTTTGGAAAACTCCTCCGCAGACGAAGGAATGGCAGTCCCGGGCAAAACTTTTGCAAAAACGACACTTAGTGTCTGAACGGACACATCCAGAAAGCGCTGAGTACTGTCCAGCTCTTCACAAGAATGGACTTGCTGATCATGAAGTTCTCTCTCTAGGGCGGCCACTCGATCTTCAAGAGAAGTTTTTTCCTCTACAAGATAACATAGTATGAGAAGGCAGAGCAAAAGACGGTTCAATCACAAGAACAAGCAAAAAAGGTAGAGCCTTACGACTGATCCGTTCCAGGGAAGAACGCAGGCGGCTCTTTTCTTCTTCCGCGTGCACAAAGGCTTGGCCAACGGCGACCAAACCACTTACAGCAGGCTACAAGGAGAACAAGAGATGGCCAATCGAGTCAGAAGAGAATGACGCACAAAACAAAGAAAGACGAGCACAAAAAAAAGGGGGGAAGAAAGATTTACATGGTCAAGCCAAGAAGAAGAGACGGAAGATCAAAGATCGCCGACCCTGGCAGGAGGGCAAAGACGATCTCGCCTGATAAAGGAGATGTTCGTATAACTAAACGACGAGACAGTAAAGAGCAAACAAGAGATAGTCGAAGGACAAACTTACCTCTCTACATCAACATCAGCAGAAGAAGCCACATCAACCGAAGACAGATCCACATCAACGGAATCAACGTCGCCAGCTCGGCGCAGTCGATGACGCTTAGTTGAGGGCACAGTCACATAATCGGCCACTGCCAAAGGAACCCCCGGTGGCAGTTGCCTCAGAGGCAACCACGCTATCAGCAAGGCAAGAGACTCCAAGACCACCAACTTCAGCGGAAGAAGCCTTTTCTGCAGTTGAACCGTGTTCAGGTAGCGGCGGCGACTGGTGATCCCTGAGCACGACACAATACAAAACAAGTCAGTCAAGAACATAGGGAAGAACATACTAGCGACCGAGAAGAGCGATAAAAGCTGGGCAAGCAGAAAATCAGAATACCTCGGGAATAGGAGTCCCAAGGCCATAAGGGAACACGGAGAAGTCGAAAGAAGCAATATCAACAGGCGAGATTCCAGTGATATGTTTCACATAACCGTGAAACCCATGGCTGGACAGCTCAATTGGACTCATACGAGTAGCGTCAAGACATCCCTCATATCGCCACAAGGGGTGCACTCGTAGTCGCAAAGGCCAAACTTGGCGGTGCACATACGTGCTTGTAACATCCCAAATTTCTCAAAAATTTAAAACTTTGCATTCATGCATCATGCATCATAAAAGTATGACATTGAAATCACATAAGGAGTAAATAGAATTGTAATTATAATATTAAATAGAATTGCTTTTCATTTAAGAGATTTAATTGAGCTCTATACAAATCAGTATTTTATTATTTTATTTATTCAGAAAAATGATATCAAAAAGTTACAAATTTAATTAGCTTTTCAAAACATATTTTTATGAATTTTTCTGAAATGTTTTGATAAGTTTTAAAAATCAAATTTGAATTAAAGGTTTTAAATCAGAAAATGTTTTGTTAAAAAAAAAAAGGGAGGAGACGACCCAACTGGGCCGAAGCCCATTTCTCTCCCTCGCTATCCGCCGCGCGCGCAGTACAGAAGCCCACGCCGCAGCCCACCTCCTCTCCTCTCCCGCTGACGGCCTGGTCCCACATGTCATCATCTCCGTCGTCTGGAGCACGAACTCTACCGAAATCCTAACGAACTCGAACGCAAATCGGATCAAATCCGTTGTTTAAGCACGGATTAATCGGTCCCCTACGCCCATATATAAACCCCCCCCTCCGCCTCCGCCTCCCGCGTCCAAAACCCTAACAGAACCCGCCGGATTCGCGAGATCTTCATCGACATTGCCGCCGCCGTGGACTGCCGTTTTCCGGTGAGTTCGACACGCGAGCTTCGCCTCCACGTCCCCTCTGCACCTCCCCTTCATCGTACGCATCTAACGGACAAGCTCCGGCGTGTTTTTGTGCATCAGGACGATCGATCCATCGAAGCCCGACGCCGCCACCCGCCGCGCTCCTCCGACGAACTCGCAGGGGAAAGGAAGAGCCACCCCGACCACCTCCGTCGCGCCATCGAGTCCGCCGTCGTCTCCCGCGTCCAGTGGTACGAGCTTTACCCCTCCCCTAGCTGTAGAACGTGAGATTTCACCGTTTCCGACGATGGCGCCGCCGCGGGCGCGAAAACGACGGCGAGCCGCGCCGCCCGACCTCCCCCTTCCGATCTGGACCCTTAGAATAGATCCAACGGGCGAGAACAGATCACTTATACCGCTTCGTCGGCCGATCTGGAGCGTTAGATCTAAGTTAGATCGCACGGTCCAGCGCGCGCGATCCGCGCGAACCGGTACCAGCCAATCAGCTGCTGCCGCGTGGCATTTTCTTTTTCTATTTTCGGCAGAGATTTGTTTTAAAAACAGAAAATAGCACAAACTTGTAAAAATCATATCTTTTGATCTGTTCATCCAAATTTGATGAATTTTATATCCACTTGTAGCTCTGCTCGTGTAGTTTAATATGGTATTATTAGTTTATCCTGTTATAGCATATTAAATTGTGAAATTAAATTGTTTAACTCTCGGATATTAAATCAATAACTCAATTAATAATTTTTCTCTCCAAATAAATCCAATTGTTTTGCAGAGATATTAATGCCCTCTGTCCAGAGAGTGCAACATGATATTTATTTGATACCTTTCTAATAGACTTAAAGAAATTGTTTTTATAATTTAAAACTACAAATATGTTCAATTATTTAAATGATTAATTAAAATATTTAAAATATTGATCATTTCATTTTTATGCATGAATAACAGAGAACTTAATATAGTAATTAATTGGTCTTGTGAAATTCATTGCATATCAAGCATGCATACATATTTTTGTATTGATATTCTAAGTGTTATGTTTGTGTGCTTATTGAGTGTTATTATTTTGTCTTTAGATTGTGAAGAGGAGGAAGGTCCTTGTGATTGTTATTCCTGTTGTGCTTGTTCCCTTTGTTACCAAGGCAAGTGACACTCATCATCTATCCTATGTTTTCTATATGCATTATTAGTAGATTTTTGAGTAGTATGCATGATAGGGAAAAATTGGATACTATCTTAGAATGCTAAGTTAGTCTACACTTTGAAAATATCCTAGTAGAATGTAGCCATCCCTTCCCTTGCAGCCACCAAAAGTTTCATTAGATGCTTAGCTATGCTATAAAGAAGTTTACTTATCATGTTATGGAATTATTGCTAAGTGTTAAAACATTGAATACACTTCTGGGTGGAATTGGTTGTTTGGTTTATGTTGAGTGGCTTTTGGGACTATGCTTGTGGTTGTCTTCGCCTAGGATGAATTTCTATTCTACTTAGGGCCATGAGTATGGTGGTTTTCACCCAGAAGTGCACTTGTGGACGGCCACCCAGGAACAAAGAGATTACTAAGTCCCTCCAAGTTTAGAAGCTTCCCGTGCAGCCTTTTGACAATGGGCTCTGTCTAGAACGACTAAGTTGTGAGAGTGCAACCTGTCAGCTTGACAAGCAGATGTAGAATTGATAGGTGGAACGGGTCTTGCTAGTATGGTTGCATTCTTCTTCTGAAAGTTCTTGTCTCAATTCTCTCCTTTCCATAATACACTCCGCGTGTATAGGATATCTCGGACAAATTGAGTCTTAAGGTGAAAGTGCACAACCTCTGCAGAGTCGACAAACTGAGTACTCAGCCGTGTCCCCGGTGATGGACAACTTCGAGCAACTGGACAAGGATGGACAGAAGAATCTCAACATGGTTTTTGTAAAGTAAAATTTGACTAAGGAACGAATTATTGGTGCACTTGGGCTTCATCCCTTGGTGCCAAGTTTTGAGATACAAAAGTGTTTTTACAAAAGATAGGAGAAAACTGGCTTTCTGCAAAATAGCCTACAAACTCCACTAAGCCAAATATGCATATAGAATTAGCCTTACCATAATTTTATCCACCATAGTCACTTGCCAATACTTCATTGTATTGACCTCCTTCGGGGGCTGCATATTCAAATGTGCAGGTAATTCTGATGAGGAGTAAGTTTGGACTCGATTCTACACCCAACATGTCTGCTCGTGGCGTATGCTAGAAGAGAAGGCCCATTGCTTTTATTTACGTTGTGAACTCTGAATATTTTAGCTAGTCTTCATGACTATGCACTTTGTAATAAAGCTATACTTGGCTATTTTTGGATCTCGATGTAGTATTTTGATACTTATGCAATGATACTATATATTTTGTACTGTGGTGCTAGCAGTGATCCAGGGACTAGCACATAACACAGGTGTTCCATCTTTATTTAAAGATGGGGCGCTACAAAATGGTATCAGAGCAAAGTGTTGCCTGTAGGTTCGAGCCCTTAGGATTGGTTAAGCCTGCTTTTTGATCATAATATTACCTTCCTTGAAGTATGTTGGATCCTAACGGCATAGTGGGATGAAGCGGCCCGGGACTAACCTTACATGTCCGCGTACATGAGACCTGTTCCACAATTATAAGTGGCTGGCCGGGTGTCTGTCTCTCTCACTATAGTGAATATCCGACTTACAAAAGAGTTGATAATAGTGTTGATCACCTGTTAGAAAAGAACTTCTTTTCCCTAAGTATCTAAGTACACCACAATTAGTTTATCTTACCTTTGTCTTGTCTAATAAACTCTACCTTTACCACTTAAGGATGTCATTCTTCACTTATCAAACCGCGGAGGACTTCAAGGACATGTGCTTTGGAAGATATCTTCTAGAGTTGGTAGAACTGTTGACACTTCCAACACCCATCATCAAGGCAAGCCAGCTGAAGCACTTCAAAAGAGAAGACTTATGGGGAATTCGCCTTTACCAACAAGGGCGCCAGATTGAACCCAAGACTGAAGACATCCAGTTCAAGTCAATTAGTGACTCCCTGGAGAAAGGGCTGAATCTCGTCACGCAAGAGCTAATAGGACGTCTTTGCTTGCAATACCAAGAAGAGTTAAAAGACCACTACTTTGCTCACCTTGGCCAACGTGACGAACATGGGATTCCTTACCGTATTAGTGAGGAAGACAAAAACAAACCAGAACCCTTGTACCCATATCTCCAAGACTTAGAACTTCATCTCTGGCAACTAGAAGAAGATAGACGCAATGAGCTGTTGAAAAATGATGAAATAATGGCACAAGTCAAGGAGACTCAAAAGAAGATTGAAGCCCAAGAAGAGGTGGCCAACGCTCAAGAGGAGAAGTTCCGAGCTCAAGAGAAGAAGTTCCAAAGCCAAGAAAAGAGAATTAGAGACAAGAACAAGGAGATCAGGACCCTGAAGGATGAAATTCAGAGCAACGACGTCGAGTTCGAAGCTGATCGAGATTTGATCGAGACTCTACGCCGTGAGAAGAGAATGCTACAAGAGAAGATTGAAGCCCTAGAGAAGGAAGCAATCGAGACTCTGCACCGTGAGACAACCAAGTTACAAGAGAAGAACGAGGCCTTGGAGAAGGAGGTGAATGACTACAAGGAGATCCTTACGAAGGAAGGCATCGTCATCGAGGAAGTCGAAGAAGATGAAGGGGACGTCATGGACGAAGTTTAGACTTAGTAGTTGGACCACCATATTCTCTCTCGTTTAGTTCGTCGTTCTTTTAAAAACATTGATCTCCAACTTGTGGTGTGACAATGTTAGTATGTTGGTTTGCAGACTTTGTGTTTTATTTGATCAACTTAGAATGCTTGTTTGGTTTTGCTTAGTAGACTTTTCTTTTAAGTTGTCTTATGAGTGTGGTTTGTGTTGACTTGATTGTTTTGTGCATGGGTAGGATTTTTCCTCTCTTAGTTCTGTCTATCTTTCACTCATCTATGCTGAAAAACCCCTACAGATGCCTCCTCGTCGTGATACCAACAACGACGACGCCATGCAACAACTGATGGCCGCTCAAGCTCAGTTGATGAATATGATGACTCAGTTCATTGCAGCAACCAACAACAACAACAACAACAACAACAACAACAACAACCCGCCACCTCCACCACCACCCCCAGTGGACAGACTTGCCAGATTCCTAAGGCTTAGGCCTAATAAGTTCTCCTATGCTTCTGAACCAATAGTGGCGGATGATTGGCTCCGCTCAGTCAACAAGGACTTAGTAACTTGTGAATGTTCTGAGGCAGAAAAAGTGAGGTTCACTGCACACTTGTTGGAAGGACCCGCAGCATTGTGGTGGGAGAATTATCAAGTGACTCATCCTTTGGATGGCATGACTTGGGATGCGTTCAAGGAAGGCTTCCGGAATGCTCACATCTCCTCAGGAATAATGAATCTGAAGAAAGATGAATTTCGCAGTTTGAGACAAGGTGGTAGAACTCTGAAGGAGTATATGGATGACTTCTGTATGCTATCAAGGTATGCACCAGAGGACATTGATACTTATGCAAAAAGGAAGGAAAAATTTCTCAATGGACTTAAGGGAGAACTGAAGATACCGTTGTCTGTGGCTTATACTCCAAACTATCAAGCTCTGCTGGATCAAGCTATCACCTTGGACAACAACATAAGAAAGGAAGAGAACAGGAAGAGGAAGTTCAGTGCAAGTAAAGTTCATTCTGAAGGAACATATAAGAAACACGCCTCTGAAGTCAGTAGCCATAAACCCTGGAATCACTCCAACACTGGTAGTGGCCAAAAACATCATGGTCATAACCACAATGGAGGATACAAAGGAAATAATGGAGGATACAATGGAAATAATGGTGGATCCAGGGGAAACCATCATCATGGCCAAAATCATGGGAATGGTAATCACCGTCCTAACCATGAAGGGAGGAAAAACTTGTCTAATGTGACTTGCTTCAAATGCAAGAAGACAGGACATTATGCAACTGAATGCCCAGAGAGGAAGGCTGATGAAAATTCCAAGCCCAATCCTTTTCAGAAGGGGCAAGTGAACCACATCAATGTGGAAGAAGTTCATGATGAACCTGATGCTGTGATTGGTACGTTCTTGCTCAATTCCTTTCCAGCATTAGTTTTATTTGATACTGGAGCATCTCATTCATTCATATCAAGAGCTTTTGTTAACAAGCATGGGTTAGCTGAGGAAAGTCTAGGAAAACCTATTAGGGTAAGTTCACCGGCAGGAGAGATGCTAGTAAATTCCGGTTGTAGGCAGTTAGACTTGCTTATTGGAAAACACACCTTCCCGACAGACTTAGTCATCCTAGAGACCCAAGGATTGGATGTTATCATCGGAATGGATTGGATGACTCGTTTTGAAGGAATCATAGATTGTGCAAATAGAGCGATCACCCTCACCACCCCAGAGAAAAGGAAGATTAAGTTCCGATCAACTTTCGAACTTAAGAAGGTTAGGCTAAATTCTCTTAAGGGGGTTAGCCTTGGTGATGTGCTTATTGTCAAGGAATACCCAGATGTTTTTCCGGAGGAACTACCGGGAATGCCACCTGATAGAGATGTAGAGTTTCTCATCGAATTGAAGCCGGGAACAGGGCCAATAGCTAAAAGACCTTATCCTATGGCTGTCGATGAATTGAAAGAACTCAAGAAGCAATTAGAAGAACATATTCAGAAAGGATTCATTCGTCCAAGTTCATCGCCATGGGGAGCACCAGTCTTATTTGTTAAGAAGAAGGACCAAACCCAGAGGCTAGTCACGGATTACAGAGATATAAATGAGCAAACTATCAAAAACAAGTATCCGTTACCTAAGATAAATGAACTATTTGATCAACTGGAAGGTGCTTGTGTTTTCTCAAAGATCGATCTTCGATCGGGGTACCTTCAAATGAAAGTTAGAGAAATGGACATACCCAAAACTGCATTTGTTACGAGATATGGCTCTTATGAGTACACAGTAATGCCCTTTGGATTAACCAATGCACCAGCCTATTTCATGAATATGATGAATAAAGTGTTCATGGATTTTCTGGACAAGTTTGTGGTAGTGTTCATAGATGATATTCTCATCTACTCTAAGAGTCACAAAGAACATGAAGAGCACTTGAGTCTGGTATTACAGAGACTACGTGAACATAAGTTGTATGCCAAGTACAGCAAGTGTGAGTTTTGGTTAGAACAAGTCGGATTTTTAGGCCATGTGGTGTCCAAGGAAGGGATAGCAATGGATCCTGAAAAGGTTTCAGCTGTAACAAATTGGAAACCGCCGAAGAATGTTGGTGAATTACGAAGTTTTCTGGGTCTAGCCGGGTACTACCGACGATTCATCGAAAACTTCTCCAAGATTGCCAAGGCCTTGACGGAATTATTAAAGAAGGAGAAGAAATTTGAGTGGACAGAGGCATGCGAAGCCAGTTTTCAGGAGTTGAAGAAACGTCTGGTTTCAGCCCCAGTTCTATGCTTACCTGATTTGGAGAAGGAATTTCAAGTTTACTGTGATGCTTCACGCCAAGGTTTGGGAAGTGTGTTGATGCAGGAGGGCAGAGTGGCATCTTATGCCTCTAGACAACTCAAGAAACATGAAGCAAATTATCCAACTCATGATCTCGAGTTAGCATCAGTAGTGCATGCTCTGAAAACTTGGAGACCCTACCTGATGGGAAAAAGATGCGAGGTATTCACGGACCACAAAAGTTTGAAGTACATATTCACACAGAAGGAGTTGAATATGAGACAAAGAAGATGGCTGGAACTTATTAAAGATTATGATCTGAGCCTTCAATACCATCCGGGAAAAGCTAATGTGGTAGCAGATGCTCTGAGTCGTAAGGTGTATGTGAATGGCCTTACAGCGGGAGAATTACCCGAGGAATTATGCAAGGCATTCAAGGACCTCAGATTGGAAGTAGTACCTGAAGGGTTTGTAACCTCATTAGTTGTACAACCCACTTTGATGGACAAGATTCGTGAAGCTCAAAAAGGAGACAAGGAAATAGAAGAGATCAAAGTCAATTTGGAAGCTGGAAAAGCTAAAGGATTTCATGAGGACGAGCAGGGAATTTTGTGGTTTGAAAAACGTGTATGTGTGGCCAATGACCCTGATATTAGGAAGTTAATTCTGCAAGAAGCTCATGAAACACCTTATTCCATTCATCCGGGAAATACCAAGATGTATATGGATGTGAAGGAGAGATTTTGGTGGAATAACCTGAAGAAGGAGATAGCAGAATACATCGCTAAGTGTGATGTATGTAGTCGAGTAAAGGCAGAACATCAGAAACCAGCAGGACTCTTACAACCTTTGAAAGTACCGGATTGGAAGTGGGACTCCATTGGGATGGACTTCATCACTGGACTACCCAGGACCAGATCGGGTTATGATTCTATTTGGGTTATTGTTTGTCGCCTAACCAAAATAGCTCACTTCATACCCGTGAAGACCACTTATACTAGTGCTAAGCTAGCTGATATTTACATGAAGAGAATTGTGTGCCTTCACGGCGTTCCTAAAAGTATCGTGTCTGATAGAGGGACCCAGTTCACTTCTCATTTTTGGAAGCAGTTGCACGAATCCTTGGGAACCAGATTGGAATTCAGTACGGCTTTCCACCCGCAAACAGATGGTCAGACTGAAAGAGTGAATCAGATTTTAGAAGATATGTTAAGAGCTTGTGCGCTCGACTATGGATCTAGTTGGGATGATAATTTGCCATACGCTGAGTTCTCCTACAACAATAGTTACCAAGCCAGTATTGAGATGGCACCGTTTGAAGCCTTATATGGAAAGAAATGCACAACTCCACTGTTGTGGAGTGGTGTAGGAGAACGGAGTTTCTTTGGGCCTGATATAATACAGGATGCTGAAGAGAAAGTCAGGCTGATTAAGGACAGATTGAAAATAGCACAATCACGTCAGAAAAGCTACGCAGATTCCAAGCGTAGAGAAGTCACTTATGAAGTGGGAGATAGAACCTATCTAAGGGTGTCACCACTTCGGGGTGTGAAAAGATTTGGAATAAAAGGAAAGTTAGCACCTCGATTCATTGGACCATTCAAAATTCTTTCTCGCAAAGGTGAAGTGGCCTATGAGTTAGAACTACCTGAAGTACTGTCTGCTGTTCATAATGTGTTCCATGTCAGTCAGTTAAAGAAATGTCATCCCGAGATGATGGGAGTTTCCTTAAAGGATACAGTACCCCTCGAGGAGGTACAATTGGAGAGTGATCTGACATACGAAGAGAAGCCCATCAAGATATTACAGACCGCAGAAAGAGTAACCCGTACCAAAACCATTAAGTTTTGCAAGGTCCAGTGGAATCATCACACCGAAGACGAAGCCACTTGGGAACGAGAGGATGACCTCCGAGAAGACCACCCACACCTATTTGCTGACCTTTCCGAAGCTCGAGGGCGAGCTTCTTCTTAAGGGGGTTAGTCTGTAACATCCCAAATTTCTCAAAAATTTAAAACTTTGCATTCATGCATCATGCATCATAAAAGTATGACATTGAAATCACATAAGGAGTAAATAGAATTGTAATTATAATATTAAATAGAATTGCTTTTCATTTAAGAGATTTAATTGAGCTCTATACAAATCAGTATTTTATTATTTTATTTATTCAGAAAAATGATATCAAAAAGTTACAAATTTAATTAGCTTTTCAAAACATATTTTTATGAATTTTTCTGAAATGTTTTGATAAGTTTTAAAAATCAAATTTGAATTAAAGGTTTTAAATCAGAAAATGTTTTGTTAAAAAAAAAAGGGAGGAGACGACCCAACTGGGCCGAAGCCCATTTCTCTCCCTCGCTATCCGCCGCGCGCGCAGTACAGAAGCCCACGCCGCAGCCCACCTCCTCTCCTCTCCCGCTGACGGCCTGGTCCCACATGTCATCATCTCCGTCGTCTGGAGCACGAACTCTACCGAAATCCTAACGAACTCGAACGCAAATCGGATCAAATCCGTTGTTTAAGCACGGATTAATCGGTCCCCTACGCCCATATATAAACCCCCCCCTCCGCCTCCGCCTCCCGCGTCCAAAACCCTAACAGAACCCGCCGGATTCGCGAGATCTTCATCGACATTGCCGCCGCCGTGGACTGCCGTTTTCCGGTGAGTTCGACACGCGAGCTTCGCCTCCACGTCCCCTCTGCACCTCCCCTTCATCGTACGCATCTAACGGACAAGCTCCGGCGTGTTTTTGTGCATCAGGACGATCGATCCATCGAAGCCCGACGCCGCCACCCGCCGCGCTCCTCCGACGAACTCGCAGGGGAAAGGAAGAGCCACCCCGACCACCTCCGTCGCGCCATCGAGTCCGCCGTCGTCTCCCGCGTCCAGTGGTACGAGCTTTACCCCTCCCCTAGCTGTAGAACGTGAGATTTCACCGTTTCCGACGATGGCGCCGCCGCGGGCGCGAAAACGCCGGCGAGCCGCGCCGCCCGACCTCCCCCTTCCGATCTGGACCCTTAGAATAGATCCAACGGGCGAGAACAGATCACTTATACCGCTTCGTCGGCCGATCTGGAGCGTTAGATCTAAGTTAGATCGCACGGTCCAGCGCGCGCGATCCGCGCGAACCGGTACCAGCCAATCAGCTGCTGCCGCGTGGCATTTTCTTTTTCTATTTTCGGCAGAGATTTGTTTTAAAAACAGAAAATAGCACAAACTTGTAAAAATCATATCTTTTGATCTGTTCATCCAAATTTGATGAATTTTATATCCACTTGTAGCTCTGCTCGTGTAGTTTAATATGGTATTATTAGTTTATCCTGTTATAGCATATTAAATTGTGAAATTAAATTGTTTAACTCTCGGATATTAAATCAATAACTCAATTAATAATTTTTCTCTCCAAATAAATCCAATTGTTTTGCAGAGATATTAATGCCCTCTGTCCAGAGAGTGCAACATGATATTTATTTGATACCTTTCTAATAGACTTAAAGAAATTGTTTTTATAATTTAAAACTACAAATATGTTCAATTATTTAAATGATTAATTAAAATATTTAAAATATTGATCATTTCATTTTTATGCATGAATAACAGAGAACTTAATATAGTAATTAATTGGTCTTGTGAAATTCATTGCATATCAAGCATGCATACATATTTTTGTATTGATATTCTAAGTGTTATGTTTGTGTGCTTATTGAGTGTTATTATTTTGTCTTTAGATTGTGAAGAGGAGGAAGGTCCTTGTGATTGTTATTCCTGTTGTGCTTGTTCCCTTTGTTACCAAGGCAAGTGACACTCATCATCTATCCTATGTTTTCTATATGCATTATTAGTAGATTTTTGAGTAGTATGCATGATAGGGAAAAATTGGATACTATCTTAGAATGCTAAGTTAGTCTACACTTTGAAAATATCCTAGTAGAATGTAGCCATCCCTTCCCTTGCAGCCACCAAAAGTTTCATTAGATGCTTAGCTATGCTATAAAGAAGTTTACTTATCATGTTATGGAATTATTGCTAAGTGTTAAAACATTGAATACACTTCTGGGTGGAATTGGTTGTTTGGTTTATGTTGAGTGGCTTTTGGGACTATGCTTGTGGTTGTCTTCGCCTAGGATGAATTTCTATTCTACTTAGGGCCATGAGTATGGTGGTTTTCACCCAGAAGTGCACTTGTGGACGGCCACCCAGGAACAAAGAGATTACTAAGTCCCTCCAAGTTTAGAAGCTTCCCGTGCAGCCTTTTGACAATGGGCTCTGTCTAGAACGACTAAGTTGTGAGAGTGCAACCTGTCAGCTTGACAAGCAGATGTAGAATTGATAGGTGGAACGGGTCTTGCTAGTATGGTTGCATTCTTCTTCTGAAAGTTCTTGTCTCAATTCTCTCCTTTCCATAATACACTCCGCGTGTATAGGATATCTCGGACAAATTGAGTCTTAAGGTGAAAGTGCACAACCTCTGCAGAGTCGACAAACTGAGTACTCAGCCGTGTCCCCGGTGATGGACAACTTCGAGCAACTGGACAAGGATGGACAGAAGAATCTCAACATGGTTTTTGTAAAGTAAAATTTGACTAAGGAACGAATTATTGGTGCACTTGGGCTTCATCCCTTGGTGCCAAGTTTTGAGATACAAAAGTGTTTTTACAAAAGATAGGAGAAAACTGGCTTTCTGCAAAATAGCCTACAAACTCCACTAAGCCAAATATGCATATAGAATTAGCCTTGCCATAATTTTATCCACCATAGTCACTTGCCAATACTTCATTGTATTGACCTCCTTCGGGGGCTGCATATTCAAATGTGCAGGTAATTCTGATGAGGAGTAAGTTTGGACTCGATTCTACACCCAACATGTCTGCTCGTGGCGTATGCTAGAAGAGAAGGCCCATTGCTTTTATTTACGTTGTGAACTCTGAATATTTTAGCTAGTCTTCATGACTATGCACTTTGTAATAAAGCTATACTTGGCTATTTTTGGATCTCGATGTAGTATTTTGATACTTATGCAATGATACTATATATTTTGTACTGTGGTGCTAGCAGTGATCCAGGGACTAGCACATAACACAGGTGTTCCATCTTTATTTAAAGATGGGGCGCTACAGTGCTGACTAGTTGGATCCCTATAACGGCCCGGCGCAGCTCTTGAACTCTAAACATAAGAGAAGAAGCTTCTTCTTCTTCTTCCGCAGTCGACAAGAAATGGTCCTAGGACTCCAACATTTCGGGAGAAGCAGTCGAAAAGGCTAGAAGGAGGTTCTGGTCGACTAGCACATAAAACCATTTCTTCCTCCATTTTTGAGAAGGCTCGGCGGACGTCACATCAAAGTATCGACAGCCATCGCGCACGGCAATACAGAAACCCCCAGTCGACAAGGGGCGGCCATCACAATAGAGTAAACAAACCTCGAAGATATGTTTCCAGAGAACCCAACTGGGACGCACTCCAAGAAAACACTCGTATAAAACCACAAAGCAGGCAATATGCAAAATGCCAGGAGGATTCAGATCGTGTATTTGAATCCCATCGGCAAAAAGAAGACCCCGGACGTAGTCATGTAAAGGAAACCCAAATCCACAGGGGAGAAAATCCGCAAAGCAAACTTGTTCCCCAGGAAGAGGCATGGGAAGTACCTCTTTATGGATCGGAGCCCGCACAGCAACAACTTCAGCGGAAGACAGTATCCCCGTCTGGGGAAGTCTTCCAACTTCTCCTCGGTGACGATGGATTTAACCCAATCGTCGGGGAGCTTCTTCGTTGCGGTGGCGGCGGTAGCAGCGGAGTCAACAGAAATCTTGTCCTTTGAAGACAAGTTTGTGGAAGAAGTATCAGTGGTGGAGGAGATCTTGGTTAGAGAAGCCATGGTGAAAGGAAAGCACAGGGTGGGCAAAGGAATCTCAGCCAGGCGGGAGGAAGAAGACGAAGAGCAAATGGCAAGGTAAAAATTAAAACATAACAGAAGGCTATATATTGACGGCGCAGACAACTATTCATCACAGCCGTTCGAGCTACGATGGCCAGGACACGCGGCGTAATCGGAGGGCAATCATCTCAGACCACGCCACCCACTACGCGCACAAAACGAGGAGACCATCATCACGTCGGTGAAAATCTCGCCACATCAGGTCAAATCATAACTGAACCGGCGTCCACAACGGTCAAAGAATGGGACCCACTATGTCGTGTCCCGTCAGAGTGCTACTCGCACGCCAAAGATGTCACGCATGGCATCATTTCACACGAGCAAACACAAAAGGCGTCTGTAACATCCCAGCATTTTATAATTTTCAAAAATCACTAAAATTTAAAACTTTTCTTTTTATTAAAATAAAATATTAAATGCATAAGAAAACCAACTATGAAAGACTTCAAACTTATTGGAAAAAGTTTAATATTTCAAATATTATCACTTTATCATTATTGTCCAAAGTTGTTTATGAAGTTTTCAAATGATTTATCTTAAATATAAAATATAATGGTGCACAAAATAATTTGAATTAAAAATGAGTACATTACATTTTCTCTTTTCATTACAATTAGTTGTAATGTGATATTTAAAAATCTAGTAAAGCTAAAATTTATTTAATATTGGAATATGAGTATAAATAACTTAAATTCAAACATTTTGAATATGGGTATTTCATAGAATGTATTTTAGCCAAAAATAAAATTAATTAAACCCTAGTTTTAAATTTAACATAAAGTGTCAAATTTGGATTTAAACAATATTTCAAAATATTATTTTTCAAAAATGTTCAAAACATTCCTACAACTGGTTTAACACAAAGATAATAATTTTACAAATTTATAGAAATTTGTTTGACCTCATTGGAGTTATAAATCAAAAGTTATAAAAGAAATAAATAAAACAGAAAAGAAAAAGAGAAAAATCTGACAGTGAGACCCACCTGTCAGGAGCAAGGCTTCTTCAAGCTCCGGCCGGGAACCACGCCCACGACCGAGCCAAAAACGGCCGATTTTAATCCCTTGATTGCGCGCGATTAAGACCACGGTTTCTTCATCCGTTTGATTCTATAAAGAGCCGACGAACCCGGCTCACTTTCCCCTCTACTCCCCCTCCATTTCGTGCCCCGAGGCTCTCCAATTTGCTCGCCGGACTTCATTGAGCCGCCGGCCTTTTTCCTTCGAACTTCGGCGAGGAAGCAAGCCCCCACCCCTGAGACCCCCTCCACTCTCCTCCCCTCGCTCGTGCGCACTCGCGGACGCTTTCCCCGTGTCTCCTCTGCTACCAATCGTGCGGGGCACGGACAACGGAAGCTCGCCGGCGCCCGAGCCCCTTCGGCCACGCCTCCACGGAGCTCCGGAGCGCCCGAGACGACGCCGTCACCTCCATCTTCTTCGACACAACGCGCCGCACCAGACGTCATCTCCGCGAGCCTAGGAGACCACCGCATCCTCGAGTTCGTCCATCGCCGAGCCGCGCCGCCGTCGTCTTTGAAAGTGCATGGTTGCCCCCATGCGTGGTTTTGGTAATTAATGACAATCCTTATGGACTAATGTTTACATTGAGATATTCTTATAGATCTTGTCCATGGGAAAATATAGGAGTTCATGTGTTGGACTCTTCAAGATGACATAATGACCAATGCTCTATTCAAGGGTTAATATGAAGAATGGTCATGTATAGAGTTGAGCTCATCGCAAATATGGCTTGGAATAGAAGATTGAGTGAACAATCATGATTACCCCCAAGCCATCTTACATATCAAGAGAAGAAGATGAAGTGCAAGTTCAATATGATGCATCTCGGAAGATATCTTTTGATTGAAGCTTGCAAAGGAGACATGAAGACGAAGCTTAGCGAGGCCCTCCCATAATGGAGTATGGGGGAGCATTTGGAGAAGTCCTCATTAAGCATGTGCTAGCAAGCACAATCAAGAAAGGTGTTTCAACTTGAGAGAGTCAAGATCGTCATCATCGAGCTCAAGTGGAATGCGCAAGGCAAAGGTATGATCTTGATAGGTTTTCTATTTTACCGGTCTCATGGTGTTAGTGGGAGACCGGGTTTTAGGATAGATGGCGTACTATCAAGAGGGGCTCTCGAGTGAGTAACTTGATCGCATCTTTGTGGAGAGCTCAAACCTTTGCATACTTGCCATTTCATCTTTCTTGGTTCTTACTTGGTTTTTCTCCTTGTTGGGTTTAGTTGCTTGTTGTGATCTTCACGACAAGTCCAAGTTCACCGAAAACGAATTTCATATGGAAAACTTGTTGCGTTTTCGGTTTTGGAGGTTTGCCGATCATTCCTTTTTAGAGAGGTTTTAACCTCCTCCATTTGGTTTTATCTTCCATTGTTGGACTATGAGTTTTATCTGCATGATCTTTTAAAGCTCTTCGTTGTGATTCCAACGAGCCGAAAATCATCGAAAACGGAGTCCGGATGGAAAAGATATTGACGTTTTCGTTATCGGTTTTGCTGCAGTTTTTCCTAGGCTGGAGTCTCCGGTCCTATACCGGAAACTCCGGTGTGTGCAGGACCGAAGTCTCCGGACTCAACGTTTTTCTCCAAAGCTGTTCAGCCCCTGGTGGGGGGCGGAGTTTCCGGCCCTAGAGGCCGGAGTTTCCGCCCCTGGATGAACTTTCCGGCCCAGGGCACCGGAGAGTTTGCCCAAGCCTCGGCGGTGTTGACAGTGTTCAGCCCCTGGTGGGGGCCGGAGTTTCCGGTCCCAGTAGGCCGGAGTTTCCGCCCCTGGCCGGAGTTTCCGGCCCTAGTGACCGGAAACTCCGGTGTGAAGTTTTCCTGCAACGGCTCTTTTTCGTAGGACCTATAAAAAGGCCCCTTCTTCCCCAGAGAGAGTAGCTCTTCCAAGCACGAATTTCCCCCCTCTCTCTCCTCCATTGTTGACCTTGGAAAGCTTGCCCATCTCTCATTTCCTCCCATGATTCTTGCATATCTTTGAGGGATTTGAGAGAGGAGATCTAGATCTACATTTCCACCAATCCATCTCTCCTCTAAGTGAGGGGAACCTAGTAGATCTTGATCTTGGAGTTCTTGGTGCATCTCCTCTTTGTTCTTCCTCTCTTATGAAGGAGATATGCCCTAGAGGCAATTAATAAAGTGTATTCTTTATCATATCTCGTTTGTTCATAATAGGTTTTTGTGTCATGCTAGAACCGTATTAAGCGGAAACATTAATGCGGGTGTGATACGTAAACAACCAGGTCCCTAGTAGCCTCTACTAAGACTAGTTTCGTTGCGCGATTGATGATCGAGGTTTCCCGGTCATGGGGCATGGCGCCGGTCGGCAATGAGAGTCACATCGCTGGAGAGTGATGTGATGGACATACCCAGTTTTGGAGAACATAGTCATTACACCTTTGACCGTGAGATCAACTCTTATCGATATTCCCCGAAGATACTTTGATTGCACCAAACGTCGTATCTTGTTTAGTATGACAATAACGGTGATACTTTTGGGTATTGGAAAGGAGTATTGAGATGAGGGGTCAAGAGCGGGATTTTCCAGTCCGCGTAGCAGGATAGATACTCTCGGGCCCACTCGGTGAGATCATGTCTAATGAGCTTGCAAGCATGTGACTAGGTCACGGAGACATGAGATCATGAACGAGTAGAAGATAGCATCGTCGGTAACGAGGTCGGGATTAGGTATGGAGATATCTATGGAACGACACTCGGACGTGCTAAGTATCGCTATGGCAAAAGGTCTAAGACTTCACGTTCAGGTTTGATAGATGAAAGTCATTCGTTATATCTCAGGGATTAATTCATGGGGTCCAGGCCTACGGATTAGTCATTGATCATTGAGGAGTCTTGATCATGCCTGATATTATATCGAACCGCTAGGGTAACACACTTAAGGGGTTTCGACAAGACAACCGGAAAGGAAGGAGATCACCGGGAGCGTCCCGGGAGAGGTCCGATGGAGATCGGGCAGCGCCGAAAGAGTTTTCGGAGCTAGGAAATATTTTATATATTATGTTTGATATTAATTAGTGTTATTAATATGCAAATATGATTTTATATATTTATTTTCGAATTTATTAAGGCAGATTTCCCTAAATGGGCCTTCCGGACGAAAGAAGGCCCAAGAGGGGAAAATTCTCAAGGGGAATTCGGTGGGGGCCAGGAGGGCCGGCCTAGGTGGGCCACAAGGGGCCCACCAGGGGGCCGGCGCACCTCCCAAGCCGAACCAGGCTGTGGGGGGTTAGTCCCACATTGCCTGGCTGGCAAGGTTGGCTCCCCTTGGGAGCCTATATAAGAAAGGGCACCCCCAGCCTTTTAATTCACCAATTAATTCCTGATTTCTCTCTCGATCTCGTGGTTCCCAAGTTGGAGCCACGTCGAGCAAGAGGAGTCGGGGATCTCCTCCACCATAGCCCGCTGCCGCGCTGCTGGTGTTCCGGTCCAAGTCTTCCGCTGCTCGTCCTGGACTGGAGCTTCGGAGGCGTCGTCTCCACCGTACGTGTGCGACTCCCTGCGAGGTGCTGCGCTAGCGGTACTCGGAGGCCTGCTTCCTCTACACGACCTTGAGGTCGGCTTCGTCGGTCTTCATCGACAACGTTTGAGCGGGAACGTAATCCCCGCTTTCGGTCTACAAGGGTAGGTATTCCGATCTCCGTTCGTACTACTATATCTGCATAGAATAGATCTTGGCTAGTTTAAGGATATCGTTGCTAGGAAAATTATTGTTTTCTGCCCACGATCCCCTTCAGTGGTATCAGAGCCGATCTATCGTAAGATATAGCTGTACGCTGTTAGAACCCGTGCTCTGCACGGGGGCACCGTTCCTGTTATTTGCTACCCTCTAGCGTGCACTTGTGTATTCCAGCGGCATTGAGTTGATGAAGCGGCCCGGACCGACTTTACGCGTACGCTTACGCGAGACTGGTTCCACTACTGACATACGGCTTGTACCGTATCTGTGGCTGGCGGGTGACAGTTTCTCTCTCTTTAGTTGGTCTTCGCATTTTCAATGGAGGGCCCGAAAGGGATGCTTAAACATGCAATTATTGGATCGTTGTCGTGGTCATAAGATTCGTAGGTATGAAGCGGTTCTATTTACGAAAGCCCCAAGCCACGTAAAATATGCAAAAGATAAAGTAGAAGCGTCTAACTTTATTTTGCAGGGGCTATGTGATATGGTCAAGGTAGGTTTATTAAATTGTTTATAAACTGCGGGCGCCAAGAAGACAATGGCGCGATGGACTATATCACATTGCATTACATTTGATGTTTTGTGTGCATCTTATTTTGTGTGTGATTGTGTGTTACACGGCGGTAGTTGAATAAGATGATCCCTTCAAAATACCACTAGTGTTCTCCCTCCAACGCGCACCACCAATAAAGTTCTACGTTATGAGGCAGGCCGTGATGATCGGGTGTCAGACATATCTTCGTTCGCATACGGTGGGTGTAAGCCATGTTGCACAAGCGTCAGCGTGGAGGTCTTTGGTGGCGAGCCTAGCATACTCAGAAGTATGGCCTCGGAACAGGAAGGCCGAAAGGCCGAGCACGAGTCACAAAATTGGTGTGACGGACGATTTTGTCTACTCTTGAAGTTGTGCCGCCGGCTTTGATGATGAGGGGTGGTGCAATGGATGGGGGTCGTGTAATCGCTTAAACGACCAGGAGGGATGTTCGTTAGAGTGGGAGTTATGTTATATATTTTCTAAAATACTATAACTCAAAATTATTATGAACAAAGTCTTATGTTGTTGCAAATTCCATTGTAGATGTCTCGCCCCTCGTTTAACCTAGGTATGTTCCTTGAGAAAGAAAAGCTTAAGACCAATGGGTCAAACTTCATGGCCTGGTTCCGCAACCTGAGGATCCTCCTCACTCCCCATAGGGTGGCCTACGTCATTGAGGCCGCCATACGTGACCCTCCTGCAGATGATGCCTCTGAGGATGAGAAGAAGGTCTTCCAGACCCGATCGGAGGATTCTGCCTTTGTCCAGAGTGGCATGCTCTACGCCATGGAAGCCGACCTGCAGAAGCGCTTTGAGAAGATGAGCGCCTTTGAGATCATCTCGGATCTTAAGGCTGTCTTTGCGCCGCAGGCTAAGGCTGAGAGATATGAGGCTTCTGAGCTTTTCTTCTCAGCCAAGATGGAAGAGCATAGCAGTGTGAGCGAGCATGTAGTCAAGATGTCTGGCTACGTTCAACGCCTGAATGCTCTGGAGTGCAAGATTCCCGATGAGCTGGCGATTGACAGGGTGTTGCAATCGTTGCCACCAAGCTACAAAGGCTTCGTCATGAACTACAACATGCAGGGCATGGCTAAGTCCCTGGGTGAAGTGTTCGTGATGCTCAAGACTGCTGAGGTAGAGATTAAGAAGGAGCACACGCTGTTGATGGTCAACAAGACCGTTGATTTCAAGAAGTCCGGTGGCAAGGGAAAGCAGAGCTGGAAGTCCCGGAGGGAGGCAAAGTTGGCTGCCAAGCCCAGGACTAACAGGTCTGGTCCCAGAGCTAGCGTGGAGTGTTTCTACTGCAAGGGGAAGGGTCACTGGAAGCGCAACTGCCCCAAGTATCTGGAGGATAGGAAGTCTGGCAAGACGGTCGACAAAGAGAAAGGTATATTTGATATACATGTTATAGATGTGTACCTTACATCCGCCCGGAGCAATACGTGGGTATTTGATACTGGTTCTGTTGCTCATATATGTAACTCTCAGGAGGAGTTACGGAATAGGAGGCGGCTGGCGAAGGATGAGGTGACGATGCGCGTCGGCAACGGATCGAGAGTCGACGTGGTGGCTGTCGGCACGCTCCCTCTGCATCTACCATCGGGATTAGTTTTGGTTTTAAATAAATGTTATTTTGTGCCATCCTTGAGTGTAAACATTATAAGTGGGTCTTGCCTGTTACAAGACGGTTATTCATTTAAATCAATGTCAAGCAATTGTGCTATTTATATGAATGATATCTTTTATGTTGATGCTCCCGAGAGTAATGGTTTATTCTTGTTGAATCTCGATCGTAGTACTCACATTCATAACATAGAGGCCAAACGAATTAAGTGTAGTGACGATACCGCCATGTTTTTGTGGCATTGCCGTCTTGGTCATATTGGTATAAAGCGCATGAAGCGACTCCACTCCGATGGACTCTTGGACTCGTTGGATTTCGGATCCCTCGATACATGTGAACCATGCCTCATGGGCAAAATGACCAGGACACCGTTCAAAGGTTTCGTTGAACGGGCGTCGGATTTGTTGGGGATCATACATACAGACGTATGTGGACCAATGAGCGTTTCGACACGCAATGGTTATCGTTACTTCGTCACCTTCACTGATGACTTGAGTAGATACGGTTATATCTATTTGATGAAACACAAGTCTGAAACGTTTGAAAAGTTCAAAGAATTCTAGAGTGAAGTTGAGAATCAGCTTAATAGGAAAATCAAGCATCTCCGGTCCGATCGCGGTGGAGAGTACTTGAGTTTTGAGTTTGGCACACATCTGAAGAGTTGTGGGATAGTGCCCCAACTTACGCCCGCCGGAACGCCGCAGCGTAACGGTGTGTCCGAGCGACGTAATCGTACTCTACTGGATAGTGTCCGATCTATGATGTCTCTTACCGATCTGCCAGTGTCCTTCTGGGGTTATGCGTTAGAAACAGCCGCATTCATTTTAAATAGGGCTCCGTCCAAGTCCGTTGAAACGACGCCGTATGAATTATGGTATGGCCATAAGCCTAAGTTATCGTTTCTGAAGGTTTGGGGTTGTGAGGCGTACGTTAAGAAATTACAGCCCGACAAACTCGAACCGAAGTCGGAGAAAGTCGTCTTTGTAGGATATCCGCGGGAAACCGTTGGGTACACCTTCTACAACCAAGCTGAGGGCAAAACTTTTGTCGCGAAGACCGGTGCCTTTCTAGAGAAGGAATTTCTCGCGAAAGGAGTAAGTGGGAGGAAGGTAGACCTCGATGAAATCGTTGATCCTGAACTCGAGATTCCGAGTGGCGCAACGGAAGCAATTCCGGAAACGTCCTCCGTGGAAGGAGTGGGAGAAACTGTCGAGGAAGATGTTCTACCTCGTAGGTCTGGAAGATCTCGGATCCCACCAGAATGGTATGGCAACATGGTTTGCACCGTCATGCTAGTCGAGCAAGACGAACCTACGAACTACAAGGAGGCGATGGAGAGTCTAGAGTCCGAGAAATGGCTGGAAGCCATGAAATCCGAAATAGGATCCATGTATGATAACCAAGTGTGGACCTTGGTGGATATTCCCGAAGGGCGCAAGGCCATCGAGAATAAGTGGATCTTTAAGAAGAAGACTGACGCTGATGGTAATGTGACCGTCTATAAAGCTCGGCTTGTCGCAAAGGGTTTCCGACAAGTTCATGGAATTGACTACGATGAAACCTTTTCACCGGTAGCGATGCTTAAGTCTATTCGGATTTTGTTAGCGGTAGCTGCCTACTATGATTATGAAATCTGGCAGATGGACGTCAAAACGGCCTTCCTGAATGGAAACATTGAGGAAGAGTTGTACATGGTACAGCCGGAAGGTTTTGTCGATCCAGGAAGTGCTAACAAGGTGTGCAAGCTTCAGCGATCCATCTATGGATTGAAGCAGGCATCTCGGAGCTGGAATCTTCGCTTTGATGAGGTAATCAAAGGTTTTGGATTTATCCAGAATGTGGAAGAGACCTGTATTTACAAGAAAATGAGTGGGAGCTCGGTTGTGTTCTTAGCACTGTATGTTGACGACATATTGCTAATAGGGAATGATGTGGAACTTCTGAATAGCGTGAAGGAATATTTAAACAGTAAGTTTTCCATGAAGGACTTAGGAGAAGCTGCGTATGTTTTAGGCATAAAGATCTACCGTGATAGATCAAGGCGCCTATTAGCACTAAGTCAGAGTACTTATCTTGATAAAATATTGAATCGTTTTCATATGGAGAAGGCAAAGAAGGGTTCTCTGCCGGTTATCAAGAATAAGGTATTGCGTAAGGCGCAGTGTCCGGTAACGGAACTGGGTAAGGCCGAAATGACGAAACATCCTTATGATTCAGCCATAGGATTGATCATGTATGCAATGTTGAGTACTAGACCGGATGTGGCATTAGCTCTAAGTTTGACAAGCCGGTTCCAGAGTAATCCTGGAATGCCGCATTGGATAGCTGTTAAGAGCATTCTTAAGTATCTCAATAAGACAAAGGAAATGTTCCTTGTGTATGGTGGCTGCGATGAGGAACTTGGCGTAACGGGTTACGTAGATGCAAGTTTCTGCTCAGACCCCGATGACTGTAAGTCACAGACAGGTTACGTGTTCAAGGTGAATGGAGGCGCCGTGTGCTGGAGAAGTGGGAAGCAACCCATAGTCGCACAATCTACAATGGAGTCGGAGTACATTGCTGCCTGCGAGGCCGCGAATGAAGCTGTGTGGCTGAGGAAGTTCGTCATCGAACTTGGAGTGTTCCCGAGCATGCAAGACCCCGTGGTCCTCTTCTGCGACAATACGGGTGCCATTGCGAACGCCAAGGAGCCAAGGACTCACTCCACCGCCAAACACATTCTCCGACGCTTCCACGTGATACGTCAGTACGTACAAGAAGGCGATGTGAAGATTTGCAAAGTGCATACGGATCTGAATGTGGCAGATCCGCTGACGAAGCCTCTCCCGCTTGATAAGCATGAACAACACCAGTTAGCTATGGGTGTTAGGCTTTTACCAAGTTGTAATCTAGATTAATTTGTACTCTAGTGCAAGTGGGAGACTGAAGGAGATATGCCCTAGAGGCAATTAATAAAGTGTATTCTTTATCATATCTCGTTTGTTCATAATAGGTTTTTGTGTCATGCTAGAACCGTATTAAGCGGAAACATTAATGCGGGTGTGATACGTAAACAACCAAGTCCCTAGTAGCCTCTACTAAGACTAGTTTCGTTGCGCGATTGATGATCGAGGTTTCCCGGTCATGGGGCATGGCGCCGGTCGGCAATGAGAGTCACATCGCTGGAGAGTGATGTGATGGACATACCCAGTTTTGGAGAACATAGTCATTACACCTTTGACCGTGAGATCAACTCTTATCGATATTCCGCGAAGATACTTTGATTGCACCAAACGTCGTATCTTATTTAGTATGACAATAACGGTGATACTTTTGGGTATTGGAAAGGAGTATTGAGACGAGGGGTCAAGAGCGGGATTTGCCAGTCCGCGTAGCAGGATAGATACTCTCGGGCCCACTCGGTGAGATCATGTCTAATGAGCTTGCAAGCATGTGACTAGGTCACGGAGACATGAGATCATGAACGAGTAGAAGATAGCATCGTCGGTAACGAGGTCGGGATTAGGTATGGAGATATCTATGGAACGACACTCGGACGTGCTAAGTATCGCTATGGCAAAAGGTCTAAGACTTCACGTTCAGGTTTGATAGATGAAAGTCATTCGTTATATCTCAGGGATTAATTCATGGGGTCCAGGCCTACGGATTAGTCGTTGATCATTGAGGAGTCTTGATCATACCTGATATTATATCGAACCGCTAGGGTAACACACTTAAGGGGTTTCGACAAGACAACCGGAAAGGAAGGAGATCACCGGGAGCGTCCCGGGAGAGGTCCGATGGAGATCGGGCAGCGCCGAAAGAGTTTTCGGAGCTAGGAAATATTTTATATATTATGTTTGATATTAATTAGTGTTATTAATATGCAAATATGATTTTATATATTTATTTTCGAATTTATTAAGTCAGATTTCCCTAAATGGGCCTTCCGGACGAAAGAAGGCCCAAGAGGGGAAAATTCCCTAGGGGAATTCGGTGGGGGGCCAGGAGGGCCGGCCTAGGTGGGCCACAAGGGGCCCACCAGGGGGCCGGCGCACCTCCCAAGCCGAACCAGGCTGTGGGGGGTTAGTCCCACATTGCCTGGCTGGCAAGGTTGGCTCCCCTTGGGAGCCTATATAAGAAAGGGCACCCCCAGCCTTTTAATTCACCAATTAATTCCTGATTTCTCTCTCGATCTCGTGGTTCCCAAGTTGGAGCCGCGCCGAGCAAGAGGAGTCGGGGATCTCCTCCACCATAGCCTGCTGCCGCGCTGCTGGTATTCCGGTCCAAGTCTTCCGCTGCTCGTCCTGGACTGGAGCTTCGGAGGCGTCGTCTCCACCGTACGTGTGCGACTCCCTGCGAGGTGCTGCGCTAGCGGTACTCGGAGGCCTGCTTCCTCTACACGACCTTGAGGTCGGCTTCGTCGGTCTTCATCGACAACGTTTGTGCGGGAACGTAATCCCCGCTTTCGGTCTACAAGGGTATGTATTCCGATCTTCGTTCGTACTACTATATCTGCATAGAATAGATCTTGGCTAGTTTAAGGATATCGTTGCTAGGAAAATTATTGTTTTCTGCCCACGATCCCCTTCATCTTATTCCCCCATAAGCATTGGTTGCTTTGTTGGAATTCGAGAGTGAAGGATTTGAGCACTTGTGTTCTTGCCTTTTGCATTTGGTGCATCGGTTTGCTCTCCACGAGGATTCGTGGAAGTTGAAAGTTTGTGAGCTTGTTACTCTTGGGTCCTTGGACCCTAGACGCCTTTGTGGTGGTTGGACCCTTGTGTGGTCACTTGAAGCCGTCGGGAGCCCCCAATCCCATTGTGGGTTGTGCCCCGGATTGTTGTTGAAAGGCTCCGGATTCCGCCTCGAAGGAATTCCGATAGTGGAAGGTGAACCAAGCCTTTGTGGTGCGGTTCATCGGAGAAGAAGTTGAAACCTTTGTGGTTGTTGAACCGTTGTGTCGGTTCACACCTCTCCAACGAGACGTACTCCCTTAACAAGGAGGAACTCGGGAATACATCCTCGTCTCCGCGTGCCTCGGTTATTTCTATACCCGAGCTTTTACTTATGCACTTTACATTGTGATAGCCTTCGTGCTTGAAGTATTCTATATTGCTATCACCTTGTTGTTTGTCTTGCTTAGCATAAGTTGTTGGTGCACATAGGTGAGCCTAGTTTATTTAGGTTGTCGGCTTGTTAATTTAAACACCTAGTTTTATTCCGCAATTAATAAGTCTAAACCGGAAAAGTTTTAAACTGCCTATTCACCCCCCTCTAGGCGACATCATTGTCCTTTCAATTGGTATCAGAGCCTGTGCTCTCTTGTTGGGCTTTACTGCCTAGAGAGTAAAAGATGTCGTTTAGAGAATTAGTGCACGATCCCACTTTCATATTCGATGGCACAAATTATGATGTTTGGAAAATCCGCATGCTTAATCTATTTAGGGCCATGGGTCCAAATTATGTTAAGAGGATTGTAGATGTGTGTTTATATCCTCCAAAGGATTCTCATGAATTATCTTTAGAGGATGAGATAAACTCTCATCTCGAGATTCAAGTAACTAATGGTCTTATGTGTGCTTTGACCGATGTAGTTCTTGCTTCAATCATGCCTTTTCAAAATGCACATGAGCTTTGGACCAAGCTTCAAGATATATATGAAGTGTCCAAAATTATTGAGGATGATTGTTCTCCCTCCACCTCCGGCCGTGATGAGTTCACAACTTCGTCCACTTCACCAACATGTGATTTGTCACAAGGTAATGATATGGTGAGTGGTGATAGAAATTGCATTGTTGATGGTGAATATTCTATTGACTATACTTCATCTCTATCTCATTGCAATGTTCTATCTTTAGACTTAAACTCTTATAGCACTCCAAACGCCATACATGCTAGAGTTGATAGTCCTTGCATATCATGTAATAGTTGTTTAACTAAATCTCACGATGATATGCTTCATATGTCTTGTTGCCATGAAAACAATACTTTCATATCCTCTATTTCTTGCATGACTAACAATGTAGAGGAATCCCAACATTTGTTGGAACAAGACATGGACCTCAACGGTGCTTCAAGTCTTTCTTCATCCTCTTCAACCATTAATCATGTTTGCCTTATGGCTAAGGATTCCGAGGTATCTCCCACCTCGAATCCAAATTGTGATGATGTGGATGAGGATTCTCATGAAGAAGGTTTTGACTTTGAATCCTTAACCAAGATGGGTGAGATGGTACTTGGTGCTCTCCCCAAAGGTAGTAAAGCTATCCCTCCTCTTTGTGAAATCATTGATTATGTTACTAAGAGTAGGGAATTCACTGAGGATTTGGAAAGTCAATTTGATGAGAAATGTCAAATTGAGAGAGATGACTCTATCACCATAGCTTCCTTGAAAGCTTCTCTTGAAGAGGAAGAAGAGCTTAGGGTTTCTCTTGAAGAGAAACTTGAATCCCTTGATGAGTCTAATGATCTTATTATTGCTAAAATCATTAAGGAAAGAGATCATTCTATTACTAAATATAAAGTGCTTAAAAAGGAAATAGTTGAATTTGGTGTTGGCAATGCTAGACTAAGTGAGGACATAGAGAAACTTGACAAAGCTCACAAGGCTTTAGAAAGTGAACACTCTCTCCTCGTCAAGTCTCATGATCAACTCCAAACTCAACTATCTAATAATGATAAACTTGCAAAAGTGTCTTCTTCCATTTCTAATGATAATGATGCTTTTGCTACTAACTCCACTTCTTGTGAAACATCTATTTTGAAGGAGAATGTTGAGCTAAGGGCCCAACTTGAGTTGCTAACTAGCAAGTATGGCAAATTGGAAGAAAGTCATGAAAGGCTATCTAGCTCTAATGACGATCTTCTAGCATCCCATGCTAAGCTCAAGTTAGCTCATGAGGCTATAATGTCAAAGGTAACATCTTGTGAGCCTCATGTGGACAATGACACAATTTCTACTCTTAATGCTATATTGCCATATGCTAGTCCTAGTGATTCATCAACTCATAATGTTGCTACATCCTGTGATGAATTACTTTTCATGCCTTGTTGCTCTAACAATGAAGCCTCTACTTCCTCTAGTTTTTGTGTTGATACTAACCATGTAGAGGAATTAAATGAGCTCAAGGCCCTAGTCATTTCTTTGAAGAAAGACTTGGAAAAGCGTCATGTTGGGGATTCTACACTTGACAATATGTTGAGTGTTCAAAGACGCCCCAATGACAAGAGTGGACTTGGATTCAACTCCAATATCAAGAACAAGTCCAAGCTTAACAAGAAGAACAAGGGCGGAGAACAAGTCAAGGATTCGGCCAAGATTGTTTGCTTCAAGTGCAAAGTTGAAGGGCACCATGTTAGATCTTGCCCTTTGAAGAAGAAGGCTCTTAGTGAGAAGCAACAAGGGAAGAAGACTCAAGTTCAAACTCAAGCTCCTCAAGTTGAAGAACGGTCTCTTCCCAAGAAGAATCAAGCTACCCCTCCTCAAGTCAAGACTCCAACTAAGAAGAGAGGAGGAAGTAGATGTTGCTACCTATGCCGTGAGAAGGGTCACCTTGCTTCTTCATGCACAAATGGTACCTTATCCAACCCCTTTATAGTTGATGATGTTTATTCTCTTCGGAAGGATAAGGTTGGCAATGTGTTTGCCAAATTTGTTGGTACTCAAAGTGGTGTCAAGAAAAGAACCATTTGGGTTGCCAAACCTATTGTGACTAACCTCTTAGGACCCAACTTGATTGGGGACCAACAAGCTAAAACTTGATCAATAGGTGTTGTTGGAGGACATTGGAGACTTGGCTACACTATGAAGAATTAAGGGATCTTCATCAATTATATTCTCTCAAGTCAGTTCATATGGATTATATTGTTCTATCTCATATCCAATGTTCCTCCTTGCGGTAACTTTTATTTAAATCATATATACATTGAAAGTTGCTTGCACCCTTGCATGTGTTAGGTTTAGTACCTTGCTAGAGTTTGTATGTGTTGTGCTCTCTACTTACTTATCTTGAGAAATCAAGTATGTGTATTTTGGTTTGCACACCATCTACTTGTTTTGAGCCCTATTGCTTTTATTTGCTATCTTATCTTGTTGGCTCTCTTTGAGAGATAAATGGACTATCCATTTTTGGAGAGTGATATGCTTCGTGCACCTTACAATCCTAAAAAATTGTGTACATGAGGAATACCACTTAGTGTTGATATATCAATATTATCGATTCTCTTTGTGGTATGTCATGCTCATGAGAAATTCAAATTATATAATGTCCATTAATTTCTCTAGTTGTTTTTATTCGCCTCTTGTGTTAAAATAAATGGATTATCACATTATGGGGGAGTAATAAGCTATGTGCATATTACAAGCCTAGAAAATGTGAAAATGTGAGGTTTTGCCACCTAGCATTGATATTGCTAATTATCTTGTTCCTATGTGGCATGTTGCTCAAACAGGTTCCCATTTACTTAAATGCTCTTTGTCTCTCACTCTTTTGGATCTTGTTTGTGAAGTACGTTCTTGATATGGCTTTCCCTAAATATGTTCTCATATATCTTTTTGGGAAGCCAGTTGATTCAAGCTACTCCTTGGAGTTGCTTTGCATTATCACATGATTTGTGAATCTATCAAGAATATCTATCTAAGCATGGCTTTTAATTCCTATACTTTGCCACATGCTTATGTTTTGTGAATATGGTCTTGAATATATCTTTGCAATCCACCCCCGAGAAATATCTCCACACATTACTTGTCGTGACAAGTGATAATCATAATTTGTGGTATATATATTGATCATATTCACTTTGACTCTTGCTTTGAATTGCCTTATTTGATTGCCAAGAATTTAGTTTGATCTAACTTTCTTTTGTCTTCCTTGTATCTTTTGGATCCTTTATTGCTCTACTTGAAATTTGTTTTGTGCTTTCTTGAGTTGGGACTTGCAATGAACCAATTCTTGTGCATTGACCTTCAAGAGTCATACTTCTTAATAATGCACTATTCTTTGGGAAGCTATCCTACTTTGAGTAAAACACCATTCTTTAAATTGGTATTGCAATTTCTTGCCTTTCTTGAACATGACTAGTGTTTGAATATATATATGAAGAGTGATGATCTCATTTGTGTGAATTTTGTATTCAAATGCAAAATCATAAATAATGTACACATCTTGGGGGAGCAATCCTATATGCTTTAGAACATTAGTTGTCTTTATATGATATTTGATCCCGATGACATGTCTCCTTGGACGACAAACATTTTTCGTCTTGGTACTTTGTGCCATCATGAAAAGTGAAGAGGTTTTGGTTTATTCCTTGATGATATGTTCATCAATTGGTTTCTTGATTTCATTGGTATCTTTTCAAAGTGGTATCTTCAATCATGTGTTGATTTGGGTATTTGATATAATTTGGACAATTTGTTTTCTTGTCACACTTGTGTGTGTGTTTTGTTGGTTTACTTGGTGTTTTGTCTAAATTATATCTCGCCTGGTTCTCGAAAGTCTTGTGCATGCATATTTATTATATGTATATCTTATGGCATGCTTACCTTCGTTAATCCAATATATAGGATAAACTCCATCAAATCCTAAATGGTGAAGATGTGCATGAAATTCAATTTCATATCAATATGCACATATTTATGTGGAGTTTGTCCTATGTGTTGTAGTTGCTCTAACTACTTTGGACCCAATTAGTTTGGGTACCATGTTGTACTTAAATTTGTTATAGGTACATTTGAGATGCATTGGAAGCTTGTCTCATCTACAAGGAAGGTGTTGTCACCATGTGCTTATTGGAGCCAAGCTTGGATGATCATGAGCTCCTATCTTCTACATCACCAATGCTTTCTTGGTAACAAGTATCTACCTCATGCATACATTTCTAGCTTTCAAACCTTGTGTAGGTTGTTTCTTGGCATGAATCTTTTTGTTGCAATTGATTTGGTTCTTGCAAAACATCTTTATTGCAAATATGAGTAAGTCGGGATGATTACATATGAGGGGACTATATATTCATTTCTATGATTCATCGATCCCAAATATGTTAATCTAGCACTTTCTAATCTATGTCTCGCATATGTAATATTGATGTGTTTCAAAATCATTTGCCTTTTGTGAGACTTGTTATCCTACTCGGAGCATCCCGTTTATCACCTTATCCCTTGTGGATACGTTTGATGCTATGATGAGTGTGTGTTGGAAGTTCATCTATATCCCTTTAAGATAAAATTGAGCTTTGTGCTATGCTTTTAAGCAAAGATCTTTTTTGTATATTTATGACTTCCTCTTGGATATCATGTTCTTTACCCTTGTATCTATCTTGTGTGTACATGTTTATTTATAGACCCATATCTTAGTGATTTGTGTCTACTTAGAAACTTATACACATGATAATAGTACATCTTTAATTGATATTCCAATTCTTTAGTTACCACCTCTTATTGCTTTTGACTCTTTGGTGGTCTCTAAAAAGCACAAGCTTTAGTTGTCATGTGTTATGCTTGGTGCATTTTACTAAGCTTGTGGAGCTTTTGTTATATCTCCTTTGGTGTGTGAGTATGGGTAAGACATCATATGCACCATGTGCAACTCCTTTTGAAAGACTATGTTGATGTGTTTGCTCATCCTTGTATTAGTCTCCTAAAATGTCTTCATATCTCACACCCATCCTTTTTTTTTGCCGCTCCTTGCTCATGTTGCAAAACATTTTATTTGCTGCAAATTGTTTTGTTCTTTTCTCATTTATATTCTCTTGCATGTGCTTGTGTTCGATTTTATCTAGGAGGGAGTGAGGATTCCATGTTGTGCACACTATATTGAAATACAAATCCTATTTGTGCACGTACCTTGGGGAGTTCCCTCATGATATTTAGAACACTTTTTGGATCCTTTGGATTGATTGCTTCTTTCGTTGAAGTATCTTTCTATTTGATATTCTCATGCAATCTTTGGATCCTCAATATAGTTTGATCTCCCTCCATCTATTCTTCATTGGATATGTGCATTTGATTTCACTCACATTATGAGAAATGCACACTTTTATGGGGGAGCTCTTATTATATTAGCCTTCTTACTTTTCACCCATTTCGGCAATCAATGCCAATGGGGGAGAAATTTAGAGGGTTTAAGGGAATATGGGTTTGTTCTCTTGCGGTTATCTTGCATCCTTGCTCTTTGTGTTGCATGGCTGCTTAAATTCATTATATAAACCCTCGTAAAAGGGATTGTCATCAATTACCAAAATGGGGGAGATTGAAAGTGCATGGTTGCCCCCATGTGTGGTTTTGGTAATTAATGACAATCCTTATGGACTAATGTTTACATTGAGATATTCTTATAGATCTTGTCCATGGAAAAATATAGGAGTTCATGTGTTGGACTCTTCAAGATGACATAATGACCAATGCTCTATTGAAGGGTTAATATGAAGAATGGTCATGTATAGAGTTGAGCTCATCGCAAATATGGCTTGGAATAGAAGATTGAGTGAACAATCATGATTACCCCCAAGCCATCTTACATATCAAGAGAAGAAGATGAAGTGCAAGTTCAATATGATGCATCTCGGAAGATATCTTTTGATTGACGCTTGCAAAGGAGACATGAAGACGAAGCTTAGCGAGGCCCTCCCATAATGGAGTATGGGGGAGCATTTGGAGAAGTCCTCATTAAGCATGTGCTAGCAAGCACAATCAAGAAAGGTGTTTCAACTTGAGAGAGTCAAGATCGTCATCATCGAGCTCAAGTGGAATGTGCAAGGCAAAGGTATGATCTTGATAGGTTTTCTATTTTACCGGTCTCATGGTGTTAGTGGGAGACCGGGTTTTAGGATAGATGGCGTACTATCAAGAGGGGCTCTCGAGTGAGTAACTTGATCGCATCTTTGTGGAGAGCTCAAACCTTTGCATACTTGCCATTTCATCTTTCTTGGTTCTTACTTGGTTTTTCTCCTTGTTGGGTTTTGGTGCTTGTTGTGATATTCACGACAAGCCCAAGTTCACCGAAAACGAATTTCATATGGAAAACTTGTTGCGTTTTCGGTTTTGGAGGTTTGCCGATCATTCCTTTTTAGAGAGGTTTTAACCTCCTCCATTTGGTTTTATCTTCCATTGTTGGACTATGAGTTTTATCTGCATGATCTTGTAAAGCTCTTCGTTGTGATTCCAACGAGCCAAAAATCATCGAAAACGGAGTCCGGATGGAAAAGATATTGACGTTTTCGTTATCGGTTTTGCTGCAGTTTTTCCTAGGCCGGAGTCTCCGGTCCTATACCGGAAACTCCGGTCTGTGCAGGACCGGAGTCTACGGACTCAACGTTTTTCTGCAAAGCTGTTCAGCCCCTGGTGGGGGGCGGAGTTTCCGGCCCTAGAGGCCGGAGTTTCCGCCCCTGGATGAACTTTCCGGCCCAGGGCACCGGAGAGTTTGCCCAAGCCTCGGCGGTGTTGACAGTGTTCAGCCCCTGGTGGGGGCCGGAGTTTCCGGTCCCAGTAGGCCGGAGTTTCCGCCCCTGGCCGGAGTTTCCGGCCCTAGTGACCGGAAACTCCGGTGTGAAGTTTTCCTGCAACGACTCTTTTTCGTAGGACCTATAAAAAGGCCCCTTCTTCCCCAGAGAGAGTAGCTCTTCCAAGCACGAATTTTCCCCCTCTCTCTCCTCCATTGTTGACCTTGGAAAGCTTGCCCATCTCTCATTTCCTCCCATGATTCTTGCATATCTTTGAGGGATTTGAGAGAGGAGATCTAGATCTACATTTCCACCAATCCATCTCTCCTCTAAGTGAGGGGAACCTAGTAGATCTTGATCTTGGAGTTCTTGGTGCATCTCCTCTTTGTTCTTCCTCTCTTATTCCCCCATAAGCATTGGTTGCTTTGTTGGAATTCGAGAGTGAAGGATTTGAGCACTTGTGTTCTTGCCTTTTGCATTTGGTGCATCGGTTTTCTCTCCACGAGGATTCGTGGAAGTTGAAAGTTTGTGAGCTTGTTACTCTTGGGTCCTTGGACCCTAGACGCCTTTGTGGTGGTTGGACCCTTGTGTGGTCACTTGAAGCCGTCGGGAGCCCCCAATCCCATTGTGGGTTGTGCCCCGGATTGTTGTTGAAAGGCTCCGGATTCCGCCTCGAAGGAATTCCGATAGTGGAAGGTGAACCGAGCCTTTGTGGTGCGGTTCATCGGAGAAGAAGGTGAAACCTTTGTGGTTGTTGAACCGTTGTGTCGGTTCACACCTCTCCAACGAGACGTACTCCCATAACAAGGAGGAACTCGGGAATACATCCTCGTCTCCGCGTGCCTCGGTTATGTCTATACCCGAGCTTTTACTTATGCACTTTACATTGTGATAGCCTTCGTGCTTGAAGTATTCTATATTGCTATCACCTTGTTGTTTGTCTTGCTTAGCATAAGTTGTTGGTGCACATAGGTGAGCCTAGTTTATTTAGATTGTCGGCTTGTTAATTTAAACACCTAGTTTTATTCCGCAATTAATAAGCCTAAACCGGAAAAGTTTTAAACCGCCTATTCACCCCCCCTCTAGGCGACATCATTGTCCTTTCAGTCTTCGCCTCCGGCCACCCCGCGCCGCCGGTGAGCACCTTCCTCTCTCTGAGCCCTCCGATCTTCAACGTACGGCGTGGATTAGAAGTTTAAAACGAATCGGTACGGGCCGTTTAGATCCGTCTGATCCAGATCCAATGGCCTAGATTTGTTGACTTAATCCAGTCAGCGCCACGTCAACGGCCACGTCACTGCCTAGTCAACGCTGACGTGGAAAATAAATTTCTCGAATTTAATTAATTTGGCAGTTTTGCAGAAAAGACCCTACACATTAGTTTTATCATATCTTTTTCTCTGTTTATCCAAATTCAAATATTTTTATATATTTGGAAAGCTCTCGACATGTAGAATATTATGGATCTGCAAAAATTCAAATTTGACTTAGTTTAAAATATTTTAATTTCAAATGGTGAAATTGAGTATTTTTGTCATAACTTTAAATCGGTAAATTCAAAAATTGCAAATAAAATTGTTTTAGAAACTTTGGAATATTTGTAAATTGATACCACTGCTATAAAATATTTTTGAGTAATATTTGAATGAATTCATAGTTATATATTTAAATTGAATAGTATGAGTATTTTCAACATAACTATTAATAGAAATATTATTTTTGATTAAATCAAATTGCAATAAATCTAATTAAATCACCTCTGGCAATTAACACCATTTATAAAAATTGTGTTATCAAATATAAATCACGTAAACCTTTAACCTATATGTTTCCCTTTTATTATGTTTGCAAAATTAGAAACTAATTAAAATTGCAATTATAACTTTATGCATACTTCATAAATATCACAAAAATTAGTATTATGTTTCTTGTGATTTAAAATTGCATAGCATATTTTATCTTATAGTTATATTTCCCATAAGGAAAACTCCCCCCCCCCCCCCCCCATTTTCTCTAAGTTAGGATTATTTTCAAACTTAGTATTTTGGTAAAGGTGCTATGCACTAGACACTTAGGATTTTCAACATGGAGCTAGAAGGCCAATGAAGGACTTAGCCAAAACAAGACTTCAGAAGTACCTTCAAGGAGCAGAAGCACTTAGAAGAAAATCAAGAAGAAGTTCATGAAGACCAACCAGCAATATTTTCTAAGTCTTGCTTCCTCTCTCTTTCTTTTCTCCCTTCTTCTCTGAGACTTCGTGAAGACTAAGTTAAATCCAAGACCAGCCTAGGTGATACAAAAATCATCAAGTCTGAAGATTATTCAAGTCTACCAAGAATTAAATCAAGACATCACCTAGAAGAAAGTTACAAGTCTGGAGATGAAGCCTGGAGGACAACTACGTCTGTCTTTCTTGATCACCTTATAGACTTAGTATTTTTCTCTAAGTATTTTGCACATCATGGCTAAGCCATTAGAGTGCTTATTCAAGATAAATTATAACAAAGTTATTTTATCCAACTTATAACAGTCACCTTTTGACCAACCTATTTGCCTTACATTAACTTAAAATATTTTCTTAGCATGACATACATCTCTAGTCCTTAGGAATATTTTGCACCTCATGCATAAACATATTTTCCTTATAAGTTTAAGAAACTTGTTTGTATGTGTTGTGTTGTTTTATGATTGCTGTATGGTTGTTTGTTTGTATTGTTTAGACTGAACGGAGAGACCCGAGTTCGTTGAAAAGAGTTTGTGAGTAAAGACTGCATTCAAAGGCAAGTGGCACACCTCATAAACTTCCTATTATTTTCTATATGCATTACTTAGTGTATTTTGATATAAGCATGTGTAGGATAGTATTGCTATGCTAAACCTGTGTAGAAATTCCTTATTCCTGTGTCTAGGCTCCTATGCAATACTTAGTAGATGTATTGATGCTATGCAAATGTTGTTTTGTGAAAATCTAAATTCTACTAAGTTAAAAATGAAACACCTGGGTGGTAAGTGGTTGTATGGTTTATGTTGAGTGGCTAATCAGTTCCATGTCTATGGTTCCTGGAGTATGTACACTTGTGAATGGCCACCCAGGAACAGAGGAATCTGAAGAACTCCGAGTGACGATTGCTTCCAGTGCAGCCATTGCCATATGGGCTCTAGCTTGATCAATTATGTTGTGTGGACTCTCCCCGGCTTGACAAGCAGATGTAGAGGGTGTTAGGTGGAACGGGTCAAGCCAGAGTGGGAGGGAAAATGCTTCTGAAAGATCTCGTCTCATTCTTCTCTTTTCCTTATCACAAATGGTGTGTAAAGGATAATTTGGGTTGAATGGGTACAATGGTGAACGTGCACAACCTCTGCAGAGTGTAAAACTAAGTACTTAGCCGTGTCCCCGGTACGGACAATTTGAGCAGCTGATCACGGACGTCAACGGAGGATTCCACCATTCCAACTTCGGAAATAAAACTTGATTAGTGAACAAGGGAGGATGAGATTATGGTTTTCATGCCATACTTGTCTTGATTTGAAGAAAGTGTTTTCCAAAAAGATAGGACAAATTGGCTTTATGCAAAATAGCCTTGAACTCCACCAGCCAAATATGCATATAGGCTATAGAGTTATTCCATTAAGTGTCCACCATAGTGTCACTTGCCAGACTCCATTTTTAATGGAATCTGACCCACGTTGTTGCAATATTTTTCTTATTGCAGATTGTTCAGATGACGAGTGAGGTTTCGTATATAGGTTTCGAGTCTACAACCAACATGTTTTCGCTTGTGGCAGTATGAAAGTGATAGAGACTCACTGCTATTGTATTTCCGCTGTGTACTAAAGCTAGCTTTATGCTATGCAACTTGTAATGAATATTTTGTAATTCTGGATCATCGATGTAATAAAATTGACGCTTTGTTGTGATGCTACATCGTAAACTGTGTGTGCAAATGAATCGATCCAGGGATTTGCACTTGAAGGGAATATGCCCTAGAGGCACTTAATAAACATAGTTTATTGGCAATATCCCAATCGTTCATTATATGTTTTACACCATGCTATAACTGTATTAAGCGAAAACATTAATACAGGTGTGGTAGATAAACAACCAGGTCCCTAGTAGCCTCTACTAAGACTAGTTTCGTTGCGGGATTGATGATCGAGGTTTTCCGATCATAGGGCATGGCGCCGGTCGGCAATGAAAGTCATATCGTTAGGTGTAACGATGTGATGGACATACCCAGTATTTGTAGGACATAGTCATTACGCCTTAAGACCGTGAGACCAACTCTTATTGTTATTCCTAGAAGATACTTTGATCACACCAAACGTCGTATCTTATTTAGTATGACAATAACGGTGATACTTTTGGGTATCGGAAGGGAGTAGTTGAGACGAGGGGTCAACAACGGGATTTGTCAGTCCGCATAGCCGGATAGATACTCTAGGGCCCACTCGGTGAGATTATGTCAAATGAGTTTGCAAACATGTGACTAGGTCACCAGCTGACATAATATCATAGACGAGCAGAAGATAGCGATGTCGGTAACGAGATCATCCTAGGTATGGAGATATCTGAGAATGATGCTCGGACACGCTAAGTATCGCCATGACAAAGGGTTTAAGACTAGACGTCCAGGTTTGATAGATGAAAGTCATTCGTTATATCACAGGGATTAATTCATGGGGTCCAGGCCTACGAGTTAGTCGATGATCATAGAGGAGTCTTGATCGTACCTGTTATTATATCGAACCGCTAGGGTAACACACTTAAGGGGTTTCGACAAGACAACCGGAAAGGAAAGAGATCACCGGGAATGTCCCGGGAGGGTTCCGATGGAGATCGGGCAGCGACGAAAGAGTTTTCGGAGCTGGGAAAAATTATATATATTATGTTTGATATTAATTAGTGTAATTAATATGCAAATATGATTTTATATATTTATTTTCAAATTTATTTAGGCTGATTTCCCTAAATGGGCCTTCTGGTCGAAAGAAGGCCCATGGGGGGGGGGGGGAAACCCTCAAGGGAATTTTGTGGGGGAGGCTTGGCCGGCCTAGGTGGGCCAAATGGGGCCCACCTAGGGCCGGCGCACCAGCCTTGGCCGAACCAGGCATGTGGGATAGTCCCACATTGCCTGGCTGGCAAGGTTGGCTCCCCCCGGGAGCCTATATAAGAAGGGGCACCCCTGGCCTTTTAATTCACCAATTAATTCCCAATTTCTCTCTCGATCTCGTGGTTCCCTTGTCGGAGCCGCGCCGAGTAGAGGAGGGGGATCTCTTCCACCATAGCCCGCTGCCGCGCTGCTGGTGTTCCGGTCCAAGTCTTCCGCTGCTCGTCCTGGACTGGAGCTTCGGAGGCCGTCGTCTCCACCGTATGTGTGTGACGCCCTGCGAGGTGCTGCGCTAGCGGCACTCGGAGGCCTACTTCCTCCACCCGCCCTCGGGGTCGTCTTCGTCGCGCCGAGTTCTCTGCGACCTAGAGGTCGGCTACGTCGTCTTCGTCGTCAACGCTTGTGCGGGAGCATAATCCCCGCTATTCGGTCTACGAGGGTATGTATTCCGATCTCCGCCGTACTTCTATATCTGCTTAGTGTAGATCTTGGCTAGTTTAAGGATATCGTTGGTAGGAATTATTTTGTTTTCTGCACACGATCCCCTTCAGTGGTATCAGAGCCGATATATCGTAGATATAGCTGTACGCTGTTAGAACCCGTGTTCTGCACGGGGGCACCGTTCCTGTTATTTGCTACCCTCTAGCGTGCACTTGTGATTCCAGCGGCATCGAGTTGATGAAGCGGCCCGGACCGACTTTACGCGTACGCTTACGCGAGACTGGTTCCACTACTGACATACGGCTTGTACCGTATCTGTGGCTGGCGGGTGCCTGTTTCTCTCTCTTTAGTTGGCTTTGCATTTTCAATGGAGGGCCCGAAAGGGATGCTTAAACATGCAATTATTGGATCGTTGTTGTGGTCATAAGGTTCGTAGGTATGAAGCGGTTCTATTTACGACAGCCCCAAGCCACGTAAAACATGCAAAAGATAAAGTAGAAGCGTCTAACTTTATTTTGCAGGGGCTATGTGATATGGTCAAGGTAGGTTTATTAAATTGTTTATAAACTGCGGGCGCCAAGAAGACCATGGCGCAATGGACTATATCACATTGCATTACATTTGATGTTTTGTGTGCATCTTATATTGTGTGATTGTGTGTATAGTATACATTAGTTACACGGCGGTAGCTATATAAGATGGTCCCTTCAAAATACCACTAGTGTTCTCCCTCCAACGCGCACCACCAAGAAAGTTCTACGTTATGAGGCAGGCCGTGATGATCGGGTGTCAGACATCTCGTCGTTCGCATACAGTGGGTGTAAGCCATGTTGCACAAGCGTCAGCGTGGAGGTCTTTGGTGGCGAGCCTAGCATATTCAGAAATATGGCCTCGGAACAGGAAGACCGAAAGGTCGAGCACGAGTCACAAAATTGGTGTGGCGGACGATTTTGTCTACTCTTGAAGTTGTGCCGCCGGCTCTGATGATGAGGGGTGGTGCAATGGATGGGGGTCGTGTAATCGCTTAAACGACCAGGAGGGATGTTCGTTTGAGTGGGAGTTCGGATAGTTATTTTCTAAAATACTAGAACTCAGAATATAATGAAGAGAGTCTGTTTTGCAAACCTTTGTAGATATTAACCATTGTGATAGCATTTTTCCAAATTAGGCGCATTCCTGCGATTTGAGAAACTTAAAAGGTTGGGTCCAAACTTCATAGTTTTATACTTTAGCTTGAGGATACTCCTTGTTTAAACCGTTAGCTTTTTGTGTTACAATACCCGCTAGGAGATAAACCCGGAGATTCCGCTAACAAAAGATAATTTGGATTATCGGATTTTGTGCGGATGATATCATCATAGTCCAGTGTATGCTATGATCTCTGCCATAGAGAACCAACGGTGGGTACGAGTTTTTAGATCGCGAACATATGATATGGTCGCTAAACTCGGGGTACCCCAAACGTTAGGTTGATGAAGTTTATCAGTATGTTGACTGATTGTCTTCTCAACCAAGATGGAAGAGAATACACACACTGAGGGAGCACGTGGCGGTCATACTTAATGACATATGTTCATGATTAATGAACATTGAGACGCCTCGCTCAGCTCAATTACTGGATGACAGACATCGTTGCCAAGTGCAAATCCTCTGTCATAGACTATGTCATGCAAGGGGAATCGTTCACCTTCATGGTTCTTGATTACGGTGGAAGTATCAAGAAAATGAAACAGATCGCCGGAAGTCATCAATGATGATGGTGTATATGTGATATACATGTCATGAATGTTTTAGCTAAGCAAGTACTCGCAGTAGTGACTAAGTTATGAACTAGTCATGTTTTGTGAAAAACCAGGTTTACTGCTTGAGTAGCTTGAAAGGATTAGGCGACATTGCATGTTGATAATGGCAATCAAGTTGTTGTGATGGCCATAGACACTCTCCCTCTAGATCTACCATTTGGGTAAATTCTTTATGATCGTCTGTTAGTATGATCGTTACAAGTGTGTCTCCTCTAGCGAGGCACTTGTTCATACATGATAGTGACAAATTGGTGTCCTATATTTATGAAGTAATGATCATATGCCGATTTGAATTTAGATGGTAGAAGCTCCCACATTCATAATATTAATGCCAAAGGATACAAACTTAATAAAGACACCACATATGTGTGGCACTACCGTTTAGTCATGTCAATGTTATATGCATTAGCTCCACACTGGATGGACCTACAAGTCCTAAGATTTGATCTTTTGACACTTGCAAAATAACTGTGACACCGTTTTCAGAAAACGGGCATATAACTTATTGATATTCATACATGGAGATGTATGTGGTTCAGTGAAGTAATTGACGGGTAGTGGAGACCTTTATTTCGTGAACTTCACTGAACGTTTTGAGAATAGCTTGTTGAGAATCATGCATATGGGTGTATGTGAATCAATGAAGTACTTTAACGTGTAGTGGAAGTCTTTATTTCATAGACTTCATGAATATTCCGAGTAGATATATGGATATCCACTCCGGGGAATGTTAGTCTGAATTTTTGATTCGATCAAACGAAGTTCAGAATGAAGTAGGAAATAAACTTAACAAGAAAATCAAATTCCCGCGATGCATATCGATGAATGAAGATTTGAGTTATAATGTTGGCACATCATTGGAAGACTTGTGAGAAGAGTTCCACAAATTACGTCGCATGGAACGCCATAGTGTTATGGTGTGTTAGGACGTCGTAATTGCACCCTATCGGATAGTGTGTGGTAAATGAATCTCTTACCGAATTATTGTGATCATTAGAGTCATATGGTAGAAACGTAAACACTCACGTTAGCAAATAGGGAAACCATTTGAATCCATGGAGACAATACCATACAAGTGATGGCATGGCTTTTGGGCCTGGATTGTCGTTTCAGCAATTTAGTGTTTCGATGTAATCGAACCTAAAATGGATTAATCTTTGTAGTATACCCTACCTAAAGAGTTAGTTGGGTACATGTCTCACGACATAGGCAAAATCATTGCCGGGATATACCTTGCGAAAGAAATAGTTTCTTGTCCGAGGGTATAAGTGAGAAAGAAAGTAGAGCAAGACGAAGTTGGTGAACTTCTTCTCCAAACATCAGAGTGGCGCAATCGAAAGTGTTTTCGGTGTCAGGCCCCACAGCTTGAAAAACCTAATGATTCAAGATCATGATGTTCTGAGCTCATACTAAGACCGTAGGCATACGAGGTTGTGTTCCACACTGTGTGTTACGACCATCTTGTTATGAAGGTCATATTAATGGAATATGATAGACCTACGAACTACGAAGAAGAGATGGTGAACCTAAGTTCGAGAAATGGCTATGAGTCATTTATGATCCAAAATAAAATCCATATACGATTACCAGGTAATGACTTGGGAGATCTTCTTGATGGCATCTAGGATGTTAATAGTATATGGAGTTTTATGAGAGAGTAGATATTGAGCAGATTCGATTTGTCGTGAAACAGTTCCGACAGACCACATGAGACTTTGTCTCAAGTGGCGAAGCCTAAATCTATTCTGGGTCGTTTAGCAATTACTATAATTTCGAATGAGAAATTGATAGATGGATGAGAAAACCATGGTTCTTAATAGTGTAATTAAGAATGGTTTGTAATCCTGAGGATGCTAAACATGTGTGCAAACTTCGGTTGTCCACTCATGGGCAGAAGCAAGCATATCGGAGCTGGAATCTTCACTTTGATAATGTGATCAAAGGATTTTGGAGTTGTCCAAAAATAGTTGAAGAAACCTACATTTGCAAAGAAGTGAGTGGGGGCAAAGTAGCTTTCCTTGATCTTATATGCGGAAGGCATATTTGAGTGGGAGCTAAGTAGCTTTTCCTTGATCTTATATGCGGAAGGCATATTTGAGTGGGAGCTAGGTGTCATTCGTGATTATGTATGTAACGACATATTGAATGACACAGATCCTCTAGTAGAGTGTAAAGGATTATTTAAGTAATTAAATTTTCTATGAAATGAAGTTAGGAGTATTAGGCATCCGATTTATAATTGTATAGATCAGAGGGGGCTTAATAACATTAAGTCAGAGTATTTCCTAAGTCAGGATTCTGAAGTGTTTCAGAAAAGGACAAGCGAAGAAAGAGGTTCTTGCTTGTATGACTAGGTAAACGATTAAGTTAATCTTGGCTTTTTCAGTGATAGAAAATGATGTTCGACATTCTCTATGTATCAGACATAGAGTCTATCAGGCTGAAAGCTCGACTTGGTGTGACCCGAGTTCTTGGTTGAAGAACAGGTTCTAGAGTGATCCTTGTGTGGATCAATGAACAAACGTTAAGTTTATTCTTCAGTGTCTATGAGAACTGAAGATAGGTTTTCTAGTAACGGGTAAGAGTGGAATGGCAACTTGCCGTAAAGCAGTTATGATGATGCAAGTTATTGCACTGACCCATACGACTAGAAATCTCATATAGGAGATGTCCTTTATTTTGAAGATAGACATGGTTAGTTTGCGAAGTCGCATATGAATGCACTGTCGCACAATCTACATAGGTATAGAAATATATCGCGACTTTAGAAGTAGCAAGTGTGATTGGACTGAGCAGTTTTCCGAGCGTAGGTGGTCCCCTTAATAGATCTCTTAGACTTTTAAGGCGCATGCTACGCGAATGCTCGAGTCTCACTCCATCCACTGGGATATATTTCACCGTCATCGTAAGATACGGGTTGATGTCAAACTAGGTGACATAGAAGTGTTGCAAAGCACATATAGATCTCAATGTGTGAGTTCTATTGACTGTATTCCTCTTCCACGAGGCGAGCAGGCACCAAGATGCTATGGGTGTTGAGCTTTTACCAGGTTGTAAACTAGATTAAGTGTTACTCTAGTGCAAGGGGGAGACTGAAGGGAATATGCCCTAGAGACACTTAATAAACATAGTTTATTGGCAATATCCCAATCGTTCATTATATGTTTTACACCAGGCTATAACTGTATTAAGCAAAAACATTAATACATGTGTGGTAGATAAACAACCAGGTCCCTAGTAGCCTCTACTAAGACTAGTTTCGTTGTGCAATTGATGATCGAGGTTTTCCGATCATAGGGCATGGCGCCGGTCGGCAATGAAAGTCATATCGTTAGGTGTAACGATGTGATGGACATACCCAGTATTTGTAGGACATAGTCATTACGCCTTAAGACCGTGAGACCAACTCTTATTGTTATTCCTAGAAGATACTTTGATCGCACCAAACGTCGTATCTTATTTAGTATGACAATAACGGTGATACTTTTGGGTATCGGAAGGGGGTAGTTGAGACGAGGGGTCAACAACGGGATTTGTCAGTCCGCATAGCCGGATAGATACTCTAGGCCCCACTCGGTGAGATTATGTCAAATGAGTTTGCAAACATGTGACTAGGTCACCAGCTGACATAATATCATAGACGAGTAGAAGATAGCGATGTCGGTAACGAGATCATCCTAGGTATGGAGATATCTGAGAATGATGCTCGGACACGCTAAGTATCGCCATGACAAAGGGTTTAAGACTAGACGTCCAGGTTTGATAGATGAAAGTCATTCGTTATATCACAAGGATTAATTCATGGGGTCCAGGCCTACGAGTTAGTCGATGATCATAGAGGAGTCTTGATCGTACCTGTTATTATATCGAACCGCTAGGGTAACACACTTAAGGGGTTTCGACAAGACAACCGGAAAGGAAAGAGATCACCGGGAATGTCCCGGGAGGGTTCCGATGGAGATCGGGCAGCGACGAAAGAGTTTTCGGAGCTAGGAAAAATTATATATATTATGTTTGATATTAATTAGTGTAATTAATATGCAAATATGATTTTATATATTTATTTTCGAATTTATTTAGGCTGATTTCCCTAAATGGGCCTTCTGGTCGAAAGAAGGCCCATGGGGGGGAAAACCCTCAAGGGAATTTTGTGGGGGAGGCTTGGCCGGCCTAGGTGGGCCAAATGGGGCCCACCTAGGGCCGGCGCACCAGCCTTGGCCGAACCAGGCATGTGGGATAGTCCCACATTGCCTGGCTGGCAAGGTTGGCTCCCCGCGGGAGCCTATATAAGAAGGGGCACCCCTGGCCTTTTAATTCACTAATTAATTCCCAATTTCTCTCTCGATCTCGTGGTTCCCTTGTCGGAGCCGCGCCGAGTAGAGGAGGAGGATCTCTTCCACCATAGCCTGCTGCCGCGCTGCTGGTGTTCCGGTCCAAGTCTTCCGCTGCTCGTCCTGGACTGGAGCTTCGGAGGTCGTCGTCTCCACCGTATGTGTGTGACGCCCTGCGAGGTGCTGCGCTAGCGGTACTCGGAGGCCTACTTCCTCCACCCGACCTCGGGGTCATCTTCGTCGTCTTCCTCGCGCCGAGTTCTCCGCGACCTAGAGGTCGGCTACGTCGTCTTCATCGTCAACGCTTGTGCGGGAGCGTAATCCCCGCTATTCGTTCTACGAGGGTATTTATTCCGATCTCCGCCGTAGTTCTATATCTGCATAGTATAGATCTTGGCTAGTTTAAGGATATCGTTGGTAGGAAAAATTTTGTTTTCTGCACACGATCCCCTTCAGCACTATACACAGGTATCTTCCTTATTTTAAGTGCAGGTACGCTACAAATGGTATCAGAGCACTGTGTTGCATGTAGGTTCGAAACCCTAGGTTTGGATTGAAATAGGATTTGACCATAGGATTGAAAATCTATTTTATTCACTTTTCTAAAAACAAAACTTTTCATTTTATCTTCCTCATACTCTCATCTACTATCAACCTTCTGAAAACATCTTATCTTTTTCTAGATGACCATGTTCTTGTAGTCTAAGTCTGATTCTGCTGCCTCATATGGAAGAGCTACGATTAATCATGAAGTTCTACATGCATGGAAGACCACTGAAGAACCAGGATTCGACCAACACTTCGAAGATATCCATAAAAGTTGAACAAGAACTTGAAGCACTTGCGAAGGAGGTAGATTTGACCACCACCTAAATAGAATGACGATATCGTGTTAGTGTATTGATCATATCAACTTGGCTATATGACAATACTAGATTGTTTGTTGTGAACCTTGTTGCTTGATGTTTGTTAGATATTGATTGGTTTTGTTATAGATTGGTTGCCTTGTTTTGTTTTATTCAACTAGGATTCCTCCATAGTAAAAATAATTCAACCCATTGCTTTCTAAACCAAACAGATGTCTCACCCCAATACCAACACCAATGATTTGCATAAAACTATGCGACTACTACTAGAGAACCAGAGTCAGCTGTGGAAGTTGATCAATGACCAACTGCCTAAGATTGATCAAAACCATAGTGATTTTGAAGAGAACCTTATGACCAAACTAAACGCATGCAAAACTTGTGGAGAGATAGGACATACGTCCAAAGAATGTCCTGATGAGTGGCCCCATGGTCATACAAGACATCCAGTTAGGGAATGCCCCACAAGTCAGATTTCTTGCTTTTTGTGTGAAGCAACAAATCACGTTCCAACGCAGTATCAACTCTACCCCGTGGTGCAAGAACTCAGTCAGCAAGCCAAAAAGGAGATGCAACAAAATCTCATGAAGCATGTGGAAGCACAAGAAAACAAGGAGGAACACAAAAGAGATACTAGCCATATAACATGTTTTACCTGTGGAGAACTAGGACATTATTCATGGGACTGCAAAGAGAAAAGGATTGGTCAAGATACTGAACAAAATCTTCATCAAAATGAGATTGTGGATCATACTAAGGTGAAAAATTAAATAAGAGTAAGGTCACTTCCGAAGATATCCAAAAGTACCTCCAAGTGTTGCTATAAGTGTGAAGGAGATCACCTAGCTCGAAATTGTCACATCAAACGAGACCGGACTTCTTTAATTGAGATAGAATATAGCAAACAAGATTTGGAAGAACTGTTAGCCCTGGAAACACCAAAGAAGAAGAAGAACTTAAGTGACGTAATTTGCTACAAATGTAAGGACAAGGGACATTATGCCAATAAGTGCCCAGTAAAGATGAAGGAGAATTGCCTTATCCGCTCGCACAAGAAGATCACCAGTCCCGTGACATGCCGCAGATGCCCTGAGAGGAAGAAGGATAAATCTCTCCAAAGACCGAGTGGAAAACGTGAGCGCTAAAACTTTCTGTATCCACCACAAGCCATTGTATTTTGAATACTTGTACTCTCTACATCAGAGAAATAAACAAGATTAAACCAAGTTTCTAGACTGACCACAAAAACTTCTTTTAAGGGTGGTAGCCACCCAGATAATTCAAATCCAATTGCTTAAACTCAAAAATCCTAAGCTATCTTTCTTTCTACCCTCCTAATCAGAAAAATCATTCGCCGCTAATTTTCAAGTTTCCATGTCAGAAATTTATTTCTCAAAACATCTCGAGCTATCAGAATCATTTCAAGCATTTGCTTTGTCTTTCTAGCTTCTTCGAATCTCGAGGACGAGATTACTTTTAAGGGTGGTAGTCTGTAACATCCCAGCATTTTATATTTTTCAAAAATCACTAAAATTTAAAACTTTTCTTTTTATTAAAATAAAATATTAAATGCATAAGAAAACCAACTATGAAAGACTTCAAACTTATTGGAAAAAGTTTAATATTTCAAATATCTCACTTTACCATTATTGTCCAAAGTTGTTTATGAAGTTTTCAAATGATTTATCTTAAATATAAAATATAATGGTGCACAAAATAATTAGAATTAAAAATGAGTACATTACATTTTCTCTTTTCATTACAATTAGTTGTAATGTGATATTTAAAATTCTAGTAAAGCTAAAATTTATTTAATATTGGAATATGAGTTTAAATAACTTAAATTCAAACATTTTGAATATGGGTATTTCATAGAATGTATTTTAGCCAAAAATAAAATTAATTAAACCCTAGTTTTAAATTTAACATAAAGTGTCAAATTTGGATTTAAACAATATTTCAAAATATTATTTTTCAAAAATGTTCAAAACATTCCTACAACTGGTTTAACACAAAGATAATAATTTTACAAATTTTTAGAAATTTGTTTGACCTCATTTGGAGTTATAAATCAAAAGTTATAAAAGAAATAAATAAAACAGAAAAGAAAAAGAGAAAAATCTGACAGTGGGACCCACCTGTCAGGAGCAAGGCTTCTTCAAGCTCCGGCCGGGAACCACGCCCACGACCGAGCCGAAAACGGCCGATTTTAATCCCTTGATTGCGCGCGATTAAGACCACAGTTTCTTCATCCGTTTGATTCTATAAAGAGCCGACGAGCCCGACTCACTTTCCCCTCTACTCCCCCTCCATTTCGTGCCCCGAGGCTCTCCAATTTGCTCGCCGGACTTCATTGAGCCGCCGGCCTTTTTCCTTCGAACTCCGGCGAGGAAGCAAGCCCCCACCCCTGAGACCCCCTCCACTCTCCTCCCCTCGCTCGTGCGCACCCGCAGACGCTTTCCCCGTGTCTCCTCTGCTACCAATCGTGCGGGGCACGGACAACCAAAGCTCGCCGGCGCCCGAGCCCCTTCGGCCACGCCTCCACGGAGCTCTGGAGCGCCCGAGACGACGCCGTCACCTCCATCTTCTTCGACACAACGCGCCGCACCAGACGTCATCTCCGCGAGCCTAGGAGACCACCGGATCCTCGAGTTCGTCCATCGCCGAGCCGCGCCGCCGTCGTCTTCGCCTCCGGCCACCCCGCGCCGCCGGTGAGCACCTTCCTCTCTCTGAGCCCTTGTAACATCCCAAATTTTGCAAAAATTTAAAACTTGCATTCAAGCATCATACATCATTGAGCATAAGAATACATCACAAAAATATTAAATAAAACTTCAAATTATAAATATAAATAATCTATAAATTCCATAAAGTGTTTATTTAAAACTCCTTTAATAAATAAAATTTTACCAATTTATATATGGGCAAGAATAATGTTAAAAAGTTCCATTTTCAATAACCTTTCCAAAACATATTTTTATGATTTTTTCTGAAATGTTTTGAATAGTTTTAAAAATCATATTTGAAATCAGTATTTAAAAACAAAAGGTTTTAAATAATTTTCTGAGTCGAGTGGGCAGTGGCCCGTAGCTATCTGCCGCGCGCGCGTAGCCGAGCAGCCCACCAGCGGCCCAGCGCCCCGCGCACTCGCTCGCAGTCACTGACAGGTGGGTCCCACCTGTCATCTCCCCCGCGGAGCCGTTCGTCCCCAAATCACGCCCCCGTCCCGACCGAAAACGCCCGATTTGATTTCGTTTGAATGCGGCGATTTACTACTCCATTTACCTCGCCGTTTCCCCCTACTAATAGCCCTCCTCGCTCTCGTCCGATTGCCCCAAACCACACCTCCCGAGAGCCCACAGGCTGCCCGCACGAGCTCGCGCAATCCCGCCGTCGCCGTCGGTAAGAACTCCGCCGCCCGAGCAACTCCGGCCACCTCGGACCTCCTTTCCACCTCCCTTCGCTCCCTGTGAGCCGTGCGCATCGATTTGACACGGTGGAGCGTGTGTTTTTGCAGCGAAACCCCGTCTCCGTCCACGACCGAGAGGAACCGTCGCCGTGCGCAACTCCGGCGAGCCCTTCCGGAAAGACGAGGACGCTCCGGTCATCACCACCGCGCCATCGCCCTCCCCACGACGTCGCGCATCCCCTGGTGAGCTCCATTTCCTCCTAGAACCGTAGCACGCCTCGGGCGCAAACGCCGGCCATGGCTCCGCCGCGCCCCGCGCGTCTCCGGTGACTGCGCCGCCCGTATTTGGTCAACGGATCGTGGACCGTTAGATCTAGATCCAATGGATCTAGATCGATTAGATCTCGCGCGTCCATTTCTAATTAGATCGGACGGCTCTCGCAGCCGATCCGCGCCGAAGCGGTACCGACCAATAGGATCGCGCCACGTAGCCCTGTTAATTTCTTTTTCGCAGGAATTTTTATAAATAAAACAGAAAATATACAAAACTTAGAAAATTCATAACTTTTGATCTACAAGTTCAAATTTGATAAACTTTATATCCCCGGATAGCTCTGCTCATGTAGTTTATTTCCACATCAATTGTTTTTCCCTTTGACAAATTATAATTTGTATAATAATCAGAGGAGTATTTCGGCCATTAAAATAATAACTTAAATAATAAAAATGATTTAGAAATAAATGTAATTGTTTTAGGATTGTATTATTTCCCTCTGTCCAGCAATATTAATAAATGTCCAAATTGAAGATGTCATAAAAACTATAAAAGTTGTAATTATAGAAATCAAAGTTTTACTACATTAATTTAAAATTATTTAATTGATAAATAAAATAAGAAATACCTAAAAATTATATTTCACTTATTAATGACAGAAATTAAGAAGTATTAATAAGTGTGTCCCATTATCATAGCATATCATCCATGCATACATGATTTTATTTTAGTGTTGTGATGTTATTGTGTTGGTATTTATTTTATTCATTGATTGTGCTAGATTGTGAAGAAGAGGAAGGAATTGCTTGTGATTGTTATTCTTGATGTGATTGTTCCTCCTGTTACCAAGGCAAGTGACATTCATACTAAATCCCATATTTTCTATATGCATAAGTAGTATATTTTGAGTAGTGTGCATGATAGGAAATTTTGATCTATTTTATAATACTAAGTTAGTTTGTGTTTTACAAATATCCTAGTAGTGTGTAACCACCCTTTTCCCTAAGCAGCCATGAAAAGATTTTATTAGTTGCTTAGCCATGCTATAAAAATGTTTGCCATGTTATGGAAATGTTTCTAAGTGTTAAAATTTTAAAATACACATCTGGGTGGAATTGGTTGATATGGTTTATGTTGAGTGGCTTTTGGGACTATGCTTGTGGTTGTCTTCGCCTAGGATGAATGTCTATTCTACTTAGGGCCATGAGTATGGTGGTTGTTACCCAGAAGTACACTTGTGGATGGCCACCCAGGAGCGAAGAGATTACCAAGTCCCTCCAAGTTTAGAAGCTTCCCGTGCAACCTTTTGACAATGGGCTCTGTCTAGAATGATTAAGTTGTGGGAGTGTAACCTGTCAGCTTGACAAGCAGATGTAGAGATGATAGGTGGAACGGGTCTTGCTAGTATGGTTGCATTCTTCTTCTGAAAGTTCTTGTCTCAATTCTCTCCTTTCCATAATACACTCCGTGTGTATAGGATTTCCCGGACAAATTGAGTCTAAAGGTGAAAGTGCACAACCTCTGCAGAGTCGACAATCTGAGTTCTCAGTCGTGTCCCCGGAAATGGACTACTTCGAGCAACTGGACAAGGATGGGCAGAAGAATCTCAACACTGTTTTCATAAAGTAAAATTTGACTAAGGAAAGAATTGTTGGTGCACTTGGGCTTTTCCCCTCGGTGCCAAGTCTTCGAGAAATAAAATTGTTTTACAAAATGATAGGAGAAAACTTGCTTTCTGCAAATAGCCTACAACCCCACCAAATCAAATATGCATATAGATGTTAGACTTGTCAGAATATATCCACCATAGTCACTTGCCAATACATCATTGTATTGACCTCCTTCGGGGGCTGCATATTCCAATGTGCAGGAAATTCTGATGCTGAATGAGTGGCTCGAGTCTACACCCAACATGACTGCATGTGGCGCATGCTTGAAGATGAGGCTCAATGTTATTTCGCTTTCGCTGTGAACTTTGAACTTTAGCTAGCCTTCATGGCTATGCAACTTGTAATAAAGCCATATTGGCTATTATTTTTTGATCTCGTTGTAGCAATTTAATACTTATGCAATGGTACTTTATATTTTGTACTGTGGTGCTGGCAGTGATCCAGGGACTTGAAGGGGTTACGGTGCAGAAAACAATAATTTTCTAGCGAACGAAACCCTAACTAGCCAGGATCTATCTATCTAGTACATGCGATAACGGTGGCGGAACGGGTTACATTACCTCCATGTAGACCGATAGCGGGGATTACGCTCCCGCACAAGCGTTGACGATGAAGTCGTACGTAGCCGACCTCGAGGTCGCGGAGAACTTGCCGCGATGTCAGAGTCGATGATGCCGGGGTGTCGACGATGATCTGCGTCGACGGGCGTCGGGCGGAAGAAGGCAGAGTGCCAGCACCGGGGCTGGTGCGCCGGCAGCAGAGGGGGGGGGAGGCGCGGCGGCTGCAGGGGGCGAGACGACATCGCCCAAGCTCCTCAATAGAGTAGCCTCCGAGCACTCGCAAACATACGGAGCCTAGCGACAACTCCCGGTCATTCAGATCCAGCTGAAATTGCAGGAGTAGATCTTATCTGGAATCCCGCAGAGCAACGGCGCTCTGCGGTATGGCTTAGGTGGAGAGAGACCCCCTTCCTCAGCTCGGCGCGGCTCCAACTTGGGAACCACGAGATCGAGAGAGAAATTGGGAATTAATTGAATTTCCTGTGTATTAAATCAATTAATATGCCTTGCTATATAAAGGGGGAAGGGGGTGTGCAAACCCCTTGGCTCCCCCATGTGGGACTAAACAAAGGACATGGGAGGGGGGGTTCGGCCCCCACATGGGCTGGCCGAACCAGCCAATGGGGCCCACCCCCCTTTGAGGTGCGGCTCCCCCTCTTGGGCCCTCTTAGGGCCCATATAGGTGGGAGCCCCCTTTTCCTTTATTTAATTAATATTAAATTAATATAAAAATCCCATTAATTCATAATTAATATATTTATATATAATTCAATATCCCGTGACTCCGAAAACTCTTTCGGACCACCCGAACAACTTTCGGACATTTCTGGAACCATTCCAGACCTCTCCGGAACTCCTTCCGGACCACCGGAACTCTTTCCGGATCATTTCTCTCTCTCCAACAAAAACCCTATAAAATTCCAGAACCTATCTCCTAGCGTCGCTAAGACCTTAAGTTTGTTACGCTACGGTTCGGGAACACTCCAGACATGGTCGAGACACTCCGCTCACCAATGATCGTCAGGGATACCTGGAAATATATGACGACCCCTGTGCATTCCACGAATATCGTCGTTGAACCATAAGTATGATATTCATTCCCTTTGTCTCTGTGATACTACCTTGTCCGAGATATGATTGTAGACACACCGATGCCTTTGCTGTATCTCGTTACCGACGAAGGTTATTAACTCGTCTGCGATATTACATCTCCATGACCTAGTCATAAGCTGCAGCTATATAGATGCAATATCACCGAGTGGGCCTAGAGTATCTTTCCATTACAAGAATGAACAAATCCCGCTCTTGATCCTTACGTCTCGATGCTCTTTCGGAATACCCAAGATGGACACCGTTATTGTCATGCTATATAAGACACAACGTTTGATGCTCTCAAAGCACTCCTATGAAGCAACAATAAGTACGGTCTCACGGTCTAAGGAATAAGCTATCATACTCTTATCTATTGCAAATGACAAACATCGTAATACGATCTTATTGCAATACTTTGCGTATGTCCACCACCTTATTCAACTAACAAGATGACTCCATTGTCAACCGACGTCATTGTCCTTGATCGGGAATCTCGATCAACTGTTGCCCAATGGACTAGCTCATATAGAGGCTTGCTAGGGACCTGGTTGTCTATGTATCACACGTGTATTAATAATTCCGATTAATACAGTTATAGCATAATACACAAACCTATTATAAACTTATGAGATAATGCAATAAATACTACTTATTTATTTGCCTCTAGGGCATATCTCCTTCAGTCTCCCACTTGCACTAGAGTACAAATAAACTAGCTGCATTTTACTTTATCAGAATCCCTTATCAAATAAGAATCATTTGATAATGCTTGCTCGTGGAAAAGTGTTAATGCACAATCCATGATTGTACATGCTTTTGCGATTCACCGGCATCAACTTGCTTGATATCACCATGTTGTCTAACAACATATATGCAAATACCGTAACTAAGTGAGACTTCTGCTTCCCAGCGCTTACTCTGATTATATTAACCAGATAACTGTCCTGAAAAACACACTCAGCCATGCAGAGCCCCTTGTAACAATTACAAACTCGCGATATCTACATACTTTCACACCTATGTAGAAAACTTGACATTCAAATGTCAATCCCTTAACTAACGCACTTCTACTTCCAGTAAATTCCAAATTTACTTTCATAACTGCTCTTTATTCCAAGAACATCGGTTATATTTCATCGAGCAGATAATAAGGTTTCTGTATGATGTCTAATATTACATAATAGACCCACATGTCATACAACCATTACTTTCACGCATCATTACTCTTAATGATCAATTGGATTCCAAAGGACCATCCTTTTGATTCTAATCTGACTCCTCAGATCTAATCCAAAACAACTCGACTAACTATTTTAAAACTCCCGTTCTATTTCAAAATAGACACTGACTTTCAAATAGTTTCACAACTTCATCCTTCTTATCTATTCTACTGATACAATTTCACAATGTGTCATTTACACAAGATGAATTCGGCTCCCACTCAAATTATGTCTCCACATATTTGAGAACACATGCTCCCACTCAAAAACGTGTCATCCACATATTTGAGTTCCTGAGCTCCCACTCAAAAATATGTTCTGTACATATTCCACCTGAGTAAACTAACTTTGACTCCCACTTAAATCAACATTTTGGTCTAACCAAAATCATTGATCTATTATCAATTCGAATTCAATACAAACTCCAGTATTACATTAATACAAATCCCTCAGACCTCAAGCATGTCTACATAAATGTAGTCAACAAATTTGATCTTGTCTAAGACACATTTCTTGACAAGACATCTCCCGTGTCTTTCTTATAGTCACATTTCCATATAACACTTTATATGACCATTAAACAATCTTATTCCTCTAATAAGAATTGCAGCAACAATTACTCTCTTAATCCTTTTAAACGTAACTTGGATTTCCAGGCTGAAGAGCCTTTGTTCGTATTCCGATACTTTCTCAACTTTCTTTGTATTCATAAAGTGCACCTTGATCTGTCAACAAGATCTGAAATACTTAATACAGTGCTGTGACCCGACAGCAATATTAAATATAACATCACCTTATTCAGAAGTTTCTTTCATGAAAATATTATGATCTTTATGAAGAGGATTGCAAGCAGAAAACAATTTTCTAGTCTCCCTCACTCTTAATCACTAAACTTTCATTAGCAGACATATACTCTTTGGAACATCTTCCAACATAAGTCTGACACTTTATTCCAAACTTCTAATCCATAAACCATAATTCGAAAAGTCATCTTTTCTCGGAATTACATAGACAACAAACTGAACTTTGTTTCTATTTGGTTTTGGAATACACTCTCATCCAATGCGAGCAATCTACAAAGAACCACTCATGTATATTCCGAATTATCGCATAATCATATACATGTCGACACTACTGTCGATCCTACGAATTCTCGTTGAGAAAAATATCTATATTCTAAAGTGGACATCGACTATAATGTTTTGAACATATTAGGAGATTCTAAGACAGATTCTGACAGACCACACTTTATTTAAAATAGAGCATAATTATAATTCCCCACATATCACCATATATGAAATTATAATATTGTGAAACGAATTTCCACAAGTCTTTTGTGTTGAAACCATAATTCAAAAATATTGTCCTCTGATCGAATCTTGTGAATACAATATTCACTAATCTTTCTTCTGAAAAACCCCATTTGATCTATTAGCAAATTAATTTCAGACTCCATAATTCATCGGGCAAATACTCCTATTTACCAAAATCATGGAAGAATTCGGATCATGCAATAACACCATTGATTAATCATTAAAAATGACTCTCAATCAATTTCCTCTAGTATTGCAACTTCAATACTGCATTTCAAACTTAATCAATTTTGGCACTCGAAATACTTAAATGGACCAAAAATATCCATTACTTCTTTCATTGCCTTTATGACTAAATTCGATGGTGTTTGTTCTTTGGACACACAATTTTATCATTCCCGCTATTATAAATGTATATCATACGCATAATGTAATTGAGATGTGATGCAAATTACTCATAACATGAAACAACTGCTTTGTTTCATAACATAAAACAACTGATGTGTTCTATATGAATAATTATGTCTTGTTACATTCAAGACACCAAACTAGATCACATTCTCACTATTACAAAATGTCTTATCAAAAACTAATGATCATAACTAATATGATATCTCGAGGGCGTGAGCACCACTGGCCATGAACTTGCCATCACTCGTGCACTGTCACTTCACCCTTCGCCACATACTTGTGATAATCAGGGACTGTTTCACAAACAGAACAATTATCAAACACTTTTCATCAAGTATGAGAAGAATACATTTATATCTTCGTATATCAAATATACCCATAGCGTCGAAGAACTCTTCTTCGACGAATCAACTTTTAGAGATTTGAACTTGTTCACGAACGTGAAGAAGCTCACCGTGTCTCTATAGCATATTCACGCACATGCTATTCACAGCTAGGAGGTAAAGCGCAATCTCTATTGCACTGGAGTTCGCTATCTAGAAATCGTAGATATTCATAAGCCTGAAGTAGATGTCACACAACTTCTTCAACTGAGTCTCCAGACAGGTATGCTCCCCATGTGAATGGTCCGGAACTTTCTAAGCTGTCTGAACTTCTCAAGACTCAATTCATCTTTGAAGTGACCTTTGATCGCATCAATCACAACATATGGCTCCAGGTGTTGAATACAACTTTCAACTCTGGTGCTAGGTATACGCTCATGACGACCTTCACTTTCATGAAAATATCATGATGCTTACGGAACTCATCATCTTTCTCCTTGCTATCAGAATTATCTGGTCTAATTCCTAACTAATGTTCTAGCACATATAGGATGTTTGTTGTGTTTGGAGAATGTTTCTAAAAGAAAAAACCAATGCACCAGCTGATGAAGTTGGACCCGTCGGCTTCCAAGGTAGAATCCGAGCTCTTGAGGAAGCAACCGAAGTGTAGTTCCGTAGTCTCCAGATGTGATCGCAAAAGAGGTAAGATAAGTTTATAATATATAGGTGAGTTTTAGTTTTATAATCTCATTATCAAAAACACACCACACCAAGATTATTATCCCTAAAATAATAATGGCGATTACACGACCCTCATCCACCACACTACCCCCGATCATCACGGCCGGCAGCACGGCTTCAAAGGTGGACATAAAATGTCGATCATAACAACTCTATGACTCGTGCTCGATCTTTCGATCTTCCCGTGTTCCGAGGCCATACCTCTGAGTATGCTAGGCTCGCCAATCAAACCTCGAAGACCTGCGCGTGCAACATGTCTTACACCCACTGTATGCGAACGACGAGATGTGTGACACCCGATCATCACGGCCTGCCTCATAACGTAGAACTTTCTTGGTGGTGCGCAACGAGGGAGAACACAATTTTGGTATTTGTTAGGGATCATCCTATTTATGATGCTACCGTTGTATATCTAGCATATAAGCAATCAATAGGATGCACACACAACAGCACACAATAATGATGCAATGAAGTGCGATGTGACATGGTCGATGCGTCTGGACCTTCATGGCGCCATGTGCCTGGCCCCCGGCGCCCCGGCATGGCTCCGAGTCTACAGAGCCCTCCATTGCCTCCGACAGTACGAGTAATATCAAAAACTTACCGTAACCATGTCACATGAAATAACGCCTCTGCAAAACAAAGTTAGACGCCTCTAGCTTTATTTAGTTTTGCAAGTTTTACGTGGCAAATAGGCTTATTCGTAAGAGAATTGCTTCCCTACCTACGAACTTTGTACCACAACGTCAATCGTATAATTGCATGTTTAAGCATCCCTTTCGGGCCCTCCATTGAAAATGCTTTGCCGACTAGAGAGAGAGAAACAGGCACCCGCCAGCCACAGATACGGTACAAGCCGTATGTCAGTAGTGGAACCAGTCTCGCGTAAGCGTACGCGTAAAGTCGGTCCGGGCCGCTTCATCAACTCAATACCGAAGGCATCGCAAGTGCACGCTAGAGGGTAGCAAATATAAGAAAGACGCCCTCATTCAACATGAGTTCTAACCGTACCAGCAGTACTACGCATAGATCGGCTCTGATACCACTGAAGGGGTTACGGTGCAGAAAACAATAATTTTCTAGCGAACGAAACCCTAACTAGCCAGGATCTATCTATCTAGTACATGCGATAACGGTGGCGGAACGGGTTACATTACCTCCATGTAGACCGATAGCGGGGATTACGCTCCCGCACAAGCGTTGACGATGAAGTCGTACGTAGCCGACCTCGAGGTCGCGGAGAACTTGCCGCGATGTCGGAGTCGATGATGCCGGGGTGTCGACGATGATCTGCGTCGACGGGCGTCGGGCGGAAGAAGGCAGAGCGCCAGCACCGGGGCTGGTGCGCCGGCAGCAGAGGGGGGGAGGCACGGCGGCTGCAGGGGGCGAGACGACGTCGCCCAAGCTCCTCAATAGAGTAGCCTCCGAGCACTCGCAAACATACGGAGCCTAGCGACAACTCCCGGTCATTCAGATCCAGCTGAAATCGCAGGAGTAGATCTTATCTGGAATCCCGCAGAGCAAAGGCGCTCTTCGGTATGGCTTAGGTGGAGAGAGACCCCCTTCCTCAGCTCGGCGCGGCTCCAACTTGGGAACCACGAGATCGAGAGAGAAATTGGGAATTAATTGAATTTCCTGTGTATTAAATCAATTAATATGCCTTGCTATATAAAGGGAGAAGGGGGTGTGCAAACCCCTTGGCTCCCCCATGTGGGACTAAACAAAGGACATGGGAGGGGGGGTTCGGCCCCCACATGGGCTGGCCGAACCAGCCAATGGGGCCCACCCCCCTTTGAGGTGCGGCTCCCCCTCTTGGGCCCTCTTAGGGCCCATATAGGTGGGAGCCCCCTTTTTCCTTTATTTAATTAATATTAAATTAATATAAAAATCCCATTAATTCATAATTAATATATTTATATATAATTCAATATCCCGTGACTCCGAAAACTCTTTCGGACCACCCGAACAACTTTCGGACATTTCTGGAACCATTCCAGACCTCTCCGGAACTCCTTCCGGACCACCGGAACTCTTTCCGGATCATTTCTCTCTCTCCAACAAAAACCCTATAAAATTCCAAAACCTATCTCCTAGCGTCGCTAAGACCTTAAGTTTGTTACGCTACGGTTCAGGAACACTCCAGACATGGTCGAGACACTCCGCTCACCAATGATCGTCAGGGATACCTGGAAATATATGACGACCCCTGTGCATTCCACGAATATCGTCGTTGAACCATAAGTATGATATTCATTCCCTTTGTCTCTGTGATACTACCTTGTCCGAGATATGATCGTAGACACACCGATGCCTTTGCTGTATCTCGTTACCGACGAAGGTTATTAACTCGTCTGCGATATTACATCTCCATGACCTAGTCATAAGATGCAGCTATATAGATGCAATATCACCGAGTGGGCCCAGAGTATCTTTCCATTACAAGAATGAACAAATCCCGCTCTTGATCCTTACGTCTCGATGCTCTTTCGGAATACCCAAGATGGACACCGTTATTGTCATGCTATATAATACACAACGTTTGATGCTCTCAAAGCACTCCTACGAAGCAACAATAAGTACGGTCTCACGGTCTAAGGAATAAGCTATCATACTCTTATCTATTGCAAATGACAAACATCGTAATACGATCTTATTGCAATACTTTGCGTATGTCCACCACCTTATTCAACTAACAAGATGACTCCATTGTCAACCGACGTCATTGTCCTTGATCGGGAATCTCGATCAACTGTTGCCCAATGGACTAGCTCATATAGAGGCTTGCTAGGGACCTGGTTGTCTATGTATCACACGTGTATTAATAATTCCGATTAATACAGTTATAGCATAATACACAAACCTATTATAAACTTATGAGATAATGCAATAAATACTACTTATTTATTTGCCTCTAGGGCATATCTCCTTCAGGACTAGCACATAACACAGGTGTTCCAACTTTAATAAAAGTTGGGGTGCTACAAAATGGTATCAGAGCAAAGTGTTGCCTGTAGGTTCGAGCCCCTAGGATTGGTTAAGCCCTTTTTGGTCATAATGTTACCATCTTTGAAGTATGTTGGATTCTAACGGCATGGTGGGATGAAGCGGCCCGGGACAAACTTTACATGTCCACGTACATGAGACCTGTTCCACAATATAAGTGGCTTGCCGGGTGTCTGTCTCTCTCACTATAGTGAAAAATCCAATTTACGAAGAGTTGTTAATATCTGTTGATCACCTTAGGATTTTGACTTAGTATTCCCCCTAAATTAATAATACACTCCATAACTAGTACTTACTTATCTTATGCAATTCTTGTTTTAATTTCCTTTCTTTCCTATCTAAAGGATGACGAGCTTTCACTCCACCACTGCGGAGGACTTCGAGAACACCCGTTTTGGCTGTTACCTCCTCGACATCGGTGAGAAGATAAGGTTACCACTACCCCAAGTAAAGGGCTTCATTCTGAAGAAGTTTAACAAAGAGGGTTGCTGGGGAATAAAAGCAACACAACCAGAACGTGGAGAGGAGCCCCCACTGGAGATCAAAATGGTTAGTGACTCCAAAGACAAAGGGCTCAATCTAGTCATGCAAGATTTGATTGGGCGCCTCTACGGACGCTACAGCATAGAGTTGAGGGGCCACTACTCCATTTTCTTTGGAAGAAGAAACGAAGATGGAGAACCTTACCTGTATGATGTCGGAGAAAGAGGCAAGGCAAAACCCCTTAGCCTTTATTTCCAGGAGCTGGAAATCCTTGTCACCGAACTATATGAAGACCGACGCACCGAGCTCCTGAAGAACGATAAGTTATGTTCCTTACTTAAGGAGAACGAAGAGAAGGTGAGAGTTCAAGAGGAAGTGACTAAAGCACAGGAAGAGAGATTCGCTGCACAAGAGGAGAAGTACAGGAGACAAGAGAAAAGAGTTCAAGAGAAGAACAAGATCATCAGGGAACAAAAGGCAGAACTCGAGAGCAATGAAGTCGAGTTCGAGGCTGATAGTGACTTGATCAAAAGGCTTCGTACTGAGAAGAGAGAGCTGCAAGAGAAGAATCTTGCCCTGGAGAAAGAAGTAAAGGAACTCAAGGATGTACTCGCCAATGAAGGAATCAAGATACAGGAAATTGAAGAGGAGGAAGAGGATATGGTCGAGTAGTTAGTTAGTGAGACTACCATTTATCATACACCACATTGTCTTGATCTTGTATTGACCTACCAACTTGTGGTAAGGCAGTACATTCCCTTGTATCCTCGAAACCTCGCGAGTTTATTTTCCAAACTTTTATATCGTTTTCCTTAAACCAAAGGTTTTGAATTGTTTGCTGATTGTTTTATAAGTGGTGTGTTGATTGATGGTGTGCTTGACTGGATTGTTTTGTGCATGGGTAAGGTTCCTCCTTATAGATCTATCTATCTTTTACTCATCCCTGCAAAAACCCCACAGATGCCTCCATGTCGTGATACCGACAACAACGAAGCTATGCAACAGCTGATGGCAGCTCAAGCCCAACTGATGACTATGATGACCCAGTTCATTGCAGCAACCAACAACAACAACAACAACAACAACAATAACAACCATCCCCCACCACCCCCACCTCCGGTGGACAGACTTGCAAGATTTCTCAGGGTTAGACCTAATAAGTTCTCCTCTGCTACTGAACCCATAGTGGCGGATGACTGGCTCTGTTCAGTCAACAAGGACTTAGTAACCTGTGAGTGTTCTGAGGCAGAAAAGGTGAGGTTCACTGCTCACCTATTGGAAGGACCTGCTGCCATGTGGTGGGAGACCTATCAAGTGACCCATCCCTTGGATGGCATGACTTGGGATGCGTTCAAGGATGGTTTCCGCAATGCTCACATCTCCTCTGGCATAATGAATCTGAAGAAGGAGGAGTTTCGTAGCTTGAGACAGGGAGGTAGAACTCTGAAGGAGTATATAGATGACTTCTGTACGCTATCAAGGTACGCACCAGAAGACATCGACACTGATGCTAAAAGGAAGGACAAATTCCTAAATGGACTTCGGGGAGAACTAAAGATACCTTTGTCTGTGGCATATGCTCCTAACTATCAGATTCTGCTAGATCAGGCAATCACCCTGGACAATAACATCAGAAAGGAAGAGAATAGGAAGAGGAAGTTTGGTGCAAGTAAAGGTAACACTGAAGTGGCTCACAAGAAACCACACACCTCAGAAGTCAGTGGCCATAAACCCTGGAACTACTCCAACAATGGTAGTGGCCAAAAGCATCATGGTCATAACCACAATGGAGGGTATAAAGGAAATAATGGTGGGTTCAAGGGAAACCATCACCATGGCCATAATCATGGAAATGGTATTCCCCGTCCTAACACTGAAGGGAAGAAAGACCTGTCTAATGTGACTTGCTTCAAGTGCAAGAAGACGGGACACTATGCTACTGATTGCCCAGAGAGAAAGGCCGATGAAAATTCCAAGCCCAATCCTTTCCAGAAGGGACAAGTAAATCACCTCAACATGGAAGAAGTTCATGATGAACCTGACGCTGTGATTGGTAAGTTCCTGCTCAATTCTTTTCCAGCATTGGTCTTATTTGATACTGGAGCATCGCATTCATTCATATCAAGAGCTTTTGTAAACAAACATGGGCTAGCCGAGGAAAGATTAGGAAAACCTATTAGAGTGAGTTCACCTATGGGTGAGATGATAGTAAATTCAGGTTGTAGGCAGTTAGAATTAAGGATTGGAAAATATCTTTTTCCAGCAGACTTAGTCATCCTAGAAACCCAAGGTTTGGATGTTATTATCGGAATGGATTGGATGACCCGTTTTGAAGGAATCATAGACTGTGCAAACAGAGCTATCACCCTCACCACCCCAGAAAAACAAAAGATTAAATTCAGATCAACTTTCGAACTTAAGAAAGTTAGGCTGAATTCTCTTAAGGGGGTTAGCCTTGGTGATGTGCTGATTGTCCAAGAGTACCCAGATGTATTCTTAGAAGAATTACCGGGAATGCCACCTGATAGAGATGTGGAATTTCTCATTGAACTAAAACCGGGTACCGGACCAATAGCCAAGAGACCTTACCCAATGGCCGTCGATGAACTGAAAGAACTCAAGAAGCAACTGGAGGAACACCTTCTGAAAGGATTTATCCGTCCAAGTTCTTCGCCCTGGGGAGCGCCAGTTCTTTTTGTCAAAAAGAAAGATCAAACCCAGAGACTAGTCACGGACTACAGAGATATAAATGAACACACCATCAAGAACAAGTATCCGTTACCCAAGATAAATGAATTATTTGATCAATTGAAAGGTGCATGTGTGTTCTCCAAGATTGATCTTCGATCAGGATATCTCCAAATGAAGGTTAGAGAGATGGATATACCAAAAACAGCGTTTGTTACAAGATATGGCTCTTATGAGTATACAGTAATGCCATTTGGATTAACCAATGCTCCAGCTTATTTCATGAATATGATGAATAAAGTGTTCATGGATTTTCTGGACAAGTTTGTGGTAGTGTTCATAGATGAAATTCTGATCTACTCCGAGAGTCACAAAGAACATGAAGAGCATTTACGCCTAGTATTGCAGAGACTACGTGAACATAAGTTATATGCCAAATTCAGCAAGTGTGAATTTTGGTTGGAACAAGTCGCATTCCTAGGACACATAGTATCCAAGGAGGGTATAGCAGTGGATCCTGAAAAGGTTTCAGCTATAACCAATTGGGAACCACCAAAGAATGTTGGAGAATTACGAAGTTTTCTTGGTCTAGCAGGATACTACCGAAGATTTATAGAAAACTTTTCCAAAATCGCCAAGGCGCTGACGGAATTATTAAAGAAGGAGAAGAAATTTGAGTGGACTGACGCATGCGAAGCCAGTTTTCAGGAATTAAAGAAACGACTAGTTTCAGCCCCAGTTCTATGCTTACCCGATTTAGAGAAAGAATTCCAAGTATACTGTGATGCTTCACGCCAAGGCCTGGGAAGTGTGCTGATGCAAGAAGGCAGAGTGGCATCCTATGCCTCTAGACAGCTCAAGAAACATGAAACAAATTATCCCACCCATGATCTTGAGTTAGCCTCAGTAGTACATGCCCTAAAAACTTGGAGACCCTACCTAATGGGAAAAAGATGTGAAGTGTTCACTGACCACAAAAGTTTGAAGTATATTTTCACACAGAAAGAATTGAACATGAGGCAGAGAAGATGGTTAGAACTTATCAAGGATTATGACCTAAGTCTCCAATACCATCCTGGAAAGGCTAATGTAGTAGCTGATGCCCTGAGTCGTAAGGTGTATTTGAATGGCCTCACGACAGGAGAAATACCTGAGGATTTATGCAAGGCATTCAAGGACCTCCGATTGGAAGTGGTACCAGATGGTTTTGTAGCCTCGATGGTAGTACAACCAAATTTGATGGATAATATACGTGAAGCTCAGAAGGGAGACAAAGATATTGAAGAAATCAAAGCCAATTTGAGAGCAGGAAAAGCCAAGGGATTTCATGAAGATGAGCAAGGAACCTTGTGGTTTGAAAAACGTGTATGTGTGGCAAATGATCCTGGTCTCAAGAAGTTAATTCTGCAAGAAGCCCATGAAACACCTTACTCCATTCATCCAGGAAATACCAAAATGTATATGGATGTGAAGGAGAGATTTTGGTGGAACAATCTAAAAAGAGAAATAGCAGAATATATAGCTAAGTGCGATGTATGCAGTCGAGTAAAGGCTGAGCATCAGAAACCAGCAGGACTTTTTCAACCTTTGAAGGTACCGGACTGGAAGTGGGATTCTATTGGGATGGATTTCATCACCGGGTTACCAAGGACCAGATCAGGGTATGATTCTATTTGGGTTATAGTTTGTCGCTTAACCAAGATAGCTCACTTTATACCCGTAAAGACCACCTATACCAGCGCAAAGCTAGCTGATATTTACATGAAGAGGATTGTGTGCTTACACGGCGTCCCCAAGAGTATCGTGTACGATAGAGGGACCCAGTTCACCTCCCATTTTTGGAAGCAGTTGCATGAGTCACTGGGAACTAGATTGGAGTTCAGTACGGCATTTCACCCGCAAACGGATGGTCAGACCGAAAGAGTAAACCAGATTTTAGAAGATATGTTAAGAGCTTGTGCGCTTGATTATGGGTCTAGTTGGGATGACAATCTACCCTATGCCGAGTTCTCCTACAATAACAGTTATCAAGCTAGCATTGAGATGGCACCATTTGAGGCTTTATATGGGAAGAAATGCACAACCCCATTATTGTGGAGTGGTGTAGGAGAACGAAGTTTCTTTGGACCTGATATAATCCAAGAAGCTGAAGAGAAGGTCAGATTAATTAAAGATAGGTTGAAGGTAGCACAGTCACGCCAGAAAAGCTACGCGGATTCCAAACGTAGGTAAGTCACCTACGAGGTGGGCGATAGAACCTATCTTAGAGTGTCGCCACTCAGAGGTGTGAAGAGGTTTGGAATTAAAGGAAAATTAGCACCTCGGTTTATTGGACCTTTTAAAATTCTGTCTCGTAAGGGTGAGGTGGCATATGAGTTAGAACTACCAGAAGCTCTATCTGCGGTTCATAATGTGTTCCATGTCAGTCAACTGAAGAAATGTCACCCCGAAATGATGGGAGTTCCTTTAAAGGATACTGTACCCCTCGAAGAAGTACAATTGGAGAGTGACCTGACCTACGAGGAGAAACCCATCAAGATATTGCAGACCGCAGAAAGAGTCACCCGTACCAAAACCATCAAGTTTTGTAAAGTCCTATGGAACCATCACACTGAGGAAGAAGCCACCTAGGAACGAGAGGACGATCTCCGAGAAGACCATCCACACCTATTTGCTGATCCTTCCGAAGCTCGAGGGCGAGCTTCCTCTTAAGGGGGTTAGTCTGTAAAATCCCAAATTTTGCAAAAATTTAAAATTTGCATTCAAGCATCATGCATCATTGAGCATAAGAATACATCACAAAAACATTAAATAAAACTTCAAATTATAAATATAAATAATCTATAAATTCCATAAAGTGTTTATTTAAAACTCCTTTAATAAATAAAATTTTACCAATTTATATATGGGCAAGAATAATGTTAAAAAGTTCCATTTTCAATAACCTTTCCAAAACATATTTTTATGAATTTTTCTGAAATGTTTTGAATAGGTTTAAAAATCATATTTGAAATCAGTATTTAAAAACAAAAGGTTTTAAATAATTTTCTGAGTCGAGTGGGCCGTGGCCCGTAGCTATCTGCCGCACGCGCGTAGCCGAGCAGCCCACCAGAGGCCCAGCGCCCCGCGCGCTCGCTCGCAGTCACTGACAGGTGGGTCCCACCTGTCATCTCCCCCGCGGAGCCGTTCGTCCCCAAATCACGCCCCCGTCCAGACCGAAAACGCACGATTTGATTTCGTTTGAATGCGGCGATTTACTACTCCATTTACCTCGCCGTTTCCCCCTACTAATAGCCCTCCTCGCTCTCGTCCGATTGCCCCAAACCACACCTCCCGAGAGCCCACAGGCTGCCCGCACGAGCTCGCGCAATCCCGCCGTCGCCGTCGGTAAGAACTCCGCCGCCCGAGCAACTCCGGCCACCTCGGACCTCCTTTCCACCTCCCTTCGCTCCCTGTGAGCCGTGCGCATCGATTTGACACGGTGGAGCGTGTATTTTTTGCAGCGAAACCCCGCCTCCGTCCACGACCGAGAGGAACCGTCGCCGTGCGCAACTCCGGCGAGCCCTTCCGGGAAGACGAGGACGCTCCGGTTATCACCACCGCGCCATCGCCCTCCCCACGACATCGCGCATCCCCTGGTGAGCTCCATTTCCTCCTAGCACCGTAGCACGCCTCGGGCGCAAACGCCGGCCATGGCTCCGCCGCGCCCCGCGCGTCTCCGGTGACCGCGCCGCCCGTATTTGGTCAACGGATCGTGGACCGTTAGGTCTAGATCCAATGGATCTAGATCGATTAGATCTCGCGCGTCCATTTCTAATTAGATCGGACGGCTCTCGCAGCCGATCCGCGCCGAAGCGGTACCGACCAATAGGATCGCGCCACGTAGCCCTGTTAATTTCTTTTTCGCAGGAATTTTTATAAATAAAACAGAAAATATACAAAACTTAGAAAATTCATAACTTTTGATCTACAAGTTCAAATTTGATAAACTTTATATCCCCGGATAGCTCTGCTCATGTAGTTTATTTCCACATCAATTGTTTTTCCCTTTGACAAATTATAATTTGTATAATAATCAGAGGAGTATTTCGGCCATTAAAATAATAAAAATGATTTAGAAATAAATTTAATTGTTTTAGGATTGTATTATTTCCCTCTGTCCAGCAATATTAATAAATGTCCAAATTGAAGATGTCATAAAAACTATAAAAGTTGTAATTAAAGAAATCAAAGTTTTACTATATTAATTTAAAATTATTTAATTGATAAATAAAATAAGAAATACCTAAAAATTATATTTCACTTATTAATGACAGAAATTAAGAAGTATTAATAAGTGTGTCCCATTATCATAGCATATCATCCATGCATACATGATTTTATTTTAGTGTTGTGATGTTATTGTGTTGGTATTTATTTTATTCATTGCTTGTGCTAGATTGTGAAGAAGAGGAAGGAATTGCTTGTGATTGTTATTCTTGCTGTGATTGTTCCTCCTGTTACCAAGGCAAGTGACATTCATACTAAATCCCATATTTTCTATATGCATAAGTAGTATATTTTGAGTAGTGTGCATGATAGGAAATTTTGATCTATTTTATAATACTAAGTTAGTCTGTGTTTTACAAATATCCTAGTAGTGTGTAACCACCCTTTTCCCTAAGCAGCCATGAAAAGATTTTATTAGTTGCTTAGCCATGCTATAAAAATGTTTGCCATGTTATGGAAATGTTTCTAAGTGTTAAAATTTTAAAATACACATCTGGGTGGAATTGGTTGATATGGTTTATGTTGAGTGGCTTTTGGGACTATGCTTGTGGTTGTCTTCGCCTAGGATGAATGTCTATTCTACTTAGGGCCATGAGTATGGTGGTTGTTACCCAGAAGTACACTTGTGGATGGCCACCCAGGAACGAAGAGATTACCAAGTCCCTCCAAGTTTAGAAGCTTCCCGTGCAACCTTTTGACAATGGGCTTTGTCTAGAATGATTAAGTTGTGGGAGTGCAACCTGTCAGCTTGACAAGCAGATGTAGAGATGATAGGTGGAACGGGTCTTGCTAGTATGGTTGCATTCTTCTTCTGAAAGTTCTTGTCTCAATTCTCTCCTTTCCATAGTACACTCCGTGTGTATAGGATTTCCCGGACAAATTGAGTCTAAAGGTGAAAGTGCACAACCTCTGCAGAGTCGACAATCTGAGTTCTCAGCCGTGTCCCCGGAAATGGACTACTTCGAGCAACTGGACAAGGATGGGCAGAAGAATCTCAACATTGTTTTCATAAAGTAAAATTTGACTAAGGAAAGAATTGTTGGTGCACTTGGGCTTTTCCCCTCGGTGCCAAGTCTTCGAGAAATAAAAGTGTTTTACAAAATGATAGGAGAAAACTTGCTTTCTGCAAATAGCCTACAACCCCACCAAATAAAATTTGCATATATATGTTAGACTTGTCAGAATATATCCACCATAGTCACTTGCCAATACATCATTGTATTGACCTCATTCGGGGGCTGCATATTCCAATAGCCTACAACACCTCAATGTTATTTCGCTTTCGTTGTGAACTTTGAACTTTAGCTAGCCTTCATGGCTATGCAACTTGTAATAAAGCCATATTGGCTATTATTTTTGGATCTCGTTGTAGCAATTTAATACTTATGCAATGGTACTTTATATTTTGTACTATGGTGCTGGCAGTGATCCAGGGACTAGCACATAACACAGGTGTTCCAACTTTAATAAAAGTTGGGGTGCTACAGCCCTCCGATCTTCAACGTACGACGTGGATTAGAAGTTTAAAACGAATCGGTACGGGCCGTTTAGATCCGTCCGATCCAGATCCAATGGCCTAGATTTGTTGACTTAATCCAGTCAACGGCCACGTCACTGCCTAGTCAGCGCTGACATGGAAAATAAATTTCTCGAATTTAATTAATTTGGCAGTTTTGCAGAAAAGACCCTACACATTAGTTTTATCATATATTTTTCTCTGTTTATCCAAATTCAAATATTTTTATATATTTGGAAAGCTCTCGACATGTAGAATATTATGGATCTGCCAAAATTCAAATTTGACTTAGTTTAAAATATTTAAATTTCAAATGGTGAAATTGAGTATTTTTGTCATAACTTTAAATCGGTAAATTCAAAAATTGCAAATAAAATTGTTTTAGAAACTTTGGAATATTTGTAAATTGATGCCACTGCTATAAAATATTTTTGAGTAATATTTGAATGAATTCACAGTTATATATTTAAATTGAATAGTTTGAGTATTTTCAACATAACTATTAACAGAAATATTATTTTTGATTAAATCAAATTGCAATAAATCTAATTAAATCACCTCTGGCAATTAACACCATTTATAAAAATTGTGTTATCAAATATAAATCACGTAAAACTTTAACCTATATGTTTCCCTTTTATTATGTTTGCAAAATTAGAAACTAATTAAAATTGCAATTATAACTTTATGCATACTTCATAAATATCACAAAAATTAGTATTATGTTTATTGTGATTTAAAATTGCATAGCATATTTTATCTTATAGTTATATTTCCCATAAGGAAAACTCCCCCCCCCCCCCCCCCCCCCATTTTCTCTAAGTTAGGATTATTTTCAAACTTAGTATTTTGGTAAAGGTGCTATGCACTAGACACTTAGGATTTTTAACATGGAGCTAGAAGGCCAATGGAGGACTTAGCCAAAACAAGACTTCAGAAGTACCTTCAAGGAGCAGAAGCACTTAGAAGAAAATCAAGAAGAAGTTCATGAAGACCAACCAGCAATATTTTCTAAGTCTTGCTTCCTCTCTCTTTCTTTTCTCCCTTCTTCTCTGAGACTTCGTGACGACTAAGTTAAATCCAAGACCTGCCTAGGTGATACAAAAATCATCAAGTCTGAAGATTATTCAAGTCTACCAAGAATTAAATCAAGACATCACCTAGAAGAAAGTTACAAGTCTGGAGATGAAGCCTGGAGGACAACTACATCTGTCTTTCTTGATCACCTTATAGACTTAGTATTTTTCTCTAAGTATTTTGCACATCATGGCTAAGCCATTAGAGTGCGTATTCAAGATAAATTATAACAAAGTTATTTTATCCAACCTATAACAGTCACCTTTTGACCATCCTATTTGCCTTACATTAACTTAAAATATTTTCTTAGCATGACATACATCTCTAGTCCTTAGGAATATTTTGCACCTCATGCATAAACATATTTTCCTTAGAAGTTTAAGAAACTTGTTTGTATGTGTTGTGTTGTTTTATGATTGCTGTATAGTTGTTTGTTTGTATTGTTTAGACTGAACGGAGAGACCCGAGTTCGTTGAAAAGAGTTTGTGAGTAAAGACTGCATTCAAAGGCAAGTGGCACACCTCATAAACTTCCTATTATTTTCTATATGCATTACTTAGTGTATTTTGATATAAGCATGTGTAGGATAGTATTGCTATGCTAAACCTGTGTAGAAATTCCTTATTCCTGTGTCTAGGCTCCTATGCAATACTTAGTAGATCTATTGATGCTATGCAAATGTTGTTTTGTGAAAATCTAAATTCTACTAAGTTAAAAATGAAACACCTGGGTGGTAAGTGGTTGTATGGTTTATGTTGAGTGGCTACTCAGGTCCACGTCTATGGTTCCTGGAGTATGTACACTTGTGAATGGCCACCCAGGAACAGAGGAATCTGAAGAACTCCGAGTGACGATTGCTTCCAGTGCAGCCAATGCCATATGGCCTCTGGCTTGATCAATTATGTTGTGTGGACTCTCCCCGGCTTGACAAGCAGATGTAGAGGGTGTTAGGTGGAACGGGTCAAGCCAGAGTGGGAGGGAAAATTCTTCTGAAATATCTCGTCTCATTCTTCTCTTTTCCTTATCACAAATGGTGTGTAAAGGATAATTTGGGTTGAATGGGTACAATGGTGAACGTGCACAACCTCTGCAGAGTGTAAAACTAAGTACTTAGCCGTGTCCCCGGTACGGACAATTTGAGCAGCTGATCACGGACGTCAACGGAGGATTCCACCATTCCAACTTCAGAAATAAAACTTGATGGGTGAACAAGGGAGGATGAGATTATGGTTTTCATGCCATAATTGTCTTGATTTGAAGAAAGTGTTTTCCAGAAAGATAGGAAAAATTGGCTTTATGCAAAATAGCCTTGAACTCCACCAGCCAAATATGCATATAGGCTATAGAGTTATTCCATTAAGTGTCCACCATAGTGTCACTTGCCAGACTCCATTTTTTAATGGAATCTGACCCACGTTGTTGCAATATTTTTCTTATTGCAGATTGTTCAGATGACGAGTGAGGTTTCGTATATAGGTTTCGAGTCTACAACCAACATGTTTTCGCCTGTGGCAGCATGAAAGTGATAGAGACTCACTGCTATTGTATTTCCGATGTGTACTATTTCAAAGCTAGCTTTATGCTATGCAACTTGTAATGAATATTTTGTAATTCTGGATCATCGATGTAATAAAATTGACGCTTTGTTGTGATGCTACATCGTAAATTGTGTGTGCAAATGAATCGATCCAGGGATTTGCACTATACACAGGTATCTGCCTTATTTTAAGTGCAGATACGCTACAGCGTCATACCGCAGTGGGCAAACAGGAAAAGCTCCTGGCAAAACACAGTCGCAAAAATAAAAGTTAAAAGTATTCGAGTGGGAACCTCCCATCGGGAGCAGACAAAAACGTTCGAATGACAAAACGAAAAATTGAGATTATCCTCTACTGCAAGCAGTAAAGCACAATCTCGGGGGCTAGTACCATCGGCAGCACTGTCGTGCACCCGATAGAATCAAAAGACATTCGAAACATAAAAATTCCCGAGTGAAAATCAGTCGATAGAATACCTCGGATGTTGTATACAAGAAATACAAAGGTAAGACCCATCGATTAGTCGAAAGGGTCGAGGATCACTCCAGCAGTGTTTAATCATAGAACTTTCCGTGTCAACAGATACGATGAAAATCCTGCCGGACGCGCAGGGTAGCAAATTAAAACTACAGAACAATATCAGTAAGACCATCGACTGGCCTGAGGTGTGTCTGTCCAGTATGTTCCAGGGTCGAGCCCAAGGACTCGAAACCTGATTGAACGCTAGTAAGGTTTTCCCCAAGAGCAGTTAACTGGTTTCGACTCATCGAAAAAATCCAGGCCTACTCAGTCGAAATCCATTGTCAAAATCCATAAAATCAAAAGACAGAAATAGCATGTCAAAAGCATAAAACATGAGACGTGCACTATGTAGTGAGTCCATGACTGATTCTCCGAATTAGCCAATCACTCGGGGGCTAATGACAAGGTTATACCAAACGGGTACCCCTTCGAGTGGATACCTGGTGCATGTATTGACTAAATCCCAATTGTCAACAAGTTGAGGAAGCCCATCAAGCGAAGCCCAAGTCGAAGATCTCTTACTATAGATAGCATAGTCGGTAATACTTTCCATACATGTAGTCCTTGTAGGTTACGACCCGAGACCTGCACCCCTATATAAAGGACAGGAGGGTGGTCGACTAGGGACACACCCAACCACAACCACAAAACCCTAGCAAGATCGACATCTTGCTAGACCCCTATACTCGCCGCATATACACAATCAATAACAGACAAACATGAGAAGGGTTTTACCTCACTCGAGGGCCCCGAACCTAGGTAATTCCCGCTTGTCAGCGACGAATCTACCAACACCACGCGTTCTCTACCTCATAACTCTTACCCTAGGCTAGTAACCATGGGTATTGATAGGGACATCCCTCGTCAGGAGAACAAGATGAAGATCTCCCACGAGTTCGGTTGTACCCGCGAAAAATGCACCAACTCTCAATGTGAGAAAGGGCAAAGCAAAGTACCGAAGAGGCTAGCAATATGGTGGTGGAAGTGCCATGAAAACCGCAGTTTTAGAACTTACAAGTAAAAAGATTCCAAATAAAAATATGATCATGCCAGGCATAATGAAAATTACTCCTTGGGGAACTGTGGCAAATGAACAAGTCACTCTTGGGAACCCGACCATAGCGCATAACATAAAGCCATTATGGTTGGCTTAGGAAAATAGAAGTCATATACCATTAAGCAAATTAATATCTCAAAACAACATCAATGATTCAAGTGACACAATTTAATGATCTACAAGATTAATGTATCATTTAATTATACTATCTTCCACATTTAGCATTTTCTGTTCTCAAATAAACACCAATCAACTTATTTAAAAGATAAACTCTCCAAGTAATTAAACAATGAGATATGAGAGTATGATATAACAAATCTAACATATCTAACAAGAGATGCATGAAAAACAAGAGCTAGAGAGCAAACAATAACAAAAGACGAATACTCAACGAATATAAGTGAAGAATACGAGTATTCATATGAAAAAGCGGAGCGTGTCTCTCTCCCACACAAAAGAATGCTAGGATCCATATTTATTCAGAGAATGAAAATAACAAAAACAAACAGACGCTTCAAGATAAGCACATAAGATGTGACATACTTAAAATATAGTTTCACTAGAAAGGACCTGATAGTTTGTTGATAAAGAAGGGGATGCCTTGGGCATCCCCAAGCTTTGACGCTTGTGTCTTCTTGAATTATATTGTGGTGAACCACCGGGGCATCCCCAAGCTTTGGCTTTACTATCCTCTTGATCACATTATATCATCCTTCTCTCTTGATCCTTGAAAACTTCCTTCACATCAAGCTTAGAGTAACTTCATTAGATGGTTAGTGCACAAAAAATTATGATATTTTGTAGGAACACAATTCCTACCACTGCTAGTGGACATTAGCTACAGCCACTGATACTTCATAGGATAAAAAGATCCAATCAAAATAGCAAAAGAGGCATTGCAAAATAAATGGCAGAATCTGTCAAAACAGAACAATCCGTATAGACGAATGTTTTCGAGGCACTAAACTAGCTCATATCAGAAAACTTAAAACTAATGAAAGTTGCGTATACATCTGAGGATTACGCACAAAACAGGGAAGATTTTTCTGACGTTCTAGTAGAGAGATATGAATTTTATGGTGGACAGCAGAAATCTGTTTCAGCACATGAATTGAATTTAAGCATCAACTTTCAACTAGAGGCTTAACTTGACACAACATTGCAATAAAATAAAGATACAAAGGAAGTGCTACAGAGGTATGACAAGTCCTTGACGGAAAACTGAAAAATATATGTAATGGGTTGGCTTCCAAAACGCTTTCTTTAATGCCTTTTAGCTAGGCTTGATAGTTCTAATTGTGCTCTCATGAAGATAGAAAATGAAGCAAAAGGAGCATCAAGAAGCAAATTCAAAACACATTTAAGTCTAACCCACTTCCTATGCTTAGGAATCTTGTACACAAATAAATTCACAAAGAAGGTGACAAGCATAGGAAGATAAAACAAGAGTAACTTCATAACTTTAGCATATAGAGAGGTGTTTTAGTAACATGAAAACTTCTACAACCATATTCTCCTTTCTCAAAATAATTTTCAGTAGTAGAAATAAATTCAACCATATAACCACAAATATCATTCAACTTAGATAATATAGGCACATAAAGAGGATCATTAAATTTATTTTGGAATTCATTAGCATGCTTTCCTCTTTCAAAATAGTTGCTAAGATCAATATCAAGTTTAAGATCATGGTTGCAACAAAAATTCGGAACTAGAGACAATTGCAAACCACATAAGTATCTCTCAACATAGGCCAAATTTCTCCTCCATGGTGTAATTAGGAGAATTCAAAAACAAAGTAGGATTCTCATGAGTAAGAGTACCATCACAAGCATCAATTATATCATTTTTACCCTCACATGAATAAGTAATAACTTCTAAACATAGAGGATTTTGATAAGCATAGGACCATCATCTAAAGGATTATCATATATAATATTGGAGACCACATTTTTACTTCTGTTATTTTGTTTTATTTTGCTTGTGTCAAGGAGCATGTCTTTTTCAAATTTATCAATAGTAGATACTACAATAGATTCATGACATTCAACAATATAGCACACTTTCTCCTTACGTGGGGATGGAGGGCAATCAAATAATGTAAAAGTTAAAGAGTTACTATCATTAGAAGGTAGATCCTCCTTTTGTTCTTCACTCTCCTCCTCTTTTTCATCTAATGAGCCTTCAGGTTCAACAATTTCTTCTTCTACAGGTTCCTGCAAGACAACGGTTTCTTCTATTTGAGGATGTTTTTTCTCAAGAAATTCAGCAATATAAGGATTATCATTATAATACTCAAGACAGTAACCAAGTATAGCATAACTCTCAGTTTTACAAGGGGCGTCATCATTTTGAATATAACCAACAATTTCATAGGCACCCTTAAAAACAACAAATTCTTCAATTTGTTCAAGATTACCAAAGTCATAGTTTCCTTTAGCATAGGCAGCGAATGTTTCATTATCATTATAATCACATTGGAAGGGGAGGTGTTTATGCCTCCTACAACAAAAGGATTCATTAAAGCAGTAGGATTCATCATATGTAGAACACAAGTTCTGAGCAAAATTATTCAATATACTTATTTATTCCCATAAATATTTCCCTTTTTCATACAAGCGGTATTCCTCTTTTGTATCAAATATAGAATCCATTGATAACAAGTAAAGAACTATACATAATATGCAAACCGAAATAACAAAATAGCAAAAAACTGAAAATAAAAGAACAAACCAAAATATAAAAAGTAATGCAAGTAACTATTTTTTTTGTTTTTTTGTTATTAAGCAAACAAGACAGTAATAAAAATAAACTAAGCAAGACAATAACAAAATAAAAAGATTAGAAGTGCGAAAACTCCCCTCGTGAAGAATGCACAAATCTCCCCGGCAACGGCGCCAGAAAATCCTTGATGGTGTTAAGTGTGGTTGGTGAATCCCCAAGAAGAGAGTGTGAAGTAGCAGAGCAGCAAAATTTCTCTCAGTTATGAAACCAAGGTTATCGAACAAGTCGGAGATGAACGTTCCCCTCGAGGTGTCATAGACGACAGAAACTCTTGGTGTGGCGTCAGAGACGTGGAATCTGCACACAACACAATCAAAGTATTTTTCCCCAACTCAACGGTGAGGGTGTCAATCCCACCGGCTTGCTGTAACAAAAGATTAAACGTATGTGTGGAAGAAAGATGTTTGTTTGCAGAAAGTAACAAATTTGCAGTTGTGGTTTTAACAAATTAATGAGAGGGACCGGGGTCCATAGTTCACTAGTGGTGTCTCTCCATAAATAATAATAACATTCATCCATGCGTGGTAAACAAATTACAGCTAGGCAATTGACAGAATAATGATGAGCAACCCAATGCATATACTAATGATATGGTGTCTAGTGTGAGATTCATTCGGGCATTACAACAATATACATATACCGTTCCAACCGCATCTATGACCAATAATCCGCCTTCCGGATAGCGTCCGCACCCCTTTCAGTATTAAGTTGCATGCATTGGATTATCGTCTTAAGCACTGTGTGTAAAGTAAGTAAGTAACATCATCCTTAGACAAAGTACTACTTTTTATCCCTAGTAGCAACAATACATCTACAAACTTAGAGCTTTCTGTCACCGCCCCAGATTAAATAGAGACATGAAACTACTATCGAGCATAAATACCCCTTACGAGCATCTACTGGCCAAAGCACACACAAGTAACGGAGAGCATGCAAGATCATTAAATAGCACACACATGATATATTATGAAGCAATAACTTTAGTACTCAATATTCATCGGATCCCAGCAAACACAACATGGAGAATTACATAAAGATAGTCTTGATCATGATAGGTAGCTCACAAGATCTAAACATGATAACACAAGAGGAGAATACAATCATCTAGCTACTGATATGGACCCGTAGTCCAAGGTAGACTACTCACGCATCAGTCCGGAGGCGGTCATGGCAACGTAGAAGCCTCCGGGGACGATTCCCCCTCCCGGCAGGGTGCCGAGGAGAAGTTCGGATCTCTCCCGAAGTGGTGGTGACGACGGCGGCAGCTCGGGACCCGTGGAGGAAAAATTGTTCAATTGTGCTCTGTTTTTAGGTCAGGGGGTTTATATGGGCGAAAGACCTAGGTGGTTGGCCGCCCGAGGCGGTCTCCTCACCTCCTGGCGCGGCCAGGCTGGGGCCCACGCCAGTAGGTGGTGAGAGCCCCTCGCGGCCCTTCTTCGTCTCGTTTTCGGTTCTTCGCAACGTAAATATTCCAAAAATATTTCCTGGTTGATTTATTTCCAATTTGGCGGATATTTCTTTAAGCACTTTTCTGAAACCAAAAACAGCAGAAAACAGGGAACTGGCACTGTGGCATCTTGTTAATAGGTTAGTCTCAGAAAATGCATAAAACTATATAAAATTTATATAAAACATATAATAATATGATATAACATAGCATGGAACACAAGAAATTATGGATACGTTGGAGACGTATCAAGCAGCACAAAGTAGAGATCCCACTGGCAGTGAACATCAGGCGTACATGGGTCTGAGGTTCAGGCGAATGAAGTGAGAGAGAAGTACTGTGTGATCCTCCATCAGATCATATCTTGAAACAAAATATCCACATCGGTAGGGCACCGTCTGAGTCGCAAGGAGAAAGGGAAGGCCGAAGAGATTCACAAGGAGGTAGAGGTGCTCCTGGAGGTTCTACCGCCATACACAGACCAAGAATCAGAGGGGCGTCAGGCGAGGAAATAATTTATAGGGGCGGAAGGTGAAGGAGATGAGGCTGCAGTAGTGCACCTTCATCACTCGCCGGCGTCGCCGCTGGCGAAGTCTGCATTATTGTTGCCATTACTGCCTTCCATAAAACTGAAAAAAATACTCTTCTTTCAACGGTGGCCACCGCTCCTTCGCATCCCGCAACTTCTACTGCTGCCGAAGACCTGCATCACGTTGGACGAGCCCGGCAGCGACCAAACCACATCAGATCGGAGGCATGCCTCATCGCTCGGCGACGGGACGGAAGGGCTGTGCGGGGGAGATGTGATGGATGAGGGTGGTGCGCGGGGGCAGTTGACCTTCGGTGCACATTCGGTGGGGAACGATTGATGATTTTTTGTGTGCGGCTTTAAAGTTAAAGAGGCTCGAATGCACCACAAAAGGCCAATTTGATGGGCAGAGTAGCGTCCCTCAGGGACAATCGGCCCAGTGTGGGATTGAAACGAGATTTGATGGTCAGAATCGTGAAAGGAACTAGATCTGACGACCAGAAATGCCCAAAACGTGAGGTGTCCTGAGAGAGATCGAATTTGACTCAGTTATAATGTCCCTAATGAGCTAATCTTGGAGGCGTGACTAGGGAACTCCTTAGTGTTTATATTTTCACACATACTTATTTGTTTTTCTCTGTATCTATATTCATAAACCGTAGAAGTTATATGGAAACATAAACATTAATTATGAATTAGACATGAATAATAACATATATTAATTCCTCTAGGGCATATCTCTCCAACACCGTCAAGATTATAGATGCACTAAACGAGAGAGTATGAATTTAGCGTTTTGTCTATGAGACTAGGGAGCCTAGGACCTTTGACTTGAGCATGAACGCAAGTGCGTCGAATGATGATGTAATATCCCAGTAAAACTTTTTAAAACATTAAGTATTTTGCTTTGGAAAAGAAATTTAAGCTTTTCATTCATTCATACATGCATCTCATCATTCATCATCTTATTAAATCACAAAGAATTTGAATTAAAAATCCATTATATTTCATATTGCTCTAAAAATATTTATATTCTATTATTCTACTATTATGCCAAAATAAAGGTGAATGGTTTCAGCAAAATAAGTGTAAATAAATTAAACTCAAACATATTTGAATGTGGGTAATTTCATAAATTTTATTAAACTCCAGATAAATTATTAAATCCCTTATTTCAAAGTTAACCTAAAATAGGTAAAATTGTATTTTATGAATATTTCAAAATAATTATTTTTCAAAAAGTTTCAAAACATGCCCACTAATGGTAAAAAGCATAGATATGAATTTTACAAAATTTTAGAAATTGATTTGACTTCATTTGGAGTTATAAGTAAAAAGATATAAATTAAATGGAAAATCAGAAAAAGAAAACTGCTGACGTCAGCGATGACGTCACGGTCGTCTTCAACCTCCATCCAAAATTTCCGCCCCCGATTCCTTTCTAAAATCCGGCGGATTCTTCGCGATTTTGGTTCCCTCTCCGGCCCCTACTTAAACCCCACTCCCTTCTCCGTATTTCCTCCACACAAACCCTAGCTATAGCGCCGCCAGGCCGCCATACGAGCTCGCCGGAGTTCGTCTCCTCCGCCGCCACGTTTCTCACGATCCCGTCACGGTAAGACCTTCCCCAAGCCCCTTGTCCTCTCCTCTGTCCTCATCATCTCCGTGCGCATCTCCGTGGACTATTTTCCCTATTTTTCCTGCACCAGATCGAGCGCCGCGTCCACGGCCAAAGCCATCGCCGTCCGCCTCCAACTCCGGTGAAGCTTTGCCAGCGTAGGAGAGCGCCCGCGTCACCGCCGAACACGCTAACGTCACCGCCTCTCCCTCCTGCATCGGAAGGTAACCTCGCCGTAGCCCGAACCTCCCCGTGTCATCGACGACGCGCCCTTCCGGCCATGGCGCCACCGCGAGATGCAGCCACCGGGACATCTCCGGCCAGCCGCGCCGCCCGTTTAAGTCCTTTCGATCTGGGCCGTTAGATCCGTTTTGTGCGGCTACGATTAAACCACTTAAAACGAATCGGTACGCTGACTCAGCGCGTACAGTCAACGCCTCGTCAGCGCTGCGTCATCGCCACGTCGGATCCCAGTCAGCAGCCACGTCGGAAATTGATTTCTTTTAATTAGATAAAATGGCAGATTTGCAAAAAAGCCCCTGTCTATTCAAACTATCATATCTTTTTCTCTGTTTATCCAAATTCAAATATTTTTATATATTTGGAAAGCCCTTGACATGTAGAATATGTTAGATCGGACAAAATTTAAATTTGACTTAGTTTAGAATATTCAAATTTCAAATGGTGAATTTGAGTATTTTTGTCATAACTTTAAATCTACAAATCCAAAAATTGCAAATAAAATTGTTTTATAAACCTTGGAATATTTGTAATATGATGCCTCTGTTATAAAATGTTTTTGAATATTATTTTTATGATTTAATGGTTGTATGTTTTAATTTAAATAGTTTGACTATTTTTTACATAACTATCAATAGAAATATTAATTTTGATTAAATGCAATTGCTATAAATTTTAATTAAAAGCCCTCTGTCTGTTAACACCATTTATAGAATTTTATTATTAAAGTTTAATCACATAAAACTTTAATCTTACATGTAATTCCTTTTATTATATTTTCCAAAATTAGGAAATAATTAAATTGCATTTATAGCCTAATGCATACTTATAAATATCACAAATTTTGTATGATGTTTATTATGATTAAAAAGAGCATTGCATGCATAACATATTTTATTATATAGTTATTCTCCTCATAGGAAAACTCCTCCATTATTTTCTCTAATTTAGGAATATTTTCAACTTAGCATTTTTGGTTAAGTGACTTAGGATTTTCAACATGGAGCTAGAAGACCAATGAAGGACTTAGCCAAAACAAGACTCCAGAAGAATCTCCAAGAAGTAGAAGTACTTAGAAGAAAATCAAGAGGAAGTCCAAGAAGACCAACCCCCTCTATTCTCTAAATCTTTCTTTCTCTTTTTCTTTTCTGCTCTCTAAGACATGGTGATCAAGACATCACTAAGGAAATTACTACAAGTCTGGAGATAAAGCCTAGAAGATAACCTACATCATTTTCTTTTATCCTTCCTAATCTTGACTTAAAACAATTTTTGATCATGTTATTACCATCTTGAAGTTTGTTGGATCCTAGCGGCAAAGTGAGATGAAGCGGCCTGGAAACTAACCTTACATGTCCACGTACATGAGACCTGTTCCACAATTTAAGTGGCTGGTCGAGTGTCTGTCTCTCTCACTATAGTGAATATCCAATTTACAAAGAGTTGTTGATAATTATCGATCACCTTAAATAATAGACTTAGTATTTTCTCTAAGTATTTTGCACATCATGCATTACATATTTTTGTATTGTTATTTTGGTTTCTATGTATATGTGTGTTTTGTTTGATGTGTTAGAAATTTCGGAGGGAAACGACAACTGTTGCAGCTGCTGTTGCTATTCTTCTTGTTGCCAAGGCAAGTGGAACACCCCCATAAAATTCCTAAGTATTTTCTATGCATGACTTAGTTATTTTCCTATCCATGTTTAGGACTTAGTAGATTTGCTATGCAAGAATTTAGAATTCCCTATTCCACTGTGTCTAGGTACCTATGAAATGACTTAGTAGAATTTTGAAGCTATGCAATTGATGAAAGGTTTTACAAAATCTTAGGTGGCTACTCAGGACCTTGTCTATGAGGGTTTTCACCTGAGATAGTCTTTACTATACTTAGGATCATAGTATGTGGGGGTTTTTACCTGGGAGTGCACATCACTAAGTTAATGAATCATCTGGGTGGATTGGTTGTTTGGTTTATGTTGAGTGGCTACTCAGGACCATGTCCATGAGGGTTTTTACCTAAGATAGTTTCTACTATACTTAAGATCATGAATGTGGGGGTTCTCACCTGAGAGCACACTTGTGGATGGCCACCCAGGAACAAAGGGATGTGAGGAATGAAGGGAAAAGAATGTGAAGAACTCAAGGAGAAGTATTCCAAGTAAAGACTGCAGCTGATCAAGGACAATGGAGGAATCCCAACATTCTAATTTCTTAATAAAATTTTGGTAAACAACAGTGGACTACTCAGGACCATGTTCATGGGGGTTTTCACCTAAGATAGTTTCTACTATACTTAGGACCATTGAATGTGGGGGTTTTCACCTGAGGGTACACCTAAGGACGTGATATCTTTTGGTTCACTGGTACTTGCATGTGTTGCCAATTATGATGTTAATAAGTTTGTTTTACAAAGAGTTAGGCAAAACTGGCTTTATGCAAAATAGCCTTGAACTCCACCAGCCAAATATGCATACAGGTTATAGAGTTATTTCCATTAAGTGTCCACCATAGTGTCACTTGCCAGACTCCATTTTTAAATGGAATCTGACCCACTCTGTTGCAAATTATTATTTGTTGCAGAAATATCTGACGAAGAGTAAGGAACACGTTTTGGGTTTCGAGTCTGCACCAACATGTTTTCGCCTGTGGCGTATCATGAAGTTGGAGGCTCATTGAAGATTTTATTTCCGCTGCTTTACTGTTTTGAGCTAGCTATAAGCTATGCAAAGATGTATCGAACTATTTATTTTACCAAGTCTGGATTATTCGTGTAATACTGATACAATGTTGTGATATTCATCGTAAACTGTGTGTGCAAATGAATCGATCCAGGGGTTTGCACCATACACAGGTACCTGCCATATTTTTAAGTGCAGGTACGCTACAGATGGTATCAGAGCACTGTGTTGGCTGTAGGTTCGAAACCCTAAGTTTGGATAGAAATAGGATTTGGCCATAGGACCGAAAATCTATTCCATTCATTTTGATGAAAATAAGAACTTTTCAAACATCATTCTTGTATCTATCTTAACTATTTCCTTTCTAAGTTTCTTCTCTTGTTTTCTTTAGATGACCGCCCTCATTGAATCACTCAAGAAGGGACCAATGATGACCATGACCCTACGAAGTGAGACTGATTTTCCAAGAGCACTTAAGGATAACATGAAGAGCTTGGGATTTGAAGGAGAAGCAATATACAAAGGGTTTCCTTTCATGGGTGAAGGTCAAGAGTACTGGTGGGTGCAACTCCATCTATACAAGAGCAAACAAGATGATCACAAAACCAAGGGCTACTGCATGTTCACCAACCCAATACTCCACACATCATTCTTTGACTCAGTAAAAAGTGCAGCATGTGAAGCCATCGAGAACCTTGGAAGAAGACTTCAATTTAGAATTCTAAACACCCAGAAGTATCTTGACAAACTCAAGGAAATAGAAGAGGAACTTGATGCACTCAGGAAGGAGATAGACTAGACCACCTATCTATTAGAATAACGAGATACTAATGATGTATTGACCTATCGAATTGTGGTAGGGCAGTATCATCGTATGTGTTCTACATAACCTCGGGTGCTTCGTTACAGAACGAATATATCGGTTTTTCTCAAAACATGTTTGGAAATTAAATGATTGTGGTTGATTGTATCAATTGCTTGTATGGGTAGGTGAAGGGGATCGCGGGCAGAAAACAATAATTTTCCTAGCAACGATATCCTTGAACTAGCCAAGATCTATTCTATGCAGATATAGTAGTACGAACGGAGATCGGAATACATACCCTTGTAGACCGAAAGCGGGGATTACGTTCCCGCACAAACGTTGTCGATGAAGACCGACGAAGCCGACCTCAAGGTCGTGTAGAGGAAGCAGGCCTCCGAGTACCGCTAGCGCAGCACCTCGCAGGGAGTCGCACACGTACGGTGGAGACGACGCCTCCGAAGCTCCAGTCCAGGACGAGCAGCGGAAGACTTGGACCGGAACACCAGCAGCGCGGCAGCGGGCTATGGTGGAGGAGATCCCCGACTCCTCTTGCTCGGCGCGGCTCCAACTTGGGAACCACGAGATCGAGAGAGAAATCAGGAATTAATTGGTGAATTAAAAGGCTGGGGGTGCCCTTTCTTATATAGGCTCCCAAGGGGAGCCAACCTTGCCAGCCAGGCAATGTGGTACTAACCCCCCACAGCCTGGTTCGGCTTGGGAGGTGCGCCGGCCCCCTGGTGGGCCCCTTGTGGCCCACCTAGGCCGGCCCTCCTGGCCCCCACCGAATTCCCCTAGGGAATTTTCCCCTCTTGGGCCTTCTTTCGTCCGGAAGGCCCATTTAGGGAAATCTGCCTTAATAAATTCGAAAATAAATATATAAAATCATATTTGCATATTATTAACACTAATTAATATCAAACCTAATATATAAAATATTTCCTAGCTTCGAAAACTCTTTCGGCGCTGCCCGATCTCCATCGGACCTCTCCCGGGACGCTCCCGGTGATCTCCTTCCTTTCCGGTTGTCTTGTCGAAACCCCTTAAGTGTGTTACCCTAGCGGTTCGATATAATATCAGGTATGATCAAGACTCCTCAATGATCAACGACTAATCCGTAGGCCTGGACCCCATGAATTAATCCCTGAGATATAACGAATGACTTTCATCTAACATGAAGTCTTAGACCTTTTGCCATAGCGATACTTAGCACGTCCGAGTGTCGCTCCATAGATATCTCCATACCTAATCCCGACCTCGTTACCGACGATGCTATCTTCTACTCGTTCATGATCTCATGTCTCCGTGACCTAGTCACATGCTTGCAATCTCATTAGACATGATCTCACCGAGTGGGCCCGAGAGTATCTATCCTGCTACGTGGACTGGCAAATCCCGCTCTTGACCCCTCGTCTCAATACTCCTTTCCAATACCCAAAAGTATCACCGTTATTGTCATACTAAATAAGATACGACGTTTGGTGCAATCAAAGTATCTTCGGGGAATATCGATAAGAGTTGATCTCACAGTCAAAGGTGTAATGACTATGTTCTCCAAAACTGGGTATGTCCATCACATCACTCTCCAGCGATGTGACTCTCATTGCCGACCGGCGCCATGCCCCATGACAGGGAAACCTCGATCATCAATCGCGCAACGAAACTAGTCTTAGTAGAGGCTACTAGGGACCTGGTTGTTTACGTATCACACCCGCATTAATGTTTCCGCTTAATACGGTTCTAGGATGACACAAAAACCTATTATGAACAAACGAGATATGATAAAGAATACACTTTATTAATTGCCTCTAGGGCATATCTCCTTCAGTCTCCCACTTGCACTAGAGTACAAATTAATCTAGATTACAACTTGGTAAAAGCCTAACACCCATAGCTAACTGGTGTTGTTCATGCTTATCAAGCGGGAGAGGCTTCGTCAGCGGATCTGCCACATTCAGATCCGTATGCACTTTGCAAATCTTCACATCGCCTTCTTGTACGTACTGACGTATCACGTGGAAGCGTCGGAGAATGTGTTTGGCGGTGGAGTGAGTCCTTGGCTCCTTGGCGTTCGCAATGGCACCCGTATTGTCGCAGAAGAGGACCACGGGGTCTTGCACGCTCGGGAACACTCCAAGTTCAATGACGAACTTCCTCAGCCACACAGCTTCATTCGCGGCCTCGCAGGCAGCAATGTACTCCGACTCCATTGTAGATTGTGCGACTATGGGTTGCTTCCCACTTCTCCAGCACACGGAGCCTCCATTCACCTTGAACACGTAACCTGTCTGTGACTTACAGTCATCGGGGTCTGAGCAGAAACTTGCATCTACGTAACCCGTTACGCCAAGTTCCTCATCGCAGCCACCATACACAAGGAACATTTCCTTTGTCTTATTGAGATACTTAAGAATGCTCTTAACAGCTATCCAATGCGGCATTCCAGGATTACTCTAAAAACGGCTTGTCAAATTAGAGCTAATGCCACATCTGGTCTAGTACTCAACATTGCATACATGATCGATCCTATGGCTGAAGCATAAGGATGTTTCGTCATTTCGGCCTTACCCAGTTCCGTCACCGGACACTGCGCCTTACGCAATATCTTATTCTTGATAACCGGCAGAGAACCCTTCTTTGCCTTCTCCATATGAAAACGCTTCAATATTTTATCAAGATAAGTACTCTGACTTAGTGCTAATAGGCGCCTTGATCTATCACGGTAGATCTTTATGCCTAAAACATACGCAGCTTCTCCTAAGTCCTTCATGGAAAACTTACTGTTTAAATATTCCTTCACGCTATTCAGAAGTTCCACATCATTCCCTATTAGCAATATGTCGTCAACATACAGTGCTAAGAACACAACCGAGCTCCCACTCATTTTCTTATAAATACAGGTCTCTTCCACATTTTGGATAAATCCAAAACCTTTGATTACCTCATCAAAGCGAAGATTCCAGCTCCGAGATGCCTGCTTCAATCCATAGATGGATCGCTGAAGCTTGCACACCTTGTTAGCACTTCCTGGATCTACAAAACCTTCCGGCTGTACCATGTACAACTCTTCCTCAATGTTTCCATTCAGGAAGGCCGTTTTGACGTCCATCTGCCAGATTTCATAATCATAGTAGGCAGCTACCGCTAACAAAATCCGAATAGACTTAAGCATCGCTACCGGTGAAAAGGTTTCATCGTAGTCAATTCCATGAACTTGTCGGAAACCCTTTGCGACAAGCCGAGCTTTATAGACGGTCACATTACCATCAGCATCAGTCTTCTTCTTAAAGATCCACTTATTCTCGACGGCCTTGCGCCCTTCGGGAATATCCACCAAGGTCCATACTTGGTTATCATACATGGATCCTATTTCGGATTTCATGGCTTCAAGCCATTTCTCGGACTCTAGACTCTCCATCGCCTCCGTGTAGTTCGTAGGTTCGTCTTGCTCGACTAGCATGACGGTGCAAACCATGTTGTCATACCATTCTGGTGGGATCCGAGATCTACCAGACCTACGAGGTAGAACATCTTCCTCGACAGTTTCTCCCACTCCTTCCACGGAGGACGTTTCCGGAATTGCTTCCGTTGCGCCACTCAGAATCTCGAGTTCAGGATCAACGATTTCATCGAGGTCTACCTTCCTCCCACTTACTCCTTTCGCGAGAAATTCCTTCTCTAGAAAGGCACCGGTCTTCGCGACAAAAGTTTTGCCCTCAGCTTGGTTGTAGAAGGTGTACCCAACGGTTTCCCGCGGATATCCTACAAAGACGACTTTCTCCGACTTCGGTTCGAGTTTGTCGGGCTGTAGTTTCTTAACGTACGCCTCACAACCCCAAACCTTCAGAAACGATAACTTAGGCTTATGGCCATACCATAATTCATACGGCGTCGTTTCAACGGACTTGGACGGAGCCCTATTTAAAAATGAATGCGGCTGTTTCTAACGCATAACCCCAGAAGGACACTAGCAGATCGGTAAGAGACATCATAGATCGGACACTATCCAGTAGAGTACGATTACGTCGCTCGGACACACCGTTACGCTGCGGCGTTCCGGCGGGCGTAAGTTGGGGCACTATGCCACAACTCTTCAGATGTGTGCCAAACTCAAAACTCAAGTACTCTCCACCGCGATCGGACCGGAGATGCTTGATTTTCCTATTAAGCTGATTCTCAACTTCACTCTGGAATTCTTTGAACTTTTCAAACGTTTCAGACTTGTGTTTCATCAAATAGATATAACCGTATCTACTCAAGTCATCAGTGAAGGTGACGAAGTAACGATAACCATTGCGTGTCGAAACGCTCATTGGTCCACATACGTCTGTATGTATGATCCCCAACAAATCCGACGCCCGTTCAACGAAACCTTTGAACGGTGTCCTGGTCATTTTGCCCATGAGGCATGGTTCACATGTATCGAGGGATCCGAAATCCAACGAGTCCAAGAGTCCATCGGAGTGGAGTCGCTTCATGCGCTTTATACCAATATGACCAAGACGGCAATGCCACAAAAACATGGCGATATCGTCACTACACTTAATTCGTTTGGCCTCTATGTTATGAATGTGAGTACTACGATCGAGATTCAACAAGAATAAACCATTACTCTCGGGAGCATCAACATAAAAGATATCATTCATATAAATAGCACAATTGCTTGACACTGATTTAAATGAATAACCGTCTTGTAACAGGCAAGACCCACTTATAATGTTTACACTCAAGGATGGCACAAAATAACATTTATTTAAAACCAAAACTAATCCCGATGGTAGATGCAGAGGGAGCGTGCCGACAGCCACCACGTCGACTCTCGATCCGTTGCCGACGCGCATCGTCACCTCATCCTTCGCCAGCCGCCTCCTATTCCGTAACTCCTCCTGAGAGTTACATATATGAGCAACAGAACCAGTATCAAATACCCACGTATTGCTCCGGGCGGATGTAAGGTACACATCTATAACATGTATATCAAATATACCTTTCTCTTTGTCGACCGTCTTGCCAGACTTCCTATCCTCCAGATACTTGGGGCAGTTGCGCTTCCAGTGACCCTTCCCCTTGCAGTAGAAACACTCCACGCTAGCTCTGGGACCAGACCTGTTAGTCCTGGGCTTGGCAGCCAACTTTGCCTCCCTCCGGGACTTCCAGCTCTGCTTTCCCTTGCCACCGGACTTCTTGAAATCAACGGTCTTGTTGACCATCAACAGTGTGTGCTCCTTCTTAATCTCTACCTCAGCAGTCTTGAGCATCACGAACACTTCACCCAGGGACTTAGCCATGCCCTGCATGTTGTAGTTCATGACGAAGCCTTTGTAGCTTGGTGGCAACGATTGCAACACCCTGTCAATCGCCAGCTCATCGGGAATCTTGCACTCTAGAGCATTCAGGCGTTGAACGTAGCCAGACATCTTGACTACATGCTCGCTCACACTGCTATGCTCTTCCATCTTGGCTGAGAAGAAAAGCTCAGAAGCCTCATATCTCTCAGCCTTAGCCTGCGGCGAAAAGACAGCCTTAAGATCCGAGATGATCTCAAAGGCGCTCATCTTCTCAAAGCGCTTCTGCAGGTCGGCTTCCATGGCGTAGAGCATGCCACTCTGGACAAAGGCAGAATCCTCCGATCGGGTCTGGAAGACCTTCTTCTCATCCTCAGAGGCATCATCTGCAGGAGGGTCACCTATGGCGGCCTCAATGACGTAGGCCACCCTATGGGGAGTGAGGAGGATCCTCAGGTTGCGGAACCAGGCCATGAAGTTTGACCCATTGGTCTTAAGCTTTTCTTTCTCAAGGAACAGACCTAGGTTCAACGAGGGGCGAGACATCTACAATGGAATTTGCAACAACATAAGACTTTGTTCATAATAATTTTGAGTTATAGTATTTTAGAAAATAACTAACATAACTCCCACTCAAACGAACATCCCTCCTGGTCGTTTAAGCGATTACACGACCCCCATCCATTGCACCACCCCTCATCATCAAAGCCGGCGGCACAACTTCAAGAGTAGACAAAATCGTCCGTCACACCAATTTTGTGACTCGTGCTCGGCCTTTCGGCCTTCCTGTTCCGAGGCCATACTTTTGAGTATGCTAGGCTCGCCACCAAAGACCTCCACGCTGACGCTTGTGCAACATGGCTTACACCCACCGTATGCGAACGAAGATATGTCTGACACCCGATCATCACGGCCTGCCTCATAACGTAGAACTTTATTGGTGGTGCGCGTTGGAGGGAGAACACTATTGGTATTTTGAAGGGATCATCTTATTCAACTACCGCCGTGTAACACACAATCACACACAAAATAAGATGCACACAAAACATCAAATGTAATGCAATGTGATATAGTCCATCGCGCCATGGTCTTCTTGGCGCCCGCAGTTTATAAACAATTTAATAAACCTACCTTGACCATATCACATAGCCCCTGCAAAATAAAGTTAGACGCTTCTACTTTATCTTTTGCATATTTTACGTGGCTTGGGGCTTTCGTAAATAGAACCGCTTCATACCTACGAATCTTATGACCACAACAACGATCCAATAATTGCATGTTTAAGCATCCCTTTCGGGCCCTCCATTGAAAATGCGAAGACCAACTAAAGAGAGAGAAACTGTCACCCGCCAGCCACAGATACGGTACAAGCCGTATGTCAGTAGTGGAACCAGTCTCGCGTAAGCGTACGCGTAAAGTCGGTCCGGGCCGCTTCATCAACTCCATGCCGCTGGAATACATAAGTGCACGCTAGAGGGTAGCAAATAACAGGAACGGTGCCCCCGTGCAGAGCACGGGTTCTAACAGCGTACAGCTATATCTTACGATAGATCGGCTCTGATACCACTGAAGGGGATCGCGGGCAGATAACAATAATTTTCCTAGCAACGATATCCTTAAACTAGCCAAGATCTATTCTATGCAGATATAGTAGTACGAACGGAGATCGGAATACATACCCTTGTAGACCGAAAGCGGGGATTACGTTCCCGCACAAACGTTGTCGATGAAGACCGACGAAGCCGACCTCAAGGTCGTGTAGAGGAAGCAGGCCTCCGAGTACCGCTAGCGCAGCACCTCGCAGGGAGTCGCACACGTACGGTGGAGACGACGCCTCCGAAGCTCCAGTCCAGGATGAGCAGCGGAAGACTTGGACCGGAACACCAGCAGCGCGGCAGCGGGCTATGGTGGAGGAGAACCCCGACTCCTCTTGCTCGGCGCGGCTCCAACTTGGGAACCACGAGATCGAGAGAGAAATCAGGAATTAATTGGTGAATTAAAAGGCTGGGGGTGCCCTTTCTTATATAGGCTCCCAAGGGGAGCCAACCTTGCCAGCCAGGCAATGTGGGACTAACCCCCCACAGCCTGGTTCGGCTTGGGAGGTGCGCCTGCCCCCTGGTGGGCCCCTTGTGGCCCACCTAGGCCGGCCCTCCTGGCCCCCACCGAATTCCCCTAGGGAATTTTCCCCTCTTGGGCCTTCTTTCGTCCGGAAGGCCCATTTAGGGAAATCTGCCTTAATAAATTCGAAAATAAATATATAAAATCATATTTGCATATTAAGAACACTAATTAATATCAAACATAATATATAAAATATTTCCTAGCTTCGAAAACTCTTTCGGCGCTGCCCGATCTCCATCGGACCTCTCCCGGGACGCTCCCGGTGATCTCCTTCCTTTCCGGTTGTCTTGTCGAAACCCCTTAAGTGTGTTACCCTAGCGGTTCGATATAATATCAGGTATGATCAAGACTCCTCAATGATCAACGACTAATCCGTAGGCCTGGACCCCATGAATTAATCCCTGACATATAACGAATGACTTTCATCTATCAAACATGAACATGAAGTCTTAGACCTTTTGCCATAGCGATACTTAGCACGTCCGAGTGTCGTTCCATAGATATCTCCATACCTAATCCCGACCTCGTTACCGACGATGCTATCTTCTACTCGTTCATGATCTCATGTCTCCGTGACCTAGTCACATGCTTGCAAGCTCATTAGACATGATCTCACAGAGTGGGCCCGGGAGTATCTATCCTGCTACGCGGACTGGCAAATCCCGCTCTTGACCCCTCGTCTCAATACTCCTTTCCAATACCCAAAAGTATCACCGTTATTGTCATACTAAATAAGATACGACGTTTGGTGCAATCAAAGTATCTTCGGGGAATATCGATAAGAGTTGATCTCACGGTCAAAGGTGTAATGACTATGTTCTCCAAAACTGGGTATGTCCATCACATCACTCTCCAGCGATGTGACTCTCATTGCCGACCGGCGCCATGCCCCATGACCGGGAAACCTCGATCATCAATCGCGCAACGAAACTAGTCTTAGTAGAGGCTACTAGGGACCTGGTTGTTTACGTATCACACCCGCATTAATGTTTCCGCTTAATACGGTTCTAGCATGACACAAAAACCTATTATGAACAAACGAGATATGATAAAGAATACACTTTATTAATTGCCTCTAGGGCATATCTCCTTCAGTAGGAATATTTCTCCTAGATCTGTCTATCTTTTACTCATCTATGCTAAAACCCACAGATGCCTCCCCGCCGTGCTCCTGAGAACAACAACAACAATGATGTCATGCAGCAACGATGGCCTCTCAAGCTCAGCTGATGACTATGATGACTCAGTTTATTGCAGCAAGCAACAACAATAACAACAACAACAATCCTCCACCACCACCACCTCCCCAAGTGGACAGGCTTACCAGATTTCTGAGGCTTAGGACAAACAAGTTCTCAAATGCAACAGAGCCAATGGTGGCTGATGACTGGCTACACACTGTACAAAAGGATCTGGTGACAACTGAATGTGATGACGCTGAGAAAGTTAGGTTCACCGCACATCTACTTGAAGGACCTGCTGCCCAATGGTGGGAAACTTATCAGATTACTCACCCATTGGACACCTTGACCTGGGAGGAATTCAAGGAAGGATTTCGTAATGCTCATGTCTCCACGGGAATTATGAATCTTAAACGGGAAGAGTTTCGCAATCTGCGTCAGGGAAACAGAAGTCTTAAGGAGTATATGGATGACTTCCATTCCTTGTCTCGATACGCGCCTGAGGACATTGACACAGATGCAAAGAGGAAGTCAAAATTTCTCAATGGACTTAGCGATGAGCTGAAGATACCTCTGACAGTTGCGTACACACCAAACTATCAGATACTTCTGGATCAAGCAATCGCCCTTGAAGATAACATAAAGAAAGCTGAAAATAGGAAGAGGAGGATGGACAAGCACTCCTCTGAACCCTCATTCAAGAAGCACCTTGTTCATGATGTGAACAGTGGCCACAAACATGGGAATCACCATAATGGAGGAAGTCACCACAAGCATTACGATCACCATGGTGGATCCAAGGGAAGCAATGGAGATCATAAAGGAAATGGATTTGCTGGCCACAACCATAACAATGGACACCACCGTCCAAATCCTAAACACAAAGATACCAGTCAGGTGCTCTGTTACAAATGCAAGAACAAGGGTCATTACGCCAATGAGTGCCCAGCACAGAAGAAGGCCGAAGAAGCTGCTAAATCAAATCCTTTCGATAAAGGATATGTGAACCACATCACTGTGGAAGAAGTGAACGGTACATTCGAATCAAGTTTCATATAGAAGTTTCAATACCAACAAAGATTTCTTTTAAGGGTGGTAGCCCACCCGGTTAAACCAGTCACAACCTTTTGCTAGCCTTCTCGAATCTCGAGGACGAGATTCTTTTTAAGGGTGGTAGTCTGTAACATTCCAGTATTTTGGAATGTTTAAAAATCACTAAAAATTTAAAACTTCTGAAAACATTCAGTATTTTGCTTTGGAAAAGAAAATTTAAGCTTTTCATTCATGCATACATGCATCTCATCATTCATCATCTTATTAAATCACAAAGGGTTTGAATTAAAAATCCATTATATTTCATATTGCTCTAAAAATATTTATATTCTATTATTCTACTATTATGCCAAAATAAAGGTGAATGATTTCAGCAAAATAAGTGTAAATAAATTAAACTCAAACATATTTGAATGTGGGTAATTTCATAAATTTTATTTAACTCCAGATAAATTATTAAATCCCTTATTTCAAAGTTAACCTAAAATAGGTAAAATTGTATTTTATGAATATTTCAAAATAATTATTTTTCAAAAAGTTTCAAAACATGCCCACTAATGGTTTAAAGCATAGATATAAATTTTACAATTTTTTAGAAATTGATTTGACTTCATTTGGAGTTATAAATCAAAAGATATAAATTAAATGGAAAATCAGAAAAAGAAAAATGCTGACGTCAGCGATGACGTCACGGTCGTCTTCAACCTACATCCGAAATTTCCGCCCCCGATTCCTTTCCAAAATCTGGCGGATTCTTCGCGATTTTGGTTCCCTCTCCGGCCCCTACTTAAACCCCACTCCCTCCTCCGTATTTCCTCCACACAAACCCTAGCTATAGCGCCGCCTGGCCGCCGTACGAGCTCGCCGGAGTTCGTCTCCTCCGCCGCCACGTTTCTCACGATCCCGTCGCGGTGAGACCTTCCCCGAGCCCCTGGTCCTCTCCTCTGTCCTCGTCATATCCGTGCGCATCTCCGTGGACTATTTTCCCTATTTTTCCTGCACCAGATCGAGCGCCGCGTCCACGGCCGAAGCCATCGTCGTCCGCCTCCAACTCCGGTGAAGCTTTCCCAGCGCAGGAGAGCGCCCGCATCACCGCCGAACACGCTAGCGTCACCGCCTCTCCCTCCTGCATCGGAAGGTAACCTCGCCGTAGCCCGAACCTCCCCGTGCCATCGACGACGCGCCCTTCCGGCCATGGCGCCACCGCGAGATGCAGCCACCGGGACATCTCCGGCCAGCTGCGCCGCCCGTTTAAGTCCTTTCGATCTGGGTCGTTAGATCCGTTTTGTGCGGCTACGATTAAACCACTTAAAACGAATCGGTACGCTGACTAAGCGCGTACAGTCAACGCCTCGTCAGTGCTGCGTCATCGCCACGTCGGATCCCAGTCAGCAGCCACGTCGGAAATTGATTTCTTATAATTAGATTAAATGGCTGTTTTCCAAAAAAGGCCCTGTCTATTCAAACTATCATATCTTTTTCTCTGTTTATCCAAATTCAAATATTTTTATATATTTGGAAAGCCCTTGACATGTAGAATATGTTAGATCGGCCAAAATTTAAATTTGACTTAGTTTAGAATATTCAAATTTCAAATGGTGAATTTGAGTATTTTTGTCATAACTTTAAATCTACAAATCCAAAAATTGCAAATAAAATTGTTTTATAAACCATGTAATATTTGTAATATGATGCCTCTGTTATAAAATGTTTTTGAATATTATTTTTATGATTTAATGGTTGTATGTTTTAATTTGAATAGTTTGACTATTTTTGACATAACTATTAATAGAAATATTAATTTTGATTAAATGCAATTGCTATAAATTTTAATTAAATGTCCTCTGTCTATTAACACCGTTTATAGAATTTTATTATTAAAGTTTAATCACATAAAACTTTAATCTTACATGTAATTCCTTTTATTATATTTTCTAAAATTAGGAAATAATTAAATTACATTTATAGCCTAATGCATACTTTATAAATATCACAAATTTTGTATGATGTTTATTATGATTAAAAAGAGCATTGCATGCATAACATATTTTATTATATAGTTATTCTCCTCATAGGAAAACTCCTCCATTATTTTCTCTAAGTTTAAGAATATTTTCAACTTAGCATTTTTGGTTAAGTGCTATGCACTTAGACACTTAGGATTTTCAACATGGAGCTAGAAGACCAATGAAGGACTTAGCCAAAACAAGACTCCAGAAGAATCTCCAAGAAGTAGAAGTACTTAGAAGAAAAATCAAGAGGAAGTCCAAGAAGACCAACCCCCTCTATTCTCTAAATCTTTCTTTCTCTTTTTCTTTTCTGCTCTCTAAGACATGGTGATCAAGACATCACTAAGTAGAATACTACAAGTCTGGAGATAAAGCCTGAAGATAACCTACATCATTTTCTTCTATCTTTCCTAATCTTGACTTAAAACAATTTTTGATCATGTTATTACCATCTTGAAGTTTGTTGGATCCTGGCGGCAAAGTGAGATGAAGCGGCCTCGAAACTAACCTTACATGTCCAATTACATGAGACCTGTTCCACAATTTAAGTGGCTGGCCGGGTGTCTGTCTCTCTCACTATAGTGAATATCCAATTTATAAAGAGTTATTGATAATTATCGATCACCTTAAATAATAGACTTAGTATTTTCTCTAAGTATTTTGCACATCATGCATAGCATATTTTTGTATTGTTATTTTGGTTTGTATGTTTATGTGTGTTTTGTTTGATGTGTTAGAAATTTCGGAGGGAAACGACAACTGTTGCAGCTGCTGTTGCTATTCTTCTTGTTGCCACGGCAAGTGGCACACCCCCATAAAATTACTAAGTATTTTCTATGCATGACTTAGTTATTTTCCTATGCATGTTTAGGACTTAGTAGATTTGCTATGCAAGACTTTAGAATTCTCTATTCCATTGTGTCTAGGTACCTATGAAATGACTTAGTAGAATTTTGAAGCTATGCAATTGATGAAAGGTTTTACAAAATCTTAAGTGGCTACTCAGGACCATGTCTATGAGGGTTTTCACCTGAGATAGTCTTTACTATACTTAGTATCATAGTATGTGGGTGTTTTTACCTGTGAGGGCACATCACTAAGTTAATGAATCATCTGGGTGGATTGGTTGTTTGGTTTATGTTGAGTGGCTACTCAGGACCATGTCCATGAGGGTTTTTACCTAAGATAGTTTCTACTATACTTAGGATCATGAATGTGGGGGTTCTCACCTGAGAGCACACTTGTGGATGGCCACCCAGGAACAAAGGGATGTGAGGAATGAAGGGAAAAGAATGTGAAGAACTCAAGGAGAAGTATTCCAAGTAAAGACTGCAGCTGATCAAGGACAATGGAGGAATCCCAACATTCTAATTTCTTAATAAAATTTTGGTAAACAACAGTGGACTACTCAGGACCATGTTCATGGGGGTTTTCACCTAAGATAGTTTCTACTATACTTAGGACCATTGAATGTGGGGGTTTTCACCTGAGGGTACACCTAAGGACGTGATATCTTTTGGTTCACTGGTACTTGCCAGTGTTGCCAATTATGATGTTAATAAGTTTGTTTTACAAAGAGTTAGGCAAAACTGGCTTTATGCAAAATAGTGTTGAACTCCACCAGCCAAATATGCATACAGATTATAGAGTTATTTCCATTAAGTGTCCACCATAGTGTCACTTGCCAGACTCCATTTTTAAATGGAATCTGACCCACTCTGTTGCAAATTATTATTTGTTGCAGAACTATCTGACGAAGAGTGAGGAACACGTTTTGAGTTTCGAGTCTGCACCAACATGTTTTCGCCTGTGGCGTATCATGAAGTTGGAGGCTCATTGAAGATTTATTTCCGCTGCTTTACTGTTTTGAGCTAGCTATAAGCTATGCAAAGATGTATCGAACTATTTATTTTACCAAGTCTGGATTATTCGTGTAATATTGATACAATGTTGTGATATTCATCGTAAACTGTGTGTGGAAATGAATCGATCCAGGGGTTTACACCATACACAGGTACCTGCCATATTTTTAAGTGCAGGTACGCTACAGATGATCTTGTGAATGAGCATCCTCTGATACTTATAGTCTTCGATACGGGTATCTGTTTTACATGTTAGGTTTATTTATGACTTGTACGTGCAGTCAAATCTTGTATCTTCGCTCACTGTACATGTGGGAATATCTAGCGAGTTTTCATGCAACACATCATGTTTGGTCGGTAGAGCTTCCACGAGAGGGTCGTCCGATCGTCTAAGTCTCTGGACATTGTTGGATGGAAGTGGTGCAAATCCACAAGATCATGGCCTAAACCCACCAATCTCCGACAAAAAGGTTACAACAACAATACATTGTATCGCATATGGTCCTAACTGACTATGTGATTCATACATTAGGATTTGGGGTATATACCATAATCAAGAGTGTGATTAATGCCTTTGAATAGCACTAGTTGAGATCCCCTAATGAGGAGGGCCCTACAAGGCTCATGGAAATTACCGAATAAGGAGGATCTTGAAAGTATTGATTGCATGCACTCGATATGGATGAACTTCCCTAGACAATTGACGGGCCATTGTCATGCCACTATCATGAAGACGTGGCGTCCGAGAATCTACTGGCTAGCATTATAATTGGGATAAAGAGGGGTTTAAGGGATCTTGAAAGTATTGATTGCATGCACTCGGTATGGATGAACTTCCCTAGCATACATGGACAATTGACGGGACATTGCCATGCATGCCACTATCATGAAGTCGTGGCATATGAGGATCTACTGATTGACATTATAATTGGGATGTGTGGCTCATAGAATGACATAAATATAACAAACGTTTCATATGTTCTTAAGGATAGCTTTAGTGTCGATCATCATCCTCGCAACGTCAAGGTCAACCGTCATGACTACGCCATGAAGTACTACCTTACAAATGATACCTATTCTGTTTTGTCTAGCTTTTTCAAGAGAACACAAATCCCCAAGAGAACATCAGAATGCACTTTGGAAAGTGTCAAGAAGCAACGAGGAACGACACGATGAACAACTCCCTCCGTTTTAAATTAGATGACTTCTATTTGGACAAAAGTGGATGTATCTAGATATGCTATAAGTCTATATACATCCACTTTTTGACAAAATAAAATCATCTAATATGAAACGGAGGGAATAGCATTTAGGTGCTACGGGCGTGTCTTGTAATTGTGTGTGGCCCCTGTTCAATCCTTTGATGTCATAGATGATGACAACACATGTGACTTGCACAACATGACAATAGAGCATGATCGTGGTGAATTGAATGACTTTCCTATGCTTGTGTGGGAGCCCCTGTGAGGCCTCTAAGTAATCTATCCCAGTTGCATGTCGTGAAGACTATCAAAGGGTTGAGGACATGTCATACAAGCAACTTTGTGATTACCTAGTAGAGCAAGTGTGGCAGTGATATGGGAGTTTGTTTCGACTCGTCTCATTTGGATCAAGTTTCGAATTTGAAATTAAAAAATAACATATGTTATTAAAGTGTAAGGTGAAATTAGGTTCATATGCATAAAGAGAGATGGAATGGGATATGGAAATTTTGTTTTGGATCTGAAAAGGCAGCTTATCCTTTTTCTCCATATAAACGTTTTTTACATGGAACGCCTCCATTCCATTACTCAAAAGAAGCTCAGCCAGTCACAATCACCGAGACAGAGTCTGAATTAAAGTTCAACTGAATAAAATCATGTTTGGAAAGAAACATGTGAGGATCGGCCGCCAGATTTCCGCAGATTACCGTTGCGGTTTCTTTCCATTTCTCGCCACACAGGCCAGAAGTATTCTCACTCTCACTTGCCCAGCAAAGCAGCCCGGCCCAGCAAGGGTTCCTATATATACTCAGTTTCAAACCCCGGTTGCAACCACAATCCTTCCTTGCTATAGTTGGCGCCTTCCTCTTTCCATTTCGAAACTTAGGGTTTTCCGTGCAGAACCGGAGCGAGCCATGGCGGCGGCTGGGGCTGGGCGCCGGTCCGCGGCGAATAGAGGACGCAGCCGGGAGATCATCCTCATCAGCTCCGACAAGCAGAAGTTCTACCTGACCGAGGCCGTGGCTTTGATGTCAGGTAGCATCCGGAGCCAGATCAACACCGGCTTCCTCAACGCCGTCACCGAGATCGAGCTCAAGCTCCCCGACGTCACCGCCGAGCCGCTCGCCATGGTCGTGGAGTACTGCCACCGGAAGGCCGCAAACGGCGGGTGGGACGACCGGGACTTCATCGGCCGCGACGTCGGCCAGGCGCTGCTGTACGACATACTACACGCGGCGTTCCACCTCGGCGTGGAGGGGCTCGTCGACCTCGCCTGTAAGCGCGCCGCCGACATGATCAGGGGCAAGACGCCGGCGGAGATCCGCACGATGTTCGGCATCGACGCAGACGGGTTCTCGCCGGAGCAGCGCGAAGAGATCCGGAGGGACAACTCGTGGATCAATATGTGAGCCGATCGATCTACTCATCCGATCCGTCACCTTCATTCTTCCTATCTCACCTATATATCTCTGTCATGCTTCAGCATTATTCTCCCACATATGTATGCGGAATATCTGCAGTATTCTGAAACGATGGATATTGAATGAGAAATTACTGAATATTTCGTTTTTTTTTTTCTTTGTGTTATTGCTGTGAACTGCACGGAGTGTTTAATCAAGGAAAATCCGATTTAGTTTTTTCTTATGCCAAAGCTCCTACCTACACATCACATAGCCTTATATAATCCTCTCCAGTATATATATGCAGAATGTTTATGTCCCATGGTAAATGAGTTTACATGACCGAAAGCTAATGAAGATGAGTAGTCTGGGTAGAAGTTTGAGTAGAAGTTTGTAAACTGTAATGGTGGGGGATCCCTAGATCTAGATGGCTAGAATGCTAGATAGTCCCACTCCCACCCATTAGCTAATAAGTTGCAGTGAGTGTTCCATGGTTCGTGGTCTTCTCAAGTTCTCATGCTGATTTTTTCTCGGGTAACAGGCCAATATATTCCGTTAACCTTTTGTTAACTGTACACCCCAACCCCTCTTATTAAAATGAAGTCATCCAGTATCAAAAACCTTGGTTAGTTACACGTATTTTGGTTGTGTGTAAAGTGTAAACTAAAGGAAAACGAGAAACTAGTACTTCAACAAATGTAATGATATTCTCGCAGCACCATGGTCTTTGAATTACTAATATTATACTAGAAAATAAATAATTGTTACAGATTATGAAGCTTCTTATTAGTTATTACTACGAACTCCAAAGATTGATTGCACGGATCCCTTGGAGACCTATACTTAGATTTTAGTATGCGCTCTTGAATGCCCAGAAATTGGTGAAGTGTATGTAGTTTATTTGATCAATAGAAAAAGTGATGATGTGCAAAATTCGTCTGGACACCCAGGCCATATTACATGTTTTCCTTAACATTATGCAGTTTGTAACCTAGCCTGTTCATTGACATGTCGTCACAAGAAAATTCCTATCCCCGTAAGATGCTAGAGACTACCTATGATCCATAATGTGAATCTTTTAGGGCATTGGCAGCCCCTTCAACTTTGTCAATCAATCTCTTTATGCACAAAAAATTACACATTATATAGTACCACAAGTTTTGATGTTATGGATGAAAAAAAAATCATTTCGTATGGGCCATCTTAGAATCGTTTGGCCAATAAAAATGCAAGAAATTAGTTATATTTTGAATGTGAGGTAGTATGATTTAGGAATATAACTAGGTACTGATTTTTATTTGCACATGGTTATGTGTATTTGTAACTTCTATATTCTGAGATGACAACTGTTTGCACACATGGAATTTGTTCACCAACGCCTTTGAATATATTGACTCTCATGCAACAACAATGACTTTGTTTGTTTCTGCACTAAAGCATGTCTAAGTCAATATTTAAGTTATCTACTATTGCTATGCTAAATCATGTTATACACGACAAGAAATAAACAATGCAGAAAGTAAGATCAACAAATGGGACACGTGATTTTAACACCCTCCAAGGAGAAGGGAAAAACCACATGCGTCAACCATCAAAACTTCATTATTTCAAAGGAGGTTACAAGCATCTTGATTTACAACTTGCGACTTATCACAACCGGTGGCTTACATAAAAAAGTATTTATCACATGCGTGACCTAGTGGATAATGATCCGTCGTGGGGGACGGGCCGAAGTGTAGCGGAGGTTGAAGTTAGCCTCTTATCTGCATAGCCTTCAAACTGTTTTTGGATCACAAAAAGTTAACAAATAATTTTCTTATGGCGCTGAGTATCACTATTCAAATATGTATTTTTGTCTAGAAATATAAGTTGTTCCTTTCTTTTCACAGTCTCAGGGAATATTTAAGACTATGGTGTCTATAATCACGGCATACATACTAGACTTAACATCATAGCATGATTCTTGTGAGAGAAGTACAATGTGGCTATTTTTGTTTCTGCGATTGAACAAATTTAACTTGCACGGCATAGTACAACATATGCTCACTTTGGTCGTGTATACTTACTGCCATTGGCTCCATTTTCACTGTGATCCAATGATATTGCTGTAATAAGAATGTTTGGTTGTGCTGTGCTATAGACAATGTTGTAGCTTCAGCTTGCGCTATTGTCCTGGGAGCCAAAACACCGGGACGCCAACTCTACGTTTCTTTATAAGAGATGGGGGTCTATCTCTTTTGATAAATAAATAAAATATAGGAAGTGACCACAACACCTCCTTTGGATACCAATGTAACGTCCATAGTAAACGACCAAGCCCTTTTTAACTTCTCAGATGTTTAGACTGGTACAACATTACAATTCTACAATGTTACAGACCTTTCGTGTTCTCCCTAATGCGAGCCACCTTAAGAAACCACTAAATACAGCCACACGGACACACAATCACTATTGTCTCTCATAACATTTGCAAGTGGAGTCCGCCGTCAACTTTATAAGTTTGGACCAGGTGCATCTACATATTATGCAATTATGAGGTTTTAACCGATCCAACTTGCTTGCTCCAAGGTAGATGCACCGCAAACTCTCAATTACAAGTTTGGACCGATATACACATTGGAGAAGGCGTTATTACAACTGGTCAACTGGTGCCACAACATGAACGGTGCTCCTGATGACTGTGTCTTCCTCGCATATAGAGAAAACAATAAAAAGCACCATAAAAATAGAAGATACATGTGTCATTTGCTTCCTTTTCTCCTCAACCAGCCTAGAGGAAGATTCACAACTGACGGCCCGAAACACGCTCCTATGCCCCCACACCCCCGTGTGGGCGATGGGAGCGTCCTCCCAAATCCGTTGGATTGACCCCCTCCGCATCTAGCCATCGAGCTAATTTGTCACCAAGCCGTTGTCAAGGTTGTTGTATCACGGTGGTGTCAACAATAGCGAGACTAGATCGAGACTGAGATATGACTGGCATCGCTACCCGCGGTGGCTCCAACTATACCGAGGTAGCAATATAGGGTGGTGGAGTGGCAGACGATGCCGGAGAGGAAATTTATGGGGTTGGGACGGGGAGGCAGGCAGCGCCAAAGAACATATGCGGGACTCCGGGCCATGAGGGATAGTTATTGCGGCACAAAACCGGGGAAGAGACGGCCCATTGGGCTAGTTCTTATTGGTGGGTGGTCGATAAGGTGATTTAGTAGTGGTGGTAGCATGGATCTAAATCAGAAGGCAAAAAAGTGACTAATTGCCCTAATTTATCACAGCACTAGTCCCTCTCGTATCAAAATTATAAGATGGTGTAGCATTTAACATGCCTACATACATGTGGGTCAAAAGATGCTACAACATTTACATTTTGTTACGGAAGGAGTAATAACATGTTCTCACATGGCCTTGAAACACGAAACCTGGATTAGAAGTAGAGAGTTCATGTATGCTCAAAATCTAGCGTCTTACATGTAAGCAAATTATATGATTCATTCTCAGTCTCATCGTTGCTCAAAACTTTCATGATTGCACAAAATGGTCCTCCGATGGGAAAATGAACTCACAAAAGCAGCGGGGTCCGTGTGAAATCAAAAAATGGAACAAGGATCGCTCCCATCTTGCTTTATTTCAAGCGGCCAAAAGAAGATTTTAGATTATTATTTTTTAACTTTGAAGATTTTAGATTGGATTTCCATGTATCTTTTTCGCTGGTCAAAATGGGCAATCCATACATCGATAGAATCGATTCCAGTTCCAAAAGCAAGTGACTTCTTTATTCTTCTAGATCATTGTTAGCTCATGGATTGCGAATAAAGAGCCTCAGCCTCCCATGAAATATATATAATAATGTAAAAAGGTACGAAAATATCTGAAAATATATAATTTTGGGCGTATATTTGTATATTACTACGTCCAGAGGTTCTGCCTTTAGTCGGATCTGTCAAATGATTACCCAAAAGCGCTTTTCGTTTTATTAAAGATGTGTTGACGGCTTTAGATGCCGCTGAAGTCAAGCTGTTTGGATTTGCACTTGGTTACTGATGCGCCAGCAGCAAGTGTTGTGGCTCGAATAACTAATTAAACACCACGTTGCATGACAATAGAGCCGACGGTCCTTGGAAAAAAAAAACTATGTCTAGGTGCCTCCCTGCAGAACCGTGCTTCCTTGTTTTCCTCATTCAGTTCATCTTGCAAAAGTAGCCCGGTAAATTTCAGCACATATCAAGAACAAGTACATTGTACTCCCCGATGTTCCATGTGTGTCTTTTTTAGATTGTGCCAATGTCTCAATAATGAAGTAAAAATCGGAGCTATTACAATGACAATGCCCGTTGCACCTAAAACAAGGCCGTTGTACCAACAGGCACCAGCTTCTCCTGTACACTAGAGAATCCAGTATGGTTAGTGAAGGTAGTGTGCCCCTGTTGACCAGAGAACAGTTCTCAGGTTTCGGATCATGTTTGTCACAACTGTATTTGTGGCGAGGTTCGATCTTCCCTAGTCCAATTTCCGGTCGTAGGCCGGTGCTTGTGTTTGAGTGAGCACCGGACAAGGTTCTGTTGGGATCAGGACAAAATGCTGAGATACAAGAGGAAGGAGAACAATGCACGGCAAGGCCAGAAATATTCCAGATTCCACTGATTGATCGACAACACAGGCTTGGATGCAGCTTGTGAGCACAATCAGGGAGCATATCGTTTATCACTGTCCGAACCAGTTCCACTACCGCTGAGCTTTGCCCCGGCCATCGTACAAAATCTTTCTATGGCTGTCCCAAAGGACAGCGACAAATATAAGCTTGTGCCGCGCCTGCATACTAGCGCTACCTGGGCCTCTAAATTGCATAGGAACAGTGCCGCTACAGATTGCTCAGCAAAGCTCAGGGTTAGTCTTGTTTCTGGTAGTGAACGAGAGGATTTTTTTCATCTGCAATGCAGATGCAAAACTCGTTTTAACTAGGCTCTACATATCGGTGTGAAGGAATTGGTACTACTGTGAGAAGAAATGTGTTTCTGAATTTTGGGTGCAATATAAATATGTTTAAAATGGAGTTTAGATTAAGCTTTATCATGCTAGATGTTTCTGGTGTTCTGACAAACCCAAAACAATTCATGCACATTCTGGTACTTTTGCGTTGTTGAGTTTCGATGTCCACTTTCTAATGCTTTTTTTATGGTTGGGACAAACAAAAATGAGAAAATTTCTGCCACACCTTGGACATAGATATCAGAGGTGCCCCTGCATGGGTGGTGCACTGGTGATCAACTCCAACTTTCCCGGCAGTCACTACAGGAGTAACAGCCCAGCCCGACGACATTTGTCGTCGGGCTCACCACAGAAACCCTCGGCCTCAGTGAGCCCGACGGCCACCGTCGGCCTAAGGCCGTCGGGCTAGCGCGTTACGCCGACGGTGATTTTAGGCCGTCGGTGTTAAAAAACGCTCGGCGCAGAAACTCGTAACGGCGCTCCGTCACGAGACACGCGTCACCAGATGGAGCTGCACAGGCCATACGGTGAGCCTGACGGCATTGCCGTCGGCCTCACCATAGCGTTACTACGCCGACGGCAAATACCGTCGGCCTCACCACTGCATAATAATGCAATACAGCGTGACGCCGACGGCATTGCCGTCGGGCTCATACTGGAGTGAAAACAGCAGCATTTTGCTGCATTTTTATTATTCCCTGCAAATTTCAATTTTTTTCTGGGATTCACATATAAACATCATCAAACTCATGAACATCATCATATAGAGATCATCAAACATATAAACATCATCATATAGGGATCATCAAACATATAAACATCATCAAACTCATGAACAACATGTAGGGATCATCAGCTACCAATATATCACACAACATATATCATCAAGCTCATGAAGCTACAAAATGATCTCTCCAAAGGAACTCTCAAGCACGAATTCCACCGCCAAGAGGATGATCACTACAAAATGAAAACGAACTCCGGTTAGCATGGCAAATGTATCAAGTTCAAATTCATGCAAGAGAAAATGATCAAAGTCATGCAAACCTTCTAAGTCCAAATTCATGCAAGGAAAAATGATCAAAGTCATGCAAATGTTCTAAGTCCAAATTCATGCAAACGTTCTAAGTCCAAATTCATGCAAACATTCTAAGTCCAAACTGAATCATGAAAAATAGTTCTAAGTCTATGGTTGGTTTATGTCAGAGTTTTTCATGAACTAACCGGGTTTGGCGATTGTCGACGCATCTCGCGGCTCTCGTGGTGGGGTGATCGACGCAGCGAGGTAGAAGCACCCGGGCTAGGACCTTGTGAGTGAACCGGAGTGGCCATGGGTGCGGCAGAAGCTCGACCAAACGGAGCCTGTGAAGAAGACGATCCCTACATGTTTGAACAAAATATGACTAAGTGTAAATATCTAGATGTACAAAAAATAACTTAGTGAAGCTTTGGTGAAGTACTAACAGGAGTCGCCTGGGTGTAGTGTGCGACGAAATTGGCGTAGCACGGCCGTGGAGGGTACGGCGGTGGTGGCGGAGCCGGTACTGGCTCGGGTAGTGGAGCACCCTCTCTCATTGCCGTACTAAGCGCCTGCAAGTGAGTTTAGATGTCACGCATTATGAAGTACAAACTCGGACAATGAAATTTATTGGCTAGGATTGGATGGACCACAACTCACCGTCATATAGGCAAACCGATGCGACTGCTGAGCTTGATACACAGCCGCCGAATGATCCTGCATCTGCTGCATCCAAGCATCCTGAGCCTCTTGCCAGGCTTGTTCTATTTCCTTAAATATGACATAGTGAATCTCATGAGCATACCCATATATGAATGGGAACTAAGAATGAAGAAGAAAAATGAGAGAAAGCGTACATGGTCCACAGCATGGGCGGCTCTAGCACGCGGTGCACGAGGTGTAACAGAAACACTCGTGAGTGATTTGACACGTGTGTAGTTGGTGGTAGGCTTGATCACCGTGTCAAATGTGCGCGAGCGGCCATGTGGCCTTCCACCTCCTGCGATAATCACGACCCTCTCGTCGACTGGCTCCTTAACAGGGTCAGAATCCGGTCCATTCAGCTCCTTGTACCTGATGGCATTCATAACAAGTAAACAATTAGTAAGTACAAATTATTTCTTACTTGCATTTAGTAAACATGATCTTGAAAAATAAACCTGGTCTTGTACTCCTCAAGGTTTTCAGTGGTTGTGCCATAGTATTGATCATCGCCGTCCTTGACCGTCTTCTTCTTATGAGCCAATTGCCACACTTCAAACTCTCCCAGCTCCCGCCCTTCATTAGCGGTCATCTAAAATACATACAACAAATGGTATGCATTAAAAAGAAAACACTGCCAGGGAAAACGAGTAGGTTGTTCCATATTTATACCTGATGATCCTTGTAGTGGTAGAAGTGTCGGTTCCCTTGACAGTGAGTTCCCTCATGACCGCGATTGAGACTGTTCTGAATGCACTTGGCCTTGAAATCTAGATCTTTCCCGGTCCACATGTCCACCAGTTTCTCCCAGCCATCCTTCTTTCCCAGAGCCCACTTTGGACAAATCTTAAGATGAAAACATGTCAAGTCAACATCTCAAGTGAAGAACAGATAATGCACTTTACGATGGACATGGAATAAAAAGAAAATTTCATTACCCCCATGAAATCCTCGTGGCACATCTTCTCACCAAGTTTGAGCTGAAGGATTTTCTTCTTGTTGTATCTCTGGCCTTTCTCGGCGTAGAACTGAGCGATAGCTGTAATTTTAACATCATACCACATCTGGCGTAACTTGATCCTCACCATCGTAAAGAAGACCTCGTTGCTCGTGTGCTCGTGCTCGGGAGGCACGCGATAGAACTCCTACAATCATGTAGACAATCTTATTATGGTGAGAATCACAAGTTAACAAAACTATGGTTAACTATGGTTGAGAATCACAAGTAAACAAAACACCATATAATAGTTCTTACCCAGAACTTGTGAACCACAACCTCTGCACAGCTAGGCTTAAAACTCTCACCCTCCACAGTCTCCATGTAGCCGGAGCCCTGAGCGGCCTCGTAGTCCTCCCACCTCATGGCTAACTTCTTCAGAGAATTTGGATCCTCAGGATTCTCCTTGTAGAGGCCTGGCCAATGCCTCTTCAGAAGGCCCACAAGTACACCACCTGGAAGATTTCCCGAACTGGTGATGAGTTGAAAATTGCTGCACATGAAAGAACAATATTAGTATGCAAGGAGAGTTAGCCACATACTTATATGATCAAAAGATAGCCACTTACTTTTTGTTGACCGGCTTAATAAGAATTTTGCCCTCTTGAGATGTTGATCTTCTTGGAAGATTCTTTATTCCTCGAGTCCACAAGGGCCCAAGATCCTCCCCCTCGTGCTGCAAATTAAAATTAAAATGCAAATTAGAGTTCAAATAAAATGTAAGTGAACAAAACTAAGTGGTAGGAATAGGAGAAAATAGCGTACATCCTCCTCCTCCTCCTCGGCGTGCTGCTCCAGGTCCTCGTCAACGGGCTGCTCCGGGTCCTCATCAACGGGCTGCTCCAAGTCCACCCCAAAGTATTGCTGCTCGATGTACTGCTGCTGAGGCTGCTCCACCCTAAAGTACTGCTGCTGAGGCTCCTCCCCCTCGAAGTACTGATGCTGAAGCTCCTGCAGCACGAAGTGCTGCTGCTCCACCTCCCTGTCCTCCGAGTGGGTTGCTGCGGAGGGTACCTAAATAAATTAGCAGTTAGTGAGTATGAGCATGATAGTAGACAGTAGGCATGATAGCAATTACCTCACTGAAGTAAGACGTCGAAGGTGTCATCATCCGTGAAGATGAAACCTCCGACAAAGGTCTAGTCCTCGAGCCTCGTCCTCGTCCTCGAGCTCGCGGTGCAGGTCGCCCTCGAGGCTCGTCCTCGTCCTCGTCCTCGACCTCAACTGTGGTCTCCCTCGAGGCTCGTCCTCGACCTCTAGTGGGGTGACCCTCGCCTCGTCCTCTAGGGGGTAGGCCCCTGCCTCGTCCTCTAGGGGGTTGACCCCCGCCTATTCCATCGTCCTCGTCGTCACTCTCCCCTAAGCGTTTAGGGGGCTTTCGCAAACGACAAATGTTCCTAAGCATGGATGCCGCGGAATTCTTGCTCATGGTTTAGTCACCTGCATTGAGAACATGTAAAATGTTAGTAAGCAGAAATTACAATTTCATGCGAAAAAAAGCAAAAGAAAGCATTGAGAACTCGAAAATAAGCAAAAGTAAGCATTGAGAACATTGATGAAAAAATAAGACGTACTAAGCAAGTTGGAAATAAAACATAAAAGACGCTCACCAAGTTTTGGGTTGTGTTCGGGTCTAATCATCATCAGGGTCACTATCACTATCACGTGAGTAGTAGGGTATGCCATCGAACGGTGGAGGCTCATCCTCGTCACTTTCACTATCTAGATGTAACTTGCTGAGCATATCTATGTCCTTTACGTTCACAACTGCCTCACCTCTTCCATGTCTTTCACTATCATCGACTTCATCAAGACCACCCATAAGGACATCAAAGTCACCGCCATCCTCTTCCTCCTGGTAGAAATCTCCCTCGTATGTGATGGGGTTTATATTGTTGTAATCGTCCACGTTTGGCATGGGTAGCTTACCACGTGGCGATACCATGGACCCCCTCTACGGCGAAACCTTACTCCCGCTGGAGAAAAGTCTGAACCCGTCGATCTACCCCTCTAAACGGCGTCGGGAGGGGGTAGACGCATGGATTTTTTTGCTTGGATGTGTTAGGTTGGTATATTGGACCATAAAAAACTAACATTTCATGTGTTCTGTCGCACGGTTCCATGCCCGACACCCGAAACGGGGGTTTTCACCTCTAAGTGCAAGAACTTACGAGGAGAAAGAGGGGTCAGTGTAGCGGGTCGCACCTCGGAGATGTATCTTGGTTCCCACAAACTACCAACACACTAGTATACATATGTTAGGGGTCTATGCAAGTTTTGATGGGGTCTTGACACTCCGGACCCACTCTACGGCGAAACCCTACTCCCGCTGGAGAAAAGTCTGAACCCGTCGATCTACCCCTCTAAACGGCGTCGGGAGGGGGTAGACGCATGGATTTTTTTGCTTGGATGTGTTAGGTTGGTATATTGGACCATAAAAAACTAACATTTCATGTGTTCCGTCGCACGGTTCCATGCCCGACACCCGAAACGGGGGTTTTCACCTCTAAGTGCAAGAACTTACCACGGAGAAAGAGGGGTCAGTGTAGCGGGTCGCACCTCGGAGATGTATCTTGGTTCCCACAAACTACCAACACACTAGTATACATATGTTAGGGGTCTATGCAAGTTTTGATGGGGTCTTGACACTCCGGACCCACTCTACGGCGAAACCCTACTCCCGCTGGAGAAAAGTCTGAACCCGTCGATCTACCCCTCTAAACGGCGTCGGGAGGGGGTAGACGCATGGATTTTTTTGCTTGGATGTGTTAGGTTGGTATATTGGACCATAAAAAACTAATATTTCATGTGTTCCGTCGCACGGTTCCATGCCCGACACCCGAAACGGGGGTTTTCACCTCTAAGTGCAAGGAACCCCGCCACTACAAAACTCCGGAGATACCCGCATATGTGTCCTTATATTATGGCCACATATGATCATAATATTTGTACAAATTAGTTCTTATGTTATTTATTGTGATTTAGTACCCTTACGAATAATATTTTTGAATGTAACCTAATATTTCAAGAAAAACTGGAAAATAGTTCAATGAGCCCGACGGTATTGCCGTCGGCGTCAGTGTAGGTGGTTACGGCGCCGTCAGGTCGCTTCGTACAGGACGCCCGACGGGGGGGAGAAGTCCGACGGTGTTTTTACGCCGACGGTGGCCGTCGGGCTCACACTAGAAGGCCGACGGTGTTTTTAGCCCGACGGTTTTTCTCTAGCCGTCGGTGCTAGATTGTGACGCCGACGGCCCCGACGTTTGGCCGTCGGCGTTAGAATTGCCGTCGGGCTGGTCTGCCACTCCCGTAGTGAGTGAAAAGCAGCTTGCACTAATTAAGTTTTCTCAAATCTACGACAATTGTTATTTAGCCACGAGTTCAGATGTCAGAAACGAGAATTGCAGAGGGAATAAACTTCGCATCCTGTCTCTGTCAGACTGCCACAACAAGTAAAACTGGTAAATTCCTTGTTTTCAATGACTCTATATTGCCTCGTCTTCCTGACAAATGGAACACTTCCAATTGGAATGCACCGTCAAATGTCAAATCCAGCGACCTGCAGCAACAGCATCGTATAATGGTGTTCTCTGCCAATGCCAATTGATGTGTTAATCACTCGCCAGCTTAGCTAGCTGCTATGGGAAAGCCTATACATCTTAGCACATCAAGAGTCCTTGTTTGATCTCATTGTCGTCACCGCACAGCTAGCAAGCATAATTAACACATGGAATCTACTTTCTCGATCAAGATTGAAGTTTCCTGCTCGACTCGTCACTTCAACCATTGCCAATTAACCAAAGGTAAACACTTGTCAACTATCACAAATCTTGCGATCTTTTCTCCATGTCAAAAGAAGAGGAAGAAAATCTGATCGCCAACAACTTGCCCATCATCAGTGCATCATGGCCTACATTGGTGTAGCTCCGAGCCCCTTTCAACCTAGGATAAGATATTTGCAACCATCAAAGGCACTTCCTTCCAACTACACATCAATTGTGTGAGGAAGTGTTGAAGAGCTAACTGCTAAGGGAGAGAGTGCTGGGTCGACGGGTACCTAGAGCTAGCTCCCGCAGAGTGGGGGACAAACATCAAACGAGAGGAATCCGCAATGCCCTATCGTTGTCGATGCTCACCGGTGTGTCGCCGACAGCATGATCCGGGAGAGCGAGCGGAGCCGGAGGGTCGGCCGGTGTGGATGGTGACATGGAATATCCCTCCTCTGCGTGCTCATCGATCAGCTGGTGCTGCAGGTACAATACAAGTTGTAGTGGTGGATGGTGGTGGTGGAGGAGGAGGTGATGGGGTGTCCCACCATGCACTAGCTAGGTAGCTACAGCTCTGGGAAAGCGAGCACTGTGTGGTTAGGAAGAAGAAGAGCTTTGCCGTTGCCGGGCTGCTGCTTCCCTGCCCTTCCCCTTCCCTCTCATGGGGCAGTTCCTGGTATAGGGAATCAATGATGAGGATGCCGTCGTTCCATGCTGCGATGATGCCTTTGCTTGATCCTTGGAACTGCACAGTGCTTTGCACGAATATTTGCAACTTTTGTGGTGATGTTGTGTCGCTCCAGGTACATGAGAGCGAAACTTCTTTGGCAAGTGTTGACATCTTTGGCGCGGAGAAGGGTTTGTAGTCCAGTGGACCTTTGTGCACCTAGCCGGGACGTGTGTCGATCTGTGCACTAGTGGCCGACGGCGTCGTCCTATGATATATTGGACACTTGCTCGCATATGGGAAAATCTTGCTAGTCCAGTTAGTGGTAGGTGTTCGGGACTTTGCGGTAGTATATATCTAGCTGCACCACCGTCAGTTCTGGTGTCCAGAGAACCCTTACGGGGTACGCCATAATCATGGGCAAATGCATAAATATACTCCTGAAAGAGTAATGGGTAGATAAAATATTGTTGACGACACTTGTGTTTTTCCTTCGAACTTTTCCTTCTGTATGTCTACTTGAATCAGAGAGAAGAAGCATTTCTTCATTTTAGCAAATCATATGATACATAGTGCAATATGATTAGCACATGTTGTTGCATTTTTAAAACAAAAACTGGAAAGAAAGGGTATCTAATCCACAAGACCACAAACATTTTTCGGCTCCTTTTTCTACAGCCAAGTAGAAAAAACACCAACGTATAGAACAGAAAATCAGTAATACTAGAACTATCATAAAATATACTTTCATACTGGTTAAGTTTACAAAGTTTAACTTTGACCAAATCTAATGTGCGGAGTAATATGAAGTATAGGGAGTATCATGCAACGCCAACTATGCGCTTAAATGACATATCACTGAATGACAAAAGAAAGGATGATAGTATCATATCATGATACCAGAACACAACACTCAGAGAATTCTGGTATGTAATAAATGAAACTATCTAAGTTATGAATTCTATGATACCAAACACTAGATATGCATGATACTGATATATGTTACTCCCTACTATGAGAAACCATACTATTGCAGTCTGGATGCGGTTTGTTGGATTAAGTGCGTGCATGGAAGAGTTAAAAAATATTGATAATGACGTATTTCTACATTGAAGCAAATACACATATGTGTGCACCTTTAAGCACTATGTATGTTTTCTAGTGAGAGAACTAGTAGGTATAAGTGAAAATGGTCAATGATATAAGATAATTGTGAATAAAAAAGTCACAATTGCGTATCCATAAAAGTTAGGAATCATGATTTATAGTGGTATGATCACACAATTTGAATGTTAGATCAAAGAAAATGAAGAACAAAAGTAAGACACTACAACAAAACACTGTGGTAGAGACATTTTGATAGGACACTCTCCCCTATGTCTCTTATAGTCCAGTCCAATTTATTGTAGAGGCATTAACAGAGACATTTTGGACAATGTCATACAGAAGAGACCTCTAACTAGAGATATTCTCCAAAATGTCTCTTATCATCTAAAGGCATTTTAAGAGACATTTGTTAATATATTTTTAGAGACTCCTCATAATGTCTCTTAACACATATGTATAGACATTAAGAGAGACATATTTGACAACTCCTTAACGGTAGAGTCATTCTCTACAGATATTACATGTGTCTCTTCACAGAGAGACATATCAGAAAATGATGTGAAAATAAGATGTAAACTCCACCTCTATAAAAAATGATGAAACAAATTTTGAAGTTTCAAAATATATCAATGTGCAAATATGTAAAGTAAGAGTATGTGAAATATTAAGAAAAAATAAATTTACCTACATATGACTAATTTACTCATAATATTGGAACACAGGTGAATAAAAATCTACCAACATAGTCATATACCTACAACTATGTCTTGAAGTTTGCCCCTAGTACAACGGTAAACATATGAGTTTAAGCGTGTTTTTTTGTAGGTTTAACTAAATTATGAGTTAAAGTCTTAAAACTATGAAAAATTGATTTGTAAGTAGTACTCTAGCCTACCGTCGTACCCATCCTGGATCCTATTGCCTTCTCGAGCCTCACTGGACATGTTGTCGCTAGACGCTATTCCTCATCGCCTCACAAGGACGTGGCAGTCGACGACTAGATTGATGGTTGGGTATGCAACAAATGGTGTAGGGGAGAAAAGAAAGAAAAAAGTGGGTCCCACATGAAAGAAAAATAATACTATATGGATAATTGTTGAGGGGTGTACACGAATATTTGACACTAAAGTTAGTTAATTACGAATTCACGATAGTATCCATCATAAAGGGAAGAAAACATTCACCAACAAAAATTAATGTAAATTTTCAAAAGTAATTCAAATTTGAACTTAAAAAGTAATACAATTTTTTGCTAGCAATTAGAAATGGAAAATGATATTTATAAAAATAATTTAAAATTTTACTTTAGTATCGTTGTTTGGCATACCAAGACACACCTATGTGCCAAATATGAGATTTATTACGAGTAAATAAAAGTACAAATAAAAAAGTTGATTGTTGTAAATGAAAGGGAGCAAAAATGGAGGAAAAGAGCTACGCCGACGGTATTACCCTCTAACGTCGTCTACGTGCTATTTCAGAGTACTTGCAACGCCACGTGGAGTGGATTATATCGATGGCTATTTTGCGCTGACAGTGGCTGTCGGTATAGCTCTAGGTACAACGACGGTTGTTTTGCGCGGAAGGCTTTTTTTCCGTGGGAATATGTCTATTGTGCCAAATACCCCGACTTTTTGCCATCGGCGTAACTTCTCACCATCAACATCTCACATGATTCCGTAGTGAAACCTGTCACCTCCTTCGAATGACGGCTATATCACCAATATGTAACAGCTCGATCATGCATACCGCACTTGTGAGAATAACTTCAGCAGGATAAATTTGCATATATGTTGGGTTTGATATGTCTATATCATAATGATTTTTCATGATTACCCACGATAAACTGTTGGCCTGCACACGACAAGTCAACGTTAACAATGTGCACGAGTACATTAGAAACATCGGTTTGCTCACTAATCTCCTGAAGAAAATAAGAAATAACAGAGGCACGTCACTTTTCAGATTATCCATCATCACGTGAAACTGATCATCCGTTACTTTCAAAAAATGAAATCATAGCATGCATGCAAACGAAACCAGTCAATCTTGATCTGGAAACCGTAGCTACCGGTGGGCCTTCCATGAGAGTCCTTCTCGGTGACTGGACATGCACCTTACTGGCTGGCCGCATCATCTGAACATCTTGCGTGGAAGGGAAACACGTCCTTTTGTACATCAGCCCGTAATTGTCGACCGAAATGACAAAGTTTACGCAAGTCACTTTTACCTGAAGTATCATATGGTTACTCTCTGACTGAGCTGAGCATTATGTTAATTCTTGATTAGTTGTAACTCACTTACAACTATGGTTTAGGTTACCGGTCGGGCGAGCACACTCGGGAAATGGTCATACCAGATAAAAATCCTGAAATTTTAAATTTTAGTGAAAACTCTCGGTAAATGGTCATATTGTGAACTATTTTTTTTGAATTTTCGAATCTTGATTTTCAAATTTTATTCGTAACCGGTCGGGATTTTCCAGTAACCACGATAATCGGATATCCTGACCCCCTTTGGGAAAAAATTCTACCGGTAACCAAAACCTTGCTTTATACAATTTAATAGCCGAATCATAATGTAAATATAACTTCTCTAAAGTAGATCGACCTCTAACTTATTTTTCAGTCAACCGAGAACCAGCAAAACCGTAAAATTGTGAATGAGATCTATTTTTACGTGGATCAGCTGATGCAGATCATGCCTCCAGTACTGGACCTAGATGACTGGATAGAGATACAGGGTGGCTAGTAATGAGGCACATAGACAGCAAGCATAGTTCCTTCTCTTGTTTGGCTGTGTTTGTAGCCTAGCTTAAATGTCAAGAAAGAGCATAAACTTTTTGGGAAACGACAAGGTTAATTTATACCAGTTTTTTTCGAGAGAGTTGCCAAGAAGAAATGGCATGACATATGGTCAGGAGGTAGTGTATCCCTATCTGTCCTCCTAGCTAGCTGATGATGCTCACAAAGCAGCCAAAATAATCAGGCCATGACCTCTTTCAAAGTTTGCGGGTGTTGTGTACCACAGGAAAAAGGAAGCTACTCTAGTTTCCACAGCCCATCTTCATTAATTTGGCTTAAAAACTGTGTAGATTCGTGAATCTATACACATATAAACGGAGATGTGAAAAATATAGCTCAAAATGTTGAGAAAACATCACAGAGCGGTGCAAAAAATTCGTTCATGGTGATGGTATTATACATGCCCACATAACATGATTTTTTTGGAAAGGAGAACCTAGTCTCGGGTCCGTGTAAATCAATAGACGCATTTTATTACATAGTTCTACTATTCAACTCAAGTATCACGAAGGATGATATCAACTAGCGGAACAAAATATACGTAAGACGGGCATATGCATCATTTAGACTTTTAAAATGCCGCCAGCACCTAAGTTGTAGATATCCTGAACAATCGTTTCTGGACGGCTTCATCCAGAACTCATTATGTGTGAGTTGCGTCTCCATAACAAGATAGGACCACGTGTGAATCAAATGGCTGATTTATGTAATCTTGTTTAAGATAATTTCGTTTTCTGGGGTGATGAAGATGATCATCATAAGTATCACCTAGCTAAATGGGGATTTATATCTCAGAAAAAGGAGAGTAGTGATCTTGGCATCCATAACCTCCCAGATTTTAATTTATGCCTTATGGCCTCTTGGGTTAAGAGATACATCCTTGCAGAAAATCTATTGTGAAAAAGAATCATTGATGCAAAGTATGATATTTCTTCACCCAATATCTTTTGGTCTTCTGATAGTGGTAGGTCCCCTTTCTGGAAAAGCTTTATTTGGGCTGCTCAAGCGGTTAAAAATCGTTATCGCTGGAAGGTTGGAAATGGTCCGGTAACTGTTGCCTTGCTGCTTTCCATGATTTATTTTAATTTGTCAATGAGATTAACACCACTATTGCTCAAACTTGGGATGGGGTTAACCACAAACTCACTTTTACTTGTTGTGCCAATCAACAAATGATGAATATATAGGTGGTTTGAGCTACTACTTGATATTGTTAAGATATTGCGGTTGCCTGATATTTATACTGGTATTTATACCTTGGTTGCGGACTCTGGTCTGGAAGTACCAAAAATCTGGTATTTATACTTCTTCTTCGTTTTATGACCTTGTCAATTTTGGTGGAGTAGTCTCTGTTTATCCACAACACATTTGGGACATTGTTGTTCTTGCTCGAATTCATGTCTTCCTTTGGTTATGGCTGAATAATAAACTTCTCACTCGGGATAATCTACATAAAAGGCGACATGTGGATGATTTAACCTGTGTTTTCTGTTCTGAAGCAGAGAGCACACCCTATCTCTTTTTCAAATGTGTGGTTACCTAGGCTTGCTGGGTTATTGTTACAGAGATTACAAAACTGCCTATCATAATTGATATGGAATGCATTTGTTCCTTGTGGAAGTCTAAGAAACATGCATTTGCTAATGTTGTAACCACCGCTGCCTTATGTGCTATTTGGAACACGCGTAACTCAATTTGTTTTCAGGTCTCCACCTGGGTAAAAATAAAGGTGCTCTGGACAGAAATGATTAACTTCATGTGTCACTAGCGTCCTCTATGCAAATCCCCGCTGCTGCTGGAGCGTGGAGTCTGGATCCTGGAGCGTACCCGTGGTGAGCTGCTGAGAATCGCCTGGACCCAGCCCTCCTCTCTCCTTCCCTGACCCACGAAGAGCGTCGCCGCAACCTTGCAATCTTCACCAATTGGGTTGTGTCGCCCTGACGTGCTCATCTCGACAGCTAGTTCGTGTCCTGTAGTTGGTTGTAGGTCGTGTATTTTTTTTAATAAGGATGTACTTTGCCTCTCCCTAGTCCTGTAATCAGTTGGACTTGGATGTTGTAAAACGACCTGGATCAATTATGAGTGCCATATGGCCCAAACTAAATAGAAATTCCCCATACAATTATGAGTGTTTTTTACTATCTCATTTAACCAATTTTTGAACATATTCCTGACATTGGTTGGATAAATAATATTAAAATTAAATTATACTCCAAACTCGACGGCTGAAATCACCACACCATAAGGAGGTATCCTGGGTTGGAGTGTGCCCCCCCCCCCCCCCCCCCCCGGGTGATACCTAATATGGGGTCAGGATGCTCCTCCTCTACCCTTGGGGCCAACTCTATGCGGTATGACTTGTCGTATATACAAGCACGCGTTCACTTGGGGTCAAATTGAAATCTAGTGTCACCGGCGTCCATCTAATGCAAACAAAGGGACAATTGAGAAATAAATGGTGGATTCACTCCTCATTAGTTTACGTAGCACATTTCTTGTCGACATTCCATTTACGCTTAGTAAAGGTTAACATCCGTATGTATGTCTTCTATAAGCAACCCATACAGATCTTTATCTTTATTAGAGATACCTTCAGTTTGTAGATACATTTGCGGAGAAGATCTTGAGTTATTTGGTACATTAACTGGTAGCAAAAATTCCTCATATAAATGGTACCAAAATCACGAGTTATCTGCTACACTAATTAGTCAAAATCATTTGGTGATCTACATTTGAAGTTTCATAGAATGTTTGCAATAGTTGAAACAAACTTTAGTTCTAGAAGCAAATTCCGGCATGGTTGAAACAAATGTTTTTGTACTGAAGCCGGGAGATCATGAGCTATGTGTTGCATTAATTGGTTGAAATAATTTATGATTTGAAGGGAGTAGAAGATATCTCCTACATTAATCATTCTAGTAAAAAATATCCTACATTAATTAGCCAAAATATTCCGTGGTTAGCATTATTTGTTTCCTGCAAAGTTTGACTGCATGCTTTACAACTTAGAATTCCCTCTGTCCTGAATTACCATGCGTTACGGTTTTGATCAAGGTCTAGCTTTCCAGATTCTGACCAAGCATATAGAGGAAAATACAACCATCTATCTCTCCTTCGTTTCACCATGTAAGATGTTTTAGTACTTGTTCACTCACATGTATCTAAACGTGTTTTAGTGTAACATTCTCGGCAATTGAGGCCAGCACCTCGATGGACTCTATCTTTTCCCCTGGGTTCATGATGCTACTTTTTCGATCGGCCGATTTGGATTCGGCCGGGAGCGAGCAAGTGTAGTGTTGTGTGTGTGCCTAGTGATGGCAATAATACACTATCCTCCGATCCGCCGATCGGTGGGGACACAACACAACAAGATCCTGGACCCTCTCTCTCGCCTCCACCACGCGGCCGCGCTCTCCCCCTTTACTTCTCTCTCTTTATTTCGCGGCTCACTCAATAAGTAGAGAATCTTTAGCGTAGGATTTCTCTTGATTGTCAGCATCGATCCCCCCATCTTCCGTCCTTCATATAAACTTCCTCGACTCATCATCGAGGCATATGCACTAATCTCGATCGTACTGCAACAATCTCCTCCCAGAAATCTCTCTCAGTCCTCCTTCTCCAAGGCCGAGAGCCTTCCATTCACGGAAGAAGAAGGAGAAGGAGAAGAAGGAGAAGAGCCTCCAAGGCGGCGTCCCCTGCAACGTATCGGGAGCAAAAATTCTGGATCTTTCAGGAGCTGCACGGCGGCTAGGGCTCCGAATTGAGGTGAGTTTTTTCTTCTCTCTCTGCGCTTCTCTGCATGCCATCGCTTGCATGCACGCGCGCGCCTCTTAGTTTGCATCGCCATGGAGGATTGCAGAAATCGAACTCCCAAGGAGGATCGTCGAGGCTGGGAAGTTGGGCACATTCTTTTCGATCGTCTCCAACATGAATGATATTTCTGAACCCAAAAACTGAGCTCCCTCGTCAGTTCTTCCTTCCACTGTTCCACAGTACCAGTATCCCTGCAATTGCTAAATAAAGAACTTCCTGGCGTTATTTTTTTATCATTTTTGGAGCCTTTATTACGCATGGGTACAGTTTGGAAGGCGCCGAAACGCTTCTCTTTTGGCCATTTTTAGAGATAGAATGGAAAATCTCAATGAGATCACCCATTCTGGAAAAGTACGTGCAATGATGTTTGCTTTGTCGTCCACGTGTAGGAACCACCTCCTGTCTATATATTTTCTTTTTTAATTTCCACTTCATTTTTATGAGTAAAAGAAACGTGTGCTTCCTCTCTCTTCATTTGCATTTCCAGTTCATACATTGAATACCACTTGTACTGGCTAGTTTTGCCGATCGCGGCAGGCCGGACGCACCAGCTGCGAAACATTAAACCCATGTGTCGCATGGTCCTTGGTTTCCAGCATCCATCTTGCAACCAACCCCCCCTGTCGTGCTAGCTCATCTCTCTCATTGAACCTGGCATTTGCTGTACATTTCATGCTAGCTGCGCTTGATGTTTCAGTCCACATCGATCTCCCCCTAGTTAGTTAATCAGTGACTTCATTCCCAAGTACAGAAAAAGAAGGCGTCACGGTCTGAAAAAATTCGAACTACTATTCATCCAGGTATATATATGTCTGGAAAAGAATATAATTAAGCCCAAAAATCTGCATCTTTAATTAAGTTGTAGGTACTCAATCAAAATCCAAATATATTTTCATGTCGTAGCAGTTAGGTACTGACCTTATTGGCAAAGGCTGCACTTGCACCATGAGGCCTGCATACATAAATGGACAGTGGGATGATGCCAAGTTGCCAACATCTTGTGCAGAAAAGGGAGGACACCAAAGGAGAGGAGGAGGAAGAACAAGCTAGCAACAAGTCATGCATATACATGCTTGATGGGGCCTTGAGCTTGTGGTGCTGCCTGAGGTACTATTTCATCTGAAACCAGCACAGAGCAGTAGTGCATACAGATATCACCACTGTTTGTTCCCCTTCCTTTTTCAACCCACACTGCAGGCTCTTTCTCTCTCCTGAATGTTTATGCTACAAGCTGGAGTTTGGTGCATGATGAGGCTTCAAGGGACATGAGTTGCATGGAGGCCCCATATGTCTTCCTTAATGCCTTGATGCTTTGGCCACTCATCAAAATACTAGGCACACACACACACACACACATGCATAAAACTACACCACATTTCAGGGATCCCAAATTCTCACGATTCTTGTTTTCTTGGACGGTTTTTCCTCTCCTGAAAAGCTTGCCTTTAATTGGTATTTTTTGTTTCCCCATCAACCTAGATTCAACCCAGTATCTAGGTATCTTATCTCTCACTCCTTTCAGGAAAATCTTAGTTACCTTATCTTGGATTTTTTGCTTCCTTAAAAAGCAACCTCCCACAGTACCTGTGTCACTAATGTGGCCAACACAGTCTTTGTATTGGATGATGAATGTGCACACAAGTCACATCAACATAGAGGTGAGGTGAGCCTAATCAAACCACAGGACCCCTAAAATTCCACCATGTGTGCCAGTGTGACACAAGTTCTGAAGTCATGCTTGCATAAACTCCAAGGAAATGCATTAAAAAAAATCACACCAGCAACATACGTTTTTTTCTTCTTAAAGATAGGAAGAATGGGGCTCACAGAAAGCTGGCTGCTATAACACACACAAAGAGTGGAACCTGTGGTCCTGAAAGCTCCTCTCGCTTAAGAGTGCTCATATATATTAGCAGGTACCTGATTGTGCCTTTTCTCTAAAGGGGGTCAAGGGCCACATTTTAGCATGAGCTTCGGGTTCAGCTTTTTCGCTGTCAGATCTTAATGTTTCGTGATTTTTCTCTGTAGTTCATCAAGGTATGGATCCACTCTAATTAATTAGCATGAGCTTGAGGCATTGCATCTGTTGTGGTTTTCTCAAGTTTTTTTGTATCTTTTGGCCAAGCTACATTTTATTGATTGTGATTTTTGTCCACAAGTCTATGTCTCCTTCCGCGTCAACTTTTCCCATGCTCATAATCAGTCGTTTGTTCAATTTGGAAGAATTAAAATGTTCTTCAGTTCTATCTAAAATAGTCAAAACAAGCTGCAGCAGTAGTTATTTTAAACCTAAGCGATTGTATCAAATTTATTTTATCTATTTTTTCTTTAGGTTGTTATAAGTTGTATCCAATATTCTTTCAACCAAAGAATTGATGAATCGCTAAACTTACTGCCTATGCACTGCATTTTATCAAATCTTGATGTTTGTTCAGTAATCAACGCAGAGCATCTGTAGAAGATTAAGAAGTCCTTGACAATGAAGTACATGAAGCTTGGGACGAAGCCTGACACATTCTACACCGAACAGGCTGTCAGGTAACTATGCAATTTTAAATCTTTGCAGTCAATATTTGTATCTACTGGGTGTAGCATTTTGAGAGAGAGGTTACCCATTTCAACATTACAGTGTCAACAATTAATACAGGGTTTACTTGTGGCTTGGCAGGTCAGTAGCGTCAGACATACCTGCTGATCTTATCATACATGTCAACAATACGAAGTATCAGCTCCACAAGGTATATTTGCTCATCGATGAAAAATGACTTTTGATGAATATTATTTGGTCAAGTGAAATGCCATAGGTCACCCCCTGAAAAGGTTTGTTACATATCGAGAATGTGAAGTTGATAAACAAAAGGTATTCTTGGTCATCGACTCTAGTAGAACACTCAACACGCCTTTCAAACACTCCAAATTGTTATGGCATGAAACTACGTGGCGAGGATAGGAGACTCTGAACAGTGATCCATATTCCTCAGATAGTTTATCAGCTCACATGTTAGCCTTTACCGTTCTCTTTCCTTAAGATATGTCACTGGTGGCCTAATGATGAGGCGTAATAAGGCACCTTTACTAAGCCAATCGCCGCTCGCAGTGATTAGCGTGCATCGAAGCTAACCATGATCTGAAACTGACTCTAGCTTTCTTTAATTATTCTTTTCGAATTTCATACCACCATCGGCTTGGGTTCATAGGTGATAGGATTGAGGATCTGCTTTACAAAGACTGTCAAGGTCACTTGCCAAATGAATCTTAATCAATGTGTGCCGCTCCCTTTTCAGATCCACGCTTCAAAAGCTTATTCTGAATAACATGCAAACCTAGCTAGTAAGGTGATAAGCAAGTTGGTAGACTAGAGTGAGGCTCTCTTTCGTTCTGTCTTCTTAGTGTCACTGGTTAGTGACTGACAGGGGCCTTAGTGATGCATGCGCATTGCTCTGCTCAGGCTCTTGCTTGTTCATGAATCTTCGTTTTGTCGAAGATTCAGGAACTAATTTTCACAATAAGTGGACACAGATATGCAAGATGTTTCAGATACAGTGCATGAGCACAAAAAAAATGGGGCAAAACTGTGAGCAGAATTTCAGCAGTGATTCTAATAACTTAAGAAATTTGTGATAGACTGAGTCTGAATTCGATTTCTTGTAAGGATGAAGGACCTACATAACAGTCAAAGTAGCCACATTGAATGTAAAGCACAGATGGTTTCAATTCCTCCGTAAAAAAGAAAACAAATTCAGATAACATATGCCTAAGATCACACAGAGAAGTAAAAAGAATTGGAGAAAAAACAAAAATGTTAATCTTGACACATGAGTGGAAGCTGTAGCCTGTAGGGCAGCTAGGAAATTTTGCTCCTTTTCCCCTTTCCAATGTCCAGCCTCTTGATTTCAGGTGTTTTTACCCTGTAGTTCCCCCTCCTCCTCAAGTGCGGCCTCCTGCAGCGCCTCTGCTCCGACACCGACGACGGCGAGCCGGTGCCTGTGGCGCTCCACGACATCCCGGGCGGTGAGGAGGCCTTTGAGATCTGCGCCAAGTTCTGCTACGGCATCGCCATCAGCATCAGCGCCAGCAACTTCGTGCCTGCAATGCTGGCGGCACGATTCCTCCGCATGACCGAGCACGTCGCCAAGGGGAACCTGGTCGCCAAGCTCGAGACCTTCTTCGACACTTGCGTCCTCCAGGGGTGGAGGGACTCCATCGCCACGCTCCAGGCGGCGTGGCTGATCTCCGGTTGGTCCGAGAGTCGCATCGTCCAGCCGTGCATCGACTCCATTGTTGAGAAGATCCTCCTACCAACTTCAAAGGTTTTAGTTAGTTAGCCCTGTAGATTTGGAGTTTCTGATTGATGGTGATACTGGTTAATTTGGCGCCAAAATTTGAATTGTTTTGGTGTGTGTGTGTGTGTGCAGGTTTCGTGGTCGTACACATACACGAGGCCGGGGTACACGAAGAGGCCCCACCAGTCGGTGCCCAAGGACTGGTGGACAGAGGACATCTCGGAGCTGGACATCGAGGTGTTCCGGTCGGTCGTCTCCACCGTGCGTGCCGCGCGTATGCTTCCGCCGCCGCTCATTGGTGAGGCGCTGCACGTCTACGCGTGCAAGCACCTTCCCGACCCGCTCTACAGCGGCAGCGGCGCTGGCGCCAACGGCCTGGCGCAGAGCTCCTCGACGGCGGCGACGGAGGAGACGATCTCGAAGCAGAGGCGCGTGCTGGAGACCGTCGTCACCATGATCCCCGGCGACGCAGGGTCGGTCACCGGACGGTTCCTTCTCCGGCTGCTGCGCGTGGCGAACTACGTCGGCGCGTCGTCGTCGACGCGCGCGCAGCTGATCCGACAGGCCGGGTCCCAGCTAGACGAGGCCAAGGCGGTGGACCTGCTCATCCCGTTACCGTCGGACCCGCAGGCGTATGACGTTGGCGCGGCGGAGGCGGTGCTGGAGCACTTTCTAGCGCAGTTCCAGCGGACGGCGGCGCCCGACGAGCGCCGGCGGATGAGCGTCGCCATGGAGAAGGTGGTCAGGATATTCGACGAGTACCTGCAGACAATCGCGCTCGACGGAGAGTTCCCCCTCGGCAAGTTCGTCGACCTCGCCGAGTGCTTGCCGGACATCGCCCGGAACGACCACGACGGCCTCTACCACGCCATCGACACCTACCTGAAGGTCACAAGTTTGTTAAGAGCAACGTATGTTAAAATTTTCATGAGATGATCTTGTCTGATCGATTGATTTTCGGTTGTGCGCGTGCAGGAACACCCGGATCTCAGCAAGGCGGACAAGAAGCGGCTGTGCCGGCTGATCGACTGCCGAAAGCTATCGCCGGACGTGCGGGCGCAGGCGATATCCAACGACCGGATGCCGCTGCGCACCATCGTGCAGCTCCTCTTCGTCGAGCAGGAGAGAACAATCGGAGCAGGCGGCAGCCATGGCGTCGCACCGCCGGACCGGGCCTCCGTCGATGCCGTCTCCAGGCTCACGGTCAATGACAGAGACGAAGAACCGGACGCCACAGACCACAAGTCGAAATTGCACCGGCCACGGCGGGGCGTCCGTGCAGAACGGGCGCAGGGTGAAGCGGCTGCGATGACGAGGTCGCTGTCCGCGTCGACGAAGACGGCGGCGTCGAAGGATAGGACAGCGGAGGAGAGGGGGAGCAGGTTGAGGAACAAGTGAAGTGTAAATGCAAAGGAGCTTCAAGAATTCATGCCCAGGGGCAGTGGGAGGACATGGCCAATTTCTTGCGTCTGATCCCGGCTCTTCCTTCCCAATTTATTGATACTTGTGATTCTTTATCTTTTTTTTCTCACTTGTTTGATTTCAGTGCATCCCATTTTTTTGGTGGGAGATGTCAGGGGAGGCATCCGGGTTAAGAAGGGTAGAATTTTGTAATTAAATGGATGGGAAATAATAATTAAGTGGCTATAATCATACACTCTAGGATAGCTCACTAATCAAAGGTGTCCATGTATGTTCATCTTATTCTTATTCTTCAATTGAACTATCAGGTCTTGATGCAACGAACAGAATGTATTGACTTACAAGTTTCAATTCGTTCATCCAAACGTGTACTCCGAGCCTTCAACACTTGTCGCTTTTAGGCTTTAGAGCATCACCAGGGGTCTCTAAATCGGTGTTCGGCGAGCAAGATGTCGAACACCACGCAGACGCACGACCTGCGCTGATGAACAACACAAACGATGAACAGGACGGCAGTGCATGCATTAATAGAAATGTCTCAAATGATGCCGATACTCAAAGAGTTTTGCCGCGTCGGACAGCAAGTCATCAAAACAGGACTTGGCATAGTTTCGAGCCGGAGAACAATCTCCAACACCGGCCATCAAAAAAGGATCGACCGTGCCGGAGAAAAGTCTCCAACGCCGGCCATCAAAAGGCGCCTCCCTGGCGCAATGGTGCATGTCGATCACGGCGGCCTCGTCCTCGACTTCTTCCTCGTCATTCGGCCTCCTTAGCCAGGATGCGCCTATGTTCGCCAACGAAGTAGGCCTTCTGGTTGGGGCTCATGCCGGATGTGTTCATGGCCATGACGAGACGCTCCTCCTTCTTCTCTTGGTTCTTGAGCTTGGCCTTCTGCATCTTGAAGTAGAGTTTCCACTTCTCATCGGACATGGCTTGCAGCTTCTTCTTCTCGACGGTCGCCGCGGCCACATCAACAACGTATAGCTTCGCCGACTCTTGGATGATGCATGTGGTGCCCGAGGCCACTGGCTTCTTGCCAACCCTGGCGGCCGCCTTGCACGCCTTCACTCCCATCTCGGGACGATCGGTGGTAGCAGCCGGCAGGTTTCTTTCATCTCCCTCGGCGGTGCCTTAGTGTTTTACATGGCTCTTCTACTTCGGGCATCCTTTAACCACATCCCAAACATGCATGAACTTGTATGTGTTCTTGTCATCCGACTCCATATCAAGGTACAAGTACTTTGCGTTTTTGAACTACACAAACAAAGGCCAAGTTATGTATACATGTAAACATGATGGGTAACAAGTTAAGATGATCGGCTAACTTTGTCGACATCGTTCTTGCCACTCCCGTCTCTCATCAAGATTGTCTCATGGCATTGGTGAAACTTGGTAGTGAGAGACGAGATGACGCCCCAATGACTCTCAACCGATTTGACATTGCAGTCAGGCAAATCTTCATGAGGAGGAAACGACCTTCTTTCGGTTTAGTCCTTGTGAATGCGTGTCCAGTAGGCATTCTTCCTTTGGTTGGTGCCCTTCTCGCCGTCCGTGATCACGTTCAGCCACGCCTGGGCCAACAAGACGTCCTCAGCCTCGCACCAATTCTTGCCTCTGTTTCAGCCTTCCGGACGCCATCCTCTTCATCGACCTCCTCTTGATCAACCTGGGCGGCATCCCCTTCGTCGCCCTGGCCGAACTGATCTGTCTCGGCGTACCCGCGTAGGCACTGGCGGCGTACGTAGTACCGTCGTCGATGGTTGAGATCATTGCCTCGGGCACGTCCTATCCAGCAAAAAACACAATTTGCATCGTCAGCAATTAATTCACAATCCAACAAATTACATCCGGCCGCCCACAATAACTGCGCGCAACGAATAATCGGTTGGGGAACACAATAAATGAGAGTGATCAAGATTATAAATAGCACTCACTTGGTAGCCGAAGAAAAGGCCGCGAGAAGCAGTCGCGTCTTGGCTCGTTGAAGGTGACCGTCGCAACGTCGATGAATCGCTGAACAGCGGCGCGGCATTCAGATCCAGGAGCGATTCTTCGGGGGAAACCCGCGTCGGCTGCTGCGCTGTGTATCCAAAGGAGCTGTCAAAGAAGCTCGGGACAGATGGTGACCCGGCAAACACGCTTTGGCTGCATTGGCTCATGGCGACCAACATCTCGGCGGTGGCGGTGGCGGTCGGCAGATCTGCCGACTTGTCCTTCGCCTTGACTCGTCGTACTTGCCGAAGATGGGAAGTAGCTTGGCGGAGCTGGTCCTGGCTCAAGGACGACGTCGTGAGGGAAAGCTCATGCGGCTCCCTCTTCTTCAGCTGTGACACCGGCGGTGCCTTGTGAGCCTTGGGTTTCGAGAGGCCGGCACCCTTGGGCGGCATGGTGGCGGAAGACGAGGAGGTCACGACGGCATGGGCGAGGCGAGGGTTTGGAAAATGGAGAGAAGATAAGAAAGATTTTGGCGCCGGGGACGGCAATGTAGAGGAAGGGGAATTGGGTGAGACGCGACGTGTGTATGACGGGCGGGCCAGCGCTGTCAGGTCCATGCGCGAGTCAATGTCTGTCACCCCCAAGAGGGCCTCCAAGTATAGAGACCTGATTTGGGGCGCCGGACATAAAATCGCTCGGGGCAAGTGTTTAGGAGGTGCCGCTGGTGACGGTTTTCATGTCCAGCTCCCCAAAGTGCCTTTAGGGGGTCCTTTAGAGCCCCTGGTGAAGATGCTCTTAGCTCCCTCAAGGAAACTTGGAATTATTTTCCAAACTAAACTATGAGAGTGTTCTTTTCAATCTAGTACCTTCAAGGTGAGTTTCGTCCGGTACCTCCGAAAACTCAGAATTTTTAGACAAAAGCTGGTCATTACTCACATCAGAATCTCTATCCTTTCGTGTCTTCACTTCTAGGTGAAACCATCATTTTTGTGTTATTCCATTGCTAATTCTAAGCCTTTGCTCCGGTCCCTTCGAGATACAGTTTTCTTGCTCAGGTGGTGTCTGGTACTTTTGGATTTGACCATTCGGTACTACCGAGCTAGTTATTTTTCCTCTAACGATTATGTTGCTGTATTTTCTTTAATGACATAGTTAGCTATGTATGACCTAAAGTCTTCTTTATGAATATTAATAGAAGGATCATTAGATTTTTCTTATAAATATTAATAAGTTCATGCAAGCTATTCCCTCCATCTATAAAAGGATGTCACGACTTTATCTAAATTTACACAAACCTCCTTTTGATACCTGCTGCTTCATATATCCCCTTTTACCCACACACCCAAAAAAATCTAATAAGAATCTACGCTGAACAAAGACTACACAGATAACATTCCCTTTGCTTTCAACACAAATTCGACGTATCATGCTTGAATTACAGAACGTACGTACAGCCACCAAGTCATCCGGTCTCATCGTATATTCAAACCTCGTATATCCTTTAAAATATGCCTAGACCAACAAAATTTGTCTCGCCTCAAAATTTAGGAACACTTGCAGTTTGCAGTCATAAGCAGAACATTGCTCTTTGCAGTTGGCAACCAAAAACTAAAATTACAAGAACTGCTATAATATACCAAGATATCGCAATGTCTTTCGGAATTAATCATTTCCAAGGTAGTATCAGTGTCTATGCCAGTGCCGTTTTCTAGAGCTAGGTTCACCTCTCACCTTACCTCTAGCCTCAAGAATTCTGGAGGCAAAACAAATGAAACCAATGATGGCCATCACATACAGCGCTCTGTAAGGCGCCAATGCCATGGATGTAACAAACGAATAATAGCCACCTACGAGGTATAGAAAGCTTAGCCCAACCTCATGTCCCCTACCTGCGGGTAACTTGAAAGACATACAGCTGGCAGCTGGTTGTGATCCGAAAAGGCCATGCAGAATAACACCAACGCAAAGTGCAGAATCCACGAACCAGGGAAAATTCTGGCCCACTCCGATTCTCTGTACAGAACAACAGGAACCGATTTAAATCATTATTAATTAAGCAGCTAACGTAAGTTGCTCCGCAGTAGCATCATGTCAATGTTTTCATGGGATGTCCGGCAGCATGTCCGACTTATACAAAACAAAATTATAGTGGCTCTAGAAACAAAGTTGACACGGTTCAATAGTGTTAGTGAATCAGGTTCACTCAGGATATCCTACTAGAGTTAGCAATCTTGTGGCCAAAATTTATCATCCCAAATGGCAGTATGATTTTAGCTTGGAATGAAACTAGACGTACACATCGAAACCAGTTAAACAATATATACTGACCATTATGCATTGCTGACAGTAACATTCTACTTTGAGGACACAAATTACAATTACATAAGGTAAATTAGACAGTACAATAATGGCAGTGGGTATCTAGCATCTATTGCCTAAATATTAAGAAGTGCACAAAAAGTAAAATGGCCATTCCAGCCAGGATTCATTATTAGTTATTCATCAACAACAGATACAAGACTAAGTTTACATATAGAATGGGATGATTTGAGAAAGAAACTGGCTTATGATGACTACTGAATGACTGGTCACTGCTGCCTCTGGCAAAATCGTACGCGGAAACATGTTTTCGTGGCATATGTCATCACTGATAATGCAATAACTAATCACTAATGAAATGGCAAGATTGAGAAGTTTGTCCAAAAATCATTCAGATAAGTAAGAACGACAAACCTGTAGCCAAGCAGCAAGCGAAGGTGCAAACATGAGTGTAGCTAGAAGATGCAGGATCATGATCCCATGCCGACAGTCAAATACTTCTAGCTGGCTATCAGTAAAGCTTTTAGCAGCTGATGGGCTATCATCCATTGGTAGAAGTTGCTCGAGCCCATCAGGTTTACTTTTCGATAGTATAATGGGATTATTACCCATCTTGGAATTATACAGGTCCTTTTTCTGAGCGATATTACGAAACGAAGCTCCTAAATAACTGTTACGACACAAAGGCACCCACTTCATTAGTTGAATAACTCTGGGGTTAACATATGTAACAGATAGAAATGTTTCTAGGTCATTACATTCAGGATAACTCTGCAAAATTAAATTTCAAGTACATTCTGTGATTCTATATAATTGCACTCAAGACACTGGTACAAAAAATGCAAGAATAGTATATTCTTCTAATAAAAAAATCCTACGCCATAAAGTTAGTAAGCATAGCATGCATTCAGAAATGAAGGCGAGAAATCCACTCATATAAATATTGGAGTAGATATAATATAACTGTTGTCCATCTGCCATATCCTGTTCACCAGAAGTAACTTACTGCCTAGTGGGCCATCTTGTTTTGTGGCTCTTCAGACTATGTAATATGATTGCTTTAATATTTTGCTGTTTGAAAGTTGAATTATCTTCTTCAGTCTAAGAAACTTATTGTTGCTATTAGATTTTTTGGAGATCGGTGCGGCACCTGATTGGATTTATTTTTGTTACTTTGGTAGCAATAAACAGGCACGGGGTTAGCAGGAATAAGCAAGCCATTGCACACCTAGTTGACAGGCAAGGTCAGAGCCTTGCGTGGAATGCAGAGTTTTTTCTAATTCTTTTAGGAAATAAACTCATGCATAATTCCTGCATTCCAGACAGGTCCTAGTAGAATTTTTTTGCAACTATAACTAGTGTGTTTAAGTTTAAACTGTACCTGCAGAGGGCTGAATGAGCGTGGAGCCAATGTGAAACAAGTAATAGACCAAGACCAATTGCTGGATGAACAAAGCAGACAAGAAGAATTGTAGCAAATGCTACAACCACATTTGTATTGTTCTTGATCATCTGCACAATCTTTTTGAAAAGTACATTCGTTAGTATCTGAACTTGAGCATCAACAAGATAAAACGAAATATAAAAATATCTGCATACACTCTCATACTTCCAGGAGGCCCTTACCTTCAGAGATTGAAATGAAAATGAGAAAGAAAGAATCTGGCGTAGAAATGGAGATTGAGTTCCGTCTTCCCATGATTGCCAACTGAATATCATTATTACAAAATAAGTAACAGAACAATTGTCTATGGTCTTGTTTTAAGCATATACTAGTTTCAGGAACTCCGGACTAGTACACTACAAAGCTCAGTATTTTTACTATCAGATTTTCCATTGTGAAGAAACAATCACCCAACATACAAAATATGAAGTGAAAGATACAGAAACCTCGCATACATATTGCATGGCAAAAGCCATTTTCTTATAAGGTCACTATAGACAAAAAAGAAATAATTTAATTTCCATGAAACAAAGAATAAATAAGTAGTAACCCTGAATACATAATGTGTCTCTAGGCCAATTAAATACCACGGCTCTGAAAATCTCTAGATACTAAACTGCACTAGAAACAATACTGAGTGGTTCTGAAATCAAATCCGTTTTCCTTATGTTCTGATACTTAGATGGGGAAGTAGTGAACTAATAGTTTTATCATTCACTTCTCTGGTGAATCACCAGAGAGGGAGGTTGAGCAGTTTTATCATTTACATGTGCGTGGAGCTGATGGGGGGACAGACATGTAAGTGATAAAACTGTTTCGCTCCCAACATCTCGACAAAATGCTACCATTAGAGAATCTTTTCCAACAACATTGAGCAGCAAAAGCCAAACGGTCATTATGTGGATCTGTGGAGGGTCAAGGGAAAGTGCATTCATCTCCTCTTCTCCCACTGCCGTATCCACACATCACAGAAGACTTGGATGGTGCTGTCCAGCGTGAGTGTGGGTGTGTGTGCGTGCTCGTGATGCAGCTTTCGTGGCAAAATAGACTCCTGGGGGAGTAAAGTTTGGTCCAAGCTAGTAAGGAAAGAGTTGACAAACACGGGAGGGAGCCGGATCAGGGGGGGAAAGTATGAAATGGAAGAATTAGACGATTTAAAGTTCAGGTTGTTAATCAAACAAATGTGGAAGTCCAAGGGAGTAAAGTGGACATTTTCAAATATTATTAATAATAAAATTTAAGACTCCTAGCTTGACCAGTCTGCATCTTGGGAAAAAAAAGGAAAGACATGTATGAACTGCTATTGATAAGAAATGATGTATGAGCGTGTACTAACCGTCTTTTGAGAAAAACATGTAGAATAGCAGCCACATACAGAACCAATTTCGAACTTAGTATCAGCAAAATGGTTAAACCATTAGCAACTATATAGCAGATCACTGTGACAAACACGAAGGTTCCAAATCGAGGGTTTTGCCCTGTCGTGAAATACAAAAAGGCAAGGAATAGAAGTATTGGCATGAAGCAAAGGAACATCCATGGGCTTGACAGTTTCAGGTTAGTCTCTATAGCTGACAAAATAGATGGCACAGAGCAATCTCGCTCCCATGCTGACGATTGCCGCATCAGGCCAAACATTACTACGGCAATCATGAAACCAAGAATCTGCAGAAGACAACATATCAGTTTAAGATGTAAACATGAGTAATCTTATGTAGTTGTCCAGCTACAGCAACTAGAGTGTAGCAAGAAAAATACATAACCCTAAGTTATCCTAAACCGCATGTGCAATATGCATGCCCTTATGGCAAGAAGATAAATATACATATACACAACCTATTCAATAACATAAATGTATGTAAAGCTGAAGTAACCCCTTTATACAGGTTGTGAAACTGTGGCACACTAATCATCAAGACTGGCTTGTTTATTTCAAACACTAGGCTATTATGAGATATTTCGTGCAAACTGATGCATGTGAAAGGTTGAACAGGGCCTAACAAATTTAAGTAGTTTAAGCAGCTAACCGCATGATTTTTAATCTCACTAAATTAATTGGTAAGGTTGTATATTACAAGTACATCACTAATGTGGCCTACATTAGCATACATAATCTAGCCAGTACAACATGATGTGGTGCCCAACTAAGTAGCTAACCCACAAAGAGGGTTCATTGACTTCCAAAATATAGTCAGGATTACTGTCCTTAGATAAAGTATTGAAAAGTTTCTCCTCCAAGAAGATTACTAGTAAGAGATCATTCTAATCTTTGCAATGTGTTAAAAGACTCAAACATGATGAGGGTCACAGTTATGAAGGCACCTAGGTGAGGCAAGGTGCCAACGCCAGGACAAACTCTCCCTCAATCTAGCCCCAGTTGTCAGCCTGTGGCTTCTCTCCCAATGTAGCTGCCCTCTGGCAGTAATAACTCTAGCTCCCACTATCTCTAATGGCCAGTAGCCGTAGCAACAGCGGGCCCAAAAGCTAGCATTCTCTCGCTCTCTGCCTCCCGCAATGACGGGTGCTACTATCCCCAGGGCACCTAGATGCAATGTGATGCTTGATAACCATGATAAGAGTCCTCTAGAAAAGGGGTATGAATAAATATAACCTCCACAGCACATAACATCATTTGTCAGGACATATGTTGATCAGTTATTAGAGCCATACTAGCATTTAACACTCAATGTGATGTAGCAGAGAGACATTATGATACTAGCCTCAAAACATGACTGGACTATATGCTACGATCGTGCATATTATTATCCTGCACAAGAAGATTACCTCAGGTGAGTACAACAAAAAGAACCTGCTTGTTGCGGCACCAAATGAAGCGCGGAGACTGACTTTGTATGAGCAATGCGGGTCAGCCTACAAAATTTGAAGCCACCTAATGTAATCAGTTCAAAGTTAAGAAAAATAAGTACTCTTTTTTATGCAGGAAGAAAAATAAGTATTCCGTCCATTCCACAATGTAAGCCTTTTTAGCTAACTAGTTTAGCTTGCTAAAAAGGCTTGCATTTTGGAACAAAGGTAGTACTACGTATTTCATTTATGTATAACAGCGGTCAAGTACAGACACTAAGAAAATGCATGGACATCCTAACATTATTACCTGTCATGAAAGGTGAGAAATAAACACAACGGTAATAAAAAGTATAATCTTGAATTTTGTGAGTTTTCTGTACGCGTCAAATGTGGCAAAAAAAAGTGGGAACTAGGCTAGAGGCATCACCAACATGCAGATCTGGCAACTAGCAACACTCTCTGCGTGTAGTGAACAGCATCGTGAGCATAGAGAATTTTCGTATGGGGACTAAGGATGGCAGTCAGTTGACGAAAACAGTAAGATGCTAGGTGACTAAAGCTGGGAAGCTTGTGGCACTAGTAGCATGATCGGCATCTCAATGGGAGGTACATGTAAAGGCTGAGAACATCAAGTTTTTCAGGATTTGTGATCCTGAACAAATCAGAAGTTCCACGGTAGGATAGCAAATTGTATGATCTGTGTAATTAAGAATCAAAATCCTAAGATCCATGTAGAATCATTAGGATGGGTCAGTCGATCTAGGTTTGCAGTCTCCTAGAAACGTAGAGTTGTATGAAAGATGGTAATGGCTGGCAGTGCATGGCGGCTAACAAGATAGAATACATGGGGATTAAAGCCATTTGTACAATGGTAAGTCAGAAGATACGCTAAAAAATGTAAGTGTCCGTGATAAAATTTTAGTGCCTTACAACATCCAAAATAACTGGAGTGTCAATTTCCATACCATGTAATTTTCTAGTTTCATTAGTCAGCCTACTTCCCCACCTAAAAAAGAAGAAGGCACAACAAATAACCTTACCAGAACAAGCACGGTAGTTCTCTCAGCCCCTTGATGTGAATCCCAAGTAGCAGGTGACGAATCAACCATTACAGTCTCAGAGTAGATATTTGGAATAATATGTAGGCCTGATACAGAATCCAAAGCCAGCGCCACAGGTGGGAAGCACCTCAATTTACAAAGGTCTGCAATGCATGCATATGAATGGTTACAAAATAATAACAATGCTTAACCAAGGCTCTTCAAAATGGTAGCTGATCAGTCTACAGACAGGCAAAGAGGTTATTTCTTGCATAGACCATCAACGTCCAAAAAAATTAACAATTAGAAGAATAAAGAGAAGCAGTTGCTCACTGTTTTTATCAGCTTCAATTTGGTCACCAATATTTTTTATTCCACATCCAGCAGTTCCCAGTGATACTATAACAGGTAAAAGACCAAGGCTGACGGAAAACGACAAGGTTAAAGCCAGTGGGTGATCCTCCTTCAAAAATATTTCCTGAGATTGAGACATCCAAGTTTTAGGCCATTTTGTATCATAGAGTAGATAACATCATAATCTAGACTCTGTTAAGCACTAGTCCATAATTACTAACTTCAGAAGCATAGCTAGAGCAGAGAATCCTGCCAACAGAAAGTGCACTTGTTCCTTCCGCTGGGTTAAAGAACTGGCCCACTGCCATGGAAGCTGCTGGGGGAGGTCTGCCTGAAATCGCCTGGATACTAAAGATTAGAACAACAGGCATAACAATTTAATGAGCAAACAAAACGCTTACACCGTGCATATATTTATAAAATTTTATAACCAAGAAAATACCACAGGTGTACGAGCTGGCAGTTCAAATTAAACCGATGGATTTAGCTTTTTGTCACATATTTTACCAGATCTACAAGCTATAACTCCCAAATTTACCAGATTTATCAACAAGGCACGGGTCAACATCCATGGCAACTCCATCCCACTCAGCCCGCTCCACCATGGCCACTTCCCCCTTGATACATTCCAGTCTGGTCGTGCAGGTGCACAGCCGGTGTTCCTCCGCACAAGTGCCTCGTGAGACCTGCCACTCTCATTGCTCATGGCAAAGTGTCTCGAATCCGTGACAAAGCACCACCCAAAGCTACATCTATCTACTTTGGCATGCCACGCCTCACCACCACTGCGCAGCCCAACTAATTGATCTCTTCATAACTAGATAGCCTTTTAGATTTATTTTACTGACCTAACCCCTGCCGTTGCTAACCTTCTGTGTGCCAGCTGGCCACATACCCTAGGCAAGTCCATACACACACTGATTTCAAATCAGTTAAATACTTCAGGTTTGGTAGTTCTGTCATATGGGATGGACAAAAGAACTTGACCTGCCATTTCAGCGCCTGTTAAGTAGTTAAATAAGACTTTTTTTAAGGAGTTAAATAAGACTTGACTGAGCCTGATCTCACAAACTACGTTTATAAGAACTATGATTGACTAGAAGATTTCAGTCTCAACATATTGTAGTTGTCAGTTTTTTTCATTCATTGCTTTTATGTATCCTAAACTTAAGACTTTAGGAGAAGTAACAAAATACATCATTAAGAGATTAGCATGGAAGAAAATCAAAGCACGCTATATTCAGACAGTTAGCTCATCAAGGAAACAAATGCAATTGGTTGTGCAAAAACATTCTAGAAGAAACAGGAACGGTTCAAGGGCATACCAGACGTGATGCCACCGATATAGTCATGAAATAGAAACCACTCATGTCTTCTGGACTTAACAGAAGAAATGCGGAAGGAGGTGGTTGCTCAGTTTGGCTCCCAGGTTCTACCTGCTCGACAAGAAAAAATGATACTATTGTGCATAAGGGAACAGATGGTATGTTATTTGCGAAGGATGAAGGCAAAACAGCAATGATAATATAATAGTCTACTGTATAATGTGTATTAACTTGACATCATTAAGAAAGAAAGAAAAAGTACCCTCACAAAACATTCATTTTTGCTGCACATACATAATTGAGAAAACAGAGGGAAGGAGGACCTGTGCAGTACACATGGCAACTATAAATTATTAAATCTTGAACAACGACTTGATAGAACTGAAAATATGAAGGTCATTTTCTTAGGTAGTAGCCTAGCATAGTATAAGAAAATAAGATATAGATGTTGCTGTTAATAGTTTAAAGACAGGGCAATGTTGGGAGCAGAAAAGTCATTCAAACCATCTGTAGTACACAGCACAAACAAGAAGCCTATGTACATGAACCAGAAAGATGGAGATGCCAGCAATGTAAGAACATGAGATCTCAACAGTTAGAAACAGTACCTGTTTTGGTGCAGGTCCTGCTGGGATTTGGGCCATCTTTGAGGTGACCTCAACTATCTTTTTACTGGCAGGGATTCCATTCTGGATGGATGAATGATGCTTTTCTGGCCACAGGTGAATCCTCACTCCAGAACATGGAGCAAGATTTGTTACAAAAACAAAATGTCCTTTTTCATTTGAACCCTTCAACAAGAGAATAGTTAAGCGGCCAAAGTTCATTCAATTAGGCAGCTGTGCAAAATTTATTAAGGTGTCCGAATAATGAGCAGAACTCTGAAAAAAGCTACACTGATCAAGCACTAGTAACACAATTTCACCTACCAGCTTTTTAATATCTAACCATCTCCTCCTGCCATCCATGGCTAAAACAGTAACCAAATTTGACTGAATATGCAGATCCTTTTCAAGGCCGTCACTTGTCCATCGAACAGACGGTGGACAAAAAAGTGAACCATTTCGCTGAAATTCTATAGAAAATATGGTGTTATGTCAATATGACAAGACTGGCATAAATTTTTGACACCACTTCTTTTATAATGCCTTACAGTTAACTGACAGGGTTAAAGCCACATTTACATTGTTTAGCGAATTATTTATAAATAATATATCAACTGCAACAGTAAAACGAAGTAGAAATTATCAGTGAACAAATTCACTACAAAATTGGAACGCATCTAGTTGCCATGAAAAATAACAGTGTCACCATATTAACAATTTGTCATGCTCTATAGAACATGCTAAACTAGCAGTTCCATAAATGTAACAGTATAGTAGTAAAGTTTATACCTAAAACAATTTTAAATAGATCAATATTAGTACTGGATTAGAAACATGAAGGGGGTGAACTCCAACTATATTCACTATGTCAGAACTTAAACAGGCAGCAAAATTATTTTTATTGATAAAATGCAAGATGCCCTTTAAAGATTCAATATATTTAAAGAAAAAAGACAAAGACTATTTTCAGAAACCTTATGATGCCATATGGAAATGAATGATCACTTTGACATAGATTTCAGATCCCCGGCAAAGATTTATGTGGTCATTAATAAGGCGACTCGTCTCACAAATATTGCATCCTTTAGGCAATCAATATTTAATTGTACAAACTATGCAAAAAAAAGGAAAGAATGAGTCGTACCACCAGGATTCCTGGTATCACTCGCAAGAAGATTGGAAGATTGAGGACCTGAAACATGATTCATCCAACTCAAAGATTGGGGAACTGCACTCTTGAGCATTTTCGCAAACACGAAAACTCTTTTTTGTGAACTCAAAAATGGCCGTCGATCCACAGGATCTATCATGCTGAGAAGTGTGTGTGCAACCTGGACAAGGTTCAAATCCTCATGAGTTCAATACATTTCAGTATAGAACACTAAGCGCTTTAAACGAATGTAGTTTCAACCTGTACAGCTAATTGATTGCACCAGAGGATAGATTGATGTTCCATGGACAGCCAAACATTCTTCATACTGGAGGTTCCTACCATAAAACCATGAGTAGAAGGTACAATGCCATCCAAAGCGGCTAACCTTGACCTAATCTGAATCAGCATAGATGGAAACTCAATGTCATTAGCCTCTATAAGATTTAGTTGACGTCACAAAGTGGTCACATGTTCTACACTTAGCCAACTAGACATGCATCAACCGAGGATCAAACAAGATTCATGCTGTAATCATTGTGGCATTGGAATCAACTATCCAAAGTTCCACGAAAATTCATAATCTTATAAGCAGCTTTTGAAAAGGAATTACTGAAAACTATCAGTATAAGCATAGTCAACATTTAAGTGTGCATATTATAAATTGGTGCAAGAATAAAACTGATATTATTTCATTTTAGAAGCACTGCATCTACAACTAAAATAATGGACATATAATTAATTAGTTATGAAAATACGAGTAGTCGAATACAGATTCCATAATCTCAACCACTAGTTATAGACATGGTCTTCTAAAATTTCTTGAGAAATTTGCTGTATCCAAGTGCTAACACAGAAGACCATCTTGTAACAGACGAAAACAGACATACTGAAATGTGCATAAGATTAAGCGATTAACTATACAATAAAAATATTCTGGCAGCAAAAACAATACCTGATAATCATGGATGCCGCCTGATACAGAAATAACTACGACATTTGAGAACTTAGGACTGCTTGTACGTGATACACCTTTCCTGTACCCATTTCTCCATTCTTCATTGACATGGGAGAAAAAATGACCCAGGGATGGCTGCAGAGCAATAGGAGGGTACCTGGATAAGCAATCATTTGACCAACATTAACACATCGCTTGCCAACCCAGTCAGAAGAAACCACAAGACACAGGAAGTTTTGAGAGAGAGAGTACTGGTGTGGGCTGGAGAGTGTTAGTATAGTTTCAACCGCCGATTTCCTTAAGCCCGGGTGGACAAGAGCTGCTCGAGCCACAAAACCACCCATTGAATGTCCAACTAGTATAACACTGGATGGCAAGTTACCAGTAGATCGAACACCATCATTTGATCGTGCTACATGAGATTCCTTGTATTGATCAAGGATCTACAAAGCACAGAATCACATTTTTAATGAGAAATGTTGGAAAACAGTAAGAACTATTATGTACACACTTCACAGGTGACAGGACTAAGACAGGCATAAACTAGTTGCCACTAGAAAACAATTGTGTGGCAATTGTTTGCAAGAACATAATCATATCAAACATTTGAAACTCAATGCGGTGGACATTGTCCTACTTGTTGAACGATAATAGAAGTTTGATTATTGTATAGTTACTCTTTTTTTCTTTTTAATCCAATTATTACTATCTTAAAATGTTGTTTAAGTGATACAAAATAAAATTCGTATATAATGAGATCAATCTTATGTTATATAAATTTCAAATTGTTGGTCAAAGCATTGTCTCAACCTATCAAGACATGCTCAGCATTTTGTAACTGAGAGAGTATGACTTTGGCCGAAGGCCCGTTGCACGCTATGCTAAGAGCCTAAGATCATATCTTACAAGTTAGGGTTGGTTACCCTATGGATGGCATAGACAACATATTCCGTGTGCTCCTCGAGTATACGGCCATCCATTGCTGAGTGTTCTCCTTCAAGATCAACAGCAAACCAATCCAGCATACGGCCATATCGTGAAGGAAGGGAAAAATCTTCCAGCTCAGATGTACTAGATGCTTCCCGATAAAAGGAGGGCTCAAGTGGACCATTTTGGTATGCTCGGAAAGATTCTGCAGCCAGTGAGCGAACCTGGATGCACAGCATGATAACAGTGAGAAAGATGGTGACAATAACCAGTAACAGTAATGCAGCAACGACAAAATAGCATGGGTTATTACAAGTACACAAGGTCTTAGTTGCTGGCTCATCTCTCGTTCAGTAAAGAGCATTAGTTGCAGATATGGAGTTTAGTGATTAACCATTAATCAATGTGCTTTTCCACCAAAATGTTTCTTGCCCGGGTAATGTCGGGAATAAATACACAAAACAGCAACGACCATTTAGTTCAGTCCTCTAATCTATCGGCAACATGTGAGTGAGGCTAATCTAGGAACAGTACTGCATGTCTACAGGGACGTCAGAGTATGCAGTGACCTGCTTGTAGCTCCCGCCGTTGCCTGGGATGAATAGCACGGGCACGCCGTCGAGCTTCCTGACGTGCTGTTCGAAGTCGATCTGCTTCCACCCCTCGTGGTAGAGGAAGAGGCCGTACCTTTCGGAGGAGACGTTGGTGGGCGCGGAGATGGGGATGTAGGTCGGGTACATGTATGTCATCTGGCACCCGTTGGGCGGCGGGCGCAGCAGCCGGCTGAGGGCCGCGAGCGTGATCCAGGCGGAGAAGATGAGCACGGCGCCCAGCCGGCAGTTGCCGCCGAATCCGCCCATGGGACCGGCCGGGGATCGATCGATCAATGCGAAGCTAGTCACGGGCTCGCATCAAGCTGCGAGATTTGAGCAGAGACTGGTACGTGGCGGGGGGGCAAGGGGAAGAGGGGAGCTCTGGATGGATCGGGAGAGTGGGATCCGGGGAGACCTGTGGGAGGGAGCCCGGCGAATCCCCGGCCAAATGGCACGACTCGCGGCTCGTTCTGCTCCGCCGCCGAGTCTCCGGCCGATGCGAGGGGTCTCCGGGGAGGAGGATGCCGGGGTGGGGTGGGGTGAGATCAAGGGGCGGTGGGAGAACGGCGGGGATTTGGAGGGGCGGCGATGCAGAGACGATGAGCGCCACCGCTTTGCGAAAGGAAGTTGAGGGTCTGACTCTGGCCCAGTGACCCACCGGCAGTGGCTTGTCGGAAACGAGAGGACGGCAGGTGAGCAAGGCCGGCAGCCGGCGGTGCACGGCCGAGGGGTTTTCCGTGGTAGGAAGCTAATGTGTACAAATAAGTTTCGAAGCTAATGATTCCCTAATCCTTATGAGGCAAATTACTCTATATATATTACCTCTATATATTAAGGGAGGAGATTTTGAGGCCCTCCCGTCGCTCGGACACTGTTCCAATGAACAGTAATGAACAGTGTTTTATCCCGCGCCGTCGGCTCACGATCGAACGGCAAACCCGCGGCAGTTTCGCACGAAAGCCACTACATTTTTTAAGAATTACGTATAAGTCCTTAAGTATAATAATCAAACTATAACCCTAGATCTCGAGTCACATACTCATTTTTTCCCGTCTGCGTCTGCGTCTCCGCTTCATCTTCCTCCTTCAAGCCGCGCCGCCCCCCTCCCTCCCTCTCCCGCGACGCCGGAAGTCACCACCGACGCCGCCGCCACGCATCTCTCCGCTCACATCTAAGCACGCGGCTAGCTCCACCGCCACTCCCTCTCCCTTCTCGCCTCAGATCAGCCGCCGGGACGCCGCGTGCGCGCCGTAGTTGCCGCCGTCGCGTCCGCTGTCCTCCGCCGCTTCCGCACGCCGCCGGTGCCGCGGATGATGCGGGAGGCGCGCACGGGATGACCAGCGTGAGGAGAGGATCAGCATCGGCGGAGTCATCGTCGCCGCCGCCGAGCGATCATCCTTCTCCTCCACCGTTGTTCCGCCGGAGTCATCGTCGCCTCAACGCATGGATCTCACCCTCCCGATGCCGCAGCGCCGCCTCCTCGCTGGCCTCCTACAGCCATCTCTCCTCCGGCAGCAGGAGGCGGCCTTGGGCGCGGAAGTCGTCGACGGCCCATCCAACAGCAGTAGCCAGGAGTGGGCGCCGTCAACCCGTCAGCGGCCTCCTCCACCTCCCCTCTAGCAGAGGTGCTAGAACGCGGGCACAGACACCGGCTCCGGCCTCCTCCATCTCTCCTCTACCTCGCGGGATGAGCGAGGATGCCCAGCAGTTTGAGCCGCCGCCATCATCGCACTCGCTGGGCACGAGGCTCCGCCATTAGTGTACCAGAGGGCAGCGCCTATGTGAGCCTCCTCTCATGCGTCCTTTGCTCATCTCGATTTTCTTCGTTTAATCCACATATCAGTTTTTATTCATAATATTTGCTACGCAATCTTACCAGAAGTATTTATTGTCTTCTGCATTTTAGAAGTGGAGGAATTTGTGCGTTTTCATATCTGAGTTATGTACACAAACAAATAAGAACCAATTCAGTTGATCTCCAGATCGAAATAAGTGCTCAGCTTCAAGCCTTCAACGTAAAATCGTGTCAGTAATCAAGCTACTGAAGAAAATATTAGTTGAGCTAAATTGGGATTACGATACGTTCTTAGCCCTGTTGTTCGTGCTTCTTCTTAATATTGTGGTGGACGTAAATTTGTTGATGGTTCAACTTTATATTTTCCGTGTTAAAACTTCAAACGAAGATTGATATCTAGAAGCTATTTTTATTTTATATGCATTTTAGAAGTGGAGGAATTTGTGTGCTTTCAGTTGAATTTTATATGCAGGCAGACATGCAAGGATAGCAGATATATATTACTAGCTAACTTTATAAGAGCATAATATTGAAGACTACTGTTGTAAAAGCTTGATGTTTCTTATGCCAAGGAACCTGATGAGGTAATTTCGTTTTGATATGAACTGTTGTTCTCTGAGGTACCTGAGTGTGTAGTAAACATGTTGTGTTCTCTAAGCGGCAACACACCTTCCATCACCAGGTGATTTACTTCCTTACCGTAAAAACTGTCCTTTTAAATGCAACTGCTTACCAGGTTCTTTGTAGCATATTGTATTTACTGTTTTCCAGTCTCATTTTTTCTTAGCTGCTCAAATTTCATTATCAGAGAAAAAAATAGTCTCATTCTTTGCAACATGGTCTAATTTATTACCTTAATAGTGAATTATATTAAGAGTATTGAGGGGATAGAAGTCATACAACTAAGACATCAGGTTACTGTTATTTTTATGTACACCTTTTTATGGGTATTGATTGATTGTGACTTCTGCATCTTTAGAAAAAAGGAGTTGAACTAGGTATCTACAAACTGAAGGTGCTTTGATTCTCTAGCTTATCTTGAAAAAACATCTAGCACATCCATGAGGTTGCCAACAGAAGCAAGCCGCGCTGCTTGGTTAGCACTAACATTGATAGCAGTTATAAGACACTCTTCATTTTTTGCCCTTCTAGAGGACCAGTTCAGCTTTGCTATTCTTATGCAGAAAAACTTGTTGTTAATACATCATTCATAATTTCCAGGGCTGACATGGCTTAAGGCTCAATGATGTTTGTCTCTGATAGCTGAAACAAGAGATGCCATCATGAAATTTAAGTCGACAGAGGGTTCTATCACGACGACAACAGCTACAAGCTCACCTACGTGGGTTGCTTTCCAAGGTAATCCCCTGGCGTTCTTTCTGAGTTTGCTCTTCTTCCCATAACTGATCTTCTCCTCTTTCCAGTGATCGGTTAGGAGATATGGAAGACACTACTTTATGCTGTCAAAACATACTATATTTATGAACAGAGAAAGTAGCTTGGGATGATGCGGGTTATACAGGAATAGCATTATGGTAGTGCTTGAATTGATTGGAACTTCAAGCTAATGATTCATGTGCGTACTATGCATCAGTACATGTTGCATTTGCCAATTATATAGAAGATTGAATTTCTGCTGGTTAGTTGTTATAAACATTTGGTAATAGGGTAGTTAGCTTTAGAATGGTATCTCTGAATAAGTTTGGATCTATCTGAGTTTATTGGTGAGTATATTTGAGAAATCATCTAGCTTCTTTCATGTACTCTGATCGCTTCCTTTAGAATCATATGCAATATATGTGACTTCAAAACATTAAACATCATGTTTGGTCTAGAAGAAACACTTTGATTCTACAACTTCCTACTCTTATCTGCATGCCAGTACATCCATCGTGTTCCTTTGGTTTTGTTTCCTGTTTATTGAAGCGATGAGGACAAACAACCTGTTTGGTCTAGAAGAAACAACTTAACAGAGAAGCTACTCATGTTCTTCTGGTCATGGATTTTTTTGGTTGTTATAGCTAACTGAATTCAATTTAATAGTCAGATTCTACTAACTTTATGTCTGCCTTAACAAGTGTTCATTGTTATTCCTATAAAAACAAATTAGTGTTTTTTCAGATTAATCATTTTGTTCGTTTGTGCTTGAGTAATTTATTTATATGATCAATTCATCTAAATAAGATGGTCCGTCTTCTTCTTACTGATTAACTCATACTTCTGATGACTTTAGAGTCTTGCCAGTTAATTTCAGCTAGAATACCGGTGCTTATGTTCTGATGCTTGCATATGTGTCGTGTGCTTCAGGTGTGGAGTAATGTTGGATGCAACAAGTGCTTTGAGATGGCAGGTCTCTCTACATCATATTTAGCCTGGGGAGCGATAAGGGGATATAGCAGGTTTTGTGGCTTGCGAGATTTCTAGACGTCTCCGTCTACACGTAAAGTATACACGGTAAAGCACATGGTTTTAGATATGCTTGCATGACCTTGCAGCGGGATTATCTTTTACTTTCTCAAGGGTGATTTGCAAATCTTATTGAAGTTATGGCAGGTGTTGCAGCTCTCATAGAACTGGAGAAGTAAGAGTTAGATATATTCATCGATACGTTTGTCCAAGTCCAATGTCATATACTTTTGTCCATGTTTGTACAATCCTAATTAGCTCAATTCAAATTGTTTTATCTGCTAGGAGATTCACTAACGGATTTTGCAAAGCAAGCTCTTCATTATGTGAGGATTCTTAGAACTAATTACTCCGTGTACAGCTAAGTTTTTGTGTCTCTGCTATGAGAATGAAATCTAAGATATAGTAAAAATGTGCATTTACTTTTCAAATTATTTATGTCCCTATTCTGTGGTATAAATCATATGCTTTTCGTTAATATGTGACTGAATCTGACGTATTTTCGAACATCAAACATGAGTGAACTAAATGGCTTTCCCTCACTACTATGTTATTCCAATTTCATTTACTATATTGGTCTGTGTCGTTGTATCTCCTAAGTTGTTTGAATACATCCATGCATTACCATTTTGGTTAATTCCTTTCTACGAAGATGATTTTGTTCTAATATCAGATTAAGTGTTGTTGTGCATGTTTCGGACTGTTCTTATGGCAACAGAGTAGGGGTTTTTCTTTTAAAAAAAAAAACAGAGTAGTTTTTGGAGTTGATTAGCACAATTGGCATCTAGGTATGGATCTTTGTTTCATACCAGACACACTTCCACAGTATTATACTTGGCTTTCTTTGGAGTCACTATGATGCTAAGTTAGTAGATGATATGTTATAACTCGATATATGTATTTCCATTAGTGCTTGATAAAGCCACCAGTCAAGGAAAGGAACCAGTTGACCTCATTCTCCATAGCGATGTACACGCAGTTTTGCGTGCTGGATTTGATCAACAAGTAGGCCTCCTTATAATTTCATTATACATTGCATATGATGTGAAGTTTATAAATTCGACAGAACCAATGTGACAGTTTTTCATTACATTAACTATGGCAGTTTGAGGATATATACATCACAGAGGACCAAGAAAGAAATGTGAGCAAGAACGAAAGCTTCAAGAGAAGTTGGAGGAGGAAACCCATCTTGATGAAACCGCTGTCTTCACAACAACCGCTACTTATTAGCTAATACAAATACTAAACGCGTTGGTGAGTTCAAACTCTCCCAACAATTTTTCATAATATATAATTTCACTCTAACATAAAAAACAGAAGAAACCTACATCAAATTCGTCACTAAGGGCACGGCGTGTCGCCGCGCCGATTACAACTAGTTATATATTAAGGGTGGAGGGAATAACGCGCTGTGAGCGTTCGATTCACTGTTCATTGTGAACAGTAATGAACAGTGTCTAGGCATCTTTCAATTTCCCCCCGTCAAGGACCTAGACGTAATTTCGAAAAAAGTCGAGGACGTTTTTGCAAAACTATCTCCGCAGTCATCCCCGACCTCTTCCCTCTCCCGCGACCTCCGGGGCGCCGCCGCGCCGCACCGCCGCTCCGCACCTCCTCGCATGATTCAGAGAAGCTGAGGACGTCCGCCACCCCTCCCGCTCTCACCGCCAGTCCGCCGCCTCCCCACCCGTATCCTCCTCCTCCTCGACCCGGCTGGCTCCGCCCCGACCCGTGCTCTCCTACGACCTCCGCCGCGAGACGGCTCACCTCCGGTGGGAGCTCGTGGCCCTGATCCGGTCCGCGGCCGACATGCGGTCGCTCGCGGCGATGCACGCGGCCTACTACTGGTCGGCCGTGTCAGGGACGCGCTCCGTCGATTCGTGGCGGTCGCGCTCCTCCAATCCGACCTTGTCGACCCTCCCGCCATCTGCGTCTGGGTCGTTGTCTACGCCGAGATGAAGTCCGTGGAGAGGATTCCAGAGCTTGAAGACGAGACGACGATGGAGGCCATGGCTGCGGCGGCTTCAAATCCATCCATGCAAGCTGCACCTCACACTCCAGAGCCAAGGAGCGGAAGAACCTGCAGGTCGGCCTCTATTCTTTTTTCCTCTGCTTCTACCGTGGCCCAAGTCTACACATCAATCTGCCACAAAGCGATGTAATTAAGCAGACTACTAATGCATTGGGTTTGCTTTTTGGGTCGTAAGGATTAAAAAGAGGCAGAGAGGGCATCAGTCAAGTTGAGAATATTTTACATATATGTGCGTTGCCGCTCCTACCTTGAGTCATCAGATGATTTGGTAAGCAAAATATTGCTCAGTGTTGCCCGTTAATTCCACAGGCTTTTATTAGCTCTCTTAATTTCATTCTTTAATTTTGCATGTGGCCTATTTTTCCTCTTTTAATATCCTTGGTGTTATGTCAGGTTTGGCTTGCAACCATTGAGAAACACATTCATTTGGACTAGGTATGTACGGATGCACACATACTGAACTCTTTTCTTACACTTCATGTTTCATGGTCTGAATGGTTGCACACATAAGTGCTAGACAGTTATGACATGTTTTCTTACATTTATAATAAATTATAAAGCGTGTGCCACTGCTTCCATAGCTGAACCATTGTTTCTTCTAGCATTGCAAGTTTAGAGCTCATCAGTCTGACACCCACAAATAGTTGGTAATTATGTATTTCCCACCCAAGTTTAGCAGGAACATTGAGTTTGTTTGAAACTGTCTACGGTTGATTCCTTACCTGATTGTTTCATTCCTACTGGGCAATTAAATGTACATCAAAATGCTTTCTCATCGAAAGGTTGTTCTGCACTTTGTTTTGTTACCTGTAAGCTGGCTTATTCACTGAAATATTATGGATACCATTAATTTTGGATAGGTATTTAGTCAATCATGAATCTTATTACGGGTCTAAACTCCAAAGCTAAATCTGAACATAAAGTGGCAGTGTAGTATGATGCTCCATTTGCAAAGTAGTCATATTCAGTATGCATCATATTTGTGATAAGAGAGTAAGGTTTCTTTGCGCTGAAGTGGCAGTGTATAGGCTTATAGCTGGTGGCCTCTATGGTTTAAGATGCGTGTGATGAATGTACAAAACCATATATAGCTTTTAGATAATTATAATCTCTGCATTACGAAACTTCAGGTATGATGTTCAGCTATCCTGTAGGCTGAACATATTCCATTGTCGCACTACATTAAGTAACATATTGTGTTGGGCTGAAGTGAACTTCATTAAGTAACATATTGTGTTGACGCTCTACTCCATCTAGCAGCTCTCCTGAAGCAATGCAACTTCTGATGGATTGGTTATAGTAAGCGTGCTCCGTTAGTAGAAGCAACCGATAAATTTTTGGTGATTGTGCTTATGGTTAGCAAATTAATTTTTTGGTGATTGTAACAGAAATATCATATACATTCAGTTTGGTGTGTTTATCAGAATTGCTAACGAGGATAATATTTTGCTAGCCAGCATTTAGATAGTAATTGATTTTCCTTATGGAGAAATATACAATATACTCAGTTGCAGAATATACTTCATGGCACTGCATTGCACTGATACTGTAAAACTGGCATATGAACTTTGTTCCGGTCCTAATCTTTGCTGATTTTTCATTTATTTACATAGTATAAATTCGAGCTCTATCATGTGATCCTTCAAATTATATAGATACATTGTTGCAAAATATACTTCAGGGCACTACATAGACTAGCAATTTAAAACTGGCGTATGAACTTACTTCTGGTCCTAATCTTTGTTGATTTCTTTTCTATTTACAGAAGTATAAAGTCAAGCTCAATAATGCGATCCTTCAAATTATAAGGTTACATGCAAACTCACACCAGCAGTAAGGTAAATTGATTAATTTTGCTTTTGGTTTTGGTTTTCATGAGCCTAATAGGATCCAATATCAAGTTCACCTCTCTTAACTATTATCAGGTAATTTCAATATTGTTATATACATGAGTTCATCTGCGTGTGCTATTTTAGATTTTGAGAAGATGTCTATTTTTTCCTTCAGGTATATGCTTCTTAATAGTTGACTACATGAAGTTATCTCTTCTCTTCAATCAATATGTCATACTATGTTGGATGTCAGGGCGGCGGCTCCGAGGTTTCTACATCATCATCGAGGGTGTTTCGCCTTGTGTCCTGTGGACGACAAGGTTGCTCACGGTGTTGGTTGTCGTCGAGGCTCCCGGTGGGTTGGTCGCTTTCATCTACGTTGAAGGATTCCGCATCTGCTCCTCCCATAGCAGTTACGGCTTCTTCTCTTTGCCAAGGGTGGGAGGCCGGTCGTCCGGTTGCAGAGTTGTGGGTTGGGCTTGGCCCTATGTGTTTTCGAGGTTGTGTGGCATTCGTTGTATGGTTTTCACCCGGTTTCTTCCTATAATAAACTAGGCACCTTCTTCTTAATTAATGAATAAGGTTTTCGTTAAAAAACACGTCATAATATGTTATAATCCGCAGTTCATTATCTATTGGCTAATATGGCATGCTCTGCAGCTCATTATCTACATAGTCCTGCAGTTCATTATCTACATAGTCCTGTTATAGGCTTACAGATGGTGGCCTCTATGATTTACAAAACCATATAGAGATCATAGATAACTAATCTATGAAGTGATTCAAATATTCCAAGCAATGGTGACATGAAAATCAAGCCTGATGATTGGGAAACTACTTCGAGATGTCAGGATGGAAACATATGGAAGATCTCATAGCGTAAGGAGGACATTCTTATCCAAGAATTTGATAGGCGCAATGCTTTCAGTAAACAGCAGGTCAGGGACGATAATTCCTTCACACAGTAATCTTTATCAATATTAGAGATTACCTAACAATGTAACTGTGGCTGCAGATTGCTAGCTTCATCTTGACTATAAAGCTCCCGTCTATTTTCGTCGTATACTGTATTTGTTTTATGGATCGTACCAGATCATTTATAAGGGGCACCCTATTAATATTTTAGTGCATTTTTTGTCCCATGAAAGAAATATATTGCGGTAGTCACTAGATCCATCAACTACACTATTGTTTTGAAGGAGATATGCCCTAGAGGCAATTAATAAAGTGTATTCTTTATCATATCTCGTTTGTTCATAATATGTTTTTGTGTCATGCTAGAACCGTATTAAGCGGAAACATTAATACGGGTGTGATGCGTAAACAACCAGGTCCCTAGTAGCCTCTACTAAGACTAGTTTCGTTGCGCAATTGATGATCGAGGTTTCCCGGTCATAGGGCATGGCGCCGGTCGGCAATGAGAGTCATATCGCTGGAGAGTGATGTGATGGACATACCCAGATTTGGAGAACATAGTCATTACACCTTTGACCGTGAGATCAACTCTTATTGATATTCTCCGAAGATACTTTGATTGCACCAAACGTCGTATCTTATTTAGTATGACAATAACGGTGATACTTTTGGGTATTGGAAAGGAGTATTGAGACGAGGGGTCAAGAGCGGGATTTGCCAGTCCGCGTAGCAGGATAGATACTCTCGGGCCCACTCGGTGAGATCTTGTCTAATGAGCTTGCAAGCATGTGACTAGGTCACAGAGACATGAGATCATGAACGAGTAGAAGATGGCATCGTCGGTAACGAGGTCGGGATTAGGTATGGAGATATCTATGGAACGACACTCGGACGTGCTAAGTATCGCTATGGCAAAAGGTCTAATACTTCACGTTCAGGTTTGATAGATGAAAGTCATTCGTTATATCTCAGGGATTAATTCAGGGGGTTCAGGCCTACGAGTTAGTCGTTGATCATTGAGGAGTCTTGATCATACCTGATATTATATCGAACCGCTAGGGTAACACACTTAAGGGGTTCCGACAAGACAACCGGAAAGGAAGGAGATCACCGGGACAGTCCCGGGAGAGGTCCGATGGAGATCGGGCAGCGCCGAAAGAGTTTTCGGAGCTAGGAAATATTATATATATTATGTTTGATATTAATTAGTGTTATTAATATGCAAATATGATTTTATATATTTATTTTCGAATTTATTAAGGCAGATTTCCCTAAATGGGCCTTCCGGACGAAAGAAGGACCAAGAGGGGAAAATTCCCTACGGAAATTCGGTGGGGGCCAGGAGGGCCGGCCTAGGTGGGCCACAAGGGGCCCACCAGGGGGCCGGCGCACTCCCTAGACGAACCAGGCTGTGGGGGGTTAGTCCCACGTTGCCTGGCTCGCAAGGTTGGCTCCCCTTGGGAGCCTATATAAGAAGGGGCACCCCCAGCCTTTTAATTCACCAATTAATTCCTGATTTCTCTCTCGATCTCGTGGTTCCCAAGTTGGAGCCGCGCCGAGCAAGAGGAGTCGGGGATCTCCTCCACCATAGCCCGCTGCCGCGCTGCTGGTGTTCCGGTCCAAGTCTTCCGCTGCTCGTCCTGGACTGGAGCTTCGGAGGCGTCGTCTCCACCGTACGTGTGCGACTCCCTGCGAGGTGCTGCGCTAGCGGTACTCGGAGGCCTGCTTCCTCTACACGACCTTGAGGTCGGCTTCGTCGGTCTTCATCGACAACGTTTGTGCGGTAACGTAATCCCCGCTTTCGGTCTACAAGGGTATGTATTCCGATCTCCGTTCGTACTACTATATCTGCATAGAATAGATCTTGGCTAGTTTAAGGATATCGTTGCTAGGAAAATTATTGTTTTCTGCCCACGATCCCCTTCAGTGGTATCAGAGCCGATCTATCATAAGATATAGCTGTACGCTGTTAGAACCCGTGCTCTGCACGGGGGCACCGTTCCTGTTATTTGCTACCCTCTAGCGTGCACTTGTGTATTCCAGCGGCATTGAGTTGATGAAGCGGCCCAGACCGACTTTACGCGTACGCTTACGCGAGACTGGTTCCACTACTGACATACGGCTTGTACCGTATCTGTGGCTGGCGGGTGACAGTTTCTCTCTCTTTAGTTGGTCTTCGCATTTTCAATGGAGGGCCCGAAAGGGATGCTTAAACATGCAATTATTGGATCGTTGTTGTGGTCATAAGATTCGTAGGTATGAAGCGGTTCTATTTACGAAAGCCCCAAGCCACGTAAAATATGCAAAAGATAAAGTAGAAGCGTCTAACTTTATTTTGCAGGGGCTATGTGATATGGTCAAGGTAGGTTTATTAAATTGTTTATAAACTGCGGGCGCCAAGAAGACCATGGCGCGATGGACTATATCACATTGCATTACATTTGATGTTTTGTGTGCATCTTATTTTGTGTGATTGTGTGTGTTACACGGCGGTAGCTGAATAAGATGATCCCTTCAAAATACCACTAGTGTTCTCCCTCCAACGCGCACCACCAATAAAGTTCTACGTTATGAGGCAGGCCGTGATGATCGGGTGTCAGACATATCTTCGTTCGCATACGGTGGGTGTAAGCCATGTTGCACAAGCGTCAGCGTGGAGGTCTTTGGTGGCGAGCCTAGCATACTCAGAGGTATGGCCTCGGAACAGGAAGGCCGAAAGGCCGAGCACGAGTCACAAAATTAGTGTGACGGACGATTTTGTCTACTCTTGAAGTTGTGCCGCCGGCTTTGATGATGAGGGGTGGTGCAATGGATGGGGGTCGTGTAATCGCTTAAACGACCAGGAGGGATGTTCGTTTGAGTGGGAGTTATGTTAGTTATTTTCTAAAATACTATAACTCAAAATTATTATGAACAAAGTCTTATGTTGTTGCAAATTCCATTGTAGATGTCTCGCCCCTCGTTTAACCTAGGTCTGTTCCTTGAGAAAGAAAAGCTTAAGACCAATGGGTCAAACTTCATGGCCTGGTTCCGCAACCTGAGGATCCTCCTCACTCCCCATAGGGTGGCCTACGTCATTGAGGCCACCATAGGTGACCCTCCTGCAGATGAAGCCTCTGAGGATGAGAAGAAGGTCTTCCAGACCCGATCGGAGGATTCTGCCTTTGTCCAGAGTGGCATGCTCTACGCCATGGAAGCCGACCTGCAGAAGCGCTTTGAGAAGATGAGGGCCTTCGAGATCATCTCGGATCTTAAGGCTGTCTTTGCGCCGCAGGCTAAGGCTGAGAGATATGAGGCTTCTGAGCTTTTCTTCTCAGCCAAGATGGAAGAGCATAACAGTGTGAGCGAGCATGTAGTCAAGATGTCTGGCTACGTTCAACGCCTGAATGCTCTGGAGTGCAAGATTCCCGATGAGCTGGCGATTGACAGGGTGTTGCAATCGTTGCCACCGAGCTACAAAGGCTTCGTCATGAACTACAACATGCAGGGCATGGCTAAGTCCCTGGGTGAAGTGTTCGTGATGCTCAAGACTGCTGAGGTAGAGATTAAGAAGGAGCACACGCTGTTGATGGTCAACAAGACCGTTGATTTCAAGAAGTCCGATGGCAAGGGAAAGCAGAGCTGGAAGTCCCGGAGGGAGGCAAAGTTGGCTGCCAAGTCCAGGACTAACAAATCTGGTCCCAGAGCTAGCGTGGAGTGTTTCTACTGCAAGGGGAAGGGTCACTGGAAGCGCAACTGCCCCAAGTATCTGGAGGATAGGAAGTCTGGCAAGACGGTCGACAAAGAGAAAGGTATATTTGATATACATGTTATAGATGTGTACCTTACATCCGCCCGGAGCAATACGTGGGTATTTGATACTGGTTCTGTTGCTCATATATGTAACTCTCAGGAGGAGTTACGGAATAGAAGGCGGCTGGCGAAGGATGAGGTGACGATGCGCGTCGGCAACGGATCGAGAGTCGACGTGGTGGTTGTCGGCACGCTCCCTCTGCATCTACCATCGGGATTAGTTTTGGTTTTAAATAAATGTTATTTTGTGCCATCCTTGAGTGTAAACATTATAAGTGGGTCTTGCCTGTTACAAGACGGTTATTCATTTAAATCAGTGTCAAGCAATTGTGCTATTTATATGAATGATATCTTTTATGTTGATGCTCCGTCCAAGTCCGCATTCATTTTATATCGAACCGCTAGGGTAACACACTTAAGGGGTTTCGACAAGACAACCGGAAAGGAAGGAGATCACCGGGACAGTCCCGGGAGAGGTCCGATGGAGATCGGGCAGCGCCGAAAGAGTTTTCGGAGCTAGGAAATATTATTTATATTATGTTTGATATTAATTAGTGTTATTAATATGTAAATATGATTTTATATATTTATTTTCGAATTTATTAAGGCAGATTTCCCTAAATGGGCCTTCCGGACGAAAGAAGGCCCAAGAGGGGAAAATTCCCTAGGGGAATTCGGTGGGGGCCAGGAGGGCCGGCCTAGGTGGGCCACAAGGGGCCCACCAGGGGGCCGGCGCACTCCCTAGCCGAACCAGGCTGTGGGGGGTTAGTCCCACATTGCCTGGCTCGCAAGGTTGGCTCCCCTTGGGAGCCTATATAAGAAGGGGCACCCCCAGCCTTTTAATTCACCAATTAATTCCTGATTTCTCTCTCGATCTCGTGGTTCCCAAGTTGGAGCCGCGCCGAGCAAGAGGAGTCGGGGATCTCCTCCACCATAGCCCGCTGCCGCGCTGCTGGTGTTCCGGTCCAAGTCTTCCGCTGCTCGTCCTGGACTGGAGCTTCGGAGGCGTCGTCTCCACCGTACGTGTGCGACTCCCTGCGAGGTGTTGCGCTAGCGGTACTCGGAGGCCTGCTTCCTCTACACGACCTTGAGGTCGGCTTCGTCGGTCTTCATCGACAACGTTTGTGCGGGAACGTAATCCCCGCTTTCGGTCTACAAGGGTATGTATTCCGATCTCCGTTCGTACTACTATATCTACATAGAATAGATTTTGGCTAGTTTAAGGATATCGTTGCTAGGAAAATTATTGTTTTCTGCCCACGATCCCCTTCATGTTTTGGTTAAAGGAACATATAGAGTTGCCTATTATAATTATTTATTTAGGGGAATGGGGTAGAGGATATTGTACAAGTTATTGCATGATGTTTGCTTCATTTACCCCTTGCAGTTATTAATTGGCAGCAAGACTTTATCGACGTGGTTATCCTAACATCTTGCAAACGCGAGTAACAACTTCCTTTAACTATATACATGTATACTCAACCTATAGTCTATGTGAGTCTTGGTTGGTTTTCTATTTATATTCTGATATGACCATTTAAGAGTCAAAAGTGCCAAAACTACTGCTTGGCTACTTCATCATTTTCATGTTGTGATTAAGCAAATTGCAATAGCTGCAAAATATATATGCATTGCTCTATCCCCAGTTTAGAGGCAGGACTACCAACTTTCTGCTTGCTAAAGAATGCTTCTTCCTATTTGCAAGGTATATTTCTTGCAGGTGGGATGAAAGTGGTTTAGATCATCTCCTACAGAATTTTCTTTCTACCGAATTAGGTGGTTCCAGTCTGTTCAGCTATGTGTTTGTTGCTTTTCGTTCATACCACTTTCATACATACTTTCTATAATCTATAATGCCGCTCCTTACTAATCTTCTCAGATCAAAGCTTATAGTAGGCAAATATAAGTTATCCATGGCGAATTTTGGGACAACGATGTGGCTACCATTTTGATTAAGCCGCAGCCTTGGCAGCAACCGCTGACCAACTAATTTAATTAGCGACATGTTTTCACTTCCCACCATTTTGTAAAAGCAGTATGTGCAGCTATGTCATGACAATAGCAAAGCATCTCTGTTTTTTGGGAAAAGGATGCGCCCCAACTAATATAGACCCTCCTTATCTGTGCATCTATATTCTCATGTGTTTATGTACATACATTTAGCCAATGCCAAAACTATCCACCAATTTATCATAATGTATAGTTTCACGCTAAATTCGAAAATCAATAAAAAATACCTACATCAAATTCGTCACCAAGGGCGCGGCGTGTCGCCGCGCCGATTACAACTAGTTTAATTAATGCACCCTCATTGAATGAGACAGGTTCTTGAACAATAGTGTGCTAGTTTAATTAATGCACCCTCATTGAATGAGACAGGTTCTTGAACAATAGTGTGCTAGCTCAGGACAAATGGTTAGTGAAGCCAAATGTAGTATTTTCTTTAGCCCAAATGTGGATACAGATGTGAAGGCAACAATTTGTGAGGAATGTTTACATTATGACTATTTCAGATAAATACTTGGGGCTGCCTGCTTTAGTGGGGGCGGATCGATGTGATAGTTTTATCCACCTCCTTGAAAGAATAATTAAAAGAATTGAAGGATGGAAGGAAAGGTTCTTGTCCATGGGAGGCAAGGAAATCCTATTGAAAGCAATTATCCAAGTGATCCCCGTATATGCTATGTCGGTATTCAAGATACCGAAGAAACTGTGTAAAGAGATGGCTGATGCTATGGCCGGTTTTTGGTGGGGTGATTCAGACCTGCAGAAACGGATGCACTGGATGGCGTGGTGGAAAATGTGCATCCCAAAGAAGAATGGTGGGATGGGGTTCGTGATCTCCATGCTTTTAATCTGGCTATGCTGGCAAAATAATCCTAGAGGTTATTAACCAATCCTGACTCCTTATGTGCTCAGGTTTTATGAGATAAATATTATCCTGATGGTAATCTTCTTAAAGCGGGGCCAAAAAAAATCCTCGTTTACATGGCAGAGTATAATAGCAGGCTTAAATACATTCAAGCGAGGTTTTATTTGGAGAGTTAGCAATGGACATAGTATTGATATTTGTGATGATCCGTGAGTGCCAGGGAGTCCGACACGCTAGGTCATTACCCCTAAAGGTGGAACTCTTCTTCGCACTGTTAATGAGTTAATTGATCAAGGTAATGGTGAATGGGATGAGTCTCTAATTCGGTATATTTTCAGTCCAATTGATGTTGGGATTTTAAGTATTCCGTTGAGTGAACACATGCAGGAAGACTTTGTGTCTTGGAACATGACTAAAACTTACATGTTTACTGTTCGGTTAGCTTACTATGTTGAATGGAATCATCAAAATGGCAAGAAATTGGCTAGAACAGATGTGATGGGCATGTCAGTACATAATCCGGTCTGGGATAATTTGTGGAAGCTGCAAGTGCCGAGTAAAATAAAATTTCCTTTGAAAAGCACTGCATGGAATAGTGCTAGACATGTCAATGCTTACAAATCGACACATACCAGTTTCAGGACAGTGTCCGGTTTATTCTTTGGATGCGGAAGATATCAGTCATATCACCATCACCACTAATCACCACTAATATAAAAAGGCACATAGTGAGGGGTGATCCAATTGATCTTAACCGTTAATCAATCAGATCCAACGCTGCACGTTTGCCCATGGTCAGTCACTCAGTCAGCAACGGACTGCAGAAACGGACACTAATCAAATCCCGTCGATGCCGCTAAACGAATCCCTAGCCTCGCTACTCGCTAGCCATCCCGTCACAGTTCCCTGCATACGATTCTGCCGCCGCTGCCCTTTGCACCGCCGCCATGGGAACCTACACGCCAGCCTCCACGGGATCATGACGCCGGCGCCACGGTAGGTTGCACGGCCGCCGGCGCCGCAGCGGCAACCTCCACGTCCGCCGCCACGGACCATGTGGCCAGCGCCGCTGGCCAGATTCCACCCCCGGCAACGGCTGTCGCGCCCACGCCCCAGCGGACCGGAGACACAGGGCCACCCCTGCACGTGACACCGCGCCCTGCCAGCACGCCGCCGCGACTGCAATCCGGCGCACTGCCACACTCCGCCGCTTCCCCGCCCGCACGGACGTCGCCCCTAGCACGGCACGCCCTGCCAATCCGCCGCCACGTCCACAATCCGGTCCCTTTCCAGGCTTCCCCGTCGCCTGGGTGTACGTCAGCAATCAGGCACCTTGCCTACCCTGCACCAGCCGCACTCAACTGCACCGGCCTGTCCCCAAGGCTTCCAATGCACGAGCACGACGACATGATCACTCATTAAAGGTCAATTCCTTAATTCTTTGCCTACCTACTGCATATAGTAAATTATCAGGGTATAACCTGCCAGAATTTTAAGGATTTATTCATCGGAATGGTCCGATATTCATACAGTCAAGAACATTGTTTGTTAGTCCATACAGTCAACGCCCTTGTTATCTGCAATGTGTTATCTCTAGACATTTCTTGAAATATCGGACCTTCAGTTTTTTTTTCTGGCATCATTACAAATATTTTGATCTGTAAATGATCACTTTTCTACGAAGTGAGTGTGAGAATAATACGTGATCTAAACAGAGAGGGGTTGTTGTGGTGATGCATCTCTAATCCCACATTTTTGCATCTCTAACACTGTGAGATATTAAAAATGTTACTTCAACTATTAAAATGCATACTATTACTCTGTAGTATATGATAATGTAATCTTCTCCTTGATCAACAAATATGCTTCAAGTTGATCTGTAATCTCTAGATATCTCTACGGGATAGCAAATATTGTGTCATCAAGTAATTATCAAAAAAAATTGAGTAAGCAAATCCATTTCTGCACTTAACCATCGACCATCACTGATTATGTGTGGCATGCTATCTGGTTATATCTGTTGTACTACCTTTGACTGAGATTTCTTGATATTTTCAGAGCAGAGGAATATTTTAGTACTACAAACTTTTCCCGGACATAGTAACCAATATCTGGGTCTTTTAATTTGTTCATCGTCAATAATAACTATTGGACAGGAAGTTGATTTCCCTAGAGGTATTAGCGATTGGAGTTCGCTGCCACCACTATCGTGGTTGTCGTAGCTCCAGCTGTCCAGCATCTCTTCCCTTGCCTGCAATAGGCGTCGCCCTCCCTCGCAGAGCAAGACTTAGTGAAGGGACAGCTTCGTCGTGTGTCCAGGTATGCTTATCGCTGGATACAATCAGTCTGACAGGATGCCTACATTTTCTTTTCGATAAAGGGAGTTTATTACTTAAGAAGTTTAAGCATTACACCCCGCCTCTGCATAACTAAGATGATAGGCCGACAAGTTCACAAGTCAGAACTCAACGACGAATAAAAGAAAGACGCCTTAAATATCAAAATTATATGCAGTGGCTTCTTTGAAATTTACAGATTGCGTTGTGATTTTTAATAAGTAGTTGATGTTTGGAACTGAAAAATATTGTTTGGATTTTCTGTGGGATGCGGGGCAAGTATTAGAGGCATACATCAAGAAAAGATGGTAGTTGGCTAGGGATGTGCACTGGCTACAGAAGTGGTGGTTGTTTGCACGCTTGGATGAAGTAGCTTGCACCCCACCATGGGCGCGCACATGGATTTGTGTTCTATTGATTTGAGATCAGATTGTAATAATTTTGTAGCACTGCTATTTGAGATCAGATTTAATATCTACGGCTTCATAACTAAATTTCCATCGAATTAACCTGGCATGATCAATATATGGCAAGACATTTTTCTGTTTTTTCAGGACACTCGGATACAAGTTAACGGTTTACATAAGTGAAAAATGTATGAGGTTATGCTCTTTTAAATGCTCTTAGGGCCAACCTTTGGTACATTTTCAGTTCTCATGTCATTGTGCGGTTGATAGATGAGCACCATTACATTTTTTTTGTCTATGATAATGGTAACATGTTGCCATTTTCTATAGCAATGCATGTCCTGCTTAATTTAACTTTTCAACTTCTACATATTTTGCTTCCAAACTTTGTGGAATGGTGTTTAACTACAAATTATTGTTATCCCAACCCCTGGCATCTGAACATAAAAGGCAACTTATATAAAGTAGAGTAGGCTTCACAATATGTGCTTAATTGGTGGAGACGTGATTGCAGCTCAATGAGCTAAGTCAGTAGTCGTTGAGGAGCAAGTCGTGTAGTACACTTGCAAAGAAGAAACCATCTATATATATGTAAACTACTCCAGTGATACATATTTTCTATTGGAAGCATATATGAATCATATTATGCTCTCTGGTTAAAAAGCTATATGTTCAGAATTTTTTACCTGACCAAACTAAGTACATATGTGATGTCTGGATCTGATTTTTCTTAATGGAAAAATGAGCTAGGTTATCTACTTCACTGTCGCTTATGAATGAGGAAGCTTTAAAAGTGTGACGCCCATTTTTTTCCGGATGTCCTGCTGCTATTGTTACATACACTCACTGATTTCACATATGTCTATTTAGGTTGAAATTAGTATATAGTCCTTTCATTTGTGGACCCGGTGGTGCAAGTCATTGTATACTAGGATAGCTGCATATGCCCCTGATTTCACACAAATGGATGACACATGTATTGTATAATTCTTTTCAACTATGTCTTTGATTTTTCGTTACATCGATGGCTGCAATGGAAACACATGTTTTTATTATTTATCAGAGATTAAGTCATGGATTCAATAAATGTCAAATTAAATTATGATAGTCTTTTACACGTGCATTGCACGTGCACGATTACTAGTTATTTTTAAATGTCCCAGAGCAAAGGAAGTGTGGCGATCTATTGGTGTCTTGAACATTATTGATGAATTTTCAGTTATGTACAGATCGGGCTCTGTAGCTTTGGAAGCCCTCCTCCGAACCAATATAGATACCCCCGAAAATCTGAAACATGTGGGGATAAAGGAGCTCCTGGCTGTGGGTGCTTGGTACATTTGGTGGCAACGTCGTGAATTGGTAAAGGGTGAGAAGGTGGCTCCCTCGACTCGCAGAAGTTTTGCGATCCAAGCCTTAACTATGAATTACAAAGGAGCAGCAAAGAGTGGAACACCACATGAAATAACATGGGTAAAGCCAAAATCGGGTTCTTACAAACTTAACGTTGATGCTTGATTTTTCCCTAATGGTACAGGTGGCATTGGTGCGGTTATTCGAAATGATAGAGGGGAAGCAGTAGCCGGAGTGGGGGAGAGTCTTATTAACCTACTCGACGCTACTACCTCCGAAGCAATGGCGCTCCAGCGCGGGCTACAACTCGTGGATGATATTGGCTGCACTCCGGTGATCGTGGAGACAGATTAAATGGAAATTGTTGATGCTTTCAATGGAGTAAAAAAAGTCTGGAGCACTTACTAGGCGATATTGATCACTGTTTTCAAATTGTGAGAAGAATTGGCAGCGTTACAGTTCAGCATTGCCCTAGGGAGGCAAATGTCGTAGCACATAATTTAGCTAGATTTGTTTTCGATTCTTCTTCTTCTTCTTCTTCTTCTTCTTCTTCTTCTTCTTCTTCTTCTGTTTATTGGGATGTAGAACCCCCTAGATTCATTCTCCCGGATGTTTTAAAGGATGTAACTTTGTTGAACTTGTAAAGCAGCAAGTTTCTTACACACTCTTTTTCTTACCAGGGTACCTAAGGGGACTGGAAGATTTTTAATAAGCCGGCTTGCTTGCTAAATATATGGTGTGTTTAAATTTCAAAAAAAAAAATCGAAGCTAATGTGTACAGATATTCAAATAAGTTTGAAGTGTAATTTGGGAAGTTTCGGAATAACAAATTCAACGGCAGGATAGGAGAACAAGCATGTGTAGAAACTAGAGATGTCCATGAACCATGCAACATAAATTAGGTAAGTATCAAGTAGGCCATTTTCTCTTATACCACTAGCATATGTACAGACTACATACATTCCCCAACCAACAGAAATTGTGATCATGAGACGAAAATACTGGAATGATCACCCCCCAACTTGTTATTTTGAGCACAATCACTTCAGTATCATACCTATATAGGCAGAAAAAATCTCCACGCAGAGAAAAAACATATTGCAATCTCAATTTATCAGGAAAAAAGAAATCTTTATAACCATACAAAACCTATGGAAATTTATGCTTCTAGTTCCATTAGCTTAATCCAAAGCTAATGCACACATATTTATGTATTATCCATATGAATCAAATTAATCCAGCAAAACACAAACGACACCATTAAAAGCAACGGGCTGTCTTTATAAGTTACCGGAAATTCAGTAGTCTTGGGCAAGATTTTTGATCAGAACTTCTGACACAGACTTAAATACTGGAATGGTCGCCTCCCACCTTGTCACTTTGAGCACAATTGCTTCAGCATCCTACCTCTCTTGCCAGAAAATCCATATAACTATTTAAATCCTACGGAGTAGAAAGGATGGAAACTTACTGGCTAGAACTTTGTGAATTTGGCTTCATACTGCTGCTAGCCTCCAATTTAAACTGGTTGGTTCCTAGTTCTAGAATACTTGTACTATGCGAATTCAAGATGTTCAGCTACCGCTAGATACTAGATACGCAAATTCAAGCTACTAATTTCACAATAAGAGTGCCTAACCTCACATGTTAGTACGGCAGTACAGATTAACAGGAAAGGCTAAATGCAATGCATCTGATAACCATGGATCTGATAACCAAAATATGCATAATTTGAAGGTACAACCTAGCTGAACATAATCAAGTCCAAATGATGATAGGATAACATAGCATCAAACATACTGCTGTGAAAGTCTCATACAGAACATCATACTGCCGAAATAGTCTCATACAGGACATCATACTGCCGAAATAGTCTCATACAGGACATCATACAGAAGTAGTGACTCAGAAATGAATGTATGCATTGAGAACTGACTTCACACAAAGTTGCCAATTCCTTCAAGTCACCACACGGCCGTATCAGCCTAAACCATACAAGTGACAGATGTATCAGTTATCAAATTTGCACTGAACCGAACCTTAGAAGTTTATGAGCAAAATAGAAGAGCAGGTAGTAAAATATCAAGTATGTCATTATCTCTTATACCACTAGCATATGTACATACTATATACAATCTCCAACCAACAGAAATTGTAATCATGAGACCAAAATATTGGGATGATCACCCTAACTTGCTATTTGAGCACAGTCACTTCAGTATCGATCATACCTAACTAGGAAGAAGAAATCTCTGTAGAGGGACGAAATCTATTGTGATCTCTATTGATCATTAGAAAAAGAAGAGATCTCTATAACCATAAAAACCTAGAAATGATGGAATTTGTTCTTACAGTTCAGTTAGCCTACTCCAAAGCTAATGCACACACATAAATATGTATTATCCATATGAAAGAAACATATCCAGCAAACCACAAAAACGACACCATTTGGAGCAGAGGGCTGTCTTACAAGTTACTCTCCAGTTCAGTACTCTTGAGCGAAAACTTGGGATCAGAATTTCTAAAACAGACTTAGATACTGGAACCATCGCCTACCACCTTGTCATTTTGAGCACAATCGTCTCAGTATCCTACCTATCTTGCAAGAAGAAATCCATGTATAAAAGGCAAAGCTTTTGCCTCTTTTAACTTCAAAAAAAAAATCCATGTAACCATTTAAATCCTAGAAAGGATGGAAATTTGTGCTCCCAAGTTCCAGTACCCCACTCATCAAGCTAATGCACGCACTTATGGTGTTATGCACACGCAAGAAATTAGTCCAGGCATAATAACTCTGCACAAGAATGACAAGATCAAGAGTAGAGGACTGTTACCTAAAATTCAGTACTCTGGGAGAGCCAGGAACGCAGGCGGCCATGCGAGGAAGTAGGCGAACATGGGGTGCCCATATTCCTTGCCACGTTTGGTCGACAGGCGCTCGATCTTGCCGGTGTCCATATGGAAGGAGTAGCGCCCAAATCCCCAGGTTTTGATGAACACCTTCCCAGTGCGACCAGCGTCCATGTCGCTGGGCCAGACGCAATGGGTCCTGTACATGGGCATGGTAGGAACCTGAACGTCGGCCTCGTCGCACAGCACGCCCAAGTCGACGATCCTCTTGTCCAGAATCCAGCCGTTGTCGCTCGACGCGGCATCGCTGGGTACCCAGAGCTGCAGCTCCTCCTCGGCGTCGGTCACCATGCAAAGCTGCCCATCCGGCGTCTCGCCGATGCGGTACTTGTGTGTCGACAGCGCTTCCGGCACCAGGATGTAGGAGAACTTGAGTGTGGAAGGGTCCAGCACGAGCATTCTCCAAGAGTTGCAGATGTGCCAGTAGATCTTCCCGGCGGCGCGCACGGCGCGTCCCTCGAACCACCAGGGGTCGAAATCGACCAGGACCTCCTCGTCCCGCGGGAGAGCGCGCCAGCGGCAGTTGCCTTCGTCGACGGACGCGACCCAGGCGCGAGGGTGCCCTCCGTCGATGGCGAAGCAGACGGCCTCAAAGCAGAGCTTGCTCGGGTGGGTGCGGGAGAGAAGCGCGGAGCCGACGTACTACCTTGAGCTGCGCCAGCGGCGGTCATCGGGCACCGTGTCGCGCGGCGGTGGCGAGAGGACCGTGCGGCGGCGGGTGGCCGGGTCGAGGACGAGGAAGCGGGGGAGCGTCACCTTGGGGACACTCTTCCCCGGCTCGAGAAGGAGGAGGCCTTGATGGGAGTCGTAGACGAGGAAGCGGAAGGCGTCCGGGGCGAAGTCGAGGGAGATGCGCGGGGAGGAGGCGTCGAGGGGAGCGAACACGGCGGGGGTATCGACAATCTTGGTATCTGCCGCGGGCACCGGGGGAGGGACTTCGGTTGGGTGGAAGAAGTAGCCGAGGAGAGGAGGGGCGCGAGGGAGGCAGCGGGAGGCCAGACGGCGCCAGCGGTGAGAGGCGAGGGCAGAACGGAGGAGGTCGGCGAGGGAGAGGCGGCGGAGAATGTCCTCGACGACGAAGTCCGTGACGACATCGATCCACGCCGCCGTCGCCGCTGCCTCGGCATCTAGCTCCGCCGTCGGCGGGGAAGAAACCACCAAGGTGGAGGAAGAAGTGGTTTTCCTTTTGGTCTTGCCTCTGCTCTTCCCGTTCTTCCGCGCCATGGCAGGATGCAGGAGTTGGGTGGAGGATCCTAGAGACGAGAAAGGGGACGCCTTTGTTTCTAGCGACACAATGGAGCAGGACGGGACATCACGCTGGGTTCAGATTCAGGTTGTTCGGAAGACAAGCAAACACCAGTGCAAAACCTTTTCTTTCTGGTGGGTAGTTTTTGAATTTTGAAATGGTGGTGCGTTCTCCTCCAAACTGTTGCCGTCTTGGTTCTTGTCAATTCTTCAGAAGTGATTTGCAACACATGATTAAGAAAGGTTAGTAGATAAAAGAGGTCCCTTTGTTGAATCTATTGCCCTGAGAATAGCATTTAGATTCGTCAAAGAGCCCTAGCATTTGTTTCTAGCGACACAATTTGTGAGGCTTAAGAAAAATGGCCGGTGTAAACTAAAATCTACAGGACAGTCGAATCGAGACATTGTGCTATGTGGGCGTGCATACGTAAATGGACAGGCCATTTGTCCGCGCTTGTTCCGTGTACGTCGTCGATCGGACGGACGGGCGACGCATTTCTTTAAACAAATTTTATAGTCATCTACATGGGGCCTAATCGACTTACATGGGGTCACAAATACCCATTTTACAGTAGTAGATAAACGAGAAGAAAAATTGAGTCAGTTAGGACCAGACCACGGCTAGCCGTCATCCGTCAAAGGAGGCTACTCCTACTCATCCGATGCGTCCAGTGACATACTCTAGCGTCTTGTAGAGGTGCAGTGGTGCTGCTGCAGCCCAGCGCAGCGGGGCTGGCCGGCCCCTGGTTATGATTCGAGAGCAGGCCCTCGAGGTTGACGGTCCACGACCAATTGTGGTCGTAGATCAAGCTAAACCACTCCGACATTGCGGTGCGCTGAGACGTGAGCGCATGCTGATACTCCGCCTCCTCTAAACGACACACCTCCTCTTCTTCATGTCGATGCGTCACCTCTTCCTGCTCACGCTGACGCGTCACTTCTGCAGATTCTCGGAGGGCCGGCCCAAGCCCTATCCACCGGGCAAGCTCGTCCGTGTCGACGGTGAGTTTGGACTCCTCCGGTGCAATCTTTAGGTCGGGGTCGTGTGGAGTCGTAGGTGGCCTCCTCCTCCCCGGCTACATGAAACAGCGCCGCTCTAGCCACCCTAAGGTTGGGCGGGGGAGACGAACGGCTTGTGGGCGGCGGCGGAGCTCTCTTGAATAGTGACTGCCGGCGCAGGCCGTGCTCGTCTTTGAACCACGTCCCCCATAATGGGGATGTTGAGGCGAACGCCGTGTCGTTGAGGTACTCCGGCGGGAGGCGGCTCCGGTGGCGCGTTGTTTCTTGTTCCCGTTGGCATCTGCTCGCCACGAGAATCGGCACTGGAATCAGCTAAGGATTAAGATGCTAGCCACCCGGCAACTTGGCGTCGATCCATGGTACGGGGCACGCTTGTTCCCAATACCACCTGCAGTCCTTCACTTTCACATAGTGCCGATGTCGGCCGCCAACCTCGAACTTTAATCTCGAACTCGACGCCCGACGGCACAAAGGAGAAATGCATGGGAGGGGGCGGTGTGAGCGGCGGTGGCGGGGACAATGAGCGTTGGCGGCGGTGGCCCGACGAGGACCCTACCTTGTGGTCGTTCTTCGACCTCCCGAATCCCGGCCACCGGAGCGGCATTGTGGGGAGCTGGAGGTGGCCAGTGGCTAAGGTTTGTGCTGACTAGTGTGCAAATGGCAGTGGCATCCCTATCCCACTGGCATTTAATATGACCGTGTGGGGTAGGGTGACCGGTGCCCTGATGCTGTCGGGTGGGTCAGTGAGAGGACAAGGGGCGGACATACAGAGGATCCGTTGTTGTGTGTCGTGACGTAAACTTGACCCAAATTTAAACCAAAAATTGGTTGAGCCAGACACTTCATATACCAAAATTGGACACGTTTCGATTTTACATCCGGGTTAGTCTTTTTCCGATGCAAACGGACCGTGACGGACTGACGCGGACTCCATGCATCCAAGGGGTGGAGGCATCCTAGTAGTCGACAATATAACTCAAGGTCCTTGACGCCACATGGAGAATATCACACACAAACGAATTTGGGGAAAAAATCGCTTCTATGGGAAATGTGCTTTATCTCAATAAGCTATACTTGTTCTTACTTGTCTATAGTTCCAAGGAAATATTACGCGCTAAAATCAAGCATCGCTCTTTCCGCGTCAAGATGTTCCAAGAGAAGCAATCACGCCACCCAAAGAACATTCAGCACCTCCAAGATGAAGCCAACCCCATCAGTTGACACTTGTCTCATTTTCTTCATGTATATTGAGATGTAAAACTTTACTTGTAAAACTTCATAATAATGGTTGTGTGCATCAGTCGATGCAGCGGCCGGGACTTAGCCTTAGTTATGTCATGAGTAACATCGGTGTCGCTAATACAATCTTGGTATGAGATAACAAGCAGTCAAAATAGTGCGTTACATTATTTGTGACCTATTATTATACAAGATAATGTACTGCTATCATAGAACAAACGGTCAACATTCACCTTGAAATATGAAAACAATCGAATGTTGTTCTTTAACCTGGGTGGTCTTTGACCACTTGGTGGCTTTATCATCTTATGTTTGTGCTCTCCAATAGCAAATAACACTTGCTTAAAATAGCGGGAGAAAGTCAAACATGACCTTTTGAATATGTTGTGTATTACTCTAAACATGTGAGTATAACCCACAACATGGAAAAACAAGAAAATTTGATCTTCCACAGAGGTGAGATTCTATCCTGCAACAGTCCCCCTCTCTAAACCTTTTTGACAAGTTCATAGAAGGGGCTCTACCCATTAGAAGTATTTGCATAGCCTCCATATTGTTAGTGTTGTAGGTGTAGTTTAGATTATCTATCCTCACTTAATCTCGGGAGAACATAGGACCATAGGTGACCGAAGGATACACATTACGACTAACTACGATCTTGCGAATCACTATGATCCATGCATGGACGATAGCTGTGAGTGATGCTGCCTGCCTGCCCTGAATCAACCCATTGCCCTAATAATATGGTGAAGGGGATCATAGGTAGAAAACAAAAAAAATCCTAACAACGATATCCTTAAAACATGCCAAGATCTATTATATGCAGATATAGTAGTACGAACGGAGATAGGAATACATACCCTTGTAGACCAAAAACGGGATTACGTTCCCGCACGAACGTTGACGATGAAGACCGACGAAGCCGACCTCAAGGTCATGAAGAGGAAGAAGGCCTCCCAGCACCGCTAGCGCAGCACCTCGCAGGGCGTTACGCACGTACGGTGTAGACGATGACCTCTGAAGCTCCAGTTCAGGACGAGCAGCGGAAGCCTTGGACCGGAACACCAGCAGCGCGGCAGCGAACTATGGTGGAAAGATCCCCCTCTCAACTCGGCGCAACTCCGACAAAGGGAATCACGAAATCGAGAGAGAATTGGAGAATTAATTGGTGAATTAAAAGGCAGGGGTGCCCCTCTATATATAGGCTCCCAGGGGGAGTCAACCTGCCAGCTAGGCAATGTGGGACTAATCCCACATGGCTGGTGCGGCAGCCCTTGGTGTGCCGATCACCTTGTGGGCCCCATTTGGCCCACGTAGGCCGGCCACCTTGACCCCCACCGAATTCCCTAGGGCCTTCTTTCGACCAGAAGGCCCATCTAGGAAAATCAGACTAAATAAATTTGAAAATAAATATATATAATCATATTTAGACATTAATTAGACTAATTAATATCAAACATATTATATATAATTTATTCAAGCTCCGAAAACTATTTCGTCGCTGCCTGATCTCCATCGGACCTCTCCCGGGACGTTCCCGGTGATCTCCTTCTTTTCTGGTTGTCTTGTCAAAACCCGTTAAGTGTGTTAACCTAGCGGTTCGATATAATAACAGGTATGATCGAGACTCCTCTCTGATCAGCGACTAACTCGTAGGACTGGACCCCATAAATTAATCCCTGTGATATAACAAATGACTTTCATCTATCAAACGTGAACGTAAAGTGTTAACCCTTTTGCCATGGCGATACTTAGTGTGTCCGAGTATCGTTCATAGATATCTCCATATCTAGATGACCTCGTTACCGACAATGCTATCTTCTACTCGTCTATGATTTCATGCCTTCGTGACCTAGTCACATGCTTGCAATCTCATTAGACATAATCTAACCGAGTGGACCCTAGAGTATCTATCCCGCTCTTGACCCCTCGTCTCAACTACTCCCTTCCGATACCCAAAAGTATCACCATTATTGTCATACTATATAATATACGACGTTTGGTGCGATCAAAGTATCTTACAGGAATAAAAATAAGAGTTGATCTCACGGTCGAAGGCGTAATGACTACATCCTACAAATATGGGTATGTCCATCACATCGTTCCACCAACGATATAACTTTCATTGCCGAATGGCGTCATGCCCTATGATCGGGAAACCTCGATCATCAATCGCGCAACGAAACTAGTCTTAGTAGAGGCTACTATGGATCTGGTTGTTTACGCATCAAACCCGTATTAATATTTCCGCTTAATACGGTTATAACATGACACAAAAATGTATTATGAACAAACGACATATGATGAAGAAATACACTTTATTAATTGCCTTTAGGGCATATCTCCTTCAGTCTCCCCACTTGCACTAGAGTACAAATTAATCTAGATTACAGCTTGGTAAAAGCTTAACACCCATAGCTACTTGGTGTGTTTCATGCTTGTCAAGCGGAAGAGGCTTCATCACGGGATCTGCCACATTTAGATCCGTATGCACTTTGCAAATCTTCACTTCGCCTCCATGTATGTACTGTCGTATCACATGGAAGATTCGGAGAATGTGTTTGGCGGTGGAGTGAGACCTTAGCTCCTTGGCGTTAGCAATGGCACCCGTATTGTCGCAGAGGAGGATCACGGGGTCTTGCGCGTTTGGGAACACTCCAAATTCAATGATGAACTTACTCAGCCACAAAACTTCATTCGCGGCTTCGCAAGCAGCAATGTACTCCGACTCCATTCTAGATTACGTGATGATGGGTTGCTTCCCACTTCTCTAGCATACGACGCCTCCATTCATCTTGAACACATAACCTGTCTGTGACTTAGAGTCATCGGGGTCTGAGTAAAAACTTGCATCAACGTAACCTGTTACGCCAAGTTCTTCATCACAGCCACCATATACAAGGAACATTTTCTTTGTCTTATTGAGATACTTAATAATGCTCTTAACAGCAATCCAATGCACCATTCCTGGATTATTCTGGAAACGGCCTGTCAAATTTAGAGCTAATGTGACATCAAGCCTAGTACTCAACATTGCATACATAATCGATTCTACGGCTGAAGCATAAGGATGTTTTGTCATTTCGGTCTTACCCTGTTTCATTACCGGACAATGTGCATTTCGCAATGTTTTATTCTTGATAACAGGCAGAGAACCCTTCTTTGCCATCTCCATACCAAAATGCTTCAGTATTTTATCAAGACAAGTACTCTGACTCAACGCTAATAGACGTCTTGATCTATCATGATAGATTTTAATGACTAAGACGTATGCAACTTCTCCTAAGTCATTTATGGAAAATTTACTGTTTAAATAATTCTTCACGCTATTCAGAAGTTCCACATCATTCCCAATCAGCAATATGTCATCTACATATAGTGCTAAGAACACAACCGAGCTCCCACTCATTTTCTTGTAAATGCAGGTCTCTTACAAATTTTGGACAAATCCAAAACCTTTGATCACCTCATCAAAGCGAAGATTCCAGCTTCAAGATGCTTGCTTCAATCCATAGATGGAGCGCTGAAGTTTGCATATCTTGCCAGCATTTTCTGGATCGACAAAACCTTCCGGTTGTACCATGTACAACTCTTTCTCAATGTTTCAATTTAGGAAGGCTGTTTTGACATCCATCTGCCATATTTCATAATCGTAATATGCAGCAACTACTAACAAAATCTGAATAGATTTCAGCATCGCAACCGGTGAAAAAGTGTCATCGTACTCAATCCATGAACTTGTCGGAAACCTTTTGCGACAAGCCGAGCTTTATAGACGGTCACATTACCATCATCATCAGTCTTCTTCTTAAAGATCCATTTATTCTCGACGCCCTTGCGTCCTTAATATCCATCTAAGTCCACACTTTGTTATCATACATGGATACTTTTTCGGATTTCATGTCTTCTAGCCATTTTTGGACTCTAGACTCGGCATTACCTCCTTGTAGTTCGTAGATTCATCTTGTTCAATTAACATGACGGTGCAAACCATGTTGCCATACCATTCTGGTGCGATACGAGATCTACCAGACCTACGAGGTAGAATACTTTCCTCGATAGTTTCTCCCACTCCGTCTGTGGAGGACGTTTCCGGAACAGCTTCCGTTGCGTTACTCGGAATTTAGAGTTCAGGATCAACGATCTCATCGAGGTCTACCTTCCTCCCACTTACTCCTTTTGCGAGAAATTCCTTCTCTAGAAAGGTACCGGTCTTTGCGACAAACGTTTTGCACTCAGATTGGTTGAAGAAGGTGTATCCTACGGTCTCCCGCGGATATCCTACAAAGACGACTTTCTCCGACTTCGGTTCGAGTTTGTCGGGTTGTAGTTTCTTAACATACGCCTCACAACCCAAAACCTTCAGAAACAATAACTTAGACTTCTTTAAAATGTATGCGGCTGTTTCTAACGCATAACCCAGACGGATACGGAAAAATCGGTAAGAGACATCATAGATCGGATCCAATAGAGTACAAGTACATCGCTCGGACACGCCGTTACGTTGCGGCGTTCCGTCAGGCGTAAGTTGTGGTACTATGCCACATGCCTTCAGATATGTGCCAAACTCAAAACTCAAATACTCGCCACCACGATCGGATCGGAGGTGCTTGATTTTCTTGTTAAGCTGATTTTCAACTTCACTTTGAAATTCTTTGAACTTTTCAAAAGTTTCAGACTTGTGTTTCATCAAATTGATATAACCGTATCTACTCAAGTTATCGGTGAAGGTGACGAAGTAACGATAACCATTGTGTGTCGACACGCTCATTGGTCCACACACATCTGTATGTATGACTCCAACAAGTCCGACGCCCGTTCAACGAAACCTTTGAACGGTGTCTTGGTCATTTTGCCCATAAGGCATGGTTCGCATGTATTGAGGGATCCAAAATCCAACGAGTACAAAAGTCCATTTGCGTGGAGTTTCTTCATGCGTTTTATACCAATATGACCGAGACGGCAATGCCACATATACATGGCGGTATCATCACTACACTTATCCTTTTGGCATCTATGTTATGGATGTGAGTACTACGATCGAGATTCAACAAAAATAAACCATTACTTCTTGGGAGCATCAACATAAAAGATATCATTCATAAAAATAGCACAATTGCTTGATACTGACTTAAATGAATAACCGTCTTGTAACAAGCAAGACCCACTGATAATGTTTACACTCAAGGATGGTACAAAATAACATTTATTTAAAACCCAAACTAATCCCGATGGTAGATGTAGAGGGAGCGTGCCGACGGCCACCACGTCGACTATCGATCAGTTGCCGACGCACATCGTCACCTCATCCTTTGCCAGGCGCCTCTTATTCCACAACTCCTCCTGAGAGTTACAAATATGAGCAACAGAACCAGTATCAAATACCCAAGTGTTGCTACGGGCGGATGTAAGGTACACATCTATAACATGTATATCAAATATACCTAGCTCTTTGTCGACTATCTTGCCAGCTTTCTTGTCCTACAGGTACTTGGGGCAGTTGCGCTTCCAGTGACATTTTCCCTTGTAGTAGAAGCACTCCACACCAGCTTTGGAACCAGATTTGGGAGTCTTGGGCTTGGCAACCAATTTTCCCTCCCTCCTGTACTTCCAGCTCTTCTTTCCCTTGCCACCGGATTTCTTAAAATCGACGGTCTTGTTGACCATCAACATCGTGTGCTCCTTCTTGGTCTCCACCTCAGCAGTCTTGAGCATCACGAACACTTCACCCAGGGACTTAGCCATGCCCTGCATGATGTAGTTCATGACGAAGCCTTTATAGCTAGGGGGCAACGATTGCAACACCCTATCAATCGTCAGCTCATCGGGAATCTTGCATTCCAGAGCGTTCAGGCGTTGAACGTAGCCAGACATCTTGACCACGTGCTCGCTCACACTGCTATGCTCCTCCATCTTTGCCGAGAAGAAAAGCTCAGAAGCTTCATATCTCTCAGCCTTAGCCTGCGGCGCAAAGACTATCTCAAGGGCGCTCATCTTCTCAAAGCGGTTCTGCAGGTCGGCTTTCATGGTGTACATCATGCCACTCTGGACAAAGGCGGAATCCTCCGATTTGGTCTGGAAGACCTTCTTCTCATCATCAGAGGCTTCATCTTCTGGAGGGTCACATATGGCGGCTTCAATGACGTAACCATCTTCAGAAGCTTCATATCTCTCAGCCTTAGCCTGCGGTTCAAAGACAGCATTGAGATCATAAATTATCTCAAAGACGCTCATCTTCTGAAAGCGCTTCTGCAGGTTGGCTTCCATGGCGTAGAGCATGGCACTCTGGACAAAGGCGGAATCCTCTGATTTGGTCTGGAAGACCTTCTTCTCATCATCAGAGGCTTCATCTGCTGGAGGGTCACCTATGGTGGCTTAAATGACGTAAGCCACACTATGGGGAGTGAGGAGGATCCTCAGGTTGCGGAACCTGGCCATGAAGTTTGACCCATTGGTCTTAAGCTTTTCTTTCTCAAGGAACATACCTAGGTTAAACGAGGGAAGAGACATCTGCAATGGAATTTGCAACAATATAAGACTTTGTTCATAATAATTTTGAGTTATAGTATTTTTAGAAAATAACTAACATAACTCCCACTCAAGCGAACATCCCTCCTGGTCGTTTAAGCGATTACACGACCCCCATCCATTGCACAACCCCTCATCGTCAGAGCCGGCGTCACAACTTCAAGGGTAGACAATTGTCAATCACAATAATTCTGCGACTCATGCTCGACCTTTCGGCCTCCATGTTCCGAGGCCATATCTGCATATGCTAGGCTCGCCACAATAACCTCCACGTGACGCTTGTGCAACATGGCTTACACCCATTGTATGCGAACGACGTTATGTCTGACACCCGATCATCACGGCCTGCCTCATAACGTCGAACTTTCTTGGTGGTGCTCGTTGGAGGAAGAACACTAGTGAAAGAGCATTTTCCCTCATGTGTGGTTTTGGTAATTGAATGACAATCTCTATGGACTAATGTTTGCTTTGAGATATCATTATAGATCATGTCCATGGAATTGTGGAGTTCATGTGTTGGACTCTTGAAGCTTATGTGATGAGTGGAGCATACTACAAGTATGTCTTGAAGGATTCAAGACATCATATTAGTGAAGAAATGTTGGAAGATACAAGGTTGATCAAGATGTTGATCAACACACAAAGCTACAAGATGTACCAAGAGCGATCATGTATCTCTTGGGATGGTAAACACTTGTCCGCATAGCTTTGTGAACTAAACCATGATATATGTGTGTGTCGTATCTTTATATGAGGTTAGGTATCTTCCCATGGGCTTGCATCAAATGAAGATTTCTTATAGCTCATGGAGGATGGCGTCCTGTGGTGATCGTCATCAAGGTGAGATGTGCAAGACCAAGACCAAGACCAAGAACAAGAGAAGCTTCTTGAAGAGATCCTATACTTGGTGCTTGCAATGGATACATGAAGACGGAACTAAGCGAGACTCTCCCATTGTGAGCATGGGGGAGTATTTGGAGAAGTCTTGATCAAGCATGTGCTTGGACGCGCAATCAAGGGAAGATGAACCACTTGAAGAGATCAAGATAGTCTTCATCCAACTCAAGTGGAATGCTCAAGGCAAAGGTATGATCTTGATAGGGCTATAGGATAAATAGGCGTACTATCAAGAGGGGTTCTCAAGTTAGTAACTTGATCGCATCGTTGTGGAGAGCTCAAACCTTTGCATACTTGGCATATCTTATTTCTTGGTTCTTATTTGGCTTTTATGTTGGTGAGGAGTTAGAGCTTGGTTTATCTCCATGTCAAGCTCTTGTTCATCGAAATCGGTTTTACTTTGGACAACTTGTTGCGTTTTCGGTGGCGGAAATATTGCCGGTTCTACCGTGAGGAAAGTCCCACACCTTGCCATGTGTGGTGATTTGATGCACTCTTTCCAACAAAATTGGTCTCACCTTATTTGGAGTTCATTTGCAAAAGTTATAGCAGTTTTCGTTTCGGTGTTTTGCTGATTCGGATTATTGGGGCCGGATATTTTGTTCTACCGGAATTTCCGGTTCCCCAGCTCATCCAAGAAAACGGCTAAGGAAAGGAGAAAAAGGGTTCTGACTCCAGTCGGAAATTGTGCTCGGAAATTTCCGTCTACCGGAATTTCCGAGTGCACCCAGAAAGCCCTCCAGTTTTGGCTAAGGAAAGAAGGACTTTTGGTTCTGACTCGAACCGGAAATTGTGCTCGGAAATTTCCATATACCGGAATTTCCGAGTGCACCCAGAAAAGTCCTCAGAAACGGCTAAGGAAAAGATTGGTTTTGGTTCTGACTCCAGCCGGAATTTCAGCACGGAAATTTCATGGACTCGGAATTTCCGGGTGACCGGAATTTCCGAGTCTCACTTATACCGGAATTTCCGAGTGTCGAAACAGCAAACGGCTATATTTCCTGGAGGGGTATAAATACCCCTCCCCTTCTTCTTCCCCAGCCAATCCAAGGCAGCACGACTTTCCCCTCTCTCCTACTCTATTGTTGACCTTGGAAAGCTCACTTCCCTCTCAATCCCTCCATTGAATCTTCCATATTCTTTAGGGAAAGTTGAGAGGAGATCTAGATCTACAATCCTACCAATCCTTCTCTCCTCTAAGTGAGGGGAACTTAGTGGATCTAGTTCTTGGAGTTCCTTTGTGGTTCTTCTTCTTTGTTCTTCCTCTCTTATCCCCCCCATAAGCATTAGTTGCTTTTGGTGGGATTTGGGAGTAAAGGATTTGACTCCTTTGTGGTTTCCTTTGTTCTTCCTCTCTTATTCCCTCATAAACATTTGTTGTTGTGTTGGAATTTGAGAGTGAAGGACTTGAGCACTTCGTGTGCTCTTGCCATTGCATTTGCATCGGTTTGACCCCTCCACGAGGATTCGTGGTGGTGTTACTTGTGAGCTTGTTACTCTTGGGTCTTTGGACCCTAGACGCCTTTTGTGGCCGGCCTTTTGTGGCCAAGACCTTTTGTGGTCACTTGAGAGCCTCCAATTAAGTTGTGGGTATGTGCCTCAAGACTTGGGAGCCCCCAATTAAGTTGTGGGTGTGTGCCTCAAGAGTTGTACGGGATTCGATCTCCGCCCCAAAGGAGATCTATAGTGGAAGGTGAACTCGCAACCTTTTGTGGTTGAGTTCATCAGGAGAAGAAGGTGAGCCTTTGTGGCGTTGCGGCTAACCTGTTGTGGTTGCGCACACCTCTCCAAACGTGACGTACACCTTTTGGGTGGAACTCGGGAATAGATTCTCGTCTCCGCGTGCCTCGGTTATTTCTATACCCGAGCTCTTTACTTATGCACTTTACATTGTGATAGCCTTCGTGCTTGAAGTCATATATCTTGCTATCACCTTGTTACTTGTTTTGCTTAGCATAAGTTGTTGGTGCACATAGGTGAGACTAGTATTTATATCTAGGTTGTATGCTTGTTAAAGTAAACCTCTAGTTTTATTCCGCCTTTATCAAGCATATCGGAATTTCCGGGTCATTCTTGGACCGGATATTCCGGCTCCTCGTAAAAAGTTTTAAATCGCCTATTCACCCCCCCCCCTCTAGGCGACGTCTATCCGTTCAACTAGTGGTATTTTTGAAGAGATCATCTTATATATAACTATCGTCGCGTAACTGATATATACTAATATATATAATCACACAATATAATATACGCACAATAACATCAAATGTAATGCGATGTGATATAGTCCATTGCGCCATGCTCTTCTTGGCGCCGGCAGTTCATAAACAATTTAATAAACCTATCTTGACCATATCACATTGCCCCTGCAAAATAAAGTTAGACGCTTCTACTTTATCTTTTGCACATTTTACGTGGCTGGGGCTTTCGTAAAAAGAACCGCTTCTTACCTACAAACTTATGACCACAACAACGATCCAATAATTGCATATTTAAGCATCCATTTCGGGGCCTCCATTGAAAATGCAAGACCAACTAAAGAGAGAGACAGACACCCGCCAGCCACAGATACGGTACAAGCCGTATGTCAGTAGTTGAACCAGTCTCGCGTAAGGTTCCTCAGAAGACACCAAAAAGGCGGACCTCATCCCAGGTGACAAGTCGAAGCAAGTTGTCATCGGCTCCAACCTTGACAGCAAATAGGAAGGCGCGCTCGTCGAGTTCCTCCGTGAGAATCGTGACATCTTTGCATGGTCGCCTTCCGACATGCCTGGTGTACCGAGGGAACTCGCCGAGCACTCACTCAACGTCATAAAAGGATCCAAGCCGGTGAAACAAGCAACAAGACGCTTTGGAGATGAGAGACGCAAGGCTATAGGAAAGGAGATAAATAGGCTGAAGGCCGCCAATTTCATAAAAGAAGTTGTACACACTGATTGGGTGGCAAATCCTGTACTTGTTCCAAAGAAGAATAAAGAGCCGAGGATGTGTATTGACTATACCGGTGTTAACAAGTGCTGCCCAAAGGATCCCTTTGCGCTGCCTAGAATTGACCAAGTCGTAGACTCCACAGCAGGCTCCGAGCTGCTTTGTTTTTTGGACGCCTACTCAGGATACCACCAAATCAAGATGAGAGAGTCAGATCAGCTGAAAACATCTTTCACAACTCCATACGGGACTTTCTGCTACATCACAATGCCTTTTGGCCTGAAGAATGCAGGGGCAACATACCAGCGCTGTATGGAAAATTGCCTGCACGAACAAATCGGCCGCAATGTTCACGTCTACGTAGACGACATCGCGGTGATGTCAAAAAAGAAGGCAGATCTCCTAGAGGATTTGGAAGAAACGTTTCAGAATCTCCGGAGGTATCAGATGAAACTCAATCCCGACAAGTGCGGTTTCGGCGTTCCAGTCGGCAAACTGCTCGGGTTTATCGTCTCAGAACGAGGGATCGAGGTTAATCCGGAGAAGATCAAGGCAATCCAAAACATATCCAGACCTACTTGTCTGAAGGACGTGCAGCGTCCAGCCGGATCGGCGGCAGCCGTCAGTCGTTTCATAAGCCGCCTAGGGGAAAATGCAATGCCTCTCTACCGGCTACTGAAGAAATCCGACAACTTTGAGTGGACAACAGAGGCAGACGCCGCCTTACAACAACTTAAGGAGGCCCTCGTATCCGCTCCGATATTGGCAGCACCTCGATCACCGGAACCAATGCTGATGTACATCGCGGCAACAGGAGCTGTTGTCAGCGTTGTCTTGGCTGTGGAAAGAAAGGAGAACGAAGCCGCGACATGTGAGCAACGACCGGTCTACTTCATCAGTGAAGTATTCTCCGCCTCCAAGGAGAGGTATCCGCATTACCAAAAGCTGGCTTATGGTGTATTCTTCGCCGCCAGAAAGCTTAGGCATTACTTCCAGGAACACACAGTGACAGTAGTCAGCAAGGCACCGTTGGGAGACATAATCAACAATGCAGAGGCAACAGGTCGAGTTGCCAAACGGGGCATCGAACTTGCCGCCTTTGATATAGTCTATAAACCACGGACCGCCATTAAGTCTCAAGCGCTTGCAGATTTTGTCGCCGACTGGACATAAGCCATGGAGGAAACGACACACCCCGAATCAAAATATTGGGTCATGCACTTTGACGGATCAAAGATGCTCAAAGGCTCGGGGGCTGGAGTCATTCTACGCACGCCTAAAGGTGACAAGCTTAGCTACGTGTTACAAATCCAGTTCACAGCAACCAACAACGTTGCCGAGTACGAAGCTTTGCTTCATGGGTCACACGTGGCAAACGACCTAGGCGTCAAAAGAATCCTCTGTTATGGCGACTCAGATTTGGTCGCGCAGCAAGTAAGCGGAACATGGGATGCGAAAAGCGCAACAATGGCGGCTTACAGAGCCAAAGTTGACGAATTCGCAAAAAACTTCGCGGGCTACGAAGTCCGGCATGTTCCAAGAGCTGAGAACGAGGCGGCAGACACACTTGCAAGACTAGGATCGGAACGCAAAAAGGTACCAAAAGATATTTTCCTGGAACATTTGCACAAGCCATCCATTAAAGGCGCCGATTTGATGGACCCCGATGCAGAAGAACCGGTAGAAGCGGCAAGTCTCGCTGTCTACTTGACACAGCCGGATTGGACAGTCCCATATCTCGATTTTCTAATCGACAGAAAGTTGCCGGAGGACGATGAGGTGCTAAAAAGGCAGATCATAAGGCGAGCCAAGGCATTCACGATAATAAAAGGCGAGCTATATAAGTGAAGCACATGCGGCATCTATCAGCGGTGCATACAGTCGGAAGAAGGCCGGGAAATTCTGAAGGACATACATATTGGCACCTGCGGGCATCATGCTTCCGCCAGGTCCATTGTATCCAAAGCTTTCCGCCAAGGTTTCTACTGGCTTACCGCCAAAGAAGATGCCGAGAACATCGTAAAGACATGCAAAGGCTGCCAGTTGTACGCTCGTCAACCTCACTTGCCGGCACAGGAACTGAGGACGATTCCAATCACCTGGCCGTTTGCGGTCTGGGGCTTAGACATGGTGGGTCCCTTCAAAAAGGCGCGTGGTGGGTACACCCACCTATTGGTCGTTGTCGACAAGTTCACCAAATGGGTCGAGGCTAAACCGATCAGCAAACTTGACGCACGAACAGCCACCAATTTCCTCTGGGGAATTATCTCTCGGTTTGGAGTTCCACACAGCATTATCACTGATAATGGCAGCAACCTGTCTCAAGGCGACATAGAAGAATACTGCAGCGATCTGGGTATCCGGCTTGATTTGGCATCTGTGTCACACACTCAATCCAATGGACAAGTAGAGCGTACAAACGACCTAGTCTTATCAGGACTTAAGCCTCGTCCCGAAGCTCCATTACACAGGGCAGTCGGCGCTTGGGCAGATGAGTTACAGTCGGTACTATGGAGTTTGCGCACAACACCAAACAGGTCTACCGGCTACACTCCTTTCTTCTTAGTATATGGCGCTGAGGCGGTGCTACCTACCGACATGAAATACGATTCCCCAAGAGTTCAAGCCTACATCGAGAAAGACGTAGAAGATGCAAGACAGGATAGCCTAGACCTGCTAGACGAAGAAAGAGACGTTGCTCTGCATCGCTCCGCCTTGTACCAGCAACAATTTCGCCGCTATCATAGCCGGAGAGTGCGGAAGCAAAGCTTCAGAACAGGTGACCTGGTTCTCCGCCTAATTCAAGACAGAAAAGGCTTGCACAAGTTATCCCCGCCATGGGAAGGACCGTTTATAGTCACAAATGCGCTGCTCAATGGTTCCTACTACCTGGCCGACATCCGCGACGAAGACGAAAAGAAAATGCGCAAGAAGGAGGCAGAAAAAAGGGGAACCAAGCGCAAAAGAGGCATTGACGATCCGTTCGAACAAACAAGACGGCCTTGGAATATTGAGCAGCTACGTCCTTTCTACACTTAGCAATTTATAATTGTAATAAGTTAAATATGATAATGAAATAAAAGTATATGGTTCCTCATCTGTGTTGAGAAGCATGCCATCTTTTGTCTTTTCTTGCAATCATATTTCCCCTATGTATCTAAGTTACCTATTTTTCTAGCTCCGTGCAAAGGTTCAAACTGGTAGATACTTGCAGCTTTCGAGCCAACCCAAAGCAAAAATAAACTTTTTTGCGCCGCCTAATTCCTTTACCTCTGATTACTTATATGTGGTTTGCCTAGTAGTATGTCTTTGATGCCAACATGTTGGCTTTGGTCTCTGATTCTAAACGCATGGTTTAGCCCTGGTTGTTTCAGCTAAAGTTACCGGCTGAGGTTTCGTCAACATACAAAAAGTCAAACATATAAGTCAGGGTAAAATTAAGTCGGGCCATATAAATAAAGACAAAATAAAACTTGTTAGCTAGTTTCCGCCTAGCAAAGCAACAACAAAAGTATATACAAATATTACAAGTCAAAGTTGCATTGTTTCAGGGGCCGACAAATAAGGCTAAAAGGAGGCAAGGACAGAAAGCTATGGCTCGGGGGAGCGTCTACATCAGGCTTGGGGGCTGACAACTTCAGCCCCGGAACTGTCACTCCCCTCAGCCTTGGCCGCGCCGGCAGCTCTAGCTTCCCCTCCGGCAGGCACAGGATGACGCCGGTAGAAGATTGAAGTGTCCACCATATTGGCAACACGCGTGGCGTAGCCGGCAACGCTGTCCAGAACAGCGGCCGGCTCAACCTCGGTGCCGTCTTCATATGTAGACGGCATGCCTTCGATGACGGCTTCTATCTCCGCCTCGCGGTAGTGTGCCATGAATAACCCAAGTGCGGTCTTGGCACCACCCCGCGCCGACGACTTCAGCGAGCTCTTGTGCAGTTTGGTCGCCTGCTCCAAGATAGCGGGCACGTCGCTGAATTCGGTCGGTTCCTAGCTGCCGGAGGAGATGAAGAACTTGGCGGCAAACCGCTTGGACGCTGCCAAAGTCTCGGTGATCAGTTCGCCTAGACGCGCAAGGCGATCCAGGCGGGGGCTGACAACCTTGTCGTCGCGTAAACCGGCGGGAACTGTATCAAAAATGAAGCCATCAGTTTGGTTCAGGCTAAGCAAAATGGCAACGTCAAATTAGGAGTGAGAAATTACCAAGGGCCGAGTTATGGAAAGCGGACAACTCAATCATATGAGTTGCCAACGCATCCTCAGCAGTTTGGGCGCGAGAAGTCTGCTTGGAGATTTCCTCGGCAGCCGTCTTCTCCGCCTCCGCCAACTTCTTGCGCAGGCTTTCTAGCTCACCAGTGAGCTGGCTAGATTCCTGCGCAAATTTGAGCTGCTGGGCCTCCATCTCCTTCTGGTGAGCCTCCTTTATCTCCAAGTTGGCGGCCGCCAAATCGGAAGCTTCATTCATAAGAGCTTGCATATCAGTGGACGCCTTCAGTATATCCTGGGCGTGGTCTAGCAGTTCTACAAATATGGATTCGCTAACTAAATGATTGACGGCAACATAAGTCGAAAATATAGCTGAAGGCAAAGAGGATCAACCCTACCTTCATCTTTTTTGCGGGCCGCCTCCAACTCGGCAATCCACATGTCCTTAGCCTCGCACTCCTTCTTCAAGCCGCGGCAGCGCCGGTTTATCTTGACTCGGGAGGAGACAAGCTCAACGTTGGCGGACACAAGGCCCTGCAGGACAAAACAAAGGCATAAAACATATTGTCAAATAACCACTAAGCCGGCAGTCAAATTTTTATTTTTTTTTATTTTTGACCTGCCATCTAAGTGCTCGGGGGAAAGACTATATATATGCCGGAGTGGTAAAAACTTACAGACAGGTCGCCCTCCAAGTCGGCGAAGGCCTGGGAGGCGAAGTTGGCAAAAGCCAAAGCTGACTCCTTGGCCTCCTTAAAGGTGGACCAAGGGTCCCTGACTTTGCCGCCTCCCACAGTCGGGGCTGCCCTCTGGGACCCGCCGGCATTCGCCTCCAGCAACCCTTCCTTGGCGGCGCGCGATTGAGCGGCTTCATCGGCCTTAGCCTCAGCCAAAAGTAGGGGAGTCTTGGGTGCGCGGTCAGTGGAGGAGGTCCTTGGCGGCGCGCCAGGAGCCGGAGCCGGGGGCTGACGACGAGCGTCGCCCATAAAGTTGCCGTCTTGGGGCTGAGGAGTTGGCGGCACGGTAGCCGGCGAGCTGCCTTGAGGCCGCTTGCCCTTGCCAAGAAGCCTATTCGTCAACCGGGAAGTTGCGACCCTTTCCCTGTCAATAAAAAGCAAGCACAGTCAATTGGGTGCCAGTATTGAAGAAGTTTGTCGTCTATTAAAGGCAGAATTGAGTACCTTCGGGGGATGTTAATCCCCGCGTTCTCGCCAAGGTTGGCGAGAGCCGGCTCGGTAGCCGACGCGATCCGTTTCTTCCTCTCGGCAATCACCGTGGAGGAAGCGGCGCCGGATGCTTTGCGCTTCTTCGTCTTCCCGGCTTCCGACTCGTAGAAGTCGGGAGCCAGGTCATCCTCCCCCAAGTCGGAGAGCTGAAAAAGAAGACAAGTGTTAATGGAGCTCAAGATTAGCCGGCGAAGCTATCAAAAAGGGGCAAAGAGCAAGATATCTACCTCGAGGGGAGGGTTGTCGTGGGTGTGCATAGGCACGCCCTCCACCGCCTTCACCTGCCCCGCCTTGACGAGGCTGCGGAGCCGGAACGCCAAGTCGGCAACCTCTCTTCGCTTACGCGGAGAGAGGCCGTGGCAGTTGGCGAATACTGACACATTTTGTGCGGGCTGTACCGCAGGGGGAGGATCTGCCGGCCGAGCCAGCAGATGACGGTGTCGACCCCATCCAGCAGAGGGGGAGCCATCGTCCGTGTGAGGAATTCAATCCGCCTTTGAAAAAGGCGGAGTTCCTCCGTCAGCTTGGGCACCGCCTCGTCCCAGCATGGCCGGGGCATAAGTGGTGCGTTGACGAATTCCGGGATGCCAAATTGGCGGCCCGGAGCTGCCATATCTTGGCAGTAGAAGAATGTGGAGGTCCAGCCCTTGACGGATTCAAGGTATGGTATCTTAGGATACCATTGGCGGCCTTGGCGGCAGTTGAAGGTGACACTACCGCAAGTTGCCAGCCCGCCGTCCGGCACAGTCTGTCGCCGGCAACGGAAGCAATATCTGAAGAAGTCTAGACTAGGCCTAATACCTAGGTAGCCTTCGAACAGAGCTGTGAAGCCGGCTAGGACTAAGATGCTATTGGGTGCTATGTTGTGGGGCTGGAGCCCATAGTGATCTAAAACCCCGTTAAAGAAGGCGGAAGGCGGCAGCGCCATTCCCCTAACTAAGTGGGAGGTGAGGATTACCCGCTCCCGGCTCTCGGAGCCGGGATGACGTCTCCGAAGGCGGCCCTCCATTGGCAGTCTTCCCGAGTGGGGAGGTATCCGACGGCCTCCAAGTCTTGGAGGGCGTCTTCGTCGACTATGGAGGGAAGCCAGTAGCGGGACCCGAGGTCCTCCGCTTCCTCTTCCTCGTCGATGGGAGCGCCTCTCGCCATCGTCGCCGCGGTGGTCGATGGAGGAGCCGAGGAGACCGCCGCTGGCGCGCGCGGTAGAAATCCGAGGGGCGACGGTGGCGACATTGCCCGTCGCCGCTGTCGCGGGACGGGATATCGCGCCGCCCATCGCTGCCGCGGGCGCGGTTTCGGTCGCCGGACCGCTCGACGCCGTGGAAGGAAGGTCTTGGCCGGTGGACATCACCGCGCGCTGAGGTCGTCGGAGGAGATGTGCTCGCCGGAGTTCGCTCGGAATCAAGAAGGGGAGAAGTGGAAGGACAAGAGGGCATGGAGAGCAAAGGCAGGGTGGCGAAAATGGACCGTTCGGTTACCTATTTATAGGGCCAGGCGTTGCTCCCTGTGCAACGGCGCTTTTAGTCGGACACGTGTCCAGCGTCCGTTGCAACGCATGATCGCACGATCTCCACGCCTCCTCTTTTCCCGCAATTTGTGATCATGGCGAGATTCCCGCCTAGGCTGTTTTCAAACTGTCGTGAGCCGGCTAAGTGGAATCCGTCAAGAAGAATGCTCGGCGAAATTGCAGAGTAGCCTTCTTTTCCCGTGTTGGATAAAGGCGGCCACATGTCAGTATCAAGACGCGCGTGCCTCGTTGATTTTCAGAATGGTTCAAGTCCTGCAGCCGCCAACATTGGCAGATGAAGAATCAAGAAGAAGTCGACGCCTGGAGAACTTCAACCTTTCTGGGGGCTAATGTTGGGGATATATCAACTAGGGGTGTAACCAACATGGATTAATCCGGCTAGTTCAGGGTGGCCCAAGGGTGGTAAGGCTGAAGCCTGCCGGGCGGCCCAGATAGCTGACGTACAAGGAAGTAGGCGGACGGTCCAAGGAAGGCGGAAGGCCGAAGCCCATCAAGCCCAAGACGGAAGGCGGCAATTAAGCCGGCTAGGTCTGGGACTTTGTTTACTTGCCGGACAAGTACTTGCCTTGTACCCTGGGGTCTGGCCGCTTATATAAGCCGGCCACCAGGGAGCCTTTAGGGCAGACGCTTCAATACGCATCATACACATTGTAACCTGTTCACGGCTATTGCCTCATAGTGAATTATAGCAACACGTAGGATCTCGCCACCGCTGTGGGATCCGAAGCTGGGTAAACTCGCCGTGTTCAATCCCGTCCTCGACGACACCAACCTTCTTCCCCACAATCCATACGTAGGCTAGAGGACCCTCGTCTCCAAACCAATTATGCCGATACTACGACATAAGCGTACGTGTAAAGTCGGTCCGGGACGCTTCATCAACTCGATGCCGCTGGAATCACAAGTGCACGCTAGATGGTAGCAAATAATAGGAACGATGCCCCCGTGCAGAACACGGGTTCTAACAGCATAAAACTATATTTACGATAGATCGACTCTGATACCACTGAAAGGGATCGTACGCAGAAAACAAAAATTTTCCTAACAACGATATCCTTAAAACATGCCAAGATCTATTCTATGCTGATATAGTAGTACGAACGGAGATCGGAATACATACCCTTGTAGACCGAAAGCGGGATTACGTTCCCGCACGAACGTTGACGATGAAGATCGACGAAGCCGACCTCAAGGTCGTGAAGAGGAAGAAGACCTCCCAGCACCGCTAGCGCAGCACCTCGCAGGGCGTTCCACACGTACGGTGGAGTCGACGGCCTCCGAAGCTCCAGTCCAGGACGAGCAGCGGAAGGCTTGGACCGGAACACCGGCAACGCGACAGCAAGCTATGGTGGAGAGATCCCCCTCTCAACTCGACGCAACACCGACAAAGGGAATCATGAAATCGAGAGAGAATTGGGGAATTAATTGGTGAATTAAAAGGCCAGGGGTGCCCCTCTATATATAGGCTCCCAGGGTGGAGTCAACCTGCCAGCCAAGCAATGTGGGACTAATCCCACATGCCTGGTGCGGCAGCCCTTGGTGTGCCGGCCACCTAATGGGTCCCATTTGGCCCACCTAGGCCGGCCACCTTGCCCCCCACCAAATTCCCTAGGGATTTTTTCCCCTCTTGGCTCTTCTTTCGACCAGAAGGACCATTTAGGGAAATCAGACTAAATAAATTCTAAAATAAATATATAAAATCTTATTTAGACATTAATTACACTAATTATTATCAAACATATTATATATAATTTATTCCAGCTCCGAAAACTATTTCGTCGCTGCCCGATCTCCATCGTACCTCTCCCGGGACGTTTCCGGTGATCTCTTTCTTTTCCGGATGTCTTGTTGAAACCCCTTAAGTGTGTTACCCTAGTGGTCCGATATAATAACATGTATAACCGAGACTCCTCTCTGATCAACGACTAACTCGTAGGCCTGGACCCCATGAATTAATCCTTTTGATATAACAAATGACTTTCATCTATCAAACCTGAACGTAAAGTGTTAAACCTTTTACCATGGCGATACTTAGCGTGTCCGAGTATCGTTCATAGATATCTCCATATCTAACTGACCTTGTTAAAGACAATGCTATCTTCTACTCGTCTATGATTTCATGTCTCCGTGACTTTGTCACATGCTTGCAAGCTCATTAGACATAATCTCACCGAGTGGGCCCTAGAGTATCTATCCTGCTATGCGGATTAGAAAATCCCGCTCTTGATCCCTCGTCTCAACTACTTCCTTCCGATACCCAAAAGTATCACCGTTATTTTCATACTATATAAGATACGACGTTTGGTGCGAGCAAAGTATCTTCCAGGAATAACAATAAGAGTTGATCTCACTTTCGAAAGCGTAATGACTACGTCCTCCAAATATGGGTATGTCCATCACATCGTTCCACCAACGATATGACTTTCATTTCCGACTGGCGCCATGCCCTATGATCGGGAAACCTCGATCATCAATCGCGCAACAAAACTTGTCTTAGTAGAGGCTACTAGGGACCTGATTGTTTACGCATGACACCCGTAATAATGTTTCCGCTTAATACGGTTATAGCATGACACAAAAATATATTATGAACAAACAAGATATGATAAAGAAATATACTTTATTAATTTCTTCTAGGGCATATCTCCTTCATATGGATCTAGCATTATAGTACCGACTGTCGTTCAACTAATCAACCAGTTAGGAGAGACATGATGGCTTACCTCCGCCATGGGAGATGATGGAGAGTAGGCGTAGTCGAGTTGTTTGTCGTGCATAGATCAACATGAATCTGATGCTGAAGAGGAAGAAGATGAACTGGTACCGGAAAGGAAAGAGATGACCTACTACCGGAGAGGAAAGAGATGAGTTGTTGTTGTAAAGATCTGGTCACAGGGAGATTCTTTTGTTCCTCTTGAAGGGGACCGTGTGCAGAAAACAAATTTTTTCTTACCAACGATATCCTAAAAGCATGCCAAGATCTATTCTATGCAGATATAGTAGTACGAACGGAGATCGGAATACGTACCCTTGTAGACCGAAAGCGGGGATTACGTTCCCGCACAAACGTTGTCGATGAAGACCGACGAAGCCGACCTCAAGGTCGTGTAGAGGAAGCAGACCTCCGAGTACCGCTAGCGCAGCACCTCGCAGGGCGTCACACACGTACGATGGAGACGACGACCTCCGAAGCTCCAATCCAGGACGAGCAGCGGAAGACTTGGACCGGAACACCAGCAGCGCGGCAGCGGGCTATGGTGGAAGAGATCCCCCTCCTCAGCTCGGCGCGGCTCCGACAAGGGAACCACGAGATCGAGAGAGAAATTGGGAATTAATTGGTGAATTAAAAGGCCAGGAGTGCCCCTTCTTATATAGGCTCCGAGGGGGAGCCAACTTGCTAACCAGCCAATGTGGGACTAACCCTCACATGCCTGGTGCGGCTATGGAGGGTGCGCCGGCCCCCTAGTGGGCCCTTGGCCCACATGGGTCGGCCCCTCCTGGCCCCCACCGAATCCCCAAGGGGATTCCCCCCCTCTTGGGCCTTCTTTCGACCAGAAGGCCCATTTAGGGAAATCAGTCTAAATAAATTTGAAAATAAATATATAAAATCATATTTGCATATTAATTACACTAATTAATATCAAACATAATATATATAATTTTTCCTAGCTCCGAAAACTCTTTCGGCGCTGCCCGATCTCCATCGGACCCCTCCCAGGACGCTCCCGGTGATCTCTTTCCTTTCCGGTTGTCTTGTAGAAACCCCTTAAGTGTGTTACCCTAGCGGTTCGATATAATAACATGTATGACCAAGACTCCTCTATGATCAACGACTAACTCATAGGCCTGGACCCCATGAATTAATCCCTGTGATATAACAAATGACTTTCATCTATCAAATCTGAACGCAAAGTCTTAAACCTTTTGCCATAGCGATACTTAGCATGTCCGAGTGTCGTTCCATAGATATCTCCATACCTAATCCCGACCTCGTTACCGACAACACTATCTTCTACTCGTCCATGATCTCATGTCTCCGTGACCTAGTCACATGCTTGCAATCTCATTAGACATGATCTCACCGAGTGGGCCCGAGAGTATCTATCCTGCTATGCGGACTGGCAAATCCCGCTCTTGACCCCACGTCTCAACTACTCCTTTCCGATACCCAAAAGTATCACCGTTATTGTCATACTATATAAGATATGACGTTTGGTGCGATCAAAGTATCTTCCAGGAATAACAATAAGAGTTGATCTCACGGTCAAAGGCGTAACGACTACGTCCTCCAAATCTGGGTATGTCCATCACATCGTTCTCCAACGATATGACTCCCATTGCCGATCGGCGCCATGCCCCATGACCGGAAAACCTCGATCATCAATCGCGCAACGAAACTAGTCTTAGTAGAGGCTACTAAGGATCTGGTTGTTTACGTATCACACCCGTATTGATGTTTCCGCTTAATACGGTTCTAACATGACACAAAAACCTTTTATGAATAAACGAGATATGATAAAGAATACACTTTATTAATTGCCTCTAGGGCATATCTCCTTCACCTCTATGGCTATGGCGGATGAATGGATGATGACCGAATTGAGGAGGAAGTGAGAATATTGCGGTGCGAAACCCAGCCAAAATTTAACCATCACCCCCATCCCTTCCTCCCGCACGACATCAACGATTTTTACAGCGCGGCCGAATTTTAAAAATTAAACTTCCACGAAACAGGAAACTGCACTCCTGACACCGTTTTAAAAAAAATTAAACTTGCACCAAACAGGAAACTGCACCCTGACCGCTGGAAAGCGTCTGTACAAAGTAAAACACCACCTCAGTTCAATATATCGATCAAGAGTATGTACGGATTCACACCATTCCATGCTCCCCGCCTGGCAAAGTATCAGTTTATCAGAAGTTTCAAACGTTAGGGTGGCATTTCACTACAATATAACGATCAAGAGTATTAGAACCGGAAATTCAACTCCACAACTACATGCGAACCCACCAACCATCGTCGCCGTCGAAAGTTGCTGGATCAACGGTGATGATGGTTGGTGGGTTCAGACCGTTGAAAGTCTTCTGATTAACGCGAATCATAAAGCACAACCAACGGTGACGATGGTTGGTGGGTTCACACGTAGTTGTGCAATCACTGTGTTGGTATTAGAACTGCATGGGCAATGGTTTGTAGGTGTCTATCACTCTTTATTTATTTATTTATGACTTTGTTTCTAAATGATCCTGCGACCTGCTGATTTTTAGATTGATAAGCATATGCAAAGTGTATATGCTCCATCATAAGCTGCAAGAAAATGATGATACAGAGACTGGGTAGTTGTTGTTTTTTTGCGAATTACAAGCATTGTGACTAGGCTACGTTACAATCTGCCTGACAACAAGTCAGGGCTTCCTCCGGCCTAGAGAGTGGCCACACTCTCTGTGAGGTGTTGGGTACGCCCCAAGCTAGAGAGTGGCCACTAGCTGAATTCTGCTCTCACCTAATAGTTTAAACGTTCACAGCCCCATCTTTTTGAATCAACATCTTGATGTCTTGGACTAAGCCGAAATGTTCAGAACGGTCAATACCTGGCGCCTTGATCAACTTAACTGCTTCCGCACAGTCCATCTCGACCAAGCAGGGTAGATCACACCACTCCCGCACCATGGCAATGCCCTCAAGGCAGGCAACTAATTCAGCAGAAAGAGGAGAGCTGCATGAACTTAGAAACCTGCAAGCAGACATTAATATTGAACCATTCTCGAAGAATCCACCCCGCACCGCCAGCACCACTATCTGCATGGAAAGATCCATCCACATTCAACTTGATGCTACCGTTGTCAACGGTTGGGAATAGTTGTTTTAGACAACACCTTCTCCTTTCCACGCTTCTTCTTGCTCTCAAAAGAAATCACCACTTTCCCTTTGATCAGATCCATGTTCGGCGATTGTTTCAGCAACAATAAGGAATCCAAATAGCTGCAAAGGAAGCGTTTTGAAGCTTCGACAGGAGGCATGGTTTTATCATGTACCACCTAATTCCGCACATGCCAAATCCGCCACATCGTCATAAGAATCATTGTGTTCACCTCCGCAGCCTTGTACGCTAGCAAACGTAACAGCTATCATAGAGACTGGGTAGAAATTGGTTGGCTAAAGCTCCAGTTTCATGCTACACAAGTCTCCAATTTCGTAGGTCTTCCTACCATTGGTATGCAATTTCAATATTGTGGCTTATCTCGTAATTATCTGCAGAATACAGGCAAATGGGACAAAGAATCAAAGCTATGTCCAACGTCACTGGGTCTATAGATGTACGCTAGCTAGCCAAGATGCTGAATAATGACTTGGTATACATATTTTAAGACATTAATTTAGGCAGCACAAGTTGCCCAATGCTCAAATTGAAAAGACACAACTGAAAATACTAGATTCGAAATGAAAATATTACAATACGACCAAAACCATGGCTGTGCAAAACCAGCATAATTTGACAGTACGTCTCCCCAAATATCATCCCGTCCAAATGATGTTTGGATAACATAGCATCAACAAATTGCATAAATGGTCTCATACAGCACAACAAAACCACACACTGCTCAGAGCTTCTCGGTGTGCAGATTGAAGGGGAGATGGCAGCACATAGGTAATTGACCACAATTAGAAATGAAAGGATGCATCTGAACTGACTTCAAAAAAAGAAGTTGTGTCCACGCCTTACAAGTCACCACCCTGGATCATAGGAATAGAAGAATTATCAGCAACCGAATCTGCAGTGAATCAAATCAATAGAATTCTATGAGCAAACAAGAAGCGTGACTAGTAACAAAAAATTAAACTGATCTAAGCCAGGTAGGTTGTGTGGAACTGAAAACGGGACAAATATTCAATCTACAAGTGGAATAATTCTTTTAAAGAGCTTTATGAAATTTTGCAATAATTCAGACGTACTGAGACCTATATTTTGACATGGAAACTGAACTAGATTGGCTATCTGCTAAAGTGAAAGTCCACGAAATAAAGTGAACGAAGTGACACAGTCAATTGCTTTTACACGGTGAAGATCACAAGGTAATTAACCAACAGAGACATGATGAACGACACAAAATCATATGCATGTTCAACACTAGTATAACCTTCCGAGAATTTCTTTGATCTTATGCTGACCTAATTCAAGATAACACAGGGAACTACTCTCTCCGTTTTTTAATATAAGATGTTTTAGCATTTGGGTAGATTCACATGTATTTACATGTATGTAGACATGTTTTTGTGTGCATATTCACTCATTCAAGTGTGCATCTATACACCATGTGCAATGTCTAAAACATCTTACACTTATCGGTGTGGCAGCGTGGAACTCGACCGAAGTTATAAAAGACTACTCAAATCCAAGTCAATACAACAAATTGAAATATCTGAGAAAGATAAGCAGGTTAAGATACAAACTAAACTGACTGATGTCGTTGTTTTTATTAGGCATAAGATTCAGAAACACTAGCTAAAGGTCTAGTGGAAAACTTGCGAGAAGCCGAAGCCAACTAAATTCGCAGCATAACAATCATGCACCTTGCGTTCTAAACTTCCAAAATGGGAAAGCGTTTGACACTAGTACATCCCCTGGATAGGATCGTAACATGTTCAGAAACTAGAAACCATGAACCATGTGGCAAAAATTAGTGAACGCAGATATCTCATTATCTCTTGTACAGTTGTACCGCCAGGCGGCAGGCCAGCAGATAAAATTGCCACACAACATGAAATGTGACCAGAAGTTCAAAAATATACTTAGTTTTGATCGCCACACACATTATTGTCGCACTGAGGACAATCACATCAATTGATCAATATCATGCAAGATAAACTCCCTATGAACCAACAAATCCTAGAGTTCTGTTCGCTGGGATACAATTTTGCTTCCGACTTGTACAATCCTATCCAAAGGCTAATGCACCTGGTTGTGGCATTATATATGCACATGCAACAAATTTCTCGAGGTAAGAACAACACATGAACAGAAATGATATGAATAGCATAATAGCAAGTAACATTACTGAACAAAAGAAAAGTGAGGAATGTGGTCTTACAAATAGCAGAATTCAGTATTCTGGAGCCAGGAACGCGGGCGGCCATGGCAGAGAGTATGCGAAGATGGGGTGCCCGTAATCCTTGCCATCCTCCGTCGCAAGGAGCTCCATCTTGCCAGTATCCAGGTGGAACGAGTAGCGCCCTTGGGCGCCCATGGTTCTGATGAACACCTTCCCTGAGCGACCGGCGTCCATGTCGCTGGGATAGATGCTGAGGGTCCTGAAGATCCCCTGTCTGGGCAGGCCAGGAATCATGTCGCAGAGCACGCTCAAGTCCGCGCATTTCCTTTCGAGAAGCCAGCCATTGTCGCTCCACTTGGCCTCCCCGCGCACCCATAGCTGCAGCTGCTCCTCGGCGTCGGTGACCAAGCAGAGCCGCCCATCTTCCGGCGTCTCCCCGACGCGGTATTTGGCGCGACGCACCGCATCCGGAACCTTCAGGTAGGAGAACTTGAGCGTGGAAGGGTCCAGCACGAACAGGCACGGGGCGTTGCAGATGTGCCAGTAGATCTTCCCGGCGGCGTGGACGCAGCGCGTCTCGAACAGCCATGGGTCGAAGTCGACCACGACGTCCTCGTCCCGCGGGAGCGCGCGCCAGGTGCAGCGGCACTCTTCCTCGCCGTCCCCGTCGTCGACGGACGCGACCCAGACGCGCGGGTGGCCGTCGTCGATGGCGAAGCAGACGGCCTCGAAGCAGAGCTTGCTGGGGTGCGCGCGGGAGAGGAGCGCGGAGCCGACGTAGTACCTGGAGCTGCGCCAAATGCGGTCGTCGCGCACCGTGTCGCGTGGGGGCGGCAGGAGGAGCGCGGCGCGGCGGGTGGACGGGTCGAGGACGATGAAGCGGGGGATGATGCGCTTGGGGAGCTTCACGGTCGGTTCGAGGAGCAGGAGGCCCTGGTGGGAGTCGTGGAGCAGGAAGCCGGAGGCGGCGTCCGGGGCGAAGTCGAGGGAGAGGCGCGGCGAGGAGGCGTCGAGGGGCGCGAACACGGCGGCGTGGCGGGTGCGATCGCTCTCCCTGACGGGGTGGAAGAAGTGGCCGAGGAGGAGGGGGTCGTCGCGGGTGCAGCAGCGGGAGGCCACGCGGCGCCAGCGGTGGCAGGCGAGGGCGGCGCAGAGGAGGTCGGCAGCGGAGAGGCGGCAGAGGATGTCGCGGAGGTCGTCCTCATCGAGGTCATCGATGGTCGTCGGCGTCGCCGCCTTTGGCCCCACCGGCGGCGTGGAAGGAACCGGGAGAAGGTCGGCGGCGGAGAGACGGCCAACAACGTCGTCCTTGGTGAGGGCACGGTTCGTCGCCGTCACCTTTGGCTCCACCGGCGGCGGCGGCCGTGGAGGAACCGAGGCGGAGGAAGGTGGGGTTTTGGCTTTGGCTCTGTTCTTCCGCGCCATTGTGGGAGGAGCAGGACTGCAGCCTGCAGGAGGGTTCTGGATTCCGGAGACTGAAGATGAACAAGCACGGAATGACGGAAGCACCTTGTGCGTGTGTTTAAAGGGTGGGCTTTCGTTTTTTGTCGCGTTTCTAGTTCAGGCCTTTGGGTAAGAAAAGGCGATTTTCGAATTTTGAAATGGTGGTGTGGTTTGCTGAATTGCTGTCAACTGTTGGTACTTATTGACGACTGAAAATTCACCCAGAAAAGCTATCCAAATACATACTCCATTTCAAATCTCAGAATAGCTAGTTCTCAGAGTCGACGTCAAGAACCGTTAATCTTTCCTCACGATTCGTGCTAGGTCGTCGCCTTCTTCCTCTCGATGTCGGCGGTCTGCAGCTGAGCCGCAGCCACGGCTGCCCCGGCGAAGCCGACAGAGACGAGGAACAACTTAACTTGGAGTAGGGTTGAAAACGGACACAAACATGCATTATCGTTTTCGTTTCCTTTTCTCTTATCGGAATCAGAAACGAAATCGGAAATCCCGGAAACGAATACTGAATCGCAAATCTTCGAAAATGAATATGAAACAGATACGGGACAGATACGATATCAAAACGGGTATTTGTCGAAACACAATAGCAGTACAATATGTTGATCCATATGGCCATAGTTTAAACCTTACACTTACACGTAAATGAACTCACAAAAAATAGTTTCACATAGACACTAAGATGCTCATTTTACTAATAGAATATATCTTATAGAAATATATGCTTCAACAACAACGAAGCATCACATAAGTTTTAGCAACACATCAATTCAACTCAATGTTGTTCTCCCTTTGGTACTTGGCCTAACTAGCGATCCAACTTCTCCTCGTTTGCACTCGGGTTGTGGTTTTCCATGACCATACGTTGGTCTTACAGAAAGTTTCCGTATTCATATTTTCAAAAGTTTTCGTTTCGTGTTTCCCTTTTCGTCGAAATCTGCTATATCGTTTCCGTTTTAACATATGTTGTTCCTTTATTTTTATACGGAAGCAACCGGAAAGTTTGCTTGTCATTTTCTATCTTAGAGGGTGCGGGGGGCGGTTCACCGGCGCCTGAAGGGGGTGGGGTTAGGAGGATGCCTAGGCGGTAGTGGATCGGTGGAGGAGGAGTTTGGGGGCAGAACGGGGCGACGCCTCGTCGCAGCAGCACGTCCAAACATGGCTGCTGCCATGCATTTCGGACGGTCAAACGGTTGTCATGTTACCTGTAAGGTCGGTGGGGTCTCCGATTCCACGGCAGTCCGATCCCATTGGCCAACGGCTGCGCCGTTTTCAAGGCCGCGGCAGCAACCCGGGGGACAGGCAGCACAGGAGAAATAAAGAAGGGAAACTTTGGTCATCTCCTGTAACTGATCGTGTGCAGCTGCGCCACCACCATCTTTGCTTTTGGGTCAGACTACTGATCGCGTTCTGCAGCGCCGAGACAACAAACCTTTGCTTCTCTTCAGCTTTGCCCGTCAGAGTACTACCTTCCCTCTGCTTCACATCTTAAGGACATTTTTATCTACTGTGCTTCTGATTACTTGCCCCTAACTGAAAGAACTTCTTAGGTCATGAGCGATGATCTACACAGGTGCTGTCTATAATGACAGGACATGTGTTAACCCGTTTGCTTTTAAAACTTGCTGTTAACTCGTTTGTGATATGCAGATTTACCATATAGCAAACTTTACATAGAATATGAACTATAGAAATACCATCAGAAGCAGCATACTCAAGCTAAACGTATAGACCAAAAGCTTTTCAACCGTTACACCACCATGCAGATAAGTAACTGTGCGGGAGATAGTTATGACAGTCAAAAAATGCGATAATTAACATTATGGCAAAGTTGCTTAGAGAGTCTAATATGGATTACATAACAACGTCATCACTCTTGTGCTGACTGAAGGGCGGATGACACGACGATCTAAGTGAACCCAGAGGTGAAAGGATGCGAGCTGACTTCAAAGTTCAAACGAAACACGGTGCTGAACTGCTGATACACCAGCCGTCAGGAGTCACCAACCTGATTCACAGTAATGAGAGAATTATTAATTATCGGCCACAAAATTTATGGAGAGATCAAACAACTACAGATCTGTGAACAAATAAACCTCAACTGATCTGTAAGATTGTAACCACAATCTACTTAGCTACTACATGGTATTAAAAAATTCAGATTGAGTAGAGACTCGTCCAGTAAAATGTTTTGTTTAACTGAAAGAACTTTCTGACAACACGCACATATTCAGTTAAACCGGAAACAAAATGCTTAGAATTATCATAAGGGTACTGTCAATGGTTGGTTACTTGAAGGCTTGAACTATAAGCTCTTGTAGCTGTAGAAGTACACTGCTGCATAGACTTCAAGCAATCACGATATAAACAAGATGAGAAGGATCTTTTGGCATTTCTCTGCCTACGCTAGGCCATGGCATTAACAGTTGGTGGGATGACTTGGTCGCAGGATGCCGAAGGAGCGGAGGCGCGACGCTAGCGGCACCTTCATCTACAACATGTGGAGAGTCTGGAAGGAAGGGAACAGGCGAATTTTCCAAAACACCGCGCTCCAGCCCAATTTGGCGGCACACCTTGTGTGGGAGGAGATCCAGCAGCGGGCTTTTGCCCACACACGAGACATCGGAGGTTTCTCTTTTTAGCGGGGGTATCGGCTCGTGTTGTCGACTTTCTCATCCGTCTCACAAACGGATACTAAAAAACTTCTGTAAATAACATCATATTCTATCTAATCGGATGATAGGAACGACTGCTTTAAACCTTAAAATACAAGATAAGTGGTACCTAACAATTAGTGATATGATGAACAACATAATAAATGTGCACCAAAAAATTCACAGCCATAATATCCCTTTACTCACTCCGTTATAAATTAGATGACTTTCATTTATATGAAAATGGATGTATCTAGACTTGTAACATGTTTAGATACATCCACTTCTGTACAAATGTAAGTCATCTAATTTAGAACGGAGGGAGTATTTCTTTGTTGTTATAACTGATGAAATTCTAGGAAACACAGGGTAGGTATATCTTTGTTAACTAGTAAGGTAAGAGAAAGAAAAGGCACTACTTCCGCAGTATACAACTTAAACTGAATAGTATGGAGTAAGGCCATCACCCAACCCACTACAGGAGAAGAACATAACAGAAACTCACAAATAAAATGGGATGGATCATGGTTATTTGCAGCTCTCGCTCTGATCTCCTGTTTTGACACAAAACTGAAATACCAAATCGTTTAATTGCCGCGCCAATTGGTATAACAAGGCACACTTCCTTTCTAGTTATCAAGGATCATAACAACTACCAATATTTGATCCTTCAACAAATTATGGTGCATGCATCACATAGATATTAACTATCTTTATTAGCCGGACATTCTCATGGCAAGTTAAAATAATTGCAAGCATATGTGTTATTAAAGAACTAATTTCCCGTTGGAAACATAAAACATGCGATTTGAGTGACAGCTAACATTTAGCAGATCCATCCATATGAACCTTAGATGCTAATATGCTATTGCAAAAGTTGCAACTATGCAAGCGTCATCGCTGAAACATTATCTTTGAATTTTGAGGTACAATATACACAAAGCATAAGCCAGCCCCTGCATTTCAGAGGTCCAAGGTAAGCCCAAAACCTCATTCTACTAGTCTATATATTTGAGAAGTGATATTCGAAGAAACAAAAACACACTAATGCAAGCAGTTAAGGGGAGATAATGCATTAGATGACACGCAAATTCGTTGCAATTGCCAGGGCTTTGGAGTTTGGAATGCAGAACACAACATATTAGGATATGATCATGAGCACTTTATTTTCTTGAGTAAAAAAGCAGAATATGATCATGAGTTATGAGTATGTATCACAAATGGAGAAGCTAGGTACAAGTACTATGACTGAATGAGATCAGATCTTCTAGCATCAACATATACTATCTCTAATTATCTCAAACCAACATCAACTGAGAAATGCTGATCAGAACCTCTAAATGAGACCTGTATTTTCGAACTCGGGATTGGTACATATTCAGAACAAATGGATATCACTTGTGCTTCTAACCCTACTAGCTAGCTAGCGTCCCTACTCCAGATCTTATTAACATAGGACTGGTCTTACGCACATCCAACAACAGACTTGAGGCAGCCACACAGAAAATGATCTGATGAGAAAGCATCACATCGATGAATAAAAATGATATCTTGGAAGTGAGTTTGTTTTGGCAATTACCAGCAAGTCAGTGGTCTGGCGCGAGGAACGCAGGTGGCCAGGCGAGGAAGTAGGCGAACATGGGGTGCCCGTAGTTCTTGCCACGCTTGGTCGCCAGGCGCTCCATCTTGCCAGTGTCCAGATGCAAGGAGTAGCGGCCGTATCCCCATGTCCTGATGAACGCCTTCCCTGTGCGACCGGCGTCCATGTCGCTTGGCCAAACACTCCAGAACCTGTGTTTGTTGTCGTGCTTGGGCAGGCCTGGCACCGCGTCGTACACCACATCCATGTCCATGATTTCCCTCTCGATGATCCACCCGTTGTCGCTCCGCCTGGCCTTGCTGCGCACCCAGAGCTTGAGCTGGTTCTCCTTATGCGACACGGCTAGGATGCAAAGCCGGCCATCCTCCGGCTTCTCCCCGACGCGGAATGAGCAATGCTCCGCCAGCGTGTCCGGCGCGAGGAAGTAGGAGAAGTGCAGCGTGGCAGGATCCAGCGCGAGCAGGCGGGTGGAGTTGCAGATGTGCCAGTACATCTTCCCGGCGGCGTGCACGCAGCTGGCCTCGAACCACCAGGGGTCGAAGTCGACGAGGATGTCCATGGCCTGCGTGAGCGCGCGCCAGATGCACTTGCCGTCATCGAAGGAAGCGACCCAGGCGCGAAGGTACCCTCCGTCGGTGGCGAAGCAGATGGCCTCGAAGCAAAGCCTGCTCGGGTGGGCGCGGGAGAGAAGCGCGCAGCCGACGTAGTGCCTGGAGCTGCGGCGCTGGGGGGAGCGGGCGATGGCGGCCGGGAGGAGCGCGCGGCGACGGGTGGCCGGGTCGAGGACGAGGAGGCGGGGGAGGCTCCCGTCGGGAAGCCTCATGTCCGGTTGGAGGAGCAGGAGGCCTTGGTGAGAGTCCATGAGCACGAAGCGGTCGGCGTCCAAAGCGAAGTCGAGAGAGAGGCGCGGGGAGGAGGCGTCCAAGGGAGCGAACACGGCGGGGGTGTTGATAGACTTGCAGAACGGCGCGGGCGGCGGCAAACCAGGGGGGTTGGGGTGGAAGAAGTGGCCGAGGAGAGGAGCGCAGCGGGGGAGGCAGCGTGAGGCGACGCGGCGCCAGCGGTGGCATGTGAGCGCGGCCCGGAGAAGGTCGGCGAGGGAGAGGCGACCAAGAATGTCGCGGACGTCGTCCTCACCGAGTAGATCGTTCGGCACCGTTGCCTTGGGTTCAACTTCAACTTCCACCAGCGGTGTGGAAGGAAGCGAGGCGGCCGGGAGAAGGTTGGCGATGGAGAGGCGGCCGAGAGCGTCGCGGAGGTCCTGCTCAGCGTGAACATCGTTTGTCGCCGCCGCCTTTGGCTCCACCTCCACCGGCGTTGTGGGAGGAACCGAGGTGGGGAAAGGTGGGGTTTTGGTTTTGGATTTTTTGCCTTTGTTCTTCCGCGCCATCGTTGGAGGCTTGGAGGCTTGGAGCCTTGGAGGAGACACTGCTGCCGTCAAGATGGGCGGACGGGCAGCAGAGCGCTCCACCAGAGCCAAGAACATGCACCGGGCAAGATGAAGCTGACCGGCACCTGTCAATACCGCACTGGTTACTTGCACCAGACAAGGGTGCTCTGTGCAGCTGTGCAACCATCTTTGCTTTTCGGTCAGACTGAGACTGGTGAGCCGATCCTGCAGCATGGAGACAACAAACCTTTGCTCCTCCTCCGCTTTTGCCGTCAGAGTACTACCTTCCCCTGCTTGACATTTTTTTCTACTCTACTCATTATGCTTACTACTAACTGGAAAAACTTATCACTTCTGTGTCAACCGTCTGTGATATGCAAGATCGTTACTATTAAATGAGAGTTGGTACTTGGTACCCTTCAGGAAAATTTTCAGCCGATGGTGTTCTACCGATCGCCACTATGGGCCGGCCCACTCAATCAAGCGCAGGACGTCCTGTCGCGAGCGATCGAGCGATTACGCCACCTGCCGTGAGCGAGCGATCGGATGGTCTGCTCGATGGTCTGCCTCGGCCTCCCGGCTGCTAGCTAGGGTTACGATTGGGATACGCCCGCCGGTGGAAGTCGTCATTCACGCGCCATGCGTCCACGCACTGCCGACGAGATCTCCGCGCACGGCCGTCACGATTGAAGTGTCGGGCGGCCACAACCCTCCTCCAACTCTATCCCCGTCCATGGTGGGTGACTCGAGGTCGCCATTCACGCGCCCGCCGCGGCTGACACCTCCATCGTCTCTCCTCAGCGAAGTCTCCATCCGCCGCATCCTCCTCTTTCTCCTACGATGAGGAAGAGGATGAGCAATCAGAGATCAAGGGTTCAACGAGGAGGAGCCAGCCGCCGAAGCACCAGTGGCTATGGCGTCCCCGTCTCCGGCGGCCACGGGAAGGGGCAAGGGGGCAGGAGGAAGGGGCAGTTTCCAGCAGTCTCAAGAAGGCTAGCAAGAGTGCCCGCTGACCGGCGCCTATGAGCTTCACCTAATTTTTCACCTCTTCTCAAAATCGATTTGCTATTCTGCTTCCGATTGTGTCTATGAATATATACCGTTTATTTCCAAAATGTCGGCCTTACAGCTGCTGACAGAACATTTGTTGCGTTGTACTTCATTTTCTGATGCCTTCTCTACTGTAGCTTGCAGGTGTGCAAGAAGAAGAGCACCATGCAGGGATCAAGGGCTCGGTGTACATTGACTGCGCCATGAAACCTTGCTTTGCCTGTTCCTGATATGATATGCATAATCAATGCTTGTTCATTCTTTGATCATCTGTAATTTGGAAGGTATAAAAGCTCGATATAGTATAGTGATTTCAGTACATGTACAGAGGAGTTTAGACTAACTTCTTTTTCTAGATAGTCCTCAACAAAATTCTGCACTTATATATATATAAATGGTATTGAGTTTCTAGCACCTGCGCTTTGAAATATATCTTGTGTAGGAACAATTTGAATTTGATTTAATGTCGTCTTGCTAATTCTTTCAATTGGATACTATTTTAGACAGACCTTCTTGACAAGGAGGAAATAATCCAGGAGTGCAAAGCACTTAACACCAGAGTAATTAAGTTGTCATTTTCCCTTTCCCTTCCTGAGTTTTTCTTTCAAATGAAATTGTTTTAACCTTGGTTATGTATGATTATCCATATATATGTACTTACTATGCCTGTTGTACATACAAAAGCTCTAAGCATGATGGTTGCATAGAAAGAAGAAGATTATTTGTTACACACATACCTATTTTCCAAACACTTCGAAAGCTTGTTTTTGGCAAGGAACCACTTTTTAAAGCCAATGCTTGGTACTGAACTGAACTGCCATAGAAAACTTCAGTTTTATGTCAGACTAACTGAATAACTAGACCCTTTCCTCACTCATATAATGTTTTTGGTATCAGAAAGCGTCGCTAAGCCTGGTGCAGGATGGCGCCGCCTCCTGCCAGAAGGCGCGGTCGTTGGGTGATGTGCTCAAGAGGATGTCTCAAGAGGGGGGACATGGTGCTGACGTGTTGCTGCTCGTCTAGGACGACCCGACGCCCAGAAGAGTACTTGGCAACCAGATGGTATGCATTGCATTTTATACTGTTAATAACTGAATCCAAATAATAACTTACTGAATTTCCGTCCAGAATTCAAAATTTAATCTTCTGTCCAGCGTTCTCTTGTTGTCTTTTTAATTTGGCCTATCAAACTTTATCAGCCTCTTATGGCGTAATGCTGAAACAAAATAACCTGTCCTGTCTGACTGAGAGTGAGAATAACATGTCACTGCGTAGCAAGAGGAAGCGAGTATAATTCCCTGCTCAAAATTGTAAGTGCGTGCAAATTTATGATTCTCACCTTAAGAACAGTAGTCGGACATTCCACTTCGTTAAGTTCTTTTTTATGATTTGACATAAAAATTGTAAGTGCATCGAATTTCCTATTTGTGTGTGTAGTGTATAAGTTTGAAAGGTCAATTCCCTGTTTAGGAATATAGTGTTCATGCTTTTTGCCATTTGAGAACATATGAGCAAGGCGATTAGAGATAGTAAAGAAATGAATCCGGCTAGATATTTCTAACCAGGGAATTGTTTAACCCCGATAGTGTAAGTATTTTTTTTGCAGACATGTCTACTGCATAATTTTTAATGGAAGTATTACATCGACTTAAGTGATGCTCTTGACCAGTTGTGAATAGACGAGGAAAATGACTGGAGATAAAAGAAGGGAATAAAACTGGGTAGCTAGCTGGATAATATTCAAACACGAGTAGTTGCAGTAATTTTGGTTTTCTGTTTTTTGTGGATATGTTTAATGAGAAGAAGATTTAAGGAAATATATCCATACAAAAAATATGTTCCACGATAGATTTGGTTTGCGTCAGTAATCCTTTATTTTGTCTCGGGATGTGGTAGGGATGAACGAGAAGGGGCGCCCCTTATAGAATGCAAGAAGTCTTGCATCGATGTAAATCATAGTTGATAAAGGTCAGTCAAGAGCCTTTGCCTTTCTAGGACACCTGAGTGAGTATGTGAACTAAATGACACAAGATCTATGCAGATAGATTTTCTGGACTGACACATGCTATACAAATATTTAACATGTCATCTGGATCAGATGAGAGTCAGCGCTTGGCTTTGTAGTTAGTGATGACAGATATTTAGTTTGTAATCTCACCATGCCAATAAACCGGAGTCTTTTAGTTTTGTACATCTAGCTTCAGAGGTTTTGTTACATAAAATTATATACTTGTAACAGAGAGCAGACTAAATATATATTTCTTGGAGTATGAGGCCACCATGCATGGATTTTTGTTGGCTTGATAGGAGAAAAGTTCTGGTAATGTCCAGTCATTTAAGTTTATAGCTGAAAGAATATATCTCTGCCATACTGAATTACGTCCTGCTGTATGTGCATATTCTTGCCTACTACCTAAGATTAAGATACACACCATGAATGCTACCTGCACTGACGACAGCTGGAGCTTGTGGTTGTAAACCTTCCCGCTGCTTTTCTTTGTTGGGACCTATTTGTTATATTTTGTTTTCAAATTTGAATCATGCATTGAACCTGGGTTATAATATGCAGTTTCCTTTTGCAATTAATCTGAATCTCTATGGTGATTTATATTTGCTCTATCCACTATACCGTTTACTTCAAAACGAGGCTATTATGCTGAAACTAGGGCTCCCTCTGGGTAATTCTACCTCTGGTTGGATTCGATCTTGTTTCTATATCTCTTATTTATTTTAGACAAATAGATGAGATGTTGTACTCAAACTATTTTATCGCATGTTCAACCAGAGCAAATTTCACTTTCTTTGTATGACGGAACTGTAGACTGTTTAAAACAGTCGAAAGCAACTGCCATGGCCCGACTGGTTAGGGGAAACGATTGGCATGCCTCATCGCCCACATCTTCCATTCCGTGCATGCTAGGATCATATCTGATGTATGAGTTTTAGAAGACAGTGTATCTTTCTATATTGATGAATTATTTCAGTGTGGTTCTATTTGATAAGAATATTGCAATGTACAAACTACTTGGGTTTAATCAAATGAAAGATGGTTTTTGGGCCACAATATTTACTTCTATATATTGTTTCAATTCTTCTAAATATTGTTTGTTGTATGGCATTTTAATGTATTAAGCTTCACTAATTAGTGAGTTATGCCCAGTGTGTAGAGATCATGGTTAGAGTTTAAATGGAAGTTGGTCGTCCATGTGCAGCTTAGGGAATCGGTGGGGGCCAATGACAATATAAACGAGATTATAAATTAAGAAATAGGTGAGATATATATTTGGAGTATAAGGACAATCTCATGATGCATGTATGGAATAAATTTGTATCTTTATTTATAAAGTATGTGAGCATTCATGTACATATATTGACATGTGTTGCGAGAAAAGTATGGACCGTAGCAACGCACGGGCATTCAACTAGTAATTACAAAATATCAGCACAAGAAAGGAAATCTTATGAATGCTACAGTAAAAACCCACCACTTTGGATGCATTTTGGGTGGGTCTTTGTCAACATTTGCGCAATTGTGGTTGTTTCTTGCAGTTTACTCGTGAGATGCAGATTGCTCACAACAAACCGTGTAGATGAAATATAGAAATACGATCAGGAGTAGTACTCGAGCTAAGATGCAAGGTCCGACTGCCCGTATTATTTCAATACTACGCGTACATATGCAAAGCTATCTGAACCTTACACCACCATACAGATTAATAACTCGGCTGCAGAGCAGCATATTCATATCATAGTCAAAAATGGGGTCATAAATATTACTGGCATTGCATATGTCTAGCTGCAGTATCGCACAGAGAATATCACCTAATGGAAAGGATACTTAGAGAACAGTGTGGGCTTATGGCAACATTGCTTAAAAAATCTACATAATATGGTAATCACTCTTGTGCTGAGTGAAGGGCAGATGACACAATGATCACCCAGAGGTGAAAGGATGTGAGCTGACTTCAAACGAAAACTTGCTGATACAACTGACTTCGGGAGTCAACAGCCTGGTTCGCAGAAATGATAAGAGCATCTCTAACAGAGCTCTCAAACCACGCAGAACTATAAAATAACTACCAAACACGGTTCACAAACCTTAAAAACAGAAATAAGAGTGCCCTTAAATGTCGTGGGTCTGTAAAAAAGTTTTAGTGCGACCGGGAAATCAGCCCCGCGGATCTGGAAAAATGTGGATTTCGTGTCTGAACCGAAGAGTTCACATATACTGGAAAGCAGTTGACGGGAGGGAATATTCAGGACGAGCCGGTGAACTTCCGCCATGAAACTCGCCGGAATCCGCCGGAGGACCGCTGGAAGCCGCCGGAGAACCGCCGGAATCAGCTGAAACTGCGGCAGCGGTGCGGCTAGCTTGCTCACTGCTCTCGCTAGTTGGTTGGCTGGTTGCTCGCGCTGGCTGCGCCGGAATCGCCCGCGCTCAGAAGCTAGTTCACGCCGGAATGGAAACATGGATGCAACCCGAGGCAACACGGCGCCTGCGGTAGCAGGCGAGCACAGCCCGGATGAAAAACAACATGAATGAAAACAGGGATGTAACCCGAGGCGACGCGGCGCCAGCGGTAGCAGGCAAGCGCAGCCCGGAGAAGGTCAGCGAGGGAGAGGCAGCCAAAAATGTCTTCGAGGGCGTACTCAGGGAGGACATCGTTCGTCGCGGTCGCCTCTGGATTCACCGGTGTTGGGGGAGGAACCGAGGTGGAAAAAGATGGGGTTTTTGCCTTGCCTTTGGCTTGGTCTTGGTTTTGGTTTTGCTTCTGTTCTTCTGCGCCATGGTTGGAGACTTGGAGTTGAGTGGCAGGAGGGTTGTGGAGTTGTGGTTGTAGAAAGTGGCGTATGCACAAGTCTTTTCCTCGTTCTAGAACGGACATGTTTTTTGAACGTTGGTATTAGGATCAACGGACCGATCCAAACGAATATAGAGTACCTTTTATTCGGGCTTTTTGTTCGTTTGGATCCGAACAACGGTCTGATCATGTCCGGGATCCCTTTCTATCCACTGCCCCCAAGGGATCGACGCAAATCCGCTCGACCAAGGTTTTAACTAGTTATTATCATTTTTTTATCAGTGTTTTTGGTTATTATTTCCCGCCGTGTTTGGACTGTCAAACAGTCTCGCGGACCTGTCTACAGCACACAAGATTAAAACGTAACCAACTCCCCAGTCGTTGAAGCTAGCTACCAGCTAGCTCGCAACGCACATGCTGTCCCGTAGTGCACCGCAACTTTTTTATTGCTTATGGATGACCTATAAGCAGTGGCCGAGCCAAAGGCTATGTCAGGTATGCACTGGCATACCCGGCAGCCCGGCCACACAACGACCTACATATACTACTCCGTATATTAGTATATATAAAAAAAGGAAGGAGCTGATTAAAAAAGGAAGGAGTTGATCGTATCTTGTACAACCTCGGAAAAAAAGGACAAACCGATCTCAAACAGAACTACTGCCGGTCGCTCGCACTACCTTAAATATCAGATCGTTTACCGACACCACGATCAGATCGCTCACCGGCACCACGATCAGATCGCTTACGAGTCGCGCCACCGGTCGCCGCAACTATTAGTATATCTGATCGCTTGAGAGTCTCACCGCCGGCCGCCGGTCAGCTAGAAGCCCACGTACTTATTAAATAGTTGATTATCTGTATTGATTTTAAGCATATAGTTTATTATTGTGCATAGACATTCATACTTATATCATTTTATTTTTAAATTATGTAGTTATGAAGAGAGATGGAGACATTGCGTCCCTTTTTCAGAAACACGCAGCAAAAAAAAATGTTACAATTGCTTCAAATTCGTCTCTTGTTGAAAATGTGGTGCAAGAGCACATAGAAGAGAAAGAGAGCTTAGTTGAAGAAGTTGTAAATGATATGCCCCCACCACCGCCGCAGTCGCCGCCACCACCACCACCATCGTCGCCACCGCCGCCGGTTTATGACATCAACAATCTTCCCCATGATCCAGGTGAAAGACAACCCATTCAAAGTTATCATGTTAATGATCAAGATGCAATTCGAAGAGCATATATTCTTAAAGGGCCAGCCAAACCATATACACATGTTTTTCCTAAAAGAAAGATTGCAGATAGACTTCGCCAATTCAATTTTGTATGGCTGAATACTCATGAATGGCTTGAATATAGTGTCAAGAGAGATTCAGCGTTTTGCTTTGTATGCTACTTATTCAAGAAGGGTACCGGGTCAGATGCATTTATCGTCAATGGCTGGAGAAACTGGAATATCGGAGAGAAAGCTCTTTTAAAACGTCTGGGTTCTAAGGCACATACTGCAGCTCAAGAGAGATATGTTGGCTTTAGGAATCCGAAGGTTGCAATTGATTATCACATAGATAAGTGGACTGATGAGGATCTTCGTCTTTACAAGATAAGGTTGACTTATTCACTTAGATGTATCAAGTTTCTTTTGCATCAAGGATTGGCATTTCGTGGACATGATGAAAGTGAAGATTCTAGCAACAGAGGAAACTTCCTTGAACTTCTAAAGTTTCTTGCAGGAAATAGTGAAGAAGTCCATAAGTATGTTTTGAACAATGCTCCAGGTAATTGCACCTTATCTAGCCCAATGATACAAAATCAGATTATTGAATGTTGCGCTATAGAAACTCGAAAGAAAATCATTGAAGACCTTGGTGATGAGCCCTATGCAATTTTAGCTGATGAGTCTAGTGATATATCACATAAAGAACAACTAGCTCTTTGCTTGCGCTATGTTGATCAATCAGGAAGGCCATGTGAGCACTTTATTGTAGTTGTTCATGTAAATGGCACTACCTCTTTATCACTAAAGAACGCAATTGAAGCTTTACTTGCTAGTCAGGGCTTAACTATGAGTCAAATCCGTGGTCAAGGTTATGATGGGGCTAGCAACATGAAAGGAGATATTAAAGGGTTGAAAACATTGATCATGAAAGAGTCACCTTCTGCTTATTATATTCATTGCTTTGCACATCAGCTCCGGTTAGTTCTTATTGCTGTTGCGAAGGGTAATACTGCTTGCGCGAGTTTTTTGATCAAGTGTCTCTCTTGCTGAATATTATTGGAATTTCTTGTAAGCGTCATGACATGCTTCGAAATGCTAGGCTTCAGACTATCAAGAAAACACTTGATTGTGGTGAACTTGAAACTGGGACTGGATTAAATCAAGAGATGTGTTTGCCAAGGCCTGGTGATACTCGATGGGGTTCTCATTACAAAACTGTATACAACATGGTTGTTATGTTTTCCACAGTTCATGACGTACTCACCGAACTTGCAGATGATACTTCATATAAGGATGATTGGACAAGAATACATTATGTCCTTGGAGCATTTGAGAGCTTTGAGTTTGTTTTCTTTGCACACTTAATAGTTCTTATTCTTGGGTATACAAATGAACTATCTCAGTGTTTGCAAAGAAGGGAGCAAGATATTCTTAATGCAATCAGACTTGTCAATGGGGCAAAGGAGAAAATGCAACAATTCAGGTCTAATGGTTGGGCTCAATTTCTTGAGAGGGTCACTCGGTTTTGCGAAAAACATGGTGTTGAAATTCCTTCTATGGATGATAATTACGTGCCTTATGGAAAATCAACAAGGCGTGCCCGAAACCAAACAAATGACGACCATTTCAGAAGAGAAGTATATATTGGTGTCATCGACAAAATTATTCAGGAGCTTGATAATCGATTTGATGAGGTTAATATGGAGTTATTGTCTCGTATGTCGGCCTTCAATCCTTCAAACTCATTTGCTTCTTTTGATCCAGTCAAGGTACGCAGACTTGCTGAATTCTACCCTAATGATATCCCGGGTAATGATTTGCTAAAGCTTGAGATGCAACTTGATAATTATATTGATGACATGAGACGAGATGAAACATTTCAAGGTATAGAAAATCTTGTTGATCTCTCAGTTAAACTTGTTGAAACAAAGAGACATAGAGTGTATGATATGGTTTACTTGCTTCTGAAATTGGTATTAGTTCTACCGGTGGCGACGGCAGGTGTTGAAAGGGTTTTTTCCGCAATGAATTTAGTGAAAACAAAGTTAAGGAATAAGACGGGTGATAGTCTGTTAAATGATTGTCTAGTCACATACATTGAGCGGAATATTTTCTATGAGGTGGATGAACATGACATAGTGGAGACTTTCATGGCTTTAAGGAATCGTAAGCCAGACAAGTCAAAGAAGTAGTACGGGGAAGGTCACCACAATTGTTCATGGGAGACCAATCATCCTGATTTTTTGTCTCATTTTGTTGTTGACGATGTAACTTTACCTTGTAAAAGCAGTAAGTTTCTTACGCACTCTTTTTCCTTACCAGAGTACCTAAGGGTACTGGAAGGTTTTTAATGAGGCGGCTTACTAGATTAATATATTTATCTTTAAAAAGCAAAAAAAATAGTTCTATAAGTTCTTTATCTATCTTTTGAGACTATTAGTATGGGTTTTAAATTTTATCGAAATGACCAATAATTTCTTACAGCATACCCAATGGCAAAATCCTGACTACGCCACTGCCAACAAGTTTGAGTTGTGCCACGTATTGATGTTTATGAAACTCCCTTTCTGATGTTTTACATCAATAACTTGGCTCACTCCACGGTTAATGTATTGACTCCTACTAATAGAGTCTCGCAGGTTCAAATCGAGTGAGCATAAATGTAGCTATATGTAGCTACTGGTACAGTCTTGCTAGCTCAAATCCAATTACAACAACGGGAGTGCAAACGTTATATCTTGAGTTTGAATTGTTTTAGTATGAAATAGTCAAGGTGTTTTCAATGATATGCCTATGTTTTACATACCTGCAAAGAAAATTTATGTATTTTACAAGCTTGTGAAATCTCGATCAGATATCTTATATTCTGGATACACAAATATGATAACATCTGACAAATTTTACAGTATTAAAATATGCATGTCACATCTACAATTTTTTCATCATTGACTACATCCAAAAATCTTATTGGGAATTTCGATTTTTTATAACTACGCGCTAACTTGAACTCGACCTTCTTTTGAAGTTTCGACAAAGCCTTTTGTACAGTAAATACGAAAACCACATAGGGAAACAGAGCTAAAGAGAAAAAAAGTAAACAAAAACATGCTTCCTTATCAATTCCTACGGCTCTGTTTGAATGTCCATATTGGAGCAAATAATTGGGAATTGGAATTGTATTTCTCAAATTCTGATGTTTGGTTGTGTTTGGAATTGGAAACTGGAATTGGTAGCCGAATTCCATGGAATTGAAATTGTTCATGCCCCTACACATGTTTCATTCTATGCTTGTTTGTCAAAACTTTTCTCTCTCTCTTGTTCGTGCATATGCTGACGGATTTTGGTCTACGACTGCTACGTAACTAGACGAATACAAGGTTCGATTTCAAAATTAGAACGGACCATGCATCGGATGATTGAAATCGCATCAACTTTTTGCTCACAAAAAATCTAGATGCATGAAGGAGATAAGCTACACAAATGCGATCAAGAGCAGTACTGATTCTAAGCTGCAATGTCCTACTACCAAAAAATTCAAGACTTGGGTCTGTCCTAGCGTACATATGAGAGCTATTTGATCGTCCATCACACATGCATGCAAAATTAACGAGTCAAGGAGTAGGAAATCAGTAAAAAGTGCGGTAAATATGAAACTAAGGCACATTACCCTGCTTTATATAGAAAGCAAAGAAGTTTTACAAATGCGACCACACGACCCAGCCCGAGCACAAACCGCTCGCACAGCTACCAAACACCAAAAACCACCACCCAAAGCCTCCACACAAACTCCCCCCACCAGTTCGCCGAAACCTCTAAAACGACAAAGTTCTGCTACAAGCATAGTTCAACATAGACCAAATACAAGCATAGTTCAACATAGACCAAAAAGTGCCGTAAATACTCTTCGAAAATATAATCTAATCATAGTGGTTACATCAGTTAGATAGTCTTAATACATAACAGGGTAATCTTCTTCCTCTTACGCTGAGTGAAGATGCAGATGGAACTTTGGCACAAGGTGAAAGGATGTGAGCTGACTTCAAACACAAGCTCCGAAGTAAGCACCCTGAATCACAGAAATGATAGAATCATAAGCCACCAAATTTTCTGCAGATCAAACCATTAGAAAACTGTGAACAAACTGGAAGACGATCATTCAAAAAACTGAACTGATTTGTAACAGAAAAGACAATCTCTGGTATAAAAACAATTCAATACATGGATGAGTAGTCACTCTTCCAGTTAAAGATTTTGAAAAGATTTTCTGAGAGATTATACAAATTCAGCTGAAGAAAAAAGATGCTGACAATTGCAAGAAGAGTTATGTATCAAATGCTTAAACTGAAAAGCCATCTACAAGTAGACTGCTACTACCAACATATATAAGTAAATAAAATGACTGCTGACAGCATTGAGAAAAATTTCAACAGATCGAGATCTCAAAATATATAAGGTAGTTCCAGGGAACAAAGGTAGTTCACAGCAAATGAGTCAATAAGCAACATATAAAAAAAATAGTGATATGAAAGTTCCACACCAATTATATCCACCGGTTTCAGATTTCTTGGATCGTCAAAATGTTCAGGAAACAGTCAGTGTCATTTATAGTTAGAAAAGTGTAAACAAACTAGACGGCGATCATTAAAAACTGAACTGATTTTCAACAAAAAAGATAATATCATGTACGAAACAATTTGAGATTCATCCAAAAATAATAAAAAAATAATTTGAGACAGGCATGAATAGTCACTCTTCCAACTAAAGATTTTTGGAAACAGCTTTCTTAGAGACTATACAAATTCAGATGAACAAGAAAATGCTAAGAATTACGACAAGAGTCTTGTATCAAATGGTTAACCTGAAAATCCATCTACAAGTAGACTGCTACTCCCAACATATATAAGTAAATAAAATGAATGCTGATAGCCTTTAGTGATTTCAACATATCGAAATTTCAGAATGTAAGGTAGTTTCAGGGAACAAAAGCACTTAACGGCTAATGAGGCGATGAACAACATATATAAAATAGTCATATGAAATTTCCACACCAATTATAACCAGTGGTTCCAGATTTCTTAGATTTTTTCAAAAAAAATGGAAACACGCAGTCATGGTTACTTTTAGCTTTGTTTTTCTACAGAGTTTAGCTAATCGACGTTACTAAGGCTGCGATCACTTGGCAGAGTGAGTAAAAATGTTGCTTTTTTCGGTTCTAGTTGTTAAGAACCACAACAAATAAAAATATTTGATTCTTTAGAAAATTCAAGGTGCATGCAGCATGCATCACAAATATTTTACATATTCAAGTCTATTTTCCCGGAGTTCTCATTGGAGTTTAGGAAATGCAAGCACATGTATTGTGAAAAGTATCCAGAGCTAAGGTTCCAGCTGCAACCATATTAAAAGATGGGCTGTAACACATTTTATCTTTGAAGTTGTGTAACAAACTTTAACTTCATTCAAGTTAATAGTTAACCACCCCAGCTTTCAAAACCACTACATTTTTCGAGTTTTGGAGGTAATATAACCTATAAGATCAATATAGGATCATGAGTACTTGTACGGGGTGTTAATTCGATCTTGTAACACCAGCCTTATATATCTCAAACCTACAGGAATGAGGAAAGGAGGTGTGACCAAAACTTCTAAATCAGAAATGCATTTTGGAATTATTGCCGTAGATTCATTTTGAGATGATCACCTTCAGTACCATAGCTATCTTGCACTATAAAATCCTGATAGCTTTGCATTGCCGGAAAGACAAATGTGCTACGAACACTAGTAGTCTGCTCCAAATCTAATGCATTTGCAACACACTACTCGAGGCAGCAAATGATCTGAGAAACAATTCACATGACCAAGCAAGCAACAGAGAAGGGAAGCGAGGTTTTACCACTTAATTGACAGGAAGTCATGAGTACTCTGGAGCGAGGAAGGCAGGCGGCCACGCGGGGAAGTAGGCGAAGATGGGGTGCCCCCACTCCCTGCCATCCTCCGTCGCAAGGCGCTCCATCTCGCCGGTGTCCAGATGCAGCGAGTAGCGGCCGTACCCAAACGACTGGATGAAGACCTTGCCGGTGCGGCCCGCGTCCATGTCGCTGGGCCAAACGTTGAAGATCCTGCTAGCAATGTCCGTGGGCAGGCCCGGCAACGCCTCCCACACGACGCGCATGCTCAACATCTCCCTGTCGAGAATCCAGCCGTTGTCGCCGCACCTGGCCTCGCCGTCGCCGCGCACCCAGAGCTGCAGCTGCCTGGAGCGGCTGGCCATTGCCATGATGCAGAGGCGGCCGTCCTCCGGCGTCTCCGCGACGCGCCAGGTGCAGAAGTGGTCCGCCAGCTCGGCCGGGGCCCGCAGGTATGAGAAGCGCAGCGTGGCGGGGTCCAGCACGAGCACGCGTCCGGAGTTGCAGATGTGCCAGTACATCTTGCCGGCGGCGTGCGCGCAGCGGCGCTTGAACCAGTGCGGGTCGAAGTCGACGAGGACGTCCTTGTCCCGGGAGAGCGCGCGCCATGTGGTGGTGCAGTTGGTGTTGTTGTCGCCGCTGTCGGAGACGGAGGCGACCCAGGCGCGCGGGTGGCCGCCGTCGACGGCGAAGCAGACGACCTCGAAGCAGAGCTTGGAGGGGTGGGCGCGGGAGAGCAGCGCGGAGCCGATGTAGTACCTGGAGCTGCGCCAGCGGCGGTCGTCGGGGACGGCGTCGCGCGGCGGCGGCGGGAGGAGCACGCTGCGGCGCGTGGCGGGGTCGAGGACGAGGATGCGGGGGATGATCGGCTTGGGGAGCGGCACGGCCGGCTCGAGGAGCAGGAGGCCCTGGTGACAGTCCTGGAGCTTGAAGCGGGAGGCCTCCGGCGCGAAGTCGAGGGAGAGGCGCGGGGATGAGGCGTTGAGCGGGGCGAAGACGGCGTCGTGGTGGGCCGGCTCGGCCTTGATGGGCGGCGGGGGAGGGGTGTTGACGGGGTGGAAGAAGTAGCCGAGGAGGGGGGGCGCGCGTGGCAGGCAGCGCGCGGCTGCGCGGCGCCAGCGGTGGCAGGCGAGGGCGGCGCGGAGGAGGTCGGCGAGGGGGAGGCGGCGGAGGATGTGGCGGAGGTCGTCCCCGGTGAGGACGTCGATTGTGGACGCCCCCGGCTGTGGCTCCGGCTCCGGCTCCACCGGCGGTGAAGGCAGGGCCGAGGTGGGCGACGCGGAGGAGGGTTGGGTCTTGGGCTTGCGCCGGTTCTTCCGCGCCATTGCTGCTGCTGCTGCTGCTGGAGGGTTCTGGCAGGAAAGAGAGGCCTTGGGAGGACCAGTAGAAGGAGTGAGGCAGGCAACAAGGTTTGTTGTCTCGTCTCCATGCTGCAGAAGCAGATCACTGTTCTAGTCTCACCGAAGAGCAAAGCAAAAGATGGTGGCTGCAGCTGCACTGCACATCACTTGGCTGCGGTGGAGTGCTCTGCTGCCCGTCTGCAGAACCAAAGCTACAGGAGATCATCAAAGTTTCTTTCTTTCTCCTGTGCTGCCTGTCTCTGCTGCTGCCGCGGCCAATGGGATCAGACTGCCATGGATACAGCGAAACCAGCGATGCACATCATGCATGCCCAGAACAAATAAACAAAACTTCTTTTGCAGCAAACCACATGTTTTTATCTAAGGGAGTGCTTATGTCTCAGGTAACTGATTTTTTCTTAAGTCTCAGTCAGCTCAGAAAAGTGCAACTGCAGTTTAAAAAAAATGCAACTGGAACTAGACTTAAGAAATTCTCAGGCGCCTTAGAATTAGTTTATCTAATTAGTTGTATCTAACTTCAATATACCGATTAATCTTATTTTGAGTTAATTTTTACAAGTAACAACAGACTTTCTTTCAGTTGCACCAAACATGGAAATAAATTCTAAGTTCTCTTTACAATTGGTGTATCAGGACGTGCGGCTAAGAGAGCTCGAGAGTTAGGTGTAATTAATTAGATAAAATATATGACTTCCTTGAAAAAAATGTGCCACAATGCATGGGATTCACGTTCATATGAGATTAATCGTTTTATTTAGGTTACGTGCAACCTATTTAAAAAATGTGTGTCATTCTGGATAAAAGCAATTTTATTTTGATGTTATATGAATAAGTGTCACAAAACCTCGTGTTAGCTGCAACTAATTGATCGAAAATCAAGTCTAATGATGATTTTGGGCTGAGTGCAACTAATTAGACAAAAATGTGTAGTCTGCTGCAAAAGAGATTTTATTTCTATGTTTTGTGCAACAAATTAATAAAGTGTGGTGTTAGGTGTAATTTTCTACTCGCTCGTTCCTCGGAACGAGCCGGCACGCCGTGGAAGCTGGAGCTGTTTTAATGGCGTGGAGGCATCACGACAAACAAAGGGAAGAGATGGTGGCGGTGCAGTGGCAAAAATTTGGTCTCCTTAATACGGATCGATTTGGTCTTGGGCCTGATTGACCCGGATATGGGCCGAGGTAGATTCGTGCCTGCTTCCAGTGGATAGAAAGGGAGACGGAGCCGGATGCGGAGCGAATTCCGATTCCTCGTCTGACTCGACTCGATCCTCCCTCTGGCCCGTCCTACAAATTCAGCAAGCCCCCGTCCTCCCGATCACAACCAACTCAACTCATCATCAATCATCATACGCTCGCAGTAAGATCGATCGATCGTACGTACGCCGTGCTCGCAGCAAGGTCGCCGTCGTCGACGATGAACTCCAAGTCCAAACCCAGCTGCCACTACGACGGTACCATCTCCTTCCCGTCGATGGCACACGAGGAGGACGACATGAACATGACCGATCAGGAGTTCGACGAGCGTTGCGGACAGTACGGGCCCACGCGTTCCTCTCGCCGGAAAACAGAGCCCGCCGCCGCGCCGGTCGTCCAGGGCATGACGATCTGCACCATCACCTACGAGAAGGGCTTCGCCGTGTTCTCGGACGGCGTCGCGGCGGCCGAGGAAGAAGAGACGGACTCGGACTACGATGCCGAGGAAGAAGAGGCGAACTCGGACTGCGATGATGCGAAGGAAGAGATGGTCTCGGACACGGAGGCGGAGGAGGCGGACACCGGGAACGATGATGGAGAGACAGACGCGGCAGATGAGTCGGACACCGGCAGGCAGTGATGCGGAGACGGAACAGAGAGAGACGTGGAGTGACTGGTGACGCAGCGCATAGACGACGCCGACTATGATATACTAGTTGAATTCGGCGTGGCGACACGCCGCGCCCTTTAAGAGAAAATTTATGTATGAAATGTTTTGTTGTACTGGCATAATATATGTTACATGCAGGTTGTGGAGATTGTGATTATCGTGTTACACCTTACTGCTAATTTTAGTTATGCTTAGCTGTAACAATATGTGCACGCTTCTGTAATATAGGTGCATAATTACACAAAGATTGCATTAGCTAACAGGGTGCTTGTCCATGCAGAACAGTAGATCTGGTAATGTATTCTATTTATGTATTCTATTTACAAAACAAAAAACAGGAACTTTCAAGAAACATACTGCTGATTCGATTGACATAGTGGATTGATGATTGTCGAAGAGGTAGCGGCTTGATCAATATGGTAGCCGTATAGTCATCACAGGATCTACGACATAGTGGCGCCATTCGTCATTCGTCATTCGTCATGATTGCCTTAGGGACAGCGGCTTGATAATATGGTAGCCATGTTGCTGTCACCAAAACTATCACATGGGATTTATATTAGGTTAATCTAAGTTCTGAACTGAAATGTATTTAAATGGAGTGTGTTAGAAGCCATACGGAGTTTGTGTAACAACCGGTATGAAAAATATACATACATGTGTTTGTAGCCTTGGCTGATGTTCCTCAGTCTGATGACAATAATTGTGCAAAAACTTCATTTGTGGTGCCTTCATAGTAAACTGTTGTCGGCAATGCATTATAAGAGTTGGAAACCAATGTAGGAATAAAAGGAATAAGTTTAGGAGCGGATGTATCAGTACATGGGATTTCGTCGATGACGCTGTTGTCGATGTCGGCGCAAGTGTCAGCGACGATGTTGCTGTCCGTAGCGACAGAGTCATCGTCTTCGATGTCGTAGTCTGCTACAACGACATCATCAGCGGTGGTGTTTCTGTTTGCCGATAGATCTTCATGGTTGTACTCGAGAGGAAGGCACCAACTATTCATGTAACCTTGTAGGTACAAATGAATCCAGAAAAACAATGCATAATCTTGATCTTCGTCCAACCTGCATTGATACATATTAAGAATAAGTAGTGAGAGCTACTGGAAGGTAACAATATTACTTTCTATGAGATAACCGGGGAGTACAATCAAGAATAAAGTTGTAAGTAATATCTATCAATTACATTTGCTGCTATAATAATTCTCCTGTTTATCAAGAAGAACACATACCTACGAAAGCACCAAGTCTAGAACGAAAGTATTCACTTACTTGAGTACAGGAAGAGTGAGATATACGAACTGTTAATACGTTCTGATGTTTAACTTAGATGGAATAATAGCATATTATATTGTTAGACCTAAGCAGAATGGGGCTGAGGAAGGCACCAACTATTCATGTAACCTTGTAGGTACAAATAAATCCAGAAAAACAATGCATAATCTTGATCTTCATCCAACCTGCATTGATACATATTAAGAATAAGTAGTGAGAGCTACTGGAAGGCAACAATATTACTTTCTATGAGATAACCGGGGACTACAATCAAGAATAAAGTTGTAAGTAATATCTATCAATTACATTTGCTGCTATAATAATTCTCCTGTTTATTAAGAAGAACACATACCTACGAAAGCACCAAGTCTAGAACGAAAGTATTCACTTACTTGAGTACAGGAAGAGTGAGATATACGAACCGTTAATACGTTCTGATGTTTAACTTAGATGAAATAGTAGCATATTATATTGTTAGACCTAAGCAGAATGGCCTAAGCATGGAGAACTCGATGCAGAAAAATTCTTCACCTAAAAAGATATACTGCATTGGAAATATAAAATATACTATGTTCAATATTTAAATCTCTATGTGTAGGCTATATTTGTGTAGTGCCAAGTGAACTTATAGATAGCTTTTTTAAGTCACTACTACTCAGAAGGAGTTGACAACATATCATTTTGTTCCATAAACAACCTCAGATTGATCAGATAAATGAGTTGGCCTAAGCACTTTAACAATAACTATGGAGGTAAAATAATTGCAAGAGAGTATCGTAAAAAAGTATCAACTATAAAAAGTTTGGCTTACTATAGAAATCTTATCAAATATGAACTACCCTTTCAAGATAGCAAATCAATTATAATCTCACATAAGAAATAAAGTGAATGTGCATGCATATTTCTGTTATGTCCTTAGTGACAACTGACAACAACTATCCAGTGAATGTGCATGCATATTTCAATAGAACATCACAGCCCTGTAGTACAACATGAATGGAGCTTTAAAATGATGATCTCTAAAAGGAGGCACAAAAGCAATAAGCCTATTTGATACAAAAATCTTGTAAAGCTTATGAAACAACCTAATTGAGAAATCTGGCACCAGCCTAAACTGAAACAGAATCCTCTGTTAAGATGACATCTCCAGTTTGCCATCAGGCTAAAAGTAAAGCAAATCTGGTCTCGGGGAAGGAAATTACTGTAACGAAAAGCAGTACTCACTTACAGTAACGCCTATGGAATGGATTGTAAATTTATCATTTACCCAATCAAGCAATAAATGAGATGTTCGAGTATTAAGGAAACAACTTATTTCTTTCATTATTATCCATAGTCCTGGCATGCAAGGACGCACTTAGCCTTTATCCGTCGGGAACAAATTAAGAATAATGCAAAATATAGAATGTGTGGACACTAATTATTCTTGCAAGATAATGCGACTGCAGAATATATATCTTTCTTGAGAGATGATGTATCATACACCAACCATATGGACGCTCTGATTTTACTGAAAGAACAGCTCTTAAACACAGTGAACAAAGATATATATGTCATAACAAAAAATTCAGGGTTTCTGATATAAAGATCTCCCTACCCAGAAACACAAGGAAAAAATCTTCGGAAGGCTTCGACTGGATGGGTTCCTCGATACAGCACAACTTCCTGTCCAGAATTCCCAGATAATCTGTACTGAACACTTTGTTTACCTGTCGATATTGAGAGGGCTTGATTTAGTTGGGGATTTAGGGTTAGAGGGGATTGGGGTTCTTTCTCTGGTACTCGATTGATGTGAGTTGGGAGAGGCAGGGGCGAAGGGAACCCTGCCATGGGGCGCAGGCTGAGGATTCCGGAAAGAATTTGGTCAAGCGGGTGGACGGGGTGAGATGTGTTGGCCTGGGCAGAGCAAGAACGAAAGAAAGGAGAGACAGGACCAGAATGGCCGGAGAAAAGGAAGAGATAGGGTGGAGGATGGCCGGAGTTCGCACCTGGCGATACAACCGCGGAGTTCCTACGTCGCGTCTCCTGTCGAGTCCCTCCCTCTTTCTCTCTCTCTCTCTCGGGTACGAAAGCGAAGGATTTGCGAGGACATGCGGCGGCCCATGGTCTGCCACGGCCGGTTTGCTCCACGTCGGGCACCGAGACGAAGATGCGCCGACGAACCGAGACGGCGACGCGCCCGCGGCCGAGTCGAAGTTGTGGCCGCGCGGCGGCGGCTCGGATCACTTCGAAGTTGTGGCCGCGCGGCGGCGGCTCGGATCACCTCAAGGCCGCGATCCAGCACGCGTGAGGGAGACGCCAGCTCCAGTTCACGGCCATCTCCGCGTCGACGACTACTTCGACCTTGCCGCGGGGACCGGAGCGGGCACGGAGGCGATCTTGACGGTGTCGAGGTGACGTCCCGCGTCCATTCCTCCGCTTAGATTGAAGCGGTAGAGGAGGCAGACGTCATGGGCTGCTCGGAATCGTGCGGGGATACGCCGAGCGGCGGTGCGGCGCGGCGGCGCCGGCGGCGCCCCGGAGGTCGCGGGAGAGAGGAAGAGGTCGGGGATGACTGTGGAGATGTTTTTGCGCAAACGGCCCTGAGTTTTTTTGGAATTGTATCCAGGTCCCTGGCGGGGGGAAATTGAAAAGTTACTGGTACTGTTCACAATGAACAGTACATCGATCGCTGAGGGAGCGCCATTCCCTCGCGCCTTAATATATAGGGTAATTTTGTACTTTTTGCACTGTAGTAGGATTTCAAGACAGTTTGGCTATGTTTTTTCTAATACCAAGACATATGTGATGATTTCTTACCATTAGTATCGCCTACAATTCTCTTTTCATTCATGCTCCACTTCGACGGATTTTTGCTTCTCGCTTATAAATTTGTGCTCTCTCGCGTTACATCAATAATGGTCGCCTAGCTTACGTAAAATGAAATGAATTAACCTATTTATAACAAATATTTGTATTTAATAGGTTAATTCCATGTGCGTGAGGCTCAACGAAGTCTCCGAAATTTTCACCTCACCGTTGACTCACCACTATTCTCGCGGGCATTCAACCTTTGTGTCCCTACTCCCACACCCATCTGCACCCTCTTCGTCGTTCCTCGATCTGATTTTGGGCGGAGAAGAGCTTTCTCGAGCTCTGACACCATTTCTGGCCGTCCTCATGGCATGTGGATGCTTCCCCGCGTCTTTCCCGACCCTTACCCGATATGTGCTACCCTTTGACCGACAAGTTTTTCTGATGCATGGCTTCCATGTTATGACATGTTGCCGTCGTGTGAGCTCTAGCCGCAACTACCCTCCTTGTGAGTCTGATGTCGATGTCATGGTGTCATTTGGTACCAATAGTGACATGGTTTCCCTCGGAGGCAATGTGACCCCACCTATGATTCCGAAGTGTTGTGACTTCTAGGGTTTGTTTGTTTTGAGTTCATGCAAAATTATGCCAATTTGATTTGACTTAGGAATTGTCTCTAGGAATCAACACGTGGGTGCGATCTTAGTCTGGAAGCAAAACAAATGTTTTGAAAGACCTAAACTTCACAATCGATGAAAAGAAGAAGAGCAAGGAAGAGTTTTTTTTACTGTAACTACGGCGGGCTCGGGAAGAGCCAGCCTGAACCTCTTTATAGAAAGAAATAACAGCCAAAGTTCAGAGCGAGAGTTACATGGGAGGGGGGGGGGGGGGGGGTCGAGAGGTACAAAGGGAAAGGACCTTAATATACAAAACAAGGTGTCTATGGGGGATCGAAAAGATGAGGAAGAGTTAGAGCTAGCTCAAGAGGCAATGCGGAAGATGGAGGAAGAGATGAAGAAGACAAGAACAAAATAGAAGACGAGACAAATAGAGTTACACATAGTCCGATATCGTTCATAATTGCAAGACTAAGTCGGATGCAACTCGGTTGAAGATAGAAAAGACCAAGAGATCTGACACCGAGAAAAAAAAAATCCTACAGTATGCATTTGGAGCTGATGTTATCATAATCCTGATTATAACCGCAATATTTGAATCATTTAGAATCACTAGGTTTATTTTTAAGTAATATTATTTATAGGTGTTCCCGCTCAAATAAAATTTAGGGGCCAGTTTTAGGAAATCTATTAGAGACAATCACTCTTAAATCTCTAAATATTTCTCTCTCGTGTCCCTAAAACACGTATATGGAGCTAAAAGTAGAGGGGGTCTAATGTGGATGCTCTTACACGTACTATTTGTACACCAATACTGTTGTCTACCATACTTCCTTCTCGCAACACATCCGTGATAGACTCTTTGAACTGCATGATTAAGAAAACATTGTAATACAAAAAAAATGCAAGTGAAAAAATAGAGGATTATGAATATACAAGGGAACAAAAATAAGCGGGTCGATCATAAGATTTGTGAGCAGAAATAGAAATCTTGGTGAAGCAATTCTTGTGATCCAAAGGGTTTCCGTAGCAACCTTTCTGCTGGTTGAACTCTTTCAGAATTGTTAATAAAAATCCATCAAATCTAAGAGGCCTGAATAAGAACTTTCATTTTTGAAAAGAGTGGCCTTTAACCTTTGATGCATAAGGAGGAACAAGCAGTGGGAAAGTGACTCTAAGGCAAGTTTGTAGCCAGTACCGAGGTACAAGATAATTTTTTTGTACATTACAAGCTTCAACTATGTGGGTCGCTAATAATGCGTTCTCAAATTTATTTGAGTCCTGCAGCGTGGAGAATATTATCACCATCCGTCTGCAAGGTGGGGATGCTAGTGTGGTACCTGTCCCTGTCAAGCGTGGGTTTAAGTATGAAGCTATGTGGCGCCGGGCGGAGGACTATGCTGGAGTGGTGGAAACAACCTGGAAGAGAAACAGTGATGGGCCGAATTCGCTACACTCTACATGGGCTAGTCTCACTCAGATGGCGCGGTCGCTGAGGGACTGGAGTCGAATTTCCTTTGGCTCTGTCCGACGCGAAATTCAGCGCCTGGAGAAGCAAATACGCTCCCTGCGGAACTCCCCATTATCGGATGTGGTGATTGAGGAGGAAAAGTGAGTGGAACGCCAACTCTGTGAGCTCTTTGAGCGTGAAGAGATCATGGCCAGGCAAAGATCACGCGTGGAGTGGCTTCGGGAAGGGGACCGTAATACGGCATTTTTTCATGCAAAAGCATCAGCGAGAAGGAAGACAAATCGCATCGATGCTTTAGTGCGAGATAATGGCTCGGTTTGTACAGATCAAGCTGAGATCAAGGAGATGGTTCATCATTTTTATGAGGAGTTGTTCACCTCGGAAACGCTGGTAACGATGGATACTGTTATGGAGGCCATTCCAACGGAGGTGGATGATCAAATGAATGCCGATTTGTGCAAACCGTATTGTAATGACGAGATTAAGGTGGCTCTCTTCCAGATGGGGCCCACCAAGGCGCCTGGGCCTGATGGCTTCCCGGCCATGTTTTACCAAGTGCACTGGGATCTCGTTCAGAATGAGGTTTGCGATGCCGTCAGATGTTTCTTGGGAGGAGGTGATATTCCGGAGGGCTTTTGTGACTCGGTTATTGTGCTTATTCCCAAGGTAATGAATGCTAAACACCTGTCAAAATTCCGGCCTATAAGCTTGTGTAATGTCTTGTATAAGATTGCGTCCAAAGTGGTCGCCAACAGGTTAAAGCTGATTTTGCCAGATGTTATCTCAGACTATCAAAGTGCTTTCGTGCCTGGCCGATTGCTAACGGATAATGCTCTCATTGCATATGAAAGCTTGCACACTGTCCGTCGTCAGAGTAACAAGAGTCCTTTCTTTGCCCTCAAGATCGATATGATGAAGGCTTATGATCGTATCGAGTGGGAATATTTGCATGGCTGTCTCACTAAGCTTGGCTTTGCTCCGGAGTGGATTGCTTCGGTTATGAGATGTGTCACTTTGGCCCGTTATGCTGTCAAGGTAAACGGTGATCTAACCTCCCCCGTGGTACCATCGAGGGGAATTCGACAGGGAGACCCAATTAGTCCGTATTTGTTTCTTTTATGCACGGAAGGATTGTCATGCTTAATGCAGAAGAAGGAGGGCCTTGGTGAGCTACAAGGATTACGCAATGGTCGAAAAGGCCCCTCTATTTCACATTTACTCTTCGCAGATGACAGTATTTTCTTTGCACGAAGCGACACTCAGAGTGTTCAAACACTTAAATGGGTACTGACTACGTATTGTGAGGCCTCTGGACAACGTATCAATCTTCAGAAGTCTTCTGTCTTCTTTGGGAAGAAGTGCCAGGACAGTGTCAGGGCTTTTGTGAAGAATACATTGGATGTTACCAATGAAATTCTCCAAGACTGTTACTTGGGGATGCCAACTGAGATTGCGAGAGCTGCCACGTCATCGTTCAAGTTTCTCGCTGACAGGGTGTGGCGATGTGTGTCCAGTGTATCTGGACGCCCATTGTCGAGGGCTGGCAAGGAGGAGTGGCTAAAGGCGGTTGTGCAGGCTATCCCGAATCACATCATGAGTTGCTTCCAGGTGCCGGTATCGACATGTGATAAAATGAAAACAAGTGTCGCTGATCATTGGTGGGGCTTCGAGGATGGATGCAAGAAGATGCATTGGAAGTCTTGGGCTTGGATGTCTTCTCCTAAATCACTTGGTGGCCTCGGGTTTAGAGACTTCGTTCTCTTTAACCAAGCAATGCTGGGCAAACAATGCTGGCGATTAATGACGGATCCATCGTCGCTATGCGCAAGGGTGCTCAAGGGACGGTACTTCCCTGATACTGACTTCATGTCCGCTGTCAAACCGAGATCTTCATCTTTCACTTGGAGGTCTATATTGTTTGGTCGGGACCTATTGCTGCGAGGGATCAGATGGGGCATTGGTAATGGTGATCGTGTCAGTATTATGAAGGACAACTGGATTCCAGGTGTTCCTAAAGGCATGTTTCAACCTCTATCGCCGATCCCTGATAATGCCAAAGTGCGGTATCTGATGAATGTGGAGGGTACGGCCTGGGAGGTGGACATTGTCCATGCGTTTTTCCATAGGGAATTGGCGGACACTATCCTACAGATTCCAATTAGCCGACATGGGGGTGATGATTTTATTTCTTGGCCCCTGGATAAAAAGGGAATCTACTCTGTGAAATCAGCTTATAACCTGGCGCGTACCGCTTCGTTCTTCACTAAACAAGCGAGCGCGGGGAAGGGAGCTGTCTCTGGTCGTGATCTGCTAGAGAAGAGCTGGAAATCCGTTTGGTCTATCCTTGCGCCAGGCAAAATGAAGATTGTTCTGTGGAGGATTATACATGATTGTCTTCCGACTGGACATCAACTGATGCATCGACACATACCGGCTGATGCAGGGTGTGTGTTTTGTGGGCAAGAAGAGAGAGTGGAACATCTTTTCCTTCTTTGCCCGTTTGCAAGAGCTGTGTGGGATGGGGTCAAAGAGGTGTACCCAGTTCATCTACACAGGAAGGATCTCGTCAATGCGAAACAGTGGGTTTTTGAGTTCCTGAAGCGTGAGAAAGGAACCAACTCGACTGTTCTGGCTATTGTGTGTTGGCATATCTGGGAGGCTAGGAATGATGCTCGGAACAATGATGTGCAACTCAATCCTGCACGTTCGGTTTCAAAGATCTTGGCCTATGTGGAGATGGTTGAGACTCATCTCAAGAAGTCTCCAGGGGAGGCTCAGAAGACCAGCGCGCCCTCGAACCCTAGGTGGGTTCCGCCGCCCAGGGGTTGCGTCTGTGTCAATGTTGACGCAGCTTTGTTTCCGGCTGATCAGCGTATGGGCTGGGGTGCTGTGCTACGTGACCATAATGGAGGTTTCATTCTTTCTGTCAGCGAAGGTATGGATGGTTTCCCGCAGCCGGAACTCGCTGAGGCCATTGCTGTCCGGGGAGCTTTGACGCTTTGCCTAGATCGCGGGGTCAGGACACTTGTTCTTGTCTCCGACTGTCTGTCCATGATCCAGCGCCTTCTATCTGCAACCCGCGATCGCTCGGCGCTGGGTTCCGTGATTGGAGATATCAAGTATTTAACAGCGGACTTTGAGTTCTGCTCGTTTAAATTTTCTCATTGTTCTTCGAATATAGTAGCTCATAAACTGGCTCGATCTGCTGAGCACAGAGTGTGTAATATTTCAGTTGGTGTGATCCCGGAACTAATCCGGGATGAACTTTGTAATGATGTTCCTTGATCAATAAAGTGCTATGTTCTCTCAAAAAAAAACTATGTGGGTCCCTTTTCCGTCGAAAGATAAAGAGATGTGTGGAGCTTTCATTATTGTGGGGAGGAGGGTACTTGGCAATGGAAACCGGAAACCCTCATAAATCTTCAACCACATTCACACATGATATTTTTTTGTATATAAATATATAGGGTGCAATATGAAAATTAAATGAGCGAACGATTTTGAGCAACTATATGACAATTTAAAATTTGAAACTAATTTACCGATGTCGCATGCCTACCTGGTCCATCTCCAAATTCTAGAAGCACCCTTCCTCCTTCTCTCGCAGTGGCGCTTTCGCGGAAGACGAGAGGCAAAACCCCACCACCAGTGAAGCTACAACCCACGGTAGCGATGATTTCCATCCTCACCGAGAACTTCCTCCACGACATCCTCACCGTCTCTCCCTCCTCTGTGCAGCCCTTGCCTATCGCTACATGTGCCCGTGAGCGCCCGCTGCCTGCCTCGGGCACCACCCCTCCTAGGCTACTCCCTTCCCCATGAGCCAACCATCTCGGAAACCGTACTAACCCATATGACGTCGTGTTTGCTCCCCTTGACATCTCCTCCTCGCGTCTCTCCCTCGACTTTGATTTACGTAATTAGGTTTTTCAAAATTCCTAAAATTTAGGTGACATTGTTTTTTGTATTTTTTGTTATATTAATATAATTATTTTCTCCAATGGTATTGCTCATCAATGGGTTACATTAACATTTTAAATAAAGAAAAACAAAGGATCTAAAAACCAAAAGATATAGATTGGAATAATAAAATATACTTTGAACCAAAAATGCGCTCCTTTTTAGAGCTTATGAAGTATGCATGTATCTGCATTGTCTCAGTTCAACTTCTCTTCAGAGCTATTCTCCACAGATTTTGTTTTTAAAATAGTACATTTTTAATACAGAATTTTTTAAAATCATAGCCACCAAATTTGTGCTGCTAGAAACCATTGCCATGGAGGGATCGTAACACCAGCCCAACGGCAAGAAATTTGACAAAGGGGCTCCTTTTTGTGCATAGGCAGAGGCTCTCTCTCTCTCTCTCTCTCTATGACCCTCCTCCAGGCTCCAGCTGTCCAGCTCCAGCCATCCCAGCCATGACGCGGAAGAGCAAAGGCAAGACCAAAAGAAAGCCCACATCTTCCTCCACCTCGGTGGTTCCTTCCCCGACGACGGTGGAGCCGCAGGCCGAGGCGGCGACGACGGCGTCGATCGATGTTGTCACCGACGTCCTCCTCCAGGACATTCTCGGCCGCCTCTCGCACGCCGACCTCCTCCGTGCCGCCATCGCCTCCCACCGCTGGCGCCGCCTGGCCTCCCGCTGCCTCCCTCGCGCACCTCCTCTCCTCGGCTACTTCTACCACCCAACCGAGGTCCCTCCGCCGGTGCCCGCCCCGGATCCCAAGAATGTCGACACCCCCGCCGTGTTCGCTCCCCTCGACGCCTCCTCCCCGCGCCTCTCCCTCGACTTCGCCCCGGACGCCTTCCGCTTCCTCGTATACGACTCCCATCAGGGCCTCCTCCTTCTCGAACCCAGCGACAGTGTCCCCAAGGTGATGCTCCCCCGCTTCCTCGTCCTCGACCCGGCCACCCGCCGCCGCACGGTCCTCTCGCCGCCAACGCGCGACACGGTGCCCGATGACCGCCGCTGGCGCAGCTCGAGGTACTACGTCGGCTCCGCGCTCCTCTCCCGCGCGCACCCGAGCAAGCTCTGCTTCGAGGCCGTCTGCTTCGCCATCGACGGAGGGCACCCTCGCGCCTGGGTCGCGTCCGTCGACGACGGCAAGTGCCGTTGGCGCGCGCTCCCGCGGGACGAGCAGGTCCAGGTCGACTTCGACCCCTACTGGTTCGAGGGACGCGCCGTACACGCCGCCGGGAAGATCTACTGGCACATCTGCTACTCCTGGCGCCTGCTCGTGCTGGACCCTTCCACGCTCAGGTTCTCCTACCTGCCGGTGCCGGACGTGCTGGGTACCGCCAAGTACCGCATCGGCGAAACGCCGGATGGGCGGCTCTGCCTGGTGACCGACGCCGGGAGGCAGCTGCAGCTGTGGGTACGCGGGACGGGCCGGAGGAGCGACAACGGCTGGATTCTGGACCGGAAAATCGCCAACTTGCTCCTGCTGTGCGACATGATTCCTGGCCTGCCCACCGACCCAATGCTCAGAGCCCTGTGCGTCTGGCCCAGCGACATGGACGCCGGTCGCACGGGGAAGGTGTTCATCAAGACGTGGGGATTCGGCCGCTTCTCCTACCATATGGACACCGGCAAGATGGAGCGCCTATCCACCAAACGTGGCAAGGAATATGCCCACCCCATCTTCCCCTACTTCCTCGCATGGCCGCCCGCGTTCCTGGCTCATCCAGAGTAGTGAAAATTTGCGGTAAGTCATCCTCTACTCTTAATTGTGTTGAATTGTTTTTTCCTGGACTAGTTTGTTGCCTGTGCATAGTTCTTTAAGAGTAGGCTAGCTAGTAGAACTTGGAAGCACTAATTTCCATCCTTTCTAGTCTAGGATTACTGAAGCCATTGTGTTCGAAAGAACAAGGTTGGATGCGATCATTCCAATATTTAAGTCTGTTTTAGAAGTTCTAATCACACTTTCTTCTGTCTGTAATCTGTATCTGCTGGAGTAATATAACAGATAATGACACACTTGATACTTCCCCATTTTGTGTTGCATGGTTTAGTCTCTAGTCTACAGATTTTCGTTATCCTATCATGCCGTTGTAGTTGTACTTGTCATTCCGATCCTTTCCAACTTACTACTTCAGATATCCGAATTATTTGTACACACTAACTTCCTATTACGCTTCAAATTAAGCTTGAGGTTGTGCGTTACAGTTCAATTAGGTGGCTTTCCTAGGATAGGACCGGTTTTATGTATGCTATGCCGTTAGTAATTTTGGCATCAGGACCAACACAATGGTTATCTCGGTAACTGTTGCTTTCCGTTGTAATGTTCATCTTGATCAATGCAGTTTGTACATTAGGTTTGCAGTTGAACCACCCACTCACTCTGATTTCCTTGTTCATTTTGATTTATTATAGACAGCTTTGAGGTAACCATCAGAATTAACAAATGCATTGTTAATTTTATATTGGGAGATTAGTGTGCTTGATACTTTTATATGCTTTGTTTCAAGTTTGTGACTGGTCCGAATAGCTTCTGTGTCTGAATGCTATACCTTAGAAATCAGCATCTTAAGCAATCACATCTTACTTCCTACCATAATGTGATTTTTCTCCTAGACAATGGGAGATGGTCCTTTTTTAGGTCATAAAAACTGTCACTAATCAAGTTCCATACTGCTGTCCCAACCGATGTCACTCTTACATTCTCTTAACTTTACAATCAATAGAGATACTACTTGCCCTTATATTTTCTATTGATGATTTATAAGATAACAGAGGTCTAAGAAGGATATTATTCGTATCATGTTGCATATGATTATACATGTGTTTTTCACTGTGTCGTTAATTGGTTGAGTACTAGGGCCGCCCAATTTCATTTAAGAAATTGAGTGTCTTCTTTCTTACAGTCGTTATCGAATCATAGACAAAATAGCAGAACAAGCCTCCGCTATTGCAGCACCATCTGTTTCAGTTTTCTTTTCGTAATTAATGGTGCAATACTTTTAAAAGGTCTTTAAGAGAAAATCTTTCATTAGGTGAACGTCTATTCCCTTCCGGATTTGAATTATAAGAAGTATAAACAGCATAAACATGAGCTTAATTTTCTGGTTACAGCTAACAAATCAGTTTGATATCTTACTACTTGCTCTTCCATTTAGCTCATAAAATTCTGAGGTTCGGTTCAGTACAAGTTCGGTAGCTGATACTTCTGTCATTTCTATGTTTCAGGACTTGGGGCAACTTTGTGTGAAGTCATCTCAGGGGGGCGATTTGAATTTGAGTATCTTGTCATGTACTATGAGACTATTTCAGCAGTTTATTGATGCTATGTCATCCCAGTATCATTTGGACTTGATTATATTCAGCTGGAATGTACTGTCAAATTATGTTTATTTTGGACAATCCATGGTTATCAGTATTATGTATTGCATTTAGCCTTTCCTGTTGTTCTGCCTTATTAACTTGTGAGGTTGGCCACTCTGATTGTCAAGTTAGTAGCTTGAATTTCCACATCTAGTATTTTGGCAGTAGTATGAAACCAGCTTCACACTACTGGGTGTTCAGAAAATGTTTGTGGATAAACTGTGAGATTTGCTCTGGTTCATGTTCTGCTTATATTAGTACAAAACCTGTCACGTCGTGGGTGATCTGGGGGAGGATTAGAGCGGAGAGGGTATATATGACAAGCAACAGACTGAACCCCTGACCTCTGCGGCGCGACGCCAGCTAAGGAGGGGCTGTCACAAGACTTGAGGTAACGAGGGGGATGATAGATTGGTTTATTGCTTGATTCATAACAGCCTAGATGTGAGCTCTATATTACCCACGTTACAAGACTTGAGGCCTAAGGCAATATCCTAACAAACTTGGAACAATACTAATTGGACACGTAAACAAACTCTAGGGGATAAATTCCTGCCAAACTAAAAGATATACGACTGATCCTTTCCTTTAGCCACTTCTGCGTTGGTGCTCCTTGTGGAGGCCTCCTGCGCCTATAGGGGATGCCCCACATGACATCTCTCCCCCCCACCCCCCCCCACCCCCCCCCCCCCCCCCACCCCCACGAGTCAGCTCGTCCTCGAGCTGATGGTCTGGGTATGCCTTCTGAAAATCAGCAAGTGGCATCCAAGAGGCTTCAACAGCTGCACCACCCTTCCACTGGATCAAAAGCTCATGAATACCTCGACAGACACGTGCTTTGAGTACCTTCTCAGGCTGGAGACAAGCTTGACCATGCAGCGTTGACGGTAGTGCTGGAGGAGCCTCTGGAGGATCACCATGCTAGGCAACTGTCCCCACAGGCTGCAATATCTGATATGGTCCAAAGTACCGTGGATCAAGCTTGCCACGACCTTGAACTTGTAGTGAGGCGATGGGCCGGTGCAGCAGGCGGAGCCATACCCACTGGCCAACAGTAAACTCCACCTCTCGGTGCTCACGGTCATAGTGACGCTTGTGGTATTGTTGTGCTTGCTCCAGCCTGTCCTTGATCTCTGCTAGGAACTCATCACTGTCATAAAGCAACTGTTGGACAGCCGGAAGCCGAGATTCACCGTCGGTGTAAGAGCGCAGAATAGGGGGGTCCCTACCGTACGCCACCTTGAAAGGTGTTGTCTTGAGCGATGTCTGGTAGGAAGTGTTGAAGCAATACTCAGCCCAAGGGAGCCAACGGAGCCATTGACGAGGCCGATCACTTGTGAGGCAGCGGAGGTACATCACAATGATCTTGTTAGTCACCTATGACTGACCATCACACTGCGGATGAAAAGCAGAGCTGAGGTTGAGCTTAACGCTTGCCAATCGAAACAACTCTGTCCAGAACTTGCTGGTGAAGATGGGATCACGATCACTCACAATGGAAGATGGAATTCCATGGAGGCGTACCACCGTATCGAAGAAAACTCGTGCGACAGTGCTGGCGGAGTAGGGATAGCCAAGAGGAATGAAATGAGCTGACTTGGAGAAACGGTCAACTACCATTAAGATGACAAACTTGCCGTTGACACGGGCGGACCCTCAACAAAGTCCATGGCAATGTCAGACCATACCATCTCTGGAACGCCTAGGGGCTGTAACACGCCTGCTGGATGCAGCTGCTCACTCTTGTTGTGCTGGCAGGTTGCGCAAGCTCGAATGTACTCCGCAAGCTCGAATGTACTCCTGAACCAGCTTCTGAGCATTGGGGACGTGGAAATCGCCTCGCAGCCTATGCAACGTCTTCTGGATGCCTTCATGTCCCATGCCATGTGCAGCAGTTATTATAGCTGCCAAGGACGGTGAGGATGCTGGCACATATATGCGGCCATCAAGAAGCACTAGGCCATCAACTAGCGACCATGGCCCCCGCTGCTGTCCCGCTATAATTTTTGCACGCGGGTCCAGCAGGGTCTGGTCCGTGTCCGCCTCTTTGCGAAGGGCATCAAAAAGCGTGAAGTGTGGAATGGACATGGCGAACACTATGGCTAGACTGTCTCCCTCACGTCGAGACAGGGCGTCGGCGACAGTGTTCAGTTTTCCTGGCTTGTATTCGACATGGAAATTGAATCCGAGAAGCTTGCTTGCCTAATGGTGCTGTGGTATGGTTGACAAACGTTGATCGAGCAGAAATTTCAAACTGTAATGGTCTGTACGACCACAAAGGTGCGCCCCCAAAGATATGGACGCCAATGCCACACAGCCTGTACCAGCCCAATGAGTTCACGTTCGTATGCTGCAAGCTTGGCTTGGTGTGGTGTTATGGGCTTGCTAAAGAATGCCAGTGGACCAGCACCTTGGTGCAGAACAGCGCCAAAACCGGTGCCAGATGCGTCACACTCGACGACAAAGTCAAGGGCAAAGTCCGGTAGATGCAGGACTGGAGCTGTTGTGAGTGCCTTCTTCAGCAAATTGAAAGCTTTTTCAGCTTCTGCTGACCATGTGAATCCTTGCTTGCGAAGCAGACGGGTGAGAGGCTCGGCGATGGAGCCAAAGTCACGGATGAACTTGCGGTAGTAACCCGCGAGACCCAAGAAACTGCATACAGCCCGCACTGTTCGTGGCAGCGGCCAATCTGCCACGGCTTGAACCTTCTGCTGATCCATGGCAACACCATCAGAGGAGATAACATGCCCTAAATAGGCCACTGTGGTCTCTCCGAATGAGCACTTAGAACGATTTGCTAATAGTTGGTGTTGGCGTAGCGTCTTGAGAACCGCACGCACATGGCGAAGATGGTCAGACCATGAGGAGCTGTAGATGAGAATGTCATAAAAAAATACAAGCACAAACCGGCGTAGAAAAGGATGCAGCACGTCATTCATGAGGGGCTGGAATGTCGCTGGAGCGTTGGTTAGCCCAAAGGGCATCACCACAAATTCAAATAGGCCTTTGGTGAGTTCGGAAGGCTGTCTTCTTGATATCCTCGGGGTGCATCCGCACTTGATGATACCCTGAGCGCAGGTCCAACTTGGTGAATAATTTGGCACCATGGAGCTCATCCAAGAGTTCATCTACCACAGGGATGGGAAACTTATCCTTGATTGTTTTGTCGTTGATAGCGTGGAAGTCAATGCAGAAGCGACACGACTCGTCCTTCTTCCTTACAAGGAGCACCGGTGATGAGAAAGCAGAGTGGCTTTTTCGGATTATCCCTTGGCGAAGCATCTCATCGCATTGCCGCTGAATCTCATCTTTCTGCATGTGGGCGTACCGATATGGGCGCACAACTACTGATTCTGTGCCTGGAAGGAGACGAATGTGGTGGCTGTGTTCTCGTACAGGCGGTAGGCCATAAGGTTCGGCGAAAACGTCGCTGAAGTCATCAAGGAGCTCGTTAAGGACGTCAGTAGTGGCACAACATGTGTGCGTGCTGGCTGAGACGAGCGAGGAAGACCATGCCAGGTCACCTGATGACCGTCTTGAAAGAATGACATGGTGAGCTTGGCAAAGTCCCATATAGCAGGGCCGAGAGTGGCAAGCCAGTGCACGCCTAGGATTATGTCGAACCCTTCGAGCGGTATGGCGTAGCAGTCCATGATGAATGTGCTACCTTCAACTGAGACCACTAGATCGCGACAGACACCCATGATGTTGACGTGATCTCCGTTTGCCACTGTCGCGTGGGTGCCAGGTCGTGGGCGTAGCTGTGCATTGGTTGCCTCCACGACATGGTGAGCGAGGAAGTTATGCGTGGAGCCTGAATCGAGCAGCGCCACCCAATCCTTACCACCAATGGTGACCATGAGTCGCAGGGTATGCCCTGACCGTGGTTGTACACCAGCAATGGCTGCTGGAGAGATGGCCAGGACCTCAGCCTTGGTGATCTCGTCGGCTGCACCGTCATCATCAAGGAAAGGATCAATCTCCATGATGTACAACTTCTTGCAACGATGACCTGGAGCAAATTGCTCGTCGCAGTTGAAGCACATGCCCTGGGCACGACGGGTTGCCATCTCTGCCGGAGACAAGGTACGTCGTTGACGTCCTGTCTGGGCTGCTGCCACCCCTTGAGGTCGATTGGCACCCCTTGGCACTGTCTGTGGTGCTGGCTGAACCCAATTGGCCCGGCGCTCACAAGTTCGTGCCAGGCTCATGGCGTCCAGGAGGGTGTTTGCCCGCCACATCTCAACGTCCATCTGGAGTGGTTCCAACATGTTCGTGGTGTAAATCATAACCTGCTAGTTTGCTGGTAGCCGTGGTGCGCGGCAAAGAAGGGCATTGAATTGCCTGTTGAACTCTGCCACTGTGCATGTGCGCTTGAAAGAGATGAGCTCGCCAAGGGCGTTGCTGCGGGACGGTGGGCCGAATTGGGTGTTAACAGACTCAACCATTTGGCGCCATGAGGGAGTGCCATGGGCGTCCTTATACCGGCCGTACCACAGCTGGGCGTCGCCCACTAGATGGAAAGATGCTATGCCAACTTTCTCAGCTTCCGATGTCCGCTGCACATCGAAGAAGAGATCACAACGGTTCAGCCAAGACAACGGGTCAACCTCGCCGTCGTAAGTGGGGAACTCCATCTTGAAGTAGCGTGGTGGTCTGTCATCGGCAGGGGTGCCAGAGGATGGCGGAAGCAGGCCCTTGGACATCAGAATACCATCTTGGCCGCTAGCCGGGCGCTCCACTGCCTCCATCTCCAGAATCGCCAAGTTATGCGCGTGAGTCTGCTGGTCGATGTCACGGACCGTGCCGGAGAGGCTGTCCACCTTCACAACGAGAGCCTTTTGTTACGCAACAAGCTTCTTCTGGTCGTTGCACATGAGGGTTTGCGTCTTGCACAGAGCCAGCAAGGACTCCTGAATCTTCTCTAGCTTCTCTTCCACGGACATGGTGACGTCGCTGGAAGACATGGTGGGGAGGAAGGTCTTGAATCTGATACCAAGTTGTCACGTCGTGGGTGATCTGGGGGAGGATTAGAGCGAAGAGGGTAGATATGACAAGCAACAGACTGATCCCCTGACCTCTGCGGCGTGACGCCAGCCAAGGAGGGGTTGTTGCACGGTAGAGGCAGGGGAAGAGGTAACGAGGCGATGATAGATTGGTTTATTGCTTGATTCATAACAGGCTAGATGTGAGCTCTATATAATAACCCACGTTACAAGACTTGAGGCCTAAGGCAATATCCTAACAAACTTGGAACAATACTAATTGGACACGTAAACAAACTCTAGGGGATAAATTCCTGTCAAAGTAAAAGAGATACGACTGATCCTTTCCTTTAGCCACTTCTGCCTGAATCCTGTTGCGTTGGTGCTCCTTGTGGAGGCCTCCTGCGCCTATAGGGGATGCCCCACATGACAAAACCAACGCCCTGGGTTTTACGAAAATGTAAATTGTAGAAAAGAGGTTGAAGCGGATATTTAAATTTCTATGAAATTAAGGCACATAAATCAAAATCATATTAACACCATTTTTTAAATCAAAAGCAATCTATAGGCAACCCATTCACCCATGGAGTAGCTATCAAGCTGCGACAGCAGCGTGCGAGACTGTAAACATTATGACACCTGCTGCTCTCTCTGGTATGACGAGGCAGACATGCCACAACTCCACAGCACGCAAAAGATTACGTTCATGGGTCGTGGCTATACCTAGGTTTCCCTGAACGAGCGACTGAACCTAGATACCAGTAGCTCGAACATAGTGTGCCACCAAAATACCATGTTGCTATAGATCGGTCCGACTAATCGCGAAAGAAAATTAATGCACCGGGAAGAGAAAATTAGGAAGGGGACACTGCTATTGGATGATCATGTCATTTGGAACTTAACATGACTTCATACATGTAGTACATATAATGTGCACGATAAATTAGATAATGATCTGGTAATTTGTTGTTCGTACTTACTCTAACATTAGAAAACATTTATGCTGCATTACTTTAACATAATATATAACTTATTGTATAGTAGCTTCACTACGGGAATCACAGCGCAGCCCGACGGCAATTTCAACGCCGACGGCAATTTGTCGGAACCGTTGGCGTCATAACGTGAGACCGACGAAACGAGAAAAACCGCCAGCGTCGTTTTACCGTCGGCGTCATAGTGGTGAGCCTGACGGCCACCGTCGGGATTAGAGTGCCGTCAGCGTCCATTTAATCCCATTGTAAGCCTGACGGTATTACCGTCGGGCTCACTATATTGTTTTCCAGTTTTTCTTAAAAAAATAGACTATATTAAAAAAAATGAAAATGTACTAAAAAAGAAAACCTTTTGCATGCAATCTTTTGATGTGTACTAGTTTAAAAAAAAAGATAAAATTGAGATTTGGCAACTTTTCAAAACAAAATTTTACAAAAATATCAATCATATACAAACATGCATAAGTTTCAACACATATATGTGACCATTATCATGTCATAGTTTGTGATAAAGTGCTCATATTCAGCACATATGTGTCATGGTATGAGAAACAACGTCGCCGAAGCGATTTTTTTTTTTTTTTTGTAAATTTCATTTTCCATTTTTTAAGTGTTAAAAGTAACTTTTTTCGTGAAGCAAATACGTAGAATATGGTCCAAAATGACACCCATTTAATTTTCATACATATTAGTACATATTTGATGGATAATAACTGAATATGAGGATTTTCCTTACTTTCTATCTAAATTCGCCTCTTAAATTAACTTTATGTCAATTTTCCGGAAGTAATTCAAATTTGAACTACAACTGTGTGATAGTTTGCTCTGAAGTTCTTACAGTAATAATTTTAAGGTGCACAAGTAGTGGTTACAACATAGAACCGTCAATAGTTTTGAAAAATTCGACCACTTTTGATGAATAGGCATGCTCTCCATTTTGACTTTTTTTGAAAGAAATGAAAAATATGAAAAAGTACTAAAAAAAAGAAACTCGTTGGCATGGAGTCCTTTTACGTGTACTAGTTTATAGAAAAAATGATAAACTTGAGTTTTGGTAAACTTTTCAAAACAAAACTTCACAAAAATATCAATCATCTGTAAACATGCATAAGTTTCAAGACAAATGTGAAGGGGATCGTGTGCAGAAAACAAAAAATTTCCTACCAACGATATCCTTAAACTAGCCAAGATCTACACTATGCAGATATAGAAGTACGGCGGAGATCGGAATACATACCCTCGTAGACCGAATAGCGGGGATTACGCTCCCGCACAAGCGTTGACGATGAAGACGCCGTAGCCGACCTCTAGGTCGCGGAGAACTCGGCGCGACGAAGACGGCGAAGATGACCCCGAGGTCGGGTGGAGGAAGTAGGCCTCCGAGTACCGCTAGCGCAGCACCTCGCAGGGAGTCGCACACATACGGTGGAGACGACGGCCTCCGAAGCTCCAGTCCAGGACGAGCAGCGGAAGACTTGGACCGGAACACCAGCAGCGCGGCAGCGGGCTATGGTGGAAGAGATCCCCCTCCTCTACTCGGCGCGGCTCCGTCAAGGGAACCACGAGATCGAGAGAGAAATTGGGAATTAATTGGTGAATTAAAAGGCCACGGGTGCCCCTTCTTATATAGGCTCCCAGGGGGAGCCAACCTTGCCAGCCAGGCAATGTGGGACTATCCCCCATTGCCTGGTTCGGCCAAACCAGGTGCGCCGGCCCTAGGTGGGCCCCATTTGGCCCACCTAGGCCGGCCAAGCTTCCCCCACAAAATTCCCTTGAGGGTTTTCCTCCCATGGGCCTTCTTTCGACCAGAAGGCCCATTTAGGGAAATCAGCCTAAATAAATCCGAAAATAAATATATAAAATCATATTTGCATATTAATTACACTAATTAATATTAAACATAATATATATATAATTTTTCCTAGCTCTGAAAACTCTTTCGTCGCTGCCCGATCTCCATCGGACCCCTCCCGGGACGTTCCCGGTGATCTCTTTTCTTTCCGGTTGTCTTGTCGAAACCCCTTAAGTGTGTTACCCTAGCGGTTCGATATAATATCAGGTATGATCAAGACTCCTCAATGATCAACGACTAACTCGTAGGCCTGAACCCCATGAATTAACCCCTGAGATATAACGAATGACTTTCATCTATCAAACCTGGACGTATAGTCTTAAACCCTTTGTCATGGCGATACTTAGCGTGTCCGAGCACCATTCTCAGATATCTCCATACCTAGCATGATCTCGTTACCGACATCGCTATCTTCTACTCGTCTATGATATTATGTCAGCTGGTGACCTAGTCACATGTTTGCAAACTCATTTGACATAATCTCACCGAGTGGGCCCTAGAGTATCTATCCGGCTATGCGGACTGACAAATCCCGCTGTTGACCCCTCGTCTCAACTACTCCTTTCCGATACCCAAAAGTATCACCGTTATTGTCATACTAAATAAGATATGATGTTTGGTGCGATCAAAGTATCTTTCAGGAATAATAATAAGAGTTGGTATCACGGTCTTAAGGCGTAATGACTATGTCCTATAAATACTGGGTATGTCCATCACATCGTTACTCCTAACGATATGAATTCCATTGCCGACCGGCGCCATGCCCTATGATCGGAAAACCTCGATCAACAATCGCGCAATGAAACTAGTCATAGTAGAGGCTACTAGGGACCTGGTTGTTTATCTACCACACCTGTATTAATGTTTCCGCTTAATACAGTTATAGCATGGTATAAAACATATAATGAACGGTTGGGATATTACCAATAAACTATGTTTATTAAGTGCCTCTAGGGCATATTCCCTTCAGTCTCCCACTTGCACTAGAGTAACACTTAATCTAGTTTACGACTTGGTAAAAGCTCAACACCCATAGCATCTTGGTGCCTGCTCGCCTTGTGGAAGAGGAATACAGTCAATAGAACTCACACATTGAGATCTATATGTGCTTTGCAACACTTCTATGTCACCTAGTTTGACATAAACCCGTATCTTACGATGACGGTGAAATATATCCCAGTGGATGGAGTGAGACTCGAGCATTCGCGTAGCATGCGCCTTAAAAGTCTGAAAGATCTATTAAGGGGACCACCTACGCTCGGAAAACTGCTCAGTCCAATCACACTTGCTACTTCTAAAGTCGCGATATATTTCTATACCTATGTAGATTATGCGACAGTGCATTCATATGGACTTCGCAAACTAACCATGTCTATCTTCAAAATAAAGGACATCTCCTATATGAGATTTCTAGTCGTATGGGTCAGTGCAATAACTTGCATCATCGTAACCGCTTTACGGCAAGTTGCCATTCCACTCTTACCCGTTACTAGAAAACCTATCTTCAGTTCTCATAGACACTGAAGAATAAACTTAACGTTTGTTCATTGATCCACACAAGGATCACTCTAGAACCTGTTCTTTAACCAAGAACTCGGGTCACACTAAGTCGAGCTTTCAGCCTGATAGACTCTATGTGTGATACATAGAGAATGTCGAACATCATTTTCTATCACTGAAAAAGCAAAGATAAACTTAATATTTTACCTAGTCATACAAGTAAGAACCTCTTTCTTCACTTGTCCTATTCTGAAACACTTCAGAATCCTGACGTAGGAAATACTCCGACTTAATGTTATTAAGCCCCCTCTGATCTATACAATTATAAATCGGATGCCTAATACTCCTAACTTCATTTCATAGAAAATTTAATCACTTAAATAATCCTTTATACTATACTAGAGGATCTGTGTCATTCAATATGTCGTTACATACAGAATCACAAATGACACCTAGCTCCCACTCAAATATGCCTTCCGCATATAAGATCAAGGAAAAGCTACTTAGCTCCCACTCAAATATGCCTTCCGCATATAAGATCAAGGAAAGCTACTTTGCTCCCACTCACTTCTTTGCAAATGTAGGTTTCTTCAACTATTTTGGACAACTCCAAAATCCTTTGATCATATTATCGAAGTGAAGATTCCAGCTCCGATATGCTTACTTCTGCCCATGAATGGACAACCGAAGTTTGCATACATGTTTAGCATCCTCAGGATTACAAACCATTCTTAATTACACTATTAAGAACCATGGTTTTCTCATCCATCTATCAATTTCTCATTCGAAATTATAGTAATTGCTAAACGACCCAGAATAGATTTAGGCTTCGCCACTTGAGACAAACTCTCATGTGGTCTGTCGGAACTGTTTCACGACAAATCGAATCTGCTTAATATCTACTCTCTCATAAAACTCCATATACTATCAACATCCTAGATGCCATCAAGAAGATCTCCCAAGTCATTACCTGGTAATCGTATATGGATTTTATTTCGGATCATAAATGACTCATAGCCATTTCTCGGACTTAGGTCCACCATCTCTTCTTCGTAGTTCGTAGGTCTTATCATATTCCATTAATATGACCTCCATAACAAGATTGTCGTAACACACAGTGTGGAACACAACCTCGTATGCCTACGCTCTTAGTATGAGCTCAGAACATCATGATTTTGAATCATCAGCTTTTTCAAGCTGTGGAGCCTGACACCGAAAACACTTTCGATTGCGCCACTCTGATGTCTGGAGAGGAAGTTCTCCAACTTCGTGTTGCTCTACTTTCTTTCTCACTTATACCTTCGGACAAGAAACTATTTCTTTCGCAAGGTATATCCCGGCAATGATTTTGCCTATGTCGTGAGACATGTACCCAACTAACTCTTTAGGTAGGGTATACTACAAAGATTAATCCATTTTAGGTTCGATTACATCGAAACACTAAATTGCTGAAACGACAATCCAGGCTAAAAGCCACACCATTAATCGTATGGTATTGTCTCCATGGATTCAAATGGTTTCCCTATTTGCTAACGTGAGTGTTTACGTTTCTACCATATGACTCTAATGATCACAATAATTCGGTAAGAGATTCATTTACCACACACTATCCGATAGGGTGCAATTACGACGCCCTAACACACCATAACACTATGGTGTTCCATGTGACGTAATTTGTGGAACTCTTCTCACAAGCCTTCCAATGATGTGCCAACATTATAACTCAAATCTTCATTCCTCGATTTGCATCGCGGGAATTTGATTTTCTTGTTAAGTTTATTTCCTACTTCATTCTGAACTGCGTTTGATCGAATCAAAAATTCAGACTAACATTCCCCGGAGTGGATATCCATATATCTACTCGGAATATTCGTGAAGTCTATGAAATAAAGACTTCCACTACACATTAAAGTACTTCATTGATTGACATACACCCATATGCATGATTCTCAACAAGCTATACTCAAAACGTTCAGTGAAGTTCACGAAATAAAGGTCTCCACTACCCGTCAATTACTTCATTGAACCACATACATCTCCATGTATGACTATCAATAAGTTATATGCCCGTTTTCCGAAAACGGTGTCACAGTTATTTTGCAAGTGTCAAAAGATCAAATCTTAGGACTTGTAGGTCCATCCAGTGTGGAGCTAATACATATAACATTGACATGACTAAACGGTAGTGCCACACATATGTGGTGTCTTTATTAAGTTTGTATCCTTTGGCATTAATATTATGAATGTGGGAGCTTCTACCATCTAAATTCAAATCGGCATATGATCATTATTTCATAAATATAGGACACCAATTTGTCACTATCATGTATGAACAAGTGTCTCGCTAGAGGAGACACACTTGTAACGATCATACCAACACCCGATCATAAAGAATTTATTCAAATGGTAGATCTAGAGGGAGAGTGTCTATGGCCGTCACAACAACTTGACTGCCGTTATCAACACACAATGTCGCCTCATCCTTTCAAGCTACTCAAGCAGTAAACCTGGTTTTTCACAAAACATGACTAGTTCAAGACTTAGTCACTACTGCGAGCACTTGCTTAGCTAAAACATTCATAACATGTATATCATATATACACCATCATCATTGATGACTTCCGGCGATCTGTTTCATCTTCTTGATACTTCCACCGTAATCAAGAACCATGAAGGTGAACGATTCCCCTTGCATGACATAGTCTATGACAGAGGATTTGCACTTGGCAACGATGTCTGTCATCCAGTAATTGAGCTGAGCGAGGCGTCTCAATGTTCATTAATCATGAACATATGTCATTAAGTATGACCGCCACGTGCTCCCTCAATGTGTGTATTATCTTCCATCTTGGTTGAGAAGACAATCAGTCAACGTACTGATAAACTTCATCAACCCAACGTTTGGGGTACCCCGAGTTTAGCGACCATATCATATGTTCGCGATCTAAAAACTCGTACCCATCGTTGGTTCTTTATGGCAGAGATCATAGCATACACTGGACTATGATGATATCATCCGCACAAAATCCGATAATCAAAATTATCTTTTGTTAGCGGAATCTCCGGGTTTATCTCCTAGCGGGTATTGTATCACAAAGAGCTAACGGTTTAAACAAGGAGTATCCTCAAGCTAAAGTATAAAACTATGAAGTTTGGACCCAACCTTGTAAGTTTCTCAATCGCAGGAATGCACCTAATTTGAAAAGATGCTATCACAATGGTTAATATCTACAAAGGTTTGCAAAACAGACTCTGTTCATTATATTCTGAGTTCTAGTATTTTAGAAAATAACTATCCGAACTCCCACTCAAACGAACATCCCTCCTGGTCGTTTAAGCGATTACACGACCCCCATCCATTGCACCACCCCTCATCATCAGAGCCGGCGGCACAACTTCAAGAGTAGAAAAAATCGTCTGCCACACCAATTTTGTGACTCGTGCTCGACCTTTCGGTCTTCCTGTTCCGAGGCCATATTTCTGAATATGCTAGGCTCGCCACCAAAGACCTCCACGCTGACGCTTGTGCAACATGGCTTACACCCACTGTATGCGAACGACGAGATGTCTGACACCCGATCATCACGGCCTGCCTCATAACGTAGAACTTTCTTGGTGGTGCGCGTTGGAGGGAGAACACTAGTGGTATTTTGAAGGGATCATCTTATATATCTACCGCCGTGTAACTAATGTATACTATACACACAATCACACAATATAAGATGCACACAAAACATCAAATGTAATGCAATGTGATATAGTCCATCGCGCCATGGTCTTCTTGGCGCCCGCAGTTTATAAACAATTTAATAAACCTACCTTGACCATATCACATAGCCCCTGCAAAATAAAGTTAGACGCTTCTACTTTATCTTTTGCATATTTTACGTGGCTCGGGGCTTTCGTAAATAGAACCGCTTCATACCTACGAATCTTATGACCACAACAACGATCCAATAATTGCATGTTTAAGCATCCCTTTCGGGCCCTCCATTGAAAATGCAAAGCCAACTAAAGAGAGAGAAACAGGCACCCGCCAGCCACAGATACGGTACAAGCTGTATGTCAGTAGTGGAACCAGTCTCGCGTAAGCGTACGCGTAAAGTCGGTCCGGGCCGCTTCATCAACTCGATGCCGCTGGAATCACAAGTGCACGCTAGAGGGTAGCAAATAACAGGAACGGTGCCCCCGTGCAGAACACGGGTTCTAACAACGTACAGCTATATCTACGATAGATCGGCTCTGATACCACTGAAGGGGATCGTGTGCAGAAAACAAAAAATTTCCTACCAACGATATCCTTAAACTAGCCAAGATCTACACTATGCAGATATAGAAGTACGGCGGAGATCGGAATACATACCCTCGTAGACCGAATAGCGGGGATTACGCTCCCGCACAAGCGTTGACGATGAAGACGCCGTAGCCGACCTCTAGGTCGCGGAGAACTTGGCGCGACGAAGACGACGAAGATGACCCCGAGGTCGGGTGGAGGAAGTAGGCCTCCGAGTACCGCTAGCGCAGCACCTCGCAGGGAGTCGCACACATACGGTGGAGACGACGGCCTCCGAAGCTCCAGTCCAGGACGAGCAGCGGAAGACTTGGACCGGAACACCAGCAGCGCGGCAGCGGGCTATGGTGGAAGAGATCCCCCTCCTCTACTCGGCGCGGCTCCGTCAAGGGAACCACGAGATCGAGAGAGAAATTGAGAATTAATTGGTGAATTAAAAGGCCAGGGGTGCCCCTTCTTATATAGGCTCCCAGGGGGAGCCAACCTTGCCAGCCAGGCAATGTGGGACTATCCCCCATTGCCTGGTTCGGCCAAACCAGGTGCGCTGGCCCTAGGTGGGCCCCATTTGGCCCACCTAGGCCGGCCAAGCCTCCCCCACAAAATTCCCTTGAGGGTTTCCCCCCCCATGGGCCTTCTTTCGACCAGAAGGCCCATTTAGGGAAATCAGCCTAAATAAATCCGAAAATAAATATATAAAATCATATTTGCATATTAATTACACTAATTAATATCAAACATAATATATATAATTTTTCCTAGCTCCGAAAACTCTTCCGTCGCTGCCCGATCTCCATCGGACCCCTCCCGGGACGTTCCCGGTGATTTCTTTCCTTTCCGGTTGTCTTGTCGAAACCCCTTAAGTGTGTTACCCTAGCGGTTCGATATAATATCAGGTATGATCAAGACTCATCAATGATCAACGACTAACTCGTAGGCCTGGACCCCATGAATTAACCCCTGAGATATAACGAATGACTTTCATCTATCAAACCTGGACGTATAGTCTTAAACCCTTTGTCATGGCGATACTTAGCGTGTCCGAGCACCATTCTCAGATATCTCCATACCTAGCATGATCTCGTTACCGACATCGCTATCTTCTACTCGTCTATGATATTATGTCAGCTGGTGACCTAGTCACATGTTTGCAAACTCATTTGACATAATCTACCGAGTGGGCCCTAGAGTATCTATCCGGCTATGCGGACTGACAAATCCCGCTGTTGACCCCTCGTCTCAACTACTCCTTTCCGATACCCAAAAGTATCACCGTTATTGTCATACTAAATAAGATATGACGTTTGGTGCGATCAAAGTATCTTCCAGGAATAATAATAAGAGTTGGTCTTAAGGCGTAATGACTATGTCCTATAAATACTGGGTATGTCCATCACATCGTTACTCCTAACGATATGACTTCCATTGCCGACCGGCGCCATGCCCTATGATCGGAAAACCTCGATCAACAATCGCGCAATGAAACTAGTCATAGTAGAGGCACCCAGGGACCTGGTTGTTTATCTACCACACCTGTATTAATGTTTCCGCTTAATACAGTTATAGCATGGTATAAAACATATAATGAACGGTTGGGATATTACCAATAAACTATGTTTATTAAGTGCCTCTAGGGTATATTCCCTATAAAATGACCAATGTATGACCATTATCATGTCATAGTTTGTGATAAAGTGCCCATATTCAGCACATATGTGTGTCATGGTATGGGAAACAACGTCGCCGAAGCGATTTACAAAATTCTATTTGGAAATATCATTTTTCATTTTTTAAGTGCAAAAAATGACTTTTTTTTTGTAAAGCAAGTACATAAAATATGGTCCAAAATAACACCCATTTAATATTCACAAAGAGTAGTATATATTTTATGGATAATACCTAAATATGAGGATTTTTCTTACTTTCTATATAAATTCTCCTCTTTAATTGACTTTATGTTAATTTTGCAGAAGTAATTTAAATTTAAACTACAACTGTGTGATAGTTTGCTCTGAAATTCTTACGGTAATAATTTTAAGGTGCACAAGTAGTGGTTACAACATAAAACCGTCAATAGTTTTGAAAAAATCGACCACTTTTGATGAATAGTCATGCTCTTCATTTTGACATTTTTTGAAAGAAATGAAAAAATATGAAAAAGTACTCCAAAAAAGAAACCATTTCGCATGGAGTAATTTTACGTGTACGAGTTTATAGGAAAAATATTAAACTTGAGTTTTGGTAAAATTTTCAAAACAAAACTTCACAAAAATGTCAATCATGTATAAACATGCATAAGTTTGAAGACAAATGACCAATGTATGACCATTATCATGTTATAGTTTGTGATAAAGTGCCCATATTCAGCACTTATGTGAGTCATGGTATGGCAAACAACGTTGCCGAAACGACTTTCAAAATTCTTTTTGGAAATATCATTTTCCATTTTTTAAGTGTCAAAAATGACTTTTCTTGTGAAGCAAGTACATAAATATGGTCCAAAATGACACCCATTTAATTTTCACAAAGAGTAGTACATATTTGATGGATAATAGCTGAATATGAGGTTTTTCCTTAGTTTCTATCTAAATTCGTCTCTTTAATTGACTTTATGCTGATTTATGTTGATTCTTGTTTGTTTTAGAAGACATTATTCATTATGAAAATGATGACATGAATGTCATATTTGGATTCCTCTCATTTTATGATCGATATAGACATTTTATTTTGTAAATTCTGATATACAAATATGAAGATATGAATTATTTCTTATTAAATAGAAAAGACAAAAGTAAAATAAAATAATTGATTGTTATTATTACTCAATTATTATTAAACATAGTTATTTTTTTCATTCAAATCTTATATTTGAAATTATAAAGATTAAAAAGTATTATATCTCAAATGAAGGTAAATATGATTGATATCATACTAATAGCAGAAAGGTATGACATCTCAACTGGAATCTCATTTGAATAGAACTCAATAGTTAAGCATAATGGGAAGTTTGACTAATGGTGGATAGTTTGAGCTAAGATTACGATTAAGTGTGTGATATGAGATTAAATATATGACTAAATTGGAGTTGAAATAATAATAATAAAAGTCGAAAAAAAATCGATTATATTTTTGAAAAATTGTTTTAAAAAATATTTGGTAGAGCTAGCTATGAGCCCGATGGCAATGCCGTCGGCGTAGCTAGCTATGAGCCCGACGGTCAACGGAGTGAGCCTTATGGATTACACGCCGACGGTGCTACCCCGACGGCCACTGTCAGGCTATGTGTATGCCGAGGGTTTCCAATGCCCTGATGGATTTAGAGAAAACATGTTACTAGCCTAGGGTAAGAGTTTATGAGGTAGAGAACGTGTGGTGTTGGTAGATTCGTCGGCTGACAAGCGGGAATTACCCAGGTTCGGGGCCCTCGAGTGAGGTAAAACCCTTACTCCTGCTTGTCTGTTATTGATTCTGTATATACGGTGAGTACAGGGGTCTAGCAAGATGTCAATCTTGCTAGGGTTTTGTGATTCTGATTGGACGTGCCCTTAGTCGATCACCCTCCCGTCCTTTATATAGGGGTACAGATCTTGGTTTGTAACCGACTAGGACTACATATATGGAAAGTATTACCGACTATGCTATCTATAGTAAGAGATCTTCGACTTGGGCTTCGCTTGATGGGCTTCCTCAGCCGGTTGCCAATTGGGATTTAGTCAATACTTGCACCAGGTACCCACACGAAGGGGTACCCGTTTGGTATAACCTTGTCATTAGCCCCCGAGTGCTTGGCTAATTCGGAGAATCAGTCATGGACTCACTACGTAGTGCACGTCTCATGCTTTATGTTTTTGACATGATATTTCTGTCTTTTGGACTTTATGAATTTTGACAAAGGATTTCGACTGAGGAGGTCTGGATTTATTCGATGAGTTGAAACTAGTTAACTGCACTTGGGAACCTTACTAGTCTTTAGTCAGGCTTCGAGTCCTTGGGCTCGACCCTGGAACATACTGGACAGACACACCTCAGGCCAGTCGATGGTATTACTGATATTGTTCTGCAGTTTTAATTTGCTACCCAACGCGTCCGCCATGATTTTCATCGTATCTATTGATACGGAAAGTTCTAGGACTAAACACTGATGGAGTGATCCTCAGCACTTTCGACTAATCGATGGGTCTTACCTTTGTATTTCTTGTATACAACATCCGAGGTACTCTGACGACTGATTTTCACTCGGGGATTTTTATGCCTTGAGTGTCCTTTGATTCTATCGGGTGCACGACAGTGCTCCCGATGGAAGTAGCCCCCGAGATTGTGTTTTACTGCTTGTAGTAGAGGATAATCTCAATTTTTCGTTTTGTCATTGGAACGTTTTCTACCTTCTCCCGATGGGAGTTTCCCACTCGAATAGTTTTTACTTTTATACTCTGCGACTGTGTTTTGTGAGTCGCCTTTCCTGTTTGTCCATCGCGATAGGACGCATTTTGTGTTTGTTCATCTGAAATGACGTCATGCGTGACACCTTTGGCGTGCGAGTAGCACTCTGACGTGACATGACATAGTGGGTGAACGGGAATCCGACACCTAGAGGGGGGGGGGGGGTGAATAGGTGCTATTACAAATTTTAGGTCTTTTCAAATTTAGGCTCAACACAAAGGTAAATTCTCTAGATATGCAACTACGGTGAATTTACCTAAATGACAATCTAAGCAATAACAAGATAAACAATCTAACAAGACAAGCAAGTAAGGGAGCAAAGATAAGAGGAACCGAGCGAAGCACGCGGAGACGAAGATGTAATCCCGAGTTCCACCCAAGTGTGTACGTCTCGTTTGGAGAGGTGTGCGCTACCACAACAGGTTAGCCGCAACGCAACAAAGGCTCACCTTCTTCTCCGATGAACTCAACCACAAAGGTTGCGAGTCCACCTTCCACTATTGATCCCCTTTTAGGGCGGAGATCGAATCCCTTACAAACGCTTGAGGCACGCACCCACAACTTAATTGGGGGCTCTCAAGATGACCACAAAAGGTCGAGGACCACAAAAGGTCAAGGCAACACCAAGATTACAACAATGGTGAACTAGATTTTCCCACCGGAAACCCTAGCCACGAAATCCCCAAGTGAATGGGGAGGAAATGCAAATCCCTTCGGTGAAGATGTAGATCCGGGCCTTCTCCTCCAATCCTCCAAAGATCAACGAATTTGGGTGGAGGGATTGAGAGATCTTGGTTATTTGAGCTTTCAAGAATGGTAGGAGAGAGAAAATCTGAGAGCTTGCTGTTCTTGAGTGAGTGAGGGGGTATTTATACCCCCTCTCAAAATCTGGCCATTGGCTGCTTCGGGGACCCGGAAATTCCGGTATAAGTGACACCCGGAAATTCCGGTCACCCGGAATATCCGGTGCAATGAAATATCCGAGTTGAATTTCCGGTTGAGATCAGAACCACTTTGACATCTTGACTTAGCCAATTTTCTGAGGGTGACTCAGAAATTCTGAGTCAGTGAAATTTCCGAGCTGAATTTCCGGTTGAAGTCAGAACCACTTTCTGAACTTGACTTAGCCAATTTTCTGAGGGTGACTCAGAAATTCCGAGTCAGTGAAATTTCCGAGCTGAATTTCCGGTTGAAGTCAGAACCACTTTCTGAACTTGACTTAGCCAATTTTCTGAGGGTGACTCGGAAATTGTGAGTCAGCGAAATTTCCGAGCTGAATTTCCGATTGAAGTCAGAACCACTTTCTGAATTTTCCTTAGCCATTTTTCTGTTAGGTATATGAGACCCGGAATTTCCGATCCTGGAAATTTCCGGTTCCAATAATCCGATTCTGGGAAGAATTCCAGAAACTCTTTTTCTCTACATTTTGGCTTTGGGATATGTGATATGAAACTCACACAAACTGAAATACTTAGCAAATGGGATTAGTACATCATTGGTATTGTTAACTAACACTCAAAACACTAGGGATTAAGAAATGTTCTTTCAATCTCCCCCTTTTTGGTGTTAGATGAAAATACCAAGATTTGCAAAGAAACAAAGTGCAATATCATGTTTTTGACAGAAAATGGCTCCCCCTAAATAAGTGCATGTAAGCAACACAATATGACAAACGATAGGAGCAATTTTATAACAACAAACACATGATATCACATCGGAGAAACGAGCCACAATGTAAGGTTATGGTAGCATTTGAGACTAGATAGATTTTCATACCTTGTGTATATAGGATATGAAGAGAATACCAACACAATAAATTCGAAGTCTCAACCATAGTAGAATGATAGCATAACATTGTCGTCTCAATACACATAGACATCACACATAGAGAATAAAAGAGTTTAACAAATAACTTCAAACAAATAAATGGACACAAGCGCAAATAAATGGTAAACGCATATGCTTGTGCCCGAACCCTTGCAAATCCCCGAACCCTACTAGAGCAACTTCTCCCCCTTTGGCATCTAAACGCCAAAAAGGAAGAAGAGCGATGCTACGTCCCATGGAGGTCTTCAGTCCGAGGGGGTCTCCTCATCATCATCCTCAGCATCATCATCATCCTCATCATCCTCCTCATACTCTGCCTCCTCATCATCATCTTCCTCCTCATCATCATAATCATGTCCAGTGGTGTATGAGCTGTCGCCAAGGTCATGGTCAATCTGAGTCCACGGAGCCAAGGAACCCTGGTTCCACTGAGCAAAGGTAAGGGGATCAGACAGAACAGCAGGAGCAGGAGAGCCAGATGCATGATGAAGGATCAAGTCCTGCTTGTAGGCCAGCTGACGGCGATCCTTGTAGGCAGTGTATTTCTCCTTGCGGATGTCCACATTCATGCATAGGACATTGCGTTGGAACCAATTCAACTTCTTTACCTTCGCATGAGTGGCTGGGACATGAGTGGGAGCAGCAGCCCTCCTAGCATCACCCATGAAGGATCCACTCTGAGCTGAGCTAGTAGAAGGCCTAGGAGGGGGCTTGATGACTGTCTTCTTCTCATACAGCTTCTTGAAGTCATGCGGCTCCATATCATCATTGCTGAAGTTATAGTCAAGGAACTTGAACTTGATGAGCTTCATGATGTAAGGAGCATAGGGAATAGTGACCCTGGTGGTCATGGCTTCATACATCTCATTGTAGATGTAATCCATAACATCTACACTCCAGTCAGCATCGGAATCAGTGTCCTCCACAATGCGGTTGGCATGAAGGAGCAGGTTGCATAGAGGGGTCACCACATTGTCGTTGTTGCCACCACTTGGTGCAATGTTCTCACGCAGGATGCGCACAAGAACATCATAAAGTGGAAGCAAGTCACGAGAATTGCCAGGGGTGGCTCCCTCACCATATAAGTGCGCTGTTTGCTTCTTGTTGAGCTTGTAAGGGTTGTGCATGCGAAAGCCTTGAGGATTGTCACCATCAAACCTGTAGCCCAAAACCTTGGCAAACTCCTCAAAGTTGGACTCACAGAAAGATTCGCCAGTCATCCACTTCATAGTATTCTTCGAGTCACCCTTGATCACTAGGGTGGCAAAGAACTGCATCACAAGCTGGGCGTTGTAAGGACAACGGGTGAGCACCAGCGTCTCCAAGCCCATGGTCTTGACAATATGAATAGCCTCAACAAATGAGGCTTTCTTCTGCAGAGTTGCAAGATCAAACGGATGCATAGGTCGAATGGGCTTCGACAGGGAGAGGTAGAGATCCACGAGTATGTGCTCTTGCTCTTGGCACCAATAGCTGCGATCATCCAGAGAGTTGTCCCTTGGCCTAAGGTACCAATCCCCCTGTCTAAGCTGAGAATAATCCACTGAGTTCATCTTGGAGTAGTTCTGACGTTGAGGAATAGGGGCATTCTTCCTTTTCTTGGATGGTGGGTTGCTAGCAACAGCTTTCTTCTGCCTTTGAATTGCAGGACCCTTTCCCTTGTTGACTGGGTTCTTGTGGACAGGTGCTCTTCCTGTGTTCCTTGATGCCCCAGCGGACGGACTCCCACTAGAACCTGTGAATTTGAGCATAGTGGGTAGCATAAGGTAAGTGCACACAAGTCAGGAGATTATTCACACATTAGGTAGGCATTTGATGAATCATATGTAGTTAAACATGAATTAATCTTAAAACTGCAGTATTTGACTCGGAAATTCCGGTTCAGACAAGACCGGAAATTCCGAGGGACCGGAAATTCCGAGTCAGTCTGAGTCGGAAATTCCGAGTCAGACAGAAACTGCAGATCTGAGATTGACTCGGTCTAAAACTAGATCGATCCAACACAATGCAAGACTAATGTATGTAGATGGTAGGGAATAGTGCTAGGAACAATCTCTACCAAGCAATATTGAAACAAATAACTCCACATCAAGATCCAAGTGCAAGCACATAAGGAAGAAGAAAAGTGAAGTTACCCTCATCCATTGAGGCCATTGCTTGGAGGAGTGAGTTCTCGGGGCGGAGGAGGAGCAGATCCGGCCGAGAAAGAGGTTCCCCGGCGGTCGGAGTGCTCCGGAGGGATCTTGGAGCAGCAGGGGCGGCGGCTGGAGGAGAGGGAGGTCGGGGGTGGAAGAAGGGCACTAATGAGCCCTTCACCCCGAGCCTACCCTTATATTTTTGGACAAACCGCCCGACCGGATATTCCGAGTGTAACTTACACCGGAAATTCTGAGTCACCGGATATTCCTGTTCATAAATGAACCGGATATTCCGACCTGCTGAACCAAAATCCCAGTTTTCAAATGGAGAAATGTTTTCAGGGGGAAGTAGGCTTGGGATTGATTTCCAAACTGTCATTGGTACACCATACTCAACTCACAACTACCAAATTGAAACATAAAGCGCCAAGTTGAGTAGGTTTCCCACATGCATGAAAAGGAGGGCAAATAGCAACAAAAAGCTCCAAACAAAACCAACTCTTCAAAGAGAAGAGGTCGGTGGCCGAGGCCAGCATGTAGGAGTGTAAGGCATGTCACCGCGAAGATATATCTTGGGTACATAACCAATACTCGTCGTTTTAGCTCATTAGTCATAAGAATGAATATAGAGATAAAAGAACACTTGCTATCGGCATAATGGGGGGAGGGATGGTCCAATGTATTAGGACCGCACTCCCCCTATTTCCATGCCTACATCTAAACAAGATAAGATGCAATTACGCCCTAGGTGAGTGTGCAAGTGATCAAGCTAAGGACCTCGAATCAATGATATTTAGCTCATTCCTCAAAAAGCAAAACCTTCCTTCCTCAAGGGGCTTCGTGAAGATATCCGCCAATTGATCCCTTGTGCCCACATATGATAAGTCAATGTCTCCTCGGGCCACATGATCTCTTATGAAATGATGGCGGATCTCAATATGCTTGGTTCTTGAATGTTGCACCGGGTTGTAGGCAATCTTGATGGCACTTTCGTTGTCACATAGAAGAGGCACTTTGTCGCAATCGACTCCGTACTCTTTTAAAGTTTGCCTCATCCATAGCAACTGAGTGCAACAACTTGCGGCGGCAACATACTCGGCTTCGGCAGTGGAGAGAGATATACAATTTTGCTTCTTATAAGACCAACTTACCAAGGACCTCCCAATAAATTGACAAGCGCCGGAGGTTGACTTCCTATCATCATGATCTCTCGCCCAATCGGAATCCGTGTACCCACATAATGAGAAATTTGCATCCTTGGGGTACCACAATCCAAAGGTTGGGGTATAAGTCAGATATCTAAAGATTCTCTTGACCGCCATATCATGGCTTTCTTTAGGAGCCGCTTGATATCTTGCACACACTCCTACGGCTAGCACTATATCCGGTCTAGATGCACAAAGGTAGAGGAGAGATCCAATCATGGAGCGGTATACCTTTTGATCCACATCCTTACCCTTAGGGTTGAGCTCAAGGTGGCATTTGGTTTGCATTGGGGTAGAGGCACCCTTGAGCTCAAGCAACTCGTACTTCTTGAGCATGTCTTGAATGTACTTTGCTTGGTTGATGAACGTTCCTTCCCTCAATTGTTTGATCTCAAATCCGAGGAAGAACTTCATCTCGCCCATCATAGACATCTCAAACCTGTCAGTCATAAGCTTAGAGAATTCTTCGTTAAATGCTTTGTTAGTCGATCCAAATATAATGTCATCCACATATAATTGACAAATGAAAAGCTCTCCATTAACTTTCTTAATGAAAAGTGTGGGGTCAATTTCCCCAACTTGGAATCCACGGTCTACAAGTAGTTCTCTAAGGTGCTCGTACCACGCTCGTGGGGCTTGTTTAAGGCCATAGAGTGCCTTATCCAACTTGTAGACATGGTTCGGATACTTGAGGTCCTCGAACCCCGGTGGTTCCTTAACATAAACAAGTTAATTTAGTGGACCATTTAGAAAAGCGGATTTGACATCCATTTGTTGCAACTTAAAGTTATGATGAGAGGCATAAGCAAGAAGAATACGAATTGACTCAAGTCGAGCCACGGGCGCATAGGTTTCTCCAAAGTCAATGCCTTCAATTTGGGAGTAACCTTGAGCCACCAATCTTGACTTGTTCCTTACCACCATGCCATGTTCATCTTGCTTGTTCTTGAAAATCCACTTGGTGCCGATAACATTGCGGCAATCTTTGGGTCTTTCCACCAACTTCCACACCTTGTTGCGCTCGAAGTTGTTGAGATATTCATGCATAGCATCAAGCCAATCTTTATCTTCAAGAGCTTCAAAGACCTTCTTGGGTTCCACCATGGAGATGTGAGCTTGATGTTCACTAAAGCTTGCAAGTTGTCTTCGGGTAGAGACCTTGCTTCTCACATCACCAAGCACCTTGTCAAGAGATAGAGCTCTTAATTCTTGTGAGGTGCCAACCATATTCAAACGACGGATCTCGATTTCCCTCCGAGTGGTGGGAGGAATTGCTTGATCATCTTGATCATTCATGTCTCCGCCTTGACAGATTTGATGGCCTTGATCAACCATTGGAGTGGTGGCCATTGGTGAGGGAGAAGGTTGATATTGGCCTTGCGGACTGCCACCGGGAATGTCAGCAGGACCGGATATTCCGGGTTCATGGACCGGAAATTCCGAATCACCGGAATTTCCGACTCCAGTTTGAACCGGATTTTCCGGCCCTCCGGAAATTCCAGGAGCAGCTGGAGAATCTTGTGCTTCTTCTTGGCTAGGCGTATTGGGCACGGTGTTGTCGATGGGTGTTTCTTGTGTTGGGGTGGCCACCTCTTGTGAAGAACTTGATCCTTGTTGAGCAACCTCATAATAGAGTTCAACGGGGCGGTGGACTCCCAACCCCATTCTTCGGATAGCATCTTGAGGTTGATCATCACCTACAACGGAAACACCACTTTGCTCCACAAGGGAACCGTCATTCTCCTCGAACACCACACTACAAGTTTCTATGATTATACGCAAGGCCTTATCATAGACTCTATAAGTGTGGGATTTGGATCCGTAGCCCACAAATATCCCTTCAAGAGACTTAGATTCAAACTTGCCTAAGCGGACACCTTTGATGAGATAAAAACACTTACAACCAAAAACTCGGAAGTAAGAGATATTGGGCTTGTTCCCGGTGAGCACTTCATAGGGGGTCTTCATGAGTCCTTTGAGGAAGAAGAGTCGGTTGGATGAATGGCAAGCGGTGTTGACGACTTTGACCCAAAAGTTGTGAGGGGACTTGAACTCGGCCATCATCGACCTTGCCATCTCAATAAGAGTGCGATTCTTCCTTTCGGCTACACCATTTTGTTGGGGAGTATAAGCAGCGGAATATTGATGACGGATCCCTTCTTCACTAAGGAACTCGTTTAAGGTGTAGTTCTTGAACTCGGACCCGTTGTCACTTCTTATCACCAAGATAGGGACATTGTGTTGACGTTGAGCCTCATTGGAGAAGTCGATGATAGTTTGTTGAGTCTCCATCTTCGTCTTGAAGAAGAAAACCCATGTGTATCTTGAATAGTCATCAACAATCACCAAGCAATATTTCTTGCCACCAAGACTAGCTTCCGGAATGGGACCAAAGAGGTCAACAGGAGAAGCTCCAAAACCCTTTTTGAAGAGATGATGGTCTTGCTAGGATGGTATATGTCATGCATTTTTCCTTCAACACATGCCCTACACATTCGATCCTTCGAGAAAGAAACATGGTCTTTTAGTCCTAGGATATGGCCACCCTTGTGGAGACTTTGCAAAGTCCTCATGTTGACATGGGCTAGTCGGTGATGCCATAGCCAACCCAAGTCCGCCTTTGCGAATAGGCACATTGTATGGGAAGTGGTGACTCCGGAGAAGTCAACCACATAGAGCCCATTCTCAATGTACCCAACGAAAGACACATTGAGAGACTTGCTCCGCAAGAGAATGACCATTTCCTTTTTGAAGACAACGGTATAACCCAAACAAGTTAAGGAATGGACGGAGATCAAGTTGAAACCTAGGGACTCGACAAGCAAGACATTCACAAGTGTGATGTCCGGTGCCACTACCACCTTGCCGAGCCCTATTACCTTAGACTTTGAATTGTCACCATATGTAACGGTCATTTGATCATCATTGGGCTTCAACTCCGTTACAATCTCCTTGCTTCCGGTCATATGACTAGTGCACCCACTATCAATTATCCATTTTGATCCTCCGGAAGCAAGGCCCTACACACAATCAATTCTTTGGTTTAGGTACCCATTTTGCAATGGGTGCCTTTTGGTTAGCAACAAGGGTCTTTGGAACCCAAATAGCATATTCAATATAACCATCAAAAGGACCAATGTATCTAGCATAGACATCCCATAATAATCAACATATAAAGCATAGTTGGGGTTAGATATGCCCGCAAAGTCATCACGAGTGGGAGTGCCCCTTGTGGCATTTCCACTCGCAATGTCATCTTTCTTGGCTTGTGCGGGCTTGGTCTTCTTCTTGATCTTCTTCTTCTCCTTAGCAACATAGCCTAGACCTTCCTTACCCTTGTGGGGCACTTGCTCATGAAGAGGAATAGTGAGTGTCCCCTTACCTTTATCAAGGGAGGTCTTGGACTCGGTTGTCATGGAGGGGACAAACAAGATCCTAGCTTTATCCTTGACAACATTTGCATTAGTATTCAAAGGAGTAGAAGTACTAGGTTTCTCAAGAATAGATATCCGAGTTTGGAGTTGATCACGAGACTTGAGGAGACGTTCGTGATCACTTGTCAATACCTTGTGAGTATTTTCAAGTGACTCGAGGTCTTCGCAAAGTCTAGCATGAGCAACTACAAGCTCGTACTTTTCATTTTGCACAATTTTACATTTAGCAAAGTAGAGATCACGATCCTTAGTGATCTTAGCAAGTTGCTCCTTGAGGAGAGCATGAGCTTCTTGTTCATCTTCGAGAGAGGATTGGAGGGACACCTTAGCGTGTGCATCCTCTCTCTCAATCTCACCTTTTAATTCAAGCTCATCCTCAAGCTCACCTATACGACTCATAATTGAGCCAAAGTGTTTCTTTCCTTCTCCTTGCAAGTTAGTCATGAATTTATCAAACGCAATAATTTCGTCCTTGACTTCTAGGCTCATACCATCATCAATGTCATGGGATATGGAGGTGGGGAACAATTGTACCTCGGATGTCTTTGCCATGAGACATCTTGGATTCTTGATGATGGGGCTCTCGTTTGGTGAGGAGAAGAGTGACGGAGGTGTGGAAGAAATGGCTAGTGCGGCCACTTGCGTTGGAGTATCCTCCTTGTCACTATCTTCATCATCGGTGGGATATTGCTCTTGAGTTACCAAGACAATCTTTTGTTTCTTCTTGAAGAAAGGCTGCTTCATGGGCATGGGCCCCTTGCCCTTCGTCTTGGCCACGAGCCTCCCACCATGATCCTCTCTTCTCTCCCATGGGCAATCTGCAACAAAGTGGCTTTTGTCATCACAGTTATAGCAAAGCCTCACCTTGTTGAATGGCTTTCCTCCATTGGATGGAAACTTCTTGTCAATCCTCGCTTTGGCCCTTCCGTGGTTCTTCCAAAACGTTCTTGCCGCAAGACCCATGTGTTGAGTAAGAGTACTTGAGAGGGTCTCACTAGATAGCTCGACTTGATCATCATACTCCTCTTCATCCTCTTCTTCAACGGTGGCCTTCAAGGCAATTGAGGCATGCTTGTGCATCCCTATGGCTCTAGCTCTTGCATCTTGTGCAATCTTGGAGGCCACCTTGTATGCGGTCATCTCTTGCATGACTTCATTGGATGTCATCTTTGCAAAGTCATGTCTCCCTTGGAGTGTCTTCAAATCCGTTTCCTCAAAGGGAAAGAGAGCGGTCACAAACTTCCTCTTGATCCAAGCATCATCAATGTACACCGCCCCGAGGTTCTTGAAGGAGTTGGCAACCAACACCAACCTCCGGTACATGTCCTCGTAGCTTTCTCCATCCAACTTGTAGAACCCTTCCACCTCATTGCATAACGCATCATACCGGTTCTTCTTCATGCTCTCATTCCCGACGAAGATGTCGGAAAGATCATTCCAAACTTCTTTGGCGGTGGAGAATTGTTGGATGAGCGCCATGTCCTTCTCTCCAACGGCCATTTGGAGTTGATGAAGAGCGGTGGCGTTGAGTTGGCTATCAACCACCTCTCTTCTTGTCAAGTTGGTTGGATCATGGGGCTTGTATCCTTTTTCAACGATGCGCCATAGCTCAATGGAGGCACTACATAGATGAGACTTCATTAGAAATTGCCATTGAGAGAAATGAGTAGGTTTAAGCTTAGGAGGATCACTTCTAAAGTTTACATGAGGGTGAGGGATAGGAGGGTTAGGAGAGTAATTATGGTTGACATTATGAAATTGCTCTCCTTTGAGGGTGTTAGAGGAGCTAGGTGATTCATCCTTTTCCGCCTTCCCGAGGGGAACACTTGAGGTAACATCTTTGGACCCATCCGAAGATGACTCATTAGAGTTCCCCGCATGCTCCTTAGGAGGAGGAGAGGGAGAAGTAGCCTCGGGCTCCTTAGACTTCAAGAGTGCCATGAGCATCTCATTCATCTTGAGGAGTTGGGCCTCCAAGGACGATCTCATATCAATAAGGTCGGCCATGGTTGACCCTTTGGCTAATGCCTCCTTCTCCGCCTCTAATTTCTCACGGGCGGCCCTCTCGGCATCGGATTCCGTCATCGTTGCAGTTAGGCGGTTAAGCCCTTAAAAGTGAACAAGGCTCTGATACCAATTGAACGGGAATCCGACACCTAGAGGGGGGGGGGGGGGTGAATAGGTGCTATTACAAATTTTAGGTCTTTTCAAATTTAGGCTCAACACAAAGGTAAATTCTCTAGATATGCAACTACGGTGAATTTACCTAAATGACAATCTAAGCAATAACAAGATAAACAATCAAACAAGACAAGCAAGTAAGGGAGCAAAGATAAGACGAACCGAGCGAAGCACGCAGAGACGAAGATGTAATCCCGAGTTCCACCCAAGGGTGTACGTCTCGTTTGGAGAGGTGTGCGCTACCACAACAGGTTAGCCGCAACGCCACAAAGGCTCACCTTCTTGTCCGATGAACTCAACCCAAAGGTTGCGAGTCCACCTTCCACTAATGATCCCCTTTTAGGGCGGAGATCAAATCCCTTACAACCGCTTGAGGCACGCACCCACAACTTAATTGGGGGCTCTCAAGATGACCACAAAAGGTCGAGGACCACAAAAGGTCAAGGCAACACCAAGATTACAACAATGGTGAACTAGGTTTTCCCACCGGAAACCCTAGCCACGAAATCCCCAAGTGAATGGGAGGAAATGAAAATCCTGAAGGAGATATGCCCTAGAGGCAATTAATAAAGTGTATTCTTTATCATATCTAGTTTGTTCATAATAGGTTTTTGTGTCATGCTAGAACCGTATTAAGCGGAAACATTAATACGGGTGTGATACGTAAACAACCAGGTCCCTAGTAGCCTCTACTAAGACTAGTTTCGTTGCACGATTGATGATCGAGGTTTCCCGGTCTTGGGGCAAGGCGCCGGTCGGAAATGAGAATCATATCGCTGGAGAGTGATGTGATGGACATACCCAGATTTGGAGAACGTAGTCGTTACACCTTTGACCGTGAGATCAACTCTTATTGATATTCCCCGAAGATACTTTGATTGCACCAAACGTCGTATCTTATTTAGTATGACAATAACGGTGATACTTTTGGGTATTGGAAAGGAGTATTGAGACGAGGGGTCAAGAGCGGGATTTGCCAGTCCGCATAGCAGGATAGATACTCTCGGGCCCACTCGGTGAGATCATGTCTAATGAGCTTGCAAGCATGTGACTAGGTCACGGAGACATGAGATCATGAACGAGTAGAAGATAGCGTCGTCGGTAACGAGGTCGGGATTAGGTATGGAGATATGTATGGAGCGACGCTCGGACGTGCTAACTATCGCCATGGCAAAAGGTCTAAGACTTCACGTTCAGGTTTGATAGATGAAAGTCATTCGTTATATCTCAGGGATTAATTCATGGGGTCCAGGCCTACGGATTAGTCGTTGATCATTGAGGAGTCTTGATCATACCTGATATTATATCGAACCGCTAGGGTAACACACTTAAGGGGTTTCGACAAGACAACCGGAAAGGAAGGAGATCACCGGGAACGTCCCGGGAGAGGTCCGATGGAGATCGGGCAGCGCCGAAAGAGTTTTCGGAGCTAGGAAATATTATATATATTATGTTTGATATTAATTAGTGTTATTAATATGCAAATATGATTTTATATATTTATTTTTGAATTTATTAAGGCAGATTTCCCTAAATGGGCCTTCCGGACGAAAGAAGGCCCAAGAGGGGGGGGGGGGGGGGAACCCCCTTGGGAATTCGGTGGGAGCCTAGGGGCCGGCCTAGGTGGGCCACAAGGGGCCCACCAGGGGGCCGGTGCACCCCCTTGGCCGAACCAGGCTGTGGGGGGTTAGTCCCACATTGCCTGGCTGGCAAGGTTGGCTCCCCTTGGGAGCCTATATAAGAAGGGGCACCCCCAGCCTTTTAATTCACCAATTAATTCCTGATTTCTCTCTCGATCTCGTGGTTCCCAAGTTGGAGCCGCGCCGAGCAAGAGGAGTCGGGGATCTCCTCCACCATAGCCCGCTGCCGCGCTGCTGGTGTTCCGGTCCAAGTCTTCCGCTGCTCGTCCTGGACTGGAGCTTCGGAGGCGTCGTCTCCACTGTACGTGTGCGACTCCCTGCGAGGTGCTGCGCTAGCGGTACTCGGAGGCCTGCTTCCTCTACACGACCTTGAGGTCGGCTACGTCGGTGTTCATCGGCAACGTTTGTGCAGGAACGTAATCCCCGCTTTTGGTCTACAAGGGTACGTATTCCGATCTCCGTTCGTACTACTATATCTGCATAGAATAGATCTTGGCTAGTTTAAGGATATCGTTGCTAGGAATTTTTTTGTTTTCTGCACACGATCCCCTTCAGTGGTATCAGAGCCGATCTATCGTAGATATAGCTGTACGCTGTTAGAACCCGTGCTCTGCACGGGGGCACCGTTCCTGTTATTTGCTACCCTCTAGCGTGCACTTGTGTATTCCAGCGACATTGAGTTGATGAAGCGGCCCGGACCGACTTTACGCGTACGCTTACGCGAGACTGGTTCCACTACTGACATACGGCTTGTACCGTATATGTGGCTGGCGGGTGACAGTTTCTCTCTCTTTAGTTGGTCTTCGCATTTTCAATGGAGGGCCCGAAAGGGATGCTTAAACATGCAATTATTGGATCGTTGTTGTGGTCATAAGATTCGTAGGTATGAAGCGGTTCTATTTACGAAAGCCCCAAGCCACGTAAAATATGCAAAAGATAAAGTAGAAGCGTCTAACTTTATTTTGCAGGGGCTATGTGATATGGTCAAGGTAGGTTTATTAAATTGTTTATAAACTGCGGGCGCCAAGAAGACCATGGCGCGATGGACTATATCACATTGCATTACATTTGATGTTTTGTGTGCATCTTATTTTGTGTGATTGTGTGTTACACGGCGGTAGCTGAATAAGATGATCCCTTCAAAATACCACTAGTGTTCTCCCTCCAACGCGCACCACCAATAAAGTTCTACGTTATGAGGCAGGCCGTGATGATCGGGTGTCATACATATCTTCGTTCGCATACGGTGGGTGTAAGCCATGTTGCACAAGCGTCAGCGTGGAGGTCTTTGGTGGCGAGCCTAGCATACTCAGAGGTATGGCCTCGGAACAGGAAGACCGAAAGGTCGAGCACGAGTCACAAAATTGGTGTGGCGGACGATTTTGTCTACTCCTGAAGTTGTGCCGCCGGCTTTGATGATGAGGGGTGGTGCAATGGACGGGGGTCGTGTAATCGCTTAAACGACCAGGAGGGATGTTCGTTTGAGTGGGAGTTATGTCAGTTATTTTCTAAAATACTACAACTCAAAATTATTATGAACAAAGTCTTATGTTGTTGCAAATTCCATTGTAGATGTCTCGCCCCTCGTTTAACCTAGGTCTGTTCCTTGAGAAAGAAAAGCTTAAGACCAATGGGTCAAACTTCATGGCCTGGTTCCGCAACCTGAGGATCCTCCTCACTCCCCATAGGGTGGCCTACGTCATTGAGGCCGCCATAGGTGACCCTCCTGCAGATGATGCCTCTGAGGATGAGAAGAAGGTCTTCCAGACCCGATCGGAGGATTCTGCCTTTGTCCAGAGTGGCATGCTCTACGCCATGGAAGCCGACCTACAGAAGCGTTTTGAGAAGATGAGCGCCTTTGAGATCATTTCGGATCTTAAGGCTGTCTTCGCGCCGCAGGCTAAGGCTGAGAGATATGAGGCTTCTGAGCTTTTCTTCTCAGCCAAGATGGAAGAGCATAGCAGTGTGAGCGAGCATGTAGTCAAGATGTCTGGCTACGTTCAACGCCTGAATGCTCTGGAGTGCAAGATTCCCGATGAGCTGGCGATTGACAGGGTGTTGCAATCGTTGCCACCAAGCTACAAAGGCTTCGTCATGAACTACAACATGCAGGGCATGGCTAAGTCCCTGGGTGAAGTGTTCGTGATGCTCAAGACTGCTGAGGTAGAGATTAAGAAGGAACACACGCTGTTGATGGTCAATAAGACCGTTGATTTCAAGAAGTCCGGTGGCAAGGGAAAGCAGAGCTGGAAGTCCCGGAGGGAGGCAAAGTTGGCTGCCAAGTCCAGGACTAACAGGTCTGGTCCCAGAGCTAGCGTGGAGTGTTTCTACTGCAAGGGGAAGGGTCACTGGAAGCGCAACTGCCCCAAGTATCTGGAGGATAGGAAGTCTGGCAAGACGGTCGACAAAGAGCAAGGTATATTTGATATACATGTTATAGATGTGTACCTTACATCCGCCCGGAGCAATACGTGGGTATTTGATACTGGTTCTGTTGCTCATATATGTAACTCTCAGGAGGAGTTACGGAATAGAAGGCGGCTGGCGAAGGATGAGGTGACGATGCGCGTCGGCAACGGATCGAGAGTCGACGTGGTGGCTGTCGGCACGCTCCCTCTGCATCTACCATCGGGATTAGTTTTGGTTTTAAATAAATGTTATTTTGTGCCATCCTTGAGTGTAAACATTATAAGTGGGTCTTGCCTGTTACAAGACGGTTATTCATTTAAATCAGTGTCAAGCAATTGTGCTATTTATATGAATGATATCTTTTATGTTGATGCTCCCGAGAGTAATGGTTTATTCTTGTTGAATCTCGATCGTAGTACTCACATCCATAACATAGAGGCCAAACGAATTAAGTGTAGTGACGATACCGCCATGTTTTTGTGGCATTGCCGTCTTGGTCATATTGGTATAAAGCGCATGAAGCGACTCCACTCCGATGGACTCTTGGACTCGTTGGACTTCGGGTCCCTCGATACATGCGAACCATGCCTCATGGGCAAAATGACCAGGACACCGTTCAAAGGTTTCGTTGAACGGGCGTCGGATTTGTTGGGGATCATACATACAGACGTATGTGGACCAATGAGCGTTTCGACACGCAATGGTTATCGTTACTTCGTCACCTTCACTGATGACTTGAGTAGATACGGTTATATCTATTTGATGAAACACAAGTCTGAAACGTTTGAAAAGTTCAAAGAATTCCAGAGTGAAGTTGAGAATCAGCTTAATAAAAAAATCAAGCATCTCCGGTCCGATCGCGGTGGAGAGTACTTGAGTTTTGAGTTTGGCACACATTTGAAGAGTTGTGGCATAGTGCCCCAACTTACGCCCGCCGGAACTCCGCAGCGTAACGGTGTGTCCAAGCGACGTAATCGTACTCTACTGGATAGTGTCTGATCTATGATGTCTCTTACCGATCTGCCAGTGTCCTTCTGGGGTTATGCGTTAGAAACAGCCGCATTCATTTTAAATAGGGCTCCGTCCAAATCCGTTGAAACGACACCGTATGAATTATGGTATGGCCACAAGCCTAAGTTATCGTTTCTGAAGGTTTGGGGTTGTGAGGCGTACGTTAAGAAACTACAGCCCGACAAACTCGAACCGAAGTCGGAGAAAGTCGTCTTTGTAGGATATCCACAGGAAACCGTTGGGTACACCTTCTACAACCAAGCTGAGGGCAAAACTTTTGTCGCGAAGACCGGTACCTTTCTAGAGAAGGAGTTTCTCGCGAAAGGAGTAAGTGGGAGGAAGGTAGACCTCGATGAAATCGTTGATCCTGAACTCGAGATTCCGAGTGGCGCAACGGAAGCAATTCCGGAAACGTCCTCCGTGGAAGGAGTGGGAGAAACTGTCGAGGAAGATGTTCTACCTCGTAGGTCTGGTAGATCTCGGATCGCACCAGAATGGTATGGAAATATGGTTTGCACCGTCATGCTAGTCGAGCAAGACGAACCTACGAACTACAAGGAGGCGATGGAAAGTCTAGAGTCCGAGAAATGGCTTGAAGCCATGAAATCCAAAATAGGATCCATGTATGATAACCAAGTGTGGACCTTGGTGGATATTCCCGAAGGGCGCAAGGACGTCGAGAATAAGTGGATCTTTAAGAAGAAGACTGATGCTGATGGTAATGTGACCGTCTATAAAGCTCGGCTTGTCGCAAAGGGTTTCCGACAAGTTCATGGAATTGACTACGATGAAACTTTTTCACCGGTAGCGATGCTTAAGTCTATTCGGATTTTGTTAGCGGTAGCTGCCTACTATGATTATGAAATCTGACAGATGGACGTCAAAACGGCCTTCCTGAATGGAAACATTGAGGAAGAGTTGTACATGGTACAGCCGGAAGGTTTTGTCGATCCAGGAAGTGCTAACAAGGTGTGCAAGCTTCAGCGATCCATCTATGGATTGAAGCAGGCATCTCGGAGCTGGAATCTTCGCTTTGATGAGGTAATCAAAGGTTTTGGATTTATCCAGAATGTGGAGGAGACCTGTATTTACAAGAAAATGAGTGGGAGCTCGGTTGTGTTCTTAGCACTGTATGTTGACGACATATTGCTAATAGGGTATGATGTGGAACTTCTGAATAGCGTGAAGGAATATTTAAACAGTAAGTTTTCCATGAAGGACTTAGGAGAAGCTGCGTATGTTTTAGGCATAAAAATCTACCGTGATAGATCAAGGCGCCTATTAGCACTAAGTCAGAGTACTTATCTTGATAAAATATTGAAGCGTTTTCATATGGAGAAGGCAAAGAAGGGTTCTCTGCCGGTTATCAAGAATAAGATATTGCGTAAGGCGCAGTGTCCGGTGACGGAACTGGGTAAGGCCGAAATGACGAAACATCCTTATGCTTCAGCCATAGGATCGATCATGTATGCAATGTTGAGTACTAGACTAGATGTGGCATTAGCTCTAAGTTTGACAAGCCGATTCCAGAGTAATCCTGGAATGCCGCATTGGATAGCTGTTAAGAGCATTCTTAAGTATCTCAATAAGACAAAGGAAATGTTCCTTGTGTATGGTGGCTGCGATGAGGAACTTGGCGTAACGGGTTACGTAGATGCAAGTTTCTGCTCAGACCCCGATGACTGTAAGTCACAGACAGGTTACGTGTTCAAGGTGAATGGAGGCGCCATGTGTTGGAGAAGTGGGAAGCAACCCATAGTCGCACAATCTACAATGGAGTCGGAGTACATTGCTGCCTGCGAGGCCGCGAATGAAGCTGTGTGGCTGAGGAAGTTCGTCATCGAACTTGGAGTGTTCCCGAGCGTGCAAGACCCCGTGATCCTCTTCTGCGACAATACGGGTGCCATTGCGAACGCGAAGGAGCCAAGGTCTCACTCCACCGCCAAACACATTCTCCGACGCTTCCACGTGATACGTCAATACGTACAGGAAGGCGATGTGAAGATTTGCAATGTGGCAGATCCGCTGACGAAGCCTCTTCCGCTTGATAAGCATGAACAACACCAGTTAGCTATGGGTGTTACGCTTTTACCAAGTTGTAATCTAGATTAAATTGTACTCTAGTGCAAGGTGGAGACTGAAGGAGATATGCCCTAGAGGCAATTAATAAAGTGTATTCTTTATCATATCTCGTTTGTTCATAATAGGTTTTTGTGTCATGCTAGAACCGTATTAAGCGGAAACATTAATACGGGTGTGATACGTAAACAACCAGGTCCCTAGTAGCCTCTACTAAGACTAGTTTCGTTGCGCGATTGATGATCGAGGTTTCCCGGTCATGGGGCAAGGCGCCGGTCGGCAATGAGAGTCATATCGCTGGAGATTGATGTGATGGACATACCCAGATTTGGAGAACGTAGTCGTTACACCTTTGACCGTGAGATCAACTCTTATTGATATTCCCCGAAGATACTTTGATTGCACCAAACGTCGTATCTTATTTAGTATGACAATAACGGTGATACTTTTGGGTATTGGAAAGGAGTATTGAGACGAGGGGTCAAGAGCGGGATTTGCCAGTCCGCATAGCAGGATAGATACTCTCGGGCCCACTCGGTGAGATCATGTCTAATGAGCTTGCAAGCATGTGACTAGGTCACGGAGACATGAGATCATGAACGAGTAGAAGATAGCGTCGTCGGTAACGAGGTCGGGATTAGGTATGGAGATATCTATGGAGCGACGCTCGGACGTGCTAAGTATCGCCATGGCAAAAGGTCTAAGACTTCACGTTCAGGTTTGATAGATGAAAGTCATTCGTTATATCTCAGGGATTAATTCATGGGGTCCAGGCCTACGGATTAGTCGTTGATCATTGAGGAGTCTTGATCATACCTGATATTATATCTAACCGCTAGGGTAACACACTTAAGGGGTTTCGACAAGACAACCGGAAAGGAAGGAGATCACCGGGACAGTCCCGGGAGAGGTCCGATGGAGATCGGGCAGCGCCGAAAGAGTTTTCGGAGCTAGGAAATATTATATATATTATGTTTGATATTAATTAGTGTTATTAATATGCAAATATGATTTTATATATTTATTTTCGAATTTATTAAGGCAGATTTCCCTAAATGGGCCTTCCGGACGAAAGAAGGCCCAAGAGGGGGGGGGAACCCCCTTGGGAATTCGGTGGGAGCCTAGGGGCCGGCCTAGGTGGGCCACAAGGGGCCCACCAGGGGGCCGGCTCACCCCCTTGGCCGAACCAGGCTGTGGGGGGTTAGTCCCACATTGCCTGGCTGGCAAGGTTGGCTCCCCTTGGGAGCCTATATAAGAAGGGGCACCCCCAGCCTTTTAATTCACCAATTAATTCCTGATTTCTCTCTCGATCTCGTGGTTCCCAAGTTGGAGCCGCGCCGAGCAAGAGGAGTCGGGGATCTCCTCCACCATAGCCCGCTGCCGCGCTGCTGGTGTTCCGGTCCAAGTCTTCCGCTGCTCGTCCTGGACTGGAGCTTCGGAGGCGTCGTCTCCACCGTACGTGTGCGACTCCCTGCGAGGTGCTGCGCTAGCGGTACTCGGAGGCCTGCTTCCTCTACACGACCTTGAGGTCGGCTTTGTCGGTCTTCATCGGCAACGTTTGTGCGGGAACGTAATCCCCGCTTTCGGTCTACAAGGGTACGTATTCTGATCTCCGTTCGTACTACTATATCTGCATAGAATAGATCTTGGCTAGTTTAAGGATATCGTTGCTAGGAAATTTTTTGTTTTCTGCACACGATCCCCTTCAAATCCCTTCGGTGAAGATGTAGATCCGGGCCTTCTCCTCCAATCCTCCAAAGATCAACGAATTTGGGTGGAGGGATTGGGAGATCTTGTTGATTTGAGCTTTCAAGAATGGTAGGAGAGAGAATATCTGAGAGCTTGCTGTTCTTGAGTGAGTGAGGGGGTATTTATACCCCCTCTCAAAATCTGGCCGTTGGCTGCTTCGGGGACCCGGAAATTCCGGTATAAGTGACACCCGGAAATTCCGGTCACCCGGAATATCCGGTGCAATGAAATATCCGAGTTGAATTTCCGGTTGAGATCAGAACCACTTTGACATCTTGACTTAGCCAATTTTCTGAGGGTGACTCGGAAATTCCGAGTCAGTGAAATTTCCGAGCTGAATTTCCGGTTGAAGTCAGAACCACTTTCTGAACTTGACTTAGCCAATTTTCTGAGGGTGACTCGGAAATTCCGAGTCAGTGAAATTTCCGAGCTGAATTTCCCGTTGAAGTCAGAACCACTTTCTGAACTTGACTTAGCCAATTTTTTGAGGGTGACTCGGAAATTCCGAGTCAGTGAAATTTCCGAGCTGAATTTCCGATTGAAGTCAGAACCACTTTCTGAATTTTCCTTAGCCATTTTTCTGTTAGGTATATGAGACCCAGAATTTCCGATCCTGGAAATTTCCGGTTCCAGTAATCCGATTCTGGGAAGAATTCCAGAAACTCTTTTTCTCTACATTTTGGCTTTGGGATATGTGATATGAAACTCACACAAACTGAAATACTTAGCAAATGGGATTAATACATCATTGGTATTGTTAACTAACACTCAAAACACTAGGGATTAAGAAATGTTCTTTCAGTGGGTCCCATTCTTTGACCGTTGTGGACGCCGGTTCAGTTCTGATTTGACTTGACGTGGCGAGATTTTCGCAGACGTGATGATGTCCTCCTCGTTTTGCACGCGTAGTGGGCGGCGTGGCCTGCGACGATTACTCTCCAATTACGCCACGCGTCGCCGTGTTTTTATTTGAACGGCTATGTTGAAGTTCTGGTTATGCCATAAGTATAGGTTTCTCCGTTTTTTTTTGGTTTACCCTGCCATTTTTCTCTGCGCTCCTCTGCTTCGTCTTCGTCCTCGCCGCCCCTCTGTTTTTGTGCCGCCGAATCATCTTCTTCCCGCGATCACCACTCACCATGGCTCCCAAAAAGAGTTCTTCCGCCGCCACCACTGCTACCACCGGCCAGAAAAGGAAGAAGGCGGGGTGGCGCCACCGTTCCTCCCGTGCCGCAGAAGGCGTCTGGCGGTTGGACTTCATCGACCGTGTCGGAGAAGAAGCTAACGCTCCTCCGCAATGAGGGCCTTCTCCCTCCTGCCACGGTGCTCGCCGTCTGTGCTCCGGGTAAGGAGAACTCCCCCGCTCCACGTCTTGGTGAGAGGGTTTGCTTTGCGGAGTTTCTCCCCCGCGGTATTGGTTTTGCGCTGCACGATTTTGTGCATGGCCTTCTCTTTGCCTACGGGATCCAGATTCATGATCGGGTCCCAAATGGTGTTCTGCACATTGCCTACTTCATGGTAATGTGCGAGTGCTTCTTGGGTGTTTCCCCTTCCTGGCCTCTCTGGAAGTCTATTTTCCAGGTGTGCTATATGGCCCGCAACAATCGGGTGAACCCAGTCGGAGGGGTTGGCTTCCAGGTCAAGAGTGGCTGCAACTACTTCGCTTTGAAGGCAGTCGACTCCGCTCAAGGATTGAGGACCCGGTGGTTCTACGTCCCTGTGGGCCAGGATGTTAAGCCTGCCTTTTCGACTGGAGATGCTCCCGAGAAGACGAAGGCTTGGGAGCATGCTCTTACCCTAGCCGAAGAGCGCGAGGTCGCCCCGCTACTTGAGAAGGTCGAACGGTTGCTGAACAACGGTGTCACTGGTGTTCAGCTGATCTATACCTTTTTGAAGCGTCGGTGTGTCCCCGTCAACAGCGTGCCCACCCGATGTGGGCGTATGAGGGGACAAAAGACGCTACTCGAATTAGCGCTGTAGAGCTGTCGGCGAACGAGCTTGATACACTCGTGAAGTCGGTGACCAGCTACACAGCTGAGGCCACCGTCAACTATGAGTTTGCCACAGATCCCTTCAGTTTGGAGAATCCCCTTCCTGAGGTCAGTTCCTTTTTGCTTCTACTTTTGCATTCATTACTTTTGTCGTGTGGATTTCTGCTATTTTCTTCTACTCTGGCCCTTCATCATTTTGTCTCGTGTAGGGGCACTCGACCCAGTCCTCACTTCCTCCCCTTCCTGAAGCCGGGCCTGTCGAGAGTCAATTGTGCCGAAGGAAAGTGAGAAGTCCGTCGACTCCATTCCTGAAGCTGAAACCTCCTATTCGGAGAAGTCTGGAGCAAATGGAGGGGGTGTGGGGCAAGCCGAGGTTGCGACGACTACAGAGCCCGCTCTCAACCGTCACCGTTCTATGCGCACAGGTGAAAATGAGGAGATGGCGGACTGCAATGCCTCTTCACCTGCGCGGGTTGGGTCGCCTCTGGCTCAGCGCTCGCCACCACCTTCCACTTGCCACTCAGGTTTTGGCGGTCCTCGATTTGATGGCGACTTGTCTTCTGATGAGGACGAGCAAAGGTATATTTCCTTGCCCTCCGAACGCGTATATATGCCTTGTCTGTTTGTTGTTTTTGTTTCTGAGCATTCCTCTATTGCCTCTTGGGCATTCTAGCGATGACCGGGCCGCTACCCCTTTGGTTGCATGTGCGCCGACTGTCACTTCCTCTCCTGCTGCGGAAGTGATAGCTACCCCTTCGCCTCCATCTGTTCCTGCGACTATCTCCATGGCTCCTCCCGTGGTTGCCTCGACTGCCGCGCCGTTATCTTCCTCCCTGCCTTCCTGGTTGAACCATGTAAGGTTTTTCCCTTTTGTTACTGAAGTATTTATGCTTTTGGCATTTGTGTATAATGTATATATTGTGTTTGCAGCCGGCCGTGAGTGGTCTTGCTTCTTTTGGCGAGGCCTTTGCACAGTCGGAGGAAGAGCGAGGTGTTCTTCGCTCTCAACTGTAAGCCTTTGTCCTTTCTGTGTGTATTGTTTTCCCTTCTCTTTTTACGCGACTGGAGCATTTTCCCTTTTGTTTTTAGGGGAGAAAAGTACTTTGGAGTCCCGGTTGGCCGAATTAGAGGAGACCCTCTCGCAACAGTCGGCCGCCCAGGAGGAGCTGGATGTTCTTCGTGCTTCTGAGGGGAAGCGGGTAAAGCGACTGCTTGGTTATGCGCATTCTCTTGCAGGTGAGGATAATATGTGTCCCGCTCGAGGATTTGTTTGTGCTACTCAGGTCCTTTTTCGATCTTCTTGATGTGAACATCCTTCTTTTGCTGCTCAGGTCCTTCATCCAGTTCCGGTGGCGCGGCGAGTGATGATTTATCACTCGACCAAGCCATTGACCAGGTTGGGGTGACGATGAAGCACGCCAAGAAGTCTCTGGAGACATCCGTCCAGACTCTTGGTGTTGTCTTCAAGGAGGTGTTGCCTAAAGATGAGGTCCCATCGACCGTCGTGGGGTTTGCTGCGCGTCTGGGCCCTAAGTCCAAGACTTTGAAGTCGTACGCGCAGGAGCTGATGGTACTGTCGTGGTATCGGCATAATTGATAGAAGACGGGGGTCCTCTAGCCTACGTATGGATTGTGGGGAAGAAGGTTGGAGTCGTCGAGGTCGGGATTGAACACGGCGAGTTTACCCAGCTTCGGATCCCACAACGGTGGCGAGATCCTACGTGCTGCTATAATTCACTATGAGGCAATAGCCGTGAACAGGTTACAATGAGTATGATGCCTATCAGATTGTCTCCGCCCTAAAGGCTCCCTGGTGGCCGGCTTATATAGGCGGCCAGACCCCAGGGTACAAGGTAAGTACTTGTCCGGCAAGTAATCAGAGTCCTAGACCTAGCCGGCTTAGTTGCCGCCTTCCGTCTTGGGCTCGGTGGCTTGGTGGGCTTAGGCCTTCCGCCTTCCTTGGACCGTCCGCCTACTTCCTTGTACGTCAGCTATCTGGGCCGCCCGGCAGGCTTTGGCCTTACCACCCTTGGGCCACCCTGGACTAGCCGGATTGATCCATGCTGGTTATACCCCTAGTTGATATATCCCCAACATTAGCCCCCAGAAAGGTTAAAGTTCTCCAGGCGCCGGCTTCTTCTTGATTCTTCTTCTGCCAAAGTTGGCGGCTGCAGGACTTGAACCATTCTGAAAATCAACGAGGCACGCGTGCCTTGTTGTTGACACGCGGCCGCCTTTATCCATCATGGGAAAAGGCGGCTACTCGGCAATCTTTGCCGAGCATTCTTCTTGACGGTCACCGCCTAGGCGGCTTCACGACAGTTTGAAAACAGACTAAGCGGGAATCTCGCCACGATCACAAATTGCGGGAAAAGAGGAGGCGTGGAGATCGTGCAATCATGGGCTGCAACGGATGTTGGACACGTGTCCGACTAAAAACGCCGTTGCACAGGGAGCAACGCCTGGCCCTATAAATAGGTAACCAAACGGTCCATTTCTTTACCCTGCCTTTTGCTCTCCTCGCGCCCTTGCCTCTTCCGCTTCTTCGCTCCCAACCTCCGAACAAGCTCCGGCGAACTTCTCTCCTCCGGCGACCTTTTCTGACGGCGATGTCCACCGGTCCAGCTCACTCGACGGCGTCGAGCGGTCCGGCGACCGAAGCCACGCCCGCAGCGTCGATGGGCGGCGCCATTACTCGCCTCGCCTCGGCGGCGACGGCGGGCAATGTCTCCGTCGTCCCCCCTCGGGCTTCTGCCACGCGCGCCCCGGCGGCGGGCCCTTTCTCTCCTCCACCAAATACCACGGCGACGGCGGCGACGAGCGCCCCCGGCGACGAGGAAGAAGAAGCGCCGGACCTCGGGTCCCGCTATTGGCTGCCTTCCATTGTCGACGAGGACGCCCTCCAAGATTTGGAAGCAGTCGGCTACCTCCCCACTCGGGAGGATTGCCGGTGGAGGGCCGCCTTGGGAGACATCATTCCGGCCCCGGAAGCCGGAGAACGGGTAATCCTTACCTCCCATCTGGTCAGGGGAATGGCTCTTCCGCCTTCCGCCTTCTTTAGTGAGGTCTTAGATCTCTACGGGCTCCAGCCCCATAATATCGCACCCAATAGTATATTAGTCTTAGCCGGCTTCACAGCTCTTTTCGAAGGCTATCTAGGTATTAGGCCTAGTTTAGACTTCTTTAGATACTGTTTCCGTTGCCGGCGACAGACGGTGCCGGACGGTGGGCTGGCAACCTGCGGCAGTATCACCTTCAACTGCCGCCAGGGCCGCCAATGGTATCCTAAGATACCACACCTCGAGTCCGTCAAGGGCTGGACCTCCACCTTCTTCTACTGCCAAGACATGGCAGCGCCGGGCCGTCAAGTCGGCATCCCGACATTCGTCAACGCGCCACCCATGCCTCGCCCATGCTGGGACGAGGCGGTGCCCAAGTTGACGGAGGAACTCCGCCTTATTCAAAGGCGGATCGAGTTCCTCACGAGGACGATGGCTCCCCCCCAGCTGGATGGGGTCGACACCGTCATTTGCTGGCTTGGCCGGCAAATCCTCCCCCTGCGGTACAGCCCGCACAAGATGTGTCAGTATTCGCCTACTGACACAGCCTCTCTTCGCGTGAGCGAAGAGATATTGCCGGTCGCCGACCTGGCATTCCGGCTCCGCAGCCTCGTCAAGGCGGGGTCGGTGAAGGCGGCCGAGGGCGTGCCCATGCACACCCACGACAATCCTCCCCTCGAGGTAAATATTTTCTTGCCTTGCCCCTTGTTTGACAGCTTTGCCGGCTAAGGTTGAGTTCCTTTAACATATCTTCTTTTTTCAGCTCTCCGAGTTTACGGAGGATGACCTGGCTCCCGACTTCTACGAGTCGGAAGCCGGGAAGACGAAGAAGCGCAAGGCATCCGGCGCTGCTTCCTCCACGGCGAACGCCGAGAGGAAGAAACGGATTGCATCGGCTACCGAGCCGACTCTCGCCAACATTGGCGAGAATGCGGGGATTAACATCCCCCGAAGGTACTCAACTTTGCCTTTTCCAGATGGCGAGCTTCTTGAATATTGGCTGACTTATTGTGCTTGCTTTGTATTTTGACAGGGAAAGGGTCGCAACCTCCCGGTTGCCAACCAGGCTCCTTGGCAAGGGAAAGTGGCCGCAAGGCGGCTCGCCGGCCACCGTGCCGCCAACTCCCCCGCCCCACGCCGGCAGCTTCATGGCTGACGCCCGGCGACAACCTCCAGCCCCGGCTTCGGGTGCTCCGCCAAAGATCCCCTCCACCGATCGCACGCCGACAACTCCTCTATTACTGGCTGAGGCTACGGCCGATGATGCCGCTCAATCGCGCGCCGCCAATGAAGTGTTGCTGGAGACGACTGCCGGCAGGTCTCGGAGGGCAGCTCCGACTGCGGGAGGCGGCAAAGTCAGAGATCCTTGGTCTACCTTTAAGGAGGCCAAGGAGTCAACCTTGGCTTTTGCCGCCTTTGCCTCGCAGGCTTTCGACGACTTGGAGGGCGACCTATCTGTAAGTTTCTCCGGCATATACATAGTCTTTCCCCCCGAGCACTTAGATGGCCTAGTCAAAAGAAACTTTGACTGCCGGCTTAGTGGTTTTTCGACAATATGTCATATGCTTTTGGTTTTTGTTACAGGGCCTTGTGTCCGCCAACGTCGAGCTTGTCTCCTCGCGAGTCGAGATAAACCGGCGCCATCGCGACCTGAAGAAAGAATGCGAGGCCAAGGACAAGCGGATCGCGAGCTGGAGGCGGCCCGCAAAAAAGATGAAGGTAGAGTTGATCCCTTTCTCCAACTATGCTTTTGACTTATGTTTCCGTCAATCATTTAGCTTAGCGAATCCATATTTGTAGAACTGCTAGACCACGCCCAGGATATCCTGAAGGCGTCCACTGATATGCAAGCTCTTATGAATGAAGCTTCAGACTTGGCGGCCGCCAACTTGGAGTTGAAGGTGGCTCATCAGAAGGAGATGGAGGCCCAGCAACTCAGGTTTGCGCAGGAATCCAGCCAGCTCACTGGTGAGCTGGAAAACATGCGCAACAAGTTGGCGGAGGCAGAGAAGATGGCTGCGGAAGAGATATCCAAGCAGACTTCTCGCGCCCAAACTGCAGAAGACGCGCTGGCAACTCATATGATTGAGTTGTCGGCTTTCCATAACTCGGTCCTTGGTAATTTCTCGCTTCTTTTTTGATACTGCCATGTTGTTTTTAGCCTGAGCCAAACTTATGGCTTTATTTTTGATGTAGTTCCCGCCGGTTTAGGTGATGACAAGGTTGTTAGCCCCCGCCAGGATCGCCTTGCGCGTCTGGGCGAGCTGATCGCCGAGACTTTGGCGGCGTCCAAGCGGTTTGCCGCCAAGTTCTTCACTTCCTCTGGCAGCCAGGAACCGACCGAGTTCAGCGACGTGCCCGCCATCCTGGAGCAGGCGACTAAACTTCACAAGAGCTCGCTGAAGTCGGCAGCGCGGGGTGGAGCCAAGACTGCCCTTGGGTTGTTCATGGCGCACTACCCCGAGGCGGAGATTGAAGCCGTCACCGAAGGCATGCCGTCAACGTACGAAGACGGTAGCGAGCTCGAGCCGGCCGCTATTCTGGACAGCGTTGCTGGCTACGCCACGCGAGTTGCCGACATGGTGGACACTTCCATCTTCTACCGGCGTCATCCTGTGCCTGGCGCGGAAGGAGCTGGAGCTGCCGGCGCGGCTGAGGCGGAGGGGAGCGATAGTTCTGGGGCTGAAGTTGTCAGCCCCCAAGTCTGATGTAGACGCTCCCCCGAGCCATATCTTCTTCTTGTCCTTGCCTGCCACCAGCCTCATTTTGTCGGCCCCTGAAACAATGCAACATTTGTAATATTTTGTATATACTTTTGCTGTTGCCTTGTTAGGCGGAAACTAGCTGACAAGTTTTTACTTTGTCTTTATTTATATGGCCCGCCTTAATTTTACCCTGAATTATATGCTTGACTTTTTGTATGTTGACGAAACCTCAGTCGGTAACTTTGGCTGAAACAACCAGGGCTAGACCATTTGTTTAGAATCAGAGACCAAAGCCAACATGTTGGTGTCAAAGACATACTACTAGGCGAACCACATATAAGTAATCAGAAGTAAAGGAATTAGGCGGCGCAAAAAGTTTGTTTTTGCTTTAGGTTGGCTCGAAAGCTGCAAGTATCTACCAGTTTGAACCTTTGCACGGAGCTAAGAAATAGGTAACTTAGATACATAGGGGGAATATGATTGCAAGAAAAGACAAAAGATGGCATGCATCTCAACACAGATGAGGAACCATAGACTTTTATTTCATAACCATATTTAACTTATTACAATTATAAATTGCTAAGTGTAGAAAGGACGTAGCTGCTCAATATTCCAAGGCCGTTTTGTTTGCTCGAACGGGTCGTCAATGCCTCTCTTGCGCTTGGTTCCCCTTTTTCCTGCCGCCTTCTTGCGCATCTTCTTTTCGTCTTCGTCGCGGATGTCGGCTAGGTAGTAGGAACCATTGAGCAGCGCCTTTGTGACTATAAACGGTCCTTCCCATGGCGGGGATAACTTGTGCAAGCCTTTTCTGTCTTGAATTAGGCGGAGAACCAGGTCACCTGTTCTGAAGCTTCGCTTCCGCACTCTCCGGCTATGATAGCGGCGAAGTTGTTGCTGGTACAAGGCGGAGCGATGGAGAGCTATGTCTCTTTCTTCGTCTAGTAGGTCTAGGCTATCCTGTCTTGCACCTTCTACGTCTTGCTCGATGTAGGCTTGAACTCTTGGGGAGTCGTATTTCATGTCGGTAGGTAGCACTGCCTCTGCGCCATATACTAAGAAGAAAGGAGTGTAGCCGGTAGATCTGTTTGGCGTTGTGCGCAAACTCCACAATACCGACTGCAACTCATCTGCCCAGGCGCCGGCTGCCCTGTGTAATGGAGCTTCGAGACGAGGCTTAAGTCCTGATAAGACTAGGCCGTTTGTACGCTCTACTTGTCCATTGGATTGAGGGTGTGACACGGATGCCAAATCAAGCCGGATGCCCAGATCGCTGCAGTATTCTTCTATGTCGCCTTGGGACAGATTGCTGCCATTATCGGTGATAATGCTGTGTGGAACTCCAAACCGAGAGATAATTCCCCAGAGAAAATTGGTGGTTGTTCGTGCGTCAAGTTTGCTGATCGGTTTGGCCTCGACCCATTTGGTGAACTTGTCGACAGCGACCAACAGGTGAGTGTACCCACCTCGCGCCTTTTTGAAGGGACCCACCATATCCAAGCCCCAGACCGCGAACGGCCAGGTGATTGGGATCGTCCTTAGCTCCTGTGCCGGCAAGTGAGGTTGACGGGCGTACAACTGGCAACCTTTGCATGTTTTGACGATGTTCTCGGCATCTTCTTTGGCGGTGAGCCAGTAGAAACCTTGGCGGAAAGCTTTGGATACAATGGACCTAGCGGAAGCATGATGTCCGCAGGTGCCAATATGTATGTCTTTTAGAATTTCCCGGCCTTCTTCCGGCTGTATACACCGCTGATAGATGCCGCAAGTGCTTCGCTTGTACAACTCGCCTTTTATTATCGTGAATGCCTTGGCTCGCCTTATGATCTGCCTTTTTAGTACCTCATCGTCTTCCGGCAACTTTTGGTCGATTAGAAAATCGAGGTACGGGACTGTCCAATCCGGCTGTGTTAAGTAGACAGTGAGACTTGCCGCTTCTACCGGTTCTTCTGAGTCGGGGTCCATCAAATCGGCGCCTTTAATGGATGGCTTGTGCAATTGCTCCAGGAAGATATCTTTTGGTACCTTTTTGCGTTCCGATCCCAGTCTTGCAAGTGTGTCTGCCGCCTCGTTCTCAGCTCTTGGAACATGTCGGACTTCGTATCCTACGAAGTTTTTTGCAAATTCGTCAACTTTGGCTCTGTAAGCCGCCATTGTTGCGCTTTTCGCATCCCATGTTCCGCTTACTTGCTGTGCGACCAAATCTGAGTCGCCGTAACAGAGGATTCTTTTGACGCCTAGGTCGTTTGCTACGTGCAACCCATGAAGCAAAGCTTCGTACTCGGCAACATTGTTGGTTGCTGTGAAGTGGATTTGTAACACGTAGCTTAGCTTGTCACCTTTAGGCGTACGCAGAACGACTCCAGCCCCCGAGCCTTTGAGCATCTTTTATCCGTCAAAGTGCATGACCCAATATTCTGACTCGGGGAGTGCTGTTTCCTCCATAGCCTCTGTCCAGTCGGCGACAAAGTCTGCAAGTGCTTGAGATTTGATGGCGGTCCGTGGTTTGTAGACTATATCAAAAGCGGCAAGTTCGATGCCCCATTTGGCGACTCGACCTGTTGCCTCTGCATTATTGATTATGTCTCCCAACGGAGCCTTGCTGATTACTGTCACTGTGTGTTCCTGGAAGTAATGCCTAAGCTTTCTGGCGGCGAAGAATACACCATAAGCCAGCTTTTGGTAATGCGGATACCTCTGCTTGGAGGCGGAGAACACTTCACTGATGAAGTAGACCGGTCGCTGCTCACACGCCGCGGCTTCGCTCTCCTTTCTTTCCACAGCCAAGACAACGCTGACAACAGCCCCTGTTGCCGCGATGTACAGCAGCATTGGTTCCTGTGATCGAGGTGCTGCCAATATCGGAGCGGATGAGAGGGCCTCCTTGAGTTGCTGCAAGGCGGCGTCTGCCTCTGTTGTCCACTCGAAGTTCTCGGATTTCTTCAGTAGCCGGTAGAGAGGCATTGCATTTTCCCCTAGGCGGCTAATGAAACGACTGACGGCTGCCGCCGATCCGGCTAGGCGTTGCACGTCCTTCAGACACGTAGGTCTGGATATGTTTTGGATGGCCTTGATCTTCTCCGGGTTAACCTCAATCCCTCGTTCTGAGACGATAAATCCAAGGAGTTTGCCGGCTGGGACGCCGAAAACGCACTTGGTGGGATTGAGTTTCATTTGATACCTCCGGAGATTCTGAAAAGTTTCTTCCAAGTCCTCTAGGAGATCTGCCTTCTTTTTTGACATTACCTCGATGTCGTCTACATAGACGTGGACATCGCGGCCGATCTGTTCGTGCAGGCAATTTTGCATACAGCGCTGGTATGTTGCCCCTGCATTCTTCAGACCGAAAGGCATTGTAATGTAGCAGAAAGTCCCATACGGAGTTGTGAAAGATGTTTTCAGCTGATCTGACTCTCTCATCTTGATTTGGTGATGTCCTGAGTAGGCGTCCAGAAAACAAAGCAGCTCGGAGCCTGCTGTGGAGTCTACGACTTGGTCAATTCTAGGCAGCGCAAAGGGATCCTTTGGGCAACACTTGTTAACACCGGTATAGTCAATACACATCCTCAGCTCTTTATTCTTCTTTGGGACGAGTACAGGATTTGCCACCCAATCGGTGTGTACAACTTCTTTTATGAAATTGGCGGCCTTCAGCCTATTTATCTCCTTCCCTATAGCCTTGCGTCTCTCATCTCCAAAGAGTCTTGTTGCTTGTTTCACCGGCTGGGATCCTTTTATGACGTTGAGCGAGTGCTCGGCAAGTTCCCTCGGTACACCAGGCATGTCGGAAGGCGACCATGCAAAGATGTCACGATTCTCACGGAGGAACTCGACGGGCGCGCCTTCCTATTTGCTGTCAAGGTTGGAGCCGATGACAACTTGCTTAGACTTGTCACCTGGGATGAGGTCCGCCTTTTTGGTGTCCTCTGAAGCTTCGAAAGTCTTCTTGACATCCATCTTTGGCTTTGGCATGGAGTTGTCTGAATCCGCCCCGAGCAGCGCGAGTTCTTCCTTGTGGATGACGGCTTCTGCGAAGGCGGCCATGCCACGCTCGCACTCCTTGGCTTTCTTGAAGTTGCCAGAAATCGTGATGGTTCCGTTTTCTCCCGGCATTTTAAGCTTGCTGTATATGTATCACGGCCTTGCCATGAATTTGGCGAAAGCCGGTCGTCCGAAGATTGCATGATAGGCGCTTTTGAAGGGGACAACTTCAAACCTAAGGAACTCTGAGCGGTAGTTCTCTTTTGGTCCGAAAGTTACCTTCAGCCTGATGCTCCCCATTGACTTTGCTTGCCTGCCGGGCACTATGCCATGAAATGTGAGGTTGCTGTGATCCAGCTGATCCTCTGACAGGTTCATGCGGCTTAGCGTGTCGTAGTACAGGATGTTGAGGCTGCTGCCGCCATCCATGAGTACCTTTGTGAGTCGGAAGTTGTCGACAATGAGGTCGACGACAAGGGCGTACTTGCCTGGGTGGGGGACGTGATCAGGGTGGTCGGACCGGTCCCAAGTGATTGTTGCCTCCGACCAGTTCAAGTACTGAGGGACGTCCGGCATTGTCGCGTTGAGTTCGCGCATCTCCGCCTTATCCGCCTTAGCCGAGGGCGTGCCGACAAAGCACACCAGAGATTCTTTGACCTTCGGATATGGCTTCTTTTTCTTGGCGGCTGCGTCATCTTCGCTTGAGATAGACATGTCGTCGTCGTCCTCATCCTCCTTGTCGTCTTTCTTGTCGTTCTTCTTTGACTTCTTTGACTTCCAGCCGACTGTGGGATCCTTTTTGAAGTCGTCCATGAAACGACATTCGCCAAGCATATGGTTGACCTTGCCCAATGAGGCGTGGATGGGACATGGCAAAAGTTTTGCCTGTTCATAAGTGATTCGCGCCGCCTTAGGCCCTGAGCCGGCTTCGCGACTATCTTTCTTATTCTTCCACTTCTTTTTGCCGGCGTTCCCTTGGAACGCTGCGGCAACCTCATTGGAAGGCCCGGCTTTGTCATCCGCCGCCTGCTTGCGCTTGTTGTTCCGCTTTGGTATGATGTTGACGTCTGGGTCATCGTCCCTGGCATCGTCATCCGCCGCCGCGTATTGGGCGGCTAGGTTGAGCATCTCACCAAGGTCCGTGATTTGCTCGCGGACGAGCCTATGACGGAGCAAGGACTTCTTCTGCAGGCCCGTGTAGAAGGCATGGATAGCCTGCGCGTCCGAGACACCATGACAGTTGGCCTTTTCGGATATCCAACGGCTGACAAAGTCTGTCATGGTTTCGCCCGGCTTTTGGACACAGCGCTGCAAATCCGTGTAGGTATTTGGACGCTTGTACGTTCCTTGGAAGTGCTGGGAGAAAACCTTTTCCATGTCGTACCAGCTATGGATGGACTTTTCAGGAAGGTTGTCGATCCAAGCTCTTGCCGTGCCTTCCAACATGAGAGGTAAGTAGCGGACGGCAATGTGGTTGCTCCCGCCGGCAATCTCTATGACCATGGCGTAGTCGGATAGCCACGAGTCCGGCTTAACGAGGCCGTTGTACCGAGAACAGTTTTTTGACACCGATGTCATGTCCTTGGGAAACGGCTCTCTGCGGATGGCGTCACCGAAACACTTTGGTCCAGAGTATAGCGGCTCCTTTCCTCTTGCTATGTCTTGTAGGCGGTGTCGTGCGTCTTTTGGATCGAGCTGTCGTGCGCCTCTGTTTGCGTCCGGCTCGTCCTGCGCTGCCCGGCTTACGCTGCGCCTGGGCCCTTCTACCTCCTCTCTCCTCTTGCTGCCAGTGCTATGCTGCGGAGACCGGCTACGGCCTCTCCTTGGAGGGTCGTTGCCGGCATCTTTTCTAGGCGGCTGCCTATTGTTCCGGCTGCCGCCATTGTCGCGTCTTGGCTGAGGTGGAGGTGGTAGGTCTCCTCTGCTTCCCGACCTTGAATTCTCGTCCCGCCTTTGTTTTGGCGGTGGTGCCTTCTTTGGAGGTGGCGTTGCTTTCCTTTTGTCGCCATGGCTACTGGAGCCAGACGGGCCTTCGGGGTCGGCATCTGGTGCAGCTTTGCACTTGCCTGACTTAGACTCTAGGTCTCCCCCGCGGGCATCCGCCATGTGGCCGTAGGAATCAGCGCGAGCTTGTTGTTCTAGGGCCTTGCTTACGAAGTGTCTTGCGTTGGCCAACTTCTCTTCCGCCGTGAAAGTGTTGTCGTCCAGGGTATCTAGCGCGGCAGCCGCATTGAGGATAGGGGTGCAGAAGACGACATCCCCCCTTCTATCCACTCGCTGTGGTGTCGTACGCCAATCGAACCCTAGGTCTTGAGCCGCTGTCGTCGCTTGCGTAGGCGGCTCTTTTCCACGGCGGTTTTTTGATGACCTTTTTTCCTCGAAGAGTTGCCGGTTTGTTTTGGCCGACATCCTCTCCTGTTCTTTCTTGATCTTCTTCGCAAGGCTCTCAACGTGCTCCTCTCTTTTTCGTAGGAAGTCAGAGTGCTTAAGCATGTTAAGCCTAAGTTCTTCCACTTCGTCGAGTGGGGTATCTTTGCTCACCGGAGTGTTCATGATCTCGTCTACTTCTTTGATGACGGAGAGCAAATCCGTGGGTTTGCTGCTGCCGCCTTTCTCGAGACCAGCTTTCTTCTTCGCGCGCACCTTGTCGGAACTTTCGATGAGTTGGCCGGCAGTGGTGTCGCCGGCTTCTTCCGCCGGCTTGTTTTGCGCCTCCGAAGTAACTGGGGTTGTTTCGTGACCGACAACAACCATCATAGCCAGCTTGTCAGGCATGTCTGTATCCGCTGTACCCTCTGAGGGAGTCGGATTACCACTGGAAAAGCGGGTTTTGATCTTCTCTTCGAAGAGACTAGCATCATCATCGGAGTCAGAGTCTACGTTGACTTGAACGGTAGATCTGGATCCGGCATCTGACATCGCATCCTCCTGTAGAGCAGGGAGGATTGATTCAGGATCGTTGTTTTCCGGCTGGGAGTCGGATCCCAGTCCGACAACTCCGACAAAGTGGAAGTCAGATTCCGCCGACTCCTGGGAGAAGGCGGATTCAGATCCATCTTGCCGGTCGACTGCTTGGTCGAAGGGTTGGTGGGTGGGGTTGTAGAAACGCGGTAGGCCGTACGCCTCTGGCGTGTACCCGATGAAAACGTCGATCCCTCCGATCGGCACGATTTCGCATCCGATAAGGTAGTCGTCCGCCGGGAGCCAGGATTCATCTGAGTTGACGTAGCTATGGCCGCCATATCTTGTGACGCGACCGACGGCGATCTGCTTGCCCACGCCGCCAAGTGTTCCCGCCTGGAACGTGACGCCAGGAACCTCATTCCCCACGGTGGGCGCCAACTGTCGTGGTATCGGCATAATTGATAGAAGACGGGGGTCCTCTAGCCTACGTATGGATTGTGGGGAAGAAGGTTGGAGTCGTCGAGGTCGGGATTGAACACGGCGAGTTTACCCAGCTTCGGATCCCACAACGGTGGCGAGATCCTACGTGCTGCTATAATTCACTATGAGGCAATTGCCGTGAACAGGTTACAATGAGTATGATGCCTATCAGATTGTCTCCGCCCTAAAGGCTCCCTGGTGGCCGGCTTATATAGGCGGCCAGACCCCGGGGTACAAGGTAAGTACTTGTCCGGCAAGTAATCAGAGTCCTAGACCTAGCCGGCTTAGTTGCCGCCTTCCGTCTTGGGCTCGGTGGCTTGGTGGGCTTAGGCCTTCCGCCTTCCTTGGACCGTCCGCCTACTTCCTTGTACGTCAGCTATCTGGACCGCCCGGCAGGCTTTGGCCTTACCACCCTTGGGCCACCCTGGACTAGCCGGATTGATCCATGCTGGTTATACCCCTAGTTGATATATCCCCAACAGGTACGCGGCTCAGACTCCACCTTCAAGCTTCTTCTTAGTCGCGGCGCGGATGCTGATTATGAGGCCTTCCAACTTGGGGAAATATAGCGCCCGCGCCTCCAGCCTTGCTAAATCTAGCATGGCGACTATGGAGCGCCGCTTGACAGCCATTGCTGTTGCTCGTAATCCTGAGTCTGAGTCTGTTGTCTAGTCGCAGGCCACTATGTAGTTTTTTAGCCCTTTTGCCTTGTGCTGTAATTTGTGATGTACATTATGCCACCTAATGTTGATATGTTGGAATGCATATCTTTTGCTGTCCCTTGTATACTTGCCTTGTGTCTTATTTTCCTTCGACATGTTTCTTGCCTGAAGTGTTTATGATTATGTCTCAGTCCAACTGCTCGACCACTTCGGGGGATGCTCGAGTGGGAGGGGATCGGCGCTTGGCTGCGCAACTTACGAATGATGCCCGCGTACTTGAGTACGCGAAGAAGAAGGTTGTTCAGATGGAGCAGCAACTCAAGTCTGCCAGACTTGACTGACCTTGAAATTCTTCGCGGGAAACCTTCTATTTCCACTCAGAGAGAGGTTTGTTCTTTCTGAAGTGGAGGACTCGAATAGGCAACTCGAAGGTATCTGTTTTGTGCAGATTTTGCTTCTTGCGTGTGTGCTTTGCGCCTAAAATTTTATCTTTTTACTTTTGTCTGTAATTTTTGTCGACAATCCTCAGGCTGAAGTTGCTCGTGTGGCAGAGCGCCTAGCAGAGGCTACTCATAATCCTGTCACCGGTTCTCAACATTTTTGGCTTGACGCATATCATGTCAACATTCTTGCCACTTTGAAGGATCGCGCCTGGCGTGGCGCCATTCTATTGGAGCGTTGTCGGGTTGTGCTTATGCGGGTAAACCACTACTTGTTTCCTGAGGGTCCCCAACCGCGAAGGATTCATATCTTACTGGAGATATTTCGCGCTCATGAGCCCATTCGCGAGGCTGTGACTCGCCGGGTTGTGCTTGGAGCCAACGCTGCATTCGCCTACATCAATCGTCAAGATTCTTCACATCCGTCGTCATCTTCATCCCGGTCGAAGATTCGACTGTCTAATGAAAAAATGGAGAAAACTCTTGCTCCTGCTGAGTGGTAGTAAGCCGAGCGTGGGAGCAGTTGATTGACTCCAATCTGCCGCTGAAGGATGAAGATGCTTAGTTTTTGTACTAACAGATTTTTGCACTTGTAACTATAACACATAGATTGAGCCCCCGAGTATAGCAAGTGGGGTTTTGTTGTTTATGCCAGAGGAATCCTTTTGCCTGCTCTCAAGTGTTTTTGAGTTTTTTGTGTTTTTGTTTTTTGACATAGATTTAACCCACCAGCGCGTTGGGTGGCTACTTTATGCGCATCCCCGAGCACGTCGGGTAGCTGTGTTATGCCCTACTTCGGGCCCACCAAGTGTTTGTTTCCGAGTTCGTCGAGTGGCTGCCTTATGCGAAGCCCCCGAGCACATCAGGTGGCTGTTTTATGCGTTGCTCTGAGCACACCGAGTGTTTGCTTCTGAGTTTGTCGAGTTGCTGCCTTATGCGAAGCCCCCGAGCATATCGGGTGGCTATTTTATGCGTTGCTCTAGGCACATCGAGTGTTTGCTTCCGAGTTCGTCGAGTGGTTGCCTTATGCGAGTCTTCCGAGGGTCTTTTAGAGGGCTATCCTGGGCCCAGTTTATCGAAGATGTCTTTAGGGTTGATTCCGAAGACATCTTCGAGAAACTAGTTCGCAGGAGAACTCCATGTACTTTATTTTGTTCCTCTTGAGAATCTGATGTGTTTTTAGAGAGTCGCCCTAGGCCTAGCCGCTCGAAGATGTTTTAGCCTATGCCGCCAAAGACATCTTCGAGAAGCTGGTGCTTAGGAGAATTCTCTGCTTGTGCCTGAGTGAGAGCGAAGGGCTAGGGGTCTGTTTATAGCACTTATCCCTGCCCCTTGCCTTCTTCAAAGGGTACTTCCAATCAGTCTTCCAAAGGTCGCCTTTTGCTCTGCCCCAAAGGCCAATTGACAACCTCTTGAAGGGTTGGGTGACTCTTGACGCTAGTCAAAAGGGGTCAATTTGACAGCCATGAGGGCCCACCTGTCCAGGCTTTCACCCTACCTGGGGTTAGCTCCTCGATTTATGTGCAGCCCCCGAGCGTATCGAGTGACCGTTCTTTCGTTATGAAAAATTATGCTGGGAAGATATGAATAATATATTTTCTTTATAAACGTTGACCAGCAAGCCGCCTCATTAAAAACCTTCCAGTCCCCTTAGGTACCCTGGTAAGGAAAAGAGCGCGTATGAAACTTGCTGGCCTTTTGATACATGAGTCTTTTGCTACATCGACTACTGGGTGTTTTTGCTATGTGATGACGACCCTAAATGGTCGTACCTTCCGAGTTGTGTGCGCCCTCTTGGTGTTGTGGCATCTGGAGCTTGTACCTCCTTTCATATGACCTTCCCGGCTTGTGCAGTCGCACTATTAGGGGTTCTCCTTTGACCGCGTCTTCCTCTGGCAGTGTGATGCGCATAGCCTTAAAAGCTTCGAGTGGCACTGCTCCTGACACGTCTTGCTTTCTCATTATGCGACTGTCACTAATGATGACACAGTTTGTCACTCCTTGACTAAAGATTGTGGTGGTGTGACTTGAGCTCATCGTTCTGTTTGTGCCGGATCGTGACTGGTCAGTAATGACCTGCCTTTCTTAGCTTGGGACATCCTCTTGATCTGGCATTTGCCTGAAGACTTGTATTTCACGAGCGGCCTGTGGATGCCACCTTCTGATTGATCTGTGGTTTATATGCTTGAAGAGGACACCTGGCGGTACCTACGCCTTTGCTGCTCCAATGTTTGCTAGCTTGTTGGCTTGTTTGTTGCGCGTGGGCGGTATGTGTTGTAGTTCACAGCTGCGAAATCTTCTTTGCCATATATCGAAGTAGTCTTGATATCTAGCCAGCTTGTCCTTATTCATTATTCTTGCACCTGCCATGTTTTGCGTGATTGTACACGAGTTCCCCGGATGATTATGTCATGTGCCCCTGAGGCTTTTGCCAGTCGCATGCCTTTGAACAGACCTTCGTAGTCGATTTCAACTTTTGATGGTGCCGGGAAGTTTATTTGCAATATATACCGCACTCGCTCCTTTTTGGGGTTTATGAGTATCATACCTGCGCCTGTGCGTCTTCCATTTTTGGTCCCTTCGAAGTGTATTGTCCATCGTTTGGCTGAAATGTGTTCTTCTTCTTTCTCGGGCTCGACTGTCCATATGGCATTTACTTCATGTAGCACGACTACGGATGCTCTCCTTTTGCGTTCTAGTTCTATCGTTTCCTCCTTTGGTCCTTGCGTCTTGTCTGAGGTTTCTTCGACTCCGTATTTCTCTGAGATCCTGCAAAAGTCTGTGTCACAGTCGTCTGACTTTTGGAAGTTTCCGTTGACTGTGATGACTCCTTTTGGACCTGGCATTTTGAGTTTTAGGTATGCGTAGTGGGGCACTGCCATGAACCTTGCAAATGCTGGTCGCCCCAATATGTCATGGTACTGTGATTTCGAGTCGACGACGTCGAAGTCGATGAGCTCGCTTTTGAAATGGGTTGCATCTCCAAATGTGACGTCGAGTTGGATTTTCCCTTCTGGACGCACAGCTTTGCCCGACACAATCCCCTGGAAAGTGTTTGTGGATTTCGGGAGGTTCTCGACTGACCTGGTCATCCGCCCATGAATATTATGTTGACGGCACTGCCTCCGCCCATGAATATTTTGGTCATAGTGTAGCCTCCAATCTGCCCTTCGAGTACTAGGGCGGCGTGTCCTGGCCGATAGATGGCTGGCGGGTGATGCTCCTGATCGAAAGCGATTGTTACGTCTGATCCTTGCAAAAATTTTGTTACCGTGGGTGGAGCTAATACAGCCATATTGACGTTTCTGGTGTGGCGCTTTTGCCTTCTATTGGAGGTGTAACCTTTCTGTATGATGTACATTTGCCCTTGTGGTTGCGGATATTGGACGTCCATGTTATGCGGTATGTGATGTATGGCGCCTGCCATCTGGCTTTCCGCATTGTGCTGTGGTGGAAGTGGTAGTCCTGCAACAATTTGTGGGGGTGCTATGTATGCTGCTGGTACAGCTTGTGGTTGTTCTCTCTTCATCCGGTTTATATAATCCATCGCCATCTATCCGAATTCGCGACAGCTATCCATTGTGTGATGTGATGTTAACCGTCCAGTCACCGGGTCCTTGAACATATGGAGTCTGCACTCATCCTCCATTTTTTCTTGAAATGATTCCTCGACCCTTGATTCCGAGCGTTTCAGCCAGTCTTGTCTTCTATAGCTTCCGCGCTGGTCTCGACTTCGGTCGTCGCGTCTGTCGACTGGCTTATCTCGTCTGTAGTTATCGCTTCGTGTGTCCCTGCGATCATCTTGCTGGCTACTTCGACGGTCCTCTTGTTTTCTATTATCTTGGTTCCGGTCATCATTCGAGAATCCCGCTGCGACAAATTTGACTTTATCCTTGCCGCGGAGGTCGTAGTCGCGCCTTCTTCGTTTGTCATCTCTATCCCGTCGATCTCTACTGTCGTGATAGCCGTGACTGTCTCGTCTGTCACGATGTCGTTGCGGCGAGTATGGGGTTTTTCTCTGGACACCATCTTCGCCATCTGCCCACTCGGTTGCTAGCTTCATAAGTTCTACCATGTTTTTTTGGATTTTGCCGTCCAAGCGCCTCCCGGAAATCTTTCCTAAGGACTCCGTTTGTGAAGACGTCCATGGCCATGTCCTCTGATATTGCGCCTACCGAGTTTCGAATGGAGGTCCACCTTCTGATCTAAGATCTGAGCGTCTCGTCTGACCTCTGTCGACATGCTCTCAGTTCTTCAAATGTTTTTGACCTTTCGCAGAGGGAGTAGAAATATTTTATGAAGTCCTCTTTGAAGTGATCCCAGGAGTCGTAGGCTCCTGCCGCTAATGATTTGAGCCAGTCGCGGGCTATGGCTTCAAGCATTAGATGTATGTATTGCAGTGATGTCGTCGTTGTTCCTCTTTGGCATATGACTGCTAATTTGTAATCTTCTAGCCATCCCGAAGGTTCTTGTTTTGAGTTGAATTTCGGCATGGTTGGTAGGCCGAACTTCTTTGGGAGTTTCGTTTCCTGAATCCGTCGAGTGAAGCATTGTGCTCCGCATGGTCCTACACTGCGGTTGTCAGGCGATTCCCGACCGCCTAATCCTATGGATCTGCTTCTTGATATGCGGCGGCTTGAACTTCTCCTGCCACTGGTGCGCCGAGGACTACGACTGGCGCGTGCCCTTGAGCGGCTTCTGCTACGCCTTCTCCTTCCTCCATCGACCAGTCCTTTTGCTGCGATCTCAAGGGCCTTCATTTGTTCTAGGTATCTTTCCTCAGTTGGGTCTCCTGCCGGTGGTTTTCCTGCTTGGAGGTATGCTCCTATGGATATGAGGTCCCCTTCTGTTGTTTTCGGCTGGATTATGCCATCAAAGTCGACGGTTAGGAACGAGTTGTTCAAGTTTCGAGTGATGTCTGCCCTTTCGTGCTTAGGGATTCTGTCGAATCTGGATCTGCGTCGTGCTTCAGTTGCTCCTGTAGAACTCGTCGATAACTATCGTCTGCGAGCACTTTATATTCTTGCTTGTCTTTTTCGCTCTTCGAGTGTTGCCATGTATTGCTTTAAGCATTGTGCTTCCTGCCAGTTGAAGTAATTGTATGTTGCCAACTCGTTTGGAGGTGCATCTGCTGGCATCATTATGCCCTCTTCGATGAATTTTGTTATTTTCGCCGTTGTCTCTGCTGAGATGTATAGGGTGGTTATGTCGTCTGGCAAGATTACTGCACACGGGTACTCGACATGTTGTCGATTTGCCACGTTTTCTGATGTTTCTGCTGCCGTTGCTACGTAAACTTGCCGTGGTATGCGATATGTGTAGTCGGACTGTTCTTCATATGTTGTTCCGTCGTTACTTCTCGGTTCTATGTTTTTGCTGCCTTCGTCGTCTTCTGTCTGTTGCATATGTTTATCATAGTCGACCACAGTATGTTTTGGCGACTGGATCTCTGTGCCGGTGAAGTCAGCTAGATGTATGTTGTCTTCTGTAGGCTCATCATACTCTGGTAGGTGAAAGCTTTCTCCTGGAGCGTCGATCTGCATACGATCTTCAGCTGGGTTGATATGGAAGGTCGACTGCATTTTTTCTTCCATCTCGTTTTGCCCTATGAATTCGTTGAATTCCTTTGTGGACATGGAACCTGCTATGGATGAGATCGGATCGATCTGTGATGTTGGCGCTCCGGTGTTTCCAGCCGAAGTTATCGATATGACCATGTCGTCGGCTGAAGCAGTCGATAGTTACTCCTCTTCAGGAAACTCATCTGCCATGAATTTGTTGAATTCTGCGTATGTCATTGACTCTGTTGGAGATTGTGGCGGCGGGATCAGATCGATCCATGACAAGATATTTTCTTTGTCTGTTGTAGATGCGATCTCAGTCGATTTCTCCCGAGATGGTTGAGTTGCGATCTGTTCGACTAAATCCTACACACCAAGCTGATAAATAAATAAATTAGGTTTTCCAAAAATTAGATTAAAACCTGAATTGAGATTGAAATAGATCTCCTGAGATTCAGGTGAGTATGGCCTGATCCTTGCTGGCGATGCTGCCTTTGTCGAGTGGTCGCTTATCATCTGGATATGAGATGTTGTTGCTGATGCGGATCCTTCTGAAGTAGTCGACGGATCTCTGTTTGAAATTTGGAACAAAAAATCCGTGGATCCAACGCCACCTATTCCCACAGACGGCGCCAATTAACGAGGGATGTCCCCATCAATATCCATGGTTACTAGCCTAGGGTAAGAGTTTATGAGGTAGAGAACGTGTGGTGTTGGTAGATTCGTCGGCTGACAAGCGGGAAAAACCCAGGTTCGGGGCCCTCGAGTGAGGTAAAACCCTTACTCCTGTTTGTCTGTTATTGATTCTGTATATGCTATGAGTACATGGGTCTAGCAAGATGTCAATCTTGATAGGGTTTTGTGATTCTGGTTGGACTGTGCTTAGTCGATCACCCTCCTATCCTTTATATAGGGGTACAGATCTTGAGTCGTAACCGACTAGGACAACATATATGGAAAGTATTACCGATTATAGTATCTATAGTCAGAGATCTTCGACTTGTGCTTCGCTTGATGGGCTTCTTCAGCCGGTTGCCAATTGGGATTTAGTCAATACGTGCACCAGGTACCCACACGAAGGGGTACCCGTTTGGTATAACCTTGTCACATGTTTTCTTAAAATTATGACTTGTGGGTCCTACATTTCAGTGACACTAACCTGCAATTCCGGCCAGGATTATTGTTTTCCCGGTGTGCCAAACATGCATAGGGTTCAAATTGATCGGGTTTGCAGAGTTTAGAGTGCCGATATCGGGGATTGCAAGTTTACGGTTCGATTTAGCTTTTGGCTACAAGTTCAAGATTTGTTTTGAATTTTTTCTTTTTCTTTACATGGTTCATTTTGCCACAACTATTTTAAAGCAAGGAACGAGCGAAACGAGTGCCCGTCGTCGGTAGGCTTAGGGCCGAGCAAAGCCAAACGTGTGATGACGTGTTTCCTTCCATGAAAGTGTTTCTATGAAAAAATAAATTGATTGTACTCCATCCGTTTTTTAATATAATATATTTTAGATGTTCCACATAATATAAAATGAGTGAATCTACACACTATAAACGTGTCGAGATACATTTACAATTTTATATACATGTGGATGTCGACAAATTATATTTAAAAATGGTGATTTACACTACTCTGACTTTTTTTTGAACCGTAGTTGTATTTTTCTGAGTCGACTGTAAGTTAAAAAAAAATCAGTCACCCAAGACATAAGCACTCCCTTTAGAAAATGTGATCTCAAATACCGAGATCTTCTAAGAGCCTGTACGACGTACTTCCACTGTTGTGCTCGAGCAGGAAGAGCTTGAGGGCTTGCTCAGCTCCACTCCTCCGGGCCGACAGCCGTGCGCACTCCAGAGAAGCGTTGTCCATGGCGGTGCGGTGCAGGCGAGATGGACGCAGTGCAATGTGGCAGCTGCTCGGGCGGCGGCGGGATTTCCTGGTGATCCCTCCGGCTAGTTAGTACGATCTTGCTGCATGTTCTGAAGCTTGCGCTTGAAGGCGTCCGTGGGTGGGATGAGACGACGGCGGAGGATCTTGATCGACTGCAAGTCGGACACTCGGACTCGGATAACGGGAACGCGTCCATGCGAAATTTCAAACGCGCAACACCCACCGCCATTGCCATCTGCTTGGTATCCACGCTTCATTCTGAGTCCGACTCCACCTCGGAGACCTCCCTCCCGCTCCATATAATCCTAGCGCCGCCCAGAATGTAGGACGCTTTCTCTCGCTGCTGAACCCTCCTCCGGCCTCCCCTTCCCTCCACAACACAACCATCACCGTGCCTGCTCTCATGGCGCAGCAGCAGCGCTCGTCCTCCCCGACGCTCAACAAGATCCGTCGTGAGCTCGGACGCCGCAGGAAGGTCATCAACGTCGCCAAAGGGGGGTTTGTGAAGAATTCCGCTGCCGCACCGCCGCCGCCGCCGACGCCGATCCCGTCTGTGTCAAGCGCCGTCGCTCCGACTCTGAAGAAATCATCGTCGCCAACATCCGGTGCTGCCCACAGCAAGATCCCCCACCATCACGAGACAACCGGAGCAGATACAGAGTACATCAGGAAGCCCTCGACCGGACCGATCAAGGAACGTTCTTCGTCGATCTTGCTGAAGAAGGGCATGGCCGTGAAGGTGCGCGGGCCGGCGAGGACCCTGTCAACGGGGGACCGCGTCGTCATCTTGCACCCAGCCGTCGTCGTGTCCGGCGTAGAAGATGGCTACCTTGAAGTGGTCTACAGCGGCTACCCGTGAGGATCGCCTTGGACCAGGTGAAGAACAAGAACATGCCACCCACCAATTGATGAAGTACATGGCGCCTCCCAGCCGACCACCGCAGAGAATCATGTACTCCCTCCCTCCCGAAATAAGTGTCTCAAGTTTGAACAAAAGTGAATGTATCTAGACATGTTTTATATAAAGATACATCTACTTTTAGACAAATTTGAGACACTTATTCTTGAACGGAGGGAGTAGCAAGGAACATGAATATGTACTCCTATCCTATGATGTAATGAAATTATCATATATATATATATCAATGGAATCAGCAACATTTTGCTTCAAAATTCTTTTTATGTCAAGAATCCATCAATAAGTTCTAACTGACTAACGTCTATTTTTTTAAAGAAAATAGGAGGCCGGGGCCCCTCGACTCCATTAATCAATAACGAAAGCATGGTTCACAATTTAAAACTACAACTAGTCTAAAAACTAAAAGAAACCAAAAGGCAAGACCCACACCAGGGCTCATGCCCGCGGGTGTCTAGTCCTCCACAGGGCCGGTCCTGAGATTTTGATGGTCCGGGACGAAACTAAAATTTAAGGCCCCTATATAAGTAAATAAATTTAGATCTGGAAAATCCTTATGGGAAAGAACCACGACGCGCTTCACGTCGTAATTTAATTATGATGGAAGAATGTTACAATTTTATCATAGCTTAAAACTTTCTCCTTAAGTTCCAACATGCAAAGTCGTCGATAATGAAATCAATATCAATCTCGACCAATAATTTCTTCTCGATGCACATAGTTGCCAAACGATTTAACCTATCTTGTGACATTACAGATTTCAAAAAGTTTTTCAACAGTTTCAAACCCTAAAAGCTCTGATAAGCAATAGAAATATTAGGATAACAATTTGCTTCTCTCAGAAACAGAGACATCTTTATAGCCGACTTTATTCTATCCTGTAAATTCAACTTCCAAACATTTAACTCGGAAGTTAGATTATTTAACTCGACATCACATTTTTAGTGCACCTTTCTTTTAATTTGAGAAACATCCAACGACTTCAAATTTGGTGAACTCATTAAAAATCTGAATATATTTTTGAAGTTTTATTTGCTACCACGGACTACGGACCACGGACGCTGAATCTGGATCGATCGTGAGTTAGTACAAGTGTACAACTCGCTCGCTGAAGCACGTACGCAGTCCATGCAGCAGGGCGTACCCGGCCCAATCAGCATTTGCTAACAAAGTACTATTTGGTTTTTATTTTTTCTACTACGCTATGCTTAGTATACGTATTTCTGGGCCCCTAAAATTCTTGGGCCCGGGGCGACCGCCCCTCCAGACCCTCCCAGGGCCGGCCCTGGTCCTCCAGGATCCAAAAACTACTACTTCAGAGTGCTAGCAAAGCGGAGAACAGGGGTAAAGAAAACAGTTTTTGCAACAAGCCGACAGGCACATGCGCCACGGTTCTTTTACAGCTCTATATGAGAGTTTCTTTCATGACAAAAGATAAAACCACATGAAGACATTATGAATGTCTGTTCACCCGAAAGTAGGGAGAAGCATATGTACTGACCATCTAAGACTAGTCATAATGTGAGTAACTAAGGTGGTAACAGAGATGCCACCTATGCATAAAAGATGATGTGGTATGTAATAAATGAGGAGAGAGGCAAATGGAATAACTTAGCTAGTTACCATCACAGTTTTCTAGAGAAAATGTATGTATAGAGTAATAAATGAGACTACATCTGACACTATCTTTATGTTATTTCGCACAACATAGTCTAGTAACACGTGTATGTTACTAGTTGAAGTTACTCTCTATTGTGACTAGTCTAAAATATCTAAACTAAAGTCCGCTTTCCATTTTATTTTTTCTCTGGAGAACCGGTTTCTTGTACTGCATGATTCTCGTGCTCTCAACAGAGATTCAGTACGCGAGAAGTAATGAATAATCCCCAATAGTTAAAAATAAATAGCATACACTGCCACAATTATACACAACATAGGTATGTTGGTTGTTGATAGATACACATACAGATAGATCTTAGAAGTACCAGCTACAAGCATTGCTGCATGATAGAAGAGAGGATCAATGCTTAAATAGGATTGTCTGATCTGGAAATGTTCAACGGAGGGTTCTCTGGGTGGCTTTGGCCCGTCCTAGTCGGCCTAGCGGCATCCGTCACCGTCGCCGCTGCTGGCACTAGTGGAAAATGGGTCTTTGGTTCACCACTTTAGTCCGGATTTTAAATTGAACCGAGACTAAAGGGTGCAGGCCACCCGGTTGGATTTGGGAGGAACCTTTAGTCCCGGTTCGTGTTAGAAACCGGGAATAAAAGGTTCAGGCATGCGACCGCATACGCGGGTCCCAGCGCCAGAACCCTTTAGTCTCGGTTCCTAACACAAACTGGGACTAATGGTCCTGACCATTATCAGTTCTTCCACCCCCGGCTCACTCCATTTTTCACACCGAGCTCGAGCTCAAAAAAATTCCTCTCCATTCCCTCTCCCCAAGCATAAATAATCCATAATATCTTGCCCATTTAAAAGATTGAAGACAAACCACGGTTAGCCGCTGCATCCTATTTTCGGCGTTTCTTCTTTAGCTCATTTAGCTCATTTCAAATTTCTAGTACAAGCTAGGTGTTTGATGAAATGCCCAAGTTAGAATTCCATTTGTTCCAAATGTGCAATTTGATCTCAAACTAAATTATGATTTATGTGTTTTAGTGTCGCTCTAGTCGTTACCGTCGTCGATCGCCCACGCCGTCCCGTCACTGGCACCACCTCGGTGAGCCTCTTGCTTTTATTTTATTAGATTTTTATAAACTTAGCTTCATGGTTTAGATGCGTTATTATTTGTATAATTTTGTTACTTGTATTATATGTATAGTGTCATAGTTTTGATATCCGTCCCGGTCGGTTCTCGTCCGGTCTATGATTAGGATGTGGTATATTTTTAAAACTATTTCATTTTGTGTTTCTTGCAATTATGGCGACCAACGTGACATAGATTTATTTTTATCTAGAAGATAGTTGAACCGGAAATTGAACCTGACCCTATTGTCGAGGTTTTGGATAAAGAAACAATGATTTGAAAGCAAAACTGAAAAGAAATGAAGATCTTTATCTTCAAAGCATAGAAGATAAGATGAAATTAGAGCTCAAACTTGCCGACGTGGTCGATGGTAACGAGATCAAGATGGATGCAATGCGCTTGAAGATTAAAAGGATTAGAAAATACGTCATTAATTGGGAGGCTTGGTATCATTATAATGTGGGTTTAGTATTTACGAGATTTTGATCGTATTTATTGTTGGATTTAAATTCTTTAGATAATTTTATATTTGTTTCAGTTCATGTATGTTTTATGAGAACTATGTATTACAAGTTGCCACTACTCTACTCTTATTTTAATGGATGAACTTATATTAATTAATTTGCTCTTATATTTTATTTATGACAGTAGTGTAATAATGGGGTTCAATATACTTTTATGAATTACAGATGAACCGATAATGGATGTACGGTGACCGATGTTGTCCTGAGTTCATTGATGGCATGCATAATTTTCTCCATGTGGCTGAGGCAAACAAGCCGAAGAATGGTTTTATTCGTTGTCCATATAGTGCCTGCAAGAATATGAGTGATCACTCTACCTCAAAAGTCATTCACTCCCACCTCTTGCATAATGGTTTTATGCCTGGTTATTATTGTTGGACCAAGCACGGAGAAATAGGGGTTATGATGGAAGAAAATGAAGAAGAGGAGGATAATGACAACTATCCTTGGTTCAGTGATACTACAGTGGGAGAAGACGAAGCTGAAGAAGATCCCATTATTGATGAGCCCAACGATGGTCTTCGTCGGGCCATTCGTGATGCACAAATGGACTTTGGAAGTGAAAAAGAAAGGTTGAAGTTGGAGCATATGTTATCTGATCACGCCAAATTGTTGTACCCAACTTGTCAAAATGACCAGAAAAAATTGGGTACCGCACTTGAATTGCTGCAATGGAAGGCAGAGAATGGTACTTCGGACAAGGGATTTGAAAATTTGTTGAAAATAGTTAATAAGATGCTTCCAAAGGATAACGAATTACCATGTAGTACGTACGAAGCAAACAAGGTGGTATGTCCTCTAGGATTAGAGGTGCATAAGATACATGCATGCATTAACGACTGCATCCTCTACCGCGGTGAGCACGAAAAATTGAATGCATGTCCTGTATGCGGTGCACTGCGGTATAAGATCAGGCGAGATGACCCTGGTGATGTTGAGGGCGAGCCGCGCCCCAGGAAGAGGATTCCTACAAAGGTGATGTGGTATGCTCCTATAATATCACGGTTGAAACGTTTGTTCACCAACAGAGAGAATGCCAAGTTGTTGCGATGGCACAAAGAAGGTCGTAAAAAAGACTTGATGTTGAGACACCCCGCTGATGGGTCCCAGTGGGGAAAATTGACAGAGAGTTCCCGACATTTTCAGATGACACAAGGAACTTAAAATTTGGTCTAAGTATAGATGGATTTAATCCTTTTGGAGAGTAGAGCTCCAGTGAGAGCACTTGGCCCGTGACTCTATGTATCTATAACCTTACTCGGTTGTGCATGAAGCGGAAGTACATTATAATGACAGTGCTCATGCAAGGCCCGAAGCAACCTGGCAATGACATTGATGTGTACCTCAGGCCATTAGTTGAAGAACTTTTGTAGTTGTGGCGTGAAGAAGGTATACGTGTGTGGAATGAGCACAAACTGGAGGAATTTGATCTATGAGCTTGGCTTTTTGTAACCATCAATGATTGGCCTGCTGCACGCACTGTTTAGCTGAGACTGATAGTATACATTTAGGTATCAAGAATGTGTACCTGGGACATCGTCGGTTTCTTGTACCCAAGCATCTGTTAAGGAAGAAAGGCAAGCATTACAAATGTGAGGCAGATCATCGGTTGAGGCCTACCCGCCCTTCTAGTTTTGTTATACATGATATGGTCAAGGATTTAAATGTAATCTTTGGAAAGGGTCCTGACGGACTCACTGTTTCGAATGACACAAACAACCACGTACCCATGTGAAAGAAGAAATCTATATTTTGGGAGCTGACCTATTAGATAATCCTAGAGATTCACTCTGCAATCGACGTGATGCACGTGACAAAGAACATTTGTTGCAAACTGCTAAACTTCTTAGGCGTGTATGGGAAGTCAAAAGATGGGAAGTCAAAAAAAGGGGAGTAAAAAAGGTACACCGAAAGAATGGAAGACACATCAACGTATGAGCGAAGAGATGCATCGAGTGATACTCATTCAGAGAATCAGTCAGGTCCTGCAAGCTACGCTCTTACGAAAGAAGAGAAGAAAATATTTTTTGAATGCCTTCGCAGTATGAAGGTTCCATCTGGCTTCTCATCAAATATAAAGGGGATAATAAACATGGAGGAGCAAAAATTTCAGAACTAAAGTCTCATGACTGTCACATGATTATGACACAATTACTTCCGGTTGCATTGAGAGGTCTTCTACCGGAAAATGTCCGAGAACCCATTGTGAAGCTATGTGCATTTCTCAATGCAATTTCTCAGAAGGTTCTCAATCCACTAACTCTAAAAAAATTATAGAAGGATGTGGTCAAATGTCTTGTCAGCTTCGAGTTGGTGTTCCCACCAACCTTCTTCAATATTATGACGCACCTCGTAGTCCACCTGGTCGAAGAGATTTCCGTTCTCGGTCCTGTATTTCTACACAACATGTTCCCCTTTGAGAGGTTCATGGGAGTCTTAAAAATATGTTCATAACTGGGCTAGGCCAGAAGGAAGCATCGTCAAGGGTTATGGAACAAAGGAGGTCATTGAGTTTTGTGTAGATTTTATTCCTTATCTGTAACCGATTGGTGTTCCTAAATCGCGTCATGAGGGGAGACTGCACGGAAATGGCACCATAGGAAAGAAAGCAACAATATGTCAAGACGGGGATTCTTTCACTCAAGCACGCGACACTGTTCTACATAATTCCAGTTTAGTGGTTTCGTATGTCGAGGAACACAAGAATGATTTACGCTCCAAATACCCAGAGAAATATGAAGATTGTATTGATGGAGAACACAAGAAGACTTTCAGCAGTTGGTTAAAAAGACGTCTCATTAATGACACCAATGTTGAAGAACAGCTATACTTGTTGGCCAAATCACCAGCTTCAACTATATTGAATTTTCTGAAGGGGATCGTAGGCAGAAAAAAAATCCTAGCAACGATATCCTTAAAACATGCCAAGATCTATTCTATGCAGATATAGTAGTACGAACGGAGATCGGAATACATACCCTTGTAGACCGAAAGCGGGGTTACGTTCCCGCACGAACATTGACGATGAAGACCGACAAAGCCGACCTCAAGGTCGTGTAGATGAAGCAGACCTCCGAGCACCGCTAGCGCAGCACCTCATTGGGCGTTACATACGTACGGTGGAGACGACGGCCTCCGAAGCTCCAGTCCAGGACGAGCAGCGGAAGACTTGGACCGGAACACCAGCAGCGCGGCAGCGGGCTATGGTGGAGAGAAAACTCTCATCCTCCTCGGCACAACTCCGACAAAGGGAATCACGAGATCGAAGAGAAATCGAGAATTAATTGGGTGAATTAAAAGGCCAGGGGTGCCCCTTCTTATATAGCCTTCCGGGGGGAGCCAACCTTGCCAGCCAGGCAATGTGGGACTATCCCACATGCCTGGTGCGGCCAAGACAGGTGCGGCGGCCCTAGGCCGGCCAAGCCCCCCCACCGAATTCCCTTGAGGGTCCCCCCCCCCCCCCCCTCCCATGGGCCTTCTTTCCACCAGAAGGCCCATTTAGGGAAATCAGACTAAATAAATTCGAAAATAAATATATAAAAGCATATTTAAACATTAATTACACTAATTAATATTAAACATATTATGTATAATTTATTCTAGCTCCGAAAACTATTTCGTCGCTGCCCGATCTCCATCGGACCATTCCCGGGACGTTCCCGGCGATCTCTTTCCTTTCCGGTTGTCTTGTCGAAACCCTTATTATTATTCCTGGAAGGTACTTTGATTGCACCAAACGTTGTATCTTATTTAGTATGACAATAACAGTGATACTTTTGGGTATCGGAAGGGGTAGTTGAGACGAGGGGTCAACAGCGGGATTTGTCAGTCCGTATAGCCGGATAGATACTCTAGGGCCCACTCGGTGAGATTATGTCAAATGAGTTTGTAAACATGTCACTAGGTCACCAGCTGACATAATATCATAGACGAGTAGAAGATAGCGATGTCGGTAACGAGATCATGCTAGGTATGGAGATATCTGAAAATGATGCTCGGACACGCTAAGTATCGCCATGACAAAGGGTTTAAGACGAGACGTCCAGGTTTGATAGATGAAAGTCATTCGTTATATCACAGGGATTAATTCATGGGGTCCAGGCCTACGAGTTAGTCATTGATCGGAGAGGAGTCTCGATCATGTCTGTTATTATATCGAACCGCTAGGGTAACACACTTAAGGGGTTTCGACAAGACGACTGGAAAGGAAAGAGATCACCGGGAACGTCTCGGGAATGGTCCGATGGAGATTGGGCAGCGACGAAATAGTTTTCGGAGCTAGAATAAATTGTATATAATATGTTTGATATTAATTAGTGTAATTAATGTTTAAATATGATTTTATATATTTATTTTCGAATTTATTTAGGCTGATTTCCCTAAATGGGCCTTCTGGTGGAAAGAACGCCCAAGGGGGGGGGGGACACTCAAGGGAATTCGGTGGGGGGCTTGGCCGGCCTAGGTGGGCCAAATGGGGCCCACCTAGGGCCGGTGCACCTGTCTTGGCCGCACCAGGCATGTGGGATAGTCCCACATTGCCTGGCTGGCAAGGTTGGCTCCCCCTGGGAGCCTTTATAAGAAGGGGCACACCTGGCCTTTTAATTCACCCAATTAATTCTCGATTTCTCCTCAATCTCGTGATTCCCTTTGTCGAAGTTGCGCCTAGGAGGATAAGATTTCTCTCTCCACCATAGCCCGCTGCCGTGATGCTGGTGTTTCGGTCCAAGTCTTCTACTGCTCGTCCTGTACTGGAGCTTCGGAGGCCGTCGTCTCCCCCGTATGTGTGTAACGCCATGCGAGGTGCTGCGCTAGCGGTACTCGGAGGCTTACTTCCTCCACCCGACCTCAAGGTCATCTTCGTCGCGCCGAGTTCTTCGCGACCTAGAGGTCGGCTACGTCGTCTTCGTCGTCAACGCTTGTGCGGGAGCGTAATCCCCGCTATTCGGTCTACGAGGGTATGTATTCCGATCTCCGCCGTACTACTATATCTGCATAGTGTAGATCTTGGCTAGTTTAAGGAGTATCGTTGCTAGGAATTTTTTTGTTTTCTGCCTGCGATCCCCTTCAGTATCCAACGGTTTACCGTGGATATCCTACAAAGACAACTTTCTCCGACTTCGGTTCGAGTTTGTCGGGCTGTAGTTTCTTAACATACGCCTCACAACCCCAAACCTTCAGAAACGATAAATTAGCCTTCTTGCCGTACCATAATTCATACGGTGTCGTTTCAACGGATTTGAACGAAACCCTATTTAAAATGAATGCTGCTGTTCTAACGCATAACCCCAGAAGGATACGGGCAAATCGGTAAGAGACATCATAGACCGGACACTATCCAGTAGAGTACGATTACGTCGCTCGGATACGCCGTTACGTTGCGGTGTTCCTGCAGGCGTAAGTTGGGGCACGATGCCACAACTCTTCAGATGTGTGCCAAACTCAAAACTCAAATACTCGCCACCACGATCGGATCGGAGGTGTTTGATTTTCTTGTTGAGCTGATTTTCAACTTCACTTTGAAATTCTTTGAACTTTTCAAAAGTTTCAGACTTGTGTTTCATCAAATAGATATAACCGTATCTACTCAAGTCATCAGTGAAGGTGACGAAGTAACGATAACCATTGTGTGTCGATACGCTCATTGGTACACACACATCTGTATGTATGACCCCCAATAAATCCGACCCGTTCAACGAAACCTTTGAACGGTGTTCTGGTCATTTTGCCCAGAATGCATGGTTCGAATGTATCGAGGGATCCAAAATCCAACGAGTCCGAAAGTCCATCAGAGTGGAGTTTCTTCATGCGCTTTATACCAATATGACCGAGACGGCAATGCCACATATACATGGCGGTATGATCACTACACTTAATCCGTTTGGCTTCTATGTTATGGATGTGAGTACTGCGATCGAGATTCAACAAGAATAAACCATTACTCTCGAGAGCATCAACATAAAATATATCATTCATATAAATAGCACAACTGCTTGATACCGATTTAAATGAATAACCGTCTTGTAACAGGCAAGACCCACTTATAATGTTTACACTCAACGATGGTACAAAATAATACTTATTTAAAACCAAAACTAATTCCGATGGTAGATGTAGAGGGAGTGTGCCGACAGCCACCACGTCGACTCTCGAGCCGTTGCCGACGTGCATCGTCACCTCATCCTTAGCCAGGCACCTCTTATTCCGCAACTCCTCCTGAGAGTTACATATATGAGCAACAGAGTTAGTATCAAATACCCAAGTGTTGCTACGGGCGGATGTAGGTACACATCTATAACATGTATATCAAATATACCTTGCTCTTTGTCGGCTATCTTGCCAGCTTTCTTGTCCTCCAGGTACTTGGGGAAGTTGCGCTCAGGTGATCCGATGGTCACCACCATCTTCTCCAGCTTGATTTCTAATTCGGCCACTTCGAGCATCTTCACGATTTCCGACAGGGGTTTTGACGTCCCTTTCATGCCGTAGTCCACGATTGCGTTCTTATAGCTAGGGGCCAGAGAGATCAGCACCCTATCAATAACCAGCTCCTCTGGGATCACACTTCCCATATCATTCAGGAGATGAACGCAGCCAAAAAACTTGGCTGAGTGCTCACTTAAATTGTCGTGCTCTTCCATCTGGGTTGAGAAGAAAAGCACGGATGCTTCGAACCTCTCAGCCTTGACTTGTCGTGCAAAAACAACCATGAGTTCAGTGATTATCTCATAAGCACCCTTGCTCTCGAAATGGTTTTGCAGGTCAGCCTCCATGGCGAAAAGCATGCCACTCTGGACATAAGAAGAAATCTCCCCCTTAACCTCATGGACAATCCTTTCGGTTTGTGAGGCGGTGTTTGGAAGATCACCTAAGGGGGCTTCAAGGATGTAGGCCACCTTGTGAGTTTCAAGAATGGACTTCAGGTCGCGGAACCAGGACACGAAGTTGGACCCATCGGTCTTAAGCTTCTCTTTATCAAGGAACAAGGCTAGGTTAAAGGAGGGGTGAGACGTCTACAATGGAATTTGTAACAACATAAGACTTTGTTCATAATAATTTTGAGTTATAGTATTTTTAGAAAATAACTAACATAACTCCCACTCAAACAAACATCCCTCATGGTCGTTTAAGCGATTAAGCGACCCCCATCCATTGCACCACCCCTCATCATCAGAGCCGGCAGCACAACTTCAAGGGTAGACAGTTGTCCGTCACACCAATTTTGTGACTCATTCTCAACCTTTCGGCCTCTGTGTTCCGAGGCCATATCTGCATATGCTAGGCTCACCACTATAACCTCCACGTAACGCTTGGGCAACATGGCTTACACCCACTGTATGCGAACGACGATATGTCTGACACCGGATCGTTACGGCATGCCTCATAACGTAGAACTTTCTTGGTGCTGCTCGTTGGAGGAAGAACACTAGTGGTATTTTTGAAGGGATCATCTTATATATAATTACCGCCACGTAACTAATATATACTAATATATATAATCACACAATATAAGATGCACACAAAACATCAAATGTAATGCAATGTGATATAGTCCATTGCGCCATGGGCTTCTTGGCGCCCGCAGTTCATAAACAATTTAATAAACCTACCTTGACCATATCACATAGCCCCTGCAAAATAAAGTTAGACGCTTCTACTTTATCTTTTGCATATTTTACGTGGCTGGGGCTTTCGTAAAAAGAACCGCTTCTTACCTACGAACTTATGACCACAACAATGATCCAATAATTGCATGTTTAAGCATCCCTTTTGGGCCCTCCATTGAAAATGCAAGACCAACAAAAGAGAGAGAAACAGGCACCCGCAAGTCACAGATACGGTACAAGCCGTATGTCGGTAGTGCAACCAGTCTCGCGTACGCGTAAAGTCCGTCCGGGCCGCTTAATCAACTCGATGCCGCTGGAATCACAAGTGCACGCTAGAGGGTAGCAAATAACAGGAACGGTGCCCCGTGCAGAACACGGGTTCTAACAGCGTACAGCTATATCTACGATAGATTGGCTCTGATACCACTGAAGGGGATCGTAGGCAGAAAACAAAAAATTTCCTAGCAATGATATCCTTAAAACATGTCAAGATCTATTCTATGCAGATATAGTAGTACGAACGGAGATCGGAATACATACCCTTGTAGACCGAAAGCGGGGATTACGTTCCCGCAAGAACGTTGACGATGAAGACCGGCGAAGCCGACCTCAAGGTCGTGTAGAGGAAGCAGACCTCCGAGATGCATGGAACAAAACATACGGTTTGCCCTGCATACAGCCCGACCGTGGCTCTTGAGTGCCCTGCATATCAAATGCACGGTCGGACGTATGCAGGGAATCTGAATGCTTTGTATTATGTCGATGAAGTAGAATGAGGAGACAATGACTTCCGAACATTTTCGATAGGGGGCTATATATAGGGTCATGTGACTAAGTGGTCATGATAGTGCCCATCCAACAGCTAAGAATCCCTCAAAAGAAACACATCTTGATCCAACGGCTCACAAGTGCTTTAAAGAAACACATGATCCATGTGCTTCTTTAGTCTCGGCTGGTGTTACCAACCGAGACTACAAATATAAGTAGCTACTAGTTGAATGCCCGTGCGTTGCTACGGTGACATAAGTGTAAATCCTAGTAATATGAAGATCTCTCATAAAGATTTATAAACATCACATGTGTACTTAGAGGGACTCCCTTCCAAGAATAGATGGTTTTCTCTTGAAGGAATAGATGATTTGTTGACCAAATCGTGATGTTCAATATTTTATTTTTCTACTAATCTTATATAACATGTAATAAAAATATGAAATTATAACTAAAAAAAATTGTGAAGGATCTTAATATTTATTCCATTAATCGAATACAGTTATAGAGATTTAAATGCATGCTAATTAAGGTCATTAATCATTCATTTAGTAGCCTCGTCGACAAGAATTCATCAATAATATTTACACAATCATACATACATGTATGCGCTGGACTGAGAATAAACTTCTTTGGAAGAAGATAAAAGACTGCAGTTTCATTCATGTCAGATTCATTGGTAAAACATCTCGCAGATTCAAGAGTTTTTCTCGTGCTACATAGGCCATCTGACACCCGGAAATTAGGTATTAATTGAGTGTATAGCTGGAACAAAATAACGACCAAATATACAAGACTACCATAACTTCTTGAAGAATTGTCTCCCTTAGCCCTTCGTCTGCTTTAATCTAGAACACCTTGGTTCCATACCCCCAATGGGTTCATATATTATGCGCTGCACATATTCAAAACAGACAAATCATATAATATTAAGGATTTCTCTAAACCATGCACCCGATACACTTGAGGAAAAACATACAGATGGGAACATTACCCTATATATTAAGGACGGAGTCTTCCTCGCGCTCACAGTGTTCGATCTACTGTTCATTATGAACAGTAATGAATAGTGTCCTCATCCTGCGTCATCGCCTCGCGATCCGACGGTCCCTGCGGTCGTTTTGCAAGAAAGTCCCTACACTTCCTGACAATTACAAATTGATCTTTCCATATATAAACTAAACGCTAACCCTAGAACGCAACTCCTCTTCATTTTCCCCCATTCGTCTCCTTCCCGAGGCCACCATGGCCGACCTCTCCTACCACCTCGCTCCCACCACCACACATACCGCCCCTCTGCTCCCTGGCCTACACCACCCAACCCACCTGCTCCTCCTCCGCTCAACCGCTCCCGTCACCACCGCTGCCGCCACCCAGGCCAGTTGCGCGCTGCTACCCAAGCCACCTGCGTGCCGCCACCCAGTCGCCCTCCCCCGTCACCTTCCCTGACCTCCCGTGCCACCATGTCCCGCGCACTGCGAGCAACCCTCCAGACGCGCCGCCCCGCCCCACCTCCATCTCCATCGGTCCTCCGTCCTCCTCTATCCACGCGTGTGGTCGTCGCCCTCTTCCTCGCTGCCGACGACAATGTCTGAGATAAAAAATATGCGATTCTCCCCTTCCGGTGGTCGTAATTGCTGCGGCGGCGGCGGCGCTGGATGTGCTGGAGGCCTGGGTCGAGCAACACATCTGCTCCATGGACGAGGTGAACTTCCGATCCCTGCTCCAAGTCTCCAGCCCGTGAGTTATTTTTCCCCTACCCTTCCTCTTATTAATCAAATCTGGCATCTGCTCCATAAAATGTCTTAAAAGCTATCCATCACAGCCACGGCTTCTTTGTACAGAGAAGGAGCTCTATGTTGTTCTGCTTGCAGCTCTGGACATATGGACTTTATCTGTAAGGGAAGGATAAGTTAAACTCCCATCTTTGTTTTCTTTCGAGTGTGTAGTTCCTTTCCATAGTATTTGCACCTGAACTCTCTGATTCTCAAATGCTAGAAAAGATATACATTCAGGTGCTTCCATTGAAGAGAACTAAGCATTTTTCCTGATGCTCCCATTTCAAAAAAAAAATAGACTCCTACCGTTTTCATTTGTAAAATCAAATGTGTGCTAATGAATCTATTGTGATTAATCATGTTGTGTTTCAAGCATCGGAATTGCAGTCTGATGCATATGTCTTTACATGAATATGAATGGAATTTGGCAACTATTTCTCATTACTAATCTGCTATTCGAGCAGATTATGTTTAGGCCTTATTAGAATAACCATATTGCAAATATATTTTTGTTTGAACAAAAACTATTCTTGCAACTACATCGTGCCATGTTTTATTTTCATATATATCAACTACTATTGTTCATCTAGCTGTTTGCAGCATGTTCATAAATATGGCTTATGCTTATGTGGCCCACGGTTTGATTGGACAAGAATACATGATACATTTCCTGTAAATTTGTAATACATGATACATTTCTTGCAACTACATCGTGCCATGTTTTATTTTCATATATATCAACGACTATTGTTCATCTAGCTGTTTGCAGCATGTTCATAAATATGGCTTATGCTTATGTGGCCCATAGTTTGATTGGACAACACTACATGATACATTTCCTGTAAATTTGTAAAATATGCTCCAATTTTCCCGTTAATTGATTTATGTGTCATATACAGGTTGTTAAAGCACTGTATAAAACATGCACACCAGATCTAATTTACTGAATGGAATGATAGTGATCGAGGCATGGGATGACAGTAAAGAGCAGGGAAGGAATTAGGTAAGCCTACCCTATTGAATTGAATTTGGCACAATACATTTTTCTGATATGTGTACGTTGTTGCACATTTGTGTGTTGGGGCCTGGTCATGTAAGAGGACTTATGTCCTCTATGGTGGATGGAAATGCACCAAGTAAATCCATTATTCCTTGATGTTTGACTTTGAAGGGACATGTCATCTTCATCTAACTTACTAATCAATATAGTGTTCCTGTACCTGCGCCACCCTCGCGCACTCAGCCGTTGAGTTCGGTTGCGTAAGCTGCCCGGACGCGGCTTTATTTGTCACCGAGCTACTCAGCAGGCTCCCTGGCTCGGGCTGCGTACCCACGGCCATATGCTGTTTCTGTCCCTCCACCACCGCGCGTCGCCCTTGGTGTGTTCTTTGCTGTCAAGTACACACATGTAAACATGTTAGAGATCAGGAGAAGAAAAGGTGCAGAGAATTTTCGCTGAATATTCAAGAGGAGAATATATCTTCATGTTAAGTTGCTTTAATTCTGCCAAATTCGCTTGCCATGAAGAAGCTGAACATGGAGTGCTCTACACATAGTTCTGCAATCCACATTTTCTTAAATCTGAACATTGCTGGATTTGGCACGGCTATGGATTAGGTAGGTCTCCATCTCCATGTTTCTATAAATCTTGGGCAGAGGGCAATGTGTGTGTTACAAGAAATTAGGCTTTTGTTTGATCAGGGCTTGCATATTTTATATCTTTCATCAACAGTTGGCTTATTTAACCAGTTTTGAGACTCATTGATGTTGAACTACAGCCATTATCCACCCGGTACCTTCCAATGCTTTCCTCTTTAGTTGTAGTATATGCAGCTACCTCCATCAAATAGATGTTATATGTATTTTTAGTGCAAAGCTATGCTGATTCCATTTCACTTGATTATGTAAGTGTTTCCTCATGATTTATTGTCCCTTTATTCTTTTACTTTGCATATCTGATTGTCCAATTGCTGTTGTTAACTCCATAATTCTTAGCGCTACACATGTGCATATGATGTAAATACTCTTTGACCAATAACAATCCACCATCATAATAATGAAATAATGATTGACCGTACTATGAAGCAAACTTATAGCTAGCTACTATGTATTTGCCGAAGGGTGTAGTTATACTCTCTTTTTTGTGACTGATTATACATATACTGTTAGTTTGCTGATGTCTCCTGTAAAAGGGCATGTGTATGAGTGCAAGGCTGCTTTATAACAAAGCTATTGCTTCATATAATATTTATATAATTTCCTCCAAGATTATTTAACTGGTGGTTATTTGGATTCAGCCTTTTCTTCAACCTGCTTAGAGAGAGGGGCAACCAAAAAATTGCCAACGTGTTTGTAAGATGAGATGAGCGCCTGAAAAACTCTGGCATCGGTGGTCTAAGCAGTCGGTTCATACAAAAATCTGACTAAGGGAAAAACTAGTTTTACTCGTGTGAACAATAGGTCATCCCGTTTGCAGCTCCATCACAACAACGATCATCTCTTAAAGCCTATTCCAACTTTTACCAACTAAATATGTCAAAAAATCATAGGTATAGACACAATGAATCCATACAAAATATCATTGCTCAAGAAGCAACATACTAAAATATCTGGAAGAACAATAATATGCTTACATCAATTACGCAAGTTCCCATGGCTGGATCTTTCTTCATTTCATGATGCTTTCACATATCAATCTTCTTCTAGCTGTATTTTCACAAGATTATACCAGCTTACAAAACCCTCAAATGGGCGATTATCTGAAAAAATCAACTATGAGCTTGTCAAAGATTTCATTTGGGGAATAAACTCAGCTTGTAATGTTTGAACGATGAGATGAAGGACTGGGCGCACACGCTGATGCAATCGGGTTGGTACATGCTATGACTGTTAAGCAGACTATCGAATTGCACCCATACGTTGGTGGTTGTCAGTCCGACTGCAATGCCTCTACAACCTTATTGGAACTGTGAAACTGAAACTGGCAGTCCTACCAAGCATTATTGGACACTTGGATGTACAATACAATAGGGCTTTGACGAAAAGAACCATAATTTATATGTCAATACAAGATGACATAATAAATATTATTTTAAGCACTGGATCAACTTGTAAATATTGTTGTTTTTGTAAATACGATCCATATAGCAGGGGATGAAAGAAGCACCAGACACAGCTATAGTTATAATTAGTAATGTCGTCCTTATACTTCCTATCAATGTTGTTTAAACGAAGTAAGTGTTTAAAATTATCTTGAACGCATGCTTTGTTATCTCAATGGAGTTATAAAATAGCGCATGTACATAGAACATCAAGAAAACTTGACGTAACACCTGCATCAGTAGTAAAATTGATGCTGAAAACGAAAATTGTGGCAAAAATCACCAGCTCAAAGCTTCACGACATTCAGACATGCACCTTCTGAACTGTCGATCACAACCCGTTGGCGATGCGGCTGGCCTATGGTACCTTCTGAACTACTCGAGACATGACTGACTTCTAGGAGAGTGGTAGTTAACTTTTGACTTCACAAAATACTATATGAAAAGAAGAAAAAAATTGAGTTCGAATACATTACCATGCTCTTGTCCTCCAGCACCCACATATGAGCAGGTCAAGTTCGTCCTCATTTTGATCTACCGTATCTATCACCCTACAATACAATCCAAACCAATATCAAATCAATTAGCACATACATTATAATATTTCTGAATGACAATTCAACCAAAAGAATATTACTTGATACAGAGAGTCTAGGTAGAAATGTTCGTCATGTCACCCGAAATTTAATTCACCTTTTCAATCGGTGATCAAAAGCCAACAGTTCATCATCCTTGACGACCACATCAACGATCACCTTGGAACTCACACAGAGATTCGACAGGGGAAAACGCGAGAAGTAGCACCCAATATATTGAAAGAAATCCTAGTGCCTGCAAGTCGGTCAAGCAAGCAACCAATCCCACAGCAAACAACGAGTGCTGGACTGCTGGTAGTTTCAGAGTAGCAGGCAGGCAACCGCCTTGGCAGGTCAGGGTATGAGCCTAGGAGGACAGATCAGGCTATAGCAGAGGGGTATTAGGAGGAAGGTAGACACACCTGCGATTCACATCAAGCATGCCAAGGAATGTTAATGACTAAGTAAATGGTAAGTATATCGAGAAATAAAGAAACAAAATTTGATTTTGGACAAAGAAGGACATACCCGACTAGCAGCCGGACAAGGTGCCGAATCTGCTTGGAGTTGTGCTTCCGGAGGCCGGTGACAGCCTTCCCAATCTCAGTGACCTGTCAGGAGGAATCGGCGTGAGCAGCAGAGCAGGGAATACAAGAGCGGATTAAGCATGGCCATGGGTGAATGAATCGATCAACGGAGCGGAGCCCCTGCGGTTGTCGTCTCTCTCACCTTCAAGGTGTGCACCGTGAACTCCAGCTGCTGCAGCCGCTGGAGCACCTCGAGCAACGCCGCCTCCGACTGCGACGAGACATCAGAAACAGATTCAGCACAAAGAGTCATACGTACCAGCCAACGACCAGCAGCGGCGGCGGCGTGGAGAACAAGGGGGAGAAAGGGGCGACCTTTTCGTGGTTGTTGAGGAGGACAGCCTTGATGCGCTCGGCCTCGGCGGCGACGGAGTCGTGGCCGTCGCGTCGCGGCTCGCCGTCGTCGGTGATGGCCTCGGCGCGGTCGGAGCTGCAGAGGCTGGGGACGCTGCCGGCGCCCTCGGGGAGGAGGATCTGGTGCTGCTGATTCTGGGCCTGCGCCTGTGGCTCCGGGGCGACCGTCCCCGCCTGCGGACGCGCGACGCCGGCGACAGCCGCCGCCGCCGACGCTGGCGCGCCTGAGGACGACACGACGAGGAGCGCGGTGTAGAGGCGCTCGGCGATGGCGTCGCGCCGGGCCAGGGTCGGCCAGGTGAGGAGCTGCGGCGCAGGTGATGGCGGGGCAGGGGAGGAAGGGAACGGGTCGGCGGCGGGGGCGACGGTGGTGGGGAGGCGTCGCAACAGAGGATTAGAGGATAAGGTGGACGAACAGCGAACCGGTATGTGATGGAGTTGTGCTTCCGGAGGCCGGTGACAGCCTTCCCAATCTCAGTGACCTGTCAGGAGGAATCAGCGTGAGCAGCAGAGCAGGGAATACAAGAGCGGATTAAGCATGGCCATGGGTAAATGAATCGATCAACGGAGCGGAGCCCCTGCGGTTGTCGTCTCTCTCACCTTCAAGGTGTGCACCGTGAACTCCAGCTGCTGCAGCCGCCGGAGCAGCTCGAGCAACGCCGCCTCCGACTGCGACGAGACATCAGAAACAGATTCAGCACAAAGAGTCATACGTACCAGCCAACGACCAGCAGCGGCGGCGGCGTGGAGAACAAGGGGGAGAAAGGGGCGACCTTTTCATGGTGGTTGAGGAGGACAGCCTTGATGCGCTCGGCCTCGGCGGCGACGGAGTCGTGGCCGTCGCGTCGCGGCTCGCCGTCGTCGGTGATGGCCTCGGCGCGGTCGGAGCTGCAGAGGCTGGGGACGCTGCCGGCGCCCTCGGGGAGGAGGATCTGGTGCTGCTGATTCTGGGCCTGCGCCTGTGGCTCCGGGGCGACCGTCCCCGCCTGCGGACGCGCGACGCCGGCGACAGCCGCCGCCGCCGACGCTGGCGCGCCTGAGGATGACACGACGAGGAGCGCGGTGTAGAGGCGCTCGGCGATGGCGTCGCGCCGGGCCAGGGTCGGCCAGGTGAGGAGCTGCGGCGCAGGTGATGGCGGGGCAGGGGAGGAAGGGAACGGGTCGGCGGCGGGGGCGACGGTGGTGGGGAGGCGTCGCAACAGAGGATTAGAGGATAAGGTGGACGAACAGCGAACCGGTATGTGATGGAGTTGTGCTTCCGGAGGCCGGTGACAGCCTTCCCAATCTCAGTGACCTGTCAGGAGGAATCAGCGTGAGCAGCAGAGCAGGGAATACAAGAGCGGATTAAGCATGGCCATGGGTGAATGAATCGATCAACGGAGCGGAGCCCCTGCGGTTGTCGTCTCTCTCACCTTCAAGGTGTGCACCGTGAACTCCAGCTGCTGCAGCCGCCGGAGCAGCTCGAGCAACGCCGCCTCCGACTGCGACGAGACATCAGAAACAGATTCAGCACAAAGAGTCATACGTACCAGCCAACGACCAGCAGCGGCGGCGGCGTGGAGAACAAGGGGGAGAAAGGGGCGACCTTTTCGTGGTGGTTGAGGAGGACAGACTTGATGCGCTCGGCCTCGGCGGCGACGGAGTCGTGGCCGTCGCGTCGCGGCTCGCCGTCGTCGGTGATGGCCTCGGCGCGGTCGGAGCTGCAGAGGCTGGGGACGCTGCCGGCGCCCTCGGGGAGGAGGATCTGGTGCTGCTGATTCTGGGCCTGCGCCTGTGGCTCCGGGGCGACCGTCCCCGCCTGCGGACGCGCGACGCCGGCGACGGCCGCCGCCGCCGACGCTGGCGCGCCTGAGGACGACACGACGAGGAGCGCGGTGTAGAGGCGCTCGGCGATGGCGTCGCGCCGGGCCAGGGTCGGCCAGGTGAGGAGCTGCGGCGCAGGTGATGGCGGGGCAGGGGAGGAAGGGAACGGGTCGGCGGCGGGGGCGACGGTGGTGGGGAGGCGTCGCAACAGAGGATTAGAGGATAAGGTGGACGAACAGCGAACCGGTATGTGACCTAATGAAGGATTGCGGGCTGATTATAAAGAACCTGAGGGGCTAAAGTGCAAAACGGCCGGACGACGTACGAGGCCTCACAGTAAGAGATATTATATAGTAGAAGATATATAGGGTCATGTGACTCACAAAGTGGTCATGATAGTGTTGATCCACCAGCTCAGAAGCCCTCAAAAGATACACATCTTGATCCAACGGCTCACAAGTGGTTTAAAGAAACACACGATCCATGTGCTTCTTTAGTCCCGGTTGGTGTTACCAACCGAGACTACAAATATGATATCTTTATCACAAACTATGTCGTGAAATGACCATAACTTGGTCATTTGGCTTGAAACTTTTAGATGTTCATACATGATAGACCTTTTTGTGAAGACTTTTTTTTTAAATGTTGTCAAAAATCAAGTTTTTCATTTTTCATAACATCTAGTCCACATATAACGATCTCATGCCAAAGGATTTGATTTCTTGAGGTGTTTATCACTTTATTATATTTTTTCGTAAAAACGATCAAAACGGTCGCTATGACTATACATCGAAAGAGCTGATATGTTCTAGAAATATCAATGTTTTTGTGATATAACCATTAGTTGTGTACCTTAAAATGATTTTTCTAAAAAATTCACACCAAACTATCAAACAGTTGTAGTTCAAATTTGAATTACTTTTGAAAAATCAACATAAACACAATTAACTAGGGGAAATTAGTTAGAATTCAAAAAAAAACTCATACTTGGGGATCAGCCAACATATGTGCATTACTCTTAGTGAAAATTAGTTGGGTGCCATTTGGAATCATATTTTATGTACTTCCTTCACAAAAAACCTTATTTTTGCACTTAAAAAACAGAAAATGGTATTTATAAAAATAATTTGAAGAATCCATTTGGCAAGATTGTTTAATATACCAAGATGAACCTATGTGTGGAGTATGAGATCTTTATCCCAAACTATATCGTGGAAATGACCATAACTTGGTCATTTGGGTTGAAACTTCTAGATGTTCATATACTAGATGACCCGTTGCGCAACTGCGCAACTGCAAGATACAACTACCACATTGTTGCCACACTTTATTTGTTGGTAAAAAAGAACTAATTTTATTTGTATTCATTTAACTTACACCATATAGAAACACTTAGTACACCGATATAGCTGAAGCTCAAAAGTTTATTGCTCAAATTGGAATACTTAAATAGACTATTAACCAAATCAAACAAGATTGAATCTTTAGGAAATAACAACGTGACTACTCATCATTGATCGATTGCCTTGATGGCATAACAAATAACCCCTACAGTACATGGAACACCATGCACGGGCTGGGCTACGTTCCTGTAAAAAGAATAAACACTACCATTGCCAGCCCTAAGCTGATTTGATGTGACAAAAAAATCCCAGCATGTGAACCTTGTCCTCCCATAAGCACAAATTCCATACTCAGCTTCGATTAACACCCCCAAGAATCAAAAGAAATGCATCACCAGAACAACCTATGGCCTCTATAAAAACATGCTACATAAGTGGAGAATCAACAAAATGGCGACCAAAATCCCCGGTTACCTAGCACCATAAAGTAACAATGCTATAGAGAAGTAAAAAACTCATGCAATCTGCAGGAAAAAACCAATATGAACAAAGCAAAAATACAACAATTCAGTCACTGATATTTCTGCAGAATAGCATAACAAACAAAGAATGCGCAAGTTAGGCATGCTCTTTGGAAGCTTGTCGACCTTCCTCCTGGTTCATTCATCAGTTCCCTACTTCTAACAGAGGACTCATTAGAAAAATCACAACATCATGCCTGGTGAACGATAATGCCTAATTTTCTCCCAGAAATTGGGACCGTAGCTTGTCGACTTTGAGATATGTACTTGATCATGGGACCTAAATAAGTACAGTGCTGGTACTGATTAAGTCTAGAAACATACATGAACTAAGTTAAAATAAGGGGCTTTTGTTTATAATACAGTGGTAGCCAGTGCTATTTCATCCTAGATAGATGTCTTCTCCTAGAGCTGTTCACCGTCACAATAGATACTTCGCTAATATAGTACTTGCCATAGTGGTATCTAGGTGGCTAATATTTTGCCATACTGATACACTATAGTATTGACCAAAACACCTACACCCTACTGTTCACACAAAATCTAACACACACATTCACTGGAGACACATACAACAATTTGTGTGTTGCTTGTATATCATGTTAGCCTTTTAGATATCCATCACGGAGTACCCATGTTCCTATAATATTTGCCAAATAGTTGGTGCTTATTAGACAATAACCTAAACGGCAAACACTGTCATGTCACCTCGGAAAGCAAACAAAACTATGTTTCGAAAGAGAAACCAAGCCTTTTACATTTTGATATTTTATTTCCCGAAGGTATAGAACTGTACCAATCCACTTCTTCATTTCCAAAAAAAAATCATGGGTACATCATAAAAGGAAATAATGAACCTGGAGTATCAGAAGAAGGAAATTTGCATCAAATGCAAGAAACTACCAAAACGACGGGCATGTGGTGTGCACAAGCACACCTATGAAGTAAACATAGATAGGATCACTACTTCAGTTAGTTGGTCCATAAACGAACATATTCAGTTCCATGAGCTTTTTATGGCAATACACCTGACACATAACATTACCTCACCAAGTTTATCAGATCCATGAGAACATTTGACGAACATGTTGAGGAAAATAAGTGTCAAACCAGAATCTACGAAGATAATTAATTTCATGAAAATATAGCTATCTGATGTGGAGGAGTCAATCCAACATGAGTTATCTCTGTCTTATGCACTGACTACTGCATTATAGTTCAAAAACTTAGCTCTGAACCCTACAGAAATAACAACGAAAAAGTTAGCTCTGAACCCCACATAAATAATAACCTGTTATGGATGGCAGCAGCTTGAGGCCGAAGTTAGAATCAGCTCACCTTCTAGCAAAGGAAGATCTGATCTAAACAATGGCAACCAACTCATTCAAAATTTCAAATACAATGGTATAATACTGAATCCCCAACAAGCATATGACTGCCCACGAATGCCTACAACCATCCAGTAGAGTACACAAATTAAAGCACCAAAAGTTTGTTTGACTGTGGTGATTGTGTCTAAAAGAGGGAATCTCCTAGATGCCAGCTAAAGTCGTGAAAAGTACACAGATTATCACATCCCTCTATTCCCAACTTCTAAGCCATATTAAGTGAGCAGAGCTTACTTTTTTTTAGAATGATACGGTATAAGACACAAGTGCTAATAATATTCAGGTTCTTTAGGATCTGATAAGCTGGTGCGTCCACAAAAGCAAAGATGTAATACTGAAAGGAGGTGAAAGCATGTGTCAAGCTTTTGATGTTGTAAATACAAAGTTATTTTATCGCATAGGAACTTCACAAATGGGCATACCTGCAATAGATTCTTCACCATATAAAGTCCATCGGGAGTAGGATAAACAATAACTTCATCAAGCGATGTACTTAACCTGAAAATAGAATATATCAATGGAGGGAACTGAAAAGACAATAAACTCGGTTCAATCAGTAGGTTATGGTAGAAGGGCCACCTATTATCTTCTGTAACACCTTGGTTGTTCCATGTTCTATATGTTTCATAGCTGTTGTAGCCTCGTATAGCATGCAGTTGAAATAGAGAACACAAAAAACAACATGCAAACAATATTTAGAAGCTAAACAATACCTTTAAAAAATGAATCTTGTAATAAAGCAATACCAATAAGAAACATGTACACCAAATCTAAGCCAGAAACGAATGTCAACGAGCATTTTAATTTTTGCATCAAACCAGCTTAGCTTTGCACTGAAATTATTAAGCAGCTAGCCAAACAAACTACTAACCACATCTACCATGGTCTTCATCAAGGGAACACACACATTCACTAAATTATGTAGCATCTTAGAATATACTTCCAGAAAGGCCCAAAGTCTGTAAGTGGCAGTAAAATACCATTATTATGTAAACACAAGGGACGATCCGATAATTTAGGAACAGCTACCGAAAGGTTTACATAGTAGGGCATGGATACAATAAAGAACACGGTGGAGCTTCATAACAAAATCAGGAGCATCCTCCAAATCAGCAACATAGAATCCAGTGTTCACATCACACAACCACTGAAAATCCAAATCAAGAGAAGATAGAAACTCACGTCACCTAATGAAGTCGCTGGGTCATCTCCCCCCGATCGTGTGCAAAGCACAAACCATCTGCTAGCAATGCAACATTTGAGTTTGACACCCAAATCTGGTAAAATAAATCATAAACAAAATAAATCATCTGCCACGACCAAGCAACATATTGACTAAAATGCTTCATCCCATGCTGCAAAGGGAGAGTAACATCCTTCTACATCATAAACTTTCATGGTTTAACTGAAAGGCATTAGCACATAATGCATATTATAGATTCTAGAGAGCAACATACATGCAGCGGCTAACCTATCCCAAAACCTTGTTCATCAACCAATACATCGCCTCTTTCTAGGCAGCAGCCATCCAAACCATGTAATCAGGTCCCTGGGTGGAGAAAGAATAAGATTAAGGCCAGGGAATATTATATGACTAAAACTCAGGAAGCACCCTTAATTTTGCCGGTAATTTCAAAGAGACATAAGAGTGTTCAAAACATCTCAAATGACTAAACAAAAAAAACTACACTTTCAATCTCATTTAGATCTGAAACTGAGGACTATGCCAAGAAAGAACATTCTAGAAAGATTATCAAGCTTGACACATTCGAACTTTAAATCATTACCTTAGGGATGAGATAGATGATGTCCATTTCCAAATCTATGAGCATATCAAACAGATGCTCTCCATGAACCTGCAAGTATACAGTAATTACCTATTATCTATGAAGCAAATGTCTCATATTATACCTGGTAGAATTTAAGTGCCAAAACACTATGTGTTGAAGTTAATTATATCATAAGTGAATTTGAAAGGCAAGAAAAAAACAATATCACATCCTTCGTTCTGCCAAATAGCAATTAACAACCATGTAACTAAATATTTTTAATACTCAAATGTGTTGTATCAGAAGATAACTATAAAATAAATGCATAGGCACAAAACAATAACCATTTTGAAGCTAGAACAAATGAGAAGGTTCACACGGTGAGCTACAAAGAGAATAAGCATATAAGAGAGCAAACTTCTGTACAAACACAAATAAAACACCAGTCCACGAGACGACAACAAGAGACGAGAAACAAAAAAATCATAGACAAAGATCACATATGTGTTAAACTGGCCTGAAATAAGAAACTTACAAAAAGAAGAAAAGAGCCAATAAGGCAACCACGCTGGAATAGTGACTGCTCAAGCTCAAGGAAGTAGAGAGAAGGTGCATATAAAGGAAAAGAGAGCAGGTCACACAGTCTGAAATAGAAGAACTGATGATTTCTCTGACAACAAAGGGGCGCATACACAAAACTTCAACAATTGCGCACTCGCACCTAGTAAGAGGAATGAAATTTGGTAATCAAAACTATCAGTTAGTTGACCTGAAAATTAATTGGTTGCGTTAAAATCTTGATCTGCTGTCTCAGATGGTCAAGCATCATGTAGTCCAGCCCATTAAAATCAAGTATATATGAAAATATGCAAACGAGATAATCAGAAATTCTATAAAGAAAAGAGTATTGATTGTCTTAAACTGAAGCACCACCAACAAAAAGCTGAGTATAAATTACATATTTACATGTTATAGCTCGATCTAATAATAAATAAAAAGCTACTATTTAAGTGCCAAAACACTATGTGTTGAAGTTAATTATATCATAAGTGAATTTGAAAGGCAAGAAAAAAACAATATCACATCCTTCGTTCTGCCAAATAGCAATTAACAACCATGTAACTAAATATTTTTTATACTGAAATGTGTTGTATCAGAAGTTAACTATAAAATAAATGCATAGGCACAAAACAATAACCATTTTGAAGCTAGAACAAATGAGAAGGTTCAGACGGTGAGCTACAAAGAGGAAAAGCATATAAGAGAGCAAACTTCTGTACAAACACAAATAAAACACCAGTCCACGAGACGACAACAAGAGACGAGGAACAAAAAATCATACACAAAGATCACATCTATGTTAAACTGGCCTGAAATAAGAAACTTACAAGAAGAAGAAAAGAGCCAATAAGGCAGCCACGCTGGAATAGTGACTGCTCAAGCTCAAGGAAGTAGAGAGAAGGTGCATTTAAAGGAAAAGAGAGCAGGTCACACAGTCTGAAATAGAAGAGCTAATGATTTCTCTGACAATAAAGGGGCGCATACACAAAACTTAAACAATTGCGCACTCGCACCTAGTAAGAGGAATGAAATTTGGTAATCAAAACTATCAGTTAGTTGACCTGAAAATTAATTGATTGCGTTAAAATCTTGGTCTGCTGTCCCAGATGGTCAAGCATCATGTAGTCCAGCCCATTAAAATCAAGTATATATGAAAAAAAATGCAAACAAGATAATCAGAAATTCTATAAAGAAAAGAGTATTGATTGTCTTAAACTGAAGCACCGCCAACAAAAAGCTGAGTATAAATTACATATTTACATGTTATAGCTCGATCTAATAACAAATAAAAAGCTATTGGAAAGAGAGGCAGAGGTCTAGTTTGACCCACTAAGAAAAACAAGTTGATTTACATCAAGCTTATATTTCTATATCTCCATTGGTTTAATCCACATTAAAAATGATAAATTAAATATGAATTATTGTGCCACTGCAATTCTCCCAGAACATTGGTAGACAAAATAAGCCAAATTCTCTAGGAATTACTACTTATGTAGGAGCGGATGGAGACTAATCAGTATTTAACTCAGAAAACTCAATTGCATACCTGCCTAACAGAGAAGAGAGGCAAGCAACTCCTGCATAGAGAAAGAAACATGAGGGAATAAAAAAAGGGAACAACACAAACATGGTTCGTCTAAAATAGAAAGAAGCAACATTTGCATGCATGGAATATACATTTGCTCGACGAGATGCAGTTTCCCAAGCCACACTAACGGTTTGAAAGCCACTCCCATTCCATGTCCATACACTTAACTCTGTAAATATAAAATCTTGTTTTGAGCACACTGAGTTAGAGCAACAAGCAGCCCAAGAAACCCAACGCTACTTGATAAAACAGGGTAGTTCATCAACACATTATATCACGATCTTTATCTGGTTATTTACACAAAACCAGGAAGGTATAAAATTTGGAAAGAACAAATGTAAAGGAATCAGAGAAAGTACACCGGGCTCAGTTCTCATATGCGCCTTTCCTGCTTCACACACACAATTAGAGATAAATCCATCAATTTTGTTCTCATATAAGCTGAAAAGTTGAGAAAAATGGAAAAAAGATCTACACATGATGAGAAACGAAGATGGGAAGAGGAGAAGAAACAAAGAAGCTCACTCCATCGAATGAAGTCGCTCTTGTCCCCCTGGCTCGTCTCCCCTGGCAGTGTGCAAATCAGGAGCTGCGGCCGTGGAACGAGCGGCCTCAGCGACAGGGCCGCCGCCGGCGAGGTGCGCGCGCTGTGGGGTAGAGGTGTCGCGGTGGTGCACGGGCCAGCCACAGCCATCCATTCGCATCCGCCCATCCTCGTGCCCCAAATCCCCATGGCCGCCCCCGCGCCCCCTCCCTCACGCCTCGACGGGGAGGCCGCGATGGAGGCGACGCCAAAGACCAAGAGGCCGAAGCAACGCGGCGCGCGGCGTCTTCCCCGCAGCACACCGCCGCCATCGACTCGCTCGTGGCCACCACCATGACGACGGCGACGCACGAGGCGCTCTCCAGCACTCCGCCCTTCTACTACGTGCACGATGACATGTGCGCACCATCTAGCCGCAAGGACCTCCTCCTCACCATCCCCAAGCTCGAGGACGCAGTGTGGATGTGGTCGCCCGCGCGCCGCTCCTCGCCCTCGCCCTCGCCGCCTCAGTCCCTCCTCCGGGATGTAGCTCCTCTGTGGCAACACCTCCTTGTCCGGGACTCCGGCGCAGGCGCGTCCGCTGACGTGGTAGACGCCGGGAGGAGCGGCGCGAGGAGAGGCAGCGTGCGGGAGGAGTGGAGCGAGGAGGAGGGAGAAAGGAGAGAGGAGTGGCGGCTGGCTAGGGTTTCACTCCGGACACCGTTTTTGCATCGCTGCAGAGCGCCGTCAAAATGAGAGCGACTCGCACCATGGCGCCTCGCCCACTGATTCGTGGGCCCAGCGTGTAGCTCGCCCCACACTGTCATGCACATACAATCCAGCGGGAAGTAAACGAAAATTCGACCGCATCCAACGGTTGTGGGTAAAAGTGGGAGCAAACTTACTATTCCTAAGCCCGATCCAACGGACCATAATCGCCAGGAGGGGCAAACCCTCTCATATGGAGGGTATGCTCTCAACCTTTATAGAAGTAATGATAGACCTTTTTGTGAAGACTTTTTTTGCAAATGTTGTCAAAAATCAAGTTTATCATTTTTCATGGCAACTAGTACACATATAAGAAGCCCATTCCAAAGGATTTGATTTTTGAGATGTTTATCACTTTATTACATTTTTTCGTAAAAACGATCAAAACGGTCGATATGACTATTCATCGGAAGAGCTGATATTTTCTAGAAATATCAATATTTCTGTGATATAACCACTAGTTGTGTACCTTAAAATGATTTTTCCAAAAAATTCATACCAAACTATCAAACAGTTGTAGTTTAAATTTGAATTACTTTCAAAAAATACACATAAACTCAATTAACTAGGAGAAATAAGTTAGAATTAAAAAAAACACATATTTGGGGATAAGCAATCATATGTGCACTATTCTTAGTGAAAATTAGTTGGGTCCCATTTGGAATCATATTTTCTGTACTTCCTACACAAAAAACCTCATTTTTGCACTTAAAAATGGAAAACGGTATTTATGAAAATAATTTGAAGAATCCCTTTGGCAAGATTGTTTAATATACCAAGATGCACATATGTGTGGAGTATGAGATATTTATCACAAACTATAGCGTGGAAATGACCATAACTTGGTCATTTGGCTTGAAACTTCTAGATGTTCATATGTGATAGATCTTTTGTGAAGACTTTTTTTATAAATGTTGTCAAAAATCAAGTTTATCATTTTTCATGGCAACTAGTACACATATAAGGAGTCCATGCCAAAGTATTTGATTTTTTTAGGTGTTTATCACTTTGTTACATTTTTTCGTAAAAACAATCAAAATGGTCGCTATGACTATTAATCGGAAGAGCTGATATTTTCTAGAAATATCAATGTTTCTGTGATATAACCACTAGTTGTGTATCTTAAAATGATTTTTCCAACAAATTCATACCAAAATATCAAACAGCTGTAGTTCAAATTTGAATTACTTTCGAAAAATCAACATAAACTCAATTAACTAGGGGAAATTAGTTAGAATTCAAAATAAAACCGATACTTAGGGATCATACATCATATGTGCACCACTCTTAGTGAAAATTAGTTGGGTGTCATTTTGCATCATATTTCTGTACTTCCTTAAAAAAACCTCATTTTTTACACTTAAAATAGAAAATGATATTTATGAAATAATTTGAAGAAATCACCTTGGCATCTTAAAATGAAAGAATATAAAACAAAACAGAAAAATAAACTAGGAACCAAAACAATTAAAAAAAAGTAAATCAAATTGGGAACAGAAAAGTAAACAATTCAAACAATTTAAAATAAAACAAAAACAAAAACCAGTAAAAAGAAACAAGGAAAAAAAGCCATTTGTCTCGGTTGGTAAAGGGCCGCTGGGCTTCGCGCGCATTTTTTCGCGGCCCAGGCAGACCTTTAGTCTCGGTTGGTGGTACCAACTGCGACTAAAGACCCTTTAGTCTCGGTTCGTGGCTGGAACCGAGACTAAAGGTCCTTTCCGCACCGTTTAGCATGGTCGTCGCCGAAAATTGTCCAATCTTCCCCAAAAACCTCCCTCCTCCACGCGCTCTCTCCCTCCGACGAAACCCTGCTCCGGTCGTTGTTGACCCGCCGCCGTGCTGCTCCCCGCCGTCTACAGCTCCGTCGCGCTCCCCGCGTTTCTGCTCCGCCATGCTCCCCGATGTGTTGCTCCGGTCCGCACGCTGCTCACCATTGCCGTGCTGCTCCCTGTCCTCGTCGCCCGATGTCGCGCCGTTTTTAGACGTTGTGCCGCTCGTCGATTCCGGTACGGATCTCCGCCACCATCTCCCCCGTCTGATTTAAATTCTAACCTAGCTATACCACCGGTTCTCATCCATTCGCAAAAACCCTAGGGTTGTTCGCCGCTGCTGCTCCGGCGGCCGCTTGCCGCGCTTGCTGCGGTCTCCTTGCAGCTGATGTAGCTTCCCTTGCGGCGTCCTTCATCTCCTTCTTCGTGGCCAACAGTACAGGCACCACCGTCACGCCGCGTTCCTCTCTGGCTGCATCAGGTTAGGAAATTGCTCATTCTTATCAAGTTCTGTCTAGCTACAGTATCTATTAATTAAGTTTCAAAATAATAGAGCTGCTAGTCAATTTATTTATGTTGATTATTCTAGGTTACTAAGTTTCTGATACCCTTTAATTAAGTTGTTTACCACTTATTCTTATCAGGTTTTGTCTTGCTGCACTATCCAGCTAAGTTTCAACTTAGTAGAGTTGCTAGTAAATTATTGGCCACCAAATTTTGTATTTGCTATTTTATTCAAATTAATTAGTTCTACATGTATATTTTGAAGGGGATCGTGTGCAGAAAACAAAAAATTTCCTACCAACGATATCCTTAAACTAGCCAAGATCTACACTATGCAGATATAGAAGTACGACGGAGATCGGAATACATACCCTCGTAGACCGAATAGCGGGGATTACGCTCCCGCACAAGCGTTGACAACGAAGACGACGTAGCCGACCTCCAGGTCACGGAGAACTCGGCGCGACGGAGACGACGAAGATGACCCCGAGGTCGGGTGGAGGAAGTAGGCCTCCGAGAACCGCTAGCGCAGCACCTCGCAGGGAGTCGCACACATACGGTGGAGACGACGGCCTCCGAAGCTCCAGTCCAGGACGAGCAGCGGAAGACTTGGACCGGAACACCAGCAGCGCGGCAGCGGGCTATGGTGGAAGAGATCCCCCTCCTCTACTCGGCGCGGCTCCGTCAAGGGAACCACGAGATCGAGAGAGAAATTGGGAATTAATTGGTGAATTAAAAGGCCAGGGGTGCCCCTTCTTATATAGGCTCCCAGGGGGAGCCAACCTTGCCAGCCAGGCAATGTGGGACTATCCCACATGCCTGGTTCGGCCAAGGCTGGTGCGCCGGCCCTAGGTGGGCCCCATTTGGACCACCTAGGCCGGCCAAGCCTCCCCACAAAATTCCCTTGAGGGTTCCCCCCCCCCCCCCCCCATGGGCCTTCTTTCGACCAGAAGGCCCATTTAGGGAAATCAGCCTAAATAAATTCGAAAATAAATATATAAAATCATATTTGCATATTAATTACACTAATTAATATCAAACATAATATCTATAATTTTTCCTAACTCCGAAAACTCTTTCGTCGCTGCCCGATCTCCATCGGACCCCTCCCGGGACGTTCCCGGTGATCTCTTTCCTTTCCGGTTGTCTTGTCGAAACCCCTTAAGTGTGTTACCCTAGCGGTTCGATATAATATCAGGTATGATCAAGACTCCTCAATGATCAACGACTAACTCGTAGGCCTGGACCCCATGAATTAACCCCTGAGATATAACGAATGACTTTCATCTATCAAACCTGGACGTATAGTCTTAAACCCTTTGTCATGGCGATACTTAACGTGTCCGAGCATCATTCTCAGATATCTCCATACCTAGCATGATCTCGTTACCGACATCGCTATCTTCTACTCGTCTATGATATTATGTCAGCTGGTGACCTAGTCACATGTTTGCAAACTCATTTGACATAATCTCACCGAGTGGGCCCTAGAGTATCTATCCGGCTATGCGGACTGACAAATCCCGTTGTTGACCCCTCGTCTCAACTACCCCTTTCTGATACCCAAAAGTATCACCGTTATTGTCACACTAGATAAGATGCGACGTTTGGTGCAATCAAAGTATCTTCCAGGGATAACAATAAGAGTTGATCTCACGGTCTTAAGGCGTAACGACTATGTCCTACAAATACTGGGTATGTCCATCACATCGTTACACCTAACGATATGACTTCCGTTGCCGACCGGCGCCATGCCCTATGATCGGAAAACCTCGATCATCAATCGCGCAACGAAACTAGTCTTAGTAGAGGCTACTAGGGACCTGGTTGTTTATCTACCACACCTGTATTAATGTTTCCGCTTAATACAGTTATAGCATGGTATAAAACATATAATGAACGATTGGGATATTGCCAATAAACTATGTTTATTAAGTGCCTCTAGGGTATATTCCCTTCAGTCTCCCACTTGCACTAGAGTAACACTTAATCTAGTTTACAACCTGGTAAAAGCTCAACACCCATAGCATCTTGGTGCCTGCTCGCCTCGTGGAAGAGGAATACAGTCAATAGACCTCACACATTGAGACCTATATGTGCTTTGCAACACTTCTATGTCACCTAGTTTGACATCAACCCGTATCTTACGATGACGGTGAAATATATCACAGTGGATGGAGTGAGACTCGAGCATTCGCGTAGCATGCGCCTTAAAAGTCTGAAAGATCTATTAAGGGACCACCTACGCTCGGAAAACTGCTCAGTCCAATCACACTTGCTACTTCTAAAGTCGCGATATATTTCTATACCTATGTAGATTATGCGACAGTGCATTCATATGCGACTTCGCAAACTAACCATGTCTATCTTCAAAACAAAGGACATCTCCTATACGAGATTTCTAGTCGTATAGGTCAGTGTAATAACTTGCATCATCGTAACCGCTTTACGGCAAGTTGCCATTCCACTCTTACCCGTTACTAGAAAACCTATCTTCAGTTCTCATAGACACTGAAGAATAAACTTAAAGTTTGTTCATTGATCCACACAAGGATCACTCTAGAACATGTTCTTCAACCAAGAACTCGGGTCACACCAAGTCGAGCTTTCAGCCTGATAGACTCTATGTGTGATACGTAGAGAATGTCGAACATTATTTTCTATCACTGAAAAAGTCAAGATTAACTTAATCTTTTACCTAGTCATACAAGCAAGAACCTCTTTCTTCGCTTGTCCTTTTCTGAAACACTTCAGAATCCTGACTTAGGAAATACTCCGACTTAATGTTATTAAGCCCACTCTGATCTATACAATTATAAATCGGATGCCTAATACTCCTAACTTCATTTCATAGAAAATTTAATCACTTAAATAATCCTTTACACTATACTAGAGGATCTGTGTCATTCAATATGTCGTTACATACAGAATCACAAATGACACCTAGCTCCCACTCAAATATGCCTTCCGCATATAAGATCAAGGAAAAGCTACTTAGCTCCCACTCAAATATGCCTTCCGCATATAAGATCAAGGAAAGCTACTTTGCTCCCACTCACTTCTTTGCAAATGTAGGTTTCTTCAACTATTTTGGACAACTCCAAAATCCTTTGATCACATTTATCAAAGTGAAGATTCCAGCTCCGATATGCTTGCTTCAGCCCATGAATGGACCACCGAAGTTTGCATACATGTTTAGCATTCTCAGGATTACAAACCATTCTTAATGACACTATTAAGAACCATGGTTTTCTCATCCATCTATCAATTATAGTAATTGCTAAACGACCCAGAATAGATTTAGGCTTCGCCACTTGAGACAAACTCTCATGTGGTCTGTCGGAAATGTTTCACGACAAATCGAATCTGCTCAATGTCTATTCTCTCATAAAATTCCAGATACTATTAACATCCTTGATGCCATCAAGAAGATCTCCCAAGTCAATACCTGGTAATCGTATATGGATTTTATTTCGGATCATAAATGACTCATAGCCATTTCTCGGACTTAGGTCCACCATCTCTTCTTCGTAGTTCGTAGGTCTATCATATTCCATTAATATGACCTTCATAACAAGATTGTCGTAACACACAGTGTGGAACACAACCTCGTATGCCTACGCTCTTAGTATGAGCTCAGAATATCATGATCTTGAATCATTAGCTTTTTCAAGCCGTGGGGCCTGACACCGAAAACACTTTCGATTGCGCCACTCTGATGTTTGGAGAAGAAGTTCACCAACTTCGTCTTGCTCTACTTTCTTTCTCACTTATACCCTCGGACAAGAAACTATTTCTTTCGCAAGGTATATCCCGGCAAAGATTTTGCCTATGTCGTGAGACATGTACCCAACTAACTCTTTAGGTAGGGTATACTACAAAGATTAATCCATTTTAGGTTCGATTACATCGAAACACTAAATTGCTGAAACGACAATCCAGGCTCAAAAGCCATGCCATCACTCGTATGGTATTGTCTTCATGGATTCAAATGGTTTCCCTATTTGCTAACGTGAGTGTTTACGTTTCTACCATATGACTCTAATGATCACAATAATTCGGTAAGAGATTTATTTTCCACACACTATCCGATAGGGTGCAATTACGACGCCCTAACACACCATAACACTATGGTGTTCCATGCGACGTAATTTGTGGAACTCTTCTCACAAGTCTTCCAATGATGTGCCAACATTATAACTCAAATCTTCATTCCTCGATTTGCATCGCGGGAATTTGATTTTCTTGTTAAGTTTATTTCCTACTTCATTCTGAACTTCGTTTGATCGAATCAAAAATTCAGACTAACATTTCCCGGAGTGGATATCCATATATCTACTCGGAATATTCATGAAGTCTATGAAATAAAGACTTCCACTACACGTTAAAGTACTTCATTGATTCACATACACCCATATGCATGATTCTCAACAAGCTATACTCAAAACGTTCAGTGAAGTTCACGAAATAAAGGTCTCCACTACCTGTCAATTACTTCATTGAACCACATACATCTCCATGTATGACTATCAATAAGTTATATGCCCGTTTTCCGAAAACGGTGTCACAGTTATTTTGCAAGTGTCAAAAGATCAAATCTTAGGACTTGTAGGTCCATCCAGTGTGGAGCTAATGCATATAACATTGACATGACTAAACGGTAGTGCCACACATATGTGGTGTCTTTATTAAGTTTGTATCCTTTGGCATTAATACTATGAATGTGGGAGCTTCTACCATCTAAATTCAAATCGGCATATGATCATTACTTCATAAATATAGGACACCAATTTGTCACTATCATGTATGAACAAGTGTCTCGCTAGAGGAGACACACTCGTAACGATCATACCAACACCCGATCATAAAGAATTTATTCAAATGGTAGATCTAGAGGGAGAGTGTCTATGGCCGTCACAACAACTTGACTGTCGTTATCAACACGCAATGTCGCCTCATCCTTTCAAGCTACTCAAGCAGTAAACCTGGTTTTTCACAAAACATGACTAGTTCAAAACTTAGTCACTACTGCGAGCACTTGCTTAGCTAAAACATTCATAACATGTATATCATATATACACCATCATCATTGATGACTTCCGGCGATCTGTTTCATCTTCTTGATACTTCCACCGTAATCAAGAACCATGAAGGTGAACGATTCCCCTTGCATGGCATAGTCTATGACAGAGGATTTGCACTTGGCAACGATGTCTGTCATCCAGTGATTGAGCTGAGCGAGGCGTCTCAATGTTCATTAATCATGAACATACATCATTAAGTATGACCGCCACGTGCTCCCTCAATGTGTGCATTCTCTTCCATCTTGGTTGAGAAGACAATCAGTCAACGTACTGATAAACTTCATCAACCCAACGTTTGGGGTACCCCGAGTTTGAGCGACCATATCATATGTCCGCGATCCAATAACTCGTACCCACCGTTGGTTCTCTATGGCAGAGATCATAGCATACACTGGACTATGATGATATCATCCGCTCAAAATCCGATAATCCAAATTATCTTTTGCTAGCGGAATCTCCGGGTTTATCTCCTAGCGGTTATTGTAACACAAAGAGCTAACGGTTTAAACAAGGAGTATCCTCAAGCTAAAATATAAAACTATGAAGTTTGGACCCAACCTTTTAAGTTTCTCAATCGCAGGAATGAGCCTAATTTGGAAAGATGCTATCACAATGGTTAATATCTACAAAGGTTTGCAAAACAGACTCTGTTCATTATATTCTGAGTTCTAGTATTTTAGAAAATAACTATCCGAACTCTCACTCAAACGAACATCCCTCCTGGTCGTTTAAGCGATTACACGACCCCCATCCATTGCACCACCCCTCATCATCAGAGCTGGCGGCACAACTTCAAGAGCAGACAAAAGTCCGCCACACCAATTTTGTGACTCGTGCTCGACCTTTCAGTCTCCCTGTTCCGAGGCCATATTTCTGAATATGCTAGGCTCGCCACCATAACCTCCACGCTGACGCTTGTGCAACATGGCTTACACCCACCGTATGCGAACGAAGATATGTCTGACACCCGATCATCACGGCCTGCCTCATAACGTAGAACTTTCTTCGTGGTGCGCGTTGGAGGGAGAACACTGGTGGTATTTTGAAGGGATCATCTTATAAAGCTACCGCCGTGTAACTAATGTATACTATACACACAATCACACAATATAAGATGCACACAAAACATCAAATGTAATGCAATGTGATATAGTCCATCGCGCCATGGTCTTCTTGGCGCCCGCAGTTTATAAAAAATTTAATAAACCTACCTTGACCATATCACATAGCCCCTGCAAAATAAAGTTAGACGCTTCTACTTTATCTTTTGCATATTTTACGTGGCTCGGGGCTTTCGTAAATAGAACCGCTTCATACCTACGAATCTTATGACCACAACAACGATCCAATAATTGCATGTTTAAGCATCCCTTTCGGGCCCTCCATTGAAAATGCAAAGCCAACTAAAGAGAGAGAAACAGGCACCCGCCAGCCACAGATACGGTACAAGCCATATGTCAGTAGTGGAACCAGTCTCGCGTAAGCGTACGCGTAAAGTCGGTCCGGGCCACTTCATCAACTCGATGCCGCTGGAATCACAAGTGCACGCTAGAGGGTAGCAAATAACAGGAACGGTGCCTCCGTGCAGAACACGGGTTCTAACAGCGTACAGCTATATCTACGATAGATCGGCTCTGATACCACTGAAGGGGATCGTGTGCAGAAAACAAAAAATTTCCTACCAACGATATCCTTAAACTAGCCAAGATCTACACTATGCAGATATAGAAGTACGGCGGAGATCGGAATACATACCCTCGTAGACCGAATAGCGGGGATTACGCTCCCGCACAAGCGTTGACGATGAAGACGCCGTAGCCGAGCTCTAGGTCGCGGAGAACTCGGCGCGACGAAGATGACCCCGAGGTCGGGTGGAGGAAGTAGGCCTCCGAGTACCGCTAGCGCAGCACCTCGCAGGGAGTCGCACACATACGGTGGAGACGACGGCCTCCGAAGCTCCAGTCCAGGACGAGCAGCGGAAGACTTGGACCGGAACACCAGCAGCGCGGCAGCGGGCTATGGTGGAAGAGATCCCCCTCCTCTACTCGGCGCGGCTCCGTCAAGGGAACCACGAGATCGAGAGAGAAATTGGGAATTAATTGGTGAATTAAAAGGCCAGGGGTGCCCCTTCTTATATAGGCTCCCAGGGGGAGCCAACCTTACCAGCCAGGCAATGTGGGACTATCCCACATGCCTGGTTCGGCCAAGGCTGGTGCGTCGGCCCTAGGTGGGCCCCATTTGGACCACCTAGGCCGGCCAAGCCTCCCCACAAAATTCCCTTGAGGGTTCCCCCCCCCCCCCCCCATGAGCCTTCTTTCGACCTGAAGGCCCATTTAGGGAAATCAGCCTAAATAAATTCAAAAATAAATATATAAAATTATATTTGCATATTAATTACACTAATTAATATCAAACATAATATATATAATTTTTCCTAGCTCCGAAAACTCTTTCGTCGCTGCCCGATCTCCATCAGACCCCTCCCGGGACGTTCCCGGTGATCTCTTTCCTTTCCGGTTGTCTTGTCAAAACCCCTTAAGTGTGTTACCCTAGCGGTTTGATATAATATCAGGTATGATCAAGACTCCTCAATGATCAACGACTAACTCGTAGGCCTGGACCCCATGAATTAACCCCTGAGATATAACGAATGACTTTCATCTATCAAACTTGGACGTATAGTCTTAAACCCTTTGTCATGGCGATACTTAGCGTGTCCGAGCATAATTCTCAGATATCTCCATACCTAGCATGATCTCGTTACCGACATCGCTATCTTCTACTCGTCTATGATATTATGTCAGCTGGTGACCTAGTCACATGTTTGCAAACTCATTTGACATAATCTCACCGAGTGGGCCCTAGAGTATCTATCCAGCTATGCGGACTGACAAATCCCGCTGTTGACCCCTCGTCTCAACTACCCCTTTCCGATACCCAAAAGTATCACCGTTATTGTCACACTAGATAAGATGTGACGTTTGGTGCAATCAAAGTATCTTCCAGGGATAACAATAAGAGTTGATCTCACGGTCTTAAGGCGTAACGACTATGTCCTACAAATATTGGGTATGTCCATCACATCGTTACACCTAACGATATGACTTCCGTTGCCGACCGGCGCCATGCCCTATGATCGGAAAATCTCGATCATCAATCGCGCAACGAAACTAGTCTTAGTAGAGGCTACTAGGGACCTGGTTGTTTATCTACCACACCTGTATTAATGTTTCCGCTTAATACAGTTATAGCATGGTATAAAACATATAATGAACGATTGGGATATTGCCAATAAACTATGTTTATTAAGTGCCTCTAGGGCATATTCCCTTCATATTTTGCACTGATCATGCTTCTAATTTAAATAACTTCCTCTTACAAAGCTTAGTAAGTGCAATGCCTTCATATTTTGGAAGGAAAATCACTCAACTTTCTGTAGACATGATACTTAAGATATATGCAAGGGATATAGCAAGAAATATGGTTAAATAAATATAAGTTGTTGTTTCTGTATGTTACTTTATGTAATGCATGTTAAATTCTTAGAAACGAGTCACTTGATCTTACTCAACCTTGACATGGAAATTATAGGTTTTGAAATTATAGATTGTCCATTTTTAATATGTTTGGGTAGTTGACTATGTACTCATCCCACTTGCAGGAGGTCTTGCTGCTCGGGTGTGTCCATGACGTGCAGGAGGTCTTGCTTCTCGCTGCCAAGACGAACCTTGACACTGCCTTTTAGGAGATTTCACATCAGCACCAAAAGTTCATAATTTTCTCTTTGGTCTCGCGTGATTGCTTGCTGCCATGCTATCCAATATTTTCTGTATGGTGCTCGTGAAACCATGTGAAAGATATTTTCTCCTTGGATCTTCTCTATTTATGGCATGATCCTCTGTTTATCAAAGATAAGCAGTCTTTTAAATTCTTATGTGTTCCGTTACAGGACTGTAAGTGAGTTCTATTTTTTTCAGGAGGCAATGTTTTTTAGACAAATTGATTTATTTTACCTACTTCATGCTATAGATGATTTTGTGTTAGATATGCAAATTGAGATGATTGTAAATGTGTACGAAAAAAGATGATTTTGTGTTAGATATGAAAAATTCTAATATATGGTCCACATATTATTTTGTGTTAGATATGCAAGATGAGCACACACTATTTTTCTTCGCTGCCACCTTGTTGTGCTAATGATCCATACTCGTTGCAATTATTGTACTTGTATGTTTTTCAGATTAATAAATGTAAACTTGATTATAATGCCCGAGCTATGGATTGCAGGTACATTTGAGCTATGGAGCACTTGTGAGATGAGCAGATAGAAGAAGTACTATTTGAACGAGACGAGGAGATGGAAGTGAAGGAGATATGACCTAGAGGAAATTAATAAAGTGTATTTCTTTATCATATATCGTTTGTTCATAATACGTTTTTGTGTCATGCTATAACCGTATTAAGCGGAAACATTAATACAGGTGTAATGCGTAAACAACCAGGTCCCTAGTAGTCTCTACTAAGACAAGTTTCGTTGCGCGATTGATGATCGAGGTTTACCGATCATAGGGCATGACACCAGTCGGCAATGAAAGTCATATCGTTGGTGGAACGATGTGATGGACATACCCATATTTGTAGGACGTAGTCATTACGCCTTCGGCCGTGAGATCTACTCTTATTGTTATTCCTGAAAGATACTTTGATCGCACCAAACGTCGTATCTTATATAGTATGACAATAACGGTGATACTTTTGGGTATCGGAAGGGAGTAGTTGAGACGAGGCGTCAAGAGCGGGATTTGCCTATCCGCATAGCACCGGATAGATACTCGAGGGCCCACTCGGTGAGATTATGTCTAATGAGCTTGCAGGCATGTGACTAGGTCACGGAGACATGAAAGCATAGACAAGTAGAAGATAGCGTTGTCGGTAACGAGGTCAGCTAGGTATGGAGATATCTACGATCGATACTCGGACACGCTAAGTATCGCCATGGCAAAAGGTTTAAGACTTTACGTTTAGGTTTGATAGATGAAAGTCATCCGTTATATCACAAGGATTAATTCATGGGGTCCAGGCCTACAAGTTAGTCATTGATCAGAGAGGAGTCTCGATCATACCTGTTATTATATCGAACCGCTAGGGTAGCACACTTAAGGGGTTTCGACAAGACAACCAGAAAGGAAAGAGATCACCCGGAACGTCCCGGGAGGTCCGATGGAGATCGGGCAGCGACGAAATAGTTTTTGGAGATAGAATAAATTATATGTAATATGTTTGATATTAATTAGAGTAATTAATGTTTAAATATGATTTTATATATTTATTTTTTGAATTTATTTAGGCTGATTTCCCTAAATGGGCCTTCTGGTCGAAAGAAGGCCCAAGAGGGGATAAATTCCCTAGGGAATTCGGTGGGGGCCAAGGTGGCCGGCCTAGGTGGGCCAAATGGGGCCCACTAGGTGGACGTCGCACCAAGGGCTGCCGCACCAGGCATGTGGGATTAGTCCCACATTGCCTGGCTGGCAGGTTGGCTCCCCCCCGGAAGCCTATATAAGAAGGGGCACCCCTGGACTTTTAATTCACCAATTAATTCCCCAATTCTCTCTTGATTTTGTGATTCCCTTTGTCGGAGTTGCGCCGAGTTGAGAGGGGGATCTCTCCACCATAGCCCACTGTCGCGCTGCTGGTGTTCCGGTCCAAGTCTTCCACTGCTCGTCCTGGACTGTAGCTTCGGAGGCCGTCGTCTCCACCGTATGTGTCTAACGCACTGCGAGGTGCTGCGCTAGCGGTGCTGGGAGGTCTGCTTCCTCTTCACGACCTTGAGGTCGGCTTCGTCGGTGTTCATCGTCAATGTTCATGCGGGAACTTAATCCCGCTTTCGGTCTACAAGGGTATGTATTTCGATCTCCGTTCGTACTACTATATCTGCATAGAATAGATCTTGGCATGTTTTAAGGATATGGTTGTTAGGAAAATTTTTTTTTCTGCCTACGATCCCCTTCAGTGGTATCAGAGTCGATCTATCGTAGATATAGATATACGCTGTTAGAACCCGTGTTCTGCACGGGGGCACCGTTCCTGTTATTTGCTACCCTCTAGCGTGCACTTGTGATTCCAGCGGCATCGAGTTGATGAAGCGGCCCGGACCAACTTTACGCGTACGCTTACACGAGACTGGTTCCACTACTGACATACGGCGTGTACCGTATCTGTGGCTGGCGGGTGTCTGTCTCTCTCTCTTTAGTTGGTCTTGCATTTTCAATGGAGGGCCCGAAGGGGATGCTTAAATATGCAATTATTGGATCGTTGTTGTGGTCATAAGTTCATAGGTAAGAAGTGGTTCTTTTTACGAAAGCTCCAACCACGTAAAATATGCAAAAGATAAAGTAGAATCATCTAACTTTATTTTACAGGGGCAATGTGATATGGTCAAGGTAGGTTTATTAAATTGTTTATGAACTGCGGGCGCCAAGAAGACCATGGCGCAATAGACTATATCACATGGTATTACATTTGATTTTATTGTTTGCATCTTATATTGTGTGATTATATATACTCCTCTGATCCGTTTTAAGTATCGTAGAAATACAACGTACAAGATACAACTCGATCGCACAGCTTGCGACAATAAATTCGGATCGGATGTAGTATTAGTATATATTAGTTATGTTGCGGTAGCTATATATAAGATGATCCCTTCAAAAATATCACTAGTGTTCTTCCTCCAACAAGCACCACCAATAAAGTTCTACGTTATGAGGCAGGCCGTGACGATCGGGTGTCAGACATATCGTCGTTTGCATACAGTAGGTGTAAGCCAACTTGCGCTAGCGTTACGTGGAGGTTATTGTGGCGAGCCTAGCATATGCAGATATGGCCTCGGAACACGGAGGCCAAAAGGTCGAGCATAAGTCACAGAATTGTTGTGATTGACAATTGTCTACCCTTGAAGTTGTGCTGCCGGCTCTGACGATGAGGTGTTGTACAATGGATGGGGGTCATGTAATCACTTCAACGACCGGGAGGGATGTTCGTTTAAGTGGGAGTTATGTTAGTTATTTTCTAAAAATACCATAACTCAAAATTATTATGAACAAAGTCTTATGTTGTTGCAAATTCCATTATAGATGTTTCACCCCTCCTTTAACCTAGCCCTCTTCCTTGAGAAAGAGAAGCTTAAGACCAATGGGTCAAACTTCATGGCCTGGTTCCGCAACCTAAGGATCCTCCTCACTCCCCATAGGGTGGCTTACGTCATTCAAGCCGCCATAGGAGACCCTCCCGCAGATGAAGCCTCTGATGATGAGAAGAAGGTCTTCCAGACCAAATTGGAGGATTCCGCCTTTGTTCGGAGTGGCATGCTCTACGTCATGGAAGCCGACCTGCAGAAGCACTTTCGGAAGATGAGCGCCTTTGAGATAATTTCTAATCTCAAGACTGTCTTTGCGCCGCAGGCTAAGGCTAAGAGATATGAACCTTCTGAGCTTTTCTTCTCGGCCAAGATGGTGGAGCATAGCAGTGTGAGCGAGCACGTGGTCAAGATGTCTGGCTACGTTCAACGCATGAACGCTCTGGAATGCAAGATTCCCGATGAGCTGGCAATTGATAGGGTGCTGCAATCTATCCCCCTATCTATAAAGGCTTCGTCATGAACTACAACATGCAGGGCATGGCTAAGTCCCTGGGTGAAGTGTTCGTGATGCTCAAGACTGTTGAGGTGGAGATTAAGAAGGAGCACACGCTGTTGATGGTCAACAAGACCGTCGATTTCAAGAAATCCGGTGGCAAGGGAAAGAAGAGCTGGAAGTCCGGAAGGGAGGGCAAATTGGTCGCCAAGCCCAAGACTCCAAAATCTGGTCCCAAGGCTAGCGCGGATTTCTTCTACTGCAGGGGAAAAGGTCACTGGAAGCGCAACTGCCCCAAGTACCTGGAGGACAGGAAAGATGGCAAGATAGTCGACAAAGAGCAAGGTATATTTGATATACATGTTATAGATGTGTACCTTACATCCACCCGTAGAAACACTTGGGTATTTGATATTGGTTTTGTTGCTCATATTTGTAACTCTCAGGAGGAGTTGTCGCGATTGGCTAAGGATGAGGTGACGATGCGCGTCGGCAACGGATCGAGAGTCGACGTGGTGGTTGTCGGCACGCTCCCTCTACATCTACCATCGGGATTAGTTTTGGTTTTAAATAAGTGTTATTTTGTACAATCCTTGAGTATAAACATTATCAGTGGGTCTTGGTTGCCTGTTACAAGACGGTTATTCATTTAAATCAGTATCAAGTGGTTGTGCTATTTCAATGAATGATATCTTTTATGTTGATGCTCCCGAGAGTAATGGTTTATTCTTGTTGAATCTCGATCGTAGTACTCACATCCATAATATAGATGCCAAAAGGATTAAGTGTAGTGATGATACCGCCATGTATATGTGGCATTGCCGTCTCGGTCATATTGGTGTAAATCGCAAGAAGAAACTCCACGCAGATGGACTTTTGGACTCGTTGGATTTTGGATCCCTCGATACATGTGAACCATGTCTTATGGGCAAAATGATCAAGACACCATTCAAAGGTTTCGCTGAACGGCGTCGGACTTGTTGGGGGTCATACATACAGATGTGTGTGGACCGATGAGCGTGTCGACACACAATGGTTATCGTTACTTCGTCACCTTCACTGATGACTTGAGTAGATACGGTTATATCTATTTGATGAAACACAAGTCTGAAACTTTTGAAAAGTTCAAAGAATTTCAAAGTGAAGTTGAAAATCAGCTTAACAAGAAAATCAAGCACCTCCGATTCGATCGTGGTGGCGAGTATTTGAGTTTTGAGTTTGGCACGCATCTGAAGAGTTGTGGCATCGTACCACAACTTACGACTGCCGGAACACCGCAACGTAACGGCGTGTCCGAGCGACGTAATCATACTCTATTCGATAGTGTCCGGTCTATGATGTCTCTTACCGATTTGCCCGTATCCTTCTGGGGTTATGCGTTAGAAACAGCCGCATTCATTTTAAATAGGGCTCCGTCCAAATCCAAAGAAACGACACCGTATGAATTATGGTATGGCAAGAAGCCTAAGTTATCGTTTCTGAAGGTTTGGGGTTGTGAGGCGTATGTTATGAAACTACAGCCCGACAAACTCGAACCGAAGTCGGAGAAAGTCGTCTTTGTAGGATATCCGGGGGAAATCGTAGGATACACCTTCTACAACCAAGCTGAGGGCAAAACGTTTGTCGCGAAGACCGGTACCTTTCTAGAGAACGAGTTTCTCGCGAAAGGAGTAAGTGGGAGGAAGGTAGACCTCGATGAGATAGTTGATCCTGAACTCGAAATTCCGAGTAACGCAACGGAATCTGTTTCGGAAACGTCCTCCACAGATGGAGTGGGAGAAACTATCGAGGAAAGTATTCTACATCGTAGGTTTAGTAGATCTCGTATCGCACTAGAATGGTATGGCAACATGATTTGCACCGTCATGTTAATTGAACAAGACGAACCTATGAACTAAAGGGAGGCAATGGCGAGTCTAGAGTCCGAGAATTTGCTAGAAGCCATGAAATCCGAAATACGATCCATGTATGATAACAAAGTGTGGACTTTGATGGATATTCCCGAAGGGCGCAAGGCCGTCGAGAATAAATGGATCTTTAAGAAAAAGACGGATGCTGATGGTAATGTGACCATCTATAAAGCTCGGCTTGTCGCAAAAGGTTTCCGACAAGTTCATGGGATTGACTGCGATGAAACTTATTTACCGGTAGCGATGTTGAAGTCTATTTGGATTTTTTTTAGCAGTTGCTGCATATTACGATTATGAAATATGGCAGATGGATGTCAAAACAGCCTTCCTAAATGGAAACATTGAGGAAGAGTTGTACATGGTACAACCGGAAGGTTTTGTCGATCCAGAAAATGCTAGCAAAGTATGCAAGCTTCAGCGCTCCATCTATGGATTGAAGCAAGCATCTCGGAGCTGGAATCTTCGCTTTGATGAGGAGATTGAAGGTTTTGGATTTGTCCAAAATTTGGAAGAGACCTGCATTTACAAGAAAATGAGTGGGAGCTCGGTTGAATTCTTAGCACTATATGTAGATGACATATTGTTGATTGAGAATGATGTGGAACTTCTGAATAGCGTGAAGAATTATTTAAGCAGTACATTTTCCATGATGGACTTAGGAGAAGCTGCATACATCTTAGGCATTAAAATCTATCGTGATAGATCAAGACGTCTATTAGCGTTGAGTCAGAGTACTTATCTTGATAAAATATTGAAGCGTTTTGGTATGGAGATGGCAAAGAAGGGTTCTATGCCTGTTATCAAGTATAAAACATTGCGAAAGGCACAGTGTCCGGTAACGGAACAGGGTAAGGCCGAAATGACAAAACATCCTTATGCTTCAGCCAGAGTATCGATTATGTATGCAATGTTAAGCACTAGACCTGATGTGGCATTGGCTCAAAGTTTGACAAGCCGTTTGCAGAGTAATCTAGGAATGGCGCATTGCATTGTTGTTAAGAGCATTCTTAAGTATCTCAATAAGACAAAGGAAATGTTCCTTGTCTATGGTGGTTGTGATGAAGAACTTGGCGTAACAGGTTACGTTGATGTAAGTTTCTGCTCAGACCCCGATGACTCTAATTCACAGACAGGTTATGTGTTCAAGGTGAATGGAGGCGCCGTGTGCTGGAAAAGTGGGAAGCAACACATCGTCGCGCAATCTACAATGGAGTCGAAGTACATTGCTGCTTGCGAAGCCGCGAATGAATTTGTGTGGCTGAGAAAGTTCATCATTGAACTTAGAGTGTTCCCAAGCGCGCAAGACCCCATGATCCTCCTCTGCGACAATACGGGTGCCATTGCTAACGCCAAGGAGCCAAGGTCTCAGTCCACCACCAAACACATTCTCCGACGCTTCCATGTGATATGACAGTACGTACAAGGAGGAGAAGTGAAGATTTGCAAAGTGCATATGGGTTTGAATGTGGCAGATCACCTGACGAAGCCTTTTCCGCTTGACAAGCATGAAACACACCAAGTAGCTATGGGAGTTAAGCTTTTACCAAGTTGTAATCTAGATTAATGTGTACTGTAGTGCAAGTGGGAGACTGAAAGAGATATGCCCTAGAGGCAATTAATAAAGTGTATTTCTTTATCATATCTCGTTTGTTCATAATACGTTTTTCTATCATGCTATAACCGTATTAAGCGGAAACATTAATACGGGTGTGATGCGTATACAACCAGGTCCCTAGTAGCCTCTACTAAGACTAGTTTCGTTACGCGATTGATGATCGAGGTTTCTCGATCATAGGACATGGCGCCAGTCGGTAATGAAAGTCATATTGTTGGTGGAACGATGTGATGGACATACCCATATTTGTAGGACGTAGTCATTACGGCTTCGACCGTGAGATCTACTCTTATTTTTATTCCTGGAAGATACTTTGATCGCATCAAACGTCGTATCTTATATAGTATGAAAATAACGGTGATATGTTTGGGTATCGTAAGGGAGTAGTTGAGACGAGGGGTCAAGAGCGGGATTTGCCAATCCGCATAGCAGGATAGATACTCTAGGTCCCACTCGGTGAGATTATGTCTACTGAGTTTGCAAGCATGTGACTAGGTCACGGAGACATGAAATCATAGACGAGTAGAAGATAGCGTTATCGGTAACGAGGTCAGCTAGGTATGGACATATCTATGATCGATACTCGGACACGCTAAGTATCGACATGGCAAAAGGTTTAAGACTTTACGTTCAGATTTGATAGATGAAAGTCATTCGTTATATCACAGGGATAAATTCATGGGGTCCAGGCCTACGAGTTAGTCATTGATCAGAGAGGAGTCTCGATCATACCTGTTATTATATTGAACCGCTAGGGTAACACACTTAAGGGGTTTCGACAAGACAATCGGAAAGGAAAGAGATCATCGGGAACGTCCCGGGAGAGGTCCGATGGAGATCGGGCAGCGACGAAATAGTTTTCGAAGCTAGAATAAATTATATATAATATGTTTGATATTAATTAGTGTAATTAATGTCTAAATATGATTTATATATTTATTTTCGAATTTATTAAGGCTGATTTCCCTAAATGGTCCTTCTGGTCGAAAGAAGGCCCAAGAGGGGAAAATTCCCTAGGGAATTCGGTGGGGGCTAAGGTGGCCGGCCTAGGTGGGACAAATGGGGCCCACCAGGTGGCCGGCGCACCAAGGGCTGCCGCACCAGGCATGTGGATTAGTCCCACATTGCCTGGCTGGCAGGTTGGCTGCCCCCCGGAGCCTATATAAGAAGGGGCACCCCTGGCCTTTTAATTCACCAATTAATTCCCCAATTCTTTCTCGGTTTCGTGATTCCCTTTTTCGGAGTTGCACCGAGTTGGGAGGGGGATCTCTCCACCGTCCTGGACTGGAGCTGCTGGTCTTCCGGTCCAAGTCTTCCGCTGCTCGTCCTGGACTGGAGCTTCGGAGGCCGTCGTCTCCACCGTACGTGTGTAACGCCCTGCAAGGTGCTGCGCTAGCGGTGCTGAGAGGTCTTCTTCCTCTTCACGACCTTGAGGTTGGCTTCGTCGGTCTTCATCGTCAATGTCTGTGCGGGAACGTAATCCCGCTTTCGGTCTATAAGGGTATGTATTCCGATCTCCGTTCATACTACTATATCATCATAGAATAGATCTTAGCATGTTTTAAGGATATCGTTGTTAGGAATTTGTTTGGTTTCTGCCTACGATCCCGTTCAGGAAGACCAAATGGAACAACTAATTTTTAACGAAGCCCAAGCTGGAGGAGATGTGAATGATTATGATTTCGAACAATTTTTGAACGACTATGATGATGTAATGGAGTCACAAGATGTGGTGATAACAAACTCCGGCGGAGAGGTGTATATGTGTATATAATAGGGCGATATGTTGTTATTAACTACATGCATTAATTGATTTGTGTTGCATTTATTAACGACTCATTTTTCTTTTAGCCATCCGGATCGAACAAATCTGCCAAAAAACAGCCACCATGTGCTCCTCGAGGCATGGCAAAAGAATGACGAGCGAGGATCCAAACTTACCGATTGAGGAAATTGCTAATTCCGTCGAACCGCTCGAACCAAAACAGAACCGTAGAAAATTTATAAGTCAAGATGTAGTTATTGTCAAGGACATGATCCCAATCAGCATACGCAAATGAAATAAGCCTGCGGCCGCATATGTGGAGGACCCATGTTATGTCCACCAAGTTCTTAAGGATTTGGTCTATAACACGTTGTTGACATATTTCACCCTCCCGCCAGATCTCTCTAAAGTCAAAAAGGACAACCTCAAGAATGGACTCTTATTAAGATGGCGGAACAATTCCGGAACTGGAACAAAAAGTTATGGAATCAATATGAAGAAACAAAAGAAGAGCCAGATTTCAGTGGCGCACAAGGGAAGAAGTTAGAATCTGAATGGGCGGCGTTTAAGGCGTATAGAAATGACCTATGGCTGTGGCCCGATCGGAGATAAATAAGTTGAATGCTGGGCTGAAGATACACCACCATACATTGGGGACAGGTGGGTACAAGAGCGTCATTCCTAAGTGGTTAGCCTATGAAGAAAACTTCTTCGATCGGGGGTTCGTCCAAAGACACTTGACTGGCCCGAGAGGTCAAAATTATAGTTGTTCGCGCATGGGGCAGGGTTGGACCCAGTTACCGGAGATATTGTTGGAAAAGGAAAATGAAAGGATCTCGTTGACATATTCAAAAAAACTTGAAGATGCAATTCGCGATGTTCGCAATGGTGTGTTCAAACCCGTTAGAGAGGATGACGACCTGACACGGGCCCTAGGAATCCTGAACATGTTGGACGAGCTCGACGCTATCCTGGCGGTACTACGTTTAACACTGCGTGGCCGGATTCCGCTCACACTTATAGAAGCCATAGCAAAAGTAAGAAGAAGGAGGCCGACCGAATATCAGAATTGGAACGTGGCCTGAAGGAGACATGGGAGGAACTGAAAGCATTGAAGGAGCAAAGAACGGAACCTCAGGAGCGGGTACAATTAGATCCTGAAGCCGATGCCGCCCCATCTCAGTGTAGAAGCAGCGTTGGTTCCACGCGTCAAGTCGATGGTCCCTACCCAGTGGATGACATCACAGAGCCTACAGGTTGTGAGCTACATATAGCAATGAGAAACATAACTTTGAAGTTGGTGGTGGGCCTTGCTTTAGTAATTCAACCTGGAGAACTCTACCATTGTGGTGAAATTCCAGATGGCTATGCTCGTGTCGGGGTGGACGAAATTATGGCGGGATTTGAAACCTTGGAACTTGAGTTTCCTGGAGGTGACGAGGAGAAGACATTGGCAGACGTCAAGCATGGCTTCGCCCTATGGCCCAAGAAATACATCGTCCTTCCAGAACCCCTACCAAGGCCTCCAACACCTTGTTCTAGGAGTCCACAGCATCAGCAAAGTCCACTTCTCCTCGAGAGGGACCAAAGACTGAGTCCATCTCCACCTCATCGGCAAAGCCCACACCTCCCCGATAGGGACCCCAGCCCGAGTCCATCTCCACCTCATCAGCAAAGCCCACCGCCGCCCCCCCCGAGAGGGTCCCCAGCGCGAGGGCATCTCAGTATGTGCCAGTCCCTAGAAATGTTTAGTCGTTCTCGAGGAGGCGCCAGTCCGGTAGGAAGAAACCTAGAAAGCAGAAAACACCGCGACCTACTCCAAAGTTACCTTGGGAGAGAACCGTCGAGGAAAACGATATCGCCTACAAAGAACATACGGATGCCTGGCTTGCTGGCGTGAAACAGAAAGCTTTAGCGAAACAATTGCCTCCTCCAAAATTTACTTCCGAAATTCCTCAGGAGAAAATTGACCGTTGCATCGATGCCCTATAGAACCCTCCACCATTGCCACGAACAGACTATGTTCGCTCGATTGATAAGTCATATGACGAAGAGATGGAGGATCGATCGAAAAAAGGGAAACAAGTTGCCTAACTCGGAGAACAAGACGCACAGTCGCCACCACCCCCCCCCCCCCCCCCCCCCCCCCCCCCGCTCAAGGTGCTTGATGACAAAGTTCTCAAAAATATCAATGTGCGGGAGCTGGTATATTCGGGAGATGGTATCCCCTTCGCGGATGTTGTTGCTACTTATGTTCACGGGGCGAATTTTGTCGACGGCGACTTACCCATAAGAATGCGTCAACTTCAAGCCTGGTACAAGAATATCGTAAAGGAGGAGAATAAAGACGCTCTCACGTTGGCAGTTAAGAAAGAGTATTATTTCCAAGAATACTCGATTATAATTTACTTTGCCGAAATCTTTCAGTTATCCAATCTCCGGACACTCGACAAAGCTATCATCAAATCCTATTGTCTGTAAGTGATATATTCTTGTAATTTAAGTCTTTAATTAGCTCTACTCGGTCATTGTCTATGATAATCCTCTCTACAATATTTTGTGTCCTTTATTACGCAGAATGAAGATGCTCGAATGCAAGAAGCAGAAAATCAAGCACATTGGGTTCATCGACCCCTTTATAATGCATGAAGATAACATAATTGATCCCCTACTTAACTAAGATACACCGGGGAATTTGCTAATGTTTTTAGGCGACAAGTTTACAAAAATAAAATTATGACCTTACAACTTCAAGTGAGTGTTACTGCTTATTACACATTCTATTTTTCTCACCCAATGTTAAGTTTAATTGATGAGTTATGCATGACTATTTATAAACGTGCGCAGCTACCACTACATTCTTATCGTTATTGACTTGAGGGAAGGACAAATTGTTGTCCTTGACTCGTTAAGAAGATACCCTAAACAATACAAGACCTGTTTTGATTTGGTGACAATGTACTTTCATTTTCTTATCGCCTCTTTCGTTCATTTCCTAATATCAAATAATTTATAACTCATTCATTCATTTTCTTGTCATGCAGCGTTTGGGAAAAGTTCATCGCGGAAGATCCGACCAATGGATGGCCAAAGAAGTTGCTATGGCCTAGTAACCAAGTAAGTAGCACTATAACTAGACCCATGCACCATTATCATACTTTATTATTATTTGATTAAATTATATTCTTCTATAGACTTGCCTTAAACAGCCAACAGGGACTGATCTATGTGGATTCTACGTTTGTGAGTACCATCCGGAAACCCCTACCATCACGCATCGACGTGGTACATAAACCCCTACCGGGAACCATCCGAAACCCCCTACCATCACGCATCCGAAACCCCTACCCAGAAAATTGGTTGAAATGAAAAAAAAACTGAAATTTGGTGGAAAATAAAATAGGGTCCGCCCCCGCGCGCCCTGTCGCGTCCACGTGTGGAGCTCTCATTGAGGGGGGGCTCCGGTCCCAGTTCGTATTGAGCCGAGACCAAAGGGGCTCTAGTCCCGGCCAGATAGTCCCGGTTGCTACACCGAGACTAGTGCCCCTTTTTTCACTAGTGTGGCCTCCGTTGAACTCTTCCTCTGCCCCCTCCTCTTAGTCGGTGGACTATTAGGATGATTTTAACGGATCAATTCAAATGGATAGCTTTTTTGGTTGCCAAACGGACAACAGTTCGGTCAATGTCCCAGTGCACCCAACAGATCCACGCATCCAATCCGTTTGACCATTTGATTATTTTATTATTTTAGCGAGGGTTTCGGCCATTTTAAACACATATATTTAGATATGCAATACAAACAATATAATTCAAATAGATAATCAAAATAGTCAGTTCAATTAAATAGTTAATTATTTTGATCAAATAATTATTATTACAATTCAAATAGTTTAGCGAGAATAAAATTGTTCACAAACAATTTTACCAAACAAACTGTTCTTATTACAATTCAAAGATAATGAAATTCATCAAAGCAATAGTTCATGTAGTGCTGCCACACATGCTCAACTAAATTACAGCTTAACACGAGTCGTCCTTTCGAAAGTCGAGGAACTGATCAAAAAGTGACTAAGGAAGCCGCTCGCTCGCAATGATCGGCGGGACAAGAGCGGACTGCAGATGAATAAAGTTGGGATACATGCTTACCCGCGGTCAACGCACACAAGGCACAAATTTAAGCATTGCATTTGACTCATGCGGACAGACTCGATGGGTCAGCCTGTTGGAGCCATCTTTAAAAACATCATTTTCATCATATTGACGAGACAATCAATCAAACGAACCTCGCCTAGTTTTACACCGCCAAGTAACCAAAGGAATCTACAAATGAGTGCCGTCCGGAAACATCATAATAAAAATGAGTGCCGTCCTCCAGCTATGTGCAATAAATAACCAATCAAAACTTTTCTTCACAGCTACTGCCTCCACTCCTAAATATAAGATATTTTAGTTTTTCTTGATTAACATGTATTTAGACATACTTTAGTGTGTTTGTTCACTTATTTTATCCCACTTATAGTCCATATATGACATATCCAAAACATCCTATATATAGAAAGTAGGAAGCTACATTCTCACCTCATTGTCATTTCGCTGTCCACATATAACTCGATAACTCGATTCTGTAACTAGTTCATGTGACAAATCAATATCGCTGTACTCTATTCAAAAGTAATTACGACAGTAAAAGAAACAAGGCTTTGCTGCAACTTAGGATAGGATTAGGTTTATACCGCTGTTCATACTACACCCAAGAACAAACAGTACAGACATGTCTTCGTAGCACCAAAATTTACTACTTTACATGTAAAGCAGCGGAAAGAATGAAAATCCCACTAGCTCACTTCCATGACTCTCGCAGCAAAACTGAAAACGGTAGTGGGGGCAAGGCAAAAGAACGGGTACCTGCGTACAACCTCGTTTGTCTAACATAATGGTCAGTTCCTGCTACAAATCAAACCAGTGATGGGACACTAGACCATCTGGGAATCTGCAACCCTTCCCTGCAGATCACCCATGCTTGATGATATATACACTCTTGATCAGGGACCCCCTCTATGCTGAAACTCTTGAAAACTTCTTGTACCCATACTTTGAGGTATCCAACAAATGACTGCTCTTTTTTCATCCTATGGTGGCTACTCGCAAGAATATACTGCTTGTGGTCAATAGTTAGCCCAGTTCATCTGAGCATGTTGCGGCTGCTGATAACCATTGGCGGGTTGCCCAACCATTTCAACAGCTCCAGCAATGGTCTGCGATGGTTGGAGCAGTGGGTGAATAGCACCTCCAGCAAGAGTCTGTGCTGGGTGGTACATCCCTCCATACGCACCATGACCAGCTTGTGCTGCGGCAAATGCCAGATGCTGACCCTGTGGAGGCAGGCCATAGAAGGAGCTAGACTGGAGGGCTGATAGTTCCCGTCCAGCTGCAGGGATCCAGACACCGGAGCCTTCACTCTGGAAAACATATACCAAGTAGTGAGAAACAAGTATTACAGAGATTTCAGCAAGTCACTGGACCAGCAGTCCATTGGTACAATTTCCTAGTTAAAAATATAATCTGCAATTAGTACGAGTAAAATAAACTTGGTCCCGGAAGAGGAATCATACAACTTGTGGCTGCATTTAGTTGAAATGGACAACAACAGAACCAAATGAAATAAAATCATCTTGGAAAACAATTAAAAAACTGTAGCAAGCCTGAACTTGTTTGAAACAAAAGAAATCCTCTAAATACAACGGACTTTTAAGGATTGGCAGTACAAAATGCTAACTCCTGTTTGTTTAAGAGGTTCCAATATACTTCCTCTGTACTAATTATAAGACATTTTGGTGGCTTAATTTGAGCTACCAAAACGTCTTGTATTAAGATACAGAGGGAGCATTAGTTATTACGGTTTAGTAGTACTAGCAAGTATACAATGGTTGGAGTACTGCACGTAACAATTCGCAATCATATCACGTTGGGAGCTGATAAGCCATAAATTAGGATGTAAGTTAGGGTGTGAAGACATTAGGATGGAAATTTATCAGTGAGATCGAACTAGCTACTTACATACAAATAACCTCACATGAAGCAACTCCATATATGAATACATCACCAGACAAGACAGGTGGTTCTTCTAAAAACAATTGTGAAAAACATATTTTACATCTTTTACTCTCAAGTGACAAGGAACTTTAACCAAAACAATCTATAATACAGCTAATTCAGTACAGACAATGTGTGAACAACATGTACCTGCTGTCCAGCAATATAGATGTTATTTTCTTTGAATTGTGATCCACTGACATCACCATTCTCTGCCGAAGTTCCGCTTGGCACCACATTGTTATTTGTATACATGGATGGACTAGAACCATATGCTCCATAGGCACCAGGTGCTACAGCGTAAGTCTGGCTTCCAGTGTTCACACCAGGTTTGTATGCACTGGCCGAGTATTTGACTGGTGGTGCAACAGCTGAACTTACTGGTGGATATATGCTTCCAGGTGGAGGAGCTTGAGGAAACGCAGCACTGCCCATGAAATGGTGAAGGGCATGCGGCGGAACATAAAATGGAGCGATATACTGACTATATGGGAAAAAGCCTGGTTGATAATGGGGTACGTGTACACCAACAGGCTGGCGGTACACAGGAAGAGGTTGTTGTGGAATAGAAATAGAACTTGGTACAACTCCAGGAGCTGGGGCGGCAAGTGAAGTGGGTCCAGATGAAGGCAGTGCCATTGAGTTGAGTTCCTGTGGTCATTAACAAAGAACTGTCAAAAGGATAGACTGGAGGAAAAAAGCAGGTGGATGCAAGATGTGATATCCAAGCAGGCATTATCTAAATTCTATGGAAGAATGATGAAATGGAGCAAATATTAGCATATTATCCACTGTCTTGTCCCAAACTAATGTTCAATCTACAGAAGTGAAAAGGCTAAGAAATTCATATGGTTTAGCTGTTAAAAGATAATTATCTTCTGCATGTTTTGATTTGGCAAATAGAGATATGACATTAACATTTGACTTCTTTGTCTCCAAAGAAATATGACATACTTTACTGTGAGGATGAAGAACAGTCATGGAAATGGATGGAAAACATGATAAAACGCACAACATATTTTAAGCACATAAATTATTAACATTAACTGGTCAAGGTTCCACGTCAACAAGTTCAGCAGCTGAGACTCAAAAAACAATGTGAAGTAGAAAATCTAGATGCAAACCTCTTGAGCCTGGCCAGTTTGAGTAGGTGGAACTGACATGTTCCCAGACTTGACAGCCGTTCCAGGGGCAGTAAATGGTGAAAGATGGCCATCATCAGCAGCAATTGGCGGGTAAGTATAATAATTTGCAATAAAATCATTTGGATGTTGCACCTGTATGCACAATTTAGCAGTGCTTATTAGACCCTAACAGAGTATTATACCATAAAACTGAGAAATTAGACAGGACAGTTCAAAGCGGCTGGTTAGAAGAAAATTTGACCTGGCACCACAGCAACATAAGAGATTGGCCAAAGTCAACAACAATGACATCAAACCGTTTGAAAAGAAAATTTGCCTCCTATTTTCAGCAACAGGGTGCTAAGATGCAGACCATCTAGAAAGTATACTTTACGCTACAGGGTGAATATTTTCAGCAAGGTTAAGCAATTTAAAATAATGCAACATGCAACGTTATACAGAGCAAGTTAAAATTAACCCAGTGTGATAAAAGTGAGTTTGCAGCCAGGCACCTTAACACGTCTGGGTGAAACAGGGGTATAAGTGATCAAACCACTTTCATATGAATGACAAGTACATCATAAAAAGCATAGTTCAAGTAAGTGCCCCACATGCCTGGTATTCAGATGTCTCTAGTATCGGAATCTGATTCCCTTGAGATTGTGGTGCCAATGCATATGTTGGGTATGCATTTTGGACCGAATCTTGGGGCATGTGTGGAGCTGCTGTGTACTTTGATTGATCAGAATCTGCAATTTCGGGAGGACTAGACGAATTATCCACCTCTTGGCTTGAAATATTATCCGTCATTTCAGCAGTCAGGTGCTGATGACCTGGCTCAGCTGCTGCTTCAACAGCAGAGGATGCACCCTGATAACTGCAGTTCAGTTACCAAACAAATATTAAGGATAATAAAACAGAAAGCTATAAACTGACTTTCTACACACAGAAACTCATGAGAAAACGTTAGTTATGAACACAAGAAATAACTTCAATCGCCAGAACAGAAACAGTGAAAAACAAATGTTGGTTCACGACTGCAATAGCTATGAGATGCATAGAGCAAGCTACAAGAAAATCTCTTGAAAACGTCCAAGCCCAAGCTGTGCACACAAACGAAATGCATTTCCCCCATGACCCCTCAGAAAGTGAAAGCATACTAAGGCCCCATTTAGTCAAAAGAAAATATCTCAAATACTCGGCACTGGCAGTAAACCCCTCATAGTGTCGGTTGGAGGAGAGACTGACACACAAAAATATGAAGGCATGGGTTGGCAATTGACATAGGGTGCACAACTTACTTAATTGTGGATCAAATATGCTTGTGTAACTCCAATACTATCAACATAGAGTGAACTAAATTTAAGACAACGTCGACTAGCTGAATCTAATGATAACTCCTTTAAGCCTAAGTAAGCGAATCTCTGCATGTCTGCCTCTGGATCCATATCTTCACTATCAACCAGGATTATATGCTCCCAAAAAGGAGATGTGCAAACATTATTAGACACAAAATAAAAACTAAGCCCAAAATCAAGTATGAAGAACATGACACTGATTAGCATAGAGGAATTCACAAAGATGAGCATCATATTCAAAACCAACTAATTTGGGTGTATTTGTACACTAAACATAAAAGTATTACAGTAGAAAATATAGAGCATGAACATTTTAATAACATTGCACAAGACCAGACAGAAACTAAAATACAAACCTGGAGGCAGGTTCTTCCACAACTTCCTCCACTTCCTGTGAAGATTCATATTCAGACGGCATAGAGCTCTTCTCATTCTCATGATCATTTGAAAAGCTAGCAGTATGTTCAAAACTGACGCCAAAACTGCCAAAACTGAGCCCATATTTTTCCGATTCTCTGACCTGAAGGTGATCCGGGATAATGACATGCTGCTTGTCAGCCAACTGCATATCACTGAGTTTTTTGTCCATTTCTGAAGAGATATCTTCCTTCTGAATGGAACTCGATACCAGAACTGACTGTGGAGCATCCTTCGCAGTAACAGGTACATCATCATGGGTAACATTTTCAGCTTGGGTGAGTTTGTTCGTTGGTTTTGGCTTCCACTCCTTATTTGGAACAGCTAGATAACAAAAATTGCACAATATTCAGTGATGGAAAGGTAGATTTTCAAAAGCAAAGGACAGTTACATTCAAGTATAGAACCATGCCCATGAATATTGGAATAGAATAACTGCTAAAAACTAACAATCTGTTTAGAAGTCGAGAATTTGATGTTCATAAAGTGCATGGTATAAAGCAAACATACAAGAAATGGGAGTGGGGGTGAAATGAAGGATTGAGCTAAGTAGTAAGTATTAATTTATTGAATTTGCGAGTTTATTTGTGGAAAGACCAGTCACTTTCACAGTAGAAAAGATAATGCACGTCAACTAAGACAATCTATTCATGCATCCCTATAGAGCATGTATCCACAGCACAATCTAGCATCTTATGGCTTGCTCTACAGTTAGCCAAGAAAAACAGTCAGTGATAAGGAATTATTAGAGCATTTAATGTGCACACATTGACCATATACAGACCAAGGCATAAAAACCATAGTTTCTAAAATTTTCAAATCGGTCCAGGTACCACTTCACTGGTCCTAACGGAAGTTCATAATGCTTAAAGTAGCAGGTTTATTTTGATAAAATTCCTCGCAAAAATAAGTTTATTTCAGTTCAAATCTCATGTATATGGAATTATATCAGATTCCGGGTTCATACACAAGTCTTCCCTTCATGCACAAAAGGCCCCGTCCAGCAGATATTTTAATAACATTGCACAAGAGAGGGGAGAAGCCAAGACTCAGATATTTAAGGCCCCAGATCAGTAAATTTCAGTATAGATTTCTACCTCTCCAACGGGGAGAAGCCAGAAGTCAGATATTCAAGGGCCTCCACGTGTGAAACAGGAGGCACAATGACCACCGAGGGAAAGAATAAGTAAGAGCCTTCATTCCTTAGTTTTTCCCCTAGGGGGACTATTTCGGACCACTCCAGGATCACTAGGCTAAACTACTACCTCCTCTGTCCAACAAAGGATGTCTTAACTTTGTCAAAATTTGGGTGTATCTAGACATGATTTAGAATATAGATACATCCTAATTTGGACAAAGTCAAGACATCCTTTGTTGGACAGAGGTAGTATTAAGAAATAATAAATAAACTACTGACTTGTTGTTTGACTCATATGAGGTCGTCCACTTTTGCAAAGGCAGATAGATATCTTGGCTCATGAAAAAATATATTATCTTTACTTTACAGCAGGATACTCCTTACTAGAATATCTTATACTCTAGTTGGTAATTAGGGTGCATAACAACTCAGACACCTCCAATAACTAGGGTTGAACTAGCAATTGGGAGTGTGAACAGTCTGACAATGGAGGTCCAAATATTGCTTTAAATATCCTTAATTTAACAGACTAATAGTATGTTTGCAAAATCAGAATATCATCATGGTAGAGACAATCAGATGTTTTGAATTAGACAACAGTCAACAGTGTCTAATAGATGGAAATTTTAAGTTCTATGAGACAGCTTTGATATATGAGGCACTTGTGTGAGCATGACTTTGAATTATTTTCACTACATCTTATTGGCCTTATTCAGAGAATGTGCAAAAATATTCTCAAATATTTTAACTTATGGAAAAGCACAATAGTTACAAGTACCCACACCACACAGATTCCAAAGTGATCTCGACCTAAAAGCCTAATTACATGTCAAAACTTAATAATCTCACAAAAAGTAGAAAATGATATGCAGATGCGGTTTTAATAGCTGCATTGGCAACAATAGCAATGTTACAAACCCACGATTTATAGAACTTGTAGTAATAGCTGTCAAAGTTGTCTTCCAGTAAGCTATACAGAGGACTGGCTTACACATGGAGTTAAGAGTTAGACTAGTACCTTTTTGCGAGCTGCCCGGCTGTTGTGAACGACTACTGTAACTAGATGAAGGCCTACTACCAGATGGTAGCACGATAGATGGCGAAACAGAAGGTTGAGATGTGTCTAGACATACGAAAATGAGTTAGTAATATAACAAGGACAACACAAATGTGGTTCAGGTAAAAGTGTACATTTAAATACGAAATGTACCTTTCGGAACTGCTGATACATCATCAGAAACCAACCCTGCTGCCTGCTGACTTCTGGAAGCATGTTTGTTGGTAATGATCTCAGATTGGCTGTGGGCTTCAATTGATGGAATAAGCACCGAGTCTGAAACGGAAGCACCCACTCCTGGTATGCATGGTGGTGGCAGTGAAGACATCTGGCTTACATGTGAACCTAAATCCACAACAACCTCTTCTGGGGTACTTTTAAGGTCTGCAGGTCCTTTTGAAAGAGATTTTTTCGCCATGGGAGCAAGAGGTTCTGATGGACCATTGGATAACCCACCTGACAGACTGGCAAAAGGTCAGTTCCATGTGAACAGCTCCAGCATGCCTTTTTGCTGTGCAAAAATATTCTTAACGGCACCCAGATGCACTTGCTCGGGTGAGTGAAAGATTATTTGTAAATTTCAGAAATAATGTGAGAAATTTACACATCTACATTGTACGATTATATGTACACAAGCAAAACATTGTGCCAAAATATGTCCCTTGGTGACCTGTACAAAAGAAATGTATGTGCATAATTGCTATTTAATCATTCTCTTCATATTCCTTTTAAAGAATTCACGAATGGTCATGCACAAACTTTTGCCACGGTTTGAGAAATGCCAAGTGCTTTTTTTCACCTAAATCTGACGGTATACACAACCAGGTGTAAACCTCAATATTTGTTACAACATGACTACCTATATAGTTTAATGATTGAGAGCGATATCATCCGTTTTTCATCTCCACATACCAAGTGATCCTAGAAAGCTTAGAAGAATTTCAAGATACTAGGTTGCAATAGCAGACCTGTATAAACAGAGTCTGTTGTATTACAAAGCCCAGATAGCAAATAAAAGCACACACCAAAATCCTAGATCAATAGGAAAATACTATAATACCCCCAAGACATCATCACAGCCTACCCGCACCCTCTTGAACTCCGATAGAGGAGGGTCATAGCATCTTAAAGAAGATTTGCACACTAAGACGAAGAAAGCTACAGAGACTGATTTAGGTATCAAGGCTGCTCGTGAGAATGGAGAACAGAGATGGCTACAAACAAAATTCTAGGTTTTGCCCAATATCATGTTACGAACAGAGTTTGAGGCAACACACATCTCCAAAGGGTATAAAGTCTGAAAGGACACACCCAACCCATATGTCAATAGGAAAAGACCATATACCCCTGATGGAACCATGTAGTCATCAAGCAGTTTTGCAAAAGTCAGAACGGAAAAAATAAGCACGGAGATCAATTGATTTTGATCAAGCCTCGAATCTTGATTTGATATCAGATCAGCACGACAGATTCAGATACTTTTCAACTAAGGTGGCCAGTACATAATAATATTTCATGAATTCCTAGCCGTTGTTATTTCCTCCTCTTAGGTGGAAAAATGATAATATACCAGATAATGATATTCTGACTTCTGGTTAAGCTAACGAAATACATCACACCACCAGGCATTAATTGATACTCGTCAAAACATATTCACTTGGATACTACAAGATATCATTTCAACAAGCACATCAAAAGAAACAGTTGTGCCAAACATACACTACACAAAGCACTACAGGAAACAAATCATCAGGATTTTCCAGAGCACAAAAAGGAAAGGTAGCACAAACAATATCTTAATTGTATAATACATAAGCCAAATAAGAATGTGAACTTAATGAACAGTAACTGTTTAATGGCATTCCCTTCCAATATAAATACCTTGGAACGGAAGTTGGCATCTTCGTGGCTGTGCTTGGATTGACAACTGAAGAGCTACTACATTTATCCATGTTCATATTCAGGTCATTTTCCTTCCCAGCATGAGCATTTCTCCCGGTGCCGTCTGTAGAACCGGAAATTTCAGCAAATGTAGTGCAGGAATTATTTATATGAACTAATTCGGGCTACTTCTAAGTGGATACAGAATGATGCACAAATTAATCATGTCAGAAGAGTATGTAATCCTCCTCATTGTACATATGAACATTCACACATTAATAAGTTGCACTGCAAAATGAAATGGCAACAGCAGTAGTAGATCAAAAGACTACAACTTCCATCAACAGCAGAAATTCATCAGACTATCCACATTTTCAGGATAAAGTATAAGGCGTTCTTGGAAGAAAAATAGATAACAGTAGGACTGTACATAAAGCAGAAAAGTTGAATTCCATATCTAAACGTTTGCAACATCACTTCATGTTCTGTAGAGTAATGCAAGCATACCACTAGAATTGCTTGATTGGCGTGCTAAATAGTTCCCACGGCCACCCTTTCCACCTCGCCCCTGCGTCCCAGGTCTCCACCGAGGATCAGCAGATTCTTTGTTGCTCTGTAAGACAAAGAGAAGAGGTATTTTAGCACCTGTAAACAGAAATGGGTACTCAGATAACAGCTAAGCCATATACAGATATGATATCCTATGCCTACGTCAGCATTGAAGTGGCTAAAAGCTGTGATGAACTAAAATAGTTGACCAGCATTGCACTTGAGAGAACAATAACATACAACTCCTAATTCATCAGCAACATGAAAGTAAAAAATGACACAATTACATATGAGGATGCCAAAAGGAGGGGTAAAATCAAGGCAACACAGCAAGAACATTTCTGGTGAAAGATATCACTCAGGAAATCTCTATGTAGATGTCTCCCTATATTTTGCACAGCACACTTTTTACCGAATCGTGCGCACAATACTGGATCAAACTTATGAAGTTAAATAACTACTGATATGCTATTCAGCCACCTCTTCTATATAGATTTGGTGGTTTCTTTTATTGGTGTAACTATTAATATTCAACACAGTTCAAACATAAGACGAATGAATGAATTTTCTTAAATGAAATAAGTTGTTCACAAATTAATAGGCTACCACATTTCAAGTTGCTTATTGACTATATGTATTCTAAGGTGATCAGACGGCCAATGTAGCAAATAAATGGCAATCCTGTCATGTTGGCTCATGCCCCCATTATAAACTTATTTCAAACTATTATCTATCGTCATTATCTTGCAATGTCAAATATAATAATAGTACCTTGATTGTGCAAATGAATTTGTGTTTGGCCTATATAGAACTTTACTGAAGCTCATAAAATAATAACCAGACAAGTATAAGTGGGAAAATATGGCTCATATAGGGATCAAAGCAGGTGACTGCCTTACCTCCTTTTTCTTGTCACGCTTCCTTTTTACCTCATGGAAGGTATCTGAAATAACCAAAGATTTATTAAGGTACAGTGATCCCAACAGATCTAACATCAAATGTGCAACAACAAATAAAGTAAAACATTGGTGGTACAACATGCAGTGAAGCAGGAAAGGACTCCCCAAACAAATCATTATTAACGTTTACCTCAACATATCTCCAGAGGATAAGATATGAGTGACCCGCTCTCTACATATAAGAACATAAGCTTTTCTTACGGAGAATAGGATATAATTTGATCTTTTCGCAGTTCTAAGGTGGAAAGGGAAAAGAAAAACTGATGTTGAAACTTAATCCACTAACTAGGCTAGGTACAACTCATGCCACAAGGCATCCATCCTATCTACCAATTGCAAGTGTGGTGACTACAACAATCCGTTACTCCTGTTCTGTTTATCTCAACGTAATCTACACTTTTCAGGGAATAAGATATATGAATGACCTAGAAACACAAACAAACACCTCCTTTACATGATAGTAATGAAATGAAACAGGGGAATGAGGCCCTGTTTGCTGGGTTCCTACTCAACTTAGCCACGAAATAGCACAAGAAATGCACAACAGGATGACAGCGCCTCAATTCGAAGATAAAACCATGGCCATTTTGTTGTTATCAACTCAGATCCAGGAAGCACCAACAAACATAATCGTGTAGTGTGGGTATCTTCTTTCAGGACAGGATACGACACTTCCACAGAAGACCAGGCACATATATGAACCATAAGCCGGCTTTTCCCCCTACAGACTTCTGGCGCCAGCAGCAACCCCACAGAAGAAACTAGCAGAACAAACCTTATAACACGTTTTCAACCAGCTCTACTCGTCATTTTGTTCTTCTGGTCCACGACAGGATCTTGCGCGCAACAACGAAAGACTGCACATGACGCGTGGAGAGAAGGACGACAAAAACCCTAGAACCGGTAGAGCCCGAATCGACCGCGCAGTGCCCAAATCATGAGCGAGGCCTCCCAGACATGGCGCACCCTCCTATCCTCACTCCACTCACTGACCTAGGAGAACGAAACCCCATTCCCCGCTGCTAAGACCGAGACGCGTCCTACCCGGCGCCCGCCGCATGTGCAGGGTCGAATCGAACGGAGGAACCGGTACTGGCGGGGCTGGGATACAGGGATAGGATACCTTGGTGGAGGAGCTTCTGCGCGGTCTCGTTGGGATCCATGTCGCACTCGCGGAGCGCGGCGTAGACCTCCTCGTCGGTGTGGTTCCCCGCGATCTCCTTGATGTTCCGGATGGTCGGCCGCACCGCCGCCGGGATCGAAACCCTAGCCGCCGCCGCCATCGCCTCTTCCTCCTAACTCTGTTGGTTGCCGCTGCTCCTCCTCGCCGCCGCGCCGCCTCGACCGCCGCAAACCCTCTCCCGGGCCCGGGTCTGCTGCTCGCTCCCGCACGCACGGACGGAGGAGCGCGAGAGGGCGGGCGGACGCGAATCCCGAGGCGGGCGAGGGGTGAGCAGAGCGGAGGGAGAAAGGAGAGGGAGGAGGGGGAAAGGAGGAGAGAGAGAGAGGCAGAGGCGGATGTGGGAGAGAGAGATTTGTGGGAGGGTTTTTGTGGGGGAAGAGAAGAATGTGTGCGTGACTAGACCAGTCCGTTGCGTTATGTTGTGTTGTGTTGTGTGTGGGAGGCTGGGAGCACCGGACCGTACCAGCAGCTCACGAAAACAACCGGAGAATTGCTCCGTTTCTTTCTCTTTCTGCCCCATCCGTTCTTTCCAAAAAAAATCAATGAAAAAGACTATTTTAAATTCTGAGCTTACGGGTCTAAATCAAACATTGGAATATTTGTTAGAGAAAAGGAAATAAAATTATGAAATTGCTCCTGTGGCTGACAACATTGGTCCACATGTCATACCCATCATCGTTGATCGGGCAACTGGGGAGCTGGACTTGAATCGGAGGATAGGGTCGACAACATCGTGGCGCCTAGCTCTCCTGCTTTGTCTGCTCCATTGATGTTGCCGCCTGACAGGGCATCAGAAATCCTTTGATGTCATGATGATTGAGAATCCCTTGCTTGACATGGTGTATGATAATATAGTCTCACTTCAATCGGTTGCACCTCATCACAAGCCTTACGTGACATGGTCACCTTCGTCACCACAAATAGGATTTGATTCACTTTGATAAAATATGAAGATAACATCTAATCAGTAGGATTGACAATTATGTGCTTACCTTAATTGGATTAACAGTTATATTCTTAAAGAGAAAATGAGAGGAGATCTATATCTATATTTTCACCAATCCATCTCTCCTCTAGGTGAGACGTGAGGAAAACCTAGTGTTTGCATTGAATGAGAGCATTTTCCCTCATGTGTGGTTTTGGTAATTGAATGACAATCTCTATGGACTAATGTTTGCATTGAGATATCCTTATAGATCTTGTCCATGGAATGGTGGAGTTCATCTGTTGAACTCTTGAAGCTCATGTGTTGAGTGAAGCTTATTACAAAAATGTCTTGAAGATTCAAGACATCATCTTAGTGAAGAAAAGATGAGTTGTGCAAGACCAAGAGAAGCTTTCTTGAAAAGATCCTATGCTTGGTGCTTGCAATGGATACATGAAGACGAATCTTAGCGAGACTCTCCCATTGTGAGCATGGGGGAGTATTTGGAGAAGTCTTCATCAAGCAAGTGTTTGGACGCGCAATCAAGAAAGATGACCCACTTGAAGAGATCAAGATAGTCTTCATCTAACTCAAGTGGAATGCTCAAGGCAAAGGTATGATCTTGATAGGGCTATAGGATAGATAGGCGTACTATCAAGAGGGACTCTCAAGTTAGTAACTTGATCGCGTCGTTGTGGAGAGCTCAAACCTTTGCATACTTGGCATATCATATTTCTTGGTTCTTATTTGGCTTTTATGGCGGTGAGGAACTAGAGCTTGGTTCATCTCCATGTCAAGCTCTTGTTCATCGGAAACGGTCTTACTTTAGAAAACTTATTGGCTTTCATCCATGTGAGGATTTAGAGCTTGTTTTATCTCCATACTAAGCTCTAGTTCATCAAAAACGGATTTCGTATGAATATCTTGTTACGTTTTTGATATTGGAGGTTTTACCGGTTTACATGTTTTAGGAAAGTTAAACCTTTCCCCATTTGGTTTTATCCTAACATGATGGACTATGATGTTTCTATGCATATTCAAGTAGAGCTCATTGTATCGATTACAACGAGCCGAAAATCATCGAAAACGGAGTCCGTATGAAAAAGTTACTGCAGTTTTCGTTTCACTGTTTCTGTCAGTTTTCGGGGACTCGGAATATCCGATTCTGACTGAATCGGAATATCCGATTCTCGCAGTTTTTCTCGAAAAAGAGGCACTGATTGGAACCGGAAATTCAGCTCGGAAATTTCAGTTTTGGGCGGAATTTCCGGTCTAAATTCTGGGTGCAACGGTTCTATTTTCTGTGGGGGTATAAATACCCCTCCCCTTCTTCTTCCCTTGCCCAACCTAGGTAGCACGAATTCCCTCTCTCTCCTACTCCATTGTTGACCTTGGAAAGCTTGATTCCTCTCAATCCTTCCATTAATTCTTTCATATTCTTTAGGGAAAGTTGAGAGGAGATCTAGATCTACAATCCTACCAATCAATCTCTCCTCTAGGTGAGGGGAACCTAGTGGATCTAGTTCTTGGAGTTCCTTGTGGTTCTTCCTCTTCTCCGCGTGCCTCGGTTATTTCTATACCCGAGCTCTTTACTTATGCACTTTACATTGTGATAGCCTTCGTGCTTGAAGTCATATATCTTGCTATCATCTTGTTACTTGTATTGCTTAGCTTAAGTTGTTGGTGCACATAGGTGAGCCTAGTTTATATATCTAGGTTGTATGCTTGTTAAAGTAAACCTCTAGTTTTATTCCGCCTTTATCAAGCATACCGGAATTTCCGGGTCATTCTTGGACCGGATATTCCGCCTCCTCGGAATTTCCGGGTCATTCTTGACCGGATATTCCGGCTCCTCGGAAAAAGTTTTAAATCGCCTATTCACCCCCCCCCCCTCTAGGCGACGTCTATCCATTCAATTGGTATCAGAGCCAGGTTATCTCATTATTAGGACTAACCGCCTAGAGATAAAGATGTCGTTTAGAGATCTAGTGCACAGTCCCACTTATAGATTCGATGGCACAAATTATGATGTTTGGAAAATTCGCATGCTTAATCTTTTTAGAGCCATGGGTTCAAATTTAGAGAGAATTGTAGATATGGGTTTTTCTCCTCCAAAGAATTCACAAGAATTATCTTTAGAGGATGAGAAAAACTCTTATCTCGATACTCTAGCATCTAATGGTCTTATATGTGCTTTGAGCGATGTAGTCCTTGCGGCAATCATGCCTTTTCGGAGCGCTCATGAATTATGGACAAAACTTCAAGATATATATAAGGTGTCCAACATTTCCAAGGATGATTGTCCTCCTTCCACATCTGGTCGTGATGAGCTCACGTCTTCCTCCACTTCACTTACATGTGGTTTGCCACAAGGTAATGATATGGTGAGTGGTGATAGAAATTGCATTTTTGATGGTGAATCTACTATTGACTATACTTCAAACTCATCTTATTGCAATGCTCTATCTTTGGACTTAAACACATATAGCACTCAAAATGTATTACATGCTAGTGTTGATAGTCCTTGCATATCATGTAGTAGTTGCTTAACTAAATCTCATGATGATATGCTTTCCTTGTCTTGTTGCCATAATCAAAATGTGTCTATTTCCTCTAGTACTTGTTTGGCTAACAATGTAGAGGAGTCCCAACAATTGTTGGAACAAGACTTGGACCTCCAAGGTGCTTCAATTGTCTCTTCATCGTCTTCATCCACTACTCACATTTGCCTAATGGCTAAGGAGTATAAGGGAGGTCTTACCGTGCACTCCAATATATCTCATGATGATGATGTTGATCTAATTAAGGAGAAGTTTGATATTGTCTCTCATGCTCTCTTAAATAATAAAAATGCTCATGAGAACTTCTTAGAAATCATGACTACCCTTTTTGAGCTCAAGGAGACCTTTGAGGCCATGGAGACCCGTTGTCATGAAGGGTGGGGTCTTGCTCGTAATTCCGCGGGTGAGGTCCACAATCTTGAGAATGCTCTTGAGGAAGAGCAAGAAACTCGGGTTGCTCTCGAGGAGAGATTAGAATCTAGTGAGGAGTTAAACAATGAAGTAATTGCTAAACTCACTAAAAAACATGACCATGCTATTGCTAAATGTAATGTGCTTAGTAAAGAAAATGCTAAGTTAAATAATGAGCTTGTCATGTTGTCTCCTTCCACTTCTAATGATAATGATGCTTGTGCTACTAACTCCACTTTGTGTGAAGCATCTATGTTTAAGGAGAATGTTGAGCTAAGGGCTCAACTTGATTTGCTAACTAGCAAGTATGGGATATTAGAAGAAAATCATGAAAAGCTTTCAAACTCTAATGAGGATCTTCTAGCATCCCATGCTAGGCTAAAGTTAGCTCATGAGGCGGTCACTACGAAGGTAAAATCTTGTGAGCCTCTTGTGAACACTAGCACAAACTTTACTTCTAATGCTTTATTGCCATGTGCTAGTTCTTGTAATTCATCCACTCATAAAATTGCTACATCTTGTGATGAATTACTTTTCTTGCCTTGTTGCTCTAACAATGTAGCTACTACTTCCTCTAGTATATGTGTTGAAACTAACCATGTAGAGGAACTCAAAGAGCTCAAGGCACAAGTCACTTCCTTGAAGAAAGACTTGAAGAAGTGTCATGAAGGTAAGTCCACCCTCGACAACATGTGAGAGTGCAACAACTTCCTCATGACAAGAGTGGACTTGGATTCAACTCCAACAACAAGAACAAGTCCAAGAACAAGATGAAGCACAAGTTCGTCAAGAAGAAGGGCCAAGAACAAGTTATTGATTCGACCAAGATTGTGTGCTTCAAGTGCAAGGTTGAAGGGCACCATGTGAGATCTTGCCCTTTGAAGAAGAAGCCTCTTAGTGAGAAGCAACAAGGGAAGCGACCTCAAGTCCCAACTCAAGCTTCCCGAGTTGAAGAACCTCCCCTTCCCAAAAAGAAAGGTAAAAGCCGACTTTGCTACAAATGTCGTGGGAAGGATCACTTTGCTTCTTCTTGCACTGAAGGTACCTTATCCAACCCTTCTACTATTGATAATGTCCATTCTCTTCGGAAGGATAAGGTTGGCAATGTGTTTGCCAAATTTATTGGTACTCAAAGTGGTGTCAAGAAAAGAACCATTTGGGTTGCCAAGCCTATTGTGACTAACCTCTTAGGACCCAACTTAGTTGGGGACCAACAAGCTAAAACTTGATCAATAGGTGTAAACGGAGGACATTGGAGACTTGACTACATCATGAAGAATTAAGGGATCTTCATCACTCATATTCTCTCAAGTCAAGTCAATTGGATTATATTGTCTTAGCATATATCTAATGCTCCTCCTTGCGGTAACTTGTATCTAATTCATATGTATACATTGAAAGTTACTTGCACCCTTACATGTGTTTGGTTTTGTGCCTTACTAGTGTTTCATATGTGTTGTGCACTCTACTTACTTATGTTGAGTAATCAAGCTTGTGTATGTTGGTTTGCACACCATGTATGTTTGAGCCTCTTGTCTATTTGTTTTTATCTTAATTGGCTCTTTTTAGGGATTTTAATGGACTATCCCATTTTGGGGGAGTGATGTGCTTTTTGGTAACTCACCACCTTAAAATATGTATTCATGAGGAATACCACTTAGTAGTGATATTTCAATATTATCTACTCTCTTTGTGGTATACTCATGAGAAATTCAAATTCAAATGTCCATTAATTATCTCTTGTTGGATTTCTTTTGCCTCTTGTTTAAAAGAATGAATTATCACATTATGGGGGAGTAATAAGCTATGTGCATATTGCAAGCCTAGAAAATGTGAACATGAGAGGTAGTGTCACCTAGAGTTGATATTGTTGATTATCTTGTTCCTAGGTGGCATGGTACTCAAACAAGTTCCATATTTGCTTAAATGCATTTTGATCAACCATCTTTTGGTATCTTGTTTGTGAGAAAGTTTCTTGATGCCTAGAATGATCATTGAATATGTGAAGTCATCAAGAATATCTAGATAAGCATGGTTTTCAATTCTTTTATTTTGCCACGTGCTTATGTTTTGTGAATATGATCTTAATTATATATGCCATGTACCACCGAGAAATATCTCCATACAATCATTGTCTTTGACAAGTGATAATTATATTGGTGGTAATTTTTTTGATCATATTTACATTGGCTTTTGTTCCTAAATTGTATTATTCTATCGCCAAGTTTGTGTTGGTTTAACCACCCATTTGTCTTCTTTGCTTCATTTAGATCTTTTTGTTGCTCTACTCATAATTTGTGTTGTGCTTTCTTGAGTTAGGACAAGCAAGGATCCCATTGTTGTGCAATTACATTCGAAGACTTAATTCTAAGTAATGCACTATTCTTGGGGGAGCTATCCTACATTGAGTAGAACATCATCCTTTTAATTGTTATCGGGTCTTATTGTTTTTCTTGAACTTTGTGTTCAAAAAGATATATGGAGGGTAATGATCCCACTTGTGTGCATTTTGTATTTACATAAAAGATCTTAAAAATGCACTAATCATGGGGAAGCTACTCGATACTCTTTAGAACACTATTCTTTAAATTGGTTTTGTATCTTATTGCTCTTCTTGAACATGACTAAATGGTTAACAATATATATGAAAAGTGATGATCCCATTTTTGTGCATTCTGTATTCAAATACAAGATCATAAGTAATGGACAAATCTTGGGGGAGCAATCCTATATGTTATTCAACATTAGTTGTCTTCAATTGGTGTTTGTTCCCGATGACATGTCACTTTGAAAGACAAACATTTTTCGTCTTGGTACTTTGTGCCATCATGAAAAGTGTAGAGGGATAGGTTTATTTGTTGAACCCTTACTCTTATTTGTGGAGTTGGCTATCTCATCCCATGGTTCCTAGTATACCTTTTTGGATGAGATAAACCTTCGAGCATGCTTGTTTGATTTATTTCTTATGCTCATTGGTTTAGCCTTGACCTTGTTTCCATTTGATATCTTTTCAAATTGGTTTCTCCAATCATGTGTTGATTTGAGTCTTTGATATAATGTGGACATATCATTCTCTTGCCACACTTTTGTGTAGCTTCTTGTTTTATTTGGTGTTTTGTCCAAATTGTATCTCGTTTCCTTCTTGAAAGTTTTGTCCATGCATATTTACTATATGTATATCTTATGGCATGCTTACTTTCGTAGATCCAATATATAGGATAAACTTCATCAAATCCTAAATGGCTAAGATGTGCATGAAATTCTATTTCATATCAATATGCACATATTTATGTGGAGTTTGTCCTATGTATTGTAGTTGGTCTAACTAATTTGTACCCAATTAGTTTGGGTACCATTGTGTACTTGATTTGTTTTAGGTACATGAGAGATGCAATGGAAGCTTGCCTATGTTTAAAGAAGATGTCTTCACCATGTGCTTCTTGGAGTCAAGCTTGGATGATTGTGAACTCTCATCTTCTACACCGTCAATGCTATCTCGGTAACAAGTATTTAACTCATGCATATACTTCTAGCTCTCAACCTTGTGTAGGTTGTTCTTTGGCATAAGTTTCTCTAAGTTGCATTTGATATGATTTTTGCAAAGTTTGATTCAATACATCTTCATTGCAAATGTGAGTTAGCCGGGATGATTAAACATCAAGGGGAATATATATATTTATATATAATCATTTTCATGATTCACGGATCCCCAATATGTTAATCTAGCAATTTCATTTCAAAGTCTCTCATATGCAAAATTGATGAATTCTCATAAATCATTTGCCTTATGTGATATTTGCTTTGTTTCTCAAAGTATCCCAACTATCACTTATCCTATGTGGGTATTTGTGATGCTTTGAGAACTTGGTGTTGGAAGTTCATCTATACCCTCTAAGAATAATTTGAGCTATGTACTTTGCTTTCAAGCAAAAATTCTTATTGGTGTATTTATGACTTCCTCTTGGATACCACGTGCGTTAACTTGTACCTACATTGTGTGTGCATGTTTCTTTGTGGACTTAGTGTCCACTTAGAAACTTATACACATGAGGGTAGTTACATAGTTAATTGGTATTCAAAATCTTTAGTGATCACCTTTTATTACTTTCTTGATTCTTTGGTGATCTCTAAATGGCACAAGCTTTGTTTTTCTATTGGTTTCACATTGCCTCCTAATAAGCTTGTGATCCTATTTGATTTATCCTCTTGGGTGTGCTTGTTTACGAAATACATGATATGCACTATGTGCCTCATAATTTGAAAGACTATGGTGATGCTTAGGCACATCCTTGTTTAGTCTCCTAAAATGTATTTTCATGACACACCCATTCTTTCTCATTTGAGCAAGTCTTCATTTTGTCACTTCTTTCTCTTTATTGCTCAACATTTGTTTGTTGCAAGGTATACTTATTTTCTTAACTATACAATCTTGCACCTTTTTGTGCTCGAAAGAATCTAGCAGGGAATGAGGATTCCATGTTAGTCACACCATATTGAAATACAAATATTTTCATTGTGCATGTACATTGGGGAGTTCCCTCTTGATTTTTAGAACACTTGGTTGATCGTATCATAATATCTTTTTTGCTCAATTGGTTTTGGATCCCTTGATTGCTTGCTTCTTTGTGAATGTTTTTCCCCTTTGCAATTGGTATCCTTCTAGTGGATTTCAATTGATATATTTCTTGTGCAACTTTTGGATCCTCAATATAGTTTGATCCCCTTCATCTATTCTTCATTGGATAAGTGCATTTGATTTCACTCATATCACGAGAAATGCATAAATCATGAAGGAGATCTTATTATGTTACCTTTCCAAAGCCTCTCGCCCATTTCGGCAATCGTTGCCAATGGGGGAGAAGTTTTGGAGGGTTGTATGGAATTGGCTTTTTACTTTGGTGTCTTCTTAAGTATTTGCCTTCCTTGCCTTTGCATTCGTTGCTTGGTTTTTTATATATAGTGGAAACTTCACCATCGGTAATGGTCGATAATATATGCAATGATTTCATGTTCATACACACGTGCATAAATTATGGGGGAGTTTGCTCTATATATGTGGATGGACTAACATCACATACCTTTGTAGTATTTGATGTTAGTGCAACCATTCTTGTTCGTTAAATTCCATATTATAAATCCTCTCAAAAGAGATTGTCATCAATTACCAAAATGGGGGAGATTGAAAGAGCATTTTCTCTCATGTGTGGTTTTGGTAATTGAATGACAATCTCTATGGACTAATGTTTGCATTGAGATATCCTTATAGATCTTGTCCATGGAATGGTGGAGTTCATCTGTTGAACTCTTGAAGCTCATGTGTTGAGTGAAGCTTATTGCAAGAATGTCTTGAAGATTCAAGACATCATCTTAGTGAAGAAAAGATGAGTTGTGCAAGACCAAGAGAAGCTTTCTCGAAAAGATCCTATGCTTGGTGCTTGCAATGGATACATGAAGACGAAGCTTAGCGAGACTCTCCCATTGTGAGCATGGGGGAGTATTTGGAGAAGTCTTCATCAAGCAAGTGTTTGGACGCGCAATCAAGAAAGATGACCCACTTGAAGAGATCAAGATAGTCTTCATCTAACTCAAGTGGAATGCTCAAGGCAAAGGTATGATCTTGATAGGGCTATAGGATAGATAGGCGTACTATCAAGAGGGGCTCTCAAGTTAGTAACTTGATCGCGTCGTTGTGAAGAGCTCAAACCTTTGCATACTTGGCATATCATATTTCTTGGTTCTTATTTGACTTTTATGGTGGTGAGGAACTAGAGCTTGGTTCATCTTCATGTCAAGCTCTTGTTCATCGGAAACGGTCTTACTTTAGAAAACTTGTTGGCTTTCATCCATGTGAGGATTTAGAGCTTGTTTTATCTCCATACTAAGCTCTAGTTCATCAAAAACGGATTTCGTATGAATATCTTGTTACGTTTTTGATATTGGAGGTTTTACCGGTTTACATGTTTTAGGAAAGTTAAACCTTTCCCCATTTGGTTTTATCCTAACATGATGGACTATGATGTTTCTATGCATATTCAAGTAGAGCTCATTGTATCGATTACAACGAGCCGAAAATCATCGAAAACGGAGTCCGTATGAAAAAGTTACTGCAGTTTTCGTTTCACTGTTTCTGTCAGTTTTCGGGGACTCGGAATATCCGATTCTGACTGAATCGGAATATCCGATTCTCGCAGTTTTTCTCGAAAAAGAGGCACTGATTGGAACCGGAAATTCAGCTCGGAAATTTCAGTTTTGGGCGGAATTTCCGGTCTAAATTCTGGGTGCAACGGTTCTATTTTCTGTGGGGGTATAAATACCCCTCCCCTTCTTCTTCCCTTGCCCAACCTAGGTAGCACGAATTCCCTCTCTCTCCTACTCCATTGTTGACCTTGGAAAGCTTGATTCCTCTCAATCCTTCCATTGATTCTTTCATATTCTTTAGGGAAAGTTGAGAGGAGATCTAGATCTACAATCCTACCAATCAATCTCTCCTCTAAGTGAGGGGAACCTAGTGGATCTAGTTCTTGGAGTTACTTGTGGTTCTTCCTCTTTGTTCTTCCTCTCTTATCCCCTCATAAGCATTAGTTGCTTTTGGTGGGATTTGGGAGTGAAGGATTGACTCGTTTGTGGTTTCCTTTGTTCTTCCTCTCTTATTCCCCCATAAACATTTGTTGTTGTGTTGGAATTTGAGAGTGAAGGACTTGAGCACTTCGTGTGCTCTTGCCATTGCATTTGCATCGGTTTGAGCCCTCCACGAGGATTCGTGGTGGTGTTACTTGTGAGTTTGTTACTCTTGGGTCTTTGGACCCTAGACGCCTTTTGTGGCAAAGACCTTTTATGGTCAAGACCTTTTGTGGTCACTTGAGAGCCCCCAATTAAGTTGTGGGTGTGTGCCTCAAGACTTGGGAGCCCCCAATTAAGTTGTGGGTGTGTGCCTCAAGAGTTGTACGGGATTCGATCTCCGCCCCAAAGGAGATCAATAGTGGAAGGTGAACTCGAACCTTTTGTGGTTGAGTTCATCAGGAGAAGAAGGTGAGCCTTTGTGGCGTTGCGGCTAACCTGTTGTGGTTGCGCACACCTCTCCAAACGAGACGTACACCTTTGGGTGGAACTCGGGAATACATCCTCGTCTCCGCGTGCCTCGGTTATTTCTATACCCGAGCTCTTTACTTATGCACTTTACATTGTGATAGCCTTCGTGCTTGAAGTCATATATCTTGCTATCATCTTGTTACTTGTATTGCTTAGCTTAAGTTGTTGGTGCACATAGGTGAGCCTAGTTTATATATCTAGGTTGTATGCTTGTTAAATTAAACCTCTAGTTTTATTCCGCCTTTATCAAGCATACCGGAATTTTCGGGTCATTCTTGGACCGGATATTCCGCCTCCTCGGAATTTCCGGGTCATTCTTGACCGGATATTCCGGCTCCTCGGAAAAAGTTTTAAATCGCCTATCCCCCCCCCTCTAGGCGACGTCTATCCGTTCATGCGATCAGCGCTCCCGATGGGAGTAGCCCCCGAAGGTGTGGGTGACTAGTAGAGTCGCCCGCAACTTTATTAAGATCTTGCCTTTGTTTCATCTGTACTACCGCCAGCAGCTAGATGCAGCCGCGGCTTATGTTCGTCTGGAGAAGGAGAGGGACCAGCTGCGTGCTTCTCTGGACCAGGCTACTGGTCGGGTTGCTGAGCTAGAGCTGAAGCTCCAGGCTCAGGCTGAGCTTGAGAAAGCTCTGCACGAGTTCCGGGAGCGTGAGCGGGTGCGGGTTGACCAAGAGAAGACTCAAGTCGACCGCCTCCTTTCACTCGCCTGTGCTCTTGGGGGTAAGTTTCAGCTTGATGCCTACTGTGTTTTTGCTTTTGCCTTTGTCTGATGTTTGACTTTTTGGCGCAGAGACATGCGGTGGAGCTCCTAAGGATGGCTCGTCGAGTGACACCATCGACTTGGTGACGGCTGTCGGCTTCCTTGACCGTGTCTGCGCGTATGCGTCTGATGCGCTGAAGAAGTCAACAGATGCGCTGAAGAAGTCAACGGGAGCCCTTACGACGGTGCACCGCAACATCTTCCCAAGCGACCCGCCGCCGACTGCCGTGGACGCCCTTGCTGCTCCGTTTGAAGATGGCGCGACCACCCTCGCCGACTTCACTCGGACGCAAACGATACGCGGCTCCGAGCTCACCTTCCAGCTCCTTCTAGGCCACCAAATTCAGGGCGACTTCGAGAAGGTCGTCAACGGCTTCCCCCGGAGGCCTGATGGCCGGACCGCGTCCCTAGGCGGAGTGAAAGTGCGGGCCACCTTTGAGAGGGCGCTGGCCAAGGCGACCGAGGCGGCTGCTGCTCGGAAGAGTCGCTCGCAGTCGTTTCTGTTGCCCAGGAGTAGTTGTAGGGGCTTAGCAGTCGCAGTTTCATGTACTGATAACTTTTGCTTTGTAATTACTGCTGATCGATATTTTGTCGGGTCTTCTGGCCTTTGACAATATTTTGGCTGGAATTGAATGTTTCTCCCCGTCATATTTGTCTTTGTTGAGCAGTCATACACTGGTATTGATTTTGCACGTTCCTGACAGACTAACTTGCGCGGCGGCACGTCTTCTGCTTCTGTGGCTGGACCGAGTGGAGAGGGATCTTCTTCGGGTGCTCGCCGTCGCCAAGCTGCTCCAGCTCCTTCGCGAAGTGCGAACGACCAGCGCATAATCACTTACTTGAAGAATAAGGTGTCTGAGCTTGAGGCTGCCCTGAAGAATACCGAGCTGCTCTTACAGCGCTCCAAGTCGCATCCTACTGCAGGTTTTTCCCAGCGTGAAGATTTTCTGATTGGGGAAATCGATCTCATCAGTCGGCAGCTTCAAGGTTGGTATCCTCTGCGGCTGCCTTTCCTTGTAAAAACTTGTTGGTTCTGACTTCTAGCTTGTGTATGCAGACGTGAACCCGGATTGGGAGGCTGAGCGGGATCGCGTTGAAGAGCGTGTTACCCGGGAGGCGTCTGGCGACTCTCACGAAGCTCGCCAATTCTGGGTGAACAAGTCGTGGGGGCGCATTCTTGCTCGCATGCTCGACCGAACCTGGCGTGCGGCTTTTCTTTTGGGGAATTGTCGGAAGACCCTGTGGCATATCCATCGTGTCTACTTCCCGCACAATGTGCAGCCGCATGGGCTGGCCACCTTGCTCGAGAGGTTCCGTGATGGCGATGCTCTGAAGGAGATCGTCCATGCTCAGCTTGTCGTCGAGGCGAATGCGGATCTGGCGTACGTTCGGCTACATCGGCCCAACCTTCCGTTGGAGAGGCTGATGGGTGGACTGCCTGGCGATGCCGAGTACGCCGATACCCTGGCGTCTGCGCGCCAGATGATTGAGCAGGTGCATAAGCATAGCGAGCGCCTTGTAGGCCCACTCGGGGCGCCGAAGGCCGAGCCTGCAGACTAAGAGTAGATGTCTTCTGCTGTACAGGGTTAGTTTGATGTGGCGATTATGCCGATGTAAATGACAGTATATGAAGTTAAAAGAGTTCTCGAGTAACGAGTGAAATTGTTTTCATTACTATGCGAGTATTTTCTTTGTATTTGACTTGTGTGGCGCAGCCCCCGAGTACCTTGGGTGACGGCCTAAGCCTGCGTTGTGACCCTGTGTGGCGCAGCCCCCGAGTGAGTCGGGTGGCGTCCTAGGATTCTTTCAAGTGAGACCTGTGTACCGCGGCTTCCGATTGTATCGGGTGGCGAGCATTTTCTTCAAATCACTTTATTGATTGCTGCGAACAGGCCGCCTCATTAAAACCCTTCCAGTCCCCTTAGGTACCCTGGTAAGGGAAAGAGTGCGTCTGAAACCTGCCGTCTTGACATGCTATCCTTGTTACAATGGTTGAGTCGACTAAGCATAGAACCGCCAGAGTTGTGCGACGTTCCACAGGTTGCTGCAGGCTGCTCCTGTCTTCGAGTCCTTTAGGCGATATGCTCCGTTGCCAATTGCTTTTGTGACAATGTACGGACCCTCCCATGGGGAGGCGAGCTTGTGCACTTTCTTCTGTTTGAGGCGAAGGACCAGATCACCTGCGACGAAAGCTCTTGGCCGCAATCTTCGTTCGTGATAGTTGCGCAGGTCTTGCTGGTATACGGCTGATCGCGCCAGAGCGATGTCGCGTGCTTCGTCCAATATGTCCATGCTGTCTTCGAGTGCCTCTTCTGCATCTGACTCGTCGTAGGCGACCACCCGTGGTGCGTCAAACTTGATGTCGCAGGGTAGGACTGCTTCTGCACCGTACACCATGAAGAATGGAGTGTACTGGGTGGATCTGTTTGGCGTGGTTCGCAGACTCCAGAGGACTGGCGGCAGTTCTTCCACCCATGCGCCCGCTGCGCGTCTTAGTGGTACGCGCAGTCGCTTCTTGATGCCACTACACACGAGGCCATTGGCTTTCTCCACTTGCCCATTGGATTGCGGGTGCGAGACGGATGCATAGCTGAGTTTGATACCTTGCTCTGAGCAGAAGTCTTTGAATTCTTCGGCTGTGAAGCTCGAGCCGTTGTCTGTGATGATCCCGTTTGGTACTCCGAACCTGAAGATGATCGATCTGATGAAGTTGACTGCTGATGATGCGGTCGAACTTGTGATGGGCACGACTTCGATCCACTTGGTGAACTTGTTGACTGCAACCAGGAGGCGAGTATGCCCTCCGGGTGAGGATTTCTTCAGTGGGCCCACCATGTCTAGCCCCCACTGGGTGATGTGTATACCTTTGTCCAGATCGGCGTACACCGAGCGGCGAGCCGGAGGGTGGAGGACGTACTCGAACGAGCCGAAGCGGATCGACTCCCTGGCGACGCGGACGTCATCCTTCATTGCGGATGGAGCCGGAGCGACCATGATTCCAATATTTTTTGAGTTCCCACAGACGGCGCCAATTGACGAGGTGGTAACTCGGCAAATCCCAGGGTTGTGCACCCCGGGTTGATTGATGGGGGAGAGAGAGAGGTGTTGGTGATCACGACGGCTGACAAGCAAGGATTTACCCAGGTTCAGGCTCCCGGAGGATAACACCCTACTTCCAGCTTGTCTGATTATTGATGCGAGTAGCGATTACAATGGTGAGATTGCGATATCGCTAGGGTTTGTGGTGGTGGCTATGAGCGTGTCCCCTAGGACAGGCAACCCTTCTGGCTTTATAGGTAGCCAGGTCTCGGGCGGTTGGTACAGATATGGCAGGTTACGAAACCTAACCGAGTTGGACTAGGATACGTGGTACCCTGAGTGGGCCTTTCCGTGCTTGGCGCGGCTCAGGTAGTCTCATCGTGGGATAGTCGAAAGGTACCCCCACGTCAGTTGTATGCTTATTAAAGTGAAACACTAGTTTTATTCTGCCTTTATCAAGCCTACAAAAATATTCGGGACTCTTGGACCAGATTAATCCGGCTAATTCGAAAAAGTTTTAAATCGCATATTCATAATTGTAGTGCATCGCATAGCAATCCTTCCCCTCATATTAGTTGCGATCAAAAGGTTTTTTCTTATACAATAATTGATTTCAATCATGTGAGGCTTTCTTCCATTTGTTTTTGCAAAATTCAATCAATATTTTAGTTTTCCACCATAGAAATGCTAAGATCGAGGCTCACGCTAAGTGTTGCATGTATGTCGAAACAAGGGTTAATATTAGATTTATTTTTACTACTGCATCATCTGCAGAACTTGACACTCCTCTTGTAAATATTATTTATGGAAACATATCTATAAATTGTGTGGAGCTCTGCAACGAATTTATGATTAAGGTTCAGTCAAACTGCGATGAAAGGGAACGACCAACCGTGAGTTTCCAATGTGTGGGAATGGAGCGGTGGACAACATGAGACCTCATTGATGACCATGTGTGGTCGGTGATGGCTCAAACCGACGACATGGTGTGAATTTGGTGGGTCGGAACAAAGTCGTGAACTGAAATTTCAGTGATATCAGTTTTTTCTCCTAATGGAAGAACTAAGATCCCGTTTGGAAACAACAAAAACAAAAAACATAGGAATAGGAAAAACACAGCAATCGAAGTGTCATATTTCCTGAATTCCCATAGGAATCAAAACCAAGGTTTTTTTCCAAAGTGTCGTTTGGATGTCACGCATGAAAAACACAGAAACTATAAAACATATGAAGATTAAAACATGAGGTCTCACCTCATGTTTCTTTTCCTCTAAAATTTATACAAAATAACTTATCTCATACGAATTTTAAAGAAATCTAAGTTTTCTATTCTTTTGTTTGTTCTAACGGTCAGGAAAATTTCCTATCCTTCAAAATTCCTATCAATTTTCTTTGTTCCAAGCTGGCTGAAAATGAAGCCGTGAGAGTTTGGCATTAGGAGCACTATTTTTTCTACGGTTTTACACGACATGCACGGGCCCTTTTTCACGGAAAACTAAAAAACGACGGTTATTTTATGGATCGGCTATTTTTTAGATGGGCGGCACGTGTCGTAGGGAGCATCTCGAGGCGCGGAATAGTATTTTGCATTTTTAAAGGGCGGTTGGTGTAAGTGCAACGACAAGAGGCAGACGAATATTGGCGACCAGCGGCCGGAGAGAGCAGCCGAGAAGAGAAGCCATGTCTGAAGTGCTCCTCACCGCCGACGCCGCGCGATCCCTGGTCGATTCCGTCGACGCCTTCCTCTTCGATTGCGATGGTCTCTTGTTCACCCCCCCCCCCCCCCCACCCCCACCACCCCTCCGTTTTCGAGAATTTTCATGAATATTCTCGTCTCCGTTCCTGTTCTGCTCTCACTGGTGGGATCCATGTTCCCGTTTTTTCAGGGGTGATTTGGAAGGGGGACGAGCTCATCGAAGGGGTCCCCGAGACGCTGGAGTTGCTGCGGAAAATGGTATGCCGCACCTACTGTTCTAGTTTATCGCAGTACCAGCTGACGATTTGGCACCCCCTACCTTCTCCTCCCTTCCTCCAGGGGTCTTGGTAAAAAATGCAGTTACAACCGGGCTTCTTGTTTATCACAGCACATCAATCTTCTGAGAAAATAAATAGTATTTAGTTTACGCTAAGTTGGCAATGCCGAATACGTTTTTGTAACGAAGTCTCGTTTTTCATGCATCGCAAGAGCTAGCCGTGCTCAGTGAACTCTTATTAAAGCATCTGGTTATCTAGATTGGAAATCTTAGTTCTTAAAATCAGGAAGTAAGTTTTCATTTACTCTCTTCGTAGCACATATGGGTGTGTGTCAGAGAGATAAGTCTGGTTAAGATTCAACCAATTTCCTTTCCTCGGCTAAAGGATGAAATGACTTACATTTCAATCCCATCTCTGTATGGACTCTTCATAAGATGAAAGAGCCCATTTAAGATGAAAGGCATAATAATGAAAGCCCTATGCTCTTTCCTGCTCTGGTTCACGGAGAATGGGGAAGATGTTTGTCTGTCCAGAAAATATAGCATTTTATCTGCCCATTTAAGACCTTTACTCCACTGGTCTTCCCTGATACCTGACCTACTGTATAACTTCACACAAGGAAATTTATAGTTATCAATAATCTGACAAGGCTCAGAATTTTGTTGTAGTAGCTAATGACCAAGCTACCCTGTTATGGATCAAATATCAGTGACCTTCTAGATTTTAATAAGATAAATAACTCACACTTGATTATTCTACAGTTCGTTGCTTTAACATCGTCTGGCTTCTCTCTATTTTCTTCCATTATTCTAGTTGAGGAACAGAGTTACACCCATCTTAACCAAACCAAGCCTCAACCTTGATGGCCATTATCTAGTGCATTGACATGATATATTTGGATAATTTTACAGTTTCATCACTTGTAATACACTAATACTGTATCTAGGTTAATTCGTAAATACACCATTATATAGACATTAAGTAATATGCTTTTATTTGTGTTCACTTGGTGCAGGGCAAGAAATTAGTTTTTGTAACAAACAATTCTAGGAAGTCAAGAAGGCAATACTCAAAGAAATTCAAGTCACTTGGCCTTGATGTTACTGAGGTGGTTTTTGATACAACTACATTCTTGTGATCAGAGTTTCTGGTATTGTATTGATTTGTTATCTTTCCTGTAGGAAGAAATTTTTACGTCATCATTTGCAGCAGCCATGTTCTTGAAGTTAAATAATTTCTCACCAGAAAAGAAGGTATCCTGAAATATTTTTTCTCTCATACATGTCTTCACATATGCGGAATTTTTACTTAGCTGCTACTTATTCTAGGCTCTTAGCTGCAAAGTGCTGTATTCACGAATTCCATGCCTTGCTTTCCACAAATAAATAGTGATTACTGTTGAATTTTTTCTTGTAGGTTTATGTTGTTGGTGAGGATGGCATTTTGGACGAGCTCAAGTTAGCTGGGTTTGAATGTTTGGGTGGTCCGGTATGTATGACATGCTTAGTCTTCCCACAGTTACATGCTCCCTGACCATCTGTTTTCGATTTTCATCCATTGGCAAGTTTGTGGGCTAGGGTCCTCTAGTTTCATTATGATCTTCTCTTTTTCTTGATACACCTAAGAGATGCTAGATATTCAAAGTTCAATGCAACTTCTCACTATTGATCTGTTTGTATCTTGGATCTTCTTTAATGAATTAAGGATGCATTGACATACCTTCCAATATTTTTTAAGTTGGAGTGGTAAAATTGTTCCTGTTGTTCATACATACAAATGGACAGTTGTTCACGTGTGACTGTTTTCTACATCTTGATGCACAATAATTCTCTATCTTCTTATAGAATAAATATATTGTGAAAAGAGAGAGTAGAAATATAAGTCTCGCATGTGATATACGCTAACTGAGGTCACTTTAAGGGACGCCACTTACTTCGGTTTTAATATCAAAAGCAACAGTCATTTTGGACGAGTTACTTACGTTACGTGAAATAAAGTAGACCAGAAATTGTCACAGATCGTGTAGTTTATAACAGCCACAGTTGGAAAAACAAGAATAGTGTTTCAAATCATACAACCAATCAAAACTTGGGTGCTGTGATATTTTGGATTTGTCATATCCATCATAAATCATAATGGGTGCATGCTGAATGCTTGAAAGCAGAATTTTCTCTTCCACAGATACGTTACCTCTGTTTTACCTTCGTTCAACTAATGGTGTTTTCGGCAGGAGGACGCAAAAAAAAACATAATGTTGGAAGCGAACTTCTACTTTGACCATGACAAAAGTGTATGTCAAACCTGCTTAGCAAATTTAATCTCCTCACCACCTTAAGTTCAAAATAGAACCTTTGTCGTCAAAGACAAATGACACATCTCTTCCAGGTTGGAGCTGTCATTGTTGGACTTGATCAGTACTTCAGCTATTACAAAATGCAGTAAGGCTTTTTTATCTTGTTGTTTTTTAGTAGATCAATCTTGTGAAGAGGGGTAGCTTTAAATCTTGCTATTGCATTGCCTCGGGTTTTCTCAATAGATTTTATTGCGACACATCTCTTCTGATAAAATGGAAAATAAATGAACTGTATTTAGTCTCACTAGAGCTACATTCTTTCTTGTTGGCAAAGTATATCAATCATTTTATGACTTGTTATTTTTCATGCCAATTGCAAGGGCTCTAATCTTTATAAAGGTTTGTTGTGGCATATCACTGCTGATAATATGGAAGAGAAATAGACTATATTCAAGCCCTTTAGGGCCATGAATGTTATCTTTTTCCTTTTGTCTTGGATACACCAACGTTGTCCTATGCAACTGATAGTTAAGGTTTCCATCCTCCCTTTATTTGGGACACCACATGTATATATGAAGCAGAAGCCTACCTTCACAAGTTCTGTAAAAAAAAGTGCATTTTCTCTTTGGAATCGGTAGTTTCTATCTTCTTGAATCCAGTTTTTTTCTTTAATTTTGCTCCATGTCTGATGCAGTTTGTTAGTAGCTGTTTGTGACCTTATTAAGAGCATATTTTAGATAATTTCTTCAGAAGTTTTAATTATAACATACCCTAACCAAACAACTCTATAGATAGTAGCTTTTATCCACCTTGTTCTCACAGGTCCAGTTTTCCATTGTTGTTGCCAAGAGGAAACCTAAAGATTAAATTTAAAATTTCTAATCCAAGTTGTAACATCACATTATTCAATAATATTCTTTTGTTGTTTAAATTTTTAAGTCTATCTGTAAAGTTCAAACATAATGATGTTCTTGCAGGTATGCAAGCTTATGTATTCGTGAGAATCCGGGCTGCCTTTTCATTGCGACCAACCGTGATCCTACTGGCCATATGACATCCGCCCAAGAATGGCCAGGTTTTACCATTTGAAGATGTTAATTATATACTTCTTCTGCTTCTAGATGTACCGGTTTTCCTGATTACTCAAATTTACAGGAGCTGGGACTATGGTTGCTGCAGTAAGTTGCTCGGTGCAGAAAGAGCCCATTGTTGTTGGAAAACCTTCAAGTTTTTTGATGGACTTCCTGTTGAAAAGGTTTGCAAAGTGCACACATAAGAAAAATAACATTTATTTATCGTCAAAAAAGTGTTTTGTTAAATATGTAAACCATGAAAACATCCATGAGATTATTTCATGTACACTTGTAAAGAAGTACCACCCCATAAATGTAAAGAGCCTACACATCTCATGGTTAAGTTTGACCAACAAGTAGACAAATAATTTCCTGAAAAAAGACTAATGCAAAAATTTAGTTGCGTGACACAATAATAGTATAATTGGATTTATGTTAAAAGTTATTTTCCAGTGATGTCATTCACTTTTATTAGTATAATAGTCGGTCAAACTTAAATCCTGGGGTGCGAGTGCCTTGCATTTGGGAGTGGAGGGAGTTGGTAATACTGCCACATTTAGATAAATAAATGCATGTAAGCAAATGTGTTTGACACGACAAATCTCCCGAACATATCTGAGGTACTGTTTGGAGATCATGCAATCCGTCGATTGGAATTTTACATGAATCGAGAGGGTTGAAACATTATAATTTTTATGCACATTTACGGAAGGTTTTTTGAATCTTACGTATCATACCGACACATTTTGGTCTTCCATTGAAATAAGTTTACACATGAGTTCATGTCAAATGCCCTTGTTCTGCAACTCATAATCGACTGATTGCATGAGCTCCAAACCAAAGATGTTTGGTCAGCTGTTGTGAGAATTTATTTCACCTGAGGGAGAGGACGTAGGTTTAGGTTTTTGGGTTCGCAACTCTTCATTTTGTCAGTTTGCGGCATGCACGAGTTTCTGAATTTTCTCCTTATAGTGCAGTTTATTGCACAGTTGCATCAGTACAGTGAGCTTCACAATGTTCTGAAGTATGCATCGATTGATATCTTAAGCTTTTTATCATCATTACGTTTTACAGCACAGCAAGTAAAAAAAGGAAATATTATCATTATCTGTCCAATTGTTCTCCCATGCTTATCCTCATCTTGCTAAATATTTCTATGTGTGTGAGAAGTGGTATGGTGGCATCACAGTTACACCCTTATATATGTTTATCAATAGTTATCTTTAAAACTTACCCTAAAGTCCTCATTGTTTGTACTGCTACAGCTACAATTTGGAAACGTCAAGAATGTGCATGGTTGGGGATAGACTAGACACAGACATACTATTTGGCCAGAATACTGGATGCAAGACACTCCTTGTTATGTCTGGTGAGAAACGTGTGCTCTTTTTCATGTGTTCTAGACAAGCTCTTCCTTGTACTCAGTCAAGTGCTCAAATTCACCAGGATTTGTGTCTCAATTGCAGGCGTGACTACCTTACCAGAACTCCAGAATGCTTCAAATACCATCCATCCAGATCTTTACACGAACTCCGTATATGACCTCGTTCAGTTACTTGAGCCATAATCATCCACTCCATAACTGGCATTGCAGATGCAGCTCGAGTCCCGAGTCCCAACTGAATTATCAGCAACAATCTCCAGGACCCCTTGAATAACGCCTAACAAGATTTTACACAATCATGTGATTCTGTGGGTTATTTCAACAATAGTCTATTCTTTGGGTAGCTGTTTGTTAGCAACCCTGGCTTGTATCTGTATACCACTTGAGGTGTTGATTTAAGCCTGACCATATACAAGTCAATTTCATAACAACATATATTTGTTATCATGGCATTGCTAAAGCTTATAATTGGGTAATATTGGCAACTTCCAATTATTTTAATGAAGTTGCAGACGCTACGGACAATGTTTGCAAGTCTCCAATTGGCCTTGTGACCAGGAAAATTCTTTAATTTAGGAGGGATCTACTGATATATGTAGTTATATTTGGAGTGCAGCGTTTTCTAGCACATACTACATGTAGCCCCTTTTTTTTAAAAAAATTCGAAAACAATATTTTAAAGTCCCAATAAATAAATAAATAAATAAATAAAAGAATCTAAATGCAGGCAATATTGTATTCTATCAATGTGCAAAATTTCAACTCGAAATACATTGTATTCTAGGCTTTGTAAAAATGACAAAAATGAAGATCTTAAGTAGTGAACAATACATAAATTTGAATCTCCAAAATTTGTCAAATTTGTCTTTTTTTTGTGGCTGGAGATACAAAGTGTTTCAAGTAGAGATTTTGCATGTTGTTAGAATACATCATTGTCAATATCATTATCTAGAAATTCTTTCAGATTTCTTAAAACTTTAAAATAGTGTTTTCGAATTAAAAAATCATGCTATATGAAGGCTCGGCTATACTTGACTTTTCGGGGGTAATCGACACATTTCTTCTCCAAGGGCATATAGAGTTTCTGATTGGGTTTCAGCCAGCACCCCAACACTTCAAATGAACTCGGAAAAGCTTTGCCCACCTAAACATAGTATTTTTCTGGCTGTTCTCGCATGACAGACCGAGCAAAAAAAAATTAGTATTGTGATTTTTGTCCCACTACAAAGCTATAACTTTACAACCCTTTAGTGATCTCAAAAGGAGACCCTACTTCATCTTTTCTGCAATTGTCTTTTTGCAGTCAAATGTTGGGAATATATATGTCCTCGGAGAGAAGAAATTTATCAGTGCTTGAAGCTTTTTGAGACATCAAAGAAAAAGTGAAGTGCCCTTCATGAAATCAATCATCTTGGCTTATTGGAGTTTGGATCATTAGGGCATGGCCAACGCGTAGCCCTAGGGGTGTTGCTTCGCAGGATTTGCTAGGTTCGAGTGGTCCATATTAGCTTCGGCTGCTGCCCCGCAGATGTCAGTGGCTCCTCTGCAAGAGGTTGCCTCTTCGACAGCATGTGGTCTCAGATTTTACCAATGGGATGGGAAAAACTGAACGGGTGCCTCACATGTCCATACTGAGCTGGGTGGTTAGGGGGCGGCAGCTACCCCTGGCCCCATTGCTCGTGCCCTTAGGGACAACATAATATACAGGGTCACAACCAAACTTCTGATTGCTGGAAGATCATTTACTTGAATGAATTAGCCATAGTTAGCGATAGAATAAAGAGAACATGTGTGCAACAGTTCAAAGACTGGCTAGATAATCAATAAAGTATTCTAGTTTTTGAAACTCGTTTGCTATCCCCTTGTAACCGTTTGCTATTAATATAAAAGTTGTGGTGGGAATTTGCCTCAAACTTTGACTTAATTTTTGCATGCCCACACGATAATTGTTGGCAATTTGGTGTAGTTTTAGCCCCACAATGATAATGAATTGAATTTTTAATTCCAAGTTACAACAAACCAAAATATCTTTTGGATAGACTATACTTAGTGGGATAATGTGGATGGTTGCAAGTGACTGCGGTGTTTGAGCTCACCCTTTTGAGAAAATATACTCCACACTAAGAAAGAACCAAGCATTCACCACCCCACACTAAGAAAGAACCAAGCATTAAAAAACACAAGCCAATCGTCTAGAAATTGGATAGTACTAACCACTAGGAGATAGCCACCCAACCAAACGCACTCCTAGTGACTTTGTGAACCGTATGAAAAAACCAAACACACTCTTTGTGAACCGTATGACTTAGCCAAGATTGACCCAAAATTTGAACTTGAAATACCAACTTTCAAAAAACGAGATTAAAATATATCTGTATTATAATTTGTATTCTTTACAAGAAAGGAGGACAATCTTAAATAAACTACTTTAGCCTTGACAATTTCACTTCATGTGCAGCATGTAAATAGACACGGTATAATTTTTTAGCAATATTCAAAGATTCACACTGCACGGGTCATCAAAATCCATTCAAAGAAGTCAAATTTCGAAAAAAAAACTCAAATCAATAGCTGGCCGACCTCACTGTGGAAGTGTGGAGCGGGGAGGGGAACCATCGGCCATCGCTATGATTTCCATTTTCCTCCTCTTCCTTTTCCATCACAGCCAGATCGAGGCGTGGCTGCCTGCTCCCTCTCCAGAACCCTCCTCAGCCTTCTCCTCCGCCAAAACCACCACCGCCGCGGCGCCGGCGCGCCGCCAATGGCGCGGAAAGCTGGGAAGAAGAAAGGGGGAAGCAAACCCAAGTCCAAAACCAAAACAAAAACCCCACCTTCCTCCAGCTCGCCGACATCGGTTCCGCCGCCACCGCCACGGCCAGTGGAGCCTAAGGCGGCGGCGGAGGCGGTCGACGTACTCACCGGGACCGTCCTCCGCAACGTTCTCCGCCGTCTCCCACTCGTCGATCTCCTCCGCGCCGCCCTCGCCTGCCATCACTGGCGCCGCGCCGCCGCCCGCTGCCTCCCCCGCGCCCCTCCCCTCCTCGGCTACTTCTTCCACCCCATCAAAACCCCTCCCGCACCGACCATCAAGGAGGCCGAGGGAACCCATCACGACGCCGTGTTCGCTCCCCTCGGCGCCTCCTCCCCGCGCCACCTCCTCGACTTCGTCCCGGACGCGTCCCGCTTCAGGCTCTACGACTGCCACCAGGGCCTCCTGCTCCTCGAACCAACCGTGCTGCCCCCCAAGGGCGCCCTCCCACGCCTCCTCGTCGTCGACCCGGCCACGCGCCGCCACGCGCTCCTCCCGCCGCCGCCGCGCCGCACGGTGCCCGACGATCGCCACTGGCGCCTCTCCAGGCAGTACGTCGGCTCCGCGCTCTCCTCCCGCGCGCACCCGAGCAGGCTCTGCTTCGAGGCCGTCTGCTTCGCCATCGAGGACGGGCATCCGCGCGTCTGGGTCGCGTCCGTGGACGACGGCCAGTGCCGCTGGCGCGCGCTCCCGCGGGACATGGAGGTCGAGGTCGATTTCGACACCAGGTGGTTCAAGGGCCGCTGCGTGCACGCCGCCGGGAAGCTGTACTGGCACATCTGCAACTCCGGCCGCGTGCTGGCGCTGGACCCTGCCACGCTGCAGTTCTCTTACCTGCTAGCGCCGTCCGTGCTGGGGGACCGTTTCAGCAAGTACCGCGTCGGGGAGACGCCTGATGACGGGCGGCTCTGCATTGTCACCGTGGAGAACCAGGTGATGCAGCTCTGGGTGCGTGGGGAGACCAGGTGCAGCGACAATGGATGGCATGTGGAGAAGGAGATGAATCTTCACAAGGTGTATGACACGGTGCCGGGCCTGCCCAGGGATATGAGGGCCAGGATGGCGAGCATCTGGATCACCGACATCGACGCGGGGCGCACAGGGAAGCTGTTCATCCAGATTTCGGGATACGGGCGCTACTCGTTCGATCTCAAGACTCGCAAGCTGGAGCGCCTGGTGATGAAAGGTGGAATGGAGTATGGGGACCCAATCTACGCCTATCTCCTGGCATGGCCACCTGCGTTTCTTGCTCAAGCGTAATGGCTTGACGATCTTCAGTAATCTGTAAGATCTTCGTTCCCTCTTCATGACATCTTTTGTTCAGTGATGTTGCTTGATAAAATGCTTACTTGCTCAGACAAATTTCCATATGTGCGTGCATCAGCTTACTAGGCTAATGGGGTTGGAAGCACACACGAATCCAGTGGTTTTAGGAACTGTAATGTTCTAAGGGTTTCTTCCAATATGCTTGCGAGATTTGGAATAAGAGAAATCTTTGTGTTTTCCAAAATATAGCCACCCTTGATCAAACAAGAAGCACATCAAATTGGGGATTAGCCGGTGCTAAGCATTTGAGTTTCTTAACACAGGTAGAGTACACCCTTTTTAAAATGCCCTTAGCTAGCAATTAAGCAACCACTTCTTAATTAATGGAAATGGCAAATCTTATGCGTTGTGTAAAGAAATTGATTTCTTTGATATGCTGTTGCACAAAACGGCAAGCAGTGAGAAGTTACTATTCCAAACTAGAAGTTTTTTTAATCAGTTCTTACCTTGCTCACTGTCCTTCTCACTTCTCGCTGGCTAGCGATAATGTATGCTGGCGTTAATAGCGCATATCTTACCACACTGTCCTTCTTACTTCTTGCTGGCTAGTGATAATGTATGCTCACGGTAATAGGGCTAATCACATGCTCTGATCATCCTATTCTGATTACCTTATGAAGCATGTGTGTTACAGCGTCATGTTTCAGTAATTAATGTTCACATTAACTTGAAAGCACTAAATATGCATGAGGTTTGATGGCACTAAAGCACTAAATATGCATGAGGTTTGATGGCATCCTAGCACAATATCCCTTGAATTATTATCTCTTGAAGTGACTTCTGTAGCACATGTTTTTTATTTCGCGTGTGGGAAGTATAGTTTGCGCCAATGTCAACATAATGTTCATTTAATTACCTTCACAAATCACAACTTCTTTTGGATTATATTGAGTTTTAGCACATTCCACTAGTTCTTGTTTAATGTCCTCATAGATAACTAATTCCACGGATGATTGCCAAAACTGAATTCAAGGTAAATGTTATTCATAAAATTTTAGGCATCCAAATATGATTATTTCCACTGGATTTTGACCTTCTGTGAGAAACGTGCATGCTTGTTTTTTTGTTTTAATTTTGCCATGAGAATATACACCATACATACCCCGCATCTTTGGCATTGACGACATGGGTGGGCAATCTCCCATTCCCCTCAACACCAACCTGGTGAGCCATCCCCATCGCCACCGTTGGGGGACGCCACCGGTCGAGGGTGGCGACGTGGCATCTTCTCACGTGATCTGCGGATGAATTACGGAGCGGAGCAGTGACTTCATATCCTGGTGGCATGTGCGTCGGCCATGTTCATGAGCCGGCGACTGACCCACTGACCCATGGCAGTGACTGATCAATCTAGTCGCCGATCTGTCCTATCTGGTGGGCTGGTTGCCGGTTTGTCTGGTTATGGCTTTGCGGTGGAACATGACCTTCCTGTCCGGCAGCTGATCTATCCGGTTGCGGCCACCTGCATTGGGTTGCACCTTCGTCTTCGTCTTCGGGTGAATTCTTGGTTTGGGGACTTTATCATCAAGATTCAGTGGTTCACTTAATGACATGGTGTCGGCTGGCGTGCTGATGGTCTTGGAATGTGCAGCTTCCCCTTGAAACTAAACGACGCGACGCTAGGTGGATTTTAAGGAAAACGACTGTGGACTTTACCATGAATGCTTTTCTTATTGTTTCGTCTTCTGTTTTATGTGTGCATCCTCGATGCTTTGTGATTTGTTGCAGATGACGGGTTTATTTACTTGTATCAGCTTTGTGTTTTAATATAATGCACCATTAAGAAAAGGTATAGGATGTAAAAGCCATCTGAAGCATACATCTTAGTATATTTGAAGAAAAACATATTTTCACTTGTCAATGTCATGGTCCTTAACTACTAGAGATGGAGACAAATATTGCTATTTGTTGTGCAATGTACCATATAATATAACAGATTTTTTTGTTAAAATGACTGGAAATAACCATCATGGTGCTATTTTTAACTTTGACCATTCTTTGGTGGGGGGTTGGGTGAAGATCATATACACTCAAGTGCAGTTGTGCCACAAGCCCACAACCAATTTCCCCTTTCCATTATCTTATCTTTACAAGTTATCAAGGATAAACCGTGATTTTAAGATTATTTTTCTCAATTTGGCCATTAGAAGGCCAGATAAACCTCTAATGGAATGTACCTTGTACAGTACTTCATATGATAATTATGTGTTCTTCATCATCTCATTTCTGGTTAAGTGCCCTTTAGTTCATTGCATGCAGTCAGTAGATATTGGCAGCTCCTGCTATTTACCTATTTTGTTTGGGGACTTGGGATTCTAGGGAATATCCCATTTGGTGCTTCTCTTTTTATAGTTCTCACTAAATCTCAGTATCTGAATGCACATTCTTTGTCATTGAAGAAAAATAAAACATTGTGTTGAAAGAGTGCACATCGGTGGCAGTTTTGAGTTCTAAACAGTAAACACCATGCACATACATGGATTTATTTTTCGGTCTACAAAGTTTTTGACCAATCGCTCTTCTCATTTGTTTACATACAAGTTTTAATCACTAGCTGATGATTCTTTCGTTCCTATGATTCAGGGTGGTGGGTGATGACTACTACTGAGGCAAGGTATGAGCACATCTTTGCTCGAAGTCAGATCACATCTTTTCATTTAGGGTCTAATATATTTGAAGAAAACAAAATGTCATGGTCCTTAACTACTAGTGGATGGAGACAAATATTGCTATTTGTTATGCAATGTACCATAGAATAGATTTTGTTGTTGAGATAATTGGAAATCCATCATCATGTTCTTCATTTTAACCTTCTTTTACCTTTCTTTGGTGGTGGATTGGGTGAACATCATGTTCACTTTTAAGTTCAGTCATGTCATGCCCCAAGCCCACAACCAGTTTCCCCTTTCTATTATCCTTATCTTTATAAGTTATGAAGGATAAACCTGTGGTTCTAAGATTGATTTTCTCAATTTTATACATTAGAAGGCCAAATAAACCTGTAACGAGTAACGAATAAGTATCTTGTAATTCATAAGGATTGTACTCAACCATTTTCCCCTTTATTATCCTTATCTTTACAAGTTATCAAGGATAAACCTGTGCTTCTAAGATTATTTTTCTCAATTTTATACATTAGAAGGCCAGATAAACCCCTAACGAGTAACGAATAAGTACCTTGTAGTTCATATGATATTTGCACGTTTGTCGTCATCTCATTACTTGTTGAGTACCTTGTACTGCCTATTTTGCATGCAATCATTAGATATTTGTGTGTTCTTCATTATTTTTCTCTTTTCGTAGTTCTCACTCTTTCTCAGCCATCTGAATGTATAATCTTTGCCTTTCAAGAAAAATAAATATTTTGTTGAAATAGTGAACATCCGTGGCAGTTTCGAGTTCTAAACATGATGAATCTTCTGCCTACAAAGTTTTTGACCAATCGCTCCTCTCATTTGCTTACAATAATCACTAGCTGATTGTTCTTTCGTTCCTATGATTCAGGGTGGTGGGTGGTGACTACTTAGGAGAGGTATGAGCATGTCCTTTCTTCGAAGTCAGATCACGAGATCTCCCGCTTCGTTCAGGAAAGCTTGACTACTTTGCTGTGTATGAGACATTTTAAGCAATGTGGCCACCATGACATCTAATCATTCTTTGGATTATCATCTAAATAAAACTTCGTTTGTATTTAATGTTTTTCTTGTTGCGAGTACCATGTAACGCTCTCAGAATAGGAATATGGCGTTCTTCTCTCATGCTTGGTCGTTTGTATCTCCTGTGATTATCAGAGCGTGAATTTGTGTGTTCAGCGATAGCTAATCTGGCTGGTGCAAACCCCTGTCCAAGCTCCACCCAAATTTGCTTTGTCTTGTGCATGCAAAATTGCGCGTCATGTCATTACCAATAGCGTGAATTTGTACGTGCAATGCTAGTTCGACAGTTCTCCTTGTTGAATCTGGCTAGTGTAGTGCAGCCTCTGTCCAAGGTCCACCTGATTTGCCTTGTCGTGTGCAGGCAAGCAGTAATCGTTTGTCTAAACGAAAGACAACACTTCACAGCTGGTCAGATTGTAGTCTCGCAGCTGCAAAGTATAGTACGAACCACACTTGGTCAGATTGTAGTCTCGCAGCCGCTTGGATTTTGAAAACCCACGTCCATGGTCGTGGCTCACCTCACTTTCACAGCTGAAGCGGAGCACGTGAGGATTCATTACCATGTCTCGTCTTCCTACGAGACGAACACTCGCTGTAGCCAGGAAGCCAGTTTCCTCTTTCGTGTAAGCGTTCCTGTGTGCTTTTTACTCTGCCGAAAAGCGAAAGAGGAAAGACCTTCTTGTCTCCACGCTGCAGGACACAGCAGGCAAGCAAGCTCTGTGTTGCGGAGTTGAACAATGGAGAATCTGCTGTGGGTTTGTGCGACTGGTGTGATGGCCAAAGCCAAACTGCTGCGGTGGGGGCTGGCGGTGTGGGTGGGGACTGGGAAGCGACCCCCGAACTAGATTATTTTCAGGAGAGTGCTGAGCGTCCACCGGAGGTTGGAAACTTTCCAGCCTCCTTCTCCTGTCGACACGTGTCCACTTTGGTTCCCCCAATCCCGCTTTTGCTCCCAGAAGCAAAAAACGCTTTCGATTGTTATAAAAAAATTGTGTTATTATAGCAATTTTTAATTTTCGTCTAAATCCCCCAATCGCTTCTGGAAGCAAAAACGGTTCGTTTCAAAATAAAAAATATGCTATTGTAGCAATTTTTACCCAGATCCACAATTGCTCCGATGAAACAAAAAATGCTTTATTCGTAATAAAAACTTGTGATCTTATAGCAAAAGACCTTGTAGTAAAACTGAATACTACATAAGCAAAATCGGAAAACAGTTATAGCAAAAATCACAGAACTTTTGTAGGAACAAAAAATCAGGAAACAATTATAGCAAACTCACAGAACAATTTCAGCATTGGTAGCAAAAATAATACTCCCTCCGTTCTTGAATATAGGGTGTATAAGTTTTCCGCACGGATATTAAGACAAGCTATTTTGTACATAGTGTACTAAATTTTTATTTAGAAAAAATGATAAGAGATGAGTTCTTAATTGGTATAAAATGAATACAATCCGTTAAATCGCTCTTTTGAGACTATATTTTATTTTTTGATGAGTCAAATTGTGCATAAATAGCAAATACACCTTATATTTTGGATTTTTATTCAAAAACATATACACCTTATATCAAGAAACGGAGGGAGTATTCAATTGATGCAAAATCACAGAACATTGGTAGCAACAAAAAAATCAGAGAATAATTATAGCAAAATCAGAGAACAATTTCAACATTGGTAGCAAAAACAATATTCAATTGATGCAAAATCACAGACATTGGTAGCAACAAAAAATCAGAGACCAATTATAGCAAAATCACAGAACAATTTCAGCATCGGTAGCAAAAACAATCTTCAATTGATGCAAAATCACAGAACATTGGTAGCAACAAAAACACTAATTGGATGCACTGCCCTTCTCCTTGTTATAGTTTTCTTCCAGATCGAGATTTGCAGCCATGGAGGCCTGCAACACGCAGCTCGAGATTTGGCTACTCCTAAGATTGAGCACACAGTGAGGAACGACTAGACTCCTGATGGCGCACGACTTCTACATCTGCAGCAGCGGAGGCAGCCTCGAGATCGAGTGGGGATGCACCAGCAGGGGAGTTCGCATGGGGCACGGGCGGGCGGCAGCCGGCCGTGCGCCTGCCCGTGGCGGTTACGCAGAGGTTGTCGTAGGTGTATCCATCGGCGAGGACGAGGAGTGGGTGACGCCTCCGGACGGCCTCGTCGGACGCCTCTATCGCGCGTGCTCGCGGAATCACCGGTGGTGCTACTCACAACAACATCTGCGATGGAAGCACCACCACGCGAGGAGGCTGGGGATGAGGAGTGGGCGACGCAGCCGGCCGGCCTCGCTGGACGTCTCCGCCGCGCGTGCTCGCGGAATCACCGGTGGAGCTCCATCTGCAGTTCACCTCGCGCATAGTGGCCATGGCAACGGGAGGATTTTTCTGGGAGCCATGGCGAGAGAAAGGAGAAGAAAACGAGTGGAGGAGAGCTCGTGCGGGAAGGGATAAGGCTGAGCTGTGGGAGTAATCGTCGTCGTCCACGGAGGGACGCGTGGCAAGCGATCTATGCGGAGGCCGGAACCAACGCAGCCTCCGGAGGTTAATCAGCGTTTTTTCATGAGCTCTTTTAATGTGATTGGCACGGTACCGTCGGTACCGTTGCCCAATATTTTTCTGAACCGTTCATTGGCATACGATTTATACCCGCCGCCGTGCGCTCCTTCCCTGCTTCCAATTCCCCGTTTCGTGTAGCGCTGTGGCTCCTTCCCCATTAGATTTGCCGCCGCCGTTCGCTGATTGATTATGCTCGGGCGCGAGGATCCAGCTCGGGCGGGCGGTTCACGAGCAAGGGCAGAGGAGCTCGGGCGTGGGCAGAGGAGATCTGCGGGCGTTCTCCGGCGGGTCGGTGGAGTGGGGCGCGGGGCGCGCAGCCGCCTGGTCGCCGGAGGTGAGCGGTGGAGTGAGGCGCGGGGCACACAGCCGCCTGGTCGCCGGAGGTGAGAGGTGAAGTGGGGAGCGGGGCGCCCATTCGCCGGAGGTGAGCGGTGGGGGCACGCAGCCGCCTGGTCGCCATAGGTAACCGAGGAGGCGGCTTGTTGGCGTGGTCACGCGGCGGCGGGTTGCGCCTATCTGCATCCCTGCTTCGATTTTGGACTCTAAGCTAGGTGAGCTGCTTCCCTGCTTCCAATTCCATGATTATGAACGCATAAATTGAATTAACTTTTGCACATATTGAATTAAATTGATTCACATAGCTTTTGATGTGTGCCTAGAAGAGTACAGGTTCCACATAGATGAGTGTGTTTGCCTCCATCTCACTAGATTTCCATCTTCTGTCGAAAGCTTGGTTAAAGGGTATGGTATTCGAGTTTCACTAAACTTCCATAGCTATTGGGTTGGCATCCATTTCACTAGAGTTATAGCTATTGAATTCAGATACTGGCTTTTACACATAGTCGCATAAGTTATTTTATACCTGCCTAAAGAAGTAAAGTTGGTACCTTCGTAGTTTCAGAGAAGGGACAGTAGATTTTGCAATGTAATAGTATTGTTTTGTTATCTAAGAGAAGAGAATCAACTTTTTAAAATTGGAGGATAGTTCATCTTTATGTTAGACCCCTTTTGATAACACATTTAATTATCGATTTGTATGTGATATGCACGAAGGCATGGCGGATGCACGTGAAATTGTCAGTTCGAGTAACTGTGATCCTGACCATGTATTTTTTAGGCTTGTAGCATTCAATCTGGGCTAGCAGGAGGAGATAAAACAATAGTCACAATAGCTAAGACAACTGAGCTATGCAAGCTGTCAGCATAATTGTTAGCCAGCGGGACTCATAAGTATCTTTGTCTACATTGGGCATCTAGGTGGAAGGTGATGGTAAGTTAAAAGTGATTGCTCGTTGTTAGATTTTTTTAGTGATTGATGATTGCCAAGATGTCTATCTATTATATACTTATTGTACCATGTCAGCAGACTCTTATTATTCAACAATATACTTGTTCTAATAACAGATCAGTTGCTCTAATACAATTTTCTCCTTACTTACAAGGGTTGCTATAGCAAAAAAATTGCTGGGTCATACAATTTAATTACAAACATTATTTTGTGCTGAGTTCATACAATTTTCTCCTTACTTACACTCAGTTTTGAATCTGTTATTCTTCCAGTGGGTCTGTTTTGGAGGTCTGGCAGCACTATATTTCAGTGGAAACAGAAATGGGACATATTCATGAGGCAAGATCACTTTACAAGCGTTGGTATAGCAAAAAAATTGCTGGGTCTGGATCGGAGGTAAGCTCTTCTTGAGCAACTAAAAGAATGTTTCCTTCCCATCTGCTTGGTCTGTAAACCTAAACCAACTGACCAGTGAAATTTCCTGTGCATCGTGCTGATTGATCATTTAGTCTCTACAGTAAAATGTTACGAGATGTTATATATCCAAAAGCACATCGGCCTATCCATGGTAATTAAGTATTAGAGCTGAATTGGTACCCCACCTATTTATTGGGCTATTTATAAGTAGATAAATTGATTATAATATGCAACAGTTTGCAACTAAAATTGCTAAGGGTACATGGGAGGCTAGGTATCTTGCTAGTTTTCTTAATCGCTCAAGTATTGTCTTTTTCGAAAGGGGAGTTATCAGGTTGGGCATGTAGCTGTGTGCCTCTCTATTAGTTCTTCATGAATCTGGTTTTGTCTTAATACATTGGGAAGATAAATGGATAATGGTGGCTGCAATGTTTGACAGGTACAATTTTTGTCGATGGTACAATTTGCTAAACACGAATCTTCTTGCTGTGAAGCTTATGATGTTGACTTGCTGATTGAGATTTTGAGTTATGACAAACTGTACAAATTGTCTAAGACAAAAAGAGAAGAGCATCAGTTCAAGGATGGGTCGAGGAGTGGACAGACTGAATTGTCTTGAGTTCCTGTGTTGGGTCTCTATTTGTTACAGTCATGTACTCATGTTGCTCTTTCTTTTTGTATCTTCTATCTTTTTCTCTCCTTTGTAAACTAGGGTTAATTGGTTCTGTGCCATACCTAGCTGAATTCTATCGGTCTGTGCCATACCCGCGCTGATTCTCTGGTATGTGCCTTGTTTTGCTCGCATATCGGTCAAACACTCGTTTCCCTCTGTTTAACCTCCTTTGACCCGCACTTGCCCTGACTGGTGGGGTCGGGTTGGCGCGGCTCGGCTTGGGCTGACTGGAGTAGTACGACATCCTCCTCCAAGTGGGACCGCTCAAGTGGGGATAGGAAGGGACTAGTCTGACGCCCAGGTTGGGTATCTCCGCCCCAATTAACACCGAATTAACACTGAATTAACTGGATTAACATTAACGGTCATTATAATTTGTTGATTGGTATGTCATTGTTTAGTGAAACTGCTACTACTAATTGAAACTCGATTTATGTTAGGATTCATAACTCGATTTGAAAATTGAAAATCGATTTATAACTCAAATTGAAACTGCTACTACTAATTTAAACTCGATTATATTAGGATTATATTAACAATTACAAAAGATTAGCACTGCATGTAACACTGCTACTATGCCGGTGATGGCCTAATACTACTACTAATCAGTAGCAGTGTAACTAATGCACTGCTACTGCTACTGTCGTGGTGGTGTCACGACATATGCCACGGAGTGGCTAAAATTGGGGGCTGAACGTGCGCTGGGGGATCTGAGGAGGGCTTGCATGCCCCGAGACATGCGAGTGCTAGCTCAAGAACTCACAAGAACACAAGAGGGACGATCAACACAGAAGAAACTCGAACCCAAAACACGCAAACAGGCCGATGTACCCATGTTCGGGGCCCTCGTGGGGAGGTAACACCCCTACTGCTGCCCTAGTCTCTCTCGTATAAGTGTATAGCAGTGGTTACAAAGTTGCTCCTTGAGCTGTTTTCCTCCAAGAATCCTAAGTGCTAGAAGGGGGGAGGGAGTAGAACTCAGAGCAATAAGTTCTCAACAAAATGTGGGCGTCCCTCATGCAGGAGGAGTTATGGCAGTATTTATAGAGCTCTGCCCGGGTTGACCGGAAACCCTAACTTCCCTGGGTCCACTTGGCAGTGAGCCCGGGTTAACGGCAGTGTCGACGTGGCCTAGCCGACCTAGCCGCCGAGCTACCCGAGTAGCCTCTGTCAGGTCGTCATGACCTAGTCCTGGTCGCGCCGAGCTAGTTGATGATGGTCTTCGTGTCAGAGACAAGACTAGGCTTCTCCATGTCGCGCCCCCTGTCAGCACGTTAGTGCTACAGTGGAATAGTCATGTCCGTGCGGTACTTCGCCTTCTATTCCGCTTCCGTGTCAACCGGGATGTGACTTAGCTTCCATGCCATAGATATGATTGTCCTTCCCCTTGACTTCTTTCCCACACAAAGTATGTCGGAGTATCTGTCTTAACCCGGCATAGACATGCCAGACTATCATCCACCCTCCGGCACTCCTGTTACTGAAGCAATTTTACCAGGGCCTTTACCCTACCCGGGGGTAGCCCCCCGACACTAGTCCTCGAAGCTGGTGCAGTCCGACATCCTCGGATGGTGGCCGGGACCAGATTAAAACACAAACTCTCCTTACTTGCCGAGCCCGACATTGTCTTGTCAGGTAGTGAAGTTTCCCGACTTATACATGTCACTCCGACAAAGATTATCCGACTTCATCCTGTCGAGTTATTAGTAACCTGTTCCGACTTTCCTTGCCCGACATAGGTTTCCGATATACCCGGATCTTTTTTCGAAGATCTCTTCGCTTCATCCGTCACCACGAGTTCGCTCTTTCGCCGGGTTATTATTTTATTCCACTGACAGGCCGTCCTGCACAAGCCTCCGCGGGACCCACCAGACGTCAAATCTCCCAGGTACTCGAGTGCGCTTGACTTTGGTGCGCCGTCTCGATTCTCGGTTTTTTTGCGCATACTACTTTTTTTGCGGCGCATGTGGCTGCTTTTTTGGCGCATGGAATTCTGTGGCGCATGGGCTGATTTCTGTGGCGCACCAGTCCCATGCGCCACCGAAATCCTACCCTACAAAAACCTCTCCTAACCTACCCTGCACCACATTATCCTAACGCCACCTCTCGCGCGTGCGCCTCCTCCCGCGCAACGCCGCCGCCACCGGTCGCCTCCTCCGGCGCGCCCACCGCCCGCGCACCGCCGCCGGTCGCCGCCTCCCGCGCGCCCACCGCCCGCGCCCACGCACACCGCCGGTCGCCTCCTCCCGCGCGCATCGACAACCGCGTTCCGCGCCCGCGCACCGCCACCGCTCGCCTCCTTCCGCGCTCCGCATCGACGCCGGCCGCCCTCCGCATCGACGCCGCGCGCCTCGTTGCCTCGCGCACGCTGGTCGCCTCCTCCCTCGCTCCGCATCGACGCCGGCCGCCCTCCACATCGACGCCGCGCGCCACGTCGCCTCGCGCCCGCGCCGGCCTTCCTCCCGGTGAGCTCTCCCCCTGCCCCTTCATCTTCCTTCCGCACATTAGGTGTTTGTTAAAATGCCAAAGACATTTTTTTGCCTAAACTGAAAACTAAAAATGTTATGAAGTGCTATCATTTCAATATATATGCTATGAGGTGCACTATTTTTTGCCCTAACTGAAAACTAAAAATGTCTAAATGCTATGCAAAATATAACTTCGTACTAATATATGCTTCCTATATGCTGAAGGAGATATGCCCTTGAGGCAAATAAATAAGTAGTATTTATTGCATTATCTCATAGGTTTATAATAGGTTTGTGTATTATGCTATAACTGTATTAATCGGAATTATTAATACACGTGTGATACATAGACAACCAGGTCCCTAGCAAGCCTCTATATGAACTAGTCCATTGGGCAACAGTTGATCGAGATTCCCGATCAAGGACAATGACGTCGGTTGACAATGGGGTCATCTTGTTAGTTGAATAAGGTGGTGGACATACGCAAAGTATTGCAATAAGATCGTATTACGATGTTTGTCATTTGCAATAGATAAGAGTATGATAGCTTATTCCTTAGACCGTGAGACCGTACTTATTGATGCTTCGTAGGAGTGCTTTGAGAGCATCAAACGTTGTGTCTTATATAGCATGACAATAACGGTGTCCATATTGGGTATTCCGAAAGAGCATCAAGACGTAAGGATCAAGAGCGGGATTTGTTCATTCTTGTAATGGAAAGATACTCTGGGCCCACTCGGTGATATTGCATCTATATAGCTGCGCAGCTTATGACTAGGTCATGGAGATGTAATATCGCAGACGAGTTAATAACCTTCGTCGGTAACGAGATACAGCAAAGGCATCGGTGTGTCTATGATCATATCTCGGACAAGGTACTATCGCAGAGACAAAGGGAATGAATATCATATTTATGGTTCAACGACGATATTCGTGGAATGCACAGGGGTCGTCATATATTTCCAGGTATCCCTGACGATCATTGGTGAGCGGAGTGTCTCGACCATGTCTGGAGTGTTCTCGAACCGTAGCGTAACAAACTTAAGGTCTTAGCGACGCTAGGAGATAGGTTCTGGAATTTTATAGGAGTTTGTTGGAGAGAGAGAAATGATCCGGAAAGAGTTCCGGTGGTCCGGAAGGAGTTCCGGGGAGATGTGGAATGGTTCCGGGAATGTCCGAAAGTTGTTCGGGTGGTTCCAAAATAGTTTCGGAGTCATGGGATATTGAATTATATATAAATATATTAATTATGAATTAATTGGATTTTTATATTAATTTAATATTAATTAAATAAAGGAAAAAGGGGCTCCCACCTAAATGGGCCCTAAGAGGGCCCAAGAAGGGGAAACCGCACCCCACAAGGAAGGGGAAGGCTTGGGCCTCCTAGTCCGAGTTGGACTAGGAGTGGGAGAGCCCATGGGGGGTTCGGCCGAACCCCCCTCCCCTCTCCTCCTTTAGTCCCACATGGGGGAGCCAAGGGGGTTGGCACACCCCCTTCCCCCATTATATAGCAAGGCATATTAATTGATTTAATTCACAGGAAAATCCAATTAATTCCCGATTTCTCTCTCGATCTCGTGGTTCCCAAGTCGGAGCCGCGCCGAGCTGAGGAAGGGGGTCTCTCTCCACCTAAGCCATACCGCAGAGCGCCGTTGCTCTGCGGGATTCCAGATAAGATCTACTCCTGCGATTTCAGCTGGATCTGAATGACCGGGAGTTGTCGCTAAGCTCCGTATGTTTGCGAGTGCTCGGAGGCTACTCTTCTGAGGAGCTTGGGCGACGTCGTCTCGCCCCCTGCAGCCGCCGCGCCACCTCCCCCTCTGCTACCGGCGCACCAGCCCCGGTGCTGGCGCTCTGCCTTCTTCCGCCCGACGCCCGTCGACGCAGATCATCATCGACACCCCGGCATCATCGACTTCGACATCGCGACAAGTTCTTCGCGACCTCGAGGTCGGCTACGTACGACTTCATCGTCAACGCTTGTGCGGGAGCGTAATCCCCGCTATCGGTCTACATGGAGGTAATGTAACCCGTTCCGCCACCGTTATCGCATGTACTAGATAGATAGATCCTGGCTAGTTAGGGTTTTGTACGCTAGAAAATTATTGTTTTCTGCACCGTAACCCCTTCAGTGGTATCAGAGCCGATCTATGCGTAGTACTGCTGGTACGGTTAGAACTCATGTTGAATGAGGGCGTCTTTCTTATATTTGCTACCCTCTAGCGTGCACTTGCGATGCCTTCGGTATTGAGTTGATGAAGCGGCCCGGACCGACTTTACGCGTACGCTTACGCGAGACTGGTTCCACTACTGACATACGGCTTGCACCGTATCTGTGGCTGGCGGGTGTCTGTTTCTCTCTCTCTAGTCGGCAAAACATTTTCAATGGAGGGCCCGAAAGGGATGCTTAAACATGCAATTATACGATCGACGTTGTGGTACAAAGTTCATAGGTAGGGAAGCGATTCTCTTACGAATAAGCCTATTTGCCACGTAAAACTTGCAAAACTAAATAAAGCTAGAGGCGTCTAACTTTGTTTTGCAGAGGCGTTATTTCATGTGACATGGTTACGGTAAGTTTTGACATTACTCGTACTGTCGGAGGCAATGGAGGGCTCTGTAGACTCGGAGCCATGCCGGGGCGCCGGGGGCCAGGCACATGGCGCCATGAAGGTCCAGGCGCATCGACCATGTCACATCGCACTTCATTGCATCATTATTGTGTGCTGTTGTGTGTGCATCCTATTGATTGCTTATATGCTAGATATACAACGGTAGCATCATAAATAGGATGATCCCTAACAAATACCAAAATTGTGTTCTCCCTCGTTGCGCACCACCAAGAAAGTTCTACGTTATGAGGCAGGCCGTGATGATCGGGTGTCACACATCTCGTCGTTCGCATACAGTGGGTGTAAGCCATGTTGCACGCGCAGGGTCTTCGAGGTTTGATTGGCGAGCCTAGCATACTCAGAGGTATGGCCTCGGAACACGGGAAGATCGAAAGATCGAGCACGAGTCATAGAGTTGTTATGATCGACATTTTATGTCCACCTTTGAAGCTGTGCTGCCGGCCGTGATGATCGGGGGTGGTGTAGTGGATGGGGGTCGTGTCATCGCCATTATTATTTTAGGGATAATAATCTTGGTGTGGTGTGCTTTTAGATAATAAGATTATGAAACTAAAACTCACCTACATATTATAAACTTAACCTTACCTCTTTTGCGATCACATCTGTAGACTACGCAACTATACTTCGGTTACTTCCTCAAGAGCCCGGATGTTACATTAGAAGCCGACGGGTCCAACTTCATCAGATGGTACATGGGTTTTAGAAACATTCTCGAGCACAACAACATTCTATATGTTCTCGATGAACCGATAGGAGAAGGACCAGGAGATTCTGCTAGCGAGGAGGAGGAAGATGATTTCCGTAGGCGTCGAGACATATTCATTGAAGTGGAGATCACCATGACTGTATGCCTGGCACCCGAGTTGAAAGAATTGTTTCGACGCAAGGAGCCAAGCGTCATGATGGATGCGATAAAGACGCACTTCGGGGATGAATTAAAGCGTGAGCAATTCAGGAAGCTTAGAATGTTCCAGACCGTTCACATGGAGGAGCATACCTGTCTGAAGACACATTTGAAGAGATTGTATGACATCTACTTCCAGCTGACGATGGTCTTCGATTACTGGATGGCAGATTCTTGTGCCATTCGGACTGTCCTGATATCTCTACCTCCTAGCTATGAGAAGCATGTGCGCAAGTACATTTTGAAAGCCGACGATATGAACTTCTACAAGTTCGTACGTGAGTTCCAGTCTCTGAAGGTTGATTCCATCGAAGGAGAGATCTTCGATGCTACAGGTATATATTTGATATATGCAGAATTATGTATTCGCCCATGGTATATGATGAAGTTTTTGATAATTGCTCTGTTTGTGAAACAGGTCCTGATTATCACATATATGCGGCGCAGTTTGATGTGACCTGGCGCTGAAGCTGGTAGTCAAGGAGTTGATGGCCTTTTGGTGTTCACGTCCTCAAGTTATCATAGTTATCATTAATAATTTTTGATACGATCTTTTGTAATAGTGAGCGAGTGTGTGTGTCTTGACTGTTGCAAGACAAAGTTATTCATGTAATAAGACAAGTTAAGTTGTTTTATGTTATGGAACAAGTCAGTTGTTTTATCTTATGAATAAAGATTCCACATCTCAGTTACATTGATTGTATGATAAGTATTCATAATTATAGAAATGATAAAATAGCGTGTCCTATGAATAAGAGTTCTATTACTAGAACAAACACCGTCGAGTTTAGTCATAAAAGCAATGAAAGAAGTAATGGATGTTTTGGTCCATTTAAGTATTTCAAGTGCTGAGTTGATTAAGCCTGAAATCAAGTATTGAAGTTACAATGCTAGCGGAAATTAATTGAGTGTCATTTTAAAATGATTAATTAATGGTGTTTATTGTTTGATCCGAATTCCTCCATGACTTTGGCAAATAGGAGTATTTGCCCGATAAATTGTGGAGTCTGAGATTAATTTGATAATAGATCAAATGGGGTTTTTCAGAAGAAAGATTAGTGAACATTGTATTCACAGAATTCGATCCAATGACAGTATTTTTGAATTATGTTTTCAACACAAGAGACTTGTGGAAATTTGCTTCACAAAATTATAATGTCATATATAGTGATATGTGGGGAATTATAATCATGCTCTATTTTAAAATAAAGTATGGTCTGCCAGAATCAGTCTTAAAATCTCCTAATATGTTCGAAACATTATAGTCGATGTCCACTTTAGAAAATAGATATTTTTCTCAACGAGAATTCATAGGATCGACAGTAGTGTCGACGTGTATATGATTATGCGATAATTCTGAATATACATGAGTAGTTCTTTGTAGATTGCTCGCATTGGATGAGAGTGTATTCTCAAAACCAAATAGAAACAAAACTTAGTTTGTTGTCTATGTAATTCCGAGAAAAAGATGATTTTTCGAGTTATGGTTTATGGATTGAAATTAGAAGTTTGGAATAAAGTGTCGGACTTATGTTGGAAGATGTTCCAAAGAGTATATGTCTGCTAATGAAAGTTTAGTGATTAAGAGTGAGGGAGACTAGAAAATTGTTTTCTGCTTGCAATCCTCTTCATAAAGATCATAATATTTTCATGAAAGAAACTTCTAAATAAAGTGTTGTTATATTTAATATTGCTGTCGGGTCACAGCACTGTATTAAGTGTTACAGATCTTGTTGACAGATCAAGGTGCGCTTTATGAATACAAAGAAAGTTGAGAAAATATCGGAATACGAACAAAGGCTTTTTGAGTCTGGAAATCCAAGGTTACATTTTAAAGGATTAAAAGAGTAATTGTTGCTGCAATTCTTATTAGAGGAATAAGATTGTTTAATCGTCATATAAGTTGTTATATGATAAATGTGACTATAAGAAAGACGCGGTAGCATGTCTTGTCAAGAAATGTGTCTTGGACAAGATCAAAATTTGTTGACTACATTTATGTAGACGTGCTTGAAGTCTGAAGGATTTGTATTAATGTAATACTGTAGTTTGTATTAAATTCGAATTGATAGTAGATCAATGATTTTGGTTTGACCAAAATGTCGATTTAAGTGGGAGTCATAGTTAGTTCACTCAGGTGAAATATGTGAAGAGCACATTTTTGAGTGGGAGCTCAGGAACTCAAATATGTGGATGACACGTTTTTGAGTGGGAGCTCGTGTTGTCAAATATGTGCGGACATAATTTGAGTGGGAGTCGAATTCACCTTGTGTAGTTAACACATTGTGAAACTGTACCAATAGAATAGGATGAAGTTGTGAAACTATTTGAAAGTTAGTGTCTATTTTGAAATAGCACGGAAATTTTAAATAGTTAGTCGAGTTGTTTTGGATTATATCTGAGGAGTCAAATAGAATCAGAAGGATGGTCCTTTGGAATCCAATTGATCATTAGGAGTAATGATGCGTGAAAGTAATGATTGTATGACATGTGGGTCTATTATGTAATATTAGACATCATACAGAAATCATATTATCTGCTCGATGAAGTATAACCGATGTTCTTGGAATAAGAGCAGTTATGAAAGTAAATTTGGAATTTACTGGAAGTAGAAGTGCGTTAGTTAAGAGATTGACATTTGAATGTCAAGTTTTCTGCATTGGTGTGAAAGTTTGTAGATATCGCGAGTTTGTAATTGTTACAAGGGGCTCTGTATGGCTGAGTGTGTTTTTTCAAGGCAGTTATCTGGTTAGTATAATAAGAGTAAGCGCTGGGAAACAGAAGTCTCACTTAGTTACGGTATTTGCATATATGTTGTTGGACAACATGGTGATATCAAGCTAGTTGATATCAGTGAATCGCAAAAGTTTGCACAAATCGTGTGTTGTGCAGATTGTCAGAGTAACACTCTTCCACAAGCAAGCATCATCGAATGATTCTTATTTGATAAGGGATTTTGATAAAGTAAAATGCAGCTGGTTTATTTGTACTCTAGTGCAAGTGGGAGAATGAAGGACATATGCCCTAGAGGCAAATAAATAAGTAGTATTTATTGCATTATCTCATAGGTTTATAATAGGTTTGTGTATTATGCTATAACTGTATTAATCGGAATTATTAATACACGTGTGATACATAGACAACCAGGTCCCTAGCAAGCCTCTATATGAGCTAGTCCATTGGGCAACAGTTGATCGAGATTCCCGATCAAGGACAATGACGTCGGTTGACAATGGGGTCATCTTGTTAGTTGAATAAGGTGGTGGACATACGCAAAGTATTGCAATAAGATCGTATTACGATGTTTGTCATTTGCAATAGATTAGAGTATGATAGCTTATTCCTTAGACTGTGAGACCGTACTTATTGATGCTTCGTAGGAGTGCTTTGAGAGCATCAAACGTTGTGTCTTATATAGCATGACAATAACGGTGTCCATCTTGGGTATTCCGAAAGAGCATCAAGACGTAAGGATCAAGAGCGGGATTTGTTCATTCTTGTAATGGAAAGATACTCTGGGCCCACTCGGTGATATTGCATCTATATAGCTGCGCAGCTTATGACTAGGTCATGGAGATGTAATATCGCAGACGAGTTAATAACCTTCGTCGGTAACGAGATACAGCAAAGGCATCGGTGTGTCTACGATCATATCTCGGACAAGGTAGTATCGCAGAGACAAAGGGAATGAATATCATATTTATGGTTCAACGACGATATTCGTGGAATGCACAGGGGTCGTCATATATTTTCAGGTATCCCTGACGATCATTGGTGAGCGGAGCGTCTCGACCATGTCTGGAGTGTTCTCGAACCGTAGCGTAACAAACTTAAGGTCTTAGCGACGCTAGGAGATAGGTTCTGGAATTTTATAGGAGTTTGTTGGAGAGAGAGAAATGATCCGGAAAGAGTTTCGGTGGTCCGGAAGGAGTTCCGGGGAGATGTGGAATGGTTCCGGGAATGTCCGAAAGTTGTTCGGGTGGTTCCGAAATAGTTTCGGAGTCATGGGATATTGAATTATATATAAATATATTAATTATGAATTAATGGGATTTTTATATTAATTTAATATTAATTAAATAAAGGAAAAAGGGGCTCCCACCTAAATGGGCCCTAAGAGGGCCCAAGAAGGGGAAACCGCACCCCACAAGGAAGGGGAAGGCTTGGGCCTCCTAGTCCGAGTTGGACTAGGAGTGGGAGAGCCCATGGGGGGTTCGGCCGACCCCCCCCTCCCCTCTCCTCCTTTAGTCCCACATGGGGGAGCCAAGGGGGTTGGCACACCCCCTTCCCCCTTTATATAGCAAGGCATATTAATTGATTTAATTCACAGGAAAATCCAATTAATTCCCGATTTCTCTCTCGATCTCGTGGTTCCCAAGTCGGAGCCGCGCCGAGCTGAGGAAGGGGGTCTCTCTCCACCTAAGCCATACCGTAGAGCGCCGTTGCTCTGCGGGATTCCAGATAAGATCTACTCCTGCAATTTCAGCTGGATCTGCATGACCGGGAGTTGTCGCTAAGCTCCGTATGTTTGCGAGTGCTCGGAGGCTACTCTTTTGAGGAGCTTGGGCGACGTCGTCTCGCCCCCTGCAGCCGCCGCGCCACCTCCCCCTCTGCTACCGGCGCACCAGCCCCGGTGCTGGCGCTCTGCCTTCTTCCGCCCGACGCCCGTCGACGCAGATCATCATCGACACCCCGGCGTCATCGACTTCGACATCGCGGCAAGTTCTTCGCGACCTCGAGGTCGGCTACGTACGACTTTATCGTCAACGCTTGTGCGGGAGCGTAATCCCCGCTATCGGTCTACATGGAGGTAATGTAACCCGTTCCGCCACCGTTATCGCATGTACTAGATAGATAGATCCTGGCTAGTTAGGGTTTCGTACGCTAGAAAATTATTGTTTTCTGCACCGTAACCCCTTCATATGCTAGCTAATAAGTGTATTCACTAGTTTTTGTGCACTTGTGAAACTATGTAAGTAAGAATTTGTGCACCGTTTTTTGTGTTTGAAAGCACTGAAAAAGGGGCACTGTTTGTGCTTGTGCTTAACCTTCTTTCATGAATTAACTATGCTCAATTGGATGATGATTAAACCGTGTTGCATCTTTAGAGAGGTGTCAGTGAACCATGTTGTCTGAACATATATACAATGTTCATTCCACTTTATTCACTGACACCGTCTATAAATTTCATATGTGACTGATCAATTCCATATGAGGCCTTGCTTGTTTTTGTTCGGTGTTTTTTAATTGCATTTTACTTTTTGTACTATTTATCATCTTGTGATATGCCGATGATTAAAATGTTGTGATACAGGTTCCATGGGTGGGGCTAGTGAGCCTTGTGATATGCATGAGTGCATAGATCTCGGACATCCTACCTGGCTCACTAGCTCCATCCCTGAAGCATGTCACTTCTAATTATGAGGCCTTGCTTTTTTTGTTGAGTGTTCTTTAACTTGCATTTTACCATCTTTTGTTATGACAATGATTAAAATGCCGTTACAACATGAAATCCCGAGATGGAGTAAGTGTGGAGACCTAGCATACCACTGCATGGTGTAGTATGCTATAGTCGTTGACATAGCACTAATGCATCACCGTCCACCAGTGTTACGTCATCAGAGTGGTACAACAGAAACATCGCAGGTCCAAGGCATGACTATAGATTACAAACAGAAAATCCAAAACAACAGATCTTTAGAACCTCCTCGAAACAATGAGGCAAGGCCCTAATAAAAGAACATCAAATGGAAAATCTTGGAGGAACTAACCTATACTAAGTCTACTTCTAATACGGCTAGGCTTGCAATTGCGCTATAGCAACGCCTACAGAGATAGGTTCGATGACTAGGAATCTATCCTATTTTACACTACGCCTTCATTTGTCCTCCGTCTTCCTTCAATTGCTTCAACTCGATGTAGTTGCCTTCTTTGGTATCTTGAGTTTATCCGTCTTTAGAGTCTTCATAGCCTAAAGTGCTGCCTTCTTGTGGTTCTTCATGTCTAGCAGCGGTTTAGGAGGCAAGGGTGAGTAACAGCGTTACCCAGCAAGTTCATTATGCAAGGTGGGAAGTTTGATGCATAAATACAGCCACAGACATTGTCGTAGGTTATTACAAGTTTTCGAAAACATTTCTTTAAAAGGTTGCTTTTATTCCGAAGACTATGCTCGTCAGGAGTCACAGGGCTAGGGCTTTGAGGAGCCTCCTTTCCTGCTGCGTTCGTCGTTCCATCCTGGAACATGGAGTAACATGTCACATTCATACACTCTGAAGAGGTGCGCTGCTTTACCCATAAGAGATCAAGACCTTGTTGCACAACCGGGCGAATCTTTCCCGTCCACACTTCCTTGGTGTGGGGCCCAGTCAGTAATCCAAGCCAATCACTGCGCCTTTCCACCATCCCCGCACACCCCCATCACTTCAGTTTACAGGTTGATGGGAAGTCCAACTTTCAACCTGATGACCATTTGAAGCCCGTCTCAAACTGGTCCTGAAGCCAACCTTCAATAGATACTAGACATTCGGCCGTTGTGATTCACAAGATAGACATCTCCCGGTAATACGGCTTTATCCTGGAACTGCGAACTCGCAACGTCAAACAAGCCCACCGATAGACATCTCCCGGTAATATGGCTTTACCGGTGGCTTGTACGCACTACCCGGCCCAGAATAGTACCGTTGGTGTACGAGAGGAAAAGGGTACAACTGACTTCTCCGTCCCATTTCAGATCTCATGGTTGCGCGTAATATTCGGCGCAAGAATCACTGGCGACATTTGTTGTTAAGTCCTAGGTGATACTTTCCCTTGCAAATGGAACCTACACCATAACATTCTTACCGTGGTCCCATCTGCCAGCCATATGAGATTACCACCTCACTGGTGGATAACCATAGTCATATTATTATAAAATAAGTTTTCTGCCCTTTTTGTGTGATATGCAATACTAACAGTTTGAAAATAGTTTCTTAACAAATATTTCAATAGGACATGTATAAAAGGGATGAACTTGCCTTTTTGACTGCAAGATTATGCAGCCAGGGTCTTCGGTATAATATAAACTCCAAGAAATCTGGAAACAACATCATTGGTCCGGTAAAGACTAATGTTTAAAGAAGCATCATGATTAATGCATAAGTATGAGGTGCATCGCAAAGTACCCCGTATCTCACTCTCGGAGGTTGTGTGTTGTTTGAGTTGGGTGTTTTCATTTAGAGTTGTTTTGTCTTCAAGTTTACTTCACAATCAAGATGAGTTGTTTAACATTAATGTTCAGGTATCATGTTAAGCATAAGCGTAAAGTAAAACCACATATAAACACTCAATGCTTGCTTTAGGTTGTGTTCATCTTATGTTGGTGGAAAGCATGTATGAACTTTGATTAGGTAGAGAACTAGTGTTATATTACATGATGGCAAAAATAATAACTTTTGAAGAACATAAGAATGTAAACAACCGTTGGTATTATATGAAATAGTTGAGGGAAAAGTTATATGATTATTCTTCTTTGTGTGTTTTACCCAAGACATTGCAATACAATTTTATTTCAGTTAAGCACTTACTTCTAAACTTAGAATTGTTTCTTGTGGATGAATGATTTATGTTTGGAATATAACAAGTTACAAACTACCATAGTGTTATCAATTCATTAGGTGTTTATTAATGATTTTCACTTTACCAAGTTATAAGCAAACAAGAAGTAAGTAATACATGAAATAAGTGGAACATTCATACAAAGTGGATCTAAGTAGTTTTCAGATGTTATTGGATTTTTATTTATTTTAAATGAGTACCAAATAGTAGTAGAATAGCTTTCATAAGCTTATACTTTTATTTTGTTTTTTATTTTTAATTAAAAAATAATAATACTTATTTATTATTTTCTAAAATAGAATATTATTTTAAAATAGCAATAATTGTATTATGAATATTACATTTTATAATGAAATTATATTTTCAGTTTTAAAAAGAATGTATGTGAAATATTTAAATGAAGTTTGAAATGCATCCAGAATAGCATTTCAAATAACTCCATATTTAAAAGATTAAGTGATTTGTATTTTGAATTTTATTTTATTTTTCCATTTTATTCAAATACAAATTATAATGATATAATTATTTAGATTTTATGTTTCTGATCATTTGGATATAAAAATTATATTTTTCTGATTTGATATGAATTACTTATGAGTTTACAAAGTTTGTATGAATTTCTGGAATTAATATATGAAAAGGAAATCAAGAAAATGATTTAAAATCGATTTGCTGACGTCACATGACGTCAGCGATGAACTTCACTCCCTGCCGAAGACCAATTCGACGAATAAGCAAAGTTTTCTACAAATTGGAGCGAGCACAAGCTAGAGGGAACCTAGGCGAACCTATTGGTGGCGGCGCTTTGACCAAATGGTCACTGGAACATCGTCGGCGACGAGAAACGCGGCGACGGCGCTTGGCTCACGGTGGCACGGCGATACAGTGCGCAATAAAGAAGGAGAAGAGGTGCACGAGCACCGTGGGCTCACCCTGAGCACGACGAGACGCTCGGTGAAGTGAATGGAGGTCGGACGGCGACGAGCTTGTCCAGAATGGCCGGCGACCGGAGTTGGAGAAGACGATGCAATACTCGGCACTCCGAGCTCCTCCACACGGACGACTCGAGGAGAAGGGAGAAGGCTTCATGGCGGATCTTCCTAGATGCTCGGCACGGCGAGGGATGGCCGGAATCGACGCCTATCGCCGGCGCACGGCGGCGGACAGAGAAGCTAGGGTTAGGTTTTCGTGGTGAATAAAGAGAAAAGAAAGAGACGGGGCAAGTGAGGGATGATGTGAGAGATGAGGACGGCTCTTCGACGTCCTTATCGCCGCGGGAGAGCGAAGAGAAGCGAGGCACGGCAGCGCAGCGGCGACGACACGCTCCTCTGCTTTCTGGCCGGAGGAAGAAGAAAACAGTTTAAAGATGATTTTGCATAAAACCCCCTGGAGTTTTGGGAAACTGCCAAAACCGTTGAAATAGGTCCTTGTCTCCTGTTTTGGATCTGTTTATGATTGTGAGAATTGCAGAGAAGTCCTGGAAACTTTATAATTGAGATAAAATGTTTATTTCCTTTATATAATTTTCATTGCTAGGTATATTTTGAATTATTTTATCCTTTTAATTGAGTTTGGACATATTTAGTTATTTTCCTTCCATTGAAATTTATAACTTTCAATTGATTAAATTTTTAGGATGCATTTAGGAATATGAGAATATTTCCTATGCTATCATTTGATTTGGAATTTGTTATTTCCAAATTATCAATTGATTTGAGATTTTGTTTTAAAGAATATATGTGAACATGAATATTCCATTTTGTTATATTTTGTTGCTTCCACTAAATCATTTTTATGATGCATTATAACCATAGGGAAAATTATTTCTATGACATTACTATTAATTTCTAATTTGTTTCCATCAACTTCTAAAATGATCTAGGTTATGGATTTTAAAATTATTGAAATATTGGAGTACACCAATTGGTGGTATGGTGATTTAAGTATTTCATACCACACCAGATTATGGTTTGATGGAAATAAAAAAATGGGTCATTGTGATTCCTAAGAAGGTATACACAATGCTTTATGTCAAATCCATGCTAAGCATGAGATATTGCCAGATGGCTTTTATTTGTGATCCTTAAAAAATAAATCATGTGGAAACATGATCAATAATTTATGAAAGCACAAGATAGGAATTGCTGCCTAAGGTTAGGTCGTATGGTGATAAGATGATGGGTTTAGACTTCTTCTCATTCCATCCTCCAGTTAAGATGGAGTAAGAAGGATACATTCTTTCTTGATATAGTTAATCTATTAGGAATATATCTAATAATAGATATATTTGAGTTTGTGAAATGGGTATTCTTGAACATATATCAGCTAATGCTTCTAGATGATTAATTTGCCATATGTCCAAGATTATCTTTTATTGAAAATGAGTTCTTGGGTTCATCCAATGGATGATTATCCATTAGTGATATAGTGGCTCCCCTATTATATGATTCTTCATTCAGATGGTCATGAAAGTTGATACATGTGACTCTGATATATGTATATTGATTATATACTCTTATGATTTGGCATTACTTTCTCTTTGGTTATGATCCCCTTGGAGAAACACCATAAATCTATATGTGACTTTACTTTGGCATTGATCCTTTTGAACAAGAAGTAGATATTCAAGACAAGTTCTTCTTGTCCTGTATGGAATTTCCAACATCACTTGTCTCACCCTTGTGGTGAGGACAATTCAATTTAACCAAACCATCTTTCTTGGTTGGTGGTATGTGAATGTATGTGTATTTTATGACATCAAAGAACTTGATGTACTGGATGATCTATCCCACTATTCATATGTATATGGCACTCCATTGTTTGTGCATACCAAAATGAGTTGTCAACAAGGTTGCAAAGCTTGTTATCAATCTATTTCTATATCACACTAACATTGTAATGTCCTACCATTTCCTGAGAAATTAATAAAGATGGTTGAAGATGAAAGAGTTTCCAATTCTTCATGCTTGATTGGCATAACACTTCTATGTCCATCAAATGAATGCTTCTCTATGTCTTCTTGTTGTATTTCTTCCCTTCTCGATATCTTCTCTTGTTGATGCCTTCGAGAAGATTGGGAGATAAGGAAATATGATGTCAAGATAAAAGTGGAAGATCTAGGTTAAGCTTTAGGTAATTCAATTGGTCTCCAAGAATGTCATGGTTTCCAGGTACTAGAAATATGTCTAGCACAATTGATAAGAATAGATGATCAGAGAATAACTAAGAATAGTGGTTTTGGTCATTAACTCCTAAATATTGTTTTGATGTAACAAGTTTTGTTTTCTTTAGTGTAACCTCTCATCGTGTATCTCTTTACCCCAAAATAAGGTTTAAGCCAAGATCATCTCGAAGTTTATAACGCTCAAGTTGATGATCTACTTCAGTTCCACCAACTCAAGTGAAACTTAAATCACTTAGTGTTTTGAAAATTAAATGCGAAAAAATTATCCGGATTTTCTGATGCATGAATGCATTGCACACTCCTGTGTCCACTCTATTTCTGGACTCTAAGTTCTGGGATGTTACAGTCTCCCCTCCTTGAACTAAACTTCGTCCCCGAAGTTCGTACTCTCTTACGTTTTGGATTGAGGATCCGTCTTGTATATAAGTTGGCAGTTCTCAAACTTCATGTTGATCCTTAATGGAGATAATTGGTGTATCCCCAAATCCATATTTTTCCTTGAATCCTCTTTTGACTTAGTACTTTGCTAACTCTCAACTCCTTTGATTATGTGATTCCTTCTTGGAATATTCCACTTCTAGGCATGTCTTATTGTAAATCTCCTGGGATCAGGCTTTATCAAATCCTTGTTAGTCCTATTAATAGCTCTAAGTAACTTTCTTCACGTAATAGCTGACCTACTTTGGAAGGTACTTAAGGTTTTAGGAAGTCTTACTACGGTACAATTTAGTTTTGCTTGAACCAACCTTGGTAATGGCACTATACATAGTCCACCCAAATATGATTGGACAAGATGGTTTGCTTTATAAGGTTTACTTAGTCGATTTCCTTTTTCTCGTGTCATCTGGAATCTTCATAATACACTCATCCTAGTGATGCAAAGCGGTCTTCTGATATGTTTTACTAGGTGATTTCTCCTACCCACTTCTCCTGTCATTTGCTAAGTTGGAACCAAGGAATGCCCTTTACTGACAAAAGCAGTTCAACAACTTGGTTTTGTCAATCACCACTTCAAATCTACTCCTTTATTTACTCCCCTCCTTAGATTTTTGTAATGGTTTCCACACTTCGGGTGTACCAACATGGGTCTTAGGGTTGGGATCATGGTCTTTGTATACCTTACATTTACCTTTATATGATCTCACAAGGAAAACTGCGGTGTACCCACTCAATTGTGGATATCCGAGGTAAATTCTCCAAACAATCTTCCCGCTAGAAGGTCCTTCGTCTCTTCTGATGCCAATACTTCTGGCGAATCCCGGAATTCGTAGTTATACACAACTGTTATGTGCTCTTAGACATGTTAGCCGAGAGTTACTGGGGTACCACTCCCAGGCAGAATTGCACTGCAGGCGTGCCGGGAACACCGGTCACACAAACCCCTCGGAAGACTACCATGCTAATAATAACCAAGAATGCATAACAAAGAATCCTAGAATCTTGTTATTGTCAGACTCGACCTCTAAACTATACAGAAATGCTATGTGTCACTGGTCATGATACGTAACCAAGGGTCCCTGGGTTTACCAATCCCAGACCGATGCTCATCGGTAGGCGTGCTCGGAATGGATCACCGGCACACAACCCCTCAGTTGCGCCATAACACGGGCATAGCCAAAACTGCATAATAAAGAACCCAAGAACAACAAGTCTTCATCTTCATGCAAGTCTTCATCTTTGTCCTTGGAACTCGTCTTTTCCTTACACGAATTCCTATTCTATCTAGATCTATAACATTAAGCCATAACTTGGTGGTGCAACATGCATTTGCACATCAAGCGAAGCTTCAGGAATAGATCTAGTCACACAAAGAACCAATAAAATCCAAGAAATCCAAATGATATGCATATATGCATATGTAAAGACTATAACATAGTACTTTGAGTATAACATCTCTCGTACTAAGGCTTATATATATTATAGTATGATGCACACATATAGAAAACATATATAGGTCTCTACCGTTTTATATTAAGATCTATGCTTCATCCCTCTCTTTGTCTCACTATTTACCCCAATAAACCACTTACAACAGGATAAATCTATGAGAAAGTGGTTCAAACTACTAATTGTATAGTATCATATGTAACCTAACTTACTTATTATGTATGCTACTAGTTGTGGTCCTACTTGGTACTAACCTCACACAATCTCTCAAGATTGCGACATGGTTACAACATTATCTATTACCTCACCATTATCCAACCTAAATGTCTTCTATGACTTCCGTCAAGATCCTAGACCATACATTCTTTCTTTTATCAAAGTTAATTTCTAGATGATTGTCACAATTAACTTTCCTATCATGGTTTAGGAGCTAAACTCACCATGGGATTTTCTCTTATTAGATTACTATCATCAAACTTCTTATCTTTTGGCGTAACAATATTAACTCAATAAGGACTCTACACCATCACGCAAAGAATCACAAGTGACTCTCACGTGGTTAGTAGTTGGGGTTATACTAACTCAGATAGCTTCTCTTTAAAAGATTCCACCGTGGTCATATTTCATTTCATTAAACACCAATGGTTATAGAACAAGCTTTACTAAGTCATACCTACTAAGGATGAGATACGTACATATTCATTAAAAGAATAGATACATAACTTTATCTAAGAAGAGATAGGAACTACTTCTTCCAATAAGATATGAAAGAAGATTTTTACTCTAGTGTGATAAGGTCATTCTCAAGTGAATATCCATCACAAGTACTAAGAAGTTTGTTTTAGGTAAGATGGCTACCTATAGTCACTACCCAACCTACAGGTCTCCTTTAGAGGGTTTTAATCCTAGGGTCAAAGCATTTGCTCTGATACAAGCTGTGGAGACCCAACATACCACTGCATGGTGTAGTATGCTATAGTCGTTGACATCGCACCAATGGGTCACCGTCCACCAGTGTTACGTCATCAGAGTGGTACAACAGAAACATCGCAGGTCCAAGGCATGACTATAGATTACAAACAGAAAATCCAAAACAACAGATCTTTAGAACCTCCTTGAAACAATGAGGCAAGGCCCTAATAAAAGAACATCAAATGGAAAATCTCAGAGGAACTAACCTATACTAAGTCTACTTCTAATACGGCTAGGCTTGCAATTGCGCTATAGCAACGCCTACAGAGATAGGTTCTATGACTAGGAATCTATCCTATTTTACACTACGCCTTCATTTGTCCTCCGTCTTCCTTCAATTGCTTCAACTCGATGTAGTTGCCTTCTTTGGTATCTTGAGTTTATCCGTCTTCAGAGTCTTCATAGCCTAAAGTGCTGCCTTCTTGTGGTTCTTCATGTCTAGCAGGGGTTTAGGAGGCAAGGGTGAGTAACAGCGTTACCCAGCAAGTTCATTATGCAAGGTGGGAAGTTTGATGCATAAATACAGCCACAGGCATTGTCGTAGGCTATTACAAGTTTTCGAAAACATTTCTTTAAAAGGTTGCTTTTATTCCGAAGACTATGCTCGTCAGGAGTCATAGGGCTAGGGCTTTGAGGAGCCTCCTTTCCTGTTGCGTTCGTCGTTCCATCCTGGAACGTGGAGTAACATGTCACATTCATACACTCTGCAGAGGTGTGCTGCTTTACCCATAAGAGATCAAGACCTTGTTGCACAACCGGGTGAATCTTTCCCGTCCACACTTCCTTGGTGTGGGGCCCAGTCAGTAATCCAAGCCAATCACTGCGCCTTTCCACCATCCCCGCACACCCCCATCATTTCAGTTTACAGGTTGATGGGAAGTCCAACTTTCAACCTGATGACCATTTGAAGCCCGTCTCAAACTGGTCCTGAAGCCAACCTTCAATAGATACTAGACATTCGGCCGTTGTGATTCACAGGATAGACATCTCCCGGTAATACGGCTTTATCCTGGAACTGCGAACTCGCAACGTCGAACAAGCCCACCGATAGACATCTCCCGGTAATATGGCTTTACCGGTGGCTTGTACGCACTACCCGGCCCAGAATAGTACCCGTTGGTGTAAGAGAGGAAAAGGGTACAGCTGACTTCTCCGTCCCATTTCAGATCTCATGGTTGCGCGTAATATTCGGCGCAAGAATCACTGGCGACATTTGTTGTTGAGTCCTAGGTGATACTTTCCCTTGCAAATGGAACCTACACCATAACATTCTTACCGTGGTCCCATCTGCCAGCCATATGAGACTACCACCTCACTGGTGGATAACCATAGTCATATTATTATAAAATAAGTTTTCTGCCCTTTTTGTGTGATATGCAATACTAACAGTTTGAAAATAGTTTCTTAACAAATATTTCAATAGGACATGTATAAAAGGGATGAACTTGCCTTTTTGACTGCAAGATTATGCAGCCAGGGTCTTCGGTATAATATAAACTCCAAGAAATCTGGAAACAACATCATTGGTCCGGTAAAGACTAATGTTTAAAGAAGCATCATGATTAATGCATAAGTATGAGGTGCATCGCAAAGTACCCCGTATCTCACTCTCGGAGGTTGTGTGTTGTTTGAGTTGGGTGTTTTCATTTAGAGTTGTTTTGTTTTCAAGTTTACTTCACAAGCAAGATGAGTTGTTTAACATTAATGTTCAGGTATCATGTTAAGCATAAGCATAAAGTAAAACCACATATAAACACTCAATGCTTGCTTTAGGTTGTGTTCATCTTATGTTGGTGGAAAGCATGTATGAACTTTGATTAAGTAGAGAACTAGTGTTATATTACATGATGGCAAAAATAATAACTTTTGAAGAACATAAGAATGTAAACAACCGTTGGTATTATATGAAATAGTTGAGGGAAAAGTTATATGATTATTCTTCTTTGTGTGTTTTACCCAAGACATTGCAATAAGATTTTATTTCAGTTAAGCACTTACTTCTAAACTTAGAATTGTTTCTTGTGGATGAATGATTTATGTTTGGAATATAACAAGTTACAAACTACCATAGTGTTATCAATTCATTAGGTGTTTGTTAATGATTTTCACTTTACCAAGTTATAAGCAAACAAGAAGTAAGTAATACATGAAATAAGTGGAACATTCATACAAAGTGGATCTAAGTAGTTTTCAGATGTTATTGTTTTTTTATTTATTTTAAATGAGTACCAAATAGTAGTAGAATAGCTTTCATAAGCTTATACTTTTATTTTGTTTTTTATTTTTAATTTAAAAATAATAATACTTATTTATTATTTTCTAAAATAGAATATTATTTTAAAATAGCAATAATTGTATTATGAATATTACATTTTATAATGAAATTATATTTTCAGTTTTAAAAAGAATGTATTTGAAATATTTAAATGAAGTTTGAAATGCATCCAGAATAGCATTTCAAATAACTCCATATTTAAAAGATTAAGTGATTTGTATTTTGAATTTTATTTTATTTTTCCATTTTATTCAAATACAAATTATAATGATATAATTATTTAGATTTTATGTTTCTGATCATTTGGATATAAAAATTATATTTTTCTGATTTGATATGAATTACTTATGAGTTTACAAAGTTTGTATGAATTTCTGGAATTAATATATGAAACGGAAATCAAGAAAATGATTTAAAATCGATTTGCTGACGTCACATGACGTCAGCGATGAACTTCACTCCCTGCCGAAGACCAATTCGATTAATAAGCAAAGTTTTCTACAAATTGGAGCGAGCACAAGCTAGAGGGAACCTAGGCGAACCTATTGGTGGCGGCGCTTTGACCAAATGGTCACCGGAACATCGCCGGCGACGAGAAACGCGGCGGCGGCGCTCGGCTCACGGTGGCACGGCGATACAGTGCGCAATAAAGAAGGAGAAGAGGTGCATGGGCACCGTGGGCTCACCCTGAGCACGACGAGACGCTCGGTGAAGTGAATGGAGGTCAGACGGCGATGAGCTTGTCCAGAATGGCTGGCGGCCGAAGTTGGAGAAGACGATGCAATACTCGGCACTCCGAGCTCCTCCACACGAACGACTCGAGGAGAAGGGAGAAGGCTTCATGGCGGATCTTCCTAGATGCTCGGCACGGCGAGGGATGGCCGGAATCGACGCCTATCGCCGGTGCACGGCGGCGGCCAGAGAAGCTAGGGTTAGGTTTTCGTGGTGAATAAAGAGAAAAGAGAGAGATGGGGCGAGTGAGGGATGATGTGAGAGATGAGGACGGCTCTTCGGCGTCCTTATCGCCGCGGGAGAGCGAGGAGAAGCGAGGCACGGCAGCGCAGCGGCGACGACATGCTCCTCTGCTTTCTGGCCGGAGGAAGAAGAAAACAGTTTAAAGATGATTTTGCAGAAAACCCCCCGGAGTTTGGGAAACTGCCAAAACCGTTGAAACAGGTCCTTGTCTCCTGTTTTGGATCTGTTTATGATTGTGAGAATTGCAGAGAAGTCCTGGAAACTTTATAATTGAGATAAAATGTTTATTTCCTTTATATAATTTTCATTCCTAGGTATATTTTCATTAACTCCTAAATATTGTTTTGATGTAACAAGTTTTGTTTTCTTTAGTGTTACCTCTCATCGTGTATCTCTTTACCCCAAAATAAGGTTTAAGCCAAGATCATCTCGAAGTTTATAACGCTCAAGTTGATGATCTACTTCAATTCCACCAACTCAAGTGAAACTTCAATCACTTAGTGTTTTGAAAATTAATTGCGCGAAAATTATCCAGATTTTCTGATGCATGAATGCAATGCACACTCCTGTGTCCACTCTATTTCTGGACCCTAAGTTCTGGGATGTTACAGTAAGCGAGGCAAGTGTGATGCGACCCATGATGTACAATAATACACATTTTCTGCATCCCACTGGCTTTCGCTTACTCCGTCTCAGACCATTTGTGTGTTTCCAGTCTAATTAAGTACGAGGCAAAATTTTCTTTGGACCGAATTTAAGATGACTAATTTTGGCTGATGATTAGATGGTTTCACTCAGGGAGGTGTGAGTGAACCATGTTGTCTGAACATATACATAGTGTTCATTCCACGTTGTTTGCTCACACCATCTCTGAAGCAATTCCATATGAGGTCTTGTTTGTTATTTTTCTTGACTGCTTTTTAATTAACTTGCATTTTACCTTCTTTTGATATGCCAATGATTAAACCAATGTGACAAAGTGTGATTTAGAGGTGACGTCTCTGAAACTGGCGATGTGCACAAATACACATTGTCTGCATCTCACTGGATTTCAGGCACGCCATCTCTAAATTTGTGTCCACAATAAATGAGGCATGCGCTTATGTTGATAATATTTCTTTGCATCTTGTTGTGTATAAGTTTTAATTTGTTTTACTAACTGTCTAACCTCCTCTTATGCCTGTAGACGATGGCGCCGCGCCGTCGCGGGTCGTCCGGCTTCCGCGGTGTTCGGGAGCGGCCCAACGGCACCTACTATGCCGAAATCCGCGTGAGCGGATTTCGGCAGACGCTCGGGACGTACCCCATGCCGAAGGAGGCAGCACGCGCGTACGACGCGGTCGCGTGGCGTTTCTGGCGCCCGCAAAGCAAGCTGAACTTCCCGGACTGTCAGGACATCGCGGAGGCGGAGTTCCTCGCGTCACGGCCAGCCCTCCTCACCAACGAAGATCGTCGCCGCCACCGCCAGGTGCAGCGGCGGATCGACACCGCCGAGAATGACGAGTAGCTGATGCGCCAGTGGAGGGAGGACTTCCCGGATGACGTCGCCGCCGAGTTGGAGTTCTACAGGAACCGAAGAGAGCAAAGGAGGGCAGACCGTCACCGCCGTCGGGAGGCCGCCGAGAATGCCAACAAGGATGACTGGGACACCGATGACTCCAGGTGGTCCGACATCTTCTATAACACCAGCACCTACGACGAGTAGTTTACTCGTTCGACTTGTTTTCTACCTTGCTTACCATTTCTCTTGTTTTGGTTCTTACTACTTTGTATAAGACTTCTCTTAATTAGAACTATATATGTATGTGATAAGACTTCTCGGGTTGAATATATATGTGTCAACTTGTAATATATATGTATAAATTCTGTATGTATACCTATATTTGTACAACAGGATTTTTTTTCCAAAATTCTTGTTATTTATTCTTTGGCGCATGCTTAAGGTTTTTGTGGCTCATATAATTCTGTGACGCACCTTAATCACATGCGCCACTGAAATATTTCTGTGGCGCATCAAGAAGGATGCGCCACAAAAGTCTAAACATTTCTGTGACGCACTGAGGGGGTGCGCCACAGAAATATATTTTAGTGGCGAAGTAACTGTGGCGCACCCCCTATTTTCCTGCATGCGCCACCGAAAGGCTAAAGGGTGCGTCACAGGTAAGCTTTTTTTCACTAGTGTGCAGACAAAGCTGCTCTACTCGACCAAGAGGCTGGCCGCGGCTGCGGCGTGCCATGGCAGACGGATGCGCCAGACGATGGAGTAGACGCGTGAGGGAGGAAGAGAGGGCGAGTGGGGTGGTGGCGGAGGAGAGGAGAAGCGGAAGGGGGCAGCCGAGGAGCGGGAGCAGCAGAGAGGGCCTCTCCATGGCGCACCATGCGAGCGGTGCCGGGATGGCGGGCCCCCAGCCCGGGCGGGAAAGGTTGCCGTAGGGCGCGAGAAGAGCGCGTCGGCGGCGGCTTGGCCGGATCGCGGCGGCGGCGGCAGAAGTGAGGACACACCGAGGTCACCGATGGCCGGTGGCAAATTAGGAAGTGAGTGAGGAAAAATTAGGACAATTTTAATTAAAAATAATTAATATTGGTACCGGTCCCACATAGTTTTGTTATCGGCCCACGTAATTTTGGTACTGGTCCCACATAAATTTTGGTACCAGGGAACCATTCAGTACCGTCAATCTGGTTCCATCTAATGTAAAATCAGATTAACGGTTATTAAAAATGCCAAACACTCTAAAACTTGTATATTTTCATATATACTCCCTCCGTTCAAAAATATGTGTCTCAAGTTTGTCAAAAAGTAGATGTATCTAGATAAAATCATGTCTATATACATCTTTTTAACAAAGTTTAGACACTTATTTGTGAACGAAGGGAGTACAACACATGATATATTTATGCTATTGTCACCCATACTTTTTAGGGCATTGCAAGTATTTCACTCGCAAGGAGGAAAAACAACTAACACGGGTTATACCAAAGTGATCCGCCACCTAAATTATCAGGTTAGTCTCCACTTAACATTTTCTTGTAAGATATGAAAGTATCATGTATGCTATTTTGTCTCGGTGCCACAACCAACATATATAACGAAATTATTTGGGTTCTATGTTGCCCACCATATTAACGTAGTGGGGGTTTGGACTTTGTCGTTGGAAGTACCATACAAGGTATTAAAACATCTTTTATTTTCATGAACATTTTATTCTTTTTCGCTACTTGGTCCTAATCATTATCTGCAAATCGATATCCAAAATATGCACATAACAGCCAAACTTCTTGGTTTGACATGTGTCGAATGACGACCACATCGGTGAGAATTTCATAATATACAAACTCTATTTTCTTCATCGATATGTTGCTAAAGTTATTATTTTTGTCGTCCTTCCCATGTTTCTTCTGTTCATAGACTACTGCACATTACTTATGTGGTTTGGGCTAGATTAATAAATTGAGAAATATTGATATGCATGTGATAATATATATGGATATTCCCAGAGGCAGACACAAACCGTCGAGCAAAAACCAGACGTCTAAAAAACTATTGGTGCTGTCCGAAAAAATCTAGAGGGCCCGACCACACAAATCATGTGCCCTAAGTTTAAACATCATAACCAAAACCCCATCATATAGAGTTGGATGTCTCTATTTAAACGACTATCGATAGAGTCGTGTAGATGGGAAAACAGACTCGACCACATTCGAACTGTCTAGATTTTCTTGACTGTCCGGGTTTGTGAGAGAGGATGTTTTCAATTAACCAAAGCCGTTGGTCGATAAATCAAGAAAAAACAACTCTCGCATTTAGTATCCACCGATTTCACTGCATTCCTCGGACTCTTCGGATAAATGGGGTTGTCAGCTTGCCCGAATGGGATAAAACCGTTGTCGGGCTGGTTCAATATCACTACCGACTCCCAAACCGACTATAGCTTGCTTTTCCGAGTCGGTTTCAAAATTTGACTCAAAAAATCCGGATCATTAACAACTATGACTTGGAGTCGGATAACAAAAATCGAATACCACCTATGCATCAAAACCGAGTCCAATAGTAAGTTTTGTGCCGGTGGGAGGGTATCGGTGAAATAATATTCCTACGATGGGATTCAATCATGTTAGTAGGGGAAGTAATTGTAAGCTCAAAATCTTCAACCCGTGGTGTATTAATACACATGTACATCCGAAAATCAATCAAAATTAGGATATACTAGTAAAATGCCCGTGCGTTGCCACGGGCGAACAGAAGGACTCATCCACACATAAAATGACCCATCTCACTCTATCACGAACTACTATTTCGTCTTACATGATGATCAAGTTTAGATAAAAAAGATTATGACGAATTAAGCTCTTTTCCTCCTAATTTTTGAATTAATACTAAATTTGTGGAATCACCTTTAGTGTTCAGCTCTTTTCCTTTTCCTCGTAATTCTGATAGTAGCACCATTTGTTTTCTCCAATAAGGTTGGATGTTATTTTTATAAGTATGGTTGTTTTCTCTCATATTTCAGCTCTCTCTTAGGTGTACCATTGTACAAAAATCCTATCTCTCCGTTCTAAATTAATTGACTCAGATTTAGTACAAATTCTACTAAATCTGAGTCAATTAATTCAGAATGGAGTGAGTAATTTTTAACATCTGGATCCCTTGTGGCTGGAACAACGAGGATTAGCAACCTCTGATACACACTCACACTCGATTATCTTAATTGGGACAACATTGGCTCTAAGAAACTGAATGTTTTTACATGGTACTCAGTTTATAAATACAAACTAAGATAAAAGATTGAATAATGACAGTGTTGCTACCAATGACAATACATGCTCAATATGTACAGAATTTTCACTGTTCTAAAATATCACTGCTAATCTGATGTTTCCTACTAATTAGATTATATAATTACCCAATATAATGGAGTAGAAAAAGGCAAGATGGATATTTGATCGACACCATTCGGTAGTGTCATACACTGCCACGGCAGGGTGGTGAGAAATCGGTACATTTTGTTTTCTTGTGAAAATAACGCTGAATGCAACCTCTGATCAGTTATTACCACAAGCTGAATGTGCAACTGAACAATTCTTCTTGTTTTACGGGATGAACAACTCTAGTTAGCTGAACTAACCTGCAAGATGAGCACAGTGCAACATAACGATCTTACTTCCTAGTCTCCTAGTAGAATAATAATTCCATTTCTCTTCAGTGCAACAAAAAAAGTTGAGAAAATGATTCGAAAACTTGAAGATGACAAATGCTACCTCATTGAGGAGCTTTAGCTCACTACCAAATTCTCTAACACAAAGCAAACCTCGCTCGCCTTGGTGTCGTTACATAGCCCAGTGCCTGAAGGTGTGAGCTAGAAGGCCTCGCTGCTGGCGTCCAGAACCTGTAGAGCTGGCACCCAACAGCGAGGACACTGTGTGTCACCATACTCGGCATGGATCCATCTTTGAACTGCATCTCTCCAGCGCCGGACGCGCGTCGCCGTGCAGTCCGGTATCGTAGAGGTGTATGTCCTGCCAAGCTGCAGAAATATTAGTGCCATCCTTACATATAAGGCCTGATTTGTGAACAATACTACCCATAACATATAGAGCAACGCATCATAGACAGTCGAGTACACATAAACAGTTCAATACTCTGAATTAACGAATATGGAATATTCTACACATGCATAGCAAGCAGTACAGGGAGCTAAGAGCAGAAACCAAGATTACCAACGCCTTAGAGCACCTCTTCACAGAATCAACAAATCACCCACCCGACCCAGAACTTCGCATGCACCTGACACATGCCCATCCACGGACTGTCATGCTTGACTGTAAATCTTCAGCTCAGTATGCCCATGGATCAGCACATGTGAGTAGCACATGCACAACACGACCTGGAAGAATTGAGGAAGGCGACGATGTAGTCCAAATATAATTTGCATTTGCAGTGCGATCAAGTGATTGCCTTATTCGAGCCACGTTTCCTGGTCTTCATTTTCCTGTGGGCATTAATTGTCTTGTTCAAATTAAAATGGGACTGCTGAATCCTCACGATCCTACGGGACACCTAAATAGACCCAAATTCCAGTGCATCTATTTGATAATCAGTGTCACCATGGTTTATAATGTTGGCCTATTGTTTATATATCATTCAGCTGTGGGTGCAGGATAAGATCCCCTCAAACAACATTCAAGAAAGATAATTCTTATCAAAATGCAATCACAAGCATATCCTACTTTTAGAGTGTATGTCAAAATATTCATGGAAGAGATTATTTTTTAGTTTCTACCGCCTAGAATAAGAATGATGATCTGCAAGAGGTTCTAACTGTTCTTGCAAAATAAGCAACTTTTCCTGACTATGCCTACGTACCGTTCGCTAATTAGTAATGAATTATCTTCAAATATTATGTGCCCTTGCAGAAATCAGCATATTTAACGCATTCTTTAGTCTGAATTGTGTTGTATTATGCAATAAGCCTAGCTTAATTTGTCACACAAAGGAGGACTATGACCAACGTGCTAAAGAACTCCTTTGTATCCATGGTTGATCACAACGTTATTTCTTTTTGTTTTGGTTTCAGTCTGAAATTAATCATCAAAATTCCAGGACCTCGATATCAAATCCTAGAAAACAACTGACACTGTTTTGTACTCAATACGTGGTAGTAGAAACAAAATTGATCTCGGACCGAAATCTCCCATGAAAATCAGACCTCGGTCCACAAGTACCTCACACCTATCATGGCCCGCATTTTCCACAATTCAGATCACACTCTTATACGTTAACTGGTCATTAGCGTGGACTGATTCAGCTAATATATACGCGCTTGACACTGCATTTCCTGAAGAACTCTTACCCCAATAACAGATCCATTCGATTCTAGGACGCCCAGGCTCCTGGCCGCCAGCCTCGCCGTGAGCTCCTTCGTCCTGCTCCCTCTCCGTCTCCTCCTGCTGCTGCTGCTCCGACGACGACACCACCCCCTTCTCGCCCTGCACGGCATAAGAGTGTGGAAGAGGAAGAAGAGCCCCGCGAAGGCGATGAAGTGGGAGATAAGGGTTGCCAAGGAAGGCGAGGAAGCCGCCGGGCCCGACGCCGGCGTGGCGTCACTCTGAGTGATGGAGATGTCGACGCTGTTGGTGGCGAGGAACTCGCTGTAGCACCACTGGCCGCCGTCCGGGATGTCGCCGGAGGCGGAGGGTGTCGGCGAAGGGGTTGGAGGCGGGCGTGGGGACTTCGTCTTAGAGCTTTGGGGACGGAGCGGGAGGAGGAGCTGGGGCGTCGGCGACGAGCGCGGGGAAGGCGGGCGCTGAGGCTAGGGCGAGGAGGCGGCGAAGCTAGGTCAGGTAGGGGCCGGCGCATTTGACCTATTTTTCTTCGTTCATTCAGGAAAAAAAATGATTGAACCGGTATGTTGGACTTAGGACTGCGGGTTGATTTACTCATGTTTGAGGGGCTATAATGCAAAAATACCACGACGTACGACGCCTCACCGTAACATATATTATATAGTAGAGATTATATGTACTAGCAAAATAACCGTGCGTTGCTACGGGTAGACAAAATATTTATCATGTATGGAAATAAACAATGAGAGTTAGTTTTTAATAAATGCAAATGATGAACGAAACCATGTCTTTTTTATACTTTCAAATGTTAAACTGTTTTGCCCTGAGTTCTATTGCTTTCACCATGCTTCGACTGAACTATAATGAAATTCATGGCCAGACTCCAATATCACATAAGGAGGCAAAGCAATTTGACGTTTCGGTGAATAAACAACAATAACTATGTTTAATCAATTAAATGCAATAGTGAGCATATTTCAACAAATGGTCATTTGGCTCAAACAAATGAACAAATGTAGGTTCTTGCTCTAAAAACACGTGCATTGTAGTATCAAAGAAAATTGAATTCCTAGCCTATTTGAGACCAACTGTTTGAAGTCGGCCTTAAAAAGTACCCATTCTTCTCATAAGAGATGGAGTTTTCATTGTACCGCTTTTTTTCTGTTATGGGTACTAACAGGGACCGTAAGCTCCAAGGGGAAATGTCGAGAATAGGCTTCCACCAAACAGGCTACCATGGTAATCACATTAATCAAGTTACATGTGACAAGGATGGTAATAAAGATTAACATTCAACGGATCGGGGTGCTTGATGTCGACTTAAATTGCAAGTATTTTTATTTTATCTACCCATGACAAATATAAATTATTTTAAAATCATCCCTTGAATGTAAAATGTAATTATACTGCACATAGCTAAATGATTTGCGGCGTGGTGGGAGCTCCCGCTCCGGCTCCTCACGCAAGCGCATACGGCCAAACCGCCGCGCCGGCTTCGCCTACCCTGTCTGCGGTCCACCGCCGCCGCCGTCATGTCAATGCCTTCGCCCGGCTTCCCAATACGCCCAGAGGTCAGCTTCGGCGACCACCGAGATCACGACTCCATGAGCAAGGCAACGCGACCTCTTTTGACGGATCGGGCGGAGCTCACCGATGAGAAACATATTTTTTACGAAAGGCGCCGAGCAAGGATGGCCGGATGAAGCGCCCGGGTGAGCGAAGCCGTGGAGGCCGGCTGGCAAGGGAACCTTCTGTTGATTTCCTCGTAGTACGTCGCCTCGTCGACCTTTGATCCGGCCGCCGCATCCCCGCTGAGTCAGGCAACTCGAGAGCGGGGCAGACTTCCATCAATTTCCCCATAGTCTGTCGCTGCTGGGGCCAAAAAAACGTTTCGTTACAGTATTTGACTTAAATGAAGAACTGTGGGTTGAGTTACAAATTTGTTAGGGAGTTTTATGCAAAATAGCCACAACGTACGACCGGTGACCCCAAGCAATATTATATAGTAGAGATGAAGACCGTATTTTTTATCCTTTTACAAAATACAAGAAATCAGGAAATATAAATGCTCGAGCCATCAAAGTTCATTCAGAAGTTTTCTACTGTACTGTATAAAGTAGAGCTCATTCTAAATTTCAAACAGTTTCAAATCTATGGCCGGGCGAACTCAGCGTGGAGCGCGGGAACCCAGGTGGGTCGCTATCATTCCTCTTCTTTTTTCAATTTTCATTCATAGCCGGTCCAGTCGAAGCAAGGCGCCTAGCTGTGTTCTGTCAGTACCTGCTCCCTCTCCAGAACCCTCCTCCTCCAGCACCGCCACCGCCGCCAATGACGCGGAAGTCTGGGAAGAAGAAAGGCGGAAGATCCCACCTTCCTCCAGCTCGCCCAGCTCGGTTCCGCCGCCACTTTCGGTGGAGCCTGATGAGGCGGTGGCGATCGACATCCTCACCGAGGACGACCGCGACCACATTCTCTGCCGTCTCTCCCTCGCCGATCTCCTCCACGGGGCCCTCGCCTGCCACCACTGGCGTTGCGTCGCCGCACGCTGCCTGCCCAGCGCCCCTCCCCTCCTCAGCTACTTCTTCCACCCAGTCAAACCCTCCCGCCCCTCAAGGAGGCCGCGCTGACCTACTACGATCCCGTGTTCGCGCCCCTCGACGCCGCCTCGCCGCGCCTCTCCCTCGACTTCACCTCAGACGTCTCCTACTACCAGCTCCTCGACTGCCACCGCGGCCTCCTACTTCTGGAGCCGTCCACGTCGCTCCCCAAGGCGGTCCACCCCCGCCTCCTCGTCCTCAACCCGGCCACCCACCGCCGCACGCTCCTCCTGACGCCGCCGCGCGACACGCTGCCCGACGACCACCGCTGGCGCCGCTCCAGGTACTACGTCGGCTCCGCGCTCCTCTCCCGCGCACACCCCAGCAAGAGCCTCTGCTTCGAGGCCGTCTTCTTCACCATCGATGGCGGCCACCCGCGCGTCTGGGTCGCCTCCTTCGACAACGACCGCTGCCGCTGGCGCGCGCTCCCGCTGGCCACCCAGGTCGCGGTCGATTTCGACCCCTACTGGTTCTGATAGGGTAAGGTTGCCCGATCTTTCGATGAGACGGTAGCTAACGATTTGGGTGGAGGTCGACGTTGACGATCCGACTACAAACGTGCGAGACGTTGCGCCAATGCAATCGCTACACCAACTTCTTGAGGCTATTGATCTCGCGGGGCTAGATCAACCTGATATGTAGATCAATTTCTGCAAGCAATCGAAGAACTAGCAAGAATTATAGATGCAATCAAGATATTGCGGAATAGAGATGAAAGCTTTATATGTGGGATTCTGCAAGTGCGAAGTACAATAGGTCTGGACCGACACTTGAGTCTTTGGCGAAGAATAGCAATGGCTAAGTCTTAAACTAAACAAAATCCGCGTCTAAACGAAGACCTAAACGGGGTATATATGGAGGGACGAAGGGGGAGTCGGCCAGCCTTGGAAAAGGGGTCGAATTCCACCCTAAGTCGGTTTCCTTCCACTTATACGGACTCTAATTGTTCTCACACTTAATTTGGACGAAAATACATGGGCCTGGCCCATAACTAAAAGGTGACGCAGCACCATACGAATATATGGACGAAAATATGAAGTATATTTCGTCCAAGTCTTCTCCTATCTCTATGGTGGCTTCAATGTACGGATTCTCCATAAGTGGCATCATCTTTAATCCTCTTCATGCGAGATCATGCTCCCCTGTTTGTCCCTCTCATCCTTGCTAGGGCCATCATTCCTAAGTATGACAAACACATCTGATTTAGGCAGCATCATATGTTCATGTATGTGAGGATTGATTCCAAGAAACGAAAGTACCTGATAATTAAGTTGTTGTGCACGAGCTCGTGTGATAGGTCCTTGTATTGTTGTTGTCGGTGCAGCGGTTGTATCAGCATGTGGGATGTCCTCATCAGGTTCGAGCCCGGCTGCGTGCACGCTGCCGGGAAGATGTACTGGACCAGCATGTGATAATTAATTCTTTGTAACACTTCAAAAGGACCAGCAGCTCGTGGCATTAATTTGGACTTACGCAAATCAGGAAATCGTTCTTTCGCAAATGTAACCAAACAAGATCTCCAACATCAAACACAACATGCTTTTTTCCCTTATCACCAACAACTTTAAATTTAGCATTCATATGTTCTATATTGGCCTTAGTAGTAGCATGCAATTTGATTATTAGTTCAGCACGTTGTGAAGCATCTAAATTATTTTGCACCGAAGATGGTAAAGGTAATAAATCAATTGGTGCACGAGGAACAAAACCATAAACAACTTCAAAAGGGCACATCTTGGTGGTAGAATGTATTGAACGATTATAAGCAAACTCAATATGAGGTAAAAAATCTTCCCGTAATTTTAAGTTCTTCTTTAGAACAGCCCTCAACATAGTAGACAAAGTTCTATTCACAACTTCAGTTTGTCCATCAGTTTGGGGATGACATGTAGTACTAAACAGCAATTTCGTCCCCAATTTAGCCCATAAACATCTCCAAAAATGACTACGAAATTTAGTATCACGATCTGAAACAATAGTATTGGGCACACCATGTAAACGAATAATTTCACGAAAGAACAAATCTGCAATATGTGCAGCATCACCACTCTTGTGACAAGGAATAAAATGTGCCATCTTAGAAAACCGATCCACAACAGCAAAAATACTATCCCTCCCCTTCTGTGTATGAGGCAATCCCAAAACAAAGTCCATCGAAATATCCTCCCAAGGTACACAAGGAATAGGAAGAGGCATATATAAACCATGAGGATTAAGACGTGACTTAGCTTTTTGACATGTAGTGCAGCGAGCAACGAATCTCTCAACATCCCTACGCATCCGTGGCCAAAAGAAGTGTGTCGCGAGTACATCCTGTGTCTTCTTTACTCCAAAGTGACCCATCAAACCTCCTCCATGTGCCTCCCGTAACAACAAAATACGAACAGAGCTATCCGGAATACATAGTTTGTTAGCACGGAACACAAACCCATCATTGAGTACGAATTTGTTCCAAGTTTTGCCCTCTTTGCAATTCTGCAACACATCTTTAAATTCAGCGTCATGCACATATTGTTGCTTAATTGTTTCCAATCCAAATATTTTGAAGTCAAGCTGAGATAGCATTGTATAACGACGTGACAAAGCATCAGCAATAATATTATCTTTACCCTTTTTGTGTTTAATAATGTAAGGAAAAGACTCAATAAATTCGACCCACTTTGCATGTCGTTTATTTAACTTAGCTTGATTACGAAGGTGCTTCAATGATTCATGATCAGAATGTATAACAAATTCTTTGGGCCATAAATAGTGTTGCCAAGTTTCTAATGTTCGAACTAGAGCATATAATTCTTTATCATAAGTAGAATAATTCAGACTTGGCCCACTTAGTTTTTCGCTAAAATATGCAACAGGTGTGCCCTCTTGTAATAACACACCTCCTAATCCAATACCACTAGCATCACATTCAAGCTCAAAAGTCTTACTGAAATTAGGAAGTTGCAACAAAGGAGCATGAGTTAACCTTTCTTTCAGTAACATGAAAGCCTCTTGTTGTGCATCGCCCCAAACAAAGGGAACATCTTTTTTTGTAAGCTCATAAAGTGCTGCAGCAATAGATCCAAAATCTCGGACGAAACGCCTATAAAATCCAGCGAGCCCGAGAAAACTCCTCAATTGGGAGGCTGCGGCCAACTCCAAATTGCTTCAATCTTGGCTGGAACAACTTCACTACCTTGTGCTGTAACAACAAAGCCAAAAAAAGCAACTCGATCCGTGCAAAAGGTGCACTTCTCAATATTTCCAAACAAACGTGCATTGCGTAAAGCAGTAAAAACAACACGCAAATGATCCAAGTGTTCCTCTAAAGATGTGCTATATATGAGGATATCATCAAAGTAAACCACCACAAAACGTCCAATAAAATTACGCAAAACTTCGTTCATTAATCTCATGAAGGTGCTAGGTGCATTAGTGAGACCAAAAGACATTACTAACCACTCATATAAACCGAACTTAGTTTTAAACGCTGTTTTCCATTCATCTCCTAATTTCATCCGAATTTGGTGGTAACCACTACGTAAATCAACTTTAGAGAACATGGTAGAGCCACTCAATTCATCAAGCATATCATCTAAACGTGGTATAGGATGACGATAGCGAACATTAATATTATTGATAGCCCTACAATCAATACACATGCACGATGAATCATCTTTCTTAGGAACCAATATAATAGGTACACCACATGGACTAAGAGACTCACGAATATGACCTTTATCAAGTAGTACTTGAATTTGTCGCTGAATCTCTTTGGTCTCCTCCGGGTTGGTTCGATATGGCACACGGTTGGGTAGTGATACTCCAGGAATTAAGTCAATTTGATGCTCGATTCCGCGAGGTGGCAATCCTGGAGGCACATCTTGTGGAAAAACGTCCACGAACTCCTACAAAATGTTAGCAACCGCAGGTGGCAAAGAAGGAGGCATGTCCTCAAAAGAAAACGACACCTCTTTGCAAACAATAGCATAACAGGCGGTAGTACTCACATCAATTTCAGAAATATCAGATTTGCTAGCAAGCAAGCAAGTACTTTTCAAGCGAATTTCATTAGCATGTTTCGGATCGGAGTTGGAAGTACTCTTAGAAGGCATCAATTCTTTTGCAACAATCTGATTTTCACTCAGTTTTTTCTCCTCATTATGTGCTCTACTAGCTCGAGCAAGATCATCTTTCAAGATATTTTCAGGAGACATAGGAAGTAACACAATTGGTTTATCATTATGAACAAGAGAATATTGGTTTGTGCTACCATGATGTACATAATTTGTATCAAATTGCCATGGTCTACCAAGTAAAAGAGCGCATGCTTGCATGGGAACAACATCACATTCAACATAATCAGAGTATGTAGCAATAGTAAAATGCACACGAACGGTACGTGTTACCTTAACTTTGCCGCTGTTGTTAAACCATTGAATGTAATATGGGCGAGGATGAGCTCGTGTCGTGAGAGAGAGCTTTTCCACCATCTTAATACTCGCCAAATTGTTGCAGCTTCCTCCATCAATAATAATGTGAATGCATCGATCTTTGACAACACCCTTTGAATGGAACAGATTATTGCGCTGACTTGGTTCTGCTTTTGTCAATTGTGCACTCAAAACGCGATGCACAATTAAGCTCGGGTATCGCTCCGCATGTTCTGCAGCCATGTATTCGGCATCTTGTTCCGTGGTTGCAGCCGTGCATTGCTCCTCGTGTGCGAGAAGAGCCAACGTATCTTCATCATAGTCACTGGCAGAGTCGTATCCACCATCATCAAGAGCAATCATCACGCGCGCCGAGGGACATTCGCGTGCAAAGTGACCAAGCCCGCTGCATTTGCGGCACTTAATGGTGCTAGTCTTGCCCGTAGAAGCCATGGACGACGACGAACTCGAGGCTGGTCCCGCAGGTGTACTCTTGGCTGTAAGTGGTGGAAACGAAGACGATGTAGACCGTGTAGGGGCGGTAGTGGTAGGAGTCGGAGCAGCAGTCTGTGACGGTGTAGACGGTGTTCGTGGTGTCCATGAAGTAGAACGCCCTGCATAAAAATTAGGTCGTGCTACGGCTCGCCGATCCTGCACTTCAGATTCAGCTTTGCAAGCAAGATGAAACAAACGAGTGATAGTGGCATAATCCTTATATTCCAGAATTGTTTGAATCTCTTTATTTAACCCACCAAAAAATCTAGCAAGTAAAGCTTCTGTATCCTCTACAACACCACAACGAATCATGCCCGTCCGTAATTCCTGATAGTTCTCTTCTACGGAATTTTTGCCTTGTTCTAAACGAGTTAATTTCTTGAGCAAGTCACGTTGATAATATGGAGGAACAAAGCGAGTACGCATAGCACGTTTCAATTCTGTCCATGTAGTAGGTGGATTAGCATGGTTCAAACGGCAATATTCAGACCACCAAACGGAAGCAAAACTAGTGAACTCACAAGTAGCAGCGCTAACACGTCTCTCCTCAGGATAATTTAAGCATGAAAAACGTTGTTCTAATTCTAATTCCCAAGAGAGGTACGGATCGGGATTATAACGGCCATCAAAAGGTGGAACGTTCAACTTAAGTTTGGCAACATGGTCATCGTCACGTACCAGCGGCTGTGGAGCGGGACGCGCGTTGCGTCTGTGTACTCGTGGACGTCCAGCTGCAGGTTGGGGAACTTCGCCCGCGTCGTCCTGTTCATCGTCATATTCATCCTCTCCTTCATACTCTGGTTCATACTCGTCATGTCGTCTCGTGTTAGCCGAAGCACCCGCAGTCGATGTGTTGGCATGATGGAGAGGTACACGCTGGGCGCGACCGGAGGTGTTCGGTGGTGGGAGGCGACGCAACAGCTCCTGAAACTTTTCGTCGAGCTTGGCAGTGAAGGATGTGTCGAGGCCGTCTAGTTTGGCGGTGAAGGATGTGTCGAGGCCGTCAAGCTTCTCCATGGTATCCCCGAAACGCTTGTCAACGTCCTGTATATGGTCCGTGACGAGGTGCGTGAAGTGGGTGTGGAGCTCCGGGATGGTCATCAGCTCCGGGTCGGTTGTTATGGCTGGACCTGTCATGATTAGAAAGTAAAACACAAAAACACAACTAGATGGTGGCGGTTGTGGCACAGAAAGGTGATGGAAACAACACTCTATCTATCAAGCAAACCAATACTCTTACTCGTTCTTACCCTGCAGCAGGTGGTGACTTGCCACCGAGGAGATCAAGCTTCGAGAAGATTGAGAGTAGCGATTACCAGGTGGTGTTAACGCACGGTGTAGGAGTATGTGGAGCTGTAGGTGGCTGTGAATATCTGTAGCAACAATTCAAAATAGCAATGTAAACAAGTTGAATAGATGCTCAACGACGGTACCGTGCTGGTCCTAGGCTAGACCGAACTAAAGACGCGAGCCTAGAACACCAACAGAGTCAAGCCGCGACAACTCGCACACTGGAATAGCTCAAAAGCAAGATATAAGTGAAGATCATAGAAATTTGCCGAAACTGAAACACAAAAGTGGGAAAAAGTCCCCTTTCCCGGCCTTTTTTGGGGATTCTGAGCAGTCCGAAAGGCCACAAACACCAAAGTTGTTAGGGTTGGATGCGCTTTAAAATCTACAAATTTTTAAGATAAAGATCGCTCAAATCGGACTTCGTATGCAAAAGTTATAGCCGGTCAAAGTTCTGGTAAAAACCTGTCTCAATTCGGACTAATTTCGGACTGGACTAGTAGAAATCGTGGTCAACCCGACTAGGATGCGGATTTGACTTTTTTTTTCGGGCAAATTTTTTTTTTGCAATTGTTTTTTTAACTGCACCGAATCTGACACGAAACAAACACCGAAACTAGTATGTAACGAACACGAATATGAGATATGGTTGGATCAGATATGAGCACAAAGCTTGTAGGGAAAGTAAACAACAAATCCGAACACGACTTGAGGTATGAAGATGGTGGCGGCACGGATGGCGGCGTATAGATGGAAAGGATGGCGGTGGCGCGGTGGAATAGATGGTATGGTGGATGGTGGTGGCGGTTATAGATGGAAAGGATGGCGGTGGCGCGGTGGAATAGATGGTATGGTGGATGGTGGTGGCGGTTATAGATGGAAAGGAAGGCGGTGGCGCGGCGGAATATATGGTATGGTTGATGGTGCGGCTAGGGTTTATCTTTTGGTGGCGACGGTGCGGCGGAGGCGAGACGAATATGAACAGAACTCGAAACTCTAAATGTCAAAACGCTACGACCAGCACTCGACACGACGATGCAGACATGAATTCGACAATGCAAAAACTGAAAAGAAAAGATGCAAAGGCTCGAAATTGTTCTAGGATAAGATCTATCCCTAATATTTTTGGCTTTTTCGTGGACTGTAGGAAGAAAAACAGATGCAATCTACACTAGTAAACTGTAAGATCTCACCGATAAACCTGAAATCTGATACCACTTGATAGGGTAAGGTTGCCCGATCTTTCGATGAGACGGTAGCTAACAATTTGGGTGGAGGTCGACGTTGACGATCCGACTACAAACGTGCGAGACGTTGTGCCAATGCAATCGCTACACCAACTTCCTGAGGCTATTGATCTCGCCGGGGCTAGATCAACCTGATCCGTAGATCAATTCCTGCAAGTAATCGAAGAACTAGCAAGAATTATAGATGCAATCAAGATATTGCGGAATAGAGATGAAAGCTTTATATGTGGGATTCTGCAAGTGCAAAGTACAATAGGTCTGGACCGACACTAGAGTATTTGGCGAAGAATAGCAATGGCTAAGTCTTAAACTAAACAAAATCCGCGTCTAAACGAAGACCTAAACGGGGTATATATGGAGGGACGAAGGGGGAGTCGGCCAGCCTTGGAAAAGGGGTCGAATTCCACCCTAAGTCGGTTTCCTTCCACTTATACGGACTCTAATTGTTCTCACACTTAATTTGGACGAAAATACATGGGCCTGGCCCATAACTAAAAGGTGACGCAGCACCATACGAATATATGGACGAAAATATGAAGTATATTTCGTCCAAGTCTTCTCCTATCTCTATGGTGGCTTCAATGTACGGATTCTCCATAAGTGGCATCATCTTTAATCCTCTTCATGCGAGATCATGCTCCCCTGTTTGTCCCTCTCATCCTTGCTAGGGCCATCATTCCTAAGTATGACAAACACATCTGATTTAGGCAGCATCATATGTTCATGTATGTGAGGATTGATTCCAAGAAACGAAAGTACCTGATAATTAAGTTGTTGTGCACGAGCTCGTGTGATAGGTCCTTGTATTGTTGTTGTCGGTGCAGCGGTTGTATCAGCATGTGGGATGTCCTCATCAGGTTCGAGCCCGGCTGCGTGCACGCTGCCGGGAAGATGTACTGGCACACCTGCAGCTCCCGTCGCGTGCTCGTGCTGGAACCAGACATGCTGCAGTTCTCCTACCTGCTGGCGCCGGAGGACCTCCCGTATGGCTGCAAGCTCCGCATCGCGGAGATGCCTGACGATCGGCTCTGCATGGGCACCGTGGAGGACCAGGTGATGCAGCTATGGGTGCGTGGCCAGACCGGGCATAGCGATAGTGGGTGGGTTCTTGAGAGGGAGATGGATCTTCACAAGGTCTACGACACGGTGCCGGGACTGCCCAGGGACAGGATCAACAGGACCAAGAGCATCTATTTCACCGACATCGACGCGGGGAAGCACAAATGGAGGCTCTTCATCCTGATGTTGGGATACGGCCGCTACTCCTTTTTAGATAAAAGGCACAAGTGCCCGACCTTAAGTTAATAAGGCCAAGCCAGAGTATAGACATAATACATGCTGCGGCAATCAGCTTTTTGCCAAGGTGAGGACATGGCTAGAACAAAGAAGAAAACCCGACAACGAACAAGAGAGCAGAGAGTTCAAGCTACCAACTACCACGCGTGTTTAGCTCCTTCCAGCACGGTGACGAGTGCTCCCCGCAGCGCCATCAAGCAGGGGAGGTCGAAATTGTGTATATAACCCCTTCACCAGGTCCACCATCTTAGCCTTGGTTTGTCGACAACCTTTGTATTTAGGGACCAAAACTGCAAGAACATAGCACATTTTAAAATAAGATCAGCGGGGTGTTTGATGAGAGTCCCCTCAATATCAAGTTTATTACGAATGCCCCACAGAGCCCAACTATGTGCAACAAACAGGGCCCACACCACCCTACGGTGCTGCCCCGAGAGGGACGAAAGAATCGCAAAGAATTGTGCGAAATTCGCCGGACACCACCGGCACCCTAAAACCGACCGGAGCACACTCCAAGCCAACTTGGCAAGAGAGCAGCTGATGAACAAGTGAGTAGCGTCCTCCACTGCCCCACAGAGGGCACACGACCCATCAGAAGGGCCATGTCTCGTAGCCAACTGGGCCCCGGACGGAAGACGGTCCAAAATTAACTGCCACGAGAAGATCTTATTTTTCAAGGGTAATTTGTCCCTCCAAACATCCTCAAAATGAGCAACCGAGACCCCTTGGACAAGCTTATGATACATTGACGACACCGAGTACACTCCCGATTCTTCCAGCGACCAAGAAACGACATCAGCTCCCTCTGACAGGGCTAGATGTTGAATCAGCTGGTCCAACTCCCTCCATTCGGCTCGGGCCGGCGCATCTAAGGTACGCCGGATGGATAACTGGGAACGAGCAACCTCTTCCACCGAAACGTGTGGGTTCTCACAAATGGCAAAGACGAGGGGGAACCGCTCCCTCAGGGGCACCCCTGTCCAGTTGTCTAGCCAAAATTGTGTACGCTGCCCGTTCCGGATTGAGTGCCTTGCCCCCACTTTAAGCAAGTGCTTAATTTTATTGAGGCTTCTCCAGAAAGGCGACCCTACCCCTGTAGGGACCGCAAAAATATCATCAGTAGGCAAGTATTTTGCCCTAATAAGTTGTGCCCAAATTGAGGAATCACTTTGGTAAAGCTTCCAGATCCATTTGAGCATCAAAGTTGAGTTCATGAGTCTTGAGTTGAGGATCCCTAGACCCCCAAAATCTTTGGGTCGGCACACCGCCGGCCAGCTGACCAAGTGATATTTACGCTTCGGACCTGCCCCTTCCCAGTAGAACCTGGCCCGATGCGAGTCAAATTTCCTGTGCGCTCCACTCTGGAGGAGAAACAGTCCCATAGCAAACATGGGAGGTTGGCGAGACATGAATTGGATAGAATCAAGCATCCTCCCGAGGACAAGAACCTGCCCACCCATGGCTCCATCCTACTTGCCAAACGTAGGACCAGGAAGTTCCACTGATCAATAGTAAGTTTTCTGTCAGCGATTGGCAGCCCCAAATAGATGAACGGAAACGCCCCTAGCTTGAAGTTTAGCATATTGGCCACCCTTTCCCGGTGCGCTCTAGGTTTTCCCAACACAATAACCTCACTCTTATGATAGTTAATCTTCAACCCCGACATGTCCTCGAAATAGAGCAGTAGGAATTTTAAGTTCGCGATTGCTCTTTCACCATCTTGAATGAGAATAAGAGTGTCGTCTGCGTATTGTAGACGCGTGACTCCCCCAGGAATCAGATGTGGCATAACGCCCTGAATATGGCCCGCATCAGCCGTAGCAGATAGCATGGCTGATAAACCCTCAGCCACAAAGTTGAAGAGCAGCGGGGATAGAGGGTCGCCCTGCCTCACCCCCCGCTTATTCGAGAAATAAGGGCCTACTTCCCCATTGATTGAGATGGCAGTTTTGCCACCCCTGACTAACTGTGCAACCTTGTGAACAAATCCTAAGTCAAAACCCTTCTTGAGCAGAACTTCCGAGAGGAAATCCCAGTTTACCCTATCATAAGCCTTCTCAAAATCCAGTTTAAGAAGGACCCCACCTAACTTCTTGGATTTGAGTTCATGGACAATTTCCTGCAACGCAAGGGCCCCATCCAGAATGAATCTACCCTTGATGAACGCCGTTTGATTCAGACTGATCACCCGATGCGCAATCGGATCCAGTCTCACGACAAAAGCTTTAGGCACAATCTTAAAGATCACATTAATCATGGCAATGGGGCAGAATTGTGAGATAAGATCTGCCCCTTGCAGCTTAGGGATCAGAGAAAGCACACCATAGTTCAGACGCGCCACATCAATCCTACCCAGGATAAAATCATTGACAATGTGTAGCACCCCGTGCTTCACCAAGGACCAACACCGCTTAAAAAACAAGGCCGGGAACCTATTCGGCCCCGGTGCCGAGTCCGACTTCATGTCCATGACCAGTGTTTCTAGCTCTTCTTCTGAATAGGTTAGGGCTAGTGATAAGTTCTCCGCCTCCGTCACCCGCCGACTACCCACCCAGGTATTCGGCGCCAACCCGCACATCCTAGGCTCCGATGCACCCATCAGAGCACGAAAGAAGTCGTACACATGCTCCTGAATCTCTGCCTTCGCTGTAATAGGGCCCTCGGGGGACATCAAGGCATCAATGTGGGTTCTTCTCCGTTTCCCATTAGCCACCGCATGAAAATACGTTGTATTAGCGTCCCCCTGCATAGCCCATTTCACCGTACCTCTTTGCCTCTAGTACTCCTCCTCTAACTTTATAATGTGGAGCAACTATTCTTCTAGGTGATCACGTAGGGCCCAATCGTCTTCAACCAGACCGTCAAGGTCGGCCTGAGTGTCAAGGTCCTTAATCTGTTCCAGAATGAGAGCTTTCTGAGCTTTTGAGTCTCTTCCCAGGTTCCTGCTCCAGCCTCTAAGAAATTGGCGAAGGTTCGCACTCATGAAGGACCACCAATCCACAATGTCCCGGCCACCCACCCGAGCCATAAGACAACCCCATTTGGTCTGCAGCGTTGTCGAGAACCCCTCGACTTCAAACCACCCTGATTCGAAGAAAAATCTATTGCTGCGAACTAGGGTTCCTTCCCCAGAATCAAAGATTAACGGTGTATGATCTGACCCCAGGCTAGTCTCCGCTGACAGAGAACACAGTGGGAAGCGTTGTTCCAGCTCCTGTGAGAGAAACACCCTATCTAGTACGCATCTAACCGGATTCAACCGTTTGTTGGTCCAAGTATACCTCGCCTGTAACGCCCCGGGTTTTCCCCAAATTAGTATTTGCTTGTTTTTTTTTGCATCATCATGTCATTATGTATATATATATTATTTTTTCACCTTGCATGAATTACTAAATAATTACAAAATAATATTCGGGAAAAAATTGTAAAATTATTCAAATTATAGTTTTGTAAAACATTATCTCCATTATTTTTTTCTCTCTTCCTAAATGTTATTCTTTCTTTCTTATCTCTCTCTTTTATTTTTTTCCTTCTCTCTTTTTGTGGTGCTGGAAGAGCAGCAGCCCAAGCCCAATCGTTGGCCCACTTCTCCTTTCCCCTACCTCCGTACGGTCAACAGACAGGGAGCAGAGAAAGCGAACTGATCCCCCTCCCTGCCATGGAGCCCCACTCCAACCACTCCCCCTCCCATCTTTTTAGCCCGACCCCCTCCTTCCGAACCCTAACCTCCTTCTCCTCTCCCAGCCGCCGCCGCCCCTCTGTTCTCCTTCTCCTCTGTTCTCCTCCACCACAAACATCCACCGAGGTGCCTCGCCGTGGCGTCGTCGCTCCGGCACCGACGGAGGGCCGTGGAGCACTCCAGGAGCTGCGTCTCTCCGTCATCGAGCTCTTCGCCGAAGAAATTGGACCGGGAGCAGCTACGGACGTCGGCCTCGTCCGCGTCTTCCTCACGGCCGGCGGAGCGCCGCCGCCGCAATTCGACGCCTCCGCCTCGCTCCGGCAAGAATTGCTCTCCGAGAACCCTCCCGGTGAGCCTCCGGTTCCATCCCCGCCGTTCCCCTCTCAATTTCTCGCCGGAGACGTGGCCTCCATCCACGATTCCGATGCGCCGGTCTTCGTCCAGCCATGGCCGCAGCCATGTCGAGTTCGCGCGTGCGCTTGCTGCTGCTCCCGCGCCTCCCTACTCTGCTCCACATCCATGCCAACCTCCAGCAGCACCCCGCCATCACGTTACCGCACCCTCGTTTCCTGGACGAGCAGGAACCCCCGCAGCTATCGCTGCAGTTCCTCGTCTCCGTCCGGTTCGTTCCCTGGAGTCTAAATCTCGTTTCAGCTTCATTTTAATTCTGAGTCCTCTCTACTACAAACCCAGTAGCACCGTAGTGGCTTCTCTCCTAATCCTGCAACCAGCAGGTCTGGTGTTCGATTTCCCTCCAGAGCAATTCTCAATCTCTTTTTCTTCTGTTCTGGTTCAGTTAACATGTCGGATGTGCTTCATATTAAGTCTCTATCTAATTCGAATAAGATTTTTCTAACAGTCCAGTGGCCATGAACCTTCTATTTCACCTATTAGCCCGAGTTCAAATCCCCATGTATCCTAATTCTTTTCTTTTTTCTTTTATTTGTATCAATGTCCAATTGTTGTATAAATCATATCTTTTATTTTATAACTCCGGATAATACAAACTTTATATCTATTTTTATCAGAAAAATGCAATGAACATTAATATGCCATTTGTATGCCATTTTGCATCTGTTATTTTAATTGCTTAGTATAATTTGTTAATTGCAACTAAACAATTAAATATTGAATGTTAGGGGTAATAAATATATAATACCCTATTCCATTTAATTTAATTAGGTCACCCATGCCATGTGTTGCCATGTTAACCAACATTTAATATTGCTGGTAAATAAATAACTTGCACCTAAATATTAATTGCCGGGTTGTTTTTCCGCTTAATTTGAATTACCTGCATTGTATTGCATCTTGCCATGCCATGCATCATTCTCGTATGACCATGCTGAATCTTTTGCCGTAGTTGTAAAATGCATCTTTAATGCTTTCCAGTGTTTGTTGCTTCTTAGCGGATACGACGTTGAGATGTGTGATCAACGACAAGATCTGCATCCATGCGGGATTCCAGGCAAGCAAAGTTTGCTTGTTTACCTATACATTGTCTTTCATTCCTGCCGTTGATCTCTGCTACCCTAGTATTCGATTCTTTATCGCGATCCCATCACATGTTTATCCTGCAGCCCATACAGCTTTATCCCCACATCCTAATACCTGTTGCATGTTTATCTGTTGGCCTTGCGAGTCGTAACGCATGCTTAGAGTTGTTTGTGCGAGTCGTCTGTATGTCTTACTTATTTTCACCTGCTTAGCATGATAGGTTATTCTACCTTAATAGAATGTTGTCTTATATTGGGGTATTATAATTAAAAGATAAGGCACCGGCGGAAGGCCTTGCGAGGTGCTTTGTTCTGCTAAGTGTCGACCTAGGAACTCAGTTCTTGTCCTCGGATCCAATTTTGAGTGCACTAACCGCTTGTGGGAGGCCCTATGGATCCCCTCGCGGCTTCGATCTAATCCGCTTCTTATCCAGGGCGTCGCAAGTAGTTCGGGCTTTCCATTTGATGCATGCATATGGTTACCTAACGATCTCATAATGATGGAGTAGTCGATTCTCATATAGGGTGGCACTTTCTTAGAGTGCTATGAAGGTCGATCCCGCGGGCACTGGACCTGATTAGCCGTGCACAATCATGCGGTTCTCTGGATGAGTTGTAGAGAAGAGATTTGCCGTGTTGAGATGCCCTACCTTCTGGCTTTGCTTTTGGGGTTGATCGAACGAGTACGGGTCCAGTAGTGCACCCCTGCAGGATATAATCTTATCGATGAGCCGTGTCCACGGTTATGGACGACTTGGTGATGATGCTGGCTAACAAGATCATAGACAACTTACACCTAATCATTGTTAATTAACCTGACTAGTAATATAAAATTACTTTCACAATAACTGGTAACTAAAAATTGTTCAATGTGTGAGTATTCCCGAATTGCTTCCTTATATTTGGTTGAGGGGGTTAATCCGAGAATGGGTTATGATTGGTGTTAGTTGTAGATGGTTATCTTATGCGCTCTCTTATCCCTCTCTGATTAGACGGAAGTTGTAGCGTGTCTCTTTACATTGCTAGTGCTGCTGCCGCTAAGTCCACCTCCCCTATATTTTGGGAGATGGTGTAGAAAGTAGGCAAGTCGGTTTTGCTTGCCAGGGAGTGCCCTGACCCTCTTTTGGGATGTGCTTTATGTGCAGTCAACAGGTTTGAAATCTGACGACGTTAGCTTGGGAATCCCTCCGGCTTGGCTGGGCAGGGATATGGCGCCATTGCTTATCTTCAGGACTCTTAGTCCAATTTGCATCTTATCCGTAGTCGGATACTATTTTTCTTCCGCTGTCATTTGTATCTTTGTATTGTATCATTTGTATCTTGACTCGTTTGAGTCGTTGTTGTAATTATATCTTCTACTGTATTTGTGGATGTATCGGAACTGTTGTAATGTTATCACAATTTCACCCACATAATGCGCATGTTTCGGCGTGCACATTATGTCTGGTGGGCGACCTAAAATCGTTATTATGTGGATTTCGGCGGGATCGCTTAAATCTACATAGTACCGATTTTCGGGCGTCACAAAGTGGTATCAGAGCCTTGGTTTCGATCTCCTTGTTGTTTCGATACGAATGGTTATCGAAGCAGCGGGTCCGCAAAAGCCTGTAGGATAACCTCGCTAACGGTCGTTGTTTCTAGAGTGTCGAAAACTATTTGACTTAAATTATTTTGGGAAAATATCTCAATAGGTTTCTTTTTACTCCTTACCTATATTCTATTTCTCCCCTTATCTTATTTGTTTTGGAGTCTCTTCTCTTATCCAAACTTTCAAAGTTTTAGGATCCTACGTATGGGTGGACGATTTCTTGCCTTTTATCCTATTAGGGTTCGATCTTTCGGAGTCATCTTCGTCGTGAGCACCAATCTCTTGTTAGTGGTGTCGAGAATTTCAAGGTGGAGCAACAATCCCTTGTTAGTGGTGTCGAGAAGTTCATCACGGAGCCTGAAGACTCGATAGTTACCCCTCTCTTCTTGTGGTCTCGGCGTGGATCGCGGGACGCGATCCCTTGTTAGTGGTGTCGATTGTAACGCCCCGGGTTTTCCCCAAATTAGTCTTTGCTTGTTTTTTTTTTGCATCATCATGTCATTATGTATATATATATATATTTTTTTCACCTTGCATGAATTACTAAATAATTACAAAATAATATTCGGGAAAAAATTGTAAAATTATTCAAATTATAGTTTTGTAAAACATTATCTCCATTATTTTTTTCTCTCTTCCTAAATGTTATTCTTTCTTTCTTATCTCTCTCTTTTATTTTTTTCCTTCTCTCTTTTTCTGGTGCTGGAAGAGCAGCAGCCCAAGCCCAATCGTTGGCCCACTTCTCCTTTCCCCTACCTCCGTACGGTCAACAGACAGGGAGCAGAGAAAGCGAACTGATCCCCCTCCCTGCCATGGAGCCCCACTCCAACCACTCCCCCTCCCATCTTTTTAGCCTGACCCCCTCCTTCCGAACCCTAACCTCCTTCTCCTCCCCCAGCCGCCGCCGCCCCTCTCTTCTCCTTCTCCTCTGTTCTCCTCCACCACAAACATCCACCGAGGTGCCTCGCCGTGGCGCCATCGCTCCGACACCGACGAAGGGCCGTGGAGCACTCCAGGAGCTGCGTCTCTCCGTCATCGAGCTCTTCGCCGAAGAAATTGGACCGGGAGCAGCTACGGACGTCGGCCTTGTCCGCGTCTTCCTCACGGCCGGCGGAGCGCCGCCGCCGCAATTCGACGCCTCCGCCTCGCTCCGGCAAGAACTTCTCTCCGAGAACCCTCCCGGTGAGCCTCCGGTTCCATCCCCGTCGTTCCCCTCTCAATTTCTCGCCGGAGACGTGGCCTCCATCCACGATTCCGATGCACCGGTCTTCGTCCTGCCATGGCCGCAGCCATGTCGAGTTCGCGCGTGCGCTTGCTGCTGCTCCCGCGCCTCCCTACTCTGCTCCACATCCATGCCAACCTCCAGCAGCACCCCGCCATCACGTTCCCGCACCCTCGTTTCCTGGACGAGCAGGAACCCCCGCAGCTATCGCTGCAGTTCCTCGTCTCCGTCCGGTTCGTTCCCTGGAGTCTAAATCTCGTTTCAGTTAAGCATCATGTATTGCTTCATTTTAACTCTGAGTCCGCTCTAATACAAACCCAGTAGCACCGTAGTGGCTTCTCTCCTAATCCTGCAACCAGCAGGTCTGGTGTTCGATTTCCCTCCGGAGCAATTCTCAATCTCTTTTTCTTCTGTTCTGGTTCAGTTAACATGTCGGATGTGCTTCATATTAAGTCTCTGTCTAATTCGAATAAGATTTTTCTAACAGTCCAGTGGCCACGAACGTTCTATTTCACCTATTAGCCCGAGTTCAAATCCCCATGTATCCTAATTCTTTTCTTTTTTCTTTTATTTGTATCAATGTCCAATTGTTGTATAAATCATATATTTTATTTTATAACTCCGAATAATACAAACTTTATATCTATTTTTATCAGAAAAATGCAATGAACATTAATATGCCATTTGTATGCCATTTTGCATCTGTTATTTTAATTGCTTAGTATAATTTGTTAATTGCAACTAAACAATTAAATATGGAATGTTAGGGGTAATAAATATATAATACCCTATTCCATTTAATTTAATTAGGTCACCCATGCCATGTGTTGCCATGTTAACCAACATTTAATATTGCTGGTAAATAAATAATTTGCACCTAAATATTAATTGCCGGGTTGTTTTTCCGCTTAATTTGAATTACCTGCATTGTATTGCAACTTGCCATGCCATGCATCATTCTCGTATGACCATGCTGAATCTTTTGCCGTAGTTGTAAAATGCATCTTTAATGCTTTCCAGTGTTTGTTGCTTCTTCGCGGATACGACGTTGAGATGTGTGAGCAACGCAAGATCTGCTTCCACGCGGGATTCCAGGCAAGCAAAGTTTGCTTGTTTACCTATACATTGTCTTTCATTCCTGCCGTTGATCTCTGCTACCCTAGTATTCGATTCTTTATCGCGATCCCATCACATGTTTATCCTGCAGCCCATACAGCTTTATCCGCACATCCTAATACCTGTTGCATGTTTATCTGTTGGCCTTGCGAGTCGTAGCGCATGCTTAGAGTTGTTTGTGCGAGTCGTCTGTATGTCTTATTTATTTTCACCTGCTTAGCATGATAGGTTATTCTACCTTAATAGAATGTTGTCTTATATTGGGGTATTATAATTAAAAGATAAGGCACCGGCGGAAGGCCTTGCGAGGTGCTTTGTTCTGCTAAGTGTTGACCTAGGAACTCAGTTCTTGTCCTCGGATCCAATTTTGAGCGCACTAACCGCTTGTGGGAGGCCCTATGGAGCCCCTCGCGGCTTCGATCTAATCCGCTTCTTATCCAGGGCGCCGCAAGTAGTTCGGGCTTTCCATTTGATGCATGCATATGGTTACCTAACGATCTCATGATGATGGAGTAGTCGATTCTCATATAGGGTGGCACGTTCTTAGAGTGCTATGAAGGTCGATCCCGCGGGCACTGGACCAGATTAGCCGTGCACACAATCATGCGGTTCCCTGGATGAGTTGTAGAGAAGAGATTTGCCGTGTTGAGATGTCCTACCTTCTGGCTTTGCTTTTGGGGTTGACCGAACGAGTACGGGTCCAGTAGTGCACCCCTGCAGGGTATAATCTTATCGATGAGCCGTGCCCACGGTTATGGACGACTTGGTGATGATGCTGGCTAACAAGATCATAGACAACTTACACCTAATCATTGTTAATTAACCTGACTAGTAATATAAAATTACTTTCACAATAACTGGTAACTAAAAATTGTTCAATGTGTGAGTATTCCCGAATTGCTTCCTCATATTTGGTTGAGGGGATTAATCCGAGAATGGGTTATGATTGGTGTTAGTCGTAGATGGTTATCTTATGCGCTCTCTTATCTCTCTCTGATTAGACGGAAGTTGTAGCGTGTCTCTTTACGTTGCTAGTGTTGCTGCCGCTAAGTCCACCTCCCCTATATTTTGGGAGATGGTGTAGAAAGTAGGCAAGTCGGTTTTGCTTGCCAGGGAGTGCCCTGACCTTCTTTTGGGATGTGCTTTATGTGCAGTCAACAGGTTTGAAGTCTGACGACGTTAGCTTGGGAATCCCTCCGGCTTGGCTGGGCAGGGATATGGCGCCATTGCTTATCTTCAGGACTCTTAGTCCAATTTGCATCTTATCCGTAGTCGGATACTATTTTTGCTTCCGCTGTCATTTGTATCTTTGTATTGTATCATTTGTATCTTGACTCGTTCGAGTCGTTGTTGTAATTATATCTTCTACTGTATTTGTGGATGTATCGGAACTGTTGTAATGTTATCACAATTCCACCCACATAATGCGCATGTTTCGGCGTGCAAATTATATCTGGTGGGCGACCTAAAATCGTTATTATGTGGATTTCGGCGGGATCGCTTAAATCTACATAGTACCGATTTTTTGGCGTCACATCGCCCCAGTGCGAGGTAACTCCTGAAGCGACCACTGCGCGATATGCTCATTAAACAGGTCGATCTGAGCCCAATTAATTCTGCCATTATTCCTATCGTCTTGAGAGCGTAAAAGGCTGAAGTCACCCCCAGGATGATCGGTCTAGACGTAGCCGCAATCTTGGACGAAATTTCCCCTAGAAATTCAGGAGAGCGTGAGTGGTCATCCGGGCCGTAGATCCCCATGATCTCCAGCAGTAGACCCGATGGCCTGTGAAGCACTGCCGCACAGACAAAAAAGTCGCCTAAGCTCATCTGACCAACCTCGAACATACTGTCTCGCACCCCCATGAGCATCCCTCTCGGATGCCCATTCACCGGAACCCAGCTCCAGAAAAATTTGTCCCCGGTTTCCAAACTCTGCAATTCCGCATATGTGAACTCCTGTTTAATGGTCTCTTGGAGAAAAACGACATCGATGTTGTGTTTTTGGAGGTAATCTTTGAGGAGGGTTTGGCACCCCCGCACACCAAACCCTCTTATGTTCCAGAATAGGATCCACATTAAGACACTGCCCCCTTAGCCCGTGCTTGGCGGGTCAGGTGTCGCCTACCCGAAGGCGCCGGAGATTTAGGTTTACGCTTTGTGATCTTTCTAACCACATGTGCTCTCCCTTTGCTCTTTAATGACGAGGACCCCTTGTTCAAAGTTGTTGCAGCCATACCCGGGCTAGCCAACGGCACCTCTGAAAGTGCATTCTATGGACTCCCAGATTTTGGTGACTAATGACAACACAAAAGGTATTCTAATGTTTGTGATGAAGCATGGAGGTTCTTTTACAGGTCGTTTGATAAATAGGAACACTTATTTTGCCTAAGTTTCAATTCTACTTCACTTGGTCTTTCATCAGGATTTCAGTCAGGAGATTTCCGGGACTCGGAGATTTCTGGTCCGCAGACCGGAGATCTCCGAGCTAATCAAGTTTTTCACTAAGTATCAAATCAGATGCGTACTGACTCCAACTCAAGCTGAGCCGGAAATGCTCTCGGAGATTTCCGGCGCTCGGAGATTTCCGAGCACCAGTCCGGAGATCTCCGAGTGACAGAGGAATTTCAACCAAGTCCAGAACTCAAAATGCGTACTGACTCCAACACAAACTTAGCCGAAAATGCTCTAGGAGATTTCCGGTGCTTGGAGATTTCCGAGCCCCAGTCCGGAGATCTCCGAGTGTCAGAGATTTTTCTACCAAGTCAAGAAGCCCAACCAGTACTGATCCAGAGTCAAGCACAGCCGGAATTCCTACCGGAAATTTCCGGAGTCCGGAGATCTCCGGTCCTCAACCCGGAGATTTCCGGGCTGGCGGCTGTACAACGGGCAGATTTTGGAGAGGGGCATAAATACCCCTCCACCTACCTCCAGCAGACTAAGCTTCCAGATTTTCTCTCTCCTCCATTGGTGTTGAAGCTTGTTTCTTCCGGATCTCCCAATCTAGCCACTCAAATCTTTTGATACTTGGGGATCTGAGGGAGAAGTCACCGATCTACAACTCCACCGAAGTGTTTTGATTTCCCCCCTCTATTTCTTGAGGGGCAACGAATCAGGTTCCTTTGTGGATAGCTAGGTTCAACCTTGTGTTTTGATCCTTTGTGGATTCCTTTGTGGAAGTGACCTGTTGTGGTCTTTGTGGGAGCCCCCAATTCAGTTGTGGGTGTGTGCCTCACGTGTTTCTACGGGATCTTCTCCGCCCTTAAAGGAGTCCTTAGTGGAAGAGTGGATTCGCACCTTTGTGGTCGAATTCACAGGAGAATAGGGTGAGGCCTTTGTGGCGTTGAGCAAACCTTTGTGGTAGCTCACACCTCTCCAACGAGACGTACACCTATGTGGTGGAACTCGGGATAAAATCGGTGTCTTCGAATTCCTACGGTTGTCTTGTTCCACTCTCCTTTACTGCATTCCTATACTTGTTTAGTTTCATTGTTGTCTTTCACATGTATCACCTAGTTGCACATTTAGACAACTTACCTTTCGCTAGCCTAAAACTGAAAAACACATAAAAATTGGTCACCACCTATTCACCCCCCCCCCCTCTAGGTGGTCAACTGCCGTTCAACCTCCCCTTGAGATGTCATCGGCTCCGCCTCCGCGTTCTGTTTGTCCTTCTCCTCTTTCTCCTTGCGCGCCTCTTCTGCCTCCAATCTCGCTTTAATGCACGCGAGATCCGCTTGCACCAATTTGGCTTGAATCACCGAGACCATCTCCGCTGCCGACCCGCCCGCCGGGTCAAACAAAACATCACAATCCCGAGCTACCTCCACTAGACTATCAACATAAATATCTTGTAAGACAGCAAACCTAGAGAGCGAGTAAGTACCTGGGTTGTTCTTGTCTTCTGCCCGCTTGATTGCCCGCTCCAGCACCGGACCTTCAGTTTTTCCTTTTCCCCTCACACTTTTCTTCTTTGCTTCGAAAGGGATCGCAGCCGTGCGGGGAGCCCTGAGAACCGAGGCCGACATGGCACGCATAGACTCACAGAGGGGCTCCCCCTCTACCTGGAACGACTGACCCGACCGCTCCCCCGCCGCAAAGTCCAGACGCTCGGCTAGGGACGGACGGTCATGGTTGGCTTTGCTCCTCCTCTCAGAGTGGATGTTCTTGATGCGCTGCTCCTCTGACGCATCCACCACCTCAACATCCTCAACAAATCACTCTCTCCGGGAAGGACGATCAAAATTACTCTTGCTTCTGCGCTCCTTCTCGCGATTCCTCGCAAACTCAGCAGCCTTCTCCGGGGAGATGAGAAGTTGGGGCCTCTCCCCCTTCTCGCCCGAGGAGACCTCCACGGTGGGCGTCGGGGACATGGGCGCGTGGTCGCTGAACAGCGAGGATTCCCCGGGCTGGAAGGACAGCTCAGTGCTCCCCGGCAGCTCGTCTCCGCCCCCACAGTCCGACTCCGTAAGCACCGCGGAGCCAACCACCCCATGGTGATCGTCCTTTTTCTCAGATTGGCCCGAGGACTTGCCCTCCGGATGTTTTTGTCCACTGTCTGACTTGTTTTTCTTCCAGCAGCGTTCCTCCTTGTCCTCACCATCGGACGAGAGATCCTCCTCCTCCTTTTCCCTGTCATTGTCGTCCTGTTCACGGTTACTAGGGGGAGGTGGGGGCGGTGGGAGATCCCCCTCCTCGCAGCCTGTGGACCTCTCTAACTTGATGTTGTAGCCTTTCAAGTTGACAAACACCACAATGAATTGAGGCACCACCACTGGTTTGCGACACCCAAAGCGCATACGGATGGGTGCATCCTTGGTAGCCAGCTGGTCTTCACCGACGGTAAGAGGTAGCCCCACCTCCTTGGTGCATCCGAGTAGAATCTGAACGTCCCGGAGGGGCTTAGGCACCCCATGAAGCAGAACCACGACTTCCTCTAGGGTTTCTTCAATCTCTGGAGACGCCGACAATTCCGTGACCACCACCTTACAGCCCGAAGACGGCAGGCATAGCCCTCCCCCACGGATAGCCAGCCTCAGACTCTCCTTGGTTGGAAAGACCAGGGAGTATTTGTTCAGACCTAGCTGTTTGACTTTCCAGTCCCACTTCTCCTCCACCAGGTCTTTGAACTCGAAATCAACCAAATCACAGGGAAGGTTACCCGAGTCCAGCACCACCATCGCTGCATTGGATGGGTTCTGCTCCTGCTCTTCTTCCTCAGCCTGAATAGCAAAGAACCCTCTGTTTACCGCCCCGAATCCCGCCCAGATGGGAGCCGGGGGTCTTGCCGTGCACATTTCCGTTGTATGGACTTTGATTTTACACTTCACACAGTAGGCTTGCCCCTTGCAACCCGACTGGAGGTGGCCTTGTTCTCCGCAATTGTAACATGTGACCTACGAGGTGTCCTTTGGCATAGTCACGCCCCCAGTTGGCGCCACCGCGGAATTGCTCGAACCCGAGGCACCCAAAGCTCCCGAGCATGGGCGCTTGGTCCCTCCTTCACGCACCGGGTCCCTCCCCCGTGGTGGAAACCGCGGTGGTGAACGGAAATGGCCTTCCTGCCTCTCCGGCTTCCTGCGCCTGATGAGTTGTTGTCGGTAGTGCTCCTCACGCTCATGTTCTTCCTGCTCCTGTTCCCGCTCCAGATGGCTGCGCAGATCCCTGCCATGGAATCGCTCTTGGCCACCACCACCTTCGTTCCCCGCTGCAAAGTCACGGCGCCCCCGACCATCGGCTCCACGCCTCTCGCGGTCCATGTCGACCAGCACCAGCTCCGCCCGCCCAGAGAGAAGCGATGGGGAGAGGAGGACCTTCGCACGGGCTCGATTTCGCTTCAGGTCTCTCGTAGTGGCTCGAAACCCTAACTTGCAATCTAAAGTGCCAGCCGCCAGCCATCGCCAGTTAAGTAAGGGTCGATCCTCAACACGCCTTGGACCGAACCCTACCTCTGCAGCTCCCCCAGCCGCACGATCCTCCACGCGTCGCCCATCTGGCTTGACCAACACCGAGTCGACCTCCTGGACCGACCTAGGCCTCGCGGGCTGCAGTTGGGCCGACCCATCCCCACCGAGCCCAGCTTCCACCCCGTTCACTCCGATCTCCCCGCTCCCCTCTATCGGAAACCCTAGCTTCTCCCGCGCCGCCGCAAGCTCCGTCCCCGGCGCCGCCACCGTGATGGTCACCTCGCCCACCACGAAGAACTCGACGCGCGCACCCACTCCCAGAACCCCCGCGCCCCCTTGCGCGCAGGAAGCGGAGGGAAATCCTCCATGGGCAGCGTCCCGCTCGTCACCGGCACAAGCTTCTCCTCCGGCTCCTTGGGGGACACCGCCCCCTCGCCGAGCTCCGCCTGCGCCATGGCGACCGCCGTCTCCCCGCAGACCTCGTCGGTCCCCATGACCGGGCATAGGAAATCTCCGAGCATCACCACCCTAAGCGACCTCGTTGTTGCGCACCTTCCATCCAACTCCCCCTCGGAGCCGGAGTCCTCTCCACCGAGCACCGCCCAACGGTTCCCGGCAAGCACCTCCGAGCGCGCCGCCCGGCGCCCTCCACTCCAGGGGGACGCCTCCGGCCGACGATGGGCGGGCACCGCGAGGCTAGGTGGGGAGGCCCCGTCGCCTCCCCAGTCGCCAGAGCTCGCGTACCGCTTCAACATGTCTTTCGATCGCTTGGCCGCTACTCCTTTGATCTCAAGACCCGCAAGCTGGAGCGCCTAGTGATGAAAAGTGGCAAGGAGTAGGACTACGGGAACCTCATCTGCGCATACTTCCTGGCATGGCTGCTTGCGTTCATTGCTCAACCTTAATGACTTGACGACTTCCTGGTAATTTGTACTCCATCTTCATGCTATCTTTTGTTCATTGATGTTGCTAGATAAAATGCTTACTTGCTCAGATGAATTGTGAAGGGGTTACGGTGCAGAAAACAATAATTTTCTAGCGACCGAAACCCTAACTAGCCAGGATCTATCTATCTAGTACATGCGATAACGGTGGCGGAACGGGTTACATTACCTCCATGTAGACCGATAGCGGGGATTACGCTCCCGCACAAGCGTTGACGATGAAGTTGTACGTAGCCGACCTCGAGGTCGCGGAGAACTTGCCGTGATGTCGGAGTCGATGACGCCGGGGTGTCGATGATGATCTGCGTCGACGGGCGTCGGGCGGAAGAAGGCAGAGCGTCAGCACCAGGGCTGGTGCGCCGGCAGCAGAGGGGGGGGGGAGGCGCGGCGGCTGCAGGGGGCGAGACGACGTCGCCCAAGCTCCTCAATAGAGTAGCCTCCGAGCACTCGCAAACATACGGAGCCTAGCGACAACTCCCGGTCATTCAAATCTAGCTGAAATCGCCGGAGTAGATCTTATCTGGAATCCCGCAGAGCAACGACGCTCTGCGGTATGGCTTAGGTGGAGAGAGACCCCCTTCCTCAGCTCGGCGCGGCTCCAACTTGGGAACCACGAGATCGAGAGAGAAATTGGGAATTAATTGAATTTCCTGTGAATTAAATCAATTAATATGCCTTGCTATATAAAGGGGGAAGGGGGTGTGCAAACCCCTTGGCTCCCCCATGTGGGACTAAACAAAGGACATGGGAGGGGGGGTTCGGCCCCCACATGGGCTGGCCGAACCAGCCAATGGGGCCCACCCCCCTTTGAGGTGCGGCTCCCCCTCTTGGGCCCTCTTAGGGCCCATATAGGTGGGAGCCCCCTTTTTCCTTTATTTAATTAATATTAAATTAATATAAAAATCCCATTAATTCATAATTAATATATTTATATATAATTCAATATCCCGTGACTCCGAAAACTCTTTCGGACCACCCGAACAACTTTCGTACATTCCTGGAACCATTCCAGACCTCTCCGGAACTCCTTCCGGACCACCGGAACTCTTTCCGGATCATTTCTCTCTCTCCAACAAAAACCTATAAAATTCCAGAACCTATCTCCTAGCATCGCTAAGACCTTAAGTTTGTTACGCTACGGTTCGGGAACACTCCAGACATGGTCGAGACACTCCGCTCACCAATGATCGTCAGGGATACCTGGAAATATATGACGACCCCTGTGCATTCCACGAATATCGTCGTTGAACCATAAGTATGATATTCATTCCCTTTGTCTCTGCGATACTACCTTGTCCGAGATATGATCGTAGACACACCGATGCCTTTGCTGTATCTCGTTACCGACGAAGGTTATTAACTCGTCTGTGATATTACATCTCCATGACCTAGTCATAAGCTGCAGCTATATAGATGCAATATCACCGAGTGGGCCCAGAGTATCTTTCCATTACAAGAATGAACAAATCCCGCTCTTGATCCTTACGTCTCGATGCTCTTTCGGAATACCCAAGATGGACACCGTTATTGTCATGCTATATAAGACACAACGTTTGATGCTCTCAAAGCACTCCTACGAAGCAACAATAAGTACGGTCTCACGGTCTATGGAATAAGCTATCATACTCTTATCTATTGCAAATGACAAACATCGTAATACGATCTTATTGCAATACTTTGCGTATGTCCACCACCTTATTCAACTAACAAGATGACCCCATTGTCAACCGACGTCATTGTCCTTGATCGGGAATCTCGATCAACTGTTGCCCAATGGACTAGCTCATATAGAGGCTTGCTAGGGACCTGGTTGTCTATGTATCACACGTGTATTAACAATTCCGATTAATACAGTTATAGCATAATACACAAACCTATTATAAACTTACGAGATAATGCAATAAATACTACTTATTTATTTGCCTCTAGGGCATATCTCCTTCAGTCTCCCACTTCCACTAGAGTACAAATAAACTAGCTGCATTTTACTTTATCAGAATCCCTTATCAAATAAGAATCATTTGATAATGCTTGCTCGTGGAAAAGTGTTACTGCACAATCTATGATTGTACATGCTTTTGTGATTCACTGGCATCAACTTGTTTGATATCACCATGTTGTCTAAAAACATATATGCAAATACCGTAACTAAGTGAGACTTCTGCTTCCCAGCGCTTACTCTGATTATACTAACAAGATAACTGCCCTGAAAAACACACTCAGCCATGCAGAGCCCCTTGTAACAATTACAAACTCGCGATATCTACATACTTTCACACCAATGTAGAAAACTTGACATTCAAATGTCAATCCCTTATCTAACGCACTTCTACTTCCAGTAAATTCCAAATTTACTTTCATAACTGTTCTTTACTCCAAGAACATCGGTTATATTTTATCGAGCAGATAATATGGTTTCTGTATGATGTCTAATATATACATAATAGACCCACATGTCATACAACCATTACCTTCATGCATCATTACTCTTAATGACCAATTGGATTCCAAAGGACCATCCTTTTGATTCTATTCTGACTCCTCAGATATAATCCAACACAACTCGACTAACTATTTAAAATTCCCGTTCTATTTCAAAATAGACCCTAACTTTTAAATAGTTTTACAACTTCATCCTATTCTATTGGTACAGTTTCACAATGTGTTAACTACACAAGATGAATTCGACTCCCACTCAAATTATGTCTCCACATATTTGATAACACGAGCTCCCACTCAAAAACATGTTATCCACATATTTGAGTTCCCAAGCTCCCACTCAAAAATATGTTCTTCACATATTTCTCCTGAGTGAACTAACCATGACTCCCACTTAAATCGACATCTTGGTTAAACCAAAATCATTGATCTACTATCAATTCGAATTTAATACAAACTACAGCATTACATTAATACAAATCCCTCAGACTTCAAGCATGTCTACATAAATGTAGTCAACAAATTTGATCTTGTCCAAGACACATTTCTCGACAAGACATGCTACCGCGTCTTTCTTATAGTCACATTTCTCATATAACACCTTATATGACGATTAAACAATCTTATTCCTCTAATAAGAATTGCAGCAACAATTACTCTCTTAATCCTTTCAAATGCAACTTTGGATTTTCAGGCTCAAAAAGCCTTTGTTCGTATTCCGATATTTTCTCAACTTTCTTTGTATTCATAAAGTGCACCTTGATCTGTCAACAAGATCTGAAATACTTAATACAGTGTTGTGACCTGACAGCAATATTAAATATAACAACACTTTATTTAGAAGTTTCTTCCATGAAAATATTATGATCTTTATGAAGAGGATTGCAAGCAGAAAACAATTTTCTAGTCTCCCTCACTCTTAATCACTAAACTTTCATTAGCAGACATATACTCTTTGGAACATCTTCCAACATAAGTCTGACACTTTATTCCAAACTTCTAATTTCAATCCATAAACCATAATTCGAAAAGTCATCTTTTCTCGGAATTACATAGACAACAAACTGAGTTTTGTTTCTATTTGGTTCTGGAATACACTCTCGTCCAATGCGAGCAATCTACAAAGAACTACTCATGTATATTCCGAATTATCGCATAATCATATACACGTCGACATTACTGTCGATCCTATGAATTTTTGTTGAGAAAAATATCTATTTTCTAAAGTGGACATCGACTATAATGTTTCGAACATATTAGGAGATTCTAAGACTGATTCTGACAGACCACACTTTATTCATTTAAAATAGAGCATAATTATAATTCCCCACATATCACCATATATGACATTATAATATTGTGAAAACAAATTTCCACAAGTCTTTTGTGTTGAAACCATGATTCAAAATATTGTCCTTTGATCGAATCTTGTGAATACAATATTCACTAATCTTTCTTCTGAAAAACCCCATTTGATCTATTATCAAATCAATTTCAGACTCCATAATTTATTGGGCAAATACTCCTATTTACCAAAATCATAGAAGAATTCGTATCAAGCAAAACACCATTGATTAATCATTAAAAATGACTCTCAATCAATTTCCTCTAGTATTGCAACTTCAATACTGCATTTCAAACTTAATCAATTTTGGCACTCGAAATACTTAAATGGACCAAAATTATCCATTACTTCTTTCATTGCCTTTATGACTAAATTCGATGGTGTTTGTTCTTTGGACACATAATTTTATCATTCCTGCTATTATAAATGTATATCATACGCATAATGTAATTGAGATGTGATGCAAATTACTCATAACATGAAACAACTGCTTTGTTCCATAACATAAAACAACTGATGTGTTCTATATGAATAATTATGTCTTGTAACATTCAAGACACCAAACTAGATCACATTCTCACTATTACAAAATGTCTTATCAAAAACTATTGATGATGACTAATATGATATCTCGAGGGCGTGAGCACTACTGGCCATTAACTTGCCATCACTTGTGCACTATCACGTCACCCTTCGCCACATACTTGTGATAATCAGGGACTGTTTCACAAACAGAACAATTATCAAACAATTTTCATCAAGTATGAGAAGAATACATTTATATCTTCGTATATCAAATATACCCATAGCGTCGAAGAACTCTTCTTCGATGAATCAACTTTTAGAGATTTGAACTTGTTCACGAACGTGAAGAAGCTCACAGTGTCTCTGTAGCATATTCACGCACATGCTATTCACAGCTAGGAGGTAAAACGCAATCTCTATTGCACTGGAGTTCGCTATCTAGAAATCGTAGATATTCGTAAGCCTGAAGTAGATGTCACACAACTTCTTCAACTGAGTCTCCAGACAGGTATGCTCCCCATGTGAATGGTCCGGAACTTTCTAAGCTGTCTGAACTGCTCAAGACTAAATTCATCTTTGAAGTGAACTCTGATCGTATCAATCACGGCATATGGCTCCATGTGTTGAATGCAACTTTCAACTCAGGTGCTAGGCATACGCTCATGACGATCGTCATTTCCATGAACATGTCATGATGCTTACGGAACTCATCATCTTGCTCCTTGCTATCAGAATCATCTGGTCTAACTCCTAACTAATGTTCTAGCACATATAGGATGTTTGTTGTGTTTGGAGAATGTTTCTAAAACTAATGCACCAGCTGATGAAGTTGGACCCGTCGGCTTCCAAGGTAGAATCCGAGCTCTTGAAGAAGTAACCGAAGTGTAGTTCCGTAGTCTCCAGATGTGATCGCAAAAGAGGTAAGATAAGTTTATAATATATAGGTGAGTTTTAGTTCTATAATCTCATTATCAAAAACACACCTCACCAAGATTATTATCCCTAAAATAATAATGGCGATTACACGACCCTCATCCACCACACTACCCCCGATCATCACGGCCGGCAGCACGGCTTCAAAGGTGGACATAAAATGTCGATCATAACAACTCTATGACTCGTGCTCGATCTTTCGATCTTCCCGTGTTCCGAGGCCATACCTCTGAGTATGCTAGGCTCGCCAATCAAACCTCGAAGACCTGCGCGTGCAACATGGCTTACACCCACTGTATGCGAACGACGAGATGTGTGACACCCGATCATCACGGCCTGCCTCATAACGTAGAACTTTCTTGGTGGTGCGCAACGAGGGAGAACACAATTTTGGTATTTGTTAGGGATCATCCTATTTATGATGCTACCGTTGTATATCTAGCATATAAGCAATCAATAGGATGCACACACAACAGCACACAATAATGATGCAATGAAGTGCGATGTGACATGGTCGATGCGCCTGGACCTTCATGGCGCCATGTGCCTGGCCCCCGGCGCCCCGGCATGACTCCGAGTCTACAGAGCCCTCCATTGCCTCCGACAGTACGAGTAATATCAAAAACTTACCGTAACCATGTCACATGAAATAACGCCTCTGCAAAACAAAGTTAGACGCCTCTAGCTTTATTTAGTTTTGCAAGTTTTACGTGGCAAATAGGCTTATTCGTAAGAGAATCGCTTCCCTACCTACGAACTTTGTACCACAACGTCAATCGTATAATTGCATGTTTAAGCATCCCTTTCGGGCCCTCCATTGAAAATGCTTTGCCGACTAGAGAGAGAGAAACAGACACCCGCCAGCCACAGATACGGTGCAAGCCGTATGTCAGTAGTGGAACCAGTCTAGCGTAAGCGTACGCGTAAAGTCGGTCCGGGCCGCTTCATCAACTCAATACCGAAGGCATCGCAAGTGCACGCTAGAGGGTAGCAAATATAAGAAAGACGCCCTCATTCAACATGAGTTCTAACCGTACCAGCAGTACTACGCATAGATCGGCTATGATACCACTGAAGGGGTTACGGTGCAGAAAACAATAATTTTCTAGCGATCGAAACCCTAACTAGCCAGGATCTATCTATCTAGTACATGCGATAACGGTGGCGGAACGGGTTACATTACCTCCATGTAGACCGATAGCGGGGATTACGCTCCCGCACAAGCGTTGACGATGAAGTCGTACGTAGCCGACCTCGAGGTCGCGGAGAACTTGCCGTGATGTCGGAGTCGATGACGCCGGGGTGTCGACGATGATCTGCGTCGACGGGCGTCGGGCGGAAGAAGGCAGAGCGCCAGCACCAGGGCTGGTGCGCCGGCAGCAGAGGGGGGGGAGGCGCGGCGGCTGCAGGGGGCGAGACGACGTCGCCCAAGCTCCTCAATAGAGTAGCCTCCGAGCACTCGCAAACATACGGAGCCTAGCGACAACTCCCGGTCATTCAGATCCAGCTGAAATCGCAGGAGTAGATCTTATCTGGAATCCCGCAGAGCAACGGCGCTCTGCGGTATGGCTTAGGTGGAGAGAGACCCCCTTCCTCAGCTCGGCGCGGCTCCAACTTGGGAACCACGAGATCGAGAGAGAAATTGGGAATTAATTGAATTTCCTGTGAATTAAATCAATTAATATGCCTTGCTATATAAAGGGGGAAGGGGGTGTGCAAACCCCTTGGCTCCCCCATGTGGGACTAAACAAAGGACATGGGAGGGGGGGTTCGGCCCCCACATGGGCTGGCCGAACCAGCCAATGGGGCCCACCCCCCTTTGAGGTGCGGCTCCCCCTCTTGGGCCCTCTTAGGGCCCATATAGGTGGGAGCCCCCTTTTTCCTTTATTTAATTAATATTAAATTAATATAAAAATCCCATTAATTCATAATTAATATATTTATATATAATTCAATATCCCGTGACTCCGAAAACTCTTTCGGACCACCCGAACAACTTTCGGACATTCCTGGAACCATTCCAGACCTCTCCGGAACTCCTTCCGGACCACCGGAACTCTTTCCGGATCATTTCTCTCTCTCCAACAAAAACCTATAAAATTCCAGAACCTATCTCCTAGCGTCGCTAAGACCTTAAGTTTGTTACGCTACGGTTCGGGAACACTCCAGACATGGTCGAGACACTCCGCTCACCAATGATCGTCAGGGATACCTGGAAATATATGACGACCCCTGTGCATTCCACGAATATCGTCGTTGAACCATAAGTATGATATTCATTCCCTTTGTCTCTACGATACTACCTTGTCCGAGATATGATCGTAGACACACCGATGCCTTTGCTGTATCTCGTTACCGACGAAGGTTATTAACTCGTCTGTGATATTACATCTCCATGACCTAGTCATAAGCTGCAGCTATATAGATGCAATATCACCGAGTGGGCCCAGAGTATCTTTCCATTACAAGAATGAACAAATCCCGCTCTTGATCCTTACGTCTCGATGCTCTTTCGGAATACCCAAGATGGACATCGTTATTGTCATGCTATATAAGACACAACGTTTGATGCTCTCAAAGCACTCCTACGAAGCAACAATAAGTACGGTCTCACGGTCTAAGGAATAAGCTATCATACTCTTATCTATTGCAAATGACAAACATCGTAATACGATCTTATTGCAATACTTTGCGTATGTCCACCACCTTATTCAACTAACAAGATGACCCCATTGTCAACCGACGTCATTGTCCTTGATCGGGAATCTCGATCAACTGTTGCCCAATGGACTAGCTCATATAGAGGCTTGCTAGGGACCTGGTTGTCTATGTATCACATGTGTATTAACAATTCCGATTAATACAGTTATAGCATAATACACAAACCTATTATAAACTTACGAGATAATGCAATAAATACTACTTATTTATTTGCCTCTAGGGCATATCTCCTTCAAATTGTTCTGTGACCTCACCTATGTGCTTGAGTTTAGTCTGTTGCGTGTGTACAAGTGCAATGTTCTAGATTTCTTCCGTTATGATTTTTGCACAAAGAAGCAAAGAGTGATGGGTTATAATTCCAAAGTAGGACTTTGTTTTAGTAGTTGTTAAATCACAGTTTCCCCCACTTCTGGTTCGTTAGAGATACCAAATTATGTTGGTGGTAGGAGCGCTAATCACATGCTCTAATTATCCTATCCTGATATGTTGTATTTCACACTGTGATGCTTGCCAATTATAGCATCTTAATTGTTACAGTATATGTGGATTGTGGTAGCCCTTTCCATTAGATCGGTCTTATGGAATTGTGATTAGCACATGAAGCTTGACACTAATAGCCAATTGGTGTGTACATCAACCGCAAAGCACTTCATTGACGATCCGATGAAGCTTGATGCCATCATGTTTGCATTATATATCCCTTGAATTATGGTCCTTTCAAGTGACCTTGGTAGCACATTTAATTAGCACAGAGGAAGTAAAGTTCACACTAACATAATGTTCAACTGTTTATCTTTTTCTATGCTTTATTATGTTGTAGTGCACATTCCCCTTGATCTTGTTTTATGTTGAAAGTAAATGGTATCCATATATTTGTAGCAATTCACTAGATCTGTTATGTTTTATCGAAACATTGCAACTGAACATATCTTAGCTTGTGTGCTTCTGGATACTATATCTCAGAACAGATGCTCCAATGATGACCTGCACGGTCGCAACTTTTATGTTTGGTAGACACGAGGTTCATTTGCATGTGATCTGCATAATGGTAGCGGTTTTATAGGTGATCAGCATGGTTTAGGTTTCAGCATGAATATTACTCCTGGCTTTTCTGAACAATGTGTGTGCCTGCATTTTATTAATTTGCCGTGAGAACTGTGGGCAGATAGATATAATATGTAAAGTCTATGTGAAGCATGCATCTTAATTTGTTGGAAGAAAACAAATCTTATCACTTGTCAATTGTCATGATTTAACTACTAGGTTGAAGAGATCTATTGCTAGGTATTATGCAATGTGTCTCAGAACAGATTTGCTGTAAAAATAACCATGAGCCAGCTCATATTAATTTTACCTTCATGTTCTTCTTTCTTTGACCTGTTTTGGTGGTGGGTTGGATGAAGGTCGTTATATTCACTCCAATATCTGCAGTGCGAGAACCAGTGTCCCCTTTGCATTCCCTTATCTTTATAATTGACAACAGTGTGCTTTTGAGATGATCGGTTCCATTTGGCCACTAAAAGATCGAAGAAATCCCATGCTATTTACCTAGTATTATTAGTTTGTTTGGGGACTTAGTATACCTAAATATATGTAGTTCCTAATATTTCTTTGAACTTCAAAGACTAATAAAATTCCTTATGAGAAACAAGTTCAACTGAATTTTTAAAATCTTATCTTGCTCTTCCAAGTTCTATTGTTTTGTTTTGCTAAACGAGTGGATATCGGTGACAGTTTCTAATTTTGAACATCAAGAGCCTACATGTGTTTAATCATCTTTACTTCTCTCTACAAAGCTCCTGACCAAGGTTTTGGATACCGGTTCAAAAAAATCTCGGAGGGGGCTGGGATTTCCGGTTACCGTGGTTACCGGTCAAATTTTTTAAATAAAATTTGAAATTTGAACGTAAACATCAAAAATAATTTGAAAAATGATTTTAAAGGACAAAATCGGTCCAAATTTAAATGCTCCGAGATTTTTTGTCCGGTAGACACATTTACCGGGGGGGGGGGGGGGGGGGGGGCTGGGAAATCTGATTACCGCGGTATTTCGACTGGTAACCAAATCCCTGCTCCTGACCAACCGTTCCTCCCATTTGGTCACAAAACTGTACAAATTGGAATCACTACCTGGTTATTCTGTCATTCTAATGATATAGGGTTGACGACAACCGACAACGTACTGAGACGACGTATGAGCTCATCTTTTGCTTGAAGTCAGCTCACATCCTTTCATTCTGGTCACTGCTGCATTACCGTGATCTCCCCTTCATTATGGAAGCTGCGGCTAGCTTATTATGAGACAACGAGACTGTAAGCATGCTGATGCCGTGATGTTCAAACATCCTTCGGATTGTATGATGTTCTGAAGACAGCGATAAACAACAATCTGTGCTGATTTTGTCTGCTGCGAGTAACATTTATCATATTCTGACGACACATTCAAATCTCACGCTTGTGTAGTTTGTGTGTCCTGTGAAATTTGGCTTGAATTTGTATGTGCATCAGTAGCTCACTTGACTGAATCTATCTAAACTCTACCGCAATTGCCCTGTCATCTGAAGATAGCTAGTAGTGTTTTATCTAAACGAAAGATACACTATATATATATATGAAAGGGCGTTGTTTTCATCCCTGGATCAGCTATCCACGTCACCAGCAAAACGTGGACCGTCCGATCGGCGCGTCGGACGGCCACGATGCGCCAAAAACCACCCCTAACTGCACGGTACCGTAGCACGCTCCTCCGCACCAATCGCGTGTCGCCATGTCGCCCGGTTGCCCGCCGGTCGTCACCGGTTTCCACGGTCACCGTGCCTTCTTGCAGAAAAGCCACTGGAGAAACAGAAAAATAACCCGCGGTCCAACGTCCAGTACAGCGCAGGACCTATTCGCAATTACGAGAAATCTCAGAAGCTTTTTTGCAAATAAACCCCCGCAGTCGCCCCCTGTCCCCTTCTTCTCTCCCGCGATCTGGAGATCGCCGGCGCCGCCGCCGGCCACCGTCGCCGTTACGGCCCTCCTCGCTCAGATCTGTGGACGCGGGGAGGTGCACCGCCGCGTCCTCTCACTCTCCGCCGGAGATCCGGAGCAGGGGCGCTTCAGGCGCGCCGGAGTCGGGTACGCCGCGCTCCACGGCCGCCGCCGCATCGACGCGTCGTCGGCGTCCTATGGGCGGCGGCGCCGCCACCTACAGACGGCCCGAGTCCGCGCGCGACGAACGCGACCAGCCGCGCGTCCTGGGCCGCGGTGGTTCGCCGCCGGCGTGCTCAGCGCCGCCGCGGCCGCGTCCGGCAGAGCTGGCCGATGGTGACGTCAGCACGACGTCACCGTGGGTCCCACATGTCAGCCTCCTGTCCTTTTCCCTTCAGAAAGAAAACCAGAAAACAATTAAATTTGGAATAATAATAGATCTAAATATATCCATCAGGAAAATATAAAAAATATATCAAAACGACCACGCAAAAAAGACCTAATCACCTATGGCAAAATATAATTTTTTTGAAGTTCCAAAATGGTGTGAGTTTAATCAAATTCAAAACTTCATAACTTTATAAACAATTAATTTTGGAATAATAATATATTTAAACATATACAGCAGGAAAATATACAAAAATATCAAAATGACCACACAAAAAAGACCTATTTGCCTATGGCAAAATATAATTTTTTCAAAGTTCCAACATGGTGTGAGTTTAATTAAATTTAAAAATTTATAACTTCATAAATAATTAATTTTGGAATAATAATATATTTAAACATATACAACAGGAAAATAAAAAAAATATCAGAATGACCACACAAAAAAGACCTAATTGCCTATGGCAAAATATAATTTCCTTTTAAGTTCCAAAATGGTGTGAGTTTAATCAAATTTAAAACTTTATAACTTTAGATACATCCATCAGATAATTAAACAACAAATCTCAAAATGACCACACTATTTTTTTTTATTCACACCAAAATGCGATATATTTTAGACTCATGACGATGTAAATTTAATCAAATTTCAAATCTATTCCTTACAATTATAAATTAAATATAACTTTAAATATACACACCAGGAAAATATGATTTTTTTAATGGCCTCAACGAAACAACTTTTACTTTCACTTTTTCTCTTATTCCCATTTACTTTTACTTCTCTCCTACTTAGCACACATTTTTTATTTACAACAATATGACTAAATTTAGTCAAATTTAAAATAAATTTCTCATAATTATACATTAAATGTAGCTTTAAATATAGGCACCAAGAAAATATGAAAAAATTATTTGAATGTCAACACTAAAACAAACTTTCACTTCCACTTTTTCTCTTATTCCCATCTACTTTCGCTTCTCTCATGCTTAACGCTAAAAAAAATGACAACTCTTCCCATTTTTTTTTAAAGATCAATGTTTTCATAACGTTATGTCTATTTTTACAATCATCACATATACAACCCACGGGTGCGGCGTATCGCCGCGCCTTATTACCTAGTAAAGCAGTAATGTGCGGTGTGAGTGAGTGAGTGGTAGGCTGGTAGCTTTGCTACGTAGCACCTGCCATTCTGATTGCCATTGTTTCCATGATACCGGAGAATTGTTCTACAAATTAATATACCCTTTCACATTTCCATTTCCGAGAAAATACTCTCTCTTAAACCGACTGCCGAAAAATACCCCGACTGGGGCAAGTGGAGGAAGCGTCCATGCACTGAGCAATCTATAGCTCATGGCATGTCCTCATTTATACGCCCCAAATGGGCTTCAACATGTAATGCTCATTACAGCCTCTCGGGACAGGCCGCCGGGACAAACACTTCCCCACCGTCGGTTCCAAACCCGTGAAATGTCTGGCTGTCCGGCAAACTCCAAACCCAACCCGTATGTGGGGCAGGCCGCCCGCTCACGTCATTCACGTCGGATGGCCAAGTACGGCCCGCCTCCATCCCCACAAAAACCCACTCCGCCCACACACACCGCACAGACAAAACCTTGGGTCATTCCACAGTCCACCGTGCTTCTCCGTCTGGTCCCCTTCATCGGGGGTTGCTGGTGGTGATGCTGGCCACGACAGGGCACCATGGCTATAAGGGCCGCCCGTGGTTGTACATGGCCATATCTGGGCACCCCGGGCGAGTGTGGGCCTGGTGCGCCCTGAATACGTTGTCCGACCGATGACTTCCTCTTGGCGGTCGAGGTGGATCCCTCCTGCACGGCTACGAGGCTGATGTCCCCTGCCTCAGCGATGTCGCGTGCCCCTGTCTTGAAGGTCACACATTAATGTTCACGAAGAGGCGTATAATGGTGAATTCAAAATCGTGGCAGCGTATGCTGGTCGGCGACGAAGTTAGGTGGTGACACTCCGTTGCGCTAGTTTTTTTTTCAATGGTGGTCGGAAGAAAACTTTGTCGGCTTGTCTGACCCTAACACGACGCCTCCTTCGAGTGGCACCTTTCCTTCCTGAAGGGCGTCGCGGAATCTCCTATCCACTGTACTCCATGTGCCGAGGGAAACCCTAGGATCGGTGGTCCGTGCAGCATTGCCATGGACGGCGGTACTTCCTTTTCAAAGGTGTTGCTTCGTAGGAGGCGCTTCAGGGTGCTCGGAGCGTGGGAGAGTGCAACGGTTGCGAGTTATCATTATTTCGTCGATTCCCCTTAGACTTCATTTATTTTCTCTTAGGACATGTGTTGTGCTGCTGCTCTAGCATTTCGTGGAGTTTTTTTTTAAAATAATACGTTTTTTTGTGCGAAATTGCAAAAATAGCGCGCGTATCAATTATTGCAGATCTAGCATCCCGTCGGCACGGGTAATGCCGATCGGCATGGCACATGCCGAAAGGTCCCGGTCGGCGGGACCCGCACCGGCAGCTGCATGCGCAGACGCGCGTCAGGCCGGGCCCGCCACTTTTCGGCACGGCTGATGCCGACAGCACATATCGGTGCGGCCCATGCCGATCTGGGGCAGGATAAGTCTCGCGCGTCGGCCGGCCTCCTTTCTTCCTCCTCGCGTCGGTCGGCTTCCTCCTCTCAGTTCTTCCTCTCCCCCCACAAATACACTGCCAGATCTTGCCCAAAAATTAAGTTTGATTAGGTTAGATTGTTAGGAAAGGAGAGAGCAGGAGTAGGGCTTGAAGGATCTGTTCATGGAGTAGATATTCGTGGATTCGTTTTGAGAAGAAGAGGTGGAGTATTGGAAGCAATGGAGGCCAAAAAAGGTGGATGACAGTGGTGGGAGCTCGTGTTGGGGAGGAGGTGTGGTGGTGGAGCAGTGGTGGCGGTAGATTGAGGCCGGGAACGGATAAATCGGGATTTTCACGCATCAAGGGTAAACCCTAAGTAATCACTAGATGAATCTTGTTTAGTATTATGTATGAGTTAGTTGTAAAAAAATTGTGTCGGTGGATGTGATAGTTGTAATGTACAAATAGTTTGTCGGTGGATGTATGTTATGTTGTCGGTGGATGTCGGAAAAAAAGTTAGAAGTAGTTCAGATTTATGTTAAACGGATGCGTTAATTTTGTCGGTGGATATATACCGGATGGATGCGTTAATATAGTTGTATAAATAATTTTGTCGGATGGATACGTTAAAAAGTTGTTATATAAATTACTTTATCCGATGGATGCATCAGTCGGTGGAGGGTGGTTTTTGTGGCGGTCGATATTTATGGGTGTATGTCGGTTCTTTGTTATTATTTGAGGACTATTAGTAATATTGGTAATATTTTCGGTGGTCGCAATATTTTGTAGCGTATTATTTGACGGAATTAATTTGTTTAGGTAATGGAAGTCGTTGATTTTGTTGTGCACTTTGGCGCCGGTAATGTCCGTGTTACGGAGACTGGGGTTGATCTTAGTGAATTTAACAATATGGTGATGCAGTTGCCAGACCCAGAGAGAGCTAGAATAGCAGCAGTGCAGGAGTTTTTCACTGGAAATTTTGGGTATAATCCTAATATGTTTACGGTTAAGATTCAGTCAGTGTGGTCCAAATCCCGTACAAATATTTTTCGGGAGTTGTTACCGCTCGATCGAACTGGTCAGTGGATAGCTTGGCTATGCAAACGTCGAGGCACCAAACCAGAAATCCTACTGATATTTTATCTGAAGCAGAACAATTTAGAACAATGAGGCTGAGATTTTCAGCATGGAGAGAGCAGTGATGCTACTCATTCAGAAAATGTGGACATTCCTGAACAATATGAGCCATCACTCAGTGTTGAGTCGGAAGGGCCTCCGCCACTTGGAGAGGCTGATGCGGATGAGTACGAAGGTACTATGCAAGAAGAGATGTTGGCTGAAGATGAGGATGGTGTTGCAGAAGATCTTGATTCAGGTGATGAAGATGTTGGCAATGAGGATGAGGTAGATAATGATGAAGAAGATAATGTTGGAGATGTGCCGCTTCCTGAGTCCTGGAATGTCGACACTTTGCCGATTCCTCACTCGTGGGATCTCGACAAGTCGAATATGACAGCTGTGGATGATGGATATCATCCGGCATAGGAGTACCGAAGGAAAAATGTAAGAATCGGAGTCCAGTATAACACAAAGCAAGAGTTGAGGGAAGCCGTGATTGAGTGGGCATTGTCCACGCAAAGGGTTTTCCGTACTGAGGTGTCAAATAGTCGATATTTGACTATGAGCTGCATTAATATTGACTGTCCAGCAAGGGTGCATGCTCACGTACCGAAGTACGACGTGCTTTGAGTGGTTTCAGATGTCGTACCACACACATGTGAGATCTCTAGTACGGTGCCGAACACACATGTGGGGTACTAGTGTTGTTCTAGTACGTATTTATGCTATGTGTGCATTTCGCAGGAAAGGACGGCAGGGAGAGAGATCGCTCGCATCTTATATGCAGACGATCCTACCATACATACAAGAAATGGGGATTGCGACGGATCCGGCAAATTCATGGCCCGTGGAAGCACCCTTTGTGCTTGCTGATTTTGAGGAGTACCTCCGGACATACAGTTTCGCTTGTCGCACTCGTTTGGTTACGAGTGCCGACCCTGTCGACCTTCCTGCGGCTGATATCACGGCCATGAACCCAACACAGGGAATCGGGGCTCGGGGAAACATAGCGGTAAGTGGTCTAGTTTCAGTACTCTACTACGTACTGTACGTACTACAGTAAAAACATATCTGACACTTTTTTTATATTTTACTGGCCGACATCATAGCAGATATTCAGGCGGACGTCGCTGCGTACTACCCCGTCGTTGGTGCCCAGCACCAGTCGTGGTTCAAGCGTCTACAGGACAAGCTACGACGTGCTTATGATGTGCTCACATGCACAGATGCTGGGGAAGTTGTTCCACGCCATGCACCCCCGCGTCCCCCACGGCACTCCTCGGCACGGCTGTTAGGTGCCGCACAGGTATCACCACCCCGTGACACCACTCGTCGGCACGATCCACGCCCACGTTTTACACCTCAGCAGAGTCCTTGCATACGCCCCACAGACCACACATTTGCGTCTACCTCTCGCCAGCCGGACGCTATCGACCCTGGTCCATCCCAGCCACCTCTTTCACAGATTCCAGTGTATGTGTCGGGTCCTTCACAGCCAACTATGTTTATGCCGGCAACTTCACACTCGCCATTGTTTATGTCGGGTCCTGCACAGCCTCCACTCTTTATGCCGGGTAGTTCATCCTGGCAGGCACACACACCACCGTACATCGGGATGCCATATTCGTACGGTTATGGGGGTGGACCACAGTTCGTTGGAGCATCACACCAGCCGCAGATGGCCAATCTTACGGGCCAGTACTCTCAGCAACTAATGCACGGAGGTTAGAATTTTTAATTTCTCGTACATATATAATTTATATCCAGACAACTCACACTAACATATTATCTTGTGCAGGTGCAGATCAGGTGTACAACTCTCCCCAGTACGACTTGGACACCACTCAGGCATACGCGCCTTCGCCACCGATGCCCACTCAGCAGACACCACCTCCGGAGACAGCCCAGCCAGACGACGAGCATGACGATGCGCCGTTGCAAGGCCGCGGAATGCGGCAACACCAGGCTCCCACGCGTTTGTCACCTTCCGGCCCTCGGCGAAGGAGGACGCGGTACCGTCGTCAGGTCAACGAGGACTGATTCTTCTACCGTAAGACCTATGTATGAGACAAATGTATGCTACTTCTTTCCCTTGAGGCGCGAAACGGTATAACTACTAATTAATCGATAAGATACAACAAACCTCGATTACATACCGATCACACCACACAACAATAGGAAATGAAGGTACAACTACTAATTAATCGATACTCAAAGAAAGATACAACATAACTCAAATTTAGATTCTACCTATCTCCCATCAATGCAGCCTGCACCATCCGCAGATTTAGCACCCTTACCCTTTGACGATGATTCAGGCTTCTTTCCCGTACCCTTGCTCGATGTTTCTGCCTTCTTCTCCTTTCCCTTACGCAGTGCTTCAGCCCCGTTTCCTTTGACGACGGCATGAAATCGTCGTCATCATCGCTGGAGTATACCCAGAGAAAGGAACGACCGTACCTCTCACGTATGTCTTGAGTTCGATGAATCGGCTCATTGGTAACATGCCTATCAAACTTATCCGCAAGCCTCAAGACTTCAGCACGGATTTCTTTGTGGTCCTATACGGAAACCCATCTCGGCATAGCCTCGCCCCTAGCAAAGCGAGATGTCTCTCACTACCAACAATTTCTTCAAGTGGAACTTCCCTACCATCTACCTTCAAATAGGTGATAATCTTAGCTAGTTGCTCGGATGCGGCTATATGAAAGCCGGACACACACTTCTCACAAGGTACAATACACACCATGCTGGCGCTCTTTGAGAGTACCCCGCTTAGCCTAGAGTGGTTTTTATAGGACATTTGAGGTGAAAACGGTCGCGAGAAATGGTGGCGGGCGGGAGGACGGGCGGGAAACGGTGGCGGGAGAATTTGGGCGGGAAACGGTGGCGGGAGATTTCTCGTGGGAAACGGTGGCGGGGATGGCCGGAAACGGTGGCGGGAACAAATTCTGTAAGAAACCTTGCCCTCCACCTCTCTGAGCACATTTCGGCACGGCCCATGCCGATTGGCACGGCTAGTGCCGAAATGTGTTGGCGCACGAGAACTCACGCAAAGACATGCATCCGTCGGCATGGCTACTGCCGACCAAGACTTTTCGGCACGGGCCGTGCCGATCGGCACGACCCACGCCGACCGCGCCCTATTTTTGATATTTCCGGATTCCGCGCGCTAGATTTCAAATATGTAATAAAAATTCGTATTATTTAAATAAAAAACTTGCATTTCGTGTTGATGTGATTTTTATATTTACATTGCCCGGATGAAATTGTATTTGAAACATTTATCAAATCTTTTCCTGGGCGAACTCAGGAGGAGCGGGCCTACTCGGGTGGGTCGCTATCATTTCCTTCTGTACTACCGCTGCTCCTCCCTCTTTTTCATAGCCAGTGGAGGCGAGGCAGCGCGCGAGGTGACAGTACCTGCTCCTTCTCCACTTCTCCAGAAGGACCAGAACCTCTTCCTCCACGATCGCCGCCGCCGCCGCCAATGACGCGGAAGTCTGGGAAGAAGAGAGGCGGAAGCAAGCCCAAGCCCAAAACTAAAGCTTCCCCCTCCTCTAGCTTGCCCGACTCCGTCGCGCCGCCACCGTCGGTGGAACCGGAGCAGGAGCCGGAGCCGGCAGCGGCCGACGTCCTACTCCTCACCGTGGATGTCCTCCGCAACATCCTCCGCCGCCTCTCCCTCGTCGATCTCCTCCGCGCTGCCCTCGCCTGTCACTACTGGCGCCGCGGCGCCACCCGCTGCCTCCCGCGCGCCCCTCCAGGGGCGGCGCCACCAGGGGGGCGAGGTGGGGCGGCCGCCCCCCCCCCCCCTCAGATTTTGCTAATTTTTTTACTATACGTATTCATATACCTGATATACGTGAAAAGGAGGGATAAAAAAAGAAAAAACAGGCAGTTACGAGCAGCAGTCGCACGAGTCGACGCCTCGCACGAGTCGCTCGATCCCCAATCCCATCTCTGCTCCTCTCTCCTCGCTCCGATCCGTCACCGGCCGGGCCGCCCCTCATTGCTCCCTGCTCGATCCGCCGCCTGTAGCCGCCGCCGTTCCGTGCCTCATTGTTCCCCGCTCCCAGGTTCGTAATCCCATTCTTTCATGCCCTATTTCCCAATCCCATCCGCGCCCCTCCACTCCTCGGCTACTTCTTCCACCCCGTCAAGACCCCCTCCCCCGCTGCCCAAGCGCCTCTCGCTCGACTTCGCTCCGGACGCCTCCCGCTTCGACCTCCAGGACTGCCACCACGGCCTCCTGCTCCTCGAGCCGTCCGCGAAGCTCCCCAAGACGATCCACCCCCGCCTCCTCGTCCTCGACCCGGCCACCCGCCGCCGCGCGCTCCTCCCGCCGCCGCCTCGTGACACGGTGCCCGACGACCACCGCTGGCGCCGCTCCAGGCACTACATCGGCTCCGCGCTCCTCTCCCGCGCACAACCCGGCAACGGCAAGCTCTGCTTCGAGGCCGTCTGCGTCGCCCTCGACGATGGGAGCCCGCGCGCCTGGGTCGCCTCCGTCGACGACAACGGCGACTGCCGCTGGCGCGCGCTCCCGCGGGACGAGGAGGTCGTCGTCACCTTCCACCCGGACTGGTTCGAGGGCCGTTGCGTGCACGCCGCTGGAAAGATGTACTGGCACATCTGCAACTCCGGCCGCCTGCTCGCACTGGACCCTGCTACGCTGCGCTTCTCCTACCTGCGTGCGCCGGCGGAAATGCCGGGCGGTGACCTCTGCATCTACCGCATCGGGGAGACGCCCGACGGGCGGCTCTGCATCGTGACCGTGGAGGACCAGGTGATGCGGCTCTGGGTGCGCGGCGAGGCCAGGTGCAGCGACAACGGCTGGCTTCTGGAGAGGGAGATGCCTCTAAGCAAGGTGTTCGACACCGTGCCGGGCCTGCCCAGGGACATGGCCAACAGGGTGGCCAGCATCTGGGTCACCGACATCGACGCCGGGCACAGAGGGAGGCTGTTCATCCAGATGTTGGGATACGGGCGCTACGCGTTCGATCTCAAGACCCGCAAGCTGGAACGCCTGGTGACCAAAGCTGGCAAGGAGTACGGGGACCCCATCTATGCCTACTTCCCGGCATGGCCGCCTACGTTCCTTGCTCAAGCCTAATGGCTTGACGGTTTTCAGTAATATCTGTAAGATCTTCTATCCCCTCTGCATGCCAGTTTTTGCTCAGTGATGTTGCTGATATTCAAATGATTACTAGCTGCGAATCTATTTTTCTTCTATATATACGTGAGTTAACTAGTATCTTGCATTGAAATTCAAAAAAAAAAAACTAGTATCTTGCATTGCATGTGTATAAATGTTTTAGCTTTAATTAGTAGGCTAATAGTGTCTGAATTGTAGTTTAAGATGTGTAAATGTTCTACAGATTTCTTCACGTTTGATTTTGCAGAAAGCTGCAAGGAATGAGAAGTTACTATTCCTAATTAGCTCTTATCACAGTCTGTCTCAGTTGTTGGTTAGAGATAACAAAATTATGTTGGTCGTAGAAAAGCTAAGTACATGCTTTGATGATCCTAGCATCATAATTTACCAATTGATATGAAACTGTAGCTGGTATCATTTATTCCTCTATATGCTTGAGTTAACTAGTCTCTTCCATGTGTATAATAGCTTTAGCTTTATACGGGCCAATACTAGCGTCTGAATCACAAGCGTATATGGTAGTCTTAAGATCTGTAACGTTCTAAGGATGTCTTCCTATTTGAGTTTGCACAAAGCGGCAAGGAGTGAGAAGTTACTATTCCTAATTAGTTCTTGTCAGTCTGTCTCAGTTGTTGGTTAGAGATAACAAAATTATGTTGGTTGTAGAAAAGCTAACTACATGCTTTGATAATCCTAGCACCATAATTACCATAATTACATGCTTTGAACATCTTCCTATTTGAGCTTGCACAAAGCGGCAAGGAGTGAAAAGTTACCATTCTAAAATAGTTCTTGTCACGGTCTTTCTCACTTGTTGCTTAGAGCTAACAAAATTATGTCAGTTGTAGAAAAGCTAATCACATGCTTTGATCATCCTATACTGATTCGTCCTATATCACGTTGTGAAGCTTGCCTATTATAGCATCACAATTCACAATTACCAGTTGATATGTGCATTATCCTGAAAGCACATCATCACCGTTGAAACTTGATGCCATCATGACACTATATCCTTTGATACCATCTGCCTTTGAAATTCTTTTTGCTGGCCACTAGAAGACCCAAGAAATTTTGAAGGGAAACAATTGGTGTTGATATAATTATTTTGTCTTCGTCCATCTCAGACCCTGCAAATTTCATTGCATGAATATACTGCCAGCTCTCATTATATTTACCTGCTTTGTTCTGAGTTCTCACTACGTGGAATTTCAGTAATTACTACTCCCTCCGATCCGTTTAGATTTAGCATACGAAATTGTTTTGGCTTAGTGTGTTTTCACGACAATCATTCTGACTGGAGGTAGTAATAAAATTCTTCCCTCCAAGATACAAGCTCAACTGAATTTATCAAAAAATGCTCTTTCAAGATTTGTCCTGTTAAAGTAGTGGTTATCTGTGGTAGTTTCGAAATCTAAACATCTTGCACGTACAAGGATGTGTGATAATTTTCTGCCTACAAAGCTCTTGGTCAATCGCTCCTCACATTTGCTGATAATATTGTTCAAGTTTGAATCACTCGCTTATGGTTCTGTCATTACTATGATTCAGGGCAACGACTACCGGCGTCGGGGTATCAGTTCATCCTTCAGTTTCTTGTCAACTACTGCGTTACCGTCAGATCTCCCCATCAGCCAGCATACTGGGACTGTTTAACCAATGTTGAAGCTGTAATCTTTAAGTATGAATTGGATTATATGATGTTCTGAAGAGAAATCTGTCTTATTAGCATGTTAAGCTGATAAACAACGAATTGTGCCGGGCTTTCATGGCTTTGTTCATTGCTAGCACTCCATAACATTTATTGTATATTTGACTTCGTTTTCAAATCTCATGCTTGGTAGTTTGTGTGCCCTGTAGTCACCATAACAGTGTGGTGGTAGCTCAAATTTGTATTACTGTATATTCAGGCTATAGGCAGCAGTTGCTCATCTGCTTGAATCTGTCTAGACTCCACCGCATTTGTCATTTCTTGTCCGTTTCGAAAAAAAATATTTTCATTTTCTTGTGCAGATAGCTAGTAATTAATGATTTATCTTAATGGAAGATAAAGCTGTAATGCACAATATGATAATTGCGCTTGGACAGGATAATTCCGGTTGAAATCTCGCAGTAGCAAGTGAAACATGCAGTTGAATTTTGAAAAAATCACCACGTCCTTCGTTGTACAACCGGAGCATGGGAAGAAGAAAGTGTTTGTACAGGCACTTTCGGTGAACGCAGGAAGCCAGTTTCCTTTTTCGTGTAAGTGTAGCTTTGACTAGAAGGATAGGCGCGCGTTGCTGCGCGTATGATGTTTAGTTGTATTTTTCTGTTTTTATGTATATGAGGACTTAGATTGCAATTTTTAAAAGAATTAGATATGGTGGACTTGGAGAGAAGAGGATTTTTTTTGAACCGGTAGAGAAGAGGAATTGCAGTTGATTTGATTATCATTACTGCTCATATGGTTTTCAGCTATCCTGTATGTATTGATGGTAGAGTCATATTTTGTTTTTTTATAATTCGGTTTAGGGTTTGGGATTTTTTGATTAGGCTATGGGAGGAGATCGAAGCTGGTGTTTCATGACGGCGAGGAGGTGGAGGGGCGGGTGGTACCACCGACAACGAATCGGTGGCGGCAACGTCGGTCCGCGTGGGGTAAGACTATCCATTCTATGGAACCGGCCATTCTATGGAAGCGGACGCGATCCAACGAGAAGGGGGCAAGAGGAGAAGACCGGGTCAACCGGGTGGAGTCAAGGACATGAACAGGCAACGTGGCGGCTGACCATTGGACAAAAATACATGGTGAACGTGAACAGTTCTGCGCGCATTCGACGAAATCTAGGCTATTCAACTCGTTCATCAAACGGGCGAGAATTACCACGTGACATGGACGCAGGATGTGGCGTGAATCGTGCGAGCCTTTACATATGATGTAGGTAATAAGTTGCAAATTAAGTCAAATGCTATGATTGGCATGCAGAAGTTGTATATATTTTCTTTTCCGACAATTTTTGTTGAGTTGTGTGTGAAATAAAGCCAAAAACAATAAATAGTATGCAAGTGGCAAGTCATTACTTTAATTATACATGCAAATATACCGAAGAATATGTGTCATAAGCTGCTGGTCGGCAGCTGTTATATTTGTACAGAAATAGGCAGGACAGGTTAATATAGAGGCGCCTTACAAACTAATTTACATTAGAGGGTAACAAAAGCAAAAGACACATCTTAGGGACCTGATTTGGTGTATACTGTCCTTGAGTTCGTTTGTCTTTCCTAACTGCTGATCAGCGAAGGTACTGATTTTGACATCTTGGCTGCAATGCATAATGAATAGGAATTACATCCTTTTGTATGAGGTTATAGAAGTAGATGAGGTAATGTACTGTATCTGTGAGTTTACTTGATTCAGTAAAGGTTGTTCATTGTTCTGGAATACTATTCTAAGGAAATCATAACAGCTATGTGAAGAAAATGCCATTGACCAATAATATAGAAATAAGCATCAAAGAACACCATTTCAGAAAAGTGAAAGTCTATCATATAATGGTAGGAAAATTAATCTAGAATGAAATGATGTGAGGCAAATACAGACATATATAAGCTGATAAAATTTGTAGACAATATTGTTTGAAAAGCATAGTTAGGATTTTGCATGGCAAAACTAAACCATGTAAAAAAATGCAATGGACCACAAACGTTGAAAGAAGCAACAAAGAAATGAAGTGATATGAGGTAAATACAAGCATGCAAGCTAATCAAGTTTGTAAGAAGTACAGTATAAAAAGCACACTTGGAATCTGCATGTCAAACTTTTTTTGGTAAATGCTGATATTTTATACTGCGTGAAAGTTTACCAACCTTGACTACATCATGTGAATCTGGTAGAAAATCAGACACTAAATATTGAGTTTTGCTCCTAAAAGTATAGGTTCAACAAGTAAGTTTTCTATAGTTAACTGGCTAGCTAATCGGTGATACCAACTCTTTTTTAGTAACCATACTTCGAATAACGCTGGAATGGCAGGATGGTTACATATAATGCAGTCTCACATATAGCAGAAATTATGTGTGTCTATCCGTTAAAAGTAGCAGTGTGTCTATCTGTTAAAATGCACAATGCAGTCTCACATATAGCAACGGTTTGGGGATGCCCAATGCTTTTTTCTTGCAGCTTTCAGAAGTTTTGTTCAATAGGTCGACACAAAAAAATAAAGATAATTGGTCACACATCTTACCACTGCCTTTCTTGTGCCTGGTGCCTAGCTCAAGTTGTTGGACTTCTTTCCTAAGACCACCTTATATCAGAAAAGAAACAAAAGACTCAAAAAGTAGTTAAATGTCATCATTAAATAAATCTCATTTAATTGTACCAAAAGGAAGTACATAAGTCATTCGTTATTTAAACTGGATAAATATATAGTCTATATCTAGAAATCTAAGCTGAAGAGTGGCATCTGTTTGGTTCAAATGGGGCAGATACTACGATCTGCAAATATATTTTGGCAAACATGTAAATCTAATTGGCAAGGAAAAATATTCATAACTTTTTTCTAGATGCTGATCACGAATTACTACAAAGAAATTTGGTCAGTAAATCATGAATGCAATTATGCATATGTGCAACTACATTATTATACCATGAATCCACAATAAACAAGGACGCATGAACAAATCTCAACCAACCCAGGCCATTCAAATTTTGAAGCAAGATTATGACAACCATATATAAAATTTAAAGAAAAATTTAACAAAGAAATCGAGTTGTGGTACATATGAGTCCAAGAACTCAAGATAAAGAATTAACATTCAATGTCAGAAACAAAGGAATGCCCAGAAAAGGGAAACAACATGACCTTGAGCTCTTTTGCTGCTACAGCATGATCCTTGGCAACCTCCACACGAATCTGCACTGCACCTCGATGATTTGCGGATGAGCGATGGCCTGTGCACGGAGGTCGATCTCAACCTGCTGCAGCTCCTCACGCTGTCACGCGATGCTCTGCAGGCGCTGCTGCAGGACGTCCTCGCTGAGCTCACCGCTCCCATCAATGGCGACAGAGCAGAAATCCACCCATGGAGGAATATATTAGATTACCGAGTCTGGTGTCAGAATACGCAAAAGGAAATTAGGAAATGATGATAGAGATAGGAAATTCATAATACGACCGCTCCGACGCAAGAGCTGCTTGGAAAATAAAGCAACAAAAGATGAGAAAAAATGGATATAAAGGCCTATATGGAAATGTATCATGGTATCCTTGTCCAATCAAAACATGTGGGCGACATAAGCATAAGCCATATTTCTGAACATGTTGCAAACAGCTAGATGAACAATAGCCGTTCATGTATGAAAATAAAAAATGACATGACATAGTTGGAAGAATAGTTTTGTTGGAACATAAATAAACCTGCATTATGAGTCTAATTTTAATAAGGCCTATAGATAATCTACACGAACAAGAGATTAGTAATGAGAAATAGGTTGCCAAATTCCATCCATATTCATCTAAGAATATGTACATCAGACTGTAATTATGATGCTTGAATCACAACAGGATTAATCATAACAGATTCATTAGCACACACTTACTTTTAGATATGGAGATGGTAATAGTCTAGTTTAATTTACCAAGAGGATGCATTAGGAAAAATGACGAGTTCTCTTCAATGGAAGCACCTGAATGTATATCTTTTCATTTGAGAATCGGAGAGTTCAGGTGCAGATACTATGGAAGGGAACCACACATTGAAAAGAAAACAAAGATGAGAGTTTGACTTTAAAATCCTTCCCTTACGGATAAAATCCATGTCCGGAGCTGCAAGCAGATCCACTTGATGGTCTGCATGAATCTGCAAATTTATATTAGAGCAGCTCTCAGGAGGCCTAGAAAGAAGAAACAAACAGAATTTTTAGAGACCGACAGATGACAGACTATGTAGAAGGAGAGGAGACAGAGTATCGGTGACGCTAGCGTACCTTGGTCCAGGAGGCCGGCGAGCAGCTGGACGGCGTCGTCGCCGGCGGCTCCCGCTGCAGCTTGACTTGCGAACGGCCTCCCACGCTGCTGGCCTCCGCTGCCCGCGTTAGCGCCGCCCCCATCCGCTGCGGCAGGAGCAGGATCCGTGCCCTCCCCCTCTGCCGGAGGAGTGGTGGCTCTGGCTGGAGATGTTAGGGGAGCTCGAGCCGACCGCAGCGTGGAGATGCGAGCACATCGGGGAGGAGGCGAGTGGGGAAAACGCCGACAACGAGCGTCAGCAGGTGAGGGGCGGGAGGGAGATGGGATGAGGAGCTCGTGGCAGGGAGAAGACTCGCGGACGGCTAGGGCGGAGGAAGAGAAGGAAGAGGAGGCGGCACTGCGGCAGTCGAAGAACGCATCTCGCAGATGGTCAACAGGAGCAGGGAACCGACCTCCACAGAACCGATCTCGTTAAACAAACACCAAACATAACGCTAACACAGAACCGGACGGGCGGGCCAGAGCGAACATGTCGCGAAGACACACCGGAAACACGCACAACGCCACTGCCACTGACAGACGGGCCCAAACCAGCAATGCACCACAGGCCTCTATATCCAGGGAGATTAGGTTTAGGAGTGATTACATAGTGCGTGCAGCCTGCTGCCTGCTGCTACTCTGATAGCCAGACCTGCTACAAAGCAATGGCTCTCTTGTTTGTTTCCATGCTACTGGAGTCGAGACTGGACACAGAAGGCAAGCAAGCGAGCTCTGCGTTGCAGAGATCTGACCTGTGCGAGAGCCTGCCATGGAATGGAACCAAAGCCAAATTACCATGTGGAAAATATTGAAGCTTAACAAGTTCTCCATCTCTCATCCATGGTTGCATTCGTGTACTCAGCATATATATTTGCTGAACTTTTGTCTCAAGCAGCTTGCATACATGCATATGCTGTATTCAACTGACTGTAGCAAGCTTGAAGGCGCAGAGTCCTGGGAGGGTCGGAAATGAACACGCATGGAGTGCAGGAGGCCAGGAGTGGGCAACGGCCACTCGTTGGCCAAGCGCATGGCAGTGTGGCAAGGCAACGAGTACGAGCGCATTTGGATTTTTGTAGATTTTTTATAAAGGGAGGAAAATTTTAAGCATTACACTCGGCCATAGTTCATACAGATACAGTCGTCACGAGTTTAAAAATACGATAAAATAAAAATACTCCCTTCGTGCACAAATAAGTATCTCAAGTCTTTATTGTCTATATACATCCTTTTCTTAGAGACTTGAGACACTTATTTTGTCTAGATACATCTTCTTTTTAAGAGACTTGAGACACTTATTTGTGTATGGAGGAAGTATGTGTTTGATGAGAAATAGAAAAACCATTATTTTTATTGTTAGACAATTCCGTTGTACTCTCCATATATAGACTAGGCATATACCGTATGGTGTAGTACACCAACAGCTATATCCCAACGGTCTCATATCGCTAGATTTCTCCTTTCCTGTTTCTCTTATCTCCTTGTAAGATGTTTCCTTGTAATCGCCACCGATGGGGCTCTTCCATCACTATATCAACACGCAACCGATCGCCCCTCTGGGCATAGGATCGTTCACACCAACATGGTAATCAGAGCACCTCTTCCTTGACGTCGTTTTGACAAGAAACAATCGTGAGGAAAAACAACCACAAAAACAAAACACCGATCGCTTCTTCCTCCTCCCGTGATCGAGCCTCCCTCCCTCCCAACAATGACAACACCATCGCTAAGCTCCGCCCTCGGCAGTCCGCCGACGGAGCGGCTGACCCTCGCCAATTTCCTTTACTGGAAGGCGCAGGTCCCGCCGGCGGTTCGTGGTGCGCAAGCCATGAGGCTGCTGGACGGCTCCGACTTCGCGCCCGCAGCAACGATCGAGGTTGAAGACATCGCCAAGAACAAGATCATGGCTCCCAATCCAGCCTATGGCCTCTGGATCGCCCAGGACCAGCAACTCGTGAGCTACCTCGTCAAGTCCATCTCGTCGGACCTGTTCGCAGATGTTCTTGACCTGGAGCACGCGGCTGACATATGGGCGGCCATCAACGACAAGTTCTCCGCTCAAACAAAGGTCCGCATCGGCTCTCTTCGCTCCGCCCTCATCACCTCCAAGAAAAGAGATCTCTCCGCCACCGACTACATCACCAAGAAGAAATTTGTTGCCTTTGAACTCGCATCTACGGGTCGTGTCGTTCCCGACGACGAATTCAAAGAAGCTCTCCTTGCCGGTTTACCCAGTGAGTACAATGGTCTTGTTGCTGCTCTTAATGCTAATCCACTCTCCACCTCTGTCGATGCATGTCACCAACTCCTAGCATACGATCATCGCCAAAACATGTTCTCCGAATCTGAAGAAGTGGCTGCCCCCTTCGCCTCCTCTGCCAATGTTGCTTCTCGCCAAGCAGGGGGTGGGGGTAGGGTGCTGACGGTGGTGGCTACCGCCCAAATCATGGAGGGGGTGGTGGCTATCGGCCCCACAATGGAGGACACCATGGTGGCTATCATCATGGAGGTGGTTCCCGCAACCACCAACAAGACAGAGGACCTCCCCGTCGCCATGATGGCTATGATCGACGCCTTCAAGGAGGCCGTGGGCGTGGAGGCCGTGGACGTGGTCGCAACAACCGTGTTCATTCTCCTCTGCAGGACGTCACTTGCCAAATTTGCAAGAAGTACGGGCATCCCGCCTCAGAGTGCTGGTGGAGCTACGGAGATGATGACCATGAAGATGACTCCGCTCATGGAGACAAAAATGATCATCATGCATCCCATGGATTGGACACAAATTGGTACATGGACTCGGGCGCCACCAATCATCTCACTGGAGAGTTAAACAAATTCTCCACTCACGAACAATACAACGGTCTTGCTCAAATCCACACTGCTAGTGGTCAAGGTATGGAAATTAAACATGTTGGTCATTCTCTTATTCATACTCCTCATAGTTCCATTCATCTTCGAAATATCCTACATGTTCCTAATGCATCTAAAAATTTATTATCTGCCCATAAAATTGCCCTAGACAATGATGCTTTCATTGAAATTCACCCTTTTTTTTTGATAAAGGATCGCGTCACGAAGCAAATCATGTTTAGAGGTCCGTGCCATGGTGGTCTATATCCTCTTGTGCCTACCTCCATGGAGCCACACAAGCACGCCTTCATCACTATCAAGCCTTCATCCTCTACATGGCATCGACGTCTAGGGCACCTATCTTCTTTTATTGTTCAACAAATCCTTAGGAAAAATAATATTGCTCATTCTCATGAAATAAATCCATATGTTTGTGATCCTTGTCAACAAGCAAAGAGTAAACAATTTCCCTACCCTATCTCCACTAGTGTGTCGAATGTCCCTTTGGAACAAAAAAATTCCGATGTTTGGGGACCAGCGCCCCTCTCTGTTGGAAAACATGCATATTATGTAAGCTTTATCGATGACTTCACAAAATTTACATGGATCTATTTACTCAAGAAAAGATTTGATGTTTATCAAGCATTTCTCAATTTTCAGCAATTAGTTGAAGGAAAATTTAATTGCAAAATTATAACCATGCAAACCGATTGGGGAGGTGAATATGAAAAACTTAATTATTTTTTTTCAAAAAGTTGGGATCTCTCATCATGTTTCATGCCCTCATGCTCATCAACAAAACGGCTCCGTAGAAAGAAAACATCGTCCCATTTTGAAGTTGGTCTCTCACTTCTTCCTAATGCCTCAATGCCTCTAAAATTTTGGGATGAAGCCTTCTTAACAGCCACATATCTTATCAACATGATCCCTAGCAAGCCTCTCAATTTTGAAACACCAACCGAAAAACTTCTACACATTAAACCTGACTATAATTCCCTAAGAATTTTTTGGGTGTGCTTGCTGGCCAAATCTTCGTCCTTATAACAAACGCAAACTCTCTTTTCGGTCCAAAAAATGTGTTTTTTCTAGGATATAGTCCTTTGCACAAAGGCGTGAAGTGCCTAGATGTCACAACTGGGAGAGTCTACTCGTGATGTTGTGTTTGATGAAAACATTTTTCCTTTTGCTTCACTTCATCCAAATGCTGGTTCTCGTCTTCAACAAGAAATCCTTCTCCTTCCACAAAACCTATCTACACCCACATCTACTATTGAGGAAATGTCTAACAATGATCACATGCATTTTATTCCTGCTACTAATCATATACAGGTTCCAGATAATAGTGTTGCAGATATCACTTCGGTTCAGCAATCCAACGTAGAAGAAATCAGCCAAATCGGTGAAGAAATCAGCTCAAACGGCTCCAAAACAATTTCGGTGCAAGAAGACAGCCATCACACAATTCCCGGTAATGATTCTCCCGCCTCCATTGCGCCAGCCTCGGGTCTGTCGCCGAAATTCCCTCTGGGATTCAAGCCGGCGAATCAAGACTCGGGCGCCACTTCCTCGCTTGCCTCGCCCCGCACACGTCCTCGTCCGCAGGCCCCACCGCTGCTCCAGCTGCCCCGCCAATCACGCCCTGCCACTACGGCGGAAGAATCTCCGACAGCATCTCGCCTAGCCCCGCGCCAACTGTTCGTGCCCAGGCCCGCCTCTCCGCTCCAACCGGAGGACGCCCCGCCTATGACCTCGTCTCACGCGGAGACAAGCGCGGATCCCACTGCTGATCCATCTGACCGGGCATCCCCTCTCCGTCAATCAAGTTCCGCCACGTCCCCGACAACTTTTTCTACAGGTAAAAACAGCGATGCGGGATCCTCTGCGGCCACTCCTTCCTCCACACCCAACACAACTCCGTCCTCATGATCTTGTGCGCCAAATTCCTCTGCCACCGCTGCAGATGCTTCCGGATCGTCTGCGGCCACTGCTTCCCCGACCCATCCTGCACCACCACCAACTCCTGAGGCAAGAACACGACTACAAAAAGGTATCTGTAACCCTCGCATATATTAAGATGACACTATCCTCTATGGCATGTTCACATCCACAAGAGAACCCAGCAAAATATCTGAAGCATCATCTGATCTGAAATGGCAAGAAGCAATGCAAGAGGAATACAATGCACTACTTCAAAACAAGACATGGCATCTTGTCCCCCCAAGCTCCAACAAAAATATAATTGACTGTAAGTGGGTATATCGTATAAAAATAATTCCGATGGTACTATTGACAGGTACAAGGCACGTCTCGTTGCCACAGGTTTCAAGCAACGATATGGTATTGATTATGAAAACACATTTAGTTCTGTTGTAAAAGCTGCTACTATTAGACTTGTGCTAGCTATTTATGTCTCTCAAGGATGGATTCTTCGATAACTCGACATCAAGAACGCGTGAACGGATAGACGTCGCCTAGAGGGGGGGGTGAATAGGCGATTTAAAAACTTTTTCGAGAAGCCGGATTATCCGGTCCAAGAAAGACCCGGATATTCCGGTATGCTTGATAAAGGCGGAATAAAACTAGAGGTTTACTTTAACAAGCATACAACCTAGATATAAATACTAGGCTCACCTATGTGCACCAACAACTTATGCTAAGCAATAGAAGTAACAAGGTTATAGCAAGATAGATGACTTCAAGCACGAAGGCTATCACAATATAAAGTGCATAAGTAAATAGCTCGGGTATAGAAATAACCGAGGCACGCGGAGACGAGGATGTATTCCCGAGTTCCACCCAAAGGGTGTACGTCTCGTTTGGAGAGGTGTGCGCAACAACAACAGGTTAGCCGCAACGCCACAAAGGCTCACCTTCTTCTCCTGATGAACTCAACCACAAAAGGTTGCGAGTTCACCTTCCACTATTGATCTCCTTTGGGGCGGAGTTCAAATCCCGTACAACACTCTTGAGGCACACACCCACAACTTAATTGGGGGCTCCCAAGTCTTGAGGCACACACCCACAACTTAATTGGGGGCTCTCAAGATGACCACAAAAGGTCTTGACCACAAAAGGTCTTGGCCACAAAAGGCCGGCCACAAAAGGCGTCTAGGGTCCAAGGACCCAAGAGTAACAAGCTCACAAGTATCACCACCACGAATCCTCGTGGAGGGCTCAAACCGATGCAAATGCAATGGCAAGAGCACACAAAGTGCTCAAGTCCTTCACTCTCAAATTCCAACAAAGCAACAAATGCTTATGGGGGAATAAGAGAGGAAGAACAAAGGAAACCACAAAGGAGTCAAATCCTTCACTCCCAAATCCCACCAAAAGCAACTAATGCTTACGGGGGGAGAAGAGAGGAAGAACAAAGGAGAAGAACCACAAAGGAACTCCAAGATCTAGACCCACTAGGTTCCCCTCACTTAGAGGAGAGATGGATTGGTGGAAATGTGGATCTAGATCTCCTCTCTCTTTTTTCTCAAGAAATAGCAAGAATCATTGGAGGGATTGAGAGATCTCAAAGATTTGGAAGTCAAAAATGGAGGAGGAGAGAGAGCACCAAAACTTGGGAACCATTGGGGAAGATGACCCCTTAAATAGGTTCCCAACAAATCTGCCCGTTGGCGACAGTTTTTCCCACTTGGGCCGGAAGTTCCGGGCTTACCCCGGAACTTTCGGACCCCCCAAACACCACAAAACGCGCCCGGGAAGTATTCTCTGGTCAAACCGGAAGTTTGGGCGGAAGTTTGGCCGGAACTTTCCGCCGGCCGGAACTTCCGGCCTAGGGCCGGAACTTCCGCCCCTGGCTGAAACGTCAATACGAAAACGATGATATCTTGACCATACGAACTCCGTTTTCGATGATTTTTGGCTCGTTGGAATCACCACGAAAAGCTCTATAAGATCATGCAGAGAAACATCATGGTCCAACAAGTGAGGTTAAAACCAAATGGGGAAATAGAAAATCTCTAGGTAAGAGAACAACCGGTAAAACCTCCAACATAAAAAAACGCAACAAGTTTTCCAAAGTAAAACCATTTTCGATGAACTAGAGCTTGACATGGAGATGAACCAAGTTCTAATTCCTCACAAGGATAAAAGTCAAATAAGAACCAAGAAATATGATATGCCAAATATGCAAAGGTTTGAGCTCTCCACAGCGATCCGATCAAGTTACTCACTTGAGAGCCCCTCTTGATAGTACGCCTATCTATCCTATAGCCCTATCAAGATCATACATTTGCCTTTGAGCATTCCCCTTGAGTTAGATGATGACTATCTTGATCTCTTCAAGTGGTTCATCTTTCTTGATTACGCGTCCAAAAAAATTCCGGCCTAAGTTCCGGAGGAACTTCCGGCCTGGCCAGGACGCAGGCAGTTCCAGACTTAGAGAAAAACCAGCATGTTCAGCACCAAAACTTCCGGTGGTTTGGCCGGAACTTACGGTCGCCCGGAAAGATCCGGCCAAAGTTCCGGCTTTGCCCGAGTGCGAGCAATTCCTGACTTAGCCGATTTTCTCGTTTGTCTGGAACGGAACTTCCGGTCGAGGGCCGGAACTTCCGGTCGCCCGGAAAGTTCCGACCAAACTTCCGGTGAAAGTTCCGCCTTTGCCAGGGGCGAAATCCTAAAAGGACTTAGCCGTTTTCTGGCCAGATGGAAATGTCCGGTGCAGTCCCGGAACTTCCGGCCCTTCGGCCGGAACTTCCGGTCACAGCACCGGAACTTCCGGCCTGACAAAACAGGAAAAACTGCCTGCCAGTTCTCTCATTCAACCCTGAAGATCTTCATCCTTTTTGTTCTTCAAGGTTATGTAGTATCCATAAAGGGAGAGTCTCGCTAGGCTCCGTCTTCATGTATCCATAGCAAGCTCCAAGCATAGGAGATCTTCAAGAAATCTTCTCTTGGACTTGCACCACTCATCTTTTCTTCACTAAGATGGTGTCTTGAATCCTCAATACATACTTGCAATAAGCTTCACTCAACACATGGGATTCAAGAGTTCAACAAATGAACTCCACTATTTCCATGGACATGATCTATAAGGATATCTCAATGCAAACATTAGTCCATAGAGATTGTCATATAATTACCAAAACCACACATGAGGGAAAATGCCCCCCATTTTGGTAATTGATGACAATCTCTTTTGAGAGGGTTGATAATATGGAATTTAACAAACAAGAATGGTTGCACTAACATCAAATACTACAAAGGTATGTGATGTTAGTCCGTCCACATATATAGAGCAAACTCCCACATAATTTATGCACGTGTGTATGAACATGAATTCATTGCATATATTGTCAACCATTACTAATGGTGGAGTTTCCACTATATATAAAACCAAGCAACACATGCAAAGCCAAGAAAGGCAAATACTTAATAATATACCAAAGTACAAAGCCAATTCCATACAACCCTCCAAAACTTCTCCCCCATTGGCAACGATTGCCGAAATGGGCGAAAAGCTTTAGAAAGGTAACATAATAAAATCTCCTACATTAATTATGCATTTCTCATGATATGAGTGAAATCAAATGCACATATCCAAAGACGAATAGATGGAGGGGATCAAACTATTTTGAGGATCCAACAATTGCACAAGAAAGATATCAATTGAAATCCACTAGAAGGATACCAATTGCAAAAGAGGGATGCATTCAGAAGCAAGCAATCAAGGGATCCAAAACCAATTGAGCACAAGAAGATGTTATGATAAGATCAACCAAGTGTTCTAAAAATCAAGAGGGAACTCCCCAAGGTACGTGCACAATGAAGGATTTGTATTTCAATATCGGGTGCACAACATGGAATCCTCACTCCCTTCTAGATAATTTTGAACACAAAAAGGTGCAAGATTGAATAAAGGCTTGCTCAACCGAGAAAGGATGTGTGTGGCATGGAAATACAATTTAGGAGACTAAACAAGGATGAGTCTAAGCAACATCATAGTCTTTCAAATTATGAGGCACATAGTGCATATCATGTATTTCGCATACAAGCACACCAAACAGGATACATCAAATAGGATCACAAGCTTATTAAGAGGCAATGTTATACAAATAGAAAAACAAAGCTTGTGCCTTTTAGAGATCACCAAAGAATCAAGAAAGAAATAAAATGTGATCACTAAAGATTTTGAATACCAATTAAATATGTAACTACCTTCATGTGTATAAGTTTCTAAGTAGACACTAAGTCCACAAAAAACATGCACACAATGTAGATACAAGGTAAAGCACATGGTATCCAAGAGGAAGTTATAAATACACCGATAAGATTTTTGCTTAAAAGCAAAGCACATAGCTCAAATTATTCTTAGAGGGTATAGATGAACTTCCAACACCAAGTTCTCAAAGCATCACAAATACCCACATAGGATAACTGATAGTTGGGATGCTTCGAGACACAAAACAAATATCACCTAAGGCAAAAGATTTATGAGAATTCATCAATATTGCACATGAGAGACTTTGAAATGAATTTGCTAGATTAACATATTGTGGATCGGTGAATCATGAAGATGATTATATAAATCTCCTTGATGTGTAATCATCCCGGCTTACTCACATTAGCAATGAAGATATTTTGAAAGAAACTTTGCAAAAACCATATCAAATGCAACTTCGAGAAACTCATGCCAAAGAACAACCTACACAAGGTTGAGAGCTAGAAGTATATGCATGAGTTAGATACTTGTTACCGAGATAGCATTGACGGTGTAGAAGATGAGAGTTCACAATCATCCAAGCTTGGCTCCAAGAAGCACATGGTGAAGACATCTTCTTTTAAATGAGGCAAGCTTCCAATGCATCTCACATGTACCTAAAACAAATCAAGTACACTATGGTACCCAAACTAATTGGGTCCAAAGTAGTTAAACCAACTACAATACATAGGACAAACTCCACATAAATATGTGCATATTGATTTGAAATTGAAAATGCACATCTTAGCCATTTAGGATTTGATGGAGTTTATCCTATATATTGGATCAACGAAAGTAAGCATGCCATAAGATATATAAATAGTAAATATGTATGCACAAAACTTTCAAGAACCAAACAAGATATAATTTGGACAAAACACCAATTAAATCAAGAAGCTACACAAAAGTTGAAGGGGTTACGGTGCAGAAAACAATAATTTTCTAGCGAGCGAAACCCTAACTAGCCAGGATCTATCTATCTAGTACATGTGATAACGGTGGCGGAACGGGTTACATTACCTCCATGTAGACCGATAGCGGGGATTACGCTCCCGCACAAGCGTTGACGATGAAGTCGTACGTAGCCGACCTCGAGGTCGCGGAGAACTTGCCGTGATGTCGGAGTCGATGACGCCGGGGTTGTCGACGATGATCTGCGTCGACGGGCGTCGGGCGGAAGAAGGCAGAGCGCCAGCACCGGGGCTGGCGCGCCGGCATCAGAGGGGGGAGGCGCGGCGGCTGCAGGGGGCGAGACGACGTCGCCCAAGCTCCTCAATAGAGTAGCCTCCGAGCACTCACAAACATACGGAGCCTAGCGACAACTCCCGGTCATTCAGATCCAGCTGAAATCGCAGGAGTAGATCTTATCTGGAATCCCGCAGAGCAACGACGCTCTGCGGTATGGCTTAGGTGGAGAGATTCCCTTTTCCTCAGCTCGGCGCGGCTCCGACTTGGGAACCACGGGATCGAGAGAGAAACTGGGAATTAATTGAATTTCCTATGTATTAAATCAATTAATATGCCTTGCTATATAAAGGGGGAAGGGGGTGTGCAAACCCCTTGGCTCCCCCATGTGGGACTAAACAAAGGAGGAGGGGAGGGGGGTTCGGCCCCCACATGGGCTGGCCGAACCAGCCTATGGGGCCCACCCCCTTTGGTGGTGCGGTTCCCCCTCTTGGGCCCTCTCAGGGCCCATATAGGTGGGAGCCCCCTTTTTCCTTTATTCAATTAATATTAAATTAATATAAAAATCCCATTAATTCATAATTAATATATTTATATATAATTCAATATCCCGTGACTCCGAAACTATTTCGGAACCACCCGAACAACTTTCGGACATTCTCGGAACCCTTCCATAGCTCCCCGGAACTCCTTTCGGACCACCGGAACTCTTTCCGGATCATTTCTCTCTCTCCAACAAAAACCTATAAAATTCCAGAACCTATCTCCTAGCGTCGCTAAGACCTTAAGTTTGTTACGCTACGGTTCGGGAACACTCCAGACATGGTCGAGACACTCCGCTCACCAATGATCGTCAGGGATACCTGGAAATATATGACGACCCCTGTGCATTCCACGAATATCGTCGTTGAACCATAAGTATGATATTCATTCCCTTTGTCTCTGCGATACTACCTTGTCCGAGATATGATCGTAGATACACCGATGCCTTTGCTGTATCTCGTTACCGACGAAGGTTACTAACTCGTCTGCGATATTACATCTCCATGACCTAGTCATAAGCTGCAGCTATATAGATGCAATATCACCGAGTGGGCCCAGAGTATCTTTCCATTACAAGAATGAACAAATCCCGCTCTTGATCCTTACGTCTCGATGCTCTTTCGGAATACCCAAGATGGACACCGTTATTGTCATGCTATATAAGACACAACGTTTGATGCTCTCAAAGCACTCCTACGAAGCAACAATAAGTACGGTCTCACGGTCTAAGGAATAAGCTATCATACTCTTATCTATTGCAAATGACAAACATCGTAATACGATCTTATTGCAATACTTTGCGTATGTCCACCACCTTATTCAACTAACAAGATGACCCCATTGTCAACCGACGTCATTGTCCTTGATCGGGAATCTCGATCAACTGTTGCCCAATGGACTAGCTCATATAGAGGCTTGCTAGGGACCTGGTTGTCTATGTATCACACGTGTATTAACAATTCCGATTAATACAGTTATAGCATAATACACAAACCTATTATAAACTTATGAGATAATGCAATAAATACTACTTATTTATTTGCCTCTAGGGCATATCTCCTTCAGTCTCCCACTTGCACTAGAGTACAAATAAACTAGCTGCATTTTACTTTATCAGAATCCCTTACTAAATAAGAATCATTTGATAATGCTTGCTCGTGGAAAAGTGTTACTGCACAATCCATAATTGTACATGCTTTTGCGATTCACTGGCATCAACTTGTTTGATATCACCATGTTGTCTAACAACATATATGCAAATACCGTAACTAAGTGAGACTTCTGCTTCCCAGCGCTTACTCTGATTATACTAACCAGATAACTGCCCTGAAAAACACACTCAACCATGCAGAGCCCCTTGTAACAATTACAAACTCGCGATATCTACATACTTTCACGCCAATGTAGAAAACTTGACATTCAAATGTCAATCCCTTAACTAACGCACTTCTACTTCCAGTAAATTCCAAATTTACTTTCATAACTGTTCTTTACTCCAAGAACATCGGTTATATTTTATCGAGCAGATAATATGGTTTCTGTATGATGTCTAATATATACCTAATAGACCCACATGTCATACAACCATTACCTTCATGCATCATTACTCTTAATGACCAATTGGATTCCAAAGGACCATCCTTTTGATTCTATTCTGACTCCTCAGATATAATCCAACACAACTCGACTAACTATTTAAAATTCCCGTTCTATTTCAAAATAGACACTAACTTTTAAATAGTTTTACAACTTCATCCTATTCTATTGGTACAGTTTCACAATGTGTTAACTACACAAGATGAATTCGACTCCCACTCAAATTATGTCTCAACATATTTGACAACACGAGCTCCCACTCAAAAACATGTTCTTCACATATTTCACCTGAGTGAACTAACTATGACTCCCACTTAAATCGACATCTTGGTTAAACCAAAATCATTGATCTACTATCAATTCGAATTTAATACAAACTACAGTATTACATTAATACAAATCCCTCAGACTTCAAGCATGTCTACATAAATGTAGTCAACAAATTTGATCTTGTCCAAGACACATTTATCGACAAGACATGCTACCGCGTCTTTCTTATAGTCACATTTCTCATATAACACCTTATATGACGATTAAACAATCTTATTCCTCTAATAAGAATTGCAGCAACAATTACTCTCTTAATCCTTTCAAATGCAACTTTGGATTTCCAGGCTCAAAAAGCCTTTGTTCGTATTCCGATATTTTCTCAACTTTCTTTGTATTCATAAAGTGCACCTTGATCTGTCAACAAGATCTGAAATACTTAATACAGTGCTGTGACCTGACAGCAATATTAAATATAACAACACTTTATTTAGAAGTTTCTTTCATGAAAATATTATGATCTTTATGAAGAGGATTGCAAGCAGAAAACAATTTTCTAGTCTCCCTCACTCTTAATCACTAAACTTTCATTAGCAGACATATACTCTTTGGAACATCTTCCAACATAAGTCTGACACTTTATTCCAAACTTCTAATTTCAATCCATAAACCGTAATTCGAAAATTCATATTTTCCTCGGAATTACATAGACAACAAACTGAGTTTTGTTTCTATTTGGTTTTGGAATAGACTCTCATCCTATGTGAGTAATCTACAAAGAACTATTCATGTATACTCCGAATTATCGTATAATCATATACACGTCGACACTACTGTCGATCTCACGAATTCTCGTTGAGAAAAATATCTATTTTCTAAAGTGGACATCGACTATAATGTTTCGAACATATTAGGAGATTCTAAGACAGATTCTGACAGACCACACTTTATTTAAAATAGAGCATGATTATAATTCCCCACATATCACCATATATGATATTATAATATTGTGAAACGAATTTCCACAAGTCTTTTGTGTTGAAACCATAATTCAAAAATATTGTCCTTTTGATCGAATTTTGTGAATACAACATTCACTAATCTTTCTTCTGAAAAACCCCATTTGATCTATTATCAAATTAATTTCAGACTCCATAATTTATCGGGCAAATACTCCTATTTACCAAAATCATAGAAGAATTCGGATCAAGCAAAAACACCATTGATTAATCATTAAAAATGACTCTCAATCAATTTCCTCTAGTATTGCAACTTCAATACTGCATTTCAAACTTAATCAATTTTGGCACTCGAAATACTTAAATGGACCAAAAATTATCCATTACTTCTTTCACTGCCTTTATGACTAAATTCGATGGTGTTTGTTCTTTGGACACATAATTTTATCATTCCCGCTATAAATGTATATCATACGCATAATGTAATTGAGATGTGATGCAAATTACTCATAATATGAAACAACTGCTTTGCTTCATAACACAAAACAACCGATGTGTTCTATATGAATAATTATGTCTTGCAACATTCAAGACACCAAACTAGATCACACTCTCACTATTACAAAATGTCTTATAAAAAAACTATTGATGATAACTAATATGATATCTCGAGGGCGTGAGCACTACTGGCCATTAACTTGCCATCACTTGTGCACTGTCACGTCACCCTTCGCCACATACTTGTGATAATCAGGGACTGTTTCACAAATAGAACAATTATCAAACACTTTTCATCAAGTATGAGAAGAATACATTTATATCTTCGTATATCAAATATACCCATAGCGTCGAAGAACTCTTCTTCGATGAATCAACTTTTAGAGATTTGAACTTGTTCACGAACGTGAAGAAGCTCACCGTGTCTCTATAGCATATTCACGCACATGCTATTCACAGCTAGGAGGTAAAGCACAATCTCTATTTCACTGGAGTTCGCTATCTAGAAATCGTAGATATTCGTAATCCTGAAGTAGATGCCACACAACTTCTTCAACTGAGTCTCCAGACAGGTATGCTCCCCATGTGAATGGTCCGGAACTTTCTAAGTTGTCTGAACCGCTCAAGACTCAATTCATCTTTGAAGTGACCTTTGATCGCATCAATCACAACATATGGCTCCAGGTGTTGAATACAACTTTCAACTCTGGTGCTAGGCATACGTTCATGATGACCTTCACTTCCATGAAAATATCATGATGCTTACGGAACTCATCATCTTTCTCCTTGCTATCAGAATCATCTGGTCTAATTCCTAACTAATGTTCTAGCACATATAGGATGTTTGTTGTGTTTGGAGAATGTTTCTAAAACCAATGCACCAGCTGATGAAGTTGGACCCGTCGGCTTCCAAGGTAGAATCCGAGCTCTTGAAGAAGTAACCGAAGTGTAGTTCCGTAGTCTCCAGATGTGATCGCAAAAGAGGTAAGATAAGTTTATAATATATAGGTGAGTTTTAGTTTTATAATCTCATTATCAAAAACACACCTCACCAAGATTATTATCCCTAAAATAATAATGGCGATTACACGACCCTCATCCACCACACTACCCCCGATCATCACGGCCGGCAGCACGGCTTCAAAGGTGGACATAAAATGTCGATCATAACAACTCTATGACTCGTGCTCGATCTTTCGATCTTCCCGTGTTCCGAGGCCATACCTCTGAGTATGCTAGGCTCGCCAATCAAACCTCGAAGACCTGCGCGTGCAACATGGCTTACACCCACTGTATGCGAACGACGAGATGTGTGACACCCGATCATCACGGCCTGCCTCATAACGTAGAACTTTCTTGGTGGTGCGCAACGAGGGAGAACACAATTTTGGTATTTGTTAGGGATCATCCTATTTATGATGCTACCGTTGTATATCTAGCATATAAGCAATCAATAGGATGCACACACAACAGCACACAATAATGATGCAATGAAGTGCGATGTGACATGGTCGATGCGCCTGGACCTTCATGGCGCCATGTGCCTGGCCCCCGGCGCCCCGGCATGACTCCGAGTCTACAGAGCCCTCCATTGCCTCCGACAGTACGAGTAATATCAAAAACTTACCGTAACCATGTCACATGAAATAACGCCTCTGCAAAACAAAGTTAGACGCCTCTAGCTTTATTTAGTTTTGCAAGTTTTACGTGGCAAATAGGCTTATTCGTAAGAGAATCGCTTCCCTACCTACGAACTTTGTACCACAACGTCAATCGTATAATTGCATGTTTAAGCATCCCTTTCGGGCCCTCCATTGAAAATGCTTTGCCGACTAGAGAGAGAGAAACAGACACCCGCCAGCCACAGATACGGTGCAAGCCGTATGTCAGTAGTGGAACCAGTCTCGCGTAAGCGTACGCGTAAAGTCGGTCCGGGCCGCTTCATCAACTCAATACCGAAGGCATCGCAAGTGCACGCTAGAGGGTAGCAAATATAAGAAAGACGCCCTCATTCAACATGAGTTCTAACCGTACCAGCAGTACTACGCATAGATCGGCTCTGATACCACTGAAGGGGTTACGGTGCAGAAAACAATAATTTTCTAGCGAGCGAAACCCTAACTAGCCAGGATCTATCTATCTAGTACATGCGATAACGGTGGCGGAACGGGTTACATTACCTCCATGTAGACCGATAGCGGGGATTACGCTCCCGCACAAGCGTTGACGATGAAGTCGTACGTAGCCGACCTCGAGGTCGCGGAGAACTTGCCGCGATGTCGGAGTCGATGACGCCGGGGTTGTCGACGATGATCTGCGTCGACGGGCGTCGGGCGGAAGAAGGCAGAGCGCCAGCACCGGGGCTGGCGCGCCGGCATCAGAGGGGGGAGGCGCGGCGGCTGCAGGGGGCGAGACGACGTCGCCCAAGCTCCTCAATAGAGTAGCCTCCGAGCACTCACAAACATACGGAGCCTAGCGACAACTCCCGGTCATTCAGATCCAGCTGAAATCGCAGGAGTAGATCTTATCTGGAATCCCGCAGAGCAACGGCGCTCTGCGGTATGGCTTAGGTGGAGAGATTCCCTTTTCCTCAGCTCGGCGCGGCTCCGACTTGGGAACCACGGGATCGAGAGAGAAACTGGGAATTAATTGAATTTCCTATGTATTAAATCAATTAATATGCCTTGCTATATAAAGGGGGAAGGGGGTGTGCAAACCCCTTGGCTCCCCCATGTGGTACTAAACAAAGGAGGAGGGGAGGGGGGTTCGGCCCCCACATGGGCTGGCCGAACCAGCCTATGGGGCCCACCCCCTTTGGTGGTGCGGTTCCCCCTCTTGGGCCCTCTCAGGGCCCATATAGGTGGGAGCCCCCTTTTTCCTTTATTCAATTAATATTAAATTAATATAAAAATCCCATTAATTCATAATTAATATATTTATATATAATTCAATATCCCGTGACTCCGAAACTATTTCGGAACCACCCGAACAACTTTCGGACATTCTCGGAACCCTTCCATAGCTCCCCGGAACTCCTTTCGGACCACCGGAACTCTTTCCGGATCATTTCTCTCTCTCCAACAAAAACCTATAAAATTCCAGAACCTATCTCCTAGCGTCGCTAAGACCTTAAGTTTGTTACGCTACGGTTCGGGAACACTCCAGACATGGTCGAGACACTCCGCTCACCAATGATCGTCAGGGATACCTGGAAATATATGACGACCCCTGTGCATTCCACGAATATCGTCGTTGAACCATAAGTATGATATTCATTCCCTTTGTCTCTGCGATACTACCTTGTCCGAGATATGATCGTAGACACACCGATGCCTTTGCTGTATCTCGTTACCGACGAAGGTTACTAACTCGTCTGCGATATTACATCTCCATGACCTAGTCATAAGCTGCAGCTATATAGATGCAATATCACCGAGTGGGCCCAGAGTATCTTTCCATTACAAGAATGAACAAATCCCGCTCTTGATCCTTACGTCTCGATGCTCTTTCGGAATACCCAAGATGGACACCGTTATTGTCATGCTATATAAGACACAACGTTTGATGCTCTCAAAGCACTCCTACGAAGCAACAATAAGTACGGTCTCACGGTCTAAGGAATAAGCTATCATACTCTTATCTATTGCAAATGACAAACATCGTAATACGATCTTATTGCAATACTTTGCGTATGTCCACCACCTTATTCAACTAACAAGATGACCCCATTGTCAACCGACGTCATTGTCCTTGATCGGGAATCTCGATCAACTGTTGCCCAATGGACTAGCTCATATAGAGGCTTGCTAGGGACCTGGTTGTCTATGTATCACACGTGTATTAACAATTCCGATTAATACAGTTATAGCATAATACACAAACCTATTATAAACTTATGAGATAATGCAATAAATACTACTTATTTATTTGCCTCTAGGGCATATCTCCTTCAAAAGTGTGGCAAGAGAAAGATTTGTCCTCATTGTATCAAAGACTCGAACCAACCCATGATTGGAGAAACCAATATGAAAATATATCAAATGAAAATACGGTCAAGGCTAAACCAATGAGCATAAGAAATAAATCAAACAAGCATGCTCGAAGGTTTATCTCATCCAAAAAGGTAGACTAGGAACCATGGGATGAGATAGCCAACTCCACAAAGAAGAGTAAGGTTCCAACAAATGAACCAAGCCCTCTACAATTTTCATGATGGCACAAAGTACCAAGACGAAAAATGTTTGTCTTTCAAAGAGACATGTCATCGGGATCAAAAACCAATTGAAGACAACTAATGTTCAATAACATATAGGATTGCTCCCCAGGATTTGTGCATTACTTATGATCTTGTATTTGAATACAAAATGCACAAACATGGGATCATCACTTTCCAAATATATTGTTAACCAATTAGTTATGTTCAAGAAGAGCAATAAGATACCAAACCAATTTTAAAGAATAGTGTTCTAAAGAGTATAGAGTAGCTTCCCCATGATCAGTGCATTTTTAAGATCTTGTATGTAAATACAAAATGCACACCAGTGGGATCATTACCCTCCATATATCTTTTTGAACACAAAGTTCAAGAAAATCAATAAGACCCGGTAACAATTAAAAGGATGATGTTCTACTCAATGTAGGATAGCTCCCCCAAGGATGGTGCATTACTTAGAATTGATTCTTCGAATGTGAATGCACAACAATGGGATCCTTGCTTGTCCTAACTCTAGAAAGCACAACACAAATTATGAGCAGAGCAACAAAAAGATCCAAATGAAGCAAAGAAGACAAAAGGAAGGTTAAACCAAAACAAACTTGGCAATAGAATAATACAATTTAGGAACAAAAGCCAATGTAAATATGATCAATAATTTTACCACCAATATAATTATCACTTATCAAAGACAATGATTGTATGGAGATATTTCTCGGTGGTACATGACATATATGCTCAAGATCATATTCACAAAACATAAGCATGTGGCAAAAGATAAGAATTGAAAACATGCTTATATAGCGATTCTTGATGACTATTCAATGATCATACTAAGCATCAACAAACTCTCTCACAAACAAGATACCAAAAGATGGATGAACAAAATGCATTTAAGAAAATATGCAACTTATTTGAGTACCATGCCACCTAGGAACAAGATAATCAACAAATATCAACTCTAGATGACACTACCTCACATGTTCACATTTTCTAGGCTTGTAATATGCACATAGCTTATTACTCCCCCATAATGTGATAATCCATTCTTTTTAACAAGAGGCAAAAGAAATCCAACAAGAGATAATTAATGGACATTAGAATTTGAACTTCTCATGAGTAAGACATACCACAAAGAGAGTAGATAATATTGAAATATCACCACTAAGTGGTATTCCTCATGAATACACATTTTAGGGTGGTGAGTTACCAAAAAGCACAACACTCCCCCAAAATGGGATAGTCCATTAAAATCACTAAAAGAGCCAATTAAGATGATAGCAAATAGACAAGAGGCTCAAACATACATGGTGTGCAAACCAACATACACAAGTTTGATTACTCAACATAAGTAAGTAGAGTGCACAACACATATGAAACACTAGTAAGGTACAAAACCAAACACATGCAAGGGTGCAAGTAACTTTCAATGAGTACATATGAATTAAATACAAGTTACCGCAAGGAGGAGAATTGGATATATGTTGAGACAATATAATCCAATTGACTTGACCTGAGAGAATATGAATGATGAAGATCCCTTAATTCTTCATGATGTAGTTAAGTCTCCAATGTCCTCCGCTTACACCTATTGATCAAGTTTTATTTTGTTGGTCCCCAACCAAGTTGGGTCCTAAGAGGTTAGTCACAATAGGCTTGGAAACCCAAATGGTTATTTTGTTGACACCACTTTGAGTACCAATAACTTTGGCAAACACATTGCCAATCTTATCCTTTCGAAGAGAATAGACATTGTCAATTATAGTAGGGTTGGATAAGTTACCATGAGTGCATGAAGAAGCAAAGTGATCCTTCCCACGACATTTGTAGCAAATTCGGCTTTTACCTTTCTTCTTGGGAAGGGAAGGTTCTTCAGCTTGGGAAGCTTGAGTTTGAACTTGAGGTTGCTTCCCTTGTTGCTTCTCACTAAGAGGCTTCTTCTTCAACGGGCAAGATCTAACATGGTGCCCTTCAACCTTGCACTTGAAGCACACAATCTTGGCCGAATCAATAGCTTGTTCTTGGCCCTTCTTCTTAACGAACTTGTGCTTCTTCTTGACATTGGACTTGTTCTTGTTATTGGAGTTGAATCAAAGTCCACTCTTGTCATGAGGAAGTTGTTGCACTCTCAACATGTTGTCGAGGGTGGACTTCCCTTCATGACACTTCTTCAAGTCTTTCTTCAAAGAAGTGACTTGTGCCTTGAGCTCTTTGAGTTCCTCTACATGGTTAGTTTCAACACAAATACTAGAGGAAGTACTAGCCACATTGTTAGAGCAACAAGGCAAGGAAAGTAATTCACCACAAGATGTAGCAATTTTATGATTGGATGAATTACTAGAACTAGCACATGACAATAATGCATTAGAAGTAGAGTTTGTGCTAGTGACCACAAGAGGCTCACAATATTTTACCTTCGTAGTGACCGCCTCATGAGCTAACTTTAGCCTAGCATGGGAAGCTAGAAGATCCTCATTAGAGCTAAAAAGTTTTTCATGAGTTTCTTCCAAATTCCCATACTTGCTAGTTAGCAAATCAAGTTGAGCCTTTAGCTCAACATTCTCCTTCAAAATAGATGCTTCACACAAAGTGGAGTTAGTTGCATAAGCATCATTAACATTAGAAATGGAAGGAGACAACATGACAAGCTCATTATTTAACTTAGCATTCTCTTTACTAAGCACATTACATTTAGCAATATCATGGTCATGTTCTTTAGTGAGTTTAGCAATTACTATATTATTTAACTCCTCACTAGATTCCAATCTCTCCTCAAGAGCAACCCGAGTTTCTTGCTCTTCCTCAAGAGCATTTTCAAGATTGTGGACCTCACCCGCGGAATCACGAGCAAGACCCCCCCCCCCCCCCTTCATGACAACGGGTCTCCATAGTCTCAAAGGTCTCCTTGAGCTCAACAAGGGTAGTCATGATTTCCAAGAAGTTTGTATGAGCATTTTTATTATTTAAGAGAGCATGAGAGACAATATCAAACTTCTCCTTAATTAGATCATCATCATCATCATGAGATATATTGGAGTGCACGGTAGGAGATACCTTATACTCCTTAGCCATTAGGCAAATGTGAGTAGTGGATGAAGACGATGAAGAGACACTTGAAGCACCTTGGAGGTCCAAGTCTTGTTCCAACAATTGTTGGGATTCCTCTACATTGTTAGCCAAAGTACTAGAGGAAATACAAACATTTTGATCATGGCAACAAGACAAGGAAAGAATATCATCATGAGATTTAGTTAAGCAACTACTACATGATATGCAAGGACTATCAACACTAGCATGTATGACATTTGGAGTGCTAGAGGTGTTTAAGTCCAAAGATAGAGCATTTCAATAAGATGAGTGTGAAGTATATTCAATAGTAGATTCACCATCAAAAATGCAATTTCTATCACCACTCACCATATCCTTACCTTGTGGCAAACCACATGTCGGTGAAGTGGAAGAAGACGTGAGCTCATCACGACCGGATGTGGAAGGAGGACAATCATCTTTAGAAATGTTGGACACCTCATATATATCTTAAAGTTTTGTCCATAATTCATGAGCGCTCCAAAAAGGCATGATCGACCCAAGGACTACATCGCTCAAAGCACATATAAGACCATTAGATGCTAGAGTATCGAGATAACAGTTTTTCTCATCCTCTAAAGATAATTCTTGTGAATCCTTTGGAGGAGAAAAACCCATATCTACAATACTCTCTAAATTTGAACTCATGTCTCTAAAAATATTAAGCATGCGAATTTTCCAAACGTCATAATTTGTGTCATCGAATCTATAAGTGGGATTGTGCACTAGATCTCTAAACGACATCTTTATCTCTAGACGGTTAGTCCTAATAATGAGATAACCTGGCTCTGATACCAATTGAACGGATAGACGTCTCCTTGAGGGGGGGGGGGGGGGGGTGAATAGGCGATTTAAAAACTTTTTCGAGAAGCCGGATTATCCGGTCCAAGAAAGACCCGGATATTCCGGTATGCTTGATAAAGGCGGAATAAAACTAGAGGTTTACTTTAACAAGCATAAGACCTAGATATAAATACTAGGCTCACCTATGTGCACCAACAACTTATGCTAAGCAATAGAAGTAACAAGGTTATAGCAAGATAGATGACTTCAAGCACGAAGGCTATCACAATATAAAGTGCATAAGTAAATAGCTCGGGTATAGAAATAACCGAGCCACGCGGAAACGAGGATGTATTCCCGAGTTCCACCCAAAGGGTGTACGTCTCGTTTGGAGAGGTGTGCGCAACCACAACAGGTTAGCCGCAACGCCACAAAGGCTCACCTTCTTCTCCTGATGAACTCAACCACAAAAGGTTCCGAGTTCACCTTTGAGGCACACACCCACAACTTAATTGGGGGCTCTCAAGATGACCACAAAAGGTCTTGACCACAAAAGGTCTTGGCCACAAAAGGCCGGCCACAAAAGGCGTCTAGGGTCCAAGGATCCAAGAGTAAAAAGCTCACAAGTATCACCACCACGAATCCTCGTGGAGGGCTCAAACCGATGCAAATGCAATGGCAATAGCACACAAAGTGCTCAAGTCTTTCACTCTCGAATTCCAACAAAGCAACAAATGCTTATGGGGAAATAAGAGAGGAAGAACAAAGGAAACCACAAAGGAGTCAAATTCTTCACTCCCAAATCCCACCAAAAGCAACTAATGCTTACGGGGGGAGAAGAGAGGAAGAACAAAGGATAAGAACCACAAAGGAATTCCAAGATCTAGACCCACTAGGTTCCCCTCACTTAGAGGAGAGATGGATTGGTGGAAATGTGGATCTAGATCTGCTCTCTCTTTTTCCTCAAGAAATAGCAAGAATCATTGGAGGGATTGAGAGATCTCAAAGATTTGGAAGTCAAAAATGGAGGAGGAGAGAGAGCACCAAAACTTGGGAACCATTGGGGAAGATGACCCCTTAAATAGGTTCCCAACAAATCTGCCCGTTGGGGACAGTTTTTCCCACTTGGGCCGGAAGTTCTGGGCTTACCCCGGAACTTTCGGACCCCCCAAACACCACAAAACGCGCCCGGGAAGTATTCTCTGGTCAAACCGGAAGTTTGGCCGGAACTTTCCGGCCGGCCGGAACTTCCAGCCTCGGGTCGGAACTTCCGCCCCTTGCAGAAACGTCAACACGAAAACGATGATATCTTGACCATACGAACTCCGTTTTCAATGATTTTTGGCTCGTTGGAATCACCACGAAGAGCTCTATAAGATCATGCAGAGAAACATCATGGTCCAACAAGTGAGGTTAAAACCAAATGGGGAAATAGAAAATCTCTAGATAAGAGAACAACCGGTAAAACCTCCAACATAAAAAAACGCAACAAGTTTTCCAAAGTAAAACCGTTTTCGATGAACTAGAGCTTGACATGGAGATGAACCAAGCTCTAATTTCTCACAAGGATAAAAGTAAAATAAGAACCAAGAAATATGATATGCCAAATATGCAAAGGTTTGAGCTCTCCACAACGATGCGATCAAGTTACTCACTTGAGAGCCCCTCTTGATAGTACGCCTATCTATCCTATAGCCCTATCAAGATCATACATTTGCCTTTGAGCATCCCCCTTGAGTTAGATGATGACTATCTTGATCTCTTCAAGTGGTTCATCTTTCCTGATTACGCGTCCAAGAAAGTTCCGGCCTAAGTTCCGGAGGAACTTCCGGCCTGGACAGGGCGCAGGCAGTTCCAGACTTAGAGAAAAACCAGCATGTTCAGCACCGGAACTTCCGGTGGTTTGGCCGGAACTTCCGGTCACCCGGAAAGATCCGGCCAAACTTCCGGCCAAAGTTCCGGCTTTGCCCGAGTGCGAGCAATTCCTGACTTAGCCGATTTTCTTGTTTGTCTGGAACGGAACTTCCGGTCGAGGGCCGGAACTTCCGGTCGCCCGGAAAGTTCCGGCCAAACTTCCGGTGAAAGTTCCGCCTTTGCCAGGGGCTAAATCCTAAAAGGACTTAGCCGTTTTCTGGCCAGATGGAAATGTCCGGTGCAGTCCCGGAACTTCCGGCCCTTCGGCCGGAACTTCCGGTCACAGCACCGGAACTTCCGGCCTGACAAAACAGGAAAAACTGCCAGCCAGTTCTCTCATTCAACCCTGAAGATCTTCATCCTTTTTGTTCTTCAAGGTTATGTAGTATCCATAAAGGGAGAGTCTCGCTAGGCTCCGTCTTCATGTATCCATAGCAAGCTCCAAGCATAGGAGATCTTCAAGAAAGCTTCTCTTGGACTTGCACCACTCATCTTTTCTTCACTAAGATGGTGTCTTGAATCCTCAATACATACTTGCAATAAGCTTCACTCAACACATGGGATTCAAGAGTTCAACACATGAACTCCACTATTTCCATGGACATGATCTATAAGGATATCTCAATGCAAACATTAGTTCATAGAGATTGTCATATAATTACCAAAACCACACATGAGGGAAAATACTCTTTCAACGCGTTCTTACATGGCGTTCAGGAAGAGGAGGTTTACATGAAACAACCACTTGGTTTCATCAACCCCCATGCTCCGCATCATCTCTGTAAACTTGATAAAACTCTCTATGGACTCAAACAAGCTCCTCGTGCCTGGTACTCAAAATTAAGCACCAAACTCCTTGCCCTTGGTTTTTCTCCATCCAAGGCTGATACATCTCTATTCATCTACCACAAGTCAGGTATCACTATATTTATGTTAATTTATGTTGATGACATAATTGTTTCTAGCTCTTTGGATGCAGCTATTTCAGCCCTCCTTCATGACTTACGTGCGGATTTTGCCCTCAAAGATCTTGGTGCTTTGCATTTCTTCCTGGGCATTGATGTCAAGCAGACACAGGATGGACTTTTACTCACCCAAGAAAAGTATGCTAATGAATTACTCACTCGTGTAGAAATGACTCTCTGTACACCTTGCCCTACACCTCTCTCCAACACAGACAAACTCTCCCTCACGGAAGGCACCCCTCTTGACCCTGAAGACAACACAAAATATCAAAGCATCGTGGGTGGCCTTCAATATCTCACTCTCACTCGCCCTGATATATCTTTTTCTGTAAACAAAATATGTCAATTTCTTCATGCCCCCACAACAGCTCATTGGACTGCCGTCAAACGCATTCTCCGATACATCCAAGGTACGATCAATATTGGTATAACATTTGAGAAATCACCTGCCACTCATCTTAGTGCTTTTTTAGATGCCGATTGGGACGGTTGTCCTGATGATCGCCACTCCACTGGAGGTTTTGCAATCTTCTTCGGCCCCAATTTAATCTCATGGAGTGCTCGCAAATAGGCAACAGTTTCTCGTTCCAGCACCGAAGCAGAATACAAAGCACTTGCCAATGCCACTGCTAAGCTCATCTGGGTTGAAGCACTTTTAAAGGAACTAGGTATATCCTTGAAACAAAAACCGCGCCTCTGGTGTGACAACCTTGGTTCCACATACCTCTCTGCGAACCCGGTGTTTCATGCTCGCACCAAGCACATTGAGATCGATTTTCACTTCGTTCGTGAGCGAGTGACCAACAAATTGCTTGATATTCGTCACATCTCTACCAAGGATCAAATTGCTGATGGTCTCACTAAGGCCTTACCGATTAAGGAGTTCAATATTTTCCGGCGTAATCTAAACCTTTTCAGCTCTTTCAAGGCTTAGATTAAGGGGGGTGTTAAACAATTCCGTTGTACTCTCCATATATGGACTAGACATATACCGTATAGTGTAGTACACCAACGGTCTCATATCCCTAGATTTCTCCTTTTCATGTTTCTCTTATTTCATTGTAAGATGTTTCCTTGTAATCGTCACCGATGGGGCTATTCCATCGCTATATCAACACGCAACCGATCGCCCCTCTGAGCATAGGATCGTTCACACCAACATTTATATCTCTTCGACATTTCCTAAATTTCCCCAAATCTGCAAACTTCGACCAACTGTGAAAAATATTTCGAAAACACATCGTTATTCGTTAAACCCTCACAGAACAGCTGTGCTGCACCCAAGGTTTTAAATAGCGCGCTATTTGAAATAGCGGAGCCTTCCAAAAAACGCTATAAACGCAATAGCGTGCTAATTGCACGATATTTTACAAAATAGCGTGTCACTACACATGGTTCAAATTTCAGCATATAGCAACATAGTTCAATAGTTCATACAACCAGAATTCCATATTTCAGACAACAAGCAATGTCTAGACTATAGAATATCATAAATAAGGACTTAGAACTTTAGGAGCCAGCCAACAACGATGCAGAAGCTCAACCAGATCAACCAGAATCAGATGAACTCGTTGCCATGGCTTCATCATCCGAATCAGAAGAAGAACCCGCAGATTGCAACTCATCATCACGAACCCGCAGATTGCAGCGAGGAGCCGAGGACGCGACGGCGACCGGAGCGCGACGGCGAACCGAGGACGCGACGGCGACCAGAGCGCGACGGCGAGCTGAGGACACGACGGCAACCCGAGGAGGCGACAGCGACTAGCGATCGAGGGCGAGGGAGCTAGGTAGGGTTCGCTCTGTCGATGCGAGCCTGCGAGGGCTATAGCGAGTTAGCGACTTAGCTGGGCCGAAAAGCCCAAAATAGAATTGTGGGCCGATGTTAATTTTTCCTAAAAAAATAGCGCGGCGTTGAAAATTTAGCATCGATACATGCTATAGCGCGTAATTGCCGAATTTAGCGCGAATAGCACCGTAGCGACCAAAATATGCATAGCGTAGCGTTTAGCTCCCAGATATGCTATTAGCGCGCTATAGCGGCGTTCTATTTTTTTCATTGGCTGCACCCAGTGGCAAGACAATACCGCAACCTGCAACCGCGCGGCGCTCACCCCAGCATAGAAGCCCCAAAACCCACAAATCCAACCTAACATCGCCGGCGATGGCGACCATGGCCGCCATCCGCCGCGCCGCCTCCTCTCCCACTCCTCCGCCCCTCACGCGCGCGCCTCTTCTTCCCTCCTTGGACACTTCCACCACCCCCTCTGTAGTACGCAAGACCAGGCGTACAAGCACCCGCCGACCACCGCTCCGGCCTTCCAGCCTCTCACGGCGTCAACCCCCCTCCTCTCCCTCGACTTCCTCACCGGCATCTCCGACTTCTGCCTCTGCGACTCCCACCTCGGGCTCCTGCTCCTCCGCAACAAGGACGACGACCTCGACTGGCAAAAGCGCAGCTTTCTCGTCTGCGACCCGGTCTCGCGGCGCCACGCGCTGGTGCCCCCGCCGCCCTTCGACCGCTTTTCGGGCGGCCTGGTCGTCGGCGCCGCGCTCCTCTCCCGCGCCGCGGACGCGCCGGCCGGCCTCCAGTTCGAGGTCGTGCACGTCGCCGTCGACGCCGGCCGCCCACGCGCCTGGGTCGGATCCTTCCGCGACGGATGGTGCCGCTGGAACGCGCTGCCGCGGTCGCGGCAGGTCACCATCGACTTCGACGTCACGAGGTTCGAGCGCATCTGCGTGCACGCCGCGGGGGGCATGTACTGGCACATCCTTAACAGCCACTTCGCGCTCGCGCTGGACGCGGCGACCATGGAGTTCTCCTGCATGACGCCTCCGGCCACGCTGTGGGGCGAGATATACGGATACCACAAGTACCGCATCGGTGAGATGCCGGAGGACGGGCAGCTCTGCGTCGCGGCGATGGAGGAGGACGGGCTGCAGGTGTATGTTCGTGGAGAAGGCGGTGACAACGGCTGGGTGCTGGAGAAGCATACATCAATGCAGGAGGTGCTCGACACGGTTCCAGGGCTGCCCAAAGACCTACTGGCACGGCATGCCAAGGTCTGGCTCAGCGACATTGACGCTGGGCGTACTGGGAGGGTCTTCATCCACACGCGGGGGTATGGCAGCTTCGCGTATCACATGGACACGGGAAACCTGGAGCGCCTTGCTACGGAGCATGGCTTGTCATATGGACGCCCAATCTTCGCCTACTTCACGGCTCCGGATGGCTGCTCTGCTTAATTTCAGGTAATTTCGGACTCCCTTCCAATCTTCCATGTCATTGTTCATTCAAGAAGACGATGGTTATATGTTCTTGCTGGAGTGCTTGTGTTGCAATTTGCATACTTGAATGTGTGAGCTTTAATTAGTACTACTCGAAAGATATGATCACACTTCCATGATATTCTTCATGACACGTACTGTGATCGACATGTACTTGATAATGTGTCTCAACTCTGAAGTTTTGAAGATTGATATTGTAGTGTAGAATGTCCGATTCTTATTTTGACAAAGAAGAAACTGTTTATTGTATACAGAAAATAGGGGTATCACTAAAGAGTTTACATGCTGTCTTATGCAATATGAAATGCCTTTGTTGTTTGGCTAAAGCATGCAGCTTTCTCTTCATACAGAAAGGGATTATACTTTTCCCTGTGACAGTTTAGCATAAGTGTGGACATGATATGCAGCAACAGCAAACCTGAATTTTCAGTTTAGGAGAAATCCACAGAATTGTCAGTGATTTTGGTCTCAAGTTTTGATGGTTGATTGGAATAGTGCAGAATGTCCATGTTTTATCCCAACAAATATGTGTTTTTTTGGTGAATCAGATTGCAACAGTTAATTTGACTAGGATTGGACGACCTTCCTTTTTTTCAGGTTCGGAAGTGACAGTGTCTAGATCACTACCATATCATATATTCTCAAGTTAATATAGATCCTAAAAAAAGTTCATGCTAGGATGTTAAATACCACCATCAATTGTTAGTTAATTTGCAGCCCTAGGTATAACACTTTCTGAGGATGAATGAAGTTATTGCTATCATTCTTGATCCTTTTTTTGGACATCTTTGAGTTTGTGCATGAGTTGGTTGGCTTCCTTTTTGAAACTGTGTACCCTGTATTTTTTATCGTATACAGAGAGTAGGCGAATCTTGAAGAGTTTACATGATGTCTTGTGCAACTATCTATGAAATGCATCTGTTGCATGGTTAAGCATCTAACTTTCTGGTTATAAAAAAAGGAGATTGTGCTATTCTGATAATTCAACAAAATGGTGCGACATGGTATGCAGTATGTCTGAATGGTTGGATTTGATAATGCAGACCATAAAAAAAATACCCATCTTCATGAGTGGTACTGGTAGAATTTTTGGCATAAGGCGAACTTGTTTTTTCTGTGTTTGAGCAGCCAACTCTCAGTGACTGTTTTCTCTCTCTTTTTTGGATGACGGTGTGCCTGCATAATTACATATGCTCTCAACTTTCCAAGTTGATAAATAAGTGCAGAAAGTCAATCTTTTTTTCAATAATGAAGATGTTTTTATGAGATTTCTGTCTTGCTCATGACAATCTAGGGGTTCCTTAAAGTATCTGATTCTCAGGTGTTGGACCTTGCAAAGTATAGTTTATAACATGGTTTGACTACGACTTCAATTTTATTTTAGGACTCCACTGAGTTAGTTTGTCAGTAGGGTAGACCAGAAAAAAAATCTAATTTTTTTCTTGTTCTTGCTGTCTTTTTTCTTGTGACACTATCAAGTGTCCTTGTCAAACATTCAGGCAATCATCCATCCTGTTACTACATTCACTCTCTGTTGTTTGCTTGCTGCGTGGAATCAATTTTATGCTCCACAGAAATGCAAAGCTTCGTCAAATTATGTCAGTCAAGTACTCATATAGCACTTCGTGAACAACTCCTGAAGCATATATTCTGTAGAACAATGTTTGATGTCAAAACTTTTTTGGACGGTGAAATTTACACTAGTCACACTCAAGTATCATTTGATCAAGACTTGCACTGTTGCATGATTCTGTTGTAAATTATGTGTATTTCAAGATAAATTATTTGTTGTTACTACTACTAGTGTAACGAAATTTCAAATGAAGAATATAGAGAGATATGTACTTGGTGCAGCTGAGCGTTTTGTTACCTGGTAGTGACATGATCGTTGTCGAGTGGAAACCCATCTGCTGCCAATGTTTGTGAGGATCGTTTGAGCTTTCAAAACCATGTATATGGCCTTGATCTTCCAGCTTTTAGTTACAAGTCAGTTTTTTTTTCCATTATCGTGTTCCTGTTTGTAATTATTTGTGTGTTGTCTATTCTGACCCACTGGGAAGTTTGCTGATAGTTCTGCTCTTTCTGTTGATCTAGGGTAGTGACTACTGACAGGAGGCGTTGACACTTGTAGCCTCTACTGTCTGATGCGTTATCTTAGTACAGTCTGGGCAACCGGAACGAAATCCTGAAAACAACATGTTGTTTGGTGGTTGGTCCTGTGTTTCAGAAGGATTGATACTGTGGCTCACGTTTTTTAGCTGCGACCAGTACTAGATTGCCCACTGAACTTGATGTTCTTCTTTCTCGACGTGTTACCATCTGTGTTTCGTGCGATGGCCTTTTTTTAGTTGGTATCCAATGTCGTTATTTTGCATCTTTTATTGCGTACATTCAGCTCACGTCTGGTTTGCTTAAGAACTGCTTAATTTGACTTGTACTGTAGCATGTTTTGGCGTCTCCTACGGCGGTTTCATAGCTGCGACGTTGTTTGGCCGCCGATGTTCTTGACCGCAAGGTTCGCCCCTCGCCTTGCTCGAGAGTAATTGCTCCTCAAGTCTCCTCTAGAGGATATTCTCCTATCTCGGCGCGGCACGATCGTGCTTCTGTAGTATCACGTAGGATGTTCAATGTAAAAATTAAGGACCTAATTACACTTTCTTGTTTTATTAAGACCCCTTCTGTAAATATATGCACAACACCAACATAATGCATATTTTAGGTGCTTCGGGAACCTTTTCCTCGAAAAGGGTACGGCCAAACTATTGTAGGCACGAAACTGGAGCTGATATGCTCTCAGAATTAAATATCGACCTTAAATCCCAATGATGATGCTGCTAAATTCCAATCCTTAACTTGGTTTCTTGTCCGGTGAATTGAGACAAGCTAAGTTTCTTGTCCTTAACTTGGTTATTCTTATTCTTCCAGAAATCATTTCATAAATCCTGGTGGTAACCAAACATGTTTTTTCACCTTGGAATTTCAAATCGGAAAATTAAATGATTTCATGACTGACGTGGGGCTGCCTTTCGGGTAGCCCACGATAAGCCTACCTGGGCCGCGCCAAGCACATGGAGGCCCACAGAAGGCACACGCGGGGTACCATGTAACCTAGTCCAAGTCGGTTAGATCGCATAACCTGCCATATCTGTAATTGACATCGGCATCGACCACCCGAGACATGGCTACCTATAAAGCCAGAAGGGTGGCTCGTCCCCAGACAACCAACGAAGGGATACGCTCATAGCCACCGCCACAAAGCCTAGCGAGATCGCAATCTCGCCATTGTAATCGCTACTCGCATCAATAATCAGACAAGCAGGAGTAGCGTGTTATCCTCCGGGAGTCTGAACCTGGGTAAAACCTTGCTTGTCAGCCGTCGTGATCACCAACACCTCTCTCTCTCCCCATCAATCAACTCGGGGTGCACAACCCTGGGACTTATCGAGTTAACACCTCGTCAATTGGCGCCGTCTGTGGGAAGGACAAACAAGTGTTGGAATCATGGTCGCTCCGGCTCCATCCGCAATGAAGATCGGCATGTCCGCCGCCAGGGAGTCGATCCGCTTCGGCTCCTTCGAGTACGTCCTCCACCCGCCGGCCCACCGCTCGGTGTACGCCGATCTGGACAAAGGTATACACATCACCTTCGGCTCCATATATTGTTGCATCGATAGTCGTGGCATACTCAGGTCTACGGCTACCGCGCTACGCGCGGCGGCGTCACCCGAATCGACAACCCCCGCGCCCGCCGAACCCGCGAAGATCACATCTGTCGCACCCGCGGAGGCCGCGCCCGCCGAACCCGCGAAGATCGCATCTGCCGCACCCGCGGGGAGCGCGCCCGCTGCACCCGCGAAGATGGCATCTGCGTCGACTACATCGACAATTTCGGCAACGGCCGCGCGGATCGGGTCTACTACCCCAACCTCGGTCGTACGGTCGACTAAGTCAAGATCTACCTCGACTGTCGCACCCGCACGGGCAACCAGGAGCTCGCGCCTGACAGCCACGTCACGCACGCCCTCATCTTCGTGGAAATCCCAAGTCTGCCCCAAGCCAATCGCACTCGCCCCGGCGAGCGTGAACACAGGGACGATCGCGAGAAGACGCGACAGCAACTGCGCCGCGCGCCACGTTGCAGCAATTTTCGATCCCGAGCAAGACGCGGGCGACAGAAGCAGCAGCGGCAGCACCAACTCCCCGACTCAAGTCTACCCCAAGCAAGTCTTCATGGCCGGCACAGCACCACATGGCGACGACGAAGAACCCGCATATCCGCTAGAAGTGGACATGCCAGACCAGACTAAACTTGTCATCACGCGGGACATGGCGATCCAAGCCATGAAGCATGTGGACGAGGGCACGTTCCCCCCACCCAACGCACCTCGAGACGACCACCTGGCGGTCCAGTACTTGCTGCGCAAGGAAGGCGAGCGAATCCGCGCCGAAAAAGCCGACTTACTCCGGCGCAAGAGGGACGCAGACGCATCGAGTGCCAGGCGAGCCGCCCTCTCCTTCACATCCTCTACGGAGGTTAACCAAGGAGCACGGCGAAACAGAGCCCACGTTCCCCTCATGGCAGAAGCGGATCGAACCAGGCTCACCCGCAACCTCGACTCGTCCTTCGTCACCGAAGATGAGAACGGGATACTCGTCCCAAAGACGGCAAACGCCGCCCTGATCTCAGTCGAGACATACCTCCGGCTCACGCAGCCACCGGAGGGGGACGCGCGCTCCCTTCTCCACAAGCAGCAAATTGCCTCCATAAGGGCAATCGAAGAAGCGCTGGCGGCCAAGGGGCCAAGCAACCGGGCGCACGAACCAACAACCTCGGGCATCCCAGCGGCACAGCGACAACCAGTCAAGGACCTTCGCGACGTCCTCACGCAGAAGACGCTGGATCGCAACCGCAAGGAGCGCTCGGCTGGTGCGGCAAACACAGACGACCACGCTGACCGCGACTTCGAGCCATGCGGCGCGGCATGCTTCAGCTTCAACATCCGCGACACCCGGATGCCTAAGGGCTTCAAGCTGACAGCAGGCACACCAAAGTACGACGGGAAGCAAGATCCACGACTGTGGCTCGAGGACTACCTCATCGCCTGCACCTGCCAAGGCGGGACGTCGACTACGGCAATGCAGTACATCCAGCTTATGCTGACGGACTCGGCACGCGGGTGGCTCACAAGCCAACCCAAAGAATCTTTCCGAACATGGGAAGAATTCCAGGATAATTTCATCAAGAGTTTCTCGGGAACATTCGCAAGGCCAACGACCTACATCGAGTTTTAGGCCTGCAAGCAAGGAAAGGATGAGTCGCTCCGCTCCTACATCCAGCAACACCATGGAACCCGTCTCAGAAGATCGGGTGATGGACGCCTTCATGCACGGCGTCGCTCGCCGCGACCTCCGCGAGGAATTCGGTAGGATCTAGCCGAAGACCACAATAGAGCTCATGAAGACAGCCAACCAGTGGGCGAAGGAGAGGACTACGTCCGCGAAACTTCCCCCAAGAAAGAGGTCGAAACAAGCAACTGGCGTGAGGCACGCCAAAAGAAGAAGCCACGTTACACCCACGATTCAATCGAGCTAGTAGCGGCGGGCTATGAAACCCCCCGTGAGGACAAACGCGACAACAATCGACAGTACGACCAAGGTCGACAGTCTAGCTCGAGTCAGTATAACCGTGGCAGCAGCAGCATTGGCCACAATGATGGAAGCCAGAAGCGCGAGTGGAAGCGCCCGTTGACCCCAGCAGAGGAGCTGATGCAACCCTGTAAGCATCACTCGTTCCGCAACCCGGAGACAGGCAAATGGGGTTCCAGCCACCTGCTGAAGGATTGTCGCAAAGCAAGGAAGATATACCAAGCCATGCAGCAAATTATCGCTCTAGTACAGGCCATACAGGCAGCCCCGCAGCTAGCCATCCAGGCAGCACCCGCAAACAACAACCAGGTGCAGGCGGCAGGAGCATTCCCCCAGCCGCAGCAACAGCAACAGCAACAAGGTCAGTCGGCAGCAACCGACACGTACCCACCCGCACGGGGACAGCTGAACATGATCCAGAAGGGACCCCCGTCAAACAGGCGCCAAAAGCTCATCACCCGCCAAGTACTTCAGGCCATCAACAGCCCGCGCGCGGTACCTGACTACCTAAGGGGACTGGAAGGGTTTTAATGAGGCGGCATGTTCGCAAGAATCAATAAAGTGAGTTGAAAAAATATTGTCTCCCCTACCTTTCACACAGGGGAAGCTAAAATCCTAGGCCGCCACTCGAACCACTCGGGGGCTGCGCCACACAGGTTGAAAGAAAAGCTTCGGCCGCTACCCGAACTACTCGGGGGCTGTGCCATACAAGCATAAATCAAAAAATCCTAGGCCGCCACCTGAACCACTCGGGGGTTGCGCCATGCAGGTCAAGTTACAAATCCTAGGTCGCCACCCGACATACTCGGGGGTTGCGCCAAACAGGTAACACTTGTAATCCTAGGCTGCCATTCGACTCACTCGGGGGCTACGCCATACAGGCCTTATCAGAAAATCCTCAGCCGCCACTCGAACCCACTCGGGGGCTGCGCTGTATAGGTCAAGTTCAAAATCCTAGGTCGCCACCCGACATACTCGGGGGCTGCGCCAAACATGTAACACTTGTAATCCTAGGCTGCCACTCGACCTACTCGGGGGCTACGCCGTACAGACCTTAGCAAAAATCCTAGGCCGCCACTCGAACAACTCGGGGGCTGCGCCATGCAGGTCAAGTTACAAAAATCCTAAGTCGCCACCTGATAAAGTCAGAGACTGCGACATACATGTCACACTTGGAAAAACCTAGGCTGTCGCCTAACATACTAGGGGACTGCGCCACACAGGTCGAAAATCAAAACAGGCATTTACACTTCCGAGCAAGTAGTTCAATTCTCATTACTCGCAAGTATTTTTAATCTAGTACATTGCGATTTGCACAGGCACATTTGCCATCTATAGCTAACCCTGTACAGCAGACGAAAGCTACTCTAAACTGCAGGCTCGACCTTCGGCGCATCGAGTGGACCTACAAGGCGCTCACTTAGGCTCTGAACCTGCCCGATAATCTGGCGTGCAGCCGCCAAGGTCTCGGCGAAGTCGTCATCACCAGGCAGGCCATCCAGCACCTTATCGAGCGGAAGATGTGGCCGATGCATCCGGACGTATGCCAACGCCGCATTCGCCCCAGCCACAAGTTGGGCGTGGACGACCTCCTTCAGCCCCTCACCGTCGTGAAACCTCTCCAGCAAGGCGGACATCCCGTTCGGCTGAGCGTTATGCGGGAAGTACACACGATTGATATGCCAGAGTGTCTTCCGGCAATTCTCCAGAAGAAAAGCCGCACGCCATGTACGATCAAGCATAGTGGCAAGGGCGCGCCCTCTCGACTTGTTCACCCAGAATTGGCGAGCTTCATAGGAGTCGCCGGACGCTTCTCGGGCGACTCGCTCCTCAACGCGATCCCGCTCAGCCTGCCAATCCGGGTTCACATCTGCACGCGCAAATTACAAGTCAGAACAGGAAAGTTTCAACAAAGAAAACAGCCGCCAAAAGGATACCAACCTTGTAGCTGTCGACTGGTCAGATCGATCTCCCCAAGCAAAAAATCCTCACGACGTGAGAATTCTGCGGTAGGATGCGACCTGGAGCGGTGCAGCAGCAGCTCAGTATTCTTCAGGGTCGCCTCAAGCTCAACCACCTTGTTCTTCAGGTACGTGATTATACGCTGATCATTTGTACTACGTGGAGGAGCCGGCGCCGCCCGACGACGGCGAGCACCCGAAGAAGAAGCCTCGCCACTCGGCTCAGTCGCAGGAGAAGAAGAAGCACCACCGCGCACGATAGTCTGCCACGAATACGCAGAGTCAATACAATCATACGACTGTGCAGCAAAGATAAACTCGGTAGAAAGAAATTCAGTTCTAGCAAAAGCATTGCTGAAGGCCAAAAGACCTGGCAGGACAATATTCATTACAGGGCCAAAAGTTTAAAGGTACAAGACCACGGCGACTGCCAAATTCCTATGCTATATCTACTCTAAGGCTGCACACTGCGACCGGGAGCGACTCTTCCGAGTAGCAGCTGCCTCAGTCGCCTTAGCAAGGGCCCTCTCGAAGAGTGCCACAAGCTGCACGGCCAGCTGTGTAGCACGCTCCTTCACACCACCCTGCGACGCGATTCGGCCATCGGGTCTTCGAGGAAAGCCGCTGACGACCTTCTCAAAGTCACCCGGAATCTGATGTCCTAAGAGGAGCTGGAAGGTGAGCTCGGAGCCGCGTACCGTCTGCGACCGCGTGAAGTCGGCGATGGTGGTCGCGTCCTCAAACGGCGCAGCAAGGGCGTCCACGGCTGCCGGCGGCTGGTCGCTCGGGAAGATGCTCCGGTGCACCACAGTAAGGGCTCCAGTCGACTTCTTCAGCGCGGCTGTGGACTTCTTCAGCGCGTCGGACGCATAGGCGCAGACCCGGTCGAGGAAGCCGACAGCAGTCGCCAAATCAACCGCGTCACTCGACGTGTCTTCCGGGGGAGCTCCACCGCAAATCTCTGCGCAAGGGATTCAAGGTCAGACAAAGAAAAGATCAAGACACAGTAGGCATTAAGCCGAAACTTACCCCCAAGAACACCGGCGAGTGAGAGGAGACGGTCGACTTGAGTCTTCTCTTGGGCCACCCGCGCCAGCTCCCGCTCTCGAGACTCATGCAGAGCCTTCTCAAGCTCAGCAACCCGCCCGGTAGCCTGGTCCAGAGAAGCACGCAGCTGGTCCCTCTCCTTCTCCAGGCGAACATAGGCCGCGGCCGCGTCAAGCTGCTGGCGGTAGTACGGCTGAAACAAGAGCAAGATATTAATAAAGTTGCGGGCGACAATACTAGTCACCCACACCTTCGGGGGCTACTCCCATCGGGAGCACTGATCGCGCACCCGATGAAAACTCAAGAATACAGTGTAAAGAACTTACGTGGTCCAGGAGGTCTGGGTCCTCTGAAGCCGAAGGAGGAGCGCGACTCGACGACGCAATGCCAGAAGGCTGTGCGCGCACCTCCTCCACCACCACTTGAGTCACCAATTCAGTCGAAGGGGCGGATGTATGCTCCACGTCCCGAAGAGTGGAGCTAACACCGCCAGAACGACGGCTGCAGCAAAGACAAGCACAATGGTCAACTCAAAGATCGCAGCTACAAAACACAACTCGAAGAAAATAAAGCACCAAGAAGTTCACCTGGTGGTTTCAAGGTCGTCGTAACTCCCCAGGGAGGGCGACGCCATCCGCGCAAACGAACGAGGAGCCGCGGAGCTGACTGGAGGAACAATCAAGGGCTCATTCCAGACACCCGAGGACCGCGCACCCGACGACGTCGCGACGGCCTCCTCCAGAGCAACGTCGGCATCCCTAGCGGGTGACGACGCAGTAGCAGAATCGCCACCACTTGGGAGCTTCCGCTTCTTCCGTACGGGTTCCTCCTCTTCATCTTCGTCTTCCACCTCTTCGTGGGGAGAGTGAGCGGAAGGAATCTCATCGTCGTCGTCCTCTTCCTCGACAAATTTCGACTCGTTGCCGGGTCCGCTCTCGGGAAGAGGAGGAAGGCTGATCAGCAGGGACCGACCCTGAAGAAAGTAGATGCAAGTCGAATCAAGAAGCAAGTAGACGCAAGTCGAATCAAGACACAAGGAAAATAAGTCAAGAACTCACCTCAGGAACGGGGTTCGATGCCCCGTAAGCAGCAACCGGGCACTTGACGTTGCATGTATCCGCGACTCGGAGGTTGGTGATGGACCTTACTTTGGTTTCCAGCTCCTCGTCGTCAAGTGGCTCGGCGCTGACGCCCTCGACGGCCCACATCGGGTGGGGCCGAGCGCTGAGCGGCTGCACCCGAAGACGGAAGAAGGTGGCCATCAAGAAGACACCACCTGCCTCGCGCCCAAGGGTTTTGGTGAGATCGCGCAGCAGGCCCAGCAGAGGCCGCACCCCCAGCAGTCAGCGGGTGCGTCCAGGCTTGCGTCTTCCGCAGCCCACGTCCGCTGTCGAATGCCACCAGGCCGTCCTGGCTCGACTGGACGTAGAACCATCTCTTGCGCCACCCCTGGACGGAGTCCGACTTCTTCATCTGGAAGTACGCGGTGTCACCGCGCACTTGGATTCCGAAGCCGCCCACGGGGAAGGGCAACCCGCTCTTTCCAACGTTCTTGCGAACGAGGAAGAGCAACTTCCACAATGCCCAGTGGGGCGCGACACCCAGAAAGCACTCGCAAAGCACAATGAAGCCCGCGATGCTCAAGACGCCATTGGGGGTCAGATCGTGGATCTGAACCCCATAGGCATACAGGAGACCGCGCACAAAATCGTGCATGGGGAACCCGAAGCCCCGCGGAAGGAAATCCACGAAGCAAACGCGTTCCTCATCCCGGGGTGTGGGGAAAACCTCTTTGCCAGGAGCGCGTACCTGGACTTGATCAGCAGGTGGAAGAAGACCTTGAGCGCGGAGAAGTTCGACCTCTGCCTTCTTCACCGACGACCTCTGCCAGTCGCCGTCGGGCTTCTTCATCAGCCCGGCTTCGTCGGCGGCGGCGGAGGAACCAACGGCGCTCTTCGGCTTGCCCATGGCGCCGTGAGGCAACGCAAGGTGCACGGACAAAAAGCACGGAGCTCTGGATGGCGGCGAAAATGGTAGAGCGCAGAGGAAAAGGAGGCCAGGACGATTGGAGAAGATGAAGGCCCTCGCGTCAAAACGCATTACTTATGCCTCGAAAACGTTTCATCTCAACCGTCCACAGAACAAGGGTTCCAAGCAGACACATCCAGCCGTCCACGTGTCGCACGAAGAAACCAACCGTCGCCGCCCACTTCGTCCACTACGCACGAAAACCGAGGCGTCATCATCATGCCGCGCAAATTTCATGCCCAGTTCGGAGACGTGACAACTGCTGACCGCGGTCAGCTCTGACAGTGGGGCCCGCCACGTCACGTCCCATCAGGCGCAGAGGCGTGCAATGGATCGTCAGCAATGACGTCATTAAGCCAACGGCTCCAAAAACAACTGAAACAGCTCGACAGAGTGATTCGAGTAGTAAGCTTCTTAGCTGAAACCAACAAAGTAGGATCGACTGCTGATCCGATAACCCGAAGGAATCATTCGGGTGGCAAAGAAAAACCGAGTAAGCTCGAGCAGCCGAATCCATCTACAAGTAAGCCAACAGGCCGAATAGAAGCAAGCTTCACAAGAAGACCAAGGCAAAGTAATTCGACTGCAAGGGTTACTCCCTTCGGGAGAGGCCGGTTCGACTGAAGAAATCGAGTTCAAGCTCAAGATCAAGCAATCCAATGGCGCGTCCAGGAGGAAGAAGTCCTTTGCCCGACTCTACTCTTCGACCAAGCACTCGAGGGCTACTGACGTGGGGCTGCCTTTCGGGTAGCCCACGATAAGCCTACCTGGTCCGCGCCAAGGACATGGAGGCCCATAGAAGGCCCACGCGGGGTACCATGTAACCTAGTCCAAGTCGGTTAGGTCGCATAACCTGCCATATCTGTAATTGCCATCGGCATCGACCACCCGAGACCTCTACCTATAAAGCCAGGAGGGTGGCTCGTCCCCAGACAACCAACGAAGGGATACGCTCATAGCCACCGCCACAAACCCTAGCGAGATTGCAATCTCGTCATTGTAATCGCTACTCGCATCAATAATCAGACAAGCAGGAGTAGGGTGTTATCCTCCGGGAGCCTGAACCTGGGTAAAACCTTGCTTGTCAGCCGTCGTGATCACCAATACCTCTTTCTCTCCCCATCAATCAACCCGGGGTGCACAACTCTGAGACTTGTCGAGTTAACACCTCGTCAATGACCGTTCTTTCATTTCATTTTCTACCAGATGAAATGTAATGAGTTGGGATAAAAAATGCAACCAAATTTTACAAGAAAAAACGATCATTTTCGAAAAGTGAAGTTTGAACATAGTAGTAGCGTGCTATTTTAAGTGACTTTTTTCTTGCACAAGTAAGTGACTGATTGCGTAACGACTATAGAAAGACCAACGCTAATTCAGACAAGTGGATCCGACGGCGTGCGAGTGCGAGTTGAGTTCACAAGGTTTGTGTCCGAAGCTTCCGGAAGCTAGCGGCGCGCAACACAGAAGCCCCAAAACCCCAATCCAACCACTCTCCTCGCCGGCGATGGCGACGATGTCCGTCATCCGCCGCGCCGCTCTCGCCTGTCGTGCACCGCGCCGCCTCCTCGCCCACTCCGCCGCTCAAGCGCGCGCCTTTTCGTCCCTGCTCGGCCACTTCTACCACCCCCTCTGTCCGCAAGACCCGAACGCGTTCCGGTACCCGACGACCAACGCGCCGGCCTTCCAGCCTCTCACCGCGTCCTCCCCGCGCCTCTCCCTCGACTTCCTCCCCGACGACCCCGACATCTTCGACTTCACCCTCTCCGACTCCCACCTCGGGCTCCTGCTCCTCCGCCAGAAGGCCGACGAGCTCAACTCCACCAGGCGCAGCCTCCTTGTCTGCGACCCCGTCTCGCGACGCCACGCGCTGCTGCCCCCGCCGCCCTTCAACCGCTTCTCGGGCGGTGAGGTTGTCGGCGTCGCGCTCCTCTCCCGTGCCGCGGACGCGGACGCGGCGGGCGGCCTCCAGTTCGAGGTCGTGTGCGTCGCCGTCGATGGGGGCCGCCCACGCGCCTGGGTCGGCTCCTTCCGCGACGGATGGTGCCGCTGGAACGCGCTGCCGCGGTCGCGGGAGGTGGCCATCGATTTCGACCTCATGAGGTTCGAGCGTATCTGCGTGCACGCCGCCGGGGGGATGTACTGGCACATCCTCAACAGCCACTTCGTGTTCGTGCTGGACGCGGCGACCATGGAGTTCTCCTGCCTGCCGCCTCCGGCCATGATGTGGGGCGACAGGGATGGAAACCACAAGTATCGCATCGGCGAAATGCCGGAGGACGGCCGGCTGTGCATTGCGTCGCTGGAGAAGACCTATGGGCTGCAGCTGTGCGTGCGTGGGGATGGGGAAGGCGGTGACAATGGCTGGGTGCTGGAGAGGCGGATCCGGATGAAGGAGGTGCTTGACACGGTGCCGGCGCTGCCCAAAGACATCCCTGTGCGCCACTACAGGCTGTGGCTAGGCGACATGGATGCGGGGAGAACTGGCAGGGTGTTCATCAACACCATGGGTTACGGCAACTTCGCATACCACATGGAGACCGGAAAGCTCGAGTGTCTGACGAGGGAGGATGGCATGACATTCGGCCACCCCATTTTCGCCTATTTCTCGGCTCCGGATAGCTGCTCTGCCTGACATTCGGGTAAGCTTGTAATCTCCCTTAATCATCCTATATCTTCAAGTTGTCTGGGATTACACATCTCTAGCTACCACGGAATTTATTTCCAACTGAATTGCTAAAAGGTTCAAACTTGAACATGCGTTCCCAGTTTTGGAGCAATCCACACTCCACAGGGCTGGCAATGACTTTGGTCTAAGTTTGGAGGTTGATGGAAATAGTGCACAGTGTCCATGTTTTGTCCCAACAGAAAAAGTTCATTTTTTTTGCATCAGATTATAGCTGTGAATTTGACTAGGATTGGACCTTCCATTTTTCTTTCATATTCAGAAGCTACAATGTTTAGATCACCAGCACGTATATTGTCTTTCAAGTTTATATTAGAATGAAATATGCATGCTAAGGATGTTAAATCTCTTTCTTGAACACCACCATACAATTGTTAGGTAATTTGCAGCCCTAGGTGTAGCACTGTGTGGGGATAAATGAAGTTTCTTGTTCTTGGCATCTCTGAGTATTTGGATTATTGAGTTGGCCTCCTTCTTAAAACTGAACTCTGCACCTTGTATTTCTTGTCGCATACCGAGAGTACATGTATCACTAAGAGCTACATGCTGTCTTGTGCAACTATATAAATGCTTCTTCAGGGCTAAAGCATGTAACTTTCTGGTTACAAACAAGGGGATTGTTCTGTTTACCTCAAAGTTTGGCATAACTTTTTGACATCATGACATGGTATGTAGTGTGTCTGAATTTGTGCTTGAGGGTAAAGGCTAACTGCAGATCCAGAGCAAGACGTGCTTGAAACCTTGGATGCATATTGTGTGGTCTGTAAATCTTTCCAATTAAAATGTGAACGGATCCTCATGTGTGATCCTTAGTTGAACCATTTGTACTTTTAAAATGTTACCTGTTTGGTTAAAAGTGCATGTGTTATAGTGAATTTTCTGCTGTTTGATAGAAAGTGGGGGATGTCTGTTTTAGTCTTGACGCACTGCAAACATACATGAAGCTTCAATGTTCTGGGTGGGCTCGTGGCCGAGTTGTCCGGGGCGGACGATGACCTGGGGTCGCTGCCAGAGCTGGAGCACATCGCCGTGCGGGTGGCGCTGGACCCGATCCTTGACGTACAGGCGCCTTGCCGGAGCCCTGCTTGCTCCGAGGAGAACGCCGTCGATGAGTTCTGGAAAGCTGCGGGCTTCCCGTCGCCGTCGAGCCGGACATGGGAGCGTGGCGCTTCGTCGACGGCAGGTAAGATCGCTGACGTTTCTTCTGTTGCTGTGTGCAGGGTCGAGGCTCCTTCTCCGTTGCAGCTGGTTGACAGGAGTTCTTCGCCGTCAGGCCTTCGTCTCTCCAGGGCGTCGCCGAAGATGGGTCCGTGGCGTGGTCCTCTCCCTCCACGACGGATCACGCCACCGCCGTTCTTGGCCTCTTTCGTCGACAAGGCCGTCGCGGCTCGGGAGCAGCGTTCGCCGTCATCTTCTCCGGTGCCGGAAAAGTTTCGCTCGAGCTCGTCGTCAACCATCGATCCGGCAATCACGCATGCGGGGAGTTTTTCAAATTTCTTGAAGGTGGGCCTACGGGTTGGCCCAGGCGATCTCAACCGCCCAAATCAGTGGGCTTTCCTTCACCGTCCATCAAGGCCGAGATCTAATTCTTCAGCGATACGGTGTGGGGCGATCGCTCCTTCTACAAGTCGTCTTCGTCCAGCAGCGCATCGCCTCCTCGCACCGACCTCTACGCCTCCTGCCGCCGTCGCCCAACCGTGCCAACCTCGGGCGAGATCCTTCGCATCGATCGCTGCGACGCCCAAGCGCGTCATGGCGGCGCAGCCTCGTCCGCAGCATGGCGGGGACCCACGGATGCCCGGCGTTCGTCCGGGGACGCAACCTCCCCAGCAGCAGCTCAACCGCCCCGTGGCTCCGACTCCCTCCCTCCCGCAAGCGGTGGGAGCTGGGGCAGGGGGACAGTCTGCCAGTGCTCTGCCTGGTCCAGTGTCAGCTCCGTTCCCCGTCCCTCAGTTCCGGCCACCGCAATTCCAACCGCTGCAGATGCCGTCTCGTCAAGGGGGGCCGCCGGCTTACATGTCCATGCCGCAACAGCTGCAATTCCAGGGGCAGCAGAAGCAGTTCCAGGGGCCGTCCTTTGCTCCTTTGCAGCCTTTCGGGTTCCAGCCGGTGCATCAGCAGCCTCCAGTTGCTTTGCCGGGGGCTCATGGTCCACGACCCAAGAGGAAGAAGAAGAAAGGGGTTCCACAGCCCCAATTTCCGCAACATCCTATCCAGCAGCAGTCACAACAGCCGCCCCCCTTTGTTCAACAACAGTCGCCACAGATGTTCCAACCGCAGTTTTTTATGCCGCCTACGGGTATGGTGCAGGGCCAGCAGTTTTCTGGGGCTAGTGGTGTTGTTGCAGCTCCAGAAGGTGTTTCTTCGGTGGTTGGGGTTGAGTTGCAGGACGTGGTGCAGGATGGGGTCAGTGGTAAAGCAAAGAAATCTGCTAGGTGTTGAAAGTGTGCGGTGGATACCCATTCAGCTAAGGGATGCCCGGTGAAACACTATTGTCTCGTTTGTGATAATGAGGCCCACCCTACCATCAGGTGTCCGACTCTCCGGCTTCCAAGACCCACAGCGTTTACTTCAGGTTATGGCAGAGAGGAGACGATCTTCACGCAGCTTCCTGATAGTGTGTACAAACCCCACATGGTTCCTACATGCTCGCCCACAGCTCTTGTGCGGATTGTAGGTGATCAGGTGCCGGCAGTAGCTGTTCAGAGTTTGATCTCCAGGATGTGCCCCTCGAGCTCGTCTTGGACATGGGAAGCGGTCTCACATGGTACAGACGCCTTCCTCATTGGGTTCCCTTCTGTCGAGGACCTGCAGCGGATGGAGGGGATGCAGATGGGGGTGCCAGGTTTCTCTGCTACAGCCACTATTTCATTCTGGAAGAAGTATGTTGTTCACCCCATGAGAGTGCTTGAGCAGGTGTGGGTCCATGTCCAGGGGGTCCCGTATCCAGTGAGGCATTCCTTGGTATTTGGGCTGTTGGGTCCTTGATTGGACAAACCCTGGATGTTGATCTTGTTACCTTGAGGAGTAGAGGTATTGTGCGTATTCTGGTGGCCATGCCTTCCTCCAAGCCTTTGGATAGGCAACAGGATCATCATGGTCCTTATTTGGGTACAGCATGTGTGGTGAACCTCAAGGAGTATGCTTTTGTCTTCCGCCGTGAGTCTGCGGATTTTATTCCGGATGCGGAGTTCGTCCAATATTTCTGGCGACGAAAGGGAGATGATGCTGATGGTGACTTTGGGGGCGCTGATGAGGGTGTGGAGGAACCCACAGGTGCTTCCACTGGTAATATGTTACTGAATTCTAGTATGGATGTTGACTCTAGTCAGACTGCGGGTGCGGCCAGCTTTGGTTCTGCTGGACAGTCGTTGTGTTGTGCTATCACTCCGTATAATCCCTTCCCAAAATCTGCCCGGGGGATTGAGATTTTAACTAAGATTCGCAGAGAGTTTCCGAGCTTGGTTCGTGTGGAGGATTCTCAGGTTGTTGAGCCGGTGGACTCTACTGGGCTGCCGCTTGCAGCGAGGGCGCAGGAGGTGCTCGAGCGGGATGCGGCGCTGGACGTGGTCGAGGGGCTGATCTCTAGGGGGGGTGTCTTCTTCACCGCAGCCTCCCTGTGTTGGATCGGCCTCGGGCACGAGCGATACGGGTGTAGTCTCGACTACGACTCGGACTATTCCGTCTGACGCTGCTACTTCTACGGATGCCGGGGTGCTTGGGACGGCTGCTACTTTGACTCTGCTGTCCCATGCTACCACGCAGGGCTCGGGTGAGATGGGTGTAATCTCGACTACGACCCTGACTCACCCGTCTGTCGCTGCTATTTCTCCGGAGGTGGGGTCGTTTGGGACGGCTGCTACTTCGCCTCTGTCGTCCCAGGCTGCCACGCCGCTTCTGGAGCCCCTAGGTGATGGCTCCGTCACGCCTTACACCCCACCTCCTGCTATGTCGGCATCCCCTGATGGGGTCACGCCACCCCGACGCAGCGGGAGGTTCGGAGCGGCGGTGGATGGGGCATCTGCGACGGATGAGGACTCCATGATGAAGGCCATGCGCCGCAAGGCTGCGCGCAACCTGGACTATAGTGGTACGAATGTGGGGTCTAAATCTTTTCTTTCTTTTTCTCCTATTTCCATTCAGTCAAAGCTTTCTAGTATAGGTTTTAATCTTGGTAGTGGTACTTTACAAGTTGATTTGTCAACTAAAGTCTTGAGGCATATGGAATTTGACCGTCTCACGGTCATTCCTAAAACTTCGACTGGGTTGACTGCCACCTATTTGGATGAAGAAGAAGCGAATGCCACATCAGATGGTCAGTTTTTTTCTCATCTAATTGGTGAAGTGTTGGATGGTGGTTTGGATGACGACGGCTTGAGTTCATTGTATGACTTAAAAGCGACTGGTCGGAAATCAAAAACTACCAACAACAAGTTTCGGAAACGTTCCAAGTTATCCAAATCCCCCATGGTTTCCCAATGAATGGCATGTTTGTAAATAGCAGAGGTCTTGGTGACTTGGCTAAACATTTGCATTTTGCTGGTTGTGTTCGGGACCATAATTTGGATTTCTTGGCTATTTCCGAGTCGGGTAGACGTGAGTTTTCCCAATCGCTTCTGAACCGACTTTCGGACGGTATAGAGTTTGATTGGTACTCACGTCCCCCTCATGGCCGTTCAGGGGGCATTCTACTCGGTGTAAGGACTGATACCATGGAAGTGCTGGAGGTTACGGATGGTGCTTTTCATATCAAAATGCACATCCGTAACAAATCCGACAACTTCATTTGGAGTCTTGTTGCCGTGTATGGACCGGCTCAGGAATCGGCTAAGACTTCTTTTCTCTGCGAAATGGTAAACTTGGCAAAGGATAACCCCCATCCTCTTATCATTGGGGGGGATTTCAACTTGCTACGCTTTCCGTTTGAGAAGAGTAAGGGTAGGTTTGATAACCGTTGGCCTCTTTTGTTCAATGCAGTCATTGACAGCTTGGACCTTAGAGAGGTTACAATGGTGGGGAGACAGTTCACTTGGGCAAACTCTCTCCCTGAACCCACATACGAAAAACTAGACCGTGTACTCATGGATACTGATTGGGAAGATAGGTTCCCACTGGTGTTGGTACGGGCTCTAGAACGTATTGAGGGTTTGTCGGACCATGCTCCTATTCTTTTGACTACTGGTTTACCTAGACCACAGTGTAGGCCATGTTTCAAGTTCGAGCTTGGGTGGCTACATCGTGAAGGTTTTCATGAGATGGTCAAAAGGATTTGGGATTTACCGGTTACGGGTGATACGCCTATTCAGCGGTGGAACAATAAGATACGTGCTTTACGCACGCACCTTGTTGGCTGGGCACGTCATACCTCTGGCATACTTAAAAAGGAAAAGGTTCGACTTTCCTCCATAATTGATGCTCTAGAAGCATCAGCAGAAGTTCGTTTGCTATCCGCGCAAGAGATTCAGCTCAAAAGCCAATCCAATTCACAAATAGCAAAACTTCTACGAGAGGAAGAGTTAAAATGGTATCAACGGTCTAAAGCCCAATTCATTCTGGAAGGGGATTCGAATACACGCTATTTCCATAGTATTGCCAATGGCAGACACAGGAAAAAGCGCATTCATTCTCTAGTTCAGGACGAGGGAACGATTGAGGGCCATGAACAACTAAAGTCGTACATTACAAATTATTATAAGGGTCTGTTCGGCGACCCAGAGGAAGGAAACTTCTCTCTCGATGAGTCCCGAACAGAAGATATCCCCCAGGTTTCAGATGCGGAAAATAGTCTGCTAACTAAACTCTACACAGAAGAGGAAGTGAGGTTGGCGGTTTTCCAAATGAAACATAATTCAGCACCTGGACCTGATGGTTTCCCGGCAGAGTTCTACCAGAACTTTTGGGATGTTATCAAGTCTGATTTGCTAAAACTGTTCGCCTGTCTCCACGTTGGACAGCTAGAGCTGTTTCGTCTAAATTTTGGCGAGATTATTTTATTACCTAAGGTTAACGAGGCAGAGAGGATTCAACAATTCAGACCCATTTGCCTCCTTAACGTTAGTTTTAAGATATTCACCAAAGTGGCTACGATACGGCTGAACAGTGTGGCGGATCATGTGGTTCGTCCGTCTCAGACGGCTTTTATGAAAGGTCGCAATATCCTTGACGGAGTGGCGATTTTACATGAAACAGTTCACGAACTACATAGGAAAAAGCTGAACGGGGTAATCCTTAAAATTGACTTTGAGAAAGCATACGATAAAGTCAAATGGTCTTTCCTTCAGCAGACACTCAGAATGAAAGGTTTTTCTTCTAAGTGGTGCGCGTTAATTAATAGCTTTGTTTCGGGGGGAAGCGTTGCCATTAAGGTCAATGATGACACTGGCAAGTACTTTCAAACAAAGAAAGGCCTTAGACAGGGTCACCCGTTATCGCCAATTCTATTTAATATAGTGGCTGATATGTTGGCTATCTTGATCGAACGTGCTAAATCTGAGGGTCAATTTGATGGAGTAATTCCACATCTTGTTGATGGTGGTTTATCGATACTTCAATACGCTGATGATACAATTCTTTTTATGGAACATGACATCGAAAAAGCTCGAAACCTAAAACTGATCTTGTCAGCTTTCGAGCTCCTTTCGGGTCTTAAGATAAATTTCCACAAAAGTGAATTATTTTGTTTTGGCGAGGCTCAAGAGGACGCCGCCTTGTACGCTGAACTTTTTGGCTGTCAACAAGGTCAATTTCCTATCAATTATTTGGGTATTCCGATTCATTATCGGAAACTTACAAATGCTGAATGGAAAAAGGTGGAAGAAAGACTTCAACTTCGGTTAAACAGTTGGAAAGGAAAACTCTTATCCCTAGGTGGAAGATTAGTACTCATAAACTCAGTACTAACTAATATGGTACTGTATATGATTTCTTTCTTCCAATTGCCCAAAGGAGTCTTGAAAAGGCTGGATTATTTCCGGTCTAGATTCTTTTGGCAAGGGGATTGCGAGAAGAAAAAGTATCGTCTGACAAAATGGAGTGTGGTATGTTGTCCTAAAGACCAAGGAGGGCTTGGAATTCACGACCTAGAGGTCAAGAATCGAGCCTTGCTAGGTAAATGGCTTTTCAAACTTCTATCAGAAGATGGAGTTTGGCAAACCCTCCTCAGGAGAAAGTATGTGGGAGACCAAGTTGTTTCCCAGATTCAGTTGAAACCGGGTGATTCACACTTCTGGGCTGGTCTTATGGCTACAAAGAAGTATTTTTTCCCACATGGTTCTTTCTCAATTAGGGATGGATCGGAAATTCGGTTCTGGGAGGATAAATGGCTTGGCCATGTTACCCTTAGAAAACAATATCCGGCACTTTACTCTATCGTACGAAACAAAAGCGACACGATCGCCAGGGTGTTGGGTTGGATGTTTCGTTTCGACGAAGCTTATTTGGTATGAGACAATCATCTTGGCATGCCTTGCTCATCCGACTGGAGTCAGTCCACTTGTCGGAGGGTCCAGATAAATTTCTATGGAATCTAACCAAGAATGGTAAATTCTCAGTTGATTCTATGTATAGAGCAATTATCCTACCCGAAGTCCCAGTCAATACTAAGGATAGTAATAAGATTTGGAAATTGAAAATACCGCTCAAAACGAAGGTGTTTACGTGGTACCTTCGTCGGGGGGTCATCCTTACTAAAGACAACCTTGCAAAGCGTAATTGGCACGGAAGTAAAAAATGTGTTTTCTGTCTTCATGACGAGACCATTACACACTTGTTCTTCCAGTGCGAATTCGCGAGGTCTATATGGTCAGCCATCCAGATAGGTTCTACCTTACATCCACCAAATACAATTGCTAACATTTTTGGCAGTTGGCTAAATGGTGTGGATCCTAGGTTTAAACGTTTCTGTAGGATGGGCGCGATTGCCATTATTTGGTCGTTGTGGCTATGTAGAAATGACAAGGTTTTTAACAATTCAAATGCTTCTGTTTTGCAGGTCATATATCGGTGCACGGCTACCTTAAGAGCTTGGTCCGTGCTGCAGCGTGTGGAGCACAGGGACCTTTTTTTGGAGGTGGCGGCGAGGCTGGAGTCCGCGGCCAGGGAGATTCTCTGCCGACATGGATGGCAGCATAGCCTCCGGATAGACCTACCAGTACCTTAGGCGGATCTACAATTTCTCATTTTGATATGTAATTTGCCTAGTTATTTTTGTTTGTGTTGACTTCTCGTGAACTGGTAGCTGTGTGCATCTTAGTTATGCAGAGGCCGGGTGTAATGCTTAAAACTCTTAAGTAATAAAACTCCTTTTATCTAAAAAAAAATCAAGCCATGTCACCTTTTTTTTGAAACGAAGGCAAAAGCTTTGCCTTTTATATTGAAGCCATGCCACCTTTAAAGAGACACTTTTTATAATTTATACCTGTCGGTAATGTTACACATGAGTGGTGGTAGGCACACTACTGAAGTTATCCCGTTATCATAACCGGTTCAATTGTTTCTAAAATTTCTTAGTCTTGCAACTAAACCTTTTTGCATTTGGTTACTTATAGTATCTGGAGAGTCTGTATCCGTCTATCAAAACACAAGCTAGATATTTATTTATTGGCAGGAAAAACACAAGCTAGATATTGACCTCCTTGTATTGCACCACACCAGGACAATAGTTTTTTTAATGGTTTAAATGTATCGTGTTTCCATAAAATGATTGAGAAGTGATTACGCAATTAATTTGATTTGCTGGAATTTTCCATTTTGTGATTTCAACCCTGAATACTTGCTGCACAATTCTGACAAGAAGATTGCTATAACTTGTTACACCTGAGAAGGTTGAGCAACATAACATAGGATAGTGTCGAATTTTAACTTTCTCCTTGTTACCTTTAGGAATGGATATAACATTTCCAGTTGACTCTGTCATCCTCTCAGTCAAACCATATGTACCATAAATCCAGATGTGTTTCCTTTTTGTAAAAAATACCAAGAAAACTCAATGCCTTGCAGTATGTCAATTCTGAGTCATGTCTTGGTAGAAATACTGCAGATACTCAAGCCGTAAAACAGGTTATAACTTCCGTTTATCCCGAGGAAAAGGAGAATTGTAACGTTGAATTTGGCTAGGGATGTACTTCTATCTGATCCTTGAAGTGACATTGTTTGGTCATCTCAAGGAACTAACATATCTACATGGTCATAGTAAAAAGGAACATTCTGGTGCCATTGCGTTAACTGATTTTAGTGCTTAAAGAAGCAATTTTCATAAACATTGAACTTGTTTCTTTACACTTGGCACAAAGTTCATTTTTTTCCTGCGAATTACTAGCACATAAAGGAGTCGGAACATCTTTTATGTGTAATCTTTTTGAAATTAGTAAAATACTAGCATAACAATTTTTCAAACGCTGAAGAAAACATAGAGACACATATTGCAGCAGCTGCAAAAAATTTCACCTTGTAGTTAAATGAACTTCATCGTGTGGAATCCAATTCCGATGTTTCTGCCATTATTTTTTAGCGGCGTTTGAACTTTAAAAACCTCATATATGTGCTTGATCTTCCAGGTTTTAGTTACATGTGAGTTTTACCATTAGTGTGTTCCTATTCATAATTATTTGCGTGTTGTCTATATCCGATCCACTGGAAAGTTTGCTGATAGTTCTGCTCTTTCTTATGATATATAGGGTGGTGACTACTGACTGGTGGCTTCAGAGGCATTGACACTTTTTTGTTCGAAGTCAGCTCGCAGGAAGCTCTACGTTTTTACGCATAAGGCAATGAAGAAATGTGGAGTCGCTACTGTCTGCTACGTTACCTAAGTACAGTTTGGATGACATGAATGAGATCCTGAAACCAGCAGGTTGTTTGCTGGTCATTTGTTTCGAAAGGATTGATGCCGTTGCGAACTCACAGTGTCCTCATATGCGTTGAACCATGTCTTACAGGGGCACCAGCTTCAGGCTGTTTGTTGCAATGAGTACCAGAGAACCCATTAAACTGTGATGTTCTTTTTACCTGACGTGTTACCGTGTCATTTTTTGTTTCTATGTGATGACGCTTCTTCTGTTGAGTTGGTATTCAGAGCCATAACTTTGCATGTTTATCTGATAAGTACATACAGTTGAACGCTAGTTTGCTTTAGAGCCGCTCAAATTGACAGATAACGTTTAACAGATAATTGCCTCTCCATGTACTGCTTTCGAGGGTCATACGAACTACTAGCAATATAGGCAATTGTATTACATAGGGTGAATTTACCACTACCAGGCGACTAAATGACAAACCTAACTCTAATCTAAAGCTGAAGAGAGATAGGCAATTATGAGGATGTATGCTCTGCTTAAGAAGAGAATGTCAGAAGTTTCTTGACCGGGGACGTTCTACTAGTAGAAAGCAGAATGTGATAGATAGAAGGAAGTTTGACACATTGGTGACCCTCGCGACGTGGATGATCTGGAAGCAAAGGAATGCCCGAGTCTTTAACAATGCACAAGATCAATGTGGAGTGGAGATCCTGATTCATAGAATTAGGGATGAGTTTAGGATGTGGGAGGTGGCTGCTTGTCTGATGACAAGGACCGGGGGTGGAGGTGGAGGAGGAGGAGGGAATAGTGCGAGAGAGTAGGCTTTTAAGAAAAAAAACAGAATGTGGGAAACAATCATGCTAAAAGTTAGCACTTGTACAAATATGATCTCATTTATATCTTATATCGGTATGACAGCATGCATGTATAATCACCACTATATTACAAATAGGGAGTCCTACCTGTACATACACGAATGCATACCAACATCTTGGGTACTGGTTATAACAGTGTTCTCAAATAGGCAAAAAACCTTAAAAGTCCGAGCCGAGGCATTTTTTGGACCATAGCAGTGTCTGTAAACTCAGCCCCGACCGTAAACGCGATAAGGGCGTCCGTCGGGCCGGCGCGGAGATCCTTATTTATGCCGGACGCGAGGGCATTTATAGATCGTAATCCTTATCCGCCCCCGCCGCCGACGTGAAATCCACCGCTCCCCTCTCTCTTCTCCGAGAGCAATCCGTCAGCGCCGGAGCAGATCCACCACCCCCCCCCCCCCCCCCCCCCCCCCGCAGCCACCAGATGAGCCGCAAGCGCGCGAGCTCGACGCCACCGCGCGGCGGCGACCCATTCGACGGCGACTTCTCGGAGGAGCGGTGGAAGGAAGCGGTGGCAAGCGACGGAGGGAGGAAGCGCGGAGCCCGTCGCTTCAGCCACCGCAACCTCCCGGTGCCGAGGGGGTTCTACCACCGCGAGGTCGAGGAGTTCGACCGCCTTCACGATGCCCGCCGCCGCCGCGAGGTGTTCAACGGCGAGTGGAGCTCAAGCGCCAGCACCTCCACCGTGCTGCAGGCACTTCCTCCGGCGGAGGATTACGACGGCGCCGCCTTCGAGTCCTCCGTGGCGCCGGAGGATTTTGTCCCCGACGAGGCGCTTGGGTCCGTAATGGCCCAAGTGTTGCTCCGTTCGGCACGCGAGGCGGAGGAGAGGCAGGCTCAGGTTGACGAGGGTGTAACTCGACAAATCACAGGGTTGTGCACCCCGGATTGATTGAGGGGAAAATAGATGAGCGTTGGTGATCACGACGGCTGACAAGCAGGGCGTTTACCCAGGTTCAGGCTCCCGGAGGATAACACCCTACTTCCTGCTTGTCTGGTATTAATGGTGAGTCGTGGCTACAATGGCGAGATGACGATCTCGCTAGGGTTTGTGGTGGCGGCTATGAGCGTGCGTGTCTCCGTTCCACGGTGAGGATACCTGGGCCTCTGCACCGTACACCATGAAGAATGGAGTGTATTGAGTGAATCTGTTTGGCGTGGTTCGCAAGCTCCAGAGGACTGATGGCAGTTCTTCGACCCACGCGCCTGCGGCGCGTCTCAGTTGCACTCACAGGCGTTTCTTGATGCCGCAGCAGACTAGGCCGTTGGCTTTCTCGACTTGCCCGTTGGACTGTGGGTATGCATAGTTGAGCTTGATGCCTTGATCTGAGCAGAAGTCTTTGAACTCTTCGGCTGTGAAGTTTGAGCCGTTGTCCGTGATAATCCCGTTTGGCACCCCGAATCTGAAGATGATTGATCTGATGAAGTTTACTGCTGACGATGCAGTCGAACTTGTGATGGGCACCGCCTCAATCCACTTGGTGAACTTGTCGACTGCGACCAGGAGGTGGGTGTGCCCTCCGGGTGAGGATTTCTTCATCGGACCTACCATGTCCAACCCCCATTGGGCGAAGGGCCAGGCTAGTGGTATTGTCTTGAGCGCTGACGCCGGTGCGTGTGTCTTGTTTGCAAATTTCTGGCACCCGGGGCATTTCCTTACAAGGTCTTCTGCGTCTTGCATAGCTGTTGGCCAGTAGAACCCGGCTCGCAGCGCTTTGGCCACCAATGCTCGACTGCTTGCATGATGCCCGCAGATAGCCGCATGGATGTCGAGTAGGATGGCATGGCCGTCTATTGGATCTACGCACCTTTGCAGAATTCTTGAGATGCTTCTCTTGCAGAGTTCCCCGTTGACCACGGTGAAACCTTTGGAGCGCCGGATGATGCGTTTTGCTTCGACTGGATCAGTTGGCAGCCTCTGGTGCAGTATGTACGCAAGGTATGGTCCTGTCCATGTAGCTTCTACCAGCATGACCTCCATGGGTTCTTTTTCCTTGCTCGACGGGTTGTTGTTGCTCGTTGCTGGTGTTGAAGGTTTTGTTGCAGGTCGAGTCTTGATGGATCTCGGTGTGATGCGCTCGAGGAAGACGCTGGGTGGTACTGGTACCTTGTCTGAGCCCATGTTGGCGAGAGTGTCGGCTTCCTCGTTGCTATCGCGACCGATGTGCCGCAACTCGCAGCCGTCGAATGTGCCCTCCAGCTGGTTGTACAGGTCTCTGTAGGCGATCATGTTGTCGGCGATGGCGTCGCAGGACTTCATGGTTTGTTGTACGACGAGGTAGGAGTCGCCGTAGATCATGAGGTGCGTGGCGCCGCAGTTTTTGGCCATCGGCATGCCATGGATTAGGGCATCGTACTCTGCTTCGTTGTTGGAGGGTGTCGGGAAGTCCATCCGCAGAACATATTTTAGCTTGTCGCCTTTGGGGGATATGAGTACGATTCCTGCCCCTGCTGACTTGAAATTCTTGGAGCCGTCAAAGTACATTGTCCATGCGTTGGACAGGTCGGGGACATCTGGTAGTTGGGCTTCTATCCACTCGGTGGTGAATTCCGGGAGGACTTGGGCCTTGATAGACTTCGGGTGAGCGTACTTCAGCCCCTAGGGTCCTAGTTCGACAACCCACTTGGCGACTCGTCCTGTCGCGCGTTGGTTTGTGAGGATGTCTGCTAGGCCAGAGGAGCTTACCACCGTGATCGTGTGCTCGGAGAAGTAGGGGACGAACTTCCTGGAAGTCATGAAGACTCTGTATGCCAGCTTCTGATAGTGCGGGTAGTTCTGCTTGGACAGTGTTAGGACTTCACTAAGGTAGTACACTGGCCTTTGGACAGGATGATTGTGCCCTTCTTCTTCCCGTTCGACCACGAGTACTGTGCTCACCACCCTGTTTGTCGCTGAGACGTATAGGTATAGCGGCTCGTTCTCCAGTGGTGCTACCAGGATTGGGGAAGTCGTCAGGGTCTTCTTAAGCTGGTCGAATGCCTCTTGTGCTTCTGCTGTCCACTCAAACTTGTCCGTCTTTTTCATCAGTTGGTAGAAAGGCAAGGCCTTCTCCCCCAACTTACTTATGAACCGACTGAGAGCTGCGACTCGGCCGGCTAATCGTTGCACTTCACGGAGCTTGGTGGGTGCTGGCATCGTGAGTATATTCTGCACCTTCTCGGGATTTGCTTCGATTCCTCTTGCAGAGACGAGGTACCCTAGTAGCTCTCCGGCTGGCACGCCAAAAACGCACTTTTCTGGGTTCAGCTTGATCTGATATGCGTCGAGCGCCGCGAAGACCTTGCGCAGGTCGGCGACTAGGCTGTCCTCCTTTCGGATCGTGACGACGATGTCATCGAAGTAGACTTGGACAATCTGCCCGATGAGCCCTTTGAGGCATGCTTGCATCGTGCGCTGATACGTGGCGTCGGCGTTCTTCAACCCGAAGGGCATTGTCTGGTAGCAAAAGACACCGTCGGGTGTGATGAACGCCGTTTTTTCTTCGTCTTCAACTTTCAGTCTGATCTGCTGGTAACCTCAGTAGGCGTCCAGAAAGGACAGGCGTTCGCAGCCTGCTGTCGAGTCGATGATATGATCTATCCGCGGGAGCGGGAAATGGTCCTTGGGGTAGCATTTGTTGACGGCGGTGAAGTCGACGCACATGCGTAGCTTCTTTGTCTTCTTCTTCTCTACTAGGACAGGGTTGGCGACCCAGTCTGAGTCCTTGATTTCTCTGATGAACTTGGCGTGCAGCAGTCGGTCGATTTCCACGGTGATCGCGTCCCGTTGGGGTCCGGAAAAACGTCTCATGGCATGTTTGACGGGCCTGGCGTCCTTATGACTTTTAAGGAGTGCTCAGCGAGATTCCTGGGTATTCCTGGCATGTCAGAGGGTTGCCATGCGAAGATTTTCCAGTTATCACGTAGAAACTCGACGAGCGCGCCTTCCTATGCGGGGGTCAAGCTTGAGGACACTTTGACCGTCTTGCTGCTGTCACTCGTATGGACCTGATGAGTTGTGGTATCGTCAGTCGTGTTAAAGGCGGCGTCCTTGGCTGGTTTCTTTCAGGGTGGGAAGATGGTCTTGTCGTTGTCGGCTGATATGGCCTTGAAGTGCTCTTCGACCCCGAAGAACTCAGAAATCCTGCTGAACTCGCGGTCACAGCTGTTAGAGCGGTTGAAGTCGCCGCGTACAGTGATTACTCCTTTGGGTCCAGGCAACTTGATCATCAGGTAGGCGTAATGAGGTACTGCCATGAACCTGGCGAAACTTGGGCGCCCAAGAATAGCATGATATTGTGACTTCCAGTCGACAACCTCGAAGTCGATCGACTCTTTCCTGAAGTGCTCGGGTGTCCCGAGTATGACGTCGAGTGTGATCGTTCCCATGGGTGTGATTGCTTGCCCTGGTACTATGCCGTGGAATGTGGTCTCGGACTCTAGCAGCTTATCTGTCGACTTGTTCATCCTTCTCAGGGTGTCGGCGAATATGATGTTGATGCCACTTCCTCCATCCATGAAAACCTTCTTCAGGTTGTAATCTCCGATCAGGGCTTCAACGACTAGGGCGGCATGCCCGGGTCGAGGTACATCTTCCGGGTGGTCTACCCTGGAGAACGTGATTGGCGTTTCTGACCCTTTCAAGTAGTTCGGCACTGCGGGTGGGCAAGTAGTAGCCTGTAGCACTTGGCGGGTTATGAGCTTCTGCGCCCTGTTTGAAGGGCGTCCTTTTTGTATCATATTGAGTTGTCCCCGCGCGGCTGGGTACGCGTCGTGTGCCATTGGCTGGGCTTCCTGTAGCTGCTGCTGGGGAAAGGTGCCCGCTGCCTGTGTCAGATTGTTGTTCACGGGTGTTGCCTGAATGGCGAGCTGCGGGGCCGGCTGCAACGCTGGCACAGGGGTGATGATATTTTGCATCGCCTGGTAAATCTTGCGTGCTTTGTGGCAATCTTTCAGTAGGTGGTTAGCGCCCCCACTTTCCCGTTTCTGGGTTGCGGAACGAGTGATGCTTGCAGGGTTGCATCAGCTCCTCTGTTGGGGCAGCGCTCGCTTCCACTCGCGTTTCTGGCCTCCGTCATTGCGGCTAATGCTGCCGCTGCTGCAGTTGTATTGTCCTGGGTCGAACTGTCGACCTTGGTCGCTGGAGCGACTGTACTGGCGTCCTTCATCATAGTGGCGACTACTATCGCGCGTGTCATCACGGGGAGTTTGATATCCCGCCGCTACTAGCTCGATTGAGTCGAGGTTGGTGAAACGTTGTTTCTTCTTCTGGCGTCCATCGCGCCAGTTACTTGTTCCGGCTTCGCTCTTTGGGGAGGTGTCGCGGACGTAGTCCTCTCCCTTGGCCCACTGGTTGGCTATCTTCATGAGCTCGGTCGTGGTCTTCGGCTGGAGCCTACCGAACTCTTCGCGGAGGTCGCGGCGAGCGACGCCATGCATGAACGCGTCCATCACCCGATCTTCTGAGACGGGTTCCATGGTGTTGCGGAGGAGTGTCCACCGTTGGATGTATGACCGGAGCGACTCATTTATTCCTTGCTTACAGGCTTGCAACTCGATGTAGGTCGTCGGCCTTGCAAATGTTCCAGAGAAACTTTTGATAAAGGTATCTTGGAATTCTTCCCAGGTCTTGAAAGAGTCCTTGGGCTGGCTGGTGAGCCATCCGCGTGCCGAATCCGTGAGCATGAGCTGGATATACTGCATCGCTGTGGTCGATGTCCCACCTTGACAAGTACAAGCGATGAGGTAGTCTTCGAGCCAGAGGCGCGGGTCTTGCTTTCCATCGTACCTGGGTGTTCCTGCTGCTAGCTTGTCGGCATGCGGGTGTCGTGAATGTTGAAGCTGAAGCATGCGGCGCCACACGGCTCGAAGTTGCGGTCGCCCTGCTCATCTGGGTTCGTCGTGTCAGTCGAACGCTGACTGCGGTTGCGGTCTACCGTCCTTTGCGTGATGACGTTGCGAAGGTCTTCGCCTGGTTGTGGCTGTCGCAGTGGCTGTGCTGCAGAGACGTCCGGTGTTGCCGGATCGCGAGCTTGGCGTTCTTGTTCTTCGCGTGCCCGGTTGCTTGGCACCCTGTTTGCCAGTGCCTCCTCAATTGCCTTCATGGACTGGATCTGTTGCTTGTGGAGAAGGACTCGTGCGTCTCCCTCCGGTGGTTGTGTGAGCCGAAGGTATGTTTCGACTGCCATGATGCAGGCGTCCGCCGTTTTTGGGACGGGTATCCCGTTTTCGTCCTCGGTGACGAAGGATGAGTCAAGGTTGCGGCTGATCCTGGCTCGATCGGCTTCCGTCATGAGGGGAACTCGGGCTCTTTGTCGCCGTCCTCCTTGGCTGACATCGGTGGAAGAGGTGAACGAGTAGGCGGCCCTCCTGGCGCTTGACGCGTCCGCATCCCTCTTGCGCCGGATGAGTTCAGCTTTTTTGGCGCGTAGTCGTTCGCCTTCCTTGCATAGCAAGTACTAGACTGCCAGCTGATCCTCCCGAGGTGCGTCGGGTGGTGGAAACGTGCCGTAATCAACGTGCTTCATGGCCATGATCGCCATGTCGCGCGTGATTGTGAGTCGAGTCGTCTGGTCGGGCATGACCACCTCCAGTGGGTATGCGGGTTCGTTGTTGCCTTCTGGAGGTGTTGTGCCGGCCATGAAGACTTGCTGGGGGTAAACCTCGGTAGGGGTGTTTACACTGCCGCTGCTGCTTCCGTCATCCGAGTCTTGCTCTGGATCGAAAATTGCTGCCACGTGGCGGGCGGCGCAGCCGTTGTTGCGTCTTCTCGTGATCTTTGCAGGAGTCGTGGAAGGAGATCTCACAGTCGCTGGAGCGAGTGCGATTGTCTTGGGGTAGACTTGATGGGTCCACGAAGATGCGTGCGTCGCGACCGTCGGCAGCGCATCCTTGGTCACACGTGCGGGTGCGATCGATGCAGTCGTGGGCTCGTGGCCGAGGTAGATCTTAGTTTTGTCGGTCGTGCGATCGAGGTGGTTGAAGTAGACTCGATCTGCATGGCCGCCGTGGAAGTAGTCGATGTAGTCGAAGTAGATGCGATCCTTGTAGTTGTAGCAGATGCGACTCCGGCGACAGACGATGGCGGGTACGGCGCGGAGGTGGTCAATGTGGGTGTCACCGCCGTGTGTGGTGCGGTCGCCGCGGACCTGAATATTCCACGACTGTCGACGAAACAGTATATGGAGCCAAAGGTGATGTGTATACCTTCGTACAGATCGGCGTACACCGAGCGGCGGGCCGGCGGGTGGAAGGCGTACTCGAAGGAGCCGAAGCGGATGGACTCCCGGGTGGTGCAGACGTTGATCTTCCTTGCGGATGGAGCCGGTGCGACCATGATTCCAACGATTGTTCTTTCCCACAGACGGCGCCAATTGACGAGGGTGTAACTCGACAAATCCCTGGGTTGTCCACCCCGGGTTGATTGAGGGGGAGAGAGAAGCGTTGGTGATCACGACGGCTGACAAGCGGGGCGATTTACCCAGGTTCAGGCTCCCGGAGGATAACACCCTACTTCCTGCTTGTCTGATATTGATGGCGAGTAGCGATTACAATGGTGAGATTGCGATCTTGCTAGGGTTTGTGTTGGCGGCTATGAGCGTGTCCCTGAGACGAGCAACCCTCCTGTCCTTTATAGGTAGGCCAGGTCTCGGGTGAACGATGTCGTATGGCAATTACAGATATGGTAGGTTATGCGACCTAACCGACTAGGACTAGGTCACACGATACCCCTAGTGGGCCTTCTATGGGCCTTCGTAAGCTTGGCGCGGCCCAGGTATCCTCACCGTGGGATAGTCGAAGAATAGCCCCACGTCAACGAGCAACCCTCCTAGCCTTTATATGACAAGCTAGGTCCCGGGTGAACGGTGATGATGGCGATTACAAATATGAGAGTCGTATGACCTAATTGACTAGTCTTGGGCCATACGCTATCTCTATTGGGCCTTCCTTGGGCCTTTGCAATCTTGGCGTGACCCAGGTATCCTCACCGTGGGATAGTCGAAGAGTAGTCCCACGTCAGTAGCCCCCGAGTGCTTGGTCGAATCGCAGAGTCGGGCAGAGGACTCCTTTCTCCTGGGCACGCCACCGGGTTGCTTGCATTTGATTGAACTCGTTTTTCTTCAGTCGAAGAGCCCGCTCCTGATGGGAGTAAGAATTGTAATCGACTCGCTGAAGTAGTGTCCTTTGTGTGACTTGTTTATGTTCAGCCTGCTGGCTTACTATCAGTTAATTCAGCTTGCGAAGCTTACTGAGTCTTCTTGTCACCCGTTTGCATGGTTCAAGTTCTTGCATCAGCACTGTGGCTTACTGAGGCGGTTTCAGCTGTGAAGCTTACTGTGTTTACCTGTCACTCGAATTCTGCGTTCGAGTCCTTTACCTGTACTTACGTGCATGTTCAGAGACACCCGAATGACTCGTTCGAGTTCTTCCTCAGCGATGTGGCTTACCTCATGCACTTGTGTTGCTGACGTCAGCGTTGACGCTTCGTACCACGCCTCTGCGTCCGATAGGACGTGACGGAAGTGGCCCCACTATCAGTGTTTACTGCAGACAACAGTTTCTTGTTTATTTCTGTCTTGGGCGCGGAAATTTCACGGCGTGATGATAGTGCCTCGATCGTCGTGCGTAGTGGACGGAGTGGGCGGCGACGGTTTGTCTCTCCGCGTGACATGTGGACGGATGGATATGGCTGGATGGAGATGCGGAAAGCAGTTTCTTCGTGAACGGCTGGGATGGACTGCATGCGCGGTATAATATTGTACCGCGACGGGGAACAGGTCATCTTCTCCATTTGCCATCGCATTTTCTCCTGCGCCGCTCTTGCCTCTTTCTGAGCTCTTGCCTTTTTCTCTCTCCACCTTCCGTGAGCGCCAACGACGATGGGGAGACGAAAGCTGCGACCAGCGCCGCCGCCGCCGCCACCGAGGCGGGTGCAATGAAGAAACCCGATGGCGACTGGGAGAAGTCGTCGGTGAAGAAGACGGAGCTTGAGGTCCTGCGCGCGCTGGGCCTGCTGCCGCCGGAGGACCAGGCGACGGTGCGCGCGCCTGGAAAGGAGGTATACCCTGCCCCTCGGGAGGGGGAGCGCGTTTGCTTCGTGGACTTCCTTCCACGGGGCTTTGGGTTCCCTCTCTATGATTTTGTTCGCGGTCTCCTGTACGCCTATGGGGCTCAGATCCACGACCTGACCCCCAATGGCGTCTTGAGCATCGTGAGCTTTATCGTGCTCTGCGAGTGCTTCATGGGAATCGCCCCCCATTGGGCCTTGTGGAAGTCGCTCTTCCTCGTTAGGAAGAACGTGGGGAAGAGCGGGTCGGCGTACCCGGTTGGCGGATTCGGCATCCAGGTGCGGGGTGACACCTCGTACTTCCAGATGAAGAAGTCGGACTCCGTCCAAGGCTGGCGGAAGCGGTGGTTCTACGTCAGGTGCGACCAAGCAGGGTTGCCTGACTTCAATGGCGAGCGCGAGTTGCAGAAGACGCGCGCGTGGGTGCACCCGCTCGCGAAAGTGGAGAAGGAGGCTGTCAAGCCGCTGCTGAGCCTTCTGCGCAACCTGCTGAAGACCTTGGGGCGCGAGTCGGGTAGCGTCCACCTCATCGGCACCTTCTTCAGGCTTCGAGTACAGCCGTTCCGTGCTCGCCCCCACCCGATGTGGGCGCACGATGGCGTTGGCGACCCGCAACTCGACGACGAGGAGGTGGAGTTGAAGGTGAGGAGCATCACAAGCCTCCGAGCCGCAGACCCCTGCAACGTCAAGTGCCCAGTCACAGCTTACAAAGCGACGAACCCTGTTCCTGAGGTAAGCTTCTGCCTTTTTTCTCCCTTGCTTTCTCGATTCTCTGTTTCTTGATTCGGTTGTCATTTTGTTTGCAGGGTCGTTCTTTCCTTGTCAGCCTTCCTCCGCTCATGGAGAACGAACCTCATGACGAGGCGACGTTCCTTGAAGAGGAAGGTGACCAAGAGGACATTCCTTCCGTCATCTCCCCAAGTGAAGAGGTGGAGGAGGATGAAGAGGAGCCGACGAGGAAGAAACAGAAGCGGCGAAGCAGCGACTCTGCTACTGCTTCGTCCCCTGCGAGGGATACGGCTGTAGAATCGAAGGAGGATGGCTTGTCATCTTCTGGTGCCAAGTACCAGGGCGACTGGAATGAGCCCGTGGCTGCGCCTCCTGTCAGCTCTGCACCGCCGTCCGAATTCGCCAGGATGCCCTCCGTTTCCTTGGGAAGCGACGAAGGCGTCGGAGTCACCAGGTTAGTTATGCTGGTTCTTTTTGTGTCGAGTTATATTTCTGATTGGCGGGTTCTCTGGGTTGAACTTCTTGCATCTTTTGCCAACTATCATTCTGGTGGCACCAGTTCCCCTCCACACGAAGTGGAGCACACGTCCGCCCCTTCAGTCGAGCTGACTGTGCAGGTGGCCGGTGAGCATGCACAGGCTGGTGGCTCCTTGGCGCCGAATGATGCTGCCGCGGCGACTTTGTCGGATGCTGATCTGGTGGACCATGTAAGTACTCCTCGACTTGTTCTTCCGTAGCTGCATCGGGTGCGCGAACAGCGCTCCCGATGGGAGTAGCCCTCGAAGGTGTGGGTGACTAGGATAGTAGGGCAAAACTTTATATATGCTTTTTTGTCAGCAGCCATACTACCGGCAGCAGCTTGAAGGAGCCGCCGCCTTCGTTCGTCTGGAGAAGGAGAGGGATCAGTTGCGCACCTCCCTGGACCAGGCCACGAGGCGAGCCGCCGAGTTGGAGCAGAAACTTCAGGCTCAGGCAGAGCTGGAGAAGGCGTTGCGTGAGTCGCAAGAGCGCGAGCGTGCTCGGGGCGACCAGGAGAAAACCCAGGTCGACCGCCTGCTCACACTCGCCGGTGTCCTCAGACGTAAGTTTTTCCGCTTGACGCCTACTTGTCCGCTTGTTGAATTTGCATTGAATTGACTTCTTTCCCTTGTTCAGAAAAATGCGGAGGCGTTCCCCCGGAAGGCACGTCTAGCGACGACGTCGACCTGGTGAGTGCTATCGGGTTCCTCGACCGCGTATGCGCGTACGCCTCGGCAGCGCTGCAGCAGTCGATGACTGCGCTGCAGAAATCGACCGGGGCGCTGGCGACTGTGCACCGGAGCATCTTCCCCAGCAGGTTGCCACCAGCTGCCGTGGACGCACTCGCGGCGCCTTTTGAAGGCGATGCGACCACCATCGCGTACTTCACCCGGGCACAGACGGTACGCGGCTCCGAGCTTACTTTCCAGCTTCTTCTTGGTCATCAAGTCGCTGCCGACTTTGAGAGGGTTGTCAGCGACTTCCCTCGGAGGCCTGACGGCAAGACCGCGTCCATTAGCGGGGTGAAGGCGCATGCGAGTCAGCTGGCCGCGAAGCTTGTCGCAACCTTCGAGAGGAGGATTGCCAAGATAGCCGAGGCGGCTGCTGCTAGGAAGAGTCGCTCCCAGTCGGAGTCTGTAGTGTAGAAGTCTTGCAGTTAGAATTTTGTAGTCTGCAGTCTGTAATGAATTGTATTTTGCGGGTCTTCTGTCCTTGAATCATATTAGTGTTGGAGTGTGAATGCTTTCCTTCGAGTTTGGCTTGAATGAGAGGCGATCTTTATTTTTCTGTTTTGACACTGTCAATTCTTGGCAGCCTGAAATGGGCGAGGCCACTCCGGTTGCTGCAGCGACTGGCGCGGGTGATGAAGAGGGTACTCCTTTGGCTGAGCCTGCTCTTCGCCGCCGTCGAGCGACTTCGGCTCCTGCGCGAAGTGCGAACGACCAACGGTTGATCACCTATATGAGGAACAAGGTGGTTGAGCTCGAGGCGAAGCTGAAGCGTGCTGAGTTGGAGCTGGACCGGTCTGGGTCGCGTCATGTTGCAGAGTTCTCTCAGCGTGAGGAATTCCTGCTTGGCGACATTGATTTGATCAGTCGACAGCTGCAAGGTTGTTCTTCTTAGCGCTGTGTTTTGACGTCCTCTTCCTTGCGATGTGCTGATTGCAATGTCTTGATGCAGACGTGAACCCTGACTGGCAGGCTGAGCAAACTCGGGTTAACGAGCGGGTCACCAGAGAAGCCGCTGGTGACACACCCGAGGCGCGCCATTTTTGGTCGAATAGATCTAGAGGGCGGATCCTTGCGTGTATGCTGGACCGTACTTGGCGAGCTGCTTTTCTCTTGGAGGGGTGCAGGAAGACTCTCTGGCACATCCACCGGGTGTACTTTCCACATAATGGGCAACTCAACGAGCTGGCCACGTTGTTGGAGAGGTTCCGCGAAGGTGGTGCGCTGAAGGAGGTTGTCGACGCCCAACTCGTTGCCGGGGCGAACGTGGCGTTGGCGTACGTCCGACTGCATCGGCCGAACCTTCCTCTGTCGAGGTTGCTAGGTGGCTTGCCTGAAGAAGATGACTACGCCGAGACTCTGTCGCCTGCGCGTCAGATGATTCAGCAGGTCCAAAGGCTGAGTGAGCGTCTCGTAGGGCCACTTGATGCGCCAAAGGATGAGCCTGCAGAGTAGGAGTAGTAGGTTTCTGTTGTATAACATTAGTTCGAAAAGGCAAATTTGCCAAGTGTAGATATCAATGTATGTAAACTGAGGTGGGGGGAACCCCCGGGTGAGTGAAGTTGAGCTTATTGTATTGCTATGTGAATCTGTGTGGCGCGGCCTCGAGCGGATCGAGTGTGGCCTAGGTATAATTGACTTGCGCGATGCAGCCCCCGAGTGGTTCGAGTGGCAGCTTGGGTTTTCGTCTTGACCTGTATGGCGCAGCCCCCGAGTGCGTCGGTGTGGCAGCATAGGATTAACTTACACCTGTATGGCGCAGACCCCGATTGCATCGGGTGACGGCCTAGGGTTTTGACATGGACCTGTATGGCGCAGCCCCCGAGTGCATCGAGTGGCTGCCTAGGTTTAGTGCGTCGGGTGACGACCTAGGATTTTGACTTGACCTATATGGCGCAGCCCCCGAGTGGTTCGAGTGGCGGCCTAGGCTTTTGATTTGACCTGTATGGTGCAACCCCCGAGTTGTTCGAGTGGCGGCCTAGGCTTTTGATTTGACCTGTATGGCGCAGCCCCCGAGTGGTTCGAGTGGCGGCCTAGGTTTAAAGTTGTTTTTTTGACTGAAAAAGTAAACGGGAGAGCTTGTTCCACAAATCACTGTATTGATTTTTGCGAGCAGGCCGCCTCGTTAAAACCCTTCCAGTCCCCTTAGGTACCCTGGTAAGGGAAAGAGTGCGTCTGAAACCTGCCGCCTTGACATGCTGGTTTTGATACAACGAGGGAGTTGACTAGGCGTAGAAACGATGAAGCTGTGCGACGTTCCATGGGTTGCTGCAGACTGCTCCTGTTTTTGAGTCCTTCGGACGGCGCCAATTGACCTCGTCTGCCCGTGACGAGGAGCTGGAGGCGATGCTCCTCCACCAAGGCCTCGAGGCAAACCGGGTCGCCGCGGAGAAGAAGGCCTACTGGGAGGCCGACGCCGAAGACGTAATCGACCTCGTCTCCGGCGAGGAATGAAGGTACTCGGTCTCCACCGCGTCGCCGCCACATCCGAGGCTCCGGTTAGCCAAATTTTGACAGTAGGGTTAGGCGGCGACCTTCTTATCTAGTTTAGCTTTTGAATTATTGTAGAACAATGTTTAATTATGTATGGATCGGTGATGAACAGTTATCTGCTATGAATCGGTGATGAATCAGGGAAGAACTTTAATTTGTTCGCACCAAAATCAAAATATATCCAGTTCTGTTTAAGGTTTCTGCTATGTGTTGCTCGTTCTTCCGAGTAGAATTCTCAAAAAAATTAAACCTTAAAATTTATTTGAGGTGTAGTTATGCTCTTACTCCTACTGATCTCCAATGCCATCTTTATCTTTAGCTGAGAAGATTTAGCATCTCAGACTAGTGTCACCGGCTTATGAATAGAGTAAGCTAGTTTCTCTTAAAATAAAAAGTACAGGAGTAGAATATATCATTGCGTGTGATGCTAGAGATCGACCTGATGCCTACGCTCGAACACGCTCACCTCGCGCGCCCCCAACGGCACAGAGCGGGCGCTCCTTCTCCACCGCCGGCTCAGGCCCCTCCTCCTCCACCGCCGCTCCTTCTCCGATGTCCCACCTCCACCTCCTCCGCGGCCGCTCCGCCTCATGCTCCTGGTCTCCCCAATCCGCCTTCGCCGCAGCGCGTAAGCTCGCGACAGCCGGCACGCTCAGCCCGAAAGATGCGCACAAGCTGTTCGACGAATTGCTAGCGCAGGCAGCAGCCCCGGTCGACGCGCGCTCTCTGAACGGCTTCCTCGCCGCCCTCGCCCGCTCGCCGGACTCCGCCTCCTGCAGAGACGGCCCCGCCCTCGCCATTTCCCTCTTCAACCGCATGTGTCGAGAAGAGTCATGCCAGCTGATGGGGGCTCTCACACCTCGCACCTACGCCATCCTCATGGACTGCTGCTGTCGTGCACGCCGCCCGGACCTAGGACTCGCCTTCTTCTGCCGCCTCCTCAGGACGGGCCTGAAGTCTAGCAGCGAGGGCACGGCCAACACCCTCCTCAAGTGCCTCTGCTGCGCGAAACGGACGGATGAAGCTCTCACCGTGCTGCTTCATAGAATGTCCGACGACCTCGGGTGTGCGCCTAGTGTGATCTCATACTCCATTGTCATGAAGAGCTTATGTGACGACAGGAGGAGCCAGGCAGCGCTCGACCTGCTCCACACAATGAGGGAACGAGACGACGCCTGCTCCCTCGATGTGGTGGCATATTCCACCCTCATCCACGGATTCTTTAAGGAAGGCCAAGTCAGCAAGGCGTGCAATCTATTCCATGAAATGATACGGCAGGGAGTTAAGCCTAATGTGGTCACATATAACTTGATTATTGATGCGCTGTGCAAGGCCAGAGCAATGGACAAGGCAGAGTTGGTCAGCAGGCAGATGGTTGATAATGGCGTTCGACCCAATACCGTGACATATAACTGCATGATCCATGGATATCTCACCCTGGGCCAGTGGAAAAAGGCAAGTAAAATGTTCAGAGAAATGGCAAGCCAGGGTCTTACACCAAATATTGGTACTTGGAATTTGTTCATGGCCTCCCTTTGCAAGCATGGAAGAACCAAAGAAGCTGCAGAAATTTTTGATTCCATGACTGCCAAGAGCCACAAGCCTGATATCTTCTCATACTGTATTCTGCTCCATGGGTATGCCTTTGAAGGATGGTTTGCAGATATGGTTAATCTCTTTAATTCAATGTCAAGCAACGGCGTTGAAGCCAACTGCCATGCTTTCACCATTTTAATTGACGCATATGCTAAACATGGAATGATGGATGAAGCTATGCTTATATTTAGTCAAATGTGGGAAGGAGGAGTGAGTCCAGATGTATTTACTTATTCAAGTGTAATAGCTGCACTTTGTAGAATGGGTAGGCTGGCTGATGCCGTGGACAAGTTCAGTCAGATGATTTCCATCGGAGTACAACCAAACTCAGTTGTTTACCACGCCCTAATTCAGGGTTGTTGTACACATGGTGATTTGGTGAAAGCGAAGGATTTGATTTATGAGATGACGAGCAAAGGTATTCCTCGTCCGAATCTTGTGTTCTTCAATTCAATATTGAACAGTCTATGCAAAGAAGGAAGGGTTATGGATGCTCACAACGTCTTCAACTTGGTTATAGACATAGGTGAGAGGACTAATGTCATGACATTTAATTCACTGATTGAGGGATATTGCTTAGTCGGCAACATGGAGAAGGCAACCAGAGTGCTTGGTACCATGGTATCTGTTGGCATTGAGCCTGATGTTGTTACATATAGTACTCTTCTTGATGGCTATCTTAAAAGTAAAAGGATCGATGATGGGTTGATTCTGTTTGGAGAAATGTTGCATAAGAAAGTTAAGCCTACAACTGTTACATATAACATCATGCTCAGTGGGTTATTTCGTGCTGGGATACCTGATGCTGCAAAGAAAAAGTTCCGTGAGATGACCGAAAGTGGAACAGCAGTGAGCATTTCCACATACCGTATAATTCTTGCAGGACTTTGTGCAAATAATTGCACTGACGAGGCAATTGTCATGTTCCAAAAATTAGGTGCAATGAATATGAAATTTGATATCACAATATTCAATACCATGATTAATGCAATGTACAAGGTCCGGAGAATTGAAGAAGCTAAAGATTTGTTTGCTGCAATATCACGCAGTGGGTTGGTACCTAATGCTTCTACTTACGGCATAATGATAGGGCATCTTCTGAAGGAAGGATCAGTGGAAGAAGCTGACAGTATGTTCTCGTCAATGGAGAAGAGTGGTTGTGCTCCCAACTCTCGTATGTTAAATGATATCATCCGAATGTTGTTGGAAAAAGGGGAGATAGTCAAGGCCGGAAATTATATGTCTAAAGTTGATGGCAAGATCATCTCACTTGAAGCTTCAACTACTTCGTTGCTTTTGTCTCTCTTTTCCGGGAAAGGCATATATCGGGAACAGATAAATTTGCTCCCTGCAAAGTACCAATTTTTTGATGGAGTCATTTGAAGCGTTTGACTCAGCTGATAAGCCTCGTCATGGATCAGAGCTCCCTCTCAACTATTTGGACGTGTATTTCTTCCATGCATTCACCAGGATGGAGCTAAGTGATGGTACAACCACAGTCTTCTGGTCCGTTGTGTTCCTGTTGAGCATGCATCCTATGGACATTGGTCCATCTGCCCTCTATTTGCACGTGCAAGGACCGTCTGGTGCATTATATGGCTGCTAATGGCAAAAAGACCACAAATTTTTGAAGTGAGGCAGTGAGCATATCAATGTGGATCTCATCCATAAGTTTATCGAGCTCTATTAAGCAGCTCTTTGTACTGGAAAGCGCGCGCAGACTTAAAAGTCAACAGTGAAGTGGTTCATGACTTGAAAATAAGAAGAATATTTTCCTAGTGATATTTCTCGCAACCTACAACTTGGTGTATTCTGTGCGGCTTCACATCAATGGTGTATGGTTTATTCTGTTCAGAGTTGAACATGTAAAGGTGATACTCTTCAGTCTGGGATTCTGAAACGTGTTGCTTCTTTTGTGATTTCTGTTTCTGTAAATGTGTTTCTCTGTCTGAAGGTAAAGGGTCGTCTCGTCTATATTACAGCCTCTGTAGTAGTCAAAATAATGTGCTGCAAGGGGAAGTTCAATTGAGCCATCGTCATGTATGACTAGTACACCTTTTGCCGAATGTCTGGGCTCAGCGAAGCACTCAAAATCACGATGATTAGCTTCTCGAAGCTGGCCAATCGCGGCTACTCGATGAAGCTGTTGCCTCTGCATTTCTCTGGAGATGCTTATAGCGAAGTTGACTTGGGTTCCAACTTCCCATATAAGGCGATTATCAATTACATGTATCGGGAGCCAAGAACTTGATACTCACTATAAGGGAGATGGAGATGGAGATGGAGGCTACCTGTGTAAGCTGAATTGTACAAAGTCACAGGAAGGTTTTCATTTTACAACCCTTGCACAACTGCAGAGCGAAAAAGGAAAAAAATCTATAACCAGCAAATCGATTTGAAGAAACATTTAAGTTTTTCATTTTACAACCCTTGCACAACTGCAGAGCGAAGAAGAAAAAAAAAATATAACCAGCAAATCGATTTGAAGAAACATTTTTCTGTATTGGGGGATTTCATTGGTGTCATTTTGATTATTTTTCCTTGGATATAAGGTAACAACTGGCATTATGTTTGCATTAGGTGATTACAGTTTCTTGTTACTAGACTGCTCATGGAGTCATGGTATCCTGCTTGCACATATCAACGTTGTCGTGGTTTCCTGTAGCAGGGACAGATTCAGGTTCTCGAACTTATGTGTTCAAATTTTTGTTGCTACTCTATTCTAGATTCAAATCGTTTTTTTTGTCATAGCTAGATGAATCAACATTTTTTTGCACAAATTAGAGAAGAAGTATAACAAAGATCTTAAGCTTAGATTGGTGTTAAGTATTTATTTTGCTCAAAACTATAATGCCATTGATACATACACCTATTATGTAATAGACATATGATTATGTTTTGCAATAATTTGGGTGTATATTCTTACACCCCTGATCCTATGTGGATCCGTCCATGCCCTGTAGGAGTGATAGAAAAGGCCTATAATAGTGATGTTTATTGTGAGTTGTCCGTTTGCTACTTGCTAGAATGCATACAACATTTTTCTTCAGTTTTATCAGGGATGTAATGTCGAACGGGAAGAGAAACCCTGCCTCACCCTTTAAGTATTGTTCATCTGAGTATGTCAAGCCCAAAGTTTTGTAGTAATGCAAACTATTTGATTAATGTGTTAAGACAGAGGACGCTCCGCTGTCTTAACTAACAATATGCGGGAGATAATAGAGTATTGATATGTAGTGCTACACATGGACAAATGGACTCATAATGCTGCTAAAATAGTTTCATCATTTGTTATGATACAAAATGGAATGACATTGAATCTAATTTTATGTATCTCAAGTATGTTTCTAACCATTCCTAATAATCTACTTACCTAATGTACGGGTGCGGTAACGCGCGCCTACATGATCTAGTAGAAGAAATAGATACTCTATCTAGTAAGATGGATGCCAACCTTTCTTTTATGTCCAAACAACATACTCATGCTGTTCCTTTACAAGAGTTAGTGAGAAACAATCCTGAAAATATTTGATGTTAATTTTGTTAGAAACTTTGGTGGTAATGGGTATGGAAATAATAATTACAATTCTTATGGTAAACCACCTTTTGTTCCTAATAAATATAATAGCGGTAGTAATGTTTTCAATGCTTTAGAAAATACCATTAAATCATTTATATCAACACAAAAAGAGTTAGACAAAGAGTTTATAGCTAACTTTGAAAACCAAGATGTTTTATTTGAAAGGGTAGATCATCTAACTAAAGAGGTGATATCCTTTAAAAATCTTGTTCAAGCTAAAAAAAATATGAAGATACCATTAAACATGTTCAAGACATATAATATATAGGTCTCAGGAATTTCTAAGTGAGATGGAAAGAGAAGAAAAATAATCACTTTATGGTCATGAATGAGAAACAAGTAAGGGAAGTAAAAAATGCTTAATGAACTTAATAATCCTTTACTTGATCTTGATAAGTGTAGCTTGCATGAAATTATTATTATGTTGCAAAAATATGCTAATGATTCTAGTATCAATGTTCATCAAACAGGGTTTGGTTCTTACATAGCTAATCATGTACTAAGCGAAAAAATTGCTAGGTACAACAATGAGTCTATCTTACCACCTAAGTTTGGAGATATATGATCCCAAGATTTTAGCAACTATTAGAAAAAAAAACCATTATGCTATACTTGAGTTAGGATCTAGTGTCTCTGTTTCATCCAAGGAATTATATGATATGGTTGAACTTAAATTTTTAGAAAAGTGCTCTATCGCGGTGAGAGGTACGGTATTATATATAGCGGCGGGGTGGTGGCAAGTGCGGCACCATAACTCCGACGCGTGGAATGCGATTGGACGTGGCTGCGCAATGCGTCATTACTCTGCCGCGTGAGAAGCCGATTGGACGTGCGGCGACATTGTTGTCTTAACTGGTGTGGACTCGAGGAGACGAGGGAGATAACCGGCCGTTTTCAAGTGCGTTTTCTCAGTCACACGCTGACAGGACAGGCCCCCACCGTGTAGAGTTTGGCCTGGAAGCCTCAGACGAAAAAAGGGTCCAATCCAACACGTTTTGATCTCCTGAGGACACGCGATAGAACAAAAAACAAAACGTTATTTCGTCCTTCAAATCTCAAAATAAAATGTTCTTTTTGAAATTTAACCACACCATATATTAGGTCCGCAAGCCGCCTCATTAAAAACCTTCCAGTCCCCTAAGGTACCCCGGAAGGAAAAGAGCGCGTTTGGAACTTGCGGCCTTTGAAAAAACTAAATCGTTACATCGTCTAGGAGAGTTTGAAGAATAAAGCTAGGGGGTTCATCAACCCAATTACACGAATGAGAAGAAGTAAAACAGGTTCTAGCTATCACATGTGCCACTTCATTAGCTTCTCGACGGCAATGAAGAAACTTGACTCTCCCAATCTGTCCAGCAGTAGTCAGAATATCCGCATATATCGCTGTTGCTTCACTCCAAATACGATCCGAACCAGAGCAAATATTGATTACTTCCAAAGCATCTGACTCAACCTCTACTTCTGAATATCCGAGCTCCTCAGCTAATAACAGCCCTTGTTGCATTGTTAGTGCCTCCGTAAAAGAAGCAGATGGGACATGCAGAAAGAATTTGGAAGCTCCCGCGATGAACCCATCCTGCTTGTCTCTAATTACAGCTCCTGTTGCACCACTTTTAGACTCAGTGTCAAAAGCCGATTGAGTTTCACAACATTAGGGGTCTGGAGATGCTCTAACCGACAACAAGACCTTGTCTTTTTTGTTTTGGAGAAAAAAGAAAGTTTCATTATTGGGCTTCCTCTCCGCCCCTTTCCACCGGGAGCACAGGTCGGCCCACGCCAAGCCCGATAGGGTTTTGCTTCTAGGTCTCCAACTCCCTATATAAATGACCAATTCCTCCATCCTTTCCACCCCCTCGCTCTCGCCGCCGCTGCCCTGCCCTCCGCGCCGCCGCAGCCATGGTTCGTTCTTTCGCCCCCTCTCACAGCTCTTCCCGCACACACCGTCCCTGTTATCTGTCTTTGCTCGGACTCTTATTCCTGTTCGTTCGTTTCTCCTTCTTTGTTTCCAGGTGAAGTACTCGACGGATCCCGCCAATCCCACCAAGTGTAAGTTCCTTGCTCGAGTTAATAAGTGGATTCGTTTTCGCCGCTGTATGATGTTGAATTCGACGGATCTATAGGTTTCTGATCTGTGCCTTTTTCTCATTGATTCTTGCAGCCGCCAAGGCCATGGGCCGGGACCTGCGTGTTCATTTCAAGGTGAGCTCCCAAGCCTAATCCCCGACAATGCGTTTTATGATAGCTTGGGAGTGAAAATCTAGGCACGTCGAAAATGCCACTGCCTTCTGGTTGTCGTCGGTGTATACTCTAGCTTGGGTCAACAGTTCTCCTGTCCACTGTTAGCTTGTAGAATCCCTGATACTGCCGTCATGCATGCTTTGTTATTTTCTCCTTTGTGTTGCTCTGCTTTGTCAGTCGCATTAGTGCCGTTACAATCATCATAACTAGACAAGTTAAAGCATCTTGAAGTCAAGTGCCGTAGTAATTTCTGTTGTCGTTAATAGTGTATTACTAGCTGCAGATCAAGTAGATTCTGTAGTTCCCTGCTTGGTTTTACTACTCAACCTTCCAACTTAATTGTCGAGCTGCTTGATGCCCTAAATTTTAGGTTCAGAAAAATTCCTTTAGATAGTGGACCTTTGGAATTGTGAATATATCAAGTCTCTGCTACCTTATATTGTGGTAGCTGAAGCTTATTTAAATTGCCCCCTAAAGAATAAAAGCAGGGTGCTTTGCTTTGCATAAACAGTATCCCCGTAATCTTTAGGAATATCATTTCATTGTTTTTGGGTGAACCATTTGACACAGTACTATGTGTTCTATGTCTCTTGGTTCAGTAAATGATGACACATTTTGTGACATGTATGCATTTCAGTGTTACATGTCTGTTTATCAGTAAGTTGATGTGTAGCTGAAGCCTCTATTTTTGTATTCTGGACCCTAAAGTAAAAAAGCAGGATGCTTTGCTCTCTATAAGCAGTGTCCCCGTAAGCTTTAGGAACATCACAGTCATCGTTATTGGGTGAACCGTTGGACACAGTACTATGTGTTTTATGTTTATTGGTTCAGTAAATGATGGTACATTCGTTTTACAATGAAAGACGTCTGTTGTAGGATTATGTGCAGGACTTTCTTTTCAGTTCACTCATAAATATTTTGAAACCTTCTATAATTTCTGCTGGAGCTTCTTGTGTTTGGACCCTAAAGTATAAAGCAGGATGCTGTGCTCTCTGCAAGCAGTGTCCCCGTAAACTTTAGGAACATCAGTCTCATCGTTATTGGGTGAACCATTGGACACAGTACTTTGTGTTTTATGTCTATTGGTTCAGTAAATGATGGAACATTTTGTGTAAATTCTTCCTTCAGTGTTGTGCTCTATGTGATCTTGTATGCATTTGAGTGTTACATGTCTGGTTTATGTCTTCTCTTTTAGTTACCTCTTGTAATAAGTTGGGCAGTCTGGTCATTTTAGTTAAACTTCGTAGTTAATTGCCAACCTTTTTTGTAATCCGTCATCTATTAGGACCAAAATATGGAATGTCGTGTTTACCTGTACTGCATTGCTGGATGTGGGATAGTCTTTTTTTGCTGACAACTGTTGCTGTGATCCAGTCAGTGTTTAATATGTGTTATTGATAAAATTGGCAGAACACTAGGGAAACAGCGTTCGCCCTCAGGAAGATGCCCCTGAACAAGGCTAAGAGGTATCTGGAGGATGTGCTTGCCCACAAGCAAGCAATCCCCTTCCGTAGGTACTGCCGTGGTGTTGGACGTACCGCCCAAGCTAAGAACCGCCAGCCTAACGGTCAGGGTCGCTGGCCTGCCAAGTCCGCTCAGTTTGTTCTGGATCTTCTCAAGAATGCAGAGAGCAATGCTGAGGTCTGTGCTCTCTCACTGCATTGTCGCATTTCTTCATTCTGTCATCTCATTGTGACTGGAATTTCCTTGACCTCTCTACTTTATTTTGTCTGATTCTTCCCTTTTGTGCTCAACAGGTGAAAGGTCTGGATGTTGATGCTCTCTACATTTCACACATCCAAGTGAACCAGGCCCAGAAGCAGCGGCGCAGGACCTACCGTGCTCATGGACGCATCAATCGTAAGTTTATCAAAATACTATCTTGCCTTGGTATTGCTTCATATGTTTTTTGCATTGCTCATCACTCTTGCTACCGATTGCAGCCTACATGTCTAACCCATGCCACATTGAGCTCATCTTGTCTGAGAAGGAAGAGCCTGTGAAGAAAGAGGTATGTTCCTTTTCACCGATACCTGCTGATTGTTCTTTAACTGTAACATGCTTTGTTAAAACTGTTGTCATTCCTTTATTTGTGCAGGCCGAGTCCCAGATCGCTCCCAGGAAGGCCTAGAGGAAGAAAGATCCGCATTCTAGTCCGCCTATTTGTTAGAGCAGTTTGTAGCATCTGGTTTCGGCTGAGTGGAATTTTTGGCCTGTTATCATCTGTCTTCTGTCTAAATACTGCTAGCTCATACTTTGTGAACCGTTGATGATTGCCTTGTGTACTGGATCAAATATGGCTGTGTTTTGGGATATTTTTCGCATTGGCCTCTTAGTATCATTTAAGCTTGAGTTCTGGTCATTTTCAAAATTGTCTGATTAGAAACTATAATCTATGTTTATTTTAGGCTGTAAGCTGGTGTTCAAGATTAGACATTTAATTACTTCAATACACATTTAATTACTTCAACAGAGTATGAAATGTGGGAATCCTGCACTTGAGTGTCAACAAACATCTCTACCTGCGCAGCCACAATGTGATTCGTCCACAATTGTTTGCCCTAACGCATGCCGCAAAGTCCAGGCTCATATTAAATCCTGGCTAAAAGTAGCATAGTGGTTCTCTTATGATGTTCTGTGTATACAGGAAGAATGCTCAATTCTCTCAGGCTTGAAAGATCATGTGAAGACCCTTAAAAATTGAGCGTATTCTTTTCACGACTTTAACAAAGTATCACAATAGTAATGCTCTTGTGCAAAAATTTTCAACCGCTAAAATTAGAGAATTATATATTTAATAGTGCTTGTATTACAACTCCAATAATTTCACCCTTAGACAATTTCAAAAATTATATTTAGGTCCACTTCCTTGACAGCCAAGGCAATCATAGATCATAGCCAGCACATCGCACAAACTAAAACCGACATATGCCAACCCACCTTGTATAAATAGACCCTCCCTTTTTCACTGCCACTATTTCACCTCTCCCGACCATCCCTTTCTCCACCTCACCGTACTATTGTGAGCATTCGCTGCTGAGTGCCCACTGCTACCCTGCAGGTTGGTACCGTAGCACTTGAGTTGTTTTCCCCTGTTTTGGCCATGTACTCATGTACCAATTTGCTTATCCTCTTTTTATCTGAAATAAAATGAAGTATTTGAATATTAATTTCTGAATGTGATTTATCAGAGTGCCTAAATTGATTTTGCCCATCAATGTCTGCATATTGTGTCCATTGAATCTGATTTCACAAACAGCTAATATTACTACATGAATATTCATCAATCAAACATCAAGTGATTGCTACTGCACTCATCCAATATGGATCGTAGGAGATTTATACAAGTATGTACTGTACACATCTCTACCAGCACTAGTACTACTAGGAACGATGCATCAGTAGGAAAGGTAGTAGAGAAAAGAAAGAGTGGAGGGTGGGATAGCACGAACCTGAATGACGTCTAGCTGTAGCGCTCCGTCGCCGGCGATGCGCATGCATCGTCTAGCATGCTAGCCTTGGCCGCATCGAGCCGATGCAGTCGAAGGTTGCCGAGCTAGGGACGACTCCGGCCATGGCTGCACAACTTTCTGTAGGAAGGTTCCTCGAGGGAGAGTCATGGTGGCGCCGTTGGGGACGACGGGGAGCTCCCTGTCCCAAAGGAGACCAGAGCTAGGGTTCGGTGGCGTGGTTGATTTTGGCGGCGGCAATAGTAGAAAATCATGAGAATCAGTAGAGGGCGACGAGGGGATTCCATAGCTACCGACGGCGACATCGGAGGTGGCCGGATGCTGTAGATCGAGCCGGCGGCGGTGGTGTTCTGTATTTGGGGAATGAAAGCAGAGAGCTCTTTAGAGCTGAGAGATTGGGGCGAGAGAGAGAAACTCGGGGGAGACGATTCGACTGTGAGTTGGGATACGAGTGTGGTATTTCTAACTTAGTCCACGGTCCACACACACGTGAGTAGTACTACTATTTGCATGCTACTTTTGCCTATATGCTAATTTAATGTATTATATTAGATGAACACCTCGTATGCTAATTGTTGGGTTTAGCCTGAATGTCTGATACGTGGACGCATGCATAACTGAATATAGAGATGATGTTCGGATCTGAAGAGTTATTAAATATTTTTGTGAAATAAATATTAGGAGCCGCCCCTTTGATTTTATAAATAAAAACTGACAAGTGGATCGGGAAGATCCGCTGGTTTGGTAAATGGACCAGATCAGGTGGTCTACCTGAGGTAAGTATTATCAAGTGATTACAACCCGGTTAGGGTTGTGTTATAAATATCTGGTGGGTAGAGGAGCTCAGAAATGATGGAAGCGACCCGGTCAGGGTTGACTTGGAATTAAAGCTCCTATACATAGGGATTATCATTTAAAACTAAAACCAACTGGCGCTCACTTCAAAACGACGCAAACCGCGCTGACCATGGACCCGGAATGAGACGGGCTGAACCGATTAACCATGCCAAGTAGTTGGCTCTGCACGGGTGAGAAAGGTGGCTGTAGCCGGGTAGGTGCAGTCCACCCTAGGGCGTGACCGCCGGTCAGGGGTCACGACCCGCGTGCCTTTAGTAAGGCAAGGTGGAAAAGCAGAGGTAGTGTACGGGCGGGCTAAAGGTTCTGGTACTTCGGTCTTATTTTTGCGTCACGGTAGCGCATGGATGAGTTTGACTGAACGATGCTATGGGCAAAGCAGTACACCTCTGATCAGAGTAAAATGTGATATCACTCCCAGCTTCCGGTTTTGGAAGTGCGTTGTGTGGGTTTTCCTCTAACACAGGATGTAAGACCCCACGTTGTTCCGTCGCCAGCCGATTTCATAAGTAAAACTTGGTTTTCCAACCAAAGCGGGATTTGGGAAAGTATTTCTCATAAAAATATTTTGGTCGGACGACTTGGTGGTCGTCGAGTTTTTCTTCTAAAACCCTGACCCAAACCTCTAACCTCGGCGACTTGCGGAGTACGTATTTTATACGTGCTCAACCTTGCTTTATTTGCGGTTTTCAAAACCGGTGATGTATGACAACTCTGAGGAGGTAGGGGTCGGTGCTTATGATGAATCTGGTGCTTGTGCTGATTTTGGCTTTGTTGAAGTGGAATATGACTATGGGGAGGCGGATGTCCAAGGCTACGAGGAGTAGATTCCTCGAAGGAAAATTAGAATGCTTATAGTCTAAGCGGTCGACGACACCTTGTTGTGAGCCGTTAGTCGAAAATGTTCACCTCGTGTGTCGTTTAAATAAAGGACACCGCCTATATATGATGGAAGTTTCCACTTTGTACATGATATTGTTCTCCTTGGCTGATCTTGGCGCAACTCTGAAGTGACGGTTTCCGTTACGCTTGACTCTGTCGAACGAAACGGGGCGTCACAGAAATGATGGTATCAGAGCCACGCTGAGGAAACAATCATGTACTTAGATGGAGACTGTCCGAGTCGTATGAAATAAAATTCCTTTCTTACCTAAATCAATTCTTAACCTTAAAAATAAGCTCTCGTACCTAAAATATTGTGCCTTCTCTCCTATAGAAAAGTGTTTTGGTTGAGTGTCTTTGAATTAACAAATTTAATGTTTAAAGTGGGATCGTAGAAAAAAAAATCCCTTTAGAAATAAATAGGAAACAAATTGCTTGTACGTTGTGCATGCTCTGCATGTGATGTACTAGACCAGTCGTCTAAATTATGTGATGAACTAATCTAATTCTTATTTGAATGTATGATGGAGAGTAGGTTGCCTCGTATGGGTCTTGACTTTGGTGGCTTTGCTGTGTTCCTACTTGAGCTGCTTGCTGTTCTCTGTATGGCGATTTAGGGTTTATGACTTGACCTGTATGGCGCAGCCCCCGAGCAGCTCGGGTTGCGGCCTAGGATTTTTCCAATGAAGCCTGTATGGCGCAGTCCCCGAGTAGTTCGAGTGGCGGCCTAGGGATTTTCAAGTGTCACCTGTGAGGTGCAGCCCCCGAGTGCGTCGGGTGGCGGCCTAGGATTTTTGACTTGACTTGTGCGGCGCAACTCCCGAGTAGGTCAGGTAGAGGCCTAGGATTTTTTTGAGTTGTGCCTGTGCGGCGCAGCCCTCGAGTGGTTCGAGTGGCGGCCTAGGCTTTTTCAAGTGTGACCTGTGAGGTGCAGCCCCCGAGTGCGTCGGGTGGCGACCTAGGATTTCTGACTTGACCTGTGCGGCGCAACTCCCGAGTAGATCGAGTAGAGGCCTAGGATTTTGGAAGTTGTGCCTATATGGCGCAACCCCCGAGTGATTCGAGTAGCGGCCTAGGCTTTTCTTTCAACCTGTGTGGCGCAACCCCCGAGTGATTCGAGTGACGGCCTAGGATTTTTGTTTGCCTTGACTGAGAAGGTAGAGTGGACAACATTTTCTTCAAATCACTTTATTGATTGTTGCGGACAGGCCGCCTCATTAAAACCCTTCCAGTCCCCTTAGGTACCCTGGTAAGGGAAAGAGTGCGTCTGAAACCTGCCGCGTTGACATGCTATCCTTGTTACAATGGTTGAGTCGACTAAGCATAGAACCGCCGGAGTTGTGCGACGTTCCACGGGTTGCTGCAGGCTGCTCCTGTCTTCGAGTCCTTTAGGCGATATGCTCCGTTGCCAATTGCCTTTGTCACAATGTATGGGCCCTCCCATGGGGAGGCGAGCTTGTGCACTTTCTTCTGTTTGAGGCGGAGGACCAGGTCACCTGCGACGAAAGCTCTTGGTCGCAATCTTCGTCCGTGATAGTTGCGCATGTCTTGCTGGTATACGGCTGATCGCGCTAGGGCGATGTCGCGTGCTTCGTCCAATATGTCCATGCTGTCTTCGAGTGCCTCTTCTGCATCTGACTCGTCGTAGGCAACCACCCGTCGTGCGTCAAACTTGATCTCCCAGGGTAGGACTGCTTCTGCACCGTACACCATAAAGAATGGAGTGTACTGGGTGGATCTGTTAGGCGTGGTCCGCAGACTCCACAGGACTGATGGCAGTTCTTCGACCCATGCGCCCGCTGCGCGTCTGAGTGGAACACGCAATCATTTTTTTATGCCGCTGCAGACGAGGCCGTTGGCCTTCTCCACCTGTCCACTGGATTGCGGGTGCGAGACAGACGCATAGTTGAGCTTGATACCTTGATCTGAGCAGAAGTCTTTGAATTCTTCGGCTGTGAAGTTCAAGCCATTGTCGGTGATGATACCGTTTGGAACTCCAAATCTGAAGATGATGGACCTGATGAAGTTGACCGCTGATGATGCAGTCGAACTTGTGATGGGTGCGGCCTCGATCCACTTGGTGAACTTATCGACTGCAACCAGTAGGTGAGTGTGCCCTCCGGGTGAGGATTTCTTCAGCGGGCCCACCATGTCCAGTCCCCATTGGGCGAAGGGCCAGGCTAGCGGTATTGTCTTCAACTCGGACGCCGGCGCGTGCGGCTTGTTGGCGAACTCCTGGCACCCGGTGCATTTCTTTACTAGATCTTCTGCGTCTTGCATAGCTGTTAGCTAGTAGAACCCGGCTCGTAGTGCTTTGGCCACCAGTGCTCGACTGTAGGCGTGATGCCCGCAGATGCCCGCGTGGATGTCGAGTAGTATGGCCTGGCCGTCGACTGGATCTATGCACCTTTGCAGGATCCCTGAGATGCTTCTCTTGTAGAGTTCTCCGTTGATGACGGTAAAACTTTTGGAGCGCCTGATGATGCGCTTTTCTTCGACTGGGTCTGCTGGCAGCTTCTGGTGCAGTATGTATGCCAGGTATGGCCCCGTCCAGGTGGCTTCTACTAGCATGACTTCCATGGGCTCCTTTTCTTGGCTTGGCGGGTTCGCGGTGCTCGTTGCCGGTGTGGAAGATTTTGCTGCGGGTCGAGTCTTGATGGACCTTTGCCTGATGCGCTCGAGAAAAACGCCTGGTGGTACCGGTACCCTATCTGATCCCATGTTGGCGAGGATGTCGGCTTCCTCGTTGCTGTCGCGGCCGATGTGTCGTAGCTTGCAGCCGTCGAAGGCGCCCTCTAGCTGGTTGTACAAGTCTCTGTAGGCGATCATGTTGTCGGCGATGGCGTCGCAGGACTTCATGGTTTGCTGCACAAGCAGGTAGGAGTCGCCGTAGATCATTAGGTGTGTGGCGCCGCAGTTCTTTGCCATTCGCATGCCATGGATCAGGGCTTCGTATTCGGCTTCGTCGTTGGAGGGTGTTGGGAAATCCATCTGCAGGACATACTTCAACTTGTCACCTTTGGGGGAGATGAGCACAACTCCTGCCCCAGCCGCCATGAATTCTTGGAGCCGTCGAAGTACATGGTCCATGCATTGGATAAGTCGGGGATATTTGGTAGCTGGGCTTCTATCCACTCGGTAGTGAATTCCGGAAGGACTTGGGCCTTGATAGACTTCGGGTGAGCATATTTCAGCCCCCATGGTCCTAGCTCGCCAACCCACTTGGCGACTCGTCCTGTCGCGCACTGATTGGTGAGGATGTCTGCTAGGCCGGAGGAGCTTACCACCGTGATCGGGTGCTCGGAGAAGTACTGGACAACTTTCCGTGAAGTCATGAAGACCCCGTACGCCAGCTTCTGGTAGTGCGGGTAGTTTTGCTTGGACAGTGTTACAACTTTGCTGAGGTAATAAACTGGCCTCTAGACAGGATGAAGATGCCCTTCTTCTTCTCGCTCAACTACGAGTACCGTGCTCACCACCCTGTTTGTCGCCGAGACGTATAGGTATAACGGCTCGTTTTCCAGTGGTGCCACCAGGACTGGGGAAGTCGTCAGGGTCTTTTTGAGGTGGTCGAACGCCTCTTGCGCCTCCTGTGTCCACTCGAATTTGTCCGTCTTCTTCATCAGTTGGTAGAAGGGTAAGGCCTTCTCGCCCAACTTACTTATGAACCGGCTGAGAGCTGCGACTCGGCCGGCTAACCGTTGCACTTCCCTGAGTTTGGTGGGTGCTGGCATCGTGAGTATGTTTTGCACCTTCTCAGGATTTGCTTCTGTTCCTCTTGCGAAGACAAGGTAGCCCAGCAATTCTCCGGCTGGTACGCCGAATACGCACTTCTCTGGGTTGAGCTTGATCTGATATGCGTCGAGTGCTGCGAAGACCTTGCGAAGGTCATCGACTAGGGTGTCCTCTTTCCGGGTCATGACAACGATGTCATCAACGTAGACTTGGACAATTTGCCCGATAAGCCCTTTAAGGCATGCCTGCATGGTGCGCTGATACGTGGCGCCAACGTTCTTCAACCCGAAGGGCATCGTCTGGTAGAAAAAAACGCCGTCGGCTGTGATGAATGCTGTTTTCTCTTCGTCTTCGACTTTCAGCCTGATCTGCTGGTAACCTGAGTAGGCGTCCAGGAAAGATAGGCGCTCGCAGCCTGCTGTCGAGTCGACGATCTGGTCTATCCACGGGAGCGGGAAGTGATCCTTTGGACAACATTTGTTGACTGCTGTGAAGTCTACACACATGCGCAGTTTCTTCGTCTTCTTCTTTTCTACCAGGACGGGGTTGGCGACCGAGTCCGAGTCCTTGATTTCTCGGATGAACTTGGCGTGCAGCACCCGTTCGATTTCTGCGGTTATTGCGTCCCGTTTGGGACCTGAGAAGCGTCTCATGGCTTGTTTGACTGGTCTTGCGTCCTTGTGGACTTTTAGAGAGTGCTCGGTGAGTTCCCTGGGTATTCCTGGCATGTCAGAAGGTTGCCATGCGAAGATCTTCCAGTTCTCACGTAGGAACTCGACGAGCGCGCTTTCCTATGCAGGGGTCAAGCTTGACGATACTTTGACCGTCTTGCTGATGTCAGTCGGATGGACTTGGTGGGTGACGGTGTCGTCGTTTGTGTTGAAGGCGGCGTCCTTAGCTGGCTTCTTGCGATGTGGAAAGATGGTCTTGTCGTTGTCGGCTGATATGGCCTTGAAGTGCTCTTCGACCCCGAAGAACTCAGAGATCCTGCTGAACTCTCGGTCGCAGCTGTTGGAGCGGTCGAAGTCGCCGCGCACAGTGATTACTCCTTTGGGTCCGGGCAACTTGATCATCAGGTAGGCGTAATGAGGTATTGTCATGAACCTGGCAAAAGTTGGGCGCCCAAGTATGGCGTAGTACTGTGATTTCCAGTCGACAACTTCGAAGTCGATCGACTCTTTCCTGAAGTGTTCGGGTGTGTCGAGGATGACGTCGAGTGTGATTGTTCCCATGGGCGTGATTGCTTGCCCTGGTACTATGCCGTGGAAGGTGGTCTCCGATTCTGGCAACTTCTATGTCGACCTGTTCATTCTTCTCAGGGTGTCGGCGAATATGATGTTGATGCCGCTGCCTCCATCCATGAATACTTTCTTCAGGATGTAGTCGCCGATTAGGGCTTCGATAACCAGAGCGGCATGACCGGGTCGTGGCACATCCGACGGGTGATCTGCCCTGGAGAATGTGATTGGCGTCTCTAACCCTCTCAGGTAGTCTGGTACTACGCGCGGGTTGGTGGTAGCCTAGAGTACTTGGCGGGTGCTGAGCTTCTGGGCCCTGTTCGAAGGGCGTCCTTTTTGTATCATGTTGATCTTTCCTCGCGCAGTTGGGTATGCTTCGTGCGCCGCCATCTGAGTGTCATGATGCGGCTACTGCTGAGGGAAAGTTCCAACCGCTTGTGTTGTGTTGTTGTTTGCGGGTGCTGCCTGAATATCGAGCTGCGGAGTCGTCGTCAATGCCTTCACGGGAGTGATGATCTGCTGCATAGCCTGGTAAATCTTTCGCGCCTTGCGACAGTCCTTCAACAGGTGGTTGGCGCCCCACTTGCCTGTCTCCGGGTTGCGGAACGAGTGATGCTTGCAAGGTTGCATCAATTCTTCGGCTGCGGTGAGCGGACGCTTCCACTCGCGTTTCTGGCTTCCGTCGTTGTGGCTAACGCTACCGCTGCTGCGATTATACTGCCCCGAGCTGGACTGCCGACTCTGATCATATTGTCGACTGTTATCTCGTGTGTCATCACGGGGGGTTTGATATCCCTCCGCTACTAGCTCGATGGTGTAAGAGTTGGTGAAGCGTTGCTTTTTCTTCTGGCGTCCGTCACGCCAGTTGCTTGTTTCGACTTCTTTATTTGGGGAGGTGTCGCGGACGTAGTCCTCTCCTTCGGCCCACTGGTTGGCTACCTTCATGAGCTCGATCGAAGTCTTGGGCTGGAGCCTACCAAATTCCTCGCGGAGATCGCGGCGAGCGACGCAATGCATGAAAGCATCCATCACCCTGTCTTCTGAGACGGGTTTCATAGTATTCCGGAGGAGTGTCCATCGCTGGATGTACGCGCAAAGCGACTCGTCCTTTCCTTGCTTGCAGGCTTGCAACTCGATGTAGGTAGTCAGCCTTGCGAATGTTCCAGAGAAACTTTTTATGAAAGTATCTTGGAATTCTTCCCAGGTTTTGAAGGAGTCCTTGGGCTGGCTGGTGAGCCACCCGCAGGCTGAATCCGTGAGCATGAGCTGGATGTACTGCATTGCCGTAGTCGACGTCCCGCCTTGACAGGTGCAGGCGATGAGGTAATCTTTGAGCCACGGGCGCGGGTCTTGCTTTCCGCCGTACTTGGGGGTTCCTGCTGTCAGCTTGAAACCCTTGGGCATGCGGGTGTCGCGGATGTTGAAGCTGAAGCATGAGCGCCGCACGGCTCGAAGTTGCGGTCGGCCGGATCATCCAGGTTCATCGCGTCAGCCGAGCGCTGGCTGCGATTACGGTCCACTGTACTTTGTGTGATGACGTTGCAGAGATATTCGCCTGGTTGGGCTTGTCTCAACGGCTGCACTGCCAGGGTCCCTGATGTTGCTGGCTCGCGGGTTTGGCGATCCCGTTCTTCACGTGCCCGGTTGTTTGGTGCTCCAGTCGCCAAAGCTTCCTCGATTGCCTTCATGGACATGATCTGCTGTTTGTGGAGAAGGGCGCGTGGATCTCCCTCCGGCGGTTGCGTGAGCCGGAGATACGTATCGACTGACATGATTGCGGCGTTCGCTGTCTTGGGGACATGTATTCTGTTCTCGTCCTCGGTGATGAAGGATGAGTCGAGGTTGGGGGTGACCCTTGCTCGATCCGCATCTGTCATGTTGGGAACGCGAGCTCTGTGTCACCGTCCTCCTTGGTTAACTTCTGTGGAGTAAGTGAACGAGATCGCAGCCCGTCTAGCACTCGATGCATCTGCGTCCCTCTTGCGCCTGAGCAGTTCGGCCTTTTCGGCACGAAGTCGCTCGCCTTCCTTGCGTAGCAAGTACTGGACCGCCAGGTGGTCTTCTCTAGGCGCGTCAGGTGCAGGAAAGGTGCCATCATCGACATGCTTCAGGGCTCTGATTCCCATGTCTCGCGTGATGGTGAGTCGTGTCTGGTCAGGCATGACCACCTCTAGCGGATATGCGGGTTCCTCGTTGCCTTCTAGGGGATCTGTGTTGGCCATGAAGACTTGCTGGGGGAAGACCTCGGTAGGAGTGTTTACGCTGCCGCTGCTACATTCTTGATCTGAATCTTGCTCGGGATCAAAAATTGCTGCCACACAGTCGCCGCTGCGTCTTTGCAGGATGGTCACCGTAGTCGTGGACGGAGGTTTCGCAGTCGCAGGGGTGAGTGCGATTGGCTTGGGGTAGACTTGATGATCCCATGAGGGTGCGTGCGACGCGGCAGTCGACGGTACGCCCTTGGTCGCACACACTGGTACAGTCGTAGTTGAGGTAGATCTTGACCTTGTCGGCCGTGCGATCGAGATGGTTGGAGTAGACTCGATCTGCGGGGCCGTCACCGAGGTTGATGATGTAGTCGATGCAGGTACGATCTTCGTAGGTATGGCAGGTGCGGCTCCCGCGACGGATGACGTCGACGGCGGCACGTGGATGACGGATGCGGGTGGTATGGCCGCACGTGGCGCGGTTGTCGCAGACCTGAACATGCCACGACTGTCGACGAAACAGTATATGGAGCCGAAGGTGATATGTATACCTTTGCAGGTTGGCAACACCGAGCGATGGGCCGGCGGGTGGAGTGCGTACTCGAAGGAGCCGAAGCGGATGGGCTCCCGGGTGATGTCGATCTTGATCTTCATTGCGGATGGAGCCGGTGCGACCATGATTCCAACGCTTGATAATCTTTCCCACAGACGGCGCCAATTGACGAGGGTGTAACTCGACAAATCCCAGGGTTATGCACCCCGAGTTGATTGAAGGGGAGAGAGAAGAGCGTTGGTGATCACGACGACTGACAAGCGGGGATTTTACCCAGGTTCAGGCCCCGGAGGATAACACCCTACTCCTGCTTGTTTGTTATTAATGGCGAGTTGCGATTACAATGGCGGCGAGATTGCGATCTCGCTAGGGTTTGTGGTGGTGACTTTTGGCGTGTCCTCTAGTACGGGCAACCCTCCTGGCTTTATAGGTAGCCAGGTCTCGGGTGGTCGGTATCGATGACGATTACATATATGGAAGGTTATGAGACCTAACCGACTTGGACTAGGATACGTGGTACCCCTAGTGGGCCTTCTGTGGGCCTCCCTGTGCTTGGCGCGGCCCAGGTAGCCTCATCGTGTGCTAGTCGAAAGGCAGCCCCACGTCAGTCGGTGCTCCCAGCTTGAGCGGGAGAACGACGCGATGTCCGCTGCTTTGAGGGACTATACCCGTCCGGGGATGGCCCTCAACCCCGTTCCGGTTGACAACCCATCCGTCACTCCAGACTGAGTTGGATACTCGATTGACCAGGAGTCCCTTGCCACCGACGAGCCTTCTTCTCAGGTTGGTGCTACCCTGAGTTCCACCGTCGTTCCACCACCACCACCACCACCAGGTCTCACGCCTACCGAGTCAGCTCCACCTTCTAATGACTACACCTCTGGAGACGGTTTCACTTACTCAGACCTTCTGTTACTTGGGTCCACCCACGTGTCTTCTGGCTACCGTGTTGACGTGTCCGACGTCACTCCCTCCGAGCACCCTCTTAGCTCCACCCACGACTCCTCCGTCCCTGAGTATGCTGCCCCTGCACCGACTTCCACCCTCGACCCCGACCTCCTTCGTACCACTGCACCTGGTCCTCTTGTTATGGAGGACGAGGACTGACTTGGTGTCAGCGCCACCTTTACTTATGTCCTCTGGCAAGGTTATCGCAGCCTAGTATATCGCTGCTCCTCCCAGAGTTAGATCCCCCTCATATGAGATGATTAGCTAGTTCTAGTATGAGATGCTAGGTGGTTATGTGCAGGCTGTCATTTTGGTTCTTCTACAGCTTTGAAAAGGTCATGTAGCCGTAGCTACCCTTTTGGAGATTGCACTGCCGCAACTAGATAGACTGATCCCGACAGACACTTAGTCGGTGATATACTTTTGTAGAGGTACACGTGTAGATAGCCGTGATGCCTGATGATCCTTGATGTGGTAGTGGTGATGCTTCTGTAATCAGTGGTTGTAACCATGGACGGACTTGTGGATTTGGAGTTCTAATGTAATGCATACCTGCTAGTAGATAATCCTGTATGATGCACTGCATGCTCTATTATATCTATTATTTTTAACTAGATGTTCACTGCCATGTTCCTGATATTAAGCAGATGGATACATTACTTTTGCTACATTACTACTGTATGAGGCTTGGCAGGCAACTCCGATCCTTAGTGATTTAATTTCCATACATTTACACGCCCCTAGCTCTTAGCGTAGAGACCATGTCTCAGTTATCATAATCCATGGAAGTTTATGTACATATTACTGCCACTAGATTGCTTTTATTATATTAATGGAGTAGCGTGTATGCATATTACTATTAGATGCTGTTGTATAAATCTGCCTGATTGAAATGGCGATCGTCTTAATTTCTTCTCACATCTCCGTGCTGTTGTTCCCAGCCTAGTGGTGATGCTTATATCAAATTAATTCATACAAGCTTTATAGACTTTACTATACTACTATATATACTACTATATATTAAGGGGGGAGACTTCGGAGGCCTGTCCGCGCTCCAAAATTGAGCCGTACGATCGATACCCGTCGGCCCAGATCGCCCAATCCGCGCGATGAACAGTGCAGGGCGCACTTTTGCAATTACCCGCCCGCCGAGGACCTACGTGTAATTATCAGAAACTGCAAGGACTGTTTTCTAAAAGTGATGAACCCTAATCCTCTTCCTCAATTCTCCACCCACCTCTTCTCCCACGACGCGGCGGCTGCCGCCCCACCCCAACCTCGCCCCTCCTCCACTCCATCCCTGCCCTGCCCGACGTCTCCCATGGCCGGCAGGCCCCCGCTCGGCCGACCTCTTGGCGGGCTGACCTGCACGAGCTCCAGCGAGGTCCGGACTCGCCGGTGGCGTTGTACGTGGAGGCCTCCAACGACGGCGAGGAGGCGGTCTGCTTCGGAGGCTCCGGTGCAGGACGTCTCCCATGGCCGGCCGGCCGCTGCTCGACCAGGGCGCTGCGGGACTGCGAACTGCGGGATGTGGCCAGGGAGGTCTCCGCCTATCTCCGTGCCCGGACGTCAGACTCCGTCCCGCTCCCTCCGTCCAGCACTGCAGCGTCAACGGTCTGTGAGCATCCTCCCTGTCCCATGTTCTTGGCCGGCGGCCTTCCTTTTCTATATCCTCAGTCTGCCGACCAATGCTTCAGGTTCCTCCCGTTTCAGACCACCGTGACGTCTCTGTGTGCTCTGCCTGCAATTCCCGTGTGCTGCCTAGGAGAAACACAACGGCGCTCGCCCTTGATGCTCTTCAACAACGGTTGTCAGCGAGGCTGAGCTTTTTGTCTCCGCCTGAAATTGGTGCATTCCTTAGGGTATAAACACTAGCAATAGTCAGGAGGTTCCTCCCGGTTCAGACCACCGTGACGTCTCTGTGTGCTCTGCCTGCCATTCCCGTGTGCTGCCTAGGAGAAACACATCGGCGGTCGCCCTTGATGCTCTTCAACAGCGGTTGTCAGCGAGGCTGAGCTTTTTGTCTCCGCCTGAAATTGGTGCATTCTTTAGGGTATAAACACTAGCAATAGTCAGGAATTTATAAAACATCCACAAGAGTATCTGGACGTGTAATTTATCCAGGAATCATCTCTGAAGATTAATTGACTGAATCAGGAAAATGCTAAGTAACTAAACTGAATATTTCTTCAGTTAATTATCTCTCAGTGAGGAGCACAGCACGTTTCACACACCAGTTCATCACCATGATGAACTGGAGCACACCATGAGTATACAAACCAACAAATCATCGGCTCGAAGGCCGGTCACAGAAGAAATCACCTCGAGGAGTTGTAGCGGAGGCAGTGCAGGGAGTTTTTTTTTCTTTCAGCTTCAGTTTTCCTTGCTCCTTTGTTTATAGATTATAACATTGATAAGTACGAGCCTTAAGAAGCATGGATAGAATCATTGGTAATTTAGGTATTATGAAGCAAATTTGTCCAGTTTTAACAATGACATCTATGTGACCTACCTTTTCTTCAGATAGCTTACTGGATACAGATATCTCTCATGCCCTTAATGTTGTTTTCCCCAGCTCATTTTACAAACTACAACATGATTCAGTTTCCAAGAATGAAGACACAAACGTAATGGCTAGCCTGAAGAACCATATGGATAATAGCTATGATAATCTTGGAATAATCCAGAATGAAGAGTAGCATATTTGCCAAAGGTAGACTGATCCCATTTACTCACCGTTTGTCAGTCAGCTTAGTTGAGTTCAATTTGACCCACTTTTGGTTCAGTCAGCTTACTTCATATGTTGGAGCTCATGTTAGATTGCAGGCTAGATGATAATTACATTTACAATGTTTTTTATGCCCATCTCTTATGGTATAGGGGATTTCATCACTGTTATTGACTAGATTATGACTTCTAGATAGCATATAGGAGAACACACCGACGTGGTTTTAGTGATGAGTACAAGTAGAAAATTATTCCATAATAAAATTGTATCTGAAAACTCTATTTTCGATTGACGGGTACATTCTACCTCTACAAAAGATACGTACAGAGCACCCCCGTTCATTAGGCAAGTTATCACGATGTACTTCTCCTAAACACTGTTATAACGCAATCATATACAGAACCTGTCATACATTCTTATATTCATGCTTTCTTGCAGTTTTGTCTTCAAGGAGGAAACTGAATACCATAAGAGGCGATAAAAGGTATGGTATTTCGCATGTCCACTTCTTCATTGTATTTTCTTTGCGTGTATATGCAAACTTGCATTATTCTTTAACTGTTAAGCATCTGGTCATGGTATTGATGTCTTTCTATTAATAATTGCAACAAAATTATCTCCGAATATGCTTCCTTCTTCACTTATGTCTATCTGAGGAAATGGAATTGAAAAATTATTTTAGTGTCTGAGCAAAGGATGGTTTGAACCAAACTAATTATCTGTGGTCTTTCCTTTATTTTAATCCATCTTAATTTTTCCTTCCATATTGAAACCACTAATTTTGGATGCCCACCTTTCTAAGAATTTTTCATCTGCAGATCATGATGTCTACTGCCAGAGATACACTTTGCCATGCGAGAACAATGATCCCATGAGGAAGCATGGAGTTGGTAAAAGTTTAATGACAGGTAGTGTGCAATGTACTCCCAAAATGCAGAAATTCAAGACGGCCTCCAGTTTTATTGGTGAGATTGCTTGCTTCAGTTCACTGAGACCATTCGATGATTCTGGTGGAAAGTCTGTCCAAGTAGTCACTTAATGGGGATGTCAGCGGCACGCAGGAGGTTGGGGGAGGACGAGCACTGACGGTGGCGACTAATCCTAGCGCTACTGCTGCGCGTGCGAGAGACACCGAGTGGAGGTGGGTTTGCTTTGCACACCCCTTCCAATCGGCAAGACCAACGAAAGGTTCGCAGCCGGAACTTCCCTTTTCTGCTCTCTCAATCTGCTTGATCACTGACATTTCAGGTCAAGATTTTCTTTCAGTTACCACTGTGTAATTTTTTTTATCTCTATAGCAGTTCTAGGATGGGAGTGGTCCAATTTTTACTGTGTTAGATTTGTTCATGTATACACATGTTTTACAGCTGGGATTTGTAATTTCTGATCGTCATCTCTGAATTGTGCAGGTGATGTGCTTCGGGGAAACAATATTGGTTTCATGGAGCACAAGCACGGAGGCACAAATCTGAGTACTTGCACACATAGCTGAGAAACACACCTGATAAAGTAGCTGTAACTTCAGATAATTTTTATTATTGTGCTTAACTAAATGTGCTAGCGGTGAATACACTTCAGCCGAAGTATTCACTGACCATCTTGGTCCTCTCATTCCTACATTGATTTCTAATTCTCCTGTCCCATTATCAACCGACGACTGATCATGGAAGTACCACAAACGAGACCGTGGCTGAATCATTCTTCTTGCATTCAGCAACAATGACAACGTTTGTGAAGGTACGCTCACTTTTGATACCGGTGATACATCTCATATACATATTTGGTATAAACTCCGATCATCTTATTACACCACTTTTCAGGCTAAATCTTATATTAGGCAATAAGTTCAGTGTGAAATTTGTTCTGATGACAACCTAGCTGCCATGTTGATCAAGCCATTGGCTCTATAACGACAATCTGACAACTATGTTAATCAGGCTAGCAACATGATCTTATTTTGCAAAGTTTTTTCAATGCAGTACATGTAAGTCCCTTTTTTCTAAAGACGGTCGTCACACCAACTAATGTAGACTCTGTGTATCTATGTACTTATATTCACATGTATATATGGTTATAGCTTAGCAATTATCGTTTATCTGATAGCAATGCTAAATGCACCACAAAAAATACATATTGACTCACCAAAACAACAGAAAAGACCTTGCATTCCATTTCTCATAAAGGGCGCGGCGTGCCGCCGCGCCGAATTCAACTAGTTACTATTATATGCTACGACTTTGCCTGACGCCTGAGGTTACCAGATTTTTTTTCCATGCCTTCCTACACTCCTGATGCATGGCGATGTGAAGCTTAAAATATACATTACTGCTACTGTTGTGCTGATATAGCCCAGGAATTTATTTTTCCTTTCTTTTTCATGCGCTGGTTTCATTACTATATGGACTTTTACCCGTATGAATGTACCACTTGCTATGCTTGTCAAGATTGCATGTTTCAACGCTCTGTTTGTCACTTAGGCCGGAAAAGCACACACTTACACCCACGCACAAGACTACCCAGCAAATTAGGAGTATGTCGTTGATTGGATTCTGCTCATACGACAAAGTAGGAAGAGTGATCTATGGGTGCACTTTGTGTGTGCAGTGTGTGTGCTACGATCTTACATGTGAAAAATGTCATTTTCCACGTGCTAGATGAATTAATAATCTGAACCTTGCCATCAGATTGTTAGTCATGGCGTCTGGTAATAGTTCCCAAGGAGACCCCAGAAACATGACATAAATAGTGCCCGAGTCGTTAAGGAACATTGAAGACTTACCGAGTCGAGGCTTACCCCCACCTCCACCGTTGTCTCCACATGTTCCGGGTTCCGATCAGTTCGCTCAAATGCTTCAGTGGATGGAGCAGTCTCGTCGAGACTCCATGGAGCAGCAGAAAAAATTCATGGAACAATTATTTGGTGTTGTGAGAGGCCCACACACTAGGAATTCTGACCAAGGTGTTAGTATCGGAGACTTACAAAAGAATAAACCTCCAACCTTTTCTACTGCCGCTAACCCACTAGAGGCGGATGATTGGTTAAGGGACATAGAGCAAAAGCTCGAGACTGTGGGTTGCACGGATCCAGAAAAGGTTCGATATGCCGCCCATCAGTTATTTGGTCCTGCTGCCACATGGTGGAGAAATGTACAAAATATCGTTCCCCCAGATCACGTAGTCACCTGGGAGGAATTTAAGAGGAGGTTTCGAGAGAATTATGTCCCACAATGCGTGATGGAGATGAAAAGGAGAGAGTTCCTACACCTTAAGCAGGAATCAAAAACCATCACAGACTACCTAGATCGGTTTAACGACCTATCCCGTTATGCACCGGAGGACACAAACACCGAGACTAAGAAGGTGTATCGGTTCATAGAAGGATTGAGCCCCTCCATACGGCTCCATATAGCCCCGGTAAAGATTACCCAGTTCCAGGAGCTAATAGATCGGGTAATCCTTATTGAGAACCGGCAAGTTGTCGTGGATGAGGAACGAAGGAAGCAAGCTAGGATGGACCCAAGGTTGATCATGAGTAGTGGGAGTCGTCCTGCGGGCCCCACTCGCTTTGCATTGAATGGACCACCTGGTCCAACCATGTCTGGGCCACCTCGTCCTACATTTCAGTACCCAACAAGGCCCGTTTTTAGACCTCTAAATGCTCCTATAAAGTGGCATGTGTGCAAAGGACCCCGCATGGCTCGTGAATGTGCAAAGGCAAATGTCTTGTGCTACAGATGTGGACAGAAGGGTCATTACAAGAATGAATTCCCGAACAAAGGTCAACCACTGACTAGTGCGAATGGAGTTGCCATAAGCCCGACTCAACGTCAGGCCAATTCAACACAAGTCCGAGAGAACACATCATCACCTAGTCGTGGACGTGGTCGGGGTCGTGGCGGTCTAGCACGTGGACCAGTCCATCTGACACATATGGATGCCGAACAAGTTGATGCGACTGCAGATGTGGTGACGGGTAACCTACTAATCCCTCCCTCCGTAGGCCTAGTATTGTTTGACCCCGGGGCAACACATTCCTTCATCTTCCAACAGTTTGTTGAGACACATAGTTTGGAACGAAGCGCCTTAGCTAAACACGTAGAGGTACACTCACCCGGAGGACTAATAATAGTGGAATATGTCTGCCCCAACCGTCCCATATGCATCGAGAGTATAACCCTTAAGGCTAGCTTATACGTGATCACCCTGAATGGGTTGGACGTTATACTTGGAATGGACTGGTTGGCGAGGCACGGAGCCAAATTGGACTGTGAGGGCATATCCATAACCTTGAGGAGCCCAAAAAATATATGGATAACCTTCACTAGAAGGTCTAGCCCGCAACGAAACCAAGGACTTTTAGCCGCCGTACACACAAAAAGGCCTGAAGATGTCCCAATGGTCTGTGAATTTTTGGATGTATTTTCGAAGAGTTACCCGGAATGCTGCTAGATAGGGAAATTGAGTTCGCCATTGATCTCATACCTGGAACGACACCGATAGCCAAGAGACCTTACCGCATGCCGCGGGAGAACTAAAGGAATTAAGAAAATAATTGGATGAACTGGAGGAAAAAGGTCTTATTCGACCAAGGGTGTCACCTTGGGCTGCTCCGGTCTTGTTCAGTGAGAAAAAGGACGGTACATATAGATTGTGCATGGACTATCAAGGCATAAACGAGGTGACCCTTAAGAATAAGTACCCATTACCTCGGATAGATGACCTATTTGACCAGTTAAAAGGGGCATGTGTGTTCTCAAAGATAGATATCTGGTCTGGGAACCACCAACTTAGAGTAAGAGAAGAGGATATACCCAAGACCGCTTTTGTGACCCGATACGGGCACTACGAATTTAGAGTCGTCCCATTTGGAATGACGAACTCTCCAGCAGGTTTCATGAACCTAATGAACTTAGTCCTGATGCCCTATCTGGATAAGTTCGTGGTAGTATTCATCGATGATATCCTAATATACTCCCGGAACAAGGAGGAACATGCAGAACACCTCCGTTTCCTCCTACAGACCTTGAGAGACCAACAATTCTATGCCAAATTCAACAAGTGTGAATTTTGGCTAGAGGAAGTGTCCTTCTTAGGACATGTTATGTCGGGAAAATGGATAGCTGTAGATCCTGCAAGAGTGGAAGCATTATTGGCATGGAAACCGCCAACCAGCGTAACCAAGATTTGTAGCTTCCTTGGTTTGGCGGGGTATTATCGAAGGTTCATAGAAGGACTCTCCCAGAAAGCAGCCCCTATGACCAAGCTACTCAGAAAGGGAACCCCTTTTGTTTGGAATGAGGCATGTGAGCGTAGTTTTCAAGAACTAAAGAAACTGCTCACTACCGCACCTGTGTTAGCTCTTCCCGACCCAGGCAAAGCGTTCACAGTTTATTGCGATGCCTCTTGAGTTGGCTTGGGTTGTGTCTAATGCAAGAAGGGAAAGTTATAGCATATGCCTCTTGACAGTTGAAACCCCATGAACATAACTACCCCACCCACGACTTGGAGCTAGCAGCCGTGGTATTTGCCTTGAAAATGTGGCGGCTCTATCTTTATGGAAACCGCTGTGAGTTATACACGGACCATAAGAGTCTCAAATATATTTTCACACAAAAGGAGCTGAATTTAAGGCAAAGACGGTGATTAGAACTTATCAAAGATTATGACCTTGGTATTAACTACCACCCAGGAAAAGCTAATGTGGTTGCAGACGCCCTTAGCCGAAAAACCTCATGCAACCATATGGAGATCCCAACCTTTGATAAGCACTTGAGAAGAGACTTGGACATGATGGGAGTTGAGTTTGTGCATAAGCCTGTTGAACACATCCTAGCAGCTTTAACTGTCATGCCCAATTTATTGGATCGAATCAAAGAAAATCAATCCGATGATAAGTTCACCGATGAAGAAAAGCGCAGAATACAGGATGGACAACCTTCACAGTTTCGAGTAGAAGAAGATGGGTCATTGTGGTATAAACCCGAATATGTGTGCCGAGCGTACCTGAGATTAAACAAATAATACATAAAAGAGGCACACACGACACCCTACACCATACATCCCGACTGCACCAAAATGTATAAGGATGTCAAGGGCACATTTTGGTGGAGAAACATGAAGAGAGAAATTGCCCAGTATGTGGATGAATGCGACACATGCAAGAGGGCTAAGGCTGAGCATCAGCGACCATCAGGATTATTGCAGCCTCTTACTATTCCCGAATGGAAATGAGATGAGATCCATATGGACTTTATCACCGGTCTGCCCAAAACGAAAAAGAGAGAAGAGATTATATGGGTTATAATCGACCGACTCACAAAGTCTGCACATGTTATCCCTTTAGCCCCAGGATGTTCTAGAGAAAAATTGACCGAGCTATATATTCAGAGGATTGTACCTCTACATGGAACACCATCCAAAATCGTGTCGGATCATGGATCAATGATTACATCCAAGTTTTGGGAAAAATTGCAAGACGCATTGGGAACAAAGTTGGAGTTTAGCACCGCTTACCACCCTCAGACTAGTGGGAAGGTCAAGAGGGTAAACCAAATAATAGAAGACATGTTAAGGGCATGCATACTTGATTTTGGTGAGTCGTGGAGCACTCAGCTACCCTTGGCAGAGTTTGCGTACAACAATAGCTACCAAGCGAGCATTGGTACGGCTCCATTTGAGGCCTTATATGGTCGAAGGTGCCGAACCCCAATATGTTGGGTGGAGACTGGAGAAAAGAAGCTCCTACCACCTGACTTAGTGAGAGAAACTAAGGAAAAAATTCACATAATTAGAGAGCGACTAAAGGCGGCCCAAAGTAGGCAAAAGAGCTATGCCGTCAAAGGACGTGGAGACACCCAATATATATCTGGCGACTTCGTCTATCTAAAAGTGTCACCAATGAAAGGGGTCAAGCAATTCGGGGTACAAGGAAAATTGAGTCCCCGATACATTGGGCCATATCGAGTCCTAAAAAAGAGAGGGACAGTTGCATATAAAATAGAATTGCCGCCGCACTTGCAAGGGGTGCATGATGTGTTTCATGTTTCCCAATTACGCAAGAGCGTAAACCCACCATTGGAAAGGGTTTCAGAAAATGAAGTGCCCCTCCAGAATGACTTAACCTATGAAGAACACCCTAGTCGTATTCTCAACACCGAGGAAAAGAAGTTGAGAAATAGAACAATCAGATATTGCAAGGTGCAATGGGGAAACCATCCAGTGCGAGAGGCGACTTGGGAGAAAGAGGATGACCTAAAGGAAAAATACCCCTCACTTTTCGAGGTTCGATCTTTTCGAGGACGAAATTTTGTTTTAAGGGTGATGGGATGTGAAGACCCTCAAAAATTGAGCGTCTTCATTTCACGACGTTAGCAACGGTCGCTAGTCACGAAGTATATTTTTAAACACAATAGCAATGCTCTCGTGCAAAATTTTCCAACCGCCAAAATTAGAGAATTATATATTTAATAGTGCTTGTACAACAAATCCAATAATTTCACCATTTCAAAAATTATATTTAGGTCCACTTCCTTGACAGCCAAGGCAATCACAGATCATAGCCAGCACATTGCTGCACAGATGTCAAGAGCCCAGGTGTAAAATCTCCAAGTGAAAAACATGCATGCGCATGTAGACCACCTGGCACAAACTAAAACCGACATATGCCAACCCACCTTGTATAAATAGACCCTCCCTTTTTCACTACCACTATTCCACCTCTCCCGACCATCCCTTTCTCCACCTCACCGTACTATTGTGAGCATTTGCTGCTGAGTGCCCACTGCTACCCTCCAGGTTGGTACCGTAGCACTTGGGTTGTTTTCCCCTTTTTTGGCCATGTACTCATGTACCAGTTTGCTTATCCTCTTTTTATCTGAAATAAAATGAAGTATTTGGATATTAATTTTTGAATGTGATTAATCAGACTGCCTAAATTGATTTTGCCCATCAATTTCTGCATATTGTGCCCATTGAATCTGATTTCACAAACAACTAATATTACTACATGAATATTCATCAATCAAACATCAAGTGATTGCTACTGCACTCATCCAATATGGATCGTAGGAGATTTATACAAGTGTGTACTGTACACATCTCTACCAGCACTAGTACTACTAGGAACGATGCATCAGTAGGAAAGGTAGTAGAGAAAAGAAAGAGTGGAGGGTGGGATAGCACGAACCTGAATGACGTCTAGTTGTAGCGCTCCGTCGCCGGCGACGCGCATGCATCGTCTGGCATGCTAGCCTTGGCCGCATGGAGCCGATGCAGTCGAAGGTTGCCGAGCTAGGCACGACTCCGGCCATGGCTGCACAGCTTTCTGTAGGAAGGTTCGTCGAGGGAGAGTCATGGTGGCGCCGTTGGGGACGACGGGGAGCTCCCTGTCCCAAAGGAGACCAGAGCTAGGGTTCGGTGGCGTGGTTGATTTTGGCGGCGGCGATAGTAGAAAATCATGAGAATCGGTAGAGGGCGACGAGGGGATTCCGTAGCTACCGGCGGCGACATCGGAGGTGGCCGGATGCTGTAGATCGAGCCGGCGGCGGTGGTGTTATGTTTTTGGGGAATGAAAGCAGAGAGCTCTTTAGAGCTGAGAGATTTGGGCGAGAGAGAGAAACTCGGGGGAGACGACTCGACTGTGAGTTGGGATATGAGTGTGGTATTTCTAACTTAGTCCACGGTCCACACACACGTGAGTAGTACTACTATTTGCATGCTACTTTTGCCTCTATGCTAAGCTAATGTATTATATTAGATGAACACCTCATATGCTAATTGTTGGGTTTAGCCTGAATGTCTGATTCGTGGACGCATGCATAGCTGAATATATAGATGATGTTTGGACCTGAAGAGTTATTAAATATTTTTGTGAAATAAATATTAGGAGCCGAATATGAAATCTTAGGACATATTATTGTTGGTGGTTCCGAGTTGGTCGTAGCACTGCCAGGCAAGTCGTCGACTCCTATACCCATGTTTTCGTAAATGATTTATGAGTTATGGGTTGTTTATAAATCTAGCCTGATAATAAAAAATCAGCCCCTTTGATTTTATAAATAAAATGTGAGAAGTGGATCGGGAAGATCTGCCGGTTTGGTAAATGGACCAGATCAGGTGGTCTACCTGAGGTAAGTATTATCAAGTGATTACAACCCGGTTAGGGTTGTGTTATAAATATCTCGTGGGTAGAGGAGTTCAAAAATGATGGAAGCGACCCGGTCAGGGTTGACTTGGAAGTAAAGCTCCTCTACATAGGGATTATCATTTAAAACTAAAACCAACTGGCGCTCATTTCAAAACGGCGCAAACCGTGCTGACCATGGACCCGGAATGGGATCGACTGAACCGATTAACCATGCCAAGTAGCTGCCTCTGGACGGGTGAGAAAGGTGGTTATAGCCGGGTAGGTGCAGTCCACCCTAGGGCGTGACCGCCGGTCAAGGGTCACGACCCGCGGGCCTTTAGTAAGGCAAGGTGGAAAAGCAGAGGTAGTGTACGGGCGGGCTAAAGGTTCTGGTACCTCGGTCTTTGTCTTGCGTCACGGTAGCGCAAGGACGAGTTTGACTGAGCGATGCTATGGGCAAAGCAGTACACCCCTGATCAGAGTAAAATGTGATATCTGAACGGATAGACGTCGCCTAGAGGGGGGGCGTGAATAGGCGATTTAAAACTTTTTCCGAGGAGCCGGAATCTCCGGTCCGAGAATGACCCGGAAATTCCGATATGCTTGATAAACACGGAATAAAACTAGAGATTTAATTTAACAAGCATACAACCTAGATAAATATACTAGGCTCACCGATGTGCACCAACAACTTATGCTAAGCAATACAAGAACCAAGGTGATAGCTAGCAAGATAGATGACTTCAAGCACGAAGGCTATCACAATGTAAAGTACATAAGTAAAGAGCTCGGGTACAGAAATAACGGAGGCACGCGGAGACGAGGATGTATTTCCGAGTTCCACCCAAGGGTGTACGTCTCGTTTGGAGAGGTATGCGCAACCACAACAGGTTAGCCGCAATGTCACAAAGGCTCACCTTCTTCTCCTGATGAACTCAACCACAAAAGGTTACAAGTTCACCTTCCACTATTGATCTCCTTTGGGGCGGATATCGAATCCCGTACAACTCTTGAGGCACACACCCACAACTTAATTGGGGGCTCCCAAGTTTTGAGGCACACACCCACAAATTAATTGGGGGCTCTAAAGTGACCACAAAAGGTCTTGACCATAAAAGGTATTGGCCACAAAAGGCCGGCCACAAAAGGCGTCTAGGGTCCAAAGACCCAAGAGTAACAATCTCACAAGTATCACCACCACGAATTCTCGTGGAGGGCTCAAACCGATGCAAATGCAATGACAAGAGCACACAAAGTGCTCAAGTCCTTCACTCTCAAATTCCAACAAAGCAACAAATGCTTATGGGGGAATAAGAGAGGAAGAACAAAGAAAAGCACAAAGGAGTCTCCTTCACTCTCAAATCCCAACAAAAGCAACTAATGCTTATGGGGGGAGAAGAGAGGAAGAACAAAGGAGAAGAACCACAAAGGAACTCCAAGATCTAGACCCACTTGTTGGGGATATACCAACTAGGGGTATCTCTAACATGGATCAATCCGGCTAGTCCAGGTTGGCCCAAGGGTGGTAAGGCTGATGCCTGTCGGGCGGCCCAGATAACTGACGTATAAGGAAGTAGGCGGACGGTCCAAGGAAGGCAGCAGACTGAAGCCCATCGAGCCACCAAGCTAAAGATGGAAGGCGGCAACCAAAGCCGACTACAACTAGGACTTTGTTTACTTGCCGGCCAAGTACTTACCTTGTAACCCGGGGTCTGGCCGCCTATATAAGCCGGCCACCGGGAAGTCTTTAGGGCCAGGCTCATCCAAGTTGAGCAACGGTTCAGCACGCGGAAGAGAGATCATATCCATTGTAACCTGTTCACGGCTATTGCCTTATAGTGAATTATAGCAGCACGTAGGATCTCGCCACCGCCGCGGGATCTGAAGCTGGGTAACTTGTCGTGTTCAATCCCAACCTCGACGACACCAACCTTCTTCCCCACAATCCATACGTAGGCTAGAGGACCCCCGTCTCCTATCAAATATGTTGATACCACGACAGTTGGCGCCCACCGTGGGGCATAGGGTTCCTGGCATCACGTTCCTGGCGGGATAATCTTCGGCTGTCCACAGCCAGCATCATCTTCATCATCGACGAGATCGTATCTAGCCGGTTAATATGCTCCGGCGGATCAATCAAGTCGACAGATCTGCTCCGGAAGATCGGTACAATCAACCTCGTTGTTATCAGCGGACTGGTCTAGCCGGCTAATCAAAGTTGCCGGAATATACGAACTCCATACTTGCCGGGTCGATTCTGCCAAAATCTATTCGTCGTCAGCGACAGATCTTGGCGATCGATTCTTTGCTACACACCTTCACGTATCCGGGTTGATCCGATTTGATCCCGTACGTGGTGGCCAAAATCCTTTTGATATGGCAATTTGCCATTGGCAAGTCCCGATCGTATGCGTGCACAATACAACGATTAATCAAATCAGCTATGCCGTATGTCAAAAGTCTAGCTACAGGAATTAGCAACATGTGCATGGATTCTGCGGCCGGAGCCCTAATCACATCCATGTACTGCTAATCACGTAGCATTGGCCTCCGATCTTGGTCATGCATCACAAGGAAAGCAGCCAATTCATAAGGAAAGTTACGTCACATGCAGGGTTGTTCCGACATCCGTGTTTGACGAATCCATCGCAACTCATACCATGTTCGGATCCGTTCCGACGTCCGGTTTTGGGATTCAATATTATCTTTGCCGCCGTGTGTAGTGCCCATGCTTACGAAAGCAATGGCACATATGAATAATGCAAAGACTTGGATCACATAAGTCTCACATTCTCCAATAAGATGTAATATCACAGTACAATGTCATAATTTATTACAGAACGAGACGAATGATCCAAAAACAAATATCCTTACAACTTAGCATAGCGGAAATGCTAGCTGAATAAATAGTTCACACTTTATTTCAGAGTTCAAACGCAATACTAAAGGTAGCATGGAGCTACATCTTCTCCATGAAGCCACTGGAAAATCATGTTGGTTGTAGCTCAAAGACGACCCCCTTACTCCTCATTCGGACATTCTGCAAGGTTTAGTTGCAGCCCAGCTATAAAGGGTCAGCACAATTGAATTGTGGTGGCAAGTGACTTTAATTCCTAATGTTCTATTATACTATAACTATATGCTTATTTTGGCTGGTGGAGCTCAAGGCTATTGCGCAAAGCAAATTTTCTCCTATTTTTGATAAACAATTTTCTTAAATCAATATCTTCTCCTTCAGAGACAATTTTCGAGACAAGTCCATGTCTCCTACCCATGTTCATCCAACAAAGTTTTATTAAGAAATTTGAGATGAGGAGATTTTCAGAACACAGACTTGTGTAGTTACTCAAATTGTCCGATGCCGGGGACACGGCTAAGATCTTAGGTTTTAACTCTCGAGAGGGTGTGCACTTTCACCATTAGACTTAATCAACCCATACTATCCTCTACACTCCTTTAGTGAGAAGGAAAAGGAGAAGATCAAGACGAGACTTTTCAGAAGTTGCTTTCCCATGATCATACTAAGAGATTACCACCATCCTATCAACTCTACCACCATCAATCTCTTGACCCAGGTCCACATCAACTTACTCCATCAAGACAGAGCCCATCTTGACCAATGGTTGCACGATAAGCAACTAGACTCAGTGTAAACTTAAATCTCATAGCCCTGGGTGGCCTACCACAAGTGAGCAACTCAGGTTAACACCGCATATCATGGCCCCAAGTAAGTAGAAATATCTTGGGCGAAGACAACCATGAAACTTGGCCCTGAGAAGCCACTCAACTTGAAACCTCCTCGATCGACCCAATCCACCCAGGCGTTAAATTAATTTAGTGGAAATTTTCATTTATCACATCAACCATAAAACAATCATTTTTGCAGCAGTTGCTTCCACTAAATTATAATAGGGGTCTAATCTGGAATTTCTAAGGGGAAACCTAAAAGGTTTGCATAGCATACTACAATCTCCCAAAAACCTATCATGCATACTACTTTTGCAAATACTGTTTGAAAACACTATATATGCAATAGAATAAAATAGTAGGTGTTTTATGAAGTCACTTGCCTTATGAAAGTTGTCGTTTCTCTCACACTCTTGTCAAAGTCAATGGGTGCTCCCCGTTTCAAACTATATAGTAAAAAGGACACCAAATAAACAAGCAATTCAACAAACACAAAACATATTGAACAAAACAAGCGTAACGAGTCTTCTTGGAAGGGTTTGGTCAAAAGTGTCACCTAATTCAATATACAAAAAGAATTAATGTGTTTGGGTTTAGGGATTTGCCAAGGGATGGTCTGGAGTCAAAGAACATTTTCAACTCGAGAAGGTTGTATGGGTGTTTCCAAGTTTTCTAATGTAATGGTTTTCAAAAGTTTGCACAAGGGATATCAAGAAGACTTAATCACAATTTAAAAGCAAGGTTTAACACTTTAGTACAACTGTAAACATTTTAATTTCATTTACCCAAGATTATGTTTAGAATTAAACTTAACCAGATTCAAATTCAAGAATTTCTTAATTTTCTCATATCTATACATTTTCAATTTCCAACTTCAAAGTTTGTAGTATTAATAATAACTTAGTTATTTAAATTGTTATAATGTTTTAAATCACATTTTTAGTAACACCTAATTAACCAAATGCATATAAAAACCCTTGTAAAGGAACTAGAAACCATTTAAAAGGTTTTAACAAAACTTACTTATTAATGTCATGAAATATATTTGAGCTTTCTCCGGACAAGGACAATTTGTTATGCCTTTGGTATAGAGTAATAAGTATTTAATTAATAAACCTTATAATGTGCTAAAATAAATCAAATTTAGTCTCTGACCTTTAAATTCATTTTAAATTGTTCAAATATTATTTATAACGAAATTTTATAAATGGGGTTGGTAGGCAGAGGGCAATTAATTAAGTTCATAGTAATTTGATTAAATCAAAATTAATATTTCTAGTAGTAGTCATGTTCCAAAATAGTCAAACTATTCAAAATAAACACACAACAATTTAACCATCAAAATAATTCTCAAATTTATTTTATAATAGATGCAACATATTACGCATTTTATAAAGTGTCTCAAACAATTTTATTTGCAATTTTTAGGATTTACTGATTTAAAGTTATTTCAAAAATACTCAAATTCTCCATTTGAATATTTTAAACTAGGTCAAATTTGAGATTTAAATGTTCCAGTAGGTTCTACTTGTCGAGGGCTTCAATTTGATATAAAATTTGTCTTATTTGGGTCAAGGGTTAAAAAGTTATGATAATTCTAAGTGGCAGGGGCTTTTCTGCAAAACTGCCATTTAATCTAATTAAAAGAAATTAATATCCACGTGTGCGCTGACTGGGCGCTGACTGGACCTGACGTGGCTTCTTACTGGGTCGCTGACGTGGATAAGTGAAACGATCTGGATCGTCAGATCCAGATCTAACGGCCAGAAAAGAATCGTACAGATTCGTTTTAAGTGTTCTAATCCTAACCGTTGGAGATAGATCGGACGGACAGAGGAGAAGAAGCTCACCGGGCGGTGCTTTCGGTCACCGGAGACGAGGCAGACGACGGCGGCGGCTCGGTCGAGGACGGCGCGGTGGCTCCGGTGCTTCCTCGAGCCTCCGGTGGTGACGACGAGATGCGGTGCGGCGCGGCGGGCTCGATGGTGGCGACGACGTCAACTCGTGCGTCCTCGGGCGGTGGCGAGACGCGGTCGGGGTTTCCTCAAACGCCGGCGAGTGTCGGTGATCTCATTCCACTCCAACGACTGCGGAAGAAATTCGACCAAGGGGTCACGGAGGTGCGCAAGGACAAGGGAAAAAGGAAGGAGGGGGTCTCGGTCCCGTTCGTGCTCACCTCGTCGCTAAAGCAGAGAAAAACGGCGGCGGACTCGCGTTGCTCCGGCAGCCTGGGGCAGGATTTCTTAGGGTTTTGAGGGGCGATGAGAGAGGAGGGTGCGTGGTTTTAAATGGGGCAGGGGAGGGAACCAATCCCACAAGAACCTCGACGAATTTTTGGAAAGAATCGGGGCGTGAATCTCGGCCTGAGGAAGACGACGATGACGTCACACTGACGTCACCCTTCCTTTTTCTTTTCTGATTTTTATTTCATTATTTCATAACTTTTAATTTAAGTGGCCAAAAGCAGTCAAACAAATTTCTAAAAATTTGTAAAATTATTATCTTTGAGTTAAACCATTTGTGGGTAAGTTTTAAACATTTTGAAATTTATTTTTTTTGAAAAATTCATTTAATACCAATTTGATACTAAATATCAATTTTGTAGTTATGTATTAAATTAAGTTTTCTTTTGGCTGAATAAAATTTGTAAAATACCCATATTCAAATATGTTTTGGAATTAAGTTATCTAAACTCATATTCTATTATTACATAATATCTAGCTTTAATAGATTTTTAAATCACATTTTATACCTATTTGAATTAAGTAGAGAAAATGTAATGTAATCATTTTAGTTTGAAGTATTTTGGGCACCATTTTGTTTATAATAAAATAACTCCATTGAAAGCTTCATAACCACTTTGGAAAAGATTTTAGATTTAAAAACAAAAGTATACTCCTGAAAATCATTTTATGTTTTTGAAATAAAACAAGATCATTTTAAGCTAATGGAATGTAATTGGATAATCCATTTATATAAAACATAATGAAGTTATTAAAGTTATAAACTATAGGTTGAAGTTTTAACACTATGTTTTTGTACTCAGTGGAACTAAAGAAAAACCATTTGGCAAATGGATCCTGTTTTAAATTATTTAATATTACACTTGTAAATACCATTTTAAATTATGAATTGCTAAGGCTAAGTGGTGGAAACAAATATTTATAAGGAAACCCTTTTATTTTAGTGAAATGGTAAAAACATTTGTCAAATTACATATTGAGGTTTAATAACTACAATGGATAATAAATTGTTTAACTTGTATCAACTTTTGGAAGTAATGATCTTTCCAAGATAATTAAAATATTAAAACTCTTCTAGATGCTTGAAGTCATTTATAATTGGTTCTCTTATGCATTTTAACATTTTATTTTAATTAAAATAAAAGTTTTAAGTTTTTGTGATTTTTGAACATTCCAAAGTATTGAGATGTTACACCGTGTTCGTGAGATGTTATGCGGGCTGCCGCCATCATCACATACGGTTTAGACGAATTCATCGCCATGTTGCTAATTGTTATTTCCGATCGCCCAAACCTGATCAATTTGGGAGACATCGATCGTTACAAAATAGCGAACTTCCGCGTTTCAGTTTAATGGCTAATGCAACAAGACGCCTTGCCGACACATTTATCGTCGCGTTCCGGCTTAATTGCTAACACAACATGGCGGTTTGTCGCCGCCATCCAGCTTAATTATTGTCGCAACCTACTCGCCGCCTTGCTGGGATCATCTTCGGAATCCCTGGGGGCTGATATAATCAGCCTGGGGCTACCGCCGACATATCGGGGCTGTTTTCTTCAGCCTGGGGCTGCCGTCTTCCGCCACGCCTGCCTCCTCGACATCAACGTCAAACAAGCTAAGTTTATATGCACTTAACATTTAATTATATGTATGTTCATGAAATAAAAGTCTTTGGTTTGCTCATTATGCTCTGAGATCATGTCATCTTTTGTCTTTTCATTTGATCATATCCCTTTTAGTATCTAAGTTACCTGATATTTGCTCCGCGCTGCATGGTTCAAACTTTTAGATACTTGCCGCCTCCGGGCCATATTAAGCAATCAGTTTGCACCGCCTAATACCGTTATCTGATTTTTTATATGCGGGTTACCTAGTAGTATGTCATTAGCATCAACATGCCGACTTTAATTTGTCTCTGATTCTAAACTATTTGGTACTGGCCCTGGTTGTCTCAGCTAAAGTTTCTGGCTGCGGTTCTGCTAACATATGAAAAGTTAAACATATAAACCAGATAAATATTAAGGCGGGCCACATAAAATTTACAACCCATAAGTGTTTGTTAAAATTTATCGGCTCAAGCCTTAAAATTATTCAGCTTTCATTAAAACTACATCTTAATACAGTTGTGTTTACGATGCAGGATACTTAACACTTGGGGCTGCAATCGCAGCATTTTCATCATGTCTCAAGCCGCCTTTCAGTTAAGCCGGCACGAGCCTCGGGGACTGCAATCATCGACTTACAACGCCACAAGTTCTTCCAAGCGTCGAGACGACTTCCGAGTACATCGACTCAACGCTCGGGGGCTGGAGATAGGCGGATAGAGAAAAAATCCGGCACTCAGGGGCTCGACATCGAAATTGCCCTCGTTCGATACTTGGGAGCTGCATGACATGCAGCCCTATTGTCAACAAGAAGGCCACATTGGTGGCATGACTGTCTTGTCGTCAGCGACACGGTCACCTCCATGGCTTGGCCGACTTATCGTCAGCGACACGGTCACCTCCATGGCTTGGCCGACTTATCGTCAGCGTCGCAGTCGCCTCTGTGGCATGACTGTCTTGTCATCAACAACATAATCGCCTTCATGACACATCCGCCATTGTCGTCAGCGACATGGTTGCCTCCGTGGCTAAAGGCCGCCTCCGTGGTATGGCCGACAATGCACGATTTCATTACATTTGGATTCAAACTGCCGTGGACCAAATAACGTCATCTATCAGACATTGATTTGACCTATCAGTAAGGATGCGGCTCCCCCGAGAAGCTATCCGACAAGTTAAGGTAGCCGTCTTTCCCATGTAGGATAAAGGCGGCCGCGCGCTGGTGATCAAGCCGGCACGCGACCCCCTATATTCAGAATGGTTCAAGCCCTGCAGCCGCCAACATTGAAGACTGAAGATTAAGAAGATGAAGAAGCCGGCGCCTGGAGAACTTCATCCTTTCTGGGGGCTAATGTTGGGGATATACCAACTAGGGGTATCTCTAACATGGATCAATCCGGCTAGTCCAGGGTGGCCCAAGGGTGGTAAGGCTGATGCCTGCCGGGCGGCCCAGATAACTGACGTACAAGGAAGTAGGCGGACGGTCCAAGGAAGGCAACAGACTGAAGCCCATCGAGCCACCAAGTCCAAGATGGAAGGCGGCAACCAAAGCTGACTACAACTAGGACTCGGTTAACTTTCCGACCAAGTACTTACCTTGTAAACCGGGGTCTGGCCGCCTATATAAGCCGGCCACCGGGAAGCCTTTAGGGCCAGGCTCATCCAAGTTGAGCAACGGTTCAGCACGCGGAAGAGAGATCATATCCATTGTAACCTGTTCACGGCTATTGCCTTATAGTGAATTATAGCAGCACGTAGGATCTCGCCACCGCCGCGGGATCTGAAGCTGGGTAACTTGCCGTGTTCAATCCCGACCTGGACGACACCAACCTTCTTCCCCACAATCCATACGTAGGCTAGAGGACCCCCGTCTCCTATCAAATATGGCGATACCACGACACCACTAGGTTCCCCTCACTTAGAGGAGAGATGGATTGGTGGAAATGTGGATCTAGATCCCCTCTATCTTTTCCCTCAAGAAATAGCAAGAATCATTGGAGGGATTGAGAGATCTCAAAGCTTTGGAGGTCAACAATGGAGGAGGAGAGAGAGCACCAAAACTTGGGAACCATTGGGGAAGATGACCCCTTAAATAGGTTCCCAACAAATCTGCCCGTTGGGGACAGTTTTTCTCACTCGGGCTGGAAGTTCCGGGTAAAACCTACAACATCAAAAACGCAACAAGTTTTCCAAAGTAAAACCGTTTTCGATGAACTAGAGCTTGACATGGAGATGAACCAAGCTCTAATTACTCACAAGGATAAAAGCCAAATAAGAACCAAGAAATATGATATGCCAAGTATGCAAAGGTTTGAGCTCTTCACAACGATGCGATCAAGTTACTCACTTGAGATCCCCTCTTGATAGTACGCCTATCTATCCTATAGCCCTATCAAGATCATACCTTTGCCTTGAGCATTCCACTTGAGTTAGATGATGACTATCTTGATCTCTCCAAGTGGTTCATCTTTCTTGATTGCACGTCCAAGCACATGCTTGATGAAGACTTCTCCAAATACTCCCCCATAGCCATAATGGGAGAGTCTCGCTAGGCTCCGTCTTCATGTATCCATAGAAAGTTCTAAGCATAGGATCTCTTCAAGAAACTTCTCTTGGTCTTGCACTTCTCAACCTCGATGACGATCACCACATGGCGTCATCCTCCATGAGCTATAAGAAATCTTCATTTGTTGCAAGCCCATGGGGAAGATACCTAACCTCATATAAAGATACCACACACACATATATCATGGGTTAGTTCACTAAGCTATATGGACATGTGTTTACCATCCCAAGAGATACAAGATCCCTCTTGGTACATCTTGTAGCTTTGTGTGTTGATCAACATCTTGATCAACCTTGTATCTTCCAACATTTCTTCCCTAATATGATGTCTTGAATACTTCAAGACATACTTGCAATATGCTCAGCACATGACCATCCATCATATACATCCTTAAATGGAACCTTGGTCACCAAATAAGCTTATAGAGTCCAACACATGAACTCCATTATTCCCATGGACACGATCTATAAAGATATCTCAATGCAAACAATAGTCCATAGGGATTGTCATTTAATTACCAAAACCACACATGAGGAAAATGCTCTTTCAATCTCCCCCATTTTGGTAATTGATGACAATCTCTTTTGGGAGGGTTTATAATATGGAATTTAACGAACAAGAATGGTTGTACTAACAACAAATACTACAAAGGTATGTGATGTTAGTCCATCCACATATATAGAGGTAACTCCCCATAATTTATGCACGCGTGTATGAACATGAATTCATTGCATATATTGTCAACCATTACCGATGGTGGAGTTTCCACTATATATAAAACCAAGCAACAAAAGCAAAGGCAAGGAAGGCAAAATACTTAAGAAGAAACCAAAGTACAAAGCCAATTCCATACAACCCTCCAAAACTTCTCCCCCATTGGCAACGATTGCCGAAATGGGCGAAAGGCTTTAGAAAGGTAACATAATAAGATCTCCTCCAAGATTTATGCATTTCTCATTATATGAGTGAAATCAAATGCACTTATCCAATGACGAACAGATTAAGGGGATCAGACTATATTGAGGATCCAACAATTGCACAAGAAAGATACCAATTAAAATCCACTAGAAGGATATCAATTGCAAAAGAAGAAAGCATTCACCAAGAAGCAAGCAATCAAGGGATCCAAAAACCAATTGAGCACAAGAAGATATTATGATAAGGTCAGCCAAGTGTTCTAAAAATCAAGAGGGAACTCCCCAAGGTACGTGTACAATGAAGGATTTGCATTTCAATGTAGTGTGCACAACATGGAATCCTCACTTCCTCCTAGATAATTTTGAACATAAAAAGATGCAATATTGAATAAAGGATTGTTCAACCAGGACATGATGGGTGTGGCATGGAAATACAATTTAGGAGACTAAAAAAGGATGAGCCTAAGCAACATCGTAGTCTTTCAAATTATGAGGCACATAATGCATATCATGTATTTCGCATACAAGCACACCAAAGAGGATACATCAAATAGGATCACAAGCTTATTAAGAGGCAATGTTATACATCACCAAAGAATCAAGAAAGAAATAAAATATGATCACTAAATATTTTGAATACCAATTAAATATGTAACTACCTTCATGTGTATAAGTTTCTAAGTAGACACTAAGTTCACAAAGAAACATGCACACACAATGTAGATACAAGGTAAAGCACATGGTATTCAAGAGGAAGTTATAAATACACCGATAAGATTTTTTCTTAAAAGCAAAGCACATAGCTCAAATTATTCTTAGAGGGCATAGATAAACTTCCAACACCAAGTTCTCAAAGCATCACAAATACCCACATAGGATAAGTGATAGTTGGGATACTTCGAGACACAAAACAAATATCACATAAGGCAAATGATTTATGAGAATTCATAAATATTGCACATGAGATACTTGTCGGGTTATGACTCCTGGGAATCGGGGGTAGTCACTTCCTGAAGTGTAGTTCGAGAGGGGATTGAACGCGGAGGTCTAAGCCCTCAAGTGGCTCCACGACGTTGCTCGCCGGACCCGAAGAAGACGCACACCCGACCAAGGAAAACACCGTCCTTTACCCAGGTTCACGGCCCTCGTGAGGAGGTAAGACCGCTACTCCTGCCTGTTTGTATTATATGTGGGGGATTACAGTACAATTGAGCTTGCCGGAAGCCCCCTTGAGGCAGTTCTTGCCTGGGGAGGGAAGCGATGATCTTCTTTCTCCTCGAGTCAGAGGCTAACCTAACCAGAGCTGCTAGGGTTTGCAAGGGTGTTTTGCACGCAAAGGGCCGACCCTTGCTACGACGGATGTCCTCTCTCTTTTATAGGCGGCTCGGGCCTTCTTCTTCAGCTTGGCCTTCAAGGTGGCTCCCACTTGCCAGTGGCGGGGCGGAGCACGAGTCCACCGCGCTTCATTCGTCCATGGACTCGGTCCATTGTTGATAAAGGTGGCGCCGTGGCCGACAGGCGGCCGACCGCGCTCGTACTGTCCGCAGAGCGGGCAGTCTCTGTGGTGGAGCCCGCGATAACGATCTCCGTTGGAGGGTTGCGCCGTCCGCCTGCTTTATCGTCGGAGTAGAAGGTCCTCACAGCTGTGCAGCAGGCGGCGCAGCTTTGTTGACCGCTTTACCACCAGGGACAGCGACGGGGGTGTGAGTGCCACTGTACGAACGTGGCAGAGGTCACGTGCGCCCTGTCAGGATTCCTTGGCGACGACGTTGCCCTCCAGGCCTGAGGGGAGATTCCTGCCGGACTTCCCTCAGGCGGGTTGGTTCCTTGACGGTGGAGCGTCCCTGCGCCTTCCTCGAGGTCCCCGACGAGCCTCCGGTGAAGAACTCCCACTGGGGCAAGGCTATCTTCGACGGCGCCAAGAACGCGAACGTGATGGGGCGCCTGAGCTTCCTTCACGAGGAGGGCCTCACAGGGCAGATGGTCGTGGCGGACTTTGTGACCCGCCGCATCGCGCCCCTCCAAGCTCACTCGGTCCCCATGTGGATGTTCTCGGGGCCGAACGAGAAGATGCGGCTCCACGTCGAGGACAATGACAAGGACGTCGTCGACAACATTCTCTCCGCGCTCTTCGTCAACCCCTCCGTGCTCCCCACGGATGAGGTCCGCGCGGCGCTCCGGCCCCTTCACCAGTACAACCTGACGGAGCGCATGGCCCGCCTGGAGGGGATGCCTTCGTTCTCCCCGACAGGCCCGACGGACTCTGATGTGCCGCTGCCGGCCCCGCGGGGAGCGGAGGGGGCCGATTCTCCCTCGGCCTCTGGAGCTGGCGTAGGCGAGGAGGAAGCCGCAGCCGAGGAGCTCTCCTCTTCTAGGGCTGGGCCTTTTACTGATGAGATTCGTGATATCTCGTCAGGCGACGAAGACGCCTTCGTCCCCGTGGAGGAGGAAGCTGAGGAAGGGGAGGCATCAGGTGCGGAGGGCTCTCCGGGGAGGCGTGGACTTCGCACCAAGGCCACCGTGGACCACATAGGGGCGAGGCCCTCTGGCGTCCCTCCCAAGAGGAAAGCGGAGGCGCCCCCCGCGAGGCCTGCTTCCAAGCCCTTTCCCTCATGGCGCTCGTCAGGCCTGGCGTGGGTCGACGCTGGCGCTCCCCCTCCAGGGTGAGTTTATACGTCGTTGGGCCGTTTGCCCTTTTGGTTTCTAATTCCACCTCATCTTTTGCTGAAGTTTTTCCTTGCGCTCTTGACAACGGACCTGCGCCTGCCAAGCGCCGCCGGCTCCTCAAGGCGTCCGAGGTGAAGACCGCCACGGCAGGGGTCGTGGCTGACGAGGCCGCGAGGCCTGAGGGGGCGGCCCCAACGGTCCCCCTTGAGGAGGCGCCTCAAGTAGAAGCGACGGCGCCCCTCGCGGGGGCGGCGGTCCACCTGAGAAGGAGAGCGTCGTAGGCCCGGACGCTCCTGCAGCACCGCACGAGTCTCCGTTGGTGGAAGGCTCGGAGGCGAGGACTTCTGCGCCACCTCGTGCCGCCACTCCGCCTCACGCGGCTACGCCTCCGCGCGAGGTCACTCCGCCACGTGTGGCTACACCTCCGCGCGAGGCCACTCCGCCACGCGAGCCGACGCCGCCGCGCGTGTCGACGCTTCCGGGTGTGCCTGCTGCGTCATCAGCGCCCAACGCCTCTGCGCAGCCCGCGATGGAGGCCTTCGAGGCGCCGGCGGGCGCCGGCGCGTCTGCCGGGGACGGTTCCTCCTCTTCTCCGTGCCAGGCTGGAGGCGAGGAGCGCTTCGCGGCTGCAGGGCCTGAAGGGGGCGCGTGCACGGTCTCCGGCGAGGCTCAAGCCAGCCCCCCTGTCCTTCCCGAGGTCGGACCTGCGGGACTCGACGCCGAGGCCGACACTTCTGCGAGCCGAGACCTGGTGCTCCGTGGCTGGGACTGGAGCGCGGGGCGTCGCGAGGCCGCCTTTAGCCTCGTGAGGGAGTCCCTGAAGGGCTTGGAGGCGCACCTCGCCCTTGGGGACATATGGCTCGCTCAGCAGCAGAAGGAGCTGGTGAACTCGTGGGCGTCCTTCCACGAGGCGGTCGAGGCGCGCCGGCTGGAAGACTTGGCGCTGCAGGCCGCCCGCGAGGAGGCCATCAGTTTCGCCAAGGAGACCCGCGAGGCGGCCACCCGCGACGCTGCGGAGCTGCTTCACCCCCTCCAGGCAGAACGCGACGCTGCGGCGAAGCTCCTGCGTGAGGTCGAGGCGCAGCGCGAGGCGATGGAGGGCTCATTGGCGCAGAAGCGCCGCGAGCTGGGCCAGCTGGAGGCCCAGCTGCTCTCCACCCACCAGGTCGCATCGGCTGCTCTGGAGAAGGACCGCCAGGCCTTTGCCGAGCGCGAGCAGCAACTGGTCCTCAAGGAGAAGGAGCTGCAGCAGCGCGAGGAGCAGCGCCTCCAGGCGGAGAAGGGCCTGGCTGCTAAGCGCGAGGCCCTCGAGGAGGGAGAAAACGAGCTGGCCCAGGCGACTCTGAAGTACGAGGACAACGTTGCTGCCCAGAAGGTGGCTTACGAGCGCTTCGAGCGGTGCTTCGCCGAGAAGAAAAAGGAAGCCGAGGACGCCCTCGCGAGCGCGAGAAGCAGTTCTGCAAGTCCACTTCTCAGAAGTATCACGACATGGCCCAGGCGCAAGAGGACCGCTTCAAGGCCAAGCACGCCGCGGACGCTCGGAAGATTGCCGAGCTTGAGAAGGCCAACTCCAAGCTGGAGGCCCGCCTCACTCGTGCTAAGGATGGCCGCCGCCGAGCGGAGGAGGCTCGCACCGAGGCCGTCCACAACCTTAACTCCCTGGCCAAGGACGTGGAGGAGCAAGTGGCCCCGGCGATGCAGCGGGCGGCGGAGGCCTCGGACTCCGCCATCGCGGCTCGGGCACTCACGAAGCAGCGCTAGCGCATGTTCGAGGCCCTGGTCGCTCGTGGCAACGAGCTGGCTTCGCGGCTGGGAGCAGATGCGCCGTACACCGACGTCCGGGGCCGCGGCGACGTTGCCATCTACTTGGTCTACTTCGAACAGCTCTTCGCAACACTCGAGGGTCCCGTCGCCGAGCTTCGGGAGATGATCGAGGACGAGAGTCGGAAGCTCTTGGGGGTGGTGGTGGACCGCATCTTCACCAACCTCAAGCTTCTCACGCCAGGCTTCAACCTGGGTTCTGTGACCGAAGCCGCCCAGGGCGAAGACGCACAGCGGGTCTCAAGCTCCCTCCGCGAGCAGGTGGACGCCTTCTGCAACCGCTTCAGGCGCGCGGAGGCTGCGCCGGAGGACAGCAAGGAGGAGGCCTGCTCTGCCGAGGCTGACGAGGCCGCTGCGGAAGAGGTCCAAGATGGCGCTGCTTCTCATTGAACCATCCTCTATTGCGCCTGCGAGCATTTGTATCTGCACCAGCTGTGTGCTTTTAGACATCTTAAGACTTTTGGCTTGTAGCACACTTTTAATTGTTGTTTTAATTCGAGCTCGTCTGCCCCTCTTGAGGTCTCTTTGGACTCATCTTCATGTCTATTTGTTCTCTGCGTCGTTAGGTCCCATCTCTTCGTGCCATGACTTCGCCACCTCTGTCCGCGGGAGCAATGACTCCGCAAGGCCGGGGGGGAGTTTAGGCCTAGGATAGGTAAGAGCCTTGAGTCACGATGCTCAAGTGCCCCCTTAGACGTGCGAGTAGTCCATGAAGCGTAAGGGAAAGCGAAGTCGCTCGAGGGGCAGAGGCGCGCACTAGGGAGAGAAAAACACTCTTAAAGCGTGGGTGCGAGACTTAGCTTCTCGAGGTTTTTGCTCTGTGAAGGTTATTCGCTTGGCGAGGTTGCCCACTTGAGAGGTTGCTCTTGTGGAGGCATTTTGTCTGGCGAGGTTGCCCGCTTGAGGGGTCGCTCCTGGGGAGGCATTTTGCCTGGCGAGGTTGCCCGCTTGAGGGGTCGCTCCTGGAGAGGCGTTTGGCCTGGCGAGGTTGCCCGCTTGAGGGGTCGCTCCTGGAGAGGCTCTTCGCCAGGCGAGGTTGCCCACTTGAGGGGTCGCTCATGGATGTTCCTTCAGGCTCGCGGGGGAATTCTTCCCTGCAGGCATTAGAGGGGCGAACCCAAACGCTAGAACACGGATCAAGGGATCGTGCGCGCTTATAGGTCTCCTCAGGCGTTCCTTGCGAGGAGAGTAAGTACCAATGTCCTCTGTAGAGATGGCTTGTTTGTGGGGAATTGCCCTCTAGCCAGAGCTCGGACTCTAGGATTTTGCAGTGCTGCTGGTGTGTCATTTGAGGCACTGACACCGTACTCAGCCCCCGCTCGCGAGGTACGCATGTGGAGAGATATAAGCGCACACTTCAACAATAGTAATGCGTAAATAAAAACCCCCCAAAACGTTTTTTAAGCGGCGCCGAGGCGCTAAGTTCACTTAGGAACGAGATTGAGTCATTATGCTTGGGGTTGCCAAGTTAATGCTCTGACCATGTCGAGGCATGGGGACCACCTGTTGGTGGCTGAGACTCTCAACGGCCTGAGGTGGCTCGTTTTAATTGAGAGCTCGGAGGGTTTTTCCCTCGAGTGAAGCCTTTGGGGCTTTGGAGGTTTAAGCCGTTGGCGTTTTAACCTCCGCAGACAAGAATGCTTGGAAGTTGAGCCGTAAGCTGCCTCGTCCGCTAGGAGTCTCGACGTGACAATGACCACGGTTGCGTTTGTTCCCTTAGGAGACAAAGCATTTGTTTGAGGTTTAAGCCTTTTGGCGTTTTAACCTCTAGAGTCGACATTGCTTGGAGGTTGAGCCGTAAGCTGCCTCTTCCGCTTTGTTTTCTCGACGTGAGAATGATCACGGGTGCGGCAATGACCACTTTGGCATTTGTTCCTTTAGGAGACAAAGCTTTGTTTTGGAGGTTTAAGCCTTTCAGTGTTTTAACCTCTAGAGACGAAAGATGCTTAGAGATTGAGCCGTAGGCTGCCTCGTCTGCTTGACGTCTCGACGTGACAATGATCACGGGCGTGACAATAATCACTTTTTTTACTTGTTCCTGGCGGATACAAAGGTTTGCGAGGTTTAAGCCTTGAGATTTTAACCTTGAGGGGCAAAAAGTTGCTTGGAGGTTGAGCCGTGGGCTGCCTCTTTCGCTAAATGCCCTGACGTGGTGATGATCACGGGTAGAACTTGCGCAGATGCATGATGTTCCATGGATTCTTGACGGGGACGTCGTCTTCCGTCTCGAGGCGAGCCGCGCCAGGCCTGGCGATGTGGGTGACCCTGTAGGGACCTTCCCACATCGGGGACATCTTGTGGAGGCCTTCCCTGGAGAGGATTCGCCTGAGTACGAGATCGCCTGCCTCCAGGGTGTGCGAGCGCACATTGCGGCTGTGGTAGCGCCTCAGGGACTGCTGGTACTTGGCCGCCCGTAGAGCGGCGCGGCGTCTTAGCCCTTCAAGGAGCAGCAGGTCGTCGTTGTGGATGTCCTCTTGCTGGTCCTCATTAAAGGCAAGGACCCGTGGGGACCCATGCTTTATCTCTGCGGGGAGGACTGCTTCGGCTCCATAGACGAGTGCGAACGGCGTTTCCGCGATGGGCTTGGGTGGCGTGGTACGGATGGACCAGAGCACCGAGGGTAGCTCATTGATCCAGCCCTTGTTGTGGCCCTTGAGGACATCGAAGGTCCTGGTCTTCAAGCCTTTGAGGACCTCTGCGTTTGTGCGCTCAGCCTGTCCGTTGCTTTGCGAATGGGCGAATGAGGCGAAGCAGAGCTTGATGCCCATTTTCTGGCAGTAGGCTCTGAAGATGCCGCTTGTGAATTGCGAGCCATTGTCGGTGATGATGCGTTTAGGCACTCCGAAGCGGCAGACCAGGCCTCTGATGAATTTAACCGCCGCGCCTGCTGTGATTGTACGCGTCGCCTCTACTTCAGGCCATTTTGTGAACTTGTCGATGGCCACGAAGAGGTAGCGATATCCACCTTGCGCCGTTGGGAAATTCCCAGGATGTCCAGCCCCCAGACCGCAAACGGCCACAAGAGCGGAATGGTTTGCAGGCCCACCGCTGGTTGGTGGATTTGCTTGGCGTGGAATTGGCAGGCTTCACAAGCTTGAATGATGTCCGTTGCATCTTGAAGCGCTTGAGGCCAGTAGAAGCCGCTCCAGAAGACTTTTCCTACGAGGGTGCGGGCGCACGAATGGTGGCCGCACTCCCCACTGTGGATGTCCATAATCAGTAGTTTTCCTTCTTCAGGAGGGACGACTTGAGCGTGATGCCGTTTGGGCGCCTGCGGTAGAGAATTCCTTCGAGGATTTGGTACGATTTTGCTTGGAGGGCAATTCGCTCCGCTTCGACGTCTTCCTCGGGAAGGATCCCTTTGTGGAGGTAGTCTTTGATCTCGTCGATCCATCCTGCCTCTTGGTGCGCTGCTGTGAGCAACAGACGCTCCCCTGTTGGGGGCCCGCAGCCTGGGGCTCCGCTTACAGGTGGTGGCGGGAGCGTTTCGTCTGTGCTTGCGGGCAGGGCCTCGAGGGGCTGCTTTATGGATGCCTTGACGAGCCTTTCTTCAAAGACACCTGGCAGCTGGGCTTGCCTCTTTGATGCGCGCTTGGCGATGTCATCAACCTCTTGGTTCTCCTTTCTTGGGATGTGCATGAGCGCCATTCCCCTAAGGTTCTTCTTCAGCCTACGGACCTCTTCAAGGTATGCGGCCATGTGGTCGTCCTTGGCCTTGTAGCTTTTGTTGGAGAAGTTGACGAGCAGCTGGGAGTCGCCCTTGATGAGTATATGCTTGACGCCTAGTGCGATTGCGGCTCGTAGGCCAGCAAGCAGCCCTTCATACTCGGCGATGTTGTTTGATATCTTGTCGATTCCGAAGCACAGCTGGACTGCGCAATACAACTTGTCGCCTTTTGGTGAGTTCAGTACTACACCTGCCCCACCGTGGCGACAAGCGAAAGCTCCGTCGAACTTCATGGTCCAATAGCTGGGCATTGCGGCTCCAGAGGACTCGTGCTCTTCTTCCCAGGGCTCTTCAGGGGTTGGATCAGTCCATTCAGCGACAAAGTCTGCCAGCGCTCTTCCTTTGATTACCCTTGTGGTATCGAAGCGCAAATTGAATGGCTGTAGCTCGATGTTCCATCCTGCGACACGATCTGTTGCATTTGGGTTGTGCAGAATTTGCTCCAGGGGGAAAGAGGTTACCACCGTGATGGGGTCCCCCTGGAAGTAGTGTCGCAGCTTTCTTGAGGCGATAAGGAGTGCGAGGAGAAGCTTCTGCTGCATCGGGTACCGCTCGCGAGCATCACGCAGTACTGTGCTGACGAAGTAAACTGGGTGCTCGACGAGAGTAGTTCCTATTTCCTTGGCGTCTTTCGCCTCAGGTGGCCCAACTTGGCCCTCGATGGGGTTGGCTTCAAGGGGCTTGTCCTGGGCCTCGAGGGATGTGTCCTCGAGGGACTTGGCCTCGAGGGACTTGGCCTCGAGGGACGTGGCCTCGAGGGACTTGGCCTCGAGGGACGTGGCCTCGAGGGACTTGGCCTCGAGGGACGTGGCCTCGAGGGACTTGGCCTCGAGGGACGTGGCCTCGAGGGACTTGTCCTTGAGGGACTTGGCCTCGGGGGACTTGTCTTTGAGGGACGTGGCCTCGCAGCGCTCCTCCTGGGCCTCGAGTGTGTTAGCCTCTTGAGGCTCCTCGGTCCCTTCGGCATGAACCTCTTGCAGCAGTTGACTCAGGGCGGTCTCCTCTTGAGGCTTTGGGCCTGGCGTGGGCCTTGTGATGACCGCCCTTTCGTCGAGCTCTTTATCAGGAGGCTTTTTCTTTGGAGTGGTTGCACTCTTCTTGTGAAGTACAGGCTCCTTTCTTTCCACCACAAGGACAACACTGGCTGTTTATGGGGTAGCTGACAAGTACAGCTTCAGGTGCTCGCCAGGCCTTGGGGCGACCATTACAGGTGGGCTGGCCAAGTACTTCTTCAAGTCCTCAAATGCTTTTTCAGCTTCAGGGGTCCACTTGAAAGTGCCCGTTCTTTTCATGATCTTGAAAAACGGCAGGGCTCTTTCGCCGAACTTGGAGATGAATCGACCCAAGCTGGCCATGCAGCCTGCCAGGCGTTGCATGTCCTTGAGCCTGCGTGGAGGTTGCATGCCTTCTATGTCCTTGATTTTGTCTGGGTTCGCCTCTATGCCCCGATGGGACACGAGGAAACCCAGCAATTTGCCTGAAGGTACTCCGAAGACGCACTTGGCGGGGTTGAGCTTAATGTTCACCTTGCGCAGGCTGGCGAAGGTTTCTTCCAGGTCTCCGAGCAGAGTATTTCCTTCTCGTGACTTCACGACGATGTCATCGACATATGCTTCAGCGTTTCGCCCCATTTGCCCGCCAAGGGCTATCCTTATTAACCTCTGGAAAGTGGCTCCGGCATTTTTTAGGCCGAAGGGCATGCAGACGTAGCAATACAGGGGTGAGGAAAGTCGTCTTCTCCTCGTCCTCTTTAGTCATCTTAATCTGGTGATAACCAGAGAAGGCATCGAGGAAACAGAGGAGGTCGCAGCCTGTCGTGGAGTCCACGATCTGGTCAATTCTGGGCATGGGGTAAGGGTCCTTGGGGCAGGCCTTCTTCACGTCGGTGTAGTCGATGCAGAGGCGGCCTCCGCCGGCGGGTTTTGGGACTACCATGCTGTTGGAGAGCCAAGTGGGGTGCATGACTTCGCGGACTACTTTTGCCGCTTTGAGCTTCTCGACCTCCTTGACGATGAATGCTTGCTTCTCGGGGGCTTGCTTTCTTGCTTTTTGCTTGACGGGGCGCGCGTTTGGGCACACGGCCAAGTGGTGCTCGATCACCTCCCTCGGTACACCAGACATATCTGACGGTGTCCATGCGAACATGTCAGAGTTTGTCTGGAGGAAGGCGACGAGCGCGCTTTCCTATTTGGGAGGCAGCGCGGCGCCAATGGTGACGCTAGCCCCCGAGCCTTCAGCCCCCGAGCTACTTGAGCTCAGGGAGATCTTCTTTGTAGCAGCTGCCTCCTGGGAGAACAACTGCTTCTTCTTCTTGGGCCTCTCGAGAGGCTCTTGGTCCTCGTCTGCGGGGAAGGCCATGGCGGCGGTCTTGTAGGCCGTCTCCACAGCGCGCGTAGCGTCCAGGACATGCCCACGTATGGTGATCGTGCCGGCGCTGCCGGGGATCTTGACCATGTTGTACGCATGGTGCGTGACGGCCATGAACTTTGCGAGCGCAGGGTAGCCGAGGATGGCGTTGTACGGCAGGCCGATGTGCGCAACATCGAAGTCGATGTGCTTGGTGCGGTAATTTTCCTCGCTCCCGACGGTGACGGAAAGCCTGACCTGGCCTAGAGGCTCGATTGAGCCGTTGGTGACCCCCGTGAAGGGCCTCGAGGGCATAAGCCTCTCGTAGGGCACTTGAAGCGCTTCGAACGTATCTATGGAGATAACGTTCAGGCCTGCTCCGACGTCGATGAGCGTCTTGGAGACAGACACATTGTCGATGGTGGGCGTAAAGACCATCGGGAGAGTTCCAACAGTCTTGGTGGACTTGGGGTGGTCCTGAGCGTCGAAGGCGATGGTGTACTGCGACCACTTGAGGGGCCTGGAGGTTTCCGTGCTTGGGAGGGCGGCGTTGAGCTCGCGGGCGAACTGCTTGAACTGGCTGTTCAACTTTGGCGCCTGCGCCCCCCTAGGATGCAGGCAATGGCGCCCCTCGGGGCTTGGCAGCCGCCATCTTCCTCGTCAGGGAGGTTGTCGTTCTTTTCTGCGGCGTTGGCTCGATTTCCAGATGGTTTCTGGTAGCCGCCCTTGCGTCCGCCTCCGCGGCCGCCGCTGTCTTCTGCTTGCTCGCGCTCCCTGCTCAACCTTTTGAGGTCGTAGCAGGACTCCGTAGAGTGGCCGCGCCTGTTGTGGTAGATGCAGAAAGGGTGGTGATCATCTTTCCTTTCTCCAGCCTCGGGGGAGTCCCTGCGAGTGCCTTTTGTGTCCGGCTCTGCCGCGAGAACCGCGGTGGCCTTGCGCTTGGGCTCCTCCTTCTTCTTCTGGCTCTTGGACCCCTCAGCGTGATCGTCCCCTCTCGAGGACATTTTCACGAAGAGGAGTCCCTCTTCAGCCTTGGCGCACTTGTCCGCCATGTCGAACAGCTTGACCATAGAGGTGAGCTTGTCGTGGATGCCCAGTTTCTCGAGCATCCTGCTGTTTGTGACGCCCTCGCGGAAGGCGGCGATGACTTGAGTGTCGGGGATGTTCGGGATCTTGTTGCGCACTTGGTTGAAGCGCTGGATGTACTTGCGGAGCGTTTCGTCCTTTTTCTGCACCACAACGCGCAGATCATTGTGGGTGAGGGCGCGCTCGTACGTCCCCTTGAAGTTGGAGACGAACTGCTTGCAGAGCTCCTCCCAGGAGTTCACAGAGTCCTCCGGGAGGTTCAGGAGCCACGACGGCGCAGAGTCGCGTAGCGCGTGGGAGAACCAGTTGGCCATGACCTTGTCGTCTCCCCCCGCAGCTTGGATGGAGGTGGTGTAGAGCTGCAAGAATTCAACGGGGTTGCTGGAGCCGTCGTAGCCCTTGGGAAGAGCTGGCCTGAACTTCTGCGGCCAGACCACGCGGCGCAAGGAGCGAGTGAACGCCATGCAGCCCGAGGTGTACGTAGCGACCCCGTGCTGAAGCGCGTCGCGGTTCTGCTGTCCCGCCTGGCCGAGCTCCTCCACGAGCATGTTCTGGCGGTCTCGCTGGAGCTCCATCCCCACGCGGGCGTCGGGCGCGGTGCGCTGCACGATCATGCAATCGCGCGGCGAGGTCGCGTGCGATGCAACCCTCTGTGCCGTAGCCGGTGCAGGCCCCGGAGGTGGCGGAGGCGCATTTGTTGCGACCGTACCCGCGAGAGAGGGGTGCATGTTGGACTGCGACGGAGCGGGGCGCGTCGTGGCGATGCCGACGAGGTGGTTGAGGCGTTGGAGCCACTGCTCGTGGGCCTCAGCGGTGGGCTGGTAGCGGAGCAGCTCCTGCGCCATGAGCAGCGCGGTGTGTGGCGCGGGGTTCGTCCTCCCCGGGCCCGAGCCGCTCGGGCGCTGCGTCGGGTGCGACGACTGCGCATCCTCCTGGTGCTCGGCGTCGTGCTCCGGCGCCTCCACGTGAGGGCCAGAAGGGACATGCTCCTCTTGGCGGGGTCGGCCCCGCCTTGCGCGAGTAGTCGCGCGGGTGGTCGCTGCGCCTGGGGGCGCGCGTGTTCCTGCGGGCGCACGTCGGCTGACTCGAGCGGTGCGGGTGGCGCGCGTGTTCACCATGGCGCGGAGACGAACTCGAAGGTTGTTGACGCGCCTCAATCCCCTACCTGGCGCGCCAAATGTCGGGTTATGACTCCCGGGAATCGGGGGTAGTCACTTCCTGAAGTGTAGTTCGAGAGGGGATTGAACGCGGAGGTCTAAACCCTCAAGTGGCTCCGCGAAGTTGCTCGCCGGACCCGAAGAAGACGCACACCCGACCAAGGAAAACACCGTCCTTTACCCAGGTTCACGACCCTCGTGAGGAGGTAAGACCGCTACTCCTGCCTGTCTGTATTATATGTGGGGGATTACAGTACAATTGAGCTTGCCGGAAGCCCCCTTGAGGCAGTTCTTGCATGGGGAGGGAAGCGATGATCTTCTTCCTCCTCCAGTTAGAGGCTAACCTAACCAGAGCTGCTAGGGTTTACAAGGGTGTTTTGCACGCAAAGGGCCGACCCTTGCTACGACAGATGTCCTCTCTCTTTGATAGGCGGCTCGGGCCTTCTTCTTCAGCTTGGCCTTCAAGGTGGCTCCCACTTGCTAGTGGCGGGGCGGAGCACGAGTCCACCGCACTTCATTCGTCCATGGACTCGGTCCATTGTTGATAAAGGTGGCGCCGTGGCCGACAGGCGGCCGACCGCGCTCGTACTGTCCGCAGAGCGGGCAGTCTCTGTGGTGGAGCCCGCGATGACGATCTCCGTGAAGGAGATATGCCCTAGAGGCAAATAAATAAGTAGTATTTATTGCATTATCTCATAAGTTTATAATAGGTTTGTGTATTATGCTATAACTGTATTAATCGGAATTGTTAATACACGTGTGATACATAGACAACCAGGTCCCTAACAAGCCTCTATATGAGCTAGTCCATTGGGCAACAATTGATCGAGATTCCCGATCAAGGACAATGACGTCGGTTGACAATGGGGTCATCTTGTTAGTTGAATAAGGTGGTGGACATATGCAAAGTATTGCAATAAGATCGTATTACGATGTTTGTCATTTGCAATAGATAAGAGTATGATAGCTTATTCCTTAGACCGTGAGACCGTACTTATTGTTGCTTCGTAGGAGTGCTTTGAGAGCATCAAACGTTGTGTCTTATATAGCATGACAATAACGGTGTCCATCTTGGGTATTCCGAAAGAGCATCGAGACGTAAGGATCAAGAGCGGGATTTGTTCATTCTTGTAATGGAAAGATACTCTGGGCCCACTCGGTGATATTGCATCTATATAGCTGTAGCTTATGACTAGGTCATGGAGATGTAATATCACAGACGAGTTAATAACCTTCGTCGGTAACGAGATACAGCAAAGGCATCGGTGTGTCTACGATCATATCTCGGACAAGGTAGTATCGCAGAGACAAAGGGAATGAATATCATACTTATGGTTCAACGACGATATTCGTGGAATGCACAGGGGTCGTCATATATTTCCAGGTATCCCTGACGATCATTGGTGAGCGGAGTGTCTCGACCATGTCTGGAATGTTCCCGAACCGTAGCGTAACAAACTTAAGGTCTTAGCGACGCTAGGAGATAGGTTCTGGAATTTTATAGGTTTTTGTTGGAGAGAGAGAAATGATCCGGAAAGAGTTCCGGTGGTCCGGAAGGAGTTCTGGAGAGGTCTGGAATGGTTCCAGGAATGTCCGAAAGTTGTTCGGGTGGTCCGAAAGAGTTTTCGGAGTCACGGGATATTGAATTATATATAAATATATTAATTATGAATTAATGGGATTTTTATATTAATTTAATATTAATTAAATAAAGGAAAAAGGGGGCTCCCACCTATATGGGCCCTAAGAGGGCCCAAGAGGGGGAGCCGCACCTCAAAGGGGGGTGGGCCCCATTGGCTGGTTCGGCCAGCCCATGTGGGGGCCGAACCCCCCCTCCCATGTCCTTTGTTTAGTCCCACATGGGGGAGCCAAGGGGTTTGCACACCCCCTTCCCCCTTTATATAGCAAGGCATATTAATTGATTTAATTGACAGGAAATTCAATTAATTCCTGATTTCTCTCTCGATCTCGTGATTCCCAAGTTGGAACCGCGCCGAGCTGAGGAAGGGGGTCTCTCTCCACCTAAGTCATACCGCAGAGCGCCGTTGCTCTGCGGGATTCCAGATAAGATCTACTCCTGCGATTTCAGCTGGATCTGAATGACCGGGAGTTGTCGCTAGGCTCCGTATGTTTGCGAGTGCTCGGAGGCTACTCTATTGAGGAGCTTGGGCGACGTCGTCTCGCCCCCTGCAGCCGCCGCGCCTCCCCCCTCTGCTGCCGGCGCACCAACCCCGGTGCTGGCGCTCTGCCTTCTTCCGCCCGACGCCCGTCGACACAGATCATCGTCGACACCCCGGCGTCATCGACTCCGACATCGCGGCAAGTTCTCCGCGACCTCGAGGTCGGCTACGTACGACTTCATCGTCAACGCTTGTGCGGGAGCGTAATCCCCGCTATCGGTCTACATGGAGGTAATGTAACCCGTTCCGCCACCGTTATCGCATGTACTAGATAGATAGATCCTGGCTAGTTAGGGTTTCGTTCGCTAGAAAAACTTGCAAAACTAGATAAAGCTAGAGGCGTCTAACTTTGTTTTGCAGAGGCGTTATTTTATGTGACATGGTTACGGTAAGTTTTGATATTACTCGTACTGTCGGAGGCAATGGAGGGCTCTGTAGACTCAGAGCCATGCCGGGGCGCCGGGGGGCCAGGCACATGGCGCCATGAAGGTCCAGGCGCATCGACCATGTCACATCGCACTTCATTGCATCATTATTGTGTGCTGTTGTGTGTGCATCCTATTGATTGCTTATATGTTGTGTATGATATACATTTATAATAGCGGGAATGATAAAATTGTGTGTCCAAAGAACAAACACCATCGAATTTAGTCATAAAGGCAATGAAAGAAGTAATGGATATTTTTGGTCCATTTAAGTATTTCGAGTGCCAAAATTGATTAAGTTTGAAATGCAGTATTGAAGTTGCAATACTAGAGGAAATTGATTGAGAGTCATTTTTAATGATTAATCAATGGTGTTTTGCTTGATCCGAATTCTTCTATGATTTTGGTAAATAGGAGTATTTGCCCGATAAATTATGGAGTCTGAAATTAATTTGATAATAGATCAAATGGGGTTTTTCAGAAGAAAGGTTAGTGAATATTGTATTCACAAGATTCGATCAAAGGACAATATTTTTGAATCATGGTTTCAACACAAAAGACTTGTGGAAATTTGTTTTCACAATATTATAATGTCATATATGGTGATATGTGGGGAATTATAATTATGCTCTATTTTAAATAAATAAAGTGTGGTCTGTCAGAATCAGTCTTAGAATCTCCTAATATGTTCGAAACATTATAGTCGATGTCCACTTTAGAAAATAGATATTTTTCTCAACAAAAATTCATAGGATCGACAGTAATGTCGACGTGTATATGATTATGCGATAATTCGGAATATACATGAGTAGTTCTTTGTAGATTTCTCGCATTGGACGAGAGTGTATTCCAGAATCAATTAGAAACAAAGTTCAGTTTGTTGTCTATGTAATTCCGAGAAAAGATGACTTTTCGAATTATGGTTTATGGATTGAAATTAGAAGTTTGGAATAAAGTGTCAGACTTATGTTGGAAGATGTTCCAAAGAGTATATGTCTGCTAATGAAAGTTTAGTGATTAAGAGTGAGGGAGACTAGAAAATTGTTTTCTGCTTGCAATCCTCTTCATAAAGATCATAATATTTTCATGAAAGAAACTTCTGAAAGAGCATTTTCCCTCATGTGTGGTTTTGGTAATTGAATGACAATCTCTATGGACTAATGTTTGCTTTTGAGATATCATTATAGATCATGTCCATGGAATTGTGGAGTTCATGTGTTGGACTCTTGAAGCATATTGCAAGTATGTCTTGAAGGATTCAAGACATCATATTAGTGAAGAAATGTTGGAAGATACAAGGTTGATCAAGATGTTGATCAACACACAAAGCTACAAGATGTACCAAGAGCGATCATGTATCTCTTGGGATGGTAAACACTTGTCCGCATAGCTTTGTGAACTAACCCATGATATATGTGTGTGTGGTATCTTTATATGAGGTTAGGTATCTTCCCATGGGATTGCATCAAATGAAGATCACATATAGCTCATGGAGGATGACGTCATGTGGTGATCGTCATCAAGGTGAGTTGTGCAAGACCAAGAGAAGCTTTCTCGAAAAGATCCTATGCTTGGTGCTTGCATTGGATACATGAAGACGAAGCTTAGCGAGACTCTCCCATTGTGAGCATGGGGGAGTATTTGGAGAAGTCTTCATCAAGCAAGTGATTGGACGCGCAATCAAGAAAGATGATCCACTTGAAGAAATCAAGATAGTCATCATCCAACCCAAGTGGAATGCTCAAGGCAAAGGTATGATCTTGATAGGGCTATAGGATAGATAGGCGTACTATCAAGAGGGGCTCTCAAGTTGGTAACTTGATCGCATTCTTGTGGAGAGCTCAAACCTTTGCATACTTGGCATATCATATTTCTTGGTTCTTATTTGGCTTTTATGTTGGTGAGGAATTATAGCTTGGTTCATCTCCATGTCAAGCTCTAGTTCATCGAAATCGGTTTTACTTTGGGCAACTTGTTGCGTTTTCGGTGGCGGAAATATTGCCGGTTCTTCCTTGAGGAAAGTCCCACACCTTGCCATGTGTGGAGATTTTACTCTATTTATGGGATGCAATATTTTTTGTTGGGTAGTCATCGTCGCCATCTTTCCAACAAAATTGGTCTCACCTCATTTGGAGTTCATTTGCAAAAGTTATAACAGTTTTCGTTTTGGTGTTCTGCTGAGTCGGATTATTGGGACTGGATATTCCGCCCTACCTACCGGAATTTCCGGTTCCCCAGCTCATCCAAGAAAACGGCTAAGGAAAGGAGAAAAAGGGTTCTGACTCCAGTCGGAAATTGTGCTCGGAAATTTCCATATACCGGAATTTCCGAGTGCCCCCAGAAAAGTCCTCCAGAAATGGCTAAGGAAAAGTTTGGCTTGCTTCTGACTCCAGCCGGAATTTCCGGGCTCTCTTAGACCGGAATTTCCGGGTGGCCGGAATTTCCGGGTCTCTCTAGACCGGAATTTCCGGTTGACCGGAAATTCCGGGTCTAACTTATACCAGAATTTCCGGGTGTCAAAACAGCCAACGGCTATATTTCCTGGAGAGGTATAAATACCTCTCCCCTTCTTCTTTCTCAGCTAATCTAAGGCAGCACGTTTTCCCCCTCTCTCCTACTCCATTGTTGACCTTGGAAAGCTCACTTCCCTCTCAATCCCTTCATTGAATCTTCCATATTCTTTAGGGAAAGTTGAGAGGAGATCTAGATCTACAATCCTACCAATCCATCTCTCCTCTAAGTGAGGGGAACTTAGTGGATCTAGTTCTTGGAGTTCCTTTGTGGTTCTTCTTATTTGTTCTTCCTCTCTTCTCCCCCCATAAGCATTAGTTGCTTTTGGTGGGATTTGGGAGTGAAGGATTTGACTCCTTTGTGGTTTCCTTTGTTCTTCCTCTCTTATTCCCCCATAAACATTTGTTGTTGTGTTGGAATTTGAGAGTGAAGGACTTGAGCACTTCGTGTGCTCTTGCCATTGCATTTGCATCGGTTTGAGCCCTCCACGAGGATTCGTCGTGGTATTACTTGTGAGCTTGTTACTCTTGGGTCTTTGGACCCTAGACGCCTTTTGTGGCCGGCCTTTTGTGGCCAAGACCTTTTGTGGTCAAGACCTTTTGTGGTCACTTGAGAACCCCCAATTAAGTTGTGGGTGTGTGCCTCAAGACTTGGGAGCCCCCAATTAAGTTGTGGGTGTGTGCCTCAAGAGTTGTACGGGATTCGATCTCCGCCCCAAAGGAGATCAATAGTGGAAGGTGAACTCGAACCTTTTGTGGTTGAGTTCATCAGGAGAAGAAGGTGAGCCTTTGTGGCGTTGCGGCTAACCTGTTGTGGTTGCGCACACCTCTCCAAACGAGACGTACACCTTTGGGTGGAACTCGGGAATACATCCTCGTCTCCGCGTGCCTCGGTTATCTCTATACCCGAGCTCTTTACTTATGCACTTTACATTGTGATAGCCTTCGTGCTTGAAGTCATATATCTTGCTATCATCTTGTTACTAGTATTGCTTAGCTTAAGTTGTTGGTGCACATAGGTGAGCCTAGTTTACATATCTAGGTTGTATGCTTGTTAAAGTAAACCTCTAGTTTTATTCCGCCTTTATCAAGCATACCGGAATTTCCGGATCATCTGTGTACCGGATATTCCGGCCTCTCGGAATTTCCGGTCACTCTTGGACCGGATATTCCGGCTCCTCGGAAAAGTTTTTAAATCGCCTATTCACCCCCCCCCCTCTAGGCGACGTCTATCCGTTCAATTGGTATCAGAGCCGTGTTATCTCATTATTAGGACTAACCGCCTAGAGATAAAGATGTCGTTTAGAGATCTAGTGCACAATCCCACTTATAGATTCGATGGCACAAATTATGATGTTTGGAAAATTCGCATGCTTAATCTTTTTAGAGACATGGGTTCTAATTTAGAGAGTATTGTAGATATGGGTTTTTCTCCTCCAAAGGATTCTCAAGAATTATCTTTAGAGGATGAGAAAAACTCTTATCTCGATACTCTAGCATCTAATGGTCTTATATGTGCTTTGAGCGATGTAGTCCTTGCGTCGATCATGCCTTTTCGGAGCGCTCATGAATTATGGACAAAACTTCAAGATATATACGAGGTGTCCAACATTTCCAAGGATGATTGTCCTCCTTCCACATCCGGTCGTGATGAGCCCACGACTTCTTCCACTTCACCGACATGTGGTTTGCCACAAGGTAATGATATGGTGAGTGGTGATAGAAATTGCATTTTTGATGGTGAATCCACTATTGACTATACTTCTCACCCATCTTGTTGCAATGCTCTATCTTTGGACTTAAACACCTCTAGCACTTCAAATGGCATACATGCTAGTGTTGATAGTCCTTGCATATCATGTAGTAGTTGTTTAACTAAATCTCATGATGATATGCTTCCCTTGTCTTGTTGCCATGATCAAAGTGTTTCTATTTCCTCTAGTACTTGTTTGGCTAACAATGTAGAGGAATACCAACAATTGTTGGAACAAGACTTGGACCTCAATGGTGTTTCAAGTAACTCCTCATCATCTTCATCCACTACCCACATTTGCCTTATGGCTAAGGAGTATAAGGTAGGTCCTACCGTGCACTCCAATATATCTCATGGTGATGATGATGATGATGTTGATGATGATACTAGTCTTGAAATCAAACAAGAAATTATTGCTTTTGATCATTTCATGACTAACTTGCAAGGAGTTGGCAAGAAACACTTTGGCTCTCTTATGAGCCGTATAGGTGAGCTTGAGGATGTTCTTGAGCTAAAAGGTGAGATTGAGAGAGCAGATGCCTATGAAAAGGTATCTCTTCAATCATCTCTAGAAGATGAACAAGAAACTAATGCTCACCTTCAAGAGCAACTTGAAACTATCATGGAGTCTCATAACTCCAAAATTGCTAAACTCACTAAAGAACATGAACATGCTATTGCTAAATGTAATGTGCTTAGTAAACAAAATGCTAAGTTAAATAATGAGCTTGTCATGTTGTCTCCTTCCACTTCTAATGATAATGATGCTTGTGCTACTAACCCCACTTTGTGTGAAGCATCTATTTTGAAGGAGAATGTTGAGCTAAGAGCTCAACTTGATTTGCTAACTAGTAAGTATGGGAAATTGGAAGAAACTCATGAAAACCTTTTTAGCTCTAATGAGGATCTCCTAGCATCCCATGCTAAGCTAAAGTTAGCTCATGAGGCGGTCACAACGAAGGTAAAATCTTGTGAGCCTCCTATGGTCACTAGCACAAACTCTACTACTAATGCTTTATTGCAATGTGCTAGTACTAGTAATTCTACATCACATACCATTGCTAAATCTTGTGATGAATTACATTCCTTGCCTTGTTGCTCTAACAATGTAGCATCTACTTCCTCTAGTATTTGTGTTGAAACTAACCGTGTAGAGGAACTCAAAGAGCTCAAGGCACAAGTCACTTCTTTGAAGAAAGACTTGAAGAAGTGTCATGAAGGGAAGTCCACCCTCGACAACATGTTGAGAGTGCAACAACTTCCTCATGACAAGAGTGGACTTGGATTCAACTCCAACAACAAGAACAAGTCCAAGAACAAGATGAAGCACAAGTTCGTCAAGAAGAAGGGCCAAGAACAAGTTATTGATTCGGCCAAGATTGTGTGCTTCAAGTGCAAGGTTGAAGGGCACCATGTGAGATCTTGCCCTTTGAAGAAGAAGCCTCTTAGTGAGAAGCAACAAGGGAAGCAACCTCAAGTTCAAACTCAAGCTTCCCAAGTTGAAGAACCTTCCCTTCCCAAGAAGAAAGGTAAAAGCCGCCTTTGCTACAAATGTCGTGGGAAGGATCACTTTGCTTCTTCGTGCACTCATGGTACCTTATACAACCCTCCTACTATTGATAATGTTCATTCTCTTCGGAAGGATAAGGTTGGCAATGTGTTTGCCAAATCTATTGGTACTCAAAGTGGTGTCAAGAAAAGAACCATTTGGGTTGCCAAACCTATTGTGACTAACCTCTTAGGACCCAACTTAGTTGGGGACCAACAAGCTCAAACTTGATCAATAGGTGTAATCGGAGGACATTGGAGACTTGACTACATCATGAAGAATTAAGGGATCTTCATCAATCATATTCTCTCAAGTCAAGTCAATTGGATTATATTGTCTTAGCATATATCCAATGCTCCTCCTTGCGGTAACTTGTATCTAATTCATATGTATACATTGAAAGTTACTTGCACCCTTACATGTGTTTGGTTTTGTGCCTTACTAGTGTTTCATATGTGTTGTGCACTCTACTTACTTATGTTGAGTAATCAAGCTTGTGTATGATGGTTTGCACACCATGTATGTTTGAGCCTCTTGTCTATTTGTTTTTATCTTAATTGGCTCTTTTAGGGATTTTAATGGACTATCCCATTTTGGTGGAGTGATGTGCTTTTTGGTAACTCACCCCCTTAAAATGTGTATTCATGAGGAATACCACTTAGTAGTTATATTTCAATATTATCTACTCTCTTTGTGGTATGTCTTACTCATGAGAAATTCAAATTCTAATGTTCATTAATTATCTCTTGTTGGATTTCTTTTGCCTCTTGTTACAAAGAATGGATTATCACATTATGGGGGAGTAATAAGCTATGTGCATATTACAAGCTAGAAAATGTGAACATGAGAGGTAGTGTCACCTAGAGTTGATATTGTTGATTATCTTGTTCCTAGGTGGCATGGTACTCAAACAAGTTCCATATTTGCTTAAATGCATTTTGATCAACCATCTTTTGGTATCTTGTTTGTGAGAAAGTGTCTTGATGCCTAGAATGATCATTGAATATGTGAAGTCATCAAGAATATCTAGATAAGCATGTTTTTCAATTCTTTTATTTTGCCACATGCTTATGTTTTGTGAATATGATCTTGAATACATATATGTCATATACCACCGAGAAATATCTCCATACAATCATTGTCTTTGACAAGTGATAATTATATTTGTGGTAAAATTATTAATAATATTTACATTGGCTATTGTTAATAAATTGTCTTATCTTTATCGCCAAGCTTTGTTTTGATTTAACCACCCATTTGTCTTCTTTGCTTCATTTGAATCTTTTTGTTGCTCTACTCATAATTTGTGTTGTGCTTTCTTGAGTTAGGACAAGCAAGGATCCCATTGTTGTGCATTTACTTTCGAAGACTTAATTCTAAGTAATGCACTATTCTTGGGGGAGCTATCCTACATTGAGTAGAACATCATCCTTTTTATTGTTATCGGGTCTTATTGATTTTCTTGAACTTTGTGTTCAAAAAGATATATGGAGGGTAATGATCCCACTTGTGTGCATTTTGTATTTACATACAAGATCTTAAAAATGCACTAATCATGGGGAAGCTACTCTATACTCTTTAGAACACTATTCTTTAAATTGGTTTTTAAATTGGTTTTGTATCTTATTGCTCTTCTTGAACATGACTAATTGGTTAACAATATATATGGAAATGATGATCCCATTTTTGTGCATTTTGTATTCAAATACAAGATCATAAGTAATGCACAAATCTTGGGGGAGCAATCCTATATGTTATTCAACATTAGTTGTCTTCAATTGATTTTTGATCCCGATGACATGTCTCTTCAAAAGACAAACATTTTTCGTCTTGGTACTTTGTGCCATCATGAAAATTGTAGAGGGCTTGGTTTATTTGTTGAAACCTTACACCTCTTTGTGGAGTTGGCTATCTCATCCCATGGTTCCTAGTCTACCTCTTTGGATGAGATAAACCTTCGAGCATGCTTGTTTGATTTATTTCTTATGCTCATTGGTTTAGCCTTAACCTTGATTTCATTTGATATCTTTTCAAATTGGTTTCTACAATCATGTGTTGGTTTGAGTCTTTTGATACAATGAGGACAAATCCTTCTCTTGCCACACTTTTGTGTAGCTTCTTGATTTAATTGGTGTTTTGTCTAAATTGTATCTCGCTTGGTTCTTGAAAGTTTTGTGCATGCATATTTACTATTTGTATATCTTATGACATGTTTACTTTCGTTGATCCAATATATAGGATAAACTCCATCAAATCCTAAATGGCCAAGATGTGCATGAAATTCTATTTCATATCAATATGCACATATTTATGCGGAGTTTGTCCTATGTATTGTAGTTGGACTAACTACTTTGGACCCAATAAGTTTGGGTGCCATAGTGTACTTGATTTGTCTTAGGTACATGAGAGATGCATTGGAATCTTGCATCTATTTAAAGAAGATGTCTTCACCATGTGCTTCTTGGAGTCAAGATTGGATGATTGTGGACTCTCATCCTCAACACCGTCAATGCTATCTCGGTAACAAGTATCTAACTCATGCATATACTTCTATCTCTCAACCTTGTGTAGGTTGTTCTTTGGCATGAGTTTCTCTAAGTTGCATTTGATATGGTTTTTGCAAAGTTTCTTTCAAAATACATCTTCATTGCAAATGTGAGTTAGCCGGGATGATTAAACATCAAGGGGAATATATATTTATATATAATCATTCTCATGATTCACGGATCCCCAATATGTTAATCTAGCAAATTCGTTTCAAAATCTCTCATGTGCAATATTGATGAATTCTCTTAAACCATTTGCCTCTTGTGATATTTGTTTTGTGTCTCGAAGTATCCCAACTATCACTTATCCTATGTGGGTATTTGTGATGCTTTGAGAACTTGGTGTTGAAAGCTCAATATAGTATGATCCCCTTCATCTATTCGTCATTGGATAAGTGCATTTGATTTCACTCATATCATGAGAAATGCATAAATCATGAAGGAGATCTTATTATGTTACCTTTCCAAAGCCTTTCGCCCATTTCGGCAATCGTTGTCAATATATAAATCCCCTTGATGTGTAATCATCCCGGCTTACTCACATTAGCAATGAAGATATTTTGAAAGAAACTTTGCAAAAACCATATCAAATGCAACTTAGAGAAACTCATGCAAAAGAACAACCTACACAAGGTTGAGAGCTAGAAGTATATGCATGAGTTAGATACTTGTTACCGAGATAGCATTGACGGTGTAGAAGATGGGAGTTCACAATCATCCAAGTTTGGCTCCAAGAAGCCCATGGTGAAGACATCTTCTTTAAAAAGAGGCAAGCTTCCAATGCATCTCCCATGTACCTAAAAGAAATCAAGTACACTATGGTGCCCAAACTAATTGGGTCCAAAGTAGTTAGACCAACTACAATACATAGGACAAACTCCACATAAATATGTGCATATTGATATGAAATAGAATTTCATGCACATCTTAGCCATTTAGGATTAGATGGAGTTTATCCTATATATTGGATCAATGAAAGTAAGCATGCCATAAGATATACATATAGTAAATATGAATGCACAAAACTTTCAAGAACCAAACGAGATACAATTTGGACAATACACCAATTAAATCAAGAGGTTACACAAAATAGTGGCAAGAGAAAGATTTGTCCTCATTGTATCAAAGACTCAAATCAACACATGATTGGAGAAACCAATTTGAAAACATATTAAATGAAAACACGGTCAAGGCTAAACCAATGAGCATAAGAAATAAATCAAACAAACATGTTTGAAGGTTTCTCTCGTCCAAGAAGGTATACTAAGAACCATGTGATGAGATAGCCAACTCCACAAAGAAGAGTACGGTTCAAACAAATAAACCAAGCCCTCTACACTTTTCATGATGGCACAAAGTACCAAGACGAAAAATGTTTGTCTTCCAAAGAGACATGTCATCGGGATAAAAAACCAACTGAAGATTACTAATGTTCAATAACGTATAAGATTGCTCCCCCAAGATTTGTGCATTATTTATGATCTTGTATATGAATACAAAATGCACACAAATGAGATCATTCTTATCCATATACATTGTTAAAACATTAGTCATGTTCAAGAAGAGTAATAAGATACCAAACCAATTTAAAGAATATTGTTCTAAAGAGTAAAGAGTAGCTTCCCCATGATTAGTGCATTATTTGAGATCTTGTATGTAAATACAAAATGCACACAAGTGGGATCATTACCCTCCATATATCCTTTTGAGCGCAAAGTTCAAGAAAAGCAATAAGACCCGATAACAATTAAAAGGATGATGTTCTACTCAATGTAGGATAGCTCCCCCAAGGATGGTGCATTACTTAGAATTAAGTGGGAGGAAGGTAGATCTCGATGATATTGTTGATCCTGAACTCAAGATTTCGAGTGGCGCAACGGAAGCAATTCCAGAAACGTCCTCCGTGGATGGAGTGGGAGAAATTGTCGAGGAAAGTATTCTACCTCGTAGGTCTGGTAGATCTCGGATCGCACCAGAATGGTATGGCAACATGGTTTGCACCGTCATGTTAATTGAACAAGACGAACCAACAAACTACAAGGAGGCAATGGTGAGTCTAGAGTCCGAGAAATGGCTGGAAGCCATGAAATCCGAAATAGGATTCATGTATGATAACAAAGTGTGGACTTTGATGGATATTCCCGAAGGGCGCAAGGTCGTCGAGAATAAATGGATCTTTAAGAAGAAGACTGATGCTGATGGTAATGTGACCGTCTATAAAGCTCGGCTTGTTGCAAAAGGTTTCCGACAAGTTCATGGGATTGACTACGATGAAAAAATTTCACCGGTAGCGATGCTTAAGTCTATTCGGATTTCGTTAGCAGTTGCTGCCTATTATGATTATGAAATCTGGCAGATGGACGTCAAAACAGCCTTCCTAAATGGAAACATTTAGGAAGAGTTGTACATGGTACAACCGGAAGGTTTTGTCGATCCAGGAAATGCTAACAAGGTATGCAATTTTCAGCGATCCATCTATAGATTGAAGCAAGCATCTCGGAGCTGGAATCTTCGCTTTGATGAGGTAATCAAAGGTTTTGGATTTGTCCAAAATTTGGAAGAGACATGCATTTACAAGAAAACTAGTGGGAGCTCGGTTGTGTTCTTAGCACTATATGTAGATGACATATTGCTGATTGGGAATGATGTGGAACTTCTGAATAGCGTGAAGCAATATTTAAACAGTAAATTTTCCATGAAGGACTTAGGAGAAGCTGCATACGTCTTAGGCATAAAAATCTATCGTGATAGATCAAGACGCCTATTAGCGTTGAGTCAGAGTACTTATCTTGATAAAATACTAAAGCGTTTCGGTATGGAGAAGGCAAAGAAGGGTTCTCTGCTGGTTATCAAGAATAAAACATTGCGGAAGGCACACAGTGTCCGGTGCGGAAGTGGATAAGGCCGATATGACTAAACATCCTTATGCTTCAGCCATAGGATCAATTATGTATGCAATGTTGAGTACTAGGCCTAATGTGGTATTAGCTCTAAGTTTGACAAGCCGGTTCCAGAGTAATCCTGGAATGGCGCATTGGATTGCTGTTAAGAGCATTCTTAAGTATCTCAATAAGACAAAGGAAATGTTCCTTGTCCGTGGTGGCTGCGATGAAGACCTTGGCATAACAGGTTATGTGGATGCAAGTTTCTGCTCAGACCCCGATGACTCTAAGTCACAGACAGGTTATGTGTTCAAGGTGAATGGAGGCGCCGTGTGCTGGAGAAGTGGGAAGCAACCCATTGTCGCACAATCTACAATGGAGTCGGAGTACATTGCTGCTTGCGAAGCCACGAATGAAGCTGTGTGGCTGAGGAAGTTCGTCATTGAACTTGGAGTGTTCCCGAGCGTGCATGACCCCGTGATCCTCTTCTGTGACAATACGGGTGCCATTGCTAACGCCAAGGAGCCAAGGTCTCACTTCACCGCCAAACAAATTATCCGACGCTTCCATCTGATACGTCAGTACGTACAAGGAGGCGATGTGAAGATTTGCAAAGTGCATACGGATCTGAATGTGGCAGATCCGCTGACGAAGCCTCTCCCGCTTGACAAGCATGAAAAACACCAGTTAGCTATGGGTGTTAAGCTTTTACCAAGTTGTAATCTAGATTAATTTGTACTCTAGTGCAAGTGGGAGACTGAAGGAGATATGCCCTAGAGGTAATTAATAAAGTGTATTCTTTATCATATCTCGTTTGTTCATAATAGGTTTTTGTGTCATGCTATAACCGTATTAAGCGGAAACATTAATACTGGTGTGATGCATAAACAACCAGGTCCCTAGTAGCCTCTACTAAGACTAGTTTCGGTGCACAATTGATGGCCGAGGTTTCCCGATCATAGGGCATGGCGCCGGTCGGCAATGGAAGTCATATCGTTGGAGAACGATGTGATGGACATACCCAGATTTGGAGGACGTAGTCGTTACGCCTTTGACCGTGAGACCAACTCTTATTGTTATTCCTGGAAGATACTTTGATCGCACCAAACGTCGTATCTTATTTAGTATGACAATAACGGTGATACTTTTGGGTATCGGAAGGGAGTAGTTGAGACGAGGGGTCAAGAGCAGGATTTGCCAGTCCGCACAGCAGGATAGATACTCTAGGGCCCACTCGGTGAGATCATGTCTAATGAGTTTGCAAGCATGTGACTAGGTCACGGAGACATGAAATCATAGACGAGTAGAAGATAGCGTTGTCGGTAACGAGGTCAAGCTAGGTATGGAGATATCTATGGAACGACGCTCGGACACGCTAAGTATCGCCATGGCAAAAGGTTTAAGACTTTGCGTTCGGGTTTGATAGATGAAAGCCATTCGTTATATCACAGAGATAAATTCATGGGGTCTTGATCGTACATGTTATTATATCGAACCGCTAGGGTAACACACTTAAGGGGTTTCTACAAGACAAACGGAAAGGAAAGAGATCACCGGGAACGTCCCAGGAGAGGTCCGATGGAGATCGGGCAGCGACGAAAGAGTTTTCGGAGCTAGAATAAATTATATATAATATGTTTGATATTAATTAGTGTAATTAATGTCTAAATATGATTTTATATATTTATTTTCGAATTTATTTAGGCTGATTTCCCTAAATGGGCCTTCTGGTCGAAAGAAGGCCCAAGAGGGGAAAATTCCCTAGGGGAATTCGGTGGGGGCCTGGGGGCCGACCCAAGTGGGTCAAGAGGCCCACTAGGGGGCCGGCGCACCCAGCCATGCCGCACCAGGCATGTGGGATTAGTCTCACATTGCCTGGTGAGGAGGTTGGCTCCCCGCTGGGAGCCTATATAAGAAGGGGCACCCCTGGCCTTTTAATTCACCAAATAATTCCCCAATTCTCTCTCGATCTCATGATTCCCTTTGTCGGAGTTGTGCCGAGTTGAGAGGGGGATCTCTTCCACCATAGCCCGCTGCCGCGCTGCTGGTGTTCGGGTCCAAGTCTTCCGCTGCTTGTCCTGGACTGGAGTTTCGGAGGCCGTCGTTTCCACCGTACGTGTGTAACGCCATGTGAGGTGCTGCGCTAGCGGTACTCGGAGGTCTGCTTCCTCTACACGACCTTGAGGTCGGCTTCGTCGGTCTTCATCGACAATGTTTGTGCGGGAACGTAATCCCCGCTTTCGGTCTACAAGGGTATGTATTCCGATCTTTGTTCGAACTACTATATCTGCATAGAACATATCTTGGCATGTTTTAGGGATATCGTTGCTAGGAGTTTTTTTGTTTTCTGCACACGATCCCCTTCATGAGTACCATGTCACCTAGGAACAAGATAATCAACAATATCAACTCTAGGTGACACTACCTCAGATGTTCACATTTTCTAGGCTTGTAATATGCACATAGCTTATTACTCCCCCATAATGTGATAATCCTTTCTTTGTTAACAAGAGGCAAAATAAATCCAACAAGAGATAATTAATGGACATTAGAATTTGAATTTCTCATGAGTAAGACATACCACAAAGAGAGTAGATAATATTGAAATATCACCACTAAGTGGTATTCCTCATGATTACACATTTTAGGGTGGTGATTTACCAAAAAGCACATCACTCCCCCAAAATGGGATAGTCCATTAATATCCCTAAAAGAGCCAATTAACATGAAAGCAAATAGTCAAGAGGCTCAAAGCATATATGGTGTGCAACCCAACATACACAAGCTTGATTACTGAATCAAAAGTAAGTAGAGTGCACAACACATATAAAACATTAGTAAGGTACAAAACCAAACACATGCAAGGGGTGCAAGTAACTTTGAATGTATACATATGAATTAAATAAGTTACCGCAAGGAGGAGCAATGGATATATGCTAAGACAATATAATCCAATTGACTTGACTTGAGACAATATGAATGATGAAGATCCCTTAATTCTTCATGATGTAGTCAAGTCTCCAATGTCCTCCGCTTACACCTATTGATCAAGTTTTACCTTGTTGGTCACCAACCAAGTTGGGTCCTAAGAGGTTAGTCACAATATGCTTGGCAACCCAAATGGTTCTTTCTTGACACCCCTTTGAGTGCCAATAACATTTGCAAACACATTGCCAACCTTATCCTTCCGAAGAGAATGAACATTATCAATAGTAGTGGGGTTGGATACGAAACCATGAGTGCATGAAGAAGCAAAGTGATCCTTCCCACGAAATTTGTAGCAAAGTCGGCTTTTACCTTTCTTCTTGGGAAGGGAAGGTTCTTCAACTTGGGAAGCATTAGTTTGAACTTGAGGTTGCTTCCCTTGTTGCTTCTCACTAAGAGGCTTCTTCTTCAATGGGAAAGATCTAACATGGTGCCCTTCAACTTTGCACTTGAAGCACACAACCTTGGCCGAATCAATAACTTGTCATTGGCCCTTCTTCTTGATGAACTTGTGCTTCTTCTTGATATTGGACTTGTTCTTGTTATTGGAGTTGAATCCAAGTCCACTCTTGTCATGAGGAAGTTGTTGCACTCTCAACATGTTGTCGAGGGTGGACTTCCCTTCATGACACTTCTTCAAGTCTTTCTTCAAGGAAGTGACTTGTGCCTTGAGATCTTTGAGTTCCTCTACATGGTTTGTTTCAACACATATACTAGAGGAAGTAGTAGCTACATTGTTAGAGCAACAAGGCAAGGAAAGTAATTCATCACAAGATCTAGCAATAGTATGTGATGTAGAATTACTAGTACTAGCACAATGCAATAAAGCATTAGAAGTAGAAGTTGTGCTAGTGTCCACAAGAGGCTCACAAGATTTTACCTTCGTAGTGACCGCCTCATGAGCTAACTTTAGCCTAGCATGGGATGCTAGAAGATCCTCATTAGAGCTTGAAAGATTTTCATAATTTTCTTCCAATATCCCATACTTTCTAGTTAGCAAATCAAGTTGAGCCCTTAGCTCAACATTCTCCTTCAAAATAGATGCTTCACATGAAGTGGAGTTAGTAGCACACGCATCATTCACGATAGCAATGGAAGAAGACATCATGACGAGCTCATTGTTTAACTTTGCATTTTCTTTACTAAGCACATCACATTTAGCAATAGCATGGTCATGTTTTTTAGTGAGTTTAGCAATTTTGGAGTTTTGAGACTCCATGATAGTTTCAAGTTGCTCTTGAAGGTGAGCATTAGTTTCTTGTTCATCTTCTAGAGATGATTGAAGAGATACCTTTTCATAGGCATCTTCTCTCTCAATCTCATCTTTTAGCTCAAGAACATCCTAAAGCTCACCTATACGGCTCATAAGAGAGTCAAAGTGTTTCTTGCCAACTCCTTGCAAGTTAGTCATGAAATGATCAAAAGCAATAATTTCTTGTTTGATTTAGACTAGTATCATCATCAACATCATCATCATGAGATATATTGAAGTACACGGTAGGAGGAGAAAATTGCAAATAACCACCACAATTGTGCCTAGGGTTTCAAAAAACCACCATGTCTTCGTTTTTAGCAAAAACCACTCTTTCCAGGTCTGATTGTCGCAAATAGCACTAATATTTCTTTAAGCGCGTTGTAACGACGAATCTGACCGGTGGACCCCATTGTCAGGCTGACGTGGCACAACAAGAAAAGGTTAAAGGACACTCATAGTGTAGAAATTTTAAATTTGGATTACTTTGCAAAACTACAGTGGGCCAGAGTTGTCAGCTGTCAGTAAACAATCAACTTAAAAAACAAATCGCCGGTCAGAGATCCATGAACTGTCGTCGGAGAACCAGCTCCGAGCAGCACGGCCGTCCGCCCTCATGGATTCCTCGCCTTCAGCTGTGGTGACTCGAGCTCGTGGCCAGGAGGACGCGCGGGTGCGGGCGGCTCGACCCTAGTTCCCCTCGCAGGTCCTCGACCGTGGGGAAGAGTCGCCGTTCGCATGTGAGGTCCACGGTCCTCCCCAACCCGCCGCCGCCCCTCGAATACCTCGCCTCCCGCCGCCGGGCCTCGCTGGGTTCTCGGCCTCGCCTGCGCCATGGACGACACCGGGCCCAGCAAGAAGGGCAAGACCAACACGGGATGGCGCGGGAGGCCGTCCGTCGCAACGCGGGGAGGTGCGATGCGTTCTGGAGCGAGTGCGCCGACAACGACGACCTCCCCCTCTACCATGACGGTCTCGAGGAGCGTGCGGTGGTCGGAACCTTCGGCCTCGGCCAGCAGGATCTCCATGTAGGCGGTGGCCACGACGAAGAGCACCTCCGGCCCGGCGCGGCCCGGCGCGTCGGCAACCCCCACGAAGAGCTCCTGAGCTCTGACGTCCACCGGCGACCGCGTCGAGAAGAGCGCCTCTCCTGACCACGATGGCGGCTGCCGCGCGGCTCGCGACGCCGAGCTCGTCGACGACCGTGTGGACGGCGTCTGCGTGCGGAGCCCGGCGGCGGTGGGGATTCCGGTTTCTCCGGAAGGGATAAGACATGGAGTAGACATTTTACAAAATAGGCCCTGTACATTTAATAAATTGTGAAGATTTCTTTGGCAGCCTACCAATGGGGTCCACCGGTCAGATTCGTCGTTACAACGCGCTTAAAGAAATATTAGTGCTATTTGCGACAATCAGAACTGAAAAGAGTGGTTTTTGCTAAAAAACGAAGACATGGTGGTTTTTTGAAACCCTAGTCACAATTGTGGTGGTTATTTGCAATTTTCTCCGGTAGGAGATACCTTAAACTCCTTAGCCATAAGGCAAAGGTGAGTAGTGGATGAAGACGATGAAGAGAAACTTGAAGCACCATTGAGGTCCAAGTCTTTTTCCAACAATTGTTGGGATTTCTCTACATTGTTAGGCAAACAAGTACTAGAGGAAATAGAAGCATTTTGATCATGGCAACAAGACAAGGAAAGCATATCATCATGAGATTTAGTTAAGCAACTATTACTTGATATGCAAGGACTATCAACACTAGCATGTATGACATTTGGAGTGCTAGAGGTGTTTAAGTCCAAAGATAGAGCGTTGCAATAAGATGAGTGTGAAGTATAGTTAATAGTAGATTCACCATCAAAAATGCAATTTCTATCACCACTCACCATATCATTACCTTGTGGCAAACCACATGTTGGTGAAGTGGAAGAAGACGTGAGCTCATCACGACCGGATGTGGAAGGAGGACAATAGTGCTTGGAAATGTTGGACACCTCATATATATCTTGAAGTTTTGTCCATAATTCATGAGCGCTCCAAAATGGCATGATTGACGCAAGGACTACATCGCACAAAGCACATATAAGACCATTAGATGGTAGAGTATCGAGATAAGAGTTTTTCTCATCCTCTAAAGATAATTCTTGTGAATCATTTGGAGGAGAAAAACCCATATCTGCAATACTCTCTAAATTTGAACCCATGTCTCTAAAAAGATTAAGCATGCGAATTTTCCAAACATCATAATTTGTGCCATCGAATCTATAAGAGGGATTGTGCACTAGATATCTAAACGACATCTTTATCTCTAGGCGGTTAGTCCTAATAATGAGATAACCTGGCTCTGATACCAATTGAACGGATAGACGTCGCCTAGAGGGGGGGGGGGGGTGAATAGGAGATTTAAAACTTTTTCCGAGGAGGCGGAATATCCGGTCCGAGAATGACCCGGAAATTCCGGTATGCTTGATAAAAACGGAATAAAACTAGATGTTTAATTTAACAAACATACAACCTAGATAAATATACTAGGCTCACCTATGTGCACCAACAACTTATGCTAAGCAATACAAGAACCAAGGTGATAGCTAGCAAGATAGATAACTTCAAGCATGAAGGCTATCACAATGTAAAGTGCATAAGTAAAGAGCTCGAGTACAGAAATAACCGAGACACGTGGAGACGAGGATGTATTCCCGAGTTCCACCCAAGAGTGTACGTCTCGTTTGGAGAGGTGTGCGCAACCACAACAGGTTAGCCGCAACGTCACAAAGGCTCACCTTCTTCTCCTGATGAACTCAACCACAAAAGGCTGCGAGTTCACCTTCCACTATTGATCTCCTTTGGGGCGGATATCGAATCCCGTACAACTCTTGAGGCACACACCCACAACTTAATTGGGGGCTCTCAAGTGATCACAAAAGGTCTTGGCCACAAAAGGCCAGCCAGAAAAGGCGTCTAGGGTCCAAAGACCCAAGAGTAACAAGTTCACAAGTATCACCACCACGAATCCTCGTGGAGGGCTCAAACCAATGCAAATGCAATGGCAAGAGCACACAAAGTGCTCAAGTCCTTCACTCTCAAATTCCAACAAAGCAACAAATGTTTATGGGGGAATAAGAGAGGAAGAATAAAGAAAAGCACAAAGGAGTCAAATCCTTCACTCCCAAATCCCACCAAAAGCAACTAATGCTTATGGGGGGAGAAGAGAGGAAGAACAAAGGAGAAGAACCACAAAAGAACTCCAAGATCTAGACCCACTAGGTTCACCTCACTTAGAGGAGAGATGGATTGGTGGAAATGTGGATCTAGATCCCCTCTCTCTTTTCCCTCAAGAAATAGCAATTCATTGGAGGGATTGAGAGATCTCAAATCTTTGTTGGTCAACAATGGAGGAGGGGAGAGAGCACCAAAACTTGGGAACCATTGGGAAAGATGACCCCTTAAATAGGTTCCCAACAAATCTGCCCGTTGGAGACAGTTTTTCTCACTTGGGCTGGAAGTTCCGGGCTTACCCTGGAACTTCCGGACCCCACAGACACCCCAAAACGCGCCCGGGAAGTGCACTCTGGACAAACCGGAAGTTTGGGCGGAAGTTTGACCGGATCTTTACGGCCGGCCGGAACTTCCGGCCTAGGGCCGGAATTTCCGCCCCTAGCAGAAACGTCAACACGAAAACGATGATATCTTGACCATCCAAACTCCGTTTTCGATGATTTTTGGCTCGTTGGAATCAACATGAAGAGCTCTATAAGATCATACAGAGAACCATCATAGTGCAACAAGTGAGGTTAAAACCAAATGGAGAAATGCAACATCTCTAGATAAGAGAACAACCGGTAAAACCTATAACATAAAAAACGCAACAAGTTCTCCAAAGTAAAACCGTTTTCGATGAACTAGAGCTTGACATGGAGATGAACCAAGCTCTAATTACTCACAAGGATAAAAGCCAAATAAGAACCAAGAAATATGATATGCCAAGTATGCAAAGGTTTGAGCTCTTCACAACGATGCGATCAAGTTACTCACTTGAGAGTCCCTCTTGATAGTACGCCTATATATCCTATAGCCCTATCAAGATCATACCTTTGCCTTGAGCATTCCGCTTGAGTTAGATGATGACTATCTTGATCTGTCCAAGTGGTTCATCTTTTATTGATTGCACGTTCAAGCACATGTTTGATGAAGACTTCTCCAAATACTCCCACATACCCATAATGGGAGAGTCTCGCTAGGCTCCGTCTTCATGTATCCATAGAAAGATCCAAGCATAGGATCTCTTTAAGAAGCTTCTCTTGGTCTTGCACTTCTCAACCTCGATGACGATCACCACATGGCGTCATCCTCCATGAGCTATAAGAAATCTTCATTTGTTGCAAGCCCATGGGGAAGATATCTAACCTCATATAAAGATACCACACAAACATATATCATGGGTTAGTTCACAAAGCTATACGGACATGTGTTTACCATCCCAAGAGATACAAGATCCCTATTGGTACATCTTGTAGCTTTGTGTGTTGATCAACATCTTGATCAACATTGTATCTTCCAACATTTCTTCCCTAATATGATGTCTTGAATACTTCAAGACATACTTGCAATATGCTCAACACATGACCATCCATCATATACATCCTTGAATGGAACCTTGGTCACCAAATAAGCTTCTAGAGTCCAAATGAACTCCATTATTCCCATGGACACGATCTATAAAGATATCTCAATGCAAACATTAGTGCATAGGGATTGTCATTTAATTACCAAAACCACACATGAGGAAAATGCTCTTTCAATATCACTCCCAGCTTTTGGGTTTGGAAGTGCGTCGTGTGGGTTTTCCTCTAACACAGGATGTAAGACCCCATGTCGTTCCGTCGCCAACCGATTTCACCAGTAAAACTTGGTTTTCCAACCAAAGCGGGATTTGGGAAAGTATTTCTCATAAAAATATTTTGGTCGGACGACTTGGTGGTCGTCGAGTTTTTCTTCTAAAACCCTAACCCAAACCTCTACCCTCGGCGACTTGCGGAGTACGTATTTTATACGTGTTCAGTCTTGCTTTATTTGTGGTTTTCAGAACCTGTGATATATGACAACTCTGAGGAGGTAGAGGTTGGTGCTTATGATGAATCTGGTGCTTGTGCTGATTTTGGCCTTGTTGAAGTGGAATATGACTATGGGGAGGCGGATGTCCAAGACTATAAGGAGTAGATTCCTCAAAAGAAAATTAGAATGCTTATAGTCTAAGCGATCGACGGCACCTTGTTGTGAGCCGTTAGTCGAAAATATACACCTCGTGTGTCGTTTAAATAAAGGACACCGTCTATATATGGTGGAAGTTTCCACTTTGTACATGATATTGTTCTCCTTGGCTGATCTTGGCGCAACTCTGAAGTGACGGTTTCCGTTACGCTTGATTTTGGCAAACGTAACGGGGCGTCACAGATCACAAAGTGGTTGCTACAGTAAAGCATTGTGTATTTTCTCTGTTTCCCTTCTAAACATAACTGGAGACGGAAAGATCTGCAACAACAAATCCAACATTTTAGAAAAGTTACCCAGGGAGATGAATGCCTGTTGTAATGGAATAGATTGTGGGCATCTGGTCCGCAAGAATGGAATAATTGGTGTAGGAACGTCTATTATGAGGCCAAGGACTGCTAATTTCGGCAACCTATAGAAATATCAAAGCAAAACAACATTTCACATTTTGTCACTTGATAACATAGGAAAAGTGAGTATAGTAAGTAATGTGTTAGATAAAGAATATTGTTGTTACCAAGCTACTAAACAGGCATTCAGAAGTGTCAATGTGCTAAGATGTTTTCAAAACTAGTTCCTTCTTTCTCCAGTACAATCATATGCGAAGCTTACTAAACTTGGAAAGAATCATTAAATAAGTTTTATTACATCTTAGTCATCTCTTATTTTAATTATTTGGTAGGGCAGTCGTAAGCTAGTGGAGTATCAGAAATTTAAGCAAAATCATGTGAGTGACTGCGTATGACCATGTTCCCATTTTAGACTGCACATAAGAATGTCAAGTAAAGATCTGTGAGTGCAAGTACCCATATTGCTATAAATTCTCAGTGAGCTTAAAGGATGCATACTAGCATATGTTCACATGTAAGAATGCCCATAAAGAGTATGGAGTAACAAGCTGATACGTACAGACATATTGCATAATGCAGAAGATCATGTTGATCTCGGCAATATTGGTGTATTTATCACGTCTTTAAGCTTCGACATGTTGTTCCCCGCCCACTGTCTCAGGTATCCTCTCGTTTTATTTAGCATTTGAGACTGACAATCCCTCTTTCCCTATGCAAGTTTTGGTGAGTCGTTGGTATAAGTAATAAAGGGAGATCAAGTCCTAGAACAAGGCTTGATTCGCTGGTCTGAGTCGATGGCACTGGACAATACTTGGGAGGACCTCATCGACCTGAAGACTTGTTTTCCTTAAGCACCGGGTCAAGCGCTTTCTCAAGGAAGGGGGAATGTTAGCGCTTCTACTTCAACTACCCGTGCCCCGATTACAACACAAGACGACGTCGGCCCACGAGCTAGACCCAGGAAGAATACGAAGTCCAATTTCCTCATCTGCGCACACGGATAAGACACGAGACAGTTTCTGAAGGATAGAATTCTTGATCGGGCCAAGCCGACATAACGATTGTAGTTAGCATTATAACAATAAAGCGATAAACTTTGAACTGTAAATTGGAAACTTAAATCACAAGATGAGGAAGTGAGGATAGCCAATAATGAATTGCAGCCAAGCATGCACAACCTCAGTTGAACTACTCCCAAAGTCTGGATGTATCAGCTCTAACGAAAGCTAACCTCCTAAAACAGCATTAATACAACGTCAACATGTTAAGGATCTATTTGTTTGGGCCTGTATCAGCTTTCCAGGAAAATAAGCTACCGATTTGAAACAAAGGCATTGGCTTCCTCGTCGGCTTTCCCAAAGCCAAACCACCTAATACACAGGGTGAGAGAAGCAAGCCAAGGGGTGCTTCCCGCAACTTCTCCACTTAAAATGTACATCTCTTTGCTCCATTTCTTCTGGTTAATAATGGGAAAATGCTACCGAGCAGTTCTTCTGCCTTTCTTTTTCTCTCTCATTTCCAAGTAATCCTTATCTGTCCCTTCCTTTTAACTTGGATGGGATCTAGATGGTTGGTTGGATACCCAATATATGGATGAATACAACCACACAAAGTCTCTAATACTTCCAACGTACAAAATGACAACTTAGACTTCGTAAATCATAAGTGAGAAATGAGTTATAAAAAGGAACTTGAGACCTAGGGCACTGTAAAGCATACTCATCAGGAATGTTTTCCTGCTTGATGAAGTCACTGCACTACTTCAACATTTTCTCTCAAAAATATAGTGTCACGACAAGAGAATAGAGTTCACTCTTGACAAACAATCTTGCAAATAAGCCACCTCCACAACTTGCATCAGCCATAATACCTCCAGTTTATTTGAGTAAAATAGTTTTAGTCATTTCAAAATGCAATTTCATACCCATATTAAAATATAATTTTCGAAAATACATTTGCAAGTACAAATGGTATAGAAATACTTCAATATATAAGTGAATTAACATAACGTGACTCGAGAAAAAAATGGATTAGAGCTAACCACAAAAAAAAGTATGGTTGTGGCTCTGCCCTGGTTGTAGGCATGTATCTTAGTAATTACATTAGGGAGTTGATAACATAGTTGCTCAGAGCTCTCTAATGAATAATCCTTAATACATTTCAATTTGTTGTTTGGCTAGCATCCCAACATTTTATATCCAAAGACAAGGTTTCACGAGAAAAGAATATTTGTGTGGCTTATGTTGTCATTTTAAAGCACCTAAGTTTGTCTTTCTTACAAACGCAAACAATGACATTTTCCCGTGGATTTAGGTGTGTGGACATAAATAGTCTCGATGTACACCCAAATGTTTTGTCATTTTCTGAAGTTTTTAAATATTTCTAAAATTTGCTTTTCTAGGGAAAGTATTGTAGTCAGTAGGCCGATCCTTCCTGTAGCGTCGGACGGATGGACGGATCGCTCGGCTCACGCTAATCATGCATTCCCTAATTAATCACGCCCACCACCCTCAAGGACGAGAGCACATACGGAGTCAGCGGGCTGAGATGCCGGAAAAGTCGCTGCCGCCGTCGTCTTCTTCGGCGACCTTCACGCCGCCCTCCTCTTCTTCGACGACTCCAATTCAGCGGCGCAGCGGCGCGTCCTTTTATTCGACGACCCCGACGCCGCCCTCCTCTACTTCGGCAACCCCGACGCAGCGGTGTAGGCCGTGCGCAGGCGAAAACTCGCCGCCGTCATCGTCTTCTCTGGCGACCCCTCATCTTCTTCACGACCCCGATGCAGCGGCGCAGGCGGCGCGCAGACGGTGCGCAGGCGAAAAGTCGTCGCCGCCGTTGTATTCTTCGGCGGCCCCGACACCGCCCTCCTCTTCTTAGGCGACACCGACACAGCGGCGCAGGCGGAGTAGCTGGTGGTGGAGTACCACGAGCGCGCGGTCAAGGTGCTCGACGTCTGCAACGCCGCCCATGACAGCGTCGAACAGGTGCCCTGCTGGGGTCGGCTCGCTGGCATCAAGGCGTCCGTGCTGCTCGCGCCAGAAGAGTTTCCATGAGGGCCAGCTCTGTCGTGGCGCCGTCGACTTGCCAAGCCATGCTTCCTCGCTGAGGTTGGCGTCATGCTCTGTCGTGGAAGCATTTTTTCAACTCGACTGAAGCAATATTTATTTCTTTGGAAACACAGTTCCAAATTATTAGAAGCACAGTTTATGTATTAAAAAATTTGTGTTGCGTAAGACCCAAATTTTACATGAACTAGAAGCATGTTCATTAGCTATTGGAAGCAAATTGTGCGGTCGATGTCAATGGAAACATAACTCTTGACACGTTGAAATAAATCAATAAGACAAGTTCTTATTTGTATTTTAAGCAAGGTTTTAATTACTACTCCCTCCATTCTGATTTAATTGACTCAGATTTAGTATAACTTGCACTAAATCTGAGTCAATTAATTTAGAACGGAGTGAGTAGATGGTAGCATTTTCTAGTTATCTCTGAAGCAGAAACAATTGCATTTTTGAACGTCCGGAAAATGATGCTTCTATGCATCAAAAACAATATTCGTTGCCTTATGCTTCCATGCTTCATGGAGAATTGTTAGCCGGATTTGCTTCAATCCAACAGGAAATGTCGCTTCTATGCATTCAAACAATAAATTAATTTGAATTTGAAGCAAGTTTTCACTAGATGGGAAGCATTTTATAGTTATCTCGGAAGCAAAAACAATTGCATTTTTGAACGCACAGAAAATTATGCTTCTATGCATGAAAAACAATATTTGTTGTCTTGTGTTTTCATGCTTCACCTGATTTGCGATCCAGCAGGAAATGACGCTTCGAGGCATTCAAACAATAAATTAATTAAGGGCTAATTAATGACCTGATTTGCTGGAGCAATTTGTTCCCTGCTTTCCGTCTCCACATGCATCACGGTGAGCGGGGGCATCAGCATTTATTCTCTGCATGGAGCTTCATTTACTCCGCAACAATCGCGCGCCGCAGATCGCACGGCTAGCTCGCATCGCATCGGGTGGCTCAGCGTTGGTATGATCGGATGGAGAAATCAGTCGTACGATGCCTAGTAGTAATGAGACTATCTAGTCCTATGCCAAAACATTGCTTCCACGAAAAGACTAATATTTGAGAAACCCGACCCCCCCCCCTCTCTCTAGGAATGGAAACCACCCCATTTAAAATTTTGTCGCCATTCACTCTCATAAGGAAATGATACTAGTCGGGTCATGTTAAATTAATCAACCATTTGCAAGGAATAGTTAGAACATAATTTAAGTAAGTTTACATGGATGTGCAGTAAGTCTTCACCCAGTAAGAATCGCTCTGAATATTTGTATTAAGTTCCGTGAGTCTTTGTATTAAGCTGAAGGGAACAAACGTATAAAGTTTATTTATCGAAAGAGGAGATCAAAACAAAATTCAAAAGAGAAAATTGTACATCACTCCTGTTTTACGGACTATGTTTTTCTTCTTAACAGTGATTCAATTCAATTCTGTGGAATTTGAGTGTAAAATTTAGTTTTCAATTGTAAACACAACTAAACAATAGAATTCAAGAAACTTTAGTTAATTTCCAATTCTGTGTTTAAATATGGACATCCAAACAGAGCATTAAGGAAATGAAATTCTAGCCCATAATTGTCTTCTCCATGGCCACTGTCCATCCTTCAACCCTAATCCCAGACGGCGACTCGGCCCATAACTTCATCACACGGCCCATTAACGCATCCCCCTCTTCACCTGTATAAATTGCCTTCCGCGTCCGCTCCCGCACGCCGCCTCCAGAAAACCCTAGCCTCCGCAGCCGCAGCGGCGCGCACCCCACTTCCTGCACCTTCCTGATCGACAGCGGCCTCGCCGGCGAGAGGACAGGATGGCGACCGAGGCACCGGCTGAAACTGCGGCCTCCACGGCGCGCACGGTGAAGGATGTCAACCCCCACGAGTTCGTCAAGGCCTACTCTGCCCATCTCAAGCGCTCCGGCAAGGTAACAAACACTCCCAGCCCTTTCAGATCCGTCGCTAGGGTCAACCCAAGTAGGGTGTTTGTTGGTCGGAATCTCACTTTTCGGGATCTTAGCGCCGTCCCATGCGATTTGTCTGCGACATCTAGCTTAAATACCCCCTTCATTTACGATTAACATTTCAATTTTCCTGCTTAGTTTAGGCCAACTAAGTCCACTTCCGTTGTATCTTCTTTCCTTGTGACGTTAGTTGTTGATTTTCTAATAGTGTAAAGCAACGCGACTGTGTTGTTGAAATCGTGTCTTGTTTGTGCTTTCTATTTGTAGATCTCATGTAAATCACTGGTGGTTCTCCTGTTGTGTGTTTGTTTCGGTCACCGTATATTGTTTGTTTCTGCTACTCCAACACTAAGAATGCAAGTTTGTGCACTTCGTACATAGAGTTGTTGACAAAAAATATGTAAAATTGATGTGTTCCATCTCACCGGTGTATATAGTTTTCTGTTTCTCAAATATCTTTCTACTTTCAGCATTCGAAGTTCATTATATATGTAACATGCTGTCGTCAAAGAATTGTCTATGTAGTAGTTATTTTAGTCACTACATACAATGCTGTAGCAGATCAGCTCTCCCTTCATGCTTGTAAGATAGTTCAACCATTTGTACCTTGTCTACTAGTGTTCTCAGCTCTGAATTTATATTTCCTCGTACAGATGGAGCTTCCAGAGTGGGTTGACATTGTCAAGACTGCAAGGTTTAAGGAGCTCCCCCCTTATGATGCTGACTGGTATTACATCAGGGCTGGTGAGTAGACCTGTTGTGCTCTTTTCATCTAGTATGCTTATTACATGTATGTTTGACTTCCTGACTTGATAATTCTGATTTGTTATCCAATGTTGTCACAGCCTCGATGGCTAGGAAGATCTACCTGAGGCAGGGTATTGGGATCGGTGGATTCCAGAAGATCTATGGTGGACGCCAGAGGAATGGGTCTCGACCCCCACACTTCTGCAAGAGCAGTGGTGCTGTTTCTCGCAACATCCTCCAGGAGTTGCAGAAGATGGGCATCGTGGATGTTGACCCCAAGGGGTAATGCATCTGCTTTTGTGTTTTATTGTTGTTCAGCCATTGTTAATTCTAACTCTTATCAAACTGTTTTTTGCTTATCTTGTTTCTGTTTTTTCTGTTACAGTGGAAGGCTTATCACCTCCCAGGGAAGGCGTGATCTTGACCAAGTTGCAGGAACTGTCCCTGCTGAATTCTGAGCAGTTGAAACCCCCTTGATAAAACCATGTTTGGTAGTAGAAATTGGCTACTGTTTTGAACCCTGCGTTTGTTATGAAAGAATTTGAAAAGTAGCATGCATCCTGTTTATGGTACAATGTGATATTGTCTGAGCTTCTAAATTAACTTCCAGTTATGTGACATTCTTATGCTTTTGAACTCTTTTGATGAAGTTTGATTATATTTCCATATTGTCAATTTAACTGGCAATTGTTTGCGTGCTGTAATGTTTATCTGGTATTGGGAGTAGGTTGCTGTCGGTTAAAATGGTGTTTAGTTATCTTAGGCCATGTATAATGGCGTGACATCAGCCTTCTCTTAGGGTTGGTAACTTGAATAATTGTCTAGGTGGCCTAGAATAATTGTCTAGGTCGTGGAGAGAAAATGAAGTAAAGGAAGGTTGCCTTCTCTTAGTTAAGAGATGATCTCTTAAACACTAATTTCACATTGTATCACTTGTTTTCCTTTAAAACGTCAATTTCATACTAAAATATAATTAATTCTCATTAATTGATAGGGATGATAATAAAAGATAATATATTTTACAACTTATAATTTCTTAATGATGTGGATGATTAAGAGAAAACATGCCTTTCTATCATTGTACATTTGTACATGCCCTTATTGAAAGATTAATCTATAGAAGTATAGTGTGTCTCTAACTGCGTTAAGTTTAACCGAAGAAAAAATGAGGTGTATACGTGGTTTGTTATGCAGTGCTTTGAAAACTTTATTAATACTATAGAACTATTCTATAAATGTTGCTTAGTAATGGACGTTGAAGGAATTTTTTTCTTGGTATATTGAAATGGCAAAAGGTGGGAAATCATCATTAACCAAAGAGCTAAACTTGTTAAAGCATCTATGATTGGTATGAGCTTGTTTGCATAGTTTTTTTAGGAGAAGCTTCTATGTGTATTGTAAGTTAAAAACACTTAATGAGAGGAAAGAAAATGTGTCTGTAAGAAAAGTACTAACCTAATATCAATGCTTATTGCTATCTTTATTATTTGAGTAAGTAATAAGGTTTAATTTTTACAGATAATTTTAGTAACTATTGAAGTGATATTAGAACTTAGTATGCAAAACACTCAGATTCTTTGTGACGCTTGGATTGATCCCAAGTCGAGCACTGGTCATACAAAGCAGCACCTACCTCATGCTTTGGAACCTAAACCTCATGCTTTTGAACCTACCTGATCTCACCAAAACCATGAGGTTTGTTCAATCTCCATGAGCTAGCAGTCGGCCTATGTTATCATATGGCCAATATTAGCAGATTGTTGGCTATGTACTTCCCATATGAGATCACAACCAATTTAAACTCCCTAATTCATATTATTGTATGGAAGGAATTTTCAAGGTGTTATGACTGTATGTAGACTTGTAGTAATTATGAGAGATTGATTTTCTGATTACAGGCTGAATTTATTGTAGCATTATTGTTATTCAATGTTGTGATAATGTAATACGGGCTGAATTTGTGATTCATAAGGAGTTAATTTGCAAAAAAGCCACGACGTATGTCCTCACCTTAACCAATATTATATAACCTTAACCAATATTATATAGTAGAGATAATAGCTGAATTTCTAAATATTGGCTAGATTGCTGGTAGCATGACGAATGTGCTGCCGCCCACCATCACTAAATATTGCTTAGTAATGGTCGTTGAATGTAAATAGTGTCACCATCATCGTGGCCCCTCTTGTGCTGCCGCCCCCATCACTATTGTAACAGAGAGCTTGCAACACTTTGAGTATGCAGTTCACCTCATCGAAATTGTTTTCGGTCTAATTTCTTGTGGATCCATTTTACAATTTGTTTTTTCTCATAGTTACTAGATTTTTGCTGGAATTTGGAAACTAGGTGGTGTAATGGTTGATTGCTTGTGTCATTTACTCTCTACTCCCTCTGTTTCTATATATATTATCTAGACACATTTTAGATTGTATGTTCACTCATTTTAGTTCACTCGTTGTGAAGAAGTTTAAACATTATATTTACTATGGGAGGGAATATATTGCAACATCTTGTTGTCCGATTTTGATTTGGATTAGTGAGGTGATCCTATTAAATGCAACATGCTGCGCATTTGTCCATGTGTACTACCACCGGGAACTCATCTCTAAATTAAAGAGCTCAACAATCGTGTGTGAGTGTTCTCCTATCCATGCTCACTTCAACCTACAGGTCTACAGGGAATGTAGGATATACATTGCTTTCAACTGTGAATGTATGACCCTTAATTAAAAAGGGCCTAATGTCTATCTGCCTTCATACCGGTGGTTAGGATTACTATTGGTATCAATAGAGGAAAATGATCAACTCTCATGATTGTTTCTGTTCGGTTTGGTTGGACCAAGTGACAGCTTTTATGGCGAGAACAAGGCATAATGTTGACAAATAGAGATCGTATAATATTTAGATTCTTTTCACACAAATCATTAATCGAAGCATCTCCATTTTTTCAATTGCATTATATCAACAAAGTGCACGCTCCATAAGGAAATAATAGCATTGTATATAGTCAAATAAGTTATGTTTTTTCTTATTTTGAGGCAAGGAAAATGACTGTTTTTATTTTCTGCAAGGTAAGGGAAATGTATATCTTCTGCATGTAAATTGTCAAAGATAATGACCAATCCTAGAAATCCCACAGAAGCATAAGGCTATTTGAGGCGAACCAAAATGCAACCTAGGGTTCCATTTCGCTCGTCGACGAAGCTCCCACTTCTCCCACCTCTGGCAACCCTCCTATTTTGTATCTTTTTTAGAGTGTTTCAAACTTCCAATTTATTCTTTGGAATGGTATGCCAGCGACGACATTCTAAAGTTATACTAAGGTTCTCCTTGTACTATGCTCAATCCGGTGACACGGGCTAGCACCGATCTCGTAAGGTGGGTGGAGTTGTGTATAAAAATGATATTCCCTCCGGCCTAGTTTGTAGGATTTAATTTGCAAATCTCTTAGCCCAAGGTGCTAGTTGATTGGAGCTAAGAAGCTGCATGCATTGGTGGTAGAGGCAACCGGCGACTAGTTGAGAAACAATTAATGTAACTGGGCCTAAAAGATAGGGGTTTGGTCGGACAAATTGTTTTTAAGATTATACCTTACAAACTAGTACAATTCCTTTGTGTGGTTACATATGTTACTCTTTCTATCTATACTAGGGCGCTACACGCTGAAACAGCAGGAACCCGCGGAGCTGCTCATGAAGCTCGATGAAATAGGGAACCGGAGAAATCACCCATGCCATGCGAAACGATTCTTTACAAAACACATAGTGTTTTCAATAGAACATAAGTGCTAATTAAACATGTTTCAGATTATGAAGGCCGCTAAGAAACACGTGCAATTGAATGCCCCGATGATTAAATTTAGCTCTATTGTTCAAGCATGAAGGATGATATTGATTTATCCCCCCAACCCACACCCCAGAACACGCACAAGCCATGCGTGTCATATATATTAAGATATTAAGATAGAAATAAATTTTGTACATCACAGATTACAGAACCCGAAGATGATCACTAGCGCTCAGCCAACTAACTTCCACAGCACATACAAAAGTTACATAACTACTCTTGAAAGCCCACACAACTTTGCCCGCTTCCATTGTTCAAAATCCACCTGATTTTTCCGACAGCCTTCGTGTGCCATTGTCGAGATTTTGTCGAAGACGCGACTGTTGCGTTCCAGCCAGATGAAGGATGCTATTGATTTATGATTTCAACGTCCGTCAAGGTAGCCTGCAAGCTAGCAACTATGGTCAGTTTAGAATTTCCTCCATGCAACCCTAAAATACACTAGGAGTAAACATACTAGTGGGGATTTTCTGATATTTAGAATAATCTCCTCCCATCCACTAAAATACACTTAAGATAAACAAGTCCGTAATATGTTGGTTTCCCCTTCAAGTTACATCCCATCCAATTAAGATCTATTTCTAAATTAATTAACTCAAATTTAGTATAACTTATACTAAATCTGAGTCAATTAATTTAGAATAGAGGGAGTTCACTGGGCAGATACTGCTTGACACTGGACAGTGGAATATGCTTATAATGTAGCACCGGACAAGCAAAGCAACCTCACAACCAGCTGAGCGAGCTAGAGTAGCTTCGCGAACTCGCTGTGAATGGGAAACCCGAAGAAGCTGAGACCCAAAGCAAAGGTCGCAAACTTGGAATCTCCAATGGCGCAAGAGACGCTCGCCTTTCCACGGCGGCGATACCCGGCGCCACACTTGCCTCCGGCCACCACCTCAGGTTAGAAAAGCTCTTCCTGCTTGCAGCCCTCACGCGCAGTGTTGCTCACCCAGACCCAGGTAAGGTGCTCGATGAAATGCGCCTGAATATGTTTTGACGCAGGGCGCGAGCGGTCGTGGACGGACGTCCCGGCGGATATCCTCGGGATCGTGGTCGGCCGCCTTCCTTGCCTCGAAGACCGCGCTAGGCTGCGCTCCGTCTGCGGCGCCTGGCGCGCGGCAGCGCGCCGCCACCGCCCGCCTCCGCCGCCTCTCCCTCTGCTCGTGCACTCCAACTTCACCTTCTCCAGCTTCGCCCCCGACGGGGCCATGACGGGGACGCGTCGCATCCTGGTGCCCAAGGAGGTGGCGGTTCTCGACGTCCGTTGCGTGGGCTCCTTCGAAGGATGGCTCGCCGGCGTGCGGCCCAACAAAGGCCGCTACTGTGGTGATGGCGAGTGCTTCTTGATGAATCCTTTCTCCCGTGATGTGGTCCATCTCCCACCTCCTTCTGCATCCTCTCATTTCGTTGATGCCTACACTAAATCTCTCCCCATCATCAGCGGCTCTGGTGTGGTTGAGTGCACCATCGGCGCTGCGCAATACGTGATGTCATTCTGCAAGGTGATTCTGTCCTCTTCGCCTGATTCTGGGTCCAAATGTGTTGTGGCTGCCATCTCTGTACATAGGAATGGAGCTAAGCTTGCTCTCTGGCGACATGGGATGACGTCGTGGTGCGTGGGCCTTGGTGGCTGCATCAGCAAGTTCAGTGATATTACCTTCTACCAGGGGAAGCTTTACATGCTCAGCAAGCTCACCACAAACCTTTATGCCTTTGAGATAACAGATGACATCGGTGGGCTAATGGTTTCTCGTGTTGAGCGCTGTGTGGCCGATCTGCCTGATGTCAAGGATAGCTACGGACAGAGGTGGAACTTAGTAGAATGGCGTGGAAAATTATTGCTTGTCGCCAGATACTCAGGTGGCGGTGAAGGCTGGCATAACATTTTTAAGGTTGGAGTATATATAGTGGACTCAAGCACGAAGCCTTTTCGCTTTACTGAGATCAACACCTTGTATGGCGACTGTATCTTCATCAGCTCATGCAACACCAAATCGTTTCATGCTTGCGAGTATGATGGGGTGGAGGGCGAAGTTATCTACTTCATCGATGGCTACCTCTACCCTGCTAAAAATGGCCCTTCATTTGATAAGTTCATGTACAACATGAGAGGTGGTACATTGGCATCTTTTTCTGCAAACATATCTGAGGACAACTTTCGGGCGCCAGATGGCAAGCTGATGAGTCCAACATGGTTGTTTCCTTCCGAATGAAGAGCCACACATCAACTTTGATATTAATGAATCTTTAGTATGTATCTCGGAATCCCTGATGTTGCTTCATGGTGAGGAGTGAGGGCCATGCTGTTTGCTTTTGAAAAACTGAAGAAAAAAAACAAGGATATGCTGAGTCTGATTTCTGATTTGTATGGTGCTTTCCAACTTAATATTTTTGGTAGTTTCAGATTCCTATGTTGAACATCAGTTGGTTTGTATTTGTGGGAATCATTAGTTAAGTGAGCAGTGTTTTCATATGAACTGGGGTGTAGTAGTTTTGCAATGCATCTTTAATAGTTTCTCCTCTTTCTCTCAATTTTTTTCTCCTCTTGTGGTTCTTTGGTTGTACTTTTGCCACTGGACTATGGTGTCATCATTAGTGGTTAATATAGCATGCCGCTGGACTATGTTGACATCATTAGTAGTTCAGCTACTGTGTGCACGTGAAAACAATCTAGTATGCTGCTTAAGTTCACAATGTGTATTTTGTGTTCCTCGGTTTGTGTGTGCTTAGCCGCATTGTGTTTCTGGTCAGGATGATCACTGAATTTGAACACATGGATGGATGTCAGTGTGTGTCACAATAAGCAAGTACTTTAGTAGTTCGGGCTTCGGGGTGCAGTTCATGGTGTTGTATTGGGTTCTTGAACTTGCAGTACATATCTCAGTTTTGTCCTTTACGCTCATTTGATGTATCCATTTACATTCCAGCTCTTTATGAGCTATATATTGGTAGACAGACAAACATTCAGAGCCTGTTGATATGTTTATGCAATATAGTCCAATGGTGGAAATTAAGGTATCAGAAGTATATGGAGTTCATAATGCCTTGGTGTGGCATTTTTCTTTGAAGTGCACCATAAATTTATTATGTTGTTAATACTTGAAACTGGAAAATGTCTACCGTAAATTCTGTTTTCAGTGTGTACTGCTTTCTGAACTGGACTACAGTTGGCGAGGGTGCTTCTTCGAGGGGTTGGAAGCAAAGTTGACTTCATCAGCAGGGTGAAAGAACATGTCAGAAGTTTCCATCAAACTATATGTTCCTTCTTGCAATATTGCCAGCTATGTAAAGAAATATCAGTTTATGCTGCATTTGTAAAAGTGTATTGGACAATTAAAGTTGTATATAGAAGGTTGATTTATAGTTCGTTTACAGATGTGTATTGGCTAATGCATCTCAATCACAGAGCTATAGGGATTGACCTTTGGTCTTCCTTAAATTTCTGCTTTGTGTGGATTGATGGGTTTTGTTCCTAAATCACATCAGTGTTGTTTTCCATAAATCAACAACAAATTTATAATACACTGATAATTTGGAAGTTGTTCGGCGTTTTGCCTGCTCGGCCATGGACTCCGAAGAGATGCTCGTCGAGCTGCTTGAAGAAGAGGCTGCCGCCGAGGTCGAGGACGAAGAGCACCGGATGGTCATCACCGCTCTCGCCGGCCTGCCGGCCTCATGGTCCAGCAGGCGCAGCCGCGACGAGGCAACTCGAAATACCTGCGGACACTGCCCAGATCCTAGCCATCAATACAACAAGAGGATTTCTTGGATGCTTGGAATCATCGACTGCATGCATTGGTCATAGAAGAGCTACCCTTTCCTGTGGCAGCCTCCTTTTATCCCCCTGAACCATGCATGCAACAAGAGGATTTCTTGGATGCTTGGAATCATGCATTGGTCATGGAAAAGCTGTCCTTTCCAGTGGCAGGGGATGTACAAAGACCAAAAAGGAGCTTGCACTGCCCGGATCCTAGCCATCCATGCAACAAGAGGATTTCTTGGATGCTTGGAATCATCATGCATTGGTCATGGAAGAGCTGCACTTTCTGTGGCAGGGGATGTACAAAGACCAAAAAGGAGCTTGCACTATGATATTGCGCCTCCGGAAGAGAGATAAAATATATTAGTTGGAGCCCCTTGCTAGGGGTTGGGGTAGTATATGTTGTTCAGTCTTCTTCCTTAGCTTGGAAAGGGGGGAGGTGATAGCACATAGTGCTGGCACCGTGGGGGGAAACCTTTCCCCTAGCCAACAGTATAGCAGGCAAAAGGACAGAAAGCTTGAGGCAGTTGCTACACATGACCTCTGGATTCGACATTCGTTTTTTGACATGCCAGGATCTCACAACGACATCAACATTATGCAATGGTTCCCCGTCTTTGCCAAGCTTGTTGAAGGGCACGCTCCACTCGGTGGACTACGAGATCAATGGGCACCAGCACACGAAGGGGTACTACTTGGCTGATGGCATCTATCCAAGATGATCAACATTTATGAACACCATCTCCAACCATGTGCCTAGAAATGCCAAAGCTTGATTTTCCAAGTGCCAAGAGGCTTACATGACGGATGTCGAGCGGACATTTGGTGTGCTGCGGTATCGATTTTTCATTGTCCGGTACCCCGCTCTAACTTGGTCGAAGGCTCACATATGGGATGTGATGAATTGTCATGTTATTTGACACACCATGATTGAGAGCGTGCGGGGTGAGCCGGTGATCGAAGACGAAGAGTACTACAGACATGGTCTGCTTGCTTGCAGATGTTGACCACCAGGTGCCGGTAACATGGGCAGAGTTCTCGCTATGCGCCAGGAGATTCGAGACCCATGTGTGCACAGCCAACTTCAGGATTATCTGGTGGCACATCTGTGGACTCTCAAAGACAATGCCTAGTTTGGTTTGTTGTAATTTTTGTGTCAAAATATGAGAAACTATTTGTATGATTTTTTGCATGATTTTGTATGTGAAACTATCTATGTTTTTATTTTATTTGTTAAATCATGTGAAATAATCAATGAATATGTCAATGTGTGTCCCATTTCGACCAAAATCGCCAGCTAGGGGCGTCCGGTCGATAGACGACTAGGAATCGGCCTCGACAGGATGTCGATTACGCCCGACGACAGCCTTGGGGCAAAAAAAAACAGTATGGATCGACGGCGTTATGACTGGAGATGCCCTAAGGGTTCGCTTCGATGTCCAAGGGTCCAGACCTATTTGTATTTGTTCTTACTTTTGAGGTTTTTAATATCGTTGTGGAATGGAAGAAAAAAAAGTGAGAGATCTGGTAAACGGATGGAGGAAGTCTTCAGCTTAGAGTGACCTGTTTGCGTGGCACTCGATCCGTTCCCTCGTTTTTCTCTCCCATTTATTTCATTTTTCTTGCTATTAGGTTTCTCGCATTTATTTTCATTTCGTCCTCTCCAACGCTGCCAACTGCCCCCGAAGGAATCGCCCCTCTCGATCCCCTCCTCCACAGTCCACACCACTGGCGGCGGCCGCGACTATTCGAGCTCCGACGGCTGACCGGTAAGCAAGCAAGCCCGCATCCTCCTCCCCCCGATTCCTCCTCCTGCCCGGAGGGGGATCCTCTCGCTCTCAGCCAGATCCGCCCGGCTCATAATTCGGCAATTATTGGTTTCCCGATTCGTCGCTTCGTTAGTCCACTGTGCGGCATCGCTTCCCCGGACTCTAATTTGGAAAAAAAAATCGTTGTTATAGGTCTCGATTTCATCACTCCGGCTGTTGACTGGCCGGCCGATCGCTGCGATGGGAGGAGGACGGTCATGGTGGTGGTGACCGTCAGGGAGTTGCTGACCGGCTCCTTGTTGCCTAAATGGCTTCCGAGGCCGTTGCTGAAATAGTCGCTGAGAAGCAATGCGCTACTAAAGACGTCGTCGAGTCCACACCTTCCACGAGGCGGTCCGAGGAGCGAATCGGCGGGGCAAGCAAACCGGGGCCTGCTTCGCCGAGAGCAGCTCCGCTGGGCGATGTGGCTACATCCAGTGGAGCGAAAGAGCAGGATAAAAGTTGCCTGGGTTCTGTTGATGGTTCCGTGAAACTGGATGAAGATGAAGACGCCGAGAAGAGCTTGGTGCGTGGGAGCGTTAAGGACAGCTCGGTGTCCGCTAAGTTCAGTGACGGGACGAGCAGCCTGACCAAGGCCAGCGGGAGCACCAAGGTCAGCGGCCACGCCGATTTCGTTCATAGTGGGAAGAGCAGTGTTTACCGAGCCAGTGCCGGCAGCGATGTGAGCGATGACAGCACCTGTAGCAGTATATGCAGCAGTGCTAGCAAGCCTCATAAGTCGAACGATTCAAGGTGGGAGGCGATTCAGGCCATCCGGACCAAAGAAGGTTCGCTAGGGCTGAGCCATTTCAGGCTGCTTAAGAGGCTTGGCTGTGGCGACATTGGCAGTGTTTATTTGTCGGAGCTTAGTGGCACGAAATGCTACTTTGCTATGAAGATCATGGACAAGGCGTCTCTAGCTGGCCGTAAAAAGCTTCTGAGAGCCCAGACTGAAAGGGAGATACTGCAGTGCCTGGACCATCCTTTTCTTCCAACTTTGTACACCCACTTCGAGACAGATAAATTCTCATGCTTGGTGATGGAGTTTTGCCCTGGAGGAGACTTGCATACCCTAAGGCAGAAGCAGCCTGGGAAGTATTTTCCTGAACAAGCTGCCAAGTAAGTGCCTTCATTCTATGTTTTATTTTACATCAATAGCTCTATATTAATGTTACTGCATTCATGACCAACCAATCCTTTTTATTTCTTTTGTTATAAGCATCCAGTCATGTACTAATACAACATGTCTGGTACTTTGGATATATTGAACATTTGGTGTCAAATTATATATTTAATCTATTTATTTTGATAAGAAGATATGACCATCATCTCTCGTATGTTTTTTGGCCTCTACTTGTGTACCAGCTGTTTCAGTAGCATTGCTAGTAACATTTTAGATTGTAAAATCATATTCGCTTCCTGTTCTTGTGGCTGTTCTTAGCTCATAAATGTTGAAAATTTTGTTAAGTTTGTCAGTATCGTGCATTTTTTGTTTGCGGTCTCTAGGATTAACAGCTATATTTGATTAGCATGGTCGACTCAACCATTCAGACCAGTCCAAACCAGCCAAAAACCACTCTTATACGGCTGGTTTCATAGACCAGCAGAAACCGTCAAAACCGGAATGAACAGGCTTATCTAGTCTGCCCCAACTTGCTTGGGACAAAAGGCTTAGTTGTTGTTGCCTATAATGGACATGCTTCTGTAAATGTCACTGCCTTTACTTGGAGGTTCTAGACTACTGGGTCTCTTACCTGTTAAATACCTTATTGATTAGGGTGTAAGGATCTATCCTTTACCAACTCCTTTCCCGTGGTTGGATTATGAGTGGTCAACCAAACTATGCATTCACACTAGTGTTTTGGCTTCTGAACAGAGTATATTTGCTCTCAAAAGTTGTTAGTTGTACACTAAATAAATTCTTTGTCACTAAATATTTCATTAATTGGATTGGACCCCTCATCTATAAAACAATCACGTCTCACATCCACATTCATTATCTAGTTACATTGGCCTTCAGGTGCATATCTATAGGGATTATTTTTCTGATAGGAAATGTGACATGTACTTGAAGTGAAACATTCATCAGTTGGGTGTATTGTCCATCATAGTCTTGGAGTGTGTGCACTTATGGAGTTTACTTTACCATCTTAGTTGTGGAACTTTAATTCTGCCTTTTGTTCTGATCAGTCCATTTAACAAAGCTTACTTTGGAGAGTAAACATAGTTGGCGCACCTTCAATGGTTAAGCCATATCAATTGTCTGAATAAGGGCGTATGGAATTTTATCGTCAAACATAAACAACGCCTTCACCATATCAGGAGCATTTTTGGTCGAAATTAACATCAGGAGTTAGTTCTGTACCCATGTCAATTACTCCAGTTTAGTTTACCCGTGGTTGTTCACTTATGCAACTGAGATATTGCATACAAATATATACAAGTGGAGAACATATCCTGTCTATGTAGGCTTGGTGCAGCACATGTTTGGTGATGTCCAAAACATTTCTCTGTCATATGATGGTTGTAGGTACTAGCACACACTGTTAAATGTAAGGACTCATTTTATCTTTAAAATATGTGCAGGTTTTATGTGGCAGAGGTGCTTCTTGCTCTAGAATACCTACACATGCTTGGTATCATATATCGGGACCTCAAGCCAGAGAATGTTCTTGTGAGAGAAGATGGCCACATTATGTTGTCAGATTTTGATTTGTCCCTCCGTTGTGATGTGAGCCCTACCCTTCTTAAATCTTCCAACCCTGGTGTAGATCCTAACCTAAAGGGAAATCAAGCTTATTGTGTACAACCCGTGTGCATTGAGCCAGCCTGTATCCAGCCCGCTTGTGTTACGACAACCACATGCTTCTCACCTCGCTTTTTCTCATCCAAGTCCAAGAGGGAGAAGAAGGAAAAGAAGGCAAAGGCAGACATTGCAACTCAGGTCAGACCACTCCCTGAGCTCGTTGCAGAGCCCACAGATGCAAGGTCTATGTCATTTGTTGGCACCCATGAGTACTTGGCACCTGAGATAATAAAGGGCGAGGGGCATGGGAGTGCTGTGGACTGGTGGACTTTTGGCATATTCTTGTATGAACTTCTTTTCGGCAAGACTCCGTTCAAAGGTTCAGGGAACAGGGCAACACTATTCAATGTTGTTGGACAGCCCCTCAGGTTCCCTGAATCACCTGTTGTCGGTTTTGCTGCGAGGGATCTTATAAGGGGATTGCTCATCAAGGAGCCACAACATCGATTGGCGTACAAGCGTGGAGCCACAGAAATAAAGCAGCACCCCTTCTTTGAAGGTGTTAACTGGGCATTGATAAGGTGTGCTACTCCTCCAGATATCCCCAAGCCTGTTGAGATCCCTCGGCCGGTAGCTTCAACAAGTCAAAAGGCAGCACCATCAGCCGAGAAAGGTCCAGATAATTATCTTGAATTCGATTTCTTTTAGTGGATTATTCTAAGATCATTTTATGTGCAACCTGTGAAGTCCTTTTTTCCAAGACCTTTTTCTGTTTTTTTCTAATAACTTGATATGTAGATGGCATATGTCCCTAGTGCTATTGTTAAGTTCCATTTGCAGTTCATTTCACCTCATCACATTGGATGGGAGCCTCTATCAAATGGATGTTGTAATATCCTTCATCAATAACTGAGAAATAGGTTCCGTTCAATAACAAATAAATGTTTATGTTCCATCCCTAACTTTGATTTCGGAAGCTATGTTTGGCGTGTCGGAAGGTGATCACACATTGATGTAGCCAACGTCACTGGAGCAATTGCATATATATTCGTCGAAATAGGCCTCAGTTTCTTCATGTTGCTGGTCATGTGCCAATAGTACTAGAAGCTTTGTGGTTTTGTGCCAGAATAATTGTATTTTTGTGTGGCCACTGGTATTTAGCTCAAGTGCATTCCAAGCAGGCCCTAAGGAAGTAATTATGGTATCTGAACGGGGCAAGAACCTGAAAGTTGAAGTTCTAGCGACGGTGGTTGTGGGTGGATGGAGTGATCTTAAGATTAGACAATGCTGTCAGTACATACACTATACTAGTGGAATTGGCTGCCGCGCCCCCTGCTGTTAAATTTGGTGTAAAATTAAGCATAATTGTGGTGGTGAAAAAGTATGCTAATAAATAGTAGATTTGAAGTTTTGATTTCTAAAACCGATCTAGCATTACAATCGATGATAGTGAATTATAGTGAAAACATTTTTTAGACAGTAGCATAAAGTATTGTTTCTAAATAGGGACTATGATGTAGCATGAGTTTGGTGCATAGCGATATATATATGTATCAAAATGACTATGTTTGTGTATTGTCTTTTGGTTAGTTTTTTTTTTCAAACGGGTGATGTGTATGGGGAATGATATGTTGTTTCTGTCGAGCTGTGTGCATGAGTGTTAGGTGCAGACACGTAGTTTTGTTGCTTAGTATACGTGTCTGAGTGCATGTTTTGCACGTATGAGTGTTTACTGCAGGCACGTAGCTTTTTTTTATTTAGGATGCGTGTGTGAGTGCATGTCTTGCACGTATGAGTGTTTTGCTGCAGGCACGTAGCTTTTCTGTCTAGAATACGTATCTAAGTGCATGTCTTGCACGTATGAGCGTTAGCTGCAGATAGGGATGCTGTGCCTGATGCTATATAAGGTGGGCGGTAGTGTAAGACAACAATATACAAAAGAGGATGATAGGGTCACTCCGATGATCCCTTGAGTTTTGCCCGATCTTTCACCGCAAGCACCACCGAGATAACTATTCTCCCAACCACGTGGCAATCCACGCAACCTGAAGAATCTGGATAAATTTAGGCGAGCAACATGATGATGAACACCACGCCTCACGCCAAGCACGACAACCCTTGGCAGATCCAAGAACCTTCGCGCACGCACGATAACTCTTGACAATTCAAGAACACTCATGCCTTTATTTGCTGGATAACTTGACGAACGTCCGAGACGCCATCTACACGCCAGGCAACCTTGAACTTTTAGTTCTACATAATTTTCAACTCTCCTAATATTGTGGCACCCCCTCTGGTTATAAAGGCCAAAGGGGTAGGAGCCGCTGAAACCTAACCTGGTTCGACTCAAACACCTAAACCTAATTGGACTCAAACTGATACAAACCGACCCATGGTTGGGTTCGGCCATGTTTGGCACGCAGGCCCTAATTAACAACACCTTAGACTTATATTACTATTACATATGTCCTAGCGTGTCAATAGACCAATGTAATGCCGACGATGCCCGTATCATCCTCCCCTTCTTAGAAAGGCGTTGTCCTCAACGCCGGAAGGTCTTCTCCAGCGCTTGTGGCGTCAAATATGCACATCGCCACGCTTCTTCTCCATCCTCAAGTCTTCGCCAGCCTACCACACCACATCCTCCCTCTCGGCTAGCTAGACTTGTTCTTGGCGCCAACCAACAACCGGACTGAGACACACAACTTTCAGACTGCAACGCAAACGCACCACGCAAATCACCCCAAACACAACAGGACAATTCCTGTACACCAAGGGTCCAAATAAGCTGAATACGCCTACGGAGGCAATCTGAAATTGTTGGGACAAACTTGGCACATCATCCAAAACAAACAGCACAAATTGCTGCACACCAGGGATCCAAATGAGCTGAGTTCACCTCCGTTTGAAAACTAAACCAGTGTCTTCTGATAACCGATCCGATATTTCCGTGCCGAAGCACCGGGCGAGCGATCCTGACAGCTGGGCCGGCTCACGAACACCGATCCAGGGGCGCGCGCGGGATGTGCGGCCATCGGAGCGGGCGACGCGCGACCAGCAGCTGCGAAGCTAGTTGGAATCGAATCCGATTGGAGCGATCGGTGGCTCTTTTTTTTTTAAACAAACTATTCACGTCCGAAACTTAACGAGCAAGAATCCCAAGCAAATACTCCTTCCGTTACGAACCGCCTGCGAAACAACTTCTATCGCTTCTTTCCTTCCTTCACATCACGTGAATACGTGACCGCTCTTTTTTTTTCTCTTTCTAGATCTGATCTCCGAGATTACATGCACGATCCAAAATTGAAGGATTGACCACACCAATCACGTGATTTCTTTCCTGTACCTTGCTAGCCAATCCTTGCCGCCCCAAAACTGATTCCGATCAGCTCTCCACTTGCCTTTTTTTTTCTACGTCGCTCGGCCGGAAACAACTGAAGATCAGATCGCTGATTCATATCGCCCTTCCTCAGCTCGCTTGTACTTCTTCATCAGATCGCTGATTCTGATCCGTTCCCAGCCAACCCGACAACTTTTCTCCTTAGCTCGTCGAGATGCAAATCCTTGCCAACTCGTCGCCTTCCAACTCGCGGTGATCAACCTGACGCTCTGATACCACATGATAGGGTCACTCCGATGATCCCTTGAGTTTTGCCCGATCTTTCACCGCAAGCACCACCGAGATAACTATTCTCCCAACCACGTGGCAATCCACGCAACCTGAAGAATCTGGATAAATTTAGGCGAGCAACATGATGATGAACACCACGCCTCACGCCAAGCACGACAACCCTTGGCAGATCCAAGAACCTTCGCGCACGCACGATAACTCTTGACAATTCAAGAACACTCATGCCTTTATTTGCTGGATAACTTGACGAACGTCCGAGACGCCATCTACACGCCAGGCAACCTTGAACTTTTAGTTCTACATAATTTTCAACTCTCCTAATATTGTGGCACCCCCTCTGGTTATAAAGGCCAAAGGGGTAGGAGCCGCTGAAACCTAACCTGGTTCGACTCAAACACCTAAACCTAATTGGACTCAAACTGATACAAACCGACCCATGGTTGGGTTCGGCCATGTTTGGCACGCAGGCCCTAATTAACAACACCTTAGACTTATATTACTATTACATATGTCCTAGCGTGTCAATAGACCAATGTAATGCCGACGATGCCCGTATCAGAGGAATTCTCTATATAAGCGGGATATCCAGTGTGATCGTTTAAACATTTAGATGTCGAAGAGTCGTGAGCTGTGGTCAGATCTGTCGGGATGATCGAGGGATCGGCAGTTCTGAGCGGATCTGCTGGTATGCTCGAGGAAGGATGTTCATGAGCTGCCGCTTCCAGAAGACGTTGTTGTTCAGTTTTGGTTAAAAGAAGGTGATGCAGATTTAGAGCAGGTTGTGTTCTCTCACAATACTTTGTTTTCAGAAGTTTGTTTGATATTAGGAAGGGTCGCAACGTTATTTCTGTGTTTGCGATAGCACGGTGTGAAGAGCATGACTCTGTTCTTCATGGGAAAATATTTTATTTAGAAGAAGCAGGATGGTTATATAGTGCGAAGGTTCAACTCTCTCGAATGGATGATAAAGATCTAGCTGAAGACGACATACCAAACATAGAGTTTAAATATTGGATTTAGTTATGTAATAATATGTCCGCGACTAAATAAATGAGGTAACTTGTCAAATATGGTTCCATTTCAGAAACATGTTATGGTTATCTCTAGATACTTTATTTATAAACATTCATGGGGTTGGGTTGAATGCCAGATGTATCTAAAAAGATATGATTTTTTGGGTTTTTTTGTCTGAAACTTGAAAACTTTGTCATGTGGGACCCACACGTCAGTCTGACAGTGCTGACGTCAGCCCTCCATGTCAGCACGGGGCGGCAGCGCCGAGCCCGCGCGGTGCGGCGGCGCACGCGCCTGGCCTCGAGATAGTGCGGGGACGCAAAAGGAGGAGCGGGGGCGCCGAATGGGTCGCGCGCCGTGGCGTTTGGTCGCCGGAGTCGCCGGCAGCGACCATTTCGGCAGCGGCGGACCCCCGACCACGTCGGCGACATGGATTGGCGGCGATTTCAGCCGTCCCGAGGCGTAATAATCGTCCAAGCGATGGAGGAGGAGATGGCCGAGCTCGCAGGGTTCGTGGATTCGGGCGGAGAGCTGCGGAGAGGCGGCGACGCGTGGCGGCGGTGCCGGTGACCTCCGGGGTCGTGGGAGGAAGAAGAGGAGCAGGGATGGTTTTGTGAAAAAGTCCCTAAAGTTTACAGTATTTGCGTCTAGGTCCTCGCCGGGGGATTGAAAAAGCGTCCGATACAGTTCATCGCTGGAATTGGTGAAATTGGACCGTCCGATCTCGATCGGACGTCTGAATTTTAGAGCAACCAGAGGGTTTGAAAATCTCCAGGCTTAGTATATTAGGTAAATATCTACTATATGCTGCAAAGCCTCCAACGGGTTAGTTTCTAACATGTTGATAGAATTTGCCCCTAGTTCACAGGGATGTTTATTATGCAGCGAGCACTTGATTAGAGTCCCCTTCTTTGCTGACCACTATAAAATAAACAATACAGTAGTATACTGCTATTGCAGAATTATTACTGAGGCCTACACTACCGTGAGCTGATCACGCTGGAATCATGTCTTGGGCCTAAACATATGCCTTCTGAACTTTGGCTATTCCGTTTTCAAACATATCTAAATTTCCATTCATACTCGATCTACTGCATACCAACATTATAGGCTGCGGTAGGCGTGAAAACATTCAACACATATTTTTTTTTTTGAGAAACACAGTACAACGCAAGCGCTCATATACGCGCGCACACACTCACCCCTATGAACGCACACACGCACACCCTACCCCTATGAGCACCTCCGAGAGACTGAGCCGACGGGTCTTAAGATTAACGAAGTCACCACAGGCGCCTCGCTGTCGACGGGAACGTCGCCTCCCACTGAAAGAATATTCCGCCTAAATGAGAAACACCAGCGCTAAACCTGGGGTTTGAACTCTGATGGGCTGGGGATACAACCATCCTCCTAACCATCTTGCCACAGGCAAGTTCTCATTCAACACATGTGTTTGTGCGTGGACAAGAGGATATTTTGTTGTGCCTCTTGAACACACGAGCCGCCAGAGAGGAAAAGGAGAGGGGCCGGAGCAGTGGAGACGACTCTCAAAGGGGAGGGAGGAAAGATATAGAGAGAGAGAGAGGCGAGGGAGGAAGCTCCCGCACACTCTGGGTCGCATTGATGCATCAACCTAGACTGAAGAGAAAAACAAAAACAATCAATCGCCATCAGAAGGTTCACAAACGGTGGGTAGGTATTCTAGCACATGGAGTTGAAGGATTTGAGCAGTATGAAGAAGGCCTTCATGTCGCATCGGTGGGCAGGCATCACCTCAGAGAAGATGAACACCAGTTGTCAACTACATCTAGACCACGGTGCCCATCGATGGAGTTGTGGATGTCTTCCACTTGTGGATTATGGTTCAGTAGCAAGTGGATTAAGTTCATGATGTCTGACGACCGATGAGCAGACTAAATCTGATTTCAACTGCATCGATTGGTATTGTTCCCTAGCTATATGGATACTTGTGGGATTGGCGCCGCGACACGCCGTACCCTTGCTGTTAAATTTGGTGTAAAATTTATTATGTCATTACAGTGTGCGTTAATCTGTTTTGTTTGCTTATTTGAAAGGCTTTACGAATAAGTGGTAAGCAAAATTGTGTATATCATAATTTGGTGCGGCGGCACGCTGCACCCTTGGTGAAAAAATATGTCAACAACTAGTAGATTTGAAGTTTTGATTTCTAAAACCGATCTAGTGTTACAATCGATGTGAATTATAGTGAAAGCATTTTTTAGACAGTAGCATAAAGTATTATTTCTAAATAGGGAATATGATGCAGCAAGAGTTTGGTGCATAGTGATATATATATCGAAATGACTATGTTTGTGTACTGTCTTTTGGTTAGTTTATTTTTTTGTTTCAAACAGGTGATGTGTATGGGGAATGGTATGTTGTTTCTGTCGAGCTATGTGCATGAGTGTTAGGTGCAGGCACGTAGTTTTGTTGCTTAGGATACGTGTCTGAGTGCATGTTTTGCACGTATGAGTGTTTTGTTGCAGACACGTAGCTTTTTTTGTCTAGAATGCGTGTGTGAGTGTATGTCTTGCACGTATGAGCGTTAGGTGCAGATAGGAATGATTTGCCTGATGCTATATAAGGTGGGCGGTAGTGTAAGGCAACAATACACAAAAGAGGAATTCTCTATATAAGCGGGATATCCGGTGCGATCATTTAGAAGTTTAGATGTCGAAGAATCGTGAGCTGTGGTTGACGAGGGTGTAACTCGACAAATCCCAGGGTTGTGCACCCCGGTTTGATTGAGGGGGAGAGAGGAGTGCTGGTGATCACGACGGCTGACAAGCGGGGCGATTTACCCAGGTTCAGGCTCCCGGAGGATAACACCCTACTTCCTGCTTGTCTGGTATTGATTGCGAGTTGAGGTTACAATGGCGAGATGTCGATCTCGCTAGGGTTGGTGGTGGCGGCTATGAGCGTGTCCTTGGACGAGCAACCCTCCTGGCCTTTATAGGTAGGCCAGGTCTCGGGTGAACGGTGCCGATGGCGTTTACAGATATGGTAAGTCGTATGACCTAACCGACTAGAACTAGGTCACACGATACCCCTGGTGGGCCTTCTGTGGGCCTCCTTAACCTTGGCGCGGCCCAGGTAGCCTCATCGGGGGTAGTCGAAGAGTATCCCCACGTCAGTAGCCCCCGAGTGCTTGGTCGAATCGCAGATTCGGGCAAAGGACTTCTTCCTCCTGGGCACGCCATCAAGTTGCTTGTGCTTGAATTTGGACTCGCTTTCTTCAGTCGAAGAGCACGCTCCCGATGGGAGTAAATTGTGCAGTCGAATTACTTTGTCTTGGCTTGTATGAAACTCGCTTCCATTTGGCCTGCTGGCCTACTGTCTGTTGATTCAGCCGGCTAGGCTAGGCTTACATTTTCTTCTTTGTCACCCGAATGAAGTTTTCGGGTTCTCGGATCAGCACCCTGTCTTACTGGTTTGTTTTCAGCTTTGAAGCTTACTACTCGAATAATGCGCTCGAGTTCTCTCTCTGCTCTGTGTCTTCACGAGCGCAGTTGCCTTGCTGACGTCAGTGATGACGCTTCGTAGCACGCCTCTGTGATCGATGGGACGTGACGGGACGGGCCCCACTGTCAGTGTTGACTGGGGTCAACAGTTGTCACTTATCTCCGATTTGGGCGCGAAGATTTCGCGGCGTGATGATGGTGCCTTGATTCCCGTGCGTAGTGGACGGAGTGGGCGGCGACGGTTAGTCTTTCCGTATGACACGTGGACGGCCAAATTTACTTGCTTGGAACGGTTTCCTTGCGAACGGCTAAGATGGACTGCTTGCACGGCATAAGTACTGCGCCGCCGCGCGAGGGCAGGTCATCTTCTCCAATCGCCATTGCCTCCATTCCTTGCGCCATTCTTGCCCCCATCCCAGCTCTTTACCATTTGTCCTCCCACCTTCCGCGAGCATTCAACTCCATGGGGAAGTCGAAGGTCGCCGCCAGCTCCGCCGCCACCGCCGCCGCAGCAGGGTTTATGAAGAAGCCCGACGGCGACTGGCAGAGGTCGTCGGTGAAGAAAACTGATCTCGAGGTCCTGCGCACGCAGGGCCTGCTTCCTCCGGCGGACCAGGCCACGGTACGTGCCCCTGGCAAGGAGGTCTACCCTGCTCCTCGCGAGGGGAGCGCGTTTGCTTCGTGGATTTCCTTCCGCGAGGCTTCGGGTTCCCTCTCCACGATTTCATTCGTGGTCTTTTGTACGCTTATGGGGTTCAGATCCACGATCTGACCCCCAATGGCGTCTTAAGCATCGCGAGCTTTATCGTGCTCTGCGAGTGCTTTATGGGGATCGCACCCCACTGGGCTCTATGGAAGTCGCTCTTCCTCGTTCGGAAGAACGTGGGGAAGAGCGGGTTGACATACCCGGTGGGCGGCTTCGGCATACAGGTGCGCGGCGACACCGCGTACTTCCAGATGAAGAAGTCGGACTCTGTCCAGGGGTGGCGGAAGAGGTGGTTCTACATCAGGTGCGACCAGGAGGGTCTGGCGGCCTTCGACGGCGAGCGCGACTTGCGGAAGACTCGCGCCTGGGCGCACCCGCTCGCCGAGGAGGAGAAGGAGTCCGCGAGGCCGATGCTGAGCCTGCTGCGCAACCTACTCAAGTCCTTGGGACGCGAGTCGGGCGACGTCCACTTCATGGCCACCTTCTTCAGGCTCCGGGTCCAGCCACTCCGCGCTCACCCCCACCCGATGTGGGGAGTCGAAGGCGTCAGCGACCAGCCACTTGACGACGAGGAGGTGGAGACCAAGGTGAGGGGCATCACTAGCCTCCGAGCCGCGGACCCTTGCAACGTCAAGTGTCCTGTCGCTGCGTACGGGGCGGCAAACTCTGTTCCTGAGGTGAGCTTGTACTCGATTCTTCTTTTCTTGGCTTGATTTCTTGATCCTGTTTCCCCGATTCGACTTGCCTTTGCTTGTGTCAGGGTCGCTCTTTTCTTGTCAGTCTTCCTCCTCTCCCAGAAAACGGACCTCATGACGAGTCGAAGTTTGTGGAGGAGGAGGGTGACGATGAGGACATCCCGTCCGCCATCTCCCCTAGCGACAAGGTAGATATTGGCTCTTTATAGTTCGTTTACAAATGTGTATTGGCTAATGCATCTCAATCACAAAGCTATAGGGATTGACCTTTGGTCTTCCTTAAATTTCTGCTTTGTGCGGATGCATGGGTTTTGTTCCTAAATCACATCAGTGCACGTGAAATGCACTGTTAAATTGTTTTCCATAAATCAACAACAAATTTATAATACACTGATAATTTGGAAGTTGTTCGGCGTTTTGCATGCTCGGCCATGGACTCCGAAGAGATGCTCGCCGAGCTGCTTGAAGAAGAGGCTGCCGCCGAGGTCGAGGACGAAGAGCACCGGATGGTCATCACCGCTCTCGCCGGCCTCATGGTCCAGCAGGCGCAGCCGCGACGAGGCAACTCGAAATACCTGCGGACACTGCCCCGATCCTAGCCATCAATGCAACAAGAGGATTTCTTGGATGCTTGGAATCATCGACTGAATGCATTGGTCATAGAAGAGCTGCCCTTTCCCGTGGCAGCCTCCTTTTATCCCCCTGAACCATGCATGCAACAAGAGGATTTCTTGGATGCTTGGAATCATGCATTGGTCATGGAAGAGCTGCCCTTTCTAGTGGCAGGGGATGTACAAAGACCAAAAAGGAGCTTGCACTGCCCGGATCCTAGCCATCCATGCAACAAGAGGATTTCTTGGATGCTTGGAATCATCGACTGCATGCATTGGTCATGGAAGAGCTGCCCTTTCCAGTGGCAGGGGATGTACAAAGACCAAAAAGGAGCTTGCACTGTGATACTTGAGGCAGTTGCTACACATGACCTCTGGATTCGACATTCGTTTTTTGGCATGACAGGATCTCACAACGGCATCAACATTATGCAATTTTTCCCCGTCTTTGCCAAGCTTGTTGAAGGGCACGCTCCGCTCGGTGGACTACGAGATCAATGGGCACCAGCACACGAAGGGGTACTACTTGGCTGATGGCATCTATCCAAGATGGTCAACATTTATGAACACCATCTCCAACCATGTGCCTAGAAATGCCAAAGCTTGATTTTCCAAGTGCAAAGAGGCTTACAGGACGGATGTCGAGCGGACATTTGGTGTGCTGCGGTATCGATTTTTCATTGTCCGGTACCCCGCTCTAACTTGGTCGAAGGCTCACATATGGGATGTGATGAATTGTCATGTTATTTGACACACCATGATTGAGAGCGTGCGGGGTGAGCCGGTGATCGAAGACGAAGAGTACTGCAGACATGGTCTGCTTGCTTGCAGATGTTGACCACCAGGTGCCGGTAACATGGGCAGAGTTCTCGCTATGCGCCAGGAGATTCGAGACCCATGTGTGCACAACCAACTTCAGGATTATCTGGTGGCACATATGTGGACTCTGAAAGACAAAGCTTCGTTTGGTTTGTTGTAATTTTTGTGTCAAAACATGAGAAACTATTTGTATGATTTTTTGCATGATTTTGTATGTGAAACTATCTTTGTTTTTATTTTATTTGGTAAATTATGTGAAATAATCAATGAATATGTCAATGTGTGTCCCCATTTTGACCAAAATCGCCAGCTAGGGGCGTCCGGTCGATAGACGACTAGGAATCGGCCCCGACAGGATGTCGATTACGCCCGATGACGGGCTGAGGGCAAAAAAACAGTATGGATCGGCGGCGTTACGACTGGAGATGCCCTAAGGGATCGCTTCAATGTCCAAGGGTCCGTACCTATTTTTATTTGTTCTTACTTTTGAGGTTTTTAATATCATTGTGGAATGGAAGAAAAAAAGTGAGAGATCTGGTAAACGGATGGAGGAAGTCTTCAGCTTAGAGTGACCTGTTTGCCTGGCACTTGATCCGTTCCCTCGTTTTTCTCTCCCATTTATTTCATTTTTCTTGCTATTAGGTTTCTCGCATTTATTTTCATTTCGTCCTCTCCAACGCTGCCAACTGGAGTTTTTTTAATAATATGTTTTTTTATTACAAATTTGCCAGTTAGTACGCTAGGGAGTGGTTTTCATAAATTAGCGCGCTGTCGCCCCAGAGCGGGCCGAAAGCTGGCTTTCGGTGTCCTCCGAGCCGAAAGGCCTTTGTCGGCGTGCTAGCTGACGAGAGATGCATGCGGCAGCGCATGTGGCAGGCGGGGTCCCACCACTTTCGGCCCCGAGGAGAGGAAAGCCTGCTTTCGGCCTCGGCCGGACCGAAAGGGCCCTTTCGGCCTCGAGCGGAACGAAAGTACGCGGATAAGAATCTCCGCCCACTCCTCCCCGGCCGACGTGCTCACTTTCCCCTTCCTTCCTCTCCTGTTCGTGTTCTTCCTCTGTTCTTCATCTCCACCAAATGAGCAGCTGATTCAAGTCAAGAAAATTGCTGCAAGTGATTAGATAGCTAAAAAAGAAGAGAGGAGTGCTGGGGCATCCAAGATCTGTTGATGGGTTAAGTTTTTTTGGACTCGTTTTGAGGGGTGGAGGTGGAGGATTGGGAGCAATGGTGGTCAAGAATGGTGGAGGATAGTGGTGTTGTGCGCTGGTGTTTGAGAAGGTGGTGCTGTGGTGGAGAGTGGAGGCGGTAGATTGAATCCGGAGAGCTGTGCCGACGGGATCCACACGCGTCAAGGGTAAACCCTAATTAGTCACTAGTTGATTTATGTTTAGTGTAATAATTGTTTGTGAGCTAGCGTAAATAGTGTAGATATTTTTTGTTAGTATAGTGTCTAAATAATTTATTAGATGGATACGTTAATATTAGTGATAGTCTAGACATTTTACTGGTGGTAGTAATATTATATTTTGTTAGCTAGATATAGTAATATTATTAAGTGCTCGTAATAATGTCCGGTCGTAAATAAATTTGTTTAGGTCATGGAAGTTGTTGATATTGTCGTGCACTATGGCGCCGGTAATGTCGGTGTAAATGAGTCAGGTGTTGATTTGAGTGAATTTGGTAATATGTCGATTCAGCTTACAGACCCGATGAATTTGAGAATAGCTGTCATTCAGCAGTATTTCACAATGAATTTCGGGTTTGATCCTAATAGCTGGACAGTTAAGATTCAGTCAATATGGAGCAAATCCCGTACAAATATTTTTCGGGAGTTGTTACCGCTGGATCGGACAAGTCAGTGGACATCTTGGCTGGCATCATGCCAACGCCGAGGTACACAACCAGAAATCTTGCTAATGTTTTATCTGAAGCAGAACAATATGGAACACGGTGGCGAGGGTCCGGAGCATGGACAGAGTAGTGAGCATACTGGATCAGAAAATATTGATTTGTTTAGCTCTGTGGCAGATATTTCTGAAAATTATGAACCAACACTTAGTAGTCAGTCGGCCGGATTAACGGAAGTAGGGGAGGCAGATGGGGATGAGCATTCAGGAACATTACAAGAAGAGATGTTGAATGAAGACGAGGATGGCCTTGCAGAAGATCTTGCTTCTGATAATGAAGAGGATGATGAGGAGGATGTTGATGATGTGCCTATTCCCGACTCTTCGAATGTGGACAAGTCGAACATGACAGTCGTGCACGACATACCCTCTTCGTCATGGGAGTATCACATGAATAATATTCAAATCGGTGCTCAGTACAGCACAAAGCAACAGCTTCGGGAAGCCGTGATTAAGTGGGCTTTGTCCACGCAAAGTGTTTTCCGCACTGAAGTATCAAACAGTCAATATTTGACTATGAGTTGTGTTGATATTAACTGTCCAAGAAGGGTGCATGGTCACTTACCCAAGTATGACGTGATGTGGGTGGTATCCGGCTTCGAGCCGCACACTTGTGAAATATCGAGTACAATGAGTGACCATCTAAACCTGACTTCAACTCTCATTGCACGCCTCTTGTATGATGAGATAGTGCAGACAAAAGATATGGTGGCGAGGAGCATTCAGTTGACGGTTAAGGCTAGATGGAACACAAGCATTAAGTATGGAAAGACGTGGAGAGCAAAACAGAAGGCTCTGGAGGAGAGGTTTGGGACATTTTATGATGCATACGATAATGTTGTCCGTCAAATTACCACATTGAGCGAGAGGAATCCTGGCACCCATGTATCTTTGCAAGTAATTCAGATTCCGGAGCAGCCAAATTATACTGTATTTCGCAGGATGTTCTTCTCGTTCGCAGTATGCATCGAGTCATTCAGATATTGTCGCCCAGTCCTCTGCATCGATGGCACATTTCTCACAGGCATGTATAAGGGGCAGATACTAACCGCGATTGGTGTCGACGGTAACCAACAGATCGTTCCAATTGCCTATGCCTTCGTTGAGGGGGAGAATTATGAAAGCTGGTTATACTTTCTCGGGCAATTAAAAGAGGCAGTTGTGAAGGATCGGCCAAATGTGTGCATACTTCATGACAGACACCCAGGCATATTGAAGGCAATCAAGGCACTTCAGGAACCTGGTGAGGAAGAAACTCATCCCTGGACTGACCTGCATAGCCGATGGTGTATGCGTCATCTCGCTGCAAATTTTTACTCATGTTTTAAGAGTAAGAGGCTGATGAATCTGTTCAAAAGACTCTGCAATATGAATCAGGAAAGAAAGTATAATTTTCTGTGGGAAAGACTAACTGAATTCACGAACAAACAAGTGAAGGAAAGAAGAGTTGCACAGGCAACAACTGTCGCTGCTCAGGTGGCAGCGGCTCAGGCTTCACAGGCTTCTGCGTCGCAGACAGATGAAGGGGATCCTATTGGATTGTGTGACTTGCCTGGAATTGACCCACCTGGAACAAAGAGAAAGAAAGGAACTCGAATACGGAATTTTGTAGAGTGGATAGAAAAAGGGTCTCCCGTCAAATGGTCTTTGTTGCATGATACACATGGAGCACGATATGGCATCATGACAACCAACCTTGCTGAGGTATACAACTTCGTACTCGGAGGTAACAGGGTTTGCCACTCACAGCATTAGTCGAGGGGATTATGCACGGAACAATGACATATTTCAGAGACAGACGTCAAGAAGCAGTGGAACATATTGAACGTTACCCCAACACACCGTATTGCAGGAAGATCAGATTGTACATGGAGAAGAAGACAATGAAGGCACGTTTGCATGGCGTCATTAGAATTGGTAATGCAGAAGCAAGGTATGAGGTGCGCTTACCGATTGCGAGATTTGGTGCTGCTAATGAGAGGAGAACCCACGAGGTTACAATTACTGATGACGCACCGCCAACTTGTTATTGTACATGCAACAAGCCAAGACTACTTCATCTCCCATGCTCACATGTGTTGGCAGTATGTGGGAAGATGGGTATGAACCCATACTACTGCGTCTCACCGTACTACATGAAAGAGGCAGTGTTGCATACCTGGACCCGGGAGATGGCAGGATATAGAGTTGTCGGTAACTTCAACAAGGTTGATCCGTCAACGCGAATATACATTCCCCATCCAGCCGACAAAAGGACAACTAGAGGAAGACGACAGTCGCGACGCATCCGAAATGATATGGATGAGGCTGAAGCAGGTGGAAGCACTTACCAATGCTTGCTTTGCACTATGTATGGCCATAGAGAGAAGCATTGTCCTGAATACAACCACAGAGGTGGTACTTCAAACCAGCGAGGGAGAGAAGTTCCTCCACACGGACGAGGAAACAGAGGCAGAAGCGGACGTGCACAACGTGGCTAGCATTGGGCTAGGATCTATGTGGACTATGTTTTTTATTTGTAATATGTCAAGTGGACTAATTGTTTTATTTGTAATTTGCGCTAGATACCATGGTTTTATTTGTAATTTGCGCTAGATACCATGATTTATTGTAATATGCAGATGACTCGACGTGCCTTGCTTGATGACACGATTGACGCCAAGCATCGGACTAGGATATGGGAGTCAGGTAGTCAGCCTCCCCGGTTACGTACGCGGACTGCAGGAGCTAATTGGCCGCTGCACCCCGCTTGGATTGATCGGTACGTGAAACTTTATAACTGTGTTTAACTATGTATTACATAAATGTGTTTAATTTATCTCACTGATTTAACTTTGTCTATGTAGGTTGGCTTGGTCAGGTCTACTACCACTTGCTCGTTTGGTCGAGATGAGTGATGAGATAGAGGTTCAGATTCCGCCAGAGGAAGTCGGCCAAGAGGCCCAACACCTCTACCGGAGTGCTAGTAGTCGTGTCGGCGTGGACAAGTCACTTGTGAGCTGCCTAGTTGATCGATGGAGGCCCGAGACCCACACGTTCCACTTCCCGTGGGTGGAGATGACACCTACTCTTCAGGATGTGTCATATTTGTTGGGACTCCCGTTAGCTGGCGAGGTGATTGGGCCGTCTGAGACTCCAGTCAGTTGGTGTGACAACATGCAAGCACGGTTCGCCGGCGTGCGTCCAGAAAATCCTGAGTTGGTGTACAGTTCGCACGGTGTGAGACTCGTGTGGCTCACCAATTTTATGGTAAACTAAATTTTGTATGTCCTAACTAAGTAAATTTGTATTGCTTACTTCTTATTGTTCAATGTGTCTGTACTAACTTAATTTGCCTTTCATTGCAGCTTCATAAATTAGGATACCCTGAGGTGGTTCTGAATCAGACGCAGATTACTAGAAGTCTGGAGGCCTATCTGTTGTGGCTATTTGGCAAGGTGATGTTCACTGAGACTCACCAGGACACAATTACTGCGCGATGGATACCTGTGACGCAAGAGATTGCAGAGGCGCAGATGGAGGAGGACATCACGCCCCGTAGTTTCGGGTATGCAGTCTTAGCCGCTACGTACAGAGCCATGTGCAACGCGTGCGTGAAGAGTAAGGAAACCTCTTCGCTACTTGGATGCCCGCTTCTTCCGCACGTTTGGTCTTGGGAGAGGTTCCCTGTTGGCAGATCTGGCGTCGACGCACACATTCCTTGGGACTACAGACTCATGGATCATACCGAGGTCGATGCGCCTACGTTCGGCAGCACGTGGGCACAACGAGAGGTAAACAATCTATTATATTCGGTTATGTACTATGTTATTTTTCGGTGAACTAACTAGTCTATTATATTTACATACAGCGACGATTCAAGGGTGACCAAGTGAGGAATTGTTATGAATCATTCACTGAGTGGTTCGATGGGCTTCAGGACCACCAGGTTATATGAGAACCATACAACCTCGTCGCAAGGCAGACTAGATTTCCTGGGGGGATTTCTGTACTGTGCACGAGAGATCAAAGGTATTGGTTCACACGAGCTCGTATTGTGTACGACGTATCGGTAGAGGAGATGTCACAACACCGGATCATGAGACAATTCGGAGCACGCCAGCCGCCGGAGCCTCCGAGGCGACCTCACCTCCCTTCCCACGTGCACAGGTAACTCTTCTTGCTTAAATTAATCTACACGTATTTATACCGCATGCTACATCTACTAGTTTTAAATTAGTCTACGCGTATTTATACTGCAGGTTAAGTCGCCAAGTAGACAGACCACTTGTAACTTGGTTGCAGAAGGTCCAGCCGTACATGGCTGAATGGGCGACTGCGACCGTGATTGAAAATATGTGGCCAGTAAATGAGGCTTTTGTGCGTACTGATTTTGAGCAGTATCTACAGCCATACAGACAAGCCACTCGCACAAGGTTACTTCCGACGGCACATCCTGATCAGATGCATGCCACGTGATCAAGGTTTTGGGCAGCCGTCTTATGGACAAATGACTTGGAGTGGGGCTTTCCCTCCTATGAGTCAGCCAATGCTCGGTAAGTATGTTTTTTTGTAACATATTATGCTTGTTCACAAATATCAAATACTAACAAACTGTCATCTACAGGTGGAGGTGGTTCCGCGTACAACTCTCCCCAGTTTGACCAGGAGCATCCGATGTACTATACCCCACCGCCCGAAACACATGAAACCCAGTTTGACCAGGAGGGCGAGGAGTTGCCGCTTCAAGGCCGTGGGATGCGACAACACCGCGCTCCGACACGCTTGTCACCCTCCGGACCTCGCCAGAGAAGACATCGCAACCGTCCTCAGGCAGACGAGTAGCGATACTTTTATGTATGATCTATTTCTATCTATATGTTGTACTAGACATATTTCTACCTACGTACCATTATGTAGTACACATTATGTATCGTTATGTACTAGACTTATTTCTACCTATGTAGCAATATTTGATATGTCCGTAATCGGTATACATTGGTATGTAAGATAAGATACAACAAAACTCGAATACATACCGATCACACCACACAACAATAGGAAATAAAGGTACAACTACTAATTAATCGATACTCAAAGAAAGATATAACATAACTCAAATTAAGATTCTACCTATCTCCCATCAATGCAGCCTGCACCATCCGCATATTTAGCACCCTTGCCCTTTGACAATGATTCAGGCTTCTTTCCCGCACCGTTGCTCGATGTTTCTGCCTTCTTCTCCTTGCCCTTACGCAGTGCTTCAACCCCCCTTTCCTTTGACGACGGCATGAAATCGTTGTCATCATCGCTGGAGTATACCCAGAGAAAGGAACGACCGTACCTCTCACGTATGTCTTGAGTTCGATGAATCGGCTCATTGGTAACATGCCTATCGAACTTATCCGCAAGCCTCAAGATTTCAGCACGGATTTGTTCTGTGGTCCTATACGGAAACCCATCTCGGCATAGCCTCGCCCCTAGCAAAGCGAGATGTCTCTCACTACCAATAATTTCTTCAAGTGGAACTTCCCTACCATATACCTTCAAATAGGTGATAATCTTAGCTAGATGCTCGGATGCGGCTATATGAAAGCCGGACACACACTTCTCACAAGGTACAATACACACCATGCTGGCCCTCTTTGAGAGTACCCCGCTTAGCCTAGAGTGGTTTTTATAAGACAATTGAGGTGAAAACGGTCGCGAGAAATGGTGGCGGGAGGAACATGCGGGAAACGGTGGCGCGAGAAATGGGCGGGAAATGGTGGCGGGGAAATAGGTGGGAACGGCTGGCGGGAGAAACGCGCGCGAAACGGTGACGGGAGAAACGGGCGGGAAAAGGAGTTGCCCACTTTCGGTCCTGCCCGGGCCGAAAGTGACTCAACTGACACGACCCACCATGGCTGCATGCAACCCTCGTCTTTTTCCGTACCGAATGCGTCTTTCGGCTCCTACTGAAACTGCCCCCTCCGGGCCGACGGCGCTCTAATTTTCAAATAACACGGACGAGCATACTACCTAGCGAATTTGTAATAGCGAATTTGTAATAAAAGAACATATTATTTAAAAAAAAAACTCCTGCCAACTGCCCCCGAAGGAAGCGCACCACTGGCGGCGGCCGCGACGAGGCGAGCTCCGACGGCTGACCGGTAAGCAAGCAAGCCCGCATCCTCCTCCCCCCGATTCCTCCTCCTGCCCGGAGGGGGATCCTCTCGCTCTCAGCCAGATCCGCCCGGCTCATAATTCGGCAATTATTGGTTTCCCGATTCGTCGCTTCGTTAGTCCACTGTGCGGCATCGCTTCCCCGGACTCTAATTTGGAAAAAAAAATCGTTGTTATAGGTCTCGATTTCATCACTCCGGCTGTTGACTGGCCGGCCGATCGCTGCGATTGGAGGAGGACGGTCATGGTGGTGGTGACTGTCAGGGAGTTGCTGACCGGCTCCTTGTTGCCTAAATGGCTTCCGAGGCCGTTGCTGAAATAGTCGCTGAGAAGCAATGCGCTACTAAAGACGTCGTCGAGTCCACACCTTCCACGAGGCGGTCCGAGGAGCGAATCGGCGGGGCAAGCAAACCGGGGCCTGCTTCGCCGAGAGCAGCTCCGCTGGGCGATGTGGCTACATCCAGTGGAGCGAAAGAGCAGGATAAAAGTTGCCTGGGTTCTGTTGATGGTTCCGTGAAACTGGATGATGATGAAGACGCCGAGAAGAGCTCGGTGCGTGGGAGCGTTAAGGACAGCTCGGTGTCCGCTAAGTTCAGTGACGGGACGAGCAGCCTGACCAAGGCCAGCGGGAGCACCAAGGTCAGCGGCCACGCCGATTTCGTTCAGAGTGGGAAGAGCAGTGTTTACCGAGCCAGTGCCGGCAGCGATGTGAGCGATGACAGCACCTGTAGCAGTATATGCAGCAGTGCTAGCAAGCCTCATAAGTCGAACGATTCAAGGTGGGAGGCGATTCAGGCCATCCGGACCAAAGAAGGTTCGCTAGGGTTGAGCCATTTCAGGCTGCTTAAGAGGCTTGGCTGTGGCGACATTGGCAGTGTTTATTTGTCGGAGCTTAGTGGCACGAAATGCTACTTTGCTATGAAGATCATCGACAAGGCGTCTCTAGCTGGCCGTAAAAAGCTTCTGAGAGCCCAGACTGAAAGGGAGATACTGCAGTGCCTGGACCATCCTTTTCTTCCAACTTTGTACACCCCCTTTGAGACAGATAAATTCTCATGCTTGGTGATGGAGTTTTGCCCTGGAGGAGACTTGCATACCCAAAGGCAGAAGCAGCCTGGGAAGTATTTTCCTGAACAAGCTGCCAAGTAAGTGCCTTCATTCTATGTTTTATTTTACTGATAGCTCTATATTAATGTTACTGCATTCATGACCAACCAATCCTTTTTATTTCTTTTGTTATAAGCATCCAGTCATGTACTAATACAACATGTCTGGTACTTTGGATATATTGAACATTTGGTGTCAAATTATATATTTAATCTATTTATTTTGATAAGAAGATATGACCATCATCTCTCGTATGTTTTTTGGCCTCTACTTGTGTACCAGCTGTTTCAGTAGCATTGCTAGTAACATTTTAGATTGTAAAATCATATTCGCTTCCTGTTCTTGTGGCTGTTCCTAGCTCATAAATGTTGAAAATTTTGTTAAGTTTGTCAGTATCGTGCATTTTTTGTTTGCGGTCTCTAGGATTAACAGCTATATTTGATTAGCATGGTCGACTCAACCATTCAGACCAGTCCAAACCAGCCAAAAACCACTCTTATACGGCTGGTTTCATAGACCAGCAGAAACCGTCAAAACCGGAATGAACAGGCTTATCTAGTCTGCCCCAACTTGCTTGGGACAAAAGGCTTAGTTGTTGTTGCCTATAGTGGACATGCTTCTGTAAATGTCACTGCCTTTACTTGGAGGTTCTAGACTACTGGGTCTCTTACCTGTTAAATACCTTATTGATTAGGGTGTAAGGATCTATCCTTTACCAACTCCTTTCCCGTGGTTGGATTATGAGTGGTCAACCAAACTATGCATTCACACTAGTGTTTTGGCTTCTGAACAGAGTATATTTGCTCTCAAAAGTTGTTAGTTGTACACTAAATAAATTCTTTGTCACTAAATATTTCATTAATTGGATTGGACCCCTCATCTATAAAACAATCACGTCTCACATCCACATTCATTATCTAGTTACATTGGCCTTCAGGTGCATATCTATAGGGATTATTTTTCTGATAGGAAATGTGACATGTACTTGAAGTGAAACATTCATCAGTTGGGTGTATTGTCCATCATAGTCTTGGAGTGTGTGCACTTATGGAGTTTACTTTACCATCTTAGTTGTGGAACTTTAATTCTGCCTTTTGTTCTGATCAGTCCATTTAACAAAGCTTACTTTGGAGAGTAAACATAGTTGGCGCACCTTCAATGGTTAAGCCATATCAATTGTCTGAATAAGGGCGTATGGAATTTTATCGTCAAACATAAACAACGCCTTCACCATATCAGGAGCATTTTTGGTCGAAATTAACATCAGGAGTTAGTTCTGTACCCATGTCAATTACTCCAGTTTAGTTTACCCGTGGTTGTTCACTTATGCAACTGAGATATTCCATACAAATATATACAAGTGGAGAACATATCCTGTCTATGTAGGCTTGGTGCAGCACATGTTTGGTGATGTCCAAAACATTTCTCTGTCATATGATGGTTGTAGGTACTAGCACACACTGTTAAATGTAAGGACTCATTTTATCTTTAAAATATGTGCAGGTTTTATGTGGCAGAGGTGCTTCTTGCTCTAGAATACCTACACATGCTTGGTATCATATATCGGGACCTCAAGCCAGAGAATGTTCTTGTGAGAGAAGATGGCCACATTATGTTGTCAGATTTTGATTTGTCCCTCCGTTGTGATGTGAGCCCTACCCTTCTTAAATCTTCCAACCCTGGTGTAGATCCTAACCTAAAGGGAAATCAAGCTTATTGTGTACAACCCGTGTGCATTGAGCCAGCCTGTATCCAGCCCGCTTGTGTTACGACAACCACATGCTTCTCACCTCGCTTTTTCTCATCCAAGTCCAAGAGGGAGAAGAAGGAAAAGAAGGCAAAGGCAGACATTGCAACTCAGGTCAGACCACTCCCTGAGCTCGTTGCAGAGCCCACAGATGCAAGGTCTATGTCATTTGTTGGCACCCATGAGTACTTGGCACCTGAGATAATAAAGGGCGAGGGGCATGGGAGTGCTGTGGACTGGTGGACTTTTGGCATATTCTTGTATGAACTTCTTTTCGGCAAGACTCTGTTCAAAGGTTCAGGGAACAGGGCAACACTATTCAATGTTGTTGGACAGCCCCTCAGGTTCCCTGAATCACCTGTTGTCGGTTTTGCTGCGAGGGATCTTATAAGGGGATTGCTCATCAAGGAGCCACAACATCGATTGGCGTACAAGCGTGGAGCCACAGAAATAAAGCAGCACCCCTTCTTTGAAGGTGTTAACTGGGCATTGATAAGGTGTGCTACTCCTCCAGATATCCCCAAGCCTGTTGAGATGCCTCGGCCGGTAGCTTCAACAAGTCAAAAGGCAGCACCATCAGCCGAGAAAGGTCCAGATAATTATCTTGAATTCGATTTCTTTTAGTGGATTATTCTAAGATCATTTTATGTGCAACCTGTGAAGTCCTTTTTTCCAAGACCTTTTTCTGTTTTTTTCTAATAACTTGATATGTAGATGGCATATGTCCCTAGTGCTATTCTTAAGTTCCATTTGCAGTTCATTTCACCTCATCACATTGGATGGGAGCCTCTATCAAATGGATGTTGTAATATCCTTCATCAATAACTGAGAAATAGGTTCCGTTCAATAACAAATAAATGTTTATGTTCCATCCCTAACTTTGATTTCGGAAGCTATGTTTGGCGTGTCGGAAGGTGATCACACATTGATGTAGCCAACGTCACTGGAGCAATTGCATATATATTCGTCGAAATAGGTCTCAGTTTCTTCATGTTGCTGGTCATGTGCCAATAGTACTAGAAGCTTTGTGGTTTTGTGCCAGAATAATTGTATTTTTGTGTGGCCACTGGTATTTAGCTCAAGTGCATTCCAAGCAGGCCCTAAGGAAGTCATTATGGTATCTGAACGGGGCAAGAACCTGAAAGTTGAAGTTCTAGCGACGGTGGTTGTGGGTGGATGGAGTGATCTTAAGATTAGACAATGCTGTCAGTACATACACTATACTAGTGGAATTGGCTGCCGCGCCCCCTGCTGTTAAATTTGGTGTAAAATTTATTCTGTCATCATATTATGTGTTAATTTGTTTTGTTAGCTTGTTTGGAAGGCTTTACGAATAAGTGGTAAGCATAATTGTGGATATTACAATTCGGTGCGGCGGCACGCTGCACCCTTGGTGAAAAAGTATGCTAATAAATAGTAGATTTGAATTTTTAATTTCAAAAACCGATCTTGCATTACAATCGAATGATGTGAATTATAGTGAAAACATTTTTTAGACAATAGCATAAAGTATTGTTTCTAAATAGGGACTATGATGTAGCAAGAGTTTGGTGCATAGCGATATATATCGGAATGACTATGTTTGTGTATTGTCTTTTGGTTAGTTTTTTTTTCCAAACGGGTGATGTGTATGGGGAATGATATGTTGTTTCTGTCGAGCTGTGTGCATGAGTGTTAGATGCAGACACGTAGTTTTGTTGCTTAGTATACGTGCCTGAGTGCATGTTTTGCACGTATGAGTGTTTACTGCAGGCACGTAACTTTTTTTTGTTTAGGATGCGTGTGTGAGTGCATGTCTTGCATGTATGAGTGTTTTGCTGCAGACACGTAGCTTTTCTGTCTAGAATACGTGTCTGAGTACATGTGTTGCACGTATGAGCGTTAGCTGCAGATAGGGATGCTATTGCCTGATGGTATATAAGGTGGGCGGTAGTGTAAGACAACAATATATAAAAGAGGAACTCTCTATATAAGCGGGATATCCAGTGTGATCGTTTAGAAATTTAGATGTCGAAGAGTCGTGAGCTGTGGTTAGATCTGTCGGGATGCTCGAGGGATCGGCAGTTCTGAGCGGATCTGCTGGTATGCTCAAGGAAGGATGTTCATGAGCTGCCGCTTCCAGAAGATGCTGTTGTTCAGTTTTGGTTAAAAGAAAGTGATGCGGATTTAAAGCAGGTTGTGTTCTCTCACAATACTTTGTTTTCAGAAGTTTGTTTGATGTTAGGAAGGGTCGCAACGGTGTTTCTGTGTTTGCGATAACACGGCGTGAAGAGCATGACTCTGTTCTTCATGGAAAATATTTTATTTAGAAGAAGCAGGATGGTTATATAGTGTGAAGGTTCAACTCTGTCGGATGGATGATAAAGATCTAGCTGAAAACGACATACCAAACATAGAGTTTGAATATTGGATTTAGTTATGTAATAATATGTCCGCGACTAAATAAATGAGGTATGTTGTGTGTAGGTGTGTAAGTTGTAAGTTAGGTTAAGTTTTTAGTGGGTAAGGTTGTTGTAATATTTAAATAAAAAATGCAAGTCATGAATAATGCGGATATTGTTGTAAGGTATGATAGATCTAGCTGAGAACGATATGGTAGACATAAAGTTCGAGTATTGAATTGGACCAAACGAATTTTAATTCTCGTAATGTGCACATTTAATAACTATTTATTTTCTGCATTAAAAAATTGATGAATAGTCGTACAGTTCGACTTTTTGCTTTTGACCATATTGAAAACTTTGTATTCTTTTCGTCTGAACATCGAACAGTTCTACATTACTTGCGTCGTACGGTTCGACTATTTGCTTTTGACCATATTGAAAAATTTGTATTCTGTTCGTCTGAACATCGAACAGTTCTACATTACTTGCAAATAAGTTAGCTAAATCTAACTTGTCAAATATGATTCCATTTCACCACAATTAGCTTGTGTACCACCATAATTAAAGGAAACATGTTATGGTTATCTCTAGATACTATATTTATAAACATTCATGGGGTTGGGTTGGGGTTGGGTTGGATGTAAAGACATTTTTTTCTGTGAATTTGGATTTTTTTTTTACATTTTTTGCCGGTTGTATCTAAAAAGATATGAGTTTTTTTGGTTTTTTCGTCTGAAACTTGAAAACTCTGTCATGTGGGACCCACACGTCAGTATGACCGTGCTGACGTCAGCCCTCGACGTCAGCACGAGGCGGACGCCGGCGGCAGCGCCGAGCCCGCGCGTTGTGGCGGCGCACGTGCCCGGCCTCGAGATAGTGCGGGGACGCAAAAGGAGGAGCGGGGGCGCCGAATGGGTCGCGCGCCGTGGCGTTTGGTCACCGGAGTCGCCGGCGGCGACCATTTCGGCAGCGGCGTACCCCCGACCGCGTCGATGACATGGATTGGCGGCGATTCCAGCCGTCCCAGGGTGTAATAATCGTCCAGGCGATGGAGGAGGAGACGACCGAGCTCGCAGGGTTCGTGGATTCGGGCGGAGAGCTGCGGAGAGGCGGCGACGCGCGGCGGCGGCGCCGGTGACCTCCGGGGTCGCGGGAGGAAGAAGAGGAGTGGGGATGGTTTTGTGAAAAAGTCCCTAAAGTTTACAGTATTTGCGTCGGTCTTCGCCGGGGGATTGAAAAAGCGTCTGGTACTGTTCAGCGCTGGAATTGGTGAAATTGGGCCGTCCGATCTTGATCGGACGTCTGAATTTTGGAGCAACCAGAGGGCTTGAAAATCTCCAGGCTTAATATATTAGGTAAATATCTACTATATGCTGCAAAGCCTCCAACGGGTTACTTTCTAACATGTTGATAGAATTTGCCCCCAGTTCACGGGGATGTTTATTATGCAGCCAGCACTTGATTAGAGTCCCCTTTTTTGCTGACCACTATAAAATAAACAATACAGTAGTATACTGCTATTGCAGAATTATTGCTGTTCACGCTGGAATCATGTCTTGGGCCTAAACATATGCCTTCTGAACTTTGGCTATTCTGTTTTCAAACATATCTAAATTTCCATTCATACTCGATCTACTGCATACCAACATTATAGGTTGCGGTAGGCGTGAAAACATTCAACACATGTGTTTGTGCGTGGACAAGAGGATATTTTGTTGTGCCTCTTGAACACACGAGCCGCCGGAGAGGAAAAGGAGTGGGGCCGGAGCAGCGGAGACGACTCTCAAAGGGGAGGGAGGAAAGAGAGAGAGAGAGGCGAGGGAGGAAGCCCCCGCACACTCTGGGTCGCATTGATGCATCAACCTAGACTGAAGAAGAGAAAAACAAAAACAATCAATCGCCATCAGAAGGTTCACAAACGGTGGGTAGGTATTCTAGCACATGGAGTTGAAGGATTTGAACAGTATGAAGAAGGCCTTCATGTCGCATCGGTGGGCAGGCATCACCTCAGAGAAGATGAACACCAGTTGTCAACTACATCTAGACCACGGTGCCCATCGACGGAGTTGTGGATGTCTTCCACTTGTGGATTATGGTTCAGTAGCAAGTGGATTAAGTTCATGATGTCTGACGACCGATGAGCAGACTAAATCTGATTTCAACTGCATCGATTGGTATTGTTCCCAAGCTATATGGATACTTGTGGGATTGGCGCCGCGACACGCCGCGCCCTTGCTGTTAAATTTGGTGTAAAATTTATTCTGTCATTACAGTGTGCGTTAATCTGTTTTGTTTGCTTATTTGGAAGGCTTTACGAATAAGTGGTAAGCATAATTGTGTATATCACAATTTGGTGCGGCGGCACGCTGCACCCTTGGTGAAAAAATATGTTAACAAATAGTAGTTTTGAAGTTTTGATTTCTAAAACCGGTCTAGTGTTACAATCGATGTGATTTATAGTGACAACATTTTTTAGACAGTAGCATAAAGTATTGTTTCTAAATAGGGAATATGATGTAGCAAGAGTTTGGTGCATAGTGATATATATATCGAAATGACTATGTTTGTGTACTGTCTTTTGGTTAGTTTATTTTTTTGTTTCAAACGGGTGATGTGTATGGGGAATGATATGTTGTTTCTGTCGAGCTGTGTGCATGAGTGCTAGGTGCAGGAACGTAGTTTTGTTGCTTAGGATACGTGTCTGAGTGCATGTTTTGCACGTATGAGTGTTTTGCTGCAGGCACGTAGCTTTTTTTGTCTAGAATGCGTGTGTGAGTGCATGTCTTGCAATTATGAGCGTTAGGTGCAGATAGGAATGATGTGCCTGATGCTATATAAGGTGGGCGGTAGTGTAAGGCAACAATACACAAAAGAGGAATTCTCTATATAAGCGGGATATCCAGTGTGATCGTTTAGAAGTTTAGATGTCGAAGAATCGTGAGCTGTGGTTGACGAGGGTGTAACTCGACAAATCCCAGGGTTGTGCACCCCGGTTTGATTGAGGGGGAGAGAGGAGCGCTGGTGATCACGACGGCTGACAAGCGGGGCGATTTACCCAGGTTCAGGCTCCCGGAGGATAACACCCTACTTCCTGCTTGTCTGGTATTGATTGCGAGTTGAGATTACAATGGCGAGATGTCTATCTCGCTAGGGTTGGTGGTGGCGGCTATGAGCGTGTCCTTGGACGAGCAACCCTCCTGGCCTTTATAGGTAGGCCAGGTCTCGGGTGAACGGTGCCGATGGCGTTTACAGATATGGTAAGTCGTATGACCTAACCGACTAGAACTAGGTCACACGATACCCCTAGTGGGCCTTCTGTGGGCCTCCTTATCCTTGGCGTGACCCAGGTAGCCTCATTGTGGGGTAGTCGAAGAGTAGCCCCACGTCAGTAGCCCCTCGAGTGCTTGGTCGAATCGCAGATTCAGGCAAAGGACTCCTTCCTCCTGGGCACGCCATCAAGTTGCTTGTGCTTGAATTTGGACTCGCTTTCTTCAGTCGAAGAGCACGCTCCCGATGGGAGTAAATTGTGCAGTCGAATTACTTTGTCTTGGCTTGTATGAAACTCACTTCCATTCGACCTGCTGGCCTACTGTCTGTTGATTCAGCCGGCTGGGCTTACATTTTCTTCTTTGTCACCCGAATGAATGTTTCGGGTTCTCGGATTAGCACCCTGTCTTATCGGTTTGTTTTCAGCTTTGAAGCTTACTACTAGAATCATGCGCTCGAGTTCTCTCTCTGCTCCGTGTCTTCACGAGCGCAGTTGCCTTGCTGACGTCAGTGATGACGCTTCGTAGCACGCCTCTGTGACCCATGGGACGTGACGGGGCGGGCCCCACTGTCAGTGTTGACTGGGGTCAGCAGTTGTCACTTATCTCCGATTTGGGCGCGTAGATTTCGTGGCGTGATGATGGTGCCTTGATTCCCGTGCATAGTGGACGGAGTGGGTGGCGACGGTTAGTCTCTCCGTATGACACTTGGACGACCAAATTTACTTGCTTGGAACGGTTTCCTTGCGAACAGCTAAGATGGACTGCTTGCACGGCATAAGTACTGCGCCGCCGCGCGAGGGTAGGTCATCTTCTCCAATCACCATTGCCTCCATTCCTTGCGCCATTCTTGCCCCCATCCTAGCTCTTTGCCATTTGTCCTCCCACCTTCCGCGAGCATTCAACTCCATGGGGAAGTCGAAGGTCGTCGCCAGCTCCGCCGCCACCGCCGCCGTAGCAAGGTTGATGAAGAAGCCCGGCGGCGACTGGCAGAGGTCGTTGGTGAAGAAAACTGATCTCGAGGTCCTGCGCACGCAGGGCCTGCTGCCTCCGGCGGACCAGGCCACGGTACGTGCCTTGGTAAGGAGGTCTACCCTGCTCCTCGCGAGGGGGAGCGCGTTTGCTTCGTGGATTTCCTTCCGCGAGGCTTCGGGTTCCCTCTCCACGATTTCGTTCGTGATCTTTTGTACGCTTATGGGGTTCAGATCCACGATCTGACCCCCAATGGCGTCTTAAGAATCGCGAGCTTTATCGTGCTCTGCGAGTGCTTTATGGGGATCGCACTCCACTAGGCTCTATGGAAGTCGCTGACGAGGTGTTAACTCGACAAGTCCCAGGGTTGTGCACCCCGGGTTGATTGATGGGGAGAGAGATGAGTGCTGAGGCTCCCGGAGGATAACACCCTTCTTCCTGCGTGTCTGATTATTTAAGCGAGTAGCGATTACAATGGCGAGATTGCGATCTCGCTAGGGTTTGTGGCGGTGGCTATGAACGTGTCCTTTGGGACGAGCAACCCTCCTGGCTTTATAGGTAGCCAGGTCTCGGGTGGTCGATGCCGATGGAAACTACAGATATGGCAGGCTATGCGACCTAACCGACTTGGACTAGGTTACATGGCACCCCGCGTGGGCCTTCTGTGGGCCTCCATGTCCTTGGCGCGGCCCAGGTAGCCTTATCGTGGGCTACCCGAAAGGTAGCCCCACGTCAGTAGCCCCCGAGTGCTTGGTCGAAGCGTAGAGTCGGGCAGAGGACTTCTTCCTCCTGGACGCGCCATTGGATTGCTTGATCTTGAGCTTGAACTCGATTTCTTCAGTCGAACCGGCCTCTCCCGATGGGAGTAACCTTTGCAGTCGAATTTCTTTGCCTTGGTTTTCTTGTGAAGCTTGCTTCTATTCGGCCTGTTGGCTTACTTGTAGATGGATTCGGCTGCTCGAGCTTACTCGGTTTTTCTTTGCCACCCGAATGATTCCTTCGGGTTCTTCGGATCAGCAATCGATCCTACTTTGTTGGTTTCAGCTTAGCAGCTTACTACTCGAATCACTCTGTCGAGCTGTTTCAGTTGCTTTTGGAGCCGTTGGCTTGATGACGTCATTGGTGACGATCCATTGCACGCCTCTGCGCCCGATGGGACGTGATGTGGCGGGCCCCACTGTCAGAGCTGACCGTGGTCAGCAGTTGTCACACCTCCGAACTGGGCGCGAAATTTGCGCGGCCTGTTGATGACGCCTCGGTTTTCGTGCGTAGTGGACGAAGTGGGCGGCGACGGTTGGTTTCTTCGTGCGACACGTGGATGGCTGGATGTGTCTGCTTGGAACCCTTGTTCTGTGGGCGGTTGAGATGAAACGTTTTCGAGGCATAAGTACTGCGTTTTGACGCGAGGGCCTTCATCTTATCCAATCGTCCTGGCCTCCTTTTCCTCTGCGCTCTACCATTCTCGCCGCCATCCAGAGCTCCGTGCTTTTTGTCCGTGCACCTTGCGCTGCCTCGCGGCGCCATGGGCAAGCCGAAGAGCGCCGTTGGCTCCTCCGCCGCCACCGACGAAGCCGGGCTGATGAAGAAGCCCGACGGCGACTAGCAGAGGTCGTCGGTGAAGAAGGCAGAGGTCGAACTCCTCCGTGCTCAAGGCCTTCTTCCACCTGCTGATCAAGTCCAGGTACGCGCTCCTGGCAAAGAGGTTTTCCCCACACCCCGGGATGGGGAACGCGTTTGCTTCGTGGATTTCCTTCCGCGGGGCTTCGGGTTCCCCTTGCACGATTTTGTGCGCGGTCTCCTGTATGCCTATGGGGTTCAGATCCATGATCTGACCCCCAATGGCGTCTTGAGCATCGCGGGCTTCATTGTGCTTTGCGAGTGTTTTTTGGGTGTCGCGCCCCACTGGGCACTGTGGAAGTCGCTCTTCCTCGTTCGCAAGAACGTTGGAAAGAGCGGGTCGCCCTTCCCGGTGGGCGGCTTCGGAATCCAAGTGCGCGGTGACACCGCGTACTTCCAGATGAAGAAGTCGGACTCCGTCCAGGGGTGGCGCAGGAAGTGGTTCTACGTCCAGTCGAGCTAGGATGGCCTTGCGGCATTCGACAGCGGACGTGGGCTGCGGAAGACTCAAGCCTGGACACACCCGCTGACTGCTGGGGAGAAAGAAGCCGCACGACCTCTGCTGGGCCTGCTGCGCGATCTCACCAAAACCCTCGGGCGCGAGGCGGGTGGCGTCTTCATGATGGCCACCTTCTTCCGTCTCCGGGTGCAGCCACTCAGTGCTCGGCCCCATCCGATGTGGGCCGTCGAGGGCGTCAGCACCGAGCCACTTGACGATGAGGAGGTAGAAGCCAAAGTAAGGTCCATCACCAACCTCCGAGTCGCGGACATATGCAACGTCAAGTGCCCGGTTGCTGCTTACGGGGCATCAAACCCCATTCCTGAGGTAAGTTCTTGACTTGTTCTCCTTGTTGTTCTGTCTCTTGATTTCTCGCTTCTTGATTCGACTTGCGTCTACTTGCTCATTCATTCGACTTGCGCCTACTTGCTGCAGGGTCATTCCCTTCTGGTTAGCCTTCCTCCTCTCCCTGAAGGCGGACCCGCCGACGAGGCGAAGGTGGTGGAGGAGGAGGATGACGACGATGAGATTCCTTCCGCTCATTCTCCTCACGAAGAGGTGGAGGACGAAGATGAAGAGGAAGAACCCGTACGGAAGAAGCGGAAGCTCCCGAGTGGTGGCGACTCTGCTACCGCGTCGTCACCCGCTAGGGATGCCGACGCTGTTCTGGAGGAAGCCGTCGCGACATCGTCGGGTGCGCGGTCTTCGGGCGACTGGAACGAGCCCTTGGTTGTTCCTCCAGTCAGCTCCGCGGCTCCTCGTTCGTTTGTGCGGATGGCGTCGCCCTCCCTGGGGAGTTACGACGACCTTGAAACCACCAGGTGAGCTTCTTGATGATTTATTTTCTTCGAGTTGTGTTTTGTAGCTGCAATTTTTGAGCTGACCAGTGTGCTTGTCTTTGCTGCAGCCGTCGTTCTGGCGATGTTACCTTGAGTTTTCATCGGGTGCGCGATCAGCGCTCCCGATGGGAGTAGCCCCCGAAGGTGTGGGTGACTAGTATAGTCGCCCGCAACTTTATTAATATCCTGCTTTTGTTTCAGCTATACTACCGCCAGCAGCTTGACGCAGCCGCGGCCTATGTTCGCCTGGAGAAGGAGAGGGACCAGCTGCGTGCTTCTCTGGACCAGGCTAACGGGCGAGTTGCTGAGCTTGAGAAGGCTCTGCGCGAATCTCAAGAGCGGGAGCTGGCGCGGGTCGGCCAGGAGAAGACTCAAGTCGACCGTCTCCTCTCACTCGCCGGTGTTCTTGGGGGTAAGTTTCGGCTTAATGCCTACTGTGTCGTGATCTTTTCTTTGTCTGACCTTGAATCCCTTGCGCAGAGATTTGCGGTGGAGCTCCTTCGGAAGACACGTCGAGTGACGCGGTTGATTTGGCGACTGCTGTCGGCTTCCTCGACCGGGTCTGCGCCTATGCATCCGACGCGCTGAAAAAGTCCACAGCCGCGCTGAAGAAGTCGACTGGAGCCCTTACTGTGGTACACCAGAGCATCTTCCCGAGTGACCAGCCACCGGAAGCCGTGGACGCCCTTGCTGCGCCGTTTGAGGACGCGACCACCATCGCCGACTTCACGCGGTCGCAGACGGTACGCGGCTCCGAGCTCACCTTCCAGCTCCTCTTAGGACATCAGGTTCCGGGTGACTTTGAGAAGGTCGTCAGCGGCTTTCCTCGAAGACCCGATGGCCGTATCGCGTCGCTGGGTGGTGTGAAGGAGCGTGCTTCACAGCTAGCCGTGCAGCTTGTGGCACTCTTTGAGAGGGCCCTTACTAAGGCGACTGAGGCTGCTGCTGCTCGGAAGAGTCGCTCCCGGTCGCAGTCTGCAGCCTTAGAGTAGATGTAGCATAGGAATTTGGCAGTCGCCGTGGTCTGCACCTTTAAACTTTTGGCCCTGTAATGAATGTTGTCCTGCCAGGTCTTTTGGCCTTTAACAATGCTCTTGCTAGAACATAATTTCTTTCTGCCGAGTGTATCTTTGCTGCACAGTCGTATGATTGCATTGACTCTGCGTATTCGTGGCAGACTGTGGTGCACGGTGGTGCTTCTTCTTCTCCTGCGACTGAGCCGAGTGGCGAGGCTTCTTCTTCGGGTGCTCGGCGTCGTCGGGCGGCGCCGGCTCCTCCACGTAGTGCAAATGATCAACGGATAATCACGTACATGAAGAACAAGGTGGTTGAGCTTGAGGCGACCCTGAAGAATACTGAACTACTGCTGCATTGCTCCAGGTCGCATCCTACTGCAGAATTCTCACGGCGTGAGGATTTTTTGCTTGGGGAGATCGATCTGATCAGTCGACAGCTGCAAGGTTGGTATACTTTTGGCGGCTGCTTTCTTTGTTGAAACTTGCTTGTTCTGACTTTTGGTTTGCGCGTTCAGATGTGAACCCGGATTGGCAGGCTGAGCGGGATCGCGTTGAGGAGCGAGTCACCCGAGAGGCGTCCGGCGACTCCTATGAAGCTCGTCAATTCTGGGTGAACAAGTCGAGAGGGCGCGCCCTTGCCACTATGCTTGATCGTACATGGCGTGCGGCTTTTCTTCTGGAGAATTGCCGGAAGACACTCTGGCATATCAATCGTGTGTACTTCCCGCATAACGCGCAGCCGAACGGGCTGTCCGCCTTGCTGGAGAGGTTTCGCGACGGTGAGGGGCTGAAGGAGGTCGTCCATGCCCAACTTGTGGCTGCGGCGAATGCGGTGTTGGCATACGTCCGGATGCATCGGCCACATCTTCCGCTCGATAAGGTGCTGGATGGCTTGCGTGGTGATGACGACTTCGCCGAGACCTTGGCGGCTGCACGCCAGATTATCGGGCAGGTTCAGAGGCTAAGTGAGCGCCTTGTAGGCCCACTCGATGCGCCGAAGGTCGAGCCTGCAGTTTAGGGTAGCTGTCGTCTGCTGTACATGGTTAGCTGTAGATTGCAAATATGACTGTGCAAGTTGAATGTGTTAGATTAAAAATACTTGCGAGTAATGAGAATTGAACTGCTTGCTCTGCTATGTAAATGCCTGTTTTTGATTTTCGACCTGTGTGGCGCAGTCCCCTAGTATGTTAGGCGACGACCTAGGTTCTTCCAAGTGTGACCTGTGTGTCGCAGTCTCTAACTTTATCAGGTGGCGACTTAGGATTTTTGTAACTTGACCTGTATGGCGCAGCCCCCGAGTTGTTCGAGTTGCGGCCTAGGATTTCTTGCTAGGGCCTGTATGGCGTAGCCCCCGAGTGGGTCGTGTGGCAGCCTAGGTTTACAAGTGTCACCTGTGTGGCGCAACCCCCGCGTGTGTTGGGTGGCGGCCTAGGATTTTGAACTTGACCTGTGCAACGCAGCCCCCGAGTGAGTTCGAGTGGCGGCTGAGGATTTTCTGATAAGGCCTGTATGGCGTAGCCCCCGAGTGAGTCGAGTGACAACCTAGGATTACAAGTGTTACCTGTTTGGCGCAGCCCCCGAGTATGTCGGGTGGCGACCTAGGATTTTGGACTTGACCTGTATGGCGCAGCCCCCGAGTGGTTCGGGTGGTGACCTAGGATTTTTTGAGTTATGCTTTTATGGCACAGCCCCCGAGTAGTTCGGGTAGCGGCCTAAGCTTTTCTTTCAACCTGTGTGGCGCAGCCCCCGAGTGGTTCGAGTGGCGGCCTAGGATTTTAGCTTCCGAGGCCATATTTCTGGATATGCGTGAGCCGGAGGTATGTCTCGACTGAGATCAGGGCGGCGTTCGCCGTCTTTGGGACGGGTATCCCGTTCTCATCTTCGGTGACGAAGGACGAGTCGAGGTTGCGGGTGAGCCTGGTTCGATCGGCTTCTGCCATGAGGGGAACACGCGCTCTGTTCCGCCATGCTCCTTGGTTAACCTCCGTAGAGGATGTGAAGGAGAGGGCGGTTCGCCTGGCACTCGATGCGTCTGCGTCCCTCTTGCGCCGGAGTAAGTCGGCTTTTTCGGCGCGTATTCGCTCGCCTTCCTTGCGCAGCAAGTACTGGACCGCCAGGTGGTCGTCTCGAGGTGCGTTGGGTGGGGGGAACGTGCCCACGTCCACATGCTTCATGGCTTGGATCGCCATGTCCCGCGTGATGACAAGTTTAGTCTGGTCCGACATGTCCACCTCTAGCGGATATGCGGGTTCTTCGTCGTCGCCATGTGGTGCTGTGCCGGCCATGAAGACTTGCTTGGGGTAGACTTGAGTCGGGGAGTTGGTGCTGCCGCTGCTGCTTCTGTCGCCCGCGTCTTGCTCGGGATCGAAAATTGCTGCAACGTGGCGTGCGGCGCAGTCATTGTCGCGTCTTCTCGCGATCGTCCCTGTGTTCGCGCTCGCCAGGGCGAGTGCGATTGGCTTGGGGTAGACTTGGGATTTCCACGAAGATGAGGGCGCTCGTGGCGTGGCTGTCGGACGTGAGCTCTTGGTTGCCCGTGCGGGTGCGACAGTTGAGGTAGATCTTGACTTAGTCGACCGCGTGACCGAGGTTGGGGTAGTAGACTCGATCCGCGCGGCCCTTCCCGAAATTGTCGATGTAGTCGATGCAGATGCGATCTTCGCGGGCGCGTTCTCCGCGGGTGCGATAGATGCGATCTTCGCGGGATCGGCGGGCGCGGCCTCCGCGGGTGCGACAGATGCGACCTTTGCGGGATCGGCGGGCGCGGCCTCCGCGGGTGCGACAGATGCGATCTCCGCGGGTGGTGACGAAGGCGCGAGGGTTGCCGATTCGAGTGACGTTGCCGCGCGTGGCGCGGTAGCCGTAGGCCTGAGTATTCCACGACTATCGATGCAGCAGTATATGGAGCCGAAGGTGATGTGTATACCTTTGTCCAGATCGGCGTACACCGAATGGTGGGCCGGCGGGTGGAGGACGTACTCGAAGGAGCCGAAGCGGATCGACTCCCTGGCGGCACAGACACCGATCTTCATTGCGGATGGAGCCGGAGCGACCATGATTCCAACACTTGTTTGTCCTTCCCACAGACGGCGCCAATTGACGAGGTGTTAACTCGACAAGTCCCAGGGTTGTGCACCCCGGGTTGATTGATGGGGAGAGAGATGAGTGCTGGTGGTCACGACGGCTGACAAGCAAGGATTTACCCAGGTTCAGGCTCCCGGAGGATAACACCCTACTTCCTGCTTGTCTGATTACTGATGCGAGTAGCGATTAGAATGGCGAGATTGCGATCTCGCTAGGGTTTGTGGCGGTGGCTATGAACGTGTCCTTTGGGACGAGCAACCCTCCTGGCTTTATAGGTAGCCAGGTCTCGGGTGGTCGATGCCGATGGCAACTACAGATATGGCAGGCTATGCGACCTAACCGACTTGGACTAGGTTACATGGTACCCCGCGTGGGCCTTCTGTGGGCCTCCATGTCCTTGGCGCGGCCCAGGTAGCCTTATCGTGGGCTACCCGAAAGGTAGCCCCACGTCAGTCGCTCTTCCTCTTTTGGAAGAACGTGGGGAAGAGCGGGTTGACATACCCGGTGGGAGGCTTCGGCATACAGGTGCGCGGCGACACCGCGTACTTCCAGATGAAGAAGTCGGACTCTGTCCAGGGGTGGCGGAAGAGGTGGTTCTACATCAGGTGCGACCAGGAGGGTCTGGCGGCCTTCGACGGCGAGCGCGACTTGCGGAAGACTCGCGCCTGGGCGCACCCGCTCGCTGAGGAGGAGAAGGAGTCCGCGAGGCCGCTGTTGAGCCTGGTGCGCAACCTGCTCAAGTCCTTGGGACGCGAGTCGGGCGGCGTCCACCTCATGGCCACCTTCTTTAGGCTCCGGGTCCAGCCATTCCGCGCTCGCCCCCTCCCGATGTGGGCAGTCGAAGGCGTCAGCGACCAGCCACTTGACGACGAGGAGGTGGATACCAAGGTGAGGGGTATCACTAGCCTCCGAGCCGCGGACCCTTGCAACGTCAAGTGTCCTGTCGCTGCGTACGGGGCGGCAAACCCTGTTCCTGAGGTGAGCTTGTGCTCGATTCTTCTTTTCTTGGCTTGATTTCTTGATCCTGTTTCCCTGATTCGACTTGCCTTTGCTTGTGGCAGGGTCGCTCTTTTCTTGTCAGTCTTCCTCCTCTCCCAGAAAACGGACCTCATGACGAGTCGAAGTTTATGGAGGAGGAGGGTGACGATGAGGACATCCCGTCCGCTATCTCCCCTAGCGACAAGGTAGAGGACGAGGAAGAGGAGGAACCCGCGTGGAAGAAGCAGAAGCGGCGAAGTGGTGGCGACTCTGCTTCCGCGTCGTCCCCTGCAAAAGGTGTGGCTGATGACTTGGAGGAAGCCGGCATGTCCTCCTCGGGTGCAAGGTCCCGGGACGACTTTGAGGATCCTTTGGCTCCCCCTCCATCAGCTCTGCGTCACCGCGCGAGTTCGCTCGGATGCCGTTCGTCTCCTTGGGGAGCGACGGTGACGTCGAGACCACCAGGTGAGTTTCTTTTCGTCCTTCTGCGTCGAGTTGTCTATTGAGTTTTCAGCCTTCGAGTTGAGTTTTGTCTTGATCTTGTGTCAGCTACCACTCTGGTGGCGCCGGCTCCCCTCCACGCGAAGTGGAGCACACGTCTGCTCCCTCGACCGAGCTAGTTACGCGGGTGGCGGCCGAGGAGCATGCGCAGACTAGCGGCTTCGTGGCGCCCAGTGGAGCTGCCCCGTCGACTTCGGCATATGCCGACCTCTTGGACCATGTAACTTCCCTTGTTCTTGTACTTTTGTAGTTATATCGGGTGCGCGAACAGCGCTCCCGATGGGAGTAGCCCCCGAAGGTGTGGGTGACTAGGATAGTCGCCCGCAACTTGATAATTTCTTGCTTGTTTGCAGCCATTCTACCGCCAACAGCTTGAGGCAGCCGCTGCCTAAGTTCGCCTGGAGAAGGAGAGGGACCAACTGCGCACCTCCTTGGACCAGGCTACTAGGCGAGCTGCAGAGTTGGAGCTGAAGCTTCAGGCTCAGGCGGTGTTGGACAAAGCACCGCACGAGTCGTAGGAGCGCGAGCGCGTGCGGGTCGTCCAGGAGAAGACCCAGGTCGATCGCCTGATCTCACTCGCCGGCGCGCTTGGAGGTTAGTTTTTCGGCTTCGACGCCTACTTGTTGTCTTCTTCGCTTCATTTGCCTTGTGTTGACTTGTGACCTCTTTTTTTTCCAGAGAAATGGGGAGGCACTCCTCCGGAAGGCTCGTCCAGCGACGATGTCGACTTGGCCACCGCGGTCGGGTTTCTCGATCGTGTCTGCGCGTATGCCTCCGCTGCGCTGCAGAAGTCGACGGCGTCGTTGCAGAAGTCGACTGGAGCACTGGCGACTGTGCATCAGAGCCTCTTTCCCAGCGCGCCGCCGCCGACTGCCGTCGAAGCCCTCACGGCGCCGTTTGAAGACGACGTTACCACCCTCGCGGACTTCACTCGGGCGCAGACGGTACGCGGCTCCGAGCTCACCTTCCAGCTTCTACTTGGTCACCAGGTTGCTGGCGACTTCGAGAAAGTTGTGAGCGGCTTCCCTCGAAGGCCTGATGGCAAGACTGCGTCCCTTAGCGGGATGAAAGCTCAGGCTACACAGCTGGCTGTGAAGCTTGTGTCCACCTTCGAGAGGAGGATCGCCAAGGCAACCGAGGCGGCTGCTGCCCGAAGGAGTCGCTCCCGGTCGGAGTCAGTAGCTTAGGAACCTTGTAGTTTAGGATTTGGTACTCGTAGTAGTCTGTGCTTGTAATGACTTATATTTTGTCGGGTCTTCTGGCCTTGGACCATCTTTTGTGCTGAAATATACCTTCCTTCCCTTAAACTTTGCTTTGGTTGAGGAGTTTTCTTTTCTGTATTGACACTGCATATTCGTGACAGACTGTCCTGCACGAGTCCGCTTCCGTTGCTCCGACGACTGGCGTGAGTGGCGAGGGAGGTTCTCGCTCGACTACAGCTGTGCACCGTCGTCGATCAACGCATGTTCCTCATCGAAGCACGAACGATCAACGGTTAATCACCTATATGAGGAACAAGGTAGTCGACCTCGAGGCGAGTCTGAAGCTTGCCGAGTTGGAGTTGGAGCGCTCTAGGTTGCGCCCTGTAGCGGAGTTCTGTCAGCGTGAGGACTTCTTGCTTGGAGAGATTGATCTGATCAGTCGACAGCTACAAGGTTGGTAGTATTTTGCCTGTGATTTCCTCCTTGCGATTTGAGGGTTTTAACGCTTGTGGTTTCTTGGTGCAGATGTGAACCCTGACTGGCAGGCTGAGCAGGCTCGGGTTGAAGAACAGGTCACCCGGGAGGCAACTGGCGATTCACACGAGGCGCGCCACTTTTGGTCGAATAGATCGAGAAGGCGGATCCTCGCGTGTATGTTTGATCGTACCTGGGGGGCTGCTTTTCTCCTGGACAGTTGCAGGAAGACCCGCTGGCACATCCATCGCGTGTACTTCCCGCACAATGGGCAGCCTCACGAGTTGGCCACATTGCTGGAGAGGTTCCGCGAAGGTGATGCATTGAAGGAGGTCGTCGACGCCCAACTCGTCGCCGGGGCGAACGTGGCGCTGGGGTATGTCCGACTGCACCGGCCAAATCTTCCTCCGGAGAGGCTGTTGGGTGGCCTGCCTGGGGATGACGATTACGCCGATACCTTGCAAACTGCGCGCCAGATGATTCAACATGTCCAAAAGCTGAGTGAGCGCCTCGTAGGGCCACTCGACGCGCCGAAGGAAGAGCCTGTAGATTAAGGGTAGCAGTCTTACGTTGTATAGGGTTAGTCATAGGAGGCAAATTTGCCAAATGTAAACATGAATGTATGAGTTTGAGGGAGCTCCTGAGTAAGCAAGTTGAAACTGTTTGCATTACTGTGCGAATATCTCTTGTGTACCTTCGAGTGGACTTAGTGCGACTTAGGACTAGTTCTTTTGCGACGTGGCTTGAGTGCGTCGAGATTGAGTTGTGGACCTGCATGGCGCAGCCCCCGAGTGTTTCGAGTGGCGGCCTAGGATTTCAAGTGATACCTGCGAAGCGCAGCCCCCGAGTGCGTCCGGCGGCGGCCTAGGATTTTCTCACTTGATCTGTACGGCGCAGCCCCCGAGTGGTTCGGGTGACGGCCTAGGATTTTGCTAGTAGGGCCTGTATGGCGCAGCCCCCAAGTGATTCGAGTGGCGACCTAGGACTTCCAGTGATACCTGTAAGGCGCAGCCCCCAAAGGTGTGTCGGGTGGTGGCCTAGGATTTTTGTACTTGACCTGTGCGGCGCAGCCCCCGAGTGGTTCGGGTGACGGCCTAGGATTTTGCTAGTAGGGTCTGTATGGCGCAGCCCCCGAGTGATTCGAGCGGCGACCTAGGACTTCAAGTGATACCTGTAAGGCGCAACCCCCGAGTATGTCGGATGGCGGCCTAGGATTTTTGTACTTGACCTGTATGGCGCGGCTCCCGAGCGGATCGGGTAGCGGCCTAGGATTTTGCGAGTAAGGCCTGTATGGTGCAGCCCCCGAGTGGTTCGAGTGGCGGCCTAGGCTTTTGACTTGACCTGTTGGCGCTGCTCCCGAGTGGTTCGAGTGGCGGTCTAGGTTAGGAATCACCTTGATTGACAAAGTAAGGGGGATAACTTTTTCCGTAAATCACTTTATTGATTCTTGCGAGCAGGCCGCCTCGTTAAAACCCTTCCAGTCCCCTTAGGTACCCTGGTAAGGGAAAGAGTGCATCTGAAACCTGCCGCCTTGACATGCTTTCGTTGGTACAATGATTTGGTCAACTAGGCGTAGAAACGACGAAGCTGAGCGACATTCCACGGGTTGCTGCATGCTGCCCCCGTCTTCGAGTCCTTCAGGCGGTAGACTCCATTGCCATTTGCTTCTGTCACAATGTATGGGCCCTCCCATGGGGAAGCGAGCTTGTGCACCTTCTTCTGTTTGAGTCGGAGGACTAGGTCGCCTGCGACGAACGCTCTTGGTCGCAGCCTTCGTCCATGGTAGTTGCGGAGGTCTTGCTGATATACGGCTGATCGTGCCAGAGCGATGTCGCGGGCTTCATCCATGATGTCCATGTTGTCTTCGAGTGCTTATTCTGCATCTGACTTGTCGTAGGCGACCACCCGTGGAGCGTCGAATTTGATGTCACACGACAGTATCGCCTCTGCTCCGTACACCATGAAGAATGGGGTGTATTGGGTGGATCTGTTGGGCGTGGTTCGCAGGCTCCAGAGGACTGATGGCAGTTCTTCGACCCATGCGCCCGCGGCGCGTCTCAGCGGTACTCGCAGGCGCTTCTTGATGCCGTTGCAGACTAAACCGTTGGCCTTCTCTACTAGCCCATTGGACTAGGGGTGTGAAACGGATGCATAGTTGAGCTTGATGCCTTGATCCGAACAGAAGTCTTTGAATTCTTCGACTGTAAAGTTCGAGCCATTGTCCGTGATAATGCCGTTTGGTACTCCGAATCTGAAGATGATGGATCTGATGAAGTTGACTGCTGATGATGCCGTCGAACTCGTGATAGGCGCGGCTTCGATCCACTTGGTGAACTTGTCGACTGCCACCAGGAGATGAGTGTGTCCTCCAGGTGAGGATTTCTTCAGTGGGCCTACCATGTCCAGTCCCCATTGGGCAAAGGGCCAAGCTAGTGGTATTGTCTTTAGCGCGGACGCGGGTGCGTGAGGCTTGTTGGCGAATTCCTGGCACCCGAGGTACTTCCTTACTAGGTCTTCTGCGTCTTGCATAGCTATTGGCCAGTACAACCCGGCTCGTAGCACTTTGGCCAGCAAGGCCCGACTGCTGGCGTGATGCCCGCAGATGCCGTCGTGAATGTCGAGTAGGATAGCTTGGCTGTCGACTGGATCCACGCACCTCTGTAGGATTCCTGAGATGCTCCGCTTGTATAGCTCACCATTGATGACGGTGAAACTTTTTGAGCGCCGAATGATGCACCTGGCTTCGACTGGATCGGTTGGCAGCCTTTGGTGCAACATGTAAGCTAGATATGGTCCCGTCCACGTGGCTTCCACCAGCATGACTTCCATTGGCTCCTTTTCCTTGCTCGGCGGGTTGGCGGTGCTCGTTGCCGGTGTGGAGGGTTTTGTTGCGGGTCGAGTCTTGATGGACCTCTGCGTGATGCGCTAGAGGAAGACGCCGGGTGGGACTGGCACCTTGTCTGATCCCATGTTGGCGAGTGCGTCGGCTTCTTCGTTGCTGTCACGGCCAATGTGTCGCAGCTCGCAGCCGTCGAATGTACCCTCCAGCTGGTTGTACAAGTCTCTGTATGCGATCATGTTGTCGGCGATAGCGTCGCAGGACTTCATGGTTTGCTGCACGACGAGGTAAGAGTCTCCGTAGATCATGAGGTGAGTGGCTCCGCAGTTCTTCGCCATCCGCATGCCGTGGATCAGGGCCTCGTACTCTGCTTCGTTGTTGGAGGGTGTTGGGAAGTCCATCTGCAGAACGTATTTCAGTTTGTCGCCTTTGGGGGAGATGAGGACGACTCCTGCCCCTGCTGACTTGAACTTCTTGGAGCTGTCAAAGTACATCGTCCAAGCGTTAGACAAGTCGGGGACATCTGGTAGCTGGGCTTTTATCCACTCGGTGGTGAATTCTGGAAGGACTTGAGCCTTGATTGACTTCGGGTGAGCGTACTTCAGACCCCAAGGTCCTAGCTCGACAACCCATTTTGCGACTCGCCCTGTCGCGCGCTGGTTTGTGAGGATGTCTGCTAGCCCGGAGGAGCTTACCACCGTGATCGGGTGCTCGGAGAAGTAGTGGACGACCTTTCTGGAAGTCATGACCCCGTAGGTCAGCTTCTGGTAGTGCGGGTAGTTTTGCTTCGACAATGTCAAGACTTCGCTAAGGTAATAGACTGGTCTTTGTACAGGGTGACTGTGCCCTTCTTCTTCTCGCTCCACTACCAGTACAGTGCTTACCACCCTGTTAGTTTCTGAGACGTACAGGTATAGCGGCTCGTTCTCCAGTGGTGCTACCAGGACCGGGGAAGTCGTCAGGGTTTCTTGAGTTGGTCGAATGCGTCTTGCGCTTCTTCTGTCCACTCGAACTTGTCGGTCTTCTTCATCAGTTGATAGAAGGGCAGGGCCTTCTCACCCAACTTACTTATGAACCTGCTGAGAGCTGCGACTCGGCCAGCCAGTCATTGTACCTCACGGAGTTTGGTTGGTGCTGGCATTGTGAGTATGTTCTGCACCATCTCATGGTTTGCTTCAATTCCTCTCGCAGAGACGAGGTACCCCAACAGCTCTCCGGCTGGCACGCCGAAGACGCACTTCTCTGAGTTCAGCTTGATCTGATATTCGTCCAGCGCCACGAAGACCTTGCGGAGGTCGGCGACTAGGGTGTCTTCCTTTCGTGTCATGACGACGATGTCGTCTACGTAGACTTGGACAATTTGCCCGATTAGCCCTTAAGGCATGCTTGCATTGTGCGCTGATACGTGGCGCCAGCGTTCTTCAACCCGAGGGCCTCGTCTCATAGCAAAAGACGCCGTCGGGCGTGATGAATGCCGTTTTTTCTTCGTCTTTGACTTTCAGTCTGATCTGCTGGTAACTTGAATAGGCATCCAGGAAAGACAAGCGCTCGCAGCCTGCTGTCGAGTCGATGATCTGGTCTATCCGCGGGATCGGGAAATGATCCTTGGGGCAACACTTGTTGACGGCGGTGAAGTCGACACACATGCGTAGCTGTAACATCCCAACATTTTATAATGTTCAAAAATCACTAAAATTTAAAACTTTTCTTTTGATTAAAAATGAAACATTAAATGCATAAGAAAACCAACTTTAAAAGTTCCTTAAGCATTGGATTTCAACCACTTAGCCTTACCTATAAATAAATTAAAATAATAATTACAAGTGTTATATTAAACTATTGAAAACATTTTCTATTTGCCAAAAGATTATGATTCATTTACCTGAGTTCAAAATATAATTTGGAAATTATAAGACTATAGTTTATAATTTTAATAACTTCATATAATTCATAATTAATGGATAATCCAAATAAACATTTCATTAGATTCAATGATTTTCATTTAATTACAAAACATAAAATGATTTCAGGAATATATTATACTATATAAGAAAAGAATTAAATCTAAAATCTTTTCCAAAGTTGATATGAAGTTTTTCAAATGATTAAGCATAATATAAAACATAATGGTGTACAAAACATTTAGAATTAAAAATGGAATTCATTATATTTCCCATTTCCTTCAAATTAGATAAATTTTGTTCTTTAATATCATGCCAAAATAAAGATGAATGATTTCAGCAAAACAAGTTTAAATAACTTAAATTCAAACATAATTGAATATGGGTATTTCATATAATTTATTTAGCCAAAATTAAAATTAATTAAACCCTAGTTTTAAATTAAACATAAAGTGTCAATTTTACATTTAATCAATATTTCGAAATTATTATTTTGAAAAGTGTTCAAAACACTCCCACAATTGGTTTAACAGAAAGATAATAATTTTACAATTTTTTAGAAATTTGTTTGACCTCATTTGGACATTCAAATCAAAAGTTATGAATTAAATACAAGAAATCAGAAAAATGAAAAAGAAAATCCCGGATGACGTCATCGCTGACGTCACCCCGTCTTCAACCTCCGCACGCCAATCTCGCCCGAAAATCAGCCGGCGATTTCTCCTTCCAAATCACGGCGTTCTTTGCGGGATTTGCTCCCCTCACCGCCCCCATATAAACCCCAAACCACGCCGCATCTTTCCCCTCTCGCCCCTAACCTAACCGCGCCGCCAGGCCGGAGAAAACCGTCGCCGGAGTTCGTCCGAGCCCCAGCTCTTCTCTCCTTTTTCCGGCGAGTCAAGACCTTCCCAGAGCCCGTGAGCCCCCCTACCTCTCCCTCGCGTATGTGCGCGTCCACATACTTCTTCTCCGCTTCTCCAATGCCACCAATCGGGTGGGGAACGCACGACCAAAGGTCGCCGATGCCCGAGCATCTCCGGCCGCGCCTCCACGCCCCTCCAGGACGCGAAGCTCGGCGTCTTCACGCCCATCGTCTTCGCGGCATCCTTCTGCGCGTCGTCGTCGCTCCGCCGCTGCAAGAAGACCACCGGAGCCTCGCCGAGCCCCGCGCCGCCGCGTCTTCCTCTCCTCCGGCGAGATGCGCCACCCTCTCTAGGTCAACGCCTCCAGGGCCGTCGGATGCAGATCTACTGCCCAGATCAGATCGCCCCGAAAAGTTATCTCCAGATCCGATCCGTCCGATCTTCATAAAATCCTACGGTCCATGTTAACCCTAGATCCGAGCCAATCAGAGCATGCCACGTCAGCCAGCCTTTTTCTATTTTATTTTTCCGAATATAATTAAATTGGCCGTTTTACAGAAAAGACCCTGCAACTTAAATCTGTTATAACTTTTAACTCACATATCCAAATTCAAATATTTTTATATATTTGGAAAGCCCTTGACATGTAGAATATTTTGGATCTGCCAAAATTCAAATTTGACTTAGTTTATCCGCGGGAGCGGGAAATGATCCTTGGGGCAACACTTGTTGACGGCGGTGAAGTCGACGCACATGCGTAGCTGTAACATCCCAACATTTTATAATGTTCAAAAATCACTAAAATTTAAAAATTTTCTTTCAATTAAAAATGAAACATTAAATGCATAAGAAAACCAACTTTAAAAGTTCCTTAAGCATTGGATTTCAACCACTTAGCTTTAGCTATAAATAAATTAAAATAATAATTACAAGTGTTATTTTAAACTATTGAAAACATTTTCTATTTGCCAAAAGATTATGATTCATTTACCTGAGTTCAAAATATAATTTGGAAATTATAAGACTATAGTTTATAATTTTAATAATTTCATATAATTCATAATTAATGGATTATCCAAATAAACATTTCATTAGATTCAATGATTTTCATTTAATTACAAAACATAAAATGATTTCAGGAATATATTATACTATATAAGAAAAGAATTAAATCTAAAATCTTTTCCAAAGTTGATATGAAGTTTTTCAAATGATTAAGCATAATATAAAACATAATGGTGTACAAAGCATTTAGAATTAAAAATGGAATTCATTATATTTCCCATTTCCTTCAAATTAGATAAATTTTGTTCTTTAATATCATGCCAAAATAAAGATGAATGATTTCAGCAAAACAAGTTTAAATAACTTAAATTCAAACATAATTGAATATGGGTATTTCATATAATTTATTTAGCCAAAATTAAAATTAATTAAACCCTAGTTTTAAATTAAACATAAAGTGTCAATTTTACATTTAATCAATATTTCGAAATTATTATTTTGAAAAGTGTTCAAAACACTCCCACAATTGGTTTAACAGAAAGATAATAATTTTACAATTTTTTAGAAATTTGTTTGACCTCATTTGGACATTCAAATCAAAAGTTATGAATTAAATACAAGAAATCAGAAAAATGAAAAAGAAAATCCCGGATGACGTCATCGCTGACGTCACCCCGTCTTCAACCTCCGCACGCCAATCTCGCCCGAAAATCAGCCGGCGATTTCTCCTTCCAAATCACGGCGTTCTTTGCGGGATTTGCTCCCCTCACCGCCCCCATATAAACCCCAAACCACGCCGCATCTTTCCCCTCTCGCCCCTAACCTAACCGCGCCGCCAGGCCGGAGAAAACCGTCGCCGGAGTTCGTCCGAGCCCCAGCTCTTCTCTCCTTTTTCCGGCGAGTCAAGACCTTCCCAGAGCCCGTGAGCCCCCCTACCTCTCCCTCGCGTATGTGCGCGTCCACATACTTCTTCTCCGCTTCTCCAATGCCACCAATCGGGTGGGGAACGCACGACCAAAGGTCGCCGATGCCCGAGCATCTCCGGCCGCGCCTCCACGCCCCTCCAGGACGCGAAGCTCGGCGTCTTCACGCCCATCGTCTTCGCGGCATCCTTCTGCGCGTCGTCGTCGCTCCGCCGCTGCAAGAAGACCACCGGAGCCTCGCCGTCGTCCCGCGCCGCCGCGTCTTCCTCTCCTCCGGCGAGATGCGCCACCCTCTCTAGGTCAACGCCTCCAGGGCCGTCGGATGCAGATCTACTGCCCAGATCAGATCGCCCCGAAAAGTTATCTCCAGATCCGATCCGTCCGATCTTCATAAAATCCTACGGTCCATGTTAACCCTAGATCCGAGCCAATCAGAGCATGCCACGTCAGCCAGCCTTTTTCTATTTTATTTTTCCGAATATAATTAAATTGGCCGTTTTACAGAAAAGACCCTGCAACTTAAATCTGTTATAACTTTTAACTCACATATCCAAATTCAAATATTTTTATATATTTGGAAAGCCCTTGACATGTAGAATATTTTGGATCTGCCAAAATTCAAATTTGACTTAGTTTATCCGCGGGAGCGGGAAATGATCCTTGGGGCAACACTTGTTGACGGCGGTGAAGTCGACGCACATGCGTAGCTGTAACATCCCAACATTTTATAATGTTCAAAAATCACTAAAATTTAAAAAATTTCTTTCAATTAAAAATGAAACATTAAATGCATAAGAAAACCAACTTTAAAAGTTCCTTAAGCATTGGATTTCAACCACTTAGCTTTAGCTATAAATAAATTAAAATAATAATTACAAGTGTTATTTTAAACTATTGAAAACATTTTCTATTTGCCAAAAGATTATGATTCATTTACCTGAGTTCAAAATATAATTTGGAAATTATAAGACTATAGTTTATAATTTTAATAATTTCATATAATTCATAATTAATGGATTATCCAAATAAACATTTCATTAGATTCAATGATTTTCATTTAATTACAAAACATAAAATGATTTCAGGAATATATTATACTATATAAGAAAAGAATTAAATCTAAAATCTTTTCCAAAGTTGATATGAAGTTTTTCAAATGATTAAGCATAATATAAAACATAATGGTGTACAAAGCATTTAGAATTAAAAATGGAATTCATTATATTTCCCATTTCCTTCAAATTAGATAAATTTTGTTCTTTAATATCATGCCAAAATAAAGATGAATGATTTCAGCAAAACAAGTTTAAATAACTTAAATTCAAACATAATTGAATATGGGTATTTCATATAATTTATTTAGCCAAAATTAAAATTAATTAAACCCTAGTTTTAAATTAAACATAAAGTGTCAATTTTACATTTAATCAATATTTCGAAATTATTATTTTGAAAAGTGTTCAAAACACTCCCACAATTGGTTTAACAGAAAGATAATAATTTTACAATTTTTTAGAAATTTGTTTGACCTCATTTGGACATTCAAATCAAAAGTTATGAATTAAATACAAGAAATCAGAAAAATGAAAAAGAAAATCCCGGATGACGTCATCGCTGACGTCACCCCGTCTTCAACCTCCGCACGCCAATCTCGCCCGAAAATCAGCCGGCGATTTCTCCTTCCAAATCACGGCGTTCTTTGCGGGATTTGCTCCCCTCACCGCCCCCATATAAACCCCAAACCACGCCGCATCTTTCCCCTCTCGCCCCTAACCTAACCGCGCCGCCAGGCCGGAGAAAACCGTCGCCGGAGTTCGTCCGAGCCCCAGCTCTTCTCTCCTTTTTCCGGCGAGTCAAGACCTTCCCAGAGCCCGTGAGCCCCCCTACCTCTCCCTCGCGTATGTGCGCGTCCACATACTTCTTCTCCGCTTCTCCAATGCCACCAATCGGGTGGGGAACGCACGACCAAAGGTCGCCGATGCCCGAGCATCTCCGGCCGCGCCTCCACGCCCCTCCAGGACGCGAAGCTCGGCGTCTTCACGCCCATCGTCTTCGCGGCATCCTTCTGCGCGTCGTCGTCGCTCCGCCGCTGCAAGAAGACCACCGGAGCCTCGCCGTCGTCCTCGCCGAGCCCCGCGCCGCCGCGTCTTCCTCTCCTCCGGCGAGATGCGCCACCCTCTCTAGGTCAACGCCTCCAGGGCCGTCGGATGCAGATCTACTGCCCAGATCAGATCGCCCCGAAAAGTTATCTCCAGATCCGATCCGTCCGATCTTCATAAAATCCTACGGTACATGTTAACCCTAGATCCGAGCCAATCAGAGCATGCCACGTCAGCCAGCCTTTTTCTATTTTATTTTTCCGAATATAATTAAATTGGCCGTTTTACAGAAAAGACCCTGCAACTTAAATCTGTTATAACTTTTAACTCACATATCCAAATTCAAATATTTTTATATATTTGGAAAGCCCTTGACATGTAGAATATTTTGGATCTGCCAAAATTCAAATTTGACTTAGTTTATCCGCGGGAGCGGGAAATGATCCTTGGGGCAACACTTGTTGACGGCGGTGAAGTCGACGCACATGCGTAGCTGTAACATCCCAACATTTTATAATGTTCAAAAATCACTAAAATTTAAAACTTTTCTTTCAATTAAAAATGAAACATTAAATGCATAAGAAAACCAACTTTAAAAGTTCCTTAAGCATTGGATTTCAACCACTTAGCTTTAGCTATAAATAAATTAAAATAATAATTACAAGTGTTATTTTAAACTATTGAAAACATTTTCTATTTGCCAAAAGATTATGATTCATTTACCTGAGTTCAAAATATAATTTGGAAATTATAAGACTATAGTTTATAATTTTAATAATTTCATATAATTCATAATTAATGGATTATCCAAATAAACATTTCATTAGATTCAATGATTTTCATTTAATTACAAAACATAAAATGATTTCAGGAATATATTATACTATATAAGAAAAGAATTAAATCTAAAATCTTTTCCAAAGTTGATATGAAGTTTTTCAAATGATTAAGCATAATATAAAACATAATGGTGTACAAAACATTTAGAATAAAAAATGGAATTCATTATATTTCCCATTTCCTTCAAATTAGATAAATTTTGTTCTTTAATATCATGCCAAAATAAAGATGAATGATTTCAGCAAAACAAGTTTAAATAACTTAAATTCAAACATAATTGAATATGGGTATTTCATATAATTTATTTAGCCAAAATTAAAATTAATTAAACCCTAGTTTTAAATTAAACATAAAGTGTCAATTTTACATTTAATCAATATTTCGAAATTATTATTTTGAAAAGTGTTCAAAACACTCCCACAATTGGTTTAACAGAAAGATAATAATTTTACAATTTTTTAGAAATTTGTTTGACCTCATTTGGACATTCAAATCAAAAGTTATGAATTAAATACAAGAAATCAGAAAAATGAAAAAGAAAATCCCGGATGACGTCATCGCTGACGTCACCCCGTCTTCAACCTCCGCACGCCAATCTCGCCCGAAAATCAGCCGGCGATTTCTCCTTCCAAATCACGGCGTTCTTTGCGGGATTTGCTCCCCTCACCGCCCCCATATAAACCCCAAACCACGCCGCATCTTTCCCCTCTCGCCCCTAACCTAACCGCGCCGCCAGGCCGGAGAAAACCGTCGCCGGAGTTCGTCCGAGCCCCAGCTCTTCTCTCCTTTTTCCGGCGAGTCAAGACCTTCCCAGAGCCCGTGAGCCCCCCTACCTCTCCCTCGCGTATGTGCGCGTCCACATACTTCTTCTCCGCTTCTCCAATGCCACCAATCGGGTGGGGAACGCACGACCAAAGGTCGCCGATGCCCGAGCATCTCCGGCCGCGCCTCCACGCCCCTCCAGGACGCGAAGCTCGGCGTCTTCACGCCCATCGTCTTCGCGGCATCCTTCTGCGCGTCGTCGTCGCTCCGCCGCTGCAAGAAGACCACCGGAGCCTCGCCGTCGTCCTCGCCGAGCCCCGCGCCGCCGCGTCTTCCTCTCCTCCGGCGAGATGCGCCACCCTCTCTAGGTCAACGCCTCCAGGGCCGTCGGATGCAGATCTACTGCCCAGATCAGATCGCCCCGAAAAGTTATCTCCAGATCCGATCCGTCCGATCTTCATAAAATCCTACGGTCCATGTTAACCCTAGATCCGAGCCAATCAGATCATGCCACGTCAGCCAGCCTTTTTCTATTTTATTTTTCCGAATATAATTAAATTGGCCGTTTTACAGAAAAGACCCTGCAACTTAAATCTGTTATAACTTTTAACTCACATATCCAAATTCAAATATTTTTATATATTTGGAAAGCCCTTGACATGTAGAATATTTTGGATCTGCCAAAATTCAAATTTGACTTAGTTTATCCGCGGGAGCGGGAAATGATCCTTGGGGCAACACTTGTTGACGGCGGTGAAGTCGACGCACATGCGTAGCTGTAACATCCCAACATTTTATAATGTTCAAAAATCACTAAAATTTAAAACTTTTCTTTCAATTAAAAATGAAACATTAAATGCATAAGAAAACCAACTTTAAAAGTTCCTTAAGCATTGGATTTCAACCACTTAGCTTTAGCTATAAATAAATTAAAATAATAATTACAAGTGTTATTTTAAACTATTGAAAACATTTTCTATTTGCCAAAAGATTATGATTCATTTACCTGAGTTCAAAATATAATTTGGAAATTATAAGACTATAGTTTATAATTTTAATAATTTCATATAATTCATAATTAATGGATTATCCAAATAAACATTTCATTAGATTCAATGATTTTCATTTAATTACAAAACATAAAATGATTTCAGGAATATATTATACTATATAAGAAAAGAATTAAATCTAAAATCTTTTCCAAAGTTGATATGAAGTTTTTCAAATGATTAAGCATAATATAAAACATAATGGTGTACAAAGCATTTAGAATTAAAAATGGAATTCATTATATTTCCCATTTCCTTCAAATTAGATAAATTTTGTTCTTTAATATCATGACAAAATAAAGATGAATGATTTCAGCAAAACAAGTTTAAATAACTTAAATTCAAACATAATTGAATATGGGTATTTCATATAATTTATTTAGCCAAAATTAAAATTAATTAAACCCTAGTTTTAAATTAAACATAAAGTGTCAATTTTACATTTAATCAATATTTCGAAATTATTATTTTGAAAAGTGTTCAAAACACTCCCACAATTGGTTTAACAGAAAGATAATAATTTTACAATTTTTTAGAAATTTGTTTGACCTCATTTGGACATTCAAATCAAAAGTTATGAATTAAATACAAGAAATCAGAAAAATGAAAAAGAAAATCCCGGATGACGTCATCGCTGACGTCACCCCGTCTTCAACCTCCGCACGCCAATCTCGCCCGAAAATCAGCCGGCGATTTCTCCTTCCAAATCACGGCGTTCTTTGCGGGATTTGCTCCCCTCACCGCCCCCATATAAACCCCAAACCACGCCGCATCTTTCCCCTCTCGCCCCTAACCTAACCGCGCCGCCAGGCCGGAGAAAACCGTCGCCGGAGTTCGTCCGAGCCCCAGCTCTTCTCTCCTTTTTCCGGCGAGTCAAGACCTTCCCAGAGCCCGTGAGCCCCCCTACCTCTCCCTCGCGTATGTGCGCGTCCACATACTTCTTCTCCGCTTCTCCAATGCCACCAATCGGGTGGGGAACGCACGACCAAAGGTCGCCGATGCCCGAGCATCTCCGGCCGCGCCTCCACGCCCCTCCAGGACGCGAAGCTCGGCGTCTTCACGCCCATCGTCTTCGCGGCATCCTTCTGCGCGTCGTCGTCGCTCCGCCGCTGCAAGAAGACCACCGGAGCCTCGCCGTCGTCCTCGCCGAGCCCCGCGCCGCCGCGTCTTCCTCTCCTCCGGCGAGATGCGCCACCCTCTCTAGGTCAACGCCTCCAGGGCCGTCGGATGCAGATCTACTGCCCAGATCAGATCGCCCCGAAAAGTTATCTCCAGATCCGATCCGTCCGATCTTCATAAAATCCTACGGTCCATGTTAACCCTAGATCCGAGCCAATCAGATCATGCCACGTCAGCCAGCCTTTTTCTATTTTATTTTTCCGAATATAATTAAATTGGCCGTTTTACAGAAAAGACCCTGCAACTTAAATCTGTTATAACTTTTAACTCACATATCCAAATTCAAATATTTTTATATATTTGGAAAGCCCTTGACATGTAGAATATTTTGGATCTGCCAAAATTCAAATTTGACTTAGTTTATCCGCGGGAGCGGGAAATGATCCTTGGGGCAACACTTGTTGACGGCGGTGAAGTCGACGCACATGCGTAGCTGTAACATCCCAACATTTTATAATGTTCAAAAATCACTAAAATTTAAAACTTTTCTTTCAATTAAAAATGAAACATTAAATGCATAAGAAAACCAACTTTAAAAGTTCCTTAAGCATTGGATTTCAACCACTTAGCTTTAGCTATAAATAAATTAAAATAATAATTACAAGTGTTATTTTAAACTATTGAAAACATTTTCTATTTGCCAAAAGATTATGATTCATTTACCTGAGTTCAAAATATAATTTGGAAATTATAAGACTATAGTTTATAATTTTAATAATTTCATATAATTCATAATTAATGGATTATCCAAATAAACATTTCATTAGATTCAATGATTTTCATTTAATTACAAAACATAAAATGATTTCAGGAATATATTATACTATATAAGAAAAGAATTAAATCTAAAATCTTTTCCAAAGTTGATATGAAGTTTTTCAAATGATTAAGCATAATATAAAACATAATGGTGTACAAAGCATTTAGAATTAAAAATGGAATTCATTATATTTCCCATTTCCTTCAAATTAGATAAATTTTGTTCTTTAATATCATGACAAAATAAAGATGAATGATTTCAGCAAAACAAGTTTAAATAACTTAAATTCAAACATAATTGAATATGGGTATTTCATATAATTTATTTAGCCAAAATTAAAATTAATTAAACCCTAGTTTTAAATTAAACATAAAGTGTCAATTTTACATTTAATCAATATTTCGAAATTATTATTTTGAAAAGTGTTCAAAACACTCCCACAATTGGTTTAACAGAAAGATAATAATTTTACAATTTTTTAGAAATTTGTTTGACCTCATTTGGACATTCAAATCAAAAGTTATGAATTAAATACAAGAAATCAGAAAAATGAAAAAGAAAATCCCGGATGACGTCATCGCTGACGTCACCCCGTCTTCAACCTCCGCACGCCAATCTCGCCCGAAAATCAGCCGGCGATTTCTCCTTCCAAATCACGGCGTTCTTTGCGGGATTTGCTCCCCTCACCGCCCCCATATAAACCCCAAACCACGCCGCATCTTTCCCCTCTCGCCCCTAACCTAACCGCGCCGCCAGGCCGGAGAAAACCGTCGCCGGAGTTCGTCCGAGCCCCAGCTCTTCTCTCCTTTTTCCGGCGAGTCAAGACCTTCCCAGAGCCCGTGAGCCCCCCTACCTCTCCCTCGCGTATGTGCGCGTCCACATACTTCTTCTCCGCTTCTCCAATGCCACCAATCGGGTGGGGAACGCACGACCAAAGGTCGCCGATGCCCGAGCATCTCCGGCCGCGCCTCCACGCCCCTCCAGGACGCGAAGCTCGGCGTCTTCACGCCCATCGTCTTCGCGGCATCCTTCTGCGCGTCGTCGTCGCTCCGCCGCTGCAAGAAGACCACCGGAGCCTCGCCGTCGTCCTCGCCGAGCCCCGCGCCGCCGCGTCTTCCTCTCCTCCGGCGAGATGCGCCACCCTCTCTAGGTCAACGCCTCCAGGGCCGTCGGATGCAGATCTACTGCCCAGATCAGATCGCCCCGAAAAGTTATCTCCAGATCCGATCCGTCCGATCTTCATAAAATCCTACGGTCCATGTTAACCCTAGATCCGAGCCAATCAGATCATGCCACGTCAGCCAGCCTTTTTCTATTTTATTTTTCCGAATATAATTAAATTGGCCGTTTTACAGAAAAGACCCTGCAACTTAAATCTGTTATAACTTTTAACTCACATATCCAAATTCAAATATTTTTATATATTTGGAAAGCCCTTGACATGTAGAATATTTTGGATCTGCCAAAATTCAAATTTGACTTAGTTTATCCGCGGGAGCGGGAAATGATCCTTGGGGCAACACTTGTTGACGGCGGTGAAGTCGACGCACATGCGTAGCTGTAACATCCCAACATTTTATAATGTTCAAAAATCACTAAAATTTAAAACTTTTCTTTCAATTAAAAATGAAACATTAAATGCATAAGAAAACCAACTTTAAAAGTTCCTTAAGCATTGGATTTCAACCACTTAGCTTTAGCTATAAATAAATTAAAATAATAATTACAAGTGTTATTTTAAACTATTGAAAACATTTTCTATTTGCCAAAAGATTATGATTCATTTACCTGAGTTCAAAATATAATTTGGAAATTATAAGACTATAGTTTATAATTTTAATAATTTCATATAATTCATAATTAATGGATTATCCAAATAAACATTTCATTAGATTCAATGATTTTCATTTAATTACAAAACATAAAATGATTTCAGGAATATATTATACTATATAAGAAAAGAATTAAATCTAAAATCTTTTCCAAAGTTGATATGAAGTTTTTCAAATGATTAAGCATAATATAAAACATAATGGTGTACAAAGCATTTAGAATTAAAAATGGAATTCATTATATTTCCCATTTCCTTCAAATTAGATAAATTTTGTTCTTTAATATCATGACAAAATAAAGATGAATGATTTCAGCAAAACAAGTTTAAATAACTTAAATTCAAACATAATTGAATATGGGTATTTCATATAATTTATTTAGCCAAAATTAAAATTAATTAAACCCTAGTTTTAAATTAAACATAAAGTGTCAATTTTACATTTAATCAATATTTCGAAATTATTATTTTGAAAAGTGTTCAAAACACTCCCACAATTGGTTTAACAGGAAGATAATAATTTTACAATTTTTTAGAAATTTGTTTGACCTCATTTGGACATTCAAATCAAAAGTTATGAATTAAATACAAGAAATCAGAAAAATGAAAAAGAAAATCCCGGATGACGTCATCGCTGACGTCACCCCGTCTTCAACCTCCGTACGCCAATCTCGCCCGAAAATCAGCCGGCGATTTCTCCTTCCAAATCACGGCGTTCTTTGCGGGATTTGCTCCCCTCACCGCCCCCATATAAACCCCAAACCACGCCGCATCTTTCCCCTCTCGCCCCTAACCTAACCGCGCCGCCAGGCCGGAGAAAACCGTCGCCGGAGTTCGTCCGAGCCCCAGCTCTTCTCTCCTTTTTCCGGCGAGTCAAGACCTTCCCAGAGCCCGTGAGCCCCCCTACCTCTCCCTCGCGTATGTGCGCGTCCACATACTTCTTCTCCGCTTCTCCAATGCCACCAATCGGGTGGGGAACGCACGACCAAAGGTCGCCGATGCCCGAGCATCTCTGGCCGCGCCTCCACGCCCCTCCAGGACGCGAAGCTCGGCGTCTTCACGCCCATCGTCTTCGCGGCATCCTTCTGCGCGTCGTCGTCGCTCCGCCGCTGCAAGAAGACCACCGGAGCCTCGCCGTCGTCCTCGCCGAGCCCCGCGCCGCCGCGTCTTCCTCTCCTCCGGCGAGATGCGCCACCCTCTCCAGGTCAACGCCTCCAGGACCGTCGGATGCAGATCTACGGCCCAGATCAGATCGCCCCGAAAAGGTATCTCCAGATCCGAGCCGTCCGATCTTCATAAAATCCTACGGTCCATGTTAACCCTAGATCCGAGCCAATCAGAGCATGCCACGTCAGCCAGCCTTTTTCTATTTTATTTTTCCGAATATAATTAAATTGGCTGTTTTACAGAAAAGACCCTGCAACTTAAATCTGTTATAACTTTTAACTCACATATCCAAATTCAAATATTTTTATATATTTGGAAAGCCCTTGACATGTAGAATATTTTGGATCTGCCAAAATTCAAATTTGACTTAGTTTATCCGCGGGAGCGGGAAATGATCCTTGGGGCAACACTTGTTGACGGCGGTGAAGTCGACGCACATGCGTAGCTGTAACATCCCAACATTTTATAATGTTAAAAAATCACTAAAATTTAAAACTTTTCTTTTGATTAAAAATGAAACATTAAATGCATAAGAAAACCAACTTTAAAAGTTCCTTAAGCATTGGATTTCAACCACTTAGCCTTAGTTATAAATAAATTAAAATAATAATTACAAGTGTTATTTTAAACTATTGAAAACATTTTCTATTTGCCAAAAGATTATGATTCATTTACCTGAGTTCAAAATATAATTTGGAAATTATAAGACTATAGTTTATAATTTTAATAACTTCATATAATTCATAATTAATGGATTATCCAAATAAACATTTCATTAGATTCAATGATTTTCATTTAATTACAAAACATAAAATGATTTCAGGAATATATTATACTATATAAGAAAAGAATTAAATCTAAAATCTTTTCCAAAGTTGATATGAAGTTTTTCAAATGATTAAGCATAATATAAAACATAATGATGTACAAAACATTTAGAATTAAAAATGGAATTCATTATATTTCCCATTTCCTTCAAATTAGATAAATTTTGTTCTTTAATATCATGCCAAAATAAAGATGAATGATTTCAGCAAAACAAGTTTAAATAACTTAAATTCAAACATAATTGAATATGGGTATTTCATATAATTTATTTAGCCAAAATTAAAATTAATTAAACCCTAGTTTTAAATTAAACATAAAGTGTCAATTTTACATTTATTCAATATTTCGAAATTATTATTTTGAAAAGTGTTCAAAACACTCCCACAATTGGTTTAACAGAAAGATAATAATTTTACAAATGTTTAGAAATTTGTTTGACCTCATTTGGACATTCAAATCAAAAGTTATCAATTAAATAAAAGAAATGAGAAAAATGAAAAAGAAATTTCCGGATGACGTCATCGCTGACGTCACCCCGTCTTCAACCTCCGCACGCCAATCTCGCCCGAAAATCAGCCGGCGATTTCTCCTTCCAAATCACGACGTTCTTTGCGGGATTTGCTCCCCTCACCGCCCCCATATAAACCCCAAACCACGCCGCATCTTTCCCCTCTCGCCCCTAACCTAACCGCGCCGCCAGGCCGGAGAAAACCGTCGCCGGAGTTCGTTCGAGCCCCAGCTCTTCTCTCCTTTTTCCGGCGAGTCAAGACCTTCCCAGAGCCCGTGAGCCCCCCCACCTCTCCCTCGCGTCCGTGCGCGTCCACATACTTCTTCTCCGCTTCTCCCATGCCACCAATCGGGCGGGGAACGCACGACCAAAGGTCGCCGATGCCCGAGCATCTCCGGCCACGCCTCCACGCCCCTCCAGGACGCGAAGCTCGGCGTCTTCACGCCCATCGTCTTCGCGGCATCCTTTTGCGCGTCGTCGTCGCTCCGCCGCTGCAAGAAGACCACCGGAGCCTCGTCGTCGTCCTCGCCGAGCCCCGCGCCGCCGCGTCTTCCTCTTCTCCGGCGAGATGCGCCAGCCTCTCCAGGTCAACGCCTCCAGGACCGTCGGATGCAGATCTACGGCCCAGATCAGATCGCCCCGAAAAGGTATCTCCAGATCCGAGCCGTCCGATCTTCATAAAATCCTACGGTCCATGTTAACCCTAGATCCGAGCCAATCAGAGCATGCCACGTCAGCCAGCCTTTTTCTATTTTATTTTTCCGAATATAATTAAATTGGCTGTTTTACAGAAAAGACCCTCCAACTTAAATCTGTTATAACTTTTAACTCACATATCCAAATTCAAATATTTTTATATATTTGGAAAGCCCTTGACATGTAGAATATTTTGGATCTGCCAAAATTCAAATTTGACTTAGTTTATCCGCGGGAGCGGGAAATGATCCTTGGGGCAACACTTGTTGACGGCGGTGAAGTCGACGCACATGCGTAGCTGTAACATCCCAACATTTTATAATGTTAAAAAATCACTAAAATTTAAAACTTTTCTTTTGATTAAAAATGAAACATTAAATGCATAAGAAAACCAACTTTAAAAGTTCCTTAAGCATTGGATTTCAACCACTTAGCCTTAGTTATAAATAAATTAAAATAATAATTACAAGTGTTATTTTAAACTATTGAAAACATTTTCTATTTGCCAAAAGATTATGATTCATTTACCTGAGTTCAAAATATAATTTGGAAATTATAAGACTATAGTTTATAATTTTAATAACTTCATATAATTCATAATTAATGGATTATCCAAATAAACATTTCATTAGATTCAATGATTTTCATTTAATTACAAAACATAAAATGATTTCAGGAATATATTATACTATATAAGAAAATAATTAAATCTAAAATCTTTTCCAAAGTTGATATGAAGTTTTTCAAATGATTAAGCATAATATAAAACATAATGATGTACAAAACATTTAGAATTAAAAATGGAATTCATTATATTTCCCATTTCCTTCAAATTAGATAAATTTTGTTCTTTAATATCATGCCAAAATAAAGATGAATGATTTCAGCAAAACAAGTTTAAATAACTTAAATTCAAACATAATTGAATATGGGTATTTCATATAATTTATTTAGCCAAAATTAAAATTAATTAAACCCTAGTTTTAAATTAAACATAAAGTGTCAATTTTACATTTATTCAATATTTCGAAATTATTATTTTGAAAAGTGTTCAAAACACTCCCACAATTGGTTTAACAGAAAGATAATAATTTTACAAATGTTTAGAAATTTGTTTGACCTCATTTGGACATTCAAATCAAAAGTTATCAATTAAATAAAAGAAATGAGAAAAATGAAAAAGAAATTTCCGGATGACGTCATCGCTGACGTCACCCCGTCTTCAACCTCCGCACGCCAATCTCGCCCGAAAATCAGCCGGCGATTTCTCCTTCCAAATCACGACGTTCTTTGCGGGATTTGCTCCCCTCACCGCCCCCATATAAACCCCAAACCACGCCGCATCTTTCCCCTCTCGCCCCTAACCTAACCGCGTCGCCAGGCCGGAGAAAACCGTCGCCGGAGTTCGTTCGAGCCCCAGCTCTTCTCTCCTTTTTCCGGCGAGTCAAGACCTTCCCAGAGCCCGTGAGCCCCCCCACCTCTCCCTCGCGTCCGTGCGCGTCCACATACTTCTTCTCCGCTTCTCCCATGCCACCAATCGGGCGGGGAACGCACGACCAAAGGTCGCCGATGCCCGAGCATCTCCGGCCGCGCCTCCACGCCCCTCCAGGACGCGAAGCTCGGCGTCTTCACGCCCATCGTCTTCGCGGCATCCTTTTGCGCGTCGTCGTCGCTCCGCCGCTGCAAGAAGACCACCGGAGCCTCGTCGTCGTCCTCGCCGAGCCCCGCGCCGCCGCGTCTTCCTCTTCTCCGGCGAGATGCGCCAGCCTCTCCAGGTCAACGCCTCCAGGACCGTCGGATGCAGATCTACGGCCCAGATCAGATCGCCCCGAAAAGGTATCTCCAGATCCGAGCCGTCCGATCTTCATAAAATCCTACGGTCCATGTTAACCCTAGATCCGAGCCAATCAGAGCATGCCACGTCAGCCAGCCTTTTTCTATTTTATTTTTCCGAATATAATTAAATTGGCTGTTTTACAGAAAAGACCCTCCAACTTAAATCTGTTATAACTTTTAACTCACATATCCAAATTCAAATATTTTTATATATTTGGAAAGCCCTTGACATGTAGAATATTTTGGATCTGCCAAAATTCAAATTTGACTTAGTTTATCCGCGGGAGCGGGAAATGATCCTTGGGGCAACACTTGTTGACGGCGGTGAAGTCGACGCACATGCGTAGCTGTAACATCCCAACATTTTATAATGTTAAAAAATCACTAAAATTTAAAACTTTTCTTTTGATTAAAAATGAAACATTAAATGCATAAGAAAACCAACTTTAAAAGTTCCTTAAGCATTGGATTTCAACCACTTAGCCTTAGTTATAAATAAATTAAAATAATAATTACAAGTGTTATTTTAAACTATTGAAAACATTTTCTATTTGCCAAAAGATTATGATTCATTTACCTGAGTTCAAAATATAATTTGGAAATTATAAGACTATAGTTTATAATTTTAATAACTTCATATAATTCATAATTAATGGATTATCCAAATAAACATTTCATTAGATTCAATGATTTTCATTTAATTACAAAACATAAAATGATTTCAGGAATATATTATACTATATAAGAAAAGAATTAAATCTAAAATCTTTTCCAAAGTTGATATGAAGTTTTTCAAATGATTAAGCATAATATAAAACATAATGATGTACAAAACATTTAGAATTAAAAATGGAATTCATTATATTTCCCATTTCCTTCAAATTAGATAAATTTTGTTCTTTAATATCATGCCAAAATAAAGATGAATGATTTCAGCAAAACAAGTTTAAATAACTTAAATTCAAACATAATTGAATATGGGTATTTCATATAATTTATTTAGCCAAAATTAAAATTAATTAAACCCTAGTTTTAAATTAAACATAAAGTGTCAATTTTACATTTATTCAATATTTCGAAATTATTATTTTGAAAAGTGTTCAAAACACTCCCACAATTGGTTTAACAGAAAGATAATAATTTTACAAATGTTTAGAAATTTGTTTGACCTCATTTGGACATTCAAATCAAAAGTTATCAATTAAATAAAAGAAATGAGAAAAATGAAAAAGAAATTTCCGGATGACGTCATCGCTGACGTCACCCCGTCTTCAACCTCCGCACGCCAATCTCGCCCGAAAATCAGCCGGCGATTTCTCCTTCCAAATCACGACGTTCTTTGCGGGATTTGCTCCCCTCACCGCCCCCATATAAACCCCAAACCACGCCGCATCTTTCCCCTCTCGCCCCTAACCTAACCGCGCCGCCAGGCCGGAGAAAACCGTCGCCGGAGTTCGTTCGAGCCCCAGCTCTTCTCTCCTTTTTCCGGCGAGTCAAGACCTTCCCAGAGCCCGTGAGCCCCCCCACCTCTCCCTCGCGTCCGTGCGCGTCCACATACTTCTTCTCCGCTTCTCCCATGCCACCAATCGGGCGGGGAACGCACGACCAAAGGTCGCCGATGCCCGAGCATCTCCGGCCGCGCCTCCACGCCCCTCCAGGACGCGAAGCTCGGCGTCTTCACGCCCATCGTCTTCGCGGCATCCTTTTGCGCGTCGTCGTCGCTCCGCCGCTGCAAGAAGACCACCGGAGCCTCGTCGTCGTCCTCGCCGAGCCCCGCGCCGCCGCGTCTTCCTCTTCTCCGGCGAGATGCGCCAGCCTCTCCAGGTCAACGCCTCCAGGACCGTCGGATGCAGATCTACGGCCCAGATCAGATCGCCCCGAAAAGGTATCTCCAGATCCGAGCCGTCCGATCTTCATAAAATCCTACGGTCCATGTTAACCCTAGATCCGAGCCAATCAGAGCATGCCACGTCAGCCAGCCTTTTTCTATTTTATTTTTCCGAATATAATTAAATTGGCTGTTTTACAGAAAAGACCCTCCAACTTAAATCTGTTATAACTTTTAACTCACATATCCAAATTCAAATATTTTTATATATTTGGAAAGCCCTTGACATGTAGAATATTTTGGATCTGCCAAAATTCAAATTTGACTTAGTTTATCCGCGGGAGCGGGAAATGATCCTTGGGGCAACACTTGTTGACGGCGGTGAAGTCGACGCACATGCGTAGCTGTAACATCCCAACATTTTATAATGTTAAAAAATCACTAAAATTTAAAACTTTTCTTTTGATTAAAAATGAAACATTAAATGCATAAGAAAACCAACTTTAAAAGTTCCTTAAGCATTGGATTTCAACCACTTAGCCTTAGTTATAAATAAATTAAAATAATAATTACAAGTGTTATTTTAAACTATTGAAAACATTTTCTATTTGCCAAAAGATTATGATTCATTTACCTGAGTTCAAAATATAATTTGAAATTATAAGACTATAGTTTATAATTTTAATAACTTCATATAATTCATAATTAATGGATTATCCAAATAAACATTTCATTAGATTCAATGATTTTCATTTAATTACCAAACATAAAATGATTTCAGGAATATATTATACTATATAAGAAAAGAATTAAATCTAAAATCTTTTCCAAAGTTGATATGAAGTTTTTCAAATGATTAAGCATAATATAAAACATAATGGTGTACAAAACATTTAGAATTAAAAATGGAATTCATTATATTTCCCATTTCCTTCAAATTAGATAAATTTTGTTCTTTAATATCATGCCAAAATAAAGATGAATGATTTCAGCAAAACAAGTTTAAATAACTTAAATTCAAACATAATTGAATATGGGTATTTCATATAATTTATTTAGCCAAAATTAAAATTAATTAAACCCTAGTTTTAAATTAAACATAAAGTGTCAATTTTACATTTATTCAATATTTCGAAATTATTATTTTGAAAAGTGTTCAAAACACTCCCACAATTGGTTTAACAGAAAGATAATAATTTTACAAATGTTTAGAAATTTGTTTGACCTCATTTGGACATTCAAATCAAAAGTTATCAATTAAATAAAAGAAATGAGAAAAATGAAAAAGAAATTTCCGGATGACGTCATCGCTGACGTCACCCCGTCTTCAACCTCCGCACGCCAATCTCGCCCGAAAATCAGCCGGCGATTTCTCCTTTCAAATCACGACGTTCTTTGCGGGATTTGCTCCCCTCACCGCCCCCATATAAACCCCAAACCACGCCGCATCTTTCCCCTCTCGCCCCTAACCTAACCGCGCCGCCAGGCCGGAGAAAACCGTCGCCGGAGTTCGTTCGAGCCCCAGCTCTTCTCTCCTTTTTCCGGCGAGTCAAGACCTTCCCAGAGCCCGTGAGCCCCCCCACCTCTCCCTCGCGTCCGTGCGCGTCCACATACTTCTTCTCCGCTTCTCCCATGCCACCAATCGGGCGGGGAACGCACGACCAAAGGTCGCCGATGCCCGAGCATCTCCGGCCGCGCCTCCACGCCCCTCCAGGACGCGAAGCTCGGCGTCTTCACGCCCATCGTCTTCGCGGCATCCTTTTGCGCGTCGTCGTCGCTCCGCCGCTGCAAGAAGACCACCGGAGCCTCGTCGTCGTCCTCGCCGAGCCCCGCGCCGCCGCGTCTTCCTCTTCTCCGGCGAGATGCGCCAGCCTCTCCAGGTCAACGCCTCCAGGACCGTCGGATGCAGATCTACGGCCCAGATCAGATCGCCCCGAAAAGGTATCTCCAGATCCGAGCCGTCCGATCTTCATAAAATCCTACGGTCCATGTTAACCCTAGATCCGAGCCAATCAGATCATGCCACGTCAGCCAGCCTTTTTCTATTTTATTTTTCCGAATATAATTAAATTGGCTGTTTTACATAAAAGACCCTGCAACTTAAATCTGTTATAACTTTTAACTCACATATCCAAATTCAAATATTTTTATATATTTGGAAAGCCCTTGACATGCAGAATATTTTGGATCTGCCAAAATTCAAATTTGACTTAGTTTATCCGCGGGAGCGGGAAATGATCCTTGGGGCAACACTTGTTGACGGCGGTGAAGTCGACGCACATGCGTAGCTGTAACATCCCAACATTTTATAATGTTAAAAAATCACTAAAATTTAAAACTTTTCTTTTGATTAAAAATGAAACATTAAATGCATAAGAAAACCAACTTTAAAAGTTCCTTAAGCATTGGATTTCAACCACTTAGCCTTAGTTATAAATAAATTAAAATAATAATTACAAGTGTTATTTTAAACTATTGAAAACATTTTCTATTTGCCAAAAGATTATGATTCATTTACCTGAGTTCAAAATATAATTTGGAAATTATAAGACTATAGTTTATAATTTTAATAACTTCATATAATTCATAATTAATGGATTATCCAAATAAACATTTCATTAGATTCAATGATTTTCATTTAATTACCAAACATAAAATGATTTCAGGAATATATTATACTATATAAGAAAAGAATTAAATCTAAAATCTTTTCCAAAGTTGAGATGAAGTTTTTCAAATGATTAAGCATAATATAAAACATAATGGTGTACAAAACATTTAGAATTAAAAATGGAATTCATTATATTTCCCATTTCCTTCAAATTAGATAAATTTTGTTCTTTAATATCATGCCAAAATAAAGATGAATGATTTCAGCAAAACAAGTTTAAATAACTTAAATTCAAACATAATTGAATATGGGTATTTCATATAATTTATTTAGCCAAAATTAAAATTAATTAAACCCTAGTTTTAAATTAAACATAAAGTGTCAATTTTACATTTATTCAATATTTCGAAATTATTATTTTGAAAAGTGTTCAAAACACTCCCACAATTGGTTTAACAGAAAGATAATAATTTTACAAATGTTTAGAAATTTGTTTGACCTCATTTGGACATTCAAATCAAAAGTTATCAATTAAATAAAAGAAATGAGAAAAATGAAAAAGAAATTTCCGGATGACGTCATCGCTGACGTCACCCCGTCTTCAACCTCCGCACGCCAATCTCGCCCGAAAATCAGCCGGCGATTTCTCCTTTCAAATCACGACGTTCTTTGCGGGATTTGCTCCCCTCACCGCCCCCATATAAACCCCAAACCACGCCGCATCTTTCCCCTCTCGCCCCTAACCTAACCGCGCCGCCAGGCCGGAGAAAACCGTCGCCGGAGTTCGTTCGAGCCCCAGCTCTTCTCTCCTTTTTCCGGCGAGTCAAGACCTTCCCAGAGCCCGTGAGCCCCCCCACCTCTCCCTCGCGTCCGTGCGCGTCCACATACTTCTTCTCCGCTTCTCCCATGCCACCAATCGGGCGGGGAACGCACGACCAAAGGTCGCCGATGCCCGAGCATCTCCGGCCGCGCCTCCACGCCCCTCCAGGACGCGAAGCTCGGCGTCTTCACGCCCATCGTCTTCGCGGCATCCTTTTGCGCGTCGTCGTCGCTCCGCCGCTGCAAGAAGACCACCGGAGCCTCGTCGTCGTCCTCGCCGAGCCCCGCGCCGCCGCGTCTTCCTCTTCTCCGGCGAGATGCGCCAGCCTCTCCAGGTCAACGCCTCCAGGACCGTCGGATGCAGATCTACGGCCCAGATCAGATCGCCCCGAAAAGGTATCTCCAGATCCGAGCCGTCCGATCTTCATAAAATCCTACGGTCCATGTTAACCCTAGATCCGAGCCAATCAGATCATGCCACGTCAGCCAGCCTTTTTCTATTTTATTTTTCCGAATATAATTAAATTGGCTGTTTTACATAAAAGACCCTGCAACTTAAATCTGTTATAACTTTTAACTCACATATCCAAATTCAAATATTTTTATATATTTGGAAAGCCCTTGACATGTAGAATATTTTGGATCTGCCAAAATTCAAATTTGACTTAGTTTATCCGCGGGAGCGGGAAATGATCCTTGGGGCAACACTTGTTGACGGCGGTGAAGTCGACGCACATGCGTAGCTGTAACATCCCAACATTTTATAATGTTAAAAAATCACTAAAATTTAAAACTTTTCTTTTGATTAAAAATGAAACATTAAATGCATAAGAAAACCAACTTTAAAAGTTCCTTAAGCATTGGATTTCAACCACTTAGCCTTAGCTATAAATAAATTAAAATAATAATTACAAGTGTTATTTTAAACTATTGAAAACATTTTCTATTTGCCAAAAGATTATGATTCATTTACCTGAGTTCAAAATATAATTTGGAAATTATAAGACTATAGTTTATAATTTTAATAACTTCATATAATTCATAATTAATGGATTATCCAAATAAACATTTCATTAGATTCAATGATTTTCATTTAATTACAAAACATAAAATGATTTCAGGAATATATTATACTATATAAGAAAAGAATTAAATCTATAATCTTTTCCAAAGTTGATATGAAGTTTTTCAAATGATTAAGCATAATATAAAACATAATGGTGTACAAAACATTTAGAATTAAAAATGGAATTCATTATATTTCCCATTTCCTTCAAATTAGATAAATTTTGTTCTTTAATATCATGCCAAAATAAAGATGAATGATTTCAGCAAAACAAGTTTAAATAACTTAAATTCAAACATAATTGAATATGGGTATTTCATATAATTTATTTAGCCAAAATTAAAATTAATTAAACCCTAGTTTTAAATTAAACATAAAGTGTCAATTTTACATTTAATCAATATTTCGAAATTATTATTTTGAAAAGTGTTCAAAACACTCCCACAATTGGTTTAACAGAAAGATAATAATTTTACAAATTTTTAGAAATTTGTTTGACCTCATTTGGACATTCAAATCAAAAGTTATCAATTAAATAAAAGAAATGAGAAAAATGAAAAAGAAATTTCCGGATGACGTCATCGCTGACGTCACCCCGTCTTCAACCTCCGCACGCCAATCTCGCCCGAAAATCAGCCGGCGATTTCTCCTTCCAAATCACGACGTTCTTTGCGGGATTTGCTCCCCTCACCGCCCCCATATAAACCCCAAACCACGCCGCATCTTTCCCCTCTCGCCCCTAACCTAACCGCGCCGCCAGGCCGGAGAAAACCGTCGCCCGAGTTCGTCCGAGCCCCAGCTCTTCTCTCCTTTTTCCGGCGAGTCAAGACCTTCCCAGAGCCCGTGAGCCCCCTACCTCTCCCTCGCGTCCGTGCGCGTCCACATACTTCTTCTCCACTTCTCCCATGCCACCAATCGGGTGGGGAACGCACGACCAAAGTTCGCCGATGCCCGAGCATCTCCGGCCGCGCCTCCACGCCCCTCCAGTACGCGAAGCTCGGCGTCTTCACGCCCATCGTCTTCGCGGCATCCTTCTGCGCGTCGTCGTCGCTCCGCCGCTGCAAGAAGACCACCGGAGCCTCGCCGTCGTCCTCGCCGAGCCCCGCGCCGCCGCGTCTTCCTCTCCTCCGGCGAGATGCGCCAGCCTCTCCAGGTCAACGCCTCCAGGGCCGTCGGATGCAGATCTACGGCCCAGATCAGATCGCCCCGAAAAGGTATCTCCAGATCCGATCCGTCCGATCTTCATAAAATCCTACGGTCCATGTTAACCCTAGATCCGAGCCAATCAGAGCATGCCACGTCAGCCAGCCTTTTTCTATTTTATTTTTCCGAATATAATTAAATTGGCTGTTTTACAAAAAAGACCCTGCAACTTAAATCTGTTATAACTTTTAACTCACATATCCAAATTCAAATATTTTTATATATTTGGAAAGCCCTTGACATATAGAATATTTTGGATCTGCCAAAATTCAAATTTGACTTAGTCTCCGCGGGAGTGGGAAATGATCCTTGGGGCAACACTTGTTGACGGCGGTAAAGTCGACGCACAAGCGTAGGTGTAACATCCCAACATTTTATAATGTTAAAAAATCACTAAAATTTAAAACTTTTCTTTTGATTAAAAATGAAACATTAAATGCATAAGAAAACCAACTTTAAAAGTTCCTTAAGCATTGGATTTCAACCACTTAGCCTTAGCTATAAATAAATTAAAATAATAATTACAAGTGTTATTTTAAACTATTGAAAACATTTTCTATTTGCCAAAAGATTATGATTCATTTACCTGAGTTCAAAATATAATTTGGAAATTATAAGACTATAGTTTATAATTTTAATAACTTCATATAATTCATAATTAATGGATTATCCAAATAAACATTTCATTAGATTCAATGATTTTCATTTAATTACAAAACATAAAATGATTTCAGGAATATATTATACTATATAAGAAAAGAATTAAATCTAAAATCTTTTCCAAAGTTGATATGAAGTTTTTCAAATGATTAAGCATAATATAAAACATAATGGTGTACAAAACATTTAGAATTAAAAATGGAATTCATTATATTTCCCATTTCCTTTAAATTAGATAAATTTTGTTCTTTAATATCATGCCAAAATAAAGATGAATGATTTCAGCAAAACAAGTTTAAATAACTTAAATTCAAACATAATTGAATATGGGTATTTCATATAATTTATTTAGCCAAAATTAAAATTAATTAAACCCTAGTTTTAAATTAAACATAAAGTGTCAATTTTACATTTAATCAATATTTCGAAATTATTATTTTGAAAAGTGTTCAAAACACTCCCACAATTGGTTTAACAGAAAGATAATAATTTTACAAATGTTTAGAAATTTGTTTGACCTCATTTGGACATTCAAATCAAAAGTTATCAATTAAATAAAAGAAATGAGAAAAATGAAAAAGAAAATTCCGGATGACGTCATCGCTGACGTCACCCCGTCTTCAACCTCCGCACGCCAATCTCGCCCGAAAATCAGCCGGCGATTTCTCCTTCCAAATCACGACGTTCTTTGCGGGATTTGCTCCCCTCACCGCCCCCATATAAACCCCAAACCACGCCGCATCTTTCCCCTCTCGCCCCTAACCTAACCGCGCCGCCAGGCCGGAGAAAACCGTCGCCGGAGTTCGATCGAGCCCCAGCTCTTCTCTCCTTTTTCCGGCGAGTCAAGACCTTCCCAGAGCCCGTGAGCCCCCCCACCTCTCCCTCGCGTCCGTGCGCGTCCACATACTTCTTCTCCGCTTCTCCCATGCCACCAATCGGGCGGGGAACGCACGACCAAAGGTCGCCGATGCCCGAGCATCTCCGGCCGCGCCTCCACGCCCCTCCAGGACGCGAAGCTCGGCGTCTTCACGCCCATCGTCTTCGCGGCATCCTTCTGCGCGTCGTCGTCGCTCCGCCGCTGCAAGAAGACCACCGGAGCCTCGTCGTCGTCCTCGCCGAGCCCCGCGCCGCCGCGTCTTCCTCTTCTCCGGCGAGATGCGCCAGCCTCTCCAGGTCAACGCCTCCAGGACCGTCGGATGCAGATCTACGGCCCAGATCAGATCGCCCCGAAAAGGTATCTCCAGATCCGAGCCGTCCGATCTTCATAAAATCCTACGGTCCATGTTAACCCTAGATCCGAGCCAATCAGAGCATGCCACGTCAGCCAGCCTTTTTCTATTTTATTTTTCCGAATATAATTAAATTGGCTGTTTTACAGAAAAGACCCTGCAACTTAAATCTGTTATAACTTTTAACTCACATATCCAAATTCAAATATTTTTATATATTTGGAAAGCCCTTGACATGTAGAATATTTTGGATCTGCTAAAATTCAAATTTGACTTAGTTTATCCGCGGGAGAGGGAAATGATCCTTGGGGCAACACTTGTTGACGGCGGTGAAGTCGACGCACATGCGTAGCTGTAACATCCCAACATTTTATAATGTTAAAAAATCACTAAAATTTAAAACTTTTCTTTTGATTAAAAATGAAACATTAAATGCATAAGAAAACCAACTTTAAAAGTTCCTTAAGCATTGGATTTCAACCACTTAGCCTTAGCTATAAATAAATTAAAATAATAATTACAAGTGTTATTTTAAACTATTGAAAACATTTTCTATTTGCCAAAAGATTATGATTCATTTACCTGAGTTCAAAATATAATTTGGAAATTATAAGACTATAGTTTATAATTTTAATAACTTCATATAATTCATAATTAATGGATTATCCAAATAAACATTTCATTAGATTCAATGATTTTCATTTAATTACAAAACATAAAATGATTTCAGGAATATATTATACTATATAAGAAAAGAATTAAATCTAAAATCTTTTCCAAAGTTGATATGAAGTTTTTCAAATGATTAAGCATAATATAAAACATAATGGTGTACAAAACATTTAGAATTAAAAATGGAATTCATTATATTTCCCATTTCCTTCAAATTAGATAAATTTTGTTCTTTAATATCATGCCAAAATAAAGATGAATGATTTCAGCAAAACAAGTTTAAATAACTTAAATTCAAACATAATTGAATATGGGTATTTCATATAATTTATTTAGCCAAAATTAAAATTAATTAAACCCTAGTTTTAAATTAAACATAAAGTGTCAATTTTACATTTAATCAATATTTCGAAATTATTATTTTGAAAAGTGTTCAAAACACCCCCACAATTGGTTTAACAGAAAGATAATAATTTTACAAATGTTTAGAAATTTGTTTGACCTCATTTGGACATTCAAATCAAAAGTTATCAATTAAATAAAAGAAATGAGAAAAATGAAAAAGAAAATTCCGGATGACGTCATCGCTGACGTCACCCCGTCTTCAACCTCCGCACGCCAATCTCGCCCGAAAATCAGCCGGCGATTTCTCCTTCCAAATCACGACGTTCTTTGCGGGATTTGCTCCCCTCACCGCCCCCATATAAACCCCAAACCACGCCGCATCTTTCCCCTCTCGCCCCTAACCTAACCGCGCCGCCAGGCCGGAGAAAACCGTCGCCGGAGTTCGATCGAGCCCCAGCTCTTCTCTCCTTTTTCCGGCGAGTCAAGACCTTCCCAGAGCCCGTGAGCCCCCCCACCTCTCCCTCGCGTCCGTGCGCGTCCACATACTTCTTCTCCGCTTCTCCCATGCCACCAATCGGGCGGGGAACGCACGACCAAAGGTCGCCGATGCCCGAGCATCTCCGGCCGCGCCTCCACGCCCCTCCAGGACGCGAAGCTCGGCGTCTTCACGCCCATCGTCTTCGCGGCATCCTTTTGCGCGTCGTCGTCGCTCCGCCGCTGCAAGAAGACCACCGGAGCCTCGTCGTCGTCCTCGCCGAGCCCCGCGCCGCCGCGTCTTCCTCTTCTCCGGCGAGATGCGCCAGCCTCTCCAGGTCAACGCCTCCAGGACCGTCGGATGCAGATCTACGGCCCAGATCAGATCGCCCCGAAAAGGTATCTCCAGATCCAAGCCGTCCGATCTTCATAAAATCCTACGGTCCATGTTAACCCTAGATCCGAGCCAATCAGAGCATGCCACGTCAGCCAGCCTTTTTCTATTTTATTTTTCCGAATATAATTAAATTGGCTGTTTTACAGAAAAGACCCTGCAACTTAAATCTGTTATAACTTTTAACTCACATATCCAAATTCAAATATTTTTATATATTTGGAAAGCCCTTGACATGTAGAATATTTTGGATCTGCTAAAATTCAAATTTGACTTAGTTTATCCGCGGGAGAGGGAAATGATCCTTGGGGCAACACTTGTTGACGGCGGTGAAGTCGACGCACATGCGTAGCTGTAACATCCCAACATTTTATAATGTTAAAAAATCACTAAAATTTAAAACTTTTCTTTTGATTAAAAATGAAACATTAAATGCATAAGAAAACCAACTTTAAAAGTTCCTTAAGCATTGGATTTCAACCACTTAGCCTTAGCTATAAATAAATTAAAATAATAATTACAAGTGTTATTTTAAACTATTGAAAACATTTTCTATTTGCCAAAAGATTATGATTCATTTACCTGAGTTCAAAATATAATTTGGAAATTATAAGACTATAGTTTATAATTTTAATAACTTCATATAATTCATAATTAATGGATTATCCAAATAAACATTTCATTAGATTCAATGATTTTCATTTAATTACAAAACATAAAATGATTTCAGGAATATATTATACTATATAAGAAAAGAATTAAATCTAAAATCTTTTCCAAAGTTGATATGAAGTTTTTCAAATGATTAAGCATAATATAAAACATAATGGTGTACAAAACATTTAGAATTAAAAATGGAATTCATTATATTTCCCATTTCCTTCAAATTAGATAAATTTTGTTCTTTAATATCATGCCGAAATAAAGATGAATGATTTCAGCAAAACAAGTTTAAATAACTTAAATTCAAACATAATTGAATATGGGTATTTCATATAATTTATTTTGCCAAAATTAAAATTAATTAAACCCTAGTTTTAAATTAAACATAAAGTGTCAATTTTACATTTAATCAATATTTCGAAATTATTATTTTGAAAAGTGTTCAAAACACCCCCACAATTGGTTTAACAGAAAGATAATAATTTTACAAATGTTTAGAAATTTGTTTGACCTCATTTGGACATTCAAATCAAAAGTTATCAATTAAATAAAAGAAATGAGAAAAATGAAAAAGAAAATTCCGGATGACGTCATCGCTGACGTCACCCCGTCTTCAACCTCCGCACGCCAATCTCGCCCGAAAATCAGCCGGCGATTTCTCCTTCCAAATCACGACGTTCTTTGCGGGATTTGCTCCCCTCACCGCCCCCATATAAACCCCAAACCACGCCGCATCTTTCCCCTCTCGCCCCTAACCTAACCGCGCCGCCAGGCCGGAGAAAACCGTCGGCGGAGTTCGATCGAGCCCCAGCTCTTCTCTCCTTTTTCCGGCGAGTCAAGACCTTCCCAGAGCCCGTGAGCCCCCCCACCTCTCAATCGCGTCCGTGCGCGTCCACATACTTCTTCTCCGCTTCTCCCATGCCACCAATCGGGCGGGGAACGCACGACCAAAGGTCGCCGATGCCCGAGCATCTCCGGCCGCGCCTCCACGCCCCTCCAGGACGCGAAGCTCGGCGTCTTCACGCCCATCGTCTTCGCGGCATCCTTTTGCGCGTCGTCGTCGCTCCGCCGCTGCAAGAAGACCACCGGAGCCTCGTCGTCGTCCTCGCCGAGCCCCGCGCCGCCGCGTCTTCCTCTTCTCCGGCGAGATGCGCCAACCTCTCCAGGTCAACGCCTCCAGGACCGTCGGATGCAGATCTACGGCCCAGATCAGATCGCCCCGAAAAGGTATCTCCAGATCCGAGCCGTCCGATCTTCATAAAATCCTACGGTCCATGTTAACCCTAGATCCGAGCCAATCAGAGAATGCCACGTCAGCCAGCCTTTTTCTATTTTATTTTTCCGAATATAATTAAATTGGCTGTTTTACAGAAAAGACCCTGCAACTTAAATCTGTTATAACTTTTAACTCACATATCCAAATTCAAATATTTTTATATATTTGGAAAGCCCTTGACATGTAGAATATTTTGGATCTGCCAAAATTCAAATTTGACTTAGTTTATCCGCGGGAGAGGGAAATGATCCTTGGGGCAACACTTGTTGACGGCGGTGAAGTCGACGCACATGCGTAGCTGTAACATCCCAACATTTTATAATGTTAAAAAATCACTAAAATTTAAAACTTTTCTTTTGATTAAAAATGAAACATTAAATGCATAAGAAAACCAACTTTAAAAGTTCCTTAAGCATTGGATTTCAACCACTTAGCCTTAGTTATAAATAAATTAAAATAATAATTACAAGTGTTATTTTAAACTATTGAAAACATTTTCTATTTGCCAAAAGATTATGATTCATTTACCTGAGTTCAAAATATAATTTGGAAATTATAAGACTATAGTTTATAATTTTAATAACTTCATATAATTCATAATTAATGGATTATCCAAATAAACATTTCATTAGATTCAATGATTTTCATTTAATTACAAAACATAAAATGATTTCAGGAATATATTATACTATATAAGAAAAGAATTAAATCTAAAATCTTTTCCAAAGTTGATATGAAGTTTTTCAAATGATTAAGCATAATATAAAACATAATGGTGTACAAAACATTTAGAATTAAAAATGGAATTCATTATATTTCCCATTTCCTTCAAATTAGATAAATTTTGTTCTTTAATATCATGCCAAAATAAAGATGAATGATTTCAGCAAAACAAGTTTAAATAACTTAAATTCAAACATAATTGAATATGGGTATTTCATATAATTTATTTTGCCAAAATTAAAATTAATTAAACCCTAGTTTTAAATTAAACATAAAGTGTCAATTTTACATTTAATCAATATTTCGAAATTATTATTTTGAAAAGTGTTCAAAACACTCCCACAATTGGTTTAATAGAAAGATAATAATTTTTACAAATTTTTAGAAATTTGTTTGACCTCATTTGGACATTCAAATCAAAAGTTATCAATTAAATAAAAGAAATGAGAAAAATGAAAAAGAAAATTCCGGATGACGTCATCGCTGACGTCACCCCGTCTTCAACCTCCGCACGCCAATCTCGCCCGAAAATCAGCCGGCGATTTCTCCTTCCAAATCACGACGTTCTTTGCGGGATTTGCTCCCCTCACCGCCCCCATATAAACCCCAAACCACGCCGCATCTTTCCCCTCTCGCCCCTAACCTAACCGCGCCGCCAGGCCGGAGAAAACCGTCGCCGGAGTTCGTCCGAGCCCCAGCTCTTCTCTCCTTTTTCCGGCGAGTCAAGACCTTCCCAGAGCCCGTGAGCCCCCTACCTCTCCCTCGCGTCCGTGCGCGTCCACATACTTCTTCTCCACTTCTCCCATTCCACCAATCGGGTGGGGAACGCACGACCAAAGTTCGCCGATGCCCGAGCATCTCCGGCCGCGCCTCCACGCCCCTCCAGTACGTGAAGCTCGGCGTCTTCACGCCCATCGTCTTCGCGGCATCCTTCTGCGCGTCGTCGTCGCTCCGCCGCTGCAAGAAGACCACCGGAGCCTCGCCGTCGTCCTCGCCGAGCCCCGCGCCGCCGCGTCTTCCTCTCCTCCGGCGAGATGCGCCACCCTCTCCAGGTCAACGCCTCCAGGGCCGTCAGATGCAGATCTACGGCCCAGATCAGATCGCCCCGAAAAGGTATCTCCAGATCCGATCCGTCCGATCTTCATAAAATCCTACGGTCCATGTTAACCCTAGATCCGAGCCAATCAGAGCATGCCACGTCAGCCAGCCTTTTTCTATTTTATTTTTCCGAATATAATTAAATTGGCTGTTTTACAAAAAAGACCCTGCAACTTAAATCTGTTATAACTTTTAACTCACATATCCAAATTCAAATATTTTTATATATTTGGAAAGCCCTTGACATATAGAATATTTTGGATCTGCCAAAATTCAAATTTGACTTAGTTTATCCGCGGGAGTGGGAAATGATCCTTGGGGCAACACTTGTTGACGGCGGTAAAGTCGACGCACATGCGTAGCTGTAACATCCCAACATTTTATAATGTTAAAAAATCACTAAAATTTAAAACTTTTCTTTTGATTAAAAATGAAACATTAAATGCATAAGAAAACCAACTTTAAAAGTTCCTTAAGCATTGGATTTCAACCACTTAGCCTTAGCTATAAATAAATAAAATAATAATTACAAGTGTTATTTTAAACTATTGAAAACATTTTCTATTTGCCAAAAGATTATGATTCATTTACCTGAGTTCAAAATATAATTTGGAAATTATAAGACTATAGTTTATAATTTTAATAACTTCATATAATTCATAATTAATGGATTATCCAAATAAACATTTCATTAGATTCAATGATTTTCATTTAATTACAAAACATAAAATGATTTCAGGAATATATTATACTATATAAGAAAATAATTAAATCTAAAATCTTTTCCAAAGTTGATATGAAGTTTTTCAAATGATTAAGCATAATATAAAACATAATGGTGTACAAAACATTTAGAATTAAAAATGGAATTCATTATATTTCCCATTTCCTTCAAATTAGATAAATTTTGTTCTTTAATATCATGCCAAAATAAAGATGAATGATTTCAGCAAAACAAGTTTAAATAACTTAAATTCAAACATAATTGAATATGGGTATTTCATATAATTTATTTAGCCAAAATTAAAATTAATTAAACCCTAGTTTTAAATTAAACATAAAGTGTCAATTTTACATTTAATCAATATTTCGAAATTATTATTTTGAAAAGTGTTCAAAACACTCCCACAATTGGTTTAACAGAAAGATAATAATTTTACAAATTTTTAGAAATTTGTTTGACCTCATTTGGACATTCAAATCAAAAGTTATGAATTAAATAAAAGAAATCAGAAAAATGAAAAAGAAAATTCCGGATGACGTCATCGCTGACGTCACCCCGTCTTCAACCTCCGCACGATAATCTCGCCCGAAAATCAGCCGGCGATTTCTCCTTCCAAATCACGACGTTCTTTGCGGGATTTGCTCCCCTCACCGCCCCCATATAAACCCCAAACCACGCCGCATCTTTCCCCTCTCGCCCCTAACCTAACCGCGCCGCCAGGCCGGAGAAAACCGTCGCCGGAGTTCGTCCGAGCCCCAGCTCTTCTCGCCTTTTTCCGGCGAGTCAAGACCTTCCCAGAGCCCGTGAGCCCCCTACCTCTCCCTCGCGTCCGTGCGCGTCCACATACTTCTTCTCCACTTCTCCCATGCCACCAATCGGGTGGGGAACGCACGACCAAAGTTCGCCGATGCCCGAGCATCTCCGGCCGCGCCTCCACGCCCCTCCAGGACGCGAAGCTCGGCGTCTTCACGCCCATCGTCTTCGCGGCATCCTTCTGCGCGTCGTCGTCGCTCCGCCGCTGCAAGAAGACCACCGGAGCCTCGCCGTCGTCCTCGCCGAGCCCCGCGCCGCCGCGTCTTCCTCTCCTCCGGCGAGATGCGCCACCCTCTCCAGGTCAACGCCTCCAGGGCCGTCAGATGCAGATCTACGGCCCAGATCAGATCGCCCCGAAAAGGTATCTCCAGATCCGATCCGTCCGATCTTCATAAAATCCTACGGTCCATGTTAACCCTAGATCCGAGCCAATCAGAGCATGCCACGTCAGCCAGCCTTTTTCTATTTTATTTTTCCGAATATAATTAAATTGGCTGTTTTACAAAAAAGACCCTGCAACTTAAATCTGTTATAACTTTTAACTCACATATCCAAATTCAAATATTTTTATATATTTGGAAAGCCCTTGACATATAGAATATTTTGGATCTGCCAAAATTCAAATTTGACTTAGTTTATCCGCGGGAGTGGGAAATGATCCTTGGGGCAACACTTGTTGACGGCGGTAAAGTCGACGCACATGCGTAGCTGTAACATCCCAACATTTTATAATGTTAAAAAATCACTAAAATTTAAAACTTTTCTTTTGATTAAAAATGAAACATTAAATGCATAAGAAAACCAACTTTAAAAGTTCCTTAAGCATTGGATTTCAACCACTTAGCCTTAGCTATAAATAAATAAAATAATAATTACAAGTGTTATTTTAAACTATTGAAAACATTTTCTATTTGCCAAAAGATTATGATTCATTTACCTGAGTTCAAAATATAATTTGGAAATTATAAGACTATAGTTTATAATTTTAATAACTTCATATAATTCATAATTAATGGATTATCCAAATAAACATTTCATTAGATTCAATGATTTTCATTTAATTACAAAACATAAAATGATTTCAGGAATATATTATACTATATAAGAAAATAATTAAATCTAAAATCTTTTCCAAAGTTGATATGAAGTTTTTCAAATGATTAAGCATAATATAAAACATAATGGTGTACAAAACATTTAGAATTAAAAATGGAATTCATTATATTTCCCATTTCCTTCAAATTAGATAAATTTTGTTCTTTAATATCATGCCAAAATAAAGATGAATGATTTCAGCAAAACAAGTTTAAATAACTTAAATTCAAACATAATTGAATATGGGTATTTCATATAATTTATTTAGCCAAAATTAAAATTAATTAAACCCTAGTTTTAAATTAAACATAAAGTGTCAATTTTACATTTAATCAATATTTCGAAATTATTATTTTGAAAAGTGTTCAAAACACTCCCACAATTGGTTTAACAGAAAGATAATAATTTTACAAATTTTTAGAAATTTGTTTGACCTCATTTGGACATTCAAATCAAAAGTTATGAATTAAATAAAAGAAATCAGAAAAATGAAAAAGAAAATTCCGGATGACGTCATCGCTGACGTCACCCCGTCTTCAACCTCCGCACGATAATCTCGCCCGAAAATCAGCCGGCGATTTCTCCTTCCAAATCACGACGTTCTTTGCGGGATTTGCTCCCCTCACCGCCCCCATATAAACCCCAAACCACGCCGCATCTTTCCCCTCTCGCCCCTAACCTAACCGCGCCGCCAGGCCGGAGAAAACCGTCGCCGGAGTTCGTCCGAGCCCCAGCTCTTCTCGCCTTTTTCCGGCGAGTCAAGACCTTCCCAGAGCCCGTGAGCCCCCTACCTCTCCCTCGCGTCCGTGCGCGTCCACATACTTCTTCTCCACTTCTCCCATGCCACCAATCGGGTGGGGAACGCACGACCAAAGTTCGCCGATGCCCGAGCATCTCCGGCCGCGCCTCCACGCCCCTCCAGGACGCGAAGCTCGGCGTCTTCACGCCCATCGTCTTCGCGGCATCCTTCTGCGCGTCGTCGTCGCTCCGCCGCTGCAAGAAGACCACCGGAGCCTCGCCGTCGTCCTCGCCGAGCCCCGCGCCGCCGCGTCTTCCTCTCCTCCGGCGAGATGCGCCACCCTCTCCAGGTCAACGCCTCCAGGGCCGTCGGATGCAGATCTACCACCCAGATCAGATCGCCCCGAAAAGGTATCTCCAGATCCGATCCGTCCGATCTTCATAAAATCCTACGCTCCATGTTAACCCTAGATCCGAGCCAATCAGAGCATGCCACGTCAGCCAGCCTTTTTCTATTTTATTTTTCCGAATATAATTAAATTGGCTGTTTTACAAAAAAGACCCTGCAACTTAAATCTGTTATAACTTTTAACTCACATATCCAAATTCAAATATTTTTATATATTTGGAAAGCCCTTGACATATAGAATATTTTGGATCTGCCAAAATTCAAATTTGACTTAGTTTATCCGCGGGAGTGGGAAATGATCCTTGGGGCAACACTTGTTGACGGCGGTAAAGTCGACGCACATGCGTAGGTGTAACATCCCAACATTTTATAATGTTAAAAAATCACTAAAATTTAAAACTTTTCTTTTGATTAAAAATGAAACATTAAATGCATAAGAAAACCAACTTTAAAAGTTCCTTAAGCATTGGATTTCAACCACTTAGCCTTAGTTATAAATAAATTAAAATAATAATTACAAGTGTTATTTTAAACTATTGAAAACATTTTCTATTTGCCAAAAGATTATGATTCATTTACCTGAGTTCAAAATATAATTTGGAAATTATAAGACTATAGTTTATAATTTTAATAACTTCATATAATTCATAATTAATGGATTATCCAAATAAACATTTCATTAGATTCAATGATTTTCATTTAATTACAAAACATAAAATGATTTCAGGAATATATTATACTATATAAGAAAAGAATTAAATCTAAAATCTTTTCCAAAGTTGATATGAAGTTTTTCAAATGATTAAGCATAATATAAAACATAATGGTGTACAAAACATTTAGAATTAAAAATGGAATTCATTATATTTCCCATTTCCTTCAAATTAGATAAATTTTGTTCTTTAATATCATGCCAAAATAAAGATGAATGATTTCAGCAAAACAAGTTTAAATAACTTAAATTCAAACATAATTGAATATGGGTATTTCATATAATTTATTTAGCCAAAATTAAAATTAATTAAACCCTAGTTTTAAATTAAACATAAAGTGTCAATTTTACATTTAATCAATATTTCGAAATTATTATTTTGAAAAGTGTTCAAAACACTCCCACAATTGGTTTAACAGAAAGATAATAGTTTTACAAATTTTTAGAAATTTGTTTGACCTCATTTGGACATTCAAATCAAAAGTTATGAATTAAATAAAAGAAATCAGAAAAATGAAAAAGAAAATTCCGGATGACGTCATCGCTGACGTCACCCCGTCTTCAACCTCCGCACGCCAATCTCGCCCGAAAATCAGCCGGCGATTTCTCCTTCCAAATCACGACGTTCTTTGCGGGATTTGCTCCCCTCACCGCCCCCATATAAACCCCAAACCACGCCGCATCTTTCCCCTCTCGCCCCTAACCAAACCGCGCCGCCAGGCCGGAGAAAACCGTCGCCGGAGTTCGTCCGAGCCCCAGCTCTTCTCTCCTTTTTTCCGGCGAGTCAAGACCTTCCCAGAGCCCGTGAGCCCCCTACATCTCCCTCGCGTCTGTGCGCGTCCACATACTTCTTCTCCGCTTCTCCCATGCCACCAATCGGGTGGGGAACGCACGACCAAAGGTCGCCGATGCCCGAGCATCTCCGGCCGCGACTCCACGCCCCTCCAGGACGCGAAGCTCGGCGTCTTCACGCCCATCGTCTTCGCGGCATCCTTCTGCGCGTCGTCGTCGCTCCGCCGCTGCAAGAAGACCACCGGAGCCTCACCGTCGTCCTCGCCGAGCCCCGCGCCGCCGCGTCTTCCTCTCCTCCGGCGAGATGCGCCACCCTCTCCAGGTCAAGCCTCCAGGGCCGTCGGATGCAGATCTACGGCCCAGATCAGATCGCCCCGAAAAGGTATCTCCAGATCCGATCCGTCCGATCTTCATAAAATCCTACGCTCCATGTTAACCCTAGATCCGAGCCAATCAGAGCATGCCACGTCAGCCAGCCTTTTTCTATTTTACTTTTCTGAATATAATTAAATTGGCTGTTTTACAAAAAAGACCCTGCAACTTAAATCTGTTATAACTTTTAACTCACATATCCAAATTCAAATATTTTTATATATTTGGAAAGCCCTTGACATATAGAATATTTTGGATCTGCCAAAATTCAAATTTGACTTAGTTTATCCGCGGGAGCGGGAAATGATCCTTGGGGCAACACTTGTTGACGGCGGTGAAGTCGACGCACATGCGTAGCTGTAACATCCCAACATTTTATAATGTTAAAAAATCACTAAAATTTAAAACTTTTCTTTTGATTAAAAATGAAACATTAAATGCATAAGAAAACCAACTTTAAAAGTTCCTTAAGCATTGGATTTCAACCACTTAGCCTTAGCTATAAATAAATTAAAATAATAATTACAAGTGTTATTTTAAACTATTGAAAACATTTTCTATTTGCCAAAAGATTATGATTCATTTACCTGAGTTCAAAATATAATTTGGAAATTATAAGACTATAGTTTATAATTTTAATAACTTCATATAATTCATAATTAATGGATTATCCAAATAAACATTTCATTAGATTCAATGATTTTCATTTAATTACAAAACATAAAATGATTTCAGGAATATATTATACTATATAAGAAAATAATTAAATCTAAAATCTTTTCCAAAGTTGATATGAAGTTTTTCAAATGATTAAGCATAATATAAAACATAATGGTGTACAAAACATTTAGAATTAAAAATGGAATTCATTATATTTCCCATTTCCTTCAAATTAGATAAATTTTGTTCTTTAATATCATGCCAAAATAAAGATGAATGATTTCAGCAAAACAAGTTTAAATAACTTAAATTCAAACATAATTGAATATGGGTATTTCATATAATTTATTTAGCCAAAATTAAAATTAATTAAAACCTAGTTTTAAATTAAACATAAAGTGTCAATTTTACATTTAATCAATATTTAGAAATTATTATTTTGGAAAGTGTTCAAAACACTCCCACAATTGGTATAACAGAAAGATAATAATTTTACAAATTTTTAGAAATTTGTTTGACCTCATTTGGACATTCAAATCAAAAGTTATGAATTAAATAAAACAAATCAGAAAAATGAAAAAGAAAATTCCGGATGACGTCATCGCTGACGTCACCCCGTCTTCAACCTCCGCACGCCAATCTCGCACGAAAATCAGCCGGCGATTTCTCCTTCCAAATCACGGCGTTCTTTGCGGGATTTGCTCCCCTCACCGCCCCCATATAAACCCCAAACCACGCCGCATCTTTCCCCTCTCGCCCCTAACCTAACCGCGCCGCCAGGCCGGAGAAAACCGTCGCCGGAGTTCGTCCGAGCCCCAGCTATTCTCTCCTTTTTCCGGCGAGTCAAGACCTTCCCAGAGCCCGTGAGCCCCCCTACCTCTCCCTCGCGTCCGTGCGCGTCCACATACTTCTTCTCCGCTTCTCCCATGCCACCAATCGGGTGGGGAACGCACGACCAAAGGTCGCCGATGCCCGAGCATCTCTGGCCGCGCCTCCACACCCCTCCAGGACGCGAAGCTCGGCGTCTTCACGCCCATCGTCTTCGCGGCATCCTTCTGCGCGTCGTCGTCGCTCCGCCGCTGCAAGAAGACCACCGGAGCCTCGCCGTCGTCCTCGCCGAGCCCCGCGCCGCCGCATCTTCCTCTCCTCCGGCGAGATGCGCCACCCTCTCCAGGTCAACGCCTCCAGGGCCGTCGGATGCAGATCTACGGCCCAGATCAGATCGCCCCGAAAAGGTATCTCCAGATCCGAGCCGTCCGATCTTCATAAACTCCTACGGTCCATGTTAACCCTAGATCCGAGCCAATCAGAGCATGCCACGTCAGCCAGCCTTTTTCTATTTTATTTTAACGAATATAATTAAATTGGCTGTTTTACAAAAAAGACCCTGCAACTTAAATCTGTAATAACTTTTAACTCACATATCCAAATTCAAATATTTTTATATATTTGGAAAGCCCTTGACATGTAGAATATTTTGGATCTGCCAAAATTCAAATTTGACTTAGTTTATCCGCGGGAGCGGGAAATGATCCTTGGGGCAACACTTGTTGACGGCGGTGAAGTCGACGCACATGCGTAGCTGTAACATCCCAACATTTTATAATGTTCAAAAATCACTAAAATTTAAAACTTTTCTTTTGATTAAAAGTGAAACATTAAATGCATAAGAAAACCAACTTTAAAAGTTCCTTAAGCATTGGATTTCAACCACTTAGCCTTAGCTATAAATAAATTAAAATAATAATTACAAGTGTTATTTTAAACTATTGAAAACATTTTCTATTTGCCAAAACATTATGATTCATTTACCTGAGTTCAAAATATAATTTGGAAATTATAAGACTATTGTTTATAATTTTAATAACTTCATATAATTCATAATTAATGGATTATCCAAATAAACATTTCATTAGATTCAATGATTTTCATTTAATTACAAAACATAAAATGATTTCAGGAATATATTATACTATATAAGAAAAGAATTAAATCTAAAATCTTTTCCAAAGTTGATATGAAGTTTTTCAAATGATTAAGCATAATATAAAACATAATGGTGTACAAAACATTTAGAATAAAAAATGGAATTCATTATATTTCCCATTTCCTTCAAATTAGATAAATTTTGTTCTTTAATATCATGCCAAAATAAAGATGAATGATTTCAGCAAAACCAAGTTTAAATAACTTAAATTCAAACATAATTGAATATGGGAATTTCATATAATTTATTTAGCCAAAATTAAAATTAATTAAACCTAGTTTTAAATTAAACATAAAGTGTCAATTTTACATTTAATCAATATTTCGAAATTATTATTTTGAAAAGTGTTCAAAACACTCCCACAATTGGTATAACAGAAAGATAATAATTTTACAAATTTTTAGAAATTTGTTTGACCTCATTTGGACATTCAAATCAAAAGTTATGAATTAAATAAAAGAAATCAGAAAAATGAAAAAGAAAATTCCGGATGACGTCATCGCTGACGTCACCCCGTCTTCAACCTCCGCACGCCAATCTCGCACGAAAATCAGCCGGCGATTTCTCCTTCCAAATCACGGCGTTCTTTGCGGGATTTGCTCCCCTCACCGCCCCCATATAAACCCCAAACCACGCCGCATCTTTCCCCTCTCGCCCCTAACCTAACCGCGCCGCCAGGCCGGAGAAAACCGTCGCCGGAGTTCGTCCGAGCCCCAGCTCTTCTCTCCTTTTTCCGGCGAGTCAAGATCTTCCCAGAGCCCGTGAGCCCCCTACCTCTCCCTCGCGTCCGTGCGCGTCCACATACTTCTTCTCCGCTTCTCCCATGCCACCAATCGGGTGGGGAACGCACGACCAAAGGTCGCCGATGCCCGAGCATCTCCGGCCGCGCCTCCACGCCCCTCCAGGACGCGAAGCTCGGCGTCTTCACGCCCATCGTCTTCGCGGCATCCTTCTGCGCGTCGTCGTCGCTCCGCCGCTGCAAGAAGACCACCGGAGCCTCGCCGTCGTCCTCGCCGAGCCCCGGGCCGCCGCGTCTTCCTCTCCTCCGGCGAGATGCGCCACCCTCTCCAGGTCAACGCCTCCAGGGCCGTCGGATGCAGATCTACGGCCCAGATCAGATCGCCCCGAAAAGGTATCTCCAGATCCGAGCCGTCCGATCTTCATAAAATCCTACGGTCCATGTTAACCCTAGATCCGAGCCAATCAGAGCATGCCATGTCAGCCAGCCTTTTTCTATTTTATTTTTCCGAATATAATTAAATTGGCTGTTTTACAAAAAAGACCCTGCAACTTAAATCTGTTATAACTTTTAACTCACATATCCAAATTCAAATATTTTTATATATTTGGAAAGCCCTTGACATGTAGAATATTTTGGATCTGCCAAAATTCAAATTTGACTTAGTTTATCCGCGGGAGCGGGAAATGATCCTTGGGGCAACACTTGTTGACGGCGGTGAAGTCGACGCACATGCGTAGCTGTAACATCCCAACATTTTATAATGTTCAAAAATCACTAAAATTTAAAACTTTTCTTTTGATTAAAAATGAAACATTAAATGCATAAGAAAACCAACTTTAAAAGTTCCTTAAGCATTGGATTTCAACCACTTAGCCTAAGCTATAAATAAATTAAAATAATAATTACAAGTGTTATTTTAAACTATTGAAAACATTTTCTATTTGCCAAAACATTATGATTCATTTACCTGAGTTCAAAATATAATTTGGAAATTATAAGACTATAGTTTATAATTTTAATAACTTCATATAATTCATAATTAATGGATTATCCAAATAAACATTTCATTAGATTCAATGATTTTCATTTAATTACAAAACATAAAATGATTTCAGGAATATATTATACTATATAAGAAAAGAATTAAATCTAAAATCTTTTCCAAAGTTGATATGAAGTTTTTCAAATGATTAAGCATAATATAAAACATAATGGTGTACAAAACATTTAGAATAAAAAATGGAATTCATTATATTTCCTATTTCCTTCAAATTAGATAAATTTTGTTCTTTAATATCATGCCAAAATAAAGATGAATGATTTCAGCAAAAACAAGTTTAAATAACTTAAATTCAAACATAATTGAATATGGGTATTTCATATAATTTATTTAGCCAAAATTAAAATTAATTAAACCCTAGTTTTGAATTAAACATAAAGTGTCAATTTTACATTTAATCAATATTTCGAAATTATTATTTTGAAAAGTGTTCAAAACACTCCCACAATTGGTATAACAGAAAGATAATAATTTTACAAATTCTTAGAAATTTGTTTGACCTCATTTGGACATTCAATTCAAAAGTTATGAATTAAATAAAAGAAATCAGAAAAATGAAAAAGAAAATTCCGGATGACGTCATCGCTGACGTCACCCCGTCTTCAACCTCCGCACGCCAATCTCGCACGAAAATCAGCCGGCGATTTCTCCTTCCAAATCACGGCGTTCTTTGCGGGATTTGCTCCCCTCACCGCCCCCATATAAACCCCAAACCACGCCGCATCTTTCCCCTCTCGCCCCTAACCTAACCGCGCCGCCAGGCCGGAGAAAACCGTCGCCGGAGTTCGTCCGAGCCCCAGCTCTACTCTCCTTTTTCCGGCGAGTCAAGACCTTCCAAGAGCCCGTGAGCCCCCCTACCTCTCCCTCGCGTCCGTGCGCGTCCACATACTTCTTCTCCGCTTCTCCCATGCCACCAATCGGGTGGGGAACGCACGACCAAAGGTCGCCGATGCCCGAGCATCTCCGGCCGCGCCTCCACGCCCCTCCAGGACGCGAAGCTCGGCGTCTTCACGCCCATCGTCTTCGCGACATCCTTCTGCGCGTCGTCGTCGCTCCGCCGCTGCAAGAAGATCACCGGAGCCTCGCCGTCGTCCTCGCCGAGCCCCTCGCCGCCGCGTCTTCCTCTCCTCCGGCGAGATGCGCCACCCTCTCCAGGTCAACGCCTCCAGGGCCGTCGGATGCAGATCTACGGCCCAGATCAGATCGCTCCAAAAAGGTATCTCCAGATCCGAGCCGTCCGATCTTCATAAAATCCTACAGTCCATGTTAACCCTAGATCCGAGCCAATCAGAGCATGCCACGTCAGCCAGCCTTTTTCTATTTTATTTTTCCGAATATAATTAAATTCCTGTTTTACAAAAAAGACCCTGCATCTTAAATCTGTTATAACTTTTAACTCACATATCCAAATTCAAATATTTTTATATATTTGTTAAGCCCTTGACATGTAGAATATTTTGGATCTGCCAAAATTCAAATTTGACTTAGTTTATCCGCGGGAGCGGGAAATGATCCTTGGGGCAACACTTGTTGACGGCAGTGAAGTCGACGCACATGCGTAGCTGTAACATCCCAACATTTTATAATGTTCAAAAATCACTAAAATTTAAAACTTTTCTTTTGATTAAAAATGAAACATTAAATGCATAAGAAAACCAACTTTAAAAGTTCCTTAAGCATTGGATTTCAACCACTTAACCTTAGCTATAAATAAATTAAAATAATAATTACAAGTGTTATTTTAAACTATTGAAAACATTTTCTATTTGCCAAAAGATTATGATTCATTTACCTAAGTTCAAAATATAATTTGGAAATTATAAGACTATAGTTTATAATTTTAATAACTTCATATAATTCATAATTAATGGATTATCCAAATAAACATTTCATTAGATTCAATGATTTTCATTTAATTACAAAACATAAAATGATTTCAGGAATATATTATACTATATAAGAAAAAAATTAAATCTAAAATCTTTTCCAAAGTTGATATGAAGTTTTTCAAATGATTAAACATAATATAAAACATAATGGTGTACAAAACATTTAGAATTAAAAATGGAATTCATTATATTTCCCATTTCCTTCAAATTAGATAAATTTTGTTCTTTAATATCATGCCAAAATAAAGATGAATGATTTCAGCAAAACAAGTTTAAATAACTTAAATTCAAACATAATTGAATATGGGTATTTCATATAATTTATTTAGCCAAAATTAAAATTAATTAAACCCTAGTTTTAAATTAAACATAAAGTGTCAATTTTACATTTAATCAATATTTCGAAATTATTATTTTGAAAAGTGTTCAAAACACTCCCACAATTGGTTTAACAGAAAGATAATAATTTTACAAATTTTTAGAAATTTCTTTGACCTCATTTGGACATTCAAATCAAAAGTTATGAATTAAATAAAAGAAATCAGAAAAATGAAAAAGAAAATTCTGGATGACGTCATCGCTGACGTCACCCCGTCTTCAACCTCCGCACGCCAATCTCGCCCGAAAATCAGCCGGCGATTTCTCCTTCCAAATCACGGCGTTCTTTGCGGGATCTGCTCCCCTCACCGCCCCCATATAAACCCCAAACCACGCCGCATCTTTCCCCTCTCGCCCCTAACCTAACCGCGTCGCCAGGCCGGAGAAAACCGTCGCCGGAGTTCGTCCGAGCCCCAGCTCTTCTCTCCTTTTTCCGGCGAGTCAAGACCTTCCCAGAGCCCGTGAGCCCCCCTACCTCTCCCTCGCGTCTGTGCGCGTCCACATACTTCTTCTCCGCTTCTCCCATGCCACCAATCGGGTGGGGAACGCACGACCAAAGGTCGCGGATGCCCGAGCATCTCCGGCCGCGCCTCCACGCCCCTCCAGGACGCGAAGCTCGGCGTCTTCACGCCCATCGTCTTCGCGGCATCCTTCCGCGCGTCGTCGTCGCTCCGCCGCTGCAAGAAGACCACCGGAGCCTCGCCGTCGTCCTCGCCGAGCCCCGCGCCGCCGCGTCTTCCTCTCCTCCGGCGAGATGCGCCACCCTCTCCAGGTCAACGCCTCCAGGGCCGTCGGATGCAGATCTACGGCCCAGATCAGATCGCCCCGAAAAGGTATCTCCAGATCCGATCCGTCCGATCTTCATAAAATCCTACGGTCCATGTTAACCCTAGATCCGAGCCAATCAGAGCATGCCACGTCAGCCAGCCTTTTTCTATTTTATTTTTCCGAATATAATTAAATTGCTGTTTTACAAAAAAGACCCTGCATCTTAAATCTGTTATAACTTTTAACTTACATATCCAAATTCAAATATTTTTATATATTTGTTAAGCCCTTGACATGTAGAATATTTTGGATCTGCCAAAATTCAAATTTGACTTAGTTTATCCGCGGGAGCGGGAAATGATCCTTGGGGCAACACTTGTTGACGGCAGTGAAGTCGACGCACATGCGTAGCTGTAACATCCCAACATTTTATAATGTTCAAAAATCACTAAAATTTAAAACTTTTCTTTTGATTAAAAATGAAACATTAAATGCATAAGAAAACCAACTTTAAAAGTTCCTTAAGCATTGGATTTCAGCCACTTAACCTTAGCTATAAATAAATTAAAATAATAATTACAAGTGTTATTTTAAACTATTGAAAACATTTTCTATTTGCCAAAAGATTATGATTCATTTACCTAAGTTCAAAATATAATTTGGAAATTATAAGACTATAGTTTATAATTTTAATAACTTCATATAATTCATAATTAATGGATTATCCAAATAAACATTTCATTAGATTCAATGATTTTCATTTAATTACAAAACATAAAATGATTTCAGGAATATGTTATACTATATAAGAAAAAAATTAAATCTAAAATCTTTTCCAAAGTTGATATGAAGTTTTTCAAATGATTAAACATAATATAAAACATAATGGTGTACAAAACATTTAGAATTAAAAATGGAATTCATTATATTTCCCATTTCCTTCAAATTAGATAAATTTTGTTCTTTAATATCATGCCAAAATAAAGATGAATGATTTCAGCAAAACAAGTTTAAATAACTTAAATTCAAACATAATTGAATATGGGTATTTCATATAATTTATTTAGCCAAAATTAAAATTAATTAAACCCTAGTTTTAAATTAAACATAAAGTGTCAATTTTACATTTAATCAATATTTCGAAATTATTATTTTGAAAAGTGTTCAAAACACTCCCACAATTGGTTTAACAGAAAGATAATAATTTTACAAATTTTTAGAAATTTGTTTGACCTCATTTGGACATTCAAATCAAAAGTTATGAATTAAATAAAAGAAATCAGAAAAATGAAAAAGAAAATTCCGGATGACGTCATCGCTGACGTCACCCCGTCTTCAACCTCCGCACGCCAATCTCGCCCGAAAATCAGCCGGCGATTTCTCCTTCCAAATCACGGCGTTCTTTGCGGGATTTGCTCCCCTCACCGCCCCCATATAAACCCCAAACCACGCCGCATCTTTCCCCTCTCGCCCCTAACCTAACCGCGTCGCCAGGCCGGAGAAAACCGTCGCCGGAGTTCGTCCGAGCCCCAGCTCTTCTCTCCTTTTTCCGGCGAGTCAAGACCTTCCCAGAGCCCGTGAGCCCCCCTACCTCTCCCTCGCGTCTGTGCGCGTCCACATACTTCTTCTCCGCTTCTCCCATGCCACCAATCGGGTGGGGAACGCACGACCAAAGGTCGCGGATGCCCGAGCATCTCCGGCCGCGCCTCCACGCCCCTCCAGGACGCGAAGCTCGGCGTCTTCACGCCCATCGTCTTCGCGGCATCCTTCTGCGCGTCGTCGTCGCTCCGCCGCTGCAAGAAGACCACCGGAGCCTCGCCGTCGTCCTCGCCGAGCCCCGCGCCGCCGCGTCTTCCTCTCCTCCGGCGAGATGCGCCACCCTCTCCAGGTCAACGCCTCCAGGGCCGTCGGATGCAGATCTACGGCCCAGATCAGATCGCCCCGAAAAGGTATCTCCAGATCCGATCCGTCCGATCTTCATAAAATCCTACGGTCCATGTTAACCCTAGATCCGAGCCAATCAGAGCATGCCACGTCAGCCAGCCTTTTTCTATTTTATTTTTCCGAATATAATTAAATTGGCTGTTTTACAAAAAAGACCCTGCAACTTAAATCTGTTATAACTTTTAACTCACATATCCAAATTCAAATATTTTTATATATTTGGAAAGCCCTTGACATGTAGAATATTTTGGATCTGCCAAAATTCAAATTTGACTTAGTTTATCCGCGGGAGCGGGAAATGATCCTTGGGGCAACACTTGTTGACGGCGGTGAAGTCGACGCACATGCGTAGCTGTAACATCCCAACATTTTATAATGTTCAAAAATCACTAAAATTTAAAACTTTTCTTTTGATTAAAAATGAAACATTAAATGCATAAGAAAACCAACTTTAAAAGTTCCTTAAGCATTGGATATCAACCACTTAGCCTTAGCTATAAATAAATTAAAATAATAATTACAAGTGTTATTTTAAACTATTGAAAACATTTTCTATTTGCCAAAAGATTATGATTCATTTACCTGAGTTCAAAATATAATTTGGAAATTATAAGACTATAGTTTATAATTTTAATAACTTCATATAATTCATAATTAATGGATTATCCAAATAAACATTTCATTAGATTCAATGATTTTCATTTAATTACAAAACATAAAATGATTTCAGGAATATATTATACTATATAAGACAAGAATTAAATCTAAAATCTTTTCCAAAGTTGATATGAAGTTTTTCAAATGATTAAGCATAATATAAAACATAATGGTGTACAAAACATTTAGAATTAAAAATGGAATTCATTATATTTCCCATTTCCTTCAAATTAGATAAATTTTGTTCTTTAATATCATGCCAAAATAAAGATGAATGATTTCAGCAAAACAAGTTTAAATAACTTAAATTCAAACATAATTGAATATGGGTATTTCATATAATTTATTTAGCCAAAATTAAAATTAATTAAACCCTAGTTTTAAATTAAACATAAAGTGTCAATTTTACATTTAAACAATATTTTGAAATTATTATTTTGAAAAGTTTTCAAAACACTCCCACAATTGGTTTAACAGAAAGATAATAATTTTACAAATTTTTAGAAATTTGTTTGACCTCATTTGGACATTCAAATCAAAAGTTATGAATTAAATAAAAGAAATCAGAAAAATGAAAAAGAAAAATTCCGGATGACGTCATCGCTGACGTCACCCCGTCTTCAACCTCCGCACGCCAATCTCGCCCGAAAATCAGCCGGCGATTTCTCCTTCCAAATCACGGCGTTCTTTGCGGGATTTGCTCCCCTCACCGCCCCCATATAAACCCCAAACCACGCCGCATCTTTCCCCTCTCGCCCCTAACCTAACCGCGCCGCCAGGCCGGAGAAAACCGTCGCCGGAGTTCGTCCGAGCCCTAGCTCTTCTCTCCTTTTTCCGGCGAGTCAAGACCTTCCCAGAGCCCGTGAGCCCCCCTACCTCTCCCTCGCGTCTGTGCGCGTCCACATACTTCTTCTCCACTTCTCCCATGCCACCAATCGGGTGGGGAACGCACGACCAAAGGTCGCCGATGCACGAGCATCTCCGGCCGCGCCTCCACGCCCCTCCAGGACGCGAAGCTCGGCGTCTTCACGCCCATCGTCTTCGCGGCATCCTTCTGCGCGTCGTCGTCGCTTCGCCGCTGCAAGAAGACCACCGGAGCCTCGCCGTCGTCCTCGCCGAGCCCCGCGCCGCCGCGTCTTCCTCTCCTCCGGCGAGATGCGCCACCCTCTCCAGGTCAACGCCTCCAGGACCGTCGGATGCAGATCTACGGCCCAGATCAGATCGCCCCGAAAAGGTATCTCCAGATCAGAGCCGTCCGATCTTCATAAAATCCTACGGTCCATGTTAACCCTAGATCCGAGCCAATCAGAGCATGCCACGTCAGCCAGCCTTTTTCTATTTTATTTTTCCGAATATAATTAAATTGGCCGTTTTACAGAAAAGACCCTGCAACTTAAATCTGTTATAACTTTTAACTCACATATCCAAATTCAAATATTTTTATATATTTGGAAAGCCCTTGACATGTAGAATATTTTGGATCTGCCAAAATTCAAATTTGACTTAGTTTATCCGCGGGAGCGGGAAATGATCCTTGGGGCAACACTTGTTGACGGCGGTGAAGTCGACGCACATGCGTAGCTGTAACATCCCAACATTTTATAATGTTCAAAAATCACTAAAATTTAAAACTTTTCTTTTGATTAAAAATGAAACATTAAATGCATAAGAAAACCAACTTTAAAAGTTCCTTAAGCATTGGATTTCAACCACTTAGCCTTAGCTATAAATAAATTAAAATAATAATTACAAGTGTTATTTTAAACTATTGAAAACATTTTCTATTTGCCAAAAGATTATGATTCATTTACCTGAGTTCAAAATATAATTCGGAAACTATAAGACTATAGTTTATAATTTTAATAACTTCATATAATTCATAATTAATGGATTATCCAAATAAACATTTCATTAGATTCAATGATTTTCATTTAAATACAAAACATAAAATGATTTCAGGAATATATTATACTATATAAGAAAATAATTAAATCTAAAATCTTTTCCAAAGTTGATATGAAGTTTTTCAAATGATTAAGCATAATATAAAACATAATGGTGTACAAAACATTTAGAATTAAAAATGGAATTCATTATATTTCCCATTTCCTTCAAATTAGATATATTTTGTTCTTTAATATCATGCCAAAATAAAGATGAATGATTTCAGCAAAACAAATTTAAATAACTTAAATTCAAACATAATTGAATATGGGTATTTCATATAATTTATTTAGCCAAAATTAAAATTAATTAAACCCTAGTTTTAAATTAAACATAAAGTGTCAATTTTACATTTAATCAATATTTCGAAATTATTATTTTGAAAAGTGTTCAAAACACTCCCACAATTGGTTTAACAGAAAGATAATAATTTTATAAATTTTTAGAAATTTGTTTGACCTCATTTGGACATTCAAATCAAAAGTTATGAATTAAATAAAAGAAATCAGAAAAATGAAAAAGAAAATTCCGGATGACGTCATCGCTGACGTCACCCCGTCTTTAACCTCCGCACGCCAATCTCGCCCGAAAATCAGCCGGCGATTTCTCTTTCCAAATCACGACGTTCTTTAGGGGATTTGCTCCCCTCACCGCCCCCATATAAACCCCAAACCACGCCGCATCTTTCCCCTCTCGCCCCTAACCTAACCGCGCCGCCAGGCCGGAGAAAACCGTCGCCGGAGTTCGTCCGAGCCCCAGCACTTCTCTCCTTTTTCCGGCGAGTCAAGACCTTCCCAGAGCCCGTGAGCCCCCCTACCTCTCCCTCGCGTCCGTGCGCGTCCACATACTTCTTCTCCGCTTCTCCCATGCCACCAATCGGGTGGGGAACGCACGACCAAAGGTCGCGGATGCCCGAGCATCTCCGGCCGCGCCTCCACGCCCCTCCAGGACGCGAAGCTCGGCGTCTTCACGCCCATCGTCTTCGCGGCATCCTTCTGCTCGTCGTCGTCGCTCCGCCGCTGCAAGAAGACCACCGGAGCCTCGCCGTCGTCCTCGCCGAGCCTCGCGCCGCCGCGTCTTCCTCTCCTCCGGCGAGATTCGCCACCCTCTCCAGGTCAACGCCTCCAGGGCCGTCGGATGCAGATCTACGGCCCAGATCAGATCGCCCCGAAAAGGTATCTCCAGATCCGATCCGTCCGATCTTCATAAAATCCTACGGTCCATGTTAACCCTAGATCCGAGCCAATCAGAGCATGCCACGTCAGCCAACCTTTTTCTATTTTATTTTTCCGAATATAATTAAATTGGCTGTTTTACAGAAAAGACCCTGCAACTTAAATCTGTTATAACTTTTAACTCACATATCCAAATTCAAATATTTTTATATATTTGGAAAGCCTTTGACATGTAGAATATTTTGGATCTGCCAAAATTGAAATTTGACTTAGTTTATCCGCGGCAGCGGGAAATGATCCTTGGGGCAACACTTGTTGACGGCGGTGAAGTCGACGCACATGCGTAGCTGTAACATCCCAACATTTTATAATGTTCAAAAATCACTAAAATTTAAAACTTTTCTTTTGATTAAAAATGAAACATTAAATGCATAAGAAAGCAACTTTAAAAGTTCCTTAAGCATTGGATTTCAACCACTTAGCCTTAGCTATAAATAAATTAAAATAATAATTACAAGTGTTATTTTAAACTATTGAAAACATTTTCTATTTGCCAAAAGATTATGATTCATTTACCTGAGTTCAAAATATAATTTGGAAATTATAATACTATAATTTATAATTTTAATAACTTCATATAATTCATAATTAATGGATTATCCAAATAAACATTTCATTAGATTCAATGATTTTCATTTAATTACAAAACATAAAATGATTTCAGGAATATATTATACTATATAAGAAAATAATTAAATCTAAAATCTTTTCCAAAGTTGATATGAAGTTTTTCAAATGATTAAGCATAATATAAAACATAATGGTGTACAAAACATTTAGAATTAAAAATGGAATTCATTATATTTCCCATTTCCTTCAAATTAGATAAACTTTGTTCTTTAATACCATGCAAAAATAAAGATGAATGATTTCAGCAAAACAAGTTTAAATAACTTAAATTCAAACATAATTGAATATGGGTATTTCATATAATTTATTTAGCCAAAATTAAAATTAATTAAACCCTAGTTTTAAATTAAACATAAAGTGTCAATTTTACATTTAATCAATATTTCGAAATTATTATTTTGAAAAGTGTTCAAAACACTCCCACAATTGGTTTAACAGAAATATAATAATTTTACAAATTTTTAGAAATTTCTTTGACCTCATTTGGACATTCAAATCAAAAGTTATGAATTAAATAAAAGAAATCAGAAAAATGAAAAAGAAAATTCCGGATGACATCATCGCTGACGTCACCCCGTCTTCAACCTCCGCACGCCAATCTCGCCCGAAAATCAGCCGGCGATTTCTCCTTCCAAATCACGGCGTTCTTTGCGGGATTTGCTCCCCTCACCGCCCCCATATAAACCCCAAACCACGCCGCATCTTTCCCCTCTCGCCCCTAACCTAACCGCGCCGCCAGGCCGGAGAAAACCGTCGCCGGAGTTCGTCCGAGCCCTAGCTCTTCTCTCCTTTTTCCGGCGAGTCAAGACCTTCCCAGAGCCCGTGAGCCCCCTACCTCTCCCTCGCGTCTGTGCGCGTCCACATACTTCTTCTCCGCTTCTCCCATGCCACCAATCGGGTGGGGAACGCACGACCATAGGTCGCCGATGCCCGAGCATCTCCGGCCGCGCCTCCACGCCCCTCCAGCACGCGAAGCTCGGCGTCTTCACGCCCATCGTCTTCGCGGCATCCTTCTGCGTGTCGTCGTCGCTCCGCCGCTGCAAGAAGACCACCGGAGCCTCGCCGTCGTCCTCGCCGAGCCCCGCGCCGCCGCGTCTTCCTCTCCTCCGGCGAGATGCGCCACCCTCTCCAGGTCAACGCCTCCAGGGCCGTCGGATGCAGATCTACGGCCCAGATCAGATCGCCCCGAAAAGGTATCTCCAGATCCGATCCGTCCGATCTTCATAAAATCCTACGGTCCATGTTAACCCTAGATCCGAGCCAATCAGAGCATGCCACGTCAGCCAACCTTTTTCTATTTTATTTTTCCGAATATAATTAAATTGGCTGATTTACAGAAAAGACCCTGCAACTTAAATCTGTTATAACTTTTAACTCACATATCCAAATTCAAATATTTTTATATATTTGGAAAGCCTTTGACATGTAGAATATTTTGGATCTGCCAAAATTCAAATTTGACTTAGTTTATCCGCGGGAGCGGGAAATGATCCTTGGGGCAACACTTGTTGACGGCGGTGAAGTCGACGCACATGCGTAGCTGTAACATCCCAACATTTTATAATGTTCAAAAATCACTAAAATTTAAAACTTTTCTTTTGATTAAAAATGAAACATTAAATGCATAAGAAAGCAACTTTAAAAGTTCCTTAAGCATTGGATTTCAACCACTTAGCCTTAGCTATAAATAAATTAAAATAATAATTACAAGTGTTATTTTAAACTATTGAAAACATTTTCTATTTGCCAAAAGATTATGATTCATTTACCTGAGTTCAAAATATAATTTGGAAATTATAATACTATAGTTTATAATTTTAATAACTTCATATAATTCATAATTAATGGATTATCCAAATAAACATTTCATTAGATTCAATGATTTTCATTTAATTACAAAACATAAAATGATTTCAGGAATATATTATACTATATAAGAAAATAATTAAATCTAAAATCTTTTCCAAAGTTGATATGAAGTTTTTCAAATGATTAAGCATAATATAAAACATAATGGTGTACAAAACATTTAGAATTAAAAATGGAATTCATTATATTTCCCATTTCCTTCAAATTAGATAAACTTTGTTCTTTAATACAATGCAAAAATAAAGATGAATGATTTCAGCAAAACAAGTTTAAATAACTTAAATTCAAACATAATTGAATATGGGTATTTCATATAATTTATTTAGCCAAAATTAAAATTAATTAAACCCTAGTTTTAAATTAAACATAAAGTGTCAATTTTACATTTAATCAATATTTCGAAATTATTATTTTGAAAAGTGTTCAAAACACTCCCACAATTGGTTTAACAGAAATATAATAATTTTACAAATTTTTAGAAATTTCTTTGACCTCATTTGGACATTCAAATCAAAAGTTATGAATTAAATAAAAGAAATCAGAAAAATGAAAAAGAAAATTCCGGATGACATCATCGCTGACGTCACCCCGTCTTCAACCTCCGCACGCCAATCTCGCCCGAAAATCAGCCGGCGATTTCTCCTTCCAAATCACGGCGTTCTTTGCGGGATTTGCTCCCCTCACCGCCCCCATATAAACCCCAAACCACGCCGCATATTTCCCCTCTCGCCCCTAACCTAACCGCGCCGCCAGGCCGGAGAAAACCGTCGCCGGAGTTCGTTCGAGCCCCAGCTCTTCTCTCCTTTTTCCGGCGAGTCAAGACCTTCCCAGAGCCCGTGAGCCCCCTACCTCTCCCTCGCGTCCGTGCGCGTCCACATACTTCTTCTCCGCTTCTCCCATGCCACCAATCGGGTGGGGAACGCACGACCATAGGTCGCCGATGCCCGAGCATCTCCGGCCGCACCTCCACGCCCCTCCAGGACGCGAAGCTCGGCGTCTTCACGCCCATCGTCTTCGCGGCATCCTTCTGCGCGTCGTCGTCGCTCCGCCGCTGCAAGAAGACCACCGGAGCCTCGCCGTCGTCCTCGCCGAGCCCCGCGCCGCCGCGTCTTCCTCTCCTCCGGCGAGATGCGCCACCCTCTCCAGGTCAACGCCTCCAGGGCCGTCGGATGCAGATCTACGGCCCAGATCAGATCGCCCCGAAAAGGTATCTCCAGATCCGATCCGTCTGATCTTCATAAAATCCTACGGTCCATGTTAACCCTAGATCCGAGCCAATCAGAGCATGCCACGTCAGCCAACCTTTTCTATTTTATTTTTCCGAATATAATTAAATTGGCTGTTTTACAGAAAAGACCCTGCAACTTAAATCTGTTATAACTTTTAACTCACATATCCAAATTCAAATATTTTTATATATTTGGAAAGCCTTTGACATGTAGAATATTTTGGATCTGCCAAAATTCAAATTTGACTTAGTTTATCCGCGGGAGCGGGAAATGATCCTTGGGGCAACACTTGTTGACGGCGGTGAAGTCGACGCACATGCGTAGCTGTAACATCCCAACATTTTATAATGTTCAAAAATCACTAAAATTTAAAACTTTTCTTTTGATTAAAAATGAAACATTAAATGCATAAGAAAGCAACTTTAAAAGTTCCTTAAGCATTGGATGTCAACCACTTAGCCTTAGCTATAAATAAATTAAAATAATAATTACAAGTGTTATTTTAAACTATTGAAAACATTTTCTATTTGCCAAAAGATTATGATTCATTTACCTGAGTTCAAAATATAATTTGGAAATTATAATACTATAGTTTATAATTTTAATAACTTCATATAATTCATAATTAATGGATTATCCAAATAAACATTTCTTTAGATTCAATGATTTTCATTTAATTACAAAACATAAAATGATTTCAGGAATATATTATACTATATAAGAAAATAATTAAATCTAAAATCTTTTCCAAAGTTGATATGAAGTTTTTCAAATGATTAAGCATAATATAAAACATAATGGTGTACAAAACATTTAGAATTAAAAATGGAATTCATTATATTTTCCATTTCCTTCAAATTAGATAAATTTTGTTCTTTAATATCATGCCAAAATAAAGATGAATGATTTCAGCAAAAAAAGTTTAAATAACTTAAATTCAAACATAATTGAATATGGGTATTTCATATAATTTATTTAGCCAAAATTAAAATTAATTAAACCCTAGTTTTAAATTAAACATAAAGTGTCAATTTTACATTTAATCAATATTTCGAAATTATTATTTTGAAAAGTGTTCAAAACACTCCCACAATTGGTTTAACAGAAAGATAATAATTTTACAAATTTTTAGAAATTTGTTTGACCTCATTTAGACATTCAAATCAAAAGTTATGAATTAAATAAAAGAAATCAGAAAAATGAAAAAGAAAATTCCGGATGACGTCATCGCTGACGTCACCCCGTCTTTAACCTCCGCACGCCAATCTCGCCCGAAAATCAGCCGGCGATTTCTCTTTCCAAATCACGACGTTCTTTGCGGGATTTGCTCCCCTCACCGCCCCCATATAAACCCCAAACCACGTCGCAGCTTTCCCCTCTCGCCCCTAACCTAACCGCGCCGCCAGGCCGGAGAAAACCGTAGCCGGAGTTCGTCCGAGCCCCAGCTCTTCTCTCCTTTTTCCGGCGAGTCAAGACCTTCCCAGAGCCCGTGAGCCCCCCTACCTCTCCCTCGCGTCCGTGCGCGTCCACATACTTCTTCTCCGCTTCTCCCATGCCACCAATCGGGTGGGGAACGCACGACCAAAGGTCGCGGATGCCCGAGCATCTCCGGCCGCGCCTCCACGCCCCTCCAGGACGCGAAGCTCGGCGTCTTCACGCCCATCGTCTTCGCGGCATCCTTCTGCGCGTCGTCGTCGCTCCGCCGCTGCAAGAAGACCACCGGAGCCTCGCCGTCGTCCTCGCCGAGCCCCGCGCCGCCGCGTCTTCCTCTCCTCCGGCGAGATGCGCCACCCTCTCCAGGTCAACGCCTCCAGGGCCGTCGGATGCAGATCTACGGCCTAGATCAGATCGCCCCGAAAAGGTATCTCCAGATCCGATCCGTCCGATCTTCATAAAATCCTACGGTCCATGTTAACCCTAGATCCAAGCCAATCAGAGCATGCCACGTCAGCCAACCTTTTCTATTTTATTTTTCCGAATATAATTAAATTGGCTGTTTTACAGAAAAGACCCTGCAACTTAAATCTGTTATAACTTTTAACTCACATATCCAAATTCAAATATTTTTATATATTTGGAAAGCCTTTGACATGTAGAATATTTTGGATCTGCCAAAATTCAAATTTTACTTAGTTTATCCGCGGGAGCGGGAAATGATCCTTGGGGCAACACTTGTTGACGGCGGTGAAATCGACGCACATGCGTAGCTGTAACATCCCAACATTTTATAATGTTAAAAAATCACTAAAATTTAAAACTTTTCTTTTGATTAAAAATGAAACATTAAATGCATAAGAAAGCAACTTTAAAAGTTCCTTAAGCATTGGATTTCAACCACTTAGCCTTAGCTATAAATAAATTAAAATAATAATTACAAGTGTTATTTTAAACTATTGAAAACATTTTCTATTTGCCAAAAGATTATGATTCATTTACCTGAGTTCAAAATATAATTTGGAAATTATAATACTATAGTTTATAATTTTAATAACTTCATATAATTCATAATTAATGGATTATCCAAATAAACATTTCATTAGATTCAATGATTTTTATTTAATTACAAAACATAAAATGATTTCAGGAATATATTATACTATATAAGAAAATAATTAAATCTAAAATCTTTTCCAAAGTTGATATGAAGTTTTTCAAATGATTAAGCATAATATAAAACATAATGGTGTACAAAACATTTAGAATTAAAAATGGAATTCATTATATTTTCCATTTCCTTCAAATTAGATAAATTTTGTTCTTTAATATCATGCCAAAATAAAGATGAATGATTTCAGCAAAACAAGTTTAAATAACTTAAATTCAAACATAATTGAATATGGGTATTTCATATAATTTATTTAGCCAAAATTAAAATTAATTAAACCCTAGTTTTAAATTAAACATAAAGTGTCAATTTTACATTTAATCAATATTTCGAAATTATTATTTTGAAAAGTGTTCAAAACACTCCCACAATTGGTTTAACAGAAATATAATAATTTTACAAATTTTTAGAAATTTCTTTGACCTCATTTGGACATTCAAATCAAAAGTTATGAATTAAATAAAAGAAATCAGAAAAATGAAAAAGAAAATTCCGGATGACATCATCGCTGACGTCACCCCGTCTTCCACCTCCGCACGCCAATCTCGCCCGAAAATCAGCCGGCGATTTCTCCTTCCAAATCACGCCGTTCTTTGCGGGATTTGCTCCCCTCACCGCCCCCATATAAACCCCAAACCACGCCGCATCTTTCCCCTCTCGCCCCTAACCTAACCGCGCCGCCAGGCCAGAGAAAACCGTCGCCGGAGTTCGTCCGAGCCCCAGCTCTTCTCTCCTTTTTCCGGCGAGTCAAGACCTTCCCAGAGCCCGTGAGCCCCCCACCTCTCCCTCGCGTCCGTGCGCGTCCACATACTTCTTCTCCGCTTCTCCCATGCCACCAATCGGGTGGGGAACGCACGACCAAAGGTCGCCGATGCCCGAGCATCTCCGGCCGCGCCTCCACGCCCCTCCAGGACGCGAAGCTCGGCGTCTTCACGCCCATCGTCTTCGCGGCATTCTTCTGCGCGTCGTCGTCGCTCCGCCGCTGCAAGAAGACCACCGGAGCCTCGCCGTCGTCTTCGCCGAGCCCCGCGCCGCCGCGTCTTCCTCTGCTCCGGCGAGATGCGCCACCCTCTCCAGGTCAACGCCTCCAGGGCCGTCGGATGCAGATCTACGGCCCAGATCAGATCGCCCCGAAAAGGTATCTCCAGATCCGATCCGTCTGATCTTCATAAAATCCTACGGTCCATGTTAACCCTAGATCCGAGCCAATCAGAGCATGCCTCGTCAGCCAGCCTTTTTCTATTTTATTTTTCCGAATATAATTAAATTGGCTGTTTTATAGAAAAGACCCTGCAACTTAAATCTGTTATAACTTTTAACTCACATATCCAAATTCAAATATTTTTATATATTTGGAAAGCCCTTGACATGTAGAATATTTTGGATCTGCCAAAATTCAAATTTGACTTAGTTTATCAGCGGGAGCGGGAAATGATCCTTGGGGCAACACTTGTTGACGGCGGTGAAGTCGACGCACATGCGTAGCTGTAACATCCCAACATTTTATAATGTTCAAAAATCACTAAAATTTAAAAAATTTCTTTTGATTAAAATGAAACATTAAATGCATAAGAAAACCAACTTTAAAAGTTCCTTAAGCATTGGATTTCAACCACTTAGCCTTAGCTATAAATAAATTAAAATAATAATTACAAGTGTTATTTTAAACTATTGAAAACATTTTCTATTTGCCAAAAGATTATGATTCATTTACCTGAGTTCAAAATATAATTTGGAAATTATAAGACTATAGTTTATAATTTTAATAACTTCATATAATTCATAATTAATGGATTATCCAAATAAACATTTCATTAGATTCAATGATTTTCATTTAATTACAAAACATAAAATGATTTCAGGAATATATTATACTATATAAGAAACAAATTAAATCTAAAATCTTTTCCAAAGTTGATATGAAGTTTTTCAAATGATTAAGCATAATATAAAACATAATGGTGTACAAAACATTTAGAATTAAAAATGGAATTCATTATATTTCCCATTTCCTTCAAATTAGATAAATTTTGTTCTTTAATATCATGCCAAAATAAAGATGAATGATTTCAGCAAAACAAGTTTAAATAACTTAAATTCAAACATAATTTAATATGGGTATTTCATATAATTTATTTAGCCAAAATTAAAATAACTAAACCCTAGTTTTAAATTAAACATAAAGTGTCAATTTTACATTTAATCAATATTTTGAAATTATTATTTTGAAAAGTGTTCAAAACACTCCCACAATTGGTTTAACAGAAAGATAATAATTGTACAAATTTTTAGAAATTTCTTTGACCTTATTTGGACATTCAAATCAAAAGTTATAAATTAAATAAAAGAAATCAGAAAAATGAAAAAGAAAATTCCGGATGACGTCATCGCTGACGTCACCCCGTCTTCAACCTCCGCACGCCAATCTCGCCCGAAAATCAGCCGGCGATTTCTCCTTCCAAATCACGGCGATCTTTGCGGGATTTGCTCCCCTCACCGCCCCCATATAAACCCCAAACCACGCCGCATCTTTCCCCTCTCGCCCCTAACCTAACCGCGCCGCCAGGCCGGAGAAAACCGTCGCCGGAGTTCGTCCGAGCCCCAGCTCTTCTCTCCTTTTTCCGGCGAGTCAAGACCTTCCCAGAGCCCGTGAGCCCCCCACCTCTCCCTCGCGTCCGTGCGCGTCCACATACTTCTTCTCCGCTTCTCCCATGCCACCAATCGGGTGGGGAACGCACGACCAAAGGTCGCCGATGCCCGAGCATCTCCGGCCGCGCCTCCACGCCCCTCCAGGACGCAAAGCTCGGCGTCTTCACGCCCATCGTCTTCGCGGCATTCTTCTGCGCGTCGTCGTCGCTCCGCCGCTGCAAGAAGACCACCGGAGCCTCGCCGTCGTCTTCGCCGAGCCCCGCGCCGCCGCGTCTTCCTCTCCTCCGGCGAGATGCGCCACCCTCTCCAGGTCAACGCCTCCAGGGCCGTCGGATGCAGATCTACGGCCCAGATCAGATCGCCCGGAAAAGGTATCTCCAGATCCGATCCGTCCGATCTTCATAAAATCCTACGGTCCATGTTAACCCTAGATCCGAGCCAATCAGAGCATGCCTCGTCAGCCAGCCTTTTTCTATTTTATTTTTCCGAATATAATTAAATTGGCTGTTTTATAGAAAAGACCCTGCAACTTAAATCTGTTATAACTTTTAACTCACATATCCAAATTCAAATATTTTTATATATTTGGAAAGCCCTTGACATGTAGAATATTTTGGATCTGCCAAAATTCAAATTTGACTTAGTTTATCCGCGGGAGCGGGAAATGATCCTTGGGGCAACACTTGTTGACGGCGGTGAAGTCGACGCACATGCTTAGCTGTAACATCCCAACATTTTATAATGTTCAAAAATTACTAAAATTTAAAACTTTTCTTTTGATTAAAAATGAAACATTAAATGCATAAGAAAACCAACTTTAAAAGTTCCTTAAGCATTGGATTTCAACCACTTAGCCTTAGCTATAAATAAATTAAAATAATAATTACAAGTGTTATTTTAAACTATTGAAAACATTTTCTATTTGCCAAAAGATTATGATTCATTTACCTGAGTTCAAAATATAATTTGGAAATTATAAGACTATAGTTTATAATTTTAATAACTTCATATAATTCATAATTAATGGATTATCCAAATAAACATTTCATTAGATTCAATGATTTTCATTTAATTACAAAACATAAAATGATTTCAGGAATATATTATACTATATAAGAAACAAATTAAATCTAAAATCTTTTCCAAAGTTGATATGAAGTTTTTCAAATGATTAAGCATAATATAAAACATAATGGTGTACAAAACATTTAGAATTAAAAATGGAATTCATTATATTTCCCATTTCCTTCAAATTAGATAAATTTTGTTCTTTAATATCATGCCAAAATAAAGATGAATGATTTCAGCAAAACAAGTTTAAATAACTTAAATTCAAACATAATTTAATATGGGTATTTCATATAATTTATTTAGCCAAAATTAAAATAACTAAACCCTAGTTTTAAATTAAACATAAAGTGTCAATTTTACATTTAATCAATATTTTGAAATTATTATTTTGAAAAGTGTTCAAAACACTCCCACAATTGGTTTAACAGAAAGATAATAATTGTACAAATTTTTAGAAATTTCTTTGACCTTATTTGGACATTCAAATCAAAAGTTATAAATTAAATAAAAGAAATCAGAAAAATGAAAAAGAAAATTCCGGATGACGTCATCGCTGACGTCACCCCGTCTTCAACCTCCGCACGCCAATCTCGCCCGAAAATCAGCCGGCGATTTCTCCTTCCAAATCACGGCGATCTTTGCGGGATTTGCTCCCCTCACCGCCCCCATATAAACCCCAAACCACGCCGCATCTTTCCCCTCTCGCCCCTAACCTAACCGCGCCGCCAGGCCGGAGAAAACCGTCGCCGGAGTTCGTCCGAGCCCCAGCTCTTCTCTCCTTTTTCCGGCGAGTCAAGACCTTCCCAGAGCCCGTGAGCCCCCCACCTCTCCCTCGCGTCCGTGCGCGTCCACATACTTCTTCTCCGCTTCTCCCATGCCACCAATCGGGTGGGGAACGCACGACCAAAGGTCGCCGATGCCCGAGCATCTCCGGCCGCGCCTCCACGCCCCTCCAGGACGCAAAGCTCGGCGTCTTCACGCCCATCGTCTTCGCGGCATTCTTCTGCGCGTCGTCGTCGCTCCGCCGCTGCAAGAAGACCACCGGAGCCTCGCCGTCGTCTTCGCCGAGCCCCGCGCCGCCGCGTCTTCCTCTCCTCCGGCGAGATGCGCCACCCTCTCCAGGTCAACGCCTCCAGGGCCGTCGGATGCAGATCTACGGCCCAGATCAGATCGCCCGGAAAAGGTATCTCCAGATCCGATCCGTCCGATCTTCATAAAATCCTACGGTCCATGTTAACCCTAGATCCGAGCCAATCAGAGCATGCCTCGTCAGCCAGCCTTTTTCTATTTTATTTTTCCGAATATAATTAAATTGGCTGTTTTATAGAAAAGACCCTGCAACTTAAATCTGTTATAACTTTTAACTCACATATCCAAATTCAAATATTTTTATATATTTGGAAAGCCCTTGACATGTAGAATATTTTGGATCTGCCAAAATTCAAATTTGACTTAGTTTATCCGCGGGAGCGGGAAATGATCCTTGGGGCAACACTTGTTGACGGCGGTGAAGTCGACGCACATGCTTAGCTGTAACATCCCAACATTTTATAATGTTCAAAAATTACTAAAATTTAAAACTTTTCTTTTGATTAAAAATGAAACATTAAATGCATAAGAAAACCAACTTTAAAAGTTCCTTAAGCATTGGATTTCAACCACTTAGCCTTAGCTATAAATAAATTAAAATAATAATTACAAGTGTTATTTTAAACTATTGAAAACATTTTCTATTTGCCAAAAGATTATGATTCATTTACCTGAGTTCAAAATATAATTTGGAAATTATAAGACTATAGTTTATAATTTTAATAACTTCATATAATTCATAATTAATGGATTATCCAAATAAACATTTCATTAGATTCAATGATTTTCATTTAATTACAAAACATAAAATGATTTCAGGAATATATTATACTATATAAGAAACAAATTAAATCTAAAATCTTTTCCAAAGTTGATATGAAGTTTTTCAAATGATTAAGCATAATATAAAACATAATGGTGTACAAAACATTTAGAATTAAAAATGGAATTCATTATATTTCCCATTTCCTTCAAATTAGATAAATTTTGTTCTTTAATATCATGCCAAAATAAAGATGAATGATTTCAGCAAAACAAGTTTAAATAACTTAAATTCAAAAATAATTTAATATGGGTATTTCATATAATTTCTTTAGCCAAAATTATAATAACTAAACCCTAGTTTTAAATTAAACATAAAGTGTCAATTTTACATTTAATCAATATTTTGAAATTATTATTTTGAAAAGTGTTCAAAACACTCCCACAATTGGTTTAACAGAAAGATAATAATTGTACAAATTTTTAGAAATTTCTTTGACCTCATTTGGACATTCAAATCAAAAGTTATGAATTAAATAAAAGAAATCAGAAAAATGAAAAAGAAAATTCCGGATGACGTCATCGCTGACGTCACCCCGTCTTCAACCTCCGCACGCCAATCTCGCCCGAAAATCAGCCGGCGATTTCTCCTTCCAAATCACGGCGTTCTTTGCGGGATTTGCTCCCCTCACCGCCCCCATATAAACCCCAAACCCCGCTGCATCTTTCCCCTCTCGCCCCTAACCTAACCGCGCCGCCAGGCCGGAGAAAACCGTCGCCGGAGTTCGTCCGAGCCCCAGCTCTTCTCTCCTTTTTCCGGCGAGTCAAGACCTTCCCAGAGCCCGTGAGCCCCCCTACCTCTCCCTCGCGTCTGTGCGCGTCCACATACTTCTTCTCCGCTTCTCCCATGCCACTAATCGGGTGGGGAACGCACGACCAAAGGTCGCCGATGCCCGAGCATCTCCGGCCGCGCCTCCACGCCCCTCCAGGACGCGAAGCTCGGCGTCTTCACGCCCATCGTCTTCGCGGCATCCTTCTGCGCGTCGTCGTCGCTCCGCCACTGCAAGAAGACCACAGGAGCCTCGCCGTCGTCCTCGCCGAGCCCCGCGCCGCCACGTCTTCCTCTCCTCCAGCGAGATGCGCCACCCTCTCCAGGTCAACGCCTCCAGGGCCGTCGGATGCAGATCTACGGCCCAGATCAGATCGCCCCGAAAAGGTATCTCCAGATCCGATCCGTCCGATCTTCATAAAATCCTACGGTCCATGTTAACCCTAGATCCGAGCCAATCAGAGCATGCCACGTCAGCCAGCCTTTTTCTATTTTATTTTTCCGAATATAATTAAATTGGCTGTTTTACAGAAAAGACCCTGCAACTTAAATCTGTTATAACTTTTAACTCACATATCCAAATTGAAATATTTTTATATATTTGGAAAGCCTTTGACATGTAGAATATTTTGGATCTGCCAAAATTCAAATTTGACTTAGTTTATCCGCGGGAGCGGGAAATGATCCTTGGGGCAACACTTGTTGACGGCGGTGAAGTCGGCGCACATGCGTAGCTGTAACATCCCAACATTTTATAATGTTCAAAAATCACTAAAATTTAAAACTTTTCTTTTGATTAAAAATGACACATTAAATGCATAAGAAAACCAACTTTAAAAGTTTCTTAAGCATTGGATTTCAACCACTTAGCCTTAGCTAAAAATAAATTAAAATAATAATTACAAGTGTTATTTTAAACTATTGAAAACATTTTCTATTTGCCAAAACATTATGATTCATTTACCTGAGTTCAAAATATAATTCGGAAATTATAAGACTATAGTTTATAATTTTAATAACTTCATATAATTCATAATTAATGGATTATCCAAATAAACATTTCATTAGATTCAATGATTTTCATTTAATTACAAAACATAAAAGTATTTCAGGAATATATTATACTATATAAGAAAATAATTAAATCTAAAATCTTTTCCAAAGTTGATATGAAGTTTTTCAAATGATTAAGCATAATATAAAACATAATGGTGTACAAAACATTTAGAATTAAAAATGGAATTCATTATATTTCCCATTTCCTTCATATTAGATAAATTTTGTTCTTTAATATCATGCCAAAATAAATATGAATGATTTCAGCAAAACAAGTTTAAATAACTTAAATTAAAACATAATTTAATATGGGTATTTCATATAATTTATTTAGCCAAAATTAAAATAATTAAACCCTAGTTTTAAATTAAACATAAAGTGTCAATTTTACATTTAATCAATATTTCGAAATTATTATTTTGAAAAGTGTTCAAAACACTCCCACAATTGGTTTAACAGAAAGATAATAATTGTACAAATTTTTAGAAATTTCTTTGACCTCATTTGGACATTCAAATAAAAGTTATGAATTAAATAAAAGAAATCAGAAAAATGAAAAAGAAATTTCCGGATGACGTCATCGCTGACGTCACCCCGTCTTCAACCTCCGCACGCCAATCTCGCCCGAAAATCAGCCGGCGATTTCTCCTTCCAAATCACGGCGTTCTTTGCGGGATTTGCTCCCCTCACCGCCCCCATATAAACCCCAAACCACGCCGCATCTTTCCCCTCTCGCCCCTAACCTAACCGCGCCGCCAGGCCGGGGAAAACCGTCGCCGGAGTTCGTCCGAGCCCCAGCTCTTCTCTCCTTTTTCCGGCGAGTCAAGACCTTCCCAGAGCCCGTGAGCCCCCCTACCTCTCCCTCGCGTCCGTGCGCGTCCACATACTTCTTCTCCGCTTCTCCCATGCCACCAATCGGGTGGGGAACGCACGACCAAAGGTCGCCGATGCCCGAGCATCTCCGGCCGCGCCTCCACGCCCCTCCAGGACGCGAAGCTCGGCGTCTTCACGCCAATCGTCTTCGCGGCATCCTTCTGCGCGTCGAAGTCGCTCCGTCGCTGCAAGAAGACCACTGGAGCCTCGCCGTCGTCCTCGCCGAGCCCCGCGCCGCCGCGACTTCCTCTCCTCCGGCAAGATGCGCCACCCTCTCCAGGTCAACGCCTCCAGGGCCGTCGGATGCAGATCTACGGCCGAGATCAGATCGCCCCGAAAAGGTATCTCCAGATCCGATCCGTCCGATCTTCATAAAATCCTACGGTCCATGTTAACCCTAGATCCGAGCCAAACAGTGCATGCCACGTCAGCCAGCCTTTTTCTATTTTATTTTTCCGAATATAATTAAATTGGCTGTTTTACAGAAAAGACCCTGCAACTTAAATCTGTTATAACTTTTAACTCACATATCCAAATTGAAATATTTTTATATATTTGGAAAGCCTTTGACATGTAGAATATTTTGGATCTGCCAAAATTCAAATTTGACTTAGTTTATCCGCGGGAGCGGGAAATGATCCTTGGGGCAACACTTGTTGACGGCGGGGAAGTCGACGCACATGCGTAGCTGTAACATCCCAACATTTTATAATGTTCAAAAATCACTAAAATTTAAAACTTTTCTTTTGATTAAAAATGAAACATTAAATGCATAAGAAAACCAACTTTAAAAGTTCCTTAAGCATTGGATTTCAACCACTTAGCCTTAGCTATAAATAAATTAAAATAATAATTACAAGTGTTATTTTAAACTATTGAAAACATTTTCTATTTGCCAAAAGATTATGATTCATTTACCTGAGTTCAAAATATAATTCGGAAATTATAAGACTATAGTTTATAATTTTAATAACTTCATATAATTCATAATTAATGGATTATCCAAATAAACATTTCATTAGATTCAATGATTTTCATTTAATTACAAAACATAAAATGATTTCAGGAATATATTATACTATATAAGAAAATAATTAAATCTAAAATCTTTCCAAAGTTGATATGAAGTTTTTCATATGATTAAGCATAATATAAAACATAATGGTGTACAAAACATTTAGAATTAAAAATGGAATTCATTATATTTCCCATTTCCTTCATATTAGATAAATTTTGTTCTTTAATATCATGCCAAAATAAAGATGAATGATTTCAGCAAAACAAGTTTAAATAACTTAAATTCAAACATAATTGAATATGGGTATTTCATATAATTTATTTAGCCAAAATTAAAATTAATTAAACCCTAGTTTTAAATTAAACATAAAGTGTCAATTTTACATTTAATCAATATTTCGAAATTATTATTTTGAAAAGTGTTCAAAACACTCCCACAATTGGTTTAACAGAAAGATAATAATTGTACAAATTTTTAGAAATTTCTTTGACCTCATTTGGACATTCAAATCAAAAGTTATGAATTAAATAAAAGAAATCAGAGAAATGAAAAAGAAATTTCCGGATGACGTCATCGCTGACGTCACCCCGTCTTCAACCTCCGCACGCCAATCTCGCCCGAAAATCAGCCGGCGATTTCTCCTTCCAAATCACGGCTTTCTTTGCGGGATTTGCTCCCCTCACCGCCCCCATATAAACCCCAAACCACGCCGCATCTTTCCCCTCTCGCCCCTAACCTAACCGCGCCGCCAGGCCGGGGAAAACCGTCGCCGGAGTTCGTCCGAGCCCCAACTCTTCTCTCCTTTTTCCGGCGAGTCAAGACCTTCCCAGAGCCCGTGAGCCCCCCTACCTCTCCCTCGCGTCCGTGCGCGTCCACATACTTCTTCTCCGCTTCTCCCATGCCACCAATCGGGTGGGGAACGCACGACCAAAGGTCGCCGATGCCCGAGCATCTCCGGCCGCGCCTCCACGCCCCTCCAGGACGCGAAGCTCGGCGTCTTCACGCCAATCGTCTTCGCGGCATCCTTCTGCGCGTCGAAGTCGCTCCGTCGCTGCAAGAAGACCACCGGAGCCTCGCCGTCGTCCTCGCCGAGCCCCGCGCCGCCGCGACTTCCTCTCCTCCGGCAAGATGCGCCACCCTCTCCAGGTCAACGCCTCCAGGGCCGTCGGATGCAGATCTACGGCCGAGATCAGATCGCCCCGAAAAGGTATCTCCAGATCCGATCCGTCCGATCTTCATAAAATCCTACGGTCCATGTTAACCCTAGATCCGAGCCAAACAGTGCATGCCACGTCAGCCAGCCTTTTTCTATTTTATTTTTCCGAATATAATTAAATTGGCTGTTTTACAGAAAAGACCCTGCAACTTAAATCTGTTATAACTTTTAACTCACATATCCAAATTGAAATATTTTTATATATTTGGAAAGCCTTTGACATGTAGAATATTTTGGATCTGCCAAAATTCAAATTTGACTTAGTTTATCCGCGGGAGCGGGAAATGATCCTTGGGGCAACACTTGTTGACGGCGGGGAAGTCGACGCACATGCGTAGCTGTAACATCCCAACATTTTATAATGTTCAAAAATCACTAAAATTTAAAACTTTTCTTTTGATTAAAAATGAAACATTAAATGCATAAGAAAACCAACTTTAAAAGTTCCTTAAGCATTGGATTTCAACCACTTAGCCTTAGCTATAAATAAATTAAAATAATAATTACAAGTGTTATTTTAAACTATTGAAAACATTTTCTATTTGCCAAAAGATTATGATTCATTTACCTGAGTTCAAAATATAATTCGGAAATTATAAGACTATAGTTTATAATTTTAATAACTTCATATAATTCATAATTAATGGATTATCCAAATAAACATTTCATTAGATTCAATGATTTTCATTTAATTACAAAACATAAAATGATTTCAGGAATATATTATACTATATAAGAAAATAATTAAATCTAAAATCTTTCCAAAGTTGATATGAAGTTTTTCATATGATTAAGCATAATATAAAACATAATGGTGTACAAAACATTTAGAATTAAAAATGGAATTCATTATATTTCCCATTTCCTTCATATTAGATAAATTTTGTTCTTTAATATCATGCCAAAATAAAGATGAATGATTTCAGCAAAACAAGTTTAAATAACTTAAATTCAAACATAATTGAATATGGGTATTTCATATAATTTATTTAGCCAAAATTAAAATTAATTAAACCCTAGTTTTAAATTAAACATAAAGTGTCAATTTTACATTTAATCAATATTTCGAAATTATTATTTTGAAAAGTGTTCAAAACACTCCCACAATTGGTTTAACAGAAAGATAATAATTGTACAAATTTTTAGAAATTTCTTTGACCTCATTTGGACATTCAAATCAAAAGTTATGAATTAAATAAAAGAAATCAGAGAAATGAAAAAGAAATTTCCGGATGACGTCATCGCTGACGTCACCCCGTCTTCAACCTCCGCACGCCAATCTCGCCCGAAAATCAGCCGGCGATTTCTCCTTCCAAATCACGGCTTTCTTTGCAGGATTTGCTCCCCTCACCGCCCCCATATAAACCCCAAACCACGCCGCATCTTTCCCTCTCGCCCCTAACCTAACCGCGCCGCCAGGCCGGGGAAAACCGTCGCCGGAGTTCGTCCGAGCCCCAACTCTTCTCTCCTTTTTCCGGCGAGTCAAGACCTTCCCAGAGCCCGTGAGCCCCCCTACCTCTCCCTCGCGTCCGTGCGCGTCCACATACTTCTTCTCCGCTTCTCCCATGCCACCAATCGGGTGGGGAACGCACGACCAAAGGTCGCCGATGCCCGAGCATCTCCGGCCGCGCCTCCACGCCCCTCCAGGACGCGAAGCTCGGCGTCTTCACGCCAATCGTCTTCGCGGCATCCTTCTGCGCGTCGAAGTCGCTCCGTCGCTGCAAGAAGACCACTGGAGCCTCGCCGTCGTCCTCGCCGAGCCCCGCGCCGCCGCGACTTCCTCTCCTCCGGCAAGATGCGCCACCCTCTCCAGGTCAACGCCTCCAGGGCCGTCGGATGCAGATCTACGGCCGAGATCAGATCGCCCCGAAAAGGTATCTCCAGATCCGATCCGTCCGATCTTCATAAAATCCTACGGTCCATGTTAACCCTAGATCCGAGCCAAACAGTGCATGCCACGTCAGCCAGCCTTTTTCTATTTTATTTTTCCGAATATAATTAAATTGGCTGTTTTATAGAAAAGACCCTGCAACTTAAATCTGTTATAACTTTTAACTCACATATCCAAATTGAAATATTTTTATATATTTGGAAAGCCTTTGACATGTAGAATATTTTGGATCTGCCAAAATTCAAATTTGACTTAGTTTATCCGCGGGAGCGGGAAATGATCCTTGGGGCAACACTTGTTGACGGCGGGGAAGTCGACGCACATGCGTAGCTGTAACATCCCAACATTTTATAATGTTCAAAAATCACTAAAATTTAAAACTTTTCTTTTGATTAAAAATGAAACATTAAATGCATAAGAAAACCAACTTTAAAAGTTCCTTAAGCATTGGATTTCAACCACTTAGCCTTAGCTATAAATAAATTAAAATAATAATTACAAGTGTTATTTTAAACTATTGAAAACATTTTCTATTTGCCAAAAGATTATGATTCATTTACCTGAGTTCAAAATATAATTCGGAAATTATAAGACTATAGTTTATAATTTTAATAACTTCATATAATTCATAATTAATGGATTATCCAAATAAACATTTCATTAGATTCAATGATTTTCATTTAATTACAAAACATAAAATGATTTCAGGAATATATTATACTATATAAGAAAATAATTAAATCTAAAATCTTTCCAAAGTTGATATGAAGTTTTTCAAATGATTAAGCATAATATAAAACATAATGGTGTACAAAACATTTAGAATTAAAAATGGAATTCATTATATTTCCCATTTCCTTCATATTAGATAAATTTTGTTCTTTAATATCATGCCAAAATAAAGATGAATGATTTCAGCAAAACAAGTTTAAATAACTTAAATTCAAACATAATTGAATATGGGTATTTCATATAATTTATTTAGCCAAAATTAAAATTAATTAAACCCTAGTTTTAAATTAAACATAAAGTGTCAATTTTACATTTAATCAATATTTCGAAATTATTATTTTGAAAAGTGTTCAAAACACTCCCACAATTGGTTTAACAGAAAGATAATAATTGTACAAATTTTTAGAAATTTCTTTGACCTCATTTGGACATTCAAATCAAAAGTTATGAATTAAATAAAAGAAATCAGAGAAATGAAAAAGAAAATTCCGGATGACGTCATCGCTGACGTGACCCCGTCTTCAACCTCCGCACGCCAATCTCGCCCGAAAATCAGCCGGCGATTTCTCCTTCCAAATCACGGCTTTCTTTGCGGGATTTGCTCCCCTCACCGCCCCCATATAAACCCCAAACCACGCCGCATCTTTCCCCTCTCGCCCCTAACCTAACCGCGCCGCCAGGCCGGAGAAAACCGTCGCCGGAGTTCGTCCGAGCCCCAGCTCTTCTCTCCTTTTTCCGGCGAGTCAAGACCTTCCCAGAGCCCGTGAGCCCCCCTACCTCTCCCTCGCGTCCGTGCGCGTCCACATACTTCTTCTCCGCTTCTCCCATGCCACCAATCGGGTGGGGAACGCACGACCAAAGGTCGCCGATGCTCGAGCATCTCCGGCCGCGCCTCCACGCCCCTCCAGGACGCGAAGCTCGGCGTCTTCACGCGAATCGTCTTCGCGGCATCCTTCTGCGCGTCGAAGTCGCTCCGTCGCTGCAAGAAGACCACTGGAGCCTCGCCGTCGTCCTCGCCGAGCCCCGCGCCACCGCGACTTCCTCTCCTCCGGCAAGATGCGCCACCCTCTCCAGGTCAACGCCTCCAGGGCCGTCGGATGCAGATCTACGGCCGAGATCAGATCGCCCCGAAAAGGTATCTCCAGATCCGATCCGTCCGATCTTCATAAAATCCTACGGTCCATGTTAACCCTAGATCCGAGCCAATCAGTGCATGCCACGTCAGCCAGCCTTTTTCTATTTTATTTTTCCGAATATAATTAAATTGGCTGTTTTACAGAAAAGACCCTGCAACTTAAATCTGTTATAACTTTTAACTCACATATCCAAATTGAAATATTTTTATATATTTGGAAAGCCTTTGACATGTAGAATATTTTGGATCTGCCAAAATTCAAATTTGACTTAGTTTACCCGCGGGAGCGGGAAATGATCCTTGGGGCAACACTTGTTGACGGCGGTGAAGTCGACGCACATGCGTAGCTGTAACATCCCAACATTTTATAATGTTCAAAAATCACTAAAATTTAAAACTTTTATTTTGATTAAAAATGAAACATTAAATGCATAAGAAAACCAACTTTAAAAGTTCCTTAAGCATTGGATTTCAACCACTTAGCCTTAGCTATAAATAAATTAAAATAATAATTACAAGTGTTATTTTAAACTATTGAAAACATTTTCTATTTGCCAAAAGATTATGATTCATTTACCTGAGTTCAAAATATAATTCGGAAATTATAAGACTATAGTTTATAATTTTAATAACTTCATATAATTCATAATTAATGGATTATCCAAATAAACATTTCATTAGATTCAATGATTTTCATTTAATTACAAAACATAAAATGATTTCCGGAATATATTATACTATATATGAAAAGAATTAAATCTAAAATCTTTTCGAAAGTTGATATGAAGTTTTTCAAATGATTAAGCATAATATAAAACATAATGGTGTACACAACATTTAGAATTAAAAATGGAATTCATTATATTTCCCATTTCCTTCAAATTAGATAAATTTTGTTCTTTAATATCATGCCAAAATAAAGATGAATGATTTCAGCAAAACAAGTTTAAATAACTTAAATTCAAACATAATTGAATATGGGTATTTCATATAATTTATTTAGCCAAAATTAAAATTAATTAAACCCTAGTTTTAAATTAAACATAAAGGGTCAATTTTACATTTAATCAATATTTCGAAATTATTATTTTGAAAAGTGTTCAAAACACTCCCACAATTGGTTTAACAGAAAGATAATAATTTTACAAATTTTTAGAAATTTCTTTGACCTCATTTGGACATTCAAATCAAAAGTTATGAATTAAATAAAAGAAATCAGAGAAATGAAAAAGAAAATTCCGGATGACGTCATCGCTGACGTCACCCCGTCTTCAACCTCCGCACGCCAATCTCGCCCGAAAATCAGCCGGCGATTTCTCCTTCCAAATCACGACGTTCTTTGCGGGATTTGCTACCCTCACCGCCCCCATATAAACCCCAAACCACGCCGCATCTTTCCCCTCTCGCCCCTAACCTAACCGCGCCGCCAGGCCGGAGAAAACCGTCGCCGGAGTTCGTCCGAGCCCCAGCTCTTCTCTCCTTTTTCCGGCGAGTCAAGACCTTCCCAGAGCCCGTGAGCCCCCCTACCTCTCCCTCGCGTCCGTGCGCGTCCACATACTTCTTCACCGCTTTTCCCATGCCACCAATCGGGTGGGGAACGCACGACCAAAGGTCGCCGATGCCCGAGCATCTCTGGCCGCGCCTCCACGCCCCTCCAGGACGCGAAGCTCGGCGTCTTCACGCCCATCGTCTTCGCGGCATCCTTCTGCGCGTCGTCGTCGCTCCGCCGCTGCAAGAAGACCACCGGAGCCTCGCCGTCGTCCTCGCCGAGCCCCGCGCCGCCGCGTCTTCCTCTCCTCTGGCGAGATGCGCCACCCTCTCCAGGTCAACGCCTCCAGGGCCGTAGGATGCAGATCTACGGCCTAGATCAGATCGCCCCGAAAAGGTATCTCCAGATCCGATCCGTCCGATCTTCATAAAATCCTACGGTCCATGTTAACCCTAGATCCGAGCCAATCAGAGCATGCCACGTCAGCCAGCCTTTTTCTATTTTATTTTTCCGAATATAATTAAATTGGCTGTTTTACAGAAAAGACCCTGCAACTTAAATCTGTTATAACTTTTAACTCACATATCCAAATTCAAATATTTTTATATATTTGGAAAGCCCTTGACATGTAGAATATTTTGGATCTGCCAAAATTCAAATTTGACTTAGTTTATCCGCGGGAGCGGGAAATGATCCTTGGGGCAACACTTGTTGACGGCGGTGAAGTCGACGCACATGCGTAGCTGTAACATCCCAACATTTTATAATGTTCAAAAATCACTAACATTTAAAAAATTTCTTTTGACTAAAAATGAAACATTAAATGCATAAGAAAACCAACTTTAAAAGTTCCTTAAGCATTGGATTTCAACCACTTAGCCTTAGCTATAAATAAATTAAAATAATAATTACAAGTGTTATTTTAAACTATTGAAAACATTTTCTATTTGCCAAAAGATTATGATTCATTTACCTGAGTTCAAAATATAATTTGGAAATTATAAGACTATAGTTTATAATTTTAATAACTTCATATAATTCATAATTAATGGATTATCCAAATAAACATTTCATTAGATTCAATGATTTTCATTTAATTACAAAACATAAAATGATTTCCGGAATATATTATACTATATAAGAAAAGAATTAAATCTAAAATCTTTTCGAAAGTTGATATGAAGTTTTTCAAATGATTAAGCATAATATAAAACATAATGGTGTACACAACATTTAGAATTAAAAATGGAATTCATTATATTTCCCATTTCCTTCAAATTAGATAAATTTTGTTCTTTAATATCATGCCAAAATAAAGATGAATGATTTCAGCAAAACAAGTTTAAATAACTTAAATTCAAACATAATTGAATATGGGTATTTCATATAATTTATTTAGCCAAAATTAAAATTAATTAAACCCTAGTTTTAAATTAAACATAAAGTGTCAATTTTACATTTAATCAATATTTCGAAATTATTATTTTGAAAAGTGTTCAAAACACTCCCACAATTGGTTTAACAGAAAGATAATAATTTTACAAATTTTTAGAAATTTCTTTGACCTCATTTGGACATTCAAATCAAAAGTTATGAATTAAATAAAAGAAATCAGAGAAATGAAAAAGAAAATTCCGGATGACGTCATCGCTGACGTCACCCCGTCTTCAACCTCCGCACGCCAATCTCGCCCGAAAATCAGCCGGCGATTTCTCCTTCCAAATCACGACGTTCTTTGCGGGATTTGCTACCCTCACCGCCCCCATATAAACCCCAAACCACGCCGCATCTTTCCCCTCTCGCCCCTAACCTAACTGCGCCGCCAGGCCGGAGAAAACCGTCGCCGGAGTTCGTCCGAGCCCCAGCTCTTCTCTCCTTTTTCCGGCGAGTCAAGACCTTCCCAGAGCCCGTGAGCCCCCCTACCTCTCCCTCGCGTCCGTGCGCGTCCACATACTTCTTCACCGCTTTTCCCATGCCACCAATCGGGTGGGGAACGCACGACCAAAGGTCGCCGATGCCCGAGCATCTCTGGCCGCGCCTCCACGCCCCTCCAGGACGCGAAGCTCGGCGTCTTCACGCCCATCGTCTTCGCGGCATCCTTCTGCGCGTCGTCGTCGCTCCGCCGCTGCAAGAAGACCACCGGAGCCTCGCCGTCGTCCTCGCCGAGCCCCGCGCCGCCGCGTCTTCCTCTCCTCTGGCGAGATGCGCCACCCTCTCCAGGTCAACGCCTCCAGGGCCGTCGGATGCAGATCTACGGCCTAGATCAGATCGCCCCGAAAAGGTATCTCCAGATCCGATCCGTCCGATCTTCATAAAATCCTACGGTCCATGTTAACCCTAGATCCGAGCCAATCAGAGCATGCCACGTCAGCCAGCCTTTTTCTATTTTATTTTTCCGAATATAATTAAATTGGCGGTTTTACAGAAAAGACCCTGCAACTTAAATCTGTTATAACTTTTAACTCACATATCCAAATTCAAATATTTTTATATATTTGGAAAGCCCTTGACATGTAGAATATTTTGGATCTGCCAAAATTCAAATTTGACTTAGTTTATCCGCGGGAGCGGGAAATGATCCTTGGGGCAACACTTGTTGACGGCGGTGAAGTCGACGCACATGCGTAGCTGTAACATCCCAACATTTTATAATGTTCAAAAATCACTAAAATTTAAAACTTTTCTTTTGATTAAAAATGAAACATTAAATGCATAAGAAAACCAACTTTAAAAGTTCCTTAAGCATTGGATTTCAACCACTTAGCCTTAGCTATAAATAAATTAAAATAATAATTACAAGTGTTATTTTAAACTATTCAAAACATTTTCTATTTGCCAAAAGATTATGATTCATTTACCTGAGTTCAAAATATAATTTGGAAATTATAAGACTATAGTTTATAATTTTAATAACTTCATATAATTCATAATTAATGGATTATCCATAATAAACATTTCATTAGATTCAATGATTTTCATTTAATTACAAAACATAAAATGATTTCCGGAATATATTATACTATATAAGAAAAGAATTAAATCTAAAATCTTTTCCAAAGTTGATATGAAGTTTTTCAAATGATTAAGCATAATATAAAACATAATGGTGTACAAAACATTTAGAATTAAAAATGGAATTCATTATATTTCCCATTTCCTTCAAATTAGATAAATTTTGTTCTTTAATATCATGCCAAAATAAAGATGAATGATTTCAGCAAAACAAGTTTAAATAACTTAAATTCAAACATAATTGAATATGGGTATTTCATATAATTTATTTAGCCAAAATTAAAATTAATTAAACCCTAGTTTTAAATTAAACATAAAGTGTCAATTTTACATTTAATCAATATTTCGAAATTATTATTTTGAAAAGTGTTCAAAACACTCCCACAATTGGTTTAACAGAAAGATAATAATTTTACAAATTTTTAGAAATTTGTTTGACCTCATTTGGACATTCAAATCAAAAGTTATGAATTAAATAAAAGAAATCAGAGAAATGAAAAAGAAAATTCTGGATGACGTCATCGCTGACGTCACCCCGTCTTCAACCTCCGCACGCCAATCTCGCCCGAAAATCAGCCGACGATTTCTCCTTCCAAATCACGGCGTTCTTTGCGGGATTTGCTCCCGTCACCGCCCCCATATAAACCCCAAACCACGCCGCATCTTTCCCCTCTCGCCCCTAACCTAACCGCGCCGCTAGGCCGGAGAAAACCGTCGCCGGAGTTCGTCCGAGCCCCAGCTCTTCTCTCCTTTTTCCGGCGAGTCAAGACCTTCCCAGAGCCCGTGAGCCCCCCTACCTCTCCCTCGCGTCCGTGCGCGTCCACATACTTCTTCACCGCTTTTCCCATGCCACCAATCGGGTGGGGAACGCACGACCAAAGGTCGCCGATGCCCGAGCATCTCTGGCCGCGCCTCCACGCCCCTCCAGGACGCGAAGCTCGGCGTCTTCACGCCCATCGTCTTCGCGGCATCCTTCTTTGCGTCGTCGTCGCTCCGCCGCTGCAACAAGACCACCGGAGCCTCGCCGTCGTCCTCGCCGAGCCCCACGCCGCCGCGTCTTCCTCTCCTCCGGCGAGATGCGCCACCCTCTCCAGGTCAACGCCTCCAGGTCCGTCGGATGCAGATCTACGGCCCAGATCAGATCGCCCCGAAAAGGTATCTCCAGATCCGATCCGTCCGATCTTCATAAAATCCTACGGTCCATGTTAACCCTAGATCCGAGCCAATCAGAGCATGCCACGTCAGCCAGCCTTTTTCTATTTTATTTTTCGGAATATAATTAAATTGGCTGTTTTACAAAAAAGACCCTGCAACTTAAATCTGTTATAACTTTTAACTCACATATCCAAATTCAAATATTTTTATATATTTGGAAAGCCCTTGACATGTAGAATATTTTGGATCTGCCAAAATTCAAATTTGACTTAGTTTATCCGCGGGAGCGGGAAATGATCCTTGGGGCAACACTTGTTGACGGCGGTGAAGTCGACGCACATGCGTAGCTGTAACATCCCAACATTTTATAATGTTCAAAAATTACTAAAATTTAAAACTTTTCTTTTGATTAAAAATGAAACATTAAATGCATAAGAAAACCAACTATAAAAGTTCCTTAAGCATTGGATTTCAACCACTTAGCCTTAGCTATAAATAAATTAAAATAATAATTACAAGTGTTATTTTAAACTATTGAAAACATTTTCTATTTGCCAAAAGATTATGACTCATTTACCTGAGTTCAAAATATAATTTGGAAATTATAAGACTATAGTTTATAATTTTAATAACTTCATATTATTCATAATTAATGGATTATCCAAATAAACATTTCATTAGATTCAATGATTTTCATTTAATTACAAAACATAAAATGATTTCAGGAATATATTATACTATATAAGAAACGAATTAAATCTAAAATCTTTTCCAAAGTTGACATGAAGTTTTTCAAATGACTAAGCATAATATAAAACATAATGGTGTACAAAACATTTAGAATTAAAAATGGAATTCATTATATTTCCCATTTCCTCCAAATTAGATAAATTTTGTTCTTTAATATCATGCCAAAATAAAGATGAATGATTTCAGCAAAACAAGTTTAAATAACTTAAATTCAAACATAATTGAATATGGGTATTTCATATAATTTATTTAGCCAAAATTAAAATTAATTAAACCCTAGTTTTAAATTAAACATAAAGTGTCAATTTTACATTTAATCAATATTTCGAAATTATTATGTTGAAAAGTGTTCAAAACACTCCCACAATTGGTTTAACAGAAAGATAATAATTTTACAAATTTTTAGAAATTTGTTTGACCTCATTTGGACATTCAAATCAAAAGTTATGATTTAAATAAAAGAAATCAGAAAAATGAAAAAGAAAATTCCGGATGACGTCATCGCTGACGTCACCCCGTCTTCAACCTCCGCACGCCAATCTCGCCCGAAAATCAGCCGACGATTTCTCCTTCCAAATCACGGCGTTCTTTGCAGGATTTGCTCCCGTCACCGCCCCCATATAAACCCCAAACCACGCCGCATCTTTCCCCTCTCGCCCCTAACCTAACCGCGCCGCTAGGCCGGAGAAAACCGTCGCCGGAGTTCGTCCGAGACCCAGCTCTTCTCTCCTTTTTCCGGCGAGTCAAGACCTTCCCAGAGCCCGTGAGCCCCCCTACCTCTCCCTCGCGTCCGTGCGCGTCCACATACTTCTTCACCGCTTTTCCCATGCCACCAATCGGGTGGGGAACGCACGACCAAAGGTCGCCGATGCCCGAGCATCTCTTGTCGCGCCTCCACGCCCCTCCAGGACGCGAAGCTCGGCGTCTTCACGCCCATCGTCTTCGCGGCATCCTTCTTTGCGTCGTCGTCGCTCCGCCGCTGCAACAAGACCACCGGAGCCTCGCCGTCGTCCTCGCCGAGCCCCACGCCGCCGCGTCTTCCTCTCCTCCGGCGAGATGCGCCACCCTCTCCAGGTCAACGCCTCCAGGTCCGTCGGATGCAGATCTACGGCCCAGATCAGATCGCCCCGAAAAGGTATCCCCAGATCCGATCCGTCCGATCTTCATAAAATCTTACGGTCCATGTTAACCCTAGATCCGAGCCAATCAGAGCATGCCACGTCAGCCAGCCTTTTTCTATTTTATTTTTCGGAATATAATTAAATTGGCTGTTTTACAAAAAAGACCCTGCAACTTAAATCTGTTATAACTTTTAACTCACATATCCAAATTCAAATATTTTTATATATTTGGAAAGCCCTTGACATGTAGAATATTTTGGATCTGCCAAAATTCAAATTTGACTTAGTTTATCCGCGGGAGCGGGAAATGATCCTTGGGGCAACACTTGTTGACGGCGGTGAAGTCGACGCACATGCGTAGCTGTAACATCCCAACATTTTATAATGTTCAAAAATTACTAAAATTTAAAACTTTTCTTTTGATTAAAAATGAAACATTAAATGCATAAGAAAACCAACTATAAAAGTTCCTTAAGCATTGGATTTCAACCACTTAGCCTTAGCTATAAATAAATTAAAATAATAATTACAAGTGTTATTTTAAACTATTGAAAACATTTTCTATTTGCCAAAAGATTATGACTCATTTACCTGAGTTCAAAATATAATTTGGAAATTATAAGACTATAGTTTATAATTTTAATAACTTCATATTATTCATAATTAATGGATTATCCAAATAAACATTTCATTAGATTCAATGATTTTCATTTAATTACAAAACATAAAATGATTTCAGGAATATATTATACTATATAAGAAACGAATTAAATCTAAAATCTTTTCCAAAGTTGACATGAAGTTTTTCAAATGACTAAGCATAATATAAAACATAATGGTGTACAAAACATTTAGAATTAAAAATGGAATTCATTATATTTCCCATTTCCTCCAAATTAGATAAATTTTGTTCTTTAATATCATGCCAAAATAAAGATGAATGATTTCAGCAAAACAAGTTTAAATAACTTAAATTCAAACATAATTGAATATGGGTATTTCATATAATTTATTTAGCCAAAATTAAAATTAATTAAACCCTAGTTTTAAATTAAACATAAAGTGTCAATTTTACATTTAATCAATATTTCGAAATTATTATTTTGAAAAGTGTTCAAAACACTCCCACAATTGGTTTAACAGAAAGATAATAATTTTACAAATTTTTAGAAATTTGTTTGACCTCATTTGGACATTCAAATCAAAAGTTATGAATTAAATAAAAGAAATCAGAAAAATGAAAAAGAAAATTCCGGATGACGTCATCGCTGACGTCACCCCGTCTTCAACCTCCGCACGCCAATCTCGCCCGAAAATCAGCCGGCGATTTCTCCTTCCAAATCACGGTGTTCTTTGCGGGATTTGCTCCCGTCACCGCCCCCATATAAACCCCAAAGCACGCCGCATCTTTCCCCTCTCGCCCCTAACCTAACCGCGCCGCCAGGCCGGAGAAAACCGTCGCCGGAGTTCGTCCGAGACCCAGCTCTTCTCTCCTTTTTCCGGCGAGTCAAGACCTTCCCAGAGCCCGTGTGCCCCCCTACCTCTCCCTCGCGTCCGTGCGCGTCCACATACTTCTTCACCGCTTTTCCCATGCCACCAATCGGGTGGGGAACGCACGACCAGAGGTCGCCGATGCCCGAGCATCTCTGGCCACGCCTCCACGCCCCTCCAGGACGCGAAGCTCGGCGTCTTCACGCCCATCGTCTTCGCGGCATCCTTCTTTGCGTCGTCGTCGCTCCGCTGCTGCAAGAAGACCACCGGAGCCTCGTCGTCGTCCTCGCCGAGCCCCGCGCCGCCGCGTCTTCCTCTCCTCCGGCGAGATGCGCCACCCTCTCCAGGTCAATGAAGGGGTTACGGTGCAGAAAACAATAATTTTCTAGCGAGCGAAACCCTAACTAGCCAGGATCTATCTATCTAGTACATGCGATAACGGTGGCGGAACGGGTTACATTACCTCCATGTAGACCGATAGCGGGGATTACGCTCCCGCACAATCGTTGACGATGAAGTCGTACGTAGCCGACCTTGAGGTCGCGGAGAACTTGCCACGATGTCGGAGTCGATGACGCCGGGGTGTCGACGATGATCTGCGTCGACGGGCGTCGGGCGGAAGAAGGCAGAGCGCCAGCACCGGGGCTGCCGCGCCGGCAGCAGAGGGGGGTGGCGCGGCGGCTGCAGGGGGCGAGACGACGTCGCCCAAGCTCCTCAATAGAGTAGCCTCCGAGCACTCGCAAACATACGGAGCCTAGCGACAACTCCCGGTCATTCAGATCCAGCTGAAATTACAGGAGTAGATCTTATCTGGAATCCCGCAGAGCAACGGCGCTCTGCGGTATGGCTTAGGTGGAGAGAGACCCCCTTCCTCAGCTCGGCGCGGCTCCAACTTGGGAACCACGGGATCGAGAGAGAAATTGGGAATTAACTGAATTTCCTATGAATTAAATCAATTAATATGCCTTGCTATATAAAGGGGGAAGGGGTGTGCCAACCCCCTTGGCTCCCCCATGTGGGACTAAAAGGAGGAGAGGGGAGGGGGGGGGGGTTCGGCCGAACCCCCCATGGGCTCTCCCACTCCTAGTCCGAGTTGGACTAGGAGGCCCAAGCCTTCCCTTCCTTGTGGGGTGCGGTTTCCCCCTCTTGGGCCCTCTTAGGGCCCATTTAGGTGGGAGCCCCCTTTTTCCTTTATTTAATTAATATTAAATTAATATAAAAATCCCATTAATTCATAATTAATATATTTATATATAATTCAATATCCCATGACTCCGAAACTATTTTGGAACCACCCGAACAACTTTCGGACATTCTCGGAACCCTTCCATAGCTCCCCGGAACTCCTTCCGGACCACCGGAACTCTTTTCGGATCATTTCTTTCTCTCCAATAAAAACCTATAAAATTCCAGAACCTATCTCCTAGCGTCGCTAAGACCTTAAGTTTGTTACGCTACGGTTCGGGAATACTCCAGACATGGTCGAGACACTCCGCTCACCAATGACCGTCAGGGATACCTGGAAATATATGACGACCCCTGCGCATTCCATGAATATCGTCGTTGAACCATAAATATGATATTCATTCCCTTTGTCTCTGCGATACTACCTTGTCCGAGATATGATCGTAGACACACCGATGCCTTTGCTGTATCTCGTTACCGACGAAGGTTATTAACTCGTCTGCGATATTACATCTCCATGACCTAGTCATAAGCTGCGCAGCTATATAGATGCAATATCACCGAGTGGGCCCAGAGTATCTTTCCATTACAAGAATGAACAAATCCCGCTCTTGATCCTTACGTCTCGATGCTCTTTCGGAATACCCAAGATGGACACCGTTATTGTCATGCTATATAAGACACAACGTTTGATGCTCTCAAAGCACTCCTACGAAGCAACAATAAGTACGGTCTCACGGTCTAAGGAATAAGCTATCATACTATCATCTTTTGCAAATGACAAACATCGTAATACGATCTTATTGCAATACTTTGCGTATGTCCATCACCTTATTCTATTAACAAGATGACCCCATTGTCAACCGACGTCATTGTCCTTGATCGGGAATCTCGATCAACTGTTGCCCAATGGACTAGCTCATATAGAGGCTTGCTAGAGACCTGGTTGTCTATGTATCACACGTGTATTAATAATTCCGATTAATACAGTTATAGCATAATACATAAACCTATTATAAACTTATGAGATAATGCAATAAATACTACTTATTTATTTGCCTCTAGGGCATATCTCCTTCAGTCTCCCACTTGCACTAGAGTACAAATAAACTAGCCGCATTTTACTTTATCAGAATCCCTTATCAAATAAGAATCATTTGATAATGCTTGCTCGTGGAAAAGTGTTACTGCACAATCCATGATTGTACATGCTTTTGCGATTCATTGGCATCAACTTGCTTGATATCACTATGTTGTCTAACAACATATATGCAAATACCGTAACTAAGTGAGACTTCTGCTTCCCAGCGCTTACTCTGATTATACTAACCAGATAACTGCCCTGAAAAACACACTCAGCCACGCAGAGCCCCTTGTAACAATTACAAACTCGCGATATCTACATACTTTCACACCAATGTAGAAAACTTGACATTCAAATGTCAATCCCTTAACTAACGCACTTCTACTTCCAGTAAATTCCAAATTTACTTTCATAACTGTTCTTTACTCCAAGAACATCGGTTATATTTTATCGAGCAGACAATATGGTTTCTGTATGATGTCTAATAGACCCACATGTCATACAACCATTACCTTCATGCATCATTACTCTTAATGACCAATTGGATTCCAAAGGACCATCCTTTTGATTCTATTCTGACTCCTCAGATATAATCCAACACTACTCGACTAACTATTTAAAATTCCCATTCTATTTCAAAATAGATACTAACTTTTAAATAGTTTCACAACCTCATCCTATTCTATTGGTACAGTTTCACAAAGTGTTAACTACACAAGATGAATTCGACTCCCACTCAAATTATGTCTCCACATATCTTCTCTATCTAAATGGGAGAACCCCACTACAAAGAATTCTCTCAACATGCAAGGTGTCCACCTCATCAAATATTTTGACCAATCCTATCCTACCACCTAAGCAAATCTGCCACTTAGTGAAAACGGAAAAAAATCATATGAATAGACAACGTGTATGTTACTTGAATATACATTCTAAATAGATATTGAAAAAATTTGTCGCAGCAACGTGCGGGGCATCACCTAGTTTGACAACACACGCTCCCACTCAAAAACGTGTCATCCATATATTTGAGTTCCTGAGCTCCCACTCAAAAATATGTTCTTCACATATTTCACCTGAGTGAACTAACTACGACTCCCACTTGAATCGACATTTTGGTCAAACCAAAATCATTGATCTACTATCAATTCGATTTTAATACAAACTACAGTATTACATTAATACAAATCCCTCAGACTTCAAGCATGTCTACATAAATGTAGTCAACAAATTTGATCTTGTCCAAGACACATTTCTCGACAAGACATGCTACCGCGTCTTTCTTATAGTCACATTTCTCATATAACACCTTATATGACGATTAAACAATCTTATTCCTCTAATAAGAATTGCAGCAACAATTACTCTCTTAATCCTTTCAAACGCAACTTGGATTTCCAGGCTGAAAAGCCTTTGTTCGTATTCCGATATTTTCTCAACCTTCTTTGTATTCATAAAGTGCACCTTGATCTGTCAACAAGATCTGAAATACTTAATATAGTGCTGTGACCCGACAGCAATATTAAATATAACAGCACTTTATTTAGAAGTTTCTTTCATGAAAATATTATGATCTTTATGAAGAGGATTGCAAGCAGAAAACAATTTTCTAGTCTCCCTCACTCTTAATCACCAAATTTTCATTAGCAGACATATACTCTTTGGAACATCTTCCAACATAAGTCTGACACTTTATTCCAAACTTCTAATTTCAGTCCATAAACCATAATTCGAAAAGTCATCTTTTCTCGGAATTACATAGACAACAAACTGAACTTTGTTTCTATTTCGGTTTTGGAACACACTCTCATTTAATGCGAGCAATCTACAAAGAACCACTCATGTATATTCCGAATTATCGCATAATCATATACACGTCGACACAACTGTCGATCCTACGAATTCTCGTTGAGAAAAATATCTATTTCCTAAAGTGGACATCGACTATAATGTTTAGAACGTATTAGGAGATTCTAAGACTGATTCTGACAGGCCACACTTTATTTAAAATAGAGCATGATTATAATTCCCCACATATCACTATATATGACATTATAATTCAGTGAAGCAAATTTCCACAAGTCTCTTGTGTTGAAAACATAATCCAAAATATTGTCCTTGATCGAATTCTGTGAATACAATGTTCACAAATCTTTCCTCTGAAAAACCCCATTTGATCTATTATCAAATTAATCTCAGACTCCACGATTCATTGGGCAAATACTCCTATTTGCCAAAGTCATGGAGGAATTCGGATCAAGCCATAAACACCATTAATTAATCATTAAAAATGACACTCAATTAATTTCCCTTAGTATTGCAACTTCAATACTTGATTTCAAGCTTAATCAATTCAGCACTCGAAATACTTAAATGGACCAAAGACATCCATTACTTCTTTCATTGCTTTTATGACTAAACTCGACAATGTTTATTCTAGCAATAGAACCTTTGTTCATGGGACAAGATATTTTATCATATCTACAATTATGAATACTTATCATACAATCAATGTAACTGAGATGTGGAAACTTTATTCATAAGATAAAACAACTGACTTGTTTCATAACATAAAACAACTAATCTTGTCTTATTACATGAATAACTTTGTCTTGCAACAATCAAGACACACACACTCGCTCACTATTACAAAAGATCGTATCAAAAACTATTAATGATAACTATGATAACTTGAGGACGTGAACACCAAAAGGCCATCAACTCCTTGACTACCAGCTTCAGCGCCTGGTCACATCAAACTGCGCCGCATATACGTGATAATCAGGACCTGTTTCACAAACAGAGCAATTATCAAAATTTCATCATATTCCATGGGCGAATTCATAATTCTGCATATATCAAATATATACCTGTAGCATCGAAGATCTCTCCTTCGATGGAATCAACCTTCAGAGACTAGAACTCACGTATGAATACGTAGAAGTTCATATCGTCGGCTTTCAAAATGTACTTACGTACATGCTTCTCATAGCTAGGAGGTAGAGATATCAGGACAGTCCGAATGGCCAAGAATCCGCCATCCAGTAATCGAAGACCATCGTCAGCTGGAAGTAGATGTCATACAATCTCTTCAAATGTGTCTTCAGACAGGTATGCTCCTCCATGTGAACGGTCTGGAACATTCTAAGCTGCCTGAACTGCTCACGTTTTAATTCATCCCCGAAGTGCGTCTTTATCGCATCCATCATGACGCTTGGCTCCTTGCGTCGAAACATCTCTTTCAACTCGGGTGCCAGGCATACGGTCATGGTGATCTCCACTTCAATGAATATGTCTCGACGCCTACGGAAATCATCTTCCTCCTCCTCGCTAGCAGAATCTCCTGGTCCTTCTCCTACCGGTTCATCGAGAACATATAGAATGTTGTTGTGTTCGAGAATGTTTCTAAAACCCCTGTACCATCTGATGAAGTTGGATCCATCGGCTTCTAATGTAGCATCCGGACTCTTGAGGAAGTAACCGAAGTATAGTTGCGTAGTCTACAGATGCGATCGCAAAAGAGGTAAGGTTAAGTTTATAATATGTAGGTGAGTTTTAGTTCTATAATCTTATTATCAAAAACACACCACACCAAGATTATTATCCCTAAAATAATAATGGCGATGACACGACCCTCATCCACCATACTACCCCCGATCATCACGGCCGGCAGCACAGCTTCAAAGGTGGACATAAAATGTCGATCATAACAACTCTATGACTCATGCTCGATCTTTCGATCTTCCCGTGTTCCGAGGCCATACCTCTGAGTATGCTAGGCTCGCCAATCAAACCTCGAAGACCTGCGCGTGCAACATGGCTTACACCCACTGTATGCGAACGACGAGATGTGTGACACCCGATCATCACGGCCTGCCTCATAACGTAGAACTTTCTTGGTGGTGCGCAACGAGGGAGAACACAATTTTGGTATTTGTTAGGGATCATCCTATTTATGACGCTACCGTTGTATATCTAGCATATAAGCAATCAATAGGATGCACACACAACAGCACACAATAATGATGCAATGAAGTGCGATGTGACATGGTCGATGCGCCTGGACCTTCATGGCGCCATGTGCCTGGCCCCCCGGCGCCCCGGCATGACTCCGAGTCTACAGAGCCCTCCATTGCCTCCGACAGTACGAGTAATATCAAAACTTACCGTAACCATGTCACATGAAATAACGCCTTTGCAAAACAAAGTTAGACGCCTCTAGCTTTATCTAGTTTTGCAAGTTTTACGTGGCATATAGGCTTATTCGTAAGAGAATCGCTTCCCTACCTACGAACTTTGTACCACAACGTCAATCGTATAATTGCATGTTTAAGCATCCCTTTCGGGCCCTCCATTGAAAATGCTTTGCCGACTAGAGAGAGAGAAACAGACACCCGCCAGCCACAGATACGGTGCAAGCCGTATGTCAGTAGTGGAACCAGTCTCGCGTAAGCGTACGCGTAAAGTCGGTCCGGGCCGCTTCATCAACTCAATACCGAAGGCATCGCAAGTGCACGCTAGAGGGTAGCAAATATAAGAAAGACGCCCTCATTCAACATGAGTTCTAACCGTACCAACAGTACTACGCATAGATCGGCTCTGATACCACTGAAGGGGTTACGGTGCAGAAAACAATAATTTTTTAGCGAGCGAAACCCTAACTAGCCAGGATCTATCTATCTAGTACATGCGATAACGGTGGCGGAACGGGTTACATTACCTCCATGTAGACCGATAGCGGGGATTACGCTCCCGCACAATCGTTGACGATGAAGTCGTACGTAGCCGACCTCGAGGTCGCGGAGAACTTGCCGCGATGTCGGAGTCGATGACGCCGGGGTGTCGATGATGATCTGCGTCGACGGGCGTCGGGCGGAAGAAGGCAGAGCGCCAGCACCGGGGTTGGCGCGCCGGCAGCAGAGGGGGGTGGCGCGGCGGCTGCAGGGGGCGAGACGACGTCGCCCAAGCTCCTCAATAGAGTAGCCTCCGAGCACTCGCAAACATACGGAGCCTAGCGACAACTCCCGGTCATTCAGATCCAGCTGAAATCACAGGAGTAGATCTTATCTGGAATCCCGCAGAGCAACTGCGCTCTGCGGTATGGCTTAGGTGGAGAGAGACCCCCTTCCTCAGCTCGGCGCGGCTCCAACTTGGGAACCACGGGATCGAGAGAGAAATTGGGAATTAACTGAATTTCCTATGAATTAAATCAATTAATATGCCTTGCTATATAAAGGGGGAAGGGGTGTGCCAACCCCCTTGGCTCCCCCATGTGGGACTAAAAGGAGGAGAGGGGAGGGGGGGTTCCGCCGAACCCCCCATGGGCTCTCCCACTCCTAGTCCGAGTTGGACTAGGAGGCCCAAGCCTTCCCTTCCTTGTGGGGTGCGGTTTCCCCCTCTTGGGCCCTCTTAGGGCCCATTTAGGTGGGAGCCCCCTTTTTCCTTTATTTAATTAATATTAAATTAATATAAAAATCCCATTAATTCATAATTAATATATTTATATATAATTCAATATCCCATGACTCCGAAACTATTTCGGAACCACCCGAACAACTTTCGGACATTCTCGGAACCCTTCCATAGCTCCCCGGAACTCCTTCCGGACCACCGGAACTCTTTTCGGATCATTTCTTTCTCTCCAATAAAAACCTATAAAATTCCAGAACCTATCTCCTAGCGTCGCTAAGACCTTAAGTTTGTTACGCTACGGTTCGGGAATACTCCAGACATGGTCGAGACACTCCGCTCACCAATGACCGTCAGGGATACCTGGAAATATATGACGACCCCTGTGCATTCCACGAATATCGTCGTTGAACCATAAATATGATATTCATTCCCTTTGTCCCTGCGATACTTCCTTGTCCGAGATATGATCGTAGACACACCGATGCCTTTTCTGTATCTCGTTACCGACGAAGGTTATTAACTCGTCTGCGATATTACATCTCCATGACCTAGTCAAAAGCTGCGCAGCTATATAGATGCAATATCACCGAGTGGGCCCAGAGTATCTTTCCATTACAAGAATGAACAAATCCCGCTCTTGATCCTTACGTCTCGATGCTCTTTCGGAATACCCAAGATGGACACCGTTATTGTCATGCTATATAAGACACAACGTTTGATGCTCTCAAAGCACTCCTACGAAGCAACAATAAGTACGGTCTCACGGTCTAAGGAATAAGCTATCATACTATCATCTATTGCAAATGACAAACATCGTAATACGATCTTATTGCAATACTTTGCGTATGTCCATCACCTTATTCTATTAACAAGATGACCCCATTGTCAACCGAAGTCATTGTCCTTGATCGGGAATCTCGATCAACTGTTGCCCAATGGACTAGCTCATATAGAGGCTTGCTAGGGACCTGGTTGTCTATGTATCACACGTGTATTAATAATTCCGATTAATACAGTTATAGCATAATACATAAACCTATTATAAACTTATGAGATAATGCAATAAATACTACTTATTTATTTGCCTCTAGGGCATATCTCCTTCAGTCTCCCACTTGCACTAGAGTACAAATAAACTAGCCGCATTTTACTTTATCAGAATCCCTTATCAAATAAGAATCATTTGATAATGCTTGCTCGTAGAAAAGTGTTACTGCACAATCCATGATTGTACATGCTTTTGCGATTCACTGGCATCAACTTGCTTGATATCACTATGTTGTCTAACAACATATATGCAAATACCGTAACTAAGTGAGTCTTCTGCTTGCCAGCGCTTACTCTGATTATACTAACCAGATAACTGCCCTGAAAAACACACTCAGCCACGCAGAGCCCCTTGTAACAATTACAAACTCGCGATATCTACATACTTTCACACCAATGTAGAAAACTTGACATTCAAATGTCAATCCCTTAACTAACGCACTTCTACTTCCAGTAAATTCCAAATTTACTTTCATAACTGTTCTTTACTCCAAGAACATCGGTTATATTTTATCGAGCAGATAATATGGTTTCTGTATGATGTCTAATAGACCCACATGTCATACAACCATTACCTTCATGCATCATTACTCTTAATGACCAATTGGATTCCAAAGGACCATCCTTTTGATTCTATTCTGACTCCTCAGATATAATCCAACACTACTCGACTAACTATTTAAAATTCCCGTTCTATTTCAAAATAGATACTAACTTTTAAATAGTTTCACAACCTCATCCTATTCTATTGGTACAGTTTCACAAAGTGTTAACTACACAAGATGAATTCGACTCCCACTCAAATTATGTCTCCACATATTTGACAACACACGCTCCCACTCAAAAACGTGTCATCCATATATTTGAGTTCCTGAGCTCCCACTCAAAAATATGTTCTTCACATATTTCACCTGAGTGAACTAACTATGACTCCCACTTGAATCGACATTTTGGTCAAACCAAAATCATTGATCTACTATCAATTCGATTTTAATCCACTTTAAAACTTTTCTTTTGATTAAAAATGAAACATTAAATGCATAAGAAAACCAACTTTAAAAGTTCCTTAAGCATTGGATTTCAACCACTTAGCCTTAGCTATAAATAAATTAAAATAATAATTACAAGTGTTATTTTAAACTATTGAAAACATTTTCTATTTGCCAAAAGATTATGACTCATTTACCTGAGTTCAAAATATAATTTGGAAATTATAAGACTATAGTTTATAATTTTAATAACTTCATATTATTCATAATTAATGGATTATCCAAATAAACATTTCATTAGATTCAATGATTTTCATTTAATTACAAAACATAAAATGATTTCAGGAATATATTATACTATATAAGAAACGAATTAAATCTAAAATCTTTTCCAAAGTTGATATGAAGTTTTTAAAATGAATAAGCATAATATAAAACATAATGGTGTACAAAACATTTAGAATTAAAAATGGAATTCATTATATTTCCCATTTCCTTCAAATTAGATAAATTTTGTTCTTTAATATCATGCCAAAATAAAGATGAATGATTTCAGCAAAACAAGTTTAAATAACTTAAATTCAAACATAATTGAATATGGGTATTTCATATAATTTATTTAGCCAAAATTAAAATTAATTAAACCCTAGTTTTAAATTAAACATAAAGTGTCAATTTTACATTTAATCAATATTTCGAAATTATTATTTTGAAAAGTGTTCAAAACACTCCCACAATTGGTTTAACAGAAAGATAATAATTTTACAAATTTTTAGAAATTTGTTTGACCTCATTTGGACATTCAAATCAAAAGTTATGAATTAAATAAAAGAAATAAGAAAAATGAAAAAGAAAATTCCGGATGACGTCATCGCTGACGTCACCCCGTCTTCAACCTCCGCACGCCAATCTCGCCCGAAAATCAGCCGGCGATTTCTCCTTCCAAATCACGACGTTCTTTGCGGGATTTGCTCCCCTCACCGCCCCCATATAAACCCCAAACCACGCCGCATCTTTCCCCTCTCGCCCCTAACCTAACCGCGCCGCCAGGCCGGAGAAAACCGTCGCCGGAGTTCGTCCGAGCCCCAGCTCTTCTCTCCTTTTTTCGGCGAGTCAAGACCTTCCCAGAGCCCGTGAGCCCCCCCTACCTCTCCCTCGCGTCCGTGCGCGTCCACATACTTCTTCTCCGCTTCTCCCATGCCATCAATCGGGTGGGGAACGCACGACCAAAGGTCGCCGATGCCCGAGCATCTCCGGCCGCGCCTCCACGCCCCTCCAGGACGCGAAGCTCGGCGTCTTCACGCCCATCGTCTTCGCGGAATCCTTCTGCGCGTCGTCGTCGCTCCGCCGCTGCAAGAAGACCACCGGAGCCTCGCCGTCGTCCTCGCCGAGCCCCGCGCCGCCGCGTCTTCCTCTCCTCCGGCGAGATGCGCCACCCTCTCCAGGTCAACGCCTCCAGGGCCGTCGGATGCAGATCTACGGCCCAGATCAGATCGCCCCGAAAAGGTATCTCCAGATCCGATCCGTCCGATCTTCATAAAATCCTACGGTCCATGTTCACCCTAGATCCGAGCCAATCAGAGCATGCCACGTCAGCCAGCCTTTTTCTATTTTATTTTTCCGAATATAATTAAATTGGCTGTTTTACAGAAAAGACCCTGCAACTTAAATCTGTTATAACTTTTAACTCACAAATCCAAATTCAAATATTTTTATATATTTGGAAAGCCCTTGACATGTAGAATATTTTGGATCTGCCAAAATTCAAATTTGACTTAGTTTATCCGCGGGAGCGGGAAATGATCCTTGGGGCAACACTTGTTGACGGCGGTGAAGTCGAAGCACATGCGTAGCTGTAACATCCCAACATTTTATAATGTTCAAAAATCACTAAAATTTAAAACTTTTCTTTTGATTAAAAATGAAACATTAAATGCATAAGAAAACCAACTTTAAAAGTTCCTTAAGCATTGGATTTCAACCACTTAGTCTTAGCTATAAATAAATTAAAATAATAATTACAAGTGTTATTTTAAACTATTGAAAACATTTTCTATTTGCCAAAAGATTATGACTCATTTACCTGAGTTCAAAATATAATTTGGAAATTATAAGACTATAGTTTATAATTTTAATAACTTCATATTATTCATAATTAATGGATTATCCAAATAAACATTTCATTAGATTCAATGATTTTCATTTAATTACAAAACATAAAATGATTTCAGGAATATATTATACTATATAAGAAACGAATTAAATCTAAAATCTTTTCCAAAGTTGATATGAAGTTTTTCAAATGACTAAGCATAATATAAAACATAATGGTGTACAAAACATTTAGAATTAAAAATGGAATTCATTATATTTCCCATTTCCTTCAAATTAGATAAATTTTGTTCTTTAATATCATGCCAAAATAAAGATGAATGATTTCAGCAAAACAAGTTTAAATAACTTAAATTCAAACATAATTGAATATGGGTATTTCATATAATTTATTTAGCCAAAATTAAAATTAATTAAACCCTAGTTTTAAATTAAACATAAAGTGTCAATTTTACATTTAATCAATATTTCGAAATTATTATTTTGAAAAGTGTTCAAAACACTCCCACAATTGGTTTAACAGAAAGATAATAATTTTACAAATTTTTAGAAATTTGTTTGACCTCATTTGGACATTCAAATCAAAAGTTATGAATTAAATAAAAGAAATCAGAAAAATGAAAAAGAAAATTCCGGATGACGTCATCGCTGACGTCACCCCGTCTTCAACCTCCGCACGCCAATCTCGCCCGAAAATCAGCCGGCGATTTCTCCTTCCAAATCACGGCGTTCTTTGCGGGATTTGCTCCCCTCACCGCCCCCATATAAACCCCAAACCACGCCGCATCTTTCCCCTCTCGCCCCTAACCTAACCGCGCCGCCAGGCCGGAGAAAACCGTCGCCGGAGTTCGTCCGAGCCCCAGCTCTTCTCTCCTTTTTTCGGCGAGTCAAGACCTTCCCAGAGCCCGTGAGCCCCCCCTACCTCTCCCTCGCGTCCGTGCGCGTCCACATACTTCTTCTCCGCTTCTCCCATGCCATCAATCGGGTGGGGAACGCACGAACAAAGGTCGCCGATGCCCGAGCATCTCCGGCCGCGCCTCCACGCCCCTCCAGGACGCGAAGCTCGGCGTCTTCACGCCCATCGTCTTCGCGGAATCCTTCTGCGCGTCGTCGTCGCTCCGCCGCTGCAAGAAGACCACCGGAGCCTCGCCGTCGTCCTCGCCGAGCCCCGCGCCGCCGCGTCTTCCTCTCCTCCGGCGAGATGCGCCACCCTCTCCATGTCAACGCCTCCAGGGCCGTCGGATGTAGATCTACGGCCCAGATCAGATCGCCACGAAAAGGTATCTCCAGATCCGATCCGTCCGATCTTCATAAAATCCTACGGTCCATGTTCACCCTAGATCTGAGCCAATCAGAGCATGCCACGTCAGCCAGCCTTTTTCTATTTTATTTTTCCGAATATAATTAAATTGGCTGTTTTACAGAAAAGACCCTGCAACTTAAATCTGTTATAACTTTTAACTCAGAAATCCAAATTCAAATATTTTTATATATTTGGAAAGCCCTTGACATGTAGAATATTTTGGATCTGCCAAAATTCAAATTTGACTTAGTTTATCCGCGGGAGCGGGAAATGATCCTTGGGGCAACACTTGTTGACGGCGGTGAAGTCGACGCACATGCGTAGCTGTAACATCCCAACATTTTATAATGTTCAAAAATCACTAAAATTTAAAACTTTTCTTTTGATTAAAAATGAAACATTAAATGCATAAGAAAACCAACTTTAAAAGTTCCTTAAGCATTGGATTTCAACCACTTAGCCTTAGCTATAAATAAATTACAATAATAATTACAAGTGTTATTTTAAACTATTGAAAACATTTTCTATTTGCCAAAAGATTATGACTCATTTACCTGAATTCAAAATATAATTTGGAAATTATAAGACTATAGTTTATAATTTTAATAACTTCATATTATTCATAATTAATGGATTATCCAAATAAACATTTCATTAGATTCAATGATTTTCATTTAATTACAAAACATAAAATGATTTCAGGAATATATTATACTATATAAGAAACGAATTAAATCTAAAATCTTTTCCAAAGTTGATATGAAGTTTTTCAAATGACTAAGCATAATATAAAACATAATGGTGTACAAAACATTTAGAATTAAAAATGGAATTCATTATATTTCCCATTTCCTTCAAATTAGATAAATTTTGTTCTTTAATATCATGCCAAAATAAAGATGAATGATTTCAGCAAAACAAGTTTAAATAACTTAAATTCAAACATAATTGAATATGGGTATTTCATATAATTTATTTAGCCAAAATTAAAATTAATTAAACCCTAGTTTTAAATTAAACATAAAGTGTCAATTTTACATTTAATCAATATTTCGAAATTATTATTTTGAAAAGTGTTCAAAACACTCCCACAATTGGTTTAACAGAAAGATTATAATTTTACAAAATTTTAGAAATTTGTTTGACCTCATTTGGACATTCAAATCAAAAGTTATGAATTAAATAAAAGAAATCAGAAAAATGAAAAAGAAAATTCCGGATGACGTCATCGCTGACGTCACCCCGTCTTCAACCTCCGCACGCCAATCTCGCCCGAAAATCAGCCGGCGATTTCTCCTTCCAAATCACGGCGTTCTTTGCGGGATTTGCTCCCCTCACCGCCCCCATATAAACCCCAAACCACGCCGCATCTTTCCCCTCTCGCCCCTAACCTAACCGCGCCGCCAGGCCGGAGAAAACCGTCGCCGGAGTTCGTCCGAGCCCCAGCTCTTCTCTCCTTTTTTCGGCGAGTCAAGACCTTCCCAGAGCCCGTGAGCCCCCCCTACCTCTCCCTCGCGTCCGTGTGCGTCCACATACTTCTTCTCCGCTTCTCCCATGCCATCAATCGGGTGGGGAACGCACGACCAAAGGTCGCCGATGCCCGAGCATCTCCGGCCGTGCCTCCAAGCCCCTCCAGGACGCGAAGCTCGGCGTCTTCACGCCCATCATCTTCGCGGAATCCTTCTGCGCGTCGTCGTCGCTCCGCCGCTGCAAGAAGACCACCGGAGCCTCGCCGTCGTCCTCGCCGAGCCCCGCGCCGCCGCGTCTTCCTCTCCTCCGGCGAGATGCGCCACCCTCTCCAGGTCAACGCCTCCAGGGCCGTCGGATGCAGATCTACGGCCCAGATCAGATCGCCCCGAAAAGGTATCTCCAGATCCGATCCGTCCGATCTTCATAAAATCCTACGGTCCATGTTCACCCTAGATCCGAGCCAATCAGAGCATGCCACGTCAGCCAGCCTTTTTCTATTTTATTTTTCCGAATATAATTAAATTGGCTGTTTTACAGAAAAGACCCTGCAACTTAAATCTGTTATAACTTTTAACTCACAAATCCAAATTCAAATATTTTTATATATTTGGAAAGCCCTTGACATGTAGAATATTTTGGATCTGCCAAAATTCAAATTTGACTTAGTTTAAAATATTCAAATTTCAAATGGTGAATTTGAGTATTTTTGTCATTACTTTAAATCTGTAAATTCAAAAATTGCAAATAAAATTGCTTTAGAAACTTTAGAATATTTGTAAATTAATGCCACTGCTATAAAATATTTTTGAGTAATTTTTGAATGAATTCATAGTTATATATTTAATTTGAATAGTTTGGGTATTTTCAACATAACTATTAATAAAATTATTAATTTTGATTAAAGTAAATTGCTATAAATTTAATTAAAATACCCCTGTCTATTAACACTATTTATTAAATTATATTATAAAAATTTAATCATAGAAAACTTTAATCTCATAATTATTCCTTTTATTATATTTTCCAAAAATAGAAATTAATTAGATTGCATTTATAGCCAAATGCATACTTTATAAATACCCCAAATTTTGTATGATATTTCCTAGGATTTAAAAGGTGCATTGCATGCATAACTTATTTTTCACATATAGATATATTTCCCATAGGAAATTTTCCCTTCATTATTTTCTCTAAGTTAGAAGTATTTTCAACTTAGCATTTTAGTAAAGTGATACACTAGACACTTAGGATTTTCAACATGGAGCTAGAAGGCCAATTAAGGACTTAGCCAAAACAAGACCTCAGAGGTACCTTCAAGGAGCAGAAGCACTTAGAAGAAAATCAAGAGGAAGTTCATGAAGACCAACCAGCAATATTTTCTAAGTCTTGCTTCCTCTCTCTTTCTTTTCTCCCTTCTTCTCGGAGACTTCGTGAAGACTAAGTTAAATCCAAGACCAGCCTAGGTGATACAAAAATCATCAAGTCTGAAGATTATTCAAGTCTACCAAAAATTAAATCAAGACATCACCTAGAAGAAAGTTACAAGTCTGGAGATGAAGCCTGGAGGACAACTACATCTGTCCTTCTTGATCACCTTATAGACGTAGTATTTTTCTCTAAGTATTTTGCACATCATGGCTAAGCCATTAGAGTGCTTATTCAAGATAAATTATAACAAAGTTATTTTATCCAACCTATAACAGTCACCTTTTGACCAACCTATTTGCCTTACATTAACTTAAAATATTTTCTTAGCATGACATACATCTCTAGTCCTTAGGAATATTTTGCACCTCATGCATAAACATATTTTCCTTAGAAGTGTTATGAAACTTGTTTGTTCACTATGTATGTGCATGTATGTTGTTGATTGTTGTATTGTTGTTTGTTTATACTGTTAGATTGAACGGAGAGCTCCGAAATAACATTGAAAAGAGTTTGTGAACAACGACAATATTCAAAGGCAAGTGGCACACCTCATAAACTTCCTATTATTTCTATATGCATTACTTAGTGTATTTTTATATGCATGTGTAGGATAGTATTGCTATGCTAAACCTGTGTAGAATTCCCTTACTCCTGTGTCTAGGTTCCTATATCAAACTTAGTAGAAATATTGATGCTATGCAATTGATGAAAAGTTTTACAAAATATTAAGTGACTACTCAGGGCTGTGCTCATGGTTGTCGTCGCCTAGGATGAATGTCTAATCTATTTAGGGTCGTGAGTATGGTGATTTTCACCTGAGAGTACATCCACTAAATTAATGAAACACCTGGGTGGTAAGTGGTTGTATGGTTTATGTTGAGTGGCTACTCAGGTCCATGTCTATGGTTCCTGGAGTATGTACACTTGTGAATGGCCACCCAGGGAACAGAGGAATCTGAAGAACTCCGAGTGACGATTGCTTCCAGTGCAGCCATTGCCATATGGGCTCTGGCTTGATAAATTATGTTGCGTGGACTCTCTCCGGCTTGACAAGCAGATGTAGGGGGATGTTAGGTGGAACGGGTCAAGCCAGAGTACGAGGGAAAATGCTTCTGAAAGATCTCGTCTCATTCTTCTCCTTTCCTTATCACAAATGGTGTGTAAAGGATAATTTCGGTTGAATGGGTACAATGGTGAACGTGCACAACCTCTGCAGAGTGTAAAACTAAGTACTTAGCCGTGTCCCCGGTACGGACAATTTGAGCAGCTGATCACGGACGTCAACGGAGGATTCCACCATTCCAACTTCAGAAATAAAACTTGATGGGTGAACAAGGGAAGATGAGATTTATGGTTTTCATGCCATACTTTTCTTGATTTGAAGAAAGTGTTTTCCAAAAAGATAGGAAAAATTGGCTTTATGCAAAATAGCCTTGAACTCCACCAGCCAAATATGCATATAGGCTATAGAGTTATTCCATTAAGTGTCCACCATAGTGTCACTTGCCAGACTCCATTTTTAAATGGAATCTGACCCACGTTGTTGCAATGTTTTTCTTATTGCAGATTGTTCAGATGACGAGTGAGGTTTCGTTTATAGGTTTCGAGTCTACAACCAACATGTTTTCGCCTGTGGCAGCATGAAAGTGATAGAGACTCACTGCTATTGTATTTCCGCTGTGTACCTTTTCAATGCTAGCTTTATGCTATGCAACTTGTATCGAATATTTTGTAATTCTGGATCATCGATGTAATAAAATTGACGCTTTGTTGTGATATTACATCGTAAACTGTGTGTGCAAATGAATCGATCCAGTGATTTGCAGTATACACAGGTATCTCCCAATATTTAAAGTGCAGGTACGCTACAAGGTATCTTCCTTATTAAAAGTGCAGGTACGCTACAGTAGCTTCTTCGTCTTCTTCTTCTCTACTAGGACAGGGTTGGCGACCCAGCCTGAGTCCTTAATCTCTCGGATGAATTTGGCGTGCAGCAGCCGGTCGATCTCCATTGTGATCGCGTCTCGTTTGGGTCCTGAGAAGCGTCTCATGGCTTGTTTGACTGGTCTAGCGTCCTTGTGAACTTTTAAGGAGTGCTCGGCGAGATTCCTGGGTATTCCTGGCATGTCAGAGGGTTGCCATGCAAAGATTTTCCAGATCTCACGTAGAAACTCGACGAGCGCGCTTTCCTATGCGGGTGTCAAGCTTGATGATGAAGGGGTTACGGTGCAGAAAACAATAATTTTCTAGCGTAGGAAACCCTAACTTAGCCAGGATCTATCTATCTAGTACATGTGATAACGGTGGCGGAACGGGTTACATTACCTCCATGTAGACCGATAGCGGGGATTACGCAAGCGTTGACGATGAAGTCGTGCGTAGCCGACCTCGAGGTCGTAGAAAACTTGCCGCGATGACGAAGACGATGACGCCGGGGTGTCGACGATGACCTGCGTCGACGGCCGTCGGGCGTCGGGCGGAAGATGGCGAGGCGCCGGCACCAAGGGGGGGGGGGGGGGTGGCGCGGCGGATGCAGGGGCGAGACGACGTCGCCCAGGCTCCTCAAAAAGAGTTACCTCCGAGCACTCGCAAACATACGGAGCTTAACGACAACCCCCGGTCATTCAGATCCAGCTGAAATCGCAAGGGTAGAACTTATCTGGAATCCCCCAGGGCAACAGCGCCCGGCGGTATAGCTTAGGTGGAGAGAGGAGGCAAAACGGGCGGAGAAGCAACTCGGCCGGCCTGCTATACAATTAATTGTATTTTCCAATGAATTAATCCAATTAATATGCCTTGCTATATAAAGGGGGGAGGGGTGTGCAAACTCCCTAGCTCCCCCATGTGGGACTAAAGGAGGAGAGGGAGGGGGGGGGTCGGCCGAACCCCCCATGGGCTGGCCCTCCTCCTAGTCCAACTTGGACTAGGGGTCCCAAGCCCCCCTTTCCTTGGTGGTGCGGCTCCCCCCTCTTGGGCCCTTTTAGGGCCCATGTAGGTGGGAGCCCCCTTTTCTCCTTTATTTAATTAATATTAAATTAATATAAAATATAATTAATTCATAATTAATATATTTAAATACTATTTAATATCCCGTGACTCCGAAACAATTTCCGAACCACCCGAACAACTTTCGGACATTTCTGGAACTCTTACAGACCTCCCCGGAACTCCTTCCGGACCGCCGGAACTCTTTCCGGATCATTTCTCTCTCTCCAACAAAAACCTATATTATTCCAGAACCTATCTCCTGGCGTCGCTAAGACCTTAAGTTTATTACGCTACGGTTCGAGAACACTCCAGACATGGTCGAGACACTCCGCTCACCAATGACCGTCAGGGATACCTGGATGTATATGACGGCCCCTGTGCATTCTACGAATATTGTCGTTGAACCATAAACATGATATTCATTCCCTTTGTTTCTGCGATACTACCTTGTCCGAGATATGATCGTAGACACACTGATGTCTTTGTTGTATCTCGTTACCGACATGACCTAGTCATAAGTTGCGCAGCTATATAGATGCAATCTCACCGAGTGGGCCCAGAGTATCTTTCCATTACAAGAATGAACAAATCCCGCTCTTGATCCTTATGTCTCGATGCTCTTTCGGAATACCCAAGATGGACACCGTTATTGTCATGCTATATAAGACACAATGTTTGATGCTCTCAAAGCACCCCTACGAAGCATCAATAAGTACGGTCTCACGGTCTAAGGAATAAGCTATCATATTCTTATCTACCGCAAATGACTAACATCGTAATACGATCTTATTGCAATACTTTGCGTATGTCCATCATCTTATTCAACTAACAAGATGACCCCACTGTAAACAGACGTCATTGTCCTTGTTCGGGAATCTCGATCAACTGTTGCCCAATGGACTAGCTCATATAGAGGCTTGCTAGGGACCTGGTTGTCTATGTATTACACGTGTATTAATAATTCCGATTAATACAATTATAGCATAATACACAAACCTATTATAAACTTACGAGATAATGCAATAAATACTACTTATTTATTTGCCTCTAGGGCATATCTCCTTCAGTCTCCCACTTGCACTAGAGTACAAATAAACTAGTTGCATTTTACTTTATCAAAATCCCTTATCAAATAAGAATCATTTGATAATGCTTGCTTGTGGAAGAGTGTTACTCTGTCAATCTGCACAATCCATGATTGTGCATACTTTTGCGATTCATTGATATCAACTTTCTTAATATCACCATGTTATCCAATAACATACATGCAAATACCGTAACTAAGTGAGACTTTTGTTTCCCAGCGCTTACTCTGATTATACCAACCAGATAACTGCCTAGAAAAACACACTCAGTCACAATGAGCCCCTTGAAACAATTACAAACTCGCGATATCTACATACTTTCACACCAATGTAGAGAACTTGACATTCTAATGTCAATCCATCAACTAACGCACTTCTACTTCCAGTAAATTCTAAATTTACTTTTATAACTGCTCTTCTTCTAAGAACATCGGTTATATTTCATCGAGCAGATAATATGGTTTCTGTATGATGTCTAATATTACATAATAGACCAACATGTCATACAACCATTACTACCTTGTATCATTACTCTTAATGATCAATTGGATTTCCAAGGACCATCCTTTTGATTCTATTCCGACTTCTCAGATATAATCCAAAACAACTCGATTAACTATTTAAAATTCCCGTTCTATTCCCAATAGACACTAACTTTCAAATAGTTTCACAACTTCATCCTTTCTAATGGTACAATTTCACAATGTGTCATTTACACAAGATGAATTCGGCTCCCACTCAAATTATGTCTCCACATATTTGAGGACACGAGCTCCCACTCAAAAACGTGTCATCCACATATTTGAGTTCCTAAGCTCCCACTCAAAAATATGTCCTTTACATATTCCACCTGAGTAAACTAACTTTGACTCCCACTTAAAATCGACATTTTGGTCAAACCAAAATCATTGATCTATTATCAATTCGAATTCAATACAAACTACAGTATTACATTAATACAAATCCCTCAGACTTTAAGCATGTCTACATAAATGTAGTCAACAAATTTGATCTTGTCCAAGACACATTTCTTGACAAGACATGCTTCCACGTCTTTCTTATAGTCACATTTCTCATATAACACTTTATATGATGATTAAACAATCTTATTCCTCTAATAAGAATTGTAGCAACAATTACTATATTAATCCTCTCAAATGTAACTTGGATTTTCAGGCTGAAAAGCCTTAGTTCGTATTCTGATATTTTCTCAACTCTCTTTGTATTCATAAAGTGCACCATTATCTGTCAACAAGATCTGAAACATTCAATATTGTGTTGTGACCTGACAACAATATTAAATATAACAACACTCTATTTAGAAGCTTCTTTCATGAAAATATTATGATCTTTATAAAGAGGATTGCAAGCAGAAAACAATTTTCTAGTCTCCCTCACTCTTAATCACCAAATTTTCATTTGTAGACATATACTCTTTGGAACACCTTCCAACATAGGTCTGACACCTTATTTAAAGCTTCTAATTCCAATCCATAAACCATAATCTGAAAAATCATCTTTTCCTCGGAATTACATAGACAACAAACTAAGTTTTGTTTCTATTTGGTTTTGGAATACACTCTCATTCAATGCGAGCAATCTACAAAGAATTATTCATGTATATTCCGAATTATCGTATAATCATATACATGTCGACATGTAGCACCCCAACTTTTATTAAAGTTGGAACACCTGTGTTATGTGCTAGTCCCTGGATCACTGCCAACACCACAGTACAAAATATAAAGTATCATTGCATAAGTATTAAATTGCTACAACGAGATCCAAAAATAATAGCCAATATGGCTTTATTACAAATTGCATAGCCTTGAAGGCTAGCTAATGTTCAAAGTTCACAGCGAAAGCAAAATAACATTGAGCCTCATCTTCAAGCATGCGCCACAGGCAGTCATGTTGGGTGTAGACTCGAGCAAATCATTCAACATCTGAATTTCCTGCACATTGGAATATGCAGCCCCCGAAGGAGGTCAATACAATGATGTATTGGCAAGTGACTATGGTGGATAAATATACTGGCAAGTCTAACATCTATATGCATGTTTGGCTTGGTGGGGTTGAAGGCTATTTGCAGAAAGCAAGTTTTCTCCTATCATTTTGTAAAACACTTTTATTTCTCGAAGACTTGACACAGAGGGACAACGCCCAAGTGCACCCAAGATTCTTTCCTTATTTAAATTTTACTTTATGAAAACAGTGTTGAGATTCTTCTGCCCATCCTTGTCCAGTTGCTCGAAGTAGTCCATTTCCGGGGACACGGCTGAGATCTCAGATTGTCGACTCTGCAGAGGTTGTGCACTTTCACCTTTAGACTCAATTTGTCTGAGAATTCCTATACACGCGGAGTGTATTATGGAAAGGAGAGAATTGACACAAGAACTTTCAGAAGAAGAATGCAACCATACTAGTAAGACCCGTTCCACCTATCAACTCTACATCTGCTTGTCAAGCCGACAGGTTGCACTCCCCAACTTAATCATTCTAGACAGAGACCATTGTCAAAAGGTTGCACGGGAAGCTTCTAAACTTGGAGGGACTTGGTAATCTCTTCGTTCCTGGGTGGCCATCCACAAGTGTACTTCTGGGTAACAACCACCATACTCATGGCCCTAAGTAGAATAGAAATTCATCCTAGGCGAAGACAACCACAAGCATAGTCCCAAAAGCCACTCAACATAAACCATATCAACCAATTCCACCCAGATGTGTATTTTAGACATTTTAATACTTAGAAACATTTCCATAACATGGCAATATTTTTATAGCATGGCTAAGCAACTAATAAAATCTTTTCATGGCTGCTTAGGGAAAAAGGGTGGCTACACACTACTAGGATATTTGTAAAATACCAACTAACTTAGCATTATAAAATAAATCAAAATCCCTATCATGCACACTACTCAAAACATACTACTTATGCATATAGAAAATATGGGATATTGTATGAATGTCACTTGCCTTGGTAACAGGAGGAACAAGCACAGCAAGAATAACAATCACAAGCAAGTCCTTCCTCTTCTTCACAATCTAGCACAAACAATGAATAACATAAATAACAACACCATATCATCACAACACTAAACAAAATCATGTATGCATGAATGATATGCTATGATGATCAGACACACTTATTAATAATTCTTATTTTCTGTCATTAATAAATGAAATATAATGTTTAGGTATTTCTTATTTTATTTATTAATCAAATAATTTGAAATAATTTAGTAAAACTTTGATTTCTATAATTACAACTTTTATTGTTTTTATGACATCTTCAATTTGGACATTTATTAATATTGCTGGACAGAGGGAAATTATACAATCTTAAAACAATTACATTTATTTCTAAATAATTTTTATTATTTAAGTTATTATTTTAATGGCCGAAATACTCCTCTGATAATTACTCAATTTATAATTTGTCAAAGGGAAAAAAATGATTTAGAATTAAACTACATGAGCAGAGCTTTCCAATCACATAAAGTTTATTAAATTTGGACTTACAGATCAAAAGTTATGAATTTTGCAAGTTTTATCTATTTTCTGTTTTATTTATAAAATTTCCTGCGAAAAAGAAATTAAATGGGCTACGTGGCGTAATCTGATTGGTCGGTACCGCTTCGGCGCGGATCGTCTGCGAGAGCCGTCCGATCTAAATTAAAATGGACGCGCGAGATCTAATCGATCTAGATCCATTGGATCTAGATCTAACGATCCACGATTCGTTGACCAAAAACGGGCGGCGCGGTCACCGGAGACGTGCGGTGCGCGGCGAAGCCATGGCCGGCGTTTGCGCCCGAGGCGTGCTACGATGCTATGAGGAAACGGAGCTCACCAGGAGACGCGCGACGTCGTGGGGAGGGCGATGGCGCGGTAGGGATGACCGGAGCGTCCTCGTCTTCCCGGAAGAGCTCGCCGGAGTTGCGCACGGCGTCGGTTTCTGTCGGTCGTGGACGGAGGCGGGGTTTTGCTGCAAAAACACACGCTCCACCATGTCAAAAAGATGCGCACGGCTCACAGGGAGCGAAGGGAGGTGGAAAGGAGGTCCGAGGTGACCGGGGTTGCTCGGGCGGCGGAGTTCTTACCGACGGCGACGGCGGGGTTGCGCGAGCTCGTGTGGGCAGCCTATGGGCTCTCGGGAGGTGAGGTTTGGGGCAATCGGACGAGCACAGAGAGGGGTATTAGTAGGGGGAGGAGGCGAGGTAAGGGGAGCAGTAAATCGCTCGTAATCGTGCGAATCAAATCCGCCGTTTCCTGTCGGGGTCGGGGGCGTGATTTGGGGAAGAACGTTTCCGCGGGGGTGATGACAGGTGGGTCCCACCTGTCAGCGTCTGTGAGCGAGCGCGCGGGGTACTGGGCCGCTGGCGGGCTGCTCGTCTACGCGCGCGCGGCAGATAGCTACGGGCCACGGCCCACTCGACTCAGAAATTCGATTCTTTTTATTTAAATTCTTTTCTGTTTTTAAATATTGATTTCAAATATGATTTTTAAACTTATTCAAAACATTTCAGAAAAATTCATAAAAATATGTTTTGGAAAGGTTGTTAAAAATGGAACTTTTTAACATTATTCTTGCCCATATATAAATTGGTAAAATTTTATTTATTAAAGGAGTTTTAAATAAACACTTTATGGAATTTGTAGATTATTTATATTTAAAATTTGAAGTTTTATTTAATGTTTTTGTGATGTATTCTTATGCTCAATGATGCATGATACTTGAATGCAAGTTTTTAAATTTTTGCAAAATTTGGGATGTTACAGACTAACCCCCTTAAGAGGAAGCTCGCCCTCGAGTTTCGGAAGGATCATCAAATAGGTGTGGATGGTCTTCTCGGAGGTCGTCCTCTCGTTCCCAGGTGGCTTCTTCCTCAGTGTGATGGTTCCATTGGACTTTACAGAACTTGATGGTTTTGGTACGGGTGACTCTTTCTGTGATCTGCAATATTTTGATGGGTTTCTCCTCGTAGGTCAAGTCACTTTCCAATTGTACTTCTTCGAGGGGTACAGTATCCTTTAAAGGAACCCCCATCATTTCGGGGTGACATTTCTTCAGTTGACTGACATGGAACACATTATGAACCGCAGATAGAGCTTTTGGTAGTTCTAACTCATATGCCACCTCACCCTTACGAGACAGAATTTTCAAAGGTCCAATAAACCGAGGTGCTAATTTTCCTTTAATTCCAAACCTCTTCACACCCCTGAGTGGCGACACTCTAAGATAGGTTCTATCACCCACCTCGTAGGCGACTTCCCTACGTTTAGAATCCGCATAGCTTTTCTGGCGGGACTGTGCTACCTTCAATCTATCTTTAATTAATCTGACTTTCTCTTCAGCCTCTTGGATTATATCAGGTCCAAAGAAACTTCGTTCTCCTACACCACTCCACAACAATGGGGTTGTGCATTTCTTCCCATATAAGGCCTCAAATGGTGCCATCTCGATGCTAGCTTGATAACTGTTATTGTAAGAGAACTCGGCATAGGGTAGGTTGTCATCCCAACTAGACCCATAATCGAGCGCACATGCTCTTAACATATCTTCTAGAATCTGGTTTACTCTTTCGGTCTGACCATCCGTTTGCGGATGAAATGCTGTACTGAACTCCAATCTAGTTCCCAGTGACTCATGCAACTGCTTCCAAAAATGAGAAGTGAACTGGGTCCCTCTATCGGACACGATACTCTTGGGGACGCCGTGTAAGCACACAATCCTCTTCATGTAAATATCAGCTAGCTTTGCGCTGGTATAGGTGGTCTTCCTGGGTATAAAGTGAGCTATTTTGGTTAAGCGACAAACAATAACCCAAATAGAATCATACCCTGATTTGGTCCTTGGTAACCCGGTGATGAAATCCATCCCAATAGAATCCCACTTCCAGTCCGGTACCTTCAAAGGTTGCAAAAGTCCTGCTGGTTTCTGATGCTCAGCCTTTACTCGACTGCATACATCGCATTTAGCTATATATTCTGCTATTTCTCTTTTCAGATTATTCCACCAAAATCTCCCCTTCACATCCATATACATTTTGGTATTTCCTGGATGAATGGAGTAAGGTGTTTCATGGGCTTCTTGCAGAATTAACTTCCTAAGATCAGGATCATTTGCCACACATACACGTTTTTCAAACCACAAGGTTCCTTGCTCATCTTCATGAAACCCCTTGGCTTTTCCTGCTCTCAAATTGGCTTTGATTTCTTCAATATCCTTGTCTCCCTTCTGAGCTTCACGTATATTGTCCATCAACTTCGGTTGTACTACCAACGAAGCTACAAAACCATCTGGTACCACTTCCAATCGGAGGTCCTTGAATGCCTTGCACAAATCCTCAGGTATTTCTCCTGCCGTGAGGCCATTCAAGTAAACCTTACGACTCAGGGCATCAGCTACTACATTAGCCTTTCCAGGATGATATTGAAGACTTAGGTCATAATCCTTGATAAGTTCTAACCATCTTCTCTACCTCATGTTCAATTCTTTCTGTGTGAAAATATACTTCAAACTTTTGTGGTCAGTGAACACTTCACATCTTTTTCCCATTAGGTAGGGTCTCCAAGTTTTTAGGGCATGTACTACTGAGGCTAACTCGAGATCATGAGTGGGATAATTTGTTTCATGCTTCTTGAGCTGTCTAGAGGCATAAGATGCCACTCTGCCTTCTTGCATCAGCACACTTCCCAGACCTTGGCGTGAAGCATCACAGTAAACTTGAAATTCTTTCTCTAAATCAGGTAAACACAGAACTGGGGCTGAAACTAGTCGTTTCTTTAGTTCCTGAAAACTGGCTTCGCACGCGTCAGTCCATTCAAATTTCTTCTCCTTCTTTAACAATTATGTCAGTGCCTTGGCGATTTTGGAAAAGTTTTCTATGAACCTTCGGTAGTATCCTGCTAGACCAAGGAAACTTCGTAATTCTCCAACATTCTTTGGTGGTTCCCAATTGGTTACAGCTGAGACCTTTTCAGGGTCCACTGCTATACCCTCCTTGGACACTATGTGTCCTAGAAATGCGACTTGTTCCAACCAAAATTCACACTTGCTGAATTTGGCATATAAATTATGTTCACGTAGTCTCTGCAATACTAGGCGCAAATGCTCTTCATGATCTTTGTGACTCTCGGAGTAGATCATAATGTCATCTATGAACACTACCACAAACTTGTCCAGAAAATCCATGAACACTTTATTCATCATATTCATGAAATAAGCTGGAGCATTGGTTAAACCAAATGGCATTACAGTATACTCATAAGAGCCATATCTTGTAACAAACGCTGTTTTTGGTATATCCATCTCTCTAACTTTCATTTGGAGATATCCTGATCGAAGATCAATCTTGGAGAACACACATGCACCTTTCAATTGATCAAATAATTCATTTATCTTGGGTAACGGATACTTGTTCTTGATGGTGTGTTCATTTATATCTCTGTAGTCTGTGACTAATCTCTGGGTTTGATCTTTCTTTTTGACGAAAAGGACTGGCGCTCCCCAGGGCGAAGAACTTGGACGGATAAATCCTTTCAGAAGGTGTTCCTCCAGTTGCTTCTTGAGTTCTTTCAGTTCATCGACGGCCATTGGGTAAGGTCTCTTGGCTATTGGTCCGGTACCCGGTTTTAGTTCAATGAGAAATTCCACATCTCTATCAGGTGGCATTCCTGGTAATTCTTCTGGGAATACATCTGGGTACTCTTGGACAATCATCACATCACCAAGGCTAACCCCCGTAAGAGAATTTAGCCTAACTTTCTTAAGTTCGAAAGTTGATCTGAATTTAATCTTTTGTTTTTCGGGGGTGGTGAGGGTGATAGCTCTGTTTGCACAGTCTATGATTCCTTCAAAACGGGTCATCCAATCCATTCCGATAATAACATCCAAACCTTGGGTTTCTAGGATGACTAAGTCTGCTGGAAAAAGGTATTTTCCAATTCTTAATTCTAACTGTCTACAGCCTGAATTTACTATCATCTCACCCCCAGGTGAACTCACTCTAATAGGTTTTCCTAAGCTTTCCTCGGCTAGCCCATGTTTGTTTACAAAAGCTCTTGATATGAATGAATGCGATGCTCCAGTATCAAATAAGACCAATGCTGGAAAAGAATTTAGCAGGAACTTACCAATCACAGCGTCGGGTTCATCATGAACTTCTTCCACGTTGAGGTGATTTACTTGTCCCTTTCGGAAAGGATTGGGCTTGGAATTTTCATCGGCCTTTCTCTCTGGGCAATCAGTAGCATAGTGTCCCGTCTTCTTGCACTTGAAGCAAGTCACATTAGACAGGTCTTTCTTCCCTTCAGTGTTAGGACGAGGATTTCCATTTCCATGATTATGGCCATGGTGATGGTTTCCCTTGAACCCACCATTATTTCCTTTATACCCTCCATTGTGGTTATGACCATGATACTTTTGGCCACTACCATTGTTGGAGTAGTTCCAGGGTTTATGGCCACTGACTTCTGAGGTGTGTGGTTTCTTGTGAGCCACTTCAGTGTTACCCTTACTTGCACCAAACTTCCTCTTCCTATTCTCTTCCTTTCTGATGTTATTGTCCAGGGTGATTGCCTGATCTAGCAGAATCTGATAGTTAGGAGCATATGCCACAGATAGAGGTATCTTTAGTTCTCCCCGAAGTCCATTTAGGAATTTGTCCTTCCTTTTTGCATCAGTGTCGATGTCTTCTGGTGCGTACCTTGATAGCGTACAGAATTCATCTATATACTCCTTCAGAGTTCTACCTCCCAGTCTCAAGCTACGAAACTCCTCCTTCTTCAGGTTCATTATGCCAGAGGAGATGTGAGCATTGCGGAAACCATCCTTGAACGCATCCCAAGTCATGCCATCCAAGGTATGGGTCACTTGATAGGTCTCCCACCCCATGGCAGCAGGTCCTTCCAATAGGTGAGCAGTGAACCTCACCTTTTCTGCCTCAGAACACTCACAGGTTACTAAGTCCTTGTTGACGGAACGGAGTCAGTCATCCGCCACTATGGGTTCAGTAGCAGAGGAGAACTTATTAGGTCTAAGCCTGAGAAATCTTGCAAGTCTGTCCACCGGAGGTGGGGGTGGTGGTGGATGGTTGTTATTGTTGTTGTTGTTGTTGGTTGCTGCAATGAACTGGGTCATCATGGTCATCAGTTGGGCTTGAGCTGCCATCAGCTGTTGCATAGTTTCGCTGTTGTCGGGATCACGACGTGGAGGCATCTGTGGGGTTTTTGCATGGATGAGTAAAAGATAGATAGATCTATAAGGAGAAACCTTTCTCATGCACAAAACAATCCAGTCAAGCACACCATCAAACCACACACCACTCATAAAACAATCAGCAAATAATTCAAAACCTTTGGTTTTAGGAAAACGGTATAAAATTTGAAAATAACTCGCGAGGTTCCGAGGATACAAGGGAAGGTACTGCCTTACCACAAGTTGGTAGGTCAATACAAGATCAAGACAATGTGGTGTATGATAAATGGTAGTCTCACTAACTAACTACTCGACCATATCCTCTTCCTCCTCTTCAATTTCCTGTATCTCGATTCCTTCATTTGCGAGTACATCCTTGAGTTCCTTTACTTCTTTCTCCAGGGCAAGATTCTTTTCTTGCAGCTCTCTCTTCTCAGTACGAAGCCTTTTATCAAGTCACTATCAGCCTCGAACTCGACTTCATTGCTCTCGAGTTCTGCCTTTTGTTCCCTGATGATCTTGTTCTTCTCTTGAACTCTTTTCTCTTGTCTACTGTACTTCTCCTCTTGTGCAGCGAATCTCTCTTCCTGTGCCTTAGTCACTTCCTCCTGAACCTTCATCTTCTCTTCGTTCTCCTTAAGTAAGGCACATAACTCATCGTTCTTCAGGAGCTCGGTGCGTCGATCTTCATATAGTTCAGTGACAAGGATTTCCAGTTCCTGGAAATAAAGGCTAAGGGGTTTTGCCTTGCCTCTTTCTCCGACATCATACAGGTAAGGTTCTCCATCTTCGTTTCTTCTTCCAAAGAAAATGGAGTAGTGGCCCCTCAACTCTAGGCTGTAGCGTCCACAGAGGCGCCCAATCAAATCTTGCATGACTAGATTGAGCCCTTTGTCTTTGGAGTCACTAACCATTTTGATCTCTAGTGGGGACTCCTCTCCACGTCCTGGTTGTGTTGCTTTTAATCCCCAGCAACCTTCTTTGATAAACTTCTTCAGAATGAAGCCTTTTATTTGGGGTAGTGGTAACCCTATCTTCTCGCCGATGTCGAGGAGGTAACAGCCAAAACGGGTGTTCTCGAAGTCCTCCGCAGTGGTGAAGTGAAAGCTCGTCATCCTTTAAGTAGGAAGGAAGGGAAATTAGAACAAGAATTGCATAAGATAAGGAAGTACTAGTTATGGAGTGTATTATTACTTTAGGGAGAATACTAAGTCAAAATCCTAAGGTGATCAACAGATATTAACAACTCTTCGTAAATTGGATTTTTCACTATAGTGAGAGAGACAGACACCCGGCCAGCCACTTATATTGTGGAACAGGTCTCATGTACGTGGACATGTAAAGTTTGTCCCGGGCCGCTTCATCCCACCATGCCGTTAGAATCCAACATACTTCAAAGATGGTAACATTATGACCAAAAGGGGCTTAACCAATCCTAGGGGCTCGAACCTACAGGCAACACTTTGCTCTGATACCATTTTGTAGCACCCCAACTTTTATTAAAGTTGGAACACCTGTGTTATGTGCTAGTCCCTGGATCACTGCCAGCACCACAGTACAAAATATAAAGTATCATTGCATAAGTATTAAATTGCTACAACGAGATCCAAAAATAATAGCCAATATGGCTTTATTACAAATTGCATAGCCATGAAGGCTAGCTAAAGTTCAAAGTTCACAGCGAAAGCAAAATAACATTGAGCCTCATCTTCAAGCATGCGCCACAGGCAGTCATGTTGGGTGTAGACTCGAGCAAATCATTCAGCATCTGAATTTCCTGCACATTGGAATATGCAGCCCCCGAAGGAGGTCAATACAATGATGTATTGGCAAGTGACTATGGTGGATAAATATACTGGCAAGTCTAACATCTATATGCATGTTTGGCTTGGTGGGGTTGAAGGCTATTTGCAGAAAGCAAGTTTTCTCCTATCATTTTGTAAAACACTTTTATTTCTCGAAGACTTGACACAGAGGGACAACGCCCAAGTGCACCCAAGATTCTTTCCTTAGTCAAATTTTACTTTATGAAAACAGTGTTGAGATTCTTCTGCCCATCCTTGTCCAGTTGCTCGAAGTAGTCCATTTCCGGGGACACGGCTGAGATCTCAGATTGTCGACTCTGCAGAGGTTGTGCACTTTCACCTTTAGACTCAATTTGTCCGAGAATTCCTATACACGCGGAGTGTATTATGGAAAGGAGAGAATTGAGACAAGAACTTTCAGAAGAAGAATGCAACCATACTAGCAAGACCCGTTCCACCTATCAACTCTACATCTGCTTGTCAAGCCGACAGGTTGCACTCCCCAACTTAATCATTCTAGACAGAGCCCATTGTCAAAAGGTTGCACGGGAAGCTTCTAAACTTGGAGGGACTTGGTAATCTCTTCGTTCCTGGGTGGCCATCCACAAGTGTACTTCTGGGTAACAACCACCATACTCATGGCACTAAATAGAATAGACATTCATCCTATGCGAAGACAACCACAAGCATAGTCCCAAAAGCCACTCAACATAAACCATATCAACCAATTCCACCCAGATGTGTATTTTAGATATTTTAATACTTAGAAACATTTCCATAACATGGCAATATTTTTATAGCATGGCTAAGAAACTAATAAAATCTTTTCATGGCTGCTTAGGGAAAAAGGGTGGCTACACACTACTAGGATATTTGTAAAATACCAACTAACTTAGCATTATAAAATAAATCAAAATCCCTATCATGCACACTACTCAAAACATACTACTTATGCATATAGAAAATATGGGATATTGTATGAATGTCACTTGCCTTGGTAACAGGAGGAACAAGCACAGCAAGAATAACAATCACAAGCAAGTCCTTCCTCTTCTTCACAATCTAGCACAAACAATGAATAACATAAATAACAACACCATATCATCACAACACTAAACAAAATCATGTATGCATGAATGATATGCTATGATGATCAGACACACTTATTAATAATTCTTATTTTCTGTCATTAATAAATGAAATATAATGTTTAGGTATTTCTTATTTTATTTATTAATCAAATAATTTGAAATAATTTAGTAAAACTTTGATTTCTATAATTACAACTTTTATTGTTTTTATGACATCTTCAATTTGGACATTTATTAATATTGCTGGACAGAAGGAAATTATACAATCTTAAAACAATTACATTTATTTCTAAATAATTTTTATTATTTAAGTTATTATTTTAATGGCCGAAATACTCCTCTGATAATTATTCAATTTATAATTTGTCAAAGGAAAAAACAAATGATGTAGAATTAAACTACATGAGCAGAGCTTTCCAATGACATAAAGTTTATTAAATTTGGACTTACAGATCAAAAGTTATTAATTTTGCAAGTTTTATCTATTTTCTGTTTTATTTATAAAATTTCCTGCGAAAAAGAAATTAAATGGGCTACGTGGCGTAATCTGATTGGTCGGTACCGCTTCGGCGCGGATCGGCTGCGAGAGCCGTCCGGTCTAAATTAAAATGGACGCGCGAGATTTAATCGATCTAGATCCATTGGATCTAGATCTAACGTTCCACGATTCGTTGACCAAAAACGGGCGGCGCGGTCACCGGAGACGCGCGGTGCGCGGCGGAGCCATGGCCGGCGTTTGCGCCCGAGGCGTGCTACGATGCTAGGAGGAAACGGAGCTCACCAGGAGACGCGTGACGTCGTGGGGAGGGCGATGGCGCGGTAGGGATGACCGGAGCGTCCTCGTCTTCCCGGAAGAGCTCGCCGGAGTTGCGCACGGCGTCGGTTTCTCTCGGTCGTGGATGGAGGCGGGGTTTTGCTGCAAAAAAACATGCTCCACCATGTCAACAAGATGCGGACGGCTCACAGGGAGCGAAGGGAGGTGGAAAGGAGGTCCGAGGTGACCGGGGTTGCTCGGGCGGCGGAGTTCTTACCGACGGCGACGGCGGGGTTGCGCGAGCTCGTGTGGGCAGCCTATGGGCTCTCGGGAGGTGAGATTTGGGGCAATCGGACAAGCACGGAGAGGGGTATTAGTAGGGGGAGGAGGCGAGGTAAGGGGAGCAGTAAATCGCTCGTAATCGTGCGAATCAAATCCGCCGTTTCCTGTCGGGGTCGGGGTGTGATTTGGGGAAGAACGTTTCCGCGGGGGTGATGACAGGTGGGTCCCACCTGTCAGCGTCTGCGAGCGAGCGCGCGGGGTACTGGGCCGCTGGCGGGCTGCTCGTCTACGCGCGCGCGGCAGATAGCTACGGGCCACGGCCCACTCGACTCAGAAATTCGATTCTTTTTATTTAAATTCTTTTCTGTTTTTAAATACTGATTTCAAATATGATTTTTAAACTTATTCAAAACATTTCAGAAAAATTCATAAAAATATGTTTTGGAAAGGTTGTTAAAAATGGAACTTTTTAACATTATTCTTGCCCATATATAAATTGGTAAAATTTTATTTATTAAAGGAGTTTTAAATAAACACTTTATGGAATTTGTAGATTATTTATATTTAAAATTAGAAGTTTTATTTAATGTTTTTGTGATGTATTCTTATGCTCAATGATGCATGATACTTGAATGCAAGTTTTTGAATTTTTGCAAAATTTGGGATGTTACACGACACTACTGTCGATCCCACGAATTCTCGTTGAGAAAAATATCTATTTTCTAAAGTGGACATCGACTATAATGTTTCGAACATATTAGGAGATTCTAAGACAGATTCTGACAGACCACACTTTATTTGAAATAGAGTATGATTATAATACCCCATATATCACCATATATGACATTATAATATTGTGAAACACATTTCCACAAGTCTTTTGTGTTGAAACCATAATTCAAAAATATTGTCCTTTGATCGAATCTTGTGAATACAATATTCACTAATCTTTCTTCTCAAAAACCCCATTTGATCTCTTATCAAATTAATTTCAGACTTATGATTTATCAGGCAAATACTCCTATTCACCAGTAATCATAGAAGAATTCGGATCAAGCAAAAACACCATTAATTAATCATTAAAAAATGACTCTCAATTAATTTCCTCTTGTATTGCTACTTCAATACTTCATTTCAAACTTAATCAATTCGGCACTCGAAATACTTAAATGGACCAAAATTATCCATTACTTCTTTCGTTGCCTTTATGACTAAATTCGATGGTGTTTGTTCTTTGGACACATAATTTTATCATTCCCGCTATTATAAATGTGTATCATAGGCATAATGTAATTGAGATGTGATGCAAATTACTCATAATATGAAACAACTGCTTTGTTTCATAACATAAAACAACTGATTTGCTCTACATGAATAATTATGTCTTGTAACATTCAAGACACCAAACTAGATCACACTCTCATTATTACAAAATGTCTTATAAAAAACTATTGATGATAACTAATATGATATCTCGAGGGCGTGAGCACTACTGGCCATGAACTTGCCATCACTTGTACACTGTCACGTCACCCTTCGCCGCATACTTGTGGTAGTTAGGACCTGTTTCACAAACAGAACAAGTATCAAATACTTCATCATATATCAAGAGGCGAATTCATAATTCTGTATGTAACATCCCAATTTTCAGAAAAATTTAAAACTTTGCATCCATGCATCATCATCATTAAACTTGTCATATGAATCACATAGAATTTGAATTTAATTATTTAAATATGTTTTAATTGACTTTATGTCCTTAAAATTGTTATGATCTCACTAGAATTGATCAAAGACTATGATTTAAGTCTACAGTACCACCCAGGGAAAGCCAACGTAGTGGCTGATGCCTTGAGCCGTAAGACTTATGTAAACGGACTCACGACAGGAGAATTGCCTGAAGATCTTTGTTACGGATTTAAGGACCTTCGATTGGAAGTGGTACCTGAAGGATTCATAGCATCCTTAGAAGTTCAACCTCTTCTAGTTAACAAAATCAAGACAGCTTAGTTAGAGGATAAAGCAGTAAAAGAAATCAAGAAGAACCTAAGCGAAGGTAAAGCCAGAGATTTTAGAGAAGATGAAGAAGGAACCGTGTGGTATAAAGAACGCATTTGTGTTCCTGACAATGCCGATCTCAGGAAGTTAATACTTCAAGAAGCTCATGACTCACCTTATTCCATACATCCGGGTAACACCAAGATGTATATGGATGTAAAGGAGAGGTATTGGTGGATAAACTTGAAGCGTGATATTGCTGAATACATTGCAAAGTGTGACGTCTGCAGTCGCGTGAAAGCAGAATACCAAAAACCAGCAGGGTTGCTACAACCCTTACCAGTAGCAGATTGGAAATGGGAACAGATTGGTATGGATTTCATCACGGGTCTGCCCAGGACTAAATCAGGGTATGATTCTATATGGGTTATAGTCGATCGTCTGACGAAAGTATCTCACTTTATACCTCTGAAGACTACTTACACTAGTGCCAAACTAGCTGACATCTATATGAAGAGGATTGTGTGTCTACATGGTGTTCCCAAGAAAATTGTGTCGGATAGGGGTACTCAGTTTACTTCCCATTTCTGGAATCAATTACATGAGTCTCTAGGAACTAGATTAGAGTTCAGCACAGCGTTTCATCCGCAGACGGATGGACAGACAGAAAGAGTAAATCAGATCCTAGAAGATATGCTGAGAGCATGCGCTCTAGATTATAAGTCAAGCTGGGATGATAATCTTCCATATGCCGAGTTCTCTTACAACAACAGCTACCAAGCGAGCATAGAGATGTCGCCATTTGAAGCCCTGTATGGAAGAAAGTGCACTACCCCACTACTGTGGAGTGGCGTAGGAGAACGTAGTTTGTTCGGACCAGACATAATCAAGGAGGCTGAGGAAAAAGTCAGGTTGATTAAGGACCGTTTAAAGATAGCACAATCCAGACAGAAAAGTTATGCAGACTCCAAAAGGAGAGAAGTCACGTATGAAGTGGGTGATCGAGTCTATCTCAGAGTTTCACCTATGCGGGGAGTTAAAAGATTTGGAATCAAAGGAAAGTTGGCACCTAGATTTATTGGACCTTTCAAGGTATTATCCCGCAAAGTAGGTCGCCTATGAATTGGAACTCCCGGAAGCACTTTCCGCGGTTCACAGTGTGTTTCATGTCAGCCAGCTGAAGAAATGTCACCCAGAAATGGCAGAAACACTGCTAAGAGATATGGTGCCACTAGAGGAAGTACAACTAGAAAGTGATCTCACTTATGAAGAAAAACCCATAAAGATTTTGGAGACCGCAGAGCGTGTCACCCGAACCAAGACCATCAAATTCTGTAAAGTACAGTGGAATCACCATTCAGAAGAGGAATCGACATGGGAAAGAGAAGATGACCTTAAAGAAGACCACCCTCACCTATTTGCTAGCCAATCCGAATCTCGAGGGCGAGATTCATCTTAAGGGGGTTAGGTTTGTAACATCCCAATTTTCAGAAAAATTTAAAACTTTGCATCCATGCATCATCATCATTAAACTTGTAATATGAATCATTAAAACTTTGTAACATAGAATTTGAATTTAATTATTTAAATATGTTTTAATTGACTTTATGTCCTTAAAATTGTTATTTGAATTTATAATAATGTTCCTTTTATTCTATTTTTACTTTAGACAAAAATAATGTCAAAAGGATCTATTTTTCATAAGCTTTTCAAATTATATTTTTATGAATTTTTCTGAGAAGTTTTAATATAGTTTTGAAATTGTTTTATACACAAAAGAATTAAAAACAGAAAAGAATTTTCAAAAAAGAAAAATGGAGTCGGGCCAGCCAGTGGGCCGAAGCCCACTAGCTATCTACCGCGCGCGCGACGCAATCCAGCCCGCCAGCAGCCCGTCTCCGCCCGCACGCGCGCGCTCTCTCTCTGGCAGGTGGACCCCACCTGTCATCCCCGTCCCGGCGACCTCTTCTTCCCCAAATCACGCCCACGACCTAGCCGAGAAACGGCCGAATCAATTCGTTGATTCCCGGCGATTTACTCACCCAATTAACTCGTTGTTGCCCCTATAAGAACCTCCTCGACCCCCTCTCCTTTTTGCCCCAAGCCCCGTACCCCGAGAGCCACCAGGCCACCCACGAGCATCCCCGGAGCTCCGCCGTTGCCGACGGCAAGTTCAACGAACTCCGGTGAGCTGCGACCTCCTCGAGCCCTCTCTTCACTCCCAATCGTTTCGCTTTGTCAGTGCGCACCTTAGTGACAAGGTCTCGTGTTTTCTTACGCAGCCAAACTCCGTGTCCGTGCTCACCGACGAGAACCTCCGCCGTGCGCATCTCCGGCGAGCGATTTCGAGAAGAGGAGGACGCTCGGCTCTTCTCCACCGCGCCACCAACCTCGCCGCGAGCTCCTCTTCGTCAGGGTATGCCTCGCTATCCTCGTAGAGCAGTAGAACATAGGTTGCGCGAACGCCGGTGATGGCGCTGCCGTGCGCCTCGGTCGCCGGAGCTCCTCCGGTCGACAGCGCCGCTCGGTTCTGGTCGACTAGATCTGGATCGTTAGATCTTCCTTGCACGGCCAGGATTAGATCACTTAAAATCCCGAACCGGTACGCCGCGTCAGCGCCACGTCCGCGCCGCGTCAGCTCCGTGTCAGCGCCACATCAGATTTATTTTCTGAATTTTTATTAAATCATTTAATTTGGCAGTTTTGCAGAAAACCCCCTACATACTGTTTTCATCATTACTTTTTATCTGTTTAACCAAATTTAAATATTTTTATATATTTGAAATCCTTAGAACCAGTAGAACACTTTGTAATCATTAGTTTTCTGTTTTGACACATATAAAATTTTCAAAAAAAATTGAGAGTAGTTTTAGTGTTTTTGACATAACTTTAGTTAGAAAAAATATTTTTGAATAAATCAAATTGCTAACAACTTGTTTAGATGCCCTCTACCCAAATGTCAATATTAAAAAATCTGATTTTGAAATTTTATTTAAGTGAACTAAAGTCCTTGTCATTACCCATTATTCATGATTAAATAAATAGAAACAAATTAAAAATTTATTCATGCATATATCATGAAAATCCAAAGAGATACATTTATTTGTTTCTTGATGTTGGAAATAAATTGTTGCATCTCATCTCATGCATAGCATATAATTTTTCTTTGTATGAACCTTGCTTGTGTGCTTATGTGTGGCTCTTTATTTTTTTTATTAGACTATTCGGAGGGAAACGAGAATCTTTGCAACTGTAACTGCTGCACTCCCGGTTGCCAAGGCAAGTGGCACACCCCCATAAAAGTCCAATTATTTTTCTATGCATGAGTAGTTTGTTTTCTAAGCATGTGTAGGATAGTATTGCTATGCAAGCCATGTTAGACCTCTTTATTCCTGTGTCTAGGTTCCTATGAAAATACTTAGTAGAATAGTAATGCTATGTAAAAACTATTTTGATGAAAAAGATAAAGTCTACTAAGTTTTAATCAAACACCTGGGTGGAATTGGTTGCTTGGCTGTATGTGTTGTGTGTTGTTCCCAGGGGATTTACCTGTGGAATATTCACTTGTGGATGGCCACCCAGGAGCAAAGGAATCTGAAGAACTCCAAGTGAAGATTGCTTCTCGTGCAGCCATTGCCAATATGGGCTCTGGCTTGATCAACTAAGCTGCGTGGACTCTCCCCGGCCTGACAGGTGGTGGTAGAGGATTTGTAGGTGGAGCGCGTCAGGCCAGAGTGGGAGGGGAAATGTTTCTGAAAGATCTCGTTTCATTCTTTCCTTTCCTTATCACAAATGGTGTGAAAAGGGTAACCTGGGTTGAATGGGTACAATGGTGAACGTGCACAACCTCTGCAGAGTTAAAATCTAAGTACTTAGCCGTGTCCCCAGAAACGGACAATTGAGCAGCTGAACGAGGACGTCAACAGAGGATTCCACCATTCCAACTTCAAAAATATAAAACTTGATGGGTGAACAAGGGTAGAATGTGACCGTGGATTTCATGCCACGGATGTCTCGAATAGAAGAAAAGTGTTTTCCAAAGAGTTAGGAAAAATTGGCTTTATGTAAAATAGCCTTGAGCTCCACCAGCCAAATAAGCATATAGGTCATAGAGTTATTCCTCTAAGTGTCCACCATAGTGTCACTTGCCAGCTCCATTTTAATGGTTCTGACCCACGTTGTTGCAATATATATCTTATTGCAGACTGTCCTGATGATGAGTGAAAACTTTACTAAGGGTTTCGAGTCTTCAACCAACATGCTCGCCTGTGGCACATGATGATGATTGGGGACTCCATGAAGAACAAATTTTCCGATGTTTACTCTGTTCACTGCTAGCTTTATGCTATGCAAATTTGTAATGAATATTTTCTAAGTCTGGATCAGCGTTGTAATAAATTGATACTTTGTTGTGATATTACATCGTAACTGTGTGTGCAAACGAATCGATCCAGGGATTTGCACTATACACAGGTATCTGCCATATTTTAGGTGCAGGTACACTACACTGTATATATCAAATATATACCTGTAGCATCGAAGATCTCTCCTTCGATGGAATCAACTTTCTGAGATTTGAATTCAGACACGAACTTGTAGAAGTTCATATCGTCGGCCTTCAAAATGTACTTGCGCACATGCTTCTCATAGCTAGGAGGTAGAGATATCAGGACAATCCGAATGGCACAAGAATCTGCCATCCAGTAATCGAAGACCATCGTCAGCTGGAAGTAGATGTCATACAATCTCTTCAAATGTGTCTCCAGACAGGTATGCTCCTCCATATGAATGGTATGGAACATTCTAAGCTGCCTGAATTGCTCACGCTTTAATTCATCCCCGAAGTGTGTTTTTATCGCATCAATCATGACGCTTGGCTCCTTGCGTCGAAATAACTCTTTCAACTCAGGTGCTAGGCATACAGTAATGGTGATCTCCACTTCGATGAATATGTCTCGACGCCTACGGAAATCATCTTCCTCCTCCTCGCTAGCAGAATCCCCTGGTCTTTCTCCTAACGGTTCATCGAGAACATACATAATGTTCTTGTGTTCGAGGATGTTTCTAAAACCCTTGTACCATCTGATGAAGTTGGACCCGTCGGCTTCTAAGGTAGCATCCGGGCTCTTGAGGAAGTAACCGAAGTATAGTTGCGTAGTCTGCAAATGTGATCGCAAAAGAGGTAAGGTAAACTTTATAATATATAGGTGAGTTTTAGTTTTATAATCACATTATCTAAACACACCACACCAAGATTATTATCCCTAAAAATAATAATGGCGATTACACGACCCTCATCCACCACACCACCCCCGATCATCACGGCCGGCATCATAGCTTCAAAGGTGGACATAAAATGTCGATCACAACAACTCTGTGACTCGTGCTTGATCTTTCGATCTTCCCGTGTTCCGAGGCCATATTTCTGGATATGCTAGGCTCGCCAATCAAACCTCGAAGACCCTGCGTGTGCAACATGGCTTACACCCACTGTATGCGAACGACGAGATGTGTGACACCCGATCATCACGGCCTGCCTCATAACGTAGAACTTTCTTGGTGGTGCGCAACGAGGGAGAACACAATTTTGGTATTTGTTAGGGATCATCCTACTCAAGATGCTACCGTTGTATATCTAGCATATAAGCAATCAATAGGATGCACACCCAACAGCACACAATAATGATGCAATGAAGTGCGATGTGACATGGTCGATGCGCCTGGACCTTCATGGCGCCATGTGCCTGGCCCCCGGCGCCCCGGCATGGCTCCGAGTCTACGGAGCCCTCCATTGCTTCCGACAGTACGAGTAATATCAAAACTTACCGTAACCATGTCACATAAAATAACGCCTCTACAAAACAAAGTTAGACACCTCTAGCTTTATATAGTTTTGCAAGTTTTACGTGGCATATAGGCTTATTCGTAAGAGAATCGCTTCCCTACCTACGAACTTTGTACCACAACGTCGATCGTATAATTGCATGTTTAAGCATCCCTTTCGGGCCCTCCATTGAAAATGCTTTGCCGACTAGAGAGAGAGAAACAGACACCCGCCAGCCACAGATACGGTGCAAGCTGTATGTCAGTAGTGGAACCGGTCTCGCGTAAGCGTACGCGTAAAGTCGGTCCGGGCCGCTTCATCAACTCAATACCGAAGGGATCGCAAGTGCACGCTAGAGGGTAGCAAATATAAGAAAGACGTCCTCATTCAACATGAGTTCTAACCGTACCAGCAGTACTACGCATAGACCGGCTCTGATACCACTGAAGGGGTTACGGTGCAGAAAACAATAATTTTTCTAGCGTAGGAAACCCTAACTTAGCCAGGATCTATCTATCTAGTACATGTGATAACGGTGGCGGAACAGGCTACATTACCTCCATGTAGACCGATAGCGGGGATTACGCTCCCGCACAAGCGTTGACGATGAAGTCGTTCGTAGCCGACCTCGAGGTCGCGGAGAACTTGCCGCGATGACGAAGACGATGACGCCGGGGTGTCGACGATGACCTGCGTCGATGGGCGTCGGGCGGAAGATGGCGAGGCGCCGGCACCAAGGGGGGGGGGGTGCGCCGGCGGCTGAGGGGGGGTGGCGCGACGGCTGCAGGGGCGAGACGACGTCGCCAAGGCTCCTCAAAAAGAGTTACCTCCGAGCACTCGCAAACATACGGAGCTTAACGACAACCCCCGGTCATTCAGATCCAGCTGAAATCGCAGGGGTAGAACTTATCTGGAATCCCGCAGGGCAACGGCGCCCGACGATATAGCTTAGGTGTAGAGAGGGGGCAAAACGGGCGGAGAAGCAACTCAGTCGGCCTGCTATACAATTAATTGTATTTTCCAATGAATTAATCCAATTAATATGCCTTGCTATATAAAGGGGGGAGGAGGTGTGCAAACTCCCTAGCTCCCCCATGTGGGACTAAAGGAGGAGAGGGAAGGGGGGGGGTGTTCGGCCGAACGCCCCATGGGCTGGCCCCCCTCCTAGTCCAACTCGGACTAGGGGGCCCAAGCCCCCCTTTCCTTGGTGGTGCGGCTCCCCCCTCTTGGGCCCTCTTAGGGCCCATGTAGGTGGGAGCCCCCTTTTCTCCTTTACGTAATTAATATTAAATTAATATAAAATATAATTAATTCATAATTAATATATTTAAATACTATTAAATATCCCGTGACTCCGAAACAATTTCCGAACCACCCGAACAACTTTCGTACATTTCTAGAACTCTTCCAGACCTTCCCAGAACTCCTTCCGGACCACCGGAACTCTTTCCGGATCATTTCTCTCTCTCCAACAAAAACCTATATTATTCCTGGCGTCGCTAAGAACTTAAGTTTGTTACGCTACGGTTCGAGAACACTCCAGACATGGTCGAGACACTCCGCTCACCAATGACCGTCAGGGATACCTGGATGTATATGACGGCCCCTGTGCATTCTACGAATATCATCGTTTGTAACATCCCAAATTTTGCAAAAATTTAAAACTTGCATTCAAGCATCATGCATCATGAGCATAAGAATACATCACCAAAAATATTAAATAAAACTTCAAATTCTAAATATAAATAATCTACAAATTCCATAAAGTGTTTACTTAAAACTCCTTTAATAAATAAAATTTTACCAAATTATATATGGGCAAGAATAAGGTTAAAAAGTTCCATTTTTAATAACCTTTCCAAAACATATTTTTATGAATTTATCTGAAATGTTTTGAATAAGTTTAAAAATCATATTTGAAATCAGTATTTAAAAACAGAAAAGGATTTAAATAAAATTATTTGAATTTCGAAGCAAGTGGGCCGTGGCCCGTAACTATCTACCGCGCGCGCGTAGCCGAGCAGCCCGCCAGCGGCCCAGCGCCCCGCGCGCCCGACAGCAGACGCTGACAGGTGGGACCCACCTGTCATCACCCCCGCGCCAACGTTCTTCCCCAAATCACGCCACGACCCCGACCGGAAACGGCAGATTTGATTCGCACGATTACGAGCGAATTACTGCTCCCCTTACCTCGCCTCCACCCCCTACTAATAGCCCTCCTCGCTCTCGTCCGATTGCCCCAAACCTCACCTCCCGAGAGCCCATAGGCTGCCCGCACGAGCTCGCGCCATCCCGCCGTCGCCGTCGGTAAGAACTTCACCGTCTGAGCAACTCCGGCCACCTCGGACCTCCATTCCACCTCCCCTCGCCCCCTGTGAGCCGTGCACATCGAGTTGACATAGTGGAGCGTTTGTTTTTGCAGCGAAACCTCACCTCCGTCCACGACCGAGAGAAACCGACGCCGTGCGCAACTCCGGCGAGCTCTTCCGGGAAGACGAGGACGCTCCGATCTTCAGCACCGCGCCATCGCCCTCCCCACAACGTCGCGCATCTCCTTGTGAGCTCCGTTTTCCTCTTAGCGTCGTAGCACACCTCGGGCGTGAACGCCGGCCATGGCTCCGCCGCGCACCGCGCGTCTCCGGTGACCGCACCACCCGTTTTTGGTCAATGCACCGTGGACCGTTAGATCTAGATCCAATGGATCTAGATCGATTAGATCTCGCGCGTCCATTTTAAGTTAGATCGGACGGCTCTCGCAGCCGATCCGCGCCGAAACGGTATCGACCAATAGGATTGCGCCACGTAGCCCAGTTTATTTCTTTTCGCAGGAAATTATATAAATAAAACAGAAAATAGATAAAACTTGCAAAATTCATAACTTTTGATCTGTAAGTCCAAATTTAGTAAACTTTATGTCATTGGAAAGCTCTGCTCATGTAGTTTAATTCTACATCATTTGTTTCTCCCATTGACAAATTGTAAATTGAATAATTATCAGAGGAGTATTTCGGCCATTAAAATAATAACTTAAATGATAAAAATTATTTAGAAATAAAAGTAATTGTTTTAAGATTGTATAATTTCCCTCTGTCCAGCAATATTAATAAATGCCCAAATTAAAGATGTCATAAAAACAATAAAAGTGGTAATTATAGAAATCAAGGTTTGACTATATTAATTCAAATTATTGAACTAATAAATAAAATAAGAAATACCTAAACATAAAACTTCATTTATTTATGACAGAAATAAGAATTACTAATAAGTGTGTCTACTCATCATAATATATCGTTCATGCATACATATACTTTGTTTAGTGTTATGATGATTTGGTGTTGGTATTTATGTTATTCAATTGTTTGTGCTAGATCGTGAAGAAGAGGAAGGACTTGCTTGTGATTGTTATTCTTGTTGTGCTTGTTCCTCTTGTTACCAAGGCAAGTGACATTCATACAATATCCCATATTTTCTATATGCATAAGTAGTATGTTTTGAGTAGTGTGCATGATAGGGATTTTGATTTATTTTATTAATGCTAAGTTAGTTGGTATTTTGCAAATATCCTAGTAGTATGTAGCCACCCTTTTTCCCTAAGCAGCCATGAAAGGATTTTATTAGTTGCTTAGGCATGCTATAAAAAAAAGTTGCCATGTTATGGAAATGTTTTCTAAGTGTTAAAATCTAAAATGCACTTCTGGGTGGAATTGGTTGTTATGGTTTATGTTGAGTGGCTTTTGGGACTATGCTTGTGGTTGTCATCGCCTAGGATGAATGTCTATTCTACTTAGGGCCATGAGTATGGTGGTTGTTACCCAGAAGTACACTTGTGGACGGCCACCCAGGAACGAAGAGATTACTAAGTCCCTCCAAGTTTAGAAGCTTCCCGTGCAACCTTTTGACAATGGGCTCTGTCTACAATGATTAAGTTGTGGGAGTGCAACCTGTCGGCTTGACAAGCAGATGTAGAGTTGATAGGTGGAACGGTTCTTGCTAGTATGGTTGCATTCTTCTTCTGAAAGTTCTTGTCTCAATTCTCTCCTTTCCATAATACACTCCGCGTGTATAGGATTTCTCGGACAGATTGAGTCTAAAGGTGAAAGTGCACAACCTCTGCAGAGTCCACAATCTGAGTTCTCAGCCGTGTCCCCGGATATGGACTACTTCGAGCAACTGGACAAGGATGGGCAGAAGAATCTCAACACTGTTTTCATAAAGTAAAATTTTACTAAGGAAAGAATTGTTGGTGTACTTGGGCTTTGTCCCACGGTGCCAAGTCTTCGAGAAATAAAAGTGTTTTACAAAATGATAGGAGAAAACTTGCTTTCTGCAAATAGCCTTCAACCCCACCAAGCCAAATATGCATATAGATGTTAGACTTGCCAGTATATTTATCCACCATAGTCACTTGCCAATACATCATTGTATTGACCTCCTTCGGGGGCTGCATATTCCAATGTGCAGGAAATTCTGATGCTGAATGATTGGCTCGAGTCTACACCCAACATGACTGCCTGTGGCGCATGCTTGAAGATGAGGCTCAATGCTATTTTGCTTTCGCTGTGAACTTTGAACTTTAGCTAGCCTTCATGGCTATGCAATTTGTAATAAGGCCATATTGGCCATTATTTTGGATCTCGTTGTAGTAATTTAATACTTATGCAATGATACTTTATATTTTGTACTGTGGTGCTGGCAGTGATCCAGGGACTGGCACATAACACAGGTGTTCCAACTTTAATAAAAGTTGGGGTGCTACAAAATGGTATCAGAGCAAAGTGTTGCCTGTAGGTTCGAGCCCCTAGGATTGGTTAAGCCCTTTTTGGTCATAATGTTACCATCTTTGAAGTATGTTGGATTCTAACGGCATGGTGGGATGAAGCGGCCCGGGACAAACTTTACATGTCCACGTACATGAGACCTGTTCCACAATATAAGTGGCTAGCCGGGTGTCTGTCTCTCTCACTATAGTGAAAATTCCAATTTACGAAGAGTTGTTAATATATGTTGATCACCTTAGGATTTTGACTTAGTTTTCCCCCTAAAAGTAATAATACGCTCCATAACCAGTACTTCCTTATCTTATGCAATTCTTGTTCTAATTTCCCTTCCTTCCTACTTAAAGGATGACGAGCTTTCACTTCACCACTGCGGAGGACTTCGAGAACACCCGTTTTGGCTGTTACCTCCTCGACATCGGCGAGAAGATAGGGTTACCACTACCCCAAATAAAAGGCTTCATTCTGAAGAAGTTTATCAAAGAAGGTTGCTGGGGATTAAAAGCAACACAACCAGGACGTGGAGAGGAGTCCCCACTAGAGATCAAAATGGTTAGTGACTCCAAAGACAAAGGGCTCAATCTAGTCATGCAAGATTTGATTGGGCGCCTCTGTGGACGCTACAGCCTAGAGTTGAGGGGCCACTACTCCATTTTCTTTGGAAGAAGAAACGAAGATGGAGAACCTTACCTGTATGATGTCGGAGAAAGAGGCAAGGCAAAACCCCTTAGCCTTTATTTCCAGGAACTGGAAATCCTTGTCACTGAACTATATGAAGATCGACGCACCGAGCTCCTGAAGAACGATGAGTTATGTGCCTTACTTAAGGAGAACGAAGAGAAGGTGAAGGTTCAGGAGGAAGTAACTAAGGCACAGGAAGAGAGATTCGCTGCACAAGAGGAGAAGTACAGGAGACAAGAGAAAAGAGTTCAAGAGAAGAACAAGATAATCAGGGAACAAAAGGCAGAGCTCGAGAGCAATGAAGTCGAGTTCGAGGCTGATAGTGACTTGATAAAAAGGCTTCGTACTGAGAAGAGAGAGCTGCAAGAAAAGAATCTTGCCCTGGAGAAAGAAGTAAAGGAACTCAAGGATGTACTCGCCAATGAAGGAATAGAGATACAGGAAATTGAAGAGGAGGAAGTGGATATGGTCGAGTAGTTAGTTAGTGAGACTACCATTTATCATACACCACAATGTCTTGATATTGTATTGACCTACCAACTTGTGGTAAGGCAGTACCATCCCTTGTATCCACGGGACCTCACGAGTGGTTTTCCAAACTTTTATATCGTTTTCCTAAAACCAATGGTTTTGAACTGTTTGCTGATTGTTTTATGAGTGGTGTGTTGATTGATGGTGTGCTTGACTGGTTTGTTTTGTGCATGGGAAAGGTTTCTCCTTATAGATCTATCTATCTTTTACTCATCCATGCAAAAACCCCACAGATGCCTCCACGTCGTGATCCCGACAACAGCGAAACTATGCAACAGCTGATGGCAGCTCAAGCCCAACTGATGACCATGATGACCCAGTTCATTGCAGCAACCAACAACAACAACAACAACAACAACAATAACAACCATCCACCACCACCCCCACCTCCGGTGGACAGACTTGCACGATTTCTCAGGCTTAGACCTAATAAGTTCTCCTCTGCTACTGAACCCATAGTGGCGGATGACTGGCTCCGTTCAGTCAACAAGGACTTAGTAACCTGTGAGTGTTCTGAGGCAGAAAAGGTGAGGTTCACTGCTCACCTGTTGGAAGGACCTGCTGCCATGTGGTGGGAAACCTATCAAGTGACCCATCCCTTGGATGGCATGACTTGGGATGCATTCAAGGATGGTTTCCGCAATGCTCACATCTCCTCTGGCATAATGAACCTGAAGAAGGAGGAGTTTCGTAGCTTGAGACAGGGAGGTAGAACTCTGAAGGAGTATATAGATGACTTCTGTACGCTATCAAGGTACGCACCAGAAGACATCGACACTGATGCAAAAAGGAAGGACAAATTCCTAAATGGACTTCGGGGAGAACTAAAGATACCTCTGTCTGTGGCATATGCTCCTAACTATCAGATTCTGCTAGATCAGGCAATCACCCTGGACAATAACATCAGAAAAGAAGAGAATAGGAAGAGGAAGTTTTGTACAAGTAAGGGTAACACTGAGGTGGCTCACAAGAAACCACACGCCTCAGAAGTCAGTGGCCATAAAACCTGGAACTACTCCAACAATGGTAGTGGCCAAAAGTATCATGGTCATAACCACAATGGAGGCTATAAAGGAAATAATGGTGGATTCAAGGGAAACCATCACCATGGCCATAATCATGGAAATGGAAATCCTCGTCCTAACACTGAAGGGAAGAAGGACCTGTCTAATGTGACTTGCTTCAAGTGCAAGAAGACGGGACACTATGCTACTGATTGCTCAGAGAGAAAGGCCGATGAAAATTCCAAGCCCAATCCTTTCCAGAAGGGACAAGTGAATCACCTCAACGTGGAAGAAGTTCATGATGAACCTGACGCTGTGATTGGTAAGTTCCTCCTTAATTCTTTTCCAGCATTGGTCTTATTTGATACTGGAGCATCACATTCATTCATATCAAGAGCTTTTGTAAACAAACATGGGCTAGCCGAGGAAAGCTTAGGAAAACCTATTAGAGTGAGTTCACCTGGGGGTGAGATGATAGTAAATTCAGGCTGTAGGCAGTTAGAATTAAGGATTAGAAAATATCTTTTTCCAGCAGACTTAGTCATCCTAGAAACCCAAGGTTTGGATGTTATTATCGGAATGGATTGGATGACCCGTTTTGAAGGAATCATAGACTGTGCAAACAGGGTTATCACCCTCACCACCCCAGAAAAACAAAAGATTAAATTCAGATCAACTTTCGAACTTAAGAAAGTTAGGCTAAATTCTCTTAAGGGGGTTAGCCTTGGTGATGTGCTGATTGTCCAAGAGTACCCAGATGTATTCCCAGAAGAATTACCGGGAATGCCGCCTGATAGAGATGTGGAATTTCTCATTGAACTAAAACCGGGTACCGGACCAATAGCCAAGAGACCTTACCCAATGGTCGTCGAATGAACTAAAAGAACTCAAGAAGCAACTGGAGGAACACCTTTTGAAAGGATTTATCCGTCCAAGTTCTTCGCCCTGGGGAGCGCCAGTTCTTTTTGTCAAAAAGAAGGATCAAACCCAGAGATTAGTCACGGACTACAGAGATATAAATGAACACACCATCAAGAACAAGTATCCGTTACCCAAGATAAATGAATTATTTGATCAATTGAAAGGTGCATGTGTGTTTTCCAAGATCGATCTTCGATCAGGATATCTCCAAATGAAAGTTAGAGAGATGGATATACCAAAAACAGCGTTTGTTACAAGATATGGCTCTTATGAGTATACAGTAATGCCATTTGGATTAACCAATGCTCCAGCTTATTTCATGAATATGATGAATAAAGTGTTCATGGATTTTCTGGACAAGTTTGTGGTAGTGTTCATAGATGACATTCTGATCTACTCTGAGAGTCACAAAGATCATGAAGAGCATTTGCGCCTAGTATTACAGAGACTACGTGAACATAAGTTATATGCCAAATTCAGCAAGTGTGAATTTTGGTTGGAACAAGTCGCATTTCTAGGACACATAGTATCCAAGGAGGGTATAGCAGTGGATCCTGAAAAGGTCTCAGCTGTAACCAATTGGGAACCACCAAAGAATGTTGGAGAATTACGAAGTTTTCTCAGTCTAGCAGGATACTACCGAAGATTTATAGAAAACTTTTCCAAAATCGCCAAGGCACTGACAGAATTATTAAAGAAGGAGAAGAAATTTGAATGGACTGACGCATGCGAAGCCAGTTTTCAGGAATTAAAGAAACGACTAGTTTCAGCCCCAGTCCTGTGTTTACCTGATTTAGAGAAAGAATTCCAAGTATACTGTGATGCTTCACGCCAAGGCCTGGGAAGTGTGCTGATGCAAGAAGGCAGAGTGGCGTCTTATGCCTCTAGACAGCTCAAGAAGCATGAAACAAATTACCCCACTCATGATCTCGAGTTAGCCTCCGTAGTACATGCCCTAAAGACTTGGAGACCCTACCTAATGGGTAAAAGATGTGAAGTGTTCACTGACCACAAAAGTTTGAAGTATATTTTCACACAGAAAGAATTGAACATGAGGCAGAGAAGATGGTTAGAACTTATCAAGGATTATGACCTAAGTCTTCAATATCATCCTGGAAAGGCTAATGTAGTAGCTGATGCCCTGAGTCGTAAGGTTTACTTGAATGGCCTCACGGCAGGAGAAATACCTGAGGATTTATGCAAGGCATTCAAGGACCTCCGATTGGAAGTGGTACCAGAAGGTTTTGTAGCTTCGTTGGTAGTACAACCAAATTTGATGGACAATATACGTGAAGCTCAGAAGGGAGACAAGGATATTGAAGAAATCAAAGCCAATTTGAGAGCAGGAAAAGCCAAGGGATTTCATGAAGATGAGCAAGGAACCCTGTGGTTTGAAAAACGTGTATGTGTAGCAAATGATCCTGATCTTAGGAAGTTAATTCTGCAAGAAGCCCATGAAACACCTTACTCCATTCATCCAGGAAATACCAAAATGTATATGGATGTGAAGGAGAGATTTTGGTGGAACAATCTGAAAAGAGAAATAGCAGAATATATAGCTAAATGCGATGTATGTAGTCGAGTAAAGGCTGAGCTTCAGAAACCAGCAGGACTTTTGCAACCTTTGAAGGTTACGGACTGGAAGTGGGATTCTATTGGGATGGATTTCATCACGGGGTTACCAAGGACCAGATCAGGGTATGATTCTATTTGGGTTATTGTTTGTCGCTTAACCAAAATAGCTCACTTTATACCCGTGAAGACCACCTATACCAGCGCAAAGCTAGCTGATATTTACATGAAGAGGATTGTGTGCTTACACGGCGTCCCCAAGAGTATCGTGTCTGATAGAGGGACCCAGTTCACTTCCCATTTTTGGAAGCAGTTGCACGAGTCACTGGGAACTAGATTGGAGTTCAGTACAGCATTTCATCCGCAAACGGATGGTCAGACCGAAAGAGTAAACCAGATTCTAGAAGATATGTTAAGAGCGTGCGCGCTCGATTATGGGTCTAGTTGGGATGACAACCTACCCTATGCCGAGTTCTCTTACAATAACAGTTATCAAGCTAGCATCGAGATGGCACCTTTTGAGGCTTTATATGGGAAGAAATGCACAACCCCATTGTTGTGGAGTGGTGTAGGAGAACGAAGTTTCTTTGGACCTGATATAATCCAAGAGGCTGAAGAGAAAGTCAGATTAATTAAGGATAGATTGAAGGTAGCACAGTCCCGCCAGAAAAGCTATGCGGATTCTAAACGTAGGGAAGTCGCCTACGAGGTGGGTGATAGAACCTATCTTAGAGTGTCGCCACTCAGGGGTGTGAAGAGGTTTGGAATTAAAGGAAAGTTAGCACCTCGGTTTATTGGACCTTTTAAGATCCTGTCCCGTAAGGGTGAGGTGGCATATGAGTTGGAGTTACCCGAAACTCTGTCTGCGGTACATAATGTGTTCCATGTCAGTCAGCTGAAGAAATGTCACCACGAAATGATGGGAATTCCTCTGAAGGATACTGTACCCCTTGAAGAAGTACAATTGGAGAGTGATCTGACCTACAAAGAGAAACCCATCAAGATATTGCAGACCGCAGAAAGAGTCACCCGTACCAAAACCATCAAGTTCTGTAAAGTCCAATGGAACCATCACACTGAGGAAGAAGCCACCTGGGAACGAGAGGACGACCTCCGAGAAGACCATCCACACCTATTTGCTAATCCTTCCGAAGCTCGAGGGCGAGCTTCCTCTTAAGGGGGTTAGTCTGTAACATCCCAAATTTTGTAAAAATTTAAAACTTGCATTCAAGCATCATGCATAATGAGCATAAGAATACATCACCAAAAATATTAAATAAAACTTCAAATTCTAAATATAAATAATCTACAAATTCCATAAAGTGTTTACTTAAAACTCCTTTAATAAATAAAATTTTACCAAATTATATATGGGCAAGAATAAGGTTAAAAAGTTCCATTTTTAAGAACCTTTCCAAAACATATTTTTATGAATTTTTCTGAAATGTTTTGAATAAGTTTAAAAATCATATTTGAAATTAGTATTTAAAAACAGAAAAGGATTTAAATAAAATTATTTGAATTTCGGAGCAAGTGGGCCGTGACACGTAACTATCTACCACGCGCGCGTAGCCGAGCAGCCCGCCAGCGGCCCAGCGCCCGCCAGCAGACGCTGACAGGTGGGACCCACCTGTCATCACCCCCGCGCCAACGTTCTTCCCCAAATCACGCCACGACCCCGACCGGAAACGGCAGATTTGATTCGCACGATTACGAGCGAATTACTGCTCCCCTCACCTCGCCTCCACCCCCTACTAATAGCCCTCCTCGCTCTCGTCCGATTGCCCCAAACCTCACCTCCCGAGAGCCCATAGGCTGCCCGCACGAGCTCGCGCCATCCCGCCGTCGCCGTCGGTAAGAACTTCACCGTCCGAGCAACTCCGGCCACCTCGGACCTCCATTCCACCTCCCCTCGCCCCCTGTGAGCCGTGCGCATCGAGTTGACATAGTGGAGCGTTTGTCTTTGCAGCGAAACCTCACCTCCGTCCACGACCGAGAGAAACCGACGCCGTGCGCAACTCCGGCGAGCTCTTCCGGGAAGACGAGGACGCTCCGATCTTCAGCACCGCGCCATCGCCCTCCCCACGACGTCGCGCATCTCCTGGTGAGCTCCGTTTTCCTCTTAGCGTCGTAGCACACCTCGGGCGTGAACACCGGCCATGGCTCCGCCGCGCACCGCGCGTCTCCGGTGACCGCCCCGCCCGTTTTTGGTCAATGCACCGTGGACTGTTAGATCTAGATCCAATGGATCTAGATCGATTAGATCTCGCGCGTCCATTTTAAGTTAGATCGGACGGCTCTCGCAGCCGATCCTCTCCGAAACGGTATCGACCAATAGGATTGCGCCACGTAGCCCAGTTTATTTCTTTTCGCAGGAAATTATATAAATAAAACAGAAAATAGATAAAACTTGCAAAATTCATAACTTTTGATCTGTAAGTCCAAATTTAGTAAACTTTATGTCATTGGAAAGCTTTGCTCATGTAGTTTAATTCTACATCATTTGTTTCTCCCATTGACAAATTGTAAATTGAATAATTATCAGAGGAGTATTTCGGCCATTAAAATAATAACTTAAATGATAAAAATTATTTAGAAATAAAAGTAATTGTTTTAAGATTGTATAATTTCCCTCTGTCCAGCAATATTAATAAATGCCCAAATTAAAGATGTCATAAAAACAATAAAAGTGGTAATTATAGAAATCAAGGTTTGACTATATTAATTCAAATTATTGAACTAATAAATAAAATAAGAAATACCTAAACATAAAACTTCATTTATTTATGACAGAAAATAAGAATTACTAATAAGTGTGTCTACTCATCATAATATATCATTCATGCATACATAAACTTTGTTTAGTGTTATGATGATTTGGTGTTGGTATTTATGTTATTCAATTGTTTGTGCTAGATTGTGAAGAAGAGGAAGGACTTGCTTGTGATTGTTATTCTTGTTGTGCTTGTTCCTCTTGTTACCAAGGCAAGTGACATTCATACAATATCCCATATTTTCTATATGCATAAGTAGTATGTTTTGAGTAGTGTGCATGATAGGGATTTTGATTTATTTTATTAATGCTAAGTTAGTTGGTATTTTGCAAATATCCTAGTAGTATGTAGCCACCCTTTTTCCCTAAGCAGCCATGAAAAGATTTTATTAGTTGCTTAGCCATGCTATAAAAAAAAGTTGCCATGTTATGGAAATGTTTCTAAGTGTTAAAATCTAAAATGCACTTCTGGGTGGAATTGGTTGTTATGGTTTATGTTGAGTGGCTTTTGGGACTATGCTTGTGGTTGTCATCGCCTAGGATGAATGTCTATTCTACTTAGGGCCATGAGTATGGTGGTTGTTACCCAGAAGTACACTTGTGGACGGCCACCCAGGAACGAAGAGATTACTAAGTCCCTCCAAGTTTAGAAGCTTCCCGTGCAACCTTTTGACAATGGGCTCTGTCTACAATGATTAAGTTGTGGGAGTGCAACCTGTCGGCTTGACAAGCAGATGTAGAGTTGATAGGTGGAACGGTTCTTGCTAGTATGGTTGCATTCTTCTTCTGAAAGTTCTTGTCTCAATTCTCTCCTTTCCATAATACACTCCGCGTGTATAGGATTTCTCGGACAGATTGAGTCTAAAGGTGAAAGTGCACAACCTCTGCAGAGTCGACAATCTGAGTTCTCAGCCGTGTCCCCGGATATGGACTACTTCGAGCAACTGGACAAGGATGGGCAGAAGAATCTCAACACTGTTTTCATAAAGTAAAATTTTACTAAGGAAAGAATTGTTGGTGTACTTGGGCTTTGTCCCACGGTGCCAAGTCTTCGAGAAATAAAAGTGTTTTACAAAATGATAGGAGAAAACTTGCTTTCTGCAAATAGCCTTCAACCCCACCAAGCCAAATATGCATATAGATGTTAGACTTGCCAGTATATTTATCCACCATAGTCACTTGCCAATACATCATTGTATTGACCTCCTTCGGGGGCTGCATATTCCAATGTGCAGGAAATTCTGATGCTGAATGATTGGCTCGAGTCTACACCCAACATGACTGCCTGTGGCGCATGCTTGAAGATGAGGCTCAATGCTATTTTGCTTTCGCTGTGAACTTTGAACTTTAGCTAGCCTTCATGGCTATGCAATTTGTAATAAGGCCATATTGGCCATTATTTTGGATCTCGTTATAGTAATTTAATACTTATGCAATGATACTTTATATTTTGTACTGTGGTGCTGGCAGTGATCCAGGGACTGGCACATAACACAGGTGTTCCAACTTTAATAAAAGTTGGGGTGCTACATCGTTGAACCATAAACATGATATTCATTCCCTTTGTTTGTGTGATACTACCTTGTCCGAGATATGATCGTAGACACACCGATGTCTTTGTTGTATCTCGTTACCGACAAAGGTTATTAACTCGTCTATGATATTACATATCAATGACCTAGTCATAAGCTGCCCAGCTATATAGATGCAATCTCACCGAGTGGGCCCAGAGTATCTTTCCATTACAAGAATGAACAAATCCCGCTCTTGATCCTTACGTCACGATGCTCTTTCGGAATACCCAAGATGGACACCGTTATTGTCATGCTATATAAGACACAACGTTTGATGCTCTCAAAGCACCCCTACGAAGCATAATAAGTACGGTCTCACGGTCTAAGGAATAAGCTATCATATTCTTATCTATTGCAAATGACAAACATCGTAATACGATCTTATTGCAATACTTTGCGTATGTCCATCATCTTATTCAACTAACAAGATGACGCCACTGTCAAACGACGTCATTGTCCTTTATCGGGAAACTCGATCAACTGTTGCCCAATGGACTAGCTCATATAGAGGCTTGCTAGGGACCTGGTTGTCTATGTATTACACGTGTATTAATAATTCCGATTAATACAGTTATAGCATAATACACAAACCTATTATAAACTTACGAGATAATGCAATAAACAGTACTTATTTATTTGCCTCTAGGGCATATCTCCTTCAGATGACACTTTGACCGTCTTGCTGCTGTCAGTCGGATGGACCTGGTGAGTCGTTGTGTCATCGTTCGTGTTGAAGGCGGCATCCTTGGCTGGCTTCTTTCGGGGTGGAAAGACGGTCTTGTCGTTGTCGGCTGATATGGCCTTGAAGTGCTCTTCGACCCCGAAGAACTCGGAAATCCTGCTGAACTCGCGGTCGCAGCTGTTAAAGCGGTTGAAGTCGCCGCGCACTGTGATTACTCCTTTGTGTCGTGTTATGACTCCCAAGAATCGGGGGTAGTCACTTCCTGAAGAGTAGTTCGTAAAGGGGGTTGAACACGGAGGTCAAGACCCTCGAGGGGCACCGCGACGTTGCTCGCCGGACCCGAAGACGACACGCTCACGACAGAGATAGACACCAGCCTTTACCCAGGTTCACGACCCTCGTGAGGAGGTAAGACCGCTACTCCTACTTGTCTGTATTAGATGATGGAGGTTACAGTACAGTGGAGTTTGCCGGAGGCCCCCTTGAGGCAGTTCTTGCCTGGGGAGGGAAGCGATGGTCTTCTTCCTCCTCCAGCCAAGGGCTATCCTAACAAGAGTTGCTAGGGTTTACAAGGGTTGTAGACCACAAAGAGACGACCTATGCTACGATGGATGTCTTGTCCCTTTTATAGGCCCCTCTGGCGCTCTCCTTCGGCTTGGCCTTCACGTGGCTCCCACACGGCAGAGGCGCGGTGGAGTAGGAGTCCACCGTAGTCCGTTTGTCCATGGACGCGGTCCATCGTTGATAAAGGTGGGCGCGGTGGCCGACAGGCGGCCGACCGCGCTGTACTGCCCGCAGAGAGGACAGTCTCTGAGGTGGAGCCCGCGATGACGTTCTCCGTTGGAGGGTTGCGCCGTCCACCTGCTTTATCGCCAGAGTAGAAGGTCCTGGCAGTTGCGCAGCAGGCGGAGCCGCTTTATTGACCCCTTTATCACCAAAACGGAAACGGGGGAGATTGTGTTACCACGTGGGCGTGGCAGAGGTCACGTGTGTCCTGCCGTACTTCCTTGGGCGCGACGTTTCCCTTCAGGCCTGAGGAGGCCTGAGGGGGGTTCCTGTTGGATTTCCTTGAGGCGCTGGCGCCTCGGGAGGGTCCCTTGAAGTGAGGGATCCCCTGAGGCCCTCGTTTCCTCTTCAGGCCCTCGAGGGGAATTGCCTCTCGAGGGTCCCGCCAGGCGGTGATGCCTGGTCCTTAGCCGTTTTGTCTGACTGGCAAGTGTGCGAGGCCTGGGGGGAATGGGCTCTCCATACCCATGTTCCCACTGGGCCGACAGTAGCCCTCGGGCCCATGATGGGCACGGTTGAGCCCATGGGCTCAGGCGAAGCGTCGTGCGCCCTTAGTGCCCAGCCGGCCCGAGCCACGCGACACTCGGACGAATAACGGCCTCGCACGATCCGGGGCGCGAGTTGTGGGGGGTCCCACCACGCCCCGGTAACTGATCCTTGAGGGGATGCAAAGCCCAAGCGTTGTGGCTGAGTGTCGTTACCGTTTCCAATTCTTCTCGCAGAGATTTTCGCTTCCCAGAGCTCTCCGCCTCCGCTCTCTCCTGCGAATATCCATTCTCCATCTCCTTCAATCCTCCGTACCCACGATGATGGGCCCAGTCAAGAGCAAGAGCAAAGTCGCTGCGGGGCCTTCCTCCCAGGCAGAAGCCCTAGAGGTAGTGCAGGGCGCGGCTCTCGTGGGGGCGCGCATGGATCTTCAGGCGTTGGAGAAGATTCACCACCTGGTCGCGAGGCAGACCAACGAGCATGGCGCCAGCGCGCTTCAAGCTGCTCGACTCGGGAGATTTCCCCAGGGGTTTTATCCCATTTTTCTCCATGCCATCACCGCCGGCTGGTGCCGCCGTACTCGCCTTTCCTGGAGGCGGTACTGGAGTTCTATCAAATCCAACTCCTCCATCTTCACCCAAACTCCGTGCTCATCCTTTCTATCTTCACCTATCTCTGCGAGGCTTATCTGGGCGTTTGCCCTTCAGTAGCGCTCTTCCGGAACTTCTATTCGCTGCGGTGCACGGCTGCCGGCGAGCGATCTGGATGCGTCTCTTTCCGTATTGCGGACGGCATGGGGAGCGTATACATTCCCATGTCATGGAGCGGAGACAAGTCTGTTACGGCCCTGCTCAAGAAGGTGGGGGACTTCCGTCAGAGGTGGCTGCTTATCGGCGTCAAGTCGCCCTGTGCGTTCCTAGACGTCCCGGAGGCGCCGCCCGTGAAGAACTCTCATTGGTGCAAGTATTCCCTTCGCGGCGCAAACAACGCACACCTGGTGGGGCGTTTGGAGTATCTCCGGGAGGAGGGCCTCACGGGGCAGCTAGTTGTGGCGGACTTTGTGCAGTGCCGCATTGCTCCTCTTCAGGCCCATGATCAGCCGATGTGGATGTACACTGGCCCCTCGGACCCAATGCGGCTTCACCCTGAGGATCATGACTCGGATGTTGTCAACACCATCTTGAACATCCTATTTGCCAATTCGGAGGTTCCCGGGAAGATCGCCGGCTCCGTGCGACCTCTGCGTTAGCTCCCTCTGGGCGACCGCATGGACATCTTGGACGGAATGCCAGACTTCACCCCGTATGGTCTGGCGGGGGTGAGGGATGAGGTGGTCACCTCATCGATGCATGAAGTCGTTGGTATTGACTCTCCATCAGCCTCCCGTGCCTGGAGTGACGAGGAAGAGGCCGTGATGGGAGGGGCGTCCCCCATGAGGCTTGAGCCCTTCACCGACGAGATTTGCGACATATCGTCCGGTGACGACGACATCTTCGCGCCCCGTGGTGGAGGCGACCGAGGAGGGGAAGGCCCTCGAGACAGGTGCTTTGCCAGGGAGGCGCGAGCCTCGCACCAAGGCCGTGGTGGATCGCTCTGGGTGAGGCCCTCTGACATCCCCTCCAAGAGGAAAACGGAGACGCCTCTGGGGGGATCAGGCGCCACGACCACTCCTTCCTGGCGCTCTCCCGGCCTGGCATGGGTCGATGCCGGTGCTTCCCCTTCAGGGTGAGTATTCACGGCTCCTGGTCATTCTTGGCTCTTGGTTTTTCCGTCTGTTTCGCCCTCTCTTGAATGTCTTTTCTTGGGCTTTTTGCCAGCGATCTTGTGCCTGCGTAGCGCCGCAGGCTTTGCAAGGCAGCAGACGTGAAGAGGGCCACAGCTGAGGCAGTGGTCGACGAAAACATGAGGCCTGCGGAGACGGCCACTTCGGGCCCTGCTGAGGGGGCGCCTCATGTAGAGGCGGCCGCGCTCCCGGTGGGGGTGGCAGTGCCTCAAGCCGAGGAGGGCGCGCCACGCCAAGGGGCCTCTACACCGCATCTCGAGCCTCGGGTGGTGGAAAGTGCGGAGGAGAAGGCTTCCACGCCGCCTCGCGTTCCCACTCCCCTTTGCGCGGCTACGCCTCCGCGCGGGGCTACTCCGCCCCACGAGCCGACACCGCCGCGCGCATTGACGCCAACGCGTGCGACATCTCCACCGTGCACGCCTGCGGCTCCTACGCCGCCCGCGGAGGAAACGAGCGAGTCGCCAGCGGGCGCAAGTGCGTCTGTCGGAGGGGTTTCTCCTCTCCTCCTCGCTCCGCTGGAGAAGATGAGCGCCTCACCGGCCCGAGCACCGAAGTAGAGGCAGGCGCGGACGGAGGCGGAGCTGCGCCTAGCCCCCGAGTTCGACCTGGGGCCGGGCTCGTGGGACCGGACACCGCGGCTGGGCCTTCGTCTAGTCAAGAGCTGGTCCTCCGAGGCTGGGATTGGAGCGTGAGACGCCGCGAGGTGGCTTTTGGCCTGGTGCGGGAGTCCTTGGAGGGCCTGGAGGCTCACCTCGCCCTCGAAGAACTCGCTCAGCAGCAGGAGGAGCTCGCGAGGTTGTGGGTGTCCTTTCATGCGGCGGTCGAAGCGCGCCGGCTGGAGGATGCGGCGCTGCAGGCCGCGCGTGAGGAGGCCACCCGCTTCGCTAAGGAGATTCCCGAGGGGGCCATCCGCGACGCCGCAGATCTTCTTGAGCCTCTTCAGGCAGAGCGCGACGCCGCGGCGGAGCTCCTGCGAGAGGCCACATCTGAGCGCGAGACGATGGAGGGCTCGCTGGCGCAGAAACGCCGCGGGCTGGGCCAGCTGGAATCCCAGATGCCTTTCGCCAAGAAGATGAAGGCGGCTGAGAAGGCCCTCGTGGAGCACGAGAAACAGCTCCGTCGGTCCCTCTTGCAGAAGTACCGCGCTCAGGTCCGGAAGCAGGAAGACCGCATCAAGGCCAAAAATGTTGCGGACGCTCAGCAGCTCGATGAGCTTGAGAAGGCTAACTCCAAACTGGAGCGCCGCCTCAAGAGCGCCAAGGCTGGCCGGCGCCGAGCGGAGGAAGCCCGCGACGAAGCCGTCCACGGCCCCGACTCCTTGGCCAAGGGTATGGAGGAGCAGGTGGCTCCGGCGATGGAGCGGGTGGTGGAAACGCTGGTCTCGGCCCCGGTGGCCAGCGCGCTCGCGAAGCAGTGCGAGCACTTGTTCGAGGCTTTGGTCACGCGCGGCAATGAGCTCGCGGCGCAGATCGGTGCGGATCCGCCGCACACCTGGGACCGAGGCCACGATGGTGCCGCAATGCACTTGGCCTACTTCGACCGACTCTTCGCGGCGCTTGAGGGCCCTGTCGCCCAGCTCCGCGAGATGATCGAGGACGAGAGTCGGCAGCTCCTGGGGGTGGCAGTTGATCGCATCTTCACCAACCTCAAGCTCCTCACACGAGGCTTCGATCTCTCTTTCGTGACAGAAGCGGCTCAGGGTGAGGACGCGCAGCGGGTCTCCGGTTCCCTTCACGAGCAAGTTGACGCCTTCTGCAACCGCTTCAGGCGCGTGGAGGCTGCGGCTGAGGATAGCGAGGAGGAGGCCTGCTCTGCCGAGGTTGAAGAGGGTGTCGCGGAGGAGGTCCAAAGCGGCGCTGCTTCCCCCTGAGACTCTTTTTATTGCGCCTGCGAGCGCTTGTATCTGAAACAACTGTGTGTTTAGATTTCTTAAGACCTTTTGGCCTGTAATATACTCTTTATTGCTGTTTAATTCGAGCTTGTTTGCCCCCCGTGAGGTCTCTTTGGACTCATGTTCATGTCTATTTGTTCTCTGCGTCGGTAGGTCCCATCTCTTCGTGCCATGACTCTGCCACTTCGGTATGCAGGAGCAATGACTCCGCAAGGCCGGGGGAGTTTAGGCCTAGGAGAGGTAAGAGCCCTGAGTCGCGATGCTCAGGTGCCCCCCTTAGACGTGCGAGTAGTCCATGAAGCGTAAGGGAAAGCGAAGTCGCTTGAGGCGCAAACGTGCGCTAGGGGGAGAAAACGCTCTTAAGGCGTGGGTGCGAGACTTAGCTTCTCGAGGTTTTCGCCTTGCAGAGGCTTTTCGCCTGGAAAGGTTGCCCACTTGAGGGGTCGCTCCCGGATGCCCCTTCAGGCTCGTGGGGGATTTTTTCCCTGCAGATATTAGAGGGGCGAACCCAAACGCTGGAACACAGTTCACGGGACTCGTGCGCGCTTATAGGTCCCCTCAGGCGTTCCTTGCGAGGAGAGTAAGTACCAAGGTCCTCTGTAGAGATGGCGTGTTTGTGGGATCTTGCCCTCCAGCCAGAGCTTGGATTTGCAGTGTTGCAGGTGTGTCATTTGAGGCACTGGCACCATACTCAGCCCCCGCTCGCGAGGTACGCATGTGGAGATATATAAGCGCACACTTCAACAGAGTAATGCGAAAATAAAACTCACCAAATACATTACAAAGCGGCGCCGAGGCGCTAAGTTCACTTGGGAACGAAATTGAGTCATTATGCTTGGGGTTGCCAAGTTAATGTTTTGACCATGTCGAGGCATGGGGACCACCCATTAGTGGCAGAGACTCTCAACGGCCTGAGGTGGCTCGTTAAATCGAGAGCTCGGAGGGTTTCCCCTCGAGAGAAGCCTTTGGAGCTTGGCGGTTTAAGCCGTGAGCTTTTAACCTCTAGAGACAAAGATGCTTGGAGGTTGAGCCATAGGCTGCCTCTTCCGCTAGAAGTCTCAACGTGACAATGATCACGGTTGCATTTGTTCCCTTAGGACACAAAAATGCTTGGGAGGTTTAAGCCGTGAGCTTTTAACCTCTAGAGACAATGATGCTTGGAGGTTGAGCCGTAGGCTGCCTCTTCCGCTAGAAGTCTCGACGTGACAGTGATCACGGGCGTGACAATGATCACGGTTGCATTTGTTCCCTTAGGAGACAAAAATGCTTGGGAGGTTTAAGCCGTGAGCTTTTAACCTCTAGAGACAAAGATGCTTGGAGGTTGAGCCGTAGACTGCCTCTTCCGCTAGAAGTCTCGACGTGACAATGATCACGGGCGTGACAATGATCACGGTTGCATTTGTTCCCTTAGGAGACAAAAAATGCTTTGGATGTTTAAGCCGTGAGCTTTTAACCTCTAGAGACAAAAATGCTTGGAGGTTGAGCCGTAGGCTGCCTCTTCCGCTAGAAGTCTCGACGTGACAATGATCACGGGCGTGACAATGATCACGTTTTTAATTTGTTCCTTGTGGATACAAAGATTTGTGAGGTTTAAGACTTGAGCTTTTAACCTTCAGGGACAAAAGGTGCTTGGAGGTTGAGCCGTGGGCTGCCTCTTTCGCTAAATGCCTTAACGCGACAATGATCACGGGTAGAACTTGCGTAGGTGCATGATGTTCCATGGATTCTTGACAGGGACGCCGTCTTGCGTCTCGAGGCGAGCCGCGCCATGCCTGGCGATGTGGGTGACCCTGTAGGGGCCTTCGCACATCGGGGCCAGCTTGTGGAGGCCTTCCCTGGAGAGGATTCGCTTGAGGACGAGATCGCCTGCCTCCAGGGTGCGTGAGCGCACGTTGCGGCTGTGGTAGCGTCTCAGGTCCTGCTGGTATTTGGCCGCCCAGAGGGCGGCGCGGCGTCGTAGCCCTTCAAGGAGCGGCAGGTCGTCGTTGTGGAGCTCCTCTTGCTGGTCCTCGTTAAAGGCAAGGACCCGTGGGGATCCATGCTTTATCTCTGTGGGGAGGACTGCTTCGGCTCCATAGACGAGGGCGAACGGTGTTTCCCCGGTGGGCTTGGGTGGCGTTGTACGGATGGACTATAGCACCGAGGGGAGCTCGTTGATCCAGCCCTTGCCGTGGCCCTTGAGGATATCGAAGGTCCTGGTCTTTAGGCCTTTGAGGACCTCTGCGTTTGCGCGCTCAGCCTGTCCGTTGCTTTGCGGATGGGCGACTGAGGCGAAGCAGAGCTTGATGCCCATTCTTTCACAGTAGGCTCTGAAGATGTCACTGGTGAATTGTGAGCCGTTGTCGGTGATGATGCGGTTAGGCACTCCGAAGCGGCAGACCAGGCCTCTGATGAATTTCACCGCCGCGCCTGCTGTGATTGTGCGTGTCGCCTCCACTTCAGGCCATTTTGTGAACTTTTCAATGGCCATGAAGAGGTAATGATATCCACCTTGCGCCGTTGGGAAATGTCCCAGGATGTCCAGCCCCCAGACCGCAAACGGCCACGAGAGCGGAATGGTCTGTAGTCCCAACGCTGGTTGGTGGATTTGCTTGGCGTGGAATTGGCAAACTTCACATGCTTGAATGATGTCCATTGCATCATGAAGTGCTTGAGGCCAGTAGAAGCCGCTCCTGAAGACTTTGCCTGCGAGGGTGCGGGCGCACGAATGGTGGCCGCATTCCCCGTTGTGGATTTCCTTGATCAGAAGTTTGCCTTCTTCAGGAGGGACGCATTTGAGCGTGATGCCGTTTGGGCGCTTGCGATAGAGAATTCCTTCGAGGATTTGGTACGACTTTGCTTGGCGGGCAATTCGCTCCGCTTCAACGTCTTCCTCGGGAAGGAGCCCTTTGTGGAGGTAATCTTTGATCTCGTCGATCCATCTTGTTTCTTGGTGCACCGCTGTGAGCAACAGACGCTCCCCTGTAGGGGGCCCGCAGCCTGGAGCCCCGCTTGCAGGTGGTGGCGGGAGCGCTTCGTCTGTGCTTGCAGGTAGGGCCTCTTGGGGCTGCTTTATGGATGCCTTGACGAGCCTTTCTTCAAAGACACCTGGCGCCTTAGCCTGCCTCTTTGATGTGTGCTTGGCGATGTCATCAGCCTCTTGGTTTTCCTTTCTTGGGATGTGCATGAGCTCCATTCCCCTGAAGTGCTTCTCAAGCCTACGAATCTCTTCAAGGTATGCGGCCATGTGGTCGTCCTTAGGCTTGTAGCTTTTGTTAGAGAAGTTGACGAGCAACTGGGAGTTGCCCCTGATGAGTATATGCTTGACGCCTAGGGCGATTGCGGCGCGAAGGCCGGCAAGCAGGCCTTCATACTCAGCGATATTGTTGGATATCTTGTCGATTCCGAAGCACAGTTGGACTGCGTAATACAACTTGTCGCCTTTGGGTGAGATCGGGACTACGCCTGCCCCGCCGTGGCGACAAGCAAAAGCTCCGTCTAACTTCATGGTCCAGTGGCTGGGCATTGCGGCTCAAGAGGGATCTTGCTCTTCTCCCAAAGGCTCTTCAGGGGTTGGGTCAGTCCATTTGGCGACGAAGTCAGCCAGCGCTCTTCCTTTGATTACCCTTGTGGTATCGAAGCGCAAATTGAATGGCTGTAGCTCTATGTTCCATCCTGCGACACGATCTGTTGCGTTTGGGTTGCGCAGTATTTGCTCCAGGGGAAAAGAGGTGACCACTGTGATGGGGTGCCCCTGGAAGTAGTGTCGCAGCTTTCTTGAGGCGATGAGGAGTGCGAGGAGAAGCTTCTGCTGCATTGTATACCGCTCATGAGCATCACGCAGTACTGTGCTGACGAAGTAGACTGGATGCTCGACGATGGTAGTTCCTGTAGCCTCGGCGTCTTTTGACTGAGGTGGCTCAGCTTGGCCCTCGAGGGGGTTAGCCTGGGCCCCGAGGGGGTTGGCCTCGAGGGGGTTGGCCTCGAGATGGTTGACCTGGGCCTCGAGGGGGTTTGCCTCGAGGGGCTTGTCCTGGGCCTCGAGGGGGTTGGCTTCCTGAGGCTCCTTGGCAGGATTTCCTTGCAGCGGTTGGCTTGGGGCGAGCCTCTCTTGGGGCTTTTGGCCTGGCGGTGGGTTTGTGAGGGCTGCCCTTTCGTCGAGCTCCTTATCAGGAGGCTTTTTCTTTGGAGTGGTTGCACTCTTCTTGTGGAGTACTGGCTCTTCTCTTTCCACCACAAGGACAACACTAGCTGTTTGCGGAGTAGCTGACAAGTACAGCTTCAGGTGCTCGCGAGGCCTTGGGCGACCATTACTGGTGGGCTGGCCAGATACTTCTTCAAGTCCTCAAATGCTTTTTCAGCTTCAGGGGTCCACTTGAAAGTGCCCGTTCTTTTCATGATCTTGAAGAACGGCAGGGCTCTTTCACCGAACTTGGAGATGAATCGACCCAAGCTGGCCATGCAGCCTGCTAGGCGTTGCATGTCCTTGAGCCTACGTGGAGGTTGCATGTCTTCTATGGCCTTGATTTTGTCTGGGTTTGCCTCTAAGCCACGATGAGACACGAGGAACCCAAGCAATTTGCCTAAAGGTACTCCAAAGACGCACTTGGCGGGGTTAAGCTTGATGTTCACCTTGCGCAGTCTGGCAAAGGTTTCTTCAAGATCTCCGAGGAGAGTATTTCCTTCTCGTGATTTCACGACGATGTCATTGACATATGCCTCGGCGTTCCGCCCCATTTGCCCGCCTAGGGCTATCCTCATCAACCTCTGGAAAGTGGCTCCGACATTTTTTAGGCCGAAAGACATGCAGACGAAGCAATACACACCGCACGGGGTGAGGAAAGCCGTATTCTCCTCGTCCTCCTTAGCCATCTTTATCTGGTGATAACCAGAGAAGGCATCGAGGAAACAGAGGAGGTCGCAGCCTGCCGTGGAGTCCACAATCTGGTCAATTCTGGGCATGGGATAAGGGTCTTTGGGGCAGGCCTTGTTTACATCAGTGTAGTCGACGCAGAGACGGCCTCCTCCGGCGGGCTTTGGGACTACCACACCGTTGGAGAGCCAAGTGGGGTGCGCGACTTCGCGAACGACTTTTGCCGCTTTGAGCTTCTCGACCTCCTTGACTATGAATGCTTTCTTCTCGGGGGCTTGCTTTCCTGCTTTTTGCTTGACGGGGCGCGCGTTTGGGCACACGTACAAGTGGTGCTCGATCACCTCCCTCGGTACACCAGACATATCTGACAGTGTCCAGGAGAACATGTTAGAGTTTGCCTGGAGGAAGGCGACGAGCGCGCTTTCCTATTTGGGTGGCAGCGCGGCGCCAATGGTGACCCTAGCCCCCGACCCTTCAGCCCCCGAGCTGCTGGAGTTCAGAGAGATCTTCTTTGTAGCAGCTGCCTCCTGGGAGAACAACTGCTTCTTCTTATTGGGTCTCTCGAGAGGCTCTAGGTCCTCTTCTGCGGGGAATGCCATGGCGGCGGTCTTGTAGGCCGTCTCAACGGCGCGCGTAGCGTCTAGAACATGCCCACGGATGGTGATCGTGCCAGCGCTGTCGGGGATCTTGACCATGTTGTAGGCATGGTGCATGGCCGCCATGAACTTCGCGAGCGCGGGGTAGCCGAGGATGGCATTGTACGGCAGGCCGATGTGTGCGACATCGAAATCGATGTGCTCGGTGCGGTAATTTTCCTTGCTCCCGAAGGTGACGGCAAGCCTGACCTGGCCTAGAGGCTCGATCGAGCCACTGGTGACCCGTGAAGGGCCTCGAGGGCATGAGCCGCTCGTAGGGCACTTGGAGCGCTTCGAACGTATCTATGGAGATAACGTTCAGGCCTGCTCCAACATCGATGAGAGTCTTGGAGACAGCCACGTTGTCGATGGTGGGGCTGCAGACCAGCGGGAGGGTTCCAACAGTCTTGGTGGACTTGGGATGGTCCTGAGCGTTGAAAGCGATGGTGTACTGCGACCACTTGAGGGGCCTGGAGGTTTCCGTGCTTGGGAAGGCGGCGTTGAGCTTGCGGGTGAACTTCTTGAACTGGTTGTTCGACTTTGGCGCCTGCGCCCCCCCCCGAGGATGCAGGCAATGGCGCCTCTCAGGGCTTGGTAGCCGCCATCTTCCTCGTCAGGGAGGTTGCCGTTCTTTTCTGCGGCGTTGGCCTGATTTCCAGATGGTTTCTGGTAGCCGCTCTTGCGTCCGCTCCCGCGGTAGCCACGGCCTCGGCCACGGCTGCCACTGCCCTCTGCTTGCTCGCGCTCCTTGCTCAACCTTTTAAGGTCGAAGCAGGACTCTGTAGAGTGGTCGCGCCTGTTGTGGTAGATGCAGAAAAGGCGGTGGTCATCTCTTCTCTCTCCAGGCTCGGGGGAGTCCCTGCGGGTGCCCTTCGCGTCAGGCTCTGCCGCGAGAACCGCGGTGGCCTTGCGCTTGGGCCCCTCCTTCTTCTTCTGGCTCTTGGACCCCTCAGCGTGATCGTCCCCTCTCGAGGACATCTTGACGAAGAGGAGTCCCTCTTCAGCCTTGGCGCACTTGTCCGCCAGGTCGAACAGCTTTACCACAGAGGTGAGCTTGTCGTGGATGCCCAGCTTCTCGAGCATCCTGCTGTTTGTGACGCCCTCACGGAATGCGGCGATGACTTGGGTGTCAGGGATGTTCGGGATCTTGTGGCGCACTTGGCTGAAGCGCTGGATGTACTTGCGGAGCGTCTCATCCTTCTTATGCACTACAGCGCGCAGGTCGTTGTGGGTGAGGGCACGCTCGTATGTCCCCTTGAAGTTGGAGACGAACTGCTTGCATAGCTCCTCCCAGGAGCTCACGGAGTCCTTAGGGAGGTTCAGGAGCCATGACAGCGCAGAATCGCGAAGCACGTGGGAGAACCAATTGGCCATGACCTTGTCATCTCCACCCGCAGCTTGGATGGAGGTGGTGTAGAGCTGCAGGAACTCGATGGGGTTGCTGGAGCCATCGTAGCCCTTAGGGAGAGCAGGCTTGAACTTTGGGGGGCCGACCACGCGACGCAGAAAACGGGTGAACCCCATGCAGCCTGAGGCGTACGTGGCGACCCTGTGCTGCAGCGCGCTGCGGTTCTGCTGACCCGCCTGGCCGATCTCCTCCACGAGCCTGTTCTGGCGGTTTCGCTGGAGCTCCATCCCCACGCGAGCGTCGGGCGCAGTGCGCTGCACGATCAAGCAATCGTGTGGCGAGGACGCGTGCGAAGCAGCCCTCTGCGCCGCAGCCGGTGCAGGTCCTGGAGGTGGCGGAGGCACGTTTGTCGTGACCGTGCCCGCGAGAGAGGGGTGCAGGTTGGACTGCGACGAAGCAGGGCGCGTCGTGGCGATGTCGACGAGGTGGTTGAGGTGTTGGAGCCACTGCTCGTGGGCCTCAGCGGTGTGCAGGTAGCGGAGAAGCTCCTGCGCCATGAGCAGCGCGGTGTGGGGCGTAGGGTCTGTCCTCCTCGGGCCCGAGCCGCTCGGGTGCTGCGTCGGGTGCGACGACTGCGCGTCCTCCTGATGCTCGGAGTCGCGTTCCGGCGCCTCGGCATGAGGGCCGGAAGGGACGCGCTCTTCGTGACTGGGTCGTCCCCGCCGTGCGCGGGTGTTCGCGGTGCCCGGCGGCTTCCGCGCTCCTTCAGGCGCGTGTCGGTTGACGCGGGCGACGCGGGCGGGGCGGGTGTTCACCATGGCGCGGAGACGAACTCGAAGGTTGTTGACGCGCCTGAACCCCCTACCTGGCGCGCCAAATGTCGTGTTATGACTCCCAAGAATCGGGGGTAGTCACTTCCTGAAGAGTAGTTCGTAAAGGGGGTTGAACACGGAGGTCAAGACCCTCGAGGAGCACCGCGATGTTGCTCACCGGACCCGAAGACGACACACTCACGACAGAGATAGACACCAGCCTTTACCCAGGTTCACGGCCCTCGTGAGGAGGTAAGACCGCTACTCCTGCTTGTCTGTATTAGATGATGGAGGTTACAATACAGTGGAGTTTGCTGGAGGCCCCCTTGAGGCAGTTCTTGCCTGGGGAGGGAAGCGATGGTCTTCTTCCTCCTCCAGCCAAGGGCTATCGTAACCAGAGTTGCTAGGGTTTACAAGGGTTGTAGACCGCAAAGAGCCGACCTGTGCTACGATGGATGTCTTGTCCCTTTTATAGGCCCCTCTGGCGCTCTCCTTCGGCTTGGCCTTCAAGGTGGCTCCGACACGGCAGAGGCGCGGTGGAGTTGGAGTCCACCGTGGTCCGTTTGTCCATGGATGCGGTCCATCGTTGATAAAGGTGGGTGCGGTGGCCGACAGGCGGCCGACCGCGCTGTACTGCCCGCAGAGAGGGCAGTCTCTGAGATGGAGCCCGCGATGACGTTCTCCGTTGGAGGGTTGCGCCGTCCACTTGCTTTATCGCCAGAGTAGATGGTCCTGGCAGTTGCGCAGCAGGCGGAGCCGCTTTATTGACCCCTTTATCACCAAAACGGCAACAAGGGAGCTTGCGTCACCACGTGGGCGTGGCAGAGGTCACGTGCGTCCTGCCGTACTTCCTTGGGCGCGACGTTTCCCTTCAGGCCTGAGGAGGCATGAGGGGGGTTCCTGTTGGATTCCCTTGAGGCGCGCTGGCGCCTCGGGAGGGTCCCTTGAAGCGAGGGATCCCCTGAGGCCCTCGTTTCCTCTTCAGGCCCTCGAGGGGAATTGCCTCTCGAGGGTCCTGCCAGGCGGTGATGCATGGTCCTTAGCCGTTTCGTCTGACTGGCCAGTGTGCGAGGCCTGGGGGAATGGGCTCTCCATACCCCAGTTCCCACTGGGCCGACACTTTGGGCCTAGGCACCTTGATCATCAGGTAGGCGTAGTGTGGTACTGCCATGAACCTGGCGAAGGTTGGACGCCCAAGTATGTCATGGTACTGTGACTTCCAGTCGACGACCTCAAAGTCAATCGACTCCTTCCTGAAGTGCTCGGGTGTGCCGAGTATGATGTCGAGTGTGATCGTTCCCATGGCTGTAATTGCTTGCTCTGGTACTATGCCGTGGAAGGTTGTTTCAGACTCCGGCAGCTTTTCGGTCGACTTGTTCATTCTTCTCAGGGTGTCGGCGAATATGATGTTAATGCCACTGCCTCCATCCATGAAAACCTCTTCAGGTTGTAATCTCCGATCAGGGCTTCAACGACTTGGGCGGCATGCCCGGGTCGAGGTACGTCTGACGGGTGGTCTGCTCTGGAGAATGTGATTGGTGTCTCTGACCCTCTCAGATAGTTTGGCACTGCACGTGGGCAAGTGGTAGCTTGAAGGACTTGGCGGGTGATGAGCTTATGCGCCCTGTTTGAAGGACGTCCCTTCTGTATCATGTTCAGTTGTCCCCGCACGGCTGGGTACGCGTCGTGTGCCATTGGCTGGCCTTCTTGCTGTTGCTGCTGTTGGGGAAAGGCTCATGCGGCCTGTGTCGGGTTGTTGTTCGCGGGCGCTGCCTGAATAGCAAGCTATGGGGATGGCTGCAACACTGGCACATGAGTGATGATATGCTACATGGCCTCGTAGATCTTGCCTGCTTTACAACAATCCTTCAATAGGTGGTTGGCGCCCCATTTGCCCGTTTCCGGGTTGCGGAACGAGTGATGCTTGCAAGGTTGCATAAGCTCCTCGGCTGGGGTCACCGCGCGCTTCCACTCGCGTTTCTGTCCTCCGTCGTTGCGGCTAATGCTACCGCTGCTGCGGTTGTACTGTCCTGGGTCGGACTGTCGACCGTATTCGCTGCTGCGACTGTATTGGCGACCTTGATCATAGTGGCGACTGCTATCGCGTGCATCATCACGGGGGGTTTGATATCCCGCCGCTACTAGCTCGATCGAGTCGAGGTTGGTGAAACGTTGTTTCTTCTTCTGGCGTCCATCTCGCCAGTTACTTGTTCCGGCTTCGTTCTTTGGAGAGGTGTCGCGGACGTAGTCCTCTCCTTCGGCCTACTGGTTGGCTATCTTTATGAGCTCGATCGTGGTCTTCGGCTGGAGCCTACCGAACTCTTCGCGGAGGTCACGGCGAGCGACGCCATGCATGAACGCATCCATCACCCGGTCTTCTGAGACGGGTTCCATGGTGTTGCGGAGGAGTGTCCACCGTTAGATGTATGACTGGAGCGACTCATCTCTTCCTTGCTTACAGGCTTGCAACTCGATTTAGGTCGCCGGCCTTGCGTATGTTCCAGTGAAACTTTTGATGAAGGTATCTTGGAATTCTTCCCAGGTCTTGAAAGAGTACTTGAGTTGGCTGTTGAGCCACCCGCGTGCTGAATCCGTGAGCATGAGCTGGATGTACTGCATCGCCGTGGTCGATGTCCCACCTTGACAGGTACAGGTGATGAGGTAGTCTTCGAGCTAGAGGCGCGGGTCTTGTTTCCTGTCGTACTTGGGTGTTCCTGCTTTTAGCTTGAAGCCTCTGGGCATGCGGGTGTCGTGGATGTTGAAGCTGAAGCATGCGGCACCGCACGGCTCGAAGTCGTGATCGGCTTGGTCGTCCGGGTTCGCCGTGCCAGTCGAACGCTGGGCGCGGTTGCGGTCCACCGTCCTTTGCACGATGACGTTGCGAAGGTCTTCGCCTGGTTGTGGCTGTCATAGTGGCCTTGCTGCAGGGCCACCTAGCGCTGCCGGCTCGTGTGCTTGATGTTCTTGTTCCTCCCGTGCCCGGCCGCTTGGCGCCTTGTTCGACAAGGCGTCCTCGATTGCCTTCATGGACATGATCTGCTGTTTGTGGAGAAGAGCGCGCGCGTCTCCCTCCTGTGGCTGAGTGAGCCGAAGGTATGTTTCGACTGCCATGATAGCAGCATTCGCCGTTTTGGGGACGGGTATCCCGTTCTCGTCCTCTGTTACAAAGGAAGAGTCGAGATTGCGGGTGACCCTGGCTCGATCTGCCTCCGTCATAAGGGGAACGCGACTCTGTGTCGCCGTCCTCCTTGGTTGACTTCGGTGGAGGAAGTAAATGAGTAGGCAGCCCGTCTGGCACTTGACGCGTCGGCATCCCTCTTGCGCCGAAGTAGCTCGGCTTTTTCGGCGTGGAGTCGCTCACCTTCCTTGCGTAGAAAGTACTGGATTGCCAGCTGATCTTCCCGAGGTGCGTCGGGTGGTGGAAAGGTGCCGTCGTCGACGTGCTTCATGGCCATGATAGCCATGTCGCGCGTGATGGTGAGCCGTGTCGTCTGGTCGGGCATGACCACCTCCAGTGGATATGCGGGGTTCGTTGTTGCCTTCTGGAGGCGCTGTGCCGGCCATGAATACTTGCGCGGGGTAAACCTGGGTAGGGGTGTTTACGCTGCCGCTGCTGCTTCCGTCATCCGAATTTTGCTCTGAATCAAAAATTGCTGCCACATGATGGGCGGCGTAGCCGTTGTTGCGTCTTCTTGCGATCTTCACCGTGGTCGTGAAGGGAGATTTCGGAGTCGCCGGACCGAGCACGATTGGCTTGGGGAAAACTTGATCGGTCCATGAAGATGTGCACGACGCGGCTATCGAGAGCACGATCTCGGTCGACGCACGTGGGGGTGCGGTTGCCGCAGTCGAAGTCAGAGCAGATCTTGGCTTCATCGGCCGTGCGATCAAGATGGTCGAAGTAGACTCGATCTGCATGGCCTTAGTCGAAGTGGTTGACGTAGTCGAAGTAGAAGCGAGTTGATCGGTCGGAGACGTGATCTTCACGCTTGTGGCGAGCGCGGCTTCCTTGGTAGGTGGCGACGAGTGCGGCGCGACGATAGCCGATGCGGGTGTCACTGCCGCGCGTTGTGTGGTCACCGTGGACCTGAGTATTCCACGACTGTCCACGAAGCAATGTATGGAACCAAAGGTGATGTGTATACCTCCGGCGTACACCGAGCGGCGGGCCGGCGGGTGGAAGGCGTACTCGAAGGAGCCGAACCGGATTGGCTCCCGAGTGATGCAGACGTTGGTCTTCTTCATGGATGGAGCCGGTGCGACCATGATTCCAACGCTCGTTCTGTAACATCCCAAGATTTAGGGTCCAAAAATAGAGTGGACATAGGAGTGTGCATTGCATTCATGCATCAGAAAATCCGGATAATTTTCGCGCATTTAATTTTCAAAACACTAAGTGATTGAAGTTTCACTTGAGTTGGTAGAATGGAAGTAGAGCATCAACTTAAGCGTTATAAACTTTGAGATGATCTTGGCTTAAACCTTATTTTGGGGTTAGAGAGACATACGATAAAATGTTACTCCAAATGAAATAAAACTTGTTATACCAAATCATTGCTCTAAGAGATAATGATTAACCCAACTATTCCTAGTATTCTCTGAGCATCTATTCTCATCAATTGTATTAGACATCTCTAGTACTCCCTCCATTTCAATTTAGTTTGCGTTTTAGGTTTAGTCAAAGTCAAACTTTATTGAGTTTGACCAAAAATATCAACATTCATAAAATCAAATGCACACAATATGAAAATATACGTTATAATGATTTTAATACTATGAATTTTTTTATTGTAAATGTTAATTTTTTCCACAATATTTGGTCAAACTTGACAAAGTTTGACTTTGACTAAACCCAGAACGCAAACTAAACTGAAACCGAGGGAGTACATAGGAATCAAGATAGTTTTGAAGACCAAGCTGAACTACCTAATCATTAACCTAGATCTTCTTACTTTATCTAGACATCATATTTTCGTATCTCCCAATCTGCTCAAAGGCATCCACAAGACAAGATGACCAGAAAGGGGAAATGCAACAAGAAGACTTAGAGAAGCATTCCTTAGATGGGCATAGAAGTGTTATGCCAATCTATCATGGAGAATTGGAAACTCTCATGTCATTACTCATTTTTATTAACGTCTCTAGAAACAGTGTGATATTCAGATGTTTGTGTTATATAGAAGTAGTGTGAGAACAAGCTTCGAAACCTTGTTAACAACTCACTTTTGTATGCTAAAACACTTGAGTGTCATATGTAAATTAACTAAAGGCTAGATAAATTAGTACCTTAAATATCTCAGACACTTAAGTATAAGTAGTAGTTTGGAGACAAGATTGATTACCTTGTTTACAAATTCTTCTTATATTCATGAGGTAATGTGAGGACTTACTACACATCAACATTGCATCTATCATATCACCATAAGACCAAACTCTGGGCAGGTTATCTATACCTTGTGCCTCTAGAGTCATTAGATCATGTTCTCACGTGATTTAGTTTCCATGTAGCACAAGTCAATCTAATTTGGCAGTATATCATGCTTCGCATATATTAGAATTGATTCAATGCCTATATGTTGGTATCACAATGACTATCTGTAACTATCACTTGACAACACCTTGTTGTTGCCGAGGAATTCTTAATGCACTAGAAAACAAGTTTAAAGACTAATATCCATCTTCATTTTGGAGTCAAGCCTCAAATCATTTTAGGATTTGAAGATAGTAAAACACCCATAAAAATAGGGGTATAGAAAATATTCCCATATCACTTTAATGCACAATAAAAATATAGAAGTGAAAGCCCCATACTTTAATACAAGAACTAAATCCAAATAACCTCAAACTCACTTTACATGTTAAAAGTATTCAAAATACAAAGTTTAAATAAACATCCTAAAGCAAATATAAACCTCCCAGGAATAATCTGTAATTCCAGAATCAAAAACAGGTCCAAAACAGGAGACATGGGCCTGTTTCAACTGTTTCTGTAGTTTCCCGGAAATCCAGGGGGTTTTCTGCAAATCGGCGTTTATTTCCCTTTCTTCCTCCTTGCGCCAGAAGGATGCGCCGCGCCGTGTCGCTGCTTCCGACCTTCCGTGCCGCTCCCTCTCGCTTCCATCGCGCGGATAAGGCCGCGGAGAGTCGTCTCCATCTCCCTCACTTTCTCCCCTCGCCGCCCTCTCTATTCTCTCTCTGTTCTCTGAGAAATTCCTAACCCTAGTTCATCTGGCCGTCACCGTGAGCCGGCCATAGCCATTGATTTCGGCCTCCTCGTGAAGCGTTGAGCAGCCGTGGAGCTTCCCCAGGTTTTTCTATTTCTCCATGGCGACCCACGCGTCCAGAAGCGCTCGGAAACCGGCGAATTTCTTCACCTCCTCCAGCTCCGGTCGCCGTCTTCCATGGACGAGCTCGTCGCCGTCCGACTTCTTCCTGCTACTCCGAGACTTCCGTCACAACCTTGGTGAGCTCACGCATCTTTTTGTACCATCCGTTCATCTCAATTCATCCGGTATTCGTAGTCCATCGCAAACCATCTTCGGCCGCCGCCGAACCTCGCCGCCGGCGACGTTCCGGGGACCATTTGGTCCTAGAACCACCACCATCAGGTCCGGCTCGTCGTGCTCAACAATTTGGTGGCATCAATTCGTCTGAATTTGGACGAATTCGTCGAATTTGTCCTCAACAGAGATGGAGTTCACCGCTGATGTCACCATGACGTCAGCAGCCTATTTTTTATTTTTCCAGAACTTAATTTCGAAATAGGTAAGTCTATGACATGTGGGATCCCTCTGTCAGACTTCTATTGTTTTAGGAAAATTCTGTAAATATTAAAACCCTGACATGTGGGCCCAACTTTATTTAATAATTTTAGGAATTGATTTAAATTGAATAAACTTTGTAAATTCATAACTAATTCATATTAAATCAGAAAGATATAATCATTATACCAAAATGATCAAAAAAATAAAATCTATATTGTTGTATCATTCTTATTTATGTTTGAATAAAACTGAAATTTAACAAAATTTGAAATACAAACCATATAATCTTTAAATATGAAGTTATTTGAAATGCTATTTTGGATGCATTTCAAACTTCATTTAAATTGTCTCACATGCATAGCTTTAACTTTAGTAATGTGTTTTTATTACAATATGAAATATTTTATATCATTAAATCTATATTCAAATGATATTCTATTTTAAAATGATAAATAATAAGAATTATATTGTCATAATTGGGAAAATAAAGTTATAATCTTACAAAAGTTGTTCTACTACTATGAAGCAACCATTTAAATGAAATGAAAATCTAATAACATTTTAGAATACTAAGTTTTATTTTGTATAAATATGTACCTACTTCATGTGTTAGTTAACTCATGTTTAATAATAATTGGTAAAGTAAAATAAGTAGGAAACAACTCAAAAGTTCATAACACTAGGGAGTAACTTGCTGTACTCCCAAAACAAAACATACATCCATATAAAACAAGCTAAGTTTAAAATTAGTAAGTATCTGATTAAAACTAGTATATTGTTCATAATGCAAAGTCTTGGGTAAAACAAACAAAGAAGAATAATGTTATAAGTTCTCTAATAAACATGTGTTCTGGTATCAACAATGTTAGACATTATTTATGTTCTTTAAAAGTTATTCTTTTTGCCACCATAAAAGATAATACTACCCTAGCTCTAGATTAATTAAAGTTCATACATGCCTTCCACCAACATAAGATGAACACAACTTAAAGCACTCATTGAGTGTTATATGTGGTTTGACTTTACTTTTATGCTTAATATGATACATGAACATTAATGTTAAACAACTCATCTTGCTTGCGAAGTAAACTTGAAGATAAAACAACTCTAAACAAAAACACCCAACTCAAACAACACACAATCTCCGAGAGTGAGATACTGGGTACTTTGTGACGCATCTCATACTTATGCATTAAGCATACTGCTTCTTTAAACATTAGTCCTTACCGAACCAATGATGATGTTTTCAGATTTCTCAGAGTTATATTATATCGAATACCTTGGCTGCACAATCTTGCAGCCAGCAGGCAAGTTCATTCCTTTTATTCACGTCCTCTTGAAGTATTTGTTAAGAAACTATTTTCAAAATGTTATTATCACATGCATTGCAGAAAGGACCGAAAACTTATTTTATAATGATATGACTACGGTTATCCACCAGTGAGGTGGTAATCTCATATGGCTGGCATATGGGACCACGGTAAGAATGTTGTGGTGGAGGTTCCATTTGCACAGGAAAACATCACCTAGGAATTAACAACAAATGTCGCCAGTGATTCTTGCGCCGTATATCACGCGCAACCATAAGATTTGGAATGAGACGGAGAAGTCGGTTGTATCCTTTTCCTCTCATACACCAACGGATGCGTAGTACAAGCCAGGCGGTGGTAAATCTGCTCATGAGCTTGAGATGGCTCGGATAATAATCTCACCTTCGGGTTGTGGCTTCTAGCATCTATGAAGGTTGGCTTCAGGACTGATTTGATGCGGTTTCCAAATCGTCAGCAGGCATGAGATGACTGGTTTCCTCTAGCCTGCTACTGAAGTAATGGGGGGGTGTGCGGGGATGGTGGAAAGGCGCAGTGATTGGCTTGGATTACTGACTGGTCCCCACACCAAGGAAGTGTGGACGGGAAAGATTCGCCCAGTTGTGCAACAAGGTCTTGATCTCTTATGGGTAAAGCAGCGCACCTCTACAGAGTGTTTGAATGTGACATGTTACTCCACGTTCCAGGACGGAACGACGAACGCAGCAGGAAAGGAGGCTCCTCAAAGCCCTAGCCCTGTGACTCCTGACGAGCATAGTCTTCAGAATAAAAGCAACCTTTTGAAGAAATGTTTTCGAAAACTTGCATTAGCCTACGACAATCCATTGTCTGTGACAATCCATTGCGAAGTAAACTTGAAGATAAAACAACTCTAAACAAAAACACCCAACTCAAACAACACACAATCTTCGAGAGTGAGATACTGGGTACTTTGTGACGCATCTCATACTTATGCATTAAGCATACTGCTTCTTTAAACATTAGTCCTTACCGAACCAATGATGATGTTTTCAGATTTCTCAGAGTTATATTATATCGAATACCTTGGCTGCATAATCTTGCAGCCAGCAGGCAAGTTCATTCCTTTTATTCACGTGCTCTTGAAGTATTTGTTAAGAAACTATTTTCAAAATGTTATTATCACATGCATTGCAGAAAGGACCGAAAACTTATTTTATAATGATATGACTACGGTTATCCACCAGTGAGGTGGTAATCTCATATGGCTGGCAGATGGGACCACGGTAAGAATGTTGTGGTGGAGGTTCCATTTGCACAGGAAAGCATCACCTAGGAATTAACAAAAAATGTCGCCAGTGATTCTTGCGCCGTATATCACGCGCAACCATAAGATTTGGAATGAGACGGAGAAGTCGGTTGTATCCTTTTCCTCTCATACACCAACGGATGCGTAGTACAAGCCAGGCGGTGGTAAATCTGCTCATGAGCTTGAGATGGCTCGGATAATAATCTCACCTTCAGGTTGTGGCTTCTAGCATCTATGAAGGTTGGCTTCAGGACTGATTTGATGCGGTTTCCAAATAGTCAGCAGGCATGAGATGACTGGTTTCCTCTAGCCTGCAACTGAAGTAATGGGGGGGGTGTGCGGGGATGGTGGAAAGGCGCGGTGATTGGCTTGGATTACTGACTGGTCCCCACACCAAGGAAGTGTGGACGGGAAAGATTCGCCCAGTTGTGCAACAAGGTCTTGATCTCTTATGGGTAAAGCAGCGCACCTCTGCAGAGTGTTTGAATGTGACATGTTACTCCACGTTCCAGGACGGAACGACGAACGCAGCAGGAAAGGAGGCTCCTCAAAGCCCTAGCCCTGTGACTCCTGACGAGCATAGTCTTCGGAATAAAAGCAACCTTTTGAAGAAATGTTTTCGAAAACTTGCATTAGCCTACGACAATCCATTGTCTGTGGCTTTATTTATGCATCAAACTTCCCACCTTATATATATTGAACTTGCTGGGTAACGCTGTTACTCACCCTTGCCTCTTAAACCCCTTCTTAGACATGAAGAACCACAAGAAGGCAACACTTTAGTCTATGAAGACTCCGAAGGCGGATAAACTCAAGATACCAAAGAAGGCAACTACAGCGAGTTGATGCAATTGAAGGAAGATGGAGGACAAATGAAGGCGTAGTGTAGAAGAGAATAGATTCCTAGTCATAGAACCTATCTCTGTAGGCGTTGCTACAGCGCAACCGCAAGCCTAACATTATTAGCCAGTACGGTTAGTATAGGTTAGTTCCTCCGGGATTTTTCATTTGATCTTCTTTTATTAGGGCCTTGCCTCATTGTTTCGAGCAGGTTCTAAAGATATGTTGTTTTGGATCTTCTGTTTGTAATCTATAGTCATGCCTTGGACCTGCGATGTTTCTGTTGTACCACTCTGATGATGTAACACTGGTGGACGGTGATCCATTGGTGCTATGTCAACGACTATAGCATACTACACCATGCAGTGGTATGCTGGGTCACCACACGTTCTTTCCCACAGACGGCGCCAGTTGACGAGGGTGTAACTCGACAACTCCCAGGGTTGTGCACCCCGGGTTGATTGAGGGGGAGAGAGGAGCGCTGGTGATCACGACGGCTGACAAGCGGGGCAATTTACCCAGGTTCAGGCTCCCGGAGGATAACACCCTACTTCCTACTTGTCTGGTATTGATTGCGAGTTGAGGTTACAATGGCGAGATGTCGATCTCGCTAGGGTTGGTTGTGGCGGCTATGAGGGTGTCCTTGGACGAGCAACCCTCCTGGCCTTTATAGGTAGGCCAGGTCTCGGGTGAACGGTGCCGATGGCGTTTACAAATATGGTAAGTCGTATGACCTAACCGACTAGAACTAGGTCACACGATACCCCTAGTGGGCCTTCTGTGGGCCTCCTTAACCTTGGTGTGGTCCAGGTAGCGAAGAGTAGCCCCACGTCAGTGGTCAGATCTACCGGGATGCTCGAGGGATCGCCAGTTCTGGGCGTATCTGCCGGTATGCTCGAGAAAGGATGTTCATGAGCTGCCGCTTCCAGAAGATGTTGTTGTTCAGTTTTGGTTAAAAGAAGGTGATGCGGATTTAGAGCAGGTTGTTCGTCGTGTTCTCTCACAATACTTTGTTTTCAGAAGTTTGTTTGATGTTAGGAAGGGTCGCAACGGTGTTTCTGTGTTTGCGATAGCACGGCGTGAAGAGCATGCCTATGTTCTTCATGGGAAAATATTTTGTTTAGAAGAAGTAGGATGGTTATATAGTGCGAAGGTTCAACTCTCTCCAATGGATGATAAAGATCTAGCTAAAGACGACATACCAGACATAGAGTTTGAGTATTGGATTTAGTTATGTAATAATATGTCCGCGACTAAGTAAATGGGGTATGTTGTGTATAGGTGTGTAAGTTGCAAGTCGGGTTTAGTTTTTAGTGGGTAAGGTTCTTGTAATATTTAAATAAAAATGCATGCCATGAATAATGCGGATGTTGTTGTAAGTTATGATATATCTAGCTGAGGATGATATGGTAGACATAGAGTTCGATTATTGAATTGGACTAAACGAATTTTAATTCTCATAATGTGCACATTCAATAACTATTTGTTTTCTGTATTGAAAAATTGATGAATAGTCGTACAGTTCGATTATTTGCTTTTGACCATATTGAAAAATTTGTTTTCTGTTCGGCTGAACATCGAACAGTTCTTAGTTGTTCCTCTATAAGCTATATAGTTAACTAAAAAAGGTAGGATGTCTATTGTAAGCATTTTTTTTAAAGTAGTTTGAACTTGCATTGCGACGTATGAGTTGAAGGGGTTACGGTGCAGAAAACAATAATTTTCTAGCGAGAGAAACCCTAACTAGCCAGGATCTATCTATCTAGTACATGCGATAACGGTGGCGGAACGGGTTACATTACCTCCATGTAGACCGATAGCGGGGATTACGCTCCCGCACAAGCGTTGACGATGAAGTCGTACTTAGCCGACCTCGAGGTCGCGGAGAACTTGCCGCGATGTGGAGTCGATGACGCCGGGGTGTCGACGATGATCTGCATCGACAGGCGTCGGGCGGAAGAAGGCAGAGCGCCAGCACCGGGGCTGGTGCGCCGGCAGCAGAGGGGGGAGGCGCGGCGGCTGCAGGGGGCGAGACGACGTCGCCCAAGCTCCTCAATAGAGTAGCCTCCGAGCACTCACAAACATACGGAGCCTAGTGACAACTCCCGGTCATTCAGATCCAGCTGAAATCGCAGGAGTAGATCTTATCTGGAATCCCGCAGAGCAACGGCGCTCTGCGGTATGGCTTAGGTGGAGAGAGACCCCCTTCCTCAGCTCGGCGCGGCTCCGACTTGGGAACCACGAGATCGAAAGAGAAATTGGGAATTAACTGAATTTCCTATGAATTAAATCAATTAATATGCCTTGCTATATAAAGGGGGAAGGGGTGTGCCAACCCCCTTGGCTCCCCCATGTGGGACTAAAGGAGGAGAGGGGAGGGGGGGTTCGGCCGAACCCCCCTTGGGCTTGTCCCACTCCTAGTCCAACTAGGACTAGGAGGCACAAGCCTTCCCCCTTTCCTTGTAGGATGCGGTTTCCCCCCTCATGGGCCCTCTTAGGGCCCATTTAGGTGGGAGCCCCCCTTTTTCCTTTATTTAATTAATATTAAATTAATATAAAAATCCCATTAATTCATAATTAATATATTTATATATAATTCAATATCCCATGACTCCGAAACTATTTCGGAACCACCCGAACAACTTTCGGACATTCTCGGAACCATTCCATAGCTCCCCCGAACTCCTTCCGGACCACTGGAACTCTTTCCGGATCAATTTTCTCTCTCCAATAAAACCTATAAAATTCCAGAACCTATCTCCAAGCGTCGCTAAGACCTTAAGTTTGTTACGCTACGGTTCGGGAACACTCCAGACATGGTCGAGACACTCCGCTCACCAATGATCGTCAGGGAAACCTGGAAATATATGACGACCCCTGTGCATTCCACGAATATCGTCGTTGAACCATAAGTATGATATTCATTCCCTTTGTCTCTACGATACTACCTTGTCCGAGATATGATCGTAGACACACCGATGCCTTTGCTGTATCTCGTTACCGACGAAGGTTATTAACTCGTCTGCGATATTACATCTCCATGACCTAGTCATAAGCTGCGCAGCTATATAGATGCAATATCACCGAGTGGGCCCAGAGTATCTTTCCATTACTAGAATGAACAAATCCCGCTCTTGATCCTTACGTCTCGATGCTCTTTCGGAATACCCAAGATGGACACCGTTGTTGTCATGCTATATAAGACACAACGTTTGATGCTCTCAAAGCACTCCTACGAAGCAACAATAAGTACGGTCTCACGGTCTAAGGAATAAGCTATCATACTCTAATCTATTGCAAATGACAAACATCGTAATACGATCTTATTGCAATACTTTGCGTATGTCCATCACCTTATTCTACTAACAAGATGACCCCATTGTCAACCGACGTCATTGTCCTTGATCGGGAATCTCGATCAACTGTTGCCCAATGGACTAGCTCATATAGAGGCTTGCTAGGGACCTGGTTGTCTATGTATCACACGTGTATTAATAATTCCGATTAATACAGTTATAGCATAATACACAAACCTATTATAAACTTATGAGATAATGCAATAAATACTACTTATTTATTTGCCTCTAGGGCATATCTCCTTCAGTCTCCCACTTGCACTAGAGTACAAATAAACTAGCTGCATTTTACTTTATCAGAATCCCTTATCAAATAAGAATCATTTGATAATGCTTGCTCGTGAAAAAGTGTTACTGCACAATCCATGATTGTACATGCTTTTGCGATTCACTGGCATCAACTTGCTTGATATCACCATGTTGTCTAATAACATATATGCAAATATCGTAACTAAGTGAGACTTCTGCTTCCCAGCGCTTACTCTGATTATACTAACCAGATAACTGCCCTGAAAAACACACTCAGCCATGCAGAGCCCCTTGTAACAATTACAAACTCGCGATTTCTACATACTTTCACACCAATGTAGAAAACTTGACATTCAAATGTCAATCCCTTAACTAACGCACTTCTACTTCAAGTAAATTCCAGATTTACTTTCATAACTGCTCTTTATTCCAAGAACATCGGTTATATTTCATCGAGCAGATAATATGGTTTCTGTATGATGTCTAATATTACATAATAGACCCACATGTCATACAACCATTACTTTCACGCATCATTACTCTTAATGATCAATTGGATTCCAAAGGACCATCCTTTTGATTCTATTCTGACTCCTCAGATATAATCCAAAACAACTCGACTAACTATTTAAAATTCCCGTTCTATTTCAAAATAGACACTATCTTTCAAATAGTTTCACAACTTCATCATATTCTATTGGTACAGTTTCACAATGTGTTAACTACACAAAATGAATTCGACTCCCACTCAAACTATGTCTCCACATATTTGACAACACGAGCTCCCACTCAAAAACGTGTCATCCACATATTTGAGTTCCTGAGCTCCCACTCAAAAATATGTTCTTCACATATTTCACCTGAGTGAACTAACTATGACTCCCACTTAAATCGACATCTTGGTTAAACCAAAATCATTGATCTACTATCAATTCGAATTTAATACAAACTACAATATTACATTAATACAAATCCCTTAGACTTCAAGCATGTCTACATAAATGTAGTCAACAAATTTGATCTTGTCCAAGACACATTTCTCGGCAAGACATGCTACCGTGTCTTTCTTATAGTCACATTTCTCACATAACACCTTATATGATGATTAAACAATCTTATTCCTCTAATAAGAATTGCAGCAACAATTACTCTCTTAATCCTATCAAATGCAACTTTGGATTTCCAGGCTCAAAACCTTTGTTCGTATTCCGATATTTTCTCTACTTTCTTTGTATTCATAAAGTGCACCTTGATCTGTCAACAAGATCTGAAATACTTAATACAGTGCCGTGACCTGACAGCAATATTAAATATAACAACACTTTATTTAGAAGTTTCTTTTATGAAAATATTATGATCTTTATGAAGAGGATTGTAAGCAGAAAACAATTTTCTAGTCTCCCTCACTCTTAATCACCAAATTTTCATTAGCAGACATATACTCTTTGGAACATCTTCCAACATAAGTCTGACACTTTATCCAAACTTCTAATTTCAATCCATAAACCATAATTCGAAAAGTCATCTTTTCTCGGAATTACACAGACAACAAACTGAACTTTGTTTCTTATTGATTTTGGAATACACTCTCATCCAATGCGAGCAATATACAAAGAACCACTCATGTATATTCCGAATTATCGCATAATCATATACATGTCGACACTACTGTCGATCCTACGAATTCTCGTTTGAGAAAAATATCTATTTTCTAAAGTGGACATCGACTAGAATGTTTCGAACGTATTAGGAGATTCTAAGACTGATTCTGACAGGCCACACTTTATTTAAAATAGAGCATGATTATAATTCCCCATATATCACTATATATGACATTATAATTTTGTGAAGCAAATTCCCACAAGTCTCTTGTGTTAAAGACATAATTCAAAAATATTGTCCTTTGATCGAATTCTGTGAATACAATGTCCACAAATCTTTCTTCTGAAAAACCCCATTTGATCTATTATCAAATTAATCTCAGACTCCACGATTTATCGGGCAAATACTCCTATTTACCAAAGTCATGGAGGAATTCGGATCAAGCAGTAAACACCATTAATTAATCATTAAAATGACACTCAATTAATTTCCGCCAGTACTACAACTTCAATACTTGATTTCAAGCTTAATCAACTCAGCACTCGAAATACTTAAATGGACCAAAAACATCCATTACTTCTTTCATTGCTTTTATGACTAAACTCGACGGTGTTTATTCTAGAAATAGAACCTTTGTTCATGGGACAAGCTATTTTATCATATCTACAATTATGAATACTTATCATACAATCAATGTAACTGAGATGTGGAAACTTTATTCATAAGATAAAACAACTAACTTGTTCCATAACATAAAACAACTGAACTTGTCTTATTACATGAATAACTTTGTCTTGCAACAATCAAGACACACACACTCGCTCACTATTACAAAAGATCGTATCAAAAACTATTAATGATAACTATGATAACTTGAGGACGTGAACACCAAAAGGCCATCAACTCCTTGACTACCAGCTTCAGCGCCAGGTCACATCAAACTGCGCCGCATATACGTGATAATCAGGACCTGTTTCACAAACAGAGCAATCATCAAAAATTTCATCATATTCCATGGGCGAATTCATAATTCTGCATATATCAAATATATACCTGTAGCATCGAAGATCTCTCCTTCGATGGAATCAACCTTCAGAGACTGGAACTCACGTATGAATACGTAGAAGTTCATATCGTCGGCTTTCAAAATGTACTTACGTACATGCTTCTCATAGCTAGGAGGTAGAGATATCAGGACAGTCTGAATGGCGCAAGAATCCGCCATCCAGTAATCGAAGACCATCGTCAGCTGGAAGTAGATGTCATACAATCTCTTCAAATGTGTCTTCAGACAGGTATGCTCCTCCATGTGAATGGTCTGGAACATTCTAAGCTGCCTGAATTGCTCACGCTTTAATTAATCCCCGAAGTGTGTCTTTATCGCATCCATCATGACGCTTGGCTCCTTGCGTCGAAACATCTCTTTCAACTCGGGTGCCAGGCATACGGTCATGGTGATCTCCACTTCAATGAATATGTCTCGACGCCTACGGAAATCATCTTCCTCCTCCTCGCTTGCAGAATCTCCTGGTCCTTCTCCTAATGGTTCATCGAGAACATATAGAATGTTGTTGTGTTCGAGAATGTTTCTAAAACCCCTGTACCATCTGATGAAGTTGGACCCGTCGGCTTCTAATGTAGCATCCGGGCTCTTGAGGAAGTAACCGAAGTATAGTTGCGTAGTCTACAGATGTGATCGCAAAAGAGGTAAGGTTAAGTTTATAATATGTAGGTGAGTTTTAGTCCTATAATCTCATTATCAAAAACACACCACACCAATATTATTATCCCTAAAATAATAGCGGCGATGACACGACCCCCATCCACTACACCACCCCCGATCATCACGGCCGGCAGCACAGCTTCAAAGGTGGACATAAAATGTCGATCATAACAACTCTATGACTCGTGCTCGATCTTTCGATATTCCCGTGTTCCGAGGCCATACCTCTGAGTATGCTAGGCTCGCCAATCAAACCTCGAAGACCTGCGCGTGCAACATGGCTTACACCCACTGTATGCGAACGACGAGATGTGTGACACCCGATCATCACGGCCTGCCTCATAACGTAGAACTTTCTTGGTGGTGCGCAACGAGGAAGAACACAATTTTGGTATTTTGTTAGGGCTCATCCTATTCATGATGCTACCGTTGTATATCTAGCATATAAGCAATCAATAGGATGCACACACAACAGCACACAATAATGATGCAATGAAGTGCGATGTGACATGGTCGATGCGCCTGGACCTTCATGGCACCATGTGCCCGGCCCCCCGGCGCCCCGGCATGGCTCCGAGTCTACAGAGCCCTCCATTGCCTCCGACAGTACGAGTAATAACAAAACTTACCGTAACCATGTCACATAAAATAACGCCTCTGCAAAACAAAGTTAGACGCCTCTAGCTTTATTTAGTTTTGCAAGTTTTACGTGGCAAATAGGCTTATTTGTAAGAGAATCGCTTCCCTACCTACGAACTTTGTACCACAACGTCAATCGTATAATTGCATGTTTAAGCATCCCTTTCGGGCCCTCCATTGAAAATGCTTTGCCGACTAGAGAGAGAGAAACAGACACCCGCCAGCCACAGATACGGTGCAAGGCGTATGTCAGTAGTGGAACCAGTCTCGCGTAAGCGTACGCGTAAAGTCGGTCCGGGCCGCTTCATCAACTCAATACCGAAGGCATCGCAAGTGCACGCTAGAGGGTAGCAAATATAAGAAAGACGTCCTCATTCAACATGAGTTCTAACCGTACCAGCAGTACTACGCATAGATCGGCTCTGATACCACTGAAGGGGTTACGGTGCAGAAAACAATAATTTTCTAGCGAGCGAAACCCTAACTAGCCAGGATCTATCTATCTAGTACATGCGATAACGGTGGCGGAACGGGTTACATTACCTCCATGTAGATCGATAGCGGGGATTACGCTCCCGCACAAGCGTTGACGATGAAGTCGTACGTAGCCGACCTCGAGGTCGCGGAGAACTTGCCGCGATGTCGGAGTCGATGACGCCGGGGTGTCGACGATGATCTGCGTCGACAGGCGTCGGGCGGAAGAAGGCAGAGCGCCAGCACCGGGGCTGGTGCGCCGGCAGCAGAGGGGGGAGGCGCGGCGGCTGCAGGGAGCGAGACGACGTCGCCCAAGCTCCTCAATAGAGTAGCCTCCGAGCACTCACAAACATACGGAGCCTAGCGACAACTCCCGGTCATTCAGATCCAGCTGAAATCGCAGGAGTAGATCTTATCTGGAATCCCGCAGAGCAACGGCGCTCTGCGGTATGGCTTAGGTGGAGAGAGACCCCCTTCCTCAGCTCGGCGCGGCTCCGACTTGGGAACCACGAGATCGAGAGAGAAATTGGGAATTAACTGAATTTCCTATGAATTAAATCAATTAATATGCCTTGCTATATAAAGGGGGAAGGGGTGTGCCAACCCCCTTGGCTCCCCCATGTGGGACTAAAGGAGGAGAGGGGAGGGGGGGTTCGGCCGAACCCCCCTTGGGCTTGTCCCACTCCTAGTCCAACTAGGACTAGGAGGCCTAAGCCTTCCCCCTTTCCTTGTAGGATGCGGTTTCCCCCCTCATGGGCCCTCTTAGGGCCCATTTAGGTGGGAGCCCCACTTTTTCCTTTATTAAATTAATATAAAAATCCCATTAATTCATAATTAATATATTTATATATAATTCAATATCCCATGACTCCGAAACTATTTCGGAACCACCCGAACAACTTTCGGACATTCTCGGAACCATTCCATAGCTCCCCGGAACTCCTTCCGGACCACCGGAACTCTTTCCGGATCAATTTTCTCTCTCCAATAAAACCTATAAAATTCTAGAACCTATCTCCAAGCGTCGCTAAGACCTTAAGTTTGTTACGCTACGGTTCGGGAACACTCCAGACATGGTCGAGACACTCCGCTCACCAATGATCGTCAGGGATACCTGGAAATATATGACGACCCCTGTGCATTCCACGAATATCGTCGTTGAACCATAAGTATGATATTCATTCCCTTTGTCTCTGCGATACTACCTTGTCCGAGATATGATCGTAGACACACCGATGCCTTTGATGTATCTCGTTACCGACGAAGGTTATTAACTCGTCTGCGATATTACATCTCCATGACCTAGTCATAAGCTGCGCAGCTATATAGATGCAATATCACCGAGTGGGCCCAGAGTATCTTTCCATTACTAGAATGAACAAATCCCGCTCTTGATCCTTACGTCTCGATGCTCTTTCGGAATACCCAAGATGGACACCGTTGTTGTCATGCTATATAAGACACAACGTTTGATGCTCTCAAAGCACTCCTACGAAGCAACAATAAGTACGGTCTCACGGTCTAAGGAATAAGCTATCATACTCTAATCTATTGTAAATGACAAACATCGTAATACGATCTTATTGCAATACTTTGCGTATGTCCATCACCTTATTCTACTAACAAGATGACCCCATTGTCAACCGACGTCATTGCCCTTGATCGGGAATCTCGATCAACTGTTGCCCAATGGACTAGCTCATATAGAGGCTTGCTAGGGACCTGGTTGTCTATGTATCACACGTGTATTAATAATTCCGATTAATACAGTTATAGCATAATACACAAACATATTATAAACTTATGAGATAATGCAATAAATACTACTTATTTATTTGCCTCTAGGGCATATCTCCTTCATGAGTTATCTCCATATTTTATGGTCTACATCTAGAAGGAATAAACGTCAACTTTAGCTAAATTAAAAAAGGTTTTGAACCTTGAAATGCTTTGCTTTCTTGACGTAGCTAATTAGGTTTATATTTTTTTACCGGAATCGAAAGTAGTTTGCATCTGAAAATGTCTTAGTTTGTGGAAATTATTCAAATTGGATTTGAACTGAATTAAAATTTGATGATTATATATTTGCATGAATCATGGTATGAAAGTTAGGAATCTGACGTGTATAAAAAATTTATGTGGATACTGGAATCAGAAAATAAGTTGTAACACGTCGTTTTTTAGTTGACTTAGATTTTGTTAAGCAATATTGGAGATAAATTTATAAAAGCCATATTTAATATGGAAACACTATAACGGGTAGTATTAATTATTATTATAAAAAAATTGTCTAAACATGCATGGGGTTGGGATGGATGTAAACAACAATCTTGTGCTGTGAATTTTGATATTTTTTTTGCATTTTTGTGAGTTCTATGTAGAAAGATATGATTTTTTTATTCTGTCTGGAAATAGGAAAATCCTGACGTGTGGACCCACGCGTCAGCCTAAATTATTTTTTTCCGCCTGAAAATGAAAAATATCCTGACTTGTAGGACCTACGCGTCAGCCGCTCCGTGCTGACATCACCCCACGACGTCAGCATGCAGCGGACGCGGCCGGCGGCGCCGAGCTCACGGCGTGCGGCGACACACGCGCCCGGACCCGAGGCGGCTCAGATGTGAGAGAGGGACAGCCGCCGAGACGAACGGGCCGCGCGCCGTGCCGTTTGGTCGCCGGAGTCGCCGGCGGCGACCAGTTCGGCGAAGGCGGACCCTCGACCGCGCCGGCGACGAACTCGGATGGATTAGCGGCGATTCCGGCCGTCCCAAGACGCAATGATAGTCAAGACGATGGAGGAGGAGACGGTGGAGCTCGCAAGGTCCATGGATTGGAGCGGGAAGGCGCGAAGCGACTGCGGCGACCCGGAGGTCGCGGGAGAGAGGAAGAGCGGGGGTGACTGTGGAGATGGTCTTGCACAAAAGTCCCTGAGTTTTTTTGAATTGCACCTGAGTCCTTGGCGGGGTAAATCACAAAATCGTGGTACTGTTCATTAGTGTTCATCCGCCGAATAGGGCAAATTCGGCCGTCCAATGCCGATCGGACGGTCCAATTTGTGAGCAACCACAGGCCCTGAAAGTCTCCCCCTTAATATATTAGGTAATATCTCCATGTGCGTATATGATTAAAGACAATAGTACCACCGCCGATTGCTGATCTCCTATAAAGCATATCCCTTGTTCTAGTAAGTTGCAGGTATTTGGTTTTCAGTATTCCTAGTTTTGATGTTCCGCGTAGCATTTTACTTCAGCTAATGCTCCTTCCCTCAACTTGTTTAGTACTATGTGTCTTATCCTCCCAGCATCATTTTAAACATGACAGGTACGTGTTCCTATATAACCAAACATGGGTCTGAGTGTCGACTAGAGGCAAATCTCCTGTTTCCTGCTATAGTGGTATATCTCTGTCCCAAATCACAAGGTAGAAAAAAAAAACCCATACCCCTTAGGGTTATCCTGCGCGGTGTAGTCTGGGTTAGTAAGAGCATCTTCAGCAGCTCATCCAAATTTGGATGGAGGGGGACATCTATCAATAGATGTCCATATAGATGGGCTGGTGGAGAATGTTTTTGAGCCTGTGGTATAGATGTCCATATAGAGTAGCTCCTGTAGATGTTGTAAGAATTGTTAACTAATACTAAAATTTACTCGACTGCTATGTGGTTTATACTGCATTGAGTCACAATCTTAAGTACTACCTCCGTTCCTTGTTATAAGACGTTTTGGTTGGTCATAACCTACCAAACGTATTACTCCCTCTGTTCCGTAATCCAAGAGTTATAGTTTTTCCGCACGGGGTGGGGGGAGAAAATGAGACGTTACGTAGAGTAAAAATAGGTAAGCCGACATCCTCTCTTCTCCCGCTGGATAACATCCCACATCTGTTGCAACAAATCCCATGATATTCTCCATATTTTTAGGGATCTCCCTCAATTTGTGCACGCGGGGAGGCAGCAAAAACAGCCGAAACCCATTCATTTTAAAACCGTTGTCAGAAAACTATAGCACTTGAATTACGGAACGGAGAGAGTATATTAATTCGGAGAAAACCCGACCATTTTATGTTTGCCAACAAGTGAGGGGGCTCTCCCCTCGAAATACCCCTACATGAGCCCTTTTGGGTTTACGTGTCTTAGCTCTCCGGCCTTTTGTCTCAGACGTTGTATGCTGAGTGTTGCAGAAGAGCAAACTTCAGTTCGGAGGGTAGAGTTATATCTACCTCATTTTTTTTATAGCTTTCCCAGTTATTTTTTCCGTTTCTTTTTGTATATACGGATGGTTTCTGATAATGGAAATCAGTTGAAGGATGGGCCTCCTCATATTATTTTTATTTTCAAATGTGCAATTCGAAAAAATTCAGTTGCACCCCATGTCCAATACCAATATGATACAAATCTAATCAGCTGAGAGTCCATTGAGGTCTAACTTAATTCCGATTCGAAAAATAATTAGCAAAAATGTTTGTAGGTATGGTCGTGGGCTCGTGGCCATGTAGGTGCTGGAGAAACATGAACCAGTGATTCATATGGACCACCATTTTGGTTTTCTTAGATGATAAGAAACATAAGCTAGTGATCTAGATTCTAGATCAGTTTGTGAAATTAAAATTAATATTAACATTAACGACATCCGAGAATATCATATTCCTGTAGGAATAAAACATACCTCTTATCTCAAAACTAATAATCGGCCGGCAGCACTAGATTCGTGAATACATTACTAGATGCTACATATCTGATGATTAACGTCACACACAGACATATATTCTTCGGCTAGCAAATGAAGCCTTTCGGCGTGGTTAAGACGAGGGGGATTCGTAGCTCCTGATTTCTGTGTTTAGTTAGCCCAGTTTGACAACAGCAAAATTGTCAAAGACTTAATTTGCTAATGGGCATCAGCTAGCATGCTTGTTTGTGTGCCCTGGCTAGCTTCCCCTCGATTGTATAATTTGAAGATACTACCTATTGGTGAATGATTAATGTTCTGTCCATTGAAATATATATAAGTATTCCTTAGACATGTGTATATAGAAGGGCTTGCTCTTTCTTTTCCCTATCTTTGGAATCAGATCTAGTGATCTACTTCACTTTCCAAATTCGCTTTCTTTAGAGAATGAGTATAAATGTAGCCTGTCAGGAGCACACACCCAATATTCCCACATCATTCCACATGCACAAACATCACCCATAAAGAGGTGCTAATTAACGCCATATATAGAGGTTTGGATCACCAATTTTCCTGTAAAATATGTTTCATGAACTTTTTCTAGCAACTCTCAAAGAAGGGCATCTCCAACAAGGATGGCTGCCGTTCAACCTTTGCCTCATATGCCCTTTTGCTATACCTGTTGTTTTGTCTTTGAAAAGAATAAAAGTTTTGGTTGGCAATAAACGACATTAGTACATGTTGCTGGGGGGGGGGGGGGGGGGGGTATGAGCATGTGCTTATATATTGTTCTTGTTAGATGGATGTAATGTAATATAACTTTCTCTTATTGGTTGTTTTATATTGCGAACTTTCAACATCTACATTGCCGGATCTTTGGTGCGAGACATCTGTTGTATGAACAATGTAGCCATGATTTATAAGGGGAGACCCTTTTCTATATAAAAAAACTATTTATTCATTTGGAAGTTGCATACTTATATCTCTTTTTAGTAAGATTGGAAAGCAGGTTATTTCATCCCATGGGACTATTTTCTTGATCCGTTGGAAACCTTGTTCATTTTGAAGTAGCAAATTTCCTAAGAAACAATGTATACTCCCAATAAATGCAAGGAAAATCTCATTCATGAAAATGTATATTTTTCTAAGAGATTAGAATTGGCAGCTATCATGTATGCCTTGTCTTCATGGGTCATTCTTAATGAGGTTTCAAGGCTAGGCATCGCCCATGGGAGGGGTCTTTGTCAGAGCGGCCCCTATCGCCATTTTTGTTTGTGCTCGGCTTTGACCCTTTGCAACAAATCCTTGATAAGTAAACAAGAAATAGAGACCTACGTCGTCTAAGAGGGAAAGGAGCATGCATCCAGACTATTCAATGCAGTTGACTCACCCATCTGTGTGTCCTCCTACAAAGATGACAACAATTGACTCACCCGCATTTTAGATGTCTTTGGTGAGGTCACGTGTCTAGCTACAAATTTTTAGAAAGCTACATTGCACCGATTTGGTGCCCAGACATTGACTTAGATAACATTCTCTAGGAATTTAAGGTCCCCGATGGTGCCTTGGTTTGCCTCTCTTCAGCCAAAAGTTTTGATAAAATCGCCGTGAAGTTGGTGCCCTATCATGGGAGGAACACCGCACCAACCGGAAGATGTGCTTTGTTAACGAACTAGCATGGCGGCCCTCCCAGATACGAAAGCATCATTTATGGTTGGTTGAAAGTGTTTGAGAAATAAAAGATGGTTTCATTGATATCACGTTATTCCCCATTATGGGATAATGAATATAATTGTTTTACAACAATCATAAATATTTTGATCAGAAAAATATCACGCATGTTTGTAATATCTTGGCAATTTGAAATTATGGGCAAATGATAATTATGCCATATGTTCAAATATTCGATATGTAAACTGAACAATATTTTTCATAATGCTATATAGGTACACTTTTGATTAAAAAAATGAATCAGGATACATCGGTCTATACTCCTTAATTGCTAGGTCACATTATATAGTGAGAATTATCTTGTTCTCATATTTCTCCCTCTCATTTACTCACTTCATGTTACATTGTGCAACGATTTAAAAATATGTGTGTTTTTATACGATAAATTCTTTTCTTCTAGGCATATATGCTAACAACTTAACACATCAATAGTTAAAGTTAGGGAAGTACAATTCAAATCTTTCCGGACTCGTAACTAATCTTTATCATCATTCAATGGTTCTACACACACCCAGTCACATGTATTTTCTTTGTTATTCAAAATGACTGTGTGATTTAAATAGCATAGTTATGTTAATGATTTGTCAATTTTAAAGTACACTTTGAATGACATATGCTCTTACGAGATTGATTATGTTGTATAAGAGAAAGACACATACACTGATCCAAATATGTCTATCATAATATCCGTCAAAACAATTTATAAGAATTTTTTGGTCATCCGACTAAAAATTTAATGACACACCATATGACAACTAAATATGAAAGATATGAATAAGAAACCTGTGTTGACTTAGTGATGTGTGTATCAGTAAGCCAAAATATTTTATAGTATGCATGAGGGACGTTCTCGTAAACAGAGTGTCGACTAATGTTCTTTCAGTGGAGGGTTGTCTCATCGCCGCAAGAATTTGTGTTGTAGCCATGTGTGTATCATTAAGGTGGTTATTTTCTCAGTGTGAGAGACCTTCTCATGCATATTACGACTTAATATTGTTGTTTCATTGATATTAAAATTTCACGTCTCAAACTTTAAACTTAGACGGGCATTTTGTGCGAGTGTTTGCCAGATCTCAGTAGATTTTTGGTACACTTGGTTAATGTCTTTCTTAATGTTATGCTAATATATAGGAAATTGGACAATCTGATCACTGAACAATGTATGTAGTGTGAATAATGTCATGATTTTATTAATTTTAAATTTCCAAGATTTCAAAATTTTTATGGCACTTTGTGCGTGTGTTGGTCTATACCTCCTCCTTTCATAATTACTCGTGTTCTACATTATTTAGTCAAAATCAAACTTTATTTTTGTTTGCCAAATATTATTATCTAGAATATGAAAACATTATTATTAAAATCACCATAAATGTATTTTCACTTTATATAGATTAGGTATTATGGATGTTGATATTTATTGCTACTCCTTTTGTTTTAAAATACTTGACGTGAATTTGTCCAAATTCGGATATTTCTACCCACCAAAACACGTCAAGATATACAAATTTGTACAAATTTACGTCAACTAATTTGGAATGGAGCATGTATATCTTTGTTGAAACTCACAAAGAGGGTAAATAAATAGAAGAAGTAGTTGTATTGATCAGTAAAATGTTTTTTCGAGTCTTTCACACGTACGGGCCGTACATTTTGGTACGGTTGCTCTTTCAAAAGGACGCTGACGTAAGTGTGTGATCTAGTTAACATAATTGTGTCAATTATCTTACATAACCATTATATTTTCATAAAATTCCAACTATACATTCTTAGATCTACCTACTAAAATTAATTGTGATGATATGTGTGTATTTTCATAAAATTCCAACTATACATTCTTAGATCTACCTACTAAAATTAATTGTGATGATATGTGTGCTTTGTTTAATTGTTGAAAAGAGAAACTATCCCGTCAAAAAAAAGGCGATGATTTGTTGTAACCGAAAGTATTGATCAATCCCATCTAGCTCTGTATGATTTTTTTTCTGGGAATATTAGCTCTGTACGATTGATCAGCGCATAGTAGCATGCCATGGGAAAAAAGGACCGTCCCAGCGTAAATATATGTCAGACGTGTTGGACATTTAACGGGACACCACAGACATATCCATGTGTACGTGATTAATTAGGCTTAATTAATCTTAACCATTAGCTGTAGATCTAGTGGTTATTATAATTATGGTGATGTGGATTAATGTGGTGTCTCAAAATTAAAACACCGTATTGTGCTTTTAGTATATAATAGATGGGGAAAAGATTAAATAGGATAATATTTTATTTCTTAAATTACGCAATCTAAATTATGTTAATAGGGTATAAAGTGGAATTCAATTTGAAAACAAAGAAATTTTCATGATATGTGGCAGAGAGGAATAGGGATATTGTTTCACACTTCTAAAGTTTTTTTTGTTCCACATCATTTGACCAAATCTTTCATTCCCTCCAAAACCGTACAAATAAAAGACTCGGAAGATTTTGGGGAGCCATTATGCTGTCATAGAGGAACATATACAAGAATTATATACATTAAACTACAATCCAACAAAATGTTCCACTTTCCGTCAGTTCCAAAAAAATACCAAAGTCATTCGGGAGGTCCAAACGTCCAATTGTAGCCTTGTAGGCTGCGTAGTTGAGCTCATGGCCTAATCCAACACTGAAGAATTTTAACACGCGAATCGCAAATGGCATATAACAGTAGGAAAAAGCACACGACCATATATGATCTTCATAAAGTGAAACCAGAAAAATCCCAGGCACTGGAGCCACTATCACGAGGCGCAACAACTGGATGGTTGTATCGCGTTTGAGCTCCAATTGGAACTCCACTATCATTAGGATAAACCGCAGATGCTGTAGCCCTAAAAGTCTCCTCTCTATCATCCCCTACTTTACATTAGCACCCCATACATGCACACGGCAGCATTTGGCACCTCAGATTAATTATCATCACATGATCGTTGGATCGATTCGATTGATCTCCATCTAGAGAAATATAAAGAATGACAAGCATATATAGGGCACATGATTCTCTCATCTGCCCTCGTCCATGGCCAACAAAGGTGACGGCGGCCGGGTTGTCGTGATCCAAGCGCGTCAAACCTTCACCGTTGCTGGTGACGCGGCAAAAGCTAACAACTGTCGCGTGTGTGCTTGTTATTCCCCGTCCTAGCTAGCTAATACGTATGTGTTTTCCAATTCGTCGTTTTCTAGTCACCGATTTGCCCTTTCAAATCTTGAGTTGACAGACACTTAAGAGTAGGCCGATTTTTTGGAATAGTACTCAAGAGATGTAGACCATCAATGCATAAAATCCGGTAATGGTCTCCTTGAACTTTGATTCATGGAAATTCTCTTCCTATCTAGTACTCACCCCCTTCCAAATTTTAAGATGGTTTGACTATTTCAATATGGACAAAATACAGACTACATATGGATTGGAATGATGTGAAGTGGGAGAGAGGGGATGTGACGATTGAGGTTTTGAATAAGACGCGACCTATTACCTATACATTTTTAGGATATTTTTCGCATTTCAAATGTAGTGAAAAGGTCAAATAAGAGGTGTTAAACTCTTATCATTACGACACTAAAACACGTCAAGATATATCTGAATCATAAAGAAAGCTAAAACATCTTATATTTCAGAATGGAGTATTTTTTTTTTACCAATCTTGATAAAGAGAATTAAACAGTCATATTTTGGAGATTGCTATTTGGTGGATACCCATGAAGGAAAACTCAATGGTTAATTTTTTACGGCTCTACAAAAATTTAGATGCTAGATGTCTTCTTGCATGCAAGGCTAACACCGTTCATGGTCCCTTCTCTTTGCCCCGGTCCAAATTCTAATATAATGAGCTATCATTTCGTCCTATGATGACTACTCAATTGTTATGTACCAATTTCAATAAGTAGAGGCAATTTTTCAACAACTGTTGGATGAAATTCAGGAACAAAATGAATGACTTTTAGTACTTTATGACGAACTTCCATAAATTTTTGGATGGATCTCCAACAATTTTTGGTTGAAATTTCAAAATTAATTATGTGAATCTCAATGCTACTGGATATGCTAATTAATGATGTTACAAATTTAACAGCCAACTTTTATATACATTGTGGTTATCGTAAGAAGTGGTAATGAAAAGGTTCTTAGTGCCCTCTCCGTTCCAATATGTACGATGTATTTTGATGTATTAAAACAATAATTTTATCAATCTATCTAACAAGTAATTTATTAGACATAAAATTGAACATTAGATTCATAACCAGACACACCTACTAATGATTATGTATATCGCACAAAGCATATTGTGATTATACTATTTTTGTCAAAAGACATGTCATAGCAAATAAAAATACACCTTATATGTGAGTACATATGCATGTCATTTTCGATTTTGCCATCATGATAAGAGAAGGCGACTTGCGCCTACCCCGGGGTCAAGTAAACATCCATCATGTCACTATAGGACCAACGTATGCAAACCTTGCATATATATGACTGTTGAACTAGCGATGATCATAATGAAGACTTCAATTGTTTGGTCCTCAAGTATAATTTGTACTATACATAACTATGTGTGTGTGCTAACCATGGTACTTCAAAGCGACACCCAACAACATGTGATCTGGGCTTAACACATTGTATTGCTCATGTTATTTTTTAACATACTTACACATGTACATGTTCTTGTTCCATCCAAACTTCAATTATAAAAAGCAAGAATTATGACATGTGTTTAAAAATGTTTTTAAAAGTTTTTATTTTGATGAATGTTTTCCCCAGGACAGAACATATGTTACTTTTAGTAGTGTTGCACACATATAAAAGAGACAAACACATACCGTCGTAAGAGAATTAGAATTACAAACAAGAAAATAATTTAAACAATTTTACTATTCGTGGCGAGAGCAAACTACAGAGTGTCTATCACCATGTCACCGAACTCTTAAATTCACGTTGAGTAATGTATTTTGAAATGGAGTGAACATCTTATCAAATTTTATTATTCAAATGACATTACACCACTGTATTTGTTTTGGGCATATCATACCACCAATGACCAAAGGTGGTCCATGAGCTGCTCCATTCAAGTATGAGCAAAGTTAGGAATCACGTCCCAATCAAAGCTGTAACCGGACGCTGAACACCTAATTCCTAACATATATACACCTCATAGCAAAGTTTGGCAGGTTTACCTTTGACCATTTTGTGTTCAAATATGAAGATCGAATTTGGGACACTCATATTCCTCACAATTTGAGCTGAGTTCGATATCTCTTATTGATAACAAAAACGAGTTTTATTTTACCAAGTACAGCTGCAAAAAACATTGCGAGTGACATAGCCGGATGGCAGAATATTTGAGGAACAGCTGATGGTAGAATCAGTCGAGGAGAGGAGGACACGGCGCACGCGAAGAGAAGAACTCCATGTGCAGCTGGACCGCGGACATGACCTGAGCTATTTTTCTTCTTCCGGACGATGACCGGAGCTAATTTAACGCCGGCGCAGCGGCCGCACATGCAACTCGTGGGGTCTCCGGCCATTTCCTCGCAAACTCCAGAGGTCGTCATCGCATCCATTGCCATCTGCAGAGACGAGAGTATGGAATCGAATAAGTACAGGGCAGTGAGTCACGCAGCTATAGGCTATAGCGCAGCAGCCATAGATGGCAAACCAAGGACAATGATAGCTTTGAATGGACTGCCCAGCATGTGTGTGGACTGATTCACATGGAGTCACAATATGATAAAAACAGCTCTGTTTATTTCCTTGAGAGAAAATTACTCTATTGGGTTTACAATGACTGATTGTGATTGGGTACTTTGATTGAAGAATAGGCAGGAGCATGATAACATTTTTTTCCCTCGGTGTATCTCTCCTGTCGATGAATCAATCCATCCTCTAATGGAAGGAAGAAATATGTATCCGGTATGTGTCCACCTCTGCACATAAATGTTGAAAATGACGTTCGGCTATTTTGTTCTTGGCGGCGCAACTTCATGTTACTAACGGTCGATATGGATTGTCAGGTGGTGGCAGAACTTGTTTCAACGGTGAAAACTCTAGGTCTGAGATTGTTCTGGTTGAACCTGTCAATGGTGGCATTCATACATTCTTCCCTTCGAAGTTTGCTCCACACTTCGATATTTAGGGTGAAAACAGATATTATAATCTTAGTGGTTGTTTCCAGTATTTAATGGTGTTCTCTTCCTGGAGCCGTTATTGTGGAGCACCTCCACATGTCCGAGGTATGATGAGCTCAAGGTTTCCCCTGGGAAGAGCCTGGTAAGGCTTCCCCGAGCGCGAGGAATGTGGGAAGCTAAGTTGTGTTTAGCTTGACAAAGATCCGCATACCACTGTGGAGCCAAGTAAGGTGGGATCCTTCTGGATTCCCACATGTTCGGATAGATGGTTGGGCATGGCCCTAGCTTGGGTGGGGAACTCAATTTTCACGGGAACGATAAAAAACACTTGGAGGAGAAACACAACATCTGCAGCATGTTCTCATAGTCATCGAAACATCAAGAATATGTGGTTGAGATAAAACACACATGAACTTGCAGCATGTAAAACACACATGAACTTGCAACATTGTAAATTGAAAAGTATTAACCTTCATTTTAGAGCACCAATCTCCTTCACATGGGATCGTCGGTAACGAATCTAACTCGCCTGATCCTCGTGTTAGCGTCAGAAACAACAACCTCACCACCATCTGGGTTAGGCCCACCGTCTTCTCGGGCTCTGCACTATGGAGTATGGAGGACCTTTGATTCAGGCTCCCATCATGGGGCATCGATGTCAGCACGGCGATATCCATCCAGGTAGGTATATGGTGGAGCACTATCAGAAGAAGAGATAAAAGAGGAGTGACTTAGTGATATAGGAGGAGTTTCATGGGGGGAGTTGTTGCACAACGACAGAGAGAGAATATGCGGCACCACACTGATCCAATCTATAGATCATCCAGACAATTTGTATCATTCCCCTTTTTTTGTGGTAACCACTTTTTGGATGTAACAATAACTCGGTGTATAAACTAGAAGGACACCTCGTGTGTTTGAGCAGCGATGTTTCTTGAAAATGGATATTTGATGATTTCAAAGTCATAAAGATTTAGGAATCCAAAGATAAGATGAAATCAATGTCCCAAAAGTCCGATGATGTGGATGGGTTGCATGAAGAGATCATAACTGCACTTAGTGTAGAACCTGCCTGTGGTAGGATGGTTAGGAGGGTGGTTCTACCCTGAGTCCAACAGAGTTCAAATCCAGGTTCGATACTAGTATTTCTTATTAGATGGAATATTCTTTAGTGGGAAGTGCGTTTCTGTCGACATCAAGGCGTCCGTGGTGACTTTGTCAATCTCAATGCCTGATCCGTCAGCTCAACCTCGGAGGTGCTCATAGGGTTAGGATGTGTGTTCTTGCATTCATAGGTGTGAGTGTATGCGTGTTTATTTTAGCGTCTGTGTTGTACTGTGTTTCGCATTTTTTCTCCACCGAGTGGATTTTTCATAGATTTCATAGAAGTTGCCATGAGAAATTTCTCAGTTCCTCCAACAACATTTGTTAATAACTATCACTTATGTTATATGATATATGAATGTTACTAAGTTTGCATTTTCTTCATTGATTTATAAGTATTTGGATTATTTAGAAAAATGGTCAACCGTGATAAGAACTAAAAAAGTTCTTTGCTCTTGATTTTTAAATAGTTTCCTTTTTGTTATGATTAATCATATCTCCGATTGGGATGTTGGCCACGTGGATCTACCTCATATATATCTCAAAAATATTCTGTTTGGAAAGTTACTTGTGCTAAAGATTGTCAACTCTTTTGCGTTGCTGTTGGTACTGAAAACATTGAGAAACTATATATATGTTTAGTATTTCATTCACTATAGAAGATTATTATTTTAGATTAACACCAACTCGGAAGAGTATCAGTCGCACGCATGAAAGCAACTTCAGAGCTAAACATCATTTATTTCTATAGCAAGCATGCAAGTCATCTTTCTCAAGTATTTTAAATATCATTGGGCTCACCATGTTCGTTAATACTGATCTTTCTTCACCTACTCGCTAGTTTACTTTAGTTGTTATGGTATCGGCATAATTGATAGGAGACGGGGGTCCTCTAGCCTACGTATGGATTGTGGGGAAGAAGGTTGGAGTCGTCGAGGTCGGGATTGAACACGGCGAGTTTACCCAGCTTCGGATCCCACAGCGGTGGCGGGATCCTACGTGCTGCTATAATTCACTATGAGGCAATAGCCGTGAACAGGTTACAATGTGTTTGATGCGTATTCCATCGCCTGCCCTAAATGCTTCCTGGTGGCCGGCTTATATAGGCGGCCAGACCCCAGGATACAAGGCAAGTACTTGTCCGGCAAGTAGTCAGAATCCTAGACCTAGCCGGCTTAGTTGCCGCCTTCCGTCTTGGACTCGGTGGCTTGATGGGCTTAGGCCTTCCGCCTTCCTTGGACCGTCCGCTTACTTCCTTGTACGTCAGCTATCTGGGCCGCCCGGCAGGCCTTGGCCTTACCACCCTTGGGCCACCCTGGACTAGCCGGATTGATCCATGCTGGTTATACCCCTAGTTGATATATCCCAACATTAGTTTCTATTATGTTGCAATTTGCATAGAGAAATATGTTAAATTGATAACATGTGCTAATATTTTCTTTAATAATGGCAATATTTACGGTACCATGGTACTCCAGAACCAGCCAGTAAAAGTCCTCTTAATAATGGAAGGAGTATCTCGTGTAGCCATGGATATGAGCTTTAGAGAGGAAATCCATTAGGCAAATAGGCAAATGACTGGTCTTGCATGGGAGTAAAAGGAGGCATATCATGCATACTTATTTCCCTTGTAAAAAAAATAAAGCATACAAACTGTAAAAGTCATTGATATCCAACTTTAACCATGTTTTACATAAAGAAACAGGGTATACCTCGGCAAGCTCTTGCGCCATGTCTGTGGTAGAATTGATCCCCGACGCCTTGGATCTCGGGTTGTATAAGTTTTTTTTTGGGAGTAATCTCACCTCTAATTCCTATGGTTCAGTTAGACTTCTATTTGTTCTTTATCGGCGCTAGGCTAATAAGTAGGATCTTCAACTCTGTTGCCCCAAGTAGTTCGTTCCCAACACAGCGACCCTGCTCACGGCCTCAAGTTCATTTGTTTGTTGTGGTTAGAAGGATCGGACTATATTTTCAACTTATCTTTTATGGTCTTTGATGTAAAATGTGAGGTCTCGATTGTAATTTTGTTTTTTCTTATGGGCCTTTCTATAAATGTCCTTTAATTTAAAAAAGAAAACACGTAAGTAGCGAGATAGAATGACGGTACCATTATTTACCAACTTACCTATAAATTTAGGTGCAGTTTATGTCGAGACTTTGGACTAGGTTTTTCCTGACCCGAAGCATTCCGGATAAAAACGGACCGCGACCGTCCGTTAGCGTCAAAAGCCAGAAAAACAAATGAGAAAAACAAGAGGTCTCGCTGTCCCTTTCTTTTTATTTAAACACCTTCCTCATCCCCCACACACGTTCACACCTCACACATACGCACGGTGCGGGAGCAGACCAGAACTGCGTCGTCAATCGAACCAGCAAGTGCAAGGGTAGCGGTAGGAGCTAAAAAGGCCGCTACCAAGACTCGGCGTTCTCCCCGTTTGACCTCAAGCCTCCTCCTCCTTGCTCCTCCCGCGACGACCGTCGCCGGCGGCAATGGCGGCCTTCTCGGAGGAGGCCATCAAGCAGTTCTCCGCGCTCATGGACCAGCGTGCGTGCTCTCCCTTTCTCCATTCTTCTCGCTAGAAGCTTACTTACAGTGAAGGGAACAAAATATAGACATACCTTCTTCTCCATTTTGCTTTCTTGTTTTGCTGAGATGCGCCTTGCTTTCTTTGGTTGCTGCAGTGGAGGAGCCCCTCAAGACCACATTCCAGGTGCCGATCTGCTCTAGCTCCCGCACTTGTTGGATCGCTGCTTCCTAGCTGCTGTGTATCTCCTCCTTCTCTGTGCTTCAGCCAGCGACTGCCAATTTTTCTCCGTTCTGACGCTTCAGCAAGCCCGAAATCTTTGGTTCTTGTGCTGTTTCTGTTGGGTATGCTTCGGTTTAGTCGAGTTCTGCCTAGATTTTGCTGCTGTTCTCGTTTCGCTTCTTTTTTTGGGTGTGGATTTTGGGGGTTGCAATTCTGTGTAGCTGGAGCTGGTACTGTTTGGATCTTGGAAATTTGCTTTCTTCTTCTCCCGAGCTCAACTGACGTCTCGCTTAGTCTTGTTCTTACTTCAAATTTTAATCAAATCGTCAATATTTTTTTGTACGATTTTGTTGTCCTCACATCGTAAAACCTGTCCTTCGACGCCGTTCGCAGAAGTTCTTATAATTAGTAACAGCCTACTTTGCGATTTGAGCTTAATTGTGGTTTTGATCTCTGTTTCTTAATTCAAACTCTGTTTCTATGCTTGAGTTGTTTTATATGGAAAATGCATCATTTGGGTTCTAATTTCTAAACTCTGACTCTTACCTTTCCCCAACCCATAAAGCTGAAATTTTCGTGAGGATTTGGCGCTTCGTCATCGTGATAGGGATTCGTAGCTAAACTATGCTTTCGGTTAACAGAGCATTTTCATTTTGTTTTTTATTCGCTTCAGTCGCATAGGGAGATATTTCTACATTAAATGTCCCAGTGACATCCTTGAAGGACTAGTACCTTCGTTAGGTCCTAAATGCAATTTTGGTACTACCATCTTCGACGAATGAAAAGCGACTTTGGTAGTATATCCACAGCTGTGCTGTCGGTGCCTTCAGAGTTTAGTATTTTCACAGCTCAAATGCTGTTTTCCTACTACCTATTTCAATTTTCACTCGTCGCTCAATCAAGTCGTGGCTTGGAGGTTTTCCAAGCACGAGCCTAGAAGACCTTGGGAGGTCAAGCACGCCATGATCACATTGGCAGGAGCTAGACGATGCATCATTTACTTAATCTACTATGTGAGGACTAAACTTGGACTAGCGATCTAGAAATCGTGTGGAGCTCAGTGGGCGAGCTCGAATTAATGGCCGAAGACGTTTGCCGTGGTTTGATCTAGACGTACCTTGTACTTATGTGTTCTCCGAGCCTGTGTGGTCTTGACTATTCTAAGGGACAGGTCTGGATTTAGACTTTTATTTGGTCCGGGAGCCCTTGTCCTCATAAGCAGGATCGCGTTCGTGTTTTTTTTTTTTGAGAAACACAGTACAGACGCAGACACTCACAAATACGCACGTACACACACCCCTATGACCGCACACACGCAAACCCTACCCCTATGAGCACCTCCGAGAGACTAGTCCGGCATATCTTAAGGTTGACGAAGTCACCACGGGTGCCTCGCTGTTGACGGGCACGTCACCTACCACTGAAAGCATAGCGCCGGTTAAATACTGGAAAATCCAGGAAATGTGAGCACCCATGCCAAGTCTAGGACTTGAACCTGGGTGGGCTGGTTCCACCACAAGGAACCAAACCAGTTGAGGTAGGCTCACTTCACGCGTTCGTGGTCCTTGGGTGAATGTGTTCGGTTGCACATCGCACAAGAACATATGTATCTCAATTGGATATCTCCACTAAGAAACAGCAGTTTCTTTTATCTATTTTCCACGATGGAATCACAATATCTCCACTGAGGAACAACGTCTGCTTTTCCCGCCTTGTTTGTTGGCCTCCTGTCTGTCTACATCTTAACTTCTTATTTCTTTCAGTATGTTTGGATACGCGAGTAGCACATTTTTCATGTTTCGTATACAAAATACTGTTGCATCGTTGAACAGCTAGCCTGGGATAAAAATCCCAGGTAGGAGGTAAATAATAGTGGTCACTTACTGTTACTATTATGTGTATAGCATGTGCACCAAGGATACCCAAGAGGAACTCTGGTGCGTTTTCTCAAGGCACGAGAATGGACTGTTCCAAAAGCTCATAAAATGGTAAAGCTTTTTACACTAATTTTTGAAATATAAGTTGATGAAGTAACTTGTTTATCTCCAAAATATAAAGCATTGGAATATTTGGTGCAGCTCATGGATACCTTAAATTGGAGGCTTCAGAATGAGATTGACACCGTTCTAGCCGTAAGTACCATCTATAATTACACACACGAAGTCTGGCTTCTATTTTCTTTCTGAAGAAAGTTAGTCAATACTGGCTACCAAGTGACTCAATATCGGTTATGAAACGAACTAAAGTAAACTAATGATTTTTTGGTTACGTTGGGACAGCAATAGCAAAACTTCTTTCTCATCGTGCACTGTCCTGCAGTTGTTATGGGCTTATGGCATATTTTATTTGTCTGATCAGCACTGTTGTTTACTTCAATGCAGAAACCAATTCTGCCCTCTGCTTTGTATAGATCTGTTCGTGATACACTGCTTGTTGGATTAACAGGATACTCCAAGCAGGTACAACAATCAGCCCCATTTATCAAATTATTGTACTTTTGATGGTATCATATTATAAATTCCTGTTTGTCGGTCTGTTGGAGTCTTTATGTTTCAGTTAGCACATGTTTGTCTAAGCTAGCTGATGTTGAACAACATTAAATCTCTGTTTGTATTTTAGTAGAATCGGCAACTAGTATCATAATGTTCATAAACACTGTTCTCGCTTTCTGGCAGTTTCTTTTTATGTATTGAGTAATGACCTTTGCGATGTATCTTAATTAGTTTATGCTTCCGATTTTGCAGGGACAGCCTGTTTATGCATTTGGTGTTGGCCTCAGTACCTTTGACAAGGCATCGGTAGGTGTTAACAGTTGAAAATTCTAAATCTTTGAGTTTAAATTTCAAATATTGTAAGGTATCCTGTTACTAGTTCTGAGTTGAGTTTTGTGTTAAAACTTAGTACTACTAAGATCAGTGATCAGATAAATGGGCATATTTTTCTTGAACTGTAGGATCGATAGTGAACTACCATTTGGTTATATCATTAATAGGGACACACAATACTCCCTCCGGTCAGTAATAGTTGTCACGAGCTGGTATGGTTTTTGTACTAGAGTAGCGTAGTTGCTGCGACAATCAAATCCGGCCGGAGGGAGTACTATTTAAAAACACTTCTTTTCTAAAAATATCGCGTTCATTTTTGCTGCAGGTACACTATTATTTGCAGTCTCACATACAGATGAATGAATATCGAGACCGTGTTGTCCTGGTGAGTGCTTTTTTATCGTTATTCATAGTTATATTGGAGAAATATATAATGACTATATATTTGTCTCTTCATTAGCCTGGTGCGTCTGAGATGTTCGGGAGGCAGATTAACACCTGCTTGAAAGTTATGGATATGACTGGCCTGAAGCTCTCTGCTTTGAATCAAATAAAGGTGGATTATTTCTTGCAATACATTTTTTTCTTATAAAGTTTGTCAACTTCCTTAAGGATTTGAATTAGAATTGCTCATATTCTTGCATATGTGAGTTTTTGCTTACAACAAATCTGAGCATAAACATTTTGGGGACAGTCCAGTATGCATGTGCATGTCATCATGCTGTGTGACGTGATAAGATTTGAAGGGGACATAGAATATTAGAATCAAGAAATACAATATAAATATAAGTTTAGAATTGAGTTCATTGGTTTGCAGTTGATATGAACTTTGTTGCAAATACACTCTCCCTCTTGTTTGTCGCAGTCAAAAACTGAATCCTGGGCACAGTTCAGTACCTTTTATAGTGCTGCCAAATAGTTTCACCACTGGGATAGATGGAAGTAACTCTGTTGGTTTGTTCATGAATAAAACTAGTAGTCCAATTGTCTTATGAAAAATTCGTGAAAAATTGAACACTGATGTACTGTTAATATTACTGATTTACGAAGAAGTCTGTGTGCCACTAAGTCAATAATGGGCATGATTAACTCTCATACTTTTGTTCCGTTGTTTATATATCTTTTTTTACACGCCTCTTGCCTGCTACTCTTTACTGAATCTTGACACCGGAGTTCCACTGGCCAGAAATTTTAGAGGATGTTGCTTAATGGGGACACGGATAGTGTTGGACTACCTAAAAGGATTGTTTTGTGGGGTGTGGTATGGTAATGGGGACAGGGATAGTGTTGGACTACCTATGGCATTTGAGATGTTTGGACTAAAGAATAGACAGCCTTCAAAGTTAATAAAGTATGGTCTAGCCATGCCAGACTACCTCCGTTCCTGAAAATAAGGTCTATTGATTTCTTCGAAAGTCAAACAATGTTAAGTTTGTAAAAAGAATCATTAACACTTATAATATATTAATACCAAACCAATATCATTAGTTACATCATGAAATATATTTTTCATAGCATATCAATATATTAAGTTGTATAGATCTTGAGCTCCAGACCAACTTTGCTAATACTGCATCGAGTCTGAAAGCAACATATATGCCTGTCATAACATGTTTAAAAATGAACTTATATCCCCAAGACATACATTTTTCTTGGATTAAAACCACATCTTGGTATGAGACTGAGATCTACATTTTCATCGGTTGACAACTTGACATTACGTATTTGATGTAGCAATTCATAGGTTTTACTTTTGCTCACACTTTGATGTATGTTGCCTGCCATGCACATTTAGTTCTCATGGAAAATAAACATTGCTGTTTTCTTATCAATAGTTTCTAAATAATGCAGATGTTGAGCACGATAACAGCTGTTGACGACCTTAATTATCCTGAGAAAACCGAGACCTATTACATTGTGAACGCTCCATATGTTTTTTCGGCATGTTGGAAGGTCAGTGGACATACTTAATTTAGTGAACTGTCATACTGTCAAAGTTTTTTGTGCTTCACATTTCAGTTTTTTCACAACTACATCTTTATAGTAAAATGATTGGAGTTTCTATTCTTGCATGGCCAGGTTGTGAAGCCTCTTTTACAAGAACGAACCAAAAAGAAGATCAGAGTCTTATCTGGCCCTGGAAGAGATGAGTTATTAAAGGTACACATGTTCTTAATTTTTCCTCTATTATGCTGGAGCAATTGTTTTGTTTCTGGGATCAGGGTGGTCTCGTTACTTTGTTTTAGATTCTTCAGCATTGAGGTCTCGTTGAACCAACTTCATAAACTGCAAGCTCAAGTTATCTAGACCGACCTTCTGCATTGGAGCATATAATTGCAGTTTTAGCTTTACATTTGGTGACATTTTCTTAACGAACAAATCACATGTTTACTTGCCTACAAAGGAATTCATGTGGTAGTGGCCTAGTGGGCACAACACTAGACAACTATCCTAATATTCTTTGACAGAACACACTTCTGTTCTATTGGTTCGGATACACTGAAACAAAGAAATTCTTACTTTCACACAGTGTTGCCTTACCTGAGACTTTTTGGGTGGTCCAGTTGATCTGATAGCTGATGAGCCCCAGCCACCATATATACATTATCAAGTCTCTGATAAAAATGTGTATCTTCTCACTTACAGGTCATGGATTACGAGTCACTACCACACTTCTGTAAGAGGGAAGGATCCGGTTCGTCGTCGGACGAAGTCAACTGCTACTCCTACGACCATCCTTTCCATCAGCAGCTGTACAACTTCGTGAAACAGCAAGCTCTTAGCCAGAACACTGTTGGTCCCTTGAAGCAAGGGTCAATGCATGTAAAGGTGCCCACGCCGGACCTAGAGGAGGCCAAGATCATGGAGACGATCGAGTCGGAGCTCCACAGGATCACGATCGAAGGTCCATGATGGCGCCGGATTGCCCGTGAGAAGTGCCACATTGCACCGAGGAGTGAGGACTGGAGCTGGAGGTATTCGCAGCTATCTTGGGGTTATAGCGATTCTTGCTTGCAATCGCTGGCTGCAAGCTCGACTAGGACCGGCAGAGGAAGTAGTAGCACGTGATTCGAATAACGGACTGTATTGCCGCAGATCGTTGTAGTTAGTTTTAGTTAACCTAGCTAATGTATCGTTTCGCAGTTATTGTTGGTTTCATGATTGTCATGGTAGGGAAATGTCATGTTCCCATGCATACATGATGAGTGACACGACCTCTATGTATCAATATATGTGTATATACTTAACCGCCCCGAGTGGTATATATTAATATCAAGTGTTGTTAGACTCGCTGCTAGATGAATCTACATGGATGTGATTTTTTCAATGCAGGGGAACTATTTTATTTTCTTTTCTTGGACAGTCTTGAACTCTATAGTTGTTGTATAGTTTTTGCAAAGAATCATAGAAGTCCTCCCTTTCTTAAAAAAAGAAAAAGAAAATAGAAGTCTTCCATTTTGTAAGAAAAATGGCCATACATGAGTTGTCTCTAGGAATTTGAGGCCTAGGCTTGACGTGAAAAATGGTGCCTTGAATTTATTAAATTAAGTAAAGCATAGTTTTACTTAGTTTTGGAACTTTAATAGTATATGTTATTTCGTACAATGTTATGGATAAAAAACAATGTTAAGAGATTAACTGAAGCAATAACTGACCTCATATTCTACCCAAAAACATTCTTGTCCGATATTTTTGTAAAAAAAATCTCCATTTTTATTGCCATAATTATTTTTTACTGCTAACATCGCAATCTCTAGAGTCTTCCTTGTGTCATAGTAGAATGTAAGTAGGATTTCATCTTGAGTTTAGAAGAGCTCCTTTCTGCAGATGCAACAGAAATATAAATTGTTAGCAAAATTATGTATGCAGCAACAACAACATGAACAAAACATGTGCTTGTTTAAAATCTTCAGAATATCAATAATCCTCAAACAAGTCCTCTCAATCAACATCTTTATGTTCTCCACTCAAGTGCATCCTCAGATTATTATAAACAACCATCAAGCTCTTTTCGGTCATCTAACAATCACAGTCTATCTAGAGAAAAGAAGAAACTAAAAGTGTTTTTTAAACGGGGGTAAAATCTTTGTCTCGATCTATTAATTAAAAAGGATAATTCATACCCTTGATTTTGTTCAGATATCCTAGTAATTAAATTGATATCTTGATCAACAATAAGTATAAAACAAATGATCCTTAATGACTTTTCTCATTATATGTTGGTGTGAAACTCAGGATGAATACACATTTCTAAATTACACGATTCTTTCCGTTTTATAAACCAAAAAAATCTTAGATGAATAACTTCAAACACTACATGAAGGAGCAACCATCTAAGAAATCTTACATGCATGGCAAGTAGCCAACTATCTTTCTAGAACAAATCGGCCACAGAGCAGTAAACAAAGAACAACGTGTCAATCATAATTAGCATCACAAAGTTTTGCTACCGCAGTATGCACAAAGCCGACAACACATGGACATGGATGTGAAATGACAATTACCAAAGGGAATACTGATTTGATCGACTGAGCACTGTCTTGACAAATTTGATAGATCCCGCATTGATGACGAGTTGATCGAGAACGGTGATCAGGGCATGATCATCTGATTTCATTCCTGATGGCGAATAGGGGACTGGCAGCTTCGGCCTTGAGGCTTCGTCTCGAGGCCTGGGCCGAGGATGTGTTCCGTGGGTGGGATGAGAAAGGGCGGCGCCGCCAATCCCCTCCGCGTCAGGCACCGGCACTGCGACCCTGAAGAAATCATCTCCCCTTGTCAGGAACTGAGGTTCAGTTACTGTTTACCCTCCATTGCCGGGACAGTCAGAGCTTCGAAGGCCAAGATCAACTCTTACCGCTTCATCTTCATCTACTCCCTCAACCATGTCTAGATACGTTACCTTTTTAAGAGACTTCTTTTGGGACGGAGATATATAACCAGGAGAGTGGGTGGCTGGGTGGCGCGATCCTTGTTATCAAACCGTAATTTCCATTTACGATTTTCCAGTTCTTCCTATTCTTCCTTTATTGCCTTTAATTTCCAGCAATTACTTCCTTAATTACCAGTTCCCGTCCTTAATTCTCATTCGGGATCCTCTTCTCTACTCCCGGGTCCTGACACCCCTGCTGCCGCACCCACGCGCGCTCATCCCGATCGCAACATCCGGTGCTGCCAATAAGATCGCCTACCAACAGAACACAACCGGAGCAGATAGAGAGTACATCAGGAAGCTCTCGTCGGCACCGATCAAGAACCGTTCTTCGTCGATCTTGCTGAAGAAGGGAGGTGCGCGCGCTGGCGAGGACCCTGAAAACGGGGCAGCGTCTCGTCATCTTGCACCCTGCCGTCGTCGTCTCCGATGCAGAGGATGGTTACCTTCAAGTGACCTACATCGGCTACCCTCGTGATCGAACAGTGAGGATCGGCTTGGACCAGGTGAAGAATATGCAACCCACCAAGTGATGAAGTACATGGCGCCTTCCGCGGAGAATCGTGTAGAAAAATCACGAATGTGTGCTCCTATAATGTAATGAAATTCTCATATATATGAATGGAATCAGCAACATTTTTTGCTTCAAATTTCTTTTTATATCTTCTGTTCTTTCTTGATGGTATCGAAACCAAATAGGTGACCTGAAGAATCCATCGATAAGTTTTAACTGATGTTGTGTGTCTTACAACTCGGTCGGCTAACCACTGTCCTGTTCTTAAGTAGATCCTTTTATGATAATGAACGAGATAAATTTCGCTGTTCAACATCCTGATTTTTGCAGAGGAATAATATAATACTTTGACATCTTTAGTGGCAGGAGTTTTAGTGAAGGCAGACTGTATATACAGAATAGTCAGTTTCCCTGAAACATTTTCAATGCAGCTACCTTATTTTTGAAAGTTCCAGCAAATGCGGCATTTCATTGGTTAGCAGGAGATTGTAGCTACCAAATGTGTCCTGCAATTTGATTATTTTCATGCCTTAATTGTAACCAAATCTGGTAGCATTTTGTTCGTATTTTCATGAAAGATATCATGATTAAATATAAAAAGGATTGCAGTGCGCAAATATGTAGAAATGACCATTGACAGAGCACAAATATACAAAGCAAACCAAGAACAGAAAGTGCCCCTGCATCATTTTCTTCTTCCTTGATATTGCATATTGTGGCCGGTTGCGTCACATGAGTTGGAAGGTCTCATGTACACGTGTTCGCTAGAAGTGAGCTGTAAATCGGAATTCAATAAATTAGAACTAGGTGGTTCTGAATTTCTGATACAACTACTGCAGCTATATATGAGACTATGAGAGTGCCTTCCAGTACCAAAAAAAAAGAAAGATAAAACCACATGAAGATATTCTGAATGTTTGTGCACCTGAATGTTTGTTGCAGATGACTGGCAATGGAGGGAAGCAAGAAACGGAACGGCTCTTCCGTTGCAACTTATGTAACGCAAAACTTTCAGTGCGACCATGGCCGAGCACCAGTAACCCCTCCCTCCAAAAATAGCCGTTTTGGTTTGCCGTGGAGGCATGGCCGCGGTTACCGGAGCGACTAGCTTTTAACAGCGAGTACTGGTTTATGAGGAGCAGAACAGCAGCAGCCTCTCCTCCATAAAATCAACCCATCTCTGTCTAGCGGGAAACACTCTCTGCATCTTGCACATAGAGTGCCAGGTCCTGGACAAGAAGAGTGTGAGGAAGAATTAAACAGCGGGAGGAGCGATCATGGAGCCCATGGCGATCATGACGGTGACCGGCGGCGTTCTTGGCCCTGTCTTCGTGCTGCTGTCGCGGATCCAGCCGGTCATCGACTTCTTCCGGCGCCTCTGCGACTGTCTCCGGCACCCCACTCACCGCCCCGCCAGGCCGGTCAGGGCGCCGTGGAAGCGTCCACCTGCACAAGAGTGAAACTTTTTTCTTTATCAATGAGATTGAGAGGGCCTGTGGGATGCTGGTTGGTGGATTCAGTATTGTGGGCTCTTCTTTGTCCGGGAGTACGTATTGTGGGATTCAGTGTTGTTGAAAACAAGCAATGTAATGAATAATCTTCTGTAAATGCAAAAAAAGAAAGAAAGAATAATCTTCTGAAATGTCCACACCACTCCAACTTGTTGCTCTATATAATACAACATCTCGACTAGATCCATATATGTAGAAGGAAATAAACAACCATGTAGCACTACTGGAATTTTTTCATGAGAAAGTTTTGTTGATGTCTTTATAGATAACAAATAATGTCTACGAGGATAGACATTAGATCAGGGGTTCGAGGAACCAAAGATTGCATCCCTGGTCTAACTTAAACATTGTCATTCCATGAACAAAAATACATTCATAAGGGAATTCATAAGGGACGTGAAAGGGTTCCGGTGCAGAAAACAATAATGTTTCTAACGTAAGAACGCTCTAACTAGTCAGGACCTATCTATTTAGTACATGCAATAACGGTGGCGGAACTGGTTAATTACCTCCATGTAGACCGAATAGCGGGTATACGCTCCTGCACAAGCGTTGACGATGAAGTCGTACGTAGCCGACCTCGGGGTCACGGAAACATGCCGCGATGATGTAGACGATGACGCCGTCATGTCGACGATGACCTGCGTCGACGAGCGTCAGACGGAAGGTGTCGTGGCGCCGGCGGCTAGGGGGTGTGCCGGCGGCAGGGCACCTGCAAGGCTGTTGGGTGGGCGAGACGACGTCGCCCAGGATCCTCAAATGTGGCACCTCCGAGCAATCACAAGCATACAGAGCTTAACAACAACCACCGGTCACTCAGATCCAGCTGAGATCGCAGGGGTAGAACTTTTTTGAAATCCAGCAGGGCAACGGCGCCCAACGGTATAGCTTTGGCGGAGAGAGGAGACAAAACGAGCGGAGAAACAGCTCAGTCGGCCTGCTTCAATATTAATTATATTTTTTAGATGAATTAATCGAATTAATATGCCTTACTATATAAAGGGGGAGGGGGTGTGCAAACACCTTGCCTCCTCCATGTGGTACTAAAGGAAAAAGAGGGGTGGGGGGTTCGACCGAACCCCCTAGTCCGAATTGGACAAGGGGCCCAAGCCCCCTTCCTTCCTAGCTTGTTGTGGCTCCCTCTTGGGCCCTCTCATGGCCCATTTAGGTGGGCTGCCCCTTTTTCCTTTATTTAATTAATTATTAAATTATTATAAAATATAATTAATTCATAATTAATATATTTAAATATTATTTAATTTCCCGTGACCCTAAAACATTTTCCGGACCACCTGAACATCTTTCGGACATTCCCGGAACCATTCCAGACCTTCCCGGAACTCCTTCCGGACCACCAGAACTCTTTCCGGATCATTTCTCTCTCTCCAATAAAAACCTGTAATAATCCAAAACCTTCTCCAGGTGTCGTTAAGACATTAAGTGTTGTTACGCTACGGTTCAAGAATACTCCAGACATAGTCGAGACCATTCGCTCGCCAATGACCGCCAGGGATACCTGGATGCATACGACCGTCCCTGTGCATTCTACGAATATCATCATTGAACCATAAACATGATATTCATTCCCTTTGTTTCTACGATACTACCTTGTCTGAGATATGATCGTAGACATCCGATGCCCTATTGTATCTCGTTACCGACATAGATTATTAACTCGTCTGTGATATTACATCTCCATGACCTAGTCATAAGCTGCGCAGCTATATAGATGCAATCTCACTGAGTGGGCCCAGAGTATCTTTCCATTACAAGAATGAACAAATCCCGCTCTTGATCCTTACATCTCAACATACTCTTTAGGGATACCCAAGATGGACACCGTTATTTTCATGCTATATAAGACACAATGTTTGATGCTCTCAAAGCACCCCTACGAAGTAGCAATAAGTACCGTCTCACGGTCTAAGGAATAAGCTATCATATTACTTATCTATTGCAAATGACAAACATCGTAATACGATCTTATTGCAATAATTTGCGTATGTCCATCACCTTATTCAACTAATAAGATGACCCCACTGTCAACCGACGTCATTGTCCATGATCGGGAATCTCGATCATCTGTTTCCCAAGTGGACTAGTTTAGATAGAGGCTTACTAGGGACTCTGGTTGTCTAGGGCATATCTCCTTCAGTCTCCCACTTGCACTAGAGTACAAATAAACCAGCCGCATTTTACTTCATCATAACCCCTTATCAAATAAGTGCGATATGATAATGCTTGCCTGTGGAAGAGTGTTACTCTGACAATCTGTACAATACACAATTATATGTTCTTTTGCAATTCATTGATATCAACAACATGTTTGATATCACCATGTTATCTATTAACATATATATAAATACCATAGCTAAGTGAGACTTATGTTTCCCAAGGCTTACTCTGATTCTGTTAACCAGATAATTGCTTTGCAAACACACTCAGTCATAGAGAATTCTATGTAACATTTACAATCTCGCGATATCTATATACTTTCATACCTATGTAGAAGACTTGACACTCCAATGTCAATCTAATGACTAATACTTCTACTTGCAGTAAATTCCAAATTTACTTTCATAACTGTTCTTCTTCTAAGAACATGGGTCATATTTCATCGAGCACATAATATGGTTTCTGTATGATGTCTAATATCACATAATAGACCAACATGTCATACAACCACTATTATAGTGTATCATTACTCTTAATGATTAATTAGATTTCCAAGTACCATTCCTTTGGTTTTAATCTATTCTGACTCTTCAGAGACAATCCAAAACAACTCAACTATCTATTTAAAATTCTCGTTCTATTCCAAAATAGACACTTACTTTTAAATAGTTTCATAACTTCATCTTTCTAATTAATTTTACTGGTACAATTCACGATGTGTCATTTACACATAATGAATTCGACTCCCACTCAAATTATGTCCTCTACACATATGAGGGTCTAAGCTCCCACTCAAAAAATATGTCCTTTACATATTCTACCTAAGTAAACTAATTTTGACTCCCACTTAAATTCATAATTTATTTCGACATTTTGGTCAAAACAAATCATTGATCTTTCATCGAACTGTAGTATTCTATTAATACATATCCCACAGACTTCAAGCATGTCTACATTTATGTAGTCAACAAATTTGATTTTATCCAAGATACATTTCTTGAAAAAATGTGCTTCCATGTCTTTCTTATAGTTACATTTCTCATATAACACTTTATATGATGATTAAGTAATCTTATTCCACTAATAAGAATTATAGTAACATTTACTATTTTAATCCTTCTAGACGTAACTTGGATTTTCAGAATCAAAAGTCTTTGTTCGTATTCTGATATTTTCTCAATTTTCTTTGTATTCATAAGGTGTATCTTGATCTGTCAACAAGATCTAAAATACTTAGTATTGAACTGTGACTTGACAGAAAATATAACAACACCTTATTTAGAAGCTTTTTTCATGAAAATACTATGATCTCTTTGAAGAGGATTGCAAGCAGAAAACAATTTTCAAGTCTCCTTCACTCTTATCATTAAATTTTCATTTGTAGACATATACCTTTTGGAACATATTCCAATATTCTACTTTTATGAATATAGGTATGATACCTTATTTCAAGCTTCTAATTCTATTTCATAAACCATAATTCAAAAATCACAATTTTCTCGGAATTTATACAGACAACAACACAAGTTTTGTTTCTGTTGGATTTTGGAATACACTCTCATCCAATATGAGTAATCTATAAAGAACTATTCGTGTATATTCTGAATTATCGTATAATCATCTATAGAACAACACTATTGTCGATCGCACGAATTACCGTTGAAAAACATCTATTTCTAAAGTGGACATTGACTATAATGTTTCGAACATATTAGGAGATTTTAAGACAGATTCTGAAAGACCACACTTTATCTAAAACTGAGTATGATTATAATACTTCACATATCACTATATCTGATATTATAAGTGTGTGAAACAAATTTTCACAAGTCTTTTGTGTTGAAACCCTAATTCATAAATATTGTCCTTTGATCAAATCTTGTGAATACAATATTCACTAATCTTCCTTCTAAAAAACCCAATTGATATTTTATCAAATTATTTTCAGACTCATGATTTATTATGCAAATACATTTATTCTAATAAGCATAAAAGAATTTGAATCAAATAAATTTCACCATACAATTAATTTAATAATCATCCGTTATGACTTTCAATTAATTTCCTCACAAATTGACACTTCAATATCAATTTTGAATTTAATCAATTCGGCACCTGCAATTTTTAAATAGATCAAAAGTATCTATTATTTCTTACATTGCTTTTATGATCAAATCCGATGGTGTTTGTTCTAGTAACAAAATCTTTTAATCTTTGAACACATAATTTTATCATTCCCGCTTTTATGAATGTATACCACGTTATCATACAAGTAATGTAATTGAGATGTGATTGCATAAAAAATATTAATACTATAAAACAACTGGCTTGTTTCATAACATAAAACAACTGAATTTGTCTTATTACATATATGAATAAGATTGTCTTGTAACAATCAAGACACTAAACAAAATCACACTCTCACTGTTACAAAACGGTTTTATAAAAAACTATTAATGATAACTACTATGATAACTTGAGGACGTGAACACCATTGGCCATCAACTTCCTTGCTTGCCATCGCATGTACCATGTCACGTCATTACTTGCCATAGATAAGTAATAATCATGACTTGTTTCATAAACATAACATGTATCAAATACTTTTATCACATATCAAGAGACGAATACACTCATAAGTATGTATATCAAATATATACCTATAGCGTCGAAGATTTCTCCTTCGATGTGGATTTGAACTCGGGCACGAACTTGTAGAAGTTCATATTGTCTGCCTTCAAAAAAAAATTGCGCACATGCTTCGCATAGCTTGGAGGCATAGATATCAGCACAGTCTGAATTGCACATGAATCCGCCATCCAGTAATCGTAGACATTTGTAAGCTTGAAGTAGATGTCAGACAACCTCTTCAAATGAGTCTCCAGACAGGCATGCTCCTCCATGTGAATGGTCCAAAACTTTCTAAGCTGTCTGAATTGCTCAAGCCTCAATTCATCTTTGAAGTGTGTTTTGATCGCATCAATCATGACATATGGCTCCATGTGTCGAAACAACTCTTTCAACTTTGGTGCTAGGCATACGGTCATGGTGATCTCCACTTCTATGAATATGTCTCGACGCTTACGGATTTCATCATCCTTCTCCTCGCTAGCAGAATCATCCGGTCTATCTCCTAATGCTTCTTTGATGACATATAGGATGTTGTTGTGTAGGAGAATGTTTCTAAGACCTTTGTACCACTTGATGAAGTTGGACCCATCGGGTTCTAAGGTAGAATCCGGACTTTTAAGGAAGTAACCGAAGTAGAGTTCCGTCTACAGATATGATCGCAAAAGAGGTAAGGTAAAATTTATAACATATGTGAGTTTTAGTTTATAATCAAATTATTAAACGCACTCCACTAAAATTATTATCCCTACAATAATTTTAGCGATTACACGACCCCCATCCATTATACCACCCCAATCGTCACGGTCGGCGGCACAGCTTCAAAGGTGGACATAAAATGTCGATCACAAAAACTCTGGGACTCATGCTCGATCTTTCGATCTTCCCGTGTTCTGAGGCCATATCTGCATATGCTAGGCTCACAAATCAAACCTCGAAGACCCTGCGCTTGCAACATGGCTTACACCCACTGTATGCAAACGACGAGATGTATGACACCCGATCGTCACGGCCTGCCTCATAACGTAGAACTTTCTTGGTGGTGCGAAACAAGGGAGAACAAAATTTTGGTATTTATTTGGGATCATCCAATTATGATGCTACCGTTGTATATCTAACATATGAGAAATCAACAGGATGCACACACAACAACATAATATCAAAATAAAGTAATGAAGTGCGATGTGACATGGTCGATGCACCTGGACCTCCATGGCGCCATTTGCCTGGCCCCGGGCGCCCCGGCACGGCTCCGAGTCTACAGTGCCCTCCATTGCTTCCGACAGTATGAGTAATATCAAACTTACTATTGGGGATATACCAAGTGGGGGTATCTCTAACATGGATCAATCCGGCTAGTCCAGGGTGGCCCAAGAGTGGTAAGGCTGATGCCTGCCGGGCGGCCCAGATAGCTGACATACAAGGAAGTAGGCGGACGGGCCAAGGAAGGCAGAAGGCCGAACCCCATCAAGCCACCAAGCCCAAGACGGAAGGTGGCAACGAAGCCGGCTAGATCTAGGACTATGTTTACTTGTCGGACAAGTACTTGCCTTGTATCCCGGGGTCTGGCCTCCTATATAAGCTGGCCACCGGGAAGCCTTTAGGGCACGCTCCAATACGCAACACACTCATTGTAACCTGTTCACGGCTGTTGCCTTAGTGAATTATAGCAGCACGTAGCGTCTCGCCACCGCTGCGAGATCTGAAGCTGGGTAACCTCGCCGTGTTCAGTCCCGACCACGACGACTCCAGCCTTCTTCCCCACATCCATCCATAGGCTAGAGGACCCCCGTCTTCTATCAATTATGCCGATACTCCAACAGTTGCCGCCCACCGTGGGGAAATCTTGAAAGATATAGACATTGGTAGTTGCGGGCATCACGCCTCCGCCAGGTCCATTGTATCCAAAGCTTTCCGCCAAGGTTTCTACTGGCTAACTGTAACGCCCCGGGATTTATCCCCAATTAGATTTTTTTGTTGTTTTTCTTTTGTGCATCATCATTTCATCATGCATTGGTCACTTCATTTAATTTATTGCATTTAAATTTAAACTCCACTTAAATTCTTTTTCTCACAATTAAATTCAAATGCTTTTAAAATTAATTAAAATTTGTATTTCAAATATTTTGCAAATATTATAAAAACTAGTTTATTAAATTGCCTATTTTAAACTAAACCTATTTTGTAAAGTTTCTTTATTAAAAATTCTTTTTATTTTGTTTTAGAAATACAAAAACAGAAAAAGAACTAAAAGAGAAATAAAATTTCAGAAAACAAATAAAACTCACCTGGGCCTTTTTCTTCCCAAAGCCCAACCCATCTTCTTCTGGCCCTAGCCCACGAATCGTCTTCTTCATGTACGGTCAGAGGCGAGCAGCTCAACCTTTACAACGAGGCATGGAGCCCCCTCCTCCCAACCACTCCCCCTCCTACTTTAGCCGCACCTCTCCCTCCTTTTCCAAACCCTAGCCGTGCCCTCTCCCTCTCAGCCGCCGCCGCCTCCTTCCCTCTCCTCTCCACCTCGTTTTCCTCTGCTTCTTCTCCACCGAAACTCACCGGAGTTCCACCTCCCGCCGCGCCGCCGCTCTAACGCTGTCGAGGGAACTCCGAGGAGCCACGCCGCTCCGCGACGACGTCATCGTCATCTCCGGGCACGGAATCGCTCCGGGAGCGATCGAGACCGTCGCCCTCGTCTCCGTCACCGCCACGGGCGGCGAGCCTCCGCCTCCGAATTCCGGCGCCCCCAACTTCCCGAGCACCAACCACTCCGTCGAGCAACCTCACCGTGATCCCCTGGTCCCTTTTCCCCTCTCACCCCACTCGTTTTGCTGCCGCATCGACTCGACCGTGCTCGCCGCCGTCCGCCATGAACTCCATGGCCGAGCTCAAAAGCTCGTGACTTTGACCCTTCTCCCTTGACAGGGTCATCGAGCCCCTGCAACACACACACACACACACACCCCACAGCACCCCTGCACGTGCTCGCCCGTCCCAGCGCCTCCCATTCCAGGTCGTCGCCGGTGGCTCTTTTCCCTCCGCCGTGTTCTGTCTCCGATCGATTTCAGCTTCGTCAGTTATTTTCTCGCCCGATTCGCATCAAAATTGGCAGAAGCAGTAGGTAGACAAAACCCACCGTCCGGACTTCTGGCTAGCACCACCTAGCCGCACCGCGCGCGCTGCGTCGCGGGTTCGATCCCTAGCGTCGCCGATTAAAACCACCCCTTTTCCATTTTGCTTGCGCACTGACACGCGGGCCCCACCGGTCAGTGACCGCGGGAGCCCGCAGCGCCCAGTCAACACATCCACACGCCAGTAAGGCGCTCGGGCCCGCCTTGCAGCCGCACTGGCTAGCCCAGGCGCGGTGCAAAAAGGCCAGACCCAGATCCAGATCTGGATCTTTGCGCCTAGCCCCCAGAATCTCTGTTTTTCGCACAGAAACCCCCACCGACAGTTTTTCTATCACCAACAAGTCCCTGACTTTTACAGAAACACCCCTAAAACTTGTTTTGTTAATAACTTTAATTCTGTAATCCCAAATTAAATAATATTTATATGATTTTATATCAGAAAAATGCAAAGAATATTAATATGCCATTTGTATGCCATTTTGCATCTGTTATTTTAATTACTAAGTATACTTTGTTAATTGCAACTAAATAATTAAATATGGAATGACTAGGGGTAATAAATATATAATTCCCTATTTCCATTTAATTTAATTAGATCACCCATGCCATGTGTTGTCATGTTAACCAACATTTAATATTGCTGGTAAATAAATAACTTGCACCTAAATATTATTTGCCGGGGTTGCTTTCCCGCTTAATTTGGATTTCCTGCACTGTATTGCATCTTGCCATGCCATGCATCATTCTCGTATGATCATGTTGGATCTTTGCCGTAGTTGTAAAATGCATCTTTTGCGCTTCCAGTGTTTGTTGCTTCTTCGCGGATACGACGTTGAGATGTGTGAGCCACGACAAGATCTGCTTCCATGCGGGATTCCAGGCAAGCAAAATTTGCTTGTTTACCTATACATTTTCTTTCATTCCTGACGTTGATCTCTGCTACCCTAGTATTCGATTCTTGAATTGGGATCCCATCACATGTTTATCCTACAGCCCATACAGCTTTATCCCCACATCCCATCAACTGTTGTTTGTTTATCTGTTGGCCTTGCGAGTCGTAGCGCATGCTTAGAGTTGTTTGTGCGAGTCGTCTGTTGGTCTTATGTTTCATCTGATTAGTTTGATAGATTATTCTAACTTAATAAACTGTTGTCTGATATTGGGGTATTATAATTAAATGATAAGGCACCAGGCGGAAGGCCTTGCGAGGTGTTTTGTTCTGCTCAGTGTCGACCTAGGAACTGAGATTTTGTCCTCGGATCCAATTTTGAGCGCACTAACCACTTGTGGGAGGCCCTATGGAGCCCCCCTCGACTTTGAACGGATCTCCAGCTTGTCCATGTGCCGCAACTAGTTCGGGTTTTCCATTTGCGCATATGCATGTGCACGATGATGATGATTGATGAGAGGTTACTTGATACGGGGGGTCATATAGGGGTGGTGCGCGCGACGCGGACAGTTCCTACTGTGGTTTGAGCCGCATGGCGCGCAGACACAAACTAATGAGTCCGCAATTGAGATTCGGCCGGACTCTTGACGCGGGTAACAACTCATATGGGTGGCACTTGGACTTGCTGTAGTGAAGGAATAAGTCGTGTTGAGAAGCCCTGATGCTTGCTTGGGTTGATCATGCGAGTATGGGTACAGTAGTGCACCCCTGCAGGGTATAATCTTATCGATGAGCCGTGTCCACGGTTATGGACGATTTTGGTGATGATGCTGGCTAACAAGATCTAGACAACTTGCACCTAATTAATGTTAATTAATTTGACTAGTAATATAGAATTACTTTCACAATAAATTATAATTAAAACTGTTCAACGTGTGAGTTTCCCGAATTGCTTCCTCATATTTGGTTGAGGGGGTGAATTCGAGAATGGGTTATGATTGGTGTTAGTTGTAGATGTTTACTTTATGCGCTCTCTTATCCCTCTCTAATTAGACGGAAGTTGTAGCGTGTCTCTTTAGGTTGCTAGTGCTGCTGCCGCTAAGTCCACCTACCCCATATTTTGGGAGATGGTGTAGAAAGTAGGCAAGTCGGTTTTGCTTGTCAGGGAGTGCCCTGACCCTCTTTTGGGATGTGCTTTATGTGCAGTCAACAGGTTTGAAGTCTGACGATGTTAGCTTGGGAATCCCTCCGGCTTGGCTGGGCAGGGATATGGCGCCATCGCTTATCTTCAGGACTCTTAGTCCAGTTTGCTTCTTATCCGTAGTCGGATACTATTCTGCTTCCGCTGTCATTTGAATCTTTGTATTGTAACATTTGTATCTTGACTCGTTCGAGTCGTTGTTGTATTTATATATCTTCTGTTGTATTTGTGGATGTATCGGAACTGTTGTAATGTTATCACAATTCCACCCACATAATGCGCATGTTTCGGCGTGCACATTATGTCTGGTGGGCGACCTAAAATCGTTATTATGTGGATTTTGGCGGGAAGGCTTAAATCTACATAGTACCGATTTTAGGGCGTCACACTAACCGCCAAAGAAGACGTCGAACACATCGTGAAAACATGCAAAGGCTGCCAATTGTATGCCCGCCAACCTCACTTGCCGACATAAGAACTCAGGACAATCCCGATCACCTGGCTGTTTGATGTCTGGGGCTTAGACATGGTTGCTCCCTTCAAGAAGGCACGAGGTGGATACACCCACCTATTGGTTGTTGTCGACAAGTTCAATAAATGGGTCGAAGCCAAGCCGATCAACAAACTTGGCGCGCGAACAGCCACCAATTTCCTCTGTGGAATTATCTCTCGGTTCGGAGTTCCACACAACATTATCACAGATAATGGAAGCAACTTGTCTCAAGGTGACATCGAAGAATACTGCATTTATCTAGGCATCCGGCTTGATTTGGCATCCGTGTCACACCCTCAATCAAACAGACAAGTAGAGCGTACAAACGGCCTAGTCCTTTCTGGACTTAAGCCCCGTCTCTAAGCTCCATTACACAGGGCTGCCGACGCTTGGGCATATGAGCTACAATCCGTACTCTGGAGTTTGCGTACAACGCCAAACAGATCTACCGGCTACACTCCTTTCTTCTTAGTATATGGCGCAGAGGCGGTGTTACCCACCGACAAGAAATATGATTCCCCTCGAGTTCAAGCCTACAGCGAGCAAGACGTAGAAGGTGCAAGACAAGATAGCCTAGACTTGTTAGATGAAGAAAGAGACGTTGCTCTCCATCGCTCCGCATTGTACCAACAACAACTTCGCCGCTATCATGCCTGGAGAGTGCGGAGGCGAAGCTTCAGAACAGGCGACCTGGTTCTCCGCCTAATTCAAGACAGAAAGGGCTTACACAAGTTATCCCCGCCATGAGAAGGACCGTTTATAGTCACAAAGGCGCTGCTCAATGGTTCCTCCTACCTGTCCGACATCCGTGACCAAGAAGAAAAGAAAAGGCGCAAGAAAGCGGCATGAAGAAGAGGAACAAAGCGTAAGAGAGGCATTGACGACCCGTTCGAGCAAACAAGACGGCCTTGGAACATTGAGCAGCTACGTCCTATCTACACTTAGCAATTTATAATTGTAACAAGTTATATATGATTATGAAATAAACGTCTATGGTTCCTCATCTGTGTTGAGAAGCATGCCATCTTTTGTCTTTTCTCGCAATCATATACCCCTATGTATCTAATTTACCTAATTTCTAGCTCCCTGCAAAGGTTCAAACTGGTAGATACTTGCAGCTTTCGAGTCAACCCAAAGCAAAAAACATCTTTTTTGCGCCGCCTAATTCCTTTACTTTTGATTAATTATATGTGGTTCGCCTAGTAGTATGTCTTTGGCGCCAACATGTTGGCTTTGGTTTCTGATTCTAAACTTACGGTACTAGCCCTAGTTGTTTCAGCTAAAGTTCCCGGCTGAGGTTTGCCAACGTACAAAAAGTCAACCATATAAGTCAAAATAAAATTAAGGCGGGCCAAATAAAACAATAAGTCTACTTAAGTAGCAAAATAAAGTTAGCTGGGTCCCGCCTAGCAGTACATCTCCAAAAGTTATTTACACAAATAATACAAGTCGAGATAACATTGTTTCAGGGGCAGGAGGAGGCTAGCCACCAAGAAGCACAAGAGGGCGACGCCGACAATCTTGACATTGGCTCGGGGGCTGCCTACATTAGGCATGGGGACTGACAACTTCAGCACCGGAGCTATCACTCCCCTCCGCCTTTGCCGTGGCGGCAACTTCAACGTCTCCAGCGACTGGCACAGGATGACGCTTGTAGAAGACCATCGTGTCCACCATATCGGCAACTCGCGTGGCGTAGCCGGCAACGCTGTTCAATACAGCGGCTGGTTGGACCTCGCTGACGTCTTTATAGGTAGACGACATGCCCTCGGTGACGACGTCAATATCCGCCTCGGGGTAGTGCGCCATGAACAAGCCCAGCGCAGTCTTGGCACCACCCCGCGCCGCCGACTTCAACGAGCTCTTGTGTATCTTCGTTGCTTGATCCAGCATGCTGGGTACATCGCTGAAGTCGGTGGGCTCCTGGCTGTCCGAGGAGATGAAGAACTTGGCGGCAAACCGCTTGGACGCCGCCAAAGTCTCGGTGATCAGCTCACCCAGACGCGCAAGGCGATCTAGGCGGGGGCTAACAACCTTGTCATCGACTAAGCCGACAGAAACTACATCAAAAATAAAAACGTCAAAGTTGGCCAAGACTAACAATTTTCTTGACAACAAGGTGAAGAATGAGGAAAAGCTTACCATGGACCGAGTTATGGAAGGCAGACAACTCGATCATATGAGTTGCCACCACGTCCTCCGCAGTTTTGGCCCGAGAAGTCTGCTTAGATATTTCCTCAGCACCGCCTTCTCCGCCTCCTCCAACTTTTTGCGCAGGCTATCCTGCTCGCCGGTTAGCTGGCTAGTCTCCTGCGCAAATTTAAGTTGTTGCGCCTCCATCTCCTTCCGGTGCTCCTCCTTCATCGCCAAGTTGGCGGCCGTCAAATCAGAGGCTTCATTCATAATAGCTTGCATGTCAGTAGACGCCTTCAATATATCTTGGGCGTGATCTAGCAGTTATACAATATGAATAAGCCAGCTAAATGATTGGCGGAAGCAAACGTAACATGGAAAAAGGAAAAAACTTAGTGGTTTTTACCTTCATCTTTCTTGCGGGACGCCTCCAGCTAGGCAATCCGCTTGTGCTTGACCTCACAGTCTTTTTTTCAAAAGACGGTAACACCTGTTAATCTCACCTCTAGAAGAGATGAGATCAATGTTGGAGATAAGGACACCCTGTAAAAAACGGCCAGTAGCACAGCCAAAACCACTCAGCCGGCAATAATTTCATATCGCCACCTAAGTGCTCGGGGGGAATGACTATGTGTATGCTACCAAGTACCAAAATAACACTTACCGCAACATCACCCTCCAAGTCGGCGAAGGCCTTGGCGGCGTAGTCGGCAAAGGCCTGGGTTGACTCCTTGGCGTCCTTCAGAGACTCCCAAGGATCCCTGACCCTGCCGCCTTCGGAAGCTGGGGCTGCCCTTGGCGGCCCACCGACAACCTCCTCAATCAGCTCCTCCTTGGTGGCGCGCGATTGGCCGACATCATTGGCCGCAGCCTCAGCCAAAGGAGAAGGAGCACTGGCAGCACGAGCATCAGAGGAGGTCACTGGCGGCGGACTAGAAGCCGGAGCCTGGGGCTGATGCCGCCTACGATCATCGCTCATAAAGCCGCCGGCCTGGGGCTGCGGAGTTGGCGGCACGGTGGCTGGGGAAGTGCCAAGAGGCCGCTTTCCCCTAACCAACAGGGACTTGGACGACAACTTGGAGGTCGCGACCCGCTCCCTGGCAACAAAATAAAGTTAGCCAGATGAACACCAGCAATGAAGAGGGACTACAAATGAAATAGGCGGAGATATTTACCTTCGGGGGATATTAATCCCCGCGTTCTCGTCGTCATCGATGAGCACCGGCTCGGTTGCCGTTGCGGTCCGTTTCTTCCTCTCGGTGTTAACCATAGAGGAAGCAGCGCCGGACGCCTTGCGCTTCTTGGGTTTCCTGGCTCCCGGTTCGTTAAAGGAGGGAGCCAGGTCATTCTCCCCTAGAGCGGAGAGCTGCATCAACCAAAAGGGCAAGTGTTAAGGGAAATTCAAATAAGCCAGCAAAGTTGTCAAGAAGAGTAAAAATGAAAATGCTTACCTCAAGGGGAGGGTTGTCGTGTGTGTGCATTGGCACACCTTCCACCGCCTTCACCAACCCTGATTTGACAAGGCTGCGAAGTCGGGCCGCCAATTCGGCAGCTGGTAACCCCTCCTCGCTTACGTGAAGATAAGCTGAGCCCGTAGGCGAATACTAACACATCTTATGCGGGCTATACCGCAGAGGGAGTATTTGCCGGCTAAGCCAGCTGATGACGGTATCCACCCCGTCCAGCAAAGGGGTGTCCATCGTCTTGGTGAGGAACTCGATCCGCTTTTGGATAAGGCGGAGCTCCTCCGTCAACTTGGGGACCGCCTCGTCCCATCACGGCTTGGGAATAGGAGGCATGTTGACAAAGGCAGGGATGCCAAACTGGCGCCCCGGCGCTGCCATGTCTTGGCAGTAGAAGAAGGTGGAGGTCAAGCCCTTAACGGACTCGATGTATGGTATCTTGGGATACCATTGGCATCCTTGGCGGCAGTTGAAAGTAATACTGCCGCAGGTTACCAGACCTCCATCCGGCACCGTCTAACGCCGGCAACGAAAACAATATCTGAAGAAATCTAAACTAGGCCTGATACCTAGATAGCACTCAAATAGAGCTGTGAAGTCGGCTAAGACTAAAATGATGTTGCGTGCTATGTTGTGGGGCTGGAACCCGTAGTGTTCTAGCACGTCGCTGAAAAAGGTGGAAGGCGGCAACGCCATTCCCCTAACTAGGTGTGAGGTGAGGATTACCCGTTCGCCGGCTTTCGGAGCCTGAACGATGTCTTCGAAGGCGGACCGCCAGCTGCAGTCCTCCTGGATCGGCAAGTAGCCGCCCTCCAAATCCTTGAGGACCTCGTCGTTCACCATGGAGGGGAGCCAGTAGCGAGACCCGAGGTCCGCCGGCTCCTCCTCTTCATCGCCGGCCGCACCGCCTATCGCCGCCGGCGTGGTCGAAGGCGAGGCCTCCGAGGTCGCCGTCGCCCGGATGCGCGCCAGGAGCAGAGGAAGGGGTAGAAGATGAACCGGGCATTGCGCCCGTGCGGCCCGCCGTAGCGCGGGAGAATGCGCCGCCCATCGCCGCCGCGGTCGTGGCGAGCTCGAGCTCGGTATCCGCCGTGGTCGGGGAGTTGCTCGGGCCGTGGCCATCGCTGTGCGCTAGGTCGCCAAAGGTGTAGCGTACCTGCACTTTAAATAAGGCAGATACCTGTGTATAGTGCAAACCCCTGGATCGATTCATTTGCACACACAGTTTACGATGTAATATCACAACAAAGCGTCAATTTATTACATCGATGATCCAGAATTACAAAATATTCGATACAAGTTGCATAGCATAAAGCTAGCATTGAAAAAGTACACAGCGGAAATACAATAGCAGTGAGTCTCTATCACTTTCATGTTGCCACAGGCGAAAACATGTTGGTTGTAGACTCGAAACCTATAAACGAAACCTCACTCGTCATCTGAACAATCTGCAATAAGAAAAATATTGCAACAACGTGGGTCAGATTCCATTAAAAATGGAGTCTGGCAAGTGACACTATGGTGGACACTTAATGGAATAACTCTATAACCTATATGCATATTTGGCTGGTGGAGTTAAAGGCTATTTTGCATAAAGACAATTTTTCCTATCTCTTTGGAATACTCTTTCTTCAAATCAAGACAAGTATGGCATCAAAACCATAATTTCGTCTTCCCTTGTTCACCCATCAAGTTTTATTTCTGAAGTTGGAATGAAGGAATCCTCCGTTGACGTCCGTGATCAGCTGCTCAAATTGTCCGTACCGGGGACACGGCTAAGTACTTAGTTTTACACTCTGCAGAGGTTGTGCACGTTCACCATTGTACCCATTCAATCCAGATTATCCTTTACACACCATTAGTGATAAGGAAAGGAGAAGAATGAGACGAGATCTTTCAGAAGCATTTTCCCTCCCACTCTGACTTGACCCGTTCCACCTAACATCCCCCTACATCTGCTTGTCAAGCCGGAGAGAGTCCACGCAACATAATTGATCAAGCCAGAGCCCATATGGCAATGGCTGCACTGGAAGCAATCGTCACTCGGAGTTCTTCAGATCCCTTTGTTCCCTGGGTGGCCATCCACAAGTGCACTCTCAGGTGAAAACCACCATGCTCATGGCCCCAAGTATAGTAGAAAATATCTTAGGCGAAGACCACCACATGCACAGCCCTGAGTAGCCACTCAACATAAACCATTCAACCAATCCACCCAAGTGATTCATTAACTTAGTGGATGTGTACTCTCAGGTGAAAACCACCATGCTCACGGCCCTAAGTAGAATAGAAATTCATCCTAGGCGACGACAACCATGAGCACAGTCCTGAGTAGTCACTTAACATTTTGTAAAACTTTTCATCAACTGCATAGCATCCATATTTCTGCTAAGTATGATATAGGAACCTAGACACGGGAGTAAGGGAATTCTATACAGGTTTAGCATAGCAATACTATCCTACACATGCATATAAGAATACATTAAGTAATGCATATAGAAATAATAGGAAGTTTATGAGGTGTGCCACTTGCCTTTGAATGTTGTCGTTGTTCACAAACTCTATTCAACAACGAACGTTTGCTCTCCGTTCAATCTAAACAATATAAGCAAGCAACAATACAACAATCAACAAACAACAATCATCAATCATTCATGCACATACGTAGTTAACAAATAAGTTTCATAACACTTCTAAGGAAAACATGTTATGCATGATATGCAAATTATTTCTAAGGACTAGAGATGCATGTCATGCCATGAAAATCTCTTAAGTTAATGCAAGGAAAATAGGTGGGTCAAGAATGACTAAGGACTAAGGTCAAGTTGGATAAAACTAACTTTGTTACTACTTTATCTTGAATAAGCACTTTAATGACTTAGTCATGATGTGCATAAAATACTTAGAGAAAATACTAAGTCTATAAGGTGATCAACCATTATTATCAACTCTTTGTAAATTGGATATTCACTAAAGTGAGAGAGACAGACACCCGGCCAGCCACTTAAATTGTGGAACAGGTCTCATGTACGTGGACATGTAAGGTTTGTTTCCAAGCAGCTTCATCTCACTATGCCGCTAGGATCCAACAACTTCAAGATGATAATATCATGATCAAAAATGGTTTAAGTCAAATGTGAAAGACAATATTAGGAAAAAGGGAAAAGATAGAAAGAAAGATGTAGTTGTCCTCCAGACTTCATCTCCAGACTTGTAACTTTCTTCTGGATGATGTCTTGATTAAACTCTTGGTAGTCTTGATGAATCTTCATGACTTGATGATTCTTGTATCACCTAGGCTGGTCTTGGATTTAACGTAGTATTCATGGAGTCTCAGAGGAGAAGAAAAGACAGAGAGAAAGACTTAGAGAATAAAAGGGGGTTGGCCTTCTTGAACTTCTTCTCACTTTTCTTCTAAGTGCTTGACATCTTTGGGATGCTTCCAGAGTCTGTTTTCTTCTAAGTCCTTCATGAACTTCTTCTTGATTTTCTTCTAAGTGTTTTTTCTCCTTGAAGATACTGCTGAAGTCTCGTTTTTGGCTAAGTCCTTCAATGGCCTTCTAGCTCCATCTTGAAAATCACTAAGTGTCTAAGTGTAGCACTTTACTAAAATGCTAAGTTGAAAATACTTCTAACTTAGAGAAAATAATGAAGGGAAATTTTCCTATGGGAAATATATCTATATGTGAAAAATAAGCTATGCATGCAATGCACCTTTTAAATCCTAGGAAATATCATACAAAACTTGTGATATTTATAAAGTATGCATTTGGCTATGAATGCAATCTAATTAATTTCTATTCTTGGAAAATATAATAAAAGGAATAATTATAATATTAAAGTTTTCTATAATTAAATTTTTATAGCAAAATTTTGTAATTAGTGTTAGTAGACAGGGGGCATTTAATTACATTTATAGCAATTTGATTTAATCAAAAATAATATTTTCTATTAATAGTTATGTTGAAAATACTCAAACTATTCAAATTAAACAAACAACTATTAAATCATCAAATAATACTCAAAAATATTTTATAACAGAGGCATAATATTACTAATATTCCAAAATTTCTAAATTTTTTTTTTGCAATTTTTGGATTTATAGATTTAAAGTTATTACAAATATACTCAAATTCACCATTTGAAATTTCAATATTTTATACTAAGTCAAATTTGAATTTTGGCAGATCTAAAATAATCTACATGTCAAGGATTTCCAAATATATAAAAATATTTGAATTTGGATAAACAGAGAAAAAGATATGATAGTTTGAATAGTCAGGGGCTTTTCTACAAAACTGCCATTTTTAATTTAATTAGAAAAAGAAATTCCACGCTGGCGCTGACTGTGCTGACTAGGACGCTGACTGGGCTGCTGACTGGGCTGCTGACGTGGTTAAGTCATCAGATTTGGGCCGTCAGATCTGGATCTGGCGGTCCAGATCTATTCGTACCGGTTCGTCTGAGACTTCTAATCTGGGCCGTTAAACAAAGATTGGGCGGCTCACCTCGCTCTTACCAGAAGATGGCGGCGTCGGTGGCCGAAAATGTCGAGGACGGCGGCGCTCCGCTCGGGCGTGGACGCCGGCGACGCTCCGGTGCTCCCCCGGACGAACGAAGGTGACGACAGCGTGCAGCTCGTCGCGGCGGTGTCGATGGGCCCAGTGGCGGGGCCTGCTTCTTCCCGGAGCGGTGAGGAAAGACGGGCGGGGCGATGGAGTTCTCTGGCGATTCCGGCGAGCTCGGCCCGCTCGGTTTTTTTTTTCTGAGAACGGGAGGTCGGGGATGGGTTAGCGAGATGCACCAGGAGCAGGGGGACCTGAGGAGACCAAAAGGAGGGGAGGAACCTTCCCTGGTACCGGCAATCGAAGGAATGGCGGCGGCGGACACGGTGGACTCCGGCAAGCCCGTGCGGCGGCCTGGCGGCGTGAAATGAAGGGGGAGGAGAGGGGAAAGGTGCGACAGGAGTTGGGGTTTTATAGGGCAGGAGGAGGGAACAGGATTTGCGCTAATCTCGCCGGATTTGGAGAGGGAATCGGGGAGGGAATCTCGGCCGGAATTGGAGGACTGGAGGTTGAAGAAGGTGACGTCACCGCTGACATCAGCAGGTATTTTCTTTTTCTGTTTTATTTATTTAATTCATATCTTTTGATTTAAATGTCCAAATGATGTCAAATTAATTTCTAAAAATTTGTAAAATCAATATCTTTGTGTTAAACCAGGTGTGGGCATGTTTTGAAAACTTTTTAAAATTAACAAATTTGAAATATTGGTTTAAGGCTAATTTGATATTTAATCTCAAATTTTAAAATAAAGCCTAATTAGATTTTCTCTTACCTAAATAAAATTTGTAATAATACCCATCTTCAAATATGTTTGAATTCATTTTATTTAAACTCATTTTCAAATTCTAAATTCATTTTTGGCTTTGGTATAATTATTAAATAATAGAACACAACTATATGAAAATGGAAAAGAGAAAATATAATGTATTCATTTTTAATTCAAAATAAATGGTGCACCAATCTATTTTATATTAAGATAATTCATTAATTATAAAACATATGAAGTTATTTTAGTTTATAAAACTATAGACTTGTAATTTATAAAACTATGTTTTGAACTCAGGTGAAAGTGTGAAACTATTTGGCAGTTATACCATGTTTTAAATAGTTGTAATATTATTTTAATTTATGATTAGCTATGGCTAAGTGGTTGAAATCAAATACTTACAAAGAAACTTTCTATTACATGAAAATGATTTGAAATTTTGTAAGACATTTGTCAAATTACATATTGAGGTTTTAAGAAATACAATAGATAATAAAATGTTTATCTTGAAACAACTTTTGAAAATAATGTTAAACTGAGATCTTTGAAATATTAACCCCTTTCAGTATGTTTTTAGTCTTTTATAACTGGTTTTCTTATGCATTTTAATATTTTATTTTAATAAAAAACAAACGTTTTAAATTATAGTGATTTTTGAACATTCCAAAATGTTGGGATGTTACAGAAGGTGCGGTGGTCGCAGGGAGCTTTTCTTGGCGAGAGGTTCGGAAGAGCAAGAGCGCGGGAGAGCAAGAGACGAGAGTGAAAGATGGTGTGCGGAGGAAGAAGATGAGCGCCTCGGCTCCCTATTTATAGGCCGGCGTTACCATCTGTGCAACAACTCAAATAGCCGGACACGTGTCAACCATCCTGATGCCTCGAAGTGGAGCACGATCGCACGTTCTCCTCAACTCCTCTTCCCCCGATTTGCAATCATGACACGATTTCGTTCCGTTTGGTTTCAAACTGTAGTGGACCAAATGACGTGATCCGTTAACTACAAGTTTGACTAGCCGTCAAGGATCAGGTTTTCATAAGAAGCTATCCGGCAAGTTAAGCTAAGCTGTCTTTCCCATGTAGGATAAAGGCGGTCGTGCGCCAGCTTTATGGTACACGTTCCCCGTTATTTTTAGAATGGTTCAAGTCATGCAGCCGCCAACATTGAAGAATGCAGATCAAGAAGAAGCCGGCACCTGGAGAACTTCAACCTTTCTGGGGGCTAATGTTGGGGATATACCAAGTGGGGGTATCTCCAACATGGATCAATCCGGCTAGTCCAGGGTGGCCCAAGTGTGGTAAGGCTGATGCCTGCCGGCCGGCTCAGATAGCTGACATACAAGGAAGTAGGCGGACGGTCCAAGGAAGGCAGAAGGCTGAAACCCATCAAGCCACCAAGCCCAAGACGGAAGGCGGCAACTCAGCCGGCTAGGTCTAGGACTCTGTTTACTTGCCGGACAAGTACTTGCCTTGTATCATGGGGTCTGGCCACCTATATAAGCCGGACACCGGGAAGCCTTTAGGGCACGCTCCAATACGCTACATACTCATTGCAACCTGTTCACGGCTGTTGCCTTATACTGAATTATAGCAGCACGCCTGGTCTCACCACCGCTTCGAGACCTAAATCTGGGTAACCTCGCCGTGTTCAATCCCGACCTCGACGACTCCAGCCTTCTTGCCCACATCCATCCATAGGCTAGAGGACCTCCGTCTCCTATCAATTATGCCGATACTCCGACACTTACCGTAACCATGTCACATAAAATAACGCCTCTGCAAAACAAAGTTAGACGCCTCTACCTTTAATTAGTTTTGCAAGTTTTACGTGGGCTTATTCGTAAGAGAACCGTTTCCCTACCTACGAACTTAGTACCACAACGTCGATCATATAATTGCATGTTTAAGCATCCCTTTCGGGCCCTCCATTGTAAATGTTTTGCCGACCAAAGGGAGAGAAACAGACACCCGCCAGCCACAGATACGGTGCAAGCCGTATGTCAGTAGTGGAACCAGTCTCGCGTAAGCGTACGCGTAATGTCGGTCCGGACCGCTTCATCAACTCAATACCGAAGGCACCGCAAGTGCACGCTAGAGGGTAACAAATATAAGAAAGACGTACTCATTCAACATGAGTTCTAACCGTACCAGCAGTACTATGCATAGATCGTCTCTGATACCACTGAAGGGGTTCCGGTGCATAAAACAATAAAAAAATAGCGTAAGAACGCCCTAACTAGTCAGGATCTATCTATCTAGTACATGCGATAACTGTGGAGGAACTGGTTACATACCTCCATGTAGACCGAATAGTGGGTATACGCTCCCGCACAAGCGTTGACGATGAAGTCGAACGTAGCTGACCTCGGGGTCGCGGAGAACTTGCCGCGATGATGTAGACGATGACGGGCGTCAGGCGGAAGGTGTCGTGGCACAGGCGGCTAGGGGGGTGTGCCGGCGGCAGGGCCGCTTGATGGGCGAGAGGACGTCGCCCAGGCTCCTCAATGTGGCGCCTCCGAGCAATCACAAGCATACGGAGCTTAAAAACAACCCCCGGTGACTCAGATCCAACTGAGATTGCAGGGGTAAAACTTTTCTGGAATCCCGCAGGGCAACGACGCCCGACGGTATAGCTTTGGTGGAGAGAGGAGGCAAAACGGGCGGAGAAACAGCTCAGCCAGCCTGCTACATTATTAATTGTATTTTTTGGATGAATTAATCGAATTAATATGCCTTGCTATATAAAGGGGGAATGGGTGTGCAAACACCTTGCCTCCCTCATGTGGGACTAAACAAAAAAGAGGGGTGGGGGGTTCGGCCGAACCCCCTAGTCCGAATTGGACTAGGGGCCCAAGCCCCCTACCTTCCTAGCTTGGTGCGGCTCCCTCTTGGGCCCTCCCAGGGCCCATTGAGGTGGGCTGCCCCTTTTTTCCTTTGTTTAATTAATTATTAAATTAATAAAATATAATTAATTCATAATTCATATATTTAAAGAATATTTAATTTCCCGTAACCCCGAAACATTTTTTGGACCACCCGAACATCTTTCGAACATTCCCGGAACCATTCCAGACCTTCCCCGAACTCCTTCCGGACCACCGGAACTCTTTCCGAATCATTTCTCTCTCTCCAATAAAAACCTATAATATTCCAAAACCTTCTCCAGGTGTCGTTAAGACCTTAAGTCTTGTTACGCTACGGTTCAAGAATACTCTAACCATGGTCGAGACCCTTCGCTCGCCAATGACCGCTAGGGATACCTGGATGCATATGACCGTCCCTGTGCATTCTACGAGTATCGTCGTTGAACCATAAACATGATATTCATTCCCTTTGTTTCTACGATACTACCTTGTCCAAGATATGATCGTAGACATCTGATGCCCTGTTGTATCTCGTTACCGGCATAGGTTATTAGCTCGTATGTGATATTACATCTCCATGACCTAGTCATAAGATGCGCAGCTATATAGATGCAATATCAACGAGTGGGCCTAGAGTATCTTTCCATTACAAGAATGAACAAATCCCGCTCTTGATCCTTACGTCTCAACATACTCTTTCGGGACACCCAAGATGGAGACCGTTATTGTCATGCTATATAAGACACAACGTTTAATGCTCTCAAAGCACCCCTACGAAGTAGCAATAAGTACCGTCTCACGGTCTTAGGAATAAGCTATCATATTACTTATCTATTGCAAATGACAAACATCGTAATATGATCTTATTGCAATACTTTGCGTATGTCCATCAACTTATTCAACTAATAAGATGACCCCACTGTCAACCGACGTCATCGTCCATGATCGGGACTCTGGTTGTCTAGATAGAGGCTTACTAGGGACTCTGGTTGTCTATGTGTCACACATGTATAAATAATTCCGATTAACACAGTTATAGCATAATACAAAGACATATTATAAACTTATGAGACAATGCGATAAATACTACTTATTTATTAGCCTCTAGGCATATCTCCTTCAAGACGAACTATAGGTACATAAGAAGATACTCACCCACTTGCGCATCTCAGCAGACTCGGAGCAACACTACATGAAACTCTGTAAACGCCGACGACCATACGTTACGCCGACGAATTTTTATCGGGGTCGTAGGCAGGGTGGGCGAGCAAAGAGGCCGTCGGCGTATCCACAAATGGCCGACGGCCACCCTGGGCGTATGTCTAGCCATTGGTGTATATTCTAAAAATCCGTCGGCGTACAACTATGCCATGTGGTCCCAGGCGCGACGACGAAAACATAAGGTAACAACGTCATCCCACCCCGAGGGTAATGTCGTCGGCACATGCGTAGCACAATGCCGTCGGTGTAGATATTGTACTAGTTTACTTATTTCCTTATTATTTTATTTATCCACATGCTTAATATTTTATATATTTATTATTATCAAATAGTTTAATGTATTTATACATTATTCACTAATTGGAAGGATGGATTCGAAGCGTAGGAATAGTGCCACACACATAAAATGACGTCACGCATTTGGTCTCTCACAACTGCACGTCGAAAAATTATGTAAGTGTTATCGCATACGCGTCAATACACTATGTATCATACATTTTGTGCTGCAGGTTATTCAAAATTTCTGTGTTGTTCCTTCGTCGGAGTGAAGTAGTTTTGAGGCTGATCCGTCTCCGATCGTTTACCCCTAGACATTTTTGGGCTGGGGCTAGCCCCGATGGAATTTTGTCCTTGGTTGTGTATGGTTAGTTTATATGATCATGTCAAGCCATTTTGAGTCACAATTTGTACCATAGTTCTATTATTTCCTTCACCCTAGTAAGTTTCTATACTTAGAGGTAAAAAGATCTGTTTCGGGTCTCGGCAATGTAATCATGTGATGTAGACGATGAAATGTTAGTTTTCCATGGTCCTATATCCGCGAAAACAGTAAACATATTATGACTAAAATAATACAGTTTAAACTAATCATGTGATCTACGCAAACAGTAGATAAACATATTGAATCTAGATCACATATTAGAAGAAGCAACTCTAGTAAAACTCAATATAGGAAGATCATGAACACGTATAGTGCAGCGGCAGTCGCACCGCTGGAGTTCCCCGTGTCGTCGCCCATGTTGTCGATGAAGAGGCTGGCGATATCGGGGAAGAAGTCGTCGTTGGGGAAGAACTCGAAACCAGTAGTCGCGCGAGTGCGCTCCCCAAAAACCTGATCGTCCCTCTCCCGTACAGGATCACAAGAGGCGGGGTTCCGGAGGCCTACTGTCCCTTCAACCGGTGTACGCCGGAAGACGGGATGGAGAAGACTTGGTAGACGGCGGCGCAATGCTCTGGAACGGTGTGAGACCATTTATCTCGTGGCGGCGGCTAGGGTTTGCCCTGGGATGTATATATAGTGCGAGTCGGGTAGAACGTGGGTTGTAAGCCACGATCGAGTCGGTAACGCCCCACGATCACAGAGGAATCGGAAACGGCAAGATAATTAACGCGTTCGTTAATTACTAATCAATGACTTATTAATTGTCGGCTCGGCGAGATTCCCGCAACCCGCGGCGCGTCGTGACGAGGTGTGGCGTGGTGAGGCGAGCAAGGAGGAGGAGCGCGTGTGGCACCCTTCATCTTCTCTTGTTCTCACTAGCTCATACTGTTACTAGAACATCCCACTATATAAAGTGGTGCAACTCACTCTCCACTAGCAGATGAGACTAAACATTAGTCACGTACACTCAACCAGCCATTTATTAATGGGCCATGAGAATTTCGGATTTTAGTTGGGCTGACCCAAGTACACTAAAATTCCAGCAATCCCGCACAAAGTCTCATTGGCACATTATATCACATTTGTTCAAAAACATTGTTTTATATACCGGTGCTTAGCGGGGACTGTTAAGTTGAACTCCATTTAGAAACTTATGCTACGTTAGGCTACAACTTGAGTAGTGGATTATGCCTTGAACTACAAGTTTGTTGCGACCTAATTTCACACAAGCCCTTGACCGATATTAGGCTACCGCAAGGCTTCCCCGCGGTGTGGAGCTTATACGTCATACTCCAAGTCCTTTGCATGAGTTTATTAAAGAGCACCCAACTCTAATAGACTGCGACGTTTAACAGTCAGACTCATATAGGTGTATTCCTCAAGAGATGCTCTGCAGGAAAACATCTCGCTTATAAAAGTAAGCCGCCTGGAACACATTAAGATAAATATCAACCTGCCATGCAGATCAGGAGAGTATTGCATCTTGACGGAGTGGGATCTTAAAATGTGAAGGGTTCGTAGCATAGAAAACAAAAAATTTCTTACGGTGTGAACAAACCAACAAGCCAAGATCTAGTCTAGGAGATGCTCGTAACGAGTGGAAATAATTCCAAGAGAACTAACCCTCGAAGACCATAAGCGTTTCGAGAATAATTCTCGTGGATAATGTAGTCGTTCACTCGCCGATCTCAAGATCGTGAAAATGTGCGCTGCAACGGGCAGCGCCTCCGTACTCGGTCACACGTACGGCTTGATGACGACCTCCGTTTCCTCGATCCAGCGGGGCAGCGGAAGTAGTAGAACCACCGGAAACTCTAGCAACACGACGACGTGTTGTGGTGGAGAAACTAATCGGCCATGGCTTCGCCAAGCGGATGGCTGAAAGGTGGAGCAGCGGGAGGAGGGAGAGAGAGGCAAGTGTGTGGGGCGAGGGAGCTTACACCCCTCTTTATATAGGAGGGGGAGGGATACAAAAATTTGGAGTGCCCCCACCTCTCCCCTCATCATGTGAGTGGAGTCTCCACTCAACCCACTCATTCTCTCATCAATTCCCTCTCAAAATTCCAAGGGGTTTTCTTTATTAAATAAAACAATTTCATTTCTTTTTAATATTTGTTAATTCTATTAACAAACAATAACACTTACCCCCTTGGTTAATTTGTTAATTCTATTAACAACCATTGACAATTAACTCCTTGAACTATTTCAATATTACTCGAAACAATTTTGGTGCTATCCAAACTTTTCTCCGAAATTCCGTGTCTACCCAAAAGCGTCGCCAAACCTTAAGTGTGTCACCCTACGGTTCGTGAATAATGTAGACATGATCGAGACACCTCTCCGATCAATAGTCAACAGCGGGATCTGGAGATCCGTAATGAATTCTACATATTCGACGATGAATCTTGTGATCGTGTGAACCAAAAACGTCATAACCAATTCCTTTTGTCTCGCGATATTTTACTTGTCCGAGATCCGATCATTGGTATCATCTATACCTTGTTCGATCTCGTTCCCGACAAGTACTCTTTACTCGTTCTGTGATATGACATCCTTGTGACCTAGTCACGTGCTTGCAAGCGGTGTCGATGGGATATCACCGAGAGGGGCCAGAGTATATCTCTCTGTCATTTGGATGTATAAATCCCACTTCTTGATCCATGAGCCTCAACTAATACTTTCGGAATACCCAACGCCACCTTTATAGTCACCCTGTTACGGTGTGACGTTTGATGTCATCGAAACATTCTTCCGGTGTTAGTGATTGACATGATCTCATGGTATAAGGATTAGGGTTAGTTCGTATGCTCAGTACAACAATATAAACTTAATGACTTGATCATATTGCTATACTTAATTTGGGTGTGTTCATCATATCATTCTCCTAATGACGTGATCCCATTATTAACAACATCCAATGTTCATGATCGAGAAACCTTGATCATCAGTTAATGAACGAGCTAGTTAAACGAGAGGCGTTACTAGGAACTCTAATTTGTTCATTAGTCACACATGTATTAATGTTTCCGATTAATACAATTCTAGCATGAGAAATAAACATTTATCATAAACATGGAATAAGATAATAACCACTTTATTATTGCCTCTCGGGCATATTCCTTTCAGTCTCCCACTTGCACTAGGGGCAATAATCTGTATTACATTGTAATGACCCTAACACCCATGGAGTTCCGGTGTTGATCATGTTTTGCCCTTGGGAGTTGTTTAGTCAAAGGGTCTGCCATATTCAGATCCGTGTGTACTTTACAAATCTTTATCTCACCATCCTTGACATGCTCACGGATGGAGTGAAAACGGCGCTTGAAATGCTTGGAATTCTTGTGAGACCTTGGTTCTTTAGCATTGGCTATGGCACCATTGTTGTCACAATAGATAACCATCAGATCCAACGCACTTGGAACCACACCTAGTTCGGATATGAACTCCTTCATCCAAACTCCTTCATGCACTGCCTCCGAGGCAACAACATATTCCGCTTTTGTTGATGATCCTGCCACCACGGGTTGCTTGGAACTTCTCCAGCTTACTGCTCCTCCATTCATAAGAAATACATACCCAGATTATGACTTAGAGTCATCCGGATCGGTGTCGAAGCTAGCATCGACGTAACATCTTGCGACGATCTCTTCTTCACCGCCATACACGAGAAACATATCCTTAGTCCTTCTTAAGTAATTGAGGATATTCTTTACCGCCATCCAGTGTTCCAAACCTGGATCAGATTGGTACCTACTAGTCAAGCCAATAGCATGTGCCACATCCGGTCTTGTACATAGCATAGCATACATGATAGAGCCTATGGCTGAGGCATAAGGGATCTTGCTCATCAATTCTATATTTTCCGATGTAGATGGACTTTGAGTCTGACTCAATGTATTTCCTTGTAACATAGGTAAGAGCCCTTTCTTACTTTCGTCCATTCTGAACTTCTTCAGAATCTTGTCAAGGTATATACTTTGCGAAAACCCAATTAAGCGTCTTGATCTATCTCTATAGATTTTGATGCCTAATAAATACGATGCTTCACCGAGGTCCTTCATCAAAACACTATTGTTCAAATAACCTTTTATACTATTCAAAAATTCTATATCATTTCCAATCAATAATATGTCATCCACATACAGTACTAGAAATGCTACCGAGCTCCCACTCACTTTCTTGTAGATACAAGCTTCTCCATAAGTTTGGACAAATCCAAACCCTTTGATCATCTCATCAAAGCTGAGGTTCCAACTCTGGGATGCTTGCTTCAGTCCATAAATGGATCGCTGAAGTTTGCATACCTTGTCAGCATCCTTAGGATCAACAAAACCTTTGGGTTGCACCATGTACAACTCTTCCTCAATGTGACCATTAAGGAACGCAGTTTTGACATCCATTTGCCAGATTTCGTAATCGAAAAATGTAGCAATTGCTAACATAATCCTAACAGACTTCAGCATCGCTACAGGAGAGAACGTCTCCTCGTAGTCAATTCCTTGAACTTGTCGAAAAACTTTTGCGACAAGTCGAGCCTTATAGACGGTCACATTACCATCAGTGTCATTTTTCTTCGTAAAAATCCATTTGTTCTCAATGGCCTTGCGGTCATTGGGAAAGTCCACCAAAGTCCATACTTGGTTTTCGTACATGGATTCCATTTCGGATTCCATGGCTTCTAGCCATTTGTTGGAACCTGAGCCCATCATCGCTTCATCATACGTCGCAGGGTCATCATTATCAACTACCATGACGTTCATGACGAGGTTGCCGTACAGTTCAGGAGCTGTACGCGTCCTTGTTGACCTACGAAGTACGGTAGTATCCTCTTTCGGAGATTCATGATCTTGATTATCATTAGTTCCCTCTTCATCTGGTGAAGTCAACTCCGGAACAATTTCCAACGATGCACTACTCGCCATTCCAAGAAGAGAAGGTTCAATAACCTCGTCGAGTTCTACCTTCCTACTACTCACACCTTTTGAGAGAAACTCCTCCTCCAAAAAGGATCCGTTCTTGGCAACGGAAACTTTGCCTTCAGATCTGTGATAGAAGGTGTACCCAATTGTTTCTTTAGGGTATCCTATGAAGACGCATTTTTCCGCTTTGGGTTCGAGTTTATCAGGCTGAAGCTTCTTCACACAAACATCGCATCCCCAAACTTTTAGAAACGATAGCTTAGGTTTGTTTCCAAACCATAGTTCATACGGTGTCGTTTCAACGGATTTAGATGGAGCCCTATTTAAAGTGAATGTAGCTGTCTCTAGTGCATGACCCCAAAATGATAGTGGCAAATCTGTCAGAGACATCATGGACCGAACCATATCCAATAAAGTACGATTACGACGTTCGGATACACCATTACGCTGTGGTGTTCCGGCAGGATTTAGTTGTGAAACTATTCCACATTCTTTCATATGTGTGCCAAACTCGTAACTCAAATATTCACCTCCACGACCGGATCGCAGAAATTTAATTTTTCTATTACGATGGTTTTCCACTTCACTATGAAATTCTTTGAACTTTTTGAACGTCTCAGACTTGTGTTTCATTAAGTAAATATACCCATATCTACTTAAATCATCAGTGAAGGTAACGAATAACGATATCCACCACGCGCCGACACACTCATTGGACCACACACATCGGTATGTATGATTTCCAATAAATCCGGCGCCCGTTCCATCGTGCCGGAAAACGGGGTTCTAGTCATCTTGCCCATAAAGCATGGTTCACATGTTTCAAATGATTCATAATCAAGTGATTCTAGGAGCCCATCAGAATGGAGCTTCTTCATGCGCTTAACACCAATATGACCTAAGCGGCAATGCCACATGTATGCAACAATATCATCATTTAACTTGATTCTTTTGGCATTCACATTATGAATGTGTGTATCATTACTATCAAGATTCAAAAGAAATAAAGCATTCTTCATAGGTGCATGACCATAAAAGATATCATTCATATAAATCGAACATCCATTGTTCTCAGACTTAAATGAATAACCGTTTTGCATTAAACAAGATCCAGATATAATGTTCATGCTCAATGCAGGCACCAAATAATAATTATTTAGGTTCATCACTAATCCTGATGGTAGACGAAGAGGTAGCGCCCCGACAGCGATCACATCAACCTTTGATCCATTACCGACGCACATCGTCACCTCATCCTTTGCTAGTTGTCGTCTATTCTGTAGTTCCTGTTTCGAGTTACATATGTTAGCAACTGAACCAGTATCAAATACACAAGCACTACTGCGAGTACTAGTAAGGTACACATCAATAACATGTATATCACATATACCTTTGTTCACTTTGCCGACCTTCTTATCCGCCAAATATTTGGGGCAATTACGCTTCCAGTGCCTAGTGCCCTTGCAATAAAAGCACTCAGTGTCAGGCTTAGGGTCAGCCTTGGTCTTTTTCTCAGGTGCGGCAACAGTTTTGCCGCCCTTCTTGAAATTACCCTTTGGCTTGCCTTTCTTGAAACTAGTGGTTTTATTGATCATCAACACTTGATGCTCCTTTTTTATCTCCACTTCAGCAGTTTTGAGCATTGACATAAGCTCCAGGAGAGTCTTCTTCATGCCTTGCATATTGTAGTTCATCACAAAGTTCTTGTAACTTGGTGGGAGTGATTGGAGAACACGATGAATTCCTAGCTCATTGGGGATCGATATACCCAGGGCTATGAGCTTATCGGCGTACCCAGACATTTTGAGTACGTGCTCGCTAACGGAGCTGTTCTCTTCCATCATGCAGCTAAAGAACTTTTCTGAAGCATCATAACTCTCTACGACAGCATGGGTATCGAAAATCATTTTCAATTCTCCCATTGTATCAAAAGCGGTGATGTTCTCGAAACGTTTTCGCAGCTCCGACTCTAAACCATACAGAATGCCGCAGTGAACTACACTGTGGTCCTCCTTCTGAGTCAGGAAAACATTTTTCACATCATCGGGCGGGGCACCTAGAGGTGCATCAAGCACATAGAGCTTTTGACAAGCTGTGAGGAGAATACTCAGGTTAAGTGCCCAATTGGTGAAGTTGCTTCCATTGTTTGCTAGTTTCTCTTTCTCCATGAACATATTGAAATTGAAAGCAGGCGGTGACATGATCTACAACATATTTGCAAAGACTATTTAGACTAAGATTGTGATAAATAAGTTCAAGTTAATTCAAAATTATTACGTGAACTCCCACTCAAAAACAACATCCCTCTAGTGGTTTTAGTGATTACACAAACCAAATTCACTACACCAATAACCGATCATCACGAGAGATGGTGCAGCTGCAAAGGCGAACATCGACATGTTCATCATATCAACTATATGACTCATTCTTTACCTTTCGGTTACGTGTTCCGAGACCATGTCTGTACATGCTAGGCTCGCCAAGTAAAACCATAGTATTTGCGTGTGTAAATCTGGCTTACACCCGTTGTATGTGAATGTTGAGTCTATCACACCCGATCATCACGTGGTGCTTCAAAATGACGAACTTTCTTAACGGTGCATACTAAGGAAGAACACATTATTATCTTGATGTTAACTGTGAGAGGGATCATCTTATAATGCTACCGTCGCGATCTAAGCAAAGATCTAAGCAAAATAAGATGCATAAAAGGATTAACATCACATGCATGGATAATGTGATATGATATGGTCCTTCTTGCACCTGATCTCCATCTTGTGCATATTGCATGATCTCCATCATTCCACCGGCGTGGCACCAAGGTCCATGGCGCCTCCTTCTTGATTGTCCTCCAAATTTACAACATATCATCTAAATATGATACTTAGCATGCAGGTCATAAATTAAAAAGACAACCATTTGGCTCCTATCGGTTTGTCATAATTTACAAAAGGTATCATCTCATACATCAAATTTGTAACTTTGACCATATCACATCACATGCCCTGCAAAAACAAGTTAGACGTCCTCTAATTTATTTTTGCATATTTTACGGGGCTCAGGGCTTTCGAAGATAGAACTGTTCTTACCTACGAACATGAAACCAAACCGGCGATGAAAATATTATTAGCAACCTGTTCTATTTTTTATCTTAACTATAGTAGGAGAGACAGACACCCGCAAAGCCACTTATGCAAAACAAGTTGCATGTCAGTCGTGGAAACAGTCTCATGTGCGTGGACATGTAAGGTTAGTCCGGGCCCATCCCACTATGCCACTAAGATACAAAATATACAAAGGAAGAAATAACATGATCATCAACGCCCACATACATATATGTGTTCTACCCGAACAAAGCATCAACGCATAGATACGGCTCTGATACCACTGATGGGTTCGTAGCATAGGAAAAAAATCCTACAGTGTGAACAAACCAACAAGCCAATATGTAGTCTAGGATATGCTCGTAACGAGTGGAACAAATTCCAAGAGAACTAACCCTCGAAGACCGTAGGCGTTTCGAGAATAATTCTCGTGGATAATGTAGTCGTTCACTCGCCGATCTCAAGATCGTGAAAATGTGCGCTGCAACGGGCAGCGCCTCCGTACTCGGTCACACGTACGGCTTGATGACGACCTCCGTTCCCTCGATCCAGCGGGGCAGCGGAAGTAGTAGAACCACCGGAAACTCCAGCAACACGACGGCGTGTTGTGGTGGAGAAACTAATCGGCCATGGCTTCGCCAAGCGGATGGCTGAAAGGTGGAGCAGCGGGAGGAGGGAGAGAGAGGCAAGTGTGTGGGGAGAGGGAGCTTACACCCCTCTTTATATAGGAGGGGGAGGGATCCACGAATTTGGAGTGCCCCCACCTCTCCCCTCATCATGTGAGTGGAGTCTCCACTCAACCCACTCATTCTCTCATCAATTCCCCCTCAAAATTCCAAGGGGTTTTCTTTATTAAATAAAACAATTTCATTTCTTTTTAATATTTGTTAATTCTATTAACAAACAATAACACTTACCCCCTTGGTTCAATTGTTAATTCTATTAACAACCACTGACAATTAACTCCTTGAACTATTTCAATATTACTCGAAACAATTTCGGTGCTATCCAAACTTTTCTCCGAAATTCCGTGTCTACCCAAAAGCGTCGCCGAACCTTAAGTGTGTCACCCTACGGTTCGTGAATAATGTAGACATGATCGATACACCTCTCCGATCAATAGTCAACAGCGGGATCTGGAGATCCGTAATGACTTCTACATATTCGACGATGAATCTTGTGATCGTGTGAACCAAAAACGTCATAACCAATTCCATTTGTCTCACGATATTTTACTTGTCCGAGATCCAATCATTGGTATCATCTATACCTTGTTCGATCTCGTTCCTGACAAGTACTCTTTACTCGTTCTGTGATATGACATCCTTGTGACCTAGTCACGTGCTTGCAAGCGGTGTCGATGTGATATCACCGAGAGGGGCCAGAGTATATCTCTCCGTCATCTGGATGGATAAAATCCCACTTCTTAATCCATGAGCCTCAACTAATACTTTCGGAATACCCAACGCCACCTTTATAGTCACCCTGTTACGGTGTGACGTTTGATGTCATCGAAGCATTCTTCCGGTGTTAGTGATTGACATGATCTCATGGTCTAAGGATTAGGGTTACTTTGTATGCTCAGTACAACAATATAAACTTAATGACTTGATCATATTGCTATACTTAATTTGGGTGTGTTCATTATATCATTCTCCTAATGACGTGATCCCATTATTAACAACATCCAATGTTCTTGATCGGGAAACCTTCATCATCAGTTAATCAACGAGCTAGTTAAACGAGAGGCGTTACTAGGAACTCTAATTTGTTCATTAGTCACACATGTATTAATGTTTCCGATTAATACAATTCTAGCATGATAAATAAACATTTATCATAAACATGGAATAAGATAATAACCACTTTATTATTGCCTCTCGGGCATATTCCTTTCAAAATGTAAGGATACTCTCCTCCCAGCCGACCAACAACTTGTCTCCCACTTCTAATTCACGGGATCTCCGATCACATAGAGTAGGTTACCACTGTGGAAAACTCATATGGTGGGTCTCAAACCCATCTCCCTTGATGCATTATCTATCACTGTTGGGGATATACCAACTAGGGGTATCTCTAACATGGATCAATCCGGCTTGTCCAGGGTGGACCAAGGGTGGTAAGGCTGATGCCTACCGGGCGGCCCAGATAGCTGACGTACAAGGAAGTAGGCGGACGGTCCAAGGAAGGCAGCAGACTGAAGCCCATCAAGCCACCGAGCCCAAGATGGAAGGCGGCAACCAAAGCCGACTACAACTAGGACTCTGTTTACTTGCCGGCCAAGTACGTACCTTGTAACCCGGGGTCTGGCCGCCTATATAAGCCGGCCACCAGGAGGCCTTTAGGGCCAAGCTAATCCAAGTTGAGCCACGCTTCAATACGCATCATACACATTGTAACCTGTTCACGGTTGTTGCCTCATAGTGAATTATAGCAGCACGTAGGATCTCGCCACCGCTCCGGGATCCGAAGCTGGGTAAACTCGCCGTGTTCAATCCCATCCTCGACGACACCAACCTTCTTCCCCCACAATCCATACGTAGGCTAGAGGACCCCCGTCTCCTATCAATTATGCCGATACCACGACAGTTGGCGCCCACCGTGGGGCATAAGGTTCCTGGCGTCACGTTCCAGGCGGGAACAATATTGGTTGTCCGCAGCCGACGATTCCGATCGTCATCTTCATCAACGCGACCGGATCGCATTTAGCCGTGTACTCTGCTCCGGCAGGCCGGCACGATCGAACGTCGTAAAAGCATCTAGCCGTGTACTCTGCCCCGACAGGCCGGCTCGATCAAACATCATCATCGACAAGATCGTATCTAGCCGGTTAATATGCGTCAAAGCACGGCGGATCAATCTAGTTGGCAAATCTGCTCAGGCAGATCGGCATAATCGACCTCGTTGTTATCATCGGACTGGTCTAGCCGGCTAATCAAAGTTGCCGGTACGTATGAGCTCCGTGCTCGCCGGATCGATTCCACCAAAAATCAATTCATCGCCTACGACAAATCTTGGCGATCGATTCTCTCCTTCAATACTCCGTGTCCGATCCGCACTCTTGAGGACCAATGCCCAAAGAAAGAGAACGGTAGGGCTCATGTCAAATCCATCATATGGCCAAATCCGTTTTGGTAGCATGGATCAGACAAGGAAAGAGCTAGGTCAGTCCTAGCTTACCCCGTGTTCTTGTATGTACAGAAGACTGCTACTACTACTCGTTGATAATCAAGGTGATTTGCCGGCTGCTCTGCTACTCGTACGTGACGTGCATGCAAGCATCTTTTGGCGAGCAGTACTGTACCTGTACGATCGGTGCCTGCGCCGCGACTATTTAAGTCATCAACTCCAATTGTGATCTCGATGCCATGCGGGACGCCGCCAACATCGCGACCGATTTAGGTTTCTAGTTGTTAGTTACGATCGCCCAAACCTGATCAATTTGGGGTGGCATCGATCGATACAAAACAACAAACCTCTACGTTTCGGCTTAATTGCTAACGCAAGAGGACAAACTGTCGGCGCATTTATCGTCGCGCCCCGGCTTAATTGCTAACGTGGCATGACGCTTTATCGTCGCGTCCCGGCTTAATTGCTAACGTGGCATGACGCTTTATTGTCGCCATCCGGCTTAATTGCTGCCGCAGCCTACTCGCCGCCTTGCTGGGATCATCTTCAGAATCCCGGGGGCTGATATTGTCAGACTGGGGGCTACCGCCTACATTCTGTGGCTGGCGTCTTCCGCCACGCCCGCCTCCTCGACATCAACGTCAAATAAGCTAAGTTTATATACACTTAGTTTAATTATATGTATGGTCATGAAATAAAAGTCTGTGGTTTACTCATTATGCTCTGAGATCATGCCATCTTTTTGAAGGGGATCGTGTGCAGAAAACGAAAATTTTCCTACCAACGATATCCTTAAACTAGCCAAGATCTACACTATGCAGATATAGAAGTACGGCAGAGATCGGAATACATACCCTCGTAGACCGAACAGCGGGGATTACGCTCCCGCACAAGCGTTGACGATGAAGACGCCGTAGCCGACCTCTAGGTCGCGGAGAACTCGGCGCGACGAAGATGACGAAGATGACCCCGAGGTCAGGTGGAGGAAGTAGGCCTCCGAGTACCGCTAGCGCAGCACCTCGCAGGGAGTCGCACACATACGGTGGAGACGACGGCCTCCGAAGCTCCAGTCCAGGACGAGCAGCGGAAGACTTGGACCGGAACACCAGCAGCGCGGCAGCGGGCTATGGTGGAAGAGATCCCCCTCCTCTACTCGGCGCGGCTCCGTCAAGGGAACCACGAGATCGAGAGAGAAATTGGGAATTAATTGGTGAATTAAAAGGCCAGGGGTGCCCCTTCTTATATAGGCTCCCAGGGGGAGCCAACCTTGCCAGCCAGGCAATGTGGGACTATCCCCCATTGCCTGGTTCGGCCAAACCAGGTGCGCCGGCCCTAGGTGGGCCCCATTTGGCCCACCTAGGCCGGCCAAGCCTCCCCCACAAAATCCCCTTGAGGATTTTCCCCCTCTTGGGCCTTCTTTCGACCAGAAGGCCCATTTAGGGAAATCAGCCTAAATAAATTCGAAAATAAATATATAAAATCATATTTGCATATTAATTACACTAATTAATATCAAACATAATATATATAATTTTTCCTAGCTCCGAAAACTCTTTCGGCGCTGCCCGATCTCCATCGGACCCCTCCCGGGACGTTCCCGGTGATCTCTTTCCTTTCCGGTTGTCTTGTCGAAACCCCTTAAGTGTGTTACCCTAGCGGTTCGATATAATATCAGGTATGATCAAGACTCCTCAATGATCAACGACTAGCTCGTAGGCCTGGACCCCATGAATTAACCCCTGAGATATAACGAATGACTTTCATCTATCAAACCTGGACGTATAGTCTTAAACCCTTTGTCATGGCGATACTTAGCGTGTCCGAGCATCATTCTCAGATATCTCCATACCTAGCATGATTTCGTTACCGACATCGCTATCTTCTACTCATCTATGATATTATGTCAGCTGGTGACCTAGTCACATGTTTGCAAACTCATTTGACATAATCTCACTGAGTGGGCCCTAGAGTATCTATCCGGCAATGCGGACTGACAAATCCTGCTGTTGAACCCTCGTCTCAACTACTCCTTTCCGATACCCAAAAGTATCACCGTTATTGTCATACTAAATAAGATACGACGTTTGGTGCGATCAAAGTATCTTCCAGAAATAATAATAAGAGTTGGTCTCACGGTCTTAAGGCGTAATGACTATGTCCTATAAATACTGGGTATGTCCATCACATCGTTACTCCTAACGATATGACTTCCGTTGCCGACCGGCGCCATGCCCTATGATCGGAAAACCTCGATCATCAATCGTGCAACGAAACTAGTCTTAGTAGAGGCTACTAGGGACCTGGTTGTTTATCGACCACACCTGTATTAATGTTTCCGCTTAATACAGTTATAGCATGGTATAAAACATATAATGAACGATTGGGATATTGCCAATAAACTATGTTTATTAAGTGCCTCTAGGGCATATTCCCTTCAGTCTCCCACTTGCACTAGAGTAACACTTAATCTAGTTTACAACCTGGTAAAAGCTCAACACCCATAGCATCTTGGTGCCTGCTCGCCTCGTGGAAGAGGAATACAGTCAATAGACCTCACACATTGAGACCTATATGTGCTTTGCAACACTTCTATGTCACCTAGTTTGACATCAACCCGTATCTTACGATGACGGTGAAATATATCCCAGTGGATGGAGTGAGACTCGAGCATTCGCGTAGCATGCGCCTTAAAAGTCTGAAAGATCTATTAGGGACCACCTACGCTCGGAAAACTGCTCAGTCCAATCACACTTGCTACTTCTAAAGTCGCGATATATTTCTATACCTATGTAGATTGTGCGACAGTGCATTCATATGCGACTTCGCAAACTAACTATGTCTATCTTCAAAACAAAAGACATCTCCTATACGAGATTTCTAGTCGTATGGGTTAGTGTAATAACTTGCATCATCGTAACCGCTTTACGGCAAGTTGCCATTCCACTCTTACCCGTTACTAGAAAACCTATCTTCAGTTCTCATAGACACTGAAGAATAAACTTAACGTTTGTTCATTGATACACACAAGGATCACTCTAGAACCTGTTCTTGAACCAAGAACTCGGGTCACGCCAAGTCGAGCTTTCAGCCTGATAGACTCTATGTGTGATACATAGAGAATGTCGAACATCATTTTCTATCACTGAAAAAGCCAAGATTAACTTAATCTTTTACCTAGTCATACAAGCAAGAACCTCTTTCTTCGCTTGTCCTTTTCTGAAACACTTCAGAATCCTGACTTAGGAAATACTCCGACTTAATGTTATTAAGCCCCCTCTGATCTATACAATTATAAATCGGATGCCTAATACTCCTAACTTCATTTACACTCTACTAGAGGATCTATGTCATTCAATATGTTGTTACATACCAAATCACGAATGACACCTAGCTCCCACTCAAATATGCCTTCTGCATATAAGATCAAGGAAAAGCTACTTAGCTCCCACTCAAATATGCCTTCCGCATATAAGATCAAGGAAAGCTACTTTGCTCCCACTCACTTCTTTGCAAATGTAGGTTTCTTCAACTATTTTGGACAACTCCAAAATCCTTTGATCACATTATCAAAGTGAAGATTCTAGCTCCGATATGCTTGCTTCTGCCCATGAATGGACAACAGAAGTTTGCATACATGTTTAGCATCCTCAGGATTACAAACCATTCTTAATTACACTATTAAAAACCATGGTTTTCTCATCCATCTATCAATTTCTCATTCGAAATTATAGTAATTGCTAAACGACCCAGAATAGATTTAGGCTTCGCCACTTGAGACAAACTCTCATGTGGTCTGTCGGAACTGTTTCACGACAAATCGAATCTGCTTAATATCTACTCTCTCATAAAACTCCATATACTATCAACATCCTAGATGCCATCAAGAAGATCTCCCAAGTCATTACCTGGTAATCGTATATGGATTTTATTTCGGATCATAAATGACTCATAGCCATTTCTCGGACTTAGGCGACCATCTCTTCTTCGTAGTTCGTAGGTCTATCATATTCCATTAATATGACCTTCATAACAAGATTGTCGTAACACACAGTGTGGAACACAACCTCGTATGCCTACGCTCTTAGTATGAGCTCAGAACATCATGATTTTAAATCATCAGCTTTTTCAAGCTGTGGAGCCTGACACCGAAAACACTCTCGATTGCGCCACTCTGATGTTTGGAGTGGAAGTTCACCAACTTCGTCTTGCTCTACTTTCTTTCTCACTTATACCCTCGGACAAGAAACTATTTCTTTCGCAAGGTATATCCCGGCAAAGATTTTGCCTATGTCGTGAGACATGTACCCAACTAACTCTTTAGGTAGGGTATACTACAAAGATTAATCCATTTTAGGTTCGATTACATCGAAACACTAAATTGCTGAAACGACAATCCAGGCTAAAAGCCACACCATTACTCATATGGCATTGTCTCCATGGATTCAAATGGTTTACCTATTTGCTAACGTGAGTGTTTACGTTTCTACCATATGACTCTAATGATCACAATAATTCGGTAAGAGATTTATTTACCACACACTATCCGATAGGGTGCGATTACGACGCCCTAACACACCATAACACTATGGTGTTCCATGCGACGTAATTTGTGAAACTCTGCTCACAAGTCTTCCAATGATGTGCCAACATTATAACTCAAATCTTCATTCCTCGATTTGCATCGCGGGAATTTGATTTTCTTGTTAAGTTTATTTCCTACTTCATTCTGAACTTCGTTTGATCGAATCAAAAATTCAGACTAACATTCCCCGGAGTGGATATCCATATATCTACTCGGAATATTCATGAAGTCTATGAAATAAAGACTTCCACTACACGTTAAAGTACTTCATTGATTCACATACACCCATATGCACGATTCTCAACAAGCTATACTCAAAACGTTCAGTGAAGTTCACGAAATAAAGGTCTCCACTACCCGTCAATTACTTCATTGAACCACATACATCTCTATGTATGACTATCAATGAGTTACATGTCCGTTTTCCGAAAACGGTGTCACAGTTATTTTGCAAGTGTCAAAAGATCAAATCTTAGGACTTCTAGGTCCATCCAGTGTGGAGCTAATGCATATAACATTGACATGACTAAACGGTAGTGCCACACATATGTGGTGTCTTTATTAAGTTTGTATTCTTTGGCATTAATATTATGAATGTGGGAGCTTCTACCATCTAAATTCAAACCGGCATATGATCATTACTTCATAAATATAGGACACCAATTTGTCACTATCATGTATGAACAAGTGTCTCACTAGAGGAGACACACTCGTAACGATCATACCAACACCCGATCATAAAGAATTTATTAAAATGGTAGATCTAGAGGGAGAGTGTCTATGGCCGTCACAACAACTTGATTGCCATTATCAACACGCAATGTCGCCTCATCCTTTCAAGCTACTCAAGCAGTAAACCTGGTTTTTCACAAAACCTGACTAGTTCAAGACTTAGTCACTACTGCGAGCACTTGCTTAGCTAAAACATTCATAACATGTATATCATATATACACCATCATCATTGATGACTTCCGGCGATTTGTTTCATCTTCTTGATACTTCCACCATAATCAAGAACCATGAAGGTGAACGATTCCCCTTGCATGACATAGTCTATGACAGAGGATTTGCACTTGGCAACGATGTCTGTCATCCAGTATTTGAGCTGAGCGAGGCGTCTCAATGTTCATTAATCATGAACATATGTCATTAAGTATGACCGCCACATGCTCCCTCAATGTGTGTATTCTCTTCCATCTTGGTTGAGAAGACAATCAGTCAACATACTGATAAACTTCATCAACCCAACTATAGAGGTACCCCGAGTTTAGCGACCAAATGTTCGCGATCTAAAAACTCGTACCCACCGTTGGTTCTTTATGGCAGAGATCATAACATACACTGGACTATGATGATATCATCCGCACAAAATCCGATAATCAAAATTATCTTTTGTTAGCGGAATCTCCGGGTTTATCTCCTAGCGGGTATTGTAACACAAAAAGCTAACGGTTTAAACAAGGAGTATCCTCAAGCTAAAGTATAAAACTATGAAGTTTGGACCCAACCTTTTAAGTTTCTCAATCGCAGGAATGCGCCTAATCTGAAAAGATGCTATCACAATGGTTAATATCTACAAAGGTTTGCAAAACAGACTCTGTTCATTATATTCTGAGTTCTAGTATTTTAGAAAATAACTATCTGAACTCCCACTCAAACGAACATCCCTCCTGGTCGTTTTAAGAGATTACACGACCCCCATCCATTGCACTACCGCTCATCATCAGAGCCGGCGGCACAACTTCAAGAGTAGACAAAAGTCCGCCACACCAAGTTTGTGACTCGTGCTCGACCTTTCGGTCTCCCTGTTCCGAGGCCATATTTCTGAATATGCTAGGCTCGCCACCATAACCTCCACGCTGACGCTTGTGCAACATGGCTTACACCCACCGTATGCGAACGAAGATATGTCTGACACCCGATCATCACGGCCTGCCTCATAACGTAGAACTTTCTTGGTGGTGCGCGTTGGAGGGAGAACACTGGTGGTATTTTAAAGGGATCATCTTATATAACTACCGCTGTGTAACTAATGTATACTATACACACAATCACACAATATAAGATGCACACAAAACATCAAATGTAATGCAATGTGATATAGTCCATTGCGCCATGGTCTTCTTGGCGCCCGCAGTTTATAAACAATTTAATAAACCTACCTTGACCATATCACATAGCCCCTGCAAAATAAAGTTAGACGCTTCTACTTTATCTTTTGCATATTTTACGTGGCTTGGGGCTTTCGTAAATAGAACCGCTTCATACCTACGAACCTTATGACCACAACAACGATCCAATAATTGCATGTTTAAGCATCCCTTTCGGGCCCTCCATTGAAAATGCAAAGCCAACTAAAGAGAGAGAAACAGGCACCCGCCAGCCACAGATACGGTACAAGCCGTATGTCAGTAGTGGAACCAGTCTCGCGTAAGCGTACGCGTAAAGTCGGTCCGGGCCGCTTCATCAACTCGATGCCGCTGGAATCACAAGTGCACGCTAGAGGGTAGCAAATAACAGGAACGGTGCCCCCGTGCAGAACACGGGTTCTAACAGCGTACAACTATATCTACGATAGATCGGCTCTGATACCATTGAAGGGATCGTGTGCAGAAAACAAATTTTTTCCTAGCAACGATATCCTTAAACTAGCCAAGATCTACACTATGCAGATATAGAAGTATGGCGGAGATCGGAATACATACCCTCGTAGACCGAATAGCGGGGATTACGCTCCCGCACAAGCGTTGACGATGAAGACGCCGTAGCCGACCTCTAGGTCGCGGAGAACTCGGCGCGACGAAGATGACGAAGATGACCCCGAGGTCGGGTGGAGGAAGTAGGCCTCCGAGTACCGCTAGCGCAGCACCTCGCAGGGAGTCGCACACATACGGTGGAGACGACGGCCTCCGAAGCTCCAGTCCAGGACGAGCAGCGGAAGACTTGGACCGGAACACCAGCAGCGCGGCAGCGGGCTATGGTGGAAGAGATCCCCCTCCTCTACTCGGCGCGGCTCCGTCAAGGGAACCACGAGATCGAGAGAGAAATTGGGAATTAATTGGTGAATTAAAAGGTCAGGGGTGCCCCTTCTTATATAGGCTCCCAGGGGGAGCCAACCTTGCCAGCCAGGCAATGTGGGACTATCCCCCATTGCCTGGTTCGGCCAAACCAGGTGCGCCGGCCCTAGGTGGGCCCCATTTGGCCCACCTAGGCCGGCCAAGCCTCCCCCACAAAATCCCCTTGAGGATTTTCCCCCTCTTGGGCCTTCTTTCGATCAGAAGGCCCATTTAGGGAAATCAGCCTAAATAAATTCGAAAATAAATATATAAAATCATATTTGCATATTAATTACACTAATTAATATCAAACATAATATATATAATTTTTCCTAGCTCTGAAAACTCTTTCGGCGCTGCCCGATCTCCATCGGACCCCTCCCGGGACGTTCCCGGTGATCTCTTTCCTTTCCGGTTGTCTTGTCGAAACCCCTTAAGTGTGTTACCCTAGCGGTTCGATATAATATCAGGTATGATCAAGACTCCTCAATGATCAACGACTAACTCGTAGGCCTGGACCCCATGAATTAACCCCTGAGATATAACGAATGACTTTCATCTATCAAACCTGGACGTATAGTCTTAAACCCTTTGTCATGGCGATACTTAGCGTGTCCGAGCATCATTCTCAGATATCTCCATACCTAGCATGATTTCGTTACCGACATCGCTATCTTCTACTCATCTATGATATTATGTCAGCTGGTGACCTAGTCACATGTTTGCAAACTCATTTGACATAATCTCACTGAGTGGGTCCTAGAGTATCTATCCGGCTATGCGGACTGACAAATCCCGCTGTTGACCCCTCGTCTCAACTACTCCTTTCCGATACCCAAAAGTATCACCGTTATTGTTATACTAAATAAGATACGACATTTGGTGCGATCAAAGTATCTTCCAGAAATAATAATAAGAGTTGGTCTCACGGTCTTAAGGCGTAATGACTATGTCCTATAAATACTGGGTATGTCCATCACATCGTTACTCCTAACGATATGACTTCCGTTGCCGACCGGCGCCATGCCCTATGATCGGAAATCCTCGATCATCAATCGTGCAACGAAACTAGTCTTAGTAGAGGCTACTAGGGACCTGGTTGTTTATCGACCACACCTGTATTAATGTTTCCGCTTAATACAGTTATAGCATGGTATAAAACATATAATGAACGATTGGGATATTGCCAATAAACTATGTTTATTAAGTGCCTCTAGGGCATATTCCCTTCACTTTTGTATTTTATTTGATCATATCCCTCTTAGTATCTAAGTTACCTGATATTTGCTTTGCGCTGCATGGTTCAAACTTTTAGATATTTGCCGCCTTCGGGCCAAATTAAGCAATCAGTTTGCACCGCCTAATACCGTTATCTGATTGTTTATATGCGGGTTACCTAGTAGTATGTCATTAGCACCAACATGTCGGTTTTAATTTGTCTCTCATTCTAAACTATTTGGTATTAGCCCTGGTTGTCTCAGCTAAAGTTTCCGACTGCGGTTCTGCTAACATACGAAAAGTTAAACATATAAACCAGATAAATATTAAGGCGGGCCACATAAAATTTACAATCCATAAGTGTTTGTCAAAAATCTACCGGCTTAGGCCTTAAAATTATTCAGCTTTCATTAAAAGTACATCTTAATGCAGCTATGTCTATTATGCAGGATACTTAACACCTGGGGGCTGCGACCGCAGCATTTTCATCATGTCTCAAGCCGTCTTTCAGATAAGCCGGCACGAGCCTCGGGGACTGCAATCATCGACTTACAACGCCACAAGTTCTTCCAAGCGTCGAGACGACTTCCGGGTACATCGACTCAACGCTCGGGGGCTGGAGATAGGCGGATCAAGAAAAACTCCGACACTCGGGGGCTCGACAACGTTATTTGCCCTCGTTCGATACTTGGGGGCTGCACGACATGCAGCTCAATCGTCAACAAGAAGGCCACATTGGTGGCATGACCGTCTTGTCGGTCACCTCCATGGTAGGACCGACTTATCGTTTGCGGCACAGTCGCCTCCGTGGCATGATTGTCTTGTCGTCAACGACATAACCGCCTTCATGGCACAACCGCCATTGTCGTCAGCGACATGGTTGCCTCCGTGGCTAAAGGCCGCCTCCTTGGTATGGCCGACAATGCATGATTTCGTTACATTTGAGTTCAAACTGTCGTGGACCAAATGACGTCATCTATCAGACATTAGTTTGACCTGACCGTAAGGGTAAGGCTTCTCCAAGAAGTCATCCGACAAGTTAAGCCAGCCGTCTTTCCCATGTAGGTTAAAGGCGGCCGCGCGCTGGTGATCAAGCCGGCACGTGTCCCCCACTTTTATTCAGAATGGTTCAAGCCCTGCAGCCGCCAACGTTCAAGACTGAAGATCAAGAAGATGAAGAAGCCGGCGCCTAGAGAACTTCAACCTTTCTGGGGGCTAATGTTAGGGATATACCAACTAGGGGTATCTCTAAGATGGATCAATCCGGCTAGTCCAGGGTGGCCCAAGGGTGGTAAGGCTGATGCCTACCGGGCGGCCCAGATAGCTGACGTACAAGGAAGTAGGCGGACGGCCCAAGGAAGGCAGCAGACTGAAGCCCATCAAGCCACCGAGCCCAAGATGGAAGGCGGCAACCAAAGCCGACTACAACTAGGACTCTTTTTACTTGCCGGCCAAGTACTTACCTTGTAACCCGGGGTCTGGCCGCCTATATAAGCCGGCCACCAGGAGGCCTTTAGGGCCAAGCTAATCCAAGTTGAGCCACGCTTCAAGACGCATCATACACATTGTAACCTGTTCACGGCTGTTGCCTCATAGTGAATTATAGCAGCACGTAGGATCTCGCCACCGCTGCGGGATCCGAAGCTGGATAAACTCGCCGTGTTCAATCCCATCCTCGACGACACCAACCTTCTTCCCCCACAATCCATACGTAGGCTAGAGGACCCCCGTCTCCTATCAATTATGCCGATACCACAACAATCACGTTACATGATAAACCCTTTGTGAAAGGATCTGCCAAGTTTTTAGACGTTTGGATATAATCCAACGCAATAACTCCGGAGTTCTTCAATTTTCTGACAGATTTCAACCTCCTTTTCACATGCCTTGATGACTTCAAATTATCCTTTGAACTTTTAATCTTTACTATCGTAGTTTGATTATCACAGTTCATAAGGATAGCGGGTATGGGTTTTTCAACCACATGTAAGTCCATCAAAAGCCCTCAAAGCCACTCTCCTTCAACACTGGTTGTGTCTAATGTTGTGAAATCTGATTCCATAGTTGACCTCGTTAAGATGGTCTGCTTGCAAGACTTCCAGGAAACAGCTCCACCACCGAGTGTAAACACATAACCACTCGCGGCCTTAATCTCATCAACATCAGATATCCAATTGGAATCACTATAACCTTCCAATACTCTAGGATAACCAAAATAGTGAATTCCATAGCTCGCAGTGCCTTTTAAATAGCGCATAACTCTCTCAAGCGCATGCCAATGATCATATCCCGGGTTGGAAACAATCTGGCTCAACTTGCTTACAGCAAAAGAGATGTCAAACCTCGTGGCACAAGCCAGATACATAAGCGAGCCAATGATCTGAGAATATCTCAGTTGATCTCTAGCAATGCCCTGATTCTTTCGAATCAACACACTGGGATGATATGGTGTCGGAGAAGGCTTGAAGTCGTCATACCCGAAGCGACTCAAGATCTTTTTGAAGAGGTTACGGTGCAGAAAACAATAATTTTTCTAGCGAACGAAACCCTAACTAGACAGGATCTATCTATCTAGTACATGTGATAACGGTGGCGGAACGGGTCACATTACCTCCATGTAGACCGATAGCGGGGATTACGCTCCCGCACAAGCGTTGACGATGAAGTCGTACGTAGCCGACCTCGAGGTCGCGGAGAACTTGCCGCGATGATGAAGAGGATGACGCCGGGGTGTCGACGATGATCTGCGTCGACGGGCGTCGGGCGGAAGAAGACGGGGCGCCGGCACCAGGGGTGGTGCGCTGGCGGTAGAGGGGGAGGCGGCGCGGCGGCTGCAGGGGGGGAGACGACGTCGCCCAGGCTCCTCAAAATAGTTACTTCCGAGCACTCACAAACATACGGATCTTAGCGACAACCCCCGGTCATTCAGATCCAGCTGAAATCGCAGGGGTGGATCTTATCTGGAATCCTGCAGGGCAACGGTGCCCAGCGGTATAGCTTAGGTGGAGAGAGGGGGCAAAACGGGCGGAGAAACAGCTCGGCCGGCCTGCAATACAATTAATTGTATTTTCCAACGAATTAATCCAATTAATATGCCTTGCTATATAAAGGGGGGAAGGGGTGTGCAAACTCCCTAGCTCCCCCATGTGGGACTAAACAAAGGAGGAGGGGGGTGCGCACCCCACATGGGCTGGCCGAACCAGCCATGGGGCCCACCCCCTTTGGTGATGCGGCTCCCCCTCTTGGGCCCTCTTAGGGCCCATGTAGGTGGGAGCCCCCTTTTTCCTTTATTTAAATAATATTAAATTAATATAAAAATCCCATTAATTCATAATTAATATATTTATATATAATTCAATATCCCGTGACTCCGAAACAATTTTGGGACCACCCGACCAACTTTTGGACATTTCTGGAACTCTTCCAGACCTTCCCGGAACTCCTTCCGGACCACCGGAACTCTTTTCGGATCATTTCTCTCTCTCAAACAAACACATATATTATTCCAGAACTTATCTCCTAGTGTCGCTAAGACCTTAAGTTTGTTACGCTACGGTTCGAGAACACTCCAGACATGGTTGAGACACTCCGCTCACCAATGACCGTCAGGGATATCTGGATGTATATAACGGCCCCTGTGCATTCTACGAATATCGTCGTTGAACCATAAATATGATATTCATTCCCTTTGTCTCTGCGATACTACCTTGTCCGAGATATGATCGTAGACACACCGATGTCTTTGTTGTATCTCGTTACCGACGAAGGTTATTAACTCGTCTGCGATATTACATCTCCATGACCTAGTCATAAGCTGCGCAGCTATATAGATGCAATATCACCGAGTGGGCCCAGAGTATCTTTCCATTACAAGAATGGACAAATCCCGCTCTTGATCTTACGTCTCTATGCTCTTTCGGAGTACCCAAGATGGACACCCTTATTGTCATGCTATATAAGACACAACGTTTGATGCTCTCAAAGCACCCCTACGAAGCATCAATAAGTACGGTCTCACGGTCTAAGGAATAAGCTATCATAATCTTATCTATTGCAAATGAAAAACATCGTAATACGATCTTATTGCAATAGTTTGCGTATGTCCATCATCTTATTCAACTAACAAGATGACCCCATTGTCAACCGACGTCATTGTCCTTGATCGGGAATCTCGATCAACTGTTGCCCAATGGACTAGTTCATATAGAGGCTTACTAGGGACCTGGTTGTCTATGTATCACACGTGTATTAATAATTCCAAATAATACAGTTCTAGCATAATACACAAACCTATTATAAACTTATGAGATAATGCAATAAATACTACTTATTTATTTGCATCTAGGGCATATCTCCTTCACTTTTCCACATAATGGGATTGAAGCAGCGTAATCCCACCATCACCATCTCTCAGCAGCTTGATGTTTAATATTACATCAGCTACTCCAAGATCCTTCATCTCAAAACAGTGAGATAAGAAATCTTTAACCTCCTTGATTAAATCAAGATTGGTTCCAAATATCAGTATGTCATCGACATACAGACATAGAATAACTCCCTCGCCCCACCATGGCAATAGTATACACACTTATCGGATTCGTTAACAACGAAACCTGCAGCAGTTAAAGCTCTTTCAAACTTCTCATGCACTGCTTAGGAGCTTGCTTAAGGCTATATAAAGACTTCAATAGCTTGCACACCTTTGCTTCCTGACCCGGTACTACAAAACCATTGATCCATATAAATTTCCTTGTCTAACTCTCCATTTAGGAAAGTTGTCTTAACGTCCATTTGATGAACGAGAAGACGATGCGAGGCAGCCAATGAAAGTAGCACCCAAATCGTGGTCAATCTAGCCACAGGTGAGTAAGTATCAAATAAGTCTTCTCCTTCTTTTTGGGTATAACCCTTGGCCACAAGCCGCGCCTTGTACTTCTCAATAGTACCATCAGGCCTAAGCTTGTTCTTGAACACCCACTTACATCCTACAAGTTTGCACCCATAAGGACGATCAGTAACTTCCTAGGTTCCGTTAGCTAAGATGGAATCCATCTCACTACGACAGCCTCCTTCCAGTAGTCAACATCAAGAGATGCATAAGCTTCTGAAATGGTACTGGGGGTGTCATCCACAAGATACACAATGAAATCATCACCAAAGGACTTAGCAGTTATCAGTGTGTTCTATCAAAATGGTAGGATCAGGAATCTCAACTAATTCCTGACTAGATGTATTAGTTATATCCTGATTTGATGAGCTAGACATTCCATTCATGGGAAAAATGTCTTCAAATAAAGTCGCATCATTCGACTCCATAATCGTAGCAACATGCATGTCGGGTACCTCAGATTTGATTATCAAAAATCTATAGCCAATGCTATAAAAAGCATAACCCAGAAGAACACAATCCACGGTTTTTGGTCTTAGCTTGCGCTTCTTGGGAATTGGAATATTGACTTTCGCCAAACAACCACAAGTACGTAAGTAAGAGAGTCTCAACTTTTTCCTTTCCCATTCCTCAAATGGAGAAATGTTTTTGTTCTTTGCGGGAACTCAGTTTAGGACATGACAAGCTGTCAATAGCGCCTCCCCCACCATGCCTTGGAGAGACCCAAAGTGTCTAACATGGCGTTAACCAAATCAGTTAGAGTTCGGTTCTTTCTTTTGGCTACCCCATTTGACTGAGGTGAATAGGGAGGCGTCCTCTCATGGATTATACCATGTTCCGCACAAAAAGAATCAAACTCATTGGAAAAATACTCTCCACCACGATCAGACCTTAACCGTTTTATGTTTAGATCAAGTTGGTTCTCTGCTTCAGCTTTATAGTTTTTGAAGAAGTTTAAAACTTCATCTTTTGATTTTAGTAGATACACGTAACAATATCTAGTGGAGTCATCGATAAGCGTCATGAAATATTTTTTTCCACCTTTTGTCAACACGCCATTCATCTCAGAGCGATCTGAATGTATAAGTTCCAGTGGTGCCAAGTCTCTTGCCTCCGCAGCCTTATGGGAATTGCGGGGTTGTTTAGCTTGAACGCACACTTGACACTTGGAACCTTTGACATTAGTGAATTTCGGAATTAAATCCAAATTAGCTAGCCGCGTCATGCTACCAAAGTTAATATAACAAAGTCGAGAATGCCAAATATTAGATTCAACTTCATGTCAAATATGATTAATAACTTTGGTGCAAATATCCGACAAAGATAGGCGGAACAAGCCTCCGCACTCATAGCCTTTTCCAACAAATTGTCTATACTTAGATATTACAACTTTATTGGACTCGAAAACCAACTTAAAACCATCTTGACACAGCAGCGATCCGCTGATGGGATTTTTATTGATGGCAGGCACATGATGAACGTTCTACAGGCGCACGGTCTTCCCTAAAGTAATGTAGCGTACCTGCACTTTAAATAAGGCAGATACCTGTGTATAGTGCAAATCCCTGGATCGATTCATTTGCACACACAGTTTACGATGTAATATCACAACAAAGCGTCAATTTTATTACACCGATGATCCAGAATTACAAAATATTCGATACAAGTTGCATAGCATAAAGCTAGCATTGAAAAAGTACACAGCGGAAATACAATAGCAGTGAGTCTCTATCACTTTCATGCTGCCACAGGAGAAAACATGTTGGTTGTAGACTCGAAACCTATAAACGAAACCTCACTCGTCATCTGAACAATCTGCAATAAGAAAAATATTGCAACAACGTGGGTCAGATTCCATTAAAATGGAGTCTGGCAAGTGACACTATGGTGGACACTTAATGGAAAAACTCTATAGCCTATATGCATATTTGGCTGGTGGAGTTCAAGGCTATTTTGCATAAAGCCAATTTTTCCTATCTTTTTGGAAAACACTTTCTTCAAATCAAGACAAGTATGGCATGAAAACCATAAATCTCATCTTCCCTTGTTCACCCATCAAGTTTTATTTCTGAAGTTGGAATGGTGGAATCCTCCGTTGACGTCCGTGATCAGCTGCTCAAATTGTCCGTACTAGGGACACGGCTAAGTACTTAGTTTTACACTCTGCAGAGGTTGTGCACGTTCACCATTGTACCCATTCAACCCAATTTATCCTTTACACACCATTTGTGATAAGGAAAGGAGAAGAATGAGACGAGATCTTTCAGAAGCATTTTCCCTCCCACTCTGGCTTGACCCGTTCCACCTAACATCCCCCTACATCTGCTTGTCAAGCCGGAGAGAGTCCACACAACATAATTGATCAAGCCAGAGCCCATATGGCAATGGCTGCACTGGAAGCAATCGTCACTCGGAGTTCTTCAGATTCCTCTGTTCCCTGGGTGGCTATCCACAAGTGCACGTACTCCAGGAACCATAGACATGGACCTGAGCAGCCACTCAACTTCGCCGCCATACAACCAATCCACCCAGGAGTTTCATTAACTTAGTGGATGGGCACTCTCAGGTAAAAATCACCATGCTCACGGCCCTAAGTAGAATAGACATTCATCCTAGGCGACGACAACCATGAGCACAGCCCTGAGTAGTCACTTAACATTTTGTAAAACCTTTCATCAATTGCATAGCATCAATACATCTACTAAGTATTATATGGGAACCTAGACACAGTAGTAAGGGAATTCTACACAGGTTTAGCATAGCAATACTATCCTACTCATGCAATAAAAATACACTAAGTAATGCATATAGAAAATAATAGGAAGTTTATGAGGTGTGACACTTGCCTTTGAATGTTGTCGTTGTTCACAAACTCTTTTCCAACAACGAACGTTTGCTCTCCGTTTAATCTAAAGAATAATAGCAAACAACGATACAACAATCAACAAACAACAATCATCAAACATACATGCTCATATCAAATGAACAAACAAGTTTTGTAAAACTTCGAAGGAAAACATGTCATGACATGAACATCTTTTAAGTTAATGCAAGTGAAATGTATGTCAAAATGACTAAGGACTAATGTCAAAAGTTGAATAAAATATTTTGTTTTATATCATCTTGAATAAGCCCTCTAATGGCTTTGTCTTGATGTGTAGAAATATTTAGAGAAGATACTAAGTCATTTCTTCAAGATGATAATATCATGATCAAAATTTGTTTAAGTCAAATGTGAAAGACAAGATTCGAAAGGAGGGAAAATATAGAAGAAAGATGTAGTTGTCCTCCAGGCTTCATCTCCAGACTTGTAACTTTCTTCTGAATGATGTCTTGATTGAGCTCTTGGTTGTCTTGATGAATCTTCAGACTTGATGATTCTTGTATCACCTAGGCTGGTCTTGGATTTAACTTAGTCTTTATGAAGTCTCAGATAAGTAGGAAGAAAATAGAGAGAGCAAGAAATACTTAGAGAATAGAGGAGGTTGGTCTTCTTGAACTTCTTCTTGCTTTTCTTCTAAGTGCTTCTACCCTTTGAAGATACTTCTGAAGTCTTGTTTTGGCTAAGTCCTTCAATGGCCTTCTAGCTCCAACTTGAAAACTACTAAGTGTCTAAGTGTAGCACTTTACTAAAATGCTAAGTTGAAAATACTTCTAACTTAGAGGAAATAATGAAGGGAAATTTTCCTATGGGAAATATATCTATATGTGAAAAATGAGTTATGCAAGCAATGCACCTTTTAAATCCTAGGAAATATCATACAAAATTTGGGGTATTTATAAAGTATGCATTTGGCTATAAATGCAATCTAATTAATTTCTATTTTTGGAAAATATAATAAAAGGAATATTTATAATATTAAAGTTTTCTATAATTAAATTTTTATAGCAAAATTTTGTAATTAGTGTTAGTAGACAGGGGGCATTTAATTAAATTTATAGCAATTTGATTAAATCAAAAATAATATTTCTATTAATTGTTATGTGAAAAAATACTCAAACTATTCAAATTAACTATATAACTATGAATTCATTCAATATTACTCAAAAATATTTCATAGCAGTGTCATCACATTATGAATATTCCAAAGTCTCTAAAACAATTTTATTTACAATTTTTGAATTTACAGATTTAAAGTTATGGCAAAAATACTCAAATTCACCATTTCAAATTTGAATATTTTCAACTAAGTCAAATTTGAATTTTGGCAAATCCAAATTAATCTACAGGTCAAGGGCTTTCCAAATATGTAAAAATATTTGAATTTTGATAAGTGGTTAAAAAGTTATGACAGATCTAAGTGACAGGGGCTTTTCTGCAAAACTACCATTTAAACAATTAAAAGCAAACAAAATCCACGTCAGCGCTGACTGTGCGCTGAAGCGGATCCGACGTGGCAAGTGAGTAGATCTGGTCCGTTGGATCCAGATCCGACGGATCTGAACGGATCGTACCGATTCGATTAATCGATTTAATCCTACGCGTACAATATAGATCGGACGGCCAGGAGAAGAGGAGCTCACCGGGCGGCGTGGATGGTCGCCGGAGACGAAGGAGACGGCGGCGCTGGGCTCGGGCGCGGACGGGGATGGTGCTCTGATAGTTCCTCGGACGCGCGGACGATGCCCTCGGGTGCGGCGCGTCGCGGCGATCTCGATGGGCTCGGTGGCGGCTTCGCGGGCGTCTCGGAGGGGTGTGGGGCGTGGCCGAAGTGCTTCGGCGCCGGCGAGCTTCGGTCGAGCACGAGGTGCTCCGTTTGGCTCGCCGGGGAACAAAGAAAAACGACGGCGGGTACCGAGGAGCTCCGGCGAGCTTTTCCGGCAGCCTGGGGGCGTGCTCAGCTAGGGTTTTTGAGGGGAAAGGGAGAGGAAGGGCAGGGCTACTTATAGGACAGAGAGGCGCATTGATTTGGTGCGCTAATCACGCGAATTTGAAGGAAGGAGGCGCCGGCGGTTTCGGGCGGGATTTGAGGCAGAGGTTGAAGACGATGACGTCAGCGTTTTTCTTTTTCTTTTCTGATTTTTCTTTTAATTCATATCTTTTGATTTAATTGTCCAAATGATGTCAAATTAATTTCTATAAATTTTTAAAATTCATATCTAGGTTTTAAAACAATAGTGGACATGTTTTGAAACTTTTTGAAAATTAATTATTTTGAAATATTCATAAAATACAATTTTACCTAATTTAGTTACTCTTTGAAATTAGGAGTTTAATAAATTATTTGGAGTTAAATAAAATTTTATGAAATTTCCCACATTCTTATATGGTTGATATTGAGTTATTTTAAACACATTTTTAATAACCATTCACTTTTATTTTTGGTGTAGTAATAGAATATAAATATTTTTAAGGTAATTGGAAATAACTTTTGAAAATAATGACACATTGGAAATTTTGAAATAAATAGATCTTTTCAATTTGGTTGAAATCTTTTATAGTTAGTTTTCTTATGCATTTTAATATTTTATTTTAATCAAAACAAAAGTTTTTAAATTCTAGTGATTTTTGAACATTCCAAAATGTTGGGATGTTACAAGTAAACTTCAGATCGACCGTACGAACACCACGAACAGAAGCATGTGACCCATTTCCCATCAGCACGAGGCATCAGCACAAACATGTACATTGGCGCCAGTGTCAATCAACCATTCAGGAGAATGACAAACTGAAAGGATGGTAGGAAATATACCGTACCCTGAATTCTTCATCTCAGTATCGCCAATCACAACATTGGCATTCTTGCCATTGTTCTCAGATTCGCGCAGCTCATGGTGGTTGGGACATCGAGGTGCCCAGTGATTTGGATCACCGCAAACATGGCATGAACCCTTCCTCGGTTTGTTGTTGTTCTTCTTCTTAAAGTTGGTAGTCTGTGATGGCTTGAACTTTCCATCAGACTTGCGCTTGCCCCCAGAGTTCTTCTTGTTAAACTTGGGCTTGTGAGGAGCCTGGTAATTCTTTTTCTATACCATATGGGCACTAGAACCAGACTCGGTAACTCGAGCACGTGTATCATTCGCTCTCGCCTTTTCTTCCACATCAAGCGACCCATTGAGATCCGAATCGGAAAACTCGAAGGTGGAAGCTTGGCGATAATGCCACCGGCGACAAACTTGTCCGGTAAGATACACTTAAAGTGCTCAACTTCCTTAGCGAGTGACTGTATCTCATGAGCCTGTTGAACAACAGGGCGATCATCAGTCATCTATAGTCATAGGAAGTTTCCATGACATACAACTCGCTGCCAGCGTCCGAGACCCCAAACTTGTCCTCGAGCGCATCCCACATGTCCTTGCCGTTAGAAAACGACATATGCAAGTACACAATGGAATCATCAAGAATACTCAAAAGGGCACTCTTAAACATGTTGTCGAGCCTCTCGAAGGACTCCTGTTGTGCAGGGTCAAGCTCGCCATCAGGCTTGCCTTTGGTGGCAGCATAGCAGTTCATGTTCTAAAACCATAACACTGCTCTCATGCGTCACCGCTTATACATAATCCCTTAAAGGGAAACGGCCTCGTTGATGCAATAAAGCCATCAGGTGCTACTTGTCTATAATCAGGTTTTTGGATTGTTGAATAATTAGGCGATTTAGCATATGATTTAATCCGCGAAAACAGTAAACATATTATGACTAGAATAATACAGATTAAACTAATCATGTGATCTACGCAAACATTAGATAAACAGAATGAATCTAGAGCACATACTAGAAGCATCAACTCTAGTAAAACTTCACAGAGGAAGATCATGAACACGTACAGTGCAGCGGTAGTCGCACCGCTGGAGTTCCCCGTGTCGTCGCCCATGTCGTCGATGAAGAGGCTGGCGATGTCGGGGAAGAAGTCGTCGTTGGGGAAGAACTCGAAGCCAGTAGTCGCGCGAGTGCGCTCCCCAAAAACCTGATCGCCCCTCTCCCGTACAGGATCACAAGAGGTGGGGTTCTGGAGGCCTACTGTCCCTTCAACCGGTGTACGCCGGAAGACGGGGTGGAGAATACTTGGTAGACGGCGGCGCAATGCTCTTGAACGGTGTGAGACCATGTATCTCGTGGCGGCGGCTAGGGTTTGCCCCGGATTGTATATATAGTGCGATTCGGGTAGAACGTGGGTTGTAAGTCACGATCGAGTCGGTAACGCCCCACAATCACAGAGGAATCGGAAACGGTAAGATAATTAACACGTATGTTAATTACTAATCAATGACTCATTAATTTTCCCGGACTGCAAAAATATAACCTCGGCTCAGCGAGATTCACACAACCCGCGGCGCGGCGCGTCGCAACGAGACGTGGCGTGGCGAGACGAGCGAGGAGAGGAGCGTGCGTGTGGCACTCTTCATTTTCTCTTGTTCTTACTAGGTCATACTGCTACTAGAACATCCCACTATATAAAGTGGTGTAGCTCACTCTCCACTAGCAGTATGGGACTAAACATTAGTCACGTGCACTCAACCACTCATTTATTAATGTGCCATGAAAATTCCAGTTGGGCTGACCCAAGTACACTTAAATTCCAGAAGTATGTACCAACTTTAACACAATCAATTAAAAAAGTTTAAGCATCTACCTCTCTCCACGCTGGTTAAAGGGATATATGTTTATTTTTTACTTTTTTCCAGCGGGTGTGGGGTTTCAGCGTGACGGTCCGTGTCCATGCTCTCTCTATATATACTACTTTAACCCTAGCCCGCAAATCCGACTTTGCGCTCTGAGCGACTAGGATGGAAGGATACATCCAGCCCATCACCGTCGACGCCGCAGCACCCGCCGTCTCCACCGCCGCCGCTGCCACCGACACTTCCTCCCCCGCCGTCGATGCGGCCGCAACCACGGACGACACCCCCATCTCCACAGAAACTACAGCCGCCGCCACCACCTTCTATCCACCTTGGGTTCTCCTCGAGCGGGAGGTCTACTTCAGAGACGGCGAGAACGCCACAACCGCTGAAGCCGCGACCTTCAACGGCGACATCGTCAAGGTAACCTTTTGTTTCGCAGACCCGCCGGCCGTCTCCTACTTCTGCGTCAACGGCCCTGAACTGGAGCATGCGCAGTTCCTCAAAGTGCCACTGGTTGTTTTCTCCGACAAAAATCTTGTTCTCCTCCGATTCGCCTTCACCATCCCCTCCGGTAGCCCCGCCGACAAGCTTAATCCCGCCCAATACTTCGTCTACAAGGCTGCCGCCCATGGCAAGCCGTGCTTACGCCGGTCCCTACTTCTCATCGGCCTTACAATTCTCCATCGTATCCCAGTATCTTGCCCATCGAGGACGAAGATGAGAGTTTCCTTGTGGCTGATCTCGCTATAACATCCGATGGGTGCTATGACCTCGACATCTTGTCGTCCAAGACGAACCAGTGGACCACCAGGACGTTGCAGTTGCAGGCACCTACTGCCATTTTAGCAGAAGAGCTGCCCCATCAACCCCACAAGGTGATCGCTCTTGGAGCAGACACCATAGGCTGGATTGACCTCTGGCGAGGCATTCTCGTCTGCAATGTGCTTGATCCACATCCAGTTCTCAGTTTCATCCCACTACCAAAGCCTGAATTCAACATGCAGCTCAAAGGTGACCCACAGCAAATTCGTGATGTCACCTGCTGCAATGGTTTTATGAAGTTTATTGAGATGGAGCACGCTGGCAGATCGCCTTTTGCTTATAGAATTAACAAGGGGAATTGCAAGACTACCAAGGATCTTGACAGCACAGTGTTCCTCTATGATTCGGAGCTCTTGTTTCACAGCCGTGTCGATCTAATGGAGAGCCGCAAGCCTCTCACTATTAGTTGGAAGATCCGGACATGTTATAGGCACACCTCTTGGAACCTTTGGTGCAAGGGGCACACTGTCCATGTTGATGACATCTTGATCAACAAGCCAAGTTATTGTACGATGTTCCCTGAGCTGTGGGATTTTAGTGCTGCAAAACTCACATTGAGGAATCTGACAGCAGTTTGCCCAACACTCAGCGTTCATGGTGGGGTTGTCTACATTGTTTCTAAGGTAGGGTTTTATGATGAGAAGGCATGGGTGGTTGGTGTTGACCTTGGAAAGAGGACAGTGGAAGCAATCCTCCTCGAAACAGGCTTTCGCCCCGCTTTATAAATAAAGCCATACCGATTGAGACCGCTGCTGGGACATGCAGCACAACGCCCAAAAGGAAAGTTGCTGGGGCGAAACCAGCACAATCACGCCCAAAAGAAAAGAGAAGAGAAAAAAAGAAGAAAAAAAGCTAACAACGGTGGATCGACACAAGTGAACAAGCTCCAAGATCAATTCGCCCACCGAGGCCTCGCACCAAGCTCCTAGTGCTCCAAAGCGCCGGTACCCAACAACACCTTCAAGAAGGGATGCGACGATGACGACGCTGCTGCCATGGGTTTCCCCCGATACGCGATTGAGGAGAGGGGATCACCCGCCGCCCTTCAGGAAGGACTGGCGACACCCGCAGGCGCCACCGCGCCGGAGTCGAACAAGCCGACTAGGATTTCTCAGGACCCCCCCATCACCCAGGCGCTCCAGAGCACTCCACCATACCGCCCACCACCCCGCGCACGATCGCGAAACCGCTCACACTGTCTCACCACGGCACAAAGAAGAGAGGCCTACACACCGAAGAAGAAGAGCCGGGACTAGAAGCCGCAACACCGCCGACATGCGGGAGGGACCAACCTCCACCGTCAACGACGGTAACCGACCGGACACAACAACAGGAGCACACCCGGCCCGCAAGCCCGGCCGGGCCCCTCGAGGCCCGTGAAGTTCCCGCCGTTGTGCTGTAGAAGGCATAACATTGGCGCTGCCGCCCCACATCCGAGCTGCTCTCCAACACCAGTGTACAGAAAACCGCGCTATCGGAGATGCGGTCCGACCCACCTAAAACCTAGATGGGGTCCAAGGACCCAGATCTGGGCCGGGGGCGGCGCGTCAGCCCAGCACCACGATGGACACGACCCTGCCGCCAAGGGGAGGCGCCCCTACACTCAGGCCAGCCTAATCCCTCCCAGACCACCCCAGGACCAGGAAGAGAGCACCGTCGAAAGCCAAGCAGCACCGCCGCCGAGCTCCACCGGGAGCAACAACGCGCGGGTAAAGGCGGACACGACGCAGGTGGTGGGCACAGCAGCGCAGCCATCGGCAGATCTAGGGCCACCTGGCCCAGATCCGGCCCACAGCGCGCATCGGCCGATCTGGGCCCGCCTGGCCCAGATCCAGCCCGTACACGCGCCTGCACCGCCGCCAAGCCTTCCCACACCACGCCGGAGAACGACGCCGTCGCAGCCGAAGCCAGCCGCTAGGGGCGCCGCCCTGCAGACCGGAAGCAGACCGCGCCTGCCACCGGTCGCCCAACCTGGGCCAAGCCAGAGCGGGGCGCCGCCACCCCAGGCCTGCACCACCCTTGCCGCGAGGCCCTCTACGCCATGACAGGCACCACCGAGCTCCGCCGCCAGTGTCCGCCTCCGCGCCCTCCGCCAGCGCGTCGCCTTGTCCCAGCGCAGCCGTCCCGCATCGACCACCACAAAGGGGTTGTAGATACTGCTGTACGAACAGCATCTGACAGGGGAGAAGAGAGCCGTGCCGCCGCCGACGCTCCGGGCTTTGCCCAGCAGCGCCCACCGGCGACGGCGCGGGGAGGGGAAGCCTGGACGGGAGGAGTTCCCGGCGGCGCTCCAGTGGAAGCAATCGAACCATATCGTGCTGTGAGCTCTAGGTTACAGACGCCCTTCCTTGCCTGTACATTCTCCGGATATCTGAATACAACTCCAAGCAGGTATCTACACAGTGATATGAATCTTTCAAACTAACTGTATATTGTCCAAAATACCATAAATTATCTGACCTGATGGCATTTGACATATTTGCTTTCTTATTATTTCCTTAAGGTCATGTGCGCCAGAAGATGTCTGTGGCCAGAATTATCCACTGAATGATTATCTTACTCCGGTGAATATTATGCAAAACAATATGGTATGCGTTAGTCGTCTTACTGTGACAATTTTTTCATCTGTATTCAAACGGATTAAATATAGATATCTCTTTATGGCGACCGCAGCAGAACATGCAGATTGTGGGTGGCAACTCGAGTTCAATGCAACATGGCAATAACGTGCAGCCTCTCAACAGCTTCCAGTTCCAGCCACAGGGCCCACAGCTCGTTGTTTGTCCATACAGTTTTCCACAAACCCTACAACACACTCTTACCCCACCAGGATCAGGTAAGAACATTTTCCATGCTGGTGAATTGGTGTTGCCCTTTCCTGTACCCTTTCTATATTTCTGAGGACATATAAACCTAGAGTATCGGAAGCTGTGAAACATTTCTTTGATAGTTTGATTTCATCATTTTAAGAAAAGATTTGCCCACCATGGTGTCACGTTTTACATGGATTACGGCTGCCAATATTTCAATTAAGATGCTAGAAGTTGGTCAAAATTTCACGCAGTACATATAATGTTTCACACTATTGTTGCTTCCGTAAATTTGACAGAACTTCCAGTAAAGGATTGTGTAATAACAAATGACCATTTCTTCAAGTTGCAACTTATGTTGCTCTCTAAACTAGTCAAATCTGAAACAGAAATGAGGTTCTATGTACTCCCTCAGATCCATATTAATGGACTTAACTTTGTCTAGATACGAATGCATCTAGTTAAGTGTTTAGACTAGATGCATTCGTATCTAGACAAAGTTAAGTCCATTAATATGGATCGGAGGGAGTAGCATAATTATCAAAATGGATAGAATTGAAGCAACTGCATGTTTCATAAACTGCCTTCTGCTTTTGACATATGCCCAATAAATAGGAGAACAGTCCTATTAAAAAACATAGGAAATCGGGAAATTGTTAAACTTAAATAATAGCTAGCTGATCAAACTTCCGTTGCAGCTCCTCTTGAAAGGGAAGCTCATGCCTGAGAGAGTACAAACTGTAAATAAAGTCTGCGTGGTAAGGCTAAATTTAGCCTTCTGCACAAGCGAGCATTAACAGTCAATTTTATCTTCCAAAGCGTTACTCATTCATGAACAGTGTGTGCTATAATTAATTTGGTACTGTTAAGTATAATATATTTATTCTCGAAAAAATATAATATACATTGTAGATTAATAACATTGTTTTTTGCTGAAGGGTGTGTTTATCCGGTGAGCGCTCAGATGCCAATGGATGGCTCGGAATTATTCCTTCCACAAATACCTCCGGTGCCAGCTTACTCGGCTGTGCCCTTCGACCCATCGTCGATGCGTCTGTGGATGCAAGCACCGGCTTATGTACCCTTCAACGAGCCAGAGTCGGTACAGCCTCCTGCAGCGGCTGCTAATCCTCTTGTAAACAGCAATTAAAGCCATCACTCTAGTGAAAATCATTTGTATTGTGGATCGATTTACCAGATGTCGGACGTGAAATATGTCCTCCATGTGCCTCGGTATTTCATTTGTTAGGCAAATGTAAGAGCATCTCCAAGAGCTTACCCATAGTTTTAGTAGGCAAAATAGATATGGTATAGGTAAGCGGAATTTTTTTGCTTCTCTAGCTTTTTTTTTCTGCTTCTCTAGCTTACCCATATTCTGCATACCCAAAACTGGACTGCACTTGGGACCCAGTTGTCAATGCGGTAGTCCATTTTTTTTCCCCTCCCTCTTGTTTCCCGTCTCTCTCCTTTTGTCCCTTTCGATCGGCGAGGATGGGGGCGAGCATGGAGCGGTGGTGTGCCTTAGGCTCGGCATGAGGTATGACAATGGCTAGGTCGGGGGAGGCCGTCCTCGCGCCGACGTGCCTCAACTAGGACGGGCAGAGGGAAGCTCTACGGGGTGGGGCCGGTGTCAACTTCATACAATTGCGTAACACAGACAACATTGACGAGTCAAGCAAAACACAAGGATAGACACGCAAGTTGAATTTCAGGAACGGATAGCGTTGCTGCTTTGATATTTGTTCAAGGAATCGCGGTGACATCACAATAAATTCAAACTAAATAGTAAAAACAAGTTATATGGTGGTTACAGCTAAAACCAAGTAGGAAATTTCAGAAAAAATGGGTCCAGAGAATGACCCAAACCAGGTGTTTAGTGCTCCCATGCTACCAAATACACGGCTGAGGCTGAGTTCTTGACAAGTACTTATTTCCTACCAGACATGAACAACCAGCCGGACAAAGGTGTCATGTTCAAATTACCCTTTTTTTGTCGATGTTTTTGTATCATAGTTCTGGCCTGTTTCGTTTGTCCATTTCTCAGCAAGAATGTGCTGATGAAATCTGCCAGATTCATTGTCCTCACTCCTAGTGCTCAGCATGACAGCATGTCTCTGGCCCAACCAACAAGAGACATGTTAAATTCGTATATGACCATCAATTCAGCTGAACTCCATTGACAAAATCAAATCAATATGGAAGGGGATCAGCTGAGCGGATCAACGGATGGCCACCAGCACCGCATTGACATTGACACAGCCGCGGAGACGAAATCTGATGCGATCGACGGCGGCGTTGAAGCCGAGCGGAAGTGGCTGCGCAAGCTCACGTCGGCGACGGTGAACAAGGCCGTGATGAGGGACCTCATCGCGCGGACGCCCATGCTGTGGTACCTCGGCGAGCGCTCCGGCACCATCCTCCGGCCGTGCCCCGGCCGCACAGGGCGCATCGAGGCGCTCCACGCGGTGCGCGCCGTTGCCATCGGCCCGTTCCACCGCGGCGACCCTGGCCTCCCTTTCCCCGACGACGTCAAGCTCCCGTTCATGCGGTACCTGCAGGACCAGTGCGGGCTCGACGTCGACCGCTACGTCGCGGCGCTGTGCGTGGAGCGGGAGCGCCTCCGTGACGAGTTCGCCGACGACGACTCGGCGGCGGACAGGGCTCTGCTGGACGACGAGGAGAAGTTCCTGCAGATGCTGCTCCTCGACAGCTGCTTCGTCCTCGTCGTCAGCATGATGCTCAGCAAGACGGGCGTCGGCGAGGACGCCGACAGCGCGGCGCGGGCGGCGTCCATCAACCGGGAGTACTTCATACTGCACATGGCCGTGGCGCAGCACGCCGAGCAGATCAAGCTCGACATGCTGGTGCTCGAGAACCAGGTCCCCTTCGCGGCCGTCAAGCTGCTCGTCGCCTCCTGCGACAGGCTGATGCTCCGGCACTCCGTCGAGGTGGTCGTGCTCGGGTGCTTCGACGACGTCTGCCCGAAGAGGGCGCGCCTCCCCTGCCACGCCGCGGGCACCGAGTTCCACCACGTCCTGCACCTCTTCCACTGGTCCCGCGTGCCGGAGACCAAGTACGCTATCCTCTCCACGCCGCTGAAGCTCCTCAAGATCAAGAAGCAGGCGGAGCGGCTGTTCCCCTGCTCCATGGACCTGCGGCACTCGGCGGTGTGGTTCCGGCAGGCGGACACGGACACGTCGTCGAGCTGCCAGGGCGGCCTGGACATGTCGTTCTGGAGCCGGCCGGCGAGCCCCCTGGCGGTGATGAGCATCCCGTGCTTCCAAGTCCACGAGTACAGCGCCGTGGTGCTCTACAACATGCTCGCCTTCGAGATGCACTTCCACTGGGCGCACGGCGCCTGCGTCACCACGCACGTCGCGCGGATGGAGGGCCTCGTCCGGTGCCCCGGGGACGCCACCTTCCTCCGCCGCCGGGGCGTCCTCTCCTCCACTCGCTTCTCCGACACGGAGCTCGTCTACTTCTTCCGGGAGCTCGGGGCGCACACCGTCGGCGCCAGGCTGCCCGACGAGTTCGGCGACATGCTCGACGCCGTGGCGTGCCACCGCAGCCGGCGGATCAGCTGGTGGTGCGGCGGCTTCGTGCTGCACTTCTTCCCGTCGCCGTGGGTGGCCGTCTCGCTCTTCGCGGCGGCCGCGATATTCGTCCTGCCATCCCTGCTGCAGACCGTGTATACCATGCTTAGCTACAACCAGAGTACTAGTACTAGTTGAGAGAGTTTCTTCAGAAATAGTTTCCTCATTCATCCGTGATTAGTCCCAAACAGTATCGCGCGGCCTGTCGATTTTTTTTTAAAAAACAACGGCTTGGGGAGGACTGATTGGGCGCGTTGAGGAGAATTGTGCGACTGACCGGCGCCGGTGACCACTCCCCGTACCTCCTACCAGCGTCACCCGGTGTCCCTGCAGCTCCACCAGGTGGTGGACGGCAGCGGAGATGCTCGGGGGCCGCCGGTGGACGGACATCACGGACCAGGAAGTCGAGGCGGTCGCGTGGGAAGAGGAGCTGGCGGCGCGGTGCGCGACGCCGCCCTCGACCACGTTCGGCGAGTTCCTCAGTAGGGCGAAGAGGGCAAGCCCATGGACACCGCGACGGAGAGGGCTCCAGTCGCAGTCGTCGTTGTCTCGCCGTCCGGCCATGGACGGACGCGCCCCGCCGCCGACGGTTGCTCCTCGCCCGGTGGTGACCGCGGTGTTCATGCCCCGGCCCGTGGAGATGCCGGCGCTCATACGGGAGCTGGAGGAGCTTGCGGGGAAGGTGACGAACGAGCGTGCGGCGGCGGCGGCGGCGGCGGCGAGGGCGCAGGGTCCGGGGAGCGCCAGCGCAGGCGCGGGTCGGGTGCAGGTGCAGAACCCTAGCCCGCTGAGCCGAGGTGGGCTTAGTGGGCCGTCTGGGCCAGCTGCGTTGGCCTCGTCCGCCAGGCCTTTGCTCGAATGGAGAGATCCATCCCGTGCACCGGTGGACCGGGCCCGCCCGTTTTTCCCTCCCACCTACTGGACTCGGCCGCTGGGCCGTGGCCCGTCTAGGGGGCCCACTAGTGCGTCCGACTCAGATACCGGGCAGAGAACCCTAGTTTCGTCTCGCTCGCCAGACCTCGCCCGTTCCGCCCGCTCCCCAGCCGCCTCCGCCTCCAGCCGTTTCCATCCGCGCCTCGCACCGGTTCAGGAGCCGCCGCCGGCGGGCGCTGCCATGGACGCCATGAAGCGCGGCCGCTCCATCGAGCCCGAGGACGACTTAAACCCCCGTCGTCGCCCCCGGTCTCCCTCCCCGCCGCCCCACCCGACCGCCCATCCCCGCCGCCGCTCCCCATCCCGCCGGTCCCCGGCCGGCCGTGCGCCGCCCCGGCGTTCACCCGGGCAGTTCCGGAGGTCGCCGCCCCGCCCCTACCGGGCGCCGGGACGCGGCCCAGCTCCACAGCGCGCCTCTCCGAGCCGTCCTATGGAATAGGCGCGGGGTCGCTCGCCGCCGGCCAGGGGCTCGGCTGCGCAGGGGGAGGTCCCTGCTCCTCGGCTGAGAGTCTGAGAATGTGCTGCACCCTGGACGAGTCTTTCTACACCTTGCCACTCACCAGGATCCGGGTGACCATCCGCCCCTCGGCAGTCGATCCATCGACTATCCCAGCCCTCCAGTCTGTCTGGGTACGCCTGTACGGACTACCTGAGGAGTCCCGGACGCAGTCCACTGTCGCCCTGGTGGCCCGGCTGCTGAGTAGGTTTGTTGAGGTGGACACTGACTCCCTGACTGGCGAGGATCCAGTCCGCCTACGTGTCCTAGTTCCTGACCCTGACTTGATCCGCGAGGATTTGCCGTCGTTCTTCTTTGGGGGTCGGGGAGGGAACCGGGGCGCGGTTCTCCGGGTCTTCCTTGAGGGGGCCCAGCCCCCTCCCTCGGAGGTGGCAGACCCGGCGAGGGACCTTTCAGACGGGGAGGGCGACCCGAGTGACTCCCCCTCTGACGACGGCGACGACGACGACCCAGGCTTGGACGACCACCAGGTGTCCGCGACGACTGCTGAGGCCCGGCCGGCGCCGGCACAGGGTTCTTCACCTGTGCCCCCGGTGAAAGTTGGGTCGATCTCCGCTCTGGCCCCCCTGGCCCAGGTGCAGGCATCTTCGCCCACACCCCGTCTTGCCCCAGCTGAGTCGGGTTTCTCTCGGGGAGCGCCGGCCAAGCTGCCGCCCGTCGACCGCCCACGGACCTCTCGCCCCGACCCCCCAGCGCTCGTCACCCCTCCTCCTGCTCAGTACGGCACCAACTTTGGCTTGCCAGGGTTGGACGCCTCGCTTGGCATGTTCCCTACTGAGCCAGAGGAGGAATGTGGGAGTGTGGGGCTGGAGGTGGCTCCGCCGTCGTCGCCGCGGTCAGCAGGTGCGCTCTGCTACGTCCTTTCGCCAGGCTCGACTCCCACCTCGCCTGCGCTCTCACTGCCTCCGCTCCCGACTACTCCGGCGCCCAGTTCCTGTGTGCTACCCACGGCCTTCCCCGACACTCCCTTGGGGGTAACACGGATGTCTCAGGCCCGCCCCAGCCGGCACACAGCGGCAGCGTCCCAGACACCCCGCGTCAGTGCCAGGCTTGCCTCAGCACGGGGTGGGTTGGGGATGCCCGCGCCCACTGTTCAGGAGCTGGCGATCCAGCGGACCGCGGCCAGGAGGAGTCTAGCAGGTACGTCGCGTCACCCTACTTTGGTTCCCTCGGGTTCGAGATTTTCTGTCCTGGATGAGGTCCCTTTGGACCACTTGGTGCAGGTGACAGACGATTGTGGCATTGTTTTTCGGGGTGAACGAGGCCCCAAATTTGAGCAGGTGTCAGCCATCAAGGCGAAGGAAGTGTACGAGGAGGCTCTTTCTGCCGCCCGAGCTCAGGTCGAGCTTGTGCGGGAGACGGCCCCTGAATCAGCCGCCTCGGGGCAGGCGACACATCCCTCGACCTCTGTCGGGACAAGGGTTCCCCCTAGGGAGGCCCCTCCAATCGTTACTCCCCAGGTGGGGAGGAAACGCGGGCGGCCGCCGAAGGGTGACCCCCTGCCCTCGTCGTCTAGTAGAGCATGTTCCGCTCCCCCATGTGAGGCCTCGCCGTCCGCTCCTCCCCAGGTGGGGAAGAGACGGGGGCGTCCTCCAAAGGGGCCGTCACAACCCTCAGCTACTATTAGAGCCCGATCCGTCCACCGTAAGGGGACAACCCCGGCATTGTTTCATGATGGATACAATCATTCGATTATTCGATTGGAACATGCGGGGGTTTGGGCAACCCGGACGTCGCAAGCAGCTACGGGACTATATACGTCTAGAGGATGCCAATATTGTGGGGATTCAGGAGACGATCCGTCAAGACTTCTCCATCCAGGAGTTGCAGGGACTAACCCCACACAAGTTTGTGTGGCAATGGCTCCCTGCTAATGGTCACTCTGGAGGCATCCTCCTTGGGGTAAAGGAGGAGGTCTTTGAAGTGGAGGATATGGATCGGGGCGAGTTTTATGTGAGCATGCTGGTTAGACACAGACGATCATCCTTCAGGTGGGAGGTGATCATTGTGTATGGTCCCGCGGACCATACTAGAGCATTGGCATTTCTCGCTGAGCTGAGCGCGAAGGTGGAGCGGTGCTCCACCCCACTTGTCATTGCCGGGGACTTCAACTAGATTCGAGCCCCGGAGGACAAGAGTTCGGCGAATGTGGACCCCCGGAGAATGAGGTTGTTCAACGATTGCATAGCGGATCTCGCTCTTAGAGAGATCCAAAGGGTGGGAGCGCGCTACACTTGGTCGAATATCCGGGCAGACCCGATCCGGAGTGTTCTAGATAGGGTGCTCGTCTCAGTCGACTGGGAGATGGCATACCCTCTATGTTGTCTCCGTGCGATAACCAGGATAGGATCCGATCACTCCCCCCTACTGTGTCCTCAGGGGGCGCTGCGCCACCACGGCTGAACCGTTTCCACTTTGAGAACTTCTGGCTAGGTCAGCCAGGGTTCGTGGAAGCCGTTCGCCTGAAGTGGGAACGGGCTGCCAACCATCCCCCGCGTGTGTATAACGCCGTGGATGTTTGGCACCACTGTGCACAGATGGTGCGCCAGTTCATGAGGGGCTGGGGAGCCAATCTCGGGGCGGCCCTTAGACAGCAGAAGGCAGCTCTTCTGCGAGACATTCAACATCTCGACAGTACGTCGGACTCGGTCGGTCTGACGCTTGACCAATGGGTACAGCGATATGCGTTGGAGAGCTCCCTTATGGAGATCTTCAAGGGTGAGGAGTTATTTTAGCGACAGCGGAGTCGACAAAACTGGCTCCTCAAGGGTGATGCGAATACGGCTTACTTCCATGCGATTGCCAATGGCCGTCGTAGGAAATGCTCGATTCCCTGTCTCTGGGAGAATGATCGTCTGCTGGAGGCTCCAGCGGAGATTTCATCCCATATCTACTCCTTCTATAAGGAGTTATTCTCGGCAGGTCCCCTTACTGGGGTATCCCTTGCTGTAGACTTATGGCCAGTACGGTCTAGAGTCTCAGACAGGGAGAATGCGGAATTAACCCTCCCATTCCTGCCAGAAGAGGTACAGAGGGCGGTGATGGAGATGAAAGCAAATTCGGCCCCGGGGCCGGATGGTCTTCCGGTCGCCTTTTTCCAAACTTTCTGGGAAACTACTAAAGCCGTGATTATGCCTATCTTCCAGGAGTTCTTTATTGGGACGCTAGTCGTATCACGACTGAACTTTGGTGTGGTGACCCTGATTCCCAAGGTAGTGGGAGCCACGGACATCCGCCAATTTCGCCCCATCACTGTACTTAACGTCATCTATAGGATCTTGTCTAAGGTTTGCGCCGTGAGACTAGCCCCCGTTTTGGAACGGCTCACACATCCTTACCAATTTGCCTTTTTAAAAGGCCGGTTCATCCACGATGGAATTCTGGCTCTTAGTGAGATTATCCATGAGGTGAAAACACGCCGCCAGAAAGGCGTGTTCCTCAAGCTAGACTTCCAGACGGCATATGACCGCCTGGACTGGGCCTTTCTCCGCTTGGCGCTGGAGCGGAGGGGGATTGATGATAGGATGATTGGGTGGATCATGCAGCTGGTGATGAGTGGCAACACGGCCATTAACGTGAATGGGGAAGTAGGTCCCTATTTTCGTTCTACCTGTGGAGTTAGGCAGGGGATCCAATTTCACCTCTACTATTCAACTCCGTGGTAGATGCTCTGGCAGAGGTCTTAGAGCGTGCTAAGACTGCCGGCCACATCACTGGTGTTGTGGGCCATCTTGTCCCAGGGGGCGGGGTGACCCACTTACAGTATGCTGATGACACTATGATCATGATAGAGGGGTCAGAACTGGATATTCTTAATCTTAAGTTCTTACTCCTTTGCTTTGAAGCCATGTCGGGCCTTAAGATCAACTTCGACAAGAGCGAGGTGGTGGTTTTAGGGTACCCGGAGGAAGATCAACAGAGGATCGCGGACAACCTGAATTGCAGGTTGGCGTCATTCCCAGTTACGTATCTGGGAATGCCGATCAGGGATACTAGGATCCTGGTTAAGGATTTCTCTCCCCTTGTTGCACGAGTTAAATCAAAATCGGAACCTTGGCAGGGGAGGTTCACCTCCAAGGGTAGCAAAACGATCCTGATTGACTCATGCATGTCTAGCCTCGCCATGTATATGATGGGGATGTATATCCTGCCGGAGGGGATCCATGCTAGTTTTGACAGAGAACTGGCTAGATTTTTCTGGCAGGCATCCTCTGGTAAACAAAAGTACCATATGGTAAAGTGGGTCGACCTTTGCGCCCCCAAAGAGTTTGGGGGCCTAGGTATTCTTGCGTCACGACATATGAACAAGGCTCTCATGCTACGCGGGGTGTGGAGGATTCTACGGGATGAGGGGGGCCTGTGGCTTGACTTGATAAAAGCCAAGTATCTTAGGGGTGCCCCTTGTTGGGGTGTGAGCGCAAAGAGGGGTCCCAGTTCTGGCACGCCATCCAATCGATTAAGGAGCACATCATACTAGGGGCGGTCTCAGCCGTAGGTAACGGACGAGATACCCTGTTCTGGCTTGACTCCTGGTTTGGCGGAAGGCCGTTACGAGCGGTGTTCCCAGATCTTTTTGCGGTTTGCGCAGAACCTCTGATTTCGATTGCCTCTGCCTTTCAGCAGGGGCGATGGGACATTGGGTTCCGCCGTACGTTCGGCCCAGGGGAGGTTGCGAGCTGGAGGTCCTTGCTCGTATCACTCCCCCTAGCCCTGTCGGACAGACCTGATAGGGTCTCGTGGAGTCTCACGCCGGCGAAGCAATTCTCCGTCGGCTCTTCTTACTGGGCCCTATTTAGAGGGCATGTGTTGTCTTGGACTACGCATCTGTGGAAGGTTCCGTTGCCTCTTAGGATTAAGATTTTTACTTGGCAACTTCTCCGCGACCGCCTACCCTCAGGCGTCGAGGTGGCGAAACGTTTGGGTCCTGGCGATGGCACCTGTCCCCTGTGTGCGGTCCCCGAGTCGGGGACCCATATCCTGTTCTCCTGTCCCGCTGCTCGGTTCCTGTGGAGCTTCATTGCTGAGGCCTTGGGTCCTGAGTGGCAGGCCCGTGACTTGGCGGAGTTCCTGGAAGTGCAGGCGAACCATACCGGGAGGAGGAGGTCCCTCTTCTGGTTGCTATTCGCGGCAATGACCTGGACCCTTTGGACTATTCGTAACAAGATGGTCATCGAGCGGGTCTACCAACGGCGGGCCACTGACTCAGTTTTCAAATTCTTGTCTTTCCTGCAGGAGTGGCACCCGTTGGCTAAACAGCGGGACAGGCAGCGGCTGGACGACACTCTTGAGGATCTCCTGAAGGCGGCTCGCCGTCTCTCTTCATCGCCCAGCCGTTGAGCTCTACTCTGTAGAGCTTGTATCAGGAGGAGTAGTAGTAGTTGGTTTTTTCCCTTGGGCTATCTTGTGTTGTGGCCCCAGCAAAACCTTGTTTCTCTCGAACTTCGCTTTTCGAACCTCTTGTCCTTGTCTGGTCATGGTTGTAAAACGTTGGATGTTTGCTTTATTTATAAAGCGGAGCGCAAGCCTGTTTCGAAGAAGAAAAACAACGGCTTGTTGATTCTGAATCTATGTGTTTCCGAGTTTTCTTCGGAGTTCAAATGGTAGATTTTTGTGTCAAGAGGAGTAATTTGACTTAGCTTCCAATGAACTTGGTGGTGGGACCAGCTAGGAAAGCATCATCATCTTGTACGGTACTGGTTGTGTGAAGACACCGAGGAGGCTGTTAGGTTTTACGAACTGGTATAGATACATTCATATTTCGATAAATCTAAACGAATTAATATATGTGATCAAAATGATGTGTTATATGGAGCAGCAGGCGGTTGGCGTAGCTAGCCTAACAAATACGGTATAATCTACTACTGGATTTACACCTAGTATCTTTTTTGAAACAAAGAAGTGGTAGCTGAGAGAATTCAGAACTACTTTCCTCATTTATTATCTATTAATCCCAATCAAAAGTATTCGACTTGTCGATTCTAAATACTCCGGTGTGAATCTCTGTTTTTTTCGAAGTTTTTCCGGAGTTCAAATGATACATTTTTGTATCAAGGAGGAGTAATTGACAACCGGCTAGGGAGGCACACTAATAGTCACGTGTCGCAGTTGTATCTACTAACACACAGAAATTTCAAATATCCATTGTCCGACTTTAAAGCTAATATAGGTATTTACAAATAACTTCTTTTGTATCAATAAGCTTCAGAGAAAGTCTGCTGGATAGATTATCATTCCTGATTCGAAGAAAAGTGAGTACAACAAATGAAGGAGGCACATAAATTGAAATCCACATCTTATTATAGTTAACAATCCATAGTTTCATATCTTCTCATCTTATATTTTTTATGTAGACTGTAATATAAATAATTTTGCATTAAGATTTTACATGCTTATAGAGAACATCCACATGTGTTTTTTCAGATTTTTTAACTTGTAATTTTTTTTAATTTTTTTTTTTGCAGGAGCACTGTGACTCGGGTGAAGAAACCACTTTGCACCAAAATGCTTGGTTATACTACGGACAATGCCCTTTTAAGATCAGATTTATATATAAAAGTTGGAAGGATTCAGATCCAAATCTGACATCGACGTCACGCGTTGAACGCTAGCCGTCTGATCAGCGCCACAGACGACCCACATGCACCCATGTCGGCTCCCAGATCACGAGTTACTGAAGCAGGAGAGTTTCTACCAATCGCCGCGTGACACGTCTCCCGGTCACCAGCCAGTTCACACCGGTCACCGTGCTTGTTTAGCGGAAAAGCCACCCGCAAATCGAACCTGTGTCCCACAGTCCATCTTTTAACGCATAGAGGGACCTATTCACAAAATAACATTTATTTAAAACCAAAACTAATCCCGATGGTAGATGCAGAGGGAGCGTGCCGACAGCCACCACGTCGACTCTCGATCCGTTGCCGACGCGTATCGTCACCTCATCCTTCGCCAGCCGCCTTCTATTCCGTAACTCCTACTGAGAGTTACATATATGAGCAACAGAACCAGTATCAAATACCCACGTATTGCTCCGGGCGGATGTAAGGTACACATCTATAACATGTATATCAAATATACCTTGCTCTTTGTCGACCGTCTTGCCAGACTTCCTATGCTCCAGATACTTGGGGCAGTTGCGCTTCCAGTGACCCTTCCCCTTGTAGTAGAAACACTCCACGCTAACTCTGGAACCAGACCTGTTAGTCCTGGACTTGGCAGTCAACTTTGCCTCCCTCCGGGACTTCCAGCTCTGCTTTCCCTTGCCACCGGACTTCTTGAAATCAACGGTCTTGTTGACCATCAACAGCGTGTGCTCCTTCTTAATATCTACCTCAGCAGTCTTGAGCATCACGAACACTTCACCCAGAGACTTAGCCATGCCCTGCATGTTGTAGTTCATGACGAAGCCTTTGTAGCTTGGTGGCAACGATTGCAACACCCTGTCAATCGCCAGCTCATCGGGAATCTTGCACTCCAGAGCATTCAGGCGTTGAACGTAGTCAGACATCTTGACTACATGCTCGCTCACACTGCTATGCTCTTCCATCTTGGCTGAGAAGAAAAGCTCAGAAGCCTCATATCTCTCAGCCTTAGCCTGCGGCGCGAAGACAGCCTTAAGATCCGAAATGATCTCAAAGGCGCTCATCTTCTCAAAGCGCTTCTGCAGGTCGGCTTCCATGGCGTAGAGCATGCCACTCTGGACAAAGGCAGAATCCTCCGATCGGGTCTGGAAGACCTTCTTCTCATCCTCAGAGGCATCATCTGCAGGAGGGTCACCTATGGCGGCCTCAATGACGTAGGCCACCCTATGGGGAGTGAGGAGGATCCTTAGGTTGCGGAACCAGGCCATGAAGTTTGACCCATTGGTCTTAAGATTTTCTTTCTCAAGGAACAGACCTAGGTTAAACGAGGGGCGAGACGTCTACAATGGAATTTGCAACAACATAAGACTTTGTTCATAATAATTTTGAGTTATAGTATTTTAGAAAATAACTCACATAACTCCCACTCAAACGAACATCCCTCCTGGTCGTTTAAGCGATTACACGACCCCCGTCCATTGCACCACCCCTCATCATCAAAGCCGGCGGCACAACTTCAGGAGTAGACAAAATCGTCCGCCACACCAATTTTGTGACTCGTGCTCGACCTTTCGGTCTTCCTGTTCCGAGGCCATACCTCTGAGTATGCTAGGCTCGCCACCAAAGACCTCCACGCTGACGCTTGTGCAACATGGCTTACACCCACCGTATGCGAACGAAGATATGTATGACACCCGATCATCACGGCCTGCCTCATAACGTAGAACTTTATTGGTGGTGCGCGTTGGAGGGAGAACACTAGTGGTATTTTGAAGGGATCATCTTATTCAGCTACCGCCGTGTAACACACAATCACACAAAATAAGATGCACACAAAACATCAAATGTAATGCAATGTGATATAGTCCATCGCGCCATGGTCTTCTTGGCGCCCGCAGTTTATAAACAATTTAATAAACCTACCTTGACCATATCACATAGCCCCTGCAAAATAAAGTTAGACGCTTCTACTTTATCTTTTGCATATTTTACGTGGCTTGGGGCTTTCGTAAATAGAACCGTTTCATACCTACGAATCTTATGACCACAACAACGATCCAATAATTGCATGTTTAAGCATCCCTTTCGGGTCCTCCATTGGAAATGCGAAGACCAACTAAAGAGAGAGAAACTGAACCCGCCAGCCACATATACGGTACAAGCCGTATGTCAGTAGTGGAACCAGTCTCGCGTAAGCGTACGCGTAAAGTCGGTCCGGGCCGCTTTATCAACTCAATGCCGCTGGAATACACAAGTGCACGCTAGAGGGTAGCAAATAATAGGAACGGTGCCCCCGTGCAGAGCACGGGTTCTAACAGCGTACAGCTATATCTTACGATAGATCGGCTCTGATACCACTGAAGGGGATCGTGTGCAGAAAACAAAAATTTTCCTAGCAACGATATCCTTAAACTAGCCAAGATCTATTTTATGCAGATATAGTAGTACGAACGGATATCGGAACACGTACCCTTGTAGACCGAAAGCGGCGATTACGTTCCCGCACAAACGTTGTCGATGAAGACCGACGTAGCCGACCTCAAGGTCGTGTAGAGGAAGCAGGCCTCCGAGTACCGCTAGCGCAGCACCTCGCAGGGAGTCGCACACGTACGGTGGAGACGACGCCTCCGAAGCTCCAGTCCAGAACGAGCAGCGGAAGACTTGGACCGGAACACCAACAGCGCGGCAGCGGGCTATGGTGGAGGAGATCCCCGACTCCTCTTGCTCGGCGCGGCTCCGACTTGGGAACCACGAGATCGAGAGAGAAATCAGGAATTAATTGGTGAATTAAAAGGCTGGGGGTGCCCCTTCTTATATAGGCTCCCAAGGGGAGCCAACCTTGCCAGCCAGGCAATGTGGGACTAACCCCCCACAGCCTGGTTCGGCTTGGGAGGTGCGCCGGCCCCTTGGTGGGCCCCTTGTGGCCCACCTAGGCCGGCCCTCCTGGCCCCCACCGAATTCCCCTAGGAAATTTTCCCCTCTTGGGCCTTCTTTCGTCCGGAAGGCCCATTTAGGGAAATCAGCCTTAATAAATTCGAAAATAAATATATAAAATCATATTTGCATATTAATAACACTAATTAATACCAAACATAATATATATAATATTTCCTAGCTCCGAAAACTCTTTCGGCGCTGCCCGATCTCCATCGGACCTCTCCCGGGACGTTCCCGGTGATCTCCTTCCTTTCCGGTTGTCTTGTCGAAACCCCTTAAGTGTGTTACCCTAGCGGTTCGATATAATATCAGGTATGATCAAGACTCCTCAATGATCAACGACTAATCCGTAGGCCTGGACCCCATGAATTAATCCCTGAGATATAACGAATGACTTTCATCTATCAAACCTGAACGTGAAGTCTTAGACCTTTTGCCATAGCGATACTTAGCACGTCCGAGCGTCGCTCCATAGATATCTCCATACCTAATCCCGACCTCGTTACCGACGACGCTATCTTCTACTCGTTCATGATCTCATGTCTCCGTGACCTAGTCACATGCTTGCAAGCTCATTAGACATGATCTCACCGAGAGGGCCCGAGAGTATCTATCCTGCTATGCGGACTGGCAAATCCCGCTCTTGACCCCTCGTCTCAATACTCCTTTCCAATACCCAAAAGTATCACCGTTATTGTCATACTAAATAAGATACGACGTTTGGTGCAATCAAAGTATCTTCAGGGAATATCAATAAGAGTTGATCTCACGGTCAAAGGTGTAATGACTATGTTCTCCAAATCTGGGTATGTCCATCACATCGCTCTCTAGCGATATGACTCTCATTGCCGACCGGCGCCATGCCCCATGACCGGGAAACCTCGATCATCAATCGCGCAACGAAACTAGTCTTAGTAGAGGCTACTAGGGACCTTGTTGTTTACGTATCACACCCGCATTAATGTTTCCGCTTAATACGGTTCTAGCATGACACAAAAACCTATTATGAACAAACGAGATATGATAAAGAATACACTTTATTAATTGCCTCTAGGGCATATCTCCTTCACGCCGCTTCCTCTTCCTCGTCGACGGGAGCGCCTCTCGCCGTCGTCGCCACGGTGGACGATGGAGGAGCCGAGGAGACCGCTGCCGACGCGCGTGCGGTAGGAACCAGAGAGGCGACGGTGGCGACATTGCCCGTCGCTGCCGCCGCGGGGCGAGATACCGCGCCGCCCATCACTGCCACGGGTGCGGATTCGGTCGCCGGACCGCTGGACGCCGTGGAGGGGATGTCTTGGCCGGTGGACATCGTCGTGCGCGGAGGTCGTCGGAGGAGAGTGCTCGCCGGAGTACGCTCGGAGCGAGAAGCGGGAAAGTGGAAGAGCAGAAGGTCGAGGAGAGCAAAGGCAGGGCGTCGAAAATGAACCGTTCGGTTCCCTATTTATAGGGCCAGGCGTTGCTCCCTGTGCAACGGCGCTTTTAGTCAGACACGTGTCCAGCATCCGCTGCAACGCATGATCGCACGATCTCCACGCCTCCTCTTTTCCCGCGATTTGTGATCATGGCGAGATTCCCGCCTAGGCTGTTTTCAAACTGTCGTGAGCCGGCTAAGTGGAATCCGTCAAGAAGAATGCTCGGCGAAATTGCAGAGTAGCCATCTTTTCCCGTGTTGGATAAAGGCGGCCGTGCGTCAGTATCAAGACGCGCGTGCCTCGTTGATTTCCAGAATGGTTCAAGTCCTGCAGCCGCCAACATTGGCAGATGAAGAATCAAGAAGAAGCCGGCGCCTGGAGAACTTCAACCTTTCTGGGGGCTAATGTTGGGGATATATCAACTAGGGGTGTAACCAACATGGATTAATCCGGCTAGTCCAGGGTGGCCCAAGGGTGGTAAGGCTGAAACCTGCCGGGCGGCCCAGATAGCTGACGTATAAGGAAGTAGGTGGACGCTCCAAGGAAGGCGGAAAGCCGAAGCCCATCAAGCCACCAAGCCCAAGACGGAAGGCGGTAACTAAGCCGGCTAGGTCTAGGACTCTGTTTACTTGTCAGACAAGTACTTGCCTTGTACCCTGGGGTCTGGCCGCCTATATAAGCCGGCCACCAGGGAGCCTTTAGGGCACGCTTCAATACGCATCATACACATTGTAACATGTTCACGGCTATTGCCTCATAGTGAATTATAGCAGCACGTAGGATCTCGCCACCGCTGTGGGATCCGAAGCTGGGTAAACTCGCCGTGTTCAATCCCGTCCTCGACGACACCAACCTTCTTCCCCACGATCCATACGTAGGCTAGAGAACCCCCGTCTCCTATCAATTATGCCGATACCACGACACCTGAGGGGAATGGGCTCTTAATACCCCAGTTCCCACTGGGCCGACAGACGCCTCATCAGACGCTCCCGCCATGAAGTCAGATCGAAAGAAAAAACACCACCAGAACCCTATAGACCTTCACGAAGGAGTCATCGAGACCGGGAGCCAGACAAGCTGCCACCTTAAAACAGTCCGAGCAAACCAGAGTGCAGATCGGAGGGAGGGGACGCCAAACTTGAGGGAAATCAGAGACTCACAACGGGATTGGGATCGTCGCCGGAGTAGGGAACCCTAGTCGTCTAGGGTAGGAAAACCGATCGGATGCCCAACGTGCTGGTGATTACAAACAAGTCATGCTTTCCTCCAATTTTGAGCATTTGAACACACACGCACTGCAGTTTTTGGCCATAGTCAGAGGTGAACAAAAATTCAGATTAGGTGTAGAGAGTATGATCCAGCTACACAAACACCTTTAAAGATTTCCTTACATTGATACTAGTAGTTGTACGTGGTCATGTATTTTTTGTTGTTCTTTTACAGATTAGGTATGAGTCGACTGGCATTTTTTGGCGAGTATACACTGCATAAAAGGAAAAAGTCTATTTTAAACCTTAAACTCGTAGGGGTCTGGTGAAATGAACCCCGAAGTCGAAATCCCGGTCGTTTGAACCCTGAACTTAGCAATCCCGGTCTAATATGAACCTTGGACATATTTGGCACACCGGGAAAAGAGCATCCCTACCGGGATAACAGGCTACTCTCAATGACAGTGGGACCCACATGTCAGATCTATCTTCTTCCCCCAATTTATTTTTCAATGACAATAATCCTCTCCCCACCATGTTTCTCCGGCGAGCACCACAGCCAGAGGCGCGAGGAGGGGGCTGGGGGGAGCACCTCGGCCAGGACGAGCACGGTGGCGGCATTTGGCGACCATGGCGGCCGCATCTGACAAGCACGGGGCAGGGGGTGAGCACGGTGGCCGCATCTGGCGAGGACGGCGGCCACAGCTGGCGAGCACGGGGAGGGGGCGTCTACAACGACCGTCACCGTCGAAGTGAATGGTCACACGACCGCTGGAGACGCGGGAGAGGGCGAGGAGGCCTCCGCGACGGCGTGCCACGTCCGTGCAGAGTGCGCGGCCTCAAGCCCCGCCCGCAGCGCGTAAAGGCGGCCGACTGCCTCCGCGACGGCGTCCCACATCCGTGCGGCTAGCCTCGCCAGCAGCGCGTCCTCTACGCATATCCCGGTCTTGGCTAGCAGGAACATCAAGGCACATCGGGCGTAAGCTGCGTGCGTGAGCTGCTGTCGTGCGCTGCTCTCGGCCGCGCTGCGCGCACCGCTGCCAATATGAGATTGGGGATGAAGACGAATCTGACATGTGGCCCCCTGTTATCAGTGACTGTAGCAATTTTATGATTTTATTTTTTTATTTAAAAAACATGTCTAAGGTTCATTTTTTTATTTAAAAAACATGTCTAAAGTTCATTTTCACCAGACCTCTACGATTTTAGGGTTTAAAATAGACTTTGTCACTGCATAAAATGGGGGTTCTGTAGCAGTTGTAGGGTTCAAATTTAATGGAAGTCAGCAAAATTGTGCCGAGACGGGAGACCGGTCGTGAACTCCTCACGGCGCCATTAATCACTGAGCCCGCCGCAGCACGTGCGCCGGCTCGCTCGCGTCGCGTACCGTACACCGGTCACCGGTCGGCGGCTACGTGGCCCGCGACACTTTCCACCTCCCCCGCTGATCCCGCGAGCCACGCCACGTCGCCCGGCGAACCAACCACAGGCGCGCCACCTCACCACACCCGACGACGGACGAGCCCACGCAGGAGCACGACACCCTCGGCGTTTTCTTCCAGAAGCCTGCCGGCGAAGCAACCAGAGGGCCGGAAAGCAGAGCACCATTCATTCCCGAAAGGTGCCAGCCACTGAGAGAGAAAGCCTTGGGGGAGCAGCGACGCACCGACGAGCGCGAGAGCGAGCAGATCCGGACCAGTTCTTCCCGTCTCAGGTGAGCGAGCCTCCCTCTCCGTCCTGCTCTGTACCGCACGCACGCACGCGGAGCTCCCCCCTTGATCATCAGATCCTCTCCGACTCCGACGAATCGATCATTCCGCTCCATCGTCGTAGCCGCCATCGGCTCGAGAGAGGTACGGGTGGAGATCCATCCTTCCGACTTCCGAGATTGGATGTTATTTTGTTTTCACTGTCCTTCTGCGTACGGTCCAACCCTAGCTCGCTACGATTTCGGGACCGGTACAAAATTATTACTGTTGATCGATTAGTCGGTCGGTCTCTCCGTGTTCTGCCGTGGACGAGACGCGGCAGGTACACACGCGTTTCCGTGGATTCCTGTGATAGTGATCAGATCATCTCCTTCTAGGGCGATTCGACTGTCGGAAATGAACCACCTGAAACCAACCAAATTGAGCTGGTTTCTATGTATAGACCTAGAGTGCGCAGCTGGCCGCCCGAGGATGATGCTCAAATGCTTAAACTGCACTCCATACGCCCCATGTTACTACAACTTGTATTATGGGACGGAGGGAGTAAACACTTGCGTTTTATGGCTGAGCATCTCCACACGCATTCGGGTTTTTGATGATAGACGCTTCTAGTGTCCCGTCTTGTGCACTCCAAACTATCTTTTGCTGGTTCTTTTCATACGTTATTATGTGCCGTACTGATTCCTGACAGATTATGAAGACAACAAAGGAATGTTTGGTCCTGATAGTAGGAAGGACAATATCCTTGTTTCAACATTTTGCCGGATTCTTTCTTCTGTATCTTCTTTCTGTTGGGATGCGTGCATAGTGTTGCCTATAGTGGCTTCGTAAACGCGTGCTCGTTCTCCATGCCGCATCACGGTAGTTATTATATTCCTTGTTGCTTCTGTTGGAGGCAGCTGTGTGTACCGTACGCTGTCAAGCATATCAGAGTCGTTACTTCTTTGCAACCATGCCGACGTTCCTCATTGATGTTTACATTTCTGTAGTGAAATTCCTGAAGCACCGTACTCAACGTTTCAGATATAGAATAAGATCATGGAGACTGGCGAGAACCCAAACATGTCTGTTCTACAAAGATTGGCCACAAGTGACCTGCCACTGGTGAAGGAATATGGTCTCCCCGGTGTTTTTGGTGCTCTTCTGCTTGCTGTAGTTATCCCCATCTTGCTTTCTTCAGTGCTCAGCAAAAAGGCGAAGAAGAGAGCAGTGCTTGCTGATGTGGGGGGCGAAGCAGGCCTTGCCATGCGGAACAGTAGATTTTCCTCTTTAGTTGAAGTTCCATGGGCGGGTGCCACAACAATGGCGGCTCTGTTCGAGATGGCTAGCAAAAAGTACCCTCAACACCGGTGTCTAGGCACAAGAAATCTGATTAAGAGTGAATTTATAGAAGCCGCCGATGGACGTAAGTTTGAGAAATTGACTCTTGGTGAATATCAATGGAACTCATATTCAGAAGCATTTACTCGTGCAAGTAACTTTGCTTCTGGTCTCATCAAGATGGGTCACCAGGCAGATACTCGTGCTGCTATCTTCTCTGATACAAGAGCTGAGTGGATCATCGCTTCTCAGGTAATAGTCTTTGTATTAAATTGTAACATTATCCTTATATATGTTCGCTAGAATTTGTAGACCATTATTTGAACATTTGATTTTTTTTACAGGGATGTTTTCGACAAAACCTAACTGTTGTAACAATCTATGCATCACTTGGTGAGGATGCTCTGGTGCACTCACTAAACGAGGTACAATCATTTGTATTTTTTTTGGATGTGCAGTAATTATGCAGTCATCATTATATTTGATCAACGTGGAAGCGACTATTTATGTTGTTTTCACTTTTACTCCCTACGTATCAAAATGTGAGATGTTTTAGCCTTTTTTAGTCCAGACGTATCTACCCATGTTTTAGTGCATACATGTCTAGATACATTAGGGAGTAATTGGTAGCTTTAGGTGTTTTGTTGATTTAAAGTATAGTATATTGGCATGTTTCTTTCAGGAACTTTATCTATCTTATAAAACATACCAGCTGTGGGTTATCTTAGTCAAGTTTAGTACAGTTTGTAGGTCTTGGTGCCCATCAACTATGGTTAACCTTGCCTCAATGCTAGTACTTGTGTTTATCCTGAACTAACCTACTAGTTATGGATGTCATCGAAAGCAGAAGTGTTTACCAGTTACACGTATAGACTTCAAGGAAGAACCATCTAACTGGTGTTCCCTGCATCTGAGATATTTTCTTCTGTTGAACTGTAGACACAGGTTTCAACCCTGATCTGTGATTCAAAGCAACTTAAGAAACTGCCTGCAGTCAGTTCAAAGTTGCAGAGTCTTAGGCATGTTATCTATATTGAGGATGAACCCGTTGAGGCTGACACGCTTGATCAACTGAAGCACCTGACAACACTATCTTTCACTGCGGTTGAGGAGTTGGGCAAAACATCACATATAGGTGCAAGATTACCATCAAGCACTGATACCGCCGTTATTATGTATACAAGTGGGAGCACTGGTCTCCCCAAGGTATAATTCTGATTTTACATTCTTCTGTATTTACTCAATAGCCTGAAAATGGCGTTAAATAGACTGGTGTGCGATTAAATGACAGTCCTAGTAGAAAGGGTTAGATTCTGTCAAGGATTTTTCGCTCTTGGACTATTGCTTTGCACATTTAAACGGATGTACACTTGTTCCACATAGGAGAGATAAAACCTGAAATTTTCCTGCATGATCGATTTTCCTGCTCTATACTTGCTCTTCGGTAAGAAAATCTAGTTAACATTTTTAATATGTGTTCTTAGTGCACACAGCCACTCACATATTCTGCATTCTCTAAACGGCATACTTACCTGTTACACTTGCCCTTGCGAACTAATTCATGAACTAAATGTAAAAAAAGAAAAAAGTGAAGGATCTGATTTGTCTCTTCTGAATGTCAGAGTATCAAATGAGCCAATTGAAAATTGAGAAAATGTTGCATTAAGCACAAAGTTTGAAGTGTTAGGTTTGCTAGCCTGTTGGGGAATTTTGAATCCACCGCTGAATACTTACTCCATGTCATCACACTTACTATGGTGCACTTTTTCTAGAGAACATAATATTGAACAATCTACCCAGTTCATTTATCTTCTTTGAACTGAATTGAGTGATTTCCTTTGACATAGGGTGTAATGATTACACATGGCAACATGGTGGCCACAGTTGCAGCTGTCAGGACAATTATTCCAAATCTGGGCACGGGGGATGTTTATTTGGCGTACCTTCCATTGGCTCATGTTTTTGAACTAGCGGCGGAGGTGATATTTTTTGAGATTCAGAGACATCAACTATAACTATATAAGAGCTATGAGTTTATCCAGTGACATGGTGTTGTGTTATTTGTCCAGACTGTCATGTTAGCTTCTGGTGTTGCGATTGGATACGGCTCAGCTCTGACAATGACTGATGCATCAAACAAGATAAAGAAGGGGACAAAAGGAGATGTTTCTGTACTGAAACCTACTCTTATGATTTCGGTTCCTGCAATTCTGGATCGCATAAGAGATGCAGTGTTCAAGAAGGTTAATATTTCTTTCCTGGATTGCAAATTCATGCGCTGCTATCTTAATTTTAATACAGCTACTAGAAAACACACCTCCCCAAGTTTGGTGCATAGCATACTTAAATTAAACCTCTACTAAAAAGCCAGACATCTCCAAGGTAGTTCTGCACTGTGATTTTGCAGTGGTGGCGATGGCTCTGCAGACATGGAGCGCCACTGTGTATAAATTTCATTTTGGATGGCCATGTAGGCATGTACCTTGAACCGCACATGTCATACACATATACACTATCTTATTCTTCTTCCTTAATCCCCTATCTCTCTTCAATATCTGTCTCTGTTGTTGCTACAATCGCAGCTACTGTGCCAATACTGCCATGCAAACCCTCTTGAGGGAGGGGTCATGTACACTGGTTTTGAAAGTTGTCAGGTCTCTTGTAGTTTGGTTGAGAGGGTTAAGTGTGTATTAGGCATCAAACTCGGGAGGGAAATAGATTAGTTATTTGCACTATCATCTTTGGGTTTTCTGATAGACGTGCAATCTATAATTTGACATTACCTTAGGTGTCGTGTGTTCCCTGAAAATCTTCTGCTCACCTTTTTTTGCAGGTTGCTGATAAGGGTGGCGTAACAAAAAAGCTATTTGATGTTGCTTATAAGCGGAACCTTGCAGCAATTGAAGGGAGTTGGTTTGGATCTTGGGCACCAGAGAAGCTTTTGTGGAACAGCATTATCTTCAAGCCAATACGTTCTATGCTTGGAGGACGCATAAGATTTATTCTTTGTGGTGGTGCACCTCTATCAAGTGACACACAAAGATTCATAAATATATGTCTGGGGTAATCTTTGCTTGGTCATCTTGTCTCCAGTTTGTCTGTCTTGTGTTGTGTCTCCTGTGACAGAATGACGTGATATAGTATTATGAGTGAGGTTTAGCACTTTAGCTTGCAACAAATTGAAACTCAACCCTGTGCTCTCGTAATAGATCTTGAGTGTAGTTGGGATATGATTTTGCAAGCTTAGCAAACATGGACATTACTTCAGTCATCCATTAGTTGAAACCGTTACTATAAATTCATTCTTAATTTCATTATGTTTGTTTTATTTCGATTAGTCTGTAAATTGAAGGCTAAAATCTTAAGTACAGTAACCAGGCGTCCTTTTAAGATAAATTTCTTAAGGCTGTCGATTTCTTTGTCTAGTTTGAGATGCTATTTGACTTTTTATGCTTATGCATTCCTTAACTGGTGCTGCAGTGTCCCAGTAGGTCAAGGCTATGGATTGACTGAGACTTGTGCTGGAGCAGCCTTTTCTGAATGGGATGACATTAGTGTGGGGCGTGTTGGTCCACCCCTGCCTTGTTGCTATGTCAAGGTTTGTGTTCTCCACAGATAAACAATCAGCTATCCTGATGTATATTATTGAATAGTGTGTAACAAGCACAATTACTATTCATACGGTGAATGATAACTTGATGGTCGGAAACACAGATACATGCAAAAACCTGGCATATCCGTATCAGATACGCTGTCTTTAACAATGTGCTAAATACATTCTAAAGAAATATTTAACATATACCTGAACTGTTTCCTATATTAATTTTTTATGTTATGTTTTCCAATATTTCCTGGATACAATCCGTACCGGGTATGGTATAAGGATAAGGATACGCCAGGTTTCACATGTTTCGTGTTTCAGAGCATACTTATATATACATGGAATAAAAAAAGTAAATGATAGATCTGTGTACCGCAACCCAAAATCCCATCTAAATCGTCTACTCACTTCCCATGGACTAGTGGCACCGTGCTGCCATTCTCTTATCACCCCTGCCACCTCAATCTTTATGTGCTCCATGCCTCCTGCGGCATGGTGATTACATGGTTCACATCTCTGCATAGTATTCGATTAGCATGAGCTTATATACAGAAGAAAGTTATGTGCGACATCCCACCATTGTAGATCTATGTGCCCAGCTCCTCATATGCCATGTCATATTATATGCATATACCTAATAAGAAAATTCAATACAATTATAAGCTGTTGATTCTCTAACAACTTCACTGTGTGCCGTCATTATGTCCTGTGATGTTTCTTTTTGTTTTTAATTAACATGTCTATTTAGCAATGCTTATGTGAGCATGGGTCCGGGTGCACATCCTATAGCTTTGAAAGAAAAAAAACTCCGTTCCAAATTAGATGACTTCCATTTATACAAAAGTGGATGTATCTAGACATGTTACAAGTCTAGATACATCCACTTTTTGACAAATGAAAGTCATCTAATATGGAACGAAGGGAGTGCCATTGATGTAAGGAATGGTATATGACATGTGAAACTGCAAAACATCAGGATAATATGTCTGCTTCTGGTCTGTGCACAAGCGCAACACATGCGAGCAAGATCTAAACTCTTTAAGTTGCAATGCTTTTCACTTAGCTCTTCTTTTTATGCTGGTCACAGTTGTCGTATTTTTGCATTATATTTTGGCTGTTCACATTATAGCATGCATTATATTCATGAATTTTGTCATAATTTTGAAAACTTTGATATACCGTAACTGGATTTGGTGTGCACACACACCAAATTCATGCGTGACTTTGTAATGTCTTCGCTTCTGATCTCTTTTATCAAATGAGTGCAGCTTATTTCATGGGAAGAAGGTGGTTATAGGATTTCTGATTCTCCAATGCCCCGTGGAGAGGTTGTGATTGGTGGTCACAGTATAACAAAAGGCTATTTCAACAATGATGCAAAAACGGATGAGGTGTACAAGGTGAGGTTCTTTAACTTCACATCTGCATTCACTCAATGTATATTATTACCACCTCCTAATTGTTTCATGTGTTCTGCAGGTGGATGAGAGAGGAATACGCTGGTTTTACACTGGAGATATTGGCCAGTTCCATCCTGATGGGTGCGTTGAAATCATTGACAGGAAAAAGGACATAGTTAAACTTCAGCATGGAGAATATGTATCTCTTGGCAAGGTTTGCTTATAAACTGGCTCCTGTTCTAACTTCTAAGCATTTTGTTTGGATCTGTAATTAATCTCTCTCTCTCTCTCTCTCTCTCTCTCTCTCTCTCTCCGAAGGTTGAATCAGCTCTACAGACAAGCAACTATGTAGACAATATCATGGTCCATGCTGATCCATTTCATAGTTACTGTGTTGCGCTGGTAGTGCCGCCACACCAGGCCCTGGAGAAGTGGGCTCAAAATTCAGGGATAAGCTACCAAAACATTGAGGAGCTGTGCCACAATGATCAAGCAATCAAGGAGGTCCAGCAATCTTTATCGAAGGTTAGATCTGACCGTGGAATGAGTAGTTTGATTTACCATTTTTTCTTCTTTGATACGAATTCGATCTACCATTCTATTCATATGATATATCAGTGCACTATGTTTGTTACCAGGTTGAACCAACATACTCTTTTGTGTACCACTGCTCCCTCTGTTCCTAAATATAAGATGTTTTAGCCTTTTCTGACCCACACGTATCTGGACGTGTTTAGTGTAAAATGCACGCGAATCTACACACTAAACCACGTCTATGGCCAGAAAAGGTTAAAATATCCTAGGAACAGAGGTAGTACATGTTTGCATTTCAAGGAGTGCTGCTGGATATTTTCGTCCGGTTTAACCACTTCTGTTACCACTAGCATACTTCTAACTTTCTAAGACATATGTTTACCATGGTAGCCTCAGACTGTACCATGTGATCCATGCTATTAGAACGTTGCAGGTACTTAATAGTTACTACCCCATGGGGACCAGTCGGTCTCGACACAGATGGGTCTTAGGAGAAAGATGGGATCCAACTACTTTAGAGAGACTGATCCTTATCTTGTTTAATGCTAACAATTACAGTACAGCTCCTTATCTGGACGACCCACCTAATAAATATTATATGAAAAAATCCCATGTCTGTAGCCCTTGAAGTATCCCTCATAACAGCCACAAGCTCACCGGCTCTGTTTGTAGCTTTGTACTGCCGTCTAACGCAATGTGTCCCAACTGTGCAGGCCGCGAAAGCAGCGAGGCTTGAGAAGTTTGAAGTACCAGCCAAAATTATTTTATTGGCTGAACCTTGGACTCCAGAGTCTGGACTTGTGACGGCTGCGCTTAAGCTGAAGAGGGAGCAGCTAAAGACCAAATTTAAAGATGACCTGAACAAGCTCTATCACTGACATACTACGATTTGTGGGACTCATTTGTGATTTGTGTTGATACTCGCTCATTTGTGATAATACGTGTTAGAAATAATTTGTACGTGTTTGCTAATATGGAGTCTGTAAAGCTCTGAATGGTGCAACTGCATACAGTTCTTCTGCTCGTAGGTGGTTATATCTGAGCCTGACTGCAACCATTTTTTGTCTATAAGTATTACACTAGAGCACGGACATAGTGTTTTCACTAGCAGGTGTATATGCACCCGTTAAAATGCATTTTTAATACATTTGAAAGTAATACAAATATTCAAGTAAAAATTTAGACATTCTTTGTTCGCAGAAAGTTTTTGTTGGAACTTTCTTATAAACTTTTTTTTTGGCCGTGTATAGAAGACCAAACTTGTTTTGTACAAAGTTATTTTAGAACATAGGAAATTTTCTTTTCTACTCTCCATTAAATATCTCTATTTCGTGAATTTTATGTGAACATATGATACTGTATTTTCAGCATTGTGTGAACATACAATACTAGACCCGAATTGGCTTTTTTCGAAAAAATCCCTACACTTTTTCACCTGAAGTGAAACGTCCTCCCACCAGCCTCTGACCCGAAGTCGCCGCCTGCTCCGCCTTCTTCCTCGTCCCCCGCCTTCCGTGGCCCTCAGCTTGTCCACCTGCGCCCTCCCTGGCGCTAGGAACACGGCGGCGTCGCAGGCACTCAGTGCGTCCGTCGCCACCGAGTCCACCTACGCGTGCGCCAATGCTGAGTCACGCCCGTTCTTGGACTCCCACACAGCCAGCTCCCGCTCCCCGGAGGAAGGCCACACGAGGAGCAGCCTCGCCCGGGAACCCTTCCGGGACACGCCGAGGCCCGAGAAGACGTCGAAGGCGAGGCGAGCGAGGGAGCCCGGTGAGTCGTCGAGGGGATCTCGACGCGAAACTGGGGCTGCCGCTGCTGCTTCTTGACCTTCCGCGCTGGGAGCGAGTTGCTGAGTGGCTTGCGCAGCACCGTGGCGAGGCAGGACTTCGCCTGCGCGACCGCCTCCTCTCTCGACCCCGGTGGCGTGGGGGAGCCGTCCGTGGGCGTCGACGAGGACTGGACTCGCCACGGCGGCGGACTGTGGAGGAGGAGGGAAGCGCGGTGGTGGGAAGAGGAATGAGTTCTGCGTGGGCTTCTGACGCTCCGTGTTGGGGACGCGGAGGAGGATGTCCTTGGAAGGAGGCGGCGCAACATCGGCGTAGGAGGAGGAGGGGATCTCGACGGGGGACAAGTCGGAGTCGGCCATGGCGAGCGGCGGGGCTGAGGAGGCGCGGTGTCGCCCTGGGAAGGGGAAGCGTCTGGCAACGGCGGCCCTCCGAGGAGCCTCCCAACTGCGGACGGCGGGCCGCCGCGGACTCGTTCCTCTCCGGTGAGGTGCTGTTGACATGGATGAGCGAGTTGATTGCAAACCGTTTTGAACGGGCGGGGGTTTTTGTAAAAAAAAATAAACATAGTCCGCCCAGTAATTTGGGTCGGAGGGAGTACTTGATTTTCAACATTTTAAAGTTTTTTGGTAATGGGACCGTATACTCCAATTATTCAAAACTAATTTCCGCTAAGAAAACTTTGGAGTTGTGTAATCTGACCCAACAATCCCATTGGGGTTTAACATTTTATTATCCACTAGGATATGTCTATATGCATCTGGACATAGTTTGTGCTAAAACATGTTGTATTTTGATAGGAAGGGAGTATATAAGAAGAAACCTTTTTTTCATCGGTTCGAGGCAAGACCTATACCAAAGATGCTGGTGAACCTGACTTTCATTGACTAATGAAAATGTTTCAAAAAAATCCGACAACAGTTAAGACACATGCTATTTTTTAATCCAAATCCAAATACAAATTAGAAATAAAATAGACAAATGAATCGTGCGAAATGCATACTGAGATTTGAATTTGACCCATTGTCACTACTGATAACAAATTTATTATTTTCTCTATTGGTATCGTGTTTCAAATTTAGACTAATTTTTTGTAACGATTAACGCTATTTTTTTTTAAATAATACTTTTTTTATTAGAAATTTGGGAAATATTGCGCAGTTTTAGGAAATTTTAAAAATATTACAGCCTCGGCCTGGAGGAGGCCGAAAAGGCCGCGTCGGCCCGGAGGAAGCCGACCGGGGCTCGTCGGCCCAGAGCTGGCCGACCAGGTCTCGTCGGCCGCATCTGCAGGGCCTGCATGGACCTGGCATGGACCTGGTCCGCTGAGAGGTGGTCGACCAGTCCCTGTCGGCCCAGGGTAAGCCGAGGGTTGCATGCAGCAACTTCTTCTCCGCCTATTTCTCCTTAGCGCGCGTTTCTCCCGCCACATATTTCTCCCGCCAGCGATTAGCGCGCGTTTCTCCTGCCAGACGTTCCCGCCTTTTTCTCCCGCCACCGTTTCCCGCCCGTTTCTCCCGTCAACCGTTCCCGTCTATTCCTCCCGCCACCGTTTCCCGCCCGTTTCTCCCGCCACCGTTTCCCGCCTGTTCCTCCCGCCACCATTGTCCTATAAAAACCACTCTAGACTAAGCGGGGTACTCTCAAAGAGCGCCAGCATGGTGTGTATTGTACCTTGTGAGAAGTGTGTGTCCGGCTTTCATATAGCCGCATCCGAGCATCTAGCTAAGATTATCACCTATTTGAAGGTAGATGGTAGGGAAGTTCTACTTGAAGAAATTGTTGGTAGTGAGAGACATCTCGCTTTGCTAGGGGCGAGGCTATGCCGAGATGGGTTTCCGTATAGGACCACAGAACAAATCCGTGTTGAAGTCTTGAGGCTTGCGGATAAGTTCGATAGGCATGTTACTAATGAGCCGATTCATCGAACTCAAGACATACGTGAGAGGTACGGTCGTTCATTTCTCTGGGTATACACCAGCGATGATGACGACGATTTCATGCCGTCGTCAAAGGAAAAGGGGGCTGAAGCATCGAGCAAGGGTGCGGGAAAGAAGCCAGAATCATCGTCAAAGGGCAAGGGTGCTAAATCTGCGGATGGTGCATGCTGCATTGATGGGAGATAGGTAGAATCTTAATTTGAGTTATGTTGTATCTTTCTTTGAGTATCGATTAATTAGTAGTTGTACCTGCATTTCTGAAGGAGATATGCCCTAGAGGCAAATAAATAAGTAGTATTTATTGCGTTATCTCATAAGTTTATAATAGGTTTGTGTATTATGCTATAACTGTATTAATCGGAATTGTTAATACACGTGTGATACATAGACAACCAGGTCCCTAGCAAGCCTCTATATGAGCTAGTCCATTGGGCAACAGTTGATCGAGATTCCCGATCAAGGACAATGACGTCGGTTGACAATGGGGTCATCTTGTTAGTTGAATAAGGTGGTGGACATACGCAAAGTATTGCAATAAGATCGTATTACGATGTTTGTCATTTGCAATAGATAAGAGTATGATAGCTTATTCCTTAGACCGTGAGACCGTACTTATTGTTGCTTCGTAGGAGTGCTTTGCGAGCATCAAACGTTGTGTCTTATATAGCATGACAATAACGGTGTCCATCTTGGGTATTCCGAAAGAGCATCGAGACGTAAGGATCAAGAGCGGGATTTGTTCATTCTAGTAATGGAAAGATACTCTGGGCCCACTCGGTGATATTGCATCTATATAGCTGCAGCTTATGACTAGGTCATGGAGATGTAATATCGCAGACGAGTTAATAACCTTCGTCGGTAACGAGATACAGCAAAGGCATCGGTGTGTCTACGATCATATCTCGGACAAGGTAGTATCGCAGAGACAAAGGGAATGAATATCATACTTATGGTTCAACGACGATATTCGTGGAATGCACAGGGGTCGTCATATATTTCCAGGTATCCCTGACGATCATTGGTGAGCGGAGTGTCTCGACCATGTCTGGAGTGTTCCCGAACCGTAGCGTAACAAACTTAAGGTCTTAGCGACGCTAGGAGATAGGTTCTGGAATTTTATGGGTTTTTATTGGAGAGAGAGAAATGATCCGGAAAGAGTTCCGGTGGTCCGGAAGGAGTTCCGGGGAGCTATGGAAGGGTTCCGAGAATGTCCGAAAGTTGTTGGGGTGGTTCCGAAATAGTTTCGGAGTCATGGGATATTGAATTATATATAAATATATTAATTATGAATTAATGGGATTTTTATATTAATTTAATATTAATTAAATAAAGGAAAAATGGGGCTCCCACCTACATGGGCCCTGAGAGGGCCCAAGAGGGGGAGCCGCACCCCACAAAGGGGGGTGGGCCCCAAGGGGGTTCGGCTGGCCCATGGTGGGTGCGCACCACCCCCCCCCAACCTTTAGTCCCACATGGGGGAGCCAAGGGGGTTGGCACACCCCTTCCCCCTTTATATAGCAAGGCATATTAATTGATTTAATTCATAGGAAATTCAATTAATTCCCAATTTCTCTCTCGATCCCGTGGTTCCCAAGTTGGAGCCGCGCCGAGCTGAGGAAAGGGGAATCTCTCCACCTAAGCCATACCGCAGAGCGCCGTTGCTCTGCGGGATTCCAGATAAGATCTACTCCTGCGATTTCAGCTGGATCTGAATGACCGGGAGTTGTCGCTAGGCTCCGTATGTTTGCGAGTGCTCGGAGGCTACTCTATTGAGGAGCTTGGGCGACGTCGTCTCGCCCCCTGCAGCCGCCGCGCCACCCCCCTCTGCTGCCGGCGCGCCAGCCCCGGTGCTGGCGCTCTGCCTTCTTCCGCCCGACGCCCGTCGACGCAGATCATCGTCGACACCCCGGCGTCATCGACTCCGACATCGCGGCAAGTTCTCCGCGACCTCGAGGTCGGCTACGTACGACTTCATCGTCAACGCTTGTGCGGGAGCGTAATCCCCGCTATCGGTCTACATGGAGGTAATGTAACCCGTTCCGCCACCGTTATCGCATGTACTAGATAGATAGATCCTGGCTAGTTAGGGTTTCGCTCGCTAGAAAATTATTGTTTTCTGCACCGTAACCCCTTCAGTGGTATCAGAGCCGATCTATGCGTAGTACTGCTGGTACGGTTAGAACTCATGTTGAATGAGTGCGTCTTTCTTATATTTGCTACCCTCTAGCGTGCACTTGCGATGCCTTCGGTATTGAGTTGATGAAGCGGCCCGGACCGACTTTACGCGTACGCTTACGCGAGACTGGTTCCACTACTGACATACGGCTTGCACCGTATCTGTGGCTGGCGGGTGTCTGTTTCTCTCTCTCTAGTCGGCAAAGCATTTTCAATGGAGGGCCCGAAAGGGATGCTTAAACATGCAATTATACGATCGACGTTGTGGTACAAAGTTCGTAGGTAGGGAAGCGGTTCTCCTACGAATAAGCCTATTTGCCACGTAAAACTTGCAAAACTAGATAAAGCTAGAGGCGTCTAACTTTGTTTTGCAGAGGCGTTATTTTATGTGACATGGTTACGGTAAGTTTTGATATTACTCGTACTGTCGGAGGCAATGGAGGGCTCTGTAGACTCGGAGTCATGCCGGGGCGCCGGGGGCCAGGCACATGGCGCCATGAAGGTCCAGGCGCATCGACCATGTCACATCGCACTTCATTGCATCATTATTGTGTGCTGTTGTGTGTGCATCCTATTGATTGCTTATATGCTAGATATACAACGGTAGCATCATAAATAGGATGATCCCTAACAAATACCAAAATTGTGTTCTCCCTCGTTGCGCACCACCAAGAAAGTTCTACGTTATGAGGCAGGCCGTGATGATCGGGTGTCACACATCTCGTCGTTCGCATACAGTGGGTGTAAGCCATGTTGCACGCGCAGGTCTTCGAGGTTAGATTGGCGAGCCTAGCATACTCAGAGGTATGGCCTCGGAACACGGGAAGATCGAAAGATCGAGCACGAGTCACAGAGTTGTTGTGATCGACATGTTATGTCCACCTTTGAAGCTGTGCTGCCGGCCGTGATGATCGGGGGTAGTGTGGTGGATGAGGGTCGTGTAATCGCCCTTATTATTTTTAGGGATAATAATCTTGGTGTGGTGTGTTTTTGATAATGAGATTATAGAACTAAAACTCACCTATATATTATAAAATTATCTTACCTCTTTTGCGATCACATCTGGAGACTACGGAACTACGCTTCGGTTACTTCTTCAAGAGCTCGGATTCTACCTTGGAAGCCGACGGGTCCAACTTCGTCAGCTGGTGCATTGGTTTTAGAAACATTCTCCAAACACAACAAACATCCTATATGTGCTAGAACATTAGTTAGGAGTTAGACCAGATGATTCTGATAGCAAGGAGCAAGATGATGAGTTCCGTAAGCATCATGACATGTTCATGGAAGTGACGATCGTCATGAGCGTATGCCTAGCACCTGAGTTGAAAGTTGTATTCAACACATGGAGCCATATGCCGTGATTGATACGATCAGAGTTCACTTCAAAGATGAATTGAGTCTTGAGCAGTTCAGACAGCTTAGAAAGTTCCGGACCATTCACATGGGGAGCATACCTGTCTGGAAACTCAGTTGAAGAAGTTGTGTGACATCTACTTCAGGATTACGAATATCTACGATTTCTAGATAGCGAACTCCAGTGCAATAGAGATTGTGCTTTACCTCCTAGCTGTGAATAGCATGTGCGTAAATATGCTATAGAGACACGGTGAGCTTCTTCACGTTCGTGAACAAGGACATATCTCTAAAAGTTGATTCATCGAAGAAGAGTTCTTCGACGCTATGGGTGTATTTGATATACGAAGATATAAATGTATTCTTCTCATACTTGATGAAAAGTGTTTGATAATTGTTCTGTTTGTGAAACAGTCCCTGATTATCACAAGTATGTGGCGGAGGGTGACGTGACAGTGCACAAGTGATGGAAAATTTATGGCCAGTAGTGCTCACGCCCTCGAGATATCATATTAGTTATCATCAACAGTTTTGATGAGACATTTTGTAATAGTGAGAATGTGATCTAGTTTGGTGTCTTGAATGTTACAAGACATAATTATTCATATAGAACACATCAGTTGTTTTATGTTATGAAACAAAGCAGTTGTTTCATGTTATGAGTAATTTGCATCACAATTACATTATGCATATGATATACATTTATAATAGCGGGAATGATAAAATTATGTGTCCAAAGAGCAAACACCATCGAATTTAGTCATAAAGGCAATGAAAGAAGTAATGGATAATTTTGGTCCATTTAAGTATTTCGAGTGCCAAAATTGATTAAGTTTGAAATGCAGTATTGAAGTTGCAATACTAGAGGAATTGATTGAGAGTCATTTTTAAATGATAAATCAATGGTGTTATTGCATGATCCGAATTGTTCCATGATTTTGGTAAATAGGAGTATTTGCCCGATAAATTATGGAGTCTGAAATTAATTTGATAATAGATCAAATGGGGTTTTTCAGAAAGATTAATGAATATTGTATTCACAAGATTCGATCAAAGGACAATATTTTTGAATTATGGTTTCAACACAAAAGACTTGTGGAAATTCGTTTCACAATATTATAATGTCATATATAGTGATATGTGGGGAATTATAATTATGCTCTATTTTAAATAAAGTGTGGTCTGTCAGAATCAGTCTTAGAATCTCCTAATATGTTCGAAACATTATAGTCGATGTCCACTTTAGAAAATAGATATTTTTCTCAACAAAATTCATAGGATCGACAGTAATGTCGACGTGTATATGATTATGCGATTAATTCGGAATATACATGAGTAGTTCTTTGTAGATTGCTCGCATTGGACGAGAGTGTATTCTAGAATCAATTAGAAACAAAGTTCAGTTTGTTGTCTATGTAATTCCGAGAAAAGATGACTTTTCGAATTATGGTTTATGGATTGAAATTAGAAGTTTGGAATAAAGTGTCAGACTTATGTTGGAAGATGTTCCAAAGAGTATATGTCTGCTAATGAAAGTTTAGTGATTAAGAGTGAGGGAGACTAGAAAATTGTTTTCTGCTTGCAATCCTCTTCAAAAGGATCATAATATTTTCATGAAAGAAACTTCTAAATAAAGTGTTGTTATATTTAATATTGCTGTCAGGTCACAGCACTGTATTAAGTATTTCAGATCTTGTTGACAGATCAAGGTGCACTGTATGAATACAAAGAAAGTTGAGAAAATATCGGAATACGAACAAAGGTTTTTTGAGCCTGAAAATCCAAAGTTGCATTTGAAAGGATTAAGAGAGTAATTGTTGCTGCAATTCTTATTAGAGGAATAAGATTGTTTAATCGTCATATAATGTGTTATATGAGAAATGTGACTGTAAGAAAGACGCGGTAGCATGTCTTGTCGAGAAATGAGTCTTGGACAAGATCAAATTTGTTGACTACATTTATGTAGACATGCTTGAAGTCTGAGGGATTTGTATTAATGTAATACTGTAGTTTGTATTAAATTCGAATTGATAGTAGATCAATGATTTTGGTTTAACCAAGATGTCGATTTAAGTGGGAGTCATAGTTAGTTCACTCAGGAGAAATATGTGAAGAACATATTTTTGAGTGGGAGCTTGGGAACTCAAATATGTGGATAACATGTTTTTGAGTGGGAGCTCGTGTTATCAAATATGTGGAGACATAATTTGAGTGGGAGTCGAATTCATCTTGTGTAGTTAACACATTGTGAAACTGTACCAATAGAATAGGATGAAGTTGTAAAACTATTTAAAAGTTAGTGTCTATTTTGAAATAGAACGGGAATTTTAAATAGTTAGTCGAGTTGTGTTGGATTATATCTGAGGAGTCAGAATAGAATCAAAAGGATGGTCCTTTGGGATCCAATTGGTCATTAAGAGTAATGATGCATGAAGGTAATGGTTGTATGACATGTGGGTCTATTATGTATATATTAGACTTCATACAGAAATCATATTATCTGCTCGATAAAATATAACCGATGTTCTTGGTGTAAAGAACAGTTATGAAAGTAAATTTGAAATTTACTGGAAGTAGAAGTGCGTTAGTTAAGGGATTGACATTTGAATGTCAAGTTTTCTACATTGGTGTGAAAGTATGTAGATATCGCGAGTTTGTAATTGTTACAAGGGGCTCTGCATGGCTGAGTGTGTTTTTCAGGGCAGTTATCTGGTTAGTATAATCAGAGTAAGCGCTGGGAAGCAGAAGTCTCACTTAGTTACGGTATTTGCATATATGTTGTTAGACAACATGGTGATATCAAACAAGTTGATGCCAGTGAATCGCAAAAGCATGTACAATCATGGATTGTGCAGTAACACTTTTCCACGAGCAAGCATTATCAAATTATTCTTATTTGATAAGGGATTCTGATAAAGTAAAATGCAGCTAGTTTATTTGTACTCTAGTGCAAGTGGGAGACTGAAGGAGATATGCCCTAGAGGCAAATAAATAAGTAGTATTTATTGCGTTATCTCATAAGTTTATAATAGGTTTGTGTATTATGCTATAACTGTATTAATCGGAATTGTTAATACACGTGTGATACATAGACAACCAGGTCCCTAGCAAGCCTCTATATGAGCTAGTCCATTGGGCAACAGTTGATCGAGATTCCCGATCAAGGACAATGACGTCGGTTGACAATGGGGTCATCTTGTTAGTTGAATAAGGTGGTGGACATACGCAAAGTATTGCAATAAGATCGTATTACGATGTTTGTCATTTGCAATAGATAAGAGTATGATAGCTTATTCCTTAGACCGTGAGACCGTACTTATTGTTGCTTCGTAGGAGTGCTTTGAGAGCATCAAACGTTGTGTCTTATATAGCATGACAATAACGGTGTCCATCTTGGGTATTCCGAAAGAGCATCGAGACGTAAGGATCAAGAGCGGGATTTGTTCATTCTAGTAATGGAAAGATACTCTGGGCCCACTCGGTGATATTGCATCTATATAGCTGCAGCTTATGACTAGGTCATGGAGATGTAATATCGCAGACGAGTTAATAACCTTCGTCGGTAACGAGATACAACAAAGGCATCGGTGTGTCTACGATCATATCTCGGACAAGGTAGTATCGCAGAGACAAAGGGAATGAATATCATACTTATGGTTCAACGACGATATTCGTGGAATGCACAGGGTCGTCATATATTTCCAGGTATCCCTGACGATCATTGGTGAGCGGAGTGTCTCGACCATGTCTGGAGTGTTCCCGAACCGTAGCGTAACAAACTTAAGGTCTTAGCGACGCTAGGAGATAGGTTCTGGAATTTTATGGGTTTTTATTGGAGAGAGAGAAATGATCCGGAAAGAGTTCCGGTGGTCCGGAAGGAGTTCCGGGGAGCTATGGAAGGGTTCCGAGAATGTCCGAAAGTTGTTCGGGTGGTTCCGAAATAGTTTCGGAGTCATGGGATATTGAATTATATATAAATATATTAATTATGAATTAATGGGATTTTTATATTAATTTAATATTAATTAAATAAAGGAAAAAGGGGGCTCCCACCTACATGGGCCCTGAGAGGGCCCAAGAGGGGGAGCCGCACCCCACAAAGGGGGGTGGGCCCCAAGGGGGTTCGGCTGGCCCATGGTGGGTGCGCACCACCGCCCCCCCCAACCTTTAGTCCCACATGGGGGAGCCAAGGGGGTTGGCACACCCCGTCCCCCTTTATATAGCAAGGCATATTAATTGATTTAATTCATAGGAAATTCAATTAATTCCCAATTTCTCTCTCGATCCCGTGGTTCCCAAGTTGGAGCCGCGCCGAGCTGAGGAAAGGGGAATCTCTCCACCTAAGCCATACCGCAGAGCGCCGTTGCTCTGCGGGATTCCAGATAAGATCTATTCCTGCGATTTCAGCTGGATCTGAATGACCGGGAGTTGTCGCTAGGCTCCGTATGTTTGCGAGTGCTCGGAGGCTACTCTATTGAGGAGCTTGGGCGACGTCGTCTCGCCCCCTGCAGCCGCCGCGCCACCCCCCTCTGCTGCCGGCGCGCCAGCCCCGGTGCTGGCGCTCTGCCTTCTTCCGCCCGACGCCCGTCGACGCAGATCATCGTCGACACCCCGGCGTCATCGACTCCGACATCGCGGCAAGTTCTCCGCGACCTCGAGGTCGGCTACGTACGACTTCATCGTCAACGCTTGTGCGGGAGCGTAATCCCCGCTATCGGTCTACATGGAGGTAATGTAACCCGTTCCGCCACCATTATCGCATGTACTAGATAGATAGATCCTGGCTAGTTAGGGTTTCGCTCGCTATAAAATTATTGTTTTCTGCACCGTAACCCCTTCAATTTCTTATTGTTGTGTGGTGTGATCGGTATGTAATCGAGGTTTGTTGTATCTTATCTTACGTACCAATGTCTACCGGTTACGGACATATCAAATATTGCTACATAGATCGTACTAATAAGTCTAGTACATAACGATACATAATGTCTTCTCTGGCCACCGTTGCGCGCCTCGAGGGAAAGAAGTAGCGAACATATGTCTCTGATACTACATAAGTAGAGAGCCGGCGGCGCAGCGCGAGGAAGAGGAAGCCGCGCGGGTCTTGAAGGGTTCTGGTCGGCCCAGAGGTGACCGACGAGCTCTTCGGCCGTGACGTGGCCGAAGCCTGGCCGCTCGGTGCCGATCAGACACTCGGCCGGCCCGTGGCCTCTCTCCACAACTGGTCGGCCAGCTCTGGGCCGACGAGCTCCGGCCGGCTTCCTCTGGGCCGAACCGGCCTTTTCGGCCTCCTCCAGGCCGAGGCCGTATTATTTTTAAAATTTTCTAAAACTGCGCAATATTTTCCAAATTTCTAATAAAAAAAGTATTATTAAAAAAAAATAGCTCTATTAACGTTATGTCAATGACCAGGTGCACTGGATGTACCAATTGATTTGGTGCACCCTATACTTTCCTCTTGCTAATCAGAAAAATTCAATAGAGAAAAAGGTTAAGAGAGTTGTTTTGGCATCCGAGTTCCGCTGATCACGGTATTTTAACCAAATCTATTTATATGTTCCAAACAACTCTAAACAAAACGACATGGATACATGCAGTTGTAGTCTACACATCTGAGTTGTGTTGTAGCCTACACAGAAATCACGCCGTGGATCTAAAAGGGTAGAAAGACTCATTTCTTTCAACCTTTTTGTGTAGACCACATATGAATATATATTTCAATACAAATGTTCTCATACATACTTGACATGTATTCGGAACGTCTGAAGTTAAAAAAGTAAGTTTCTTTATTCTTTTTAAAAAACAGGATCAGTGGTAGACAGTGCCATAAGCACTATTCAAAAGAAGACAACTTAATCTACTCATACTCTGTTCGGAGTTCGAATTTTCTTTTGGCCAAAGGAAAATCCAATTCCTGACACGACCTAGATATTACTCTACTTTGCGAGCATAAAAATCCCCCCCCCCCCCCCCCCCCCACATTTTAAAATTGGATATGTTAAACCGTTTATTGAAAAGTCGGCGCACGTCTCACAAAGAAGAAGAAGAAGAAGAAAAGGAAATGTCAGCAAATTTTGTTGATATTGTGCTACTAGTCGCTGCTCCAAACAAGTAATCTAGAAGCAGTGTTTGACATTGGACGGGATGAGCTATACTTGTCTGATCTCTCATATTCTACTCACAGGCCATCTGATCTCAGCTTAGTAATTTTCCGCTTCCTCCGTTCACTCCCAGATTGATTCGTAGAGCTCACCCCAGTATTTTATGGACCTGTCAGTTATCTTATTTCCTCAACAAAGGCCCTAAAACCGGAAAACGGTTTATCCGTAAATAATGTGAACAAATGGACACGTCGCATCTTGCATGCATAAAAGCGAGCGGGTGCTCTGACTTTTTTTTTTGCAGCGAAATAGGTGCTTACTGTAGAATATTTCAGTGCACAGAGTTTTCTTCCTTCCACCCGGTCCGAAAGAAACGTCAGAGTCTACAGTGCATTTTTTCTGAATGTCAACTGCTAAATCCCTCAGCCGGAATGAAGATTTGTCGGAACGCAGCCAGGCCCGGAGTCCTAACATGTGCCGCACGATTCAGAACATGTGAAGTTGTTTCGCATAACACTGTTACAATTTATAGTAACATTAGTGAGTTTTTTATTTTCTTGGAATGCATTGTCAAGGCGACGATGTGACTCCACTCGTTGAGTTCAAGATTCAACGTCAATTAGGATACAATTGTCCAAATTTGCCTGTCAGCCGTAACACGTGTGACACATCCATCCAAAAGAGAGAACATGAAAAAGTGTTTCTCATAACACTGCTCCTATTCATAGTTACACAAATTAGTTTCTATTTTCTTGGGATGCATTATCATGATTTGGCTTGAATCAACTATAGTCGGGTTTAATATTCAACATCAATTATGATAGTCTTATCCAGATTTTCTGCTCAATCATAACACATCACACCTGAAGGGAACATGTGAAATTATTCTGCATAGCACTGCTCATATTCGTTTTTCAGTTAGTTCCTAGTTTCTTGGAATGCATTGTCAAGATGGTGGTGTGACTCCACTCGCCGGGTTCAACATTCAACATCAATTAGCATAGTCTTGTCCACTGTTCAGTCATAACACGTGACACATGTTCATCCAAAGTCCAAAGAAGGGAACATGTGAAATTATTCTACATAACGTTGCTCTTATTTATAGTTCAATCACAGTTGGTTTCAATTTTAGAATGCATTGCCAATATGGCGGCAGGACTTCACTCGTTGGGTTTAACATTCAACATCAATTAGGATAGTCTTACCCAGATTTCTTGTTACTCAGTCACAACATCTGCCGCACGTCCATAGAAGAAAGAAACATGTGACATCAGCTATTTTTTTCTTTTTGGATTTTTTCTTATTTGAAATAGGAACAAGGTCCCAGTCTCTCCATCATGATGGTGCACACACCCTTCTATTAAAATAAAAAACTATCAAGATTTGTATCATTCAGTTATTTGAAGGCAAGGATCAACCAAAGTGGCCCAATGAATCAAGCATAGAAGAAAAGATAACATAGAAAAAAGACTATACATGTTGGACTCTTCTACTATGCTGTCATCCATGTGGGCAGAAAAGCTCGGACAAACGCCATAAGACGGGTGCATCCGTATCCATAAGAATCCGTTGCTCGAGTGGTAGGACCAAAGATGGATCCATTAGGTAGGGCGGTGAACAACCCAACTATACTCCATTCATTTTGCATCTAGTCTTCCATTCAGCGGCACATGCACTTATTTATTCTTGCTTCATGTATAGTAACCACAAACATAAATGATAAATCTGCATCCGAAAGAATAAAACAAACAACACAAATATAATCGTTGAAGCATCAATTCAGTGCAAGGGCTCTTTCCCGAACAACCCAGTGATGGCTCGCCCGAGATCCTCCGCCTTGATTAGGGAGACTCCTAACAAACATACAAACATAAACAACGATTACTCAACAACTGAGGAAAATGAACCCATTAAAATCCATTGCAAATTATCCTTTAAGCATTTTATGTTCTAGGTTTGACAAGAATCATTGGTAAGGAGGCATACTAAATATCCGCTTATCCTTTATGATATCACCATGTTTCTTCAGCAACAATCTTGTGTTTGAGATATCGACTACAACTGTCTAAAAAACACGATTAGCTCCTAGCGAGCGACGCCTATAGGAGCCAACTCTAACACCGCCAGCAAACACATCCGACTACACACCTCCCTTGCCGCCAGCAAACACCACCCATTTCACCACCTCCCATGTCGCTGCTGCCGATGGCCTCTACTGTGGTGGCGACGGGCTCCATCTCCTAAGGCGTGGTGGTTCCATGCTCAGTTCAGAAGGTGGATATTAGCCCGTTCTGGGTGTCGCCGACGGGGAAAATGAAGGCATGGTGGAAGCCATGTAGCCTTGTCACGTCCAACTCGCTAGTCTTCTTTGATCGTCCTCGATTTATGGATTGGCGGATGGCACTCTGATGATGCAAGAACAGTTCTCGGGAAACCCCAAGCAGAAAGTGTGATGCAGAACAACGACGAATTTCCCCTAGTGAAAGAACTAGAGTTTAATTGTTCAGGAGGAATGGTGAGTTACAACTTGATGCCAACCTTGCAATGCACCGTTTACGATTTTGCGAGGATGACGTGGACCTACTCAAGCTTTGCCCCAACGATTCAGGATGGTTGTCAAGCTTCTCTTCTTGCCGAAACAAAATTACTAAATGTATGGTGAAAAATAATATGAGGAATATGAAAAGCGAACATCAAACAAATGATTATAAAAGTAAATAATAAATGATGAAAATAATAATGTAAAAGATGGGCCGTGAGCCATAGTTTCACTAGTGGTGTCCCTTTATAAAAAGATAAAGATAACCAAACATGCGAGTAAACAAATTATAGCCGGACAACTTACAAATTCATGAAAGCATTTTGTAACAGTATGTTATGATAAAGATTGTCTTGTAATATTTAATATTGGGCATTGCGTCAAAGTACATAGATCGTAATCCAACTGCATCAATGACTAATAATCGATCTTGGGATCGCTATCCAGCATGTCACCGAAAAATATTAAGTTGTAAGCAACAAACAATTGCAAAAAAAATTGTACGTAATGTAAGCAATGCATATAATCATCTAGACCTGTTATCCCTAATAGCAACAACACATCCCTGGTCTTAGACGTTTCTGCACTCGTGCCTACTGTTGGCATAACCTACTGTCAAATCATTACTTGGCCAAAACATTATAAACATTGGAGAGCATGGAATATCATAAAATAATACAAATCATGTATCAAATAAACAATCTGAACGTAATTTTGCAAATCATCAGATCCCAGCAAACACAACATGTAGCATTACAATAAAGTGATCTTGATCATGTTAGGCAACTCAGAAGATCTAAACATGGTGGCACAACGAGAAGATGAAACCATCTAGCTACTATTATGGACATGTAGTGAACTAATCACACATCACTCTGGAGGAAGGTTAGCAAGGAATAAGCCTTCGGTAATGATATCCCATCCGGCAGGGTGTCGGGATGAGCTCCAGAAACACTCCCAAACAAGGTTTCGTCGTGACGACGACCTCAGGTTTCTTTCTGTGGATATTTCAGTGTCAGGTGAACGGGAATCTGGCACCTAGAGGGGGGGGGGGGGTGAAAAGGTGCTATTACAAATTTTAGGTCTTTTCAAATTTAGGCTTAACACAAAGGTAAATTCTCTAGATATGCAACTACGGTGAATTTACCTAAATGACAATCTAAGCAATAATAAGATAGACAAGGTAACAAGACAAGCAAGTAAGGGAGCAAAGATCAGGGGAACCAAGCGAAGCACGCGGAGACGAAGATGTAATCCCGAGTTCCACCCAAGGGTGTACGTCTCGTTTGGAGAGGTGTGCGCTATCACAACAGGTTAGCCGCAACGCCACAAAGGCTCACCTTCTTCTCCGATGAACTCAACCACAAAGGTTGCGAGTCCACCTTCCACTATTGATCCCCTTTTAGGGCGGAGATCGAATCCCTTACAAACGCTTGAGGCACGCACCCACAACTTAATTGGGGGCTCTCAAGAATACCAAAAAAGGTCAAGCACCACAAAAGGTCAAGGAAACACCAAGATTACAACAATGGTGAACTAGGTTTTCCCACCGGAAACCCTAGCCACGAAATCCCCAAGTGAATGGGGAGGAAATGCAAATCCCTTCGGTGAAGATGTAGATCCGGGCCTTCTCCTCCAATCCTCCAAAGATCAACGAATTTGGGTGGAGGGATTGAGAGATCTTGTTGATTTGAGCTTTCAAGAATGGTAGGAGAGAGAATATCTGAGAGCTCTCTGTTACCCCCTCTCAAAATCTGGCCGTTGGCTGCTTCTAGGACCCGGAAATTCCGGTATAAGTGACACCCGGAAATTCCGGTCACCCGGAATATCCGAGTCAATGAAATATCCGAGTTGAATTTCCGGTTGAGATCAGAACCACTTTGACATCTTGACTTAGCCAATTTTCTGAGGGTGACTCGGAAATTCCGAGTCAGTGAAATTTCCGAGCTGAATTTCCGGTTGAAGTCAGAACCACTTTCTGAACTTGACTTAGCCAATTTTCTGAGGGTTACTCGGAATATCCGAGTCAGTGAAATTTCCGAGCTGAATTTCCGGTTGAAGTCAGAACCACTTTCTGAACTTGACTTAGCCAATTTTCTGAGGGTGACTCGGAATATCCGAGTCAGAGACCCGGAATATCCGATTCTGGGAAGAATTCCAGAAACTCTTTTTCTCTACATTTTGGCTTTGGGATTTGTGATATGAAATTCACCCAAACTGAAATACTTAGCAATAGGATTAGTATATCATTGGTATTGTTAACTAACACACAAAACACTAGGGATTAAGAAATGTTCTTTCAATCTCCCCCTTTTTGGTGTTAGATGACAATACCAAGATTTGCAGAGAAACAAAATGCAATATCAAGTTTTTGACAGAAAATGGCTCCCCTAAATAAATGCATGTATGCAACACAATATGACAAAGGATAGGAGCAATTTTATAACAACAAACACAAGATATCACAAAGGAGAAAATAGACAAAATGTAAGGTTATGGTATCATTTGAGACTCGATAGATTTTCATACCTTGTGTATATAGAATATGAAGAGAATACCAACACAATAAATTCGAAGTCTCAACCATAGGATAACATAGGATACCAACATTGTCTCAATACATAGTTATCACTCAAGGAAATTAAAAGAGTTCAACAAATAACTTCAAACAAGATAAATGGACACAAGCGCAAATAAATGGTAAACGCATATGCTTGTGCCCGACCCCTTGCAAATCCCCGAAGAAGGAAGTCCTACTAGAGCAACTTCTCCCCCTTTGGCATCTAAACGCCAAAAAGGAAGAAGAGCCATGCTACGTCCCATGGAGGTCTTCAGTCCGAGGGGGTCTCCTCATCATCATCCTCAGCATCCTCATCTTCGTCATCCTCATCATCCTCATACTCTGCCTCCTCATCCTCATCTTCCTCCTCATCATCATAGTCATGACCTGTGGTGTATGAGCTGCCGCCAAGGTCATGGTCAATCAGAGTCCACGGAGCCAAGGAACCCTGGTTCCACTGAGCAAAGGACAGGGGATCAGACAGTTCAGCAGGAGCAGGAGAGCCAGATGCATGGTGAAGGATCAAGTCTTGCTTGTAGGCCATCTGACGGCGATCCTTGTAGGCAGTGTATTGCTCCTTGCGGATGTCCACATTCATGCATAGGACATTGCGTTGGAACCAATTCAGCTTCTTGACCTTCGCATGAGTGGCTGGGACATGAGTGGGAGCAGCAGCCCTCCTAGCATCACCCATGAAGGATCCACCCTGAGCTGAGCTAGTAGAAGGCCTAGGAGGGGGCTTGACCACTGTCTTCTTCTCATATAGCTTCTTGAAGTCATGTGGCTCCAAATCAGCATTGCTGAAGTTATAGTCAGGGAACTTGAACTTGAGGAGCTTCATGATGTAAGGAGCATAGGGAATAGTGACCCTGGTGGTCATGGCTTCATACATCTCATTGTAGATGTAATCCATCACATCTACACTCCAGTCAGCATCAGAACCAGTGTCCTCCACAATGTGGTTGGCAAGAAGGAGCAGGTTGCATAGAGGAGTCACCACGTTGTCGTTGTTACCACCACTTGGTGCAATGTTCTCACGCAGGATGCGCACAAGAACATCGTACAGTGGAAGCAAGTCACGAGAATTACCAGGGGTGGCTCCCTCACCATATAAGTGCGTTGTTTGCTTCTTGTTGAGCTTGTAGGGGTTGTGCATGCGAAAGCCTTGAGGATTGTCACCATCAAACCTGTAGCCCAACACCTTGGCAAACTCCTCAAAGTTGGACTCACAGTACGATTCCCCAGTCATCCACTTGATAGTCTTCTTCGAGTCACCCTTGATCACTAGGGTGGCAAAGAACTGCATAACAAGCTGGGCGTTGTAGGGATAACGGGTGAGCACCAGCCTCTCCAAACCCATGGTCTTGACAATATGAATAGCCTCAACAAAGGAGACTTTCTTCTGCAGAGTTGCCAGATCAAACGGATGCATAGGTCGAATGGGCTTCGACAGAGAGAGGTATAGATCCACGAGTATGTACTCTTGCTCTTGGCACCAATAGCTGCGATCAACCAGAGAGTTGTCCCTTGGCCTAAGGTACCAATCCCCCTGTCTAAGCTGAGAATAATCCACTGAGTTCATCTTGGAGTAGTTCAGACGTTGAGGAGTAGGGGCATTCTTCCGTTTCTTGAAAGCTGGCTTGCTAGCAACAGCTTTCTTCGGCCTTTGAATTGCAGGACCCTTTCCCTTGCTGACTTGGCTCTTGTGAACAGGTGCCCTTGCTGAGATGCTTGAGGCCCCAGCGGACGGACTCCCACTAGAACCTGTGAATTTGAACATAGAGGGTAGCAAAAGGTAAGTGCACACAAGTCAGGAGATGATACACACATTAGGTAGGCATTTGATGAATCATATGTAGTTAAACATGAGTTAAGCTTAAAACTGCAGTGTTTGACTCGGAAATTCCGGTTCAGACATGACCGGAAATTCCGGGGTACCGGAAATTCTGAGTCAGTCTGAGTCGGAAATTCCGAGTTAGACAGAAACTGCAGATCTGAGATTGACTCGGTCTAAAACTAGATCGATCCAACACAATGCAAAACTAATGTATGTAGATGGCAGGTAACAGTGCTAGGAACAATCTCTACCTAGCAACATTGAAACAAATAACTCCACATCAAGATCCAAGTGCAAGCACATAAGGAAGAAGAAAAGTGAAGTTACCCTCATCCATTGAGGCCATTGCTTGGAGGAGTGAGTTCCCGGGGCGGAGGAGGAGCAGATCCGGCGGAGAAAGAGGTTCCCCGGCGGTCGGAGTGCTCCGGAGGGACCTTGGAGCAGCAGGGGCGGCGGCTGGAGGAGAGGGAGGTCGGGGTTGGAAGAAGGGCACTAATGAGCCCTTTACCCCGAGCCTGCCCTTATATTTTTGGACAAACCGCCCGACCGGATATTCCGGGTGTAACTTACACCGGAAATTCCGAGTCACCGGATATTCCGATTCATAAATGAACCGGATATTCCGACCTACTGAACCAAAATCCCAGTTTTCAAATGGATGACTTGTGTGCAATAGAGAGAAATGTTTTCAGGGGTAAGTAGGCTTGGGATAGATTTCCAAACTGTTATTGGTACACCATACTCAACTCACAACTACCAAATCGAAACATAAAGCGCCAAGTTGAGTAGGTTTCCCACATGCATGAAAAGGAGGGCAAATAGCAACAAAAAGCTCCAACTAAAATCAACTCTTCAAAGAGAAGAGGTCGGTGGCCGAGGCCACCATGTAGGAGTGTATGGCATGTTACCGTGAAGATGTATCTTGGGTACATAACCAATACTCATCGTTTTAGCTCATTAGTCATAAGAATGAATATAGAGATAAAAGAACACTTGCTATCGGCATAATGGGGGGAGGGATGGTCCAATGTATTAGGACCGCACTCCCCCTATTTCCATGCCTACATCTAAACAAGATACGATGCAATTACGTCCTAGGTGAGTGTGCAAGCGATCAAGCTAAGGACCTCGAATCAATGATATTTAGCTCATTCCTCAAAAAGCAAAACCTTCCTTCCTCAAGGAGCTTCGTGAAGATATCCGCCAATTGATCCCTTGTGCCCACATATGATAAGTCAATGTCTCCTCGGGCCACTTGATCTCTTATGAAATGATGGCGGATCTTAATATGCTTGGTTCTTGAATGTTGCACCGGGTTGTAAGCAATCTTGATGGCACTTTCGTTGTCACATAGAAGAGGCACTTTGTCGCAATCGACTCCGTACTCCTTTAAAGTTTGCCTCATCCATAGCAGCTGAGTGCAACAACTTACGGCGGCAACATACTCGGCTTCGACGGTGGAGATAGATATACAATTTTGCTTCTTAGAAGACCAACTTACCAAGGACCTCCCAATAAATTGACAAGCGCCGGAAGTTGACTTCCTATCATCATGATCTCTCGCCCAATCGGAATCCGTGTACCCACATAATGAGAAATTTGCATCCTTGGGGTACCACAATCCAAAGGTTGGGGTATAAGCCAAATATCTAAATATTCTCTTGACCGCCATATCATGGCTTTCTTTAGGAGCCGCTTGATATCTTGCACATACTCCTACGGCTAGCACTATATCCGGTCTAGATGCACAAAGGTAGAGGAGAGATCCAATCATGGAGCGGTATACCTTTTGATCCACATCCTTACCCTTCGGGTTGAGCTCAAGGTGGCATTTGGTTTGCATTGGGGTAGAGGCACCCTTGAGATCAAGCAACTCGTACTTCTTGAGCATGTCTTGAATGTACTTTGCTTGGTTGATGAACGTTCCTTCCCTCAATTGTTTGATCTCAAATCCGAGGAAGAACTTCATCTCGCCCATCATAGACATCTCAAACCTGTCAGTCATAAGCTTAGAGAATTCTTCGTTAAATGCTTTGTTAGTCGATCCAAATATAATGTCATCCACATATAATTGACAAATGAAAAGCTCTCCATTAACTTTCTTAGTGAAAAGTGTGGGGTCGATTCCCCAACTAGGAATCCACGGTCTACAAGTAGTTCTCTAAGGTGCTCGTACCACGCTCGTGGGGCTTGTTTAAGGCCATAGAGTGCCTTATCCAACTTGTAGACATGGTTCGGATACTTGAGGTCCTCGAACCCCGGTGGTTGCTTAACATAAACAAGTTCATTTAGTGGACCATTTAGAACAGCGGATTTAACATCCATTTGTTGCAACTTAAAGTTATGATGAGAGGCATAGGCAAGAAGAATACAGATTGACTCAAGTCGAGCCACGGGCGCGTAGGTTTCTCCAAAGTCAATGCCTTCAATTTGGGAGTAACCTTGAGCCACCAATCTTGCCTTGTTCCTCACCACCATTCCATGTTCATCTTGCTTGTTCTTGAATATCCACTTGGTGCCGATAACATTACGGAAATCTTTGGGTCTTTCCACCAACTTCCACACTTTGTTGCGCTCGAAGTTGTTGAGCTCTTCATGCATAGCATCAAGCCAATCTTTGTCTTCAAGAGCTTCAAAGACCTTCTTGGGTTCCACCATGGAGATGTGAGCTTGATGTTCACTAAAGCTTGCGAGTTGTCTTCGGGTAGAGACCTTGCTTCTCACATCACCAAGCACCTTGTCAAGAGATAGAGCTCTTAATTCTTGTGAGGTGCCAACCCTATTCAAGCGGCGGATCTCGATTTCCCTCCGAGTGGTGGGAGGAATCGCTTGATCATCTTGATCATTCATGTCTCCGCCTTGACAGATTTGATGGCCTTGATCAACCATTAGAGTGGTGTCCATCGGTGAAGGAGAGGGTTGATCTTGGCCTTGCGAGCTGCCACCGGAAATGTCAGCAGGACCGGATATTCCGGGTTCATGGACCGGAAATTCCGAACCACCGGAATTTCCGACTCCAGGTTGAGCCGGATTTTCCGGTCCTCCGGAAATTCCAGGAGCAGCTGGAGAATCTTGTGCTTCTTCTTGGCTAGGCGTATTGGGCACGGTGTTGTCGATGGGTGTTTCTTGTGTTGGGGTGGTCACCACTTGTGAAGAACTTGATCCTTGTTGAGCAACCTCATAATAGAGTTCAACGGGGCGGTGGACTCCTAACCCCATTCTTCGGATAGCATCTTGAGGTTGATCATCACCTGCAACGGAAACACCACTTTGCTCCACAAGGGAGCCGTCATTTTCCTCGAACACCACACTACAAGTTTCTATGATTATGCGTGAGGCCTTATCATAGACTCTATAAGTGTGGGATTCGGATCCGTAGCCCACAAATGTCCCTTCAAGAGACTTAGATTCAAACTTGCCTAAACGAACACCTTTGATGAGATAAAAACACTTACAACCAAAAACTCGGAAGTAAGAGATATTGGGCTTGTTCCCGGTGAGCACTTCATAGGGGGTCTTCATGAGTCCTTTGCGGAAAAAGAGTCGGTTGGATGAATGGCAAGCGGTGTTCACGGCTTCGGCCCAAAAGTTGTGAGGGGACTTGAACTCCGCCATCATCGACCTTGCCATCTCAATAAGAGTGCGATTCTTCCTTTCGGCTACACCATTTTGTTGGGGAGTATAAGCAGCGGAATATTGATGACGAATCCCTTCTTCACTAAGGAACTCGTTTAAGGTGTAGTTCTTGAACTCGGACCCGTTGTCACTTCTTATCACCAAGATAGGGCATTGTGTTGACGTTGAGGCTCATTGGAGAAGTCGATGATAGTTTGTTGAGTCTCCATCTTCGTCTTGAAGAAGAAAACCCATGTGTATCTTGAATAGTCATCAACAATCACCAAGCAATATTTCTTGCCACCAAGACTAGCTTCCGGAATGGGACCAAAGAGGTCAACATGGAGAAGCTCCAATACCCTTTTTGAAGAAATGATGGTCTTACTTGGATGGTAGATGTCATGCATTTTTCCTTAAACACACGCCCTACACATTCGATCCTTCGAGAAAGAAACATGGTCTTTTAGTCCTAGGATATGGCCACCCTTGTGGAGACTTTGCAAAGTTCTCATGTTGACATGGGCTAGTCGGCGATGCCATAGCCAACCCAAGTCCGCCTTTGCGAATAAGCACATTGTATGGGAAGTGGTGACTCCGGAGAAGTCAACCACATAGAGCCCATTCTCAATGTACCAACGAAAGACACATTGAGAGACTTGCTCCGCAAGAGAATGACCATTTCCTTTTCGAAGACAATGGTATAACCCAAACAAGTTAAGGAATCGACGGAGATCAAGTTGAAACCTAGGGACTCGACAAGCAAGACATTCACAAGTGTGATGTCCGGTGCCACTACCACCTTGCCGAGCCCTATTACCTTAGACTTTGAATTGTCACCATATGTAACGGTCATTTGATCATCATTGGGCTTCAACTCCGTTACAATCTCCTTGTTTCCGGTCATATGACTAGTGCACCCACTATCAATTATCCATTTCGATCCTCCGGAAGCAAGGCCCTACACACAATCAATTCTTTGGTTTAGGTACCCATTTTGCAATGGGTGCCTTTTGGTTAGCAACAAGGGTCTTTGGAACCCAAATAGCATTTTAAATATAACCATCAAAAGGACCAATGTATCTAGCATAGACATCCCCATAATAATCAACATATAAAGCATAGTTGGGGTTAGATATGCCCGCAAAGTCATCACGAGTGGGAGTGCTGAACGGGAATCCGGCACCTAGAGGGGGGGGGGTGAATAGGTGCTATTACAAATTTTAGGTCTTTTCAAATTTAGGCTCAACACAAAGGTAAATTCTCTAGATATGCAACTACGGTGAATTTACCTAAATGATAATCTAAGCGATAACAAGGTAAACAAGCTAACAAGACAAGCAAGTAAGGGAGCAAAGATAAAGGGAACCGAGTGAAGCACGCGGAGACGAAGATGTAATCCCGAGTTCCACCCAAGGGTGTACGTCTCGTTTGGAGAGGTGTGCGCTACCACAACAGGTTAGCCGCAACGCCACAAAGGCTCACCTTCTTCTCCGATGAACTCAACCACAAAGGTTTCGAGTCCACCTTCCACTATTGATCCCCTTTTAGGGCGGAGATCGAATCCCTTACAAACGCTTGAGGCACACACCCACAACTGAATTGGGGGCTCCCAAGAAGACCACAAAAGGTCAAGGTAACACCAAGAGTACAACAATGGTGAACTAGGTTTTCCCACCGGAAACCCTAGCCACGAAATCCCCAAGTGAATGGGGGAGAAATGCAAATCCCTTCGGTGAAGATGTAGATCCGGGCCTTCTCCTCCAATCCTCCAAAGATCAATGAATTTGGGTGGGGGGATTGGGAGATCTTGATGATTTGAGCTTTCAAGAATGGTAGGAGAGACAAAATCTGAGAGCTGACTGTTCTTGAGTGAGTGAGGGGGTATTTATACTCCCACTCAAAATCTGGCCGTTGGCTGTCTCGGGCACCCGGAAATTCCGGTTTAAGTAACACCGGAAATTCCGGTCACCCGGAATATCCGGGTCTTTGAAAATATCCGAGCTGAATTTCCGGTTGAGATCAGAACCAATTCTGAACTTGACTTAGCCGATTTTCAGAGGGTGACTCGGAATATCCGAGTCCTTAAAATTTCCGAGCTGAATTTCCGGTTGAGATCAGAACCACTTTCTGAACTTGACTTAGCCAATTTTCTGAGGTTGACTCGGAATATCCGAGTCCTTGAAATTTCCGAGCTGAATTTCCGATTGGAGTCAGTACCACTTTCTGAACTTGACTTAGCCAATTTTCTGAGGTTGACTCGAAATATACGAGTTGGGGAACCGGAATATCCGAGTACTTGAAATTTCCGAGCTGAATTTCCGATTGGAGTCAGTACCACTTCTGAACTTGACTTGGCCAATTTTCTGGGGTTGACTCGGAATATCCGAGTTGGGGAACCGGAATATCCGAGTCTGGGAAGAATTCCAGAAACTCTTTTTCTCTACAATTTGGCTTTAGGATTTGTGATATGAGTTTCACCCAAACTGAAATACTTAGCAATAGGATTAGTATATCATTGGTATTGTTAACTAACACACAAAACACTAGGGATTAAGAAATGTTCTTTCAAGTGCCCCTTGTGGCATTTCCACTCGCAATGTCATCTTTCTTGGCTTGTGCGGTCTTGGTCTTCTTCTTGATCTTCTTCTTCTCCTTAGCAACATAACCTAGACCTTCCTTACCCTTGTGGGGCACTCGCTCATGAAGTGGAGTAGTGAGTGTCCTCTTACCTTTATCAAGGGAGCTCTTGGACTCGGTTACCATGGAGGGAACAAACAAGATCCTAGCTTTATCCTTGACAACATTTGCATTAGTATTCAAAGGAGTAGAAGTACTAGGTTTCTCAAGAAGAGTTATCCGAGTTTGGAGTTGATCACGAGACTTGAGGAGACGTTCGTGATTACTTGTCAATACCTTGTGAGTATTTTCAAGTGACTCGAGGTCTTCGCAAAGTCTAGCATGAGCAACTACAAGCTCGGACTTCTCATTTTGCACAATTTTACATTTAGCAAAGTAGAGATCACGATCCTTAGTGATCTTAGCAAGTTGCTCCTTGAGGAGAGCATGAGCTTCTTGTTCATCTTCGAGAGAGGATTGGAGGGACACCTTAGCGTGTGCATCCTCTCTCTCAATCTCACCTTTTAATTCAAGCTCATCCTCAAGCTCACCTATACGACTCATAATTGAGCCAAAGTGTTTCTTTCCTTCTCCTTGCAAGTTAGTCATGAATTTATCAAATGCAATAATTTCATCCTTGACTTCTAGGCTCATACCATCATCAATGTCATGGGATATGGAGGTGGGGGACAATTTTACCTCGGATGTCTTTGCCATGAGACATCTTGGATTCTTGATGATGGGGCTCTCGTTTGGTGAGGAGAAGAGTGACGGAGGTGTGGAAGAAATGGCTAGTGCGGCCACTTGCGTTGGAGTATCCTCCTTGTCACTATCTTCATCATTGGTGGGATATTGCTCTTGAGTCACCAAGACAATCTTTTGGTTCTTCTTGAAGAAGGGCTTCTTCATGGGCATGGGCCCTTTGCCCTTCGTCTTGGCCACGAGCCTCTAGATATGCAACTACGGTGAATTTACCTAAATGACAGTCTAAGCAATAATAAGATAGACAAGGTAACAAGACAAGCAAGTAAGCGAGCAAAGATCAGGGGAACCAAGCGAATCACGCGGAGACGAAGATGTAAACCCGAGTTCCACTCAAGGGTGTACGTCTCGTTTGGAGAGGTGTGCGCTACCACAATAGGTTAGCCGCAACGCCACAAAGGCTCACCTTCTTCTCCGATGAACTCAACCACAAAGGTTGCGAGTCCACCTTCCACTATTGATCCCCTTTTAGGGCGGAGATCGAATCCCTTACAAACGCTTGAGGCACGCACCCACAACTTAATTGGGGGCTCTCAAGAAGACCACAAAAGGTCAAGGACCACAAAAGGTCAAGGAAACACCAAGATTACAACGATGGTGAACTAGGTTTTCCCACCGGAAACCCTAGCCACGAAATCCCCAAGTGAATGGGGAGGAAATGCAAATCCCTTCAGTGAAGATGTAGATCCGGGCCTTCTCCTCCAATCCTCCAAAATCAACGAATTTGGGTGGAGGGATTGAGAGATCTTGTTGATTTGAGCTTTCAAGAATGGTAGGAGAGAGAATATCTGAGAGCTCTCTGTTACCCCCTCTCAAAATCTGGCCGTTGGCTGCTTCGAGGACCCGGAAATTCCGGTATAAGTGACACCCGGAAATTCCGGTCACCCGGAATATCCGAGTCAATGAAATATCCGAGTTGAATTTCCGGTTGAGATCAGAACCACTTTGACATCTTGACTTAGCCAATTTTCTGAGGGTGACTCGGAAATTCCGAGTCAGTGAAATTTCCGAGCTGAATTTCTGGTTGAAGTCAGAACCACTTTCTGAACTTGACTTAGCCAATTTTCTGAGGGTGACTCGGAATATCCGAGTCAGTGAAATTTCCGAGCTGAATTTCCGGTTGAAGTCAGAACCACTTTCTGAACTTGACTTAGCCAATTTTCTGATGGTGACTCGGAATATCCGAGTCAGAGACCCGGAATATCCGATTCTGGGAAGAATTCCAGAAACTCTTTTTCTCTACATTTTGGCTTTGGGATTTGTGATATGAAATTCACCCAAACTGAAATACTTAGCAATAGGATTAGTATATCATTGATATTGTTAACTAACACACAAAACACTAGGGATTAAAATGTTCTTTCATCAGGGGAATAAATAGGCGAAAGGGCGGCGTGAGGGGGTGCCCGATCCCCTGGCGCGGGTCTCCTCCTGGCCGCGCCCCGTGGACATGCCCTTTTGTGTGGTGTTTTGTTCCGTAGTAAAACTTCCCCGTTTGACGCATTTTCTGATTTCTGAAATAAAAAGACAACATAAAACATAAACTGACACTGGGCATCTTGTTAATAGGTTGATTAATAAAAATGTCGTAAAATGATATAATAATCTAATATAAATATGTAGTAATGATAAAATATAAGCATGAGATATAAAAAATTACGTATCATGCTCCTGGACACTGGATCGAATAGGATCTGGTTGTACACACACCCGCAAACATGACTCAGAATGAGACCTGGTGTTGTAAGGAACATAAATACATTTTTCTCGTCTATTCGTTCACCTTGTCTGAGTGCGGGGAATCGTCTGATAACTGCTCTATTGAAGTGGTGGGTCTCATCTTGTGGTTGGTTCTTTTGGGATGACTGCTTCAACTAAGAGCAAGTATAATAAGGTACAGTCAACAGGCTATAAGATTTAAATAATATATTTATACTTACATAGAAGAGAGAAGAGGAGAAAGAAATGAAGCGGACTCTCATGTAAGGGCCCCTTGCAGCACGTGCTGCTAGGCATTATGTGAGAGTTTAAAGTGGGTCATATATTGATAAATTAGTACATTTATATAGCCAACTATAAATAACATGATAAAGAGTTATAGCCAGCAGCTGGGCTATACTATTAACCATGGTTTAAGGGACACATGCATGATGAATTTTCGGATTTCATCAGCAAAGTCAGTCCAGCGCTGGTAGGGGAGCAGCAACAGTGGTTCATCGTCCGCTCACTCTGGTGGCGGTAGTGGTCCATTGGTTGGTCCAAGAATTTCCATGTACTTTCTATTATGTTTGCATCCTTTGTACATCTTGTGAACTTACTATGGAGATCTGTATTTTTCTCGCATTTTTTTTTGTATTTTGCAAAAAAGAAATACATAATATTCATTTAAAATAAAATATAGTTAGGATGATTTGACGGCTTTCTAGGGCCTAGGGAAAATCCAGGCTTGACATTTTCATGTCAGGCTTTACAATATCCTGGAACCCAGTCAGGTCAGGACTCAGGAGTATGCCCAAGTCTACGACGCAATGCTTGGCTAATAAAAAGCTAGAGAAAAATGGGTAAATCATTAGTATATCATATCACTCCATCGGGTCCCCATTCTATTTTCTTGGGATGGATTGTCTAAGATTGCTAGTAGAACCTTTAGAACCACCTTTTGTGGGTAGGTAGAGTTGTGGAGGCGTGACTCCACGTTGTGTTGAAATCCTGATGGCAACATTCAACGTGAACTAATTAAGAAAATCTTGCCCAGATTTCCTTCTCTCTTTTTTTTAGACACCTTTACTATGAGGCAAAAGCCCCACAATTTAACACTTTATTAAAAACCAGAAGTTATTTACAAGCTTATACAGATATACCAGAGGTATAAATAGTAAAGGATTTAAAGGACTAAGGAAGATTATCTATCCAAACCTGTACAGAGCTAAAAAAAAATTAACATGAAACCTTTGTACATGAAGCACCAGATTTCCTTCTCAGTCATAACACGCGCCAAACATGTCCATCCAAAGAAGGGAACATATGAAATTATTTTGCATAACACTGCTCTTATTCGTAGTTACATCAGTTGTACACTTGTACTCCATTCATGATGCATCTAAGCTTCAGCAGCACATGCACTTATTTATGCTTGCTACATGTACAGTAACCACAAACATAAATGTGCTTCAAAAGAATAAAGCAACCAACAGAAATACAATCGTGAAGCATCACTTCAGTGCAAGAGTTCTTTTCCGAACAACCCAGCGATTGCTCGCCCAGGATCTTCTGCCTTGATCAGGGACTCTCCTACCAAGACCTGCAAACAAACACTACCCGTCAATGATAACAGGCATGTCGCCGAAAACACAAGAAGCGATTTAAGACCAAGGCACATGTGGTTGGCAACGTTTCTGAAGGTTGGCTTCATGATCAGAACAGGGAAAACGCTACGAAACGTTGTACTGAAATAACGCAGTTAGACATAGCTGGAAGTAAGGAGTAACCAAAAAACTTACCGCGGAAACGCCGGCATTCTGCGCATATGTAACATCATCAGGAGTGATGAGGCCAGATTCCCCTACGACCTGAGGAAACCAAACCCATGAAAATCAATTTCAAGTAATTCTTTAAGCATTTTCTGTTGTCGGTTCGAGTAGCAACTATAAATAAATGTACACGCAAGAATCACTGGTAAGGACTAAGGAGAGCATACCAATATCCCCTTTTCCCTTATGATATCACCCCGTTTCTCCAGCAACATCCTTGTGTTGGAGGTATCAACTGCAAATGTCTCTGCAAAGAAGCAATAATCTTCAGCACCATATATACACAGACTGAAAATAGCTTCCGCTTCAGAGACTAGAATCTGGGTGGAAAATATCTGACGAACAACAGTACCTAGACTGCGGTTGTTGATTCCGATAAGCTCAACACCATCTAATTTCAGCACGCGATCCAGTTCTTGCTCATTATGAACCTGAGACACCAATCATGCTTAGCACACTGCTTCAGAATTCATTTGGCTAATGTACAAACAATATTTACTGGGAATACCGCGGAACCCAAAACACCAAAATATACCTCAATAAGAGCGGCCATTCCAAGACATTGGCAGACACGAAGCATGTACTTCATGTCAAGATCCGGTAGCACGGCGGCAATCAACAGAATCGCATCGGCGCCCTTTGATCGCGCGTAGTAGATTTGCCAGGCATCAATGACGAACTCCTTGCATAAAAGAGGGCACTGCATATGCACACAGAACCATACCCAATTAATTTGTCACATTTATATTCATTTGGATTAAAAAAACTATCTCAAGAATACACTCTTCAGAAGTTCAGATATGTCATTTCTGTATCCATCCTTCCACATACCTTCACTCCGGAATTGCGAACAGTCTCTAGGTTCTCAAAGCTCCCCTGTAAAATAGAAGGAGTTGCAAATGTCAGACATGCAAAACCAACTTAATCACTGCAAGAATTGTGGTCTACATAATCCCTTAATTATTAGAAAAGAAAAGCAACAAACCTGAAAGTGCTTCTCATCTGTGAGGATGCTGAGGCAGGCGGCGCCGTTCGCCTCGTATGACTGCGCGATCTCAACCTGTTTCGAGTTTTCGCGTTAGTTGCAGATGATTACTAACACTGAACATGACAGAGAAGTGTACATCCAGGATGTCTCGACTCACTGGATTGAAGTTCTCCCTGAGCACGCCCTTGCTTGGCGACGCCTTCTTAACCTCCGCGATGAGGGCCGGCATGCCGTTCCGGTCGTAGGCCGCCGTGAGAGCGCCGATGAAATCCCTTGGCGGCGGCGCGTGCTCGCTGGACTCCATCACATTCCTCAGAGGCTTCTTGGCTTTCCTCTGCACAAGAATATATTTATTAACGCCATGAACATGGTTGCATGACTTGTTGAGATGCATCATGCATGCATGCATGTGTGTTTGTATGTACTATATATGTACCTGTGACACCTCCACCTCCTTGTCCCACACGATCTGCTCGAGATGGTTGCGCGGCACGGCCTTGTCTTCGCCGGAGCCCTCGGAGGGGTAGCGTGGGCGGCAGCGGCGGCGGATGCGGATGCCCTGCGCGGCGGCGATGGTGTTGATCGTCTTGCCGCTCTCCCACTGGATCACCTCGTCGCAGTTGAACATCGCGTCGTGCTCCAGCGCGTAATGGAGCGCGTCCTGAGCCTGAGGCAAGAAACAGACGAAGGCAGAAATTAATACTCAGAGGACGAAAGAAAACAGAGCACGCACGCGGTTCCGTTACAACAGAAACGGTCTGGAAAAAAGAGCGCACTTTGGCGGCGGCGCATCGGATGCGGACCACGGACGGCGAGCGGAGGGAGTAGGACCTCGAGGAGGAGGAGGAGGAGGCGAAGGCTGCCGGGTGGAGGTGCGCGGCGGCGGCGAGGAGAGACTCCATTTGCAGATGAGTTGATTGGAAATGGGAAGAAGCGAAGCGGAGGAGGCCGGAGAGAGAGGTGGCGGAAGACAAGGGGTGAGTGCCGTCGTGATCCGGTGAAGGCCGATTCTTCCGATCGAGGAGATATATATAGGGCTTTTAGGCGACCAGCAGCGGCAGAGGCAGCCCGGCGCTCCGCTCTGGTCCTGCGTCAAAATGGCAAGTGCCGATTGACCCAGTTATCAGCATGCGCTCGGGTTTGGAGTTACTAGTGACTTTCCTTTTTTTGTTTTATATACTATTATAATTTGGCGCAAGAAATCATTTTCTCTTGTAATTTTAGATTTGGCAGTATCTTATGTCATAAGAATCAATTAATGCTTCAAGATAATGAAATCTTTATTACCCAACTCGGCGGTCCAATGGTGAATACAACTACATTATGATGGAGGATAAGACAGTCTTATCTAAACCTACCATGTAATTAAAGATATGGTAATAAAAAAATGATATATATAGCGGGTTATATTTACTCTTATCTTTAGCAATCAATTTGTTCCATTTCTCGCTAGTCCAACTGCATGGCATTGGTGAGTTAAGAACCCTTATCACTAATCTGATTTATCTGGAAAGGTAAGGAACATCCAGACATGTTGAACTGTTGGTCGGCCTCACACCACAAATCTTCTTACTGTTTTACACAGTGGCAGAGGCAGGGGATCAACAGGGCCCCCTATTACAATGATTTACTGCTTATAAATATGAGCAGTGTTGATTTTGAAAATTTTAACCTAACTGCCTCCATAACAATAAAAAATAAGTGATCTTGCATCGGCTCCTAATTCTACAAGTACTGCCTGGCAGCTAGAAACCACGTCTAAAAAAGGTAATTTTTGTACCACGTTACGAACAAATGGAAATCAAGTTTAGATGAATTCTGCCACACACCAGATTAAGTCAAGTAGTATGTATGAAGAACATGTATCCCCCTTTCCCCGAAGTTCCCTGGTCCATGATCGTCACGGTAAAGATCGTGGTCCATATGCCCACTCACTTACTGAATTGGGCCGTCAGTTCACTTCCATTTGGTTCGGTGACATTTGCGCGTGTAGGTGGGTTTATTTAAATGAGTCTCGTAATTATATGATTTTACATTTATACCTAAATTTATGTAACTTTGTTATTCAAAGTGTTATGAGGAAAATATCAAAATAAAATTAACACCATAATGATGAGGAGAGAAAACGTTCATTGGATAATTCGTTCAAACTGAGTTTGTATTTCATATCACCATATAGATGTCTAGTATTAAATTTAACATTCACATATTCCATTTTTACTGCGTTATGTAACTGAAAATTAACATTTCAACACTGTGGGTTAAAGACGAAGGGGCTACGTACACGGGTTAATTAATGGCGGTTTGGATGGTGACCTACAACGTGTACCATGCTTCCGTAGGTCCGGCACGAGTTTCACGAGGACTGGACCGATCCGTTGCTTAACGTACATCTGAAAACCAATCGAGATCTGATCTGGTGCTATCTATCGCCCACATCAGAAAACCAATCATCTGCATGGATCACACACAAATACAAATAGTTTCTGTGGACAACACACGCGCGGCTAACCTTACCGACCTACAGAGGCCCAAACGTTCGGTCAAATCAGCTACTCGTACCAAGAACAGACGTACCACGTACGTACCTTTCGATTGGCAAAGAATATCACTGATGCGATGCCAACCAAGGTGGCAATGCAGTGCAGTCCATGCCCGGCTGAGCACGCACTTACTGGATTGGTTCGTCTGCCGGACTCGCCCACTCGACTCTGCACTAAACCGAATTCCCGTTTCGTGTTGGTTTTGATTTTGGTTTGGTGAGACATATCTCCTGACGCAGACAGCTACTATGTGGGTTTGTTTGCACGTGGCCCCGTTGCCTGGTAACTTCGCAGCGTCGAACATTCTGAATTCGGGCGCCAAAGTAAGTTACTACTATTTGAACGTTGACGTTCCCTCTGCCCTGACGACGACACTTGTTCGCGCGCGGCGTGCTGCCTCCTGCAGAATATTCATCCAGTCTGTACCATGCATGCCCCCCGTGTGTTTCTTACTTACTAGACTAGAGTACTTCTTTGATTGAAAGGTGTTTTTGGTCCGTAGTTTACTAGTCGCACTGAGACACACACACACATCTTACTCAAGTTCAATTTTCTTGAATTCAACACTTGGAATATCTATCTGCTCATCTGCTGCTTCACGTGTCTTGATCATTGAAAGGTGTTTACCGTATTATTTTTATGAACTTCCAAAATTACAGTCGTTGGACTTCCAAAATTAGCTATGAGCCGTCAAGAGAAGAGAGGGTGGACAAATTACAGTCGTTGCCCTTTTTGTAACTCAACTCAACTCAACTCAAGGGATGGCGGCATACCTCTTCTTGCATTGCCGGTTTACCAATGGTCTTTGGGGATGATCAAAGAATGGCTTGGTCTTAATTTCTTTCCCATCTCTGAGTGGACGATAGACCTCTCCATCAGTGGACAATTGGGAATGGAACGATCGTCCTCACCAAATTCAAGGCGGAGGCGAGGCTTTGGGTTTCGGCGGGTGCCAATCATTTGAGTTTTATAATAATGGGAGAGTAGTACCGTAAGGAAACCTTTTTATTTTTCGCTCGTTATAACTCTCCAACTTATTTAATGGAAAGAGACATAACATGGAACTGGGCAGCATGGGAGAATACTCTACCACTTATTCCCACATGGTACAATCTATTTGTCGGTTCAATTTTTCAGGATGAGAAAATATGGAAGGTGAATATAAAGTCAAAGTGCGGCTATTTGCTCGGCTTGTGTTCAATGCGAAAATTGTCACAATGGAGAATTTCTCTACTCACGGCTGCTCAACTCACCACATGTCCTTAGAGGACGTTGAGACCACCTCCACATGCGCAGACTGCGGAAAGTGCTTTTGAGTCTTGTGCTCCAATGCTTCATCCTTAAAAAAAGATAAAAAATCATATTTATGAGTTTTAGAAAAATATGAAAAAAATCCAATATAACCAATGATGTATCCTACAAACATGTAAAACTTCAATTTGAAATACTTTATTATGATCTACACAAATATAAGAAAATGTGATAAAACTTAGAGATTTAAAATATGCATACCTAGATGCACAATATTTAAAGTTGAGATTATGCGCCTTCATAGGATATACTATTGGTTGTACCGGGTTTTTTCCGAATTTTTTAAACAAAAAGTTATGGTTTTCGAATTTTTTGACATGAGCACTAGAACTGAGAAGCTGAAAATATCCACTCCAAAGATTCCCATTTCATTCGTGGTAGGGACACGGTCAACATACACTATATATGAAAGGGCATCATTTTCACCTCTCATTCTGCCCTCCACGTCACCCACAAAACGGTGACCGTCCGATCTGAACAACCAACGGCCCAGATCGCAAGTTTCTGTGACCAAAACTGGAGTTACTGTAGCACGGGCTTCTCGACCAATCGCAGCACGCCACGTAGCCCGGTCGCCGGCCGGTCACAGCCCGTTCCCCCGGTCACAATGGTTTTTTACAGAAAAGCATCTCAAAGAACACAAACGTAACCCGCGGTCCATCAAATTACACTGCGGAGGACCTAACTGCAAAACGGGTAAACATCACGTACTTTTTTAAAAAACTGGCACGACAGAATCCCCCCTTCCCTTTCCTCCCTCCCGCGACCGGGAGGCTGCCGGCGGCGCCACCGCACGCCCCCGTCGGTCCCCGCCTCCCCGGACAAATCGTCCGGCACGATGAGATTCGCCGCCCTGCGTTCTCTGTTCTTGCATGGTTTTGCCTGGCGGGAGGCCGCACCCGCGCCGCAGTCGACGCCGCAGCATTTGGAGACCTCCGCCACCTCCACGCGTCACCGCCGGCACTCCGGTGGCCTTGGAGGGGCGGCGCGCTATCTTCGGCCAGCCCTTCGCGACGCGCATCCAGCGAAACACGCTACACGGTCCGGTTCGCGCAGATGCGTCGCCGGCGTGCTCAGCAGCGCCGCCGCCGCGACAGACCCTAACCCTGGCCGCCGCTGTGAGGTCACCTACGCGTCAGCGCGGACCCCAGCTGTCAGCCCCTGTAAGAAATCATAAAATTAATAATTCTGTTAGCTCAATAACTTCAGATGTAAATATCAGAAAAATATGAATAAATTATCAAAATGGTCACAAAAAAAGAACTAAATATTTATAACAGAATGCAACACATTTGAGAAAAACTTTTTTTATTTATATTTTGACAAAAAAAAGACAAAGGGTTAATACTTACAAATTATGTGACCACCAACAAAATATAAAAAAGTAAGTGATCACAACATATTTAATCATTTATGATATATTTCAGCACTATTTTAGAGTTCCAATTTGAAAACAACAAAGGGTTAATACTTACAAATTATGTGAACCAACAAAATATAAAAAAAACTTTTTTTGATTTATATTTTGACAAAAAAAAGACAAAGGGTTAATACTTACAAATTATGTGACCACCAATAAAATATAAAAAAGTAAGTGATCACAACATATTTAATCATTCATGATATATTTCAGCACTATTTTAGAGTTCCAATTTGAAAACGACAAAGGGTTAATACTTACAAATTATGTGAACCAACAAAATATAAAAAAATACCAAAGTGATGACAACATAGCTAATCATTAATGATATATTTCAGCACTATTTTAAAATTTCAATTTGGTGTAGTTTTAGACAAATTAACGAAAGATTAAGTACGAAACAATAATTATTCAAATATAACCGTCAGGAAAGTATTTTAAAAAATGATTTCAAGGGGTACCTACTTACTAATAGCACAATGCAGCAAATGACACAGCTAAAAAGGACCTGGATATTCGTAACGCAAAGCAACACATTTGAACAAAAAAAACTCGATTTACATTCAGACAAAAAAAAGGGTTACTATTTACGACTTAATAACTTCAAATGTGACCATCAAGAACTAAAATGATCAAGAACAGAAGAGCACAATGCAACAAATGATGCAACTAAAAAAGAACTAAATATTTGTAACACAAAGCAACAAATTTGAACAAAAAATATGTTTGGTTTACATTTAGACAGAAAAACAACAAAAAGGTTAGTAGTTACGGCTTAATAACTTTAAATGTGACCATCAAAACGATTAAAAAAAGAACTAAAATGATCATGACAGAAATGATTCTTTATGATACACTGCAACACTATTTTAGAATTTCAAGTTAGCATAATTTCAGACAAAATCAACAAGATGATTAGTACGAAACAACAATTCCTTCAAACATAACCACCGGGAAAATATGGAAAAGTATGAATATGATTAGAATAAGTACCTAATACGCACACCGCATTAAATTCCACACAAAAAATTGATAATTTCAAAACAGTTAAAGCTTACACAAAATAAAATCAGTGGGTGCCTTAAATTTCCACACTTAAAAAACTTGAAAGTGTTCAAACTAACCAACTCGAATTTTATTTACTACACGTAATTTTCTTTACCTCACGGGCGCGGCATGGCCGCGCTAAATTGCCTAGTTGGATTGAGTTTCCAACTTCGGTTGTTTTTTTTTTTGCGGGGAACTTCAGACTTTATTCATGAACTTCAGAAACAACATAATCAGCAAAAAGGCTGGTTACAAGAAAGCTAGGCGGGGAGTCCATCCAACATTCTGACACCTCAAGTGTGCAAGCAAACTTAGCACACAAGTGGGCAGAACAATTAGCATGTCTCTTTACATGTTGAATATCAAAATTATTGAAACTACTAGCTAGCTCTTCAACTTCAGATAAAATGGGCGCTATCAAAGAGCGCGAGCCCTGGCGTGTCTTCCATAGGTCAACAACATCCAGGCAATCAACCTCCATTAGGACCTGTGTAAACCCTCTGAGCTTCGCAAAGATAAATCCATCGCGTAATGCAAGCGCCTCGGCCACAAGCGGATCAGACACTCCAGGATGTGGTTTGCTCCATGCCGCAAGAAAACTTGACGGTGTCCTTGCAATTCCGCCAGCTCCACTCTTTCCCGACTGCTCGTCCACTCCAGCATCAGTATTAATCTTGATCCACCCATCATCAGGTGGATACCAGCCATAGCCTGGTAAAATTTTGGCACTCTCTCGGGATATCAAGCACCGCAAGCACTTCCTGGATGCGTTTCATCACATGTAAAGGGCCAACTTCGGTTGTTGGCCGAGATGACTCCGCGCATAAACCATTGGAAATACACTGTCTTGCTACAACTGTACTCGGACGTCCACATACCTGTACATGCCATAGATGAAGTTCTTGGACCGCACAGAGGCCAAAGGCCCCATGTCACATCTTCTTGTCTTAGATGCACCATGGTGGGCCTTGGGTGGCGACATTTATTTTACGGTGAGGATAGGATTTGAATGGCCTTGGGCCATCTTCTACCAAGCCTTTGGTTTTTTCTTGTTTTGTTTATTTTTTGAATTTTTGGTTTTTTCTTGTTAGTTGCCTTTCTCTTTGTTGATCTTACTTGTGGTTCGTTCTTTCAGGGGAATTTGATTATTTTTTTCCCACTTTTACTTCGTACATATCCGATTTGTCCCTCTTTTCTTTGTCATCTCCAGTTTGCCACTACTAGCTTTGCCACCGGTTCTGATAAAGTTGGATATGTTCTTTGACACGTCTTTGTGCTCCTTGTCAGTGTGATGACTCATGAAGCTTCTTCAGTTTTGCCTGAGAGGAAAGGCAATCACGTGGAGAGGATCCAAGAGCGGGAGAAGCTACCACGTAATCCATCGAGGAAGTACCAGAAGACTTTGAGGATTTTTAAAGAGCGTATCTAGTGATGTTTTTAATGTTTAATGTAGTGATATTTGCCGGCGGGGTTGTACGTTGTTACATCGATTTTGTAAAAGAATATCAAGTCTTACTGTAGGGCAGTTGGAGGATAATTTTCCAAATAATGAACCAAGTGGGTCGATGAAAATCAGCGGTGTTACACTAACTGGAGGAATAGACTCACAAGCAGTGGGAGTACATTAGCAGCACAAGCATGTTTTATTACAATTATGACTAAGCTAAGATTTTCCAGACAGCTACTGTCAAAAAAAAAAGATTTTCCAGACATCTACAGCCCAAAATAAAATAAAATAATCCAGAAAAATAAGATAAGAACCATGCCACAAGTCCTAATTTAACTACTAAATATGATACAGATGTTATGAAATAGACTTCTACTCCCTGTATCCTGAATTATAAGATGCTTTAGCCTTTTTCTAATTCACATGTATCTAGACTTATTTCAGTTTATAAGTTCACTCATATAAGTCCGTATGTAGTCCATATTGAGAAAGTAAAACTCTTATAATTTAGAACGCATGGAGTACATGTTAACACAGCACCACCTGAAACTGCTAACATCCAACGTGTCTCGCATCAGGTTCCACATCTCCAGTGTTGTAAGGTCGACCTGGGGTTTGAGCTACTCAAACGATCTCTATGACAAGCGCAGATGCTCCACCCCCGCCGTTGCAGACACCAGCGACACCGATTTTACCACCCTTCTCCCTGAGGACCTGTTGATCAAAAAATATTGGTTCAATTAATTTACAAGATCTATTAGAAATGGGCACTGAGGACGCAGTGTCCTAAGATTGTAACAATATCTGAATAAGTGAGCAAAGGAAACAAGATACATATGCTGCAAACCTGGAAAATGAAATCATGGAATATTACTACCCATGCAAGACTCGATGTGAAAAATCTGTTAACTCTCTCTCTTTTCAATGAAACAAAAAGCAATGCGTTTCCCCAAAAAAAAAATTGTATGGGTTATAGGTTTAACTCATTTCTGCAGATACCCAGATAGGAGGAGTAATAAACTTGGTTTACCACTTTCCATTTGTAATATTATGCAGATAAGATGTTAATTCCGCAGATAACATGTTTAGAACTTTAATTCTTATTACTGGGTTTCATTTTCATTTTTTACTCACGAAAAAAGCTTCTGCCAAAAACAAGATCCATGCTTAAACTACAAACTGCCAAAAAAGCTTCTGCCAAAAACAGATGATCAGAACATAAAACGACAACTCGAGAAAGAACTTACAGCAAGAAGGGTGACCAAAATGCGAGCACCACTGCATCCAAGTGGGTGTCCTAAAGACACAGCTCCTCCATGTACATTAATCTTTTCCTGCAAGAACAGATGCGGTCAGCATGGGAAGTATTCCTAGTAATATTGATTAACATTGCTGGTTAACATAAACAACAATAATCTAGATTTATTTTACAACAAGAGTATTAACTTAGGTGCAAAAATACTTTTGGCTGAACAGAGGCAGCACTTACTGAAGGAATGCTGAGAAGCTTTTGATTTGCTAGTGCAACAGCCTGTTTTTAAAAGTAATAACATGTATCACTACAAATAATATAATTAGTAAAGTAGTAAAATAAACAACCAAGACATACCGAAAATGCTTCATTAATTTCATAAAAATCAACATGAGAAGACTCTAAGCCAGCATTCGCAAGAGCCTTCGGAATAGCAAGTGCTGGGGTAGTGGTAAACAGTTCAGGAGCCTGCATAACAACACGAGAGTTGCAAATACCAATCCGGAATTAAAAACTTGGTAGCAATAAGCTTTATCAATTACAATTAAATATAACTATTCGATGGAAGACATATTCTTATGACCTTCCAGAACCTATATAATTATATGCACCTGCCGATAAGAGTTTAATCTACCCGAACTAAGAAAGAAACATGTCCTGCAGCTTACTTGGGCTGCATCGGCAAATCCTTTGATCCTTGCGAGGACTTGCAATCCAAGTTCTTGAGCCTTATTCCCACTCACCAATACTAATGCGGCAGCACCATCACTGTTCCACACAAAATAAACAAATGTATTCGGTGCAGAAGCATCACATTCAGTGGATAAACTCTCGAAACAGGCTTTTGCCCCGTTTTATAAATAAAGCACCGACCAACATACAACGAGCATACAAAAGCAACACACCACACGCTGAGGCAGCAGCACACACCCAAATAAAGAAAAGAAGAAGCAAAATGGAGACAAAGACTGTGCAACTAAACTATGGTGACTCGCAAACGCTGCACCCTCTGAAAATGTACCACCACACTCCTAGCGCCGAGAACGTCAAGTGCCAAGCAACACCTTCAAGAAGGAAAGCATCGACAGTAGCGTCTGCTGTTGCCCGGACCAGCGCACTGGCCCTAGGGTTTCCCCGACACACAAGGAAGCAAACGAAGGGTAGCCATGACGCCCTTCCAAGAAGGAATGGTGTCACCAGAGGTGGCACCGCGTCGGTGTCAGCTGAGCCAACAAGGATTTCTCCTGCAAATACCTTGTCTGCAATCCCAAACGATCCGTAACAAAGGAGCTCACGAGAACGAGGCCTCACCACCACTCGACTCACCACCCACCAACATGCGCCACCACGGACATTGAACCACCATCGTCGTCGTCGCGCCAAGCAACCGCCACGAGGACGGCAGGAGGAAGGTGAGGAAGGGATTGAGCCGGAAACAACAGAGCCGCAGCCAGGCGGGAGGGAACTACTTCCGCCGTCGAAAACGGCAGTCTACCGGACACAACAGCAGAGCATACCAGTCCCGTTAGATTCAGCCGGGCCCACCTGGCCCATGAAGCCCCCGCAGGGGCACACCAATTCTAATAGGGGTCCGGCCAAGCCCACCTGAGCCCGTAAAGTCCGCAGCCGGGCTGCAACAGGCCGGCCACTGTCTGTTGTTCCTGCACACCGCCTACCTCCACCGTCGCTGCCGAACGCCCTGCAAAATGGTCAGCTCGTTTCGACCCGGATGGGCCCGTCAACCCCGCCTGGGCCGACAGGGCCCGATCTGGGCAACTAGGGCCCCGATCAGCCCAGATCAGGATCCCGAGCCGAGCTTTCCAGCTGCATCGCGCCGCCGCGCACCTTGCTGCGCCGCCCCGCAGCTCAGCGTGCGCCACCGCCGTCACGCCGCCTCCCGGACGAGGCCGGACCTTTGCTACCCGAGGAGCACCGCCGCCGGACGGTAGAGCCCCGCCTCCACCAAGACCGACGCGGGAAGAGACAAGCCGCCGCCGCCGACGCCACCGGGGCAACGCCCAGCAGCCCTTGCCGGCGGCGGCAACAGGGCAGAGAGGTAGGGGAGAGCCTGAAGGGGGAAAAAAGAAGGCGCGTCGGCCGCCGCGGGGGGTGACGGACGCGCGAAGGGAAAGGAGAGGAGGGAGAGAGAGAGAGAGCTGCGCTGGCCGGCCGGCGGCGGCGCGGACGAACGAGGGTTTGGGGAAGTCGCGGGAGCGGATAGGGTCGCGGGGGCTGTGCTTAAATTGGGGGCAGCATTGGATAATGCTAGTTAATGGACAAATGAAACCAGTAATTTTTGTATGAGAATAGTCAGGGTCAGTTTATCTTCATCAATAATGAAATATACATAAAACATTCTTAAGCTTGTAGCATTCCTGTTCCCAGGTTGGACTCTATGGCCTTGTAGACAAGCATTTCTAACATATCAATGCATGGGGATGCTACATTTGTATTTTCTTCAACTGTTCAATACAAATAAGAATCTATCAAATTTCATTTAGATGTGCAAAATAAATTTATAATAAACATGATTAGCAACCGTGAAAACAAAAACATTGAATATGGCATTACGGAAGACGGCAAGAAGAAAGAAAACACATCTTTCAAAGCTCATGTCGTGGTCCAAATACTATATGGAACAGAAGTACTTCACAAGTCTTGTAAACCAAATAAATGACAAGAAAGTACCTTATACTAGAAGCATTTCCAGCAGTAACAGTACCAGCATTCTCCTTGAAACTAGGTCGCAGCTTCTTCAGTTTCACTGGGTCAAACTATGAGACACACAATACTCATATTACACAGTAGCACTATCACATAAAAATAAATGCAAAGCTATATGATGAAGATAAACTATCGGCATTGCTATCCAGAACATACTCCCTCCGATCCATATTAATGGACTCAACTTTGTCTAGATACGAATGCATCTAGTCTAAACACTTAACTAGATACATACGAATCTAGACAAAGTTGAATCCATTAATATGGATCGGAGGGAGTAGTATATACTGCCTATTAATATTTGTTTAGCCTAGTACATGAAAGCACCAAATTAGGATCAGAGAGACACAAGTTGCTCATTAGAATTCTTTTTTTAGGAGATAGAGCTACTGCTAACTAAAGGACATGGGATACAGCTTATTTGTACCATCTTTTCTATTTGAAGAATTTACCTTGTCTAGGCTCTCATCTTTGTCAACAAGTACTGGAGGTTTTCCTCTACCTACAGGAACTTCAATCTGGATGATATGGATAGAATCAAACATTTAGGAACACAAATAATATAAAACTTACTAACTTTAAAAGAAGCAAAAAAAATCACCGGAACAATCTCCCATGCAAAAGAACCACTGTCCCGAGCAGCAATTCCACGCTCATTACTTTGAATAGCATATGCATCCTGCATATGAATATATAATTTTAGGTGTCATAAATAAGAAATATACAGATGTATTGTAGAAGAAGAACAAAACAGCAAATCTTAGAACTGTTTTGAACACATCTGACAGGTTTAACACTGTTGTATCAAATTCCTGGATTAAGAGTTAAAGGGTGTGCTCCCATGTATTATGCGGAAGGGAATTTCAAATCAGCACTTCCACTGCTATTTTAAAGCAAAGAGGCTGATTCGAACCAAGGACCTCCAGGACACAAGTCTTTAGAGGCTCCATTGTATTTATTTTTGCTAGAGTTTCATATGGTCATTATTTTGGCTGCTGGTTTTGTTCAACTGCTTGGCCTTTGGTTTGATACTTGACATCTTCTTGAAGCTTTCTCTAAATTTTTTTGAAACAAGTCAAAAGCCTCTAATATAAAATGACAAGCATTTTGATGCATTTTTTAGAAAAAATAAAGTAATAAATGCTATTGATTAAGGTGCGAAAGCATATTTTCTCAAAATCTTTCAAGCAAGCATTGAAGAAAATCTGAAAATTATGTTCAAAGCAAACAATGAATGACTCATTTACTCAACCTGCCCAAGAATCCCATGGGGAGCATCCCCACTAGAAACTACAAGCCTAATAAGGCCCTAGCTGGTAGCATAAACTAATAGTGCAAAATTGACACTGAAAGTAACGTAAAACTGCAGGCATTGGCCCATACCATACATGATAATGTATAAGATGAAAATAAGGTATAAAACAACCAACCTATATGAAAATGGTGATAACCTAAGTGACCAAGTTCACTCTGGAAAGACTAATACTATGTGCTCCTCTATTAATTGTAATATTCACCTCTACTTTTCCATACATAACATGTAAGAAAGTACATGCCGTTTTGGTGCAAGAATATATAAGAAATACATCTATACAACTTTATCAGAAGGTTATTATTTTAATTTACATAAATTACCTGGTCTTCCCTCGTCAGAGCATGATTGTCAGCACAAAGCTCAGCACACACTCCCATGGCACAATCACCGTATACATCCCAAAGGCCATCCTTTAGCATACCATCAACAAGGCTGTCGTGCCCGAAACGAGATCCTTTTCTGCATTTGATTACACAAGGCAGTTAGTTTCCACCAATACCTAAAACCATAACAATGAAGTTTTAAACTGGCTACATTGTTTATTTACTAGAACAGGTGTATGGATGAACTAATAGAAAAGTACAGCAATAAAAATCTACACCTTAATTCTCATGCAAATAAAAAATTCTAACCGATATTTTGGCATTTATTCCTCCGGGTGTACCTAGTTTATTCAGTAAATAGATTGTACTTTAGTTATGCACTACACAAAGATACAACAAGAAAAACACTCTGCTGACCTAGCTTCAGCAATGTATTTTGGAGCATTCGACATGCTTTCCATGCCACCTGCCACAACAATATCATTGATGCCTAGTTGAATTGACTGTGCAGCAAACATCGTCGCTGTAGAGAGAAAGAAAAGGCATGATCATGGTCGGTTTCACTTCTGAAAACAGAGTACACAGATCATACAAACACGGTCACATCACATGATTTCAAACCTTTCATGCCCGATGCACAAACTTTGTTGACTGTGGTGCAAATAACCGTATTGGGTATCCCAGCACCTAAAGCTGCTTGTCTCGCAGGAGCTTGCCCCAAGTTAGCACTCAAGACATTGCCAAAGTATACCTCCTGCACAAAGGATGGATCCACATTTGCTCTTTTCAGAGCAGCTGATCATCCCAGTAATTATTTTAGTGCACGCTACCAAAACCAGCAAAATATACCTTCAGTGATACATAGAAGATAGTGATATCACCTTCGATTGCGACAGAGCCAAGTTTCGTAGCAGGCAAGGAAGACAGCCCACCAAGGAAACTACCGATAGGGGTACGTGCAACCCCAACAACACATACATCTGTCGGTGATGAAACGATAAGTTACTAACCAAAGAAGCATCTGCCAAAACATCTAGACAGGCTCCCCTAGTACAGTTCTGATGGCTAACAATGTAGAGTGAGTTTAAACTCTGAAGGCATGACCAAAAAACAAAGGGCAGAGAGCCAACCACTAGATGCCAGCAGCGGCGGATCCAGGGAGGGGCGAGCGGTGGCCTGGCCCCTGCCATGGCCTGGCCACCCCCAACAGGTTTTAGCGGGGACTAGTAGTGCGCCTAGTAGCTTTGGTTAATCTCCAGTACTAAGTATGCGGCCATTAGTAGATATCCATCATCTAGTATAACTCTACGAGGCCAACATGTGAATAAACTAGCTAGCCAAGCCCATCAATTCCTCTACCCCTTGGGATGGCCAGCCCAGCAATACCTCTACCCCACGATGGCAGCCAGAGCCCATAAGGAGAGATCGGTTCAGGTCTAGTACATAATTGTTGCATGTTGAAGTACACCCGACAGCATAGGGCACCAGCATGCAGCCGCCGCAAAAAAAAAGGGCAGCCGCTGCCAGGATTCACTAAAATCATCGTCGACTGGCGATGCTAATCTCCATGGTAGTGTGTTGCCGCTTGCGAGTTCTCCATGCCGCCTTGGTTATTTGAGCCTTAAACTCGGCGGCGTGGCCATACGAGATTGCAAGTCATAATCGCCTGACCTAGGTATGTTATTGTAAAATCTATTGTAGTGTTTACCTTTTCTGTTTGATTGATTATGAAATACACACAAGTTAATTAGTTTTTTGTACATCGATTCAAAGCCACACACTAATTGTTAGGAACTTTTAGCCTAGTTGTAAATTAATAAACCAACAACTGCATAGTGCAAAAATGAAGATTGATGGGAGAATGCTATACTCCCTCCGGTCCATTTTTATTGACGTACAAAACATGCTACCTAGTACAAATTTTTATACAGCTCCTGACACTCTTTTCGGATCAGAGTTTTTTTTTTGAAATGCTATGCCTCAAGAAAAAAGAAAATAATTAAGCCCTTGTTATTACTGTAAATGTAAATCTATTTGGTTTGGCCGCATACTCCGATAAAAAATGTTATGGGTACTAAATTCATGATAGCTAAAACTAAAGCATAAAATGATACAATACATACGAATTTACTTGTGCGCTTATTGTCGGTCTCGCCCTCCCTATACTCAAATCCTGCATCCGCCCCTGGATGCCAGAATACTGCTTATTGATGATGCCTTGTTGCAAAACTTAACCCCAAAAATTATGAAGAATCTGTCATCTGACATCATGTCAGAATGGTAGTGGATCATTTGTAACTTGTAATGCACCAAAACCCAAGAAATAACCAAGCTGGTAGACCCAACTATACCACAACCGACAGATGATGCATATTATCATCACGAATTTATTATAAGAATTAACCAAACGTCGACCAATCGGCGCCTATCAACACGTTGGATCAAGATTTTGCTGAACCGAGTCAAAGTCACAATCTTTTCGGCAGAAGGTGTTTTTTAAGGTTATAAAGGCAGTCGTTCCACCATCCCATTAGATAGAAAGACAGAAGGTGTTAAAGTAGTTACAAAATAAATAAGTTTGAAGTCTGAATTGCGAACAGTGAGTAGCTCGTTTCCAACTTATACAAGCTCAGATCATAACCTAGAGCACTCACTCACATAGCTTAGGCCTGGTTCAGAGAACACCAAGCTGGGACATGAGATAGCAAGAAATCAGTACCTCGCGGTCCGATGTCGTCTGAACCCATGGCCACTCCAAAGTCCAGCCCAATTAACCTGCAACATCAGACAAGCAACCGAACATCAACAGGTGAACGAGGGCAGGATTCAGCTCGATTCCGCAGGTGACATGAAACAGAAACAAATAAGCGAGAGAGATCATGCCTGAGTTACTTGGACCTGGTGGCGGCAGAGTGCAAGATGCGTGGGAGGGGTTTGGGGGGAGGAGTCAAGATCACGGGGATGGAGCGAGACGGACAAGATAGAGGAAGTGGCGCGGAGGTGGACTGGACTGGCAGCTTACGTTCCGCTATTATATAGGGGACGGATTAGATATGGTTGGGAGTCTAGATCTCATCTGCAGTCCACATCGGTGTAGTTGGAAGGAAGAGGGTTCATTTGGTAGTTATCTTTGTGTTTGTCGGGCCTGTCTTCAAGTTTTCCTGTGATCTGCCACCGCGGTCTTCGCGCAGGCTCAAGTGCTCATCGGCCGGCGGCGGCGGCGGCAATGGACTGCTACGGTGCCTCTCTTGCTGCTGCAGAGAAAGCAGAGCTGAATCTTTGCCTCACAGCTACGGGGACGAGTGCCATCCTTCTGAATGGGATTTTGACTGCAAAATAGCCGTGCGCCAAGGTGATCCGCTCTCTTCCTACCTGTTTATCATCTTCGCCGACGTCCTTGAGCTAATGATCTACCACGCGTTTAGCTTAGGCATCTGCCCTTGGCTCGCTTCCTCGCTAGACCTTGGTCCTGAAAAAACGAGGACCGAACCGTTGTTGTACTCCGTGTAAGACACTTAACCATGCCATTATTGGTTGCGCACAGCGTGTTAGACACTTAGACATGCCCCGTTCGGTAGGAATCGAGTTTTTTTTTTTGAAATTAGGAATCGAGTTTCTTAACACTGGCATTTGATGATTCATGCGCTCTCACTCCTATCTATCGTGGTGAGCTTACCTCACACTATCTCTACCACCCGTGATGAGGATGACAACAGTACGGCGTCGTGGCGGCAAGAATGCCGAGATTGTGGTGGAGGTTAAAATGCAGATACAGAGAACACAACCTAACAACCGGTACGACGCAACCGACGGTGGATTAGTGGAGACGACGGAGAGGTTAAAAAGTAAATATACACCAAGGACACAAGATGATGATCTATGGTGGAGCCCGAGGCGGTGATCTCTACTCCTACCGAAACTGGAAAAAAAATATAACATGAAATATGCGACAGAACGAGATGACCAACTCGTCAAAAAGATATTTCAAACGGTTAACTGAGTGCGACAAATTCGATACAATTCTTTTTGAAATGTTCCAAACATCGTTTTAAAATTAGAAAGTTATGATTGAAATTTGAAACGAAACACGACCATGGATCACGTCGATAAGCATATTCTTTACTTACGTTTTATCTTGAATTGAAATATGCTTGTAATAGATTAGAGAGCACAAAGCGACACTTTAATAAAATTGAGCAGAGGAGCCACCCAACTGGGGCTCTTGGAGAAACGGGTTGTTCCTCTTCACACATGCTCAGGGCTGATTTTAAGGTCAGTGCGATACAGATATACGTAGCAGCTCAGCCTAATGAATGGGATATTTTGCATCTAGCGGCTGTATTTGAGGTGCATGCACCTAATCAAACACACCATTGTTTTTGCTGGTGCTACAGCCGATGTTGCTGCTTGATGCGGCGTTGTAAATCCCCAAAACTCAAGGATTCTTCTGCAAGGTTTGGAGGATGAGTGGCCGAAGGAAGGGAATGATGGAGACAGTAGCAAAACGCCAGCTGGGAAATTGACAAGATTATAAATAAGCAATTATAATAAAAGAATGTCCATGGTATGTTCATGTAGACATCATGTTAAATATATATAGAGCGTCACTTAGACAAAATCTATACCTAAATACTCCACTTCGAGAGTGTTTGTATTCTTGCCTACGCATCAGAGTATTGACTTAAGCATCGTACGTGATATAAACAATTGCATGGTTAGCAACCATTATTTATCCTTAGTGGCAACAATGCAGTGCCCCTACTTACACATTTATGTCACTCGAGCACTAAGAAAACAAAGGTTGAACAACTATTTAGCAGTTTTCTTCTTATTTCTCCAACTAGACATTCCTCATTTAGCTCAGTAAATCTTTAACAAAGTCACACACCAGGAAACCGAGGGCCTTCAAAAATCATGACTGTCAGCATAGCTACGGCCTTATTCATCTCTGTCATGGCCTCTTCGTTGCCATCCTCCCAGTGAGGAACTAAAACATAGAAAGGTTTGGAGATGATGTTTATAGCCAACCTTGACTGTTGCCCGTCAGTGTGAAAAGTTTAGGTCATTTGATCACAATGGTAACAGGAATATGCAAGTTTCAAGCAAATACAATTGTTATACCTTAGTACAAAAGGTAAAAGTGATGTAGAAAATATTGTGAACTAGCTACCCTTTTCTCCTACCTAGATTTAGTACTGACGTTTGTTCACTCAGTTTCTCCCTCTCTGGCTCATGCTTAACAGTCCAGTGAGACATAAAAATATTGAGAATTTTGGTCAAGATCTATGATCTACGCAGAAAAAAAATGTGGGGATGTAAACTTTCTATTTTTAGAGCCATAACTTGTCCTCTTTAGTCTTTACGCAGTAAAAAATTGTCGATGTTTTCCAGTGAAACTTTGCAAATTTGTACATCATATCCAAATACCAAAAAACTTAATTTTTTTAATGTCTAAATAACCTTTTTTTTCTTTTACCAAAATATCGGGCTCCATGGAGCCTCGCTCCGAAACAACGCACTCAAGTGCCAATATATAAATCATCCTTCCTTTTTCGATTCTTCCAGGTCAAGTTTTAACATCAACACAATTAATGTGTCATAGTAGCATTGTTCTTCCATGTCGTTTTCCAGGAACAGGACGCGACAACATACAAACTACATAATCATATCATAATTGACCCCAACTTTAAACCACAGCACAAAATACACTGGTTCTAAAAAAAATCACGACCTTGTGCCCGTCCGAGGGGTGACATGATTACATTGGATGACACTCGTAGGGTAATGGTTCATGGTATGTATGACGCCATAAGTCATCATAAGTCGTGGCACCATGCATACCAATACCATGAACTGGTTAAAAGGAGTTAGCAAACCAGTTAAGATACAAATATATGTGAGAGTAAGCACTTTGTGTTGGTCAATTTTGGATCTAATGATATTTTACTTAGCAAAACCAAATCTCTTAACTACGTGAAGTGAAAGGACCGAGATGGTAACCTAGAGGGGGGGTGAATAGGTTTCTATAAATTTTACTTTTCTTTTCACAAGTTTTAGGCTATGCGGATAAATAAGATGTGCCTTACAACTAGATGAAACAACCTATATGATGCAATACAATACTTCAAGCACGAAGGCTATCACAAATATAGCAACAATAGTGAAAGAGCTCGGATAGAAATAACCGAGGCACGCGGAGACGAAGATATAACCCGTGTTCCTTCTCTTGAGAGATAAGTACGTCACGTTGGAGAGATGCGGGATACCACGAAGGACACCCGAGCGCCACGAAGGCTCACCTTCTTCTCCTTGAGCCTCTTCCACGAAGAAAGAGCTCAATCCACTATTGGTAGGCCTTGAGGCGGCCTCTGAACCTTTACAAGCTTTCCCGAAGCAAGAATCACAACCCGGAAGCTTCCGGGCGACCCTAGCCGCCTAGGGTTTCAACAAAACCCAAGAGTAACAAGCAAATTGATGAACTCGAGGGGGAATCACTTTTGGCTCGGTGGAATCAAAGATCTAGACCTCCTCTTGGTTTTCACCAAAGGGATTTGAGTTTGAGTGGAGGGTTAGAGAGATATTGAAGCTTTTGGAGTCAACAACAATGGAGGAGAGAGAGTTTAGCCTTTTTCGTGTTTGGAAATGGTTGACTTACCTCTTGGAGAAGAAGAGGTGGGCTTATATACTTGTCCATTAAAATCTGGCTGTTATGCAGGAAAACTGGTCCACCCGGTATGGATTCCGGTTTGCACCGGACTGTGTACCGGATGGGTCCGGAATGAATTCCGGAGTGCAAACCGGCTAGTCCCTGGACTCGCCCGGTTTGCACTCGGAATTGATTCCGGGTCCATCCTGTACCAGATCCGGTATATACCGGATTCCATACCGGATGACCAGTTTCCTGAACATGGCCAATATTTCAAGATACAGATATATTAAACTTTCTCATATTTTGTGGAGGCTTTAGGAGGTGTATGGAAAGGGATATGAAATAGAGTTGCAAGAGTTCATCCCCAATGAAAACAACAAGTTACCCCTCTTAATAGTGCGGTGATCCTATTGACTCAAGAAGTAAATAGAGAAAGATATAAATAACACCGTCACTTGATCATCCAAAAATGGGGGGGCTCCAATCTCCAACCATCATCATACGAGCGGACTAAAACCTGATAATACACTTTAGAGATAGCATTAGTCCTCACTAACTCGAGTGTCATCTTAACCAAAATCTTAAGAAGGGACATGCCCTTTCAATCTCCCCCTTTTTGGTTGAAGATGACAAACGAGTTAGAGCTCAAAAATAAGGAATATAAACTCTTGAGAGATTTCTAAAGTGTATAGAGAAAGCTCCCCCTAAATGTATGCACTTGGTAGAACTTAGCTTTTGAATGCAAAGTGCATAGAGATTAACATATGGAGAGCTCCCACTATATTCTTTAGAAATAACAAGAGGTGATGCAAAGTGAGGATCAGGAGTGAGAGATCAACTTTGCAAACACAAGCTAGAGAGTGAGCAAGAATAACAAAACATATGAGTACTCACTAGCTTGGTGTGTGCGACATAAACAAGATGTGTAAACAAAATAGCACTACACATGGATAACTTGTAGAAGATAAACATTTAGGGCAACCAACATAGATATCCATGGATAATAAACTCACACTTGTCCAAAGCATGTCCAACACACACAACCATAGAACATAGTCTTACACAAGATATGATAATAAGGTAATAGGACAAAGTAGACACAAGCCAAAGAGAACCAAATCCAACAAACGAAGGCTTGTGACAACAAAGGCAAATCCAAGGGCTCCCGCACAACCTAATAAGAGCTCAAACATCTTCTCCCCCTTTAGCACCGAAACACCAAAAAGGGATAAGAGCGAGATACTAACGAACCCAACCACTCCTAGAACTGAGCATCTTAGTCCGCGTCATCATCATCAACATCAACACTGCCACCTGCATCACCAGAAGTACCCCAAGCAGTCCAAGAGAAAAAGTCATCAACTGGAAGTCCTGCATAGGAATGTCCACGAACGGTGTACGAGCTAAAACGGGGCCATCAACAACTGAGAACCCTGCGGCCCTTCTGTCGTCATTCTAAATACGGCGACTCTCCTTTGCAACCTCCTGAGCATTGTGACTGTAGGCGCGGGCATCACTGCAAGATGAGAACATAGAAGTGAAGAACTTCGTGATGCCACTCTTCTTCTTCTTGTACATAGGACGGGCTGAGGAGCTAGCACCAGGAGCAAAGGAGGGATCATGTTGTTGCTTAGTGCGAGCCTCAAGAGGAGGAAAGCCCGCAGGAGTAGGACCGTCCACAGCAGTAATGGCATGCATCTCATGCCTAAACATCTCTTGCCCATGGGCAACCTTCCTGAAGTAGAGTGTAATAGCATGAACCTTCCTAAATAGACAGTGCAATAGAATTGCTTCACCAAATCTGGCATGACATTAGGAGAGTGAAGACACACAGCATCCCGCAGGTTCATCTTCTCAAGGGTACTCCGCACATAAGGGAAATCCTTCTCATGAAGAGAGAAGTGCTCAAGATTAAGAGACTTTTGCGGTACCCAAGACTTCCTGGAGCTGAAAATAGCATACACATGCTCCCACTGAAGCTGCTGAGTGCGAGTCCAGAACCTAGTATCCCCAGGGTTAGTTCTTTCCTTGGCAAAGTAGGGATTTCTCACACGAAAGACCTTCCAATCGCTAACAGCCATACTCTTCATATTGCCAGTGAGCACAATCTTCGTCTCATCCTCAGAATCAGAAACATCCGCAGCCCCATCAGACTCTTCTTCTGGAACAAAATCCTCAGAGGGGTGGCCACGGTCAATAGAAGAGCGACCACGACCATGACTGTAGGCAGTACAGGAGGCTGGCAGTGGAATGTTGGAAGTCCTTGACGGGTTCGTCTTCTTGCTTGACACTTCAGCATACTTGCCCTTGCGACGCCTCTCATGCGTCTCGATACGGTCACGGCTGTCACCTGTGAATTACAGCATAGTTGCGAGCATGGGGATAAGTGAACAAGTCACAGGAAGGAAGAATAGGTGCAATGAATAGATGTGTCAAGATTTGAACAAAATTTCGAGTTCAGTTCATCAGCCGTTACCCGGATCTGGTACCGGACGGATCCGGTAGCAGGTTCGGTATACACCGGAATCTATACCGGGTGCAGAATTTTTTTCGAAATCTTAGCTAAATGCTTGAACTCGATTACATATACTCATTGCAACTAAACAAAGGCAGGAATTCTTGAGCAACATGACCTTGAGTAACAAATATAAGGTAAGAGAGAGGAGGAGGAGAGATACCGGAGGACAAGGTGGAGGGAAAGAAAAACCCTTTCGTAGAGATCCTCCCCTCAAGGAGGAGAGGCAAAGGAGGGCCGGACCGGAGCCTCCGGGCGGCGGGAGATGCTCCCGGAGGTGGAGGAGATGAAGGTGGCGGTGGCTGGGGGCGGCTCGGGTCGGGGGCAATGAAAGACAAGAGGTAAACGAATGCCTCCCCGACCCGGATAAGAACGGTTAAAAAACCGACCCCGTCCGGTATGGATCCCAGTGTGCACCGGGTTGGGTACCGGATGGGTCCAGAATTGATTCGCGGGTGCATACCGGGTGGCCTCTGGACTCAACCGGTTTGCCCCCAGAAATTCATTCCGGACCGATCCGGTACCAAATCTGGTGTATACCGGATTCCATACCGGGTCACCAAAACTCCTCCAAATCAATAGAAATCAAGATGACTTGTGCATAGAGTGAATAGATGGGCAAGGTAGACAATAGAGATGCAAGGTAAGAGGTAAAAATGTTCTACACATGTTTCTTGGAAAAGAGAGCGAAACCAAAAAGCAACAAGTAACAGGTTTCGAACTAAATAAAATGCAAATCCAATAAGCCGAAAGATAAAAACACCAAATATGAGAGGCAAGTTGGCGGGGGATTTCTCCCCCTATGTTAGAGCACAAATATCATTGGTACCGCGAAGAGACATTCTTGGGTCCATTTGATATTAGATCTTTATGATATATCGCACATAGGTATGCATCATCCCAAGATATGGTAAGATGCTATCCCTACATATGCGGTGCACCTAAACAAGATAACAAGCTAGTAAAGAGAATAGTGCAAGTAGATCAATCCAAGTTTTTAGGATCAAGGATACTGAGTTCTCCTCTCAATTGAACGAACCGGGCTTCATCCAAAGGCTTAGTGAAAATGTCCGCCAATTGGTCATTGTCCCCACATAAGTAAGGGAGATGTTACCATTTGCGACATGATCACGTAGGAAGTGATGGCGAATGTCAATATGTTTGGTTCGAGAGTGTTGGACGGGGTTATGGGAGATCTTTATTGCGCTTTCATTGTCGCATAGAAGAGGCACCGAACCAAGAGAGACACCATAGTCAAGCAAGGTTTGCCTCATCCACAACAATTGAGCGCAACAAGATGTCGCGGCGATGTATTCGGCTTCACGGTGGATAGGGAAATGGAGTTTTGTTTCTTGGATGACCAACTCACCAATGACCGGCCAATAAAGTGGCAAGCCCCGGAGGTAGACTTCCCATCTACTTTGTCACCTTCCCAATCGGAGTCCGAATAGCCATGGAGAGGAAAAGTAGATCCCTTTGGGTACCAAAGCCCGAGAGTTGGAGTGAGAACAAGGTACCTAAAAATCCGTTTGACCGCCACAAGTTGGCTCTCCTTTGGAGCGGATTGAAAACGAGCACACATTCCAACACTAAACATGATATCCGGTCTAGATGCACAAAGATAAAGCAAAGAGCCAATCATAGAACGGTATACCTTTATGATTGCATCCTTCTCCTTCTTACATGCCCCTAGTTGTGAAGGGGATCGCAGGCAGAAAAAAATTCCTAGCAACGATATCCTTAAACTAGCCAAGATCTACACTATGCAGATATAGAAGTACGGCGGAGATCAGAATACATACCCTCGTAGACCGAATAGCGGGTATTACGCTCCCGCACAAGCGTTGACGACGAAGGCGACGTAGCCGACCTCTAGGTCGCGAAGAACTTGGCGCGACGAAGACAACAAAGATGACCTCGAGGTCGTGTGGAGGAAGTAGGCCTCCGAGCACCGCTAGCGCAGCACCTCGCAGGGTGTTACACACATACGGTGGAGACGACGGCCTCTGAAGCTCCAGTCTAGGACGAGCAGCGGAAGACTTGGACCGGAACACCAGTAGAGCGGTAGCTGGCTATGGTGGAGAGAGAACTCTCATCCTCCTCGGTGCAACTCCGATAAAGGGAATCACGAGATCGAGGAGAAATCGATAATTAATTGGATGAATTAAAAGGCCATGGGTGCCCCTTCTTATATAGGCTCCCGGGGGGAGCCAACCTCCCTAGCCAGGCAATGTGGGACTATCCCACATGCCTTGGTGCGGCTAGGGAGCATGCGCCGGCCCTAGGTGGGCCCCATTTGGCCCACCTAGGCAAGCCCTCCCTCAATCCGAAGCCCTGGGGGGACTCCCCCCCTATGGGCCTTCTTTCCACTAGAAGGCCCATTTAGGGAAACCAGCCTTTAAATTTTTGAAAATAAATATATAAAATCGTATTTAATCATTAATTACACTAATTAATATCAAACATATTATATATAATTTATTCTAGCTCCGAAAACTATTTCGTCGCTGCCCGATCTCCATCGGACCATTCCCGGGACATTCCCGGTGATCTCTTTCCTTTCCGGTTGTTTTGTCGAAACCCCTTAAATGTGTTACCCTAGCGGTTCGATATAATAACAGACATGATCGAGACTCCTCTCCGATCAATGACTAACTCGTAGGCCTGGACCCCATGAATTAATCCCTGTGATATAACAAACGACTTTCATCTATCAAACCTGGACGTCTAGTCGTAAACCTTTTTCCATAGCGATACTTAGCGTGTCCGAGCATCATTCTCATATATCTCCATACCTAGCATGATCTCGTTACCGACATCGCTATCTTCTACTCGTCTATGAAATTATGTCAGCTGGTGACCTAGTCACATGTTTGCAAACTCATTTGACATAATCTCACCGAGTGGGCCCTAGAGTATCTATCCGGCTATGCGGACTGACAAATCCCGCTGTTGACCCCTCGTCTCAACTACCCCCTTCTGATACCCAAAAGTATCGTTATTGTCACACTAAATAAGATATGACGTTTGGTGCAATCAAAGTATCTTCCAGGAATAACAATAAGAGTTGGTCTCACGGTCTTAAGGCGTAATGACTATGTCCTATAAATACTGGGTATGTCCATCACATCGTTACACCTAACGATATGACTTCCATTGCCGGCCGGCACCATGCCCTATGATCGAGCCCTATGATCGGAAAAGCTCGATCATCAATCGCGCAACGAAACTAGTCTTAGTAGAGGCTACTAGGGACTTGGTTGTTTATCTACCACACATGTATTAATGTTTCCTCTTAATACAGTTATAGCATGGTATAAAACATATAATGAACAATTGGGATATTGTCAATAAACTATGTTTATTAAGTGCCTCTAGGGCATATTCCCTTCAGTCTCCCACTTGCACTAGAGTAACACTTAATCTAGTTTACAACTTGGTAAAAACTCAACACCCATAGCATCTTGGTGCCTGCTCGCCTCGTGGAAGAGGAATACAGTCAATAGATCTCACACATTGAGACCTATATGTGCTTCGCAACACTTCTATGTCACCTAGTTTGACATCATCCCGTATCTTACGATGACGGTGAAATATATCCTAGTGGATGGAGTGAGACTCAAACATTCGCGTAGCATGGGCCTTAAAAGTTTAATAGATCTATTAAGGAGACCACATACGCTCGGAAAACTGCTCAGTCCAATCACACTTGCTACTTCTGAAGTTGCCATATATTTCTATACCTATGTAGATTATGCGACAGTGCATACATATGCGACTTCGCAAACTAACCATGTCTTTCTTCAAAATAAAGGACATCTCCTATGAGATTTCTAGTCGTATGGGTCAGTGTCATAACTTGCATCATCGTAACCGCTTTACGGCAAGTTGTCTTTCCACTCTTACCCTTTACTAGAAAACATATCTTCAGTTATCATAGACACTGAAAAATATACTTAACGTTTGTTCATTGATCCACACAAGGATCACTCTAGAACCTGTTCTTCAACCAAGAACTCGGGTCGCACCAAGTCGAGCTTTCAGTATGATAGCATCAATGTCTGATACATAGATAATGTTGAACATCATTTGCTATTACTGAAAATGCCAAGATAAACCTAATAATTTACCTAGTCATAGAAGTAAGAACCTATTTCTTCGCTTGTTCTATTCTGAAACACTTCAGAATCTTAACTTAGAAAATATTCCGACTTAATGTTATTAAGCCCCTTACGATCTATACAATTATAAATCGGATGCCTTATACTCCCAACTTCATTTCATAGAAAATTTAATCACTTAAATAATATTTTACACTCTACTAGAGGATCTGTGTCATTTAGTATGTCGTTACATACAAAATCACAAATGACACCTAGCTCCCACTCAAATATGCCTTCCGCATATAAGATCAAGGAAAGCTACTTAGCTCCTACTCAAATATGCCTTCCGCATATAAGATCAAGAAAAGCTACTTTGCTCCCACTCACTTCTTTGCAAATGCAGGTTTCTTCAACTATTTTGGACAACTCCAAAATCGTTTGATCACATTATCAAAGTGAAGATTCCAGCTCCGATATTCTTGCTTCAGCCCATGAATGGACAACTGAAGTTTGCATATATGTTTAGCATCCTCGGGATTACAAACCATTATTGTACTGATTACAACTCTTTCTTAATGACACTATTAAGAAACATGGTTTTCTTATCCATCTATCAATTTCTCATTCGAAATTATAGTAATTGCTAAATGACCCGGAATAGATTTAGGCTTCGCCACTTGAGACAAAATCTCATTGTGGTCAACTTTTGAATCTGTCGGAACTGTTTCACGACAAATCGATCCTTATCAATGTCTACTCTCTCATGAAATTCCATATTCTGTTAACATCCTAGATGCCATCAAGAAGATCTCCCAAGTCAATACCTGGTAATCGTACATGGATTTTATTTCGGATCATATATGACTCATAGCCATTTCTCGGACTTAGGTCCACCATCTCGTCTTCGTAGTTCGTAGGTCTGTCATATTTCATTAATATGACCTTCATAACAAGATTGTCATAATACACAGTGTGGAACACAACCTCGTACGCCTACGTTCTTAGTATGAGCTCAGAGCATCATGATCTTGTATCATCAGCTTTTTTCAAGCTGTGGAGCATCACACCGAAAACACTTTCGGTTGCGCCACTCTGATGTCTGGAGAGAAAGTTCATCAACTTTGTCTTGCTCTACTTTCTTTATCACGTATACCCTTGGACAAGAAAATATTTCTTTCACAAGGTATATCCCGACAACGATCTTGCCTATGTCGTGAGACATGTACCCAACTAACTCTTTAGGTATGGTACACTACAAAGATTAATCAATTTTAGGTTTGATCACATCGAAACACTAAATTGTTGAAACAACAATCCAGGCTAAAAGCCACGCCATTACTCATATGGTATCGTCTCCATGTATTCAAATGGTTTCCCTATTATCTAACGTGAATGTTGCGTTTCTACCATACGACTCTAATGATCACAATAATTCGGTAAGGGATTTATTTACCTCACACTATCCGATATGGTGCAATTACGACGTCCTAACATACCATAACACTTTGGTGTTCCATGCGACGTAATTTGTGGAACTATTCTCACAAGTCTTCCAATGATGTGCCAACATTATAACTCAAATCTTTATTTTCTCGATCTGTATCACGTATCACAGGAATTTGATTTTCTTGTTAAATTTATTTCCTACTTCATTCTGAACTTGTTTGATCGAATCAAAATTCCAGACTAACATTCCCTGAGTGGATATCCATATATCTACTCGGAATATTCATGAAATCTATGAAATAAAGACTTCCACTACACGTTAAAGTACTTCATTGATTCACATACATCGATATGCACGATTCTCAACAAGCTATACTCAAAACGTTCAGTGAAGTTCACAAAATAAAGGTCTCCACTACCCGTCAATTACTTCATTGAACCACATACATCTATATGCATGACTATCAATAAGTTGTATGCCCGTTTTCTGAAAACGGTGTCTTAGTTATTTTGCAAGTGTCAAAAGATCAAATCTAAGTACTTGTAGATCCATCCGGTATGGAGCTAATTCATTCACTATAACATTGGCATGAATTAAACGGTAGTGCCACACATATGTGGTGTCTTTATTAAGTTTGTATCCTTTGGCATTAATATTATGAATGTGGGAGCTTCTACCATCTAAATTCAAATCGGCATATGATCATTACTTCATAAATATAGAACAACGAATGTGTCACTAACATATATGAACAATTGTCTCACAAGAGGAGGCACACTTATAACGATCATACTAACATGCAATCATAAAGAATTTATTCAAATGGTAGATCTAGAGGGAGAGTGTCTATGGCCATCACAACAATTTGTCTGCCATTATCAACACGCAATGTCGCCTCATCCTTTCAAGCTACTCAAGCAGTAAACCTGGTTTTCATAAAACATGACAAGTATCAAGAACTTAGTCATTACTGCGAGTACTTGCTTAGGTAAAACATTCATATTATGTATATCATATATACACCATCATCATTGATGACTTCCGGCGATTTGTTTGATTTTCTTGATACTTTCAACGTAATCAAGAACCATGAAGGTGAACGATTCCCCTTGCATGACATAGTCTATGACATAGCATTTGCACTTGGGAACGACGTCTGTCATCCAGTGATCGAGCTGAGCGAGGCGTCTCAATGTTCATTAAGTATGACCATATGTCATCAAGTATGACCAATGTCATCAAGTATGACTGCCACGTGCTCCTTCAATGTGTGTATTCTCTTCCATCTTGGTTGAGAAGACAATCAGTCAACGTACTGATAAACTTCATCAACCCAACTTTAGGGGTACCCCGAGTTTAGCGACCATCTCATATGTTCGCGATCTAATAACTCGTACCCACCGTTGGTTCTCTATGGCAGAGATCACATCATGCACTGGACTATGATGATATCATCCGCAGAAAACCTGATAATCCAAATTATCTTTTGTTAGCGGAATCTCCGGGTTTATCTCCTAGCGGGTATTGTATCACAAAGAGCTAACGATTTAAACAAGGAGTATCCTCAAGCTAAAGTATAAAACTATGAAGTTTGGACCCAACCTTTTAAGTTTCTCAATCGCAGGAATGCACCTAATTTGAAAAGATGCTATTACATTGGTTAATATCTACAAAGGTTTGCAAAACAGACTTTGTTCATTTTATTTTGAGTTCTAGTATTTTAGAAAATAACTATCCGAACTCCCACTAAAAACGAACATCCCTCCTGGTCGTTTAAGCGATTACACAACCCCTCATCGTCAGAGCCGGCAACACAACTTCAAGGGTAGACAATTATCAATCACAACAACTCTGTGACTCATGCTCGACCTTTCGGCCTCCGTGTTCCGAGACCATATCTACATATGCTAGGCTCGCCACAATAACCTCCACGAAACGGTTGTGCAACATGGCTTACACCCACTGTATGCGAACGACGATATGTCTGACACCTGATCGTCACGGCCTGCCTCATAACATAGAACTTTCTTGGTGGCGCTCGTTGGAGGAAGAACACTGGTGGTATTTTGAAGGGATCATCTTATATATAACTACCGCCGCGTAACTAATATATATAATCACACAATATAAGATGCACACAAAACATCAAATGTAATGTGATGTGATATAGTCCATTGCGCCATGGTCTTCTTGGCGCCCGCAGTTCATAAACAATTTAATAAACCTAACTTGACCATATCACATTGCCCCTGCAAAACAAAGTTAGACGCTTGTACTTTATCTTTTGCCTATTTTACGTGGCTTGGGGTTGTCGTAAATAGAACCGCTTCATACCTACGAACCTGTGACCACAACAACGATCCAATAATTGCATGTTTAAGCATCCCTTTCGGGCCCTCCATTGAAAACGCAAGACCAGCTAAAGAGAGAGACAGACACCCGCCAGCCACATATACGGTACAAGCCGTATGTCAGTAGTGGAACCAGTCTCGCGTAAGCGTACGCGTAAAGTCGGTCCGGCCGCTTCATCAACTCGATGCCGCTGGAATCACAAGTGCACGCTAGAGGGTAGCAAATAACAGGAACGGTGCCCCCGTGAAGAACACGGGTTCTAACAGCGTACAGTTATATCTACGATAGATCGGCTCTGATACCACTGAAAGGGATCGCAGGCAGAAAACAAAAAAAAATCCTAGCAACGATATCCTTAAACTAGCCAAGATCTACACTATGCAGATATAGAAGTACGACGGAGATCGGAATACATACCCTCGTAGACCGAATAGCGGGGATTACGCTCCCGCACAAGCGTTGACGACGAAGACGACGTAGCCGACCTCTAGGTCGCGAAGAACTCGGCGCGATGAAGACGACAAAGATGACCTCGAGGTCGGGTGGAGGAAGTAGGCCTCCGAGCACCGCTAGCGCAGCACCTCGCAGGGCGTTACACACATACGATGGAGACGACGGCCTCTGAAGCTCCAGTCCAGAACGAGCAGCGGAAGACTTGGACCGGAACACCAGTAGCGCGACAGCGGGCTATGGTGGAGAGAGAACTCTCATCCTCGTCGGCGCAACTCCGACAAAGGGAATCACGAGATCGAGGAGAAATCGAGAATTAATTCGATGAATTAAAAGGCCATGGGTGCCCCTTCTTATATAGGCTCCCGGGGGGAGCCAACCTCCCTAGCCAGGCAATGTGGGACTATCCCAGATGCCTTGGTGCGGCTAGGGAGCATGCGTCGGCCCTAGGTGGGCCTCATTTGGCCCACCTAGGCCAGCCCTCCCTCAATCCAAAGCCCTGGGGGGACTCCCCCCCCTCATGGGCCTTCTTTCCACCAGAAGGCCCATTAAGGGAAACAAGGCTTCAAAAATTCGAAAATAAATATATAAAATCATATTTAATCATTAATTACACTAATTAATATCAAACATATTATATATAATTTATTCTATCTCCGAAAACTATTTCGTCCCTGCCCGATCTCCATCGGACCATTCCCGGGACGTTCACAGTGATCTCTTTCCTTTCCGGTTGTCTTGTCGAAACCCCTTAAATGTGTTATCCTAGCGGTTCGATATAATAACAGACATGATCGAGACTCCTCTCCGATCAATGACTAACTCGTAGGCCTGGACCCCATGAATTAATCCCTGTGATATAACGAATGACTTTCATCTATCAAACCTGGACGTCTAGTCTTAAACCTTTTGTCATAGCGATACTTAGCGTGTCCGAGCATCGTTCATAGATATCTCCATACCTAGCATGATCTCGTTACCGACACCGCCATCTTCTACTCGTCTATGATATTATGTCAGCTGGTGACCTAGTCACATGTTTGCAAACTCATTTGACATAATCTCACCGAGTGGGAGTATCTATCCGGCTATACTGACTGACAAATCCCGCTCTTGACCCCTCGTATCAACTACTCATTTCTGATACCCAAAAGTATCACCGTTATTGTCATACTAAATAAGATACGACGTTTGGTGCAATCAAAGTATCTTCCAGGAATAACAATAAGAGTTGGTCTCACGGTCAAAGGCGTAATGACTACGTCCTACAATATGGGTATGTCCATCACATCGTTCAACCAACGACATGACTTCCATTGTCGACCGACGCCATGCCCTATGATTGGAAAACCTCGATCATCAATCGCGCAACGAAACTAGTCTTAGTAGAGCCTACTAGGGACCTGGTTGTTTATCTACCACACTTGTATTAATGTTTCCGCTTAATACAGTTATATCATGGTATAAAACATATAATGAACAATTGGAATATAACCAATAAACTATGTTTATTAAGTGCCTCTAGGGCATATTCCCTTCAAGTTGTCCATTAGTCGCCATGGGCATCTTTGCAATAGATGCACCAACCATATTAAACTTCTTGAGCATGTCCTTCACATATTGTTCTTGAGAGATGAAGGTTGCTTCTTCTAGTTGTCTCACTTTGAATCCAAGGAAATACTTCAACTCTCCCATCATGGACATCTCAAATTTCCTAGTCATCAACTCGGAGAAAGCTTTGTTATGGCGTTCAAATGAACCACCGAAAATGATATCATCAACATAGATTTGGCATATGAAAATATCACCACCCTTAAACCGCTTGGTAAAAATGGTGGAGTCGACTTTCCCAATTTCAAACCCATCCTTGAGTATAAAATCCCTAAGGTGCTCATACCAAGCACGTGGACCTTGCTTGAGGCCATAGAGCGCCTTATGGAGTTTATACACATGGTTGGGGAATTTGGGGTCCTCGAAACCCTGGGTTTGTGCAACATATGCCTCCTCTTTCAAAGGACCATTAAGAAATGCACTTTTCACATCCATTTTATAAAGCTTGAATTCATGAAAAGAGGCAAATGCAAGCAAGAGACGAATAGCTTCAAGGCGTGCCACGGGCGCAAAGGTGTCATCAAAATCCATACCTTCTATTTGTGCAAACCCTTGCGCCACTAACCTTGCCTTGTTTCGAATGACGACTCCATTCTCGTCTTGCTTGTTCTTGAAAACCCATTTGGTTCCAATGACGTTGATCCTATGATCTTGTGGTTTATCCACGACTGACCATACTTCATTGCGGGTGAAGCACTCAAGTTCTTCTTGCATAGCCATGATCCAATCGGGGTCTTTCAAGGCCTCTTGTACCTTAATAGGTTCAAAACGAGAGATAAACGAGTGATGCTTGCTAAAGTTGGCTAAGTGTTTTAACTTTCTACGAGTGCGTACTCCCTTTGATATGCTTCCAAGTATCTTGTTGACTTGCATCCCACTTGCTTTTCTTGTGGCTTTGATGTTTCTTGTGATGCCCTTGTAATCATCAAACTCTCCTTTTAGACGTTCTAGTTCTTGAGGCTCAACTTGAGCTTGATGTTGAGAGCTAGGTCCATCTTGTTCTTCTTCTTGAAAAAGGTCAAGGAGTTGGGGGCTTGGCGTTTGATCTTGGACATGATTCTCTTCGTGAGATTCTTGTTGAACTTGTGGTGTAGTTGGTGGCTCCTCTTGTGTTGAGTTTGAATCTTCTTGAGTTGAGCTAGGCTCCACTTGAGTTGAGTCATTCTCCATGGGGGTTGAGCTTGGTCCTTCTCCATTAAAGGCTTGATCTTGATTTTGAGCTTGATGAGCCTAATGAGGCAAGATGTGCCCAATGCCCATTGCCTTAATGACTTGAGAAGGATCTTCATCACCTACATCACGTGAAACAACTTGTTCCTTTTGGGAGCCATTATTCTCATCGAAGTCCACATCACAAGATTCTTCAATCCTTCCCGAGGAACTATTGTAGAATCTATAGGTGTGGGAATCCAATGCATATCCAACAAAAATACCCTCAATAGTCCTAGATTCGAATTTACCAAGCCTCTCTTTCTTGTTCTTGACGAAGCATTTGCATCCAAAGACGCGGAAGTACTTGATGTTGGGCTTGTTCCCGGTGAGAAGCTCGTAGGCGGTCTTGTTGTGGAAGGAGTGGAGGAAGAGCCGATTTGTAGCATGAACGGCGGTGGCAATGGCTTCACCCCAAAAGTTGTAGGGTGAATTGAATTCATTCAACATAGTTCTTTCCATCTCAATGATTGTCCGGTTCTTCCTCTCCACAACACCATTTTGTTGGGGTGTGTAAGGTGAAGAGTATTGATGCTTGGTACCTTCCCAATCAACAAAATCTTGAATGGTGTCGTTCTTCAATTTGGTGCCATTGTCGGTTTGAATTTCCTTGATCTTCTCATCATATTGACGTTGAGCTTGTGTGGCAAAGTCGATAAGCATTTTTGGGTCTCATCCTTGGACTTTAGGAGAAATACCCAAGTGTACCTTGAGAAGTCATCGACAATCACAAGACCAAACTTCTTCCCGCCAAGAGTGTCATAGTTGGAAGGCCCAAAGAGATCCAAATGAAGGAGCTCCAATGGCCTAAAGGTGGTGAGGATGTTCTTGGAGGGGTTAGCCTTGCCCTTTTTCTTCCCGACTATGCATGCACTACACACACGATCTCTTTCAAAGTCAACATCGGTTAGTCCAATAACATGATCATCTTTTAGGAGTAATTTAAGATTTCTCATGTTGACATGGCCTAGCCGGCGATGCCAAAGCCAACCCTTGTCAACCTTGGCCATTAGGCATAGTGAGGAAGAGGGGTTCTCTTGCGAGAAATCAGCCACATAAAGACCGTCCTCAATATGCCCAACAAAGACCAATTTGAGATTATCACTCCTAAAGACCATCACCTTATCTTTAGTAAAATAGCAATCATAACCAATGTTTGTAAGATTATTGATGGAAAGTAAGTTATAACCAAGGGATTCAACAAGCATGACATTTCGAGAGACACGTCTTTCGTGATTGCCACCTTGCTGTATCCCAATACCTTTTGCTTTGTATTATCTCCAAAGTGATGTAGGAGGTGCGGTTTACATCATCAATGAAACTCACAAGCAACTCCTTTTCTTCGGTCATATGATGAGTGCATCCACTATCAAACACCCATTTAGGGCCACCAGAGAGATATCCCTACACACAATCAATTCTTGGATTTAGGAACCCATTTAGGAATGGGTTCCTTGGCATTAGAAACAAGAGATTTGGGTAACCAAATCGAGTATCATCTAAAAGCATTGCGAGGACCAATAAATTTAGCATAAACATCTCCTCTTGTGTCCTTACACAACACATAAGATGGGTTAGCTTTTCCTGTGGAAAGTTGGTAAGAATTTGCCTTATGGACACTTTCTTCAACCACAACTTTCTTGCATTTGCCAACCTCCTTGTGTCCTTCACGCACAAAGCTAACATACTTAAAAGGATTGGCCTTCTCCTTACCATTCTTCATTGTGATGTACCCAAGTCCTTGATGTGGAGCTCTCATCTTTTGTTTAGCAAGAATCCCATTTAGAGTCTTATCACCTTGACTAGATATGAGACGTTCCTTCTCAAGTTGCACCTTCAACTTCTTATTTTCCTCAACAAGTGAGACTTGACCATTCAAGGGGTTAGAAGTACTAGCAATATTTTCAACAATAATGGGAGCACTTGAAGAACCAAGAGACTTGTCATAAGTAGCTCGAAGTTGATCATACTTCTCCTCAAGTTCATGAACTCATCCTTGATAAGCTTATGGGCATTCTCAAGATGTTCAAGATCCTTAGTGAGAGAGGCATGAGCAACCTCAAGTTTCTTTTTAGATGCATCAAGTACTTGAGACATTTCAAGTGCCCTATGAATAGAGTCAACATCTTTAGCTTTGTCAATCTTATAAGTTTCCAATTGTTGAGATAGAGTAAAAGAGTTATTGTTTTCATTAGTGAGCTCTTGCTTAAGGAGATTGAATCTCTGTCTCCCATCATCAATATGGGATTCAAGTTCCTCAATGGTATCGTCACGTGAAGAGACGGTGTCCATTAAGTACTCGAATTGAGATAAAGCATCACCACGTAGGGGGGCACATAACTTTATGCAAAGCAAGCATCCTAGCATTTCCATCCTCATCAATATTGTCTAACTCATGAGAAGGTAAATGTGGCTTAGCATTAAACATGGGAGCATTTGAAGGAGTAGGCACATTTGGTCCCTTTGCCATGAGGCATTTTTCGGATTTCTTCTTGGAGGTAGAGGTGTAGTCTTTGGTGTAGTCGTAGGGGAGAGAGGGCCCAAGTCCACGCTCCAACTTGGCTACTTCATCTTGATCATCCTCGTCCCCCTTTGTCAATCTTGCCATGAGACACTTATTGGAGGGAGATGCGTAGTCCTTGGTATAGTCATATGTGAAAAAGGAGTCGGGCTTAGCATGAGCTAAACCGGCTACTCCAACTTGCGCATCTTCCTCTTTCTCCTCATCATCGGACATGTACTCAACCCCAACAAAAGCCTTGCCTTCTCTTCTCTTCTTGATGGGGTTGGGGAGGAGCTTCTTCCTTGCCTCCTTGTCATACTTACTCTTCTCTTTTCTCATAGGGACACTTATCGGAGAAGTGACCTGGTTGATCACAATTGTAGCAATTCCTTCTTGTGTTCTTTGGGAGGCTTCCATTATTGTTCATGAAGTTCTTGCCCCACTTCCTAGCAAAGAAGGCAAGATCCAACTGTACCTCACTCGTTGAAGTCATCTCTTCAAGCTCAACTTCTTCTTCATATTCTTCCTCAACAACACGAGTCGCCTCGGCCTTCAAATCAAGGTTGGGAGAGTTCATGGCCCGCACAAGTTGTCTTGTTTCGTTTCCTTGATCAACCATAGTTTGGTTGGCAATGAAGAAGGAGATAAGATCATCCGGAGACACAGCCTTCTTGGCATCCAAGACTTGCATCATGAGAGCCATTTTCTTGTCATCGGGAGCAATTACTTGACAAATCTTGTTCTTGATAAACTCATCATTCACATCAAACCCATCATTGTATTTGTCACACCCAAGGCCTTGGATATGTACGCGAAGAACGTCAAGTCTTGAGTAGGCATCTCTAAGGTTCTCTCCATCCTTGATCACAAACAAATCCATCTCCCTCTTCGCATATTCATAGTTGGTCTTTTGGGTGATGGATGATCCTTCTTGAAGAATCACAACTCTATCCCACAACTCCTTGGCGGACTCAATGCGTTGGACTTGATTGTAGAGACTTTTTGGAAGAGCACACTGAATCTTGTCACGGGCCGTGGAATTGAGTTTCCGAAGTACCCGTTCATTAGGTGTCAAGCTATTTGCATCCATGGGCACAAAGCCTTGCTCAACAATGTCCCAAAGCTCCTCGCACATACTGCGAAGATAAGATTCCATAGAAGATTTCCAAAAGGAAAAGTGAGTTCCATCATACATGGGTGGGGCACCACCATTAATCAAGTTTGGCAATGAGATAGGAGGGAGAGGGTACGTGTGACCAACGGCGCCGTATGCGGAGCTAAGTTTGGTTGAGGGAGCGCTCTCCACCTTATCCTTTCCATCGCCACTAGTGCTAGTGTCGGGGAAAAGAGATATGGCGGTCAAACGCTTCTCAACTTCATTAGCCACGTATAATTCAAAGTTCTTGTTCACACGATCCTCAATGGTTTTCTGAAGGGCAGCTTCACGGGAGGCCCACTTGTCCTCCTCGGCTTTCCTTGCTAACTCCTCTTCAGAAGGATAATCCATCTCGCTCTTAAGGCGGTAAATCCCTTAGAAAGAAACCTGGCTCTGATACCAATTGAAAGGACCGAGATGGTAACCTAGAGGGGGGGGTGAATAGGTTTCTACAAATTTTTCTTTTCTTTTCACAAGTTTTAGGCTATGCGGATAAATAAGATGTGCCTAACAACTAGATGAAACAACCTATATGATGCAATACAATACTTCAAGCACGAAGGCTATCACAAATAAAGCAACAATAGTGAAAGAGCTCGGATAGAAATAACCGAGGCACGCGGAGACGAAGATATAACCTGTGTTCCTTCTCTAGAGAGAAGTACGTCACGTTGGAGAGATGCGGGATACCACGAAGGACACCCGAGCGCCACAAAGGCTCACATTCTTCTCCTTGAGCCTCTTCCACGAAGAAAGAGCTCAATCCACTATTGGTAGGCCTTGAGGCGGCCTCCGAACCTTTACAAACTTTCCCGAAGCAAGAACCACAACCCGGAAGCTTCCGGGCGACCCTAGCCGCCTAGGGTTTCAACAAAACCCAAGAGTAACAAGCAACTTTATGAACTCAAGGGGGAATCACTTTTGGCTCGGTGGAATCAAAGATATAGACCTCCTCTTGGTTTTCAGCAAAAGGATTTGAGTTTGAGTGGAGGGCTAGAGAGATCTTGAAGCTTTTGGAGTCAACAACAATGGAGGAGAGAGAGCTTAGCCTTTTTCGTGTTTGGAACTGGTTGACTTACCTCTTGGAGAAGAAGAGGTGGGCTTATATACTTGTCCATTAAAATCTGGCCGTTATGCAGGAAAACTGGTCCACCCGGTATGGATTCCGGTTTGCACCGGACTGTGTACCGGATGGGTCCGGAATGAATTCCGGAGTGCAAACAGGCTAGTCCCTAGACTCGTCCGGTTTGCACTCGGAATTGATTCCGGGTCCATCCGGTACCAGATCCGGTATATACCGGATTCCATACCGGATGACTAGTTTCCTGAACATGGTCAATATTTCAAGAGACAGATATATTAAACTTTCTCATATTTTGTGGAGGTTTTAGGAGGTGTATGGAAAGGGATATGAAATAGAGTTGCAAGAGTTCATCCCCAATGAAAACAACACGTTACCCCTCTTAATAGTGCGGTGATCCTATTGACTCAAGAACTAAATAGAGAAAGATATAAATAACACCGTCACTTGATCATCCAAAAATGAGGGGCCTCAAATATCCAACCATCATCATACGAGCGGACTAAAACCTGAAAATACACTTTAGAGATAGCATTAGTCCTCACTAACTCGAGTGTCATCTTAACCAAAATCTTAAGAAGGGACATCCCCTTTCATGAAGGCTGTTTACAAAATACATAGGTCCTTATTTTCGTCCTTGTACGCCTTGTGCAAGAATTTGAATACTATAGGGTAAACTAGCGGAGATTGGTTAGACAGGATTATTCACCGGCTTAGCTGGCGGTTTAGAGATAGGATTTTTTTACATGATTAACTGTATATATGTGCAACCTGCAATTTGTTCATGAACAATGGATCGTATGTATATATGTTATGACACTAGTCATGTAAGCTAACAAAAATGTTTATTAAGATAACTGTGCCCATCAGTCGTGTGGAAGCAGAGGTTCGAAGCCTTTGCCTCATTTTCAAAGAAAACATAACCCACGTGTTAAAAGAGCACCGCGATGAACAAACGGCTCGTCAGCAGGCCGAACACGTACTCTTTGTTCGGTATTGTTCAGCCTCTGCCGCGGCAGGCCGGTCCTAAGGGTGTACATATTAGTCGAAGTAGTCGAAGGAGACGGAAACGTGAAGAACACACACACTGAATGTAAAATGGAGTAATGGACACCTGGAATAGGCAATGGATCTATTTATTAATCTGGGTACAACTGATACGTATAACTCTTGTATGTTAACTGGTGAGAGTCGCTGATATATATATTACTAGTGGCCTAACTGGGTCAAAAGGATAAGACCCTATTAGTGGGAAAATCTTGACCAGATAAAAGTTTTTTGCTTGGCTGTTAAGGTTTCCTAACACTCCCCCTTGGGTCCATATCTCGTATTCCCTATGTCCCCAAAACTTCAAATACCTAGTGGGGAAATACTTGGAGAAAGAGCGCATTGTTATGTAAGCCTTATAACCATCAGTCGTGTGGATGCAAAGGTTAACCCACGTGTTAAAAAATCAATAAAATTTACGGGCACTAGCACCCAATGAATTTTTGATATAGAAGAAACCACCCGGGTGAGGGACCGGAAATTCTCCCCTGAGGGGGGGTCGAACCCGGACGCATTGATATAGAAGAAACCACCTGGGTGAGGGACCGGAAATTCTCCCCTGAGGGGGGGTCGAACAAACGGCTACGGCTACTTACAGCAACAAAGTCCGAAACGGAAAAAAATAATCGTGAGGAAATGAGGAATGAATTTTACAGCACCGGGGTTTCCCATAATTACTGAACAAAACTATAGAGAAATCTCACAAAGCATCAGAACATTGCACATTACTTGCTCTGTTAGGAACTGCCGGAAAACTTTCAGATACAAGCCAGACAGTCACAAGCACACGCTCACACGTGCGACAGCACCCTACACCATGGTCATCTTCTTCATCTACCTGCAACTGCAAGAGCTGCTGTCATTTGGCGTCGGCTTCGGTCCACTTGACGGTCACGAACAGCTCCCCGGACTCGACGTCGCGCAGCCGCAGCCGGGAGTCGAGCACGATCTCCCCGTCGGCGTACGTCACAAAGCTGTCTGAGAGCAGGCAGTTGTCGGCGCTCGGGGGTACTTTTCGGAGCTTGGTCTCTCCCGTTGTGAGCTTGAGCGCGCGCCGCAGCTTCGTCGCCGCTGCCAGCGGCTGCAAGTCGAGAAAGGCGTTGCCCATCTTGTCGTCGGACTTGAACCGGTCCCGGTCGAATACCTCCTGGCAAGAGCAGCGGAATCAGAGGCAGGTTGTTCAGAAAATCAGGGTAAATAAAGGTGTGCCTTGCTTGGTATCAGAAGTAAAAATCTGGTTACATGAGTAATTTTTTCTCAGGGGTTCCTGACGAGACTGTAATCTGCACTACTCGTAAATGATGGGAGAAATATCTTCTTAACAAGCACAGAACTAATGCAGAGTAGCAGATGCTGATAAAAACTCAGGATGGGCAGTTCATCAACTTTCTCCTACATGCAGACATTGTAACGCTTTTGTACAATTTCGAGACAACAAGGTCAAGTTAGCCTGGGAGGCACGATATAAAAAAAAACATGAGATTACTTGCATGTTTATTTGGAGATATACCATAAAATAAAACGATGAGCCATTTGCGGTTGCATGGCATATGCATAAGGGCAGATATTAGCACATTTGACCTCCGGGTGCACCCAGTTGGTTAGAATCAGTACACTCGGAGAGGAATGCGCTAAAAGTGTGGTTTTGCGATAGGTCTGGACAAGATTGCATAGCTTCATTTTGCCCACAACTTTAATTTTGTGACATTTGACCAAAACATGTAGTTTCAACCGGTTAAACTGTATAAAGTGCAAAAGCTAATAAAAAGGCGCCATAACTCAAAAATATGGTCAAAACATATGTCCGTAAAGTCTCACCTATAAATGGAGCAGCGAAAAATTAAATTAAGGCCACATGCTATCTATTCTTTGACTGGAGCTCCAGTCTTCTTAAGACCACACTGGATTAACTTATGGGAGTAGAGCAGTTATGCGTCTGGTTGTGGACTGGTTGTTAATAAGCACTGGTCTGTTCACACTTCATGTTAGACATGTCTTATACAAGCAATATATTAGTAGACTTAGAATCCTCGTGAAGATACCCACGACTTTTTTTCGAAAAGGGAAAAAAAACCGCCTCTATAGTAGTATTTTTTTTTCAAGGAAAGAGAGAGACGAGAAAATTCATATGATCATTAGTCGTTGCCAAAAACATTCAAAAAATCCCACGGCTTATTCAGAGATGAAGGATATTTCAAGCAAGCTGAAGGCATGTCAAACAGACATACAAAATCATATTAAACAGTCAGGTTCTTTTACTCAAAAAGAAATAGGTTGGGTGAAGAAAACTGGTAACTTACAAATTTGATGATCCCTACAGGCTCCTTGATGGAGAAGACCATCTCTTCGTTCCAAACTGGATTGAGGCAACTGTTGATGACTTTTGTCTTTGCGTTCTGTGGGATCCAAAATAACAAATGACGCAAGGTGTTAAATGTGATAGAAGGAACCTCTCCACCCATAAATAAATGCACACTTGCTTGGCAGGTTTCACAAACCAAATTATTACTAGGTCAAAGTGAGACTTTTATGTAACATGTAACATTGTCGACTGTACAACGTATAGATGTCAGTTTTTTTTAACCAGCTGCAGTACATACTATACTAGATAGATAAGATGATTCATTCAGACGAATGCAACTGAGAATTTTCTTGTTTCCTGACATGACATCATCGAGTATGCAATGTGAGAAGTATGGGTTTTGTCATTACAATACCACGCTGTTGCTGTTGAACTCTGGTGAAAATTTGAACTGTGTAGCTGTGGTCAAAACAAAAAATTATATTTGGTGAAAAAAAAGGGATACCCAACCCAAGATGAGGTCAAATTGCTTCGTAGGTGCAGGAAATAAACAACTAATCGTCTATAAAGGATGAAGAAATCTCGTTCCAAGAAGGATTAGACAACCAAAAGGTGCTCCCACCGGCCAGCCACGAAGACAAAGAAAACATGCGCGTGACTGTCATCATCACATGATTAACAAATCGGGAGTGGATTTTGGTGGCCAAGTTTGAACGAAGAAAGGTGATTGGGCTGGTAAAAAGGAAAGAGGGCATTATTAGTCAGTCTTGACAAAATGTTCAAGCAGGCAGTCAGGCAGGCGGGCAATTGTGTTTAAAAATGGTAAGCCCTTGCCTCTCCGTTCAAATGAAGTTTACTTAGGGTCGTCGCCGTCACTGAAACTAAATGGATGTAAACTAGTACTTGTTCGTTTTCGAAGTGGCTGAAGATGCATCTAGAAATTGTTCAACACAACGGGAGTACATACATGGCTAGAGGCCAACGTAAGTAATGTTGAAAGTAAGAGCAGACCACGTGCTTGGACTAGTACGCTACGACGAAGCATGGACTGTAACTGTAAGATTCTCATTCGTGAAAGAGCCTGCCTGCCTAATTAAGCTAAGCAGCAGCTTGAGCAGGCAACGGAGAACGGAGACCGACTAGCATGTAGGCTGCTGGGTAAATGTAATCAGTATCATCGGGCAAATTGAGCAGGCTGACCTTGTCTGCGAGGCGTACGACGACGTAGGGGTCGCTGGAGGTGAAGTCCCTGATGGCGAGGTTGGTGCCGTGCGCCACCAGCACCTTGAGCCTCCCCTGAGGGTGATGGCGAGAGCGAGGCTCCTCCTCCATCTTCCCGCCCGCCGGTGGGAATTTGGGATCCCTCGCTCGCTTCGTCCCTCCCTGGATGGCTGGATGAATGGAATCGGTCAGCTCCACCGCCCGTGTACAGTAACCAGGAGCACCGGAGTCCGGAGAGAGAGGGCGAGGGGGGGCTACCGGACCTTGGTCGGAGACTCTGGTTGCCTCGGTGGTCTCTCTGGTGGTGCTTGGAGGAGGTGTGTCTGCGGGAGAGGGGAGGGGATTTAAGGCTAGCTGGCAGTGGAGGTGGAATGGACTGGGTCGGTCTGCTGTCCGTATCACGCACCGCACCGGACGTGCGTGGCGGGCCTTGTGTGCTGTGCTGTGGTGTGGGTCAAATCCGCGGGGCGTGGCGGGGCTGGAGCTGGTCACGTCTGAGACCCAGTCAGTCCATCGGCAACACGATCGCGTCCACCATTTCTCCCACTCACTGGCACCATTCAGCTTAATTAAGGACGTGCTTGGTTTACTTTTGAATAGATAGATTCTGTGTCTCTCGTCATTGTCTTATGAAAAAACGTGACTTGAGCCATGTTATATGCAGCTCGTTTGATTGACTCATATATGACTGTCGAAACAGAAAACTTACCATAAGAAAGTTGTGTGGAACGTTGAGACCAAGCTACACGTCAAAGTATATCTAAAATTGTCGACTTAGTGTGACGAAATGTGATGAAATTCGTCAAAAAAACATTCAAAAGGGAACTTCAAAAATGACAAGTTACAAAAACTCGAAACCGAGCATGTGAATGGAATCTACTCGTCGACACATACCTATTTAATGATCTATTTTTTCAATCAATATTTCAAAAAAAATATGGAGGCCCTATAACTAAGTGGAGCCTTAACCGACACATCACACGTGCGATCGTTCGTGCAGGAGGAGGGAACGTGTTGCCTCTCCTCAGCCTGATCCAAGAGGATGTTGAATAATTAGGCGATTTAGTATATGATTTAATTCCCAATAACAATGAACAATTCATGATTAGAATAATACAAATTAAACTAATCATGTGATCTACGCAAACAGTAGATAAACAGATTGAATCTAGAGCACATACTACAAGTAGGAACTCTAGTAAAACTTCATATAGGAAGATTAAGAACACATACGGTACATCGGCAGTCGCACCGCTAGAATTCCCCGTGTCGTCGCCCATGTCGTCGATGAAGAGGCTGGCGATGTCGAGGAAGAAGTCGTCGTTGGGGAAGAACTCGAAGCCAGTAGTCGCGCGAGTGCGCTCCCCAAAAACCTGATCGTCCCTCTCCCGTACAGGATCACAAGAGGCGGGGTTCCGAAGGCCTACTGTCCCTTCAACCGGTGCACGCCGGAAGACGGGATGGAGAAGACTTGGTAGACGGCGGCGCAATGCTCTGGAACGGTGTGAGACCATGTATCTCGTAGTGGCGGCTAGGGTTTGCCCCGGGCTGTATATATGGAGCGAGTCGGGTAGGACGTGGGCTGTAAGCCACAATCGAGTCGGTAACGCCCTACGATCATATTGGAATCGGAAACGGCAAGGTAATTAACGCGTCCATTAATTACTAATCAATGACTCATTAATTTTTTCAGACTGCAAAAATATAAGCTTAGCTCGGCGAGATTCCCGCAACCCGCGGCGTGGCGCGTCGTGACGAGGCGTGGCGCGTCGTGACGAGGCGTGGCGTGGCGAGGCAAGCGAGGAGGAGGAGCACGCGTGTGGCACCTTAATCTTCTCTTATTCTCACTAGCTCATACTAGTACTAGAACATCCCACTATATAAAGTGGTGCAGCTCACTCTCCACAAGCAGTATGGGACTAAACATTAGTCACGTACATGCACAACCAGCCAACTAGAATGGGCCATGAGAATTTCGGATTTTAGTTGGGCCTTAGCCCAAGTACACTAAAATTCCTGCAATCCCCCACAAAGTCTCATTGGAACATTGTACCACTTTGTTCCAAAACATTGTTTCATATACCGGCGCTTAGTGGGGACTGTTAAGTTGAACTCCACTTAAAAACTTATGCTACGTTAGACCGCAACTTAAATAGTGGACTATGCCTTGAACTACAAGTTTGCTGCGACCTAGTTTCACACAAGCCGTTGACCGATACTAGCCTACCGCAAGTCTTCCCCGCGGTGTGGAGCTTATACGTCGTACCCTTTCATGAGTTTATTAAAGAGCACCCGACTCTCATAGACTGCGACGTTTACCAGTCAGACTCATATAGGTGTGTTCCTCAATTGATGCTCTGCAGGATAACATCTCCGCTTATAAAAGTAAGCCGCTTGAAACATATTAAGATAAATATCAACCTGCCATGCAGATTAGGAGAGTATTGCATCTTTGCGGTGTGGGATAGTAAAATGTAAGGATACTCTCCCCCCAGCCGACCAACAGCTTGTCTCCCACTTTTAATTCACGGGATCTCCGATCATATATAGTAGGTTACCACTGTGGACAACTCATACGGTGGGTCTCAAACCCATCTCCCTCGATGCATTATCTATCACATTACGTGATAAACCCTTTGTGAAAGGATCTGCCAAGTTTTTAGACGTTTGGATATAATCCAACGCAATAACTCCGGAGTTCTTCAATTTTCTGACAGATTTCAATCTCCTTTTCACATGCCTTGATGACTTCAAATTATCCTTAGAATTTTTAATCTTAACTATCACAGTTTGATATCACGGTTCATAAGGATAGCGGGTATGGGTTTTTCAACCACAGGCAAGTCCATCAAAAGCTCTCGAAGCCACTCTGCTTCAACAGTTGATGTGTCTAATGTTGTGAGTTCTGCTTCCATAGTTGACCTCGTTAAGATGGTCTGCTTGCAAGACTTCCAGGAAACAGCTCCACCACCGAGTGTAAACACATAACCACTTGTGGCCTTATTCTCATCAGCATCAGATATCCAATTGGAATCACTATAACATTCCAATACTCTAGGATAACCAGAATAGTGAATTCCATAGCTCGCAGTGCCTTTTAAATAGCGCATAACTCTCTCAAGTGCATGTCAATGATCATCTCCTGGGTTGGAAACAAACCGGATCAACTTGCTTACAGCAAAAGAGATGTCAGGCCTCGTGGCACAAGACAAATACATAAGCGAGCCAATGATCTGAGAATATCTCAGTTGATCTCTAGCAGTGCTCTGATTCTTTCGAATCATCACACTTGGATCATATGGTTTCGGAGAAGGCTTGCAGTCGTCATACCCGAAGCGACTCAAGATCTTTTCAACATAGTGGGATTGAAGCAGTGTAATTCCACCATCACCATCTCTCAGCAGCTTGATGTTTAAGATTACATCAGCTACTTCAAGATCCTTCATCTCAAAACATTGAGACAAGAAATCCTTAACCTCCTTGATTAAATCAAGATTGGTTCCAAATATCAGTATGTCATCGACATACAGACATAGAATAACTCCCTCGCCCCACCATGGCGATAGTCTTATCGGATTCATTAACAACGAAACCTGCAGCAGTTAAAGTTCTTTCAAACTTCTCATGCCACTGCTTAGGAGCTTGCTTAAGGCCATATAAAGACTTCAGTAACTTGCACACCTTTGCTTCCTGCCCCGGTACTACAAAACCATCTGGATGATCCATATAAATTTCCTCGTCTAACTCTCCATTTAGGAAAGTTGTCTTAACGTCCATTTGATGAACGAGAAGACGATGCGAGGCAGCCAATGAAAGTAGCACCCGAATCATGGTCAGTCTAGCCACATGTGAGTAAGTATCAAAGAAGTCTTCTCCTTCTTTCTGGGTATAACCCTTGGCCACAAGCCGCGCCTTGTACTTCTCAATAGTACCATCAGGCCTAAGCTTTTTCTTGAACACCCACTTACATCCTACAGGTTTGCACCCATAAGGACGATCCGTAACTTCCCAGGTTTCGTTAGCTAAGATGGAATCCATCTCACTACGGACAGCCTCCTTCCAGTAGTCAGCATCAAGAGATGCATAAGCTTCTGAATTGGTACTGGGGGTGTCATCCACAAGATACACAATGAAATCATCACCAAATGACTTAGCAGTCCTCTGTCTCTTGCTCCTAACAGGAACTTCATTGTCATCCTTCACGGGATTATCAGTGTGTTCTATCGGAATGGTAGGATCAGGAATCTCAACTAATTCCTGACTAGATGTATTAGGTATATCTTGATTTGATGAGCTAGACATACCCTTCATGTGAAAAATGTCCTCAAAGAAAGTCGCATCATTTGACTCCATAATCGTACCAACATGCATGTCGGGTACCTCAGATTTGCTTATCAAAAATCTATAGCCAATGCTATGGAAAGCATAGCCCAGAAGAACGCAATCCACGGTTTTTGGTCCTAGCTTGCGCTTCTTGGGAATTGGAATATTGACTTTCGCCAAACAACCCCAAGTACGTAAGTAAGAGAGTCTCAACCTTTTCCTTTCCCATTCCTCAAATGGAGAAACGGTTTTGTTCTTTGCGGTGATGGGGATCGTGGGCAGAAAACAATAATTTTCCTAGCAACGATATCCTTAAACTAGCCAAGATCTATTCTATGCAGATATAGTAGTACGAACGGAGATCGGAATACATACCCTTGTAGACCGAAAGCGGGGATTACGTTCCCGCACAAACGTTGTCGATGAAGACCGACGAAGCCGACCTCAAGGTCGTGTAGAGGAAGCAGGCCTCCGAGTACCGCTAGCGCAGCACCTCGCAGGGAGTCGCACACGTACGGTGGAGACGACGCCTCCGAAGCTCCTGTCCAGGACGAGCAGCGGAAGACTTGGACCGGAACACCAGCAGCGCGGCAGCGGGCTATGGTGGAGGAGATCCCCGACTCCTCTTGCTCGGCGCGGCTCCAACTTGGGAACCACGAGATCGAGAGAGAAATCAGGAATTAATTGGTGAATTAAAAGGCTGGGGGTGCCCTTTCTTATATAGGCTCCCAAGGGGAGCCAACCTTGCCAGCCAGGCAATGTGGGACTAACCCCCCACAGCCTGGTTCGGCTTGGGAGGTGCGCCGGCCCCCTGGTGGGCCCCTTGTGGCCCACCTAGGCCGGCCCTCCTGGCCCCCACCGAATTCCCCTAGGGAATTTTCCCCTCTTGGGCCTTCTTTCGTCCGGAAGGCCCATTTAGAGAAATCTGCCTTAATAAATTCTAAAATAAATATATAAAATCATATTTACATATTAATAACACTAATTAATATCAAACATAATATATATAATATTTCCTAGCTCCGAAAACTCTTTCGGCGCTGCCCGATCTCCATCGGACCTCTCCCGGGACTGTCCCGGTGATCTCCTTCCTTTCCGGTTGTCTTGTCGAAACCCCTTAAGTGTGTTACCCTAGCGGTTCGATATAATATCAGGTATGATCAAGACTCCTCAATGATCAACGACTAACTCGTAGGCCTGGACCCCATGAATTAATCCCTGAGATATAACGAATGACTTTCATCTATCAAACCTGAACGTAAAGTCTTAGACCTTTTGCCATAGCGATACTTAGCACGTCCGAGTGTCGTTCCATAGATATCTCCATACCTAATCCCGACCTCGTTACCGACGATGCTATCTTCTACTCGTTCATGATCACATGTCTCCGTGACCTAGTCACATGCTTGCAAGCTCATTAGACATGATCTCACCGAGTGGGCCCGAGAGTATCTATCCTGCTACGCGGACTGGCAAATCCCGCTCTTGACCCCTCGTCTCAATACTCCTTTCCAATACCCAAAAGTATCACCGTTATTGTCATACTAAATAAGATACGACGTTTGGTGCAATCAAAGTATCTTCGGGGAATATCAATAAGAGGTGATCTCACGGCCAAAGGCGTAACGACTAACGTCACCGGACACTGCGCCTTACGCAATACCTTATTCTTGATAACCGGCAGAGAACCCTTCTTTGCCTTCTCCATATGAAAACGCTTCAATATTTTATCAAGATAAGTACTCTGACTTAGTGCTAATAGGCGCCTTGATCTATCACGGTAGATCTTTATGCCTAAAACATACGCAGCTTCTCCTAAGTCCTTCATGGAAAACTTACTGTTTAAATATTCCTTCACGCTATTCAGAAGTTCCACATCATTCCCGATTAGCAATATGTCGTCAACATACAGTGCTAAGAACACAACCGAGCTCCCACTCATTTTCTTGTAAATACAGGTCTCTTCCACATTCTGGATAAATCCAAAACCTTTGATTACCTCATCAAAGCGAAGATTCCAGCTCCGAGATGCCTGCTTCAATCCATAGATGGATCGCTGAAGCTTGCACACCTTGTTAGCACTTCCTGGATCGACAAAACCTTCCGGCTGTACCATGTACAACTCTTCCTCAATGTTTCCATTCAGGAAGGCCGTTTTGACGTCCATCTGCCAGATTTCATAATCATAGTAGGCAGCTACCGCTAACAAAATCCGAATAGACTTAAGCATCGCTACCGGTGAAAAAGTTTCATCGTAGTCAATTCCATGAACTTGTCGGAAGCCCTTTGCGACAAGCCGAGCTTTATAGACGGTCACATTACCATCAGCATCAGTCTTCTTCTTAAAGATCCACTTATTCTCGACGGCCTTGCGCCCTTCGGGAATATCCACCAAGGTCCACACTTGGTTATCATACATGGATCCTATTTCGGATTTCATGGCTTCAAGCCATTTCTCGGACTCTAGACTCTCCATAGCCTCCTTGTAGTTCGTAGGTTCGTCTTGCTCGACTAGCATGACGGTGCAAACCATATTGCCATACCATTCTGGTGGGATCCGAGATCTACCAGACCTACGAGGTAGAACATCTTCCTCGACAGTTTCTCCCACTCCTTCCACGGAGGACGTTTCCGGAATTGCTTCCGTTGCGCCACTCGGAATCTCGAGTTCAGGATCAACGATTTCATCGAGGTCTACCTTCCTCCCACTTACTCCTTTCGCGAGAAACTCCTTCTCTAGAAAGGCACCGGTCTTCGCGACAAAAGTTTTGCCCTCAGCTTGGTTGTAGAAGGTGTACCCAACGGTTTCCCGCGGATATCCTACAAAGACGACTTTCTCCGACTTCGGTTCGAGTTTGTCGGGCTGTAGTTTCTTAACGTACGCCTCACAACCCCAAACCTTCAGAAACGATAACTTAGGCTTATGGTCATACCATAATTCATACGGCGTCGTTTCAACGGATTTGGACGGAGCCCTATTTAAAATGAATGCGGCTGTTTCTAACGCATAACCCCAGAAGGACACTGGCAGATCGGTAAGAGACATCATAGATCGGACACTATCCAGTAGAGTATGATTACGTCGCTCGGACACACCGTTACGCTGTGGTGTTCCGGCGGGCGTAAGTTGGGGCACTATGCCACAACTCTTCAGATGTGTGCCAAACTATAAACTCAAGTACTCTCCACCGCGATCGGACCGGAGATGCTTGATTTTCCTATTAAGCTGATTTTCAACTTCACTCTGGAATTCTTTGAACTTTTCAAACGTTTCAGACTTGTGTTTCATCAAATAGATATAACCGTATCTACTCAAGTCATCAGTGAAGGTGACGAAGTAACGATAACCATTGCGTGTCGAAACGCTCATTGGTCCACATACGTCTGTATGTATGATCCCCAACAAATCCGACGCCCGTTCAACGAAACCTTTGAACGGTGTCCTGGTCATTTTGCCCATGAGGCATGGTTCACATGTATCGAGGGATCCGAAATCCAACGAGTCCAAGAGTCCATCGGAGTGGAGTCGCTTCATGCGCTTTATACCAATATGACCCAGACGACAATGCCACAAAAACATGGCGGTATCGTCACTACACTTAATTCGTTTGGCTTCTATGTTATGGATGTGAGTACTACGATCGAGATTCAACAAGAATAAACCATTACTCTCGGGAGCATCAACATAAAAGATATCATTCATATAAATAGCACAATTGCTTGACACTGATTTAAATGAATAACCGTCTGGCAAGACCCACTTATAATGTTTACACTCAAGGATGGCACAAAATAACACTTATTTAAAACCAAAACTAATCCCGATGGTAGATGCAGAGGGAGCGTGCCGACAGCCACCACGTCGACTCTCGATCCGTTGCCGACGCGCATCGTCACCTCATCCTTCGCCAGCCGCCTTCTATTCCGTAACTCCTCCTGAGAGTTACATATATGAGCAACAGAACCAGTATCAAATACCCATGTATTGCTCCGGGCGGATGTAAGGTTCACATCTATAACATGTATATCAAATATACCTTTCTCTTTGTCGACCGTCTTGCCAGACTTCCTATCCTCCAGATACTTGGGGCAGTTGCGCTTCCAGTGACCCTTCCCCTTGCAGTAGAAACACTCCACGCTAGCTCTGGGACCAGATTTGTTAGTCCTGGGCTTGGCAGCCAACTTTGCCTCCCTCCGGGACTTCCAGCTCTGCTTTCCCTTGCCACCGGACTTCTTGAAATCAACGGTCTTGTTGACCATCAACAGCGTGTGATCCTTCTTAATCTCTACCTCAGCAGTCTTGAGCATCACGAACACTTCACCCAGGGACTTAGCCATGCCCTGCATGTTGTAGTTCATGACGAAGCCTTTGTAGCTTGGTGGCAACGATTGCAACACCCTGTCAATCGCCAGCTCATCGGGAATCTTGCACTCCAGAGCATTCAGGCGTTGAACGTAGCCAGACATCTTGACTACATGCTCGCTCACACTGCTATGCTCTTCATCTTGGCTGAGAAGAAAAGCTCAGAAGCCTCATATCTCTCAGCCTTAGCCTGCGGCGCAAAGACAGCCTTAAGATCCGAGATGATCTCAAAGGCGCTCATCTTCTCAAAGCGCTTCTGCAGGTCGTCTTCCATGGCGTAGAGCATGCCACTCTGGACAAAGGCAGAATCCTCCGATCGGGTCTGGAAGACCTTCTTCTCATCCTCAGAGGCTTCATCTGCAGGAGGGTCACCTATGGCGGCCTCAATGACGTAGGCCACCCTACGGGGAGTGAGGAGGATCCTCAGGTTGCGGAACCAGGCCATGAAGTTTGACCCATTGGTCTTAATCTTTTCTTTCTCAAGGAACAGACCTAGGTTAAACGAGGGGCGAGACATCTACAATGGAATTTGCAACAACATAAGACTTTGTTCATAATAATTTTGAGTTATAGTATTTTAGAAAATAACTAAGATAACTCCCACTCAAACGAACATCCCTCCTGGTCGTTTAAGCGATTACACGACCCCCATCCATTGCACCACCCCTCATCATCAAAGCCGTCGGCACAACTTCAAGAGTAGACAAAATCGTCCGTCACACCAATTTTGTGACTCGTGCTCGGCCTTTCGGCCTTCCTGTTCCGAGGCCATACCTCTGAGTATGCTAGGCTCGCCACCAAAGACCTCCACGCTGACGCTTGTGCAACATGGCTTACACCCACCGTATGCGAGCGAAGATATGTCTGACACCCGATCATCACGGCCTGCCTCATAACGTAGAACTTTATTGGTGGTGCGCGTTGGAGGGAGAACACTAGTGGTATTTTGAAGGGATCATCTTATTCAGCTACCGCCGTGTAACACACACAATCACACAAAATAAGATGCACACAAAACATCAAATGTAATGCAATGTGATATAGTCCATCGCGCCATTGTCTTCTTGGCGCCCACAGTTTATAAACAATTTAATAAACCTACCTTGACCATATCACATAGCCCCTGCAAAATAAAGTTAGACGCTTCTACTTTATCTTTTGCATATTTTACGTGGCTTGGGGCTTTCGTAAATAGAACCGCTTCATACCTACGAATCTTATGACCACAACAACGATCCAATAATTGCATGTTTAAGCATCCCTTTCGGGCCCTCCATTGAAAATGCGAAGACCAACTAAAGAGAGAGAAACTGTCACCCGCCAGCCACAGATACGGTACAAGCCGTATGTCAGTAGTGGAACCAGTCTCGCGTAAGCGTACGCGTAAAGTCGGTCCGGGCCGCTTCATCAAGTCAATGCCGCTGGAATACACAAGTGCACGCTAGAGGGTAGCAAATAACAGGAACGGTGCCCCCATGCAGAGCACGGGTTCTAACAGCGTACAACTATATCTTACGATAAATCGGCTCTGATACCACTGAAGGGGATCGTGGGCAGAAAACAATAATTTTCCTAGCAACGATATCCTTAAACTAGCCAAGATCTATTCTATACAGATATAGTAGTACGAACGGAGATCGGAATACATACCCTTGTAGACCGAAAGCGGGGATTACGTTCCCGCACAAACGTTGTCGATGAAGACCGACGAAGCCGACCTCAAGGTCGTGTAGAGGAAGCAGGCCTCCGAGTACCGCTAGCGCAACACCTCGCAGGGAGTCGCACACGTACGGTGGAGACGACGCCTCCGAAGCTCCAGTCCAGGACGAGCAGCGGAAGACTTGGACCGGAACACCAGCAGCGCGGCAGCGGGCTATGGTGGAGGAGATCCCCGACTCCTCTTGCTCGGCGCGGCTCCAACTTGGGAACCACGAGATCGAGAGAGAAATCAGAAATTAATTGGTGAATTAAAAGGCTGGGGGTGCCCTTTCTTATATAGGCTCCCAAGGGGAGCCAACCTTGCCAGCCAGGCAATGTGGGACTAACCCCCCACAGCCTGGTTCGGCTTGGGAGGTGCGCCGGCCCCCTGGTGGGCCCCTTGTGGCCCACCTAGGCCGGCCCTCCTGGCCCCCACCGAATTCCCCTAGGGAATTTTCCCCTCTTGGACCTTCTTTTGTCCGGAAGGCCCATTTAGGGAAATCTGCCTTAATAAATTCGAAAATAAATATATAAAATCATATTTGCATATTAATAACACTAATTAATATCAAACATAATATATATAATATTTCCTAGCTCCGAAAACTCTTTCGGCGCTGCCCGATCTCCATCGGACCTCTCCCGGGACTGTCCCGGTGATCTCCTTCCTTTCCGGTTGTCTTGTCGAAACCCCTTAAGTGTGTTACCCTAGCGGTTCGATATAATATCAGGTATGATCAAGACTCCTCAATGATCAACGACTAACTCGTAGGCCTGGACCCCATGAATTAATCCCTGAGATATAACGAATGACTTTCATCTATCAAACCTGAACGTAAAGTCTTAGACCTTTTGCCATAGCGATACTTAGCACGTCCGAGTGTCGTTCCATAGATATCTCCATACCTAATCCCGACCTCGTTACCGACGATGCTATCTTCTACTCGTTCATGATCACATGTCTCCGTGACCTAGTCACATGCTTGCAAGCTCATTAGACATGATCTCACCGAGTGGGCCCGAGAGTATCTATCCTGCTACGCGGACTGGCAAATCCCGCTCTTGACCCCTCGTCTCAATACTCCTTTCCAATACCCAAAAGTATCACCGTTATTGTCATACTAAATAAGATACGACGTTTGGTGCAATCAAAGTATCTTCGGGGAATATCAATAAGAGTTGATCTCACGGTCAAAGGCGTAACGACTACGTTCTCCAAATCTGGGTATGTCCATCACATCTCTCTCTAGCGATATGACTCTCATTGCCGACCGGCGCCATGCCCCATGACCGGGAAAACTCGATCATCAATCGCGCAACGAAACTAGTCTTAGTAGAGGCTACTAGGGACCTGGTTGTTTACGCATCACACCCGCATTAATGTTTCCGCTTAATACGGTTCTAGCATGACACAAAAACCTATTATGAACAAACGAGATATGATAAAGAATACACTTTATTAATTGCCTCTAGGGCATATCTCCTTCATGCGGAAACTCGGTTTAGGACATGACAAGCTGTCAATAGCGCCTCCCCCCACCATGCCTTGGAGAGACCCGAAGTGTCTAACATGGCGTTAACCAAATCAGTTAGAGTTCGGTTATTTCTTTCGGCTACCCCATTTGACTGAGGTGAATAGGGAGGCGTCCTCTCATGGATTATACCATGTTCCGCACAAAAAGAATCAAACTCATTGGAAAAGTACTCTCCACCACGATCAGACCTTAGCCGTTTTATTCTTAGATCAAGTTGGTTCTCTGCCTCAGCTTTATAGTTTTTGAAGAAGTTTAAAGCTTCATCTTTTGTTTTCAGGAGATACACATAAAAATATCTAGTGGAGTCATCAATAAGCGTCATGAAATATTTCTTTCCGTCTCTCGTCAATATGCCATTCATCTCACAGAGATCTGAATGTATAAGTTCCAGTGGTACCAAGTCTCTTGCCTCCGCAGCCTTATGGGACTTGCGAGGTTGCTTAGCTTGAACGCACACTTGACACTTGGAACCTTTCACATTAGTGAATTTTGGAATTAAATCCAAATTAGCTAACCGCGTCATGCTACCAACGTTAATATGACAAAGTCGTGAAAATATTAGACTCAATTTCGTGGCAAACATGATTAATAACTTTGGAGCAAATATCTGATAAAGATAGGTGGAACAAGCCTCCGCACTCATAGAATTTTCCAACAAATTGTCCATACTTAGATATTATAACTTTATTGGACTCGAAAACCAACTTAAAACCATCTCGACACAGCAAAGATCCGCTTACGAGATTTTTATTGATGATGGGCACATGATGAACGTTCTCCAGACGCACGGTCTTCCCCGAAGTAAACTTCAGATCGACTGTACCGACTCCACGAACAAAAGCATGTGACCCATTACCCATCAGCACGGGGGAAGTCCATGTGATCTGGTAAGAAGAGAACATCGAGGCATCAACACAAACATGTACATTGGCACCAGTGTCAATCAACCATTCTGGTGAATGAAAAACTGAAAGGATGGTGGGAAATATTCCGTACCCTAAATCCTTCATCTCTGTATCGCCAATGACAACATTGGCACTCTTGCCATTGTTCTCAGGTTCGCGCAGCTCATGGCGGTTGGGACAACGGGGTGCCCAGTGATTTGTATCACCGCAAACATGGCATGAACCCTTCCTCAGTTTATTGTTCTTCTTCATGAAGTTGGTAGGTTGTGATGGCTTGAACTTTCCATCAGGCTTGCCCTTACCCCCAGAGTTGTTCTTGTTAAACTTGGGCTTGTGGGGCGGCTGGTAATTCTTCTTCTGTACCACATGGGCACTAGAACCAGACTCGGTAACTCGAGCACGTGTATCCTTCGCTCTCGCCTTCTCTTCCACATCAAGTGACCCAATGAGATCCGAAACGGAAAACTCTTGTCTCTTGTGTTTCAGAGAGGTAGCAAAGTTGCTCCACGAAGGTGGAAGCTTGGCGATTATGCCACCGGCGACAAACTTTTCCGGTAAGATACACTTAAAGTGCTCAAGTTCCTTAGCGAGTGACTGTATCTCATGAGCCTGTTGTACAACAGGGCGCTCATCAATCATCTTGTAGTCATAGAAAGTTTCCATGACATACAACTCGCTGCCAGCGTCCGAGACCCCAAACTTGGCCTCGAGCGGATCCCACATATCCTTGCCATTAGAAAACGACATATAATGTCGGGTTATGACTCCCAGAAAACGGGGGTAGTCACTTCCTGAAGTGTAGTTCGAGAGGGGATTGAACGCGGAGTTCTAGACCCTCAAGTGGCTCCGCGACGTTGCTCGCCGGACCCGAAGAAGACGCACACCCGACCAAGGAAGACACTGTCCTTTACCCAGGTTCACGGCCCTCGTGAGGAGGTAAGACCGCTACTCCTGCCTGTTTGTATTATATGTGGGAGGTTACAGTACAATTGAGCTTACCGGAAGCCCCCTTGAGGCAGTTCTTGCCTGGGGAGGGAAGCGATGATCTTCTTCCTCCTCCAGCCAGAGGCTAACCTAACCCGAGTTGCTAGGGTTTACAAGGGAGTTTTGCACACCAAGGGCCGACCCTTGCTACGATGGATGTCTTCTCTCTTTTATAGGCGCCTCAGGCCTTCTCCTTTGGCTTGTCCTTCAAGGTGGCTCCCACTTGCCAGTGGCGGGGCGGAGCACGAGTCCACCGTGCTCTATTCGTCCATGGACTCGGTCCATTGTTGATAAAGGTGGCGCCGTGGCCGACAGGGGGCCGACCGCGCGGTACTATCCGCAGAGCGGGCAGTCTCTGAGGTGGAGCCCGCGATGACGATCTCCGTTGGAGGGTTGCGCCGTCCACCTGCTTTATCGCCAGAGTAGAAGGTCCTCACAGCTGTGTAGCAGGCGGAGCAGCTTTGTTGACCGCTTTATCGCCAGGGACAGCGACGGGGGTGTGAGCGCCACTGCACGAGCGTGGCAGAGGTCACGTGCGATCTGCCAGGCTTCCTTGGCGACAACGTTTCCCTTCAGGCCTGAGGGGAGATTCCTGTCGGACTTCCCTCAGGCGAGTTAGTTCCTTGATGGGGAGGATCCCCTGAGACGAGGGGTCCCTTGAGGCCCTTGCCTCCTCTTCAGGCCCTCGAGGGGGATCGCCTCTCGAGGGTCCCGCCAGGCGGTGACGCCTGGTCCTTATTCGTTTCGTCCGTCTGGCCCACGACGAGGCCTGGGGGGAATGGGCTCTTGATACCACAGTTCCCACTGGGCCGACATATACGAGTCCACAATGGAGTCGTCAAGAATACTCAAAAGGGCACTCTTAAACATGTTGTCGAGCCTCTTGAAGGACTCCTGCTGTGCAGGGTCAAGCTTGCCATCAGGCTTGCCTTTGGTAGCAGCATAGCAGTTCATGTTCTGAAACCATACAACTGCTCTCATGCGCCACCGCTTATACATAACCCCTTTAAAGGGAAACGGCCTCGTTGACGCGATAAAGCCAGTAGGTGCTAATAGCCTATAATCAGGTTTTTGGATTGTTGAATAATTAGGTGATTTAGCATATGATTTAATTCTCAATAACAATGAACAATTCATGACTAGAATAATACAAATTAAACTAATCATGTGATCTACGCGAACATTAGATAAACAGATTGAATTTATAGTACATACTACAAGTAGGAACTCTAGTAAAACTTCATATAGGAAGATCAAGAACACATACGGTACAGCGGCAGTCGTACCGCTGGAATTCCCCGTGTCGTCGCCCATGTCGTCGATGAAGAGGCTGGCGATGTCGGGGAAGAAATCGTCGTTGGGGAAGAACTCGAAGCCAGTAGTCGCGCGAGTGCGCTCCCCAAAAACCTGATCGCCCCTCTCCCATACAGGATCACAAGAGGCGGGGTTCCGGAGGCCTACTGTCCCTTCAACTGGTGCACGCCGGAAGACGGGATGGAGAAGACTTGGTAGACGGCGGCGCAATGCTCTGGAACGGTGTGAGACCATGTATCTCGTAGTGACGGCTAGGGTTTGCCCTGTGTTGTATATATGGAGCGAGTCGGGTAGGACGTGGGTTGTAAGCCTCGATCGAGTCGGTAACGCCCCACGATCCCATTGGAATCAGAAACGGGAAGGTAATTAACGCGTCCGTTAATTACTAATCAATGACTCATTAATTTTCCGAGACTGCAAAAATATAAACTCGGCTCGGCGAGATTCCCGCAACCCGCGACGCGACGCGGTGCGGCGCGTCATGACGTGTCGTGACGAGGCGAGGCGTGGCGTGGCGAGGCGAGCGAGGAGGAGGAGCGCGCGTGTGGCACTCTTCATCTTCGTTTATTCTCACTAGGTCATACTAGTATTAGAACATCTCACTATATAAAGTGGTGCAACTCACTCTCCACAGGCTGTATAGGATAAATATTAGTCACGTACATGCACAACCAGCTAACTAGAATGGGCCATGAGAATTTCGGATTTTAGTTGGTCCTTAGGCCAAGTATACTAAAATTCTAGCAGAGGAACGGTCACATCGGGCGTATAACACGATTTAAACATTGTGCGCATGCGGACTCACTGAGACAGATAAACAAACAACCAATTTTTACATTGCTGGGCCTGGTTAAATAGGTAGTGAACTATCAAACACGTCCTAAATGTAACGGGCTATCTTCTTCTAATTTTGCCTTGAGCAGATTTTTAACGGAGCCTTAAAAGAGAGATATAAGTGCAGAATGTAATTAGTAACTTGAATAGATTGTGGGATCTCGTGTTCAACTCGAGCATTTCAAAATTGGTGGAAATGCGAGGGCAAATGTGGCAGCGGCACGCATTTTATCTTCGCCGACCAGCCGTTAAGTTCTACTTTATGGAGTTTATATCAGTGATAATAGTTCTATCTTTGGACTTTGTTATGTTGTGATTCTAGTAAAACTTTTTATTTCCTCGTACTTCTTGAGCTTGACACTATGGGTCTTATTTGTAAACTTTGAAGGGTTGTTTTATTTATAAAACGGGGTGCATTTCCAGGAGAGATGTGGCAGCGGCCATGGCTGTAACTCCTGTCTTGAGGTCTGATGTGCACGAGGAGGGAGACGAGTAAGGGCTGGCTCGGCTCGTGTGGGCTAGCATCTGGGATGCTTGGCTGGACTCAGGCCCGAGAGGTAAATAGAAGGGAAAGAAAAAAATGGAGTGGGTTGCTAGCACAGCCGAACTTGGGCTCAAGAATAAAAGGAAAACTTTCCGGGCCTAAGGAATCCGCCTAAACAGTTTTTTAGACTTCCTATATCCTTTTCTAATTATAAAATTATAGCAAATCGTTGACTGTGTAATTGCCAAAAAAATAGTTACGATGGGATTAAGAGATATAGTTTCCTCCTAGGTTTATTTTCTAAAATCAGTCGGTTTACAAAAATCACATATATGTCATTACTAAATCCTTTAAATTGATTTATAGGGTTTACTGAATCCTATCTGAGTCAATTAATTCAGAACGGAGGGAGTACAAGTTAGTAAAGATCCAAATGATGATTCATGAACCTTAAGATTAAAATCAATCTAAATAGAAATATGTTTTCGTACATGTTTATTATATTTGAAAATGTCATTTTATTTCCTCTCTTTTGGAAACATAAAAAGAGAGTTGGAATATATATTCAAAAGGTTAAAAATCACATAAATACTATACATTCAAATCATACACAGTAAAATGTTAATACTCCATATTTGGGAAACTTGTATTGTTTCCTCTCTTAAATAGAAACCATGCTTCAACAAATATTTTTAACATAAACTGAATCAACTCAAACACAAGTTGGATATGTATAAGAATTTCCAAACCAAGTTAATAATTCAAATAGTCATATTAATCCACTATTGTGAGCATGGTTGAGAAGTTTTTAAAATGGGCATGAAAAGTTCTATTTTTTTGGAATTTCAGCTGGATAAAAATGCAATTCAAAAAATTTATTTAATACTTCAGCATTCAAAAATTCTTGAGCAAAATTGAAAGCATCATTGTTTTTGATGTTTCCAGAATTGTTTAAACAAGAATTCATTTCAAATTAATACAATGTAACGCGCTATTGTGAATTGACTATGTTCTATCCATATTACGATTGTGGTATACACGTTCTTCTATAGTTTATCGAATTGGGAAGTGAGAATATTTAAGTAAGGGTGAGTATGCCAATGCTATTATCTAAACATAGTTTTTGCTATCGATCCAGTCTTAGCTTTACCGTAGGGTTTTAAAATAATTTTAAAAATAGGCTAGCGAAAAAGGAGTAACCTGAATTTATGTATATGTCCATGAGATTAACAAGATACACAAGAAAGCATCGACACAATGATAGATATAGGGTTCACGCTAGATGTGGTACCAGACCGCTTTTGTTCAATTAATCATCATGATCTATGTTATCGTAACAAAAAACAGCCTTTACCCAAGCAATTCCATGTTAAAAATAGTAAGAATAAAATGCATTTAAATAAAAAATATAACATTAGTTGGGAACATTATATTCTTCCATATGTATAGATGGAATACTTGGGAAGTACTAAAAGTAAATTATTTGTTTACCAACAAAGTCTTGTTTTTTGTTCTTCCAAAATTGTGTCTAGAATGTAGTTTGGACATCAACAAAGGTGTTTCAGCCGTTGTCTCTTTGGTCATTTAGAGTGTGCAAAAAATAAAACTAGTTCATATAATGGAGTGTGTCTTTAGATTGTCTACGTGAAGAGTAAAAGGCTCAACTCCCTAATAGGAGCATGTCATTTTAGTGTACTTATACGAATTATATGTGAAGAGAGAAAATATTTTGTAAAATAAGTTCTTAAACCGACTCTTAGCCTCACTCTCAATTCATTTGAGACACGCCAATTATTAAGATCCTTACTCTTAACATTGCATCTACGAAGGCTGACCTCAACTCGTTCCATATAGTTGCTAATGTGCGAAAGATATAATATAAGATAAACTAAAGTTTTTTCGTCACTATCGCAAAACAAGAGTCAATCATTGTATTTTGTCTCTAGCGATAACTCACATCCATTATATGAACTACTTTACTGATGATTCTAGCTAACGAGGAGTGGCTAAAGAGTCTATGACTACCTTTATCCAAGGTTATAGTTACAAGTGCCACATACTTCCCAAGGAGTAATAGGTATATGACTCAAGGGATCACGAGAAACAGATGGTTCATGTAACAATTCCACACAATGTAAATAAAAGTGAGAGGCAATATTGAGGTGTAAAGGTGCATTTATATTAGGGGCATAAGCTTTACACATAGTAGCATGTGCTCCAAATAATCAATAAATAATTTAGGTCAGCATCTACTTGCCTAACCATGGCTTCATCCCTCGTCATGATCTGATATGCTAAACATAACTTAAAGTATGTAGCACCATGTTAGGATGAACACCGGTTGTATAGTCAAAACAACTTGGATTAACTGTCTCAAAAGAATAATTCAACACATATGATGGTCAATACTTAATTTTGAGCATACAAAAATATACCTCATTATGCACATGAGATGGTTTTTTCAACTATCCGTAAACATATGAAAAAGAAAGGACGAGCTAATAAGAACATGTCATGTGTAGCTTGGTCGTGCGGTTCTCTAGAACATATCATCATGCACAAACCAAACACAAAACACCAGAACTCGAGTAAGAACCCCGACATAGGGTAGAAATTGTATCTCATGTGTTGCAAACCACACTGTCACAAAGATTGATGACATTTTTGATACCTCTTATCCCGGTTTAACCGAAACAAGGGGTGAGCCTATAAGAAAAATGTCAGGTGTGTAGCTTGTGCTATCGTGTGAGGTCCTCTACAAAACACTAGTAACTCAGGGAAGAACATCAACATAGGTAGTAATTGGTTCCCACATGTTCGAAACCAACCGCCATGAAGATTGATGGAAAATTTGGTACCTCTTCCATCCATTAACGACATTGGACGCATACATGAAACCCTAGATGACCACTTTTCCCAATGCCACAATGAACTCTAAATGAATAATCAATGAATAGCGGGAGAAAAAAAAGAGAGGGGATGACAAGGAGATGTCGGAGGCCGAGAGGGTAGGTGAGGGGCACATCAAAGAAATCGAGATGCATCAAAAGAATCAAGAAAATAATAGGGGTGCTTGAAGCCATTTTGAGGGTGGGGATAGGTACAACAACAAATAATCTTTTAGAACCACGACAAATGAAGTCGAGGCGTAAGATATACTCATAACTTTTATAACCGTATTGCTATAGAACAATAACTAATCTTGTCGTGGAAGATAATAAATCATGTGACTATTAGTGGCGGAGCTCGAAGCCATTGCGTGCGTGGGTGGAGTAGTGCAAACCGGTTGAAAAGGCCACCATTATTTTGTGTTTGTAAGATTGGGCGAGAGTGCGGAGGGGACGAGGGACGGGGAGGGGGAGGCGCAACTGGACAATTTCTATGGCATCCAGTTGTTAAAAACTCATGGGCCGGGGGGCGTTCCCTTGGCTTTCGCGTAGCTCCGCTGTCAGCGACTATGGATACAAAGATTTACTAAAAAAAGAAGACATACACATTGGCATGGTTATATCATCAAACCAGCCTCTGCTAATGAGAACTGGTGCAATATAGTTAACAACTGAAACACTACACAATTATGATATGGTTAGTAAATTCAAACTTATTTAAGCATGATTAGTCAAAAGATTTACCGCCTAATTGCAACTGCCGGAAAAAATTAGCAATGGAGTCAATCGTTCACATCACACACGAAGAATAATGTCAAAATATAATATTTGAAAATTATACATTCTCAGCTTGACTACGAACATATAATCACGTGTAGCTAAAGTAACTTCCGCTAAAAGTTAAACAACATTTTGTATGATATTCCTTTTAATCAGATTTAACGGTCAGATAACTAATAACGAAGACGACCGTTACGACTGGGCATGAAAATATTACTTAAATAAAATATTTGAACAAAAACATGTGCGGCGATGACTAGTTCATTTGACTGAGCGAGACTGTGGATAGAGATATGTGACCAGATGCTTACTCTATTTTCTGACAGAAATCAGAAAAGTAACTTCCAGCAGCCAGGCCCCACCAAGGTACCCTATATAGAGCCAGCCCTTCCCTTGAAAAAAAATAAACCAAATCAGCCACTGTGATTGTCTTGCAGCTCCTGGGGCCTCTACCTCTAGAGAGCAACGCCTGTACTAGCCCTCCCTCGTCGCATCGACTTCCCCGCTCGCGGTCTCACCTCCCCGTTCTCCTTGACTCACTTCACCGCCGGCGACGGGGCGCCGCAATCTCGTTGAGATTCCTAGCCGTTCGAGGAATAAGTGGAGGAGGAGATCCGAGTTGTTGATTTCAAGAAATTCGTCGTCGATTTGCAAAGGTCCGTACGATCCCCCTCTCTATATCTTCTATCCCCCTTGCGACGCCGAGGCGTTTGCAGACAGAGGGGGCCGGGCGGCGGAGCGGCACGGGGATTGCCGGCAGCAGCCCTTGGCAGGGGGCCCCATTTCTACGTTTTGCACCGGGGCCCTAACATGTCGGACCCGGCCCTGACTTTCTGCGGAAACGAGGGTGAGCTACAGGAGGCACATTTCCGGACGAAGAATCGAGTTCAAATCGGAAGCGGTGGGGGGCACATGAGTTCCCATGTTTTTTTTTCTCGCACAAGGGCAGTTAAAGTACATCAATGCTTTTGCTCTAAAGGACAAAAAAATTTAGGCTCCGTTTGGGAACAAAGTATTTTTGAAGTTTGCATTGAATACTTCAGTTTCTAAAAATATTAAAGTATTGAATACTTCAAGGTGTTTGGATCCAATAAATAACGTGATTTTAAAACTGAAGTATACTTCAAAACTGCAGTATTTTTGAAGTATTTGAGAAAGAGGTCTACCCCTCTTTTTTGGAAACTGAGAAAGGAGAGAAAACTGAAGTATTCTTTTGCCAGGCAATGGAATACTTTGGTTTTCCAATACTCTAGTTTTATAAAAACTGCGCTGCCAAACCTACCCCGCCGGCCGCCCGCATACTTCATTTCGGTTCCTTTTGTTTTGTTGTTTTCATTAGTGTGTCAGGAGTTTCACGTTGGCTACTGATAAAGTGATAGTTGGCTCCTTGCTTTAATATTTTAGCTAATCATAACGTGTTGATTGTGTATGTCTGAGAGTTGCTTCATTGTCTGTGTATATTTAAGGTTGATGAAGTGTGCCTTCATATTTTGCAGGTGGAGAACTGGAGACCAATTAGGTGCCCCTGCCTGATACAGTCTTGCTGCTCCTCCTGACAAGTGATAGAAATCTTGATAGCAACAGATGGCACATGAGCCTTTTGTGTTCATCAGGGAGATAAAGTAGACAGAGTAAATATGCAGGATTTCGGACAATGGCTTCCTCAGTCACAGATCAGCGCCGATCTTTATTTCTCAAGCATGATGTCAGATCAGTTGGACAATTCCATCGAGATCCAGACTAGAAATAGCGCAGTTGCATTATTGGAGGGAGAGCCTGCTCATCCGTTTGGCATTACGAGTGCTGCTGGGCCAATTGAAGTCACTAGAAATGATGCTGGGGAAATTGAAGATGTTCAAAACGGTGCTGGACCAACTGAAATTATTGACTTGAACAACACTCCACCACCAAAGACGAAGCGGAAAAAGCACAGGCCAAAGGTCTTGAGACCACCAAAGGCTCCTAAGCCTGCAACTCCCAAGCCTTCCAAGGCAAAGGAGGAAAAACCATCTGGGAAAAGAAAGTATGTCCGCAAGAATAAACCAGCAGGACAACCTCCTCTGGAACAGACTGGGGATTCACACTGCATATCTAAGCCGAAATCGGCTAAGCGGTGTCTGAACTTGGATGAGGATGTTCCACAAGAGAGCAGACATCCTGGATCTCAAGCTCAGCTGATTTCTACTGACCCCAAGGATTATCAACCATCCGAGTCTTCTAGCAGTCAAAGTAATGTCCAAACCCAGTTGCCATGCCATGTGGGTTTTACCACCAGTTCAATGTACAGTTCAGCCAATCAGATGGCTGGTGCACAGTTACTGTCTGCGGATAATAAAGAAACACCAATTTACAGTTCAGCAAATGGAATGGCCGATGCACAGTTTTTGCCTGCACGTCATATGCCAAAAGGGGTATTACTTGACCTCAATAGTTCTACAGATCAGATACAACATGAGTATGCCAATTTTATAGACATGCCTGCACACTTTTTCCAGTCCGGAATAACGGAAACATTACAAAAATCATGGCTAGAGCCCCGTGCTGGAATGTCAAATAAAAATTTACCTGATCTTAACAGCTCAGCCAGTCTGAATCAGGGGATGCCATCTAATTTCACAGAATACTTGCTTTCAGCTCCACAAGTTTCTTTAAGAGAAACACACATGGACAAACAGACACTCAATTGTCATAGAATTCCTGAAAATGCCAATACGACTGCTCAGTGCTCTGAAGGGGTTGCAATGACGGGAACTTTCAATCCTAATCCTTGTTCACGAGAGGCTTGGGCGACCGGTCAAATGTCTCATGGCTACAGATCAACACAAAACCGCATGTCACGGCCCAAGCACAGTGAAGGGCATTCAATGATAGGAAATGTGAGTGAGCTCACAACGATAGACGACTACTTAAAGTTTATGACCACTTCTTACATGCAAACAGGTGGTGAACTTGGACTCCATGGTTCTCATGGCTCATCACATATGCATGCGCTGGATACCAGAGGAGATCAAAATGCTTCCAGTGGTGTTCATGTTTCGTTAGGTGTGAATTTCGACCAGCAAAGGAATGGATGGGCATCTGAAGATGTTTGCCATGCTGCAACCTCAGGGGGGTCATATTTTCCTGAAACTTATAAAAGGATGAGAACAGATAATCATAGTAACTGTCTGAATGGAGGTGTGGACAATATTTCTACCCCATCTATGTATTTGTCGAACAATCGGAGTACAAATGTGGTTTCAGCCATCAACTCTAATGTATTTACCTTAGCTGATGCTCAAAGATTGATAGCCCGTGAGAAGTCACGAGCTTCTCGAGGAATGATTAGTTTTGGAGCATCAGGAAACAGTATGGTTAGAAGACCAGAAATGATCCAACAACATCACAGACCTATGATGCATGACACTGCGTGCATAGATTCTGTTGAAGCATCTGACAACCATTTCAGGCTCATAACAGAAAATTATACACAGTTGCCTAGTTATCCAAACAACCTTCAAAACCAAAATCATATTACGAGCATTGGAAGTTGTCAACTTCATTATTTGGAAGGCAACACTGTTAAAGGGTCAGATTTGCCGGCTGAACTGCATAAGCCTAGCACTTCCCCTCGGGATAATACTCGGCATAGTTTCTGCATTGGCCCTTCTGACGAGCTTGGCAGAAGTATCATTGGAAAAAAAATTAGGTCCCTTGTCATTCCAACAACTCAATCAAAAGGCAATGACACTCTGAAAGTTAATAGCTGTCAGCTCGAGAGTTCTGGAGAAGTTGATAGGCCCCTTACCAATCCAATAAATCCATCACCAGGTACTGATGTTCTGAGAAATGTAAATCATGAACTGGAGGTTTGTGGAGAAACCCCTGCAGCTAAACCCAGTGAGAAGCGAAAGGTAGGACGCCCCAGAAAAGAGATAAAACCTGGTGAGATGCCAAAGCCTAGAGGTCGTCCAAGGAAGGAAAAGGTCGCTGGTACAGAACTTAAGTCCAAAGATAGCCATACTGATCGATTACAAAACAAGGATATTTGTAGTGTCTCTGGACCTCATGTGGGTGAGGCTTCTGGCTTCAAAGAGCTTAACATGGAAAGCAGTGGAGAAAGCTTTCCTGGAGTTATAGCGCCCCTGGTGGATCCTTTGGATCTCATAATTCAAAAGATAGAAGCCTTATACATAAGCAAATTAGATGATACTCGGGCACCTGAGCTTCATGGTGCTCTTGTCCCTTACAAAGGAGAATTTGGTGCACTTGTTCCATGTGAGGAGAAAGTGAAAAGAAAACGTGATCGGGCCAAAGTGAATCTCGATCCAGTAACTGCTCTAATGTGGAAGTTATTAATGGAACCGGATATGGTTGATGGTTCTGAAGGGATGGACCAGGACAAGGAGAAATGGCTTGATGAAGAAAGAAGAATATTCCGTGGACGTATCGATTCATTCATTGCTCGCATGCATCTTGTTCAAGGTATTGCTATTATTTCAGATCTGTACTCCTGCAGAGACTTTTGCATGTTTTTCTACAGATAGTTAAGAGTCCATGTATAGGATTCCAGCACCTGGCATGGTCTCATATTCGAACTCCATAGTCCAAGTTAATGGTAGAATCACAGATCATTAATAGTAAGAATCACAGATCACAGAATCACAGATCATATTTGAACTCCATAGTTCACGTTAATAGTTAAGAACTCCATAATTCGAACTCCATAAAGGCACTGTGTTGGATGTAGCTTTGTGTTTATGGATTTGCAAAAAGGCACCTTTAACTCTGTCTATTTGTAGGAGATCGACGTTTCTCTCGTTGGAAAGGATCAGTTGTGGATTCCGTAGTGGGTGTGTTTCTTACTCAGAATGTTTCAGACCATCTTTCCAGGTGAATTAAGCTTACAACCTATTTGGATTATAATCTGTTTGCGACTAGCATTCTGAGCCTATATTGTTTTTCTAACTGTTGTCTTCTACTTTTATAGCTCTGCCTTTATGGCTCTCGCTGCAAAATTTCCTGCAAAGCCGGAAGCCTCCAGAATACCTGCAAGTAGGATGTTTCATACTATGCCAGAAGAGAATGATGACTGTTCTGGATTGTTTGGTGATTCTGTCAAGTTGCAGGGCAGTATCCTCATTGAAGAGGCAAGTAATACAGCAGGCTCCTTAGTTACAACAGAAGAAAAGGAAGGAAGCAACAGTGTTGGATTATTCGGAAATTCTCCTGGAGATGGAGTAGACTGTGCAGCAGTTTATCATAACTCTTATGGGACACTGCCGGTTAGACTGCAGGAGAGCAAGACACTAGCCTTGGGGATTGAAAGTGCTGTTGAAGCTGAAGATGTGGCATTGGAGGATGTTGTTTCATCACAAAATTCTGCTATTTCAGCTCAAAGTTCCCCAGATTATCTGTTTCACATGACTGATCATATGTTTCCTAGCACATTGGTAAGTTTTACAGCAGAAGACTTTGTTGGCAGAAATATGCCAAATGGTACAAGCAACTCCACCACATATACAGAACTTCTAAGGATGCAAGAGCTAAAAACCAAGCCTAATGAAAAAAATGGATCATCGCAATACGATCAGGTTTCAGTGCCATGTACAAACATGGGGTCAATTCCCAGTGAAGTACATAATCTCAGCAGCAAGCGTCAGCCACTCCATTGTTCTATCTCTTATCAACATAATAACCAAGCCCATCCCCCAGATATAACGTATGCCAATGATTTAGAGCGCTCAGTATATAGTGGCCTCAATAGAACAGATGATTCCAATGTTACACCAGCTGAGACTAGATTTGATTGTCCTTCATATTCTCCTGGAATTGACAGTTATAAAACCAAAATGGCTAATTCTTTAACTGCTCTTTTATATGATATAGATGGATCTTTATGTCAGCAAAAAACTCCTTTTCCTTCTGCGACAACACAAGGAGCTGATTTCATTTCACCAATCATGGATAAATATTTTCATCTGCCAAGTTCAGAGACGGTGCCATTTCCTAAGGAGCAGTCCTTTGAAAATAATCTTTCAAGAAATTCTGTTGTAGCTGCATTTGTGAAACAGCATGTAACTCCAAATTTGCAAGAGGAATGTGCTACCAAAGCAAACCAAATTGGAGGTGAAAATCACCAACAGTCTGGTAATGTTGGACTTCCAAAAAACAAGGATGGGGTTCATTATTCTTCGAGCTTATGTCAAAGCGAGAAAGCAAACTCTGAACTCCTACAGGGGGTTGCTTCAGATTCGATAGAGGAACCCAAAGACACTAAAAAGGCTTTCCCCGAAGTTCCCGCCGACAGATCAAAAACAAAGAAGGCAGGAGTTGGGGCTCGTAAAAAGAAAACATATGATTGGGATATTTTAAGACAAGAAGTTCTTGTCAATCGTGGACATGAAGAAAGAGGTCCGAATGCAAAGGACACACTTGATTGGGAAACAATAAGGCAAATAGATGTGAAGGAAATATCTGACGCGATTAGAGAGCGAGGGATGAATAACATGCTGGCAGAGCGGATAAAAGTAAGTATGTCGCAGAGTAGCTATTAAATGAAGTACGATACTTTTCTAGTCATACGAGCAGGCGTCTAATTCAATCTGGATTTACCTATTTGTTGGAATATCATGGTCTGGTCAGGTATACTCATCTTCAGCAATTTTCATTGTAGGCATTTCTAAACAGGTTGGTGACAGACCATGGGGCCATTGATCTTGAGTGGTTACGCTATGTGGATCCAGACAAAGCAAAGTAAGACAAATCATTAAATACTGTTCTAACTGTCTTGTTTTTCCACACATTGTCTTGTGGTCACTATTCGAGGCAAAATTGTATGAGGTCCTCCATTTTTTTTCCAATCGGGCTTCATTGCTAAGTTTTGTACTAGTTCTGGTAGTTGAATGGAATCTAGTATGTGTTACTTTGTGAACCTTCATTCACATTGGGATAGCTACCATGCCTAAGAAGTTAAGATAGCCACTCCGAGAGATCAGGTAGACAGACATAGGTTGAGACAAGAGAATAGACTAATTCTTCTTGCCTGAGTTTCTGAAAAGCTAATGAACCAACACTTACATGCTGCGAAGGATTGGGTTGACACGGGTTGAGAGAGGGAGAATAACATGGAGAAAATAGATAAATTTCTCTTGCTTGATTCCCTCAGAAGTTACACAGCCAACTCCGACCTTCTATTTTGAACTGTTATATTCTAACTAGTAATTCTCCTAGAAGATGTACCTGATCCACGCTTCCCTAATTCTCCTGAACTCTGCCTATGTAATACTCACTCCGTTCCAAATTAGGTGTCTTCTATTTGGACAAAAGTGGATGTATCTATATGTGTTATATGTCTAGATACATCCACTTTTTGACAAAAGGAAGTCATCTAATATGGAACGGAGGGATTACATCCCAATTCTAATTCTGTTTCACTTTTTGAAATCAAGTCCTGTCCTTCCTGAACTCTCTACTAGCCGAATCCTTTCTACAGGATCCACACACCACACCATCCTTGTCTTGTGGTCAGCTGCCTGCACTGCATCTGATGTTGCTTTTATGCATTATTTTAATGTCCACGAAACTATAGTTGTCTGATTGAATTTAGTTAGCGTGTCACTCAAATAAGGGATCATCCGCGACCAAATCCAATCTTGATTGAACATTTCCAGCAGGTCCAGGGCTTTGCTGGAAAGCATGATTTCTTGAGTTGGATTCAGTAGCCCCCACTTTCCCCTTCAAGAAGAACTGTCAAGTCTACTCTGATTCTTAAAAGGGCCTCGTTGACTGCAATATTTATTAGTGGCTCTACTTAAACAGAATCTGGAGTAAGGGGCTTGATTGATCAAATCAGAATAATGGTGGGTCCCTCATGTATGTGTGTAATTTGGCTGTCCACTCAAAACTTATTACATTGTAACCACATGTATGAACAAATATACCTTTATAGACTTAAACTAAAAAATCATGTTTGACATTAATGGCCGAAGCCACATTTTGGGGATTGCAAAGTATAGACTGGTCATGTTTGTTTTGGGTCAGAAGTATTATCTGGTGCTCTTTATTCTCCTCTGAACAAATTTAAGAAGCTTAACAAGAAAAAACTCAATTGGAGTTTGAAGAAACAGACCGTTTTCTTGTGTAATCTGTAGTGTTTCCGTTCTTGTTACATATGGATGCATACTAAAAGACCAATTAAGCACTGCCATACCTAGGTGGAGAACCTATCAGGTGAACCGAGGTTGGTGGTGCAGCAATGCAACTGATGCATCCGGGCTCAGTTTGCATATTTAGGCCAATGGAAAAATTCTACAAAAAATAGAGTGCATAAATACAATAAGTATGCAATGTTCTACAAAGACCTTAGTCCAAATTCGAAACAAAAACTGCAAAACACTATAAATTCTGTGTCTATCTAATTTAGTTTAGCTACTATATACTCAGAGATTTTTTCTTGAGCTGTGTTTAAAGTTTAAATTGGAACTTTGCAGCATGGCTGTGTGTACGTGCTGATTTTATTTGTCAGAAATTTTGAAGACAAATGTGCTGGGGTTGGGTGTACCGGGTGCATCACTATCCCGGGTGCACTAGATACGATCCCGGGTGCACTAGATACATTTTCTACCTAGGAGACATATCTTGAACAAACTCATATGTCATAACTGAGTGCATACATGCAGACATGTGAAGGGGTTATTAAATTTTTTACCGTGGATGAACTCTTAGGGTCCGGAGAGGGTGGGAGGGCTTACATGGGTTTCAAGAAGTGATGTGCTTATTCTGGAAGTTATTGACCTATGTGACCTCAACCTTAGATGAGTTTTCTTCATTCAATTGTTTCGTACGACCGTTCAAGTGGGAAGTTTACATGATCGACTGAAATAGGTGTTTGCACTAACGGAACCCATCTTTATATTGTATCATCGTGGCAATCGCCTAAATGCTTGTAAAGTTCTGTTGTTGAATGGTTTCGATATTTAAAATATTCTGTTGTGTCTTTCAGGGAGTACCTCTTAAGCATTAGAGGACTTGGACTCAAAAGTGTAGAGTGTGTGCGTCTTTTGACGCTCCATCATATGGCTTTCCCTGTATGTTCTTCCTCTACTAACTTTGTTAATATTTTATTTATTTAATCTTGAGGTTTATCTGTATCAATTTGATAATGTAGGTGGATACAAATGTTGGTAGGATTTGTGTGAGGCTTGGGTGGGTGCCACTTCAACCCCTACCTGAGTCACTTCAGTTGCATCTGTTGGAGCTGTAAGTGTCCTCAATCCTTACAGTTGGTTAGACTAGTATATTCTACAGAAATGACCAAGTTTGATCATCCACTGCTGAAGGTACCCTATGCTGGAGAACATACAGAAATACCTCTGGCCGCGATTATGTAAGCTTGATCAGCGGACATTGTAAGTTCTAGAAACCCTGTTAATTATAGACTTTGGAAAAGGTCTTTATCTGCAGGTATATAGTGACAGTTTACGATGTTCAGGTACGAGCTTCATTATCAAATGATAACGTTTGGAAAGGTAAACATTGGACATATCAAATTTGGCAGAGCAACATGTAACTGAGTTGCTGTGTGTTATTGAAATTGTTTTACTTTGTTTTCCTCGTCAGGTGTTCTGTACAAAAAGTAAGCCAAATTGCAATGCATGCCCCATGAGAGCTGAATGCAAGCACTTTGCGAGTGCATTTGCGAGGTAATGTCTGAAGAGTACATTCCACTAGGCTAATCAACTAGGCATCTCGCACTCTGGTATTTAAACTCCAATTATATTTGTGGGAGCTATTTTTATGTGCAACTATGTATTACTTTGTGTTAATTCAGCTAAAATCACCTGGAAAAAATTGGCAGCTAAAATACATCCCTTATGGATAACAATCTATTTACTTTCTCGACGGCAGCATCTAATAATACCTTCCAAATTGGTTCACTGGAGAAGAATTTATTCCAGTTCAATTTATTTGACAATGTAGTGGAGCTATTAGCTCTCGATGTAAAAGAAATGAAGTGCTAATGGGTGGCTAAACATCGCTAATAAATTTGTTTTTGATACAGTGCTAGGCTTGCTCTTCCTGGACCTGAAGAGAAGAGTTTGGTTCCATCAGGAAACCCAATTGCTGCTGAGAGCTGCCACCAGCCATATACAAGTTATAGGCCTGTAAATCAACTTGATTGGAATGCACATGCTGATGACCATGTTTTGGACAATCGCCAGCCAATTATTGAAGAGCCAGCAAGTCCAGAACCAGAACTGGAGACTGCAGAGATAAAAGAGAGTGCCATAGAAGATAGTTTCTTTGAGGATCCTGAAGAAATTCCTACAATCAAGCTTAATTTCGAGGAGTTTGCACAGAATCTCAAGAATTATATGCAAGTCAATAACATTGAAATTGAAGATGCTGATATGTCAAGTGCCTTGGTTGCGATAACTCCGGAAGCTGCATCTATCCCAACTCCCAGGCTCAAGAATATTAGTCGCCTACGAACAGAGCATCAAGTGTATGCCCCTGTCTTCCATAAAGCCATTATCCTTAATGATAACTATAGTACCCTCATATGTTTTGTTATATGCGAGAAGTTTACACAGTATTTATATTTGAAATTTATTATTTGACTTCTCTATTTCTACATGGCCACAGCTATGAACTGCCAGACTCGCATCCACTTCTGGAAGGAGTGAGTTCATATCACATTGTTGAACATTTAAACTGTACTAATCACGAAGTAAGGTTATAACAGTGAATATTTCCTTACATTGTGCAGTATGACCTAAGAGAGCCTGATGATCCTTGCCCATATCTCCTCTCTATATGGACCCCAGGTAAGAAGCACATATAAGTTCGGAAAGTGAGAACGGAGGCTGAGCTACGTGTAGCTTGGTTTTCCAAATAAAATATGAATCCGTATTTTTATGTTGCAAAAAATTCAGAAAAAACTGTTGGGTGTAGATAATATCGAGATCTACCACTGTGCAAAATTTCAAAATAAACGTGGATTGTTTCTGAATTTTTTGAAACGGAAAAATGTGGATTCAATTTCTTTTGAAAAGTGAGGTACATGTAGCTCGGCCTCCAAACCGCTGCTCTCATATAAGTTGAAGTATTATGGTTTTCATTCTCCTGTACGGTTTAGGGTTCCTGATGTTCATTTAAATTTAAAACAGGTGAAACTGCTCAGTCAATTGACGCACCTAAGACATCTTGCAACTCCCACGAGAGTGGTAAACTATGTGACAACAGTGCATGCTTTAGTTGCAACAGTATACGGGAGGCGCAGGCTCAGAAAGTCAGAGGAACAATTTTGGTAAGTCGCACATTTATGTAATATTTGCCAGAGTAAAATATTGCAATAGTCTAACTATACATACTGGTTGGATCTTGGATTTAGTAAACCAGTGGGAATTAGCCATGTACGGCAAGTTTTAGCCATGTTTTATAGAATTTTCTGTGACTGTTTGAAGGCCTTCCTGGATCATAGAACTCCATTGTAATCTTGAATGATGGGGCCTTGGGCCTTTTCATACAAGGGCCCTCTGGATGATAGGTTTGGAATTATCAAATTTCCAAGGACTGCATTCCTATACCCCAATTCTATAAGAAAGTTAACATGAGCTCAAACCTCATTTTATTTTACTTTGGGAAGTCTAATGCATCCTCTCTGCAAGAACTTGTTTTCCTCCACCATTCTGCGCTAGTCCCTAGCACTATCTGAAAACAGCACGTGCCAATTTCCTATGTCTTAACATCCTGTGGGAATTTATAGTACTCCGTATGTGGCACCTGGCTGTGTTTTTCGCATTCCTCTGAAGCATGAAGAAAATATACATAAAGACAATTATCGACCAGAAGTTCCTCGAACCACCTTGGCCCAGAATCCAACTGGTTTGAAGAATCAAAGAGTCAAATCCAACTGGGAGATTCATAATCCGCAGATTTTTTCCAGACGAAATATACATTGAAAAGGCTAATTAGAGAATCAGTATTTGTTTGTCGTGCAAATGTACTTAATCTGATAGACAAACTGACTTTTAAGCTATTTAAACTTATCTTTGGGTTGAATATCTGTTAGGATAGACTGTTCCATCAACTATGACGTGCTATTGAAGTTTCATCCTTTTTAGCCTGTAAAGTATGTTTCTTATCTAGGATTTGCATTGTTAGAAATAAGATGTGCTATTTAGGCACTCGTTGCAACACTTAACCCAACACCTTACGACACGAGCTGATGAAGGCCATGCAACATCCGTGTCCAAATTTTTACACCTAATACTCCATCGATAGTTCAAATTAGATAGCAGCAAGAATCAACTTTAGCATGAATTCTTTGGAGGGGAATCGTTAACCAGGAACCAGACAACTCCTTGTTTCTTATTCAAACTAGCATTTCAATTGGCAGCCCCGTGGTACCATGTTAAAATGATTTAGTTGGTTACCAGGTCAGCTTGTGCACATATCTAGGCTCGATAGCAGGAAGTACAATACAAGGCAGATTAAATATCCGTACTAGTGGCTGGCCAACAAGATGTCCTGTGGAAATCGGTGTACAATTCATATTCCATGGAGAAGAATTGGAAGAAACTAGAAAATGATTCCTACTAGTCTTAAAAGCCTGAACACCTGATAGATGTTGAGTGTTATAATGAAGGAAAAATGCCTTGTTTTTATTCCTTCCTGCCTCGGCTAAAGGTGTGATGTATTCGTGGGTAGTCTACAGTTTTGGTGTTTGCGCAGGGCACAGTGAGATTGATTGATCTGGTCCTTGTGTGAGAAGTAAACCAATGACTTCCGCTCAGTGTGACCTTGCATTGTGCCATGTGGAAGTTGTGGAACAGTGGTATTGCTTGGTTGACCCACCATGTCCCATGTTGTACATACTATCCACACTGATGAAACTGATTTTTTTTTGACTTTCATATGAGTTAAACATGTAGTATTAGGATGGTAATCTGGTTGTGAATTAATGCCTGGAGTGTTTACCGCAGTATACGAAGTTCAGTATGCCAATTGTCAATAATCCAGTGAGGTCGGGTATTATTATCTTCAAATGGGTTGTGTCTAATCATTGGTTGATTAAACTGAAATAGGTGCCATGTCGAACAGCTATGAGAGGAAGCTTTCCACTTAACGGGACATATTTCCAAGTAAACGAGGTAATGACTGAAAGTAGTTACAGTTGGCTTTAGTTGAAGTGGTATACTAACATTAGTAGAAATTACAGATATTCCTGATACTAAAAATTACTAACCGTTTAAATGTTATACTATAGGTATTTGCTGATCATGACTCAAGCAGAAACCCAGTTGATGTTCCAAGGAGATGGATATGGGACCTCCCTAAGAGAACAGTTTACTTTGGAACTTCAGTTCCTTCAATCTTTAAAGGTATTTCCCTAACAAAGGAGAACCAAGAGAATTTGGTGGCACTGGATATACAAAATAAAATACTGACAACATAACACTAGCTCATGTTCCATGCTGACTATTATTGTGTTTCCACTTACTAGTTTGTTAGACTTCCTTTAGTGATGCTATTAGGGCATGACATGCTGGCCATCGGCCCATTACTAGTGTCCAGGACCTTGGCTAGAGAAAAACATGGGTGCAACAATGTATGTAATTTGAACTAAAAATGGTACTAATAGTAACGTGTTAGTCAATTCTCAGCATATATCATTCGACATATCCAATGGAAATGGACAGTCGATATTTGGAATATTGATCATCTGACCTGGTATCATGGATAACCTTAAGAATTAAGAAGCTGACTTCAGATTTTCAACATCTAATTACCGATGAGCCATGCCTTAGTGCCTAGAAGGCCACACCCAATGTAGAAGTAGAAGCAGGCTGGGTGGGTGGAGAGAATCAGAAATGGACTGTGTGGATTGTGACTGACCTAGGATGCAGCGAGAGACCTGGTGCAAACTTAACGTAGCACCTAATCGCTATTAAAAGAATTGGCCTGGGTGCCCATGCACTAGGAAAAGCTCTCATAGATCCACCCTTCTAGTGTCAACTTATGGAAATCTACAAAGATACAGCACCAACTCACTAGAGGACCTTTACTACCACCACGTGCCCCAGAGGTAGACACTCTGGCTACTGCATCCCTCAAGTTTAAGCCAAGCGCAAAACGAAAGCAGATTCCAAATTATCTATTTCCTGGCAAGTTTATGGCTTGCTGGCCGCCGTCCACCCCTCCCTCTATCCAGCTTACCACCCCTTAAGCCCAGACCTACATTCTGTTATATTTCAGTAATAAGGGATGACAATGAGCTGAGCTCGAACAAGGGTAGGGTAGACCATGCGCTGGATCTGGGTTTGTTAGAACCTCTAGCAAGCTTGACCATGACTCAGTATAGGCTCCTTGAGCACATAAACACCATAAATTTGAGGGATCCTCATCCAATATAATAGAAAAGAGAGGCAATATTATCAGTTGGGGCTCAAGGTAGGAGGTCACCGGACCAGGTCCTTCATGCCACCTGGTATTAATTGGGGCTCAAGGCAGGAAGTCACCAGACCAGATCCTTCATGCCACCGGTGAAGAAGTCCTCACTTTGGCCATGTTAGTACTGCACGGTATACTGTCATGTAGAAACGAGACTCGTCGTGAAACATATCAGACGAGACCCTATTCTCAAGCAAACCTCGATAGTTATTCATTTCCACCCGTCTGTATGTGGAAATATATTTGCATGCATGATAGTGCATGTGTGGAAACATTAGGTGGTGATTCTAGAGGCATTAAAGCCTACACTTGTGGTGGAGTTTCAAATACGAAGAGTGTAATGTGAGGTATTCAGGGATGTACGCGGCATGGGAGCCTAGAGTTTCAACTAGAAAATGTGTAAGCATGGAGGGAGGGAGATAGGCTCTATGAATTCATGAATTGAATTAGTATGGAAATGAAAAATCACTTAGCAATTGTTGATTAAAGCCTTTAACCTTAAATTTTCATAAAAAATGGCTAACTACATAAATAACGTGGGAACCAGGAAGGTTTAGCTGTTAAAAGAAGTCACCCATTCAGCAAAATCTAGTGCTGTCCCCCTAGAGGTTCAGTTTTCATCTTATTTCATATTGACCTATGGGAGATTGGCAGATTGCATTTGTTACTATTAAGCACTAGAATGTTCCCCCACATCCATTTCTCCTGCGTCAACACTGGAGTTAGTACCTTCTGCGGATTGTAATCTACTGAACAAACATAAAAAGGCTTAACAGTAACATTAATGAATAGATTACCATGTCGAGATTGTGCAGCTGATTAGGATTTACATGTTTCTTTTGCAGGTTTAACAACTGAAGACATTCAACATTGCTTTTGGAGAGGTAATCATCTAAATGTCTTTGTTACAGTGTTTGTGATATCCAGAACAAATATACATAAAGAAACGGTCAGATATCTGTTTATGATAACTTAAGCACGTAGCAGAACGATTGGGCACAGCACAATATGTTGTCGCCTGACTTGTCCGGCATAATGGGGAGGGATGTGATCAAAACTTATTCCTAGAGTAAAAAGTTAGTATTTCATTCGTTTCTTGACCTTTTCATGCCCCAGGATACATCTTTAATACCTAGTATTTGCCCAAAAAAAGATGTTGCAAGGCCCATAAATGCATATCATTACAGATTTTTATCATACATAATCTACTTGTAATATTTCTGAATGAGTAAATACACTAAAAATGTGATATTTGCCAATTATGATGTACTTTGTTGCACCAGGCAGAAACGATTATTTTATGGCGTTGTGCTTCAACTGCCACCGAAAGAATTAAATCACAGTTTTATCTGTCAAACAAAGAAAACCTTCGCGAATTATTTGTCGTGGAGGATTTTCATGTTAGAGGTAGACAAAAGTATACAAAACAGGATTATTGGAGTAAGCTATAACCGGGTAGAATGCTATTGATTGAGTTCCTATCGGGAGGGTTCCAGTGACAGTTTTACTCGTGAATGATGTTGTAGATGTTTATGTGTGTTCCGAACATGTGCAGGATTTGTGTGCGTGAGGGGCTTTGATAGAATATCTAGAGCACCAAGACCCCTGTACGCGAGGCTTCACTTTCCAGCAAGCAAACTTACCAGGAATAAAAAGGCTGCAGCTGCAGATGATGAATAGGCCGCAATGAAAACAAGTTACATAGGAGGACCCTGCCAGAAGATCACTCACCTGAAAATGGATCACTGACCAATAAGTTGTTGTCACCAATCAACCATGTCTAGCCTTATGCATCTGTGAATGTTACCAACGCTAGCCACTCGTGAAATTTGCGAAGCTGACGTTATTCAGCAACATGATCCATTACTTCGGCTTATGATGTTTGGTGCCATTCAAGGAGCTCAATGCAGCTGACGGAGAGAAGTGAAAGTCTGTTGTCTGGCCATCCTTGTTTCGTAGTCTCATGTGACTTGAACCAACTGTTGTACATGGGAGACGTCATCTATTGGAAGTTGTTGTTCATGTTGTTCAGTAGTTCATGTGAACGATGTCAAACTAGTCGTCAATTATTTCATTGTTTCATTGATGAGGCCGTTTGGCGGTTTACTCTTGTTACTTAGATACAGCGACTTCAGAATTTAATGGAAAGGTGAACTTGTCATGTGATGTTGAGACATTTATGTCCATAAGTATAAGATAGAAATAGTTTGGGCGGTGACGTTTATCCTTTCAATTGGTTTAAGGAAAGAAGAAAATGCAGCAACAAAAATAGTGCAACCGGAAAAAGTACTTTGTTGGCAGAACAATAGATCCGGTGTTACCCTGATTTGGAAGGTTAGTTCTTCTGGATGGTACCTAGCGGGGTTTGGGACGCTCTTCTAGTCTTCTTTTCTCGTGTTCCTCTCTTCTCGTTTTAATCTAATAGGTTGTGCCTAGTCCTTGTTCTGATCGGATGGTGTTGAAGGCTCGGAGAAACATGTCGATGCAGTGGGGAAAAGAGTTGTACTAGATGCTACGCTCATTTTACACTTCTATTTTGCTCCTTGTCAGGTGCACAGGTCCTCTGCATGACAACCCGATCACTGACGACGGCAACATATGTCGAATATGGCGGCAACAAGTAGCAACCCCCGGTGGAGTGATCATTTGGTTGATGTCTTCCGCGACTTGGCTCTCACATGTCGAACTCCCCAATGACGGTGCCTTCTCTTCATCTCCCCCTCTTCCTTTTTCTAAGGCAAAAATAAGCCACCTTGCCTCCTCTTTATTGGTGGTGCTCTCAAATCGTGTAGTTAGCTAATCTAGAGGGAAGTTCTTATAACATATGGAATATCCTTCTTTTTTTGAGAAACACAGTACATACACACACTACCACTGAAAGCAAAACGTCAGATAAATCTTGGAAAATCCAGAAAAGTGTGAGCACCCTTATCAAGTTTAGGACTTCAACCTGGGTGGGCTGGTTCCACCATAAGGAACCAACCAGTTGAGCTAGATCCACTTCACATATGGAATATCCTTCTGATCCTTAATAACATTTACATTTTCACCCCTTAACATTTTGGCATGAGAAATACTAATATGTAATTACATTTGCACATTCGAGTGATTTTTCTTCTCCAGCTTCACCTTGGAAGGTGTGTTTTGGCGATTGAATCACTTCAACTATTAATCTGTCGATCTTGTCAGTACCACGTAACCAACAACGCAAGTCAGTATGGCGAGCTAGATTTAGAACTTTCAGGCCCATGGGAGTGGCCCACATCTTATGGTTATTTTTGTAGGCCTTCTGGGACTCAAATTAGGGTTCCAACTGTGGTCTTGTGGCTTGTGTTGCATTGAATTCTTCTTCGTGACACTCATCCTAGTTTGATCTTCGGTTCCGGATTCCATGGTGCTTTGTGTTATTTGGCTGTCCATGAGGTTGATCGGCGATGCTTCCTTCTTTCCCTGTTGGTTCCTCTTATCAAACAAATATTTTGAGGGTTTACGTTTGAGCTAAGAGAGTTGTGTGACATTTTGCATCCCGCAACATACTTGTTTCACTGTGTTGTAATCTTAGCAATGTTGTGTATGTTGATACCAATTTGGATGTAAACAAGGTTAGTTTTCTCTGGAGTAAGACATGATCTCGAGCTAGTTACTTCAAACACACACCCCAAATTTATAGGTACTAGGCAACATAGCGTGGCAATGCCACGCCCGTGTAGTAAATAAAATTTGAATTTGGTAATTTTAATATTTTGAAATTCTGTATAATTGAAATTTGCACACGCCTAACAAATAAGATGTAAACTCGGTATTTTGTATGTTTTAGAATCATGTACGTTTGAAAATGAAAATTAGAAAGCATGCGTCCAAAAGTTGTTTAGTTCACGGAAATTATTCGGAGTGCTGTGTTTTTCAAATTTAAATGTGTTTTATGCTCGAAGAAATGAGTATATTTGAAAATTATTTGAAATTCTGAAATATGTCTGTCGCGTTAGAAGGAGAAATATCATGCGTGCGTTCGAAAGTTGTTTAGTTCACGAAAATTATTCGGAGTGTTGTGTTTTTCAAATTCGAATATGTTTTATGCTCGAACAAATGAGTATATCTGAAATCGTGGTCTACAGTATTATAGTACTTTTTTAAAATTATTTTGACTTGTGTAGACTAAAGATATATTTGTTCTTCATTTTTTGGTATTTTTGTTCGTATTTTTCTGATTTATCCAGCGAATGAAAAAACTATATCATTTGTTTTCATTTTTATGAATATTTTAAACAATATGTCTGTCGCGTTAGAAGGAGAAATATCGTGCGTGCGTTCGAAAGTTGTTTAGTTCACGGAAATTATTCGGAGTGTTGTGTTTTTCAAATTCAAATGTGGTTTATGCTCGAATAAATGAATATATTTGAAATCGTGGTCTACAGTATTATAGTACATTTTTTTTTTGACTTGTGTAGACTAAAGATATATTTGTTCTTCATTTTTCGGTATTTTTGTTTGTATTTTTCTGATTTATCCAGTGAATGTAAAAACTATATCATTTGTTTTAATTTTTATGAATATTTTAAACATGCATGTAAATGTGTTGGCTGCAAAGATATATTTTTTTCTTCAAATTTTGCTTTTTGTTTCGTATTTTTCTGAGATATGGATTGAAAGATATGTTTTTTCTGATTTCTGGAATTTTCCCTAGGACTCAAAACAACCGACGTGTGGGCCCCACGCATCAGCCACACGGGGTGACGTCAGCCCTTGACGTCACCGGCGGCGGACGCGGGCGGCGCGGCCGAGCTCCCAGCGTGCGACGGCGCGAGCGCCGGGGTTCGAGATCCTGTAGATCTGCAAGAGGAGAAGGAGGGGAACCCAACGGGCGGCGCGGCGAGCCGTTTGGTCGCCGGTGACGACCAGTTCTTGCGGCGGCGGACATGGAATACGACGGCGGCGAGCCCTGGCGGTTTGCCGGCGGCTGCGAGCGTCCGAACACGAATCCGCCGGTGTGGAGGTAGTGGACACCTCGGCGGACATCCTCATGTCGCTGGATTTGAGGTAGGAGGCGTGTGCCGGCGGCGGCGCGCGGCTGCGGCGGCGACGACCTGCGCGTCGCGGGAGAGAAGAGGAAGGGAGCGGAGAGTGCGGCGGTTCTTTTACAGAAAAACATCCGAACTATTTTGAATTTGCGTTTTGGTCCTCCACAGTTCTGGGAAAAGGACCGCGGGTCACGGTTCGAACTGTCCAGTGGCTTTTTTGCAAATAACCACGGTGACCGGTGGGAACCGGCCGGACCGGATGGTGACCGAGCGACGTGTCCCGCTCTGATTGGTGCGGAAGGCGTAGCTACAGTAACTCGCGTTTTGGGGTTGTTTGGAGCGGATCTCAGCCGTCCGACGCGCCGATCGGACGGCCAGAACAAAAAGGGCGACGTGGAAGGCAAATCGAGGGGTGAAAGCAACGCTATTTCATATATAGTGTATTCACACCTGTTGTGTTCACCAAATTTTATCCCATGATCGAGGATGAGCTTGTATCTGTACATGTATCATGCATCGTAACGTATACTGCCCGTATACGTACTCTAGATTGGTAGGAAATCATGACCGTGTCTGATAGGAACCTGAGCACTATATCGGGTCGGTCTGTTATTTCCTTGTCTGACCCTTTAAATATGGGAGCCTCCCAGGTAGTCGATCCATCGAAAGCGATTAGCTAGACACGCAACGAGCGATTAGCTAGACAATCAACGAGCGATTCGACGAGAGACCAAGCCGGAACCATGGCGGCGATGACGGCTGAGGGAAACAAGCTAGCCGAGGTCATGGCCGAGAAGAGTAACGTCGAAGAGGCCGTGGCCGAGAAGAGCAAGATGGTCGAGCTGTTGAGCTCCGACGGCGAGCACTTCGAAATCACCCACGAGGCGGCGGCGCTGTCGCAGACCATCAAACACATGATCGAGGATGACTGCATCGAGAACGGCGTCCCTCTCCCCAACGTCAACTCCAAGATCCTCGCCATGGTCATCGAGTACTGCAACAAGCACGTCGCCGCCACCTCCGACGGCGAGAAGGAAGACCTCAAGAGTTTCGACGAGAAGTTTATCAGTGTTGACAGGGGCGGAGCCAGGATTTGAACTTTGGGGGGCGAGCAATAAAAATCTCGGAGCTAGCCGATGTCGTCGGGAGGCTAGCAATGACAACTTCGTGCACAAATACTTAATTCTGACATAAGTACTACAACATACAATAATTAGCTATGGCCATTAGTATGTATTAGTATGTTCTACTCAAAATTAAATGGAATAAAGCAATAAATAAATAAGTACCCAACACATTCTATTTTTATTATTTAGGTGAATTACTAAAATATAACTAAAGAACTAGATGCAAGATGTAAACATGATCATGGATGGTAAATTAATATTCATTATATTTTTCTGATCAAAATTTATATATAACGTATTCATATTAATCTATAAAATGAAAGATATAAATATAGTCATAATTTGCAAAAAAAAAATGTATAATAGAAAGAGAGAAAGGTGTTGTAGTTGGGTATTGAACTTGGGTCTCCCTGTGTGTAGTAAAAGTACACAACCATTGGGCTACGAGAGAACTTCTGCTGTTTTAAGCATTTGATGGGAGATAAAGGGTAAACACGACCGAATCTGAATAAGCATGTACTAATTGCTGCTGTAATTTCTTGAGGGGGCGAAGGGTTGGGGGGGGTCTGACCCCTGCTAGCCCCCCTAGATCCGCCCCTGAGTGTTGATCAAGCCACGCTCTTCGACATCATCCTGGCCGCCAACTATCTTGACATCAAGGGGCTCCTGGATCTCAGCTGCCAGACGGTCGCCGACATGATCAAGGGCAAGACGCCAGAGGAGATTCGTAAGACGTTCAACATCAAGAACGACTTCACGCCGGAGGAGGAAGAGGACATCCGAAGGGAGAACCAGTGGGCGTTTGAGTAGATCGCCTAGGAACACTACTTTTGTCTTTTTAATATCCAGTTGCTTAATTACTATTTCGATTTTTTTCTTGTTTAATTAGTTATGAGTTAATCTCTTTTACTTTATCGTCCAGATCGATGAAAACTACTGTGAGTTATATAAATATTTGAGATGTACTAAGCAGAATTATATGTACTTTTATTTGTTTGATGCCGCATGTTCCCAAAACGAAGCTGCTGCTTGTTTTTGTTTGAAATCCACCTATTGATTTCGAGGGGATCGTTTCTGAGCCCATATATGCATCTTCTTAGTCTATGAGATTGTTGCTCAATTTTGTTCTAGTTCAAATTGTGCCAATAAGTAGTCCATGTATAGTATGTTAAATGACGCTAGCATTAGTTCAACACTTTAGCAGAATCACATTAAAACTTGGATTTTGCTGTTTCTCAGCTGTATGATTTTGTTTTCGTGCACAGTCACTTTTCTGACCGTTGCATCGTGTTTGTGTATGCGTCGTCGGATGTGTCTCATTTTTGCGAGTGCGGCGGGCCTGGGCCGAGTCCCGTATGTTTTTTTTTTTCGTTTTCACTTATGTGTGTCCCATATGTTTTTCCAGCGGCGAACAAAGGAGCTCGTCCCCATTTTGACTTCACGTTTCTCACTGCTCTCTTATCCGTCCATGGCGTCAAATCGAGGAGGGGCTGGAGGGTGGCGGCGCCGTTGTCGCCGAGTCAGGTAGTTCCCGAGACTTGCTCGCCCCCGCTGCGTTGTGCGCGCGTTTGTGTGTGCTCTCTCGCTCGCCTCCGCACGGAGTGTAGTGTTTCTCTTCGTTCTGTTCGCGGGCGGACATGAGTTGCAGTGTCGGTGTCGTTGTTTTCTGGCCGGCGGCGGCGCCGTCGTCGCCGGATCAGGTAGATCCTTTGACTAGCTTGGGCCCCTGACCCACGGTTGTGATTTATCTTTTGCGCTTCCGATTAGTGTGCTCGTTGTTAAGGGGGGCGCGGCTGTCTAAGCTGCGGCACCGGTTCATCATGATCTTCTCATATTTGTTTCATATGATCAGCCTGTTGAATACTTTTATTCACTGGCCGCTTATGGTAATCTGTCTTGGCTTTTCTTACAGGCTCCTGCGCCAAAAATATTAGAGAACTTCAAGATCACACTCCCGTCCTCTATGCATAAAACAGGGAGGTGCGACTGTGCGAGTGCGAGTGCGGCGGGCCTGGGGCTGCTATGTGTAATCAATCTCCGATGTTTATCTCGCCCCCAGTAGCTGCTATATGTTTGTTGGTGCGCTTTATTTCTCTGATCTAGGCTGTAGCAGTGGATGTCCTACCCTAGAACTTGGCTGTAGCAGTGTATCTCCTCTATCAAGCTCAGTGTATGATAGTATTGTCATGCGCAGGTATCATTCGGGGTTCATCTCTGTTGATCAGTACTTTGTGTAGCTAGGGGGATAATAGGTTTTATGAGTTGGATGTGTGTGTGTTCATCCATGGTGAGGTTTTTAGATGGCATGTCCTTCACTGTTTTTGAGGTGGTGCAGCGTGTGTTGAGTATGAGCTAATAATCCTTATATTTTGTTACGTCGTGGCTCACAAAAGATGGTGATGATTGTTATGCGTCAGTTACAATTCACTTTTTATATAAAGATACAATGTTATTGTTGTTGTTTTTTCGTAGTTCGTCTATGTTTTGAGCACAAATCTCATTTCATTATCTTCATTGTCTATTTTTATTTTTGTAGAGGTCATTCTATACCTACTGATCCTGTCGATGATCATTTTGGTGTTGGTTATGGGGAAGGCCATGGTTTCTCGAGCGATTATGATGTATGATATGCCACTTGTACATTTTTGTTCTAACAATACAGCGTGTTACACAAAACCTGATGCAGTCTTTTTTTTTGTGTTTTTCAGTTAAAAGAATCTGTTACAAGTGGTAGGATCACAGTTTTAGATGATGCATTCTTTGGATTTTTCAAGAAACAGGTTTTTTTATTTGTCTTCTATTTATTTATTTTCTTTTTTTTCTTTTTTTGTGTGTTTATGTTTGATTAATTTTTGGTTGTGTTTCATGCAGGCTGTTCGTAGTTTGAAGAGGAATTTCGATGACCCTTGCACTGATATGCCAGAATTTGCTGAGGTTCGAAGTGGGAGTAGTCCTTTTAATACTAGTTCATTTTAAATTTTATAGTCAAATATTTTAGCGTTGATTTTTTAGACTCTGTCTTGTGTTATGTGATCCTGTAATGTGTTTTTTTGGTGCATTTATGTCTTGACTTGATCTGGGGACGCTTAACTGTGTTTTCAGTTTAGTCGTTGTAGTAGTTAGGCTGTGCACCAGCACCAACCTGGTAGCTCTGTTTTTACCAGATTTGGTCATTAATATTTCATTCAAGTCTTGAAGAATGTTACGCCTGATCAAATTTGGTCCTAAGTATTCTCTGTTATATTTTCTTCATGTTTGTGTCTCTCTCTCTGTCTCTCCCGTGGTAGCTCTCTCTCTCTCTAGCTAGCTCTCTCTCTCATTCTTATTTTTTGTTCTGATTTTTCATCTCTCTCCTTTTCATCTCAATCTATGTCTCCTTTTCTCTCTAATTATGTTTTTGAATCTCTCTGTCTCTCTCTCTTTCTCTGAACTTAGACATGTGGCGCTCTGTCTCTCTCTCTCATTCTTATTTTTTGTTCTGATTTTTCATCTCTCTCTTTTTCATCTCAATCTCTGTCTCCTTTTCTCTCTAATTATGTTTTTTAATCTCTCTGTCTCTCTCTCTTTCTCTGAACTTAGAGATGTGGTGCTCTGTCTCTCTCTCTCATTCTTATTTTTTGTTCTGATTTTTCATCTCTCTCTTTTTCATCTCAATCGCTGTCTCCTTTTCTCTCTCTAATTATGTTTTTGAATCTCTCTCTGTCTCTCTCTCTCTTTCTCTGAACTTAGAGATGTGGTGCTTTGTCTCTCTCTCTCAGCAGGAAATCTCTCTCTTACTTCATCTCTCTTTGTCTCTCTGTATCTCTCTATCCCTCTCTCTCTCAATCGCTATCTCGCCCCCTCAATCTCTCTCTATTTATTTATCTTTGTCTCTCACTCTCTTTGTCAGAATTTTGTTTATTTATTTTGTTTGTGAATCTCTCTCTCTTATTTTTTGTTCTGATTTTTCATCACTCTTTTTCATCTCAATCTCTGTCCTTTTCTCTCTAATTATGTTTTTGAATCTCTCTCCGTCTCTCTCTCTGTAAAGAAAAAGCCCATGATAGAGAAGCTGGGCCAGTTTTCCGGGCCACCGTACGTTCAGACAAAAGTCCCGCCATATTGCAAGACGCGAGGGTCGGGTCTTGTGGGGTTATTTCATACGCACGTGGAGCGTTTTATTGGTACAGAAAGCTGACTGTGCACGAAAATAAAAACAGCTAGCTGACAGTTAGACAGTCCCAAAAACTTCTCTGTTGTCAATAATCAATTTATGTTAATATATGCGTGTTTTGCTTCTCAGTTATCATGTACGATTTCTGATAATGAATTTTCTTCAAGCAAAAATATATATAGTCTTCCCACGATATCATATGAGTGTTGGCACCAGAACTTCGTTAATGCTCTGTACTAAATGTTTTTGTTATATGCCCCTTTGCATGTTTTGCTTGTCAGTTATCATGTAGGGTCAATTGGTTCTGTGCCATGGTTCGATGAGTTTTATCGGTTTGTGCAATACCCGTGCTGGTCTGTGCCCTAGTTTGCTCTCATATCGCCAAAACGCTCGTTTCCCCTGGTCAACCTACTTTAACCGATGGGGTCGGCCTGGCGTCGCTCGGCCGGAATTTCGTGGGGTCGTCTAGTGGGGTCGTGCCTTTGACCTTAGAGTATGCATGCAAGTGGGGCCAGCGGCGACGGAGAGAATGCATGGAGAGCCTATCGTGCGCGTCCATGCCTGTGCTCGCCGCGCCTTCAATGGCCGCGCCTTCAATGGCGTGCCCCCCTGGCCGGCAAAAAGCTACCTCTCCGCCTACACGGCCGGCCCGGACGCGCATCTGCTCCGCCGTCCTCGCATCTCTCTTGCCTACTCTGTCCTGCTTCAAACTGAGCAGTCTGGAGCCGACTTAATGTCCGGTCGCCATTACTGCCTTCTAGACCGCGACGCCATCCAGAGACCACCGATGGCATTAAAAGGAGCCATCTCCTTGCCCGTTGCGTTCACAAATCCCCTCTTCCTCTTCTAGACACCTTCACCTAGTCCCTTATCTCTCCATGACTCGTGGTGATGGAAGCTCCACTCCTAGCTCGAACTGCCGCCGCCGCCACGTCCCCTATCCTTGGTTTGTTGAGGCGAGCGAGGGAAGCGGCATGGGGAGTGGGCGTGGGATTGCGCGTACTCCTCCAAGCTCGAGCAGGTGGCGAGCGAGGGAAGCAGCATGGGACGGGGAGTCTCCAAGTCCAAGGGGCAGGGGCAGGGGCAAGGCCGTTGCGCCCGATCCCATTCCCTTCATCGATCTGTCCGACGAGGACGACAAGGACGACCAGGGTATGCACTGGACCATGTCCTTGAATGAGGAGGTCACGGAGGTCCTGGACCCGGGTTTGGCCTGGGCCATGGCCGACCAGAAAGCCATGGACCTTGCCAAGCATTCCGCCGCCGAGCAGCAACGCTCAAGATCTACTCGGAGAGCCAGGGAAGATGGAGGACATGTGGTCGGCGTCGAACAGCAATGCCTCAGAAGAAGTGGATGCCAAGGGCAAGGCCAAGACGGTGGAGGTTTTCGATGACGAGGACGAGTGGTAGTCCATTTTAGTTATTAGTTGCTTTATTAAGGGCAATTGACTTGTGCTTGACATTTCCTATTGTGTGTGTAAATTCACTTCAGTTTGACAATTTTCAGCCAGTCCACTGTTTTTGGCTTAGAAATGAGGTCGTTTACCCTACCTTTGAAGCTCATTTGAAACACATTTTTCAGCGAGTCCACCATTTTTTCTTAGAAATGAGACCGTTTACCCTACCTTTGGAGCTCATTTGAAACACATTTTTGCGACGACTCTACCATTTTTTTGCTTAGAAATGAGGCCGTTCACCCTACCTTTGGAGCTCATTTGAAACACATTTTTGCGGCGACTCGACCATTTTTTGCTTAGAAATGAAGCCGTTTACCCTACCTTTGGAGCTCATTTGAAACACATTTTTGTGTCGACTCGACCATTTTTTGCTTAGAAATGAGGCCGTTTACCCTACCTTTGGAGTTTATTTGAAACACATTTTTCAGCCGACTCCACCATTTTTTGCTTAGAAATGACTTCATTTGGTCTCACTTGGTTACAAAGGGTAACAGCCAAAATCCACATTTGGTGCGCCAAAATGGGGGTGGGCGAGCCAAAAATCACCGTTGGCTCCACTCGTCAGCGGGTGTACAATCCTTGTTCTTCGCGCGCGTCCAATCAGATTGCGGAACGAGTGTCTCGCGGATCGCCTGCAGATTCCCTCTGAAGGAAATCGGACGGCTGGATATTCCTTCTAGAGGAAATCGGACGACTGCAGTTTGGTCGACATTTGAAATGAGATTCAAATATTCAAACAAATGTCAAAAAAAGGAAAATCCTGCGCATATAGTCGTATTATGTCATATACTAACGACTCAAGTTGGAAAACATGATCTATATACATTTAAAAGGAGAAGGGCATGGAGATCATGTGATAATGTATAACTCAAAAAATGAGGTCTAATATTGGAGAGAAGTGGTTTTTGAATTGCAAATGAAATTTTCAAAAACCTCACAAAAGCTTCGTTTTGGAGTGACTAAGAAGGACCCATGCTTAGTTTTTCATTTTCATGTTTTAAACTTGTTTAAATGTTGGTCAAATTTAGATTTGACCGAATTTGAAATAACCATAATAAATTTAAAAATTATCGAAAAAATAAAAAATCAACGCACATAGTCTTAATATGTCATATACTAACGACTCATGTTGAAAAACATGGTCTACGTACATTTAAATGAGAAGGGCGAGGATCTCATGTGATATCGCATATCTCAAATGTGCAAATGAGAAGCAACATGATAATTTCAAAATACTCACGAAAGTATCATTTAGGAGTGACTAAGAATGGTCTACGCCCACTCTGCGCACAAATTTTCCACAAATGTTCGCCTGTTCGCGCCCAGAACACGCCGGGCACGCTCTGAGCGCGTCTAGAGTGCGCACTTAAAGTGTTCGACAAAAGTACAATAACAAATATTCAAACGATTCAAGTTGATAAACAATGTCTACACACGTTCAGATCGCGTAACTACACAGAGCGCGCATTGTGGGTGCAAGTTCACGTCTAGTTCGTGTCTACATTGCGCTTGTTGTGTTGACACAGATGCACCGATACATGTCTAGTTCGTGCAACAAATGATTCTGATACGTGTAGATGTCTCACAACGTCTCGTCTCCAACTACAGTAAATTTGACCAGAATCACGACGCGCATCAACTGTTCGACAGTTGTACTCGACACGTATAGGGGCACCAGATGACGTGGTAAACATTTACAGGCATGTCACTTCGCCTAGACGTGAAGCGCGGTCACACGATGTCATCATTGCGAATAAAATCTCAATGTGCATTGTGTTGTCATGTTTACACTGCCGTTGGCAAGAAAACCAAGAGATGCGTCTGTTCAGTGCCCAAGCACGGTTATCGAGTTACACGCCGGCGGTAGTGAATTCATCACGAGCAGTTATCCCTTCAATATTAAAAACCCCAATGCACATTGGCATTGCCGTTCACTCGCTCTTCTCTCTTCTCTGTGAAAAACCCCAACCACCACTTCTCTCCAACAACAATGTCGTCGGACGACGAGCCTTGGTGGCAGAACCCAGCCATCCCGATCGACTCCGATGGGGAGGGCAACCCGATCGAGTGGTGGGAGGAGGGCCACGGCCACGGGAACGACGACAGCGGCTCCGGCACCGACAACGACGGCGAGGGGTCCGACCCCGACTCCAGCGACGATGACGACGATCACCACGGGTCCGAGGAGGAGGACTCGGACCCGAAGTTGAACAAGGGCGACGAGGAGGAGAAGGACGACGACGAGGACAAGGACATGGAGGAGGAGGAGGAGGTCGAGGAGGAGGAAGGGGAGGATGAGGTCGAGGAGGAAGCAGAGGAGGAAGTGACCGCCGCCCAAGAGGCAGCGCGCGTAGGAGCCGCGCCCGGTGATCGTCGTAGTAGCAGTAGCAGTGCATTAGTTGCACGGCTACTGATTAGTAGTAGTATTAGGCCGCCGCTGGCGTAGTAGCAGTGCTGCCTGCACTGCTAATCTTTTGTAACTGTTAATATAATCCTAATATAATCGAGTTTAAATTAGTTGTAGCAGTTTCAATTCGAGTGATAAATCGAGTTTCAGCTTTCAAATCGAGTTATGAAACCTATTATAAATCGAGTTTTAATTAGTAGTAGCAGTTTCACTAAACAATGACGTACCAATCAATAAATTATCAGTTATGTTAATGTTAATCCAGTTAATTCAGTGTTAATTCAGTGTTAATTCAGTTAATTCGGTGTTAATTGGGTCGGAGATACCCAACCAGGTCGTCAGACTCGTCCCTTCCTGTCCCCACTTGAGCGGTCCCACTTGGAGGAGGGTGACGTACTACTCCAGTCAGCCCGAGCCGAGCCGCGCCAGGCCGACCCCACCAGTCAGGCCAAGTGCGGGTCAAATGAGGTTGACCAGAGGGAAACGAGCGTTTGACCGATATGCGACCAAACCAGGGCATAGAACAGAGAAATAGCGTGGATATGGCACATACTGATAGAACTCAGCTAGGTACGACACATAACCAATTAACCCTATCATATATGATTTCTGAGAATGATTATTCTTCAAGCTACATACTTTCACAACACCTAATATATGTGTTGTAATAAGAACTGCAACCTGCAGATACGAGTGTTAATTTCTGAACGTACTAGTGTTATAGTATTTGCCTTGCTTGCAGTATTACCTTATGTAAAGGTAACCAAATTGAGTAATTTCTTTGCTGTTTATAGCATCCACCATACTAAGACCGTATAAGCTAAACAAAGCACTGAACCTCTATAGTTTTCATTTATTAACCCCTGACAAAAATTAATGGACGATTGAACATTCAAAGTCTTGTAAAAACCTCATCGAAACAGGCTTTCGCCCCGCTTTATAAATAAAGCCACACTGTTTGATACCGATATTGGGCCATATAGCACAACGCCTAATGGAGGGTGCTGGGGCGGAAACAACACAAGAACACCAAAAAGAAAAGCAAAGAGAAAAAGAAAAAGAAAAAGGGCTGACAACGGCGGAAAGACAACCGTCAGCAAGTGAAGGAGATATGCCCTAGAGGCAATTAATAAAGTGTATTCTTTATCATATCTCGTTTGTTCATAATAGGTTTTTGTGTCATGCTAGAACCGTATTAAGCGGAAACATTAATGCGGGTGTGATACGTAAACAACAAGGTCCCTAGTAGCCTCTACTAAGACTAGTTTCGTTGTGCGATTGATGATCGAGGTTTCCCGGTCATGGGGCATGGCGCCGGTCGGCAATGAGAGTCATATCGCTGGAGAGTGATGTGATGGACATACCCAGATTTGGAGAACGTAGTCGTTACACCTTTGACCGTGAGATCAACTCTTATTGATATTCTCCGAAGATACTTTGATTGCACCAAACGTCGTATCTTATTTAGTATGACAATAACGGTGATACTTTTGGGTATTGGAAAGGAGTATTAATACGAGGGGTCAAGAGCGGGATTTGCCAGTCCGCATAGCAGGATAGATACTCTCGGGCCCGCTCGGTGAGATCATGTCTAATGAGCTTGCAAGCATGTGACAAGGTCACGGAGACATGCGATCATGAACGAGTAGAAGATGGCGTCGTCGGTAACGAGGTCGGGATTAGGTATGGAGATATCTATGGAGCGACGCTCGGACGTGCTAAGTATCGCTATGGCAAAAGGTCTAAGACTTCACGTTCAGGTTTGATAGATGAAAGTCATTCGTTATATCTCAGGGATTAATTCAGGGGGTCCAGGCCTACGGATTAGTCGTTGATCATTGAGGAGTCTTGATCATACCTGATATTATATCGAACCGCTAGGGTAACACACTTAAGGGGTTTCGACAAGACAACCGGAAAGGAAGGAGATCACCGGGAGCGTCCCGGGAGAGGTCCGATGGAGATCGGGCAGCGCCGAAAGAGTTTTCGGAGCAAGGAAATATTATATATATTATGTTTGATATTAATTAGTGTTATTAATATGCAAATATGATTTTATATATTTATTTTCGAATTTATTAAGGCAGATTTCCCTAAATGGGCCTTCCGGACGAAAGAAGGCCCAAGAGGGGAAAATTCCCTAGGGGAATTCGGTGGGGGCCAGGAGGGCCGGCCTAGGTGGGCCACAAGGGGCCCACCAGGGGGCCGGCGCACTCCCTTGGCCGAACCAGGCTGTGGGGGGTTAGTCCCACATTGCCTGGCTGGCAAGGTTGGCTCCCCTTGGGAGCCTATATAAGAAGGGGCACCCCCAACCTTTTAATTCACCAATTAATTCCTGATTTCTCTCTCGATCTCGTGGTTCCCAAGTTGGAGCCGCGCCGAGCAAGAGGAGTCGGGGATCTCCTCCACCATAGCCCGCTGCCGCGCTGCTGGTGTTCCGGTCCAAGTCTTCCGCTGCTCGTCCTGGACTGGAGCTTCGGAGGCGTCGTCTCCACCGTACGTGTGCGACTCCCTGCGAGGTGCCGCGCTAGCGGTACTCGGAGGCCTGCTTCCTCTACACGACCTTGAGGTCGGCTTCGTCGGTCTGCATCGACAACGTTTGTGCGGGAACGTAATCCCCGCTTTCGGTCTACAAGGGTATGTATTCCGATCTCCGTTCGTACTATGGCTAGTTTAAGGATATCGTTGCTAGGAAAATTATTGTTTTCTGCCCACGATCCCCTTCAGTGGTATCAGAGCCGATCTATCGTAAGATATAGCTGTACGCTGTTAGAACCCGTGCTCTGCACGGGGCACCGTTCCTGTTATTTGCTACCCTCTAGCGTGCACTTGTGTATTCCAGCGGCATTGAGTTGATGAAGCGGCCCGGACCGACTTTACGCGTACGCTTACGCGAGACTGGTTCCACTACTGACATACGGCTTGTACCGTATCTGTGGCTGGCGGGTGACAGTTTCTCTCTCTTTAGTTGGTCTTCGCATTTTCAATGGAGGGCCCGAAAGGGATGCTTAAACATGCAATTTTTGGATCGTTGTTGTGGTCATAAGATTCGTAGGTATGAAGCGGTTCTATTTACGAAAGCCCCAAGCCACGTAAAATATGCAAAAGATAAAGTAGAAGCGTCTAACTTTATTTTGCAGGGGCTATGTGATATGGTCAAGGTAGATTTATTAAATTGTTTATAAACTGCGGGCGCCAAGAAGACCATGGCGCGATGGACTATATTACATTGCATTACATTTGATGTTTTGTGTGTATCTTATTTTGTGTGATTGTGTGTGTTACACGGCGGTAGCTGAATAAGATGATCCCTTCAAAATACCACTAGTGTTCTCCCTCCAACGCGCACCACCAATAAAGTTCTACGTTATGAGGCAGGCCGTGATGATCGGGTGTCAGACATATCTTCGTTCGCATACGGTGGGTGTAAGCCATGTTGCACAAGCTTCAGCGTGGAGGTCTTTGGTGGCGAGCCTAGCATACTCAGAAGTATGGCCTCGGAACAGGAAGACCGAAAGGTCGAGCACGAGTCACAAAATTGGTGTGACGGACGATTTTGTCTACTCTTGAAGTTGTGCCGCCGGCTTTGATGATGAGGGGTGGTGCAATGGATGGGGGTCGTGTAATCGCTTAAACGACCAGGAGGGATGTTCGTTTGAGTGGGAGTTATGTCAGTTATTTTCTAAAATACTATAACTCAAAATTATTATGAACAAAGTCTTATGTTGTTGCAAATTCCATTGTAGATGTCTCGCCCCTCGTTTAACCTAGGTCTGTTCCTTGAGAAAGAAAAGCTTAAGACCAATGGGTCAAACTTCATGGCCTGGTTCCGCAACCTGAGGATCCTCCTCACTCCCCATAGGGTGGCCTACGTCATTGAGGCCGCCATAGGTGACCCTCCTGCAGATGAAGCCTCTGAGGATGAGAAGAAGGTCTTCCAGACCCGATCGGAGGATTCTGCCTTTGTCCAGAGTGGCATGCTCTACGCCATGGAAGCCGACCTGCAGAAGCGCTTTGAGAAGATGAGCGCCTTTGAGATCATCTCGGATCTTAAGGCTGTCTTTGCGCCGCAGGCTAAGGCTGAGAGATATAAGGCTTCTGAGCTTTTCTTCTCAGCCAAGATGGAAGAGCATAGCAGTGTGAGCGAGCATGTAGTCAAGATGTCTGGCTACGTTCAACGCCTGAATGCTCTGGAGTGCAAGATTCCCGATGAGCTGGCGATTGACAGGGTGTTGCAATCGTTGCCACCAAGCTACAAAGGCTTCGTCATGAACTACAACATGCAGGGCATGGCTAAGTCCCTGGGTGAAGTGTTCGTGATGCTCAAGACTGCTGAGGTAGAGATTAAGAAGGATCACACGCTGTTGATGGTCAACAAGACCGTTGATTTCAAGAAGTCCGGTGGCAAGGGAAAGCAGAGCTGGAAGTCCCGGAGGGAGGCAAAGTTGGCTGCCAAGCCCAGGACTAACAAATCTGGTCCCAGAGCTAGCGTGGAGTGTTTCTACTGCAAGGGGAAGGGTCACTGGAAGCGCAACTGCCCCAAGTATCTGGAGGATAGGAAGTCTGGCAAGACGGTCGACAAAGAGAAAGGTATATTTGATATACATGTTATAGATGTGTACCTTACATCCGCCCGGAGCAATACATGGGTATTTGATACTGGTTCTGTTGCTCATATATGTAACTCTCAGGAGGAGTTACGGAATAGAAGGCGGCTGGCGAAGGATGAGGTGACGATGCGCGTCGGCAACGGATCGAGAGTCGACGTGGTGGCTGTCGGCACGCTCCCTCTGCATCTACCATCGGGATTAGTTTTGGTTTTAAATAAGTGTTATTTTGTGCCATCCTTGAGTGTAAACATTATAAGTGGGTCTTGCCTGTTACAAGACGGTTATTCATTTAAATCAGTGTCAAGCAATTGTGCTATTTATATGAATGATATCTTTTATGTTGATGCTCCCGAGAGTAACGGTTTATTCTTGTTGAATCTCGATCGTAGTACTCACATCCATAACATAGAGGCCAAACGAATTAAGTGTAGTGACGATACCGCCATGTTTTTGTGGCATTGCCGTCTTGGTCATATTGGTATAAAGCGCATGAAGCGACTCCACTCCGATGGACTCTTGGACTCGTTGGATTTCGGATCCCTCGATACATGTGAACCATGCCTCATGGGCAAAATGACCAGGACACCGTTCAAAGGTTTCATTGAACGGGCGTCGGATTTGTTGGGGATCATACATACAGACGTATGTGGACCAATGAGCGTTTCGACACGCAATGGTTATCGTTACTTCGTCACCTTCACTGATGACTTGAGTAGATACGGTTATATCTATTTGATGAAACACAAGTCTGAAACGTTTGAAAAGTTCAAAGAATTCCAGAGTGAAGTTGAGAATCAGCTTAATAGGAAAATCAAGCATCTCCAGTCCGATCGCGGTGGAGAGTACTTGAGTTTTGAGTTTGGCACACATCTGAAGAGTTGTGGCATAGTGCCCCAACTTACGCCCGCCGGAACGCCGCAGCGTAACGGCGTGTCCGAGCGACGTAATCGTACTCTACTGGATAGTGTCCGATCTATGATGTCTCTTACCGATCTGCCAATGTCCTTCTGGGGTTATGCGTTAGAAACAGCCGCATTCATTTTAAATAGGGCTCCGTCCAAATCCGTTGAAACGACGCCATATGAACTATGGTATGGCCATAAGCCTAAGTTATCGTTTCTGAAGGTTTGGGGTTGTGAGGCGTACGTTAAGAAACTACGGCCCGACAAACTCGAACCGAAGTCGGAGAAAGTCGTCTTTGTAGGATATCCGCGGGAAACCGTTGGGTACACCTTCTACAACACGGCTGAGGGCAAAACTTTTGTCGCGAAGACCGGTGCCTTTCTAGAGAAGGAATTTCTCGCGAAAGGAGTAAGTGGGAGGAAGGTAGACCTCGATGAAATCGTTGATCCTGAACTCGAGATTCCGAGTGGCGCAACGGAAGCAATTCCGAAAACGTCCTCCGTGGAAGGAGTGGGAGAAACTGTCGAGGAAGATGTTCTACCTCGTAGGTCTGGTAGATCTCGGATCCCACCAGAATGGTATGGCAACATGGTTTGCACCGTCATGCTAGTCGAGCAAGACGAACCTACGAACTACAAGGAGGCGATGGAGAGTCTAGAGTCCGAGAAATGGCTTGAAGCCATGAAATCCAAAATAGGATCCATGTATGATAACCAAGTGTGGACTTTGGTGGATATTCCCGAAGGGCGCAAGGCCGTCGAGAATAAGTGGATCTTTAAGAAGAAGACTGATGCTGATGGTAATGTGACCGTCTATAAAGCTCGGCTTGTCGCAAAGGGTTTCCGACAAGTTCATGGAATTGACTACGATGAAACTTTTTCACCGGTAGCGATGCTTAAGTCTATTCGGATTTTGTTAGCGGTAGCTGCCTACTATGATTATGAAATCTGGCAGATGGACGTCAAAACGGCCTTCCTAAATGGAAACATTGAGGAAGAGTTGTACATGGTACAGCCGGAAGGTTTTGTCGATCCAGGAAGTGCTAACAAGGTGTGCAAGCTTCAGCGATCCATCTATGGATTGAAGCAGGCATCTCGGAGCTGGAATCTTCGCTTTGATGAGGTAATCAAAGGTTTTGGATTTATCCAAAATGTGGAAGAGACCTGTATTTATAAGAAAATGAGTGGGAGCTCGGTTGTGTTCTTAGCACTGTATGTTGACGACATATTGCTAATAGGGAATGATGTGGAACTTCTGAATAGCGTGAAGGAATATTTAAACAGCAAGTTTTCCATGAAGGACTTAGGAGAAGCTGCGTATGTTTTAGGCATAAAAATCTATCGTGATAGATCAAGGCGCCTATTAGCACTAAGTCAGAGTACTTATCTTGATAAAATATTGAAGCGTTTTCATATGGAGAAGGCAAAGAAGGGTTCTCTGCCGGTTATCAAGAATAAGGTATTGCATAAGGCACAGTGTCCGGTAACGGAACTGGGTAAGGCCGAAATGACGAAACATCCTTATGCTTCAGCCATAGGATCGATCATGCATGCAATGTTGAGTACTAGACCAGATGTGGCATTAGCTCTAAGTTTGACAAGCCGGTTCCAGAGTAATCCTGGAATGCCGCATTGGATAGCTGTTAAGAGCATTCTTAAGTATCTCAATAAGACAAAGGAAATGTTCCTTGTGTATGGTGGCTGCGATGAGGAACTTGGCGTAACGGGTTACGTAGATGCAAGTTTCTGCTCAGACCCCGATGACTGTAAGTCACAGACAGGTTACGTGTTCAAGGTGAATGGAGGCGCCGTGTGCTGGAGAAGTGGGAAGCAACCCATAGTCGCACAATCTACAATGGAGTCGGAGTACATTGCTGCCTGCGAGGCCGCGAATGAAGCTGTGTGGCTGAGGAAGTTCGTCATCGAACTTGGAGTGTTCCCGAGCGTGCAAGACCCCGTGGTCCTCTTCTGCGACAATACGTGTGCCATTGCGAACGCCAAGGAGCCAAGGTCTCACTCCACCGCCAAACACATTCTCCGACGCTTCCACGTGATACGTCAGTACGTACAAGGAGGCGATGTGAAGATTTGCAAAGTGCATACGGATCTGAATGTGGCAGATCCGCTGACGAAGCCTCTTCCGCTTGATAAGCATGAACAACACCAGTTAGCTATGGGTGTTAGGCTTTTACCAAGTTGTAATCTAGATTAAATTGTACTCTAGTGCAAGTGGGAGAATGAAGGAGAAATGCCCTAGAGGCAATTAATAAAGTGTATTCTTTATCATATCTCGTTTGTTCATAATAGGTTTTTGTGTCATGCTAGAACCGTATTAAGCGGAAACATTAATGCGGGTGTGATACGTAAACAACAAGGTCCCTAGTAGCCTCTACTAAGACTAGTTTCGTTGTGCGATTGATGATCGAGGTTTCCCGGTCATGGGGCATGGCGCCGGTCGGCAATGAGAGTCATATCGCTGGAGAGTGATGTGATGGACATACCCAGATTTGGAGAACATAGTCGTTATACCTTTGACCGTGAGATCAACTCTTATTGATATTCCCCGAAGATACTTTGATTGCACCAAACGTCGTATCTTATTTAGTATGACAATAACGGTGATACTTTTGGGTATTGGAAAGGAGTATTAATACGAGGGGTCAAGAGCGGGATTTGCCAGTCTGCATAGCAGGATAGATACTCTCGGGGCCGCTCGGTGAGATCATGTCTAATGAGCTTGCAAGCATGTGACAAGGTCACGGAGACATGAGATCATGAACGAGTAGAAGATGGCGTCGTCGGTAACGAGGTCGGGATTAGGTATGGAGATATCTATGGAGCGACGCTCGGACGTGCTAAGTATCGCTATGGCAAAAGGTCTAAGACTTCACGTTCAGGTTTGATAGATGAAAGTCATTCGTTATATCTCAGGGATTAATTCAGGGGGTCCAGGCCTACGGATTAGTCGTTGATCATTGAGGAGTCTTGATCATACCTGATATTATATCGAACCGCTAGGGTAACACACTTAAGGGGTTTCGACAAGACAACCGGAAAGGAAGGAGATCACCGGGAGCGTCCCGGGAGAGGTCCGATGGAGATCGGGCAGCGCCGAAAGAGTTTTCGGAGCAAGGAAATATTATATATATTATGTTTGATATTAATTAGTGTTATTAATATGCAAATATGATTTTATATATTTATTTTCGAATTTATTAAGGCAGATTTCCCTAAATGGGCCTTCCGGACGAAAGAAGGCCCAAGAGGGGAAAATTCCCTAGGGGAATTCGGTGGGGGCCAGGAGGGCCGGCCTAGGTGGGCCACAAGGGGCCCACCAGGGGGCCGGCGCACTCCCTTGGCCGAACCAGGCTGTGGGGGGTTAGTCCCACATTGCCTGGCTGGCAAGGTTGGCTCCCCTTGGGAGCCTATATAAGAAGGGGCACCCCCAACCTTTTAATTCACCAATTAATTCCTGATTTCTCTCTCGATCTCGTGGTTCCCAAGTTGGAGCCGCGCCGAGCAAGAGGAGTCGGGGATCTCCTCCACCATAGCCCGCTGCCGCGCTGCTGGTGTTCCGGTCCAAGTCTTCCGCTGCTCGTCCTGGACTGGAGCTTCGGAGGCGTCGTCTCCACCGTACGTGTGCGACTCCCTGCGAGGTGCTGCGCTAGCGGTACTCGGAGGCCTGCTTCCTCTACACGACCTTGAGGTCGGCTTCGTCGGTCTTCATCGACAACGTTTGTGCGGGAACGTAATCCCCGCTTTCGGTCTACAAGGGTATGTATTCCGATCTCCGTTCGTACTACTATATCTGCATAGAATAGATCTTGGCTAGTTTAAGGATATCGTTGCTAGGAAAATTATTGTTTTCTGCCCACGATCCCCTTCAGCAAGCTCCATAACCGTTGCACCTACCGGAGGCCTGCCACCAAGCTTCTGGTGCTCCGGAGCGTCGGTACCAATCAACACCTTCAGGAAGGGATGCGACGATGACGATGATGTTGCCAAGGGTTTCCCCCGGTACGCGACGGGAAGAGGAAGGGGAACACCGGACACCCTTCAGGAAGGACTGGCGGCACCAGTAGGCGCCACCACGTCGGAGTCGGACACGCCGGCTAGGATTTCTCCCGATCCTTCGTCACCCCGGACGCTCCAGCACACTCCACCAAACCGCCCACCATCCCCCGCCACACGATTGCGAAGACGCTCATGTTGTCTCACCACGACACAGAAAGGAGCAGCCTACAAGCCGAAAAAGAAGAGCCGGGACTAGGAACCACAACACCGCTGATGTGCGGGACGGACCAACCTCCACCGTCATAAACGGTAACTGACCGGACGCAACAGCAGGAGCACACCAGGCCCGTGAGCCCGACTGACAAGGTTATACCAAACGGGTACCCCTTCGTGTGGGTACCTCGTGCACGTAATGACTAAATCCCAATTGTCAACAATCTGAGGAAGCCCATCAAGCGAATCCCAAGTCGAAGATCTCTTACTATAGATAGCATAGTCGGTAATACTTTCCATACATGTAGTCCTAGTCGGTTACGACCCGAGACATGTACCCCTATATAAAGGACAGGAGTATGGTTGACTAGAGACACGCCCAACCTGAACCACAAAACCCTAGTGTGACGCCATAAAATCGGTACTATGTAGATTTAAGCGTTCCCGCCGAAATCCGCATAATAACAATTTTAGGTCGCCCACCAGACATAATGTGCACGCCGAAACATGCGCATGATGTGGGTGGAATTGCGATAACATTACAACAGTTCCGATACATCCACAAATACAACAGAAGATAAATTACAACAACGACTCGAACGAGTCAAGATACAAATGATACAATACAAAGATTCAAATGACAGCGGAAGCAAAATAGTATCCGACTACGGATAAGATGCAAATTGGACTAAGAGTCCTGAAGATAAGCGATGGCGCCATATCCCTGCCCAGCCAAGCCAGGGGGATTCCCAAGCTAACGTTGTCGGACTTCAAACCTGATTCACTGCACATAAAGCATAACCCAAAAGAGGGTCAGGGCACTCCCTGGCAAGCAAAACCGACTTGCCTACTTTCTACACCATCTCCCAAAATATAGGGGAGGTGGACTTAGTGGCAGCAGCACTGCCAACCTAGAGAGACACGCTACAACTTCCGTCTAATCAGAGAGGGATAAGAGAGCGCATAAAGTAAACATCTACAACTAACACCAAACATAACCCATTCTCGAATTAACTCCCTCAACCAAATATGAGGAAGCAATTCGGGAAACTCACACGTTGAACAGTTTTAATTATAATTTATTGTGAAAGTAATTCTATATTACTAGTCAAATTAATTAACATTAATTAGGTGCAAGCTGTCAAGATCTTGTTAGCCAGCATCATCACCAAAGTCGTCCATAACCGTGGACACGGCTCATCGATAAGATTATACCCTGCAGGGGTGCACTACTGTACCCATACTCGTATGATCAACCCACGCAAGTATCAGGGCATCTCAACACGACTCGTTCCTTTACTACAGCAAGTCCAAGTGCCACCCATATGAGTTGTTACCCGCGTCAGGAGTCCGGCCGATTCTCAATTGCAGACTCATTAGTTGGCGACTACGCCACCATGCGGCTCAAACCATAGTAGGAACTGTCTGCTTCGTGTCATACCGCACCTATATGACCCCCCGTATCACATAACCTCTCATCATCATCATCATCATCATCATCACATGCATATGAGCAAAATGGAAAACCCGAACTACTTGCGGCACATGGACAAGCTGTAGATCCGTTCAAAGTCGAGGGGGGCTCCATAGGGCCTCCCACAAGTGGTTAGTGCGCTCAAAATTGGATCCGAGGACAAAATCTCAGTTCCTAGGTCGACACTGAGCAGAGCACACCTCGCAAGGCCTTCCGCCTGGTGCCTTATCATTTAAATATAATACCCCAATATAATACAACATTTTATTAAGGTAGAATAATCTATCATACTAAGCAGATTAAACATAAGACCAACAGATGACTCGCACAATAACCTCTAAGCATGCGCTACGACTCGCAAGGCCAACAGATAAACAAACAACATGTGATGGGATGTGGGGATAAAGTTGTATGGGCTACAGGATAAACATGTGATGGGATCGCGATAAGAATCGAATACTAGGGTAGCAGAGGTCAACGGCAGGAATGAAAGACAATGTATAGGTAAACAAGCAAACTTTGCTTGCCTGGAATCCCGCATGGAAGCAGATCTTGTCGTCGCTCACACATCTCAACGTCTTATCCGCGAAGAAGCAACAAACACTGGAAAGCGTAAAAGATGCATTTTACAACTCCGGCAAAAGATCCAGCATGATCATATGAGAAAGATGCATGACATGGCAATATGCAAAACAATGCAATTAATCCAAATTAAGCGGGAAAGCAACCCCGACAAATAATATTTAGGTGCAAATTATTTATCTACTCAACAGTATTAAATGTTGGTTAACGTGGTAACACATGGCATGGGTGATCTAATTAAATTAAATGGAATAGAGCAATAATTAAATAAAGCCCAACATATTCCATATTTAATTATTTAGGTGCAAGAAATAAATTACACTAAGCAATTAAAATAAAAGATGCAAAATGGCATACAAATGTCATATTAATGTTCCTTGCATTTTTCTGATATAAAAACATATAAAGATTATTTGATTTGGAATTATAGAATTAAAGTTATTAACATTTTAGTTTTAGGGTTCTTTCTGTAAAATGCAGGGACTTATCCATGATAGAATATGTGTCGGTGGAGGCTTCACTGCAAAAGCAAAATAGCAGAGGGGTTCGGTGCAAGAAATACAGTCTCTCTCTCACTGGAGTCCATGACAGGACGGACCCACCTGTCATCGGGAGATGAAAAAAAGGTGGGCATTTCCTGGTCAACGCGCCAGAGGGGGATCGAACCGGAGGCGCGCGCTGCGCGGAGCGTTGTCTGCGCTAGCCACTAGACCAGATCGGGTGATGTTACAATACTTTGCGTCGGGTTCTTTTTGTATTAGATTGCGACCACGTTCTCTGACGAACTGAAAAAAACGGGTTTTCTGAAGAACCTGAAACTCCGTCCGGACAGTGCGCACCGGCGACGGAAAAGCTCGCCGGCGACCTCATCAGAGCGGTGCGGCCCCTGTGAGTGCTTGCGGGAGAACGTGGTGGGGATGGGGGATCGAATTTTGTGCTTGGCTTGGAAGGAGGAGAAATGGAGGGTTCGGGCTCGTGGTCGACATGCTCGTGTCCGCCTCGGCCGTGTGCGACAACCACTCCGGCGACTCTAGAACGGCGGTGCGAGGCACATAATCGAAGGGAGAAGACGGGAGGAGGTGCGGCTCACCTAGTGGAGGGCGATGGCGCGAGGAGGGGGCTTGACGAGGCCGGAGGCGAACGATCGGTACCGGTGAGGACGAGGCAGAGCTTCGGCCGGCGTTGGGGATGGAGTCCGTGCCGCGGCTCCCTGGTCCGTTGAAGCGGCGTCGAGGACGAAGGAGGTTGAGAGGTGGCTACTTGCGCGGGGCGACGGAGTGCGACGAATTGGTGGCGGCGCTCCGGCGGGGTTGCTCGGTGGTGCGTGGTTGGAGAAGGAACAGAGGATGGGGAAGAGAGGGTGGCGGCGGCGCAGCAGGGAGACGGGGAGGGAGGAGTTAGGGTTTCGGGGGTGCGGGGGATAAGAAGGAGTGGGGAGAGGCAGGTGGGGGCGAGGAGGCAGTGGGGGAGGCGCCATGGACACGCTGGAAAGCGAGCACGCCCTCCTCGTGCTCCTGTACGGAGGAGGAAGGAGCAGGCCCTGGGCTTCGTGGGCTGGCGTGCTGGGCCAGGGGGTGGAGAGATGGCCTGGTGGGTGTTGGGCTTTCGGCCTAGAAGGGTTTTTTCTGTGTTTTTATTTCTTTTCTTTATATTATTTTCTGTTTTTGTGTTTTTAAGCTAAATAGAAAAAAAGAGAGAAAGAAACATTTAGCAAAATTAAATAGTTTCAAAAATATACAATTTAATATATTAGTTTGAATATTTGAAAAGAATTTAAATACCACATTTAAATAAATTTGATTTGCAATTAGATTTAAAAGTGGAATTTGAATTTGAAAGGTGTGATTCAAATTTAAATGCAATAAAAAATAATTGAAGTGACAAATGCCTGATGATGTGATGTTATGATGATGCAAAATGAAAAACAAACAATTTTCTAATTTGGGAAAAACCCGGGGCATTACAATCGACACCACTAACAAGGGATCGTGTCCCGCGATCCACACCGAGACCGCAAGAAGAGAGGGGTAACTACCGAGTCTTCAGCCTCCGTGATGAACTTCTCGACACCACTAACAAGGGATTGTTGCTCCACCTTGAAATTCTCGACACCACTAACAAGAGGAGTTGGTCATGTCGATAAAGATTCGCGAAGATCGAACCCTAATAGGATAAAAGGCAAGAAATCGTCCACCCGCGTAGAATCCTAAACTTTGAAAGTTGGATAAGAGAAGAGACTCCAAAACAAATAACATAAGATGAGAAATAGAATAGAGGTAAGGAATAAACAGAAACCTATTGAGATATTTTTCAAAAATAATTTAAGTCAAATAGTATTCGACACTCTAAAAACAACGACCATTAGCGAGTTTATCCTACAGGCTTTTGCGGACCCGCTGCTTCGATAACCAATCGTATCGAAACAACAAGGAGATCGAAACCAATGTAGATTTAAGCGTTCCCGCCGAAATCCGCATAATAACGATTTTAGGTCACCCACCAGACATAATGTGCACGCCGAAACATGCGCATTATGTGGGTGGAATTGTGATAACATTACAACAGTTCCGATACATTCACATATACAACAGAAGATAAATTACAACAACGACTCGAACGAGTCAAGATACAAATTATACAATACAAAGATTCAAATGACAGCGGAAGCAAAATAGTATCCGACTATGGATAAGATGCAAATTGGACTAAGAGTCCTGAAGATAAGCGATGGCACCATATCCCTGCCCAGCCAAGACGGAGGGATTCCCAAGCTAACATCATCGGACTTCAAACCTGATTGATTGCACATAAAGCATAACCCAAAAGAGGGTCAGGGCACTCCCTGGCAAGCAAAACCGACTTGCCTACTTTCTACACCATCTCCCAAAATATAGCGGACGTGGACTTAGCGGCAGCAGCACTAGCAACCTAGAGAGACACGCTACAACTTCCGTCTAATCAGAGAGGGATAAGAGAGCGCATAAAGTAAACATCTACAACTAACACCAAACATATCCCATTCTCGAATTAACCCCCTCAACCAAATATGAGGAAGCAATTCGGGAAACTCACACGTTGAACAGTTTTAATTATAATTTATTGTGAAAGTAATTATATATTACTAGTCAAATTAATTAACATTAATTAGGTGCAAGTTGTCTAGATCTTGTTAGCCAGCATCATCACCAAAGTCGTCCATAACCGTGGACACGGCTCATCGATAAGATTATACCCTGCAGGGGTGCACTACTGTACCCATACTCGTATGATCAACCCAAGCAAGCATCAGGGCATCTCAACACGACTCGTTCCTTCACTACAACAAGTCCAAGTGCCACCCATATGAGTTGTTACCCGCGTCAGGAGTCCGGCCGAATCTCAATTGCGGACTCATTAGTTGGCGACTACGCCACCATGCGGCTCAAATCACAGTAGGAATTGTCTGCTTCGTGTCGTACCGCACCTATATGACCCCCCGTATCACATAACCTCTCATCATCATCATCATCATCACATGCATATGAGCAAAATGGAAAACCCGAACTACTTGCAGCACATGGACAAGCTGTAGATTCGTTCAAAGTCGAGGGGGGCTCCATAGGGCGTCCCACAAGTGGTTAGTGCGCTCAAAATTGGATCCGAGTACAAAATCTCAGTTCCTAGGTCGACACTGAGCAGAACAAAACACCTCGCAAGGTCTTCCGCCTGGTGCCTTATCATTTAATTACATTACCCCAATATAATACAACATTTTATTAAGGTAGAATAATCTATCATACTAAGCATATTAAACATAAGACCAACAGATGACTCGCACAATCAACTCTAAGCATGCGCTACGACTCCCAAGGCCAACAGATAAACAAACAACATGTGATGGGATGTGGGGATAAAGCTGTATGGGCTGCAGGATAAACATGTGATGGGATCGCGATAAAAATCGAATACTAGGGTAGCAGAGATCAACGGCAGGAATGAAAGACAATGTATAGGTAAACAAGCAAACTTTGCTTGCCTGGAATCCCGCATGGAAGCAGATCTTGTCGGTGCTCACACATCTCAACGTCTTATCCGCGAAGAAGCAACAAACACTGGAAAGCGTAAAAGATGCATTTTACAACTCCGGCAAAAGATCCAGCATGATCATATGAGAAAGATGCATGACATGGCAATATGCAAAACAATGCAATTAATCCAAATTAAGCGGGAAAGCAACCCCGACAAATAATATTTAGGTGCAAATTATTTATCTACTCAACAGTATTAAATGTTGGTTAACATGGTAACACATGGCATGGGTGATCTAATTAAATTAAATGGAATAGAGCAATAATTAAATAAAGCCCAACATATTCCATATTTAATTATTTAGGTGCAACAAATAAATTACACTAAGCAATTAAAATAAAAGATGCAAAATGGCATACAAATGTCATATTAATGTTCCTTGCATTTTTCTAATATAAAAACATATAAAGATTATTTGATTTGGAATTATAGAATTAAAGTTATTAACATTTTAGTTTTAGGGTTCTTTCTGTAAAATGCAGGGACTTATCCATGATACAATATGTGTCGGTGGGGGCTTCACTGCAAAAGCAAAATAGCAGAGGGGTTCGGTGCAAGAAATACAGTCTCTCTCTCACTGGAGTCCATGACAGGACGGACCCACCTGTCATCGGGAGATGAAAAAAAGGAGGCGCGCGCTGCGCGGAGAGTTGGCTGCGCTAGCCACTAGACCAGATCGGGTGATGTTACAATACTTTGCGTCGGGTTCTTTTTGTATTAGATTGCGACCATGTTCTCTGACGAACTGAAAAAAACGGGTTTTCTGAAGAACCTGAAACTCCGTCCGGACAGTGCGCACCGGCGACGGAAAAGCTCGCCGGCGACCTCATCAGAGCGGTGCGGCCCCTGTGAGTGCTTGCGGGAGAACGTGGTGGGGATGGGGGATCCATTTTTGTGCTTGGCTTGGAAGGAGGAGAAACGGAGGGTTCGGGCTCGTGGTCGACATGCTCGTGTCCGCTCCGGCCGTGTGCGGCAACCACTCCGGCGACTCTAGAACGGCGGTGCGAGGCACATAATCGAAGGGGGGAGATGGGAGGAGGTGCGGCTCACCTAGTGGAGGGCGGTGGCACGAGGAGGGGGCTCACCAAGGCCGGAGGCGAACGATCGGTGCCGGTGAGGACGAGGCGGAGCTTCGCCCGGCGTTGGGGATGGAGTCCGTGCCGCGGCTCCCTGGTCCGTTGAAGCGGCGTCGAGGACGAAGGAGGTTGAGAGGTGGCTACTGGCGCGGGGCGACGGAGTGCGACGAATTGGTGGCGGCGCTCCGGCGGGGTTGCTCGGTGGTGCGTGGTTGGAGAAGGAACAGAGGATGGGGAAGAGAGGGTGGCGGCGGCGCATCAGGGAGAAGGGGAGGGAGGAGTTAGGGTTTCGGGGGTGCGGGGGATAAGAAGGAGTGGGGAGAGGCAGGTGGGGGCGAGGAGGCAGTGGGGGAGGCGCCATGGACACGCTGGAAAGCGAGCACGCCCTCCTCGTGCTCCTGTACGGAGGAGGAAGGAGCAGGCCCTGGGCTTCGTGGGCTGGCGTGCTGGGCCAGGGGGTGGAGAGATGGCCTGGTGGGTGTTGGGCTTTCGGCCCAGAAGGGTTTTTTCTGTGTTTTTATTTCTTTTCTTTTTATTATTTTCTGTTTTTGTGTTTTAAGCAAAATAGAAAAAGAAGAGAGAAAGAAACATTTAGCAAAATTAAATAGTTTAAAAAATATACAATTTAATATATTAGTTTGAATATTTGAAAAGAATTTAAATACCACATTTAATTAATTTGATTTGCAATTAGATTTAAAAGTGGAATTTGAATTTGAAAGGTGTGATTCAAATTTAAATGCAATAAAAAATAATTGAAGTGACAAATGCCTGATGATGTGATGTTATGATGATGCAAAACGAAAAACAAACAATTTTTCTAATTTGGGAAAAACCCGGGGCGTTACACCTAGCAAGATCGATATCTTTCTAGACCCCTGTACTCACCGCATATACGCAATCAATTACAGACAAGCAGGAGTAAGGGTTTTACCTCACTCGAGGGCCCCGAAACTGGGTAATTCCCGCTTGTCAGCCGACGAATCTACCAACACCACGTGTTCTCTACCTCATAACTCTTACCCTAGGCTAGTAACCATGGGTATTGATGGGGACATCCCTCGTCACCGGCCGAGCCTCTTGGCCTGGAGAGGCCCGTGAAGCTCCTGTCGTCACGCTGCAGAAGGCACAACGTTGGCGCTGCCACCCCCTATCTGAGCTGCTCTCCGTCATCAATGCATAGAAGGTCACGCCACCGAGGATACATACCGACCCGCCTAAAACCTAGATGGGCCCCAGTGGGCCCAGCTCTGGGCCGGGGGCGGCGCGTCGGACCAACATCACAACGAACACGACCCTGCCGCCAAAGGGAGGCGCCACCACACTCCGACCAACCCAACCCGGGAAACCCCCCAGGCGGATTAGAACGTCGCCATAGGCCGACCAGCACCGCCGCCGTGCTCCCGACCAGAACAAAGAGCAGCAACGCGGGAAAGGGCAGTCCCGGCCTGGTCACAGCCACGCAGCCGGCGACAGATCTGGGCCCACCTGGCCCAAATCCAGCCCGCAACACGTGACCAGCCATGCCATGGAACCTCCACAGTAGGCCGAGGCGGCGCCGGGACGGCCATAGCCAGCAACCACAGCCACCAGCACCCCACCACCCAAGAAACAACAAGGCTCTCCATGCAAGATCCAGGCGCTCGCGACTCCGCCGCCAGTGTCCGCCAGCGCGCCGCCACGCCCCTCGCCAGCGTGCCGCGACCACTCGTCGCCACCGCCCTGCGTCGGACGCCGCCGAACCTGGGAAGAAGAAGCCCCGCCGCCGCCAACGCAGCCGGGCAAGCCCGGCGACGGCTAGGCGAGGGGGGGGGAGGTGGCGTGGTCTGTCGACGGCTAGGGATAGGGTTCCCCCCGATGGCTCGCGGGAGCGACGTGAGAGGGGAAGGGGGAAAAAGTTTCCCAAAAGAGGAAGTTCGAAAAACCGCTTCCGACCTTATAGTACGAACCTAAGCCAAATCAATCACATTTCAGTGCTTTGTTTAGCTTATACAATCTTGGTCTGGTGAATGCGATAAACAGCAACGAAATTACTCAATTTGGTTACCATTATTTACGTCAGGTAATACTGCAAGCAAGGCACAGATTATAACACCATTACATTCAGCTACTGATGTGCTGAAGTGAGGGGGCCATAACAAATTAATACTTTTTTTTTGCAAAAACGCAAATGATTTGCGTTTCAATCCATTGATAGAGAAGAAGACATTTACATGGTCAAGAAAGAGCATACACCACCCATACGACACGACACGACATAGTAAAACAACTACACCTCGCTGCGAACAACGATCTTAGTACGAACTCTACACCCTAGTGAAAAAAGGGCTACTAGTGGCGCACCAAATAGCCTTTCCGTGGCGCACCAATTGGGCATGGTCGATGCGCCACAGAATTCTTGCCACTAAAATATAATTCTGTGGGGCCACAGAAACATTGGCGCACCCCCACATAGGTGCACCAATAAAAAAAATTGATTTAAAAAAAAACGGCTAGATCTGATCCAGATCTAGATTTGGCGCCGGCGAAATTAGATGCCCGTGTCTATGGCCGTAGGTGGGTGTGGGTGGAGGATGGGGGTCGCCGGAGATGGTGGTGGAGGAGGTGGTCACCGAAGGAGGTCACGAGAGGGGGAGGAGGTGGTGGTCGCCGGAGAAGGTCGTCGTTGTCGGAGGAGGTGGTGGTCGCCGTCGAACTCCCCGGAGGTGGTCGCCGCCGGAGTTCATCGGAGGAGGAGGTCGCTGACGTTCATTCAGAAGGATGAGGGAGAAGAAGGGGAGTGAAGGAGAAGGGGAGTGGAGGAGTGGAGAGGAGGAGTGGTGGTGGAGAAGGGGAGAGAAGTGGTGGTGGAGAAGAGGAGAACAGAAGTGGAGGAGATGAGGAAATGAGAGAAGGGGAGAGGATAAGTAGGAGTTGGCTGCTCCGTTTCGAAAAAATTCCCACCCAACAATTTTGTGGCGCATCCTTGCCCCATGCGCCACTATTTTTTTTCGTTTTTTTTACCTTTTTTTGATTTTGCTGAGAAAAATAATCATTTTAAAATAACTTTTTTTCTTTTCGAATTTTGAGATCTAATCCAAGCCTCACCGGGCAAGCCATAGAATTTTTGTTATATTTTTGTTTTGTTTTTTTAAGTTATTAAACGCATTTTTTTGACGTCGTATGTAAAAGTTATGGCCGTTTTGACTTTTATAGTGATTTTGCATAAAACGTCAAAACTCATATTTCAAATATTCTACACGAAATAGACACTGATACCTAACCATATCTTAAAGGATGGAACTTTTTGAACATCTTTTATTTTCTTATTTTTGCCGCAAACTTAAAAAGGCAATCGGGGGCGCCACAAAAAGTGCACAACTTTTGTGGCGCACCCCACCTGATGCGCCCAGAATGTCCAATTTCAGTGGCGTACCCCACCTTATGCGCCACAGAAATTCATATTTATATGGCGCACCCGAACCCATGCGCCACAAAAAGTCATGTTTCTGTGGCGCATCAGGTACGGTGCGCCATAGAAATTCTTTTCTGTGGCGCATGCATTTTGGTGCACCATAAAAATGGTGTGTTTGCTGGGATCCGATGAATATTGAGTAATACGTCATTTGCTTCATAATATATTATGTGTGTGTTATTTATGATCTTACATGCTCTCCGTTGCTAGTAGATGATCTGGCCAAAGTAGACTCCAAGATGGAGTATTTATGATCGATAGTGGGTTCATGTCTTTATTAATCTGGTGGAGGATTGTGAATGTACTATTGCTATTAGGGATAAAACAGTAATATTTTGTCTAACGATATTTGTATTACTTACATTACACACTTTTCCTAATGCAATAATCTGTTGCTTGTAAGTTAATATTGAAAGAGGTGTAGACTCTCATACTAGACATCATGGCTATAGTATATGTATCATTATGCGGTTCTTTATTCTGTCCATTGCCCAGCTGTAATTTGTTTACCCACATGTATGCTATTATTATTTATGGAGAGACACCACTAGTGAACTGTGGACCCGTTCCTTTTTTTTACACTGGTAATACAACCTACCGTTACTTTCATCCTCTGCAAACAAACATCATCTCTCACACTATACGTGTTACAACAAGTCAGTGAGATTGACAACCTCACTGTTTCGTTTTGTTGGAGCAAAGTATCTTAATTGTGTTCCCCTTTGACACAAGTTGTTTCTGGCGCCGTTGACATCTTCAAGGTGTTCTCTATCTCCTACCGGTTCAGTTACTTGGTTTCATAACTGAGTGAAGACTTGCTGCTACATTCATCATACCTTTCTCTTAGGGTTTCCCAACAATAAAACCACCGTGTGCATCAAGTACCACCGCCATTATTCTTCAGCCTCGCAGGCCCTGACACTATGAAGTCACTCCCAGCCGGAACACAACAACGTAGGGTCAACCATTGCCAAGCAATAGATCGCTGACGTAAGCAGTGGTCACAGCCAGGCCACCATAGTCGGTTCTGATCGGATCCAACATCCCAGATCGACGTGAAGGCGCGATCGAGTCAGCGCCACGAGCAGGATTGATCTGGACGCGAAGCCCCAGATTAGCCGGTCGCCGGCAGCGACCCACTATCTCCACACCACCACTCCAGTGGGAAACTCGGGCGTCAGCCCAAGATCGTGCTGCCCTGTGCCCGCCATCAGCCTCTCACTGCCCCCATGGGACACCACCACCGGCGGCAACGGGATGGGTGCCGCCACCACCGTCGACAGCGGCCGCAGGGAGGGGATGAGGAGGGCGGCTAGGGTTTGATTTGATTATGCTGAAGCGCTGAACTAATGCTGGCGTTATTCCACAGAGTGCATGGACTAATTGACAGCAACAATCTCACAGACTAAGAACAGATGCACAGAGTAAAAGTAAATGGATCATATTTGCAAGCAAACATGAACATGATCCACTGAATTCGTGAAGAACAATCTCACTGCAAGCAAACGTATATCGACAGCGACCTTACAACATGCAGGTGAATAATCCTGAATGGTGCTACAAACATGTGGCGTGAGATTGAACGATTGTACTTAGTATCGAGATTATATGAGCCTCATCTGAGCGGAGATTTTCGACTCCCTAATTGTTGCCATAAACTGCGTAGAGCTTGTATGCTCTTAATTAAACCTCCGACTCCGAGTCATGACCGTGTCTGATCAGAGCTCGATCGATCGAAAGTCGACAACACCACGTACGTACTTGATCGTCCTACTAGATCGTGTCCGTCTCCGTCTCTTCTATGTCCATCCCCTCTAAATATACAGCACCGCCTCAAGGTGGTCGATCGCCCTGCACCAAATCGACAATACATCCAACACCCAACACCCAACACCCGACCGAGTATTTCGACGAGAGATCAATCAAGCACCATGTCGGCAATGACAGCGGAAGAAACCAAGGTCGGCGAGAAGAGCGACCTCGTCAAGGTCGTGGCCGAGAAGAGCAGCAACGTCGACGAGGCTGCGGACGAGAAGAGCAAGATGGTCGAGCTGTTGAGCTCCGACGGCGAGCACTTCGAGATCACCCACGAGGCGGCGGCGCTGTCACAGACCATCAAACACATGATCGAGGATGACTGCATCGAGAACGGCGTCCCTCTCCCCAACGTCAACTCCAAGATCCTCGCCATGGTCATCGAGTACTGCAACAAGCACGTCGCCGCCACCTCCGACGGCGAGAAGGAAGACCTCAAGAGCTTCGACGAGAAGTTCATCAGTGTTGATCAAGCCACGCTGTTCGACATCATCCTGGCCGCCAACTATCTCGACATCAAGAGGCTTCTAGATCTCAGTTGCCAGACAGTCGCCGACATGATCAAGGGCAAGACCCCTGAGGAGATTCGCAAGATATTCAACATCAAGAACGACTTCACGCCGGAGGAGGAGGCAGAGATCCGAAAGGAGAATCTGTGGGCATTCGAGTAGACGTCCTATCTTTTTCGCCAATTCTTAGTTACTACTTGGAATTCTTCTTGCTTAATCAATTCTGGGTTAAGTTATCGTCTAGGTTGATGAAAACTATATGGCTGTCAGCAGTTATGTGCAAATTTTGGTGAAACATTACTAGTATCTGTCTATCTATCTATATGAGATATTGGAAGCATCGTGTACTTTGCTGTTTGAAGCAAATCATGCATGATCATAAAGTTAACACATATATCAGGTAAATAATCAACAACAAAAAAGACAACCTCCACCATCACACAAACCATGAGCAAGAACAAATTTGAGCCACGAGAAGTTCATTAGTGTTGATCAAGCCACGCTGTTCGACATCATCCTGGCCGCCAACTATTTCGACATCAAGGGGCTCCTGGATCTCAGCTGCCAGACGGCCGTCGACATGATCAAGCGCAAGTGTCGTGGTGGTGTCACGGCAGATGCCATAGGATTGGCTAATTTGTGGGGCCGATGAACGTTGGTGGATCCGGGGAGGGATAGCGAGTTGAAGAACTCACACGGGGAGGATCCCGGTAAAACCGAGATCTCCCAAGAACATGAAACAGGAACGAAGTGCAACGGGGAAGATCTAACAAATACAAACAAATGCACGAAGGCACCAAGCACACCCACGATATACCCAGGTTCAGGGCCCTCGTGAGGAGGTAACACCCCTACTCCTGCCTTTCTTCTCTATATATTGATGGTACAAGAACTACAACTTCCTACAAGATCTATCAAAGGTAGAAGTACTAGGAACTAGATGAACTCAAGGTGAAGAGGAGTAACTGCTCTAAGAGTAAATGCAACTATAGTTTTGGCTCTCAGGTTGGTCTCTCCTTCTCAGGAGCAGTTATGGCGCCTTTTATAGAGTTCTGGCCGGGAGGGCCGGAAACCCTAAAATGCCTTGGCCCCACCGGACAGGTCTAGCCGGGATGTCGTCACCGCCTAGTGCGACCTAGTCGCCGGACTATCCGGTGTAGCCCCTGCGTCATCATCTCGCTAAGGACGGCAGACGCCGTCCTGCATCATCATTGTCCCCTTGTCAGAGACAAGACATGTCTTTGCCCATCCCGGATAGCCTTTTCCGGATTGCCGGGCTAGGCATGACAGGTCTTGTCGTACCGGCTGACGCGCTTCCGTGTCAGGCGGGAGGTGACCAGACTTCCGTGTCAGGCGGGAGGTGACCATGCTTCCGTGTCAGGCGGAATGGTACTTCCCCCCGCAATATACGGGAAAGCGTGCTCCAGACCGTTGACGGCCTACCGGGAGCTCTCTCGCCGTCTACCTCCTCTCTTGCCACTGGGAGCCTCTTCTGCATAAGATCAAGATCAACACGTACATTCCGGTTAGTGCTTACCCGGGGTACCTATCCGGTAAAGCCGAGTACACCATCACACGGGAACCTTCTCGGTGTCCCAGGTCCGGGATCCTTTCCGAAGATGTCCGAACTTATCTCAGGATGAGCAACTCTAGGCCTAGCCTCCCGAAGATGTCTTAGTCTACCAGCAAAGACATCTTCGAGAAGCTAGTTCTTAGAGGAACCATCCGCTCTTGCCCGTACTACAAATGCGAGGGTCGGGGATGTCTATTTATAGCCGCAAGGCATGACCCTTACGGCTGCCACGGGGCCCCTTGGCCTTTCCCTGCGTCCAAGTGACCAGCTGCCCTTTCGGCACACCAAGGGGTGCCCTTTGCTGTCGCCAAAGGTCAAGCACTGTTGTTATCCATTATAATTTACCGGGATCTGCCCCTACCCGGGGGGCAGCCCCCCGACACTAGTCCCCGAAGCTGGTGCGGCACAGCGACCCCGGATGATGTGCGGGATCAGCTTTAGTAACAAACTTTCTTCCGAGAAGACATGACATCAATCTTTTATTCCATGCCTAGATTAGTTCTTTCCGAGATCCTCTCACCGAGATGGTCTCAATCGGGAGGCGAAGCCTGCGACCGAGTAGCACCATCTCAGCAAATCTCGACCGTTGATTTCCCAATGAATCCGAGATAGCGATTCTGGGCCCACCCGACGTCTCGTCTGCGCAGAGGCGTACTCGAGTGCTTCTGCGCACGCACGGTGTCGCTTGGGTTCTCGCGCCATGGAGCCGCATCTGATCCGGAAACGAACCGTTGGGGCCTTGTGGCCCTCGGTGTGGCCGGATCGAGCGCTCCGAGTAACGCCACGTGGTCCGCGGCACAAAATAGATCCCACCCACGATCGTGGAGATCGTGGGCGGGAAAAACGGGAACCGCTCCGGAATCCCCCCCCATAAATAGGGGACCGGAACGGTCTCCCTCACTTCTTCTCCTTCGCACTTCCTCTTCTCCACCGTCTCGAGCTCACTGCCGCCGCTGCGCTCGTTGCCCGTACGCCGTCTCGCCGGAGCTCGCGCCCCGTCGTCCTTCTCGCACGCCGTCGACCTCCTTCGCCGGTGAGTTTTTCCTCTCCACTCCGATGCATTTCTTCGGTAGAATAACTGCCGGACTCCGGCCGTGCCCTAGCACGGGCACGGCTGCGCCGCCGCCGGTGACCACATTCGAGCGGCGCGCCCGAAGCGCACGGCGAAGAATCACCGTGGCATTAGGACGCATACTCGTCACTCGCATTTGTGCCTCGTTTCAGTCTAGCGCGAGTCTTTTTCCCTCCGTTTAGTTTTGATTATTTGACCCACGGTAGATCTTGCTTCCCATGAACCCGGTAGTTTTCAGCAGTTTATGCCCCGACATCCTCCTTTCGGATAGACTAACTCCGACTAACCGCCGCTGCATCTGCAGAATAGCCCGAATACTCCCGCGTACTTCTCCGAGATGGGTGAAGAACGTGCCCGGGGGTGTTGGGACGGATCCGAGACAAAGCAGTCGGATCTTGATTGGCTGTATCGGACTCACCGGATTCCTCCGGAAGTCGAGAGCCGTCTACCGGGAGAGGAGGTTGCGCCGGAACCCCAACCCGGGGAATATGTGGTATTCCTATCGCATTTTGAGCGCGGGTTTGGGCTTCCGGCTAGCCCCTTCTTCCGCGACTTCCTCGACACGTACAACGTGCAACCTCACCACCTTCCCGCCAACGCCATCATGATGCTTTCTGTCTTCATCACTTACGCGGAGGCGTACCTTGGCATATGGCCCTTTGTGGATCTCTGGGCCAAGTATTTTATCCTCCGCCGACAAGCCATCCCCAACCCGGATCAGAAGGTAAAAGACTTGGTCGACTGCGGAGCGGCCACCGTCATCCCTCGCGCGGACTCCGGATTCCCCATCGTCAAGGGATTAGAGTCTTGCCGGAAATGGCAGCGCAGCTTCTTCTATGTGAAGAACCGGGAGTCCTTGGAAGATGGCCCGGGATCCTCGAACCCGGACTTCATTAATCTGCCGGAATTCATCATGGGTCCTCCGCGCGAATTCGGTCGCTGGAAGCATCTTCCCGACAGCGAGGAGATCGGATACATGCACGATGTTCTGCAGGTGCTCACCCAGGATATGACCGGGGATGACCTCTTGCGCTGCTTTATTGTTCGCCGGGTCTGCCCCCTTCAACACCGAGTGCACAAGATGTGCCACATGTCCGGGAACTTTGACCCCACCAGGACCAGTATCCATAGGCTAAGCCACGCGGCGATCGTCCGTCGTGCCCGAGCTATTGCTCGGACGGAGATGACGGAGGATTATGAATGGGGGGTCATAGGGGGATCCCGGAAACGACCGGTTGACCAGGTGCTTATATCAGTCTTTCACGCCTACGCCTTCGTACATGCGCTCACCTGGACACCGACACGACCTAACTTGTTTGCGCAGTTGTTCGAGCGTCAGCACGAAGAAGACGCCATCCACGTCAACGGGAACTACGTCCCGGATTTCCCGAAACCGGACGTGATGCCGAGAGAGGACCTCGACAGCGAGGACCATCTCGCCATCCCTTTCGTTAAGGCCCCGGGTAATCCTTCAACCCCAGAGACAGTTTCCATTTCCTCGGATGATGATGAGATTGACTGCGAGATCCTTGACGTTATTGACGCTCTCCCTCTGAATTGGGCCTCAGCCGTGGTTCCGAAACCGTCAGCCGGGACCAAACGTGCCGAGAGCCGGAAGCGCGCGGCTTCCGACACCGATGGGGCTGAAGCCTCTGGCAACCCCCCCAAGAAGGGTAAACCGAGCAAGAAGACGACCGAGAAGCCTCCTCGACGTCGGCAGAGGGGTCCTCCCCTTGTGGACTCCGGGTACGTCTTTCTTGCCTCATGTTATTCGACTTCGCTCTCTCCCTAACTTTTACTAAGACATTTTCTTTCAGTGACGCGCTCGAGCTCCCGACACCTACTGTTCCTCCTCCTCCGGGAACTCGGACTCCTAGTCCGGTTCGGGCCTCTCCTTCACCTCTTCGCCCTTCCGCTCGAGGAAATGAATCCACCGCCTCCGGTGTCGCACCGGCAAGCGTAGCGACCTCGGATGCACCTCCGGTGATCGACGAGATCGCGCTGCAGGCCACGACCACCCCGGGAGAGATTGTTCTTCCGGATAGCCCGCGCCGGGTTCCCGGACTGGAGGCAGAGATCGCTAGCCCTCGCCGGCAACCTGCGGCGAGTGGGGCCTCTCGGCCAGCCGCGCCCAAGGCCATCCCGGAGAAACGGCCTACCGCCTCCTCCGGGCCTGCAGAACAAATTCCCAGGTCTCGCGGCAAGACTTCTGGGCAGAAAACATCTTCTGCTCCGCCCGCAGCTGCTCCGACATCTTCTTCCCAGGAGTTGGTGCCGCGCCCAGGTAAGTTCTCACCGTTACCCCCACCTCCTGCCGAGATCCCTACTGCCGCCTTGCGGATGTTGCGAGCAACGGTCAGCTCCTTTGCATCTTCAGGATCTCGGGACATCGCTGCCACCTGCCTTGCCGGCAGCTCCGGCATCCGGGTTGTTGATGACTTCAACAAGGCCTGGCTTGCCGCCGATGCTTCCGAGACTGCAGGGGACTTGCACGCTGCAGGTCCGAGCCGCAGCGCTCAAGCTCTGCATGCTCTCCAGGTTGCCGCGTTGGACGTCACCCGAATAAGCGAGGTAAATTTTTCTTCTTTTATCCAAAACACATTTGTTCCTTCCACCACCACTAGTCCCCGAGATTGGTGCTTAGTGCTCTAGATTCCACCGAATAGCAGATCACTAGGTTCCAATCTTAGAGAAAAATTAGGACACGAATACCGAGTCCCCGAGACCCTCCCAACCGGGTTCTTTACTTCTTTTTCCATACTGACTTTGCTTTCTTTGTCTTGCTATCAGGAGTGCAGCCAACAACGCCGCAACATCTTCAACCGGGTTCTCGCTGAACTCGGTCAGTCGAAGAAGTCCGAGGAGCGCTTCCGGGAAGAACGGGATGCCGCGCGCCAGATCTCGGTGGACCAGAAGGCTGCCCTTGGTACCGCGCAAGCCGAGATTGCGCGCCTCAACGGCGAGCTCGCCAAGGCCCAGGCTACCATGTCGGAGATGAAGAAGGGCTTCATCGAGGCGAGCAAGAAGCAGAAGGATACCCTGGACCAGTCAGTGTCACGCGCGGATAACGCCGAGGCCGAGTTGGGTCTTCTTCGGTCGCGTTCTGACACTTGGCTCGCCGAGCTCACCGTGCTGAACCGGGATCTCAACAGTGAGTAATCCGACAACCCTCCTCTCCTGTTATTTCCTTTATTTGCTGTTCCTCTTCTTGTGACTTAGTCGTTTTGACAGCTCTTCTTTTTAAAGGAGAGTTCGAGCACTCCCGCGAAGCCGCCGCCAAGGCTGTTGCCGCCGCTCGAGAGAAGCGTGCCGGGAAGGGTCCCATCTCGGACGCCTGGGACATTGAGGATCACCTCACTGCCTTGAAGGCCCGGATAGTACCTCTCCGGGCTATCGGGACGGAGCTCCTCAGCGCGGCGATCCACGTCCATGGCGCCTTGTGGCCGAGCCTCCGCGGGAAGCTCTCGATCCCGGAGCTCTCGCGCGCACTTCTGGGTGCCGGTAGCCGCATTCACGCTTGGAAGCGCTCCGGTGCTAGAGCTGGTGCGGATCAAGTCTTGACCCAAGTACTCAGCTGGTACGAGGGTCTTGATCTGGCAGCGATCCTGCGCCTGCGGACGGTGTCGCCTTGGGTTAAAGATCCGGCAAAGATCCAGCAGCGTCGAGAGGTGGCGCACCGCATTGCGAAGTGGGCCAGCATCCGTGCCTTCACCGCCAGCACCGTTCCTTCAGAGTCTGAGTCAGATAACGAGGACTCCGAAGAAGATGATGCCGCTTCCGGCGATGGGGAAGAAGAAATCCTGGAGGGAGATGATGCTGCTTCTGGTGCTGCGTCCGAGAAGGTGGTTTCCCGGGATGCAACATCTTCGCCGATACCCGAGGCCACCGAGACCGAGGTGCATCCCGACGTCCCGAGTGGTGCTGCCGATGCTGAAGGTGAAGCTACTCCTGCTCCCGAGGTCGGCGCTCCCGAGGTCGTCGCTCCCGAGGTCGTCGCTCCGGAAGTCGCCGTCGAGAAGCCTACTTCCCCCACCGCTTAAAAACACTTAGTAGCAAATTCGTTAAATCCCCGGGATGCCGGATGCAATATGTATCGTACACTTAAATTATTTCTGCTTCACCGCGAACTATTTATTCGAACAAATTATGCCAATGTACTCAGCTTTTAGTTCCCGAATTGCCTTTCATGTTTACCGTACTTAGGTAATTTCTGCTCTTGTCTACCATTTCGGCGTTCGACAGTCGAGTCACAAAACTCCACATACGGCATACATTACTTAAAACAATCCGAGTTCCTACTAACCGAATTTCCGACATAAAAAACAACTAAGTTAGTAAAAATAAGCATGCCGGATAAGTTCCTGTTCCAAGTCCCCGAGACCATTTTCGTGTTCCCCACCTTCCCTCTCTTTGCTCTTGACTACCATTTCGGCGTTCGTCAGTCGTGTCACAAGATGATTTTACATGACATACATTACTTTGACTTTGAGAATTGGATTCGGAACTTTCCCGGCATGCACACAATAAAACACAAGACAGCTATCCGGCAGTCCCCGGGTTCCTTCCCGGGATGCCGGCAGAAAAACAGTAACTAAACTTGACAAAAAAGTAACAAAATATGCACGTAACTAGGCAGTCCCCGGGTTCCTCCCGGGGTGCCTTACTTTCATTGATATTTGAGATTTGAGATATAACATACACTGAGCCCTTTACGTGTAAAAGGGGTGAAGTAGAGCTACATTCCATGGACGCTTGGTTTCCTCACCGGACTTGTCCATTACACCTTTCCTAGCCTCCTGTGCGTCTACAAGGTAATAAGAATCATTGTGCAATGCCCTGCTTATCACAAAAGGTCCCTCCCATGGAGGTGACAACTTATGCATTCCGGCCGTGCGTTGGATGAGCCTCAGCACCAGATCTCCCTCCCGGAACACCCTCGGGTGCACTTTCCGGCTATGATAGCGACGGAGGTTCTGTTGATAAATTGCCGACCGAGATAGTGCCAATTCTCTTGCCTCTTCGAGTAAATCCATATCATCTTCTCGGGCCTCCTTTGCCTCGGTCTCGGTGAACATTGTTACTCTCGGAGAATCATACTGTATGTCTGTTGGGAGAACTGCCTCAGCTCCATATACCATGAAGAATGGGGTGTATCCGGTAGATCTATTCGGTGTAGTCCGGAGACCCCATAACACCGCCGGCAACTCCTCTATCCAGCATCCCGGAGTTCTCAACAATGGTTCGATCAAGCGAGCTTTGATACCAGCCAAGACTAAGGCGTTAGCCCTTTCGACTTGCCCATTTGCTTCCGGATGTGCGACTGATGCTACATCTAGCCGGATTCCCTTCTCAGCACAAAATCGAGCGAATTCCCCCACAGCAAAGTTTGTTCCATTATCTGTGATAATGCTGTGTGGGTATCCGTATCTCAAGATGATGTCTTTCAGGAATTGCACAGCGGTGTGTCCATCGCACTTCCGGATTGGCTTGACCTCTGTCCATTTGGTAAATTTGTCCACCATTACCAGTATATGTGTCATGTTGCCCTTTGCCGGTTTGAATTGCCCGACCATGTCCAAACACCATACTGCAAATGGCCAAGTGATGGGGATTGTTTTCAGTGCTGACGCCGGCATGTGTATCCGGTGAGCAAATCTTTGGCATCCTCCACACTTCCGGACAATATCTTCTGCTTGCTGCAACGCAGTGGGCCAGTAGAACCCATGCCGGAACACTTTTGCCACTAGGGCCCGGGATGATGCATGGTGTCCACACTCTCCCTGGTGTATTTCCAGGAGCATCTCTTGCCCTTCTGCCGGTTCCACGCATCTCTGGAGCACCTCGGTGACACTTCTCTTGTACAGCTCTTGGTTAATGACAGTGTATGCCTTTGATCTTCGCATTATCTGACGGGCTTCCACTTCATTCTTCGGGAGGGTTCCTTCCAAGATGTACACCATAATGGGCTGTGCCCAATCCGGGACAGGTCGCACCGGGAACGCTGGAGCGTCTATGTCCATTGGTTCTGCCGACATCACCTCTATCATCATCTGTCTTTGCCTCTCTGAGCACCGGGAGGCAGTCCCCGGGTTCGATGTTATGCTCCCGACATCTACTTCCATGGGTACTGCTTCTGAACCAGGTTCCTTGGGGATGAAGATAGAATGTGATTCGGGTGATGGTTGTATAGACGGCTTCCTCAAATGTTCCAGGGCTATTCCGGGTGGGATGGCATCCCGGGATGACCCTAGTTTGGACAAGACATCTGCTGCTTCGTTTTCTCCTCTGGGTATGTGCTTGAACTCGCATCCTTCAAAAAATCCGGAAATTTTCTGTACATGAAACCTGTACAAGGCCATGTTTGCATCAAGGGCATCCCAATTCCCCGACACCTGTTGCACCACGAGGTCGGAGTCACCGAAACACTCTATCCGGCGGATACCGATTTCCTTGGCGACATTTAATCCGTGAACCAAAGCCTCATACTCCGCGACATTATTGGATGCCCGAAAATGGATCTGCAGCACATACTTCAGTACATCTTGCTTCGGGGAGGTGAGAATCACTCCGGCACCCAATCCGATCTTAGCTTTTGAGCCATCGAAATGCATCTTCCAGAAATTGTAATCCGGTATCGGAGGTTCATACTGCATCTCGGCCCAGTCTACCAAAAAGTCCGGCAGCGCCTGCGACTTGATGGCATCTCGTCTCTCGTATGCCGGAGCGTACGGAGACAACTGGATGGCCCATTTGGCTACCCGGCCGCTAGCATCCTTGCAACCGATGATCTCGGCGAGAGGAGCTTCGCACACCACTGTGATCGGGTGTTCCTGAAAATAGTGCTTGAGCTTGGTCACTGCCATGTACACCCCATATGCCATCTTCTGGTAGTGCGGGTAGTTCTGCTTGGATTCCGAGATCACCTCACTGAGGTAATACACCGGTCTCTGTATCAGCTTGCCCCCTTCTTCCCTTTCTATCACCATTGCGACACTGACTACCCGGTTGGTTGCTGCAATATACAACAGCATAGGTTCCTTGGGCAATGGGGATGCCAATACCGGTGCTGTTGAGAGCATTCTCTTCAAATCGTTGAACGCCGCATCCGCCTGCGGGGTCCAAATAAATGTTTTGCTCTTCTTCATCAGTTGGTACAGAGGTAAGGCCTTCTCCCCAAGTCGGCTCACAAACCGACTTAGGGACGCCAGACACCCGGTAAACTTCTGCACATCCTTGAGACGTACAGGCAACTTCATGCTCTCTATAGCACGAATTTTACCCGGGTTGACCTCGATTCCCCGGCTTGAGATGAGGAAACCGAGTAGCTTTCCTGCCGGAACACCAAATGTGCACTTATCCGGGTTCAACCTCATCCGGAATCTTCAATCCCTCAGATCATCTATTAGTGAGGCCTTTTCTTTTTTTTTTATGACTATGTCATCGACATAGACCTCGGCATTCCGGCCTATTTGGTCATGCAAGCATTTCTGCATGCACCTTTGGTAGGTAGCACCAGCATTTCTCAATCCGAAAGTCATAACACGATAGCAATAAGCCCCGTAAGGGGTAATAAAAGCGGTTTTTAATTGATCATCCGGATTCAAAGGTATCTGGTGGAAACCAGAATAAGCATCTAGAAAAGTTAAAAGCTCACTTCCGGCAGTGGAGTCTATCACTTGATCTATCCGGGGCAGCGGAAAGGGGTCTTTCGGGCATGCCTTGTTGAGGTTGGTGAAGTCGATGCACATGCGCCACACCTTAAGCAGGAGGGGATCCTCTTTCTTCTTTTCCACCAGGACCGGATTCGAAATCCAATCCGGGTGTAGCACCTCCATGATGAATCCGGCAGCCAGCAGTATAGCCAGGTGCTCCATGACCGCAGCTCTTCTTTCATCCGAGAGGCGCCTAGTTGGTTGCTTCACCGGCTTCGCATCCGGTCGAACAAACAGAGAGTGCTCAGCCAACTCCCTCGGGACGCCTTGCAGATCGTCACTCGACCACGCAAAGGCATCCCGATTCTCACGGAGGAAGTCGACGAGCTCGCCTTCCTATTTGCTGTCCAGGTTGCTGCCAATGATAACTTGGCGCTCCGGGTTGCTGGGGTCTACGGACACCTTCTTGGTCTCCTTAGGGGGCTGAAATGATGCACCCTGTTCCGGGTTCAGCATCCCGGGCATTCCGAGTTATGAGGTCTTAGCCATCGCCACCACCTGCTGGATCCTCTTCTTCTCTTCTGCTATCACCAGGGACTCAGCTAAGCACGACCCCGCCGAAGCACACTCCATGGAGCGCTTGTGGTCTCCCGAGATGGTGATTATGCCGTTAGGTCCCGGCATCTTCATCTTGAGGTAGCCCATGTGTGTTGAGATCATGAACTTGGCGAGGGCCGGTCTGCCGATCAGTGCATGATACGGGCTCTCGATGTCCACGACCTCGAACTCCAAGCTCTCGGTTCGACAGTTCTCCCGAGTTCTGAATAGCACCTCAACCCAGATTTTTCCCATGGGTGAGCAAGAGACCCCGGGCACAATGCCATGGAAGGTTGTCTCCGTGGGCAGCAGGGTGTTCATGGATACTCCCAGCTTCAGCATCGTGTCCTTGTACATGATGTTAATGGCACTGCCATTGTCAATCAGAACCCGGCTGAAGCGGACGTTGAGGTTGGGTCTGATAAAGGTCGGGTCCACCACCAAAGCATACGCTCCCGGCTTGGGCATAACCCGGGGGTGATCCTTCCGGCTCCAGGTGATCTCCATCTCGGACCAGTGCAAGAATTTGGGCACTGCCGGGATCACAGCGTTCACCTCCAGAGCACGCTGCCGCACACTCTTCCGGTCCGTCGGCTCAGTCACGAAGACCACATAGCTCTGGTGCGCCTCCCGGTAGTTACCCTGCTGTTGTCCGCCTTGGTTGTCGTTGTCGTTCCGGGTGTGCACCATATTCACTGGGCGAGGTGGGGGTCCTCTCGGAGGAGGGGGAAGTCGGACATTGTTGGCCCCCGATGTCGGAGGAGGGGGTCTCGGAATATTGGGCCGAGATGCCGGAGCACTTGGCCGAATACCTCCCGAGCTGCCCTCCTGCAACGTGCGCTGATACCAGCTGCACTGCCGAGTAGAATGGTTTGCGGGCTTGTTGGCCTCCAGAGTGTGATAGCAGCATGGCTTATTCAGCATCTCCTCATACGTCAGGGGCTTCTTCTGCTCCACCCAGGTCTTCTGCACCTCCTGACTTTGACCCCAAGCTGGGCCACTTGTCTTTTGACGCTGGCTGTTGCCGGCCTCCTCCTGCTCCCGGGGGGCTACCTCCTGCTCCCGGGTTACTGCTGCGACATGCTGCGCTGCATGGTGGTACTCGGGCTGATTCCTCTTGTGACCGAACTCTTGGCGATCATGGCTCCTGCTCGGTCCGGAATGCTGAGGTCCCGCATTCCTCCTGTTGGAGTCTCCGACATCCACCAGGGGTTGCATGGGATCTCCAAGCGTATAGGTATCGGCGATGCGCATGGTTTCCGCCAAAGTTGTCGGCATCTTTCTTTGCAGTTTCTGCCATAGCATAGAGCCATGCCGGCATCCTTGCGCAAACCAGGAGATGGCCTGCGCCTCCACCACTCCTTCGCAAGAGTTGCGGACATTGCTCCACCGGGTAAGGTACTCCCGGTCAGTCTCATTGCTCCTTTGCCTACAGATTGCGAGCTGCTGAGGTCTGTTGGGCCTTTTGTCCGTGCTGGTGAAGTTGCTGATGAATGCTTCTTCAAAGTCCAACCAGCAGTCTATACTGCCAGTTCTCAGATTGTTTAACCAGATTCGGGCAGGTCCTTCCAACATCTGCGGTATATAACGTACCGCCCATCGTCTGTTTCCACCGGCTATGCTTACTGCAGTTACATAGTCGGTCAGCCAGTCCTCCGGCTTCTTGCTGCCGTCATAGGTCTTGGCACCCCTGTTGAGCTGAAAGTTCCGAACAGGAGGTTCCCGCATGATCCGAGGTCCAAAGCAAGCAGGTCCCGGAGGTCCTTGCTCTTCCACCATCTCGGACTGGTGAATCCGGTCCAGCCGGAACCTTGCATCTGCCGGGTTCAGCTGTCTTGTTCCTATCCGAGATCCCAAGGGGTTCTCGTCGGGCTGATACTCGAGCTGCTGCATCCCCGAGTTGCCATCGTTGAGCCTATCCTGCACGGGGATCTCGGCTTGACGGGGGGCGGAGATGATGTCCCTCTGCGGGTTTCCCTGTACATGGGGAGGATTCCGGGGTGGATTACCACGGCCAACCGGGTTATTGTTTCCCACACCCAGGTTACCATCTCCACGGGTACTTCCCGTCTGTCCCGGGTTATGCTGTCCGGCTTGCCCCGCCTGCTGGATACCGGCAAATGCCGGGTCATAGGTCTGTAGTTGCTTGTTCCTCCCGGAACCTCTACTCCGGCTCCGGCTCTTGCTCTTGCTTCTGCTCGGATGTGGGGAAGAGGCCTCCCCATCCGACATCCGGCTATTGGGTCTGGCTGAATGCACCTGTGACCCTGCTCCGGGGTTCTTCTTCTTGAAGGCCTGGTTCTGCCGGTTGGCCTCAACCACCAGCTCGTTGACCCTTTCCTGTTGCTTGCGCAGGGCTTCACCGGATAACCCCACCAACTCTGCCATGGCGGCTTCGGCGGCCCTAAGGGTTTTTGCCGGTGAACTGTACACTGGCTTCCCCGCAGAAATCCGACTTCCGGTGTTGCTAGTGGTGGCTCCACCAGCCAGCTCCTCATTCACCATTCTTCCCTTCTTGCGCAGATCTGCAATGCGCTTCTCCCGGGAGTCTATCTTAGTGAATCCGTGAGCAGCATTGTACTCCCGGAGGCTAACGCTGAGCTCGCGACGGAGCTCGGCGATTTCCTTTGCCTCAGCTAGAAGCAACTTCCGCTGCTCCTCCAACTCAGCCGAAGTGGCCTGGGTATCCGCTCCGGTAACCACGGGTACAGCTAATTTGGCTACCAAACCCGAGAGGGGATCCGGACGGCGTCGCGGCTGGGATGACTGCGGATCACCATCTCGGGCCGCAGGTCTTTCCTGCGGGGGTTTGGCCAAACGAGGGACGCCGTCGGTATCGCCATCAGCATCCTGGTATTCCTCCTCGGTGGTTCCGACCATCATCACTGCGACGGAACTCGGGGAGCGGTCAGTACGCAGACCCCGAGCTGCGCAGAGCATGGGAGGGTCATCAGCCTCCAGGACTAGGTCCGGGTAGCTACAGACAACCTCGGTGGCCACATAGGTGGTGAAACCACCGAAGTCGATAAGACATCCATTCCCCGGGAACGGTCTGTTCCGGAAGCAGCCTGCGTTGTCGGCGACGAAATCCATCTCCCCAAGTCTTACGACTAGACCAGAGAGAACCCGAACGTCGAAACGTACCGGTGAGCCCGTCCGGATGTGTACACCAGCCAACGCCTCTGTCGGCCCCACGGTGGGCGCCAACTGTCGTGGTGGTGTCACGGCAGATGCCATAGGATGGCTAATTTGTGGGGCCGATGGACGTTGGTGGATCCGGGGAGGGATAGCGAGTTGAAGAACTCACACGGGGAGGATCCCGGTAAAACCGAGATCTCCCAAGAACACGAAACAGGAACGAAGTGCAACGGGGAAGATCTAACAAATACAAACAAATGCACGAAGGCACCAAGCACACCCACGATATACCCAGGTTCAGGGCCCTCGTGAGGAGGTAACACCCCTACTCCTGCCTTTCTTCTCTATATATTGATGGTACAAGAACTACAACTTGCTACAAGATCTATCAAAGGTAGAAGTACTAGGAACTAGATGAACTCAAGGTGAAGAGGAGTAACTGCTCTAAGAGTAAATGCAACTATAGTTTTGGCTCTCAGGTTGGTCTCTCCTTCTCAGGAGCAGTTATGGCGCCTTTTATAGAGTTCCGGCCGGGAGGGCCGGAAACCCTAAAATGCCTTGGCCCCACCGGACAGGTCTAGCCGGGATGTCGTCACCGCCTAGTGCGACCTAGTCGCCGGACTATCCGGTGTAGCCCCTGCGTCATCATCTCGCTAAGGACGGCAGACGCCGTCCTGCATCATCATTGTCCCCTTGTCAGAGACAAGACATGTCTTTGCCCATCCCGGATAGCCTTTTCCGGATTGCCGGGCTAGGCATGACAGGTCTTGTCGTACCGGCTGACGCGCTTCCGTGTCAGGCGGGAGGTGACCAGACTTCCGTGTCAGGCGGGAGGTGACCATGCTTCCGTGTCAGGCGGAATGGTACTTCCCCCCGCAATATACGGGAAAGCGTGCTCCAGACCGTTGACGGCCTACCGGGAGCTCTCTCGCCGTCTACCTCCTCTCTTGCCACTGGGAGCCTCTTCTGCATAAGATCAAGATCAACACGTACATTCCGGTTAGTGCTTACCCGGGGTACCTATCCGGTAAAGCCGAGTACACCATCACCCGGGAACCTTCTCGGTGTCCCAGGTCCGGGATCCTTTCCGAAGATGTCCGAACTTATCTCAGGATGAGCAACTCTAGGCCTAGCCTCCCGAAGATGTCTTAGTCTACCAGCAAAGACATCTTCGAGAAGCTAGTTCTTAGAGGAACCATCCGCTCTTGCCCGTACTACAAATGCGAGGGTCGGGGATGTCTATTTATAGCCGCAAGGCATGACCCTTACGGCTGCCACGGGGCCCCTTGGCCTTTCCCTGCGTCCAAGTGACCAGCTGCCCTTTCGGCACACCAAGGGGTGCCCTTTGCTGTCGCCAAAGGTCAAGCACTGTTGTTATCCATTATAATTTACCGGGATCTGCCCCTACCCGGGGGGCAGCCCCCCGACAGCAAGACGCCTGAGGAGATTCGCAAGACGTTCAACATCAAGAACGACTTCACGCCGGTGGAGGAGGACGAAATCCGAAGGGAGAACCAGTGGGCGTTCGAGTAGATCGCCTAGGAACACTATTTTAATCTCCCATTGCTTTATTAGTATTTCGTTTTTTTCTTGTTTAATTATGGACCTTGCTATTAAGGGCACGTGCCCCAGATTAGCTTTTCGTGGGCATGGAAATAGTATGGCAACCGAGTATTGCATGCAGTTGCCACGTAGATGCTTTTTGGATATTAGAGTTTAAAATGTTTTATTTCTCAAGCCATAAATCAAATTGAAAATCCGCTTTCACGGTTGACTTTGTCGTGACGAGATCTTCAAAACTAAATCCCATCTTGATATGTTTTGACAATATTTTTTTTGACCCAAGTTACCAGATTATAATCACTTAGTCACCAGGTATTGTCAAGTTGGTTACAAGATTAAAATCAAATGGTTGCCTGGTTATTTGAACTTCTTTACTCACCAACGTAAATCGTTTCATGATGGTATTCCATATTTTACGTGTTTTTGAATGACGCAAATACTCACTATTTGATGTGTAAATCATGGATATGTCAAAAAACACATAAAATTTACCTGGTAACAAGGTATTATTTGGGTGGTAAGTGTTAACTAGTAATATGACAACTACGACAATATAATCTGGCAACTAATGATGAAAAAAAAGTTTGTCAAAACATATTAAGATGGGATCTTGTTTCGAAGTTCTCGTCGATCCGAACCCAACGGAAAAAACGAATGGTCAATCGGATTTACGGTTGAAGAGATAATTTATTTTGAATTTTCAGTTATGGAAAAGATTCCTTTCATGCATACATGACGTTGATATCACACCCTTATAGGGAGAGATTCCTAACATGCATCCGCCGGATTGAGGAGTTATGTGTGACACGACGTTAGATAGATTATTTGTTTAATTATTTATGAGTTAAGCTCTTTTACTTTATCGTCCAGATCGAATGAAAACTACTGTCAGTTATATATATATATATATATTTGAGATGTACAAAGCAGAATTATATGTACTTTTATTTGTTTGATGACGCCTGCTCCCAAAACGAAGCTGCTGCTTGTTTTTGTTTCAAATCCACCTATTGATTTCGAGGGGATCGTTTCTGAGTGCAACCAGAGTACAGTTTCAAGTGATCTCTTTGAGCTGAAGACCGATATTAACTACTCCCTCTGTCTACAAATAAGTGTCTGTTTCAAGTGATCTCTTTGAGCTAAAGATCGATATTAACTACTCCCTCTATACATAAATAAGTGTCTGTTTCAAATGATCTCTTTGAGCTGAAGATCGATATTAACTACTCCCTCCGTCCACAAATAAGTGTCTGTTTCAAGTGATCTCTTTGAGCTGAATATCGATATTAACTACTCCCTACGTATACAAATAAGTGTCTCAAGTTTGATAATTTTTTTTGACAAACTGGATACACTTATTTATGGACGGAGGGAGTAGCTGAATTGATCTCTTTGAGCTGAAAATCGATATTAACTAGGTGAATTGATCTCTTTGAGCTGAGGATCGATATTAACTAGGTGAAGAGTTCTTTACTGAAATATAATCGCTTCAAATATATATCCATATACCTATAATATGTGTATCTTCTTACTCTGTGAGCCTGTTGCTCAACTTGTTCTAGTTCAAATTGTGCCAATAAGTAGTCCATGTAGTATGTTAAATGACGCTAGCATTAATTCAACACTTCAGCAGAATCACCTCAAGCTTCGTTGTTGTCAATAATCATTTTATGATAATATGCATGTTTTGCTTGTCAGTTTTCATGTATGATTTCTGATGATGAATATTCCTGAAGCAACATATAGTCTTCCCAGGATCTCATATTATGTGTTCGCACCTATTCTGTATTGAATGTTAATTTGTTATGCCCCTTGCATGTTTTGCTTGTCCGTTATCATGTATGATTTCTAATAATAAATATTCCCCAAGCAACATATACTTTTCCCAGGATCTCATATAGGTGTTGGCGCAAAACTTCCTCGTGTTTGTATTCTATAATGCAGCACAAGCCAGAAAAAGATATTGTATCTTAAAACCGTAAGATTTTTCCAAATCACCCGAAATAAACCATGGGCAAGTGTGCCTTGAGTGAGAACTTTGAAAGTTTTCATGGATGAATAAATTTCAGAATTCCAAATGTAACCACAAATGTCTGTCTCATTATTGATCGGAATGTTAGTAACTCCATGCTGTTTGATATCATCCTCGCCGCCAACTATCGCGACATCAAGGGGCTACTGGATATAAGCTGCCAGACGGTCGCCGACATGACCAAGGGCAAGTCGCCTAAAGAGATTCGCAAGATGTTTAACATCAAGAACGACTTCACGCCGGAGGAGGAGCTGATCTGAAGGGAGAACCAATGGGCATTTGAGTAGATCACCTAGGAAAAAACACTACGGAAACCCTAGCCTCCCGGGTCGCTGGAGGCGACTCCGGAGGCGCACACCGCCACCAGAGAGTACCTTCCCGTGACGCCCCAGCCAGCTCGCCGCCGTCGGAGGAGGCCGTACGTCGGCGGACGGCGGCGGCGAGGCGTCCTCCACATCCTTTTCTTTTTGTTTCCATAGCCCTAGTGTTCTCTTCCTTCGCCATGGACACATCTGGGAGTCGCAGCGGACGCACCAGCTGCCGGGAGGCCAGGTTCCGAGCATAGTCTGCGGCAAACCTCCCAGCAGCTGCAAATCGTGCGATCAGGCCCGATTTGCCGTCCTCCGTGATTTGGCCGCCGGCGGTCTCTCGAAGTCGCATGTCAACGTCCTGATTGGATTGGCCGCGTCAGGGGATTGTAAGTGGTTTGCATGCGGTGGCGAATCCCTGGGCTGAGCATATGCGTGGCCAGAAGATCAGTCAGACTGCGTACTCGCAAGCAGATCTCATCTAGATGGATGAATTGCATGCGCTCTAGCGGGTGAGCATATCCATTCTCTGAAACTTTCCATTGACATGTTCCGGATCTTCTGCCGGAGATCTTTACGAATTGGCTCATGAAGATCCTGGATTTCTGGATAGGATCGTATCCGGTCGCGCACACCTATATCTGCGTTATGAGGGTGCGGCGTGAAGCTCCGCTGGTTGTGGGAACTATGGTACATGTCGGCACACGATTTCCATAGTGTAAACAGTAGTGGGGAAGGTCATGGTGGTTGAGAATGGAGAACCAGTAGTGTCGACAGAGGTGGTCTTCGAGGCGGTGAAGTTCTCACTTCATAGCTACCAGTGATCCAACTCGGATTTGGTACCTGTGAGCCTGGTTTGTGATGACTAGCAGGAGCAACCTTGATTAGTCGGGTGGCAGCATTGGAGGAATTCAAGTTTGGTGACGCTCTTCGAGTGCGGAGTCTTGACTTTCAGGGTGAAAACCTAAGGTCTGACCTTCATTGGTTGTGCCTAACAATGGTCTTGCTGAAGACATTGTTTTGAGAGCTCAGATTTTGTCCAGGGTGAAAACCTAAGATCTTGGATCAGGTGACGATGGTGCTTGTGCACTGTTTCCCTTCTTGGAGGCGTCGCTTTTGGATAACCTTTTTCTGTTTTCCCGGTGTTGTCTTTGGTGGTGGTTTGTGGGTTGCTGCTGCCAGGATTTGATTACCGTGGCGGGGCTTTTTTTGTCTTTTTTTTCAGGCTGTGTGCATCCTAAATGTCGTTTGTGACATTTTGTTGGTGCAGAGGCCGGGTGTAATTGGTATCTCTTGATATTAATATATTCTCTTTATCAAAAAAAAAGGAAAAAACACTACTTTGGTCTTTTTAATCTCTGGTTGCTTAAGAAGCATTTGTGCATCTTTTTTTGCAAAAAGGCCAACCAATCTATTGATCATTAACAACGATTGCACCACCTAGCGACGACTATGAACACTGAACCGAGACGAAGGCGCGCCGCTGTCCTCTCCCTCCCTTACTTGAGCCAGGAAAAGCTTATCTTAGAAGAGATTCTCATTGCAGACAGGAAGTCATCATGCTAAAGTCTTGAGAGACTAACGCACCACATCAGTCACCATCTCCAATGATGAAAACCGTACAATCGAAAGAGTCGGACCTGCAAACACATGAAAATGGCGCTTCCACGTGCCCTAATCAGAACTAAACTCCCAAACTAACATGACTAAACATAGGGAAAAAATGTTATATTAAAATGTTAATTATGTGTCTGACATCATCATAGATTTATGTATATAAAATAATGGATCGTGTTAGTATGGGACTGCCCCAAGTTTAGTTTTATGTGGGCATGAATAGATCCTCCACATGAGCTCTCTGCCCGGCGTGACACACCGGCGTCTAAGGATGCCAATGGGCAGGGTATGGTACGGGTAGAGCAATACCATACATAAACCCGCGTAGTCAATGGGTACAAGACTCTATCCATACCCGTACCCACAGTTATGAAACTTTACCCGTACCCATACCCATTTGGTACCCAACGGTAGATCAAATAGTGCACATGCTACATATAATTTTATATTTATCAATAACACATCGATAAAAGAAAACTATATTTAACTCAACTCATTATATATATATTTGAGTACATAATAATTATCTCAACTCAAATTGATAATTGATAAAAAAAATTATCATAGGTTTAGAAGCTCACGAGAATGAATATTATATCTCCATGGGTAAGATATATAAATGGGTAGGGTGTGGATATACCCATGGGTACAAGATTATTCTCGTGCCCTACCCGTGAATTAATGAGTAAGATATGGTTACTATCCATGGATATAAAACTGTAACCATACCCTACCCATATGGGTACGGTACCCACGAATACCCGTACCCATGAGTAAAATTGCCATCCTTACCGGGGTCAACGACGCCGGCCAGAGATCCTCCAACAGGGCTCTCTCTCCCACCTACAACCCTAAGGTGGACTTCTCCATGGTGTGTGTCGTGGACCGCGTCTACAACACCTACAGTAGCCCCGCCTTCTTCGTTCGTTCTAGACAATTAAACATATTAGCTTCTTCGTTCTAGAAATAAGTTAGTGAAAGAAAAAAAATTTGAAATACCGATAACTCAAAAATTCTACCGTTTTGCTCAGTATCTCACTATCTCAGATGTAAATATATTCTAGCAATATGTACCCTGTGCTAGCTTTTTGTTGCTGATTTAATCACGCCTCCCGGCCATGCATGGAAGAAATAAACAGCCACGGAGATTCCCATCAATTTTTGGATGAATGTAACCTTGATATGTACGACTGCTCTACAATCTGAAACACGTCATCTGTGATTCGGAGATCGCATGCCAATAGATAGTCACGCTAGCTCTGGCACAGGTGTCTAGCTAGCGCCGGCAGTGGCAGCCCCGGCCCGTGCCGGAGCCAAGGTAGACGCACCGGCCACAGCGGTTATAGTGACAAGCATCGCTGCACCTGCACGCGCGGTTCGACTTCGTCTCGCTCAGGTCGCACAGGCCCTCCACGAAACGTTTCCCCTCCGTGCACACCGCCATCGCTGTGAAGCCTGGGCGTGGGGGGGAACATGATGCGAGGATTTGCGGCAATGGACATGCAGCAGCGGAACAATATGGGGGGCTCGTACCTTTGTGGTGGAGGCCTTTTTTTTCTGACGAATTGATCGCAGTTGCCATGAATCGAGCTGACCGGCGCAGTTTCCAGCTAACCATGGCGAATGGAGAGGCGACGCTGCTGGGTATCGATAGGAGACTCAGGCGACGGTGGAGACGGCACACTGGACGGCTGGAGCGGCGCAGAACTGGGCAAGCAATCGCCGGCGCTAACCTGAAGCAGGCCGGTTGGCTTGAGTCGTTCGGCCAGCGGCTGACGTCAGGACGTGTGCAGCGGCGGAGGAATCAGGGCGTGCCCTTCGGAGAACGTTGCCATATACTGCGTAGAGCTTGTATGCTCTTAAACCTCCGACTCCGAGTCATGACCGTGTCTGATAAGAGCTCGATCGATCTAAACTCGACAACACCACGTACTAGATCGTGTCCGTCTCCGTCTCTTCCATGTCCATCCCCTTTAAATATACAGCACCGCCTCAAGGTGGTCGATCGCCCTGCACCAAATCGACAATACACCCAACACCCGACAGAGTATTTCGACGAGAGATCAATCAAGCACCATGTCGGCAATGACAGCGGAAGAAACCAAGGTCGGCGAGAAGAGCGACCTCGGCAAGGTCGTGGCCGAGAAGAGCAGCAACGTCGACGAGGCTGCGGACGAGAAGAGCAAGATGGTCGAGCTGTTGAGCTCCGACGGCGAGCACTTCGAGATCACCCACGAGGCGGCGGCGCTGTCGCAGACCATCAAACACATGATCGAGGATGACTGCATCGAGAACGGCGTCCCTCTCCCCAACGTCAACTCCAAGATCCTCGCCATGGTCATCGAGTACTGCAACAAGCACGTCGCCGCCACCTCCGACGGCGAGAAGGAAGACCTCAAGAGCTTCGACGAGAAGTTCATCAGTGTTGATCAAGCCACGCTGTTCGACATCATCCTTGCCGCCAACTATCTCGACATCAAGGGGCTTCTAGATCTCAGTTGCCAGACAGTCGCCGACATGATCAAGGGCAAGACCCCTGAGGAGATTCGCAAGATATTCAACATCAAGAACGACTTCACGCCGGAGGAGGAGGCAGAGATCCGAAAGGAGAATCTGTGGGCATTCGAGTAGACGTCCTATCTTTTTCGCCACTTCTTAGTTACTACTTGGAGTTCTTCTTGTTTAATTAATTCTGGGTTAAGTTATCGTTTAGGTTGATGAAAACTATATGGTTGTCAGTTATGTGCAAATTTTGGTGAAACATTACTAGTACTGTATCCGTCTATCTATCTATATGAGATATTCGAAGCATTGTGTACTTTGCTGTTTGAAGCAAATCATGCATGATCATAAAGTTAACACATATATCAGGTAAATAATCAACAACAAAAAAGACAACGCTCGCCTCGACCATCACACAAACCATGAGCAAGAAATTGAGCCACGATTTTTTTTGGTTTGTTAGGTTACAGGTTTTATTGTCCTGCCGCCTCTATCGTTATTGTTCGATGTGCGCAAGCACTTTAAATCTGATCCTCTCCCATGGTACTTCGCCTCCTGAATGCCCAGAGGTCTGTATGAACGATCTCAGGGACCTTTATGAACGATCTCAGGGACCCAAATCCCTGGCCTAACAATTGCTGAATTTCATGACCCCACACGCTAAATAGGAATCCTGACCATATCAAGTTAGGATACAAACAAGGCTTTTATACAGTAATCATTAAAACGTATAATTTTCTAGGAAAATCTTTGACATTTGCAACCTATATGAAGAGCTGTAAGTTGAAACATTCGCCAAGATATTTTCCAGAGTGAGAGATACATTGATGGCGATCTTACAAGCATGCAGCTACTGAATTTTCTTTGGGACACATGAGTTCTCTCCTATGCAAGAACTCGACAGGAACTCACTGATCCGTAGCCATATTTCCTTCAGCGGTGGGATTTACATGTTAATAGTGTCAACATGTACAGACTATCATGAAAGCTTCAGAGTTTTTGCCAACATGATTAGTCTTCTCATCAGCTACATGTACATCAAAAGTTCATTTATCAACCCCTAACAAAAGTTAATGGACGATTAAACATTCAAAGTCTTATAGTACAAACTTAAGCCAACTCAAATTAATCACATTTCAGCGCTTTGTTTAGCTTATATGGTGTTAGTCTGGTGGATGCGATAAACAGCAAAGAAATTACTCAATTTGGTTACCTTTACGTAAGGTAATACTGCAAGCAAGGTAAAAACTATAAAACTAGTACGTTCAGCTACTGATCTGCTGAAGTTGCTCGTATCTGCATGTTGCAGTTCTGATGGCAACACATATATTAGATGCTGTGAAAGAATGTAACTTGAAGAATAATCATTCTCAGAAATCATACATGATAATTGACAAGCTAAATATGCATATTATCACTTCTTGATGTGAAGCTTGATATGATTCTGCTGAAGCGCTGAACTAATGCTGAGTGTTATTCAACAGACTGCATCACTTATTGACAGCAACAATCTCACAGACAACGAAGATGCACAGAATAAAAGTATATGGATCATATTTGCATGCAAACATGAATGTGATCCACTGGATTTGTCAAGATATTTTCCAGGGAGAAACATATATCGACAGCGACCTTACGACATGCAGGTGAATAATCCTGAATGGTGTTACAAACAAGTGGCGTGAGCAATTAATATTCTGCACTGAATTCAAAACAATCTTCGGAGCAACTCAGTTATATCCTCTACAGGAAGTCGATGGAACTCATAGATCTGTAACCATATGTCCTTCCGCGGTGGAATTTACATGTTGATAGTGTCAACATCTACAAACTATCACCAAAACTTCAAGCTTGCTGACATGATTAATCTTCTCAGCAGCTACCTGTAAATCAAAATTTCATGGATAAAAAATTGGAAGTCCGATAAAACAAACTTCCTTTAAGCACAGTACAGTGGTTTGTTTAACTTGCACAATCTTAGTCTCCTGGATATGATTACAGTCAGAAAAGCAGTGATTTAATTTGGCTCCTCTCCCTTAACACCAGACAATGTTGCAAGCAAGGCAAACTATAGTACTAGTGCCTTCAGCTACTGCTCTGCTGAACTTAAAAGTGAAGGGGGCATAACAAATTAACATTCAGTACAGCATAACGACGTTCTGGTGCCAGCACATATATGAGATCCTGGGAAAACTATATGTTGCTTGGAGAATATTCATTATCAGAAATCATACATGATAACGGACAAGCAAAACATGCAAGGGGCATGACAAATTAACATTCAGTACAGAATAATGAAATTCTGTTGCCAAGAAAGAATATGAGATCCTGGGAAGACTATATGTTGCTTGAAGAATATTCATTATTAGAAATCATACATCATAACTGACAAGCAAAACATGCATATTATCACAAAATGATTATTGACAACAGAGAAGCTTGATGTGATTCTGCTGAAGTATTGAACTAATGCTAGCGTCATTCAACAGACTACATGGACTACTTATTGGCACAATTTGAACTAGAACAAAATTGAGCAACAATCTCACAGACTAAGAAGATGCACAGATTAGAAGTATATGGATCATATTTGCAAGCGATTCTATTTCAGCAAAGAACTTCTCACCTAGTTTATATCGATCTTCAGCTCAAAGAGATCACTTGAGACTGTACTCTGGTTGCACTCAGAAACGATCCCCTCGAAATCAATAGGTGGATTTGAAACAAAAACAAGCAGCGGCTTCTTTTTGGGAACAGGCAATGGCTCATTCTTGCCCTCCAGTATACCTAGAACAGTCCTCATGACAGGTCTCTCTTCTGAAAACGGATTCACACAGCTCAAACCTAGAAGAAGCAGCCTCATCATTTGCTCTGTGTCATACTCCCCATCCAGGCTCGTATCGACAGCATCCAGAAGCTTGCCTTTAGAGTGCAAATTCCAAACCCAATCGACAACATTCAACATGTTCATACTGCCAGGTGCTTCTCGCTCAATTGGCCGCCTTCTTGTGCATATCTCCAGCAGCACAACCCCATAGCTGTAGACATCACTCTTTTCTGTGGCTCTCCCCATCTGGAGGTACTCAGGGGCAAGGTAACCAACAGTCCCTGCTGCCAAGGTTGAGCGAGGGCTAGTATTCGGATCCTTCAACCTTGCAAGCCCGAAATCCCCCAACTTGGGATTGAACTGTGAATCCAGAAGTATGTTACTGCACTTGATATCCCTGTGGATCACCTGCTGTTCAAGTTCTTCATGTAGGTATGCAACCACAGAGGCAATGCCGAGGGCCACATTGTACCGGTGAGCCCAGCTGAGAGTGAGAGTGGGACAACGATGGACACCGTAACAAGAGTGGAGAGCCATGTCCAGGCTGCCATTCGACATGAACTCGTACACAAGCAGCAGCTCGTCCTTCTCGGCGCACCACCCTTGCAGCTGAACCAGATTGGGGTGCTTCAGGTCAGCAATTATGGTGAGCTCGGCGGTGAACTCACTGTGGCTCTCCCTGGATTGCTTGGAGCGCTTGACTGCATATGCGACCCCAGAGCGAGGGCAGATCGCCTTGTATACAGTACCGAAACCACCACTGCCAAGCACTAGAGAAGGATCGAACCCCTTTGTCGCCGAGAAGAGATCCTGGTACATGAACTGCCTTGGCTGCTGCTGGCCGGCTGCTTTCCCTCCACTAAAACCCTCGTCGTGGAACCCCGCAGTGCGAGACCTCCACTTCCTCAGAGACATAATCGCAAACACCAGGACCGCACCGACAAACAGAATGGGCAGAGGAATGCCCAGCCCCAGCGCGAGGCTTCTGCGGCGCGCATGTTTGCCACCGCCCAACGGGGGAGCGCTGCGGACGCTGTCGGAGACGCTGCTGTGCGAGGATCTGGACGCGAGGTCGACGGCGCGCAGCCCGCTGGTCTGGAAACTCCAGCTGTGGATGGCGAAGCCGCCGTCGCTGTCGATGCTCCCGTTGTCGGACGGCGAGTAGGAGGAGACCTGGAAGCCGACGAACATGAACTCCGCGAAGCGTGCGGCGATCAGCGCCGTGGAGTTGGCCACCACCAGCGCGGGCGTCGTGGGGCGCAGGCTGGCGTGGCTGAGGAACACCTCGAGGCGGGCCCGACGGGCGTCGTAGACGACCCAGGAAGCGACCTCGTTGCCGTTCCGCAGGTCCACCGCCCCCGTGGAGTTCCCGGCGACGCGCTGGCCCGCGGAGGACGCGTACACGCGGTTCCTGGGCGCGTCGAAGGACACCTCGAGCGGGGGCGGGAGGGAGCGGTTCCCGTCGGCGGCGGCGGCGAGCGGGTCGGGGAGGAGCAGGAAGGAGAGGCGGGAGGCGGGGCGCGCGGAGGCCGGGGAGGCGAAGAGGAAGGAGGTGGAGAAGGAGGCGTTGGCGGGGAACGGGAGAGGGAGCGGGAAGAGGGCGTGGGAGGAGGGCGGCGGGAGGGACACGGAGGCGGAGCGGAGCGAGGCCCCGCCGAGGAGGGTGAGGTTTCGGAGGGAGAAGGACGGGAAGGAGAAGGCGACGGGGGTCGCCGCGGCGTCGGCGGCGGGCGGCGGCTGGATGGGGAGGAGGAAGAAGACGACGGCGAGGAGGAAGACGGGAGGACGGCGAGGTCGGGCCATGGCCGTGAGATGGGAGAGGGTGGTGGAGGCGGTGGCCGGTGAGGCGGTGATCAGGTGAGAGAAGACATGGGTTTATATTGACTCTGATGACGACAGCGAAAGAAATGGAGTATCTCGTGATGAGCAAATGATTGCACAAACAAAAAAATCGCACCAAAGTACAGTAGAAGTGTAATTATATGCACATAAAAATACACTTACAAAAAATACAAACAAAGAACCAACTCGTTGTTGGATGTTTAGGATGAGTGCAGCCGACCGCACCAAACGGACATGCCATGTGTTTACCCGTTTACGTCGCCAAACGGGCGGACGGCCCATATCCATCCCCAGGTGGCGAATGCACCCAACGGTGCCGACACATCCTATTTTTTCGCCCGAATTTTAGAAAGGTCATACATGGGCCAAATTTACGTATATAGGGGGTGGTTGGGCCACAAACGGCCATTTTACCATTTTACAGTAATAGATAAAAATCCCTAGCTAGATAGGGCGAGGACACGAGCTGTCGGTCGCTGGAGGAGCCTCCTCTTCACTCGAAGGGTCGAGGACGAAGTACTCTGATGTCTTGTAGAGGTGTTGCGGCGGGCGCCGCTACACCCCGGCGCGGTGGGGTGGCAAGCCCTTAGCTCGGCTCCGAGAGTAGGTCAGTAGGGTTCATTTTACAGTAATAGATAAAAATCCCTAGCTAGATAGGGCGAGGACACGAGCTGTCGGTCGCTGGAGGAGCCTCCTCTTCACTCGAAGGGTCGAGGACGAAGTACTCTGATGTCTTGTAGAGGTGTTGCGGCGGGCGCCGCTACACCCCGGCGCGGTGGGGTGGCAAGCCCTTAGCTCGGCTCCGAGAGTAGGTCAGTAGGGTTGCTGGTCCAGGTCCAGCCTTGGTCGTACATAAGGATGGCAATTTTACCCACGGGTACAGGTATTCGCGGGTACCGTACCCATATGGGTAGGGTATGGGTACATTTTTATATCCACGGGTAGTAACCGTACCCTACCCATTAATTCATGGGTAGTGCACGGGTATAATCTCGTATCCATGGGTATACCCGTACCCTACCCATTTATATATTTTACCCATGGAGATATAATATTCATTCTCGTGAGCTTATTAACCTATGATAATTTTTTCATCAGTTATCAATTTGAGTTAAGATAGTTATCATGTACTCGAATATATATAATGAGTTGAGATAAATATTTTTTCTTTTATCGATGTGTTATTGATGAATGTAAAATTATATGTAGCATGTGCACTTATTGATCTACCGTTGGGTACCCAATGAGTATGGGTATCCGTCGGGTATGGGTACGGGTAAAGTTTCATACCCATGAGTACGGGTATGGGTAGAGTTTTGTACCCATTGACTATACGGGTATGGATATGGTATTGCTATACCCACCCCATACCCTGCACATTGCCATCCTTAGTCGTACACTGGCCTGAGCCAGTCCAGCACCCCCGTCACGATCAGCCACAGGCTGCGCACCCTCCACCTCATGGTGGCATAGCTCCTCCTCCTGCATCCAGCGCGTCTCCTCCTTGAACTTCTCTGTCGATCCCTAGAGGGCCGGCCCGAGGCTGATCCATCAGTCAAGCTCATTTGTGTCCACGGCGAGCTTGGACTCCTCCAGCGCGGCCTTCAGGTCGGGGTCGTCATCGGAGGCATAGGTGGCCTCCTCCACCGTGGTGACCACGCGCAGCGACGCTGGACGTTGCGGTGGAGCGCAAAGTTGTGGCGTTGGCGTGCTGGCTTGCCGGCACTGGAACCCGCTGGGATCCAAACGCCATCCATTCGAAAAATTCATGTCGGCCCATGGTACGGGACACAAATGTTCCCCGTATCAGAGGCAGTCGTCCTTCCGAACTTAGTGTCGGACGCGGCCTCCGGCTTCGCATTCCGTGAGCTGGGTACCCGGAGACGCAATGGTGAAGGGAGCGGGCAACGGTGGCGGTAGCGGTGACGGGGAGCATGCACGGCGGCAGCAGCCGGACGAGGATCTCGCCTCCTGGTCATGCAACGCCTTGCCGGTGAAGGGCCATTGGAGCGGCATGGATAGCGAGCGTGGGCGGTGGCTAGGGCTTTGGCGGCAGTGTGAAGTGGGGAATGACAGTGACGTCCCTACCCCCATGTTGTGTTGTTGCCTTCCGTTCGGCTAGAAAGCAATTGAGCTCCAAAGACCCATTGCGATGCCAAGGAGAGGACCCAGGTGCACGCAGGGCCCTGAACGCACGCAGAAATCTTGAAACATGTATGATAGCCTAATGTGATGCACTTGATTTCATTCATGTTCTGTGGAGCCGTTCTTTTTTTAGTATTCTGATTTAGTCTCAGTTTAATTAGGAAGGATATGCGGTTTCAAGATGAACTCAGCATATAAAAGGGTTTCAATTAGTTTAACCTTCCACTTTTCCAGTTTGAGACAAGAGTGCTGTTCCAAGGAGATCAACAAATACAAACATTTATTTTTTATCTATACTTCCAGAAAATGCAAGATACACAAACACTAGACGAAGAAAAAAGAATTACATAGCATTTGAGGAGTATCCAGTCACGTTTAATTACTTCTGTGATTCTGTCCATCACAAATGCACTTCAGTTCAGGATGAGTAATAACTACCAGGCCCAACATACAGTAGCCCAACCTGAAGTCATGCAAGCTGTAATATGTGAAAATAGAAGCTGGTTGTTCATTTGAGAAGAGATCTCGCAAAGTGTTCCCTAGCTGTGGCCAGAGCTTGAGATATCGTCTGCAGAAAGACCAAACAGACAATGCATGAGAAACATTATGAGATACTATATGATGGTAGCTCGCAGAAGATTGCACACGATGGAGGTACAGATAAATTACCTGCTCGGAGAATGGGACTGAACCGTCGGCAGCATTGGTAGCAACCTTCCCGGCAATGGTGTTTGCATCTGTCTCAAGAATTATGCTGCACAGGTACAGAAACGATCACATAGTTTCAGATTATTTACAACATTTTGAAAGGCAGACATTGGCTACAAAATCACAAGGTTTACAGTTCTAATGGGGAGGGGTCTTAGGTGGATGACATTAGCATCAACCAAACAACGTGGTTTTAATGTTGGCTGGCTGCAACTATGCTCACTCATTTTAGGGCCCTGATTCAAACATAGGAACTTTTACCAACTCCCGTAGGAACTGAACTATACCCCGTGGAAACTCTTGCCTTCAGAACTCAGGCTAAAGCTATCTCTGTCGACTAATTAAATTTGATGTGCTTATTCTAGCAAATAAAAAACTCTAAGAGAGCTCCAGACAAATGAATACAACAAGTCAAAACGTAAATAATACTCTAAAGATAGACATGCAGAATGATGTTAAAATAGCACAAGTGAACTATGCCCAACAACACTTTCATGTAGGCAGAGGATTCTGAAACAGCAGATAATCCAAATTTAGCATAGATCACAAGAAATCCTTACCCGCCGTCAATAATCTCGTCAATGCAGAGAAGTATCAAATCCAAGTTCTCGAGTGCAGTCCTCTTCTCAACATCGCCCCTAAAGCACAGTAAATTACACCCTGAACCGCTTCCTTACAAACTATGTAACAAAATAACAGTTCATGTAGTAACACTAGAACAGTATACTACCTAAGTAGAAGACCAACAGAATCAGCGAAACCCTGGAGTACATTTGATATGATGAGCTCATTCTCATCATCTCCGGCAGTGACGAAAAAATGAAGGTCATGTACAAACTTGTAGATGATAATATAGCCATCAAGCAATGTTATCTCAGCTGCAGAGGATCAAAATGGTGTCAAAGTTAAATAAAAAACGAAGTTACACAACAAAATAGTTGATACAGTTGGACATAAGTATAAATATGAACATAAACCTGAAACTTCTCATTCATCGAGCAATTAGCATTTCACGGTCATTGAACACTTGGCTTCCTCAATGCAACTTATACTATTTGATAGCAACAGTAAACTAACATGACTCGTTTGTGAAATACATTCAGTTAAGCTAATACCATTTGTTTGGCTTACATGAGATCCCAACATAGCATAAACCAGCAAAGTGTTGGAAAATTATTAACATAACTACACGATTCTCCTAGCAAATAGCTAAGAAACCAATAGAGTAACATTCACATTTTACTTTATCATTAAGGAACCAGGCATATTTAACAGTGGGCTTTAACTTAAAGCCGAGCTTAGATACGTGTATAATTGCAACTTAGATCTCAAATATGAAGCTTAATGACACATTTCAGTAATCTTGTGAATAACAATCTATGCATAATGTTGTAAAGTGGCAAAAGGAACCGCATGCATTAATATCAGTGCTACATAAATGGCATGACAGGAATTCACTAGCTGAACACCATGAACACATTACCTTCGGAGCGTGCATTTGTCTTCAAAGTTTTTGTGAAGACAGACTTTTCAAAGGCCAGCCTTGATGAATTACTCAGCCAATCATCTGAGAAGTACTTCACGGCAACACGCTTCCCCTCAGAATCCAGTAGCAAAATGTTTTTCACTGAAGGGCAAGATTCCTGTGTAAATCTAATGGATCAGTATATGTAGTTAAATACAGAATGTATGATACGCCATCCGTATAAGTGCTTAAATACAGAACGTCTGATATGTCAGCATCAACATTTTACTTAGCAAGTTACAAACTAAGTATTACATGGCATTTTCTCTTCCTTTCTACGAGCCTCCCTTCCCATATTAATTGTCGCTAAACAGTGCTAGAAGCATCCATTTAGCGACAATTAATATGGGACGGAGGGAGCATTTTGCATCAAGCTGTAAACTGTGAATCTGATTTCAAATTCAAAATTCTTAATCATGATACAGAAACTGGGACGGATCAACTAGGAAAGGTCAGAGCTACTCTATGTAGAATGGACGAGATTTTTAGAAAGGAATGTGTTAATCATAGATCATAGCAATATAATTGTCATCATTTCTACAGAGCTAACACATTTTTATCTGACAAATCGACTGATCAACCATTGGAACCCAAATTTACTTGCGCAAGATCACCCACAGTCCAGCGAACGCCTCATTCGAATGTAAATACATAGCCAGATTGTAATGTTAACAGGAAACAGCAGCTGCGAAAGAATCTGCGGACCTTGGAGAATTCCCCCATTGCCTCCACACCAGCTCCTTCCTTCAGTCCAAGCTTTTTTCCCTGACAAGGAAAGAAACGCACCGAGAGGTAAGATCAGCAGCAGCTCAAGGTGTCGCAAAAAGGCCGAGCCCGGATCCGAACGCCCCTGTCTCGTCAGATCCAGGCTAAAAAAGCAAGCAACGAAGAATCTCGAGATTGCTGCCAGGCGCGCGGATCACACGTAGCGAATGCACGCATCGGGTCGACCGTGCAGAATTTTAGAGGATGAAGCTGGGAGAGATCTGGAGAGGGAGAGATTACCTGGGAGAGAGAGGGAGTGATTCGGAGAGTGGGAAAGCTTTGGTTACTTGGTGCCCGAGAGATCTGAGATGTATAAGCCGAGTGCAGAAAGACAGGTGATTAGGCGAACGGAAATGAACGGGAAATCGTTAGAAAAAGGCAACCGTTCGCGAAGCTCGTTTCTTCTCAATTGCGCCGCTGCTAAGTGTCGTGTTTTCGTTTGCTGTCCCTCCCCACTTTTTGTCTGCACGTGATAAGTGTCAGTTTTTTGTTTGTTCGCTTTAGAGGGAATTGCGGGTCCATAACCTTTCGCGGGTAGCGGGTTGGTTGTACCCGTTAGCTGGTGCGGTTAGTCCTTTTCCCTTATTCCTTTTTTTTCTTTCATATCCGATTAGAAATTTCAAAATATCTCGAGATCTGTTAATCGGATTTTCGAACGGTTTTCATTTTTGAGCTCCTCGCGTTGAGATCTTAAAAAGTAGATCCCTTATCTTTTTGATTCATAACTTTTTGTTTTCGTACTTCCGGATTTACATGGTCTGTACAACCTTCTGTGCGTTCTTTATACTCTCTTCATCCTGGTTCTTCGTTGTCTATTTTCCCTTTTTCTCTTTTTCAGGAACAGATTTAAACCAATGTAGTTACTAACTTTCACATTTGTTATTTTCCCTTTGTTATTTTCGGGCAGAGAGTTTTCAGGGGTAGTTAAGGGAGGGAGGTAGCAATTTTCAATCAAAATATGATGAAACTTTCAATAACAGCTGAACTTTAAAAAATTGCGAGTCTGTTCAGGATGTACAGTCACATCATGCGAGTCTGTACAGGATTGTAATTCTTTGCTGTACATCTCTTTCCTGTCCTGGTGTTAGCACCTACTCCTTCGTACACCATTTTATTCTCTCATGTACATGGGCTAAGCGGTGTCCGTACGTTCCACCCGCCCTGTGCTGTACAATCCCGAATAACTTATCTTCGTTTGTAATGCGCGTACGTCGATTTTCGTTCTCCTGTACAGACTCTCATGCGAGTATGTACTGGAAGTTTTGTCTTTCCTGTACATCTCTTTCCTGTCCTGGTGTTAGCACCTACTCCTTCTTCGTACATAAATTTATTTCTCCTGTACATGGGCTAAGCGGTGTTCGTACGTTCCATCCGCCCTGTGCTGTACAATCCTGAATAACTTATCTTCGTTTGTAATGCGCGTACGTCGATTTTCGTTCTCCTGTACAGACCCTCATGCGAGTATGTACTGGAAGTTTTGTCTTTCCTGTACATCTCTTTCCTGTCCTGGTGTTAGCACCTACTCCTTCTTCGTACACAAATTTATTTCTCCTGTAGATGGGCTAAGCGGTGTCCGTACGTTCCACCCGTCCTGTGCTGTACAATCCCGAATAACAAAGTCGCAAGGCTATAGTTTGTACGACCGTGATCGTTCTCCTGTACATCCCCCTCATGCGAGTCTGTACAGGTTTGTAAACCTTTTCTGTACAATTATTTCCGGACCTGGTGTTAGCACCTTCTCCTTCTTCGTACACCAATTTATTATCTCCTGTACATAAGCTAAGCGGTGGCCGTACGTTTCAGCCGCCCTGTGCTGTACAACCCCGAATTAACATAGACGCGAAGCAAAAGTTTCCTAACCTGGGGTTAGCATCCCCCTCTTTCTTCGTTCACCCATAATATTTCATGTTCATCCTCTTATCGGTGGCCGTACATATCGAATAATTAAAATTTCGTACGGCCGTGCTTGTTTTCCTGTACGTCGTGTTGATTCGTTTTCGTACATGCAGTGTCGTCTATTCTGTACATCAGTCTACTAACCTGGTGTTAGCACCGACTCCATGTTCGTACACTAATTTCTTCTTTCCTGTACTTTTACTTATAGGTGTCTGTACGTTCCGCTCACCGTGACCTGTACAATCATGATAACATATATTCTGTGATAACATCCAGTAAATAATTCCTTGAATGATCGTTTAAGTGTGTGAAATACACATATTGTGTGTTTAAATATTGTAGCTTACATATTTCTCAATAGGTGCAGTAATATTTTTTGAAACTATTTGCCATATTTAACTATTGCTTTTCTTTCTATTTATCTTGTCATACTTCCTTCCTCTTTCCTCTTTATCACTCTATCTTGTCATTTTATTCTCCTCTTTGTCAGCTGTTTGCCCTACATTAATTTTTTTTACAGTTTGTAATGATTGTATTGATTTGTAAGCAAGAAAGAAAAAATTGTTGCTAGGTATCTTTGTTACAGCATTATGAACTTTTTACCTGTTTCTTGGTGTTCCAAATAGCAAGAAATTGAATCCAGTACATACCCTTCCATCGTTTTGATTCCATGATTCCCTGTCTCTGTACGTGTTTTGTGTTGTTGAAGTATTTTGGTTCTTCTGTGGCTGCTGCTGTTGTTGCTGATTGTTTTGTGTTTGCTGACTGTTTTCTCTGTGTTTAAGAGCCTCTGTTTCATCTTTTAGGGTAGGGCATGATGTCCTAATGTGCCCTGACGCTTTGCAATGGCCGCACTTCCTTTGCTTGGATTTTTCTGAACCAGGTTTAGGTCTGTTTCCTCTGTTTGTGTTTTTTCTAGTTGTTATCGGCGGATCATGAAGCCTGTCATCCTTGTTGTTGTTTTCTTCATTTTCCTGTTCGTTTTCTTGTCCTGCAAGCGCTGCCATTACTCTTGATTGCATATCCTGCATACATTCCCTCATTACCTTGTATGCTCTATCCACTGGGCATGCCAGGTTGCATAATTCTGCCATGCTGCTCATGGTGCCTGCAAACCTTATAGTTTCCTCAGTGTTGCTATCACCCTCGGAAGCTCCTAATGTTTCTATTTCAATCTCTATATCTTTCCTCCATCTTCTGATTACAAAACTGTCTGGCAAGTCTGTTATTCCAAAGTGCACTACTGCTTTTAAAACATGGCAACACTGTATTCCATCCCTCTGCATTTTCTTGCAACTGCAGCTGAAAACCTTGTACTCCTGGTCGTGATACACATCAAAATGTTTCCTTCGAAACTCCATTTTGTCGTAACTGCTCACTCTCATGAGATTTATTTGGCCTGGAAGTATTCCGTGTACTGAAAAAGCTGTGTTGTTCGTTAATTCAGTCTGGAACTTTAGGAAAATGTCATGGGTGTACACCTCAAGAGCTTGCCTCTCAAACGGATTGTGTGTAATTGTTTTCGCTGTTTTAAGTGTTGACTTCAACTTCTTCTTGTTCAGAGCTGACAAACACTTATCTTGGATAACTTCGTACTGCTCGAGGAACTTTGTTATTGTGTCTGAGTTCCTACTGTAGCATTTCCACATGTTGTTTGTACTCTCGCTTCTTCCTGTGCTTGATGAAAATGGATAGAACTTGTCCATGAAATAAGCTGGAACCCATCTGTCCCTTATTCTGTACAGCTTAGTTAGATGCTTCTCTCCTGCAGCGCCATATTCTTCTATGACATGGTTCCATGCTTGTTCAAATTCTTCTGGAGTGAAGGCATTCTTCGCTGCAAACCTCAATTGTTCTGAACAGTTTGGGTGTGTTGCGAAGAAGGAAGCTTCCTTCTGGCTCATCTTCGTTACAATATGGTAGTAGCAGTTCCTATGCGTTGTGTTTGGCAGTACTTCTTTGATAGCTCTCTTCATAGCTTTGTCCTGGTCCGTTATTATCGTTTGTGGCTCCTTTCCTCCCATTGCTTCAACAAATGTCTCGAGGACCCACTTGAATGAACCAATCTTTTCATCTTTCAGTAGCGCTACGCCAAAGAGCACAATTGCCCCGTGATTGTTCACTCCGACTATGGGAACAAACGGCAGGTTATACTTGTTTGTGCTGAATGTTGTGTCAAATGATATGTATTCTCCAAACATCTTATAGTTCATGACACACATAGCATCCATCCAGAAAATGCTTCTAACCCTTTTCTGCTCATCCTTTTCAATTGCGTAATAGAACCCAGGCACTTTTTTCTAGAGCATCTTAAAACGCTCTATGCAGTGGTCAATATCGTGGTCCTTCTCAATCACATTTTGTTGACATTGTAAGTTGCTCAGATCTGTTGCATCAAAAGGTATGTTGCGGAAACTCCCTCTGATCTTTCTGAAGATTAGCATCGTCTTTCTAGGTGGCAGACGGCCCATTTGTAGAAGCTGAATCAGCTTTCTGTCTAGGTCTGTCATCCTTTTGTGGCAATGCGAGAACCTGGTCAGGTAGTCAGTTGGTTCCAGTGGATGGTTGTGTTGGAGGTTCACTTTTTTGATAAACCAACCACTCTGACTCTTATGAACCATTATATTTGCACCACATCCAGTCTTCACTAGAGAGGTTGTTCTCCTTGTCTTGGCAGGTTTGACATCCATTTTAGTCTCCCCTTGTTTGTTGCATGTGAAGAACTGCAAGTATATCTCGTTGTCCTTCCTTGATCTCTTGCTGCTGAATTTCTTTATTGAGAACCCTGCTTTTCTTGCATACAGAGCGTATCTGTAAAATGCATCTTCCAAAGTTTTGAATCTATCTCCTTCCTTTGGGGTTGGTGTGTAGACAATTTCTTCCACTGCTGGATAGCTGTCTGCATCAAACATCCTATCCATTTCTTCCTCCATCATGGTTGGTGGTTCAGGGTTTATCGTTGGGTCGTCATCTTGTATACTTTCTTGTTCTTCCTCCGCTTGCTTTCTTTCTTGCTTGTCTTTTGATCCATCATCTTTTGCTGCTGAGCTTTGTGTTCCAACTTTTCTTGTAGAGCTTTCTCCCATTATCTCACCGTGCATAGTGAAATCATTTTCAAGTATTCTTATTGTCTGTCTGTTCTGGTTCTGACCGCTTCTCTGATTATGTGGTGAACAACCCAGTTTTGTTGCAGAACTTTCTGTGTATGGTGTTCTTGTGCCTGCGCTCTCCTCCATCATCTCCTTGTTCTTGTAGCTTCCTTCGTAACTCTGTGTACATTCGTTATGTTAACTACATATTTTTATTTGGTCTGCTGCTGCAGAAGAGTAAGTGGAATTTGGTTATGTTTATATATTACCTCTTTTCCTTTCCATTCGCTATGGATGCTATTTTCTGCTTGTAGCCCAACAGAGTAACTTTTAGTGGTGTTCCCATCCTGTTTTAAAAATAAAAGAAAGAAACATGTAAGTACAAGCTATCCGTTCCATGACGTTCAATGAAGATGAATCTCTAGTACAGGTTGTGGATTGCCAGTTGTACAATAATCTAGTTCAAAGAATAACATGTTTCTGATGTGCATCATCATGTATTTGCAAAACCAGTTCGTACGAGTTCAAGTTTTTAAATCCCTGGTTTGTTCCACTTTTTATAGATAATCAAGATTTCAATATTTCCAGGAAAAATCAGTTTCAAAGAAGATTGGTGGGGGTGTACACTTGTTAGTCGCGGCCCTGTTGATCATATTGTAGTTTTAGGTACGCACCTTGGTTGGTGTGAAGCAGTTTTCAACTCCACTATAGTCTTCACTTTTGTTGTTTCGAGTCGTCGTTGGTGGTTGATTGTGAAAGCTGATATCCTGTCTGAGTCCATTTGACTTGAAAATCTCCTGGAAATAGCAATGTAAAATAAATCAGTTGCCTTCTGTTTTTTTTTCTTCTTTTGTTGCTTCCTTCAATTTTCCCTCCAGAAACCATCCGTACCTTGGAAACTTTTGTTTCTCTATACTGTGCAAACACAGCAGAGCAACTGGCAACAGTGTCCCCATCCTGTTCAAAAATAAAAGAAAGAATCAGTAAAAGTTCAAGTTACCAGTTTCACGTCGTTCATGGAAGATTTGTTGCATACTTCCATGCAGAGTATGAAAGTGCATGGTTGCCCCCATGCGTGGTTTTGGTAATTAATGACAATCCTTATAGACTAATGTTTACATTGAGATATTCTTATAGATCTTGTCCATGGGAAATTATAGGAGTTCATGTGTTGGACTCTTCAAGATGACTTAATGACCAATGCTCTATTCAAAGGGTTTATATGAAGAATGGTCATGTGTAGAGTTGAGCTCATTGCAAGTATGGCTTGGAATAGAAGATTGAGTGAACAATCATGTTTAACCCCAAGCCATCATACATATCAAGAGAAGAAGATGAAGTGCAAGTTCAATATGATGCATATCGGAAGATATCCTTTGATTGAATCTTGCAAAGGAAACATGAAGACAAAGCCTAGCGAGTCCCTCCCATAACGGAGTATGGGGGAGCATTTGTAGAAGTCTTCATCAAGCATGTGCTAGCAAGCATAATCAAGAAAGGTATTTCAACTTGAGAGAGTCAAGATCTTCATCATCGAGCTCAAGTGGAATGCGCAAGGTAAAGGTATGATCTTGATAGGGCTATAGGTTAGATAGGCGTACTATCAAGAGGGGCTCTCGAGTGAGTAACTTGATCGCATCTTTGTGGAGAGCTCAAACCTTTGCATGCTTGGCATATCATATTTCTTGGTTCTTATTTGGTTTTTCTCCGTGTTGAGTTTTGGTACTTGTCGTGATCTTCATGACAAGACCAAGTCCTTCGAAAATGGTTTTACTTTGGAAAACTTGTTGCCTTTTATCCATGTGAGAATTTAGAGCTTGGTTTATCTCCATACTAAGCTCTAGTTCATCAAAAACAGATTTCGTATGAATATCTCGTTGCGTTTTTGATGAAGGAGTTTTTACTGGTTTGCATTGTTTAGGAAAGTTCGACCTTTCCCCATTTGGTTTTATCCTCACATGATGGACTGTGATGTTTCTATGCACATTCAAGTAGAGCTCGTTGTAACGATTCCAACGAGCCAAAAATCATCGAAAACGGAGTCCGGATGGAAAAGATATTGACGTTTTCGTTTATCAGTTTCTGCTGTTTTTTGCTGTAGCGGTAGTACCGCCGCGGTACCGCCCGAGGTACCGCCGGAGCTAACAGAGAGCTGTTTTCGGTGGTACCGGGAGCGGTAGTTCCGCCGGGGCGGTAGTACCGCTGCCCGGGGCGGTAGTACCGCTACAGAAGCCTGTTTTCAGCCCGTTTTGATGCCCTAACTCCCTAGGGGGGCGGTAGTACCGCTAGGGCCAGCGGTAGTACCGCTACGGCGCGAATCTGCACCCAACGGTTGGAATTTGGGTTGACCTATTTAAGGGGCCTTCTTCCCCAATGGTTCCCTAACCTTTCTAGCAAGTTTTGACCTCCATTGTTGACCTTCTTGAGCTTGCTATCTCTCCATCCCTCCAATGATTCTTGCTAATTCTTGAGGGAAAAGAGAGAGGAGATCTAGATCCACCTTTCCACCAACCAATCTCTCCTCTAAGTGAGGGGAACCTAGTGGATTTAGATCTTGGAGTTACTTTGTGGTTCTTCTCCTTTGTTCTTCCTCTCTTCTCCCCCCATAAGCATTAGTTGCCTTTGGTGGGATTTGAGAGTGAAGGATTTGGCTCCTTTGTGGATTCCTTGTTCTTCCTCTCTTCTCCCCCCATAAGCATTAGTTGCTTTTGGTGGGATTTGAGAGTGAAGGATTTGAGCACTTGTGCTCTTGCCTTTTGCATTTGGTGCATCGGTGTGCTCTCCACGAGGATTCGTGGAAGTTGAAAGTTTGTGAGCTTGTTACTCTTGGGTCCTTGGACCCTAGACGCCTTTGTGGTGGTTGGACCCTTGTGTGGTCACTTGAAGCCGTTCGGGAGCCCCCAATCCCATTGTGGGTTGTGCCCCGGATTGTTGTTGGAGGCCGTTCGGGAGCCCCCAATCCCATTGTGGGTTGTGCCCCGGATTGTTGTTGAAAGGCTCTGGATTCCGCCTCGAAGGAATTCCGATAGTGGAAGGTGAACCAAGCCTTTGTGGTGCGGTTCATCGAAGAAGAAGGTGAAACCTTTATGGTTGTTGAACCGTTGTGTCGGTTCACACCTCTCCAACGAGACGTACTCCCTTAACAAGGAGGAACTCGGGAATACATCCTCGTCTCCGCGTGCCTCGGTTATTTCTATACCCGAGCTTTTACTTATGCACTTTGCATTGTGATAGCCTTCGTGCTTGAAGTATTCTATTGCTATCACCTTGTTGTTTATCTTGCTTAGCATAAGTTGTTGGTGCACATAGGTGAGCCAAGTTTATTTAGGTTGTCGGCTTGTTAATTTAAACACCTAGTTTTATTCCGCAATTATCAAGCCTAAACCGGAAAAGTTTTAAACCGCCTATTCACCCCCCCCCCCTCTAGGCGACATCATTGTCCTTTCAATTGGTATCAGAGCCTGGGTTCTCTTGTTGGGCTTTACCGCCTAAAGAGTAAAAGATGTCGTTTAGAGAATTAGTGCACGATCCCACTTTCATATTCGATGGCACAAATTATGATGTTTGGAAAATTCGCATGCTTAATCTATTTAGGGCCATGGGTCCAAATTATGTTAAGAGGATTGTAGATGTGTGTTTATCTCCTCCAAAGGATTCTCATGAATTATCTTTAGAGGATGAGATAAACTCTCATCTCGAGACTCAAGTTACTAATGGTCTTATGTGTGCTTTGACCGATGTAGTTCTTGCTTCAATCATGCCTTTTCGAAATGCACATGAGCTTTGGACCAAGCTTCAAGATATATATGAAGTGTCCAAAATTATTGAGGATGATTGTTCTTCCTCCACCTCCGGCCGTGATGAGTTCACAACTTCTTCCACTTCACCATCATGTGATTTGTCACACGGTAACGATATGGTGAGTGGCGATAGAAATTGCATTGGTGATGGTGAACTTACTATTGATTATACCTCTTCTCTATCACATTGCAATCTTCTATCTTTGGACTTAAAATCTTCTAGCACTCAAAATGGCATACATGCTAGAGTTGATTGTCCTTGCATATCAAGTAATAGTTGCTTAACTAAATATAATGATGATATGCTCTCTATGTCTTGTTGTGATGAAAATTACTCTTCCATATCCTCTAGTATTTGCATGACTAACAATGTAGAGGAATCCCAACACTTGTTGGAACAAGACATGGACCTCAATGGAGCTTCAAGTATTTCTTCATCCTCCTCACCCAGTAATCATGTTTGCCTTATGGCTAAGGATTCCGAGGTATCTCCCACCTCGAATCCAAATTGTGATGATGTGGATGAGGATTCTCATGAAGAAGGTTTTGACTTTGAATCCTTAACCAAGATGGGTGAGATGGTACTTGGTGCTCTCCCCAAAGGTAGTAAAGCTATCCCTCCTCTTTGTGAAATCATTGATTATGTTACTAAGAGTAGGGAATTCATTGAGGATTTGGAAAGTCAATTTGATGAGAAATGTCAAATTGAGAGAGATGACTCTATCATCATAGCTTCTTTGAAAGCTTCTCTTGAAGAGGAAGAAGAGCTTAGGGTTTCTCTTGAAGAGAAACTTGAATCCCTTGATGAGTCTAATGATCTTATTATTGCTAAAATCATTAAGGAAAGAGATCATGCTATTGCTAAATATAAATTGCTTAAAAAGGAAAAAGTTGAATTTGATGTTGGCAATGCTAGACTAAGTGAGGACATAGAGAGACTTGACAAAGCTCACAAAATTTTAGAAAGTGAACACTCTCTCCTTATCATGTCTCATGATCAACTCCAAACTCAACTATCTAACAATGATAAGCTTTCCAAATTGTCTCCTTCCATTTGTACTGTTAATGATGCTTGTGCTACTAACTCCACTTCTCGTGAAGCATCTATTTTGAAGGAAAATGTTGAGCTAAGGGCTCAACTTGAGTTTCTATCTAGCAAGTATGGGAAATTGGAAGAAACTCATGAAAGGCTCTCTAGCTCTAATGACGATCTTCGAGCATCCCATGCTAAGCTAAAGTTAGCTAATGAGGCGATTATGTCAAAGGTAACATCTTGTAAGCCTCATGTGGACAATGGCACAACGTCTTCTCTTAATGCTATATCATCTTGTGCTAGTCCTTGTGATTCATCCACTCATAATGTTGCTACATCTTGTGATGAATCACTTTCCATACCTTGTTGCTCTAACAATGAAGTTTCTACTTCCTCTAGCATTTGTGTTGATACTAACCATGTAGAGGAATTAAAAGAGCTCAAGGCCCAAGTCACTTCTTTGAATAAAGACTTGAAAAAGCGACATGTTAGGAAGTCCACACTTGACAATATGTTGAGTGTTCAAAGACGCCCCAATGACAAGAGTGGACTTGGATTCAACTCCAATAACAAGAACAAGTCCAAGATCATCAAGAAGAAAAAGGGCCAAGAACAAGTCAAAGATTCGGCCAAAATTGTTTGCTTCAAGTGCAAAGTTGAAGGGCACCATGTTAGATCTTGCCCTTTGAACAAGAAGGCTCTTAGTGAGAAGCAACAAGGGAAGAAACCTCAAGTTCAAACTCAAGCTCCTCAAGTTGAAGAACAGTCTCTTCCCAAGAAGAATCAAGCTACCCCTCCTCAAGTCAAAACTCCAACTAAGAAGAGAGGAGGAAGTAGATGTTGCTACCTATGTCGTGAGAAGGGTCACCTTGCTTCTTCATGCACAAATGGTACCTTATCCAACCCCATTATAATTAATGATGTTTATTCTCTTCGGAAGGATAAGGTTGGCAATGTGTTTGCCAAATATGTTGGTACTCAAAGTGGTGTCAAGAAAAGAACCATTTGGGTTGCCAAACCTATTGTGACTAACCTCTTAGGACCCAACTTGGTTGGGGACCAACAAGTTAAAACTTGATCAATAGGTGTTGTTGGAGGCATTGGAGACTTGGCTACATTATGAAGAATTAAGGGATCTTCATCAATTATATTCTCTCAAGTCAAGTCATATGGATCATATTGTTCTATCTCATATCCAATGTTCCTCCTTGCGGTAACTTTTATTTAAATCATATATACATTGAAAGTTGCTTGCACCCTTGCATGTGTTTGGTTTTGTACCTTGCTAGTGTTTGTATGTGTTGTGCTCTCTACTTACTTATCTTGAGAAATCAAGTATGTGTATGTTGGTTTGCACACCATTTACTAGTTTTGAGCCTTATTGTTTTTATTTGATATCTTATCTTGTTGGCTCTCTTTGAGAGATTAATGGACTATCATATTTTCGTGGAGTGATATGCTTCGTGCACTTCACAATCCTAAAATTGTGTATTCATGAGAAATACAACTTAGTGTTGATATATTTATATTATCTACTATCTATGTGGTATGTCATTCTCATGAGAAATTCAATTTCTATAATGTCCATTAATTTTTCGAGTTGGTTTTGTTTTCCTCTTGCTTTAAATAAATGGATTATCACATTATGGGGAAGTAATAAGCTATGTGCATATTACAAGCCTAGAAAATGTGAACATATGAGGTTTTGCCACCTAGAATTGATATTGCTAGTTATCTTGTTCCTATGTGGCATGTTGCTCAAACAAGTTTCCATTTACTTAAATGTTTTTTGTCTCTCACTCTTTTGGATCTTGTTTGTGGAGGATGTTCTTGGTATGGCTTTCCCAAATATGTTCTCATGTATCTTTTGGGAAGCCAATTGTTTCAAGCTACTCCTTGGAGTTGCTTTGCACCTTCGCATGATTTGTGAAGCTATCAAGAATATCTATCTATCTAAGCATGTCTTTTAATTCCTATCATTTGCCATATGCTTATGTTTTGTGAATATGATCTTTAATATATCTTTGCAATCCACCCCCGAGAAATATCTCCATACATTACTTGTATTGACAAGTAATAATTTTTTATGGTAAATATATTGATCATATTCGCTTTGGCTCTTGCTTTGAATTGCTTTATTTGATTGCCAAGGATTTGTTTTGATCTAACTCTCATTTGTCTTCATTGTATCTTTTGGATCCTTTATTGCTCTACTTAAAATTTATTTAGTGCTTTCTTGAGTTGGGAAAAGCAATGAACCAATTCTTGTGCATTGACATTCAAAAGTCATACTTCTTGATAATGCACTATTCTTTGGGAAGCTATCTTACTTTGAGTAAAACACCGTTCTTTAATTTGGTATTGCAATTTCTTGCCTTTCTTGAACATGACTAGTGTTTGAATAATATATATGGAGAGTGATGATCTCATTTGTGTGCATTGTGTATTCAAATGCAAAATCATAAATAATGCACACATCGTGGGGGAGCAATCCTATATGCTTTTTGAACATTAGTTGTCTTCGTTTTATATTTGATCCCGATGACGTGTCTCCTTGGAAGACAAACATTTTTCGTCTTGGTACCTTGTGCCATCATGAAAAGTGTAGAGGGTTTGGTTTATTCCTTGATGATATTTTTCATCAGTTGGTCTCTTGTTTTCATTGGTATCTTTTCAAAGTGGTATCTTCAATCATGTGTTGTTTTGGGTATTTGATATAATTTGGACAATTTGTTTTCTTGTCACACTTGTGTGTGCTTTGTTGGTTTACTTGGTGTTCTGTCTAAATTATATCTCGCTTGGTTCTTGAAAGTCTTGTGCATGCATATTTATTATATGTATATCTTATGGCATGCTTACTTTCGTTGATCCAATATATAGGATAAACTCCATCAAATCCTAAATGTCTAAGATGTGAATGAAATTCAATTTCATATCAATATGCACATATTTATGTGGAGTTTGTCCTATGTGTTGTAGTTGCTCTAACTACTTTGGACCCAATTAGTTTGGGCACCATGTTGTACTTAAATTTGTTTTAGGTACACTTGAGATGCATTGGAAGCTTGTCTCATATAAAAGGAAGGTGTTGTCACCATGTGCTTATTGGAGCCAAGCTTGGATGATCATGAGATCCTATCTTCTACATCACCAATGCTATCTCGGTAACAAGTATCTACCTCATGCATTCATTTCTAGCTTTCAACCTTGTGTAGGTTGTATCTCGGCATGAATCTTTTGTTGCAATTAATTTGGTTCTTGCAAAACATCTTTATTGCAAATGTGGGCAAGCCAGGATGATTACATATGAAGGGAAATATATATATAATCATTTTCATGATTCACCAATCCCAAATATGTTAATCTAGCACTTTCTACTCTATGTCTCGCATATGCAATATTGATTGTTTCTTCAAATCATTTGCCTTTTGTGATACTTGTTATCTTTCTCGGAGCATCCCTTTTATCACCTTATCCCTTGTGGATATTTTGATGCTATGATGAGTGTGTGTTGGAAGTTCATCTATATCCCTTTAATATAAAATTGAGCTTTGTGCTATGCTTTTAAGAAAAGATCTTTTGGTGTATTTATGACTTCGTCTTGGATATCATGACCTTTTCCCTTGTACCTATCTTGTGTGTACATGTTTATTGGTAGACACATATCTTAGTGATTCGTGTCTACTTAGTAACTTATACACATGAGATTAGTTACATCTTTTATTGATATTCCAATTCTTTAGTGACCACCTCTTTTTGCTTTTGGTTATTTGGTGGTTTCTAAAAGGACAAGCTTTATTTTTCATGTGTTATGCTTTTTGCATTTTACTAAGCTTGTGGAGTTATTTGCTATACCTCTTTTGGTGTGTGGGTATGGGAAAGACACGATATGCACTATGTGCAACTCTTCTTGAAAGACTATGGTGATGCTATCATCCTTGTATTAGTCTCCTATAATGTCTTTTTATCTCACACCCATTATTTGATTTACCGCTCCTTGCTCTTGTTGCAAAACATTTTATTAGGTGAAAGTTGTTTTGCCTCCTTTATCATTTACATTCTCTTGCATGAGCTTGTGTTCGAATTTATCTAGGAGGGAGTGAGGATTCCATGTTGTGCACACTATACTGAAACACAAATCCTATTTGTGCACGTACCTTGGGGAGTTCCCTCATGATATTTAGAACATTTTTTCGGATCCTTTTGATTGCTTGCTTCTTTCGTTGAAGTATCTTTCCGTTTGAAATTCTTTTGCAATCTTTGGATCCTCTATATAGTTCGATCTCCCTCCATCTATTCGTCATTGGATATGTGCATTTGATTTCACTCATATTATGAGAAATGCACACATTATGGGGGAGCTCTCACTATATTTGCGTTCTAAGTTTTTCTTCCTATTTCGGCAATCGATGCCAATGGGGGAGAAATTTAGAGGGTTTAAGGGAATATGGGTTTATTCTCTTACGGTTCTCTTGCATCCTTACTCTTTGTGTTGCATGGTTTCTTAAATTCATTATATAAACCCTCGTAAAAGGGATTGTCATCAATTACCAAAATGGGGGAGATTGAAAGTGCATGGTTGCCCCCATGCGTGGTTTTGGTAATTAATGACAATCCTTATAGACTAATGTTTACATTGAGATATTCTTATAGATCTTGTCCATGGGAAATTATAGGAGTTCATGTGTTGGACTCTTCAAGATGACTTAATGACCAATGCTCTATTCAAAGGGTTTATATGAAGAATGGTCATGTGTAGAGTTGAGCTCATTGCAAGTATGGCTTGGAATATAAGATTGAGTGAACAATCATGTTTAACCCCAAGCCATCATACATATCAAGAGAAGAAGATGAAGTGCAAGTTCAATATGATGCATATCAGAAGATATCCTTTGATTGAGTCTTGCAAAGGAAACATGAAGACAAAGCCTAGCGAGTCCCTCCCATAACGGAGTATGGGGGAGCATTTGTAGAAGTCTTCATCAAGCATGTGCTAGCAAGCACAATCAAGAAAGGTATTTCAACTTGAGAGAGTCAAGATCTTCATCATCGAGCTCAAGTGGAATGCGCAAGGCAAAGGTATGATCTTGATAGGGCTATAGGTTAGATAGGCGTACTATCAAGAGGGGCTCTCGAGTGAGTAACTTGATCGCATCTTTGTGGAGAGCTCAAACCTTTGCATGCTTGGCATATCATATTTCTTGGTTCTTATTTGGTTTTTCTCCGTGTTGAGTTTTGGTACTTGTCGTGATCTTCATGACAAGACCAAGTCCTTCGAAAATGGTTTTACTTTGGAAAACTTGTTGCCTTTTATCCATGTGAGGATTTAGAGCTTGGTTTATCTCCATACTAAGCTCTAGTTCATCAAAAACAGATTTCGTATGAATATCTCGTTGCGTTTTTGATGAAGGAGTTTTTACTGGTTTGCATTGTTTAGGAAAGTTCGACCTTTCCCCATTTGGTTTTATCCTCACATGATGGACTGTGATGTTTCTATGCACATTCAAGTAGAGCTCGTTGTAACGATTCCAACGAGCCAAAAATCATCGAAAACGGAGTCCGGATGGAAAAGATATTGACGTTTTCGTTTATCAGTTTCTGCTGTTTTTTGCTGTAGCGGTAGTACCGCCGCGGTACCGCCCGAGGTACCGCCGGAGCTAACAGAGAGCTGTTTTCAGCGGTACCGGGAGCGGTAGTTCCGCCGGGGCGGTAGTACCGCTGCCCGGGGCGGTAGTACCGCTACAGAAGCCTGTTTTCAGCCCGTTTTGATGCCCTAACTCCCTAGGGGGGCGGTAGTACCGCTAGGGCCAGCGGTAGTACCGCTACGGCGCGAATCTGCACCCAACGGTTGGAATTTGGGTTGACCTATTTAAGGGGCCTTCTTCCCCAATGGTTCCCTAACCTTTCTAGCAAGTTTTGACCTCCATTGTTGACCTTCTTGAGCTTGCTATCTCTCCATCCCTCCAATGATTCTTGCTAATTCTTGAGGGAAAAGAGAGAGGAGATCTAGATCCACCTTTCCACCAACCAATCTCTCCTCTAAGTGAGGGGAACCTAGTGGATTTAGATCTTGGAGTTACTTTGTGGTTCTTCTCCTTTGTTCTTCCTCTCTTCTCCCCCCATAAGCATTAGTTGCCTTTGGTGGGATTTGAGAGTGAAGGATTTGGCTCCTTTGTGGATTCCTTGTTCTTCCTCTCTTCTCCCCCCATAAGCATTAGTTGCTTTTGGTGGGATTTGAGAGTGAAGGATTTGAGCACTTGTGCTCTTGCCTTTTGCATTTGGTGCATCGGTGTGCTCTCCACGAGGATTCGTGGAAGTTGAAAGTTTGTGAGCTTGTTACTCTTGGGTCCTTGGACCCTAGACGCCTTTGTGGTGGTTGGACCCTTGTGTGGTCACTTGAAGCCGTTCGGGAGCCCCCAATCCCATTGTGGGTTGTGCCCCGGATTGTTGTTGGAGGCCGTTCGGGAGCCCCCAATCCCATTGTGGGTTGTGCCCCGGATTGTTGTTGAAAGGCTCCGGATTCCGCCTCGAAGGAATTCCGATAGTGGAAGGTGAACCAAGCCTTTGTGGTGCGGTTCATCGGAGAAGAAGGTGAAACCTTTGTGGTTGTTGAACCGTTGTGTCGGTTCACACCTCTCCAACGAGACGTACTCCCTTAACAAGGAGGAACTCGGGAATACATCCTCGTCTCCGCGTGCCTCGGTTATTTCTATACCCGAGCTTTTACTTATGCACTTTGCATTGTGATAGCCTTCGTGCTTGAAGTATTCTATTGCTATCACCTTGTTGTTTATCTTGCTTAGCATAAGTTGTTGGTGCACATAGGTGAGCCAAGTTTATTTAGGTTGTCGGCTTGTTAATTTAAACACCTAGTTTTATTCCGCAATTATCAAGCCTAAACCGGAAAAGTTTTAAACCGCCTATTCACCCCCCCTCTAGGCGACATCATTGTCCTTTCAGAGTAGCCGGCTGGCGATGTCCCCATCCTGTTGAAAAAATAAAAGAAATAATCAAAAAAAGTTCAAGCTACCAGTTCCACGTCGTTCAAAGAAGATCAACGGCTGGTACAGGACTTGAGTTGCTAGTTGTACAATTCTCTATAAGGGAAACGTAAAAGTACATGACATTTAGGGCAAGTTGTAGAAAGAGCATTTGTGTCAGAGTACAAGATATTCAATTCATGACCCATGTTTTTGATGTGCATCTTCATGCATAGCAAAACCAGACCGTTGGAGTTCTAGTTTTATTAAAACCCTGGCTTAATCCACCTTATTTATATAATCATTAGTTCCAATATTTTCAGGAAAATATTAGGTACAGATAAGATTTGTGGGTGGTTGGTTGTATATTTAAGATATGCAGTACCGTTGATCATATTTGTCGATTTAGGTTCTCACCTTGCTCGGTGTGGAGTAATTTTCATCTCCATTGTAGTATTCACTATGATTGTTTCGAGCCGTCATTTGTTGTTGATTGTGAAACCTGCTATCCTGTCTGACTCCACTAGTCTTGAAATTCTCCTGGAAATAGAAATATAAATTAAATTAGCTTCCCTTTTTTATTTTTCTTCTTTTTATGCTTTCGTCAATTTTCCATCCAGAAATCATGTGCACCTTGGAAACTGGTGGTTCTCTATATTTGGTTATCACAGCAGAGTAACTTGTAGTGGTGTTCCCATCCTGTACAAAAATAATAGAAAGTTTCAGGTGAAGTTCAAGATACCAGTTCGACGTCGTTCAAGGAAGATCAATAGCTAGTACAAGTCATTGTATGCCAGTTTTACAATTCTCTACAAGGGCAACATAAAAGTTCATGGCTTTTTAATGGAAGTTGTACAAAGAGGTTATGTGACGGAGTTCAAGATTTTCAAGTCATAATCCTTGTTTCTGATGTGCATCAACTTGTATAGCAAAGCCATATTGTTGGAGTACAAGTTTTAATAAACCCCTGGTTTAATCCACCTTATAATAGATAATCAATAGTTTAAATTTTCCAGAAAACATGCGCACCTTGGAAACTGGTGGTTCTCCGTATCGCGTTATCCCAGCAGAGTAACTTGTAGTAGCGTCCCCATTCTGTTAAAAAATAAAATAAAGGATCGGGTTAAGTTCAAGCTTTCAGTTTCCACATCGTTCAAGGTAGCTAATACGCAAGTACAGTACAATCATTGCAAATTGTACGAGCAAGCATGGCCGGAGAGTTCATAGTGTTCAAAGCAAGTCTCTTGTCTATGTTGTACAGAAAGATGTTTACAAATCATTGTATTGTGCAACTTCAAAGCTACCAGGTTCGTGGTGTACAAGAAACTAGAAGGGCAACATAAAAAGTTCAGGACATTTAGGGCAAGTTGTAGAAAGAGCATATGTGTCATAGTAGAAGATATTCAATTCATGACCCATGGTTCTGATGTGCATCTTCACGCATAGCAAAACTAGACAGTTGGAGATCTAGTTTTATTAAAATCCTGGCTTAATCCACCTTATATATATAATCAAGAGATTCAATATTTTCAGAAAAATATTAGGTACAAAGAAGATATGTGGGTGGTGGGTGGTATATTTAAGATATGCAGTACCGTTGATCATATTGTCGATTTAGGTTCTCACCTTGCTCGTTGTGGAGTAATTTTCATCTCCAATGTAGTCTTCACTTTGATTGTTTCGAACCGTCATTTGTTGTTGATTGTGAAACCTGCTATCCTGTCTGATTCCACTAGTCTTGAAATTCTCCTGGAAATAGAAATGTAAACTAAATTAGCTTCCCTTTTTTATTTTTCTTCTTTTTTATGCTTTCGTCAATTTTCCATCCAGAAATCATGTGCACCTTGGAAACTGGTGGTTCTCTATATTTGGTTATCCCAGCAGAGTAACTTGTAGTGGTGTTCTCATCCTGTACAAAAATAATAGAAAGTTTCACGTGAAGTTCAAGATACCAGTTCGACGTCGTTCAAGGAAGATCAATAGCTAGTACAGGTCATTGTATGCCAGTTTTACAATTCTCTAGAAGGGCAACATAAAAGTTCATGGCTTTTAATGGAAGTTGTACAAAGAGGTTATGTGACGGAGTTCAAGATTTTCAAGTCATAATCCTTGTTTCTGATGTGCATCAACTTTTATAGCAAAGCCATATTGTTGGAGTACAAGTTTTAATAAACCCCTGGTTTAATCCACCTTATAATAGATAATCAATAGTTCAAATTTTCCAGAAAACATGCGCACCTTGGAAACTGTTGGTTCTCCGTATTGCGTTATCCCAGCAGAGTAACTTGCAGTAGCGTCCCCATTCTGTTAAAAAATAAAAGAAAGGATCGGGTTAAGTTCAAGCTTCCAGTTTCCACATCGTTCAACGTAGTTAATTCGGAAGCACAGTACAACCATTGCAAATTGTACGAGCAAGCATGGTCGGAGAGTACATAGTGTTCAAAGCAGGACTCCTGTCTATGTTGTGCAGATATATGTTTACAAATCATTATATTGTGCAACTGCATAGCTACCAGGTTCGTGGTGTACAAGAATCTAGAAGGGCAACATAAAATGTTCAGGTCATGTAATGCTAGTTGTACAACTATTATATCTGACAAAGTACAAAGTTTTTCAAGTCATACCATGTTCGTTGGTGTATGCGACAGATTCGTTGAAGTGTAGATTGTTGCTAAATTTGTTGATGATGTTTCTTTCCTCATTTTTTTCCTTGAATTTTTTTCATCCACTGTATTGTCTAGTGGATGTTTATTGCCAGTGGTACACTCTCCTGTTTGCCACACTTTTTCTTTCTTTACCCCTACCAAGGCTCGTCTCAGGTGAGATTGTTGTACCTCTCTGATGGATTCTATGAGCGTAGTAGTTTGATCTGTATCTTTCCTTGCTCTCTTGTCGCGCCATCTTTTAGAAATTAACTGCAATTGAAACAACACATTGTATCATTAACTCACGGTTGCTAGTATGGTGTAACACCATTCTTTTCGTTTTGTTCTTTACCATTCTTATTATTGATCCCATATCTTCTCTCGTTGATAGCCTCCTCATCTCTGGTGGTGGGTTTCTTTGTATAAGATTTCCGTTGTTCTGTTCATTCATCTTATTTAGCATCCTCGCTGCCCTGTATTCAACAAGAAAAACCATATTAAGGATAAACCAATTTAAGTAATACTCAGGAGTTAATAGGTTTAGTTAGACCCAAAAGATAAATCCTGTTGATCTATCACCAGTTAGGTTGGCATCTGGTGGCCCATGGCAGTGGCGAAGGCAGACCACTCAGGGATACTGGGTAGAAACTAATAACAATGCACGACAACTAGCTTTTGCCCCTTCCTAATCACTATCTTTAAGCTAATTCTCAAGGAATAGCTGCAGGAACAGCCCGGGCAGCTGCCAGCGGTCGCCTCCTCCTAGTGAAGATGAGCGCCCCCAAAGGACGCTGGTCGAGCGCCATCGATCTGTTCGTCTACAACGCCGCGGCCGAGCCCCATCTCTGTCGAGGCTCCACCTCACTGCCCGTTGGATAACCCCAAGCGTCAAACCACCGGAAGGCGTGTGTGATCTCGAGCTCGAGGAAAGAGGAGGAAGTCGGAGATTGTCGACGACGCAAGAAAATAACAGCTCGTAGGGAGATTGACTACTGCCTAGCTTGTAGCGAGCTTTCTTAACAAACAAATTAGTCGTCGATGCAGCTATCGGTGAGCTATTTGCCGGCATGCTCCGGCTGTTTATATTCAATCGGAGATAAAATCCGGTTCTCAGAGATCAAGATTGAAGTTAGGACGAACCTATCGCCGAGGTGGAGGAGGAATTACGAAGAGGTCGAGGTTTGCTCTATGAGATTTCGGCGATCGCCTTCGCCGCCTGGTTTTCTCTTGTGTGGTTTTGAAATTTGAATCTATCAAAGGGGTGAGTGGTGAGAGAAGGGAAAGCTTCGGAAAGGTACATATATTTCTCGTTCTCTTACAGGTGGGGCCAACTTTCTCCGCGTCTTCTGTTCCGCCCCCTTCTCCTCCCTTACGTGTGGGTCCATCTTCTTCCTCTCGATTCCTTTCCTTTCGTTTCTTTTCTTTCCATTTTCTCCGGCATCCCACCTCTTTTCTCCTCGTTTCTTCTAGGTTCTAGGGTTCGTCCGCCACATTGGAGTGAGGGTTCGTTCGTCAGTTTGGAGAGAGGGTTCGTCCGTCAGATTCGTCAGATTGGAGAGAGGTTTCGACCGTCAGTTTGGAGATAGGGTTTTCGCCAACCTGAATCAGTCGAGTTCGTGTGATGAGGATCTGTTGTTTGATTCATGTCGTCAGTGGATAGATTCGCCTTCATGTTCAGTCGAAGGATCTGAGATAGTTACGCATGATTATATGGTCGCATACCAGCTAGAAAAAGAGCGTGTTAGGATTCTGGACAAGACTATTGCCTTTCAATTGTCTGTCGAGGAGTACAGAAACAGAAAATCCAGGTTTGCTTCTTCCATTATATCTGAAACCATTGTGTGATTCAGGATAATAGCCATATTTGTACTAGATAAGAGTGTAGTTTGTACATGCTGCCCTTCAACTTTTGTACATCTGAACTTAGACTGTTATTAGTGATCCTTGTCCATGGTAATTTATGGTTGTACTATCTCCCTCCTTTCCACGTACAACAAAAAATGAGTGGTTGTACTTCTCCGTCTGGATACTTTGTTAACTTGTGGTTACTCATTCAAGTTTTATAAATTTGTTGTTTCCCCTGTTTTAAGTTTATTGATCCAATCTTAATTCTTCTCTTGTCGACAGGGCAAGTACTATGTCTGGCTCTAAATTTGAGTTGACTACTAAATTTAGTCTTCCAAAGTTCTTGTCTGTCTGGCGTTCTCTATGTGGCAAGCGAGAGAAGCTTGTCAATGATATTGGTCAAGGCTCTCTTTTAGGTCTGTGTCTTGAAGAGTTGCCCAGAGACCTTGTCATCTGGATCGTTCGACATTTCAACCCACGGAAGAATATTGTCGAGTTTCCTGATGGTTCAAGCTTTCGCCTTAACTCGATGTGTACTCACAAGGTTCTAGGCGTCCCCATCGGTGGCCGTTTAATTCCTAACAGGTGCAGTGAGGAATTCAGGGTAGCAATCAGAGAGAAGACAAAATGTGCTGGCCAGTTGCCCTCCATCAACGAGTTGATTGAGATTCTGAAAACTGATTTAGATGATGCTGATTTCCAGATGTACTGGATGATGTTCAACATTATTGTCTTCCTCTGCCCCACCACATATGAGTGTGTCAGCCCGGAATACCTATCCGCACTGGAAGGTCCAACTGAAGAGATAGCTTCTTACGACTGGTCCAGCGTTGTTTTCTGGAAGCTCTCAAAGTGTGTTGAAACTTTTATCAACAATGGCTTCTCTGGAGCTTTGGGTGGTTGCCTTCTTGTTCCTCTGGTCAGTAGTTTTGAGCTGGACATATGGAGTAGTTCTTATTCTTAAGTTCATATCAACCAAAGTTCTCTAATTTTTATTCCCTTGTGATCATTTTCTTCTAGGTGACATATCTTGATCATCTGAACTCTGAAGCTGCGAAGCTTTCGAGAGTTGTCCCGCGGATCAGTGTATGGGACAATGAAACAGTCAAACTCTATCGGGCGCTTGATTTGATATGTGAAGAAGACGGAACATTCGGTGGACTATCTGTAAGTTTATGTGCTATCTGATTACCTATAATCTTTGGCTGTATCTTTTTTGTTTTGTTTTGTTTTATTTTGCTTATATCTTTTTTTCTATGTTTGTCACAGTTGAAGGATACCAAGCATACTGTTTACTATCAGGGTGTTCGTCCAGATTTTCCGCTGGATGATGATGTGCGACATGACCTTGGTTCTTCCCTGAGCTCGCTCGTTGGAGCTAGACATAATTTTCTGGTATGTAGTCGTGTTCATCTAGGATGGTATCGATTTGATGGATCTGGTTATTTTCGTGGATGGTCTCCTGCCCATCTTGCTTGTTCAGCTTTTCTTTGATTTTGTTCACCAAGTCTTGTGATCCCGTACAATAGTTGAATTTGTTCATCGATTCTTGTGTTCCTGATCAACTGTTTTCTCTTCTACGTACAATATGAACATAAGGTTTTTCTTTATAGATGTACACAACGACTCTTGGTCCTGTAGGCCGTGTGATCGCATTAGCATTCGTTTCTTATTCAGCTTTTCCCTTGTAGTTGTACGTGAGTTCAGGTGTTCAAATTCAAGCTGACCTTCAATTTTGTACATCTTGTTTTGACGTTTCTCTACTGATGCTTGTTTTGTTCGAGTGCATCCACGATTTAATTTCCTAGTTGTACAACTAGACTTATGTTCCCGTACTACCAATGTTTGATCTTTCATTTGCATTCCATGTTCAACTAAACTTTCTTGTTTTTGTACTATAGGCAATGGATGATCTGAAGGGAATTCTCGGGGGTATGTACACGGACATATTCTGTGCTATCCGGCCTGTAGTTGACAAGAGTCTATGTAAATTTTTGGAAATCGTAATCTCAAGTGAAAAGTTGCGTAGCAACTCGTCAGACAAGGGCAACCAAGATAGTTCCGCAAGGATCGAGCCACTGAGTCAGCCTGATTCATCTGATGGAAAATTGGAGGATAGGATTATTCCACTAAGTCAGACAGTCCATGAGCAGATCAGGTTGTTATAGGAGGTAATAAAGGTTGATTGCGAGTACAGTCCCAATGTTCTCTACATAGAATTCCTCCAGAACCTTAAGAATTATCTAGACCGTGTTGTTGATGTTCTTCCAGATACGCTTCCATTCCAATCAGAGATGGATGAATGCATCCATTGTGCAGAGCTAAACACTCCCCGTGTTTGTGACTCTTGCAAGGGAAGGGTGTATCAAGCTCTGAAGTTGTTTGCAAACCTTTTGTTGAAGGTGAAAAGGTTGAAACCTTTTTGAAAGCCGCAGACTTGAATCTCGTGTCCTTATCTGAAAAAGACTTGGGTGTAGCAAACATCATTGGAAAAGGGGAGTCAAGCTCTGAAGTTGCTTGCAATCCTATTGGAGGAGTTGGATCGAATGTCTCACTTACATCTGAAAAGGGCAAGGGTGAATCAAGCTCTGAAGTTGTTTGCAAACCTTTTGGTGAAAGTGAAAAGGTTGAAACTTTTTTGAAAGCTGCAGACTTGAATCTCGTTTCCTTATCTGAAAAGGACTTGGGTGTAGCAAAAGTCATTGGAAAAGGGGAGTCAAGCTCTGAAGTTGCTTGCAATCCTATTGGTGGAGCTGGATGGAATGTCTCACTTGCATCTGAAAAGGGCAAGGGTGAATCAAGCTCTGAAGTTGTTTGCAAACCTTTTGGTGAAGGTGAAAAGGTTGAAACATTTTTGAAAGCTGCAGATTTCAATCTCGTGTCCTTATCTGAAAAGGACTTGGGTGTAGCAAAAGTCATTGGAAAAGGGGAGTCAAGCTCTGAAATTGCTTGCAATCCTATTGGTGGAGCTGGATCGAATGTCTCACTTGCATCTGAAAAGGGCAAGGGTGAATCAAGCTCTGAAATTGTTTGCAAACCTTTTGGTGAAGGTGAAAAGGTTGAAACATTTTTGAAAGCTGCAGACTTGAATCTCGTGTCCTTATCTGAAAAGGACTTGGGTGTAGCAAAAGTCATTGGAAAAGGGGAATCAAGCTCTGAAGTTGCTTGCAATCCTATTGGTGGAGCTGGATCGAATGTCTCACTTGCATCTGAAAAGGGCAAGGGTGTAGCAAACGATATTGGAAAAGATGTGTCATCTTATAGAGCCCCAAAGATAGCGGCAGAGGAAGGATCTATTTTCCTTGATGAGTCCAAACTCTCAGAAAATCAGGCTGTAGGTTTATCTGGTTCGAAAAGATACTTTCCGCAAATTGTAGATCCAGAATCTATGAAGAAGACGAGGGTTGATGAGACAGGGAAGGATTTGTTCTTTGAGAACTCAATTTTTTCAGACTTTGATAGATCCTTGGATAGTATTGAGGTGTGGGAGAGAATAGATAAAATTGAAGAACGACAGAGAGCTGCCAGGTCGGGGGTTTCATTTTCTGATTCTACTAGGTTTCCTTTGTCCCAAGATCCAAGCTCACTGAGGATGAAAGAAGTTGTCTGCAGTTTTCAGCAGAACCCTTCTCCCGTTGCAAACAACTCGTTCCAACCCTCAGTTGATGGACCCTCCTATAGGCATTCCAGCTTCATTCGTGAAAATCAATCCAGAACGCCAATCGCTTATCCAAGGGTTGTTAACTTCTCAGACCCGCCTGTGTCGCATATGTATTCCTAGTCGCCTCCCGCAACTGGTGTGATGGATTGCAGAGGACAAACCAGCCATCCTGGAGTGCAGAGAATGGATAATTTTAGACACTCTCCAGGTACAATGGCGAATTCTTTTTGTGGCGTTGCTAGACCTGGGTTTGGAGCATCAGCTGGTGCAACAGGTTTTATGTACAGCAGCCCGGACCCATGCGCAAGGGTTTTGTCCCAGAATCCATGTGTTACCCGGCCAAACATCGACAGCTTTTGTTCCCAAGGATTTTATCCGCACTCACGTTCAGCCCCGTCGTCTAGCACGAGGATGGACCATTCTCTTGTTAATCCTATGGGTTCAGGCAACAGTTGTAACAATCGGTTTGTTGCTTGTGTTAGCTTCTGTCCAACTGACAGTGGTCCTTCTTCGTCTTACGGACATGAGAACCACCAAAACTTCAGCAATTGTCAGCAAGGTTTCAATGCTGATCACTCTTCAGGATCTGGTAGCCGTTTTTCTGGGATTGGAATCCATTCATCAGCAAACTCAGGAACTGGTTATCATCCAACGATTGACTCTGCTGTTCTTAGTGTGGAAAACGCCGTTACAGCTGATAACAAACCAGAACTAATCGTGAGAGAATCGACAGAGAAAGAAGTTTTGGTGTTGGAATGGGTTAATAAATACTTGCCAGCGAAATTTGCCAGAAGGTACTATAAGTGTATTTTCAATTTCTGTCGATACTTTAATTGTCTTGGTGTTCATTTTAACAATGAATTTACTTTCTTATTGTACAGTCCAAGAATAGTAAAGATTAACAAAAGATACGCTGTGCATCGTAATTTTGGCCTTTCTATGCAAGTTGGTGGTTACGTTCATGGATATGTCATGGATGTTTTTACTGAAACTTTGATGCAAGAGCAATATGACAACACTGAACACTATGATCAGCGTCGACCAAGATTTTTAAAGTACATGATGAACCATGAAGCTGCGGTGCGTTTTTTTAGCTTATTTAGTGTTGTATATTTATCTTGTTTTGTTTTCTTTTTTCTATTTTCTCAATCATTTATTTATTTATTTGTCAGACACTGTTCGCGACCGTTGATGCAGATGTTGAGAGGTTAAAAAAATTGATCAGCGAGCCAATCATGCCTGCCAGGATGAATTTTTTTTCTGCTGTGAGTTCAGTTATTCTGCAGTGCTGCCACTCTCCTGCTTTTGCGTGCTCTCTGTATTCATGCTTCTGTTTATTTTCAGGCTTATATTCCAGTTATAGAAGAGAAGTTTTGGGTCCTTATTGTTGCCAATTTTCAACGTCAATGTTTTGAGACGTACTGCCCCTACAACAACGCCCAAGATGTTGATAGAATTGCAGGAGTTGTAATTGCGAACTTCAAGCGCGCCCATCACGGGGCCTACCATTCTCACCCATTCAGTGCCCATAACATGCAGATTAAGCCTGTGCAAATCGTGACAGATGATTCTAATGAGTAGGATTTCTCATATTACATTTTTGTTGTTGAATTTTCCTTTTTACTTGTGCAGCATTTTGTGATGAATTTTACTCTGCTGAAACAGGAATGACGCTGGCATTATTGTAATGGCGATTTTACGTTGCCATAATGGAGACTTCCCATATTTTATTAGAGCCGTAAGCTATCATTTTTTAACCTTCTGTCTCTCTCTCTTTTTCAATATTATAAATTGCTGATTAACATTTTTTGTGTGCAGAACAACGTAAAGAAGCTCCGTGAACAAATTGCCTACTACATGCTTACGTTCTCGTACAACACCTTTTGCCCGAGTGGTGTCAAGGACATTATTGCGAGACAATTGTAATGGAACAACAATCTGATTAACACTGAAGTGCTACTCTTCAAATAAATCTTCTTGTTACCGTTTTGTACTGTGGATGGTTTTGTAATGATAAGTTTTTGTAGTGACTGGGATGGAAGAAAACAGTGGGTTAGTATGGATTATAAGAATGCTCTTTTCTAATGTTTCGTGTTTGTGCTATCTCTGATGTTAAATGTCTACAACGTCTTAGTCTCCGCAGTACTATCATTCATACACCCACATACAAACACTTGCAACCAACTGTACACAGTGAGAAAAATTGACGTACGCTGAGATATTCATTTACGTACATGGAAAAATTAACGGTTGTACGTCCAACCTGTGTGCTGATGGAACCCACTGCGAGTGTGTTTACATGTTCTGTTTCAAATCGCGTGTGTACCCGACGAAACTCGATTGTAGGCACAACGTGGGGGCTATTAGGAGATGAGCTAATAGGTTTCCTGGTTGAACAAGCAAGGAATAATAGAAGTTTGATGTACGTAAATCCTGTGTGGTGCTATGCCAATGTGTTTACAGTTTATGCAGGCAATTCTGATGCACGTGTACACGCGCAGCTGACACCATGTACACCCGATGAGAAAACGTTGCACGCACTCAGAAATCTGCAGGACTGTGGTGACCTCCATGCAACCATTTTCACTCGCCAGTCACCACCAGTCGCCACCGGTCACCTCAATAGGTTATTTTTTGTACAATCTCAACTGAACTGGTGAAAAAGGTAATAACAATGGGTGAGTAACAGAATGGGGGATAACAAATAGTTCACTTATCTACTGAATAATGCAGGAAGATATAAAGTACATCGGCACCTTTCAGGTGGAACAAATTCTGTCTGAAGGGGTGTACACAAAACAAAGTAGGACAACATAATTTCTTATTCGCAAACCTCTTCCATTCTTAAGAATCACATAACTAAATATCACTTTTAGAATCTCTTGAATGATCCAGATGAATAAACTTTGTTCTGTTACAGGATCCGTACTTATAAATTAACAAGTTCACTCTTGGGCACAAGACATTCACCATAGACATATATATATAACAAGCAGACCTTGAACAGATATCAGATGTTTCCAGAAGAGCTTTACTCTTCATCAGACGAGACAACAGTTACTTCATTTACTTTTCCAGGAAGAGAAGTCTCGATGTCGATGAACCAGCGGCGTGCATTGTTTCTTCGAGCCTGGTCGGTCACAAACGATTTTCTGGACTCAATGATGCCGAGGGGAAGCTCATTCTGCTTGATGGTGTCGTGTCCTTCATTCACAGAGTTGCGGGGACGGCTGTCTCTTTCGATAGTGTCTTCTGAATCATCACTTGGAAACGCGGAACGACGGTCAGACATCCTCTGTGCTTGGGCGGCTGGGTCCTCATGTGCCCCAAGAGGAGCCAACGATTGAAAAAGAACTAGCTGTAGCAATTCAATCTCATCAAAATCATTGTCTGCCGGTGTGACCTCCTCTTCATCGACCAGAAATAAACCTGTTGCCACAGGCTGCAAACCATGCTCCTTGTGGTCTTCCACTTCCTCCTGATCCATGCAACCATCATCGACCACCTCTCCAACCACGGCGTCTTCTTCATCTTCAATTTTCTTCTCAGAAATCTCCAGGTTTCCATCAAAGCCATGGACATCAGATGCGAATGTTGCTTCACACTCAATTTCATGCTCCACCATGCTAGCCTCCTCCTCATCCAAGTCGACTGCGGCAACCTGGTTACCACGCTCTAAATCAGCCTCTACCGGCCCTTTCTGGATCAGATCTGACCTTGGATCCATGTCATGCTGGTCGCGTAGCGGAGCCTCATCAACAACCAGCACATGACGGTGGCGACGGTAATACCTCGTGGAAGCCGACAAATAAACCATCCTAAAGAAACTAGAGAAGCTTCTGAGTTTCTCGGGGACCCTCCTGGTTAGAGGAGCTCGAACGTACCGATGGTCCCGAGCGGCGTAACCGGCGGCTATGCGGCCAACCATGGCGACAAACCCGGCGGCTAAGCGGCCAAGCTCACTGACGGCAAAGGAGACGACTTGGAGAGGGCTGCGGTGAGGTCGTGTCTAGATTTGGTATATGTTGTTAACAGACAAGTAAAAATATATTTAAGTATGCGAACTAGTAGAAATAGCATAGAGGTCCTCTCTTGACAATATTTGTACTTTTTCCTCTGTGCGATCTGTACATCACGGTCAGCTTGCTTTCGTACAAACCCCTATGATTGTGCTGTACAACCAGGATACCCATTCGCTGAACTACAAATAGCACAGTCGTCGTACGAACAACCTTTTGATCATTCTGAGTACATGCGCTCATTCTTTTTCCATACAAGATTCTCATCCTACTTTGTACAACCTGAAATCTCCTTCGTAGGGACTAGCATTAGCACACAGGTTGAACGTCCAAACATTTTGCAACCTATTTTCACCTTCTTATTTGATTTCTTACAAACCACATAGCCTATACAATACGACCTGGTTCCTCATTTTCTCAACTTCCATATGAACTTGTTCGTACAACGGTTTTGGTCCTAGTGTACATTCTGTCACTCGCGCTCGTACAAAGGTATAGGATCGCTCTGTACAACCATTTTCACTCGACAGTCGCCACCGGTCACCTCAATACAGTTATCACCGCCCACTCGGGATCCTGCGGCCCTCGAGTTGCACCGTTTGGTGTGCACGGATAGGATCTCATCCGCTATAACTTAGTCGGAAAACTTGCCAAAAAAAAAAAGGAAAACCCCCAAACCCCCGATATATTCCCTGGTGTTCCTTCTTCCTCGCTGCCGATTCAGTTGGAAACCAGCTCTTCTTCCTTCTTCCTCGCTGCCGATTCAGTTGGAAACCAGCTCTTCTTCCTTCTTCCTCGCTGCCTATTCAGTTGGAGTTCCGCCGCCCAGCGCCCACTCATCCTCCTCAAGCCTACACCTCCAGAAACCATTCTAGCTCTTCTTCCTTCTTCCTCGCTCGCGATTGAATCAGTTAGAGATACTCGCGGATAGATTGGGAGTAGTTCCAACGACCACCCTCGCAATACGGCAACAACCTCCCCGTCCCGTTGGTTGATTCCCCCTCTATATATTCAGCTCCCCTGACCCCGTCGTTCCGCTCTCATCACCACCCTCGTCCCGATCAAAAAAACCCACGCGACGACCACCCTCGCCCCGCAAACAAAAACCCCGACGTTCCGCTCTCAGCACCGCCATGTCGAAGCGCAGGGCTGTAGATTCTGATGGGTGGCTATGTGGGAGGTACTTCAACGTTGGGGAGAACACCACAGACCCAAGGTACCGCCAGGATTGGGGATGGGGGAACCTTGATCCCGCAAGCGTTTGTAATATCACAAGCAGCATGGACATCATGTCTGCATGTCGCACCAGTCGCGCCTTTCCTGGCTTTCGCGAAGGGATGCGTCAAGACACGAACCATCCTTACAACATGGCGGGTCACCTTCACATGGAAGATGGTGATGAACAAGCTTTTGAACCGTCGGTGAGTTCTCCCTCGGTTTTTTCAATGTTGGCATTCCTTCAATTGTTTGCACAATCTGGAATAGGAGCGGTTTAGGTTAGGAGTTCATCTGAAGCTGTTTAATTCTGAGCAAATTCTATCTGAATCTGTAATACTAATATCCGATCTAGCTGCAGATTCTTGAATAGATCTACGTTTATTGAACTGCCCTAGTTTGTACCTTATGACATGCTTACTACCATTATACCTCAGATTGAAACTCTTTGATAGAGCATAGAACCGAGTAGTCTCTTTTTTTTTTGCTTGTACAACCACTCAGGTACGGTCGTTCATACTAGTTCACCTTGAGTGTACAACCTTAAAAACCCATAGTCTGTGTTACCAAAATCATAACAATGAACATCTGAGGTAGGATAGAACCTACAACCTTTTAATGTTTCCACGTACAATCTGGAAGGTGTGGTCGTACATATCGGTGCACTTAGGTTATACAACATGATAACCGAGTGATATATTACCATTAAGACTATCTGATAATGGCAATAATAAAAACCGAACTAGCTGTAGATTCTTGGATAGGTCTATGTTTGTTGAACAGTTATACATTATATCTTTCAGTTGCTTTCTTACTACCATTATAACACCCACAACCTAGTGTCTATGAGATAGAGCATAGATGCGAACACGTGCAATTTTGCCTGCCTTGTACAACCGGTCAGGTCTGGTCGTACATACAATAATATCTTATTTTTTCAACCTGAAAAACTCACAGTCTGTGTTGCCAGTAAACGTAACAATGATCATCTTTGGTATGATTTATCGTACAATTTCTTGTTAACTCCACGTACAAACTGAGAGATGTCGACGTACAGATCGTTACACTTATGCTGTACGAAAAAGAATAGCGTGTGATATATTACCATCAAGACTATCTGATCGTTACAACCTGTAACCCTCTGCTGACACTCAATTAGATAATTCTTTTTACCCCAGATGTAGTTTGAGATTGTTGCAATATTTTTTATTTCCATATACAACCGGACACTATTGTTTGTACTGACCAATATATATGATTTGTGCCACCAGTACAGCCTAGGCTGTAACAAATTTTATGCTGTTAAATTGTTGACATACAGACCGTTGTTTATGATCATCTGCTGTTAAATTAACAAATTTGAACTTAAATCTTGTAGGACGAGATAAGCACTAAAATTATGATCTTGGACAAGAGCGATGTCCCGGCGTTGGTTCGCGTGCAGGAGGGAGCTGGCAGACAGTACTGGGTCGGGGGAGTTGAAGAGTGGATTATGATGATTAATGTTGCAGATCCTTGCAGCTGGGTTCTGTCAAACGTATACAGAGCAATTAAGTTCAGAATGCCATCGTTAGAAGTGTCCGGCTTATCTCATTACAGAGGTTGGCTGGCAAACGACCCATTCACTTTCATCTACAATGGGGCAAAAATAATGCTTCAAAAGGTCCAGTTCCCTCGAAGGCCCTACCAGATCAACGATGAGTGGCGCTGCGATGCGATAGCTGTGTTTGACAAAGCCATCGCAATCATCTGCTGGCCGGAAGACAAGGCATGGACGTTCCTGCCCCACACAGACCTACGTCCATCGACGTACGTGGATGCCGTGGGTGGTTACCCAACCTCGGATTACCGGAGCTTTCGCCGCGTATACGCGGTAACTAAACCCCATGGCAATGTGTATGTCTGGGAACCGTTCGTATGGGGTAAGTCTAGATAAAAACTTCAGAGTTATATGAATTGCTTATATGAGTATATTTTAATTTACTGTTTAATTTCCTGCTGAGATTCATTTTTACTGCTGTTGTGTATATCAGTCAATATTTTTCCTTTAATAGCAACTAACTCAGAGTAAACTCATAGGTACGCACGCAGCGCCGCGACTCATCCAGCCCCCAACAGTTGAAGACGCAGCCGAAGGAGGCCCTGCTTCTCGAAACTGGTTCCTGGTACAAGATCGATTTGATCTTCTGTGGATCCAGATCAGTGGCTCTTCAGCGACGTCTCGCGGACCATCGAATGTTATGGGGAGAAGATTATACTCTTACCCAGACCGCCGATGCGACGTTTTCAAGCGGGATGCAAATGAGTACCACAATGACGCTGTTGCAGTAGAGTGGTCAAGAATAGACAGCTTCGATGGCCTTTCTCTATTTGTGGGTGTCAACACTCCATTTTTCTTAAAGACCCCTGACTCTGCTATTGCTGCTGTTGCCGCCGAGGAAGCGGAAGCTGCTGCTGCTGCTGTTGCCGCCGAGGAAGCGGAAGCTGCAGCTGCTGCTGCTGTTGCTGGTGGTGGTGATGAAGTAGGAGAAGAGCCTGTTGGTGCTGCTGCTGGTGATGATGATGAAGAAGGAGAAGGGCCTGCTGGTGCTGTTGCTGCTGATGGTGATGATGCTGGAGCTGATGATGGAGAAGTTCAGGATGGTGAGGCTGCTGGTGATGATGATGAACAGCCTCCTGGGGGTGAAGATGAACAACCTGCTGTTGTTGAAGAGGTTCCCCAAAAGGAGCCAATGTTCAGGCCTGACTGCTTGTATGCTTCTCATCCAAGCTTGTTTGACTTTGACCCTCAGCAAGAACCAACCTGGAGCCGCATGCACGTCCGTGGAGGGGCTGCAATTGGAGGATCGCTGGACATAAGGAGATATCACGGAGATGAAATTAGAGGCGAGGCACCAATGTGGTTCGTTCCATCGCTGCCACCCAGTCCTAACTGATGCAGTCTGGACCCCAATTTGCCACTTCCATCTATCTACCTTATCGTATCAGTGTGTGAAACTAGTTCTCTTTAAATTTTATTGAGTGATTTGTTTAAGACAATGTTTATGTTAATTATGCGTGGGGTGACGGTTTCTATAATTTGGTTGTTTATGTTTTTTCCAATTTTATGTTATGGGTCAGTGAGAATGCCATTTTTTTCCCTTATACTGCCTTCTAAACAATTACTCCCTCTGTCCTCAAAATAATTGTCTCAATGTTTATGTTTATGTAATAACTGGAATGAAAGAATAGTGAGTTAGTATGGATTAAAAGAATGCACTATCTAATGTTTCGAGTTTGTGTTATCACTGTTGCTAAACGTCTACAACGACTTAGCCTCTGCAGTACTGTCATTTCAATCACCCACGTACAAATACATATAACCAACTGTACACGGTGAGAAAAATGGCCGTACGCGGAGATGTTCATGGAAATATTATCGGATGAGGGTGTACATGTACAATATAGACCATTATCGATTTCCTATACAACCCCAACATGTGTGTCCGAACAAGTATGAACATCTATCAAGTACAACACTATACTGCCCTGGGGTGCACCCCCCCCCTCATACTTAGAACACCCATGATATATTCCTTGTACACCACCTAGCGATGGCCGTACGATCCACGCGCACTTTTCTGTACAACCCGGAAAACGTATGTCCGATTCAAAATTTCGTACGACAACTATCTTTCTTCCTGTACGACGACATCAAGCGTGTTCGTACAGGAAGGTCCGACCATCATGCACATCGTTTTCCTATCCTGGGGATAGCACTCGCTTTTTCTTCCTGTACAACACCCTCATGCGACAGTACAACCATGATCGAAATCCTGTACATCCCTATCATGCGAGATTGTACAGAGATGTGCGTCTATCCTGTACAACTCTTTCCTATCCTGGGGATAGCAGCCGCTTTTTCTTCCTGTACAACACCCTTTTTTGGGTCCGTACAAGCAAGTTCGTCTATACTGTGCAACCCTTTCCTGACCTGGGGATAGCATTCCCCTCTTTCTTTGTTCACCCATGGAATTTTTCCTGTACAACCATTTAGCGGTGACCGTACGATCCTCGCGCATTGACATGTAGAACCCTAATGAAATATCGCCGAATCAGAGATTCGTACAACCATGATCGAAATCCTGTACAGCCTTATAGTGCGAGAACGTACAGGAAGGTGCGTCTATTCTGTACATCTCTTTCCTAACCTAGGGATAGCACCCGTTTTTTCTTCCTGTACAACACCCTTTTTTGGGTCCGTACAAGCAAGATCGTCTATACTGTGCAACTCTTACCTGAGCGGGTGCTGACCTGGGGATAGCATTCCCCTCTTTCTTCGAACACCAATGGAATTTTTCCTGTACAACCACTTAGCGGTGGCCGTTTGATCCTCGCGCATTGACTTGTACAACCCGAATCAAATATCGCCGAATCAAATATTCGTACAAGCATGATCGAAATCGCGTACAGCCCTAACTTTCTAGATCGTACATGAAGGTGCGTCTATCCTGTACAACTCTTTGCTGACCGACCTGGGGTTAGCACCCGCTATTTCTTCCTGTACAACACCCTTATTTGGGTCCGTACAAGCAAGTTCTTCTATAATGTACAACTTTTTCCTGACCTGGGGATAGCATTCCCCTCTTTCTTCGAACACCATTGGATTTTTTCCTGTACAACCACTTAGCGGTGTCCGTACGATCCTCGCGCATATGACATGTACAACCTGAATCAAATATCGCAAAATCAAAGATTCGTACAACCATGATCGAAATACTGTACAGCCCTTTCGAGCGAGATCGTACAGAAAGGTGCGTCTATCCTGTACAACTCTTTGCTGACCTGGGGTTAGCACCCGCTATTTCTTCCTGTACAACACCCTTATTAGGGTCCGTACAAGCAAGTTCTTCTATACTGTACAACTTTTTCCTGACCTGGGGATAGCATTCACCTCTTTCTTCGAACACCATTGGAATTTTTCCTGTACAACCACTTAGCGGTGGCCGTACGATCCTCGCGCATTGACTTGTACAACCCTAATCAAATATCGCAGAATCAAGGATTCGTACAACCATGATCGAAATCATGTACAGCACTCTCGAGCGAGATCGTACAGAGAGGTGCGTCTATCCTGTACAACTCTTTGCTGACCTGGGGTTAGCACCCACTATTTCTTCCTGTACAACAACCTTATTAGGGTCCGTACAAGCAAGTTCTTCTATACTGTTCAACTTTTTCCTGACCTGGGGATAGCATTCACCTCTTTCTTCGAACAACATTGGAATTTTTCCTGTACAACCACTTAGCGGTGGCCGTACGATCCTCGCGCATTGACTTGTACAACCCGAATCAAATATCGCCGAATCAAAGATTCGTACAAGCATGATCGAAATCGTGTACAGCCCTAACGTTCTAGATCGTACAGAAAGGTGCGTCTATCCTGTACAACTCTTTGCGAGACTGCCCCACCACGCACCCTCTCCATCACGCCCGGGTGCCTAGCTTATTTTGAAAACTCGAAGAGGGAAACTACTCAATAGCAGCAAAGGGGACTGGTTCATCGGAGGAACCGCTGCGCGCCATCTGAACCGACGCCACCATCTCTGTCGACGCCGACCCATCTCCGTCGTCGCCGAAGCCGCCATCTCCGTCGCCGCCATCCTCACTATACCCGACGGCGCCCTCGTCGCCAACCCGGCCGCCACAAATCTCCGTCGCCTTTGCCTATACCGCCACAGCCATCTCCGTCGCCTTTGCCTATACCGCCACAGCCATCTCCGTCGCCGCCAACTCGGTCGCCAACTCCGACGCCGCGGTCGTCGTGATCTCCGTCGCCACCGTCGTCACCAACTCCGACACCGGCAACCCCGTCGCCGCCATTTCCAACGCCTCCAACTCCGTCACCTTCGTCACGGCTTCTTAATCTTAAACATCATCGGGGACATCGGGGAAATCGGAGCCGAAAAGAGGTGGAGGAGTCAATCGGAGCCGTGAGGAGGAGAAGAAGGCTGTTGCCGGATGTCTTCCTCCAAGGAAAAAACAGGTGAAGACAACCCTTGTTCTTAACCCTTCCGAAACCCTAGATAAATTGATAGTTAATCCGGGGTTTACCATCTGGGGAAAATTGGTGCCTCCACTGTTACGCCGCCTGGTGCCGTTTGACTGTCATCGAGTCGTCGGAGCCGTCCAGGACTCCAGGTGTGACCGATGTCGTCCCCGTTGGGCGCCCAGCGCCGTGCGCGTATTCCTTGTGCCTTCTAGCGTAAACGCTAGGATGGATGAACATGCATTAGATACATGGTCTATTCTTCTAGTATTGTGACTGGGATCAATGCATGCCTAGTCTTGACGGCTTCTATAGTGTCTAAGCTTAAAGCTTCTACGGAGTATTGTTGTACGATCTATCCAATTAAGGTGTACGTGATGGATGAACCAGCAGCAGCGTAAACGCCGAGGGACGTGTTTTGGTTCAGCGTGCTTGTTGATCTGCTGCTCCAGGAGGCGGCGCGTGAGCTGACACAGCGTCGTCGCGTGAATTGATCCGGACGCGCTGGTTAGAGGCGCAGGTAAGCCGTACGCGTGAGATTGAATGGATGACTCAGGGGTTGGTGCGCACACATGAGATCTGATCGAACTAAATTTTTTAGGTGATCTCTAATTGATCAGGGGCTGGTACAATTTTACTTTTAGATCCCTATTCGGTATTTGTTTTGCTTTTCATTCTGTATTGGGTATTTTACTAATGTACACTCAACTTTAGATACATAATCTAAGGTCAGTCAAGTTTTGGGTAAATAACCAATTTTCCCTACCATCTTTTTTCAGGTGATTTTGCAAATTCCCCGACTAGTCAGAACATTGCTGAAACAATTCATGATTTGAAGTCTTTTGAGGCTCAGGATGATTCCCCATCAGGAAAAAAACCTGAAATGGTTTACAAACGGTCTAAAACTCGGAAGTCTGCAGACAGTAAAATGTTGCAGGGAGGGACCAAGAAAATAAGAAAGGCTGCTGCAGACAATGGGGAAAAAGGAAAATCAGATAAGAGAATTCTCAGGAGTTCGCCAGCCAGATCCAAGGCAGTAACTACTGGAAGAAATGGGGCAGATGAACATAAAAGGGATAAACAAATAGAAGAAGAACAAGATAAGGATGAAGAGCAAGGAGAGGAAGAGGACAAGGAAGAAGAGGGGAAGCAAGATGAAGTAGACAGCGACTATGCAGCCAAAAATGATGAAGAATCCCCACACGGAAAGAATAGCCAGATTGTGCTTCATGGCTCTCAGACTGCTAGTCCTCGAGTGGCTGCAAATCCAATGAGACCCAAAGCGTCAAGGAAAAAACTAGTCCTAGTGGATGAGGAAAACCAGTCTCCTTATGATTTCCAGAGCCAGCAATCGGTTTCAGTGGTAAAGAAAGCATTTGAACACTTAGAAAAGGTTCCAGCATGGTTAGAGAGTGTCAATGCTGCAGGGTTCGGTGCTTTCCGTACCACTGATATATCCACAACAATGAACAAGAACTGTATGGGATTCTGCATGAAGAATCTCAACACCCATACAATGACAATGGAGTTTGGCAACAACAAAGAGATAGAGGTTAACCGGTTCAATATTCACTTGTTGACTGGACTGCCAAATGGGGACCAGACAGCCCCAAGACCGACAAGAAAAAGGGCGCAAGATAAAGAAGAAGTTGTGAAGTTGAAGAGTGAACTTCAGACAACGATGGGGAATAAGGGTGAGATTACAATAAAGTCCCTTCTAGAAAAGCTGGGTACGTTGGTAGACGATGAACTGAAAGCACCTGAGCCTGGGAGGCAGAACACTGCTCTGAAAGTATTCTACCTAATCTTCTTCAACAAAATATTATGCCCCGGATCTTCAGCACGCCTGATGAGAGAACTTGGAATGGTTGAGGGTCTGAAGTTCGATAAAATGATACAAATGGACTACTGCCAAATTGTTGTGGACGAGATTCAAAGAGCAGCGGAGGAATGGCAAAACAATACAAAAAGGACCAAGTGGACGTATCTAGAAGGCTTCACCCTTGGACCAAGGCTGATGTACTTAGATTCGCTGATATGTGACAACCTAGCCGAAATGACTACTAGATCTCCTAGAATATCCTATCTGAAAACAGCTAATCTAGAGATAATTGCACAGCTTGATTGCAGAAAGGATGAAGATGGGATTCAATTTGGCAATATTAAAGTGAGTATTCCTTCTCCTACTTCTTTGTCAGATTGTAGTTCATTTACTTCTCCTTTATGATCCCTTTTTTGTGACAACTTTTTTTGGACTGACAAAGAAAATAACTGGATTTTCAGGCCTGGAAAGCACAGGCACAACGAGTATTCAAAACTTACAAAGATCATGAGGCAGCAGAAAAAGAAGCTAGAAAATACAAGGCCTTAGCCATCTTTCGTGCTACAGATGGGGATTCTTCAACCCAAGTAGTGCCCCTGGGATCAAGGAAGAGGAAATTGGTTGATGGTGACCAAGAATGCAAAGAGGATGTACTGGGAAGGATTGAACAAAATTTGCAGGAGGTGGTTCGACTGGCAGAAATAATACCAACATCTGGTGAAATCATAGGAGACAACAACAAAAAACCTAAGGATGCATTTGCTCAAGATGTCCTTAGGGAAGAGAGAAGTATAAAAACATTTATAAGCCAGACAAGCAATCTCATTGAGATGCTTCGCAACTTTGCCAAAGACCAGGAGTACACAGTGAATGAAAACATGGTTGTGCCGTCTCACAATACAACAAAACAAGTGCGGTTTGATCAGGAAACCGCAGGCTGTTCCAACCAAGACGAGCACAGAAATGAAAAGAAGAACAAGAAAAAGAAAAAGTTGAAGAAACAGCCACCTGCTAAAAAAATTGACGAACAAGTGGTCGATCCATCGTCAGCGGTTCAAGAGACAGAATCACTGGCAGGCAAACGAGGAGAAATTTTAGGTGAAATGTTTGACCGGCTAAATTTTAAATGGGCAGTGAACAATTGCGACAATGATTTGATTGATTCAATTGTCGTTGATTCTTATTTTTCAGGAACAAGCAAATCAAATCCCACAACTGGAGAAAGAGCTGACGAACTTAAAGTGAGTGATTGGGTGACTACTTCTGGCGAGGTAATCTTCTCCCACCAATATCCGTATTTATTTATGCCGTAGGATCGAACCAGCATCTGAGCTTGATCAACAGGCCTTGCGTTCCCGTTCTACCAGATCGGTGTTCTTTGTTTATTCTATCGCAAGTTCATCATGTTTATACTTTTTTGTAGGATAAAGCAGACGAGACCCAATGTCAGCTAAAGGAAGGAGAAGCACAAAATATGCCTAAGGATGCAACTCCTGCTAAACAGTTACTCGAAGAACAAGATCATCGCTCTCCGGAGAAAGATGATGAGACAACTCCTGCTAAGGATGGCGACGGAGAAAACAAGCTGGACAATAAAACTGCTGATCTAGAGGAGAATCAACAACAGGATCAAGATCCTAAAAACAAGACAGGCAAGAACAAATAGAATCAAAATTTTATTTCTATAATCTCAGAATTACTAAATAGCTAATATAAAGTTCTTTTGATTTCTTATACAACAGACGCCGAGAGTCTGAAATTTGCGGACAGTATAATTGTCTATCCACAAGAGGACGACGAACATGATCAACAAAAACAAATAGGTAACAAACTACTGCACATAAATGAATATAAAAATAGACCAGTATAGTCCATCAAATATTTAGTTGCATCTTTCTTTTCAATTTCCATTCAAGGCCGTGGGAAAGAAAATACAGGAGAATTAAGGGCAAGCATTGAAAGCGAAAATAATACCAAAGAGCAAAAAAGGAATCAGGTAAGATGTTCTTTTTCGATTTTATTTATGCTTTTTACATCAAAAATAAAAAACAAACTGTCGTCTCAATTCCATTACGTCAAAATTTAATCCAGGAAACAACCGGACATATAGCAGAGGATCCACAAGAAAGAGGACAAGAAAGCGACAAACCTCAACCGGAAAAACCAGAAGAACCCAACTCATCGAGGGAAATACAACAGGTGGAAGAACAACAAGTAGAAAAGGCCCTACCAAGTCCTTTCGAAGACATAGGCAAGTAGAACTATGTTTTTTAAAACCATGGGCCATGCAGACAACAAGAAAATCGAGGGATCATGTATATTTCTCATGCTGTACTGGAAATGTACTTCATGGGAGGTTGCAATCTTTCCTGCCATTCGCATTTTGTATTCCTTTTACTCAAGGACAACATCTATAAATAAAGAGAAGACTTTTGAGCAGCCAAGTAAAGGCCACTCTCAAACTACATTTTTCCCCCAATTATTCATGCTGGATTGAAGACAAAAAAGGAAAGTCCATGTATCTCATATCTGTTGCACTGATTTTAAGCTCATATTAGTTCAAACTTAATTATCACTTGATTGAATCTATGAATCTCTTATCGCCGGTGCACTGGATTTGTTCTATTGTAGGTACTAGGGAACCTGAAGAAGATTCTGGAGAAAAAAAGGAAAGAAGAACGTGCACTCGAAGAAATGGAAATATTGCTGGGAGTGATAGAGAAGCTGCATAGCGATATTTGCACAGAACAGCATACAAAAGAAAAAATGTAAGCAAACAACCAAAAAAATTAACCGAGGTACATGTTAGGGATAAATGCATTTGATTTTTTTACCGATTGTTTTGATTAAATACAACAGGGAGGAAACATTTGTCGTGCATGGCGACGAAATAAATGGAGAAACCATAGTGAATCTTGGTACTCTTGCAAGATCATTTAAAGATCTATCTGGTCTTGATTCTCGTGTAGCAAACATAATAATTGAAAGAATCCGAGAAGAAGCACAAGAAACAAAAACCCTGATAGTTCCACTGTTCACGCTTGTGAGTACAATTATCTGCATCAGTTTAATTATGATTTAAACTTCATCATAGTATGAGAAAAAAATGATCGCACTTAAATTTCCTCAGATGAGAGTAACAAAGAGAGTGGATTTGACAAAGAAAGCTCTGAAACGACTACTCAAAGCGATGGATCCAAACAACCCAGACCGTCTTCTGAAGGGATACAATTTGGTACGATAATTTCACATCAATGATCTGTTTTTTTCCTCTGATTTTTTAATGTTGTTTTGCTCCTGGAATGGATAATAAGATTTACTGGAATGTTGATTATTCACAGATAAAGATCCCTTGCATGGATGAGCCTGATAAAGTGGGAGAAATTGCCCATTTCTTCACGATAACATTGAACGTAAAGAGAAAAAGATTCGAACTACTGGATTCCTTAGGAGGAAAAAGATACGAGTTTTTCTTCTTCAGAATGGTGGGAGTTCTAAAGGAACTATGTGAAAGAGATATGCCCTAGAGGCAATTAATAAAGTGTATTCTTTATCATATCTCGTTTGTTCATAATAGGTTTTTGTGTCATGCTAGAACCGTATTAAGCGGAAACATTAATGCGGGTGTGATACGTAAACAACCAGGTCCCTAGTAGCCTCTACTGAGACTAGTTTCGTTGCGCGATTGATGATCGAGGTTTCCCGGTCATGGGGCATGGCGCCGGTCGGCAATGAGAGTCATATCGCTGGAGAGTGATGTGATGGACATACCCAGTTTTGGAGAACATAGTCATTACACCTTTGACCGTGAGATCAACTCTTATCGATATTCCCCGAAGATACTTTGATTGCACCAAACGCCGTATCTTATTTAGTATGACAATAACGGTGATACTTTTGGGTATTGGAAAGGAGTATTGAGACGAGGGGTCAAGAGCGGGATTTGCCAGTCCGCGTAGCAGGATAGATACTCTCGGGCCCACTCGGTGAGATCATGTCTAATGAGCTTGCAAGCATGTGACTAGGTCACGGAGACATGAGATCATGAACGAGTAGAAGATAGCATCGTCGGTAACGAGGTCGGGATTAGGTATGGGGATATCTATGGAACGACACTCGGACGTGCTAAGTATCGCTATGGCAAAAGGTCTAAGACTTCACGTTCAGGTTTGATAGATGAAAGTCATTCGTTATATCTCAGGGATTAATTCAGGGGGTCCAGGCCTACGAGTTAGTCGTTGATCATTGAGGAGTCTTGATCATACCTGATATTATATCGAACCGCTAGGGTAACACACTTAAGGGGTTTCGACAAGACAACCGGAAAGGAAGGAGATCACCGGGACAGTCCCGAGAGAGGTCCGATGGAGATCGGGCAGCGTCGAAAGAGTTTTCGGAGCTAGGAAATATTTTATATATTATGTTTGATATTAATTAGTGATATTAATATGCAAATATGATTTTATATATTTATTTTCGAATTTATTAAGGCAGATTTCCCTAAATGGGCCTTCCGGACGAAAGAAGGCCCAAGAGGGGGGAAACCCCCTTGGGGAATTCGGTGGGAGCCTAGGGGCCGGCCTAGGTGGGCCACAAGGGGCCCACCAGGGGGCCGGCGCCCCCCCTTGGCCGAACCAGGCTGTGTGGTTTAGTCCCACATTGCCTGGCTGGCAAGGTTGGCTCCCCTTGGGAGCCTATATAAGAAAAGGCACCCCCAGCCTTTTAATTCACCAATTAATTCCTGATTTCTCTCTCGATCTCGTGGTTCCCAAGTCGGAGCCGCGCCGAGCAAGAGGAGTCGGGGATCTCCTCCACCATAGCCCGCTGCCGCGCTGCTGGTGTTCCGGTCCAAGTCTTCCGCTGCTCGTCCTGGACTGGAGCTTCGGAGGCGTCGTCTCCACCGTACGTGTGCGACTCCCTGCGAGGTGATGCGCTAGCGGTACTCGGAGGCCTGCTTCCTCTACACGACCTTGAGGTCGGCTTCGTCGGTCTTCATCGACAACGTTTGTGCGGGAACGTAATCCCCGCTTTCGGTCTACAAGGGTATGTATTCCGATCTCCGTTTGTACTACTATATCTGCATAGAATAGATCTTGGCTAGTTTAAGGATATCGTTGCTAGGAAAATTATTGTTTTCTGCCCACGATCCCCTTCAGTGGTATCAGAGCCGATCTATCGTAAGATATAGCTGTACGCTGTTAGAACCCGTGCTCTGCACGGGGACACCGTTCCTGTTATTTGCTACCCTCTAGCGTGCACTTGCAAATTCCAGCGGCATTGAGTTGATGAAGCGGCCCGGACCGACTTTACGCGTACGCTTACGCGAGACTGGTTCCACTACTGACATACGGCTTGTACCGTATCTGTGGCTGGCGGGTGACAGTTTCTCTCTCTTTAGTTGGTCTTCGCATTTTCAATGGAGGGCCCGAAAGGGATGCTTAAACATGCAATTATTGGATCGTTGTTGTGGTCATAAGATTCGTAGGTATGAAGCGGTTCTATTTACGAAAGCCCCAAGCCACGTAAAATATGCAAAAGATAAAGTAGAAGCGTCTAACTTTATTTTGCAGGGGCTATGTGATATGGTCAAGGTAGGTTTATTAAATTGTTTATAAACTGCGGGCGCCAAGAAGACAATGGCGCGATGGACTATATCACATTGCATTACATTTGATGTTTTGTGTGCATCTTATTTTGTGTGTGATTGTGTGTTACACGGCGGTAGTTGAATAAGATGATCCCTTCAAAATACCACTAGTGTTCTCCCTCCAACGCGCACCACCAATAAAGTTCTACGTTATGAGGCAGGCCGTGATGATCGGGTGTCAGACATATCTTCGTTCGCATACGGTGGGTGTAAGCCATGTTGCACAAGCGTCAGCGTGGAGGTCTTTGGTGGCGAGCCTAGCATACTCAGAGGTATGGCCTCGGAACAGGAAGACCGAAAGGTCGAGCACGAGTCACAAAATTGGTGTGGCGGACGATTTTGTCTACTCTTGAAGTTGTGCCGCCGGCTTTGATGATGAGGGGTGGTGCAACGGATGGGGGTCGTGTAATCTCTTAAACGACCAGGAGGGATGTTCGTTTGAGTGGGAGTTATGTTAGTTATTTTCTAAAACACTATAACTCAAAATTATTATGAACAAAGTCTTATGTTGTTGCAAATTCCATTGTAGATGTCTCGCCCCTCGTTTAACCTAGGTCTGTTCCTTGAGAAAGAAAATCTTAAGACCAATGGGTCAAACTTCATGGCCTGGTTCCGCAACCTGAGGATCCTCCTCACTCCCCATAGGGTGGCCTACGTCATTGAGGCCGCCATAGGTGACCCTCCTGCAGATGAAGCCTCTGAGGATGAGAAGAAGGTCTTCCAGACCCGATCGGAGGATTCTGCCTTTGTCCAGAGTGGCATGCTCTACGCCATGGAAGCCGACCTGCAGAAGCGCTTTGAGAAGATGAGCGCCTTTGAGATCATCTCGGATCTTAAGGCTGTCTTTGCGCCGCAGGCTAAGGCTGAGAGATATGAGGCTTCTGAGCTTTTCTTCTCAGCCAAGATGGAAGAGCATAGCAGTGTGAGGGAGCATGTAGTCAAGATGTCTGGCTACGTTCAACGCCTGAATGCTCTGGAGTGCAAGATTCCCGATGAGCTGGCGATTGACAGGGTGTTGCAATCGTTGCCGCCAAGCTACAAAGGCTTCGTCATGAACTACAACATGCAGGGCATGGCTAAGTCCCTGGGTGAAGTGTTCGTGATGCTCAAGACTGCTGAGGTAGAGATTAAGAAGGAGCACACGCTGTTGATGGTCAACAAGACCGTTGATTTCAAGAAGTCCGGTGGCAAGGGAAAGCAGAGCTGGAAGTCCTGGAGGGAGGCCAAGTCGGCTGCCAAGTCCAGGACTAACAAATCTGGTCCCAGAGCTAGCGTGGAGTGTTTCTACTGCAAGGGGAAGGGTCACTGGAAGCGCAACTGCCCCAAGTATCTGGAGGATAGGAAGTCTGGCAAGACGGTCGACAAAGAGAAAGGTATATTTGATATACATGTTATAGATGTGTACCTTACATCCGCCCGGAGCAACATGTGGGTATTTGATACTGGTTCTGTTGCTCATATATGTAACTCTCAGGAGGAGTTACGAAATAGAAGGCGGCTGGCGAAGGATGAGGTGACGATGCGCGTCGGCAACGGATCGAGAGTCGACGTGGTGGCTGTCGGCACGCTCCCTCTGCATCTACCATCGGGATTAGTTTTGGTTTTAAATAAGTGTTATTTTGTGCCATCCTTGAGTGTAAACATTATAAGTGGGTCTTGCCTGTTACAAGACGGTTATTCATTTAAATCAGTGACAAGCAATTGTGCTATTTATATGAATGATATCTTTTATGTTGATGCTCCCGAGAGTAATGGTTTATTCTTGTTGAATCTCGATCGTAGTACTCACATCCATAACATAGAGGCCAAACGAATTAAGTGTAGTGACGATACCGCCATGTTTTTGTGGCATTGCCGTCTTGGTCATATTGGTATAAAGCGCATGAAGCGACTCCACTCCGATGGACTCTTGGACTCGTTGGATTTCGGATCCCTCGATACATGTGAACCATGCCTCATGGGCAAAATGACCAGGACACCGTTCAAAGGTTTCGTTGAACGGGCGTCGGATTTGTTGGGGATCATACATACAGACGTATGTGGACCAATGAGCGTTTCGACACGCAATGGTTATCGTTACTTCGTCACCTTCACTGATGACTTGAGTAGATACGGTTATATCTATTTGATGAAACACAAGTCTGAAACGTTTGAAAAGTTCAAAGAATTCCAGAGTGAAGTTGAGAATCAGCTTAATAGGAAAATCAAGCATCTCCGGTCCGATCGCGGTGGAGAGTACTTGATTTTTGAGTTTGGCACACATTTGAAGAGTTGTGGCATAGTGCCCCAACTTACGCCCGCCGGAACTCCGCAGCGTAACGGTGTGTCCGAGCGACGTAATCGTACTCTACTGGATAGTGTCCGATCTATGATGTCTCTTACCGATCTGCCAGTGTCCTTCTGGGGTTATGCGTTAGAAACAGCCGCATTCATTTTAAATAGGGCTCCGTCCAAGTCCGTTGAAACGACGCCGTATGAATTATGGTATGGCCATAAGCCTAAGTTATCGTTTCTGAAGGTTTGGGGTTGTGAGGCTTACGTTAAGAAACTACAGCCCGACAAACTCGAACCGAAGTCGGAGAAAGTCGTCTTTGTAGGATATCCGCGGGAAACCGTTGGGTACACCTTCTACAACCAAGCTGAGGGCAAAACTTTTGTCGCGAAGACCGGTGCCTTTCTAGAGAAGGAATTTCTCGCGAAAGGAGTAAGTGGGAGGAAGGTAGACCTCGATGAAATCGTTGATCCTGAACTCGAGATTCCGAGTGGCGCAACGGAAGCAATTCCGGAAACGTCCTCCGTGGAAGGAGTGGGAGAAACTGTCGAGGAAGATGGTCTACCTCGTAGGTCTGGTAGATCTCGGATCGCACCAGAATGGTATGGCAATATGGTTTGCACCGTCATGCTAGTCGAGCAAGACGAACCTACGAACTACAAGGAGGCGATGGAGAGTCTAGAGTCCGAGAAATGGCTTGAAGCCATGAAATCCGAAATAGGATCCATGTATGATAACCAAGTGTGGACCTTGGTGGATATTCCCGAAGGGCGCAAGGCCGTCGAGAATAAGTGGATCTTTAAGAAGAAGACTGATGCTGATGGTAATGTGACCGTCTATAAAGCTCGGCTTGTCGCAAAGGGTTTCCGACAAGTTCATGGAATTTACTACGATGAAACTTTTTCACCGGTAGTGATGCTTAAGTCTATTCGGATTTTGTTAGCGGTAGCTGCCTACTATGATTATGAAATCTGGCAGATGGACGTCAAAACGGCCTTCCTGAATGGAAACATTGAGGAAGAGTTGTACATGGTTTAGCCGGAAGGTTTTGTCGATCCAGGAAGTGCTAACAAGGTGTGCAAGCTTCAGCGATCCATCTATGGATTGAAGCAGGCATCTCGGAGCTGGAATCTTCGCTTTGATGAGGTAATCAAAGGTTTTGGATTTATCCAGAATGTGGAAGAGACCTGTATTTACAAGAAAATGAGTGGGAGCTCGGTTGTGTTCTTAGCACTGTATGTTGACGACATATTGCTAATAGGGAATAATGTGGAACTTCTGAATAGCGTGAAGGAATATTTAAACAGTAAGTTTTCCATGAAGGACTTAGGAGAAGCTGCGTATGTTTTAGGCATAAAAATCTACCGTGATAGATCAAGACGCCTATTAGCACTAAGTCAGAGTACTTATCTTGATAAAATATTGAAGCGTTTTCATATGGAGAAGGCAAAGAAGGGTTCTCTGCCGGTTATCAAGAATAAGATATTGCGTAAGGCGCAGCGTCCGGTGACGGAACTGGGTAAGGCCGAAATGACGAAACATCCTTATGCTTCAGCCATAGGATCGATCATGTATGGAATGTTGAGTACTAGACCGGATGTGGCATTAGCCCTAAGTTTGACCAGCCGGTTCCAGAGTAATCCTGGAATGCCGCATTGGGTAGCTGTTAAGAGCATTCTTAAGTATCTCAATAAGACAAAGGAAATGTTCCTTGTGTATGGTGGCTGCGATGAGGAACTTGGCGTAACGGGTTACGTGGATGCAAGTTTCTGCTCAGACCCCGATGACTGTAAGTCACAGACAGGTTACGTGTTCAAGGTGAATGGAGGCGCCGTGTGCTGGAGAAGTGGGAAGCAACCCATAGTCGCACAATCTACAATGGAGTCGGAGTACATTGCTGCCTGCGAGGCCGCGAATGAAGCTGTGTGGCTGAGGAAGTTCGTCATCGAACTTGGAGTGTTCCCGAGCGTGCAAGACCCCGTGGTCCTCTTCTGCGACAATACGGGTGCCATTGCGAACGCCAAGGAGCCAAGGACTCACTCCACCGCCAAACACATTCTCCGACGCTTCCACGTGATACGTCAATACGTACAGGAAGGCGATGTGAAGATTTGCAAAGTGCATACGGATCTGAATGTGGCAGATCCGCTGACGAAGCCTCTTCCGCTTGATAAGCATGAACAACACCAGTTAGCTATGGGTGTTAGGCTTTTACCAAGTTGTAATCTAGATTAATTTGTACTCTAGTGCAAGTGGGAGACTGAAGGAGATATGCCCTAGAGGCAATTAATAAAGTGTATTCTTTATCATATCTCGTTTGTTCATAATAGGTTTTTGTGTCATGCTAGAACCGTATTAAGCGGAAACATTAATGCGGGTGTGATACGTAAACAACCAGGTCCCTAGTAGCCTCTACTGAGACTAGTTTCGTTGCGCGATTGATGATCGAGGTTTCCCGGTCATGGGGCATGGCGCCGGTCGGCAATGAGAGTCATATCGCTGGAGAGTGATGTGATGGACATACCCAGTTTTGGAGAACATAGTCATTACACCTTTGACCGTGAGATCAACTCTTATCGATATTCCCCGAAGATACTTTGATTGCACCAAACGTCGTATCTTATTTAGTATGACAATAACGGTGATACTTTTGGGTATTGGAAAGGAGTATTGAGACGAGGGGTCAAGAGCGGGATTTGCCAGTCCGCGTAGCAGGATAGATACTCTCGGGCCCACTCGGTGAGATCATGTCTAATGAGCTTGCAAGCATGTGACTAGGTCACGGAGACATGAGATCATGAACGAGTAGAAGATAGCATCGTCGGTAACGAGGTCGGGATTAGGTATGGGGATATCTATGGAACGACACTCGGACGTGCTAAGTATCGCTATGGCAAAAGGTCTAAGACTTCACGTTCAGGTTTGATAGATGAAAGTCATTCGTTATATCTCAGGGATTAATTCAGGGGGTCCAGGCCTACGAGTTAGTCGTTGATCATTGAGGAGTCTTGATCATACCTGATATTATATCGAACCGCTAGGGTAACACACTTAAGGGGTTTCGACAAGACAACCGGAAAGGAAGGAGATCACCGGGACAGTCCCGAGAGAGGTCCGATGGAGATCGGGCAGCGCCGAAAGAGTTTTCGGAGCTAGGAAATATTTTATATATTGTGTTTGATATTAATTAGTGATATTAATATGCAAATATGATTTTATATATTTATTTTCGAATTTATTAAGGCAGATTTCCCTAAATGGGCCTTCCGGACGAAAGAAGGCCCAAGAGGGGGGAAACCCCCTTGGGGAATTCGGTGGGAGCCTAGGGGCCGGCCTAGGTGGGCCACAAGGGGCCCACCAGGGGGCCGGCGCCCCCCCCCTTGGCCGAACCAGGCTGTGTGGGTTAGTCCCACATTGCCTGGCTGGCAAGGTTGGCTCCCCTTGGGAGCCTATATAAGAAGGGGCACCCCCAGCCTTTTAATTCACCAATTAATTCCTGATTTCTCTCTCGATCTCATGGTTCCCAAGTCGGAGCCGCGCCGAGCAAGAGGAGTCGGGGATCTCCTCCACCATAGCCCGCTGCCGCGCTGCTGGTGTTCCGGTCCAAGTCTTCCGCTGCTCGTCCTGGACTGGAGCTTCGGAGGCGTCGTCTCCACCGTACGTGTGCGACTCCCTGCGAGGTGCTGCGCTAGCGGTACTCGGAGGCCTGCTTCCTCTACACGACCTTGAGGTCGGCTTCGTCGGTCTTCATCGACAACGTTTGTGCGGGAACGTAATCCCCGCTTTCGGTCTACAAGGGTATGTATTCCGATCTCCGTTCGTACTACTATATCTGCATAGAATAGATCTTGGCTAGTTTAAGGATATCGTTGCTAGGAAAATTAATGTTTTCTGCCCACGATCCCCTTCACTATGGAGACTTGCAGTAAAGGAAAGCGGAAACGAGCTATCGCCGCCAAGCATAGACGACTTTAAGTGCTACAAGATTTATGTTCCCGACCAAGGAGAGACGTAAGAGTCTTAAAAAAACAAAAAAATTATTTAACAACAGAAAACAAAGTTGGATACCATTGATTGGCAGCTTTTTTAATCTGGATGTTTAATGCAGGTTAAATTGTGGATTTCACATGGTCTTAATCTTAATGCACTGGACTGGGAGATCGTTGGTCAAGTTTGACAGTTCGGATATTCTCCAAGTCAGAAAAAAAATACTACACATACTCATGACACGGAAAATTTTGAAGATAGACTTCAGCCTGATTGGTTATAACAAAGGTAAATTGAGTTGTTAATGATCATGCTTCATTCGCTTACTATATTTCATTCCCTAACACCATATGATATGTCCTTTTCTTTGAAGCAAAAACTATATAGATAAAAAGGATTTATACCCTCTATCTAATCTACTTTTTATGTATATTAGTGGAAATACATTGCACTGGGCTCCTTCTTAAATCATGATGGAGTGGATAAGTAAAATATAACTAAAATAATGTCAGGGAGATATGTACAATCACGCATGAGAGGGTTGTACAGGAATACGATAATTGTCGTACGAAAATTTTGATAATGAAAGAAAAATTATTCGGAGGGAGCGAGGAACGTACGGCTACCTCTAAGTGCAAGTACAGGGAAGTGAAAATAGGGGTTCGAAGGAGGGGGAACTCGCATGAGGGGTGATGTACAGGAAGAAATATAGAGGTCGTACGAAAATTTAAATCGGAGATATGTTATTTCAGATTGAACAGGACATGACGCGTAGGACGTACGGCCAACGCTAAGTGGTTGAACAGGAAAGCTAAAAATGGGTCAACGAAGGAGGCGGAGCTACCCCCAGGACAGGAAAGGGTTGTACAATATAGACGAACAAGCTTGCACGGTCCCGCAAGAGGGGTTTGAACAGGAGAACGAACACGTGTGCTTTATGATAGTTCAGCTGTTAATTGCTGAAGTTTTATAATATTTTTTGATTGATAGTTGCTACCTCCCCCTCCCACAATATAAGCTGTTGTGCTTATGATAGTTCCCCTGAACTCTCCCTGCCCTACAATATATTGTCTATATAGTATGGTATATATCTCATTTCGACAAAATAAATTAAAACCATTTTTCTGTTATCCTCATTTGTTCTTAGATAAATACTCAAAAATTCCCTTACAATAACAAATCCAATATGAATGCAAATATGAATCCTGGTGACACTAACAGTTTTTTTTTTATAATTCCTGACAACCCTAATTTCAATTGTGTAGATTACTTGCACAAGTTTCCAGAATTAAGTCGTCTGCTCCCAGACATGAAGATCCATCCAGAAGCAAAGTTAATGGAAGAGATTGAAAAAACCCCTCAAATAAGCATAAGAGAAAGGACGAGTACAGACAACTATGTCCTTCACAAACAAATGCAACACAAGGTAGTTGTGGTGATTGATCAAGCTGGCATCGAAGATAACAGGCAGAAGCAACTGAGCATGGAGTACAGGAGGAAAAAAAGGAGAGAAGAGGATGAACCTCAGGAAGAAGTAACCGAAAAAGAAGAACCGAAGAAACCAGATAAACAAGCGACAACGAGAAGAGATACCCCACAGATGCAGCTCCTCCCTGCCCCTAACTACGCAGTTCCAACGGAAAATCAACAACCTGGAGGTTACGCAGTAACACCTGATCGTTATAGGGCTCTTCAGCAGATATCCGAAGACTCGCAGTCCCCGGAGGTTCAGGAAAGGAAGAAAGGCGTTAACTCTGCAGACATTCTGTCAGGCGTGAGGCCGATTGCACCTACAAACAAGGTCTGCCAGGAAGTTGCTGAATATCGTCCACTCGTATTTAAAAATAGCAACCTAGCAAAGAAGGTGATGGATGTCATATTCGGACATGAGACAAGAGGAAAGATTGCAAGGTGAGAAGTTTGAATTGAAAAAACTGCCTCAAAAACTACTACTATAAACGTATGCTATGAAAACTAAAAACACTGACCGTTTTGCAGAGAACTCCTGTTCGAAGCAAAACATCTTAAATTCCCTGAAAAGGGTCTCACGTTTTCTCTGAATGGCCACCACATCCAAGATTTGTTCGGTCCTAGCAGTTGCATCGAATGTCAGGTGATGGATTACATCATTGATGACTGGAACAGAACATCCGAACTATACAGGACATGAGAACGCATTATGCTGACACCGGATTTTATAAAGGTAAGACCTCGTTACCATGGAAAACAACCAAACTGCAAATTTCACAGATAATTGTTTATAGAATGAAACCGAATATCTCACTAGAAAACTTATCTCCACAGGATGTGATTCAAGTTTTTGAATCGACAGCAGATTTGGTAGAAATGGAGAGACAAAAAGCTGAAATGAAATCTGGCAAAGTTCAAACAAAGGAGGAGATGGTAAAGGGATTTGACATGGACAATGCAATGAAAATGTTTGACAGACACGTAAGAAGGAACAAAAGCTTGCTTCAAGCAAAATTGGTAATTTTTCTGATCAATGATTTTTTCCCGTAATCTTATCAGTCGTTGTACAATAAGAACTATCGTGGACTGCAAAACTATTTACTACCTAGTTGAACAGAAGATAACTCGATCCTGAACCACTATAAACCGTAATATTGAACGCCGTGGGATCGCATTAGCAATCGTGCTTGTTCAGATTTGCCGTGGGATTCACCAGTTCAGATAAACCAGTTCAAGTGGTACCTCTGTATTGTACAACATGATAAGCCATTCCTGCACTATTCTCCTACCACTACATGCACATAAACTTTTAATGAACCTACTACTACTCCGATAGCCTGTACAGCTACTCTTCCTGGTTGAACAACAGGTATTGGGTTCCCGTACAACAATCGTCTAAACTACCGCGTCAGTAAAATATTTTGCACAGCTATTTTCTTTGTATATGTACACCAGGTCCGGTGAATCTGTACAACCTGACTCTTTTAATTTGTACGCCCTATGATATGCCTTTCTGGTCTTGATTACCAACACTTACAACTCTATATTTGTACTCATAACAGATACTTCTACCTTATTTTAAATGCAACCATTACTGCCTGTACATAATGAATAGATACAAAAAGTTAGTTCAAGTAATTGACTCAAGGAAATACAAACCTAGGGATGTGCGCTCATACAACTCCTTCAACTATGAACTAATGAAGATTGTAAGTTCTGAACTCTCACATATTATTTTTCAACTACATGATTATTATTTCTGTTTGAAAAAGTATTGATGAAATGAGCTCAAATTATATTAAAACAGATGTGCAGAATGAAACTAGTACTAAAGGAAAAGTACGGAGAGGCTGCATACAAAGCAAGCAAAAGTCAGATTGGGTTCAACTGGCTAAAAAAACAGAGGATCAAAGTCCCTTGCCAAGGGGTCAACGAGTGTGGCTTCTACATGCTGCGGTACGCCTACCATTTTGATGGACATCAAATGATTTACGACAAACCAGAGAACATGATGAAATACAAAAAAATTGTGGACGAAGATGTAAGCAAGCTCGGTTGCAATGTTATTTTTAATTTGAACAACAATAAATCTGAACTCATGTTTTTGTGATCTTACAGCCAAACTCAAATGAATGGAAGGCGGAGTACTTGTACACCATGTTGTTCAGCTCGCACAACATGGCACAATTGCCAAAAGAGATCGAGGAATTTGCTCCACCGGACTACAGGAGTAAGAGTTGACAATCTATAAAATAAATCTTTTTTTTTGCCTAGCAACCAAGATTAACTATTCAGCAAACTTATTAATAATGGACTAATAACATAAGCACTGTTTTGTTTCCAGAACACATCAAAATAATCAGGAATGACAGTGAAGACACAGGACCATCAGAAAGAAATGAAGCTGGGACTCGGAATTCGTAGAGAACAGGGATTGCCAATCTCAGATATGTCTTTAGAGAACATATTATAGTCATACATGTATAATATAGACCATTATCGATTTCCTGTACAACCCCAACATGTGTGTCCGAACAAGTATGAACATCTATCAAGTACAACACTATGCTGCCCTGGGGTGCACCCCCCCCCCCCCCTCATACTTAGAACACCCATGATATATTCCTTGTACACCACTGTAACAGCCCAAGTTTGGAAACTTGAAACCCACTATAATTTTCCACTTTATTGCATCATGGCATTCATATCAACTTGCTACTATTATGTCAATTGCAATCAAACCATTTTGAACATGGCATATTTGTCAAGGAAGTTCCAGGAGTTCAACATGAGATATTTGCACCTGCTAAGAACAAACTATTTTGAATAATGGCATATTTGTCAAGGAAGTTCCAAGAGTTCCAAATATTATATCTGCTTGGTCTCCAAATCATTAAAGTGACAACTTATGGAAATATCAACAAAATGCCTTTTTAACACCTATGAACAAAAGTGCACCAAACCATTTTATTTTGAGGAGCCAATTTTTGTGGTGCCTCTACATGATATGGGGAAGCCCCCTGAATTTTCTCAGATTTTTATAAAGTGTTTAACTGCCTCAATTAAATCAAAACAGTGTACTGGTTTTATAAATAAATAAAAAAGGACCTGTTTGTGATGGAAAATAAATTGGGCAGGGGGTTTTCTGCAAAAGGGTCTTCTTCTTCCCTGTAGCGACCGAGCCGTTCGTCCACGCCGGACCACATCGCCGTGTCGAGCTCTCCTACGCCGCGCCGGACCCCCCCCCCCCCCTCCTCCGTGGCTGCCCTGGGAGTGGATAAGATCGCCACCGCGCTGCTCAGCTCTCTTCCCCCCGATTTTCCCTCTGTTCCTCCCCCAAACCCTAGCGCCATGGCCACCGAGCTTCGCCGCCGCGTCGCCGTCGAATGAAGCCTCCCCGAGCCCAGCTAGCACCACCACGAGCACCGCCGCATCGTCTCCTCCCTCTCCGCTGCAGGAATCGTGCCGGGGCGCCCGGGAACGACGTCGCCGTCCTCGTCTTCCCCGACTCCGGCCGCCGCGCCTCGAGCACGCTCGCCGTCGCCTCCGCCCTCCTCCGTCCGGTCCGAGCACCCGCACGCGACGAGGGTGAGCACCCGCACCCGCCCGTGCCTTCCGTTCATCTGCGCGAGCCCCGTAGCTGATTCTAGTCGTAGCCCGCCGCCGGCCGCCGCTCGCCGCCGCTGCGCGCGCGCTCCGGCGACCTCTGCGTAGCGGCGCCGCCGTAGAACGGCTCCCCTCGCTCTGGCGCGTCGAACGCGCCCCTCCGCGATCTCCCTGGCGCTGTAGAACGACGCGCGCGTCCACCTCGCCGCCGGCGACCACCGCGGCCGTGCGCTCCGGCGTGCGCTGCCGTTCGGGCCCACGCGCCAGTGACCCGGAGCCAGCCCCGCGCCGCGTCAGCGCCACCTGGCCCCTGGCCCGCGCGTCAGTGGCTCGGGCTAGACTCGCGTTCGGTGAAAAACGACCGGGGTATTTTCTGCGAATTAATAAAAAGACAGAAAATGTTTCAAACTTCAAAAATTCATAACTTTCAAAATACTTATCCAAATTTAGCAAATAATATACCAAAATGCTCAGAAAAAGAAATGCTATCTAATGGATTGATCCACACTTCCATTACTGCTACTATAATTTTCTGTTTTGCTAAAATGAAGAGAGGGGTAGAAATAAAAAGGTGTAGTTTAACTTCATAATAAATTCCTCAACTTGCTAAAATGGTACCCTCTAAGGAAAAATGGTTATGAGCACTGGTTCTACACATTCAGAATAATTCAAGCGTGTACCTAAATTAAAAGTGGAGGGGAACTTAAAAACAAATAGGAAAATATATCTCCTATGTCGTTGAATGATTATTCTTAGCATCCCATTTAAATGTCATATAGTTGTGATAATAGTCCAGTGCATTAAAATGTCATACCATCATGTGTTTGCGCATTGCATATGAATTGCTTGTATTGATTGTGTTCTTTCCGGTGTTTTACGCATCGATAGATCCAGGAACCGGGGTCTCGCCACAATACCCCGAAGATCAGTATTACCCGCCTACTGAGCAAGGCAAGCGTGATCCCCACCCTCTTGCATATCTTATCCTATTTTCTGCAAAGTATTTTCTCCACTATAATATTGCATGCGGTTCCAAATGTCAATTTGATTGGATTAGAGTATCCTAAAGTTGCATTCAGTTACCGAAGCCATTACCTGTTTTCCCCTCCTATTATCCATAGAATTGTGTTGATGGCCGGAATTAATTACTTTGCTAGGTTGTTGCTTAGCCATGCTTAGTTAACTGCTTAGTGGTCCGATGGATATTCATGTTGGGATCAGAGGTGGAAATTCCGCGGATGATGGTGGAGAAATGGTGGTAACATATAATAAAATGCTAAAAGGTGGGGATGAGAGGCCACATGGTATGTGGTGGGTTGTCTCGTTCTCGCCGCCTCAGTGCGAGTTCTCGCCTTCGAGCCAAGTTGAGCGTGCTACCATGCGTGGGTATATGGAACCTCGTCGACCGACTAACTTGTGTCGGACTAGCCGAGGGTCCTCTAGTTTGGCTTTCCATTTGCGCGTGTGTTGAGATGGTGGCCAAGACTGAGATGAGGATGATGGTGGTAGGAAAATGAGTGGCCGAGGGGCAGGGTGTTGGAGGCACTGAACTTGTCCCCCAGTCACTGATGATCCTAGGTTAGTCCAAAGCGAGGTAAAGGTCGTAGCCGTTCCCACCCAGCCGGCTTTCCCAGGAAGAGAGCTAGTTGTACAGGCAATGGGCCGGACGGTACGCATGGATAAGAAGCTGGGAGGTCCCTCGGGAACCTGGCGACTTTCACATTGTACACCCCCTGCAGGGATAAATCTTTTCGAAAAGCCGTGTCCACGGTTAAGGACGACTTGGTGACGAATTCAGGGATCATAGAATAACTTTAACGGAATGATTAAAAACTGGGTACTAAAGGTACCACTTACGAGTGTAAGGTTGACTTCCTCGAGGCTGATTCGGGGAGGTGCCTTTGTTAAACAGGTACAGTGGTGGAGGAGGATGAGTAAGTGAATAAAAAGAAAATAGTTATTTCTTACCCCTCTTCAAAAATATTCTGATAGTCGATGCCTTGGAGTCATATTTTAAGAATAAAATCAGCTTTACGCAAAACAGCCCTAAAACCTTGAGAGCCAATCATAGAGCAAATAGCTCAAAATCTTGCTGAGTTCGTCGAACTCACCCTTGTTTATTTTGTTTCAGAGGAGGACTTTACCTACCCCGAAGGTGGGTTCTATGTTGACATCGACGAGTAGTCTGGGGTTCCCGGGTGGCAGCCTGGGGCAACTAGGAACCAGCTGGCACGGGATTGTTTATCTGTAGGCCTCTTAGGCCATATTTGGATCTTGTTGTTTAGAACAACTTATTTTGCTTCCGCTTGTTGTACTGATGGATCTATGACCTTGGACTGTAATATTTGCTATCTTTCTCTACTAAGAGTTGAACTATATTATCTTGAGTCGTAGGGTCTGTCATGTGCCAGGTGTTCCGGTGTCTTAGTCTCTTTATTATACTTGAGGGCTATGCTTTGGATATGGCATGATCGAAGGGTTGTGTTGCCGATGATCCATGCCGAGCACGCCTGCCGATGTTTACTCGGCCTGGGAGTGGTAACCCCAGTAACCTTCGATTATGTAGCATGACCACCGACACATAGCATCAATGTATAATTTATGGATTGGGGCATTACAACTTGGTATCAGAGCAGTACCGCCTGTAGGAAACCCTTACTACTGGTCGACGTTGAGTCTAGTGTTGGTAAAAATATTTTAAACTAAAAATGAGTTGTGAAAACCATCTTAGGATTCTTTTTACTCCTTATCTGGTTACCCTCTAATCTCGGAGCCATCTTACCTCTATTTATTTTGGGCCTTATTACGTGTCGCTTCCGCCGCGCATGGCTTGTCATACCAGTGGTGTACTCTTACTCACTTTGGGTTCAGGGCGCGGGGCGACCAGCTTTTGGGGCTCCCGTCCCTCGGTTTGCTTTCAGGATCATTTTCCTTGCTCTTCCTAGTCTCTACCCGAGTTCTACTTTCATTCCTGACTCTAGAGTCTCCGGACCTGACATTTGAACTATTTTTGCTACAGATGACTGGTCCGGGCTTGGTTGTTCGCCTCACTCGATGTGAGGGTGTTCGAGGGTTCCCCGCCTTGTTTGCCGCAGCTTTGGCCAGCCAGGGTTGTAGGTGGTACCCGGAGTACACGGTGTATGAGGAGTATGCACCGTACAGCCAGGCGCAGTTCTTCTGTAAGGTGCGCGTGCTCAACGACGAGGGTCGCGTTGAGAACGTAGCTGGAGGCGTGGGTATGACCGTGGAGCAGGCGGTTCAGGAGGCCGCGTATAACGGCCTCTCTATTTACCGCAGCTACTGTCCGTACCTCGCTAACCAGGCGTCGGATTTCTGCCACTTCCCAGCTGCCGACGACAGCACGTCGGGTGTTTACCGAGCTGTGTACAGCAGCGGCGAGATGGAGTCGGACAGCAGGCACCGGGCACTGATTGAGCTAGTCCGAGCGTTGGACCGTCGAGCCCGGCAGTGGTACCTCTACGCCGTCTCGGCGCGCGCTAGCCACCGTCATACTCTGATGAGTATGCGCCCGTATGTCATGGATGGGACGCTTCCTCTCACACTACTTCGCCCACCCCCGTTGGAGGAGTTGCCTACCGACGTTTGCAGCCCGGATGTTGGTGGCGTAACCCCTCCTACCGGTCCTCACCGAGACCCGAGGCTTACTGCACTCGAGTCGCCGTATGGCCACCAGCCTGCCAGTGCGCGCCGCTTCCGCACTCCCCCGGCGCCACTGGATGAGGACGTCATGGCGTACTACTAGCCATGTGTACTACCAGGAGATGCTCGAGTTATTGTGCCTTCCTGCGAGTTGTGCCAATTACTCCCTTGCTTGTATCTCTGGAGCCTGGAGCAGTAGAGCTCGTTATGTAACAGACTCGTCACTGTTATCTTCCTAGTAACCATTCGGTGTAATATGTATGAGGCTTGTACCTCTCTCTCTCAGCAGACTGTGGCTTGTACTAGAACCTATATTTGTGAACTCAGTTCCATCTATGCGTGCGTTTAGTAATGTGCATGTTGTTCTATCTGTTGCTACTACCAGTTCTGCTGTCCCTATTTTTGTGTACAAGGATGGCACGATGGGATTCTAACTGTGTCCTTGTCACTATCCAGAATGACGGGCCGTCGCCGTGGCGAAGATTTACCGCCACCTCCCACAATGGCGGAGGTCCTCCTGCTTATGGAGGAGGGCCGTGTGCGCAGCGACCGACTCCTCGAGCAGTTGGTGCACCAAGGGAACCGGAGGAATAACGATTGTCATAATCTCACTGAGTTCCTGCGGTCCCAGCCACCGTCCTTCTCCGATGCTAAGGAGCCCTTGGACGCAGATGACTGGCTGCGTGCACTGGAGCGCAAGTTCGCTGCCCTGCATGTTCCAGCTGTGGAACAAGTCAACTTCGCCACTTACCTGTTGGCGGGTGCAGCGGGCGCGTGGTGGGAGAGCCACCAGGCGATGTTCGCGGCTGGACATGTTTTCACCTGGGAGGAGTTTCGCACTGCCTTCCGCGCTGCCTACATTCCCAAGCCCCTCATGGACTTGAAGAGGAGGGAGTTCCTGGACTTGCATCAGGGACGGATGGACATTCCAGTCTATGGTCATGAGTTCAGCCGTCTCTCCCGTTACGCCCCTCGGGATGTGACCAATGATGTGGACAAGCAGGAGTTGTTCCGCAAGGGGCTCAATCCACGGCTCCGTTACGAGTTGCTGCCTTTCAAGTTCCCGAGCTACCAGGAACTGTACAACCTGGCTCTCACCCTGGAACAGGGAAGGAAGGAATTAGAGGCCACTAAGAGGCCACTTCAGGGGGATCATCAGAGCTCCTCGGCTGCTGACGGCAAGAAGCGTAGGGTCTTCGTTCCCTACAGCTCCGTGCCCCGTCCTCCGTTTGTGCCAAGGACCTCGGAGTACAGGCCACCTCCGCCGCGCCCTCCAACTCCAAAAGTGGGTCCGGGCGGAAGTGGTTATCGTCCTCAACTCCCAGCACCACCGACAAGCACGTGCTACAGCTGTGGCCAGCCCGGCCACTACTCCAGGGAATGCCCGAGGAAGGCGCCACCACCAGCACCTGCCACGCCCGTAGCCAAGACGGGTACGGCTAGTCGTGGCCGCATGAACCACGTCACTGTTGAAGACGTGGAGGACGACCCCAGTGTTCTCATGGGTACGCTTCGAATTGCTAAAGCTCTAGCTACAGTACTGTTTGATTCTGGAGCATCACATTCATTCATTTCGGTAGCATTTGCACAACGAAACAATATACCGTTTGAAGAGTTGGAAGCACCGTTATATGTCACCAGCCCGGGTACTCGTTGGCAAACCAAAAGGGTGACCCTCGAAGTTTCAATTAATATAGGCTCATTCCCCTTCCCGTTTCCGCTGATAGCCTTCAATTCAACCGGCTTTGATGCCATATTGGGTATGAACTGGCTAGGGAAATACAAGGCTAACCTCGACTGTGCTGCCAGAACCATCACCGTGACCTCATCTTCCGGAGAAATGGTGGAGTATTGGTCTGCTCAGTCCAGCCCTCCATCTCCATCCAGGCCCAACTCACCTGAGCTTCTCCTTTGCCTTATGGAAGGCTTATCCCCTCCTGAAATCCAAGACATCCACGTTGTGTGTGACTTCCCGGATGTGTTCCCGGAGGAATTGCCTGGCATGCCACCTGATCGAAGTGTGGAGTTCGTCATAGAGTTGCTTCCCGGTACCGCGCCGGTTGCCAAGAAGCCCTACCGGATGCCGGTGGAGGAGCTGGCGCTGTTAAAGGAGCAAATTGATGAACTGTTAGCGAAAGAGTTCATTCGGCCGAGCAGTTCACCGTGGGGCTGTCCCGTGCTCTTCGTTAAGAAGAGGGATTCTACCGTGCCTCGTCTAGTCTCTGACTAGAGGCCGTTAAATGCGGTGACAGTCAAAAACAAGTACCCTATTCCTCGCATCAATGATCTATTGGATCAACTAGCTGGAGCAACGGTATTTTCCAAGATGGACCTGAGATCAGGGTACCATCAGATCAAGATCAGAGAGCAGGATATTCCAAAGACGGCATTTGTTACTCGCTATGGCTCTTACGAGTATACCGTTATGTCCTTTGGTCTCACCAATGCTCCTGCGACGTTCATGAGGCTCATGAACTCCGTCTTCATGGATTATCTCGACAAGTTTGTTGTCATCTACATCGACGACATTCTCGTCTACTCCAAAACCGATGAAGAGCATGCCGAACATCTTCGTTTGATCCTGACACGCCTTCGAGAACACCGCCTCTATGCCAAGTTCTCCAAGTGTGAGTTTTGGTTGGATAATCTCATATTCCTTGGACATGTGATATCCGCAAATGGAGTGGCTGTCGTTCCCGACAAGGTTCGAACTATTATGGATTGGATAACTCCCATGTCTGTCAAGGACATCCGAAGCTTTCTGGGATTGGCAGGTTACTACCGCCGATTCATCGAAGGGTTCTCCAAAATAGCCAAGCCTGTGACCAACCTTCTCAAGAAGGATACAAGGTTCGTATGGACGGACCAAGCGGAGGAGAGCTTCAAAAATCTGAAGGCCAAACTCACTTCTGCTCCTGTGCTTGCCCTGCCAGACGCAAGCAAGGATTTCGTGGTCTTCTGTGACGCCTCTCTGCAAGGCTTGGGTTGTGTGTTAATGCAAGATGGCCATGCAGTGGCATATGCCTCTCGCCAATTGAAGACACATGAGCAAAACTACCCGACTCATGATTTGGAGCTTGCCGCAGTGGTTTATGCTCTGAAGCAATGGAGACCATACCTGTTTGGTAACCGTTGCGAGATTTACTCGGATCACAAGAGTTTGAAATACCTTTTCACCCAGCCGGATCTAAATCTCAGGCAAAGACGTTGGTTGGAGTTAATTAAAGACTATGATGTGAGTCTGAATTACCAACCCGGCAAGGCGAACGTCGTGGCTGACGCGCTAAGTCGAAAAGCTTATAGCAACAACCTGATGGTTGAGAAGGCTCAACCTGCTCTCCATGAGGAGTTCGCCCGTTTGAACCTAGAAATTGTCCCTTCTGGCTATCTCGCAAATCTGGAAATCAAATCTACTCTGGTAGACCAGATAAAGGAGGCGCAGAAACAAGATGCTGGCGTTCTTAATATCAGGAAGAACATTGCTGGTGGAAAGGCCAAATGCTTCTCGGAGAATGAAGCGGGAATCGTGTACTTTGGTGACCGTCTGGTAGTGCCAAAGGAACAAAATCTGAAGGAGCTGATCCTCAAAGAAGCGCATGATTCCCCTCTCTCTATTCATCCCGGTAGTACTAAAATGTACCAAGACCTCCGACCACTATTCTGGTGGACTCGGATGAAAAGAGAAATCGCCAAGTATGTTTCTGAATGCGACACCTGTCGTCGCGTAAAGGCTGCACATCAAAGGCGTGCTGGCACTCTTCGCCCGATTGCGATACCAGAATGGAAGTGGGATGAGATTGGTATGGAATTTATTACGGGTCTGCCAAAGTCTCCCAAGGGCAACGATGCTATCTGGGTGATCATCGATCGACTATCCAAAGTGGCTCACTTCCTCCCAGTGCGAGTCGACATCACAGCTGCTAAGCTGGCTGACCTGTATGCCTCCCGGATCATTGTACTCCACGGTGTTCCCCAGAGGATAATCTCTGATCGTGGCAGCTTGTTCACCTCCAAGTTCTGGACGAGTTTCCAACAATCCATGGGAACCCGCCTCAACTTCAACACCGCCTTCCATCCCCAAACTGATGGACAGACCGAAAGGGTGAACCAAGTTCTGGAGGACATGCTTCGAGCTTGCGTAATCTCTTTCGGAAAGGGGTGGGAAAAATACCTTCCCTACGCTGAGTTCTCCTACAACAATAGCTATCAAGTGAGTCTGGGTATGGCCCCATTCGAGGTTCTGTATGGAAGGAAATGCCGAACTCCGCTAAATTGGTCCGAGACCGGAGAGAGGCAACTCTTGGGTCCAGAGGTGATCAATGAAGCTGAGGAGAAGGTGAAAATCATACGAGAGAATCTGAAGATTGCCCAGTCTAGGCAGAAGAGCTACTATGATAAGCACCATCAGGAGGTCCATTATGAAATTGGTGACAAGGCCTATCTACGCGTCTCTCCTCTTCGTGGTGTTCGTCGCTTTGGAATCAAGGGAAAATTGGCCCCTCGTTTTGTTGGCCCTTTCACTTTTCTGGCCAAACGAGGAGATCTATCCTACCAACTCGAACTCCCAGCCAACTTTCCGGATGTACATGATGTGTTCCATGTATCCCAACTCCGCCGTTGCTTCAAGGATCCTATCCGTGGGGTCAGTCATGAGGAGCTGGATATCCAGGCGGATCTCACGTATCGCGAGCATCCCATACGTATCCTAGATGAAGCAGAAAGGAAAACTCGGAATAAGACTACCAAGTTCTTCAAAGTTCAATGGTCTCACCATTCCGAAGAAGAAGCTACCTGGGAAAGAGAGTCTAGTCTTCGTGAGGAATATCCCGACTTTCTTCCGCCACTTTAGAATCTCGGGACAAGATTCCTGTAAGGGGGGTAGATTTGTAACAGCCCAAGTTTGGAAACCTGAAACCCACTGTAATTTTTCCACTTTTGTGTAATTGCATCATGGCATTCATATCAACTTGCTACTATTATGTCAATTGCAATCAAACCATTTTGAACATGGCATATTTGTCAAGGAAGTTCCAGGAGTTCAACATGAGATATTTGCACCTGCTAAGAACAAACTATTTTGAATAATGGCATATTTGTCAAGGAAGTTCCAAGAGTTCCAAATATTATATCTGCTTGGTCTCCAAATCATTAAAGTGACAACTTATGGAAATATCAACAAAATGCCTTTTTAACACCTATGAACAAAAGTGCACCAAACCATTTTATTTTGAGGAGCCAATTTTTGTGGTGCCTCTACATGATATGGGGAAGCTCCCTGAATTTTCTCAGATTTTTATAAAGTGTTTAACTGCCTCAATTAAATCAAAACAGTGTACTGGTTTTATAAATAAATAAAAAAGGACCTGTTTGTGATGGAAAATAAATTGGGCAGGGGGTTTTCTGCAAAAGGGTCTTCTTCTTCCCTGTAGCGACCGAGCCGTTCGTCCACGCCGGACCACATCGCCGTGTCGAGCTCTCCTACGCCGCGCCGGACCCCCCCCCCCCCCTCCTCCTCGGCTGCCCTGGGAGTGGATAAGATCGCCACCGCGCTGCTCAGCTCTCTTCCCCCCGATTTTCCCTCTGTTCCTCCCCCAAACCCTAGCGCCATGGCCACCGAGCTTCGCCGCCGCGTCGCCGTCGACTGAAGCCTCCCCGAGCCCAGCTAGCACCACCACGAGCATCGCCGCGTCGTCTCCTCCCTCTCCGCTGTAGGAATCGTGCCGGGGCGCCCGGGAACGACGTCGCCGTCCTCGTCTTCCCCGACTCCGGCCGCCGCGCCTCGAGCACGCTCGACGTCGCCTCCGCCCTCCTCCGTCCGCTCCGAGCACCCACACGCGACGAGGGTGAGCACCCGCACCCGCCCGTGCCTTCCGTTCATCTGCGCGAGCCCCGTAGCTGATTCTAGCCGTAGCCCGCCGCCGGCCGCCGCTCGCCGCCGCTGCGCGCGCGCTCCGGCGACCTCTGCGTAGCGGCGCCGCCGTAGAACGGCTCCCCTCGCTCTGGCGCGTCGAACGCGCCCCTCCGCGATCTCCCTGGCGCTGTAGAACGACGCGCGCGTCCACCTCGCCGCCGGCGACCACCGCGGCCGTGCGCTCCGGCGTGCGCTGCCGTTCGGGCCCACGCGCCAGTGACCCGGAGCCAGCCCCGCGCCGCGTCAGCGCCACCTGGCCCCTGGCCCGCGCGTCAGTGGCTCGGGCTAGACTCGCGTTCGGTGAAAAACGACCGGGGTATTTTCTGCGAATTAATAAAAAGACAGAAAATGTTTCAGACTTCAAAAATTCATAACTTTCAAAATACTTATCCAAATTTAGCAAATAATATACCAAAATGCTCAGAAAAAGAAATGCTATCTAATGGATTGATCCACACTTCCATTACTGCTACTATAATTTTCTGTTTTGCTAAAATGAAGAGAGGGGTAGAAATAAAAAGGTGTAGTTTAACTTCATAATAAATTCCTCAACTTGCTAAAATGGTACCCTCTAAGGAAAAATGGTTATGAGCACTGGTTCTACACATTCAGAATAATTCAAGCGTGTACCTAAATTAAAAGTGGAGGGGAACTTAAAAACAAATAGGAAAATATATCTCCTATGTCGTTGAATGATTATTCTTAGCATCCCATTTAAATGTCATATAGTTGTGATAATAGTCCAGTGCATTAAAATGTCATACCATCATGTGTTTGCGCATTGCATATGAATTGCTTGTATTGATTGTGTTCTTTCCGGTGTTTTACGCATCGATAGATCCAGGAACCGGGGTCTCGCCACAATACCCCGAAGATCAGTATTACCCGCCTACTGAGCAAGGCAAGCGTGATCCCCACCCTCTTGCATATCTTATCCTATTTTCTGCAAAGTATTTTCTCCACTATAATATTGCATGCGGTTCCAAATGTCAATTTGATTGGATTAGAGTATCCTAAAGTTGCATTCAGTTACCGAAGCCATTACCTGTTTTCCCCTCCTATTATCCATAGAATTGTGTTGATGGCCGGAATTAATTACTTTGCTAGGTTGTTGCTTAGCCATGCTTAGTTAACTGCTTAGTGGTCCGATGGATATTCATGTTGGGATCAGAGGTGGAAATTCCGCGGATGATGGTGGAGAAATGGTGGTAACATATAATAAAATGCTAAAAGGTGGGGATGAGAGGCCACATGGTATGTGGTGGGTTGTCTCGTTCTCGCCGCCTCAGTGCGAGTTCTCGCCTTCGAGCCAAGTTGAGCGTGCTACCATGCGTGGGTATATGGAACCTCGTCGACCGACTAACTTGTGTCGGACTAGCCGAGGGTCCTCTAGTTTGGCTTTCCATTTGCGCGTGTGTTGAGATGGTGGCCAAGACTGAGATGAGGATGATGGTGGTAGGAAAATGAGTGGCCGAGGGGCAGGGTGTTGGAGGCACTGAACTTGTCCCCCAGTCACTGATGATCCTAGGTTAGTCCAAAGCGAGGTAAAGGTCGTAGCCGTTCCCACCCAGCCGGCTTTCCCAGGAAGAGAGCTAGTTGTACAGGCAATGGGCCGGACGGTACGCATGGATAAGAAGCTGGGAGGTCCCTCGGGAACCTGGCGACTTTCACATTGTACACCCCCTGCAGGGATAAATCTTTTCGAAAAGCCGTGTCCACGGTTAAGGACGACTTGGTGACGAATTCAGGGATCATAGAATAACTTTAACGGAATGATTAAAAACTGGGTACTAAAGGTACCACTTACGAGTGTAAGGTTGACTTCCTCGAGGCTGATTCGGGGAGGTGCCTTTGTTAAACAGGTACAGTGGTGGAGGAGGATGAGTAAGTGAATAAAAAGAAAAGAGTTATTTCTTACCCCTCTTCAAAAATATTCTGATAGTCGATGCCTTGGAGTCATATTTTAAGAATAAAATCAGCTTTACGCAAAACAGCCCTAAAACCTTGAGAGCCAATCATAGAGCAAATAGCTCAAAATCTTGCTGAGTTCGTCGAACTCACCCTTGTTTATTTTGTTTCAGAGGAGGACTTTACCTACCCCGAAGGTGGGTTCTATGTTGACATCGACGAGTAGTCTGGGGTTCCCGGGTGGCAGCCTGGGGCAACTAGGAACCAGCAGGCACGGGATTGTTTATCTGTAGGCCTCTTAGGCCATATTTGGATCTTGTTGTTTAGAACAACTTATTTTGCTTCCGCTTGTTGTACTGATGGATTTGTGACCTTGGACTGTAATATTTGCTATCTTTCTCTACTAAGAGTTGAACTATATTATCTTGAGTCGTAGGGTCTGTCATGTGCCAGGTGTTCCGGTGTCTTAGTCTCTTTATTATACTTGAGGGCTATGCTTTGGATATGGCATGATCGAAGGGTTGAGTTGCCGATGATCCATGCCGAGCACGCCTGCCGATGTTTACTCGGCCTGGGAGTGGTAACTCCAGTAACCTTCGATTATGTAGCATGACCACCGACACATAGCATCAATGTATAATTTATGGATTGGGGCATTACAACCACCTAGCGATGGCCGTACGATCCACGCGCACTTTTCTGTACAACCCGGAAAACGTATGTCCGATTCAAAATTTCGTACGACAACTATCTTTCTTCCTGTACGACGACAACAAGCGTGTTCGTACAGGAAGGTCCGACCATCATGCACATCGTTTTCCTATCCTGGGGATAGCACTCGCTTTTTCTTCCTGTACAACACCCTCATGCGACAGTACAACCATGATCGAAATCCTGTACATCCCTATCGTGCGAGATCGTACAGGAAGGTGCGTCTATCATGTACAACTCTTTCCTATCCTGGGGATAGCAACCGCTTTTTCTTCCTGTACAACACCCTTTTTTGGGTCCGTACAAGAAAGTTCGTCTATACTATGCAACCCTTTCCTGACCTGGGGATAGCATTCCCCTATTTCTTCATTCACCCATGGAATTTTTCCTGTACAACCATTTAGCGGTGACCGTACGATCCTCGCGCATTGACATGTACAACCCGAATGAAATATCGCCGAATCAGAGATTCGTACAACCATGATCGAAATCCTGTACAGCCTTATAGTGCGAGAACGTACAGGAAGGTGCGTCTATCATGTACAACTCTTTCCTAACTTGGGGATAGCACCCGTTTTTTCTTCCTGTACAACACCCTTTTTTGGGTCCGTACAAGCAAGATCGTCTATACTGTGCAACTCTTACCTGAGCGGGTGCTGACCTGGGGATAGCATTCCCCTCCTTCTTCGAACACCATTGGAATTTTTCCTGTACAACCACTTAGCGGTGTCCGTACGATCCTCGCACATATGACATGTACAACCCGAATCAAATATCGCAGAATCAAAGATTCGTACAACCATGATCGAAATCCTGTACAACACTTTCGAGCGAGATCGTACAGAAAGGTGCGCCTATCCTGTACAACTCTTTGCTGACCTGGGGTTAGCACCCGCTATTTCTTCCTGTACAACACCCTTATTAGGGTCCGTACAAGCAAGTTCTTCTATACTGTACAATTTTTTCCTGACCTGGGGATAGCATTCGCCTCTTTCTTCGAACAACATTGGAATTTTTCCTGTACAACCACTTAGCGATGGCCGTACGATCCTCGCGCATTGACTTGTACAACCCGAATCAAATATCGCAGAATCAAAGATTCGTACAACCATTATCGAAAACCTGTACAGCCCTATCGTGCGAGATCGTACAGAAAGGTGCGTCTATCCTTTACAACTATTTGCTGACCTGGGGTTAGCACCCGCTATTTCTTCCTGTACAACACCATTATTTGGGTCCGTACAAGCAAGCTATTCTATACTGTACAACTTTTTCCTGACCTGGGGATAGCATTCCCCTCTTTCTTCGAACACCAATAGAATTTTTCCTGTACAACCCCTTAGAGGTGACCGTACGATCCTCGCGCATTGACATGTACAACCCGAATCACATATCGCCGAATCAAAGTTTCGTACAACCATGAACGAAATCCTGTACAGACCTATCATGCGAGATCGTACAGGAAGGAGCGTCTATCCTGTACAACTCTGACCTTACCTTGGGGTCACTGATTAGTGGGGCCTGATAAATTGGGGGACCACCTGACTAAACTAACCACCACCATTTCGCAACCTCTGCCGTCTCTCTCCCACGCAGCGCACAACTCCAGGAGCCGAGCAGTCGAGGTTCATCTGGGACCTCCCTTCCGCATCGCCGCCACCTAGATCTATCCTCCCGCATCGCCGCCGCCTACAACTAGGCAGCACCGCCGCCGAGATAACCAGAGTTTTGGCTCGGTCTCTCGGAACTCGGAGATCCCTGGGAGCAACGCCGCAACGCCACGGGATCAAGCAGTGGGCGCATCAAAATCCACCGCCCGCAACAACTCCGAACAAATTCAAATCGAACCAGCACATCGGAAAGGACGGACTACACAGCAACAAGCAGGAGCAACAATTCAGAGGTTAGTTTTCTTTAACTCATTTGCAACTTTAAATCTCTGCCACTCAAACAAATAAACAAAGCAATGATCTGCTCGCTAGGGTTGGAAGAAATTTTCCACCAATTCTCAACAAGCCAGGAAGAAAAATTAAGGAAATAACCGCCCAAATAGTTTTCAAATAATTTGAAATCCAGGAGATCCTGAAAGTACCACAAGTTGGACAACAATTTCAAGACGGGTTGGACAACACTTATATGATGATTTTTCATATATGTGAAATATTATATACTATGTACAAATAGGAATCTGAGTAATACTTTTCCTGTTTTTAGATTTCGATGTCTAACTGCTGGCTAAACAATGTTGCAGAGCAAATATATGGACCCTAATCGCACAACAGTTAGCGACGAAGATGAGAAAACCATTTCAGTGGAACCACTGAATGTTTTACCTCCGGATAGTTGCAATGACTCAACAGGCCCCAAAAACGAGCCGCATGCATCGATGAGGAGGAGCGGAAGGAAAAGAAAGCCAGAAAAACAAGATACAGAAGCAACTACTGAGAACACACAGGATCAATTGGAACAGAAAACCACAGGGCAAAGAGTCTGGAAAAAGACCAAGAAATATGCTAACCGGAAAGATCTTGGCGAGCGCAGGAGCCCTAGATTTAAAAGTACTGCCAAAAGTACTAATTATGTACACCTGAATCCCTCAGAGGAGGAAGAAGATGAAAGTAGCCAGCAAGAAGATTCTAGAGATAGTAATTTTCAAGGGGGGGGGGGGAAAGAGGATGAAGAGGACACAAGTAGCCAGCAACAAGATTGTAGTGATAGTAGCGATGACAACAATAAGAAGGAAAACAATAACAGCCTAAAGGTACAATAACACTTTACTCTTAATGTGCTGAATAAACTTACAATACTTATTTTATATGGAATTAAATGCTCATAACAAATGCAGGGGAAAAGAGTGAAAGGAGAAAAGAGGAGGGAGGGCAAAAAAACTCAAGAAAAAGGATTCAACGAGGAGAAGAGGAGCAAAAAAGCTGAAAAGAAGTTTGAGAGATACAACTATCAGATGCTCTCTGACAGAGTTCTACAAATGCGTAGATTTGTTGGATGAAGAACGACACATAAGAAGGCTACGGGATGCAGGACTTGGACCATTCCTAGATGGAAAAGTGAAAGAAAACATTGATCGGCAGCTAGCTTATCGAATCATGGAAAAATTAGACCCAGAAACAATGACATTGGACCTCGGAGTACCAAACAAAGTTATACAAATAACTGCATACGCAATCCATCAATTGTTTGGTCTTCCTCATGGCAACAACACAGCACCCAGACCTTCGGACACCGGCAATGACCAGGACTTATTTGACTTGAAGAAAGAGTTGGGATTTAAGAGGAACGACCAAATCAAAATAGATAAACTTAGGAAACTACTTGAGGAGAATGTGAATGATGAAGGGAAGGATGATAAAGTCATAAAAGTTTTTATGCTGCTAATGTGCATGAAGATCATATGTCCAGGAACTTCTGTGCGAGTCTCAAGGGAGGCAACCCTGGTGAAGAACCTGGACTTGAATAATCTGAAAGAAATGGACATCTGTCAGTTGATTGTTGATGAGCTAAAGAGAGCAGCCATAAGCTTCCAGAAAGCAAAGTCAAAAGTAAAGGCAGTACCAGGTTGCGTTGTGGCGCCGTTGCTGATATACTTGGATTGCTGCCTCAAAAGTAACTTATCTGATATGGACAAAAAAACACCCCGCATACACTACTTGGATACAAAAAAGCTTAAGCTGCTTGCAAAAGCAGACAGGGTAACTGAAGGATGTGGCGGTGCAAAATCGTGGGGTTACGGCAACTTACCGGTAAGAGCAAATTTTCAAAATAACTTTCTTGTATCCCGCGCATATATCTGCAGAATTAAAATGATGAACTAAAATTGAAATTATTGATTGCAGTGGAAAGCACCAAACGACATTGTTTACTACCATGCAAAAACTCCAATGAAGATAGTAGCCGAATCTCATGAAGAACAAAGGGCAACCAAAAACCAGTTTCAAAAAGGAAGTCCAAGTTGTTCAAAAGAACAATATGAAGGAAGCAGAAGCAAAAGTCCAAATTATACAGCATTCGAAGAAATTGATTCTTTGATGACTAGGACGTACGAGGTTTCACTAACAATAGATAAATCACATGCGAACGACGAAGAAGAAAATCTGTTTCTACATCACTTGCAGCGGAGTACATTCCATCTCAAAGAATCATATAGAAACTTCAAGAACATCAGGGAAAAACAAGGCAGGAAAGCTTAGGAAAAGAATCAGACGATCGATCCTGATGAAGATAACAGACCCGCACAAGAAGGTTAGCCTTTCTATAATTTTTGACCTTCCTATTATGCAATATCCAGTTACTAGAGATATTATTTTGTATTAGGAAAAAACTTAAAACATTGAACCTCCACTTATAAAATAAACAATCCAGAGACTGAATTGATTCACAAGAATGATGAAGCCTCAGATTATTTGACCAAGAATCAGCCTGCAACGAAGACTAAAACATCAGGTCTGTAAAACAACAATACAAGATTAACATCTCTATTAGAAATATATATTTTTTGGCCTTCAACTCACAAACAATTGATATTGCTTCAGGTCCTGCTGCCAACCAAAGGGAAGAAAAGAGTCCATCACAACAAGGTTGCAATCTATAATATTTTTTTATTTCCTTTTGTTGAAATAAACTCCACTCACCACATATACTCTCCAGGGACAGAAACAACACAGCAGAATGTTGAAACATCGGCTGACTTGCCAGAGGAACAAGCTCCAGAGGCTTCGGAGATGACTAAAACAACAGGTTTGAAAAAACAACAATTTCATGTTAATCTCCTATATTTGAATTTTTCCTGTACAACCACTTAGCGGTGACCGTACGATCCTCGCGCATTGACATGTACAACCCGAATCACATATCGCCGAATCAAAGTTTTGTACAACCATGAACGAAATCCTGTACAGACCTATCATGCGAGATCGTACAGGAAGGAGCGTCTATCCTGTACAACTCTAACCTTACCTTGGGGTCACTAATTAGTGGGGCCTGATAAATTGGGGGTCTCCTATAATTGAATTTTTTTGCTAGCATAAATAAAAAGATCAAATGATAATACCTCAGGACATGTTGACAAACTAAGGGAAGAAGACAGACCAGAACAACAAGGATGCAATCTATAATATTTTTCATTCCTTTTATTACAATAGCCTTCCTTTTATGTTCTAAGATCTCCCAGAAAACTTTGGGGCACTAACAAAAGAGTTAATAATAGACTCCATTGATCACACAGACAATCGAGATTATGAATCAATACAACAGATTGTTGAAAAAACACATGAAATGACCAAGAGACAGACAACACAAACATGTTTATAACAAATTATCTCAGTTATGATGCCAATAATTCAATTCAACTTCTCTGCAATTTTTATGACACATGACACGCCAATTAAGCCAGGAAATTTGATTTTTTTGTTATTTACAATTAAGGTGAACGTTATTTTTTCAGATGAAGACAGCAATCAACAATTTGAAAAAGGCAAAAAGACAATGGAGGAGACAAAATTGAAGAAAAGAGAAGACATGGACCTGCTTATTCATAACGAAAGGATAATTGAGGCCACTATGGAAGAGCAGAACTTGTACTGGCAATACGTAGCTCATGGTCGAAAATTTAAGAATACCAAGGCCATAAACAAAGACACGTAAGACGGACAAGCTTATTTAGAATAAGAAAAAATAATCAAACAATTACAAGCACATACTAAATACATTCTTTTGGCCTAACTTTTGCAGGCAACCTTTTATTGAGATTGGAGAAGCACACTGCTCATACAAGAATTTCAAAGACTCTCTTAGGCCACGCGAGGAACTGAGCTCCGAGGTCATGGATATATGGGCAAAGGATTTCAATAAAATAGAAGGACAGCTGGCTAACAAAAACAAGCTTCTAGTAAAAAATATGCATTCTCATGCTACCTGGCGGTAAGATCTTTAAAGATTACTACACACTTGGGCCTCTCTATCGAATTTTATTAATTTTACAAATTTCGGTAAAATATAACAGATGAAACTGATTGTTGATCCAAAAGAATTCAAGTCCAGCAGTTGTATGGGAGCCTTCAAAAGAATAAATAGAAAATTCAACGTTCTATACGACGACCTCGTAAGATTTGAAAACCTTTACCCAATTTTGTTTACCTTCTCCAGTTGCTGATTTTTAACTATAAGACTGTTTTTTTAATGTTGAAATACAGCTGTTCTTCCCAGTGGTGAAAAACAATCACTGGATTGTTTGTTGCTTCAACCTTCTGCGCCAACAGTTCAACATTTTTGATTCCATGAAGTCAGATTATAAAGCAAGCATCCTGGAAAATGAAGCAATGAATCTGGTAAGAAGACAACAACCTAGAAACAAAATAACTGATATAGAATATCTTACTATGGATAACAAGACAATGTTTTCGATCAAACAGTTCAGGAATTTCTCAACACTTGTCAAAGACTCTGAAATATCTGGAAAAGACTTTGGAAATTTCAAGCACTTCACTCCTAATCACCCAAAGCAAAGAACAATGTAAGTTTACACAGCCAAAAGTTTGATTTTACAACAATAGAGTTGATGGTGAATGTTAATAAATATTTTGAACTTACAAAAACACAGATTTGATTGTGGCTTCTTCTGCATGTTGTTCATGGAATACTATGATTCAAGAGAAGTGGTGGAATACATATTGGAAAGTATTACTCGGTACCGGAAGATTGTTGCAGCTAGACTAATAAAGAACAGGGACAACAAAGTTGACTTAACAGACATTATGGAGAAGCAGTTGAAGTTTGTGTAGGATGAAAGAATTTATTATCTCGTCCAGAGTGTAAGTTAATGTTCAGGATTGATCGAACTGTCACTCTTAGACATTCTGAACAACCTGAAAGGTGTGAAAGTAGAAACCAGTAGGCAAATAACAATCAACCTTAACAGTCACACAGGATGTTCGAAGTCTAGTTTGATTGAGAGATGTCGACTGTAGCGACACGTCTCGCGACTGTAGCGACCCCGAGCTTCCCCCATGGCGGAACCACCTCGGCTTCTGTCCATGGCGCCCCGACTCCGACAGTTATCCCCCGACACGCGGCGACTCAGCAAGTCCATTCCCACTCGTCAAGCCATCCTGTCGTCTCGGCTTCTCCGCAGGCAATCTCTGGGCGTTTCTGGAGGAAATCGACACTGGAGCAGGAAGTAGATGGAGATGGGGGGATGGGCGGCGGCGCTTGCAACAGGGGAGGCGGTCTCGGAGCGGGCACGGCGGGCGCTGGAGCGGGAGTGGCGGGCCGCAGACCTGCAGAAGGCCAGTTCTATGGCGGTGCATGGCAGTTGGGGGACAGCGGGTACCCGTGCGCCGCGAAGGGCGGCGGCGAGATTTGCGGAGAGGAAGTCGACAACGTCAGCCTCGACATCGATCCTTGGTAGGAGATACAAGGTATCGCTCCGGATGATACTCAAACAGGCTTGGATTACGCATGCACTGCGAAGAGGAGTTCCCCAGAGATTCCGCTTTCGACCAGCGCGGCGTTTCGGATCCATGCGCAGGATCATCAGAAAGCAGAGGAAGACGGAGGGAGTTTTGAACTTGGGACCTCCAGTGGTGGAGCTCCTAGAGACAGAGGTGGAGTCAGCAATGGTGCTCGAGGACTTCAGAATGGCGACAATTCAGAATCTGGATCACCTCTGGCGGCGTTGAATCTGTGCGAATTGAAGAACCTGTGACGGAATGCCTAGGTTGGGATTTCTGTTGTGAACAGCCGATTGCAGGAGGAAGGCGGTCGGGAAAACCCCAACACCATGGATGGGTTCAGAAGCAGGACCGGAGCTTGCGGCGGCTTTTGTGGGAGAACCAGCGGGGTCGGGGAGTCAGTCGCACAGAGGCTTTGACACTCGCAGTGGAGGATTGCCCGGTGAAGAAAAGACCTAGGCAGATGGCAAAGTTCATTGGCAGTGCAGCATCGGGTTTGGTGATCTATCATGTGGAATGCCCTGAGAAGGTTGTCCATCCAGTAGCTTCTAACAAGAATTGCGGAGTGGTGATAATTAACTTTGAAGTTTTAGCATCTAAGTGGCTGTGTAACACCAGGTTCTTTCATCTAAACATAGCTAGTGCTGCTGTTTTAGGGAGTGTTTGGCTAAATAGAAAGAACCACCAGGAGGAAGACTGGAACTCTTGGCAACATTGCTGATCGCAAAGCTCAAAGCACCCCTGGAGCTGGAACCGGGCTGAGGTGCACAGACTTCAGCTGGATCAGTACATGGTCGACAACGGCGACATCGGCTTTTGCTGGCCGTGCTTCGATGGAGTACCTGAAGATGCACCCGGAGGAGGCTGATGCGATTCACGTGGTCATCTGAAAGGGTCGTGACTCCCTGAGAGTGGAAAAGAAGCCGGAGGTGCTTCCTTTTGGAGTTTTGCATAAGTTGTAAATAAGCCATGTGGCTTAAACTAACTAGAGGGTGGTTTTGTTTTGGGAGCTGGTGGTCGCCGTAATCCTTTAGCTGGAGCCGAGACAAATGTTGGGGGAGGGAGCATCGTAGGTGCTCGTTTTTGTCGTCCTGTCTAGTTTTAGTAGCTGCTCGTCTTTCTTTTAGCTTGCAAACTTGTGTTACCTCTTCGTACTTGCCTTTTCGGCATGTTTTGTCCAGTGATCGGTTTCGTTTAATATAAATGGAACCGAGAAGGGCCCCCCTGTATTTCTAAAAAAGTTGACTTAACAGACATTATGGAGAAGCAGTTGAAGTTTGTGTAGGATGAAAGAATTTATTATCTCGTCCAGAGTGTAAGTTAATGTTCAGGATTGATCGAACTGTCACTCTTAGACATTCTGAACAACCTGAAATTAGAACATTCTGAACATTCTGGTGTGAAAGTAGAAACCAGTAGGCAAATAACAATCAACTATGAAAATTTGGCTGTACTACTAGTAGATAACACTATATACCGAGGCGTAGCCGAGCCGTAGATGCCGAGGCGTAGCCGAGCCGTAGATGCCGAGGCGAAGCCGAGCCGTAGCACACGCTACAACAAATGCGCGCAACGACCAATGCCCCCCTTTCAAAATATTATTATAAGATAACGAGGCGAAGCCGAGCCGTCATTGGCGAGGCGTAGCCGAGCCGTAGATGCCGAGGCAAAGCCGAGCCGTAGCACACGCTACGACAAATGCGCGCAACGACCAATGCCCCCCTTTCAAGATATTATTAAAAGAAAACGAGGCGAAGCCGAGCCGTCATTTGCGAGGCGAAGCCGAGCCGTAGCACACGCTACGACCAATGAGAGTAACGACATTTTTAAAAAATATATTATATTTATATTATTTATTTTTATTAAAAGTTTCATCATATTTTGATTGAAAGTTGATACCTCCCTCCCATAACTACCCCTGAAATCTCCCTGCCCGAAAATTACAAAGGAAAAATAACAAATGTGAAAGTTAGTAACTACATTGGTTTAACTCTGTTCCTGAAAAAGGGAAAAAGGAAATTGGTTGTACAAGAAGGGCAAAACAGGTTGTACAAAATTGCGGAGTGCACTGGGTTCGAACAGAATTGTTATCGGGTCTGGATTGCGGAGTGCGCCCGCTTCGCGAGAAAAGAGAAAAGGGGAAAAACCCGCTTGCCTCCGGATTAGCTCCGCGCGCACCACGTGTCGCGAGCGGAGCGCGCCCGCGCGCCCACGTTTCCCTTTGCGAAGACAACCCTTTCCCTAGTCCAACCCAAATGAACGAGTTTGTTGGTTGGTTAACAAACTCCAAGACTCCAACATGCCCGCTAGTTGGGCCCAATTGCCTTCGTTAGATTAGGATAATAAAGACGGCAACTAAAAAAACAAGGTGAGACAGCAGTACAGTGTATTATAAGGCCGTCACATCAACATGAATAAATTATCATGGTCTCTAAATGTGTAAAATTGCGAAATAAAAAATAGATTGTAATTCAACGATTAAAAAATCATTTTTCATAATGATTTTAGCCAACCCCGATGCACCCATTTCTGAAGTCACAAAATACAACATCTTGGGTTGGTGATGTTTCTTCCACATTGGTGTTGAATATTCATTTTTCTCCGATTATATGATTTTTGCATAAATACCTATCAATCAACTATTTTCACCATAGTCTTACAAGACAAGACTATCGTGAGCTGCTATACCCAATCCTCGGTTGGCCATCAGGGACCTAGTGGGGTTTCGGGTATCACTCCATGATGGATCCTCTTGTGTTAGTCACAAGGACTTCCCGAATCAAATAGTTCTTTGCTTGATCACAAAGATCAAAGATATCCCAGGCACAATGGGGGTGGCATAGCTCCTACTAGACCACCACCCATAATGTTATTTCCAACCATATTTTGGTTTCTATTTGCAACAGAAAATCACCCTCGGTGTATTGATGAGGCAACCGAGCTTTTTCCCTTGTTTCTGAACTTGGGCACAAAACCAAGTTTCTTTTAGTAAATATTTCCCTTTTCTTTCTCAAATCATTGAAAAAAATCTCGCCTTGGATCAAATCATTAGATTAAACCTCTTCTAGTTGATTTTTCAACTAAGCATTTTCCTCACCTAAAGGTAGGGGTGAAAACGGAGCTGATACGGTCGAATAGTAATGAAACCATGTTCGCAGCTGTATTTTTTGGAATCGGAGTTGGTGCGATAGTGTGCGGATACAAATACGGAATCGGAACCTCCCGGTTACGTGAAAAAGGACCGAATATGGGACGGATAAGGTTCGGTTGTGGATAATATTTTCTCCGATGGCGCTTAAGAAATAGGACTGCCATGTAACACATTTATAACCTAAATATGCACAAAGACAATAACTCATTATGCAAAGTAATACCATATAGAGTTACAATGACTGATAACATAACCACTTTTACATGTTACTAGGTCTATGGTTGGAGTTGGAGGTATTGGATCCCGGGTATTTACTGGATAGTCGTCGTCGGATATTTATACGGATGTATACTAATAAAACCACGTCCTTTTCCGTATCTATGAATTACTGTCCGTATCCGTGATCGTATTCAGCAACTATCCGATCAAATCCGTATTTTCCTTTTGTAAGCCTCCGATCGGTCGGTCGGTTGGAAATAATTTGTTTCGTTTCCACCCCTACCTAAGAGTGCTTCATTAAAATAAGAGATAGCAGTACGAGCATAAACACATTAATAATACTAGAGAAGGCATAAAACATTAATAATACTAGAGAAGCCGGTAGAGGACCTCAATTTAAATCATGGGATTAAGTAAGTTTGATGAGTTCATGTTGAGATTGCCACCACGACTTATTTTACCAATCTAACCCGCATGCCGAACATTTGGGCCCATCCACAAGAACTCATTGGACATATAAGGGCATCTACAACTACAAACTTGTGACATCAATTGGTTCGTTGTTGATGTCAAGTGGAGAATTAAACGTACTCTTAGTATAAATGCCTATGTTCGAGGGGAGTATCAATACTTGAGATTTAAAGATCAGATGGAAGTTATTCTTTTCGGGGCGTCATGAAAGTCGGAAACAAAATCACAAAATGTTACAAGACAAGAAATTTTATTCTCATGATTTCTTAATTAATCATCTCTGCTAAAAGAATGTATACTGTTTGTGTAGATTTACAGGCTGTAACAAACAATTACAGAAAGAATGCAGTTCCTACATTAGCTATGTATATTTATGTACGAGTGCGTAAGCAGTTCCCATTTAATTTCTTTACAGAAGTGAACCATTTGTCTTGTTTGCCGTGTCAATAGGGCAGGACTCCAGTATGTCACATGACGACTACACCATCTTTTCGAATTTGTCAAGTTTCTTCACTCTTCGGAGAGATGATATCAATAATGCCAAGAAAACGCCTGCAAGTTCAGTTGAGAGCAAGAATTAGACCAATCAAGAAAAGGACATGTGGAAAACACCAGTAGCATGTGAAGATGAAAACAAGTAACATATAATGTTCAAGAGAAAATTTGGTGTCATTATACGGAGAATTAGGTGGATCAATTTTTCAGGGAACAAACAAGAAACGCCTACCTGCGCCGACATAAGACCCATTTGCGACCATTTGGTTTCCTTGACTACCCATGGTGACCCCAATATTCAAGAGAGTGCCACTCATGGCTGTATACATGGTCGCCATCTGAAGTATATTAGCTTTACGAGCAGCTCGTTCGGACTGCAAATGTCATGAAGTTTCAGGTTAACATTCGGATTCAGGCCAAGTCAAGAAATAAGTTATTCCAAATTATTAAGAATACAACATCTGGTTTAGTGCTTATCATTAACTCCATAACTTATGGTTTTAGTTGGCAGAAAGTTCAGTTGGGAATAAATATGCTAGACAGAAGTGGAGTCATTAACAGAAACATACCTCAAGTACTCTGACCCTGAGTTTCAGATCACCTGACTCAAGTTGCCCTACAAAATCCTCAATCCGTTGGATTCTGTAGGGCATTGAGATGGTAGAATCACGGGCCTGTATATACGAAGATATCGTCAGTGATATGTGCAAAAATTAGTAGTGTAGAAACAGTGGTAAATGAAAAACCATATCCATCAAAGATTTATGCTCTTACATCATTTGCTTGCTTTCTTATCTCCTGGACTAGTTCAGGTCCAACTCGTCGCCTCGTTTTCAAGTCTAGTAGTTCCTGTAGTTCAAATAGAATTAGGATGACATGCACAGGTACAAGTTAAGAAGATAAGATTTTCTACTGCTACGAGGAAAATGAAAGAGAACATAGTGGATGGAGGGGCAATGAGAGGTGGACAATAATCCTGACCTGAGCATATGGTGCAGCAACTTTGACAAAAGAAAAATCAGGATCCAATATGTATCCAATGCCTGCAAAATATGATTATACCAACATAATTATTCAACGGCAAATAATTGAAGTATAATAGATAGTAAATAGGTAAAAAATTATGGCATTAATCCCACAGATAAGAAGTAATACAGAAAATGTGAGTATTTATAGGCCTGGAGCCATCCTCAAGATTTAAGCGTAATTTCACTCAGCTTGGCATTCCATGGAAACCTTCAGTTCTACGTTTCTCCCACAATATCAAATATTTAGAGCTGGGCGTAGAGGTTAGAAAAAACACTGATGGAAAATATTGCATCTGCTGGGTGCAGTCCACCCGATACATAAACTCTGAAACAATCCGAAATTGTTTGTGTTCATCTTATTGTATCCTGTAAAATTTGCGAAGAATATGTCTATTTGTGTTATGCCAAATTTTATCCAGTTACAACCTGTTTTAGAGAGAACTAGGCTGTGGCCTAGTGGCAACGGGCTTGCAGTGGCAACCCTGCGTCCAGGGTTCAACTCCCAACGGTAGCGAATTCTTGTGCCTCACCTGGGTGGCTGCTACCTATACAATAAAAAGTCTTGGGTGCTACTGTCCATGGATCTTTTTTTTTACAACCTGTTTTAGACAGCCATCCCTTCTCTGTTTTGATGAACAGGACGCAAATTGACAAATTTTGGTTCACACTCCATCCAACAATGTATTTGACGAAAAGTTTCAAATTTTATGTTATCTAATAAGCATGCCTTTTATTTCATCAAATCAGCTGGGTGCATGCATGCCGAGATGCACAAAGTCTAGCCTCAACCACAAACAACAAAACAAAACATGCCACCCCTTTTGCCGCAGCTGCATATATGTGATTTACTATAAAGAACCAATAACCTTCAGTTGATGAGAAGATTCTTCAAAACGGAAATAAAATACGTTTTTCAACTTAGTCCATTGCATTCTTTTAGCAACAGGGAGATTCATTTTCCATTATTTAGAACATACAGTTAACAGATCAGGAACATTTTGCAAGAGTTAACAGATCAGGAACATTTTGCAACAGTTAAGAGAAAATACTGACTACAAAACCATAAAGTCATTGTGTTCATCCATAAAAATGCTGAAAAAATCAAAAGTGATATTATCGAAAGCAATGCATTGGTGGATGCTGTAATTATTTCAGGAGATAAGAGAATGGAGAACCTTCAAGAGTTGAAAATGCTCTTATGACGAATGTAAATGTGGAAGGAAAACGGAAAGGTTGATCTTGCGCAATTGCAAACAAATCCTGGAAAGGTTAAATACAGAAGGATTAACTTCAACATATTTGTTGCATACATTCAAGCTAATTCTTGCAAAATTGTAAGGTAAGATTACCTCTCCAATTGCAGCTAGAGTCTGTTGTTGATCTGGTGACTGGCTTAACAGATTGTCCAAGAAATACTGTACGGACCTTCTTACCTGCATATAACAAAAGGGGGCAAAAAAAATGTTAAATGTTATTCATCAATGACTTATCCGCCCAAGAAATAGCATATGCTACAAACCGGTGACAGGTCTCCTGTTGGCTGAAGAGCTTCCAGATCAATTAGAGCTTTTATAACCTGCAAGACAGAGCTGACTGAGAGAAAGAAGAGATGAACTGCCCAAGACATGAGCATCTTAAATTTCTCAAGACCATGTAAGGCAAAATGTTAGGTAACACTTGTGTGAAGATAAGAAGATACTACCTTATTTGCATCCTTCTCATAAACAGCATAGAACAAGCCAAGTAATCTATCTCGAGTGAATGATTTGATTTCACCCATCATTCCAAAATCGTAATAAATTAGAGAGCCATCCTTGTCTATAGCAAGGTTTCCAGGATGAGGATCAGCATGGAAGAAACCGGTCTTCAGGATCTGTATTTCACATAGAATGGGAACCTCAGAGCTAAATTACGTTTACATGCAAAACAAATGCTCTAATAAATTTAGAAAGTACATAGAAATATAATTTAAAAAATATACGAAAACAAGAGTTTCAAGATTAAGCGAGTGAAAGTTGTGTAGTCTTAAGCATCTATTAAGACAAAAAAAAACAGCCAAGTGTACAATTGTACATGATCCAGGAACATTATAGAAATCATCTAGACATACAAAGAACTTCTTGAAACTATAAAGACAGTGCACGTTTTGATATGAGTCGATATGTGTGATAAAAGAACAGATACCATCAAACTAATGTTGGTTCTACAAGCGGATGGCGCAGCAGCCTGCAGTTTTACCGCCGCTGACACGTGGTGGGCAGCAGTCGAGGACGGCGGCGCCGTGGTGACCGACGCCGTGGTCGCGGCCAAGCGCGGCAGCGATGGCTGTGCGGGGGTCGGCGCCGGCGGCGACCGCTTGTGTTGCGACGCCCAAGCCGCCATCGCATCGATCTTCTCCCAGACTGGATGTCGGGGTGGGGCAAACGGCGCGGCCGTCGGTGGCGGGGCGAAACCCCCTGGGCCGCCGAAGGTGGGAGCGACCTGCTGGACCGTCGGCTGTGCTGCCGCCTCGGTGTAGATGGGCGGGCCGTCGAGCCAGGCAGGCAGCGGCGAGGGCGATGCTGGCCACTGGACGGTGGAGCGCCCGTTGCTGGCGACTGCTGCCGCCGGTGGCTGATCGGCGGGCGCGGGCGGCCCGATCGGCGGGGGCGGGTGCTGGCCCGCTCTCATCTCGGCGAAGTCGAGGCGGAGGGCGCGGAGGCTGTCGGCGATGTCCATCAGCGCCGCGGGCAGGAGGGCGAGGACCGTCGTAGGGGCGGCGGCGGCGGCCTGGATGGCAGCGGCGATGGCGGCTCCCTGGGCGCCGGTGACGGCGGCGGTTTCCCGCGGCGCGGATGTGCCGAGCATGGCGGTGGTGTCGGCGGCGGAGGTGGTGTCGATGTTGGGGCTGTTGGAACCCATGAGACCTAGGCAATCTGATACCAGATGTTATGGTTGCTAGGGTTTGAGGGGGAAGGGAGAGAGAGCTGCGAGGGCGCGCTTGATCGCCGGCCGCGGGGATCCTGTCCCACGGCCGGGCAAGAGGGAGGGTTTTCCTCTGAATTCTTGCTTCATTAGATTGATACATCTCCCCTCCTTATATAGAGGGGTTTCCTTGACTCCCAAGCAAGGCTTACTTGACCCCTAAGTAAACCCTTAAGACTAATGGGCCCAGGCCCATTACTTACTCTAACAGAGCAAGGCTTTCAGGAGACTGCTTCAACACGCTAGACCCCCCTGGCAGTGCACCTAGTTGCTTAGCCTAGGATCTCCTTCTTTGTTTTGATTGATTTTGTAGGTTAGCTCTGGTTTAGTTTACCTTGGCCTCTCATTTAAGCAAACAAAAATAGTTGATAAGATCACCAGAATTCTCTTGAACCAGCCAGTTAATAGCCAAACTCCACAGTTAACAACAATTCTTCAACTCAAAACAAGCCCAATTTCAAAACATGATCCTTACATGCTTTGATAACATTTAATGGGTAACAAATAGGGGCATGTACAAAGCACTAGCCCAACAATGAATTAACAAAAGTATCCTACGAAAATTCTAAGAAGAGTGAATTTCCTGAACTCACTTAGATGTTATCGTAACAAAAAAAATGGTGTAAAATATCACAACCAAAGTTAGATTTCAGCAAACATAACTAGCATACTAAGAATATACCTGGATTAGGTAAGATTCTATTGAGCGAGATGCAATCAGGGAACGACTGTATCCCCGACTGTCTAGCACCGCCAAGTTGTTTATTTTAATACCTACATAAATGAAAAAAAAATAGATAAGTTATAATACAATGGTTGAAGGTTAAAAGGTTGTAGAACTGTTTTTGGAGTAGTATTGGAAAAGCAGTTAAAATTAAATTGAAAAGACAATCACCCTAGAATGTGCCAGATCTTTGTTGTATAAATGAAAAGGCTACAGAGAGACAAAAAATATGTTTTGCAGCAGAACTTGAACCACAAAGTAATCTCACGAACTTGACATGTACAAATATACATGATCATACTTGGCAAAGAGAACTGATGATGTGGATTTATTGAACATGTATAGACAGAGGGTTGAACATTTATAAACAGTAACTGGTATAGCCATAGAGGAAGTAACTGAAAGTGGAGGTAATATATATAAGAATAAAAGAAACTTTATGGTACTTAAAAAAGGGATAACCATTGTGAAGTACAAACTATCTAAATGAAACAAAAACAATTCAGGCTATTTTCTACTACAAGAATAATTAGCACGTACCAGGGGCATATTCCAATGTTAACACCTTTTCAGTAGTGTAATCCCACATGATATTCTACAGAAGCAGGATAATGAGAAGTCATTTTAAACTTTGAAGCAAGAATAAGCAAAAATTGAGGGTTTGCTCCAGTACTTCACTTTAATTAAAGTTTACACATCTTTATGCAGAATTGCTGATTGAATGCAAGTAAAATCATCAATTATACTCCCTCCGTTCCACCATATAAGATGTTTTAGGTGTAACACATGTTGTTTAGATTCGGACTAAAATGAGTGCACATGTACACTAAAACATGTCTACATAAATGTTTGTACATATGAATGTGAAAAATGTCTAAAACATCTTACATTGTGGAACGGAGGGAGTAATTTAAAAGGGTACTACATGGTATGTACAAGAAAATATCTGGTCCTGACCAGACCGTTACTGCTTGTGCCAGACCCATAATTACAATTTAAAAAGGGTACAGCAGGGTTTGTCCAAGAGAACATCTGGTCCTGACTGATAAATGGCAACAAGCTGCATGCAGAGCAGGACTGCAAATCCGGCTGAGAGCAGGCAGGTTGCTGAAAGAGGATGTCTGACAGAGCACCAGACTGGTCACTGCATGGTACACACTCAAAGGATCCCCAATGGGGAATTTTTCCAGTTTTTAATCTAATTAATTATTGTAAGTAGGTCTATATGTCTTTGGATATCTTCAGAGTGGAGTACTGAAACAAAACCCCAAAAGACCTGCATTTCAGGTCCAAGAGACGTACCGGCACGCGAACCCACTTTATATTTCTGAAATCTCGACGAAATCTGTCTGCATTCTTTCCTTCATTGATGTAATCAATTTCTTCATACAAAATTCTAAAATCACAGAAATCAGGGTGGTCAATTTCTGTTCGTAAACTCAATTGACAGCAAAATATATCAAAGCTAGAAATTGTCAGATCTCTGTTATTGAACACACAGATGATCACTACCGTTATTGCAATGTATTCTCTGTTTTCCTAATCCGAGATGTTTCATGTATGATGTATCAGTCATAGTGCTGCTGATCATCTTCTCTTACAAGTTAGTGAATGCCACTTTATAAGGTACTACAATACTACCAAACCGTAATATTACAAATTGCATATTATTTTGTCAACCTATGAGTTACTTACAAGGATAAATGGCCATATGGACATGATGTAATTACAGGTGCGAGATAAAATGGTAGAGAAATAGCCATTTCACTAACCAACAAAAATGGGCAAGAAATGTTCAGGATTGAACAAGGACTGCCTTATAATAAGCATTGTATCAATAGATGAATTAGATAAGGTCCATCATGAATAATACATATTAAACATCCAATACATTCACGTATGCTTACTTTGAACATTCATCATAAATACCAATCCAGTCCCTTGAAGGGCCTCCAAATTTTTCACTTCTCTGGAAATACTCAGCTACTAGCTTTAAATTCCCTAGAGGAAATCAAAGAATATGTTTTAATATGATTAGCGCCAATAAGAATATATAGATCAGTTAATATACTACAGTTTGGATAAAGTATACAGAGAAAAAAACAGTGTCATAATAATTTATGGACGTAAGAAGAAAAGAGGAAAATAGAAACAAAAGCGCTAAATGTCACCTATTTCTATTGTATAAAAGGAAAAATACCCATCAAATTTACTGGAGGTCTGCAACTAAACAGAAATAGCAATCACTATAGTTTTCCAGAATAAAAGAACATGTCACTTCAAGTACAGGCTGTTCAGTTTGTTCAAATAAGCAATAGTTTTTTATTTAAGAACACCAACAGAATATATGTCTCTTACTTAAGTCAATATCAAAAAGTTTCCTGAGCCCTGGTCGCTGAACTTTCACTGCAACTCTCTCTCCATTATGAAGCACTGCACGATGTACCTGAAGAATGATATCACGGGAATTTGTAAGTACAGTTTGAAGAAAATTGGCATAAAGATCATCAAGGTCAACATTAGACAAATATGGGCTGTTAATGTCAGTGGCATTAACAGATGAGAAGTGGAACAAATTATAATAAAACATTCAACATATAAAAAGTGAAAACAACGTAAGATAATTTAATTGTTTCCCTAAGACAAAAGAAAATAATACCATAAAATTAGAAATCAGATATTCCTTTTGCACATGTTACTTACTACAAAGCTAAATAATTGAACAAAGAGATTATTATTATTAGAAAGTGAAATATCCAAGAAAATAATGGCATAGTACAACACTGCCTGAATAGGCACTGGCTTGGAACAATGTATATGCCGGAAAATGTTTGAACTAAGCACCTGACCAAGACTAGCAGCAGCTATCGGGCGATCCTCAAATTCTTTGAACACAACATCAACTGAACAACCCATTTCCTTCTCTATGAAAGCCTTTGCCTTCTCAGGAGAAAATGCAGGTACTCTGTCCTGATTAATAATAAAAAAGAAAGCAGTTCATAAAAAACAACCGTAAAACAGGAATAATCCTATTTCTATTTTACGAGAAAAAAATAATACGAGTTTAATAGAAGACAAAGATATAGAGTTGAAACTTCACCAAAATTTTGGCTACTCAAGGAATAAATACCTGCAACTTTGCAAGCTCATCAACGAATTCCTTTGGAAACAAATCAGATCTTGTGGATGATAGCTGTCCAAGCTTGATGAAAGTTGGGCCAAGCTGCAATACTTGCTCTCTTAACCATGAAGCAGTATTTCTCCTCCGGATTTTCTGAGATTTCAAAGGCCATTTAGTCAACATGTGCAGTAAAACAAGAATACTTTCATAGAGCAACTAAAGCTGATGTGATCCAACATATATTCGAACCATTACTAAAGGAGAATGATCACGTGCTAACACAGGACATTAATTCTACCTTCACATAGAAATTGTACCTGATTTTCCTCTGAGAATCCACCTGCATAGGCCCACTTTGCATTGTCGAATAAAATGCGTATTCTAAGAGAAAACACGAAAGACCAGATATCGATACTCCTCTGCACAGAGTTGTAGTTAGCTTTTGCCCAACTAAATCCCTCATCTGAGGGCAAAACCTTGAGCTCCTCTTCAAAGGGATCATCTCTAGCACTCATATGCTTCTGGGTCTGAACTAAAGCTGACATCTTGCTGCCATTTACCAAACTAGTCCCAGAAACAGAACCATAATTGGCTGATTTGGTCAAACCGTTGACAACACCATTCGTAGCACCGTTAATGACCGCCTTGGTCGAGCCATTGACAGAACCGTTCAGAGAACCATTAACTGTATCTGTTCTTGCACGGGCACCACCCTTGTTCCTCACCAATTCGGTTGTCGGGACCATCTTTCTGGACCGGCCATTGGTAGTATATTTCTCGGATTCTGTGGACCGAGCTTCTGCTCGAAACATTGAAGATCTCTTAGCCAAGGAAGAGTCATTTCCATACCTTGGTAGCTTCACACTGCATATTGATGCTGAAAAGCTAAGATCAGCCACCATCATCGCCATGGATAATCAAAAGCTACCCCCTGTCAGTATACTTTCCCGTTAGCATCAATTGCACAAACAAATACAGAAACACAGTGGAACAAAAGTACAGGGTAGAGATACAAAATGATTTCTCGTTTTCTAAGAAATCAAGTAAGGGCTAGGCTACACAAGTTCCACGTGGCTACTTATCGGCTACATATTCAGTAAATGTTCAGGATTGGAACGAATATTTACATAATGTCCCGAATGGATCGGCCAAGAAATTCACGAGTAGCATAAACAAGAAGGTTAAAACCATATTGAGGTTCCTGATCGTTCTAATGGCCAAATTCTCACAAATTATGAATTTCGTCCAACAGGACTTGCTGAACATTGCTAAAAAAAAGGTACTGCCTGAACATCTATGAAGAAGAGATTCATCAAGCTTGTTCTTTCAGACCAACATAAAGAGAACCCCCCCAAGGCTACCAGCCATCACAAAACTACACCTTTGCCGAAGCAATTCCATCCAAGATGCTTCTAACAGCGGAATGACAAACAGATTCCAAGAAAAAATTACTGTAGAAGAAACAACGAAAGATTTGGCAGAGCTGAAATGAGTGGATGCGGGGGAGTGGGAGTTTCGCAAGCAAGGGTTACCTCACGTGGGCTTCTGATTTGTTGGGGGGCCTGGAGAAGAGAGGACTGCAGGGGAGACAGGGAGGGAGAGGCCGGGTTCCCGGTGACTTCTCTGATTCGCAACTGCTTCAGCTGGTTTGGCTGGGAAGAGGACAGCACACCCCGTCCGTCCGTCCACAAGGAAGTGGAGAGGAAAATGAGGCGCACGGGGAGGGAGGATTTTTATACCTTTTCACAGATCGCGGTGGCTAGTGACATTTTCAGGTAGACCCCTCTAATTGCAAATTATTGTACAAAATATTTCAGTAGTTTTTTTGTTCTTGAAACAAGCCAAAAGATTTACCATTTTCATTGATTATTAAAGAGAAATTTAGAGGTGTTACAAACCGAAGGGCTCGATAGAAGCCCGGCCCCAAATGGAGAAAGGCTACTCTCACGACATCAAAATACTCAAGACTTTAGCCCCAGCAAAAGACCACAAGTGAGTCCCTTCTTGCAAGAACACGCGCGAGCATCGCATGTTTATATATTAAGACAAAGAGTGAAAATTACAAGATTTTTATGTCTTGACCTAACCACAGACGGCTTGTCAGGACTCCACAACACCCCATGAGGAACACTATGTGACTCCTCTCAAAATTCCACCTAAACCTGCCTTCGCCCACAAGACTTCTTAAGTTCACTCACAATCATCGCTAAAGTGGAGAATTGGCTACGAAAGACACGAGCACCCATTTTTTTTCCAAAAATTAATTTGGGCATGGCCGATCAGTGTAGTTTCTTTACTTCACATACAAAAGATGAATGAGCTGGGTTAAGTTTCAAATGCATATTCCTAAAAATTTCACCATTCTGTTAAAGTGGATACATCGTCCAATAATGAAACGATACTTGTACCTTGCATTGAGTAGTCTCAAAACTTGTACTGTATGTGTTTTACATAAAAACACAAGAAGCAGATATCACAACGGGGAAGCTATCGTAGTAGTATCATATTCTCGACCAGAGCCGGACGTGCAGCTTGGAGGCTAGCAGGGTAGCCAAGTGGAGGACGACACTGGATGAGCAGCAACCGGAGGTGGAACGAGCAAAAACGTGGCTAAACGGAGCACTGCGCTGCACTCTCGCTCGACGGCAAGCGTACGTGGGGCTGCGGAACTGCCGTCGCGCGCATGACGACGCCGCCACCGAGTGGTAGAGAAGAGCGCCGCGTCCCGTTTCGTCGACGGCGGTGGTCTAGTCCTGCTTCCTCTTTCATTTTCCCGTGAAATGTTGCCTTCAGTCTTCTTCTTTTTTTACGGGAATTACGAGAACCTTTATTCAACGAACAGCGTTCTTGGATCATCAGCCAACAGGCTGGTCACCAAGACGCTAGGGGCAGTCGAGCCAACTGTCCGTCACCCGCAGCGAGCAAGCATGCTTTGTACATAGATGGGTCGGCAGATTAGCAGTATAGCAAAACTTTTAAAAGAAACAACTAACTCTCCAATCTCTAAAAGTACGGGAGCAATCACCATACTTGGGCAAAGCCATCGAGACTATATCCATCACCAGGAAGAAGAGAAGCCGCAGAAAGATTCTAAATATGACAAGTCCCCCATGGATTCGATAATAAGGAATAGGTTTAAGCCTTTATCCGCTTTTAGGGATTCATTTACAATTTCTAATCACCGAACGTGAATTACTCCTAGTGTTCCAGAGGTTTACCATCTCCAGGCAATCTGTCTCCAATGTCACTTGCTGGAATCCACGGAGTTTTGCAAAGATGACTCCTTCCCATAGCGACAAGGTTTCTACAATCAGAGGATCAGTCACGCCCGACAACGGTTTGCTTGCTCCCAGTAAAGAACACGAAGACCGCACTACACGTCCTGCCTCTCCCGATCTAGAAATGACCGTGATCGACACCATCACAATTGATCTTCACCCAGCCATCATCAGGTGGCCGCCAACCATAGCATGGCACCGTCTGAGTATGCGGCCTTGGCAGTTCCAGAATAGGCAGCTCTTCTCGAACTCGACGCACAGAGAAAACTTGGATCAAAATGCTCCTCGCCATGTTGCCTTCAGTCTGGCGAGGCGGAATGTACTCGTATTTCGTATCTTTCCTAAAACTAAGCTCTCTAGAAATAGAGCCTTCTCCTTCTCCAACATGTCCATATCATGGTGGACCTCACTCATATTTTAATTTATATTTAATTATAGTTCAGAATTTTAAATTTAGTTTAATAAATATTCTATTAGATATATTATATATGCATATGTTTGTACTTATCTACTAATTTTTTGTGAAATAAGAAAAGATTTCTATCTTAAAAACAAACAAAAATAGCTTCATTTTCCCTCAAAATTTCTTTTTATGTAGACAAAAATACAAAAAAATTCTAGACTTTGTAGAATATGTGCACGTAGTGGTATGTTTTATTTCAAAAAATTGAAAACTAACCATGTCATTTCAGTTTTTTAGAAACGACATGTGATGAGTTCGGAGCTATCAAAGAGATATCCGATAACCCTCTCTCTTATCTCTGCCTAGCGTTTAACGTAGCGCCATGCCGCTTGTGCTATACGACACCGTTCTCTCCCTCCGCCTCACTCGAGTCGTATTGTACCGAAAACTACCGTCCCTACGTAAAGTTTGTTTTTCTCTTCACACACACCTCTACACAAAGTTTGCCCTTCCCTCCACACACCTCTGGCTTCGTCAAGCACTTGGGACTACATGACACCTCATCCCTGATTCCACGTGACACCTTTTCTCTCCCTCCGCCTGTCTCGAGTCGTATTGTATCGAAAATACACCATTGATCTGACTTCGACGATCCTCATAGTAGTTGCACGCGAACACTCATGTCGCCTCCCACACCGGCCACCGCTATCACCGTTGCTATTAGTAGTGGTTGACTCTCCAATCCTAATGTCGGCACTCAAGTACATTGATAACTTGCATGCTACGTGCGCTCATACTATATGTCAAAAGAAGTGTATTTCTACAATTCAATATATAATGGTTGGTGGTATTCATACCATTTAATTTTTTATAATTTATTTTATACAATCAAGATCTAATGCACATATTAATATTGCATGTAAATAGTTTAATCTCTTATTTCGCTCTATATTTTTATGAATTATTTAGTATTCATTGGTCAAATGTTCCTCTGTTTTTTTATATAATACCGGCCGTATTCGATGCAATTTATTTAAATATGTTAGCAATTTATTTAAATATGTTAGGACATAATTATGTCAACTATTATTAATTTTGGGATAATTTACGTCGAAAAATATACTTAATTTCATTATACTAAAATCAATTACTATCACTATATGATCTCGATGTCTAATTTGTCTCTTTGAGTTTTCAATGTTCATCATACAATGTTTCTAGATTCTTGGAAATTGGATCAAACCATTATAGAACCATGTACACAATTTAAATTTCATGACATTACAACTAAATAAGTATGTCCTTTCTCTACTTCCATGTAGTGATCAAGTTGTACTATTTTTTCATCATTAATATTATTTTATAAGTATGTTTCATTTAAAAAAAATTACTATCATCGATTCATATTAGATGGACGCGTTGCCGCGCGTCTTTTAGGTACTAATTGGCATGGATATTATACTTCAGCCTGTCTCCGTAAGCAGTAGGCATTACTGCAGGTAATCGATCCCGGCTGCCTGCCCTCTCTTGGATCGATCCCTATGCTGGCTGTGAAATTGATTGCCGGTTTGTCTATGGAGATGAGTAACGTGTATGCGAGGCCGCCGGCGGCCGCCGCTCATTGTTGTTGCCGTTTGCCTTTCCCGCGCGTCCACCCCGTTCAGCGTAACCGGTAATTTGTGTAAGGTACATGATATATTTAGATCTAATCACTGTTTTTGTTTCAGTTTACTACATTTCTCTAACCAAAAACGGAAACAAGAAAATAATTGAACATGTGATTTCACTTGGGCCTCAATTGTTGGGATGTCCTGGAGACCTAAGACAGATGATGAAGGATAGACTGAATGCTCAGAATGAGTCGTTAAGCGACAAGTATCTCGGAATGCCCACTGATGTTGGACAATTTGTGAATAGGGCTTTAAAGTATTTGAAAGATAGAATTTAGAAGCATGTACGGCTGGAAAATCTTTTGTCAGCGGGTGGCAAGGAGTTTTGATCAAGTCTATGGCACAGGCCATTCCCATCTTATATATATCGTGCTTTAAACTACCGCGAGGTCTTTGTCATCATATTAATAGCCTGATCCGCCACTTCTGGTGGGGATGCAAAGATGGGAAGCGGAAAACTTGTTGGGTGTCATGGGAGGATATGTGCATGCCCAAGTATGCTGGAGGCTTGGGGTTTAGGGACATTGAGCTTTTTAACCTGGCTCTCCTCGCAAAGGCGTGGAGGATTTTACAAAATCCTGAGACCCTAAGCGCGAGGATGCTAAAAGCAGTTTATTTCCCTAATGTGAACTTCCTGGATGCGCAAGTGGGATCGCATGCATCATAGCTATGGCGTTCTATTGTGGAAGGGAAAGAAGTTTTGAAACAAAGACTGATTCGGAGCATTGGAACAGGCTTACACACACACCGACACACGCTTGGAATGATAATTGGATTCCACGTGATATTTCGATGAGACCTTTTGCATGCATAAAATCTGAGCCGTCGATTCGTGTGGGGGATTTTATTGATGCTACTCAGACAAGATGGGACCTGCCAAAACTGGGAGAATATTTTTTACCCATGGACGTGGAGCAAATACAATCAATTCCACTGTCAACTAGATGAGTAGATGACTTTTGGGCGTGGCAGTTTGAGCGCATTGGCATCTTCTCGGTGAAATCTGCATACCACATGTTGGTTAACTTCAACCGGAGACGGGAGGCGTGGCTTGATGAATCCGCGTCGAGCTCGGACCAGCAGAGGGAGGAGAGTGCATGGACCTCGTTGTGGAAGATCAAGGTGTCGTCGAAGATCAAGGTCTTATGGCGCCTTGCAACACACTCGATACCCATAGGAGATGTGCGATATCATAGACACATGGCGCCGGATGATCTGTGCTCGCTGTGTGGCAGGGGCACTGATACGTCCCCAACGTATCTATAATTTCTTATGTTCCATGCTATATTATACCAAGTTATTACATGTTTTATATGTATTTTATATAGTTTTATGTATTTTAGGACAACCCTATTAACAAGATGTCGTAGTGCGAGTTCCATGTTTCTGTTGTTTTTTGTTTTAGAAAAGTACATAAGGAAATATTCTCGGAATTGGACGATTTCTTTCCTGAAGTCTGTTTTTAATCGGGAACGTTCCAGAAAACCGAATACGAGACGAAGTGGGCGACCGAGCCGGCCACACCACGTGCTCGTGCGGCAAGGATCCTAGCCGCGCGAGCAACAGGTGTGGCCCCCTCGGGGCTCCACCGACCTCGCCCTTTCGCCTACAAATAGCTTCCGAACCAAAAACCCTAGCACGGTGTTCAATATTTCCTCCACGGGTCCCGAGCCGCCGCCGTCGTCAACACTAATTCGGAGGGATCAAAACTTCTCCCTGGCACCCTGCTGGGAGGGGGAACCGACTCCAGAGGGCTCTACGTCACCATGCCCGCCTCCGGAGTGATACATGAGTAGTTCAGCCTTGGACTACGGGCCCATAGCAGTAGCTAGATGTATGTCTTCTCCTCTTGTGCTATCATGTTTAGATCTTGTGAGCTGCCTATATCATGATCAAGATCACCGTTATGTAATACTTCATGTTGTGTTTGATGGGATCCGATGAATATTGAGTACTAAAGTTATTGCTTCATAATATATCATGTGTGTGCTATTTAATGATCTTGCATGCTCTCCGTTACTATTAGATGCTCTGGCCAAGTAGATGCTTGTAACTCCAAGAGGCGGTGTTTATGCTCGATAGTAGGTTCATGTCTCTCTTTAATCTGGGGTGGTGACAGCTAGGTCTAAGATTGTAGATGTACTGTTGCTACTAGGGATAAAACACTAGTATTTTGTCTAAGGATGATGGTACTTATTTAATTTACACATAGTGCTTAAGAAGATAATTTGTTGCATGCAACTTAATACTGAAAGGGGTGCGGACACTAACCGGAAGGTGGATTATTAGTCATAGATGCGGCTGGAATGGTTTATGTATATTGTTGTAATGCCCAAATGAATCTAACACTAGACATCATAACGTTAGTATATGCATTGTTATGCACTTCTTTATTCTATCAATTGCTCAGCTGTAAGTTTACCCGCATGAATGTTATTATTATTATTTATGGAGAGACACCACTAGTGAACGGTGGACCCCGGTCCTTGTCTTTAATCTGATAAACTCTAACATCCCACAACTTAGGGTAAAATATAGAGGACGCATGAGTGTGCATTGCATTCATGCATCAGAAAATATGAATAATTTTCGCGCGTTTAACGATTGGAGTTTCGCTTGAGTTGGTGGAATTGAAGTAGATCATCAACTTGAACGCTATAAACTCTGAGATGACCTTGGCTTAAACCTTATTTTGGGGTAGGGAGACATACGATAAATGTTACACCAAAGAAAATGAAACTCATACACCAAAACATGAGTTAGGAGTTAAAGACCAAACAACTATTCTTAGTTATTGTCCGAGCATATATTCTTCTCAACTGGGCTAGACATATTCCTAGTACATGGAATCCATGACAATCTTGTAGACCAAACTGAATCACCTAAAAACTTAACCTAGATCTTTCCACATAATCTAGACCTCTTATTTTCTTATCTCCCAATCTTCTCGAAGGCATAAACAAGAGGAGCTATCAAGAAAGGTGTAAACACAACAAAAAAGGCTGAGAGAAGTATCCCTTAGATGGGCACAGAAGTGTTATGTCAATCATGAAGAATTGGAAACTCTTTCATCATCAACTATATTTATTAATCTCTCAGGAAATGGTGTGACATGCTAAGTTTAGTGTTATATAGAAGTAGTTTGTTAACAAGCTTTGCAACAACAACTCACTTTTGTATGCATAAATGAATGTCATATATAAATGAATAGCAGGATAGATAATCCAGTACATCAAATTTATCAGCCATTGACCATAAGGCTATTTGATGTCATAAAATACACTTACATTCATGGGATAATTGGTTATGTGCCATACCTAGCTGAGTTTTATCTGTCTGTGCCATACCCGCCTTGTTTCTCTATTATGTTCCCTACTTTCTCAAACAATAACTGCTTCCGTCTGGTCAATGGTTGACATTGAACTTTTGGGCGGGACCCATATGGCATAGATTTAATAATTTCAGGAAAACGTTCGGATTTTCAAATTTCAAATCTACGATTCGAACGGTGCAAATTCAAATTTTAAGTTTGAAAAATTAGAAAATGTGAAAAAAATTCCAGGTGTTGCTAATGATATAGGAAACAACTTTGCCAAAGAGATTTATCAAATTATTGTGTCGTTTGACCTCTGTAAAAAGACAAATTTCTAAATCTGACATCTAGATTGGAAATGAATAATACAGAATTTGGAAAAATTCAACTTTCGAATTTAAGTGTGAAAAAATCTTCGATGTTGTCAATGATGTAGGAAACAACTTTGCCAAAACGATTTTCCAAATTCTTGTGTCGTTTGCCCCATGTAAAAAGACAAAATTATAAATCTGACATCTAGATCAGAAATGGACAATGCAAATTTCGAAAGAAGTCAACTTTTGAATTTAAGTGTGAAAAAATCTCCGAGGTTGTCAATGATGTAGGACACAACTTTGCCAAAGCGATTTTCCAAATTCTTGTGTCGTTTGACCTGTGTAAAAAAGACAAATTTCTAGATTCGATATCTAGATCTAGATCGACTAGCTCGTATACGTGAATGCCGCAGTGCTCGATTCACCTGCATGCGACCTCACTTTCCACTCTATCATTCTTAGGATGAACCGAGTGTCCTAATGCGCAAGATGTTACATGAGAGAGGATTTCTACACGATCACAAGCGGGCAGCGCGGCGTTGGACTATCGTCGAACAACTTGAATGCGTGATCTGAGCATGCCAATGTTGGAATCAGCATGTTCCCACCGATTCCCAACTAATTGAGAAGCAATCTTTATATGTTTGTGTGCAGAACTGGGTTTCCTACGACTTTTCAGTTATACGTGTTTGCTAGTTTTGAATTTCCTCTATCGTGTTTTCATGAAAAACTGATCTAGTCCGAGCTCCCAGTCCACTTTATCGTGCTCAGTATGAGCCGAGCGTCCTAATGGGTATGTTTTAAAGCATGAGAGAGTGCTTCGTCGACTACCACGAGCGAGCAGCAAACTATTGTCGAACACCTTGAGGGCGCGATCTAGACATGGTCATGTCGACATCAGTATAGCCATTATCGTGTCATAATTTGTGATAAAGTTCTTATATTCAGCACATATGTGTGCCATAGTTTGGCAAACAACGTCGTCGAAGCGTTTCCAAATTCCTTTTACAAATATCATTTTCCACTTTTTAAGTGCTAAAAATGACATTTTTTGTGAAGCAAGTACATAAAATATGATTCAAAATGACACACATTTAATTTTCACAAAGAGTAGTACATATTTGACGAATAATCCTTAAATATGAGAATTTTCCTTACTTTTTATCTAAATTTTCCTCTTTAATTGGCTTTATGTCAAAATGGAGAGCATGGCTATTCATCAAAAGTGGTCGAATTTTCAAAAACTATCGACGGTTCTATGTTGTAACCACTACTTGTGTATCTTAAAATTATTGTTATAACAATTTTAGAGCAAACTATCTCACAATTGTAGTTCAAATTTGAATTACTTTCAAAAAATTGACATAAAGTTAATTAAATAGGTGAATTTAGTTAGAAAGCAAGAAAAATTCTCAAATTTAGTTATTATACATAAAATATGTACTACTATTTGTGAAAATTAAATGGATGTCATTTTGGACAATATTTTATGTACTTGCTTCACAAAAAAGTCATTTTTAACACTTAAAAAATGGAAAATGATATTTCTAAAAAGAATTTTGAAAATCTCTTCGACGACGTTGTTTCTCATACCATGGCACATATATGTGTTGAATATGGAAACTTTATCACAAACTATGACACGATTATGGCCATACATTGGTCATTTGGCTTGAGACTTATTTATGTTTGTAGATGATTGACCTTTTTGTGAAGTATTATTTTGAAAAGTTTGTCAAAACTCAAGTTTATCATTTTTCTAAAAACTAGTACACATAAAAGGACTTCATGCCAAAGTGTTTATTTTTTTGAGTATTTGTTCACTTTTTCTCATTTCTTTCAAAAAATGGTCAAAATGGAGAGCATGGCTATTCATCTAAGGTGGTAGAATTTTCAAAAACTATCAATGGTTCTATATTGTAACCCCTACTTGTGTATCTTAAAAATATTTTTGTAACAATTTTAGAGCAAACTATCACATAGTTGTAGTTCAAATTTGAATCACTTTTGAAAAATTGACATAAAGTCAATTAAAGAGGGGAATTTAATTAGAAAGCAAGGAAAATTCTCAAATTTAGGTATTATCCACAAATATGTATTACTCTTTGTGAAAATTGAATGAGTGTCATTTTGGACAATATTTTATGTACTTGCTTCACAGAAAAAGTCATTTTTAACACTTAAAAAATGGAAAATGATATTTCTAAAAAGAATTTTGAAAATTGTTTCCCATACAATGGCACACATATGTGCTGAATATGAGAACTTTATCACAAACTATGACACGATAATGGCCATACTGATGCCGACATGACCATGTCAAGATCGCGCCCTCAAGGTGTTCGACAGTAGTTTGACGGCTCCACTCGCTCGTAGTAGTCGAAGAAGCACTCTCTCGTGCGTCAAAACATACCCATTACGACGCTCGGCTCACACTGAGCACGATAAAGTGGACTGGGACGTCGGACTAGATCAGTTTTTACGAAAACACGATAGAAGAAGTTCAAAACTAGCAAACACATATAACTGGAAAGTTGTAGGAAATCCAGTTCTGCACACAAACATATAAAGATTACTGGCCAATTAGTTAGAAATCGGTAGGAACATGTTGATGCCAACATTGGCATGCTCAAATCACACACTCAAGCTGTTCGACGATATTCCAACGGTGCTGCCCGCTTATGATCGTGGAGAAACCCTCTCTCGCGTAACACCTTGCGCATTAGGATACTTGGTTCATCCTGAGCACGATAGAGTGGAAAGTGAGATCGAACACAGGTGAATCGAGCACTGCGGCGTTCACGTATACGATCTAGCCGATCTAGATCTGGATCTAGATATCCGATCTAGAAATTTTCTTTTTTACACCGGCCAAACGACACAAGAATTTGGAAAATTACTTTGACAAAGTTGTTTCCTATATCATTGACAACATCGGAAAAAAAAATTCACACTTAAATTCGAAAGATGACTTTTTTTCGAAATCTAAACTATTCATTTCTAGTTTAGATGTGAGATTTAGAAATTTGGCTCTTTACACAGGGCAAACGACACAAGAATTTAGAAAATCGCTTTGGCATAGTTGTTTTCTACATCATTGACAACATCCGAGATTTTTTTCACACTTAAATTTGAAAGTTAAATTTTTTTTCGAATTCTGCACTGTTCACTTCCGATCTAAATGTCAGATTTAGAAATTTGTCTTTTTTACACAGGCCAAACGATACGATAATTTGAAAAATCGCTTTGGAAAAGTTGTTTCCTATATCATTAGCAACACCTGGAATTGTTTTCACATTTTCTAATTTTTCAAACTTAAAATTTAAATTTGCACCGTTCGAATCATATTTTCGAAATTCGAAAATCCAAACTTTTTCCTGAAATTATTAAATATATGACATATGGGTCCCGCCCAAAAGTTCAATGTCAACCATTGACCAGACGGAAGCGGCTATTGTTTGAGAAAGTAGGGCAAAGAACAGAGAAACAACGCGGGTATGGCACAGACAGATAAAACTCAGCTAGGTATGTCACAGAACCAATTGACCCTACATTCATATACCACCAACCCAAGAAAATTCGCTTGGTTAAATTGAATTGTCTTCACCACAAGGGTGAGACAAGTGTTGTTGGAAATCCAATATAGGACAAGAAGAACTTGTCTTGAATATCTACTTCTTGTTTAGAAGGATCAATACCTAAGTAAAGCCACATATGGATTATGGTGTTTCTCCAAGGGAATCATAACCAAAGAGAAACTAATGCCAAAGCATAAGTCCATATGATCAACATTCATATCTTGACATCACATGAGTTATTCATAGAGATCAGGTGAATGAAGAATGCATATGAGAGAGGATCCACAAGTTCATCAGTAGGTAATGATCGATTGATGAAATCAAGAATTCATTCTCAATAAAAGAGATAAACTTGGCATATGGATTATTGAGTCACCTGGAAGCATCAGTTGATATATGTGCAAGGATATCCATTTCACAAACTCCTATATATATATATATATCTATTTTTAGGTATATATTCCAAAGACATTAACTCTATCAGTAGAGTGCATCCTTCTTACTCCACTTAAATGGAGGAAAGAATGAGAAGAAATCTAAACTCATCATCTTATCACAATAAGACCTAACCTTAGGCAGGAATTCTTATCTTGTGCTTTCATAAACAATTGATCATGTTCTTACATGATTTATTTGTTATGGATCACAAATAAAAGCCATTGGAAATCTCTCATGCTTAGCATGGATTTGACATAGAGCATTGTGCATACTCTTCTTAGGAATCACAATGATTCATTTTGCTATTCCTATTTAATCACAATTCAGTGTTGCCTGGAATGCTTAGGTTACCAGGACACAAATTGGAGCATTCAAATATTTGAATACCTTGAAAATAAGATCTCAAATAATTTTAGAACTTAATGAAAACCATTTATACATCTAAACAATTCCATAGGAATGCTTTTCCCTATGGATTTATTGCTCCATAAAAATAAATAGGTGGGAGCTATAAACTATGACCAAATGGAATATTTCTATTTACCTACAGCCTTTGAGCCAAAATACCAAATCAATATCTATAATTCGAAGTACCCACTTAGCTAATTAAATTATGACATGGAAAAATATGTCCATGTGATAAAAATGCACCATCAAAATTAACTAAGTGAAAGACATGAATTGTAATACAAGAAATATAGCAAATGGTCCAAATTTACTTTAAGAGATAAAATAATTCAAAACACACCAAATATTCAAATTATATCTTGGAATAAACTTGTACAAGTGGAAATAAACATTTTATTTCAACCACAACCTTTCCAGGACCTCTTTTCGAGTATCAAAATAAAAAACAGGTCCAAATAGGAGATAGGGGCCTGTTTCAACTGTTTCTGTAGTTTCCCAGAAACCCAGGGGGTTTTCTGCAAATTTTCCTTTTAATTCGTTTCTTCTTCCTCTCACTGGAAGGCAATCGCGCCGTGTCGCTGCTTCTGAGTTGCCGTGCTTCTTACCCTCGCTACTCTCGCGTGGATAAGGAGGCCGAAGAGTCGTCCGCATCACTCCATCCCTCACTCGCTCTCATACTCTCTTCTTCCTCCCTCTATTTCCCCGAAATCCCTAACCCTAGTTCTTCGGTCGCCGCCATTCGTCGTCAATCACCTTCGACCCCAGTCATCCCTCGCTGCTCTAGTCAGCTGGGAAGTACCGCGCCGTCATCCTATTCCTCTCCGTTGGTCTGCGTGTCGGGGACGACACGGGAGGGCGAGAAATCGAGCATCTCCTCCAACTCCGGCCGCCGGACATTCTGGACAAGCTCGTCACCGTTCGACCTCCTCTCTGTTCGTTGAGAAGTTCTCCGTGCTCAGGGTTAGCTCACGCATCTCCCAGTACCCTCCTTTCATCTCAATTCGATACGGTTTCGTAGTTCCTCGCCAACCGTCTCTGGCCGCCGCAAGAATTCGACGCCGGCGAGGTTCCGGCGAGGTTCCGGCGACCAATATCGAGCGGCGCCTCCACCAAAAGGCCCACCGTGACCCTCACTAGTTGTTCCTCGCCTCGGTTTGTCCCAAGTTGGCCGAAACCGATAGATTTGTGCTCGGTAGTGAGGAATTGCTTCGGTGACGTCATCATGACATCATCAGTTCAATTTAAACCTTTTCTTTTATTTATTTTAGAAATAATTATATGTATGACATGTGGGACCACCCTATCAGACTTTTATTCTTTTAGGAAAATTCTGTAAATATTAAAACCATGACATGTGGGCCCACTTAATTTAATAATTTTAGAAATTGATTTAATTTTAATAAACTTTGCAAATTTTTAACTAATTCGTTTTAAATCAGAAAAATATAATCTTTATACCAAAATGATCAGAAATATAAAATCTATATTGTTGTATCATTTTTATCTGTGTTTTGAAATACAAACCACATAATCCTTTAAATATGAAGTTATTTCAAATGCTATATTGGATTTCAAACTTCATTGAAATTGTCCCATATGCATAACTTTAACTTTAGTAATGTGTTTTTATTACAATATGAACTATTTTATTTCAACAAAATCTAATTCAAAATGATATTCTATTTTTAAATAATAATTAATAAGAATTATTTTCCTAAATTCTAAGAAAAAAGTTATAAGCTTGTAAAGGTTGATCTACTACCATATGGTATTCATTTCAAATAAATAAATAATCTCCCATGAGAACATAACCAAGATTAAACCACAAGTTCAGAATGCAACGTCTTGGGTAAACCACACAAAGAAGAAGAATCATATAACTTCCTCTTGATCACCTCATATGATACCAACTATTATTTACATTATTTATGTTCTTCAAAAGTTATTTTTTTTGTATTCATGAATAATAACACCACACCATTCTCTTAGTCAACTCAAGTTAATACATGTTCTTATAAACAAAAAGTTGATAACCAACCCTAAATCAACCTTTAGTGTTTGAATGTTACTTTAATCTTTTGCTTAATATGATACATGAACACTAATGTTAAACAACTAATCTTGCTTGTGAAGTAAACTTGAATACAAAACAACTCTATATGAAAACACCCAACTCAAACAACACACAATCTCCGAGAGTGAGATACATGGTATTTTGTGATGCATCTCATTCTATTGCATTAAGCATGTTGCTTCTTTAAACATTAGTCCTTACCGGACCAATGATGTTGTTTTCAGCCTTCTCGGAGTTTATATTATATCGAAGACCTTGGCTGCATAATTTTGCAGTAACAAAGGCAAGTTCATCCCTTTTATTCATGTCCTCTTGAAGTATTTGTTCAGAAACTATTTTCAAAATGTTAGTATTGCATATCACACAAAAAGGGCAGAAAACTTATTTACAAATAATATGATTATGGTTATCCACCATTTAGGTGGTAATCTCATATGGTTGACAGATGGGATCACTGTAAGAATGTTGTGGTGGAGGTCCCATTTGCACGGGAAAGTATCATCTAGGACTTAACAACAAATGTTGGCAGTGATTCTTGCGCCATATATTACACGCTACCATAAGACTTGGAATGGGATGGGAAAGTCATCTGTGATCTTCTTCCGTTCGCATGTCAACGGGCAGCCAGTTCCGTACGCTGTAGGTCTTGCGAGACTACATGAACATGGGTGGAATCACTTAATGCCCACGGCCACTCGTGTCTAGGATGGTCTGCAAGGGGAAGCCTGGGTAGTTTACCTTGCGGGGTGGAATATCAGGGTTGTTCTGCTATGCATGAAGGGGGTGGGCATGCAGGGTGGTGGAGAAGCACGCTGAATGGCTTGGATCAATTGACTGGCCCCACACCAAAGAGAGTGTGGACGGGAAAGATTCGCCCAGTTGTGCAACAAGGCTTTGATCTCTTACGGGTAAAACTGCGCACCTCTTTAGAGTGTATAAATGTGACATGTTACTCCACGTTCCAGGACGGAACGACGAACGCAGTTGGAAAGGAGGCTCCTCAAAGCCCTAGCCCTGTGACTCCTGACGAGCATAGTCTATAGAATAAAAGCAACCTTTTAAAGAAATGTTTTCTAAAACTTGCATTAGCCTACGACAATCCATTGTCCGTGGCTGTATTTACGCATCAAACTTCCCACCTTGCATACTGAACTTGCTGGGTAACGCTGTTACTCCCCCTTTCCTCTTTAACCCCTGCTAGACATGAAGAACCACAAGAAGGCAACACTTTAGGCTATCAAGACTCCGATGGCAGATAAACTCAAGATACCAAAGAAGGCAACTACAACAAGCTGAAGCAATCAAGAGAAGATGGAGGACAAGTGAAGGCATAGTATGCTAGAGGATAGATTCCTAGTCATAGAACCTTTCTCTCTAGGCGTTGCTATAGCGCAATCGCAAGCCTAGCCATATTAGCAGTAGGCTTCGTATAGGTTAGTTCCTCCGAGATTTTTCATTTGATGTTCTTGAAGGGGTTACGGTGCAGAAAACAATAATTTTTCTGGCGAACGAAACCCTAACTAGACAGGATCTATCTATCTAGTACATGTGATAACGGTGGCGGAACGGGTTACATTACCTCCATGTAGACCGATAGCGGGGATTATGCTCCCGCACAAGCGTTGACGATGAAGTCGTACGTAGCCGACCTCGAGGTCGCGGAGAACTTGACGCGATGATGAAGACGATGACGCCGGGGTGTCGACGGTGATCTGCGTCGACGGGCATCGGGCGGAAGAAGGCGGGGCGCCGGCACCAAAGGGGGGGGCGGTGCGCCGGCGGCAGAGAGGGGGGCGGCGCGGCGGCTGCAGGGGCGAGACGACGTCGCCCAGGCTCCTCAGAAAGAGTTACCTCCGAGCACTCACAAACATACGGAGCTTAGCGACAACCCCCGGTCATTCAGATCCAGCTGAAATCGCAGGGGTATATCTTATCTGGAATCCCGCAGAGCAACGGTGCTCAGCGGTATAGCTTAGGTGGAGAGAGGGGGCAAAACGGGCGGAGAAACAGCTCGGCCGGCCTGCAATACAATTAATTGTATTTTCCAATGAATTAATCCAATTAATATGCCTTGGTATATAAAGGGGGAAGGGGGTGTGCAAACCCCCTGGCTCCCCCATGTGGGACTAAAGGAGGAGAGGGGAGGGGGGGTTCGGCCGAACCCCCCTTGGGCTTGTCCCACTCCTAGTCCAACTCGGACTAGGGGGGGCCAAGCCTCCCTTCCTTGCTTGGTGCGGCTCCCCCTCTTGGGCCCTCTTAGGGCCCATGTAGGTGGGAGCCATCTTTTTCCTTTATTTAATTAATATTAAATTAATATAAAAATCCTATTAATTCATAATTAATATATTTATATATAATTCAATATCCCATGACTCCGAAACTATTTCGGAACCACCCGAACAACTTTCGGACATTCCTGGAACCATTCCATACCTCCCTGGAACTCCTTCCGGACCACCGGAACTCTTTCCGGATCATTTCTCTCTCTCCAACAAATTCCTATAATATTCCAGAACCTATCTCCTGGTGTCGCTAAGACCTTAAGTTTGTTACGCTACGGTTCGAGAACACTCCAGACATGGTCGAGACACTCCGCTCACCAATGACCGTCAGGGATACCTGGAAGTATATGACGACCCCTGTGCATTGTACGAATATCGTCGTTGAACCATAAATATGATATTCATTCCCTTTGTCTCTGCGATACTACCTTGTCCGAGATATGATCGTAGACACACCGATGTCTTTGTTGTATCTCGTTACCGACGAAGGTTATTAACTCGTCTGCGATATTACATCTCCATGACCTAGTCATAAGCTGCGCAGCTATATAGATGCAATATCACCGAGTGGGCCCAGAGTATCTTTCCATTACAAGAATGAACAAATCCCGCTCTTGATCCTTACGTCTCGATGCTCTTTCGGAATACCCAAGATGGACACCGTTATTGTCATGCTATATAAGACACAACGTTTGATGCTCTCAAAGCACCCCTACGAAGCATCAATAAGTATGGTCTCACAGTCTAAGGAATAAGCTACCATATTCTTATCTATTGCAAATGACAAACATCGTAATACGATCTTATTGCAATACTTTGCGTATGTCCATCACCTTATTCAACTAACAAGATGACCCCATTGTCAACCGACGTCATTGTCCTTGATCGGGAATCTCGATCAACTGTTGCCCAATGGACTAGCTCATATAGAGGCTTGCTAGGGACCTGATTGTCTATGTATCACACGTGTATTAATAACTCCGGTTAATACAGTTCTAGCATAATACACAAACCTATTATAAACTTATGAGATAATGTAATAAATACTACTTATTTATTTGCCTCTTGGGCATATCTCCTTCAGTCTCCCACTTGCACTAGAGTACAAATAAACTAGCTGCATTTTATTTTATCAGAATCCCTTATCAAATAAGAATCATTTGATAATGCATGCCTGTGGAAGAGTGTTACTGCACAATCCATGATTGTACATGCTTTTGCGATTCACTGACATTAACTTGCTTGATGTCACCATGTTGTCCAACAACATATATGCAAATACCGTAACTAAGTGAGACTTCTGCTTCCCAGCACTTACTCTGATTATACTAACCAGATAACTGCCCTGAAAAACACACTCAGCCATACAGAGCCCCTTGTAACAATTACAAACTCGCGATATCTACAAACTTTCACACCAATGTAGAACACTTGACATTCGAATGTCAATCCTTTAACTAACGCACTTCTACTTCCAGTAAATTCCAAATTTACTTTTATAACTGCTCTTCTTTCAAGAACATCGGTTATATTTCATCGAGCAGATAATATGGTTTCTGTATGATGTCTAATATTACATAATAGACCCACATGTCATACAACCATTACTTTCATGCATCATTACTCTTAATGATCAATTGGATTTCAAAGGACCATCCTTTTGATTCTATTCTGACTCCTCAGATATAATCCAAAACAACTTGACTAACTATTTAAAATTCCCGTTCTATTTCAAAATAGATACTAACTTTCAAATAGTTTCACAACTTCATCCTATTCTATTGGTACAGTTTCACAATGTGTTAACTACACAAGATGAATTCGACTCCCACTCAAATTATGTCTCCACATATTTGACAACACGAGCTCCCACTCAAAAACATGTTATCCACATATTTGAGTTCCTAAGCTCCCACTCAAAAATATGTTCTTTACATATTCCACCTGAGTAAACTAACTATGACTCCCACTTAAATCGACATTTCGGTCAAACCAAAATCATTGATCTACTATCAATTCGAATTTAATACAAACTACAGTATTACATTAATACAAATCCCTCAGACTTCAAGCATGTCTACACAAATGTAGTCAACAAATTTGATCTTGTTCAAGACATATTTCTTGACAAAACATGCTACCGCGTCTTTCTTATCGTCACATTTCTCATATAACACCTTATATGATGATTAAACAATCTTATTCCTCTAATAAGAATTGCAGCAACAATTACTCTCTTAATCCTTTCAAATGCAACTTGGATTTCCAGGCTCAAAAAGCCTTTGTTCGTACTCTGATATTTTCTCAACTTTCTTTGTATTCATATAGTGCACCTTGATCTGTCAACAAGATCTGAAACACTTAATACAGTGCTGTGACCTGACAGCAATATTAAATTTAACAACACTTTATTTAGAAGTTTCTTTCATGAAAATATTATGATCTTTATGAAGAGGATTGCAAGCAGAAAACAATTTTCTAGTCTCCCTCACTCTTAATCACCAAATTTTCATTAGCAGACATATACTCTTTGGAACACCTTCCAACATAGGCCTGACACTTTATTTCAAGCTTCTAATTCCAATCCATAAACCATAATTCGAAAAATCATATTTTCCTCGGAATTACATAGACAACAAACTAAGTTTTGTTTCTATTTGGTTTTGGAATACACTCTCATCCAATGCGAGTATCCTACAAAAAACTATTCATTTATATACCGAATTATCGTGTAATCATATACATGTCGACACTACTGTCGATCTCATGAATTCTTGTTGAGAAAAACATCTATTTTCTAAAGTGGACATCGACTATAATGTTTCAAACATATTAGGAGTTTCTAAGACTGATTCTGACAGACCACACTTTATTTTAAAAATAGAGTATGATTATAATTCCCCACATATCATCATATATGACATTATAATTTTGTGAAACAAATTTCCACAAGTCTTTTGTGTTGAAACCATAATTCAAAAATATTGTCCTTTGATCGAATCTTGTGAATACAATATTCACTAATCTTTCTTCTGAAAAACCCCATTTGATCTATTATCAAATTAATTTCAGACTTATAATTTGTCGGGCAAATACTCCTATTTACCAAAACCATAGGAGAATTCGGATCAAGCAATAAACACCATTAATTAATCATTAAAAATGACACTCAATTAATTTCCTCTGGTATTGCAACTTCAATACTTGATTTCAAGCTTAATCAACTCAGCACTCGAAATACTTAAATGGACCAAAAACATCCATTACTTCTTTCATTGCTTTCATGACAAAACTTGACGGTGTTTGTTCTAGTAATAGAACTCTTATTCATAGGACATGCTATTTTATCGTTTCTAAAATTATGAATACTTATCATACAATCAATGTAACTGAGATGTGGAACCTTTATTCATAATATAAAACAACTGACTTGTTCCGTAACATAAAACAACTGAACTTGTCTTATTACATGAATAACTTTGTCTTGCAACAATCAAGACACACACACTCGCTCACTATTACAAAAGACCTTACCAAAAACTATTAATGATAACTATGATAACTTGAGGACGTGAACACCAAAAGGCCATCAACTCCTTGATTACCAGCTTCAGCGCCAGGTCACATCAAACTGCGCCGCATATATGTGATAATTAGGACCTGTTTCACAAACAGAACAAGTATCAAATACTTCATCATATACCAAGAGGCGAATTCATAATTCTGCATATATCAAATATATACCTGTAGCATCGAAGATTTCTCCTTCGATGGAATCAGCCTTCAGAGATTTGAATTCAGACACAAACTTGTAGAAGTTCATATCATCAGCCTTCAAAATGTACTTGCGCACATGCTTCTCATAGCTAGGAGGTAGAGATATCAGGACAGTCCGAATGGCACAAGAATCTGCCATCCAGTAATCGAAGACCATCGTCAGCTGGAAGTAGATGTCATACAATCTCTTCAAATGTGTCTTCAGACAGGTATGCTCCTCCATGTGAATGGTCTGGAACATTCTAAGCTGCCTGAATTGCTCACGCTTTAATTCATCCCCGAAGTGTGTCTTTATCGCATCAATCATGACGCTCGGCTCCTTGCGTCGAAATAACTCTTTCAACTCGGGTGCCAGGAAAACGGTCATGGTGATCTCCACTTCAATGAATATGTCTCGACGCCTACGGAAATCATCTTCCTCCTCCTCGCTAGCAGAATCTCCCGGTCCTTCTCCTAACGGTTCATCGAGAACATATAGAATGTTGTTGTGTTCGAGAATGTTTCTAAAACCCCTGTAGCATCTGATGAAGTTGGACCCGTCGGCTTCTAAGGTAGTATCCGGGCTCTTAAGGAAGTAACCGAAGTATAGTTGCGTAGTCTACAGATGTGATCGCAAAAGAGGTAAGGTAAAGTTTATAATATGTAGGTGAGTTTTAGTTTTATAATCTCATTACCTAAAACACACCACACCAAGATTATTATCCCTAAAAATAACAATGGCGATTACACGACCCTCATCCACCACACCACCCCCGATCATCACGGCCGGCAGCATAGCTTCAAAGGTGGACATAAAATGTCGATCACAACAACTCTGTGACTCGTGCTCGATCTTTCGATCTTCCCGTGTTCCGAGGCCATATTTCTGGATATGCTAGGCTCGCCAATCAAACCTCGAAGACCCTGCGCGTGCAACATGGCTTACACCCACTGTATGCGAACGACGAGATGTGTGACACCCGATCATCACGGCCTGCCTCATAACGTAGAACTTTCTTGGTGGTGCGCAACGAGGGAGAACACAATTTTGGTATTTGTTAGGGATCATCCTATTCATGATGCTACCGTTGTATATCTAGCATATAAGCAATCAATAGGATGCACACATAACAGCACACAATAATGATGCAATGAAGTGCGATGTGACATGGTCGATGCGCCTGGACCTTCATGGCGCCATGTGCCTGGGCCCCGGCGCCCCGGCATGGCTCCGAGTCTACAGAGCCCTCCATTGCCTCCGACAGTACGAGTAATATTAAAACTTACCGTAACCATGTCACATAAAATAACGCCTCTGCAAAACAAAGTTAGACGCCTCTAGCTTTATTTAGTTTTGCAAGTTTTACGTGGCAAATAGGCTTATTCGTAAGAGAATCGCTTCCCTACCTACGAACTTTGTACCACAACGTCGATCGTATAATTGCATGTTTAAGCATCCCTTTCGGGCCCTCCATTGAAAATGCTTTGCCGACTAGAGAGACAGAAACAGACACCCGCCAGCCACAGATACGGTGCAAGCCGTATGTCAGTAGTGGAACCAGTCTCGCGTAAGCGTACGCGTAAAGTCGGTCCGGGCCGCTTCATCAACTCAATACCGAAGGCATCGCAAGTGCACGCTAGAGGGCAGCAAATATAAGAAAGGCGCCCTCATTCAAAATGAGTTCTAACCGTACCAGCAGTACTACACATAGATCGGCTCTGATACCATTGAAGGGGTTACGGTGCAGAAAACAATAATTTTTCTAGCAAACGAAACCCTAACTAGCCAGGATCTATCTATCTAGTACATGTGATAACGGTGGCGGAACGGGTTACATTACCTCCATGTAGACCGATAGCGGGGATTACGCTCCCGCACAAGCGTTGACGATGAAGTCGTACGTAGCCGACCTCGAGGTCGCGGAGAACTTGCCGTGATGATGAAGACGATGACGCCGGGGTGTCGACGGTGATCTGCGTCGACGGGCGTCGGGCGGAAGAAGGCGGGGCGCCGGCACCAAAGGGTGGGGCGGTGCGCCGGCGGCAGAGAGGGGGGCGGCGCGGCGGCTGCAGGGGCGAGACGACGTCGCACAGGCTCCTCAGAAAGAGTTACCTCCGAGCACTCACAAACATACGGAGCTTAGCGACAACCCCCGGTCATTCAGATCCAGCTGAAATCGCAGGGGTAGATCTTATCTGGAATCCCGCAGAGCAACGGTGCTCAGCGGTATAGCTTAGGTGGAGAGAGGGGGCAAAACGGGCGGAGAAACAGCTCGGCCGGCCTGCAATACAATTAATTGTATTTTCCAATGAATTAATCCAATTAATATGCCTTGGTATATAAAGGGGGAAGGGGTGTGCAAACCCCCTGGCTCCCCCATGTGGGACTAAAGGAGGAGAGGGGAGGGGGGGTTCGGCCGAACCCTCCTTGGGCTTGTCGCACTCCTAGTCCAACTCGGACTAGGGGGGGCCAAGCCTCCCTTCCTTGCTTGGTGCGGCTCCCCCTCTTGGGCCCTCTTAGGGCCCATGTAGGTGGGAGCCATCTTTTTCCTTTATTTAATTAATATTAAATTAATATAAAAATCCTATTAATTCATAATTAATATATTTATATATAATTCAATATCCCATGACTCCGAAACTATTTCGGAACCACCCGAACAACTTTCGGACATTCCTGGAACCATTCCATACCTCCCTGGAACTCCTTCCGGACCACCGGAACTCTTTCCGGATCATTTCTCTCTCTCTCCAACAAATTCCTATAATATTCCAGAACCTATCTCCTGGTGTCGCTAAGACCTTAAGTTTGTTACGCTACGGTTCGAGAACACTCCAGACATTGTCGAGACACTCCGCTCACCAATGACCGTCAGGGATACCTGGAAGTATATGACGACCCCTGTGCATTCTACGAATATCGTCGTTGAACCATAAATATGATATTCATTCCCTTTGTCTCTGCGATACTACCTTGTCCGAGATATGATCGTAGACACACCGATGTCTTTGTTGTATCTCGTTACCGACGAAGGTTATTAACTCGTCTGCGATATTACATCTCCATGACCTAGTCATAAGCTGCGCAGCTATATAGATGCAATATCACCGAGGGGGCCCAGAGTATCTTTCCATTACAAGAATGAACAAATCCCGCTCTTGATCCTTACGTCTCGATGCTCTTTTGGAATACCCAAGATGGACACCGTTATTGTCATGCTATATAAGACACAATGTTTGATGCTCTCAAAGCACCCCTACGAAGCATCAATAAGTACGGTCTCACGGTCTAAGGAATAAGCTACCATATTCTTATCTATTGCAAATGACAAACATCGTAATACGATCTTATTGCAATACTTTGCGTATGTCCATCACCTTATTCAACTAACAAGATGACCCCATTGTCAACCGACGTCATTGTCCTTGATCGGGAATCTCGATCAACTGTTGCCCAATGGACTAGCTCATATAGAGGCTTGCTAGGGACCTGGTTGTCTATGTATCACACGTGTATTAATAATTCCGATTAATACAGTTCTAGCATAATACACAAACCTATTATAAACTTATGAGATAATGCAATAAATACTACTTATTTATTTGCCTCTTGGGCATATCTCCTTCAGTTCTTTTATTAGGGCCTTGCCTCATTGTTTCGAGGAGGTTCTAAAGATCTGTTGTTTTGGATCTTCTGTTTGTAATCTTTAGTCATGCCTTGGACCTGCGATGTTTCTGTTGTACCACTCTGATGACGTAATACTGGTGGACGGTGATCCATTGGTGCTATGTCAACGACTATAGCATACTTCACGATGCAGTGGTATGCTGGGTCACCACAGCTGGTACCAGAGCAAACGCTTTGACCCTCGGATTAAAACCCTCTAAAGGATACATGTAGGTTGGGTAGTGACTACAGGTAGCCATCTTGTCAAAACCTATATTCTTAGTACTTGTGATGGATATTCACTTGAGAATAACCTCATCACAATAGAGTAAAATCTTCTTTCACATCTTACTGGAAGAAGTATTTCCTATCTGTTCTTAGATAAGGTTTTGTATGTGTTCTTTAACGAATACGTACATATCTCATCCTTATTATGTATGACCTAGTGCAGCTTATCCTATAACCACTGGTGTTTAATGAGGTGAAGTAGGACCAATATAGTAGCATCTATATGTGTTGATGGTGGTATCTTTTAAAGAGAAGCCATCCGAGGTAGTGTAACCACAACTACCAACCACGTGAGATTCACTTGGGATTCTTTGCGTGATGGTAGTAGCTTTATAAAAGAAAGTCTCATGGTGAGTCTAGCTCCTAAACCATGATAGGAAAGTTAATTTTGACAATCATCTAGTAATTAACTTTGATAAAAGGACAAATGTATGGTGTAGGATCATGACGGAAGTCATAGATCATATTTAGGTTGGATAATGAGGAAGTAATTAGATGCTAATGACAACATGTTTAGCAATCTTGAGAGATTATGTGAGGTTAGTCTTCAGCTGGAGCACATACGGTAGTATGTATACTAAGTAAGTATATCACAATTGATGCTAGACAACTAGTAGTTTGGATCACATTATCATAGTTTATCCTGTTGCAAGTGGTCAACTAGAGTAAATAAGTTAATGAACCGTAGTGCGAACCCTATACCTTATTATACAACGGTAGAGACCTATAGACTGTTATATGTGTGCATCATACTATAACACTTTATATAAGACTCAGTACGAGAGATGTTATACTCGAAGTGCTATGTTATAGGCTTTACTTATGCATGTATGCATATCATTTGGATTTCTTGGATTTTGTTGGTTCTTTGAGTGACTAGATCTAGTCACGAAACTTCGCTTCATGTGCAAATGCATGTTGTATCACCAAGTTATGGCTTAATGTTATAGATCTAGATAGAATAGGAATTCGTGTAAGGAAGAGACGAGTTCCAAGGACGAAGATGAAGACTTGCATGAAAATAAAGGGTTATGGTTCTTGGGCTCTTTGTTATGCAGTTTTGGCTATGCCCGTGTTATGGCGCAACTGAGGGGTTGTGTGCCGATGATCCATTCCGAGCACGCCTACCGATGAGCATCGGTCTGGGATTGGTAAACCCAGGGACCCTTAGTTACGTAGCATGACCAGTGACACATAGCATTGCCGTATAATTCAGAGGTCGAGTCTGACAGTAACATGATTCTAGGATTCTTTGTTATGCATTCTTGGTTATGATTAGTGTGGTAGTCTTCCGAGGGGTTTGTGTGACCGGTGTTCCCGGCACGCCTGCACTGCAATTCTGCCCGGGAGTGGTACCCCAGTAACTCTCGCCTAACATGTCTAAGAGCACATAACAGTTGTGTATAACTCTGAATTCCGGGATTCGCCAGAAGTATTGGCATCAGAAGAGACGAAGGACCTTCTAGCGTGAAGATTGTTTTGAGAATTTACCTCGGATATCCACAATTGTGTGGGTACACCACATATTTCCTTTGTGAGATCATTTAAAGGTAAATGTAAGGTGTACAAAGACCATGATCCCAACCCTAAGAACCATGTTGGTACCAAAGTTTGGAAACCATTACAGAAATCTAAGGAGGGAAGTAAATAAAGAAGTAGACGTGGGAACGTATGCTCAACTGGAGTAAAAGATGAGAAGGAACCCAAGATTTGGAGCAGCCTTATTTTCATAAGGTTCGATGTAATCCAGACAAACATAGAACCCTTGAGGTAATCTTGATTCAGGTTGAGGTTCATTCCAGAATGAAGTAAGGAGTAGATTTGAAGTGGTGATTGACAAAATCAAGTTGTTGAACTACTTTTGTCAATAAAAGGTCATTCTTTGGTTCAAACCAAGAGTATGATGGAAGAATGGTGTTGGAGAAATCAACTAGTAATAGGGATCATTTTGCATCACTAGGATGATGGTGCCATTAAAGATTCCAGTTGACACAAGAAAAAGAAACCCGACTAAGTGTCTTAGGAAGTAAATTATTACGACCAACCATATTAGGGTGAACTGGGTATAATACCAATACCAAGGTTGGTCAGAGCTGAAATAAAATTGTACTTTAGTGAGACTTCCTAAACCCGAAGCACCTTCCAAATAGTAGGTCAGTATTAAGTGAAGGAGTTTTAGTATAACTTCTAATAGGACTAACAAAATTAGATAAAGTCCTTATCTACAGATTTTCCAAGAAAACATGACCAGGAGTGGAATATTCTAAGAAGGAATCACATTATCAATGGAATTAACAGTTAGCAATTGCTAAGTCAAAAGAGGATTCCAGGATAAAATATGGATTCGGGGAGGCACCAACTATCTCCATTAAGGATCACTACGGAGTTTGAGAACTACCAAATTATATACAAGACATATCTACAATCCGAAACGTAAGAGAGTACGAACTTCGGGGACGAAGTTTATTTTAAGGAGGGGAGACTGTAACATCCCAGAACTTACGGTCCAGAAATATAAAGGACACATGAGTGTGCATTCCATTCGTGCATCAGAAAATCCGAATAATTTTCACGCATTTAATTTCAAAACACTAAGTGATTGGAGTTTCACTTGAGTTGGTGGAATTGAAGTAGATCATCAACTTGAACGCTATAAACTCTGAGATGTCCTTGGCTTAAACCTTATTTTGGGGTAGAGAGACATACGATAAATATTACACCAAAGAAAATAAAAATCATACACCAAAACATGAGTTAGGAGTTAAAGACCAAACCAACTATTCTTAATTATTGTCTGAGCATATATTCTTCTCAACGTGCTAGACATATTCCTAGTTCATGGAATCCATGATAGTCTTGTAGACCAAACTGAATCACCTAAAAACTTAACCTAGATCTTTCCACATGATCTAGACATCTTATTTTCTTATCTCCCAATCTTCTCGAAGGCATAAACAAGAGGAGCTATCAAGAAAGGTGTAAACACAACAAAAAAGGCCGAGAGAAGTATCCCTTAGATGGGCACAGAAGTGTTATGTCAATCTATCATGAAGAATTGGAAACTCTTTCATCATCAACTATCTTTATTAATCTCTCGGGAAATGATGTGAAATTCTAAGTTTAGTGTTATATAGAAGTAGTTTGTTAACAAGCTTTGCAACCTTGTTAACAACTCACTTTTGTATGCATAAACAAATGAATGCCATATATAAATGAATAGTAGGATAGATAATCCAGTACATCAAATTTATCAGCCATTAACCATAAGGCTATTTGATGTCATAAAATACACTTACATTCATATACCACCAACCCAAGAAAATTGGCTTGGTTAAACTGAATTGTCCTCACCACAAGGGTGAGACAAGTGATGTTGGAAATCCACTATAGGACAAGAAGAACTTGTCTTGAATATCTACTTCTTGTTTAGAAGGATCAATACCTAAGTAAAGCCACATCTGGATTATGGTGTTTCTCCAAGGGAATCATAACCAAAGAGAAAGTAATGCCAAAGCATAAGTCCATATGATCAACATTCATATCTAGACATCACATGAGTTATTCTTCAAGATCTGGTGAATGAAGAATGCATATGAGAGGGGATCCACAAGTTCATCAATAGATAATGATCCATTGATGAAATCAAGAATTCATTCTCAGTAAAAGAGATAAACTTGGCATATGGATTATTGAGTCACCTGGAAGCATCAATTGATATATGAGCAAGGATATCACAAACTCCTATATATCTATTTTAGGTATATATTCCAAAGACATTAGCTCTATCAGGAGAGTGCATCCTTCTTACTCCACTTAAATGGAGGATGCAATGAGAAAAGATCTAAACTCATCATCTTATCACCATAAGACCTAACCTTTGGTAGGAATTCATATCTTGTGCTTTCATAAACAATTGATCATGTTCTTACATGATTTATTTGTTATGGATCACAAATAAAGCCATTGGAAATATCTCATGCTTAGCATGGATTTGACATAGAGCATTGTGCATAATCTTCTTAGGAATCACAATGATTCATTTTGCTATTTTTATTCAATCACAATTCAGTGTTGCCAGGAATGCTTTGGTCACTATGACACATATTGGAGCACTCAAATATTTGAATACCTTGAAAATAAGATCTCAAATCATTTTAGAACTTAATGAAAATCATGTATACATCTAAACAATTCCACAGGAATGCTTTTCCCTATGGATTTGTTGCTCCATAAAATAATTAGGTGGGAGCTATAAACTATGACCAAATGGAATATTTCTATTTACCTACAGCCTTTGAGCCAAAATACCAAATCAATATCTATAATTGGAAGTACACACTTACCTAATTAAATTATGACATGGAAAAATATGTCCATGTGATAAAAATGCACCATCGAAATTAACTAAGTGAAAGACATGAATTGTAATACAAGAAATATAGCAAATGGTTCAAATTTACTTTAAGAGATAAAAGAATTCAAAACACACCAAATATTCATATTATATCTTGGAATAAACTTATTCAAGTGGAAATAAACATTTAATTTCAACCACAACCTTTCTAGGACCTCTTTGCAAGTATCAGAATAAAAAACAGGTCCAAATCAGGAGACAGGGGCCTGTTTCAACTGTTTCTGTTGTTTCCCGGAAACATAGGTTTTTTTTTGCAAATTTTCCTTTTAATATGTTTCTTCTTCCTCTCGCCAGAAGGCAATCGTGTCGTGTCGCTGCTTCTGAGTTGCTGTGCTTCTTCCACTCGCTTCTCTCGCATGGATAAGCAGGCCGGAGAGCCGTCCGCATTGCTCCATCCCTCACTCGCTCTCATACTCTCTTCTTCCTCCCTCTATTTCCCCGAAATCCCAAGTTCTTCGGTCGCCGCCATTCGTCGTCAATCGCCGTCGACCCCAGCCATCCCTCGCCGCTCTAGTTAGCTGGGAAGTACCACGCCGTCATCCTATTCCTCACTGTTGGTCTGCGTGTCCGAGACGACATGGGAGGGCGAGAAATTGAGCATCTCCTCCAACTCCGGCCGCCGGACATTCTGGACAAGCTTGTCGCCGTTCGACCTCCTCTCGCTTCGTCGAGCAGTTCTCCATGCTCAGGGTTAGCTCGCGCATCTCCCAGTACCCTCCTTTCATCTCAATTCGATACGTTTCGTAGTTCCTCGCCAACCGTCTTTGGCCGCCGCAAAAACTCGCCGTCGGCGAGGTTCCGGCGACCAATATCGAGCGGCGCCTCCACCAAAAGGTCCGCCGTGACCCTCACTAGCTGTTCCTCGCCTCGGTTTGTGCCAATTTGGCCGAAACCGATGGATTTGTGCTCGGCGGTGAGGAACTGCTTTGGTGACGTCATCAGGACGTCATCAGTTCAATTTAAACCTTTTATTTTATTTATTTTAGAAATAATTATATGTATGACATGTGGGACCACCCTATCTGACTTTTATTCTTTCAGGCAAATTTTGTAAATATTAAAACCATGACATGTGGGCCCAACTTAATTTAATAATTTTAGAAATTGATTTAAATTGAATAAACTTTATAAATTCTTAACTAATTTGTTTTAAATCAGAAAAATATAATCTTTATACCAGAATTATCAGAAAGATAAAATCTATATTGTTGTATCATTCTTATATGTGTTTGAATAAAATTGAAACGTAATAAAATTTGAAATACAAAACACATAATCCTTTAAATATGAAGTTATTTAAATGCAATTTTGGATGCATTTCAAACTTCATTTAAATTTTCTCATATGCATAACTTTAACTTTAGTAATGTGTTTTTATTACAATATGAACTATTTTATTTCAATAAAATCTAATTCAAAATGATATTCTATTTTAAATAATAATTAATAAGAATTATTTTCCTAAATTCCAAAAAAAAAAATGCTTGTAAAGGTTGATCTTCTACCACATGGTATGCATTTCAAATAAATAAATAATCTCCCATGAGAACATAACCAAGATTAAACCACAAGTTCAGAATGCAACGTCTTGGATAAAACACACAAAGAAGAATAATCATATTACTTCCTCTTAATAACCTCATATGATACCAACTATTATTTACATTATTTTTGCTCTTCAAAAGTTATTTTTTTTGTATTCATGAATAATAACACCACACCATTCTCTTAGTCAACTCAAGTTAATACATGTTCTTATAAACGAAAAGTTGATAACCAACCCTAAATCAACCTTTAGTGTTTGAATGTTACTTTACTTTTATGCTTAATATGATACACGAACATTAATTTTAAACAACTCATCTTTCTTATGAAGTAAACTTGAAGACAAATCAACTATATATGAAAACACCCAACTCAAACAACACACAATCTCCTAGAGTGAGATACGGGGTACTTTGTGATGCATCTCATACTATTGCATTAACCATGTTGCTTCTTTAAACATTAGTCCTTACTGGACAATTGATGTTGTTTTCAGACTTCTCGGAGTTTATATTATATCGAAGACCTTGGCTACATAATTTTGCAGTAAAAAAGACAAGTTCATCCATTTTATTCATGTCCTCTTGAAGTATTTGTTAAGAAACTATTTTCAAAATGTTAGTATTGCATATCACACAAAAAGGGCAGAAATTTTATTTTACAATAATATGACTATGGTTATCCACCAGTGAGGTGGTAATCTCATATGGTTATCAGATGGGACCACGGTAAAAATGTTGTGGTGGAGGTCCCATTTGCAGGGGAAAGTATCATCTAGGACTTAACAACAAATGCCGGCAGTGATTCTTGTGCCGTATATTACGCGCTACCATAAGACTAGGAATGGGATGGGAAAGTCATATGTGATCTTCTTCCGTTCGCATGTCAACGGGTAGCCAGTTCCGTACGATGTAGGTCTTGCGAGACTACATGCACATGGGTGGGATCCCTTAATGCCCATGGCCACTGGTGTCTAGGATGGTCTGCAAGGGGAAGCCTAGGTAGTTCTACCTTGCGGGGTGGAATATCAGGGGTTGTCCTGCTATGCATGAAGGGGGTGGGCATGCAGGGTGGTGGAGAAGCACGGTGAATGGCTTGGATCAATTGACTGGGCCCCACACCAAAGAGAGTGTGGACGGGAAAGATTCACCCGGTTGTGCAACAAGGCTTTGATCTTTTATGGGTAAAGCAGCGCACCTCTGCGGAGTGTATAAATATGACATGTTACTCCACATTCCAGGACGGAACGGCGAACGCAGCAGGAAAGGAGGCTCCTCAAAGCCCTAGCCCTGTGACTCCTGACGAGCATAGTCTTCAGAATAAAATCAACCTTTTGAAGAAATGTTTTCTAAAACTTGCATTAGCCTACGACAATCCATTGTCCGTGGCTGTATTTATGCATCAGACTTCCCACCTTGCATAATGAACTTGCTAGGTAACGCTGTTACTCACCCTAGCCTCTTAAACGCCTGCTAGACATGAAGAACCACAAGAAGGCAACACTTTAGGCTATCAAGACTCCGATGGCAGATAAACTCAAGATACCAAAGAAGGCAACTACAACGAGCTGAAGCAATCTAGAGATGATGGAGGACAAGTGAAGGCATAGTATGCTAGATGATAGATTCCTAGTCATAGAACCTATCTATGTAGGCGTTGCTATAGCGCAATCGCAAGCCTAGCCGTATTAGCAGTAGACTTAGTATAGGTTAGTTCCTCCGAGATTTTCCATTTGATGTTCTTTTATTAGGGCCTTGCCTCATTGTTTCGAGGAGGTTCTAAAGATCTGTTGTTTTGGATCTTCTGTTTGTAATCTTTAGTCATGCCTTGGACCTGCGATGTTTCTGTTGTACCACTCTGATGACGTAATACTGGTGGACGGTGATCCATTGGTGCTATGTCAACGACTATAGCATACTACACAATAAAGTGGTATGCTGGGTCACTACAGCTGGTATCAGAGCAAACGCTTTGACCCTCGGATTAAAACCCTCTAAAGGAGACCTGTAGGTTGGGTAGTGACTATAGGTAGCCATCTTATCTAAACCTATATTCTTAGTACTTGTGATGGATATTCACTTGAGAATAACCTCATCACAATAGAGTAAAATCTTCTTTCACATCTTATTGGAAGAAGTATTTCCTATCTGTTCTTAGATAAAGTTTTGTATGTATTCTTTAACGAATACGACATATATCATCCTTAGTATGTATGACCTAGTGCAGCTTATCCTATAACCACCGGTGTTTAATGAGTTGAAGTAGGACCAATTTAGTAGCATCTATATGTGTTGACGGTGGTATCTTAAAAAGGAGAAGCCATCTGAGGTAGTGTAACCACAACTACCAACCACATGAGATTCACTTGGGATTCTTTGCGTGATGGTAGTAGCTTTATAAAAGAAAGTCTCATGGTGAGTCTAGCTCCTAAACCATGATAGGAAAATTAATTTTGACAATCATCTAATAATTAACTTTGATAAAAGGACGAATGTATGGTGTAGGATCATGACGGAAGTCATAGATCATATTTAGGTTGGATAATGAGGAAGTAATAGATGCTAATGAGAACATGTTTAGCAATCTTGAGAGATTATGTGAGGTTAGTCTTCAGCTGGAGCACATACAGTAGTATGTATACTAAGTAAGTATATCACAATTGATGCTAGACAACTAGTAGTTTGGATCACATTATCATAGTTTATCCTGTTGCAAGTGGTCAACTAGAGTAAATAAGTTAATGAACCGTAGTGCGAACCCTATACCTTATTATACAACGGTAGAGACCTATAGACTGTTATATGTGTGCATCATACTATAACACTTTATATAAGACTCAGTACGAGAGATGTTATACTCGAAGTGCTATGTTATAGGCTTTACTTATGCATGTATGCATATCATTTGGATTTCTTGGATTTTGTTGGTTCTTTGAGTGACTAGATCTAGTCACGAAACTTCGCTTCATGTGCAAATGCATGTTGTATCACCAAGTTATGGCTTAATGTTATAGATCTAGATAGAATAGGAATTCGTGTAAGGAAGAGACGAGTTCCAAGGACGAAGATGAAGACTTGCATGAAAATAAAGGGTTATGGTTCTTGGGCTCTTTGTTATGCAGTTTTGGCTATGCCCGTGTTATGGCGCAACTGAGGGGTTGTGTGCCGATGATCCATTCCGAGCACGCCTACCGATGAGCATCGGTCTGGGATTGGTAAACCCAGGGACCCTTAGTTACGTAGCATGACCAGTGACACATAGCATTGCCGTATAATTCAGAGGTCGAGTCTGACAGTAACATGATTCTAGGATTCTTTGTTATGCATTCTTGGTTATGATTAGTGTGGTAGTCTTCCGAGGGGTTTGTGTGACCGGTGTTCCCGGCACGCCTGCACTGCAATTCTGCCCGGGAGTGGTACCCCAGTAACTCTCGCCTAACATGTCTAAGAGCACATAACAGTTGTGTATAACTCTGAATTCCGGGATTCGCCAGAAGTATTGGCATCAGAAGAGACGAAGGACCTTCTAGCGTGAAGATTGTTTTGAGAATTTACCTCGGATATCCACAATTGTGTGGGTACACCACATATTTCCTTTGTGAGATCATTTAAAGGTAAATGTAAGGTGTACAAAGACCATGATCCCAACCCTAAGAACCATGTTGGTACCAAAGTTTGGAAACCATTACAGAAATCTAAGGAGGGAAGTAAATAAAGAAGTAGACGTGTGAACGTATGCTCAACTGGAGTAAAAGATGAGAAGGAACCCAAGATTTGGAGCAGCCTTATTTTCATAAGGTTCGATGTAATCCAGTCAAACATAGAACCCTTGAGGTAATCTTGATTCAGGTTGAGGTTCATTCCAGAATGAAGTAAGGAGTAGATTTGAAGTGGTGATTGACAAAATCAAGTTGTTGAACTACTTTTGTCAATAAAAGGTCATTCTTTGGTTCAAACCAAGAGTATGATGGAAGAATGGTGTTGGAGAAATCAACTAGTAATAGGGATCATTTTGCATCACTAGGATGATGGTGCCATTAAAGATTCCAGTTGACACAAGAAAAGAAACCCGACTAAGTGTCTTAGGAAGTAAATTATTACGACCAACCATATTAGGGTGAACTGGGTATAATACCAATACCAAGGTTGGTCAGAGCTGAAATAAAATTGTACTTTAGTGAGACTTCCTAAACCCGAAGCACCTTCCAAATAGTAGGTCAGTATTAAGTGAAGGAGTTTTAGTATAACTTCTAATAGGACTAACAAAATTAGATAAAGTCCTTATCTACAGATTTTCCAAGAAAACATGACCAGGAGTGGAATATTCCAAGAAGGAATCACATTATCAATGGAATTAACAGTTAGCAATTGCTAAGTCAAAAGAGGATTCCAGGATAAAATATGGATTCGGGGAGACACCAACTATCTCCATTAAGGATCACTACGGAGTTTGAGAACTACCAAATTATATACAAGACATATCTACAATCCGAAACGTAAGAGAGTACGAACTTCGGGGACGAAGTTTATTTTAAGGAGGGGAGACTGTAACATCCCAGAACTTACGGTCCAGAAATATAAAGGACACATGAGTGTGCATTCCATTCGTGCATCAGAAAATCCGAATAATTTTCACGCATTTAATTTCAAAACACTAAGTGATTGGAGTTTCACTTGAGTTGGTGGAATTGAAGTAGATCATCAACTTGAACGCTATAAACTCTGAGATGTCCTTGGCTTAAACCTTATTTTGGGGTAGAGAGACATACGATAAATATTACACCAAAGAAAATAAAAATCATACACCAAAACATGAGTTAGGAGTTAAAGACCAAACCAACTATTCTTAATTATTGTCTGAGCATATATTCTTCTCAACGTGCTAGACATATTCCTAGTTCATGGAATCCATGATAGTCTTGTAGACCAAACTGAATCACCTAAAAACTTAACCTAGATCTTTCCACATGATCTAGACATCTTATTTTCTTATCTCCCAATCTTCTCGAAGGCATAAACAAGAGGAGCTATCAAGAAAGGTGTAAACACAACAAAAAAGGCCGAGAGAAGTATCCCTTAGATGGGCACAGAAGTGTTATGTCAATCTATCATGAAGAATTGGAAACTCTTTCATCATCAACTATCTTTATTAATCTCTCGGGAAATGATGTGAAATTCTAAGTTTAGTGTTATATAGAAGTAGTTTGTTAACAAGCTTTGCAACCTTGTTAACAACTCACTTTTGTATGCATAAACAAATGAATGCCATATATAAATGAATAGTAGGATAGATAATCCAGTACATCAAATTTATCAGCCATTAACCATAAGGCTATTTGATGTCATAAAATACACTTACATTCATATACCACCAACCCAAGAAAATTGGCTTGGTTAAACTGAATTGTCCTCACCACAAGGGTGAGACAAGTGATGTTGGAAATCCACTATAGGACAAGAAGAACTTGTCTTGAATATCTAATTCTTGTTTAGAAGGATCAATACCTAAGTAAAGCCACATATGGATTATGGTGTTTCTCCAAGGGAATCATAACCAAAGAGAAAGTAATGCCAAAGCATAAGTCCATATGATCAACATTCATATCTAGACATCACATGAGTTATTCTTCAAGATCTGGTGAATGAAGAATGCATATGAGAGAGGATCCACAAGTTCATCAATAGATAATGATCCATTGATGAAATCAAGAATTCATTCTCAGTAAAAGAGATAAACTTGGCATATGGATTATTGAGTCACCTGGAAGCATCAATTGATATATGAGCAAGGATATCACAAACTCCTATATATCTATTTTAGGTATATATTCCAAAGACATTAGCTCTATCAGGAGAGTGCATCCTTCTTACTCCACTTAAATGGAGGATGCAATGAGAAAAGATCTAAACTCATCATCTTATCACCATAAGACCTAACCTTTGGTAGGAATTCATATCTTGTGCTTTCATAAACAATTGATCATGTTCTTACATGATTTATTTGTTATGGATCACAAATAAAGCCATTGGAAATATCTCATGCTTAGCATGGATTTGACATAGAGCATTGTGCATAATCTTCTTAGGAATCACAATGATTCATTTTGCTATTTTTATTCAATCACAATTCAGTGTTGCCAGGAATGCTTTGGTCACTATGACACATATTGGAGCACTCAAATATTTGAATACCTTGAAAATAAGATCTCAAATCATTTTAGAACTTAATGAAAATCATGTATACATCTAAACAATTCCACAGGAATGCTTTTCCCTATGGATTTGTTGCTCCATAAAATAATTAGGTGGGAGCTATAAACTATGACCAAATGGAATATTTCTATTTACCTACAGCCTTTGAGCCAAAATACCAAATCAATATCTATAATTGGAAGTACACACTTACCTAATTAAATTATGACATGGAAAAATATGTCCATGTGATAAAAATGCACCATCGAAATTAACTAAGTGAAAGACATGAATTGTAATACAAGAAATATAGCAAATGGTTCAAATTTACTTTAAGAGATAAAAGAATTCAAAACACACCAAATATTCATATTATATCTTGGAATAAACTTATTCAAGTGGAAATAAACATTTAATTTCAACCACAACCTTTCTAGGACCTCTTTGCAAGTATCAGAATAAAAAACAGGTCCAAAACAGGAGACAGGGGCCTGTTTCAACTGTTTCTGTTGTTTCCCGGAAACATAGGTTTTTTTTTGCAAATTTTCCTTTTAATATGTTTCTTCTTCCTCTCGCCAGAAGGCAATCGTGTCGTGTCGCTGCTTCTGAATTGCTGTGCTTCTTCCACTCGCTTCTCTCGCGTGGATAAGCATGCCGGAGAGCCGTCCGCATTGCTCCATCCCTCACTCGCTCTCATACTCTCTTCTTCCTCCCTCTATTTCCCCGAAATCCCAAGTTCTTCGGTCGCCGCCATTCGTCGTCAATCGCCGTCGACCCCAGCCATCCCTCGCCGCTCTAGTTAGCTGGGAAGTACCACGCCGTCATCCTATTCCTCACTGTTGGTCTGCGTGTCCGAGACGACATGGGAGGGCGAGAAATTGAGCATCTCCTCCAACTCCGGCCGCCGGACATTCTGGACAAGCTTGTCGCCGTTCGACCTCCTCTCGCTTCGTCGAGCAGTTCTCCATGCTCAGGGTTAGCTCGTGCATCTCCCAGTACCCTCCTTTCATCTCAATTCGATACGTTTCGTAGTTCCTCGCCAACCGTCTTTGGCCGCCGCAAAAACTCGCCGTCGGCGAGGTTCCGGCGACCAATATCGAGCGGCGCCTCCACCAAAAGGTCCGCCGTGACCCTCACTAGCTGTTCCTCGCCTCGGTTTGTGCCAATTTGGCCGAAACCGATGGATTTGTGCTCGGCGGTGAGGAACTGCTTTGGTGACGTCATCAGGACGTCATCAGTTCAATTTAAACCTTTTATTTTATTTATTTTAGAAATAATTATATGTATGACATGTGGGACCACCCTATCTGACTTTTATTCTTTCAGGCAAATTTTGTAAATATTAAAACCATGACATGTGGGCCCAACTTAATTTAATAATTTTAGAAATTGATTTAAATTGAATAAACTTTATAAATTCTTAACTAATTCGTTTTAAATCAGAAAAATATAATCTTTATACCAGAATTATCAGAAAGATAAAATCTATATTGTTGTATCATTCTTATATGTGTTCGAATAAAATTGAAACGTAATAAAATTTGAAATACAAAACACATAATCCTTTAAATATGAAGTTATTTAAATGCAATTTTGGATGCATTTCAAACTTCATTTAAATTTTCTCATATGCATAACTTTAACTTTAGTAATGTGTTTTTATTACAATATGAACTATTTTATTTCAATAAAATCTAATTCAAAATGATATTCTATTTTAAATAATAATTAATAAGAATTATTTTCCTAAATTCCAAAAAAAAAAATGCTTGTAAAGGTTGATCTTCTACCACATGGTATGCATTTCAAATAAATAAATAATCTCCCATGAGAACATAACCAAGATTAAACCACAAGTTTAGAATGCAACGTCTTGGATAAAACACACAAAGAAGAATAATCATATTACTTCCTCTTAATAACCTCATATGATACCAACTATTATTTACATTATTTTTGCTCTTCAAAAGTTATTTTTTTTGTATTCATGAATAATAACACCACACCATTCTCTTAGTCAACTCAAGTTAATACATGTTCTTATAAACGAAAAGTTGATAACCAACCCTAAATCAACCTTTAGTGTTTGAATGTTACTTTACTTTTATGCTTAATATGATACACGAACATTAATTTTAAACAACTCATCTTTCTTATGAAGTAAACTTGAAGACAAATCAACTATATATGAAAACACCCAACTCAAACAACACACAATCTCCTAGAGTGAGATACGGGGTACTTTGCGATGCATCTCATACTATTGCATTAACCATGTTGCTTCTTTAAACATTAGTCCTTACCGGACAATTGATGTTGTTTTCAGACTTCTCGGAGTTTATATTATATCGAAGACCTTGGCTACATAATTTTGCAGTAAAAAAGACAAGTTCATCCATTTTATTCATGTCCTCTTGAAGTATTTGTTAAGAAACTATTTTCAAAATGTTAGTATTGCATATCACACAAAAAGGGCAGAAATTTTATTTTACAATAATATGACTATGGTTATCCACCAGTGAGGTGGTAATCTCATATGGTTATCAGATGGGACCACGGTAAAAATGTTGTGGTGGAGGTCCCATTTGCAGGGGAAAGTATCATCTAGGACTTAACAACAAATGCCGGCAGTGATTCTTGTGCCGTATATTACGCGCTACCATAAGACTAGGAATGGGATGGGAAAGTCATATGTGATCTTCTTCCGTTCGCATGTCAACGGGCAGCCAGTTCCGTACGATGTAGGTCTTGCGAGACTACATGCACAGGGGTGGGATCCCTTAATGCCCATGGCCACTGGTGTCTAGGATGGTCTGCAAGGGGAAGCCTAGGTAGTTCTACCTTGCGGGGTGGAATATCAGGGGTTGTCCTGCTATGCATGAAGGGGGTGGGCATGCAGGGTGGTGGAGAAGCACGGTGAATGGCTTGGATCAATTGACTGGGCCCCACACCAAAGAGAGTGTGGACGGGAAAGATTCACCCGGTTGTGCAACAAGGCTTTGATCTTTTATGGGTAAAGCAGCGCACCTCTGCGGAGTGTATAAATATGACATGTTACTCCACATTCCAGGACGGAACGGCGAACGCAGCAGGAAAGGAGGCTCCTCAAAGCCCTAGCCCTGTGACTCCTGACGAGCATAGTCTTCAGAATAAAATCAACCTTTTGAAGAAATGTTTTCTAAAACTTGCATTAGCCTACGACAATCCATTGTCCGTGGCTGTATTTATGCATCAGACTTCCCACCTTGCATAATGAACTTGCTAGGTAACGCTGTTACTCACCCTAGCCTCTTAAACGCCTGCTAGACATGAAGAACCACAAGAAGGCAACACTTTAGGCTATCAAGACTCCGATGGCAGATAAACTCAAGATACCAAAGAAGGCAACTACAACGAGCTGAAGCAATCTAGAGATGATGGAGGACAAGTGAAGGCATAGTATGCTAGATGATAGATTCCTAGTCATAGAACCTATCTATGTAGGCGTTGCTATAGCGCAATCGCAAGCCTAGCCGTATTAGCAGTAGACTTAGTATAGGTTAGTTCCTCCGAGATTTTCCATTTGATGTTCTTTTATTAGGGCCTTGCCTCATTGTTTCGAGGAGGTTCTAAAGATCTGTTGTTTTGGATCTTCTGTTTGTAATCTTTAGTCATGCCTTGGACCTGCGATGTTTCTGTTGTACCACTCTGATGACGTAATACTGGTGGACGGTGATCCATTGGTGCTATGTCAACGACTATAGCATACTACACAATAAAGTGGTATGCTGGGTCACCACAGCTGGTATCAGAGCAAACGCTTTGACCCTCGGATTAAAACCCTCTAAAGGAGACCTGTAGGTTGGGTAGTGACTATAGGTAGCCATATTATCTAAACCTATATTCTTAGTACTTGTGATGGATATTCACTTGAGAATAACCTCATCACAATAGAGTAAAATCTTCTTTCACATCTTATTGGAAGAAGTATTTCCTATCTGTTCTTAGATAAAGTTTTGTATGTATTCTTTAACGAATACGACATATATCATCCTTAGTATGTATGACCTAGTGCAGCTTATCCTATAACCACCGGTGTTTAATGAGTTGAAGTAGGACCAATTTAGTAGCATCTATATGTGTTGACGGTGGTATCTTAAAAAGGAGAAGCCATCTGAGGTAGTGTAACCACAACTACCAACCACATGAGATTCACTTGGGATTCTTTGCGTGATGGTAGTAGCTTTATAAAAGAAAGTCTCATGGTGAGTCTAGCTCCTAAACCATGATAGGAAAATTAATTTTGACAATCATCTAATAATTAACTTTGATAAAAGGACGAATGTATGGTGTAGGATCATGACGGAAGTCATAGATCATATTTAGGTTGGATAATGAGGAAGTAATAGATGCTAATGAGAACATGTTTAGCAATCTTGAGAGATTATGTGAGGTTAGTCTTCAGCTGGAGCACATACGGTAGTATGTATACTAAGTAAGTATATCACAATTGATGCTAGACAACTAGTAGTTTGGATCACATTATCATAGTTTATCCTGTTGCAAGTGGTCAACTAGACTATACCTTATTATACAACGGTAGAGACCTATAGACTGTTACATGTGTGCATCATACTATAACACTTTATATAAGCCTCAGTACGAGAGATGTTATACTCGAAGTGCTATGTTATAGTCTTTACTTATGCATATATGCATATCATTTGGATTTCTTGGATTTTATTGTTTCTATGAGTGACTAAATCTAGTCATGAAGCTTCGCTTCATGTGCAAATGCGCCATTGACACCTTAAGGGAATTCTCATTTCCTACTGGTTCGATAACCTTGGTTTCACACTAAGTGAAATTTGTTGCTGCACTACTTCATACCTTCCTCTTGGGGTTTCCCAACAACACACATCATCGTCTGCATCAGGGACTCATGGAGGCATTCACTGTTGGATTGTACGATGAGCCGTTCGGTTTGGGCGTTGGCACCGGAACTGATGACCGAGCATATGGAGCGAACTATGGAAACTAAACCAAAGCAGTGGCTATTCACGTTGATGTAGACCCTTAAGCATGATGATCTCACTAGGTGTCTCACTACACTATGGGCAATTTGGTTTTCTTGAGGAAAGGCGATACACGAAGGAGAATTTCAGAGCCCTATGTCAACCCATCTCTTCGTGGAATCGATGTTATGAGACCTTGATCTCTCCTCGGGTCATATTGTAAAGAGGGGAGGCCAACAACAAGTGGTGCCTGAGCCTCGGTGGATCGCTCCTCCGGAGTGCTCTGTTAAGATAAATGTCGACGCTGCAGTGCGCAAGCAAGGTAATTTTGGGGTTGTCGCTGCGGTTTGCCGAACACACGAAGGCGTCTATCTTGGAACTTTGGTTGTGGTTATCCAGGGAATTTCGGATCCTGGGATTCTTGAAGCGTTGGCGTGTCGTGAAGCCATCGCCTTGGGTAAGGATCTATCGCTGGAGCGAGTTGTGGTGGTGTCTGATTGTTTGGAGGTGGTTAACAGCCTTAGAGACGCTAACCTCGGAAGATTCAGCACAATTGTGCAGCAGATCAAGGCAAGCAAGAGAGACTTCGAGGCACTGTCCTTTGTCCATGAGAAGCGATTTTCCAACCAGGAAGCTCACAGTTTGGCCCGAAGCTCGACTTCGCTTAGTATAGGTCGTCATACTTGGTTGTTAGGAACGCCTGATATTATTTGTATACCTAGTATTCGATGTAATGATTCTGTGAACTCGGAGCAGCAAGTTTCTGACGCACTCTTTTCCTCACCAGGGTACCGAAGGGGACTGAGAGGTTCTTAATGAGGCGGCTTGTTTGCTATAATAAAATGCTATTATTCTCACCAAAAAAAAACTTGGGCCTCAATTGCACTCATAGTGAGTCTGGCTAGTGCCAAATTTACATCAGATCCTTGGTTAATAGTAGAGCTATATTTAAAACTTAGAAGAAATAAGCTTTCTTTCATTACCAAATATATATGTTGGAATTCTTATATAGGGAAAGGTTGAACTTGTTTTTCTATATATATGACAAAATGATGATAATATGTATTTTATTTTGCACGCGATACCGGTACACACAATACTTTAAAGACGTTTATCATCGTCTCGCCCCCCCCCCCCCCCCCCCCCCCGACCCGATACTTAAATCCTCGCTCCACCCCTGACCCTCCTCAACCTTAGAATGCCAATTTTGAAAATAATTTTGAGAAAATAGATTTGAAAATTGTTTTGATAAAAGATCACATTTGTTTACTTGTTCAAAAGGGCCACCTAAAAAAATGATAGCAACCTGCGCCTAGCGCGCTCTAAATTAGACGAGCGTCTTGTAAAGAGTGGACGGAGAAAAGTCACAACAGCACATGGCGGCCCCACTTGAGGGATTGATTTCTGAACGTGAAAGCGAGTAAGCGACTTGTGTTTTTTTGTTTGAACAAGTAAGCGACTTGTGTGGAGGGATTGATTTCCATCAACGTGATGGGTGATTCCGAAGGGGGGCTTATGGGTGGATTTCTTAGGGCGGCATGCGCTAGGGCGTCCTAAATAAATGACCCTCTTGTAAAGAGTGGATGGAGAAAGTAAACTGAAAGCACATATTAATATATTGCATGCATGTCATGAATGACATTGTCAACCATTTCGTTCCATCTAAATAAGACAACACCGCTTAACCGGAAGAGCAAGCCAGCGCTACCGTCCTCAACCTTAAAAGGCCAGATTTGGTTATAATTTTGAGAAAATAGATTTGAAAATAGTTTTGATAAAAGCTCACATTTGTTTACTTGTTCAAAAGGGCCACATATATTTAAAAAAATGATAACGACCTATGCCTAGCACACCCTAAATTAAACAAGCGCCTCTTGTAAAGAGTGAATGGAGAAAAGTCACAACAGCACATGGCGGTCCCACTTAAGGAATTGATTTCCAAACATGAAAGCAACATGTGGAGGGATTGATTTACAGGACGGTTCTGATTGAAGGATTGCATTTCTTAGGGCGGCATGCGCTAGCACGCCCTAAATTAAAACACCCTCTTGTAAAGAGCGGGTGGAGAAAGTAAACTGATATATTAATACATGGTATGCATGTCATGGATGACATTGTCAACCATTCTGTTCCATCTATATAAGGCAGCACGGCTTAACGGGAAGAGCAAGCCAGCGCTGCCATCCTTCACCTCAAGTGACAAAAGCTTTCTCTCGACCGGGCGGTCTCTCTCTCTCTCTCTCTGTATATATATGTGTGGAATATAGATTTTGATGCGTTGAATGGCAGGATATGGTTTGGTCGAACGGATGGGAATTCAACGTGACAAACGCGTCTCATCGGCGGAGCTTCTTGCAGTTCATCGACTACGTTCGAAGGAATCTCGGGGTTGATGGGGTGGTGATGCAGGAGGCCCGCAGGCTCCGTCCGCAGCAGGACAACCCGCAGTTCCAGGATGTCGAGCTCTCCGCCGGCGAGCGCAGCGTCGTCCTCCGGCTGCGGACCGACAACCTCTACGTCGTTGGCTTCCGCAATGCAGCCGGTCAGTGGTTCCGTTTCCTGAGAGTAGGCCAGATACCTGGGATCGAGTCGGTAGAAATGAGCATTACCGGGAGCTACGTGGGTGCGCACGGACTAGGCGGAGTACGTACATGATGCCCTAGCACTGCACGCATTATAGCTTCGTCTTCTAGCTTTATTTTTATTGTTCTAAACACGATTAATGAATGCGCGCATATGCAGCTCGAGGACCTACACTTGTCGTCTCATGCTGTCGCGGACGCCGTCAGCGGCCTCCATAGCTATAACGATGGAAACGTCGAGTAGCTAAAGGCCTGGCTGCGCACGCTCATCGTGAGCTTTATCGAGTCCAGCAGGTTCACCACGGTCGCTGACACCGTCGCCACCGCCATGGGCGGATCGGAGCAAGTGCTCAGCAACAGCCTCATTGGCCAGATCCGCAACTGGTCCAGCCTCTCAAATGCCGTTGTCCTGGCCGCCAACAGAAGCGACCGAGACTCCGGCAGCCATATCTTCACGCAGTTCGGGCAGGCCTGCGACATACGCACCGCCATCAGAGCCGCCGCGGCGCTCGGGCTGGTGCTCATGGAGATGCGGAGGGGAGCTGGTCCGAGCCTCATGCAGTTCGCCGCCAACGCTGCTCCTGCTTCTGCTCTTTCCGACGATGCTGCGGCTGCCTACGGGATCACGCTTCTCGAGGTCATCTCGGTGGTCATCCTCAATATCGACGGCGAAAACCCCGGCGATCTCTACGGGACGGTCCGCGTCCGCGACTCCTTCGGCACCGTGGATTTGTTCAGCCGGGAACGGTCTGATATCCAGTCGGTCCGGCCCGGGGAGCGGGCCGAGCTCCACTGGCCTGGTCGGGCCATCTCGGCCGCCGACGACTTCGTCATCGACCTCAGTCTCATGGACCGAGATACTGACCTGTCCCCAGACGACGAGGTGAGCCGTGGGGAGGTGGTGTGGCTCCCCCGCAACGCCTTAAGCAGCGAATGCGACGTGATAAGAAAGGCCCTGGTCACAGGACAGTATGGCTCGGCGGAGGTCTCCTACGCGGTGGTGACTAACGCGGTGGTGGCCACCATGGAGGTGCTACTCATCGACGGTGACGGCGAGAGCACACCCGACGTCTACGGCACCGTCACTGCTAGGACTCTGATGGGGCCAGCACGAAATCCGGTGGACTACGATCTCTTCAGGCGGGGACTTTTACGGTAGGGACGGAGAAACGTCAGCCATCCAATCAATAAGATTTGATGGTCAAGATTTATCGATACTTGTTGATCTATGGAGTAGTATTTTTTCACACGGTGCAATTTTGGTATGCAAAAAGGAAAATAAAACATGCAGCACAAAACGGGAGACAAAATTGGCAACTTTGGCAACACAACCCACGCCTTCCATATATACACCTTCCTCTTAATAGCTTTCTTAGCATAATCTTTTGCAGAGAAATGCTCCGGTGCTATTTAGTTTCTTATTTAAACTTTTCTATGTACTATTAGTTTCATGGTGCAAACCGTAGTTGTTAACAAATCATGATTTTTTGACAAAACAAACCACCTGACTCACTGACAGAGTGAATTGCTAAAAAGGATCAGCTCACAAATAAATTGAAAAAAGTACCACCTTCACCATGATGACAACATCGCCATGCTGGTGTGTGAGAAAAAAAACCAAGGAGCAACGAGTTGTCGGAGCTTTGCATGCATGCCGCTATGGTGTGTGGCGGCAGGTGTTGGCGCCATGGTGTGTGATCGATGTAAATTTCGTACACTTTGTTGAATAACACTATATAATAAATAAGTCTATATCAAAAAAAAAATTGACATAGAGTTCAGAGGTGTCAACCTTTCTTTAGAAAAAAACTACTTGTCTTTTCTTTTTGAGGAACTTGACATTCTTTTCTAGCAAGGTACTCGAGCTCATGTTCACGACAAGTATGCATATTCTCTCTTTGTCAACATTTTGAACTTCACGTTCCATTACGTGGAGCAAAAAAAAGAATAGAACTTGTATAGATACAGTTCCGTAGTTGTCAACTGTTGCATGGTTAATTCGGCAGTACCAAATCAAATCAGATTGTTACCTTTATTTTAAGAATAAAGTAAAATAAGATCTATTATCCAGGATACGCGGCAATCAATGATATGGATATGATTCAATACTACTAGCTCATGGGACAAGTAAATTGTACCGTAAAACAGCCCCTTCAGGCGGGCAAGGAGCGACGACATCGGTGTGCCAAAGAACACCAACATACCGTTGCTGAGGAGGGTCATCACCGCCGTGTGAGGCTCGCCGCTCACAGTGAATGTGGAACTGTGGGACAAAGACACTGATCTCTCTCCCGACGACCAGATCGCAACAGGCTCCGTGTCCTTCTAGTTCCAGCAGCCGCCATTCGAATACAGCGAAGCCAAGCAGGTCACCGGACGTTATGGGAAGGTGGAGGTGCATGTCAGTTGGTCGCTCAGTCACGAAGAAATGTAATAATCGCACGCATGCATGTCTGTTTTGTGTGCGGTCTGCGGTGTGTTTTGTTGGTTTGCGCAGTGTACGTGTATGTTCGTAGCTGTTTTGGAGTTGGATTTGCATGGCGATGGTACTGGATGCTTGTTTTCCCGTTTCTTAAGATGGGACAAGGTTTTAGACTACAGGTTTGCTCGAGAGCGAGCATTCTCAGTAGGTTACTTCCTGGTGTCTGAGCTTGCTATTTCTTCCCTTTGTTCCCATATGCTTTTCTCTAGTCTTCTTTGTATGTAACTAGTAGCCATGCACGTGCAACACGCACGTCTTTTAATTTTTTATCTCATTTGTAGTTTAGTGGGTTTTTTGTTATTAACAGTCCAAAGCCATACATCATACTCTGCAAGTATATAGGAACAACATACAATCACACATATTGCATCCTTTAAAATCCACAAATCATTTCCTATACGAACCATGTCAGGGCTTGTGCAACACACATCTTAAAAAATGAGAATCCAAATCCATGCTTATAGAAAACAAAAACAAACATTCTAAAAAGTAGAAACTAAAACTGAAACACCATTCTACATAGAGAAAATTCTATAAACAACATTCAATTACATCCGACATTGAAAAATCAAGCTTTCAATCGATCAGATAGCTATGTGCTTTGAGTGACTCCACCAAGTCGACAAACATCTCCTTCGCTCCTCTGAACATGGGAAGGGAATCGTTGCCCTAGCAAGGTAACAAGCTCAAGTTTGTTTCTTTTTAGCGATATTAAATTGTGTGCCCCTCGTTACTTAGTACTACTCACTTTTCCCCATGGTCGAAACTTTTGCTCACTTTTCCCACTTCCTTACCCGAAACTCTCACAAATGATTATAGCGGTCGTTTGCCGTCTTGACCGCTAACTCTGACCGCGCTAGGCTGCAGTGTGTCGGTCTTGACTGTGCATTAACCGTTTCATGACAGATGGGACCCACAAATTATCCACGTCAGCGTTGGACCTAGACAGCAGCGGGCCCGACAGAACGTTATGTCGTTTTCCTTTGCGCGCGCCACCTCCCTCTACTTCTTCTTCTCCGTCAACAAAGCACGGCAACGCCGACGAGTTCCAATTCAAACAAAATATACAGATAATTTTTTAAGCATTCAATCGAATTGACAGAAAAATAAACATATAGAAATAATAGTTCGATTAGATAGATCTACGCTATTACATAGGGGGCGATTAGGTACGCTATTACAGAGGGGCGACCATTACAGAGACGCTATTTTAGGGTGTGGCAGCGCCGCTCAGTAGGATTCGTCGTCGGAGGCGCCCCACGACATGTCGACGCGGGATAGCTCGATACCTTCACAGAGGCGGAGCTCGTTAAGCTCCTCTTCCACCTTCCGGCGCTTGACTAGCTCCTCCTGCTCAACCTTGCTGCGCTCCAGAATCTCGGCGGCGACCCAGTCGAGGTCACCGCCATCGACGAAGTCTACCCGAAGAAGGCCACGCCCGACGCGCGGTGGCAAGTCCTCCTCCTCCTCTGCCATGTTCGGTGGCGGCAGCGGTGCTCGTGCGATGGTGGAGCTCTCCGCGCCAGAGGAGCAGCCTCCCTCCATTGTCGCGTCGTACTCCTCCACTTCACGTCGGTTGTACACAGGCGGCGCGTGGAGACCATAGTTCGTGAAGTTTATAATAGGTTTGTGTATTATGTTATAACTGTATTAATCGGAATTATTAATACACGTGTGATACATAGACAACCAGGTCCCTAGTGAGCCTCTATATGAACTAGTCCACTGGGCAACAGTTGATCGAGATTCCCGATTAAGGACAATGGCGTCGGTTGACAATGGGGTCATCTTATTAGTTGAATAAGATGATGGACATACGCAAAATATTGTAATAAGATCGTATTACGATGTTTGTCATTTGCAATAGATAACAATATGATAGCTTATTCCTTAGACCGTTAGACCGTACTTATTGATGCTTCGTAGGGGTGCTTTGAGAGCATCAAACGTTGTGTCTTATATAGCATGACAATAACGGTGTCCATCTTGGATATTCCGAAAGAGCATCGAGACGTAAGGATCAAGATCGGTATTTGTTCATTCTTGTAATGGAAAGATACTCTGGGCCCACTCGGTGAGATTACATCTATATAGCTGCGCAGCTTATGACTAGGTCATGAAGATGTAATATCGCAGACGAGTTAATAACCTTTGTCGGTAACGAGATACAACAAAGACATCGGTATGTCTACGATCATATCTCGGACAAGGTAGTATCGTAGAAACAAAGGGAATGAACATCATATTTATGGTTCAACGACGATATTCGTAGAATGCACAGGGACCGTCATATACATCCAGGTATCCCTGGCGGTCATTGGTGAGCGGTGTGTCTCGACCATGTCTGGAGTGTTCTCGAACCGTAGCGTAACAAACTTAAGGTCTTAACGACACCAGGAGATAGGTTCTGGAATAATATAGGATTTTGTTGGAGAGAGAGAGAATTGATCCGGAAAGAGTTCCGGTGGTCCGGAAGGAGTTCCGGGAAGGTCTGGAATGGTTCCAGGGATGTCCGAAAGTTGTTCGGGTGATTCGGAAATTGTTTCGGAGTCACGGGATATTAAATAGTATTTAAATATATGAATTATAAATTAATTATATTTTATATTAATTTAATATTAAATAAATAAAGGAAAAAGGGGGCTCCCACCTACATGGGCCCTAAGAGGGCCCAAGAGGGGGGAGCCGCACCACCTTGGGGGGAAGGGGCTTGGGACCCTAGTCCAACTCGGACTAGGGGGTTCGGCCGAACCCCCCCCCCCCTCGTATTCCTTTAGTCCCACATGGGGGAGGCAGGGTGTTTGCACACCCCCTCCCCTCTTTATATAGCAAGGTATATTAATTGGATTAATTACAGAAAAATACAATTAATTGTATAGCAGGCCGACCGAGTTGCTTCTCCGCCCGTTTTGCCCCCTCTCTCCACCTAAGCTATACCGTCGGGCGTCGTTGCCCTGCGGGATTCCAGATAAGATCTACCCCTGCGATTTCAGCTGGATCTGAATGACTGGGGGTTGTCGTTAAGCTACGTATGTTTGCGAGTGCTCGGAGGCAACTCTTTAGAGGAGCTTGGGCGACGTCGTCTCGCCCCCTGCAGCCGCCGCGCCGCATCCCCCCTGCCGCCGGCGCCTCGCCATCTTCCGCCCGACGCCCGTCGACGCAGGTCATCGTCGACACCCCGGCGTCATCGTCTACGTCATTGCGGCAAGTTCTCCACGACCTCGAGGTCGGCTACGTACGACTTCATCGTCAACGCTTGTGCGGGAGCGTAATTCCCGCTATCGGTCTACATGGAGGTAATGTAACCCGTTCCGCCACCGTTATCACATGTACTAGATAGATAGATCCTGGCTAGTTAGGGTTTCATACGCTAGAAAATTATTGTTTTCTGCACCGTAACCCCTTTCGACCACCGTCGGAAGCAACCCGCCTCGCCCGTTCGGGGTAAGAGGCAGGCGCCTTCCGCTTCGACCCTTTCCGCTCCTCGTCGGAGCGGTTTCCGCCCTCGGAATGGCCGTCGCGCGAGCTGGAACCTCCGGGCCTCATCGTCGTCTTGATCTGCTGCGGCGGGGCTGGATAGCATGGTTTTGGTCGCCGGTGGCGATACTGGCGCAGATCTGGCGTTAGAATAGCTAGGGTACGACACATTTCAGTGGATATGTAGAGTGTGGGGAACGTGGGATGCGGTTGGAAAAAAAGAGTTGGGCCTAAGACAGGATCAGTAGGTGGGCCGTGGCCCAAAGAGTTAGCGTTTTTTCCTCGGTTTTATTCTTTTTCTGTTTATAGTAAGTTTCTGGTCTTTTCGTTTAACTCAAAATAAAAAATTCAAAAAACATCAAACAAATTGAGAACCATTGCACATGTTTTTAGTTTGTCATATATATACTTATAATCTACTTTATTTGGCTGTTTTAGACATGGTGGACATGGGGTTGTTTACCCTACCTTTGTAGCTCATTTGAAACTCAAGTGTGAAGAGAGGTGGTTTTGGATGTGGAACTTGAAACTTGCAAAATACTCACGAAAGTTTCATTTTGGAGTGACTAAGAAGGATCCAGGATTGGTTTTTCATTTTCATGTTTTAAGCTTGTGTTGAAGACGAACATTGAAATGAACACACATAATATAAAAAATATAAGAAATAACAACACATATATAATATCACGACGCGGATTTGGTTCCATGGGGGGTAGCGATGAATAGGGTACCAACCGTTGGGTTTGCATCCTAACTCAAGAGATGTGACGAGGGGAGAGACGCCGCCGGGAAGGAGGAGTTCAGGCTGGAGGACGGACGGAGCCACGCCTACCTGCGCCGCTGGTTGCCGGTAAGGAGGAAGGGGGCGGGATGCGGGTCTACCTGCAGCGCCGCCGTTCACCGCTTAGGTCGTGACCTCGAGTGGGGAGAAGACGAGCGAGGAAACAGATGGTCTAGGGGAACACCTCGACCTTAGTTGGGCTTCTTTTTGACGTCCTGAGCGATGCCTCGATATCGAGTGTCAATACCTAGGCTGAATATCTAGCACTGCCAAACAAGCTGTTTTCAGATATTCGGGACAAAAAGCTACCGAATGTCTAATATTCAGCCTCGGTATAAACATCCAAACGAGGCATTATGGACAACTTATAAGATTAAGGTCGCCTATAGAAAACCTTATATTTTCCCATCTTTATTACTAAGGTGAACAAGAACGTAATCATGGTCAGTGGCGGAACTAGGGGGGCCAACAGAGGGCATGGCTCCCCTATGCAATGATACAACATGATTATTTTTTCAATAGCTAAGACTTATTTTGATGGGATTTTTTTAGTAGAAATTAGTCTTGTTGCCCCCCTACCATGATTGCCCCTTAATTTTATGTTAACTATTATTTTCGGTTCACTTTTATTTTTAGTTACCTGCATTTTCATTTCACCTAAATTTTTTTAGTTATTTTAATTTTGCTTCAAGATTAGTTTATGTTCACCCGCAATTTTGATTCACTGCTACTTCGCGTTCACCCGAATTTTAGCTCCTTTTCACCTTGTTAATTTTATTTTTGGTTCACTTTTATTACACTTCACCCAATAAGCATGCCCGAAATTTTGTTGTATTTCAATTTTAGGTCATCCTTATTTTTCCGGTTCAATATTTATTAAGGTTCATCCTATTTGGTTTATTAATTTTTGATCGACTATTATTACGGTACATTATTATTACACACATGAGCATTTTCATAGAATACACGGTAAAATCAACATATAATGTTTTTAAACATTTTGAATTTAGAGACGGAAACAAATATGTGAATAAAAGTCAGAAGGAAAAAGGGAAAAGAAACACGTCTGTCATGATAGGCTCTTATCGCTGTGAGTTTTGCCACAAGCAAAAAAATAATAGTAATGTGTTACTAAGATTTAAAAAGACATTGTGATGCAAACATTATTTGAATCGTGGGAAGAAGGAAGATAGAGAGGTGAATAACATGTGAACATGAAGCAAGTGTGATGCCTCCTTGTGGTGTGTTTTTAGTCCTACCGGCGTACGTTCTAATTGTCGGGAGTGTCTAGTCGATGACCAAGGCGAAGCGAATTGTGCTCCTCCCGTACTGGGTTGCGACCCACGACTCGGTCTCCATCTTCTTCTTTTCATCTGACGTCTGTCCTCGATTCCCTCCGCCTCCATCGTTGGCCCACCGCCACCACTGGCTTAACCCTCTGCTCCCCCCTCCATACACGTGCTCGGTGCCGCCTCTGCGCCAAGTCCTACTTGAGCGCCACTTCCGCCGGTCCGCTGCCCTCGAGCGGGTCATCACTCTAAAATACCACCACCCGCACCCTAGCCCTAACTTCGACAAACTCCTTGCACCCCAAATGCTAAGCTCGTCACCAGCGAGCTCATCAATTTTAGGGCATCCTGATTTTTCCGGTTCATCCTATTTGGTTTATTAATTTTTGATCGACTATTATTACGGTTCATTATTATTATACACATGAGCATTTTTGTAGAATACACGGTAAAATCAACATATAATGTTTTTAAACATTTTGAATTTATAGACGTAAACAAATATGTGAATAAAGTCAGAAGGAAAAAGGGAAAAGAAACACGTCTGTCATGATAGGCTCTAATCACTGTTAGTTTCGCCACAAGCAAATAATAATAATGTGTTACTAAGATTTAAAAAGACATTGTGATACAAACATTATTTAAATCGCCTGAAGAAGGAAGATAGAGAGATGAATAACATATGAACATGAAGCAAGTGTGATGCCTCCTTGTGGTGTGTTTTTAGTCCTACCGGTGTACGTTCTAATTGTCGGAAGCGTCTAGTCGATGACCAAGGCGAAGCGAATTGTGCTCCTCCCGTACTGGGTTGCGACCCACGACTCGGTCTCCATCTTCTTCTTTTCATCTGACGTCTGTCCTCGATTCCCTCCGCCTCCATCGTTGCCCCACCGCCACCACTGGCTTAACCCTCTGCTCCCCCCCTCCATACACGTGCTCGGTGCCGCCTCTGCGCCAAGTCCTACTTGAGCGCCACTTCCGCCGGTCCGCTGCCCTCGAGCGGGTCATCACTCTAAAATACCACCACCCGCACCCTAGCCCTAACTTCGACAAACTCCTTGCACCCCAAATGCTAAGCTCGTCACCAGCGAGCTCATCAATTTTAGGGCATCCTGATTTTTCCGGTTCATCCTATTTGGTTTATTAATTTTTGATCGACTATTATTACGGTTCATTATTATTATACACATGAGCATTTTTGTAGAATACATGGTAAAATCAACATATAATGTTTTTAAACATTTTGAATTTATAGACGTAAACAAATATGTGAATAAAGTCAGAAGGAAAAAGGGAAAAGAAACACGTCTGTCATGACAGGCTCTAATCACTGTTAGTTTCGCCACAAGCAAATAATAATAATGTGTTACTAAGATTTAAAAAGACATTGTGATACAAACATTATTTAAATCGCCTGAAGAAGGAAGATAGAGAGATGAATAACATATGAACATGAAGCAAGTGTGATGCCTCCTTGTGGTGTGTTTTTAGTCCTACCGGTGTACGTTCTAATTGTCGGAAGCGTCTAGTCGATGACCAAGGCGAAGCGAATTGTGCTCCTCCCGTACTGGGTTGCGACCCACGACTCGGTCTCCATCTTCTTTTCGTCCGACGTCTGCCCTCGATTCCCTCCGCCTCCATCGCTGCCCCACCGCCACCACTGGCTTAACCCTCTACTCCCCCCTCCATACACGTGCTCGGTGCCGCCTCCGCGCCAAGTCCTACTTGAGCGCCACTTCCGCCGGTCCGCTGCCCTCGAGTGGGTCATCACTCTAAAATACCACCACCCGCACCTTAGCCCTAACTTCGACAAACTCCTTGCACCCCAAATGCTAAGCTCGTCACCAGCGAGCTCATCAATTTTAGGGCATCCTGATTTTTCCAGTTCATCCTATTTGGTTTATTAATTTTTGATCGACTATTATTACGGTTCATTATTATTACACACATGAGCATTTTCGTAGAATACACGGTAAAATCAACATATAATGTTTTTAAACATTTTGAATTTATAGACGTAAACAAATATGTGAATAAAGTCAGAAGGAAAAAGGGAAAAGAAACACGTCTGTCATGATAGGCTCTAATCACTGTTAGTTTCGCCACAAGCAAATAATAATAATGTGTTACTAAGATTTAAAAAGACATGATACAAACATTATTTAAATCGCCCGAAGAAGGAAGATAGAGAGATGAATAACATATGAACATGAAGCAAGTGTGATGCCTCCTTGTGGTGTGTTTTTAGTCCTACCGGTGTACGTTCTAATTGTCGGGAGCGTCTAGTCGATGACCAAGGCGAAGCGAATTGTGCTCCTCCCGTACTGGGTTGCGACCCACGACTCGGTCTCCATCTTCTTTTCGTCCGACTTCTGCTGCCCTCGATTCCCTCCACCTCCATCGCTGCCCCACCGCCACCACTGGCTTAACCCTCTGCTCCCCCCTCCATACACGTGCTCGGTGCCACCTTCGCGCCAAGTCCTACTTGAGCGCCACTTCCGCCGGTCCGCTGCCCTCGAGCGGGTCATCACTCTAAAATACCACCACCCGCACCCTAGCCCTAACTTCGACAAACTCCTTGCACCCCAAATGCTAAGCTCGTCACCAGCGAGCTCATCAATTTTAGGGCATCCTGATTTTTCCGGTTCATCCTATTTGGTTTATTAATTTTTGATCGACTATTATTACGGTTCATTATTACTACACACATGAGCATTTTCGTAGAATACACGGTAAAATCAACATATAATGTTTTTAAACATTTTGAATTTATAGGCGTAAACAAATATGTGAATAAAGTCAGAAGGAAAAAGGGAAAAGAAACACGTCTGTCATGATAGGCTCTAATCACTGTTAGTTTCGCCACAAGCAAATAATAATAATGTGTTACTAAGATTTAGAAAGATATTGTGATACAAACATTATTTAAATCGCCTGAAGAAGGAAGATAGAGAGATGAATAACATATGAACATGAAGCAAGTATGATGCCTCCTTGTGGTGTGTTTTTAGTCCTACCGGTGTACGTTCTAATTGTCGGGAGCGTCTAGTCGATGACCAAGGCGAAGCGAATTGTGCTCCTCCCGTACTGGGTTACGACCCACGACTTGGTCTCCATCTTCTTTTCGTCCGACGTCTGCCCTCGATTCCCTCCGCCTCCATCGCTGCTCCACCGCCACCACTGGCTTAACCCTCTGCTCCCCCCTCCATACACGTGATCGGTGCCGCCTCTGCGCCCAGTCCTACTTGAGCCGCCACTTCCGCCGGTCCGCTGCCCTCGAGTCGGTCATCACTCTAAAATACCACCACCCACACCTTCGCCCTAACTTCGACAAACTCCTTGCACACCAAACGCTTAGCTCGTCACATCCAATTTCATCGCCGCGGCAAGCTACATCGTTGCCGATTACGATGAGGTTAGCTCCTCGTCTGGCAGATGACGCCGCAGCCAGACGGCGACGAGTGTTTTGTCTCCAGTCATCTTCCTCCTCTCTCGCTCTCACCACGTGCAAGGAATTGGGCCGTACCCATAAGCGAAGACATGGATTAGCTGGACCTGGTCCTTGCCCCAATAGTCGCCTAACGTTGGGGTACGACTATAAAAAGACCTACCTCTCTGAAGGTCCATGTAGCTGCGCGCAGGTCACATGGCTGACGGAGCGGCTACGCGACTCGGTTGTACAAGGCTCACAAAGCCCCCCGAGGCTCGTTCGTACGAGCCTCGCGTTTCGGGTCGTATGCGAAGGCGCTGCTGACAGCGGTGCTGCACGAACACACGACTATTACGATCATTACGTGCAACAACAGATTTAGCCGTACAAGTAGACAACAACCAAAAAATCTAAGTTATACGTACAACTATACATAGATGTACAACTATACAGATTTATTCATACAACTAAATAGACACATACGGGTTGTAAAGCAATACATACCGGGTTATACATAAACATAGAGAAGGTTGTACATAAATACATACCGGGTTGTACAGCAACACAGACTGGATTGTACAGAAACTACATTCGGATTGTACATACAACTACACCTAGCAGGTTGTATGTACAACTACAAAATTCAGATTATACGTACAATTACACTTAGCTTGTACAAACCATACACAATCCAAAACACACAAAAAATGTTTGTCGAAACCTATCAATATGAGATTTAGGGTAGGTTTGGCAGCGCAGTTTTTATAAAACTAGAGTATTGGAAAACCAAAGTATTCCATTGCCAGGCAAAAGAATACTTCAATTTTCTCCCCTTTCTCAGTTTCCAAAAAAGAGGGGTAGACCTCTTTCTCAAATACTTCAAAAATACTGCAGTATTGAAGTATACTTCAGTTTTAAAATCACGTTATTTATTGGATCCAAACACCTTGAAGTATTCAATACTTTAATATTTTTAGAAACTGAAGTATTCGATGCAAACTTCAAAAATACTTTGTTCCTAAACGGAGCCTTAATTTTAAAGAACTCGACGTGAGGATTTCAAAAGTGAAAACGGTTCTCAAGATATTTTATTTTGAAAAAACAAATCTCAAAATAAATACATATACATCCCTCTACCCACCACGAGAAGCCGCCACTTGTCACCGCATGAAAAAATTATGGAAGAAAAAGAAATAAAATTGTGATACTTATCAGCACTAGAGCGCGAATTTCGCCTAACGTTTTCATCAGCGTCGCTCAACCTCTTGGCCCATGGGCCGCACTGCAGCACATACCAAATACTGGAGTACTTATATTCCTCTCTGTAAACAAAATATATACAGTTCCTCTCTCTGAAAAAAAAATACATCTTGTGCAACTGGACTCGTCGAGCGCCGCCGGCGCGTCCACTGCTGTGTACTAGGTACGTTCCTTCTCTCTTCATCGGATCGTCAATTTCTCCTAGTTGATCTCAGATAGGTGTGTTCGATTTGAGTTGGATTGGATTCAGTTCTCTCTGTAGATCCGGTCGGTCTTGCTTTTCCCTCCGATTCCGGCGGGGAGTCAAGTCCGACAAGGGCACGGCGGGCGGTATATCCGGCTATAAATTGCGCTGATCTAGTACATCGAACTCGCAGGCAGGCAGGCACATATTGAGCTGAAGGATAGGTCGATCATGGCGAGCTCGTCCGACAGGTGCCAGGCAGAGATTGCCCCAGAAACCTCTGCCATGGCTGGGGAAAGCTCTGCCGGCGGTGCGGTGGCCGTGGAGGAGCGGAAGAAGAAGTACAAGAAGGTGAGGATGACGAAAGAGGATATGGACTACTTCCTCTCGTACAAAAGCCAGCCCCTTGAACCTCCGAATTTCAATCCCGTCCACAAGGAGATCCTCGACTGCTACCCGGTCCCTCGGGACCAACTGGAGGATTGGTTCGCCGGTCTCAATGCCGCATGCATGGCTGCCGATGCCATTATCTTGAAGGACAACGCGAGGATTCGCGAGGAGTACAAGAAAAAAAGGTTATGCTCATCGCTGGGTCACCGACGACGAAGAAGAAGAAGCAGGACGCCGCTCCGGGGCTCCAGCTCCTGCGCGGAGGAGGGCTCGTCCAGGGGTCATGAAGCGTAAGGGAGGAACCAAGAAGATCAACTGATAGTTGTGCGCTTGTTCTGGTCACGTCTTGAATAAACTGCCTTCGGGCTGGCTTTGCCTATCTCTGTAATTTAGCACTGTTGCTATATATTTTGAGGTTAAAAACATCCATCTCATCTCCAAATAATTAACTTGCTGTCTTGTTCAATTGGCTACTACTAGTGCAGTAGCATAATCGCCACAGACCGATGTTCTGAAGGTGTTGTCTCTTGTTTGAGTTTCAGTTCGTTGTCTATTTCGATTTTGTCCCGGAATTTGTAAATAGCTAAAGGAATCCCTAGGTGCGAGCGGCAGATTCTAAGTCACTGCAAGGGCGTCCCTAGCAGGCATTAGGTGCGAGCAGGCTAGAACCGTCTCTGTAATGGAATTATGGTGTTCCCATCTAAAAATATAAAAGATCCCATGGACTCAATGGCTTATGGCTCCTCTGAAACAAATTTAATCCATGAAACTAAAACAGATGGGTCCATGGTAACATAAACTAGAGCGTAATCATATAATCGAATAACCAGTTGTGCAAGGGCAAGTAGCTAATGCAAATGACTAACAAAAGGGAATAGTTCAGACAAATACAGCCAAAGGGAATACTCCATAGAGGGAACTACCCCAGTTTCCTACTCCGTCCAATCAAAAAAAAAGTTGGATACTATGAATACATCACCAAGTCAGGAGAAGAATATGAACAGATCAAATCTGACTATTAGTTCAATCCCATATGATCTGCAATATATTCGAGGGTAGCATCTTGGAAAGGTGACCTTCAGTGTCCTTAGGAAGTTGTATGTTCCTATTTGAAAAGGTGACCTTACAGTGTCCTTAGGAAGTTGTCTGTTCCTGTAAAATTAATTGACATTTTCTCATATCATATACTTTGCATTAGGTATGATGTAATAAAAACAAGAAAATAACAATAGAAACCAATAAAATTATGTCGGAACTTTGAAGCACCAATTAGAATAACATGAACATATAAGTGCTACATAAACATATGTTTATTTGCAAGCTTTGATATTTCTCATCCAATATTTTCAGATCTCAATTTTATATTCTTCTTGCAGTCTTAATTAGATTAAAAACGCCTCAATGTAAGTAAGTAAATCAGGAGCAATGCTAAGCTAGTCATTATCAGTAGCAGAAGTCGCCAAAAGCTATTGAGTTTGGGAAAGTAAGCTCTTTATATTAATGAAGAACTCAGATTTGAGAGTAGAAGAATAGCTGTAAGGACCGAACAATTTTCACTTCTTACCAAGTGATGTCTTAAGAAAAGGGGATATGAAATACATGTTTATTATCTTGAAAGGTCACATTTGGTTCTGTTTGAGGCACGAAACAAGTACATGCCTCATCCAGTCATCCCTTTACATCATGAGCTCTACTTTATTAACTAAGATAGGTTAGGTGACAGCAATCGAAACCAGAATATTTGTCTATAAGAAGCCCATTAATGTCAAATTAACATGAAATTTGGATATAAAAAATTGAAATATAGGATGCCTTAGCAACAATAGGGCATGAAAGGCACCTCATGAGAAACAAGTCTAGCAACTTGCGACTGCCAATCACCTAGGTCTAGTGAAACTGACATTCCTGTTCTCCTTTACAACAATAGAAACAACACATTAATAGAGGTATAGATAGAAATAGAACAACACTTAACCATATGCAGCTGAAGTAAATATCAACCTGTTTCGGAACCAGTGTGGTTCGGGGTAGGGCACCAAGCCCTTCAGTGCCACACTTTTTGCAATACCCTTTGCAGTCAACAGTAACTCATTAAGATAACCCCATAAGCTAAGAGAAGCATCTGAGTTCTTTGGTTTGCTGTTCTCCAGCTCATGAATATACTTTCTCAGCAATGCCAAAGATCTTAACACTCTCAGAATTGCACTCATCCCAATATGGGGAGTTAATTACAAAAAACCACCACAACTGTGGCTAGGGTTTCAAAAAACCACCTGGATTTAAAAAAATTGTAAAAAACCACCGGCCCAGTGCTAATTAATTTCACATAGCCATCAGTCGGGATTCATGCATGAATCTCAGTTAAGCATGAAACTGACATGGGCCCAGTTTCAGAAGACACGTGGCGAGTTTAACACAGCGCAAGTTTCTGAGGACTTTTTTGCAATATCATAGTCGAATGCGCAATAAAAAAATAAGGGAATGGACAATATCCTCCGCTCTGCTCGCCGCCCGCCCACCGCTCGCCGCCGCTCTCCGTTGGCCCGCCGCCCACCGCTCCCCTCTCGCCGCGGCCCTGCACCAGTCCTGGCTCGCCCGCCGTCGCTCCCCTGCACCTCCTGGAAGAGCATGTCACAGACGGCCTCGCGGCTCTAGTCCCCGCCGAGCGCGGCGTTCCCGAGCGCCTGGAGCGCAGCGCGCGCAACCTCGGGGTCAGGGGAGAGGATATCCGAGCGAGCACCTAGCGGAGCAACTTCCCCGTGGCGGTCCCCGACGGCCTCCACGACGCCGATGGATTCCTCTTCAGCTCCCCGCGCGGTACAACGCCATCGCCACGCAGATGCAGGCGAGCAGCGGCGCGACAGGAAGCAGCGGCGAGCGGCGTGGGAGGCAGCAGCGAGCAGCGGCGAGCGGCGGCGAGCGGGCGGGCAGGCAGCGAGCAGCTGGCGGCGGCGGACGGGCAGCAGCGAGCAGCGGCGGGTGAGCATCTGGGAGCGGCCACAGACTGCAAGCAACTGCAGCGAGCGGCGGCGGCGGGAAGCGAGCGGGCGGGCAGCGAGCAGCTGGCGGCGGCGGACGGGCAGCAGCGAGCAGCGGCGGGTGAGCAGCAGGGAGCGGTCGTAGACAGCGAGCAACTGCAGCGAGCGGCGGCGGCGGGCAGCGGGAGCGAGCAGCGGGAGCGAGCAGCGGCGAGCGGAGGGCAGCGAGCAGCGGCGGCGGGCAGCAAGCGGCGGCGGGCAAGGAGCGGCGACAGGCGGGCAGCAGCTACATGGTTGGGTAGGAGTGCAGGCCGAGGAACCGTTCCCCTGTTTATTTTAATTTTTGGGATTTTTATTTTTTGGAAAATTACAGAAAAGTCCAGAATTAATTTGCCGTTCATCAAACTTGCCACGTTTCCTCTGAAACCTGGCCCCACCTGTCATAATACGGGTTAAGTGAGCGTCGTGCACGGTTAGACCATGAGTGGTGGCTATGTGAAAATAATTAGCGTTGGACTGGTGGTATCGTGAAATTTTTTCGTATCTAGGTGGTTTTACGAAACCCTAGCCACATTTGTGGTGATTTTTTGTAATTAACTCCAATATGGGACTCCAGTCATGATAGGAACGATAAAGTTGACCTGCTCTTCAAACTGGAGAAACATAATATTATAAGAACCCGTTCTACTGTTCAATGTTTAGCAATCAATAAATAATCTATGAGGCAAACCATCACAGTATCCCTAATAATGCAGAATAATACCGTGTGGCCTGTAACTTTCAAGCATTGCCTTTACTTTTTTTTATTGCCTTTAATTTTCATCAGACCATGTTCACCCTGATACACAATAAAACAAGTGGGGAAAGATCTAAACACTAGCTTCACCCTAATATGTCAGATAACATTGTCGGGCTTGTATTATTCAAGCAATGCCTTTTTTTTTTGCTATTTCGATACCATATTCCCCTTGAAACACAATTAATCAAGCATGCAGAATCTCAACTCTAGCTACACCCATACCTCTGTTTATTTCTTTTTCACCACTAAATCAGTGTCTCGACCACACTGACACAACTTGCGAGGAAGCATACTTAATGTTGACAGCTAGAGTAGTAGCTATCATCCAGAAGAATTATATTACTAACCAGTAAATTAAAGGGGTTAAAATATAACAATCTCAGTTCTCAGAAATAAATATGAAAGTTAAAAATCCTAAGATGATAAAACAGAAACCCAAATGTCCACTATGCCCTATTGCCAGAAAAGGGCAACAAACAGACCAACACTTCTGCTAAAATTATTAGATCTGCAGTAAGGAAGACATTTAAAGTAGATAACAATTCAACTGAGCAAACAACATAAGCAAAGAAAAACCATATACTATATTGGAATACTGGACAGAACCACAGCTTTGGAAACACAACTGTCAATCAATTTGGATTAAACCACATACATATATATATACATATGTCAATCAGTTAGTCAAAATAAACACGAAGGCCTTATCAAGAAAGTAGACAAACAGAAACACCACACATTTTAGAAAGGAAAAACACAAATGCTACCTATTTCATATCAAATATTCCAGAATATTGATCGAAACCATCTAAATTCTAGACTTGTGTATGAACTGAACTTATAAGCATCAGAACCACAGGTTTCCTAGAAGAGCCTTAGACAACACCGAATCCAAACACAACAGTCAATGAGTTTGGATTAAACCACATACATATATATATATATATATATATATATATATATATATATATATATATATATATATATATATATATATATATATATATATATATATCTGTCAAAATAGTTGGTGAAAAACAGAGTCAAATAAGCATGAGGGCCTTATCAGCAACAAAGTGGACAAACAAAACCACCCACACATTTATTTAGAAATGAAAAACATAAACGCTTCTTACTTCATACCAAATATTCCAGAACATAGATTTTAAACCATCTAATCACACTCAATACAAGAATGATGCGACTTGTGTATGAACTTGTAAGCATCTGCAAGAAGTTGTGTTCGCTATATAGAAAGAGAAGTCCGAATCGAGGAACCCAGAACTAGAAACAGCACTAAACCCAACGATCAAACTCCAACCACATGCTCCAACAGTCAGTGGTTAATTGACCAAATCCAAAGCTAGCATTCAAGTTCTTCGGCCCTTAGAAAGTGGTGGAACGCATAGGCGACTCTTCCCCCATCCCCATCGTCTCCCTCACTCCAGTGCTCTGCATCTAGTGTTTGCAAGTTCAGAGAAAACTAGTGTTACAGTCTCACCCCAATCTCATTCCCTGCTCAACTCCAAATTCACTGTAGGATTAGGTTGGTCACACGTCTCTCCAGACTCCAGTTGATCTCTCCACCTCACACAGTACCGAACCCTGCAGCTCTACGCGTTCAAATCGGTCTAATTATGAGAAGAGTTTGGATAGAGAATGTACCTTGAGCACTGGCCGTTTGATGGGCGCGGCCGTGGGGTTCACCGCGTTGCGACCCCCGCGATGAGGGAGGCGGCGGGGGAGGTGGCCCCAGATGGCGAGGGGGCGGTACAGGAGATGGTACGTACGGTCCAGGTCCAGCTTCCCCGTTCCCTTCTCCATCAGGCGCAGGCGGGTGGAGCTTGGTGTGGTTGCAGCGGAGGAGGGGCGCACCGCCGAGTACGGATAGGTCCGTGAGAGGAGCCTTGCACCTTCTTGCACTTGTTCAACAGCGCCGACCAACTTGACGGGCACAATCTCGTCGCTGATCATGGCCGCCAAGTCCTCCACGACGACGCTGGCCTTGAACACGGCGTCGCTCTTCCGCGCCTCCGCTGTGGAGCCGCCGAGCATGTCGTAGGCCGCGTGGTTCACCGCCGGGTCCGCGTGGTTGCAGGCGGCCGTGGACAGGACGCGGAGCAGTTCCAGCTGCGCGTCGGCGACCCGATTGGCGGCGACGAGCGCCTCCGCGTGCAGCACGGCGGTGATGAGGCAGTTGGGCGCGATCCGGGAAGCGGCGGAGAAGGAGTCGATGGCGGCGCGGCGGTGGTGCGACACCAACGCGGGCGAAGCCTGGTCGTCCTCGGAGGCGTGGAGCGACCTTCGCAAAAGGTCTTTTTTAGTGATTACCATTTGTCCTCTATGTATAACTTTAAGCAACTCGACCTCAAGTTTCACTTACACTGGAAGGCCCATTATGGGAAGAAGCCCATTGCGCTCACTAATTCATTATGTTGAGTACAGCCAATTTCGTTTTTCCCTTGAAAAAAGGCAAATTCATGTTTCTTTTCTGAATTTTTGTTCGTTCTTCTAGCTAAGGCTGAGAATAGTTTCGCAGCCACACTAACCAAATAAATGTAATCCGAAAATTAATTGGTGAAAACCAGACCGAACCAAATTGTTTGTATTTCCAACCAAAAGTCCAAAACCCATTCAATACATATTCCTAGTTCATGGAATCCATGATAGTCTTGTAGACCAAACTGAATCACCTAAAAACTTAACCTAGATTATTCCACATGATCTAGACATATTATTTTCGTATCTCCCAATCTTCTCGAAGGCATAAACAAGAGGAGCTATCAAGAAAGGTGTAAACACAACAAAAAAGGCCGAGAGAAGTATCCCTTAGATGGGCACAGAAGTGTTATGTCAATCTATCATGAAGAATTGGAAACTCTTTCATCATCAACTATCTTTATTAATCTCTCGGGAAATGATGTGAAATTCTAAGTTTAGTGTTATATAGAAGTAGTTTGTTAACAAGCTTTGCAACCTTGTTAACAACTCACTTTTGTATGCATAAACAAATGAATGCCATATATAAATGAATAGTAGGATAGATAATCCAGTACATCAAATTTATCAGCCATTAACCATAAGGCTATTTGATGTCATAAAATACACTTACATTCATATACCACCAACCCAAGAAAATTGTCTTGGTTAAACTGAATTGTCCTCACCACAAGGGTGAGACAAGTGATGTTGGAAATCCACTATAGGACAAGAAGAACTTGTCTTGAATATCTACTTCTTGTTTAGAAGGATCAATACCTAAGTAAAGCCACATATGGATTATGGTGTTTCTCCAAGGGAATCATAACCAAAGAGAAAGTAATGCCAAAGCATAAGTCCATATGATCAACATTCATATCTAGACATCACATGAGTTATTCTTCAAGATCTGGTGAATGAAGAATGCATATGAGAGAGGATCCACAAGTTCATCAATAGATAATGATCCATTGATGAAATCAAGAATTCATTCTCAGTAAAAGAGATAAACTTGGCATATGGATTATTGAGTCACCTGGAAGCATCAATTGATATATGAGCAAGGATATCCATTTCACAAACTCCTATATATATCTATTTTAGGTATATATTCCAACGACATTAGCTCTATCAGGAGAGTGCATCCTTCTTACTCCACTTAAATGGAGGATGCAATGAGAAAAGATCTAAACTCATCATCTTATCACCATAAGACCTAACCTTTGGTAGGAATTCATATCTTGTGCTTTCATAAACAATTGATCATGTTCTTACATGATTTATTTGTTATGGATCACAAATAAAGCCATTGGAAATATCTCATGCTTAGCATGGATTTGACATAGAGCATTGTGCATACTCTTCTTAGGAATCACAATGATTCATTTTGCTATTTTTATTCAATCACAATTCAGTGTTGCCAGGAATGCTTTGGTCACTATGACACATATTGGAGCACTCAAATATTTGAATACCTTGAAAATAAGATCTCAAATCATTTTAGAACTTAATGAAAATCATGTATACATCTAAACAATTCCACAGGAATGCTTTTCCCTATGGATTTGTTGCTCCATAAAATAATTAGGTGGGAGCTATAAACTATGACCAAATGGAATATTTCTATTTACCTACATGTAACATCCCAACATTTTATAATGTTCAAAAATCACAAAAATTTAAAACTTTTCTTTTATTAAAATAAAATATTAAATGCATAAGGAAACCAACTATAAAAGACTTCAAAGTGTAATATTTCAAATGTCACAGTTTAAACATTTAGTATCCCCTATGTTTCAAAAACCTTAAAATATAATTTGACAAATATTATACAAACATCAATCCATTTTATTAGTTCCTTATAAGTATCTGAATTAAACCACTTAGCCATATCTATTCATAAATACAAAGATTTTTCAAAAGGATATATAATTACTAAATGGTTTTCATTCCTTTAACTATGTCCAAAATATAGCTTGGAAATTATAAGCCTATAAGGTATAACTTTAAAACTTCATAGAATTTAAATTAATGAATTAGCCAAATAAACATTTCATTTGCTTAAATGAATTTCATCTATCTACAAAGCATGAAATGATTAATATATTCTAAATAAGAATAGAATTAAAATAAAAATCCTTTCCAAAGTTGTTATAAAGTTTCAAATGATTTATCATAATTAAAATATAATGTTGCACAAATTATTTTCAATTAAAAATGAATACCCTATATTTCACATTTCCTAGAACATTGTTATATGTGTTCTTTAATATTATGCCAAAATAAAGATAAATGATTTCAGCAAAATAAGTTAAATAACTTAAAATCAAACATATTGAAATGTGGGTATTTTTACAAATTTTATTTAGCCAAAAGAAAATTCAAATAAGATAGAAATTCAAATTTGACTTTAAGTGTCAAATTTGTAATTAAGCAATATTTCAAAATACTAATTTTCAAAAATATTCAAAACATACCCACAACTGGTTTAACAGCAAGATATTATTTTTACAAATTTTTAGAAATTAATTTGACATCATTTGGAGTTATAAATCAAAAGATATGGATTAAAGAAATAAAAATCAGAAAAAGAAAATAGTCGCTGACGTCAGCAGTGACGTCAGCTGTTCATCTCCAACCTCCGTCCGAACGAAGCGCAGAAGAAGGAGATGGAATCGGAGACGATTCCTTCTCCGATTCGTGCGGGATTCAATCTCTGGAGCCCTCTATATAAACCTCGGACACCGCCGCGTCATTTGCCCCAAAAACCCTAGCCCAAGGACGCCGCCAGGCCGCCGCTCGAGCTCGCCGGAGTTCGCCTCTCCTCCGCCGCACGTTCCTCACTTCTCCGTCACGGTGAGACCTTCCCCGATGCCCCTGACTCGCTTCTCTTCAATGCCGCCCTCGTGCGCATCTCCTGAGCCACGCGTTCGGTGTTTCCTGTAGTAATCCGAGCGCATCGTCGTCGACCGGACCTCATCGGAGCCGCCGCCGCACTCGTCCTCGCCTCTCCTTCGTCCAAGGACGCCCGAGTCCACCTCACCGCTCCCATCCGACTCGCCGTGCCGCGGGGAGTCGTTTGCCACTCGCCCCACGCCCGGGAGATCGCCGGAGCGACGGATCCTTCATCGACAGAGGCTGCGCCGCCGTCTTCCTCGCCGCCGGTGACCACAGCGCCGCCCGGTATGGTCCTCCGTCCTCCACAGCGATCAAGGGCTAGGATTAGATCTGTTTAAATCCGAAGCGGTATCTGTTTTGATCCGTTGGATCTGGATCTGACGATCCAGATCGCTCCACTTAACCACGTCAGCGCCACGTGGCATGCCCCGTCAGCGCACAGTCAGCGCTGACGTGTATAATCAATTTCGTAATTAAATTTAATCGGCAAATTTACAGAAAAACCCCTGTTACTTAGATCTGTCACAACTTTTCAACCACAACTCCAAATTTAATAATTTTTATATATTTGGAGAGCTCTGGAGGTGTAGAATAATTTGGATCAGACAAAATTCAAATTTGACTTAGTATAAAATATTCAAATTTCAAATGGTGAATTTGAGTATATTTGTAATAACTTTAAATCTATAAATCCAAAAATTGCAAATAAATATGTTTTAGAAACTTTGGAATATTTATAAACTAATGCCACTGCTATAAAATAATTTTGAGCAATTTTTGAATGATTTCCTAGTTGTGTGGATAATTTGAATTGTTGGACAAATTTTGAAGTAACTTTTAATAGAAACATTGTTTTTGATTAAATCCAATTGCAATAGATTTAATTAAATGCTCTCTGTCTATTAACACTAATTATACAATTTTGTTATAAAAATTTAATCATAAGAAACTTTACTCTTATAATTATTCCTTTTAGTATATTTTCCAAAATTAGAAATTAATTACATTGCATTTATAAATTCATGCATATTTATAAATAAAACACAAAAGTTATTTTTATGTTTCTTGTGATTTAAGATTTCATTTCATTCATAGCATATTTTATATTGTAGATATAATTCTCAAAGGAAAACCCTTCAATAGTTTTCTCTAAGTTAGGATTATTTTCAAACTTAGTATTTTGTGAAAAGTGCTATGCACTAGACACTTAGTAGTTTTCAAGATGGAGCTAGAAGACCATTGAGGGACTTAGCCAAAAACAAGACTTCAGAAGTATCTTCAAGGAGGCAACACTTAGAAGAAAATCAAGAAGAAGTTCATGAAGGACTTAGAAGAAAACAGACTCTGGAAGCATCCCCAAGATGTCAAGCACTTAGAAGAAAAGTGAGAAGAAGTTCAAGAAGGCCAACTCCCTTTTATTCTCTAAGTACTTCTCTCTGTCCTTTCTTCTCCTCTGAGATTTCATGAAGACTAAGTAAATCCAAGACCAGCCTCGAGGATTCAAGAATCATCAAGTCTGAAGATTCATCAAGACTACTAAGAGCTCAATCAAGACATCATCCAGAAGAAAGTTACAAGTCTGGAGATGAAGCCTGGAGGACAACTACATCCTTCTTTCTATCTTTTCCCTCTTTCCTAATCTTGTCTTCTAGACTTAAACAAAATTTGATCATGATGTTATCATCTTGATGTTGTTGGATCCTAGCAGCATAGTGGGATGAAGCGGCCTCGAAACAAACCTTACATGTCCACGTACATGAGACCTGTTCCACAATTTAAGTGGCTGGCCGGGTGTCTGTCTCTCTCACTATAGTGAATGTCCAACTTACAAAGAGTTGATAATAATTGTGATCATCTTGAACAAACGACTTAGTATTTTTCCCTAAGTATTTTACACATCATGGCTAAGCCATTAGAGTGCTTGTTTCAAAAAGATATAAAACAAAGTATGTGACTTTAGCCCTTAGTCCTGTTGGACCAACACATTTGTCTTGCATAAACTTAAAAGATTTCCATGGCATGAAAAGTATTTCTAGCCTTAGGAATATGTTGCACATCATGCATAAACATATTTTCCTTAGAAAGTTTTATAAAACTTATTTATTCATCTAGTATGTGTTTGTATGCATTGTGAGTTTTGCTGGCTGTTGATTGTTGTATTGTTGTTTGCTTATATTGCTTAGATTAAACGGAGAGCAAACGTTCGTTGTTGAAAAGAGGTTGTGAACAACGACAACATTCAAAGGCAAGTGGCACACCTCATAAACTTCCTATTTTTATATGCATTACTTAGTGTATTTTTATATGCATGTGTTGCTATGCTAAACCTGTGTAGAATCCCTTATTCCGGTGTCTAGGTTCCTATATCATACTTAGCAGAAATATTGATGCTATGCAATTGATGAAAGATTTTATAAAAGGTTAAGTGACTACTCAGGACTGTGCTCATGGCTGTCTTCGCCTAGGATTAATTTCTATTCTACTTAGGGCTGTGAGCATGGTGATTTTTACCTGAGAGTGCACATCCACTAAGTTAATGAAACACCTGGGTGGTAATTGGTCGGATGGTTTATGTTGAGTGGCTTTTGGGACTATGCTTGTGGTTGTCTTCGCCTAGGATGAATTTCTATTCTACTTAGGGCCATGAGTATGGTGGTTTTCACCCAGAAGTACACTTGAGAACGGCCACCCAGGAACAGAGGAATCTGAAGGAACTCCAAGTGACGATTGCTTCCAGTGCAGCCTTTTGACAATGGGCTCTGTCTAGAATAATTAAGTTGTGAGGGTGCAACCTGTCAGCTTGACAAGCAGATGTAGAGGGATGATAGGTGAAACGGGTCTTGCTAGTATGGTTGCATTCTTCTTCTGAAAGTTCTTGTCTCAATTCTCTCCTTTCCATAATACACTCCGCGTGTATAGGATATCTCGGACAAATTGAGTCTTAAGGTGAAAGTGCACAACCTCTGCAGAGTGTAAAACTAAGTACTTAGCCGTGTCCCCGGTTACGGACAATTTTGGGCAGCTGATCAAGGACGTCAACGGAGGATTCCATCATTCCAACTTCAAAAGTAGAACTTGATGGGAGAACAAGGGAAGATGAGATTTATGGTTTTCATGCCATACTCATCGAGATCTCAAGAAAAGTGTTTTCCAAAGAGTAGGAAAAATTGGCTTTATGCAAATTAGCCTTGAGCTCCACCAGCCAAATATTCATATAGGCTTTAGAGTTATTCCATAAGTGTCCACCATAGTGTCACTTGCCAGACTCCATTTTTAATGGAAATCTGACCCACGTTGTTGCAATATTTTTCTTATTGCAGATTGATCAGATGACAAGTGAGGTTTCGTTAAAGGTTTCGAGTCTACAACCAACATGTTTTCGCCTGTGGCAGCATGAAAGTTATAGAGGCTCTCTGCTATTGTATTCCGCTGTGTACTTTTTCAATGCTAGCTTTATGCTATGCAACTTGTATTAAATATTTTGTAATTCTGGATCATCGATGTAATGAAATTGACCTTTGTTGTGATATTACATCGTAAATTGTGTGTGCAAATGAATCGATCCAGGGATTTGCACTATACACAGGTATCTGCCTTATTTTGAGAGCAGGTACGCTACACTACAGCCTTTGAGCCAAAATACCAAATCAATATCTATAATTGGAAGTACCCACTTACCTAATTAAATTATGACATGGAAAAATATGTCCATGTGATAAAAATGCACCATCGAAATTAACTAAGTGAAAGACATGAATTGTAATACAAGAAATATAGCAAATGGTTCAAATTTACTTTAAGAGATAAAAGAATTCAAAACACACCAAATATTCATATTATATCTTGGAATAAACTTATTCAAGTGGAAATAAACATTTAATTTCAACCACAACCTTTCTAGGACCTCTTTGCAAGTATCAGAATAAAAAACAGGTCCAAAACAGGAGACAGGGGCCTGTTTCAACTGTTTCTGTTGTTTCCCGGAAACATAGGTTTTTTTTGCAAATTTTCCTTTTAATATGTTTCTTCTTCCTCTCGCCAGAAGGCAATCGTGTCGTGTCGCTACTTCTGAGTTGCTGTGCTTCTTCCACTCGCTTCTCTCGCGTGGATAAGCAGGCCGGAGAGCCGTCCGCATTGCTCCATCCCTCACTCGCTCTCATACTCTCTTCTTCCTCCCTCTATTTCAAATAAATAAATAATCTCCCATGAGAACATAACCAAGATTAAACCACAAGTTCAGAATGCAACGTCTTGGATAAAACACACAAAGAAGAATAATCATATTACTTCCTCTTAATAACCTCATATGATACCAACTATTATTTACATTATTTTTGCTCTTCAAAAGTTATTTTTTTTGTATTCATGAATAATAACACCACACCATTCTCTTAGTCAACTCAAGTTAATACATGTTCTTATAAACGAAAAGTTGATAACCAACCCTAAATCAACCTTTAGTGTTTGAATGTTACTTTACTTTTATGCTTAATATGATACACGAACATTAATTTTAAACAACTCATCTTTCTTATGAAGTAAACTTGAAGACAAATCAACTATATATGAAAACACCCAACTCAAACAACACACAATCTCCTAGAGTGAGATACGGGGTACTTTGCGATGCATCTCATACTATTGCATTAACCATGTTGCTTCTTTAAACATTAGTCCTTACCGGACAATTGATGTTGTTTTCAGACTTCTCGGAGTTTATATTATATCGAAGACCTTGGCTACATAATTTTGCAGTAAAAAAGACAAGTTCATCCATTTTATTCATGTCCTCTTGAAGTATTTGTTAAGAAACTATTTTCAAAATGTTAGTATTGCATATCACACAAAAAGGGCAGAAAATTTATTTTACAATAATATGACTATGGTTATCCACCAGTGAGGTGGTAATCTCATATGGTTATCAGATGGGACCACGGTAAAAATGTTGTGGTGGAGGTCCCATTTGCAGGGGAAAGTATCATCTAGGACTTAACAACAAATGCCGGCAGTGATTCTTGTGCCGTATATTACGCGCTACCATAAGACTAGGAATGGGATGGGAAAGTCATATGTGATCTTCTTCCGTTCGCATGTCAACGGGCAGCCAGTTCCGTACGATGTAGGTCTTGCGAGACTACATGCACAGGGGTGGGATCCCTTAATGCCCATGGCCACTGGTGTCTAGGATGGTCTGCAAGGGGAAGCCTAGGTAGTTCTACCTTGCGGGGTGGAATATCAGGGGTTGTCCTGCTATGCATGAAGGGGGTGGGCATGCAGGGTGGTGGAGAAGCACGGTGAATGGCTTGGATCAATTGACTGGGCCCCACACCAAAGAGAGTGTGGACGGGAAAGATTCACCCGGTTGTGCAACAAGGCTTTGATCTTTTATGGGTAAAGCAGCGCACCTCTGCGGAGTGTATAAATATGACATGTTACTCCACATTCCAGGACGGAACGGCGAACGCAGCAGGAAAGGAGGCTCCTCAAAGCCCTAGCCCTGTGACTCCTGACGAGCATAGTCTTCAGAATAAAATCAACCTTTTGAAGAAATGTTTTCTAAAACTTGCATTAGCCTACGACAATCCATTGTCCGTGGCTGTATTTATGCATCAGACTTCCCACCTTGCATAATGAACTTGCTAGGTAACGCTGTTACTCACCCTAGCCTCTTAAACGCCTGCTAGACATGAAGAACCACAAGAAGGCAACACTTTAGGCTATCAAGACTCCGATGGCAGATAAACTCAAGATACCAAAGAAGGCAACTACAACGAGCTGAAGCAATCCAGAGATGATGGAGGACAAGTGAAGGCATAGTATGCTAGATGATAGATTCCTAGTCATAGAACCTATCTATGTAGGCGTTGCTATAGCGCAATCGCAAGCCTAGCCGTATTAGCAGTAGACTTAGTATAGGTTAGTTCCTCCGAGATTTTCCATTTGATGTTCTTTTATTAGGGCCTTGCCTCATTGTTTCGAGGAGGTTCTAAAGATCTGTTGTTTTGGATCTTCTGTTTGTAATCTTTAGTCATGCCTTGGACCTGCGATGTTTCTGTTGTACCACTCTGATGACGTAATACTGGTGGACGGTGATCCATTGGTGCTATGTCAACGACTATAGCATACTACACAATAAAGTGGTATGCTGGGTCACCACAGCTGGTATCAGAGTAAACGCTTTGACCCTCGGATTAAAACCCTCTAAAGGAGACCTTTAGGTTGGGTAGTGACTATAGGTAGCCATCTTATCTAAACCTATATTCTTAGTACTTGTGATGGATATTCACTTGAGAATAACCTCATCACAATAGAGTAAAATCTTCTTTCACATCTTATTGGAAGAAGTATTTCCTATCTGTTCTTAGATAAAGTTTTGTATGTATTCTTTAACGAATACGACATATATCATCCTTAGTATGTATGACCTAGTGCAGCTTATCCTATAACCACCGGTGTTTAATGAGTTGAAGTAGGACCAATTTAGTAGCATCTATATGTGTTGACGGTGGTATCTTTTAAAGAGAAGCCATCTGAGGTAGTGTAACCACAACTACCAACCACATGAGATTCACTTGGGATTCTTTGCGTGATGGTAGTAGCTTTATAAAAGAAAGTCTCATGGTGAGTCTAGCTCCTAAACCATGATAGGAAAATTAATTTTGACAATCATCTAATAATTAACTTTGATAAAAGGACGAATGTATGGTGTAGGATCATGACGGAAGTCATAGATCATATTTAGGTTGGATAATGAGGAAGTAATAGATGCTAATGAGAACATGTTTAGCAATCTTGAGAGATTATGTGAGGTTAGTCTTCAGCTGGAGCACATACGGTAGTATGTATACTAAGTAAGTATATCACAATTGATGCTAGACAACTAGTAGTTTGGATCACATTATCATAGTTTATCCTGTTGCAAGTGGTCAACTAGACTATACCTTATTATACAACGGTAGAGACCTATAGACTGTTACATGTGTGCATCATACTATAACACTTTATATAAGCCTCAGTACGAGAGATGTTATACTCGAAGTGCTATGTTATAGTCTTTACTTATGCATATATGCATATCATTTGGATTTCTTGGATTTTATTGTTTCTATGAGTGACTAAATCTAGTCATGAAGCTTCGCTTCATGTGCAAATGCGCCATTGACACCTTAAGGGAATTCTCATTTCCTACTGGTTCGATAACCTTGGTTTCACACTAAGTGAAATTTGTTGCTGCACTACTTCATACCTTCCTCTTGGGGTTTCCCAACAACACACATCATCGTCTGCATCAGGGACTCATGGAGGCATTCACTGTTGGATTGTACGATGAGCCGTTCGGTTTGGGCGTTGGCACCGGAACTGATGACCGAGCATATGGAGCGAACTATGGAAACTGAACCAAAGCAGTGGCTATTCACGTTGATGTAGACCCTTAAGCATGATGATCTCACTAGGTGTCTCACTACACTATGGGCAATTTGGTTTTCTTGAGGAAAGGCGATACACGAAGGAGAATTTCAGAGCCCTATGGCAACCCATCTCTTCGTGGAATTGATGTTATGAGACCTTGATCTCTCCTCGGGTCATATTGTAAAGAGGGGAGGCCAACAACAAGTGGTGCCTGAGCCTCGGTGGATCGCTCCTCCGGAGTGCTCTGTTAAGATAAATGTCGACGCTGCAGTGCGCAAGCAAGGTAATTTTGGGGTTGTCGCTGCGGTTTGCCGAACACACGAAGGCGTCTATCTTGGAACTTTGGTTGTGGTTATCCAGGGAATTTCGGATACTGGGATTCTTGAAGCGTTGGCGTGTCGTGAAGCCATCGCCTTGGGTAAGGATCTATCGCTGGAGCGAGTTGTGGTGGTGTCTGATTGTTTGGAGGTGGTTAACAGCCTTAGAGACGCTAACCTCGGAAGATTCAGCACAATTGTGCAGCAGATCAAGGCAAGCAAGAGAGACTTCGAGGCACTGTCCTTTGTCCATGAGAAGCGATTTTCCAACCAGGAAGCTCACAGTTTGGCCCGAAGCTCGACTTCGCTTAGTATAGGTCGTCATACTTGGTTGTTAGGAACGCCTGATATTATTTGTATACCTAGTATTCGATGTAATGATTCTGTGAACTCGGAGCAGCAAGTTTCTGACGCACTCTTTTCCTCACCAGGGTACCGAAGGGGACTGAGAGGTTCTTAATGAGGCGGCTTGTTTGCTATAATAAAATGCTATTATTCTCACCAAAAAAAAACTTGGGCCTCAATTGCACTCATAGTGAGTCTGGCTAGTGCCAAATTTACATCAGATCCTTGGTTAATAGTAGAGCTATATTTAAAACTTAGAAGAAATAAGCTTTCTTTGATTACCAAATATATATGTTGGAATTCTTATATAGGGAAAGGTTGAACTTGTTTTGCTAAATATATGACAAAATGATGATAATATGTATTTTATTTTGCACGCGATACCGGTACACACAATACTTTAAAGACGTTTATCATCGTCTCGCCCCCCCCCCCCCCCCCCCCCCCCCCGACCCGATACTTAAATCCTCGCTCCACCCCTGACCCTCCTCAACCTTAGAATGCCAATTTTGAAGATAATTTTGAGAAAATAGATTTGAAAATTGTTTTGATAAAAGATCACATTTGTTTACTTGTTCAAAAGGGCCACCTAAAAAAATGATAGCAACCTGCGCCTAGCGCGCTCTAAATTAGACGAGCCTCTTGTAAAGAGTGGACGGAGAAAAGTCACAACAGCACATGGCGGCCCCACTTGAGGGATTGATTTCTGAACGTGAAAGCGAGTAAGCGACTTGTGTTTTTTTTTTTTGAACAAGTAAGCGACTTGTGTGGAGGGATTGATTTCCATCAACGTGATGGGTGATTCCGAAGGGGGGCTTATGGGTGGATTTCTTAGGGCGGCATGCGCTAGCGCGTCCTAAATAAATGACCCTCTTGTAAAGAGTGGATGGAGAAAGTAAACTGAAAGCACATATTAATATATTGCATGCATGTCATGAATGACATTGTCAACCATTTCGTTCCATCGAAATAAGACAACACCGCTTAACCGGAAGAGCAAGCCAGCGCTACCGTCCTCAACCTTAAAAGGCCAGATTTGGTTATAATTTTGAGAAAATAGATTTGAAAATAGTTTTGATAAAAGCTCACATTTTTTTACTTGTTCAAAAGGGCCACATATATTTAAAAAAATGATAACGACCTATGCCTAGCACACCCTAAATTAAACAAGCGCCTCTTGTAAAGAGTGAATGGAGAAAAGTCACAACAGCACATGGCGGTCCCACTTAAGGAATTGATTTCCAAACATGAAAGCAACATGTGGAGGGATTGATTTACAGGACGGTTCTGATTGAAGGATTGCATTTCTTAGAGCGGCATGCGCTAGCACGCCCTAAATTAAAACACCCTCTTGTAAAGAGCGGGTGGAGAAAGTAAACTGATATATTAATACATGGTATGCATGTCATGGATGACATTGTCAACCATTCTGTTCCATCTATATAAGGCAGCACGGCTTAACGGGAAGAGCAAGCCAGCGCTGCCATCCTTCACCTCAAGTGACAAAAGCTTTCTCTCGACCGGGCGGTCTCTCTCTCTCTCTGTATATATATGTGTGGAATATAGATTTTGATGCGTTGAATGGCAGGATATGGTTTGGTCGAACGGATGGGAATTCAACGTGACAAACGCGTCTCATCGGCGGAGCTTCTTGCAGTTCATCGACTACGTTCGAAGGAATCTCGGGGTTGATGGGGTGGTGATGCAGGAGGCCCGCAGGCTCCGTCCGCAGCAGGACAACCCGCAGTTCCAGGATGTCGAGCTCTCCGCCGGCGAGCGCAGCGTCGTCCTCCGGCTGCGGACCGACAACCTCTACGTCGTTGGCTTCCGCAATGCAGCCGGTCAGTGGTTCCGTTTCCTGAGAGTAGGCCAGATACCTGGGATCGAGTCGGTAGAAATGAGCATTACCGGGAGCTACGTGGGTGCGCACGGACTAGGCGGAGTACGTACATGATTCCCTAGCACTGCACGCATTATAGCTTCGTCTTCTAGCTTTATTGTTATTGTTCTAAACACGATTAATGAATGCGCGCATATGCAGCTCGAGGACCTACACTTGTCGTCTCATGCTGTCGCGGACGCCGTCAGCGGCCTCCATAGCTATAACGATGGAAACGTCGAGCAGCTAAAGGCCTGGCTGCGCACGCTCATCGTGAGCTTTATCGAGTCCAGCAGGTTCACCACGGTCGCTGACACCGTCGCCACCGCCATGGGCGGATCGGAGCAAGTGCTCAGCAACAGCCTCATTGGCCAGATCCGCAACTGGTCCAGCCTCTCAAATGCCGTTGTCCTGGCCGCCAACAGAAGCGACCGAGACTCCGGCAGCCATATCTTCACGCAGTTCGGGCAGGCCTGCGACATACGCACCGCCATCAGAGCCGCCGCGGCGCTCGGGCTGGTGCTCATGGAGATGCGGAGGGGAGCTGGTCCGAGCCTCATGCAGTTCGCCGCCAACGCTGCTCCTGCTTCTGCTCTTTCCGACGATGCTGCGGCTGCCTACTGGATCACGCTTCTCGAGGTCATCTCGGTGGTCATCCTCAATATCGACGGCGAAAACCCCGGCGATCTCTACGGGACGGTCCGCGTCCGCGACTCCTTCGGCACCGTGGATTTGTTCAGCCGGGAACGGTCTGATATCCAGTCGGTCCGGCCCGGGGAGCGGGCCGAGCTCCACTGGCCTGGTCGGGCCATCTCGGCCGCCGACGACTTCGTCATCGACCTCAGTCTCATGGACCGAGATACTGACCTGTCCCCAGACGACGAGGTGAGCCGTGGGGAGGTGGTGTGGCTCCCCCGCAACGCCTTAAGCAGCGAATGCGACGTGATAAGAAAGGCCCTGGTCACAGGACAGTATGGCTCGGCGGAGGTCTCCTACGCGGTGGTGACTAACGCGGTGGTGGCCACCATGGAGGTGCTACTCATCGACGGTGACGGCGAGAGCACACCCGACGTCTACGGCACCGTCACTGCTAGGACTCTGATGGGGCCAACACGAAATCCGGTGGACTATGATCTCTTCAGGCGGGGACTTTTACGGTAGGGACGGAGAAACGTCAGCCATCCAATCAATAAGATTTGATGGTCAAGATTTATCGATACTTGTTGATCTATGGAGTAGTATTTTTTTCACACGGTGCAATTTTGGTATGCAAAAAAGAAAATAAAACATGCAGCACAAAACGGGAGACAAAATTGGCAACTTTGGCAACACAACCCACGCCTTCCATATATACACCTTCCTCTTAATAGCTTTCTTAGCATAATCTTTTGCAGAGAAATGCTCCGGTGCTATTTAGTTTCTTATTTAAACTTTTCTATGTACTATTAGTTTCATGGTGCAAACCGTAGTTGTTAACAAATCATGATTTTTTGACAAAACAAACCACCTGACTCACTGACAGAGTGAATTGCTAAAAAGGATCAGCTCACAAATAAATTAAAAAAAGTACCACCTTCACCATGATGACAACATCGCCATGCTGGTGTGTGAGAAAAAAAAGCAAGGAGCAACGAGTTGTCGGAGCTTTGCATGCATGCCGCTATGGTGTGTGGCGGCAGGTGTTGGCACCATGGTGTGTGATCGATGTAAATTTCGTACACTTTGTTGAATAACACTATATAATAAATAAGTCTATATCAAAAAAAAAATTGACATAGAGTTCAGAGGTGTCAACCTTTGTTTAGAAAAAAACTACTTGTCTTTTCTTTTTGAGGAACTTGACATTCTTTTCTAGCAAGGTACTCGAGCTCATGTTCACGACAAGTATGCATATTCTCTCTTTGTCAACATTTTGAACTTCACGTTCCATTACGTGGAGCAAAAAAAAGAATAGAACTTGTATAGATACAGTTCCGTAGTTGTCAACTGTTGCATGGTTAATTCGGCAGTACCAAATCAAATCAGATTGTTACCTTTATTTTAAGAATAAAGTAAAATAAGATCTATTATCCAGGATACGCGGCAATCAATGATATGGATATGATTCAATACTACTAGCTCATGGGACAAGTAAATTGTACCGTAAAACAGCCCCTTCAGGCGGGCAAGGAGCGACGACATCGGTGTGCCAAAGAACACCAACATACCGTTGCTGAGGAGGGTCATCACCGCCGTGTGAGGCTCGCCGCTCACAGTGAATGTGGAACTGTGGGACAAAGACACTGATCTCTCTCCCGACGACCAGATCGCAACAGGCTCCGTGTCCTTCCAGTTCCAGCAGCCGCCATTCGAATACAGCGAAGCCAAGCAGGTCACCGGACGTTATGGGAAGGTGGAGGTGCATGTCAGTTGGTCGCTCAGTCACGAAGAAATGTAATAATCGCACGCATGCATGTCTGTTTTGTGTGCGGTCTGCGGTGTGTTTTGTTGGTTTGCGCAGTGTACGTGTATGTTCGTAGCTGTTTTGGAGTTGGATTTGCATGGCGATGGTACTGGATGCTTGTTTTCCCGTTTCTTAAGATGGGACAAGGTTTTAGACTACAGGTTTGCTCGAGAGCGAGCATTCTCAGTAGGTTACTTCCTGGTGTCTGAGCTTGCTATTTCTTCCCTTTGTTCCCATATGCTTTTCTCTAGTCTTCTTTGTATGTAACTAGTAGCCATGCACGTGCAACACGCACGTCTTTTATTTTTTTATCTCATTTGTAGTTTAGTGGGTTTTTTGTTATTAACAGTCCAAAGCCATACATCATACTCTGCAAGTATATAGGAACAACATACAATCACACATATTGCATCCTTTAAAATCCACAAATCATTTCCTATACGAACCATGTCAGGGCTTGTGCAACACACATCTTAAAAAATGAGAATCCAAATCCATGCTTATAGAAAACAAAAACAAACATTCTAAAAAGTAGAAACTAAAACTGAAACACCATTCTACATAGAGAAAATTCTATAAACAACATTCAATTACATCCGACATTGAAAAATCAAGCTTTCAATCGATCAGATAGCTATGTGCTTTGAGTGACTCCACCAAGTCGACAAACATCTCCTTCGCTCCTCTGAACATGGGAAGGGAATCGTTGCCCTAGCAAGGTAACAAGCTCAAGTTTGTTTCTTTTTAGCGATATTAAATTGTGTGCCCCTCGTTACTTAGTACTACTCACTTTTCCCCATGGTCGAAACTTTTGCTCACTTTTCCCACTTCCTTACCCGAAACTCTCACAAATGATTATAGCGGTCGTTTGCCGTCTTGACCGCTAACTCTGACCGCGCTAGGCTGCAGTGTGTCGGTCTTGACTGTGCATTAACCGTTTCATGACAGATGGGACCCACAAATTATCCACGTCAGCGTTGGACCTAGACAGCAGCGGGCCTGACAGAACGTTATGTCGTTTTCCTTTGCGCGCGCCACCTCCCTCTACTTCTTCTTCTCCGTCAACAAAGCACGGCAACGCCGACGAGTTCCAATTCAAACAAAATATACAGATAATTTTTTAAGCATTCAATCGAATTGACAGAAAAATAAACATATAGAAATAATAGTTCGATTAGATAGATCTACGCTATTACATAGGGGGCGATTAGGTACGCTATTACAGAGGGGCGACCATTACAGAGACGCTATTTTAGGGTGTGGCAGCGCCGCTCAGTAGGGTTCGTCGTCGGAGGCGCCCCACGACATGTCGACGCGGGATAGCTCGATACCTTCACAGAGGCGGAGCTCGTTAACCTCCTCTTCCACCTTCCGGCGCTTGACTAGCTCCTCCTGCTCAACCTTGCTGCGCTCCAGAATCTCGGCGGCGACCCAGTCGAGGTCACCGCCATCGACGAAGTCTACCCGAAGAAGGCCACGCCCGACGCGCGGTGGCAAGTCCTCCTCCTCCTCCGCCATGTTCGGTGGCGGCAGCGGTGCTCGTGCGATGGTGGAGCTCTCCGCGCCAGAGGAGCAGCCTCCCTCCATTGCCGCGTCGTACTCCTCCACTTCGCGTCGGTTGTACACAGGCGGCGCGTGGATACCATAGTTCGTGAAGTTTATAATAGGTTTGTGTATTATGCTATAACTGTATTAATCGGAATTATTAATACACGTGTGATACATAGACAACCAGGTCCCTAGTGAGCCTCTATATGAACTAGTCCACTGGGCAACAGTTGATCGAGATTCCCGATTAAGGACAATGGCGTCGGTTGACAATGGGGTCATCTTATTAGTTGAATAAGATGATGGACATACGCAAAATATTGTAATAAGATCGTATTACGATGTTTGTCATTTGCAATAGATAACAATATGATAGCTTATTCCTTAGACCGTTAGACCGTACTTATTGATGCTTCGTAGGGGTGCTTTGAGAGCATCAAACGTTGTGTCTTATATAGCATGACAATAACGGTGTCCATCTTGGATATTCCGAAAGAGCATCGAGACGTAAGGATCAAGATCGGTATTTGTTCATTCTTGTAATGGAAAGATACTCTGGGCCCACTCGGTGAGATTACATCTATATAGCTGCGCAGCTTATGACTAGGTCATGAAGATGTAATATCGCAGACGAGTTAATAACCTTTGTCGGTAACGAGATACAACAAAGACATCGGTATGTCTACGATCATATCTCGGACAAGGTAGTATCGTAGAAACAAAGGGAATGAACATCATATTTATGGTTCAACGACGATATTCGTAGAATGCACAGGGACCGTCATATACATCCAGGTATCCCTGGCGGTCATTGGTGAGCGGTGTGTCTCGACCATGTCTGGAGTGTTCTCGAACCGTAGCGTAACAAACTTAAGGTCTTAACGACACCAGGAGATAGGTTCTGGAATAATATAGGATTTTGTTGGAGAGAGAGAGAATTGATCCGGAAAGAGTTCCGGTGGTCCGGAAGGAGTTCCGGGAAGGTCTGGAATGGTTCCAGGGATGTCCGAAAGTTGTTCGGGTGATTCGGAAATTGTTTCGGAGTCACGGGATATTAAATAGTATTTAAATATATGAATTATAAATTAATTATATTTTATATTAATTTAATATTAAATAAATAAAGGAAAAAGGGGGCTCCCACCTACATGGGCCCTAAGAGGGCCCAAGAGGGGGGAGCCGCACCACCTTGGGGGGAAGGGGCTTGGGACCCTATTCCAACTCGGACTAGGGGGTTCGGCCGAACCCCCCTCCCCCTCGTATTCCTTTGGTCCCACATGGGGGAGGCAAGGTGTTTGCACACCCCCTCCCCTCTTTATATAGCAAGGTATATTAATTGGATTAATTACAGAAAAATACAATTAATTGTATAGCAGGCCGGCCGAGTTGCTTCTCCGCCCGTTTTGCCCCCTCTCTCCACCTAAGCTATACCGTCGGGCGTCGTTGCCCTGCGGGATTCCAGATAAGATCTACCCCTGCGATTTCAGCTGGATCTGAATGACTGGGGGTTGTCGTTAAGCTCCGTATGTTTGCGAGTGCTCGGAGGCAACTCTTTAGAGGAGCTTGGGCGACGTCGTCTCGCCCCCTGCAGCCGCCGCGCCGCATCCCCCCTGCCGCCGGCGCCTCGCCATCTTCCGCCCGACGCCCGTCGACGCAGGTCATCGTCGACACCCCGGCGTCATCGTCTACGTCATTGCGGCAAGTTCTCCGCGACCTCGAGGTCGGCTACGTACGACTTCATCGCCAACGCTTGTGCGGGAGCGTAATTCCCGCTATCGGTCTACATGGAGGTAATGTAACCCGTTCCGCCACCGTTAGCACATGTACTAGATAGATAGATCCTGGCTAGTTAGGGTTTCATACGCTAGAAAATTATTGTTTTCTGCACCGTAACCCCTTTCGACCACCGTCGGAAGCAACCCGCCTCGCCCGTTCGGGGTAAGAGGCAGGCGCCTTCCGCTTCGACCCTTTCCGCTCCTCGTCGGAGCGGTTTCCGCCCTCGGAATGGCCGTCGCGCGAGCTGGAACCTCCGGGCCTCATCATCGTCTTGATCTGCTGCGGCGGGGCTGGATAGCATGGTTTTGGTCGCCGGTGGCGATACTGGCGCAGATCTGGCGTTAGAATAGCTAGGGTACGACACATTTCAGTGGATATGTAGAGTGTGGGGAACGTGGGATGCGGTTGGAAAAAAAGAGTTGGGCCTAAGACAGGATCAGTAGGTGGGCCGTGGCCCAAAGAGTTAGCGTTTTTTCCTCGGTTTTATTCTTTTTCTGTTTATAGTAAGTTTCTGGTCTTTTCGTTTAACTCAAAATAAAAAATTCAAAAAACATCAAACAAATTGAGAACCATTGCACATGTTTTTAGTTTGTCATATATATACTTATAATCTACTTTATTTGGTTGTTTTAGACATGGTGGACATGGGGTTGTTTACCCTACCTTTGTAGCTCATTTGAAACTCAAGTGTGAAGAGAGGTGGTTTTGGATGTGGAACTTGAAACTTGCAAAATACTCACGAAAGTTTCATTTTGGAGTGACTAAGAAGGATCCAGGATTGGTTTTTCATTTTCATGTTTTAAACTTGTGTTGAAGACGAACATTGAAATGAACACACATAATATAAAAAATATTAGAAATAACAACACATATATAATATAACGACGCGGATTTGGTGCCATGGGGGGTAGCGATGAATAGGGTATCAACCGTTGGGTTTGCATCCTAACTCAAGAGATGTGACGAGGGGAGAGACGCCGCCGGGAAGGAGGAGTTCAGGCTGGAGGACGGACGGAGCCACGCCTACCTGCGCCGCTGGTTGCCGGTAAGGAGGAAGGGGGCGGGATGCGGGTCTACCTGCAGCGCCGCCGTTCACCGCTTAGGTCGTGACCTCGAGTGGGGAGAAGACGAGCGAGGAAACAGATGGTCTAGGGGAACACCTCGACCTTAGTTGGGCTTCTTTTTGACGTCCTGAGCGATGCCTCGATATCGAGTGTCAATACCTAGGCTGAATATCTAGCACTGCCAAACAAGCTGTTTTCAGATATTCGGGACAAAAAGCTACCGAATGTCTAATATTCAGCCTCGGTATAAACATCCAAACGAGGCATTATGGACAACTTATAAGATTAAGGTCGCCTATAGAAAACCTTATATTTTCCCATCTTTATTACTAAGGTGAACAAGAACGTAATCATGGTCAGTGGCGGAACTAGGGGGGCAACAGAGGGCATGGCTCCCCTATGCAATGATACAACATGATTTTTTTTTCAATAGCTAAGACTGATTTTGATGGGATTTTTTTAGTAGAAATTAGTCTTGTTGCCCCCCTACCATGATTGCCCCTTAATTTTATGTTAACTATTATTTTCGGTTCACTTTTATTTTTAGTTACCTGCATTTTCATTTCACCTAAATTTTTTTAGTTATTTTAATTTTGCTTCAAGATTAGTTTATGTTCACCCGCAATTTTGATTCACTGCTACTTCGCGTTCACCCGAATTTTAGCTCCTTTTCACCTTGTTAATTTTATTTTTGGTTCACTTTTATTACACTTCACCCAATAAGCATGCCCGAAATTTTGTTGTATTTCAATTTTAGGTCATCCTTATTTTTCCGGTTCAATATTTATTAAGGTTCATCCTATTTGGTTTATTAATTTTTGATCGACTATTATTACGGTACATTATTATTACACACATGAGCATTTTCATAGAATACACGGTAAAATCAACATATAATGTTTTTAAACATTTTGAATTTAGAGACGGAAACAAATATGTGAATAAAAGTCAGAAGGAAAAAGGGAAAAGAAACACGTCTGTCATGATAGGCTCTTATCGCTGTGAGTTTTGCCACAAGCAAAAAAATAATAATAATGTGTTACTAAGATTTAAAAAGACATTGTGATGCAAACATTATTTGAATCGTGGGAAGAAGGAAGATAGAGAGGTGAATAACATGTGAACATGAAGCAAGTGTGATGCCTCCTTGTGGTGTGTTTTTAGTCCTACCGGCGTACGTTCTAATTGTCGGGAGTGTCTAGTCGATGACCAAGGCGAAGCGAATTGTGCTCCTCCCGTACTGGGTTGCGACCCACGACTCGGTCTCCATCTTCTTCTTTTCATCTGACGTCTGTCCTCGATTCCCTCCGCCTCCATCGTTGCCCCACCGCCACCACTGGCTTAACCCTCTGCTCCCCCCCTCCATACACGTGCTCGGTGCCGCCTCTGCGCCAAGTCCTACTTGAGCGCCACTTCCGCCGGTCCGCTGCCCTCGAGCGGGTCATCACTCTAAAATACCACCACCCGCACCCTAGCCCTAACTTCGACAAACTCCTTGCACCCCAAATGCTAAGCTCGTCACCAGCGAGCTCATCAATTTTAGGGCATCCTGATTTTTCCGGTTCATCCTATTTGGTTTATTAATTTTTGATCGACTATTTTTACGTATCATTATTATTATACACATGAGCATTTTTGTAGAATACACGGTAAAATCAACATATAATGTTTTTAAACATTTTGAATTTATAGACGTAAACAAATATGTGAATAAAGTCAGAAGGAAAAAGGGAAAAGAAACACGTCTGTCATGATAGGCTCTAATCACTGTTAGTTTCGCCACAAGCAAATAATAATAATGTGTTACTAAGATTTAAAAAGACATTGTGATACAAACATTATTTAAATCGCCTGAAGAAGGAAGATAGAGAGATGAATAACATATGAACATGAAGCAAGTGTGATGCCTCCTTGTGGTGTGTTTTTAGTCCTACCGGTGTACGTTCTAATTGTCGGAAGCGTCTAGTCGATGACCAAGGCGAAGCGAATTGTGCTCCTCCCGTACTGGGTTGCGACCCACGACTCGGTCTCCATCTTATTTTCGTCCGATGTCTGCCCTCGATTCCCTCCGCCTCCATCGCTGCCCCACCGCCACCACTGGCTTAACCCTCTACTCCCCCCTCCATACACGTGCTCGGTGCCGCCTCCGCGCCAAGTCCTACTTGAGCGCCACTTCCGCCGATCCGCTGCCCTCGAGCGGGTCATCACTCTAAAATACCACCACCCGCACCTTAGCCCTAACTTCGACAAACTCCTTGCACCCCAAATGCTAAGCTCGTCACCAGCGAGCTCATCAATTTTAGGGCATCCTAATTTTTCCGGTTCATCCTATTTGGTTTATTAATTTTTGATCGACTATTATTACGGTTCATTATTATTACACACATGAGCATTTTCGTAGAATTCACGGTAAAATCAACATATAATGTTTTTAAACATTTTGAATTTATAGACGTAAACAAATATGTGAATATAGTCAGAAGGAAAAAGGGAAAAGAAACACGTCTGTCATGATAGGCTCTAATCACTGTTAGTTTCGCCACAAGCAAATAATAATAATGTGTTACTAAGATTTAAAAAGATATGATACAAACATTATTTAAATCGCCCGAAGAAGGAAGATAGAGAGATGAATAACATATGAACATGAAGCAAGTGTGATGCCTCCTTGTGGTGTGTTTTTAGTCCTACCGGTGTACGTTCTAATTGTCGGGAGCGTCTAGTCGATGACCAAGGCGAAGCGAATTGTGCTCCTCCCGTACTGGGTTGCGACCCACGACTCGGTCTCCATCTTCTTTTCGTCCGACGTCTGCTGCCCTCGATTCCCTCCACCTCCATCGCTGCCCCACCGCCACCACTGGCTTAACCCTCTGCTCCCCCCTCCATACACGTGCTCGGTGCCACCTTCCCGCCAAGTCCTACTTGAGCGCCACTTCCGCCGGTCCGCTGCCCTCGAGCGGGTCATCACTCTAAAATACCACCACCCGCACCCTAGCCCTAACTTTGACAAACTCCTTGCACCCCAAATGCTAAGCTCGTCACCAGCGAGCTCATCAATTTTAGGGCATCCTGATTTTTCCGGTTCATCCTATTTGGTTTATTAATTTTTGATCGACTATTATTACGGTTCATTATTACTACACACATGAGCATTTTCGTAGAATACACGGTAAAATCAACATATAATGTTTTTAAACATTTTGAATTTATAGGCGTAAACAAATATGTGAATAAAGTCAGAAGGAAAAAGGGAAAAGAAACACGTCTGTCATGATAGGCTCTAATCACTGTTAGTTTCGCCACAAGCAAATAATAATAATGTGTTACTAAGATTTAAAAAGATATTGTGATACAAACATTATTTAAATCGCTTGAAGAAGGAAGATAGAGAGATGAATAACATATGAACATGAAGCAAGTATGATGCCTCTGTGTGGTGTGTTTTTAGTCCTACCGGTGTACGTTCTAATTGTCGGGAGCGTCTAGTCGATGACCAAGGCGAAGCGAATTGTGCTCCTCCCGTACTGGGTTACGACCCACGACTCGGTCTCCATCTTCTTTTCGTCCGACGTCTGCCCTCGATTCCCTCCGCCTCCATCGCTGCCCCACCGCCACCACTGGCTTAACCCTCTACTCCCCCCTCCATACACGTGATCGGTGCCGCCTCTGCGCCCAGTCCTACTTGAGCCGCCACTTCCGCCGGTCCGCTGCCCTCGAGTCGGTCATCACTCTAAAATACCACCACCCACACCTTCGCCCTAACTTCGACAAACTCCTTGCACACCAAACGCTTAGCTCGTCACATCCAATTTCATCGCCGCGGCAAGCTACATCGTTGCCGATTACGATGAGGTTAGCTCCTCGTCTGGCAGATGACGCCGCAGCCAGACGGCGACGAGTGTTTTGTCTCCAGTCATCTTCCTCCTCTCTCGCTCTCACCACGTGCAAGGAATTGGGCCGTACCCATAAGCGAAGACAGGGATTAGCTGGACCTGGTCCTTGCCCCAATAGTCGCCTAACGTTGGGGTACGACTATAAAAAGACCTACCTCTTTGAAGGTCCATGTAGCTGCACGCAGGTCACATGGCTGACGGAACGGCTACGCGACTCGGTTGTACAAGGCTCACAAAGCCCCCCGAGGCTCGTTCGTACGAGCCTCGCGTTTCGGGTCGTATGCGAAGGCGCTGCTGACAGCGGTGCTGCACGAACACACGACTATTACGATCATTACGTGCAACAACAGATTTAGCCGTACAAGTAGACAACAACCAAAAAATCTAAGTTATACGTACGACTATATATAGATGTACAACTATACAAATTTATTCATACAACTAAATAGACACATACGGGTTGTAAAGCAATACATACCGGGTTATACATAAACATAGAGAAGGTTGTACATAAATACATACCGGGTTGTACAGCAACACAGACTGGATTGTACAGAAACTACATTCGGATTGTACATACAACTACACCTAGCAGGTTGTATGTACAACTACAAAATTCAGATTATACGTACAATTACACTTAGCTTGTACAAACCATACACAATCCAAAACACACAAAAAATGTTTGTCGAAACCTATCAATATGAGATTTAGGGTAGGTTTGGCACCGCAGTATTTATAAAACTAGAGTATTGGAAAACCAAAGTATTCCATTGCCAGGCAAAAGAATACTTCAGTTTTCTCCCCTTTCTCAGTTTCCAAAAAAGAGGGGTAGACCTCTTTCTCAAATACTTCAAAAATACTGCAGTATTGAAGTATACTTCAGTTTTAAAATCACGTTATTTATTGGATCCAAACACCTTGAAGTATTCAATACTTTAATATTTTTAGAAACTGAAGTATTCGATGCAAACTTCAAAAATACTTTGTTCCCAAACGGAGCCTTAATTTTAAAGAACTTGACGTGAGGATTTCAAAAGTGAAAACGGTTCTCAAGATATTTTATTTTGAAAAAACAAATCTCAAAATAAATACATATACATCCCTCTACCCACCACCAGAAGCCGCCACTTGTCACCGCATGAAAAAAATATGGAAGAAAAAGAAATAAAATTGTGATACTTATCAGCACTAGAGCGCGAATTTCGCCTAACGTTTTCATCAGCGTCTCTCAACCTCTTGGCCCATGGGCCGCACTGCAGCACATACCAAATACTGGAGTACTTATATTCCTCTCTGTAAACAAAATATATACAGTTCCTCTCTCTGAAAAAAAAATACATCTTGTGGAACTGGACTCGTCGAGCGCCGCCGGCGCGTCCACTGCTGTGTACTAGGTACGTTCCTTCTCTCTTCATCGGATCGTCAATTTCTCCTAGTTGATCTCAGATAGGTGTGTTCGATTTGAGTTGGATTGGATTCAGTTCTCTCTGTAGATCTGGTCGGTCTTGCTTTTCCCTCCGATTCCGGCGGGGAGTCAAGTCCGACAAGGGCACGGCGGGCGGTATATCCGGCTATAAATTGCGCTGATCTAGTACATCGAACTCGCAGGCAGGCAGGCACATATTGAGCTGAAGGGTAGGTCGATCATGGCGAGCTCGTCCGACAGGTGTCAGGCAGAGATTGCCCCAGAAACCTCTGCCATGGCTGGGGAAAGCTCTGCCGGCGGTGCGGTGGCCGTGGAGGAGCGGAAGAAGAAGTACAAGAAGGTGAGGATGACGAAAGAGGATATGGACTACTTCCTCTCGTACAAAAGCCAGCCCCTTGAACCTCCGAATTTCAATCCCGTCCACAAGGAGATCCTCGACTGCTACCCGGTCCCTCGGGACCAACTGGAGGATTGGTTCGCCGGTCTCAATGCCGCATGCATGGCTGCCGATGCCATTATCTTGAAGGACAACACGATGATTCGCGAGGAGTACAAGAAAAAAAGGTTATGCTCATCGCTGGGTCACCGACGACGAAGAAGAAGAAGCAGGACGCCGCTCCGGGGCTCCAGCTCCTGCGCGGAGGAGGGCTCGTCCAGGGGTCATGAAGCGTAAGGGAGGAACCAAGAAGATCAATTGATAGCTGTGCGCTTGTTCTGGTCACGTCTTGAATAAACTGCCTTCGGGCTGGCTTTGCCTATCTCTGTAATTTAGCATTGTTGCTATATATTTTGAGGTTAAAAACATCCATCTCATCTCCAAATAATTGACTTGCTGTCTTGTTCAATTGGCTACTACTAGTGCAGTAGCATAATCGCCACAGACCGATGTTCTGAAGGTGTTGTCTCTTGTTTGAGTTTCAGTTCGTTGTCTATTTCGATTTTGTCCCAGAATTTGTAAATAGCTAAAGGAATCCCTAGGTGCGAGCGGCAGATTCTAAGTCACTGCAAGGGCGTCCCTAGCAGGCATTAGGTGCGAGCAGGCTAGAACCGTCTCTGTAATGGAATTATGGTGTTCCCATCTAAAAATATAAAAGATCCCATGGACTCAATGGCTTATGGCTCCTCTGAAACAAATTTATTCCATGAAACTAAAACAGATGGGTCCATGGTAACATAAACTAGAGGGTAATCATATAATCGAATAACCAGTTGTGCAAGGGCAAGTAGCTAATGCAAATGACTAACAAAAGGGAATAGTTCAGACAAATACAGCCAAAGGGAATACTCCATAGAGGGAACTACCCCAGTTTCCTACTCCGTCCAATCAAAAAAAAAGTTGGATACTATGAATACATCACCAAGTCAGGAGAAGAATATGAACAGATCAAATCTGACTATTAGTTCAATCCCATATGATCTGCAATATATTCGAGGGTAGCATCTTGGAAAGGTGACCTTCAGTGTCCTTAGGAAGTTGTATGTTCCTATTTGAAAAGGTGACCTTACAGTGTCCTTAGGAAGTTGTCTGTTCCTGTAAAATTAATTGACATTTTCTCATATCATATACTTTGCATTAGGTATGATGTAATAAAAACAAGAAAATAACAATAGAAACCAATAAAATTATGTCGGAACTTTGAAGCACCAATTAGAATAACATGAACATATAAGTGCTACATAAACATATGTTTATTTGCAAGCTTTGATATTTCTCATCCAATATTTTCAGATCTCAATTTTATATTCTTCTTGCAGTCTTAATTAGATTAAAAACGCCTCAATGTAAGTAAGTAAATCAGGAGCAATGCTAAGCTAGTCATTATCAGTAGCAGAAGTCGCCAAAAGCTATTGAGTTTGGGAAAGTAAGCTCTTTATATTAATGAAGAACTCAGATTTGAGAGTAGAAGAATAGCTGTAAGGACCGAACAATTTTCACTTCTTACCAAGTGATGTCTTAAGAAAAGGGGATATGAAATACATGTTTATTATCTTGAAAGGTCACATTTGGTTCTGTTTGAGGCACGAAACAAGTACATGCCTCATCCAGTCATCCCTTTACATCATGAGCTCTACTTTATTAACTAAGAAAGGTTAGGTGACAGCAATCAAAACCAGAATATTTGTCTATAAGAAGCCCATTAATGTCAAATTAACATGAAATTTGGATATAAAAAATTGAAATATAGGATGCCTTAGCAACAATAGGGCATGAAAGGCACCTCATGAGAAACAAGTCTAGCAACTTGCGACTGCCAATCACCTAGGTCTAGTGAAACTGACATTCCTGTTCTCCTTTACAACAATAGAAACAACACATTAATAGAGGTATAGATAGAAATAGAACAACACTTAACCATATGCAGCTGAAGTAAATATCAACCTGTTTCGGAACCAGTGTGGTTCGGGGTAGGGCACCAAGCCCTTCAGTGCCACACTTTTTGCAATACCCTTTGCAGTCAACAGTAACTCATTAAGATAACCCCATAAGCTAAGAGAAGCATCTGAGTTCTTTGGTTTGCTGTTCTCCAGCTCATGAATATACTTTCTCAGCAATGCCAAAGATCTTAACACTCTCAGAATTGCACTCATCCCAATATGGGGAGTTAATTACAAAAAACCACCACAACTGTGGCTAGGGTTTCAAAAAACCACCTGGATTTAAAAAAATTGTAAAAAACCACCGGCCCAGTGCTAATTAATTTCACATAGCCATCAGTCGGGATTCATGCATGAATCTCAGTTAAGCATGAAACTGACATGGGCCCAGTTTCAGAAGACACGTGGCGAGTTTGACACAGCGCAAGTTTCTGAGGACTTTTTTGCAATATCATAGTCGAATGCGCAATAAAAAAAAAGGGAATGGACAATATCCTCCGCTCAGCTCGCCGCCCGCCCACCGCTCGCCGCCGCTCTCCGTTGGCCCGCCGCCCACCGCTCCCCGCTCGCCGCGGCCCTGCACCAGTCCTGGCTCGCCCGCCGTCGCTCCCCTGCACCTCCTGGAAGAGCACGTCACAGACGGCCTCGCGGCTCTAGTCCCCGCCAAGCGCGGCGTTCCCGAGCGCCTGGAGCGCAGCGCGCGCAACCTCGGGGTCAGGGGAGAGGATATCCGAGCGAGCGCCTGGCGGAGCAACTTCCCCGTGGCGGACCCCGACGGCCTCCACGACGCCGATGGATTCCTCTTCAGCTCCCCGCGCGGTACAACGCCATCGCCACGCAGATGCAGGCGAGCAGCGGCGCGACAGGAAGCAGCGGCGAGCGGCGTGGGAGGCAGCAGCGAGCAGCGGCGAGCGGCGCGGCAGGCGAGCAGCGAGCGGCAGCGAGCGGCGGCGAGCGGGCGGGCAGGCAGCGAGCAGCTGGCGGCGGCGGACGGGCAGCAGCGAGCAGCGGCGGGTGAGCATCTGGGAGCGGCCACAAACTGCAAGCAACTGCAGCGAGCGGCGGCGGCGGGAAGCGAGCGGGCGGGCAGCGAGCAGCTGGCGGCGGCGGATGGGCAGCAGCGAGCAGCGGCGGGTGAGCAGCAGGGAGCGGTCGTAGACAGCGAGCAACTGCAGCGAGCGGCGGCGGCGGGCAGCGGGAGTGAGCAGCGGCGAGCGGAGGGCAGCGAGCAGCGGCGGCGGGCAGCAAGCGGCGGCGGGCAAGGAGCGGCGACGGGCGGGCAGCAGCTACATGGTTGGGTAGGAGTGCAGGACGAGGAACCGTTCCCCTGTTTATTTTAATTTTTGGGATTTTTATTTTTGGAAAATTACAGAAAAGTCCAGAATTAATTTGCCGTTCATCAAACTTGCCACGTTTCCTCTGAAACCTGGCCCCACCTGTCATAATACGGGTTAAGTGAGCGTCGTGCACGGTTAGACCATGAGTGGTGGCTATGTGAAAATAATTAGCGTTGGACTGGTGGTATCGTGAATTTTTTTTGTATCTAGGTGGTTTTACGAAACCCTAGCCACAATTGTGGTGATTTTTTGTAATTAACTCCAATATGGGACTCCAGTCATGATAGGAACGATAAAGTTGACCTGCTCTTCAAACTGGAGAAACATAATATTATAAGAACCCGTTCTACTGTTCAATGTTTAGCAATCAATAAATAATCTATGAGGCAAACCATCACAGTATCCCTAATAATGCAGAATAATACCGTGTGGCCTGTAACTTTCAAGCATTGCCTTTACTTTTTTTTATTGCCTTTAATTTTCATCAGACCATCTTCACCCTGATACACAATAAAACAAGTGGGGAAAGATCTAAACACTAGCTTCACCCTAATATGTCAGATAACATTGTCGGGCTTGTATTATTCAAGCAATGCCTTTTTTTTGCTATTTCGATACCATATTCCCCTTGAAACACAATTAATCAAGCATGCAGAATCTCAACTCTAGCTACACCCATATCTCTGTTTATTTCTTTTTCACCACTAAATCAGTGTCTCGACCACACTGACACAACTTGCGAGGAAGCATACTTAATGTTGACAGCTAGAGTAGTAGCTATCATCCAGAAGAATTATATTACTAACCAGTAAATTAAAGGGGTTAAAATATAACAATCTCAGTTCTCAGAAATAAATATGAAAGTTAAAAATCCTAAGATGATAAAACAGAAACCCAAATGTCCACTATGCCCTATTGCCAGAAAAGGGCAACAAACAGACCAACACTTCTGCTAAAATTATTAGATCTGCAGTAAGGAAGACATTTAAAGTAGATAACAATTCAACTGAGCAAACAACATAAGCAAAGAAAAACCATATACTATATTGGAATACTGGACAGAACCACAGCTTTGGAAACACAACTGTCAATCAATTTGGATTAAACCACATACATATATATACATATGTCAATCAGTTAGTCAAAATAAACACGAAGGCCTTATCAAGAAAGTAGACAAACAGAAACACCACACATTTTAGAAAGGAAAAACACAAATGCTACCTATTTCATATCAAATATTCCAGAATATTGATCGAAACCATCTAAATTCTAGACTTGTGTATGAACTGAACTTATAAGCATCAGAACCACAGGTTTCCTAGAAGAGCCTTATACAACACCGAATCCAAACACAACAGTCAATGAGTTTGGATTAAACCACATACATATATATATATATATATCTGTCAAAATAGTTGGTGAAAAACAGAGTCAAATAAGCATGAGGGCCTTATCAGCAACAAAGTGGACAAACAAAACCACCCACACATTTATTTAGAAATGAAAAACATAAACGCTTCTTACTTCATACCAAATATTCCAGAACATAGATTTTAAACCATCTAATCACACTCAATACAAGAATGATGCGACTTGTGTATGAACTTGTAAGCATCTGCAAGAAGTTGTGTTCGCTATATAGAAAGAGAAGTCCGAATCGAGGAACCCAGAACTAGAAACAGCACTAAACCCAACGATCAAACTCCAACCACATGCTCCAACAGTCAGTGGTTAATTGACCAAATCCAAAGCTAGCATTCAAGTTCTTCGGCCCTTAGAAAGTGGTGGAACGCATAGGCGACTCTTCCCCCATCCCCATCGTCTCCCTCACTCCAGTGCTCTGCATCTAGTGTTTGCAAGTTCAGAGAAAACTAGTGTTACAGTCTCACCCCAATCTCATTCCCTGCTCAACTCCAAATTCACTGTAGGATTAGGTTGGTCACACGTCTCTCCAGACTCCAGTTGATCTCTCCACCTCACACAGTACCGAACCCTGCAGCTCTACGCGTTCAAATCGGTCTAATTATGAGAAGAGTTTGGATAGAGAATGTACCTTGAGCACTGGCCGTTTGATGGGCGCGGCCGTGGGGTTCACCGCGTTGCGACCCCCGCGATGAGGGAGGCGGCAGGGGAGGTGGCCCCAGATGGCGAGGGGGCGGTACAGGAGATGGTACGTACGGTCCAGGTCCAGCTTCCCCGTTCCCTTCTCCATCAGGCGCAGGCGGGTGGAGCTTGGTGTGGTTGCAGCGGAGGAGGGGCGCACCGCCGAGTACGGATAGGTCCGTGAGAGGAGCCTTGCACCTTCTCGCACTTGTTCAACAGCGCCGACCAACTTGACGGGCACAATCTCGTCGCTGATCATGGCCGCCAAGTCCTCCACGACGACGCTGGCCTTGAACACGGCGTCGCTCTTCCGCGCCTCCGCTGTGGAGCCGCCGAGCATGTCGTAGGCCGCGTGGTTCACCGCCGGGTCCGCGTGGTTGCAGGCGGCCGTGGACAGGACGCGGAGCAGTTCCAGATGCGCGTCGGCAACCCGATTGGCGGCGACGAGCGCCTCCGCGTGCAGCACGGCGGTGATGAGGCAGTTGGGCGCGATCCGGGAAGCGGCGGAGAAGGAGTCGATGGCGGCGCGGCGGTGGTGCGACACCAACGCGGGCGAAGCCTGGTCGTCCCCGGAGGCGTGGAGCGACCTTCGCAAAAGGTCTTTTTTAGTGATTACCATTTGTCCTCTATGTATCACTTTAAGCAACTCGACCTCAAGTTTCACTTACACTGGAAGGCCCATTATGGGAAGAAGCCCATTGCGCTCACTAATTCATTATGTTGAGTACAGCCAATTTCGTTTTTCCCTTGAAAAAAAGGCAAATTCATGTTTCTTTTCTGAATTTTTGTTCGTTCTTCTAGCTAAGGCTGAGAATAGTTTCGCAGCCACACTAACCAAATAAATGTAATCCGAAAATTAATTGGTGAAAACCAGACCGAACCAAATTGTTTGTATTTCCAACCAAAAGTCCAAAACCCATTCAATACATATTCCTAGTTCATGGAATCCATGATAGTCTTGTAGACCAAACTGAATCACCTAAAAACTTAACCTAGATCTTTCCACATGATCTAGACATATTATTTTCGTATCTCCCAATCTTCTCGAAGGCATAAACAAGAGGAGCTATCAAGAAAGGTGTAAACACAACAAAAAAGGCCGAGAGAAGTATCCCTTAGATGGGCACAGAAGTGTTATGTCAATCTATCATGAAGAATTGGAAACTCTTTCATCATCAACTATCTTTATTAATCTCTCGGGAAATGATGTGAAATTCTAAGTTTAGTGTTATATAGAAGTAGTTTGTTAACAAGCTTTGCAACCTTGTTAACAACTCACTTTTGTATGCATAAACAAATGAATGCCATATATAAATGAATAGTAGGATAGATAATCCAGTACATCAAATTTATCAGCCATTAACCATAAGGCTATTTGATGTCATAAAATACACTTACATTCATATACCACCAACCCAAGAAAATTGGCTTGGTTAAACTGAATTGTCCTCACCACAAGGGTGAGACAAGTGATGTTGGAAATCCACTATAGGACAAGAAGAACTTGTCTTGAATATCTACTTCTTGTTTAGAAGGATCAATACCTAAGTAAAGCCACATATGGATTATGGTGTTTCTCCAAGGGAATCATAACCAAAGAGAAAGTAATGCCAAAGCATAAGTCCATATGATCAACATTCATATCTAGACATCACATGAGTTATTCTTCAAGATCTGGTGAATGAAGAATGCATATGAGAGAGGATCCACAAGTTCATCAATAGATAATGATCCATTGATGAAATCAAGAATTCATTCTCAGTAAAAGAGATAAACTTGGCATATGGATTATTGAGTCACCTGGAAGCATCAATTGATATATGAGCAAGGATATCCATTTCACAAACTCCTATATATTTATTTTAGGTATATATTCCAAAGACATTAGCTCTATCAGGAGAGTGCATCCTTCTTACTCCACTTAAATGGAGGATGCAATGAGAAAAGATCTAAACTCATCATCTTATCACCATAAGACCTAACCTTTGGTAGGAATTCATATCTTGTGCTTTCATAAACAATTGATCATGTTCTTACATGATTTATTTGTTATGGATCACAAATAAAGCCATTGGAAATATCTCATGCTTAGCATGGATTTGACATAGAGCATTGTGCATACTCTTCTTAGGAATCACAATGATTCATTTTGCTATTTTTATTCAATCACAATTCAGTGTTGCCAGGAATGCTTTGGTCACTATGACACATATTGGAGCACTCAAATATTTGAATACCTTGAAAATAAGATCTCAAATCATTTTAGAACTTAATGAAAATCATGTATACATCTAAACAATTCCACAGGAATGCTTTTCCCTATGGATTTGTTGCTCCATAAAATAATTAGGTGGGAGCTATAAACTATGACCAAATGGAATATTTCTATTTACCTACAGCCTTTGAGCCAAAATACCAAATCAATATCTATAATTGGAAGTACCCACTTACCTAATTAAATTATGACATGGAAAAATATGTCCATGTGATAAAAATGCACCATCGAAATTAACTAAGTGAAAGACATGAATTGTAATACAAGAAATATAGCAAATGGTTCAAATTTACTTTAAGAGATAAAAGAATTCAAAACACACCAAATATTCATATTATATCTTGGAATAAACTTATTCAAGTGGAAATAAACATTTAATTTCAACCACAACCTTTCTAGGACCTCTTTGCAAGTATCAGAATAAAAAACAGGTCCAAAACAGGAGACAGGGGCCTGTTTCAACTGTTTCTGTTGTTTCCCGGAAACATAGGTTTTTTTTTGCAAATTTTCCTTTTAATATGTTTCTTCTTCCTCTCGCCAGAAGGCAATCGTGTCGTGTCGCTACTTCTGAGTTGCTGTGCTTCTTCCACTCGCTTCTCTCGCGTGGATAAGCAGGCCGGAGAGCCGTCCGCATTGCTCCATCCCTCACTCGCTCTCATACTCTCTTCTTCCTCCCTCTATTTCAAATAAATAAATAATCTCCCATGAGAACATAACCAAGATTAAACCACAAGTTCAGAATGCAACGTCTTGGATAAAACACACAAAGAAGAATAATCATATTACTTCCTCTTAATAACCTCATATGATACCAACTATTATTTACATTATTTTTTCTCTTCAAAAGTTATTTTTTTTGTATTCATGAATAATAACACCACACCATTCTCTTAGTCAACTCAAGTTAATACATGTTCTTATAAACAAAAAGTTGATAACCAACCCTAAATCAACCTTTAGTGTTTGAATGTTACTTTACTTTTATGCTTAATATGATACACGGACATTAATTTTAAACAACTCATCTTTCTTATGAAGTAAACTTGAAGACAAATCAACTATATATGAAAACACCCAACTCAAACAACACACAATCTCCTAGAGTGAGATACGGGGTACTTTGCGATGCATCTCATACTATTGCATTAACCATGTTGCTTCTTTAAACATTAGTCCTTACCGGACAATTGATGTTGTTTTCAGACTTCTCGGAGTTTATATTATATCGAAGACCTTGGCTACATAATTTTGCAGTAAAAAAGACAAGTTCATCCATTTTATTCATGTCCTCTTGAAGTATTTGTTAAGAAACTATTTTCAAAATGTTAGTATTGCATATCACACAAAAAGGGCAGAAAATTTATTTTACAATAATATGACTATGGTTATCCACCAGTGAGGTGGTAATCTCATATGGTTATCAGATGGGACCACGGTAAAAATGTTGTGGTGGAGGTCCCATTTGCAGGGGAAAGTATCATCTAGGACTTAACAACAAATGCCGGCGGTGATTCTTGTGCCGTATATTACGCGCTACCATAAGACTAGGAATGGGATGGGAAAGTCATATGTGATCTTCTTCCGTTCGCATGTCAACGGGCAGCCAGTTCCGTACGATGTAGGTCTTGCGAGACTACATGCACATGGGTGGGATCCCTTAATGCCCATGGCCACTGGTGTCTAGGATGGTCTGCAAGGGGAAGCCTAGGTAGTTCTACCTTGCGGGGTGGAATATCAGGGGTTGTCCTGCTATGCATGAAGGGGGTGGGCATGCAGGGTGGTGGAGAAGCACGGTGAATGGCTTGGATCAATTGACTGGGCCCCACACCAAAGAGAGTGTGGACGGGAAAGATTCACCCGGTTGTGCAACAAGGCTTTGATCTTTTATGGGTAAAGCAGCGCACCTCTGCGGAGTGTATAAATATGACATGTTACTCCACATTCCAGGACGGAACGGCGAACGCAGCAGGAAAGGAGGCTCCTCAAAGCCCTAGCCCTGTGACTCCTGACGAGCATAGTCTTCAGAATAAAATCAACCTTTTGAAGAAATGTTTTCTAAAACTTGCATTAGCCTACGACAATCCATTGTCCGTGGCTGTATTTATGCATCAGACTTCCCACCTTGCATAATGAACTTGCTAGGTAACGCTGTTACTCACCCTAGCCTCTTAAACGCCTGCTAGACATGAAGAACCACAAGAAGGCAACACTTTAGGCTATCAAGACTCCGATGGCAGATAAACTCAAGATACCAAAGAAGGCAACTACACGAGCTGAAGCAATCCAGAGATGATGGAGGACAAGTGAAGGCATAGTATGCTAGATGATAGATTCCTAGTCATAGAACCTATCTATGTAGGCGTTGCTATAGCGCAATCGCAAGCCTAGCCGTATTAGCAGTAGACTTAGTATAGGTTAGTTCCTCCGAGATTTTCCATTTGATGTTCTTTTATTAGGGCCTTGCCTCATTGTTTCGAGGAGGTTCTAAAGATCTGTTGTTTTGGATCTTCTGTTTGTAATCTTTAGTCATGCCTTGGACCTGCGATGTTTCTGTTGTACCACTCTGATGACGTAATACTGGTGGACGGTGATCCATTGGTGCTATGTCAACGACTATAGCATACTACACAATAAAGTGGTATGCTGGGTCACCACAGCTGGTATCAGAGTAAACGCTTTGACCCTCGGATTAAAACCCTCTAAAGGAGACCTTTAGGTTGGGTAGTGACTATAGGTAGCCATCTTATCTAAACCTATATTCTTAGTACTTGTGATGGATATTCACTTGAGAATAACCTCATCACAATAGAGTAAAATCTTCTTTCACATCTTATTGGAAGAAGTATTTCCTATCTGTTCTTAGATAAAGTTTTGTATGTATTCTTTAACGAATACGACATATATCATCCTTAGTATGTATGACCTAGTGCAGCTTATCCTATAACCACCGGTGTTTAATGAGTTGAAGTAGGACCAATTTAGTAGCATCTATATGTGTTGACGGTGGTATCTTTTAAAGAGAAGCCATCTGAGGTAGTGTAACCACAACTACCAACCACATGAGATTCACTTGGGATTCTTTGCGTGATGGTAGTAGCTTTATAAAAGAAAGTCTCATGGTGAGTCTAGCTCCTAAACCATGATAGGAAAATTAATTTTGACAATCATCTAATAATTAACTTTGATAAAAGGACGAATGTATGGTGTAGGATCATGACGGAAGTCATAGATCATATTTAGGTTGGATAATGAGGAAGTAATAGATGCTAATGAGAACATGTTTAGCAATCTTGAGAGATTATGTGAGGTTAGTCTTCAGCTGGAGCACATACGGTAGTATGTATACTAAGTAAGTATATCACAATTGATGCTAGACAACTAGTAGTTTGGATCACATTATCATAGTTTATCCTGTTGCAAGTGGTCAACTAGACTATACCTTATTATACAACGGTAGAGACCTATAGACTGTTACATGTGTGCATCATACTATAACACTTTATATAAGCCTCAGTACGAGAGATGTTATACTCGAAGTGCTATGTTATAGTCTTTACTTATGCATATATGCATATCATTTGGATTTCTTGGATTTTATTGTTTCTATGAGTGACTAAATCTAGTCATGAAGCTTCGCTTCATGTGCAAATGCGCCATTGACACCTTAAGGGAATTCTCATTTCCTACTGGTTCGATAACCTTGGTTTCACACTAAGTGAAATTTGTTGCTGCACTACTTCATACCTTCCTCTTGGGGTTTCCCAACAACACACATCATCGTCTGCATCAGGGACTCATGGAGGCATTCACTGTTGGATTGTACGATGAGCCGTTCGGTTTGGGCGTTGGCACCGGAACTGATGACCGAGCATATGGAGCGAACTATGGAAACTGAACCAAAGCAGTGGCTATTCACGTTGATGTAGACCCTTAAGCATGATGATCTCACTAGGTGTCTCACTACACTATGGGCAATTTGGTTTTCTTGAGGAAAGGCGATACACGAAGGAGAATTTCAGAGCCCTATGTCAACCCATCTCTTCGTGGAATTGATGTTATGAGACCTTGATCTCTCCTCGGGTCATATTGTAAAGAGGGGAGGCCAACAACAAGTGGTGCCTGAGCCTCGGTGGATCGCTCCTCCGGAGTGCTCTGTTAAGATAAATGTCGACGCTGCAGTGCGCAAGCAAGGTAATTTTGGGGTTGTCGATGCGGTTTGCCGAACACACGAAGGCGTCTATCTTGGAACTTTGGTTGTGGTTATCCAGGGAATTTCGGATCCTGGGATTCTTGAAGCGTTGGCGTGTCGTGAAGCCATCGCCTTGGGTAAGGATCTATCGCTGGAGCGAGTTGTGGTGGTGTCTGATTGTTTGGAGGTGGTTAACAGCCTTAGAGACGCTAACCTCGGAAGATTCAGCACAATTGTGCAGCAGATCAAGGCAAGCAAGAGAGACTTCGAGGCACTGTCCTTTGTCCATGAGAAGCGATTTTCCAACCAGGAAGCTCACAGTTTGGCCCGAAGCTCGACTTCGCTTAGTATAGGTCGTCATACTTGGTTGTTAGGAACGCCTGATATTATTTGTATACCTAGTATTCGATGTAATGATTCTGTGAACTCGGAGCAGCAAGTTTCTGACGCACTCTTTTCCTCACCAGGGTACCGAAGGGGACTGAGAGGTTCTTAATGAGGCGGCTTGTTTGCTATAATAAAATGCTATTATTCTCACCAAAAAAAACTTGGGCCTCAATTGCACTCATAGTGAGTCTGGCTAGTGCCAAATTTACATCAGATCCTTGGTTAATAGTAGAGCTATATTTAAAACTTAGAAGAAATAAGCTTTCTTTGATTACCAAATATATATGTTGGAATTCTTATATAGGGAAAGGTTGAACTTGTTTTGCTAAATATATGACAAAATGATGATAATATGTATTTTATTTTGCACGCGATACCGGTACACACAATACTTTAAAGACGTTTATCATCGTCTCGCCCCCCCCCCCCCCCCCCCGACCCGATACTTAAATCCTCGCTCCACCCCTGACCCTCCTCAACCTTAGAATGCCAATTTTGAAGATAATTTTGAGAAAATAGATTTGAAAATTGTTTTGATAAAAGATCACATTTGTTTACTTGTTCAAAAGGGCCACCTAAAAAAATGATAGCAACCTGCGCCTAGCACGCTCTAAATTAGACGAGCCTCTTGTAAAGAGTGGACGGAGAAAAGTCACAACAGCACATGGCGGCCCCACTTGAGGGATTGATTTCTGAACGTGAAAGCGAGTAAGCGACTTGTGTTTTTTTTTTTGAACAAGTAAGCGACTTGTGTGGAGGGATTGATTTCCATCAACGTGATGGGTGATTCCGAAGGGGGGCTTATGGGTGGATTTCTTAGGGCGGCATGCGCTAGCGCGTCCTAAATAAATGACCCTCTTGTAAAGAGTGGATGGAGAAAGTAAACTGAAAGCACATATTAATATATTGCATGCATGTCATGAATGACATTGTCAACCATTTCGTTCCATCGAAATAAGACAACACCGCTTAACCGGAAGAGCAAGCCAGCGCTACCGTCCTCAACCTTAAAAGGCCAGATTTGGTTATAATTTTGAGAAAATAGATTTGAAAATAGTTTTGATAAAAGCTCACATTTTTTTACTTGTTCAAAAGGGTCACATATATTTAAAAAAATGATAACGACCTATGCCTAGCACACCCTAAATTAAACAAGCGCCTCTTGTAAAGAGTGAATGGAGAAAAGTCACAACAGCACATGGCGGTCCCACTTAAGGAATTGATTTCCAAACATGAAAGCAACATGTGGAGGGATTGATTTACAGGACGGTTCTGATTGAAGGATTGCATTTCTTAGAGCGGCATGCGCTAGCACGCCCTAAATTAAAACACCCTCTTGTAAAGAGCGGGTGGAGAAAGTAAACTGATATATTAATACATGGTATGCATGTCATGGATGACATTGTCAACCATTCTGTTCCATCTATATAAGGCAGCACGGCTTAACGGGAAGAGCAAGCCAGCGCTGCCATCCTTCACCTCAAGTGACAAAAGCTTTCTCTCGACCGGGCGGTCTCTCTCTCTCTCTGTATATATATGTGTGGAATATAGATTTTGATGCGTTGAATGGCAGGATATGGTTTGGTCGAACGGATGGGAATTCAACGTGACAAACGCGTCTCATCGGCGGAGCTTCTTGCAGTTCATCGACTACGTTCGAAGGAATCTCGGGGTTGATGGGGTGGTGATGCAGGAGGCCCGCAGGCTCCGTCCGCAGCAGGACAACCCGCAGTTCCAGGATGTCGAGCTCTCCGCCGGCGAGCGCAGCGTCGTCCTCCGGCTGCGGACCGACAACCTCTACGTCGTTGGCTTCCGCAATGCAGCCGGTCAGTGGTTCCGTTTCCTGAGAGTAGGCCAGATACCTGGGATCGAGTCGGTAGAAATGAGCATTACCGGGAGCTACGTGGGTGCGCACGGACTAGGCGGAGTACGTACATGATTCCCTAGCACTGCACGCATTATAGCTTCGTCTTCTAGCTTTATTGTTATTGTTCTAAACACGATTAATGAATGCGCGCATATGCAGCTCGAGGACCTACACTTGTCGTCTCATGCTGTCGCGGACGCCGTCAGCGGCCTCCATAGCTATAACGATGGAAACGTCGAGCAGCTAAAGGCCTGGCTGCGCACGCTCATCGTGAGCTTTATCGAGTCCAGCAGGTTCACCACGGTCGCTGACACCGTCGCCACCGCCATGGGCGGATCGGAGCAAGTGCTCAGCAACAGCCTCATTGGCCAGATCCGCAACTGGTCCAGCCTCTCAAATGCCGTTGTCCTGGCCGCCAACAGAAGCGACCGAGACTCCGGCAGCCATATTTTCACGCAGTTCGGGCAGGCCTGCGACATACGCACCGCCATCAGAGCCGCCGCGGCGCTCGGGCTGGTGCTCATGGAGATGCGGAAGGGAGCTGGTCCGAGCCTCATGCAGTTCGCCGCCAACGCTGCTCCTGCTTCTGCTCTTTCCGACGATGCTGCGGCTGCCTACGGGATCACGCTTCTCGAGGTCATCTCGGTGGTCATCCTCAATATCGACGGCGAAAACCCCGGCGATCTCTACGGGACGGTCCGCGTCCGCGACTCCTTCGGCACCGTGGATTTGTTCAGCCGGGAACGGTCTGATATCCAGTCGGTCCGGCCCGGGGAGCGGGCCGAGCTCCACTGGCCTGGTCGGGCCATCTCGGCCGCCGACGACTTCGTCATCGACCTCAGTCTCATGGACCGAGATACTGACCTGTCCCCAGACGACGAGGTGAGCCGTGGGGAGGTGGTGTGGCTCCCCCGCAACGCCTTAAGCAGCGAATGCGACGTGATAAGAAAGGCCCTGGTCACAGGACAGTATGGCTCGGCGGAGGTCTCCTACGCGGTGGTGACTAACGCGGTGGTGGCCACCATGGAGGTGCTACTCATCGACGGTGACGGCGAGAGCACACCCGACGTCTACGGCACCGTCACTGCTAGGACTCTGATGGGGCCAGCACGAAATCCGGTGGACTATGATCTCTTCAGGCGGGGACTTTTACGGTAGGGACGGAGAAACGTCAGCCATCCAATCAATAAGATTTGATGGTCAAGATTTATCGATACTTGTTGATCTATGGAGTAGTATTTTTTTAACACGGTGCAATTTTGGTATGCAAAAAGGAAAATAAAACATGCAGCACAAAACGGGAGACAAAATTGGCAACTTTGGCAACACAACCCACGCCTTCCATATATACACCTTCCTCTTAATAGCTTTCTTAGCATAATCTTTTGCAGAGAAATGCTCCGGTGCTATTTAGTTTCTTATTTAAACTTTTCTATGTACTATTAGTTTCATGGTGCAAACCGTAGTTGTTAACAAATCATGATTTTTTGACAAAACAAACCACCTGACTCACTGACAGAGTGAATTGCTAAAAAGGATCAGCTCACAAATAAATTAAAAAAAGTACCACCTTCACCATGATGACAACATCGCCAAGTTGGTGTGTGAGAAAAAAAAGCAAGGAGCAACGAGTTGTCGGAGCTTTGCATGCATGCCGCTATGGTGTGTGGCGGCAGGTGTTGGCGCCATGGTGTGTGATCGATGTAAATTTCGTACACTTTGTTGAATAACACTATATAATAAATAAGTCTATATCAAAAAAAAAATTGACATAGAGTTCAGAGGTGTCAACCTTTGTTTAGAAAAAAACTACTTGTCTTTTCTTTTTGAGGAACTTGACATTCTTTTCTAGCAAGGTACTCGAGCTCATGTTCACGACAAGTATGCATATTCTCTCTTTGTCAACATTTTGAACTTCACGTTCCATTACGTGGAGCAAAAAAAAGAATAGAACTTGTATAGATACAGTTCCGTAGTTGTCAACTGTTGCATGGTTAATTCGGCAGTACCAAATCAAATCAGATTGTTACCTTTATTTTAAGAATAAAGTAAAATAAGATCTATTATCCAGGATACGCGGCAATCAATGATATGGATATGATTCAATACTACTAGCTCATGGGACAAGTAAATTGTACCGTAAAACAGCCCCTTCAGGCGGGCAAGGAGCGACGACATCGGTGTGCCAAAGAACACCAACATACCGTTGCTGAGGAGGGTCATCACCGCCGTGTGAGGCTCGCCGCTCACAGTGAATGTGGAACTGTGGGACAAAGACACTGATCTCTCTCCCGACGACCAGATCGCAACAGGCTCCGTGTCCTTCCAGTTCCAGCAGCCGCCATTCGAATACAGCGAAGCCAAGCAGGTCACCGGACGTTATGGGAAGGTGGAGGTGCATGTCAGTTGGTCGCTCAGTCACGAAGAAATGTAATAATCGCACGCATGCATGTCTGTTTTGTGTGCGGTCGGCGGTGTGTTTTGTTGGTTTGCGCAGTGTACGTGTATGTTCGTAGCTGTTTTGGAGTTGGATTTGCATGGCGATGGTACTGGATGCTTGTTTTCCCGTTTCTTAAGATGGGACAAGGTTTTAGACTACAGGTTTGCTCGAGAGCGAGCATTCTCAGTAGGTTACTTCCTGGTGTCTGAGCTTGCTATTTCTTCCCTTTGTTCCCATATGCTTTTCTCTAGTCTTCTTTGTATGTAACTAGTAGCCATGCACGTGCAACACGCACGTCTTTTAATTTTTTATCTCATTTGTAGTTTAGTGGGTTTTTTGTTATTAACAGTCCAAAGCCATACATCATACTCTGCAAGTATGTAGGAACAACATACAATCACACATATTGCATCCTTTAAAATCCACAAATCATTTCCTATACGAACCATGTCAGGGCTTGTGCAACACACATCTTAAAAAATGAGAATCCAAATCCATGCTTATAGAAAACAAAAATAAACATTCTAAAAAGTAGAAACTAAAACTGAAACACCATTCTACATAGAGAAAATTCTATAAACAACATTCAATTACATCCGACATTGAAAAATCAAGCTTTCAATCGATCAGATAGCTATGTGCTTTGAGTGACTCCACCAAGTCGACAAACATCTCCTTCGCTCCTCTGAACATGGGAAGGGAATCGTTGCCCTAGCAAGGTAACAAGCTCAAGTTTGTTTCTTTTTAGCGATATTAAATTGTGTGCCCCTCGTTACTTAGTACTACTCACTTTTCCCCATGGTCGAAACTTTTGCTCACTTTTCCCACTTCCTTACCCGAAACTCTCACAAATGATTATAGCGGTCGTTTGCCGTCTTGACCGCTAACTCTGACCGCGCTAGGCTGCAGTGTGTCGGTCTTGACTGTGCATTAACCGTTTCATGACAGATGGGACCCACAAATTATCCACGTCAGCGTTGGACCTAGACAGCAGCGGGCCCGACAGAACGTTATGTCGTTTTCCTTTGCGCGCGCCACCTCCCTCTACTTCTTCTTCTCCGTCAACAAAGCACGGCAACGCCGACGAGTTCCAATTCAAACAAAATATACAGATAATTTTTTAAGCATTCAATCGAATTGACAGAAAAATAAACATATAGAAATAATAGTTCGATTAGATAGATCTACGCTATTACATAGGGGGCGATTAGGTACGCTATTACAGAGGGGCGACCATTACAGAGACGCTATTTTAGGGTGTGGCAGCGCCGCTCAGTAGGATTCGTCGTCGGAGGCGCCCCACGACATGTCGACGCGGGATAGCTCGATACCTTCACAGAGGCGGAGCTCGTTAAGCTCCTCTTCCACCTTCCGGCGCTTGACTAGCTCCTCCTGCTCAACCTTGCTGCGCTCCAGCATCTCGGCGGCGATCCAGTCGAGGTCACCGCCATCGACGAAGTCTACCCGAAGAAGGCCACGCCCGACGCGCGGTGGCAAGTCCTCCTCCTCCTCCGCCATGTTCGGTGGCGGCAGCGGTGCTCGTGCGATGGTGGAGCTCTCCGCGCCAGAGGAGCAGCCTCCCTCCATTGCCGCGTCGTACTCCTCCACTTCGCGTCGGTTGTACACAGGCGGCGCGTGGAGACCATAGTTCGTGAAGTTTATAATAGGTTTGTGTATTATGCTATAACGGTATTAATCGGAATTATTAATACACGTGTGATACATAGACAACCAGGTCCCTAGTGAGCCTCTATATGAACTAGTCCACTGGGCAACAGTTGATCGAGATTCCCGATTAAGGACAATGGCGTCGGTTGACAATGGGGTCATCTTATTAGTTGAATAAGATGATGGACATACGCAAAATATTGTTAAAAGATCGTATTACGATGTTTGTCATTTGCAATAGATAACAATATGATAGCTTATTCCTTAGACCGTTAGACCGTACTTATTGATGCTTCGTAGGGGTGCTTTGAGAGCATCAAACGTTGTGTCTTATATAGCATGACAATAACGGTGTCCATCTTGGATATTCCGAAAGAGCATCGAGACGTAAGGATCAAGATCGGTATTTGTTCATTCTTGTAATGGAAAGATACTCTGGGCCCACTCGGTGAGATTACATCTATATAGCTGCGCAGCTTATGACTAGGTCATGAAGATGTAATATCGCAGACGAGTTAATAACCTTTGTCGGTAACGAGATACAACAAAGACATCGGTATGTCTACGATCATATCTCGGACAAGGTAGTATCGTAGAAACAAAGGGAATGAACATCATATTTATGGTTCAACGACGATATTCGTAGAATGCACAGGGACCGTCATATACATCCAGGTATCCCTGGCGGTCATTGGTGAGCGGTGTGTCTCGACCATGTGTGGAGTGTTCTCGAACCGTAGCGTAACAAACTTAAGGTCTTAACGACACCAGGAGATAGGTTCTGGAATAATATAGGATTTTGTTGGAGAGAGAGAGAATTGATCCGGAAAGAGTTCCGGTGGTCCGGAAGGAGTTCCGGGAAGGTCTGGAATGGTTCCAGGGATGTCCGAAAGTTGTTCGGGTGATTCGGAAATTGTTTCGGAGTCACGGGATATTAAATAGTATTTAAATATATGAATTATAAATTAATTATATTTTATATTAATTTAATATTAAATAAATAAAGGAAAAAGGGGGCTCCCACCTACATGGGCCCTAAGAGGGCCCAAGAGGGGGGAGCCGCACCACCTTGGGGGGAAGGGGCTTGGGACCCTATTCCAACTCGGACTAGGGGGTTCGGCCGAACCCCCCTCCCCCTCGTATTCCTTTAGTCCCACATGGGGGAGGCAAGGTGTTTGCACACCCCCTCCCCTCTTTATATAGCAAGGTATATTAATTGGATTAATTACAGAAAAATACAATTAATTGTATAGCAGGCCGGCCGAGTTGCTTCTCCGCCCGTTTTGCCCCCTCTCTCCACCTAAGCTATACCGTCGGGCGTCGTTGCCCTGCGGGATTCCAGATAAGATCTACCCCTGCGATTTCAGCTGGATCTGAATGACTGGGGGTTGTCGTTAAGCTCCGTATGTTTGCGAGTGCTCGGAGGAAACTCTTTAGAGGAGCTTGGGCGACGTCGTCTCGCCCCCTGCAGCCGCCGCGCCGCATCCCCCCTGCCGCCGGCGCCTCGCCATCTTCCGCCCGACGCCCGTCGACGCAGGTCATCGTCGACACCCTGGCGTCATCGTCTACGTCATTGCGGCAAGTTCTCCGCGACCTCGAGGTCGGCTACGTACGACTTCATCGTCAACGCTTGTGCGGGAGCGTAATTCCCGCTATCGGTCTACATGGAGGTAATGTAACCCGTTCCGCCACCGTTATCACATGTACTAGATAGATAGATCCTGGCTAGTTAGGGTTTCATACGCTAGAAAATTATTGTTTTCTGCACCGTAACCCCTTTCGACCACCGTCGGAAGCAACCCGCCTCGCCCGTTCGGGGTAAGAGGCAGGCGCCTTCCGCTTCGACCCTTTCCGCTCCTCGTCGGAGCGGTTTCCGCCCTCGGAATGGCCGTCGCGCGAGCTGGAACCTCCGGGCCTCATCGTCGTCTTGATCTGCTGCGGCGGGGCTGGATAGCATGGTTTTGGTCGCCGGTGGCGATACTGGCGCAGATCTGGCGTTAGAATAGCTAGGGTACGACACATTTCAGTGGATATGTAGCGTGTGGGGAACGTGGGATGCGGTTGGAAAAAAAGAGTTGGGCCTAAGACAGGATCAGTAGGTGGGCCGTGGCCCAAAGAGTTAGCGTTTTTTCCTCGGGTTTATTCTTTTTCTGTTTATAGTAAGTTTCTGGTCTTTTCGTTTAACTCAAAATAAAAAATTCAAAAAACATCAAACAAATTGAGAACCATTGCACATGTTTTTAGTTTGTCATATATATACTTATAATCTACTTTATTTGGTTGTTTTAGACATGGTGGACATGGGGTTGTTTACCCTACCTTTGTAGCTCATTTGAAACTCAAGTGTGAAGAGAGGTGGTTTTGGATGTGGAACTTGAAACTTGCAAAATACTCACGAAAGTTTCATTTTGGAGTGACTAAGAAGGATCCAGGATTGGTTTTTCATTTTCATGTTTTAAACTTGTGTTGAAGACGAACATTGAAATGAACACACATAATATAAAAAATATAAGATATAACAACACATATATAATATAACGACGCGGATTTGGTGCCATGGGGGGTAGCGATGAATAGGGTACCAACCGTTGGGTTTGCATCCTAACTCAAGAGATGTGACGAGGGGAGAGACGCCGCCGGGAAGGAGGAGTTCAGGCTGGAGGACGGACGGAGCCACGCCTACCTGCGCCGCTGGTTGCCGGTAAGGAGGAAGGGGGCGGGATGCGGGTCTACCTGCAGCGCCGCCGTTCACCGCTTAGGTCGTGACCTCGAGTGGGGAGAAGACGAGCGAGGAAACAGATGGTCTAGGGGAACACCTCGACCTTAGTTGGGCTTCTTTTTGACGTCCTGAGCGATGCCTCGATATCGAGTGTCAATACCTAGGCTGAATATCTAGCACTGCCAAACAAGCTGTTTTCAGATATTCGGGACAAAAAGCTACCGAATGTCTAATATTCAGCCTCGGTATAAACATCCAAACGAGGCATTATGGACAACTTATAAGATTAAGGTCGCCTATAGAAAACCTTATATTTTCCCATCTTTATTACTAAGGTGAACAAGAATGTAATCATGGTCAGTGGCGGAACTAGGGGGGGCAACAGAGGGCATGGCTCCCCTATGCAATGATACAACATGATTTTTTTTTCAATAGCTAAGACTGATTTTGATGGGATTTTTTTAGTAGAAATTAGTCTTGTTGCCCCTCTACCATGATTGCCCCTTAATTTTATGTTAACTATTATTTTCGGTTCACTTTTATTTTTAGTTACCTGCATTTTCATTTCACCTAAATTTTTTTAGTTATTTTAATTTTGCTTCAAGATTAGTTTATGTTCACCCGCAATTTTGATTCACTGCTACTTCGCGTTCACCCGAATTTTAGCTCCTTTTCACCTTGTTAATTTTATTTTTGGTTCACTTTTATTACACTTCACCCAATAAGCATGCCCGAAATTTTGTTGTATTTCAATTTTAGGTCATCCTTATTTTTCCGGTTCAATATTTATTAAGGTTCATCCTATTTGGTTTATTAATTTTTGATCGACTATTATTACGGTACATTATTATTACACACATGAGCATTTTCATAGAATACACGGTAAAATCAACATATAATGTTTTTAAACATTTTGAATTTAGTGACGGAAACAAATATGTGAATAAAAGTCAGAAGGAAAAAGGGAAAAGAAACACGTCTGTCATGATAGGCTCTTATCGCTGTGAGTTTTGCCACAAGCAAAAAAATAATAATAATGTGTTACTAAGATTTAAAAAGACATTGTGATGCAAACATTATTTGAATCGTGGGAAGAAGGAAGATAGAGAGGTGAATAACATGTGAACATGAAGCAAGTGTGATGCCTCCTTGTGGTGTGTTTTTAGTCCTACCGGCGTACGTTCTAATTGTCGGGAGTGTCTAGTCGATGACCAAGGCGAAGCGAATTGTGCTCCTCCCGTACTGGGTTGCGACCCACGACTCGGTCTCCATCTTCTTCTTTTCATCTGACGTCTGTCCTCGATTCCCTCCGCCTCCATCGTTGCCCCACCGCCACCACTGGCTTAACCCTCTGCTCCCCCCCTCCATACACGTGCTCGGTGCCGCCTCTGCGCCAAGTCCTACTTGAGCGCCACTTCCGCCGGTCCGCTGCCCTCGAGCGGGTCATCACTCTAAAATACCACCACCCGCACCCTAGCCCTAACTTCGACAAACTCCTTGCACCCCAAATGCTAAGCTCGTCACCAGCGAGCTCATCAGTTTTAGGGCATCCTGATTTTTCCGGTTCATCCTATTTGGTTTATTAATTTTTGATCGACTATTATTACGGTTCATTATTATTATACACATGAGCATTTTTGTAGAATACACGGTAAAATCAACATATAATGTTTTTAAACATTTTGAATTTATAGACGTAAACAAATATGTGAATAAAGTCAGAAGGAAAAAGGGAAAAGAAACACGTCTGTCATGATAGGCTCTAATCACTGTTAGTTTCGCCACAAGCAAATAATAATAATGTGTTACTAAGATTTAAAAAGACATTGTGATACAAACATTATTTAAATCGCCTGAAGAAGGAAGATAGAGAGATGAATAACATATGAACATGAAGCAAGTGTGATGCCTCCTTGTGGTGTGTTTTTAGTCCTACCGGTGTACGTTCTAATTGTCGGAAGCGTCTAGTCGATGACCAAGGCGAAGCGAATTGTGCTCCTCCCGTACTGGGTTGCGACCCACGACTCGGTCTCCATCTTCTTTTCGTCCGACGTCTGCCCTCGATTCCCTCCGCCTCCATCGCTGCCCCACCGCCACCACTGGCTTAACCCTCTACTCCCCCCTCCATACACGTGCTCGGTGCCGCCTCCGCGCCAAGTCCTACTTGAGCGCCACTTCCGCCGATCCGCTGCCCTCGAGCGGGTCATCACTCTAAAATACCACCACCCGCACCTTAGCCCTAACTTCGACAAACTCCTTGCACCCCAAATGCTAAGCTCGTCACCAGCGAGCTCATCAATTTTAGGGCATCCTGATTTTTCCGGTTCATCCTATTTGGTTTATTAATTTTTGATCGACTATTATTACGGTTCATTATTATTACACACATGATCATTTTCGTAGAATACACGGTAAAATCAACATATAATGTTTTTAAACATTTTGAATTTATAGACGTAAACAAATATGTGAATAAAGTCAGAAGGAAAAAGGGAAAAGAAACACGTCTGTCATGATAGGCTCTAATCACTGTTAGTTTCGCCACAAGCAAATAATAATAATGTGTTACTAAGATTTAAAAAGACATGATACAAACATTATTTAAATCGCCCGAAGAAGGAAGATAGAGAGATGAATAACATATGAACATGAAGCAAGTGTGATGCCTCCTTGTGGTGTGTTTTTAGTCCTACCGGTGTACGTTCTAATTGTCGGGAGCGTCTAGTCGATGACCAAGGCGAAGCGAATTGTGCTCCTCCCGTACTGGGTTGCGACCCACGACTCGGTCTCCATCTTCTTTTCGTCCGACGTCCGCTGCCCTCGATTCCCTCCACCTCCATCGCTGCCCCACCGCCACCACTGGCTTAACCCTCTGCTCCCCCCTCCATACATGTGCTCGGTGCCACCTTCGCGCCAAGTCCTACTTGAGCGCCACTTCCGCCGGTCCGCTGCCCTCGAGCGGGTCATCACTCTAAAATACCACCACCCGCACCCTAGCCCTAACTTTGACAAACTCCTTGCACCCCAAATGCTAAGCTCGTCACCAGCGAGCTCATCAATTTTAGGGCATCCTGATTTTTCCGGTTCATCCTATTTGGTTTATTAATTTTTGATCGACTATTATTACGGTTCATTATTACTACACACATGAGCATTTTCGTAGAATACACGGTAAAATCAACATATAATGTTTTTAAACATTTTGAATTTATAGGCGTAAACAAATATGTGAATAAAGTCAGAAGGAAAAAGGGAAAAGAAACACGTCTGTCATGATAGGCTCTAATCACTGTTAGTTTCGCCACAAGCAAATAATAATAATGTGTTACTAAGATTTAAAAAGATATTGTGATACAAACATTATTTAAATCGCCTGAAGAAGGAAGATAGAGAGATGAATAACATATGAACATGAAGCAAGTATGATGCCTCCTTGTGCTGTGTTTTTAGTCCTACCGGTGTACGTTCTAATTGTCGGGAGCGTCTAGTCGATGACCAAGGCGAAGCGAATTGTGCTCCTCCCGTACTGGGTTACGACCTACGACTCGGTCTCCATCTTCTTTTCGTCCGACGTCTGCCCTCGATTCCCTCCGCCTCCATCGCTGCCCCACCGCCACCACTGGCTTAACCCTCTGCTCCCCCCTCCATACACGTGATCGGTGCCGCCTCTGCGCCCAGTCCTACTTGAGCCGCCACTTCCGCCGGTCCGCTGCCCTCGAGTCGGTCATCACTCTAAAATACCACCACCCACACCTTCGCCCTAACTTCGACAAACTCCTTGCACACCAAACGCTTAGCTCGTCACATCCAATTTCATCGCTGCGGCAAGCTACATCGTTGCCGATTACGATGAGGTTAGCTCCTCGTCTGGCAGATGACGCCGCAGCCAGACGGCGACGAGTGTTTTGTCTCCAGTCATCTTCCTCCTCTCTCGCTCTCACCACGTGCAAGGAATTGGGCCGTACCCATAAGCGAAGACAGGGATTAGCTGGACCTGGTCCTTGCCCCAATAGTCGCCTAACGTTGGGGTACGACTATAAAAAGACCTACCTCTTTGAAGGTCCATGTAGCTGCACGCAGGTCACATGGCTGACGGAACGGCTACGCGACTCGGTTGTACAAGGCTCACAAAGCCCCCCGAGGCTCGTTCGTACGAGCCTCGCGTTTCGGGTCGTATGCGAAGGCGCTGCTGACAGCGGTGCTGCACGAACACACGACTATTACGATCATTACGTGCAACAACAGATTTAGCCGTACAAGTAGACAACAACCAAAAAATCTAAGTTATACGTACAACTATACATAGATGTACAACTATATAGATTTATTCATACAACTAAATAGACACATACGGGTTGTAAAGCAATACATACCGGGTTATACATAAACATAGAGAAGGTTGTACATAAATACATACCGGGTTGTACAGCAACACAGACTGGATTGTACAGAAACTACATTCGGATTGTACATACAACTACACCTAGCAGGTTGTATGTACAACTACAAAATTCAGATTATACGTACAATTACACTTAGCTTATACAAACCATACACAATCCAAAACACACAAAAAATGTTTGTCGAAACCTATCAATATGAGATTTAGGGTAGGTTTGGCAGCGCAGTTTTTATAAAACTAGAGTATTGGAAAACCAAAGTATTCCATTGCCAGGCAAAAGAATACTTCAGTTTTCTCCCCTTTCTCAGTTTCCAAAAAAGAGGGGTAGACCTCTTTCTCAAATACTTCAAAAATACTGCAGTATTGAAGTATACTTCAGTTTTAAAATCACGTTATTTATTGGATCCAAACACCTTGAAGTATTCAATACTTTAATATTTTTAGAAACTGAAGTATTCGATGCAAACTTCAAAAATACTTTGTTCCCAAACGGAGCCTTAATTTTAAAGAACTCGACGTGAGGATTTCAAAAGTGAAAACGGTTCTCAAGATATTTTATTTTGAAAAAACAAATCTCAAAATAAATACATATACATCCCTCTACCCACCACCAGAAGCCGCCACTTGTCACCGCATGAAAAAAATATGGAAGAAAAAGAAATAAAATTGTGATACTTATCAGCACTAGAGCGCGAATTTCGCCTAACGTTTTCATCAGCGTCGCTCAACCTCTTGGCCCATGGGCCGCACTGCAGCACATACCAAATACTGGAGTACTTATATTCCTCTCTGTAAACAAAATATATACAGTTCCTCTCTCTGAAAAAAAAATACATCTTGTGCAACTGGACTCGTCGAGCGCCGCCGGCGCGTCCACTGCTGTGTACTAGGTACGTTCCTTCTCTCTTCATCGGATCGTCAATTTCTCCTAGTTGATCTCAGATAGGTGTGTTCGATTTGAGTTGGATTGGATTCAGTTCTCTCTGTAGATCCGGTCGGTCTTGCTTTTCCCTCCGATTCCGGCGGGGAGTCAAGTCCGACAAGGGCACGGCGGGCGGTTTATCCGGCTATAAATTGCGCTGATCTAGTACATCGAACTCGCAGGCAGGCAGGCACATATTGAGCTGAAGGATAGGTCGATCATGGCGAGCTCGTCCGACAGGTGCCAGGCAGAGATTGCCCCAGAAACCTCTGCCATGGCTGGGGAAAGCTCTGCCGGCGGTGCGGTGGCCGTGGAGGAGCGGAAGAAGAAGTACAAGAAGGTGAGGATGACGAAAGAGGATATGGACTACTTCCTCTCGTACAAAAGCCAGCCCCTTGAACCTCCGAATTTCAATCCCGTCCACAAGGAGATCCTCGACTGCTACCCGGTCCCTCGGGACCAACTGGAGGATTGGTTCGCCGGTCTCAATGCCGCATGCATGGCTGCCGATGCCATTATCTTGAAGGACAACGCGAGGATTCGCGAGGAGTACAAGAAAAAAAGGTTATGCTCATCGCTGGGTCACCGACGACGAAGAAGAAGAAGCAGGACGCCGCTCCGGGGCTCCAGCTCCTGCGCGGAGGAGGGCTCGTCCAGGGGTCATGAAGCGTAAGGGAGGAACCAAGAAGATCAACTGATAGATGTGCGCTTGTTCTGGTCACGTCTTGAATAAACTGCCTTCGGGCTGGCTTTGCCTATCTCTGTAATTTAGCATTGTTGCTATATATTTTGAGGTTAAAAACATCCATCTCATCTCCAAATAATTGACTTGCTGTCTTGTTCAATTGGCTACTACTAGTGCAGTAGCATAATCGCCACAGACCGATGTTCTGAAGGTGTTGTCTCTTGTTTGAGTTTCAGTTCGTTGTCTATTTCGATTTTGTCCCAGTATTTGTAAATAGCTAAAGGAATCCCTAGGTGCGAGCGGCAGATTCTAAGTCACTGCAAGGGCGTCCCTAGCAGGCATTAGGTGCGAGCAGGCTAGAACCGTCTCTGTAATGGAATTATGGTGTTCCCATCTAAAAATATAAAAGATCCCATGGACTCAATGGCTTATGGCTCCTCTGAAACAAATTTATTCCATGAAACTAAAACAGATGGGTCCATGGTAACATAAACTAGAGGGTAATCATATAATCGAATAACCAGTTGTGCAAGGGCAAGTAGCTAATGCAAATGACTAACAAAAGGGAATAGTTCAGACAAATACAGCCAAAGGGAATACTCCATAGAGGGAACTACCCCAGTTTCCTACTCCGTCCAATCAAAAAAAAAAGTTGGATACTATGAATACATCACCAAGTCAGGAGAAGAATATGAACAGATCAAATCTGACTATTAGTTCAATCCCATATGATCTGCAATATATTCGAGGGTAGCATCTTGGAAAGGTGACCTTCAGTGTCCTTAGGAAGTTGTATGTTCCTATTTGAAAAGGTGACCTTACAGTGTCCTTAGGAAGTTGTCTGTTCCTGTAAAATTAATTGACATTTTCTCATATCATATACTTTGCATTAGGTATGATGTAATAAAAACAAGAAAATAACAATAGAAACCAATAAAATTATGTCGGAACTTTGAAGCACCAATTAGAATAACATGAACATATAAGTGCTACATAAACATATGTTTATTTGCAAGCTTTGATATTTCTCATCCAATATTTTCAGATCTCAATTTTATATTCTTCTTGCAGTCTTAATTAGATTAAAAACGCCTCAATGTAAGTAAGTAAATCAGGAGCAATGCTAAGCTAGTCATTATCAGTAGCAGAAGTCGCCAAAAGCTATTGAGTTTGGGAAAGTAAGCTCTTTATATTAATGAAGAACTCAGATTTGAGAGTAGAAGAATAGCTGTAAGGACCGAACAATTTTCACTTCTTACCAAGTGATGTCTTAAGAAAAGGGGATATGAAATACATGTTTATTATCTTGAAAGGTCACATTTGGTTCTGTTTGAGGCACGAAACAAGTACATGCCTCATCCAGTCATCCCTTTACATCATGAGCTCTACTTTATTAACTAAGAAAGGTTAGGTGACAGCAATCAAAACCAGAATATTTGTCTATAAGAAGCCCATTAATGTCAAATTAACATGAAATTTGGATATAAAAAATTGAAATATAGGATGCCTTAGCAACAATAGGGCATGAAAGGCACCTCATGAGAAACAAGTCTAGCAACTTGCGACTGCCAATCACCTAGGTCTAGTGAAACTGACATTCCTGTTCTCCTTTACAACAATAGAAACAACACATTAATAGAGGTATAGATAGAAATAGAACAACACTTAACCATATGCAGCTGAAGTAAATATCAACCTGTTTCGGAACCAGTGTGGTTCGGGGTAGGGCACCAAGCCCTTCAGTGCCACACTTTTTGCAATACCCTTTGCAGTCAACAGTAACTCATTAAGATAACCCCATAAGCTAAGAGAAGCATCTGAGTTCTTTGGTTTGCTGTTCTCCAGCTCATGAATATACTTTCTCAGCAATGCCAAAGATCTTAACACTCTCAGAATTGCACTCATCCCAATATGGGGAGTTAATTACAAAAAACCACCACAACTGTGGCTAGGGTTTCAAAAAACCACCTGGATTTAAAAAAATTGTAAAAAACCACCGACCCAGTGCTAATTAATTTCACATAGCCATCAGTCGGGATTCATGCATGAATCTCAGTTAAGCAAGAAACTGACATGGGCCCAGTTTCAGAAGACACGTGGCGAGTTTGACACAGCGCAAGTTTCTGAGGACTTTTTTGCAATATCATAGTCGAATGCGCAATAAAAAAATAAGGGAATGGACACTATCCTCCGCTCTGCTCGCCGCCCGCCCACCGCTCGCCGCCGCTCTCCGTTGGCCCGCCGCCCACCGCTCCCCGCTCGCCGTGGCCCTGCACCAGTCCTGGCTCGCCCGCCGTCGCTCCCCTGCACCTCCTGGAAGAGCACGTCACAGACGGCCTCGCGGCTCTAGTCCCCGCCGAGCGCGGCGTTCCCGAGCGCCTGGAGCGCAGCGCGCGCAACCTCGGGGTCAGGGGAGAGGATATCCGAGCGAGCGCCTGGCGGAGCAACTTCCCCGTGGCGGACCCCGACGGCCTCCACGACGCCGATGGATTCCTCTTCAGCTCCCCGCGCGGTACAACGCCATCGCCACGCAGATGCAGGCGAGCAGCGGCGCGACAGGAAGCAGCGGCGAGCGGCGTGGGAGGCAGCAGCGAGCAGCGGCGAGCGGCGCGGCAGGCGAGCAGCGAGCGGCGGCGAGCGGCGCGGCAGGCGAGCAGCGAGCGGCGGCGAGCGGGCGGGCAGGCAGCGAGCAGCTGGCGGCGGCGGACGGGCAGCAGCGAGCAGCGGCGGGTGAGCATCTGGGAGCGGCCACAGACTGCAAGCAACTGCAGCGAGCGGCGGCGGCGGGAAGCGAGCGGGCGGGCAGCGAGCAGCTGGCGGCGGCGGACGGGCAGCAGCGAGCAGCGGCGGGTGAGCAGCAGGGAGCGGTCGTAGACAGCGAGCAACTGCAGCGAGCGGCGGCGGCGGGCAGCGGGAGCGAGCAGCGGCGAGCGGAGGGCAGCGAGCAGCGGCGGCGGGCAGCAAGCGGCGGCGGGCAAGGAGCGGCGACGGGCGGGCAGCAGCTACATGGTTGGGTAGGAGTGCAGGACGAGGAACCGTTCCCCTGTTTATTTTAATTTTGGGGATTTTTATTTTTTGGAAAATTACAGAAAAGTCCAGAATTAATTTGCCGTTCATCAAACTTGCCACGTTTCCTCTGAAACCTGGCCCCACCTGTCATAATACGGGTTAAGTGAGCGTCGTGCACGGTTAGACCATGAGTGGTGGCTATGTGAAAATAATTAGCGTTGGACTGGTGGTATCGTGAAATTTTTTCGTATCTAGGTGGTTTTACGAAACCCTAGCCACAATTGTGGTGATTTTTTGTAATTAACTCCAATATGGGACTCCAGTCATGATAGGAACGATAAAGTTGACCTGCTCTTCAAACTGGAGAAACATAATATTATAAGAACCCGTTCTAGTGTTCAATGTTTAGCAATCAATAAATAATCTATGAGGCAAACCATCACAGTATCCCTAATAATGCAGAATAATACCGTGTGGCCTGTAACTTTCAAGCATTGCCTTTACTTTTTTTTATTGCCTTTAATTTTCATCAGACCATCTTCACCCTGATACACAATAAAACAAGTGGGGAAAGATCTAAACACTAGCTTCACCCTAATATGTCAGATAACATTGTCGGGCTTGTATTATTCAAGCAATGCCTTTTTTTATGCTATTTCGATACCATATTCCCCTTGAAACACAATTAATCAAGCATGCAGAATCTCAACTCTAGCTACACCCATATCTCTGTTTATTTCTTTTTCACCACTAAATCAGTGTCTCGACCACACTGACACAACTTGCGAGGAAGCATACTTAATGTTGACAGCTAGAGTAGTAGCTATCATCCAGAAGAATTATATTACTAACCAGTAAATTAAAGGGGTTAAAATATAACAATCTCAGTTCTCAGAAATAAATATGAAAGTTAAAAATCCTAAGATGATAAAACAGAAATCCTATGCCCTATTGCCAGAAAAGGGCAACAAACAGACCAACACTTCTGCTACAATTATTAGATCTGCAATAAGGAAGACATTTAAAGTAGATAACAATTCAACTGAGCAAACAACATAAGCAAAGAAAAACCATATACTATATTGGAATACTGGACAGAACCACAGCTTTGGAAACACAACTGTCAATCAATTTGGATTAAACCACATACATATATATACATATGTCAATCAGTTAGTCAAAATAAACACGAAGGCCTTACCAAGAAAGTAGACAAACAGAAACACCACACATTTTAGAAAGGAAAAACACAAATGCTACCTATTTCATATCAAATATTCCAGAATATTGATCGAAACCATCTAAATTCTAGACTTGTGTATGAACTGAACTTATAAGCATCAGAACCACAGGTTTCCTAGAAGAGCCTTAGACAACACCGAATCCAAACACAACAGTCAATGAGTTTGGATTAAACCACATACATATATATATATATATATATATATATATATATATATATATATATATCTGTCAAAATAGTTGGTGAAAAACAGAGTCAAATAAGCATGAGGGCCTTATCAGCAACAAAGTGGACAAACAAAACCACCCACACATTTATTTAGAAATGAAAAACATAAACGCTTCTTACTTCATACCAAATATTCCAGAACATAGATTTTAAACCATCTAATCACACTCAATACAAGAATGATGCGACTTGTGTATGAACTTGTAAGCATCTGCAAGAAGTTGTGTTCGCTATATAGAAAGAGAAGTCCGAATCGAGGAACCCAGAACTAGAAACAGCACTAAACCCAACGATCAAACTCCAACCACATGCTCCAACAGTCAGTGGTTAATTGACCAAATCCAAAGCTAGCATTCAAGTTCTTCGGCCCTTAGAAAGTGGTGGAACGCATAGGCGACTCTTCCCCCATCCCCATCGTCTCCCTCACTCCAGTGCTCTGCATCTAGTGTTTGCAAGTTCAGAGAAAACTAGTGTTACAGTCTCACCCCAATCTCATTCCCTGCTCAACTCCAAATTCACTGTAGGATTAGGTTGGTCACACGTCTCTCCAGACTCCAGTTGATCTCTCCACCTCACACAGTACCGAACCCTGCAGCTCTACGCGTTCAAATCGGTCTAATTATGAGAAGAGTTTGGATAGAGAATGTACCTTGAGCACTGGCCGTTTGATGGGCGCGGCCGTGGGGTTCACCGCGTTGCGACCCCCGCGATGAGGGAGGCGGCGGGGGAGGTGGCCCCAGATGGCGAGGGGGCGGTACAGGAGATGGTACGTACGGTCCAGGTCCAGCTTCCCCGTTCCCTTCTCCATCAGGCGCAGGCGGGTGGAGCTTGGTGTGGTTGCAGCGGAGGAGGGGCGCACCGCCGAGTACGGATAGGTCCGTGAGAGGAGCCTTGCACCTTCTCGCACTTGTTCAACAGCGCCGACCAACTTGACGGGCACAATCTCGTCGCTGATCATGGCCGCCAAGTCCTCCACGACGACGCTGGCCTTGAACACGGCGTCGCTCTTCCGCGCCTCCGCTGTGGAGCCGCCGAGCATGTCGTAGGCCGCGTGGTTCACCGCCGGGTCCGCGTGGTTGCAGGCGGCCGTGGACAGGACGCGGAGCAGTTCCAGATGCGCGTCGGCGACCCGATTGGCGGCGACGAGCGCCTCCGCGTGCAGCACGGCGGTGATGAGGCAGTTGGGCGCGATCCGGGAAGCGGCGGAGAAGGAGTCGATGGCGGCGCGGCGGTGGTGCGACACCAACGCGGGCGAAGCCTGGTCGTCCCCGGAGGCGTGGAGCGACCTTCGCAAAAGGTCTTTTTTAGTGATTACCATTTGTCCTCTATGTATCACTTTAAGCAACTCGACCTCAAGTTTCACTTACACTGGAAGGCCCATTATGGGAAGAAGCCCATTGCGCTCACTAATTCATTATGTTGAGTACAGCCAATTTCGTTTTTCCCTTGAAAAAAAGGCAAATTCATGTTTCTTTTCTGAATTTTTGTTCGTTCTTCTAGCTAAGGCTGAGAATAGTTTCGCAGCCACACTAACCAAATAAATGTAATCCGAAAATTAATTGGTGAAAACCAGACCGAACCAAATTGTTTGTATTTCCAACCAAAAGTCCAAAACCCATTCAATACATATGATGTTCCAATTTGAACCCACAGTGTCAAACCAAATCAAGTTACAATTTAAAGCAATGACTATGGGATGTCGTATCAACTAACAGTAAGGTAGGCACGCATACACTAATTACGCGGATCATATGCACCATACATCGATCTTTGCAAGCAGCAGTATAGAAACATCAAGTACTCCGTATATCAGTTTGAATGTTTGATATACATTCATCCAGATCCAGTTACACGAGCAACAAACTAATATAGCAAATGTCGGTGATGCATATCTAGATTCCCATGGCGTGATGACAACGGTCGGAAGACAGACAAAGTCACAGAAGCTAGATAGGGCACGCTAAGCGCTAAGGCAGTAGTAGGCATCCGCCTTGGCAGGAGCTTCAGCCATTGTCGCAGTGCAGAGCTAGCTGGTCCTCAATGCTGTACCGGCCGGCGGACAGAGAGAGAGCTAGAATCGGCCGGAAGATCATCTTAGGGCGGTAGCGCCTCGACATCGGAAGGGAGAGAAAGGTGGTGGCGTCATGGTGGGAGCTTTGACCGCTGGTGGCGGCAAGTAACCCTAACATGTTCTTCGGGTTCCTTAATCTTTAGAGGCCTAATCCACTTCTATCTACACTTCTTCGGGTGGTTGTAAATCTAAGTAGAGCTTAATGTAAGCTTAATCAAGTCAACAATATCGTTCTCAACCATGTTAACGTGATGTTCTTTGAACCCTTTGTCAACGTGGAACCCCTTTCCACGAGCTCACAAACCCAGAGAAGGTGCCCATTGCATTTTCGATCTGCAAAGCGGGACTTCGTTCTGAGGCACCACGCCAAGGAGCATTGGCGGATCCACCCTGATCCACCACAGTACAGACGCAGACGCTCACAAACACACACGTACAGACATCACTCTAAGCGTATGCACGCAAACCCTATCCCTCCTATGAGCAGACTGGTCCAACAGATCTTGAGGTTGACGAAGTCACCACATGCGCCTCGCTGTTGACGGGCACGTCACCTACCACTGAAAGCATAGCGCCGGTTAATTTCTGGAAAATCCAGAAAAGTTTGACCAACCATGTCAAGTCTAGGACTTGAACCTGGGTGGGCTGGTTCCACCACAAGGAACCAACCAGTTGAGATAGGCCCACTTCACGTAAATTAGCAATTTTCACCACATATGCACCCCTAAAATGTTTTACATGTTTTGTGGCACCATGTGTGCACCCTAGTTTAAGATGTTCTAGCTCCACCAATGCCAGGGAGTGCATTCTCAAGTAACGCCTGAAAAGGGACTGCATTCTCAGGCACCATGTCACTCAAGTGATTCTCATTCACCTCAATCAAGGGATTCTAAGGCACCATGTTGATAAAGGGATACTCAGACACTATGTCGATCATTGGATTCTCTCGAACCAGGCTTTCGTCCCGCTTTATAAATAAAGCCACACCGTTTGAGACCGCTGCTGGTCCAGACAGCACAACGCCCAAAAAAGAAAAATAAGATAAATAAAACAGAGAAAAGAAAACCGACATCGATGGATCAACGAAAACAAAAATGGCTCGCCACCGCTGCGTCCTCTCCGACGAATTCCACCACAATCCTGGCACTCTGAATCGCCGCGTACCAAACAACTGAAGGGGATCGTGTGCAGAAAACAAAAAATTTCCTACCAACGATATCCTAAAAGCATGCCAAGATCTATTCTATGCAGATATAGTAGTACGAACGGAGATCGGAATACGTACCCTTATAGACCGAAAGCGGGGATTACGTTCCCGCACAAACGTTATCGATAAATACCGACGAAGCCGACCTCAAGGTCGTGTAGAGGAAACAGACCTCCGAGTACCGCTAAAGCAGCACCTCGCAGGGAGTCGCACACGTACGGTGGAGACGACGGCCTCCGAAGCTCCAGTCCAGGACGAGCAGCGGAAGACTTGGACCGGAACACCAGCAGCGCGGCAGCGGGCTATGGTGGAAGAGATCCCACCTTCCTCAGCTCGGCGCGGCTCCAACTTGGGAACCACGAGATCGAGAGAGAAATCGGGAATTAATTGGTGAATTAAAAGGCCAGGGGTGCCCTTTCTTATATAGGCTCCCAGGGGGAGCCAACCTTACCAGCCAGGAAATGTGGGACTAACCCCCACATGCCTGGTGCGGCATGGCTGGGTGCGCCGGCCCCCTAGTGGGCCCCTTGGCCCACTTGGGTCGGCCCCCAAGCCCCCCACCGAATTCCCCTTGGGAATTTTCCCCTCTTGTGCCTTCTTTTGACCAGAAGGCCCATTTAGGGAAATCAGCCTAAATAAATTCGAAAATAAATATATAAAATCATATTTGCATATTAATTACACTAATTAATATCAAACATAATATATATAATTTTTCCTAACTCCGAAAACTCTTTCGGCGCTGCCCGATCTCCATCGGACCCCTCCCGGGACGCTCCCGGTGATCTCCTTCCTTTCTGGTTGTCTTGTCAAAACCCCTTAAGTGTGTTACCCTAGATGTTCGATATAATAACAGGTATGACCAAGACTCCTCTATGATCAACGACTAACTCGTAGGCCTGGACCCCATGAATTAATCCCTGTGATATAACGAATGACTTTCATCTATCAAACCTGAACGCAAAGTATTAAACCTTTTGCCATAGCGATACTTAGCACGTCCGAGCGTCGTTCCATAGATATCTCCATACCTAATCCCGACCTCGTTACCGACGACGCTATCTTCTACTCGTTCATGATCTCATGTCTCCGTGACCTAGTCACATGCTTGCAAGCTCATTAGACATGATCTCACCGAGTGGGCCCGAGAGTATCTATCCTGCTATGCGGACTGGCAAATCCCGCTCTTGACCCCTCGTTTCAACTACTCCTTTCCGATACCCAAAAGTATCACCGTTATTGGCATACTAAATAAGATACGACGTTTGGTGCAATCAAAGTATCTTCCAGGAATAACAATAAGAGTTGATCTCACGGTCAAAGGCGTAACGACTACGTTCTCCAAATCTGGGTATGTCCATCAAATCGTTCTCTAGCGATATGACTCTCATTGCCGACCGGCGCCATGCCCCATGACCGGGAAACCTCGATCATCAATCGCGCAATGAAACTAGTCTTGGTAGAGGTTACTAGGGACCTGATTGTTTACGTATCACACCCGCATTAATGTTTCCGCTGAATACGGTTCTAGCATGACACAAAAACCTATTATGAACAAACGAGATATGATAAAGAATACACTTTATTAATTGCCTCTAGGGCATATCTCCTTCAGTCTCCCACTTGCACAAGAGTACAACTTAATCTAGATTACAACTTGGTAAAAGCTTAACACCCATAGCTAACTGGTGCTTTTCATGCTTATCAAGCGGAAGAGGCTTCGTCAGCGGATCTGCCACATTCAGATTCGTATGCACTTTGCAAATCTTCACATCGCCTCCTTGTACGTACTGACGTATCACATGGAAGCGTCGGAGAATGTGTTTGGCGGTGGAGTGAGACCTTGGCTCCTTGGCGTTCGCAATGGCACCCGTATTGTCGCAGAAGAGGATCACGGGGTCTTGCACGCTCGGGAACACTCCAAGTTCGATGACGAACTTCCTCAGCCACACAGCTTCATTCGCGGCTTCGCAAGCAGCGATATACTCCGACTCCATTGTAGATTGTGCGACTATGGGTTGCTTCCCACTTCTCCAGCACACGGCGCCTCCATTCACCTTGAACATGTAACATGTCTGTGACTTACAGTCATCGGGGTCTGAGCAGAAACTTGCATCTACGTAACCCGTTACGCCAAGTTCTTCATCGCAGCCACCGCACACAAGGAACATTTCCTTTGTCTTATTGAGATACTTAAGAATGCTCTTAACAGCTACCCAATGCGGCATTCCAGGATTACTCTGGAACCGGCTTGTCAAACTTAGAGCTAATGCCACATCCGGTCTAGTACTCAACATTGCATACATGATCGATCCTATGGCTGAAGCATAAGGATGTTTCGTCATTTCGGCCTTACCCAGTTCCGTCACCGGACACTGCGCCTTCCGCAATATCTTATTCTTGATAACCGGCAGAGAACACTTCTTTGCCTTCTCCATACGGAAACGCTTCAGTATTTTATCAAGATAAGTACTCTGACGTAGTGCTAATAGGCGCCTTGATCTATCACGATAGATTTTTATGCCTAAAACATACGCAGTTTCTCCTAAGTCCTTCATGGAAAATTTACTGTTTAAATATTCCTTCACGCTATTTAGAAGTTTCACATCATTCCCAATCAGCAATATGTCGTCAACATACAGTGCTAAGAACACAACCGAGCTCCCACTCATTTTCTTGTAAATACAGGTCTCTTCCACATTCTGGATAAATCCAAAACCTTTGATTACCTCATCAAAGCGAAGATTCCAGTTCCGAGATGCCTGCTTCAATCCATAGATGGATCGCTGAAGCTTGCACACCTTGTTAGCATTTCCTGGATCGACAAAACCTTCCGGCTGTACCATGTACAACTCTTTCTCAATGTTTCCATTTAGGAAGGCCGTTTTGACGTCCATCTGCCAGATTTCATAATCATAGCAGGCACCTACTGCTAACAAAATCCGAATAGACTTAAGCATCGCTACCAAAAAAGTTTCATCGTAGTCAATTCCATGAACTTGTCGGAAACCCTTTGCGACAAGCCGAGCTTTATAGACGGTCACATTACCATCAGCATCAGTCTTCTTCTTAAAGATCCACTTATTCTCGACGGCCTTGCGCCCTTCGGGAATATCCATCAAAGTCCACACTTTGTTATCATACATGGATCCTATTTCGGATTTCATGGCTTCAAGCCATTTCTCGGACTCTAGACTCGCCATCGCCTCCTTGTAGTTCGTAGGTTCGTCTTGCTCGACTAGCATGACGGTGCAAACCATGTTGCCATACCATTCTGGTGCGATCCGAGATCTACCAGACCATCTTCCTCGACAGTTTCTCCCACTCCTTCCACGGAGGACGTTTCCGGAATTGCTTCCGTTGCGCCACTCGGAATCTCGAGTTCAGGATCAACGATTTCATCGAGGTCTACCTTCCTCCCACTTACTCCTTTCGCTAGAAACTCCTTCTCCAGAAAGATACCGGTCTTCGCGACAAAAGTTTTGCCCTCAGCTTGGTTGTAGAAGGTGTACCCAACGGTTTCCCGCGGATATCCTACAAAGACGACTTTCTCCGACTTCGGTTCGAGTTTGTCGGGCTGTAGTTTCTTAACGTACGCCTCACAACCCCAAACCTTCAGAAACGATAACTTAGGCTTTTGTCCATACCATAATTCATACGGCGTCGTTTCAACGGACTTGGACGGAGCCCTATTTAAAATGAATGCGGCTGTTTCTAACGCATAACCCCAGAAGGACACTGGCAGATCGGTAAGAGACATCATAGATCGGACACTATCCAGTAGAGTACGATTACGTCGCTCAGACACGCCGTTACGCTGCGGCGTTCCGGCTGGCGTAAGTTGGGGTACTATGCCACAACTCTTCAGATGTGTGCCAAACTCAAAACTCAAGTATTCTCCACCGCGATCGGATCGGAGATGCTTGATTTTCCTATTAAGCTGATTCTCAACTTCACTCTGGAATTCTTTGAACTTTTCAAACGTTTCAGACTTGTGTTTCATCAAATAGATATAACCGTATCTACTCAAGTCATCAGTGAAGGTGACGAAGTAACGATAACCATTGCGTGTCGAAACGCTCATCGGTCCACACACATCTATATGTATGATCCCCAACAAATCCGACGCCCGTTCAACGAAACCTTTGAATGGTGTCCTGGTCATTTTGCCCATGAGGCATGGTTCGCATGTATCGAGGGATCCGAAATCCAACGAGTCCAAAAGTCCATCGGAGTGGAGTTGCTTCATGCGCTTTACACCAATATGACCAAGACGGCAATGCCACAAATACATGGCGGTATCGTCACTACACTTAATCCGTTTGGCTTCTATGTTATGGATGTGAGTACTACGATCGAGATTCAACAAGAATAAACCGTTATTCTCGGGAGCATCAACATAAAAGATATATCATTCATATAAATAGCACAATTGCTTGACACTGATTTAAATGAATAACCGTCTTATAACAGACAAGACCCACTTATAATGTTTACACTCAAGGATGGCACAAAATAACACTTATTTAAAACCAAAACTAATCCCGATGGTAGATGCAGAGGGAGCGTGCCGACAGCCACCACGTCAACTCTCGATTCGTTGCCGACGCACATCGTCACCTCATCCTTCGCCAGCCGCCTTCTATTTCGTAACTCCTCCTGAGAGTTACATATATGAGCAACAGAACCAGTATCAAATACCCACGTGTTGCTCCGGGCGGATGTAAGGTACACATATATAACATGTATATCAAATATACCTTGCTCTTTGTCGACCGTCTTGCCAGACTTCCTATCCTCCAGATTCTTGGGGCAGTTGCGCTTCCAGTGACCCTTCCCCTTGCAGTAGAAACACTCCACGCTAGCTCTGGGACCAGACCTGTTAGTCCTGGGCTTGGCAGCCAATTTTGCCTCCCTCCGAGACTTCCAGATCTGCTTTCCCTTGCCACCGGACTTCTTGAAATCAACGGTCTTGTTGACCATCAACAACGTGTGCTCCTTCTTAATCTCTACCTCAGCAGTCTTGAGCATCACGAACACTTCACCCAGGGACTTAGCCATACCCTGCATGTTGTAGTTCATTACGAAGCCTTTGTAGCTTGGCGGCAACGATTGCAACACCCTGTCAATCGCCAGCTCATCGGGAATCTTGCATTCCAGAGCATTCAGGCGTTGAACGTAGCCAGACATCTTGACTACATGCTCGCTCACACTGCTATGCTCTTCCATCTTGGCCGAGAAGAAAAGCTCATAAGCCTCATATCTCTCAGCCTTAGCCTGCGGCGCGAAGACAGCCTTAAGATCCGAAATGATCTCAAACGCGCTCATCTTCTCAAAGCGCTTCTGCAGGTCGGCTTCCATGGCGTAGAGCATGCCACTCTGGACAAAGGCAGAATCCTCCGATCGGGTCTGGAAGACCTTCTTCTCATCCTCAGAGGCATCATCTGCAGGAGGGTCACCTATGGCGGCCTCAATGACGTAGGCCACCCTATGGGGAGTGAGGAGGATCCTCAGGTTGCGGAACCAGGCCATGAAGTTTGACCCATTGGTCTTAAGCTTTTCTTTCTCAAGGAACAGACCTAGGTTAAACGAGGGGCGAGACATCTACAATGGAATTTGCAACAACATAAGACTTTGTTCATAATAATTTTGAGTTATAGTATTTTAGAAAATAACTAACATAACTCCCACTCAAACGAACATCCCTCCTGGTCGTTTAAGCGATTACACGACCCCCATCCATTGCACCACCCCTCATCATCAAAGCCGGCGGCACAACTTCAAGAGTAGACAAAATCGTCCGCCACACCAATTTTGTGACTCGTGCTCGACCTTTCGGTCTTCCTGTTCCGAGGCCATACTTCTGAGTATGCTAGGCTCGCCACCAAAAACCTCCACGCTGACGCTTGTGCAACATGGCTTACACCCACTGTATGCGAACGACGAGATGTCTGACACCCGATCATCACGGCCTACCTCATAACATAGAACTTTCTTGGTGGTGCGCGTTGGAGGGAGAACACTAGTGGTATTTTGAAGGGATCATCTTATACAGCTACCGCCGTGTAACTAATGTATACTATATACACAATCACACAATATAAGATGCACACAAAACATCAAATGTAATGCAGTGTGATATAGTCCATTGCGCCATGGTCTTCTTGGCGCCCGCAGTTTATAAACAATTTAATAAACCTACCTTGACCATATCACATAGCCCCTGCAAAATAAAGTTAGACGCTTCTACTTTATCTTTTGCATATTTTACGTGGCTTGGGGCTTTCGTAAATAGAACCGCTTCATACCTACGAATCTTATGACCACAACAACGATCCAATAATTGCATGTTTAAGCATCCCTTTCGGGCCCTCCATTGAAAATGCGAAGACCAACTAAAGAGAGAGAAACTGACACCCGTCAGCCACATATACGGTACAAGCCGTATGTCAGTAGTGGAACCAGTCTCGCGTAAGCGTACACGTAAAGTCGGTCTGGGCCGCTTCAACAACTCAATGCCGCTGGAATACACAAGTGCACGCTAGAGGGTAGCAAATAACAGGAACGGTGCCCCCGTGCAGAGCACGGGTTCTAACAGCGTACAACTATATCTACGCTAGATTGGCTCTGATACCACTGAAGGGGATCGTGTGCAGAAAACAAAAAAGCATGCCAAGATCTATTCTATGCAGATATAGTAGTACAAACGGAGATCGGAATATGTACCCTTGTAGACCGAAAGCGGGGATTACGTTCCCGCACAAACGTTGTCGATGAAGACCGACGAAGCCGACCTCAAGGTCGTGTAGAGGAAGCAGACCTCCGAGTACCGCTAGCGCAGCACCTCGCAGGGAGTCGCACACGTACGGTGGAGACGACGGCCTCCGAAGCTCCAGTCCAGGACGAGCAGCGGAAGACTTGGACCGGAACACCAGCAGCGCGGCAGCGGGCTATGGTGGAAGAGATCCCCCCTTCCTCAGCTCGGCGCGGCTCCAACTTGGGAACCACGAGATCGAGAGAGAAATCGGGAATTAATTGGTGAATTAAAAGGCCAGGGGTGCCCTTTCTTATATAGGCTCCTAGGGGGAGCCAACCTTGCCCAACCTTGCCAGCCAGGCAATGTGGGACTAACCCCCACATGCCTGGTGCGGCATGGCTGGGTGTGCCGGCCCCCTAGTGGGCCCCTTGGCCCACTTGGGTCGGCCCCCAAGCCCCCCACCGAATTCCCCTTGGGAATTTTCCCCTCTTGGGCCTTCTTTCGACCAGAATGCCCATTTAGGGAAATCAGCCTAAATAAATTCGAAAATAAATATATAAAATCATATTTGCATATTAATTACACTAATTAATATCAAACATAATATATATAATTTTTACTAGCTCCGAAAACTCTTTCGGCGCTGCCCGATCTCCATCGGACCCCTCCCGGGACGCTCCCGGTGATCTCCTTCCTTTCCGGTTGTCTTGTCAAAACCCCTTAAGTGTGTTACCCTAGCGGTTCGATATAATAACAGGTATCACCAAAACTCTTCTATGATCAACGACTAACTCGTAGGCCTGGACCCCATGAATTAATCCCTGTGATATAACGAATGACTTTCATCTATCAAACTTGAACGCAAAGTCTTAAACCTTTTGCCATAGCGATACTTAGCACGTCCGAGCGTCGTTCCATAGATATCTCCATACCTAATCCCGACCTCGTTACCAACGACGCTATCTTCTACTCGTTCATGATCTCATGTCTCCGTGACCTAGTCACATGCTTGCAAGCTCATTAGACATGATCTCACCGAGTGGGCCCGAGAGTATCTATCCTGCTATGCGGACTGGCAAATCCCGCTCTTGACCCCTCGTCTCAACTACTCCTTTCCGATACCCAAAAGTATCACCGTTATTGTCATACTAAATAAGATACGACGTTTGGTGCAATCAAAGTATCTTCCAGGAATAACAATAAGAGTTGATCTCACGGTCAAAGGCGTAACGACTACGTTCTCCAAATCTGGGTATGTCCATCAAATCGTTTTCTAGCGATATGACTCTCATTGCCGACCGGCGCCATGCCCCATGACCGGGAAACCTCGATCATCAATCGCGCAACGAAACTAGTCTTAGTAGAGGCTACTAGGGACCTGGTTGTTTACATATCACACCCGCATTAATGTTTCCGCTTAATACGGTTCTAGCATGACACAAAAACCTATTATGAACAAACGAGATATGATAAAGAATACACTTTATTAATTGCCTCTAGGGCATATCTCCTTCAACAACACCTCCAATAAGTAAAGCGACGGTAACGACGCTGCTGCCCGGACAAGTCCTAGGGTTTACCCCGGTACGCTCCGAGGAGTGGGAAGGAGGTACATCTAACGCCCTTCAGGAAGGAAGGGTGACACTCTCAAGCGTCACCGCGTCGGTGTCAAATGGCAGGGATTTCTCCGGACCCCAACTCGGCAAAACAATTGCGCTCCACCAAACCCGACGCCCACCAACACACGCCACCGCGGTCTTGAAGCCATTATCATCGTCTCACCATGGCAAACGTAGCCAGGCCGGCCAACCCGAAACAAAGGAGCCGTAGACAAGATCTTGCAGCATCACAACCACGTGTGAGGCAACAACCTCCCCCGTCGTAGACGGTAGCTGACCGGACGTAACTCCAAGAGCACACCGTGCCACTGGAACCGGAGGGCGGCAACAACACAACCACCCGGAGGACGTCCTCCACCGCATTAGAGAGTGCCGACCGGACACGGAAGTCGGGACATACCAGGCCAACCCGGCCCGGCCGAGCCCCGAGAGGCTCGTGAAGTCCCCACCCCCACGTTGTTGCACGTAGGCCGCCAGCGCCACCCTCTTGGTCGGTCCATAGGCTCGGCCAGACCTAGACAGGCCCGCGAAGCTCTTGTCGTCACGCTGCAGACAGACGCGGCGACAACACTGCCCTCTCCGTCACGAGCCGCTCGTTAGGCCAACCGCAGGAAGTCGGGCCGAACTCGCGCACAAGCCCATCCAAATCCAGATCGGGCCCGGACCTTTGGGCCCAGATCTGGGCTTGCAAGGCACGGCAGAGCTCCACCACCGGCACACACAGGCCACCAACGGCAGCGCCAAAACCACCTCTGCCACCCACGCCACCAACGGGAAACCCCGCCGCGGCGCCGGACCAATGCCGCCGAAGAGCACCGCCGCTAAGCAGGGGAGCCCCACCTCCACCTTCCACAGTGCGGGGAAGAACGCACCGCCGCCGCCGGCGACATCCGGGCCACGCCCGAAGGCCCCTGCCGGCGGCGGCGGCGAGGGAGAAAGGAACGGGGGGAGGGAAGAGGCGCGGGACGGCGCGCGCCGTCGCCGCGGGGGGCGGCGGACGCGCGCGAGAGGGGAAGGGAGAGGCCGGCCGCGCCGGTGGCGGGGCGGGGCGGAGGCGGCGGCGGCGGGGCGGAACCCTAGGGGCGCGGGTCGGGAGAACGAGAGTCGAAGCTATTTTTTCTTGCGATCGCATGTGTGCTTTAGCCAAAGCTAAACAGATCGATCATTGGATTCTCAGGCACCACGTTAGGGAAAGGGATTCTTAGACAACACTAAGAGCATCCAGACCGGGAGAGCTAGGCGCAACGACATCCTACAATAGGTTCACACAGTAACGTTGAACATACAACGGTTAGTATGATTGAGAACCGACCATGTCAGGGTTTACCGGAAATGGCAGGGTTTACCGGAAATAAGAGACAAGGAAGCTCAAGAGGTTTTCCATAGCCTAGTCAGGGTGCAGCTCGGAAACGGAGAAGCGATCCTGTTCTGGCGGGATAAATGGCTCAATGGTCGTTTGGTAGGTGAGATGGCACCTGAGCTGTTGGAGCTGGTGGATTACAGGAAGAGGAACTCCACCACTGTGGCTAAGGGACTGCAAGACTATAACTGGATGGGGGACCTGACGGTGCCACCCGTGGACGTGGCGGCGGAGCAGCTTGTGGCGCTTTGGCTAGCCGCGACACAGGTACAATGCATACAGGGAGAGCGTGATCAATTTAGTTGGCCTTGGTCTACACATGGACAGTACTCGGCCAGATCAACCTATGAGATGCTGTGCCAGGGAGAAGTCAGGGCGGCGACGGCTGACTGCACCTGGAACACCTATGCGCCGCTCAAATGTAGAATTTTCATCTGGTTGGCACTGAGACACCGTGTCTGGACATCTGACAGCACTACAACAAAACTGTGCACTAGAGACATTCCGATAGAGACACTCCCCCCTTTGTCTCTTAGGGACTATTTCAATTTACTGTAGAGACATTAAGAGAGACATTTTAGAGAATGTCATAACAGAAGAGACATCTAACTAGAGACATTATCCAAAATGCCTCTTACCTATCATCTAAAGACATTTTAAGAGACATTTGTTAGAATGTCTAAATAGTAGTGGCATCTCTTTTGAGACACTCCTCATAATGACTCTTAACACATATGTATAGACATTAAAGAGACATATTTGATAACGCCTTAACGGTAGAGTCATTTTCTAAAGACATAACATGTGTCTCTTCACGGAGAAAGACACCGGAGAAAGCCGTGAAAAAATAGATGTAAACTCCACTTCTATAAACAATCATCAAACAAATTCTGAAGTTTCAAAATATATGGTGTGCATATATGTAAAATCGGACTATGTGAAATATTAAAAGAAAAGGAAACCTACCTAAATATGACTAACGTAATATTGGAACACGGGTGAATAAAAATCTACCAACATATTTATATAGTAAATGTACTGAGTTTAAATGTGTCTTTTAGGTTAAACTTAATTATGAATTGCAACTTTGAAAATCGATTTATGAGAGCAAATCTAGCAAACCCCTAAAAATAAAATACTCCTCATGGGTCCGAGTACCATCGCTGGGCACTATTTATCGTCGCCTCGCAAGGATGTGGTAGTCGACCATGGCCAGATCAATCGCGGGTATGGAACAAATGGTGTATGGGAGAAAAGAAAGAAGTAAAATAAAAAGGTGGGTCCCACATGAAAGAAAAACCATATATGGATCATGCTTGCTTTAGGTGACGAATTCACTATATTATCAGTCACAAAAGCACAGAAAATAAGGAAATAAAGCATGTACATGAAAACAAGACCCTTGGGCATTGCGTGCCTAACAGCCCTGACGTGATTTTTTTTACCACTACCTAACATATCCTGATTCCATGGATGTTTATCACGAACGTGTACATGCCTAACCAATCCCTATTGACAAGGGGTGTCACACAAAGAGAAAACAGATCGCACTTGGATCCCCTCCCCCGAAGCGAGGACTCCATTGCATCGCCGGCGCCGCCCAACCATAAGCCGCCGGGTAGCCTGTTCTCCTCCCTGCACAGCTCCCTCGCCATCGCCGGCGCCGGCCAACCATACGCCGTCGGGTAGCCTGTTCTCCTCCCTGCACAGCTCCCTCGCCACCCTGCACCACATCGTCAAGTGGCTGGCCGCTCCTCCATCACCTTCTTGCTGCCGACACACCACACCTCCTGCACTGTCAACGCCATCCTGAAAAATAAGTAAAGATCAGAAACTATGCCTTGCGCCTATAATCATTCTTTCACAAAGACTGGATTGCATTCTACAAAGTTTATTGATTGCATACTGTAACAAGATTACTAGTCACAATTAGTCATCAACTATGATCTGAACATATTCATGTAGGACTTTACAAATTTCTTCCATGTATAGAAACGGCTGTGTGTTCCTGCAACAATTTAAAGCATCAGATTTCCCTAATTCACATGAGTATGTGGCCTGGCACCATAGGAACCTAGTATTGTGTCTTAACTTAAGTTTAGCTCAATTCAAGTTGTAACTACTCCTATATAGATTAAATTTGCATTCTAAAAGCTCTTTCTGATATCCTTTCTTCCTATATAGATTAAATTTGCATTCTAAAAGCTCTTTCTGATATCCTTTCTTTACTTAGTTGCCTTCTCTCTTACATGATTTACTTACTTGTTTCTACAAGTCCAACTCCTCAAACGCTTGTGGATGTAAGAGCATTCTGGCCGGAGCCCGTGGAGGAGGCGGCCGAGGCCGCGGACGTCCTCACTGCTGCGAACTCCATTAACAGCAATCAGGTCCGTATTTCTCTATAATCTTTATTTGTGTACGATCGTCTGTTTAACCTTTACATGATGTCTAGATAGTTTTCGTTTGCAGTTTTATCCATATCAAATAAACCCTTGTTCCTAGAAATACAAAGTAGGCTTCTAGAAGAATGGTGCTTACTGTCATAAGATTCTTTGTACATATCGACCACTTTCGATCCCAATTCTTTTCTGTAGTACTCCCAGGCAATTGGTGAGGTTCCTTCAATAATACGACAAATTAAGTTTACTGACAACACATTAGAAATCTAACCTACAAATTTACAGCGAGCGACAACATAACTATAAGTGGTGAATGCATGTCTATGAAAAGAGGAAATGTTTGGTTGTATCCTAGATAAAGAAGAACAACCGTTTACTGTGGTTAATGGATAAATATCATGAAACTAGTTACTGAATGTCAGCATAAACTCATAAACTATTCTTTCACTAATAGATATGGCACTCAGTATCTGCAAGAAACTATACAGAGAAGATATAGCAGGTTTACCTGAAACATATTATGAGGAGCACCAGCAAAACCCCAGAAGACTCGCTTTGTTCCATACTGTCAGGAAAGAGGTTGTATTAAAAAGACAGATATGACTGACTTCTTTCAAATTGACATTGTTGTACAACATCTTCTTAATGAAAAATGTCTAGTTGACACATGTACACATGCAGCTTATAAACGAGCCTATAACAACCACCGTTGAGTTAATGATATGAACGCTGCATTAGACAAAATTACGTAGATCTGCAATTTTTCTTGTACATGAAGTTTGGTAAGTCCTTTTTTAATTCATCACTGAAGTTTGACATTATTTAGAAATTCAGGAAGTAATACTTTGACTATCCTATTTCAGCATTCGCATACAATGATGGATAGGAGATGGATGGGTGAAGTAAGAACTAGTGCAGAGTACAAACAAGGTGTCGAACAGTTCCTTTCTTTTGCATTCCATGATGTAGTAGATGGAGGCAAGATTTTCTGTCCATGTGTGAATTGTGCAAACAGAAGGACACAGACTTATGATGAAGTAAAAACTCATTTGAGATGTGATGGTATCCTGCAAGGATATACAACATGGATCTGCCACGGAGAGAAGTATAATTCCTCATCATTTGGTCAAATGTCCCATGCCACCGACAATGTGCCTATTTCCGATAAACTTGCGCCTAGCCCAAGAGAAGGTGATTATAGAAGATCAGACGACATGCCAGGGCTCCTTAATGCAGTTCAAAATATGAATTATATTTCACATTCTGACATACCAGAAAGTTCATTTGATGAAAATCTTGAGTACACAGATTTAAGTGATAGCTCACCTAAAGAAGGCAATGTCGCGGCTGAATGTCAAGATGACATCAGCAACCAAGATAAATTCTCAAGCTTCTGGAAAGATGCAGAATCCAGTTTATCTGATGGGTGTGAATCATATTCTAAACTTTCCTTCTTAGTGAGGCTATTTCACTTGAAGTGCTTAAATGGGTGGACTCAGCAATCATTTACATCACTACTTGAAGTATTATCTAATCAATACCCGGATACGAGTCTACCAAAGACCTTCCATGAAGCCAAAAAAATAATTCGAGGTTTGGGTCTTCACTACCAGAAAATACATGCATGTCCGAAAGATTGTATGTTGTTTTGGGGTGAGAGGTCTAACCAAGAATTTTGCCATATCTGCAAGAGCTCTCGATGGCTTGACGAGGGCGATGATACTACAACAGAATCAAGAAAGAAGAAAAGGCCTGCTAAGATTTTGCGCTACTTCCCATTGATACCTAGGCTCCGCAGGTTGTATGCCACTGACAAAACATCAAATGATATGAGGTGGCATGACGAGGGACGAACAAAAGATGAGCTGTTACGCCATCCAGCTGATGGACAAGCCTGGAAAGATTTGGATAAGCGTGAACCTTTATTTGCCAGTGATTCTCGTAATGTACGCCTTGGTCTTGCTAGTGATGGATTTAATCCTTTCAGAAACATGAATTTGAAGCATAGTACCTGGCCAGTAATGCTTATTCCTTATAACCTTCCTCCCTGGATTTGCATGAAAGAATCAAATTTAATTCTATCAATGATCATACCTGGACCTCATAGCCCAGGGAATGATATTGATGTCTATTTGCAGCCACTGATTGAGGAACTCTTACAACTATGGAAAGGCGTGTGGACAGTTGATTCTATCACAAACAGAAAGTTCAAGCTCAAGGCTGCATTGCTCTGGACACTGAATGATTTTCCTGCATTAGCATATTTATATGGTTGGAGTACAAGGGGAACATATGCATGTCCGTCTTGTGCTGGTTCTACAAAATCATTTTACCTAACTAATGGGAAGAAGATGTGTTACATGGGCCACCGCAGATGGTTGCCACAAGGCCACCCCTATCGAAGTCAAAAGAAGAAGTTTGATGGAAATAAAGAGACCGAAGCCGCACCAAAACCAATGGATGGAAGTTCAGTGTTGAAAATGTTGGAAGGAAGAGTGTTCGTATTGGGAAAGAAGGGCGCTGAGCCAAAGGAAGGACAAAACAAAAAGAAGAGAAAATCTAAAAACAAAGAGGAAGTCGAAAACCCCAAAAAGAAAAGGAAAAGAGCAAGTAAATCAACTGGAAGCTCGACTAAGAAAGAAAAAAGGACTAATAAAGAAAAAAGGCCAGAGGATTGGCTAAAAAAGAAATCAATATTCTTTGATCTACCATACTGGGAGTACAACTTATTGCGGCATAATCTGGACGTGATGCATATAGAGAAAAATGTTTCTGATAACTTAATAGGGACACTATTGGTTATTGCGTCTAAATCAAAAGATGATTGGAATGCACGACTTGATTTGGTAGAACTTAAGATAAGATCAGAACTCCAGCCGGACAAAGATGAGAAAGGTGAACCATTTTTGCCATGGGCGCCCTTCAACATGTCCAGGGAACAAAAGGAGATTCTCTGCTTAATTATTCAGAAATTGAAAACACCTGATGGGTATGCGTCCAACCTATCCAGATGTGTCAACATGAAGGATTGTACATTAAGCGGTCTAAAGAGTCATGATTCTCATGTTCTTATTGAGGATATCCTTCCAATAGCGCTTCGGTCATGTTACCCAAGCAAAGAAGTTATGACTATTGTTATTGACTTGGCAGATTTCTTCAAAAAGTTGTGCTCTAAAGTAATAAGTATCCCCGAGCTTGATGAGCTTCAAACGAAAATCGTGCTAACAATGTGCAACATGGAAAAAATCTTCCTTCCATCCTTTTTCACAATCATGGTGCATTTAATGGTGCACTTGGTGGATGAAGTTAAGCTTGGCGGTCCAGTACATTATAGGTGGATGTATCCTTTAGAAAGGCGAGTGTTTTTGTGTTTACTGACTTTCATATTTTCTTTGTTCAAAATATTTGTCTTACACAAATTTTATGTTCAGGTACTTTGTTCGACTTAAATCATATGTGCACAACAGAGCTCATCCAGAAGGATCTATGGCGGAAGGATACATCCAAGACGAATGTCTGACATTTTGTTCAAGATTTATAGATGGAACCACACGATTGACAAGACCACCTAGAAACCGTGATCCACCGAACGAGATAAAAGATTTATACATGTTCGGAAGTGCTGGTGAACCTATAGGAAAAAATCCCAGTGCAGAGCAATTTGACGATGTAATGCTCATTCAAGCACATCGCTACATTTTGCGACATTGTGATGAACTTGAGGATCTTCGAAGGTAAGTGTGTAAAACATCAGCTTTACTTTTTTCCCTTCGCAACTTGATTAATGTGAAATATTTTTTTTCAAACCAAATGCTAACAGTAAGTGATATTACTCCTGCAGAGAATTTTTGGAGATGGAGAAGATTGAAAGAGGTCAGCCAGAAGATCTAACGTCTGAAGATATCAAGAAAATGATTGATGAAGACTTTGCTCATTGGTTGCAACAGAAGGTAGACCCTAGACCCGCAGTTCAATTAACAGAGACTATGCTACTGCTACTTTTGTGCTTTTTCGGCTAAATCGGGCTGCACAACACAGTTAAGCACTACGGAACCCGGGAGCTAAACAATAAAGATTTCAAATATCATCTTCTCCAGTTTAGACTTGTTTCATGACTTGAAGTTCAGAAAAATGCATGTATAGATAGATACTAATAGACATAGACAAACTAGTCAACTTCACTCTTGTACAACACATGCACATGAGCAACCACATCACACAACATTATTTACAATTCTAAACCTAAGTACATAGAAGCATACCCACACAAGACCATAGGGACAGTAAGATCAGGATAGCAATACCAGTTAAATCGAACTAGACAAGAAACCAAACTAGAGCACCACCTCAAGAAAAACAACACTCCTCCCTAACCTATTATTTGCGTGTGACTGGTATGACGTACACCACAATGCAGGTATTAGAACTGATGACTTTGGATTCACTCTTGTGAACTTTTCACGGGTGATACACACAGGAAAAGAAATAGGGCATGACCCATTCGTTTTTTCTTCTCAAGTTGAGCAAGTGTTTTATGTGGAAGATCCAAAATTTAAAGGATGGCATGTGGTAACAAGAAAGAGGCCAAGAGATCTATTTGACATGGGTATTGAAGAACCTTCTGATGATGCAGTTTAGTAGTGATCCTGCACTATATTGACATTTGGTTTGAAAGTTGAAAGTTATGTTTTATTTACCACACTCAGAAACTATATATCAAACTTAGTTTATAATTGTTGCACATTCATATTCCTCTAATGCTAATAAAAATCAGTATTGATAATCGTTGAAATTAACTTTGTCTTACAGCAAGCAGTTAACTTATCGTCCAATCTACATATGAACTCCCCTTTATGAAGGGAAATAGGCAGGAAGCAAATCAATAACAGATTAAAAAAGATAGACCATACCTTGAGTTAGGAACTGAAAATCGGAGATAGCAACTCCATTGCACAGACTGGCCTGACGGCGCTCGTCCTCCTCAACTTCGAGTAGCTTCCGCGAGCGGCTTAGTGAGCAGCTCCGTTTTCGGCACCGCGGCCGCGGCAGCCACTGCGACCATCATCCTCTCGCTAGCCCGGCTGGCCGCCGTGCTCTGCGACCCGGCCTCTCCGGTCGACGCGCCTTCTCCTCCACGCTGCCGCGCTCAAGCCAGTCGAATCAATCGGTTGCAGGGGCGTTGCCGAGGATATCCGCTCGCATGCGTCGAAGGGATTGTGGAACTCCAGCGCTCACCAACCGCCAAATCGAGGGCAAATCCGCCGGTAGATGGTGGTCAACGCCGGAGCAAATCGTTGGAGATTGTGGGGATTACGCGGACGGAAGAGGAGGAGACGGGAGACGGGAACGGGAGAAACTCCGCCGCTCCCTACACCGTAAAAATCGCATAGCACCCGTCCCCCAGAGCAGCGCGGCGCCAATACGCCGGTAGATGGTGGTAAATGCCGGAGCAATCGCCGGAGAAGGAGAGAGACGGGGGAGAGAGACAGCGAGAAGTGGAGGGGAATGGTATGTACGCACCGAATAGACTTTGAGTTAAGAGTCTTCAGACAATGGGTCGTGCCTCGTGCGCCTGTATGTATCCCACGTCGTGTAACCGTGTCCAAGCGCCCTGCATTAAAAAAAACTATTATAGGAGCAAAGCTTGACATTTTAATCCTCTCTTTTTTCAAAATTTTCCCTCGTATTACATGTTCTACATCAGAATGAAAATAATATTTATTTATTTTTTGACGGGAAAATGAAAATAATATTACACCCACGTCTAAATCTCCCATAAATAGTACCTGAGAACTCCTCTCGAGTTTTCTCGACGGACGATCTGAGACCTCCTCGGAATGTCTGAAATCAGGTTGGGCATATTTTCGGATACCGATTCCCAGATTGTCGAGTAACAAGTCGAAGTCATGTAACAAGCCGAGCCTATGTACACTGAGGTCTGAACTTCGAGAAATTCAGGATTTCCTGAACCCCGAGAAATTCAGGATTTCCTGAACCCGGTCCCGAATTTCCTGAATAAATTGTCGGGGATCGAATTTATCATGTAAAACCAGGAGTCAATTTTTAAATCTTGAACTTTTCTTTTCGCGAATTTCCTGCCCTGAAAACACACAACTCTACATGTCATGTAGACACCACGAAAATGCTAGACGTCCACCCGAACTCCTCGCCGCCGCCATCTGACCACCCATGCATCGGAATTTGTGGTCACTAGGAAATAGCCTATAGGCACATGCGCGTGTCGCAATGGCTCGCTACAGGTAAGGGATTACGGGTAGCGAAGCCCCGAAATGAGCATGATACTAGTAAGCAGGGCCTACCCAACGGTTTCGGTGCAAATTATTGACAGTGTGCATATTTGGGGTACTGATGTGGCTATACCTTTCGGGTATACCCAACCGAGCACTATGGAGTATAAACATAGGGAACTATAGGTACAATCAGTGAAATGCACTCGGCTATGCTTGTCAATCGTCTAAAGTCGCCAACGGCTGCCGTCTTCCTCTCTATACGAAACCCAAGGTATCCAACCATGAGATTTGACGTGATCACACCACGTCAGGTACACTACCGGTATGAGATTACCGGTAGCATGTGTATCATAAGACTCTTCTTATGACAGAGTGTTGGGTATAGATGATGAAGTGGGTTGTCATGTTTAAGGAGGGTTTAAGGAGCCTACACTGAGTTTTGGGTCTTTGTTAAGAACATAAGTGAAGACACCGTGTGTTAAAGTACTATAGGTACAATCAGTGAAATGCACTTGGCTATGGTTGACCCCTTAAAAAGGAGAAAAGCTCGAAGACGACGGCTCGTAGATTTAAGGATTATGCAGTGTTAGGAAAGTCGTACTATCAATAGGGGTTACTCTTTGATAAGCTTGGGGAAATAGTATTCATACACATAAACCAATTTACATCCCACAACCATCCTAAATCAATGGTGGAACTTGTCCCGAAATAGATTTGCTGAAAAACATGCTAAGCTGGGCAGATTCCGAGTGAATCGGAATGGCCCAAAAATTTCCGGGTGAGCCAGAATTTTCCGGTTTGGATCTGAGCTGGTTCCAGACTGGAGTCGATGGTTCTAACGAAGTCCGGAATCCACTTGGTAAAAAAACCGGAATATTAACTCCACACCGTTTCAATGGAGACGTAGCTTCCTTTGAAAAGTGAACTTCAGGATAAATCTCTGCATCACATGTGGTTATCTCTTAACCTACCTTTACTTGTTCTTGTTTATCATATATTGCTAGTTTGTATCTTGCTCATCATATAGGATTGTTCACATTGTTATATATCTAGTGAACTTATATTTGAACAATTCCCAATTTCCGTTAAAAAGAAAAAAAATGTAGTTGCCTATTCACCCCCTCTAGTCAACCTACTCGATCTTTCGAGCTTCTTGGGCTTCACCTGGCCACCCGATGGGACTTCGTCTTGATAATACGCCAATAGTGGGGGGTACCCGAAGGGTATGTCCACGTCAGACCTACTCCTGCTTGTCTGCTATTTATATAAGAGGTTGAGTATCAGGTGTATGTACAAGTAAGCTAAGTCGCTACCGCCATAGGTTGCGCCTTCCTTAGGGTGTACGCCTTCGTCATGAGCCTCCAATCTTGGGACTCCTTGCCGGCTGCTGGTGGACTACCGGGTGGGCCTATTCATCTATACGCACCAGGTAGACCATATCGTAGGGCATCCCCACGTAGAGAGGACCTATGCCGACGGCTTTTGTACGATAATTGTGGCCGTCAGCATAGCTCCTCGACGTCAACGGTTATTTTATGCCGATGATTATTGTTTTGGCCGTGGACGTTCCACGATTGTGCCGATGGCCCCGACATATGCCCACGGGAGGAGCATCGTGTACACGACGCGGGTCACGGGGCCCGCGCGCGGCGAGCGCGTCCACGAGCTCCCCGACGCTGCGCGCGCCCGCGGCGTGGAAGGACGCCACGTAGCCGCTGAACGCGGCGGGGTCGCTGCTCGGCACGTACCCGGTGTCGGTGCCGTTCTTTGAACGGGAGGAGCTCGAGGCGGCCCCAACGGGGCGGATGAAACCGGACAACGGACAACCCCAAACGTGGACCAAATTTGAGTCAGATTTGGGGAACAAATATGTCCGCCCCGGACAATTGTCCATATGCGGATTGCCGTTGGAGGGCATGCTTTGTCCGTTCGGACAAATTTGGATAGGACCTGTTCATATGCGGAGGACCGTTGGAGCTGGCCTAAAACATCTTATATTTGCAAACAGAAGTAATATGTGACACGAGATGAATCTGTGCTGCGCAGGGACTTTCGAATGGTTTGTGCATTTAAATGGTTTTTCTAAGTACGGGCAAAAGCATTGGATGAGTTAGGCGCTTGTGTATTACGTGTTACAAACAGTATTGTACAAATTAAGTCTGTCTCGTCTGATGTGAATTAAAATAAAAGGAAAATTCTGATACGCTTCTAGGCGGCCGCTCGTGAGTGAGTAAATGACGGAAAACCACCAGAATTGGGGTCGAGTTGTCTGGCTGCCACCGAAATTGAGCCAGGGACACAAACCACCGCACATTGGGGCAGAAGTGTGACAAGGAGCACTGATTCGTCCGTTTAGTTGTCTTAATAGCATTTTTGACAGTGCGATCCCATTGTCAGGCCTACGTGGCAAAAAGAAATTAAAAAAAAAGAAAAAAGGTCAACGCTAGCTCCTTCTCACCTGAGCTCGCCCCGCAGCTAGCTAGCACGCACGCACGCGCCGCAACTAGCTTAGCTAGCAGGCCCGGCAGGCGGCCGGCGAGCGCGCACTGGAGTTCGCCCCGCAGCTAGCTAGCAGGCACGCACGCGCCACAACTAGCTAGCAGGCCCGGCACGCGGCCGGCGAGCGCGCACTGGAATCTTCTCTCGTCGCCGTCGTGACGCTGCCGTTCCCGGCGCAGAGGCCCGCGCGCGCGTGCACGGCTGGGACGCGGCGGCGCTCCTCGCCATCCGCTTCCGCGTGCTCGACGTGCCGTCCCACGCGTCTTCGAGACCTTCTGCGACGGCGGCGGCGCGCGGGCCTCGCTCGCGGCGCTCCTGGAGGAGCTCTCGGCGTCCCACCGCCGCACGCTCTGGACGCTGTTCCACCAGGAAGACCGCGAGCGCGTCCTTGATGGCACGGCGTTCGGCGCGTTCCCGGCCTCGTCCTCTGCCGCGGCCGCGGCGCTCGGGGATCATGCCCATCTCGGCCATGCTGAGGAGCTGGAAGGAGTCGCTGCTCATCTCGGCCTCGAAGAGCCCCATGTTGGACATGGCGGCGGCGGCCTGGATCCAGACGCGCAGCCATGGCCCGCCGATCCTCTGCCCGACCTGGGAGAAGAAGCCGTCCGTCCACTCCGACGCGGTCTCCGACGGGAGCGCACCGGTGTCGGCCAGGAGCGGGATGAGGTACGCGCCGACGACGAGAGCCACGACGCCGAAGAAGGCCTTGGGGAACGTCTTCCTGGGCTCGAGGGAGAGCCAGCGGGAAGGGCGGATCTTGGGGACGGCGAGCACAGTGAGCGCGACGAACGGGGAGAGGGAGAAGGCGGTGAGGAAGAGCGCGGAGAGGCGGACGAGGTGCGGGTCGCGGTAGTTGAGGTAGGTGAGCGCGGCGGTGAGCGCGAGCACGGCGAGCGACCGGAGCGGCGGGGCCAGTGCGAGGCCGCCGGAGCGGAGGTAGTCGAGGAAGAGCACCGGGTAGAGCTGGTGTTGACTTTTTTTCTTTCTTTTTGCCACGTAGGCCTGACTGTGGGACCGCATGATTAGAATGGCTGTTAAGACACTAGACACACGAATCAGTGCTCCTTGTCACACTTCTGCCCCAATGTGCGGTGGTTTGTGTCCCTAGACTCAATTTCGGTGGCAGCCAGACAACTCGGCCCCAATTCTGGTGGTTTTCCGTCATTTACTCCTCGTGAGTTGTGAGCGTCCTGAACTCCTGATGACGCCCCAAGCGGTTCTCTCTCTAATCTGAATCTCAGATCCGATCCGAAGACTAGCTCCACGTTTCTTTCTTCTGGCTGACCTCAACTCCCTCGACTAGCTCCGCTGCGCATGGTACCTCACATCCTCACCTCGGTAGCCAAACCTCCGATGGAGCTTAGAGACCAAAACTGCGCTAGGCGAGATGGCGCCAAAATCTGGCGCTCAAATCCTTGTTTTCTCCACGACCCACTAGCACCATGCCCTCCCAATCCGCTGTAACTTCCACGACCCCTTCCTCCACAAAACGATCTAGCTTGATGCTTAGAGCCGAAACAGCACACAAATTCGTCTAGAAGCGGGGCTGGAGAGATGCCCTCCTCGCCAATCCCATCTCCATTGATGGACTGGTTCATCTGGTAGCCCGTAGCTTCTCCTCCGTTCACTACTACGGTGTCTCCTCTTGCACCTACTGGAGTGTCTCCGCCACCCTGATCCATCTCTTCCATTCATCATCTTTCTCAATCCCCTCCGAAGCCTTTGTTGTTCTTTCTTGTAAGCTGCATCTGTACGCAAACTGACAGGTAATTTCAAGTCCCACCAATCAGTTTGATTATGTACGACTTATTTCTCTTTCTTGAACAAGAGCCATACCCTGCCTTTCTAGAATACATTGGGATTTGATTGTTCATTTACAAATTCTAGCTAATGATTATTTACCTGAGAGTTTGTTAATTGCTTTCGCTCATTGGTTGCGCTGATAAAATATACTATAAGATTCTGCTTGTGTGTTCAGGTTTACAATATAATGAACTTTCGAACATGTTTTTAGCATATGAAAATTGACCATATCTATGTTCTTCTATTGTGTATCCTCTTGCCTTACTTAGACGCCTGCTGTAATTTCTGGTAACATGCTAGCAGTAGCACGCAAGCCTCTCTGATGATTACATAGATAATTTAAGATTACAAATTCTCCTGGATGACAGCCTGCATATGTGCAGGTCTTTCAGATACAGTAATTTTTAAATTGGGACTGCAATATCTAGAACTGGTTCAAACTGCATTATAGTCATACATATGTTCCTATCTAATCTCTGGTTTGGATTATTAAACACACATAAGTTATCTAAGGAGAAACCATGAGTAAACTCTGAGCGACCATGTAATTAAGTAGTAGACATTCCAGCAAAGTTGAGGCAACTAGATCAGCTTCGATGCATTACTTGGCTTTAGAAAACCATGGTCCAGCGTGAAGTGCATGTACAAACTACAATTTATTGAAAAATACATATGTTTGTTTAAAGGAACAAGTAGAGGATAAGTATTTTGATCCATTCAAAAGATTAACAAGTGCCTATGGTGTTTGACAGGATGGGAGATGTCTTATGGACTTTGAACTTGTACATGAAGGATGCTCCACTTGGCGAGAATCTTCTTGAAGAAACAATGGACGAAGACCTGATATGTTATTTCGATATTTTTGGCCTTGTTGAAAAGTATGGGTACACAACAAGGGATAATTTGTACTGCAAAAGAGATGGCCATGGCGGTCGTAAGACATGTTTGGTTAAAATTAATAATGACAGCGATGTGAGTAAGATGGTACTTGAACATGAAGCTGATCGGAAGCTGAACTTTTTTTTCGTGAAGCATGGTGCTAGTTCGAACACTGCTGTTCGTTTTACTTCCCAAGCCCACACTGGAGCAAGTGATGCTGCATTGGAGGGATATGATACAGAGTCATCAAATAAAACCGATAGTGAGACAGATAAAGGGGAACTACAAGATGAGTCAGAAGCTATGAAGAGGCGTAGGTTTGACGAGAATGTGCATCCGGTATGATTTTCTTCTTCTCAGGATATGCATTGTTCTTTCTCTTATATATGGAAATAAACTTCTGCTACACATATATACCAGCTGAACTTTCCACGATACATGCATTCTAGAAAATATGATACATTTGCTTACATGAAGTAAACAAGATTGACTTGAGTGTCATATTGAGGTCTGTGTATTGTTTCCTTATTAGTTTTTGGTAATGGAGGTTATATCTAGAGACTATAGGGTATGGATGATTTGGACATAAGCATGAACAGAAAAAATCTGTACAAATTGCAGAAGTGCCACGGTTCACCTAAAATAGACAATCATTATTAGTTTGTGCACAATGCTAGAAACATGTGTGGTTTGGTGCAAAATAATGCATAGCTCAACCTTTTGCCACATAGTTAAATTATAGATATTAGAATAAGTAAAGAGTACCATGGTTATGTTGGTTGATCATGTAACTATGTTTTAACGTGAAATGCAGAAGAAGCACAAACGGCCAAGGAAGGAACATGGGGGAAATTTAGATGATCCTATGGAACCCCTAGAAAATGGGGAGGAAGACGAGGAGAGTTTGCAGGATTCCCCATTATATTCAGAAAATGATGAGGAAGATCTTGCAGAACTTGACACTACAATTTCTGGGCTTTCTCCGGATTCTGGATCAATCAAAATAATTTGTGGGTTCCATTCTTTGACATACATTTTCTTTTATTTCTACAAGTTGGTGCTTATTGTCTACACATCAACATGCAGGGCCCAATGGAGTTGTGCAAGAGCATAGGGGGCGTTTCACAGTATCCAATGTGATGAATATTAAATCCGGTGGAAAGGTAATTGTGGAAACGGATGAAAATGGTGTTCCAAACCAAAGGTCAGCTAGCCTTCTTGCTTGATTCCTTCGTGATCTGGCCAAGAGGTCTTCTCATGTGCCATTGCATATCCCAAGATGGGACAATAAGTTATTTCGCAAGCCAAAGCAGGATCTGATCATTTATGTTAAGGTACAGATTATTAGAATTATTTATCAAAAAATTAGTAGTGCTTTTGTAATAATCATCTCTATATTTCTAGACAAAATTTGTGTACCCCGAGGAGACAAAGCACACTACAGAAGGATTGATGTTGAAGATTGTCAACAAAGGGTGGAGAGATTACAAGTCTTTCTTGAAGAGCAAATACTACAAGCCAGATAAGTGGTCACTTGATCGAATCAAGAAACAAGTTCCTAGCGGTGTTAATAAACATCAGTGGATATCATTGCTTGGGATTTGGTGCCAGGAGCAACACGCAGTTATGTATATGTTTTCCTTTTGTATATGTGAATCAAATGAAGGCTCACTTCTATTTTTACTAACTGAACTTGTTTTGTCCAGAAAACATGTGAGAGGAACTCTGTAGCTGGAAAGCAACAACGCCATCCACACACCACAGGAAGGAAATGTCATGCAAGACTAAAAAAAGAGATGGCAGTATCTTTTTCTTTGAACATATTATTATTTCCATCTTTAGTTAATGGTAATCTTTACTTTGATGTATAGGAAGTCAATAATAAAGGTCCTGTGAGCAAAATTGATCTATGGGATGAAGCTCATAAGAAGAAGGATGGCCAATATGTCAATGAGGATGTACAGCAACGGATGGTATTGTTATTTCTCTCATAGCTCATCTTAGTCCTCTAATTTATATCACTTACCGGTCTTCCCTTTTAATTTGAAGCATAATGCTCATAAGGAGTTAGCAACTCTTCGGAGGAAGAAAAATGGTGACCTATCACCAGAAGATTATGACAAAGTGTTTGACGATGTTATAGCAAAAGAGTCAACAATTGGTGGATACTATAACGAGAAGTATTGGGTCGATGCAAGGTTAAGTCGAGGTTCAACCTCTGTTCAAGAGTCATCAAATGAAGCCAAGCTTAAGAAAGAACTTGAAGAACTGAAAGTTGATCTGAAAAATGTTACTGGATTCATGAAAAGAATGTGTGCTTTTATGTTGCAAAACCATCCTGATGAAGATTGGATGAATGAAATGATGGCTACTGGAAATGAAGTTAGTACCATGTTATGCTGACATACATGTTTAAGATCTTCACTTGACGCACACCCCATGATCTCCAAGAACATCTCGGTAAAAATAATATGTTGATATACATGTACTTCACTTGTTCGTCAATAACTTTTCTTTATTTGATATATCAAGACGAGTGGACAACCAGAGAAGGACCCACAACCCATGCTACATTCCAACAACATATCGGTAAAAATAATATGCTTTCATACATGTACTTCAGTTGTTTAGTAAGTAACTTCTCTTATTATTTCATATATCAAGACAAGTGGCCAACCGGAGGACGCAGACCAAATGCTCCAGTCCAACAACATCTCGGTAAAAAGAGTTGCTTACCTACATGTCAATTTGTTGCGCTTGCTTTTTGATTTCAGTAAATTTTCTTATTATTCTTTGATATATCAAGACGAGTGGCCAAACGGAGGAGGATCCAGCCCCCATGCTCCAATCCAACATCTCGGTAAACCCCCCAGTTTTTTACTATTTTCTTGGACGCTTAGTTTCTTATGAAGTTTTTGTACCATCTCCCATGTTAACATTCACTAACTGGTTGCCCGTGTGTTACCACATAATACATATGAACTAAGAAAATCTTGTACTGATTTAAAATGACCTGAAACAGTGGGTAAGTATATATGAGCTAAGCACGCCAACACTGCTGCTTAGGTTACAGCTAACAGATCTTTGTGGCAAAATAGTTAGCATATTGTTTCTTTGCCAAGTTTGTTCGCTTTCACTTATTCTATCCTTTCAATGAAAATTCTTTGATAGGTGAACATCTTAGATAGAGCTGGTGGTCGTCATGAGGTTGCTGTTGAAGAACCCATGAACAATGTCCAGACTACAAAAAGTGATCCAAAGGTTGTATTGTGGATACCTCGCTACTTTTTTTATGAAATGGGCATCTCAAGTCATTACCGGTCGTGTAATCGTGTACCTCTCGAGTAGAGATGCCTGATGTGGTTGATAATAGGAATTTTCTTACAATTCAAATTAGTCATGATCCTTCAGTATGTTTCGTAGTTCTTTTGATTTCTTAGACACTGTAACATGTTTGACACTTGCACTAAACCATTTGCCACTGTTGTTTACTCAAAACTGTAGGAATCAACAAGGAAGAAATCACCAAAGCAACAAACTTCACAGCAGGTGAAAATTCTGGATATTTCTACATGACATTTTAGAAAATTATTAAGCTTCTTCATGGAAGTAAAGACGTCCTGTTCTGACCTTTAACTATTATTAAACTATTCATGTTTCTCTCATAGGTGAACGTTTTGAAAAGACTCAGTGAAACTATTCAAACTTCAAATAAAAATACAAAGGTAGTATTGTTGTTTGTTCTTCAGTATATGGATTCTCATTAAATGCTGATCTAACCGACTGTTGTGTTAGTGAATTTTTAATCCATCATATTTTTTTTCCTGACTTGAAAATTATTAGCTCCCTCTCTCTCCCTCGATATGTATGATTTTTTTTATCACAACGAATGCTTTCGAATGTCTCCTACTAAACATGTTTGGTTGATAATACAGCGTGTATGTGCTGCTAAAGCTAATGAGCATTGCAAGAATTCATCTTCATCGCGCGAACAAAGATCAGTGAAGGTTCTTTCTAAAATTCTTGTCACTAGTTATTTGTCTTCATGTTTCGCATAATTTAATCTCCTTGGATTAATCTTGCTGTGTTTGGTTTATTATAGGTGTCCACAACAAAGGAATTGCTGACACATAAGACTACACAAAAGGTATATAAATCCTACGTTTTAGAGATACGTCACATACCCTCATATTAATTGTTCTTTTTATTTTATAGAAACCAAAAATTGTTGTATTGGTCTCACTGTCCCCAAGAAGCAAAGGCTTGGTGGTTGGTAAGGGAATAATTGAAAGCAGGGATAACAAATATGTGGTTCGAGGGGATATGCTTGGTGATGCATTTTGGGCAATCACCATTATAGATGTTACTAAACTTGGATGTGAAAAACTGCCTCGACCATTTGGGAATTTCCAAACTGTAGAAGATGCGATTGGTCATTGCATCGCTTGGCCCTCTACTCATGTAAGTTTTATTTAATTCATTTTAATTAATATTTTCAGGTTCTGAAATGGATTGCTTCTTAGTTGAGTAATTGATGCACGTGTGTATCATTTTCACAAGGACAATTATTATTTTTACAGGTTAAGAGAGTAAAAGATGGTTCAAATTGAGGCAGTATGCCAAAATGGTAATTTATTTTGAATTCATAGGAGAAATACAACATTTCTATATCAGCAATTTGCTCTTAAGACTGTGCTGATATTGGTTCAGTGATTGTAGGGTTTCAATCTTTGGCTTCATATGGTGACTGATTACAAGAGCTCGGAAGGGAAATCTTCAAGTTCTCTGTTTGGTGTGGTGATGTCTAGTGTTCTGAAGACTATCCAGAAAGCTGTAGTTCCTTTTATGTTTTGCTAAGTGTTTGCTTTTATACTTTTTCCCTTCATGGGTGTCTAGCTCACACCGTTTGGTTTCAATGTTTTAAAGATCATTTCTCATATATTTTTTAGCAATTTGTAAGTTCTGTATATGTAAACTGACCTTTTCTATCAATGAATATTTAATTATCCTTTGTTGTCGTGTCATAGTAATATTTAGTATGTGCATATGCTTCTACTGATTCTACTTTCTAAAGGGTGAGTTTCCTTCCCTTTGGAAGGATATGATACAGTGTGACTCGACACATGCCAATATGTTTGTGTAAATTTATGCCTTTAAGATAGATGTATGTCATAAGCATCTGCCTCTACATTTTCAAAATAGACATTATATATGTCTGTACACTTAGCCTTTATATTTCTAGAGATAGAATAAAATGACTCATTTAAACGTCTTTACAATTCTAGAGATGGAAAAGTTGCCACAAGAAAATGTTTCGAATATTGTTAGAGACGAGCTAAAATGCCACATGAAAGTGCCTCTATTCACTTACATACACATTCTAAGTGTATCTTTGAAGCATCTCTATGTCCATAGATACACAATAGCGTGTCTCTATAATGTGACCTTATGTCATATATAGGCATTTTGTGCTATGACTCTACAGTCTAAGCGACACTGCACGTAGTGACACTTTTGAGACACTTTGGTAAATGCCTCTATAACTATGTAAAGACAATTTTAGTGTCTCTACAGTATCAAAATAGTGCCTCTACATGCCAGTTTTGTTGTAGTGCAGGAGGGCACGGCATGGTTTACAGACGGACACTTCGTGTTGTTTCACCTGTCTGCAGGAGGAGGATACCATTGAGCATGTGTTAGTGCAATGTGTGTATGCTAGGGAAGCTTGGTTCAACTGTTTTTCGAGGCTACACTTGGGAACGACAGTACCAACACAGGACGATACGGTGGAGCTGTGGTGGCTGCGCGAGAGGGAAAAGCTTCAGCAGAAGGACAAGCATATGAAGATGTTTGACACAGCGGTTACCCTCACTAGTTGAATGCCCGTGCGTTGCTACGGTTATCTCATGACATTTCTTGCTATGCATAAAATTCACGTCGCATAATACTTTACAAGTAATAAGATAATTTTTCTCATAATATATAGCTCATAGATAGATGATCCCACACTCTGCAATTTAACTACACTTAACTTAGTTGGAGAGCGGCCGCACCTAAAAAACATTATTGTGCCTCTCAATACGTGGTCAAGCAATAAGAAATGTTTTCTATTACTCCATTGTCTTCCATACAAATTACTCCATTGTCTTTCATACAAATGACAAGCAACCACAATATTTCATAATTTCCCTCACAATTCGCTTTATTCCGGCACTTCATCATCATTACCAACCTAAAAAAATAGCTTTCTTTCAACAACCTGCAAAGCCACAAATTGAGGTGAATCATCAAAAATTATATGATTCACATGTAACATTCTGAAGCCTTAAAAGGAAAAATACCCTAGAGATGCAATTGTCTTTATGCTTCCTAAATGATTGCTAACAATTCCATTGCTAGACCATAGAGACAAGGAAAAAACCGTCAAGATAAACCGGGTAAAATTCTGCGTGGGAAAAAATTGACGGGAGCCGGCAGACGGGGTTGACATACCAGTCGAATATTGAACACCTACTATTTAATAGTAAAGAAAAGAAGATGGGCATAATATAATATATATATATATATATATATATGTTTATAGAACATAAAGTCTTGGAAATTTTGGATCACTTGTTCTTCCCTAGCGTTTAGCAACATCGTTCAGAATTCACATATATACCAGAGAGCAACATGATATTAGCTAAAATATATTTCCAGTGAAACACCATGCTCAAGAATGTCACGTGATCCTAGTGATCTAAAACCAAAAATAAGCAGCCTCATGAAGCATAGACTGGTTGGCAGTTCATATTTCTATGTAATCAATCATCCTACCAGTCCACTTTACTCCACAAAACACATGGCAGTTTTCTTTCGGCCGTCGTTAATGCACGCTTAACAACCAGCGATGAAGAATACACAACAATGGATGCGGGTAAATGATAGGCGGGAACAGTAAACTACAAAAACACCTCGGGTCTTAATCCGCAAAGAGGAAGTACAATAATAACAGTTACGTGGGCATTTTTTGGTTGAAGACCAATATTTAGCCTGCAACATAAAATCATGACTTAAAAATCTTCATACTGAACACAAGGATAAATTGATAGCCTTCGGGAAACATACTGCTTCCAATGTTTGGACCTCCATAGCTCCATTAAGAAACATTGCAGCCTGCACTTGTGGCGTAGTTGCTCGCATTGCCAAGCAACACTTTTGGATCTCAAAGATGACTGGACATGAATAACTGAACATCTCATTTACTAAGGGAGCTACTTATGCTAGCTGACAAACCTGTATGCGATGAGCGCGCGATGCAGGATGGCAAACGAGATACTTTATGCAATCGATCACAATATCATATATCAAAGTCAAACCTGTATGCATACTTTCCCGAGAATTGATACGAAATATGACTGAATGTACTACTAAAAACCCTGATACGATTGTTTTTGTGCAAGAATGTCATAATTACAAAAACCCATTGGTGTACATTACTACATTACTCTCATATTCAGAAATCTGAGCTCATATGAGCCATGTTCCTATGCTTTCCGAGAAAAAGGTTAAAAAAAGTAGGAACCAATCAGAATTCACTAACTGGGATGATATAAACTGAGGAAAAGAAATACTGCAATGTTCTAGTGTACCTTGCAATGCCTCACAAAGTTGGAGGAGAACATAGCTCCACAACACATTGTCCTCGCACCACTTGATGTCAGAGATACATCACGCTCTACGTTGTCGCTGCCGGACTGGAGCTCTCACCTTGAACGTCTTCTCGGCTTTCCTCCTAATTAACTCCAGCGAACCATTCAATGTGCATCTGTGGTGTGTAGTGGAGCTTGGGCCTGATTACCTTGCGGAATATACATGGTCAAGAAAAACATGGATAAAACACCTCTACAAGCTTACATGTCCAGAAAGGAAAAGGAGAAAATATGAATAGACATTAACTTTAAAAGCAAACCGAGCTCCTTATTCTACAGATAGGTATGTAAGTAGATATAGATATAATGCGACATGTAAGAGGTCCAAATGCTTCAAGGAGTGATACATGTCAGATATCTTCTCCTATAAAATGTTCTTTCCCTTGTAATCTCACATAAGTTAGGGTTAAACAAACCCATATCCAGGGAACAACATAAAAAAATACTCTTGAAACATTTTTTTCTACCACCCAGTAAGAGTACGCCAAACCTTCTTAGCTTGAATAATTGTTATGGCAGACAAAGGAAAAATAAAATATGTCATCTAAGATTCCACAGTTTGGAGTTATTGGCCCATGTTCATTGTACTTTTCATGCTTAAACACTTTCTTAAAATTCCAAACATACATGATACAAAGCATAAATCTCTGAATCAGTTCTACCAATGCAAACACGTGTGAGAACTAAATAGAACATTCATACAAACCAGCTCAAATTTAGCAAGCATGCTTTTGATAATATGTACATTGAAAAGTGAGTATGATGCATCTTCCCAATTGCTCATATTGCCTCGATATCATGCATCTTGTTTCGAGTCATAAAAAACTTACAAGTTTAGAACCCATTAGTCATTTAGTGCATCAAATGCAAGGACTTTACCATTCAGGGGATACACAGTAAGCCACATGTACATAGCAGGCTGACCATGCATGATGCTAAAAAACGCATGTGTTATTAAAGTCCATGAAGGAGGATACACCAAATACATAACTATGTTAGCACATGTTTGCCTTCTTTGCAACCTCTGTTTCGTATCAAGCTTCGCGGACTTCTGTTCTCAAAAAGTGTAGTGCGAACGGAAATATATTTTTTAGGACATAAAGGAAAACCTCTTTTTTAATGTCTGCAGTTCTACATGACCCTCGCATAGAGAGCAAACTACAATCCAGGATCAAAAACAAGATCCACCCACATCAAAAAGCGTAACCAGACATTATAGTTCCATTCCTTCAGGAATGTTTATTCAGAAACATATTGTTTGTTTCATAAGAAATTCAAGAGAAATATTGTTTGACGAGCAGCTCGGTAAATTTGGCATGAAATTTTGTCCGTGTTGAGGATAACCTGCTGGCCACCTACAGACCTACTGACATGCCTGGCTCGTCAACTGGTGGCATACAACGAGATAAGCCCCGACTAAAGTACTGCACAAGGGTCTCTCTCCGTGACTTTGCTATTTCCGTGGATGATCTAGAAACACCATAATGGTCAAAGTATACTTGGTTTTATTGTATTAAGCTCGAAACAAGGTCTACTAATTGTATGTATGTATTGCACGATTCAGAATATGGAGTAATACTCTCCCATAAAAATTGTGAAAATCTCGAATAGTTGCCATGAAAAATGTAACATGCGAGAATGATATGTCTATCAAAAGGACAAAATACTTACATGATTGGTCAGCTATCAAAAGGGGAAAATACGACATGCTTTTTAACTTTTGATTGTTCTCTTTCAGAATGCAAGTCTGATTATCTGTTAATTTGATGGTAGTGCTTAGTGACTATGTACAGAAAAAAGCTAATGTAGACATGATACACACTGTCCTGCTTATTCATCTAGCTACAAGACATGGGAAGGTAAAACTTAAAGATGACAAAATGTAATTTCACCTTCTGTATGTTATGTTTATGCATCCAGCAAGCCGGTCACAGAGAGCTCACAAAACTGCATGTCATTGTCAGCAAGCGAGCCGAAAAGAGAGGTTTAAGTGCAGGTTTGCACTGCATGTAATAGAACAAACGACCTCAGGAGGCTCTTACCATCCGCATAATCAAAATAACATTACATGATATAGTATGCTTGCAGGGGAGAAAGACCAGACTTTGATAAATGTGAGTAGGAGAAGGAAGATCGCGTCTTGAACTTCCGCTGTTACAGCATGGTCTGCAAAAACCTTGTTGATGTCCTCCTCCTTGCATCGATGGGTGGGCTTCCCCTTGCATGCATGTTTTCTAACAAGTATAACTTCTGAGAGAGGATATTGGAGCAATTGTATCGAATAATAAACCACCGGAAAAGTTTACTAATTCTATGCAAAAATAAGAATAGCTAAAAGATTTTCAATAATATGTTTTACTATAAGAACTAATTAACCATCAGTACCACTTCAGGAATCTTTATCTATATTCTGATAGGTGAGGAAACCGAACAAGCTATAGATCGATATGTTATGCAGGGCAGCAACTGCTACACATACACATGACACATGTGCACTGTCAAACCAGTGCCAAAATCGACTGCCCTGAATGTCAATTTTGTTGTCCAAAAATCTTTAGGAATCAAGGACAGATACTTTTTTCAATTGGGTCTGGATGGATGAGTGCTTAATCAATATTTACCTTACTCTTCTAGGCAGCGATGTAAGCGCTAATCCTCCGATATCAGCCTACACGTAGAGCAGAGAAGATCCTTTCAGACGAACCCAATAGAAAGAAGAGATATTTGTGTATGCGTACGATATGCCGATTCTCCACCTGCTGCTTGCTCGCGGCAGCCGCTCATTCTCCACCGCGTGGTTGCCACCACTGCTAAGGACCAGCACTGCTCTCTCTCTCTCTCTCCACGGTGTTGTCGGTGACTCATGTAGGGGTGATGGGACGACGAGATGAAGCTGGTGTGCCTGCGGTGAGCTCCCCTCTCCCGCTAGCGGGTCTCCCCATCCTCCATGGACACGGCCCTGGCGAGCAGGGAGTCCGGATCCAACGCACGGACGACGACAAGAAGTGGCGTGCAAAAGGACATGCTGGTTGCTTCGTGTATTCCCGCCGGCGGTCGCTACGCCTGCACGACTGCGCCCCCGTCGGTCGTGACGAACAGCGCGACAAAAAGCAGGGTCGGGCTTGGGGGTTCAGGATTCATCGGTCGGGCGTTCCATTCCTCTTAGCGGAGGAGGGAGGCGGTGCCATAGGAGATCAACCGGTGGCGACAAAGAAGAACAAACCCTAGAAGTGGTTTCCGTTCTGGTGGGGATCTGTTCGCTGTAGGAAGGAGAGGCCGCCATCTGAGAGTGAATCGCTTGTTTCTGATGGGCTTGGCCTCGAGATGGTGGCAGACGAAACGGAACCTGAGGTACGTACGTTGAACTCCCATTTAATAGTAAAGATATGCTGGTCCCTATGGAAACAAAGGAACGCGAGAGTTTTTAACAATGTGAGTTAGCAATGTAACCCGCTTGTGTTAGCTGGGAGGATCGCCGATGAGCTCAATACCTGGTTTAGGGTTCATCGAGGCATAGGTGTTGGTAGGGTGAACTACGATACGAGAGAGTAGGCTTTTAAGCCAGTTAGGGGGTGGTGTTGGTTTAGTCCTTCTGTCAGAAGGACTTGTACCCTGTACTTGGTTGCTTCTTCTATAAATCTATGGTGCGCCCTTCGCACTCTAGAAAAAGAACCGACCATGTCCTAACAACGGATAGCGCGGGTCACATGTGTAAGGTTACAAGAAGGAGAGTTAGAGGGTCTTACAGCCACCAGATGCAGGAATCATTTGGGGAAGAGCAAGGAGAAGTCTTGCCGTGCCTGAGCTCCTCCATAGATGTCGTCGTTATGCCCACCGCCATGATTTTGAGCTCGCGCCATCTCTGGTGACGGTCTCAGCGCCGCACACGAAGAGCGTGACTCCACGAAAACTACCAATTCGGCTGTTTCGAAAGGGCATGGCTGAGCTCGCAGGCAACCAGACACCAGCTCATGGTCTAGTTGGGAGAAATGCTGGCTACCGAACACGCTCATAACTTTGAGTCTGATGTGATTTTACAGGAGGCAACATTGCTCGTTACTTTTTTCCTTCCCCTCCTCTCGAAATCCGTCGTGCTAAATCAGAAGGACGAAACTGCTCGGGAAAGCCGTAGAACAAAGAACAAGGAATCGAATTGACAGTTTGGTTCGCGTGCACCCACCCCCAGCCGGCCGCCGTCAGGGGCAGGGAAAGGGGCACTTGACCTGGCTCCTCAAAATTGCGCAATGGGGTTCTCGTTATGTTCCTCGTTTAGTTGTTTGAATTGAATTGTCATGGACGACGATGCACGTGCTACTGCAAGCCGCCGGCCTCCACTGTGCACTGCATGGGGTACGGGCTCACCAACCGCGAGCATCTCCGCACTTCACACCACTCCACTCTGCTACTTATATCAGTTCGCTCTTCTTTGTACGTAGCTACAAGCACAACATACCTAGTAGCAAAGTGTTACCTAGTGAGTTGAGAGATGGAGAGGATGGTGATGAGGCTGGCCAGGAGGAGCAGGTCTCTCTTCCGAGCAGGAGGACTAGGATCAGTCAGCAGCGGCAGGGTCATCTCCAGCTCCGGCGCCGGCGCCGGCGACTCATGGTCTATCTTCTTCTCCACCCAGCCGTATCAGCAGCAGCAGCAGGATGACCCCGTGCTCAACATCAGGGACACTGCCGCCCACGTGTGTACACCCTTCTTCCTCCTTAGTCACCAGAGCTCGTTATTGTTCTGGTTTCGTCTCTGTTAATCTTTGATTTCTGGCGCGCAGCTGATTGGCCGGACGCCGATGGTGTACCTGAACAAGGTCACGGAGGGGTGCGGCGCCCGGATCGCCGCTAAGCTCGAGTTCCTCCAGCCCTCCTTCAGCGTCAAAGACAGGCCAGTTCCCATTATTCATCCGTTCATTCAGCTGCATGTTAATTGGTCTCCGAGTAGTAGTGTAGTACTGCATCTGCATGATTCCTGACGATAACTAATCTCCTGCTCACATGGTCACATGATCATCCCATGCTAATTTTTTTTTTGAATTTATCATCCCATCCTAATCTAATGCCGTGGACGACATATATGCGACAGTATCATGTGGCTGATGAGGACCGATTTCATTTTCTAGTGGCTGGAGAATCTATCTATCATACTAGTAATCTAGTACTGATGATAACATATATACATTCCCTGGTTGGAGAACATCCATCGAATTAACTGTTGTTCTGATCTACCAGCCGAAAAATTAAAGAAATATCCTCCACACGGTCGTTTTCGCGAGGAAAAGAAAATGTAAAGGGTCAAGTGGGTCTCCGGATCCATGTACTCTTGTCTTTTTTTTAGAAAAGGGCACCCCACCCTCTGCATCAATAGATACATATAGCTTATGTCTACCTGAATGTGACTGGAAGAAATATGCAGCGGGATCCAATGAACTAGATAGGGATGCCTTCTGATTGGGTCATCTCTAATTAGGTCTAGTTGTTTTACTGGATTTAAAAAAAAAGTTGTCCCTTTCTAGTTTCTCTCATAAGCCGTCCATCTTATTGTTTGAGTCTTCTAAACTAATTATATCATAACTAATTTAGAGGCCAAAAGTAATAACCTGATTGGGTTATGAAATAAGCTGGGGGGCAGCAGCTTATGGAAATAAGCCATAAAAAACTGTCTATTAATTAGTGAGAAAAAATCATGAATGGTCACTGAACTCATCCCGTGCGCGCAAATTTATCATTAAACTCAGGAAATGGCATTTACGGGTGCTTAAACTTGTTCCATCGCTGTACGTACGGTCATTAAACGGTTTGACATACGTATTTTGGCCATGTCAGCATGTTGTACCGTAAAATGGTCGCCTGGTTGTACGCGGCGGCCGTTCTCGCTGCTACGGCCACTACCACCAGGGGCAAAGCTAGAGCAAAACTCTTGTTATTATAGTATAATCGTCTACTAATTAGAAATATCCCAAATTAATTTAAGAGTAACCTGATGGATTTTATTGGGTTCATATGAACCCAATGGTTGAGGACAAAGGAGAACGGCATGACGGAGGCGCTGCGTCCGAAGACGTCGAGCGGGGGGAGCTGGTTGAGCTCAGCGATGACAAGGACGTAGATGTAGGCGAGATGGTGGAATTGCTCAAACTGTTTGCGGGTCAGGAACATGAGCGACGAGTACTTGGCCATGAGCATGGCGTTCCCGGCGAAATCGAGGCGCTCGTTGGTGCGCTCCACGTCGCCGACGCGCACCAACCGCGCGTCCTCGTCGCCCAGTTCCTTGTGCGACATGGACATGGCAAATCTCTCGTGCGCGTCAAGGTCAATTTTGACCGACAGACGGGCTGGCGAATGGAGACGGCGATCATGAGCGGGTTCAAGAAACAGGGGAGAGGTGAAACAGAGTAGAGGAATTGGCGACGATGATGGAATTGGCTAAAATGCATACGCCAAACCGCCTAATGACCGTACGTGCAGCGGCGGAACAAGTTTAATGATAAGTTTACACACACCGGACGAGTTCAATGACCTTTTCTCTTAATTAGTCTCGATCGTTTTGCAACCTAGCATGGAGGGGATCTCTTTGTTATATACTTACATTTTTTTCTAAAACGGGGAGCGAAACTCTAGCCTCTACAACTTTTGTTTCAAAACAATACCCACAACTTATATATTTACCTTTTTTTTTTAGAAACACAGTACAACGCAAACGCTCATATACACGCGCACACACTCACCCCTATGAACGCACGCACGCACACCCTACCCTTATGAGCACCTACGAGAGACTGAGCCGGCGGGTCAGGTCTTGAGATTGACGAAGTCACCACAGACGTCTCGCTGTCGACGGGAACGTCGCCTCCCACTGAAAGAATATTCCGCCTAAATGAGAAACACCAACGTCAAACCTGTGGTTTGAACTCTGGTGGGCTGGTGATACAACCATCATCCTAACCATCTTGCCACAGGCAAGTTCTCATATTTACCTTTTTTTTAAACGACGCACTCATTTTTTAAAATTAATAAAAGGAGAAAATAGGATACCACCAAAACCTCGCTAGATGATCAGACGGAAGTCACCATCTAGATGATACCTCGCTACATCTTGATGAAGGGGTGGACCTGATCCGAGCCATGTGCCCGGAACTCACGGACCTACGCATATCTTGAAATCTGAAGACTCGCTAGATGGCACAACGGCTAGCAGGGAGCACAAACCAGTCGAGCAGACACTCGACACACAGCATATGCGCATGCGGATAAGCCGTCGCCGCGGTCCTCCGAGAACCCATCTTCAGCCATGCTAGTGAAGCTGGCAATTTGGCTTCACCCATTGTGGTATACATTATTTTTGACTTAGATCTAAGATCCTTAATTCGTATAGTTATGAAGTCTTAAGCTCAATTGCACAAAAGTATATTGCGTCAAAACTAGCATGGGAAAATGAGATTAGAAAACCACCTACTTGTTGACGATGATCGGTACTGTTTGAGGTAAAAACAATATTACACATATGACTAGTGTGACTAATATATCTGTCGTATGATCAATTCAGGCCTGCGATTTCCATGATTGAAGACGCGGAAAAGAAGGGGCTGATAACCCCAGGCAAGGTCAGTCATCTCACGATTCCCAACAAAGTGTTAAACCACATTGAACTTTCACATGGAAATGACACTCAAACTACAAACCGGTCCTTCGATGTGCCTGGTTTTGACAAAAAAAAAACAGAGGTTTATTGGAACACAAACCAGGATCTGTAACTAACCGTACGTCACTTGTGAAACAGACAACGCTGATCGAACCCACATCCGGGAACATGGGCATCGGCCTGGCCTTCATGGCCGCACTCAAAGGGTACGAGCTCGTGCTCACGATGCCGTCCTACACCAGCCTCGAGAGGAGGGTGGTCATGAAGGCATTCGGTGCGCAGCTCGTGCTCACCGACCCAGCGAAAGGGATGGGAGGGACGGTGAGGAAGGCGACGCAGCTCTACGAGGATCATCCTAGCGCCTTCATGCTCCAACAGTTTGAGAATCCTGCCAATGTCAAGGTTAGTGTACCTTCTTCTGATTTTCGCATATGATCAGTGTACAGTAGTGGACTATTCGTTTTTGTTTTTGTTGTGTGGGTGTGTGTGTGTTATTAGATTAGTCCAGTATTGTACTATTCCTTGCTTTAATTTCCAAAATGTATGTTTGTCAAGTTTTTGGATATAAAGCTTAAATTGGGAATTTGGGATCGACACAACTACTCCCCTATCAAACGACCAAATATAATTCATGATTCATCTCTCTTTATTTTTAAACTACGGACGACAATTCATCTTCTAGAATGTTAGGACTTCATCTTAGGTATTGTGTTCTTATGATTTTCATCAAAATTGGCAGGTACACTACGAGACGACCGGTCCGGAAATATGGGAGGACACGCTCGGGCAGGTTGACATCTTTGTCATGGGGATCGGAAGTGGTGGCACCGTCACCGGTGTTGGCAAGTACCTCAAAGAGAAGAACCCCAATGCAAAGGTATTCCTCATGGGTTCCTTAACTTTTTATTCCAGGACATCGTGAAATTCATGGCGTGTGTATGTTTGTGTGCAGATCTATGGAGTTGAACCTGCTGAAGCAAATGTTCTGAATGGTGGCAAGCCAGGTAGGCTATCAATTTCTGTAGACGATATACTCGGTCTTATTTTTCATACTATATAGTATATATTCTTATTTTCTGCTCACACTGTTAACTGAACCTAATTGCAGGGCCTCACCTCATCACTGGAAATGGAGTGGGATTCAAGCCAGATATTTTAGACATGGATATAATGGATGAAGTTCTTGAGGTAAGGAATCAGTTTGAGACTATTCTTGTGTTGAATAAATCAACAAGTCTTACTGAATCTGTGCATGTAAAAGGTGAAAGGGGAGGATGCTGTTAAGATGGCGCAACAGCTGGCACTAAAAGAAGGTCTTCTGGTAAGAAACAAAAAACATATTTCCTCCGTATCTTCAAACCATGTATTAACTTCAGTGATGTTTTGTTGGAAAGTAAAATAAATGGAGGCGATCTGGCACCTGATCAGATTGTTAGCTCATGTGAAAATGAATATGATTACATCAAACTGTTGCTGAACTGGTTACAAATTTTGGTAGGTGGGGATATCATCAGGAGCAAACACAGTGGCAGCCATCGAACTCGCCAGGAGGCCGGAAAACAAAGGGAAGCTCATCGTGGTATGTCATATACATACATACCAATCTTTGCGAAGTGTATCATAAATGTTAACATGGAGAAGTTTCAGAAGGCTGACTGACCAGTTACATTGTGGTTTCAGACTATTCATCCAAGTGCAGGGGAACGATACTTATCATCAGCGTTGTTTGAGAGTTTGAGGAAGGAAGCTGAGGCTATGAAGCCAGTTCCAGTGGACTAACTTGGAACTATGGACTGAATGCATCAGAACAAATTCACTGGGTGCCATGTTGAGTGCTGGTTGTACCTCAATTGAAATCTGTTGTTTGTGCCTCATGTATACATTGTGTAAACGACAACTGAAAATTATTGAAAAGGGAATGCATTTATAGAGATTTATTATGACGTCCATGTGTTTAAGTTGTGGGGGTGTTTCTGTGGCTTCTTGAGTCGCCTTAGAGGATCACTAGCACATCCCTTCAAACGGTTCAGCCTGTAAAATAGACACTAATTTATGGTTTCGACAAAAAAACTGACCCATCAGCCATAAATTGGCCTGTGAAAATGGGCCACGAAATACTCATACGATTGGCATCCAGATTTTCGGCTTATCATATACACATGGGTACCTTGGCGGCAGGGATATTTCAGTCCCGCCTTCCCCCCTCTAGCGTTGTCACTACCGTCGTTCTCCTCACCCCCCCTCCCCACAATAATCGACCAACGGGAAATCTCCTCCTAGATGGCATGTAATTTGTTGCAGGCGGCTTGGGCGATCGCCTAATGGTTCGTCATGGCCTTCTCGTCACGCTTCTGCGTGCACGACATGAAGTAGGGGTCGACGATACGCCGCTCGTCGTAGGACGTCTTTAACCGCCGCCAGGTATCGTTGTTCTGGTTGGCGTCGGTGTGGGCGTCCAAGCTCACCATTTCCAGGCTTCAACGAGGTTCTCGTCCTCCTTGAGGCTCCACTTGACACGAGGCTCGACAAGTGGCTTGTCCCCCCGGTAGGCGCCTTCCTCGGCTACTTCCCTTTGCCTGGAGGATACTACTTGTCGGCGTACATGTTGCTAAATTCCTGCTGCAAATCCTACTCGTCCCCTTGCCGTTGGTCTCCATCTGAGCTCAGGGACGACAGCGGATCACGGCACAACGACGACGAGGTGGAGTAGCCAATGCCTTGGTCGACGACATCGGCGGCGATGAAGACGATCTGTGGGCGCAGGGTGGGCAGTGTTGGGGTCGAAGCCGCCGTGAGCCTTGATGTCGATGTACTTGTGTGTGTGGGGGGGGGAGGGGGGGGGGGGACGAAGGGTACTAGCGAGGTGACGACGAGGCGATGGGTATCGCGGAAGGCACCGTATCCCCCGGCCGGCACCGGAGAGAACCTCGTTCTCGCCGCAAGCAAGGTCCTATCCGACGTAGTCGTCGCCACCTCTCCTGCTCTTTCCCCGCCGCCGCCTCCTCGAGTTCCCGCTCCTTCCTCCTCCTCTCCTGATCTCGGTGGCGCTTGGTCTCGACTTATCGGCGGCACACTTCTATGGCCTAGGCGGTGGCCCTCATCCCTTCTAGCCTCCTCATCGACGATCTCGGCTTCCTCGGCTTCTTCGTCGCTGGCTAGATCGATGGATGACGGAAGACCGGGGGCCGGTGAACCTCTTGGGGTCCACGGCGATGGAAGCCAATCCAGGGGAGGGAAGAAGTTTGTTTTCTTTTCGAGGAAGGATTTTTTAAACCTCCATCGAACCGAGAAAAGGCCGGTCTCCCCGCCCGGCCCGGCCCAGCCCTCTTCATTCTCCCGTTCTCAACGTCCCATTCTACAGCGTCCGTCCAGACAATCTTACCGGCGACCTCCTCCCTCCTCTGCTCATCGTCCCTCCCCCATTGGCAACGGCACCGGCGCCCCCGCAGAAGCCCGATCCGATCCCGTCAGGTGACATCCCTTGCTCCCGTCTGCTCCGCTCCTTGCACGCCCAGTTACTAGATCTGTGGTCAGAGTCGCGGTCGGCTCGTTCCGTCGCCCCGGCCAGGCCACGATCTCGCCGCTCGTGCCGGGAAATTAGGATTCGTACCTCCGCCTTCCGGCGCTAACGACGCCCTTTTCGGTACATCCGTTGTTCCGCTGCCCTGGCAGGGCCGGATTGGGGACGGATTTGGGGGTTTCCTTTGCGGAGTCTGGTTAGCTCCCGTGTGGGTAGCACCGTAGCATATACTACCTTCGTGCATGTACTGCACCCTTTCGGTTCATCGGTTTCCCAGATTGTGCAGATGTGCTGGTTAATATTTTTGTTAGGAAGGTGGAGAACTGAAATAAGAGTCATAGGAAGGCGTGAAATGCTGATGGTGTCTTTCGGTTATAGTGGTTAATAGGGGTTTGCTTCTCATCCACTGGCGCAACCAGCGGAAACTATTATGGCCTTTGTTGTAGATCTTTGACGGGAAAGTAAGTTGGTTTTTGTAGCCTTGTGAACGCTGATGGGATTATGATTGTTCGCCCCTGAAACCATCTGTACGCAATAAATGGCATCTTTGTTTGACATTCTCAACAAGTATTTATAGGCAACAAATATTTTGTCCCTCTTAGTTGAGTTACGCGGTATGTTGCTTTTAATGTTTGACCTCCTATTATTATGCTATTTTGGAACCAAGGTAACGGTGGGTTCACTAATCTACCCTCTTGATGCTTGTCTTGTTTTACAGTTGTAGAAACAATTGGCTAGCCTGATGGCTATGGTCGATGAGCCTCTTTATCCGATTGCTGTGCTGATAGATGAGCTTAAAAATGAAGATATTCAGTTGCGTCTGAACTCTATCAGAAGACTTTCCACAATTGCTAGGGCACTTGGGGAAGAAAGAACCAGGAAGGAACTGATACCTTTTCTCAGCGAAAACAATGACGATGAAGATGAGGTGCTTCTTGCAATGGCTGAAGAATTGGGTGTTTTCATTCCTTATGTCGGGGGTGTAGAACACGCTCACGTTTTGCTCCCACCATTGGAGACATTGTCCACGGTGGAGGAGACTTGTGTACGAGACAAAGCAGTCGAGTCATTGTGCCGTATTGGTGCACAGATGAAGGAAAATGACATTGTCGACTTCTTCATTCAAGTAGTGAAGGTACGGCAACATCCTTTTGATTTGTTATCAAGTGTGCTGCCTATATTGTGTATCTTGTTTTCTGTGGGTGCACTCTCCTCGCATCAGCATTTTATTGCCTGCCTTTCAGCTAATTGTATATTTGCATCTGTATTATAATGTTCAGCATATGACGCGCTCCAACACGATACAGTTGTTCATTCTAAATACTGCTGCGCTCAGATGAATATATCAATTCATTTTTATTTTCTGCTGGCGTCGTTATGTTGTTTAACCAGTCTTTACTCTTTTCAGAGGCTAGCTTCTGGTGAATGGTTTACAGCTAGAGTATCATCCTGTGGTCTTTTCCATATTGCCTATCCAAGTGCCACCGAACCATTAAAAACAGAACTGAGGACCATTTATGGTCAGTTGTGCCAAGATGATATGCCTATGGTCAGAAGGGCGGCTGCATCAAATCTTGGGAAGTTTGCTGCCACTATTGAACAGAGCCACTTGAAGACAGAAATCATGTCGATCTTTGACGATTTAACCCAAGATGGTATTTTCTAAATTCGTATACATTTTTAATCTGCTAGTTAGTAAAATAGTTATCTATTGATTCATGCCAATAGTTGCCTATCTGTTCAAAAAGCAGAATAATACATATATACTTGCTTATTTGCCATAAAACAATTGTTTATTGACTGAATGGCTGTGTCTGTACTCTCAATCTTGTGGTCTCTTCCTTAGTATGTGGTGGAGATGAATTGTCAAATTGTTGTTCTGGATTTAAGACCAATCAAATTAATCAGTCGCTCAGCTTTATAATATTACCAAGTGAGATACTACTGTTCACATTGAGAAAATCCTTCTTCAATTAAATATTTTTTTCGATGGATTGAACTAAGTATAATGATTGCAAGTGGCGTCTTAGATCTAATATCAGATAAACAAGTTTCTTGCTCCTTGGTGCTTACTAGTGTACTTGTGTCTGTTACGTGTTTGCTTATTTCTATCTTCATTGCAGTTTCAGACTTGACATACCTTGTTGTAGTAGTTTGCGCATTTGTGTGGTACTGTTAACTGTCTCAGTTTTGGTCTTATGCTTCTTTTCACGAGATTACGTATTATTTTGTCATGAGAATGCTTGAGGACTCAAAAACAAATTAAACTGCTTTATTTTAACTTCTTCTGTGAACATGATTTTGTTTTGTCTATGCTTGAAGATATGGAAGTAAATCTTTTAAATTCAGTGCTTCTTCTATTATGCTTGAATTTACTAAAAGATCAATATATGAGCCCTAAATCGCAGTCCCAGAATTTATTGTCCTTTTGGTGTGCAATTCGTAACAAATTGAGACCTTGATTACAAACTGTTATTGGCCTTCATTTACAGATCAAGATTCAGTACGTTTATTGGCAGTTGAAGGCTGTGCTGCTCTTGGAAAATTGTTGGAACCACAAGATTGTGTAGCACATATCCTTCCAGTCATTGTCAATTTCTCCCAGGTACATCTCCGACATATTTACCTATTCTTTATAGGGTATTGGAATATAAGTCTCCTGACTGCTGCAAGTTTATGGTTACTCACGATTGCTTTTTAAAAATTCATCCATGGTTATTGTCGATTGCATTATAACAGTTGTGCTACTAGCCTACTACTAATACTACTTCCAGATCTCCTTTGGAATATAAGTCTCTTGACTGCTGCAAGTTTATGGTTACTCACGATTGTTTTTTAAATTCATCCATGGTTATTGTCGATTGCACTATAACAGTTGTGCTACTACTAATACTACTTCCGTAACTCCTTTGATAGGATAAATCTTGGCGTGTTCGTTATATGGTTGCCAATCAATTGTATGAGCTCTGCGAGGCTGTTGGCCCTGAGCCTACAAGGTTAGTACTCTTTTTTTATCTATTGTAAAATACTTGAATTTTCCATATCCGTAAATGGTACTTGAATATACATGGGGCAGGTTCTTATGTAAAATTCCTCTGTTACTAAATATGAGACGTCCTAGCAGTTTAATTTAAACTGCCAAAATGTCGTATATTTGGTAGTAGATTTTAACTTGATTGATTCATGTGCTCATATGCCTGGTAATAGGGCGGACCTGGTGCCTGCATATGTTCGCCTCCTTCGTGATAATGAGGCTGAAGTGCGGATAGCAGCTGCCGGGAAAGTTACTAAGTTCTGTAGGATATTAAGTCCGCAGCTTGCAATTCAGCACATTCTTCCATGTGTTAAGGTGGGAGGACAGTACAGTTACTGAACATGATTTGTATTTTGCTGCTGTTATTGTCTACAGACAAGCTCATGACGATTGCATCTGCAGGAATTATCATCGGATTCGTCTCAGCATGTTCGCTCAGCTTTGGCTTCAGTTATCATGGGAATGGCCCCTGTTTTGGGGAAGGTGCGAGCAATGATGCAGGATTTTTTTGTATTGCCTTTCAGTGTTGCAAACTTGTTTACCAACATATTAACATGCGTTACATTTGAATGATTATCTTTGTCGTGGCTTTAGGCTTATGAATGTTTCATAAAATATGATTTTCATTGTCCTCTTGTGATCCACCATTATTTTGCCCATACGATAGTTGGTATTAGTAACTTGTACTGAAACTTTAATGAGATATAGTGCATAACTACTTCCTATTCGAATTATTCGCTTGGACTTCTCAGCATTTCAGCTTGAACAATGTGGATGGAAGTTTCGTTCAGAAATTCTAATGTTTTTAAGTGATTTGCTTTGTTTTCCGTATGCACTGGACCATTTGCTAGTTACCTGTATGTTATTAAGATATGCTGGACCCAGCAAGAAACTGTATTTCCTTCGCTTTACTCTTTTATCCGTAGTCGGCAGTCACTACAAATCCAATATATTTATTTTGTGCAACTCTGTGATAACGTTATTATTTGTTGCCAATAGCTTCTGCTCTTCATACATTTATTACTAAATTAATCACCCTTGGAAACCTGACCAGCTTCATCTGTGGCTTTCTGCAGGATGCTACCATTGAACAACTTCTTCCTATTTTTCTTTCTTTGCTGAAAGACGAATTTCCTGATGTGCGGCTCAACATAATCAGCAAGCTTGATCAAGTCAATCAAGTCAGTGCCGTCTTTTGTTGTTGAAGTTTGTGTGCCTTATCTCAGAATTCGTAGCTTATCCTTTTGTGAACTTTTTTGTTTGTGAGCCATATTGAAAAAATGACTATTTTGTAAGTGGGATGAGCTGGTGTGGGCCTACTTGCCCTAGGCATTTACTGTCAACAATACTGGTCGAAACACTTAACTGTATATAATAAATTCGCCCTGACTCAGTTTATTATGACATCAGATTTCATTTCTAAAATACATGCTATCCTTCCATTTAAGGTTTCAAAGCTAATTTTCCTCACAAAACCCCCCTCTGGCCATTTCAATCCCATTTATCAGTATGGACTAATGTAACACACAAAATTGAACAGTTTTACAATGAAAATAGGCAATCCAGTCTTTATACCTGAATCTTGGTTGAAGTGCAATGTTCTACAACATCATGCATTCAGAAACGGAGGGCGTAACAGCTATCCCATCCATTGCATCATGTTTCTTTCCGTACTGACTGATGTATGATGTGTTTTTCCTTTGCCCATTGCAATATTTGCTGATGCTGGTGTGATCTTTCAGGTCATAGGAATTGACTTGCTGTCACAATCTCTATTGCCGGCCATTGTAGAACTTGCAGAGGATAGGCACTGGAGGGTTCGACTTGCAATAATTGAGTACATCCCTCTGTTGGCTAGTCAGCTAGGTGTTGGGTTCTTTGATGACAAGCTGGGGGCACTTTGCATGCAATGGTTGGAAGATAAGGTATATGCTATTCTGTTATTGGGTGGCATGTTTGGTTAGACATTAATTTTGCCAGAACTAAGGATAGGCAATGTATGGTATCCAATAAAAGTGTTGCCAACAATACTGAGGCCACAATAGTGGGAAAGGTTGGCAAAAGATTTTTTACGAGTTTATGACACAAGGGCCATATGGCTAATGAAGTGCGGCAACTATGGAAAAACCTAAACACATTACACATGCTGAAACTGTGGCGCTCGTAAGAATAGACGTGGCAACAGCTCCTTATTTTATTTGGAAAACCAAAGTAGTACACCAATTCGATTTTCGCATATAACCTCATTTTTCTTCAAGCAGATTAGAACCTGACACTTAGCAACTTCCCCATCTTTACCAGGACTAGATTGAACTATGTTAAGCTTTATTGAAACCTGAAGCACTTCTTTCCTTGCGTCACACTTGCCCCTATGTTTATTTGGCCTGTGTGTTTCTATGGTTGATACAAAATAAACAAAAGGCTCACTGCGAATGTGGAAATGGTTAATTAAAGTTTGAATTTCAGGTTTTCTCCATCAGGGAAGCTGCTGCAAACAACCTGAAGCGCCTGGCAGAGGAGTTTGGTCCAGAGTGGGCAATGCAACATATAATTCCTCAGGTTATTTATGTACTTAATTTTTCTTGCATGAGTAAAGCCAGTGCACAAAAGGTGAGCCATGAGTAGGATGCTGGTTGTTGGATTTCAAGACAAGTCTTAGCAGTTTCAATCATGGCCCAGTGAAAATTAATAATAACCACTCTTGTGTTAATTATGCCATGTTTTGGACACAGGCTAGAAAATCTGTTCTTTCTGTGTATTTGAGCAAATAGTTTTATCTCTCAAGTAAATTGCACCCATTCTATGAATGTGCACACTTTATCTCTTGAGTAAATAGGTACACCCATAAGTGGTACATCCATGGGTGAGAACTTGTGTAAGTAGTTCATTTTAGTCCAAAACTCCAGCGTGGCATAATCTGTCCGCTAGGCATATTTATGTGACAAGAGGCACACATGTCATAGAGAACCTCATGTACCTTGGAGATGCCATAGCGTGTGGCCTTTAGATAGTGCATAGGCATAGCAGCGCCAGGAGGGTGCGCATGACCTTGGTCTCGACAATAGTGATGCAGGGTAATGAACTATTGGGGTTCCACTGCTGGCTTCTGTAGCACTAGCAGTGCCAGGAGGGTGCGCACGACCTTGGTCTCGACAAGAGTGATGCAGGGTGGTTAATGAACTATTGGGGTTCCACTGCTGGCTTCTGTAGCAGTAGGTGATATGTTAGACTGGTCCTTGAGCTCAATCAGTGAAAGAGAAATACAATCTAACTAAATTATAAAGGTGTAACTCCCTAACCACGTATGCCAAGTGAGCATGTTGTGCTATGGTGGAATGTTTTGGAATTATCTTAAGCTATGCTGGTTGAGCAACCAGCTGTGGATGTGCAATTCTTTAAGCTATGTTGGTTTATAACCGGAAGAAATTTACACACAATATAACTTACTACACTCCGTCCCAAACAGCTCGCCAGAACATCTTTATATTGTGGGACAGAGGGAGTATTTGTTAATTAAGCTCGATGGTGGTGGAAGTTACATAAGGGAACAAGTCATTGTAGCAAGAGAGAGCTATCTGTTCGCTTGCAATTTTGACCCTGTTTGTGCCTAACTAGAATTTAGCTGAGTGGTAGTATGTACAAATTCTCCTTTCTGTAATGGTATGTATATCTGCTAATCTTGAATGCTTTACATGTTCCATCTTGTAGGTATTGGAGAAGATAAACAACCCACATTATCTATACCGCATGACCGTCCTGCTAGCTATCTCATTGCTGGCACCTGTCATGGGTGCAGAAATAACATGTCAAAAGCTGCTCCCTGTTGTAATTAATTCGTCAAAGGACAGGTGAGTGACAAATAACAAATCGACAGAAACTCTTCTCTTTTAAGGCTTTTGCACTGACACATTTCTGAATTTTCAGAGTGCCAAACATCAAGTTCAATGTTGCAAAAGTTCTACAGTCGCTTGTACCGATCCTCGATCAATCTGTGAGTTCCTGAGTTTCTTCCGCATGGTCCTGATTTTTGGTATAGTTCAGTTCAGTCATGGGTTTTGGGGATTATCATGACTACTGACTTTGCAGGTCGTCGAGAAGACCGTGAAACCATGCCTTGTTGAGCTCAGCGAGGACCCCGATGTGGACGTAAGATACTTTGCAAACCAGGCCCTTCAAGCATGCGATCAAATCATGATGTCAAGCTAACTAGCTACTGTCAAGTATTTAGAAGATAATCTTCTTTGTCCAGCTTTGGAGTACATGTGATCTTACCCTCTAGAGTGGAGAGTTCCTTCTAGCCCCAGTAACCGACCTATGCTTCGATGCTGATAATGGTTCTGTTCCCATGTTGGTGTTGTATAATTGAGCAAGACATCACACGGGTTAATGCCATTGTGTGTAAACATGGCAGTTTGACCTTGCTTTCTGTCATTTTGGATGAAATGTGCCTTGTGTCATTTTTACTGGACGTACTTTGGCTTCCTCCGTGTATTTTGCATCAATATTATATTGACAGTTGTAATGTGCAATTGTTGCTTAACTGGGTTCAATAGTTCATCGCTTTGTATTTTGAAGTCACACTTTGACATAGTGGAGCCATCTTGAGGACTGAGCAACACGTCTCCTTGTATTTGCACTTCATCGAGTACTATTTATCCTTTCAAATAGTTCTTAATTCGCTTTACATAAATCATGATGTTTACGGTGGTATATGACACACATATTACAAAATCTGTTCAAAATGATAAAATAAGTAAATCACCCACTTTAAATGTGGTTCTACCATTTTTTTCAGATTTGCTTGTGACGCTCCTGGACTCCTACCTAGTATTGAAGCTCCTGGACTCCTACCTAGTATTGAAATGAAGAATCTTGATATTGTTATTTTTCCTGCTTACTCGATTTTGGTAATTTTGTTGGAAATCTGATTCGTTCCCGTGATGAGAAACTACGTCATGGCATAGGGAAGAATATCCACGGATACCAACTCCCTTTAAAACAGATCAATTTTATATATTTCATAAAATCTAGAAAATGTAAATGTCCACAAGTAACGTGTTTACAACCTCCAAATTTTTAGGTCCAAGTAATGCGTGAATATTTGGTTACAATTTTTATAATATTTCAAAACATGACTAAAATGCATTTTTTTTTTGAGAATTACTCCTAAAATGCATTTTGTTAACCTACCATCCCGATTCGACGAGGTGAGCATAGAAAAAGTCGGTTTCCCCGCCTGGCCCAGCCCAGAGTGGAGCATTCTTCTTCCTCCCGTTCTCACGTCCCCTACATTCCACAGCGTCCGGACAATCTCACCGACGAGTTACCGGCGACCTCCTCCCCCCCCCATCGGCTCATCGCCCACCGTCGGCACCGCAGAAGCCCGATCTCATCCCTCCAGGTGAAACCCTTCGCTCCCGTCTGCTCCGCCCCTGCCCCGCCACAGTTACTAGATCTGTGGCCCGAGTCGCTCCCGTCACCGCGGCCAGGCGCATCCGCTCCACGATCCCGCCGCGGGTGCCGTGGAATCGGGGTTTTGACTGCCCTGGCAGGGCGGGTTTGCGCCGGTTCGGCGCGATTGGGGACGGATTTGGGGTTCCTTTGGGGAGCGTGGTTTTGGGATGATTGGGGAGGGCTAGTGCCTCCCAGATAGGTTTTGTATTACATTCGTGGCTGTAATGCACTCTTTCGGTTCGATTGGTTTCCTAGAATGTGGAGATGTACTTGCTCTTTTCTTCTTCTCCTGTAGTACACGATCCTGTACTGTACTTGATCAGGTAGCTAGAGAGTGCGCACAGTTTCCTCCCTAGCATCTCTATAGTGCGTTGATAGAAAGGTGGAAAACTGAAATAAGAGTAATTGGAATATGCGAAAATGTTCTCAGCCTTGGTTGGTAGATCTGTTGACTGGAAAGTAAGTAAATATATTTGCGGCCTCTTGAATGTTGATGGGATTATGATTTGTTTGCCCCTGACACCATTCGTAGAGAATAAATGCCATCTCTGTTTGACCTTATGAGAAAATCAACAACTGGTAGGGAAGAAATGTTTTGTCCGTCTCATTTGAGTTAAGCATATGTTAGTTATGTATGCTATTTTGGAAGTAGCGTAATAACGGTTTAAGATATCTAACCACTTGACGGGATATCTAGTCGACCTCATTGAAACATCACTCTGCCTCTGTTAGAAGTAATCTTGTCATATGTATGCATGCAGTTTCTAGCTTAGTCAGGAAGTATCTAGAGTATGTAGGTTTAGTGAGGAAGTATCCAGAGTATGTAGGGAGAATTCTAGAATTAGGAATGTTCTAGAGTAAGATATTTAGGAGTAGTATGAAATATCTAGGGTTTGTAGAGTATTCTAGAAGTATGGTGTAGGGTTTGGATTGTGCCACATGGCAACAATCTTAAGGGTCATGTACAAGTATAAATAGGGGTACCACCCCTCCCATGTAACGAGGTGGGAAAGCTAGTAAGTCAAGATGTAGCCTCAAGCATATCTATGAAATATAGAGCACATATGTGTATATCATATATGCATATGTGTTAGTGTGTGTCAATCACAACTGTGTTGAAAGGGAGCTAAGTGATTTAGCTTCCAACAGCCTCTCTAGCTTAGCTTGGTATTGCCTTTGATCAAATTTGTATCTAAGAACATACATATGTGTGTGTTTGTGTGTGTGTGTGTGTTTGTGTTCAGTTTGACTGGTCACGTTGTCCTAATGTTCTGTCTTGTTTTACAGTTGTAGAAACAATTGGCTAGCCTGATGGCTATGGTCGATGAGCCTCTTTATCCGATTGCTGTGCTAATAGATGAGCTTAAAAATGAAGATATTCAGTTGCGTCTGAACTCTATCAGAAGACTTTCCACAATTGCTAGGGCACTTGGGGAAGAAAGAACCAGGAAGGAACTGATACCTTTTCTCAGCGAAAACAATGATGATGAAGATGAGGTGCTTCTTGCAATGGCTGAGGAATTGGGTGTTTTCATTCCTTATGTTGGGGGTGTAGAACACGCTCACGTTTTGCTCCCACCATTGGAGACATTGTCCACAGTGGAGGAGACTTGTGTACGAGACAAAGCAGTCGAGTCATTGTGCCGTATTGGTGCACAGATGAAGGAAAATGACATTGTTGACTTCTTCATTCAAGTAGTAAAGGTAGGCATTCATAAGTAGTGAAACATCCTTTTGATTTGTTATCAAGTGTGCTGCCTGTAATATGTATCTTATTTTATGTGGGTGCACCTCCCCGCCTCAGTATTCTACTCCCTCAGTCTCTGAATATAAGATGTTTTAGCCCTTCTCAGATTCTCATGTATCTAGACAGTAGACACGTTTTAGTGTATATGCTCATTCATTTTATCCGTTGTATTCCCCACTGAAATGTCTAAAACATCTTATAATTAGGAACGGATGGAGTATTTCTTTGTAAGACATATATTTGCATGAGAATTTCTGTTTATTGCCTGCCTTTCTCAGCTAACTTCATCTGTATTATAATGTTCGGAATATGAGGTGCACCAATACGATACGACTGTTCCCTAGAAATACTGATGTGCCAAGAATAATATAGTAATAATTAATAAACGCTTATTTGCTGCTGATATCTTTATGTCTGTTTTACCAGTCTTTACTCTTTTCAGAGGCTAGCGTCTGGTGAGTGGTTTACAGCTCGAGTATCATCATGTGGTCTTTTCCATATAGCCTATCCAAGTGCCACCGATGCATTGAAAACAGAAATGAGGACCATTTATGGTCAGTTATGCCAAGATGATATGCCTATGGTCAGAAGGGCGGCTGCCTCAAATCTTGGGAAGTTTGCTGCCACTATTGAACAGAGCCACTTGAAGACAGAAATCATGTCCATCTTTGATGATTTGACCCAAGATGGTACTTCTACATCTTTGACTCATGCAAATAGTTATGCATCTGTTAAAAAATTGGAATGAACATACATAATTCCTGATTTTGCCATAAAACAATTATTTTGTTGCCTGGATGATTGTCTGTAATCATGTGGTCTCTTCCTTAATCTGCAACAGAGATGATTGTCGAGTTGTTCTTTTGGGATTTTCATGTGTTTTTATTTACAGACCGATCAAATTAATTAGTCACTTAACAGAACTTTAGAATTATTATCATTTGAGATACTATCGTTAATGTTGAGAAAATCCTTTTTCTAAGCATAATGGTTATAAATACATGAATTTTATGCCACTTTACATGTTTGCTCGGAGCTTATGTGAGAGGCGTCTTAGATCTAATATCAGATGAATATTTTTTTACTCCTTAGTGCTCACTTGTGTAGTTCTGTGTGTTACATGTGCCTTATCTGTATCTTCATTGCAGTTTTAAATTTGACATCATTTTGTAGTACCATGTAGTAGTTTGCATATTTGTTGTACTGATAACCGTCTCAGTTTTGCTCTGGTGTTTCTTTTCATGAAATAACTTTTTGTGATGAGAATCCATGAGGACTGAAAAGAAAATTAATCTGCTTTATGTTACCTTCGCTGAACCTATTGAGACCTTAATTCCATACTGTTATTGCCTTCATTTACAGATCAAGATTCAGTACGTTTATTGGCAGTTGAAGGCTGTGCCGCTCTTGGAAAATTGTTGGAACCACAAGATTGTGTAGCACATATCCTTCCAGTCATTGTCAATTTCTCCCAGGTACATATCCAACATTTCTTTTTAGTCTTTATAGGGTATAGGAGTGTAAGTCCCTGACTCCTGTAGGTTTATGGTTTAGTCAGAGTAGCTTCTTTAATTTAACTACGGCTGTTCTCAAGTGCATTATAACATTGTGCTACTACTAATATTCAACTTTTGATAGGATAAATCTTGGCGTGTCCGTTATATGGTTGCCAATCAGTTGTATGAGCTCTGCGAGGCTGTTGGCCCTGAGCCTACAAGGTTAGTGCTGTTTTTCATCTGTTTTAACATACTTGAATATGCCGTCTACCGTATAGATGGGGGCAAGTTGCTATATATGTGTACTTACATAATTATTTTGCCTGATCGATTTATGTGTTCATATGTTTGGTAATAGAGCGGACCTGGTCCCTGCATATGTTCGCCTCCTTCGTGATAATGAGGCTGAAGTGCGGATAGCAGCTGCTGGGAAAGTTACGAAGTTCTGTAGGATATTAAGTCCACAGCTTGCAATTCAGCACATTCTGCCGTGTGTTAAGGTGGGAGGACAGGGCAGTTACTGAAAATCATTTGTGTTGTGTGGCTGTTATTGTTTACAGATTAACTCATGCCAATCGCATCTGCAGGAATTATCATCGGATTCGTCTCAGCATGTTCGCTCAGCTTTGGCTTCAGTCATTATGGGAATGGCCCCTGTTCTGGGGAAGGTGCGAGCAATGAGGCAACAATAATATTTTTGAATTGCCGTTCAGTCTTCTAACATGTTCACGGACAATTTAACGCGCTTTGCATTTGAATGAATATCCATGTTGTGACTTTAGCCCTTTGAATATTTAATATAATTGCCATTGTACTCTTTGATCCACCATTATTTTGTCCATAGAATAGTCGGTATTCATAATTTATGTTGACACAGTGATGAGAAAGAGCGCATAATTGCTTTCGTATTTGAATTCTTCTTTTGGACTTCTTGACATGTTAGCTTGAATAAATGTGAGGTATCTTGAGAAATTTGAATGTTTTTGAGTGATTCTGTTCGCGGTCCATATGCAGTGGTCCATTTGCCAGTCTGCATCTGTTTTGACAATATGTTGGACCCAGCATACAACTGAATTTCCTTCGCTTTATTCTTTTATCCCTAGTCGCTACAAATACAGTATATTTCTTTTTATACCTATGTGGTAACGTAATTTTTTGTCACCAAGACCTTCTCATACAACCACTATGCTATTCATCACCCTTGTGAGTCTGACCAGCTTCATATGTGGCTTTCTGCAGGATGCTACCATCGAACAACTTCTTCCTATTTTTCTTTCTCTGCTGAAGGACGAATTTCCTGATGTGCGGCTCAACATAATCAGCAAGCTTGATCAAGTTAATCAGGTCAGTGCCATTTTTTTGTTGTTGGAGTTGGTTTCTGCTCTCTTACAATTTGTACCACGTTCTTTTGTGAACTTTTTAATTAGGCTTCCAGCATGATCTTTTTCTTTTGCTTTACCACCAGTGTAAGTCCGATGGATTTAACCATTTTTCTTACTGCAAATATGAGGGCCATATGAAAAAAGTTAACTACTTTATAAGTGGGATGAGTCTGGTGTTGGCCACTTGCCCTAGGCCTTAACATTTAACACTACTGTTCAAAACACTTAACTGAATATAATGAATTCCCTCGGTACAAGTTGTTTTGGCATCAGGATTTTTCTCTAAATATAGTCTTTTATACTGTCTTAAGATACCTTAAGCTAATCTGCCGCTCATGTACCCCTGGCTTTGGCTATTCCGATGCCATTTATCAGTATGCAGTAAAGTAAAATACAACATAAAACGGTTATAAGTGGCATAATAAAGATGAGTAATGCTGTTGTTTTACCTGCATCTTGCTTGAAGTTTAATGTATTAAAACATCATGGATCATGCATTCAGAAAAGGAGGGAGTAGCAGCTATCCCCTCCATTATTATTTCTTCCCCCTACTGACTGGTGTATGACATGTTTTTTGTTGCTCATTTAACATTCGATGTTACCGTTGTGATCTTTCAGGTCATTGGAATTGACTTGCTGTCACAATCTCTATTGCCGGCCATTGTAGAACTTGCGGAGGATAGGCACTGGAGGGTTCGGCTTGCAATAATTGAGTACATCCCTCTATTGGCCAGTCAACTAGGTGTTGGGTTTTTTGATGACAAGCTGGGTGCACTTTGCATGCAGTGGTTGGAAGATAAGGTATATGCTGCTCTGATTACTAAATGGCATTTTTGATTCGAGTTAATTTTTCCCCTACAAAGCTTAGGCTATTTATGGATTCCAATATAAGTGTTGCCAGCAAAATTGAAGCCAAGTTAGCAAAAGATTGTATTACGATTCTATGGCACATGAGTCAATATGGCTAATGATGTGTGACAACTTTGGCAAAAACTAAACACACACCGATTAAACTGTGGTCTTGTAAGGATAGTTTTGGCAACAGACCCTTGGTTTATGTGGAAAACCAAAGAAGTAGGCTGATGCGATTTTGGCATCACCTCAATATTTTTCTTCCAGCAGATAGGAACCCAAAAGCTGGCAACTTTCAAGTAAAATATCTTCCCCTCTTATTTACCAGGAGTCCAGGACTTGAATAAACTCCATGTTAAGCTTTAGTGAAGAAACCTGACTTGCTTCTTATCTTGCGTCACATATATCCTCATCTTTAGTTGGCCATGTTTCTATGGTTAAGGTTGATACATAATAATAAACCAAAGGCTGCTAGTGACCTTAAATGTCAATGGTTAACCAGAGTTTGAATTTCAGGTTTTCTCCATCAGAGAAGCTGCTGCGAACAACTTGAAACGCTTGGCAGAGGAGTTTGGTCCAGAGTGGGCAATGCAACATATAATTCCTCAGGTTTGTTATGTTCTGTATATTACTAGGCATTATTTTTCTTGCATGTAGTAAAGCTAGTGCACTGCAAGCAGGTTTCTGGTTGTGGGGTTTCTGTTTAAGCCTGAACTTCAAACTCCTTTGTTTTAATTATGCCATGTTTTCGACAGTCTGGAAAATATTTACTCTTGAGTAAATTGCACCCAGTCTTCAAACGTGCACACTTTGGTCAACTATAGGGATGTAAATGGTCTGTTCAGCGGCGCCACATAGTACCGTTTACTGACCTTGGTAGTTCATTTTTTCGAGAAAAGCCGAACTTGTTTGAACTGTTAGCCCAATGAGCAGGATTAAACGGGATTACACGGTACGCCGTTTACATCCCTAGTCAACTAGGTACAACAACTCGTAAATTGTCCATCCACAAGTGAGAACTTGTATAACTACTTCATTTTGGTCTCCCAAGCATGGTGTAACCTGGGGACTTGGCATTTTGAGCTGACAAGAGGCCCAGATGTCATAAGGAACCCTACAATGGAGATTGCGTATCTGCATTGGAGATGCTGTAGTGGGTGGCCTTTAGATACTGTGTAGCATCACCACAAGGGTGCGCAGGACCCTGGTCTCAACATTGGGGATGGGGTTGATGCAACACATATGTAAACTGTTGGCTGTGTAGCAATAGGTAGTACTAGGTGATATGTAAACTGGTCAGTGAGCTCAGTCAGATAAAGAGAAATTTAATTGTAAAAGTTGTCCTCTAGCCATGTCAGCATGTGTGTACCTTCCACTACTATCGAACTTAATTAACATTTAGCAGGTCATATCATGTGTGAATTTCTTCCAGCTATCAACCAACATAGCTCTAGGAATTGCACTTCCACAGCTGGTTGCATCAAGCATCATAGCTTAATATAAGTCCGTAACCCTCCACCGTGGTCCAACATGCTCACATAGGGGTGGGAGGTACATAATGAAACAGTTAGTGTAGCAATAGAGATCTCTCTGTTCTTACAATTCTCTATTGCTTGAACCTCTTGAACCCATTTGTGCCATATCTGCTAGGCCTGACTGTTTATATGTTCCATTTTGTAGGTATTGGAGAAGATAAACAACCCACATTATCTGTACCGCATGACCATCCTGCTAGCTATCTCATTGCTCGCGCCTGTCATGGGTGCAGAAATAACATGTCAAAAGCTGCTCCCTGTCGTAATTAATTCGTCGAAGGATAGGTGAGTGGTAAATAACAAATCAACAAAACTCTTTATCTTTTAAGGCATTTTCACCGACACATTTCTGATTTTTCAGAGTGCCAAACATCAAGTTCAATGTTGCAAAAGTTCTACAGTCGCTTGTACCGATCCTTGATCAATCTGTGAGTTCCTGAGTTTCTTCCGCAGTCTCCCTTGTTAGTATAGTTCAGTCCAATTATGGGTTATTGGGGACTATCATGAATACTAACTTTGCAGGTCGTTGAGAAGACTGTGAAACCATGCCTTGTCGAGCTCAGCGAGGACCCTGATGTGGATGTAAGATACTTTGCAAACCAGGCCCTTCAGGCATGCGATCAAATCATGATGTCAAGCTAGCAAGCCACCGCCGAGTATTTAGAAGAATTCTTCTTAGTCCAGCTTTGGAGTACATGTATTTTACTCTCTAGGGGGGTGAGTTCCTTATAGCCCCAGTAACTGACATATGCTTGGATGGTGCCGCTCCCATTTTGTTATTATTGTTGTAATTGAGCAAGACAACATCACGTGTGTTTTACATCGTAGTTTGAATCTGGTTCCTGTCATTTTTTGTGATGTGCCTGCTGTTATCTTTACTATTAAATGGGAGTTCAACGTACGTACGTCCTGTGCTATTTCGTCTGCCGGATCTCCATCCCGGGATCGCACAAATATGGGCCGAGCCCATCCAAACGTCACCAACCCTCACCCCGCTTGCACGTCTTTACTCGAGCGAACAAAGTCAGGCCTCGACCTACTCCCTGGCGGCGGCATCGCAGGGCCGATGTGAGTTTGACGGCTCCGGCCGCGGCGTCGGAGAGGAGAGGAGGATTTCATGACGACGAGGATGCCATGGCCGTAGATTTGACAGTACCGAAAGCCAGCCGCAGATTTGACAGTACCGAAAGCCAGAAAGCCACGACGACGAGGACTACTCCAGAGTCCAGACCCTGAGAGACGCGTGACCTCTACATGCCCTGCAAGGCTGCAACCCGCCGGAAGTGCCTGCCTTGGTTGTCACCGATCGAAAAGTTTGCACCATATTTAGATGGCTAAATTGGTGTTCTTCTCTAACTTTCTCTTTCTCCTCTATGAAGGAAACGTTGAATGCAAAGTATAATCGTTCAGGAGCATACATTCTTGGTTTGTGTTTGGAGGGTCGTACACTGGAGCACTCGGTGCTTGGTTCAGATTGAAATTTTCTCACTTGACATGTGGAAGTCTTGCAAGTTCAGGAGTTGTTCTTGTTGTTTACAACTTTACTGACTTCAACAAACAGGTTAGTCCTGGTGTAGATGATGGTTTATGTGATAAAGTTACAACTTCTGGCCTGCACCTGAAGATCTACCTTTATTTATAATTTACATGTCTGAAATTGTGGAGTCAGCTGATCCAGAATGCAAACAGGCGCTTGAAGAAATAACAAAACTTGTTGATGTACAACTTCAGTCTGGCAACAACTCAATTAAATGACAGTTTGGAGCAACAATGGTATTTTTTATCCGGCGCAAGGCTCATTTATTTTGCTTTGACAACTTATCAATTAAAAGATTTCAGTTTGCTTAGAAGTTTGCGGTCACTAACAGTCTTGGCCAAAGTATTAGTTGTTTTATTATGTACTCCCTACATTCCAATTTAGATGACTTACATTTATTTTAAAATGGATAAATGGAATTCATCTAATTAGAACAGAGGGAGTAGAAGGACACAATTTTATAAAGTGTCCATTGCTAACTTGAGTCGTACAGTAGTTGTCATTCGAAATCATGATTTTCCATATAGACTATTGACATTTCCTGACTATGCAACTTCTTTAGAGCTCATGTCATAATCTGGTGGTCTCTGGGTTTTTTCACACAGATGCTGGAAGTATAGTAACCAGTAAAACATTTTCTATGATTTTGTAGGATTCTTATGTAGTATGCAATCCTATGACTGGTTTTTTCTATTGACCTATTAATCCTATTGAAACTCTTATATTTATTATATTTTCTTGAAACCGAATTTAAATAGAATGGTCACATATGTGGGAATTGGTTAGCTCAGTACTCTCAGCTCTCCCTATGTTATTGATGCGCTTAAAACTTTCTACAAAGTTTATAAACAGTTGTGTTTGTGCCTGTCGTCACTGCGTGTGGGACAAGCAGGATGATTCCACCTCTTTTGTTGGTTTAGCAGCCTGGGAAAAGTTTTGTTTTCCGAAAAATAGGGGAGGCCTTGGGGTAGTAAATTTGGAGATGCAAAACAAGGCACTTCTACAGCTGCTCAAGGAACTGCACAAATTTTCCTATAGAGAAAATACTCCTAGGGTGAATCGATGGAGAACTGTGAGCACCTCATTTTTCCTGTGACTTTGCTGCTACCTGCTGGAATCATGTTGGCTTTCATTTGGATCTCCCTGTTGGTGTATAACGAGCGTATCTCGCTAGCAACCACCTTCTTTGCTAAGACAGGTTTTTTTAGACCTTTGCCTCCATTGCATGGAACAACTAAAAGGAACGCAACGATCTAATCTTCAACAAAATGCCCCCATCTATGGCTATCTGGATAGTTTGTACCAAAAATGATTTGTTTTTGCATCCATACAGAACTAAACCGGCTTTTATTCAACATCTGGGTGACTGGATTTCCCTATTTTCAACAGCCTAGCATTTCCTTTTTGGGTTAGTCAGTGTTTTGACTCTAAAAAGCCATATTGTGATATAAGGAATACTTTTGCCTTTTTCTTATATTATATAAATTACACTGTAAAAAAAGAGTGTATGCATTTTTGTTTGCAGCGAAGCAATAATAATGTAAAACAGAGGAGGGGAGTGGATTGTGTAAGTGGTGACAGATTGCCAAGAGATTCCTAGGTATATTACACATGATGTTGTTTTTAGTGAAATGCATAATGAAACTTTATGTTGGTTGTCAATGTTTTCTTTCTCCAATTGTGGAGATCTGATGATTCTCATACGGCGTACTTACTATTCCGTGGTCATGATATCATTCCACCGAATGAATAAATTATATTTTGTTCAAGAGAAGATTATTAGCTCATTAGTGCAAATTTTGTATCAAAATGTGCCCCCCTTTTGATCAAATTATGATTCTGCCTTGAACACTACGTTGATCCATAGTGAAGAAATTACGTTGCTAACATATAGTCCTTTAAAAAGCCTATGATTTTATCACTTGGGATAATGTGCCAGTTCTAAATTTTACTTATATTATGTGGAACCATTATCTGTAAAATTGTCCCAGGCCTTTTGATGAAATAAAAGCTCAACAAGACGAACAGGTTGACAATGTGGGTCCTGCTAATTACCTTTTGTGATTGTACTTAATAAATCTAAGCACATTCGTAGTTGAGCAGGTCAAAACATCATATTGAGCACTTTTGATCTGTGCCTGAAATCATATTGAGCCGATCAAATTTTCCTTTGCCGCTATCTGTTATAATTGTCTTGGTGTGTGCACTACAGAGGAAGCAGATGAAAATTTTGATACCATAATCTGATCATGAAATTTTTGATGTAGATGTCCAACTTTTCTTGAATTCTGTGCATAAATGCATGCTCGTGTAGTACATCGCATGTTCTACTGCACCTTAGCTTTCAGTTGATTTTCTGCTTATCAATAGTGCATGCCATTTTGTCCTACTTTAAAGGGCGCAACATGCTATAATTGAAGTTGAGATAGGGCATAGATGTATCAATTATTTGACAACTTGTTTCGCTAATGTGATCTTAATGTAAGCATATTAAGGGTGCATCAGAGACCCTTGAAAAAGCATGAAAGGACATATTAAAGACATTTTCCATAGAAAGATGGTGGGGCAAATAGTATAAAAGTCAAGTTCATTGTGTTGATTGATCCACCAATCAAGAGATAAACAAATACATGATATAAGTAATGGCCTTGTGAATGACTATCCGATATACTATATCGTTTGATATGCTTGAAGCTTCTTCCTTTAATATTTAATCTATATGACACACACAACAAATAACAAATTATGGTTCGCATATTTGTGTTCAGGAGCTTGAAGAATGGTCAAATAGAGTACAAATACTCAGCCAAGCGGCACATTCTATATCCAATGCTTTCTTTTGTGGACATGAAGAAACAATGGGCTCCTCGGCTGGATATGGTTATGCTTTTCTTGGCTATATATCTTGTCTACAAAAGTTCAGGTAGATTCTACTTGCATGATAAAAATAGTAAAAAACAAATGCCACATTATGCTAATATGTGAGCTTTTAATTTATTGGTATATTTTCACATGAAACTCTACGAATATCCTATTGATAAAATTATATTTGTTGTCTTTCTTTCTTACCTAAATGTACGATCCCTGGGTTTCAAGGATCTTATATATTATGGGTACGAGTTATACGGGAGTTTTCTACTTGAATACATACCCATCTTATAAGTAGACCGGAATTTAGTCAACACGAAAATTCATGTTTCTATGCATGTGGTTTAATTTATAAGATTTATTAAAATAAAGTTTGGTTATATCTCATTACGGTATTATTTAGTTATATATCTTTTTGTAAACATGATTTTTTTCATGTGTAGCAACAAAAACTAGAGTGACCCGTAGCAACGCGCGGGCATTCAACTAGTTTTTATTGAATGCAAGTTTGCAACCCTTGTTTGTTGATTTTGGCTGCCTCCTTGAGTATTACAATCGTAATGTGCTATGTTTTTTTGGGTGCTTAGTTATGGGATGTATGTATTTGCCTATTAACTGGTTTCAATAGTTTGCTGATTTACCTTTTGATGTCACACAGTAGGGCTTACTTGAGGAAATAAGCATACAGACGGCAGCTAAAGCTGTCTGAGATGGGGGATGGCTCGCGTACTGGGAAGTAAAATTGAGTGGTATTTCGTTCACAACCACGAATTACTATAGTTAGTTTTCAGTCTAATGGCCATCGAAATGCTACCGCTGGAACGTTCTTATTCGAAAAGCAACACAATTAGTTGAGCATTAGCGAATTCGTTCTTAAAATATTGCCTGCCATTAATCCACAAAGGAAAAAAAAAGCTCAGATATAATCCATACGTTAGATTCCCTGCTGTTGATGGACAAAGGCAGTAAACCAGTTGGTGTCGTTGCATATTGTGCTGCGACATGGGTAGATCTAACGGAGCAGGAGGCGGACGCGGAGTGGGCCCAAACGGCCTAGGGGAGAGGGTGGCTTAGGGGTGTAAACGGATCGGATCGGATCGGATTTTGCCTTTACCATATCCTATACCATAATTTTTCATCGGATTCGGATCGGATCGGATAATGACCGGATGCGGATTCGGATGCGGATATCCGTGATGGCGGATTCAGAGACGGAAATGGAGCGGATTCGGACCGGTAACAAAATTAATCGGATAGATACGTGTACAACTAAATTTTCAAACCATACATACAAAAATAATTGTTTGATAACTTAATAACTAACAACTTGTAATTTATAGTATTTACAATGACTATTTAAGTGAGATGTTGTTCGACTAACGAACTCGACAACTTACTAGATTCAAATTATGCTATTAGACTAGACAATTCGGTAGAAAATCGGATTATTCAGATTGAAACCATCGGATAATCCTATTTAATTTTCGGATAATCCATATTTTATGCTATTTTACATACCATATCCTATACCATATCCGGGTGTCAACTTCGGAATCGGATATCCTTATCCGGCGGATTCCTTAAAACCGGATATGGATTGTTGAAAACGGTTTCGAAATCGGATATGGTGCGGAAATTATCCTATCCATTTACACCCCTAGGGTGGCTTGGAGACAGAGGACGACATAAGGTAGGAGGGCACGGCAGCGCTGAGCAAAGGGGGCGGTGTGGGAGTTGTTCCAGACTCGGAGGAGGGAATGCTCCGATTGAGCGATTGAGCGAGAGATGGCCGGTCTGGCCCTACCCTTCAGAACGTAACGGTCAATGCAAGACCCGTCCCATCATGGTCCCACCTGTCAGCATCTAACGGTCAAGGCCTTCGACATGACGACATCTCTCCGCCCAAGTGTCTAAGAGGGTTTCAAAGTAGAGCGAGGGTAAAAATGAGGAAAAAGTTAACAGCCGGAGAAAAGTGAGTGCAACTAATAAACAAGGGGCACATAAAATAGAAATCCCTATAATTTTATAGGACATCTACATAATAAGGCAGTTGTTGGAAACTGTTTGCACCATTTCGTGCCCTATAAATTACTTCCTCCATGACAGAATATAAGATGCTTTATCTATTTTATGTCGGTCTATACTTGTTTTATTGTAAGATGTATATGAATTTACATATTAAATCAAATCCAGATACGTGCAATCCGGAAAAGGGTAAAGCATTAATACAACCTCTCTCCCTTCCTTTGGACCGTTCCCACGTAGATCCTAGTTTTTTTCTTGGGCTAATCTAGATCTTGGTTGCTCTATAAAAAGTAAAACCGTAAGGCAACATTTAGCACGATGAGAGCGAGCATAAGATGACCGTTTATTTGCAAATGGTTCTTTTTTAATATAGTGGCTAGAAAAATAGCCCATGCGTTGTGGTGATTTAAAAAATATGTTACTTTAATAATGGATATTAAACCCTTGAAATGTGAAGAATTGTATCGATAAAAAATATATAATGTGGATATATTTTATGCAAAATATATTGTTACTAGTAAAATGCGCGTGCGTTGCTACGGGCAGAAAAATCATTTTTTTACAAAATAAGTATCAACACAATTCAAATTTTACTCTAAAATCGACCGGGTTGCATACACGTGCACATGCACGTATTGACTAATACATAAAAAGTATTATGCATATTAAATAAAGTTATTTCTATTTATTTTTCAAGCTGACATGATGACATGGGCAAATAATATTTCAGTGACATAAGATCATGCAATGCATTCAAGGTTTTAACTTTTTATCTTTGTGTAGAAAATATTACGGTGTCACAAGAAATGGCATTAACCCATCCTCTATAGTTCTAGGAAACAATTTTTTTGTAACTTTTGCTTTGGTACAGCTGCTGCTCCATATACAAATCTGCAATTGCGGCTTAATGCAGCTCACAATGTAATTCATTCACCGCGTCAACAAAAATTATTTATCCCTCCAACAGTAAAAGTGGACACAAATAATGCGTAACCCTTTTTTTCAAAGAACGTCTGGTATAATCATTTGCACATTACACAAAAATCTGTAATTTGCAGGTTTCACATACAATTTAGCCTGCTGCTTCGCTGTCATATATGATTAACCTCGACTATTTCTACAAGCTGCAGCATCATGGTGGCGCTCGACATGAGGCTGAACGACCGTCTTCGCGAGCCTGCCCGCATGCTCATGGCTGGAGATTCTCGCCACGATCAGGGAGATGCACGCCTAGGACGAAGATGATCGACTACATCACGTTTATAGCAAGTGCTGAAGAAAAAAATGCCAGGACATAAAAGGAAAATATGAGAAAAAAGGTAAGTTAGCAGCCTAGAAAATTATAACTGTAAGAAAAACATAAGGGAAAAAATGCAGAACATCAGTATCATCTATGCAAGGTAGTTGCTTCCTACACCAAACTGGCTTGTCTGATCGATTGTTTCTAGAAACAGGAAATAAAATCAATGCAACACAACAGGGATGTATTGACAGGCATAAAAGTTCAAAGATGCACTCAACAAGTTTGATTAATATAGAGCATCCCAAATTATAATGTGGATGATTACACACTCACAATGTAGAAAACGATAAGTCAACTTCTCATTAATTAAATTACAAAGAGTTGAACAAATTCAGATGCAATCAGAGGGTAGAATCAGGTGTAAGCATAGAGCTAAGCCATCAACGGTCATTGGCAGAGCATGACCATAATCCACCAGCGGTACACATGAATTACTCGTACATCTCTAAAAATGCAAAAGTGGAATCAGAACCTGCTGCACAGGAGAGGGCACGATTATGGGAAAATTAGAAGTTGATTCATCGTCAAATAAATAAGGCAACTACATCTAAACCGTTTCCTTCTTGAGAAAATAATGTGAATATCTAAATTGATTGTTTGTAGCATTTATTAACCTATGGAAGAAAAACCCGTTCTAAAAAAGAAGATGTTACAGCTCTCCCAGCCTTTCTTGATGATGCACACAACCCAACAAAAATATGAGCATTGGGTTGTCATATTTTAAAGAACAACAAATGCAGATCGACAGGGAGAAATCTCAGCGCTTTTATTTCCACGAGCATAAAGCTAATGTGATGATCTTTCAGTGCCAACTATAGCAAAGAATCTGGGAATTAAAATCTCACATAAAAATGTGCATTTCTTGGTTTACCTTTTCTTAATTTCTGATGGCATGGTTAAGAAAGTCATATCTAGGTTAATGGATTCCTTTGCACTTGTCTGAAGAAAAATCATTCCTAATGATTATGCAAGAACCTACAATTAATCATAGGTTTGTATCAGGAAGAACAAATAAGCATGCTGGTTTCTCAAGAACAGATAAGCATGCAGGTTTCTCAAGAGTTGAACAAATGCAGATGTAAGCAAAGGGTAGAATCAGGTGTAAGCATAGAGCTAAGTAGTCAGCAGTCATTGGCAAAGCACGACCATAATCCACCAATACTACACATGAAATACTCGTGCATCTCTAAAATATTCAAAAGTGGATTGAGAATCTGCTACACAAGCAATGACACGATTATGGGAAAAGTTAGAAGCTGATTCATCATCAAATGAATAAGGCAAGTACATCCATATGATACGATCACATGGTCTAGTCAGGGAGATTTGCCACAATGGGAATGACTGATTAACTATAACAAGAAATGACTCATTTAATATAAAGACATACCACTCCATTTTACCGATCATAATCTGATTAACCTCTAGATCTTACATTATGCTTTAAACATCACAAGAGTTAATAGTTCAGCAGTCGCAAGAGTTAATAGTATCAAATTGCACGTGATGGCAATTTTGAACAAAACGAAAAAGATAAACCATTTCAGGTAACTTATAAAAAATCTTCCCAGTTAAATTAAATGAGCTCTATAGAACAGGATAGCGCATCATATCATCATTACAATTATGAAAAAACAGTTTGGCTGAAATATGTAAACTGTTGTTCCCGACAAAATACAGATAATATATGTAAACTGTTGCAGATGGATTCATGAAACCACACAAACACATCAGACAGGCCATCAGCCTTGCTACATACATATAGCAAAAAGGAGCTATGAAAGAGGCACGAACCTGTATATTGCAAGGAATGCTACTTGCTCATGTATGGTTCCCACGACTTACTCGACCTAAGGACTTGTTGCTGCTCTTGTGTAGGTTCAGCACAACAATCCAGCCTGGATATTCAGTGCACATGAATTGGTATATAACCAACAATATTATTGAGCGACCAAAAAATGATAAGACAATTACTCGAAAACGGTTTCCTCTTTGCAGGTATAACATCCTATAATCATCTACATAATCAGTGTGCTGGATGATTTAAGATAACAAAAAATTAACACAAAGAGACAGTATACAGGGCATACCAGACCACAACAAGAGAGCAAACTACCTCGACCTGATGCTTTCTCACATCACCTTCCCTTTCCTCATGATGTACTTGACGCGGTGGCCGTCGAGCAGGCCAGTGGCGAGCATGGATGAAGAACTCCACCTCATGCTCCTCCTTAATTGTGGATTGTGCTCGGTGTTAGCGGGCAGAGTCGCGAGCAAGGCTAGCACGGGCAGATCCGGCGTGGTGGCGGCGAGATCCAGGGCGTGCGGGTGGATCCGGCGTGGTGGCGGAGGATCCGGGATCCGGGACGTGCGGGCGGATCCGCCCCAATGCCGCCAGGCTTCTTTTCATGGCCATGGCTCGGACAGCTCCGGCGGGCCGCCATCCTAACGGGGCGACGGCGGGTGAGGAGTCCTGGTGCGAGTACGGATCGTAGGTGCGAGTGCGAGCGGAGAAGAGGAAAAACTGTTCAGGATAAGTGAGGGATCGCGGGTTGTTTTCTAGATTCTTCAGGGTTTTTTTCGCAAAACAACCACGACGTATGACTATAGCTGGCCATCGGGCCGGCCCGGCACGGCACGGCACGCGCCGCCTGAGGCACGGCACGTTAGCGGCCCGGCACGCCAGGCCCGTTAGCCTAACGGGCCGTGCTCGGGCCGGCCCGCGTGCCTGCGCGCGGCCTCAGGCACGGCACGGCCGGCACGTTATGGGCCCGGCGGCCCGGCACGGCCCGGCCGGCACGGTAGGCACGTTTTTTTTAATTTAAGCTGTTTTTTATCCTGTTTCATGTTTTTTTCTCTTTTATGATGTTTTATATTGGTTTATGATGTTTTATGTTGTTTTATGATGTTTTATCTTTCTTATAGTAAAAAAACACAAGACATAGTTTGATATGATCATAATAATTTTATTTAGCTAGCAAGCCGCCTCATTAAAACCTTCCAGTCCCCTCGGGTACCCTGGTAAGGAAAGAGTGCGTCTGAAACTTGCTGCTCTCCTACTTAATTGTTCATATTACAGACCGAGTTCAAATTACAAAAATAGAAATAAAATTACAAAGAGGAAAAAACTATTCTTCTTCATTGTCCTGGATATGAAAGTTCTCCATCGCAGCCAATAACTCGGGGTCCTCCGGCATGTGTTGGGATCTCCGCTTCGCCCGCTCGCGATCTTTCACCGTCATTAAACTCTTCACCATTGAAGGGTGGAGACTTGCTCTTCTTGGCTCTAGTACTCTTCCACTTAGACTAAATGTTCCCTCCGACGATGTGGTTGATACGGGGACAGTTAACACATCTCGTGCAAGTATGGAAAGCACTGGATATGTACTTTTGTGTTCATACCACCATTGCAAGATGTTGAATTCTTCTTCTTCGTCGTCGGGAAGCACCTGGTCAGTGAGGTAAACACCCAACTCGCTGCGTCGAGGAGCAGTGGCGGTGCTTGAACTTGAGCTGGAGCTGCCGCTAAAGAGTTTGAAGATTGTTTTCTTCTTTCCGGGTTGTGTAGCTGCTGGAGGACGAGGCGGACGAACTGTCGCTGCATACTTATTCTCGTACTTCAAGTAAAGATCAGTGAGTTTGCCCTTAACATTGTATAAATAAGTTGCATAGTCTACCTCTAAGGTGGCTGTTAATAAAGAAAGAGCATATCCTAATCCCTCAAGTTTAGCCCTTGGGTCCAAAATGAATGCAAATGCATACAAATCAGGGATTTCTTTCCAATATTTTAAAAACTTTTCTTTCATTTTTTTAACAGCATCTCTTAAAATTTCATCATGTTCATACTCCTTCAAGTGATTAGCAATCAATACAATCTGATGCACTATCAGAGGAGATGTGGGATAATAAACCCCTGATAAAATGTTAGTTGCATCGTAAAGGACTTCTAGAAACTCCATTATCATTTGTGCCATAACCCAGTCCTGATCCGTGATATAGATTGCTCCACCGCTATTTGAATTAACAAACATGGTAAATTGTTCTTTATCACGGATCAGATCTCTAATCATTATGTACGTGGAGTTCCATCTAATATCCATATCAACATTGTAGACATGATGTGCATTTGAAGCCGCCTCACACCACCGCTTATACTCAGCTAGCCGTGGATTAGAAATACTCAGATAAGTTATGCCACTTCTTATTTTCTCAATGGGTGCTTTCATTAGCTTTAAAGCACTTTTAGCAATAAGATTAATAATATGGCATGCACAACGTTGATGGAAAAGGTATGGTGCAGAATAAGCCGAAAGTTTGGGAATAAGATCAGTCATTGCCCTAGCATTGTTTGAAGCATTATCTAAAGTTATTGCAAACACCTTAGACTCGAGGCCAAATTCTTCCACGACTTGCAAGATTTTGGCGGCTATGGAGGGACCAGTATGGCTAACATCAATTAATTCAAATCCAAGCAAAGCTTTTTTAAGTTCCCAAGTATTACTGTCCACATAATGAGCAACAACACTTAGATAATCTTGCTTAGCTCTACCACTCCAGATATCAGATGTTAATGAAACTGAAAATACACACTTTGTAAATTCATCTTTTAGATCATTAGCTAGTTCTTTAGCCAGTTTTTTCATATCCCTAGATGTAGTTTGCCTAGAAACAGGTTCATAGCGTGGATTGTGACAAGTTCTAATCCAATCAACAACAGCGGGATACGCCCCAAATCCAAGCGGTAAATCATGCGCAGCTATCACACCACATAGACCTCGACGAGATATGTCAGCATTATAGTTCCAGTTCATTACCTGCCCGTCGGGTTGGAAGGGAAGGTCGCCTTGTCTTCTCGCCATCTCCTCGGCCTGCAACCTCCGGTGTGTCTTCACATGCCGCTCCAAGTGGCCGGTTCCCATGGAGGAGTTGCCGGTGAGGATCTTGTCGCAACCCGCCCACTTGCACACCGCGTCCCATTGCTTGGTGCCATCCTCGAGAATCGTTACACGATCCTCGAAATGGCCCTCCAACCACACCCAGGAGCTTCGCCTCCGCCTCTTCGTGCCGGTGGAGGTGCTTGAACTACCGCCAGAACTACCACTAGAAGGTATCGAATGAGATGGTGGCTGAGTATAGGTGGGGGTGGGGTGGGGTGGGGTGGGGCTTATGATGTTGAAATCATCCACTTGAAGACCGAATTGGTCCATTGTGAAGTCGATCATCGGCTCGGGGTGATGCCCCCGGGGGTTTGGGTTGAACGGCGGGGGAGGGGGAGGGTCCATGGGATAAGAAGTGTGAGAATGTATGGTGAGAAGTGTGGGTTGAGTTGAGTGTGCTGAATGTAGGGATGTGAGGCCCTTTTTATAGCAAAAAATAGAGCTGTTTGAAATTCAAATTTTGAAAAACGAATAAAAAATAATTTCCCGTGCCTAACGGGCCGTCACCGGGCTTAACGGGCCATCGTGCCGCGCGCGGCGTGCCGGTAGCGTGCCGGCACGGCACGCCAGGCACACGCCGGCCCGACAACGGCCCGGCGACCACGCTCCCCGCCGGCGTCCCGCGTGCCGCCCGCGTGCCCGCGTGCCCGCGTGCCCGCGCCGCGCCGCCACCCCCCGCTCCCCGCCGGCGTCCCGCGTGCCGCCCGCGTGCCCGCGTGCCCGCGCCGCGTCGCCACCCCCCGCTCCCCGCCGCCGGGCCGTGCCGTGCCGCCGGGCCGTGCCGTGCCTGGCGGGCCACGGGCCGGCACGAAAGCAACCGTGCCGTGCCGGGCCGGCCCGCGTGCCTTGCCTGCGAGTTCGGCACGGGCCCGTGGCGTGCCGGGCCGAGGCACGGCACGATTACAGCCGGGCCGGGCCGTGCTCGTGCCGGGCCGCAAAACGCGTGCCTCGGGCCGGCCCGACAAGCACGGCCCGTTTGGCCAGCTTTACGTATGACCGGAATCACCAAGCAATATTATATAGTTCAGGATAAGTGAGGGATCGCGGGTTGTTTTCTAGATTCTTCAGGGGGTTTTCGCAAAACAACCACGACGTACGACCGGAATCACCAAGCAATATTATATAATATAATATATATATATATATATATATATATATATATAGAGATAGAGATAGAGATAGAGATTAGTGGGATGACAACAATTAGTTGGCATAGTAATGGATGATGGATAGTTATAGAAAATTATAATTTGTTTTATAGAAAATTATAAATGACAACCGGAGTACTAAACCCGATGGCGGTATCTCCCGGCCCAGCCCACTAGCGGCGCCGGCAGCCGCACCACGCCCTAACCCTAGCGCCGAGGCGCCCCCATCTCGTTCTCCGGCGCCCTGCTTGGCTGCTTCCCACCCGCCCGTTCCCAACTCCACTCCACCCAAGCTCTCCCTCCCCTTCCATGGATCGAGAACGCTCCTCCCGCCGCGACCGCGACCGCGACGATGACCGCCACGCCACCCGCGACCGCGACGAGGACCGCCACCGACGCCGCCGGCACGACAGCGACGGCCACCACCAAAAGCGCGACGCCGAGGACGACCGCCGCCGCCGTCGCGGTGGTGACAACGAGGAAGACCGCCGCCGCGCGCGCCGGCACCGCTCGCGCTCCCCGTCCGATTCCCCGCCACCCGCGAAGCGCGATCGGTCTTCGAGCCGCGCGCCTCGGGATTCCGTCGAGCGCCGCGACTCGGCCGACCGCGAGCAGCTGCTGCCGTCGTCACGGAAGCGGAAGGACCACCACGAGAGCGTGGGCGGCCGCCGCGACGGCGACGGCGACGAGCCCGAGCGGGAGTCTGGGAAGCGAGCCAGGGCCGCGGTGGATCCGTCCCCGCGGAAGGAGGAGAGGCCGAGGAGAGAGCGCCGGAGGTTTGATGACGGCGATGAGAATGGTGATCAGAAGAGGGGTAGGGACAGTTCGTCCCATGAGCAGAAGAAGGTAGAATCGGGTGCTAATGGAGATTCGCATTCGCACAGCGGTGCGGCGCCTAATGTAAGTGTCCTGTACTGCTCTCGTAATATTGTGCTCTGTTATTTATGTTCCCAAAAATTTGGGCAAGTGATGTGATTCGTAATGTGCTTGAGTACTCAGTTATCCTACTAGTTTCTGGTTAGAAAACCTTAAGAAGGGATGTTGTTCCATGTGTGTAGCTCATAGTGTTCATTGCTGGTGCATATGATATGTATATAGGACTATAATATACATATGAGGGTAAGCCGAATTAAATACTTTTTCTTTGGAGGAAATTTGGTCTGCACTTCTTGTTTTCTCTTTGGACTGTCATTCTTAGGTTCACTTGCCTGTTGGATCCTTTTGTGTGCTGATTTTGCACTTATATTTTGTAGGTTGGTGCTCAGCAGCCGCTTAATTCTGCACCTGCTGTTGCGGTGCCATCTGCTGATCCTGTTGCTTCAAAGGTATCTTCGATTACTACCACCAATGAAAATGGGGGAGTTAGTATTAGATCTGATGAAGTTACTGGAAAATCTAGTACAGATGGAACTGCAAATTCATCCGCTGGCAGAAGTAGTAACTTAAGTCTTGATGCTTTAGCCAAAGCTAAAAAAGCTTTGCAACTGAAGAAGGAACTATCAGAAAAACTCAAGAGGTTACCTGCGGTAAGAAATTAGAGGCTATTGATTGTTCTTTGCTTCAGTGTTCATGTTATACTTTTGTAACCATTCTAAGCTCATGCTTTCCCATACAGCTTAATAATAAACTTGGTACTGCCATCGCTGATGCACAAACTCCTAAGAAAGAAACACAGCGCGTTTCTGGCTCGAGTGCTTCTGCAGTTCTTGCTACCACAGCTTCTGAACTGCCTGCTAGTATTATCTCTGGGATGCCAGCAGCTGCAGGCGCAGTTGGTATTTCAGGCCTTACCAACATTCCCAATTTGGACGCTGTGAAGCGAGCACAAGAGCTTGCTGCTAAGATGGGATTTCGCCCGGATCCACAGTTTGGGCCTCATATAAACATGTTCCCTGGTACATCCAGTGAATTAACTGTTTCTCAAAGACCTGTCAAGGCTCCTGTTCTCCGTCTTGATGCTCAAGGTAGGGAAATTGACGAGCAGGGGAATGTTATCAGTATGACCAAGCCAAGCAGTCTGAGTACTCTGAAGGTAAAACTTCGGTAACTTCACATTATATTTTAATATGAAGTATACTTCCGTACATTGACCTTCTACTTTTGGTTCAATCTTTGGTAGGTCAACATTAACAAGCAGAAGAAAGATGCATTCCAGATTATCAAACCAGACTTGGAGTCACTTGCGAGATCTACTGTTCATTTTGATGAAAGGATGGGCATCAACCCAACGAAGCTCCTTCGTCCTAAAAGGCCAGGATTCCTGTTTGTTGAGGAAGGCAAACTTACGAGGCAGGCTGAATCGCAGAGGATTAAGGTCTGTAAGCCTTAACCTTTTGGAATATGTTGCAGTCGTGTTTTAGTTTATTTCATCTTTGGTATCTGAACTTAATAATTTGATTATACAGAATCAATTTGGCGAAGCACAAGCTAAAGAGCTTAAAGTAAAGCAAGCTCAGCTTGCTAAGGCAAAGGGTGAAGTAGACATGAATCCAAACCTAATTGAAATTGCTCCTGGTGGAAGACCTCCAAAGCAAAAGCAGAAGGAAGAGATTCCTGACATTGAGCCATGGTTTGCTGCTACCTCACTTTCTTGATTCGTTCTAGGCCCACTTTATCGGCCTATAGCTATTAATGCCTATTCTATTTCTTTACAGGGACTCAAAGATTTTAACCTCTGCCACATATGAGGACATCTCCTTGGAAAAGCTTAATATGGATAGGATCACAATCTATGTAGAACATCCAGAGCCATTGGAACCTCCAGCTGAGCCTGCACCACCACCACCCCAGCCACTTAAGCTGACTAAGAAGGAGCAGAAGAAGCTCAGGACACAGAGGCGCCTCGCAAAGGAAAAAGATAGGCAAGAAATGATTAGGCAAGGCCTCTTGGAGCCACCAAAGCCCAAGGTCAAGATGAGCAACCTTATGAAAGTACTGGGCGCAGAGGCTACACAGGACCCAACACGTATGGAGATGGAAATACGAACAGCTGCTGCAGAGCGTGAGCAGGCTCACGTTGACCGCAACATTGCCCGCAAACTAACACCATCAGAGCGCCGTCTGAAGAAAGAGAGAAAGCTTTTTGATGATCCAGACACAGTAGACTGGATTGTTTGTGTTTACAGAATCAGAGATCTGTCGCACCCTCAGACACGCTTTAAAGTGGATGTGAATGCTCAAGAGAACAGGCTGACTGGTGCTGCAGTTATCGCAGATGGTATAAGTGTTGTGGTTGTGGAAGGAGGGAAGAAGTCAATCAAAAGGTACAATAAGCTGATGCTGAACCGGATTGACTGGGCTGCTGCAGTTGGTGGCGAGGATGACGCTGAGGACGAACCGGACAAGCCCGTGAATAGCTGTGTATTAGTATGGCAAGGTAGTGTGGCAAAGCCCACCTTTAGCAAGTTTGGTGTGCATCAGTGTCGGAGTGAGGCTGCTGCCAAGAAGGTGTTTGCAGATGCTTCTGTTCCACACTACTGGGACCTGGCTGCCAACTTTTCGGAGGACTCCTCTTGAGCTCACTTCTGTTCAGGGCATTGAGAGTAATTGTTGTGGATTGCTCTGCTATTCACATTCGGCTTCTGAGACTGCTGCACGCACAAAAGCCTGCTTCACTTTGTATTGTCACGAATATGTCATTTTCATACTGTTGATATGCTTGTTCTGAAATCTGCTTAAATGATCTAAACACTGAACGCATGGAAGAGTTGTTGGATTTTTGTTGTATATGCTTTCAGATACATCCACCCCGTCTTAATCAGTTTTTAGAGCTCTGGTTGTGTAGTCCTTGAATACATTTATCAGAATCACATTTCTGGAGTTGTGGCCGATTCTAGTTTGAATAAGTGTCTACACTAGTACGAGTCCAATTTAAACTTTTCGGTTCATTGAAATTCATGCCTGTACAGTCTTCAGAGTTACCACATTTGATTGCATATGTGTTCCTACGTTACATTTTGTTTTAAGATTTTGCTCTTGTTTTTGCTGTTAGAAATGGATATGTATTTTTGGACAGTAATGTATTTATTAATTATTTGGCGTGCTTATTCCTCAATTTTGCAGAGAGAACCAGCTAAGTTGTCAAAAACTAAAAAAACAGAACGACTTTTCTTTCACAATATCTTTCTGTGCACCGCAAGACATATATTTATGAATTATTTGTTGTGTGTAATCCTCAGTTTTATAGCGAGACAGCCAACTAAGTTGTCAAACACTAAAATTTAGAACATCGACTTTTCTTCTACAACACCCTTTCCTATTCAGCAGCATAGCCAGCCTAAATAGACACATCCTTAGCTTAGTGTTTTCTGAGAACTCAAATTAGCAAGAACTGTCATACGATTGCATTGCATTAGTCAGTTACTTTTATACCCTAGTTATCTTTGTATGTCTCAAGAAATCCAGTTATTTTTGATAATGCATGGTGCCTAATTGTGTGGATTGTTGCCGATCCAGGCTGAAACTATAGAGCAGGCTGAAGACTGAACTGCATTACCTTCTTATCTTATAGAGCTAATGGCTTCTATGCCACTGACAAATTCATCAATGTCTCATTTGCCATCCAACAAAGTTTCAGTTCTCATATACCAAACACAAACGAATTCTATTGCTTATCTGCCACTCGCAGCTCTTCTAGCATTACCTCAATCTAATAAGAGACTAAAATGACCGTCCTACCCTCAGTGAAAAATAAGTAACAGTTATAAAACCAAAAAATTGACAACATTTTACCTCTACTTTTCAGCAGAACACACGTGCCAATATAAAAGAATTTAAGCATATGTATGTATTCAACGGTAGATAACACACACATCATTTTGCCTCTGTGTTGTGCTAGTACCCTCAATCATCTGCCATCTGAATGTAGAATCTACATTGATTTTAGTTCTAGTACCACAAACCTTCACCTCTACCATATAAATACAGGATTGGATCATCGTGTGGACGATGGAACCATGTAAAAAATGCATTCTCCTGTCCAAAATTGCAACGAAAAGAAAGAGAATCTGAGAATTACCTAGCAAAAATTGTAGATAGAGAGGTGGAATATTTTGAAATATTGTCAGGTGTGTTTCTTCTTTTTGTTTCCTTTTTTCTTCTAAAAACCCGAGGGCAAGATTGGAATATTATGGTTGACCGGCAAGAAAAAGGTGACATGCTAACGATTGACTAACTTCAATGGTATGCAAGCACTAAAATTCATTTGTGGCTGGTATATTAGCACTAGAGCTTTGTTCGGTGGCAAATAAGCCATTGCCACGATTGTCAATGGTATAAAAGCAATTTTCTCTATCTTATAACATATAAGGACATCTCCAGTCGTTGCGCCCCCACAGGACCAAAACGCCGAACTTTTGCGCCCGCCGCGGCGCGAAACGGCGTGAATCGGGACTAGTAGTGTCTAGCCCAAGTTTCGGCCCATGGGATTAAAAAAACGCCGAGCAGGAAAGAGGCGAAATTTCATTCAAAGCCAGGCGATTTCATTTAAATTTTATTCAAACTCGCCGATTACAGAGATTTAGACATAAAAGTGAGCTAAAAACTACTGGAACATGCTGAGGCTGGCGGCGATCGCCCCACCCGCTCGGGCCTTCGCCGGCGTCGCGGTACCACCTGCTCTGCTGCAGGGTCCGCTGCGGCTCCTCTTCGGGGTCGAGGATCACGTAGGGGACCGGCGGAGGGGGAGGGATGCGGCGGCGGGCGGCGGCGCGAGCGCGGTTCGCCTCCACCTCGGCGAGGATCTGGCGCTGGCGCTCCATCTCTTGCTCCGTGTATTCGCCGAGGCTCCATTCCTCGACGAACGCCGGGTCCGCCGGCTGCACGGTGTTGAAGGAGGCTTCTTGGGCCTCCTTCAGGCCGAGCCACTCCTCCTCCTGCTCCTCCTCCGGCTCCGACTCGCGCTTCGCCTTGACGCGTCGCGGGGGAGATGTCGGCTGGCGCGCGGTGGTGCGGGGTTCGCCGATGCGGAGGGCGTCGCTGTGAGGCGCAGGACGCCCGGAGTTCAGGAGGGGAGGTGTGAGGGAGGCGTAGCGCGTCCCCGCCAACGGAGGAGAGAGGGACGCGTACCTTGTACCCACCATCGTCGGTGCGGTCGTGGCACAGGAGAGGAGGAGGTGGATGAGCCCGCGCCCATCCGGCGATGGCGTCAGCGGGGCTGTAGGCCATGGCGGCTAGGTCGCGGTGGTGGAGGAGAGGTGAGAGGTGTGAGGCAGAAGCGGCGAGAGAGGAATGACGATGGGCGGCGAGGCTCGGGGGATTTTATAGCGCCGCGCGGCCAGACGAAGGGACGGAGCGGTGGGTGGCCATTACTGTGCGCCTCGTGAACGCGCCACACCATTAACTCCGACATCCTTTGACTGGGGGAGCTCACTGGTCACCCGCCCGCCACACCATTTTACTCCGGCAACCTTTGACCGACGCGGGAGCCGAGAAGACGAGCACGGGCGGTTTCTGTTGATACCATTTTCTCCCGCGTCGTTGACAGCGCTGGCCCGCGTCACGTTTCGCGCCATTTCGCCCTCCGGGCCGAACCCAGTGGGCTGGGTTCCCAGACGCCGGCGCTATTTTCCGCCGAAACGACGCTAACTGGGTTCGGGGGGGGGGGGGGGGGGGGGGGCGGCTGGTGGAAAAACGGCGTTTTTTTTTGCTTCCGCCGATGCCAAAAAGACCTTCTGGGGGGCGCTGGGGGGGAGTGGAGATGCCCTAAGATCGATAACCATCATTTATTCTAGATAGAGTCATTACTTATCTCCATATTATTAATGATTGCACATCAGAGAAACAATAACTATTACGTCTTCAGGTGCTCATAACTGATTGATAAAACAATCATGAACTATCAAACATACAATCTATCTACAGGACTACACCAGACAATCTATCAGCTGAAATCGAATGTGTTCGGACCATTAGATTCAGTTAAAGAAGGTAAAGACAAAAGTTAACTTCCTACTGAACATATACTAAACATATTTCTTTTTTTTTTAAGGGAAAAACATATTTCTTTTGGCTGAAGAGAAATGTATGCAACTGGACGATTCATGTTTTTCGCCGTGGCGTGTATAAAATTCCATGGCACACCTGATAAGTACAAAGATCGACAGCCAGATCATTTTGTAGGCACAGTCGTGGCTCACCTCTACGTCATGGTGCTCATAACAAACTCGTAAAACACAGATGAGCTGTTAAACAGAGACTACACGTGATGAAGGATGCTGTCCATCAACAGAAATCTAAGTGCCCCGAGCACATTGCAATGATTGATTCGATACTGTAGATTGACAATTAGCACAGCGTGGCATGTGAGATCACTAGAAAAACGAAACGAGTAGCCAGAACCCGCATAAAGAAGAAGCAGCATCCAGTGACCACACGATGAACGCCAAGCCGATCGAAAGCACGAAGTGACCGCATGGCAATCGCCACTCGCCAGTATACCCTGCAGAAGTTCATATCCGTCGTGAAGAAGATGGCCACACTGGCGGAGGCAGAGGCTCCCGAGAAAACGAGAACTGCCATGATCTGCAATGAATGGACAATTGCTGTAATCACTCAGACAGACCTTGCTAGTTCAACATTCCAAAAACCGCTCGAGTCAAAAAATAATTTTGCAGAATATTTGAATTGTGCTTGTCCGGACCTCACGGCCCTGTCGCTCCTATCCCTCCCGCGGCGCTCCCCAGCGCGCCGGAGGTTCCCCACATATCTCCAGCGTCTCTCCTCATCTCCGCGGCTGCCGCCGGCTCCGTCCGTGGTGGCGGCGCCCCCTGGTGCCACGAGTGTTGGGTGTGGCGGTTGCTGGGCGTTCTCTCTGATGTGGCTGGGGCTGGGTCGATGGGAGGGCTGTGGGCGGCGGTCGGGGCGGAGATCCTCGGCCAGGTGGCGGCAGCGGCGGCTGTAGCCTGCGCTCAGGGTGACAGGCGATGGTGGCTGGCCGCGGATCTAGGGTTCCGCCTAGATCCACCGTACTTGTGGCGGCGCGGTCGGAATCGGGGCGGCGCCGTTGGCTGCTCCCCGAGCGGGCATTAGGAGGTTCTTCTCCGTGAGTTCGGCTTGGCGGTGGTCCTAGGGCTCCTTGTCGGCGTCAAGAGGAGGATCTATCGATGTCTGACGTTTTTGATCTAGCTGAAGAGACGTGTTCCGGATGCTCCGCTGGCGCTCCGCCGGCGCTCCATTGGGCGATGCCTGGAGTTTGCTTGACCGGGTGGAACCGGTCGTGCGCACCCATGTTTTTCGCTGGCCATTTGGGTTCAGAGGGAGCGCTTCAAACCTCTGCCGGCTGTTAATATCATAGAGCATGTTCTCGTTCCGTGGTGCTGGCGGAGAATGTCATGGATGCAAATATCTGAGATGTAGCAACGGTGTTTTGATTCTTGGTGGCGATGAGGAGTTGGCTTGGTGATTTATGACTTGGAGCAGCGACATTGTAAGTGGGGGAGACATCACAGGAGAAGTTCAAAGTCTTGCCTTGCAGGATGAAAAATCCAAGGTCTGATCTTAATTGGTTGTGCCTCGCAATGACCTTGCTGAAGACGTTGTTTTGTGAGCGAGTACTTCTGAACTTCTGGTGCTGTCTCGGTGGTGTTAGTGCTGCTTCTACAAGAAATAGACCGCTATAGCGGGAGTTAGCTTTTTTTTGTAATTTTTCTGACTTTTTTGGCTGTGTGCGTCCGTAAAGCCGCTAGGGCAATACGTTATTGCAGAGGATGGGTGTATTTGGTACTTTTTGTTAGAATTGGACCCATTAGTGGGGCAGCCCAATAAATAATTTCAGAAATCTCAAAGGCCCAATTTAGTGGCAGCACATGTGAGTGGAGTGGGAGCTAAGTTTAGTCCCATACTGCTAGTGGAAGAGGAGTAGCACCCGCTTATATAGTGGAGTGTGTTGCTACTTGGTAAGCTTAGACTCTCTCACGCGCTCCTCCTCCTCCCCCGCCGCCTCTCGCACACACGCACCGCCCGCCCGTCTCGTCACGCCGCGCCGCGGGTTGCGGGAATCTCGCCGAGCCGAGCTTTATTTTTGCAGTCTGGGAAAAACGGTTTGGACGGACGCGTCACAGATAGTCAGTTCGGGTCGCTCCTGGATCGTGGGCTACTGTAACCGAGCTAAACGTGTGCGACGTGGACTTGGCCCATGTTGTACCCGTTAGGGTTTTCCCTAGCCGCGCTATATAAAGTCGGGCACTGCGTCCGCTGCAATCACCCCCGAACCAATCTAGGTTTTGCCAACTCGTGCCTTGCGCCGCCACCGTAGTCTACCCCATCCCGAGCGTCGGCGTGCACCGGCGAACGGGACATCAGCTCTCCGGAACCCTCGTCCTTGTGATCCTGTACGGGAGAGGGCGAATAAGGTTTTTGGGAAGCGCTCCGCACGACTGCTCTCAAGCTCTTCATCACGGCTCGCCTTCCTGTACGCTCGCCGGACTCACGGGCTGCTCGTCAACAACGTCGCCATCGCCTTCAGGAAGCTGTTGCCGTCGCTGCTGCAACAACTACGACGACAACTACGACTACTACGACTACTTCATCTACAGTTGTTCGGTACGTTCATTACATGCCGATGTGCCGATTGAGTATGTCTATGTGTGTAGACGGTTTGCTGCTGTTCATGTTAATTAATACATCTAGTATTTACAAGATTAACATGCTAGTAGCTGTTGTACTAATGTTTAATATACTGGAATTAATCATGGAAATTGTGCCTAATAATCCAACAATTCAAAAACCTTATTTGTGTTATAGGAAATTTCCTGAATTAAACATGGGACATCTATCTGATTCGCTGAGGCCGGACAAGTTGACCGGTACGGATTTTAAGAGATGATAGATCAAGACCACGTTGTGGTTGCGAGCTCTGAAAGTGTTCGAGACTAGTGAGGGTTTACCTGAAGGAACTATATCTGACGAGGATCAGAACAAGTTAAAGGATACCAACACTGCCTTTGTGGGACTCGTTCTGAGTGTTCTTAGCAACAAGCTGTTTGATGTGTACATGCACATTTCAGATGGCAAATTCGGTGTAGCAGATGCTGGCAGTGAACTGTACATCATGGAGAGCTTCCATGATTACAGGATGGTTAACAACCGTTCTGTAGTCGAACAGGCTCATGAGATACAGTGCATTGCGAATGAGCTTGAGCACGCTAAGTGTGCCTTACCTGACAAGTTTGTGGCCGGGTGCATTATGCAAAGTTGCCTTCTTCATGGAGGAACTTCGCCACAACTCTCAAACACAAGAGACAAGAGATATTGGTTGAAAACCTGATAGTGTCTCTTGATGTTGAGGAGAAGGCTCGGGCTAAGGACACGGCTGAGAGAGGTGGTGAAGGTCATTCTAGCGCCAACATGGTGCAGAAGAACCATAACCACAACAAGAACAAAGGAAAGAACAAGTCTGCTTTCAATGTACCTGCCAAGACTAATTCTTTCAAGAAGAAGAAGAAGATGATGAACAAGTCTGAGCTAGGTTGCTATACCTGTGGAGAGCTCGTCCACTTCTCTGTGGACTGCCCAAATCGTGCAGACAAGAAAGGGAAGAAGGCCAAGACTGTCAACTCGTGACCGCTAGCAATACTGATGGGTATGGTAATTTACCATTTGTGCTTTCAGTATTTCATTCTCCATGTTGGTGGATTGATACGAGTGCTAACGTTCATGTGTGCGCTGACATCTCTTTGTTCACGTCTTATCAGGTCGCTCGGGATTCTTCCGTCCTAATGGGGAATGGATCACATGCTACTGTTCGTGGTGTTGGCACGGTAGATCTGAAGTTTCTCCGGGGAAGATCGTGCAGCTGAGGAACGTGCAGCATGTCCCTACTATGAACAAGAATCTCATTAGCAATTCCCTTCTATGCAGAGATGAGTTTAAGTTAGTCTTGGAGTTCAATAAAGTAGTTGTGTCAAAGTTTGGACAATTTATTAGTAAAGGTTATGAATGCGGAGGCTTGTTCCGCTTTTCACTTTCATATTTCTGTAATAAATCAGTAAACCATATTTGTGGCGGTGTTTCCGATGATACGAGTGTTGGGCATTCTCGTTTATGTCACATTAATTTTGGTTTGATGTCTCAGTTGTCCAGTATGAGTTTAATTCCGAATTTCACTATTGCCAAAGGTTCCAAGTGCCATAGTTGTGTGCAATCAAAGCAACCTCGAAAGCCTCATAAGGCAGCCGAGGAGAGACACTTACCACCGCTGGAACTCATACATTCCGATCTGTGTGAGATGAATGGCATGTTGACAAAAGGTGGAAAGAAATATTTTATGACTTTAATTGATGATGCTACTAGGTTCTGTTACATATATTTGTTGCAAAATAAAGATGAAGCTTTAGACTACTTTAAAATTTACAAAGCCGAAGTAGAAAATCAACTAGAGAGAAAGATCAAACGTCTTAGGTCGGATCGTGGTGGCGAGTATTTCTCCAAAATATTTGATGTTTTCTGTGAGGAACATGGTATTATTCATGAGAGGAAGCCTCCCTATTCTCCCCAATCAAACGGGGTTGCCGAGAGGAAGAATCGCACGCTGACCGACTTGGTGAACGCCATGTTGGACACTGCTGGTTTATCTAAGGCATGGTGGGGGGAGGCTTTATTGACTTCGTGTCATGTCCTGAATAGAGTTCCTAACAAGAATAAAGAGAAAACCCCTTACGAGGAGTGGTCTGGGAGAAAATCATCACTTTCTTATTTACGCACTTGGGGATGCTTGGCGAAAGTCAATGTTCCAATTCTTAAGAAACGTAAACTCGGACCAAAGACAGTGGATTGCGTCTTTCTGGGTTATGCTCAGCGGAGCATCGACTATAGATTTTTAGTAGTTAAATCTGAGTTACCTGATATGCATGTTGATAGTATTATGGAATCTCGTGATGCAACATTTTTTGAGAACATGTTTCCTATGAAGGATATGCATAACACTGCTAAGATTTCGTCTGAGATATTTACTGAATCTAGTACATCTGTTGATTATTCTGAACAACCACATGTTGAGGAAGTCCTTGAGAAGGATGACAATGAAGCTCCCAAAAGGAGCAAGAGACAGAGGATTGAAAAATCCTTTGGTGATGATTTCATTGTGTACCTTGTGGACAATACCCCTACGTCCATTGCAGAGGCATTCACATCTCCTGATGCGGATGAATGGAAAGAAGCTGTCCATAATGAGATGGACTCGATTCTTTCTAATGGTACTTGGGAATTATCTGAACGACCCTACGGTTGCAAACCTGTGGGTTGTAAGTGGGTATTCAAGAAAAAGCTAAGGCCTGATGGTACTATTGAGAAGTACAAGGCACAACTTGTAGCCAAGGGTTACACTCAGCATGAAGGCGAAGATTACTTTGACACCTATTCACCCGTTGCTAGACTTACCACCATTCGTATACTACTTTCCCTGGCTGCCTCCTATGGTCTGATCGTTCATCAAATGGACGTAAAGAAAACTTTCCTTAACGGAGAGTTGGAAGAGGAAATCTATATGGATCAACCCGATGGGTTTGCAGTAAAAGGTGAAGAGAGAAAGGTGTGCAAATTGTTAAAATCTTTGTATGGGCTGAAGCAAGCACCTAAGCAATGGCATGAGAAGTTTGACAGAACGTTAACGTCTGCAGGCTTTGCCATTAATGAGGCTGATAGGTGTGTGTATTATCGCCATGGTGGGGGCGATAGTGTCATATTATGCTTGTATGTTGACGACATACTAATTTTCGGTACAAGCATGATAGTGATAAATGAGGTCAAGTCTTTCTTGTCAAAGAGCTTTGATATGAAAGATCTGGGACAAGCTGATGTGATTCTGAACATCAAGCTGATTAGGGATGAGAGTGAGATTACGTTAACGCAATCACACTATGTTGAGAAGGTCTTGAGCTGATTCAGCTTTATAGACATCAAACCTTCTCCAACACCCTATGATCCCAGCGTGACACTCAGAAAGAACAAGAAAGAGACGACTCTCAAGTGGTCGGTTCACTCATGTACCTTGCGAGCGCGACGAGACCTGATATCTCTTTTGCCGTGAGCAAATTGAGCAGGTTCATGTCTAACCCGGATACTGATCATTGGCATGCACTTGAACAGGTCATGCGCTATCTGAACGGTGCAATGAGTTATGGGATTCACTATTTAGGACACCCTGCTGTGCTTGAGAGATATTGTGATTCGAACTGGATCTCAGATGTTGATGAGCTCTACGCCGCAAGTGAATATGCGTTTATTCTTGGTGGTGGCGCAGTATCATGGAGGTCTTGCAAACAGACCATATTGACGAGGTCAACCATGGAAGCATAACCTACTGCTTTAGATACAACTTCTGTTGAGACAGAATGGCTGCGTGAGCTCTTGATGGACTTGCCAGTGGTTCAGCAACCATTACCGGCCATCCTTATGAACTGTGACAACCAAACGGTTATTGTCAAAGTGAACAGTGCTAAGGATAACGCGAAGTCATCAAGACATGTTAAAAGACGTTTGAAGTCTGTCAGGAAATTGAGAAACTCCGGAGTAATATCTATTTCGTATATTCAAACAGACAAAAACCTGGCAGATCCCTTTACGAAGGGACTACCACGTAACGTGATAGAAAGTGCATCGAGGGAGATGGGGTTGAGACCCGTGAGCGTTAATCCATAGTGGTAACCCAACCTATGTGATCGGAGATCCCGTGAATTAGGACCTGGGAAGAACAAGCTAGTGGTGTGGCAGAGGAGAGTTATTACCTAACCCTCTCTATGTGAAGATGCACAACTCTCAATATATGTAAGGCAGGTTGGCTACATGTCTTAATGTGGTTCTGTTGGCTATTCATAGCAAAGATGCTGTTCTACAGAGCACTCTTGAAAGAGCACACCTATATGAGTCAAATTGTTAAACGCCGCAATTTATGAGATTTGGGTGATCTCTTGTAAACTCATGAAGAGACCAGGTAGTGTGACGCATATGCTACACCCGCGGGGTAGGCTACTGGCAGCCAAGTACCAGTTATGATTTTGTGTGAAATCTAGATCACCAAACTTGCAATTTAAGGTTCGTCCATTGTTCAAGTTGTCGATAGACGTAGCTCAAGGTTCTAGGCAGAAGTTCAACTTAACAGTCTCTGCTGAAACACTGGTATATAAACAATACTCGAGGTCTGGCAAATATCTCTAAATGGGAGTTGAGATCTGGTGGGGGATTGTTAGAATTGGACCCATTAGTGGGGCAGCCCAATAAGCAATATCAGAAATCTCAAAGGCCCAATTTAGTGACAGCACATGTGAGTGGAGTGGGAGCTAAGTTTAGTCACATACTGCTAGTGAAAGAGGAGTAGCACCAACTTATATAGTGGAGTGTGTTGCTACTTGATAGGCTTGTGAGAACATGAGGCTCTCTCACGCGCTCCTCCTCCTCCGCCGCCGCTCGCACGCACGCACCGCCCGCCCGTCTCGTCACAACGCGCCGCGCCGCGGGTTGCGGGAATCTCACTGAGCCGAGCTTTATTTTTGCAGTCTGGGAAAAACGGTTTGGACGGATGCGTCACAGTCGGTTTGGGTCGCTCCCGGACCGTGGGCTACTGTAACCGATCTAAACGTGCGCGACGTGGACTTGGCCCATATTGTACCCGTTAGGGTTTTCCCTAGCCGCGCTATATAAAGTCGGGCACTGCGTGCGCTGCAATCACCCCCGAACCAATCTAGGTTTTACCAACTCGTGCCTTGCGCCGCCACCGTAGTCTATCCCATCCCGAGCGCCGGCGTGCACCGGCGAACGGGAGAGCAGGTCTACAGAACCCTCGTCCTTGTGATCCTGTACGGGAGAGGGCGAATAAGGTTTTTGGGAAGCGCTCAGCGTGACTGCTCTCAACCTCTTCATCACGGCTCGCCTTCCTATACGCTCGCCGGACTCGCAGGCTACTCGTCAACAACGTCACCGTCGCCATCGCTTTCAGGAAGCTGCTGCCGTCGCTGCTGCTGCTGCAACAACTACGACGACAACTACGAGTACTTCATCTACAGTTGTTCGGTACGTTCATATTACATGCCGATGTGCCGATTGAGTATGTCTATGTGTAAACGGTTTGCTGCTGTTCATGTTAATTAATACATCTAGTATTTGCGAGATTAACATGCTAGTAGCTGTTGTACTAATGTTTAATATACTGAAATTAATTATGTAAATTGTGCCTAATAATCCAACACTTTTTTGTTATAAATAAATTCTCTTTATCTAAAAAAATGTAACAACTTCGGATAAAATCTTTGATAAACTATATCGTTGGCTAACCAAAATTAATTCAAAAGCACATGTTGGAGCTGGTGCCCCATCAAACTTTGCAGACGAACTGTTCATCGAACAAGAAAATTTAATAACTACGTATTGATTAAAATTTAGGTTCCACTGTTTCAGTTCATGCTTTCAACTAATTCAAACATAGCTGCATGGACAATAGAAGGTATAAAGTGAATGACCTACCCAGTCACCGATAACAATGAGGGTTGCAACTTCCAGGTAGCGATAATCCTTTTCGTTCCGAATAGAGTAGATATCAATACAAGCAAGACCCAAACTCCACATAAACTGGAAGATCAACACAGTGACCATGTAGCTGAAATAAAGAGAGACCACAATATAGTATGTTACACGATGTCAAGAAAACACACAGGACTTATGCCCAAGCAAATCTGAAGAGATTTTATGCAGTTTATGATCTCAATAAACCTGAGATGAAAGGATAGATTCATCGGAGCACACAGCAAGCACATATAAAACAGTCGATACATCTCACATGTTGACACATAAAACCTAAATTGAACGATAGGAAAAATGCTACTGGTGAGTGAAAACATAAGGCTAGATTACACATATTCCCACAAAAACACATACAAAATACACAAGAAAACATGGCCAACATTCCAGTTCAATTTTTAACAAGTATGATGGTGTTCACCTATTCCGCCGAGGAGCCTGGAATTAATCCGGCTCCTGAACATCCCCGTTATGTTCAGAAATCCTTGCAAACACTTACTATGCATTCCTTAAAAAAAGGAGCTCATGAGCACTCATGCACACATAACACCTGGTCCAAACAGTATAATATGCTATCATTAATCTGTTGCGATGTGCCAAGATCTGCATGTTGTAGGAAAGATTAATGTTCTTCTTTGTTTGGTTTTCCTCCTGAAAAATGTTCTAAAATACCAAGAGATGCACTCGCACAGCAGAAAGAATTTGAAATGAAGGATTTGGAAACAAGAAAATCTAGAAATTCATCCGAACACACTGCCAACCATGCAGGCCAAAACTGGCACTGCAACTTTGCAGGAGAGGTATGCGAAGAAAATATAATTAGTTGTTGTGGGTGGAAGAAAGTACCAGAAGGCGGTGTAGTTGGAGCCGCCGAAAGCAGTGACCATGACAAAGATGGATGCGGCGGCGAAGACGCACTGCGACACCCGCAGCGCCATGCCGCTCCATGTTCCCGGGCTTCCCAGGATGAGCTTCATCCCCTTGGCTGGATGCTACGGCCGGCGGGCTGGTAGTAGGAGAGTGAAGAGGGTGGAGGTGTTGGAGAAGCTAGCGAGTGGGCGCCGGTGATGTGATATTTTCTTCCATATTTTTACAGCAGGCCTTGGCGCCGGCGGAAGTAAATAGCACCGTTTTTCCACCAGCCGGCCTCCACAGAAGCCCAGAAACCCAGTTAGCGCCGTTTCGGCGGAAAATAGCGCCGGCGCCCCAGCCGAACCCAGTGGGTGAAATGCAGGAAAAGTGATGCGGGCCAGTGCTGTCAGCGACGCGGGAGAAAATGACGCTAAACAGAAACCGCTCGTGCTCGTCTTCTCGGCTTCCGCGTCGGTCAAAGGCTGCCGGAGTAATGGCGTGACAGGCGGCCAGTGAGCTCACCCAGTCAAATGCTACCGGAGTTAATGGCGTGGCACGTCCAATCGAAGGGGCACACGGCGCACAGTAATGGCCACCGCCTCTCCGCCCCTTCGCCTGGCCGCGCGTCGCTACAAAATCCCCCCGGGCCTCGCCGCCACTCGCCATTCCTCTCTCGCCGCCTCTGCCTCACACTCTCCCCTCTCCTCCACCGTCGCAACCTAGCCATGGCCTACAACCCCGCCGCCGCCGCCGCGAACGGCTGGGTCCGTCGCCACCTCCACAAGGAGGGGCCATGAGCCATGCACAATGCGGGATATCCGTGCCCGCCGGACATGCGCGTACCTAGCGCCTCCGGCGGGCGGGGGGTGGTAGCTCAGTGTGGGAGGCGTCCCCGTGCCCCCTGTCCCTGCCGGCGAGCAGTACAGGGCGGCGATCGCTGAAGTCCGCGCCAGCCTGACGCCGCATCAGGCCGCGGAGCACCGCTAGAGAGGAGAAGGCAATGACGCCTTCTAGATGGAGCATTTCCGTCGCCGCCACGACGAAGACGTCGCCGACCGCGGCAACAACTGCCCCGTGGAGACCCTGATAGTGAGGAGGAGGACAAAGAGGAGCCGTTCCAGTGGACCCTGCAGCAGAGCAGGTGGTACCGCAACGACGCTGACGAAGGCCTGAGCGGGTGGGGCAACGACGCCGACGCAGGTCCGAGTCACCAGCGCAAGGATGACGACGGCTCCGACGACGACCCCGACTACAGCCAGGCGATCGCCGCCAGTGATGTGGTTATACCCGATGGGTACCCCCAGCGGGCTGTGTTAAATGCTGTTTTCATGTAAGGCCCAGTTGTTGGCCCGTGTAAAGAAGAAGACGAAGGACCATTTAGTAGTAAGAGTATGGAGCAAGTTAGGGGGTTACTCGTACCGACTTGGGTAATTAATGCATGTAATTCTAGTCGTATTCGAACTCTTGAGACCTAGATCCCTATATATATGGGTCAGGAGGGAGAGGAAACGTACGTGCTATTGAAGATACCCTAACCCTAGCGAGATATCGACTCGCCGGGAACCCCTGTAACTTTATTGTGAGATCGACAATACAACTTGGGCGAGCAACTCCTTGCTCGTCAGCCGTCCGAGTTCGCCAATACCCATATACTCTTCCTATTGATACAACCCTAGGTACATCACCATGGGACTTGTCGAGTTAATCCCTCGTCAATTGGCGCCGTCTGTGGGAAAGAAGGGTGTAGGATCAACGGAGTCGGCGGCTCCATCAGCAGCAGCAGCGGTAGGGCCGTCATGGGAATCTCTGGATCTAAGGAAGTCGTACGCGCTTGGGACCTTCGAGTTCGTCCCGCACTCGGCTGCGGAGCGATCAGCGTTCGCGCATGTATACTCAGGTATGGATCTGACCTTTGGCAGCTTCCGTTTCTTGGTCAACCAATGGGGAACTCTCCATGTGGCAAGCCTAGTCCAATCGGCAAACATTGACGTCAAGATCGCATCTGCGTCACCAGCGGGATCCTCGACTCCCGCGTCTTCATCAACATCCAAGATCGAATCTGTGTCACTCGCGGGACCCTCGACTCCCGCGTCTTCATCAACAGTCAAGATCGCATTTGCGCCACTCGTGGGATCTTCGACTCCCGCGTCTTCATCAACAGTCAAGATCGCATCTACGTCACTCGCGGGACCCTCGACTCCCGCGTCTTCATCAACAGTCAAGATCGCATCTGCGTCACCCGCGGGATCCTCGACTCCCGCGTCTTCATCGACAGCAACCAAATGCACGCCAGTTTCATCTTCGAGCACTGTAAACCCGTTCGTGTCCGTCAAGGAGTTAGGCGTGGCGTGTTATTGTTCAGATTGTGTCGTTTCCCAAGTTGCATTAGTACTCCGCAGTGGGGGTTCGTCTGTGGATAATAAGCGCGAGCACAGTTGCAGAGGGCGCAACGTGCGCAGTCAGCAGGTTATCCAAGTATGCACGGTGGATGCAACTCCAGGTGCCACGCCTACACCGCACCCGGCGCCCAGGGCACTCAATACCCTATCATCGTACGGATGGCAAGTGAGGATCTAGAAATCACAGAGGAGATGGCCACCAGGTTGGAGGATATTTCTAACAGAGGCGCGTTGCTACCCATAGACTCCGCCATGGAGGATTTATTGGCATACCAGTATCTATTACGCAAGAAAAACCTTGAGTTAGTTGAGTTGCAGAACACCCTCAACAAAAGGCAAGCCAAAGCCGACTCACTTAGTGCAAGGAGACTAGCTTATTCATCCTCGCAGTCGACTGGTGCGGAGCCGGGCACAACGGAGCATGTAACGACTAGGTCCAGGTTACCCGGGGCTAGGCAAAATTTGAGTAACGTCAGGCAGAAGTTCATGACCATCGCGGATGACAGTATTCCCATCCCAAAAACCACAGCAGCAGCCGTAGCTTCTGTAGCAACCTATCTCAGGTCCACCATGCCTCCGCAGGATGACCCGAGACACGCTCTTCACCGAGCTCAGATCGAGGCATTAGGGCATGTGGGTTCAGCTTTTGTGCCAGTCGCCACCCCGGCAGGCCGACCAGGGGGCAGCCCTGGTCAGAACTTTCCTGGTACAGGCACCCGTGCAGACGGCAACAGACCAGTTGATCAGTCGACTCCGGGCGGTACCACTCGACGCGGCAGTCAGAGGCAAGAGGAAGGTGCTTAGGGAGAGCCAGATGGTAACAGGTCCAGGCGCCGTCACCACGACGAGCGGGATCGGGAAGACTTAGAGCGGAGCAGGTCCATGCAGCGAAATCGGAGCAGTCGAGACAGAGAGACCGAAGAAGAGCGGTCCACTCGACGTCGCCGCGAGAGAGAAGAGCGCAGACGTAGCAGAGAGGAACAAAGGCAAAAGAGGCAGGCTGCTAGTTTTGAGCATGATTATGAAGAGGAAGGTTTCGATGCAAGAGATGTAATCACTCAACGGGTAATAAACAGGCGCCGGCACCAGCGTAGGCATCGTAGTCGCACTCCAGGTTCCAGTCATAGCAGTTCAGAGTCGAAATCTGATGTCGAGCCATGCGGCGCGGTGTGCTTCACTCCGGCGGTACGGGAAACTCGCATGCGAAAAAGATTCAAACTGACTTCAGAAACTCCCAAGTATGATGTCAGTCAAGAGCCATCTGCATGGTTAGAAGATTACACAACGGCAGTGGCATGTCAGCGAGGAAATACTACGACTGCCATGCAGTATATCCAGCTAATGTTAACGTGGTCAGCCCGTGCATGGCTCAGAGGACAACCGCGCAGTTCGTATGGTATGTGGGAAGCTTTTTGTAGTGACATCAAGAGAAACGTTTCGTCCACGTTCAAGCGACCAGCATCTTTTCAACAGCTCTGGGCTTGCAAGCAAAAACCTGACGAAACACTGCGCGAGTACATTCAGCGCTGGACTACCATGAAAAACTCAGGCGCAAACATCTCCGAGGACAACGCCATATTCGCGTTCATACAAGGGGTCAGTCGCAATGACCTACAGGAAGCCCTAGGTCGGGAAGATCCCAAGTCAATTGCGCACCTCATGGAAATAGCCAATAAATGGGCTGACGGGGAAGACTCAGTAAGGAACGACAGAGTGCCATCGCCAGAAGCCGATCGCCAAAAGGGAATCAACGGACGCCGCATCCGTTTCGATAGAAGAATCAGGCCAAGGCCATACGGAGGAGTGGACGGAGTTGAGCAAGTAGCGGCAGGGTTCCAGGATAACCGGGCAAATCGAAGCACCCAGCAGGGGGAAAACGCGCGCGAAGAGCAGGAGGACGGAAGCTTTCTCGACAGAAATCGAGAAGAGGCCAACAGAAGACGCGAGTTCAAGCCAAGGGGAGCCCGGTTCGAGAGACCATATCGATCACCGGCCCAGCAGCTCAACGACCCGTGCAGATTACACCTGTTCAAAGACGATTTCGGCAATTTGCGTGCAATTCACATACTAAAAAACTGCCGCGACTTCATCGCAATGCAGGCTGAGATACGGCGTAATGCCACGGCAAATCCGACTCTGCCCGCACACGCAGCGTTACCGCCACCGCCGTCAGGGCAAGTCGCAGGAGTAGTCCAGGAAAACCGGCAACAGGAAAACCTGGGGGCACCCCGAGATCAGTACCCGCAAACCGAGGGGGGGGGGGGGTAATGTACATGATACAGAAAGGACGGCCATCTAACAGATGTCAGAAGCTTATCAGTCGCCAAGTTCATTTGGCTATTGCAGCACCGCCAGCAGTCCCAGAGTACCTACAAGGCTCAGAAACCCCAGTCGGCTTCACTCGTGCGGATCACCCGCCGCGAGGTGTGCGTCCAGGCCACACACCTCTTGTCATTCAAGCTTTGATCGGAGGGTTCAGAATGAGCAAAGTGTTTATGGATGGGGGCAGTGGAAGCAACATCGTTTTCGCAGATACGTTGCGCAAGATGAATATGTCACTCGACAACTTAAAGCAGTCTGAAAACACATTCCACGACATATTGTCGAGCAAGGCAGTATACCCTCTAGGTTCTTTATGGCTCGAGGTTGTTCTGGGAGACGAGAACCACTTCAGAAAGCAAAGTGTCTAGTTCGAGGTCGTCGACTGGCCTTCTCAGTATCATACCTAGGGCGGCCAACGTTTGGCAGGTAAATGGCCGTACCACACTACGCATACCTTATGCTCAAACTACCGGGACCAAAAGGAGTCATCACAGTCCGCGGCGACTTCCGGCGTTCAGACGACTGCGATAGGGAATTCAGCAGGATTTCCGAGTCTTTCGGGGCGCAAGAGCAGCTTGCAGAAATTGCATTGGATAATGATCGCACAGTGTTTGCCGAGGCCAAGAAACCTGCTCCCAAAAATTCGTTCAGTGCTAAAAATGACACGAGGGATCATAGGGTTCACCCGGCGGACAATGATAAGACGGTCCTCGTGTCGTCCAGTCTAGATGAAGCATAGGAAGGCGCGCTCGTCGAGTTCCTCCGTGAGAACTGGGAAATTTTTTCCTGGCACCCTACTGATATGCCAGGTGTACCCAGTGAACTTGCCGAGCATACCTTGCAAATTTATCGAGGCACCAATCCAGTCAAGCAAACCATGCGAAGGTTGTGAGAGCCAAAGCGTGCGGCAGTTGGGTCTGAAATCGACAGATTACTAGATGCCAAGTTCATCCGAGAGTTGAAAAAGTCGGATTGGGTGGCAAACCCAGTACTCGTACCAAAAAAATGAGTTAAATATGGGCGAATGTGCATCGACTTCACGTCGCTCAACAAGTGCTGCCCCAAAGATCATTTCCCCCTCCCTCGAATTGATCAGATCGTGGACTCGACGGCGGGGTGTGAGCGTCTGTCTTTCCTCGACGCTTACTCGGGTTACCAGCAGATTCAGATGAAGAAGGAGGATGAGGAAATACAGCTTTTATCACCCCTCACGGTGTGTATTGTTACACCAAGATGACCTTCGGGCTCAAGAATGCAGGAGCTACTTACCAGCGGATGATGCAGAACTGCTTGAGGGAACAAATCGGCCGAAACATTCAGGTATACATCGATGACATAATGGTCAAGACCAAAGAAACAAGAACTCTGATAGATGACTTGAGGGAAACTTTCGCAGCCCTCAACAAGTATAGAATCAAACTCAACCCCACCAAGTGCGTGTTCGGGGTGCCATCAGGGCAGATATTGGGTTATCTCGTGTCCGCCAGGGGCATCGAGGCCAATCCCGAGAAAAATTGAGATCTCTTGCAAATGCCGGAGCCGATAAAGCTCCGCGAGGTCTAAGGACTCGCAGGAAGGGTGGCATCTCTTAGCAGATTCATCAGTAGGATGGGTGAGAAGGCCCTGCCTTTTTACCAGTTAATGAAAAAGGCTGACAAATTATAGTGGACAACAGAGGCATGAGTGGCGTTCACGGAGTTGAAACGGATGCTCACAAACCCTCCCATACTCGTGGCGCCCCGGGAGCAGGAAACTTTGTATCTCTACATAGCCGCCACCAACAGGGTGGTCAGCACGGTACTCGTAGTCAAAGGTCGGAGGAAGGAAAGGTGCAGCCAGTTCAGAGACCGGTGTATTACCTCAGCGAGGTGCTCACCCCTGCCAAGGAGCGATATCCACATTACTAGAAGTTAGCGTACGGTGTGTTTATGACGAGTCGCAAAGTCGCACACTATTTCGCAGAGCACCCGATAGTGGTGGTGAGAAGCGTACCATTGTCCGATATTTTGAATAACTCCATGGCAGCTGGGCGAGTCGCCAAGTGGAGTATCGAACTCGGTCCCAGAGACATCACTTATCGGCACCCCAAGGCAATCAAAGCCCAAGTTCTGCCATATTTCACAACCGAGTGGATAGAGACTCAGTTGCCTCACGTCCCTGACCTGTCCAATTCTTGGACCATGTATTTCGACGGGTCAAAACGATTCGAGGGTGGAGGAGCAGGAGTCGTCTTAACTTCACCCAAAGGAGACAAACTGAGATATGTACTGCAGATGGACTTCAAGCGAGCCACAAATAATGAGGCATAGTATGAGGCGCTATTGCATGGCATGCGCATGGCCAAAGCTTGCGGAGCAACTCGACTGATTTACGGCGATTTAAATCTGGTGGTTCAGCAAACGATGAAGTAGTGCGATGCAAACGCAGATAACATGCAGGCTTACCGTGACATGTACAATGTCATGGAGGCCAACTTCGACGGGTGCGAGCTAAGGCATGTCGGTAGGGAAAGAAACGAGGAAGCGGATATGCTGGCCAACATAGGGTCCAAAAAGGGGTCTATCCCGCCTGGAGTTTTTCTGGAAAGAATCAAGGAGAGGTTAGTCAAAATCAAGAGTCCGGTTGAGTCAGCAGTGGACACCTGCACCCTGTAGGAGCAAGGTGAAAATGTAGCGGTTGACCAGCAACCCGACAATCTATTAACCTCAATTCCTCCGGTCAAAGTGTTTCTTATCGAGCCGTCATGGTCGAAATCCTTTTTGTTATGTATCACATGTCAGGAGTTGCCCAGTGATCCAGTCGAGGCGAAACGTATCACGCGACGCTCCAAGGCTTTCACAGTCATTAACAAGGAGTTGTACAAGCGGAGTATCTCGGGAGTACTGCAGAGGTGTATAACACCAGAGGATGGACGGGCGATCCTCATGGACATACATGCCGGTACATGTGGGCATCATGCGAGCAGCAGAGCACTCGTTGCGAAGGCCTTAAGGGCAGGTTTCTATTGGCCAACTGCCATGCGCGATGCAGAGGATTTGGTTCGGAAGTGTTTAGGCTGCCAGAAGTATGCAGCCAGGCCGCACGCCCCTGCGTCGGAGCTCAAGACCATCCCGTTAGCCTGGCCGTTTGCGTAGTGGGGACTTGACATGGTTGGACCACTCAAGAAATCGTCCCACGGGGGTCATACCTTCCTTCTGGTCGCAGTCGATAAGTTCACCAAGTGGATTGAAGCAGTTCATGTCACAAATGCCACTGCAACATCCGTAGTTAGTTTCATCAAGTCTATAATCTTTCGCTTTGGCGTACCCAATAGTATAATCACCGATAACGGGACCAACTTCAAAGCAGATGAGTTTCAGGACTTCTGTACCTCGCAGGGTATCAAGCTCAGGTACGCATCTGTTGCACACCCGCAATCCAATGGTCAGGTCGAAAAGGCCAACGGGTTAGTTTGAAGCGGATTGAAGAAGAGGTTGTTAGTCCCACTCAAGCGCGCAGCAGGCGCCTGGGCAGAGGAGTTTCCTGCCGTACTTTGGAGTCTGCGGACAACCCTGAACAGGTCCACACAATTCACTCTTTCTTTCTGGTACACGGAGCCGAAGCAGTTATGCCGTCCGACTTAAAGTTCGACGCCCCCCGAGTGGTGGCGTACGATGACGAAGACTCCGATGGCGCGCACAAGGACAACATTGACACTCTGGACTAAGCTCGTGATGTCGCCTTGGCTAGAACGACAACGTACCAACAAAGCTTGAGGAATTATCACAGTCGCCGGTTGAGACCACGCTCCTTCTCCGTGGGCGACTTGGTCCTTCGGCTGAAGCAGAAGAAAATGCACAAGCTCACGTCTCCATGGGAGGGACCCTTCGTAGTTACAGAGGTCGTCGGCGGCGGAGCCTACCGACTGAAGCATGCAGAAACAGGGGAACCATCCCACAATCCATGGAACGCTGCTCACCTGCGCCAATTTTACGCATAGTTCGTGGTTACGACTTAATGTTCTCTTTTAGGATATCTCTCTAGAAGTTGTTAATAGGATACCGCAACAGGCGATAGAATGATACATTGGTCAGCAATACAAAGTAATGTTCCTCTTCGAACAGTTGTCCAGGCTTCGCCTTGTTTCTTTTCGTGACTCGTCAGCCCGTTGCAACCAGTGCTCGGGGGCTGGTGTAAAAAAAAACGAGAGCATAAGCAGGTTCACCTCTTGCTCGCAAAGATCGGTATTGAAAGACAAATCAGTTAGTAATGTGTACAGTCGTTAAAACAGTTGAGGTACCAAGTGCACTCGGCAACATAAAAGAAAAAGTGCGGAGTCGAGCGGCGTCAGGCAAAGCTCGCGTCAAGCTTTTCTTCCTTCGGGGGTCTCAAGGTACAGCGGTCTAGCTCTAGGTCAGTCTCGCGCTCGACAAGGGCAACTATACAGTTGGCGGGTCCTTCTGCCGCTTCGTAGTGTGGTTGCATGTCAACAGGCCCAGCTTGTAGGGTCTCCCAGGGGAGTACAACTCATATAGCGGGCAGGTCAAGTCGAGGATGGTGCAGGTGCACAAAGGCAAGAGCTGCAGTCGCCCCAGCAAGTAACTGATGTCGAACAAAGTCGCGGATGGCGTTGCCGTGTCGAAATTTCCTCATTAGAGCAGCTAGGCCTTGTGGTTGATCATTCCGCGGGAATAAATCGTCGTGCACTTTGGACAGCACTTGGGTGCAGGAGGTAGCAAATTCTCGGACTTGCTCGACGCGGTCGCGAAGAGTGAGCAGCACTCGAGATTTGGCTCGGTCAGCCCACACTACAGTGGTGTCTCGACCAAGGCTATTGGTAATTCCAATAAATCGTGATTGCACTCGGGCTCTTTCGTCACTCGGGTTTTGCTGGACATCTGCGAATGTAACCAAGTTAAGCATTGTACGCAGGAGCACTTAGTATGGAAGCGCTCGGTGGCTTAGGTGAGAGGGGACACTCACAGAGCAATCCATCGTTAGCCTGCTCTATCTCTGAGAGTATGAAGTCTTCACGCTGCAATGGCTTTGGTTGTTTCGACTTCTGGATAGCAAGAACACCAAGTGCCTCTCGCAGTTTTTGCTCGGCCGCTCTGCATCGACTTTCCAGCATCCCATACATGTATTTGTCATGGGGATCATGAAGGGGATCGTGTGCAGAAAACAAAAAATTTCCTAGCAACGATATCCTTAAACTAGCCAAGATCTACACTATGCAGATATAGTAGTATGGCGGAGATCGGAATACATACCCTCGTAGACCGAATAGCGGGGATTACGCTCCCGCACAAGCGTTGACGACGAAGACGACGTAGCCGACCTCTAGGTCGCGGAGAACTCGGCGCGACGAAGACGACGAAGATGACCCCGAGGTCGGGTGGAGGAAGTAGGCCTCCGAGTACCGCTAGCACAGCACCTCGCAGGGCGTCACACACATACGGTGGAGACGACGACCTCCGAAGCTCCAGTCCAGAACGAGCAGCGGAAGACTTGGACCGGAACACCAGCAGCGCGACAGCGGGATATGGTGGAAGAGATCCCCTCATCCTCCTCGGCACAACTCCGACAAAGGGAATCACGAGATCGAGGAGAAATAAGAGAATTAATTGGTGAATTAAAAAGCGAGGGGTGCCCCTTCTTATATAGGCTCCCAGGGGGAGCCAACCTTGCCAGCCAGGCAATGTGGGACTATCCCCCATTGCCTGGTGCGGCCAAGGGGGGTGCGCCGGCCCTAGGTGGGCCCCATTTAGCCCACCTAGGACGGCCCTCCCTCAATCCGAATCCCTGGGGGGACTTTCCCCCCCTCATAGGCCTTCTTTCCACCAGAAGGCCCATTTAGGGAAACCAACCTTTAAAAATTCGAAAATAAATATATAAAATCATATTTAAACATTAATTACACTAATTAATATCAAAAATATTTTATATAATTTATTCTAGCTCCGAAAACTATTTCGTCGCTGCCCGATCTCCATCGGACCATTCCCGGGACGTTCCCGGTGATCTCTTTCCTTTCCGGTTGTCTTGTCGAAACCCCTTAAGTGTGTTACCCTAGCGGTTCGATATAATAACAGGTACTATCAAGACTCCTCTATGATCAACGACTAACTCGTAGGCCTGGACCCCATGAATTAATCCCTGTGATATAACGAATGACTTTCATCTATCAAACCTGGACGTATAGTCTTAAACCCTTTGTCATGGCGATACTTAGCGTGTCCGAGCATCATTCTCAGATATCTCCATACCTAGCATGATCTCGTTACCGACATCGCTATCTTCTACTCGTCTATGATATTATGTCAGCTGGTGACCTAGTCACATGTTTGCAAACTCATTTGACATAATCTCACCGAGTGGGCCCTAGAGTATCTATCCGGCTATGCGGACTGACAAATCCCGCTGTTGACCCCTCGTCTCAACTACCCCCTTCCGATATCCAAAAGTATCACCTATCATTGTCACACTATATAAGATATGACGTTTGGTGCGATCAAAGTATCTTCCAGGGATAACAATAAGAGTTGATCTCACGGTCTTAAGGCGTAATGACTATGTCCTATAAATACTGGGTATGTCCATCACATCGTTACACCTAACGATATGACTTCCATTGCCGACCGGCGCCATGCCCTATGATCGGAAAATCTCGATCATCAATCGCGCAATGAAACTAGTCTTAGTAGAGGCTACTAGGGACCTGGTTCTTTATCTACCACACCTGTATTAATGTTTTCGCTTAATACAGTTATAGCATGGTATAAAACATATAATGAACAATTGGGATATTGCCAATAAACTATGTTTATTAAGTGCCTCTAGGGCATATGCCCTTCAGTCTCCCAGTTGCACTAGAGTAACACTTAATCTAGTTTACAACTTGGTAAAAACTCAACACCCATAGCATCTTGGTGCCTGCTCGCCTTGTGAAAGAGGAATACAGTCAATAGATCTCACACATTGAGACCTATATGTGCTTTGCAACACTTCTATGTCATCCAGTTTGACGTCATCCCGTATCTTACGATGACGGTGAAATATATCCTAGTGGATGGAGTGAGACTCGAGCATTCGCGTAGCTTGGGCCTTAAAAGTCTAAGAGATCTATTAAGGGGACCACCTACGCTCGGAAAACTGCTCAGTCCAATCACACTTGCTACTTCTGAAGTCGCGATATATTTCTATACCTATGTAGATCATGCGACAGTGCATTCATATGCGACTTCGCAAACTAACCATGTCTATTTTCAAAATAAAGGACATCTCCTATATGAGATTTCTAGTCGCATGGGTCAGTGTCATAACTTGCATCATCGTAACCGCTTTACGGCAAGTTGTCTTTCCACTCTTACCGTTTACTAGAAAACCTATCTTCAGTTCTCATAGACACTGAAGAATAAACTTAACGTTTGTTCATTGATCCACACAAGGATCAGTCTAGAACCTGTTCTTCAACCAAGAACTTGGGTCACACTAAGTCGAGCTTTCAGTCTGATAGCTTCTATGACTGATACATAGATAATGTCGAACATCATTTGCTATAACTGAAAATGCCAAGATAAACTTAATATTTTACCTAGTCATACAAGCAAGAACCTCTTTCTTTGCTTGTCCTATTCTGAAACACTTCAGAATCTTGACTTAGGAAATATTCCGACTTAATGTTATTAAGCCCCTTACGATCTATACAATTATAAATCGGATGCCTAATACTCCTAACTTCATTTCATAGAAAATTTAATCACTTAAATAATCATGTACACTCTACTAGAGGATCTGTGTCATTCAATATGTCGTTACATACAAAATCACGAATGACACCTAGCTCCCACTCAAATATGCCTTCCGCATATAAGATCAAGGAAAAGTTATTTAGCTCCCACTCAAATATGCCTTCCGCATATAAGATCAAGGAAAGCTACTTTGCTCCCACTCACTTCTTTGCAAATGTAGGTTTCTTCAACTATTTTGGACAACTCCAAAATCCTTTGATCACATTATCAAAGTGAAGATTCCAGCTCCGATATGCTTGCTTCAGCCCATGAATGGACCACTGAAGTTTGCATACATGTTTTAGCATCCTCAGGATTACAAACCATTCTTAATGAAACTATTAAGAACCATGGTTTTCTCATCCATCTATCAATTTCTCATTCGAAATTATAGTAATTGCTAAACGACCCAGAATAGATTTAGTCTTCGCCACTTGAGACAAACTCTCATGTGGTCAACTTTTGAATCTGTCGGAACTGTTTCACGAAAAATTGAATCTGCTCAATGTCTACTCTCTCATAAAATTCCATATACTATTAACATCCTAGATGCCATCAAGAAAATCTCCCAAGTCATTACCTGGTAATCGTATATGGATTTTATTTCGGATCATAAATGACTCATAGCCATTTCTCGGACTTAGGTCTACCATCTCTTCTTCGTAGTTCGTAGGTCTATCATATTCCATTAATATGACCTTCATAACAAGATTGTCGTAACACACAGTGTGGAACACAACATCGTATGCCTACGCTCTTAGTATGAGCTCAGAACATCATGATATTGAATCATCAGCTTTTTCAAGCCGTGGAGCCTGACACCGAACACACTTCCGGTTGCGCCACTCTGATGTCTGGAGAGGAAGTTCACCAACTTCGTCTCGCTCTACTTTCTTTCTCACTTATACCCTTGGACAAGAAACTATTTCTTTCGCAAGGTATATCCCGGCAAAAGTTTTCCCTATGTCGTGAGACACGTACCCCACTAACTCTTTAGGTAGGGTATACTACAAAGATTAATCCATTTTAGGTTCGATCCATCGAAACACTAAATTGCTGAAACGACTGAAGGAGATATGCCCTAGAGGCAAATAAATAAGTTGTATTTATTGCATTATCTCATAAGTTTATAATAGGTTTGTGTATTATGCTATAACTGTATTAATCGGAATTATTGATACACGTGTGATACATAGACAACCAGGTCCCTAGCAAGCCTCTATATGAGCTAGTCCATTGGGCAACAGTTGATCGAGATTCCCGATCAAGGACAATGACGTCGGTTGACAATGGGGTCATCTTGTTAGTTGAATAAGGTGATGGACATACGCAAAGTATTGCAATAAGATCGTATTACGTCGTTTGTCATTTGCAATAGATAAGATTATGATAGCTTATTCCTTAGACCGTGAGACCGTACTTATTGATGTTTCGTAGGGGTGCTTTGAGAGCATCAAACGTTGTGTCTTATATAGCATGACAATAACGGTGTCCATCTTGGGTACTCCGAAAGAGCATCGAGACGTAAGGATCAAGAGCGGGATTTGTCCATTCTTGTAATGGAAAGATACTCTGGGCCCACTCGGTGATATTGCATCTATATAGCTGCGCAGCTTATGACTAGGTCATGGAGATGTAATATCGCAGACGAGTTAATAACCTTCGTCGGTAACGAGGTACAACAAAGACATCGGTGTGTCTACGATCATATCTCGGACAAGGTAGTATCGCAGAGACAAAGGGAATGAATATCATATTTATGGTTCAACGACGATATTCGTAGAATGCACAGGGGCTGTCATATACATCCAGGTATCCCTGATGGTCATTGGTGAGCGGAGTGTCTCAACCATGTCTGGAGTGTTCTCGAACCGTAGCGTAACAAACTTAAGGTCTTATCGACACTAGGAGATAAGTTCTGGAATAATATAGGTGTTTGTTGGAGAGAGAGAAATGATCCGGAAAGAGTTCCCGTGGTCCGGAAGGAGTTCCGGGTAGGTCTGGAATGGTTCCAGGGATGTCCGAAAGTTGTTCGGGTGGTTCCGAAATTGTTTCGGAGTCACGGGATATTGAATTATATATAAATATATTAATTATGAATTAATGATATTTTTATATTAATTTAATATTAATTAAATAAAGGAAAAAGGGGGCTCCCACCTACATGGGCCCTAAGAGGGCCCAAGAGGGGGAGCCGCACCAGGCAAGGAAAGGGGGGGGGCTTGGGCCCCTAGTCCGAGTTGGACTAGGAGGGTGCGCCGGCCTCCCCCCTCTCCTCCTTTAGTCCCACATGGGGGAGCCAAGGGGTTTGCACACCCCCTTCCCCCTTTATATAGCAAGGCATATTAATTGGATTGATTCATTTGAAAATACAATTAATTGTATTGCAGGCCGGCCGAGCTGTTTCTCCGCCCGTTTTCCCCCCTCTCTCCACATAAGCTATACCGCTGGGCACCGTTGCCATGCGGGATTTCAGATAAGATCTACCCCTGCGATTTCAGCTGGATCTGAATGACCGGGGGTTGTCGCTAAGCTCCGTATATTTGTGAGTGCTCGGAGGTAACTCTTTTGAGGAGCCTGGGCGACGTCGTCTCCCCCCTGCAGCCGCCGCGCCGCCTCCCCCTCTGCCGCCGGCGCACCACCCTTGGTGCCGGCGCCCCGCCTTCTTCCGCCCGACGCCCGTCGACACAGATCATCGTCGACACCCCGGCTTCATCGTCTTCGTCATCGCGGCAAGTTCTCCGCGACCTCGAGGTCGGCTACGTACGAATTCATCGTCAACGCTTGTGCGGGAGCGTAATCCCCGCTATCGGTCTACATGGAGGTAATGTAAACCGTTCCGCCACCGTTATCACATGTACTAGATAGATAGATCCTGGCTAGTTAGGGTTTCGTTCGCTAGAAAAATTATTGTTTTCTGCACCGTAACCCCTTCAGTGGTTTCAGAGCCGATCTATGCGTAGTACTGCTGGTACGGTTAGAACTCATGTTGAATGAGGGCGTCTTTCTTATATTTGCTACCCTCTAGCGTGCACTTGCAATGCCTTCGGTATTGAGTTGATGAAACGGCCCGGACTGACTTTACGCGTATGCTTACGCGAGACTGGTTCCACTACTGACATACGGCTTGCACCGTATCTGTGGCTGGCGGGTGTCTGTTTCTCTCTCTCTAGTCGGCAAAGCATTTTCAATAGAGGGCCCGGAAGGGATGCTTAAACATGCAATTATACGATCGACGTTGTGGTACAAAGTTCGTAGGTAGGGAAGCGATTCTCTTACGAATAAGCCTATATGCCACGTAAAACTTGCAAAACTAAATAAAGCTAGAGGCGTCTAACTTTGTTTTGCAGAGGCGTTATTTTATGTGACATGGTTACGGTAAGTTTTGATATTACTCGTACTGTCGGAGGCAATGGAGGGCTCTATAGACTCAGAGCCATGCCGGGGCGCCGGGGGGCCAGGCACATGGCGCCATGAAGGTCCAGGCGCATCGACCATGTCACATCGCACTTCATTGCATCATTATTGTGTGCTGTTGTGTGTGCATCCTATTGATTGCTTAGATGCTAGATATACAATGGTAGCATCATAAATAGGATGATCCCTAACAAATACCAAAATTGTGTTCTCCCTCGTTGCGCACCACCAAGAAAGTTCTACGTTATGAGGCAAGGCGTGATGATCGGGTGTCACACATCTCGTCGTTCGCATACAGTGGGTGTAAGCCATGTTGCACGCGCAGGGTCTTCGAGGTTTTATTGGCGAGCCTAGCATATCCAGAAATATGGCCTCGGAACACGGGAAGATCGAAAGATCGAGCACGAGTCACAGAGTTGTTGTGATCGACATTTTTTGTCCACCTTTGAAGCTATGCTGCCGGCCGTGATGATCGGGGGTGGTGTGGTGGATGAGGATCGTGTAATCGCCATTATTATTTTAGGGATAATAATCTTGGTGTGGTGTGTTTTAGATAATGATATTATAAAACTAAAACTCACCTACGTATTATAAACTTTACCTTACCTCTTTTGCGATCACATCTGTAGACTACACAACTATACTTCGGTTACTTCCTCAAGAGCCCGGATGCTACCTTAGAAGCCGACGGGTCCAACTTCATCAGGTGGTACAAGGGTTTTAGAAACATCCTCGAACACAACAACATTCTATATGTTCTCGATGAACCGTTAGGAGAAGGACCAGGAGATTCTGCTAGCGAGGAGGAGGAAGATGATTTCCGTAGGCGTCGAGAAATATTCATTGAAGTGGAGATCACCATGACCGTATGCCTGGCACCTGAGTTGAAAGAGTTATTTCGACGTAAGGAGCCAAGCGTCACGATTGATGTGATAAAGACACACTTCGGGGATGAATTAAAGCGTGAGCAATTCAGGCAGCTTAGAATGTTCCAGACCATTCACATGGAGGAGCATACCTGTCTGAAGACACATTTGAAGAGATTGTATGAAATCTACTTCCAGCTGACGATGGTCTTCGATTACTGGATGGCAGATTCTTGTGCCATTCGGACTGTCCTGATATCTCTACCTCCTAGCTATGAGAAACATGTGCGCAAGTACATTTTGAAGGCCGATGATATGAACTTCTACAAGTTTGTGTCTGAATTCAAATCTCTGAAAGTTGATTCCATCGAAGGAGAGATCTTCGATGCTACATGTATATATTTGATATATACAGAATTATGAATTCGCCTCTTGATATATGATGAAGTATTTGATACTTGTTCTGTTTGTGAAACAGGTCCTAATTATCACATATATGCGGCGCAGTTCGATGTGACCTGGCGCTGAAGCTGGTGATCAAGGAGTTGATGGCCATTTGGTGTTCACGTCCTCAAGTTATCATAGTTCTCATTAAAAGTTTTTGATAAGGTCTTTTGTAATAGTGAGCGAGTGTGTGTCTTGATTGTTGCAAGACAAAGTTATTCATGTAATAAGACAAGTTCAGTTGTTTTATGTTATGGAACAAATCAGTTGTTTTATATTATGAATAAAGATTCCACATCTCAGTTACATTGATTGTACGATAATATTCATAATTATAGAAATGATAAAAATAGCGTGTCCTATGAATAAGAGTTCTATTACTAGAACAAACACCGTCGAGTTTAGTCATGAAAGCAATGAAAGAAGTAATGGATGTTTTTGGTCCATTTAAGTATTTCGAGTGCCGAGTTATTAAGCTTGAAATCAAGTATTGAAGTTGCAATACCAGAGGAAATTAATTGAGTGTTATTTTTTAATGATTAATTAATGGTGTTTATTGCTTGATCCGAATTCTTCTATGATTACTGGTAATAGGAGTATTTGCCTGATAAATCATAAGTCTGAAATTAATTTGATAGAGATCAAATGGGGGTTTTCAGAGGAAAGAATGGTGAATGTTATATTCACAGGATTCAATCAAAGGACAATATTTTTGAATTATGGTTTCAACACAAAAGACTTGTGGAAGTTTGTTTCACAAAATTATAATGTCATATATGGAGATATGTGGGGAATTATAATCATGCTCTATTTTAAATAAAGTGTGGTCTGTCAGAATCAGTCTTAGAAACTCCTAATATGTTCGAAACATTATAGTCGATGTCCACTTTAGAAAATAGATGTTTTTCTCAACAAGAATTCATGAGATCGACAGTAGTGTCGACTTGTATATGATTATACGATAATTCGGAATATACATGAATGGGAGTGTATTCCAAAACCAAGTAGAAACAAAGCTCAGTTTGTTGTCTATGAAATTCCGAGGAAAAGATGATTTTTCGAATTATGGTTTATGGATTGGAATTAGAAGCTTGAAATAAGGTGTCAGACTTATGTTGGAAGGTGTTCCAAAGAGTATATGTCTGCCAATGAAAAATTTGGTGATTAAGAGTGAGGGAGACTAGAAAATTGTTTTCTGCTTGCAATTCTCTTCATAAAGATCATAACACTTTCATGAAAGAAACTTCTAAATAAAGTGTTGTTATATTTAATATTGCTGTCAGGTCACAGCACTGTATTAAGTGTTTCAGATCTTGTTGACAGATCAAGGTGCACTATATGAATACAAAGAAAGTTGAGAAAATATCAGAGTACGAACAAAGGCTTTGTTGAGCCTGGAAATCCAAGTTACATTTGAAAGGATTAAGAGAGTAATTGTTGCTGCAATTCTTATTAGAGGAATAAGATTGTTTAATCGTCATATAAAGTGTTATATGAGAAATGTGACTATAAGAAAGACGCGGTAGCATGTCTTGTCAAGAAATGTGTCTTGAACAAGATCAAATTTGTTGACTACATTTGTGTAGACATGCTTGAAGTCTGAGTGATTTGTATTAATGTAATAATATAGTTTGTATTAAACTCGAATTGATAATAGATCAATAATTTTGGTTTGACCAAAATGTCGATTTAAGTGGGAGTCAATGTTGGTTTACTCAGGTAGAATATGTAAAGAACATATTTTTGAGTGGGAGCTTAGGAACTCAAATATGTGGATAACATGTTTTTGAGTGGGAGCTCGTGTTCTCAAATATGTGGAAACATGTTTTGAGTGGGAGTCGAATTCATCTTGTGTAATTAACACATTGTGAAACTGTACCAATAGAATAGGATGAAGTTGTGAAACTATTTGAAAATTGGTGTCTATTTTGAAATAGAACGGGAATTTTAAATAGTTAGTCGAGTTGTTTTGGATTATATCTGAGGAGTCAGAATAGAATCAAAAGGATGGTCCTTTGAAATCCAATTGATCATTAAGAGTAATGATGCATGAAAGTAATGGTTGTATGACATATGGGTCTATTATGTAATATTAGACATCATACAGAAACCATATTATCTTCTCGATGAAATATAACCGATGTTCTTGGAAGAAGAGCAGTTATAAAAGTAAATTTAGAATTTACTGGAAGTAGAGGTGTGTTAGTTGTTGGATTGACATTAGAATGTCAAGTTTTCTACATTGGTGTGAAAGTATGTAGATATCGCGAGTTTGTAATTGTTACAAGGGGCTCTCTATGGCTGAGTGTGTTTTTCAGGGCAGTTATCTGGTAAGTATAATCAGAGTAAGCGCTGGGAAACGAAAGTCTCACTTAGTTACGGTATTTGCATATATGTTGTTGGACAACATGGTGATATCAAGCAAGTTGATATCAGTGAATCGCAAAAGCATGTACAATCATGGATTGTGCAGTAACACTCTTCCACAAGCAAGCATTATCAAATGATTCTTATTTTGATAAGGGATTCTGATAAAGTAAAATGCAGCTAGTTTATTTGTACTCTAGTGCAAGTGGGAGACTGAAGGAGATATGCCCTAGAGGCAAATAAATAAGTAGTATTTATTGCATTATCTCATAAGTTTATAATAGGTTGCCCTACACGGGGGCACCGTTTCCCTGCGGGATTCCAGATAAGATCTACCCCTGCGATTTCAGTTGGATCTGAATGACCGGGGGTTGTCGCTAATCCGTATGTTTGTGAGTGCTCGGAGGTAACTCTTTTGAGGAGCCTGGGCGACGTCGTCTCCCCCCCCTGCAGCCGCCGCGCCGCCTCCCCCTCTGCCGCCGGCGCACCACCCTTGGTGCCGGCGCCCCGCCTTCTTCCGCCCGACGCCCGTCGACGCAGATCATCGTCGACACCCCGGCGTCATCGTCTTCGTCATCGCGGCAAGTTCTCCGCGACCTCGAGGTCGGCTACGTACGACTTCATCGTCAACACTTGTGCGGGAGCGTAATCCCCGCTATCGGTCTACATGGAGGTAATGTAACCCGTTCCGCCACCGTTATCACATGTACTAGATAGATAGATCCTGGCTAGTTAGGGTTTCGTTCGCTAGAAAAATTATTGTTTTCTGCACCGTAACCCCTTCAACGACAATCCAGGCTCAAAAGCCATGCCTCACTCGTATGGTATTGTCTCCATGGATTCAAATGGTTTCCCTATTTGCTAACGCGAGTGTTACGTTTCTACCATATAACTCTAACGATCACAATAATTCGGTAAGAGATTTATTTACCACACACTATCCGATAGAGTGCAATTACGACGTCCTAACACACCGTGACACTAAGGTGTTCCATGCGACGTAATTTGTGGAACTCTTCTCACAAGTCTTCTAATGATGTGCCAACATTATAACTCAAATCTTCATTTCCTCGATGTGTATCGCAGGAATTTGATTTTCTTGTTAAGTTTATTTCCTACTTCATTCTGAACTTGTTTGATTGAATCAAAGTTTCCAGACCAACATTCCCCGAGTGGATATCCATATATCTACTCGAATGTTCATGAAGTCTATGAAATAAAGACTTCCACTTCACGTTAAAGTACTTCATTGATTCACATACACCGAAATGCATGATTCTCAACAAGCTATACTCAAAACGTTCAGTGAAGTTCACGAAATAAAGATTTCTACTAACCGTCAATTACTTCATTGAACCACATACATCTCTATGTATGACTATCAATAAGTTATATGTCCGCTTTCCAAAAACGGTGTCACAGTTATTTTGCAAGTGTCAAAAGATCAAATCTTAGGACTTGTAGATCCATCCGGTATGGAGCTAATGCATTGACTATAACATTGCCATGACTAAACGGTTGTGCCACACATATGTGGGGTCTTTATTAAGTTTGTATCCTTTGGCATTAATATTATGAATGTGCGAGCTTCTACCATCTAAATTAAAATCGGCATATGATCATTACTTCATAAATATAGGACACCAAATTTGTCACTATCATGTATGAACAAGTGTCTCACTAGAGGAGACACACTTGTAACGATCATACTAACAGGCGATCACAAAGAATTTATTCAAATGGTAGATCTAGAGGGAGAGTGTCTATGGCCATCACAACAACTTGACTGCCATTATCAACACGCAATGTCGCCTCATCCTTTCAAGCTACTCAAGCAGTAAACCTGGTTTTCACAAAACATGACTAGTTCAAAACTTAGTCACTACTGCGAGTACTTGCTTAGCTAAAACATTCATAACATGTATATCATATGTACACCATCATCATCGATGACTTCCAGCGATCTGTTTCATCTTCTTGATACTTCCACCGTAATCAAGAACCATGAGGGTGAACGATTCCCCTTGCATGACATAGTCTATGACAGAGGATTTGCACTTGGCAACGATGTCTGTCATCCAGTGATTGAGCTGAGCGAGGCGTCTCAATGTTCATTAAGTATGAACATATGTCATTAAGTATGACCGTCACGTGCTCCCTCAATGTGTGTATTCTCTTCCATCTTGGTTGAGAAGACAATCAGTCAACGTACTGATAAACTTCATCAACCCAACGTTTAGGGTACCCCAAGTTTAGCGACCATATCATATGTTCGCGATCTATTAACTCGTACCCACTGTTGGTTCTTTATGGCAGAGATCATAGCATACACTGGACTATGATGATATCATCCGCACAAAATCCGATAATCAAAATTATCTTTTGTTAGCGGAATCTCCGGGTTTATCTCCTAGCGGGTATTGTAACACAAAGAGCTAACGGTTTAAACAAGGAGTATCCTCAAGCTAAAGCATAAAACTATGAAGTTTGGACCCAACCTTTTAGAACACGGGTTCTAACAGCGTACAGCTATATCTACGATAGATCGGCTCTGATACCACTGAAGGGGATCGTGTGCAGAAAACAAAAAATTTCCTAGCAACGATATCCTTAAACTAGCCAAGATCTACACTATGCAGATATAGTAGTATGGAGGAGATCGGAATACATACCCTTGTAGACCGAATAGCGGGGATTACGCTCCCGCACAAGCGTTGACGACGAAGACGACGTAGCCGACCTCTAGGTCACGGAGAACTCGGCGCGACGAAGACGACGAAGATGACCCCGAGGTCGGAAGAAGGAAGTAGGCCTCCGAGTACCGCTAGCGCAGCACCTCGCAGGGCGTCACACACATACGGTGGAGACGACGGCCTCCGAAGCTCCAGTCCAGGACGAGCAGCGAAAGACTTGGACCGGAACACCAGCAGCGCGGCAGCGGGCTATGGTGGAAGAGATCCCCTCATCCTCCTCGGCGCAACTCCGACAAAGGGAATCACGAGATCGAGGAGAAATAAGAGAATGAATTGGTGAATTAAAAGGCCAGGGGTGCCCCTTCTTATATAGGCTCCCAGGGGGAGCCAACCTTGCTAGCCAGGCAATGTGGTACTATCCCCCATTGCCTGGTGCGGCCAAGGGGGGTGCGCCGGCCCTAGGTGGGCCCAAAAATTCAAAAATAAATATATAAATCATATTTAAACATTAATTACACTAATTAATATCAAACATATTTTATATAATTTATTCTACCTCCGAAACTATTTCGTCGCTACCCGATCTCCGTCGGACCATTCCCGGGACGTTCCCAGTGATCTCTTTCCTTTCCGGTTGTCTTGTCGAAACCCCTTAAGTGTGTTACCCTAGCGGTTCGATATAATAACAGGTACGATCAAGACTCCTCTATGATCAACGACTAACTCGTAGGCCTGGACCCCATGAATTAATCCCTGTGATATAACGAATGACTTTCATCTATCAAACCTGGACGTATAGTCTTAAACCCTTTGTCATGGCGATACTTAGCGTGTCCGAGCATCATTCTCAGATATCTCCATACCTAGCATGATCTCGTTACCAACATTGCTATCTTCTACTCGTCTATAATATTATGTCAGCTGGTGACCTAGTCACATGTTTGCAAACTCATTTGACATAATCTCACTGAGTGGGCCCTAGAGTATCTATCCGGCTATGCGGACTGACAAATCCCGTCGTTGACCCCTCGTCTCAACTACCCCCTTCCGATACCCAAAAGTATCACCTATCATTGTCACACTATATAAGATATGACGTTTGGTGCGATCAAAGTATCTTCCAGGGATAACAATAAGAGTTGATCTCACGGTCTTAAGGCGTAATGACTATGTCCTATAAATACTGGGTATGTCCATCACATCGTTACACCTAACGATATGACTTCCATTGCCGACCGACGCCATGCCCTATGATCGGAAAACCTCGATCATCAATCGCGCAATGAAACTAGTCTTAGTAGAGCCTACTAGGGACCTGGTTCTTTATCTACCACACATGTATTAATGTTTTCGCTTAATACAGTTATAGCATGGTATAAAACATATAATGAACAGTTGGGATATTGCCAATAAACTATGTTTATTAAGTGCCTCTAGGGCATATTCCCTTCAGATCATACTCGGGAATTGCAGAAGGAGCAGTCGCGGCTGCAGCCTGCACGGAGAAAAGGTTCCTTAGTCTTTTTGCAGTATCAATCACGGCCGCGCAAGGCCCGCAATACAGGCACGAGGGCTCAAGGAAAGGTGTTGGCAAAGATAGTAATGCGAGTAAGACCAGCAGTCAAATATGTTATATAAAAAGGGAAGCGCCTCCAGCAGGTGCACCAGGCACATTGTGTTCGACCACAATATATTAGATAAACAAAAGTTCACACAAGCACGAAAATATTAGTAGTAGCAGACTACGATTCCTCTTGGTCCGCGGAGGCGGTCACCACTGGTGAAGCTTGGTAGCTCGAGCTTCGCTTGTTCAGGGTTTCGACTAGAAGCTTGGCTAGCCTTTTCGCTTCCTTTAAACATGATCTAGCGCCTCCTTCAGGTAATTTCGAGAGCGCACCCTCGAAATCACCCTGTATCCCATGTGCAAGAAGAAGCTTCAAGGTGGTTTGCGAGCCACATATCGTCTGCTCCAGGATGAAGTCGTCCAGCTGAGCAGCGTCGGGGTTGAAGGTTGAGATCAGCTCCTCCACAGTCTCCGGCTGGGCCACTCGGGGATATATCGTGCCATGGAGTGCGGTGAGCTACTCTATGGCCTTAGGAAGCAGTGTAGCCAGTCGACTCTCCAGTGTATCTGCGGTCTCGGTAGCGGCAGCCAGTTGGTCGTCCTCGTCAGATAGGCTCGGGGGGCTCCGGCAGATTGAGGGCAACTGGTGTCCGTAAGGAATGAAAGAGAGAGTCAACAGCAAGCAGTGTAATACAATGCGACCATGTATTTTGTGTCAGGGGATTTTAGTCTAGGGTATAATCAAATTACCTGAGAATGCTCGGCTTAAGGAGGACAGTCGATCAGCAAGTGCGCGGTTACGCTCAGCTTGCCGATTCCGTTCCTCTTGTTCTCCCTCGTGGCGTGCAGTCGCGGTTTGCTGAGAGGTGGAGTCACGAAGTTCAGCCAGGGCTTGCTTCAGTTGTCCGACCTTATTCTCTGCCGAAGACGCATCGGCTGAAAATCGTGATACAGTGAAACAATAAACATCTTGTCGACTGCACAAGCAAAACATGCAAGCGTAGGGGAGTAGTTACTTTTGGCTTGCAGAAGTTGTTTGCGGAGGTCGGAGTTATCTGACTCTATCTTCATGTATTGGTCTATGGCGGATAGTAGAGGAGCAACAAAAGGCTGCAGTCATCGGAGGAAAAACGGCAAGTCGCAGTCTGCAGCAACCTCTTAAGGGACAGTCGCGGGCTCGGGGGCTGCTAGTTCTGGACTTACGTGTGTTGTTGAGCTCGTCGAGGAGGGCCCGTTAGAAGGTCAGTGAACTATCTCAAATTGGTCAGCAGGTATGGTTTCTGGCGTAGCCTTTTCACTTTGTACAGCCCCGGTTTCAGCGTGAGTAGTGGATGGCGACGTGGTCATAGCGGTGGTCGAAGCTTTGGTAAACGCCGGGACAGGAATATCCGGGCTGGGCTCCTCTTCGTCTTCGTCAGAGCTAGATTGTCGCAAGCAGGAAGTCAGGCTCGTGAGTACAATGTCAGTGCAAGGAGTCGTAGAGACTTACTTAGTAACGAAGGGGTTCTTGCGTTTTCGTAGTGGCGCTAGTGGTGGTCGACTGCGAAGAGGTATCGCTTGCAGTGGGGCGTCGAGGTTGCCCCTCGCAGTGGGCGCGACTGCAGATCCACTCGTGGAAGGAAGGGCTTTCAACTTCTTTGTAGCGGCAGAGTCGGTGGAGCTTTCGTCCTCCCTTTCTTCGTGCCCCCGTTTGCCTCCAGCAGAGACGAGTCTGGCGGTTTGTTCGCCCTCGTCAGAGTGGGAGTTGGCTGCGGGAAGCGAGGAATTCGAGACTTCCTGGAGTAAGTCATTGTCGATTCCTAGCTCTTCAGAAGTTGGAGGACGACTGATCAGGTCAATATGGTCCTGGCCAACAGTGTAGAGAAGAGTGGATGTGTGAATATGTAGAGAGTCAGTAGGAAAAAGGGCAGCAGTCAAGATGGTGTTACAAACATACCTTGGGCCTCGGGTTGTCCTTGGCGAAAGATTTGATCGGAGATGCCAGAGCTCGGGACTTCAAGTCCTTGACAGAAGTCAAGATGTTTACAACTGAAAGCAGCCCTGTGGCGTCGTAGGATGCTCGGGAGACGCGGGACGCGTCGTCCACACCTGTGTACTCCCACATGGCGTGTGGGCGCGCTTGCAGTGGCTGCACCAGGCGGCGGAGAAAGGTGGTCATCAGGTGCACGCCAGTTAACACCTGGCCTTCCTCGAACTGCAGGGCCACCACCTTCAGTCGAAGTGTTTCTGCTTTGGCAGCTTCGGCTTCACTCAAGCATTGAGACCAAGATCTCTTCTTGACGACGTTGGCGTTCGGGTCAAATTCGGTAAGGCCGGTGGTCGAGTCGTCGGAGATTTGGTGCTTGATGTAGAACCATCAACTCCGCCAGCTCTGCACGGACTCTGACGATTGAATGTCAAAGTAGCCAGAGCCGCTTAGCACTTGGAGTCCGATTTTGCCGGGTCCGGTGGTTGGTTGGCGCTTGATGATGAAGCACTTCTTCCACAGCCCCAGTGGGGAGCAATGCCGAGGAAGGCCTCGCACAGAGTGATGAAGCACGCCAGGTGCACTACAGAGTTAGGGGTCAGGTCATGCAGTTGCACGCCGTAGACGCACAAGAGGCCTCTCACAAAGGGGTGGAGGGGAAATGACAAACCTCTGTTGAGGAAGTGGATGAAATATATGCGTTCGTCCCTACATGGTTGAGGGATGGATTCTTCGCCGGGCATACGGATCAGCTTGGGGTTGGCAGGAAGTATGTCGGCCTCGCGCAAGCCGTCCATCTGTGTTTCGCGGATGTTGGATGGGCGCCATGAGCCCTTGCCGTATTTTACGGCCTTGGTGGAGGTTTTTCGCGACGCCATTTTTTTGGCAAGATGGCCGGTTGCAGAAGGAATGGCGGCAAGAGTTAAGCAGAGCGCAGCGGTGTGGCGTGAGCACGGGGAAGAAGATGAACAGGGAGAAAGGCGGCGCAAATGGAAGGGCAGGGAAAGGTATTTACCTTTGTCCACGATTTATGTACTTCAACCTGGTTCATCTTAGCCGTCAGAAAGAAGGAAAGGACGTGTGTCGTGCATCTGTGTTGCGTTTCGAAGCGCAAGCGGCGCACACAGTTTCCCACTACGCATGGTTTTTTAGGAGGCCATCATCACGTTAAGTTTCCCGCGCGCGCCGTGTGGTCAAGTCAGGCCGGCCGGTCTGCGGTGTAGGCACTGACAAGGTGGGCTTGGTTGTAGGTCATGTCCCATCAGAAGTGATGGGCATCTTTTTCTTACGTCATTACTTACGTAAGATGGTGTAGTCTGTCGGATAGCAGGTTGCAAGGCAGTGTACTTTGTCAAGTGAGTGAGGAGGCGATAGTGGTTGTTTATGCCAGCATGGGAGCAATAAGAGTCAGACAGAGTCCGGAAGCATATACAATGGGGTCGGCACTCAGTAAGTTGCTAAGTGCACTCCCATCGGGAGCGTGTTTTGTGGTACTAACAAAGTTGGTTCAGTTTTTTCACGTTTCAGATTAAGCACAATTACAAGCAATTGCACTCAACCTCGGGGGCTACTCCCATCGGGAGCGCTGTCGCGCACCCGATCTTGTTCAGTGTCAGTCGAAATATGAAATGTACTCGGCGATCAGTGTCAGTCGAAATATGAAGTGTACTCGGCGATCAGCGTCAGTCGAAAGATGAATTGTACTCGGCGATCTGCGTCAGTCAGGAGTTGAAATTTACTCGGCGATCAGCGTCAGTCGGAAGTTGAAATTTACTCGGAGAACGGCGTCAGTCGATGAGAGGAAGTCTACAATATCAGGCATCGGCTTATGTTAAACAAAATAAACATGCGAAATATAAAGTAAGTCCGGGATGTTCTAGCCTAGACTAGTCCCCGATGCTGCATCAAACTATGCAAAGGTAAGACCTGAATAAGGCCGGGTGACCCGTACAAGCTATGTGGACTCGTTTAAATTCCGTGCCAGCAGGCATGAAGCAAAATCCCGGCGGACGCGCTAAGGGTAACTTATATATGACCGGGTTCAAACCAGTAAGTCCCGATAGGGGTGGTTTGGACTTAAGCTGTATTCCAGTTTCGAGTCAAGGGACTTGAGATTGAGTAGGTTAGTAAGGTATTTCGCCCGAGTCACGAATTAACTTGACCCCGATCTGTCGGCTGAATCAGGCCTACTATGCCAACCATCCCTTAAATTGGCGAATTAAATATTTGTGTGATATTTCGTTTAACAGTCGCTCTTATTTATGGCCATGAGCCTTCAAAATCAGGTTATAAGCAATAAAGGAGGATGTTCAGAAGATGTATAGAGTGGGGGAATTCCTATCCAATCCTTCGGACTCGAATAGGCATTCGGGGGCTACTGATCTGGTTATACCCGATGGGTACCCCCAGCGGGTTGTGTTAAAGGCTGTTTTCATGTAAGGCCAACTTGTTGGCCCATGTAAAGAAGAAGACGAAGGGCCTTTTAGTAGTAAGAGTATGGAGCAAGTTAGGGGGTTACTCGTACCGACTTGGGTAATTAATACCTGTAATTCTAGTCGTATTCGAACTCCTGAGACCTGGATCCCTATATATATGGGTTAGGAGGGAGAGGAAACGTTATTAAAGATACCCTAACCCTAGCGAGATATCGACTCGCCGGGAACCCCTGTAACTTTATTATGAGATCGACAATACAGCTTGGGCGAGCAACTCCTTGCTCGCCAGCCGTCCGAATTCGCCAATACCCATATACTCTTCCTATTGATACAACCCTAGGTACATCACCATGGGACTTGTCGAGTTAATCCCTCGTCAGCCAGCCTCGGCCTGCTCGACTGGGCATCGGTCTTTTTTTATGTTTAGTTTTAATTTCTGTAATCGGCGAGTTTGAAATATGATGAAATCGCCACTGTTATGAATGAAATTGTCACTGTTTAAATGAAATTCGTCACTTTTCTAGTGGCCGTTTTTTTTGAATCGCATGGGTCCAAACTTGGGATAGAGACGACTGGAAACCACGCCCCCAAGTTCCAGATTAGCGTCGTTTGACGCCGCGGCGGTCACAAAATAGCGGTGTTTTGAGCCATAGGGGCGCAACGACCGGAGATGCCCTTACTTTCTTCTCAACAAGAATCGGGTCCCCATTGCCACGAAATTTAGTTAAACGCAACTGGAGTGGTTGTGCCAAATGTTGTTTTTGTGATCAAGATGAAACAATTCAACATCTCTTTATTTCTTACCCCCTAGCTAGAATGGTCTGGCGTATTGTTCATATAGCTTTTAATATTCAATCACCGCCAAACATAGCAAGTCTGTTTGGTAATTGGTTAAAGGGTGTCTCCAAGAAAGAGAGGGTTCAAATACGAGTTGGGGCTTGCACTGTACTTTGGGCAATTTGGAACATACGCAATGACTATATTTTTAACAGAGCAAAATCAACTTCCTTTGTGCAGGTTATTTCCATGGCTACACATTGGATCCGTATGTGGTCTTACCTACAGTCAACGGAGAAGCGCGACGCGATGGATTTTGGGTGCAGCCGCATGTACTCGGTCGCGTTGGCTCTATATTCCCAGTTCAGCTGACGTTCTGATATTAGGTTGACATGTTGATGCAGATCACCACATGTTGTCTCTCCTTTTCCTTTGGCTGATTCATGTCGAGACTTTATGCGATCCATGATGTAATAATCTTGCAATGAACTTCTGAGATTTAATAAAATAAAAGCCGCATGCATCAATCGATGCAGAGGCTAGATGCCCCTTTTCTATATATAAAAAAAATGCCACAAAATTTCTCGTTCGTGTTCTTCCAGTTGTGGATAACGGAAGCAGGGCCATGTGAACCCAAGTTAAAGCGATGTACGCGCTTGCCCTAGCTTGCTAGCTGCCGAAAATAGGAAATTGCAATTTTTCTCAACACCAAATACGGAACTGCATTAAATTCTCGATGATCCAGGAGCAGGGAAAGATGAGGCAAAACTGTTGAACGCATGGAAGGCGTAAGCCTGACTAGATACCTCAATTAGCATTGTTATGGGCTACACAAAAATGATAAAAGTTGAAGATATGGAACTGTTGGTGTAGCCTCTAAGCTATCAGAAACTAGAGCCTCAATTAGCATTGTTATGGGCTACACAAAAATGATAAAAGTTGAAGATATGGAACTGTTGGTGTAGCCTCTAAGCTATCAGAAACTAGATGGTGTTCACTATTCTTATTTATATATATATATATATATATATATATATATATATATATATATATATATATATATATAGGTAAAATGGTTTCTACCCTCAAAGGTAACTACCCCACGTCTCATATACCAACTTACGGAAGTAATTTGTCATAATTTATCGGTTTGAGTATGTTCGTATACTATATCTAAGATACCCAAAAATAATTTTAATGAAAAAATTGCAAATGGCCTAATATTTTACACTATATACTCGAAATATCGTCATATATGTATATAAAAGAGAAGTATGTAGAAGTTTTCTACATACTACTAAAAAAGTATCTATAGTACTAAAATAGCATTATATACTCCATACTACATGATACATACCTCATGTTATGATAGATACTCCATACATTGTGTGAAACACACGTGGGGTAGTTATCTTCGAGGGTAGTATGAATATGTCATATATATATATATATCCAATCCCAAAGCAAATGAACGGTGCCGATTGCATGCACCCTAGTTATGCAACATACAAAAACATTGTCCTATATAAATATAGTTGCATAACTAGGATGGTTGCAACTTTGAGATCTGTGCCGGTTCTTTTTGGTGGCTCACTTAGGAGGGAAATACCAAAGAAGAACGGGTGGGTTGCTTCTTTCGTGTCTAGGCGTACCAAACTGGCAATTTGTGAGCCGGCCCACATGCATGTGGTCACATGCTACTGTCAAATAAATCCAAAAATGAGCTAATCTCAAAGCCCATGCATATAGCATGTGCAGACCATTTTTGGACCGTGATCATTGCTAGTTTCTGTGAGGTATAATGCGAGAATGAAAGGTGCCTTCCACATGTTTATACGGTGCATGCAAAAAGAGAAAGAGTGCCTCATGATTAATTAGACGAGCCAATCTTAATAACAGAAAAAGAGAAAAAATTATGAGATTTTACACAAAGATCGTATTCGGTGCCGCCATGTCCACTATCGGTGCCAGCAACAATATACATAAGGTGCACACTTTATTTCTAAACGGTGCCTAAAGAAATTGCAGGCCTACACAACGCGAACGTCCATGGCTGAGTCCTCCGGTTCCAAGCGTGCCGCCACTGAGTCCTCCGGTGGGAGGACGCCGGTGGCCGCGCTGGCGGCGCTGAGGACGGGGCCGGCGCTGAGGACGACCGGCATCCGGGGGGAGGTCGCCGCGCTGGGCGGCGCTCCGGCCTGCCCGTGGTGCCCAAGGACATTGACATGCGCGACCGCTCCATGCTCATGCGCCTCGTCCCGAACGCCGCTGCGTTCCGCACGACGTTGCGTTGCGTCAAGCACTGGGCCAAGGCGCGGGGAAGACGAGGACTCGCGCAGCCGCCGCCGTCATCCTCCTCCCGCCTGCAGAGCCGAGCCGAGATGAGGGCCGAGGCGGCGCACGGGTCGCCGGCCCTGTCCCCGCCGCGGCCGAGGAAGGGCAGGGTGGATCGGGAGCCGCTCATCCCCCGGGGATCCCTCGACTCCGGGGAAAGGAGGGAGGGCCGTTGCGGCGGAGCTCGGCGGGGACGGCGGCGGGCCTCCATAGCCAAGGAGCCGCCGTAGATGGAGGAGGCACGGGAGGCCAGCCGGGTGACGGATGGCGAGCATCTCCAACGGGATGGGGGTTAGAGGAGAGAGCAGAGTCGGGATGGGCACGGGATCGATTGGAGGAGTGAGCAGAGTCGGGGTGAGAGGAGGAGCCCAACGGGGTGAGAGGATTGGGTTGACCGAGAGAGAGAGAGAGAGAGAGAGAGGAGGTTAACGAGAGGAGAGGAGATGTGGTGTTCGTGTTCGTCGGAAGTGGATTGGGAGGGGATCGAATAGCAGATTAGGAACAAGAGAGAGGAGAGGCAGTCGTTCAGTTAGTGGGGTCTGGGGTGTCACGGGATAGGGTGCGGATGGGCTAGTGGAGAGAGAGTAAAGGAAAGGCTACCACAACTTTCAACACTAGACCACAGGCCTAGTCTCTGTCCCACGTACAGAAATCTAACCAAAGAGGAAATAACATGCAGTCTCCGAAAAATCAACAACACAAAAAGCGGAAAGATTTGGACCATGCATGTGCACGGATCACAAAGCTAATGTGCGGCACCGATTACCCTCTCTAGAATGTTGGTAAGTTTATAGGAACGTAAGAAAATATTAACATGACGTAAAAATTTATTTATGTGGCATATAAAAAATATTACATAAAATACGTATTTTTACCTATTTTTACACTCTAATAACTTATATATTGCATTTCTTATGTATATTTTTTAGTTATGGGGAAAAATAAATATAATTATTTGGATCATAAACATTTTTTTTTATAAAAAACAATGTAAAAACTTTCGGGTGCGAAATAATTTATTCTGCACCTGGGTGCAGAATAGGGTTTCTATATTCTGCACCCAGGTGCGAAACATATATATATAGAACCTATTCTGCACCCAGGTGCAGAATAAATTATTTTGCACCCGAAAGTTTTTACATTGTTTTTTATAAAAAAAATATGTTTATGATCCAAATAATTATATTTATTTTGCCCCATAACTAAAAAATCTACATAAGAAATGCAATATATAAGTTATAACCGTGTAAAAATAGGTAAAAATGCGTATTTTATGTAATATTTTTTATATGCCACATAAATAAATTTTTACGTATGTTAATATTTTTTTACGTTCCTATTAAATTACGAAGTACGGCAGAATTTACGTGACGTAAAAATACTTTACGGTTCAAAAGATACGGGGTGGGTGTAGAATAACTATTCTACTCCGAGGGAGTCAAATAGCGCTACCCTATATATATATATATATATATATATATATATATATATATATATATAGGGAAACCCTATTCTACACCCAGGTGCAGGATGAATTATTTTGCACCCGAGGTTTTTTTACATTGTTTTTATAAAAGAAAATTTATTTATCATCCAAATAATTACATTTATTTCGTCCCATATTTAAAAATGAACATAAGAAATGCAATATACAAGTCACAATAGTGAAAGAAAAGGTTAAAATGCGTATTTTACATAATATTTTTTATATGCCACATAAATAAAATTTTATATTATGTTAATATTTTCTTACGTTCCTATGAACTTACGAAATACGGCAAAATTTACGTGATGTAAAAATTATTTACGGTTCAAAAGATACGGGGTGGGTGTAGAATAACTATTCTACTCCCATGGAGTCAAATAGCGCTACCCTATATATATATATATATATATATATATATATATATATATATATATATATATATATATATATATATATATATATATATATATATATAGGTAAAATGGTTTCTACCCTCAAAGGTAACTACCCCACGTCTCATATACCAACTTACGGAAGTACTTTGTCATAATTTATCGGTTTGAGTACGTTCGTATACTATATCTAAGATACCCAAAAACAATTTTAATGAAAAAATTGCAAATGGCCTAATATTTTACACTGTATACTCAAAATATCGTCATATATGCATATAAAAGAGAAGTATGTAGAAGTTTTCTACATACTACTAAAAAAAGTATCTATAGTACTGAAATAGCATTATATACTCCATACTACATGATACATACTCCATACTACATATATATATATATATAGGACATATTCATACTACCTTCGAAGGTAACTACCCCACGTGTGTTTCACACAATGTATGGAGTATCTATCATAACATGAGGTATGTATCATGTAGTATGGAGTATATAATGCTATTTCAGTACTATAGATACTTTTTTTAGTAGTATGTAGAAAACTTCTACATACTTCTCTTTTATATGTATATGACGATATTTCGAGTATATAGTGTAAAATATTAGGCCATTTGCAATTTTTTCATTAAAGTTGTTTTTGGGTATCTTAGATATAGTATACGAACATACTCAAACCGATAAATTATGACAAAGTACTTCCGTAAGTTGGTATATGAGACGTGGGGTAGTTACCTTTGAGGGTAGAAACCATTTTACCTATATATATATATATATATATATATATATATATTCATACTACACCCGGGTGTAACTACACCCACGTGTGTTTCACACAAGTATGGAGTATCTATCATATCGGGAGGTATGTAACATATAGTATGGAGTATCTGCTATTTTAGTACTATAGATACTTATTTTTTGGTAGCATGTAAAAAAATTCTACATACTTCTCTTTTATATGTACATATGACGATATTTTGAGTATATAGTGTAAAATATTAATATAGTTGCAGTTTTTTCATTAAACTTGTTTCAGGGTATCTTAGATATAGTATATGAACATAATCAAACTGATAAAGTATGACAAATACTTCCGTAAAGTAGTATACGAGACGTGGGTGTAGTTACACCCGGGAGTTGAAAGCATTTAACATATATATATATATATATATATATATATATATATATATATATATATATATATATATATATATATAGTTATTTGACTTCCTGAGAGTTGAATAGTTATTCTATACCCACCCTGTATCTTTTTAACCGTAAAGAATTTTTATGTCACGTAAATTTTGTCATAATTCGTAAGTTAATAGGAACGTAAGAAAATATCAGCATGACGTAAAACTTTATTTATGTGGCATATAAAAAATATTAGGTAAAATAAGCATTTTTACCTATTTTTACAATGTTATGACTTATATATTGCCTTTCTTATGCAGATTTTTAATTATGAGACAAAATAAATGTAATTATTTGGATGATAAACATATTTATTTTATAAAAACAATGTTAAATATCTTAGGTGTAAAATAATTTATCCTGCACCTGGATGCAGAATAGGATTTCTATATATATATATATTTACCTATATATATAGGTTAAATGTTTTCTACTCCCGGGTGTAACTACACCCACGTCTCATATAGCACCTTACGGAAGTATTTGTCATACTTTATCCGTTTGAGTATGTTCATATATTATATCTAAGATAGACCGGAACAAGTTTCATGAAAAAATTGCAACTGTGTTAATATTTTACACTATATACTCAAAATATCGTCATGTGTGCATATAAAAGTGAACTATGTAGAATTATTTTTCATACTACCAAAAAAGAAATATCTATAGTACTTAAATAGCATTATATACTACATACTACATGTTACGTATCTCCCGGTATGATAGATACTCCATACATGTGTGAACCACACGTGGATGTAGTTACACCGGGTGTAGTATGGATATGTACGTATGTAATTTTTGTGTAGCTTAAAACGTAAATTATTTGAATTGAAATTTTGTATTCTTATAAGAGATATCATTGTGAATATGAATGTGCTTTTCCCCAGTTTTTCGAAACTTTTAAATATTTTTTTGATTTTTTGAAATATTGAGATGACTGAAACTCGTGAGCACGAAATTTCCACTCATTTATTAGATACCAATATGTCCCAACGAATTATATGTGGTAAAAGAGAGGACATTTCGTGCGAGTTTTTTTTTTAAATAATACGATTTTTTATTACAAATTTGGAATCTAGCGCGCGGAATAAGGGAATTTCAAAAATAGGGCGCGGTCGGCTTGGGCCGTGCCGATCGGCACGGGTCGTAACGAAAGGCCCCGGTCGGCAGTAGCTATGCCGACGGATGCATGGGCCAACACATTTCGGCATGGGCCGTGCCTAAATGTTCTCAGAATTTTTTCCCTGCCCCCTTTCCGGCCATCCCGCCACCCTATCCCCCCCCCCAAATTCTCCCGCCACCGTTTCCCGCCCAAATTCTCCCGCCACCGTTTCGCGCGAGAATTCTCCCGCCAACGTTTCCCGCGAGAATTCTCCCGCCACCATTTCCCGCCCAAATTCTCCCGCCACCGTTTCCCGCCCGTTCCTCCCGCCCGGCACCATTTCTCGCCTCCGTTTTCACCTCAAATGTCCTATAAAAACCACTCTAGGCTAAGCGGGGTACTCTCAAAGAGCGTCAGCATGGTTTGTATTGTACCTTGTGAGAAGTGTGTGTCCGGCTTTCATATAGCCGCATCCGAGCAGCTAGCTAAGATGGTCACATATTTGAAGGTAGATGGTAGGGAAATTCCACTTGAAGAAATTGTTGGTAGTGAGAGACATCTCGCTTTGCTAGGGGCGAGGCTATGCCGAGATGGGTTTCCGTATAGGACCCCAGAACAAATCCGTGCTGAAGTCTTGAGGCTTGCGGATAAGTTCGATAGGCATGTTACTAATGCGCCGATTCATCGGACTCAAGACATACGTGAGAGGTATGGTCGTTCATTTCTCTGGGTATACTCCAGCGATGATGACGACGATTTCATGCCGTCGTCAAAGGAAAAGCGGGCTGAAGCAGTGCGTAAGGTCAAGGAGAAGAAGGCAGAAACATCGAGGAAGGCTGCGGGTAAGAAGCCTGAATCATCGTCAAAGGGCAAGGGTGCTAAATCTGCGGATGGTGCAGGCTGCATTGATGGGAGATAGGTAGAATCTTAATTTGAGTTATGTTGTATCTTTCTTTGAGTACCGATTAATTAGTAGTTGTACCTTCATTTCCTATTGTTGTGTGGTGTGATCGGTATGTAATCGAGGTTTGTTGTATCTTATCGCTTAATTAGTAGTTGTACCGTTTCGCGCCTCAAGGGAAAGAAGTAGCATACATATGTCTCATACATAGGTCTGACGATACATGGAAAAGTAGCATACATATGTCTCTGATACGTAAAAGAATCAGTCCTCGTCTACCTGACGACGGTACCGCGTCCTCCTTCGCCGAGGGCCGGAAGGTGACAAACGCGTGGGAGCCTGGTGTTGCCGCATTCCGCGGCCTTGCAACGGCGCATCGTCATGCTCGTCGTCTGGCTGGGCTGTCTCCGGAGGTGGTGTCTGCTGAGTGGGCATCGGTGGCGAAGGCGCGTATGCCTGAGTGGTGTCCAAGTCGTACTGGGGAGAGTTGTACGCCTGATCTGCACCTGCACAAGATAATATGTTAGTGTGAGTTGTCTGGATATAAATTATATATGTACGAGAAATTAAAAATTCTAACCTCCGTGCATTAGTTGCTGAGAGTACTGGCCCGTAAGATTGGCCATCTGCGGCTGGTGTGATGCTCCAACGAACTGTGGTCCGCCCCCATAACCGTACGAATATGGCATCCCGGTGAACGGTGGTGTGTGTGCCTGCCAGGATGAACTACCCGGCATAAAGAGTGGAGGCTGTGCAGGACCCGACATAAACAATGGAGAGTGTGAAGTTGCCGGCATAAACATAGTTGGCTGTGAAGGACCTGACACATACACTGGAATCTGTGAAAGAGGTGGCTGGGATGGACCAGGGTCGATAACGTCGGGCTGGCGAGAGGTAGACGCAAATGTGTGATCTGTGGGGCGTATGCCAGGACTCTGCTGAGGTGTAAAACGTGGGCGTGGATCGTGCCGACGAGTGGTGTCACGGGGTGGTGATACCTGTGCGGCACCTAAGAGTCGTGCCGAGGAGTGTCCGAGTACGCAGAAGATGTGGCTGCCCACCTGACTCCCATATCTTAGCACGATGCTTTGAATCAACATCCGCACTAAGCAAAGCACGACCCGCCATCTGCAAAGTTATACAACATGAACATACTAGTAGAAATACCACTTTAAACAATTCTACGAATTAAACAACATCGTCCCATTGTACATAATTATTACAAATACGAATTAAAACAGATACCCTACAACAAACAACATCGTCCCATTGTACTTAATTATTACAAATACGATTGAAAACACAGTACTAGCCACGATTTGCTCTTCCCCTTCCTCCTTGGGGGAATTTCGTACAATGTTTCTCTTTGTGGCCGAACATATTGCATAGCAGGCACTGACGAGTGGAACCACTTGCTTCAGACTCATCCATATCATTCCGGATGCGACGTGTCTGACGTCGTCCTCTACTAGTCCGCATGCTTGCTGGACGAGGAATGATTTCTCTATTAGCCTCTTCAACCGTGTTGAAGTTACCTTCGACTCGGAAACCTCTCATTTCCCCGGTCCATGTTTGAACCAGTGCGTCCTTCATGTAATATGGTGACACGAATGTGGCTGCATGCAAACCCAACTGACCACAAACTGCTAACACATGAGAGCATGGAAGGTGAAGAAGTCTGGGTTTGTTGCATGTGCACTCACAAGTTGGCGGATATCCGTCAGTAATGAACACCTCATGGGTTCTCTGAACGCTATCACCAAATCTGTCTGTCGGCAGGCGCACCTCATACCTAGCTTCTTCATTACCTACTCGAACCACATTGTGGAACCGAGCCTTCTGTGTCTTCTTCTCCATGTATGTTCTTATCTTGCGACAGTAAGGTGTGCCAGGGTACCACTGACAATGATTCACGGCTTCCACACGTCTATCTCTGAAATAATTCATTGTTCCATGCATAATCCCCTCGACGAGAGCTGTAAGTGGCAGACCACGGTTACCTCGAAGGACAAAATTATATATCTCCGCAAGGTTGGTTGTCATGATGCCATATCTCGCTCCATGTGCATCGTGCAACAAATACCATTTCACTGGCGGTTCTTTCTCTATCCATTCTTCAAAATTCCGGATGCGTGCTCCTTTCTTCCTCTTTGTGCCAGGTGGATCAATTCCAGGCAAATCACACAACCCAACTGGTTCTGAATCTTCGGCTACTGCCGCTTGTGCCGCCGCCACCTGAGCAGCAACTGTCGTCGCCTGTGCAGCTCTTCTTTCTTTCACCTGGTTCTGCGTGAATTCGGTGAGCCTCTGCCATAAAAAGTCATACTTCCGTTGCTGATTCACATTGCAAAGTCTTTTGAACAGATTCATAAGACGTTTACTCTTGAAGCAAGAATAAAAATTAGCACCCATATGTCTCATGCACCATCTACTCTGCACATCAGTCCACGGAGTTTGTTCATCATCGGCGGGCTGCTCTAGTTTCCTGATTGCCTTCAACAGACCTGCATGCCTGTCATGAAGAATACATACATTTGGCCTATCCTTCACAACACCGCTTTTCAACAGCCTCAGAAACCATAACCAGCTATCATAATTCTCACTCTCAACAAAGGCAAATGCAACAGGAACGATTTGTCCGTTGCCGTCCACACCTATTGCGGTAAGTATAACACCCTTGTACTTGCCCGTGAGAAATGTGCCATCGATGCACAACACTGGCCGGCAATACTTAAAAGCTTCAATGCATATGGCGAAAGAGAAGAACATCCTGCCAAACACAGCCAACTGAGGATGCCCAGGAATTTTTACTAGTTGGATTGTTGCCTCTGTACCAGGATTTCGCTCTCTCAACGTGGAAACCATTTTGACAGCATTATCATAAGCATCATAAAATGTCCCAAATCTCAATTCTAGAGCCTTCTGCTTCGCTCTCCAAGCCTTCCCATAAAGAATTTTTGTTTTCCATCTACTCTTAACAGCCAACTGAATGCTTCTCGCGGTCATGTCTTTCTTCCGCACTATCTCACTGAACAAGAGTCGTGCAATGAGAGTTGAAGACAGGTTTGGATGGTTCGGCACCGTACTAGAGATCTCACATGTGTGTGGTACGACATCTGAAACCACCCAAAGCACGTCGTACTTCGGTACGTGAGCATGCACCCTTGCTGGACAGTCAATATTAATGCAGCTCATAGTCAAATATCGACTATTTGACACCTCTGTACGGAAAACCCTTTGCGTGGACAATGCCCACTCAATCACGGCTTCCCTCAACTCTTGCTTTGTGTTATACTGGACTCCGATTCTTACATTTTTCCTTCGGTACTCCCATGCCGGATGATATCCATCATCCACAGCTGTCATATTCGACTTGTCGAGATCCCTCCGTGCTGTTCAGGAATGTCCACATTTTTTGAATGAGTAGCATCACTGCTCTCTCCATGCTGAAAATCTCCGCCTCCTTGTTCTAAATTGTTCTGCTTCGGATAAAATATCAGTAGGATTTCTGGTTGGGTGCCTCGACGTTTGCATGATGCTAGCCAAGCTATCCACTGACCAGTTCGATCCAGCGGTAACAACTCCCGAAAAATATTTGTACGGGATTTGCACCACACTGACTGAATCTTAACCGTAAACATATTAGGATTATACCCAAAATTTCCAGTGAAAAACTCCTGCACTGCTGCTATTCTAGCTCTCTCTGGGTCTGGCAACTGCATCACCATATTGTTAAATTCACTAAGATCAACCCCAGTCTCCGTAACACGGACATTACCGGCGCCGAAGTGCACAACAAAATCAACGACTTCCATTACCTAAACAAATAAATTCCGTCAAATAATACGCTATAAAATATGCCGACCACCCAAAATATTACCAATATTTCTAATAGCCCTCAAATAATAACAAAGAACAAACATACACCCATAAATATCGACCGCCACACTAACCACCCTCCACCCACGGACGCATCCATCGGACAAAATTATTTATACAACTATACAGCCACCGACAAACTATTTGTACATTACAACTATCACATCCACCGACACAAAAAATTTACAACTAACTCATACATAATACTAAACAAGATTCATCTAGTGATTACTTAGGGTTTACCCTTGACGCGTGGAAAGCCTGTTTCTTCCGTTCCCTGTCTCAATCTACCGCCACCACTGCTCCACCACCAAACCTCCTCCTCCAACACGAGCTCCCACCACTGCTATCCACCATTGTTGGCCTCCATTGCTTCCAATCCTTCACCTCCTCTCCTTAAAATGAATCCACCAAAATTTACTGCATGGACAGATCCTTGATGCCCTAGTCCTCCTCTCTTGTTTCCTAGTAATCTAAACTGCTCACACTAATTATTTGGGCAAGATTTGGCAGAGTATTCGTGGGGGAAGGAAGAACTGAGCTCACATCGCTCTTGGCTCGATGGGAGGAAGAAGAAGAAGGGAGAAGGAAGAAGAAGGGAGAAGGAAAGGGAGCCGCGCCGCAGGTGGTAAACCGATCCAGATCGGCACGAGCCGTGCCGATCGGCGCGGATAAAGCCGAAAGGCGCGGGCCCGGCCTGCGAGCGCCTGCCGCATGCATCCGTCGGTGCGGGTCCCGCCGACAGTAGCTTTTCGGCACGGCCCGTGCCGATCGGCACGGGTCACGCCGACCGCGCCCTAGTTTTGAAATTCTCAGATTCCGCGCGCTAGATTCCAAATTTGTAATAAAAAATCGTATTATTTAAAAAAAAACTCCATTTCGTGCTCCCAAGCTGCAGCGATCCAGGTTGTTTAGAAAAATGAAAACAAATAATTATGAATTAAAAAAATCTCAGAGGTGGTCAAAAGTGTATTCAACAACTGTGACAAACTATGCGTAGTTTAGTTTCTCGGATCACCAAAAGACTCTGCGTAAAGCAAGAATGTACCCGAAGACGCGCTAAATCTAATTTGTCATTGTAGATGTTGATATTTCTTATAAGGATGTTTACTAGGCACAAAGCTGTACCCAACAACAACAAATCCTTCACGGTAAAAATGACAATATTCTTTGTAGCCTTTCTTCTGCTTGCACCTTGGACTTCATTGAACAGAAACTCCAGTGGCGCGTCACCTTTGGCTAATTACCAGAAGCGGAGTAGCAGGTGGAACCCAAGTAAAGTTACACTCACTGACATAGTATCTGCCCTCCTAGCCGCTAGAGTGATTGCATATACGAGATAAGACTACACCACACATGCTTTGGTAGTTTGGTTCCCCATGTTACAAAAGCCAGCTGGTTCATGCGTGCTAGCTAGGTAGGTTCATACATGTATCAAGATGGGAGCAATGTCTTGCGTCTTTCAATCTCTGTCGACCCACAAAGACTTCATGTTGGTTATGACTTATGCGATCCAGTTATTTATGATTGAAACAATGGAGCACGCTAAGGACTAAACCCAGATTTTCTTTTTGTAAAAACGTAAAGAGCATTGCGTTTCATTTCATTAATAGAATAGAGAGTTAATTACAAGCCTACAAGGAGGCCATCCAACACCGTACAACTCAACCCAAAACTCTAAGGAAGAACTAGGGCGAGACCCCTGGACCCTGCGCTCACCCATGAATGTGCCTCTGTCTTGATGGTTTTCACCAAAATGCCAATAGAGAGACGTGCGTTGTTGAAGACGATCGCGTTCCGTTGTTTCTAGATCCACCATGCGGAGAGCATGATCACCTAAGAGGTGCCTCTGCGCAACGCACGAGGGGTGGTCTTGAGAACCAACGCCCACCAATCCGCGAACTCATCCTCAGCAACAGGCGGTCTCGAGGTTGATCGAATCCAAGATAGCACTTCGTGCCAGATCGTGCGTGAGAAGGAACAACCCGTGAGGATGTGCCCAATCGATTCTACCGCCTGATCACACAATGGGCAGGCCGCCGGATGTGGTAGCCCCCGTCTCGCCAGCCTCTCCCCCGTCCAGCAGCAATCCATGCACACGAGCCAGACAAAGAATTTCACCTGTGGAGGAGCCCAACTTTTCCAGTTCTTCTTCCAAGAGCTTGAGATCGTCGCACCCTTGAACAAGGCGTCGTAGCAAGATTTGGAAGAGTATTGTCCGTCCGTGGTCCAGCGTCATACAAGCTTGTCCGACAGCTCTGTAAGGTGTATCCCACGCAAGGTGTTCCAAATGTGGATATACTGCGTGATAGCAAACGGGCTAAGGGCTCCCGTAATATCTGCTATCCACCAGCGCTCCACCAGCGCCTCTCTCACTGTTCTCTTGTTCCTAACTTTCTTGGCGCTCACTGTGAATAGATGGGGGCCAGGTCCTGAATGGATTTGCCCCCCAGCCATTTGTCCTACCAAAGAGCGTCGTGGAACCGTTACCGAGATGCATCTCTGAAGAGGTATGGAAGATTTGACGTTCCTCTCTAAAAAATTGCATGTCCAGGCCCCGCCACGGTCTCAGCCTCCACAACCAGCGGACTCGTAGGCTAATAAACGTGCGTCCCAAATCTGGGATGTCGGGCGGCACACCCTATCTCAGTTGACATGATAGTGACCTCCGTTTGCCTCTGCCCAACGAAGGCTAAACCCATATCTTTTGGCTGAGGAGAAATACATACAACTGGACACTTAATGTTGTTTGCCAAAGCTTCTACTATAAAATTCCATTGCATTGCAGGTAGTCATGACTTATGACCGTATATAATAACTTTTCACATTAATGATTCCGCATCATCTAAAGGATAACCATTCCGCATCAGGGTGCTCCGAACTACTCAAATTAAGATGAGCTATCAAACAGACAATCTATCTACAAGACTACAAGTGACGATGAAGGATATATGTTGCCCATCAAATAAACTCGAAGTGCCCCGAGCTCATTGCAATCGATACTGTAGACTGACGATTAACACAACGTGGCATGTGAGATCACTAGAAAAACGAAACCATTAGCCAGAACCCGGAGAAACAAGATGCAGCATCCAACGACCAGACGATGGACGCCAGGACGATCGAAAGCACGAACTGACCACATGCCAGTCGCGAGTATATCCTGCAGAAGCTCATATCCCTCGTGAACAGGATCGCCACACTGGCTGAGGCAGAGACTCCTGTGAAAACTAGGACTGCCAGGACCTGCAACGAATGGACAATTGCTGGGGTCACTCAGATAGACCTTGCTAGTTCAACATTTCAAAAACCCTTGCTCAAAAATTATTTATCAGGACATTTGAATTGTGCTTGTCAAATGATGTAACAACTTTGCCTGAGACAAATGGACAAGGTTTTTATCCTTTACTGACGAAATTAATTCATGACAAGCTAGTGCAACTCATGCTTCTCTATTGGTTATTGCTAAATTTAAGTTTTACCTCCATTTAAGAGAAGAAAGATAAGCTTAAAAAGACTTGTTTGCGCTGGTGCCCCATCTAATTTTGCTGAAGAATTGAATTATCCATTGAACAAGAAACTTTAAGAACTATAGATTACAATTTTGGGTTCAACTGTTTCAGTGCATGCTTTCAACTAGTTCAAAGTTCAAAGATAGCTGCATGAATAATACAGAGATTAAGTGAATGACCTACCCAGTCACCGAGAACAATGAGGGGCACAACAGCCTCGTTGTGATAATCCTTTTTATTCCTAATAGAGTACATATCAAGACAAGCATGGGCCAAACTCCACATAAACTGCAGCAGCATGGTAAAATACATGTAGCTGAAATAAAGAGAGGCCATAATGCAGTTAGTAGGTTAAATGATATCATGAAAATACAAATGACTCCTGACCAAGCAATTCTGAAGATATTCTATGCATTTCATAATCACCCTAAACTTGACAGGAAAGGATAAATCACCGGAGGATGCATGCAGAGAATATCTTAGACAAACACTGTGTGTAGTCACTCACAGAAATACTAAAAGGGGATAACAGAACACCCAACTCTTTGTATTGAGAAAGAACAGTTAAGTTCGAGTAAACGCCCAACATTCCAAATAAGTATAACAGATATATGTACGATGTCAAGTTTGTAGTGCCGAAAAAGGGCATGAACTCTGAAATATAACAGAATCTACTACATAAACGGTTTTCTAACACGAAACAAGAGAACCCCGTACTGAAATCTCATCTCATTTGTTCTGGAGAGACCATATATTCTCTACTAGAGGACTTCTGATTATGTCGTACTTCCTGTATTTATGTATACTTCTGTATTCACGAAAGGTTGATCAAAGTATGAAATTTTTCCAAACCCACAACCAAAAGATAAATCGGCTTATCTGAGACAGAAAATACACTTCAGGAGAACTGCCCTATATACTCTTCAAATGATTGTCTTCTTCTCTATTTTGTTATCCTCCTCAAAATTTTCTAAAATAACTTAATATTATAATAATATAGCGTTCCCTGTGCAATTATGATTTGTATGACAAGATGCTGAAGGAAAAAAAAGATTAGACGCGAAGTGAGTCTAACTCAACTGGTTTGGTTCTTGTGGTGGAACCAGCCCACCCAGGGTCAAGTCCCAGACTTGGCATGGGTGCTCGCATTTTACTATATTTTCCAGAATTTAACCATCGCTATGCTTTCAGTGGTAGGTGACGTGCCCGTCAACAGCGAGGCGCCCGTGGTGACTTCGTCAACATCAAGATATGTCGGACCAGTCTCTCGGAGGTGCTCATAGGGGTAGGCTTTGCGTGTGTGCGGTCATAGGGGTGTATGCACGTGCCTGTTTGTGAGCGTCTGCGTATCTCAAAAAAAAAATTAGACACCAGCACCATCAAAGTTTTTCTTCAGGAAACTTTGCCCAAACAACCACAACTTCGATATGATAACTTCAGAAATATTATCCTTGTCAAAATAATATGATAATTAATTAAACGCAGATGGAAATTCAATGAAAGGAAAAAGAAGACAGAAAAAAAGACATCTAACGCCAGTTGGAAAGCAATAGAGAAGAACTGATCCAACCTAAGAACAAAAGCTTTGAAAGAAGCAAACTGCAACTGAAATTATTCTCGGCCACGCCAAGACACTCGAAAGCTGTCGAGCCCCAGGCCAGTAGAGCCTCCAAACACAGAGAGGTACTCACAAAGCAGAAAAACGATTCAGGGAAGGATTACAGAATCAAAAAGAGTTCATCTGAACACACAGCCAATCGACATATAGCAACATTGCAGGAGAGGTATGCGAAGAAGATGAAATAATTAGTGGTGGTGGGTAGAAGAAAGTACAAGAAGGCGCTGTAGTTGGAGTAGCCGAAAGCGGTGACCATGGCACAGATGGATGCGGCGGCGAAGACGCACTGCGACACCCGCAGCGCCATGCCGCTCCATGTCCCCGGGCTTCCCATGATGAGCTTCATCCCCTTGGCCTTGGGTGGATGCTGCGGCCGCCGGCCGGGGTGGCTGGTAGGAGAGGGCGTGTAGCGGGTGGAGAAACCCTGCCGGCGGTGGATTCGTAGCTTAGCCGGGAAGGATGGATCTGTAGCAGTTGCTGTGTGCACTTAGCTACGTCTAGGATGGGAAAGTTGATGGCCGAGAGCAGGAACGACGAGGGGCAGCTGCGAACCGTGAAAATGAACGAATACGTTGCGAGTGCCATCCACCTTGTGGGGTACCTTTGCTGGTGGTTGAAATGCTGTGAAATTACGAACTTACTGATGATACAAAAGTAACTGAGCATCTATGCCTTGGTGGTTGCAATGCAGTGAAAATTTCAGGGACGCTCCTTGGTCCATGGCATCCTCTAGTGTACTTTTTTGTGCACGCGGCTTGACACATTTTCCCTCCTCTTCGCAGCGAGTTTCCCGTGTTGCCCTGGCTAAAACGTGAATGTCAGAATTTGTATTTGATAGCCTTTCAGTGATGTTGCTTTGGTTAAGTTCCGGACACTTTTATGAAGGTCTAATCACTCTCCCTTGTTAAATGTTTTATTTAATTATTTTGTATTTGATGCAGTTGCATTTTAGCGTGCACTATCTTATTTGATTTTTGACAACATCACATAATTTATGTTCCTTCCATCCTTTCAAGTTTTGAGTAAACCATATGTCAAGATCGTAAATGACGAGTCTAAACAAGTGTCAAATCGGGATTTTCATCCCAAAGATGCGCTTCGAGTTATCATGTTGTGAGACTAGTTTGTACGCATGTTCAGTTGCAACCCGTGCGCACCTCAGCTGCAGTGTTGTGCCCGTTGTGCAACCGTGTGTGAAGGTTTTAGGGTTTGTCTTGTAAAATGTGAGGCCCTCGATGTAATTACTCCTAGACGTGGGGGTCTCTTTGTAAACTTCATGCTGCGTGAAATATAGCTTCTAGGTCCTTTAGGGCCTATCCCATTCCAAAAAAGTTTAACTTATGTGTGGTGTGGAGCCAGTTGCACCCAATGCGGAACTATATGAAATTGTAAGGCTAGTTTGTAACCCATGTGGCCATGTTTAATTGTAAGGCCCTAGATACAGTTGCACCCATCACGTGACTATGTGTAATGGGCTAGTTGCAAACCGTGTGCAACTTTGCACATTTGTATGGCTAGCTGCAACCCTGCACATACTACCTGCCATGTTTTTTTTTATTTCATTGTTATTCTCATGTTTTTGTTTTTAAAATCCTATGAATGTGTGTGCAAATACATGAACATACTTAATCTCATGCGCTCCATGAACATATTTAATCTCGTGCAGATTGTGTAGTGTTTTGCTATAGATGCCAAAACATTGTTCACATGTCATTTTTTAGCATTTACTATTTTGCTTTGCTTCAATTGGTATTTGTGTAAATAACTTTGCAATGTGGCTATTATTGACCGGACATTATGTTTATTGTATGTTGACCAAAACTTCATGATTTGTTCTAGTGGTTTGGTATATTTTCATTAATATATATATTTCAAATGTGGCACATATATAATTTGTAGAGTTCGATTTTTAGTAAGGTTCAGTCCATTGTGTGCTTTCCATGCTCAGTTTTCCTATATAATTTTGCTGTCGATTTATAGGGTTAGTAATATTCTTTTTTCTTGTAGTAAAAATTAAGTTGCTGATAACCATTCATATAAAATTTATTTTGCATGTATCTCCAAAGCGAGAATATAATTATGTGTCACTGATAACATTTTGTATCAATTTTATTATGGTACACAGTGATCTTCTCCATGATGTTTGCAATAGTGTAGTCTTGTTAACAACTTAGTGTTTTCCTGTCCCGCTGCTCGGTTCCTGTGGAGCTTCCTTGCTGAGGCCTTAGGTCCTGAGTGGCAGGCCCTTGACTTGGCAGAGTTCCTGGAAGTGCAGGCGAACCATACCGGGAGGAGGAGGTCCCTCTTCTGGTTGGTGTTCGCGGTAATGACCTGGACCCTTTGGACGATTCGTAACAAGATGGTCATCGAGCATGTCTTCCCACGATGGGCTGCTGACTCAATTTTTAAATTATTGGCTTTCCTGCAGGAGTGGCACCCGTTGGCTAGACAGAGGGACAGGCAACGGCTAGACGGCATTCTTGAGGACCTCCTGAAGGCGGCACGCCTTCTTTCCTCTCCGCCCAGCCGTTGAGCTCTACTGTGTAGAGTTTGTATCAAGAGTATTTGTTTCAATCTTGGGCTTTATGTGATGCGGCCCCAGCAGAACTTGTTTTCTATCGCTCTTCTTACTTCTTTGGGTTGTGGTTGTAAACTGTGGATGGTTGATTTATTTATAAAGCGGGGCGCAAGCCTGTTTCGAGAGAGGATTACGAGAATTATGGATTGTGTTATCGTCTACATCTTGAGTCGTATCTTATAAATAATGGATATAACATAACAAAAAGCTTAATTATGGTCTATATGTTGCACTGATATTTGCATTTTCGCCGGTCGTCAATGGTTGATGCCATACCATGATTTAGTGTGGTTTGGTGTGCGTGCAAGCTTTATAGCTGGTTGTCACATAGTTGCCACAATCACACTATATCCAAATTACTAATAAAACAATACGTCTATCAAAAGAAAATATTAAGTGCTTGATCCTTTCTTTAGATGGTTTTGATTTCGCTTCAAGATCACCTCTATCCTAGGAATGTTAATTTAGGAAGGAATTATTGGATTCAGTCCTTGGCGTCCTATAAATAGGACAAGGCCTTTGAGTCCATCGTATCACGTGTGCTTCTTAATCTAGACTAGACGAGATCGTCAATCAGAACTCCCACCAGGTTCAGGGGCCAATATGAATGTGAAGTTCGCAACGATTCTATTCTTTGTGCTGCTTGGATGCAATACCTATGTATCTATTTCGATCATGAATAATTGCAAAGCGATCTACCGTCATGATATTAGTTAATAGACAGTTAATAGACATGTCACAAGATCAATAACCGAATCCATGACCAGTCCCCATTATTCTTCGTGGTAATATATGGTTCCACGTCAATATGAACGTAGTGCAAAGCGATCTACCGTCCTGATATTAGCAGCTTAGCACAAAGTGCCTTCGATTACAAACAGGCGAGATTAATAGGAAAATGAAGCCAGTAGCGCAAACATAAAGCAAAACGTTGTAGCCACCGAGACAAGGAGGCGATGAATGCCATGACGATCGGAAGCGCAATTAGACCGCACGCCGCCTTCTTAGACCTGCTACAGAACTCCACGTCATCTAACTCTAACCTGAAAGACGCCACGCCGGCAGATGCAGATGCTGCTGTGAAAGTGAGCATGGCCATGATCTGCAAATCATCCACAATCCCTGTCAAGTGTGAACACCCAGCTAGACCCTTGCTAGTTCAGTAAAAAATGATTGTACAAGATACTGAAAATGTATCCATTAGATGTAACAACTTCAGTTTAGCTCATACAGACAAACAATACTTTCACAAACTACTCTCAATGTTTCAGGACACGTGAACGGTATTAATTATTTCGTGAATCAGTGCTTATTACTTACCCCATCCCCGATAACCAAGAGCATTACGAGCGCATGTTTGCGAAGATCTTTTCCATTCCTCATAGCATAAATATCAAGACAAGCAAGGCCCAAGCTCCACATAATTTGCAGGAGCATCGTAGTATTCATGTAGCTGAAACAAATAGTGATTAATTAGATCATGTCTAGTACACACATGAGCCCAACCAATTCGGAACACTAGACAAGAAATATTCTGTGCGGTTAATAATCTCAGTAACATGAATTTGATATCGGGGTAGAGTAAAATGATGATTTATTCGTGAGACTTTCCCCTTCGTTCCCTTCGTCGCTCCCGTGGGCGACGGGGGAACCCTAAGCGCCGCCACTTCCTAGCCCCTCCCCGTTCCCTCCCTCCCCTCGCCGCCGCCGGGTAAGGCGTCGCCGGCCGCAGGCCGGGCGCTGGCGGCGGCGGGGCGATTTCTACTCCCTCGCTCGGGACGCTCGACGCGGGTCGAGGGTGTCGGCGTGGGCGTCGTGGTGATCCAGGGCCACGGCGGCTCGGCTGCTCCGGCGGCAGGGCGGTCACCAGCACGTCTGAGCGCATCCGGGCGGCGCTGGCGCTTCTCGGCGGCGGCGCTTAGAGGATGGCGCAGCAACCTCCTCCGGCCGCCGGCTCTCAAGGCCATGGCAGCGTCCCTCATGGAGGGCGGCGGCTCTGGCGGTGGGGTTCGACGGTGGTGGCAGCGGGGACAGCACGTGCGGCGGCCAGGGACAGGGTGAGCTCGGGAGGTAGGCAGGGTTGGTGCTGCTCGGCCCAGATCTGCTCCAGGTTGGGCCCGATCTGGATTCTACGGGCCCCAACCAGCCCACATCTGTGAGCCTTCTGCGGGTTGACATCGGGTGACCTTGGCGCTGCAGCGTGACGACGGGGCTGATCTGGCCAGGCGGGCTGATGACCGGCCCTATTGTTGAGTCCGGTCGGCGACCGCCTCAGGCGGTGGAGGATGGCAGCCTCCTCCTATCGGTTCCGGATGTCGACCTTGCAGACCTTGACCCGTCGCCGGCCTCACTCAACCGTCACGTTGACCCCGCGACTTGGTGGCTCCTCGGTTGCGGTTTGAGGTTGCGGATGCCGGGGCGGCGGCCCTGGAAGGTGGATGCGGGTGCGACTCTGCGGCGAGCGACTTGGCAGCGGTGATGGTCGTCTTCTCGGACCATGTGGGTGGCGTGGAGTTGGCGGAAGGAGTTCCTGGTGCTGGCTTCACTGGCGGCTCCCAGATCATGTCCTGGTGGCCTGGCTCGAGACTCTCGGCGTGGTATCGAGTGTGGTAGCAAGGTGCTTCCGAGCGAAAGCTCTGTGCTTCGGCGCCAACAGCGACGACGCCTGCGGGAGTCGTATCCCTCTTGGGGGCGCTGTTGTGGGTGCCTTCTCCTCACTTAGGGCGGTAAAAGGTGCTTTCGAGCGAAAGCTCTGCGCTTCGGCGCCAACATCGTCGACGCATGCGGGTGTCGTAACCCTCTTGGGGGCGTTGTTGTGGGTGCCTTCTTTGCACCAGGGCTCCGGGTGAAAACCTTGACCTCTCAGTCTAGACGGCGGCGGCGCTTTGCGTCCTTACCCTGTTGGGGGCGTCGTCGTGGAGTGTCGGTACTATTCGTTCTTGCGTCGAGGTCCTCGGTGGCAAGTCCGGTTTCCTTTTTTTATGTGCTTTTATCTTTGATCTGCTTTGTAAGAGGGCTTCCTCATCACCTTGTATTGGTTCGGCCGTTGTGCTTTATTTATAAAGCGGGACGAAAGCCTGTTTCGTGTGAATTTGATATCGAACTAAACTTGAATAGATCGAGTAGTAGGCTTTAAAAAACCTGCCCACTATTTCAGTTCATTTCTCGTTTTATAAGTTGAAACAATTATGGTGTTGCTCATCCACATCAGCGAAAATTCAGCTTGGAACACATTTCAGAAATCCTAGCAAACACTTTGGGAAAACTAGAAACTTGTGTGAACCAGAAATTAGAAAAATTGGAATACATATTCATTTGAAGAAAAGGAGCACATAAGCACACAAGATTCCGTATGACATATTTACAGAAAACGAACATCTATATTTGTATTTGTAATATAAGCTGTTAGCGCTAATCAGTTAGTTCTGTTCCAGTGCATGTATATTGGATCGATGTGCTTACAATGACTTATATATATGGGCCATGAACTCAAAATAAACCAAGTTCAAGATTTGTCTTGGGCTCTTGGCTATTGAAACCTTGCAAAAACTCCCCAACAGAAGATGAATCACCCTTAATCCACGTGGGGTGAGACGGAGAAGCCACTTTTCACTGTCTTAGACATCTTCCTTGTTCAGTTATCCTACTAAAAAAATGTAGCTAAGATCCTAAGACACGATTCTAATTAATATATGTAGAGTGTTCCTCGTCCAATGGTATGTAGTACCAAAAACAAGGCAGTGTTTTATATATGACTTTATGGCTGAAGAAACTGCACCCTAAACACAAACGCAATAGTATTCTGTTCAGGCAACTTCCCCTAAACAAACTGTAGAAGAGAACAAGCACAGAAAATGAAGAAGGAATTACCGGAGCAAAAACAAATGCCGAATTTAAACCGTTCACGGAGCCAAGCGCACTAGCATTGCAGGATATGCGAAGAAAACAAAAGTAGTGGTGGTGGTGGGGGAGAAGAAGTACCAGAAGGCCCTGACGTCGGAGAAGCCGAAAGCGGTGAGCATGGCACCGACGGATGCGGCGGCGAAGACGCATTGCGCCACCCGCAGCGCCAGTCCGCTCCATGTCCCTGGGCTCCCCACGGTCTGGTTCATCCCCTTCCCCTGGGTCATGCTGGCTGCTGTTGCTAAGCCGGGGAATGGTATGAGAATGCAGAGTGCAGCGTGTAGGGAGGTGGTGGAGAAGCCGCGGAGTGGGCGATCGATGTGAGCGAAAGGGCTCTTATTTTCATCTCTTTCATCATCTACAAGAACCAGGTCCCATACTCCCATGTCCCATTGCCAAAGCATTCAGCTATCGTGTTCCGTTGTTCGTCCAGTTTTGGCAAGCGGAAGCAGGGCCATGTGAACCCTTGGACCGAATAGGGAACTGCCATTTTTCCTTTGCAGCTGCCTTGAACGATGATCCAGGAGTAGTGACTAGTTTTTGAGCGATCCGGAGTAGTGACTAGTGAATGATGAGGAGGGCAAGTGGTAAAACTGTGAAAGACATTAGTACATTACCATCCACCCGTCGATACCTTTACTACCGAAATGACGACATGGACATAGATAGGCACTAAGAAATGTCACGCTACATCTGCAGGGGCAACCTTGCTATTGCTACGTCACGTCATTGCAAATTTCCTACCTTTTCTGGATTTCCCTTTTAAAAAAATGTCATTGCAAATATTGTGTTTACTTATTACTTCCTCAGTTTCACAATAGAAGTCTTTTTAGCAAGCTAGTATTTTGTTCGTTGACTCGTAGGAGGATGAATATTAAAAATAAAATGAATCAGACGCCAATATTTATAACAAAGGTACAAAATTAAAAAATATATGTTCTACATAATCGTATGTATGGTAGAAAACACTTTTTTTGTCTAGTTAAGCCACGTACGTATGCACTTGCCTTAACAGTAAAGTGAATCAATTTCTTTGTCAAAGTACATTCTATGATGAATCTTGAAACTGATTTGATTTTCTAGATGTTGATTTTTTTTACCATGTTTTGTGTTTTCATACATATATGTCCCCCAAAAATCCTCTACGATAGAAGTGATTTTTTTAGATAAGGTGATGTGGATCCCCGGTCTCTGCATCAAAGAGATGCACACAGTCATCCGCTATTATTAAAAGCATCTGAAATTTCCAGTGTTACAATTCAAGGATCACAAAGGGTGGCTACAAAGATGAGCCACTGAAACAGAATATGACTAAACATCAATCCGTCTAAAATGCAGCCACCCAGCCCGACTGAAGATAGCTCGCACGACTGTCAACATACGGGTACATCGAGCATCCATAAGACCACTCTTATCCACCGGAAGCAGGAACGACCATGAGTGGATCCAGTAGCATGCCTTGTAGATAACCTATAAATAATGAGTAGAGTTTGTTTTGTTAAAGACAATATCATTTGTACAATTCCAAAGCACCCACAGGATGGCCGCTACACCAATTTGAATGCAAGCATTTGTTACTCTATCTATTTCATTTAACTAACTCCCAAACATATTCGTAATGCTGGTGGGCGGGTAAACGATAGAAGTGATAACAATATTCTACCCAGGACTTTAGTGCTTTACACAGAAAGTCAGAATTGCTCCTCACCGTTCGTTAATTACCAGAATCGGAGTAGCATGTGGAACCCAAGTAATGTTATACACACCAAAACAGGGAACTGACTTGCAAGAGATCACATGCACGGGACAGCACTACACTGCTTGCCCATGTTATGTTCACACATACAGTATATCATATCAAGGTGAAAATTATACCGTAGACCATTTTGTTCTACGGGTTTTCGCCTAAAAAAAAGGTGAAAGCTATCTTTTTTATGACCGTGTCTTTCAAACTCTGTCCACAAAGATAGCAAATCACAAACCCTTGTATTTAGTGTTTGCTATCTTTCACCTTGTACCAATATAAGTGTTTGTATGTTGCATAACTAGGGTGGTTGTAATCGGCACCGTTCATTGCTTTGAGATCTATGCCAGAATATGGAAAGTTTTGTCAGCCCTGAAACACATATCTCAAAGCAACATGTGCGCACCGATTACCACCTCCACAATGTTGCAACATACACAGTAAAATGGTTTCTACCCTCAAAGGTAACTACCCCACGTCTCATATACCAACTTACGGAAGTACTTTGTCATAATTTATCGGTTTGAGTATGTTCGTATACTATATCTAAGATACCCAAAAACAACTTTAATGAAAAAATTGCAAATGGCCTAATATTTTACACTATATACTCGAAATATCGTCATATATGCATATAAAAGAGAAGTATGTAGAAGTTTTCTACATACTACTAAAAAAAGTATCTATAGTACTGAAATAGATTTATATACTCCATACTACATGATACATACCTCATGTTATGATAGATACTCCATACATTATGTGAAACACACGTGGGATAGTTACCTTCGAGGGTAGTATGAATATGTCCTATATATATATATATAGATACTTTTTTTAGTAGTATGTAGAAAACTTCTACATACTTCTCTTTTATATGCATATATGACGATATTTCGAGTATATAGTGTAAAATATTAGGCCATTTGCAATTTTTTCATTAAAGTTGTTTTTGGGTATCTTAGATATAGTATACGAACATACTCAAACCGATAAATTATGACAAATACTTCCGTAAGTTGGTATATGAGACGTGGGGTAGTTACCTTTGAGGGTAGAAACCATTTACCCTATATATATATATATATATATATAGGTAAAATGGTTTCTACTCCCGGGGGTAACTACACCCACGTCTCATATATCATCATACGCATGTTCATATACTATATCTAAGATAGTCCCAAAACAAGTTTCATGAAAAAGTTGCAACAGTCCTAATATTTTACACTATATACTCGAAATATCGATATATGTGCATATAAAAGAGAAGTATGTAGAAATTTTCTACATACTACAGAAAAGAAGTATATATATTATTAAATTAGCATTATATACTCCATACTACATGTTACGTACCTCCCGGTATGATAGATACTCCATACATGTGTGAAACACACGTGGGTGTAGTTACACCCGGGGTGTAGTATGAATATGTCCTATATATATATCCATATCTATCGTACCGGGAGGTATGTAACATGTAGTATGGAGTATATAATGCTGTTTTAATACTATAGATACTTCTTTTTAGGTAGTATGTAAAAAAATTACATACTTCTATTTTATATGCATATATGACGGTATATTGAGTATATAGTGTAAAATATTAGCATAATTACATTTTTTTCATGAAATTTGTTTTGGTGTATTTTAGATATAGTATATGAACATACTCAAACCGATAAAGTATGATTTCTACTTCCGTAAGATGGTATATGAGGCGTGAGTGTATATATATATATAGGTTAAATGCTTTCTACTCCCGGGTGTAACTACACCCACGTCTCGTATACCACCTTACGGAAGTATTTTTCATACTTTATCGGTTTAAGTATATATACTATATCTAAGATACCCCTAAACAAGTTTCATGAAAGAATTGTAACTGTCATAATATTTTACACTATATACTTGAAATATCGTCATATGTACATATAAAAGAGAAGTATGTAAACATATTTTACAAATTACAAAAAAATAAGTATCTATAGTACTAAAATAGCATTATATACTCCATACTGCATGTTACATACCTCCCGGTATGATATATACTCCATACATGTGTGAAACACACGTGGGTGTAGTTACACCCGGATATAGTATGAATATGTCATTGTATAGGGAAAATACTGTGTATGTTGCAACATTGTGGAGGTGGTAATCGGTGCCGCACATGCTGCTTTGAGATCTATGCCAGAATAGCAAAATGAAAAGATGGAAAGTTTTGTCAGCCCTGAAGCACATATCTCAAAGCAGCATGTGCGACACCGATTACCACTTACATAATTACAACATACACAATATTTTCCCTATATATATCATCCGGCAATTCCAAATTGTTCATAGAATGCAGAAAAGCCGATAGTAGGTATTTGTACCTTCTTTTCTTATCTAGACCATCAAGCCAGCTGTCACATATGTGCAATGCTCATAGGAGGATGAATATTGAAAGTAAAATGAATCAGACGCCAAATATTTTTAATAATAAATGGACAAAATTAAAAAGGTATTCTACAGACTCATCTGTATGGTAGAAAACACTTTTTCGCCTAGTTAAGTTATGTACGTATGCACTTGCCTTAAAAGTAAAATGAATCAATTTATTCGCTAAAGTACATTTTATGATGAATCTTGAAACTGATTTGATTTTATAGATGTTGACCAGGGCCTGACCCTAAAAAATTTCCATACAGACCTGACCCTAAAAGATCCTCTACGGTAGAAGTGATAATAATGTTCTACCCATGGCTTATTTACCAGAAGTCAGAATTGCTTATTTAGTGCGTTACACAGAAGTCAGAATTGCTCCTCACCGTTCGTTATTTACCAGTATCGGAGTAGCAGGTGGAACCCAAGTAAAGTTACACACACCAAAACAGGGAACTGCCTTGCTAGCCACCACAGAGATCACATGCGCGGGACAGCACTACACTGCTTCCCCATGTTATGTTCACACCTACAATATATCTGAACGCTACTATCTTTTTTGGAGGCCTTTTGTGGTACCCCCAGGTGAATAATAGCCATCTATTTTACTCCATCCAAAGGCCAATAACAATTCATACTAGTGCCAAAAAAGTGACTAGTATAACTGGTACTACTCACCTCACGAGGCAAAATAAGCACAGTAGAAAAAAAATCACTTAGATGGGCCGGCCCAAGAGAATCCAATCAATCTGATCATGTGGTATCGTTCACAAAAAGGAAAAGAAGAAGAATCCTAACGATAGAATCCAGCTCCCACGCTACTCCCGATGATCCCCGCGTCGTCGTCACCGTGAAGATCTGCGCTGTGTCCAGGAAGTGAGTCGGCGACTCCGCGACCAGCTTGGACGGGAGCGCCCTCAGGTCGCTCTTGAGGCCCTGCACGGCGGTGTTCATCACGGCCCCATGATGTTGTCATCGCGGCGACGTAGCTCGAGGCGTCCCCGAGCACCTGCCCGTACGTCGCCGCCACGCTAGTGCATCTGTCGGCGAGGCGCCTCTTTACGTGCTTGGACGCCTGGATCTCAGACCACTGCCGGACGCAGCCACTGAGCGCCTCCACGCAGTAGGAGCAGAGGCGCATGGGCGCATGGCGGCCCCGATGTTCTTGTACTGGGCGTACCGGTGGCGAAAGCAGAACCTGTCGTGCGCCGAGTGTGGTGGTCGACCATGTGGAGCGGCAGCGCCTCCGCCTCCGCTTCTTCTTCCCCAAAGTCAAAGACATGATCTTGGTCAACTTTTGTTTTAGAATTATTTTTTCCACTGAAGGCCAATTTTCTTATTTTTTCACCGAATTACTAAAAGTTGGGCCTATTGGGCCAATTTTCTCTTAGCCGTCAGATCAATTCATACTACTCACCTTTTTTGACTAGTAAAAGGTAGGGTAAAAGTTGCCCTTTTTTGTGACCGTGCCTTTCAAACTCTGTCCCACAAAGATAGCAAATCACAGACCCTCGTCTTTATTTTTCGCAGTATATGGAGTACGCACAATCAAATTGACATATCGAGTTTCTTAACATACATAAGCTCCAAAGGTGTAAAAAGAAGAAATAATAATCATAAATCATAGTAGCAAATACATTTGCTTCCGTTATTTGTTTTATGCTCGATGTCACACTCAAACATCAACTAATCCCTCCCTTCAACCCCTCCTCCCGTCCTCTCTCTCCCCTGTCTCGCCCCCTAGGCGAGCAGGGAAACCCTTACCACCGCCCTTAGCTCGCCCCCTCTTCCCTAATTCCCCGCCGCCGTCGGGTCGGGCCGCTGGGCTCTGCCTGTGCGGAGCCGGTGCCGGCGGCGGCGGCCGGTCTCTACCCGTGCGTGCAGGCTGGTGGCGCGGCACGAGGCGGCACGCGGCGGTGTGGCTCGTTCAGCTTCGGTCCGGAGCTCTTCGAGCGGCCATGGTGGCGGTGGGCGGCCGATTGGCGGCGGGGAGCTGCGGTAGTATGCGTGCGGCCGGCAACGTCCTTCCCTGCTTAGATCTGGGCCCAGGCGGGGCCCATCTGGGCTTGGACGGGCCGCCCAGGCGTGGTGGCGGCTCTCCCGGTGGACGGAGGAGTAGGAATCTGGTCGAGAATGGCGGCGTCAGTGGCACCCTTGCTGCAGAGCGGCGGTAGGGCTTTACGGGCCCTATTGGCTCGGCCGAGCCAGTGAGGGCCTGGTTTGCCCTGCTGCTGCATCCGGTCGGCTACTGCGGTACTGCCTTCTGGCGGTGGAGGCAGCTCCCTCCCGCGTGCAGATGTGTCGCCGTCTCTCGCCGGGATCTTTCTACTCGGTTCTCCGACCTCGCGACATTGGCCGCGATGAGGCGACGTTGATGACTGCAAGGCCGTGGTGGCGTGTGCTGGTGGGCGGCAAGATGGGTGGAGCTATACGAGCAGCGTTTGGGTTGTGGTTCGTAGGTCGGGAGAAATCCCTGTCGTCTCGACACCGACGCGGTGACGCCTGCGCGTGTCACCTTCCTTCCTGAAGGGCGTCGGGATACCTCTTTCCCACCCCTCAGCGTGCCGGGGGAAACCCTAGGACACTCCGGGGAAACCTTTGGAACTGTCCGGGCAGTAGCGTCGTCGTCGTCGTTCCCTCCTTGGAGGTACTGCTGGGTACGAGACGCTTCGGAAGGCTGGGAGTTTGGTGGATATTCTCCGGAGGGCGCAGCGGCTACGAGTCATCTCGTTTTTCGTCGAACCGTCGGTGTTGGCTTTGTTTTCTATTGTGTTTTCTCTTTTGTTTCTTTTGGGCATGAGTGTGATGTTTGCCCCAGCAATGTCCCTGTGTTTGTTTCGGTCGGTTGCTATATTTATATAGCGGGGCAAAGGCATGTTTCGAGAGAGAACATCAACTAATAATAGAGCCCAATTCACCTATGTTTCTTCCGTTCTCCTCTCTGCCACTGATGTAGATGTGTCCATCTACTGCTGTGCTCACTGATGTTATTGCGTCGCAGAATACTTGCTTGCTGTGTTATAGCAATGCTACAAGTCTATCTTTTTTTCTTTGCAGGGGTAAGAGAACTTTATTCAATATATTGATAGAGTTACAATCATCCATAATTGCCCTGGCATCCTCAGCAGGGAAACTCCTTAGCTACAAAGTCGTTTTAAATACCACTCTACCAATCTTTGCTAGTTCATGACTTACACACTTAACTGATCTGTCAATCCTAGGAACCTGCATCTCTCTTTCCCTAATCAAATCTCTAATTACCCGTACCTAGCAACCTGTAACGCTGCCATGGGGATACTAGCTGCAATGGCAAACAAAAATGCGATGAACGCGAGGACAATCGGAAGAGCGGTCTGACTGCATGCCTCCTCCCTTAGAATCTTCCTGCAGAAGTCCAGCTCTACAATGAGAGTTGCCACACCGGCGGCGCAAGAGGCTGCTGCGAGAGTCAGAGTCGCCGTGATCTGCAATACATCCACAATCGCATTCAACACCCAGCTACTGCTAGACCTTGCTAATTTAGTCAAAATTGGTTTCTGCAGGATATCTAAAATGTATCCATTAGATGTAACAACTTCAGTTTATGTCCTACAGGCAAACAATACTTTCAATAACCATAGTCGAAATTGACTTACCAAGTCACCATAAACCAAGAACATTACAAGCGCATGGTTGTGAAGAACGTTTGTATTCCTCATAGCATAGATATCAAGACAAGCAAAGCCCAAACTCCACATAGTCTGCAGGAGCATCACAATATTCATGTAGCTGAAACAAACAGAGACCATGTTAAGAATTCTGAACACTAGTCAAGAAATATAATATTTTGTGCACTTCATAATCTCAATAACAGGAACATGATATTGAACCAAACTTTAACATATGAAGTATGGTTTAACAATCTTTGTAAAGTATTATCACTTCAAGAAAAGAAGACTACACGTATGAGCACATGAACAAAGACACAAAGAAAACATGTCCAATATTCCAGTTTCATTTTATAAGTTGTACCAAGTATGGGGTTTCTCATCCCTTCCAGCCAGAATTGAGACCGGGACCGAGTTCACAAACTATAGCAAATACTTTGGAAAAACTAGAAACGTGTGTGACCAGTAAATCGATTAATTTTGAACACATATTACCCCGCAAAAAAAGATTAAATACATATTCATTTCAAGAAAAGGAGCACATATCCTACGCACACAAGAGTCTGCATGACATATTTATGAAAACGAGCAGCGCTATGTTACTTGTTCGTTTTGTGCCAAAGCCCAAAGCCCTGTACATACTGACACTTTTCACTTGATTAGATTTGTTCCTTGTTCCGTTCTCCTACTAAAAAGGTGTAAAAGAAATCTATAGCTAAGACACAAACTGTGCAGTGTACTCTTTTAAATATATGATTTTAAGGGATGAAGAAAAAAATCACACTATATACCAACGGAAATAGAGTAGTCTGTTAATTAAGGGAGCTTCCCCTAAAAAAAACTGGAAAAGAGAGCACACAAAAACACATGAAGAAAGAATTACCGGAGCAAGAAAACGCCGATCGAATTGAACTGATCACAGAGCCAAACCTACTAGCATTGCATGATATGAGAAGAAGAAAATTCATGGTGGTGGCCTGGTGGGGGGGAGAAGTACCTGAAGTAGTTGACGGCCGAGAATCCGAAAACAGTGACCATGGCCCAGACGGATGCAGCGGCGAAGACGCACTTTGACACCCGCAGCGCCAGTCCGCTCCATGTCCCTGGGCTCCCCACGATCTGCAGCTTCATCCCCTTCCCTTGGATCGTGCTGGCTGCTGCGCCGGGGTTCATGGTGGTATGAGAGTGCAGCGTGTAGGGAGGTGATGGAGTAGGCGATGTGAGACGGGGGTGGTAAGAGAGTGCAGAGCGCAGCGTGTAGGGGATGCAGAAGCAGCGATGTGATCTTCTACTCCACCCGAGGGCTCTTATTTTCTTCTTCTGTAAGAATCCGGCCCCATTGCCAAGCAACTCCCGTGTTCTTTCTGTTTTGGCTACCGGAAGCAGGGCATGTGAGCCCTAGCTAGCTAAAGAGACGTACTACGCGCCATTTACCCTTGCACCGAATAGACTACTCACATTTTCCTTTGCAGACAATAGTAAAGTGCCTTAAACGATGATCCAGTGGGTGGTGAATGTTGAGGCCAGCAGAGGTAAAACTGAAGGAAGACATTTGCCGACTCGACACCTATACTACCTTTTTTTTCTTTGAAATGGACAAATGGTACACCTATACTACCTAGACAGATAGGCACAAAGAAATGTTACGCTACATCTGTTGGCAGTCGATACCTTTGCTAATGCTACGTCAGGTCATGTGGAAAGTGTTGTGTTTTAGTATTTATGCTTACTTATTATTTCGTTGACATGTACTCCTGTTTTTTGACGAAAGCAGCAGCGCTGCATTCTTTTTGACAGTTGATCATTTCCTCTATGTTTCTCCTTGTCCTCTCCAAGCGCAAGCACTAGCAAAGATTATGTTCCAGAGGTGCCTAACTAGAATAGAATTGGTGCTACCTTTTGTGAAAATATGTGGAGAGGAGAGTTTGGGGGCAATTGGCTCAGCACTCAAGGGCTGGGCGTAGTGTTGTTTATATATCAAGAGATTAGGGTTTACAATCGTACCACATACGTTAATGATCATAACAACCTTGACAACCCAAGTTAATCTAATCTATACAAGATACTAACTAATAGGTTGTTGGTAACAATCATATATTCTAACACCCTCCCTCAATCTCAATTGTCCAACAAGTTGAGATTGCGTTTGCACCACCGAAACGCAGGATCTGGGAGTGGTTTCGTGAAGATATCCGCAACTTGATCAGTTGATAGAATGAACTTGATCGTCAGTTGCTTTTGTGAAACTCTTTCTCGGACAAAATGAAAATCCACCTCAATGTGTTTGGTACGAGCATGAAATGCCGGATTCGCCGAGAGATAAGTTGCTCCAATGTTATCACACCAGAGTACCGGAGCTTGAGACTGTTTGATTCCCAATTCTCCAAGCAGAGACTGTACCCAAATCAGTTATGCGGTAGCATTTGCGAGAGCTTTATATTCAGACTCAGTGCTTGATCTGGACACTGTTGCCTGCTTCCTGGCACTCCAAGCGATCAGATTCCCTCCAAAGAAGATTGCGTATCCCCCGGTTGATCGCCGATCATCCACATTGCCGGCCCAATCCGTATCAGAGAAAGCGGAGAGAAGTTCATCAGAGGTCGGATGAAAAGACAGCCCAAGCTTCATGGTGAACTGAACATAACTGAGTATCCTTTTGACAGCAGCCCAGTGACTCTTGCGAGGTATTGACATACTCGATTGACCACGTAAGACAGATCGGGCCGGGTAACTGTTAAGTACTGGAGGCCGCCGACAATGCTGCGATAAAGTGTGGCGTCAGCTGACGGAAGTAGGTCACCATCCAATGCGGAAAGCTTATCAGAAGCAGACATGGGCGTGAACGCAGGCTTGCACATCAGAAGACCTGCCCGGCTCAGCAACTCTGACGCATACTTGCGCTGGGATAGCAGTAAGTCGCCTGCAACGGAGCGCCGGACCTCGACGCCAAGAAAGAAATGCAGTGGACCCAAATCTTTGACCGCAAACTCTATACGAAGATCAGAGATCAGCTGATCGGGCACAGTAGCTGAAGAATTGACGACAATTATGTCGTCAACGTAGACGAGCAAAAAGGTGACAACATCAGCGCCTCTGAATGTGAATAGAGATGTGTGAAGGAGATATGCCCTAGAGGCAATTAATAAAGTGTATTCTTTATCATATCTTGTTTGTTCATAATAGGTTTTTGTGTCATGCTAGAATCGTATTAAGCGGAAACATTAATGCGGGTGTGATACGCAAACAACCAGGTCCCTAGTAGCCTCTACTAAGACTAGTTTCGTTGCGCGATTGATGATCGAGGTTTCCCGGTCATGGGGCATGGTGCCGGTCGGCAATGAGAGTCATATCGCTGGAGAGTGATGTGATGGACATACCCAGATTTGGAGAACGTAGTCGTTACGCCTTTGACCGTGAGATCAACTCTTATTGATATTCCCGGAAGATACTTTGATTGCACCAAACGTCGTATCTTATTTAGTATGACAATAACGGTGATACTTTTGGGTATTGGAAAGGAGTATTGAGACGAGGGGTCAAGAGCGGGATTTGCCAGTCCGCGTAGCAGGATAGATACTCTCGGGCCCACTCGGTGAGATCATGTCTAATGAGCTTGCAAGCATGTGACTAGGTCACAGAGTCATGAGATCATGAACGACTAGAAGATAGCATCGTCGGTAACGAGGTCGGGATTAGGTATGGAGATATCTATGGAACGACACTCGGACGTGCTAAGTATCGCCATGGCAAAAGGTCTAAGACTTCACGTTCAGGTTTGATAGATGAAAGTCATTCGTTATATCTTAGGGATTAATTCATGGGGTCCAGGCCTACGGGTTAGTCGTTGATCATTGAGGAGTCTTTACCTGATATTATATCGAACCGCTAGGGTAACACACTTAAGGGGTTTCGACAAGACAACCGGAAAGGAAGGAGATCACCGGGAGCGTCCCGGGAGAGGTCCGATGGAGATCGGGCAACGCCGAAAGAGTTTTCGGAGCTAGGAAATATTATATATATTATGTTTGATATTAATTAGTGTTATTAATATGCAAATATGATTTTATATATTTATTTTCGAATTTATTAAGGCAGATTTCCCTAAATGGGCCTTCCGGACGAAAGAAGGCCCAAGAGGGGAAAATTCCCTAGGGGAATTCGGTGGGGGCCAGGAGGGCCGGCCTAGGTGGGCCACCAGGGGCCCACCAGGGGGCCGGCGCACTCCCTTGGCCGAACCAGGCTATGTGGGGATAGTCCCACATTGCCTGGCTGGCAAGGTAGGCTCCCCTTGGGAGCCTATATAAGAAGGGGCACCCCCAGCCTTTTAATTCACCAATTAATTCCCGATTTCTCTCTCGATCTCGTGGTTCCCAAGTCGGAGCCGCGCCGAGCAAGAGGATCCGGGGATCTCCTCCACCATAGCCCGCTGCCGCGCTGCTGGTGTTCCGGTCCAAGTCTTCCGCTGCTCGTCCTGGACTGGAGCTTCGGAGGCGTCGTCTCCACCGTACGTGTGCGACTCCCTGCGAGGTGCTGCGCTAGCGGTACTCGGAGGCTTGCTTCCTCTACACGACCTTGAGGTCGGCTTCGTCGTTCTGCATTGACAACGTTTGTGCGGGAACGTAATCCCCGCTTTCGGTCTACAAGGGTACGTATTCCGATCTCCGTTCGTACTACTATATCTACATAGAATAGATCTTGGCTAGTTTAAGGATATCGTCGGTAGGAAAAATTATTGTTTTCTGCACACGATCCCCTTCAGTGGTATCAGAGCCGATCTATCGTAAGATATAGCTGTACGCTGTTAGAACCCGTGCTCTGCACGGGGGCACCGTTCCTGTTATTTGCTACCCTCTAGCGTGCACTTGTGTTTTCCAGCGGCATTGAGTTGATGAAGCGGCCCGGAGCTACTTTACGCGTACACTTACGCGAGACTGGTTCCACTACTGACATACGGCTTGTACCGTATCTGTGGCTGGCGGGTGACAGTTTCTCTCTCTTTAGTTGGTCTTCGCATTTTCAATGGAAGGCCCGAAAGGGATGCTTAAACATGCAATTATTGGATCGTTGTTGTGGTCATAAGATTCGTAGGTATGAAGCGGTTCTATTTACGAAAGCCCCAAGCCACGTAAAATATGCAAAAGATAAAGTAGAAGCGTCTAACTTTATTTTGCAGGGGCTATGTGATATGGTCAAGGTAGGTTTATTATATTGTTTATAAACTGCGGGCGCCAAGAAGACCATGGCGCGATGGACTATATCACGTTGCATTACATTTGATGTTTTGTGTGCATCTTATTTTTGTGTGATTGTGTGTTACACGGCGGTAGCTGAATAAGATGATCCCTTCAAAATACCACTAGTGTTCTCCCTCCAACGCGCACCACCAATAAAGTTCTACGTTATGAGGCAGGCCGTGATGATCGGGTGTCAGACATATCTTCGTTCGCATACGGTGGGTGTAAGCCATGTTGCACAAGCGTCAGCGTGGAGGTCTTTGGTGGCGAGCCTAGCATACTCAGAGGTATGGCCTCGGAACAGGAAGACCGAAAGGTCGAGCACGAGTCACAAAATTGGTGTGGCGGACGATTTTGTCTACTCTTGAAGTTGTGCCGCCGACTTTGATGATGAGGGGTGGTGCAATGGATGGGGGTCGTGTAATCGCTTAAACGGCCAGGAGGGATGTTCGTTTGAGTGGGAGTTATGTTAGTTATTTTCTAAAATACTATAACTCAAAATTATTATGAACAAAGTCTTATGTTGTTGCAAATTCCATTGTAGATGTCTCGCCCCTCGTTTAACCTAGGTCTGTTCCTTGAGAAAGAAAAGCTTAAGACCAATGGGTCAAACTTCATGGCCTGGTTCCGCAACCTGAGGATCCTCCTCACTCCCCATAGGGTGGCCTACGTCATTGAGGTCACCATAGGTGACCCTCCTGCAGATGATGCCTCTGAGGATGAGAAGAAGGTCTTCCAGACCCGATCGGAGGATTCTGCCTTTGTCCAGAGTGGCATGCTCTACGCCATGGAAGCCGACCTGCAGAAGCGCTTTGAGAAGATGAGCGCCTTTGAGATCATCTCGGATCTTAAGGCTGTCTTTGCGCCGCAGGCTAAGGCTGAGAGATATGAGGCTTCTGAGCTTTTCTTCTCAGCCAAGATGGAAGAGCATAGCAGTGTGAGCGAGCATGTAGTCAAGATGTGTGGCTACGTTCAACGCCTGAATGCTCTGGAGTTCAAGATTCCCGATGAGCTGGCGATTGACAGGGTGTTGCAATCATAGCCACCAAGCTACAAAGGCTTCGTCATGAACTACAACATGCAGGGCATGGCTAAGTCCCTGGGTGAAGTGTTCGTGATGCTCAAGACTGCTGAGGTAGAGATTAAGAAAGAGCACACGCTGTTGATGGTCAACAAGACCGTTGATTTCAAGAAGTCCGGTGGCAAGGGAAAGCAGAGCTGGAAGTCCCGGAGGGAGGCAAAGTTGGCTGCCAAGCCCAGGACTAACAGGTCTGGTCCCAGAGCTAGCGTGGAGTGTTTCTACTGCAAGGGGAAGGGTCACTGGAAGCGCAACTGCCCCAAGTATCTGGAGGATAGGAAGTCTGGCAAGACGGTCGACAAAGAGAAAGGTATATTTGATATACATGTTATAGATGTGTACCTTACATCCGCCCGGAGCAATACGTGGGTATTTGATACTGGTTCTGTTGCTCATATATGTAACTCTCAGGAGGAGTTACGGAATAGAAGGCGGCTGGCGAAGGATGAGGTGACGATGCGCGTCGGCAACGGATCGAGAGTCGACGTGGTGGCTGTCGGCACGCTCCCTCTGCATCTACCATCGGGATTAGTTTTGGTTTTAAATATATGTTATTTTGTGCCATCCTTGAGTGTAAACATTATAAGTGGGTCTTGCCTGTTACAAGACGGTTATTCATTTAAATCAGTGTCAAGCAATTGTGCTATTTATATGAATGATATCTTTTATGTTGATGCTCCCGAGAGTAATGGTTTATTCTTGTTGAATCTCGATCGTAGTACTCACATCCATAACATAGAAGTCAAACGAATTAAGTGTAGTGACGATACCGCCATGTTTTTGTGGCATTGCCGTCTTGGTCATATTGGTATAAAGCGCATGAAGCGACTCCACTCCGATGGACTCTTGGACTCGTTGGATTTCGGATCCCTCGATACATGCGAACCATGCCTCATGGGCAAAATGACCAGGACACCGTTCAAAGGTTTCGTTGAACGGGCGTCGGATTTGTTGGGGATCATACATACAGATGTGTGTGGACCGATGAGCGTTTCGACACGCAATGGTTATCGTTACTTCGTCACCTTCACTGATGACTTGAGTAGATACGGTTATATCTATTTGATGAAACACAAGTCTGAAACTTTTGAAAAGTTCAAAGAATTCCAAAGTGAAGTTGAGAGTCAGCTTAATAGGAAAATCAAGCACCTCCGATCCGATCGCGGTGGCGAGTACTTGAGTTTTGAGTTTGGCACACATCTGAAGAGTTGCGGCATAGTACCCCAACTTACGCCAGCCGGAACACCGCAGCGTAACGGCGTGTCCGAGCGACGTAATCGTACTCTACTGGATAGTGTTCGATCTATGATGTCTCTCACCGTCAGTGTCCTTCTGGGGTTATGCGTTAGAAACAGCCGCATTCATTTTAAATAGGGCTCCGTCCAAATCCGTTGAAACGACACCGTATGAATTATGGTATGGCCAAAAGCCTAAGTTATCGTTTCTGAAGGTTTGGGGTTGTGAGGCGTACGTTAAGAAACTACAGCCCGACAAACTCGAACCGAAGTCGGAGAAAGTCGTCTTTGTAGGATATCCGTGGGAAACCGTTGGGTACACCTTCTACAACCAAGCTGAGGGCAAAACTTTTGTCGCGAAGACCGGTGCCTTTTTAGAGAAGGAGTTTCTCGCAAAAGGAGTAAGTGGGAGGAAGGTAGACCTCGATGAAATCGTTGATCCTGAACTCGAGATTCCGAGTGGCGCAACGGAAGCAATTCCGGAAACGTCCTCCGTGGAAGGAGTGGGAGAAACTGTCGAGGAAGATGTTCTACCTCGTAGGTCTGGTAGATCTCGGATCCCACCAGAATGGTATGGCAACATGGTTTGCACCGTCATGCTAGTCGAGCAAGACGAACCTACGAACTACAAGGAGGCGATGGAGAGTCTAGAGTCCGAGAAATGGCTTGAAGCCATGAAATCCGAAATAGGATCCATGTATGATAACAAAGTGTGGACTTTGGTAGATATTCCCGAAGGGCGCAAGGCCGTCGAGAATAAGTGGATCTTTAAGAAGAAGACTGATGCTGATGGTAATGTGACCGTCTATAAAGCTCGGCTTGTCGCAAAGGGTTTCCGACAAGTTCATGGAATTGACTACGATGAAACTTTTTCACCGGTAGCGATGCTTAAGTCTTTTTGGATTTTGTTAGCGGTAGCTGCCTACTATGATTATGAAATCTGGCAGATGGACGTCAAAACGGCCTTCCTGAATGGAAACATTGAGAAAGAGTTGTACATGGTACAGTCGGAAGGTTTTGTCGATCCAGGAAGTGCTAACAAGGTGTGCAAGCTTCAGCGATCCATCTATGGATTGAAGCAGGCATCTCGGAGCTGGAATCTTCGCTTTGATGAGGTAATCAAAGGTTTTGGATTTATCCAGAATGTGGAAGAGACCTGTATTTACAAGAAAATGAGTGGGAGCTCGGTTGTGTTCTTAGCATTGTATGTTGACGACATGTTGCTAATAGGGAATGATGTGGAACTTCTGAATAGCGTGAAGGAATATTTAAACAGTAAGTTTTCCATGAAGGACTTAGGAGAAGATGCGTATGTTTTAGGCATAAAAATCTACCGTGATAGATCAAGGCGCCTATTAGCACTAAGTCAGATTACTTATCTTGATAAAATATTGAAGCGTTTTCATATGGAGAAGGCAAAGAAGGGTTCTCTGCCGGTTATCAAGAATAAGATATTGCGTAAGGCGCAGTGTCCGGTAACGAGGTCGGGATTAGGTATGGAGATATCTATGGAACGACACTCGGACGTGCTAAGTATCGCCATGGCAAAAGGTCTAAGACTTCACGTTCAGGTTTGATAGATGAAAGTCATTCGTTATATCTTAGGGATTAATTCATGGGGTCCAGGCCTACGGGTTAGTCGTTGATCATTGAGGAGTCTTGATCATACCTGATATTATATCGAACCGCTAGGGTAACACACTTAAGGGGTTTCGACAAGACAACCGGAAAGGAAGGAGATCACCGGGAGCGTCCCGGGAGAGGTCCGATGGAGATCGGGCAGCGCCGAAAGAGTTTTCGGAGCTAGGAAATATTATATATATTATGTTTGATATTAATTAGTGTTATTAATATGCAAATATGATTTTATATATTTATTTTCGAATTTATTAAGGCAGATTTCCCTAAATGGGCCTTCCGGACGAAAGAAGGCCCAAGAGGGGAAAATTCCCTAGGGGAATTCGGTGGGGGCCAGGAGGGCCGGCCTAGGTGGGCCACAAGGGGCCCACCGGGGGGCCGGCGCACTCCCTTGGCCGAACCAGGCTATGTGGGGATAGTCCCACATTGCCTGGCTGGCAAGGTAGGCTCCCCTTGGGAGCCTATATAAGAAGGGGCACCCCAGCCTTTTAATTCACCAATTAATTCCCGATTTCTCTCTCGATCTCGTGGTTCCCAAGTCGGAGCCGCGCCGAGCAAGAGGATCCGGGGATCTCCTCCACCATAGCCCGCTACCGCGCTGCTGGTGTTCCGGTCCAAGTCTTCCGCTGCTCGTCCTGGACTGGAGCTTCGGAGGCGTCGTCTCCACCGTATGTGTGCGACTCCCTGCGAGGTGCTGCGCTAGCGGTACTCGGAGGCCTGCTTCCTCTACACGACCTTGAGGTCGGCTTCGTCGGTCTGCATCGACAACGTTTGTGCGGGAACGTAATCCCCGCTTTCGGTCTACAAGGGTACGTATTCCGATCTCCGTTCGTACTACTATATCTGCATAGAATAGATCTTGGCTAGTTTAAGGATATCGTCGGTAGGAAAATTATTGTTTTCTGCACACGATCCCCTTCAATGTGTACGTAGCTGACGCAACAAATCCGAAAGTGCGAAGAACTGAGCTCAACCTGGCATGCCATGCGCGAGGAGCTTGCTTCAATCCATACAATGCATTTTCCATACGACAGAGATGTGACGGATTTGCTGAATCTTCATATCAGGTGGTTGGCGCATGTATACTTCCTCTTCCAAAACACCGTTCAGAAAAGCGTTCTGAATATCTGGTTGTTCGAGATACCAGCCACGAGATACTACGAGAGACAACAGCAGGCGAATTGTGGTTGGTTTAATGACATGATTGAATGTGTCATCATAATCCAAACCTTGACGTTGCTTGTATCCTTTTGCAACAGAGTCTGGCTTTATAGCGCTCAATGGATCCATCTGCATGATGTTTCACCTTGAAAATCCACTTGGAATCAATCACGTTGACACCAGAAGGCTTCGGAACGAGGCGCCAAGTGTTGTTCTTGATCAGCGCGTCAAACTCAACATCCATTGTTGTTTTCCAGTGAGGTACAGAGAGAGCTGCATGGAAATCGCGTGGCTCGGCACTGGGAGAGGACTCTGCATGGGCTATGCAAGCAGCGAGGCGACCATGACATCCTTGCGCTCGATCGGACGGCGAATGTTATTGCGGAGACGCGTAACTGGTCCAGGCAGTGGAGGTGGAGGACCAGCTGATGACGATGGAGAGGACGGCACGCTGGATTCTGCGCAGGGAGAAGGAGGCCCATTATCTTGCGGCCCATGATTTTCAGGCGTTGGAGACCGCTCGGTTGTCGATGACGATTGGGCCGATCCTGGGCCAGAAGGAGGAGCAGTCAGCGGAGAGTGCGTTGGCGACTGCATGGGGTCGCTGGATCCCGAGGCGTGTCCATGCAACCGGAGAGACTCTAGCTCCTGATTGACGTAAAGCTGAGCAGCTCGACCGATTCGTGCACCATGGTTAGGAAGAAGTAGCGAAGTATGCGCAATATCACGAAATTGGCCAGGCAAGGCAGGAGATGAAGTAGTGGGACTTGGTGAATCATTATGAGACAAGTTGGCAAAAGGAAAACATGACTCATCAAAAACTACATCGCGGGAAATATACACACGATTGGTAGGGACATGAAGACACTTGTATCCTTTATGCAGGGGACTATACCCAAGAATAACACACTTCTTGGATCGAAACTCCAATTTGTGCTTATTGTAAGGACGTAGATGAGGCCAACACCCACACCCGAAAACTTTGAGAAACGTGTAATCCGGGACCTCACCTAATAATCGTTCAAGTGGAGTTTCAAGTTAATGACACGGCTAGGAAGACGATTTATGAGAAAACATGTTGTGGTAAAAGCATCACTCCAAAACCTAAAAGGCACCAAGGCATGAGCGAGAAGGGTGAGTCTTGTCTCGACGATATGACGATGTTTACGCTCTGCGGTGCCGTTTTGTTGGCTTGTGTGGGGACAAGAAACTCTATGAGAGATCCCAGCATCCGCAAAAAACTTGTTGAGTTTAATATATTCACCTCCCCAATCAGTTTGAACATGGACAATTTTATGATCAAGGAGTCTTTCAACATGGATTTGGAATTGAAGGAACACTTTAAACACATCAGTTTTTTGTTTAAGCAAATAAAGCCAAGTAAACCGACTATAACCATCAATAAAACTGACATAGTATTTGTGACCACTCGTAGAGGTTTGGGTGTGACCCCATACATCGTAATAAATAATCTCAAGGGGAGATTTTATTACATGACTGGAAAGGGAAAACGGCAATTGATGACTTTTGCCTTGTTGACATGGATCACAAATTGCATTGGAATTACTAGACTCAGACGGTAGATCCCTATGATGGAGAACATGTTGCACCACTTGAGAAGCTGGATGACCCAAGCGGCAATGCCATTGTTCTCTCGACACTCGAAGACTCCCAAACGCTTGCTTGATAACGGATAGCTCCAAGGAATAGAGGCCATCCCGACACCTCCCTCTAAGCAGAATTTCCCTCGTGTCCCGGTCCTTCACAAACAAATCACGTGGATGGAATTCAACAAAAACAGGATTATCACGTGTAAGCTGTTTGACAGAGAGTAAATTGCGGCTAACAGAGGGAACATGTAGAACATTATGGAGATGCAAGGGTTTAGAGGGAGTGGAGAGAATGTCTTGACCAATGTGATGAATGCGCATAACTGCTCTGTTGGCAGTGTGCACATGATCTTTGCCACGGTAGACCTCCTTCAGGGACAGCTTGTCGACGTTGTTGGTGAGGTGGTCCGTGGTTCCCGTGTCCGCATACCAGGCGGGGTCGATGGGGTAAGACGGAGTTTCCCCGCCTTGTGCAGCGTGGGTGACAGCTGCAGCTTGGCGAGATGATGCACCACCGTCGCTGCCGATCCCCAGAAAATCTTTCTTGTACCGCTTGTAGCAGCGTGAGGCGATGTGTCCAATCTTACCACAAAGCTGGCAGATCGGGCGGTTGCCTCCGCCTCCACCGGCAGATGACTGGCTGCCACCAACAGACGAGTGCCCGCCGCCGGATAAGTGCGATGGCGAGGCGGAACGTCCGTACTGACCGTGATCAGCGGCCGTTGGAGCCGGAGGCATGGGCAGGGCGCGTCCGTTCGCCCGAGTGAATTTCCCGCTGCCACCATGCGGAACGCGGGTGAACGCGATGTTGGCCGAGTAGTTGTTGGAGTTGAAATCCGCCTTGCGAGCCTCCACGCGGTTCTCGGTGCCGAGCATCTGGGCGAAGAGATCGTGAAGTGGCATCGGCGTCTTACGTGCCGTGACAACCTCAACCAGAGCGTCGCAGTCACCATCCAGACCGGTGAGGAGGTATGAGATCAGTTCCTCATCAGCCAAGGGCTTGCCGATGGAGGCCAGTGTGTCCGCCAAGTTCTTGATCTTGTTGAAGTAGATTGGCACGGTCATGTCGGCCTTCTTGGTGGTGGAGAGCTTGAACCGCAGCTACATGGAGTGTGCGGTGGACTGGGCGGCGAAGTTGTTCGCCAGCACCGTCCATGCCTCCTGGGACGTGATCACCGTCATCAACATGCCGACGATGCCCGGCGATGCGTTGGTGAGGATGAAGCTCAGGATCGCCTGGTCCTGCTGCATCCAGCGCTGGTATGCCGGGTTGTTGATTTCCGCCGGCTAGCCGGCGTCGCCGGCGTGAGGATTCGTGATCAGCGAAGGGGGGCACGGGAACAACCCGTTGACGAAGCCCATGAGAAGATGGCTCTTCAGGATGGAGAGCGCCTGCGTGCGCCAGAGAAGATAATTCTCCTCGGAGAGGACGATGATACTCACATTGGAGAAGTTGAAGACGCTTCCGTGAGCAGCGCCTGGGTTGATCATGCCGCTGCTGGAGAAGATGCTAGTTTCAGCAGTCATGGCGGCGGAGGCAGAGGACGAAGCCGACGAGAACGACATTGCAGCGGAAGACGGTTTTTCATATGCGAATTCGCTCTGATACCATATGGAGAGGAGAGTTTGAGGGCAATTGGCTCAGCACTCAAGGGTTGGCCGTAGTGCTGTTTATATATCAGGAGGTTAGGGTTTACAACCGTACCACATACGTTAATGATCCTAACAACCTTAACAACCAAAGTTAATCTAATCTATACAAGATACTAACTAACAGATTGTTTGGTAACAATCATATATTCTAACACCTTTTTTTGTTTAGGGAAAATCACACACGCTTTGTTAACTCAAAACATAAGGTGTACAATCAGCGTGAGGCTGTGACTCAAAAACTCAGGACTCACACACTCGTGAGGCGTGAGTCACAAATTTGGCAGAAGGCCAATTAAAGCAAAAAAAAAATCAAAGGACTCACTCGTGAGCCACACTTTGGCAGAACGCCTAGTAAAGCAAAAAAATAAATATCAAAGGGCTCAAAAGGGGAGAATCTCTCGTTCCACATATGATTTTCTTGTATCCCTGCTGGTGACCGAACAAAACTGCATCTCTGAAAGACAAAGCCTCCATGATCAGTGGGTCAGAAATACCCTGGTAGTTTCTACACCATGCAATAATATATACGACGGATGAACTTAGTAGTAATATTTCAAGGGGTAGTGTTCCTTTCTTCTAAAACAGAACAGTGCCGCATGGCACACTAGAACAGTTTACTGTTACCGATATGATCATGCAAACCTAACTGGTACTGACATTTCCTTCTGTTGGAATCAGGTCTCAGTTAATTGTGGCTACCTGAATCCGGCCCGGGCAGGCCATAACAAATAAAGTGCACCCAGAAGCGAAATTACATAGACGAGACACCACTGGAGACTAGAGAGCTGCACACGCATGTTGCAAAGTCAGATGTGTGTAAAACATGTCTCAATTCAACGTACTACGTACGCAGCTAAGTTGTGTGCATCTTTGATCTGCAGTGCCAATGCCATACAGTCATACAGATTGATCTGCAGCACACAAATCCTCTTAGGCAAATGTGATATTCTCTGCAACTCTTCTCCCTGGTCATGAACCCAGAGCAGCAGCAGCAGCAGCAGGCCGACGCGCCCGTGGACTAGTTGGACCTTGAGATGCACCTGCTGAGGAGGAGGCTCCCGACGTGGCAGCGAGGCGAGGGGGCTCGCGTCTCAGACGTGCCGTTCCAGATGTTGGCCTACAGGCTACAGCTACAGGGTCGTGGAGAGGGAGAAGACCACCGCCCTGCTGGCTGCTGCACGCCAAGGACAAGCTGTTCTCTGACTCGGCAACTCACTGTATGGTGACGAGAACAGGAGCATGCGCCGAAGGGCACCGTGCGGCTGATGCATGCCTGATAGCAGCGACGGCAAGAAGCCGCCGACGTCGGCAAAGAAGGCGAACGGAAAGGCTTCCAACTATAAACAAGCAGGTACTGCGGCTTAGTACGAGCTCGTCCTCGTCGTGACCTGGGGCAGTCCGAGTGTGATTTTGATGAAGAACAAGTATTGCAAACCACGACACCAGTTTATACACATAAAAACTGTACAACAGGAGAAGGACTGAGGACACAGTTTACACATCAAAGTAACCGCGACAGCCAACCAAAACCATCAACCAAACATGTAAAGAAGAGAACAGATGATCGACGTTCATACCTCTTTACACAATCGGTTCAGAATTCAGACCCAAGCATACCGCGCTACTTCTAGCCGGAGGGAGCAACACCGACGCAAGTGCACGCACGCGGCTGCAGCGCCGGCCTGGCCGCCCACGAGGCCACTCCCCTGAAGAGAGCCCTCAGCGTCACCTTCCGGCGGGCCCCGACCACCACCACCTGCTGCTGCTTCTTCTTCCCGGCCTCGATCACCACCACGGGCGGCGCTCCAGCTGAGGACTCGTCGTCGTCGTCGTCGGGAGACGGCGGCCTGGCATCGGCGATGTGCCTGTCCAGGATCCGGTTTAGGGAGGCCAGCTCGTAGGAGTCGTATAGCGAGCTCCCCGTGTCGTAGACCGCGTTGCCGTCTCTGCTTGCCCCCTCTATCTTCTGATGCCGTCGAGGCATGTTTGTGTGTTATGGGCTGGAGGTAGAAGAGGCAACGGCAGAGGAAGAGGAGAGGAGGAATGGTTGCGCTTGAGGGTGTGAGGAGGCAAAATGGTTGCAGGGCCTGAATGTTTAGTCAGTTTGCCGTCCTGATTTGTTTATGATTTTACTTTTCCGCAGCAGCGTAAGATTGTGCATAAGTCGCGTGCAGGTTTATGGAAGTAACGTATGATGTGTGTGCGAAGCTGTCAGTTGTATTTTTCGCATTTTGTAAGCGAAGATTGTTAAGACAAGTTGAGTACTTCTGGCTTTAGCAGGGAATGCTTCCAATTCCAGATATAAAAAGGGGCATCGATCGGAACCAGCTTTTCGTCAAGCATAAAGGACAGCTTGGCTTTTCATCTCTTCCATTTGCTCCATTTGAAAGGATCAACAGAACAAAACTCATCTTCAGCTGTAATAAATTAAGCTCCTTGCAGCTGCTGGGCTCGCCGACACACTGTCTTGCAGAACCAGCGGCACGTAAAATCGCGGCGTGTGCGTGCCAGCGGGCACCGAGACGTAAAATCGCGGCGTGTGCGATGCTCAACAAAGTATACTGCGATGATCGGAGCCGGTAATGAGCGAGTGAGCGTGTTCGTGGGAGTGAGGAACGCTTGACTTCAAGTAAAAAATACTTAACACGAACAGTGCACCTCACCATATTTCAATCAACGGCTAAAACAAATCATGTAATAATCAGCTGTTACAAAAATATATACTCCCTCGATGGTACCGACGGTATTGTGCGGTACGTCTCGGTCATCATAAAAGAGCTCTAAGAGCAAGTTCAGCAGTTCAGTTAAAATGTCTCCTCTATATGTCCTTGTAGGGGATTTACTCTAAAAAAATCTCTCATAAAACTTGTTCAACTCCAGCAGTTTCCCTAAAACATCTCCCCTATATAATATTTTAAGAATATTGTATAACTAATACTTAAAATCCAACGGCTACCCCTACAACTGCTAATTTGTAGTGTAAAAAACATGTCCATCACAAAAATATGAAACATAAACAAAAAGCTCACTAATATCGACATATTGCAGTGTAAAAAACTCACATATATTGTATAAGGATTTAAGACAAAATTAGCAACCATTAAACAACAGTATAACGAATGCATGCATCCAGTGAGATTCCATGCATCAGTTGGTCACTTGTAGCTAATCAGTGAGATTCCATGCATCACAAGTGCTACGGCGTTATTCGCCATGACTCGATTTGGGCTCGATTGCGGATAAAAGCTAGAAGGTGGGAGAAGACCAGATAAACATGTCGAGGGTGGGAGGAAACTTCACCCGTGAGCGGTTGTTGGCATCGCTTGGATAGGGGAGGTGAAACTCTCCTACTTGTAGGAGAGACAAGCGAGCAAAATCGGGTGCGCCGATAAACCGGGGAGCGTTGAGTGAACTGGACTAGGGAAGACAAGCGAGCAGAATCGAGGGAGCGTTGAGTGAACTGCTGGACGGTTGTTTTTTTTGGGTTTCTCCTAAAAACGTATAGATGAGTGTTTGAGGGAGCTGCTGAACTTGCTCTAAGTACTATACCATTTCTCGTTTCTTATCTTGCCACTGCTTGTTTTTTTTTAGAACTCTATATTGCCACTGCTTGTTTTTGTTTTTTTAGAACTCTATATTGCCACTGCTGGTTGGTTGGTTCATTTCTTCCTGATGATTTGCTCTCACCGATGTTGGCATGACGGTTGGCCGATGCAACACGCCCGCACTGGCTGCCCGGCCGCTTAGGTTGAGCAAGAAAGGCCAGGAGCCCCAGTGTTGGGCCTGATCCAGACATCCAGCGCGTTTCAGAAAAGGTATCGCTGTCCGTTCCCTCAAGAAACAAAAATATGGATATAGTCTTGATGGCTTTGCCCTTGCGCAACCAAAACAACTTGAAACCACATTTCTGATTTTGTTATTGACAGCAAGCGGTAAAACACAAGAAGTGAACAGCCTCTTGCAATCCGAAACTGTAAGAATACCGGGTTCCAATCTCTCAGAAACCATGTGCCACCTGCCTCCTGACAAAATAACAATGGGCGTACATCGTTATCATCTTACCATGCGTAATCGGATAGCTGCTCCCGCTAAGCACCATTACGGATGTCTAAATGATAAGTTTAACTACCATTATTTTTCTCCTAAATCACTGTCCATCTTCCATTATCATGTCTTGTACTCACTATGTTTCATAGTACTGTAAGATGTTTTGGACATTACAATACATATCAAATACGGAACGTAAACTAGCCATTAAAATAAATCTAAATTTGTAAGAATTAGGAAAAAGCTAAAAAATACCAAAAGGAATTATATTTGAAAACTGAGGAAGTATTTATTTTTACCACTAACAAGATTGACTCCTAAATCATTGTTGGTCCTTCTCTCAAGTGTATTGAGACATAAATATATTGCATAATCGGTTACATATGTTCAGCTTTTTGGGGTAATTGGCCATTGAATCATTTAATATGGTATCAGACTCACAAGGTCTCGAGTCAAAGATTCTCGTGCGGTATTAAAAAAAGAAAAAAAAAGATTCTACATCTCGCACTGAACAAACGCTAAAGACTAAACTAGTCTAGACGTGAGAAGAGTGTTGAGATATAAATATATTGCATAACCCTTTTCATAAATTCAGACTTTTTAGATAATTAGCTAGTGTGTAAGTCAGTGGGTCCTGTGGATGATTTTGTGTCTGTGTGAGCTTGTTTGTGGTCAAATCGGGTCGAGCTTTTTCTTTAGTCAATCGATCAATTCTCATTGGACCCTTCTGTCAAGTTATTTAGAAGGTGCTTCTAATCTTACGGTCCCTTCTAGCGTATGATTCATCTCTAGCAAATCCGTAAAATCCTGCTGGCCCGGAAAATTCCGGCTGGTATGTGGTTCAGGGCCCTTTATGACCCGAACATGCAACCCACATCGGTCTAGTCCGAATAATTTATCGAGGTAACTGGATAATTAGCGGTGGCTCCGACACTAGCTATATCGATGGTATCGGGGGGGGTTTAGGGTTCACATAGCAATTCTCTCCGCCACGATTCTTTCCCGTCGCCCCTAGGGTTAAAATTTCTGGCGGGTGATTACTAGCGCTTCTGCCACCAAATGGACAAGTGGATCGATGGTGTTGGGCACGACGGTGTGCCTCCTCTACGTGGTGGTGGCATCATTAGTGCGCCTCCTTCGAGCGATGCGGTGGGAGCAAAGTTGTCGCCACCAGAGGAGTATGCTTCCAAATAGTAACCCGAGGACTCCAACTCCATTTCATCGCACACCGATCCTACCACAGAATCGAATAGGAGAAAATGTGTCGTTCGGTCGACCATTGGGCCGACGTGCAGAAGCGTACCCAATTTATAGCAGCAGGGGTCCCAAGATATTTGGTAAAAACCGGTTTATTTGTAATATTTCATTCATTTGACTTAGGATGAACACAACATGTGACTTAGGAAGTGACATCGAATTATTTTTGTTCTAGATCCGCCCTTGCCGCCATGATCAACGAAGCATCGATCGAGCATCGGCGCCGGGAAAGGGAGGAGCACGGCCAGCGCATCTTCATGTGCCAACTCCAGCCTAGGAACAACTAGTCAAAAAACATGTAAAATTCTAGTTGCTCTGTCGTTTCTGGTGAACTATGTTTTGGTGGTGGATAAACTGAATGTAGATAGAAGCACTCGTTATTAGGACTGTGCAGGGTTTCCCCCTTACGGATATAGCTTCTACAACGGTCTCTGCAGCATTCTATCTCATTTAAATAACCTATTTTTTCTATTAAATACTAATTTAAAATTGTGAAGAAAAAGGGTTGCACAAGCAGAGGTATCATAGAACTTTTTGGATGGCGACAAGTTCCTAGTACTACCTCCATCTGCTCCTGACCCACCAAAAACGTCAAACATTTTGTGGTGGCTTTATATGAGAAGAAATGGGTTTTCTCCTGAGTTTCACTACTACTATAAAAAAAGTTTGAATAATATGTTTAAAGTTTCTAAAAAATCCAGACAAATTCATGTATATTGTTAATGATGTACACTATAAACATACAAAATCTCGATGTCAAATCTTTATATTATAGTATACATAAAAATGATAAATTTGAAGATTTGAACTATGTGTTGTAACTGTAATCATATCTGTACATTTGTCATTTTGCGCAGATCGGAATATAAAGTACTCCCTCTATAACATATTGTAAGGCAATGGCTATGCACATCTTAAGGTAGCAAAACATCTTATAATTAGTTACAGAGCAAGTAGTTTTTTTGTAATGATTCTTCACGTCTATAGGACACATCATCAAGAACATGCATGTATTTTCAGATTTTATTTTAAACTTTGAAATATGTTTTCCAAAAAAATTAAATAGTGGGAGCACGGGAGATCGGGTGGAAGAAAAAAATCTGTACTCGAGGGCTTTGTAGTAATTTGATCCGAATGGAGTGGTTAGATTGGTTGATAAAGGGATGGCACCGCACGAGTCATGCCTCTCGGCGGCTTGCTTATGATAAGGACACTCCACTAATCACTTCCCCTCCGCCACTGTCTCTCCAAGCTGAAGCAACGAAGACACTGTACAGCTTTGAGCAGAGCAATGGCTGGGAGTACCTGGGTCATGGTCTGTTCTGTTCTCGCCGACTTAATTTCAATGTTTCTTACTTCATCATGTTACTCTTCGCTCTCTGCATATGGAGCTGGCTGTTTTGCTTCTTCCCTTGCAGTATCGATGGGATCGAGTATGTAATTTGGTTAATTGGTTTTTCTGATTCGTATTCAGTAGAGATCTTGTGAAATATTAGCTATGGTCTCGTTGTCTACAGCGATTTTCTTGATTCTGAGGTGTGTTCAGAGCGAAAGATTGTCTTTGACTTATTGGAGGGCCCTGTGAGGAAGAAATTTTTGAGGGATTTCAGCTCTCAGCTGTGTAGGCTCAACTTGGCACAGGATATTTGAGAAGATCTTACATGTACTTGGCTCAAATTAGGCACAATATGATGAGGAATCTCTGTAGTTTGGCTCAAATGGTCGTTTTCTTTCTTACATGCTTAATCTTGAGGGTGATGGATTTATTTCCCTTTTTGTTAGTAACTTAATCTTCTTGCAGTTCATGTTTCCCTTTTTTCTTAACTCCGTTGGCCTGATTGATTGATGACACAGCTGGAGCAGAAGGGATCTGGGCCGGGAGCAAGAAGCTCCCACGCCATCACCCTGGTCGGCGGCACGGCCTACTCCTTCGGCGGCGAGTTCACCCCGCGCGTGCCCGTGGACAGCACCATATACGCCTTCGACCTCAAGGCGCAGTCCTGGTCCGCCCTCGAGGCCGCCGGCGAGGTGCCCCCGCCGCGCGTCGGCGTCACCATGGCCGCCGTCGGCGGCACGGTCTTCGTGTTCGGCGGCCGCGACAGGGACCACAAGGAGCTCAACGAGCTCTACTCCTTCGACACGGCCACCAGCACGTGGACCCTGCTGTCCTCCGGCGACAGCGGCCCGCCCCACCGGAGCTACCACTCCATGGTGGCCGACGACGGCGAGGGCAGCCGCGTGTACGTCTTCGGCGGGTGCGGCAACGCGGGCAGGCTGAACGACCTCTGGGCCTACGACGTGGCTGCCGGGCGGTGGGAGGAGCTGCCGTCGCCGGGGGAGGCGTGCCCTCCCCGCGGCGGGCCCGGGCTGGCGTTCGCCGGCGGGAAGGTGTGGGTGGTGCACGGGTTCTCCGGGTCCGCGGAGCTCGACGACGTGCACTCGTACGACCCGGCCACCGGCGAGTGGGCCGTGGTCGAGACCACCGGCGACAGGCCAGCCCCGCGGAGCGTGCTCTGTGCGGCCGGCGTCGGGAAGCACGTGGTGGTGTTTGGCGGCGAGGTGGACCCAAGCGACCTCGGCCATCTCGGCGCCGGCAAGTTCTCCGCCGAGGCGTTCGTGCTGGACACGGAGACCGGCGTGTGGACCAAGCTGGATGACGCCTCTGATCACCACCCGGGTCCTCGGGGGTGGTGCGCGTTCTCGGCGGGGGCGCTCGACGGCCGGAGTGGCATGCTTGTCTACGGCGGCAACTCGCCGACCAACGACCGGCTCGACGACATGTTCCTCTTCACTCCGCTTCTAGCTTGAGACCTTGACCCCTCTTGGTGCTTGTTGTTGATGTGTGTCATGAATGCTTTTTGCATCATGTCATGTGCTTATGTTGTGTATCATGTAGGTGAAGAATAAAAATGATGATGAACTGGGTGATTTAAGTTGTTGTGCGACTAAGATCTCACGGCTTATTTCCATGTACATTCTTCACTGATATTATGATCGTACCATCATGGCATGGAGCATCTTATATCCAAAAAATGGGAAGTTCCATAGAAGATCCGCACATTTTCAATGGCTTGACCATCTGTTTACATCTTCTAATTTTTTGACATTGATAGATCTTTGCCCTGTACTGGTTAACAAATCTGCAGTTGGGAATACTACTGCTATTTTCCTCGAAAAGGGAGTTTGCTTCTCGACAAAAGAAATGGATGAATGTCTTTGCAGTTGAGCTTCGTTTGCACATAATCAGGTGCAAGTGTCCTGGGTACACATGTTACCGAGTGCACCACCTCTGATTTCTCGTGTCTATCAAGGCCCACAGGAAAATTGTCACATGCAGATTCAATAACTTACAAAAATAAAGTTGGCCTCCACTTCAGTTGCAACCAAGCAGATTCGTCATCATATATGTAAGAAATAAGCATATATTGATCATATGTCGAAGATACACAGATTAAAACATAACTAGACATTAGAAGTAAATTATGTCATAAGTCGTGACATAGAATTAACAGATTTTGACAACAGCCACTCATAGCACACACACAAGCGAGTGGTCCGACTATTTTCAGCTAGGCAGACTAGCTAGCGACTGATACAACTACAGTACAACACAGCAGAAGGTTAAAAGGCTACAGATAGTTAGGAAAGAGCCCAGCTCTTCCCCATTAGTGGATATAAGGTACCTGGTACTGCATCGGATACCCATTACCATAATACGGAGTGTGGGCAGGAGCGATGGTGTAGGGGGCTGCGTTTACCATCGTAGGATGGTGATGCGCCTCAGCGCCATACACAAACTGCCTTTCGTAAGGGTATGGGTGCCTCTCTGGAGCTGCCTGGTAGAAGCTCTTCTCAGGGAAGCTGGTAACACGGGGTGCGTACACTGAACCGTTGGCACGAGGCCTCTTCGACTGGGGCTTAGCAGCTTCAACAGCCCTCCTCTTGTCTGCCTTGGCTTTCTCCAGCTGAACAACCCTTTTCTGAAGTGGATCCACAGGATATTGTTCCTCGAGTTTGTGCTCCTCGATGCACTTGATGACAGCTTTCAGTGCAGACAGCTCACGTTCATTCATCTCATTCTGGAAAAGGGGAATGGCTGTTAATCCGATAAGACTGTATCACGTCTATTAGATAGATGCAGATAACATTCTAAGTTTCTAGCACATAATACATGCACCGACATGAAAAGACAACCAAACTGCTCCAGAGGTTTTGTATATTACATATTCAGCACAAATTAGTGAAACGCAACAGGCAACAACCTTTCTATTGCTTGCAAGCTAAGATAGCCCTCTATTATTCTACTTCTCCACAACCTACCTCAAGCACCTGACAACAGGTGAATGGAGACTCGATGACTTTCACCTCTGTGATGTCATCAAATCCATACTGACTTATTTCAGGACTAATAATAAAATCAAATTACATTATATGTAAACTATGAAAGGTTCTGGAACAGCTCAACCACAAATGCTAACAACTCAATATTACCGGATGTGAATAGTTAGCAAATGAAATGTCTAGATTATGAGATAACACACCAAACTCTCTGGCACGACCAACCATAGAAGGTAATTAGTAATTAGATATCATATCTGATGATGCCAAAAGTGCAAGTGGTTTAAACTCATCATAAAACAATAAGAAATACTCCCTTTGATCTGAAATAAATGACGTAGAAACTGAGATACGGCTGTACAAATTTATATACGGCTGGCGACACTAAATTTGGATTGGAGGGAGTAAGAATAAAGCCACTTCCTTCCAAATAAATTGAACATCAATACTATTTAAAAAAATCTAACTGGGTAATGGGTGATTCTGCCAATCTATCACACGGGTCAGCACAAAACAAATTTTGGTCAACATAAGGTTTTCACACACTCCAGGAAAGGAAGAAGACACAGGGAAAAATACAAATTGGTGATTGGGTACCATGAAGGAACGTGTTTAATTTTATCTTATTGCAGTAAAAATGTATCATGTGCATCATATCTTTTCACAAAAAATAGCTAGAAAGGAACCTGTGCTCCAGGAGACATTTTTCCATTCTTGGCATGTGACACCTTCTTGACCTCCCTCAGATATGCTTTCAGCAATTGCACCGGCTCAAATTGTTCGGTGAGCCCAAATGCATATGCCAAATTAATTGCATCAATTGGCCTTGCACTATCCACCAGAACTCCAATGACACCTGTCCTCAAGAAACTCCATTGGTAAATCACATAGTCAAGATAAGAAGTCCTCAAACATGAGAAAACAGAGCATACCAGAAATGAAGAATCGTTAAAAGAATGAACAACCAAGACGAGCAATGAGCACAGAGGCAAACAAACGTTTATCATGTCAAAGGACATGCTCTATAAGCAATAAGCATTTTGTTGCAAGCAGCCAAGCACGATAAAAGAACTAATGGGTTAAGATGTAGCTGATGTTACAGCGAAAGTAGAAAATCGGGAACTTCAGGTGTAATACAATAAATCATTTTTTCTTTCGAGTTTGATAATCTTTGCAATAGGTTATACACAAATTGGAAAACTAAGAGTTGTCCAAGTGAAAACCATATTCAATAAGCATTTGAACAGCTCCAACAATACAATATCATTAAGTGATATGTGACAAACAAGGTCTATTATAGATGCATGATTAGTTCATCATTGCACTGACCTGGCATCTTCTGGGACAACCCGAGCAACCGGCAGAGCTCAGGTGTTTGACGACGTCGACTGACCGAGGGAAGTAGTTTGCACAGCTCATCTTCATTAAATTCAGCAAAAATACGGAAGGTAGCAAGCAGCTGAAGAAATGCATGTGCTTCCAGGCAGTTTCCGTTGCTAGCATCAATGTCAAGGCTGTCCAACTTGGACTTCCACTCAAATGCAATCTTTTTTGCCCTCTCTTTGACATTTTCTGCAAGCACTTGCCCCTCGGATGACAAACCAGTCATGGCATCAGCTTGCAGCTGTACAAGAGACTCCATCAACATGAGGCACGTCCTTCTTACACCCAAGAGATCCCCATCCTTTTTCCCATCCAACACCAGATTATCTCCAGAATAGAAGTCCTCCAGCGATTCCAACACCAGGACATATGGATGTGATGCTCCCTTGAGTGCACTTGGGATTTCCTCACGGATAGACGTGAGGTTCTTTCTGTTGTCCGATATGAACTTATGCAGCCCCTTAACATTCATCTCCTCGCAGAGGATGGCAAGCTCAGAACGAGGCTTCACAGCAGCAGCATTGCCATCTTGCATGTTTGCGCAACCACTCCGCGGCTTGTTCACAGGGACGTTATAGTTAACATTCAGCGAGAGCTTGGACTTGCCAAAGATCATCGCCAGCGCAGCATCCCTCTTCTCCTGCAGCCTCTCGAGAGCAGTGAGCTCCTTAGCCACCACAACAGCCTCCTTCTCCTCCAGCATCTTCTCCGACCTCGCGACCGTCTCCTGGAACTCCTGCTCCTGCCTCTTCAGCTCATCGAACTTCTTCTTGAGCGACTGCTCGAGGCCGCGGAAGTGGTCCTCCAGCTGCTTCCACTTGAAGCTCATGGTGACGGCGCTCTGGCTCTCGAGCTCAGCAAAGGCGCGCTGGAGCTGCTGTATCTTCAGGCTCGTCGACTCCATAAGGGTGGCCACGGACTCCATGTCAGACATGGCGACAGACTCTGCACATAAGTAAGACGACAAGAACACAATCACTTGATATATATAACTCCATCCAAACAGCGCATGAAGTACAATTTAGCTTTTGAAAAACTCCACATGTTTTCCTCGAACTGAATCAGCTACCATCTACACAAGCTCGTTAGCAAGAAGAGCAAACCATAGCTAGGCTCGGCGAAGCATGGGTGCCTCGTTCGTTTGGGCCAAACAATCAGAAAGCTACCTACCCCACCGACAACGAACCATGGTGCCCCGGACGGCTGGATCTGAGGCTAAAAGGAGAAGAAATGGGCACTTACACTTGTCACCGAGGCGGGCAGGCGCTGGACGAGCTCGCCGTCGCCGCTCGCCCCCCGTCCCCCGCCTCCAACTCCGGCGGCTGGGGAGGAGGAGATCGAGGGGGTGGAGAGCGGATTGGGGGAAGAGGAAAGGCGAGCAAACCCTAGGGGAGGTGGCGTGGTGTGTGGCTTTTCGGGGGATGGGGATGGAGACGAGGAGAGAACTAGGTGGTGGGAGTGGGAGAAGTGCGCGGGTAAAAGCATGTGGGCCCCACCTGGTAGTGACTACAGTGAGCTACTGGAGCAGAGTGGAGCATCGCCATATACGCGTGCACTTAATTACAGTATTTGCTTTTATCTGCCACATAGGACTAGGGGTGTAAACGGACAGGGTAATTTCCGCACCATATTCGATTTCGAAACCGTTTTCACAATCCATATCCGGTTTTAAAAAATCCGACGGATAAGGATATCCGATTCCGAACTTGACACCCGGATATGGTATAGGATATGGTATGGAAAATAGACTAAAATATGGATTATCCGATATTTAAATAGGATTATCCGATGGTTTAAATCCGAATAATCCAATTTTATACCGAAATGTCTAGTCTAATATAGCATAATTTGTAACTAGTAAGTTGTCGAATTCGTTAGTCGAACAATATCTCACTTAAATAGTCATTTTAAAGACTATGAATTACAAGTTTGTTAGTTATTAGGTTATCGAACAATTATTTTTGTATGTATGGTTTTATAATTTACTTGTGCATGTACCAATCTGATTTATTTTGTTACCGCTCCGAATCCGCCCCGTTTCCGGCTCCGAGTCCGCCATCACGGATATCCGTATCCGAATCCGCATCCAATACTTATCTAATCCGCTCCGAATCCGATGAAAAATTATGGTAAAGGATATGGTAAAGGCAAAATCCGATCTGATCCGTTTACACCCCTACATAGGACTATGGCCAACAATTACTTCAAGTGTTAATCATTGTTAGACTATTGTGAATTACTTCAAGTGTTAATACTAGTAGTAGATTAAACATATTGCAACCACATAAGATTTATTGATAATTGTTAGCAATACTCTTTTCTTTAAAAAAAGTACATGGGTAGGCAAGGGCATTGCTAGCGGCTAGCCCTATTCATTGTCTAAAAGGTCACTGTAGCTCACATATTCAGAAAGAAAGATAAAGACTAAGTTAGACTAGTGACACATGGATCGAATAAAGACTTAAAAAGTGTTGAACTAGCTTATATGTAGGCCACACAAAATAGAATGGATGAGATCACTATTAGCGGTCACACGAAAACTCTAGGAGTAGACATGTACAACAAAACTAGTGACTTTCGAGCAAAAATGCAAGTCAACCCGAAGAACACGAGGATTAATGGAATCAATAAATGTGAACACTGAGCCACAAACGTGGGAAGTGGACTCAACGAAATTACTACTATAAAGGATGAGAGCCTACCCTTCTTCTGAGGGCATTTGCCCCTCCTGGCGATCCTCGGACGTCCGATCGCCCACATAAATAGTGAATTTCACTCCCACTTTTCACCACAACCGTTGGATGCGGTTAAAAGTTTTTTCACTCGTTTCGCATGAACAGAGGTTTCGCTCCGGGTCCATGACGGGTAGGGCCGGGGTCCAGCAGTCAGTGGGCGAGCATACCCCGTCCGCGTCGCTCTCCTGTTGTACGCAGGCCGCAGCGAGGCAAAACCAGCGCCCGGGGTGAAACCCTAGCCTCCGCTCCTCTCTCCACCGCATTCCCGCGAGCCGCCTTTCCTCCTCGCTCTTCTCCTCCCGCAAGCCGCCTCTCCTCGCCTGCTCCGCCCCTTTCTCGCTTAGCTCGCGCCGCCGGGGCCAAACAGGGAAGCATAATGGAGGTGCTCGAGTGGGAGGCGGCAGAGGCCGGCTCATCCCGTGAAACCCCTCTCTTCGCGTTCGCAGCTCGTCGCCATGGGGAAGGAGCAGCAGGGCCAGTTACATGCAGATCCGGTGGCGCTTCCGCCGGTGGTGGTCGTTGTCGTCCTCCGACACTTGAGGTGGTGCGCTGCAGCCGTCGAATACTGTTGGTTCGCCAACGACCAGCACGTCCACGATGCCATTGGCCTGCCACCCAGGAATTCCCTCAACTTCTCGCCTTCCATTGCCAGATCGAAGGTCACATGACGTAGGTGAGCTTCTTCTGATTTCTAGCAGCGTATTCTTGCATTGAATGGATTGGGAATTGGCTGTCACAGATGCAAGCATGGGTAAAAGAACACCTGGAAATATTTGGTGATTTTATTCACTAATAATGCTCGTTGCCTAATTCTGTGTAGGATAACTATCATGTATCTGATGCATTCAGCTCAGAATTCGTTGTTGCTTTCAATTTCATTTCCTAACATACGTTGTTGGAAGAATGCATTAGAATAAGTACAAAATAATTTGCTTCATGTTTGTTTTTCGTCACTTGTATGTTTTAAAATCGTGATAGAGTAGTTAGTGTACTAAGGCTGCCGAACCACTGGGATTGAACTTTCGGAATGTGTCAAAATATGTGCATACCACTTACTTTTAAAGCTATTTTATTAATAAGAATAGTCAGATGCATACCACTTTCTTTTAAAGGCATTGTATTAATAAGAATAGTCAGATGATGGCTCAGTAAGAATGGTCAGATGATGGCCATACTTTTAGAATTACTCCATTCCATTTACTTTTAACGTTTTTAGAAAGCTTTTAAAGCTATCGTATTAATAATTCTCACTAGGTATCAGTGTTGACATGGCACTTATTATTTGAGTAGCTGCGCACACCGCTAATCTAAAAAAGATATACATGGGTGTGCACCAAGCCTTTTTTTTTAAAGGAAAGCGGTGGGGGAAGCCCCCACAGCGAGTTTTTTTTAAAAATAATAAGAACCCAAATTCGCCCCCGTGAGGACTTGAACCTGGGTGGCTGGGTTATACATCTACTCCACTAGCCAAGTGAGCTGGACTCACTTCTTTGTGTGCACCAAGCCTTCCCAGGCGTTTGACGCTCTGAGCCGTCCGATCGTCCCTGCGAAGTGATCTCCACCGTCTGTTTCGCTGCTGACTTACGCTGGCCATTTTTGGGCCCACCCGTCATTACCTTAGTGGGTGGAGAACTCGGTACATCCAGCTTTCTCCTCAGCGGTTGGCGACTCCAAGCCGTCCGATACGAGGAACTCGGTCCCGCGTCGATCTCAGCCGTCTGTTTGTCTGACAAACCCACCCGCTGGAAACCCTAGCCGTCACACCCGACCCCTCCCTCACTCGCTCCTCTCCCTCGCGCTCCACCAACCCTAGCCGCCTCGCGTCCTCTCTCTCCCCCAACCCTAACACGAGCATGGCGGCGGTCGACACGGCCAAAGACGAGGCAGGGGAGGAGTCCACGCGCGGAGAGCAGCAGCAGACGGCGGCAACAAGCAGTGACGCAACGGTGGGACTCGACGTCGGCCTTCTCTTCATCTCTTCTTCCATGATTTGGTGGCAGTGGTGTTGGATATCGGAGCTGGGGAGGCCCTGGCCACCGGCCACCTTTTCATCTCTTTTTCCACCGCATCATCTTCCTCGACGACGGCTTGGACGGGGCCGCCGGCTGCTCCAGCAATGCGTGAAGAGGAGGACACTTGAGGTGGAGGTCGAGCAAGGGTGGGAGGGCGGCCCCTCTGCGCAGCCGCTACGGCTTGCGTCCCGCTACAGAGTGACGCCAGCGACCAGGACCCCGAGGTATGGTTCCTGTTCGTGCTTCACAGGCGCCGTTGAGAACTATGTTTTCTCTATTCTTCCTTATTGCTAGCCTACACAAGATTCTCCATCCGATTCCTCCCTCTCTAATTTAGTTGGTAAGGAGGAGCACGAGGATGCGTTGCTGCTGTGGTCGGCCCGCTTTTCCCAGGCGCAGGAGAAGCACGACCGCCGCCACGAACTGACGAGAACAAACTGCGGTGAGCTTCCGCTGATTCTCCCTTCTCCTGCTGCGCTATACTTCTCTTTCTCAAGCTCATACCTTTGCTCTACTCGATCTGAGAACGCATTGTTTTGTATGCTGAAGAGATTACATGGATCTGGTCCTATGGGAATCGTGACCACATGATGTGAGATTATGTGTGTGATCTCCGATCGTATCATATCTTTTTACTCCCTTTGTTGAGGCAGACATGGATTTCTGTCATTTCACAAGATATGTGTACGTCCGCTTCGAATCTTTTGGTCGAGATTTTTTTGCGGCCTATGTAAATGCTATGAATATTAGGGTTAGCTAATTACTCCAAAATATTAAGATCACTGGATTTTAACCTTTTAGAGGATGGGACAACTAAATGGTAGATGGGAAATAAAGTGTTGCATTTGGATCTTCCAGTCACCCGAGATCTTTTAGTTACCCCATGTTTCCATTAATCGCGTGTAGGCTGTGTTCACAAGAAGATAATTGTTGAATCAAATCAACCAGTGTGGCTCGAGGGCTTCAAGTTGGCAAAAGGTATATTACTCGATTAATTGGTCATTTATGTAGCCTAAGATGATTTAAATATATGTGATGTTTTTTCTTTGGCATGCTTGCTTATATGGAAACACCATCTGTTTTTTATGGAGCTCATTACGCATATTAGATACACTGCCCACTATTTTTAGATTTACAATTCAATTACCATACATCCTGGAATACATGAACAATGAGATATATGCACCTTCTTGGTTCGCTACTTTGGTTAGTTATATATATGTGACTAAATCTAAGAGAGCTCTTTTTTATGCATTTTGTCTTCTGTTGCAGGAAATCGGATGGTTGAAATAGTGAACGAGGTAGAGTAGACCGATGATCCGGTAGTTATTTGGCCAGCTATGGAAAGAAAAATGTTGCATCTGCGCCCCCCTAAAGTACCATTTAGTCCAGCTGATAACAGGTATGACTATATAGTGGTTCATAGTACTTTTATTCAGTTATGTTCCAGTTGCACTTATATCACAGTAAACCTGAAATTATAGTTCTATTTTATTTTAAATATATAATGTCGATATCATGTCTATTATTTCAGGTTTGACAATAGAAAATCTTAATGCATGCTTATTCATTTCTCATCGGATTTATCTTCATGTTGAGGTAGCCTCCAATATGAATGACAAGTATGTTTACTTTCTTACGATATTGGCTTTTTTTACCATGTTTCCAGTGGGCTTTTGGGTTTTGCTTGACATGGTTGCTCAATTCTTCCTTTTTTGTGTAGTTGATCTTCTTTCTAGAGCTTGCTTGAGGGTTACTACTGTATTTCAGAGCTAATGACAACACATTTTTTTGTTAAATATGAGTGCATTGATTTTCTGTAGAAATCCATATCTGATTCCATGATACATAGCGGAGTAGTAGCATGCCATTTTATGGAGAAACCCATAGCTAATGACAACCCATATTTTTTTTCTTTATTATTGAGTTCTATGTTTGCAATCCTTATATATCTTACGTTATCTTTTCAGTACATGATACTTTTCATATAGTGATCTCTTATTTGTAACAGGTAACAAGATAGGATACACAAAGACACTTGATTACAGTAATGAAATACTCCAAATGATGATTTTATCTGTCCTAAAGGTTAATTTCAAAGTCCCCTTGTCCCAGCCTCAATTTTTTTTGTTCTTGCACTGTAGTCTCTGTGTTGGCTTTTGAGCAAACACAATGTATATATCGTGTTTATTTCTTAAGAATAAGTTTGTTGATTTCACATCGTTTGTACTACTGAAAATAATTTTTCATGTACATCTTTCTTACTAAGGTAATGAAAGTTCGGAGTTATTTTGGTTAATTAGGCTCATGATTTAAGCTTAAATGCCTCATGCTTGGTTATTTTGTATTACGTGGTTTCCTTGCTTAGTCCTGAGTTTTCTACATGTTCAAAAGCTCAACCCTCTAGTAAGACAGAGGCTCAACAAATTCCTTACCAACCGCTTGATTGAGCAGAATGCAAGAGAGAGTTCACATAAGAATTTACCATAGGCCACTGTTACTTGCTTCCACATTATATGTGTGTTTTCTTGCCTTTTCATCACAATTATCTTTTTTATTGGTGTCGATCCATCATAGCCTATGAATAGGGCACTCATCCCTCATAGACTATTTTATTTCGTGTTGTCAATATTTACAATAACAAAATAAATACTACAACTAATTTTTTTCCTTCCCTTTTAGCATTGCCATGACAGTGTCCATGCAGTAGACAACGAAAAGGATGTTATCCCTGCAAGATGAATAGGATATCCTTTATGTGTAGGAGCTTGCCTGAAGTATTCCACTAAGGCTAAAAGAAATGAAAATTTACACCATTTGTTTTCAAATATTGTAAGTGTGCCTTTTGGATTGGTCTAAACAGTTGAATGTCATTTGTGTGTACTATGACTAATTGTGTGTATTGTGACAAATGAGCTGAAGCTTGCACGTGCCTAATACTATATTTAGTACTAGATCAGGTACTTGCTCTATGATGAAGAATAGCTTAGGCTGTTTAAGTTGAGCAAGTAATGCCATGAATGCTAGGATATTTTTATCTAGAGCAATATGCCATGGTTATAAAAGACTAAATGTGTTCTCACCTTGTAAATACATTGTGTCTCTCCATTTTGATCTTATTCGTCACAATTGCGTCTAGCAAATTGCTAATATGGTCCCTTCACCATATCAGGTTTATCTCATTTAACATGGTTTTCGTGTAATTTTTCAGATATTTATTGTGGTCGGACTTGATTATATGAGCTACATATGAAATACTTTTATACGTTGATATAAGTACGAAAGTACCTAAGATGTGTGTTTTCTTTTTTACTATTTTATTGATGTCCAAAGTTTGTTTTGATTTGTGTCCAGTTCGAAATTCTATACATGTAGTTTACTTTTTAGAGACAAGTATAATGGGATTTCATTTGGCCTGCAGATTCTACGAGTTGCACTAATATTCTCATTATAATGTGTGGGTTAGACCATATATTAATTGTTTGATCAACTGACTCTACTGGTTCCAACCCATTGTGGCCCTCAAAGGTATTTTTTCGTGTTTATCTACCTCTTCACATGGTAGTAGTATGCATCTCATAGTTCGTCTTTCCAACAACCTATTTTTTTTGCTGTGTGACGCCTATTATAAAAGGTTTTCTCATTGGTACATTCAACTTGAAACAAATAGTTACATGCATTGTGTGAATTAAATTTAAGGTGATGCTAAATAAAGTTCTCTATGGGATGTATTTTTTGTTTTCGTTTTGACATGTACTAGATGATCAAAATATTTTTAACTTGGGTAGTGTTCTCTTTACATGGATTTTCCTTATGCTTTCCATGTAAAGAGAAGCACAATAGGTACACTGATGTGGCATTTCGTGTAAGGGCTAACATTGCTAAATTAAGATCTACCTGAAAGTAGCCCTAACAAAAATGAAGCATTTTAATTCGTAACCCTGTGACAGTCAACCAAGTTTGTCTATGCCATTTGTTGTTTGCGTGCTCTACCATTGAGGTAGTGGCCTGGCTAAATCCTATTTTGCTTTTCCATGACTATCAATTTTTTTTGATACAAGTTCTTTCTGTGTTTGTGTAACCTGCACTCTGAACATAGTGTTGCTCACATGGTTTTAAAGGCCTAGGCGTTAGGCGGTAAGGCGCCCCTCTCCGCTTTGCAAAAAGGGACACTTTAGGCGCCTAGGCGTCCAAAGCGCCCGACTAGGCACCAAGACGCCTTAAAAACGATCGTTGCTCCCTCCCTTTTGTAGTTGCCCTGTAAATAGGAACTAGGTGGACACTATGACGAGACTCATATGCATCTTCTTTGGCAGTTGCTTCTACTATTTTGTGGTGCTTGATGTATATCCTATTTGGTTCGTCTTGATATCAGTTATTTAATTAATCACTTTGTTGGGCTTTTGATTCACTGGCATTATATGGTCTACCCGGTTTTACTTATGCTTGCTAAATGTAGTGTTGTTAGGGCGTCAGATTTACCTTCGAGTGTTCATTTTCTGGAAAAACAACTATACTTTACCCCTCTGCAATGACAACACTTTGGTCTGGAAATTTCTTGTGTTCCTTTGGTTGATGTGCGTACCACCGCTTGGGTAGATTTAGATTAGATAATGAGTATTAACAAAACGTTTATATTGCAGTACATCTAGATACTAATAATGTTTCATACACTGCTTTGCTTTACCCATCGCACATTATGTATTTAGGTTAATGTATTTTACTGAATGTGTTGTCTTGCAGTCTTGCAGGACTTATTTTGCTCCGCATGTAAACAAACCATCGGTAATGCTTACCTGATGGTGATGATCGATGCACTTTCCGATGTTCATACTGCTTGAAGAAGGTAGTGTCTACCTATTTGTACTCAATAAGGTCAAGTTCATGAACCCCATCCGGTGTTTCACCCTTAAGATAAAATGCTGAGCCTGTTAATCCTTTTGTCATCTATCTTATGTAATGGACTAAAACAATATCTGCTACATGGTTTCGCTATCTTTGTAAATCTATGATAAGACGTGAATCGAACTTATCTATCATCTATGTGTTTGCATTTACATATTTGTACATGTTTGTCTATGTTACCATCTATGTATGTGGGTTAGTTTTTAATACTATTTATTTTGATGTCTACAACTAATAATATTTTCCTGTTTAACATTACCACAAAGATGTCTACATAGTACTGTCCATTCAAATGATGATGAAAAGGGCGTTTGACCTGGGCTCATAGATTATTTTAAACCAGGTGGCGCGCGGCAAGACGCGCCCCAAATCTAGTAGAAACATATACTTTGCATATCTTATTTCGCTTTTAGGCATATGGAGTTCCTATCTTCATTTCTTATGAACTGTCTGTTGGGGCTTTATTCCCTAGCTGTTCAGAAATCAGATGAAACGGCAGTATATAGGTGCTTTTCTCTTGCTATCGTAAATCTGATCATATAGTGTCCTATATTATTCCTGCTCATGATTAATTACAGCTGAAAACATTTGTTGCAGCCTTGTAGATGAAAGTCTGTGGTTTTGTACCGTATCACTTCTATATAGTGTCCCATGGTTAGTCACTACAGCCTCACTTCTTCGCTAGGGTAGATATTTCCAATGAATTTATCTTACATCATCATCCTGCAATCTCCACACGTGTGTGTAAAAACATTCAGTTCATGATTAGTAGTATGGCTGAATACTAAAAGAGTTTAACTATTTTGTATTTATATTCTGTAGTGTCTCTTGGAGAACACATTAAAAAGGGGGCAGTATAATGCTTGGATGCTTTGCTTTATTCCTTTATCTACTTGAGCTGAAAAGCCTTTATAAATCAAGCAATTGTATTGGTTATCTGTTTTGTTTTGGTGAGCATGTGTATTGCTATTTAATTAAGAATTCTGATATTATTTTTCAGGTAACGAAGAAATTGTTTCGTCACCCTAATGAGCTTAACCTTAATGCCTATCATCTGCTATCTATTGAGGCTGATTATGATCGACCTGATGGTGTTCAACATGGTCTTGTGCGTATATTCTTGGCTCACCTCACTATTCTGGTTTTTGTTATTTGTTATGTACATATTGCCTCTCTCGTTATGTAGCCTGTATGTGCAATCTATTATTTCTAAATAGATGAGTGATTCATGATAGTATATTTTGTGCTAGATTATTTGAACCATTCATCAGATAATAAATTTCAGCATTGAAGTCTGTTGATAACTTTATATCAGTTCATTACATATTGAACATTTCTATGGTATCATTTCTGAAATCAACTTATACCCCAGGTTCTGATCCCGTGTTCTCAAATAATTTTCGAATTTTGTACAAATTCGCCTAATAGATGGATGAGGTCATGGAGCCGAGAATAGATGCATTTGCTGTTGAGGAAGGGATAGGAGGGCACAGTGGTGGAAGAGGTGCATGTTCCTCCGGTTTGTCTACCAAGTTTCTTCTACTACTAACATGATATCTACTGTTTATTAACATAAACTGACTTATATGGGTTAATGATAGTTGCAAGTCTTCTGTTTGTTATAATGAATGCATGCATATATTATTTAGACTCACATAAAACACTGATTTATTTCCATATATTACTTAGAGTCACATGAATCATGTCCCAGTTTTGTCTGAATATGAAATTTAGTATTTCCCGTATTGATTAAGATGTGCAAACTGTCATGGTTGTTGGAAACATGTCTACGTGTATCTAGGTTGATGGAGTTATGAACTTATAATCAATATTGGCATCGATGCAGAGTGAAGTGGCTGATATTTTCCACAGTTCAGGACATCAGTGTCAGAGGTAGTGAAGTAGAAGGTGGTCATGTATAGATAAAGGGTGTGCAGGTGAGGCTCATTGGCGACGGTGATTCACTCTGGCTTGAAGATTTGGTAACTGCTAATTTCTGAGTGATGGTTCAGTGACCACAAGTTTTTTGAGGAAATATTTTTGAGATGATTGATTGAATATTCAGTCTGACTGTCTGTTGATGCAATTATAGCATGCATGTGTCCCTTTCCTGGTACTCGCGTGGAATATGGACGATTTTAACTTTATATTTTGAATTGTACATGCACTGTATCTATGAACTTGTTTTCAATCTTTAAGATATAGTGCATAAGGGGGCGTCAGATTCTTACTCGTTTGTTATAGGAGTATCCAACTAGAAACCTAACTTTCAGTTTTGTACAGAGCCACAAGTTTGAACGATATGGAGGATTAGCTGGTAATAACCTAATTTATGAACGATATGGACGATTTGTTAATCTGATTCAATGCATACTGTTTGAACAGTGAAGTTAGTTTTAAATAAATCTGATGCTTATGTGTCATATTTTCTGACTTCTCCATTCTTTCATGTGAGTTCGGTATTTCTACTCAAAACTACTACTCTGGCACCTCCATTCATAGTGCTTGTTCGTTGTGCAGGGGTCCAAACCGCCGTGCGACAGGGAAGGGAGTTGTCGAAGCAGCACCAACAATCTACATGGACACACACATGCAGCAAGAGCGCAGCTAGCGATTGAGATCGATGACACTACCAGATCGACAACTGGTTGTTGCCAACCTCCCTATATGTTGGCCTCACATGCCCAGGTGAAGTCATAAGGCCTCAGTGAGCTTCTACTTCGTTTTCATTTCTGCATCTCTAGATCTGTAATCGTCTCCGGCTTACAAGCTTCATTTTTTTTGCAGCAGGTCATGAACAATCTCTTCACCACACCAGTGCCCCTGCCACCGGTGAGCTAATTGCTTCAGTTTCTATAAGCATTTCTAAAAGAGATTAAAGTTGTGGTTCTTTGTATTTGATTCAGTTTGAATGCAATAATGATGTTAGTTTTGAAACTGAAAGTTACTGCTCGGGCCTATACTTATAAATTGTCATGATGATACTAATCCAACGGCCATCTATAGGCCCCTGAGGCCCTGATTTTTCATGTATTCTTATAAATGGACCTCTCATGGCTTATTGTCTTTTATTGCTTACTGCAGTTAGCTAGCTAACTTCTTAGATATTTAGTTGATATTCCTTACCATTTTACATAGTTAGCCTAAGAAAATCGATATTCCCAGACTGCATTTGTGTTTTGCACAATATATTGCACTTGTGGTGAAATCTGGCAAGCTTTTGTGGTTGTACCTACCCTTTTAGTTGTTGATATGGTTCTCATGAATCATCTTTTGGTTTCTATTTTTTTTTCGTTGTCACAACAACATTGAAGGGGATCGTGTGCAGAAAACAAAAAAATTCCTACCAACGATATCCTAAAAACATATCAAGATCTATCCTATGCAGATATAGTAGTACAAACGGAGATCGGAATACGTACCCTTGTAGACCGAAAGCGGGGATTACGTTCCCGCACAAACGTTGTCGATGAACACCGACGAAGCCGACCTCAAGGTCGTGTAGAGTAAGCAGACCTCCGAGTACCGCTAGCGCAGCACCTCGCAGGGCGTCACACACGTACGGTGGAGACGACGACCTCCGAAGCCCCAGTCCAGGACGAGCAGCGGAAGACTTGGACCGGAACACCAGCAGCGCGGCAGCGGGCTATGGTGGAAGAGATCCCCCTCCTCAGCTCGGCGTGACTCCGACAAGGGAATCACGAGATCGAGAGAGAAATTGAGAATTAATTGGTGAATTAAAAGGACAGGGGTGCCCCTTCTTATATAGGCTCCCACGGGGGAGCCAACTTGCTAACCATGCAATGTGGGACTAACCCCCACATGCCTGGTGCGACATTGGAGGGTGCGTCGGCCCCCTAGTGGGCCCTTGGCCCACTTGGGTCGGCCCCTCCTGGCCCCCACAGAATCCCCAAGGGGATTCCCCCCCCCCCTCTTGGGCCTTCTTTCGACCAGAAGGCCCATTTAGGGAAATCAGCCTAAATAAATTCGAAAATAAATATATAAAATCGTATTTGCATATTAATTACACTAATTAATATCAAACACAATATATATAATTTTTCCTAGCTCCGAAAACTCTTTCGGCGCTGCCCGATCTCCATCGGACCCCTCCCGGGACGCTCCCGGTGATCTCTTTCCTTTCTGGTTGTCTTGTCGAAACCCCTTAAGTGTGTTACCCTAGCGGTTCGATACAATAACAGGTATGACCAAGACTCCTCTATGATCAACGACTAACTCGTAGGCCTGGACCCCATGAATTAATCCCTGTGATATAACAAATGACTTTCATCTATCAAACCTAAACGCAAAATCTTAAACCTTTTGCCATAGCGATACTTAGCATGTCCGAGCGTCGTTCCATAGATATCTACATACCTAATCCCGACCTTGTTACCGACAACGCTATCTTCTACTCGTCCATGATCTCATGTCTCCGTGACCTAGTCACATGCTAGCAAGCTCATTAGACATGATCTCACCGAGTGGGCCCGAGAGTATCTATCCTGCTATGCGGACTGGCAAATCCCGCTCTTGACCCCTCGTCTCAACTACTCCTTTCCGATACCCAAAAGTATCACCGTTATTGTCATACTATATAAGATACAACGTTAGGTGCAATCAAAGTATCTTCAGGAATAACAATAAGAGTTGATCTCACGGTCAAAGGCGTAACGACTACGTCCTCCAAATCTGGGTATGTCCATCACATCGTTCTCCAACGATATGACTCCCATTGCCGACCGGCGCCATGCCCCATGACCGGGAAACCGCGATCATCAATCGCGGAACAAAACTAGTCTTAGTAGAGGCTACTAGGGACCTGGTTGTTTACGTATCACACCCGTATTAATATTTCCGCTTAATACGGTTCTAGCATGACACAAAAACCTATTATGAACAAACGAGATATGATAAAGAATACACTTTATTAATTGCCTCTAGGGCATATCTCCTTCAGTCTCCCACTTGCACTAGAGTACAAACTAATCTAGATTACAACTTGGTAAAAGTCTAACACCCATAGCTAATTGGTGCTTTTCATGCTTATCAAGCGGGAGAGGCTTCGTCAGCGGATCTGCCACATTCAGATCCGTATGCACTTTGCAAATCTTCACATCGCCTCCTTGTACGTACTGACGTATCACATGGAAGCGTCGGAGAATGTGTTTGGCGGTGGAGTGAGACCTTGGCTCCTTGCGTTCGCAATGGCACCCATATTGTCACAGAAGAGGATCACGGGGTCTTGCACGCTCGGGAACACTCCAAGTTCAATGACGAACTTCCTCAGCCACACAGGTTCATTCGCGGTTTTGCAAGCAGCAATATACTCCGACTCCATTGTAGATTGTGCGACTATAGGTTGCTTCCCACTTCTCCAGCACACGGCGCCTCCATTCACCTTGAACACATAACCTGTCTGTGACTTAGAGTCATCGGGGTCTGAGCAGAAACTTGCATCTACGTAACCCGTTACACCAAGTTCTTCATCGCAGCCACCATACACAAGGAACCTTTCCTTTGTCTTATTGAGATACTTAAGAATGCTCTTAACAGCTATCCGATGCGGCATTCCAGGATTACTCTGGAACCGGCTTGTCAAACTTAAAGCTAATGCCACATCCGGTCTAGTACTCAACATTGCATACATGATCGGTCCTATGGCTGAAGCATAAGGATGTTTAATCATATCGGCCTTATCCAGTTCCGTCAGCGGACACTGTGCCTTCCGCAATATCTTATTCTTGATAACCGGCCGGGAACCCTTCTTTGCCTTCTCCATACCGAAACGCTTCAGTATTTTATCAAGATAAGTACTCTGACTCAGTGCTAATAGGCGCCTTGATCTATCACGATAGATTTTTATGCCTAAGACATACGCAGCTTCTCCTAAGTCCTTCATGGAAAATTTACTGTTTAAATATTCCTTCACGCTATTCAGAAGTTCCACATCATTCTCAATCAGCAATATGTCATCTACATACAGTGCTAAGAACACAACCAAGCTCCCACTCATTTTCTTGTAAATGCAGGTCTCTTCCAAATTTTGGATAAATCCAAAACCTTTGATTACCTCATCAAAGCAAAGATTCCAGCTCCGAGATGCCTGCTTCAATCCATAGATGGATCGCTGAAGCTTGCATACCTTGTTAGCATTCCCTGGATCGACAAAACCTTCCGGTTGTACCATGTACAACTCTTCCTCAATGTTTCCATTTAGGAAGGCTGTTTTGACGTCCATCTGCCAGATTTCATAATCATAATAGCAGCTACTGCTAACAATATCCGAATAGACTTAAGCATGGCTACCGGTGAAAAGGTTTCATCGTAGTCAATTCCATGAACTTGTCGGAAACCTTTTGCGACAAGCCGAGCTTTATAGACGGTCACATTACCATCATCATCAGTCTTCTTCTTAAAGATCCATTTATTCTCGACGGCCTTGCGCCCTTCGGAAATATCCATCAAAGTCCACACTTTGTTATCATACATGGATCCTATTTCGGATTTCATGGCTTCAAGCCATTTCTCGGACTCTAGACTCGCCATCGCCTCCTTGTAGTTCGGAGGTTCGTCTTGTTCGACTAACATGACGCTGCAAACCAAGTTGCCATACCATTCAGGTGCGATCCGAGATCTACCAGACCTACGAGGTAGAACACCGTCCTCGATAGTTTCTCCCACTCCTTCCACGGAAAACGTTTCCGGAATTGCTTCCGTTGCGCCACTCGGAATCTCGAGTTCAGGATCAACGATTTCATCGAGGTCTACCTTCCTCCTACTTACTCCTTTCGCGAGAAACTCCTTCTCTAGAAAGGTACCGGTCTTCGCGACAAAAGTTTTGCCCTCAGCTTGGTTGCAGAAGGTGTACCCAACGGTTTCCCGCGGATATCCTACAAAGACGACTTTCTCCGACTTCGGTTCGAGTTTGTCGGGTTGTAGTTTCTTAACGTACGCCTCACAACCCCAAACCTTCAGAAACGATAACTTAGGCTTTTGGCCATACCATAATTCATACGGTGTCGTTTCAACGGATTTGGACGGAGCCCTATTTAAAATGATTGCGGCTGTTTCTAACGCATAACCCCAGAAGGACACTGACGGTGAGAGACATCATAGATCGAACACTATCCAGTAGAGTACGATTACGTCGCTCGGACACGCCGTTACGCTGTGGTGTTCCGGCTGGCGTAAGTTGGGGTACTATGCCGCAACTCTTCAGATGTGTGCCAAACTCAAAATTCAAAACTCAAGTACTCGCCACCGCGATCGGATCGGAGGTGCTTGATTTTCCTATTAAGCTGACTCTCAACTTCACTTTGGAATTCTTTGAACTTTTCAAAAGTTTCAGACTTGTGTTTCATCAAATAGATATAACCGTATCTACTCAAGTCATCAGTGAAGGTGACGAAGTAACGATAACCATTGTGTGTCGAAACGCTCATCGGTCCACACACATCTGTATGTATGATCCCAACAAATCTGACGCCCGTTCAACGAAACCTTTGAACGGTGTCTTGGTCATTTTTCCCATAAGGCATGGTTCGAATGTATCGAGGGATCCGAAATCCAACGAGTCCAAAAGTCCATCGGAGTGGAGTTGCTTCATGCGCTTTACACCAATATGACCAAGTTGACAATGCCACAAATACATGGCGGTATCATCACTACACTTAATCCGTTTGGCTTCTATGTTATGGATGTGAGTACTACGATCGAGATTCAACAAGAATAAACCGTTATTCTCGAGAGCATCAACATAAAAGATATCATTCATATAAATAGCACAATTGCTTGACACTGATTTAAATGAATAACCGTCTTGTAACAGGCAAGACCCACTTATAATGTTTACACTCAAGGATGGCACAAAATAACACTTATTTAAAACCAAAACTAATCCCGATGGTAGATGCAGAGGGAGCGTGCCGAAAGACACCACGTCGACTCTCGATCCGTTGCCGACGCGCATCGTCATCTCATCCTTCGCCAGCCGCCGTCTATTCCGTAACTCCTCCTGAGAGTTACATATATGAGCAATAGAACCAGTATCAAATACCCACGTGTTGCTCCGGGCGGATGTAAGGTACACATCTATAACATGTATATCAAATATACCTTGCTCTTTGTCGACCGTCTTGCCAGACTTCCTATCCTCCAGGTACTTGGGGCAGTTGCGCTCAGGTGATCCGATGGTCACCACCATCTTCTTCAGCTTGATTTCTAATTCGGCCACTTCGAGCATCTTCAGGATTTCCGACAGGGGTTTTGACGTCCCTTTCATGCCGTAGTCCACGATGGCGTTCTTATAGCTAGGGGTCAGAGAAATCAGCGCCCTATCAATAACCACCTCTTCTGGGATCACACTTCCCAGATCACTCAGAAGCTGAGCGCAGCCAAACAACTTGGCCAACTGCTCACTAATATTGTCGTGCTCTTCCATCTGGGCTGCACAGATGCTTCGTACCTCTCAGTCTTGACTTGTCGTGCAAAAACAATCATGAGTTCAGTGATTATATCATAAGCACCCTTGTTCATGAAGCGGTTTTGCAGGTCAGCCTCCATGGCAAAGAGCATGCCACTCTGGACATAAGAAGAAATCTCCGCCTTCACCTCATGGACAATCCTTTCGATTTTCGGGGCGGTGTTTGGAAGATCACCTAAGGGGGTATCAAGGATGTAGGCCACCTTGTGGGTTTCAAGGATGGACTTCAGGTCGTGGAACCAGGACACGAAGTTAGACCCATCGGTCTTAAGCTTCTCTTTCTCAATGAACATGTTTAGGTTAAAGGAGGGGTGAGACATCTACAATGGAATTTGCAACAACATAAAACTTTGTTCATAATAATTTTGAGTTATAGTATTTTTAGAAAATAACTAACATAACTCCCACTCAAACGAACATCCCTCCTGGCCATTTAAGCGATTACACGACCCCCATCCATTGCACCACCCCTCATCATCAGAGCCGGCGACACAACTTCAAGAGTAGACAAAAGTACGCCACACCAATTTTGTGACTCGTGCTCGACCTTTCGGTCTTCCTGTTCCGAGGCCATATTTCTGAATATGCTAGGCTCGCCACCAAAGACCTCCACGCTGACGCTTGTGCAACATGGCTTACACCCACTGTATGCGAACGACGAGATGTCTGACACCCGATCATCACGGCATGCCACATAACGTAGAACTTTCTTGGTGGTGCGCGTTGGAGGGAGAACACTAGTGGTATTTTGTAGGGATCATCTTATATAGCTACCGCCGTGTAAATAATATATACTATATATACAATCACACAATATAAGATGCACACAAAACATCAAATGTAATGCAATGTGATATAGTCCATTGCACCATGGTCTTCTTGGCGCCCGCAGTTTATGAACAATTTAATAAACCTACCTTGACCATATCACATAGCCCCTGCAAAATAAAGTTAGACGCTTCTACTTTATCTTTTGCATATTTTACGTGGCTTGGGGATTTAGTAAATAGAACCGCTTCATACCTACGAACCTTATGACCACAACAACGATCCAATAATTGCATATTTAAGCATCCCTTTCGGGCCCTCCATTGAAAATGCGAAGACCAACTAAAGAGAGAGAAACTGACACCCGCCAGCCACAGATACGGTAGAAGCCGTATGTCAGTAGTGGAACCAGTCTCGCGTAAGCGTACGCGTAAAGTCGGTCCGGGCCGCTTCATCAACTCAATGCCGCTGGAATACACAAGTGCACGCTAGAGGGTAGCAAATAACATGAACAGTGCCCCCGTGCAGAACACGGGTTCTAACAGCGTACAGCTATATCTACGATAGATCGGCTCTGATACCACTGAAGGGGATCGTGTGCAAAAAACAAAAAAATTCCTACCAACGATATCCTAAAAGCATGACAAGATCTATTCTATGCAGATATAGTAGTACGAACGGAGATCGGAATACGTACCCTTGTAGACCGAAAGCGGGGATTACGTTCCCACACAAACGTTGTCGATGAAGACCGACGAAGCCGACCTCAAGGTCGTGTAGAGGAAGCAGACCTCCGAGTACCGCTAGCGCAGCACCTCGCAGGGCGTCACACACGTACGGTGGAGACGACGGCTTCTGAAGCTCCAATCCAGGACGAGTAGCGGAAGACTTGGACCGAAATACCAGCAGCGCGACAGCGGGCTATGGTGGAAGAGATCCCCCTCCTCAGCTCGGCGCGACTCCGACAAGGGAATCACGAGATCGAGAGAGAAATTGGTAATTAATTGGTGAATTAAAAGGCCAGGGGTGCCCCTTCTTATATAGGCTCCCAGGGGGGAGCCAACTTGCTAACCAGGCAATGTGCGACTAACCCCCACATGCCTGGTGCGGCATTGGAGGGTGTGCCGGCCCCCTAGTGGGCCCTTGGCCCACTTGGGTCGGCCCCTCCTGGCCCTCACCGAATCCCCAAGGGGATTCCCCCCCCTCTTGGGCCTTCTTTCGACCAGAAGGCCCATGTAGGGAAATCAGTCTAAATAAATTCGAAAATAAATATATAAAATCTTATTTGCATATTAATTACACTAATTAATATCAAACACAATATATATAATTTTTCCTAGCTCCGAAAACTCTTTCGGCGCTGCCCGATCTCCATCGGACCCCTCCCGGGACGCTCCCGGTGATCTCTTTCCTTTCTGGTTGTCTTGTTGAAACCCCTTAAGTGTGTTACCCTAGCGGTTCGATACAATAACAGGTATGACCAAGACTCCTCTATGATCAATGACTAACTCGTAGGCCTGGACCCCATGAATTAATCCCTGTGATATAAAGAATGACTTTCATCTATCAAACCTGAACGCAAAATCTTAAACCTTTTGCCATAGCGATACTTAGCATGTCCGAGCGTAGTTCCATAGATATCTCCATACCTAATCCCGACCTACCGACAACGCTATCTTCTACTCGTCCATGATCTCATGTCTCCGTGACCTAGTCACATGCTTGTAAGCTCATTAGACATGATCTCACCGAGTGGGCCCGAGAGTATCTATCCTGCTATGCGGACTGGCGAATCCTGCTCTTGACCCCTCGTCTCAACTACTCCTTTCCGATACCCAAAAGTATCACCGTTATTGTCATACAATTTGAGATACGACGTTTGGTGCGATCAAAGTATCTTCCAGGAATAACAATAAGAGTTGATCTCACGGTTAAACGCGTAACGACTATGTCCTCCAAATCTGGGTATGTCCATCACATCGTTCTCCAACGATATGACTCCCATTGCCGACCGGCGCCATGCCCCATGACCGGGAAACCTCGATCATCAATCGCGCAACGAAACTAGTCTTAGTAGAGGCTACTAGGGACCTGGTTGTTCACGTATCACACCCGTATGAATGTTTCCGCTTAATACGGTTCTAGCATGACACAAAAACCTATTATGAACAAACGAGATATGATAAAGAATACACTTTATTAATTGCCTCTAGGGCATGTCTCCTTCAAACATTCACAGAAAAAGATACATAGAAGAACTGTCACTTAATAATGCTCTCATGAATTAAAAATAGTAATATCAGATTTCTTGCAATGGAGAGCAGTAGACAAGCTATATTGCAGAATAAGAGTTCCGAGAATACTCTATCGGGATAAGAAAAAGCGAGAAGATAAGTCCCCTTACAAGATTTCTTCTCACCATCAATTTTCAGAATATCTCTACTACTATAGGTGTTGTTTGATCTCCTTCCAACGTGTCCCAAGAATAAGTTGTATGTTCAGTACTTCCCAACGTGTAGATTATTTCATGAGGCTCTATTTTAGAAGCATTGAGAGGCCATTTGATTTACTACCACAGTTTTTTATAGATATTTTATTTTGCACAGGGACACAATTATATGAAGTACATGTTCCCCTTCATGAGATGTTGAATCTTTCTTGTGCGGCAAATTTATGGTGTCATGGGTGTAAAAAATGAAACGCCAACGCATGCCCTGTATATCTTGACAGGTTATTCATCTGTTCTAGCTGTGCCTATATGTCCCGACAGGTAAGGGTTGCTATAATTTTTATTTATATCAATGTGTTACAGTTATGATTATTCTCCAATTATCGGTCGTAGACTCCAGATGTGTTGTGGTTGTGAGCAGGGATTATGTCCATCTTTCTTTCAGGTATAAATCTTTTTCAACTATGTATTTACTTATTGTTGTCCTCTGCTTACGTATTTACTTATACCCTGTTGGTTATCTCACTTGTTGTATGTCACCGTTTTTGTCCATATCTGTTAAAATATCATTTTCTTGATTTAATTTCACTAGGATTATTGCTTTCTTGCTTCATATTTGGTAACCATTTTTGCTACAATTAGGTGTTCCGTAATTATCTGAACGGTATCAATATGAACTAGCTTAGGCAGCTAACATTTTAAATGGATATTTGATTTTCTTTTACCATTTATTATACTCCTATTTATGATTCAGTCTTAAGCTTTGCAAGACCATAAATGTTGGTTCTTATGATGGTGGTGAACCTTTTGATTATTTATGATGGGTTAAATGCTTACATATGACAGGAGAATTATAACAAGATAATGCTTACATATAACTTAGCTCACAGCAAATAATGAAGGTTTTCAGAAAAGTGTGGCAAATAGTAACTTATTCCCACTTTCCATTAATTACATTTTGCATTAATATCTAACAAAACGACTCTGCTTTCATATAATAAGTTTTTTCTCTTAATATCGTACAAAAACCTGGCTTTACACAATATTGGTTACATATATGGCTCATGGGCACTAGCATTCAGATGTAATGTTTCATTTTGGGTATGGGGTACATGATTATTGTGTGCTAACACAATTGAAAATGGATGTCCAGCAGGTACAACAACGGCAGCTTGAGAAAGATCGTATGCCTGGTAATGGGTGTCCATCAGCTCTATAGAAAAACGAGTATCTCCAGGTGATTAAATATACTTGCCATTCTACTAACTTCAATATACTTTATTACCATTGCATATCTGAATTTACTGAACTTATCAGCAATGAGTTGGAGATGCTTCTTTCCAAGTTTTCCCATAAAGTGAATGAAAGACAATATTATTGACTTATTTTCATTCCAGAAGAGTGTTTTTATAGGTCAATGCCTTTTATAGTTGGAATGATCTCATTTGGCATTATTTTGTTACAATTAAAATTCTCTCCCTACTAATTTTTCTTTGTACCGAACAATCTGTTCAAAATGGATGTGAGGCAATATTATTTACTTATAAATTTCCAAAAGAGTATTTATATAGGTCCATGCTTTTATATGTGATATCCTCTGAGTTTGCATTATTAGAATTCTCTTCCAACCAAAATTTCTTTCTACCCAACCTATGGAGAACTTAAATCAGTATAAAAAATGTTGTTGATACCTTTATGACATTAATATGTGATTTTCATTCAGATGTTTACTTTGGAAGAAGTGAGGCTGGAACTTTCAGCTACCATTGAGTGGTTCAGAAATGGCATATGGAGGTCGGGCCAATGTTATAGGTTGTCGACTGGCGCGAGGCGAAGGAGATATATAAATTTTGCATGTGTGCTTGATTGTAATGGTTTATTAAGCCTAAGCTGAATTTAAATGGCTATCATTTTCTTTCGATAAAGCTCACAACTGTGAAACCAATAATGGTTTATGAACTTGGGCTAGACATTCTCAGCATGTACCACCTGTAATTAAACAATTTTTGATGATAATATTGAAGAAACACAATTATACTGCTGCATTTGGTTTCAGTTCAAGCATTGATTTGCTATTGCAGTGAATAGTTTGAGTATAAGGGTTTTGTATCTTCTGGTGGAATTCCAGTCGCTACATGTACAAAAAAATAGTACAACCTACAGATCTTAAATGCATGATTGAAATAATTTTACTGAATAGTTGCATTTCCATCTGAAATAATACAGCCTACAAACCTTTCCATTAATTGTCCGCTGCAAGTTCTCAGCCATCCTTCAAATTTTGCTCATTGGTTTTCTTGCAGTCATCTCAGACGAGGAGGATTGAGATCCATGTGATCACTGATGAGTGGCAGTCGTGGACCCTCGGCACTGTGCTGATTTCGTGAACGGTCCAAGATAATAATTTGAAGACACTACTGCATGTAAGAATTGTGCTGATTCTTTTGTGAGCTGCGCTCATGTAATTGCTTTCGTGAACTGCGGCTCATGAATTTATGAGGTAATATGTATGATTGAAGTCATTCCAATGGTATATATGAAAAATTAGGATGACTACATTTTTACTTTCAGTTGTTCCAGTTCTCTGAACTAACATGTCCAAACTTAGTTCTATCTTCTCAGGTTATTACCCCATTTTCCAAGAAAGACAACACTTAGACAATAAGACTTCAGGTTTGCACCATCGTATAGATGATGCGTTCTGCTTTCGACAATGGATATTGTCTCCAATTTAAATTATCAATCAAACATGATTTTAGTGATCGGGTTAGTGCACTTAACTACATGCATTGTCTTGCAGGGTTCCAATGGTGATTATCAGTTTACTTATGGATCTTCATATTGCTTGAAGTGGGTGATGTCTACCTCTTTGTATTCGGGTTTACAAGTCCCATCCACTCGCCCCGAACTTTAAGATGTAACCTTTCAAAACTCTGTTATCTGAGACTAAGGGCATCTCCAGTCGTTGCGCCCCCCTAGGGTTGAAATCGTCGGCGATTTGCGCCCGCCGTGGCGCGAAACGGCGCGAATCCGGAACCTGGGGGGCGCGTTTACCAGCCGCGAACCCAGGCCGCCGCTCCAACGACGCGTTTTTGGCTATATTTTGGCATTTTGACATACAAATTCACACGTTTAAACATTTTGGCATACAAATTCATACGTATAATCATACAAATTCGCACACAAATAAATAGTTTAACAATGTATAAAAAATAAAACAATTAGTACTAAACATCGGCGACATTGCCATCGTTGTGAGTTCCAGGCACACCAAAGAATGAATGCCAGATCCATAGATCATATGAAGCCACGGGCCCACGGCCTCGAGAATCACCGAGCACTCTCCTTCCTTGCCCTTGTACATCCCCTGCCAGTCAAATGGACAGTTCTTTCATGCCCAATGCATGCAGTCGATACTACCAAGCATCGCAGGAAAGCCTCTTGCTGCATTATCTGCAAGAAAGCGAGCAGTGTCTTGCGCATTGGGTGATCGTAAGTACCTTGGGACAAAGACTGCAACCACTGCCCGACAGAACCTGTTCAAGCACTCAATGGTCGTGGACTCGCTCATGCGCAGATAGTCATCCTGTGCATCTGCAGGAGCACCGTATGCAAGCAACCTCATGGCCATCGTGCACTTCTGAATAGAGGTAAACCCTACCATGCCAGTGCAGTCACTCTTCAATTTGAAGTAGGTGTCAAACTCTTGGATTTCTTGCATGATCTTGAGGAAGAGCTTGCGGTGAAGGAGATATGCCCTAGAGGCAATTAATAAAGTGTATTCTTTATCATATCTCGTTTGTTCATAATAGGTTTTTGTGTCATGCTAGAACCGTATTAAGCGGAAACATTAATGCGGGTGTGATACGTAAACAACCAGGTCCCTAGTAGCCTCTACTAAGACTAGTTTCGTTGCGCGATTGATGATCTAGGTTTCCCGGTCATGGGGCATGGTGCCGGTCGGCAATGAGAGTCATATCGCTGGAGAGTGATGTGATGGACATACCCAGATTTGGAGAACGTAGTCGTTACGCCTTTGACCGTGAGATCAACTCTTATTGATATTCCCGGAAGATACTTTGATTGCACCAAACGTCGTATCTTATTTAGTATGACAATAACGGTGATACTTTTGGGTATTGGAAAGGAGTATTGAGACGAGGGGTCAAGAGCGGGATTTGCCAGTCCGCGTAGCAGGATAGATACTCTCGGGCCCACTCGGTGAGATCATGTCTAATGAGCTTGCAAGCATGTGACTAGGTCACAGAGACATGAGATCATGAACGACTAGAAGATAGCATCGTCGGTAACGAGGTCGGGATTAGGTATGGAGATATCTATGGAACGACACTCGGACGTGCTAAGTATCGTCATGGCAAAAGGTCTAAGACTTCACGTTCAGGTTTGATAGATGAAAGTCATTCGTTATATCTTAGGGATTAATTCATGGGGTCCAGGCCTACGGGTTAGTCGTTGATCATTGAGGAGTCTTGATCATACCTGATATTATATCGAACCGCTAGGGTAACACACTTAAGGGGTTTCGACAAGACAACCGGAAAGGAAGGAGATCACCGGGAGCGTCCCGGGAGAGGTCCGATGGAGATCGGGCAACGCCGAAAGAGTTTTCGGAGCTAGGAAATATTATATATATTATGTTTGATATTAATTAGTGTTATTAATATGCAAATATGATTTTATATATTTATTTTCGAATTTATTAAGGCAGATTTCCCTAAATGGGCCTTCCGGACGAAAGAAGGCCCAAGAGGGGAAAATTCCCTAGGGGAATTCGGTGGGGGCCAGGAGGGCCGGCCTAGGTGGGCCACCAGGGGCCCACCAGGGGGCCGGCGCACTCCCTTGGCCGAACCAGGCTATGTGGGGATAGTCCCACATTGCCTGGCTGGCAAGGTAGGCTCCCCTTGGGAGCCTATATAAGAAGGGGCACCCCCAGCCTTTTAATTCACCAATTAATTCCCGATTTCTCTCTCGATCTCGTGGTTCCCAAGTCGGAGCCGCGCCGAGCAAGAGGATCCGGGGATCTCCTCCACCATAGCCCGCTGCCGCGCTGCTGGTGTTCCGGTCCAAGTCTTCCGCTGCTCGTCCTGGACTGGAGCTTCGGAGGCGTCGTCTCCACCGTACGTGTGCGACTCCCTGCGAGGTGCTGCGCTAGCGGTACTCGGAGTCCTGCTTCCTCTACACGACCTTGAGGTCGGCTTCGTCGGTCTTCATCGACAACGTTTGTGCGGGAACGTAATCCCCGCTTTCGGTCTACAAGGGTATGTATTCCGATCTCCGTTCGTACTACTATATCTGCATAGAATAGATCTTGGCTAGTTTAAGGATATCGTTGCTAGGAAAATTATTGTTTTCTGCCCACGATCCCCTTCAGTGGTATCAGAGCCGATCTATCGTAAGATATAGCTGTACGCTGTTAGAACCCGTGCTCTGCACGGGGGCACCGTTCCTGTTATTTGCTACCCTCTAGCGTGCACTTGTGTATTCCAGCGGCATTGAGTTGATGAAGCGGCCCGGACCGACTTTACGCGTACGCTTACGCGAGACTGGTTCCACTACTGACATACGGCTTGTACCGTATCTGTGGCTGGCGGGTGACAATTTCTCTCTCTTTAGTTGGTCTTCGCATTTTCAATGGAGGGTCCGAAAGGGATGCTTAAACATGCAATTATTAGATCGTTGTTGTGGTCATAAGATTCGTAGGTATGAAGCGGTTCTATTTACGAAAGCCCCAAGCCACGTAAAATATGCAAAAGATAAAGTAGAAGCGTCTAACTTTATTTTGCAGGGGCTATGTGATATGGTCAAGGTAGGTTTATTAAATTGTTTATAAACTGCGGGCGCCAAGAAGACCATGGCGCGATGGACTATATCACATTGCATTACATTTGATGTTTTGTGTGCATCTTATTTTGTGTGATTGTGTGTGTTACACGGCGGTAGCTGAATAAGATGATCCCTTCAAAATACCACTAGTGTTCTCCCTCCAACGCGCACCACCAATAAAGTTCTACGTTATGAGGCAGGCCGTGATGATCGGGTGTCAGACATATCTTTGTTCGCATACGGTGGGTGTAAGCCATGTTGCACAAGCGTCAGCGTGGAGGTCTTTGGTGACGAGCCTAGCATACTCAGAAGTATGGCCTCGGAACAGGAAGACCGAAAGGTCGAGCACGAGTCACAAATTTGATGTGGCGGACGATTTTGTCTACTCTTGAAGTTGTGCCGCCGGCTTTGATGATGAGGGGTGGTGCAATGGATGGGGGTCGTGTAATCGCTTAAACGACCAGGAGGGATGTTCGTTTGAGTGGGAGTTATGTTAGTTATTTTCTAAAAATACTATAACTCAAAATTATTATGAACAAAGTCTTATGTTGTTGCAAATTCCATTGTAGATGTCTCGCCCCTCGTTTAACCTAGGTCTGTTCCTTGAGAAAGAAAAGCTTAAGACCAATGGGTCAAACTTCATGGCCTGGTTCCGCAACCTGAGGATCCTCCTCACTCCCCATAGGGTGGCCTACGTCATTGAGGCCGCCATAGGTGACCCTCCTGCAGATGATGCCTCTGAGGATGAGAAGAAGGTCTTCCAGACCCGATCGGAGGATTCTGCCTTTGTCCAGAGTGGCATGCTCTACGCCATGGAAGCCGACCTGCAGAAGCGCTTTGAGAAGATGAGCGCCTTTGAGATCATTTCGGATCTTAAGGCTGTCTTCGCGCCGCAGGCTAAGGCTGAGAGATATGAGGCTTCTGAGCTTTTCTTCTCAGCCAAAATGGAAGAGCATAGCAGTGTGAGCGAGCATGTAGTCAAGATGTCTGGCTACGTTCAACGCCTGAATGCTCTGGAGTGCAAGATTCCCGATGAGCTGGCGATTGACAGGGTGTTGCAATCGTTGCCGCCAAGCTACAAAGGCTTCTTCATGAACTACAACATGCAGGGCATGGCTAAGTCCCTGGGTGAAGTGTTTGTGATGCTCAAGACTGCTGAGGTAGAGATTAAGAAGGAGCACACGCTGTTGATGGTCAACAAGACCGTTGATTTCAAGAAGTCCGGTGGCAAGGGAAAGCAGAGCTGGAAGTCCCGGAGGGAGGCAAAGTTGGCTGCCAAGTCCAGGACTAACAAATCTGGTCCCAGAGCTAGCGTGGAGTGTTTCTACTGCAAGGGGAAGGGTCACTGGAAGCGCAACTGCCCCAAGTATCTGGAGGATAGGAAGTCTGGCAAGACGGTCGACAAAGAGAAAGGTATATTTTATATACATGTTATAGATGTGTACCTTACATCCGCCCGGAGCAATACGTGGGTATTTGATACTGGTTCTGTTGCTCATATATGTAACTCTCAGGAGGAGTTACGGAATAGAAGGCGGCTGGCGAAGGATGAGGTGACGATGCGCGTCGGCAACGGATCGAGAGTCGACGTGGTGGCTGTCGGCACGCTCCCTCTGCATCTACCATCGGGATTAGTTTTGGTTTTAAATAAATGTTATTTTGTGCCATCCTTGAGTGTAAACATTATAAGTGGGTCTTGCCTGTTACAAGACGGTTATTCATTTAAATCAGTGTCAAGCAATTGTTCTATTTATATGAATGATATCTTTTATGTTGATGCTCCCGAGAGTAATCGTTTATTCTTGTTGAATCTCGATCGTAGTACTCACATCCATAACATAGAGGCCAAACGAATTAAGTGTAGTGACGATACCGCCATGTTTTTGTGGCATTGCCGTCTTGGTCATATTGGTATAAAGCGCATGAAGCGACTCCACTCCGATGGACTCTCGGACTCGTTGGATTTCGGATCCCTCGATACATGTGAACCATGCCTCATGGGCAAAATGACCAGGACACCGTTCAAAGGTTTCGTTGAACGGGCGTCGGATTTGTTGGGGATCATACATACAGACGTATGTGGACCAATGAGCGTTTCGACACGCAATGGTTATCGTTACTTCGTCACCTTCACTGATGACTTGAGTAGATACGGTTATATCTATTTGATGAAACACAAGTCTGAAACGTTTGAAAAGTTCAAAGAATTCCAGAGTGAAGTTGAGAATCAGCTTAATAGGAAAATCAAGCATCTCCGGTCCGATCGCAGTGGAGAGTACTTGAGTTTTGAGTTTGGCACACATCTGAAGAGTTGTGGCATAGTGCCCCAACTTACGCCCGCCGGAACGCCGCAGCGAAACGGTGTGTCCGAGCGACGTAATCGTACTCTACTGGATAGTGTCCGATCTATGATGTCTCTTACCGATCTGCCAGTGTCCTTCTGGGGTTATGCGTTAGAAACAGCCGCATTCATTTTAAATAGGGCTCCGTCCAAGTCCGTTGAAACGACGCCGTATGAATTATGGTATGGCCATAAGCCTAAGTTATCGTTTCTGAAGGTTTGGGGTTGTGAGGCGTACGTTAAGAAACTACAGCCCTACAAACTCGAACCGAAGTCGGAGAAAGTCGTCTTTGTAGGATATCCGCGGGAAACCGTTGGGTACACCTTCTACAACCAAGCTGAGGGCAAAACTTTTGTCGCGAAGACCGGTGCCTTTCTAGAGAAGGAATTTCTCGCGAAAGGAGTAAGTGGGAGGAAGGTAGACCTCGATGAAATCGTTGATCCTGAACTCGAGATTCCGAGTGGCGCAACGGAAGCAATTCCGGAAACGTCCTCCGTGGAAGGAGTGGGAGAAACTGTCGAGGAAGATGTTCTACCTCGTAGGTCTGGTAGATCTCGGATCGCACCAGAATGGTATGGCAATATGGTTTGCACCGTCATGCTAGTCGAGCAAGACGAACCTACGAACTACAAGGAGGCGATGGAGAGTCTAGAGTCCGAGAAATGGCTTGAAGCCATGAAATCCGAAATAGGATCCATGTATGATAACCAAGTGTGGACCATGGTAGATATTCCCGAAGGGCGCAAGGCCGTCGAGAATAAGTGGATCTTTAAGAAGAAGACTGATGCTGATGGTAATGTGACCGTCTATAAAGCTCGGCTTGTCGCAAAGGGTTTCCGACAAGTTCATGGAATTGACTACGATGAAACTTTTTCACCGGTAGCGATGCTTAAGTCTATTCGGATTTTGTTAGCGGTAGCTGCCTACTATGATTATGAAATCTGGCAGATGGAAGTCAAAACGGCCTTCCTGAATGGGAACATTGAGGAAGAGTTGTACATGGTACAGCCGGAAGGTTTTGTCGATCCAGGAAGTGCTAACAAGGTGTGCAAGCTTCAGCGATCCATCTATGGATTGAAGCAGGCATCTCGGAGCTGGAATCTTCGCTTTGATGAGGTAATCAAAGGTTTTGGATTTATCCAAAATGTGGAAGAGACCTGTATTTACAAGAAAATGAGTGGGAGCTCGGTTGTGTTCTTAGCACTGTATGTTGACGACATATTGCTAATAGGGAATGATGTGGAACTTCTGAATAGCGTGAAGGAATATTTAAACAGTAAGTTTTCCATGAAGGACTTAGGAGAATCTGCGTATGTTTTAGGCATAAAAATCTACCGTGATAGATCAAGGCGCCTATTAGCACTAAGTCAGAGTACTTATCTTGATAAAATATTGAAGCGTTTTCATATGGAGAAGGCAAAGAAGGGTTCTCTGCCGGTTATCAAGAATAAGGTATTGCGTAAGGCGCAGTGTCCGGTAACGGAACTGGGTAAGGCCGAAATGACGAAACATCCTTATGCTTCAGCCATAGGATCGATCATGTATGCAATGTTGAGTACTAGACCGGATGTGGCATTAGCTCTAAGTTTGACAAGCCGGTTCCAGAGTAATCCTGGAATGCCGCATTGGATAGCTGTTAAGAGCATTCTTAAGTATCTCAATAAGACAAAGGAAATGTTCCTTGTGTATGGTGGCTGCGATGAGGAACTTGGCGTAACAGGTTACGTAGATGCAAGTTTCTGCTCAGACCGCGATGACTGTAAGTCACAGACAGGTTACGTGTTCAAGGTGAATGGAGGCGCCGTGTGCTGGAGAAGTGGGAAGCAACCCATAGTCGCACAATCTACAATGGAGTCGGACTACATTGCTGCCTGCGAGGCCGCGAATGAAGCTGTGTGGCTGAGGAAGTTCGTCATCGAACTTGGAGTGTTCCCGAGCGTGCAAGACCCCGTGGTCCTCTTCTGCGAAAATACGGGTGCCATTGCGAACGCCAAGGAGCCAAGGACTCACTCCACCGCCAAACACATTCTCCGACGCTTCCACGTGATACGTCAGTACGTACAAGAAGGCGATGTGAAGATTTGCAAAGTGCATACGGATCTGAATGTGGCAGATCCGCTGACGAAGCCTCTCCCGCTTGATAAGCATGAACAACACCAGTTAGCTATGGGTGTTAGGCTTTTACCAAGTTGTAATCTAGATTAAATTGTACTCTAGTGCAAGTGGGAGACTGAAGGAGATATGCCCTATAGGCAATTAATAAAGTGTATTCTTTATCATATCTCGTTTGTTCATAATAGGTTTTTGTGTCATGCTAGAACCGTATTAAGCGGAAACATTAATGCGGGTGTGATACGTAAACAACCAGGTCCCTAGTAGCCTCTACTAAGACTAGTTTCGTTGCGCGATTGATGATCGAGGTTTCCCGGTCATGGGGCATGGCGCCGGTCGGCAATGAGAGTCATATCGCTGGAGAGTGATGTGATGGACATACCCAGATTTGGAGAACATAGTCATTACACCTTTGACCGTGAGATCAACTCTTATTGATATTCCCCGAAGATACTTTGATTGCACCAAACGTCGTATCTTATTTAGTATGACAATAACGGTGATACTTTTGGGTATTGGAAAGGAGTATTGAGACGAGGGGTCAAGAGCGGGATTTGCCAGTCCGCGTAGCAGGATAGATACTCTCGGGCCCACTCGGTGAGATCTTGTCTAATGAGCTTGCAAGCATGTGACTAGGTCACGGAGACATGAGATCATGAACGAGTAGAAGATGGCATCGTCGGTAACGAGGTCGGGATTAGGTATGGAGATATCTATGGAACGACACTCGGACGTGCTAAGTATCGCTATGGCAAAAGGTCTAAGACTTCACGTTCAGGTTTGATAGATGAAAGTCATTCGTTATATCTCAGGGATTAATTCAGGGGGTCCAGGCCTACGAGTTAGTCGTTGATCATTGAGGAGTCTTGATCATACCTGATATTATATCGAACCGCTAGGGTAACACACTTAAGGGGTTTCGACAAGACAACCGGAAAGGAAGGAGATCACCGGGAGCGTCCCGGGAGAGGTCCGATGGAGATCGGGCAGCGCCGAAAGAGTTTTCGGAGCTAGGAAATATTATATATATTATGTTTGATATTAATTAGTGTTATTAATATGCAAATATGATTTTATATATTTATTTTCGAATTTATTAAGGCAGATTTCCCTAAATGGGCCTTCCGGACGAAAGAAGGCCCAAGAGGGGAAAATTCCCTAGGGGAATTCGGTGGGGGCCAGGAGGGCCGGCCTAGGTGTGCCACAAGGGGCCCACCAGGGGGCCGGCGCACTCCCTTGGCCGAACCAGGCTGTGGGGGTTAGTCCCACATTGCCTGGCTGGCAAGGTTGGCTCCCCTTGGGAGCCTATATAAGAAGGGGCACCCCCAGCCTTTTAATTCACCAATTAATTCCTGATTTCTCTCTCGATCTCGTGGTTCCCAAGTTGGAGCCGCGCCGAGCAAGAGGAGTCGGGGATCTCCTCCACCATAGCCCGCTGCCGCGCTGCTGGTGTTCCGGTCCAAGTCTTCCGCTGCTCGTCCTGGACTGGAGCTTCGGAGGCGTCGTCTCCACCGTACGTGTGCGACTCCCTGCGAGGTGCTGCGCTAGCGGTACTCGGAGGCCTGCTTCCTCTACACGACCTTGAGGTCGGCTTCGTCGGTCTTCATCGACAACGTTTGTGCGGGAACGTAATCCCCGCTTTCGGTCTACAAGGGTATGTATTCCGATCTCCGTTCGTACTACTATATCTGCATAGAATAGATCTTGGCTAGTTTAAGGATATCGTTGCTAGGAAAATTATTGTTTTCTGCCCACGATCCCCTTCATGCGGTTCATCCTGAAATGGCGTCGCAACACCTTTGCGTCCTGGGTGGGATCATCAGCGAAGTAGTCAGAGTAGAGGATGTAGTACCCCTCGTACCGCTGCCTCGGCTTGGTCTTGCGGCGACCCATTGTTGATCCAACACGCCGCGGCCCACCCTGATTCTCGGCGAGCAAGCCGGCGAGGGAGGCCAAGATCAGCAGGTGTTCTTCGTCGTCGACGGTGGCCTGATCTTCCTCGTCGAAGAGCTCGAAAAAAGGGCGAGTATCTCCTCGTCGGAGTCCATTGATGTGCTGACTTTTCGCCGAACACCTTGCGCGTGGGGTGGTCGCCCTTTCGCACTGAAGAATGCCCCAGAGGCGTTTTCGCGGCGGAGTGGGCGGCGCCGACAGGGCGCGGCGTGGCCGGGCTAGGTGGCGGATCGAAGTGGTGTGGAGGCGGCGGCGTGGTGGTGCAGGTAGGGGTGGGGGACGACGGCGTTCCGCCGGAGACACGGGAAGGGAGGGGAAAGGCGACTCATATGTGTGGGGAAAGGCGGTGTCTCGCCGACAGCGCTGGCCCACGCGTGGTTTTCCTTTCGCCTGGGGGACGTCGGCGCTATTTTCCGCCGAAACATCGCTAACTGGGCTTCTGGGGGGCGACTGGTGGTAAAACGGAGCTATTTGCTTCTGGGGGGGGGGGGGGGGGGGACTAGAGATGCCCTAAGGCATAGTAAAATGTCGATGTGGCTTCTCCTCACTATATTTTGTAATGGACGTATGACAATACTTACCGCTACATGAACCAATTACTCCTTTTATCTGTCCATGTTCAGCCAACACTAAGATATTAATTTAACTTGCATGCATTCTATCATTTATATGAAACTATTTCCTACTTCTGATTGATGTTGGATTTGTTATTAATTAGATGGTTTCACGTAATAAAAAAACAACATGATAGCGGGGTGCCCATTTATAACAGGGACTTTGTTTTGTTGTCTACTTTCACTCTTTTAAAATGCACTTCCAGTTGATATTTCAAGCGTATCCATATATGTATCCAAACGTAAATAGTACCAAAAACAAATACTCACGCTTATTACTTCTTATTTGTTACCTGATCATTAAATTCCTACCTCACGTTAATATTCTATGAAAGACACTTTGCGGTGCCATCTGTTACCAAGATGAGAATGCCCGGCCATTTCCTGTCACAGTGGATTAATTTCGGTTTAATTCTGGATATTGAAACAAAGAGATGCTATGGCAAAAATATTGTACTGCATCTGACAGTTGCGCAGTTGCGCAACGGGTCATCTAGTAGTAGAAAACACTACCCAGGCTTCACTGCATGTCACTAGAGAGAGGACCACACATCCACTAAGTGAAAAGAAACTTTGTTCACCCCTCCCGAATTATTTTCTTTTCTAAAGCTCAAGTGGATGTCGAGGAAAATATTTCACCTAGCCAAAATGAGCACATCACCATAGCATAATGAGCTATTGCGGACCACCACCACTACACACAACTACTAGAGAGCACAACACGGTGAACTTCGACGAGGCACCTTCATAGGAGGAGTGAGGCGACAATGGTGGTGAAATCCTCTATGAGAGCATTCGTACATTGAGTCTCGTTTCTCCCTAGACATTTTCGCATTGATTTTCCATCTGCATCGATTTTCCATCTACGTTAGCGTATAAAGGGTGAACAAAGACCTACTGCGGAAAAGGATGAACCACAGATCCCCGTGGGCCACATGCGTCTCGTAGGCATGTAGTCTATGACTTCATGGCTCCTAGGATGCCCTCTTGAATGGATTTGTGGTCCTTATGAAAAATTATTCCTCGTATGGTCGTTGGAAACGGACATCGGAAGTGGCGGTCACTCCCTTTGTAGATTCAGCAAAGGGCCACAACACACACTAGGCTTTCGAAGGGGGTTCTCACTATCTCTCGTCCTCATCGAGCTCTCTCACGATTATGCACACCACACACAAGGATTTACCCATGTTCAGGCTGACCGAAGACGTAACACGCTACATCCTGCTTGTCTGGTTTATGATGGGTGTTGTGAATATTACAAGGGGCGTGACTCGTTGCCGGGGCAGAGTTAGATCCTCTCGAAGATGCGAGTATGAGCTTGGCTTAGCGAGGAAGGGACTGCCTAGGACATCTTCTTATAGTTGCAAGGGGTTACCCATAGGGGCTGGCCCACACATATCATGACAGGTGATTAATGGTGGATGGCTTGAGTAAAACTTTCTAAGCACCAAAGAACGAAACATGAGAATACTTGAAACCACCCCCCAAGATTGGTGGAAACACCACAAGATAAACCGATATATTTTGAGTTGAGTAGGAAAAAAACACCACAAACTCCCTCGATGTCACGCCGGCCACCAAAGCTGGGAAAGGATTTAAGCTATGTAGTATAAAAAAAACAAACAAGTACAAATGACCTATATGAAAACATCATTGACTTTTTATGGACAACTAGATTAAATACATACAAAATAATTAATTAGATCCGAGTAATCAACAAAGCTTAAACAGATTAACTAAATAGCACTCCTCCAAGTTTTTGACTTTTCTGTGTTCGAAAGAGGCCAGCCTCCTACTTATTTTCTCCACCACAGTGATAGAAATTTCCCCGCAGAAGAAAAAACCAACCGGTAATAATTGACCAAAAGTTTAGAATGAAATTTGCTCAACCATGCGGCCGCGTTCAGTCTTTAGCCCAACAATATCGCCAATGCTGCTCCCACCGTCGCTGCCGCGGTCGCCCACCGGCCAAGCACCGCTGGCGCGGCAGCACCCTTATCAGCCGTGGTATCATCGGAATCGTCAGACGATGAGTCCTCGTCATCACCTCCCCCATTTCCCTTCTTCTTTGACGGCTCCGGCGCGGGTGCCGGCGCCTGGACGACCTTGAACAGCTCCTTGGGTTGCAGAAACTTGGACACGGCGTAGACGGCGAGCGGCTCGCTGTCGCCGACGGTGGCGGTGATGGTGGAGGTGACGACCTTGGTGACCAGCGTCACATCCTCGTCCTCGTTCTTGACGTCGAAGCTGTAGTCCTTCTTGGCGTAGCTGGTGGTGGCGAGCGTGGAGACCATGCCGTTGTTGGACTTGAGCAGCTGGAGCGAGAAGTAGTCCGGCACGGCGTGGTAGAGCAGGATGGCCGTCTTGGCCTTGGCCGTCAGGTTCTTGTACTTGGGCATGAAAGCGGCGACGGCGGCGTCGACGGGGCAGAAGAGCGTGAGGCCGTTGTCCTTGGTGTCGTTGAGCGTCCGGAACACCTCGGCGTCCCCGGCGACGAGCCCCGCGAAGGACTTGCAGTACTTCTTGGAGAGGAGCTCGACGAGGTCGACGGGCGCCGGCGGCGGGACGGGCGCCTCGGCCTCGGAGGAGGAGAGCACGGAGCTGATCTGGAGCACAGCGATGTCGTAGGGGATCTCCTTGATGGACTTGAGGTAGCGGGACGGCGTCGCGGTGACGTCGGCGTCCTCGCAGACGAAGTCGACCTTGCCGCCCTTGGACGTGATGTTCACGTAGCCTGATATGCCCCCCGCCGATCCGGTGGCCTGGTCAAGGTCATGGTTCGGAAAGCATGATAGCCTCAGTAAAACAAATTATGTTTTGCAGTTTTCTTGATTAAACATAATGTAAATGTAAATTTTAATGAGTAGAAGTATAACTCAAGATTCATTTGGCAAAATTGTCTATCATATGGATTCTATGGACCCTGAAGTTAATTATGGTCTCGTAGGTATGGAAGATAGGAAATGTGTTGGTAAAGATGACAGCAACCGGGATACACATCGAGTTTCCTAGCCTACCATACCAAACATCTCTGTCAGAAAATTAGTAGCTAGGGCTGTCCGACCTGTACCACTGCTCGTTTTAGTAACTTTGGCGCCCTTGGGACAATCTATTTGATTGCAGGACAACCATCATCATACGTGCATCGTGGAATTTTGTGACCAAAATAATCAACAGCTCGTGTTGAAAAGGACGATGCTCTCTCCTGAATGCAACATAAGCTTTCATAATCGCCCAAAAATTTATAGTTAGTCGGTTAGTTTATTAATTAGTACATTTTCCACGCTGAAATAAATTCTTAATTACTTTCTCCAATCGTGCTATCCTCTACTCATAAACATACTCCTACGACCATTTTACTAAATGCTATTTTGAACAAGGTTAGAGTCAAACTTTCGAAAAAAAATCAGAAACATAAAATACAATGTTTAGACGGACAGGCCAGTAGGCCACTACATACAACGGCACACCCGGCCTCATGCGACGCCTATCGAAGGTGGAACAGTATTTAGGTTAGATACTTAATTAAAGTGATCATGTCTAACGTTGGAGAAGCGCACCAAAATATACATGAATGTAGATATGTACTGCAAGCGCACTAGAACGGTAACTATTGTGAACAATTAAGCAACTACTGTAATAGTCGTCGATCGATGTATATATGTACCTGGAACATGGATGCGGAGGCGGTGGCACCGCTCGGGATGGAGCGGAGCTTCTTGGCGCCGTAGTAGTCGACGAGGACGTGCAGGGAGAGGATGTGACGGACCGTGGGCAGCGGGTACTGGTCCAGCGCCGCCATGGCCGCGTTGTCCACGGCCAGCACGGTGATCGTCTGCCGCCGGTTGATGTCGGACGCCAGCCGCGTCTTGCTCAGCATCGCGTTGAACTTGGAGAACTCCGGGTGCGCCGCCAGGATCTTGGTGATGTTGAAGCTCTTCTGCGCTGCCACAGGGGAGGCCATAAGCACCACCGCCGTAGCCGCGACGGCGACGGCCAGGAAGATGTAATGCTGGCTTCTCGCCATTGCCCACGCCACACACACAGCGGCCGGTACAGAGATGATATGGAGAAGAGACGGAGAGCAAGATGTGAGCGAGAGGTGAGGGAGAGGGGTTGTGTCCGTGTGGGTATATGTAATGGCGGGAAAGGGAGAAGCTCGGGTTGGGCTGGGCGTGGGGGTCGCTATGTGGACTGTGTACGTAGTTGCGGGAGCCGGGAACGACGGAGTAGTTTACGCAACGGACGGCCAGTACATCCGGTGAGCTGCCATTGTCACTGTTCTGTTCTTACTTCTCCTTTTTGATGAAGGACCTGTTCTTACTTTGCTCTGGTTTGGTTTGTTTTCTAAGCCTCCACATCATGAGGAGACCACATGTTAATCACCCATTTGTTTGTGGCGCTCTGAATCGATCGAGGTCATATTGGGCGTCAAGTTCTAGCCGTTGGCTGAAAATGACGCTGGCAATGTTGGTCTTCCCTTCCCCAACAGATCGAAATCCACAGTTTGGTCCCTCAACTCCAGCACCAGAAGCTTCATCATTCCAGGGTTGAGCCCGTAATCTTAATGGAATAATCCTTACGTTTTCATATTTGATACTCCCTCCGGTTCATAAAAATTGTCGTCAGCTTGGTAAACTTTCGTACTAGCGAAGTAGATTTTTTACAACAATTAAACTTGACCGGAGGTAGTAGTATCATTTTTTTTCTTTATTTTCTTCTAAGTCATCATTAAGGAAATTAATTTTAACATATAGGTTTAATGTCCCTATAGCTTGTATTATTTGTTTTAGTTTTAGTGTTTTCTCCCTTCTTTGTTCAAATTGTTGTGTATTTTGGAAGAAATATATATTTCCCCTACATTTTGTTTCCTGTCATGCTACCTTATCATTTTAAACCGTTATCGAATGGGATGAAAGGACAATCTAGTATTTTATAAACACTTAATGAGCCCAAATTTCTGGTATTGCAACTGAGATGCCAAAGTACCAAACTTATACTCCCTCCGTTCCTAATTAGATTATTTTTATTTGTCAAAAAGAGCATGTATCTAGACTTGTACGACATGTACAAGTCTAGATACATGCTCTTTTTTGATAAATGGAAGTCATCTAATTTGGAACTAGAGTACTTGACAATAGTTTGAAGGATTAACAATATTGTTGTCATGATTTCAATAGCTTGAAGCCCAGACACATGGGACAGCCCGGGGCATGATCCAATCTTGGGTCCGCCACTGGCATAAAGTACCTTGTCTCACCCCCCCCCCCCCCCCCCCCCCCTCTCGGTTTGTTTCGATTGTTGTACCCACTAAAAAGTGAAGATCTGAATTCTTTTCTACTCCGGCAACTTGCTCAAGTCGTAACTTTTGAACTTTGGAGTATAAGACAATCTTGGCTTATGTATTGCATGTCTTTTAGAAAAGGAAAAACATACAGTGGGATGGGTTGCCACTTAATTAGTGTTATGATCTTCAACAATTTATGTTTGTGTGCTCCTAAAATTAAGACATGATTTAAATTTGAACTAGAAAATCATGAGAGAGGGCATCTCGGAAAACAAAAAAATGTCTATTTTTTAATTAAGAAATGCCTCTTAACTTCGAAGTCGAAGATAAAGATTTCTTCTCTCCTTCAACTCAACAACCATCCCACGTGGCATTGATAGAATATCACCACATTTAGAAGTTAGGTTTAATTGTAATCATCCAAGGTGGCACATGTAATAAATGGGAGTAGACCTACGTGGTTCCCATGATGCATGCCTTATTGGGTACTTCATGTATTCTTTTTACGCGACACTTTTTTTAGTCAAACTTTGTAAAGTCTGGCCAACTTTATCTACGATACCAAATAAGCACTATACAAAAATTTATAAATGATGCATCGTAAGATACTGTTTTTGTATCGGAAATGTTGGTATTTCTCTTATAAACTTGGTCAGACTTTAAATAGTCTTACTTAAGAAAAGCTAATTTGTAAAGTAAGAGAAAATGGAGGGAGTACTACGGTCATCATCCGTGGCTAACCTTCATTAAGAGCTTCTTGTCTCTTTCTTAGACTCGGGTTTCGTGGTTGTTCTCTCTTCTTCATATGACCCACTTATACGTAGAAACTGAATGTAACTTGATTGAGTTATACATGGACTTGTCCGATTAATCGGTGTTAAATTTTCGTGCAAATGTAAATACAGATAAACTGAGCATGATGCGAAGGAAAATAGATTTAATCCTTGGTCCCAAAATGAGCTAAACGAGCAAACAACACTCAGCCCATGATGATACGCACCTTTTCAGTATTTTTTCCGTTAGTTTGGATGCAGTTTGGAATTACCCCAAAACAGAGCTCTCAAAAGTCAAAACAAAGCAATGACCTGGACAGCAATACATAAATCAATTCATTCGAGCAGAATAATCATATCCCGTCGCAATGCCAATCCGAGGGTACAAGTGCTCAGCTAACTTTTCCTCTGCAATTTGAGATTTTTTGTTGTTGCTTTCTTTCTTCACAAAACACAGCAACAACTGTTGGTTAGCTCAACTGACGTGTGACAGTAGTGTTTGCCCACTAACTATAGAGTTTGGTTCCCACTAATCATGAGAAACGGTGAGGATAATGCTATGGGACCTTCTAAGATGAACTAGATACCATAATAAGGCCATAAACTAAGAAGATGACGAAGAAGAATACGCATTTACTTTTAGACGACCAATACCTGAGCCTAGCTGGCAACACCATGAGCCACGCCATACCTTTCTATTTCCGTGAAGTCTTAGGAGATAGGCATATAGCTGCAGACACGTTAGGCATTGAACGAATCGCACGTAAATTTATATGTTAGGCAGAGAAAGAGACTAAGCATGACAGCCTCATTTATTTATACTTTATTGATTACTCTTATTTTTCTTAAAGGCATTCGTGCAATTGCTCTAAACAGCTAACAAAAGGTTGATCCTTGCATATACGTGGTACATTCGTTTGTGGTTGTTGGTGGAACATCTAAAACATTAGTACTACTTGATATCTCTCACACGCCTACATCTACATGCACGATGATTTATCCAGTAATTAGTATCATCAATTTTTCCAACCTGTCTAGCAGGCACACTTTAGTCTCCTATAGAAAGAGCAAAAAAAACAAATATTTATATTCATCTTTAACATTGGGAAATCATGTTTAGCTCACATGTGTAGATGCACCCACTACCCAGAATCGCATTTCACAAAAAAAAAGGTCGGATGTATGAATGTATCCCATGTATTTTATGTTCGCACACAAAGTTTTGGGAAAAATGACATCTTTTGTGGCATGCATAAAGAAGACAAATTCCGCTATTCCAAAATGAATTTTCACGATATAGGTATTTGTCTTTTCTAAAAGGACATGAAATACTCCCTCCGATCCGTAATTAGTGTCGCTAGCTATACACGTATTTGCATTATCGTAGTAGTTTTTTCACGACATTTTTTATGGATCGGAGGTAGTATCTTTTTTGAAGAATTTTTTTGTGCAAATATAGTATGTACGGATATACACCCGACATTTTTGTTTGGAAATTTGACATTTTGAAATGTATTTATTTTCATAATGGAAACATCTACACCTACGAGAACATTTTGGTTTAGCTAATTCTCCCATAATTAGTTTAGTTCTTAGTCGACTCACGCACTGTTACATTGTGTCGTGATTCGTGCTAGTCATGAGTTGCAAGTGAGATTTTCTTAGTTGTACATGGGTTGTAAGAATTTTACTACTTGCACACGGGTTGCAACTCAGAATGTCCCGCAAACGGTTGTTTACTTCATGATTCATGCTAGTCATGAGTTGTAACTGAAATTCGATGACATCGCCTGGCTGTAAATTAAGTTGATTTTCGGTAAGCTGAGAATTAAACCTCTCCCTAAACACATTATGGTGACACATGCGATTCAATTTTGAGTACTGAAATGGTTGCTGCTTGGCACCAAGGTGAAATAAGGGACCTGGATAATAGTGACTAGAAGTACGTACGTCCAAGCGTACGTGTTCAGTTGGCAGCGCCTTTAACTTGCCCGCATTTCTCCATAGCTTGCCGTGTGGGAAACTGGCGATTAATTAACAGTTCACTTGACGAACTCTCTTGTGTGACTGCGATTGATTAGCACGCGTAACCAGCTGTAAGCGTAGGGTACCCAATAAAATACGGGCAGTGATAGTGAAGCCCTTGATCATGGCCTGTCAACTTCTGTAACCATAATTCTTGCCTTGCCACTTCTCCTGCGTCAACGGTGGAGTAGCAGACAACCGTTCAAACTATTTCACTTCTATAAAACCAATATAATCTCTCTTTCAACGGATGTTTGGGATATTTCAACGCAGACTAGGTAAAATGAGTGAACTGACACAATGAAAGGCGTATATAGATATACGATTCAGAAATAGCTAGAGTATCTTATACATCAAAATAGCACAGTTCTCATTCTGAATGCGAGAATGAAGCCACAGAGTTTAGAAAGTTGTTGCCCGGCGCACACGCAAAGATAAAACATACAGGGCGCGGTGGCGGCATTCTTCCCCTAGTTGTGTACAGCAAGAGATTGCTCAAGATGTGCACCTAGCCGAACTGGCACCACGGCTGGATGCAAGGAAGTTCACAGTAAGAAAGTGGATGGAAGAGGGCGAGTGCACATAGACTTGGAGGTATGTCAAGGAAAGACCAAAACAGAGGTATCTCAACTGACCCTGCCCGCAAAAGATCTTGCTGCTGACCCAAAATGCAAACTGAAGAAATTTTAGCCCAATATAGACCCGTAATTTGCAGGTTCACACATTATCAAACAACATACATCTACAAATCATCACAAAGGATATCCAAACATTCAGCGACCAAATAAACTTACAAAGGACCACACTGTCTTATCTATTCACACATCGACCAATGATGACAGCAGCACACAAAAGGTTTGTTTAAAAAAAAGCAACACCGAAAAGGGACAATAACGGTTGATTAGCACACTTCAGGAAAAACAAAGACAAATTTAGGACAAGCAACAATTCATCAAAACCCTGGCTCTTTCACTTGGACCGCACTTGAAATTGGATAGTTAAAATACAGCGTGCTCTATATTTACTTGATTGTATGTGCCAGATCCTAGAACTGAAGTGACTGGACAATGCGAGCACATGCGAAACATAATTACGATGCACAATGATACATTCTGTAGAGAACTGTTGGAGCATATTAGAGGAAATCATTAGGTTTTCCTACCCTAATATTTTGCTCCTGCAAATAGCTTGTGATGGCGTTCTTCTGCCAGCCCTTGAAGCTCCTGCAAAGCAAGTGCCCAAACATAAGAATGTTTACAGTAAAAAATATAAGAATGTTAAAACTAAAACAAAAAAGGGGTATTTTATGTTTAAGGTAGTATTAGCAAATGTTTGTTCCAACCAAAAGAATTGCAATAGCTAACACTAGCTGAAAAAAACAGTGAGGTGACATCTTTTTACAAGATTAGGTGCCCCTGAAGAAACTGGTTATGCTACTTACTTGTGATCAAGATGTGCTATAACCTCACCACCAGGAAATCCTGCCTTCGTGGCTTCATATGAAACTTTGATGGAGTGTTTCCACATCCCACCAACCTCACCAGAACTCTTAGCATTTCCTTGGGGAGGTGCCTCCATAGGCAACGAGTAACCAGATAGTAGATGACCCACCCATACACCATCTTTGCTGAAATAATACAAGTAAAACCAATATCAGACTACTAACATTTTGTAAGCAGGAGTAAAATGCTCATGTCTCTACCGGTCTGCAACTTAGTAAAGTATACATAAACTGAGAACAAATACTACAGTTAGGAAAGACTAGTCAGATAGGAATTGGGTAGCATAGACTATAGGTTCACTTCACCAAAAGAGATACCAAGAATGTATCAGCAACTTATCTAAACGTCAAGAGCCGATCAAGCAGTGCAAACAATCTATTGTGTCTAGCATGGTTATCAATTTCAAACAATGCCCTTTGTAAATGAAGCAGCTCCTTGCCTTAACTTCATCATGCGACTAAGTAATTATGGAAGCAGCAAGCACATTCAAACAAGTAATATGATGTTTCGGGAATGCCTTTTGGCACACTAGCATTTGAGCATTTCATATTCACCACATATTCTTGCATGGTATATTCGATTGTACTATTGGTAATTTATCTTCTTACATTCTGTTGTGACAGGTGGAACCACATGTATTACCTCTCCTCCCTTTCATCTCTCTACAGTGTTCAGGTTATAGAAGGAAGGAATCACAAAATGCAACTATCAGATCAAAGACAGGCAGAATCTGATCTAAGGTGAATCAAATGGAAGGTCGCTAGGATATGTTTTTTCGAAACCTTTACCCTAGGGGAAGCCCCTATGGTGTGACTTTTATATTAGATAAATAAACAGGACAATACAAAAGGGCTAGTCAGCTAGGGGGAAAGAAGTGAACAAGAAATAACAAAAATATTACTGAATAAGAGTAAACTTAGATCATACATTTTACTGAATCATCACAACCAAATAACATTAAGTCCAGAATTCCAGGGGAGACAATGCATCATTAGAAATTGCCAGTAAGAATAACTTCGCCTCAGTGCTTACACGACAATATCCATATGACGAGGCGCATAGTGACCACCACCGATACCTAGTAGAACCTTTTCAGCATTCCTGCATAACCAGAAATGATGTTTGGAGCCTTAAGAAGAGAGAGAGAGAGAGAGAGAGAGAGAGAGAGAGAGAGAGAGAGAGAGAGAGAGAGAGAGAGTAATGGATGCATAATTAAAATAAAAAGAAAAATCGTCATACAGATACCAATTTTCTTTTTTTGATAAGGTACAGCTCTGGTATGCAAGAGAATGACATAACTTAATTATGTCCATGCAGGATGATATAGGTTTCACAAAATAAGATCATCTGAACTGTGGCACATATTGCTAAACAAACATGCTTATGACTTATAATTTCAATTTGCAAACCCTAACATAATGAATGAAATAACTCCCCGTACCAGAACAGATGCATCTCCATCCTGGTCTATCTAGTCCGAGTGACATTTTTACATCAACGTTAAAATTAACTACTTTCCTGTATACATTCTAGGACAACTTACATTTGGTGATGAAAGGAGAACGGAAGCTGGCAGGTCCAAAAAAAAAACTCATACACCATTGCAGATGATCTAACAATTTATTCACATATTTTTCTATTCAAGTTATCAATTTTGCTCATCCTGGTCCTCAGAGTGGTTTACAATTCCCATGAGAATTCTTAATTACCTCAAAACTCAACCCCATAAAACAAACAACAAATACAGCGAAGATACCAACCACGCCCAGCCCCATTGTTAGACTTCATACAGAGAAAAAGGATATGTCAACATACCCCAGCCAAGTTCCAACAGCATTTCCATCCTCAAGACCAAGACCTTTCCATAGAACCTGTAATGATCGGGAAACTCAGTTTTTTTAGCAGGTAAACTCTGTTTCATGTTCTCCTATGTTGTTTTTCAAGCAAAAGTCATCAAATGTAGGTTATATTAATGTTTAAATATTTATGAGCGTGTGGTTACGTGAAACAGTCACAAGAGTTTTTTGCAAGTTATGTTTGCCTGCTTCTACAACATTAAGAATTGTCGTGGCAGTTAAAACAATCTTCGCACATTGGGTAATTTGTATTACTCCAAAGGTTTTAGATACAATTTAAAAAAGAAATAAAGTGTGTTGCATCAGTCAACCTCTACATGCATTATTTTTTCACAGTGGGGCATGCCATGTGATCTTGGTTGGAACAATAAAACCTTTGGGTTCTCTTGCAAATCCAAAAAGAAAGAACAAAGTACATATGAGAGAGAGAGAGAGAGAGTGAGAGAGAGACTCAACTAGAGCGATGGCCTGCGCAGCATCTTGTCTACCCCAGTATTCTTCTGTACTTCCTGTCATACAAAATGTTCACATTAGCCAATTTGTCAGCCGTTGTGGCCAATTGTTGCATGTAGGTGCAGGTAGGAAATTCCCCACATTTTAAGACTCTATTCACGGTGCTCTATGTGCTGAATTTATTTTATATGCAAGTACAGACAAGTTGCTGTAAAAGTTAGTGTTCTGTTTGCCAATGCAATTTTCTTCTAACTAATCTCCTATACACCGAACTTAAAATACTACTCTGACGACATAGTTGGATATATCTTTCCTATTTGTCTGTTAGCCAGAATAAGAAATTAAACAAGCACAGATTATAAAACAAAAGGTGGGTCAGCACATGGTAAAATAAATAAGTAATCGTTTCAACCAAAGAGGATTATAATAATCTGAAGCAATGTGCTTACAATGCTAAGTTTGTTTTTAGGGATATCAATACTGAGTTATTAATAGTCAGATAACTACATGTTTCCGTGTTTAAAAAATGTTTATTCATTATTTCATTAATTGCGACAATTGCATACTGCCACTTTTAGCATGTCTGCATGTGTGTAGGTTTATGGGCATAAGGATGGTGTCACATGACTGGCAAAATAATATAACTAGCATAACAAGTGAAACAGACGAATAGACTAGTGGGACAAATGTTTCTAAAACTATGAAAGAGTATGTGACAGCTAAAAACTACTCCCTCCGGTTTTTAATATAAGATGGTTTAGCTATTGCACATGTTGTCTAGATACACACCAAAATAAGTGAATGTGAACACTAAAGCATGTTTAGATACAAGTTTGGACATGTGTATGTGGGAAAAGGCTAAAACGTCTTATTTTAAAAAACAGAGGGAGTAGCGTGTAAGAGTTTATCCCAAAAAAAAAAAACTAAGAGACAACAAAATGTAAGGAACTGAGGATGGAGATAAATTTGTACCTATCTCAAGAAACATCGTGGGTGTACTGGTAAGAGGTCCATGGTGGGTAGCTTCAAGTGTAATCTTCAAAATTAATCAGTATTAAAACCAGTTGATTCAGAAAGAGGAAGGCATCACAAGAGGAAAGTACCTCAAATTCTGGAACAAGACCTTGGTCTGCAGCAACTTTTTGCATCAACCGGAGCCATGGACCAATTCGTGGATTTGTCAATGCTGCCCATCCAGGCCTCCCTCCTTGAGGCGGGGTCTCATCCTCCCGCAGATGTGGCACACCTTCAAAGATACATTCACAAAAATGAGCAAACCATGTTCAACATCACAAAACAATGATGAGGTGAGAATGAAACACTAATTTGCACAAATCAGCATGTGTACATACATGTGATTCAGAGAAAACATGGTTGCTCACAAACAGAACAACCACAGTATACTAGGAAATTAGGGAACTTATAGAACATAATGCATTGCCTGTATGCTAGAAGAGAAAGTTCAGTATCTTTTTGGACATATTGAGCAACATTTATGTGGTATCTTTCTTAGATATTCATTATAATTTTACACACAACATATCAAGCATTTGACTACAGCATTAGGTTTAACAAGATGCCACACAGATGAATGCAGAGCCAACCAATTGGATGAACAGTGAGCGCAGGGCGGTTGGAGACTGCAGTGTGTTTGCTGAGGAATATAACCTCGGAAACAACCTCTCCCGTGGCTTCCTGCCACCGAAGGTCAAGATCATCCTCTGCAATAATGCTGCGTTCATGCTTCAATATTCTAACATTCCCATTTGTAAAGCTCTCCATCCCCTCCTAAAAACAAATATCAGCAACAATTAGTTGGTAACTATGCCACAAAAGTAGCATGCGGGCCTTAGGAAAAGGTGAAAATCAGAATAAAGGTTGCAAGATAATTTTAACTGAGATCAGAGTTATTGGAATATTCCATTGTTTCATTACATGATACGAGTTCAGTGTTTGCAGCACGCAGTGCACCAGGAGGAAGAGCGGTTGATTAGATGATGAGGCAACAGATGGAGTTTAAGTCAGAGATGCGTTGGTCTAGACAGCCCAAGCAGAAGGTCAGGAAAGAACAGTTTAAAACAGCTGTGCAGTACCCGTGTTGGATACAGTAGCAAAACCTAACGAGTGTAGCATTAAATCTATTTCGCAACATAAATCTACCCTAAAACAGATGTTTTAGTTCAACTAATCTAAACATCAATGCGTATTAAATATCACGGTACTTATAGAATATCTTAATTGCACACATTTTATGATAAACACATAACGGAGGTCTTCCAAAAGACAATCGAAGAGCAAAGTTCTAGCCTCAAGCAGCAAATTGTGGGGGGTAAAGATTCTTTTCCTGGTCGACTAAGCTTTTTCTGCTTCACAATCACGACCACGAGCATTCATCTAGTATTTCTAAACACGCGTGCACCGGCGGCCGACCGTAACCCTAACGGGGGGCTCCTTACTCGGCGAAGCAGAGCTAATGCTGCGGTCGATGCTCGAAACGGAAAGCGATTAGATTAGTGGGGTGATACTGCGACGGCCGCTTTCTTACGGGGATGGGCGGGCCGGGGGACCAGCCGGGCATGGCCAGGAACGCGGCGGCGGGGCCGATGGAAGCCGGGTCCGACGCCGTCGCCACCACGAGAACAACCATCTTCTCCGCCTACGCTTCTCGCCGCCTAGAGCTGGGGGTGGGGTGGGGGGCTTGCGATGGTGGTTTATTTGGGGGATTTCGCGCCGCAGAGTCGAGTTTCCAGGCGGCGGCCGCCGGTGCAGGCGTGTGGTGGGGTAGGACAATACGGCCGTTCGATCCAGAGAGGACTTTTTTTTTGCTCCCGTGCTCGTGCCTTGTAAAAAAAATCGGAAATGGTATCTCGAAGTTTCAAAATATCCCCAAAACATTCGTGGATACATGTGTAAGAATCTGAGACGTTGTATTTTTGCTATAGTTTCGCTCAATTTTGTATGATTCTTTCAGATTTTCTGGAATAAAGAAATAAACTTTTCTATTTAAAAAAAAATTAGGAGCAGCGGAGCTTGGGAATCAATAAGTGTTTTTCGAGTTTGATAGAGAAATTACATGGACAGGGTCGATATTATACTTTTTTATAAGTTTGTTTTAATTGTTTAGACTAGCTTTTAAACTTTTTTTTACCTACTCAACAAAACAAACGCTAGAGAACTTCTTAGAAGTGCTTTTCAAAAGCTGGTTCGACATTGTACTAGTCAGGACATTCTAGCAATTGGGTCTAATATTGTTGCTCCAACACTATTGGTAAACTACCCCTTCTCCCGTTAGGAGGCTGACTAAAACTTTTCCTCTGTCAATTTAAAGCCAGCCCAAAAAATTGGTCCCACTTGGGATGAGCGACCAACTAGAAAGGTGGGAAGCCTAGACCGCTCCTGGTAATTGGTCGACATTGCGCGACTTAGAGTAGATCGAACCACCATTGTTCGAGTGTGCCTCTGACTATGCCGGTAGTTAAAGGTCGGATAAGACGAACGGTACGATTGACAAACCCGAAACGAACGACTTTTATAGTTTTCTAAGAAACATTCAAATGGTGAAATCTAGTGCCCTAGTTTTTTAAACATGTTTTAGTGCATTGATTCATTACATGTAAGTCAGAAAATTTAGTTTGAAAAGGAGGGAGTACATGATTACAATATAGTTTGAAAAAAACATGAATGCAGTATATGAGCCGTCCATATGTGCACACGATAACTACTCCCTCAATTGCAAATTAGATGACTTCCATTTATATAAAAGTGGATGTATGTAGATATATTAACATAGTCTTCATCAAGCATGTGCTTGGACGCGCAATCAAGGAAAGATGATCCACTTGAAGAGATCAACATAGTCATCATCTAACTCAAGTGGATTGCTCAAGGCAAAGGTATGATCTTGATAGGGCTATAGGATAGATAGGTGTACTATCAAGAGGGGCTCTCAAGTTAGTAACTTGATCGCATCGTTGTGGAGAGCTCAAACCTTTACATACTTGGCATATCATGTTTCTCGGTTCTTATTTGGCTTTTATGTTGGTGAAGAATTAGAGCTTGGTTCATCTCCATGTCAAGCTCTTATTCATCGAAATCGGTTTTACTTTGGACAACTTGTTGCGTTTTCGGTGGCGGAAATATTTTCGGTTCTACCATGAGGAAAGTCCCACACCTTGCCATGTGTGGTGATTTTACTCTATTTTTTGGGTGCTCATCGTCGCTATCTTTCCAACAAAATTGGTCTCACCTCATTTGGAGTTCATGTGCAAAAGTTATAGCAGTTTTCGTTTCGGTGTTTTCCTGATTCGGATTATTGGGGCCGGATATTTCGCTTTACCGGAATGTCCGGTTCCCCAGCCGATCCAAGAAAACGGCTAAGGAAAGGAGAAAAGGGGTTCTGACTCCAATCGGAAATTGTGCTCGGAAATTTCCGTCTACCGGAATTTCCGAGTGCACCCAGAAAAGTCATCCAGAACCGGCTAAGGAAAAGTTTGGTTTTGGTTCTGACTCCAGCCGGAATTTCAGCTCGGAAATTTCATGGACTCGGAATTTCCGGTTGACCGGAATTTCCGAGTCTCACTTATACCGGAATTTCCGAGTGTCGAAACAGCCAACGGCTATATTTCCTGGAGGGGTATAAATACCCCTCCCCTTCTTCTTCCCCAGCTAATCCAAGGCAACACGTTTTTCCCCTCTCTCCTACTCCATTGTTGATCTTGGAAAGCTCACTTCCCTCTCAATCCCTCCATTGAATCTTCCATATTCTTTAGGGAAAGTTGAGAGGAGATCTAGATCTACAATCCTACCAATCAATCTCTCCTCTAAGTGAGGGGAATTTAGTGGATCTAGTTCTTGGAGTTCCTTTGTGGTTCTTCTTCTTTGTTCTTCCTCTCTTCTCCCCCCATAAGCATTAGTTGCTTTTGGTGGGATTTGGGAGTGAATGATTTGACTACTTTGTGGTTTCCTTTGTTCTTCCTCTCTTATTCCCCCATTAACATTTGTTGTTGTGTTGGAATTTGAGAGTGAAGGATTTGAGCACTTCGTGTGCTCTTGCCATTGCATTTGCATCGGTTTGAGCCCTCCACGAGGATTCGTGGTGGTGATACTTGTGAGCTTGTTACTCTTGGGTCTTTGGACCCTAGACGCCTTTTGTGGCCGGCCTTTTGTGGCCAAGACCTTTTGTGGTCACTTGAGAGCCCCCAATTAAGTTGTGGGTGTGTGCCTCAAGACTTGGGAGCCCCCAATTAAGTTGTGGGTGTGTGCCTCAAGAGTTGTATGGGATTCGATCTCCGCGCCCAAAGGAGATCATTAGTTGAAGGTGAACTCGCAACCTTTTGTGGTTGAGTTCATCAGTAGAAGAAGGTGATCCTTTGTGGCGTTGCGGCTAACCTGTTGTGGTTGCGCACACCTCTCCAAACGAGACGTACACCCTTTGGGTGGAACTCGGGAATACATCCTCGTCTCCACGTGTCTCGGTTATTTCTATACCCGAGCTCTTTACTTATGCACTTTACGTTGTGATAGCATTCGTGCTTGAAGTCATATATCTTGCTATCACCTTGTTACTTGTATTGCTTAGCATAAGTTGTTGGTGCACATAGGTGAGCCTAGTATTTATATCTAGGTTGTATGCTTGTTAAAGTAAACCTCAAATTTTATTCCGCATTTATCAAGCATACCGGAATTTCCGGGTCATTCTTGGACCGGATATTCCGGCTCCTCGGAAAAAGTTTTAAATCGCCTATTCACCCCCTCCCCCCTCTAGGCGACGTCTATCCGTTCAGTAGCCCCACGTCAGTAGCTCCCAAGTGCTTGGTCGAATCGTAGAGTCGGGCAGAGGACTCCTTCTTCCTGGGCACGCCGCCTGGTTGCTTGCCCTTGAGATTGGACTCGTTTTCTTCAGTCGAAGAGCCCGCTCCCGATGGGAGTAAGATTTGCGGTCGACTTATTGGAGTCGTGGCTTTTGTGGAACTTGCTTCTGTTCAGCCTGCTGGCTTACCGTCAGTTGATTCAGCTTGTTGGGCTTACTTGGTCTTTTTGTCACCCGATTGTATGCTTCGGGTTCTTGGATCAGCACTGTGGCTTACTGATGTGATTTCAGCTATGAAGCTTACTACTCGAATCATTTCTTCGAGTTCTCTCTCAGCTCTGCGTCTTACCTAGGGCATTCGCCTTGTTGACGTCAGCGATGACGCTTCGCAGCACGCCTCTGTCAGTGTCAGTGTTGACTGTAGTCAGTAGTTGCCCGCTTATCTCTGACTTGGGCGCGAAAATTTTGCGACGTGATGATAGTGCCTTGATCCTCGTGAGTAGTGGACGGAGTGGGCGGCGACGGTTAGTCTCTCCGTGCGACACGTGGACGGCTGGATGGAGCAGTGGGGAACAGTTTCTTCGGGGACGACCGAGATGGACTGCCTGCGCGGTATAAGTATTGTACCGCGGCGTGAAAACAGGTCATCTTCTCCAATTGTCGTTACCTCCTTTTCCTGCGCCATTCTTGCCCCCTTTCTGAGCTCTTGCTTTTTGTCCTTCCACCTTCCGTGAGCTCCTAGAGCGATGGGAAGTCGAAGGCCGCCGCCTAAACGGGCGTGATGAAGAAACCCGACGGCGACTGGAAGAAGTCGTCGGTGAAGAAGACCGACTTTGAGGTCCTGCGCGCGCAGGGCCTGCTGCCGCCGGCGGACCAGGCAACGGTACGCGCCCCTGGTAAGGAAGTGTATCCTGCTCCTCGCGAGGGGGAGCGCGTTTGCTTCGTGGATTTCCTTCCACGGGGCTTCGGGTTCCCTCTCCACGATTTTGTCCGTGGTCTTTTGTATGCCTATGGGGTTCAGATTCACGATCTGACCCCCAATGGCGTCTTGAGCATCGCGAGCTTTATCGTGCTCTGCGAGTGCTGTATGGGGATCGCTCCCCACTGGGCTTTGTGGAAGTCGCTCTTCCTTGTCAGGAAGAATGTGGGGAAGAGCGGGTTGACATACCCGGTGGGCGGCTTCGGCATCCAAGTGCGCGGTGATACCGCGTACTTCCAGATGAAGAAGTCGGACTCCGTCCAAGGGTGGCGGAAGAGGTGGTTCTACGTCAGGTGCGACCAGCAGGGTCTGCCTGACTTCAACGGCGAACGCGAGTTGCAGAAGACGCATGCGTGGGCGCACCCGCTCGCGGAGGAGGAGAAGGAGGCTGTTAAGCCACTACTGAGCCTTCTCCGCAATCTGCTGAAGACTTTGGGGCGTGAGATGGGCGGCGTCCACCTTATGGACACCTTCTTCAGGCTCCGAGTCCAGCCACTTCGCGCTCGCCCCCACCCGATGTGGGCAGTTGAGGGCGTCGACGACCCGCAGCTTGACGACGAGGAGGTGGAGTTCAAGGTGAGGAGCATCACGAGTCTCCGACCGCAGACCCCTGCAACGTCAAGTGTCCCGTCGCCGTGTATGGAGCGACGAACCCTGTTCCTGAGGTAAGCTTCTACCTTTTTCTTTTTTTCCTTATTTGATTTCTTGATCTTCTGTTTCTTGATTCGCCTGTCTTTATTGAAGGGGTTACGGTTCAGAAAACAATATTTTTTCTTGCGAACGAAACCCTAACTAGCCAGGATCTATCTATCTAGTACATGCGATAACGGTGGCGGAACGGGTTACATTACCCTCCATGTAGACCGATAGCGGGGATTACGCTCCCGCACAAGCGTTGACGATGAAGTCGTACGTAGCCGACCTCGAGGTCGCGAAGAACTTGCCGTGATGTCGAAGTCGATGACGCCGGGGTGTTGACGATGATCTGCGTCGACGGGCGTCGGGCGGAAGAAGGCAGAGCGCCAGCACCGGGGCTGGTGCGCCGGCAGCAGAGGGGAAGGAGGCGCGGCGGCTGCAGGGGCGAGACGACGTCGCCCAGGCTACTCAAAAGGAGTTACCTCCGAGCACTCACAAACATACGGAGCTTAGCGAAAACCCCCGGTCATTCAGATCCAGCTGAAATCGCACGGGTAGATCTTATCTGGAATTCCGCAGAGCAACGGCGCTCTGCGGTATAGCTTAGGTGGAGAGAGGGGGCAAAACGGGCGGAGAAACAGCTCGTCCGGCCTGCATACAATTAATTGTATTTTCCAATGAATTAAATCAATTAATATGCCTTGGTATATAAAGGGGGAAGGGGGTGTGCAAACCCCTTGGCTCCCCCATGTGGGACTAAAGGAGGAGAGGGGAGGGGGGGTTCGGCCAAACCCCCCTTGGGCTTCTCCTACTCCTAGTCCAACTCGGACTAGGAGGCCAAGCCTCCCTTCCTTGTGGGGTGGGGCTCCCCCCTCTTGGGCCCTCTTAGGGCCCATGTAGGTGGGAGCCCCCCTTTTTCCTTTATTAAATTAATATAAAATTCTCATTAATTCATAATTAATATATTTATATATAATTCAATATCCCATGACTCCGAAACTATTTCGGAACCACCCGAACAACTTTCGGACATTCCCGGAACCATTCCATACCTCCCCGGAACTCCTTCCGGACCACCGGAACTCTTTCCGGATCATTTCTCTCTCTCCAACAAATTCCTATAATATTCCAGAACCTATCTCCTAGCGTCGCTAAGACCTTAAGTTTGTTACGCTACGGTTCGAGAACACTCCAGACATGGTCGAGACACTCCGCTCACCAATGACCGTCAGGGATAGCTGGAGGTATATGACGACCCCTGTGCATTCCACGAATATCGTCGTTGAACCATAAATATGACATTCATTCCCTTTGTCTCTGCGATACTACCTTGTCCAAGATATGATCATAGACACACCGATGTCTTTGTTGTATCTCGTTACCGACTAAGGTTATTAACTCGTCTGCGATATTACATCTCCATGACCTAGTCATAAGCTGCGCAGCTATATAGATGCAATATCACCGAGTGGGCCCAGAGTATCTTTCCATTACAAGAATGAACAAATCCCGCTCTTGATCCTTACGTCTTGATGCTCTTTCGGAATACCCAAGATGGACACCGTTATTGTCATGCTATATAAGACACAACGTTTGATGCTCTCAAAGCACCCCTACGAAGCATTAATAAGTACGGTCTCACGGTCTAAGGAATAAGCTATCATATTCTTATCTATTGCAAATGACAAACATCGTAATACGATCTTATTGCAATACTTTGCGTATGTCCATCACCTTATTTAACTAACAAGATGACCCATTGTCAACCGACGTCATTGTCCTTGATCGGGAATCTCGATCAACTGTTGCCCAATGGACTAGCTCATATAGAGGCTTGCTAGGGACCTGGTTGTCTATGTATCACACGTGTATTAATAATTCCGATTAATACAGTTATAGCATACTACACAAACCTATTATAAACTTGTGAGATAATGCAATAAATACTACTTATTTATTTGCCTCTAGGGCATATATCCTTCAGTCTCCCACTTGCACTAGAGTACAAATAAACCAGCTGCATTTTACTTTATCAAAATCCCTTATCAAATAAGAATCATTCGATGATGCTTGCTTGTGGAAGAGTGTTACTCTGACAATCTGCACAACACACGATTTGTGCAAACTTTTGCGATTCACTGATATCAACTAGCTTGATATCACCATGTTGTCCAACAACATATATGCAAATACCGTAACTAAGTGAGACTTCTGTTTCCCAGCGCTTACTCTGATTATACTAATCAGATAACTGCCCTGAAAAACACACTCAGCCATGCAGAGCCCCTTGTAACAATTACAAACTCGCGATATCTACATACTTTCACACCAATGTAGAAAACTTGACATTCAAATGTCAATCCCTTAACTAACGCACTTCTACTTCCATTAAATTCCAAATTTACCTTCATAACTGCTCTTATTCCAAGAACATCGGTTATATTTCATCGAGCAGATAATATGGTTTATGTATGATGTCTAATATATAGACCCACATGTCATACAACCATTACTTCCATGCATCATTACTCTTAATGATCAATTGGATTTCAAAGGACCATCCTTTTGATTCTAACATGACTCCTCAGATATAATCCAAAACAACTCGACTAACTATTTTAAAATTCCCGTTCTATTTCAAAATAGACACTGACTTTCAAATAGTTTCACAATTTCATCCTTCTTATCTATTCTACTAGTACAATTTCACAATGTGTCATTTACACAAGATGAATTCGGCTCCCACTCAAATTATGTCTCCACATATTTGAGAACACACGCTCCCACTCAAAAACGTGTCATCCACATATTTGAGTTCCTGAGCTCCCACTCAAAAATGTTCTGTACATATTCCACCTGAGTAAACTAACTTTGACTCCCACTTAAATCGACATTTTGGTCTAACCAAAATCATTGATCTATTATCAATTCGAATTCAATACAAACTCCAGTATTACATTAATACAAATCCCTCAGACTTCACGCATGTCTACATAAATGTAGTCAACAAATTTGATCTTGTGCAAGACACATTTCTTGACAAGACATGCTCCCGCGTCTTTCTTATAGTCACATTTTCATATAACACTTTATATGACGATTAAGCAATCTTATTTCTCTAATAAGAATTGCAACAACAATTACTCTCTTAATCCTTTTAAATGTAACTTTGGATTTCCAGGCTCAAAAAGCCTTTGTTCGCATTCCGATATTTTCTCAACTTTCTTTGTATTCGTATAGTGCACCTTGATCTGTCAACAAGATCCGAAACACTTAATACAGTACTGTGACCTGACAGCAATATTAAACATAACAACACTTTATTTAGAAGTTTCTTTCATGAAAATATTATGATCTTTATGAAGAGGATTGCAAGCAGAAAACAATTTTCTAGTCTCCCTCACTCTTAATCACTAAACTTTCATTAGCAGACATATACTCTTTGGAACACCTTCCAACATAAGTCTGACACTTTATTCCAAACTTCTAATTCCAATCCATAAACCATAATTCGAAAATTCATCTTTTCTCGGAATTACATAGACAACAAACTGAACTTTGTTTCTAATTGGTTTTGGAATACACCCCCATTCAATGCGAGTATTCTACAAAGAACTATTCATGTATATACCGAATTATCGTGTATACATGTCGACACTACTGTCGATCTCACGAATTCTTGTTGAGAAAAACATCTATTTTCTAAAGTGGACATTGAATATAATGTTTCGAACATATTAGGAGTTTCTAAGACTGATTCTGACAGACCACACTCTATTTAATACAGAGCATGATTATAACTCCCCACATATCACTATATATGACATTATAATTTTGTGAAACAAATTTCCACAAGTCTTTTGTGTTGAAACCATAATTCAAAAATATTGTCCTTTGATCGAATTTTATGAATACAATATTCACTAATCTTTCTTCTGAAAAACCCCATTTGATCTATTATCAAATTAATTTCAGACTACATAATTTATCGGGCAAATACTCCTATTTACCAAAATCATGGAAGAATTCGGATCATGCAATAACACCATTGATTAACCATTAAAAATGACTCTCAATCAATTTCCTCTAGTATTGCTACTTCAAAACTGCATTTCAAACTTAATCAATTTTGGCACTCGAAATACTTAAATGGACCAAAAATATCCAATACTTCTTTCATTGCCTTTATGACTAAATTCGATGGTGTTTGTTCTTTGGACACATAATTTTATCATTCCTACTATTATAAATGTATATCATACGCATAATGTAATTGAGATGTGATGCAAATTACTCATAACATGAAACAAATGCTCTGTTTCATAGCATAAAACAACTGATGTGTTCTATATGAATAATTATGTCTTGTAACATTCAAGACACCAAACTAGATCACATTCTCACTATTACAAAATGTCTTATCAAAAACTATTGATGATAACTAATATGATATCTCGAGGGCGTGAGCACTACTGGCCATGAACTTGCCATCACTCGTGCACTGACACGTCACCCTTCGCCACATACTTGTGATAATCAGGGACTGTTTCACAAACAGAACAAGTATCAAATACTTTTCATCAAGTATGAGAAGAATACATTTATATCTTCGTATATCAAATATATCCGTAGCGTCGAAGAACTCTTCTTCGATGGAATCAACTTTTAGAGATTTGAACTTGTTCACAATGTGAAGAAGCTCACCGTGTCTCTATAGCATATTCACGCACATGCTATTCACAGCTAGGAGGTAAAGCACAATCTCTATTGCACTGGAGTTCGCTATCTAGAAATCGTAGATATTCGTAAGCCTGAAGTAGATGTCACACAACTTCTTCAATTGAGTCTCCAGACAAGTATGCTCCCCATGTGAATGGTCCGGAACTTTCTAAGCTGTCTGAACTGCTCAAGACTCAATTCATCTTTGAAGTGACCTCTGATCGCATCAATCACGACATATGGCTCCATGTGTTGAAACAACTTTCAACTCAGGTGCTAGGCATACGCTCATGACGATCGTCACTTCCATGAACATGTCATGATGCTTACGGAACTCATCATCTTCCTCCTTGCTATCAGAATCATCTGGTCTAACTTCTAACTAATGTTCTAGGACATACAGGATGTATGTTGTGTTTGGAGAATGTTTTAAAAACCCTTGTACCATCTGATGAAGTTGGACCCTGTCGGCTTCCAAGGTAGAATCCGAGCTCTTGAAGAAGTAACCGAAGCGTAGTTCCGTAGTCTCCAGATGTGATCGCAAAAGAGGTAAGATAAGTTTATAATATATAGGTGAGTTTTAGTTTTATAATCTCATTATCAAAAACACACCACACCAAGATTATTATCCCTAAAAATAATAATGGCGATTACAGGACCCTCATCCACCACACTACCCCCGATCATCACGGCCGCTAGCACAACTTCAAAGGTGGACATAACATGTCGATCACAACAACTCTGTGTCTCGTGCTCAATCTTTCGATCTTCCCGTGTTCCGAGGCCATACCTCTGAGTATGCTAGGCTCACCAATCAAACCTCGAAGACCCTACGCGTGCAACATGGCTTACACCCACTGTATGCGAACGACGAGAGGTGTGACACCCGATCATCACGGCCTGCCTCATAACGTAGAACTTTCTTGGTGGTGCGCAACGAGGGAGAACACAATTTTGGTATTTGTTAGGGATCATCCTATTTACGATGCTACCGTTGTATATCTAGCATATAAGCAATCAATAGGATGCACACACAACAACACACAATAATGATGCAATGAAGTGCGATGTGACATGGTCGATGCGCCTGGACCTTCATGGCGCCATGTGCCTGGCCCCCGGCGCCCCGGCATGGCTCCGAGTCCACATAGCCCTCCATTGCCTCCGATAGTACGAGTAATATCAAAAACTTACCGTAACCATGTCACATAAAATAACGCCTCTGCAAAACAAAGTTAGACGCCTCTAGCTTTATTTTGTTTTGCAAGTTTTACGTGGCAAATAAGCTTATTCGTAAGAGAATCGCTTCCCTACCTACGAACTTTGTACCACAACGTCGATCGTATAATTGCATGTTTAAGCATCCCTTTTGGGCCCTCCATTGAAAATGCTTTGCCGACTAGAGAGAGAGAAACAGACACCCGCCAGCCACAGATACGGTGCAAGCCGTATGTCAGTAGTGGAACCAGTCTCGCGTAAGCGTACGCGTAAAGTCGGTCCGGGCCGCTTCATCAACTCAATACCGAAGGCATCGCAAGTGCACGCTAGATGGTAGCAAATATAAGAAAGACGCCCTCATTCAACACGAGTTCTAACTGTACCAGCAGTACTACGCATAGATCGGCTCTGATACCACTGAAGGGGTTACGGTGTAGAAAACAATAATTTTTCTAGCGAACGAAACCCTAACTAGCCAGGATCTATCTATCTAGTACATGCGATAACGGTGGCGGAATGGGTTACATTACCTCCATGTAGACCGATAGCGGGGATTACGCTCCCGCACAAGCGTTGACGATGAAGTCGTACGTAGCCGACCTCGAGGTCGCGAAGAACTTGCCGCGATGTCGAAGTCGATGACGCCGGGGTGTTGACGATGATCTGCGTCGACGGGCGTCGGGCGGAAGAAGGCAGAGCGCCAGCACCGGGGCTGGTGCGCCGGCAGCAGAGGGGAAGGAGGCGCGGCGGCTGCAGGGGCGAGACGACGTCGCCCAGGCTACTCAAAAGGAGTTACCTCCGAGCACTCACAAACATACGGAGCTTAGCGACAACCCCCGGTCATTCAGATCCATCTGAAATCGCAGGGGTAGATCTTATCTGGAATTCCGCAGAGCAACGGCGCTCTGCGGTATAGCTTAGGTGGAGAGAGGGGGCAAAACGGGCGGAGAAACAGGTCGGTCGGCATGCATACAATTAATTGTATTTTCCAATGAATTAAATCAATTAATATGCCTTGGTATATAAAGGGGGAAGGGGGTGTGCAAACCCCTTGGCTCCCCCATGTGGGACTAAAGGAGGAGAGGGGAGGGGGGTTCGGCCGAACCCCCCTTGGGCTTCTCCTACTCCTAGTCCAACTCGGACTAGGAGGCCCAAGCCTCCCTTCCTTGTGGGGTGCGGCTCCCCCCTCTTGGGCCCTCTTAGGGACCATGTAGGTGGGAGCCCCCCTTTTTCCTTTATTTAATTAATATTAAATTAATATAGAATTCCCATTAATTCATAATTAATATATTTATATATAATTCAATATCCCATGACTCCGAAACTATTTCGGAACCACCCGAACAACTTTCGGACATTCCCGGAACCATTCCATACCTCCCCGGAACTCCTTCCGGACCACCGGAACTCTTTCCGGATCATTTCTCTCTCTCCAACAAATTCCTATAATATTGTCCTTGATCGGGAATCTCGATCAACTGTTGCCCAATGGACTAGCTCATATAGAGGCTTGCTAGGGACCTGGTTGTCTATGTATCACACGTGTATTAATAATTCCGATTAATACAGTTATAGCATAATACACAAACCTATTATAAACTTATGAGATAATGCTATAAATACTACTTATTTATTTGCCTCTAGGGCACATCTCCTTCATTTATTGGTTACAGGGTCGCTCTTTCCTTGTCAGCCTTCCTTCGCTCCTAGAGAATGGGCCTCATGACGAGGCGAAGTTTGTGGAGGAGGAGGGTGACGATGAGGACATTCCTTCCGCCATCTCTCTGAGTGAAGATGCGGAGGATGATAAGGATGAAGAGGAGCCGGCGCGGAAGAAGCAGAAGCGGCGACTCTACGACTGCTTCGTCCCCTGTGAAGGGTGCGGCTGCTGACTTGGAGGAGGGCGGCATGTCATCTTAGGGTGCCAGGTCCCGGGGCGACTGGGATGAGCCCTTGGCTGCACCTCCTGTCAGCTCTGCGCCGCCGCGCGAGTTCGCCCGGATGCCATCCGTTTCCCTGGGGAGCGACGATGACGTCGAGACCACCATTCTGTTGCGTCGTGTTATCTTCTTGACTTTGCAGGCTTTGAGTTGAGCTTTATTGCATCTTGTGCCAGCTACCGTTCTGGCCTTATCGGCTCCCCTCCACGCGAAGTGGAGCACACGTCTGCTCCTTCGGTCGAGCTAACTGTGTGGGTGGCCGATGAGCATGCGCGGGCTGGTGGCTCCGTGGCGACGAGTGATGATGCCCTGGCGACTTCGGCGGATGTTGATCTCCTGGACCATGTAAGTTCTTTTTCTTGTTCTTCCGTAGTTACATCGGGTGCGCGAACAGTGCTCCCGATGGGAGTAGCCCCCGAAGGTGTGGGTGACTGGGATAGTCGACCGCAACTTTATATATGCTTGCTTGCTTTTCAGCCATATTACCGCCAGCAGCTTGAGGCAGCCGCTGCCTTCGTTCGCCTGGAGAAGGAGAGGGATCAGCTGCGCACCTCCTTGGACCAGGCCACGAGGCGAGCTGCGGAGCTGGAGCAGAAGCTTCAGGCTCAGGCGGAGCTGGAGAAGGTATTGCGTGTGTCGCAGGAGCGCGAGCGTGCGCGGGTCGTCCAGGAGAAGACCCAGGTCGACCGCCTACTCGCACTTGCCGGCGCGCTCGGAGGTAGGTCTTTCGGCTTGGTGCCTACTTTGTGTTCCTGTTTGGGCGTGAACTGATTTCCGATATTTGCTTAGAGAAATGTGGAGGCGCTCCTCCGGAAGGCTCGTCCAGCGACGACGTCGACTTGGCAACCGCAATCGGGTTCCTCGACCGTGCCTGCGCGTATGCCTCCGCTGCGCTGCAGAAGTCGACGGCAGCGCTGCAGAAGTCGACCGGAGCACTGGCGACTGTGCATCAGAGCATCTTCCCCAGTGCGCCGCCACCAACTGCCGTGGGTGCTCCCGCGGCACCGTTTGAAGATGACGCGACCACCCTCGCGGACTTTACTCGGACGCAGACGGTACGCGGCTTCGAGCTTACTTTCCAGCTTCTCCTTGGCCATCAAGTCGCGGGCGACTTCGAGAGAGTTGTCAGCGTCTTCCCTCGACGGCCTGATGCCAAGACCGCGTCTCTTAGCGGGGTGAAGGCACAGGCGACTCAGCTGGCTGTGAAGCTTGTTGCCACCTTCGAGATGGGGATCGCCAAGGCGACCGAAGGGGATGCTGCTCGGAGGAGTCGCTCCCGGTCGGAGTCTGTAGCGTAGGAGTCTTGTCGTGTAGGTCTTAGTATTCTACTTTTGAGTCTGCAGTTTGTAATGACTTATATTTTTGCGGGTCTTCTGGCCTTGAATTATGTTTTGTGCTGAAGTATACATTCTTTCACTTCAATTATGCCTTGGTTGAGAAGTCGCCTTTACTTTTCTGTTTTGACACTGTCGATTCTTGGCAGACTAACATGGGCGAGACCACTTCAGTTGCTGCGACGACTGGCGCGGGTGATGAAGAAGGTTCTCCTTCGACTGAGCCTGTTCGCCGTCGTCGAACAACGTCGGCTCCTAGGCGAAGCACAAACGACCAACGGTTGATCACCTATATGAGGAACAAGGTGATCGAACTCGAGGCAAATCTGAAGCATGCCGAGTTGGAGGTGGAACGCTCTAAGTCGCGCCCTGTTGCAGAGTTCTCTCAATGCGAATAATTCCTGCTTGGCGAGATTGATCTGATCAGTCGACAGCTGCAAGGTTGGAAGTATTTTGTTTTTGACTCCCTCCTCCTTGCGATGTGTTGATTGCGATGTCTTGATGCAGATGTTAACTGACGTGGGGCTACCTTTCGACTAGCCCACGATGAGGCTACCTGGGCCGCGCCAAGCACAAGGAGGCCCACAGAAGGCCCGCTCGGGGTACCATGTATCCTAGTCCAAGTCGGTTAGGTCTCATAACCTTCCATATCTGTAATCGCCATCGATACCGACCACCCGAGACCTGGCTACCTATAAAGCCAGGAGGGTTGCCCGTCCTGGAGGACACACCAACAGCCACCACCACAAACCCTAGAGAGATCGCAATCTCGCCACCGTTGTATGCTTGCAAGCTCATTAGACATAATCTCACCGAGTGGGCCCTAGAGTATCTATCCGGCTATACGGACTGACAAATCCCGCTGTTGACCCCTCATCTCAACTACCCCCTTCCGATACCCAAAAGTATCACCTATCATTGTCACACTGACGTGGGGCTACTCTTCGAGTACCCCACGATGAGGCTACCTGGGTCACGCCAAGACTACGGAAGCCCAAGGAAATCCCAATAGGGGTATCGTGTGGCCTAGTACTAGTCGGTTAGGTCATACGACTCTTACCATTCCTGTAATTGCCATCGGTACCGTTCACCCGAGACCTAGCCTACCTATAAAGGCTAGGAGGGTTGCTCGTCCAGGAGGACACGCTCATAGCCGTCACCACAAACCCTAGCGAGATCGTCATCTCGCCATTGTAACCACTACTCGCCATCAATAACAGACAAGCATGAGTAGGGTGTTATCCTCCGGGAGCCTGAACCTGGGTAAAACCTTGCTTGTCAGCCGTCGTGATCACCAACGCTCTCCTCTCTCCCCTTCAATCAACCCGGGGTGCACAACCCAGGGATTTGTCGAGTTACACCCTCGTCAATGGCGCCATCTGTGGGAAAGATATCAAGCATTGGAATCATGGTCGCACCGGCTCCATCCGTAATGAAGATCGAGATCGGCATCACCCGGGAGCCCATCCGCTTTGGCTCCTTCGAGTATGCACTCCACCCGCCGGCCCATCGCTCGGTGTATGCCAACCTGCGCAAAGGTATACATATCACCTTCGGCTCCATATAATGTTTCGTCGACAGTCGTGGCATGTTCAGGTATGCGACAACCGCGCCACGTGTGGCCGTGTCACCCGCATCCGTCACCCACGCGCCACCGTCGACTTCACCCGCCGCGGGAGCTACATCTGCCACACCTACGAAGATCGTACCCGCATCGACTACATCGTCAACCTCGGCAACGACCGCGCAGATCGAGTCCACTCCAGCCATCTCGATCGTACGGTCGACAAGGTCAAGATCTACCTCAACCACGACTGTACCGGGGCGTGCGACCAAGGGCGTGCCGTCGACTGCCACGTGGGACCATCAAGTCTATCCCAAGCCAATCGCACTCGCCCCAGCGACTGCGAGATCTCCGTCCACGACTACGGTGACCATCCTGCGAAGACGCAGCGGCGACTATGTTGCCCACCAGGTGGCAGAAATTTTCGATCCCGAGCAAGATTCAGATCAAGGAAGTAGCAGCGGCAGCGTAAACACCCCTACCAAGGTTTACCCCCAGCAAGTCTGCATGGCCAACACCGAGCCCCGGGAAGGCAACGAGGAACCCGCATATCCACAAGAGTTGGTCATGCCTGACCAGACACGACTCACCTGAAGGAGATATGCCCTAGAGGCAATTTATAAAGTGTATTCTTTATCATATCTCGTTTGTTCATAATAGGTTTTTGTGTCATGCTAGAACCGTATTAAGTGGAAACATTAATGCGGGTGTGATACGTAAACAACCAGGTCCCTAGTAGCCTCTAATAAGACTAGTTTCGTTGCGCGATTGATGATCGAGGTTTACCGGTCATGGGGCATGGCGCCGGTCGGCAATGGGAGTCATATCGTTGGAGAACGATGTGATGGACATACCCAGATTTGGAGAACGTAGTCGTTACGCCTTTGACCGTGAGATCAACTCTTATTGTTATTCCTGGAAGATACTTTGATCGCACCAAACGTCGTATCTTATTTAGTATGACAATAACGGTGATACTTTTGGGTATCGGAAAGGAGTAGTTGAGACGAGGGGTCAAGAGCGGGATTTGCCAGTCCGCATAGCAGGATAGATACTCTCGGGCCCACTCGGTGAGATCATGTCGAATGAGCTTGCAAGCATGTGACTAGGTCACGGAGACATGAACGAGTAGAAGATAGTGTCGTCGGTAACGAGGTCGGGATTAGGTATGGAGATATCTATGGAACGACGCTCGGACATGCTAAGTATCGCTATGGAAAAAGGTTTAAGACTTTGCGTTCAGGTTTGATAGATGAAAGTCATTCGTTATATCACAGGGATTAATTCATGGGGTCCAGGCCTACGAGTTAGTCGTTGATCATAGAGGAGTCTTGGTCATACCTGTTATTATATCAAACCGCTAGGGTAACACACTTAAGGGGTTTCGACAAGACAACCGGAAAGGAAAGAGATCACCGGGAGCGTCCCGGGAGGGGTCCGATGGAGATCGGGTAGCGACGAAAGAGTTTTCGGAGCTAGGAAAATTTATATATATATTATGTTTGATATTAATTAGTGTAATTAATATGCAAATATGATTTTATATATTTATTTTCGAATTTATTTAGGCTGATTTCCCTAAATGGGCCTTCTGGTCGAAAGAAGGCCCAAGAGGGGGAAAAATCCCTAGGGGATTCGGTGGGAGCCATGGTGGCCAGCCTGGATGGGCCAAAGGGCCCACCAGGGGGCCGGCGCACCTGGCCTAGCCGCACCAGGCATGTGGGGATAGTCTCACATTGCCTGGCTGGCAAGGTTGGCTCCCCCTGGGAGCCTATATAAAAGGGGCACCCCTGGCCTTTTAATTCACCAATTAATTCCCGATTTCTCTCTCGATCTCGTGGTTCCCAAGTCGGAGCCGCGCCGAGCTGAGGAGGGGGATCTCTTCCACCATAGCCCGCTGCCGCGCTGCTGGTGTTCCGGTCCAAGTCTTCCGCTGCTCGTCCTGGACTGGAGCTTCGGAGGTCGTCGTCTCCACCGTACGTGTGTGACGCCGTGGGAGGTGCTGCGCTTGCGGTACTCGGAGGTCTGCTTCCTCTACACGACCTTGAGGTCGGCTTCGTCGGTCTTCATCGACAATTTTTGTGCGGGAACGTAATCCCCGCTTTTGGTCTACAAGGGTACGTATTCCGATCTCCGTTCGTACTACTATATCTGCATAGAATAGATCTTGGCATGCCGATCTATCGTAGATATAGCTGTACGCTGTTAGAACCCGTGCTCTGCACGGGGGCACCGTTCCTGTTATTTGCTACCCTCTAGCGTGCACTTGTGTATTCCAGCAGCGTTGAGTTGATGAAGCGGCCCAAACCGACTTTACGCGTACGCTTACGCGAGACTGGTTCCACTACTGACATACGGCTTGTACCGTATATGTGGCTGGCGGGTGTCAGTTTCTCTCTCTTTAGTTGGTCTTCGCATTTTCAATGGAGGGCCCGAAAGGGATGCTTAAACATGCAATCATTGGATCGTTGTTGTGGTCATAAGGTTCGTAGGTATGAAGCGGTTCTATTTACGAAAGCCCCAAGCCACGTAAAATATGCAAAAGATAAAGTAGAAGCGTCTAACTTTATTTTGCAGGGGCTATGTGATATGGTCAAGGTAGGTTTATTAAATTGTTTATAAACTGCGGGCGCCAAGAAGACCATGGCGCGATGGACTATATCACATTGCATTACATTTGATGTTTTGTGTGCATCTTATATTGTGTGATTGTGTGTATAGTATACATTAGTTACACGGCGGTAGCTATATAAGGTGATCCCTTCAAAATACCACTAGTGTTCTCCCTCCAAGGCGCACCACCAAGAAAGTTCTACGTTATGAGGCAGGCCGTGATGATCGGGTGTCAGACATCTCGTCGTTCGCATACAGTGGGTGTAAGCAATGTTGCACAAGCGTCAGCGTGGAGGACTTTGGTGGCGAGCCTAGCATATTCAGAAATATGGCCTCGGAACAGGAAGACCGAAAGGTCGAGCACGAGTCACAAAATTGGTGTGGTGGACGATTTTGTCTACTCTTGAAGTTGTATCGCCGGCTCTGATGATGAGGGGTGGTGCAATGGATGGGGGTCGTGTAATCGCGCTTAAACGACCAGGAGGGATGTTCGTTTGAGTGAGAGTTATGTTAGTTATTTTCTAAAATACTATAACTCAAAATTATTATGAACAAAGTCTTATGTTGTTGCAAATTCCATTGTAGATGTCTCGCCCCTCGTTTAACCTAGGTCTGTTCCTTGAGAAAGAAAAGCTTAAGACCAATGGGTCAAACTTCATGGCCTGGTTCCGCAACCTGAGGATCCTCCTCACTCCCCATAGGGTGGCCTATGTCATTGAGGCCGCCATAGGTGACCCTCCCGCAGATGATGCCTCTGAGGATGAGAAGAAGGTCTTCCAGACCCGATCGGAGGATTCTGCCTTTGTCCAGAGTGGCATGCTCTACGCCATGGAAGCCGACCTGCAGAAGCGCTTCGAGAAGATGAGCGCCTTCGAGATTATTTCTGATCTGAAGGCTGTCTTCGCGCCGCAGGCTAAGGCTGAGAGATATGAGGCTTCTGAGCTTTTCTTCTCGGCCAAGATGGAAGAGCATAGCAGTGTGAGCGAGCATGTAGTCAAGATGTCTGGCTACGTTCAACGCCTGAATGCTCTGGAATGCAAGATTCCCGATGAGCTGGCGATTGACAGGGTGTTACAATCGTTGCCGCCAAGCTACAAAGGCTTCGTCATGAACTACAACATGCAGGGCATGGCTAAGTCCCTGGGTGAAGTGTTCGTGATGCTCAAGACTGCTGAGGTAGAGATTAAGAAGGAGCACACGCTGTTGATGGTCAACAAGACCGTTGATTTCAAGAAATCCGGTGGCAAGGGAAAGCAGAGCTGGAAGTCCAGGAGGGAGGCAAAGTTGGCTGCCAAGCCCAAGACTAACAGATCTGGCCCCAGAGCTAGCGTGGAGTGTTTCTACTGCAAGGGGAAGGGTCACTGGAAGCGCAACTGCCCCAAGTACCTGGAGGATAGGAAGTCTGGCAAGACGGTCGACAAAGAGCAAGGTATATTTGATATACATGTTATAGATTTGTACCTTACATCCGCCCGAGCAACACGTGGGTATTTGATACTGGTTCTGTTGCTCATATATGTAACTCTCAGGAGGAGTTACGGAATAGACGGCGGCTGGCGAAGGATGAGGTGACGATGCGCGTCGGCAACGGATCGAGAGTCGACGTGGTGGCTGTCGGCACGCTCCCTCTGCATCTACCATCGGGATTAGTTTTGGTTTTAAATAAGTGTTATTTTGTGCCATCCTTGAGTGTAAACATTATAAGTGGGTCTTGCCTGTTACGAGACGGTTATTCATTTAAATCAGTGTCAAGAAATTGTGCTATTTATATGAATGATATCTTTTATGTTGATGCTCCCGAGAATAACGGTTTATTCTTGTTGAATCTCGATCGTAGTACTCACATCCATAACATAGAAGCCAAACGGATTAAGTGTAGTGACAATACCGCCATGTATTTGTGGCATTGCCGTCTTGGTCATATTGCTGTAAAGCGCATGAAGCAACTCCACTCCGATGGACTTTTGGACTCGTTGGATTTCGGATCCCTCGATACATGCGAACCATGCCTTATGGGCAAAATGACCAAGACACCGTTCAAAGGTTTCGTTGAACGGGCGTCGGATTTGTTGGGGATCATACATACAGATGTGTGTGGACCGATGAGCGTTTCGACACGCAATGGTTATCGTTACTTCGTCACCTTCACTGATGACTTGAGTAGATACAATTATATCTATTTGATGAAACACAAGTCTAAAACGTTTGAAAAGTTCAAAGAATTCCAAAGTGAAGTTGAGAATCAGCTTAATAGGAAAATCAAGCATCTCCGATCCGATCGCGGTGGAGAATACTTGAGTTTTGAGTTTGGCACACATCTGAATAGTTGTGGCATAGTACCTCAACTTACGCCAGCCGGAACACCACAGCGTAACGGCGTGTCCGAGCGACGTAATCGTACTCTACTGGATAGTGTCCGATCTATGATGTCTCTTACCGATCTGCCAGTGTCCTTCTGGGGTTATGCGTTAGAAACAGCCCCATTCATTTTAAATAGGGCTCCGTCCAAGTCCGTTGAAACGACACCGTATGAACTATGGTATGGCCAAAAGCCTAAGTTATCGTTTCTGAAGGCTTGGGGTTGTGAGGCGTACGTTAAGAAACTACAGCCCGACAAACTCGAACCGAAGTCGGAGAAAGTCGTCTTTGTAGGATATTCGCGGGAAACCGTTGGGTACACCTTCTACAACCAAGCAGAGGGCAAAACTTTTGTCGCGAAGACCGATACCTTTCTAGAGAAGGAGTTTCTCCCGAAAGGAGTAAGTGGGAGGCAGGTAGACCTCGATGAAATCGTTGATCCTGAACTCGAGATTCCGAGTGACGCAACAGAAGCAATTCCGGAAACGTCCTCCGTGGAAGGAGTGGGAGAAACTGTCGAGGAAGATGTTCTACCTCGTAGGTCTGGTAGATCTCGGATCGCACCAGAATGGTATGGCAACATGGTTTGCACCGTCATGTTAGTCGAACAAGACGAACCTACAAACTACAAGGAGGCGATGGCGAGTCTAGAGTCCGAGAAATGGCTTGAAGCCATGAAATCCGAAATAGGATCCATGTATGATAACAAAGTGTGGACTTTGATGGATATTCCTGAAGGGCGCAAGGCCGTCGAGAATAAATAGATCTTTAAGTAGAAGACTGATGCTGATGGTAATGTGACCGTCTATAAAGCTCGGCTTGTCGCAAAGGGTTTCCGACAAGTTCATGGAATTGACTACGATGAAACTTTTTCACCGGTAGCGATGCTTAAGTCTATTCGGATTTTGTTAGCGGTAGCTGCCTATTATGATTATGAAATCTGGCAGATGGACGTCAAAACGGCCTTCCTAAATGGAAACATTGAGGAAGAGTTGTACATGGTACAGCCGGAAGGTTTTGTCGATCCAGGAAATGCTAACAAGGTGTGCAAGCGTCAGCGATCCATATATGGAATGAAGCAGGCATCTCGGAGCTGGAATCTTCGCTTTGATGAGGTAATCAAAGGTTTTGGATTTATCCAAAATGTGGAAGAGACCTGCATTTATAAGAAAATGAGTGGGAGCTCGGTTGTGTTCTAGCACTGTATGTTGACGACATAGTGCTGATTGGGAATGATGTGGAACTTCTGAATAGCGTGAAGGAATATTTAAACAGTAAATTTTCCATGAAACACTTAGGAGAAGCTGCGTATGTTTTAGGCATAAAAATCTATCGTGATAGATCAAGGCGCCTATTAGCACTGAGTCAGAGTACTTATCTTGATAAAATACTGAAGCGTTTCCGTATGGAGAAGGCAAAGAAGGGTTCTCTGCCGGTTATCAAGAATAAGATATTGCGGAAGGCACAGTGTCCGGTGACGGAACTGGGTAAGGCCGAAATGACCAAACATCCTTATGCTTCAGCCATAGGATCGATCATGTATGCAATGTTGAGTACTTGACCGGATGTGGCATTAGCTCTAAGTTTTACAAGACGGTTCCAGAGTAATCCTGGAATGCCGCATTGGATAGTTGTTAAGAGCATTCTTAAGTATCTCAATAAGACAAAGGAAATGTTCCTTGTGTATGGTGGCTGCGATGAAGAACTTGGCGTAACGGATTACGTAGATGCAAGTTTCTGCTCAGACCCCGATGACTGTAAGTCACAGACAGGTTACATGTTCAAGGTGAATGGAGGCGCCGTGTGCTGGAGAAGTGGGAAGCAACCCATAGTCGCACAATCTACAATGGAGTCGGAGTATATCGCTGCTTGCGAAGCCGCGAATGAAGCAGGCTCAGATTGATGAGCGGGTCGCCCGGGAGGCAGCTGACGATTCACACGAGGCGCGCCACTTTTGGTCGAACAGATCGAGAGGGCGGATCCTCGCGTGTGTGCTTGATCGCATTTGGCGAGCTGCTTTTCTCCTGGAAGGTTGCAGGAAGACCCTCTGGCATATCCATCGCATGTACTTCCCGCACAATGGGCAACCCCACGAGTTGGCCACATTGCTGGAGAGGTTCCGCGAAGGTGACGCGTTGAAGGAGGTTGTCGACGCCCAACTCGTCGCCGGGGCGAACGTGGCGTTGGCGTACGTCCGACTGCATCGGTCGAATCTTCCTTCGGCAAGGTTGCTAGGTGGCTTGCCTGAGGAGGATGACTACGCCGAGATCTTGCCAGCTGCGCGCCAGATGATTCAGCAGGTCCAAAGGCTGAGTGAGCATCTCGTGGGGTCACTCGATGCGCCGAAGGATGAGCCAGTAGAGTAGGGGTAGCAAGCTTCTGTTGTACAGGATTAGTTCTAAGAGGCAAATTTGCCGAGTGTAAATACCAATGTATGTTAGGTGAGGTTGGGGAAGCCCCCGAGTAAGCAAATTGATGAATATCTGTTGTGCATCCTCGAGTGGATCGAGTGCGACTTAGATATAAGTGCCTTGTGCGACGCGGCCACCCAAGTACATCGAGTGCGACGCAGTCCCCGAGTGGCGGATTGTGTTTTTGTCTTGACCTGTATGGCGTAACCCCCGAGTGCATCGGGTGGCGGCCTAGGATGAACTTATACCTGTGTGGCGCAGCCCCCGAGTGGATCGGGTGACGGCCTAGGGTTTTGTCACGGACCTGTATGGCGCAGCCCTCGAGTGCTTCGAGTGGTGGTCTAGGTTTTCAAGTGATACATGAAAAGCGCAGCCCCCGAGTGTGTCTGGCGGCGGCCTAAGATTTTTTGACTTGACCTGTACGACGCAGCCCCCGAGTGGTTCGAGTGGCGGCCTACGATTTTGCGAGTAAGGCCTGTATAGCGCAGCCCCCGAGTGGTTCGAGTGGCGGCCTAGGACTTCAAGTGATACCTGTAAAGCACAACCCCCGAGTGTGCCGTGCGGCGGCCTAGGATTTTTGACTTGACCTGTATGGCGCGGCTCCTGAGTGGATCGAGTAGCGGCTTAGGATTTTGTGAATAGGGCCTGTATGGCGCAGCCCCCGAGTGGTTCGAGTGGCGGCCTAGGCTTTTGATTTGACCTGTATGGCGCTGCCCGCGAGTGGTTCGAGTGGCGGACTAGGTTAGGGATTGCTTGAGCTTGTTCCATAAATCACTTTATTGATTCTTGCGAGCAGGCCGCCTCGTTAAAACTCTCCCAGTCCCCCTAGGTACCCTGGTAAGGGAAAGAGTGCGTCTGAAACCTGCCGCCTTGACATGCTTGCTTTGGTACAATGATGGAGTCGACTAGGCGTAGAAACGACGAAGTTGTGCGATGTTCCATGGGTTGCTGCAGACTGCTCCCGTCTTCGAGTCCTTCAGGCGGTAAGCTCCGCCACCGATTGCTTCTTTCACAATGTACGGGCCCTCCCATGGGGAGACGAGTTTGTGCACCTTCTTCTGCTTGAGGCGGAGGAATAGGTCGCATGCGACGAATGCCCTTGGCCGCAGCCTCCGTCCATGGTAGTTGCGCAGGTCTTGCTGGTACACGGCTGATCGTGCTAGGGCGATGTCGCGGGCTTCGTCCAGGACGTCCATGTCATCTTCGAGTGCTTTTTCTGCGCCTGACTCGTCGTAGGCCACTACCCGTGGTGCGTCAAACTTGATGTCGCAGGGCAGGAGCTCCTCTGCGCCATACACCATGAAGAATGGTGTGTACTGGGTGGACCTGTTTGGCGTGGTTCACAAGCTCCAGAGTACTGATGGCAGTTCTTCCACCCATGCGCCTGCGGCGCGTCTCAGCAGTACTCGTAGGCGCTTCTTGATGCCGTTGCAGACTAGACCGTTGGCTTTCTCGACTTGCCCGTTGGACTGCGGGTGCAAGATAGATGCGTAGTTGAGCTTGATGCCTTGATCAGAGCTGAAGTACTTGAATTCTTCGGCTGTAAAGTTCGAGCCGTTGTCCGTGATGATGTCGTTTGGTACCCCGAATCTGAAGATGATGGACCTGATGAAGTTAACTGCTGATGATGCAGTCAAACTTGTGATAGGCACGACTTCGATTCACTTGGTGAATTTGTCGACTGCGACCAGGAGATGAGTGTGTCCTCCGGGTGAGGATTTCTTGAGCGGGCCTACCATGTCCAGCCCCCATTGAGCGAAGGGTCAGGCTAGTGGTATTGTCTTTAGCGCGGAAGCCGGCGCGTGTGGCTTGTTGGCGAACTCCTGGCATCCATGACACTTCCTTACTAGATCTTCGGCGTCGTGCATAACTGTTGGCCAGTAGAACCCGGCTTGTAGTGCTTTGGCCACCAAGGCTCGACTGCTGGCGTGATGCCCGCAGATACCGGCGTGAATATCGAGTAAAATGGCTTGGCCGTCGACTGGATCTACGCACCTTTGTAGAATTCCCGAGATGCTTCTCTTCTAGAGCTCACCGTTGATGACGGTGAAACTTTTGAAGTGCTGGATGATGCGCTTGGCTTCGACTGGGTCGGTTGGCAGCCTTTGGTGCATCAAGTAAGCTAGGTATGGGCTTGTCCATGTAGCTTCGACCAGCATGACTTCCATGGGCTCCTTTTCCTTGCTTGGCGGGTTGGCACTGCTTGTTGAAGGTGTGGAGGAGACTGGTGCGGGTCGAAGCTTAATGGATCGGTGCGTGATGCGCTCGAGGAAGACGCCGGGTGGTACTGGTACCTTGTCTGACCCCATGTTAGCGAGGACGTCGGCTTCCTCGTTGCTCTCGCGGCCGATGTGCCGCAACTCGCAGCCGTCGAAGGTGCCCTCCAGCTGGTTTTATAGGTCTCTATAGGCGATCATGTTGTCGGCGATGGTGTCGCAAGACTTCATAGTTTGCTGTACGACGAGGTAGGAGTCTCTGTAGATCATGAGGTGAGTGGTGCCGCAGTTCTTGGCCATCCGCATGCCATGGATTAAGGCTGCGTACTCTGCTTCGTTGTTGGAGGGTGTTGGGAAGTCCATCTGCAGAACGTATTTCAGCTTGTCGCCTTTGGGGGAGATAAGGACGACTCCTGCCCCTGCCGCTCTGAACTTCTTGGAGCCGTCATAGTACATTGTCCATGTGTTGGACAAGTCGGGGATATCTGGCAGCTGGGCTTCTATCCACTCGGTGGTGAATTCTGGAAGGACTTGGGCCTTGATCGATTTCGGGTGAGCGTACTTCAACCCCCAGGGTCCTAGTTCGACAACCCACTTGGAGACTCGTCTTATCGCGCGCTGGTTTGTGAGGATGTCTGCTAAACCGGAGGAGCTTACCACCGTGATCGGGTGCTCGGAGAAGTAGTGGACGACCTTTCTGGAAGTCATGAAGACCCCGTAGGCCAGCTTCTGGTAGTGCGGGTAGTTTTGCTTGGACAATGTTAGGACCTCGCTGAGGTAGTAGACTGGTCTTTGTACAGGATGACAGTGCCCTTCTTCTTCCCGCTCCACTACGAGTACAGTGCTCACCACCCTGTTGGTTGCTGAGACATAGAGGTATAGCGGCTTGTTCTCCAGTGGTGCCACCAGTACTGGGGAAGTTGTCAGGGTCTTTTTGAGTTGGTCGAATGCGTCTTGCGCTTCCTCTGTCCACTCGAACTTGTCCGTCTTCTTCATCAGTTGGTCGAAAGGCAGAGCCTTCTCACCCAACTTACTTATGAACCGGCTGAGAGCTGCGACTCGGCCAACTAATCGTTGCACCTCACGGAGTTTGGTTGGTGCCAGCATTGTGAGTATGTTCTGCACCTTCTCAGGATTTGCTTCGATTCCTCTTGCAGAGACGAGGTACCCTAGCAGTTCTCCGACTGGCACGCCGAAAACGCACTTATCTGGGTTCAGCTTGATCTGGTACTCGTCGAGTGCAGCGAAGACCTTGCGGAGGTCGACGACTAGGGTGTCTTCCTTTCGGGTCGTGACGACGATGTCATCGACGTAGACCTGGACAATTTGCCCGAAGAGCCCTTTGAGGCATGCTTGCATTGTACGCTGGTATGTGGCGCCATCTTTCTTCAACCCGAAGGGCATTGTCCGATAGCAAAATACGTTGTCGGGTGTGATGAATGCAATTTTTTCTTCATCGTCGATGTTCAGTCTGATCTGCTGGTAACCTGAGTAGGTGTCCAGGAAAGACAGGCGCTCGCAGCCTGCTATCGAGTCGATGATCTAGTCTATCCGCGGGAGCGGGAAGTGATCCTTGGGGCAACATTTGTTGACGACAGTGAAGTCGACGCACATGCGAAGTTTCTTCGTCTTCTTCTTCTCTACTAGGACAGGGTTGGCGACCCAGTCCCAGTCCTTAAGTTCTCGGATGAACTTGGCGTGCAGCAGTCCGTCGATTTCCATAGTGATCGCGTCCCGTTTGGGTCCGGAGAAGCGTCGCATGGATTGCTTGACGGGTCTGGCGTCCTTGTGAACTTTTAAGGAGTGCTCGGCGAGATTCCTGGGTATTCCTGGCATGTCAGAGGGTTGCCATGCAAGATTTTCCAGTTCTCAGGTAGAAACTCGACGAGCGCGCTTTCCTATGCGGGAGTCAGGCTTGACGATACTTTGACCGTCTTGCTGCTGTCAGTCGGATGGACTTGGTGGGTTGTTGTGTCGTCGTTTGTGTTGAAGGCGACGTCCTTGGATGGCCTCTTGCGGGGTGGGAAGACGGTCTTGTCGTTGTCGGCTGCTATTGCCTCGAAGTGCTCTTCGACCCCGAAGAACTCAGAGATCCTGCTGAACTCGCGGTCGCAGCTGTTGGAGCGGTCGAAGTCGCCCCGCACCGTAATTATGCCTTTGGGTCCAGGCAACTTGAGCATCAGGTAGGCGTAGTGAGGTACTGCAATGAACCTGGCGAAGGTTGGGCGCCCAAGTATAGCATGGTATTGCGACTTCCAGTCGACGACCTCGAAGTCGATCGACTCTCTCCTGAAGTTCTCGGGTGTGCCGAGGATGACGTCGAGTGTGACCGTTCCCATGGGCGTGATTGCTTGCCCTGGTACAATGCCGTGGAAGGTGGTCTCAGACTCCGGCAATTTTTTGTCGACTTCTTCATCCTTCTGAGAGTGTCGGCGAATATGATGTTAATGCCGCTGCCTCCATCCATGAATACCTTCTTCAGGTTGTAGTCTCCGATCAGGGCTTCAACTACTAGGGCAGCGTGCCCAGGTCGAGGTATATCCGACGGGTGGTCTGCCCTTGAGAATGTGATCGGTGTCTCTCACCCTCTCAGGTAGTTTGGTACTGCGCGTGGGTAGTCCTGGCCATGTGTCAGGCCGGGCCGGGCTTCGGGCCGGGCCTAAAAAAGCCCGACACAGAAAACCCAGGCCCGGGCCCGGCCCGGTCAAAAAGCCCGAAAGCCCGACGGGCTTCGGCCCGGGCTTCTTCCTGTTTTGTCCAAAAAACGCTGCCTAGGCCCGGCCCGACCGTCGGGCCTAAATTCAAGGCCCAAGCCCGGTTTTTTCGCGCCGGGCCGGGCCGGGCCGGGCTAAACATGGCCAGGTATACGCGTGGGCAGGTGGTGGCTTGGAGGACTTGGCGGGTGATGAGCTTATGTACCCTGTTTGAAGGGTGTCCCTTCTATATCATGTTGAGCTGTCCCCGCGCGGCTGGGTACGCGTCGTGTGCCATTGGCTGGGCTTCATGCTGCGGCTGCTGTTGGGGGAAAGCTCCTGCCACTTGTGCTGGGGTGTTGTTCGCGGGTGCTGCCTGAATGGCAAGCTACGGGGCTTGCTGCAGCGCCTGCACAGGAGTGATGATATGCTGCATGGCCTCGTAGATCTTGCGTGCTTTACGGCAATCCTTCAACAAGTGGTTGGCGCCCCATTTGCCCGTTTCCGGGTTGCGGAACATGTGGTGCTTGCAAGGTTGCGCCAACTCCTCGGCTGGGGTCAACGCGCGTCTCCACTCGCGTTTCTGGCCTACGTCGTTGCGGTTGATGTTGCCGCCGATGCGGTTGTACTGTCCTGGGTTTGACTGTTGACCTTGATCACCGCTGCGACTGTATTGGCGACCTTGATCATACTGGCGATTGCTATCGTGCGCGTTATCACGGTGGGTTTGATATCCCGCCGCTACTAGCTCGATCGAGTCGAGGTTGGTAAAACGTGGTTTCTTCTTCTGACGTCCATCCCGTCAGTTACTTGTTCCGGCTTCGTTCTTCGGGGAGTTGTCGCGGACGTAGTCCTCTCCTTCGGCCCACTGGTTGGCTATCTTCATGAGCTCGATCATGGTTTTCGACTGGAGCCTACCAAACTCTTCGCGAAGGTCACGGCGGGAGACGCCATGCATGAATGCATCCATCACCCAGTCTTCTGAAACAGCTTCCATAGTGTTGCGAAGGAGTGTCCACCGCTGGATATATGATCGGAGCGACTCATCTCTTCCTTGCTTGCAGACTTGCAACTCGATGTAGGTTTCCGGCCTCGCGTACGTTCCAAGGAAACTTTTGATGAAAGTATCTTGGAATTCCTCCCAGGTTCTGAAGGAGTCCTTAGGCTGGCTAGTGAGCCACCCGCATGCTGAATCCGTGAGCATGAGCTGGATGTACTGCATTGTCGTGGTCGATGTTCCGCCTTGGCAGGTGCAGGCGATGAGGTAGTCTTCGAGCCAAAGGCGTGGGTCTTGTTTCCCATCATACTTGGGTGTTCCTGGTGCTAGCTTGAAGCCTTTGGGCATGCGGGTGTCGCGGATGTTGAAGCTGAAGCATGCGGCGCCGCATGGCTCGAAGTTGCGGTCGGCTTGATCGTCCAGGTTCATCGTGTCAGTCGTACGTTGGGTGCGGTTGCGGTCCACCGTCCTTTGCACGATGACGTTGCGAAGGCCTTCGCCTGGTTGCGGCTGTCGTAGTGGCCTTGCTGCGGGGCCATCCAATGCTGCCGGCTCGCGGATTTGGTGCTCTCGCTCCTCACGTTCCCGGTTACTTGGCACTTTGTTTGACAAGGCGTCCTCGATTGCCTTCATGGACATGATCTGCTGTTTGTGGAGAAGGGCGTGCGCGTCACCCTCCGGTGGCTGCGTGAGCCGCAGGTATGTTTCGACTGCCATGATAGTGGCGTTGGCCGTTTTGGGGACGGGTATCCCGTTTTCAACCTCGGTTACGAAGGATGAGTCGAGGTTGCGGGTGACCCGGGCTCGATCGGCTTCTGTCATAAGGGGCACGCGAGCTCTGTGTCGCCGCGCTCCTTGGTTAACTTCCATGGAGGAGGTAAATGAATAGGCGGCCCGTCTGGCGCTTGATGCGTCAGCCTCCCTCTTGCACAGAAGGAGTTCGGCTTTTTCCGCGCAAAGTCGTTCGCCTTCCTTGCGTAGCAAGTACTGGACTGCCAGCTGATCCTCCCGAGGCGCGTCTGAAGGGGTTACGGTGCAGAAAACAATAATTTTTCTAGCGATCGAAACCCAAACTAGCCAGGATCTATCTATCTAGTACATGTGATAACGGTGGCGGAACGGGTTACATTACCTCCATGTAGACCGATAACGGGGATTACGCTCCCGCACAAGCGTTGACGATGAAGTCGTACGTAGCCGACCTCGAGGTCGCGGAGAACTTGCTGCGATGTCGGAGTCGATGACGCCGGGGTGTCGACGATGATCTGCGTCGACGGGCGTCGGGCGGAAGAAGGCAGAGCGCCAGCACCGGGGCTGGCGCGCCGGCAGCAGAGGGGGGGGGAGGCGCGGCGGCTGCAGGGGGCGAGACGACGTCGCCCAAGCTCCTCAATAGAGTAGCCTCCGAGCACTCGCAAACATACGGAGCCTAGCGACAACTCCCGGTCATTCAGATCCAGCTGAAATCGCAGGAGTAGATCTTATCTGGAATCCCGCAGAGCAACGGCGCTCTGCGGTATGGCTTAGGTGGAGAGAGACCCCCTTCCTCAGCTCGGCGCGGCTCCGACTTGGGAACCACGAGATCGAGAGAGAAATTGGGAATTAACTGAATTTCCTATGAATTAAATCAATTAATATGCCTTGCTATATAAAGGGGGAAGGGGGTGTGCAAACCCCTTGGCTCCCCCATGTGGGACTAAAGAAAGGACAAGGGAGGGGGGATTCGGCCCCCACATGGGCTGGCCGAACCAGCCAATGGGGCCCACCCCCCTTGGTGGTGCGGCTCCCCCTCTTGGGCCCTCTTAGGGCCCATATAGGTGGGAGCCCCCTTTTTCCTTTATTTAATTAATATTAAATTAATATAAAAATCCCATTAATTCATGATTAATATATTTATATATAATTCAATATCCCGTGACTCCGAAAACTCTTTCGGACCACCCGAACAACTTTCGGACATTTCTGGAACCATTCCAGACCTCTCCGGAACTCCTTCCGGACCACCGGAACTCTTTCCGGATCATTTCTCTCTCTCCAATAAAAACCTATAAAATTCCAGAACCTATCTCGTAGCGTCGCTAAGACCTTAAGTTTGTTACGCTACGGTTCGGGAACACTCCAGACATGGTCGAGACACTCCGCTCACCAATGATCGTCAGGGATACCTGGAAATATATGACGACCCCTGTGCATTCCACGAATATCGTCGTTGAACCATAAATATGATATTCCTTCCCTTTGTCTCTGCGATACTACCTTGTCCGAGATATGATCGTAGACACACCGATGCCTTTGCTGTATCTCGTTACCGACGAAGGTTATTAACTCGTCTGTGATATTACCATCTCCATGACCTAGTCACAAGCTGCGCAGCTATATAGATGCAATATCACCGAGTGGGCCCAGAGTATCTTTCCATTACAAGAATGAAAAAATCCCGCTCTTGATCCTTACGTCTCGTTGCTCTTTCGGAATACCCAAGATGGACACCGTTATTGTCATGCTATATAAGACACAACGTTTGATGCTCTCAAAGCTCTCCTACGAAGCAACAATAAGTACGGTCTCACGGTCTAAGGAATAAGCTATCATACTCTTATCTATTGCAAATGACAAACATCGTAATACGATCTTATTGCAATACTTTGCGTATGTCCATCACCTTATTCTACTAACAAGATGACCCCATTGTCAACCGACGTCATTGTCCTTGATCGGGAATCTCGATCAACTGTTGCCCAATGGACTAGCTCATATAGAGGCTTGCTAGGGACCTGGTTGTCTATGTATCACACGTGTATTAATAATTCCGATTAATACAGTTATAGCATAATACACAAACCTATTATAAACTTATGACATAATGCAATAAATACTACTCATTTATTTGCCTCTAGGGCATATCTCCTTCAGTCTCCCACTTGCACTAGAGTACAAATAAACTAGTTGCATTTTACTTTATCAGAATCCCTTATCAAATAAGAATCATTTGATAATGCTTGCTCGTGGAAAAGTGTTACTGCACAATCCATGATTGTACATGCTTTTGCGATTCACTGGCATCAACTTGTTTGATATCATCATGTTGTCTAACAACATATATGCAAATACCGTAACTAAGTGAGACTTCTGCTTCCCAGCGCTTACTCTGATTATACTAACCAGATAACTGCCCTGAAAAACACACTTTCACACCAAAGTAGAAAACTTGACATTCAAATGTCAATCCCTTAACTAACGCACTTCTACTTCCAGTAAATTCCAAATTTACTTTCATAACTGTTCTTTACTCCAAGAACATCGGTTATATTTTATCGAGCAGATAATATGGTTTCTGTATGATGTCTAACATATACATAATAGACCCATATGTCATACAACCATTACCTTCATGCATCATTGCTCTTAATGACCAATTGGATTCCAAAGGACCATCCTTTTGATTCTATTCTGACTCCTCAGATATAATCCAACACAACTCGACCAACTATTTAAAATTCCTGTTCTATTTCCAAATAGACACTAACTTTTAAATAGTTTTACAACTTCATCCTATTCTATTGGTACAGTTTCACAATGTGTTAACTACACAAGATGAATTCGACTCCCACTCAAATTATGTCTTCACATATTTGATAACACGAGCTCCCACTCAAAAACATGTTATCCACATATTTGAGTTCCTAAACTCCCACTCAAAAATATGTTCTTCACATATTTCTCCTGAGTGAACTAACTATGACTCCCACTTAAATCGACATCTTGGTTAAACCAAAATTATTGATCTACTATCAATTCGAATTTAATACAAACTACAGTATTACGTTAATACAAATCCCTCAGACTTCAAGCATGTCTACATAAATGTAGTCAACAAATTTGATCTTGTCCAAGACACATTTCTTGACAAGACATGCTACCGCGTCTTTCTTATAGTCACATTTCTCATATAACACCTTATATGACGATTAAACAATCTTATTCCTCTAATAAGAATTGCAGCAACAATTACTCTCTTAATCCTTTCAAATGCAACTTTGGATTTCCAGGCTCAAAAAGCCTTTGTTCGTATTCCGATATTTTCTCAACTTTCTTTGTATTCATAAAGTGCACCTTGATCTGTCAACAAGATCTGAAATACTTAATACAGTGCTGTGACCTGACAGCAATATTAAATATAACAACACTTTATTTAGAAGTTTCTTTCATGAAAATATTATGATCTTTATGAAGAGGATTGCAAGCAGAAAACAATTTTCTAATCTCCCTCACTCTTAATCACTAAAATTTCATTAGCAGACATATACTCTTTGGAACACCTTCCAACATAGGTCTGACACTTTATTCCAAACTTCTAATTCCAATCCATAAACCATAATTCGAAAAATCATATTTTCCTCGGAATTACATAGACAACAAACTAAGTTTTGTTTCTATTTGGTTTTGGAATACACTCTCATCCAATGCGAGCAATCTACACAGAACCACTCATGTATATTCCGAATTATCACATAATCATATACATGTCGACACTACTGTCGATCCTATGAATTTTTGTTGAGAAAAATATCTATTTTCTAAAGTGGACATCGACTATAATGTTTCGAACATATTAGGAGATTCTAAGACTGATTCTGACAGATCATACTTTATTTAAAATAGAGCATGATTATAATTCCCCACATATCACCATATATGACATTATAATATTGTGAAACGAATTTCCACAAGTCTTTTGTGTTGAAACCATAATTCAAAAATATTGTCCTTTGATCGAATTTTGTGAATACAATATTCACTAATCTTTCTTCTGAAAAACCCCATTTGATCTATTATCAAATTAATTTCAGACTCCATAATTTATCGGGCAAATACTCCTATTTACCAAAATCATGGAAGAATTCGGATCAAGCAAAACACCATTGATTAATCATTAAAATGACTCTCAGTCAATTTCCTCTAGTTTTGTAACTTCAATACTGCATTTCAAACTTAATCAAATTTGGCACTCGAAATACTTAAATGGACCAAAAATTATCCATTACTTCTTTCACTGCCTTAATGACTAAATTCGACGGTGTTTGTTCTTTGGACACATAATTTTATCATTCCCGCTATAAAAGTATATCATACGCATGATGTAATTGAGATGTGATGAAAATTACTCATAACATGAAGCAACTGCTTTGTTCCATAACATAAAACAACTGATGTGTTCTATATGAATAATTATGTCTTGTAACATTCAAGACACCAAACTAGATCACATTCTCACTATTACAAAATGTCTTATAAAAAACTATTGATGATAACTAATATGATATCTCGAGGGCGTGAGCACTACTGGCCATTAACTTGCCATCACTTGTGCACTGTCACGTCACCCTTCGCCACATACTTGTGATAATCAGGGACTGTTTCTCAAACAGAACAATTATCAAACACTTTTCAGCAAGTATGAGAAGAATACATTTATATCTTCGTATATCAAATATATCCATAGCGTCGAAGAACTCTTCTTCGATGAATCAACTTTTAGAGATTTGAACTTGTTCACGAACGTGAAGAAGCTCACCGTGTCTCTATAGCATATTCACGCACATGCTATTCACAGCTAGGAGGTAAAGCACAATCTCCATTGCACTGGAGTTTGCTATCTAGAAATCGTAGATATTCGTAAGCCTGAAGTAGATGTCACACAGCTTCTTCAACTGAGTCTCCAGACAGGTATGCTCCCCATGTGAATGGTCCGGAACTTTCTAAGCTGTCTGAACTGCTCAAGACTCAATTCATCTTTGAAGTGACCTCTGATCGCATCAATCACGACATATGGCTCCATGTGTTGAAACAACTTTCAACTCAGGTGCTAGGCATACGCTCATGACGATCGTCACTTCCATGAACATGTCATGATGCTTACGGAACTCATCATCTTGCTCCTTGCTATCAGAATCATCTGGTCTAACTCCTAACTAATGTTCTAGCACATATAGGATGTCTGTTGTGTTTGGAGAATGTTTCTAAAACTGATGTACCAGCTGATGAAGTTGGACCCGTCGACTTCTAATGTAGAATCCGAGCTCTTGAGGAAGCAACCGAAGTGTAGTTCCGCAGTCTCCAGATGTGATCGCAAAAGAGGTAAGATAAGTTTATAATATATAGGTGAGTTTTAGTTCTATAATCTCATTATCTAAAACACACCACACCAAGATTATTATCCCTAAAAATAATAATGGCGATTACACGACCCTCATCCACCACACTACCCCCGATCATCACGGCCGGCAACACAGCTTCAAAGGTGGACATAAAATGTCGATCACAACAACTCTGTGACTCGTGCTCGATCTTTCGATCTTCCCGTGTTCCGAGGCCATACCTATGAGTATGCTAGGCTCACCAATCAAACCTCGAAGACCCTGCGCGTGCAACATGGCTTACACCCACTGTATGCGAACGACGAGACGTGTGACACCCGATCATCACGGCCTGCCTCATAACGTAGAACTTTCTTGGTGGTGCGCAACGAGGGAGAACACAATTTTGGTATTTTGTAAGGGATCATCCTATTTATGATGCTACCGTTGTATATCTAGCATATAAGCAATCAATAGGATGCACACACAACAGCACACAATAATGATGCAATGAAGTGCGATGTGACATGGTCGATGCGCCTGGACCTTCATGGCGCCATGTGCCTAGCCCCCGGCGCCCCGGCATGGCTCCGAGTCTACAGAGCTCTTCCATTGCCTCCGACAGTACGAGTAATATCAAAACTTACCGTAACCATGTCACATAAAATAACGCCTCTGCAAAACAAAGTTAGACGCCTCTAGCTTTATCTAGTTTTGCAAGTTTTACGTGGCATATAGGCTTATTCGTAAGAGAATCGCTTCCCTACCTACGAACTTGGTACCACAACGTCGATCGTATAATCGCATGTTTAAGCATCCCTTTCGGGCCCTCCATTTAAAATGTTTTACCGACTAGAGAGAGAGAAACAGACACCCGCCAGCCACAAATACGGTGCAAGCCGTATGTCAGTAGTGGAACCAGTCTCGCGTAAGCGTACGCGTAAAGTCGGTCCGGGCCGCTTCATCAACTCAATACCGAAGGCATCGCAAGTGCACGCTAGAGGGTAGCAAATATAAGAAAGACGCCCTCATTCAACATGAGTTCTAACCGTACCAGCAGTACTACGCATAGATCGGCTCTGATACCACTGAAGGGGTTACGGTGCAGAAAACAATAATTTTTCTAGCGATCGAAACCCTAACTAGCCAGGATCTATCTATCTAGTACATGTGATAACGGTGGCGGAACGGGTTACATTACCTCCATGTAGACCGATAGCGGGGATTACGCTCCCGCACAAGCGTTGACGATGAAGTCGTACGTAGCCGACCTCGAGGTCGCGGAGAACTTGCCGCGATGTCGGAGTCGATGACGCCGGGGTGTCGACGATGATCTGCGTCGACGGGCGTCGGGCGGAAGAAGGCAGAGCGCCAGCACCGGGGCTGGCGCGCCGGCAGCAGAGGGGGGGGGGAGGCGCGGCGGCTACAGGGGGCGAGACGACGTCGCCCAAGCTCCTCAATAGAGTAGCCTCCGAGCACTCGCAAACATACGGAGCCTAGCGACAACTCCCGGTCATTCAGATCCAGCTGAAATCGCAGGAGTAGATCTTATCTGGAATCCCGCAGAGCAACGGCGCTCTGCGGTATGGCTTAGGTGGAGAGAGACCCCCTTCCTCAGCTCGGCGCGGCTCCGACTTGGGAACCACGAGATCGAGAGAGAAATTGGGAATTAATTGAATTTCCTATGAATTAAATCAATTAATATGCCTTGCTATATAAAGGGGGAAGGGGGTGTGCAAACCCCTTGGCTCCCCCATGTGGGACTAAACAAAGGACAAGGGAGGGGGGGTTCGGCCCCCACATGGGCTGGCCGAACCAGCCAATGGGGCCCACCCCCCTTGGTGGTGCGGCTCCCCCTCTTGGGCCCTCTTAGGGCCCATATAGGTGGGAGCCCCCTTTTTCCTTTATTTAATTAATATTAAATTAATATAAAAATCCCATTAATTCATAATTAATATATTTATATATAATTCAATATCCCGTGACTCCGAAAACTCTTTCGGACCACCCGAACAACTTTCGGACATTCCTGGAACCATTCCAGACCTCTCCGGAACTCCTTCCGGACCACCGGAACTCTTTCCGGATCATTTCTCTCTCTCCAATAAAAACCTATAAAATTCCAGAACCTATCTCCTAGCGTCGCTAAGACCTTAAGTTTGTTACGCTACGGTTCGGGAACACTCCAGACATGGTCGAGACACTCCGCTCACCAATGATCGTCAGGGATACCTGGAAATATATGACGACCCCTGTGCATTCCACGAATATCGTCGTTGAACCATAAATATGATATTCATTCCCTTTGTCTCTGCGATACTACCTTGTCCGAGATATGATCATAGACACACCGATGCCTTTGTTGTATCTCGTTACCGACGAAGGTTATTAACTCGTCTGTGATATTACCATCTCCATGACCTAGTCACAAGCTGCGCAGCTATATAGATGCAATATCACCGAGTGGGACCAGAGTATCTTTCCATTACAAGAATGAACAAATCCCGCTCTTGATCCTTACGTCTCGTTGCTCTTTCGGAATACCCAAGATGGACACCGTTATTGTCATGCTATATAAGACACAACGTTTGATGCTCTCAAAGCACTCCTACGAAGCAACAATAAGTACGGTCTCACGGTCTAAGGAATAAGCTATCATACTCTTATCTATTGCAAATGACAAACATCGTAATACGATCTTATTGCAATACTTTGCGTATGTCCATCACCTTATTCTACTAACAAGATGACCCCATTGTCAACCGACGTCATTGTCCTTGATCGGGAATCTCGATCAACTGGACTAGCTCATATAGAGGCTTGCTAGGGACCTGGTTGTCTATGTATCACACGCGTATTAATAATTCCGATTAATACAGTTATAGCATAATACACAAACCTATTATAAACTTATGAGATAATGCAATAAATACTACTTATTTATTTGCCTCTAGGGCATATCTCCTTCAGCGTCGGGTGGTGGAAACGTGCTGCCATCGACGTGCTTCATAGCCCGATCGCCATGTCGCGCGTGATGGTGAGCCGCGTCACCTGGTCAGGCATGACCACCTCAAGTGGGTATGCGGATTCGTCGTTGTCCTCTGGAGGCACTGTGTCAGCCATGAAGACCTGTGCGGGGTAAACTTGAGTAGGGGTGTTTACGCTGCCGCTGCTACTTCCATCATCCGAGCCTTGCTCGAGATCAAAAAATGTTGCAACGTGATAGGAAGCGTAGTCGTCGTTGCGTCTCCTTCCCTGGAACCCTGCGATCTTTACCGCGGTCATGGAGGGCGACCTCGCAGTCGTCGGAGCGAGTGCGATTGGCTCGGAGAAGACTTGGTGAGTCCATGAAGATACGCGTGACGCGGCTGACGGTAGCACGACCCTGGTCGCACGCGTAGATGCGGCCGATGCAGTCGAAGCTGGTGTAGACCTTGGTTTCGCCAGCGATGCGATCGAGACGGTCAAAGTAGACTCGATCCGCATGGCAGTCGCCGTGGCAGTTGACGTAGTCGACGTAGATGCGGATTGATCAGTCGAAGATGCTATCTTCGCACTCGCGGTAGATGACAACGGGGGCAACACGATGGTGGCAGATGCGGGTGCTGTCGCCGTGCATGGCGTGGTCGCCATGGAACTGAATATTCCGCGACTGTCTACGAAGCAGTGTATGGTACCAAAGGTGATGCATATACCTTCGTGCAGATTGGCGTACACCGAGCGGTGGGCGGCGGGTGGAAGGTGTACTCGAAGGAGCCGAGGCGGATTGGCTCCTGGGTGGAGCAGACGTCGATCTTCTTCGTTGATGGAGCCGGTGCGACCATGATTCCAACGCTCGTTCTTCCCACAGACGGCGCCAATTGACGAGGGTGTAACTCGGCAAATCACAGGGTTTTCCACCCCGGGTTGATTGAGGGGGAGAGAGATGAACGTTGATGATCACGACGGCTGACAAGCAAGGCGTTTACCCAGATTCAGGCTCCCGGAGGATAACACCCTACTTCCTGCTTGTCTGGTATTGATGGCGAGTAGTGGTTACAATGGCGAGATGACGATCTCGCTAGGGTTTGTGGTGACGGCTATGAGCGTGTCCTCCTGGACGAGCAACCCTCCTAGCCTTTATAGGTAGGCTAGGTCTCGGGTGAACGGTACCGATGGCAATTACAGGTATGGTAAGAGTCGTATGACCTAACCGACTAGTACAAGGCCACACGATACCCCTATTGGGCTTTCCTTGGGCTTCCGTAGTCTTGGCGTGACCCAGGTAGCCTCATCGTGGGGTACTCGAAAAGTAGCCCCACGTCAGTGTGACAATGATAGGTGATACTTTTGGGTATCGGAAGGGGGTAGTTGAGATGAGGGGTCAACAGCGGGATTTGTCAGTCCGTATAGCCGGATAGATACTCTAGGGCGCACTCGGTGAGATTATGTCTAATGAGCTTGCAAGCATGTGACTAGGTCACGGAGACATGAAATCATAGACGTGTAGAAGATAGCGATGTCGGTAACGAGGTCAGCTAGATATGGAGATATCTGAGAACGACGCTCAGACATGCTAAGTATCGCCATGACAAAGGGTTTAAGACTTAACATTCTGGTTTGATAGATAAGAGTCATTTGTTATATCACAAGGATTAATTCATGGGGTCCAGGCCTACGAGTTAGTCGTTGATCAGAGAGGAGTCTCGATCATACCTGTTATTATATCGAACCGCTAGGGTAACACTCTATAGGGGTTTCGACAAGACAACCGGAAAGGAAAGAGATCACCGGGAACGTCCCGGGAAGGTGAACGGGAATCCGGCACCTAGAGGGGGGGGGGGGGGTGAATAGGTGCTATTACAAATTTTAGGTCTTTTCAAATTTAGGCTCAACACAAAGGTAAATTCTCTAGATATGCAACTACGGTGAATTTACCTAAATGACAATCTAAGCAATAACAAGATAAACAAGCTAACAAGACAAGCAAGTAAGGGAGCAAACATAAGGGGAACCGAGTGAAGCACGCGGAGACGAAGATGTAATCCCGAGTTCCACCCAAGGGTGTACGTCTCGTTTGGAGAGGTGTGCGCTACCACAACAGGTTAGCCGCAACGCCACAAAGGCTCACCTTCTTCTCCGATGAACTCAACCACAAAGGTTGCGAGTCCACCTTCCACCATTGATCCCCTTTTAGGGCGGAGATCGAATCCCTTACAAACGCTTGAGGCACGCACCCACAACTTAATTGGGGGCTCTCAATATGACCACAAAAGGTCAAGGACCACAAAAGGTCAAGGCAACACCAAGATTACAACAATGGTGAACTAGGTTTTCCCACCAGAAACCCTAGCCACGAAATCCCCAAGTGAATGGGGAGGAAATGCAAATCCCTTCGGTGAAGATGTAGATCCGGGCCTTCTCCTCCAATCCTCCAAAGATCAACGAATTTGGGTGGAGAGATTGGGAGATCTTGTTGATTTGAGCTTTCAAGAATAGTAGGAGAGAGAAAATCTGAGAGCTAGCTGTTCTTGAGTGAGTGTACCCCCTCGCAAAATATGGCCATTGGCTGCCTCGAGGACCCGGAAATTCCGGTATAAGTGACACCCGGAAATTCCGGGCCACTCGGAATATCCGAGTCTGTGAAATATCCGAGTTGAATTTCCGGTTGAGATCAGAACGTCTTCGACATCTTGGCTTAGCCAAATTTCTGAGGGTGACTCGGAAATTCCGAGTCAGTGAAATTTCCGAGCAGGAATTTCCGGTTGAAGTCAGAACCTCTTTGACATCTTGACTTAGCCAAATTTCTGAGGGTGACTCGGAAATTCCGAGTCAGTGAAATTTCCGAGCTGAATTTCTGGTTGAAGTTAGAACCACTTTGACTTCTTGACTTAGCCAAATTTCTGAGGGTGACTCGGAAATTCCGAGTCAGTGAAATTTCCGAGCTGAATTTCCGGTTGAAGTCAGAACCACTTTGACTTCTTGAATTAGCCAAATTTCTGAGGGTATGGGAGACCCGGAATTTCCGATCCTGGAAATTTCCGGTTCCAATAATCCGATTCTGGGAAGAATTCCAGAAACTCTTTTTCTCTACATTTTGTCTTTGGGATATGTGATATGCAACTCACACAAACTGAAATACTTAGCAATAGGATTAGTACATCATTGATATTGTTAACTAACACTCAAAACACTAGGAATTAAGAAATGTTCTTTCAATCTCCCCCTTTTTGGTGTTAGATGACAATACCAAGATTTGCAAATAAACAAAATGCAATATCATGGTTTTGACAGAAAATGGCTCCCCCTAAACAAGTGCATGTACGCAACACAATATGACAAAGGATAGGAGCAGTTTTATAATAACAAACACAAGATATCACATAGGAGTAAGGAGACAAAAAGTAAGGTTATGGTAGCATTTGAGATTAGATAGATTTTCATACCTTGTGTATATATGATATGAAGAGAATACCAACACAATAAATTTGAAGTCTCAACCATAGGATAATGATAGCATAACATTGTCTCAATACACATAGTCATCACACATAGATAATAAAAGAGTTCAACAAATAACCTCAAACAAGATAAATGGACACAAGCGCAAATGAATGGTAAACGCATATGCTTGTGCCCGAACCCCTGCAAATCTCCGAAGTAAGTAAGTCCTACTAGAGCAACTTCTCCCCCTTTGGCATCTAAACGCCAAAAAGGAAGAGGAGCGATGCTACGTCCCGTGAGGGTCTTAAGTCCGAGGGGGTCTCCTCATCATCATCATCATCCTCATCCTCCTCATACTCTGCCTCCTCATCATCATCTTCCTCCTCATCATCATAATCATGTCCAGTGGTGTACGAGCTTTCGCCAAGGTCATGGTCAATCTGAGTCCACGGAGCCAAAGAACTCTGGTTCCACTGAGCAAAGGTCAGGGGATTAGAGAGAGCTGCAGGAGCAGGAGAGCCAGACGCATGATGAAGGATCAAGTCTTGATTGTAGGCCAGCTGACGACGATCCTTGTAGGCGGTGTATTGCTACTTGCGGATGTCCACATTCATGCACATGATGTTGCGTTGGAACCAATTCAGTTTCTTCACCTTCGCATGAGTGGCTGGGACATAAGTAGGAGCAGCAGCCCTCCTAGCATCACCCATAAAAGATCCACCCTGAGCTGAGCTGGAAGAAGGCCTAGGAGGCTGCTTGACCACTGTCTTCTTCTCATAAAGTTTCTTGAAGTCATGCGGCTCCATCTCATCATTGCTGAAGTTATAGTCAGGAAACTTGAACTTGATGAGTTTCATGATGTAAGGAGCATAGGGAATAGAGACCCTGGTGGTCAGGGCTTCATACATCTCATTGTAGATGTAATCCATAACATCCACACTCCAGTCTGCATCAGGGTTAGGGTCCTCCACAATGCGGTTGGCATGAAGGAGCAAGTTGCATAGAGGGGTCACCACATTGTCGTTGTTGCCACCACTTGGCGCAATGTTCTCACGGAGGATGCGCACAAGAACATCATAAAGTGGAAGCAAGTCTCGAGAATTGCCAGGTGTGGCTCCCTCACCATATAATTGCACGGTATGCTTCTTGTTTAGCTTGTAAGGGTGGTGCATGCGATAGCCTTGAGGATTGTCACCATCAAACTTGTAGCCCAAAACCTTGGCAAACTCCTCAAAGTTGGACTCACAGAAAGATTCACCAGTCATCCACTTAATTGTCTTCTTCGAGTCACCCTTGATCACTAGAGTGGCAAAGAACTGCATCACAAGCTGAGAGTCGTAAGGACAACGAGTGAGCACCAGCCTCTCCAAGCCCATAGTCTTGACAATATGAATGGCTTCAACAAAAGAGGCTTTCTTCTGCAGAGTTGCAAGATCAAACGGATGCATAGGCCGAATGGGCTTCGACAGAGAGAGGTAGAGGTCCACGAGTATGTGCTCTTGCTCTTGACACCAATAACTGCGATCATCCAGAGTGTTGTCCCTTGGCCTAAGGTACCAATCCCCTTGTATGAAATGAGAGTATTCAACAGAGTTCATCTTTGAATAGTTCTGACGTTGAGGAATAGGAGCATTCTTCCTTTTCTTGGATGGTGGCTTGCTAGCAACAACTTTCTTCTGCCTTCGAATAGGTGGATTGCTTGAGGAGGCAGGACCCTTACCCTTGTTGACAGAGTTCTTGTGAATAGGTGCCCTTGAGGTGTTCCTTGATGCCCCAGCGGACGGACTCCCACTAGAACCTGTGAATTTGAGCATAGTGGGTAGCATAAGGTAAGTGCACACAAGTCAGGAGATTATACACACATTAGGTAGGCATTTGATGAATCATAGGTAGTTAAACATGAGTTAATCTTAAAGCTGCAGTGTTTGGCTCGGAAATTCCGATTCAGACATAACCGGAAATTCCGGGGGACCGGAAATTCCGAGTTAGACTGAGTCGGAAATTCCGACCCAAACAGAAACATTGCAGATCTGAGATTGACTTGGTCTAAAACTAGATCGATCCAACACAATGCAAAACTAACGTATGTAGATGGCAGGGAAGGGTGCTAGGAACAATCTCTACCAAGCAATATTGAAACAAATAACTCCACATCAAGATCCTAGTGCAAGCACATAAGGAAGAGGAAAAGTGAAGTTACCCTCATCCATTGAGGCCATTGCTTGGAGGAGTGAGTTCCCGGGGTGGAGGAGGAGCAGATCCGGCCGAGAAAGAGGTTCCCCGGCGGTCGGAGTGCTCCAGAGGGATTTTGGAGCAGCAGGGGCGGCGGTTGGAGGAGAGAGAGGTCGGGGGTGGAAGAAGGGCACGAATGAGCCCTTCACCCCGAGTCTGCCCTTATATTTTTGGACAAACCGCCCGATCGGAACTTCCGGGTGTAACTTACACCGGAAATTCCGAGTCACCGGATATTCCGGTTCATAAATGAACCGGATATTCCGACCAGTTGAACTAAAATCCCAGTTTTCAAATGGATGACTTGTGTGCAATAGAGAGAAATGTTTTCAGGGGGAAGTAGGCTTGGGATAGATTTCCAAACTGTCATTGGTACACCATACTCAACTCACAACTACCAAAACGAAACATAAAGCGCCAAGTTGAGTAGGTTTCCCACATGCATGAATCAAGAGGGCAAATAGCAACAATAAGCTCCAAATAAAACCAACTCTTCAAAGAGAAGAGGTCGGTGGCTGAGGCCACCATGTAGGAGTGTATGGCATGTCACCGCGAAGATGTATCTTGGGTACATAACCAATACTCGTCGTTTTAGCTCATTAGTCACAAGAATGAATATAGAGATAAAAGAACACTTGCTATCGGCATAATGGGGGGAGGGATGGTCCAATGTATTAGGACCGCACTCCCCCTATTTCCATGCCTACATCTAAACATGATAAGATGCAATTACGCCCTAGGTGAGTGTGCAAGCGATCAAGCTAAGGACCTCGAATCAATGATATTTAGCTCATTCCTCAAAAAGCAAAACCTTCCTTCCTCAAGAAGCTTCGTGAAGATATCCGCCAATTGATCCCTTGTGCCCACATATGATAAGTCAATGTCTCCTCGGGCCACATGATCTCTTATGAAATGATGGCGGATCTCAATATGCTTGGTTCTTGAATGTTGCACCGGGTTGTAAGCAATCTTGATGGCACTTTCGTTGTCACATAGAAGAGGCACTTTGTCGCAATCGACTCCGTACTCCTTTAAAGTTTGCCTCATCCATAGCAACTGAGTGCAACAACTTGCGGCGGAAACATACTCGGCTTCGGCGGTGGAGAGAGATATACAATTTTGCTTCTTAGAAGACCAACTTACCAAGGACCTCCCAATAAATTGACAAGCGCCGGAGGTTGACTTCCTATCATCTTGATCCCCGCCCAATCGGAATCCGTGTACCCACATAATGAGAAATTTGCATCCTTGGTGTACCACAATCCAAAGGTTGGGGTATAAGCCAAATATCTAAAGATCCTCTTGACCGCCATATCATGGCTTTCTTTAGGAGCCGCCTGATATCTTGCACACACTCCTACGGCTAGCACTATATACGGTCTAGATGCACAAAGGTAGAGGATAGATCCAATCATGGAGCGGTATACCTTTTGATCCACATCCTTACCCTTAGGGTTGAGCTCAAGGTGGCATTTGGTTTGCATTGGGGTAGAGGCACCCTTGAGCTCAAGCAACTCGTACTTCTTGAGCATGTCTTGAATATAATTTGCTTAGTTGATGAACGTTCCTTCCCTCAATTGTTTGATCTCAAATCCGAGGAAGAACTTCATCTCACCCATCATAGACATCTCAAACCTGTCAGTCATAAGCTTAGAGCATTCTTCGTTAAATGCTTTGTTAGTCGATCCAAATATAATGTCATCAACATATAATTGAAAAATGAAAAGCTCTCCATTAACTTTCTTAGTGAAAAGTGTGGGGTCAATTTCCCCAACTTGGAATCCACGGTCTACAAGTAGTTCTCTAAGGTGCTCGTACCACGCTCATGGGGCTTGTTTAAGGCCATAGAGTGCCTTATCCAACTTGTAGACATGGTTCGAATACTTGAGGTCTTCAAACCCCGGTGGTTGCTTAACATAAACAAGTTCATTTAGTGGACCATTTAGAAAAGCGGATTTGACATCCATTTGTTGCAACTTAAAGTTATGAGAGGCATAAGCAAGAAGCATACGAATTGACTCAAGTCGAGCCACGGGCGCATAGGTTTCTCCAAAGTCAATGCCTTCAATTTGGGAGTAACCTTGAGCCACCAATCTTGCCTTGTTCCTCACCACCATGCCATGTTCATCTTGCTTGTTCTTGAAAATCCACTTGGTGCCGATAACATTGCGGCAATCTTTGGGTCTTTCCACCAACTTCCACACCTTGTTGCGCTCGAAGTTGTTGAGATCTTCATGCATAGCATCAAGCCAATCTTTATCTTCCAGAGCTTCAAAGACCTTCTTGGGTTCCACCATGGAGATGTGAGCTTGATGTTCACTAAATCTTGCAAGTTGTCTTCGGGTAGAGACCTTGCTTCTCACATCACCAAGCACCTTGTCAAGAGATAGAGCTCTTAATTCTTGTGAGGTGCCAACCCTATTCAAACGGCGGATCTCGATTTCCCTCCGAGTGGTGGGAGGAATCGCTTGATCATCTTGATCATTCATGTCTCCGCCTTGACTGATTTGATGGCCTTGATCAACCATTGAGTGATGTCCATCGGTGAAGGAGAGGGTTGATCTTGGCCTTGCTGCAAGCTGCCACCGGGAATGTCAGCAGGACCGGATATTCCGGGTTCATGGACCGGAAATTCCGAATCACCGGAATTTCCGACTCCAGTTTGAACCGGATTTTCCGGCCCACCGGAAATTCCAGGAGCAACTGGAGAATCTTGTGCTTCTTCTTGGCTAGGCGTATTGGGCACAGTGTTGTCGATGGGTGTTTCTTGTGTTGGGGTAGCCACCACATGTGAAGAACTTGATCCTTGTTGAGCAACCTCATAATAGAGTTCAACGGGGCGGTGGACACCCAACCCCATTCTTCGGATAGCAGCTTGAGGTTGATCATCACCTACAACGGAAACACCACTTTGCTCCACAAGGGAGCCGTCATTCTCCTCGAACACCACACTACAAGTTTCTATGATTATGCGCGAGGCCTTATCATAGACTCTATAAGTGTGGGATTCGGACACGTAGCCCACAAATGTCCCTTCAAGAGACTTAGATTCAAACTTGCCTAAACGAACACCTTTGATGAGATAAAAACACTTACAACCAAAAACTCGGAAGTAAGAGATATTGGGCTTGTTCCCGGTAAGCACTTCATAGGGGGTCTTCATGAGTCCTTTGCGGAAGAAGAGTCGGTTGGATGAATGGCAAGCGGTGTTGACGGCTTCGGCCCAAAAGTTGTGAGGGGACTTGAACTCGGCCATCATCGACCTTGCCATCTCAATAAGAGTGCGATTCTTCCTTTCGGCTACACCATTTTGTTGGGGAGTATAATCAGCGGAATATTGATGACGAATCCCTTCTTCACTAAGTAACTCGATTAAGGTGTAGTTCTTGAACTCGGACCCGTTGTCACTTCTTATCACCAAGATAGGGACATTGTGTTGACGTTGAGCTTCATTGGAGAAGTCGATGATAGTTTGTTGAGTCTCCATCTTCGACTTGAAGAAGAAAACCCATGTGTATCTTGAATAGTCATCAACAATCACCAAGCAATATTTCTTGACCAAGACTAGCTTCCGGAATGGGACCAAAGAGGTCAACATGGAGAAGCTCCAAAACCCTTTTTGAAGAAATGATGGTCTTGCTTGGATGGTGAATGTCATGCATTTTTCCTTCAACAGAAGACCTACACATTCGATCCTTCGAGAAAGAAACATGGTCTTTTAGTCCTAGGATATGGCCACCCTTGGGGAGACTTTGCAAAGTCCTCATGTTGACATGGGCTAGTCGGCGATGCCATAGCCAACCCAAGTCCGCCTTCGCGAATAGGCACATTGTATGGCAAGTGGTGACTCCGGAGAAGTCAACCACATAGAGCCCATTCTCAATGTATCCAACGAAAGACACATTGAAAGACTTGCTCCGCATGAGGATAACCATCTCCTTTTCGAAGACAACGGTATAACCCAAACAAGTTAAAGAATGGACGGAGATCAAGTTGAAACCTAGGGACTCGACAAGCAAAACATTCACAAGTGTGATGTCCGGTGCCACTACCACCTTGCCGAGCCCTATTACCTTAGACTTTGAATTGTCACCGTATGTAACGGTCATTTGATCATCAGTAGGCTTCAACTCCGTTACAATTTCCTTGCTTCCGGTCATATGACTAGTACACCCACTATCAATTATCCATTTCGATCCTCCGGAAGCAAGTCCCCACACACAATCAATTCTTTGGTTTAGGTACCCATTTTGCAATGGGTGCCTTTTGGTTAGCAACAAGGGTCTTTGGAACCCAAATAGCATACTCAATGTAACCATCAAAAGGACCAATGTATCTAGCATAGACATCCCCATAATAATCAACATATAAAGCATAGTTGGGATTAGATATGCCCGCAAAGTCATCATGAGTGGGAGTGCCCCTTGTGGCATTTCCACTTGCGATATCATCTTTCTTGGCTTGTGCGGGTTTGGTCTTCTTCTTGATCATCTTCTTCTTCTCCTTAGCGACATAACCTAGACCTTCCTTACCCTTGTGGGGCACTCGCTCATGAAGAGGATGAAGGGGATCGTGTGTAGAAAACAAAAAATTTCCTACCAACGATATCCTTAAACTAGCCAAGATCTACACTATGCAGATATAGAAGTACGGCGGAGATCGGAATACATACCCTCGTAGACCGAATAGCGGGGATTACGCTCCCGCACAAGCGTTGACGACGAAGACGACGTAGCCGACCTCTAGGTCACGAAGAACTCGGCGCGACGAAGACGACGAAGATGACCCCGAGGTCGGGTGGAGGAAGTAGGCCTCCGAGTACCGCTAGCGCAGCACATCGCGGGGCGTCACACACATACGGTGGAGACGACGGCCTCCGAAGCTCCGGTCCAGGACGAGCAGCGGAAGACTTGGACCGGAACACCAGCAGCGCGGCAGCGGGCTATGGTGGAAGAGATCCCCCTCCTCTACTCGGCGCGGCTCCGACAAGGAAACCACGAGATCGAGAGAGAAATTGGGAATTAATTGGTGAATAAAAAGGCCAGGGGTGCCCCTTCTTATATAGGCTCCCAAGGGGAGCCAACCTTGCCAGCCATGCAATGTGGGACTATCCCACATGCCTGGTTCGGCCAAGGCTGGTGCGCCGGCCCTAGGTGGGCCCCATTTGGCCCACCTAGGCCGGCCAAGCCTCCCCCACAAAATTCCCTTGAGGGTTCCCCCCCCCATGGGCCTTCTTTCGACCAGAAGGCCCATTTAGGGAAATAAGCCTAAATAAATTCGAAAATAAATATATAAAATCATATTTACATATTAATTACACTAATTAATATCAAACATAATATATATAATTTTTCCTAGCTCCGAAAACTCTTTCAGCGCTGCCCGATCTCCATCGGACCCCTCCCGGGACGCTCCCGGTGATCTCTTTCCTTTCCGGTTGTCTTGTTGAAACCCCTTAAGTGTGTTACCCTAGCGGTTCGATATAATAACAGGTACAATCAAGACTCCTCTATGATTGTCGGGGGGCTGCCCCCCGGGTAGGGGCAGATCCCGGAATATCTCAGCAGTATGCCAACAGTACTTGACCTTTGGCGAGAGCAAGGGACACCCCCTGGTGTGCTGAAAGGGGCAGCTTGACCCTTGAGTGCCGGAAGAGTGCAAGTGCCACCTGGCAGGCGCAAGGGTCAGCTCTAACAGCTATAAATAGACACCCCGAGCCTTCACAAGGACAGCAAAAGCATAAGCGGATGGTTCCTCTAAGAACTAGCTTCTCGAAGATGTCTTTGCTGGTAGGCCAAGACATCTTCGGGAGGCTAGGCCTAGAGATGCGCATTCACAGACGAGCTCAGACACATCCGGAAAGGATCTCGGATCTCGGGCTCCGAGGAGACTCCCGGAAGGAGGTGTATTCGGTTTTACCGGATAGATGGTCCGGGTAAGTGCTAACCGGAGTATCTATCTCGGTCTTGATCTTATGTAGGAGAGGCTCACGGGGGCAAGCGAGGAGGTAGCCGGCATGAGGGATCCCGGTAGGCCGTCAACGGCCTGTAGCAGGCTTTCCCGCCTGATGCGGGGGGAAGTACCTTTCCATCTGACACGGAAGCATGGTCACCTCCCGCCTGACACGGAAGCATGGTCACCTCCCGCCTGACACGGGAGCGCGTCAGCCGGTACGACAACGGTACGACAAGACCTGACATGCCTAGCCCGGCAATCCGGAAAAGGCTATCCGGGATGGGCAAAGACATGTCATGTCTTTGACAGGGAGACAATGATGATCCAGGACGGCGCCTGCTGTCCTTGCCGACATGATGACGAAGGGGCTACGCCGGATAGCGCGGCGACTAGGTCGCATTAGCCGGTGACGACATGCCGGCTAGACCAGTCCGGTGGGGCCGAGCCAGTTTAGGGTTTCCGGCCCTCCTGGCCGAAACCCTAAAAGGCACCATAACTGCTTCTGTGAGGGGAGGACCAACTTGGGAGCCAAAGCAGTAGTGGCATTTACTCCTAGAGCTTTTACTTCTTCATACCTTGAGTTCATCTAGTTCTTCGTGTTCCTCACTTTGAGAGATCTAAGAGCAAGTTGTAGCCCTTGTACCACAGTTATATAGAGAGGAAAGGCAGGAGTAGGGGTGTTACCTCCTCACGAGGGCCCTGAACCTGGGTATATCGTGTGTGTGTTGTGTGCCTTCGTGCATTTGTTCTTATTTGTTAGATCTCCCCTATATCGTATTGCTGTTGTTTCTAGTTCTTGGGAGATCTCGGTTATACCGGGATCCTCCTCGTGTGGGCTATTTAGCTCGCTATCCCTCCCCGGATCCACCAACGTCCATCGGCCCCACACATTAGCCATCCTATGGCATCTGCCGTGACACCACCACGACAGTTGGCGCCCACCGTGGGGCAGACCGAGGCGTTGGCTGGTGTACACATCCGGACGGGCTCCCCCGTTCATTTCGACATTCGGGTTCTCTCTGGCCTAGTCGTAAGGCTAGGGGAGATGGACTTCGTCAGCGACAACGCAGGATGCTTCCGGAACAGACCCTTTCCGGTGAACGGATGTCTCATTGACTTTGGTGGTTTCACCACCTACGTCGCCACCGAAGTTATCTGTAGCTACCCGGACGTGGTCCTGGAAGCTGAGGACCCTCCCATGCTCCGCGCTGCTCGGGGTCCGCGTGCCGGTCGCCCCCCGAGTTCCGTCGTGATGATGGTCGGGGCAACCGAGGAGGAGTACCAGGACGCTGACGGCGATACCGGGAGCGGCCACATCCGTTTGGCCAAACCTCCTCAGGAAAGAGGTACGGCCCGAGATGGCGATCCGCAACCCTCACAGCCACGACGTCGTCCGGATCCCCTCTCGGTCCTGGTGGCCAAGTTGGCTGTACCTGTGGCTGCTGAAGCGGATACCCAGGCCACTTCGGCTGAGTTGGAGGAGCAGCGGAGGTTGCTACTCGCTGAAGCACAGGAAATCGCCGAGATCCGTCGTGAACTCAATGCCAGTCTCCGGGAGTACAATGCAGCTCACGGATTCCTTAAGATAGACTCCCGGGACAAGCGCATCGCGGATCTACGCAAGAAAGGAAGAATGGTGAATGACGAGCTGGCAGGTGGAGCCACAACCAGTCACACGGGAAGCCGGATTTCAGCGGGGAAGCCGATGTACAGCTCACCGGCGAAAACTCTTAGGGCTGCCGAAGCCGCCATGGCCGAATTGGTAGGGTTATCCGGTGAGGCTCTACGCAAACAACAGGAGCGAGTGAACGAGTTGGTGATCGAGGCCAACCGTCAGAATCAGGCCTTCAAGAAGAAGAACCCCAGGGCAGGATCCCAGGTGCACTCAGCTAGACCCAATAGCCAGAAATCGGACGGAGAGGCATCTTCCCCGCATCCGAGCAAAAGCAAGAGCAAGAGCCAGAGCCGGAGTCGAGGTTCCGGGAAGAATAAGCAGCTACAGACCTACGATCCGGCCTTTGCCGATATCCAGCAAGCCGGGCAGCGTAACTCGGGGCAGGCGGGAAGTACCCGTGAGGATGGTAACCTGGGTGTAGGAAACAATAACCCGGTCGGCCGTGGTAATCCACCCCGGAACCCTCCTCATGTTCAGGGAAACCCACAAAGGGAGGTCGCCTCTGTTCCACAGCAGGCTGTGATCCCGGCGCAGAACAGGCTCAACGATGGCAACTCGAGACTGCAGCAGCTCGGATATCAGCCAGACGAGAACCCTTTGGGATCTTGGATAGGAACCACACAGCTGAATCCGGCAGATGCCAGATTCCGGCTCGACCGGATTCACCAATCCGAGCTAGTGGAAGAACAAGGGCCTCCGGGACCTGCCTGCTTTGGACCCCGGATCATGCGGGAACCACCTGTTCGGAATTTTCAGCTCAACAGGGGTGCCAAGACCTATGACGGCAGCAAGAAGCCGGAGGACTGGCTAACCGACTATGTAACTGCAGTAAGCATAGCCGGTGGAAACAGATGATGGGCGGTACGATACGTACCGCAGATGTTGGAAGGACCTGCCCGGATCTGGTTGAACAACCTGAGAACTGGCAGCATAGACTGCTGGTTAGACTTTGAGGAGGCATTCATCAGCAACTTCACCAGCACGTACAAAAGGCCAAACAGGCCTCAGCAACTCGCCATCTGTAGGCAAAGGAGTAACGAGACTGACCGGGAGTATCTCACCCGGTGGAGCAATATTCGCAATTCTTGCGAAGGAGTGGTAGAGGCACAGGCCATCTCCTGGTTTGCACAAGGATGCCGGCATGGCTCAATGTTGTGGCAGAAGTTGCAAAGAAAGATGCCGGCGACCTTGGCAGAGACCATGCGCATCACCGATACCTACACGCTTGGAGATCCCAAGCAACCCCTGCTGGATGTCGGTGACTCCAACAGGAGGAATGCGGGACCTCAGCGTTCGGGACCGAGCAGGAGCCATGATCGCCAGGATTTTGGCCAGAAAAGGAATCACCCCGAATACCACCATGCCGCACAGCACGTCGAAGCAGTGACCCGGGAGTAAGAGGATGCCGGCAACAGCCAGCGTCAGAAGACAAGTGGCCCGGCTTGGGGTCAAAGTCAGGAGGTGCAAAAGACCTGGGTGGAACAAAAGAAGCCCCTGACATATGAGGAGATGCTGAACAAGCCATGCTGCTACCATACTCTGGAGGCCAACAATCCCGCAAACCACTCTACTCGGTAGTGCAGCTGGTATCAGCGCACATTGCAGGAAGGCAGCTCGGGAGCTATTAGACCGAGTGCTCCGGCATCTCGGCCCAACATTCCGAGACCCCCTCCTCCGACATCGGGGGCCAACGCGATCCGGATCAATCAGCCTCAGCGAGGACCCCCACCTCGGCCAGTGAATATGGTGCACACCCGGAACAACAACGGTGCAGGCCCCAGTAACCAAGCCGGACAGCAGCAGGGCAACTACCGGGAGGCACATCAAAGCTATGTGGTCTTCGTGACCGAACCCACTGACCGGAGAAGTGTGCGGCAGCGTGCCCTAGAGGTGAATGTCGTGATCCCAGCGGTGCCCAAGTTCTTGCACTGGTCCGAGATGGAGATCACATGGAACCGGAAGGATCATCCCAAGGTTATGCCTAAGCCAGGGGCGTACGCCTTAGTGGTGGACCCAACCTTTGTCGGACCAAACCTCAATGTCCGATTCAGCCGAGTTCTGATCGACAATGGCAGTGCCATTAACATCATGTATAAGGACACGATGCTGAAGCTGGGGGTGTCCATGAACACCTTATTGCCTACCGAGACGACCTTCCACGGCATCGTGCCCGGAGTCTCTTGCTCACCCATGGGAAAAATCTGGGTTGAGGTGCTGTTTGGAACCCGGGAGAACTGCCGGACCGAGAGCTTGGAGTTCGAGGTCGTGGACCTCGAGAGCCCGTATCACGCGCTGATCGGCAGGCCAGCCTTAGCCAAGTTCATGATCTCAACTCACATGGGCTACCTGAAGATGAAGATGCCGGGACCTAACGGCGTAATCACCATCTCGGGAGACCACAAGCGCTCCATGGAATGTGCCTCGGCGGGGTCATGCTTAGCTGAGTCCCTGGTGATCGCAGAAGAAAAGAAGAGGATCCAGCAGGTGGTGGCAATGGCCAAGACCTCCCAACTCGGAATGCCCGGGATGGTGAACCCGGAGCAGGGTGCGTCATTTCAGCCCCCCAAAGAGACCAAGAAGGTGGATGTGGACCCCAGCAACCCGGAGCGCCAAGTTATCATTGGCAGCAACCTGGACAGCAAATAGGAAGGCGAGCTCGTCGACTTCCTCCGTGAGAATCGGGATGCTTTTGTGTGGTCGAGTGACGATCTGCAAGGTGTCCCGAGGGAGTTGGCTGAGCACTCTCTGTTTGTTAGACCGGATGCGAAGCCGGTGAAGCAACCAACTAGGCGTCTCTCGGATGAAAGAAGAGCCGCCGTCATGGAGCATCTGGCTATACTGCTGGCTGCGGGATTCATAATGGAAGTACTGCACCCGGATTGGATATCGAATCCAGTCTTGGTAGAGAAGAAGAAGGATGATCCCCTCGTGCTTAAGGTGTGGCGCATGTGCATCGACTTCACCAATCTCAACAAAGCATGCCCGAAGGACCCCTTTCCACTGCCCCGGATAGATCAAGTGATAGATTCCACTGCCGGGAGTGAGCTTTTGACATTTTTAGATGCATATTCTGGTTTTCACCAGATACCTTTGAATCCGGATGATCAATTGAAAACTGCTTTTATTACCCCTTATGGGGCTTATTGCTATCGTGTCATGACTTTCGGTTTGAGGAATGCTGGTGCTACATACCAGAGGTGCATGCAGAAATGTTTGCATGACCAGATAGGCCGGAATGCCGAGGTCTATGTCGATGACATAGTCATAAAGACAAAAGAAAAAGCCTCACTAATAGATGATCTAAGGGAAAATTTAAGAACTTAAGAAGATTCCGGATGAAATTAAACCCGGATAAGTGCACATTTGGTGTTCCGGCGGGGAAATTACTCGGTTTCCTCATCTCGAGCCGGGGAATCAAGGTCAACCCGGGTAAAATTCGTGCTATCGAGAGCATGAAATTGCCCGTGCGTCTCAAAGATGTACAGAAGTTCACTGGTTGTCTTGCATCCCTAAGTCGGTTTGTGAGTCGACTTGGGGAGAAGGCCTTGCCCTTGTACCAATTGATGAAGAAAAGCAAAATATTTGTTTGGACCCCGCAGGCTGACGCGGCGTTCAACGATTTGAAGAGGATGCTCTCAATAGCACCCGTGTTGGCATCCCCATTACCCAAGGAACCTATGCTGATGTATATTGCTGCAACCAACCGAGTAGTCAGTGTGGCAATGGTGGTAGAAAGGGAAGAAGGGGGCAAGCTGATACAAAGGCCGGTGTATTACCTCAGTGAGGTGATCTCGGAATCCAAGCAGAACTACCCGCACTAACAGAAAATGGTGTATGGGGTGTACATGGCAGTAACCAAGCTCAAGCACTACTTTCAGGAACACCCGATCACAGTGGTATGCGAAGCTCCTCTGGCCGAGATCATCGGTTGCAAGGACGCTAGCGGCCGGGTAGCCAAATGGGCCATCCAGTTGTCTCCATACGCTCCGACGTATGAGAGACGAGATGCCATCAAGTCGCAGGCGCTGCCGTACTTTTTGGTAGACTGGGCTGAGATGCAGTATGAACCTCCGATGCCGGATTACAATTTCTGGAGGATGCATTTCGATGGCTCAAAGGCTAAGATCGGATTGGGTGCCGGAGTGGTCCTCACTTCCCCGAAACAGGATGTACTGAAGTATGTTCTGCAAATCCATTTTCGGGCATCTAACAATGTCGCGGAATATGAGGCCTTGGTTCATGGACTGAACGTCGCCAAGGAGATCGGCATCCGCCGGATAGAGTGTTTCGGTGACTCCGACCTCGTAGTGCAACAGGTGTCAGGGAATTGGGATGCCCTTGATGCAAACATGGCCTTATACAGGTTTCATGTGCAGAAAATATCCGGATTTTTCGAAGGATGCGAGTTCAAGCACATACCCAGAGGAGAAAACAAGGCAGCGGACGTCTTGTCCAAGCTTGGGTCATCTCGGGATGTCATCCCACCCGGGATAGCTCTGGAGCATTTGAGGAAGCCATCTATTCAACCCTCACCCGAGTCGGATTCTATCTTCATCCCCAAGGAGCCTGGTGCAGATGCCGTACCCATGGAAGTAGATGTCGGGAGCATCACATCGAACCCGGGGACTGTATCACAGTGCTCAGAGAGGCAAAGAAAGATGATGATGGAGGTGATGTCGGCAGAGCCAATGGACATAGACGCTCCCGTGTTCCCGGTTCGACCTGTCCCGGGATGGGCACAGCCCATTATGGCTTACGTCTTGGAAGGAACTCTACCGGAGAATGAAGTGGAAGCCCGGCAGATAATGCGAAGGTCAAAAGCATATACCGTCATCAATCAAGAGTTGTACAATAGGAGTGTCACTGAGGTACTCCAGAGGTGTGTAGAACCGGCAGAAGGACAAGAGATGCTCCTGGAAATACATCAGGGGGAGTGTGGACATCATGCATCATCCCGGGCCCTGGTGGCGAAAGTGTTCCGGCATGGGTTCTACTGGCCCACTGCATTACAGCAAGCAGAAGATATTGTCCGGAAGTGTGGAGGATGCCAGAGGCTTGCTCACCGGATAGATATGCCGGCGTCAGCACTGAAGACAATCCCTATCACTTGGCCATTCGCAGTATGGTGTTTGGATATGGTCGGGCAGTTCAAGCCGGCAAGAGGCAATATGACACATATACTGGTTATGGTGGACAAATTCACCAAGTGGATAGAGGTCAAGCCAATCCGGAAGTGTGATGGACACACCGTTGTGCAATTCCTGAAAGACATCATCTTGAGATACGGATACCCGCACAGTATTATCACGGATAATGGCACCAATTTTGTTGTGGGGGAATTCGCTCGATTTTGTGCTGAGAAGGGAATCCGGCTGGATGTAGCATCAGTTGCACACCCGGAAGCGAACGGGCAAGTCGAAAGAGCAAATGCATTGGTCTTGGCCGGCATCAAAGCTCGGTTGATCGAGCCACTGTTGAGAACTCCAGGATGCTGGATAGAGGAGTTACCAGCGGTTTTGTGGGGTCTCCGGACTACACCGAATATATCTACCGGGTACACGCCATTTTTTATGGTATACGGTGCCGAGGCAGTACTCCCGACCGACATACAATATGATTCCCCAAGAGTGACATTGTTCACCGAGACCGAGGCAAAGGAGGCCCGAGAAGATGATGTAGATTTACTCGAAGAGGCAAGGGAATTGGCACTATCTCGGTCTGCAATTTATCAACAAAATCTCCGTCGTTATCATAGCCGGAAGGTGCACCCGAGGGTGTTCCGAGAAGGGGATCTTGTGCTGAGGCTCATCCAACGCACGGCCGGAATGCATAAATTGTCGCCTCCATGGGAGGGACCTTTTGTGATAAGCAGGGCATTGCACAATGACTCTTATTACCTTGTAGATGCACAGGAGGCTAGGAAAGGTGTAATGGACAAATCCGGTGAGGAAACCAAGCGTCCATGGAATGTAGCTTTACTTCGACCTTTTTACACATAAAGGGCTCAGTGTATGATGTATCTCAGTTTTCAGTATTAATGAAAGTAAGGCACCCCGGGAGGAACCCGGGGACTGCCTGGTTATGTGCCCATTTTATTTTGTTTTGTCAAGTTCATTTGTTATTTTTTACCGGCATCTCGGGAAGGAACCCGGAGACTGCCGGGTAGTTATCTTTTGTATTATTTGTATGCCGGGAAAGTTCCGAGTTCAATTCTCAAAATCAGAGTAATGTATGTCATGTAAAATCATCTTGTGACTCGACTGACGCACGCCGAAATGGTAGTCAAGAGCAAAGAGAGTCAAATATGGGGAACACGAAAATGGTCTCGGGGACTCGGAGAAGGAACTTATCCGGCATACCTGTTTTTTGCTAACCCAATTATTTTTTATGTCGGGAATTCGGTTAGCCAGAACTCGGAGTGTCTTAAGTAATGTATGCCGTATGTGGAGTTTTGTGACTTGACTGTCGAACGCCGAAATGGTAGACAAGAGCAGAAATTACCTAAGTACGGTAAACATGAAAAGCAACTCGGGGACTCGTAATAGAATAAATTGACATAACTTGTTCGGATAGATAACTAGGAACAGAGCTTAAATGTTAAAATAGTGTATGATACATCTTGCACGCGGCATCCCGGGGATTTAACAGTTCTACTCTTAAGATTTTTTCTAAACGGTAGGGGAAGCCGGCTTCTCGGCGGAGACATCAGCAGGAGCAGCAATCCCGGTGGCCGCAGCGGGAGCAGCGATCTCGGGAGCAGCAGCAGGAGCAGCAGCGGCTTCATTTCCGGCGGCGGTACTCGGGGCATCGGGGCGCACCTCGGCCTGGGAGGCCTCGGGTCTCGGCGAAGTTGTAGCATCCCGGGGAACCACGGTCTCGGGCGCAGCACCAGAGGCAGCATCATCTTCTTCCGGGATCTCATCATCCGCGTCGCCGGTCGCGCCGGTTTCTTCGTCATCCTCATAGTCGGATTCGGAATCAGAAGCAATGACGCTGGCGGTGAAGGCGCGAATGCTGGACCACGAGGCGATGCGATGCGCCACCTCTTGTCGCCGCTGGACCTTAGCCGGATCGCTGCACCACGGCGAGATCGTCCGCAGGCGCTGGATCGCGTCCAGGTCGAGACCTTCGTACCAGCTAAGTACTTGGGTCAAGACCTGGTCGGCACCAGCCCGCGCACCGGAGCGCTTCCAGGCGTGGATACGCCTCCCGGCGCAGCGGAGTGCGCTCGCGAGTTCGGCGACCGAGAGCGTCGCGCGGATACTCGGCCACAACGCGCCATGGACGTGGATCGCAGCGCTGAGCAGCTCCGTCCCGATCGACCGGAGAGGCACTATCCGGGCCTTCAGGGCGGTGAGGTGGTCCTCAATATCCCAAGCATCCGAGACAGCACCCTTCCCGGCACGCTTCTCCCGGGCAGCAGCAACGGCAAGAGCAGCAGCCTCGCGGGAGTGCTCGAATTCCCCTTTAAAAAGAAGAGTTGTCAAACGACTAGGGCATAAGAAGAGCAACAACAAAGAAAGAGAGCAAGGAAAACATGGGGGATGTCAGCCCACTTATTGTTAAGGTCCCGGTTCAATAAAGTTAGCTCGGAGAGCCAACTATCGGACCGTGACCGGAGAAGATCCAACCCGGTCTCGGCAAGATGCGCACCCTTCCCTTTGTTTCTTCGTCGCCTCAACGAAGCGCGTCTTCATCTCGGTCGCAGCAGCCTTGGCCTTTTCAAGCTCGCCGTTAAGTCGCGCGATCTCGGCTTGCGCGGTAGAGAGTGCGGCCTTCTGATCTATCGAGATCTTGCGCGCGACATCTCGCTCCTCCCGTAGGCGCCCCTCGCACTTCTTGGACTGACCGAGGTCAGCAAGAACTCGGTTGAAGGTGCTGCAGCGTTTCTTGCTGCACTCCTGAAATCAAAACAAAGAAGGATGAGGTCAATCCGGGAGAAGATGTAAGGAAATCGGGAGATCAGTAGCAAGTAAAGTCTCCCCGGTTGGGAGGATCTCGGGGACTCGGTGTCCGAGTCCTGAGATTTTCTCTAAGATTGGAGCCTAGTGGTCTGCTATTCGGTGGAATCTAGAGCACTAAGCACCAATCTCGGGGACTAGTGGCGATGGAGCAAATTTTGAAACAAGCTAACCGGTTGGGAGGATCTCGGGGACTCGGTGTCCGAGTCCTGAAGTTTTCTCTAAGATTGGAGCCTAGTGGTATGCTATTCGGTGGAATCCAGAGCACTAAGCACCAATCTCGGGGACTAGTGGTGATGGAGCAAATTTTGAAACAGGCTAACCGGTTGGGAGGATCTCGGGGACTCGGTGTCCGAGTCCTAAAGTTTTCTCTAAGATTGGAGCCTAGTGATCTGCTATTCGGTGGAATCTAGAGCACTAAACACCAATCTCGGGGACTAGTGGGGAAGGAACAAATGTTTATTGGAGAAAGAAAGGGAACAAACTTACCTCGGTCACCCGAGTAACATCCAGCGCGGCCACCTGGAGAGCGTGCAGAGCTTGAGCGTTGCGGCTTGGGCCTGCAGCGTGCAAGTCTCCCACGGTCTCGGAGGTGTCGGCGGCAATCCATGCCTGATTGTATTCATCAACAACGTGTATGCCGGAGCCGTCGGGCGCGCGAGTAGCAACAACGTCCCGAGATCCTGAAGGCACAAAGGAGCTTACGGTTGCTCGCAACATCCGCAGGGCGGCAGTAGGGATCTCGGCGGGAGGCGGTGGTAACGGTGAAAACTTACCCGTGCGCAGCGCCAAGTCTTGGGCCGAGGATGTCGGAGCAGCAGTAGGTTTGGCAGAAGTTGTTTTCTGCCCGGCAACCTTGCCGCGCGACTTCGCGGCAGTTTGATCAGCTGGCCGGGAGGAGGCTGCGGGCCGTTTCTCCGGGGCAGTCTTGTTCGCGGCTTGCCGGGAGGGACCGCTGGGCACAAGCTGCCGGGGAGGGCTCAGGATCTCTGCCTCAAGCCCGGGCACCCGGCGCGGACTCTCCAGAAGAAGAATGTCTCCCGAGGTGGTCGTGGCCTGCACCGGGGTCTCATCGATCACCGGGCGTGCATCCGGAATCACAACAGTAGCCGGTGCGGCACCGAAGCAGCAGGCTCGCTTCCTCGAGTAGAAGGGCAAGGTGGAGAAGAGGCAGCCCGAGCCGGGCTGGGAGTCCGAGTTCCGGGAGGAGGAGGAACAACGGGTGACGGGAGGTCGAGTGCGTCCCTGAAAGAAAATATCTCAGTAATAATTTATGGAGAAGGCAAAGTCATGTAGCATAAGGCAAAGGAAATGTACCCGGAATCCACAGTGGGAGGACCCTTCCTCCGGCGTCGAGGAGGCTTCTTGGCCGTTTGTTTGTTCGGCTTGCTCCTCTTGGGGGGGTTGCCGGAGTCATCGGCAGCGTCGGTGTCGGAAGCCGCACGCTTCCGGATCTCGGCACGTTTGGTCACGGCCGTCGGTTTCGGAACCGCTGCTGAAGCCCAATTGAGGGGGAGAGCGTCAATCACATCGAGAATTTGACAGTCAATCTCATCCTCTTCATCCGAAGAAATCGAAATAGCCTCTGAGGTGGAAGGGTTACCCGGGGCGGCAGCTTTGACTAGAGGAATGGCGAGATGGTCCTCGCCGTCGGGATCCTCTCTCGGCATCTTAGCCGGTACCGGGATATTCGGCACGAAATTCCCGTTGGCGTGGATCGCGTCCTCCTCGGCTTGCCGCTCGAATAACTGCGCAAATAAATCACTACATGATAACCATGTCGGTTTCCAGCAGAACCCGGGTGCGAATGCAATTGTGCGAAAGACAGACAGGAGCACCTGTTTCAATGGTTTTTTCCGGGATCCCCCAATGACACCCCAAACATACTCATCCGACATCTTCGTCCGAGCAATAGCTCGAACGCGTCGGACGATCGCGGGACGATCCAGGGGGAAAATACTGGTCCTGGTGGGATCATAGCTCCCATCCATATGGCACATCTTGTGCACTCGGGTTTGTAGAGGGCAGACGCGGCGGATAATGAAACAGCGCAAAAGATCGTCGCCGGTCATCTTGTTGGTCAGCACCGCGAGGACGTCGTGCATACACCTGACCTCCTCGGTGTCGGGGAATCGTTTCCAGAGGTTGAACTTGCGGGGAGGACCAATGGCGAACTCCGGCAAGTTTATGAAATTCGTATTCGAGGATCCCGGAGCATCTCCCGAGCTCTCCCGGTTCTTCACATAGAAGAAGCTGCGCTGCCACTTCCGGCAGGATTCTAGTCCTTTGACTATAGGGAATCCGGAGTCAGCACGGGGGATGATGGTGGCCGCTCCGCAGTCGACCAAGTCTTTTACTTTCTGATCCGGATTGGGGATGACTTGGCGACGAAGGATGAAATACCTGGCCCAGAGATCCAGGAATGGCCATACGCCGAGATATGCTTCCGTGTAGGTGGTAAAGACCGAACGCATCATGATGGCGTTAGCTGGGAGATGATGGGGTTGGAGGCTGTAGGTGTCGAGGAAGTCGCGGAAGAAGGGGCTAGCCGGAAGCCCAAACCCGCGCTCGAAGTGCGTGAGGAATACAACGTATTCCCCGGGTTGGGGTTCCGGTTGAACCTCGTCCTCCGGAAGACGGCTCTCAACTTCTGGCGGAATCCCGTGAGTCCGGTTCAGCCAGTCCAGGTCCGCCTGTTTGGTCTCGGATCCATCCCAGCACCCCCGGATACTTTCTTCACCCATGCCGGAGAAGTCCGCAGATGTATCCGGGCTACTCTGCAGGCGCAGCGGCAGTTAGTCGGAATTAGTCTACCGGGAGCTAAGATGCCGGATCGCAAACTCCTAAACACAACCGAGTTCCTGGCAAATAAGATCTACCGCGTGCTGGTAAATCAAAACTAAAAGGAGGAAAATAGGCTCGGGCTAAACTCAAACGAGGCGTAATGCGGGCAAAAGATCTAAGCCCTACCGCACCGGTGCATCCACGCCGCGCACCCCGGGCGCGCCGCTCGAATCGTACTCGCCGGCGGCAGCGCGGCCGCGCGTGTGTTAGGGCGTAACCGAGCGCAAAGCGTCATTCTAGTAAAGAAGATCATGGGGGCGGAGAGAACAACTCACCGGAGAAGAGGAGGTCGATGACGCGCAAGAGGAACGGCGGCGTTCGGGCTACGGACACAGCTGCGGCGGTGCGCTCGAGACGACGGTGGCGGAGAAGTGAAGGAGAGGAAGAAGAAGATGAGACCGTTCCGGTCCCCTATTTATGGGGGGATTCCGGAGCGGTTTCCAGTTTTCCCGCCCACGATCTCCACGATCGTGGGTGGGATCCATTTTGTGCAGCGCGGCACGTGGCGCTAGCCGGAGCGCCCGATCCGGCCACACCGAGGGCCACACGGCCCCAACGGTTGGGCTTTGGATCGGCTGCGGCTCCCGGCGCGCGAACCCAAGCAACGGCGTGCTCGGGCAGAGGCACTCGAGTGCATTTCTGGTCAGACGGGACGTCGAATGGGACCCAGCTCGAGATCTCGAGTTCAATACGGAGCCAACGGTCAAGATTCACTGAGACTGCAGTATCCGGTTACATGCTTCGTCTTCCGGTTAAAACAATCTCGGTAAGAAGATCTCGGGAAGAACCGATCTCGACAAGTAGTCGAAGGATGGTGTCATATGTTCTCAGAAGATGGTTGTTATTAAAGCTGATCCCGCACATCATCCGAGGTCGCTGTGCAGCACCAGCTTCGGGGACTAGTGTCGGGGGGCTGCCCCCCGGGTAGGGGCAGATCCCGGAATATCTCAGCAGTATGCCAACAGTACTTGACCTTTGGCGAGAGCAAGGGACACCCCCTGGTGTGCTGAAAGGGGCAGCTTGACCCTTGAGCGCCGGAAGAGTGCAAAATGCCACCTGGCAGGCGCAAGGGTCAGCTCTAACAGCTATAAATAGACACCCCGAGCCTTCACAAGGACAGCAAAAGCATAAGCGGATGGTTCCTCTAAGAACTAGCTTCTCGAAGATGTCTTTGCTGGTAGGCCAAGACATCTTAGGGAGGCTAGGCCTAGAGATGCGCATCCACAGACGAGCTCGGACACATCCGGAAAGGATCTCGGATGTCGGGCTCCGAGGAGACTCCCGGAAGGAGGTGTATTCGGTTTTACCGGATAGATGGTCCGGGTAAGTGCTAACCGGAGTATCTATCTCGGTCTTGATCTTATGTAGGAGAGGCTCACGGGGGCAAGCGAGGAGGTAGCCGGCATGAGGGATCCCGGTAGGCCGTCAACGGTCTGTAGCAGGCTTTCCCGCCTGATGCGGGGGGAAGTACCTTTCCGTCTGACACGGAAGCATGGTCACCTCCCGCCTGACACGGAAGCATGGTCACCTCCCGCCTGACACGGGAGCGCGTCAGCCGGTACGACAACGGTACGACAAGACCTGACATGCCTAGCCCGGCAATCCGGAAAAGGCTATCCGGGATGGGCAAAGACATGTCCTGTCTCTGACAGGGAGACAATGATGATCCAGGACGGCGCCTGCTGTCCTTGCCGACATGATGACGAAGGGGCTACGCCGGATAGCGCGGCGACTAGGTCGCATTAGCCGGTGACGACATGCCGGCTAGACCAGTCCGGTGGGGCCGAGCCAGTTTAGGGTTTCCGGCCCTCCTGGCCGAAACCCTATAAAAGGCACCATAACTGCTTCTGTGAGGGGAGGACCAACTTGGGAGCCAAAGCAGTAGTGGCATTTACTCCTAGAGCTTTTACTTCTTCATACCTTGAGTTCATCTAGTTCTTCGTGTTCCTCACTTTGAGAGATCTAAGAGCAAGTTGTAGCCCTTGTACCACAGTTATATAGAGAGGAAAGGCAGGAGTAGGGGTGTTACCTCCTCACGAGGTCCCTGAACCTGGGTATATCGTGTGTGTGTTGTGTGCCTTCGTGCATTTGTTCTTATTTGTTAGATCTCCCCTATATCGTATTGCTGTTGTTTCTAGTTCTTGGGAGATCTCGGTTATACCGGGATCCTCCTCGTGTGGGCTATTTAGCTCGCTATCCCTCCCCGGATCCACCAACGTCTATCGGCCCCACACATTAGCCATCCTATGGCATCTGCCGTGACACCACCACGACAATGATCGACGACTAACTCGTAGGCCTGGACCCCATGATTAATCCCTGTGATATAACGAATGACTTTCATCTATCAAACCCGGACGTCTAGTCTTAAACCCTTTGTCATGGCGATACTTAGCGCGTCCGAGCATCATTCTCAGATATCTCCATACCTAGCATGATCTCCTCACCGACATCGCTATCTTCTACTCGTCTATGATATTATGTCAGCTGGTGACCTAGTCACATGTTTGCAAACTCATTTGACATAATCTCACCGAGTGGGGCCTAGAGTATCTATCCGGCTATGCGGACTGACAAATCCCGTTGTTGACCCTTCGTCTCAACTACTCCTTTCCGATACCCAAAAGTATCACCGTTATTGTCATACTAAATAAGATACGACGTTTGGTGCGATCAAAGTATCTTCCAGGAATAACAATAAGAGTTGGTCTCACGGTTTTAAGGCGTAATGACTATGTCCTATAAATACTGGGTATGTCCATCACATTGTTACTCCTAACGATATGACTTCCATTGGCGACCGGCGCCATGCCCTATGATCGGAAAACCTCGATCATCAATCGCGCAACGAAACTAGTCATAGTAGAGGCTACTAGGGACCTGGTTGTTTATCTACCACACCTGTATTAATGTTTTCGCTTAATACAGTTATAGCATGGTATAAAACATATAATGAACGATTGGGATATTGCCAATAAACTATGTTTATTAAGTGCCTCTAGGGCATATTCCCTTCAGTCTCCCACTTGCACTAGAGTAACACTTAATCTAGTTTACAACTTGGTAAAAGCTCAACACCCATAGCATCTTGGTGCCTGCTCGCCTCGTGGAAGAGGAATACAGTCAATAGATCTCACACATTGAAACCTATATGTGCTTTGCAACACTTCTATGTCACCTATGTCGTTAGACATGTACCCGCTAACTCTTTAGGTAGGGTATACTACAAAGATTAATCCATTTTAGGTTCGACTACATCGAAACACTAAATTGCTGAAACGACAATCCAGACTCAAAAGCCATGCCATCACTCGTATGGTATTGTCTCCATGGATTCAAATGGTTTCCCTATTTGCTAACGTGAGTGTTTACGTTTCTACCATATGACTCTAATGATCACAATAATTCGGTAAGAGATTTATTTACCACACACTATCCGATAGGGTGCAGTTACGACGTCCTAATAGACCATAACACTATGGTGTTCCATGCGACGTAATTTGTGGAACTCTTCTCACAAGTCTTCCAATGATGTGCCAACATTATAACTCAAATCTTCATTCCTCGATATGCATCGCGGGAATTTGATTTTCTTGTTAAGTTTATTTCCTACTTCATTCTGGACTTGTTTGATTGAATCAAAAATTTCCAGGCCAACATTCCCCGAGTGGATATCCATATATCTATTCGAATGTTCATGAAGTCTATGAAATAAAGACTTCCACTACACGTTAAAGTACTTCATTGATTCACATACACCCATATGCACGATTCTCAACAAGCTATACTCAAAACGTTCAGTGAAGTTCACGAAATAAAGGTCTCCACTACCCGTCAATTACTTCATTGAACCACATACATCTCTATGTATGACTATCAATAAGTTACATGCCCGCTTTCCGAAAACGGTGTCACGGTTATTTTGAAAGTGTCAAAAGACAAATCTTAGGACTTCTAGGTCTATCCAGTGTGGAGCTAATGCATATAACATTGACATGACTAAACGGTAGTGCCACACATATGTGGTGTCTTTATTAAGTTTGTATCCTTTGCCATTAATATTATGAATGTGGGAGCTTCTACCATCTAAATTCAAACCGGCATATGATCATTACTTCATAAATATAGGACACCAATTTGTCACTATCATGTATGAACAAGTGTCTCGCTAGAGGAGACATACTTGTAACGATCATACCAACACCCGATCATAAAGAATTTATTCAAATGGTAGATCTAGAGGGAGAGTGTCTATGGCTGTCACAACAACTTGACTGCCATTATCAGCACGCAATGTCGCCTCATACTTTCAAGCTACTCAAGCAGTAAACCTGGTTTTTCACAAAACATGACTAGTTCAAGACTTAGTCACTACTGCGAGCACTTGCTTAGCTAAAACATTCATAACATGTATATCATATATACACCATCATCATTGATGACTTCCGGCGATCTGTTTCATCTTCTTGATACTTCCACCGTAATCAAGAACCATGAAGGTGAACGATTCCCCTTGCATGACATAGTCTATAACAGAGGATTTGCACTTGGCAACGATGTCTGTCATCCAGTGATTGAGATGAGCGAGACGTCTCAATGTTCATTAATCATGAACATATGTCATTAAGTCTGACCGCCACGTGCTCCCTCAACGTGTGTATTCTCTTCCATCTTGGTTGAAAAAAAAATCAGTCAACGTACTGATAAACTTCATCAACCCAACGCTTGGGGTACCCCGATTTTAGCGACCATATCATATGTTCGCGATCTAAAAACTCGTACCCACCGTTGGTTCTCTGTGAAAGAGATCATAGCATACACTGGACTATGATGATATCATCCGCACAAAATCCGATAATCCAAATTATCTTTTGTCAGCGGAATCTCCCGGTTTATCTCCTAGCGGGTATTGTAACACAAAGAGCTAACGGTTTAAACAAGGAGTATTCTCAAGCTAAAGTATAAAATTATGAAGTTTGGACCCAACCTTTTAAGTTTCTCAATCGCAGGAATGCGCCTAATTTGGAAAGATGCTATCACAATGGTTAATATCTATAAAGGTTTGCAAAACAGACTCCGTTCATTATATTCTGAGTTCTCGTATTTTAGAAAATAACTATCCGAACTCCCACTCAAACGAACATCCCTCCTGGTCGTTTAAGCGATTACACGACCCCCATCCATTGCACCACCCCTCATCATCAGAGCCGGCGGCACAACTTCAAGAGTAGACAAATGTCCGCCACACCAATTTTGTGACTCGTGCTCGACCTTTCGGTCTTCCTGTTCCGAGGCCATATTTCTGAATATGCTAGGCTCGCCACCAAAAACCTCCACGCTGACGCTTGTGCAACATGGCTTACACCCACTGTATGCGAACGACGAGATGTCTGACACCCGATCATCACGGCCTGCCTCATAACGTAGAACTTTCTTGGTGGTGCGCGTTGGAGGGAGAACATTAGTGGTATTTTGAAGGGATCATCTTATATAGCTACCGTCGTGTAACTAATGTATACTATACACACAATCACACAATATAAGATGCACACAAAACATCAAATGTAATGCAATGTGATATAGTCCATTGCGCCATGGTCTTCTTGGCGCCCGCAGATTATAAACAATTTAATAAACCTACCTTGACCATATCACATAGCCCCTGCAAAATAAAGTTAGACGCTTCTACTTTATCTTTTGCATATTTTACGTGGCTCGGGGCTTTCGTAAATAGAACCGCTTCATACCTACGAACCTTATGACCACAACAACGATCCAATAATTGCATGTTTAAGCATCCCTTTCGGGCCCTCCACTGAAAATGCAAAGCCAACTAAAGAGAGAGAAACAGGCACCCGCCAGCCACAGATACGGTACAAGCCGTATGTCAGTAGTGGAACCAGTCTCGCGTAAGCGTACGCGTAAAGTCGGTCCGGGCCGCTTCATCAACTCGATGCCGCTGGAATCACAAGTGCACGCTAGAGGGTAGCAAATAACGGGAACGGTGCCCCCGTACAGAACACGGGTTCTAACAGCGTACAGCTATATCTACGATAGATCGGCTCTGATACCACTGAAGGGGATCGTGTGCAGAAAAAAAAAATTCCTACCAACGATATCCTTAAACTAGCCAAGATCTACACTATGCAGATATAGAAGTACGGCGGAGATCGGAATACATACCCTCGTAGACCGAATAGCGGGGATTACGCTCCCGCACAAGCGTTGACGACGAAGACGACGTAGCCGACCTCTAGGTCGCGGAGAACTCGGCGCGACGAAGACGACGAAGATGACCCCGAGGTCGGGTGGAGGAAGTAGGCCTCCGAGTACCGCTAGCGCAGCACCTCGCAGGGCGTCACACACATACGGTGGAGACGACGGCCTCCGAAGCTCCAGTCTAGGACGAGCAGCGGAAGACTTGGACCGGAACACCAGCAGCGCGGCAGCGGGCTATGGTGGAAGAGATCCCCCTCCTCTACTCGGCGCGGCTCCGACAAGGGAACCACGAGATCGAGAGAGAAATTGGGAATTAATTGGTGAATTAAAAGGCCAGGGGTGCCCCTTCTTATATAGGCTCCCAGGGGGAGCCAACCTTGCCAGCCAGGCAATGTGGGACTATCCCACATGCCTGGTTCGGCCAAGGCTGGTGCGCCGGCCCTAGGTGGGCCCCATTTGGCCCACCTAGGCCGGCCAAGCCTCCCCCACAAAATTCCCTTGAGGGTTTTCCCCCCCATGGGCCTTCTTTCGACCAGAAGGCCCATTTAGGGAAATCAGCCTAAATAAATTTGAAAATAAATATATAAAATCATATTTGCATATTAATTACACTAATTAATATCAAACATAATATATATAATTTTTTCTAGCTCCGAAAACTCTTTTGGCGATGCCCGATCTCCATCGGACCCCTCCCGGGACGCTCCCGGTGATCTCTTTCCTTTCCGGTTGTCTTGTCGAAACCCCTTAAGTGTGTTACCCTAGCGGTTCGATATAATAACAGGTACGATCGAGACTCCTCTATGATCGACGACTAACTCGTAGGCCTGGACCCCATGAATTAATCCCTGTGATATAACGAATGACTTTCATCTATCAAACCTGGACGTCTAGTCTTTAACCCTTTGTCATGGCGATACTTAGCGTGTCCGAGCATCATTCTCAGATATCTCCATACCTAGCATGATCTCGTCACCAACATCGCTATCTTCTACTCGTCTATGATATTATGTCAGCTTGTGACCTAGTCACATGTTTGCAAACTCATTTGACATAATCTCACCGAGTGGGCCCTAGAGTATCTATCCGGCTATGCGGACTGACAAATCCCGCTGTTGACCCCTCGTCTCAACTACTCCTTTCCGATACCCAAAAGTATCACCGTTATTGTCATACTAAATAAGATACGACATTTGGTGCGATCAAAGTATCTTCCAGGAATAACAATAAGAGTTGGTCTCACGGTCTTAAGGCGTAATGACTATGTCCTATAAATACTGGGTATGTCCATCACATCGTTACTCCTAACGATATGACTTCCATTGCCGACCGGCGCCATGCCCTATGATCGGAAAATCTCGATCATCAATCGCGCAACGAAACTAGTCATAGTAGAAGCTACTAGGGACCTGGTTGTTTATCTACCACACCTGTATTAATGTTTTCGCTTAATACAGTTATAGCATGGTATAAAACATATAATGAACGATTGGGATATTGCCAATAAACTATGTTTATTAAGTGCCTCTAGGGCATATTCCCTTCAGTCTCCCACTTGCACTAGAGTAACACTTAATCTAGTTTACAACTTGGTAAAAGCTCAACACCCATAGCATCTTGGTGCCTGCTCGCCTCGTGGAAGAGGAATACAGTCAAAGATCTCACACATTGAAACCTATATGTGCTTTGCAACACTTCTATGTCACCCAGTTTGACATCAACCCGTATCTTACGATGACGGTGAAATATATCCCAGTGGATGGAGTCAGACTCGAGCATTCGCGTAGCATGCGCCTTAAAAGTCTAAGAGACCTATTAAGGGGACCACCTACACCCGGAAAACTGCTCAGTCCAATCACACTTGCTACTTCTAAAGTCGCGATATATTTCTATACCTATGTAGATTGTGCGACAGTGCATTCATATGCGACTTCGCAAACTAACCATGTCTATCTTCAAAATAAAGGACATCTCCTATATGAGATTTCTAGTCGTATGGGTCAGTGTAATAACTTGCATCATCGTGACCGCTTTACGGCAAGTTGCCATTCCACTCTTACCCGTTACTAGAAAACCTATCTTCAGTTCTCATACACACTGAAGAATAAACTTAACGTTTGTTCATTGATCCACACAAGGATCACTCTAGAACCTGTTCTTCAACCAAGAACTCGGGTCAAACCAAGTCGAGATTTCAGCCTGATAGACTCTATGTGTGATACATAGAGAATGTCGAACATCATTTTCTATCACTGAAAAATCCAAGATTAACTTAATATTTTACCTAGTCATACAAGCAAGAACCTCTTTCTTCGCTTGTCCTTTTCTGAAACACTTCAGAATCCTGACTTAGGAAATACTCCGACTTAATGTTATTAAGCCCCTTCTGATCTATACAGTTATAAATCGGATGCCTAATACTCCTAACTTCATTTCATAGAAAACTTAATCACTTAAATAATCATTTACACTCTACTAGAGGATCTGTGTCATTCAATATGTCGCTACATACAGAATCACAAATGACACCTAGCTCCCACTCAAATATGCCTTCCGCATATAAGATCAAGGAAAGCTACTTAGCTCCCACTCAAATATGTCTTCCGCATATAAGATCAAGGAAAGCTACTTTGCTCCCACTCACTTCTTTGCAAATGTAGGTTTCTTCAACTATTTTGGACAACTCCAAAATCCGTTGATCACATTATCAAAGTGAAGATTCCAGCTCTGATATGTTTGCTTCTGCCCATGAATGGACAACCGAAGTTTGCACACATGTTTAGCATCCTCAGGATTACAAACCATTCTTAATTACACTATTAAGAACCATGGTTTTCTCATCCATTTATCAATTTCTCATTCGAAATTATAGTGATTGCTAAACGAGCCAGAATAGATTTAGGCTTCGCCACTTGAGACAAACTCTCATGTGGTCTGTCGGAACTGTTTCACGACAAATCGAATCTGCTCAATGTCTACTCTCTTATAAAATTCCATATAATATTAACATCCTAGATGCCATCAAGAAGATCTCCCAATTCAATACCTGGTAATCGTATATGGATTTTATTTCGGATCATAAATGACTCATAGCCATTTCTCGGACTTAGGTCCACCATCTCTTCTTCGTAGTTCGTAGGTCTATCATATTCCATTAATATGACCTTCATAGCAAGATTGTCGTAACACACAGTGTGGAACACAACCTCGTATACCTACACTCTTAGTATGAGCTCAAAACATCATGATTTTGAATGATCAGCTTTTTCAAGCTGTGGAGCCTGACACCGAACACACTTTCGGTTGCGCCACTCTGATGTCTGGAGAGGAAGTTCACCAACTTCGTCTTGCTCTACTTTCTTTCTCACTTATACCCTCGGACAAGAAACTATTTCTTTCGCAAGATATATCCCAGCAAAAGTTTTTGCCTATGTCGTTAGACATGTACCCGCTAACTCTTTAGGTAGGGTATACTACAAAGATTAATCCATTTTAGGTTCGACTACATCGAAACACTAAATTGCTGAAACGACAATCCAGACTCAAAAGCCATGCCATCACTCGTATGGTATTGTCTCCATGGATTCAAATGGTTTCCCTATTTGCTAACGTGAGTGTTTACGTTTCTACCATATGACTCTAATGATCACAATAATTCGGTAAGAGATTTATTTACCACACACTATCCGATAGGGTGCAATTACGACGTCCTAACAGACCATAACACTATGGTGTTCCATGCGACGTAATTTGTGGAACTCTTCTCACAAGTCTTCCAATGATGTGCCAACATTATAACTCAAATCTTCATTCCTCGATATGCATCACGGGAATTTGATTTTCTTGTTAAGTTTATTTCCTACTTCATTCTAGACTTGTTTGATTGAATCAAAAATTTCCAGGCCAACATTCCCCGAGTGGATATCCATATATCTATTCGAATGTTCATGAAGTCTATGAAATAAAGACTTCCACTACACGTTAAAGTACTTCATTGATTCACATACACCCATATGCACGATTTTCAACAAGCTATACTCAAAACGTTCAGTGAAGTTCACGAAATAAAGGTCTCCACTACCCGTCAATTACTTCATTGAACCACATACATCTCTATGTATGACTATCAATAAGTTACATGCCCGCTTTCCGAAAACGGTGTCACAGTTATTTTGCAAGTGTCAAAAGATCAAATCTTAGGACTTGTAGGTCTATCCAGTGTGGAGCTAATGCATATAACATTGACATGACTAAACGGTAGTGCCACACATATGTGGTGTCTTTATTAAGTTTGTATCCTTTGGCATTAATATTATGAATGTGGGAGGTTATACCATCTAAATTCAAACCGGCATATGATCATTACTTCATAAATATAGGACACCAATTTGTCACTATCATGAATGAACAAGTGTCTCGCTAGAGGAGACACACTTGTAACGATCATACCGACACCCGATCATAAAGAATTTATTCAAATGGTAGATCTAGAGGGAGAGTGTCTATGGCCGTCACAACAACTTGACTGCCATTATCAACACGCAATGTCGCCTCATCCTTTCAAGCTACTCAAGCAGTAAACCTGGTTTTTCACAAAACATGACTAGTTCAAGACTTAGTCACTACTGCGAGCACTTGCTTAGCTAAAACATTCATAACATGTATATCATATATACACCATCATCATTGATGACTTCCGGCGATCTGTTTCATCTTCTTGATACTTCCACCGTAATCAAGAACCATGAAGGTGAACGATTCCCCTTGCATGACATAGTCTATAACAGAGGATTTGCACTTGGCAACGATGTCTGTCATCCAGTGATTGAGCTGAGCGAGACGTCTCAATATTCATTAATCATGAACATATGTCATTAAGTATGACCGCCACGTGCTCCCTCAATGTGTTTATTCTCTTCCATCTTGGTTGAAAAGAAAATCAGTCAACGTACTGATAAACTTCATCAACCCAACGCTTGGGGTACCCCGATTTTAGCGACCATATCATATGTTCGCGACCTAAAAAATCGTACCCACCGTTGGTTCTCTATGGCAGAGATCATAGCATACACTGGACTATGATGATATCATCCGCACAAAATCCGATAATCCAAATTATCTTTTGTCAGCGGAATCTCCGGGTTTATCTCCTAGCGGGTATTGTAACACAAAGAGCTAACGGTTTAAACAAGGAGTATCCTCAAGCTAAAGTATAAAACTATGAAGTTTGGACCCAACCTTTTAAGTTTCTCAATCGCAGGAATGCGCCTAATTTGAAAATATGCTATCACAATGGTTAATATCTATAAAGGTTTGCAAAACAGACTATGTTCATTATATTCCGAGTTCTCGTATTTTAGAAAATAACTATCCGAACTCCCACTCAAACGAACATCCCTCCTGGTCGTTTAAGCGATTACACGACCCCCATCCATTGCACCACCCCTCATCATCAGAGCCGGCGGCACAACTTCAAGAGTAGACAAATGTCCGCCACACCAATTTTGTGACTCGTGCTCGACCTTTCGGTCTTCCTGTTCCGAGGCCATATTTCTGAATATGCTAGGCTCGCCACCAAAAATCTCCACGCTGACGCTTGTGCAACATGGCTTACATCCACTGTATGCGAACGACGAGATGTCTGACACCCGATCATCACGGCCTGCCTCATAACGTAGAACTTTCTTGGTGGTGCGCGTTGGAGGGAGAACATTAGTGGTATTTTGAAGGGATCATCTTATATAGCTACCGTCGTGTAACTAATGTATACTATACACACAATCACACAATATAAGATGCACACAAAACATCAAATGTAATGCAATGTGATATAGTCCATTGCGCCATGGTCTTCTTGGCGCCCGCAGATTATAAACAATTTAATAAACCTACCTTGACCATATCACATAGCCCCTGCAAAATAAAGTTAGACGCTTCTACTTTATCTTTTGCATATTTTACGTGGCTCGGGGCTTTCGTAAATAGAACCGCTTCATACCTACGAACCTTATGACCACAACAACGATCCAATAATTGCATGTTTAAGCATCCCTTTCGGGCCCTCCACTGAAAATGCAAAGCCAACTAAAGAGAGAGACACACTTTGTCACTATCATGTATGAACAAGTGTCTCGCTAGAGGAGACACACTTGTAACGATCATACCAACACCCGATCATAAAGAATTTATTCAAATGGTAGATCTAGAGGGAGAGTGTCTATGGCCGTCACAACAACTTGACTGCCATTATTGTAACATCCCAACATTTTATAATGTTCAAAAATCGCTAAAATTTAAAACTTTTCTTTTTATTAAAATAAAATATTAAATGCATAAGGAAACCAACTATGAAAGACTTCAAACTTATTGAAAGAGTTTAATATTTCAAATGTCACAGTTTAAACATTTTATTATCCACTGTATTTCAAAAACCTTGAAATGCAATTTGACAAATATTTTACAACCTACAATCAATTTTATTTTAAGTAAATAGTTCACTTATAAGTAATTGATTTCAACCACTTAGCCATATCTATTCTTAAATTCATAAATTATTTAAAAATGGTGTTAGTTGCCAAAGGGTCTACATTCTCTCAACTAAGTTCAAAACATGGTGTTAAAATTTCAATTCTGTAAATTATAACTATAAACTTCATAGATTTAAATTAATGAATTATCCAAATAAACATTTCATTTGCTTAAATGAATTTCATTTATTTTCAAAGCATGAAATGATTAATATATTCTATATAAGGAAATGAATTAAATCTAAAATCTTTTCCAAAGTTGATATGAAGTTTTTCAAATGATTAAGCATAATATAAAACATAATGGTGTACAAAACATTTAGAATTAAAAATGGAATTCATTATATTTCCCATTTCCTTCAAATTAGTTATATTTTGTTCTTTAATATCATGCCAAAATAAAGAAGAATGATTTCAGCAAAACAAGTTTAAATAACTTAAATCCAAACATAATTGAATATGGGTATTTCGTATAAGTTATTTAGCCAAAATTAAAATCAATTAAACCCTGGTTTTAAATCAAACATAAAGTGTCAATTTTACATTTAATCAATATTTCGAAATTATTATTTTTGAAAAGTGTTCAAAACACTCCCACAATTGGTTTAACAGAAAGATAAAAATTTTACAAATTTTTAGAAATTTGTTTGACCTCATTTGGACATTCAAATCAAAAGTTATGAATTAAATAAAAGAAATCAGAAAATGAAAAAGAAAATTCCGGATGACGTCATCGCTGACGTCACCCCGTCTTCAACCTTCGACCGGAAATCACGCCGACGATCTCCTTCCAAAATCGAGCGAGATTGTCGCGGATTTGTTTTCCCCCTTCGGCCTATATAAACCCCGCGCTCTCCTCTTCCTTTTGCCCCAAACCCTAGCCCCTAAGACGCCGCCAGGCCGCCGGAAAAAGCTCGCCGGAGCTCCATTGCTACCGCCGCCATTTTTTCTTTGTTCCCCGGCGAGGTGAGCCTTCCCCGATGCCCCTGACCCTCTCCTCTTCCATGCCGTCCTCGTGCGCATCTCCTAAGTCACGCGTTCGGTTGTTTCCTGCAGTGATTCGAGTGCATCGTGCACGACCGGACCTCACCGGAGCCGCCGCCGCACTCGTCCTCGCCTCTCCGCTGCCCGAGGACGCCCGAGACAACCTCACCGTCACCATCCACCTCGCCAGGCCGCGCCGCGTCCGCCCATCGCCTCCCCGAGCCCGGGAACCAACGGGAGCGTGGACCCCTTCCTCGACCGACGCCGGCACCGCCACCATCGCCACCTCCAGCGAGTTCCCCGCCGCCACTTTCTGGTCAACCACTATAAGCCCTTGGATCTAAATCGTGTGGCCGAGATTAGATCTTTTTAAAATCGAATCGGTATCTGTTCTGATCCGTTGGATCTGGATCTGACGAACCAGATCGCTCCACTTAACCACGTCAGCGTTGACGTGGCAACACAGTCAGCAGCCTAGTCAGCGCACACGTGGACATGAATTTCTTTTAATTAGTTTAAATGGCACTTTTGCAGAAACACCTCTGTCACTTGGAATTGTCATAACTTTTTACTCACATATCCAAATTTAAATATTTTTATATATTTGGAAAGCCCTTGACATCTAGATTATTTTGGATCTGCCAAAATTCAAATTTGACTTAGTCTAAAATATTCAAATTTCAAATGGAAGATTTGAGTATATTTGTCATAACTGTAAATCTATAAATCCAAAAATTGCAAATAAAATTGTTTTAACAACTTTGGAATATACACAAATGGATGCCTCTGTTATAAATTAATTTTGAATATTATTTTAAATGATTTCATAGTTGTGTGTTTAATTTGAATAGTTTGACTATTTTTGAAATAACTTTTAATAGAAACATTATTTTTGATTAGATCCAATTGCAATAGATTTAATTAAATGCTCTCTGTCTATTAACACTAATTATAAAATTTTGTTATAAAAATTTAATCATAAGAAACTTTAATCTTATAATTATCCCTTTTATTATATTTTCCAAAAATAGAAATTAACTAAAATTGCATTTATAAATTCATGCATATTTATAAAGAAATCACAAAAGTCATTTTGATGCTTCCTAGTGAATAAAAATTGCATTTCATGCATAAAATATTTTATTATATAATTATATTCCCCATAGGAAAACCTCTTCATTAGTTTTCTCTAAGTTAGAAATAATTTCAACTTAGCATTTTGTGAAGTGCTACACTTAGACACTTAGTAAGTTTCAAGATGGAGCTAGAAGGCCATTGAAGGACTTAGCCAAAACAAGACTTCAGAAGTATCTTCAAGGAGAAGAAGCACTTAGAAGAAAATCTAGAAGAAGTTCATGAAGGACTTAGAAGAAAACGGACTCTGGAAGCATCCAAAGATGTCAAGCACTTGGAAGAAAAGTGAGAAGAAGTTCAAGAAGGCCAACCCCCTTTATTCTCTAAGTCTTCTCTCTGTCTTTTCTTCTCCTCTGAGACTTCATGAAGACTAAGTAAATCCAAGACCAGCCTCGAGGATACAAGAATCATCAAGTCTGAAGATTCATCAAGACTACCAAGAGCTCAATCAAGACATCATCCAGAAGAAAGTTACAAGTCTGGAGATGAAGCCTGGAGGACAACTACATCTTTCTTTCTATCTTTTCCCTCTTTCCTAATCTTGTCTTTTAGACTTAAACAAAGTTTGATCATGATGTTATCATCTTTGAAGTTTGTTGGATCCTAACGGCATAGTGAGATGAAGCGGCCTGGAGACAAACCTTACATGTCCACGTACATGAGACCTGTCCCACAACTTAAGTGGCTGGCTGGGTGTCTGTCTCTCTCACTATAGTGAATATCCAATTTACAAAGAGTTGGTAATAATTGTTGATCATCTTGAACAAATGACTTAGTATTTACTCTAAATATTTCTACACATCAAGACTAAGCCATTAGAGGGCTTATTCAAGATGATATAAAACAAAATAATTTATTCAACTTATGACCTTGGCCCTTAGTCCTTTTGGACCAACCTATTTGCCTCGAATTAACTTAAAAGATTTTCATGGCATGAAAAAGCATTTCTAGCCCTTAGGAATATTTTGCACATCGTGCACAAACATATTTTCCTTAGAAAGTTTTATAAAACTTATTTATTCATCTAGTATGTGTTTGTATGCATTGTGGAGTTGTGCTTGTTGTTGATTGTTGTATTGTTGCATGTCTATACTGTTAGATTAAACGGAGAGTCCCGAGTATCGTTGAAAAGAGTTGTGATCAACGACAACATTCAAAGGCAAGTGGCACACCTCATAAACTTCCTATTATTTCTATATGCATTACTTAGTGTATTTTTATATGCATGTGTAGGATAGTATTGCTATGCTAAACCTGTGTAGAATACCTTATTCCTGTGTCTAGGTTCCTATGCAATACTTAGTAGAATTATTGATGCTATGCAAATGTTGTTTTGTAAAAATCTAAATTCTACTAAGTTAAGAATGAAACACCTGGGTGGTAAGTGGTTGTATGGTTTATGTTGAGTGGCTACTCAGGTCCATGTCTATGGTTCCTGGAGTATGTACACTTGTGAATGGCCACCCAGGAACATAGGAATCTGAAGAACTCCGAGTGACGATTGCTTCCAGTGCAGCCATTTCCATATGGGCTCTGGCTTGATCAATTATGTTGCGTGGACTCTCTCCGGCTTGACAAGCAGATGTAGGGGGATGTTAGGTGGAACGGGTCAAGCCAGAGTGGGAGGGAAAATGCTCCTGAAAGATCTCGTCTCATTCTTCTCCTTTCCTTATCACAAATGGTGTGTAAAGGATAATTTGGGTTGAATGGGTACAATGGTGAACGTGCACATCCTCTGGAGAGTGTAAAACTAAGTACTTAGCCGTGTCCCCGGTACGGACAATTTGAGCAGCTGATCACGAACGTCAACAGAGGATTCCATCATTCCAACTTCAGAAATAAAACTTGATGGGTGAACAAGGGAAGACGAGATTTATGGTTTTCATGCCATACTCGTCTTGATTTCAAGAAAAGTGTTTTCAAAAGAGTAGGAAAAATTGGCTTTATGCAAATTAGCCTTGAACTCCACCAGCCAAATATGCATATAGGCTTTAGAGTTATTCCATTAAGTGTCCACCATAGTGTCACTTGCCAGACTCCATTTTTAATGGAATCTGACCCACGTTGTTGCAATATTTTTCTTATTGCAGATTGATCAGTTGACGAGTGAGGTTTCGTTTACAGGTTTCGAGTCTACAACCAACATGTTTTCGCCTGTGGCAGCATGAAAGTGATAGAGACTCACTGCTATTTTATTTCCGTTGTGTACTATTTCAAAGCTAGCTTTATGCTATGCAACTTGTAATGAATATTTTGTAATTCTGGATCATCGATGTAATAAAATCGACGCTTTGTTGTGATATTACATCGTAAACTGTGTGTGCAAATGAATCGATCCAGGGATTTGCACTATACACAGGTATCTGCCTTATTTTTAAGTGCATGTACGCTATAATTATCAACACGCAATGTCGCCTCATCCTTTCAAGCTACTCAAGCAGTAAACCTGGTTTTTCACAAAACATGACTAGTTCAAGACTTAGTCACTACTGCGAGCACTTGCTTAGCTAAAACATTCATAACATGTATATCATATATACACCATCATCATTGATGACTTCCGGCGATCTGTTTCATCTTCTTGATACTTCCACCGTAATCAAGAACCATGAAGGTGAACGATTCCCCTTGCATGACATAGTCTATAACAGAGGATTTGCACTTGGCAACGATGTCTGTCATCCAGTGATTGAGCTGAGCGAGACGTCTCAATGTTCATTAATCATTAACTGATGTGACCTGGGGCTGAAGCTGGTGATCAAGGAGTTGATGGCCATTTGGTGTTCACGTCCTCAAGTTATCATAGTTATCATTAATAGTTTTTGATAAGATCTTTTATAATAGTGAGCGAGTGTGTGTGTCTTGATTGTTGCAAGACAAAGTTATTCATGTAATAAGACAAGTTCAGTTGTTTTATGTTATGGAACAAGTCAGTTGTTTTATATTATGAATAAAGATTCCACATCTCAGTTACATTGATTGTATGATAAGTATTCATAATTGTAGAAATGATAAAATAGCGTGTCCTATGAATAAGAGTTCTATTACTAGAACAAACACCGTCGAGTTTAGTCATGAAAGCAATGAAAGAAGTAATGGATGTTTTTGGTCCATTTAAGTATTTCGAGTGCCGAGTTGATTAAGCTTGAAATCAAGTATTGAAGTTGCAATACCAGAGAAAATTAATTGAGTGTCATTTTAATGATTAATTAATGGTGTTTATTGCTTGATCCGAATTCTCCTATGATTTTGGTAAATAGGAGTATTTGCCCAACAAATCATAAGTCTGAAATTAATTTGATAAGAGATCAAATGGAGTTTTTCAGAGGAAAGAATGGTGAATGTTATATTCACAAGATTCGATCAAAGGACAATATTTTTGAATTACGGTTTCAACACAAAAAGACTTCTGGAAATTTGTTTCACAAAATTATAATGTCATATATGGTGATATGTGGGGAATTATAATCATGCTCTATTTTAAATAAAGTGTGGTCTGTCAGAATCAGTCTTAGAATCTCCTAATATGTTCGAAACATTATAGTCGATGTCCACTTTAGAAAATAGATATTTTTCTCAACGAGAATTCGTAGGATCGACAGTAGTGTCGACATGTATATGATTATGCGATAATTTGGAATATACATGAGTGGTTCTTTGTAGATTGCTCGCATTGGATGAGAGTGTATTCCAAAACCAAGTATAAACAAAGCTCAGTTTGTTGTCTATACAATTCCGAGGAAAGGATGATTTTTCGAATTATGGTTCATGGATTGGAATTAGAAGCTTGAAATAAGGTGTCTGACCTATGTTGGAAGGTGTTCCAAAGAGTATATTTATGCTAATGAAAATTTGGTGATTAAGAGTGAGGGAGACTAGAAAATTGTTTTCTGCTTGCAATCCTCTTTATAAAGATCATAAAATTTTCATGAAAAAGGGCTTCTAAATAAGGTGTTGTTATATTTAATGTTGCTGTCAGGTCACAACACAGTATTAAATGTTTCAGATCTTGTTAACAGATCAAGATGCACTTTATGAATACAAAGAAGGTTGAGAAAATATCAGAATACGAACAAAGGTTTTTTTGAGCCTGGAAATCCAAGTTACATTTGAAAGGATTAAGAGAGCAATTGTTGCTGCAATTCTTATTAGAGGAATAAGATTGTTTAATCTTCATATAAAGTGTTATATGAGAAATGTGACTATAAGAAAGACGCGGTAGCATGTCTTGTCAAGAAATGTGTCTTGGACAAGATCAAATTTGTTGACTACATTTGTGTAGACATGCTTGAAGTCTGAGGGATTTGTATTAATGTAATACTGTAGTTTGTATTAAACTCGAATTGATGATAGATCAATGATTTTGGTTTGACCAAAATGTCGATTTAAGTGGGAGTCAATGTTAGTTTAATCAGGTGGAATATGTAAAGAACATATTATTGAGTGGGATCTTAGGAACTCAAATATGTGGATAGCATGTTTTTGAGTGGGAGCTCGTGTTCTCAAATATGTGGAAACATGTTTTGAGTGGGAGTCGAATTCATCTTGTGTAGTTAACACATTGTGAAACTGTACCAATAGAAAAGGATGAAGTTGTGGAACTATTTGAAAGTTAGTGTCTATTTTGAAATAGATAATGAATTTTAAATAGCTAGTCGAGTTGTTTTGGATTATATTTGAGGAGTCAGAATAGAATCAAAAGGATGGTCCTTTGAAATCCAATTGATCATTAAGAGTAATGATGCAGGAAAGTAATGGTTGTATGACATGTGGGTCTATTATGTAATATTAGACATCATACAGAAACCATATTATCTGCTCGATGAAATATAACCGATGTTCTTGGAAGAAGAGCAGTTATAAAAGTAAATTTAGAATTTACTGGAAGTAGAGGTGTGTTAGTTGTTGGATTGACATTAGAGTGTCAAGTTTTCTACATTGGTGTGAAAGTATGTAGATATCGCGAGTTTGTAATTGTTACAAGGGGCTCTCTATGGCTGAGTGTGTTTTTCAGGGCAGTTATCTGGTTAGTATAATCAGAGTAAGCGCTGGGAAACAAAAGTCTCACTTAGTTACGGTATTTACATATATGTTGTTGGACAACATGGTGATATCAAGCAAGTTGATATCAGTGAATCGCAAAAGCATGTACAATCATGGATTGTGCAGTAACACTCTTCCACAAGCAAGCATTATCAAATTATTCTTATTTGATAAGGGATTCTGATAAAGTAAAATGCAGCTAGTTTATTTGTACTCTAGTGCAAGTGGGAGACTGAAGGAGATATGCCCTAGAGGCAAATAAATAAGTAGTATTTATTGCATTATCTCATAAGTTTATAATAGGTTTGTGTATTATGCTATAACTGTATTAATCGGAATTATTGATACACGTGTGATACATAGACAACCAGGTCCCTAGCAAGCCTCTATATGAGCTAGTCCATTGGGCAACAGTTGATCGAGATTCCCGATCAAGGACAATGACGTCGGTTGACAATGGGGTCATCTTGTTAGTTGAATAAGATGATGGACATACGCAAAGTATTGCAATAAGATCGTATTACGATGTTTGTCATTTGCAATAGATAAGATTATGATAGCTTATTCCTTAGACCGTGAGACCGTACTTATTGATGCTTCGTAGGGGTGCTTTGAGAGCATCAAACGTTGTGTCTTATATAGCATGACAATAACGGTGTCCATCTTGGGTACTACGAAAGAGCATCGAGACGTAAGGATCAAGAGCGGGATTTGTCCATTCTTGTAATGGAAAGATACTCTGGGCCCACTCGGTGATATTGCATCTATATAGCTGCGCAGCTTATGACTAGGTCATGGAGATGTAATATCGCAGACGAGTTAATAACCTTCGTCGGTAACGAGATACAACAAAGACATCGGTGTGTCTACGATCATATCTCGGACAAGGTAGTATCGCAGAGACAAAGGGAATGAATGTCATATTTATGGTTCAACGACGATATTCGTAGAATGCACAGGGGCCGTCATATACATCCAGGTATCCCTAACGGTCATTGGTGAGCGGAGTGTCTCGACCATGTCTGGAGTGTTCTCGAACCGTAGCGTAACAAACTTAAGGTCTTAGCGACACCAGGAGATAGGTTCTGGAATATTATAGGAATTTGTTGGAGAGAGAGAAATGATCCGGAAAGAGTTCCGGTGGTCCGGAAGGAGTTCCGGGGAGGTCTGGAATGGTTCCAGGGATGTCCGAAAGTTGTTCGGGTGATTCCGAAATTGTTTCGGAGTCATGGGATATTGAATTATATATAAATATATTAATTATGAATTAATGGGATTTTTATATTAATTTAATATTAATTAAATAAAGGGAAAAGGGGGCTCCCACCTACATGGGCCCTAAGAGGGCCCAAGAAGGGGGAGCCGCACCACCTAAGGAAGGGGAGGCTTGGGCCTCCTAGTCCGAGTTGGACTAGGAGTGGGACAAGCCCAAGGGGGGTTCGGCAGAACCCCCCTCCCCTCTCCTCCTTTAGTCCCACATGGGGGAGCCAGGGGGTTTGCACACCCCCTTCCCCTTAATATAGCAAGGCATATTAATTGGATTAATTCATTGGTAAATACAATTAATTGTATTGCAGGCCGGCTGAACTGTTTCTCCGCCCGTTTTGCCCCCTCTCTCCACCTAAGCTATACCGCCGGGCACCGTTGCCCTGCGGGGTTCCAGATAAGATCTACCCCTGCGATTTCAGCTGGATCTGAATGGCCGGGGGTTGTCGCTAAGCTCCGTATGTTTGTGAGTGCTCGGAGGTAACTCTTTTGAGGAGCCTGGGCGACATCGTCTCCCCCCCTTGCAGCCGCCGCGCCGCCTCCCCCTCTGCCGCCGGCGCACCACCCCTGGTGCCGGCGCCCCGCCTTCTTCCGCCCGACGCCCGTCGACGCAGATCATCGTCGACACCCCGGCGTCATCGTCTTCGTCATCGCGGCAAGTTCTCCGCGACCTCGAGGTCGGCTACGTACGACTTCATCGTCAACGCTTGTGCGGGAGCGTAATTCCCGCTATCGGTCTACATGGAGGTAATGTAACCTGTTCCGCCACCGTTATCACATGTACTAGATAGATAGATCCTGGCTAGTTAGGGTTTCGTACGCTAGAAAAATTATTGTTTTCTGCACCGTAACCCCTTCAAGTGTTTCTTTCCTTCTCCTTGCAAGTTAGTCATGAATTTATCAAAAGCAATAATTTCCTCCTTGACTTCTAGGCTCATACCATCATCAATGTCATGGGATATGGAGGTGGGGGACAATTTTACCTCAGATGTCTTTGCCATAAGACATCTTGAATTCTTGATGATGGGGCTCTCGTTTGGTGAGGAGAAGAGTGACGGAGGTGTGGAAGAAATGGCTAGTGCGGCCACTTGCGTTGGAGTATCCTCCTTGTCACTATCTTCATCATCGGTGGGATATTGCTCTTGAGTTACCAAGACAATCTTTTGGTTCTTCTTGAAGTAGGGCTTCTTCATGGGCATGGGCCCCTTGCCCTTCGTCTTGGCCACGAGCCTCCCACCATGATCCTCTCTTCTCTCCCACGGGCAATCTGCAACAAAGTGGCTTTTGTCATCACAATTATAGCAAAGCCTCACCTTGTTGAATGGCTTTCCTCCATTGGAGGGAAACTTCTTGTCAATCCTCGCTTTGGCCCTTCCGGGGTTCTTCCAAAACGTTCTTGCCGCAAGACCCATGTGTTGAGTAAGAGTACTTGAGAGGGTCTCACTAGATAGCTCGACTTGATCATCATACTCCTCTTCATACTCTTCTTCAACGGTGGCCTTCAAGGCAATTGAGGCATGCTTGTGCATCCCTATGGCTCTAGCTCTTGCATCTTGTGCAATCTTGGAGGCCACCTTGTATGTGGTCATCTCTTGCATGACTTCATTGGATGTCATCTTTGCGAAGTCATGTCTCCCTTGGAGTGTCTTCAAATCCGTTTCCTCAAAGGGCAAGAGAGCGGTCACAAACTTCCTCTTGATCCAAGCATCATCAATGTAGACCGCCCCGAGGTTCTTGAAGGAGTTGGCAACCAACACCAACCTCCGGTACATGTCCTCGTGGCTTTCTCCATCCAACTTGTAGAACCCTTCCATCTCATTGCATAAGACATCATACCGGTTCTTCTTCATGCTCTCAATCCCGACGAAGATGTCGGAAAGAGCATTCCAAACTTCTTTGGCGGTGGATAATTGTTGAATGAGCGCCATGTCCTTCTCTCCAACGGCCATTTGGAGTTGATGAAGAGCGGTGGCGTTGAGTTGGCTATCAACCACCTCTCTTCTTGTCAAGTTGGTTGGATCATGGGGCTTGTATCCTTCTTCAATGATGCGCCATAGCTCAATGGAGGCACTACATAGATGAGACTTCATTAGAAATTTCCATTGAGAGAAATGAGTAGGTTTAAGCTTAGGAGGATCATTTCTAAAGTTTACATGAGGGTGAGGGATAGGAGGGTTAGGAGAGTAATTATGGTTGACATTATGAAATTCCTCTCCTTTGGGGGTGTTAGAGGAGCTAGGTGATTCATCCTTTTCCGCCTTCCCGAGGAAAACACTTGGAGTAACATCTTTAGACCCATCCGAAGATGACTCCTTAGAGTTCTCAGCATGCTCCTTAGGAGGAGGAGAGGGAGAAGTAGCCTCGGGCTCCTTAGACTTCAAGAGTGCCATGCGCATCTCATTCATCTTGAGGAGTTGGGCCTCCAAGGACGATCTCATATCAATAAGATCGGCCATGGTTGCCACTTTGGCTAACGCCTCCTTCTCCGCCTCTAATTTCTCACGGGCGGCCCTCTCGGCATCGGATTCCGTCATCGTTGCACTTAGGCGGTTAAGCCCTTAAAAGTGAACAAGGCTCTGATACCAATTGAACGGGAATCCGACACCTAGAGGGGGGGGGGTGAATAGGTGTTATTAAAAAATTTAGGTCTTTTCAAATTTAGGCTCAACACAAAGGTAAATTCTCTAGATATGCAACTACGGTGAATTTACCTAAATGACAATCTAAGCAATAACAAGATAAACAAGCTAACAAGACAAGCAAGTAAGGGAGCAAAGATAAGGGGAACCGAGTGAAGCACGCGGAGACGAAGATGTAATCCCGAGTTCCACCCAAGGGTGTACGTCTCGTTTGGAGAGTTGTGCGCTACCACAACAGGTTAGCCGCAACGCCACAAAGGCTCACCTTCTTCTCCGATGAACTCAACCACAAAGGTTGCGAGTCCACCTTCCACTATTGATCCCCTTTTAGGGAGGAGATCAAATCCCTTACAAACGCTTGAGGCACGCACCCACAACTTAATTGGGGGCTCTCAAGATGACCACAAAAGGTCAAGGCAACACCAAGATTACAACAATGGTGAACTAGGTTTTCCCACCGGAAACCCTAGCCACGAAATCCCCAAGTGAATGGGGAGGAAATGCAAATCCCTTCGGTGAAGATGTAGATCCGGGCCTTCTCCTCCAATCCTCCAAAGATCAACGAATTTGGGTGGAGGGATTGGGAGATCTTGTTGATTTGAGCTTTCAAGAATAGTAGGAGAGAGAAAATCTGAGAGCTAGCTGTTCTTGAGTGAGTGAGGGGGTATTTATATCCCCTCTCAAAATCTGGCCGTTGGCTGCCTCGAGGACCCGGAAATTCCGGTATAAGTGACACCAGGAAATTCCGGGCCACTCGGAATATCCGAGTCTGTGAAATATCCGAGTTGAATTTCCGATTGAGATCAGAACGTCTTTGACATCTTGACTTAGCCAAATTTCTGAGGGTGACTCGGAAATTCCGAGTCAGTGAAATTTCCGAGCTGAATTTCCGGTTGAAGTCAGAACCTCTTTGACATCTTGACTTAGCCAAATTTCTGAGGGTGACTCGGAAATTCCGAGTCAGTGAAATTTCCGAGCTGAATTTCCGGTTGAAGTCAGAACCACTTTGACTTCTTGACTTAGCCAAATTTCTGAGGGTGACTCGGAAATTTCGAGTCAGTGAAATTTCCGAGTTGAATTTCCGGTTGAAGTTAGAACCACTTTGACTTCTTGACTTAGTCAAATTTCTGAGGGTATGGGAGACCCGGAATTTCCGATCCTGGAAATTTCTGGTTCCAATAATCCGATTCTGGGAAGAATTCCAGAAACTCTTTTTCTCTACATTTTGGCTTTGGGATATGTGATATGCAACTCACACAAACTGAAATACTTAGCAATAGGATTAGTACATCATTGGTATTGTTAACTAACACTCAAAACACTAGGGATTAAGAAATGTTCTTTCAGAAGGGTCCGATGAAGATCGGACAACGACGAAATAGTTTTCGGAGCTGGAATAAATTATACTCCCTCTGTTCCTAAATGTAAGAGCTATAGTTTTCTGCACGGATATTAAGACATGAGTATTTGACATACTATGGACTCATTTGTTTTAGACAAAATTCAGAAGAGAGGACTCCCTAATAGATAACAAATGAAAACAATCCATAAAATCACTCTGTTCGAGAATGAAACTAGCTTTTTTATCGGTAAATTCATCCAAAAATCGTTGTAAACCATATATTTTGGAATTTTTTCCAAAAAACTATAGCTCTTACATTATGGAATGGAGGGAGTATATATTATGTTTGATATTAATTAGTGTAATTATTGTTTAAATATGATTTTATATATTTATTTTCAAATTTATTTAGCCTAGTTTCTCTAAATGAGCCTTCTGGTCGAAAGAAGGTCCAAGAAGGGAAAAATCCCCAAGGGAATTCGGTGGGGGGCAAGGTGGCCGTCCTAGGTGGGCCAAAAGGGGCCACCAGGTGGGCAGCGCACCAAGGGAGTCGCACCAGGCAATGGGGGATAGTCCCACATTGCCTGGCTGGCAAGTTGGCTCCCCCCGGGAGCCTATATAAGAAGGGCCACACCTGGCATTTTAATTCACCAATTAATTCCCTAATTATCTCTCGATTTCGTGATTCCCTTTGTCGGAGTTGCGCCGAGTTGAGAGGGGGATCTCTCCACCATAGCCCGCAGTTGCGCTGCTGGTTTTCTGTTCCAAGTCTTCCGCTACTCGTCCTGGACAGGAGCTTCGGAGGTCGTCGTCTTCACCGTACGTGTGTGACATCCTGCGAGGTGTCGCGCTAGCGGTGCTAGAAGGTCTATTTTCGCTAGACGACCTTGAGGTCGGCTTCGTCGGTCTTCATCATCAACGTTTGTGCGGGAACGTAATCCCGCTTTTGGTCTACAAGGGTATGTATTCCGATCTCCGTTCGTACTTCTATATCTGCATACAATAGATCTTGGCTAGATTATGGTTACCGTTGCTAGAATTTTTTTTATTTTCTGCACACGATCCTCTTCAACTATATCGAAAACACGCCATTGATCTGACTTCTACGATCCTCACATGCGAACACGTATGTCGCCTCCCGCACCGGCCACCGCTATCACCGTTGCTATTAGTAGTGGTTGAATCTCCAATCCTAATGTCGTCTCTCAAGTCCATTGGTAACTTGCATGATCCATGCGCTCAAACTATATGTCAAAAGAAGTGTATCTCTGCAGTTCAATATATAATGGTTGGTGGTATTCATACCATTTAATTTTTTATAATTTATATTTTATACAATCTACTTCAAATGCACAGATTAATATTGCATGTAAACAATTTAATCTCTTAGTTTGCTCTATATTTTATGAATTATTTAGTATTTCTTGGTGAAATGTTTCTCTATTTTTTATAGTATGATTAAGCGACGCGTATGCAGCGCTTAAACACGCGTAGGAACTAGGCGATGGACAAACGCCTCACCTAGGTCATAAGCGGAACTCTAGACAACAAGACTAAAAAATTGTCTTCTATTAATCTTCTCTAGCAAGAAATACATTCCTTATTACACTTATAAGTCAGATGAACCTTAATCCAATAACAGTTGTTGTTAGTTTACTCATTTATATACGCTAAATTAGTGTGTTTTTATATAGAATAGCCCAAATATACACCTAATTTTAATAAAAAACTATATACCGACTAGGTACGTTACCTAGTGCGCTTAAGCATCGCTTATACGCTAGGCGGATGCCAACATTCTCTCTTACACCTAACGCTTTTCCAACTTTGGTATCGACCGTATTTGATGCAGTTTATTTAAATATGTTAGGACATAATCATGACAACTATTATTGATCCGAGATAATTTAGGTATGAAAATATATTTAATTTCATTATATTAAAATTAATGATCATCACTGTATGATCTCGATGCCTAATCTAACTCTATGAGTTTGCAATATTCATCCTACAATAACTCTAGATTGTCAGAAATTTAATCAAATCATTATAGAACCATGTATATAATTAAATTTCATGGCATTACAACTAAATAATTATGTCCCTTCTCTACTTCCATGTAGTGACCGAGTTGTACTATTTTTTCAATATTAAAATTGTTTCATAAATATGTTTTCTCAAAATACTTTTTATCTATCGTTATTCGAATTAGGACGGATGTGGCAACGGGGCTCTTTTCCTTCTAGTCCATGTAGGTCACCATAGCTACGACACCTTTTCTGGTTCAGAGGTAGTAGCAAAGAACATCACCATTCCACAAAGAGTCGTAAACAAAAATTGCTAAAAATATCAGCTGTGAACCGACTTAATCACCATTCATTCCACAGGGGTCGTACAAAAAGAAAAAAATCGCTAAAAAGATCGGCTGTGAACCGACTTTAATCAAAGCTAAGCAAAAACGAATCCTCTCCTCTCCCTTGTGCTTACTGTCGAAGAAACCAAAAACCCCAGCCTTCCCCGTGTGTAAAATAAAAGCCACTAGCTCGCACCATTGCATCGTCGTCTTCCTCCCTTTCCCCCATGCCCACCTTCCCCCCTCCCTCTCCTCCTCCCCCTCCCTTTCTCTCTACAAACCACACTCGCACTGCAAAAACCCTCGCGCCCCTAGGCGATCGATCCCGCCCCGCGCCGCTCTAGGGCTCCGCCGCCGATCGGAGATCCCTCGGAGACATGGCGGCGGAGATCTCGGCGCTCCTCGACCTGCTCCGCCCCGCCGCGGACCCGCCGTCCCGCCGCCTCCGCACGCCCGCGGCCCGCGCGGGCCTCGAGGCGCTCGCGGGGTCCCTCGCCGCCGGCCCGCCGCCCGAGCCCGCCCGAGCCGGCGCCGTCCTCGCCGCCGCTCGCTCGGTCGTCTCCGCCGTCCTCTCCTCCTCCGGTGAGTGAGCTAGCTCCCCCCGATCTCCCGAAACCCTTAGGTAGGCTTCTACCGTCTTGGCGGACTCTTCTCCGAGGGCGGGTGGTCCGCTTTGCTTCAGTCGAGGAGGGTTTAGGATTTTCCTTGGTAGGTAGGTAGCTAGGCTGTGTGATCTTGCTGTGGTTAAGCTTGGCGGGTGCGAGATGCGCTGTAGCTGCTCCCTCCCGCCACAGCGCTGGATCGTGAATTGCGATCCTTAGTCTTGTCATTCCTCTCCGGGAGTAGGATTCACATCGTTAGAGGAACCATATATAGGGGTCATGTTTTGAAATCATAGCCGGTTATCTCCTTCGGATCGGTCTGGAGCATCCATGTTACGTTGCTCTGCACGGCTAGGGGACTTCCCCGCGGTTAGCTAGGTTGCGTGTATGGACTTTTTTATACTTTTGGTGGTTTAATCCCTGTTATTATACCGGAGCACTGGTTCCTTCCCGTTGTAGCTTAGGCTTTCATCTACTTCCCTGGGGTTGGTAAAGCGAAATGGGCTTGGTTGTTTTGCTTTTGCCATGCTGTTGTTTTCGATCGTTTCTTCATGAAGCATGATCCATCAACATGCTTCCTGTTTCATGTATCGAGCCACACTTGACTTCACTGCTCTGTTTCAATTGCCTTGTCTTGTGTCACGAGAGGATATGTTTTAGTTTTAGCTTGGGGTACTACTATTTGTGCTGCGAGGTCATGAATGCTTACGTTATTTACTTATTACTTTCTGAACAAGTGATTGCTTACATTCAGTGGTCGTCCCACTTATCAGTTGCTAGCATGAAAATTGATTCCCGTGAGCCGCATTATAGATGCATGTATCATGTATGTGTTATGTTCGTATGTGGAATCTATATCCTAGACCCTAGCGCGTTAGTATCAAATCCGCCGTTCATATTTGCTATTGTTCCGTCGCTTAGTGGCCATGGTTCTTGCAGCAAACTGGTTTTGATTGACCGGTAGGATGATTGACATTTGGCAGTCAGCACAAATAAGCTAGATATTGACTGTTTGGGACTGTTTTGGTAGAAATATACGCTCATACTTTTGTGCCCCTGTGCATTCTTTTTCAAACAAGGTATATGTAGTTAACAAGAAAATTACAAGCTTATGTAAGAGTCATCTATATCCTGCAGTAACCTGTGGTATAAACCCTGAATGTCTACTTCCTAAACTAGCAGGTTATGTAAGCTTTGGTTAACTGTTGTAATTTCCTTATTCTTGTTTACGTCTGTGAACACTCCTACTGGTTACAGCCTTGTTACTCTGTTTTGAGCAACTGGGTGCCAGCCTTACTGATCTGATGCTCTTCAGTAAGTTAGGAGTATGCTCCTGCTTCTAATGTTACTCTGCAGCTATCCTTTCTTCTCCTGTGTTCTATGTAGCATTGACATATACTTAAACTAGGCTCTAGGCTGAATGGCGTCAGTTTAGGAAAATCCCAGTGTGGCAGTGGCATCATGGCTGACCACTGGAAGTACTATAGCTTCAACTTATTTTAGATCAAAATTTATCTTGCATATGCGCTAATTTTTTGAGATCCTTGCATATGCATTATTGGAATTGTATGTTGCTTTAAAGCAATATATTTTTTCCAAGGATATCCCACTTTCTACCATTTCCTGTGATTTTGCCTAATTAGGGACATGACTAGCGCTTGTCTTTGAGAAAGGAACATGTCTAGCAAATTGATATGGTTCTTACTTCGTTGTTCTCTTTCCAATTTGGTTATCAGTGGAGCAAGTGGAGGCAACGGTTGTGGAGATTGCTGAGAGGTCTTTGGAATTCTGTCTCCTGTATCTCGAAAGATCATCATATGCATGTGATGACTTTGGATTACTAGTAAGTTCTTTTCACCTGATTTTATTTTGGCATTATTCTTTCTGACCATCAAGTTCACATTGCTGTGACCTTATTAATCTGAGATGTTACCAGTATGCTGTTTCCATCACCTTAGTCAAGTCAGTGTTTTGAGTTTTGACAAGTGTGGGTAGTCCACTTAACGTAGCAATTTCCTCACACCTGTTGTGATATTATGAATTGAGACATTATCAGCATGTGGTTTCTATCACCTTAGTTGATCGATGTTTTGACAAATGTGGGGTTAGTTCTTTGTTAATTATGGTCTGCATCTTTTCAGAACGAAGTTGCCTTTTTCATGGAATCTGTGCTGCTTAGTGGAACCGCCAGCAAGGCTTACTCGTTAGAGCCCAGCATTATAAATGACATTATCGAGCAGTGGTCATCCGCCCCAGTCGAACCTGAGCGCTTGAGCCCGCAGGAGAGATATTTCTGTTATTTAAAAGGTTAACTCTTTCAGGCTGTGTCCGTTCAAATGTGATTCAAGGTTTTATGCACTGTTGTGCTTCATTTGCTGACGTTTGTGTATTCTTTGATGTTCATTGACCAGGTTTCAACTGCTCGAATAGCGGAGATGATCTGCAGCGGTTTCGTTTGACCTTATCACCAGAGTGTTTGCAGCAAAATTATGTTATTCCAGAGAACACTGAATTACTGCATGCAGCATCTCCAAGTGCCATGGTGTCAATAGCAAGACATTTTGCAGTTGTTCATCTATATTGCATACCTCGTCTTCTTACATTGGTTCATAAGCTCTGTCAATCTCCAGCTTTGGAAGTTTTAGAAGATATCAATTTCAACATGAGGTTGTCTTTTACTCAAAGAATTTTGAAGTTAGCCCATGGTCTTGCTGTGGAATTTCCTTGCAACGTTTCTGATACCATGATGTTATGCTCAGTAGCAAGGTGTGCTGATAGTCTGCCAGTCTTGTTTGGACTGAAGTTCAAGTTCTCTAACCATGACAGAGTATTTTCTGGGGATGGAGTTGGAATTATGTTGCTGCAAATACTTGAAGAATTCCTGCAACTGATTCAAATTGTCTTCTGCAATAGTGATATTTGTTGTACTGTTCAAGTATGCATACTTGCTTCCCTTTTGGACATATTCAGTACAAAGATGTGGAGCTATGAAAAATCAGGTGTGTGCTTAGTGTCCCCGTTAGCTTACTCTCCTCAGATTGTGCAGTATGTGCTGAAGCTTCTTAAAAGCACCAAGCAGTGGACAAGTCGGGTTTACAGGGACATACCTGGCAAAGTTGTTATTGATTATTCATGCGATTCTGATATAGATGGTTTGTCTTGTCGAGCTCGCTCTACAGTAGTGCCATTGTTGAAGAAATACACACGTGAGGAGTATCTACAGCTTATCTTCCCTTCAGAAGAGCAATGGTTGGATGATTTGGTGCATCTCATATTTTTCCTCCACGAAGAAGGAGTAAAATCAATGAGTGCACTTGAGAAGCCACAGTTGAGCTGCACAAAACAAGCTGTTGTTTCAGAGTTGGAGTCTGTGGCTAGTCATGAGGAAGAAGCACTGTTCGGAAATCTCTTTGCTGAAGCCCGTTCTACCGGGGTTGCTGATAGTGTCGAACAGCCAGCTTCTCTTGCGAGTGTTTCTTCAAGCAGCCAGCATGGGCCTATTCAATTAGCTGCTGATTTGATATGCTTTCTGAAAACATGCATCTTCTCTCCTGAGTGGTGTAATGCTACATATATGGATGCCTGCAGGAAGTTCCACACATATCATTTGGAACAATTTTTGTCAATACTTAACTGCCAGTCTTGTATCTCTGATGAAAATGGTGCGGAAAACACGTCATCTTACCATATGGAGACTAACCTATTGCACATTAACATGGCCTGTTTTGAACTGCTTCAAATGTTTCTTGTTTCCGAGGACTGTCCTGCTTCTCTAAGAGAAGACCTCGTGGAGAAGGTGCTTAATGTTGATGATGGTAAATACACTTATAACCAGTATACACTTGCTCTAGTTGCCCGTGCCATTATCTCTGGGACAAACTCAGCTTATAATCTCGGAAGAAAAGTTTTTGTTCAGTACTTTGATTATCTATTGGAGAAGGCAAATGACAAGCCATCCAGCTCACTGAATTTCAACGATTTCTGTGAAGCTCTTCCTTGTGCTTTTCATCTGGAAATACTTTTGGTGGCATTCCATTCAACCTCCGTGTCAGAGAAATCTGATTTGACTAAGATTGTGCTTTCTTCCCTTGAAAAAATGAAACATTCTCCACCTGGAAAAACTGCACCTGAACTCACAAGATGGGCTTTAGTCCTCTCAAGACTTCTGCTTGTCCTGCGACATATTTTGTTGTATCCGCTGACACGCCCATCATGGTTGTTTATGAGGTTAAGATCCAGGTTGCGGGATATCCAAGTGAAGGAAGAGCAGCAGCGGTCCATGAATGATTGTTTGCCATCCTTTGCAACTGTTATTGTGGAGGGCATGCTTGCTGATACTGTCAAGGAATATGCCACAACTAGTAGTTTGTTCTCGCAAATGCTTGATGTGACTCCAGCTCATGCTGAGTTCTATTTTGACAAGTCTGGTCTTGGAACTTTAGGCTTGAACGTGGCTGATTTGAGCGCAACAATTTCAGAAATACTTGGTTGTTGGAGGGATATGACACCTGAAATGGCTGACGATCTCATCGTTGAAAGATATGTATTTCTGATCTGCTGGAGCACTCTTTCTGGTATAGGCTATCATGGCAACGATGCTCTTCTTCAGAATGATGGTCTGTCCAACCCTGACTTTGCAAATGTCGACTTCTTCCTCACATTTGCTTTGAGTGCAAGCGATGATGCTTCGCCTCTTGTGGGTGCCAAGCTGCCTGCTGTAGCTTTTGAATTCCTGAAGTTGTTGCATTCTGAGATTCTTCTTGCTTCAAACAAACTGGATACTTGGGACTTTTCCAGGAAAGGAGCATGGCTTTCTTTTATTCTCTTTCTCATCAATACTGGTGTTTGGAGGCACCAAGCAAGTGAAAAAACTGATGTGGACTCATACGCGAAGCAGGTGGTCTTTGGTGGAGAGCAATCTCTTATTGGGAAGAGTTTTAATACATACATAAGTGAAAATAGCGGACAATGTTTAAGTGTTTTATCATCTCTTTTGGAGACCTATCTTCTTGCTTTTAGGGAAGCATATCTCTCACTTGTTGATAGAGGAAGGCCTTCTAAGGATCATTGTTGTCCTTTCTTGCTGCTTAAGCATTCTGCAATCGACAAATCCAAGCATCATATCCTGTTTGAGGAACTTGGTTCAAATGTGGAAATGCTGGAACATATATGTGATCTTCCGTCAAGGATAGATGGAGTTGTTACAAAACTAGGTGAAGTGCAGAAAAATTGTATTCCCTTGAAGTGCCTGTTACATGGATTTCCATCAGAGTACGCTTCTAGCAACAGCGCTCTTCTTTCTTGTATTCTTGTAATACATGAGATCATACACACCTTTGATGGATACATAAAGATCATGCAACCAAGAGATAGAGATCAAGTTGATGCGGATGTTATTTCCAAACTGCTTAGCATGGTGATGGCTGTAAGATCAGATCGAATATTCAGATCCATTTATGGACAGTGTGATTCCATATTTATGAATCTGATCAACTACAGGGACGATCTTGCTGGATACACTGACCTGTTTACCCTGAAGCAGTTAGAAGGGTTCCTGGCTGACATCAATTCAAAAGAGAGTGTTGACCATGGGATGGAAGAAATTCAAGTTTCTATCATTGTTCATCTAGTGGAGGACATTCGAGCTAAATCAGACGTATTTAAATTCTTCCTTGGTGATGTAGAAGGTGCACCTGAAGGAGCAAGCAGTCTTTTTGCTCCTGAGCTTGCTGAAATGTCAGTCTTCATTGATATGTTGGACAGGTGCCAGTCTGAGCAGGTTAATTTGAAGATCCTTCGCTTGTTCACTGATATTTTAGGTGCTGGTCTTTGTCCCACTCTCAAGGTGAAGTTGCAAAATAGATTTGTTGGAATGGAATTGTCCTGCTTTTCTTCCTGGTTAGATTTCAGAATATTGGGCCATTCTTTGAAAACTGAAAGTGCCAATGGTATTGCAGTAGGTTTGACAGCCCTAAGGGAATCAGCTGTGGATTTTCTTACGTGCCTTATCTGCCCTTCATCTGAAACATTAGCCAAAGAACTTCAACATCACCTCTTTGGTGCGATGCTACGTTTACTTGATAGAGCATTTTTGTCATGTGATCTCCAGACTGCCAAAGCATATTTCCATTTTCTTGTTCAGTTGGCGAGTGAGGAATCACACTTCAAACAGCTGTTTGAAAAGACTCTGGTGCTAATGGAGACAATGGTTGGTAATGAAGGCTCGCTTCATACTTTGAAGTTTCTGTTTCTGTTTGTGGAGTCAGTATTTGGTGATGCTGGACTAAACAGGACTGCCCTTAAGAGGCTTTCATCTAAAAATTCTGCCAACAGTTGTGACTCAGGGTCTCTCATACCAAAGCAATTGAAGAATTCAGAAGACCTTGTTCTTTGCACCAATCAAGAAAATAATTCTGCTATTGATTGTGATGCTAGTTCTGGTGAGGAAGATGAAGATGATGGAACATCCGATGGGGAATTGGGGAGCATGGATAGAGATGATGAAGACGATGGAAACAGTGAAAGGGCACTAGCATCCAAAGTGTGCACATTTACATCCAGTGGTAGTAATTTTATGGAACAACATTGGTACTTCTGCTATACTTGTGATTTGACTGTTTCCAAAGGTTGCTGCTCTGTATGTGCCAAGGTGTGCCATCGGGGGCATCGTGTTGTTTATTCTCGCTCAAGCCGTTTCTTCTGTGACTGTGGAGCTGGTGGTGTGAGAGGAAGCAACTGCCATTGCTTGAAACCTCGGAAATTTACAGGAACATCCAGTGTACAACCACCTGCTGCTTGCAGCTTCCAGCCCATGTTACCTTATCATGATGATCTGGAACAGGTTGCAGATAGTGGCTCTGATTTTGAAGATGACATCTCAATTGATACTGATACTTCTCTCAAGTTATCTGTGCCAAAAGGCTTCAGTGATGGGCTCCCTGTATTTCTGAATAATCTCGATATTGAAGTTCGAATGCTTGAACTCTGCAAGAAGTTGCTTCCAACGATACTTAGTCAAAGGGAGTTAAATCTTCTGAAAGATAAGAAAGTTTTGTTAGGAGGTGATATGCTGGTGTCACACGCTTCTGATGTTTTCCAACTGAAGAAAGTTTTCAAAAGTGGTTCACTGGATCTAAAGATAAAGGCGGATTATCCGAATTCCAGGGAACTTAAGTCACATCTTGCTAATGGTTCTCTTACTAAATCATTGCTGACTGTCGGCATTCGAGGCAAGGTTGCTGTCGGAGAAGGGGATAAAGTAGCTATATTTGATGTGGGACAAATTATTGGACAGCCTACTGCAGCCCTTGTTACAGCAGACAAAACAAATGTGAAGCCACTCTCCAGAAACATAGTTCGCTTTGAAATTGTTCATCTGCTTTTCAACCCATTACTGGATCATTACCTTGCTGTTGCTGGATATGGTGATTGCCAAGTACTGACATTAAATAGTCGTGGTGAAGTGACAGACCGCCTAGCCATAGAACTGGCTCTGCAAGGAGCTTACATTCGGCGTGTGGAATGGGTTCCAGGTTCTCAGGTACAGCTGATGGTAGTAACAAACAAGTTTGTGAAAATCTATGATCTCTCACAGGACAATATAAGCCCATTGCATTATTTTACTGTGGCTGATGATATTATTGTTGATGCCACCCTTGTTCCCTCCTCAATGGGCAAATTGGTGCTTCTTGTTCTTTCTGAAGGGGGCCTACTGTATAGGCTCAATGTTGTATTGGCGGGTGATGTTGGGGCCAAAACATTGACTGACACAATCTTGGTTAAAGATGCAGTATCTATGCATAAGGGATTATCGTTATACTTCTCATCAACCTACAGGCTTATATTTGTGTCTCATCAAGATGGCACTACTTTCATGGGGCGCTTAGATACTGATTCTTCATCAGTTACTGAGTTATCATATGTATGCGAAGAAGATCAAGATGGTAAGTCCAAGCCGGCTGGGCTATACCGTTGGAGAGAGCTAATAGCTGGCAGTGGGACTCTTACATGTCTATCAAAATTCAAGTCAAATGCTCCTCTCGCTGTGTCTTTGGGTCCTCATAAGCTGTTTGCACAAAACATGAGATATGGTACTGGCTCAAATACTCCAATGGTTGGTGTAGCAGCATATAAGCCTTTGTCCAAAGATAAAACACACTGTCTTCTTCTATATGATGATGGAAGCCTACATATTTACTCACATGTACCTAGTGGAGGTGATAGTTCGACGAGCCTTACTGCAGAACAAACGAAGAAGTTGGGCAGCAGTATCCTCAGCAGCAAGGCTTACACTGGCACCAAACCAGAATTTCCTCTTGATTTTTTTGAGAAGACAACTTGCATCACGTCTGATGTGAAGTTTAGTAGTGATACAACCAAAAGTGGTGATTCTGAAAGCATCAAGCAGAGACTGACCTCAGATGATGGATATTTAGAGAGTGTGTTTTCCGCTGGCTTCAAGGTAGGAAGTACTGACCTGTTAATCCAATTTTACTACTGTGATTTTTTTGACCTATGAGGGTGTTTTTGCTTATATTGGTCTGCTATACTTTAATAGATGTAGTTACTTATCTGTACTCTATTATTTGGCTCTAGGTGTCTATTTCGAATCAAAATCCTGATATTGTCATGGTTGGTTGTCGGATCCATGTGGGTAACACATCGGCTAGCAATATCCCTTCAGAAATCACGATGTTCCACAGAGTTGTCAAGCTAGATGAAGGCATGAGATCATGGTATGATGTTCCATTTACTACCGCAGAATCACTTCTGGCTGATGAAGAATTCACAATAACAGTTGGCCGAACATTCGATGGTTCATCTATGCCTCGGGTAGATTCTATCGAAGTTTATGGTCGAGCCAAAGATGAGTTTGGGTGGAAAGAGAAAATGGATGCTGTACTTGATATGGAAGCACATGTCATGGGTGGCACTGCTGGTGCAAAAACAGGAAAGAGACCCCAAACGATGCAAACTGCTCCTATCCAGGAGCAGATTTTGGCAGATGCTCTCAGGATCCTCTCACGGATATATCTGCTTTGTCAACCGAGCTCCTGTGCTGACACGGTTGATGTGGACATTGAACTTAATAATCTGAAATGCAGAGCTTTGTTGGAAACCATCTTTCAAAGTGACAGGGAGCCTCTTCTACATTCTGCGGCATGCCGTGTCCTTCAGGCTGTGTTTCCAAAGAAGGAAATATACTATCATGTAAGTTTCAAGTATCTTTGTTCAATATACTTCTAACATTTATGGCACGGCATTCTCTTGTGCTCTGCTGTCACTTTTCTAATTTATTCTTAACATTGCACAGGTTAAGGACACTATGCGCCTTCTTGGAGTAATAAAGTCACTTCCAGCAATTATCTCAAGAATAGGAGTCGGAGGTGCTGCATCTAGCTGGGTGATAAAAGAATTTATCGCCCAGATCCATACAGTGTCTAAAGTTGCTTTGTACAGGAAATTAAACTTGGTCTCTTTTCTTGAGAATCATGGTAGGAATTCTACTTCAGCACTTATTTTACAGAGGTCTCATTGTCTGATATTTGTGATCTCTTATTGTTCCAACTACTGCACAAAAATGGCCTTCCTTTTTAATCCATTCCAGTCAAACTCTTGGCTGCATAACCCGTTTATTACTCATATAATGATCAATATAACACATGATATATTTGCATGGACATATTTTTCATACAAGGATACTTCTGTCATATTTAGAGCTGGCCATTCGGGTTAACCGAACCGATCGGTTCGGTTACTCAGGTTAATTTATTTCGGTTCTTGGAAATTGATAACCAATCTGTTTTTAGTAATACAGTAGCTGAGACTTCGGTCAGCTGAAATTTCGGTTCGGTCGTCAGTCAAGACCAAGCAGCACCGAAGAAATCAGGAAGGCTCACGTTGTCTTCTGTGCAGTACATGATTGCCCTAACGAGGGATGCAGGCGAACAGACGTGGCGGGCCGCGGGCAGTCTGTGTCCACATACACCTGTGTATATTAGCTACCGGGCTAGCTGCATTTTAGGATTAGGATCCCTATTGTATCGTACATATTGTTCCTTTGTGCGTCTCATAGTTCACAAATCAATTAGGATCCAAAACATTTTAGGTACCTACACCTGTTTAGCTTAAAGTCCATTTGGTAGCTACACCTGTTTTTAGCTTAAAGTCCCATTCGTGTACGTACCTATTGGGTAGCTGAATGGACTTTATTTTGGTAGCTACACAAATCCAATTTGGTAGCTGATAGCCATAAACATTTTAGGATTAGGCAATTTTTTCTTCACCTATTGTACATTTACATTCTCAAATATTCACTACTGTATTGTTGTCATTTTGATCCTAAAGTGTTTGTTCTCTCTGAAAACCTGATGCACAAAATCTATAGGAATGTGAATCATTTATTAAATTAAACTACGCCCTTCCCGCAAAAATAGACAATATTCTGTAAATTGACATATTTGTAAATCGTGGAGAATAATAGCATATCTTTGTATTTTACAGGCACAGAGTTAGTTGACGGTCTTATGCAAGTTTTTTGGGACATTCTTGATTTAGACAGGCCAGATACTCAAATGATAAATAATCTTGTCATACCCTGTGTCGAATTTATTTATAGCTACGCCGAGTGTTTGGCGTTGTGTGCAAATGAAAAATCTGGTGCTTCAGTAGCGCCTGCAGTTGCTCTACTGAAGAAGCTACTATTTGCACCATATGAAGCTGTTCAGACTTCTAGCAGGTGATCTTTCTGTATATGCCTATACATTGACATTCCCCATTTTATATGGCTATCAGCTCTCATAGTTCTTTTCATGTTTAGCTTAAATTTTGTTGCTTGTTTTCAGTTTGGCTATTTCATCACGATTTCTACAAGTCCCTTTCCCAAAGCAGACAATGATAGCTAATGATGATGGCTCTGACAATAATGCAAAAACAAGTGCTTCATTGATGAATCCCACTAGTGGCAATGCTCAGGTTATGATTGAAGAAGATCCTGCCACATCATCAGTGCAGTACTGTTGTGATGGTTGTTCCACTGTCCCAATACTAAGGCAAAGATGGCACTGCAACATTTGTCCAGACTTTGACCTGTGTGAAACCTGCTATGAGATACTTGATGCAGACCGTCTACCTGCGCCACATTCAAAAGATCATCCTATGTCAGCAATAACAATTGAACTTGATACATTTGGAGGTGAGGGCAATGATATTCATTTTTCCATTGATGAGCCAACAAATACCAGTGTTCTTCATCCTCCTCCTGAGGATAGAAGTGTGAAAACCTCACAGTCACCAATTCATGTACTGGATGCAAGTGGATCTGCAGATTTCCCTGGGTCCATGACAGACCAAAGAACAGTTTCAATTTCTGCATCTAAACGTGCTATTAACTCCCTGCTCCTCAGTTGTCTAATTGAAGAGCTCAGAGGCTGGATGGGGACCACAGCTGGCACTCAAGCCATACCTATAATGCAGCTATTCTACAGACTTTCATCTGCAGTTGGTGGACCTTTAATGGATAGCTCAAAGCCAGAACATTTTGATTTGGAAAAATTTGTGAAGTGGCTAATGGATGAAATCAATACAAGTAAACCATTTCCAGCAAAAGCACGATGTTCTTTTGGAGAAGTATCGATACTTATTTTCATGTTTTTCACACTTATGTTTCGTAACTGGCATCAACCTGGGAGTGATAGCTCTCATGTGAAGTCAGGTGGAAGTTCTGATTTGACTGAGAAGGGTCCTGTTCAGGTTCTAGTATCAACGACAAGTCTTCCGTCCTCCAGTGATGACCAGGATAAAAAAGAGTTTGCTTCTCAGTTAATTCGTGCTTGTTCAGCCCTCAGGCAACAGTCATTTCTGAATTACTTAATGGATATACTGCAGCAGCTTGTTCATGTTTTCAAGTCACCTTCCACAAATGGAGAAGGTGGTTCTTCTGGTTCAGGTTGTGGATCCCTATTGACAGTGCGGAGAGAGCTAGCAGCTGGAAATTTCTCTCCCTTCTTTTCTGATTCATATGCCAAATCTCACCCGACTGATCTATTTATGGACTACAACAAATTGTTGTTGGAGAACACTTTCCGGCTAGTTTATAGCATGGTTAGACCGGAAAAGGAGAAGTCAGCTGAGAAGGATAGAAGTTACAAGGTTCCCAACACTAAGGATCTTAAGTTGGATGGATTTCAGGATGTTCTTTGCAGCTATATTAGCAATCCGCATACTACATTTGTTCGTAGATATGCAAGGAGGCTATTCCTTCATTTGTGTGGCAGCAAGACTCACTATTACAGTGTTAGGGATTCGTGGCAGTATTCCCATGAAGTCAAGAAACTTCGTAAAATCATAAACAAGTCTGGAGGTTTTCGAAATCCTGTGCCTTATGAGAGAAGTGTTAAGCTCATAAGGTGTTTATCTACTCTTTGTGATGTGGCTGCAGCAAGGCCCAGAAATTGGCAGAAGTTCTGCTTGAAGCACATGGATCTTCTTCCTTTTCTGATGGACAACTTTTACTATTTCAGTGAAGAGTGCATTATTCAGACTCTGAAGCTTCTGAATTTGGCCTTTTATTCAGGAAAAGATGTCCATCATAATGTGCAAAAAACAGAGAGTGTGGATCTTGGTGGCCCTACAAGAACTGGTTCACAATCTTCAGATTCAAAAAAGAAGCGGAAAGGAGATGATGGTTCGGAAGGTGCTTCGGAAAAATCCTGCATGGACATGGAGCAGGCTGTGGAAGGGTTCAATGGCAAAGAAGGGGATGTGTTGAAGCGTTTTGTTGATACATTCTTGCTAGAGTGGAACTCAGGAAGTGTACGCCAGGAGGCCAAATGTGTTCTGTTTGGACTGTGGTACCATGCAAAGAACCTGTTTAAGGAAACAATGTTAAATGTTCTACTGCAGAAGGTGCAATATCTTCCCATGTATGGTCAGAACATCATTGAGTACACTGACCTCATGACCTCTTTACTTGGAAAAGCAAATGATTCTAGCGCAAAGCAGAACGACACTGAACTTCTGAATAAGTGCTTAACATCCGATGTAATAAGCTGCATTTTTGACACACTCCATTCGCAGAATGAGCTATTAGCAAATCATCCAAATTCCCGTATATACAATACGCTGAGTTGCTTAGTGGAGTTTGATGGCTATTATTTGGAGAGTGAGCCTTGTGTTACCTGTAGCTGTCCAGATGTTCCGTATTCAAGAATGAAGCTTGAAAGCCTCAAGTCTGAGACCAAATTTACTGACAACAGGATAATAGTAAAATGTACTGGAAGCTTTACTATACAGTCAGTGACCATGAATGTTTATGATGCTCGAAAGTCAAAGTCAGTGAAAGTACTGAACCTGTATTATAACAACAGGCCTGTGACAGATTTGTCTGAACTGAAGAACAATTGGTCTTTGTGGAAGCGTGCAAAAAGCTGCCATCTTACTTTTAACCAGACAGAATTGAAGGTTGAATTCCCCATCCCAATTACAGCATGCAATTTCATGATCGAGCTTGATTCCTTTTATGAAAATCTTCAAGCTTCTTCCCTCGAGTCATTGCAGTGCCCAAGGTGTAGCAGGTCTGTCACTGATAAGCATGGAATCTGTAGCAACTGCCATGAAAATGCATATCAGTGTAGACAATGTAGAAATATTAACTACGAAAACCTTGACTCTTTTCTTTGCAATGAGTGTGGATACAGCAAATATGGCCGTTTTGAATTCCATTTCATGGCAAAACCAAGTTTCTCGTTTGATAACATGGAAAACGATGATGATATGAGAAAAGGATTGGCAGCAATTGAGTCAGAGTCAGAAAATGCTCATAGGAGATACCAGCAACTAATGGGATTTAAGAAGCCTCTCATCAAACTTGTATCCAGTGTAGGTGAACAGGAGATAGATTCACAACAGAAAGATGCTGTCCAGCAGATGATGGTGTCCTTGCCTGGGCCCACTTGCAAGGTAAATCGTAAGATCGCACTTCTTGGTGTTCTGTATGGTGAAAAATGCAAAGCAGCTTTTGACTCTGTGAGCAAAAGTGTTCAGACACTACAAGGACTGCGACGTGTTCTAATGGCATATCTGCACCAGAAAAATTCTAACGATACCACTGCATTGCCAGCCTTTTCAATACCAAGGTCTCCTAGTAGCTGCTATGGGTGTAGTACTACATTTGTTACCCAATGCCTAGAGTTGTTACAAGTGCTATCCAAACACACAAACTGCAGGAAGCAACTTGTCGGTGCTGGCATTTTATCAGAGTTATTTGAGAACAACATTCATCAAGGCCCCAGAACTTCACGCACTCTTGCGAGGGCCGTGCTATCTTCATTCTCTGAAGGTGATGCAGATGCAGTCCAGGAACTGGACAAGTTGATTCAGAAGAAGGTGATGTATTGTCTTGAGCACCATCGCTCTATGGATATTGCACAATCAACACGAGAAGAGTTACAGCTCCTTTCAGAGACATGTGCCCTTGTAGATGAGTTTTGGGAGGCAAGGCTACGTGTCGCGTTTCAGCTGTTATTCTCTTCTATTAAAGTTGGAGCAAAACATCCTGCCATTTCGGAGCATATTATTCTTCCTTGTCTGAGGATAATTTCTCAGGCTTGCACACCTCCAAAATCTGAAGCTGGGGACAAGGAGCCAGTTGCGGGAAAATCCAATTTGACATTGCAATCAAAGAATGATGATACAATAGGTCACTCGCCAACTAATGTATCCACTTCCAAGGTTCAGTCTGATGCATCCGTAAAAAGTTCTGGTGGTAGTCGAAGAGGTCAGGATATGCCACTTCTGAGTTATTCAGAATGGGAGAGTGGTGCATCATATCTGGATTTCGTGAGGAGGCAATACAAAGTATCACAGGCCGTTAAAGGAGTACAGAAAACACGGCATGATCCGCAGAAATCTGATTACCTCGTTTTAAAATATGGACTCAGATGGAAGCGTCGTGCATGTCGGAAGTCATCTAAAAGTGACTTCTCAAAATTTGCCTTGGGATCCTGGGTTTCGGACTTGATTTTAAGTTCGTGTTCTCAGTCAATAAGATCTGAAATATGCACTCTTATAAGCCTGCTATGTCCATCAAACTCTCCCAGACAGTTTCAGTTATTGAACTTGCTCATGTCTTTACTTCCTCGGACACTGTCATCTGGTGAGAGTGCAGCGGAGTACTTCGAGTTACTGGGGACAATGATTGATTCAGAGGCTTCACGTCTTTTCTTAACTGTCCGTGGTTGTTTAACCACATTGTGTTCCTTGATAACAAAAGAAGTGTACAATGTTGAATCACAGGAGAGAAGCCTTAGTATTGACATATCACAAGGATTCATTCTTCATAAGCTTGTCGAGCTCCTGAATAAATTTCTTGAAATTCCTAATATTAGAGCAAGGTAAATCTCAAATCAATACGCAAATCCACTACCTTTTCTCTGTTAGCTTACATGTGACCTGTACACTTGTTATACCGTGTCTTCACATCTTCTCCATGTTCCAGATTTATGACTGATAAGTTACTGTCCGAGGTGCTGGAGGCCTTTTTGGTTATCCGTGGACTAGTTGTGCAAAAGACAAAGTTAATCAATGATTGCAATCGGCTATTGAAAGACCTTCTTGATAGTTTGCTCATAGAGAGTACCGCAAACAAACGTCAATTTATTCGTGCTTGCATATCTGGATTGCAGAAGCACGTGAAGGAGAAAAGGAGACGTACATCTCTGGTACAAGCACAAACTTATTTTTGTATAGTGTTTGTGTATACTGCTTATCGATAATAACAACACATATTACGGTGATCTTACTCTTTTGCAGTTTATTTTGGAGCAACTCTGCGATTTGATTTGCCCAGTGAAACCGGAGCCTGTCTACCTTCTTATTCTAAACAAGGCACATACTCAAGAAGAGTTCATCAGGGGCTCTATGACAAAGAATCCATACTCAAGTGTAGAGATTGGCCCACTTATGAGAGATGTAAAAAACAAAATATGTCAGCAACTCGATATGATTGGACTTATAGAAGATGACTATGGTATGGAGTTACTGGTTGCTGGGAATATAATCTCACTTGACCTTAGCATCTCCCAAGTTTACGAGCAAGTGTGGAAAAAACACCATGGCCAAACTCAGCATTCTTTGTCTAATACCAGTACACTCTCTGCTGCTTCATCTGTCAGAGATTGCCCACCAATGACAGTAACCTATAGACTGCAGGTACATATGAGGGTTTGGTTTCACTTTTCTTCCCTTAACTTTTTTATAGCTAGCTGTATAAGTTTTTCGTATCTTGATGCTTGTTTCTATAAGTTGTCCCTTGGCCACAAAGAAGTTATTATTGACCTTTAACCTCTGCATTGTTTTTTTGTGCACATTACAGTCACATACATATTCCTCGTATCCCATAATAGTTTTTGTTGGTAGGACATTGCTGTACACGAATAGAGAGATCTGTGTATATTCTAATTTACTCTGAAGCTTGTTAAGCATCGTGCTTGATTTTCTGCCTCTTGTTGGGTTCATGTATGTCCAGATTTATTCACAGTTCAATGTTGTGTTAATTTTTTTATCAGGGTTTAGATGGTGAAGCAACCGAGCCTATGATTAAAGAGCTAGAAGAAGAAAGAGAGGAATCACAAGATCCCGAAATAGAGTTTGCCATAGCAGGTGCTGTTAGGGAATGTGGGGGACTTGAAATTATATTAAGCATGATCCAGGTATGTTTCGTCAACACATCGTGTTAGTTTTCTTGTCCCTTAAGCAGTGTAGTGTCATGAATTTGAAAAAAAAAACATCAGGCTGTTGTGCTCCGATCCTGTTTTTGGTATTGAATCTTGTTTCCTTGTTACCAGAGCCTACGTGATGACGAGTTAAGAACCAACCAGGAAGAGTTGGCTTCAGTTCTTAACCTTCTCAAGTATTGTTGCAAAATCCGTGAAAATAGATGTGCTTTACTACGTCTGGGTGCCCTTGGTTTGCTACTTGATACAGCCAGGCGTGCATTCTCAGTAGATGCAATGGAACCAGCTGAAGGCATCTTGTTAATTGTAGAAAGTCTTACACTGGAAGCTAATGAGAGTGACATAAGTATCTCGCAAAGTGTATTTACAACTAGTATTGAGGAGACTGGTGCTTGTGAGCAGGCCAAGAAAATTGTTCTCATGTTCTTGGAGAGGTTATGCCATCCTTTAGGTACCAAAAAGTCCAACAAGCAACAAAGGAATGAGGAGATGGTGGCCAGAATCTTGCCTTACTTGACCTATGGGGAGCCAGCAGCTATGGAAGTTCTGGTTGAACATTTTGAACCCTACCTTAGAGACTGGAACGAGTTTGACCGATTGCAAAAGCAACATGAAGAGAATAAAAAGGATGATGATTTAAGCCAAAAGGCATCAATGCAGAGATCTGCTGTTGAAAACTTTGTTCGAGTCTCAGAGTCACTCAAGACAAGTTCATGTGGTGAGAGGCTAAAGGAGATTATTCTAGAGAAGGGCATCACAAAAGCTGCTCTAGGGCATCTGAGGGAAAGATTTGCTTCTGCAGGGCAGACTGGCTCTAGAACTAGTGCAGAATGGACAGCTGGATTAAAGCTGCCATCTATTCCATTCATCTTGTCAATGTTGAAAGGGCTTGCAAAGGGACATTTGCCTACACAGAAGTGTGTCGATGAAGAAGGCATTTTACCGCTTCTCCATGCTTTAGAAGGGGTGCCTGGTGAAAACGAAATTGGTGCAAGAGCAGAAAATCTTTTAGACACCCTAGCCAACAAAGAAAATAATGGTGATGGCTACCTGGGAGAAAAGATTCAAAAACTGCGACATGCTACAAGGGATGAGATGCGCCGCCTTGCTCTTAAGAGAAGAGAAATGCTACTTCAGGTAACCGCTACAGATAGTTTCATAAGCTGTTATGTTTCCACTGATTGTTTTGATCCTTTATTTTTTTAAATATTTTCTTCTGCAAATACCAAAACTGTTGTGCAAATCGTGTTGAACCCTGAACTCAAATTATAGGGGGTTGCAATGGCTTTATTCGCTATATTCCTATCTATAATTTTAGAAATTTATAATTCTTCTGTTTTACTGGACGGAATTTTAACCAATTAGGTTTCTACTAACTAAAATCAGGAAGTCATAGTTTTCCATCCAAAAAAGCCTTTCTAGTTTAAGCTTTACATTTCTAGCCATTATGGTAGTTCGACCGTGGATTTTTTTTATTGTTTGTAGCTTTGTGGTTTGACCTTGGGGTCTGTATGTGCGCCATAAAGTTAAGTAACATTTTGCTGCCTTCCTTCTCTAGGGGCTAGGAATGCGACAAGAATTTGGTTCAGATGGTGGTAGGCGCATAGTTGTCTCACAGCCTATAATTGAAGGTTTTGATGACGTGGAAGAAGAGGAGGAAGGGCTAGCATGTATGGTTTGCAGAGAAGGGTATACTTTAAGGCCAACGGACATGCTAGGAGTTTATGCTTTCAGTAAACGGGTCAACTTGGGTGCAACAAGTTCTGGCAGTGGTCGTGGGGATTGTGTCTTCACTACTGTTAGCCACTTCAACATCATACACTACCAATGTCATCAGGAAGCTAAACGAGCTGATGCTGCACTGAAGACTCCTAAAAAGGAATGGGACGGAGCTACACTGAGAAATAACGAGACACTGTGTAATTGTATCTTTCCGCTGAGAGGCCCATCTGTTCCACTTGGGCAGTACAACCGGTGTGTTGATCAATATTGGGATCAATTAAATTCTCAAGGACGAGCAGATGGAAGTCGTCTCCGGTTGTTGACATACGACATTGTTCTGGTATGTGACTCTTGTCGTTTTGATCTCCTTGTTAAACAAATACGAAATGAATTTAAGAGTTTGCACTATCACCATTTTCTGTATGAATAAATATATGATGACAGCAGGTTAGAATCCTACTCCATCTGAATCATATTAATTGTACCTGGCTCAGATGTATCTAGCACTAAAACATGTCTAGAATTCTAGATACATCCAATTCAGCGACGATTAATATGGATTGGAGGGAGTATTATGAAGAAAAGGCAGCAAAAGTAAACAATTCTACACGGGAAAAAACCAATTTAGAATGACCAAACACAAATGGTATATGTGATCAACTCCAAAATTTCTTATTTTGCTTGCTCCAGAGAAAAGCGGAAACTTGAACTTAAGCATATTGTACACTCAATGTCGGTCCTTTTACCAATCAGGCACTCAAGTTCATGGTCGATTATTCTTGTCTAATTGATGTTTGCTATGTTACCCAAGGGGAGAGACAAAATGATAGCTTTAGAACTTGGGTGAACGTAATTGGGTCTGGCAAATTTTACCAAATTGTTGACATTTTCCTGGATAGACATTATTTCACCTCTGACACATGACTAATCGAACGAATGGTTCTGTTATTTTTGCTAGATGTTGGCCAGGTTTGCCACAGGAGCTTCTTTCAGTACTGACTGCAAAGGTGGGGGGAAGGAGAGCAATTCACGGTTTCTTCCTTTCATGATCCAGATGGCTTCTCATCTTGTAGAAGGAAGTGCTAATCAGCAAAGGCATGCGATGGCCAAGGCTGTCTCTACTTATCTGTCCAGTTCCCTGTCAAGTCCAGAATCTCCCAGTCGCGTTTCAGCTTCTCTCTCTGGAGCTCGTGGTACTCCAGGGTCGTCAGAAGAGACCGTACAGTTTATGATGGTCAATTCTCTGCTCTCCGAGTCATATGAGAGCTGGATGCAGCACCGCCCCGCTTTCCTGCAGAGGGGCATCTACCATGCTTACATGCAACACAAGCACGGGCGATCTACCTTAAAGCTTTCGGCTGAGTCGTCTTCCTCCGCAGTCCGATCAGATGAAGGTTCATCTGCAGAACCAAACGACAGCAAGAGGCTCTTTGGCATTGTGCAGTCGATGCTGGTATACACTGGTTTGATTGAGCAGCTGCAGCAGTTCTTCAAGAAGGGCAAATCATCTGGGACTAGCAAGTCGAGCGAGAAAGATGAAAAGTGGGAGTCCATGATGAAAGAAAGGATGAGCAACATGAAGGAGATGGTGGGGCTATCAAAGGATCTCCTCTCGTGGCTCGAAGACATGACCTCATCTGAAGATTTGCAGGAGGCCTTCGATGTCATGGGGGCACTGACAGATGTATTCTCCAGTGGCTACACGAAATGCGATGATTTTGTGCGGGCAGCCATACAAGCTGGGAGGAGCTGAGGAGCCAAAACTCCACGGTTTGTGCCCCATGTAAAGCCACGAGCCTTTTTGTTTTGTACGCATAGGCTACTTTTGTGTAGCATCTGTAAACAATATAGCACTTGTAGATCAACTGGTTAAAGTTGTTGTATAATATTACGTCGTGGCATTGCCGGCCTCCATTCTCATTGTGCTTCCTAGTTGCAGCATTGTGAACCCGTTTTTGTTTGATCTTCAGTACGGGTCGGTGGCCGACGTCAGTAGCTCTTTGTCTTGAAAAAATGGCTCCCACATCACTTATCGGTGTACGGTGATAACCGAAATTTAGACCATCTCTAACAGCCGCCCTATCATATATAGTGTTTTAACACATATAGGACAGCTGTTTTAGCATATATAGGGCACCGAGTAGCTTTCAGATGTCCTATTTTATGGCACTACCTTTCCAACAGTTGCCCTATCTCATGTCTTATTTTAGACAAATTTTATAAGTATTTGAATATAATTTAAACATTTGAACACGGATTCGAAGAATTCGAGCATGATTGGTCAAATTGGAGTTAATACGGACGCAACGCACTGACGGGAAGCTATTGGTGACGGTGTAATGACTCTACACACGCGTTTATTCATTATTTGATAGATATAAATTGAACACAATTTGACTCTACACATGTTTATTCAATATTTGATGGATTGCTCGGCAAAATACTTAATTGGCAACTACACACGTTTATTCAAAATAGCACACACGAATTGATCGGCAACTACTTGACCTCAGGTTCACAACAGTACTAGAAGGGATGATCAAAGCAGATTTGGCTAGGCGTCGGCGACGATGCGGGAAGGCAGCCGCCGCCATCCCCGCCGGGAGCGCTCCACCGTCACCACCGGTTGCTGCAAGTACGTGCTCGCCCGATCTGAGGACCCACGCCTCCGCAAGTACGTGATCGACCCGATCCGGAGCTCAGCACGACCACGTCAGCCACGGGGCTGAGCGAGGCGGCGAGGGCGAGCAGGAGCGGAATCGCAGGCGGGCGTCGCAGGAATCAGCAGTGGGGAAGGAGCGGTGGCGGCGGCGGTCAAATTTGCAGCGGCGGCGGACCACCGGAATGGTAGATTGGGAGGGAAACAGCATGGCGGTTGGTGGTGCGCGGGCTGAAAAAGAAAGGATAGGGCACGCGCTCAGGGGTTCTCCGTGCCCTAAATATGGGGCAGAGAGGACTAAAATTTAGGGTTGCCCTAAAATAAGACACCACATAGGGTAGCTGTTGGAGAATGTTTTTTGCCCTCTCGACCTTAATCAAGTAGGAGAAATAGTTGTTGAGTTGTACTACGAGTTAGATCGATCTACCAGCTCAGTTGTACGTAGCCTGTAACGAATCACTGAAATGGCTACCTAAGATTGACGGCTGCAAGGAGCCACCGCCTCGGAGATGGATGAGCAAGAAGCTCGGCTCATCGTTCACCATGCCTAGCTGCCATGTAAAGAGCACTATAAAACCTTACGTAAGCTTGGTGTGTACATCCACAGCTCGCAAGCCTGCAGAAGATGGCCCTTCCGCGACACGTGCAACGTGCTATGCCGGTTCTCTTCGTCCTCGCTCACGTCGTTTTTGCAGGTCCAGCCAAGGTCCCGGCGGTGACCGTGTTCGCGGACACCGGGGGGGGGGGGGGGGGGGGGGGGCGCGAGCGGTGGCCAGACCACCCCCAACACCGTGCAGCAGTGGCCATACGCTTGTACTATATTAATCTGTTGCTAATTAGTAGTATAAAGTATAAAGCCTACAACGAGCGATTAGATTGGGAGGCCTGCTGGTTTTATGGCCCAAGCCCAGTGTGCACATACGTAGTAGGCTAGGGAAAATGGATCGATGGATGGACTGTATACCGTACACCATCGGACGCCGACGGCACGATCTCATCTACATCGAGGCACCAATCTTCGCGGCTCCACCTGTGACGCTGCCCAGCAGCCGCCTCTACCAGAACACCGGGCATGGCCACACCATATGGATTCAAGGTTCAAACGTCAGTGATTAGAGCAATTTCTGACGTCTTTGTATCTCTCTAATTGTCGCCGACGACCACCGCATGAGGCCGTTCTGGGCGCCGTGTGCTAATCTTCAACCTCCAAGAATCTAAGGTACTATTGTATATGTATGCACTTGCTACGTGCTAGTTAATTGAATCAAATAATTGCTACTATCTTATTTTATTGGCTAGGCATAACAGTTTATTGGTTATTTTTCAGTAGAAGATTTGCTTGTCATAAAGAGAAAAGGAGTGTTAATTAGTATTTTTTTAAAAAAAATCTATGTGGTTTTCTTTATAGTTACAAAACATACATTATTACAGTTCATATCCTTAGTATATCAGTAAGACTTTATATTTTTTCATGGTCTATCTCTTTAACAGTGGCGACATTTTTTTTAACTTTTACGAATAATGTTCGGTCCCCACCATGGTCAAATCCTGGATTAGCCCCTGCCGGCAACAACAACTTCATCCAGACCATGGCCAGGGGCAACCACCCGCCGTACGGCCGCGACTACGCTGGCGGCGTTGCCACCGGCAGGTTCTCCAACGGCCGCCTCCCAGTCGACTTCGTCTCCGAGGCCCTGGGCTTGCCGCCCTCCGTGCCGGCGTATCTCGACCCCGGCCACACCATCCACCATCTCGCCACCGGCGTCAGCTTCGCCTCAGCAGGTGCGGGCCTGGACAATATGACCGCGCAAATCATGGTAACCTGCAAGCATCCACTTTTAATTATCACTCTCCAACACATAGTTCCCACAATGCATGCACCTAATCACAGCTCAAACCGGCCGGCCGGATGCAGTCAGCGATGACCCTGAGCGAGCAGATCGACCACTTCAGGCGCTACACGGTGAAGCTACGGCGAGCGAAGGGCGATGCCGCCGCACGCCGCATCGTGACCGGCGCCCTCTACGCAGTGGCGGCGCCAGGAATCCGTGGCTGGGTATTCACCCAATTTTTTTTTTCTCTAAATGTACAATATGAACAAATTGTATGGGAAATCAAGGGGATTTTTTTTCCTCTTCTACAATCTACATTATAAGAAAACACGAGGAAATTTAGGATATTCATACTGTGATTCCTGTGCGTCGATCCGTAGGTAGACAACTTCCTTGAGGCAGCGGCAATGGAGCTCTCCTTGGCGAACGGCGGCCGGCTGCCAAGCCCTTGCCGGACAGATCGGCCGCTCTGACCTCCGTTTTGGCCCGCTACTAGTACTTTTTCCTCCGTTTTGACCGGCTGCCAAGCACTCGCCGGACAGATCGGCCGCCCTGAAGCGGAAGCCGACGCCGTGTGACGTCGCCGACTCGCCGAGGACGCGCCGCTTCGCCGGTCAGGCCGCATCGCCAGGCTGGGGCGCCGCCTTGCCCAACGGTGGGCTGCAGTGACGAGGCCGGCAGCTTAGCAACTGTCGACATGGTTTGGAGCTAGAGGAGGGATGGGAGAGAAGGGGATCGAGAAGGGTGGGGCGAGCGAGCGGAGAGGGGCAATTCGCTGGTCCGCGCGTGTATAATAGGGCTGCGTACTAGGCCAATATGTATACATATTTTTTTCCTATCAAAATCTTGGATATTCACCGGAATACCGGTTGGATATTCACCGGAATACCGGTGCATACACCCAGCGCCGCCCCTGCCTCTACGTCTTAAGCATCGGCGCCAGCGACTTCCTGCAGAACTACCTGGTCTTCCCGGCCAGGGGCTACAGGTACACCCTGCCGGAGTACGAAGCGTACCTCGCCGGCGCGGCGGAGGCGGCGGTGCGCGCGGTGCACGGGCTCGGCGCGCGCGCGGTCGTGCTCGCCGGCCTGCCGCCGCTAGGGTGCCTGCCGCTGGAGAGGGCCACGAACCTGCTCAGGCCCGGGGAGTGCAACGAGGCGTACAACGTGGTGGCCAGGAGCTTCAACACGAGGCTCAGGGGGCTCGTCGCCAGGCTCGGCTGGGAGCTGCCGGGGGCGCGGCTGGCCTACGTCGACCAGTACGGCGTCCTGTCGGCCATGATCGGCAAGCCATGGGAGTATGGTTTCGAGAACTCAGTGCATGGATGCTGTGGCACAGGGTATGTCGAGACGGGGGTGCTCTGCAGCTTGGACAGTGCGTCGACGATGTGCGACGATGCCGATAGATACGTCTTCTTCGACGCCGTCCATCCGTCGGAGAGGGCGTACAAGATCATAGCCGGTGCAATCATAAATGCCATGTCCATGCGCCGATTTCACTGACATTTCTATGAATTCGACCGTCAGCTATGCGTATATGCACGTAGTACGTACGGCGATTCATTAGTTGAGCTTCGAAAACTGTATCCCATTATTAGTTCTAAAATCTAGGGGTGTTGTTCTAAAACTGTATCCCATTATTATATCATCACTCAACTAAGCTTAGCATTTCTTGGATTGCAAGGACCACGATTCCTTTTCTTAGTAAAAAATTGTACTACTATATTGGATAAATAGGATACATGGCACAGTCAGATACCATTTATGTGAGAGTCTCTCATTTCCCCGCCTACCTTCTCTCTTCTAACCCCTTCCATTTAGAGTCTCCCTGTGCTCCTCCCTCTCTCCTCCGGCGATCTTCGCCGGAGTGGGGGGTGACTACTGTATAGTTTAGGTCTAGGTTTTGATCGTCTAGGTTTAGGTGGACGTCGGAGTTCACTGGCGGAGCTTCGGCTGGGCCAACCTGGGCCATGCCCCCCAGCAAAAATGAAAGATCGTGATTACTAGGCATTAGTAATTAGAAAATATGGTCAATCCTATCTCTGCGTGGCAGCCAACACTCTTTTCCATAGGCCTGGAACATCACCAGCTTTCCTTTTGTTGGCAGCCCATCTCCCATGCTATTGACTAGGCCTCAGATTTAGCCTTTTTTAGACTGCAGGTGAACTCTTTATAGGCCTTCTCTCTTTAGGTGATTACTTTAAAATATGCAAGGTTCGTGCAGGGTAGGTAGCGGAGAGAGAGGGGGTTTCCTAGTAAGCACCTTGCTAATAGGTACTGATTTTATTTAGTGTGCATATTTAGCGAAAAAATGAACACATTTAGAAAAAAAATCATAAATTTATCTTAAATACACATGGATAATCTGCTTCGCCCCCCTTGTTTTTTCTTCAAGCTCCGCCACTGTCGGAGTTGTCTGTCACGGGTCAAAGTGCATACATTAGGGAGAGTTATTCTCTTCCCCTTTGAGTTGTTCGGTAGAGTTGGAGTGAAGGATCTCACGCGCTTCCTAACTAAATATAGGCAAAGAGAAACAAATCAAATAGGGTATTACCCAAGTTCATGCCATCCGAGAAGGATGCAATACCCTACGTCATGCTTGTTTGATCTTCGATTATGGTATAGGAATGAGATGACTACAATGGCTTGCCCTTTACCTCCATGTTCTTCAACCCCTCCCTCAGCTCGCCACTCGATCCTTATATACCCGCGTTGAGGTGCTGAGTATACAATCTTCACACTGTATGCGGTCTACGCCTATCAGGTACGTCTCGGGCACCGCACATATGTCACCGTCTTGTGGGAGCGTCTCCAGTCTCTTGCCACGCCTCCTGCCACGCGCCATGGCCGATTTGACAGGGTGCGCGTGGTCGTCTTGTGCTTGTCGCTTACCTCTTGGTGGGGTCAGGGGTAGGTGTAGTTCAGGTTGACAATCCTCTTCTGATCTCGCTAAACCATAGGACCGTAGGTGATAGGAGGAAAAACAGCACACCTGACTGCTATCTTGTGCACAAATATGATCCATCCTTGGATGATAACGATGAGTGTTGCGGCGTGATGCACAAGCTCTACCTGGTTGGTTTACTCAAACAAGATCTAAGCATTACACATGGTCTTATCGAACCCAACAAGTTCAACATATATGAATCGAACATTGAGTAAAGTAGAGTAGTTTGCCCTTACCTCTTCCATCGTAGATGAAGGAGAAGGCCGGAAGTCGGAGAAGATGTGCACAACACAGACAGGGTCAGATGCACGAGTGCAAATCTGGATCACCGCCGCAGTCAGTATAGAAATGGGGGAAAAAGATTTTTTGGGAGGGGGCTAATAGAGTGGGTAACCAAAGAGGGAGGTTACCCCTACCTTTGCCGTGCAACGGCGCTCGGATTTCGCCTTCTCCTGCCATGGCGCGACCGAGCTCCCGCGCAAACGATGTTGTCGTTTTTCGTCGTTGCGTGGGCTTGTCCCTGAGAAAACCGTGAAACTGGGCGTTCCTACTGGACCTGTCCCATAAGTGTTTTGAGACCCCGCTGCACAAAAACATGGAAACAAGCGGGCATCCAAATTCCAAACGACAGATTTTTGTACCCAAATACGAAGTAAGGGGTGACCAGACTACCAACTGCAACCAAAGATACACCCTACAAGTTTGTGTGAAAAGGAAGCTAGAGACGTGGGCTCGATATCCATCCGTAAACCCCAGACAGATCAACCACGCAGCGTGCGCAAGGGTTTAAGCCAGCCTGAACCAATTTCTGCGTGCCCCTTCTCTTCGCCCAACCCCCTCCTCCTCTCTCCTGCGCGTTGGCGGCGGCGCCACATCCCCTGCGCATTCCCTTCCCCATGTCGCCGACCTCCAGTTGATGCTCTCCGCCCCAACTCTGGCCGCCGAGCTAGCCATCTCCCCGCCGCCGTCTCCGCCTCCCCTTCCACCCCTCCTACCCCCCAAAGCCCTAGCCCTCATGTGGCGCCGCCTACCCTCCCGCCGCCTCGCCTCCGCCCTCCTCTCCGCCTCTGCTCCGCAGCTGCCCCCTCATCCTCCTCTTCTCCACCGCATCCTCCTTCCCGCCCTCGCCCCCGCCAGGATCCTCCCTCCCCCGCCTCTCCTCTGGGGGCAGCACCCCCCGCGATTCGCGTCCTCCTCCGCCGCCGAGGCCGCCTCCTCCGAGGAGGTCGACGACCCGCACCAGGAGACCGTCCGCGGGGACCCCCAAAAAAACCCGCCTGCCGCCGCAGGCGAGGCCGGGAAGGAGCGGAGGAGAGGGCGCGGGCGGGGCAGGCTGGTGACGGAGGCGGCGGCGCAGCACGGGATGACGAGCTCCAAGTACGCGGGGCTGCGCCGCCGGCAAATCCGGATCGAGACCGAGGCGTGGGAGCAGGCCGCCAAGGAGTACCGCGAGCTGCTCGCCGACATGTGCCAGCACAAGCTGGCGCCCAACCTGCCCTACGTCAAGTCGCTCTTCCTCGGCTGGTTCGAGCCGCTCAGGGACAGGATCCTCGCGGAACAGGAGCTCGTGGGCGAGCGCGGCTCGCGCGCCTCACACGCACCCTACTTTAACATTCTCCCCGCAGACATGATGGCCGTCATCACCATGCACAAGCTCATGGGGCTGCTCATGACGGGAAGCGGCGACGGAAGCGTCCGTGTCATCCAGGGTGCCTGCCAGATCGGTGAAGCAATCGAGCATGAGGTCTGTGCCTCTTTCTTTGTTTCCACTTGGGCATTTGCATTCCGAAATGCTTGTTACCTGAATTAGGGTGTTATTAATCTCGATTCATCACTAGCTTGCACACTGCTGGAGGTTGAGGTCATTGTGTTTTTTATCAGTTTGACTTCTAAAAAATGACCTAGTAGTAAACAGGTCTCTTAGATTTCTAATACTCCATCTGTATCAAAATATAAGACTTTCTAGCCTTTTTGGTTTTGTCCTGATTCGTTCCTAAATGAGTGAATCAACACACTAAAAACATGTGTACGTACTGCATACAAATCAGGACAAACCCAAAAATTGCTAGAAAGTCTTACATTTTGGTACAGAGGGAGTAATTTTAGTGCTAAGAGCAATTATTCATTAGTGTGTGGCATGCTTGAAATTAAAAATTCATTTTTTTGGGTAAGTATGGCCTTATGTATGACTGAATCACCGAGGGCTGCGGATAAAGATAGTTCCCCTGACCCCTAGTGTATTCTGGGTTATTGAAACATGTACGGTCGGCTACATCTGGAGCCAAACAAATTGAAGTAATTTTTTTACAGTTGAAATTTTAATAAATATATGATATGATGAGTTTTGGAAATAGTTTTCTACTCCCTCCGTTTGTTTATATAAGATGTTTGAGGTGTTCCACATATTGTCTAGATGCATACTAAAATGAGTGAGCGTACCGTACACCCTAAAACGTGTATACGTACATGTGAATGTGGACAAATGCTAAAACATCTTATATTTAATAACGGAGGGAGTAGTTCTCAATCTTGGTAAGGTACCCTTCAAAGAGGTTATGTAAATTTTGTGGAAATGGTGTCAAAATATATACATGAGTACATGACTTGATTGACCACAGGCCTGCTCGTGGGACTTGGATTGATTTAGGGCTAGGCATCATTACTCTCGTTGGCAATAATTTGACCTCTCATAATGGAAAAATACAATTGTCTTTGTGTTTCGTCTCTAACTGAGAATGGTGACTTCATTTTATTTTCAGACGGCAGGAGATGCCTTTGTTCACTCCAATTTGCTTCCATATCTTCGGTGTTTGCATTAAAGTTTCAGTCACTTGTTAAGTAGGCGTTATTTCGGTCATTGTACCAGTTATTATATGGTGACAACAGGTAGTTTGATACTTCAACGTATAAACTACTGATGAATAATTGTAATGTTTTTTTTTCCTTTTGTCCTTGACCAGGTCCGAATCCACAAATTTCTAGAGAAGACAAGGAAAAAGAGCACCAAAGAAGTGGATAAAGTAGTAGAAGCAGGGGAGTCAGATATTGCCGAAGAACAACAACGTCTAAGAAAGAAAGTCACTGATCTGATGAAAAAACAGAAGTTACGGGTAGTAAGGCATATAGTGAAAAAGCAAGATGATACCAAGCCATGGGGTCAAGATGCTCATGCAAAAGTATGGATTTTTTCTTATTATGGATTGGCATATGTGCTATTTCTATAACTAATGATATTTTTATACTATCTTTTGCTGTTCTGTAGGTTGGTAGCCGTTTGATTGAGATATTGATTGAAACTGCTCATATACAACCACCTGCTAGTCAGTCTGCAGATAGTACACCTGAAATCCGACCTGCTTTCACACATGAAATGCGAACTGTGTCAATGTCAAGAGACCAACAGTAATCATGTCAACTCTTACTTAATGCATTATCGTCTCAAGGGTGATGCTACTCTGTTCTAACATATGCTTTCTCTCATGCCTTGTACTTAAATAGGAAAAGTCGACGATATGGTATTATCAAGTGTGATCCACTGGTTCGACAAGGCCTAGATAGAACAGTGAGTCGTTCTTTATGTTACACTTACAATGGTTTTCTTCATCAGAATATTTTTTCCATAATGTCACATCTTCTTCATGGAAATATTTTCTGTACAGGCAAAGCATGTGGTCATACCTTACATGCCTATGTTGATTCCACCAATCAATTGGACTGGGTTGGTACTGCTTATCCTAGTTTCTCATAATTCTTTTGTATATATGTACCGTGCTTATTTGAAATTAGTTATGTTGCTCAGTAGGTCAGCTGTGCTTCTATGTTAGTTTACGTAACATTGTTGCTGAGTGTACTCACTAATCGGAATGACCCCCTTCTTGGTTAGTTCAGTGTATGGTTCATAATAGTGGATGCTGCTCTGTTACATTTACTTCTATAATACTCACGAGCAGCATCCCTATTTTTTCATAACATACTGTCTTGAAGCTAGTAGTGTCACCCAGTAAATTTTAGGTTATATAAGTAACTAACATTAATTTCTACAGATATGACAAGGGTGCACATTTATTTTTACCATCCTATATCATGCGCACCCACGGAGCTAGGCAACAAAGGGAGGCTGTAAAAAGGGCTCCAAAGGAACAGATGCAACCTATTTTTGAGGTATTCTCTTGCCTCATGTTTATATTTTCTTTGCAGATTAGATGGATATGTATGAGTGAGATTCTTTAAGATCACATGCATGGGGATCCTTTTTTTAGCCCACTTGGTGTTTTACCATAGCTGCTTCTCTTGTTAATATTTTCTTGCACATTGACGTGTACATGGTTATTCTTGCTAAACATCTTGGTCTAGTATATCATCTTATGAGGCCTTTTTGGTTCCAGGCCTTAGATACTCTTGGGAGCACCAAGTGGAGGGTCAACAAAAAGGTTCTTAGTATCGTTGACAGAGTATGGTCGAGTGGTGGCCGACTTGCTGACTTGGTTGATCGTGCTGATGTGAGCTGCCATTTTTTCCTCTTGATTTCAACTCATGAAGACTTTTAAGGCATTAATGTTTTACATGCCAACTTTTGTTTCATGTACTCTAGATCTCCCCACCAGAGAAGCCTGACACGGAAGATGAAACTGAGCTGAAGAATTGGAAGTGGAGCTTGAGGAGAACCAAGAAGGAGAACAGTGAAAGGCATTCCCAGAGATGTGATGTTGAGCTTAAACTTGCCGTAAGTGACTATAAGGGGTCTTGCTATTGTTAACTATTGAGCTGGATAGAATTTACTCAACTTTTACTCTTCATCTAATTTATACTTGTTGGTAACAGGTAGCTCGGAAAATGAAGGAAGAAGAAGGGTTTTACTACCCACACAACCTTGATTTTAGAGGCCGTGCTTATCCGATGCATCCTTACTTGAATCACTTGGGTAATGATCTTTGTCGTGGAGTTTTGGAGTTTTCTGAAGGTCGACCACTTGGTAAATCAGGCTTGCGCTGGCTGAAGATACACATAGCTAATTTGTATGCTGGAGGTGTTGATAAGTTATCATACGATGGACGAATTGCATTTACTGAGAATCATCTGGAGGACATATTTGACTCAGCTAATAGGCCTCTTGAAGGCAAGCGTTGGTGGCTTGGGGCAGAGGATCCATTCCAATGCCTGGCAGTTTGCATGGATCTTACTGAAGCTTTAAGAAGCCCCTCTCCCGAAACAATGATCTCACATACTCCTGTGCACCAGGTACTGATATTTTGTCCATGTTAGATCATTCTGCTTCTCATTATCTCATTTCTTCCCAGCAATAATTTTCATGTTTAGTCAATTGTCCATGTTTGCTTTGCTAGGATAGAAAAGATTAGCCATATTTGTTTCTTGTGCCTTGAAAGTATAAAACAGGGGCATGCTTTGATGCTTTCCAGAAAAGTAACTAATGCCAAAAATATTGTATACATTTTTATTTTGGAATATTTGTGAGCATGGCTTGATGAAATGATGTACAGATAAACCTTGTGTACATGGGTTATCTTAAGAGCAAGGATTTTCTTGCCTATGTGCACTAGTTTAATAAGGTTTCTGAGTTCTACCAAACATGTCATGTGATCATGGCATAGCAACTCGAGCACAGTGCAGGAAGCTCGTATGCGAAGTATGTACATGTTTGTTAAGAGTTAGGTTTAGGTTGGGATTGATTTAGTTGATGTTTTAATCTTTTATGATAATGGGATTTAGTTATATGATTTTTAAGAACTTTATCTCTGTTAAGGAGGGATGCTAATCGGATAAAAGCAAGCAAATATTAAACTAACTATCCCATTTCTCTCATGATACCCTCTAGCTTTTTTTAAATCACAACAGCTTTCCATTAACAATTTCTGCCTCTTCAACCCCAAGTATCCTCTCTAATCCAAGGACATGACGGAATACTAGACTTACTAGACAAGTCTAGGTGCGCAATTACATGGGTTGCAGGGTTAGCGATGGCACCAAATATCCTGATTGCTCGTGTATATGTTAAATCCAAAGACAACATGATTTTTTAGGTCTGAAAAGGAGTTAGGCGTACGCGGTGTGGTGGCTTCTACCTAGCGCTTGTGCGATTTATGCGCGCTTAAGCGTTGTTGACTTGGTCAATGGCAGGACGAATAAACAGAAGAAATTAGGTATGTTAGGCATATAATGAAGACTTCCAAGGCCAAAGAAGACAGGGGCAGGGCCAGCAAGACCAAAAAACCAGCAGAAAAAGACAGGTGCATCGAACACAGCGCGGGGTAAGCGAGATGAAGGAAAGGACAAGAAGTGGGGCCGCCGCGAGATTCTAACCCTTTGTCCTACATGCACAAGGCAGCATGTGCATGGAATTTTTCACTCCCGCACCCAAGTTTTCACGCCCAGCGCAGAATAAGGCGTTTAGTCCCTAAACTAGGCAGAGGGCCTGCACTTCACGCTCAAGCGTTCTTAACAGAACCATTTTTTTTTGCCTTTCCAAACGTTGGGATTTTGAGTCGCCAGAGTATGACGTTTCTGCTTGGGGAAATCAATTCAGTTAAGGTTATGAAGTCTATAAAGATGTAAAACATCCAATGTCAGGCTGACAAGTGGCAATGACTGACAGTCTTTCTTACACTGTATGCACCATTTAAGTACTGGGAGATCCAAACGAACATGTGAAAGGGAAGTTAATGTTAACAGTTGTGATCCATTACATCCAAATGTACTTACTAAGGGACATGTATCCTGATGGACACAGATTATGTTGTGTTTTCTCTTTTCAGAAGTTTTTGAAATGTTACTTTGTGCATGTGAGCTATATGGTGTAACTAGAACATTTAACATTTGCGCAAAAGAAGTGAGGATATTTGGTGCTGCTATTAAACCATGTAATTGCCCACCTAACCTAACCTTTCATAGTAAGGCTAGGTGTTTGGTTACGAGCTTATGCTGGAGCAGAATCATGATATGACATTTTCTGTTTCAGGATGGTTCTTGTAATGGACTGCAGCACTATGCTGCTCTTGGAAGGGACAAGGTCAGTTCTTGTTTTTGTTAATTATGTTGTTGCTTTTATAAAAGATTATTTTGTCTGGCATGGATAATATTTAATTTTTGGCCAGTGAAAACACATAATTATTTCTTTTATAAATTTCTTGCAGCTGGGTGCCGTTGCTGTCAACTTAGTTTCTGGGGAGAAACCTGCAGATGTTTACTCTGGAATAGCTACCAGGTAGAGGCTATTCTGTCTTACTGCATATTGTCGATGGGAGGACTCAACATTCCGTTTTAGCATGTTGTCTGTATGCCATAACCTATCAGCCTGTCGGTCAATCTTACTAAGTTCATTTTGATTATTACTAAGTTTCTACTCTTTTCATTCTATTATCTAAATCATTCATGTTTGCCAGAGAGACAACAAATAAATATTGGTTTCCATTCCTTACTATACAAAGCTATCGTACCTGGTCAGCCAGGTATCAAGTTGACGGTCCACAGTTTCATTTAGTTGACGTGGATAGCGCTGTAAGGTCAATGGTCGAGAACTGTACGGTGTTGTCAAAACCATGCCATGTTGCCACCAAAAAACAACTTCGATCAGTCTGAGGGACCACATTCATTACATTTGAGGAACTATGTTTTCCCTGGTTTTTAAGTTGAGGGGCCATTTCTAAATGTTCGCAACAACCGAGGGACGGACACTATACTTTTCACCTATAAAAAATACCAGTTGTGGACTGGATTTGAAGTACTATATATGCTCACATTTATAATGCTATACTGAAATGGATTTGGAAATACAACAGATTGGATATAAATTCCAACAACCTTAAACTGGATGTCTGTCTTATTTGTGAAATTATTGGGATCCTGCTTAGTTCGTTTAACATGGCAGTGCCTTATCCACATGTCAATAAACTGTTCAATTATAGTTTTAAGGATCAGGTCCAGTTTATCCATCTTAACATGCGACTGATGTAAAACCTTCTTCAACTAGTGATACGGAGTCATATTTTCCATTTTTCTGTTCCAGGGTGGTGGCAATTATGAGGAGAGACGCACAAAAAGATCCAGCCACAGATTCTGATGTGGCCCGTGCTCGTCTGCTAGTTGATCAGGTGTAGCTTCTTTGGTAGTCCTTGCACATGTTTGAGCTCATAAATATTACATGATAAAAAATTGAAAATACTCAGTGTTTAAGAATATATATATATACATATATATTATGATGATTTTCTAGCACCTAGTTATACATTTATGCACTAGCGCGGAGACCTGGTAAATACTAAAGCTAATTTACGGTAAATTTTGCATTTGTTCCTAGAGTTTCAATTTTTTTTTGTAAATTTGCCAGTCCAGCTTTTTTCTGTTACAGACTTACAGTTGCGTGCTAAAATCCAAACAAATTTATGAGTAACACATCTTTTAAAATTTGTGAGCAACACCTACTTGTAATGTTATGTGAAAACTCCTCGGATTAGTCCAACCTAGCTCAGATATTATCCTAAATGAAGTCTATCTTAGACATTTCTTTAGAGAGCCCTTATATATTCAGTTGATATAGAAACATGCTGACCAACATGGCTATTAGTGTTAATCTAACATGCTTTGTTACCTAGTTACCTATTTACGGACAATTGATTTCTGTAATTGCTTTTAGTTGATGTCTCATAGGCCCACAAAGAATACTAGGAGATTATGTGAAGTTTTACGTGCTTATTATCAAATGCAGGTGGACAGAAAGTTGGTAAAACAAACAGTGATGACATCTGTCTATGGCGTCACTTACGTTGGAGCACGGGAACAAATAAAAAAAAGATTAAAGGAGAGGGGGATCATTGCTGATGACAAGGATCTTTTTGGTGCATCATGCTATGCTGCTAAGGTGGAATACCTTATTCATTGAAGCTTTTGTTTCGCCATCTGACATATACACCTAGAAGTAAAACACCTTTTTTTTAATATTCTGGACAGGTTACGCTGACAGCGATTGGTGAGATGTTCGAAGCTGCTCGTAGTATCATGAACTGGCTTGGAGACTGTGCCAAGGTATCATCTGTAGTATCATGTCTATGTTCTGAATATCAGGCAATGTTTAATGCTGCAATTAACATTGTGCATCAGAAAGTCCACTTTTAATATCATTTTTTTGGCTGCTTCATATGTTGTATTTGTACTGCTATTTCTGTTTTGTAATCACGGATTCATTATTGAATGAAACTGCCATGTGATCTGCTGGCTTGTGGTTTAAAATAATAATAATAATGAAGTCTCTGTTTGGCAGTGAAGTGTTTCTCTGTACTATTCGAAAGCTGCAGTATTTCCATGCCTTAGGCAACCAATACTTCAGTTTTGGAACTCGCCATTCTTGACACATGGGTCAAGGTACGTTGGCATGGACAGTCCTGGAGCTGTAATCGTCCCTGGAGGTGGCGAGTTCTCCAGCCAAGAATGGCGAGGTGCCTAGACTCGGAGCAACAAGGCAGCGTCACCGCTGTTCCAGACGCCTGCAGGGACGATTACAGCTCCAGGACTGTCCATGCCAACGTACCTTGACCCATGTGCCTAGAGAGAGTTGTAGGTGAAAGGCAGAGCCTGGCTGGAACCGGTGTCGCATTCGTCGGGGAAGCGCTGGCGCTGGCATACGCGTCCCAGATGTCCACACCCTTCGTAGCAGTCTATGCCATAGCGACGCATCGCCAAGATCTGCCGCATCAGGTACTCCACTTGCAGCCAAAGCAGCGCCTCTAAGAGGGGAACGGCGCTGAGACGCTCTCGATATGGGAGGCTGGACCTAGGGTTTCCCCTGGTGCTTGAGGAAGAAGCCTTATCCGGGCCGCCGCGCAGAGATTTTACCCTGGCTCATGAGCCAAACCTCCAATGACCATGGATGCAGGGGCAGACTGGAGGTGGTGAAGCATGTTGCTGGAGAAGACCATCACCTGGTGAGCGAAGCCTAGAAACATTATCGTCGCAGGAGGGGGGCACCGGCCAGCACAGCGCCTTCAAGCCACTACCGGGACCGCGTTGAGCGGGCAACATTCAGCCACATACACCGTGCCGCCGCATACTGTGGCCACTGCCGCAGCTTCCATGCCAGGATCTGCTGGGGCACAGCTGCTGGGGGTGGGGGCGGGGGGCTAACCACTTCTTTTTTCATATACTTCAATAATGGTGTAGGTTCATAGATATTGAAGTATATAAAACTAAAATTTTGACTAAAGCCAAACACGTTAAAGTATTTGATACTTCAATATTTCTGAAAACCAAAGTACTTAATTGTACTTAGGATGTATTTCTTCGTTTTCAATCCCTTTTCGACACACTGAAATAAAATTTGTCTCCGTTGACAACTTGACATCCTGTGAGTGCCCCAACAGATAGAATGTTCCCTTTCAACATTGTATGAGTATATTACCTTAAATTTGTCTCCTTTGACATCCTGTGACTGCCCCAACAGATAGAATGTTCCTTTTCTGTCTATGTTTATAGGAGTTGCATATTTTTCATTATAAATGGCCTGTTTGTGGTTGCAGTATTGTTCTATTCTGTTGTTTGCTGTGTTATTTGTGAGTTAGGGGAGTCCTAGCTAATTTCAATAGGATTGTACTGCACTGGTTTATCTAATTAAAAGATGATGTTAACTATTACCCCTGTTCCAAAATATAAGACATTTTGGTAGGCTGAAATAGCCTAGCCTACCAAAACATCTTATATTTTTGAACAGAGGTAATAACTACTCCCTCCGTTCGGTTTTAGATGTCGCAGCTCTAAGGGCCACGATGCCTTGCTGTGTATTGACTCCGTGTCAAGTAAAAGCGAACGGAGGGAGTACCAGTCTAGACACTCATGAACAGTAATACCTGAGTGCTTGGAAAAGGCAGTGGTATGAACAACAGAGCCCGAGAGGGGTAAACTTGGGGAAAAAATAATAAAACTTTAAATTCTGTCATGACTATTGGAATAATGACAAAGGACCTACAACTTAAGAGTATAAGTGAAGATTAAACGAACTGTTTGTTGAGGCAAATTGCTACAGCCATCTTTCAGTTAACATTCTTTCTTGATATTCAAGCTGTTCCTTTTGAGTTTCTGTTTCTAAATGGATTGACCTTTATAACCAATGGATATTGAACAGTAGTCCATCTGCTTTGTACGCCAGGTAATTGCTTGTGAAAATGAACCCGTGAGATGGACGACCCCTCTTGGAATTCCAGTTGTACAACCATATCGACAACTAGGAAGGCATCTTGTACGTGTTTCAGTATAATTGTTTCTTCACCATCTCCTGATTATTGTTGCCATATCCCTCTTCCAGAGAATTCAATGTGTGCCTTCCACTTCTGCTGACTAGCTATTAATAACAAAGTGACATTCTTTCTTGTAGATCAGAACATCGTTACAAGTCCTGACCCTTCAACGAGAAACAGACAAGGTATGCCATCTTTACATGGATATGTTTAACACCTCTAATTGAGAATAGGGTGTTATCTGCTGAATGGTTGTTGGGCAGGAATGGATAATCAAATTTTGGTTGCATAACTTGTGCATCACATTATTGGAGTCGCTGAACATTTTATTTTCTTAATCATAGCACTGGCAGTCTGGCACTATTATAATGTACCATTATCCCCATTTTTGCAATACGATAGATCTATTGAGGGCTCTGTGCTTAAACGTGTATCCATCAACCAGGTTATGGTTAAGCGGCAGAGGACAGCTTTCCCTCCAAACTTTGTACACTCCCTTGATAGCTCTCATATGATGATGACTGCTGTTGCTTGCAAAAAACAAGGTCTAAATTTTGCAGGTTGGTATTTTACTATCTGCCGAATTATTTATGGGATCCTTGTGCGTCTGTGTATTTTAGTATTAGCATTTGTATATCGATGCAGGAGTTCATGATTCATTTTGGACCCATGCTTGTGATGTTGATACGATGAACAAGATACTACGGGAAAAGTTCGTGGAACTGTATGATGCACCTATTTTAGAAGATGTATGTATTTTGCCATCTCAGTTATTTACACTGATTGAGCATTTCATTTGATACCACTATGTGCTGTTGTCATCTTTTGTCCCCTTTATCCGTGCGGCCTAGCGGTGAGCTCCAGTTTCATGCGTTTTGGTTTATCATCTAGTAGCATGCAGAACTATCATACTAGTTTGTTGTTTAGTTCTTTGTTTCCATGCTTCACCATGCCGAGCTTGCTTTTTCTGTATCGTTCTTTTCCTGTACTGTAAATTCGATTTGTTAACACGGTATATTTGATGCAGCTCTTGGAGAGCTTCGAGACATCTTTCCCTAAATTAAGATTTCCACCATTGCCAGAGAGAGGAGATTTTGACATGAAGGATGTCCTCCGGTCTACGTATTTCTTCAACTAGCACGATTTGCTGTGGCATATTCTCCTTTTTTTCTCTGCTGCCCATATGCGGCCTTTCCACAAATCTTGAGTTTTGTCGAAGTATATGACCGACTCAGATGATCAAGATAATTCTTTTGCTGATTGACGCGTCAACTTGTGGAAACAAAGATGATCCCACAAGAATGGATTTACGTAGGTACACAGAAGATGCTCTTGGTCTGCTGCAAGAATTGCATGGTTGCCAAGAATTGCATCATCTGCTGTAAGGGGAGGGGGCATCACTATTGCCAAGGAACTGGCAATAAACAGAGCTGGCCCAGGAGGTTGAAGAATGTGACGGTCAAAATAATTGGAAATCGTGATAAAAAAGCACTAGCTGTGGAGTTTTTTTTCTGCCTTTGTGATATAGTGTAGCTCATATCTGTGCCTTTTTTTTCCTTCCTCAGGGCTGACGCAGAGCACCCACTCAGATCTCGATACATGATTAGATTACTGTAAATGTAATTATATGTAGTTTTTTTGGCCTCTTGAGTAACCTGCCATTTTTTTCTTGTTTCTCTTAATTTATAGTGCTTAATCTGGTGAGTGCAATACTATACTCTGGAGAATTAATTCATAGCTACCATTTGTGGTTGTACGGTACTATCTATATAATAAAGCGATAGTGGTTTTCCTCTTTATTTTATGAAAGCTATATGTTTTTGACATCTTTTCATGACCTTTTGGAGCTGCTCTCAAGTTGTGTGAATATTGATGGCGGCCACATCGCGATAACCTTTCCAAGTTCTGACGAGTCAATACCACATCCGTAAATCCTAGACCTACCGCCGACGATGCACGATGAGGCGGAGGAGCGCTCAGAACTCCTCATCGGAGTCGAGGAGGATGACCTCCTTCCCCTTTGTTGCGGCGAGATCATCCCCGGCGATGATCTCGCGCTTGACGGTGCGCACGGCGACCTCTTCGCCTTCTCGTTGATGCGACGCTGCGCGCGGACGGAGGCGATGGCGATCTCCGCCCCAATCTCCTTGCGGCGACAGCGCTCCTCCTCGGTCTCCAGGGACGCCGCGCTCTAGCATTTGATGGTGAAGCGCTCACCGTCGAAGTCGTCGAAGCCAACCACACCCGTGTAGTCGTTGCTGCAACAGATCTCCATCTGTGGAGTCGCGGAAACTCCGCGAGATCCGATCCTTGTAGTTCCACCACTAGATCGCGGGTGACGACATCATGTTGCGGTTGAGCTTTCGTGCCGCGCACTTCCCCCATGGCCTCCGGCGGCGGCGCTCCTCCTCGGCAAGTGTGCGAACGGTGGGGTGCGGCTAGCCCCAATACCCGCATGACCGCCCACGTGGGCCACAAAATCTTTTCGCAGCAGCATGGCGCGGCAGACACAATGGATCTATGGTGATAAGCGGCTGGAGCGCTCGCCGGCGAGTGAATTTGGCCTTTTTCTAGCTCTGCCTATGGCATAAAACATTACAGAGGCTGATCAGCCTAATTTGGGTCAGAACCTCTAGAGCATTTTGACTTTAGTCATCAAAACAAGGATCATATCATTAAAATCTTTGGGACAATCCTTGCCTGCAAAAAAATCCCTTACAACTCAGCAAACAAAAGATTTTAATAAAGACAAGTGCCTTTGATAGAAGAGGGTCGGGAGCCTTTATCGACCCCATTTGGAATCGGGTCATTTAATGGATTGCCCCTAGCAGCCTTCTCAGACTCAGTTTTGCCCCTAGTCGCGAATCGTCCTCAGTTTTGCCCCTACTTCGTTCGCACGTACTATGGTTTGCTCTCGACGACAAGTTTGAAGTCTATTCCGTCTGATGGCGTTAGTGACAGTGGGTCCGCAACTTAGAGGTGAGACCAACTTGGTGCAGTTCTTACAGGAGGGCCCGCCCAACGTAGAGGTGAGACCTAATTTTAAAAACAAAAAAACGTAGAGGTGGGGCCGACTGAGTGCAATTCTTACATGTGGGCCTCGCCCAACGTCCTGATCCCCAATCTGTGCTTCGCCGGCGTTCTGTGCTTCCCTGCCACGGCCAATCCACCATTTGCGCCGCCCAATCAACCACCTGCGCCGCCGCGGCCGTCCTCACCACCAGATCGAGCACCACCAGCATATTCGTCGCCACCGTCCCACGACTACTCGTTCCGCCACTAGGACCGCTCGTTCCGCCACTGCGGCCGCCACCTGCTCGACCTGTGGCTGAGCTCCTTCCGTGCGCCCGGCCGGAACGCTGATAGGTGAAGGGCTGTTGTATCCAACAAGGACGTTGTTGGCGAAATGGATTGCGGCAGCGACCCTGGAGTAGCTGACGATTCTGGCGTCGGGCGGGAGACCCGCGGCGTCCACGACTGGGCTCCCGAGGGGTAAGGCTTCCAATTTTTGCTTGTTTGTGCATTTGAACAGTCGATATACATAGGACGCGGTCTATTTCTGCAATTGGACATAGCCTTCTTCTGTAATAGCTTCCCATTTTTGCTTGTGCTGATTGTGTCTCTGTTTTTTCGTGGGTTAGGATGGAGTTGCGGTTTGCTTTCTTGGTGGACGTTAGAAGAGACCGCTGCATCATGAATGAAGACAACACCCATAAGAAATTTCAGGGAGGTTTCGATTATGACCTGCCAATGGATTGCAATTGGAATTTTAGGCAATTTGGGGAGGTTCTTTGCTACCCATATCCTTGGGCTTTGCATGAAGAAGTGGAATTCAAATACTACGATGTGGGGATTTATTGGGTCAAGATTAGCAATGATGCAGAACTCGCTACCATGTTTGCTAAGCATAAGGAGCAAGATCAATTCAAGGTGAGGCTGCAAGTAAATGTGGTTGTGCCGACATTAAGGAGTAATGCAAGGGTGTCAGGTTCATCTTCTCGGACCGAACCATCTCGTCGTAAAGCAATTTCTAGCCAGAATAGTTCAGTTCATCCAAAGCGACGTGGTGGCTCGACAAGCGTGGGCAACAACATAAGGGTACCTACTGAAGTGGAGGTTGATGCTAACATATCTGGGGATGATGAAGAGAGGCTATACTCTGATGTCATTCAGAATTTGCGACGGGCATCTCGTGCTGTTGAAATCCCAGATGATGGTGACTATGAGCAAGAAGATGAAGAAGAAAATGAGGAGGAAGAACTTCCACCTATTCAGTGGGACCCTAAAAACCCTCAGTTGCTGGAAGGTACAATTTTTGCATCCATGAGTGAGTGTAGAAATGCAGTTGTATCTTACTGCATCAAGGCAGAACGTGCTTTTATTGTTGACAAAAGCGATAAACGACGTTACACAGTGCATTGTGTGACTGAGGGTTGTAAATGGAGGATGCACGCATCTAAAATGCGGAAAAGCTTGAATATTCAGGTAAAAGTGAATCCTTTTACCCACACATGCGAAGAATCAACTCTCAGAAAGGAAACAATTAGTAGAGCCAAGTCAAAATGGGTGGCAGAAGCAATAAAGAAGTGGGTGACAGAAAACCATCAAGTGGGTACAAAGGAATTGCAGGGAAACATCAAAGCCAAGTTCAAGATGGATTTACCATAGATGAGGGTCTTCAATGGCAAACAAAAAGCTATGAAATCTATCTATAATAACTGGCACGAAAGTTTTGAATTGTTGTATTCATTCAAAGCTGAAGTGGAGAGGACAAGCCCATGTAGTATTGTTGAAATTGATCACCACTCAGTGGAGTACACATTGAAGGGAGTGACAAGGACCAAGGAATGCTTTAGAAGGGTTTTTGTGTGCTTTGAGGCTTGTAAACTGGGGTTTTTGGCAGGCTGCAGGCCATATTTGGCTATTGATGCTACTTTCCTCACAGGCAGGTTTAAAGGACAATTAATACCAGGTTGTGCAGTAGATGCGCACAATTTTGTATTTCCACTTGCATACGGTGTGCTGGAGACAGAGTCCGAGGAGAGCTGGACTTGGTTTTTGCAGAATCTGCGCCGGGCTATTGCACATCCCAATGGCTTGGTAATTCATACAGATGCCTGTAAAGGTTTAGAAGTGGCTGTGGACAATGTGTTCCCTGGAGTAGAGCATAGGGAGTGCTTTCGTCACCTTGCTGCAAATTTTGTGAAGAAATTCAAAGGAAAGACATATACAGACAATTTATGGCCAGCATCTTTGACTTGCAGTGTGAAGAAGCACAACTTCCACATGAGGCAGTTATACACCAATGCCAAAATAAAGGAATACTTGGAAACACACCACTCCAAGTTATGGGCCAGAAGACAATTTAGTGAACTGAGCAAAGTTGATTATGTGCACAATAATATTGCAGAGTCTTTCAACGCAGCCATCCGGAAATTTAAAGATCTTTATTTGGTGGATTTGCTTGACAAGATTAGGATAGAATACGCGCAGAAGTTTCATTTTCGTGATGGAAAAGCTGAGGCTAAATTCATGGGCCACATTATTATCCTTTCGGTGATGACTGAACTGAAGCAGAAAACAGTAGGCCTGGTAATGAGCATGATTCTATTGTCAGATAGCACAACAAAGGTATCAGTAATGGATAGAGAGAAGAGAAACTGGAGATATCCAGTGGATATAGAAGCTAGAACTTGCAGTTGTAGGCAATGGCAGATAACTGGGTTGCCATGCATTCATGCGTTGTTTTTCATCACTTCTCTCCCAGGTACAGCAGGGAACATACAACAGTATGTTCATGAGTACTACTCTGTTGCAAGGTTCAGAGCCACATATGCACATGCCTTGCCTGCTTTGGAGGGAAAACAACAGTGGGACAAAGTGGACCCTGGATTCAGACTTTGCGCTCTAGTTCTGAAGAGAGCAGCAGGTAGACCGAGGAAGAGTCGGTACAGACGTCGCATCGAAGGAGCTGGACTTGGAGCAAGGCAGCGTAAGTGAAAAAGGTGTGGTGGGTCTGGTCATTTCGGTAAGTACTGTGATAATGCTGTAGATCCAGCGTTCGGAGAGAGTTCTGATGAAAATCATGATCAGCAGCCGGATGCAACAGAAAATGAAAATGTTGCTCCAAATGATGATTCAGATGATGATGCTCCAAATGATGAGTTTGATTATCATGCTGCAAATAATAATTATTTTGATGATGATGCTCAAAATAATTATTTTGATGATGCTGCAAATGTTGAGCCAAATGATGCTGAAAATGATGCTCCAACTGATGTTGACCAACCATCTGTGCTTCTGAGTACTCCAAGGTATATAAATCTTCTTCTCACTTTGAAAAATATGGTATTTTCAATTTTTTTGTACATATATCACTTCATGTAAACCTTGTGCTCACTTTTTGTTCAGCTCTGTGGTCTGTTCGAAGAAGACACACAAGAGGGGAAGAGAAGAAGCAGTGAGCACAGTGATAACAAGGAGCACACAGAGCAAAATGATAGCAAGTAACACAAGAATCACAAGGATCAAAGTATCTATTGCCAAAATTCTATGAAACATTATGAATCATGTTGTATTTCTATGAAACAACCCTTACTATTGTGTTGAATGATGTGGGATTTATGTTTTCATGAAATTTGATTTTTTTTGAATTAATTATGCTCATTTGAAACCATCACTCTATTCTCATGAGAAAAGTGCTTCAAATGCGGTCCAAACCTGGGGTAAACACTCTCATTTGTAATTTCATGAAAAAATCGACCTTATCTAAATGATCCAAATAAATTTGAGGAGCAACTATATCACATATAACAACATTCGGCGTTGGTCTCATGTCATTTTGATTTTTTCTGAATTAATTATGCTCATTTGAACTCATCGCTCTATTATTGAACTCTAAACAAGTCTATACAAGATAGCTCTTTTGTGGAAAGCATTTTCGATCAATTATCCATAAACCAAGTTTATTATTTTTTATAGCAACTATATCACATATAACAACATTCGGCGTTGGTCTCATGTCATTTTGATTTTTTTGAATTAATTATGCTCATTTGAACCCATCGCTCTATTATTAAACTCTAAACAAGTCTATACAAGATAGCTCTTTTGTGAAAAGCATTTTCGATCAATTATCCATAAACCAAGTTTATTATTTTTTATAGCAAATATATCACATATAACAACATTCGGCCTTGGTCTCATGTCATTTTGATTTTTTTGAATTAATTATGCTCATTTGAACCCATCGCTCTATTATTGAACTCTAAACAAGTCTATACAAGATAACTCTTTTGTGGAAAGCATTTTCGATCAATTATCCATAAACCAAGTTTATTATTTTTTATAGCAACTATATCACATATAACAACATTCGGCGCTGGTCTCATGTCATTTTGATTTTTTCTGAATTAATTATGCTCATTTGAATCCTAGCGCATCATCTGATCAAACCCTACCGTCGCACCCTAACGGTCCGATCAAACCCTACTGCGAAACGACAACCCTCAGATACGATAATCTAGAAGGATTCCCGATAGCGATCTGCGAGAGGTTGGGTCCGGCCACCTGATTGGACGCTGAAAACAGTCGGGCCGCGATATTTCTTTGGATATTTTCAGATTGTGACGAAATGATTTTGCTCTGATTTCTTTTTCTCTTTTCTCTGAATTATTTTTCCTTGGATATGAGATTTAGGGTTCATCGTTTCGTTCAGATTGTGAGGAAATGATTTTGCTCTGATTTCTTTTTCTCTTTGCTATGAATTATTTTTCCTTGGATATGAGATTAGGGTTGATCGTTTCGTTCAGATTGTGACGACATTATTTTTCTCATTGCTTTAGGATTTGCTTACTTGCTAGCTAGTCGCCAGTCGTTAGAGATGTTATTAGTGTCGATCTACTGCTATTGTGTTGCTTAAACTGGGTCTGCAGGCTGTCGCCACCGTAGTTTGCATGCATACGTGCTCGCCATGCAGCTACGGAAGAAATTTTAGCATGTTACATGCCCCTAGTGTAGAATTAATGCAAAGTGAGGCAGACTATTGTCCATTATGCCTCTTGCTTCCTCGGTCGGTCTCCGTTCTGCTGGACAGGTAGTTAACGCAGGCGTGAGCGTGAGACTTTGGACTTGTGTTAATGCACGCATGCAGGGTCACGTCGCATCCTAGCCCAGCTATTTTTTGTAGTCACCGCATTGACCGCAACACTGCGGCTGCCTGGCACGTACTACTCTTACGCTTTCACACCATTTGCGTCTCTTCCTTCTTCATCTACCGCATTTATTTCACACTCATCGGGTCTTTAAGTATTGCCCCAGCCATCTTCCCTTCTTCTCATCCTTCTCCAGCCCTTTGCCTCATCCTCCCTCCAACATGTCGACCTACTCTCTCCCGTCGAGCCCCGAGCCCCTCAGTGACGAGGACAACCACCCAGCCCCTCGCCGGTGGTGGGAGGCGACGGAGGAGACGGTGAGCGAGGACGACAAACCTCTGAAGAGGTCGCGAGGTCGCGACGGCCACTTCGTCCACAACCCCGACCCCGACGAGGTCGCGAGGATCACCCAGCGCTCCAACAAGGAGACCGAGGCCCTCCTCGCCGCCTTGGAGAAGAAGGAGAAGAGGGAGGAGAAGATGAAGGAGAAGATGGAGGAGGAGAGGGTGCGGCGCCGCATAAGGAAGTCCCGTGAAAGGGAGCAATCCGAGATGCGGGAGGCCAATGCCCGGGCCCTTGACGAACGCGAGAGGGCGGACAGGGCGGCGGAGTGGACGGCAAGGAGGCCGGCGGAGTGAAGGAGTAGGCAACCACCGGCGGCTGGCCGGCAGACGGAAGGGCGCCCTCCGATGAAGGGGCGCCAGCAGTTAGGGTTTAGGGTCCTTTTTTTTAATATATGTAATGTGGGCATATATGCCCCTCTGTGCTAACATATGTAATGTGGGTATATATATATGCCCCTACGTGCTAATATATGTAAGGGTTACCCTATATGTAATTTGTGTTTATATTTTTGAACCAAGTCATGCACAAGTGGTTCAGAACGTGAAAAAAAATCAGTGCAAAAAAACGTCGTCAAATTTATGTGTGCCCAAAGATATAACTACATAACTGGTTAAGCAAGATCACAAACAAAATCAGTACAAAAATGCATTTTCAAATTTATAAACAAAGTCATGCAGTAACTATAGTTATCTTCTTTCCCTCCATGTACCAACATCTCCCCATTCTCCTCCCGGTTACCAGCGCGATCATATTGACAACAATACAGCGCGGTCCTGGGTTCGAATCCCAGCCGCACCATTTTTTGTTCATTTTGGACCCTTCTCACCTTTTTAAAAGAGAATCCCATTTGGCCATTACGAATGGGCCTAATTGGTGTAGTTGGCCCATTAGTGCATTCACACATTTTTAATGGAATCAGATTTTGTCTTTTAAGGATTATCAGTATGTTTTAGAGCTAAATTGCATTCATAAATGTTCTGAATTTCAAACTTCTCATACAATTTCAAACTTACAAATTTCCCCCAAATTCATGCCTTTCTATACAATTTTAATATTTCACCTAGTGCGATTAGCACACCTACAAATGCCCAAATGTAATTGCAAAGCGGAATCCGTGTTTGTTCTTCGAGCTTCTTAATCTTCTGGTTCAACCTCCTAAGCTCAACAGCATCAATGCGTGCTCCACCCTCCGTATCTTCTCCCGGAGCTCGCTCTACGGCCGCTGCCCTCTGTGGCATGATGGGCAACCATTCTTCATGCTCGCCTAGCAGTTCATCCGTCAGCTTCTTGGCCAGAGCATCGACCCAAAAAAAGAAACAAGTTATCTACAATAATGTCAAACAGATCAATTTAGTAAAATTGCTCCGATTAACCCCATTCTAGATGCACTAAATTTGTGAAATTGCTCCGATTCTTACCCCATTAGCCTTGCACACGTAGAACGGCCGACTACTGTTCTTCTTTGTCTGCGAAATCCTCTGAACAACGTCCGCCTGACACCGCGGACACAGGAAGATCGGCATCTCCATGCGCGCCGGAATCTCGATCCGTGACGTCGCGCGAGAGTTAGAGGTAGACATCGACCTCGATTCTCGACCGGACGGAGACGTAGGGGATCTCAGATCCTACGCGCACGACCCCTTTAGTTGTAGCAGACGGCCGCGCCGTCCACGTCGATCTTCCCGTCGGCGGCGCTCCCCGTCAACACCGCCCAATCGGTTGCCCACGCCCAACTGCTTACTACCAAGAGGAGTCGCCGACAACCTCAGTGCGTGCCCGCCTCAAATTCCAAACCCCCTGTCTGATTCGTGCTCACCGCTGCAAACTCCGGGGACGCGCTCCGACGCTTTTACAGCACACGCCGCCGCCAGCGAACGGTCAACGACTCGGTCCCGCAAGACGCGCCTAGGGTACTCTTCTGGGTCCCACAACCAATGGTTGTCTTCTGAATGTAAAAAAAACGGTTGTCTTCTGGGTCCCACATGTAAGAAAGGCTAACGGAGACGGCTGGAGTGACGGAATGAATCCTTGTGCACGAAGTAGGGGCAAAACTGAGCACGATTTGCGACTAGGGACAAAACTGAGGTCTTTACTACAACTGAGTGCAGCCTGATAAATAACCCGTGATCTTCGATTTCCCGGTCACTAATACCTCTAGTTGAACAGGTAACTTTCTAGTGTCTGACGTGCCTGAGATGCACATGCAACTTGTCACATCTGTCAATTTAACAATGTGACATGCGAGTTGGTGTTCCAGTGGACCCAAGGCCGTAGTGTGCGTGTGTGTGTCAAGTGGGCCTGAGGCCATGACATGCGTGAGCTGGTGGCGTCTTTATAAGCCAACCGAACCTGAGTTGTATTCTTATCGATGAAATAGAATCCTGAAGTGAAACTCTCACCCTCCATCTGTTCCTCACCTCCGTGCTTGCTGTTCTCACCTAATTTCCAATTCCCCTTCTATCACCTCTCAATACAGAGAGGGTCATGGCAAATTGGTATCTAGAGCCAGAAATTGCTCCGCTCGCGCTCCGCAAACTCGAGATCTGACCAGTAAAATTCTACCGTGCCGTGTTGCTTCGACGATGCAGCGCAAAATCCTGATCAGGATTTGGTCGGATCCAGAGGGAAGCAGCGACGGCGCCCACGAAACCTTCTACGCAGACGAAACATGTGCTATAAGCGATGGCGGACAACGCCTCCCAGTTGAAGACGATGCTGGAAGACATGCTCCGACGTCTCGACACCCAGGCGACGATGAACGAGCAGCGTCACGCCGACCAGATCTCCTTCAACACTCAGATCTCCGCCGATCTGGTGAGTTTGAGCAAACAATTGGTGGTGACGCAGAACGAGGTGGATAATACGCGTCAGGCGCTGGCGAATTCTTCGAGTGCAGCCGCTACGGCGGAGACACCGTTTTGCCAGCAACGTGCGGCGAGGTCGGCACATCGACGACGCAAGCGCGGCTTACGAACGACAGCCAACATCTGATAAAGCAGCCCCCATCAGCGCAATTGCTGTCACAGCCTCACCGTGTACACCTATAGCCGCAGCAGCAACCACATCCACGTCGAGATGAGCGCGGCGAGGATGGGGGTTACATCAGAACACCAAAGCACGATTTTCCTCGATTTGATGGTAATCTTCCTAACCTCTGGTTGGATCGCTGCGTCACATACTTTGAGCTCTATCGTGTTTCGAGGCTGAGTAGGTTCACTATTGCATCCTGTACATGGATGGACACGCCGCGCTGTGGTTCTAGGCGTTCAGACAAACGCACCGCATGGTTACATGGGATGAGTTCCGTTTGGCTGTAATTGAGGAGTTTGGACCAGATGAATTTGAAGGGAAGATGCACAAGCTGCTGCAACTTCGTCAGACTACTAGTGTGACTGATTATCGCAAGCTGTTTGAGACCTACATGTATCATCTTCTGACTTTGGATCCAACACTCAACCCCAAGTTCTTCGTCACACAGTTCCTCATGGGTTTGAAGGACGAGTTGCGTGCCATAGTCCGCATTCAAGCTCCTACGAGGATCACCAGGGCTACGGTATTCGCAAAAATCCAGGAGGAGGAACTGGAGATGTGTCGTCCACGCAACTGAGTTGCTCTTGTGGGACGCCCACCACCATTCCCTGCTCCAGCTAGACCTCCTGTTGTGCCGCACGCTGCGGGCGATGAATTTGGCAGGGAACGTCGGCTGAGGGATTTTCGGCGTGCCACCGACATGTGTTTCAAATGTGGTGACAAGTACACTCGGGATCACCAGTGCAAGAAACAGGGGGCACATCTGCTGACAATTCAAGTGTGTGAATTCGGTGAATTTCTGACCGGCGATGCCGTCCACACGCTGGAACTGTTGGAAGAGCCGGCTGCAGAAGCTGCTGAGTGCTATCTATTACTGTCAGCTCATGCTACCAGTGGAACAGAGTCAATTGTCTGTATTCGATTGCATGCACAAGTCGGGAGATCAGGTGATGTTGCTGTTGCTCGATTCAGGAAGTTCTCAAAGTTTTCTGGATGCGTCCTTTGCAACACGCATTGGCGTTACTACTGTTTCTATTGCCGCTGTTCCAGTTAAGGTAGCAAATGGCCAACAACTTCAGTGCAAGGCGATGATACCATAGTTGCAGTGGACTAGCCAACACAATCAATTCGTAACAGATTGGCGAGTGCTGGAACTGGGAGCATACGATGGTGTACTGTGGATGGATTGACTGGGTCAGTACAGTCCCATGCAATGTGATTGGAAGCAAAAACAAATTTCCTTTATGCAGCAAGGAAAGCAGATAACATTGCAGGGGATCACAACCAACTCAACTGTAGCGCCTGAGCAAGCCACAATGAACATGTTGCAAGATTGGGAGGACCATAATGAAATTTGGGCAATGGCTGTTGTGTCTGAATTTTCAGGCGATGCACTGCAGTCAGATTTAGACTTACCGTCAGAAATTCAGGTGTTGATGACGGAGTTCGTTGATGTCTTCGCCGAGCCCACGGAGTTGCCTCCTACCCGACTATATGATCACGTAATCACATTGGAAGAGGAAGCCAAGCCGCAAAATGCAAAATCTTATTGATACTCACCTCAGCAGAAGGACGAGATCGAACGTCAAGTCAGGGATATGCTGGCAGCCGGAACAATTGTACATATACTAGTAAAATGCCCGTGCGTTACTACGGGCTAACACAATGACCCATCACGCACACACAAAATGATTCATCATGAATTAATATTTCATCTTACACGATGATCAAGTTTAGAAAAAAAATGATCATGCCAAACCGTTATTCGGCTGTACAAGTGCATGTGCAATGCACATCTCATAAGTCTGATACTAAAAGGCTACTGCCAAATTAATACATTCAAAATTTGTATCAACTCTCAACTGTCTGATTCTAAAAGGCTACTGTGACTGCATTGTCAAATAAACAATGGTGCCATAGAAAAAGCATGAAAATCAATAGTGATTAGCACCTCTCTAGAGAGCATCACTCATCAAGTTCATACTTGTCATCTGGAGTAATATCCTTTGAATAAAGCTGAACCAAACAGTTCTGGATCCTGAAATAAAGTTATTTAAATTGGTATTACCATCTATAAAATGCATAATATCAATTATCAACACACTGCTTGGCTAACTAACCTTGAATGTTTCTGTAGCCGTGACCTTCTTACAGACTGTGTTCAATGTGTAGTCAATACCAGATCAACAGTCTGATTCTTCAGGGGATCAAAGATCTCAGTAGGGAATTTCTTCATGTCAACAACGAGCCTCGTAACGGTTTCCTCTATGTCAGATTCAATGATTGCTGAATTTTCCGAATTTTCCTCAGCGCAGTCTCCCTTTTTTTAGCTTCTCCTTCTGTATGGCCGATCTGCACTTCATCAGCTAAATTGGCCAAGTTAAGCATGTGAGGTTTGGCAATTACAATTGACTCATCAGGATCCAAGCTTGTTATTATCTCTCCGAGTTCATCAAGCGTTTGCAAGTCATGCTTTGTTTCATACTCAGCAGCCACCTCATAACATTCTTGAACCTATATATAGTGCAAAAATGCAATTTATAACTATCCATCAACATAAAAGAATGGGTTAAGTCTTACAGGAATAATGTTTCTTATAATAAAAAAAACTAACCATCCTAGCTAGACCATAGTCTCCCCCATTCTATTTGCTCCGCATACCGATGCATTACTATCATGGTATGCAAATTTAAATGAAATCATGTACCAGATGAAATATATAAACAAAGAAGACGGTTCCAGAAAATTGACATGAGTTTTCCAAATATAAACATATCAGTTCAGGTCAAATAAAAAACTTAGTGCAATATTTCAGATCAGTTACAAAAAACAAATTCAAAATACAAATTCAAAATAACAGTGAATAGCATGAAGTGTTACTTACAAGGGCGGGGCACTCGTAATCAATGCCGGCAGCCTTGATTCTTTTGCGGCGCTTCTCATCCCTTTTACAATCCCTTCAAGCAAATTCTTGTGCTCTTCTACTGTTCTATCCTGGGAACGAAACAGCCTATTAGTCTATAGCACACATTTTCATGTCCCAACTGTAGTTAGCAGATGGATTACCTTGCTAAGCTTCTTTCGTTCAATTGCTACCCGGTCAATTGGTACAGATCCCTTCCGCAACCCTTTCCATCTAGAATTGATACATGATGTGTACATTGCAGATCATGAGAATTGTGTTATAATTTTCATTAAGAAGCAAGAAACATAGACTATGCACAGCTATATTGGTACACCAGTAAAGGGAGACAAAACTATAGTGTGTAAGAATTATCGCAACCACCAGATTGGTACATAAAAGAAGCAAGTATAGATCCATATATATGAATGCCATCTAACACAAGCGCCTTGCAAGCCCTTGCATGATTACCACCTAAGCTTGGGTGAGCACTTCTTAACACAGTGCCACAGTGGCATATACACATTGCTTTTAGTATAATGATATTACTATCACAACATTTTCATCACTATCGATTCTTATAAATCATAGTCGATTGTTGGTATAGGATTTTGTTTTGAACAATCACTTCTATACAATTATGCACTTCTTTTGTATCATTGTGATAAAACTTACATTTTGCATAATGCAATCAGCAATATATATACATATCACATCATTTTTTTAAAGTGTATATCACATCAGTTTTGCATTAGCCAAATGCGCTTGCATCATAATTCATGTCGATTTGCACAAATGAAACAGCATAATACCAGACATATAATGCATCATTTGAAAGAATAGATATCATTTTGGCCTCAGTTAGTGGCAAGTACTGTGCAGTACTAATATGAAAACTACATTCAGTATCACAAAAAATATATCAACAAAGAGAAAGTTAGAAACCTAAAGAAAATACACACATATCACCAGATACCGTGTAAAGGCAGTATATAAGATATCTTTCGGTTCCTGGAAATCCTGAGCCTCTTAATAGCACCAAACTGCTGAAAGAAACATGCAAAATTTACCAGACCGGCAACGGTTGACGTTAGGAACAAACCACTGGCTTCACTACACTTGTCCAATCAAACTGACAGAAACAGACCTTGCATCTGGTCCTCGTAGAAGCCGTGGGGGATGTGCCCGATATACAGTATGATGGCTGTGTTCTCCACCTCCTCGGGCTGCTTCTCCTTGATCCTCTTCTCCTTACCTTCCAACGGCTGCACCAATCACAACAAAACATCAGCGACAACAACCAAAAGGATGCGTTCGATTTGGATTGAGGGAAGCACGCACCAGGAAATCCTTCCCCTCGCCGGTCTTGGGACCAGCCGAGCGCCGTGAGAGCACGCGCCTCTGGTTCCTCTTCTTGTCCCTCAACCCCATGTCTATCGGGGCGCCCATCATCGGGTTGTTGGGCGCGCCGCGGGGCGGGAGCTTCCAGAGGCGCCTGCGGCGACGGTGGGGGAGAAGCGCGGGAGGGTCGCAGGGCGGGGGGAGGGGAGGGGAGGCGGGGGCTATGCGGAGGCAGGCGGCGAGGCGGAGGCGGCGGAGGGGCGGCGTCGCCGTCGTGGCGCGGGTTGATATTCGGTTTTCTCAGGGGGTTATGTGTAAAATAAGTGCGACGTACGACGCCTCACCGTAAGGGATATTATATAGTAGAGATAACTCCAGTCCCTTTGCGGCTCCGTTCTTACTCGTGAAAAAGAAAGACGAAATATGGCCCTTTTGTGTCGATTATCGCCGTCTCAATCTGTTGACAATCAAAAACAATTTTTCCTTGCCAATTGTAGGCGAACTATTGGACGAGTTAGCCAGTGCTGCTTTCTTCTCCAAGCTCGACATGCGAGCGGGTTATCATATGATTCACATGAAAGTTGCTGACGAGGAGAAAACGACATTCAAGACACATTGATGCACACGGTGGGTGTGTTGTTGGGAGACCCCAAGAGGAAGGTGTGAAGTAGTGCCATAACAAGTTTTACTCGGTATGAACCAAGGTTATCGAACCAGTAGGAGATGAAGAATTCCCCCGAGGTATCAACGGTGCCAGAAATATGCTTCCTGGTGGTTGACGTGGAGCCTGCACACAAACAATCAAGATACTTTGCCCCAACTTAACAGTGAGGTTGTCAATCTCACCGGCTTGCTGTAACAAAGGATTAAACATATGTGTGGAAGAAAGATGTATGTTTGCAGAAATAAACAAGTTTACAGTTGTGGTTTTATCAGGTTAATGAGAAGGACCGGGATCCACAGTTCACTAGTGGTGTCTCTCCATAAATAATAACATTCATCCATGCGTTGTAAACAATTTACAGCTAGGCAATTGGCAGAATAATGATGAGCAACCCAATGCATATACTAACGTTATGATGTCTAGTGTGAGATTCATTCGGACATTACAACAATATACATAGACCGTTGCAACCGCGTCTATGACTAATAATCCACCATCCGGTTAGCGTCAACACCCCTTTCGGTATTAAGTTGCTTGTAACATATTATCGCCTTAAGCACTGTGTGTAAAGTAAGTAAGTATCATCATCCTTAGACAAAGTACTGCTGTTTTATTCCTAGTAGCCACAGTACATCTACAACCTTAGAGCTTTCTGTCACTGCCTCAGATTTAATAGAGACATGAACCCACTATCGAGCATAAATACTCCCTCTTGGAGTTACGAGCATCTACTTGGCCAAAGCACACACAAATAACAGAGAGCATGCAAGATCATTAAATAGCACACATATGATATATTATGAAGCAATAAATTTAGTACTCAATATTCATTGAATCCCAGCAAACACAACATGGAGAATTACATAAAGATGATCTTGATCATGATAGGCAGCTCACAAAATCTAAACATGATAGAACAAGAGGAGAAGACAACCATATAACTACTGCTATGGACCCGTAGTCCAAGGGTAGACTACTCACTCATCAGTCCGGAGGCGGTCATGGCGACGTAGAGGCCTCTAGGGACGATCCCCCCTCCCGGCAGGGTGCCGGGGAGCAGTTCTGATCTCTCCCGAATTGGTGTTGACGACGGCGGCGGCTCGGGACCCGTGGAGAAAAATATGAACACCGTGCGATTATTTTTAGGTCAGGAGGTATTTATGGGCGAAAGGGCAAGGTCGGTGGGCGCCCGAGGGCCCCACATCGCCTCCTAGCGCGGTCAGCATGGGACCCGCGCCACAAGGTGGTGTGGGCACCTCGTGGCTCCTCTTCGTATCGTCTCTGGTTCCTCGTGACGCAAATATTCCAAAAATAATTTCAGGATCTTCTATTCCAATTCCGAGAATATTTGCTTAAGTGATTTTCTGAAACAAAAAACAACAGAAAATAGGGAACTGGCACTGTGGCATCATGTTAATAGGTTAGTCCCAAAAAATGCATAAAACTATATAAAATGCATAGAAAACATGTAATAACATGATATAACATAGCATGGAACATAAGAAATTATGGATACGTTGGAGACGTATCAACATCCCCAAGCTTAGTTCTACTCGTCCCGAGTAGGCAAGAACGATAAAAGAAGACTAATTTGTGAAGTGACATGCTTAAACACAATATTGATCATGTAATAATGTAAGGCATGTAAACTGAGATCAAATGAATAAGGGTTGTACTTTATATTGATAACAAACGAGTAATGAATAAACAAGTATGAAGCAAGCAAAGCTTTCAATGATATAGTACTAGATAGCAATCAACCGTGCAAAGTAGGTATTAGAGATGGTTTAAGTTTCAAGCACAACAATATAATCATCTAATGCTTCCACTAAACATGACAACTTAATGAAAGGATCAAGTCAAGTAATAGCCATATGCACGTAGAAGATTAATACATTATTTGTTCAAAAGAAACAAGCAAGCGTTCAACGTTGGTTCCTGGCACCCTGATGTTATGGCTAAGAGAATGTTAACGTATGTTTGGAAGGCCAACGGAAGAAAGGCTCACAAAGTTGTATATGATCATTAGACAAGAAAAAGTCTTACAATCGAAGCTATGCAAGGAGTAGTGATTGCCACATAACGGATGCACATGGAGCTATAAGTATATGAAAGCTCTCCAATGGAAGTAGTGGGGGTGCATCCAACTTGCTTGCTCACGAAGATCTAGAGTACTTTTGAGGAGGCTCGTCATTGGAATATACAAGCCAAGTTATATAGTGTAAAGTTTCTCACATAGTTATGCAACTCAGACATGAAAACTCTCTCATATGGAGTAAAGGTGCTAAACATGAGCACAAATGATGATCATAAATGATATGGTGCTATAACATGAGCACAAGTGATGACTATAAATGATATGGTGCTATAACATGAGCACAAGTGTGTGATAAATAATAGTAATGTTGCCCCCTTATTTATTTATTTATTTATTTATTTATTTCTTTTCTTTTTTCTATTTTTTCCTTTTCTGTTTCTCTTTTCGATGGCCTCCATGGCTCTTTTCACTTTTAGGGGCAAGCATAACCTTCTGATAATACAAGTAACTAATATGAATGTGCCATAAGAATACATATGACAACGGTGCCTCTTCCAGTGTAGCAGGTTATGCAGTGATATAGCATAACATGGGTAAAACCACACATCAGCTTTATATAATCACGCAAAACAATAAATAAGTAATGAATGACAACAAGTCATGTAATGTAAGATGGATGTTGCATGACAACATATCTCGGAACAACTATGAAAATGCTATAGTAGGTAGGTATGGTGGATGTTTTGAGGAAGATATTTGGCTTATGTGTAGGAGAACAAGATGAAGATCTCCCACGAGTTTGGATGTACCCGCGAAAAATGCACCAACTCTCAATGTGAGAAAGGGCAATGCAAAGTTCCGAAGAGGCTAGCAATATGGTGGTGGAAGTGCCATGAAAACCGCAGTTTTAGGACTCACCAGTAAAAAGATTTCAAATAAAAATAAGATCATACAAGGCATAATGAAAATTACTCTTAGGGGTGTTGTGGCAAATGAGCAAGTCACTGTTGGGGATCCGACCGTAGCGCATAACATAAAGTCATTACGGTTGCCTTAGGCAAATAGAAGTCATATACCATTATGCAATCAACTAGAAATTTAAGTGTGGCACAGCTTCAAGTTTTTCTAAACCAACCATTAATCATTCCACTTTACTAGACCATCATGTTTACCATTAAGCAAATTAATATGTCAAAACAACATTAATGATTCAAGTGACACAATTTAATGATCTATAAGATTATTAATCATTTAATTATACCATCTACCACATTTAGCATTATCTATTCTCAACCAAACACCAATCAACCAATTTAAAAGATAAACTCTCCAAGTAATTAAACAATGAGATAAGAGAGTATAATATAACAAAGCTAACATCTCTTAACAAGAGATGCATGAAAAACGATAACAAAAGAAGAATACTCAACGAATATAAGTGAAGAATACGAGTATTCATAAGAAAAAGCGGAGCATGTCTCTCTCCCACACAAAAGAATGCTAGAATCCATTTTATTCAGAGAATGAAAATAACAAAAACAAAAACAAACAGACGCTTCAAGATAAGCACATAAGATGTGACGGAATTAAAATATAGTTTCACTAGAAAGGACCTGAAAGTTTGTTGATGAACAAGGGGACGCCTTGGGCATCCCCAAACTTTGACGTTTGAGTCTTCTTAAATTATATTGGGGTGAACCACCGGGGAATCCCCAAGCTTTGGCGTTACTATCATCTTAATCACATTATATCATCCTTCTCTTTTGATCCTTGAAAACTTCCTCCACACCAAACTTAGAGTAAACTTCATTAGAGGGTTAGTGCACAAAAAATTATGATATTCTGTAGGAACACAACTGCTACCAATGCTACTGGACATTATCTACAGCCACTGAAACTTAATAGGACAAAAAGATCCAATCAAAATAGTAAAAGAGACATTGCAAAATAAATGACATAATCTGTCAAAAGCAGAGCAGTCCGTAAAGGCAAATTAATTCGAGGCACTTAACTTGCTCAGATCAGAAAACTCAAAACTAATGAAAGTTGCGTATACATCTGAGGATGATGCACAAAAAAGAGCATATTTTTATGACGTTCCAGTGAATTGTTATTAATTTAACAGTGAACAGCAGAAATCTGTTTCGGCACATGAATTGAATTTTAGCATACTTTCAACTAGAGGCTTAACTTGACACAACATTGCAATAAAATAAAGATACAAAAGAATTGCTACAGAGGTAGGACAAGTCCTTGACACAAGCAAAATAAAATAAAATACAGGAAATAAAAGTGGGTTGTCTTCCATAAGCGGTTTTTTTAACGCTTTTGAGCTAGGCACAAAAAGTGAAACTCAAGTATTGTCAAGAGATGAAGCATCAACCTTACGAGCACGAGTTGCTCCTCGTTTGTTTTTCTTACCAACTTTGTTACCTTTGTTTGTAGGGAGCGTTTGCCAACTTCCTGGGGAAGTAGTGAGCTCATAGTACCTTGTCCCACATCAATTATTGCTCCCAAAAGTTTTAGCAGGGATCTTCCAATAATAATTTGTCCCGTTCCTGCACATTCAATGACATGGTAATCAGTGGATACAGTTCTTCCTAAGAGTGTTGTAAATAATCCTTCAGCTACCCCAATGGGTTCTATAGTAGTATTATCGGTAAGGGTTATTTTATCTCCTCCTTCAACAGTTCCCCAAATATTTAAAGATGCATGAATATACTTGGGCATAAGACAAAACTCAGACATAATATCACAACGGGCAAGAAAAATTTCATTACAAATAGTGATTTTCATGGTAGGGAGCCACAATGATGGTTCAGAGTTTATTGGAACATAATCAAGTTTTTCACGAATTTCACCGTACCCATCTTTCGAGAGAGAAATGTTTGTTTCAAGGGTATTTAATCTAGTATGAATATTACCAATGCTTGAATCACATTTATTAGCTGAAGATGAGGACATGATTAATTTCTTTATTGCATTAAAAGCTTGATCACCATCACATTGAAGGAAATCTCCTCCCACTACAGCATCTAAAGCATACCTATAGCAAAGAAAAATCCCAAAATAAAAGCTACTAAGAAGTAAATGTAAAGTCATTTTAGGTTCGGTTTCACCATAAGTTTCAAAAATCCTAGACCAAGCTTTTCCAAAAGTTTCTTCATTCCCTTGTTTAAAAGTAAAGATTAATTCCTCGGGTGACACAGTAACAGGGAATATACCAGACATGATGATTAATTAAACTAATTTTTATTTATTTTTGATGATAAAGATAATGCAAATAAAGGACAAACCGAAATAAGCAAAACTGAAATAAAATTGCAAAACCAAAATAACAAAAGTAATGCAAGTAACTAATTTTTTTGTATTTTTGATATTAAGCAAACAAGAAAATAATAAAAATAAACTAAGCAAGACAATAACAAAATAAAAAGATTGGAAGTGCGAAAACACCCCTCGTGAAGAACACTCAAATCCCTGACAACGGCGCCAGAAAAATGCTTGATGCACACGGGTGGTGTGTTGTTGGGAGACCCCAAGAGGAAGGTGTGAAGTTATGCAGCAGCAAGTTTCCCTCAGTATGAAACCAAGGTTATCGAACCAGTAGGAGATGAAGAATTCCCCCGAGGTATAGACGGTGCCAGAAATATGCTTTCTGTTGGTTGACGTGGAGACTGCACACAAACAATCAAGATACTTTGCCCCAACTTAACAGTGAGATTGTCAATCTCACCAGCTTGCTGTAACAAAGGATTAAACGTATGTGTGGAAGAAAGATGTATGTTTGAAGAAAGTAACATGTTTGCAGTTGTGGTTTTATCAGGTTAGTGAGAAGGATCGGGGTCCACAGTTCACTAGTGGTGTCTCTCCATAAATAATAACATTCATCCATGCTTGGTAAATAAATTACAACTGGGCAATTGACATAATAATGATGAGCAACCCAATGCATATACTAACGTTATGATGTCTAGTGTGAGATTCATTCGGGCATTACAACAATATACACAGACCGTTCCAACCGCGTCTATGACTAATAATGCACCTTCCGGTTAGCGTCCGCACCCCTTTCAGTATTAAGTTGCATACAATAGATTATCGCCTTAAGCATTGTGTGTAAAGTAGGTAAGTAACATCATCCTTAGACAAAGTAATACTGTTTTATCCCTAGTAGCAACAATACATCTACAACCTTAAAGCTTTCTGTCACTGCCCCAGATTTAATAGAGACATGAACCCACTATCGAGCATAAATACCCCCTCTTGGAGTTACGAGCATCTACTTGTCCAAAACACACACAAATAACAGAGAGCATGCAAGATCATTAAATAGCACAAATATGATATATTATGAAGCAATAACTTTAATACTCAATATTCATGGATCCCAGCAAACACGACATGGAGAATTGCATAAAGATGATCTTGATCATGATAGGCAGCTCACAAGATCTAAACATGATAGCACAAGAGGAGAAGACAACCATATAGCTACTGCTATGGACCCGTAGTCCAAGGGTAGACTACTCACGCATCAGTCCGGAGGCGGTCATGGCGACGTAGAGGCCTCAGGGGACGATCCCCCCTCCCGGCAGGGTGCCGGGGAGCAGTTCTGATATCTCCCGAATTGGTGTTGACGACGGCGGTGGCTCGGGACCCGTGGAGGAAAATATGAACACCGTGCGATTATTTTTAAGTCAAGAGGTATTTATGGGCGAAAGGGCAAGGTCGTTGGGCGCTCGAGGGCCCCACATCGATTCCTAGCACGGCCAACATGAGGCCCACGCCACGAGGTGGTGTGGGTGCCTCATGGATCCTCTTCGTCTCGTCTTCGGTTCCTCGTGACGCAAATATTTTAAAAATAATTCCAGGATCTTTTATTTCCAATTCCGAGAATATTTTCTTAAGTGATTTTCTGAAATAAAAAACAACAAAAAACAGGGAATTGGCACTGTGGCATCTTGTTATTAGGTCAGTCCTAGAAAATGCATAAAACTATATAAAATGCATATAAAACATATAATAACATGATATAACATAGCACAGAACATAAGAAATTATGGATACGTTGGAGACGTATCACACATCACAAACACTTTCATTTCCGGGTGATGCCCTTCCGATAGACAAATGCTCCGGCCAAATTTTCAGTGCCTCATGAACACTATCTTCACTGATGTCGCACGCAAATTCATCATTGTGTTCCTGGACGATATTCTAGTGTATAGTAGGTATTTGGAGGATCATCGTGAGTATCTGCGATTCGTCATGACACGACTCAGACAACATCAGTTGTATGCTAAGGAATTGAAATGCTCGTTTGCGCAAACTCGGATTGAGTACTTGGGTCATGTGATTTCGTGCGCGGGTGTCGCTACAGACCCAACAAAGACGCAAGCCATGCGGGATTGGCCAGTTCCATTATCACGAACGGAGTTGCGCCGAGTGTTGGGATTTACGGGGTATTATCGCAAGTTTATACCTCGCTATGGACTAATTGCAAAGCCACTGACTCAATTGTTAACCAACAAAGGATTCACCTAGGGTCCCACGGCGCAAATAGCCTTTGACGAGCTCTGTCAGGAAATGATACAGACACCCGTTGAAAGTGCATTTCCTCTAAATTGATTTTAGAGATTGTTGACAACACATCCACAGGACTAATGAGTGTGCTAAGTTATTTGCAGAGTTTACAGGTCGTATCAAGGTTGAAAAAGGAGAGAGTGGACAGTGTTCTCAAGGGTGTGATTCTGTTTTTCAGTCCAGCGGTAGTACCGCTGGACCTTGAAAAACCCTCGGCATAGCTTACGGTACCAAGCAGTAGAGGTCCGGTAGTACCGCTGGTGTCCTTCTTTTTTATACGAAGGACCCAGCGGTAGTACCGCTGGCTCAGCGGTAGTACCGCTAGCCTGGGAAGCAACGGTAGTACCTCTGGTACCGCTGTTGCTGACGAACTCATCTGCCTCGGTACCGTTTCTATCCGTGGCGGTAGTACCGCCAGCTACCGCTGGAATTAGGAAATCTCTCGGCATAGGCTACGGTACCAGGCAGTATCACTCCAGTAGTACCGCTGGTGTCCTTTCCATGCTACGGTTAAGGACCCAGCGATAGTACCGCTTGTGCAGCGGTAGTGCCGCTGCCCCAGCTTCAACGGTTGTACCGCTGGAGCTGGAGAGTAATTCTGCCGAGGTACCGTTCAGCGGAAGTACCGCTGCCCCAACGGTAGTACCGCTGAGGGAATTTTCCAGACACCAACGGTTCGTTTTCAAGGGGCCCTATTTAAAGACTTCATCTTCTCCAAGAGCAAGTGACGATTCTACACTCTCTCTCCTCCATTGTTGCTGGGCTTTGAAGCTTTGGATCTCCCTACTCCACCACCCAAATCGCTTGATCTTTTGGGAAGTGAGGGAGAACACCTAGATCTAGCTCTCCACCGAAGGAAATAGAATCTCCCCCTCTCTATCAAGAGGGATCTAGTGCTAGGCTTTCCTTTGGAAACCTAGGGTTCTTACTTGATTGTTTTTGTTGGTTTGGAGACCTTTGTGGTCAAGACCTCTTGTGGTCTTTGTGGGAGCCCCCAATTCAGTTGTGGGTGTGTGCCTCACGAATTTGTACGGGATCTTCTCCGCCCTTAAAGGAGTCCTTAGTGGAAAAGTGAGCTCGTACCTTTGTGGTCGAGTTCACGGAGAATAGGGTGAGGCCTTTGTGGCGTTGAGCTTACCTTTGTGGTAGCTCACACCTCTCCAACGAGATGTACACCTATGTGGTGGAACTCGGGATAAAATCTCCGTCTCCGAGTTCTTCTTTGGTTATCTCGTTCCACTCAATCTCCTTTATTGTCTTATTACTTATCTTTCTTGCTTAGCTTTCTTGTTGTCTAGCACTTGTTTCATCTAGTTCACATATAGACAACTTACTTTCCGCTTGCCTAAAACTGAAAAAGACATAAAAATTGGTCACCACCTATTCACCCCCCCTCTAGGTGGTCAACTTCCGTTCAATTGGTATCAGAGCCAGGTTGTCTCTTAAAAGCTTCACCGCTTGAGACCAACCTTGGACAATGCAAGTTAACCCGAAAGAGGGTACCGAAGCGGACGCTGCGACTTTGGCGGCAATGCAAGAGAAAGGTGCCACTATGGCCGATATCAACTCTTTGGAAACAAAGTTGACATCGCCCATACAAACCGAGTTCAAGAAGTTTCATGATATGCTTGAGTCTCTCAAGACATCCAAGGAAACCACTCTTGCTTTGTCCTCAAAGTCTCCGGTGCTTCTGGGCATTACTCAAGATGTGGACGCCGAATTGATAAAGGGAAACAATTGCCTTTGGATGGGAAGGGTGATGCTACTAGTTCCTCAAACCATCAAAGCACTTCATCTTCCCAAGATGAAGTTCCTAAAGGCTACAACGCCACTCCTCCCCCATCCCAATACCATACCCCTGATCCCATCATTCCTCATCCGCAAGTTTCTCATAGGGGTGATCCCCCATTGCTTAAAGATTATACATTCTCTCAATGGCAATATGTGATGAAGTCTCATGTGTGCAGCTCTTCAATCGAGTTGTGGCGCATCATTCAAGTTGGATACAAGCCGCATGATCCGACCAACTTAACAAGAAGAGTAGTGGTGGAGGCTCAACTTGATGCCACCGCACTCTACATGATCCAAAAAACGGTTGGGAACAAGGACATGTCTCTTATCCAACACCTCACCACCGCCAAGGATACAAGGGATGCTCTATCCGAATTGTTCGTTGGAAATGATAGCATGAGAAGGAACCGCTATGACTCTTTGAGCAATGAAGCCGAGGGCTTCTTCAAGCTTGATGGTGAAGACCATGAGATGATGTATAGAAGATTGGTGACAATAGCCACAAGCTTTCGAGAAGTTGGTGCCTCTCATATTGATGATGCATGGATCAAGAGGAAGTATGTGAGCTCCATGATGTCATGTGAGCCAACCGACGTCAAGAGCCTTCAAGGAAGACATAACTACCATCTCATGACATCTAATGAGGTTATGCAAGAGATGGCCGCGTACAAGGTGACGACAAAGAATGCTCAAGACGCTAGAGCATGGGCTCTTGGAATGCAAAGAGGCACAACCAACCTAGCCTTGAAGGCTACCGTTGAGGAAGACAACGATGATGATCTTGGAAGCTTTGCCGCAATGTCCGAGGAAGCACTCAAGATTGCTTACAATGATCATATCTCTCTTGCGGCTCGCACATTTTGGAACAATCCTTCAAGAGGCAAGATGCGAGTTGACAAGAGTCCATCTCAAGCCAATAGGGTCTCACCCTCCAAGTCAAGGACATGTTACAATTGTCAAGACAAGTTCCATTTCGTCGCCGATTGCCCTTATGAGAAAAGAGAAGAGCATGGTGGACGTCTTGTGCTCAAGGACAAAACCAAGATGCCTCCCAAGAAGGCCTATGGAAACAAGAGGCCTCTTCACAAGAAACCTCACATCGTGTTGTTGACTCAAGAGGAGTACCCCACATCAACTGAAGTGGCGGCTCTTGCCACCACATCAACACCTACCGTTCCTTCATCAACAACAAGAACTCCCTCATCAACGACAAGAACTCCTTCAACTACGACAAGCTCTTCATCATCTCTATTCACGTCGCCAAATGAGAACTCTATCACCAAGAGCTCAAGATGCCTTATGGCCAAGGCATCGGAGGTACCTTTATCCTCTTCCTCTCTCATGAATGAAATGAATGAGCTTGATGATGCCTCTAGCCTTCAAATCAAGCAAGAGCTTGTGGCCTTCGACTCTTTTATCACTAACTTGCAAGGTGATAGCAAGAAACATGTTGGTGCCCTCATGGCTCGTATTGGTGAGCTAGAGCATCTCAATGAAGAGAAGGGTAAGATAGAAAGAGAAGACACTATTTCTCTATCTTATCTGAAGTCCTCTCTTAAGGAGGTTGAAGAGTCTCATGCACGTCTTGAGGAGAAACTTGAAACTATTGAGGAAACTCATAATTCCTCACATGCTAAGCTCATTAAGGATCGTGATATGTACTTTGCTAAATTCAAGGTGGCTCAACAAGATAAAGCCGAATTTGTGGTAGGGCATGTTAGACTCATTGAGGACATGGAGAAGCTCGTCATAGCTCACAAGGCTTAGGAGAGTGAACATGCTCTTCTAAAGGATTCTTATGCTCAACTCCAAACTCGGCTAACTAACCTTGACTCACCTAGCATCTCTACCTCTAATTGTTCTTGTGATAATGCTAATCTTATGAAAGATAATGCTAGGTTGAAGAATGAGATTGCTAAGGCCTCCACATCCAAACTCATCCTTCTCAAGGGTAAGCAAGTGAACGGATAGACGTCGCCTAGAGGGGGGGGGGGGGGGGGGGTGAATAGGCGATTTAAAACTTTTTCGAGGAGCCGGAATATCCGGTCCACAATGACCCGGAAATTCCGAGAAGCCGGAATATCCGGTACACGAATGACCCGGAAATTCCGGTATGCTTGATAAAGGCGGAATAAAACTAGAGGTTTACTTTAACAAGCATACAACCTAGATATATAAACTAGGCTCACCTATGTGCACCAACAACTTAAGCTAAGCAATACTAGTAACAAGATGATAGCAAGATATATGACTTCAAGCACGAAGGCTATCACAATGTAAAGTGCATAAGTAAAGAGCTCGGGTATAGAAATAACCGAGGCACGCGGAGACGAGGATGTATTCCCGAGTTCCACCCAAAGGGTGTACGTCTCGTTTGGAGAGGTGTGCGCAACCACAACAGGTTAGCCGCAACGCCACAAAGGCTCACCTTCTTCTCCTGATGAACTCAACCACAAAAGGTTGCGAGTTCACCTTCCACTATTGATCTCCTTTGGGGCGGAGATCGACTCCCATACAACTCTTGAGGCACACACCCACAACTTAATTGGGGGCTCCCAAGTCTTGAGGCACACACCCACAACTTAATTGGGGGCTCTCAAGTGACCACAAAAGGTCTTGACCACAAAAGGTCTTGGCCACAAAAGGCCGGCCACAAAAGGCGTCTAGGGTCCAAAGACCCAAGAGTAACAAGCTCACAAGTAATACCACCACGAATCCTCGTGGAGGGCTCAAACCGATGCAAATGCAATGGCAAGAGCACACGAAGTGCTCAAGTCCTTCACTCTCAAATTCCAACACAACAACAAATGTTTATGGGGGAATAAGAGAGGAAGAACAAAGGAAACCACAAAGGAGTCAAATCCTTCACTCCCAAATCCCACCAAAAGCAACTAATGCTTATGGGGGGAGAAGAGAGGAAGAACAAAGAAGAAGAACCACAAAGGAACTCCAAGAACTAGATCAACTAAGTTCCCCTCACTTAGAGGAGAGATGGATTGGTAGGATTGTAGATCTAGATCTCCTCTCAACTTTCCCTAAAGAATATGGAAGATTCAATGGAGGGATTGAGAGGGAAGTGAGCTTTCCAAGGTCAACAATGGAGTAGGAGAGAGGGGAAAGTCGTGCTGCCTTGGATTGACTAAGGAAGAAGAAGAGGAGGGGTATTTATACCCCTCCAGGAAATATAGCCGTTGGCTGTTTCGACACTCGGAAATTCCGGTATAAGTTAGACTCGGAAATTCTGGTCATCCGGAAATTCCGGTCTAGAGAGACCCGGAAATTCCGGTCACCCGGAAATTCCGGTCTAAGAGAGCTCGGAAATTCCGGCTGGAGTCAGAAGCAAAACCAAACTTTTCCTTAGCCATTTCTGGAGGACTTTTCTGGGGGCACTCGGAAATTCCAGTATATGGAAATTTCCGAGCACAATTTCCGACTGGAGTCAGAACCCTTTTTCTCCTTTCCTTAGCCGTTTTCTTGGATGAGCTGGGGAACCGGAAATTCCGGTAGGGCGGAATATCCGGCCCCAATAATCCGAATCAGCAGAACACCGAAACGAAAACTGCTATAACTTTTGCAAATGAACTCCAAAAGATAGCGACGATGACTACCCAACAAAAATATTGCATCCCATAAAGAGAGTAAAATCTCCACACATGGCAAGGTGTGGGACTTTCCTCAAGGTAGAACCGGCAATATTTCCGCCACCGAAAACGCAACAAGTTGTCCAAAGTAAAACCGATTTCGATGAACTAGAGCTTGACATGGAGATGAACCAAGCTCTAATTCCTCACCAACATAAAAGCCAAATAAGAACCAAGAAATATGATATGCCAAGAATGCAAAGGTTTGAGCTCTCCACAAGAATGCGATCAAGTTACTAACTTGAGAGCCCCTCTTGATAGTACGCCTATCTATCCTATAGCCCTATCAAGATCATACCTTTGCCTTGAGCATTCCACTTGAGTTGGATGATGACTATCTTGATCTCTTCAAGTGGATCATCTTTCTTGATTGCGCGTCCAAACACTTGCTTGATGAAGACTTCTCCAAATACTCCCCCATGCTCACAATGGGAGAGTCTCGCTAAGCTTCGTCTTCATGTATCCATTGCAAGCACCAAGCATAGGATCTTTTCGAGAAAGCTTCTCTTGGTCTTGCACAACTCATCTTTTCTTCACTAAGATGATGTCTTGAATCTTCAAGACATACTTGCAACAAGCTTCACTCAACACATGAGATTCAAGAGTTCAACACATGAACTCCACCATTCCATGGACAAGATCTATAATGATATCTCAATGCAAACATTAGTCCATAGAGATTGTCATTCAATTACCAAAACCACACATGAGGGAAAATGCTCTTTCAATCTCCCCCATTTTGGTAATTGATGACAATCTCTTTTGAGAGGGTTAATAATATGGAATTTAACGAACAAGAATGGTTGCACTAACATCAAATACTACAAAGGTATGTGATGTTAGTCCATCCACATATATATAGAGCAAACTCCCCCATATTTTATGCACGTGTGTATGAACATGAATTCATTGCATATATTATCGACCATTACCGATGGTGGAGTTTCCACTATATATAAAAAACCAAGCAACGAATGCAAAGGCAAGGAAGGCAAATACTTAAGAAGATACCAAAGTAAAAAGCCAATTCCATACAACCCTCCAAAACTTCTCCCCCATTGGCAACGATTGCCGAAATGGGCGAAAGGCTTTGGGAAGGTAACATAATAAGATCTCCTTCATGATTTATGCATTTCTCATTATATGAGTGAAATCAAATGCACTTATCCAATGACGAATAGATGAAGGGGATCAAACTATATTGAGGATCCAAAAATTGCACAAGAAAGATATCAATTGAAATCCACTGGAAGGATACCAATTGCAAAGGGGAAAACATTCACAAAGAAGCAAGCAATCAAGGGATCCAAAACCAATTGAGCAAAAAAGATATTATGATAAAATCAACCAAGTGTTCTAAAAATCAAGAGGAAACTCCCCAAGGTACATGCACAATGAAAAGATTTGTATTTCAATATGGTGTGCATAACATGGAATCCTCGCTTCCTCCTAGATAATTTTGAACACAAAAAGGTGCAAGATTGTATGGTTAAGAAAATAAGTATACCTTGCAACAAACAAATGTTGAGCAAAAAGAGAAGTGACAAATGAAGACTTGCTCACGCGAGAAAGGATGGGTGTGTCAAGAAAATACATTTTAGGAGACTAAACAAGGATGTGCCTAAGCATCACCATAGTCTTTCAAATTATGAGGCACATAGTGCATATCATGTATTTTGCAAACAAGCACACCCAAGATGATAAATCAAATAGGATCACAAGCTTATTAAGAGGCAATGTGAAACCAATAGAAAGACAAAGCTTGTGCCATTTAGAGATCACCACAGAATCAAGAAAGTAGTAAAAGGTGATCACTAAAGATTATAAATACCAATTAAATATGTAACTAACCTCATGTGTATAAGTTTCTAAGTGGACACTAAGTCCTCAAAGAAACATGCACACACAATGTAGGTACAAGATAATGCACGTGGTATCCAAGAGGAAGTCATAAATACACCAATAAGAATTTTTGCTTGAAAGCAAAGCACATAGCTCAAATTATTCTTAGAGGGTATAGATGAACTTCCAACACCAAGTTCTCAAAGCATCACAAATACCCACATAGGATAAGTGATAGTTGGGATACTTTGAGACACAAAACAAATATCACATAAGACAAATGATTTATGAGAATTCATCAATATTGCATATGAGAGACTTTGAAATGAATTTACTAGATTAACATATTGGGGATCCGTGAATCATGAAAATGATTATATATAAATATATATTCCCCTTGATGTTTATTCATCCCGGCTAACTCACATTTGCAATGAAGATGTTTTGAAAGAAACTTTGCAAAAGCCATATCAAATGCAACTTAGAGAAACTCATGCCAAAGAACAACCTACACAAGGTTGAGAGCTAGAAGTAAATGCATGAGTTAGATACTTGTTACCGAGATAGCATTGATGGTGTAGAAGATGAGAGTTCACAATCATCCAAGCTTGGCTCCAAGAAGCACATGGTGAAGACATCTTCTTTAAATAGAGGCAAGATTCCAATGCATCTCTCATGTACCTAAAATAAATCAAGTACACAATGGTACCCAAACTAATTGGGTCCAAAGTAGTTAGTCCAACTACAATACATAGGACAAACTCCGCATAAATATGTGCATATTGATATGGAATAGAATTTCATGCACATCTTAGCCATTTAGGATTTGATGGAGTTTATCCTATATATTGGATCAACGAAAGTAAACATGCCATAAGATATACAAATAGTAAATATGCATGCACAAAACTTTCAAGAACCAAGCGAGATACAATTTGGAAAAAACACCAATTAAATCAAGAAGCTACACCAAAGTGTGGCAAGAGAAGGATTTGTCCTCATTGTATCAAAAGACTCAAACCAACACATGATTGGAGAAACCAGTTTGAAAAGATATCAAATGAAATCAAGGTCAAGGCTAAACCAATGAGCATAAGAAATAAATCAAACAAGCATGCTCGAAGGTTTATCTTATCCAAAAAGGTAGACTAGGAACCATGGGATGAGATAGCCAACTCCACAAAGAAGAGTAAGGTTCCAACAAATAAACCAAGCCCTCTACACTTTTCATGATGGCACAAAGTACCAAGACGAAAAATGTTTGTCTTTCAAAGAGACATGTCATCGGGATCAAAAACCAATTGAAGACAACTAATATTGAATAACATATAGGATTGCTCCCCCAAGATTTGTGCATTACTTATGATCTTGTATTTGAATACAAAATGCACAAAAATGGGATCATCACTTTCCATATATATTGTTAACCAATTAGTCATGTTCAAGAAGAGCAATAAGATACAAAACCAATTTAAAAACCAATTTAAAGAATAGTGTTCTAAAGAGTATAGAGTAGCTTCCCCATGATTAGTGCATTTTTAAGATCTTGTATGTAAATACAAAATGCACACAAGTGGGATCATTACCCTCCATATATCTTTCTGAACCCAAAGTTCAAGAAAATCAATAAGACCCGATAACAATAAAAAGGATGATGTTCTACTCAATGTAGGATAGCTCCCCCAAGAATAGTGCATTACTTAGAATTAAGTCTTCGAATGTAATTGCACAACAATGGGATCCTTGCTTGTCCTAACTCAAGAAAGCACAACACAAATTATGAGTAGAGCAACAAAAAGATCCAAATGAAGCAAAGAAGACAAATGGGTGGTTAAATCAAAACAAAGCTTGGCGATAAAGATAAGACAATGTATTAACAATAGCCAATGTAAATATGATCAATAATTTTACCACAAATATAATTATCACTTGTCAAAGACAATGATTGTATGGAGACATTTCTCGGTGGTATTTGACATATATGTATTCAAGATCATATTCACAAAACATAAGCATGTGGCAAAATAAAAGAATTGAAAAACATGCTTATCTAGATATTCTTGATGACTTCACATATTCAATGATCATTCTAGGCATCAAGAAACTTTCTCACAAACAAGATACCAAAAGATGGTTGATGAAAATGCATTTAAGGAAATATGGAACTTGTTTGAGTACCATGCCACCTAGGAACAAGATAATCAACAATATCAACTCTAGGTGACACTACCTCTCATGTTCACATTTTCTAGGCTTGTAATATGCACATAGCTTATTACTCCCCCATAATGTGATAATCCATTCTTTGTAACAAGAGGCAAAAGAAATCCAACAAGAGATAATTAATGGACATTAGAATTTGAATTTCTCATGAGTATACCACAAAGAGAGTAGATAATATTGAAATATCACTACTAAGTGGTATTCCTCATGAATACATATTTTAAGGGGGTGAGCTACCAAAAAGCACATCACTCCCCCAAAATGGGATAGTCCATTAAAATCCCTAAAAGAGCCAATTAAGATAAAAACAAATAGACAAGAGGCTCAAACATACATGGTGTGCAAACCAACATACACAAGCTTGATTACTCAACATAAGTAAGTAGAGTGCACAACACATATGAAACACTAGTAAGGCACAAAACCAAACACATGCAAGGGTGCAAGTAACTTTCAATGAGTACATATGAAGTAAATACAAGTTACCGCAAGGAGGAGCATTGGATAAATGCTAAGACAATATAATCCACTTGACTTGACTTGAGATAATATGGATGATGAAGATCCCTTAATTCTTCATGATGTAGTCAAGTCTCCAATGTCCTCCACTTACACCTATTGATCAAGTTTTAGCTTGTTGGTCCCCAACCAAGTTGGGTCCTAAGAGGTTAGTCACAATAGGCTTGGCAACCCAAATGGTTCTTTTCTTGACACCACTTTGAGTACCAATAACTTTGGCAAACACATTGCCAACCTTATCCTTCCGAAGAGAATGAACAATATCAATAGTAGAAGGGTTGGATAAGGTACTGTGAGTGCATGAAGAAGCAAAGTGATCCTTCCCACGACATTTGTAGCAAAGGCGGCTTTTACCTTTCTTCTTGGGAAGGGAAGGTACTTCAACTTGGGAAGCTTGTGTTTGGACTTGATGTTGCTTCCCTTGTTGCTTCTCACTAAGAGGCTTATTCTTCAAAGGGCAAGATCTCACATGGTGCCCTTCAACCTTGCACTTGAAGCACACAATCTTGGCCAAATCAATAACTTGTTCTTGGCCCTTCTTCTTGACGAACTTGTGCTTCATCTTGTTCTTGGACTTGTTCTTGTTGTTGGAGTTGAATCCAAGTCCACTCTTGTCACGAGGAAGTTGTTGCACTCTCAACATGTTGTCGAGGGTGGACTTCCCTTCATGACATTTCTTCAAGTCTTTCTTCAAAGAAGTGACTTGTGCCTTGAGCTCTTTAAGTTCCTCTACATGGTTAGTTTTAACACAAATACTAGAGGAAGTAGATGCTACAATGTTAGAGCAACAAGGCAAGGAAAGTAATTCATCACAAGATGTAGCAATTTTATGAGTGGATGAATTACTAGAACTAGCACATGGCAATAATGCATTAGAAGTTGTAGCGTACCTGCACTTTAAATAAGGCAGATACCTGTGTATAGTGCAAATCCCTGGATCAGTTCATTTGCACACACAGTTTATGATGTAATATCACAACAAAGCGTCAATTTTATTAAATCGATGATCCAGAATTACAAAATATTCCTTACAAATTGCATAGCATAAAGCTAGCTTTGAAAAGTACACATCGGAAATACAATAGCAGTGAGACTCTATAACTTTCATGCTGCCACAGGCGAAAACATGTTGGTTGTAGACTCGAAACCTTTAACGAAACCTCACTCGTCATCTGATCACATCTGCAATAAGAAAAATATTGCAACAACGTGGGTCAGATTCCATTAAAAATGGAGTCTGGCAAGTGACACTATGGTGGACACTTATGGAATAACTCTAAAGCCTATATGCATATTTGGCTGGTGGAGTTCAAGGATAATTTGCATAAAGCCAATTTTTCCTACTCTTTTGAAAACACTTTTCTTGAAATCGACGAGTATGGCATGAAAACCATAAATCTCATCTTCCCTTGTTCACCCATAAGTTTTATTTCTGAAGTTGGAATGGTGGAATCCTCCGTTGACGTCCTTGATCAGCTGCTCAAAATTGTCCGTAACCGGGGACACGGCTAAGTACTTAGTTTTACACTCTGCAGAGGTTGTGCACTTTCACCATTGTACCCATTCAACCCAAGGTATCCTTTACACACCATTTGTGATAAGGCAAGGAGAGAATGAGACGAGATCTTTCAGAAGCATTTTCCCTCCCACCTGGCTTGACCCGTTCCACCTAACATCCCCCTACATCTGCTTGTCAAGCCGGAGAGAGTCCACGCAACATAATTGATCAAGCCAGAGCCCATATGGCAATGGCTGCACTGGAAGCAATCGTCACTCGGAGTTCTTCAGATTCCTCTGTTCCTGGGTGGCCATCCTCAAGTGTACATACTCCAGGAACCATAGACATGGACCTGAGTAGCCACTCAACATAACCCATGCAACCAATTACCACCCAGGTGTTTCATTCTTAACTTAGTAGAATTTAGATTTTCACAAAAACAACATTTGCATAGCATCAATAATTCTACTAAGTATTGCATAGGAACCTAGACACAGGAATAAGGGATTCTACACAGGTTTAGCATAGCAACACATGCATATAAAAATACACTAAGTAATGCATATAAAAATAGGAAGTTTATGAGGTGTGCCACTTGCCTTTGAATGTTGTCGTTGTTCACAAACTCTTTTCAACAACGAACGTTTGCTCTCCGTTTAATCTAAACAATACAAACAAACAACAACACAACAATCATAAAACAACACAATACTTACAAACAAGTTTCTTAACCTTCTAAGGAAAACATGACATGCATGATATGCAAGTTATTTCTAAGGACTAGAGATGCAAGCCATGCTATGGAAAATCTTTTAAGTTAATGCAAGGCAATAGGTTGGTCCAAAAAGGGCTAAGGGCTAAGGTCTCAAGTTGGATAAAAAAAATACTTTGTTTTATATCATCTTTAAACAAGCACTCTACTGGCTTAGCCATGATGTGCAAAATACTTAGAGAAAAATACTAAGTCATTTGTTCAAGTTGATCAACAATTATTATCAACTCTTTGTAAATTGGACATTCACTATAGTGAGAGAGACAGACACCCGGCCAGCCACTTAAATTGTGGAACAGGTCTCATGTACGTGGACATGTAAGGTTTGTTTCCAGGCCGCTTCATCTCACTATGCCGCTAGGATCCAACAACTTCAAGATGATAATATCATGATCAAAATTTGTTTAAGTCTAAAAGACAAGATTAGGAAAGAGGGAAAAGATAGAAAGAAAGTTGTAGTTGTCCTCCAGGCTTCATCTCCAGACTTGTAACTTTCTTCTGGATGATGTCTTGGTTGAGTTCTTGGTAGTCTTGATGAATCTTCAGACTTGATGATTCTTGTATCCTCGAGGCTGGTCTTGGATTTACTTAGTCTTCATGAAGTCTCAGAAGAGAATAAAAGACAGAGAGAGAGACTTAGAGAATAAAAGGGGGTTGGCCTTCTTGAACTTCTTCTCACTTTTCTTCTAAGTGCTTGACATCTTGAGGATGCTTCCAGAGCCTGTTTTCTTCTAAGTCCTTCATGAACTTCTTCTTGATTTCCTCCTAAGTGTTTCTTCTTCTTGAAGATACTTCTGGAGTCTTGTTTTTGGCTAAGTCCTTCATTGGTCTTCCAGCTCCATGTTGAAAATCCTAAGTGTCTAGTGCATAGCACTTTTCCCCAAAATACTAAGTTTGAAAATAATCCTAACTTAGAGAAAATGGGGAGGAGTTTTCCTTATGGAAAATATAACTATAAAATATGCTATGCATGAAATGGAATTTTAAATCACAAGCAACATAACACTAATTTTTGTGAAGTTTATAAAATATGCATAAGGTTATACTTGCAATTTAATTAGTTTCTAATTTGCAAAACATAATAAAAGGAAACATATAGATTAAAATTTTATGTGTTTTATATTTTATAACACAATTTTCTTTATAGATGGTGTTAATAGCCAGAGGTGGTTTAATTATATTTAATGCAATTTGATTTAATCAAAAATAATATTTCTATTAAAAGTTATTTAAACAAAATAGTCAAACTTATTCAAATTGAACACACAACTATGAAATCATTCAAAAATATTTTATAGCAGTGGCATTAATTTACACATATTCTAAAGTTTCTAAAACATATTTATTTGCATATTTTGGATTTATAGATTTAAAGTTATTGCAAATATACTCAAATTCACCATTTGAAATTTGAATATTTTATACTAAGTCAAATTTGAATTTTGTCAGATCCAAAATATTCTACATGTCGAGAGCTTTCCAAATATATAAAAATTATTAAATTTGGAGTTGTGGTTAAAAAGTTGTAGATGTTTTAATTACAGGGATTAATCTGCAATTTTTCCAATTAAATTAAAATAGAAAATTGATTTACACGCTGGCGCTGACGCGGCGCTGACTGTGCACTACGTGGCGCTGACGTGGATAAGTCACAGATCTGGGCCGTCCGATCTGGATCTGGCGGTCCAGATCAGAGTACCGGTTCGATTTTAAAACTTCTAATCCACACCACACGATTGGGATCGGATGGATCTCGGGCGTTGATCCAATCCTGGCGGCGCAAGTTCACCGGAGCACGTTTGCCGACGGCGGCGCCGGCTCAGCGATCGTCTCCTGCGCGATCTAGGTGGTCTTAGGAGGAGCAGCTCGTACCAGGACGTGCGGGAGGTCGTGGCGAACTCGGTGGCGAAGTCGACGATGCTGGAGGGCACGGATGCGCCGGAGGTTGCTCGCCGGAGTTGCTCCCGCGGGCGGTTTTCTTCGGGCGAGGAAGAAGGTGACGTTCTGGAACACAAACACAACACCGATGGTGTCAAGAAGATGTGCACGTGGACAGGGAGTCGAGAGGGAGTCGCGGAAAGCTTCGAGGGGCTTTGTACTCACCGGTTTTTGAAGAACACGGCGGCGGCAATGTCGCGGAGGCGGCGGATGTTTCCGAGCAGCCTGGAGGCGATGCGCTAGGGTTTTGAGTGCGGAAGAGGGCGGCGATGGTGGGTTTATATGGGGGGCATCAGGAGAACTTCTCCCTGCGATAATCGCGGCGTATTCCATCGTATCCGGATCGAACTCCTCCGCTCGTTCGTTGAGATATGGAAGGAGAGGGATGACGCGTGGGTCCCGCGCGTCAGTGGGAGGAGGAAGAAGATGGGCCGCTGCTGGGCTTCGGGCGGCTGCACGCGCGGCAGACAGGAGATGGGCTTCGGCCCAGTTGGCTCGGCCGTTTCTCTTCTCCCCTTTTTTTTGACAAATCATTTTCTGTTTTCAACTTTTAATTCAAAATTGATTTTTAAACTTAACCAAACCTTTTCAGAAAAATTCATAAAAATATGTTTTGGAATGCTAATTTAATTTAGAACTTTTTGGTAGTATTCTTGCCCAAAATAAAAATTAATAACTTGGAATATTTTTAAGGATACAATTTAACATGTTTTATGGAATAATTTCCAAAACAACATATCATTAAATATTAAATTTCAAACTCTTATTTAATTTAAGCCACAAGATGAAATGGTGTTTATGCATGAATGCATGAGTGCAATGCTTGAATCCTCTTTCAAAAGTAATATTATGTTTTATTTTAAGATAATCTTTTGAACTTCATAAACAACCTTGGAAAGGCAATTTGATTTAATTCTTTTCTTATACAAAATACATATTCATGAAATTCATTTTAGGTGTTGAAAATGGAATTCATTTTAAGTTAATGAAATGTTTATTTGGATAATCCATGTTTTAAATAGTTTAAAAAATCACTTATAAATATTATTTTAATTTATGAATAGTTATGGCTATGTGATTGGAATCAATTTCTTATATGTAACTATTTACTTAAAAATAAAATGGATTGTAGTTTGTAAAATATTTGTCCACTACACTTTTAGGTTTTTGAAATACTGTGGATAATAAAATGTTTAATCTGTGACATTTGAAATATTAAACTCAAGTTTGAAGCCTTTCATAGTTGGTTTCCTTATACATTTAATATTTTATTTTAATAAAAGAAAAGTTTTAAATTTTAGTGATTTTTGAACATTCCAAAATGTTGGGATGTTACAGAAGTAGAGTTTGTGCTAGTGTTCACAAGAGGCTCACAAGATTTTACCTTCGTAGTGACCGCCTCATGATCTAACTTTAGCTTAGCATGGGATGCTAGGAGATCCTCATTAGAGCTAAAAAGCTTTTCATGAGCTTCTTCCAACTTCCCATACTTGCTAGTTAGCAAATCAAGTTGAGCCCTTAGCTCAACATTCTCCTTCAAAATAGATGCTTCACACAAAGTGGAGTTAGTAGCACAAGCATCATTAATATTAGTAGTGGAAGGAGACAACATGACAAGCTCATTATTTAACTTAGCATTTTGTTTACTAAGCACATTACATTTAGCAATAGCATGTTCATGTTCTTTAGTGAGTTTAGCAATTACTTCATTCTTTAACTCCTCACTAGATTCTAATCTCTCCTCAAGAGCAACCCGAGTTTCTTGCTCTTCCTCAAGAGCATTCTCAAGATTGTGGACCTCACCCGCGGAATCACGAGCAAGACCCCACCCTTCATGGCAACGGGTCTCCATAGCCTCAAAGGTCTCCTTAAGCTCAAAAAGGGTAGTCATGATTTCTAAGAAGTTATTATGAGCATTTTTATTATTTAAGAGAGCATGAGAGACAATGTCAACCTTCTCCTTAATTAGATCATCATCATCATCATCATCATCATCATCATTATCATCATCATTATCATCATCATTAGATATATTGGAGTGCACGGTAGGTGATACCTTATACTCCTTAGCCATTAGGCAAATGTGAGTAGTGGATGAAGACGATGAAGAGACACTTGAAGCACCTTTGAGGTCCAAGTCTTGTTACAACAATTGTTGGGATTCCTCTACATTGTTAGCCAAACAAGTACTAGAGGAAGTAGAAACATTTTGATCATGGCAACAAGTCAAGCAAAGCATATCATCATGAGTTTTAGTTAAGCAACTACTACATGATATGCAAGGACTATGAACACTAGCATGTATGACATTTGTAGTGCTAGAGGTGTTTAAGTCCAAAGATAGAGCATTGCAATAAGATGTGTGTGAAGTATAGTCAATAGATTCACCATCAAAAATGCAATTTCTATCACCACTCACCATATCATTACCTTGTGGCAAACCACATGTCGGTGAAGTGGAAGAAGACGTGAGCTCATCACGACCGGAAGTGGAAGGAGGACAATCATCCTTGGAAATGTTGGACACCTCATATATATCTTGAAGTTTTGTCCATAATTCATGAGCGCTCCGAAAAGGCATGATTGCCGCAAGGACTACATCGCTCAAAGCACATATAAGACCATTAGATGCTAGAGTATCGAGATAAGAGTTTTTCTCATCCTCTAAAGATAATTCTTGTGAATCCTTTGGAGGAGAAAAACCCATATCTACAATACTCTCTAAATTTGAACCCATGTCTCTAAAAAGATTAAGCATGCGAATTTTCCAAGCATCATAATTTGTGCCATCGAATCTATAAGTGGGATTGTGCACTAGATCTCTAAACGACATCTTTATCTCTAGGCGGTTAGTCCTAATAATGAGATAACCAGGCTCTGATACCAATTGAACGGATAGACGTCGCCTAGAGGGGGGGGGGGGGGGGGTGAATAGGCGATTTAAAACTTTTTCGAGGAGCCGGAATATCCGGTCCACAATGACCCGGAAATTCCGAGAAGCCGGAATATCCGGTACACGAATGACCCGGAAATTCCGGTATGCTTGATAAAGGCGGAATAAAACTAGAGGTTTACTTTAACAAGCATACAACCTAGATATATAAACTAGGCTCACCTATGTGCACCAACAACTTAAGCTAAGCAATACTAGTAACAAGATGATAGCAAGATATATGACTTCAAGCACGAAGGCTATCACAATGTAAAGTGCATAAGTAAAGAGCTCGGGTATAGAAATAACCGAGGGACGCGGAGACGAGGATGTATTCCCGAGTTCCACCCAAAGGGTGTACGTCTCGTTTGGAGAGGTGTGCGCAACCACAACAGGTTAGCCGCAACGCCACAAAGGCTCACCTTCTTCTCCTGATGAACTCAACCACAAAAGGTTGCGAGTTCACCTTCCACTATTGATCTCCTTTGGGGCGGAGATCGAATCCCATACAACTCTTGAGGCACACACCCACAACTTAATTGGGGGCTCCCAAGTCTTGAGGCACACACCCATAACTTAATTGGGGGCTCTCAAGTGACCACAAAAGGTCTTGACCACAAAAGGTCTTGGCCACAAAAGGCCGGCCACAAAAGGCGTCTAGGGTCCAAAGACCCAAGAGTAACAAGCTCACAAGTAATACCACCACGAATCCTCGTGGAGGGCTCAAACCGATGCAAATGCAATGGCAAGAGCACACGAAGTGCTCAAGTCCTTCACTCTCAAATTCCAACACAACAACAAATGTTTATGGGGGAATAAGAGAGGAAGAACAAAGGAAACCACAAAGGAGTCAAATCCTTCACTCCCAAATACCACCAAAAGCAACTAATGCTTATGGGGGGAGAAGAGAGGAAGAACAAAGAAGAAGAACCACAAAGGAACTCCAAGAACTAGATCAACTAAGTTCCCCTCACTTAGAGGAGAGATGGATTGGTAGGATTGTAGATCTAGATCTCCTCTCAACTTTCCCTAAAGAATATGGAAGATTCAATGGAGGGATTGAGAGGGAAGTGAGCTTTCCAAGGTCAACAATGGAGTAGGAGAGAGGGGAAAGTCGTGCTGCCTTGGATTGACTGAGGAAGAAGAAGAGGAGGGGTATTTATACCCCTCCAGGAAATATAGCCGTTGGCTGTTTCGACACTCGGAAATTCCGGTATAAGTTAGACTCGGAAATTCTGGTCATCCGGAAATTCCGGTCTAGAGAGACCCGGAAATTCCGGTCACCCGGAAATTCCGGTCTAAGAGAGCTCGGAAATTCCGGCTGGAGTCAGAAGCAAAACCAAACTTTTCCTTAGCCATTTCTGGAGGACTTTTCTGGGGGCACTCGGAAATTCCAGTATATGGAAATTTCCGAGCACAATTTCCGACTGGAGTCAGAACCCTTTTTCTCCTTTCCTTAGCCGTTTTCTTGGATGAGCTGGGGAACCGGAAATTCCGGTAGGGCGGAATATCCGGCCCCAATAATCCGAATCAGCAGAACACCGAAACGAAAACTGCTATAACTTTTGCAAATGAACTCCAAAAGATAGCGACGATGACTACCCAACAAAAATATTGCATCCCATAAAGAGAGTAAAATCTCCACACATGGCAAGGTGTGGGACTTTCCTCAAGGTAGAACCGGCAATATTTCCGCCACCGAAAACGCAACAAGTTGTCCAAAGTAAAACCGATTTCGATGAACTAGAGCTTGACATGGAGATGAACCAAGCTCTAATTCCTCACCAACATAAAAGCCAAATAAGAACCAAGAAATATGATATGCCAAGAATGCAAAGGTTTGAGCTCTCCACAAGAATGCGATCAAGTTACTAACTTGAGAGCCCCTCTTGATAGTACGCCTATCTATCCTATAGCCCTATCAAGATCATACCTTTGCCTTGAGCATTCCACTTGAGTTGGATGATGACTATCTTGATCTCTTCAAGTGGATCATCTTTCTTGATTGCGCGTCCAAACACTTGCTTGATGAAGACTTCTCCAAATACTCCCCCATTCTCACAATGGGAGAGTCTCGCTAAGCTTCGTCTTCATGTATCCATTGCAAGCACCAAGCATAGGATCTTTTCGAGAAAGCTTCTCTTGGTCTTGCACAACTCATCTTTTCTTCACTAAGATGATGTCTTGAATCTTCAAGACATACTTGCAACAAGCTTCACTCAACACATGAGCTTCAAGAGTTCAACACATGAACTCCACCATTCCATGGACAAGATCTATAATGATATCTCAATGCAAACATTAGTCCATAGAGATTGTCATTCAATTACCAAAACCACACATGAGGGAAAATGCTCTTTCAGCAAGTTGTTGAGACTCCCATCGTGGAGCCTCACACTCGACAAGGGAAGGACGGACTTGGATATGTGCCTCCCATGAAGATGAATGCCAAGAAGGGGATTCCCAAGAGCGTCAACCCCATCCAAGCCAAGAAGGCCGACTCTATTCAATCCAAGGATGGTCTTGCAAGTAGGAATTCCTCAAGGGGCAAGCCTACTCGTAAAGATCACGCCGGGGACAACAATCCTAACTATGCTTTATATGTCGATTATTATGGGAATGTTTGTGCTCGTTACATTGGACCCTACTATGGCTTTATTTCATATGCTATTTGGGTCCCTAAGTCTCTTGTCGCTAACCATAAAGCATCCATTGTGAAGCAATGGGTTGCTAAATGCAAGAACTGATCTCTTGTAGGACCTTGCTCCCGGTGGTTCAAAATGGATAATTGATAGTGGATACACAAGTCACATGACCGAGAGCAAAGAACTCGTCACAGAGTTGAAACCTAATGTAGATCAAGTAACCATGACGTTTGGTGACTTATCAAGGTCTAAGGTAACCGGGCTTGGCAAAGTGGTAGCTGCCCACTACATTACTCTTGTCAATGTTATGCTTGTTGAATCTCTTGGCTATAATTTGTTATCGGTTCATGCCTTAACAAAGTTGGGGATCTCTCCCTTCTTTGATAAGGACATTGTGGTCCTCTTGGGGAGCAAGTCGCTAAGAGTGTCTTTCGTGGGATACGTGGAGCATGAGCTTTATGTGGTGGACTTCTCCGGAGCCACCACTACTCAAGCCATGTATCTCTTCGGAAAAGCCGACGTGGGTTGGCTTTGGCATCGCCGACTAGCCCACGTAAACATGAGCACTTTGCAAATCCTCCACAAGGGTGGTCACATCCTTGGACTAAAATATCATGTTTTCTTTTCAAGGGATCGAATTTGTAGAGCTTGTGTGGAAGGCAAGATGCATGCTATTCCTCATCCAAGCAAGACCATCATATCTTCGTCGCGGATTTTGGAGCTCCTTCATGTTGATCTATTTGGACCAATTCCGGAGATAAGTCTCGGGGGCAAGAAATATTGCCTCGTGATTGTTGATGACTATTCAAGGTATACATGGGTCTATTTCTTTAAAACCAAGGATGAAACTCAACAAGTCTTCATCGACTTCTCAAAGGAGGTTCAACGCCAACATGACCTCCCCATATTGGTTGTTCGAAGTGACAATGGGTCGGAATTCAAGAACTACACCCTTAACGACTTTCTTAGTGAAGAAGGCATTCGTCACCAATATTCCGCTGCTTACACTCCTCAACAAAATGGCATTGCCGAAAGGAAGAACCGGACTCTTATCGATATGGCAAGATCTATGTTGGCGGAGTTCAAGTCTCCCATCAACTTTTGGGCGGAGGCCATTTCCACCGCTTGTCACTCATCAAACCGCCTCTACTTTCGCAAGGGATTGAAGAAGACTCCATATGAGATCCTTACCGACAACAAACCCAACATTGGATACTTCCGAGTGTTTGAATGTAAGTGCTATTATCTCGTCAAGGGTGTCCGGTTGGGTAAGTTCCACTCTAAACCAGTTGAGGGAATATTTGTTGGCTATGGGGGCGAGTCCCACACTTATACAGTCTTTGATAAATCCTCCCGGATTATCATAGAATCTTGTAGTGTGGAATTCGATGAAAATGATGGCTCCCAAGTGGAGCAAGTTGGTGTTTGTGATGTAGGTGATGAACTACCTTTTGATGCCATTAAAAAGATGGGGGTGGGTTTTCTTCGCCCCATTGAAATTCATCAAGAAGTTGTTCAAGAAAGCTCAAGCTCTTCTTTCAAGGAGACCTCACCTTCACAAGAGCCACAAGATGACTCACCCATAGCAAATGACGAATCCCCTCAAGAACAATCTCAAGATCTTCCTCAACAAGAACAAGCTACCTCTTCTCAAGATGAAGCCCATGATGAGCCTCAACAAGATCCTCATCAACAAGTAAATCATGCTTCCCCACCAAGATTATCAAAGATAACTCCACTTCTCCAAGTTCTACTCAAGGGCAAGATCATTCTCCCCCACCACTTGAAGAAGTTTCTCATGATGATCAAGGCCCTCAAGAAGGTCAAGACGAGGACCCAAAGGACCAAGATGGTCAAGAGATTGTCCCCACAACAAGGGTGGCAATTGAAACTCGTCGTCAAGCTCGCTTTGCAAAATCATTGGAACTAAGAGCTTTATCTCTCGACAAGGTCATCGGCGATATACGAGCAAAGGTCTCTACACGAAGTCAATTGGCTCATTTTAGTGAGCATCAAGCGCACATTTCCATGGTCGAGCCCAAGAAAGTTTTCGATGCTCTTGAAGACCCCGATTGGCTAGGGGCTATGCATGAAGAACTTAACAACTTCGAGCGCAACAAAGTGTGTGACGTGGGGCTACCTTTCGACTAGCCCACGATGAGGCTACCTGGGCCGCGCCAAGCTGGAGAAGGCCCACAGAAGGCCCACTCGGGGTACCGTGTAACCTATTCCAAATCAGTTAGATCCCGTAACTTGCCATATTTGTAACTACCATCGATACCGACCACTCGAGACCTGGCTACCTATAAAGCCAGGAGGGTTGCTCTCCCCAGAGGACACGCCAATAGCCACCACCACGAACCCTAGCGAGATCGCAGTCTCGCCGCCATTGTAACCACAACTCACCATCAATAACAGACAAGCAGGAGTAGGGTGTTATCCTCCGGGAGCCTGAACCTGGGTAAAATCCCCGCTTGTCAGCCGTCGTGATCACCAACGCTCTTCTCTCTCCCCCTCAATCAACCCGGGGTGCACAACCCTGGGATTTGTCGAGTTACACCCTCATCAATTGGCGCCGTCTGTGGGAAAGATCTCATGATTTGCTCGAGGAGGCAAGAGAGTTGGCACTATCTCGGTCAGCAATTTATCAACAGAACCTCCGTCGCTATCACAGCCGGAAAGTGCACCCGAGAGTGTTCCGGGAAGGAGATCTGGTGCTTAAGCTCATCCAACGCACGGCCGGAATGCATAAGTTGTCACCTCCATGGGAGGGACCCTTTGTGATAAGCAGGGCATTGCACAATGATTCTTATTACCTTGTAGATGCACAGGAGGCTAGGAAAGGTGTAATGGACAAATCCGGTGAGGAAACCAAGCGTCCATGGAATGTAGCTCTACTGCGCCCCTTTTACACTTAAAGGGCTCAGTGTATGTATATCTCAATTTTCAATATTTATGGAAGTAAGGCACCCCGGGAGGAACCCGGGGACTGCCTGGTTCTGTGCTCCTTTTTTTTACTGCTGTTTTGTTAAGCTTATTTATTATTTTGTACCGGCATCCCGGGAAGGAACCCGGGGACTGCCGGATAGCTATTTTTTATATTGTATGCATGCCGGGAAAGTTCCGAGTTCGATTCTCAAAGACAGAGTAATGTATGTCATGTGAAATCATCTTGTGACTCGACTGACGAACGCCGAAATGGTAGTCAAGAGCAAAGAGAGGGAAGGTGGGAAACACGAAAACGGTCTCGGGGACTTGGAGCAGGAACTTATCCGGCATACCTATTTTTTATTAACTTAGTTGTTTTGTATGTCGGGAATTCGGTTAGTAGGAACTCGGATTGTTTTAAGTAATGTATGCCGTATGTGGAGTTTCGTGGCTCGACTGTCGAACGCCGAAATGGTAGACAAGAGCAGAAATTACCTAAGTACGGTAAACATGAAAGACAATTCGGGAACTCAAAGCAGAATAAATTGACATAATGAATTCGGATAAGTGGTTCACTAAGAAACGAAAATAGTATGAGTGTATATTACATATGCCACCCGGCATCCCGGGGATTTAACGAATCTATTAAGTTTTTCAAGCAGTAGGGGCACTCGGCTTCTCGACAGAAACCTCGGGAGCACCGGTCTCGGGAGCAGTGGCAGCAGCAGCAGCAGGAGCAGCAGCGGGAGTGACTTCGGCTTCGGTGCCGGCAGCGCTACTCGGGGCCTCGGGACGCACCTCGGTCTCGGGGACCTCGGGTCTTGGCGAAGTCGCTGCGTCCCGGGGAACCACCTTCTCGGGCGCAGCACCGGAAGCAGCGTCATCTCCTTCCGGGGCCTCGTCTTCCGCCTCGCCGGAAGCAGCATCATCTTCTTCGTCGTCCTCGTAGTCTGATTCCGAGTCGGAAGGAATGACGCTAGGGGTGAAGGCGCGGATGCTTGCCCACGTAGCGATGCGGTGCGACACCACTTGTCGGCGCTGGACCTTCTCCGGATCGGTGACCCACGGAGAAACCGTCCGCAGGCGCAGGATCGCCCCCAGATCGAGACCTTCGTACCAGCTGAGTACTTGGGTCAAGACCTGGTCGGCGCCAGCCCGCGCACCGGAACGCTTCCAGGCGTGGATGCGTCTCCCGGCACCCCGGAGTGCACTCGCGAGCTCGGGAATCGAGAGCGTCCCCCGGATACTCGGCCACAGTGCGCCGTGGACGTGGACCGCAGCGCTGAGGAGATCCGTCCCGATAGACCGGAGGGTTACTATCCGGGCCTTCAGGGCGACGAGGTGATCCTCGATGTCCCAGGCATCCGAGATGGGACCCTTCCCGGCGCGCTTCTCGCGGAAGGCGGCAACAGCTTTGGCGGCAGCCTCGCGGGAGTGCTCGAACTCTCCTTTAAAAAGAAGAGCTGTCAAACGACTAGGTCATAAGAGTAGCAGCAAGAAAGAAAGCAAAAAGAAGACAAGAGGGATGTCGGTCCACTTACTGTTCAGATCTCGGTTTAATACTGTGAGCTCCGAGAGCCAAGTATCATACCGGGAACGGAGAAGAGCAAGCTCAGTCTCGGCAGTGTGCGCGCGCTCCTCGGATTGGTCCAGGGTCTCTTTCTGCTTCTTGGTCGCCTCGATGAAGCGCGTCTTCATCTCGGCCGTAGCAGCTTTGACCTTTTCGAGCTCACCATTGAGCCGCGCGATCTCGGATTGCGCGGTGGCGAGAGCGGTCTTCTGGTCCACCGAGACCTTGCGCGCCGCATCTCGCTCCTCCCGGAGGCGCTCCTCGGATTTCTTGGACTGCCCGAGGTCAGCAAGAACCCGGTTGAAGATATTGCGGCGTTTCTGGCTGCACTCCTGATATCAAGACAAAGAAGAAATTAGTCGGGAAAAGATATAAGAAACCCGGTTGGGAGGATCTCGGGGACTCGGTGTTCGAGTCCTGGATTTTTTCTCTAAGATTGGAACCTAGTGATCTGCTATTCGGTGGAATCTAGAGCACTAAGCACCAATCTCGGGGACTAGTGGTGGAGCAAATTTTGAAGCAACCTATCCGGTTGGGAGGATCTCGGGGACTCGGTGTCCGAGTCCTGGGTTTTTTCTCTAAGATTGGAACCTAGTGATCTGCTATTCGGTGGAATCTAGAGCACTAAGCACCAATCTCAGGGACTAGTGGTGGAGCAAATTTTGAAGCAACCTATCCGGTTGGGAGGATCTCGGGAACTCGGTGTCCGAGTCCTGGATTTTTCCTCTAAGATTGGAACCTAGTGACCTGCTATTCGGTGGAATCTAGAGCACTAAGCACCAATCTCGGGGACTAGTGGTGATGGAAGGAACAAGTATTTTTCAATAAAAGAGAACAAGCTTACCTCGGTCACCCGGGTAACATCCAGTGCGGCCACTTGGAGAGCGTGCAGAGCTTGGGCGTTGCGGCTTGGACCTGCAGCGTGCAAGTCTCCGGCGATCTCGGAGGCATTGGCGGCGAGCCAGGCATTATTGTATTCATCAACAACCCGTATGCCAGAGCCGCCGGGCGCGCGAGTAGCGGCAACATCCCGGGATCCTGAAGGTGCAAAGGAACTGACGGTTGCTCGCAACATCCGCAAGGCAGCAGTAGGGATCTCGGCGGGAGGCGGTGGTAAAGATGAGAACGTACCCGTGCGCGGCACCAAGTCGCGGGCCGAGGATGTCGGGGCAGCTGCGGGTGGGGCAGAAGGCGTTTTCTGCCCAGCAGTCTTGCCGCGAGATTTGGGAGGTTGATCTACTGGCCGGGAGGAGGCTGTACGCTGCTTCTCCGGGATGGTCTTGGTCGCGGCTGGCCGAGAGGCGCCACTTGCCGCAGGTTCCCGGCGAGGGCTGAGGATCTCTGCCTCCAGCCCGGGAACCCGGCGCGGGCTCTCCGGAAGAAGCACTTCTCCCGAGGTGGTCGTGGCCTGCACCGGGGTCTCCTCGATCACCGGATGTGCTTCCGGGGTCGCAGCGGTAGCCGGTGCGGCACCGGAAGCCGCAGGATCACTTCCTCGGGTAGAAGGGCGAGGAGGTGAAAGAGAAGCCCGAGCCGGGCTGGGAGTCCGAGTCCCGGGAGGAGGAGGAACAGCAGGTGACGGGAGCTCGAGTGCATCCCTGAAAGGAAATGTCTTAGTAATAGTTATGGAGAAAGCAAAGTCAGATAACATAAGGCAAGGAGGACGTACCCGGAATCCACAAGGGGAGGACCCCTTTGCCGGCCGAGCAGGCTTCTCGGTTGTCTGCTTACTCGGTTTGCTCTTCTTGGGGGGGTTGCCGGGTTTATCGGCCCCCTCGGTGTCGGAAGCCGCGCGCTTCCGGCTCTCGGCACGTTTGGTCCCGGTTGTCGGTTTCGGAACCACAACTGATGCCCAATTCAGAGGGAGAGCGTCAATAACATCGAGAATCTGGCAGTCAATCTCATCCTCATCATCCGAAGAAATGAAAACTTCCTCTGGAGTTGAAGGATTACCCGGGGCCTTGACGAAAGGGATGGCGAGGTGGTCCTCGCCATCGGGATCCTCTCTCGGCATCACGTCCGGTTTCGGGAAGTCCGGCGTGTAATTCCCGTTGACGTGGACGGCGTCTTCTTCGTGTTGACGCTCGAACAACTGCGCAAACAAATTAGGCCGTGTCGGTGTCCAGGTGAACGCATGTACGAAGGCGAAGGCACGAAAGACTGATATAAGCACCTGGTCGCATGGTTTTCTCCGGCATCCCCCAATGACCCCCCAAGAGTAGTCCTCCGTCATCTCCGTCCGGGCAATAGCTCGAACGCGACGGACGACCCCGGCATGGCTTAGCCCAAAGATACTAGTCCTAGTGGGATCATAGTTCCCGGACATGTGGCACATCTTGTGCACTCGGTTTTGAAGGGGGCAGACCCGGCGAACAATGAAGCACCGCAAGAGATCATCCCCGGTCATCTTCTGGGTCAGCACGTGCAGAACCTCGTGCATGCAACTGACCTCGTCGTTATCCGTAAGCTTCTTCCAGAGACGGAACTCGCGCGGAGGACCGATGACGAACTCCGGCAGATTGATGAAGTCCGGGTTCGAGGATCCCGGACCATCTCCCGAATGCTCCCGGTTCTTCACATAGAAGAAACTCCGCTGCCACTTCCGGCAGGACTCTAGTCCCTTGACTATGGGGAATCCGGAATCCGCGCGGGGAATGATGGTGGCCGCTCCGCAATCCACTAAGTCTTTTACCTTCTTATCCGGATTGGGGATGGCTTGGCGACGGAGAATAAAGTACTTGGCCCAGAGATCCAAGAAGGGCCAGATGCCGAGGTATGCCTCCGCATATGTGGTGAAGACCGAGAGCATCATTATGGCATTGGCGGGAAGATGGTGAGGTTGAAGGTCGTAGAGGTCGAGGAAGTCGCGGAAGAAGGGGCTTGCCGGAAGCCCAAACCCGCGCTCGAAGTGCGCGAGGAATACTACGCATTCCCCGGGTTGGGGTTCCGGTGCAACCTCCTCTCCCGGGAGACGGCTCTCGACTTCCGGAGGAATCCGGTGAGTCCGATACAGCCAGTCCAGATCGGAATGCTTGGTCTCGGACCCATCCCAGCATCCCCGAGTACGTTCTTCGCCCATGTCGGAGAGGTACGCAGGGGTATCCGAGCTACTCTGCAGACGCAGCGGCGGTTAGTCGGAGTTAGTCTATCGGAAACTAGGATGTCGGAGCGCAAACTGCTAAACACTACCGGATTGGTGGGAAACAAGATCTACCGTGGGTCAGATAATCAAAACAAATAGGAGGAAAAAAGGGGCAGGCTAAAACTCTTACGAAGCGCTGCAAGTGAATAATCTACGCCCTACCGCGGCAATGCATCACCACCGTGCATCTTGTGCACGCCGCTCGAGTGGTGCTCGCCGGCGGTGGCTCTACCGGACTTGCGCTACGGCACGGCCGGGCTCGGGCGGTTGCTCTACGGAGGGAATCATCGGAGCAAAGAGGAAGAACTCACCGAAGAAGAGAAGTTCGGCGAAGGCGACGATGTCCGGGCTCCGGCGAACGGAGAGGGCGACGGTGTCCGAGCTCCGGCGAACGGCGACGAAGGCAGCGGCTGCGGGGCGCTCGAGACGGCAAGGAAGAGAAGTGCGAAGGAGAGGAAGAAGGAGAGGAACCGTTCCGGTCCCCTATTTATGGGGGGGGGGGGGGGGATTCCGGAGCAGTTTCCGTTTTTCCCGCCCACGATCTCCACGATCGTGGGTGGGATCTATTTTGTGCCGCAAGCCACGTGGCACTATCCGGAGCGACCGATCCGGCCACACCGAGGGCCACACGGCCCCAACGGTTGGATTCCGGATCGGATGCGGCTCCCCGGCGCGGGAACCCAAGCGACGCCGTGCGTGCGCAGAGGCACTCAAGTGCGTCTCTGCGCAGACGGGACGTCGGGTGGGCCCTGGCTCAGTGTCTCGAATTCATCGGGAGATCAACGGTCAAGATTCACTGGGGTGGTACTATCCGGTCGAAGGCTTCGCCTCCCGGTTAAGGCAATCTCGGTGGGAAGATCTCGGTAAAAAGATCTCGGGAAAAATTGACCTCGGGATGGAACAAAAGGATGATGTAATTTGTTCTCGGAAAATTGTTGTTTAAAGCTGATCCCGCACATCATCCAAGGTCGCTGTGCAGCACCAGCTTCGGGGACTAGTGTCGGGGAGCTGCCCCCCGGGTAGGGGCAGATCCCGGTATAATCCAGTACATATCAACACTACTTGACCTTTGGCGACAGCAATGGACACCTCCTGGTGTGCCGAAAGGGCAGCTTGACCCTTGGGCACTAGAAGAAGGCAAAGTGCCTCCTGGCAGCCGCAAGGGTCAGCTCTAGCAGCTATAAATAGACACCCCCGGCCCTCACAATCGCAGCACAAGCGTGAGCGGGTGGTTCCTCTAAGAACTAGCTTCTCGAAGATGTCTTTGCCGGTAGGCTAAGACATCTTCGGGAGGCTAGGCCTAGAGATACTCATCCTGAGACGAGCTCGGACGTCTCCGGGAAGGATCCCGGATCTAGGACTCCGGGGAGACTCCCGGGTGGAGGTGTACTCGGCTTTACCGGATAGGTATTCCGAGTAAGTACTAACCGGAATGTGTGTCTCGGTCTTGATCTTATACAGAAGAGGCTCAGTGGCAAGCAAGGAGGTATCCGGAGTAAGGGCTCCCGGTAGACCGTCAACGGTCCGTAGCAGGCTTTCCCGTTTATAGCGGGGGGAAGTACCATTCCGCCTGACACGAAAGCATGGTCACCTCCCGCCTGACACGGAAGCATGGTCACCTCCCGCCTGACACGGGAGCGCGTCAGCCGGTACGATCGTGGTACGACAAGACCTGACATGCCTAGCCCGGCAATCCGGAAAAGGCTATCCGGGATGGGCAAAGACATGTCTTGTCTCTGACAAGGGGACAATGATGATGCAGGACGGCGCCTGCCGTCCTTAACGAGATGATGACAAAGGGGCTACACCGGATAGTCCGGCGACTAGGTCGCACTAGCCGGTGACGACATGCCGGCTAGGCCTGTCCGGTGGGGCCAAGCCAAGTTAGGGTTTCCGGCCCTCCTGGCCGGACCTCTATAAAAGGCGCCATAACTGCTCCTGAGAGGGGGAGACCAACTTGAGAGCCAAATCTATAGTCGCATTTACTCTTAGAGCAGCTACTCCTTCTCACCTCGAGTTCATCTAGTTCTTTGTACTTCTTCCTTTGACAGATCTTGTAGCAAGTTGTAGTCCTTGTACCACCAGTATATAGAGAGGAAAGGCAGGAGTAGGGGTGTTACCTCCTCACGAGGGCCCTGAACCTGGGTATATCGTGCGTGTGTTGTGTGCCTTCGTGCATTTCTTTGTGTTTGTTAGATCTTCCCCTTTGCACTTTGATCTTATTCCTTGTTCTTGGGAGATCTCGGTTTTACCGGGATCCTCCCCGTGTGAGCTCTTCAGCTCGCTATCCCTCCCCGGATCCACCAACGTCCATCGGCGCCACAAATTAGCCATCCTATGGCATCTGCCGTGACACCACCACGACACAGAAGAAGAAGGAGGAGCCCAAGTGCAAGGCCACCGCAGTTCTCACGGCAGAGGCTGGAGAAAGAAAAGATGATCACCGCCCATTCTGCATCTACCACAACAGGCGCGGCCACTCTACGGAATCCTGCTACGACCTGAAAAGGTTGAGCAAGGAGCGCGAGCAAGCAGAAGATAGCGGCGGTCGCGGTCGAGGCCGTGGCTACCGCGGAGGCGGGCGCAAGGGCGGCTACCCGAAACCATCTGGTAATCGAGCCAACGCCGCAGAAAAGAACGCAACCTCCTTGACGAGGAAGATGGCGGCTACCAAGCCCCGAGGGGCGCCATTGCCTGCATCCTAGGGGGGGCGCAGGCGCCCAAGTCGAACAACCAGTTCAAGCAGTTCGCCCGCGAGCTCAACGTCGCCCTCCCAAGCACGGAAACTTCCAGGCCCCTCAAGTGGTCGCAGTACACCATCGCCTTCGACGCTCAGGACCACCCCAAGTCCACCAAGACTGTTGGGACCCTCCTGCTGGTCTGCACCCCCACCATCGACAATGTGGTTGTCTCCAAGACGCTCATTGACGGTGGAGCAGGCCTGAACGTCATCTCCATAGATACGTTCGAAGCGCTTCAAGTGCCCTATGAGAGGCTTATGCCCTCGAGGCCCTTCACGGGGGTCACCAGCGGCTCAATCTAGCCTCTAGGCCAGGTCAGGCTTGCCGTCACCTTCGAGAGCGAGGAAAATTACTGCACCGAGCACATCGACTTCGATGTTGCGCACATCGGCCTTCCGTACAACGCCATCCTCGGCTACCCCGCGCTCGCGAAGTTCATGGCCGTCACGCACCATGCGTACAACATGGTCAAGATCCCCGACAGCGCCGACACGATCACCATACGTGGGCATGTCCCGGACGCTACGCGCGCTGTGGAGACGGCCTACAAGACTGCCGCCGTGGCCTTCCCCGCAGACGAGGACCAAGAGCCACTCGAGAGGCCCAAGAAGAAGAAGCATTTGTTCTCTCAGGAGGCAGCTGCTACCAAGAAGATCTCTCTGAGCTCAGGGAGCTCTGGGGCTGAATGCTCGGGGGCTAGCGTCACCATTGGCGCCGCGCTGCCTCCCAAATAGGAAAGCGCGCTCGTCGCCTTCCTCCAGGCAAACTCTGACATGTTCACGTGGACACCGTCAGATATGTCTGGTGTACCGAGGGAGGTGATCGAGCACCACTTGGCCGTGTGCCCAAACGCGCGTCCCGTCAAGCAAAAAGCAAGAAAACAAGCCCCCGAGAAGCAAGCATTCATCGTCAAGGAGGTCGAGAAGCTCAAAGCGGCAAAAGTAGTCCGTGAAGTCGCGCACACCACTTGGCTCTCCAACGGCGTGGTAGTACCAAAATCCGCCGGCGGAGGCCGCCTCTGCATCGACTACACCGACGTGAACAAGGCCTGCCCCAAGGACCCTTAACCCATGCCCATAATTGATCGGATCGTGGACTCCACGGCTGGCTGCGACCTCCTCTGTTGCCTCGACGCCTTCTCTGGTTATCATCATATTAAGATGGCTAAAGAGGACGAGGAGAAGACGGCTTTCCTCACCCCATGCGGTGTGTATTGCTACGTCTGCATGCCCTTCGGCCTAAAAAGTGCCGGAGCCACTTTCCAGAGGTTAATGAGGATAGCCCTTGGCGGGCAAATGTGGCGAAACGCTGAAGCTTATGTCGATGACATCGTCGTGAAGTCACGAGAAGGAAATACTCTGCTCGGAGACCTGGAAGAAACCTTTGCCAGCCTGCGCAGGGTGAACATCAAGCTCAACCCCGCAAAGTGCGTCTTTGGAGTACCTTCGGGCAAATTGCTGGGCTTCCTCGTGTCTCATCGGGGCATAGAGGCAAACCCAGACAAAATCAAGGCCCTAGAAGGCATGCAACCCCCACGAAGGCTCAAGGACATGCAACGCCTGGCAGGCTGCATGGCCAGCTTGGGCAGATTCATCTCCAAGTTCGGCGAAAGGGCCCTGCGTTTTTCAAGATCATGAAAAGGACGGGCACCTTCAAGTGGACACCTGAAGCTGAAAAAGCATTTGAGGACTTGAAGAAGTACTTGGCCAGCCCACCTGTAATGGTCGCCCCAAGGCCTGGCGAGCACCTAAAGCTGTACTTGTCAGCTACCCCACAAACAGCCAGTGCTGTCCTTGTGGTGGAAAGAGAGGAGCCTGTACTTCACAAAAAGAGTGCAACCACTCCAAAGAAAAAGCCTCCTGATAAAGAGCTCGAAGAAGGGGCGGTCATCACAAGGCCCACGCCAGGCCCAAAGCCTGAAGAGGAGACTGCCCCGAGCCAACTACTGCAAGAGGTTCGGGCCGAAGGGACCGAGGAGCCTCAAAAGGCTAACACACTCGAGGCCCAAGAGGATCGCTGCGAGGCAACGCCCCTAGAGGCCACGTCCCTCGAGGCCAAGTCCCTTGAGAGAAAGTCCCCCGAGGCTAAGTCCCTCGGGGCCAAGTCCCTCAAGGCCAAGTCCCTTGAGGACAAGTCCCTCGAGGCCAAGTCCCTTGAGGCCAAGCCCCTCGAGGCCAATATCCTCGAGGCCCAGGTCAAGCCCCTTGAAGCCGACCCCATCGAGGGCCAAGCTGGGCCACCTCAGGCGAAAGACGCCAAGGAAACAAGAACTACCCTCGTTGAGCATCCAGTTTACTTCGTCAGCACAGTACTGCGTGATGCTCGCGAGCGGTACCCGATGCAGCAGAAGCTTCTCCTCGCACTCCTCATCGCCTCAAGAAAGTTGCGGCACTACTTCCAGGGGCACCCCATCACAGTGGTAACCTCTTTCCCCCTGGAGCAAATTCTGCGCAACCCAAATGCAACAGATCGTGTCGCTGGATGGAACATCGAGCTACAACCATTCAATTTGCGCTTCGATACCACAAGGGTAATCAAAGGAAGAGCGCTGGCAGACTTCGTTGCCGAATGGACTGATCCAACCCCTGAAGAGCCCTGGGAAGAAGAGCACGAGTCCGCTGGAGCCGCAATGCCCAGCTACTGGACCATGAAGTTTGACAGAGCTTTCGCTTGTCGCCATGGTGGGGCAGGTGTAGTCCTGACCTCACCAAAAGGCGACAAGTTGTATTACGCAGTCCAGCTGTGCTTCGGAATCGACAAGATATCCAACAACATCGCCGAGTATGAAGGGCTGCTTGCTGGCCTACGCGCCGCAATCGCCCTAGGCGTCAAGCATATACTCATCAAGGGCGACTCCCAGCAGCTCGTCAACTTCTCCAACAAAAGCTACAAGGCCAAGGACGACCACATGGCCGCATACCTTGAAGAGGTCCGTAGGCTGGAGAAGAACTTCAGGGGAATGGAGCTCATGCACATCCCAAGAAAGGAGAACCAAGAGGCTGACGACATCGCCAAGCGCGCATCAAAGAGGCAAGCCCATCTGCCAGGTGTCTTTGAAGAAAGGCTCGTCAAGGCATCCATAAAGCAACCCCTCGAGGCCCTGCCCGCAAGCACAGACGAAGCGCTCCCGCCTCCACCTGCAAGCGGAGCCCCAGGCTGCGGGCCCCCAACAGGGGAGCGTCTGTTGCTCACAGCGGTGCACCAAGAGGCAGGATGGATTGACGAAATCAAAGACTACCTCCAAAAAGGGATCCTTCCCGAGGAAGATGTCGAAGCGGAGCGAATTGCCCGCCAAGCAAAATCGTACCAAATCCTCGAAGGAATTCTCTACCGCAAGCACCCAAACGGCATCGCGCTCAAGTGCGTCCCTCCTGAAGAAGGAAAACTGCTGATTAAGGACATCCACAGTGGGGAATGCGGCCACCATTTGTGCGCCCGCACTCTCGCAGGAAAAGTCTTCAGGAGCGGCTTCTACTGGCCTCAAGCGCTTCAAGATGCAACGAACATCATTCAAGCTTGTGAAGCCTACCAGTTCAACGCCAAGCAAATCCACCAACCAGCACTGGGCCTACAAACCATTACGCTCTCGTGGCCGTTTGCGGTCTGGGGGCTGGACATCCTGGGACACTTCCCAACAGCGCAAGGTGGATATCGCTACCTCTTCGTGGCCATCGACAAGTTCACAAAATGGCCTGAAGTGGAGGCGACGCGTACAATCACAGCAGGCGCGGCTGTGAAATTCATCAGAGGCCTGGTCTGCCGCTTCAGAGTGCCTAACCGCATCATCACCGACAATGGCTCACAATTCACAAGCGGCATCTTCAGAGCCTACTGCCAGAAAATGGGCATCAAGCTCTGCGTCGCCTCAGTCGCCCATCCGCAAAGCAACGGACAGGCTGAGCGCGCAAACGCAGAGGTCCTCAAAGGCTTGAAGACCAGGACCTTCGATGTCCTCAAGGGCCACGGCAAGGGCTGGATCAATGAGCTACCCTCGGTGCTCTGGTCCATCCGTACCACGCCACCCAAGCCTACCGCGAAAACGCCGTTCGCACTCGTCTATGGAGCCGAAGCAGTCCTCCCCGCAGAGATTAAGCATTGGTCCCCACGGGTCCTTGCCTTTAATGAGGACCAGCAAGAGGACATCCACAACGACGACCTACTGCTCCTTGAAGGGCTAAGACGCCGCGCCGCTCTACGGGCGGCCAAGTACCAGCAGTCCCTGAGGCGCTACCACAGCCGCAATGTGCGCTCGCGCACCCTGGAGGCAGGCGATCTCGTCCTCAGGCGAATCCTCTCCAGGGAAGGCCTCCACAAGCTGTCCCCGATGTGGGAAGGTCCCTACAGGGTCACCCACATCGCCATGCCTGGCGCGGCTCGCCTCGAGACGGAGGACGGCGTCCCCGTCAAGAATCCCTGGAACATCATGCATCTACACAAGTTCTACCCGTGATCATCATCACGTCAGGGCATTTAGCGAAAGAGGCAGCCCACGGCTTGTCGTCGTGGCGAACAGACAGATGCCTACGGGTAGGCTAATTTGTGGGGCCGATGGACGCTAGGGGATCTCGGGGAGGGATTGCGCAGTGAACTCGCGCACAGGTAAACTCTACCGACACGGGGACACAAGGATTTACCCTGCTTCGGGGCTCTCGTGAGGAGATAAAATCCCTACTGCATCATCTAGCCTACTCGGTATATTTCCTCTCTTACTATCCGGGCTACAACACGCTCCATGAGCTGCTACACTTGCCTCCATGAGGTCTTGAGAGCAAATGAGAAGGGGGGAAATGAAGTAGTGGGGTGGTGGTGGTCTCCCCCTTCTCCCCCTCCCCTGGTGCCCTTTATATAGAAGAGCCCAGGGGACAAGCAGGGGACAAGAATCACTATTCACGATACACTGTAGACGATTTGACTAATGGGGTCTAATCGCTACTGTAGCTCATGTCATTCGTTGTACTATAGTCACATCGATAACACTGTAGCCATGCCGGGTGGTCTTGTCTCGTAGCTGCTGTCTTCAGGATAGTTATGCTCTGCATCCTTTTCCTTGTCTTCTAGCCCTTGTCCACGTTGATCAACCGAGTTCGGAATGGAGCAGGCCTGGGGTGCAGTCGAGGTCGAGGAGAGCGTCCGGGCTGAGGCCGCCGCGGTGGAAGCCGAGGTGGACGCGGTGTGGGCCTGCCGACCCGTCCATGACCGGGTTGGAGGTGACACCGGGCTCGTCTGGATAAGGGGATGCCGAGGGCACCGGGGGAGCCGGGGACGGGGAAGTCGGGGGGTGCCGGAGGCGATCTCGCGGCCGTGCTGAACCTGGTGACGTCGGGATGATGGAGACGACCAAAGCGGGAGATGGCCGAGGTCGAGTAGGCGCCGCACGCGGTGCGGGCGGCTGAGCTCGGATCCACGCCGGGATGCGGCCGAGGCAAGCGGGGAGGTCGAGGCGGCGACCTGGCGGTGTCGGGGGGATGCTGGGGCGCGGGCGCGAGCTCGGGGGCGTCCGGGGCGCGGCGAGGTTGAGGCGAGGTCGGGGCGGGCACCGGGAGGTCGACGCCGGGGAAGACGAGGTGGCCTGGAGCCGGTGGCGACCGAGGTCATGGAGGCGGCGTCAGATGCTCCAAGGGGCGCCGGGTTGTGGACTCCGGCGGCGAAGGCGGGCGGCCACGCGGGTGAGTCGCGCCGAATGCCGGGGACGCCGTGGTTGCGCCCGAGGTCGAGGGAGACGGGGGCACTGATGTCGGCGAAGCTGGGAACTGATGCCGAAGTCGGAGGGGCGGCCGTGACCGGAGTCGAGGAAGAGGAAGCCGGGGGAGAGCTCTGCGGTTCGGTGGACGCGGGCGCGGGATGGTGACGTTTGCGACCGAGACAAGGGGATCGTGGTGGATGCCGAGTTGACCGAGACGAGGATTGCGCTGACCCACCGAGTTGGGCATCTCGGTTAATGCGAGTAGGCGATGGGCCAGCCCAAAGTCACACCGAGACCATCAATTCTGGCCCAGGACTCCTTTTTCCTTCTCTTTTCTTTACTCCTTCATCATTTAAATGTGCTTTTACCTGCAACATTAAGACAACAGCCCCATACCTTCAGGGTACCAGGGAAGTACATCCCCGACACTAGTCCCCGAGTTTATGGGGGATTCACAGAATCGCGCATCAACTTAAAAATCAAATACTCACAGGAATTTTCCATACCTAAAGCCTTGTTATTAGAGGTCTCGGGGATCACATCCCCGACACTAGTCCCCGAGGCTGCGGGAGACTCGCAGAGTCGCGCACAGACTTAGAAGACATCTCAATCTCATCGTTTTCACTTGCTCCACCGAGTACCTGAAAAAATACAATCATATGCCGGTTCCGTAGCCACTCTGGGCGTTTTACCGACATAGATGTCTTCGGCCACCACCGGTCTGACACAAACACACAACACATGCCGGCGTTTAGCCACTCTGGGCGTATACCGACACGGACGCCTCATGTGCCGGCCTTTAGCCACTCGGGGCGTATACCGACACAGAGTCTCATGTGCCGGCGTTTAGCCACTCTGGGCGTATACCGACACAGACGCCTACACACACAATGCCACACAGGTATCTCGGTATGTCGATATGTCGGTATGTCGGTATGTCGGCCACTCTGGGCATATCACACATGTTTCAGTATCTCTGCCACTCTGGGCACATCACAGGTGTTTCGGTATCTCAGGTGTTGCCTTTAGCGAACTTTGATAAACCGAAACAAATGACGTTTTGGAAATATTGCCCGATGCCATGATACATTGGCGAACCGAAATAAACGGGGATCTGGGGCTATGGTATGATGCCGCGATATAATGGCGAGCCGACCTGAATAGCGATATGGAGATATTGCAGTATGCCATGATATATTGGCGAACCAAATAAACGGGGATCTGGAAATCTTGCGTGATACCGCGATATGTGGGCCAACTGATGCAATACACTTTGAGAAAATAATCAACCATAAGATGGATCCAAGATAACCGATATAATCAAGACTCTCGACATGAGTATCCTCGCGGTAAAACCGATATCACCTTTCAACGTTAGTTAGGACATATATATATTTTAATAAAGACAGAAAATAACTCTAACGTGTGGGTGGACGATTTTAGTTCCTACTGTGGTTTGAGCCGCATGGTGAGCAGACACAAACTAATGAGTCCGCAATTGAGATTCGGCCGGACTCCTGACGCGGGTAACAACTCATATGGGTGGCACTTGGACTTGCTGTAGTGAAGGAATGAGTCGTGTTGAGAGGCCCTAACGGGTTGATCATGCGAGTATGGGTACTGTAGTGCACCCCTGCAGGGTATAATCTTATCGATGAGCCGTGTCCACGGTTATGGACGACTTTGGTGATGATGCTGGCTAACAAGATCTAGACAACTTGCACCTAATTATTGTTAATTAATTTGACTAGTAATATAGAATTACTTTCACAATAAATTATAAATAAAACTGTTCAGCGTGTGAGTTTCCCGAATTGCTTCCTCATACTTGGTTGAGGGGGTTAATTCGAGAATGGGTTATGATTGGTGTTAGTTGTAGATGTTTACTTTATGCGCTCTCTTATCCCTCTCTGATTAGACGGAAGTTGTAGCGTGTCTCTTTAGGTTGCTAGTGCTGCTGCCGCTAAGTCCACCTCCCCTATATTTTGGGAGATGGTGTAGAAAGTAGGCAAGTCGGTTTTGCTTGCCAGGGAGTGCCCTGACCCTCTTTTGGGATGTGCTTTATGTGCAGTCAAACAGGTTTGAAGTCTGACGACGTTAGCTTGGGAATCCCTCCGGCTTGACTGGGCAGGGATATGGCGCCATCGCTTATCTTCAGGACTCTTAGTCCAATTTGCATCTTATCCTTAGATGGATACTATTTTGCTTCCGCTGTCTTTTGAATCTTTGTATTGTATCATTTGTATCTTGACTCGTTCGAGTCGCTGTTGTATTTTTATCTTCTGTTGTATTTGTGGATGTATCGAAACTGTTGTAATGTTATCACAATTCCACCCACATAATGCGCATGTTTCGGCGTGCACATTATGTCTGGTGGGCGACCTAAAACCATTATTATGCGGATTTCGGCGGGAACGCTTAAATCTACATAGTACCGATTTTAGGGCGTCACAAAGTGGTATCAGAGCCTTGGTTTCGATCTCCTTGTTGTTTCGATACGAATGGTTATCGAAGCAGCGGGTCCGCAAAAGCCTGTAGGTTAACCTCGCTAACGGTCGTTGTTTATAGAGTGTCGAAAACTATTTGACTAAAAATTATTTTGGAAATATCTCAATAGGATTCTTTTTACTCCTTACCTCAATCCTACTTCTCCTCTTACCTTATTTGTTTTGAGTCTTCTCTCTTATCTAAACTTTCAAAGTTTTAGGATCCTACGTGTGGGTGGACGATTTCTTGCCTTTTACCCTATTAGGTTCGATCTTTCGGAGTCGTCTTCGTCGTGAGCAACAACCCCTTGTTAGTGGTGTCGAGAATTTCAATGTGGAGCAACAATCTCTTGTTAGTGGTGTCGAGAAGTTCATCCCGGAGCGTGAAGACTCGATAGTTACCCCTCTCTTCTTGTGGTCTCGGCGTGGATCTCGGGACGCGATCCCTTGTTAGTGGTGTCGGTTGTAACGCCCCAGGATTTATCCCCTTTTTATTTTTGTGTGTTTTCTTTTTGCATCGTCATAGCATCGCATTGCATCTCATTAATTTAATTTGTTGCATTTAAATTAAATTTCCACAATTAAATTCAAATGCATTTCAAATTAATTAAAAATGTGTTATTTCAAATCTTTGGCAAATGTTAAAAATCAGTTTATTAGATTGTCTATTGAAAACTAAAAATATTTTGTAAAGGTTTCGTGTTGAAATTCCTTTTCTATTTTGTTTTAAAAATATAAAACGAAAAGAATAACGGGAGAGAAATAAGGCCCAAAGCCCACCTAAGCCAAACCCTAGGTTTTTCCCCCCAGAATTTCTTCCCACCCCCTGGAACTTTTGCAGCCGCCCCCTCCATCTTTTTCCTTTTTCCTTTTCTCTTTTTCACCCCCTCCTTTTCTTTTTCTTTCCTTCCTTTTCTTTTTTTTCTTTCCCTTCCTTCCTATTTCCTTCTTCCTCTTCCTCCCGAGCCCGCACCAACCACCGAGCCGTGTTCCTCTCCCCTGCTCCCGAGCGCCTCCCTGCTCCCACGCCGCACTGGCCCTGCCGCCGCCTGTCCCTCCACCGCCGCGCTCCCCATGCAGCCAGCCGACGCGCGCGCCGCCGCGCTCCGAGCTGCTCCCCGCGCCTCCCCGGCTTCCTCCACGCCCTGCTTCGCCGCGCCGCACCCTGTGCCTCCGGCTGCTCCGTTGCCGCCGCCGCCGGGCCCCGTGCCGCCTCCGGCCGCTCGCGCGTGCCAGCGCCTGCGCCTCCGCCGCCCGCGCCATGGCCGCGCGCGCCTCCCCGCGTCGCCCGCGCCTGCCCGAGCACCGGACGGCCCGAGCTCGCCGCCCCCTGCTCCGCCCTCTCCTCCTCGCGCCTGCGCCGCCCGGCCGCTCCCGCCGGCAGCTCGCCTCCCGCTCGTCGCCGCCGGTCGCGCCGCCTCCCCCGCGCGCCCGCGCGCAGCTCTCGTGACCGCGCCGCCCTCGGCCTGCCGCCGCGCTCCCTGCTCCGCCCGCCGCAGCCGCGCGTGCGCCGCCCCCGGCCTGCTCCTCCGTCTCCACGCCGGCCACGCCACGCTCCACCCGTGGCCCCGCCTCCGGGCATCCTCTGCCGCGCGCCCCGCGGGCTGCGTGCACGCCGCCGCCCTCGAGCTCCTCCGCCCGTGCAGCTGCCTCCGCCCGCGCCGCTCGCCGCCGCCGCGCTCCACTTCCGCCACGCGCGTCCGCGCCTCCGCTTCGCCGTTTTCCTCGTCCGGTGACGTCCTCGCTTCCGCCGCCCGCAAAGTGTTCGACGAAATGCCCGAAAGAACTTCAGCGTCATTTTTGTGTCCTAGTTGTCCACCCTTCGTGGTGCTGCCCCGTGCGCATGCGCGCGCCCCTTCCGGTGTCCATTGTCGTGGCCCCGAAGACTAGATGCGACAAGTGCGCCACCGGCCCCGAAGCCGGCGCTCCGAACAACAACCACCCGGACGACTACCCGCCCACTTCCACGACACCGACTAACGACGATGCCCCGGTTCCATGACGACTACTTCCACGACGACGACTACTTCCTCTACGTTCCGAAGAATTCGGTTTCGGACCCTATCTCTCCTGATCCAACGTGCGAACCCCAAACCCTAACCCTATACCTATTTTATTAAATATCATCTATCTTGTGCATATCGCATCATAATTGCCTGTGTTGCATCTCTTGGGTTTGCGGGTGTAGCAAATCACCTAAATAATTCAATATGGAATATGTGGGGTAATAAATATATAATGCCCTATTCCATTTAATTTAATTAGATCATCCATGCCATGTCTTGCCATGTTAATGAACATTTAATTTGTTGGGCAGATAAATAACTTTAACATTAATATTAATTGTCGGAATCCCGGTTCCGCCTAATTCGGATTAAGTGCATCTCGTAATGCATCTTGCCATGTCATGCATCATTCTCGCATGACCATGCTGGATCTTTGCCGTAGTTGTAAAATGCATCTTTTACGCTTTCCAGTGATTGTTGCTTCTTCGCGGATATGACGTTGAGATGTGTGAGCAACGACAAGATCTGCTCGGGATTCCAGGCAAGCAAAGTTTGCTTGTTTACCTATACATTGTCTTTCATTTCTGCCGTTGATCTCTGCTACCCTAGTTATCGATTCTTGAACTGCGATCTCATCACATGTTTATCCTGCAGCCCATACAGCTTTATCCCCACAACCTAATACCTGTTGCATGTTTATCTGTTGGCCTTGCGAGTCGTAGCGCATGCTTAGAGTTGTTTGTGCGAGTCGTCTATTGGTCTTATGTCTCATATGCTTAGTATGATATATTGTTCTACTATAATAAACTGCTGTCTTATTTTGGGGTTTTATAATTAAAAGATAAGGCACCAGGCGGAAGGCCTTGCGAGGTGCTTTGTTCTGCTCAGTGTCGACCTAGGAATTGAGATCTTGTCCTCGGATCCAATTTTGAGCGCACTAACCACTTGTGGGAGGCCCAATGGAGCCCCCCTCGACTTTGAACGGATCCTCAGCTCGTCCATGTGCCGCAAGTAGTTCGGGTTTTCCATTTGCTCATATCCATGTGCATGATGATGATGATTGATGAGAGGTTGCTTGATACGGGGGGTCATATAGGGGTGGTGCTCACGTAGCGGACAGTTCCTACTGTGGTTTGAGCCGCATGGTGAGCAGACACAAACTAATGAGTCCGCAATTGAGATTCGGCCGGACTCCTGACGCGGGTAACAACTCATATGGGTGGCACTTGGACTTGCTGTAGTGAAGTAATGAGTCGTGTTGAGAGGCCCTAACGGGTTGATCATGCGAGTATGGGTACTGTAGTGCACCCCTGCAGGGTATAATCTTATCGATGAGCCGTGTCCACGGTTATGGACGACTTTGGTGATGATGCTGGCTAACAAGATCTAGACAACTTGCACCTAATTATTGTTAATTAATTTGACTAGTAATATAGAATTACTTTCACAATAAATTATAAATAAAACTGTTCAACGTGTGAGTTTCCCGAATTGCTTCCTCATACTTGGTTGAGGGGGTTAATTCGAGAATGGGTTATGATTGGTGTTAGTTGTAGATGTTTACTTTATGCGCTCTCTTATCCCTCTCTGATTAGACGGAAGTTGTAGCGTGTCTCTTTAGGTTGCTAGTGCTGCTGCCGCTAAGTCCACCTCCCCTATATTTTGGGAGATGGTGTAGAAAGTAGGCAAGTCGGTTTTGCTTGCCAGGGAGTGCCCTGACCCTCTTTTGGGATGTGCTTTATGTGCAGTCAAACAGGTTTGAAGTCTGACGACGTTAGCTTGGGAATCCCTCCGGCTTGACTGGGCAGGGATATGGCGCCATCGCTTATCTTCAGGACTCTTAGTCCAATTTGCATCTTATCCTTAGATGGATACTATTTTGCTTCCGCTGTCTTTTGAATCTTTGTATTGTATCATTTGTATCTTGACTCGTTCGAGTCGCTGTTGTATTTTTATCTTCTGTTGTATTTGTGGATGTATCGGAACTGTTGTAATGTTATCACAATTCCACCCACATAATGCGCATGTTTCGGCGTGCACATTATGTCTGGTGGGCGACCTAAAATCGTTATTATGCGGATTTCGGCGGGAACGCTTAAATCTACATAGTACCGATTTTAGGGCGTCACAACATATATATATTTTAATAAAGACAGAAAATAACTCTAACAGCAAACCACACAATAGGACAGAGACTCGGTTTCCACCGAGTCCCCGGGTAAGTTTTCAGATATAACAGGAAGACAAAGGAGCCCGGCAGTCCCTGAGTCCAGTTTCGGGATACCGGATCACAAACTACATAACAGGAACCAAGATACGCCAAGCATATAAATAAATACAAACTGAGCAACTCTACCGACTTAGCATGCAAGGTAGAACTAAACGGTAAGCGAGTCCCCGGGTCAAGACAATTTGCCCCCGGGGAAAAACAGATAGACGACAAACAGGCGAACCGGGGCAGTCCCCGGGTTACGATATCTCGTTCCCGGGTAAACAATTAAACTAATCATGCAAGGGCAGTTTCCGAACAAATTTAAGATAACGCAAATGTAAGGTACAGATGATGATACTCACGGAGCACAGGAGCGGTTGGGGATGTCGGAGGCGAGATAACCCGGGTAACTGGTGTGCAACTGCCAGGGGTCCATTGATGATGAGTGTCGGGGTAGACTCCGGCGGCTGGTGCCCGTGATGCAGGGATGCTGGTTTGGGATGTCGATGACCGGTCTCCGCGATGCGGGGACGTCGATGACCTCCACCCGCGGTGCAGGGATGTCGGAGACCTCTACCCGCAGCACAGGGATGTCGGCGACCTCTACCCGCAGCGCAGGGATGTCGGCGACCTCAACCCGCGGCGCAGGAATGTCGGCGAACTCAACCCGCCACGCAGGGATGTCAGCGACCTCAACCCGCAGCGCAGGGACGTCAATGACCACTGCCCGCAGCACAGAAATCCCGGATTTAGGATCCCGAATTTCGGGATGCCGGTGACCGCTACCCGCGGCGCAGGATGTCAGTGACCACTGCCCGCATCGTAGGGATCCCGGATTTAGGATCCCGGATTTTGGGATGCCGGCGACCGCTACCCGCGGCGCAGGATGTCAGTGACCACTTCGGGATGCCGGTGACCGCTACCCGCGGCGCAGGATGTCAGTGACCACTGCCCGCAGCACAGGGATCCCGGATTTAGGATCCCGAATTTCGGGATGCCGGCGACCGCTACCCGCGGCGCAGGATGTCAGTGACCACTGCCCGCAGCGTAGGGATCCCGGATTTAGGATCCCGGATTTGGGATGCCGGCGACCGCTACCCGCGGCGCAGGATGTCAGTGACCACTGCCCGCAGCGTAGGGATCCCGGATTTAGGATCCCGGATTTGGGATGCCGGCGACCGCTACCCGCGGCGCAGGATGTCAATGACCACTGCCCGCAGCGTAGGGATCCCGGATTTAGGATCCCGGATTTGGGATGCCGGCGACCGCTACCGGCGGCGCAGGATGTCAGTGACCACTGCCCGCAGCGTAGGGATCCCGGATTTAGGATCCCGGATTTGGGATGCCGGCGACCGCTACCCGCGGCGCAGGATGTCAGTGACCACTGCCCGCAGCGTAGGGATCCCGGATTTAGGATCCCGGATTTCGGGATGCCGGTGACCGCTACCCGCGGCGCAGGATGTCAGTGACCACTGCCCGCAGCGTAGGGATCCCGGATTTAGGATCCCGGATTTTGGGATGCTGGCGACCGCTACCCGCGGCGCAGGATGTCAGTGACCAGTACCCGCAGCGTAGGGATCCCGGATTTAGGATCCCGGATTTACGGGATGCCGGTGACCGCTACCCGCGGCGCAGGATGTCAGTGACCACTGCCCGCAGCGTAGGGATCCCAGATTTAGGATCCCGGATTTGGGATGCCGGCGACCGCTACCCGCGGCGCAGGATGTCAGTGACCACTGCCCGCAGCGTAGGGATCCCGGATTTAGGATCCCGGATTTGGGATGTCGGGTCCCGTCCGAAATTGTTCCCGCAAGCGCCACTCTGCCCCACGGTGGGCGCCAACTGTCGTCGTGGCGAACAGACAGATGCCTACGGGTAGGCTAATTTGTGGGGCCGATGGAGGCTAGGGGATCTCGGGGAGGGATTGCGCAGTGAACTCGCGCACAGGTAAACTCTACCGACACGGGGACACAAGGATTTACCCTGCTTCGGGGCTCTCGTGAGGAGATAAAACCCCTACTGCAGCATCTAGCCTACTCGGTATATTTCCTCTCTTACTATCCGGGCTACAACACGCTCCATGAGCTGCTACACTTGCCTCCATGAGGTCTTGAGAGCAAATGAGAAGGGGGGAAATGAAGTAGTGGGGTGGTGGTGGTCTCCCCCTTCTCCCCCTCCCCTGGTGCCCTTTATATAGGAGAGCCCAGGGGACAAGCAGGGGACAAGGGGACAAGAATCACTATTCACGATACACTGTAGACGATTTGACTAATGGGGTCTAATCGCTACTGTAGCTCATGTCATTCGTTGTACTATAGTCACATCGATAACACTGTAGCCATGCCGGGTGGTCTTGTCTCGTAGCTGCTGTCTTCAGGATAGTTATGCTCTGCATCCTTTTCCTTGTCTTCTAGCCCTTGTCCACGTTGATCAACCGAGTTCGGAATGGAGCAGGCCCGAGGTGCAGTCGAGGTCGAGGAGAGCGTCCGGGCTGAGGCCGCCGCGGTGGAAGCCGAGGTGGATGCGGTGCGGGCTTGCCGACCCGTCCATGACCGGGTTGGAGGTGACACCGGGCTCGCCTGGATAAGGGGATGCCGAGGGCGCCGGGGGAGCCGGGGACGGGGAAGTCGGGGGGTGCCGGAGGCGATCTCGCGGCCGTGCTGAACCTGGTGACGTCGGGATGATGGAGACGACCAAAGCGGGAGATGGCCGAGGTCGAGTAGGTGCCGCACGCGGTGCGGGCGGCGGAGCTCGGATCCACGCCGGGATGCGGCCGAGGCAAGCGGGGAGGCCGAGGCGGCGACCTGGCGGTGTCGGGGGGATGCTGGGGCGCGGCCGCGAGCTCGGGGGCGTCCGGGGCGCGGCGAGGTTGAGGCGAGGTCAGGGCGGGCACCGGGAGGTCGACGCCGGGGAAGACGAGGTGGCCTGGAGCCGGTGGCGACCGAGGTCATGGAGGCGGCGTCAGATGCTCCGAGGGGAGCCGGGTTGTGGACTCCGGCGGCGAAGGCGGGCGGCCACGCGGGTGAGTCGCGCCGGATGCCGGGGACGCCGTGGTTGCGCCCGAGGTCGAGGGAGACGGGGGCACTGATGTCGGCGAAGCTGGGAACTGATGCCGAAGTCGGAGGGGCGGCCGTGACCGGAGTCGAGGAAGAGGAAGCCGAGGGAGAGCTCTGCGGTTCGGTGGACGCGGGCGCGGGATGGTGACGTTTGCGACCGAGACAAGGGGATCGTGGTGGATGCCGAGTTGACCGAGACGAGGATTGCGCTGACCCACCGAGTTGGGCATCTCGGTTAATCCGAGTAGGCGATGGGCCAGCCCAAAGTCACACCGAGACCATCAATTCTGGCCCAGGACTCCTTTTTCCTTCTCTTTTCTTTACTCCTTCATCATTTAAATGTGCTTTTACCTGCAACATTAAGACAACAGCCCCATACCTTCAGGGTACCGGGGAAGTACATCCCCGACACTAGTCCCCGAGTTTATGGGGGATTCACAGAATCGCGCATCAACTTAAAAATCAAATACTCACAGGAATTTTCCATACCTAAAGCCTTGTTATTAGAGGTCTCGGGGATCACATCCCCGACACGGCTCAACCTCCAAGCACCTTTTTGTCCCTCAAGGTTAAAAGCTCAAGGCTTAAACCTCGCAAACCTTTGTATCCGCCAGGAACAAGTAAAAAAAAGTGATTATTGTCACGCCCGTGATCATTGTCACGTCGAGACGTCAAGCGGACGAGGCAGCCTACGGCTCAACCTCTAAGCATTTTTCGTCCCTAGAGGTTAGAACGCCGAAAGGCTTAAACCTCCAAAAACATAGCTTTGTCTCCTAAAGAAACAAATGCCGTCGGCGGGCTGCCCCCCGGGTAGGGCAGATCCCGGCACAACTCTACGGTGTGGCAACAGTATTTGACCTTTGGCGAGTGCAAGGGCCACCCCCTGGTACGCTGAAGGGGTAATTTGACCTTTCGGAGCTGGTAGAGTGCAAGGTGTCTCCTGGCAGGCGCAAGAGTCATCCCTGGAGGCTATAAATAGCCCCCCAGACAAGCACCACAACATAAGCAAGCGGATGGTTCCTCTAAGAACTAGCTTCTCGAAGATGTCTTTGGTGACAGCCCAAGACATCTTCGAGAGGCTAGGCCTAGAGATGCTCATCCTAGAAGTGCTACTCGGATACGTCCAGAAAGGCTCTCGGAGGCTCCGGATACACTTCCCGGTGGAGGAGATCCCGGGGGAACCGGATAGACTACCCGGGAAAGACTTACAGGATGGAGCAAGGAGGTAGCCGGCATGGGGGATGCCGGTAGATCGTCAACGGTCCAGAGCAGGCTTTCCCGCCTGGCGCGGGGGGAAGTACCATCCCCCCTGACACGGAAGCATGGACACCTCCCGCCTGACACGGAAGCATGGTCACCTCCCGTCTGACACGGGAGCGCGTCAGCCGGTACGATAACGGTACGACAAGATCGGACATGCCTAGCCCGGCAATCCGGAAAAGGCTACTCGGGATGGGCAAAGACGTGTCTTGTCTCTGACAGAGGGACAATGATGTTCCAGGACGGCGCCTGATGTCCTTGCCGGAATGATGACGGCAGGGCTATGCCGGATAGGTAGGCGGCTAGGTCGCACTAGCCGGTGTTGACATAACCGTTAGGCCTGTCTGGTGGGGCCATCCAGGATTAGGGTTTCCGGCCCTCCCGGCTGGAAGTCTATAAAAGGCGCCATAACTGCTCAAGTGAAAGAGGGACCAACTTGGGAGCCAAGACCTTAGTCTCATTTACTCCTAGAGCATTTACTCTTCCCTTTCTCTAGTTCATCTTGTTCTTCGTGTTCATCGTCGTAAGAGCTCCAAGAGCAGGTTGTAGATCTTATTCACACTTATATTGAGAGGAAAGGCAGGAGTAGGGGTGTTACCTCCCCACGAGGGCCCCGAACCTGGGTACATCGTGCGTGTGTGTTCTCTGCCTTCCTGCAGTTGTTTTGTATTGCTAGATCTTCTTTCATTCCCTTCGGTTGTGTTTATTGTTCTTCGGAGATCCCGGTCAAACCGACATCCTCCTCCGTATGAGCTCTTTAGTTCGCTAGCCCTCCCCGGATCCACCAGTGTCCATCGGCCCCACACTTTAGCCATCCTATGGCATCTGCCGTGACCCCACCACGACAGTTGGCGCCCACCGTGGGGCTGACAGAGGCGCTGCCTGGTGTACACATCCGGACGGGTTCCTCCGTTCACTCCGGCCTTAGAGTTCTCTCCGGCCTAGTTGTCAGGCTGGGCGAGATGGATTTCGTCAGCGACAATGCCGGTTGCTTCCGGAATAAGCCCTTCCCGGCTAACGGATGCCTCATCGACTTCGGCGTCTTCACCACCTACGTCGCCACCGAGGTCATCTGCAGCTATCCGGACGTTGTCCTGGAGGCTGAAGATCCCCCCATGCTCCACGCCGCCCGGGGTCCACGTGGCGATCGCCCCGCGGGCTGCGTCGCGGTCATGATGGTCGGGACGACCGAGGAGGTGTTCCAGGATGCCCCCGATGGCGCTGCCGGCACCCACCGGGTTCGGTTAGCAAAACCTCCGCAGGAGAGAGGTGCTGCCCGAGACGGCGATCCTCAGCCCTCCCACCATCGTCGTCGCCCGGATCCCCTCTCGGGCCTGGTAGCTAAGCTGGCTGTCCCGGTGACACTGGATGTGGATACCCAAGTCACCTCAGCTGATTTGGACGAGCAGCGCAAATTGCTGCTCGCAGAAGCGCAAGAGATCGCCGAGATCCGGCGTGAACTCAGTGTCAGTCTTCGGGAGTACAATGCGGCTCACGGCTTCCCCAAGATGGGCTCTCGGGACAAGCGCATTGCTGAACTGCGTAAAAAGGGCAGAATGGTGAATGATGAGTTGGCAGGTAGCACAGCACCTAGCCATAGCGGGACGGATAGCATGATCTCCGCAGAAAAGCTGGTATACAGCTCGCTTGCCAAAACTCATAGGGCTGCAGAAGCAGCTATGGCCGAGTTGGCAGGGCTATCCGGAGAAGCTCTCCGTAAGCAACAAGAACGGGTTAACGAGCTAGTCATAGAGGCTAACCGGCAGAACAAGGCCTTCAAGAAGAAGAACCCGGGAGTTGGATCTCATGTACATTCGGCCAGGGCCGAGAGCGACAAATCGGGCGGAGAGGCCTCCTCTCCACATCCGAGTAAAAGCAAGGGCAAGAGCCGAAGCCGCAGCAGAGGATCCGGGAAAAACAAGCAGTTGCAGGCGTACGACCCGGCCTTCGCCGGAGTTCAGCAAGCCGGACGAAACAATCCCGGTCAAGCTCGGGGTAGCCATAGCGGCGGTAGCCAGGGTGTAGGAAACAATGCTGCGGTAAGCCGCGGCCATCCACCCCGGTATCCACCACAAAATCAGGGAAACCGACAGAGAGACGCTGCTTCTGTCCCGCAGCAAGCCTTAGTTCCTGTGGTTAACCGACATGATGATGGCAACTCAAGGCTGCAGCAACTCGGATACCAGCCTAACGAGAATCCTTTAGGATCCCGGATAGGAACTCGGTAGCTAGATCCCGCGGATGCCCGGATTAGGCTCGACCGGATTCACCAATCCGAGTTGTTTGAGGAACAAGGCCCTCCGGGACCTGCGTGCTTTGGACCTCGGATCATGCGAGAACCAGCAGTAAGAAACTTCCAGCTCAACCGGGGTGCCAAGACTTATGATGGCAGCTCGAAGCCGGAAGATTGGCTAACCGACTATGTAACTGCAGTAAGCATAGCCGGTGGAAACAGACGCTGGGCAGTGCGGTACATACCACAAATGTTGGAAGGACCCGCTCGGATTTGGCTGAACAACTTAAGAACTAGCAGCATAGACTGTTGGTTGGATTTCGAGGAGGCCTTCATCAACAACTTCACCAGCACATACAAGAGGCCCAACCGCCCGCAACAGCTCGCCATCTGTCGGCAAAGGAGCAATGAAACCGACCGGGAGTACCTTACTCGGTGGAGCAACATTCGCAATTCTTGCGAAGGAGTTATTGAAGCTCAGGCCATCTCGTGGTTTGCGCAGGGATGCTGACATGGATCCATGCTTTGGCAAAAACTGCAGAGAAAGATGCCGACAACCCTGGCAGAGACCATGCGCATCGCCGACACCTACACGCTTGGAGATCCCATGCAACCCCTGGTGGATGTCGGAGACTCCAACAGGAGGAATGCGGGAGCTCAGCGTTCGGGGCCAAGCAGAAGCCATGATCGCCACGATTTTGGCCCAAAGAGGAGTCAGCCCGAATTCCACTACGCTTCGCAGCAAGTTGCAGCAGTTAGCCGAGATCAGGGAGATGCCGGTAGCAATCAGCGACAGAAAACGACTGGCCCGGCTTGGGGTCAGAGTCAAGGGGTGCAGAAGACTTGGGTGGACCAAAAGAAGCCCCTGACGTATGATGAGATGCTGAACAGGCCATGCTGTTATCATACGATTGAGGCCAACAAGCCTGCAAACCACTCTACACGGCAGTGCAGCTGGTATCAGCGCACATTGCAAAAGGCAGCGCGGGGACTACTCGGCCGAACGCTCCGGCGTCCCGGCCGAACATACCGAGACCCCCTCCGCCGCTATCCGGTGCCAATGCAGTCCGGATTAACCCACCGAACCAGGGACCTCCTCCCAGACCTCTGAACATGGTGCACGCCCGGAATGATAATGGCGCTGGTCCGAGTAACCAATCCGGACACCAGCAAGGCAACTACCGGGAGGCACATCAGAGCTATGTGGTCTTCGTGACCGAGCCCACTGACCGGAAGAGTGTGCGACAGCGCGCTCTGGAGGTGAATGCCGTAATCCCAGCAGTGCCCAAGTTCCTACACTGGTCCGAGATGGAAATCACTTGGAGCCGGAAGGATCACCCCCGGGTTATGCCTAAGCCTGGTGGCTATGCTCTGGTGGTGGACCCGACATTTGTCGGACCAAGCCTCAACGTCCGCTTCAGCCGGGTACTAATTGACAATGTTAGTGCCATTAACATTTTGTACAAGGATACCATGCTGAAGTTAGGGGTGTCCATGAACACGCTGCTCCCAACCGAGACAACCTTTCACGACATTGTACCCGGGGTATCCTGCTCCCCGATGGGCAAGATCTGGGTTGAGGTGTTATTTGGAACCCGGGAGAATTGCCGGACAGAGAGCCTGGAATTCGAGGTGGTAGATCTCGAAAGTCCATACCATGCGCTTATTGGCAGACCTGCACTGGCCAAGTTCATGATATCCACCCACATGGGGTATCTGAAGATGAAGATGCCGGGTCCGAATGGGGTAATCACCATAGCAGGAGACCACAAGCGCTCTATGGATTGTGCAACTGCCGGCTCAAACTTAGCCGAGTCCCTGGTCATTGCGGAGGAGAAAAAGAGGATCCAACATGTAGCGTACCTGCACTTTAAATAAGGCAGTACCTGTGTATAGTGCAAATCCCTGGATCGATTCATTTGCACACACAGTTTACGATGTAATATCACAACAAAGCGTCAATTTTATTACATCGATGATCCAGAATTACAAAATATTCGATACAAGTTGCAAAGCATAAAGCTAGCATTGAAAAAGTACACAGCGGAAATACAATAGCAGTGAGTCTCTATCACTTTCATGCTGCCACAGGCGAAAACATGTTGGTTGTAGACTCGAAACCTATAAACGAAAACCTCACTCGTCATCCGAACAATCTGCAATAAGAAAAATATTGCAACAACGTGGGTCAGATTCCATTAAAAATGGAGTCTGGCAAGTGACACTATGGTGGACACTTAATGGAATTACTCTATAACCTATATGCATATTTGGCTGGTGGAGTTCAAGGCTATTTTGCATAAAGCCAATTTTTCCTATCTCTTTGGAAAACTCTTTCTTCAAATCAAGACAAGTATGGCATGAAAACCATAATCTCGTCTTCCCTTGTTCACCCATCAATTTATTTATGAAGTTGGAATGGTGGAATCTTCCGTTGACGTCCGTGATCAGCTGCTCAAATTGTCCGTACCGGGGACACGACTAAGTACTTAGTTTTACACTCTGCAGAGGTTGTGCACGTTCACCATTGTAGCCGTTCAACCCAATTTATCCTTTACACACCATTTGTGATAAGGAAAGGAGAAGAATGAGACGAGATCTTTCAGAAGCATTTTCCCTCCCACTCTGGCTTGACCCGTTCCACCTAACATCCCCTTACATCTGCTTGTCAAGTCGGAGAGAGTCCACGCAACATAATTGATCAAGCCAGAGCCCATATGGAAATGGCTGCACTGGAAGCAATCGTCACTCGGAGTTCTTTAGATTCCTCTGTTCCCTGGGTGGCTATCCACAAGTGCACGTACTCCAGGAACCATAGACATGGACCTGAGCAGCCACTCAACTTCGCCGCCATACAACCAATCCACCCAGGAGTTTCATTAACTTAGTGGATGTGCACTCTCAGGTAAAAATCACCATGCTCACGGCCCTAAGTAGAATAGACATTCATCCTAGGCGACGACAACCATGAGCACATCCCTGAGTAATCACTTAACATTTTGTAAATTTTTTCGTCAATTGCATAGCATCAATACATCTACTAGGTATGATATAGGAACCTAGACACAGGAGTAAGGGAATTCTACACAGGTTTAGCATAGCAATATTATCCTACTCATGCATATAAAAATACTAAGTAATGCATATAGAAAATAATAGGAAGTTTATGAGGTGTGCCACTTGCCTTTGAATGCAGTCTTTACTCACAAACTCTTTTCAACGAACTTGGGTCTCTCCGTTCAGTCTAAACAATACAAACAAACAACAATACACAATCATAAAACAACACAACACATACAAACAAGTTTCTTAAACTTCTAAGGAAAACATGACATGCATGGTATGCAATTCATTTCTAAGGACTAGAAATGCATGTCATGCCTTGAAAAATCTTTTAAGTTAATGCAAGGAAATGTGTTGGTCGAAAAGACTAAGGACTAAGGTTAGAAGTTGGGTAAAATACTTTGTTTTATATCATCTTGAAACAAGCACTCTAATGACTTAGCCATGATGTGCAAAATACTTAAAAATACTAAGTCTATAAGGTGATCAACCATTATTATTAACTCTTTGTAAATTGGATATTCACTAAAGTGAGAGAGACAGACACCCGGCCAGCCACTTAAATTGTGGAACAGGTCTCATATACGTGGACATGTAAGGTTTGTTTCCAGGCCGCTTCATCTCACTATGCCGCTAGGATCCAACAAACTTCAAGATGATAATATCATGATTTAAAATTGTTTAAGTCAAATGTGAAAGACAAGATTAGGAAAGAGGGAAAACAAAGAAAGAAAGATGTAGTTAGACTTGCAGGCTTCATCTCCAGACTTGTAACTTTCTCGCTGGTGATGTCTTGATTGAATTTTTTGGTAAACTTGATGAATCTTCAGACTTGATGATTCTTGTATCACCGAGTCTGGTCTTGGATTAACTTAGTCATCATGAAGTCTCAGAGAAGAAGAAAAGAAAGAGAGAAAGACTAAGAGAATAAAGGGGGTTGGTCTTCTTGGACTTTCTCTTGATTTTTCTTCTATGTGCTTCTACTTCTTGGAGATGCTTTCAGAGTCTATTTTCTTCTAATTCCTTCATTGGCCTTGTACCTCCATGTTGAAAATCCTAAGTGTGACTAAGTACAACTTTTTCAAAACACTAACAAAATAAACCTAAACAAAATACTTAGCACCATAAGGGAGAAGTTTTCCTATGAGAAATATAATTATACAATAAAATATGCTATGCAGGAAATGCAACTTTTTAATTACAAGAAACAACATACTAACTTTTGTGAAATTTATAAAGTATGCATGAAGCTATAAATGCAATTTAATTAACTTCTATTATAGGAAAATATAATAAAAGGAGTAAATTAAAGTTTTCTATGATTAAACTTTTATAACAAAAATTTATAAACAGTGCTAATAGACTAAGGGGATTATCATCCATTTGAGATTTGAATAATTTAGACTAAGTAAAATTTGAATTCTAACATATCTAAAATATTCTATATGTCAAGGACTTTCCAGATATATAAAATTTGTCAAATTTGGATAAACAGAGAAAAATTAATGATAAAAACAATATGCAGGGTGTTTTCTGTAAAACTGCCAATTATTTTTAATTAAGAAAATTGCGGAAATTTTCAACACACGTGGATGAGCTGGGTCTGGGATGTTGGCACAAGATGGAATTGCAGAGATCGAAGACGATGAATAGATACGCCGGGGCGAGACGGTTGAGGGAGGCATGGTTTAATGACGACCGAGTAAATAGAATTTGATGCAGCCTTATCTGCGAGCTGCCGTTTCTGGCTGGCTGCGTTACCGCGTGCATGGAGAGGAAGAGGATATGACCCGGGAATAAACAGGCAGACGACATAGACGTTTTCTGTCTGCGGAAGAATCAAGGGCTGGCGTTTTGCGTCGTGGAGCTGCTCATGCTGCGTTGCCAGTCTGCGACTCTGTCTCGTGCGATCGTTTGAGTCGAACGCTTGCTCCTCGGGGCTGATGTGGCTGGGCATAGTCTGCTGGATCGGTAGGAAAAGAAAGAAGGAAAGGAGGGCAAGAATAAATACTGAATACATACAGGTGTAGTCGGCCAACACTTAGTCCATGGCGTACATGTACATGCATCGTGCATGACTAGAGTTCGCATTCTGGTGCATGTGATTGGTTGGATGATTACAACCAAGTAGAGTTTGCTTTTAGAAAGAATCAGATGAGAAATATATTGGCAGGATTCTACTAGCTTGTACCTTTCATCCCAGGGAGTCAGATTAGTCGCAGGAAGAAATCATTCGCGGCGGCGGCGGTACTGCCGACGATGATGTCGTCGCTCCCGAGTTTCTCGTGGCCGGAAAAGGACACTTTCGTGTGAGGCGCACTGTGGAGGTCTCAGTTGTGTCCTCGTATGACTCCCATGTGGCTCATGTTGGCAGCAGTGATCGGCTTCATGTACGGCAAGGCCTCAGTACGGCGTGTCTAACAGCCTCAGTTTGATGCACAACCATGTCCTGACAGTAGGCGGAAATCATAAGAACATTCGAGTAAAAGAAATCGAGGGAAGAATTACGGTATGCGACGTACCAATCCGATGAACTCGACAAGATTTAGAATAAGACGTCCATGACACGGGACGTAGAGAGATCCTATGGAGAAAGTTTGAGAATGCAACTTGTGGAGGAGATCAAATGGCTCGATGTGACCCGATCGGGTTGTCTATATATGTTATGAGATGGGAGATCGAGAGATGAATGCCGATAAGTGGCATTCGGTTCACCGCGCCAATTTGGGTGATAAAGAAATTTAATTGAGAAATAAATTCCCTGAATGGGATGCCCATCGAATTCCGAGTAACTCTCACGTTGAAGTAGACAAGAAACGCTCACCCAATTTATGGGGAAATTTAAAAGAGAGAGTTACAGACATGACTGTTTATGCGTTCGTGCTCACGTACGCTAACTGGAGGAAGAGGACAGGTCGTTCGGCTCTAGTTGGGCCAAGTTTTAGTCCAGATGGACTAGATTCGGGCCGAGATATAAGGGAAAAAATGGCAAGGAAGAGGAGGTCATGGTGGGCTGGTGGCTGCGGGCCTAGTTAGGTTAGGTTTCCTTTTTTTGTTTTCTCTATTTGTTTATACCTTTTGCTTTAAAGCTCCAAAACAATTCAAACTCGTTTCTAAAAATTGGTAAAACCAATATCTATCATTTAAAATATTTGTGGATATATTTTGAACATTTTTCAAAATATTAAAATAATTTCAATTATTGTTTAAATGCAAATTTGACACTTTGTAGATAATGTTTAAGGGTTTAGTAAACGCCAAATTTTAAATCATAAAGTTTAACAATAACCATTTTAGAAATAAGCATAATTTAAATAACTTAAGCATTTTGGAAATATGATTTTAGGGTTTAAAAAAAAATAGCCAATAGTTAAATATCCAAAATCAACTATTTGGAATAAAACATTTTATGATATGAAGGTGTACTTAAAAAAATTCTAAAACAACTTGCCAAATATTTTCATTTCTATTAAAATATTAATATTTTATTTTAATTAAAACAAAAGTTTTAAATTTTAGTGATTTTCAAACAATCTAAAATATCGGGATGTTACACAACAAGTGGTGGCACTGGCCCAAACCTCGCAACTCGGAATGCCCGGGATGGTGAACCCGGAGCAGAACGCCTCATTCCAGCCACCAAAGGAGACCAAGAAGGTGGGTGTTGACCCCAAGTACCCGGAGCGTCAGGTCATCATCGGTAGCAGCCTAGACAGCAAATAGGAAGGCGAGCTCGTCGACTTCCTCCGTGAGAATCAGGATGCTTTTGCGTGGTCAAGTGATGATCTGCAAGGCGTTCTGAGGGAGTTGGCTGAGCATTCACTATTTGTCAGGCCAGATGCGAAGCCGATGACGCAACCGACTAGGCGCCTCTCGGACGAAAGAAGAGCAGCGATCATGGAACATCTAGCTGTACTGATTGCTGCCGGATTCGTGATGGAGGTACTGCACCCGGATTGGATTTCAAATCTAGTCCTGGTAGAGAAGAAGAAGGATGATCCCCTCCTGCTTAAGGTGTGGCGCATGTGTCACCAACCTCAACAAGGCTTGCCCAAAAGATCCTTTTCCACTTCCCCGGATAGATCAAGTGATCGATTCCACTACCGGGAGTGAACTCTTGACTTTTTTAGATGCCTACTCCGGTTTTCACCAGATACCTTTGAATCCGGATGATCAATTGAAAACTGCTTTTATCACCCCGTATGGGGCTTATTGCTATCGTGTCATGACTTTTGGTCTGAGAAATGCTGGTGCTACGTTGAACGGATAGATGTCGCCTAGCGGGGGGGGGGGGGGGGGGTGAATAGGCGATTTAAAACTTTTTCCGAGGAGCCGGAATATCCGGTCCAAGAATGACCCGGAAATTCCGGTATGCTTGATAAAGGCGGAATAAAACTAGAGGTTTACTTTAACATGCATACAACCTAGATATAAATACTAGGCTCACCTATGTGCACCAACAACTTATGCTAAGCAATACAAGTAACAAGGTGAAAGCAAGATATATGACTTCAAGCACGAAGGCTATCACAATGTAAAGTGCACAAGTAAAGAGCTCGGGTATAGAAATAACCGAGGCACGTGGAGACGAGGATGTATTCCCGAGTTCCACCCAAAGGTGTACGTCTCATTTGGAGAGGTGTGCGCAACCACAACAGGTTAGCCGCAACGCCACAAAGGCTCACCTTCTTCTCCTGGTGAACTCAACCACAAAAGGTTGCGAGTTCACCTTCCACTATTGATCTCCTTTGGGGCGGAGATCGAATCCCGTACAACTCTTGACGCACACACCCACAACTTAATTGGGGGCTCCCAAGTCTTGAGGCACACACCCACAACTTAATTGGGGGCTCTCAAGTGACCACAAAAGGTCTTGGCCACAAAAGGCCGGCCACAAAAGGCGTCTAGGGTCCAAAGACCCAAGAGTAACAAGCTCACAAGTATCACCACCACGAATCCTCGTGGAGGGCTCAAACCGATGCAAATGCAATGGCAAGAGCACACGAAGTGCTCAAGTCCTTCACTCTCAAATTCCAACATAACAACAAATGTTTATGGGGGAATAAGAGAGGAAGAACAAAGGAAACCACAAAGGAGTCAAATCCTTCACTCCCAAAACCCACCAAAAGCAACTAATGCTTATGGGGGAGAAGAGAGGAAGAACAAAGAAGAAGAACCACAAAGGAACTCCAAGAACTAGATCCACTAAGTTCCCCTCACTTAGAGGAGAGATGAATTGGTAGGATTGTAGATCTAGATCTCCTCTCAACTTTCCCTAAATAATATGGAAGATTCAATGGAGGGATTGAGAGGGAAGTGAGCTTTCCAAGGTCAACAATGGAGTAGGAGAGAGGGGAAAGTCGTGCTGCCTTGGATTAGCTAGGGAAGAAGAAGGGGAGGGGTATTTATACCCCTCCAGGAAATATAGCCGTTGGCTGTTTCGACACTCGGAAATTCCGGTATAAGTGAGACTCGGAAATTCCGGTTACCCGGAAATTCCGAGTCCATGAAATTTCCGAGCTGAAATTCCGGCTGGAGTCAGAAGCAAAACCAAACTTTTCCTTAGCCATTTCTGGAGGACTTTTCTGGGGGCACTCGGAAATTCCGGTAGACGGAAATTTCCGAGCACAATTTCCGACTGGAGTCAGAACCCTTTTTGTAACATCCCAATTTTCAGAAAAATTTAAAACTTTTGCATCCATGCATCATCATCATTAAACATGTCATATGAATCACATAAAATTTGAATTTAATTAATTAAATATATTTAAATTGACTTTATATCCTTTAAAATTGTTATTTTGAAATTATAATAATGTTCCTTTTATTCTATTTTTATTTTAGACAAAAATAATGTCAAAAGGATCTATTTTTCATAAGCTTTTCAAATTATATTTTTATGAATTTTTCTGAGAAGTTTTAATATAGTTTTGAATTTGTTTTATACTCAAAAGATTTAAAAACAGAAAAGAATTTTCAAAAAAAGAAAAAAAATGAATCGGGCCAGCCAGTGGGCCGAAGCCCACTAGCTATCTACCGCGCGCGCGACGCAAACCAGCCCGCCAGCGGCCCGTCCCCGCCCGCGCGCGCGCTCACTCGCTGACAGGTGGGCCCCACCTGTCATCCCTCCCGCTGCAACGGCTCGCCCCAAATCACGCCCACGACGACGCCGAGAAACGGCCGAGTAATCTCGATTCATTGCGGAGGATTCATTGCCCCTTTTACGTCGCCGTTTCTTGCTATAAGATCCCCTCGATCCCCTCTCTCTTTTGCCCCAAGCACCACGTTCCGAGAGCCACGAGGCTGCCCGGACCTTCTCTCCTCTCCCCTTCGTTTTGTTTGATCTTTGCGCATCGTTGTGACATGGTTTCGCACTCTGTCTCGCACCGTGTCGTCGTAACGGTGCACTACCGAAGCAACCCGCCGCCGCGCACGACTCCGGCGAGCAATCCCAGGAAGCAAAGGACGCCCCAGCCCCCACGACCTCGCCATCGTCTCCGCGTCGACCTCCTCTGCATTCTGGTATGATCCGTTCGTCCCGTAGCGCACTATATCGTGTAGAACATCCGTCGCCGGCGCGCCGCCACCGCGGGAGTCACCTCCGGCTAGGTTTCCGGCGACAGCGCCGCTCGGTTCTGGTCGATTAGATCTGGACCGTTAGATCCCAAGTGCCCAGATCAAATCACTTAAACACGTCAGCATGCCCAGTCAGCGCACAGTCAGCGCCCCGTCAGCGCTGACGTGTAATTTCTTTTTCCTATTTTATTTAATTTGGCAGTTTTGCAGAAAACACCCTGCACACTGTTTTTATCACTACTTTTTATCTTTTATCCAAATTTAAATATTTTTATATATTTGAGATCCTTGGAACCAGTAGAACACTTTGGCATCATTTGTTTTCTGTTTTGACACACACACAAAATTTTCAAATATTTTTGAGAGTAGTTTAAGTGTTTTTAACATAACTTTAGTTAGAAAATTTATTTTTGAGTAAATCAAATTGCTAACAACTTGTTTAGATGCCCCCTGCCCAAATGTCATTTTTACAAAATTTGATTTGAAAATTTATTTAAGTGAACTAAAAAGTCCTTGTCATTAACCCTTTACTCATGATTAAATAATAGAAACAAATCCAAAATTTATTCATGCATATATTTGGAAATAAATTGTTGCATATCATCTCATACATAGCATATATCTTCCTTGTGTGAACCTTTGCTTGTGTGTTTATGTGTGGCTGTTTATTTCTTTGTTAGACTATTCGGAGGGAAACGAGAATCTTTGCAACTGTAACTGCTGCACTCCCGGTTGCCAAGGCAAGTGGCACACCCCCATAAAAGTCCTATTATTTCTATGCATGAGTAGAGTATTTTCTATAAGCATGTGTAGGATAGCATTTCTATGCAAGCCATGATAGATCTCTTTATTCCTGTGTCTAGGTTCCTATGAAAATACTTAGTAGAATAGTGATGCTATGCAAAAACTATTTTGATGAAAAAGATAAAGTCTACTAAGTTTTAATCAAACACCTGGGTGGAATTTGGTTGCTTGGCTGTATGAGTTGAGTGTTGTTCCCAGGGGTGTTACCTGTGGAATATTCACTTGTGGAAAGCCACCCAGGAGCAAAGGAATCTGAAGAACTCCAAGTGAAGATTGCTTCTCGTGCAGCCATTGCCAATATGGGCTCTGGCTTGATCAACTAAGCTGCGTGGACTCTCCCCGGCCTGACAGGTGGTTGTAGAGGATTTGTAGGTGGAGCGCGTCAGGCCAGAGTGGGAGGGAAAATGTTTCTGAAAGATCTCGTCTCATTCTTTCCTTTCCTTACCACAAATGGTGTGTAAAGGATAACCTGGGTTGAATGGGTAAAATGGTGAACGTGCACAACCTTTGCAGAGTTAAAATCTAAGTACTTAACCGTGTCCCCGGAAACGGACAATTGAGCAGCTGAACGAGGATCTCAACGGAGGATTCCACCATTTCAACTTATAAATTTAAAACTTGATGGGTGAACAAGGGTAGGATGAGACAGTGGATTTCATGCCACAGATGTCTCGAATAGAAGAAAAGTGTTTTGTAAAAAGTTAGGGAAAAACTTGCTTTCTGCAAAATAGCCTTGAGCTCCACCAGCCAAATAAGCATATAGGTCATAGAGTTATTCTTTTAAGTGTCCACCATAGTGTCACTTGCCAGTTCCATTTTAATGGTTCTGACCCACGTTGTTGCAATATATATCTTATTGCAGACTGTCCTGATGATGAGTGAAAGTTTTACTAAGGGGTTCGAGTCTTCAACCAACATGCTCGCCTGTGGCACATGATGATGTTTGGGGACTCCACGAAGAATAAATTTTCCGTTGTTTACTCTGTTTACTGCTAGCTTTATGCTATGCAAATTTGTAATGAATATTTTCTAAGTCTGGATCAGCGTTGTAATAAATTGATACTTTGTTGTGATATTACATCGTAACTGTGTGTGCAAACGATTCGATCCAGGGATTTGCACTATACACAGGTATCTGCCTTATTTAAAGTGCAAGTACACTACAGATGGTATCAGAGCACTGTGTTGCCTGTAGGTTCGAGCCCTTAGGATTGGAAAAACCTTTTGATCATAGTATTAACTACTTAAGTATTTTTGGATCCTAGCGGCATAGTGAGATGAAGCGGCCTGGAAACAAACCTTACATGTCAGCGTACATGAGACCTGTTCCACACTTAAGTGGCTGGCTGGGTGTCTGTCTCTCTCACTATAGTGAATATCCAATTTACAAAGAGTTGTTTATATTTGTTGATCACATTGAGATTTGACTTCGTTTTGACTCTAATTTAATAATACACTTATGACTAGTACCTCCTTACCTTACACATTTCTTGTTTTAAATTCTTTTCTTTCTTCCTAAAGGATGACGAGCTTCCACTTCACCACTGCGGAGGACTTCGAGGACACCCGTTTTGGCTGCTACCTTCTCGACATCGGCGAGAAGATAGGTTTACCGCTACCTCAAGTTAAGGGCTTCATCCTGAAGAAGTTTAACAAGGAAGGCTGTTGGGGAATAAAAGCAACTCAGCCAGGACGTGGAGAAGAGCCCCCGTTGGAAATCAAAATGGTTAGTGACTCCAAAGAGAAAGGACTCAATCTCGTCATGCAGGACCTGATTGGACGTCTCTGCGGACGCTATAGCACAGAGTTGAGGGGCCACTACTCCATTTTCTTTGGAAGGAGAAATGAGGAGGGAGAACCATACCTCTTTGATGTTGGAGATAGAGGCAAAGCAAAGCCCCTTAGTCTGTATTTCCAGGAGTTGGAGGTCCTCGTCACAGAACTTTATGAGGATAGACGCACTGAACTTCTGAAGAACGATGAGTTGTGTGCCTTACTCAAGGAGAACGAGGAAAATATAAAAGCTCAAGAGGAAGTGGCTAAGGCCCAAGAAGAAAAGTTTGCTTCACAAGAGGAGAAATACAAGAGACAGGAGAAAAGGGTTCAAGAGAAAAACAAGACTATCAGAGAACAGAAGGCAGAACTCGAGAGCAATGAAGTCGAGTTTGAAGCTGATAGTGACTTGATCAAGCGTCTTCGTACCGAGAAAAGGGAACTGCAAGAGAAGAACTCTGCCCTGGAGAAAGAAGTGAAGGAATGAGGGAAGTACTCGACAATGAAGGAATCGAGATTCAGGAAATTGAAGAAGAAGAAGACGACATGGTCGACTAGTTCGTTAGCGAGACTACCATTTATTTACACCTCATCGTTATCTTAGTCTTGTATTGACCTATCAACTTGTGATAAGGCAGTACCTTCCATTGTATTCCGAGGAACCTCGCGCTATATTTTTCCAAAACTCTCATGTCTTATTTATCCAAAGTTTTGAGTTGTGTGATGTTTGTTTTGTTCCTTAGGTTGTTTGTTTGTTGGGGTAATTTTTCCATTAGATCTTTCCGTCTAAAAAACTCACCTATACAAATCACAGAAGCCTCCCCGTCGTACGCCCGATCACAACAACAACAACAACAACAACGACCACAACAACAATGATGCTATACAACAGTTAATGGCTGCTCAAGCTCAGCTAATGACTATGATGACCCAGTTCATTGCGGCAACCAACAACAACAACAACCACAACCCGCCTCCGCCGCCACCCCCTCATGTGGATAGACATACCCGATTTCTGAGACTCCGACCGAACAAGTTCTCCACTGCAACTGAACCCATTGTGGCAGATGACTGGCTGCGTTCAGTGGACAGGGATCTGGTGACTTGTGAATGTACTGAAGCTGAGAAGGTGAGGTTCACCATTCATCTGTTGGAAGGACCAGCGATCCAGTGGTGGGAAACCTATCAAATCACCCACCCACTAGAAACCATGACTTGGGAAAATTTCAAGGAAGGTTTTCGTAATGCTCATATCTCCTCAGGCATTATGAACTTGAAACAGGAAGAGTTCAGAAACCTGAGACAAGGAAACAGAAGCCTTAAGGAGTACATGGCTGATTTCCATGCCCTTTCCCGTTATGCCTCTGAAGACATTAACACCGAGGCAAAGAGGAAGGCAAAATTCCTAAATGGGCTGAGTGACGAGCTGAAGATCCCTTTGACAGTGGCATACGCCCCAAATTATCAGACTCTCCTAGATCAGGCTATCATACTAGAGGATAACATCAAGAAGGCTGAAAATAGGAAGAGAAAGTTGAATGTTCACAAACCTCATTCTGAGACTTCTTTCAAGAGGTCTTTCCCTCAAGATGCAAACCCGAGTTATAAACCTGGTCACTATCCTAGTGGAGGAAGCAACCATAAACATCATGGTCACAACCATCGTGGTGGTTTCAAGGGAAACAATGGGAATCACAAGGGAAATGGAAATGCTGGCCACAACAATGGACAACATCGCCCAAACCAGGAATATAAGAAACATATCAGCCAAGTCCTATGCTTCAAGTGCAATAACAAGGGTCACTACGCCATTGACTGCCCCGAAAAGAAGGCCGCAGAAGCTGCCAAGCCCAATCCCTTCCAGAAAGGATAGGTGAACCACATCAATGTGGAAGAAGTGTACGATGAACCTGATGCTGTCATTGGTACGTTCTTGCTAAATTCATGCCCAACATTAGTTTTATTTGATACTGGAGCATCGCATTCTTTCATTTCAAGAGCTTTTGTAAACAAACATGGGTTAGTAGTGGAAAATATAGGAAGCCCCATTAGAGTAAGCTCTCCGGGCGGAGAGATGCTAGTAACCTCTGGCTGTAGACAGTTGAGTCTGAAGATTGGAAAGCATCAGTTTCCTACGGACTTGATCATCCTGGAAACACAAGGCCTGGATGTTATCATAGGGATGGATTGGATGACCCGCTATGCAGGAATCATAGACTGCGCAAATAGAACCATCACTCTCACCACTCCAGAAGGCTCGAAGATCAACTTTAGATCAAAGTTTGAACTAAAGAAGGTTAGGCTTAATTCTCTTAAGGGGGTTAGTCTCGGTGAGGTCCTTATAGTTAAGGAATACCCTGACGTGTTTCCGGAAGAACTACCAGGAATGCCACCCGATAGAGATGTAGAGCTCCTCATAGAACTAAAACCGGGGACAGGACCCATTGCTAAAAGGCCCTACCCAATGGCAACTGATGAACTGAAAGAACTCAAGAAACAACTGGAAGAGTTTTTGCAGAAAGGCTTTATCCGTCCAAGTTCATCACCCTGGGGAGCCCCGATTCTTTTTGTCAAGAAGAGGGATAGTACTCAGAGATTAGTCACCGATTACCGTGACATAAATGAGCATACAATCAAGAACAAGTATCCGCTACCCAAAATCAATGAACTGTTCGATCAACTAGAAGGGGCTGTCGTCTTCTCCAAGATCGATCTCAGATCAGGGTACTTTCAGATGAAAGTCAGAGAGATGGATATACCCAAGACTGCTTTCGTTACAAGATATGGATCGTATGAGTACACGGTAATGCCTTTTGGGTTAACCAATGCTCCAGCCTATTTCATGAATATGATGAATAAGGTGTTTATGGATTTTCTGGACAAGTTTGTTGTTGTCTTCATCGATGACATCTTAGTCTACTCCAAAAGTCACAAAGAACACGAAGAACATTTACGTCTGGTATTGCAAAGGCTCCGAGAGCATAAATTATATGCTAAGTTCAACAAGTGTGAATTCTGGTTAAAACAAGTAGGATTTCTAGGACACCTGGTGTCTAAGGATGGGATAGCAGTGGACCCGGAAAAAGTTGCTGCTGTGACAAATTGGGAATCGCCCAAAAATGTGGGAGAAATCCGCAGTTTTCTAGGACTGGCAGGGTACTACCGAAGATTCATTGAAAACTTCTCCAAGATTGCCAAGGCCTTGACTGAACTACTGAAGAAGGGAAAGAAATTTGAGTGGACGGAAGCTTGTGAGATCAGTTTTCAGGAATTAAAGAAGCGCTTGGTGTCGGCACCAGTACTATGCTTACTAGATCTAGAGAAAGACTTCCAGGTTTATTGCGACGCTTCATATCGCGGCCTAGGAAGCGTATTGATGCAAGAAGGCAAAGTAGTGTCTTACGCCTCAAGACAACTCACAAATCATGAAGTAAACTACCCTACTCATGATTTAGAGTTAGCTTCTGTGGTGCATGCGCTAAAGATATGGAGGCCATATTTATGGGGAAAGAGATGTGAAGTTTTTACGGATCATAAAAGCCTCAAGTATTTCTTTACTCGGAAGGAATTAAACATGCGTCAAAGGAGATGGTTAGAATTGATCAAAGACTATGATTTACGTCTACAGTACCACCCAGGGAAAGCCAATGTAGTGGCTGATGCCTTGAGCCGTAAGACTTATGTAAACGGACTCACGACAGGGGAATTACCGGAAGATCTTTGTAAGGGGTTTAAGGACCTTCGATTAGAGGTGGTACCTGAAGGATTCATAGCATCCTTAGAAGTTCAACCTCTTCTATTTAACAAAATCAAGACAGCTCAGTTAGAGGATAAAGCAGTAAAAGAGATCAAGAAGAACCTAAGCGAAGGTAAGGCTAGAGATTTTAGAGAAGATGAAGAAGGAACCGTGTGGTATAAAGAACGCATTTGTGTTCCTGACAATGCCGACCTCAGGAAGTTAATACTTCAAGAAGCTCATGACTCACCTTATTCCATACATCCGGGTAACACCAAGATGTATATGGATGTAAAGGAGAGGTATTGGTGGATCAACTTGAAACGTGATATTGCAGAATACATTGCAAAGTGTGACGTCTGCAGTCGTGTGAAAGCGGAACACCAAAAACCAGCAGGGTTGCTACAACCGTTACCAGTACCAGATTGGAAATGGGAACAGATTGGTATGGATTTCATCACGGGTCTACCCAGGACTAAATCAGGGTATGATTCCATATGGGTTATAGTCGATCGGCTGACGAAAGTATCCCACTTTATACCCGTAAAGACTACTTACACTAGTGCCAAACTAGCTGACATCTACATGAAGAGGATTGTGTGTCTACATGGTGTTCCCAAGAAAATTGTGTCGGATAGGGGTACTCAGTTTACTTCCCATTTCTGGAATCAATTACATGAGTCTCTGGGAACTAGATTGGAGTTTAATACAGCATTTCATCCGCAGACGGATGGACAGACAGAAAGAGTAAATCAGATCCTAGAAGATATGCTGAGAGCATGCGCTCTAGATTATAAGTCAAGCTGGGATGATAATCTTCCATATGCCGAGTTCTCTTACAAAAACAGCTATCAAGCGAGCATAGAGATGTCGCCATTTGAAGCCCTGTATGGGAGAAAGTGCACTACCCCACTACTGTGGAGTGGCGTAGGGGAACGTAGTTTGTTCGGACCAGACATAATCAAGGAGGCTGAGGAAAAAGTCAGGTTGATTAAAGACCGTTTAAATATAGCACAATCCAGACAGAAAAGTTATGCGGACTCCAAAAGGAGAGAAGTCACGTATGAAGTGGGTGATCGAGTCTATCTCTGAGTTTCACCTATGCGGGGAGTTAAAAGATTTGGAATCAAAGGAAAGTTGGCACCTAGATTTATTGGACCCTTCAAGGTAGTATCCCGCAAAGGGGAGGTCGCCTATGAATTGGAACTCCCGGAAGCACTTTCCGCGGTTCACAGTGTGTTTTATGTCAGCCAGCTGAAGAAATGTCACCCAGAAATGGCAGAAACACTGCTAAGAGATACGGTGCCACTAGAGGAAGTACAACTAGAAAGTGATCTCACTTATGAAGAAAAACCAATAAAGATTTTGGAGACAGCAGAACGTGTCACCCGAACCAAGACCATCAAATTCTGTAAAGTACAGTGGAATCACCATTCAGAAGAGGAAGCAACTTGGGAAAGAGAAGATGACCTTAAAGAAGACCACCCTCACCTTTTTGCTAGCCAATCCGAATCTCGAGGGCGAGATTCATCTTAAGGGGGGTAGGTTTGTAACATCCCAATTTTCAGAAAAATTTAAAACTTTTGCATCCATGCATCATCATCATTAAACATGTCATATGAATCACATAAAATTTGAATTTAATTAATTAAATATATTTAAATTGACTTTATATCCTTTAAAATTGTTATTTTGAAATTATAATAATGTTCCTTTTATTCTATTTTTATTTTAGACAAAAATAATGTCAAAAGGATCTATTTTTCATAAGCTTTTCAAATTATATTTTTATGAATTTTTCTGAGAAGTTTTAATATAGTTTTGAATTTGTTTTATACTCAAAAGATTTAAAAACAGAAAAGAATTTTCAAAAAAAGAAAAAAAATGAATCGGGCCAGCCAGTGGGCCGAAGCCCACTAGCTATCTACCGCGCGCGCGACGCAAACCAGCCCGCCAGCGGCCCGTCCCCGCCCGCGCGCGCGCTCACTCGCTGACAGGTGGGCCCCACCTGTCATCCCTCCCGCTGCAACGGCTCGCCCCAAATCACGCCCACGACGACGCCGAGAAACGGCCGAGTAATCTCGATTCATTGCGGAGGATTCATTGCCCCTTTTACGTCGCCGTTTCTTGCTATAAGATCCCCTCCATCCCCTCTCTCTTTTGCCCCAAGCACCACCTTCCGAGAGCCACGAGGCTGCCCGCACGAGACCTCGACTTTCCGCCGCTACCGCCGGTAAAACTCGCACCGTGTGCTCAACTCCGGCCACCCCGGACCTTCTCTCCTCTCCCCTTCGTTTTGTTTCATCTTTGCGCATCGTTGTGACATGGTTTCACACTCTGTCTCGCAGCATGTCGTCGTAACGGTGCACTACCGAAGCAACCCGCCGCCACGCACGACTCCGGCGAGCAATCCCAGGAAGCAAAGGACGCCCCAGCCCCGACGACGTCGCCATCGTCTCCGCGTCGACCTCCTCTGCATTCTGGTATGATCCGTTCGTCCCATAGCGCACTAGATCGTGTAGGACATCCGTCGCCGGCGCGCCGCCACCGTGGGAGTCACCTCCGGCTAGGTTTCCGGCGACAGCGCCGCTCGGTTCTGGTCGATTAGATCTGGACCGTTAGATCCCAAGTGCACGGTTAGGATTAGATCTTTTTAAACGAAACGGTACGGTGGATCTGGACCGCCAGATCCAGATCTGACGGCCCAGATCAAATCACTTAAACACGTCAGCATGCCCAGTCAGCGCACAGTCAGCGCCCCGTCAGCGCTGACGTGTAATTTCTTTTTCCTATTTTATTTAATTTGGCAGTTTTGCAGAAAACACCCTGCACACTGTTTTTATCACTACTTTTTATCTTTTATCCAAATTTAAATATTTTTATATATTTGAGATCCTTGGAACCAGTAGAACACTTTGGCATCATTTGTTTTCTGTTTTGACACACACACAAAATTTTCAAATATTTTTGAGAGTAGTTTAAGTGTTTTTAACATAACTTTAGTTAGAAAATTTATTTTTGAGTAAATCAAATTGCTAACAACTTGTTTAGATGCCCCCTGCCCAAATGTCATTTTTACAAAATTTGATTTGAAAATTTATTTAAGTGAACTAAAAAGTCCTTGTCATTAACCCTTTACTCATGATTAAATAATAGAAACAAATCCAAAATTTATTCATGCATATATTTGGAAATAAATTGTTGCATATCATCTCATACATAGCATATATCTTCCTTGTGTGAACCTTTGCTTGTGTGTTTATGTGTGGCTGTTTATTTCTTTGTTAGACTATTTGGAGGGAAACGAGAATCTTTGCAACTGTAACTGCTGCACTCCCGATTGCCAAGGCAAGTGGCACACCCCCATAAAAGTCCTATTATTTCTATGCATGAGTAGAGTATTTTCTATAAGCATGTGTAGGATAGCATTGCTATGCAAGCCATGATAGATCTCTTTATTCCTGTGTCTAGGTTCCTATGAAAATACTTAGTAGAATAGTGATGCTATGCAAAAACTATTTTGATGAAAAAGATAAAGTCTACTAAGTTTTAATTAAACACCTGGGTGGAATTTGGTTGCTTGGCTGTATGAGTTGAGTGTTGTTCCCAGGGGTGTTACCTGTGGAATATTCACTTGTGGAAAGCCACCCAGGAGCAAAGGAATCTGAAGAACTCCAAGTGAAGATTGCTTCTCGTGCAGCCATTGCCAATATGGGCTCTGGCTTGATCAACTAAGCTGCGTGGACTCTCCCCGGCCTGACAGGTGGTTGTAGAGGATTTGTAGGTGGAGCGCGTCAGGCCAGAGTGGGAGGGAAAATGTTTCTGAAAGATCTCGTCTCATTCTTTCCTTTCCTTACCACAAATGGTGTGTAAAGGATAACCTGGGTTGAATGGGTACAATGGTGAACGTGCACAACCTCTACAGAGTTAAAATCTAAGTACTTAGTCGTGTCCCCGGAAACGGACAATTGAGTAGCTGAACGAGGATGTCAACGGAGGATTCCACCATTTCAACTTATAAATTTAAAACTTGATGGGTGAACAAGGGTAGGATGAGACAGTGGATTTCATGCCACGGATGTCTCGAATAGAAGAAAAGTGTTTTGTAAAAAGTTAGGGAAAAACTTGCTTTCTGCAAAATAGCCTTGAGCTCCACCAGCCAAATAAGCATATAGGTCATAGAGTTATTCTTTTAAGTGTCCACCATAGTGTCACTTGCCAGTTCCATTTTAATGGTTCTGACCCACGTTGTTGCAATATATATCTTATTGCAGACTGTCCTGATGATGAGTGAAAGTTTTACTAAGGGGTTCGAGTCTTCAACCAACATGCTCGCCTGTGGCACATGATGATGTTTGGGGACTCCACGAAGAATAAATTTTCCGTTGTTTACTCTGTTTACTGCTAGCTTTATGCTATGCAAATTTGTAATGAATATTTTCTAAGTCTGGATCAACGTTGTAATAAATTGATACTTTGTTGTGATATTACATCGTAACTGTGTGTGCAAACGATTTGATCCAGGGATTTGCACTATACACAGGTATCTGCCTTATTTAAAGTGCAGGTACACTACACTTTTTCTCCTTTCCTTAGCCGTTTTCTTGGATCAGCTGGGGAACCGGAAATTCTGGTAGAACGAAATATCCGGCCCCAATAATCCGAATCAGCAAAACACCGAAACGAAAACTTCTATAACTTTTGCAAATAAATCCAAATGAGGTGAGACCAATTTTGTTGGAAATATTGCATCCCATAAATAGAGTAAAATCACCACACATGGCAAGGTGTGGGACTTTCCTCATGGTAGAACCGACAATATTTCCGCCACCGAAAACGCAACAAGTTTCCAAAGTAAAACCGATTTCGATGAACAAGAGCTTGACATGGAGATGAACCAAGCTCTAACTCCTCACCACCATAAAAGCCAAATAAGAACCAAGAAATATGATATGCCAAGTATGCAAAGGTTTGAGCTCTCCACAACGATGCGATCAAGTTACTAACTTGAGAGCCCCTCTTGATAGTACGCCTATCTATCCTATAGCCCTATCAAGATCATACCTTTGCCTTGAGCATTCCACTTGAGTTGGATGAAGACTATCTTGATCTCTTCAAGTGGTTCATCTTTCCTTGATTGCGCGTCCAAGCACATGCTTGATGAAGACTTCTCCAAATACTCCCCCATGCTCACAATGGGAGAGTCTCGCTTAGCTTCATCTTCACGTATCCATTGCAAGCACCAAGCATAGGATCTCTTCAAGAAGCTTCTCTTGGTCTTGGTCTTGCACATCTCACCTTGATGACGATCACCACATGACGTCATCCTCCATGAGCTATATGAAATCTTCATTTGATGCAAGCCCATGGGAAGATACCTAACCTCATATAAAGATACCACACACACATATATCATGGGTTAGTTCACAAAGCTATGCGGACAAGTGTTTACCATCCCAAGAGATACATGATCGCTCTTGGTACATCTTGTAGCTTTGTGTGTTGATCAACATCATCTTGATCAACCTTGTATCTTCCAACATTTATTCACTAATATGATGTCTTGAATCATTCAAGACATACTTGCAATATGCTCCACTCAACACATAAGCTTCAAGAGTCCAACACATGAACTCCACAATTCCATGGACATGATCTATAATGATATCTCAATGCAAACATTAGTCCATAGAGATTGTCATTCAATTACCAAAACCACACATGAGGGAAAATGCTCTTTCATACGTACCAGAGGTGCATGCAAAAATGTCTGCACGACCAAATAGGCCGGAATGCCGAAGTCTATGTCGATGACATAGTCATAAAAACAAAAGAAAGATCCTCTCTGGTCGATGACCTGAGGGAGACATTTAAAAACTTAAGGAGATTCCAGATGAAGTTGAATCCGGATAAGTGCACATTCGGTGTTCCGGCAGGAAAACTACTCGGTTTCCTCATTTCAAGCCGGGGAATTGAGGTCAACCCGGGTAAAATACGAGCAATCGAGAGCATGAAGCTGCCGGCACGTCTCAAAGACGTACAGAAGTTTACTGGTTGCTTGGCATCCCTAAGTCGATTTGTGAGCCGACTAGGGGAGAAGGCCTTACCCTTGTATTAGCTGATGAAAAAGAGTAAAAACTTCGTGTGGACTCCTCAAGCAGATGCGGCGTTCAATGATTTGAAAAGAATGCTCTCATCAGCACCAGTGTTGGCATCCCCATTGCCCAAGGAGCCTATGCTGCTGTACATTGCTGCCACTAACCGGGTAGTAAGTGTAGCTATTGTCGTGGAAAGAGAAGAAGGGGACAAGATGATACAGAGGCCGGTGTATTACTTGAGCGAGGTGATCTCGGAATCCAAAAAAAACTACCCGCATTATCAGAAGATGGCATATGGGGTATACTTGGCAGTAACTAAACTCAAGCACTATTTTCAAGAGCATCCGATCACAGTGGTGTGCGAGGCTCCCCTAGACGAGATCATTGGTTGCAAAGATGCTAGCGGCCGGGTTGCCAAATGGGCCATCCAGTTGTCTCCGTACGCTCCAGCATACGAGAGGCGTGACGCCATTAAGTCGCAGGCGCTGCCGGACTTCCTGGTAGACTGGGCCGAGATGCAATACGAGCCCCCAACTCCCGACTACAACTTTTGGAGGATACATTTCGATGGGTCCAAGGCCAAGATCGGATTGGGTGCCGGAGTGGTTCTCACCTCACCAAAACAAGATGTGCTGAAATATGTCCTGCAAATTCACTTCCGGGCATCCAACAATGTTGTCGAGTATGAGGCCTAAGTTCATGGACTGAATGTCGCCAAGGAAATTGGCATCCGCCGGATAGAGTGTTTCGGCGATTCCGACCTCGTGGTGCAGCATGTGTCTGGGAACTGGGATGCAATTGACGCCAACATGGCCTTGTATCGGTTCCATGTGCAGAAAATATCCGGATTTTTCGAAGGCTGCGAGTTCAAGCACATACCTAGAGGGGAAAACGAAGCAGCAGATGTGTTGTCCAAGCTAGGGTCATCTCGGGAGGCCATCCCACCCGGGATCGCTCTTGAGCATCTGAGGAAGTCGTCTATCCAGCCTTCTCCCGAGTCGGATTCTATCTTCATACCCAAGGAGCACGGTTCGGAAGCTGTACCTATGGAGGTGGAAGTCGGGAGCATTGTGTTGAACCCTGGGACTGCATCACATAACTCAGAGAGACTAAATAGCATGATGATGGAAGTAATGTCGGCCGAGCCAATGGACATAGATGCCCCCGTGTTCCCGGTTCGACCTGTCCCGGGATGGGCACAACCTATCATGGCATACATATTGGATGGAACCCTTCCGGAGAACGAGGTAGAAGCCCGGCAAATATTGAGGAGATCCAAAGCATACACCGTCATCAATCAAGAGCTGTACAAGAGAAGTGTCACCGAGGTGCTCCAAAGGTGTGTGGAACCCGAAGAAGGCCAAGAGATGCTATTGGAAATACACCAAGGAGAGTGTGGGCATCATGCATCATCTCGAGCGCTGGTGGCAAAAGTGTTCCGGCATGGGTTCTACTGGCTCACTGCCTTGCACCAGGCAGAGGACATTGTCCGTAAGTGTGGAGGGTGCCAGAGGTTTGCACACCGGATACATATGTCGGCATCAACACTAAAGACAATCCCTATCACTTGGCCGTTCGCAGTATGGTGCTTGGACATGGTCGGACAGTTCAAGCCGGCAAGGAGCAATATGACGCACATGCTGGTCATGGTGGACAAGTTTACAAAGTGGATAGAGGTCAAACCAATCCGGAAGTGTGACGGACACACCTCGGTTCAATTCTTGAAAGACATCATCTTGAGATACGGATACCCGCACAACATCATCACGGATAATGGAACCAATTTTGCTGTGGGGGAGTTTGCTCGATTTTGTGCTAAGAAGAGAATCCGGTTGGATGTGGCGTCAGTGGCTCACCCGGAAGCCAACGGGCAAGTCGAGAGAGCAAATGCATTGGTCTTGGCCAGCATCAAAGCCCGCTTGATCGAGCCACTGTTGAGAACTCCCGGGTGTTGGATAGAGGAGATACCGGCAGTTTTGTGGGGTCTCCGGACCACACCAAACAGATCCACCGGGTACACCCCATTCTTCATGGTGTACGGTGCCGAGGCCGTGCTTCCAACCGACATCCAGCACGACTCACCAAGGGTTACAATGTTCACCGAGGCCGAGGCAAAGGAAGCCCGGGAAGATGATGTGGACTTGCTCGAGGAGGCAAGGGAATTGGCACTGTCTCGGTCGGCAATTTATCAGCAAAATCTCCGTCGTTATCATAGCCGGAAGGTGCACCCCAGAGTATTCCGAGAAGGGGATCTCGTGCTAAGGCTTATCCAGCGCATAGCCGGGATGCATAAGCTCTCGCCTCCATGGGAGGGTCCTTTTGTTGTAAGCAGGGCACTGCACAATGATTCTTATTACCTTGTAGATGCACAGGAAGCTAGAAAAGGTGTAATGGACAAAGCCGGTGAGGAAACCAAGCGGCCATGGAATGTAGCCTTGCTCCGACCCTTTTACACTTAAAGGGTGCAATGTATGTATCTCGGTTTCCCTATCAATGAAATTTCGAGACCCCGAGATGTTACTCGGGGACGGTCGGCCCAAAGTTCTCCTTTGTCTTAACTTGCATGTCGGTACCCTCAGGAGGAACCCGGGGACTACCTCATTTTAGGCCTTCTGTTTTTTCTATTATCATTTCTTCCATGCCGGCAACCCAGGGAGGAACCCGGGGACTGCCTGTTATCTATTTGTGGTTTGACGTATGCCGGGCAAGTTCCGAGATCGATTTTCTAGTCGGAGTAATGTATGTCATGTAAAATAATCTTGTGACTCGACTGACGAACACCGAAATGGTAGTCAAGAGCAGAGAGCATCAAATGTGAGAAACACGAAAACGAGCTCGGGGACTCGGGATAGGAACTTCTCCGGCATACGTGTTTTGCTTATTCAGTTATTTATTTTGTTATGTCGGAAATATAACAAACTGGAACTCGGATTTTCATAAGTAATGTATACTGTAAGAGGAATTTTGTGACTCGACTGTCGAACGCCGAAATGGTAGACAAGAGCAGAAATTGCCTAACTACGGTAAACATGAAAATGAACTCGGGGACTCGCTGCAAAATAAACCGGCATAACTTGTTTGCATAACATTAAACAAAGTACGAATTAAAATGTATATATTACAGCTGCACCCGGCATCCCGGGGATCTGACGCTTCTACGCTTAGTGTTTTTAGGCAGTGGGAGAAGCCGGTTTCTCAGGTACATCGGCAATTGGAGAAGTCACAATGGTCTCCTCCGCGTTAGCAGTGGTGTCCAGAGCCTCCGGGTTCGCCTCGGCGTGGGAAGTCTCGACCGGCGCGGAAGTAGCAGCTTCCCGGGAGGCCACGGTCTCGGTAGCAGCACCGGTAGCAGCATCGTCATCCTCCGGGATCTCAGCTTCCGCGTCACCGGTTTCAGCCGTCTCACCATCATCTTCGTAATCTGACTCAGAGTCAGAAGTGATGAGGCTCGTGGTGAAGACGCCGATGTCGGACCAGGACGCGACGCGATGCGCAACCTCTTGGCGTCGCTGGATCTTGGCCGAATCGGTGCACCACGGCGAGATTGTGCGTAGGCGCTGGATCACATCAAGATCGAGCCCCTCGTACTAGCTGAGCACGTGGGTCAAGACTTGGTCAGCACCAGCCCGCGCACCGGAGCTCTTCCAAGAGTGAAGTCGCTTGCCGGCATCTCGGAGCGCAGTCGCCAATTCACTAACCGAGAGGGTAGCGCTGACGCCAGGCCATAGAGCGCTATGGACATGGACGGCCGCACTGATCAGCTCGGTCCCGATAGACCAGAGAGGTACTATCCGGGTCTTCAGAGCGATGAGGTGGTCCTCGATATCCCAGGAGTCCGAGATAGGACCCTTCCCGGCATGCTTCTCCCGGGCGGCAGCAACTGCAAGGTTGGCGGCGTCTCGGGAGTGCTCAAATTCTCCTTTAAAAAGAAGAGTTGTCAAGCGGCCAGATAATGAGAGTGATAGCAGGAGAAAAAAGAAGAAGATCTCGGTAGACTTACTATTGAGGTCCCGGTTTAAACCAGTCAATTCAGCAAGCCAGCCATCCGCCCTCGACCGGAGAAGAGCCAACTCGGTCTCGGCGTGGTGCGCGCGCGCCTCGGTATTGTCCAAGGTTTCCTTCTGCTTCTTGGTCGCGTCCAGGAAACGTGCCTTCAGGTCAGTAGCGGTGGGCTTGGACTTCTCCAGCTCGGCATTTAGCCGAAAGATCTCGGACTGAGCCGTCGACAAGGCAGTTTTTTGGTCCACCGAGACCTTTCGCGCGGCGTTCCGCTCCTCCCGGAGTCGCTCCTCGGACTTCTTGGACTGACCGAGGTCAGCAAGAAGCTGGTGGAAGACGCTGCTGCGTTTCTTGCCGCAATCCTGTGTCAAAGGGTTATCCGATATTAGAATTCGGGAACGATCCCGGGGACTCGGGAGTATCCGGAATCCACAATGGCTAAACAAGTCAACTTTTTTTTAAAGATTGATGCCTAGTGATCTGCTACTCGGTGGAGTCTAGAGCACTAAGCATCAATCTCGGGGACTAGTGGGGATGGAAGAATTGAAACTTTGAAGAAAATGGAAGGAGGAAACTTACATCGATCACCCGAGTGACATCCAGTGCAGCCACCTGGAGAGCGTGAAGGGCTTGGGCGCTGCGGCTCGTGCCGACAACGTGCAAATCCCCCACAATCTCGGAGGCATCAGCGGCGAGCCAGGCCTTGTTGTACTCTTCAATAATACGAAGGCCGGGCGCGCTCGCGGCAACGATCTCCCGGGATCCTGAAGACACAAAGGAGCTTACGGTCGCTCGAAGCGCCTGCAAGGCGGCAGTAGGGATCTCGGCAGGAGGTGGTGGTAATCCGGGATACTTACCCGGGGCAGAGGAACCCTTGCTGTGGGCCAAGTCTTGGGTCGAAGATTTCGGAGGGGCATTGGGCTTGGCAGTAATTATTTTCTGCCCGGAGGCCTTGTTGCGTAGGTTCCCGGCAGGATGATCAGCCTGTCGGGAGGAAGCAGTAGACGGCTTCGGCGGCGGAGTCTTGCCGGAAGTCAACCGGGAAGAGGCGCTCGGCACGACTTGCCGCGGAGGGCTCGCCATCTCCTCCTCAAGATGGGACACCCGCCGCGGGCTGTCCGGAAGGATGGTATCCACAGCTGCAGAGCTAGTGGGTAGCAGAACCTCAGTCTCCCCGAGATCGGCCTCCGGAGCCACGACCTCGGGAAGCACGACACCAGGTGTAGGATGCTCATCGTCCTGCGCCGGGTGCCGGGGTGGAGAAGGAGCAGCCCGGGAGGGGCTAGGAGTGCGGTATCCCGGAGGATGGAGACCCACGGAAGCCGGGACGTCAAGAGCATCTCTATAAGGAGCGTGTCAGAAAGAACCTCGGAAGGAATCAAAGTCAGATAACTCAAGGCAAGCAAATCATACCCGGAATCTATAGTAGGGGGACCTTTCCGGCGCCGAGGAGGTTTTTCGCCCGACTGCTTGGTCTGCCTACTCTTCTTGGGGACACCACCAGATTCACCGGCAGGGTGGTGTCGGAGCTCGCGCGTTTCCGGGTTTCGGCGCACTTCGTCACGGCCGCTAGTCTCGGAACCACTGGCGAAGCCCAATTGAGGGGAAGAGCGTCAATCACATCGAGTATTTGACAATCGTCACCATCATCATCGTCAGATGCAATGTCGATAGCCTCTGGAGTTGAGGGATTACCCGGGGCGGCAGCGCGGGCTAGGGGGATGGCGAGGTGATCTTCGCCGTCGGGATCCTCTCTCGGCATCTCCTTCGGGATCGGGAAATCCGCCGTGAAGTTGCCACCGGCATGCATCGCGTCCTCCGCTGTCTGACGCTCGAACAACTGCAGGAATAAATCATTGCATGACAACCATGTCGATTTCCAGCAAAACCCAGGTGCAAAGGGAAGTTGGCGAAAAGCAGACACAAGCACCTGCTTCAGTGGTTTTTTACGGGAGCCGGCAACTCGACCCCACGCGAAATTCACCGGCAGCTTAGTTCGAGCGATAGCTAGAACGCGCCGCCGGACTTGAGCTTTGTCCAGCGGGAAGATGCTGGTTCTCGTGGGGTCATATACACCACTGATATGACACAGCTTATGAGCTCGGGTCTGTAGAGGGCAGATGCGGCGGATGATAAAACAGCACAAGAGGTCATCCGAGGTCAGACTATCCGTGAGGACGCTCAAGACGTTATGCATACACGTGATCTCCTCAGTATCCGGGAGCCTATTCCAAAGGTCGAACACGCGGGGGGGACCCATGGCAAACTTGGGCAGGTTGATGAAATCCGGAGAGGAGGATCCCGGAGAGTCTCCCGAGGTCGCCCGGTTCTTCACGTAGAAGAAGCTCCGTTGCCACTTCCGGCATGATTCCAGCCCCTGGACCTTAGGAAATCCGGAATCAGGGCGGGGGATGATCGTTGCCGCCCCACAGTCAACAAGATCTTTGACCTTCTTGTCCGGGTTCGGGATGACTTGTCGGTGGAGGATGAAGTACTTGGCCCAGAGATCCACAAACGGCCAAATACCGAGATACCCTTCCGTGTAAGTGGCGAAGACGGAAAGCATCATAATTGCGTTGGCCGGAAGGTGATGAGGTTGGAGGGGGTAGGTGTCGAGGAAGTCGCGGAAGAAGGGGCTGGCCGGAAGCCCAAATCCCCGCTCAAAGTGTGTGAGGAACACTACATATTCACCGGGTTGGGGTTCCGGCTGAACCTCACCTCCCGGAAGTCGACTCTTGACCTGCCGCGGGATCCTGTGTGTCCGGTATAACCAATCAAGGTCCCCCTGATTGGTCTCGGAACCGTCCCAGCAACCTCGGACACTCTCGTCGCCCATCTCGGAAGGCCCGGAGGACATATCAGAGCTACTCTGCAGGCGGAGTGGCAGTTAGTCGGGTTAGTATGCCGGTAACGGAAGACCCCGGTTTGGAAACTCCTAACAACAACCGGGTTCCTATTAAAAAGATCTACCGCAGCCGAACTAATAAGAATTAATCAGCGCAAGAATGCCCGAGCGAGGTATGAAGATAAACCAGTCCGGATCAAAACTAAGGCGTGGGGTACGCCACCGGCGACGCCGCACCAAGCACGCTCACCGGCGGTGGCGTGGTTCGTGGAAAGCGAAGCCGCGGGCTAGTACGGTGGTTCACCACCGTAAGGAAGTTCGCTGGAGAAAGGGGAGAGACTCACCGAAGAAGTTGGCACCGAGGCGCGAGAGATCCGGTGCCCGATGGCGAAGACGAACGACTCCGGCGGCGGAGGGTTACGGCGGTGCTCAAGCTCCGGGCACGGCGACGTTGGTGCTCAAACTGCGATCACGGCGACGGCGGAGCGCTCGAGACGGTGCGGGGGAGATAGAAGTTTGGGGAAGAAGAGAAGGTGACCGCTCCGATCCCCTATTTATGAGGAGATCCGGAGCGGTTTCCAACTTTCCCGCGCACGATCTCCCAAATCGTGGGTGGGATCAGTTTGTGCCGAGCAACACGTGGCGTCGCCCGGAGCGCCCGATCCGGCCACACCACGGGCCACAGAGCCCCAACGGTTGGACTTCGGATCGGCTGCGGCTCCCGGCGCGCGAACCCGAGCAGCGGCGTGCTTAGTCAAAATCACTCGAGTACCTCTCTGCATTGACGAGACCTCGGGTGGGGCCCTCCCCCATAAAACGGCATCTTCCCCGACACGGAAGGTTAAGTTTAGACCGGCACGGCCTTATCCGGGTAACCGGCTAAGGGTGATATCTCATTTACTCGAGCGCGATCTCCGGATAGGGATGTCGGTGAAATGCATCTCGGTACCAAAACTCAATGTCGATCCTGGCTTGCTTAAGTGTTCTTCTTTTTTCTTAAAAGCTGATCCCGCACATCGTCTTGGGTCGCTGCACAGCACCAGCTTCGGGGACTAGTGTCGGGGGGCTGCCCCCCGGGTAGGGCAGATCCCGGCACAACTCCGCGGTGTGGCAACAGTATTTGACCTTTGGCGAGTGCAAGGGCCACCCCCTGGTACGCTGAAGGGGTAATTTGACCTTTCGGAGCTGGTAGAGTGCAAGGTGTCTCCTGGCGGGCGCAAGAGTCATCCCTGGAGGCTATAAGTAGCCCCCCAGACCTGCACCACAGCATAAGCAAGCGGATGGTTCCTCTAAGAACTAGCTTCTCGAAGATGTCTTTGGTGACAGCCCAAGACATCTTCGAGAGGCTAGGCCTAGAGATACTCATCCTAGAAGTGCTACTCGGATACGTCCGGAAAGGCTCTCGGAGGTTCCGGATACACATCTCGGTGGAGGAGATCCCGGGGGAACCGGATAGACTACCCGGGAAAGACTTACAGGATGGAGCAAGGAGGTAGCCGGCATGGGGGATGCCGGTAGATCGTCAACGGTCTGGAGCAGGCTTTCCCGCCTGGCGCGGGGGGAAGTACCATCCCCCCTGACACGGAAGCATGGTCACCTCCCGCCTGACACGGAAGCATGGTCACCTCCCGTCTGACATGGGAGCGCGTCAGCCGGTACGATAACGGTACGACAAGATCGGACATGCCTAGCCCGGCAATCCGGAAAAGGCTACTCGGGATGGGCAAAGACGTGTCTTGTCTCTGATAGAGGGACAATGATGTTCCAGGACGGCGCCTGATGTCCTTGCCGGAATAATGACGGCAGGGCTATGCCGGATAGGTAGGCGGCTAGGTGGCACTAGCCGGTGTCGACATAACCGTTAGGCCTGTCTGGTGGGGCCATCCCGGATTAGGGTTTCCGGCCCTCCCGGCCGGAACTCTATAAAAGGCACCATAACTGCTCAAGTGAAAGAGGGACCAACTTGGGAGCCAAGACCTTAGTCTCATTTACTCCTAGAGCATTTACTCTTCCCTTTCTCTAGTTCATCTTGTTCTTCGTGTTCATCGTCGTAAGAGCTCCAAGAGCGGGTTGTAGATCTTATTCCACACTTATATTGAGAGGAAAGGCAGGAGTAGGGGTGTTACCTCCCCACGAGGGCCCCGAACCTGGGTACATCGTGCGTGTGTGTTCTCTGCCTTCGTGCAGTTGTTTTGTATTGCTAGATCTTCTTTCATTCCCTTCGGTTGTGTTTATTGTTCTTCGGAGATCCCGGTCAAACCGACATCCTCCTCCGTGTGAGATCTTTAGTTCGCTAGCCCTCCCCGGATCCACCAGTGTCCATCGGCCCCACACTTTAGCCATCCTATGGCATCTGCCGTGACCCCACCACGACAAATGCCAAAGTGGTCATTGCCACACCCGTGATCATTGTCACGTCGAGAAAGCAAAAGCGGAAGATGCAGCTTACGGCTCAACCTCCAAGCAATGTCGACTCTGGAGGTTAAAACGCCAAAAGGCTTAAACCTCAAGCAAATGCATTGTCTCCCAAGGGAACAAACACAACCGTGGTCATTGCCACACATGTGATCATTGTCACGTCGAGACTTCTAGCGGACGAGGCAGCTTATGGCTCAACCTCCAAGCATTCTTGTCTCCGGAGGTTAAAACGCGAACGGCTTAAACCTCCAAAGCCCCAAAGGCTTCACTCGAGGGAAAAACCCTCTGAGCTCTCAGTTAAAACGATCCACCTCAGGCCGTTGAGAGTCTCAGCCACCAACAGGTGGTCCCCATGTGTAGCACCCCCAAGAGCCAAGCTAGACAAATCCGAGACCTTAATCCGAGATAAGCCTAACAAGGATCTCGGAAGCCAACAATTGAAAAATAGGTAGCACAACAGAGACCCTACAACACAAGAAACAATATATTGAGCTCTTAACAGAGCGAAGAAGCAAATATCACGAAAATATGGTCACTGACCTGTCAATCACCAATACAACGGAAGGCAAATTATGCTATTAGACATAGCAAAACTAGCAAAAGGCCTAAGAGGCCAAAGCATAACGGCGACATCCCAGTCCAAAGATTCCAGGCTGCCGTCTGGGAACCCCAACCTACTCGTCGATGTCGATGTCCAGAAAAACACACCTGTCCAAATAATTGCGCAAGGCTGAGTACAGGAGGTACTCAACAAGACTTATTTAACCTGCTAATATCTGCTCGTTCAGAGGGTATCATGAATGTCTTTTGCATAAAGCCATCTTTGTTTTCAAATCGAGGGAGGAGAGAATCCCGCATCAGTAGACTTTTAAAATGGGGTAAGGGAGTAACACTAGCTTCATCCACAGCTTCAGTCTCCACCAGATCATCATGATTTGTACCACCCACCAGAATCACCCCCTCGCTCAACCCGAGGAAGCGATCCGCCCTTAGTTGGCAAGTTTTGTACTTAGATTATAGTTGTCTATGATCACCGAAATAAGGTACCAAGTCGTCCATAACCGTGGACACGGCTTTCCGAAAAGATTTACCCTGCACGGGGTGTAACTACCCACACACGCCAACCAACTGATGCGCCAGCTATTAGCACTCTTCCGGGGAGTGCCGGCAGGAGGGTTGGCCACGACCTTTCCCAAGCTTCGCCTATGTCCATGAGCCACAGCAGTAGATCTGACCACACGCAGCGGTCTCTAGTGCGGTTTGCCAAGTTCAAGATCTGTGACCGCAACCCACTTGAACCTGGCCCTAAATCTCTTCAACCCATTTTACCGCACACGCAAATGGAACACTCGAACTAGTGGCTTCACGTAGTAGGCTAGGCAAGTTGGAGTCGAGGGGGAAATGAATACCCTGTGTGGATGCACGACTAATCTTGGTTCCGAACCCAGGAACTCAGTTCCTAAGATCGACAAGAATGAGACAACCCACCACAATCCCATTGTGGCCTCTCATCCAAGTCTTTAGCATATTCAACACATCTTCGATCATTCCACGTCTTTCTTCATAGCTCTGATTCATCAACCGGATGGAACAGAGGGAAGATCTAGGCAGGGCTAAGCATAGCAGACTCTCGCGATGCAACACTTAAGACAATCTAACCCTCAACTCAAAACCACATTTGAATCGCATGCATAATACCAGAATCAAATACTTTGAGACCATATATGTGCAGATAAGAGGTTATGCTTGCCTTGCTCTTCGATAACAAGATATAACGCTTTTGGATATCTTCGGCTTCACTTGATCGAGATAACCAGAAATAACTCTTCATAGATATCCTGCTTGAGTATGTCGTCGATGATCCATCAAGCCTTCGGTGTTGTCGAACTCCACTTCGGATTCGCATTCTACCGCGGAAAGCGAAACACCGGAAAAGAAACGGAAAACAACATTCAACCATGGCATCGATGCAAAGCGCACAATGTATGCATGACAAGTTAATGGATTGAAATGTAAATCCTACACATGGAAGATCATTTTAAATGGAGTGCGAATGCCCGAGAGGTGCCATTCGCCAAATTCCATATTGAAAGAAATGGTGTAATTTGTTCTTCTGTTATGAACATGGTTAAAAGTTGTTTAAATATGCATGATTTGTACATAATTAGATAGATCTTATTTTTCTGCAAATTTTGATATAAAAATCATATTTTTCTGAATTAAAATGAATTAGTTATGAATTTCCAAAACTTAAACAATTTTAATTCAATTTAAACCATTTGTTAATTTCATTTTAAACATTTATGAATTTAAATAAAAGTTGGACCCACATGTCATAAGTTTATTAATTACAGAAAACACTATTTGGAAATAAATAAAATTCTGACAAACAGGGCCCACTTTTTATAATTAAATAATTACAGAAATGACTTACAAACAATTTATTTATTTTTCAGAAAAAGGAAAAGGAGGCGCTGACGTCTGCTGACGTCAGCAATGGAGGAATCCTCCTGTCGATCACCAATCCTTCGATTGAGACTGAGAGGAAGCAAGCCAGCGGGCGCGTTGGACGCGGCAGAGCGCGGGCGACCAAAAGGTGGCGGCGCGGCTAGCAAATGGTCGCCGGAGAAGGCGGTTTTGCTCGCCGGGGCGGAAGCTGACGGCGGCGCACGGCGGCCGGACGGACGCGGGCGAGAGGGAGGCAAAGAGGGGGTCCAGGAGGAGCAGGAGCTCACCAGGAGCGCGATGGAGAGGTCGGGGAGGCGAGGGGAGACCGGAGTCGCTCGGAATCGAGCTCGCCGGCGGCGGCCCGAGGTTGAAGAAGATGGAGGAAATCCTCATCTTCCCGGCTTCCCTACACGAATGGATGGAGGAGGAGGGAGAAGGAAGGACGGCGGAGCCTCAGAGCTCCTCGCCGGACCTTGGAGTGGCCGGAATCGACCGGACTCGTCGCCGGACCCGAGAACTAGGGTTTCGGCCAGCGGGGGAAAACGAAGAGAAGATGGAGTGACCTAGGGTTTCTCCAGCGGCGGCGTAGGGATAAGTAGGAGGCTCGGCGTCGGCGGCGAGGATCTTGGCGCAGGGGCGGCGTCGGACGGCGGAGCAGAGGACAGCGCATGGCTCGGGGTGAGAAGGTTGAAGACGACGGCCATTTTCTGGAAAACCCCCTGAAGATTTTAATAATTGCTGGATTTCTTCACAAATAGGCCCCTGGTTTGGGTAATAGATCTTTTGAGGGCCTTTTTGAAAATATAAAATTTATACAAAAATACCAGGAGACTCAGAATTTCACAAGGAAGCCATTGGCAACTTTGGATTTTGAAAATTTTGAAATTCTTTTAACACATTTAAAATAACAAGTGGTTTAGGCCACTTAGGGTTTTCTCTTTTAATTTTTAAACTCAAATTTTGTGCACATTTTAATTAGATGCAAATGATGCTCATGATGCACAAACAAATCTTAATTATCGATTAGCAAATTTGGGGACGTTACAGATCTATCCCCCTTACAAGAATCTCGTCCCCGAGATTCCTTGGGTAGGAAAAGAGATACAAAGAGGAATGATACACTAGTCTTGGATGATCTTGTCGATCCCACGACGATCTTCTTTCTCGAAGGGTTTGATCCATGACTTCAGGGACGATTGGATACTTCATATCTCGTCGGACTGTTCTTCAACTGCACTAAAGGGAAGAGGGAAATAACTCTAGAACGAGGATCTTCAAAAAGATTGAGTATCTCATGGTCAACTCAAGGGAGGAGTGTGCAAAACAACTCTTGAGCTAACGAGCATGAAATACATCAAGGTAACAGATGGAAAGGAAGAAGTTTCAAGTTGGTAGAGAACGGTTCCGCGAAAGGATTAGAATATGAGCTTTGCACAAGGTCAAGATGGATAAAAAAAACAAGATCTTGATACAACAAGAGGAAGAACTTCTTTTTAGATTTCAACCATTTGGCTTACAAGATGTTTGCCCCATGATTAAAAGTCCAGGGCCCTAAGATTACTGACAAATTCACACAATGTGTGAGTTGAAAAGAATTTCGAGTACAAGCAAAAGGATGGAAGGACAGATCAACGGAATGTTGAAGATCACCATGAAAAGAGAATTCTCATGATGGATATGTTATCAAAGGATAGGAAAAGGATCAAGAGGATCAATCGAGATCATCGGAGAAGGGAATTTCTTCTTGATCTTCATTCAGAATCTCCGAGATCATTGGAGAAGGGAACTTCTTCTTGATCTTCTAGATACCCATTTCAAGCTCATGACAAGCCTTTAATAGGTGAAGAGGTAAACATTGAGCTTTGGAAAGATAAATACCATAAGGGGCAACTTTTAGAACAAGCCGCACAACAATCCTCATGGGGAGTGGTTATTCTTGAAGATTCCAGGAATTTCGGCGATAGGCCTTCCGAGTGTGTCAACCACAACATTAATCTTGTCGGGGTTACAAAAGGACCTATGTCAAAATCCTTGAGGAACACCAACCATCGTTGCTGCTTGAGATTCAGCTCTGGCTAGTTGGGATGAAAGTTCAGACTAAGAACGTCCGAACGGAGAGTTGCAATGGCTAACATCGAGGAAAGGTTGCAGATTCTCAAGATGTGGACAACAATGTCAAGCTCGAAAAGATGAGCGAGATTGCAAGAATCATGCATTAGCACTTTGTCAAAAGACAAATGCACCTACATGATTAATATGCAACAAACACAATTGAGTCCTTCTTGTGAAACAACAAAGAAGGTAACGAAGTTTTCCAACTTCTTCTCATTCTTGATCTAATCAGTCAGTGGCTTGGTGTGCCTAAATGACTTCTTCAAGGTATGCAGGTAACAACTTGTCATCCCATGAATAATCCGCACATGCATGACTGACTAGAGATGATTCCAGAGGAAACAAAGGAAAACTCTACTTGGATTCACGGTGACATCTTTCAGCAAATGCACGTGAACCAGAAGAGGTTACTTCTAACATCCAGAACACACACTTTGTGATGACACAAAGATGGTTCTCAAAAGTTTCCAACATTGTTGCCAAAGGTTCATAATGATCCTCTTCAGACATGGAGGCAATAAGAATGTTATCGATGGGCTCAACAACAATCTTACTAAGATACTCCAATAAGATGGAATAATATGATATATGAACGAGGCAGAAATATTGGTCAGACCGAGGACATGAAGATGTAAGCTGGCGAAACACCATAGGTAAAACATCATCAAAGATGGTCCTTGGGACTGAGTTTGATTTGACGATAGCTCAAATCAAATCAAAGATTGGGAAGATAGCAAATCCGTTAGGATATACCATCATTCTTCAACACGACAACACGGGTAGACAGGAGTCTTGCTTATCAAGGCAAGACGATGTGGCCTTAAGAGCGTCAGTAAAAACCTAACTCTTTGACCGAGTATGTGCACCAGAACAACGGACTTGGTAGCACAGTCAACTTCACAAAGTGACCGGATAACCAATCACACAAGGAAGGAATCAAATGTCCTTATATGTCAAAGCAATGAAAATTTGCTAAGAATATTTGATAATCACATCAATACACTCGCCATAGCATTCCGAGCACGAGCAGCTAGGAGAAAAGCGTGAGTAAGGACGTGAAAAGCATCACTGCATCAGTAAAGTCATGAGACACATCACGACCTTTTGATATACAAGATGGTGACACCTTGAGATGGAACAGATTAGAAGCAAACAAAGCATCTTAATCTGCGGACTACAACACTTTGACCTGGTCCTGTAATGGACGAGGTACGGGAGTTTGTTTCTCCCTAACATCCCGAAGTGGAATGTCACGACGGACCACAAGAGCAACATGCATTAGTACACCAATGCACATTTACAACTTGGATGCCAAGTGGCATACACTAGTCAGAACATGACGGAAGAAAAGAAACATGGTCAGGAAAATCCTGAGATGCAGATGATCAAGTTAGCATACATATGATAACTTGTTCTGATAAGAAAGGTGTGGCAGAGTCACCAACTTAGATGTGAGACTCATAAAGAGCACTCTTGTCGGGATCCTTTTGATTCCATAACAGAACCTTTGCCAAAACTAGTGGAAGGAGTAAACCTTGGATGTCGTAGGTCAATTACGGCAAAACCACCAGCTGGAAGGATAGTTAGAATTGACATTACTAGCCCTTCTGAGGTTGCAAGCATTCCTCAGGGATCAACAAGATGGATCTTGGGTTAAAGGTCAACATCATGTACTGATAGAGTGAGCATCACATGGGTAACAACCAACATGACTCAACACACCACCAACATCACAATCTGGGACCTTCGGTTCAAGTCCAGAATGAAGAACGAAAGAAGGAGTAACTACCATTCGAGTGTCACGAAGGTACAACGATGGAGTAAACGCGAGATAGCTTCAGAGACCAACCACAGCTTCCGAAGTATCAAAAGAAGAAAAGGAGATCTTCAAAGTGAAAGGAACCTGAAACATTGGAATAGAATGATGCAGAAACGACAAGGTTGAGAGATCAAGAGGGAAAGGAATCTCTCATTACAAATGAGAGGGAGACGGATCAAAGAACACACCAGACTCCAGAAAACTTAACACTAGGTCAACTTGGCTGAGAAACGACCTGCACTTGATGCACCTATATTTTGAATGACCAAGAGAAGAAAAGAGCAAATGTTTTCAACCAAAACAAGGTAAGATGACCCAGAATTAGAGCGATACCAGATAAGGAGTAAAAAGAAGCCTATTTAGATTTTTGCAAATAGTTTTAGCTTTCAAATAGTTTTCACAACAACTAGACTCAACATCGACCAATAGAAAGGTTTTCCTACAGGCGGTCCTGCTCTGATACCAAAACCTGTAGCACCCCCAAGAGCCAAGCTAGACAAATCCGAGACCTTAATCCGAGATAAGCCTATCAAGGATCTCGGAAGCCAACAGTTGAAAAATAGGTAGCACAACAGAGACCCTACAACACAAGAAACAATATATTAAGCTCTTAACAGAGCGAAGAAGCAAATATCACGAAAATATGGTCACTGACCTGTCAATCACCAATACAACGGAAGGCAAATTATGCTATTAGACATAGCAAAACTAGCAAAAGGCCTAAGAGGCCAAAGCATAACGGCGACGTCCCAGTCCAAAGATTCCAGGCTGCCGTCTGGGAACCCCAACCTACTCGTCGATGTCCAGAAAAACACACCTGTCCAAATAATTGCGCAAGGCTGAGTACAGGAGGTACTCAACAAGACTTATTTAACCTGCTAATATCTGCTCGTTCAGAGGGTATCATGAATGTCTTTTGCATAAAGCCATCTTTGTTTTCAAATCGAGGGAGGAGAGAATCCCGCATCAGTAGACTTTTAAAATGGGGTAAGGGAGTAACACTAGCTTCATCCACAGCTTCAGTCTCCACCAGATCATCATGATTTGTACCACCCACCAGAATCACCCCCTCGCTCAACCCGAGGAAGCGATCTGCCCTTAGTTGGCAAGTTTTGTACTTAGATTATAGTTGTCTATGATCACCGAAATAAGGTACCAAGTCGTCCATAACCGTGGACACGGCTTTCCGAAAAGATTTACCCTGCACGGGGTGTAACTACCCACACACGCCAACCAACTGATGCGCCAGCTATTAGCACTCTTCCGGGGAGTGCCGGCAGGAGGGTTGGCCACGACCTTTCCCAAGCTTCGCCTATGTCCATGAGCCACAGCAGTAGATCTGACCACACGCAGCGGTCTCTAGTGCGGTTTGCCAAGTTCAAGATCTGTGACCGCAACCCACTTGAACCTGGCCCTAAATCTCTTCAACCCATTTTACCGCACACGCAAATGGAACACTCGAACTAGTGGCTTCACGTAGTAGGCTAGGCAAGTTGGAGTCGAGGGGGAAATGAATACCCTGTGTGGATGCACGACTAATCTTGGTTCCGAACCCAGGAACTCAGTTCCTAAGATCGACAAGAATGAGACAACCCACCACAATCCCATTGTGGCCTCTCATCCAAGTCTTTAGCATATTCAACACATCTTCGATCATTCCACGTCTTTCTTCACAGCTCTGATTCATCAACCGGATGGAACAGAGGGAAGATCTAGGCAGGGCTAAGCATAGCAGACTCTCGCGATGCAACACTTAAGACAATCTAACCCTCAACTCAAAACCACATTTGAATCGCATGCATAATACCAGAATCAAATACTTTGAGACCATATATGTGCAGATAAGAGGTTATGCTTGCCTTGCTCTTCGATAACAAGATATAACGCTTTTGGCTATCTTCGGCTTCACTTGATCGAGATAACCAGAAATAACTCTTCATAGATATCCTGCTTGAGTATGTCGTCGATGATCCATCAAGCCTTCGGTGTTGTCGAACTCCACTTCGGATTCGCATTCTACCGCGGAAAGCGAAACACCGGAAAAGAAACGGAAAAAAACATTCAACCATGGCATCGATGCAAAGCGCACAATGTATGCATGACAAGTTAATGGATTGAAATGTAAATCCTACACATGGAAGATCATTTTAAATGGAGTGCGAATGCCCGAGAGGTGCCATTCGCCAAATTCCATATTGAAAGAAATGGTGTAATTTGTTCTTCTGTTATGAACATGGTTAAAAGTTGTTTAAATATGCATGATTTGGACATAATTAGATAGATCTTATTTTTCTGCAAATTTTGATATAAAAATCATATTTTTCTGAATTAAAATGAATTAGTTATGAATTTCCAAAACTTAAACAATTTTAATTCAATTTAAACCATTTGTTAATTTCATTTTAAACATTTATGAATTTAAATAAAAGGTGGACCCACATGTCATAAGTTTATTAATTACAGAAAACACTATTTGGAAATAAATAAAATTCTGACAAACAGGGCCCACTTGTCATAATTAAATAATTACAGAAATGACTTACAAACAATTTATTTATTTTTCAGAAAAAGGAAAAGGAGGCGCTGACGTCTGCTGACGTCAGCAATGGAGGAATCCTCCTGTCGATCACCAATCCTTCGATCGAGACCGAGAGGAAGCAAGCCAGCGGGCGCGTTGGACGCGGCAGAGCGCGGGCGACCAAAAGGTGGCGGCGCGGCCAGCAAATGGTCGCCGGAGACGGCGGTTTTGCTCGCCGGGGCGGAAGCTGACGGCAGCGCACAGCGGCCGGACGGACGCGGGCGAGAGGGAGGCAAAGAGGGGGTCCAGGAGGAGCAGGAGCTCACCAGGAGCGCGATGGAGAGGAGGCGAGGGGAGACAGGAGTCGCTCGGAATCGAGCTCGCCGGCGGCGGCCCGAGGTTGAAGAAGATGGAGGAAATCCTCATCTTCCCGGCTTCCCTACACGAATGGATGGAGGAGGAGGGAGAAGGAAGGACGGCGGAGCCTCAGAGCTCCTCGCCGGACCTCGGAGTGGCCGGAATCGACCGGAATCGTCGCTGGACCCGAGAACTAGGGTTTCAGCCAGCGGGGGAAAAAGAAGAGAAGATGGAGTGGCCTAGGGTTTCTCCAGCGGCGGCGCAGGGATAAGTAGGAGGCTCGGCGTCGGCGGCGAGGATCTTGGCGCAGGGGCGGCGTCGGACGGCGGAGCATAGGACAGCGCACGGCTCGGGGTGAGAAGGTTGAAGACGACGGCCATTTTCTGGAAACCCCCCTGAAGATTTTAATAATTGCTGGATTTCTGCACAAATAGGCCCCTGGTTTGGGTAATAGATCTTTTGAGGGCCTTTTTGAAAATATAAATTTATACAAAAATACCAGGAGACTCAGAATTTCACAAGGAAGCCATTGGCAACTTTGGATTTTGAAAATTTTGAAATTCTTTTAACACATTTAAAATAACAAGTGGTTTAGGCCACTTAGGGTTTTCTCTTTTAATTTTTAAACTCAAATTTTGTGCACATTTTAATTAGATGCAAATGATGCTCATGATGCACAAACAAATCTTAATTATCGATTAGCAAATTTGGGGACGTTACACCATGCCTCGACATGGTCAGAGCATTAACTTGGCAACCCCAAGCATAATGACTCAATCTCGTTCCTAAGTGAACTTAGCGCTTCGGCGCCGCTTAGGAAAAATGTTTTTGGGGGGTTTTATTTACGCATTACTATTGTTGAAGTGTGCGCGTATATCTCTCCACATGCGTACCTTGCGAGCGGGGGCTGAGTATGGTGCCAGTGCCTCAAATGACACACCAGCAGCACTGCAAAATCCAAGAGTCCGAGCTCTGGCTGGAGGGCAATTCCCCCACAAACAAGCCATCTCTACTGAGGACCTTGGTACTTACTCTCCTCGCAAGGAACGCCTGAGGGGACCTATAAGCGCGCACGATCCCTCGATCCGTGTTCCAGCGTTTGGGTTCGCCCCTCTAATACCTACAGGAAAGAATTTCCCCTCGAGCCTGAAGGGGCATCCGGGAGTGACCCCTCAAGTGGGCAACCTCGCCAGGCAAAGAGTCTCACCAGGAGTGACCCCTCAAGTGGGCAACCTCGCCAGGCGAAAGACCTCCACAAGGCGAAAACCTCGGGAAGCTAAGTCTCGCACCCACGCTTTAAGAGCGTTTCTCTCTCCCGAGCGCGCGTCTCTGCCCCTCAAGCGATTTCGCTTTCCCTTACGCTTCATGGACTACTCGCACGTCTAAGGGGGGCACTTGAGCATCGCGACTCAAGGCTCTTACCTCTCCTAGGCCTAAACTCCCCCCGCCCTTGCGGAGTCTTTGCTCCCGCGGACCGAGGTGGCGGAGTCATGGTACGAAGGGATGGGACCTAACGACACAGAGAACAAATAGACATGAAGATGAGTCCAAAGAGACCTCAAGGGGGGCAGACGAGCTCGGAATTCAAACAGCAATTAAAGTATATTACAGGCCAAGAAGTCTTAAGATGTCTAAAGGCACAAAGCTGGTACAGTTACAAGCACCCGTAGGCACGGCCAAGAAAGGCTCAGGGGGATGCAGCAGCGCTTTGAGCCTCCGCAGTGCCATCTTCGACCTTGGCGGAGCGGGCCTCCTCCTCCTCCGCAGCGCCATCTCCGACCTCGGCGGAGCGGGCCTCCTCCTCCGCAGCGCCTCCTTCGACCTCGGCGGAGCGGGCCCCTCCCCCCCCCCCCCCCCCCCCCCGAAGTCCGGTGCAGCCTCCACATGCCTGAAGCGGTTGCAGAACGCATCCACCTGCTCACGGAGGGAAGCCGAGACGCGTTGCGCGTCCTCGCCGGGAGCAGCCTCAGTCACCAAACGGAAGTCGAAGTCGATCAACAGCCACCCCCAAGAGCTGCCTGCTCTCGTCTTCGATCACCCCACGAAGCTCAGCGGCGGGGCCCTCCAGCACCGCGAAAAGCTGGTCGAAGTAGGCCAGGAACGCAGCGGCGCCGTCGTAGTCTTGTGTCCAAGGATACGGTGCGTCTGCGCCAAGCCGCGCCGCAAGCTCAGTACCACGAGCAACCAGCTCTTCAAACAGGCAGTCGCACTGCATCTCAGGCGCACTGGATGAAGGGCCGGTGCCGTGGGACACCACGTCGCGGGCCTCCTCCGCTCGGCGCCAATATGCCTTGGTGCGCTTGAAGCGGCGCGCCAGCTTGGAGTTGGCCTTCTCGAGCTCAGCTAGCCGCTGAGCGTCCGCAGCATGCTCGGCCCTGAGGCGGTCCTCCCGCTTCCGCAGACGAGCACGGTACTTCTAAACAAGGGCCCGACGGAGATGTCTCTCGTGCACCACGAGGGCCCTCTACGCCACTCTCGTCCTCTTGGCGAGGCGCCGCTCCAAGCGCTCATCAGAGCGCCTCTGAGCAGCGACGTGCTCGTCAAACTTCGAGACCACCTGTGCCAGGCCTCCCTCGCGCGCTTCAAGGGCCTCGCGCTGGGCGGCCTGGTCCTTCTCCATCTCGATACACCGCTCCTCGCGCCGCTGCAGCTCACTCCCCTTGAGGGCCAGATGCCGATCGCGCTCGGCCAAGCACTTGCGGTCCTCCTCCAGAGCGGCCTGCGCAACCTGGTGGGCAGAGAGACGCTGGGACTCCAACCGGTCCAGCTCGCGTTGCTTCTGCGCCAGCGATCCCTCCATCGCCTCACGCTCAGCTGTGGTCAGCGGCTTCGCGTTCTGCTTGGAGGGGCTCGAGTAGCTCCGTGGCATCGCGGATGGCTCCCTCGCGGACTTCCTTGGCAAAAGTGATGGCCTCTTCGCGGGCTGCCTGCAGTGCCGAGTCCTCAAGGCGGCGCGCCTCGACGGCCGCATGGAAGGACGCCCACGACCTCGCAAGTTCCTCCTGCTGTTGGGCGAGCCGTATGTCACCAAGGGCAAGGTGGGCCTCCAGGCCCTCCAACGACTCCCGCACAAGGCCAAATGCCACCTCGCGGCGCCCCGTGCTCCAGTCCCAGCTTCGGAGAACCATTTCCTGGCCGGATGAGGGCCCAGCTGCAGCGGCCGGTCCCGAGAACCCTGCTCCCAGGTCGGGCTCGGGGGTTGGGTGTGGCTTCACCTCCATCGACGCCGGCTGCAGCTGCGGCGCTCGAGTCCCGCGGGTGCTCATCTTCTTCGACAGAGCGGGGTGGCGAGCCCGCGCCCCCTCCTGCGGCTGCACTTGCGCCCACGGGAACCTCAGTCGCACCCCCCAAAGGAGGTGAGGCCGCACCACCAAATGTGGCCACACTTGCACCCGCTGAAGCCTCGGCCGCTCCCTCGCAAAGTGGCGCGGGCGCCGCGGGCGAGCATGGTGAAGGTGACGCAGGCGGCGGCGTCGCTACACGTGGCGATGGCGGCGTGCGAAGCAAAACTGCCTCGCGTGGTGGCGTAGCCGCGCGAGGAGGAGTCGGAGCGCGAGGCGGCGCGGGAGTCGTCACCTCCGCGCTGTCCACAAGCAGAGACTCGGGAGGCGCCGTTTGAGGCTCGGGCGCCCCCGCCAAGGGCACGGCCGCTCCCTCCTGAAGCGCCCCCACCACTGGGCCTGGAGTGGGCGTCTCCATAGGCCTTGGGCGCTCGCCAGCCGCCACCGAATCTGCGACACCCTTCACACATGCTGCCTCGCGAAGCTTGTGACGCTTCGCAGGCACCAGATCGCTGGAAAAAGCGTGAAGAAGATTGTTCATGAGAAGACGGGGCAGGGGAACTATAAAAGCCAAAAATGACCAAGTGGTGGGAATACTCACCATGAAGGGGAAGCTCCAGCGTCGACCCACGACAGGCCAGGAGAGCGCCAGGAAGGTGTGGGCTTGGCAGCTGATCCCTCCAGAGGCGTCGCTGCTTTTCTCTTGAAGGGGATGTCTGAGGGCGTCGCCCCGGAGCGATCCACCATCGCCTTGGTGCGAGGCTCGCGCCTCCCCGGCGAAGCATCTTACTCAGAGGCCGCCCCCGCCTCAGGCACCTCCTCCTCGAGGCGCGAAGGCGCCACGACAAAGGTGTCATCATCACCCGACGAGATGTCGCAAATCTCGTCGGTGAAAGGCTCGTACCTCGCAGGGGGCGCCTCTCCCGTCGCTGCCTCTTCCTCGCCGCTCCAGGAACGGGAGGTGGACGAAGAATCAACACCCACGACCGCGCGCACTGGCGGAGCGACCTCCTGATCCATCAAGCCCGCCAGGCCATGAGGAGTGAAATCCGGCATTCCGTCCAGGATATCCATGCGGTCGCTCAGAGGAAGCTGGTGGAGGGGACGAACGGAGCCGGCGATCTTCCCAGGCACATCCGGACTGGCGAAGAGGATGTTTAGGATGGTGTCGACCACGTCCGAGCCAAGGTCCTCTGGATGAAGCCGCACTGGGTCAGAGGGGCCAAGCATACATCCACATCGGCTCCAAGTATGGCCTGAAGGGGAGCGATGCGGCGTGCCACGAAGTCCGCCGCGACCATCTGACCCGTGAGACCCTCCTCGCGGAGAAATCTCAAACGCCCCTCCAAGTAAGCGTTGTCTGCACCACGAAGAGCAGACTTGCACCAGTGGGAGTTCCTCACGGGCGGCGCCTCCGGGACATCCAGGAATGCGCAGGGTGACGAGACGCCAATGAGCAGCCACTTCTGGCGAAAGTCACCCACTTTCTTGAGCAGCGCCGTAACAGGCTTATCCCCACTCCAGGACATGGGGATATATACATGCCCCATGCCGTCCGCGATGCGGAAGGAGACGCACCCCGTCCTCTCGCCACCAGCTGTGCACCGCAGCGAGTAGAAGGTCCTAAAGAGCGCAACCGAAGGGTGCACGCCCAGATAAGCCTCGCAAAGGTAGGCGAAGATGGACAAGATGAGTATGGAGTTCGGGTGAAGATGGAGGAGTTGAATTTGGTAGAATTCCAGTACTGCCTCCAAAAATGGCGAGTACGGCGGCACCAGCCCGGCGGTGATGGCGTGGAGGAAAATAGGGTAAAACCCTTGAGGAAATCTCCCGAACCGGGCGGCTTGGAGTTCGCTGGCACCGTGCTCGTTAGATGACCCCGCAACCAGATGGCGGATCTTCTCCAACGCCTGAAGATCGGTGGGCGCCCCCTCGAGTGCCGCGCCCCGCACTACCTCCATGGCCCCCGCCCGGGAAGAAGACCCCGCTGCGGCCTTACTTTTGCTCTTCACCGGGCCCATCAGAGAGGACTTGGGTTTTCGGCGAAGACAAAGATGGGAGATGCGCAGGGGAGAGCGGAGGCGGAGAGCTCTGGGAGGCGGAAACTTCTGCGGGAAGAACTAGAAACAGTAACGGCTCTGCGTGGCAACGCCTGGGCTTTATGTCCTCTCCGAGAGCAGTTACCGGGACGTGGTGGGACCCCCCACGACTCACGCCCCAGATCGTGCAAAGCCGTTAGTCGTCCGAGTGCCGCGTGGCTCGGGCCGGCTGGGCACTAAGGGCCCAAGACGCTTCGCCTAAGCCCATGGGCTCAGTCGTGCCCATCATGGGCCCGGGGGCTACTGTCGGCCCAGTGGGAACTGGGGTATCAAGAGCCCATTCCCCCCCAGGCCTCGCTCGCGGGCCAGACGGACGAAGCGACTACGCACTAGGCGTCACTGCCTGATGGGACCCTCGAGAGACGATTCCCCTCGAGGGCCTGAAGAGGGAGCGAGGGCCTCAAGGGACCCCTCGCCTCAGGGGATCCTCCTCGTCAGGGAACCAACCCGCCTGAGGGAAGTCCGGCAGGAATCTCCCCTCAGGCCTGAAGGGAAACGTCGTCGCCAAGGAATCCCGGCAGAGCGCATGTGACCTCTGCCACGCTCGTACAGAGGCACTCACACCCTCGTCGCTGTCCCCGGCGATAAAGCGGTCAACAAAGCTGCGCCGCCTGCTGCACAGCTGTGAGGACCTTCTACTCTGATGATAAAGCAGGTGGACGGCGCAACCCTCCAACGGAGATCGTCATCGCGGGCTCCACCACAGAGACTGCCCGCTCTGCGGATAGTACAAGCGCGGTCGGCCGCCTGTCGGTCACGGCGCCACCTTTATCAGCAATGGACCGAGTCCATGGACGAACGGAGCACGGTGAACTCGTGCTCCACCCCGCCACTGGCAAGTGGGAGCCACCTTGAAGGCCAATCCGAAGAAGAAGGCCCGAGGCGCCTATAAATGAGAGAAGACTTCCATCGTAGCAGGGGTCGGCTCTTTGCGTGCAAAACACCCTTGTAAACCCTAGCAGCTCTGGTTAGGTTAGCCTTTGGCTGGAGGAGGAAGAAGATCATCGCTTCCCTCCCTAGGCAAGAACTGCCTCAAGGGGGCTTCCGGCAAGCTCAATTGTACTGTAATCTCCCGCATATAATAAAGACAGGCAGGAGTAGCGGTCTTACCTCCTCACGAGGTCCGTGAACCTGGGTAAAGGACGGTGTTTTCCTTGGTCGGGTGTGCGTCTTCTTTGGGTCCGGCGAGCAACGCCACGGAGCCACTTGAGGGTTTAGACCTCCGCGTTCAATCCCCTCTCGAACTACACTTCAGGTGACTACCCCCGATTCCTGGGAGTCATAACCCGACATCGACTGACAGCAGCACGGTCAAAGTATCGTCAAGCTTGACCCCTGCATAGGAAAGCACGCTCGTCGAGTTCCTGCGTGAGAACTGGAAAATCTTTGCATGGCAACCTTCTGACATGCCAGGAATACCCAGGGAACTCGCCGAGCACTCTTTAGAAGTCCACAAGGACGCAAGACCAGTCAAACAAACCATGCGACGCTTCTCAGGTCCCAAACGGGACGCAATCACCGCAGAAATCGACCGGCTGCTGCACGCCAAGTTCATCCGAGAAATCAAGGACTCGGACTGGGTCGCCAACCCTGTCCTGGTAGAAAAGAAGAAGACGAAGAAACTGCGCATGTGTGTAGACTTTACAGCAGTCAATAAATGTTGTCCAAAGGATCACTTCCCGCTCCCGCGGATAGACCAGATCGTCGACTCGACAGCAGGCTGCGAGCGCCTATCTTTCCTGGACGCCTACTCAGGTTACCAGCAGATCAGGCGGAAAGTCGAAGACGAAGAGAAAACGGCATTCATCACACCCGACGGTGTCTTTTGCTACCAGACAATGCCCTTCGGATTGAAGAACGCTGGCGCCACATATCAGCGCACCATGCAGGCATGCCTCAAAGGACTCATCGGGCAAATCGTCCAAGTCTACATCGATGACATCGTTGTTACGACCCGGAAAGAGGACACCCTAGTCGACGACCTCCGCAAGGTCTTCACAGCACTCGACGCATATTAGATCAAGCTCAACCCAGAAAAGTGTGTATTCGGCGTGCCAGCCGGAGAGTTACTGGGTTACCTTGTTTCCGCAAGAGGAATCGAAGCAAATCCTGAGAAGGTGCAGAACATACTCACGATGCCAGCACCCACCAAACTCAGGGAAGTGCAACGATTAGCCGGCCGAGTCGCAGCTCTCAGCCGGTTCATAAGTAAGTTGGGTGAGAAGGCCTTGCCTTTCTACCAACTGATGAAGAAGACGGACAAATTCGAGTGGACACAGGAGGCGCAAGAGGCGTTCGACCATCTCAAAAAGACCCTGACGACTTCCCCAGTCCTGGTGGCACCATTAGAAAACGAGCCACTATACCTATACGTCTCAGCGATAAACAGGGTGGTGAGCACGGTACTCGTAGTCGAACGGGAAGAAGAAGGGCACGGTCACCCTGTCCATAGGCCAGTCTACTACCTCAGCGAAGTTCTAACACTGTCCAAGCAAAACTACCCGCACTACCAAAAGCTGGCGTACGGGGTATTCATGACTTCATGGAAAGTTGTCCAGTACTTCTCCGAGCACCCGATCACGGTGGTAAGCTCCTCCGGCCTAGCAGACATCCTCTCAAATCAGTGCGCGACAGGACGAGTCGCCAAGTGGGTTGTCGAGCTAGGACCCTGGGGGCTGAAATATGCTCACCCGAAGTCTATCAAGGCCCAAGTCCTTCTAGAATTCACTACCGAGTGGATAGAAGCTCAGCTACCAAACGTCCCCGACTTATCCAATGCATGGACGATGTATTTCGACGGCTCCAAGAAATTCAAGGCGGCTGGGGCAGGAGTTGTGCTCATCTCCCCCAAAGGCGACAACTTGAAGTATGTTCTGCAGATGGATTTCCCAACACCCTCCAACAACGAAGCCGAGTACGAAGCCCTGATCCACGGCATGTGGATGGCCAAGAATTGCGGCGCCACGCACCTAATGATCTACGGAGACTCCTACCTGGTTGTGCAGCAAACCATGAAGTCCTGCGACGCCATCGCCGACAACATGATCGCCTACAGAGACCTGTACAACCAGCTAGAGGGCGCCTTCGACGGCTGCGAGCTACGACACATCGGCCGCGACAGCAACGAGGAAGCCGACATCCTCGCCAACATGGGATCAGATAGGGTACCAGTACCACCTGGCGTCTTCCTCGAGCGCATCACGCAATGGTCCATCAAGACTCGACCCGCAGCAAAATCTTCCACACCGGCAACAAGCACCGCGAACCCGCCAAGCCAAGAAAAGGAGCCCATGGAATTCATTCTAGTCGAAGCTACCTGGACAGGGCCGTACCTGACATACATACTGCACCAGAGGCTTCCAACAGACCCAGTCGAAGCAAAGCACATCATCAGGCGCTCCAAAAGTTTTACCGTCATCAACGGAGAACTCTACAAGACAAGCATCTCAGGAATCCTACAAAGGTGCATAGACCCAGTCGACGGCCAAGCTCTCCTACTCGACATTCACGCGGGTATCTGCGGGCATCACGCCAGCAGTCGAGCACTGGTGGCCAAAGCGTTGAGAGTCGGGTTCTATTGGCCAACAGCTATGCAAGACGTAGAAGATCTAGTAAAGAAATGTACCGGGTGCCAGGAGTTCGCCAACAAGCCGCACGCGCCAGCGTCCGAGTTGAAGACAATACCGCTAGCCTGGCCCTTCGCCCAATGGGGACTGGACATGGTGGGCCCGCTGAAGAAATCCTCACCCGGAGGGCACACTCACCTCCTGGTTGCAGTCGATAAGTTCACCAAGTGGATTGAGACCGCGCCCATCACAAGTTCGACTGCATCATCAACGGTCAACTTCATCAGGTTCATCATCTTCAGATTTGGAGTGCCAAACGGGATCATCACGAACAACGGCTCGAACTTCACAGCAGAGGAATTCAAAGACTTCTGCTCAGAACAAGGAATCAAGCTAAACTATGCGTCTGTTTCGCACCCGCAATCCAATGGGCAAGTTGAGAAAGCCAACGGCCTAGTCTGCAACGGCATTAAAAAGCGCATGCGGGTACCTATGAGACGCCCAGCAGGCGCATGGGTGGAAGAACTTGTCGGCCCAGTGGGAACTGGGGTATCAAGAGCCCATTCCCCTCAGGCCTCGCTCGCGGGCCAGACGGACAAAACGGCTAAGGCCTAGGCGACTCCGCCTGATGGGACTCCCGAGAGGCAACTCCCCTCGAGGGCCTGAAGAGGGAGCGAGGGCCTCAAGGGTCCCTTCGCCTCAGGGGATCCTCCCCGTCAGGGAACCAACCCGCCTAAGGCAAGTCCGGCAGGAATCTCCCCTCAGGCCTGAAGGGAAACGTCTTCGCCAAGGAACCCCGACAGAGCGCACGTGATCTCTGCCACGCTCGTGCAGAGGCGCTCACACCCCCGTCGCTGTCCCTGGCGATAAAGCGGTCAACAAAGCTACTCCGCCTGCGGCACAGCTGTAAGGACCTTCTACTCTGACGGTAAAGCAGGTGGACGGCGCAACCTTCCAACGGAGATCGTCGTCGTGGGCTCCACCTCAGAGACTGCCCGCTCTGCGGGCGGTACAAGCGCGGTCGGCCGCCTGTCGGCCACGGCGCCACCTTTATCAACAATGGACCAAGTCCATGGACGAACGGAGCGCGGTGGACTCGTGCTCCACCCCGCCACTGGCAAGTGGGAGCCACCTTGAAGGCCAAGCCAAAGAACAAGACCAGAGGCGCCTATAAAAGAGAGGGGACACCCATCGTAGCAAGGATCGGCTCCTTGCGTGCAAAACACCCCTATAAACCCTAGCAGCTCTAGTTAGATTAGCCTCTGACTGGAGGAGGAAGAAGATCATCGCTTCCCTCCCCAAGCAAGAACTGCCTCAAGGGGGCTTCTGGCAAGCTCAATTACACGGTAACCTCCCGCATATAATACAGACAGGCAGGAGTAGCGGTCTTACCTCCTCACGAGGGCCGTGAACCTGGGTAAAGGACGGTGTTTTCCTTGGTCGGGTGTGCGTCCTCTTCGGGTCCGGCGAGCAACGTCGTGGAGCCACTTGAGGGTTTAGACCTCCGCGTTCAATCCCCTCTCGAACTACACTTCAGGAAGTGACTACCCCCGATTCCCGGGAGTCATAACCCGACATTTGGCGCGCCAGGTAGGGGATTGAGGCGCGTCAACAACCTTCGAGTTTGTCTCCGCGCCATGGTGAACACGCGCACCACTCGCACCGCTCGAGTCAGCCGACGCGCGCCCGCGGGGACACGCGCGCCTACAGGCGCCGCGACCACCCGCGCGACCACCCGCGCAAGGCGGGGCCGACCCCGCCAAGAGGAGCATGTCCCCTCTGGCCCTCACGCGGAGGAGCCAGAGCACGACGCCGAGCACCAGGAGGACGCGCAGTCTTCGCACCCGTCGCAGCGCCCAAGCGGCTCGGGCCCGGGGAGAACCGACCTTGCGCCCCACACCGCACTGCTCATGGCGCAGGAGCTGCTCTGCTACCAGCCCACTGTCAGACCCTGAATTCAAGCTACACGAACAAAACGTATCGGTTGGGCCACACAACCAAGAACATACTGGGGTTACCAATCCCAGGAAGAATCAGGCCATGCTCGGAATGGATCATTGGCCGACAGTTCTTGGCGACCCCAACGTCACATACGTTTCCAGATTGTGCAAGCAAGAATCCAAAAAAGTCTTCCAACTCGTATACTTCAACCATACACACATGGTATACGAGTCGGATTTTTAACAAGTCGAAACCACAGAATAAACCTAAGACACAAAGAAAGGAAATAATATCCAAAAGCTCTCACTGAGCAAAATATATCAAATGGCACCAATCAGAGGACACATGTCCCAACATTACATCAAGCAGCGGAAACAAACCGGTCTGAGTACAGACAAGAAGCAAAGGGCTCAAGGCCAAAACGAAAAAGAAGGCCCATCCACGCAGTCCACCAGGAAGTAGCCCAGGGGAACTCTAACTACTCGTCGTAGCTCTCGTCGTCGAACTCCACGTAGTATCCACCCAACTGGTCGAGCGAAGGATCCTCAACTGCAGAAAAACCACAGCCCGCGAACGGGTCAATACACCGAAGCGTATCGAACAAGTTTAAGCTAACAGGTTACAAAACTGTAAGATTCCCAAAAATATGGGGGTAAGTGTACTTAGCGGCAGCTGCACTAGCAAACTAAAGAGACACGCTAAACTTCCGTCTAATCAGAGAGGGATAAGAGAGCGTTTAAATATCCACCTACAACTGACACCAGTCATAACCCATTCTCGAATTAACCCCCTCAACCAAGTATGAGGAAGCAATCCGGAAAACTCACACTTAACAATTTTAGTTACCATTTAGGGTGTAATTAATACTATATTACTAGTCACATTAATTAACAATGATTAGGTGTAAGTTGTCTAGATCTTGTTAGCCAGCATCATCACCAAAGTCGTCCATAACCGTGGACATGGCTCATCGATAAGATTATACCCTGCAGGGGTGCACTACAGTACCCATACTCGCATGATCAACCCGCTAAGGCCTCTCAACACGACTCATTCCTTCACTACAGCAAGTCCAAGTGCCACCCATATGAGTTGTTACCCGCGTCAGGAGTCCGGCCGAATCTCAATTGCGGACTCATTAGTTTGTGTCCACGCGCCGTGCTGCTCAAACCACAGTAGGAACTGTCCGCTTCGCGCGCACCACCCCCTATATGACCCCCCGTATCAAGTAACCTCTCATCGATCATCATCATCATCATGCGCATGCATATGAGCGAATGGAAAACCCGAACTACTTGCGGCACATGGACGAGCTGCAAATCCGTTCAAAGTCGAGGGGGGCTCCATTGGGCCACCCACAAGTGGTTAGTGCGCTCAAAATTGGATCCGAGGACAAAATCTCAGTTCCTAGGTCGACACTGAGCAGAACAAAACACCTCGCAAGGCCTTCCGCCTGGTGCCTTATCTTTTAATTATAGAACCCCAAAATAAGACAACAGTTTATTATAGTAGAACAATATATCATACTGAGCATATGAGATAAAGACAAAGGAACGACTCGCTCAACCAATCCTAAGCATGCACTACGACTCGCAAAGGCCAACAGATAAACATGCAAGGGGTTATGGGTTGTGGGGATATAGTTGTATAGGCTGCAGGATAAACATGTGATGGGATTGCAATTCAAGAATCGATAACTAGGATAGCATAGATCAAAAGGCAGGAATGAAAACCCGACAATCGTGTAACCGGTTAGCAAAAGCTTGCCTGGCAGCTCGTAGCCTGGCACGATAGCTGGAACCTCAGTGTCGTAGGTACTCGCAGCAGTCACGTCGTCGTCTACCCAAAGAGAGCCAAACATAGACAATAGGAACAATAATCAATACAGAGATATGCGCAAACAAATGATGATGCGAGATGGTATGAGATGATTAGGTCATATTAAAGCGGGGATGAAATCCCGGCAAAAGATTAGGGTGCAAGTTATTTGTGTATCCAACAATTTAAATGTTACTTCATATATAGCAGGTGTGGTGATCAAATTAATTTAAATGGAATAGGCATTAATTGCTCAACACCTTCCATATTTAGTATTTTAATTGCAAGTGATTTATTTTTAACTCAAATTAAATATTTAATAGCATGGCAAGATATGGTATAAAAGGGATGAGCATATTAAATGGAATTTGGGCATTATATAATTATTACCCTCATACCCCATATTTAATTAATTAATTGCATTTGTTAATTTAAAATAAGAATTTAAAATAAATGATGCAAAAAGACATAAGAATAAGATATTAATGTTTATTATATTTTTCTGATATAAAAACATATAAAGTTTATTTAATTTGGAGTTATAAATTAAAAGTTATGCATTTTATAAGTATAGGGGTGTTTTCTGAAATATCCAGGGACTTATCCGTGATGGGAGAAACTTCTGGGAGGGCTAAAACGCTAAGCAGGAAGTGCAGGGGGTCTCTGTGTAAAATTTCCAGGCGTCATAGACTTTTCTCACCGTGTGGCTAGCTAGCCTGGGAGGCTGCCGTGCGGGCCCGTGTGCCACGCGGCACTGACGTGCGAGTGTGGGCGCTGCGCTGGCTCCACGGTCGCTGACCGGTGGGGCCAGGCTGTCAGCGTGCGCTGCAAAAATGGGGCATTTTCCACTGCGCCCGGGGGATTCGAACTCGCGTGCGCGGGCGAGCGGGGCGTTACGCGCTGTTAGCCAGTAGGTTAGTGTAGCGATTAGTGATAGGGTTAGGTTCGGGTTGCTTTTAATCAGTGGCAGCGGGATATACTGCTCTCTGACGAAACTGAAGACTGGATCGGGGTTCGCTGCCAACTGAAGAAAAGAACCAAGTCAGAGCAGCGCGCGGCGGCAGAGGACAGCGGGCGCCGGCGACGACCCCAGGAGGGCGGCGCAGCGCGGGCTCGAGTGCGGGATGAGTGCGGTACATGCGGGGGCTCCATTTTTGGGCTCGGTTGAACAGGGGAGGCACGGGCTGCACGTGTTCGTCCTCGACACGCTCGGGTCCGTGCGTGCTCGCCGGCGAAGCGAAAATTCCCGACGACCCGTGACGAATTCGAAGGGGGAAAAGGGTAGGGCGGCGGCGGCTCACCGAGGAAAGCACGGTGGCGAGGTGGAAGAGCTCGGGGAGGTCGGGGCTGAGCGGACGATGCGGGGGGAAGGGGCCGAGCCGCGGCGGTCGTCGAAGGAAGAAGAAGAAGCAGTGGTGCCTCCCGTCCGTCCTGCTCGCGTCGAGGGTGAAGAGGAGGTCGAGGAGGCGCTGCTGGCGTGCGGGGGAAGGAGATGGCGGCCGGAGTCAGACGTAGGCGAGCTCGGGCCCGACGGCCATGGCGACGGCGTTGCGGGGAGCAGAGCGTGCGGCGGCGGGGGAGGAGAAAGTTTGGGGGCTAGGGTTAGGGTTCTCCTGGCTGCGCGGCTTATAGGAGGAGAGGGGGCCGGGCAAGGGGCGTGGGGGCGAGCTGCAGAGACTCCACGCCATGGCATCTCTGCTCCTCCACGCTGGAAAGGTGTACGGAGGGAAGAGGAAGAAAGAGTTGGGTCGGGCTGGGGTTTGCTGGGCCGAGCTGGCCCAGCTCGGCCAGGAGAGCCTCTCCCCACTAATTTTTTTTTTGTTCTGGTTTTGTTTTTTCCTTTTTTAAAACTTTCCTGCTTTTGTATTTTTAAAACAAAACAGAAAGGAACCTCATAAAAACTTTTGAGCAATTTTTGCTAGTTTCAAATTAGACATATTAATATCTAGTTTGGTTAATTATAAATAATTTGAAACTTCAAAAGAATTTATTTGAAAGCATTTGAATTCAAAATAAGAATTTAAATTTGGAAAACATTTGGGAGACATATTTAATTAAATGCAACCAATTATGGAATGACGACATGATTCAACAATTTTATTGCACACCAAAAGGAAAGTTACAGTAGGGCTGTTACAACACTCCCCCCCTCAAAGGAATCACGCCCCAAGATTCTTCATGGAGCAACAAAGAGGTTGGGGTACTCGGCACGGAGATGGTCTTCACGTTCCCATGTAGCTTCCTTGTCAGAATGATGAGACCATTGAACCTTGTAGAACTTGACAGTGTTGTTACGGGTGCGACGTTCAGCTTCGTCAAGAATGCGAATCGGTTGTTCCACATAAGAGAGATCTTCTCGAAGTTCAATTGATCCATGATCAACTGCACGAACTGGATCTTGGAAGCACTTCTTGAGTTGTGACACGTGGAAGACATCGTGCACTTTGGAGAGGTTTGGAGGAAGTTCCAGACGGTAAGCCAATTCACCACGCCTTGAAAGAACGTTGAAAGGCCCAACATAACGCGGAGCGAGTTTGCCTTTGATGCCAAAGCGTTGCGTGCCTCTCAAAGGAGTGACACGAAGGTAAGCTTGATCACCAGGTGCATAGACCATGTCCCTGTGCTTGCTATCATAATAGCTTTTCTGCCGAGACTGGGCAATCTTCAGATTGTCACGAATGATGCGAACCTTTTCTTCAGCCTCCTGGATAATATCCGGCCCAAAGAATGGACGTTCACCAGCTTGAGACCAATTGAGAGGAGTTCTACATTTGCGGCCATAGAGAGCTTCAAATGGAGCCATGCCTAGGCTTGCTTGGAAGCTGTTGTTGTAGGAGAACTCAGCATACGGAAGGCAATCCTCCCATTTCATGCCAAAGGAGATAACACAAGCTCTGAGCATATCTTCCAGAATTTGGTTCACTCTTTCAACCTGTCCACTTGTCTGCGGATGGTAAGCTGTGCTGAACAGAAGTTTGGTACCCAAGGCTTTCTGAAAGCTATCCCAAAATCGAGAAGTGAAGATACTTCCACGATCTGAGCTTATTGCCAAAGGAACACCATGTAAAGGAACCAGTCTTGTCACATAGAGTTCTGCCAACTGACTAGCTGATACTGTCTCTTTGACTGGGAAGAAGTGAGCCACTTTGGAGAGACGATCAATGACAACAAAGATTGCATCGTTGCCTTTCTTGGACTTTGGAAACCCAGTAACGAAGTCCATCTCGATCTTGTCCCATTTCCATTCAGGAATTTGCAGTGGTTGAAGAAGTCCAGGTGGTCTCTGATGAACTGCCTTGACACGACAGCAAACATCACAATGAGACACATAGCGAGCAATTTCACGCTTCATCCTGGTCCACCAATAGATTGACTTGAGATCCTGGTACATCTTTGTGCTGCCAGGGTGAATAGAAAGCGGAGTATCATGAGCCTCCTTGAGAATGAGTTCTCTTAAGCTGTCAAGTTTGGGCACTACAATGCGTTCTTCAAACAGCAAGGTACCCTTGTCATCGAGAGAGAAACTCTTGTACTTGTCCTTGCCAATGTTGTCTTTGATATTCTTGACACCAGAATCACGCAACTGTGCGGCACGGATCTTATCCTCAAGTGTAGGAGTGGCAACCAAGTTTGCAAGGTAACCAGAGGGAACCACTTGAAGGTTGAGTTTCTTGAATTCTTCATGAATAGGAGGTTGGATGTCCTCAACCATGAGGTTGTTGCAATAGGATTTGCGACTGAGAGCATCAGCCATTACATTAGCTTTGCCTGGAGTGTAAGAGATGGTAAGATCGTAATCTGAGAGTTTCTCAAGCCACCTTGTTTGCCTGAGGTTCAAGTCTGGTTGAGTGAAGAGATATTTGAGACTCTTGTGATCAGTGAAGATCTCACAGCTGTGCCCCAATAAATAAGGTCTCCAAGCCTTGAGGGCATACATGATTGCTGCAAGTTCAAGATCATGTGTAGGATAGTTGAGCTCATGAGGCTGCAACTGGCGAGATGCATAAGCCACAACTTTGCGTTCTTGCATGAGGACTGCGCCTAGTCCTTGAAGAGATGCATCGCAGAATATTTGGAAAGGTTTGGAAGTGTCTGGGCCAACTAGAACAGGAGTAGAAGTGAGTTTAGCTTTCAAGAGATTGAAACTCTCATCACATTTTGGAGTCCAAAGAAACTTTCTATCCTTCCTTGTAAGATCGGTGAGAGGCTTAGCGATTTTGGAGAAGTTCTCAACAAATCGACGGCAATAGCTAGCCATGCCAAGGAAACTCCTGACTTGTTTTACCGACGTAGGAGGCAACCATTCAACAATGGCCTTCACTTTTTCTGGATCCATAGAAATGCCTTCAGAAGAGATGACATGACCAAGGTAGGATACTTTAGGAAACCAGAATTCACACTTGGAGAACTTGGCATAGAGACGGTGTTCTCAGAGTTTCAACAAGATAAGACGTAGATGTTCTCCGTGTTCTTCCTCGGTTTTGGAATAGATAAGAATGTCATCGAGATAGACTACCACGAACTTATCGAGGTATTCCATGAAAACGAAGTTCATGAGACGTGAGAAAGTCGCCGGAGCATTTGTGAGACCAAAAGACATGACAGTGTATTCGTAGAGACCATAACGAGTGGTGAAAGCTGTCTTTGGAATGTCTTCTTTGCGGATCTTGATCTGGTGATAACCTGACCGCAAGTCCAACTTGGAGAAAACCTTAGCACCAGCCAGTTGATCGAACAGATCGTTGATGCGAGGGAGAGGATACTTGTTCTTGATGGTTTTCTTGTTTAGAGGACGGTAGTCAACAACCAGTCGCTCAGTCGTGTCCCTCTTTTTGACAAACAGAGTAGGACAACCCCAAGGATAAGTACTAGGTTGAATATGACCTTTCCTTTCCAACTCCTCTAGCTGTCTCTTAAGCTCAGCCAGTTCTTTGGGGCCCATCTTGTAAGGACGTTTGGAGATAGGAGCAGTGCCTGGTTCTAGTTCAATAACGAACTCAACGGCTCTGTCAGGTGGCATACCTGGTAATTCTTCAGGAAAGACGTCAGGAAAGTCTCAGACCACCGGAATAGCTTCTATGGAAGGAAGAGGATCAACATTGAGAGCGAAAAGCCGAGCCGAAGATGTTTGGTTTGGAGAATAGACTATCTGTCCAGAAGGATGAGAAAGAGTTACAGTCTTTGTGGAACAGTCTATCTTAGCTTGATTGGCCTTCAACCAATCCATGCCCAGAATGACATCAATATCAGAATTGCCGAGAATTATTAGAGATGACAAGAAGATATGGCCTCCAATTTGGATTTCATTGTCGAGGCTTATCTTGGAAGAGTACATCTGAACACCGGGTGAAGTGACGCTAAGACCATTGGACATAGACTCGAAAGAGAGATCATGCATTTGTGCAAAAGCTTGTGATGCAAAAGAATGCGATGCGCCTGTGTCAAATAAGACCTTAGCAGGAATATGATTAACAGGGAGTATACCGAGGACAACTTCTGGAGCTTCCTCTGCTTCTTCAGCGCTGATGTGGTTCACCCGCGCAGCACGTGCCGGAGGCCTGATGTTGGGGACGAAAGGCCTAGTCGGGGCAGGTGCGCGGACCATCGCCTGAGTTGGAGAAGGGCGAGGTGGTGGAGGAAGTGTACGGGTCTCCGGGCAGTTGTTGGAGTAGTGGCCCGGTTTCCCGCACTGGTAGCAGGTCACGTTGGGGCGAGCGCCTGTTGGCCTTGGCGGTCCTCCGAAACCCCTCATAGCAAGAGCCGGGTTCGGTGGGCGAGGTGCGAGTCCTGGAGGTCCTGGCACGTAGGTAGCTCGTGCGAAGGCGCTGTTAGGCACCCAGAGCCGACGCTTCTGAGCAGGAGTGGCGGCGATTGACGATGAAGAAGAGTTGGTCTCACGAGAGTGCTTGCGCGACTCCTCGAAGACCTTGCGCCCATGCTCCTCATTGAGCGCGATGTTGACGAGGTCCTCGAAGTTGTCGGCCTTGACGAGGTTCAGCTTGTACTTGAGCGCGGGGTTGAAACCCTTGCGGAACTTGGCCATCTTCTTGGCCTCAGTGTTCACCTCATCTCCAGCGTAACGAGCAAGGCGATTGAACTCGCCATTGTACTCCATCACGTCCATCTTGCCTTGCGTCAGCGAGTTAAACTGCTCGCGCATCCTGTCCATGAGACCTTCTGGGATGTGGTGGCGCAGGAAGGCTGCCCTGAAATCCCCCCAAGTGGTAACCACCCCGGGAGCTCTCATAGCCTGGAAGTTTTCCCACCATGAGGCAGATTTGCCCCTAAGCAGGTAGGACACGTAAGGCACCTTGTCATGCTCAGCCACGTGGGCGATAGCATGGGTCCTTTCCATCTCGCGAAGCCAATCATCAGCTTCCAGCGGCTCAGTGGGGGAAGCGAAGTTCCTTGGACCCAGACCGAGGAAGTCCTTGATGGTCACACGTGCATTGCCTTCATTGCGATGCCCGTTGTTGTTCTGGTAGACTTGGTTCTCGGCCATTTGAGCCAGAACTTGGGTCATCTGACCAAGCAACTCCGTGATTGGAGGCGGTGGTGGTGCGTCCTCCGCATTGCGGTTGTTCCTGGTGTTCGTCATCCTGGAGACATTGGATATTAGAACAGCGACAAGATACACAAGGCCAGGGAAAACTTGGAAAGTCGAATTCTTGCTCAGAAAAACAGTTGGAAACTGTAGGATAACAAGGATAAGCTTCCCGTAACAAAGGTTCATAACCATATACTTAGTTAGCCATCAGTACAACCACCAAGGTTTCAGTACTACAAGGACAGCTACTAGTACAAAGTTAACCATCCATACAACCAACACGGTTTCAGTACAAAGGATAGCTACTACAACAAGGAAAAGATACAACTCGAAGACTAGCTCTCGCTTCCCTCAGAAGGCGAAACTAGGCTGCTGCGATGGGTGTAGCGACGATCGCAGTACAGGCGGTGGTCTCGCACAATGCGTCGCAACTGAACGGAGTAGGCATCTGGCGTCTGTGTCCCGTACAGTAGTGGTCCAACGTGGTCTGGATCAGTAGTGATCAGAGGACCCCGCTCTGGAATGTATCCACCCACAGCAGACAGACGACTCGGAAAAGCGAGCTGGAACCTCGGGAAAGCGTCTGGTGGGACGTTCCCCCTGTCATACTGCCCCAGGTGAGAGAGTGCCCGGTGCAGCTGCTGACGGAGTGCTGCTATCTCCAAGCGTAGAGTCCCAGCAACTGAGTCTGAAGACTGGCCAAACTGAGCGGTCATGTCCAGAGCCACGAGCTCGTACTGAGAGTCCGTGTAGGGGTAGTATGGAACGTAGCAGAATGGATGGTCGTTGAAGCAGTAGTATTCCCTGCGCAGAGCCAGCGCTGCATCGTAAGCTGCCAAGTGTACTGCCATGTCCACAGTGGAAGCCTCAGCAACGTGCTTGTGCGCAGTATCACCATCATCTCCGCTGATCCAAACAGTAGCTCTGTAGAAGGTCTGTCCGTAATCTCTGGGGATCTCGGACACCTCGTACTCCGGGAGGTAGCTGAAACCGACATAGTCAACCATGCTTCTGAGAAGCTTCGGGTAACCGGTAGTCTGCTCACAGTGGGTCTTACGCACCACCTGATAGTGCGCCATCTACATAGCAGTTTGAAGTAGAAGTTAGCCTCCGGAAACAAAAGGATTGATTGCACAGAAAGAATTGTACAATGACAATGAGATGAAAACCAGAGAAAGATGGCACAACAACTGATTGATTCGAGATTGAAACTGAACATAGCCGAAGAAGTTGATAACCACCAAAACGACAAAAGCCACCTGCAACTATGGTACTACGGAAAACCCAGAACACGTGATGTCCTAAATTTTAAAATTAAGGTGAGAAGGGAATTATCGTAACACTTCCTTACCAGAAGAACAGGGAGGGTGGGTGGGGAAAGAAGTAAAAGAACAGAATTCCTACTCTCACGTTTAAGATTTCCTGATAACTACAAAATATTTTTCTAGACTCAAACAACGACCAGTAGAAGGGAACCTGAGGGCGTTTAAGCTCTGATACCAACTGTCAGACCCTGAATTCAAGCTACACGAACAAAACGTATCGGTTGGGCCACACAACCAAGAACATACTGGGGTTACCAATCCCAGGAAGAATCAGGCCATGCTCGGAATGGATCATCGGCCGACAGTTCTTGGCGACCCCAACGTCACATACGTTTCCAGATTGTGCAAGCAAGAATCCAAAAAAGTCTTCCAACTCGTATACTTCAACCATACACACATGGTATACGAGTCGGATTTTTAACAAGTCGAAACCACAGAATAAACCTAAGACACAAAGAAAGGAAATAATATCCAAAAGCTCTCACTGAGCAAAATATATCAAATGGCACCAATCAGAGGACACATGTCCCAACATTACATCAAGCAGCGGAAACAAACCGGTCTGAGTACAGACAAGAAGCAAAGGGCTCAAGGCCGAAACAAAAAAGAAGGCCCATCCACGCAGTCCACCAGGAAGTAGCCCAGGGGAACTCTAACTACTCGTCGTAGCTCTCGTCGTCGAACTCCACGTAGTATCCACCCAACTGGTCGAGCGAAGGATCCTCAACTGCAGAAAAACCACAGCCCGCGAACGGGTCAATACACCGAAGCGTATCGAACAAGTTTAAGCTAACAGGTTACCAAACTGTAAGATTCCCAAAAATATGGGGGTAAGTGTACTTAGCGGCAGCTGCACTAGCAAACTAAAGAGACACGCTAAACTTCCGTCTAATCAGAGAGGGATAAGAGAGCGTTTAAATATCCACCTACAACTGACACCAGTCATAACCCATTCTCGAATTAACCCCCTCAACCAAGTATGAGGAAGCAATCCGGGAAAACTCACACTTAACAATTTTAGTTACCATTTAGGGTGTAATTAATACTATATTGCTAGTCACATTAATTAACAATGATTAGGTGTAAGTTGTCTAGATCTTGTTAGCCAGCATCATCACCAAAGTCGTCCATAACCGTGGACACGGCTCATCGATAAGATTATACCCTGCAGGGGTGCACTACAGTACCCATACTCGCATGATCAACCCGCTAAGGCCTCTCAACACGACTCATTCCTTCACTACAGCAAGTCCAAGTGCCACCCATATGAGTTGTTACCCGCGTCAGGAGTCCGGCCGAATCTCAATTGCGGACTCATTAGTTTGTGTCCACGCGCCGTGCGGCTCAAACCACAGTAGGAACTGTCCGCTTCGCGCGCACCACCCCCTATATGACCCCCCGTATCAAGTAACCTCTCATCGATCATCATCATCATCATGCGCATGCATATGAGCGAATGGAAAACCCGAACTACTTGCGGCACATGGACGAGCTGCGGATCCGTTCAAAGTCGAGGGGGGCTCCATTGGGCCACCCACAAGTGGTTAGTGCGCTCAAAGTTGGATCCGAGGACAAAATCTCAGTTCCTAGGTCGACACTGAGCAGAACAAAACACCTCGCAAGGCCTTCCGCCTGGTGCCTTATCTTTTAATTATAGAACCCCAAAATAAGACAACAGTTTATTATAGTAGAACAATATATCATACTGAGCATATGAGATAAAGACAAAGGAACGACTCGCTCAACCAATCCTAAGCATGCACTACGACTCGCAAAGGCCAACAGATAAACATGCAAGGGGTTATGGGTTGTGGGGATATAGCTGTATAGGCTGCAGGATAAACATGTGATGGGATCGCAATTCAAGAATCGATAACTAGGATAGCATAGATCAAAAGGCAGGAATGAAAACCCGACAATCGTGTAACCGGTTAGCAAAAGCTTGCCTGGCAGCTCGTAGCCTGGCACGATAGCTGGAACCTCAGTGTCGTAGGTACTCGCAGCATTCACGTCGTCGTCTACCCAAATAGAGCCAAACATAGACAATAGGAACAATAATCAATACAGAGATATGCGCAAACAAATGATGATGCGAGATGGTATGAGATGATTAGGTCATATTAAAGCGGGGATGAAATCCCGGCAAAAGATTAGGGTGCAAGTTATTTGTGTATCCAACAATTTAAATGTTACTTCATATATAGCAGGTGTGGTGATCAAATTAATTTAAGTGGAATAGGCATTAATTGCTCAACACCTTCCATATTTAGTATTTTAATTGCAAGTGATTTATTTTTAACTCAAATTAAATATTTAATAGCATGGCAAGATATGGTATAAAAGGGATGAGCATATTAAATGGAATTTGGGCATTATATAATTATTACCCTCATACCCCATATTTAATTAATTAATTGCATTTGTTAATTTAAAATAAGAATTTAAAATAAATGATGCAAAAAGACATAAGAATAAGATATTAATGTTTATTATATTTTTCTGATATAAAAACATATAAAGTTTATTTAATTTGGAGTTATAAATTAAAAGTTATGCATTTTATAAGTATAGGGGTGTTTTCTGAAATATCCAGGGACTTATCCGTGATGGGAGAAACTTCTGGGAGGGCTAAAACGCTAAGCAGGAAGTGCAGGGGGTCTCTGTGTAAAATTTCCAGGCGTCATAGACTTTTCTCACCGTGTGGCTAGCTAGCCTGGGAGGCTGCCGTGCGGGCCCGTGTGCCACGCGGCACTGACGTGCGAGTGTGGGCGCTGCGCTGGCTCCACGGTCGCTGACCGGTGGGGCCAGGCTGTCAGCGTGCGCTGCAAAAATGGGGCGTTTTCCACTGCGCCCGGGGGATTCGAACTCGCGTGCGCGGGCGAGCGGGGCGTTACGCGCTGTTAGCCAGTAGGTTAGTGTAGCGATTAGTGATAGGGTTAGGTTCGGGTTGCTTTTAATCAGTGGCAGCGGGATATACTGCTCTCTGACGAAACTGAAGACTGGATCGGGGTTCGCTGCCAACTGAAGAAAAGAACCAAGTCAGAGCAGCGCGCGGCGGCAGAGGACAGCGGGCGCCGGCGACGACCCCAGGAGGGCGGCGCAGCGCGGGCTCGAGTGCGGGATGAGTGCGGTACATGCGGGGGCTCCATTTTTGGGCTCGGTTGAACAGGGGAGGCACGGGCTGCACGTGTTCGTCCTCGACACGCTCGGGTCCGTGCGTGCTCGCCGGCGAAGCGAAAATTCCCGGCGACCCGTGACGAATTCGAAGGGGGAAAAGGCTAGGGCGGCGGCGGCTCACCGAGGAAATCACGGTGGCGAGGTGGAAGAGCTCGGGGAGGTCGGGGCTGAGCGGACGATGCGGGGGGAAGGGGCCGAGCCGCGGCGGTCGTCGAAGGAAGAAGAAGAAGCAGTGGTGCCTCCCGTCCGTCCTGCTCGCGTCGAGGGTGAAGAGGAGGTCGGGGAGGCGCTGCTGGCGTGCGGGGGAAGGAGATGGCGGCCGGAGTCAGACGTAGGCGAGCTCGGGCCCGACGGCCATGGCGACGGCGTTGCGGGGAGCAGAGCGTGCGGCGGCGGGGGAGGAGAAAGTTTGGGGGCTAGGGTTAGGGTTCTCCTGGCTGCGCGGCTTATAGGAGGAGAGGGGGCCGGGCAAGGGGCGTGGGGGCGAGCTGCAGAGACTCCACGCCATGGCATCTCTGCTCCTCCACGCTGGAAAGGTGTACGGAGGGAAGAGGAAGAAAGAGTTGGGTCGGGCTGGGGTTTGCTGGGCCGAGCTGGCCCAGCTCGGCCAGGAGAGCCTCTCCCCACTAATTTTTTTTTTGTTCTGGTTTTGTTTTTTCCTTTTTTAAAACTTTCCTGTTTTTGTATTTTTAAAACAAAACAGAAAGGAACCTCATAAAAACTTTTGAGCAATTTTTGCTAGTTTCAAATTAGACATATTAATATCTAGTTTGGTTAATTATAAATAATTTGAAACTTCAAAAGAATTTACTTGAAAGCATTTGAATTCAAAATAAGAATTTAAATTTGGAAAACATTTGGGAGACATATTTAATTAAATGCAACCAATTATGGAATGACGACATGATTCAACAATTTTATTGCACACCAAAAGGAAAGTTACAGTAGGGCTGTTACACCCACTGCTGAGGCCCACGAGCAGTGGCTCCAACGCCTCAACCACCTCGTCGGCATCGCCACGACGCGCCCCGCTCCGTCGCAGTCCAACGCGCACCCCTCTCTCGCGGGCACGGTCGCAACAAATGCGCCTCCGCCACCTCCGAGGCCTGCTTCGCACGCGACCTCGCCGCGCGATTGCATGATCGTGCACCGCACCGCGCCCGACGCCCGTGTGGGGATGGAGCTCCAGCGAGACCGCCAGAACAGGCTCGTGGAGGAGCTCGGCCAGGCGGGGCAGCAGAACCGCGGCGCGCTTCAGCACGGGGTCGCTACATACACCTCGGGCTGCATGGCGTTCACACGCTCCCTGCGCCGTGTGGTCTGGCCGCAGAAATTCAGGCCGGCGCTTCCCAAGGGCTACGACGGCTCCAGCAACCTCGTCGAGTTCCTGCAGCTCTACACCACCTCCATCCAAGCTGCGGGAGGAGACGATAAGGTCATGGCCAACTGGTTCTCCCACGCGCTGCGTGACTCTGCGCTGTCGTGGCTCCTGAACCTTCCGGAGGACTCTGTGAACTCTTGGGAGGAGCTCTGCAAGTAGTTTGTCTCCAACTTCAATGGGGCATATGAGTGCGCCCTCACGCACAACGATCTGCGCGCTATGGTGCAGAGGAAGGACGAAACGCTCCGCAAGTACATCCAGCGCTTCAGCCAAGTGCGCAACAAGATCCCGAACATCCCCGACACTCAAGTCATCGCCGCCTTCCGCGAAGGTGTCACCAACAGCAAGATGCTTGAGAAACTGGGCATCCACGACAAGCTCACCTCTGTGGCCAAGCTGTTCGACATGGCGGACAAGTGCGCCAAGGCTGAAGAGGGACTCCTCTTCGTGAAAATGTCCTTGAGAGGGGACGATCACGTGGAGGGGTCCAAGAGCCAGAAGAAGAAGGAGGAGCCCAAGCACAAGGCCACGCCGTTCTCGCGGCAGAACCTGACACAAAGAGCACCCACAGGGACTCCCCCGAGACCGGAGAAAGGAAAGATGATCATCGCCCTTTCTGCATCTACCACAACAGGCGCGGCCACTATACGGAGTCCTGCTACGACCTCAAAAAGTTGAGCAAGGAGCGCGAGCAAGCAGAAGACGGTGGCGGCCGCGGTCGAGGCCGTGGCTACCGCGGAGGCGGACGCAAGGGCGGCTACCATAAACCATCTGGAAATCGAGCCAACGCCGCAGAAAAGAACGGCAACCTCCCTGACGAGGAAGATGGCGGCTACCAAGCCTCGAGGGGCGCCATTGCCTCCATCCTAGGAGGGGCGCACGCGCCGAAGTCGAACAACCAGTTCAAGCAGTTCGCCCGCGAGCTCAACGTCGCCCTCCCAAGCACGGAAACCTCCAGGCCCCTCAAGTGGTCGCAGTACACCATCGCCTTCGACGCTCAGGACCACCCCAAGTCCACCAAGACTGTTGGAACCCTCCTGCTGGTCTGCACCCCCACCATCGACAATGTGGCTGTCTCCAAGACGCTCATCGACGGCGGAGCAGGTCTGGACGTCATCTCCATAGATACGTTCGAAGCGCTTCAAGTACCCTACGAGAGGCTTATGCCCTCGAGGCCCTTCACGGGGGTCACCAGCGGCTCAATCGAGCCTCTAGGCCAGGTCAGGCTTGCCGTCACCTTCGGGAGCGAGGAAACTTACCGCACCGAGCACATCGACTTCGATGTAGCGCACATCGGCCTGCCATACAACGCCATCCTCGGCTACCCTGCGCTCGTGAAGTTCATGGCTGTCACGCACCATGCGTACAACATGGTCAAGATCCCCGTCAGAGCCGGCACGATCACCATACGTGGGCATGTCCTGGATGCTACGCGTGCTGTGGAGACGGCCTACAAGACCGCCGCCATGGCCTTCCCCGCGGACGAGGACCAAAAGCCTCTCGTGAGGCCCAAGAAGAAGAAGCAGTTGTTCTCCCAGGAGGCAGCTGCTACAAAGAAGATTTCTCTGAGCCCAGGAAGCTCGGGGGCTGAAGGCCCGGGGGCTTGCATCACCATTGGCGCCGCGCTGCCGCCCAAATAGGAAAGCACGCTCGTCGCCTTCCTCCAGGCAAACTCTGACATGTTCGCGTGGACGCCGTCAGATATGTCTGGGGTACCGAGGGAGGTGATCGAGCACCACTTGGCCGTGTGCCCAAACGCGCGCCCGGTCAAGCAAAAAGCAAGAAAACAAGCCCCGGAGAAGCAAGCATTCATCGTCGAAGAGGTCGAGAAGCTCAAAGCAGCAAAAGTCATCCGCGAAGTCGCGCACCCTACTTGGCTCTCCAACGGCGTGGTAGTCCCAAAACCCGCCGGCGGAGGCCGCCTCTGCATTGACTACACCGACGTGAACAAGGCCTGCCCCAAAGACCATTACCCCATGCCCAGAATTGACCAGATCGTGGACTCCACGGCAGGCTGCGAGCTCCTCTGTTTCCTCGATGCCTTCTCTGGTTATCACCAGATTAAGATGGCTAAAGAGGACGAGGAGAAGACGGCTTTTCTCACCCCATGTGGTGTGTATTGCTACGTCTGCATGACTTTCGGCCTAAAAAATGCCGGAGCCACTTTCCAGAGGTTAATGAAGATAGCCCTGGGCGGGCAAATGGGGCGAATCGCGGAAGCGTCTGTCGATGACATCGTCGTGAAGTCACGAGAAGGAAATACTCTGCTCGGAGACCTGGAAGAAACCTTCGCCAGCCTGCGCAAGGTGAACATCAAGCTCAACCCCGCCAAGTGCGTCTTTGGAGTACCTTCAGGCAAATTGCTGGGTTTCCTCGTGTCCCATCGGGGCATAGAGGCGAACCCAGACGAAATCAAGGCCATAGAATGCATGCAACCTCCACGCAGGCTCAAGGACATGCAACGCCTGGCAGGCTGCATGGCCAGCTTGGGACGATTCATCTCCAAGTTCGGCGAAATAGCCCTGCCGTTTTTCAAGATCATGAAGAGAACAGGCACTTTCAAGTGGACCCCTGAAGCTGAAAAAGCATTTGAGGACTTGAAGAAGTACTTCGCCAGCCCACCTGTAATGGTCGCCCTAAGACCTGGCGAGCACCTGAAGCTGTACTTGTCGGCCACCCCAAAAACAGCCAGTGATGTCCTTGTGGTGGAAAGAGAGGAGCCCGTACTTCACAAGAAGAGTGCAAACACTCCAAAGAAAAAGCCTCCTGATAAAGAGCTCGAAGAAGGAGCGGTCATCACAAGGACCACGCCAGGCCCAAAGCCTCAAGAGGAGACCGCCCCGAGTCAACTGCTGAAAGAGGCTAACGCACTCGAGGCCCAGGAGAAGCGCTGCGAGGCCACGTCCCCCGAGGCCAAGTCCCTCGAGGCCAAGTCCCTTGAGGCCACGTCCCTCGAGGCCAAGTCCCTCGAGGCCACGACCCTCGAGGCCAAGTCCCTCGAGGCCACATCCCTCGAGGCCTAGGACAAGCCCCTTGAAGCAAACCTCATCGAGGGTCAAGCTGGGCCGCCTCAGGCGAAAGACGCCAAGGAAACAGGAACTACCCTCGTCGAGCACCGAGTCTACTTCGTCAGCACAGTACTGCGTGATGCTCGCGAGCGGTACCCGATGCAGCAGAAGCTTCTCCTCGCCCTCCTCATCGCCTCAAGAAAGTTGCGGCACTACTTCCAGGGGCACCCCATCATGGTGGTAACCTCTTTCCCCCTGGAGCAAATTCTGCGCAACCCAAATGCAACAGATCGTGTCGCAGGATGGAACATCGAGCTACAGCCATTCAATTTGCGCTTTGATACCACAAGGGTAATCAAAGGAAGAGCGCTGACAGACTTCGTCGCCGAATGGACTGATCCAACCCCTGAAGAGCCCTGGGAAGAAGAGCACGAGTCTTCTGGAGCAGCAATGCCCAGCTACTGGACCAGGAAGTTCGATGGAGCTTTCGCTTGTCGCCACGGTGGGGTAGGCGTAGTGCTGACCTTGCCAAAAGGCGACAAGTTGTATTATGCAGTCCAGCTGTGCTTCGGAATCGACAAGATATCCAACAACATCGCCGAGTATGAAGGGTTGCTTGCTGGCCTACGCGCAGCAATCGCCCTAGGCATCAAGCACATTCTCATCAAGGGCGACTCCCAGCTGCTCGTCAACTTCTCCAACAAAAGCTACAAGGCCAAGGACGACCACATGGCCGCATACCTTGAAGACGTCCGTAGGCTGGAGAAGAACTTCAGGGGAATGGAGCTCATGCACATCCCAAGAAAAGAAAACCAAGAGGCTGATGACATCGCCAAGCGCGCATCAAAGAGGCAAGCCCAGCTGCCAGGTGTCTTTGAGGAAAGGCTCGTCAAGGCATCCATAAAGCAGCCCCTCGAGGCCTCGCCCGCAAGCACAGACGAAGCGCTCCCACCACCACCTGCAAGCGGAGCCCCAGGCTGCGGGCCCCCAACAGGGGAGCGTCTGTTGCTCACAACGGTGCACCAAGAGGCAGGATGGATCGACGAGATCAAAGACTACCTACACAAAGGGATCCTTCCCGAGGAAGATGTTGAAGCGGAGCAAATTGCCCGCCAAGCAAAATCATACCAAATCCTCGAAGGAAATCTCTACCGCAAGCGCCCAAACGGCATCGCGGTCAAGTGCGTCCCTCCTGAAGAAGGAAAACTGCTGATTAAGGACATCCACAGCGGGGAATGCGGCCACCATTCGTGCGCCCGCACCCTCGCAGGGAAAGTCTTCAGGAGCGGCTTCTACTGGCCTCAAGCGCTTCAAGATGCAACGGAAATCATCCAAGCTTGTGAAGCCTGCCAATTCCACGCCAAGCAAATCCACCAACCAGCACTGGGCCTGCAAACCATTCCGCTCTCGTGGCCGTTTGCGGTCTGGGGGCTGGACATCCTGGGGCATTTCCCAACGGCGCAAGGTGGATATCGCTACCTCTTCGTGGCCATCGACAAGTTCACAAAATGGCCTGAAGTGGAGGCGACGCGTACAATCACAGCAGGCGCGGCGGTGAAATTCATCAGAGGCCTGGTTTGCCGCTTCGGAGTGCCTAACCGCATCATCACCAATAATGGCTCGTAATTCACAAGCGGCATCTTCAGAGCCTACTGCCAGAAAATGGGCATCAAGCTCTGCTTCGCCTCAGTCGCCCATCCGCAAAGCAATGGGCAGGCCGAGCGCGCAAACGCAGAGGTCCTCAAAGGCTTGAAGACCAGGACCTTCGATGTCCTCAAGGGCCACGGCAAGGGCTGGATCAATGAGTTACCCTCGGTGCTCTGGTCCATCCGTACCACGCCACCCAAGCCCACCGCGGAAACGCCGTTCGCACTTGTCTATTGAGCCGAAGCAGTCCTCCCCGCAGAGATAAAGCATGGATCCCCACGGGTCCTGGCCTTTAATGAGGACCAGCAAGAGGACCTTCACAACGATGACCTGCTTCTCCTTGAAGGGCTAAGACACCGCGCCGCTCGACGGGCGGCCAAGTACCAGCAGTCCCTGAGGCGCTACCACAGCCGCAATGTGCGCTCGCGCACCCTGGAGGCAGGTGATCTCGTCCTGAGACGAATCCTCTCCAGGGAAGGCCTCCACAAGCTGTCCTTGATGTGGGAAGGTCCCTACAGGGTCACACACATCGCTAGGCCAGGTGCGGCTCGCCTTAAGACGGAAGACGGCGTCCCCGTCAAGAATCCATGGAACATCATGCATCTACGCAAGTTCTGCCCGTGATCATTGTCACGACGAGACGTCAAGCGGACGAGGCAGCCTACGGCTCAACCTCTAAGCATTTTTCGTCTCTAGAGGTTAAAATGCCGAAAGGCTTAAACCTCCAAAAACATAGCTTTGTGTCCTAAAGGAGCAAATGCCAAAGTGGTCATTTCCACACCCGTGATCATTGTCACGTCGAGAAAACAAAGCGGAAGAGGCAGCTTACGGCTCAACCTCCAAGCAATGTCGACTCTAGAGATTAAAACGCCAAAAGGCTTAAACCTCAAACAAATGCTTTGTCTCCTAAGGGAACAAACGCAATCGTGGTCATTGCCACACACGTGATCATTGTCACGTCGAGACTCCTAGCGGACGAGGCAGCTTACGGCTCAACCTCCAAGCATTCTTGTCTCCGGAGGTTAAAACGCCAACGGCTTAAACCTCCAAAGCCCCAAAGGCTTTGCTCGAGGGAAAAACCCTCCAAGCTCTCAATTAAAACGAGCAACCTCAGGACGCTGAGAGTCTCAGCCACCAATAGGTGGTCCCCATGCCTCGACATGGTCAGAGCATTAACTTGGCAACACCAAGCATAATGACTCAAACTCGTTCCTAAGTGAACTTAGCGATTCGGCGCCGCTTAAAAAACGTTTTTGGGGGGGTTTTTAGTCACGCGTTACTATTGTTGAAGTGTGCGCTTATATCTCTCCACATGCGTACCTCACGAGCGGGGGCTGAGTACGGTGCCAGTGCCTCAAATGACACACCAGCAGCACTGCAAAACCCAAGAGTCCGAGCTCTGGCTGGAGGGCAATTCCCCTCAAACGAGCCATCTCAACAGAGGACCTTGGTACTTACTCTCCTCGCAAGGAACGCCTGAGGGGACCTATAAGCGCGCACGATCCCTTGATCCGTGTTTTAGCGTTTGGGTTCGCCCTCTAATACCTGCAGGGAAGATTTCCCCCCGCAAGCCTGCAGGGACATCCGTGAGTGACCCCTCAAGCGGGCAACCTCGCCAGGCAAAATGCCTCCCTAGGAGCGACCCCTCAAGCGGGCAACCTCGCCAGGCAAAAAGCCTCCGCAGGAGCGACCCCTCAAGCGGGCGACCTCGCCAGGCGAACAACCTTCATAGAGCGAAAACCTCGAAGCTAAGTCCCGCACTTCAAGAGCATCTCTCTCTCCCTATCGCGCGTTTCTGCCCCTCGAGCGACTTCGCTTTCCCTTACGCTTCATGGACTACTCGCACGTCTAAGGGGGGCACTTGAACATCGCGACTCAAGGCTCTTACCTCTCCTAGGCCTAACCTCCTCCCGGCCCTGCGGAGTCTTTGCTCCCGCTGCCGGAGGTGGCGGAGTCATGGCACGAAGAGATGGGACCTAACAACGCAGAGAACAAATACACATGAAGTTGAGTCCAAAGAGACCTCAAGGGGGGCAGACGAGCTCGAATTAAAGCAGCAGTTAAAGTATATTACAAGCCAAAAGTCTTGAGATGTCTAAAAAGCACACAGCTGGTGCAGATACAAACACTCGCAGGCGCAGTAAAGGATGGTTCAATGAGAAGCAGCACCGTCTTGGACCTCTTCCACGGCGGCCTCGTCAGCCTCGACAGAGCAGGCCTCCTCCTCGCTGTCCTCCGGTGCAGCCTCAGCTCACCTGAAACGGTTGCCGAAGGCGTCCACCTGTTCGCGGAGGGAGCTCGAGACCCACAGTGCGTCCTCGCCTTAGGCGGCCTCGGTCACAGAACCTAGGTCGAAGCCCGACGTGAGAAGCTTGAGGTTGGTGAAGATGCGGTCCACCACCACCCCCAAGAGCTGCCGACTCTCGTCCTCGATCATCTCCCGAAGCTCGGCGACGGGACCCTCGAGCGCGGCGAAGAGCTGCTCGAAGTAGACCAAGTACATGGCGGCGTCACCGCGGCCCCGGATGTCGGTGTGCGGCGCCTCTGCTCCAAGCTGCGAAGCCAGCTCGTTGCCACGAGCGACCAGCGCCTCGAACATGCGCTCGCGCTGCTTCGTAAGTGCCCGAGCCGCGCTGGCGGAGTCCGAGGCCTCCGTCGCCCGCTGCATCGCCGGGGCCACTTGCTCCTCTACATCCTTGGCCAGGGAGTTGAGGTTGTGGACAGCCTCGGTGTGAGCCTCCTCCGCTCGGCGGCGACCATCCTTGGCGCGAGTGAGGCGGGCCTCCAGCTTGGAATTGGCCTCCTCAAGCTCGGCGATCTTTCGAGCGTCTGCGGCATGCTTGGCCTTGAAACGGTCCTCTTGCGCCTGGGCCATGTCGCGATACTTTTTGGGAAGTGGACCTGCAGAACTGCTTCTCGCGCTCCGCGAGGGCGTCGTCGGCCTCCTTTTTCTTCTCAGCGAAGCGCCGCTCGAAGTGCTCGTAAGCCACCTTCTGGGACGCGACGTTGTCCTCGTACTTCTGGGTCGCATGGGCCAACTCGTTCTCTCGCTCCTCGAGGGCCTCGCGCTGAGCAGCCAGATCCTTCTCCGTCTGGAGGCGCTGCTGCAGCTCCTCCTCCTTGAGGACCAGCTGTCGCTCGAGTTTGGCAAAGGCCTTGCGGTCCTCCTCCAGAGCAGCCGTTGCGGTCTGGTGGGTGGAGAGCAGCTGGGCCTCCAGCTGGCCCAGCTCGCGGCGCTTCTGCGCCAACGAGCCCTCCATCGTCTCGCGCTCCGCCCCGACCTCGCGCAAGAGCTTCGCCGCAGCGTCGCGTTCTGCCTGAAGGGGGAGGAGCAGCTCCGCAGCGTCGCGGGCGGCCGCTTCACGGGTCTCCTTGGCGAAGTTGACGGCTTCCTCGCGGGCGGCCTGCAGCGCCAAGTCCTCCAGCCGGCGCGCCTCGACCGCTGCGTGGAAAGACTCCCACGATTTCACCAGCTCCTTCTGCCGCTGAGCGAGCCATATGTCCCCAAGGGCGAGGTGCGCCTCCAAGCGCTCCAGGGACTCCCTCACGAGGCCAAAGGCGGCCTCACGACGCCCCGCACTCCAGTCCCAGCCGCGGAGCACCAGGGCTCGGCTCGCAGAAGTGCCAGCCTCGGCGTCAAGTGCCGCATGACCGGCCGCGGGAAGGTCAAGGGGGATGGCTTGAGCCCCGCCGGAGCCCAAGCCTGCGCCCCCTTCAGGCCCTGCAGCCGAGAGGCGCTCCTCGCCTTCAGCCTTGCGCGGAGAAGAGGAGGAGCCGTCCCCGGCAGACGCGCCCGCTCCCGCCGGCGCCTCGAAGGCCTCCGTCACGGGCTGCGCAGCCGCGTTGGGCGCGACGCTGCGGGCACAACCGGAGGAGTCGACACGCGCGGCGGCGTCGGCTCGCATGGCGGAGTGACCTCGCGCGGAGGCGCCGCCGCCCGTGGCGGAGTGACCTCGCGCGGAGGCGTAGCCACGCGAGGCGGAGTGGCGGCACGAGGTGGCACAGAACTCCTCGCCTCCGAGCCCTCCACCAACAGAGACTCGTGCGGGGCTGCGGGAGCGTCCGAGCCTACGACGCTCTCCTGCTCAGGTGGACCAGCCGCCCTCGTGAGGGGCGCTGTCGCTTCTACTTGAGGCGCCTCTCCAAGGGGGACGGTTGGGGCCGTCCCCTCAGGCCTCACGGCCTCGTCAGCCACGGCCCCGGCCGTGGCGGTCTTCACCTCGGACGCCTTGCAGAGCCGGTGGCGCTTGGCAGGCGCAGGTCCGCTGTCAAGAGCGCAAGGAAAACTTCAGCAAAAGAGGAGGAGGAATTAGAAACCAAAAGGGAAAACAACCCTACAACGCATAAACTCACGCTGGAGGGGGAGCGCCAGCATTGACCCACGCGAGGCCTGACGAGCGCCAGGAAGGAAAAGGCTTGGCAGCAGGCCTCGCAGGGGGCGCCTCCGCTTTCCTCTTGGAAGGGATGTCAGAGGGCCTCGCCCCTGCGTGATCCACGACGGCCTTGGTGCGTAGGTGGCGCCTCCCCGGAGATTCCTCCGCACCTGAGGCCTCCCCTTCCTCAGCTTCCTCCTCCACGGGGCGCGAGGGCACCACCACGAAGGCATCTTCGTCGCCTGACGAGATATTGCGAGCCTCGTCAGCAAAAGGCCCAGCCCTAGAAGAGGAGACCTCCCCGGCTGCGGCTTCCTCCTTCCTAGGCCAGCTCCGGAGGCCGAGGGAGAACCGACCCCCTCTGCTTCCGGCAGGGCCGGCAGCGGCACGTCAGAGTCCGTCGGGCCTGTCGGGGAGAACGAAGGCATCTCCTCCAGGCGGGCCATGCGCTCCGTCAGGTTGTACTGGTGAAGAGGCCGGAGCGCCACGTGGACCTCGTTCGCAGGGAGCACGGAGGGGTTGACGAAGAGCGCGGAGAGGATGTTGTCGACGAAGTCCTTGTCGTTGTCCTCAGCGTGGAGCCGCATCTTGTCGTTCGGCCCCGAGTACATCCACATGGGGACCGATTGAGCTTGGAGGGGCGCGATGCGGCGGGTCACAAAATCCACCACGACCATCTGCCCTGTGAGGCCCTCTTCGCGAAGGAAGCTCAGGCGCCCCATCAAGCTCGTGTTCTTGGCGCCGTTAAAGATAGCCTTGCCCCAGTGGGAATTCTTCACCGGAGGCTCGTCCGGGACCTCGAGGAAGGCGCAGGGACGCTCCACCTCGACGAAGAACCACTTCTGGCGGAAGTCGTCCACCTTCTTCGTCACGGACGTGATGGCCCTGCCCTCGTGCCAGGACATGGGGATGTAGACGCCCCCCATGCGGTCGACGATGCGGAACGAGACGCACCCGGAGTGCTCGTTCTTCGCCGTGTTCCAGAGTGCATAGAAGCACCGGAACAGCCCCACTGTGGGGTTCAGGCCCGCCTCGCAGAGGTAGGCGAAGACGGCGAGAATGAGGATGGAGTTGGGGTGCAGGTGCAACAGCTGCACCTGATAGAACGCCAACACCGCCTCCAGGAACGGAGAGAAGGGCGGCACCAGTCCCGCGGCCAGGCAGTACTGGAAGACCGGGAAAAATCCCCGCGGGCCCTTTCAGTGCGCCGCGGGCTTCAGGGCGGTGGCGCCGTGCTCATTCGTCCCGTCCGCCACCAAGTAGCGGACCTTGGAGAGCGCTTTCTCGTTGACGCGCACGCCGAGCAGCGCCGCGCCCATCACGGGCTCCGCGGCCTCTGCATGGGAAGAAGACCCCGCGGCGGCCTTGCCCTTGCTCTTTAGAGGACTCATCGTCACGGGCGCGAAGGTTGGAAAGAGTTGGAGAACAGGAACTCGCAGGAGAGCGCGGAGGCGGAGAGCTCTGTGGAGCGGAACTTTCTGCGAGGAGTTGGAAACGGTAACGGCTCCCTGCCGCAGCGCTCGGGCTTTATGTCCCCTCCAAGAGCGGTTACCGGGACGTGGTGGGACCCCCCACGACTCACGCCCCGGATCGTGCAAAGCCGTTAGCCGTCCGAGTGCCGCGTGGCTCGGGCCGGCTGGGCACTAAGGGCCCACGACGCTTCGCCTAAGCCCATGGGCTCAGTCATGCCCATCATGGGCCCGGGGGCTACTGTCGGCCCAGTGGGAACTGGGGTATCAAGAGCCCATTCCCCTCCGGCCTCGCTCGCGGGCCAGACGGACAAAACGGCTAAGGCCTAGGCAAATCCGCCTGACAGGACCCCCGAGAGGCAACTCCCCTCGAGGGCGTGAAGAGGGAGAGAGGGCCTCAAGGGACCCTTCGCCTCAGGGGATCCTCCCCGTCAGGGAACCAACCCGCCTGAGGCAAGTCCGGCAGGAATCTCCCCTCAGGCCTGAAGGGAAACGTCGTCGCCAAGGAACCCCGACAGAGCGCACGTGATCTCTGCCACGCTCGTGCAGAGGCGCTCACACCCCCGTCGCTGTCCCTGGCGAAAAAGCGGTCAACAAAGCTACTCCGCCTGCGGCACAGCTGTAAGGACCTTCTACTCTGACGGTAAAGCAGGTGGACGGCGCAACCTTCCAACGGAGATCGTCATCGTGGGCTCCACCTCAGAGACTGCCCGCTCTGCGGGCGGTACAAGCGCGGTCGGCCGCCTGTCGGCCACGGCGCCACCTTTATCAACAATGGACCGAGTCCATGGACGAACGGAGCGCGGTGGACTCGTGCTCCACCCCGCCACTGGCAAGTGGGAGCCACCTTGAAGGCGAAGCCGAAGAAGAAGACCAGAGGCGCCTATAAAAGAGAGGGGACACCCATCGTAGCAAGGGTCGGATCCTTGCGTGCAAAACACCCCTGTAAACCCTAGCAGCTCTAGTTAGATTAGCCTCTGACTGGAGGAGGAAGAAGATCATCGCTTCCCTCCCCGGGCAAGAACTGCCTCAAGGGGGCTTCCGGCAAGCTCAATTACATTGTAACCTTCCGCATATAATACAGACAGGCAGGAGTAGCGGTCTTACCTCCTCACGAGGGCCGTGAACCTGGCTAAAGGACGGTGTTTTCCTTGGTCGGGTGTGCGTCCTCTTCGGGTCCGGCGAGCAACGTCGCGGAGCCACTTGAGGGTTTAGACCTCCGCGTTCAATCCCCTCTCGAACTACACTTCAGGAAGTGACTACCCCCGATTCCCGGGAGTCATAACCCGACAGAACTACCATCAGTCCTATGGAGCTTGCGGACCACGCCTAACAGATCCACCCAGTACACTCCATTCTTCATGGTGTACGGTGCAGAAGCAGTGCTACCCTGCGACATCAAGTTTGACGCACCACGGGTGGTCGCCTACGACGAGTCAGATGCAGAAGAGGCACTCGAAGACAACATGGACATATTGGACAAAGCACGCGACATCGCCCTGGCGCGATCAGCCGTATACCAGCAAGAACTACGCAACTACCACGGACGGAGGTTGCGACCAAGAGCTTTCGTCGCAGGTGACCTGGTCCTCCGCCTCAGACAGAAGAAAGTGCACAAGCTCGCCTCCCCATGGGAAGGTCCATACATTGTGACAGATGCAATTGGCAATGGAGCTTATCGCCTAAAGGACTCGAAGACAGGAGCAGCCTGCAGCAACCCATGGAACGTCGCACAACTCCGGCGGTTCTATACTTAGTCGACTCAACCATTGTACCAAGGATAGCATGTCAACGCGACAGGTTTCAGACGCACTCTTTCCCTTACCAGGATACCTAAGGGGACTGGAAGGGTTTTAATGAGGCGCCCTGTTCGCATCAATCAATAAAGTGATTTGAAGAAAATGTTGTTCACTTTACCTTCTCAGTCAAGGCAAACAAAAATCCTAGGGCGTCACTCGAATCACTCCGGGGCTGCGCCACACAGGTTGAAAGAAAAAGCCTAGGCCGCTACTCGAACCACTCGGGGGCTGCGCCGCACAGGCACAACTCAAAAAATCCTAGGCCTCTACCTGACCTACTCGGGAGTTGCGCCGCACAGGTCAAGTCTAAAATCCTAGGTCGCCACCCGACGCACTCGGGGGTTGCACCTCACAGGTCACACTTGAAAATCCCTAGGCCGCCACTCGAACTACTCGGGGGCTGCGCCATACAGGCTCCACCGAAAAATCCTAGGCCTCTACCTGACCTACTCGGGAGTTGCGCCGCACAGGTCAAGTCAAAAATCCTAGGTCGCCACCCGACGCACTCGGGGGATGCACCTCACAGGTCACACTTGAAAATCCCTAGGCCGCCACTCGAACTACTCGGGGGCTGCACCATACAGGCTCCACCGAAAAAATCCTAGGCCTCTACCTGACCTACTCGGGAGTTGCGCCGCACAGGTCAAGTGAAAAATCCTAGGTCGCCACCCGACGCACTCGAAGGCTGCACCTCACAGGTCACACTTGAAAATCCCTAGGCCGCCACTCGAACTACTCGGGGGTTGCGCCATACAGGCTCCACCGAAAAAATCCTAGGCCGCCACCCGAGCTGCTCGGGGGCTGCGCCATACAGGTCAAGTCCTAAATCCTAAGTCGCCACCCGATACATTTGGAGACTGTGATATACAGGTTCCACTTGAAAAATCCTAGTACGCCACTCGATTCACTCGGGGGCTGCGCCACGCAGGTTCGCAACGCAGACTTATGCTGTCACCCAAGGTACTCGGGGGCTGCGCCACACAAGTCAAAACCGAAGCAAATACTCGCACAGTACTGCAAATAATTTCACTCATTACTCGAGAACTCTTTTAACTTCATACATTAGGATTTACATTGGCATACTCGCCACCTATAGCTAACCATGTATAGAGGAAGAAGGCTATTCTTAATCTGCAGGCTCGTCCTTCGGCGCGTCGAGTGGACCTACAAGGCGCTCACTCAGCTTCTGCACCTGCTCGATCATCTGGCGCGCAGCCGCCAAGGTATCGGCGTAGCCGGCGTCGCCAGGCAGTCCACCCATCAACCTCTCCAGCGGAAGGTTCGGCCGGTGCAGCCGGACGTACGCCAGTGCCACATTTGCCCCGGCGACGAGCTGGGCATGGTCGATTTCTTCAGCGCATCACCCTCGTGAAACCTCTCCAGCAAGGCGGCTGTGACGCCCAAAAATCGGTACTATGTAGATTTAAGCGCTCCCGCCGAAATCCGCATAATAACGATTTTAGTTCGCCCACCAGACATAATGTGCACGTCGAAACATGCGCATTATGTGGGTGGAATTGTGATAACATTACAACAGTTTCGATACATCCACAAATACAACAGAAAATATAATTACAACAGCGACTCAAACGAGTCAAGATACAAATGATACAATACAAAGATTCAAATGACAGCGGAAGCAAAAAAAGTATCCGGCTACGGATAAGATGCAAATTGGACTAAGAGTCCTGAAGATAAGCAATGGCGCCATATCCCTGCCCAGCCAAGCCGGAGGGATTCCCAAGCTAACGTCGTCAGACTTCAAACCTGTTGACTGCACATAAAGCACATCCCAAAAGAGGGTCAGGGCACTCCCTGGCAAGCAAAACCCACTTGCCTACTTTCTACACCATCTCCCAAAATATAGGGGAGGTGGACTTAGCGGCAGCAGCACTAGCAACGTAAAGAGACACGCTACAACTTCTGTCTAATCAGAGAGGGATAAGAGAGCGCATAAGATAACCATCTACAACTAACACCAAACATAACCCATTCTCGGATTAACCCCCTCAACCAAGTATGAGGAAGCAATTCGGGAATACTCACCCGTTGAACAATTTTAGTTACCGGTTATTGTGAAAGTAATTCTATATTACTAGTCAGGTTAATTAACAATGATTAGGTGTAAGTTGTCTATGATCTTGTTAGCCAGCATCATCACCAAGTCGTCCATAACCGTGGACACGGCTCATCGATAAGATTATACCCTGCAGGGGTGCACTACTGGACCCGTACTCGTTCGATCAACCCCAAAAGCAAGCCAGAAGGTAGGGCATCTCAACACGGAAAATCTCTTCTCTACAACCCATCCAGGGAACCGCATGATTGTGTGCACGGCTAATCAGGTCCAGTGCCCGCGGGATACGACCTTCACAATACTCTAAGAACGTGCCACCCTATATGAGAATCGACTACTCCATCATCATGAGATCGTTAGGTAACCATATGCATGCATCAAATGGAAAGACCGAACTACTTGCGGCGCCCTGGATAAGAGGCGGATTAGATCGAAGTCGCGGGGGGCTCCATAGGGCCTCCCACAAGCGGTTAGTGCGCTCAAAATTGGATCCGAGGACAAGAACTGAGTTCCTAGGTCGACACTTAGCAGAACAAAGCACCTCGCAAGGCCTTCCGCCGGTGCCTTATCTTTTAATTATAATACCCCAATATAAGACAACATTTTATTAAGGTAGAATAACCTATCATGCTAAGCAGGTGAAATAAAATAAGACATACAGACGACTCGCACAAACAACTCTAAGCATGCGCTACGACTCGCAAGGCCAACAGATAAACATGCAACAGGTATTAGGATGTGGGGATAAAGCTGTATGGGCTGCAGGATAAACATGTGATGGGATCGCAGTTCAAGAATCGATAACTAGGATAGCAGAGATCAACGGCAGGAATGAAAGACAATGTATAGGTAAACAAGCAAACTTTGCTTGCCTGGAATCCCGCATGGAAGCAGATCTTGTCGTTGCTCACACATCTCAACGTCTTATCCGCGAAGAAGCGTAAAAGATGCATTTTACAACTACGGCAAAAGATTCAGCATGATCATACGAGAATGATGCATGGCATGGCAAGATGCAATACAATGCAGGTAATCCAAATTAAGCGGGAAAACAACCCCGACAATTAATATTTAGGTGCAAGTTATTTATTTACCAGCAATATTAAATGTTGGTTAACATGGCAACACATGGCATGGGTGATGTAATTAAATTAAATGGAATAGGGCAATTATTAAGTAAAGCCCAACAGAATGCAGAAGGTGATTGTTAGAGCTCTACATAAAAATCAGTACGGTTTTATTAAGAGCAGAACCATACAAGACTGTCTTGCTTGGGCTTTTGAATATATCCACCTTTGCCATAAGTCAAAAAAGGAAATCATTATCCTTAAGCTTGATTTTGAGAAAGCTTTTGACAAGGTGGAGTATAGTGCAATCCTTCTTATGTTGGAACATACGGGATTTGGGGAAAAATGGATTGGCTGGATAAAGTCCATCTTATTCTCTGCCTCTGCTAGTGTTCTCTTAAATGGTGTGCCGGGGAAAAAAATATTCTGCAAACGTGGTGTCAGGCAAGGTGACCCACTTTCACCCCTGCTCTTCGTATCTACTGCTGAGCTCTTACAGTTTGTTATTAATGAGGCCTGGAGAATAGGTGATCTGGATTTACCTCTAGATAGCTCTTTTGGTTTGGACTATCCAATTATACAATATGCAGATGATACATTGCTGATCATGCCAGCTTGTAATATTCAGTTAAGCAGACTCAAAGTTTTGCTGGATAAGTTCTCCTCCTCAACTGGATTAAGGGTGAATTACTCAAAGTCCTCTCTGGTGCCGATTAATATCTTGGCACAACAGAGTCTTGAACTTGCACAGACCATTGGATGTAAGGTTGAATCCCTACCTTTCACTTATCTTGGTTTACCACTAGGCACCACTAGGCCTAGGATGGAGGACATGCTTGGCATTATACAAAGAATTGACAGAAGACTAGTTGGGATTGCTGATACACTCTCATATGATGGTAGACTTATTGTTGTTAAATCCATTATATCGGCCATTCCCAATTTTGCAATGTGCACCTTAAAGCTCCCTCTGGCTTTTTTGGATTATGTGGAAGGAAATACAAGAGGTTTCTTCTGGAGAGGAAAGGATATCCACAAAAAAGGAAAATGTCTGGTTAAATGGGAGACAGTATGCAAACCTAAAAAGGCTGGAGGCCTTGGTGTTCTTAATCTGAGGACTCAGAATTGTGCCCTGTTATTAAAGCACCTTTTTAAGTTTATGAACAAAGCAGATATGCCATGGGTTCAGCTCATTTGGCAGGCTCATTATGCTGAGGGCAAGGTCCCTCAAAATTCAAATCCTTGCGGCTCATTTAGGTGGAAGGATTGCTTGACACTTCTATCTTCCTTTTTGGAGTTAGCTTCTGTAAAACCTAGTGATGGTAGTACTATTCGGCTGTGGTTTGATAATTGGTCAGATGATCTCCTGCGAAATAAGATGCCCCATCTTTGCTCATTTGCGAGGAGTCAGGAGATTACCTTAAAACAAGCTTGTGCTATGATCAGCGATGAGAATATCTTTGATATGTTTCATACTCCAATCTCTCCTATAGCAGCTCAACAATGTGTTGAACTTTAGTCTACTATTCTGAATAGAGATGACATATCTGTTCCTGATCAATGGTTACTCTCACCCTCTTTCAAACCTTATTCTAGCAAAAGGGTTTATGCTAGACTCTCAACTTCAGAATTGGCTCCTATACCCATGAGGTGGATATGGAAATCATGTGTTCTCCCCAAGCATAAAATTTTCTTTTGGTTGCTCTTACAAGATAGGTTGAACACAAGGGATTTGTTGGCAAGAAAGAATTTCATCATTGAATCTTATGATTGCATTCTCTGCTCTGATGGTGGTTTTGAGGATTACAGACACCTTTTCTTTGAATGTGATTTCAGTCGTAATTTCTGGTGGAAGCTTAATTTGGAGTGGAATGCTGATCTTGATCTGATGCTTATGTTCATGGAAGCCAAAAGAAGATATAATTTGATTTGCTTCAAGGAAACACTAATTGTTGGATGCTGGGCGATCTGGACGCACAGAAATAGAAGTATTTTTGATAATCAGGAGATCGACCTGGATGTTTGCTTCCAGGATTTTATTTGTTGTTTTAAGCTTGTGATGCACAAAGCTAAACCATCTCTTAGGGAGGGTATGACCCAATGGGTTGATACCTTATGAACACCTACTTCTGTATTATTTTATTTGTTGTGAATGAGAAAATAGAAACTGAGGCAGTAGGGATTTACCCTACTGTTTTGCGCTTCAAAAAAAAAAGTAAAGCCCAACACATTCCATATTTAATTATATAGGTGCAACAAATAAATTACACTAAGCAATTAAAATAAAAGATGCAAAATGGCATACAAATGGCATATTAATATTCATTGCATTTTTCTGATATAAAAACATATAAAGATTATTTAATTTGGAGTTATAGAATTAAAGTTATTAACATATTAAAGTTAGGGGGTTTTCTGCAAAAGGCCAGGGGCTTGTCTGTGATGAAACATGTTCTGTTAGGGTTCTCTTGCAAAACAGAAAGAACAGGGGGGCTCGGTGTAAGAAGTCCAGTCCCTCTGGACTTTTCTCACCGGAGAAGAAAATGCCCGTGAGGCTGTCCAGTGGGTCCGAACGCCACGGTGGCGCGGGTGCGTGTGGTGCGGGCTCCCGCGGTCACTGGCCCGTGGGGCCCGCGTGTCAGTGAGAGACAAAGAAAAAAGGGCGCGTTTAAACAACTCTCGCCGGAGGAGGGTTCGAACCCGGGACTCCATACGTGATCAGGATAGGTGGTGCTAGCCACTAGGACAAGTGAGTGTTGGTGATACAGAGAGGGATCAGTTTGTTATGAACCAACGGCGCGACGTTAACTGAATTTTGACATACACAAAACTTCAGGCTTTTAGCCTGACGAACAAAAAAAAAGCGGAAAAAATGGCCGATGGGATTTGATCTCTGGATCTCTCGGAAGGAGACTTAGCGCACAACCACTGGGTTACGGCTCGGTAGTTGATCTAAGAGGACACATATTATAGATGAATCGTCTAAGACGAGTTAACTGAATTATGAATCGGAGGTTTCTGTTTTCCTCTACAGAACCACGGCGACGACCACGACGGACCGAGAAGCGGCCGGCGATTCCGCGGGATGGCGGCATTCAGAGCAAGGGGAGGAGGGGAAAGGTTCCCAGAGGCGAGCCTCACCTTGGGGAGGTCGGGGGCGTAGAGGGCGGCTCGGGAGAGGTCGGATATGGCGCGGGGAAGGAGAGGACGACCAACTCGGCGGCCGGAGAAAGTTGAGGTCGGCGTGGACAACTCCGGCGTCCCCGGCACGAGATCTTCAGCAGGGATGGAGAGGACGGCGAGGAGATTCCATTCCCGTGCTCGGGAGGGGCCGACGGAGACCATGGCGTCGGGTTGGGCGAGCTTACCAAGCTCCGGTCATGGAGGCTTTTGTTGGGGAAAACAGAGAAGATGGAGGGGGAAGTGGGCGGCGTCGGCGGCGGCGGCTGAGAGGGGAGGCTAGAGGGCTAGGGTTAGGGTTTGGGAGGAGGGGCCGGCTAAGAAGGGGAGGAGGGGAGCACGTGGTGGGGATCACCATTGCCTCCTCTCTGCCTCGCTGTAAAGCGAGCTGCTCGCCTCTGTCCGTACAGGAAGAAGACAGGGGAGATGGGCTTTAAAGATGGGCCAGAGTAAGTGGTTTTGGCCCAGGTAATGTTTTTTCTCTCTGGTTTTTATTTCTTTTATTTAATTCTTTTCTGTTTTTGTATTTAAAACAAAAATATAAAAGAGTTTGAATAAAGAAACTTTATAAAATAGTTTTAGTTTCAAATAGGAAATTTAATAAACTAGTTTTTATAATATTTGCAAAAGATTTAAAATACACATTTTAATTAACTTGAAAAGCATTTGAATTTAATTGTGGGAAAAGAATTTAAATGGAGTTGAATTTAAATGCAACAATTTAAATTCAAGGTTGACAAATAAAAATGATGCATGATGATGTCATGTTGATGCAAAAAGAAAAACAAACAAAAAATCTAATTGGGGATAAAACCCGGGGCGTTACAGCGGCCAGCCTGTGCGGCTGCCCATTGTTCGGGAAGTACACACGATGGATGTGCGAGAGGGTCTTCCGGCAATTCTCCAGAAGAAAAGTCGCGCGCCAAGTCCGATCAAGCATAAGAGCGAGAGTACGCCCTCTCGACTTATTCACCCAGAATTGGCGAGCTTCATAGGAGTCGCCAGATGCCTCCCGGGTAACACGCTCCTCAACGCGATCCCGCTCAGCCTGCCAATCCGGGTTCACATCTGCATACACAAACTAGAAGTCAGAACCAGCAAGTTTTAACAAAGAAAGCAGCCACAAAAGGATACCAAACTTGAAGATGTCGATTGATCAGATCGATCTCCCCGGGCAAAAAATCCTCACGCTGGGAGAACTAGGATGCGACCTGGAGCGATGCAACAGCAGCTCGATATTCTTCAGAGTCGCCTCAAGCTCAACAACCTTATTCTTCAAGTACGTGATTATCCGCTGGTCGTTCGTGCTTCGTGGAGGAGCTGGCGTCGCTCGACGACGGCGAGCACCTGAAGAAGATCCCTCGCCACTCGGCCCAGCCGCAGAAGCAGAAGAAGTTCCGCCGTGCACGTTAGTCTACCATGAGTTCGCAGAGTCAATACAGATATGCGATTGCTCAGCACAAACAAATATAGTGGGAAGAGATACTCAATTTCAGCACAAAAATACTGTTCAAGGCCAGAAGACCAGACAAAATATCTGTCATTACAAGCAAAAGTTATAAGTACAGGCCACCACGACTTCCGAATCCCTACACCACAACTACTCCAAGGCGGCAGACTCCGACCGGGAGCGGGTCTTCCGGGCAGCAGCCGCCTCAGTCGCCTTGGCGAGCGCCCTCTCAAAGGTAGCCACAAACTTCACAGCTAGTTGTGTAGCCTGCACCTTCACTCCGCCCAGGGACGCGGTCCGGCCATCAGGCCTCCGAGGGAAGCCGCTGATGACCTTTTCGAAATCAACCGGAATCTGGTGACCTAAAAGGAGCTGGAAGGTGAGCTCGGAGCCGCGTACCGTCTGGGTCCGAGTGAAGTCGGCGAGTTTGGTCGCGCCATCTTCAAACGGAGCGGCGAGGGCGTCCATGGCAGTCGGTGGCGGGTCGCTCGGGAAGATGCTCCGGTGCACCGTCGTAAGCGCCCCCGTCGACTTCTGCAGCGCGGCCGTTGATTTCTTCAGCTCATCAGACGCATACGCGCAGACACAGTCGAGGAAGCCGACAGCAGTCGCCAAATCAGCGGTGTCACTCGACGAGCCTTCCGGAGGAGCTCCACCGCAGGTCTCTGCACAAAGAATCCAACGTCAGACAAAGGCAAAGCAAAGACACAGTAGGCGTCAAGCCGAAACTCACCTCCAAGAGCACCGGCGAGTGAGAGGAGGCGGTCGACCTGAGTCTTCTCCTGGGTGACCCGCACTCGCTCACGCTCCTGGGACTCGTGCAGGGCCTTCTCAAGCTCAGCCTGAGCCTGGAGCTTCAGCTCCAACTCAGCAACCCGCCCAGTAGCCTGGTCCAGAGAAGCACGCAGATGGTCCCTCTCCTTCTCCAGGCGAACATAAGCCGCGGCTGCGTCAAGCTGCTGGCGGTAGTACGGCTGAAACACAAGCAAGAAATTAATAAAGTTGCGGGCGACTATACTAGTCACCCACACCTTCGGGGGCTACTCCCATCGGGAGCGCTGATCGCGCACCCGATGAAACTGCAGTATTACAAGTACAGGCATAAAGGACTTACGTGGTCCAGGAAGTCGACATCTTCGGAAGACGACGGAGGAACGCGACTTGACGACGCGATGCCAGCAGGCTGCGCGCGCTCCTCGATCTCCACTCGAGTCACCAACTCCGTCGACGAGGCGGATGTGTGCTCCACTTCATGACGAGGGGAGCTGGCATTGCCAGAACGACGGCTGAAATAAAAACAATACGAGGATCAACTCGAAGACTGGAACTACAAAGTGCAACTAGGAAAACCAAGACAGAAAGGAACTCACCTGATGGTCTTGAATTCATCGTCGCTCCCCAGGGAGAGAGATGGCATCCGAGCGAACGCACGTGGTGGCGCGGAGCTAACAGGAGGAGTGGCCAGAGGCTCGTCCCAGTCGCCCGGGGACCGCACACCCGAAGACGTCACGACGGCTTCCTCCAGATCAGCACCCGCACCCCTCGCGGGCGACGAAGCAGTCGCAGAGTCACCGCCACTTTGGCGCCTTTGCGTCTTCGGTGCGGGTTCCTCTTGGTCGTCATCGTCCTCCACCTCTTCGTGAGGAGAAGTAGCGGACGGAAGGTCGTCATCGTCACCCTCCTCCTCCACAACCTTCGACTGGTCGTCGGAGCCGTTTTCAGGAAGAGGAGGAAGACTGACCAACAGAGATCAACCCTGAAACAAGTAGACGCAAGTCGAATCAAGAAGCAGGAAATCAAGAGACAAAGCAACGAAAAGATCAAGTTGAAAACTTACCTCGGGAACAGGGTCCGCGGCTCCGTACGCAGCGACTGGACATTTGACGTTGCAGATGTCCGCGGCTCGGAGGTTGGTGATGCCCCTCACCTTGGTCTCCACCTCCTCATCGTCGAGTGGCTGGTTGCCGGCGCCGTCGACAGCCCACATCGGGTGACGCCGAGCAGCGAGTGGCTGGACGCGAAGACGGAAGAAGGTGGCCATCAAGAAGACGCCACCCGTCTCGCGCCCCAAGGTCTTGGTGAGGTTGCGCAACAGGCCCAGCTGTGGCCTTGCGGACTCCTTCTCCTCCTCGGCGAGCGGGTGCGACCAGGTGCGAGTCTTCAGCAGCCTGCGCTCGCCGTTGAATTGCGCCAGGCTGTCCTGGTTCCACTGGATGTAGAACCACTTCTTCCGCCACCCTTGGATGGAGTCAGACTTCTTCATCTGAAAGTATGCGGTATCACCGCGCACCTGGATTCCGAAGCCGCCCACGGGGAATGTCAACCCGCTCTTCCCAACATTCTTGCGAACGAGGAAGAGCGACTTCCATAGCGCCCAGTGGGGTGCAATGCCCAGAAAGCACTCGCAGAGCACGATAAAGCTCGCGATGCTCAAGACGCCATTGGGAGTCAGATCGTGGATCTGAACCCCATAGGCATACAGGAGACCGCGAACAAAATCGTGAAGAGGGAACCCGAAGCCTCACGGAAGGAAATCCACGAAGCATACGCGTTCCCCCTCACGGGGTGCGGGGTACACCTCTTTGCCAGGAGCGCGTACCTGGGCCTGGTCCGATGGTGGCAGGAGGGCCTGCGCGCGGAGGATCTCAAGCTCCGCCTTCTTCACCGACGACCTTTGCCAGTCGCCGTCGGGCTTCTTCATCAGCCCGGCTTCGGCGGCGGCGGAGGTGCCAGCGGCGGTCTTCGGCTTGCCCATGGCTCGGGAGGGCAGCAGCAGGTCAGAGGACAGAAAGAACGGAGCTCGGATGGCGGCGAGAATGGTAGAGAGCAGAGGAAAGGAGGCGCAGACGAATGGAGAAGATGATGCCCTTGCGCTGCAGCACAGTACTTATGCCTCGAATAAATTCATCTCGGCCGTCCACAGAGCAACGGTTCCGAGCAGCAAACATCCAGCGGTCCACGTGTCGCACGGAGAAACCAACCGTGGCCGCCCACTTCGCCCACTACGCACGGGAATCAAGGCGTCCTCATCGTGCCGCGCAAATTTCGCGCCCAGTTTGGAGACATGACAACTGCTGACCACGGTCAGCTCTGCCAGTGGGCCCCGCCACGTCACGTCCCATCGGGCACAGAGGCGTGCAGTGGAGCATCATTGATGACGTCATCAAGCCAATGGCTCCGAACAAGTGAAACAGCACGACAACTCGACCTAACGATTCGAGTAGTAGGCTTCCAAGCTGAAAACAACCAAGGACACACTGCTGATCCAAGAACCCGAAACAATCATTCGGGTGGCAGAGAAAATCGAGTAAGCTCGAACAGCCGAATCCATTTGGAAGTAAGCCCACGGGCTGAATAGAAGTAATTCGACTGCAGAAGATTACTCCCACCAGGAGTGTCCTGGTCGACTGAAGTAAACGAGTGCAAACTCAAGAACGAGGAAATCTGGCGGCGCACCCAGGAGGAAGAAGTCCTTTGCCCGACTCTGCGATTCGGCCAAGCACTCGGGGGCTACTGACGTGGGGCTACCTTTCGACTAGCCCACGATGAGGCTACCTGGGCCGCACCAGGCTGGAGAAGGCCCACAGAAGGCCCACTCGGGGTACCGTGTAACCTAGTCCAAATCGGTTAGATCCCGTAACTTGCCATATCTGTAACTACCAACGATACCGACCACCCGAGACCTGGCTACCTATAAAGCCAGGAGGGTTGCTCGCCCCAGAGGACACGCCAATAGCCACCACCACGAACCCTAGCGAGATCGCAGTCTCGCCGCCATTGTAACCACAACTCGCCATCAATAACAGACAAGCAGGAGTAGGGTGTTATCCTCCGGGAGCCTGAACCTGGGTAAAGTCCCCGCTTGTCAGCCGTCGTGATCACCAACGCTCTTCTCTCTCCCCCTCAATCAACCCGGGGTGCACAACCCTGGGATTTGTCGAGTTACACCCTCGTCAGTGTGGCGCCTAGTTGAGAAGCCCAAGGATTGCCGCAATGTTATCGGTACCAAGTGGATCTTCGAGAACAAGCAAGATGAACATGGTATCGTTGTGAGGAACAAGGCGCGGTTGGTTGCTCAAGGATTCTCCCAAGTCAAAGGCATCAATTTCAGAGAAACTTACGCGTCGGTTGCAAGGCTCGAATCGATACGTATTCTCATCGCTTATGCATCTCATCATGGTTTCAAATTGCAACAAACGGATATTAAAAGTGCTTTTCTTAATGGTCCTTTGCAACTATGTTAAACAACCCCCGGGTTTCGAGAACCCCAACCATCCTCACCACGTCTATGTATTGGACAAAGCTCTCTATGGACTTAAACAAGCCCCCCGTGCTTGGTACGAACATTTGAGAGAGTTCTTGATAGACCATGGATTTGAGGTTGGGGTAATCGATCCCACTCTTTTTACTAAAAAGGTTAATGGTGAACTCTTCATTTGTCAATTATATGTCGATGACATTATCTTCGGTTCTACTAACCGTGTGTTTAATGATGAGTTTTCCAAGCTAATAACCGACAAGTTCGAGATTTCCATGATGGGTGAACTCAAGTTCTTTCTTGGTTTTGAGATAAAGCAATTGAGGGAAGGGACTTTCATATGACAAGCCAAGTATATTCAAGATATGATCAAGAAATTCAAGTTGCTTGGACTTAATGGTGTGACTACTCCTATGCAAACCAAGTGCCACCTCCAACTCAACCCCGACGGTAAAGAGGTAGACCAAAAGGAGTATCGTTCTATGATTGGGTCTCTCCTTTACTTATGTGCATCAAGGCCCGATATTGTCCTAAGGTGGGAGTGTGTGCTTGGTATCAAGCCACGCCTAAGGAAAGTCATTTGATGGCCGTCAAGAGAATCTTTAGGTATTTGGTTCATACCCCTTGTTTCGGGTTGTGGTATCCCAAAGATGGCACCTTGTCTCTTTGTGGATACACCGACTCCGATTGGGCGGGCGACATTGATGATAGGAAGTCCACATCCGAGACGTGTCAATTCCTTGGAAGATCTTTGGTGAGTTGGTCCTAGAAGAAGCAAAATTGCATCTCTTTATCCACGGCGGAAGCCGAGTACATCGCCGCCGCAAGCGGGTGTACTCAACTTCTTTGGATGCGGCAAATTTTAAAGGATTATGGTGTCCCTTTGGACAAAGTGCTGCTTCTTTGTGATAATGAGAGTGCCATCAAGATTGCCTATAATCCGGTGCAACATTCAAGGACCAAGCATATCGAGATTCGCCACCATTTTATTCGCGATCATGTGGCACGAGGAGATATTGATCTTTCATATGTTGGTACAAGGGATCAATTGGCAGACATCTTCACGAAGCCACTTGATGAAGCTCGCTTTTGCTACTTGAGGAATGAGCTTAATATCATAGATTCTCAGGCCTTGGCTTGATATCCAAACACGCTCTCCAACGCTTATTGAACTATTAGAAGAAGATGCACGCATGGACTTAGGGAGAGCATTTTCCTAATACGTTGGATCCTTTCTCCCCCTATTATGCATATAGTAATGAATCATTGCTAAATCTTCAAATAAAATCTATAATTTGTGAGCTTCAATGATGAGAAGTAGTTATGGACCCAAGATATATCTTCGCGGTGCCATGCTTCAACTCATACATGGTGGCTTCGGCCACCACAATTTTTTTAAGTCATTGGATTTCTTTGGATTTATCTTTGGTTTTTCACTTGCATTATCTCTCTTGAGTCTTTTGGATTACACACTCTTTTTGGATTTCTCTTGTTCTTTTGTTTTTGCTCTTTGAGTGTGTAAGTCCTTCTCAGTTTGTTTCTCTATCCTAAGCCTCCTTTCTCTCCTCAAACAAAAATTCCATCCCATTGCATTTTCTTAGACCAACTTGGAAACGATTTTGTCTCTACTGCCCGATACTACCGCTGGCCCAGCGGTACTACCGCTGCCTGGAACTTCAGTTCTCAGGCAGCCGTAGTACCGCTCGTGCCAAAGTTGTTACCAGGCAGCGGTACTACCGCTCCATCCCAGGAGCGGTAGTACCCCTACGGTACCGGTGAGTACCAGGTGGCGGTACTACCGCTGGGGCCAGCGGTACTACCGCTGAGCGATTTTTTCTGAGGGGTTAAGTAGGGCGTGGAGGGGTAAAAATTCACTTTTTACTCTCTCCACACCCAACCCCCACAGGAAAAACCTCTCAGCCGTCACCGGAGTCAACATCGCCGCCGAGAGAGCTTCTCACCGGCATTGGACGGTCCCTCCACGCCTTTGAGAAGTTTGAGGATCATCTCCTTCCTCCCCTTCTCCACCATGAGTTCCAGTAACTTTTTCCATCCTTCTCAACTTAGTAGATTCGTTGAGAATAGTTGGAGATTGTGTTTTCCCGAGATTCTAGTTGGTAGAATGATTAGGAATGAGTAGGTGCTCAGTTTAGAATCAGTTTTGCAAAGTTTGTTTGGACAAATCCATAGATCGGGGCAGTTCATTGTTCAAAATCGCCAGATCTGAAACTGGCGGTACTACCGCTGGGACAACGGTACTACCGCTGGAGCAGCGGTACTACCGCTGGCTGGGATTTTTCCAGAAATTGTGCAATCATGATTCTTTTCTTTTTGGTCTTATGAAATGCATTACTTATCCCCTTGCTACCTCTCTCTGCTTTCTTAGGTCCTAGCAAGGGGTCTCGAGGAAGTGGTTCCAAGCGTGTGGCTAAGCGGGGTCGCAAGGGTCCGTTCAATGAGCCTGAGATTGAGGAAGAAGAAAGCAGCCAAGAAGTGTTACCAGTTGGAACTCGCCGTGAGCGTTCAAATGCAGCCAAAGCTCAAGCTAGATCAAAGACAATTCCCAATGCACCTCCTCCTCGGTCACTCAACTCTATGTCCTCTCGTGATTTTGTGAGGCTTCAGAGGGAGAATGCATATGCCACTCCTCGGAACCACAACTACACCAACCTTGAATTCCACAATCTTTTTCAAGAAAGGGTGTTCCATGAGGTCCTTTCCCGTCACAAGACCAAAGTTGTGACGCAATTTAGCATCAACACGGAGCATATGGAGTTACATCCGGAGTATTTTGGAGGCGCTATTGAGATTTGCAAGGAGTTCGGTATATATGATTTCATTGCCGTGCAAGAGGACTATAGTGAACTTCTTGTGGCTCAATTCTTTGCCACCGTGCATTTCTTTGACAATGAGCCAAGGAGGGTCAAATGGATGTCAAGGAGAGTTGTGCTTGAAGCCACTTGGGCTCAGTATGCTAGTTTGCTTCATGTGGAAGAACTTGGTTTTATCTTGAGCAACATCACCGTGGAGCAATACTTCCGGATTGACTACTCCGTCCCCGCGATGAAGCCTCATGAACTCTTTGACCTATATATTCAAGTTCGAGCCATGGTTGGAGAACAAAAGAACTTGGTTCGGGAGTGAGACATCATGCATATATAGGATTTATCGCAACACCATTGCTCCTCGGGTTGGGAATTTTGACAAGATTCATGGTATGCTCATCAACATCATGAACAAGAGCTATCACATGGTTGGTGAAGGCAAGAAGTTGGACGTCATGGACGTTCTTTGGCATGAGATGTACGCCGTGCTCATGAAGAAAAGAGCACTAGTCTTTGGTGCTATTGTCATGAAGCTCATCAAGTTTGCTTGGATGGCAAAAGGCTTGGACTTGGTCGGTTTAGAGACTCATGAGGGCCTCACTACTCATAGGGTCAAGGAATTGATGATCAAGAAGCATCTTCCTCCCCTCGTTTCCAATGAGAAAGAGGAAGAGACCTCCGATGATGAAGAGCAAGACCCCTTGTTTGAACTTCCTCGCCGCCAAGAGAAAGCACAAGACAAAGGGTTCAAGAAATGGGTCTCTAATGCTCTCAAGGTGATCTTTTGCCGCCAAGATGATAGTGAAAGAAAGGCTTACCAAGCTCATGTTTGATGCAAGGAAGAGCGTGTTCGCACGCGTCAACGGTTTGAGCATTTGGGTGTGCCATGCATTGCGGGTTCGGAGGATAGAATTACTACCTCTCAAGAGTGGATGCAACCTCGCTACGGTTGGGTTGATGCCGATCTTCAAGATGATGCCTCCACCTCACATAACCCTTGGAAGTCAACCGTTGATGAAGATGTTGATAATGAAGATGAATATGAAGAAGGCAATGACAATTATGAAGATGAGGACATGGAAGAAGATGACACCGCCTCGGATGAGTGACTTCCTCTTGGGTCGTTAGACTTTCTCTGGTATCTTGATGCCAAAGGGGGAGATGTGTCTAGGTTCACGGGCATTTGCAAGGGTTGGGGCACAAGTTTGCTTTTCATTTGGATCTTTTCACTTGTGCTCCATGTATCTTTTTTCTCTCTCGTTGGTTTGACAAACTCATGGGGTAAGACATGGTTGGTAAACTTTATCTTCATGCAAGACTTTGTGTTGTAATAACTTTATTAAGTTCTACCCTTGTGCAAGTGTTTGGGTAATCTTTGTATCTTTTGTTGTGGTGACTTGCTCGGTTTCCAAAAACGAGGGGGAGTGTTGATCCTAATGTATATGCATTTTGTATTCAAACGCAAAACTCAAAATGATGCATATCGTTAGGGGGAGCTCCTTCTAAGTTTTGTGAACCTTTGTGGGTGTGTTGTCATCAATCTCCAAAAAGGGGGAGACTGAAAGTGCATTTCCTCTAAATTGATTTTAAAGATTGTTGACAACACATCCACAGGACTAATAAGTGTACTAAGTTATTTGCAGAGTTTACATGTCGTATTAAGAGTTGAAAAAGGAGAGAGTGGCCAGTGTTCTCAAGGGTGTGATTCTGTTTTTCGGTCCAGCGGTAGTACCGCTGGACCTTGAAAAACCCTCGGCATAGCTTACGGTACCAAGCGGTAGAGGTCCGGTAGTACCGCTGGTGTCCTTTGTTTTTCTACTAAGGACCCAGCGGTAGTACCGCTGGCTCAGCGGTAGTACCGCTAGCCTGGGAAGCAACGGTAGTACCTCTGGTACCGCTGTTGCCGACGAACTCATCTGCCTAGGTACCGTTCCTATCCGTGGCGGTAGTACCGCTGGAGGTACCGCTGGAATTAGGAAATCTCTCGGCATAGGCTACGGTACCAGGCGGTATCACTCCGGTAGTACCGCTGGTGTCCTTTCCGTGCTACGGCTAAGGACCCAGCGGTAGTACCGCTTGTGCAGCGGTAGTACCGCTGCCCCAGCTTCAACGGTTGTACCGCTGGAGCTGGAGAGTAATTCTGCCCAGGTACCGATCAGCGGTAGTACCGCTGAGGGAATTTTCCAGACACCAACGGTTCGTTTTCAAGGGGCCCTATTTAAAGACTTCATCTTCTCCAATAGTAAGTGACGATTCTACACTCTCTCTCCTCCATTGTTGCTGGGCTTTGAAGCTTTGGATCTCCCTACTCCACCACCCAAATCACTTGATCTTTTGGGAAGTGAGGGAGAACACCTAGATCTAGCTCTCCACCGAAGGAAATAGAATCTCCCCCTCTCTATCAAGAGGGATCTAGTGCTAGGATTTCCTTTGGAAACCTAGGGTTCTTACTTGATTGTTTTTGTTGGTTTGGAGACCTTTGTGGTCAAGACCTCTTGTGGTCTTTGTGGGAGCCCCCAATTCAGTTGTGGGTGTGTGCCTCACGAATTTGTACGGGATCTTCTCCGCCCTTAAAGGAGTCCTTAGTGGAAAAAGTGAGCTTGTACCTTTGTGGTCGAGTTCACGGAGAATAGGGTGAGCCTTTGTGGCGTTGAGTTTACCTTTGTGGTAGCTCACACCTCTCCAACGAGACGTACACCTATGTGGTGGAACTCGGGATAAAATCTCCGTCTCCGAGTTATTCTTTGGTTATCTCGTTCCACTCAATCTCCTTTATTGTCTTATTACTTATCTTTTTTGCTTAGCTTTCTTGTTGTCTAGCACTTGTTTCATCTAGTTCACATATAGACAACTTACTTTCCGCTTGCCTAAACTGAAAAAGACATAAAAATTGGTCACCACCTATTCACCCCCTCCCCCTCTAGGTGGTCAACTTCCGTTCACCCGTACCGGCATTACTTGATTTTGATCGTCCCTTCGCAATCGAAACAGATGAGTGTAATACAGGCATCAGCGCGGTGCTTACACAAGATGGCCACCCACTGGCATACTTCAGTAAGGCATTGGGCGTTCACAATCATAAATTGTCTAGTTATGAGAAGGAATTCCTCGCAGTGATGATGGCAGTGGATCGATGGTGCTCGTATTTACAACAGGGTCCGTTCACCATTATTACCAATCACAAGAGCCTGTGTAATTTGGGTGACCAACAGCTTGACACGGACCTGCAGCGCAAAGCTATGGCTAAGCTGGTGGATATGCGATCCAGATTCCAATACAGGAAAGGAGCAGACAACGGCATCGCCGATGCTTTGTCTCGTGTGGGTCATCTCTTGTCGATCAACGCACTGTAGCGCCCCATCTTTTAAATAAAGATGGAACACCTGTGTTATGTGCTAGTCCCTGGATCACTGCCAGCACCACAGTACAAAATATATAGTATCATTGCATAAGTATCAAATTACTACAACTAGATCCAAAAATAGCTAAGTATAGCTTTATTACAAAGTGCATAGTCATGAAGACTAGCTGAAAAGTTCAGAGTTCACAACGAAAGTAATAGCAATGAGCCTCCTCTTCTAGCATACGCCACAGGCAGACATGTTGGGTGTAGAATCGAGTCCAAACTCACTCCTCATCAGAATTACCTGCACATTTGAATATGCAGCCCCCGTAGGAGGTCAATACAATGAAGTATTGGCAAGTGACTATGGTGGATAAATTATGGCAAGACTAATTCTATATGCATATTTGGCTTGGTGGAGCTGTAGGCTATTTTGCAGAAAGCCAGTTTTCTCCTATCCTTTGTAAAACAATTTTGTTTCTCAAAGACTTGGCACCAAGGGATGAAGCCCAAGTGCACCAACAATTCTTTCCTTAGTCAAATTTTACTTTATAAAAACTATGATGAGATTCTTCCGTCCATCCTTGTCCAGTTGCTCGAAGTAGTCCATCACCGGGGACACGGCTGAGTACTCAGATTCTCAACTCTGCAGAGGTTGTGCACTTTCACCTTGAGACTCAATTAACCCAAACATCCTATACAGGCGGAGTGCATTAAGGAAAGGAGAGAATTGAGACAAGAACTTTCAGAGGAAGAATGCAACCATACTAGCAAGACCCGTTCCACCTACCAACTCTACATCTGCTTGTCAAGCTGACAGGTTGCACTCTCACAACTTAGTAATTCTAGACAGAGCCCATTATCAAAAGGCTGCACGGGAAGCTTCTAAACTTGGAGGGACTTAGAAATCTCTTTGTTCCTGGGTGGCCGTCCACAAGTGCGCTTCTGGGTGACAACCACCATACTCATGGCCCTAAGTAGAATAGACATTCATCCTAGGCAAAGACAACCACAAGCATAGTCCCAAAAGCCACTCAACATAAACCAAACAACCCATTCCACCCAGGTGTGCATTTAAAGTTTTAACACTTAGCAATATTTCTATAACATGGTAAGTAAACACTTTTTATAGCATAGCTAAGCATCTAATAAAAACTTTTGATGGCTGCATGGGAAGGGATGGCTACACACTACTAGGATATTTTCAAAGTGTAAACTAACTTAGCATTATAAGATAGTTCAAAAAAAATCCCTCTCATGCATACTACTCAAAAATCTACTAATAATGCATATAGAAAACATTGGGTAGACTATGATTGTCACTTGCCTTGGTAACAAGAGGAACAAGCACAGCAAGAATAACAATCACAAGAAGGGCCTTCCTCCTCTTCACAATCTAGAGACAAACAATAAAAATAAATAAACACACCAACACAACACTTAAAAAAATATCAAGACAATAATATGTATGCATGCTTGATATGCAATGAATTTAACAAGACAAAATAATTACCATTTTATTTCCTCTGTTATTAATGCATGAAATGCAATGTTCAACATTTTATTATTTTATTTAATCATTTAAATTATTGAGCATAACATAGAAATATTAAACCCTACAACCAAATTCTTTGATTCTATTATGAAAAGTTTCAAATAAAATCCAAGTTACACTCCCTGGACAGAGGACAATACTATGATTTTAAAACAATTGGATTTATTTGGAAAACATTTTTATTATTTAAGTTTAAATTTAATAGCCGAAATACTCCTCGGATAAAAACACAAATTATAATTTATCAAAAGGAAAAACAAATGATGTAGAAATAATCTACACAACCAGGGCTATCCGTAGATATAAAGTTTATCAAATTTGGATAAACAGATCAAAAGTTATGAATTTTACAAGTTTCAATAGTTTTCTGTTTTTAAAATAAATTTTCAGCCGAAATAGATAATTAACAGGCCACGCGGCGCGATCTAATTGGACGATACCGGTTCGCCGCGGATCGTCCGCGCAAACCGTCTGATCTACTTTAAAACGGGCGCTCGGGATTGCAGGGATCTAGATCCGTTGGATCTAAATCCAACGGTTCGAAATTAGAGGCCCGGCGCGGGCGGCGCGAGTCGCCGGAAAACTTCTGCCCGCGGCGGCGCCATGGCCGGCGTCGCACGCACTCACGATCTACGGTTAAGGGGAGGGGGAAAATCATACCACGACGGAGAGGAGGTCGAGGCGGAGGCGATGGCGCGGTTGACGGCGTCGCGGTGGTCGGCTCCTCCCGGGGTTGCTCGCCGGAGTAAGCGAGGCGGACGGCGGCGGCGGTTGCGGACGGATGCGTCGATACGCTGCGAAAACAAATGCACGGCCGTGTCAAAAACGTGCGCAAATACGAAAGAAAACGAGGGGAGGAGAAGAGAGGGTGCGGGGTGGCCGGAGTATCCCGTACGGTGAGTTTCACGGCGGCGTAAACGGCGAGATGCCGAGCTCGAAACGGGGCAGCCTAGGCGCGATGGAGCTAGGTTTTTGGGCGGAATCGAACAGCGAGATCGCGGGGTATAAATAGGGGGCGAAGGCACGGATTAAAAATGTTTCTACGATCCGATTCGATCTCGAGTTGGAGATAGGTTCGGCGCCGGAAAATCCGTCGGGAGGTTGAAGAAGGCACGACGCCTGCGTGCGGGCCCCGCGCGTCAGAGAGAGAGAGAGAGGCGAGGCGCGGGCTGGGCTGCTCGTGGGCCGATGGGAGCTGCGCGCGCGGTAGATAGGGTTCGGCCGGCCCGTTAAGAAATCTTTTTAATTAAACTCTTTTTCTGTTTTAAAACTTTTTAAAACAATTTGATTTTTAAATCCTATCAAAACATTTCAGAAAAATTCATAAAAATATGTTTTGAAAAGCTAATTTAATTTAGAACTTTTTGATATCATTTTGCTAAATAAATAAAATAATAAAATACAGATTTTTATAAGGAGCTCAATTAGACCTCTTTATAGAAAACAACTTTATTTAAACTTATAATTAAAATTCAAATTATTCTTTATGTGATTTCATTGCCATGCCTATATGATGCATGATGCATGAATGCAAAGTTTTAAATTTTTAAGAAATTTGGTATGTTACACGCACTGTCAGTCCAATTGGGTACAGGAAGTGCTCAATTCGTATGAAACTGACAGCGTAGCACAAGACATGTTGCAACAACTAGCATTGCACAGACGAGAAGGGTTTTTAATTGCGGCAAGGAATCATTTGATACAAAGGACGTATCTAGGTAGGCACTAAATCAGCAATTCGCATGAAGCTGATCAGTGCATTGCATGATAGCGCGTTGGGCGGTCATTCCGGCACGTCTAACACGTATCAACGCCCGAAGAAACTGTTCGCTTGGACAGGGTTAAAGTCAGTCGTGGAAGAGTATGTTAAGCAGTTTCAGGTCTGCCAACAATCCAAGCATGACCACATAAAATTCCAGGTAAAGTGCAACCCTTGCCAATTCCTGAAGCTCCGTGGCATGACATTTTGATGGATTTCGTCGAGGGGCTACCAAAGTCTGAAGGTTATGAATCCATTTTATTGGTTGTGGATAGACCAAACTGGCTCATTTCATACCCTTGCGCCACCCGTTCTCTGCAACTCAAGTGGCCAAGGCATTGTGGGATAATCTGATCAAGTTACATGGTATTCCTATGACCATTGTGTCTGACAGGGATCGCATTTTCACAAGTGCCATTTGGAAGAAAATGTTCGCTACAGCCGGAACAAAGTTGTTGTACTCAACAGCTTATCACCCACAGACAGATGGGTAAACGGAGCGGGTAAACCAGTGTATCTAGATGTACTTGCATAGTGCCATACATGATGTTCCCTGACAGTGGCGTCGTTGGCTACCAATTGCCGAATTCTGGTACAATTCAGCTCATCATGCTTCTCTTGGGTGCTCACCATTTAAAGCATTGTTCAGACGAGACCCTAATTTGGGTGGGCTACTGCAACATGCTGGAGAAGGGGTTGCAATAGAGGAAATGGACTGTCTGGCACATAACACTAGCTTGCGTGCTCGCTTGACTCAGGCGCAAGCTCGTTACAAGAAGAAGGCTGACAGGAATAGATCAGATCGATCATTCCAGGTTGGAGAACGAGTGTTACTCAAGCTACAACCATATGCTCAATCCTCGGTGGCCAATCGACTGTGTGCTAAGCTGGCCTACAAGTTCTTTGGTCCATTTGTCGTGGAAGAAAAGTTTGGCAATTTGGCATACAAACTTACTTTGCCACCTGACAGTCGCATTTACCCGGTGTTTCACGTGTCTCAGCTCAAGCCATTCACACCAAGTTATTCTCAAGTGTTTGCAGAGTTGCCTAAGGTTCCTGATTTGTTAAGCAGGGGATCGGCACCGACAAAGATTCTGGAAAGGAGGATGGTGAAGCGGAACAATGCAGCAATAGTGCAAGTTCTGGTTCAGTGGGGCGTGATACCAGGCGCTGCAACCACCTGGGAGGATTATGATGTGCTGAAGCTTCGCTACCCGGAAGCGGTGATTTGGGAAAAACCATCATCTCAAGGAGGGGATAATGTCACATATGTCACCTTAACAGTGTGACATGCGAGTTGGTGTTCCAGTGGGCCCAAGGCTGTAGTGTGTGTGCGTGTGTCAAGTGGGCCTGAGGCCGTGGCGTGCGTGAGTTGGTGGCGTCGTTATAAGCCAACAGAACCTGAGTTGTATTCTTATCGATGAAATAGAATCCTGAAGTAAAACTCTCACCCTCCGTCTGTTCCTCACCTCCGTGCTTGCTCTTCTCACATAATTCCCAATTCCCCTTCTATCACCTCTCAATTCAGAGATTGGGTCATGACACAACTATAACTCGTCATGGGAAGCCCAATCCGACCTGAAATTCATGGGCCTGTACAATGTGGGCTTGTCTATGGGTCAGGTATGGGCCTAAGAGTTTGGTCCCAAGGTCGGATGGAACTGGGCTTTGTATATCGACGTTTTAAGGATGAGGCCCAAAGGTGTGATGGGCCTAGGTCTAGGATTTTACATGTGGGCTTTGTTAGACACGGCCCAATCGCCTGACTCCGTCGGGCCCATGGCCAGGTATACATGCAACCCTTTTGGCCAACCAGTTACCAGCCCGCCGCCAGCAAGCACTCAAGCGCCACCCGCGCCGCTGGGGACAACTACTCTCCCCGCGCGTCTGCAGCCGGTGGCGGTATATCCTTTTGCGTTTTGAACAGAAATAGCTCATGGCAGCAGTCGATTTACTTTTTTGTAATCGTTCTAGAAAGGAGATCGATTTCAGCTTCGATTCAGATCACATAAGCAGATTCGGATAGGAGCTCTTAATTCAGTGCCTCCTCCCTGCATAAATAAAGGCCGCGGCCATCGTTCAACTCGTGTTCTTGAAAGAGAAAGGGACTGTGTTTATTAGGAAAGTTTGTGTCTTGAGAATAGTATAGTCAGGATTTGAGTCCTCCAGCTGCGCCGGCCTCCAAACGTGCAGTGGAGTAGGTGTAGGAGGAGAATTTAAATTCGTCGATCCATCGAATAAGCTGATCTCTCTTCAGTTGGAGACTTGGAGATGAAGAAAGAGGGGATTCGCCGCAGTCGCAGCCGCAGTGTATGTGATTTGTATGCTTCCTCTTTTGTTTTGTCATGTCCATGACAGGCGACTCATCCTTTTGTTTCTATAATATTAATAAATGTGATGTAGAAAGCCACTGCTTGCCGTGAAGGTGAAGCAGCTTCTGGTGAAGCCGGAGGAGATGGGCTTAACAACCTTCCCGATGACATTCTACTCAACATCCTGGAGAGGGTTGACACGTTGTATGCACTAAGAACCTGCATCCTCTAAGCGAATGATGAAGCTCTGCACCATGCTCTCGTGGTTTGACATTGATATTGGAGAGAATTCCTTTTATGACACTACTCCTAAATTTGATGCCTTATATAATACTCCTAACTTTTTTCTTCCTTCTATGGCCATTTGTGTAAAATTTATGCCTCAAATGACATTGCCCTTTACTTTTTTGCCCGTCTAGACCAAACTACCCCCGTCCTCTTTGACTTGATCGAGAACCCGAGCCCAAAAATCAATATTCATATTTTCATATTTAGCATAACCAGTTATTTATATGAAATTGGTTACTATTTCTATTAAAATGTATTATGGTATGAAAATGTTTACCATTTGAAAAGGTATTTCATTTGTTGCCTCACTAGGGATAACTGGTTACCAGTTTCATGCAAATAACTTCAAGAAGAAGCAAAAGAAGGCTCAGCTAGTAATATTCATATGCTCCTTTGGAAGTCCTTTAGCCTAACATATGTGAACGACTGGTGACTTATGTGTGAATCTGGTTGCTTATGATGAATCTGGTTGCTTATGACACTTGTTCAGAATTGTTCAATTGATTATATACATATAAACTGTATGCAGTTGATATGACATCAAAATATAGGGGGGTTGCCGATTTTTTTAATTAGCATTTTAGTTGTTATCAGTATAGTTGAAATAGTACTATAGTTGAACCAGTGGTAAAAGTGACTTTGTATGTGAAAAGTTGACACCATTAGCTCTAAAAATCAAGGAAAAAAATAGCGTGCTATCGAAAATAGCGTGGTCTTCCTCCAGAAGCTATAGAAGATATAGCGGGATATAGCGAAGTTACATGAAAAATAGCGTGATGAAAAAAATGACGATAAAGAATCTAAATATTAAGGACTTCAGGCTTTTCAACACTAAACATTTGTACAAAAGCGGCAATAGTGCAATACATGCATAAGCAGCAATAGTGAGGGCCAACTCCATGGCACAAATTCAAATACGAGGCTTAAATCCATGAGAAACAAAGTAAGAAACTATAAAAGACATTAAGGTTAATCGGAATCATTGGCATCATCTTCAGATTCACTAGAAGAACCATCTGATTGCCCATCCTCATCACCACCTAAAACAGGAAGCATCCTCTTCCTACGACGAGCAACTCTATGCCCTTGTGTTGTTGCTTCAGGTTCATCATCTTCAACTTCAATTGGCACAACTAGAACAGGCACAACACCTGTGATCCACTCATTGTCTTCATCTTCTACAACATCTGCATATCTTGTGTCCTCAAGTGGGTCACTGTTTCTCATTTCTCTCTTATGGTTGAGTTTGGAGTTGAACTTGACAAACACAAGGTCTCTAAGTCTCTTGCTTAGTAGCCTGTTACGTCTCTTTGCTTGAACCTGTATTAGATGAGGTGTTGAAAATTAGTAGTACAGAAACTTGCCTACACTACCAATTTTGGACTGCTGATCACATTTCAGATCCGCATGCTCCATAACAAATTTTTAGGAACAAAATTAACAACAAGCTTACCTGCTGAAAAACACTAAAGTTCCTCTCGCAAGGTGAGGAACTGCAGGTCAAACTTAAAATTCTCATCGCCAAAACTCCGAGATTTGGTGCACTTGTCCCATGAATGGACCACCAGTTAGCTGCATTGCAAAGAACAAACAAGAGCTAACTCGGTTAAGAAACCATTTGACAATTGAGAATTGAGAACATTAGAAAGAAATATTACCTGGATCAAAACTTTTGTTTCTCCGCTGCCTTTTAGCGCTCTCTCTTCCAAATGATCCGTTTTCATTCTGATATTCCCTGATTTCCTCCGTGATTTTGTCTTGTGTGACAACATCTGGAACCATCTTTTCCATGCAAGTGACAACCCCAGCTTGAAATTGACCATCTAACTCAATGGCTAGCATGTTTTCATAGTAGTAGTATGGATTTAGGAAGTATCCAGCCTTATGTAATGGCCTCTTCAATTTGCTATCCCATCTTTTATCCACAATGTCCAACACTTCTTGACAAGAAGTTTCCTCATGTTCAAATTTTGCTGTGATTTCCTTTTTTGCATCCAAAAATGCACCATATATGAATCCCATAGCAGGTACATCACTGTCCATTCTTCTTAGCAAAATAGCCAACGGCTCAAAGAATTTCACAGCAACATCTACTCCTTTCCAAAAGTTTTCAGATCGAACTGATCTATTGACTGCATCTCCTTTCACCTTTTTTAAATAGCCCAGTTCATCCATCGTATCCGATCTAAATAGCTTTTGGATTTGCTTCTTGTTGTCCAACATGCTCTTCAAATTCAAATATGCTGTAGCAAACCTTGTAATACCTGATCTAACAAAATCTTTTCCAAGGAACTCCCTCATCAGGTGTAAAACCCTTGTGTGTGCATAAAGGAAAACAGTCACACCTCTAGCTTGTGAAATAGTGGAATCAACTAAAGGCAGCTTCCCAATGTCCTCTAGCATCAGATCAATGGTGTGTGCAGCACAGCCATTCCAGAATAAGTTGGGGCGCTTTGCTTTCAACAAAGTAGCTGCTGCTAGATTCACGCTTGCATTGTCAGTCACCACTTGAACTACATTCTTCTCCCCAATCTCTTCTATACATTTGTCAACAAGCTCAAAGATATATTTCCCATTTTTCTTGACAACTGAACAGTCCACCGAATCAAGAAAAACAACACCATAAGCACTATGAACTACCAAATTCATTACCCCTCTTCCTCTTATGTCTGTCCATGCATCTGTCATTATTGTACATCCAGTAAGCTCCCAACATTTCCTGTGTGCCTTAAATGATTCCTGCACTTTCTTCTTCCTCTTCTGCAAGAATGGGCCACCCATTTCATAAGCACTGGGACCTGGGAGGTCTTCACCGTATTGCCCAATTGACTGAAGCATAAGCTCAAAGCTTGGTAGATTGACAACAATGAATGGAATGCATGCTTCATAGAAGAACTGGCAGATGTAGTCACAAGTACGGTTCCTTTTCTTTTGTCTTTCCCCAGTTGTCAACTTTGATTGGATTTTCTCAACAAATTTTCCCTTCCTTGCAGCTACAGCTTCTTCCGGTGTTAATTCACAGAACTTATCCATAGGACCACTTGTGGATTTAGATCTTGCGCCTCTGGATGACTTCAGCACTACAACCGAATCATTTGTGGCATCTTCTTCACTTGAATATTCCCCTTCCGAGTGGTTTAGATTCACTTCACTTCTTTTCCTCTTCTGCTCATTGATCTTGAGTGCCTTCGTATCACCCTTCTTTAGCAAATATTGGAGGATTTCCTCTCTTACATCAGGTGGAACTTTTTCACAGAGATTGCAACCAGAATTTGGTATATGTGCAAGGTGGAACTTCATCCTTGTAATTCCATTGCTGTACACATTCTGACAGAAAATGCACCTCAATGAGTTCTTCTTGTTGAGGTTGGGGCAAATGGAATATTTCCATCCTGGATCTTTTGATTTTACAGCAGCAATTTCAGCTTGTACTTGTACTGTTGAGGCTGTGCTTGACGCGCCAACACCTACATTAGACAGCAGGATACATTACAAATTAAGACAACACGAGCAGGATACATCACCATCGCTAGATACTGCCTAAACAACCTTCACTTATGAACTAGTGGCTGAGCTAATCAAGCAAGATCTCTAAATAATCAAGCAACCTCTACATCTAATTCTAAAGTCTAAACAAGCTAGTTGGTTTCAGACATCAGAATCAGCAAGAAATAGCAGTGCATGGTGCGCAGCAGAACCGTGCGGTGGGCGAGGCTACCTGGAAGCAACAAGAAACAAGCTAGTCTTACTCTTACCTGGCTGAGGTGCCGAGGGCGTGGCGGACATGGTGTGCAGAGGAAGCTTGAGGAAGGACCAAGCTGCAGTCGAGCTTGAGGAAGACGACGCCGCCGCTGTGCGTCGAGCTTGAGGAAGAAGAAGCGCGCACTGAAGCTGCAGTCGAGCTTGAGGAAGACGCCGCCGCCGCTGTGCGTCGAGCTCGAGGAAGACGCCGCCGCCGCTACCAGTCGAGCTTGAGGAACGGGAAGAAGCAGAGCTCGAGGAAGCACGCCACTGCCGGTCAGCTGGACGGATGAGCTTGATTCGTAGTCCGGCGGAAGATGAGCTTGCCGCCGCCAACAGCCAGCCGCCGCGGCCTCGATCTAGTGGATTTATTTTTGTTAGGTTTCGAGTGAGCTGGTCACGCACTATGTTTAGGGTTAGGTGAAGGTCACAAGTGCGATATTTTCAGGTTTTTTTGTAGCGGCGTTATAACGTTACAATGTTTAGCGTGTTTTAGCGCGCTAAAAACGTCATTAGCCCGGTAGCGTCAACTTTTGACCAAATATAGTGTAGCCCCTTAAAATACGCTATAGCGCGCTAATAACCGCGAAATAGCGCGCTATTTTTTTCCATGCTAAAAATACACTAGAGTGTCATGTGAGGCATAAATTTTACAAAAGAAGCCAAGGAAAAAGTTGAGAGTGTCACATAAGGCATCCTATTTTATGAGTAGTGTCATATAAGAAATTCTCTCTTAATACTGCTTCCCTTGGGCGTCACCACAAGGCCAGTGGTAACGCCACTCCTTGTATTTTTCGGTGTAACCGTGCTCTGGCTAGTGCCACAGACAAGATCCTAAGTGCGAGGAATGTGGAGATCCCCATCCGCGAGCTGCGGCTGAAATTCATTTTGAGGCGTGATGAATGTCTTTCCATCAGCAAAGCTGTTGCCCACACAATGGCAACCCAGAAGGTGGACGATGCTGAGTTTGTGATTCTCACACAAACGTCTTGTTTAAGATGCACTGCCGATGATCTCCTCTGCCATGGCAAGCAGTTCAATATCTGGTTTGCTTATTGTCGACCTACCTTTGCTGGCCTCACGCGCCTGTGGCTGCGCAATATGAGGTTTGGTGAACTGGACGTCCCTAACATCCTCAGCACCTGCAAGCGGTTGGAATCTTTCCGTCTCTCCTACTGTGACGCAGGGGTCTGTTCCACATTGACTGTGGGAAATTTGAGGCAGTGCAGCTCAACTGTCTACCAAAACTCCAACGTGTGAACTATACTTGTTGGTCTTATCAAGATCCCCTCACTTTTGCTTCTGTCCCGCAGCTTTCAAAGCTAACCCTTGAAAACATTGGTATTAGTTCGACTAAGAATCTCCAGTTAAGTGAACTCCTTGCTAATGTAACCTGGATAAAAGACCTGCATCTGGATTTTAAAAGTGAAAAGGTACACACTCTAGCCATCTGTGTCTCATGCCTGCTCTGTGATGCTTGTAATAGGACTAATTTAATTGAGTCTTTTCTAGCTCTTGATGGTGTAATTTGTTTGCTGTATTGCACACAGTTTTTAACTTGCTTCTTCTGTGCCAGATTTGGGTTATACCAGAATGCCCCAAACTGCTTGTGCCTGTGTTTCGAGAGCTACAATTTGTGAATTCTGACAATCTTCCAGAAGGTTGCGATATTGCTTGGACCATGTTCATTCTTGAAGCTGCACCGTCCCTAAAGGAACTAGGCATCTCGGTGTGGGATAGAAAAACGTAAATATCTCTCTGTCTGTGTTCTTAAATCATGAATTGGATGATGTGCATTTCATCAAGTATGAACATATTTCTTTTTTTGCTGCTTACCCGCATGTTTAGATAATTTACTTGCCCTTTCACTTTTTCTTCGGCTGTCACCAACTTTATTCAATGCTAGTCCCTAACCCATAAATAAGGGCTCCGCTGGCTACCAGGTTCAGAAAAGTTTGTAAGCTCTTTCTCTTTTTTCGTTTTTTGCCACCTCCTCCGCTGGCCTCATAAGCCTCGTGGCCAGTAGGCAATGATCTGACTTGGGCGACGGAATGTGTTTTACAATAGTTCCAACGTTTCAGTAATTGAACTTGCTTCTTCACGCAACAAATAATGCAGCGGGTGCTTCGGATCGGGAGTAACCACTTTAGAAAGGGCAAAGGGGGGAAGGACATAGGAAAGAGGGATGCCTACAAAAAATCAATTGATTCGTCATGGTAGAGAAGAAAAACGGCGCACGGACCATACTCGAGCTTCGGATCAATGTCCCCAGAAGCAAGGAGTATGCCTGCGTGTTTCGACGAGAACACCGAAAAAAACCTAATTCAGCTCTACGTAAGATAGCAAAAGTACGGTTGAGCAATCGAAATGATATATTTGCTCACATTCCAGGCGAAGGTCATAATTCGCAGGAACATTCTATAGTCTTAGTCAGAGGAGGTAGAGTGAAAGATTCGCCAGGTGTGAAATCCCATCGTATTCGAGGAGTCAAGGATTTGCTGGGAATTCCGGATCGTAGAAAGGGAAGATCTAAATATGGTGTAGAAAGACCTAAATCGAAATGAATGGAAGATGCCTCTGGAACTTTTTGAAAAGCGGATTTATCTCTTATCATCCATCGTCTTTGTGAAAGCATGGAATATGCGAAATGGTGACTAACGAGGATTTCCGAAGGAAAAATGGTTAATGTGAAAAAGCAAACGTGAAGTGGCAACCATCTGCTGTTGATTTCAAGCACAAGAATCTGGTTAAGCTCACCATCTATGGCTTCCAACCTGATGAAAATTTTGTGCGATACGTTAGGCGCGTCATGGAAGTTGCAGTGCACATGGAAGAGATATCTCTGCATGACAGGGAGGTGTGTGAGCGCTGCAACGACTTGGATATCAAGGTTTGTCCTTCAAGATATCCGCGGACCTGTGATGAGAAGGATATGTTGAGGCAGGAGATTACTCAGGAGTTGCGAATCTCTTCACCTGCTGTAATTCACTTCAGGTCCTATTAATTGAAGAATAAGATGCATGACATCAATATGATCTAGGGTCTAATGTAAATCGAACATTAAAATTGTACTCTTATTTATCCTCGATGTAGTTTGAACGAGTTTCTGTGCTCCAAAATTCACGTGTCCCTGCATTTTGTACTCTTATTAATCCTTCAATTGAAGCTTGTATAGATACCTTACGGAGTTAGGGAGAAAATAGTTATTAGTACATGTTTTTAATATTATGATATTCATGGCGCTAACCTGTAGGGTAATAGGTTTTTCGAGAATAGTCTGTAACACCACTTACAAGTAGTAAACCAGCTGGGTGCACTTCTGTTTTCTCTTCAACTGGAATGACTCATGACCCTGCCTGATCCACTTGGTTACATTGTCTGTAATGTAATTGAGCAACTGATAAAGATGCTATCATAAGTTTTTGAAGATCTTCTTAGCTTCCAGATATTTCAAGCACCAGAAATGCAGATTTCGCTGAAGAGGAGAACCTGCCAACTCTCGCCCACGTCCTGTATCATATCTGCCATATCTCATCTTTCTATGTAAATGATTTTGGATGTTATATTTTTAATACTTACTAAGTATCTGATGGTACATCTAATCATTCTGCATTTTAGTATTAAGTGAAGGTATGTGATGCTGGACTTTGATTATTCACTTACATTTGACTTTATGTTGTATTAGCTTCTCAAAATTTCAAAATCATGTCTAATAAAGGGTGTATCTTTTCTTTGTAGATTGGTGTTCAGATTTTAAAATGGTTGTCCACATAAAAGCAAAGGTACATGATGCCTAGACTATAAATATTGTCAGTGTAAGTTATATTGCTTCTCAACTCTCTCAAAATCATGTCCAAGAGAGTATATCTTTTGGTTGATTTGGTGGGGTTTGATTTTAAATGCTTGTCCATACAAAAATTAAGCGAGCTGTGGTGAGTACTTGGGTTGTATGGGTTTTCATTTACATGGTTCCTATCTTGCCTGAGGTGGTGGTTGTACTACAGTGCCTTCATGGCATCGCTCCAAGCGGCTACCCAGATAACAATACATAGAGTCAATTAAGGGTTCACTTTCATGGTCTGTGGTTATTGTGTTGGTGATTACATCAAATCTGTTTTTTCTTTTAGACATTGTAATTGACGTAGACTCTAGATCAGGTATACATTATCTTCTTGCTGGCCCTTCTTTCCACTTTGGAAGGGAGAATATTTCAGAACAATATTTCTATTGCAAGTTTAAAACTTTTTACGCATCTTGGGTATAGATACCAGGCGTTTCACAAATTTATTTGGAATCTTTGGAGCAATAAAAAAGGGTTATTTGTAAGATCAAAAGAGTAGGGATTTCTTTTATTAGGAAAAAGAATGATTTTGCAATATTAGTAAAGATGGAAAATAGAGTAAAAAATGATAGAAACGTATCATAAACACTCTTGGCCTACCTTTAGGTTTAACCATGATAAGAAATCCAAGAATGTCATTTAGAAAAAAATCCAAGTAAACCCAAAAATAAAAAAGGAGCAAAAAATGAGGGTTAGAAGTTGAGACACTTCGATCCTTTCTCTTCAAGAAGGAACCGAAGATCACCACCGTAATATTTCGTTATGGAGTATAATATAAGGAGGATTTGGTTAATCCCTCACTGCTCGTCTTGACGTCCTTGTTCAAGAAACGTATGGTTTATGTACAACCTTCCTATTCATGCTCCTCTTTTGTACAATTATGCTTGTACATTTCCCTATTGTAAACAAGTTTGAATTTTAATATTCGTTTATTGTGGGGCCTAGCCTACAGTATCTTGTTGGAACATAAGTAAAAAAGACACCCATGAATTAAATGGTTAAGAAGGCTATTGTTCCCAATTCTGCGTTCTAGGCGCTGGGTCATTTGAAAGGAGATGCAGTGTTAACTTGGTTGTTGTTTTTTCAATGAATTCAATATAGCAGATGCGCAGAATCACCACTGGTGTTCTAGAAAAATAAATAATATAAATACAAAAAGTAAGATGAAGAAATTATGTTTTTAGTATGGTGAGCTAGTAATAAAACAGTTTTTTTTTCTGGTCCACGTCAATAAACACAAATATCTAAAGTACACACACATTGTAGGTTCCTCGCACCAACTGAACTACTTTAGCCTTTTTCAATAGAGCCACACCGACCACTGTTGTAACTCATTATACAAGCACCCACCTTTGGTCTTCTTCTCTACGAATATATACCAGTTCACGTTCTCTCTCACTCCTCTCTTTGTATAGTCTACATTGCACATTTGTGCTTCCCGTGCAACTAGCATTCTCACATATCTGTTTCTTTGGAGTCTACATCCCCTAAGAATACTAATCTCACTAGGAATAGAGACTTCTCATTCTCCCACATGTCCAATCATGGTGGACCTCACTCATATTTTACTTTATACATTTCACTTTATATTTATTTGTAGTTCCTAATTTTAAATTCAGTTCAAAAATATTCTATTAAATATATACATATGTTTGTACTTATCTATTAAATATTTGGTGAAATAAAATTGGATTCCCATCTTTAAAAAAAGCTCAACTTTCTTTAAAAATTACTCTTTTTATGTAGAAAAAAATACAAAAAAACTTCTAAAGTGTGTTGCACGCATTGGTGTGTTGTATTTCAAAAAATTGAAACCTAGACATGTGTTTCGTTTTTTAGATGACATGCGGTGTCAGCGGTGAGTTTGGAGCTACCGATGATATCTGATAACCCTCTCTCTTATCTACGTCTAGCGTCCACCATAGCGTCGTTCCACATGTGCCACACGCCGATGTTTCTCTCCCTCCGCCTCCCTCGAGTCGTATTGTACCGAAAATAATCGTCCCTAAGCAAAGTTTGTCCTTCTCTCCACACACACCTCTGGCTTTGTCAAAACTTGTGACTACATGAATAACATGACACCTCATCTCTGATGCCACATGACATCATTTCTCTCCCTCCGCCTCACTCGAGTCATATTGTATGAAAGGATAATGATGTCGCCTAGAGGGGGGAAATAGGCGGTTTAAAACTTTTACGGTTTAGGCTTGATAATTGCGGAATAAAACTAGGTGTTTAAATTAACAAGCTGACAACCTAAATAAACTAGGCTCACCTATGTGCACCAACAACTTATGCTGAGCAAGACAAACAACAAGGTGATAATAGAATACTTCAAGCACGAAGGCTATCACAATGTAACATGCAGAAGTAAAAGGCTCGGGTATAGAAATAACCGAGGCACGCGGAGGCGAGGATGTATTTCCGAGTTCCTCCTTGTTAAGGGAGTACGTCTCGTTGGAGAGGTGTGAACCGACACAACGGTTCAACAATCACAAAGGTTTCACCTTCTTCTCCGATGAACCGCACCACAAAGGATTGGTTCACCTTCCACTATCGGAATTCCTTCGAGACAGAATCCGGAGCCTTTCAACAACAATCCGGGGCACAACCCACAATGGGATTGAGGGCTCCCGAACGGCTTCCAACAACAATCCGGGGCACAACCCACAACGGGATTGGGGGCTCCCGAACGGCTTCAAGTGACCACACAAGGGTCCAGCCACCACAAAGGCGTCTAGGGTCCAACGACCCAAGAGTAACAAGCTCACAAACTTTCAACTTCCACGAATCCTCGTGGAGAGCAAACCGATGCACCAAATGCAAAAGGCAAGAGCACAAGTGCTCAAATCCTTCACTCTCAAATTCCAACAAAGCAAAAAATGCTTATGGGGAATAAGAGAGGAAGAACCAAGAGGAGATGCACCAAGAACTCCAAGATCAAGATCTACTAGGTTCCCCTCACTTAGAGGAGAGATGGATTGGTGGAAATGTAGATCTAGATCTCCTCTCTCAAATCTCTCAAAGATATGCAAGAATCATGGGAGGAAATGGGAGAGGGGCAAGCTTTCCAAGGTAAAAAATGAAGGAGAGAGAGGGGGAAAATTCGTGCTTGGAAGAGCTACTCTCTCTGGGGAAGAAGGAGCCAAAAAATAGATCCCACAAAAAAGAGCCATTGCAGGAAAGCTTCACACCGGAGTTTCCGGTCACTAGGGCCGGAAACTCCGGCCAGGGGCGGAAACTCTGGCCTACTGGGACCGGAAACTCCGGCCTCCACCAGGGGCTGAACACCGTCAACACATCCGAGGCTTGGGCAAACTTTCCGGTGCCCTGGGCCGGAAAGTTCATCCAGGGGCGGAAACTCCGGCCTTTGAGGCCGGAAACTCCGCCCCCCACCAGGGGCAGAACAACTTCAAAGCAGCTTTGGAGGAAAACGTTGAGCCCGGAGACTCCGGTCCTGGGGCCGGAAACTCCGGCCTAAGAAAAAGCTGCTGCAAAACTGAACACTAAAACTGCTATATTTTTGTGAATGAACTCCGAATGAGGCGAGACCACTTTTGTTGGAAAGATAGCGACGAAAAGCATCCAACTAAAGTCACCATAAATAGAGTAAAGTCACCACACATGGCAAGGTGTGGGACTTTCCTCACGGTTGAATCGGCAATATTTCCGCCAACGAAAACGTAACAAGTTTTCTAAAGTAAAACCGTTTTCGGTGAACTAGAGCTTGACATGGAGATGAATCAAGCTCTAATTTCTCACCACAATAAAATCCAAATATGAACCAAGAAATAAGATATGTCAAGTATGCAAAGGTTTGAGCTCTCCACAACAATGTGATCAAGTTACTCACTTGAGAACCCCTCTTGATAGTACGCCATCTATCCTAAAACCCGGTCTCCAACTAACACCATGAGACCGGTAAGAAAGAGAACCTATCAAGATCATACATTTGCCTTGCGCATTCCACTTGAGCTCGATAATGAAGATCTTGACTCTCTCAAGTTGAAACACCTTTCTTGATTGTGCTTGCTAGCACATGCTTGATGAAGACTTCTCCAAATGCTCCCCCATACTCCGTTATGGGAGGGACTCGCTAAGCTTTGTCTTCATGTTTCCTTTGCAAGCTTCAATCAAAGGATATCTTCCGATATGCATCATACTGAACTTGCTTTTCATCTTCTTCTCTTGATATGTATGATGGTTTGGGGGTAAACATGATTGTTCACTCAATCTTCTATTCCAAACCATACTTGCAATGAGCTCAACTCTACACATGACCATTCATCATATAAATCCTTGAATAGAGCATTGGTCATTAAGTCATCTTGAAGAGTCCAACACATGAACTCCTATAATTTCCCATGGACAAGATCTATAAAGAATATCTCAATGTATACATTAGTCCATAAGGATTGCCATTAATTACCAAAACCACGCATGGGGGCAACCATGCACTTTCATGGTACCAAAAACAACCGTCTCTACACAAAGTTTGGCCTTTTTTGCACACACACACCTCTGACTTCGTCAAGCATATGTGACTACACACCTCCATTCCTGATGTGGAGCCTCAAGTTTATTGTTAACTTGCACACACCACATGCGCTTCCCTCTGGTGGCCACCCAACACCAAGTGCATTGTTAACTTGCACGCCACGTGCGCACCCAACGTCATTGAGCTAGATTCCTACAATTCTCACAGTAGTTACATGTGAACACCCATATCAGCTCCCGCATCGGCCACCGATGTCACTGTTGCTATTAGTACTGGTCGACTCTCCATCCCTAATGTCGCCTATCAAGTCCATTGTTAACTTGCAATGCTAAGTGAGGTCCCCTCTAATGGCCAGTCAATGCCATTGAGCTGACTTCCTACAATCCTCACAGTAGTACATATAAATTGTATGTCAAAAGAAGTGTATTCCTACAATTCAATATATAGTAGTTGGTGATATTCATACCATTTTTATATACAATCTAGATCCAATACACAGATTAATATTGCATGTTTAAGATCTCAGTTTACTCTATATTTTTGTGAATTATTTAGTATTTATTGGTGAAATGTTCCTGTATTTTTATATAGTATCGACCATATTCAATGCAATTTATTTAGATATGTTAAGACATAATTATGCCAAGTATTATTGCTTTGCAATAATTTATGTCTGAAAATATATTTGGTTTCAATATATTAACATCAATGACCTTCATTGTATGACCTTGATGGCTAATCTAGCTGTTTGAGTTTGTAATGTTCATCATATCATATAATGTTTGTAGATTGTCGAGAATTTAAACTAATCATTATAGAACCATGTACACAATTTAACTCTCATGGCATTTCATAATTATCGCATCCTGATTATCTAACTGAGTCTGATTGTCTAAGTGAGTGTAAACTCTTTTACGTGGGGTCGTACTCTTATGTTAAGTGGTGTAAACCTTAATACAACTAAATAATTGTGTCTCTTCTCTAATTCTATGTAGTGATCGAGTTGTACTATTTTTTTTATTGTTAATATTGTTTTATATGTATATTTCACTAAAAAAATTTAATCTATCGTTGTTCGTATTAGGACGGACGTTGCCGTCTTTTCCTTCTAGTAACATATCATGGTGCAAAAATAAACACTCCTACTACTAGAGAAGTGTGGGGTTTTGAGAATAGGAGATACCAGGAATGAGCTAGTGACCGGATCATCATAGAGTTCTTGTCGCACATGGCTGCCTAGGGACATTATGCTACCTGGTCCAATACTTCCACTGGTCGCCGCCTCTTTTTTATCATGCAATGGCACCACCCCGTTTCGATGCAGTTCTAAGTTTACCTAACATTTGTGGGCAGTCATGAATTATTTTTAGCAGCCTGCCATCCGCGAATCAATGCGTTGAAAAACCGAAATCCTTAGAAAAAACTCCCCTTCACAAAGGTCTATTTCCGTTCACTCTGTTTTCGACACGTGTCAATTTCCGTATTTTTTCTGCGCGTGACAAGTGGCGGCTTCCTGGTGGTGCACAGAGGGTTGTACGTGCATTTATTTTTTAGATTCGTTTTTTTAAAATGAAATATCTTTAAAATCGTTTATCCGAATTATGAACCGTTTTCACTTTGAACTCCTCACGTCGAGATCTTTAAAACTAGATCCATTGTTGATAGGTTTCGACGAACTTTTTTTTCTTCGAATTATGTATATTTCGTACAACCTGATATGTGTAGTTGTACATCCAACTGAGCATGAATGTAGTTGTACGTACAATCTGATCTGTACACCTGATCTGTGTAGTTATACGTTCAACCATGTTATGTATAACCTGATCTATATAGTTATACAACATGATATGTACAACATGTTGTGTAGTTGTACAACGTGATCTGTGAAGTTATACGTACAACCATATCTACGTACTTATATTAGTTAAGTGTGTGTTTTTATATGATGTTGTGTAGTGTTTGTACATGTTACGTACAACTGGATCTGGATCTGCATCTAGATCTTGGGCCCTTGAAAAACTGATTGACACCGTGCACGATGGAGCATGTCGATTTAGGCTAAGCCGGAAACTAACCCCATTCCCCGTGTGGTTGCAAAAGATTAAGTAGATACTACCTCCGGTCTAGTAAAAGTGTCGTGGAAACAAGCCATCGTACAGATCTGTACAGTGCTCACGCATGGACAGGAGGGAGTACTATCTTGATAGTGTCGACCATGAGCTAGCTGATAGGACTGGACTGTGAGGTGTGGGTTCTTCCATCATTGTGTTCTGATTTTAGTGGCATGGACACATTTCAGTAACTCTATTATGTTAATATAGTTTACCTTATTTTAAGAGGAAAGGTTAAATAAAAGATTCAGGGTACGTGTTAGTTTCATCTCTCATCTCATGAGTTTGGGTATGATTCATGGTTGGGTTGTAGTAGCACCGCAAACGTCTTTGTCGTGCCAGAGCCATTACCTCCCACCTTGTCGCAGCGCTCGCCGTCATAGGTGGACATATCGCCTCATGGTCGAGCCACCATGCTTAGGCATCCTCGATCGGACATGTTATACGCATGGGTGTAATGGAATCATACCCTCCCTCATAAGATGTAATGGAATCGATTTTCCATTGGGGAAGCGGCACAACTTGGTCAAGCGGAGCAAAATGATCGGAGAGATGAAACATCAACAACTTGTTTCCTATGCATATTCAAACTGAAATAATGGATGACTACTTTCTATGTCATTAAATTCGGAGCTCCGCGTACTAAAGAAAAATATATCGAAACTAGAATTTGCCGGGCGGGCCAGGTATAGTCTGGCCCACTCTCATCCATTATCGCCCAGAAAAATTAAATATTTTTGTAGGCGTAGTGAGATACGGAATTTATGTCATCAACATCGTGCACAATCACAAAAAAAGGAAACTACAAACAATGCATATACAAGGTTTTCCTGGCCCTACCTCGGCTACAGTTAAGCTTGTTCGGTAGACTCGTACTGACCACTCCTATAACTCGTTACATATATAAATAGGCTTTCACCTTTCATGTTCGTTTCGATACATACATCTACTATCTCATGTTCTCTTCTTGTCGTCCTTCTTCCACATATTATCTATACTAGACATCTTGGCGCGGCAATACGCCGCACCCGTGAAATGGATAGAGTGAATTAGGAACAGAAAAACATTACAGTAGAATGCAAGCCAAAAAACACAAACCGGGAGCACACCGGAAGGAGCAAAGAAAATCAGAAATTGCCACCTTCCCCAACACAATTGGTGTATCTATGATATACTTATACATATCTAGCAAACCCAATCCCAATAAAGCATGCATACTTCAAAAGCCTGATATGTAAATTCTCATTGCAGTCTCATATCTAAATAAGATTATATACATCATCGCAAATCACTGACTTAACAGAGAGGGAAAGCTACAAACCTGCAGTACAACTGCAACTTCTCATATAAACTTCCATCACCACGCATGTGTGGTTGTACCAGATCTCATAACAATAATCTAAAGGAAAGGATGAAATAGAAGTCACAAATCAATATGTTATGTGCTGATAGACATGAGAAGAAAAGGTAAATCACCAATAGCATAAGTCAAAATAAACTTATCGGGAAACAATGCAGAAATTGAGTTTTTTTTATATAGTAACCAAGGAAGCATGAGTCAAAAGAAAAAAGAAGAGGCAGAGTCTCACATTTGTACAAAACAACATACAACCGTCTACATCATCCAGCGGCAACAGTTAGCCACATACCATAATTGAATCTCATGCAAAATAAGCTAGAACTTAAATAAATATAGAACCACATCTTGTTCTGTAGATGCTCTTCATATTTAGTGAGCCATGTTGCTTCACCTTTCCACCGACATCCACAGGCACTATCCATGGTCAGAGGCTCAGAGCACTGAGTTGAGCCGCTGGCCAATTTACCAAGCAGCAAACAACACACACCTGCACGATGACCTTCCTTCACCTTCTAGCATCGGCTTCGGTGGGCATGAAAATGACAGTTGTCACCTGAGTTGACGTGTTAGGTCTTTCAGGCATGAAGATGGAAGAGGCGTCTTTTTGCCATCATAAATTAATTCACCGACATTCTGAGGACACATAGATAAATCCTGCAACATAGTCAAGTACTTATTTACAACAATTTGGTGTCAAAAGTCAAGCTCTTATGATCCCATTTACATGTCAAAACTTGAATCAAAATTCTAAGTGGTGTATGGGCATCATTAGGTGGGCTAATATGCTACAATAGTATAGATCAGCTAAATAAAACCATATAAGTAATCTGTGTGCGCATGAAAGTTTAGACAAAAATATATGGACCTAAGGATATCCCGCTCGTACATTCTTTCGAATGACAAACATCAACATTCAGTCAAACTGAGAAAAGAGAAAATTGTGTCCCAAATTAACCAAAGAATGGACCAGAAACAATTAAATAATCAACATTGAAGGGCTTAAATAAATAATATGTTCTTTGAAATATCTGTGATATAAAAAAATCTAAATTTTTGGTTAGCAATCAAGGCATCAACAAAATATTGAAACCTTGCTAAACAAAAGTTGAATAACACAGCTTTTTACACTACAATATCCATACAGAGAGGACTTATCAAGCAATATTTTGGCACTACCACATGTCTTTATCTTTTACTCGCCCAACGATGGAGATTTGGAACATCAGTGTAGTAGCAATAAATCATATACACCTCATCCCACTGTAATTACAGAGTTTTGTGAGACTATTATAGTTTGTCTTCCAGAAAGCAGAAAATATTAGGCCCTAATGAAGAAAAAAATCAGTACCTGACCTCCATGCCTTTTGGCAAACTGAAACTTCATCAGGCAAAACAAATTAAATGCAAGGCTCTACTTTCACAAAAGCTAATTTTCAAGCTATTTAATGATCGGTAAACCAGAACTGTAGGTCCCCAACGGGTAAAGTTTTATAATTTTACTCAGATACATCAATTCCTAAACAAAAGCAGAATTTCGAAAGTTCAAACTCACCTGATATAAGGAGACTGATGCGGCGAGAGATGAACGTCGTCAACGTGCGCTCGAGGGCTGAGAATCTGGTTGTACATCTTCTTGAATCCGTGCTCCATCACCGTGGGCCACGTCCAGTGATGGCGCGTTGTACCACGCGAACTTCGCATTGTCAGCTAGCTGAACATTCTCATGTGTCCTGACTTATGTTCAACAACACCATAGTGATCAAGAACGAACTTGAAAGGATATATAAAACATTGAAACTAACTCCCTGTTCTTGCTCTAAATTCAAAATCACACGTATGTAAAGCACACTCTAACATGTTGATGTTGGTACACCAAAATAAGGACAAAATTTCAAGAAAAAAATCTTACTGCCAAACCGTACAGTACATTCAGTTTGGATGCTTAAGAATGGACACTAATATCTTGCACACCACATATAAATGAATTAACTTCTATGGATATTTACAGAAAACGATGGCGACTTCCAAAAAAGAATGTGCATATTTGGATGGTAGCTTCTGTGCATAGGAGGCCGAAAAAATAATACAACTAAGGTAAGAAGTAACCTACAATAATTCCGTCTGATTAAAGTCAACTTGACAGCAATAAGAGTATCTTCTGCTGAGATGAACAGGTGTCACTGGAAGTAAGAAAGCAAAAGAGTAGTAAAACAAAGGTTGTATGCAAAAAGGTCCATAATATTTCTAGAACTGAGTGAAATGGTTACTTTGCACTATAGTCATTGTTCCACTGATCATTCATATTCGCAATTCTAACATAACTGTTATTTGCATATTTTTGTAATTGTCACATGTTTAGAACTGCACAGTAAGAGATTTTGGAGCAGTTGAAATATAGAAGAGACATAGTCAATTAGAATATATTCAGTGATTCTAAGGTCTGGACAGAATATTATCATCATCCATCCAAATACATATAGAAACAAAATTAGTAGTTCATGCATCATTTGTAAATTCCTAGCAGAAAGATTTAAAACTCAGTTCTCCAAGAAAAATAATATCAGTAAGAGCTAAATATACACATACATGTTTCATAATTGTATTCTTCTAGTTGATGATTGGTGGCTAACTTTTTGACCCATGGATATTTGATAGCTATCTTGCTGATACAGGCAGTGAAGGAGATTGTTTCAGCTTGACCTGGAACTCATCATTCTAAGACTATTCTAGCTGGTAGACTTTATCACCTAGAATTTAGACGTATTTGTCATTGAACATGGAAAACAATGATCAAATTAAGTATAATCAAGTAGAAATAAAATTGGTAGATTCCAGATACGTTCATTGATTGAGTATGCAAAATTGGTATTGAAAAACTTCCGGTGGTTGGTGCGGAGGAAGCTCCAAATCCCACGAATCAGTTGAATCAATTGCATGTTCAGCTAGCAACCAATCGTACGAAAATCAACTGAATCGGTTGCATGTTCAGTTAGCAGTAAATCCCACAAATCAATTACATGTTCAGCTAGCTCCAAATCGTACGAATTAATTGTATGTTCAGCTAGCGGAAACGTACCAGGAAGCTTTGAATGGAACCACGGAGATGTTCCATTTGCAGTGCCTCAGAGCATCTCGTGCCAGGATGCGAGGCATTGGGCGCGCAGGGGGCCAGAGCGAGAGCGGCGCGGAAGCGGTCGGTGAGGAAGAGGATGAGTAGTCGGATGAGGAGGAGGGCGTCGGGATGAGGAGCTTGCGGAGGACGATGGCGGCCATGGCACAGAGCTCAGCGTGGGTGGCGGCGGCGGCGAGCGAGGAGGCGAGGCGCAGCGCGAGGGGTTCCGGGTGGGAGAAGGCGGACGCGGCGGCACAGTCGGCGTTGGAGGCGGACATGAGAGAGCAACACGTCGAACGCCGCCTGCTGGGGGCCGACCCGGCGGCTAGGGTTTACGGGAGGCGGCGGCTTGGAATAGGGAGGAGAGGGCTGGCAGAGGACGATGCAGACTGAGTGGGTGACCCTGTGGCCGGCCGTGCGGGCGCGGGAGAGGGCGCGACGGCGCAAGTCGCGTACCACTGGATCTGAGCGGGGAGGAGCGGAGCGGCGCGGCGGCGGCGACCTCGGGGTCGCGCGCACGAGAGAAGGGGAAGGGGCATTCTGCGGGGTTGTCTTACAAAAAAGCCTGTGACGTTTTTCCGTGTTCGCAATTAGATCCTTCGGAGTGTTAAAATCTGGACTGCGGGTCGCGGGTTCGATATGCGAGGCGCTTTTCTGGAAAATAGACATGATGACCGGTGGAACGGGGGCGACCGGCCGGCGACCGGGCGACGTGTCGCGTGGTGATTGGCTAAAAATACGAAATGAACAGTGCGTCGGGAATTCGGGGCGGCGTGAATCGATCGGGCCGTCTGTTCCACTGATCGGACGGCCAGAAGAACAGGGGCGACGTGGATAGCTAGAGCTGAAGCGAATCTTGCCAGCTTTTGTATATAGGTACTATTGGCTTACCCGTGCAACTAGTGTTCTGTTTTAGAGTATATCATAACTATTTGTACATAACATGGGGATTGGGGAGGTGTAGGTGATTGAGAACAGGAGGCAGCGGAAATGTGCCAGTAATGAAACTTTGACCATATTCTTGTATCTCCGTTGTTTGGTCTATGTGGAGCAACTCATAGTGAAGCAACAATCTGAAGCGCGCAGTGCAATGAAATTGGTGTTTGGATGGCAAAAACAAAGAGTGTCGAAGGAAGTAGACCAATTATCATGCTTTGGTTGTTCCTTGTACGGATAGGATAGATAGCTCTTCATAGCATGTTAACGCTGTTTTTCTTTCGCAGTTTCTATAACCTTTTGTCTTCATCTTTACACATATCTCTCTCCCGTCTCCTCTTCTTATTATCACTCCTCTCCTGCTTGTAGTTTACATTGGCCTAAGCATGCAACCAATATTCTTAAGCATATGTTTTAGAGCTCAAAATTACATACATTTGTGGGAATACACAACCCCCTAAGTGCAAAAAATGTGGTGTTTGAGAACACGACGCAATTTGAATGTGCTAGTAACGACTTGCTGGTGCTCCAAGATTTGCTTCCAGTTCCGCAAGTATGTCTTTTAGTTAAGAGAGAATTCCTTATATGACACTACTCCTCAATTTGATGCCTTATATGATACTTTCAACTTTTTTCTTCCTTCTATGCCCACTTGTCTAAGTTTTATGCCTTACATGACACCATCGTGAAATATGTCCGTCACCTTTATCCGTCTGGACCAAACTATCCCTGGTTGTTTGATTCATGGAACAGACTTACCCGCCGCACCCTCACCTCACCCGAGCCCCGCAGCTTCAAAAAAAACACGCCCGAGCCCTGCACCCTCACGCGCCGGAACCCTAGAAGACGCGCCGGAGGGCGGGCTAGGTGCGGCGGCCCAAGGCGCCATGGAGCAGGGAAGGGAACCAGGCGGCAGCCGCCGAGGGCACCATGGAGCAGGACGGAGACGGCGCGGAGGCCGGGCGCGGCGGCCGACGGAGGACCTGGAGGCGCGGCGGCTGGGCGCGGCGCGGTGACCGGGCAAGGCGCGGCGGCCGACGGAGGACCAGGATTGTTCAATTTGATTGCTTATGCCACTTTGATTTAGAATTGTTCAATCGATTATGTACATATAAACTCTGTGCAGGGATATGACATCAAAATATAGGGGAGGTTCTGCCATTTTTTAAATTTTTTAAATTAACGTTTCAATTATTATTAGTTATTTTTAGAATAGTTGAATCAGGGACAAAAATGACTTTGTACGTGAAAAGTTGACACTGTTAGATCCAACAGTACACTAGAGTGTCATGTGAGGCATAAAATTTAGGTAAGTGGGCATAGAAGGAAGGAAAAAGTTGGGAGTGTCACATAAGGCATCATATTTTAGGAGTAGTATCATAGAAGGAATTTTCTCTTTAATCAACTTGTTTCAACCATTTGTGTCCTACGTGGCAACAAACCGAGATTGCTTTGAGTCTTTGACCATTCGTATCCAATATTTCCATGAGCAATGTGGCTGAAACTTGCTCCCATTAAACACAATATATTGTCACCATACCAAATACATGTGCTTTAGAATTGAACAAAGATTTGTGAAAAAGCGATTCCACCTTGGGTTGTGCGTCCTCAGCTTATCCTGGGCCGCGGGGCATCCAATATAGCTTTGAGGTACATGCAAGCACTTTTGCACACTGCATAAAGCACCCTACTACACATTGATTTGTAAATGTTTAATCCTTCCTCTCTTGTTTTACAAAACATGACCCTTGTTTCTTCTGTATCTCCTTCTGCACCGGATCTATAGATCCATAGTCAATGTAATTATGTTGGGAAAAAATTAAGGATGAACACCTAAATGAATGGAATGATGTTTGGAAACCAAGGATAAACACCTAACAACTGTGGATAAACTGTTCGGTAACAGAAAGACACAAATTATGAGCGTTCATTCATAATCATGTATTTGTCCAGTAACAGAAGCACACACAACTTTGCTAGGACTGGACTGAGTGTGCTGTGGGTTTCACCCCTTCCAGCATTGTGTTTCAATTTTAATGGCGTGAACATAGCGTAGTAACTTCATTACTAGAATATAGTTTACCTTATTTATAAGAGAAGGAAGAAAACCAGATTCGGTGTAAGTATTGGTTTCAGCTCTTCTCTCACGAGTTTGGGTATCCGTGGATTCATGGTTGGGTTGTACCATGATGTGCATGTGAAAGCTGGATAACTTATCTCATGACATTTTTCTTGGACGCTCTGCATCAAATTGCATCTACCTTCTGTTCAAATCCGTTGTTGATTAGACACTCATACTTTCATGTGTTTACACCCCTACTCAACCGTCAGCTCAACCAGATTGTTACTGCTAGCTATTAGGCATTGCTAAACCATGATGTTAATGTGCTAAACATATGTTACACTATGCTGTCGATAAAAAGCCACGATAGTAAGCATTTTTTATATTAGCAAACAGAAGATTAGACAAAAAGAGAACCATAGTTGTTGTAATGTGTGATCTTTAGTCTATTGCTTTGTATGTCAGGGATAGCAACCACATGTAATGGACGCAATTCCTGAATTGCATCCACCAACCCCAGCATGCAAGGCATTTCATCCTGCACGCCCACCTTTTAAATCAATGTAGACATGAAGTCAAGTGAACAGCTAAGGAGATTTGGCAGCTTGGCTCATTCAGCTATCATGTGACTAAAACACCAAAAACAATTGAATATCTATAGGCATTGTCCGGACCAAATATTATACATTATCTTGCAATCAAAGAATTACACCAAACATCTGAGATTCGAACATAGGAGGAAGTGAGGAACACTAAGATACAATCTACTAAAATATCTGAACCTCCTCCTTTGCTGTCCAAAACACATAAACCACAAGGGATTCGTATTGTACTTGTGTTATTTCTCGCAGATCATGTCTTTATACGGATCACAAAAGAGCCTGTAAGAAAATGACAAGTCACGTATTTATCAGAGCCCAGATAATGCACTTCGTCAAATGGTGACTGAAATAGAAAATCTACTGGTGACCTGGCGTCTTCGAACTCCCAATGGAAATTAAAAAAGAAGGGAGATATCTGGAGTTTCAAATAAAGAAATGTGGTGTGCTTCGAAATGCATAAATTAGGCGCTGACTTATTAATGATAGCTTAAATATACATAGAAACTACCTTTCACTGAGGTTTGAAATGTTCTAAACGGGGACATTAATTTTGAGATTTTAGTGAATATGATGAATTTCCTCTTTGGCACAATCAAGAAATTTATTCTCTTAGCCTTTCTCCCATCAAATAGAGAACATTAGCTAAAGGAAAAGGTTTTGCAGCAACAACTGAAATGGCTATAAGAAGGCAGACAGGAAACTAATGCATTTCATATTTTTGAACAACCTAAACGAATTTTCCAGATACTAGTATAAACCCTGCCCACAGTTGATTTATTTCATTTGAACAGATGACAGGTGGCTGGCTAGATATAAGTATAACTACAGTCTCGTGTCATGGTGCATCAATGGTGTCGAGAAAAGCATCCTCGAAACTCACAAATAATACTCCATTTATGCGAAAAGTATCAAGCTCTTAATCTGGTGAAGATATACTGTATCAGCTAACAATGGATTGATGTACCACGCATGGTGGGTGACAGGTCATCTTAAAAGTTACTAATGAACCGATAACTCATTTTTTAAATCACATGCAATTAAAGTACAAGGTCATGGAGAAGAATGAATCAACTCACATGCTGGAAGGTTTGACATGTCTGCAGAGACGGCGCACGGGATTCCCAAGTTTGTCAGAGCACCTCTTATCAACCCACATGGAAAATATAAAAGCATGCTTGTTGTTTGGGCTGCAGAATCGCCTAATGATGCAGAGTCATTCTCAGTTGCATCAGTGCTCTCTACAGATGGATCTAGAGAAACACGAGTAAGCCATCGGAAATGGTTATCTTGAAGAACAAAGGTACCCTGCAGCAAGTTAAGTAATATCAGTTCTAACATGAACACACATATATATGGTATGGTTTATCTGCTCAATTACCCTATGATTTGTTTTCAGATTGTCAATCTGTTTCTTGAAGAGCTCTGACCAAAAGTCTTTGCAAATAAATTTGATTGCCTCAAGATGATCACTGAATCGAGGACGCTCCATCGTGTATCTGCATATAAACAAAAATTCGGGTTAAATTTGCATTGCGGCACTATGAGTCCACTAGGCTAGCAGGTAAGTTTACATAAGGATAGACATAAGTTTAAACAAGCATAACATCTTATGCTAGAGATAACACTGGTGGAAAGCTGCAAGCACTATTCACTATAAACTATAACTCTACAAAAACCAAAAGAAACCACGGGAATTAAAAAAATAAATAAGATCAGAACCTGATCACCCATCAATACTAACTGAAATTTCACATGGATGATTATAAAAAATAAAAGGACCATGCTAACGTGTGTCATTCCTAGCCTTGCTTTAGGCTTCAACACGTTTTCTAACCATTCAATATATTGAAGGCAAGTTTTGCATTTTCTCGAACAAAACTTTAGCCTTGTTCAATAAACTCGCACCAACCACTGTTCTAACGCATTATATAAGCACCCACCTCTCATCTTGTTCACTACCCATGTCTATTCTCGCATGTTCTCTTTTCTCACACCTCTCACTCTTGTAGTCTACATTGGGATTCCTGTGAAACTAGGGTTCTCAGAGTCTAAGAATTACATAGGATGGTGAGAGAATAAAACCCCAAATTACCAGAGAAGCGTGGGTGTTTGAGAACAGGAAGCATCAGGAATATGCTAGTAATGCCAATGTTTTTGCCTCATTTGGCATGCTAAAGGATGCATGGGTCACAGAGAAGACATGGGCCAACCAGTTCTGTTTCTACAAGAAAAAGAAAGAAGAATATGGGAGATCTTCCGCAGTGCGAGGTCTGTGTAGTGTATCTGCTCCTTTATCTCAGTGGCGAGTATTGACCTCGGTACAGAAGGTAACAATATCAAGCTGCGGTTGTGGCTAGGTCAGCTTACTTCTCCCTTCTTCTCCATCCACTTCCGTGGGCCCTTCATCCTCCACAGCAATTTAAACAATGGTTTTCAATTGGGGATGCATGAACCGGTTTGTGAATCATGGTATCGACCCGCCAAAAGACTATGGTCCAGGAAATATTAGGAAAGGGTATGTTATGAGTCACATTAAGAAAGGATATAGTCCCCTTGTTCACTATTCAAAAATATAAGGCGTCTTTTGACTATTCAAGCTTTCACTTCCAATTAATTTGATAAAATATGGGTTATGTGACACACACAAAATTGATATTAGTGAGTTTGTATTCAAAATCATTTTGTTATAGTTGAAAACCTGATCTGTAATTATTAACGAAATATTGTAGAAGAGGCATATGGTAAAAGACCAAGCTTGGAAAGTCTACGGTCTACATTTCAGAACAAAGGGACTGTATTAGTTAATCATATCACAGGCATAACATCCAGAGAGAGAGAGAGAGACCAATATGCTCTCAATTCACAGTCTCTCACCTCCTCTAGTTGTCTAATCCCAACCTACGGCATCCTCTCCTCTAGAAAACCTAATCCCCTACCATGTCGTATGCATCATAGTCATACGGAGAGAAGAATAAAATAATTCTGAGATACAATCAAAACTCAAAATAAGGAATATTAGAAGTAAACCCATAAAAATTGACATGACAAAAGGCACAGGAGGAAAATAAACTTTATATTTGTTTAATGGGAGTGCATATGTCTCAGGCGCCTGATTTTTTCTTAAGTCTCAATCGACTCAGAAAAGTGCAACTGCAGTTCAAAAAAAAGTGCAACTGAACTGGCAAAAAAGTGCAATTGCATTTTTCTGTCAGAAAAGTGCAACTGATGCATATTTTCATGGGTGACTGAGACTTAAGAAAATCTCAGGCACCTGAGAATTAGCAAAACCGTTGTTTAATTCGCTTTCAAATCTTTATTCAGGGTTTTAAGGACGTTGTCCAAGACAATGCTCAGTTGATCAACCTAATATACTGTGTGGGGTCAGCAGGGAATATATGTGGTGTGCAAAAACATATTAAGTAATCCTGCTAGCCTAAAACTCTGATGAGAGAAGAAACACCTGAATTTGCTATCCATAACATTTGAAAAAAATGGTTCATAAGGAAAGGCAATGACATCCATGACCATATCAACATAATCTCTTAATACGCAAGTACCATTCATGTTTACTTCTCTTACCGATTCTCCTGCTTGCCATGGACTTTATAATAAGTAAATATACTAGGAACCACACAAGTTCAGCAAAGATGATATAATTTCTAGATGGATGCTAGGGCGTATTGACTTGAACATGCTGACCAACTCCCTAACTATAGGTCCCATTAACATGTCCTATATAGCTTTATAAGATCTGCTACAACACCTGCAACTGTGCAATTCGAAAAAGAATATCTGATCTCCCAGCTGACTAAATGTCAAATATCCAGTAAAGGGAGTGAGGTGTAGGTTTATTAACTAAAGTACTGCATATCCAGTGAACTGAGTGAGTTGTAGGTTTGCTGTCAATGGTATTCAGTTATCAGATGTATACATATGCCAAACTGTATTTATTAATACTCATCAAGTACATCGACCTAGTCTAAGTTGAAATGAACCTTACTAAGTTAGAAATTTCAAACAAATTACATGATAACCTTACTAGAATGCTGAAATTTCATGAAAAAAGCAATGAAACTGTCCTGTTTGAGAACATCATGCGGATCATTAGGTAGACCCACGCTCAAATTATTAGTCCAATATAGATACAGCAGTCCAAAATGAAGGTACTGAAACTTAATAAATGGCAATGAAACCAGATTAAGAACTGCTGGGCGATGAGGCCACAACTTGATCTTCGCACCAAATCAGACAATTAGTTCATGTCCATGTTAAACGGACCCAGTGATCATTTCAAGAATTTGTGCACGTGCTTTCAGGATTCACAGTTAGCTCCTACCGGTTGACGGACATGGAACTAGTGAGTAGTTTGGGGTGGGGCCCGGCGGATCGGCGAGAGTCCAAACAGCAGATGACAGATCCAACCAGGGAAACCAACTGGGGATCCAAGCAACGGAAGACGAGAGGAGGAGGTGGGGGAGTATTTTCTTGGTTTACCTCTCGGAGAGCTGATGGCCGACCTGGAAGCCGATGGCCTCAATGCGGCCGGCGGCGAGCTCCGGCTTGGCGGCGTAGAAGCGGCCGCAGTAGGCTGCCACCATCTCCATGACCACCCCGTCAACGCAGCTCTCCGACACCTCCCGCCCCATCCCCTCGCCGTCCTAGCTCGCCTCCCTCCTCCTCGGCGACTTCCCCCTGGGGAAGAGAGATCTGGCTAGCGAGCTGAGGGGCGGAAAGGCTCGGTCGGAAATCTGAAACGACGCCGTGGAGAGATCGACTGGGCCGAAAGTCTGAAACTACTGCCAGGTAGAGGAGGCCGAAATTCTGCTTCTGGATTATGCGATGCTCGTGTAGGATTCTTTGTGAAACAAGACAGAACTATCCGCAAAAATGTAAATTCGATTTAATTAATATGAATGTTAACCTTAATAGGTTAGTATAGAAAAAGACATTTGATGCATGAAATGGAAAAAAACTTAGGAATATGGTGGATTTGATCGGCCAAAATAGTCAAAATATGTAAATTTAATTATTATTAATGTTTATATATTTAACTGCTACAAATTTATGATGTGTAAAATCATATGGCTAAAAGAATTTAGAATGTGAATAGATTGCATGTATGGATAAATATCGTTAATAAATATAGAATAACATGGATAAACGAATATCTTAAATAGTGGATGATGTGTGGGCTCAAATATTGAATGATGTGGTGATCAATAGATAAATAAATGGCTCAGATAATTGATGATGTGGACAACTTACACGTAGAAGTGGACTGATTTAATACATCTTAGTGAGGTTTTATTTTATAGTACAAAGTATAGATAAGCAAACCTTTTAACTTGTAAAAGAGGAGCAATTGTAATAACCAAGGAAAAAACGATGCCTATGAGTTAGGGATGTAAATTGATAGGATAATTTTCGTACCGAATTCGTCGATGAATTCGTTTTAAAAGAATCCATATCTGGTTTTTAAGGATTCTGATGGATAAAGGTATCTAATTCCAAACTGAACACCAAGCATACCGTATAAGATATGGTATGTAAAATAACATCCAAATATGGTTGATACACAAATTAATTACGATTATTCGCATGATTATAATAAAAAAATCTGATTTTCTATCAAAATATCTAATCTAATATAGCACAATTTTTAGTAAGTGAGATGTGGAGTTCATTTGCTGAACAACAACCCACCTACATGCTCATTGTATGAAGTATTCCGTATAACTTTGTAAGGTTATTAGCTTCTTGAGGGATTATTTTTTGTTATATGGGTGTGTATGTATTTTCACTCCAAATCTGCTCCGTTACCGGCCGTTATGACACTAGTGGAAAGGAGCCTTTGGTTCACCCCTTCAGCCCGGATTTTAAATTGAACTTAGACTGAAGGGGTGAGAGCCACCGTGCCGGATTTGGGAAGGACCTTTAGTCCCGGTTCGTGTTACGAACCGGAACTAAACGTCCACCACATGCGGTAGGTTAGGCAGGGCCCAACGGCAGACACCTTTAGTCTCAGTTCCTAACACAAACTGGAACTAAAGGTCCTGACCTTTATCAGCTTCTTCCACCCCGACTCCTCCATTTTTCAAACCGAGCTCGAGCTCACCATTTTCCCTCTCCATTTCTCCTCTCATTTCCTATCCTCAAGTCTAAATAATCCATAATATTTTGCCCCATTTGAAAGATTGAAGACACACCACGGTTAGCCGCTTCATCCTCTTTTCGGCATTTCTTCTTTATCTCATTTAGCTCATTTTAAATTTCTAGTGCAAGCTAGGTGTTTGATGAAATGCCCAAGTTAGGATTTCATTTGTTTATATGTGCAATTTGAGCTCAAACTAATTTATGATTTATGTGTTTTAGCGTCGTCCCCGTCCTTACTGCCATCGATCGCCCGCTCCGTCCCGTCACCGGCACCATCTCGGTGAGCCTCGTGTTTTTATTTGATTTAAAAAACATAGCTTTATTGTTTTAGATGCATAGTTATTACTTCTATAATTTTCTAACTTGTATTATATGTATAGAGTCATGGTTCTGATATCCGTCCCCGTCGGTCCTCGTCCGGTCTATGATTCAGATGTGGTATATTTTTATAACTATTTATTTCATTTTGTGTTTCTGGCAATTATGACAACCAACTTGACATAGATTTTTTTTTAGAAGGTAGTTGAACCGGAAATTGAACCTGACCCTATTGTCGAGTTTTTGGATAAAGAAAACAAGGATTTGAAAGCAAAATTGAAAAGAAGTGAAGATCTTTATCTTCAATTCTTAGAAGATAGGATGAAATTAGAGCTCATACTTGCCGACGTGGTCGATGGTAACGAGATCAAGATGGATGCAATGCGCTTGAAGATTAAAAGAATTAGAAAATATGCCATTAATCGGAAGGCTTGGAATCATTATGTTGTGGGTTCAATATTTACCTTAGTTATGATTTTGATCGCATTTGTTGTTGGATTTAAATTCTTCAGATAATTTTTATATTTGTTTCAGTTAATGTATGTTTTATGAGAACTATGTATTACGAGTTGTCACTACTCTACTCTTATTTTAATGGATGACCTTGTATTAATTAATTCGCTCTTACATTTTATTCATGACAGTAGTGTAATAATGGGGTTCGATATACTTTTATGTAAAACAGATGAACCGACAATGAATGTACGGTGTCCGATGTTGTCCTGAGTTCATTGATGGCATGCATAATTTTCTCCATGTGGCTGAGGCAAACAAGCCGAAGAATGGTTTTATTCGTTGTCCATGTAGTGCCTGCAAGAATATGAGTGATCACTCTACCTCAAAAGTCATTCACTCCCACCTCTTGCATAATGGTTTTATGCCTGGTTATTATTGTTGGACCAAGCACGGAGAAACAGGGGTTATGATGGAAGAAAATGAAGAAGAGGAGGATAATGAGAACTATCCTTGGTTCAGTGATTCTACAATGGGAGAAGACGAAGCTGAAGAAGATCCCATTATTGATGAGCCCGACGAAGATCGAACTATCCTTGGTTCAGTGATTCTACAATGGGAGAAGACGAAGCTGAAGAAGATCCCATTATTGATGAGCCCGACGATGATCTTCGTCGGGCCATTCGTGATGCACAAATGGACTGTGGAAGTGAAAACGAAAGGTTGAAGTTGGAGTGTATGTTAGCTGATCACGCCAAATTGTTGTATCCAACTTGCCAAAATGAGCAGAAAAAGCTGGGTACCACACTTGAATTGCTGCAATGGAAGGCAGAGAATGGTACTTCTGACAAGGGATTTGAAAATTTGTTGAAAATAGTTAAGAAGATGCTTCCAAAGGATAACAAATTGCCATCTAGTACATACGAAGTAAAAAAGGTGGTATCCCCTCTAGGATTAGAGGTGCATAAGATATACGCATGCATTAACGACCGCATCCTCTACCGCGGTGAGCACGAAAAATTGAATGCATGTCCTGTATGCGGTGCTTTGCGGTATAAGATCAGGCGAGATGACCCTGGTGATGTTGAGGGCGATCCGCGCCCCAGGAAGAGGAAACCTGCAAAGGTGATGTGGTATGCTCCTATAATACCACGGTTTGTTGGGGATATATCAACTAGGGGTATCTCCAACATGGATCAATCCGGCTAGTCCAGGGTGGCCCAAGGGTGGTAAGGCTGAAGCCTGCGGGGCGGCCCAGATAGCTGACGTACAAGGAAGTAGGCGGACGGTCCAAGAAGGCGTAAGGCCGAAGCCCATCTAGCCACCAAGCCCAAGACGGAAGGCGGCAACTAAGCCGGCTAGGTCTAGGACTCTGATTACTTGCCGGACAAGTACTTGCCTTGTATCCTGGGGTCTGGCCGCCTATATAAGCCGGCCACCAGGAAGCCTTTAGGGCACGTTTCAATACGCTCCAATACGCATCATACACATTGTAACCTGTTCACGGCTATTGCCTCATAGTGAATTATAGCAGCACGTAGGATCTCGCCATCGCTGCGGGATCCGAAGCTGGGTAAACTCGCCGTGTTCAATCCCGTCCTCGACGACACCAACCTTCTTCCCCACAATCCATACGTAGGCTAGAGGACCCCCATCTCCTATCAATTATGCCGATACCACGACAGTTGGCGCCCAACGTGGGGCATAAGGTTCATGGCGTCACGTTCCAGGCGGGAACACTTGGCGGCGTGGGCAAGCAGATCGCCGTCGGTCACGTCACAAGGTATGGCGGCCACAGCTACGTCAACTCGGATGAGTCCTGGCTCCCGGCGGACGACTACCTTATCGGATGCGCAATCGTACCGATCGGAGGGACCGACGTCTTCATCGGGTATACGCCAGAAGCGTACGGCCTGCCGCGTTTCTACAACCCCACCCACCAACCCTTCGACCAAGCAGTCGACCGGCAAGATGGATCTGAATTCGCCTTCTCCCAGGAGTCGGCGGAATCTGATTTCCACTTCGTCGGAGTTGTCGGACTGGGATCCGACTCCCAGCCGGAAAACAACGATCCTGAATCAATCCTTCCTGCTCTCTAGGAGGATGCGATGTCAGACGCCGGATCCAGATCTACCGTTCATGTCAACGTAGACTCTAACTCCGATGATGATGCTAGTCTCTTCGAAGAAAGGATCAAAAGCCGCTTTTCCAGTGATAATCCGGCTCCCTCAGAGGGAACAACAGATACTGATATGCCTGACAAGCTGGCTATGATGGTTGTCATCGGTCACGAGTCAACCCCAGTTGCTTCTGAAACGCAAAACAAGCCGGTGGAAGATGCCGGCGACACCACTGCCGGTCAACTCATCAAGGGTTCCGACAAGATGTGCGCAAAGAAGAAAGCTGGCCTCGAGAAAGGCGGTAGCAGCAAACCCGCGGATTTGCTCTCCGTCATCAAGGAAGTAGACGAGATCATGAACACTCCGGTGAACAAAGATACCCCACTCGACGAAGTGGAAGAGCTTAGGATTAACATGCTTAAGCACTCCGACTTCCTGCGCAAAAGGGAGGAGCATGTTGAGAGCCTTGCAAAGAAGATCGAGAAAGAACAGGAGAAGATGTCGGCTAAAACAAGTCGGCACTCTTTGAGGAAAAAAGGTCATCAAAAAACCGCCGTGACAAGGAGCCTCCAACGCGTGCAACAACAGCGGCTCAAGATCTCGGGTTCGACTGGCGCACGGCACCACAACGCGTGGACAGAAGGGGAGATGTCGTCTTCTGCACCCCCATCCTTAACGCCGCCGCCACGCTAGACACCTTAGACGACAAAACTTACACGGCGGAGGAAAAGTTGGCCAATGCAAGACACTTCGTGAGCAAGGCCCTCGAACAACAAGCTCGCACCGACTCCTACGGCCACATGGCGGACGCTCGCGGGGGAGACCTAGAGTCCAAGTCGGGAAAGTGCAAAGCCGCACCTGGCGCTGACCCCGAAGGCCCGTCCGGCTCCAGTAGCCATGGTGGCAAAAGGAAAGCAATGCCACCTCCAAAGAAGACGCCACCGCCAAAACCAAGGCGGGACGAAAATTCAAGAACAGGAAGCAGAGGAGACCTGCCACCTCCAGCCCAGCCTAGACGCGACAATGGCGGCAGCCGAGACAATGGACAGCTACCTAGAAAAGATGCCGGCAACGACCCTCCCAGGAGAGGTCGAAGTCGGTCTCCGCAGCGTAGTACCGGCAGTAAGAGGAAGGAGGCGGTAGAAGGGCCCAGGCGCAGCATAAGCCGGGCAGCGCAGGACGAGCCAAACGCAAACAGAGGCGCACAGCAGCTCGATCCAAAAGACGCGCGACACCTCCTACAAGACATAGCAAGAGGAAAGGAGCCGCTATATTCTGGTCCAAAGTGCTTTGGCGACGCCATCCGCAGAGAGACGTTCCCTAAGGACATGACATTAGTGTCAAAAAATTGTCATAGGTACAACGGCCTAAGCCGGATTCATGGCTAGCCGACTATGCCATGGCCATAGAAATTGCCGGCGGAAGCAGCTATATTGTCGTCCGTTACCTACCTCTCATGTTGGAAGGCACGGCAAGGGCTTGGATCGACAACCTTCCTGAAAAGTCTATCCATAGCTGGTACGACATGGAAAAGGTTTTCTCCCAGCACTTCCAAGGAACATACAAGCGTCCAAATACCTACACGGATTTGCAACGCTGTATCCAAAAGCCGGACGAAACCATGACAGACTTTGTCAGCCGTTGGATATCCTAAAAAGCCAACTTTCATGGTGTTTCGGACGCGCAGGCTATCCACGCCTTCTACACGGGCCTGCAGAAGAAGTCCTTGCTCCGTCATCGGCTCGTTCGCGAGCAAATCACGGACCTTGGCGAGATGCTCAACCTAGCCACCCAATATGCGGCGGCGGATGACGATGCTCGGGACGATGATCCAGACGTCAACATCATGCCAAAACGGAACAACAAGCGCAAGCAGGCGGCGGATGACAAAGCCGGACCTTCCAACGAGGTAGCTGTCGCATTCCAAGGGAACGCCGGCAAAAAGAAGTGGAAGAATAAGAAAGATAATCGCGACGCCGGCTCAGGGCCTAAGGCGGCGCGAATCACTTATGAGCAGGCAAAACTTTTGCCATGCCCTATCCACGCCTCACTTGGCAAGGTCAACCATATGCTTAGCGAGTGTCGTTTCATGGACGACTTCAAAAAGGACACCACAGTCGGCTGGAAGTCAAAGAAGTCAAAGAAGAACGACAAGAAAGACAACAAGGAGGATGAGGATGACGACGACATGTCTGTCTCAAGCGAGGATGACGCGGCCGCCAAGAAAAAGAAACCATATCCGAAGGTCAAAGAATCTCTCGTATGCTTTGTCGGCACACCTTCGGCTAAGGCAGATAAGGCGGAGATGCGCGAACTCAACGCGACAATGCCGGACGTCCCTCAGTATTTGAACTGGTCGGAAGCAACGATCACTTGGGACCGGTCCGACCACCCTGATCACGTTCCTCACCCAGGCAAGTACGCCCTCGTCGTCGATCCCATTGTCGACAACTTCAGACTCACAAAGGTACTCATGGATGGCGGCAGCAGCCTCAACATCCTGTACTACGACACACTAAGCCGCATGAACCTGTCAGAGGAACAGCTGGACCACAGCAACCTCACTTTTCACGGCATAGTGCCCGGCAGGCAAGCAAAGTCAATGGGGAGCATTAGGCTGAATGTAACTTTCGGACCAAAAGAGAACTACCGCTCAGAGTTCCTCCGGTTCGAAGTTGTCCCCTTCAAAAGCGCCTATCATGCAATCTTCGGACGACCGACTTTCGCCAAATTTATGGCAAGGCCGTGCTACATATACAGCAAGCTTAAAATGCCGGGGGAAAACGGAACCATCATGATTTCCGGCAACTTTAAGAAAGCCAAGGAGTGTGAACGTGGTATGGCTGCCTTTGCGGAAGCCGTCATCCACAAGGAAGAACTCGCACTACTTGGGGCAGATTCAGACAACTCCATGCCCAAGCCAAAGATTGATGTCAAGAAGACCTTTGAAGATTCAGAAGACACCAAAAAGGAGGACCTCATCCCAGGTGACAAGTCTAAGCAAGTTGTCATCGGCTCCAACCTTGACAGCAGATAGGAAGGCGCGCTCGTCGAGTTCCTCCGTGAGAATCGTGACATCTTTGCATGGTCGCCATCCGACATGCCTGGTGTACCGAGGGAACTTGCCGAGCACTCACTCAACGTCATAAAAGGATCTAAGACGGTGAAGCAAGGTACAAGACGCTTTGGAGATGAGAGACGTAAGGCTATAGGAAAGGAGATAAATAGGCCGAAGGCCGCCAATTTCATAAAAGAAGTTGTACACACCGATTGGGTGGCAAATCCTGTACTTGTTCCAAAGAAGAATAAAGAGCTGAGGATGTGTATCGACTATAACGGTGTTAACAAGTGTTGCCCAAAGGATCCCTTTGCGTTGCCTAGAATTGACCAAGTCGTAGACTCCACAGCAGGCTCCGAGCTACTTTGTTTTTTGGACGCCTACTCAGGATACCACCAAATCAAGATGAGGGTGTCAGATCAATTGAAAACATCTTTCACCACTCCATACGGGACTTTCTGCTACATCACGATGCCTTTTAGCCTGAAGAATGCAGGGGCAACATACCAGCGCTGTATGCAAAAATGCCTGCATGAACAGATCGGCCGCAATGTTCACGTCTACGTAGACGACATTGCGGTGATGTCGAAAAAGAAGGCGGATCTCCTAGAGGATCTGGAAGAAACTTTTCAAAATCTCCGAAGGTACCAGATGAAACTCAATCCCGCCAAGTGTGTTTTCGGCGTTCCAGCCGACAAACTACTTGGATTTATCGTCTCGGAACAAGGGATCGAGGTTAATCCGGAGAAGATCAAAGCCATCCAAAGCATATCCAGACCTACTTGTCTGAAGGACGTGCAGCGCCTAGCCGGATCGGCGGCGGCCGTCAGTCGCTTCATAAGTCGCCTAGGGGAAAAGGCAATGCATCTCTATCGACTATTGAAGAATCCGACAACTTTGAGTGGACAGCAGAGGCAGATGCCGCCTTACAACAACTTAAGGAGGCCCTCATATCCGCTCCGATATTGGCAGCACCTCGATCACAGGAACCGATGCTGCTGTACATCGCGGCAACAGGAGCTGTTGTCAGCGTTGTCTTGGCTGTGGAAAGAAAGGAGAACGAAGCCGCGACGTATGAACAACGACCGGTCTACTTCATCAGTGAAGTATTCTCCGCCTCCAAGCAGTGGTATCCGCATTACCAAAAGCTGGCTTATGGTGTATTCTTCGCCGCCAGAAAGCTTAGGCATTATTTCCAGGAGCACACAGTGACAGTAGTCAGCAAGGCACCGTTGGGAGACATAATCAACAATGCAGAGGCAACAGGTCGAGTTGCCAAATGGGGCATCGAGCTTGCCGTCTTTGATATAGTCTATAAACCACGGACCGCCATTAAGTCTCAAGCGCTTGCAGATTTTGTCGCCGACTGGACAGAAGCCATGGAGGCAATGACACTCCCCGAGTCAGAATATTGGGTCATGCACTTTGACGGATCAAAGATGCTCAAAGGCTCGGGGGCTGGAGTCGTTCTACGCACGCCTAAAGGTGACAAGCTTAGCTACGTGTTGCAAATTCACTTTACAACAACCAACAACGTTGCCGAGTACGAAGCTTTGCTTCATGGGTTACACGTGGCAAACGACCTCGGCGTCAAAAGAATCCTCTGTTATGGCGACTCAGATTTGGTCGCGCAACAAGTAAGCGGAACATGGGATGCGAAAAGTGCAAAAATGGCGGCATACAGAGCCAAAGTTGACGAATTCGCAAAAAACTTCGCGGGCTACGAAGTCCGGCATGTTCCAAGAGCTGAGAACGAGGCGGCAGACACACTCGCCAGACTAGGGTCAGAACGCAAAAAGGTACCAAAAGATATTTTCCTGTAACATTTGCACAACCCATCCATTAAAGGCGTCGATTTGATGGACCCCGATGCAGAAGAACCGGTAGAAGCGGCAAGTCTCGCTATCTACTCGATACAGCCGGATTGGACTGTCCCATATCTCGATTTTCTAATCGACAGCAAGTTGCCGGAGGACGATGAGGTGCTAAAAAGGCAAATCATAAGGCGAGCCAAGGCATTCATGATAATAAAAGGCGAGCTATATAAGCGAAGCACGTGCGACATCTATCAGCGGTGCATACAGCCAGAAGAAGGCCAGGAAATTCTGAAAGACATACATATTGGCACCTGCGGGCATCACGCTTCCGCCAGGTCCATCGTGTCCAAAGCTTTCCGCCAAGGTTTCTACTGGCTTACCGCCAAAGAAGACGCCGAGAACATCGTAAAAACATGCAAAGGCTGCCAGTTGTACGCTCGTCAACCTCACTTACCGGCACAAGAACTCAGGACAATTCCAATCACCTGGCCATTCGCGGTCTGGGGCTTAGACATGGTGGGTCCCTTCAAGAAGGCGAGTGGTGGGTATACCCACCTATTGGTCGCTGTCGACAAGTTCACCAAATGGGTCGAGGCTAAGCCGATCAGCAAACTTGACGCACGAACAACCGCCAATTTCCTCTGGGGAATTATCTCTCGTTTTGGAGTTCCACACAACATTATCACTGATAATGGCAGCAACCTATCTCAAGGCGACATAGAAGAATACTGCAGTGATCCGGGTATCCGGCTTGATTTGGCATCCGTGTCACACCCTCAATCCAATGGACAAGTAGAGCGTACAAACGGCCTAGTCTTATCAGGACTTAAGCCTCGTCTCGAAGCTCCATTACACAGGGCAGCCGGCGCTTGGGCAGATATGAGTTACATTCGGTACTATGGAGTTTGCGCACAACGCCAAACAGGTCTACCGGCTACACTCCTTTCTTCTTAGTATATGGCGCTGAGGCGGTGCTACCTACCGACATGAAATACGATTCCCCAAGGGTTCAAGCCTACATCGAGCAAGACGTAGAAGGTGCAAGACAGGATAGCCTATACCTGCTAGACGAAGAAAGAGACGTCGCTCTACATCGCTCCGCCTTATACCAGCAACAAATTCGCCGCTATCATAGCCGGAGAGTGCGGAAGCGAAGCATCAGAACAGGTGACCTGGTTCTCCGCCTAATTCAAGACAGAAAAGACTTGCACAAGTTATCCCCGCCATGGGAAGGACCGTTTATAGTCACAAAGGCGCTGCTCAATGGTTCCTACTACCTGGCCGACATCCGCGACGAAGAAGAAAAGAAGAGGCGCAAGAAGGCGGCAGGAAAAAGGGGAACCAAGCGCAAAAGAGGCATTGACGATCCGTTCGAACAAACAAGACGGCCTTGGAATATTGAGCAGCTACGTCCTTTCTACACTTAGCAATTTATAATTGTAATAAGTTATATATGATTATGAAATAAAAGTCTATGGTTCCTCATCTGTGTTGAGAAGCATGCCATCTTTTGTCTTTTCTTGCAATCATATTTCCCCTATGTATCTAAGTTACCTATTTTTCTAGCTCCGTGCAAAGGTTCAAACTGGTAGATACTTGCAGCTTTCGAGCCAACCTAAAGCAAAAATAAAAATTTTGCGCCGCCTAATTCCTTTACCTCTGATTACTTATATGTGGTTCGCCTAGTAGTATGTCTTTGACACCAACATGTTGGCTTTGGTTTCTGATCCTAAACGCATGGCTTAGCCCTGGTTGTTTCAGCTAAAGTTACCGGCTGAGGTTCGTCAACATACAAAAAGTCAAACATATAGGTCAGGGTAAAATTAAGGCGGGCCATATAAATAAGGCAAAATAAAACTTGTCAGCTAGTTTCCCGCCTAGCAGAGCAACAACAAAAGTATATACAAATATTACAAGTTAAAGTTGCATTGTTTCAGGGGCTGGCAAATCATGTCAGAAGGAGGCAAGGAAAGGAAACTACGGCTCGGGGGGGGGGGGGGGGGGGGGCGTCTACATCAGGCTTGGGGGCTGACAACTTCAGCCCCAGAACTGTCACTCCCGTCCGCCTCGGCCGTGCCGGCAGCTCCAGCTTCCCCTGCGGCAGGCATAGGATGGCGCCGGTAGAAGATCGAAGTATCCACCATGTCGGCAACACGCGTGGCGTAGCCGGCAACGCTGTCCAGAGCAGCGGCCGGCTCGACCTCGCTGCCGTCTTCATATGTAGACGGCATGCCTTCGGTGACGGCTTCTATCTCCGCCTCGGGGTAGTGCGCCATGAATAGTCCAAGCGCAGTCTTGGCACCACCCCGCGCCACCGACTTCAGCGAGCTCTTGTGTAGCTTGGTAGCCTGCTCCAACATGTTGGGCACGTCGCTGAATTCGGTCGGTTCCTGGCTGCCGGAGGAGATGAAGAACTTGGCGGCAAACCGCTTGGACGTTGCCAAAGTCTCGGTGATCAGCTCGCCTAGACGCGCAAGGCGATCTAGGCGGGGGCTGACAACCTTGTCGTCGCCTAAACCGGCGGGAACTGTATCAAAAATGAAACCATCAGTTTGGCTCAGGCTAAGCAAAATGACAAAATCAAATAAGGAGTGAGAAATTACCAAGGCCGAGTTATGGAAAGCAGACAACTCAATCATATGAGCCGCCAACGCGTCCTCAGCAATTTGGGCGCGAGAAGTCTGCTTGGAGATTTCCTCGGCAGCCGTGTTCTCCGCCTCCGCCAACTTCTTGCGCAGGCTATCCAGCTCACCAGTAAGCTGGCTAGATTCCTGCGCAAATTTCAGCTACTGGGCCTCCATCTCCTTCTGGTGCTCCTCCTTCATCGCCAAGTTGGCGGCCGCCAAATCGGAAGCTTCATTCATAAGAGCTTGCATATCAGTGGACGCCTTCAATATATCCTGGGCGTGGTCTAGCAGTTCTACAAATATGGATTCGCTAACTAAATGATTGACGACAACATAAGTTGAAAAGATGGCTGAAAGCAAAAAAGATCAACTCTACCTTCATCTTTTTTGCGGGCCGCCTCCAACTCGGCAATCCGCAGGTCCTTGGCCTCGCAATCCTTCTTCAGATCGCGGCACCGCTGGTTTATCTCGAATCGGGAGGAGATAATCTCAACGTTGGCGGACAAGAGGCCCTGCAGGAAAAAGCAAAGGCATAAAAAATATTGTCGAATAACCACTAAGCCGGCATCCAATATTTTTGGACCTGCCATCTAAGTGCTCGGGGGAAGACTATGTATATGCCAGAGTTATAAAAACTTACAGACAGGTCGCCCTCCAAGTCGGCGAAGGCCTGGGAGGTGAAGTTGGCAAAAGTCAAGGCTGACTCCTTGGCCTCCTTAAAGGTGGACCAAGGGTCCCTAACTTTGCCGCCTCCTGCAGTCGGGGCTGCCCTCTGGGACCCGCCGGAAGCCACCTCCAGCAACTCCTCCTTGGCGGCACGCGATTGGACGGCTTCATCAGCCGTAGCCTCAGCCAAAAGAAGGGGAGTCTTGGGTGTGCGGTCAGCGGAGAAGGTCCTTGGCGGCGCGCCAGAAGCCGGAGTCTGGGGCTGGCGACGAGCATCGCCCATAAAGCTGTCGGCCCGGTGCTGGGGAGTTGGCGGCATGGTAGCAGGCGAGCTGCCTTGAGGCCGCTTACCCCTGGAAAGGAGCCTGGCCGGCAACCGGGAAGTTGCGACCCTTTCCCTGTCAATAAACAGCAAGCACAGTCAGTTGGGTGCCAGTATTAAAGAAGCTCGTCGACTATTAAAGGCATAATTGAGTACCTTCGGGGGATGTTAATCCCCGTGTTCTCGTCAAGGTTGACGAGAACCGGCTCGGTAGCCGTTGCGATCCGTTTCTTCCTCTCGGCGATCGCCGTAGAGGAAGCGGCGCCGGATGCCTTGCGTTTCTTGGTCTTCCCGGCTTCCGACTCGTAGAAGTCGGGAGCCAGGTCATCCTCCCCCAAGTCGGAGATCTGAGAAATAAGACAAGTATTAATGGAACTCAAGTTAGCCGGCGAAGCTGTCAAAAAGGGGCAAGAAGCAAGACGTCTACCTCGATGGGAGGGTTGTCGTGGGTGTGCATGGGCACGCCCTCCACCGCCTTCACCAGCCCCGTCTTGACGAGGCTGCGGAGCCGGAACGCCAGGTCGTGGCAGTAGGCGAATACTGACACATTTTGTGCGGGCTGTACCGCAGGGGGAGAATCTGCCGGCCGAGCCAGCAGATGACGGTGTCCACCCCGTCCAGCAGGGGGGAGCCATTGTCCGGGTGAGGAATTCAATCCGCCTTTGGAAAAGGCGGAGTTCCTCCGTCAACTTGGGCACCGCCTCGTCCCAGCATGGCCTGGGCATAGGCGGCGCGTTGACAAACTCCGGGACGCCAAATTGACGGCCCGGAGCTGCCATATCTTGGCAGTAGAAGAATGTGGAGGTCCAGCCCTTGACGGATTCAAGGTATGGTATCTTAGGATAGTATCTTAGGATACCATTGGCGGCCCTGGCGGCAGTTAAAAGTGACACTGCCACAGGTTGCTAGCCCTCCGTCCGGCACGGTCTGACGCCGGCAACGAAAACAATATCTGAAGAAGTCTAAACTAGGCCTAGTACCTAGATAGCCCTCGAACAGAGCTGTGAAGCCGGCTAAGACTAGAATGCTATTGGGCGCTATATTTTGGGGCTGGAGCCCATAATGATCTAGCACCTCGCTAAAGAAAGCGGAAGGCGGAAGCGCCATTCCCCTAACTAGGTGGCAGATTACCCGTTCCCCGGCTTTCGGAGCCGGGATGACGTCTCCCAAGGCGGGTCTCCACCGGCAATCCTGCCGAGTTGGGAGGTAGCCAACGGCCTCCAGGTCTTGGAGGGTCTCCTCGTCGACGATGGAGGGAAGCCAGTAGCGTGACCCGAGGTCCGCCGCTTCCTCTTCCTCGTGGGCCGGAGCGCCTCTCGCCGCCGTCGCCGCGGCTAAGACCGACGCCGGCGTGCGCGCGGCGGGAATGTGAGAAGAGACGGCGGCGACATTGCCCGTCGCCACCGTCGCAAGACGCGACGCCGCGCCGCCCATCGCCGCCGCGGACGAGGTGTCGTATGTAGGACCGCCGGACGCCGCGGAGGGGATGTTTTGACCGGTGGACATCGCCGTGAGCGGAGGTCACCGGAGGAGGACGCTCGCCGGAGTTCGCTCGGAGAAAGGTGCGGGAGAGCGGGAGAGCAAGGGGTCGAGGAGTGCAGGAGCTGGGGTGCCGAAATGGACCGCTCGGCTCCCTATTTATAGAGTCGGGCGTAGCTTCCTGTGCAACGGTGTTTTTAGTCGGACACGTGTCCAACATTCACTGCAGCGCATGATCGCACGATCTCCACGCCTCCCCGTTTCCCGCGATTTTGTGATCATGGCGAGATTTTCGCTTAGGCCAGTTTCAAACTGTCGTGAGCCGCCTAGCGACATCCGTCAACAAATATTCCCGACGAACTATCGGTTAGCCGTCTTTTCCCATGTTGGATAAAGGAGGCCGTGTGCCAACTTCAAGACACACTTGCCCCTTTTTTGATTTTCAGAATGGTTCAAGTCCTGCAGCCGCCAACATTGGCAGATGAAGTATCAAGAAGAAGCCGGCGCCTAGAGAACTTCAACCTTTCTGGGGGCTAATGTTGGGGATATATCAACTAGGGGTATCTCCAACATGGATCAATCCGGCTAGTCCAGGGTGGCCCAAGGGTGGTAAGGCTGAAGCCTGCGGGGCGGCCCAGATAGCTGACGTACAAGGAAGTAGGCGGACGGTCCAAGAAGGCGTAAGGCCGAAGCCCATCAAGCCACCAAGCCCAAGACGGAAGGCGGCAACTAAGCCGGATAGGTCTAGGACTCTGATAACTTGCCGGACAAGTGAAAGAGCATTTTCCCTCATGTGTGGTTTTGGTAATTGAGTGACAATCTCTCTGGACTAATGTTTGCATTGAGATATCCTTATAGATCATGTCCATGGAATTGTGGAGTTCATGTGTTGAGTGAAGGTTATTGCAAGTATGTCTTGAAGATTCAAGACATCATCTTAGTGAAGAAAAGATGAGTTGTGCAAGACCAAGAGAAGCTTTCTCGAAAAGATCCTATGCTTGGTGCTTGCAATGGATACATGAAGACGAAGCTTGGCGAGACTCTCCCATTGTGAGCATGGGGGAGTATTTGGAGAAGTCTTCATCAAGCAAGTGATTGGACGCGCAATCAGAAAGATGACCCACTTGAAGAGATCAAGATAGTCATCATCTAACTCAAGTGGAATGCTCAAGGCAAAGGTATGATCTTGATAGGGCTATAGGATAGATAGGCGTACTATCAAGAGGGGCTCTCAAGTTAGTAACTTGATCGCATTCTTGTGGAGAGCTCAAACCTTTGCATACTTGGCATATCATGTTTCTTGGTTCTTATTTGGCTTTTATGTTGGTGAGGAATTAGAGCTTGGTTCATCTCCATGTCAAGCTCTAGTTCATCGAAATCGGTTTTACTTTGGACAACTTGTTGCGTTTTCGGTGGCGGAAATATTGCCGGTTCTACCTTGAGGAAAGTCCCACACCTTGTCATTGTTGGGTAGTCATCGTCGTTATCTTTCCAACAAAATTGGTCTCACCTCATTTGGAGTTCATTTGCAAAAGTTATAGCAGTTTTCGTTTCGGTGTTCTGTTGATTCAGATTATTAGGGCCGGATATTCCGCCCTACCGGAATTTCCGGTTCCCCAGCTCATCCAAGAAAACGGCTAAGGAAAGGAGAAAAAGGGTTCTGACTCCAGTCGGAAATTGTGCTCGGAAATTTCCGTCTACCGGAATTTCCGAGTGCCCCCAGAAAAGTCCTCCAGAAATGGCTAAGGAAAAGTTTGGTTTTGCTTCTGACTCCAGCCGGAATTTCCGAGCTCTCTTAGACCGGAATTTCCGGGTGACCGGAATTTCCGAGTCTCTCTAGACCGGAATTTCCGGATGACCGGAAATTCCGAGTCTCACTTATACCGGAATTTCCGAGTGTCGAAACAGCCAACGGCTATATTTCCTGGAGGGGTATAAATACCTCTCCCCTTCTTCTTCCCCAGCTAATCCAAGGCAGCACGACTTTTCCCTCTCTCCTACTCCATTGTTGACCTTGGAAAGCTCACTTCCATCTCAATCCCTCCATTGAATCTTCCATATTCTTTAGGGAAAGTTGAGAGGAGATCTAGATCTACAATCCTACCAATCCATCTCTATCTAAGTGAGGGGAACTTAGTGGATCTAGTTTTTGGAGTTCCTTTGTGGTTCTTCCTCTTTGTTCTTCCTCTCTTCTCCCCCCATAAGCATTAGTTGCTTTTGGTGGGATTTGGGAGTGAAGGATTTGACTCCTTTGTGGTTTCCTTTGTTCTTCCTCTCTTATTCCCCCATAAACATTTGTTGTTGTGTTGGAATTTGAGAGTGAAGGACTTGAGCACTTCGTGTGCTCTTGCCATTGCATTTGCATCGGTTTGAGCCCTCCACGAGGATTCGTGGTGGTATTACTTGTGAGCTTGTTACTCTTGGGTCTTTGGACCCTAGACGCCTTTTGTGGCCGGCCTTTTGTGGCCAAGACCTTTTGTGGTCACTTGAGAGCCCCCAATTAAGTTGTGGGTGTGTGCCTCAAGACTTGGGAGCCCCCAATTAAGTTGTGGGTGTGTGCCTCAAGAGTTGTACGGGATTCGATCTCCGCCCCAAAGGAGATCAATAGTGGAAGGTGAACTCGAACCTTTTGTGGTTGAGTTCATCAGGAGAAGAAGGTGAGCCTTTGTGGCGTTGCGGCTAACCTGTTGTGGTTGCGCACACCTTTCCAAACGAGACGTACACCTTTGGGTGGAACTCGGGAATACATCCTCGTCTCCGCGTGCCTCGGTTATTTCTATACCCGAGCTCTTTACTTATGCACTTTACATTGTGATAGCCTTCGTGCTTGAAGTCATATATCTTGCTATCATCTTGTTACTAGTATTGCTTAGCTTAAGTTGTTGGTGCACATAGGTGAGCCTAGTTTATATATCTAGGTTGTATGCTTGTTAAAGTAAACCTCTAGTTTTATTCCGCCTTTATCAAGCATACCGGAATTTCCGGGTCATCGTGGACCGGATATTCCGGCTACTCGGAATTTCCGGGTCACTATTGGACCGGATATTCCGGCTCCTCGAAAAAGTTTTAAATCGCCTATTCACCCCCCCCCCCCTCTAGGCGACGTCTATCCGTTCAACAAGTACTTGCCTTGTATCCTGGGGTCTGGCCGCCTATATAAGCCGGCCACCAGGAAGCCTTTAGGGCACACTTCAATACGCTCCAATACGCATCATACACATTGTAACCTGTTCACGGCTATTGCCTCATAGTGAATTATAGCAGCACGTAGGATCTCGCCATCGCTGCGGGATCCGAAGCTGGGTAAACTCGCCGTGTTCAATCCCGTCCTCGACGACACCAACCTTCTTCCCCACAATCCATACGTAGGCTAGAGGACCCCCGTCTCCTATCAATTATGTCGATACCACGACACGGTTGAAACGTTTGTTCAGCAACAGAGAGCATGCCAAGTTGTTGTGATGGCACAAAGAAGCTCGTAAAAAAGAGTTGATGTTGAGACACCCCACGGATGGGTCAAGTGGAGAAAAATTGACAGAGAGTTCTCGACATTTTCAGATGACGCAAGGAACTTAAGATTTGATCTAAATACATATGGCTTTAATCCTTTTGGAGAGCAGAGCTCCAGTCACAACACTTGGCCCGTGACTCTATGTATCTATAACCTTCCTCCTTGGGTGTGCATGAAGCGGAAGTACATTATGATGCCAGTGCTCATTCAAGGCCTGAAGCAACCTGACAACGACATTGATGTGTACCTCAGGCCATTAGTTGAAGAACTTTTGCAGTTGTGGCGTGAAGAAGGTGTACGTATGTGGAATGAGCACAAACTGGAGGAATTTGATCTACGAGCTTTGCTTTTTGTAACCATCAATGATTGGCCTGCTCTTGGCAACATTTCAGGACAGTCAAACAAGGGATACAATGCATGCACGCACTGTTTAGCTGAGACTGATAGTATACATTTAGGTAACAAGAATGTGTACCTGGTGTCGTGGTGTCACGGCAGATGCCATAGGATGGCTAATGTGTGGGGCCGATGGACGCTGGTGGATCCGGGGAGGGCTAGTGAGCTAGAGAGCTCACACGGTAGGATACGTCGGAACACGCAAGATCACCGAAGAACACTCTCAAAGATCTAGCAAATACACACAAATGCACGAAGGCAAAGTCACACACCCGATGTACCCAGGTCCGGGGCCCTCGTGAGGAGGTAACACCCCTAGTCCTGCCTTTCCTCTCAATATAAGTGTGGCACAAGATCTACAACATGCTCCTTGAGCTCTTTTGGTGATGAACTAGAGAGTAGGAGGAAGTAAATGCGCTAGGAGTAAATGAGACTATAGTTTTGGCCCTCAAGTTGGTCTCTCTCCCACAGAAGGAGTTATGGCGCCTTTTATAGAGTTCCGGCCGGGAGGGCCGGAAACCCTAATCCGGCACGGTCCCACCGGACAGGGCTAACGGTTATGTCGACACCGGCTAGTGCGACCTAGCCGCCGTGCTACCCAGTATAGCCCTGTCGTCATCATTCCGGCAAGGACTGCAGGCGCCGTCCTGGATCATCATTGTCCCCTTGTCAGAGACAAGACATGTCTTCGCCCATGCATAGTAGCCTTTACCGGATTGCCGGGCTAGGCATGTCCGATCTTGTCGTAGCGTCATCGTACCGGCTGACACGCTCCCGTGTCAGGCGGGAGGTGACCGTGCTTCCGTGCCAGGAGGAATGGGACTTCCCCAAGTGTCAGGCGGAAAGCCTGCACCAGACCTTTTACTTCCGACCGACATGCCCTCATGTTGGTCTCCTCCTTGTTCAGTTCGGCATGTCCTTCCTGCACACCAAAGATAACTGGCCAGAACCTAGATAGGTAAGTCGATTAGTATCTACCCGGGGAGCTTATCCGGATTATTCGGGTTCTCCTCTACTCGGGATCTTACCGGGGGACTCCGACATACCGAGAAGCCCGAGAGCCCTCCAGGTTGCGTCCGAGTTCCACCCCTGCTCCGGATTACCCCTTAGGATGAGTATCTCTAGGCCTAGCCTCCCGAAGATGTCTTAGGCTGTTACCAAAGACATCTTCGAGAAGCTAGTTCTTAGAGGAACCATCCGCTGGTGCTTATGCTGCCCAGAAGGTCCGGGGGCCTATTTATAGCTTCCAGTGATGACCCTTGCGCTCTCCGGGAGACACTTTGGGCCCAACCACTCTCGAAAGGCCAAGTTGCCCCTTCGGCACACCACGGGACGACCCTTGCTCGTCCCCAAAGGTCAATCCCTGTCGCTAGACTGCTGATCTGTACCGGGATCTACCCTACCCGGGGGGCAGCCCCCCGACACTAGTCCCCGAAGCTGGTGCTGTGCAACGACTTAAGACGATGTGCGGGATCAGCTTGAAGAAAATCAATTAAGAAGCCAAAAACAGCTCTTGCCCTCGAGACCGGGATGTCTTTACATCGTGATCTTTCTCTTCCGAGATCCGTTCGCCCGGGAAGACCCACCCGGGGAATAGGACTTGGGATTTCTAGATTCCCATCCGGGCGTCGGCATGATGGCATGCACCTCGCTTCCCGTGCCGGACAATGCTCCCTTGCAAGGGGGTCCCACCCGGGGTCTTGTCACGACAGAAAGACACTCGAGTGCCTCTTGACTTAACGCAGCGCTGCTCGGGTTCGCGAGCCAGGATCCGCACCCGATCCGAATGCGAACCGTTGGCGCTCTGTAGCCTCCGGTGCGGCCCATTGCGTGCCTCCTGGTGCCGCCACGTGCACGCCTCGGCGCAACACGATCCCACCCACGATTTGGGAGATCGTGGGCGGGAAACTCGGAAACCGTCCCCCGAGGTTCCCCATAAATAGGGGGAACGGCGGAGTCGCCTCCTCTTCTTCCCCACTTCGCCTCCTTCTCCCGCACACCTCCCGAGCGCTCCACCACCGTCGCCGTGTTCCGCCTGAGTGCAAAGCGCCGCCGACCGAGCTCGCCGCTGCCGCCATTGGTCCGCGTCTCTCGCGCGCCCCAGCACCTCCATCATCTTCGGTGAGTTCTGCAATCCCCCCCGTAGATTGATTCACGGTCATGGCGGTTTGTGTTCTTCGGTTGTTCTTTCCAAACCTCCACGAATCCATCACGGGGCCGCTCGGTAGATCTTGCTTAGCGCGCAAAGCGTAGTGTTTGTTGTAGTTGGTTGACGAATAGAGGTACCTTGAACACGCCTCTGTTTGCGCTACCTCAGCCCGTGCATCGCTGCTCTAGAACAACCTAGAACTTTGACATTTGTTTCCAATAATTTCCAATTATTTTGCTCCGGTAGATCCATTCATCCGGATGTCGGTCAGTAGAAGTGGTTTTTAACCCGAGTTCCTCCACTACTGACATGCTAACCCGACTAACCGGACCTTACGCCTGCAGAATAGCTCGGATATGTCCACCGGACCCTCCGAGATGGGTGATGAAGGTGTCAGAGGATGCTGGGATGGATCCGAGACCCACCAGGGGGATCTTGACTGGCTATACCGAACCCACCGGATTCCCCCTCAAGTGGAAAGCCGACTTCCGATCGGCGAGGTCGAGCCGGAGCCCCAACCCGGCGAGGTCGACCCTTCGAGCGTGGGTTTGGGCTTCCGGCTAGCCCATTCTTCCGTGAGTTTCTCGACACTTACGACTTCCAACCACATCACCTTCCCGCCAACGCCATCATGACCCTATCCTGCTTCGCTTCCTACGCGGAGGGGTATCTCGGCGTTTGGCCCTTTGTGGACCTGTGGAGCAAGTATTTTCTTCTCCGCCGGCAAGTCATCCCCAATCCCGACCAGAAAGTGAAGGACTTGGTCGACTGCGGGGTTGCAACCATTATCCCCCGCGCTGACTCCGGATTCCCCAAAATTCAAGGGCTAGAGTCTTGCCGGAAATGGCAGCGTAGTTTCTTCTACGTGCGCAACCGGGTGGTCTCGGGAGACTCTCCGAGTTCCTCCGCTCCGGATTTCATTAATCTGCCCGAGTTCATCATGGGTCCTCCCCGCGACTTCGAGCTCTGGAGCCAAATGTCGGATTCAGAGGAGGTCGAGAGCATGCACGACGTCTTGACCGTCCTCACGGAGGAGATGACGGGTGATGATCTCCTTCGCACCTTCATAGCCCGCCGGGTTTGCCCTCTTCAAACCCGGGTACTCAAGATCTGCTTCATGTGTGGTCTGTATGACCCAACGCGCACCAGTTTTTTCCCTCTGGATAGAGCTGCGGTTTACCGTCGCGTCCGAGCTATTGCCCGGACAAAGATGTCGGAGAATTGGTCCTGGGGACTACCTCCGGCCACCCAGAGGAAACCGCTGGAGGAGGTGTGCAACCCGGATTTCACCGACATCCTTTTTATACCGGCTACCCTAACTTACAACCTTTTTTCCTTGACGGCCTCCCCCCTTTCTTGCAGTTGTTCGAGCGACAAATCAAAGAAAATATGATGCACAACGATAACCAGTTCGCTCCCAACCTTCCGGTGCCCGAAAAGATGCCGAAAGGGGATCCTGATGGTGAGGATCACCTCTCGATACCCCTAGCTCGTGCTGCCGCTCCGGGTAAGCCTTCAGCTCCAGAGGCTATCTCCATCAAATTTGATGAGGATGATGACGATGATTGTCAAATACTCGATGTAATTGACGCCCATCCTCTCCGATACGCCCTGCCAGTGGTTCCGGGACCTACAGCTGGCACGAAGCGCGCCGAGAGCCGCAAGCGCGCGGTGTCCGATACCGCACATGCCGGTGGCTCGGGCGCATCCGTCAAGAAGACCAGGATCAGCAAGCAGCCGGGTGATAAGCCTCCCCGGTGGAGGAGAGGTCCTCCCACCGTGTCCTCCGGGTATGACATTCTCCCTCGAATGAATCTTTCTCGATTTCTCCCGAGGGTCTTTCTGACATGCCTTATTATTGCAGAGCATCCCTCGATGTTCCGCCGTCTGCCGGTTTCCGTCCTCCGGGATCCAGGTCCCCCAGTCCATCCCGGGCTGCTCCTTCTCCACCTCGGCGCCGAGCACCGGATGCCGGTCAGCCTGAGTCCGATCCTGCCCCGACCGAGGTCCCTACATACCGCGCTGCCACCGATACGGGGACTCCGGGTGAGCACCAAGTGGTGACCGACTCCCCGGCTCGGGCGACCTCGGGCGCCGAAGATACTGTCCTTCTGGATACCCCGCGCCGAGTAGCGTCTCCGCCTCTTGAAGCGGACGTGCCAAGCCCTCCTCAACAGGTTGTACCCCGAGCCCCTGCCCGGGTAGGTACTCGAAAGACTCCACCGCCGAAGCCCTCCAGCACTCAGCCTGCGCGGCAAGCGGATCTCCAACCCAGGAAGCAGCGCAGCCAGGGATCGGGTCAGAAGAGCGTCGTTGCCAAACCCAACGCTCCTCCGAAGTCTTCAACCCAGGACTTGGTCCTTACCAAGGGTTCTTCTGCCTCGGGTAAGTTTTCCGGGCTACCGCCACCTCTTGCCGAGATCCCCACAGCTGCCTTTGCAGGCCCTGCGAGCGTCCGTAAGCTCCTTTGTGTCCCCAGGATCCCGGGAGGTCGCCACGGCGAGCCTGCCCGCCGTAACCGGCTTGCGCGTTGTTGAAGAGTTTAACCAGGCCTGGATTTCTGCCGACGCCTCCGAGGTCGTGGGAGATTTGCACGCTGCTGGCCTGAGCCGCAGTGCTCAAGCCTTGCACGCTCTCCAGGTGGCTGTCCTGGATGTTACTCGGGTTGTTGATGTAAGTTTCTTTCTTCTATCCACACTAGTCCCCGAGATTAGTGCTTAGTGCTCTAGACTCCCTCGAGTACCAGATCACTAGGCTCTAATCTGAAAAAAGGAATTTTCAATTCCGAGTCCCCGAGATCCTCTCCACCGGGTTGGTTCATAACTGTGGATCTCGAATATACGTCTTGTTAGCTCCTTCTCCGTTGAAGTCCCCGAGACTGATATCGGATAAACACCGCTTATAGGAATGCAGCAAAAAACGCAGCAGCGTCTTCCACCGGCTTCTTGCTGACTTCGGTCAGTCCAAGAGGTCAGAGGGGCGACTTCGGGATGAGCGGGACGTCGCGCGAAAGATCTCGGTGGATGAAAAATCTGCCTTATCCGATGCTCAATCCGAGATCGCGCGGTTGACTGCTGAGCTGGAGAAGGCCAAGTCCACTGCTGCAGACTTGAAGACGCGTTTCTTGGACGCTACCAAGAAGCAGAAGGAAACCTTGGATCAATCTGAGGAGCGCGCACACCTTGCAGAGACCGAGTTGGCCCTTCTCCGGTCGAAGCAGGACAGCTGGCTTACCGAGCTCACCAGTCTAAACCGGGATATGACCAGTAAGTGCACCGGGTTCTCTTTCTCTTGTCTTCCTTTTTTGCCGATATCGCCTCATGGCTTGTCCGTGTGACAGTTCTCCTTTCTAAAGGACACTTCGAGCATTCCCGAGAAGCTGCTAACCTCGCGATCGCTGCCGCCCGGGAGAAGCGAGCCGGAAAGGGTCCTGTCTCGGACTCATGGGACATCGATGACCATCTCATCGCCCTGAAGGCCCGGATGGTACCTCTCCGGTCGATCGGCACCGAGCTCCTTAGCGCGGCCGTTCATGCGCATGGTGCCCTGTGGCCTGGCGTTTTCGGTAATCTCTCGGTCACCGAACAGGCCACCGCGCTCCAGGACGCCGGTAATCGACTTCACGCCTGGAAACGGTCCGGTGCTCGCGCTGGTGCCGACCAAGCATTGAAGCATGTGTTGAGCTGGTACGAGGGGCTCGATCTCAAAGTGATCAAGAGTTTGCGCGTCGTCTCGGAGTGGTACACCGACCCGGCCAAGATTCAGCTACGCCAAGAGACTGCTTATTGTCTCGCCGGCTGTGCGGATCCCGACTCCTTCATCACGAGCCTTATTGCTTCTGACTCCGAGTCAGACTACGAAGATGACGGCGAGACGGGGGATACCGGTGACGTGGATGCCGAGATACCCGAGGTCGATGATGCCGAGACGGCCGTGATCACCGAGACCACAGCTTCCAGGGATGTTGTTGCTCCTCCGCCACCCGATGTCCCTCAAGCCGAGATGAATGTGGCCGCTCCGAACATCACTGCCAGTGCGGAGGATACCATCATTGTTCCCCCTGCTGCTGATCGATCCGAGAAGCCGACCTCTCGTACTGCTCCTTGACTCTGCTGCCAAATGACGATGTCTGATATGAAAAACACTTAGTTGTGGAAACATTAAATCACCGGGATGCCGGGTTCAGCTATAATATACTTTTAATTCGTACTCTATTCCTGCCAACTTTTGCTTTAACGCAAGACAAGTTATGCCGGTTTATTCTGCCACAAGTCCCCGGGTACACTTCCATGTTTACCGCAGTTAGGCAATTTCTGCTCTTTTCTATCATTTCGGTGTTCAACGGTCGAGTCACGAAACTCCGTTAATGGTATACATTACTTATGAATTTCCGAGTTCTATTTACTAAATTTCTGTCAGACCCTGAATTCAAGCTACACAAACGAAACGTATCGGTTGGGCCACACAACCAAGAACATACTGGGGTTACCACTCCCAGGAAAACCATCAGGCCATGGTCGGAATGGATCATCGGCCGACAGTTCTTGGCGACCCCAACGTCACATACGTTTCCAGATTGTGCACGCAAGAAGCCAAAAAGTCTTCCAACCCGTATACTTCAACCATACACACATGGTATACGAGTCGGATTTTTAACAAGTCGAAACCACAGAATAAACCTAAGACACAAAGAAAGGAAATAATATCCAAAAGCTCTCTCTAAGCAAAATATATCAAATGACACCAATCAGAGGACACATGTCCCAACATTACATCATGCAGCGGAAACAAACCGGTCTGAGTACAGACAAGAAGCAAAGGGCTCAAGGCCGAAACGGAAAAGAAGGCCCATCCACGCAGTCCACCAGCAAGTAGCCCAGGGGAACTCTAACTACTCGTCGTAGCTCTCGTCGTCGAACTCCACGTAGTATCCACCCAACTGGTCGAGTGAAGGATCCTCAACTGCAGAAAAACCACAGCCCGCGAACGGGTCAATACACCGAAGCGTATCGAACAAGCTTAAGCTAACAGGTTACAAAACTGTAAGATTCCCAAAAATATGGGGGTAAGTGTACTTAGCGGCAGCAGCACTAGCAGACTAAAGATACACGCTAAAACTTCCGTCTAATTAGAGAGGGATAAGAGAGCGTTTAAGTATCCACCTACAACTGACACCAGTCATAACCCATTCTCGAATTAACCCCCTCAACCAAGTATGAGGAAGCAATCCGGGAATACTCACACGTTTACAATTTTAGTTACCATTTAGGGTGTAAGTAATGCTATATTACTAGTCACATTAATTAACAATGATTAGATGTAAGTTGTCTAGATCTTGTTAGCCAGCATCATCACCAAAGTCGTCCATAACCGTGGACACGGCTCATCGATAAGATTATACCCTGCAGGGGTGCACTACAGTACCCATACTCGCATGATCAACCCGTTAGGGCCTCTCAACACGACTCATTCCTTCACTACAGCAAGTCCAAGTGCCACCCATATGAGTTGTTACCCGCGTCAGAAGTCCGGCCGAATCTCAATTGCGGACTCATTAGTTTGTGTCTGCTCACCATGCGGCTCAAACCACAGTAGGAACTGTCCGCTTCGTGAGCACCACCCCTATATGACCCCCCGTATCAAGTAACCTCTCATCGATCATCATCATCATGCACATGCATATGAGTGAATGGAAAACCCGAACTACTTGCGGCACATGGACGAGCTGCGGATCCGTTCAAAGTCGAGGGGGGCTCCATTGGGCCACCCACAAGTGGTTAGTGCGCTCAAAATTGGATCCGAGGACAAAATCTCAGTTCCTAGGTCGACACTGAGCAGAACAAAACACCTCGCAAGGCCTTCCGCCTGGTGCCTTATCTTTTAAGTATAGAACCCCAAAAATAAGACAGCAGTTTATTATAGTAGAACAATATATCATACTAAGCATATGAGATAAAGACAAAGGAACGACTCGCTCAACCAATCCTAAGCATGCACTACGAATCGCAAAGGCCAACAGATAAACATGCAAGGGGTTATGGGTTGTGGGGGTATAGCTGTATAGGCTGCAGGATAAACATGTGATGGGATCGCAATTCACGAATCGATAACTGGGATAGCATAGATCAAAAGGCAGGAATGAAAACCCGACAATCGTGTAACCGGTTAGCAAAATCTTGCCTGGCAGCTCGTAGCCTGGTACGATAGCTGGAACCTCAGTATCGTAGGTACTCGCAGCAGACACGTCGTCGTCTACCCAAAAGAGAGCCAAACACAGACAATAGGAAACAATAATCAATACAGAGATATGCGCAAACAAATGATGATGCGATATGGTATGAGATGATTAGGTCATATTAAAGCGGGGATGGAATCCCGGCAAAATATTAGGGTGCAAGTTATTTGTGTAGCCAACAATTTAAATGTTACTTAATATAGCAGAAGTGGTGATCAAATTAATTTAAAATGGAAGAGACTTTAATTACTTAATTGACCAACCCATTCCATATTTAGTATTTGATTACAAGTTATTTAACCTCAACTCAAAATAAATATTTATTAGCAAGGCAAGAGAAATGGTATAAAAGGATATGAGCATAATAAATGGAATTAGGACATTATATAATTATTACCCCTCATACTCCATATTTAATTAATTAATTGCATTTGTTAATTTAAACTAAGCATTTAAAATAAATGATGCAACATGACATAAGAATGTGGTATTAATGTTTATTGCATTTTTCTGATATAAAAACATATAAAGTTTATTTAATTTGGAGTTATAAATTAAAAGTTATGCATTTTATAAGTGTAGGGGTGTTTCTGAAATATCCAGGGACTTAACCGTGATAGAAAAGCTAGCAGGGAGGTCTACTGTGCTAAACCAGGAAAGCAGGGGCTTCGGTGCAAAGTTCCCTCGCTCCGGACTTTTCTCACCGTACGCACAACATACCCCGGAGACTGCTAGGCGGGCCCAGGGCCACGGTGGCGTGGGCGCACTGTGTTGCCCCCTGCGGTCGCTGACCCGCGGGGTCCACCTGTCGGTGACGCGACGAAAAAAGGAGGCCTTTTTCCACTGCCTGTTGGAGTCTCGAACTCGCGAGCTCGGGCGAGCGCACGGATCGCTCGGTTAGCCAGTAGGTTAGCTAGGTGATTAGTGTTAGGACTAGTGTAGGTTTTGTTTTAAACAGCGAAAAGCTTCGTTCTTTGCCTCTGACGAAACTGACGGAAAAGGAGACAGAGGGCGCCGGCGGCGACAACCGGACGCCGGTGACCAACTGGGGCGGCGTCGCTCGCGTTCGGGGGGTGCGTGGTTGCGGGAACACGCGGGGAACCGTTCCCGTTTCCCAGAACCGAACGGGAGGCCGTGTGTGCATCGTGCCCGTGCTCGACGCGTGCGTGAGGCGCCACGGCCGTGCTCGACGCCGGTGGAATTGAGGTGCAGCGGTGACGAAACCCGAGCGGGAAGGGGTGGAGGAGATGGAGCTCACCCCGGGGAGTTTGATGGCGAGGTGGAAGAGCTCGGGGAGGTCGGGGCCGAGCAGACGGTGCGGGGAGGGGAGGCCGAGCCGCGGCGGTCGTCGAAGGAAGAAGAAGAAGGAGGAATGGTCCCGTCGCGGCTCCCGGCGTTGAGGACGAACTGGTCTTGACGGCGCTTCTCCTGGCGTGAGGATGAGGCAGGGGGCACACGGGTTCACGCCGGGGTCGAGGACGGAGCTCCGGTCATGGCGACGGCAGGGCGAGGGGAGCGTGCGGCGGCGGGGGAGAGGAGAAAAATTAGGTTTAGGGTTTCGGCTCCGGTCGATTTAAAGAGAGAGATGGTGGAGGTGGCAGTGGGGCTCGGCGTGGGGGCGAGCTGCAGAGAGGGTGAGCCCCATGCCGCGCTGGAAGGGAGGTCTCCCTCGACTGTACGAGGAAGGAGAAGAGTGGAGCGGGCTGGGTTGGATCGGCCGTGGCTGAGTTGGGCCGTGGTGGCCCAGCTCGGCCAGGTTTTGTTATTTTTTTTTCTCCTTTGCTTATTTTTCCCTTTTTAAACATCCTGCTTTTTGTATTTGTGAAACAAATAAGAGAAAATGCATAAAAGAACTTTTGAACAATTTTTACAAGTTTCAAATTAGTCATATTAATATCTCATTTGATTATTTTTAAAAAATTGGAAACTTCAAATGATTTTATTTTTGAAAAGCATTTGAATTGAAAATAAGGATTTAAATTTGTAATTTGAATTTGATGCACAAAATTAAATAAATGCAAGCACATATGGAATGATGACATGATATCCATTATGATTGCACACAAATATGGAAAGTTACAGTTGGGCTGTTACAACACTCCCCCCCTCAAAGGAATCACGCCCCGAGATTCTTCATGGAGCAACAAAGAGGTTGGGGTACTCGGCACGGAGATGGTCTTCACGTTCCCATGTAGCTTCCTTGTCAGAATGATGAGACCATTGAACCTTGTAGAACTTGACAGTGTTGTTACGGGTGCGACGTTCAGCTTCGTCAAGAATGCGAATCGGTTGTTCCACATAAGAGAGATCTTCTCGAAGTTTAATTGACCCATGATCAACTGCACGACCTAGATCTTGGAAGCACTTATTGAGTTGTGACACGTGGAAGACATCGTGCACTTTGGAGAGGTTTGGAGGAAGTTCCAGACGGTAAGCCAAATCACCACGTCTTGAGAGAACATTGAAAGGCCCAACATAACGCGGAGCGAGCTTGCCTCTGATGCCAAAGCGTTGCGTGCCTCTCAGAGGAGTGACACGAAGGTAAGCTTGATCACCAGGTGCATAGACCATGTCCCTGTGCTTGCTATCATAATAGCTTTTCTGCCGAGACTGGGCAATTTTCAGATTGTCACGAATGATGCGAACCTTTTCTTCAGCCTCCTGGATAATATCCGGCCCAAAAAATGGACGTTCACCAGCTTGAGACCAATTGAGAGGAGTTCTACATTTGCGGCCATAGAGAGCTTCAAATGGAGCCATGCCTAGACTTGCTTGGAAGCTGTTGTTGTAGGAGAACTCAGCATACGGAAGGCAATCCTCCCATTTCATGCCAAAGGAGATAACACAAGCTCTGAGCATATCCTCCAGAATTTGGTTGACTCTTTCAACCTGTCCACTTGTCTGCGGATGGTAAGCTGTGCTGAACAGAAGTTTGGTACCCAAGGCTTTCTGAAAGCTATCCCAAAATCGAGAAGTGAAGATACTTCCACGATCTGAGCTTATTGCCAAAGGAACACCATGTAAAGGAACCAGTCTTGTCATATAGAGTTCTGCCAACTGACTAGCTGATACTGTCTCTTTGACTGGAAAGAAGTGAGCCACTTTGGAGAGACGATCAATGACAACAAAGATTGCATCGTTGCCTTTCTTGGACTTTGGAAACCCAGTAACGAAGTCCATTTCGATCTTGTCCCATTTCCACTCAGGAATTTGCAGTGGTTGAAGAAGTCCAGGTGGTCTCTGATGAACTGCCTTGACACGACAGCAAACATCACAATGAGACACATAGCGAGCAATTTCACGCTTCATCCTGGTCCACCAATAGATTGACTTGAGGTCCTGGTACATCTTTGTGCTGCCAGGGTGAATAGAAAGCGGAGTATCATGAGCCTCCTTGAGAATGAGTTCTCTTAAGCTGTCAAGTTTGGGCACTACAATGCGTCCTTCAAACAGCAAGCTACCCTTGTCATCGAGAGAGAAACTCTTGTACTTATCCTTGCCAATGTTGTCTTTGATATTCTTGACACCAGAATCACGCAACTGTGCGGCACGGATCTTATCCTCAAGTGTAGGAGTGGCAATCAAGTTTGCAAGATATCCAGAGGGAACCACTTGAAGATTGAGTTTCTTGAATTCTTCATGAATAGGAGGTTGGATGTCCTCAACCATGAGGTTGTTGCAATAGGACTTGCGACTGAGAGCATCGGCCATTACATTAGCTTTGCCTGGAGTGTAAGAGATGGTAAGATCGTAATCTGAGAGTTTCTCAAGCCACCTTGTTTGCCTGAGGTTCAAGTCTGGTTGAGTGAAGAGATATTTGAGACTCTTGTGATCAGTGAAGATCTCACAGCTGTGCCCCAACAAATAAGGTCTCCAAGCCTTGAGGGCATACATGATTGCTGCAAGTTCAAGATCATGTGTAGGATAGTTGAGCTCATGAGGCTGCAACTGGCGAGATGCATAAGCCACAACTTTGCGTTCTTGCATGAGGACTGCGCCTAGTCCTTGAAGAGATGCATCGCAGAATATTTGGAAAGGTTTGGAAGTGTCTGGGCCAACTAGAACAGGAGTAGAAGTGAGTTTAGCTGTCAAGAGATTGAAACTCTCATCACATTTTGGAGTCCAAAGAAACTTTCTATCCTTCCTTGTAAGATCGGTGAGAGGCTTAGCGATTTTGGAGAAGTTCTCAACAAATCGACGGCAATAGCTAGCCATGCCAAGGAAACTCCTGACTTGTTTCACCGATGTAGGAGGCAACCATTCAACAATGGCCTTCACTTTTTCTGGATCAACAGAAATGCCTTCAGAAGAGATGACATGACCAAGGTAGGATACTTTAGGAAGCCAGAATTCACACTTGGAGAACTTGGCGTAGAGACGGTGTTCTCGGAGTTTCAACAAGATAAGACGTAGATGTTCTCCGTGTTCTTCCTCGGTTTTGGAATAGATAAGAATGTCATCGAGATAGACTACCACGAACTTATCGAGGTATTCCATGAAAACGAAGTTCATGAGACGTGAGAAAGTCGCCGGAGCATTTGTGAGACCGAAAGACATGACAGTGTATTCGTAGAGACCATAACGAGTGGTGAAAGCTGTCTTTGGAATGTCTTCTTTGCGGATCTTGATCTGGTGATAACCTGACCTCAAGTCCAACTTGGAGAAAACCTTAGCACCAGCCAGTTGATCGAACAGATCGTTGATGCGAGGGAGAGGATACTTGTTCTTGATGGTTTTCTTGTTCAGAGGACGGTAGTCAACAACCAGTCTCTCAGTCGTGTCCCTCTTTTTGACAAACAGAGTAGGACAACCCCAAGGAGAAGTACTAGGTTGAATACGACCTTTCCTTTCCAACTCCTCTAGCTGTCTCTTAAGCTCAGCCAGTTCTTTGGGGCCCATCTTGTAAGGACGTTTGGAGATAGGAGCAGTGCCTGGTTCTAGTTCAATAACGAACTCGACAGCTCTGTCAGGTGGCATACCTGGTAATTCTTCAGGAAAGACGTCAGGAAAGTCTCGGACCACCGGAATAGCTTCTATGGAAGGAAGAGGATCAACATTGAGAGCGAAAAGCCGAGCCGAAGATGTTTGGTTTGGAGAATAGACTATCTGTCCAGAAGGATGAGAAAGAGTTACAGTCTTTGTGGAACAGTCTATCTTAGCTTGATTGGCCTTCAACCAATCCATGCCCAGAATGACATCAATATCAGAATTGCCGAGAATTATTAGAGATGCCAAGAAGATATGGCCTCCAATTTGGATTTCGTTGTTGGGGCTTATCTTGGAAGAAGTCATTTGCATGCCGGGAGAAATGACACTAAGACCATTGGACATAGACTCGAAAGAGAGATCATGCATTTGTGCAAAAGCTTGTGATGCACAAGAATGCGATGCGCCTGTGTCAAATAAGACCTTAGTAGGAATATGGTTAACATGGAGTATACCGAGGACAACTTCTGGAGCTTCCTCTGCTTCCTCAGCCCTGATGTGGTTCACCCGCGCAGCACGTGCCGGAGGCCTGGTGTTGGGGACGAAAGGCCTAGTCGGGGCAGGTGCGCGGACCATCGCCTGAGTTGGAGCAGGGCGAGGTGGTGGAGGAAGTGTACGGGTCTCCGGGCAGTTGTTGGAGTAGTGGCCCGGTTTCCCGCACTGGTAGCAGGTCACGTTGGGGCGAGCGCCTGTTGGCCTTGGCGGTCCTCCGAAACCCCTCATAGCTAGAGCCGGGTTCGGTGGGCGAGGCGCAAGTCCTGGAGGTCCTGGCACGTAGGTAGCTCGTGCGAAGGCGCTGTTAGGCACCCAGAGCCGACGCTTCTGAGCAGGAGCGGCGGCGATTGACGATGAATAAGAGTTGGTCTCACGAGAGTGCTTGCGCGACTCCTCGAAGACCTTGCGCCCATGCTCCTCATTGAGCGCGATGTTGACGAGGTCCTCGAAGTTGTCGGCCTTGACGAGGTTCAGCTTGTACTTGAGCGCGGGGTTGAAACCCTTGCGGAACTTGGCCATCTTCTTGACCTCAGTGTTCACCTCATCTCCAGCGTAACGAGCAAGGCGATTGAACTCGCCATTGTACTCCATCACGTCCATCTTGCCTTGCGTCAGCGAGTTAAACTGCTCGCGCATCCTGTCCATGAGACCTTCTGGGATGTGGTGGCGCAGGAAGGCTGCCCTGAAATCCCCCCAAGTGGTAACCAACCCGGGAGCTCTCATAGCCTGGAAGTTTTCCCACCATGAGGCAGACTTGCCCCTAAGCAGGTAGGACACGTAAGGCACCTTGTCGTGCTCAGCCACGTGGGCGATAGCAAGGGTCCTTTCAATCTCGCGAAGCCAATCATCAGCTTCCAGCGGCTCAGTGGGGGAAGCGAAGTTCCTTGGGCCCAGACCGAGGAAGTCCTTGATGGTCACACGTGCATTGCCTTCATTGCGATGCCCGCGGTTGTTCTGGTAGACTTGGTTCTCGGCCATTTGAGCCAGAACTTGGGTCATCTGACCAAGCAACTCAGTGATTGGAGGGGGTTGTGGTGCGCCTTCCGCATTGCGGTTGTTCCTGGTGTTCGTCATCCTGGAGACATTGGATATTAGAACAGCGACAAGATACACAAAGCCAGGGAAACTTGGAAAGTCGAATTCTTGCTCAGAAAAACAGTTGCAAACTGTAGGATAACAAGGATAAGCTTCTCATAACAAAGGTTCATAACCATACACTTAGTTAGCCATCAGTACAACCACCAAGACTTCAGTACTACAAGGACAGCTACTAGTACAAAGTTAACCATCCGTACAACCAACACGGTTTCGGTACAAAGGATAGCTACTACAACAAGGAAAAGATACAACTCGAAGACTAGCTCTCGCTTCCCTCCGAAGACGAAACTAGGTGGCTGCAATGGGTGTAGCGACGATCGCAGTACAGGCGGTACTCTCGCACAATGCGTCGCAACTAAACAGAGTAGGCATCTGGCGTCTGTGTCCCGTACAGTAGTGGTCCAACGTGGTCTGGATCAGTAGTGATCAGAGGACCACGCTCTGGAGTGTATCCACCCACAGCAGACAGACGACTCGGAAAAGCGAGCTGGAACCTCGGGAAAGCGTCGGGTGTGACGTTCCTCCTGTCATACTGCCCCAGGTGAGAGAGTGCCCGGTGCAGCTGCTGACGGACTGCTGCTAGCTCCAAGCGTAGAGTCCCAGCAACTGAGTCTGAAGACTGACCAAACTGAGCAGTCATGTCCAGAACCTCGAGCTCGTACTGCGAGTCCGTGTAGGGGTAGTATGGAACGTAGCAGAACGGATGGTTGTTGAAGCAGTAGTAGTCCCTGCACAGAGCCAGAGCTGCATCGTAAGCTGCTAAGTGTACTGCCATGTCCACAGTGGAAGCCTCAGCAACGTGCTTGTGCACAGTATCACCATCATCTCCACTGATCCAAACAGTAGCTCTGTAGAAGGTCTGTCCGTAATCTCTGGGGATCTCGGACACCTGGTACTCCGGGAGGTAGCTGAAACCGACATAGTCAACCATGCTTCTGAGAAGCTTCGGGTAACCGGTAGTCTGCTCACAGTGGGTCTTACGCACCACCTGATAGTGTGCCATCTACATAGCAGTTTGAAGTAGAAGTTAGCCTCCGGAAACAAAAAAGGATTGATTACACAGAACAAATTGTACAATGACAAGGAGATGAAAACCAGAGAAAGGTAGAACAACAACTGATTGATTCGAGATTGAAACTGAACATAGCCGAAGAAGTTGATAACCACCAAAACGACAAAAAAACCACCTGCAACTATGGTACTACGGAAACCCAGAACACGTGATGTCCTAAATTTTTAAAATTAAGGTGACAAGGGAATTATCGTAACACTTCCTTACCAGAAGAACAGGGAGGGTGGGTGGGGAAAGAAGTAAAAGAACAGAATTCCTACTCTCACGTTTAAGATTTCCTAATAACTACAAAAATATTTTTCTAGACTCAAACAACGACCAGTAGAAGGGAACCTGAGGGCGTTTAAGCTCTGATACCAACTGTCAGACCCTTATTTCAAGCTACACAAACGAAATGTATCGGTTGGGCCACACAACCAAGAACATACTGGGGTTACCACTCCCAGGAAAACCATCAGGCCATGCTCGGAATGGATCATCGGCCGCCAGTTCTTGGCGACCCCAACGTCACATACGTTTCCAGATTGTGCACGCAAGAAGCCAAAAAGTCTTCCAACCCGTATACTTCAACCATACACACATGGTATACGAGTCGGATTTTTAACAAGTCGAAACCACATAATAAACCTAAGACACAAAGAAAGGAAATAATATCCAAAAGCTCTCTCTGAGCAAAATATATCAAATGACACCAATCAGAGGACACATGTCCCAACATTACATCATGCAGCGGAAACAAACCGGTCTGAGTACAGACAAGAAGCAAAGGGCTCAAGGCCGAAACGGAAAAAAGGCCCATCCACGCAGTCCACCAGGAAGTAGCCCAGGGGAACTCTAACTACTCGTCGTAGCTCTCGTCGTCGAACTCCACGTAGTATCCACCCAACTGGTCGAGTGAAGGATCCTCAACTGCAGAAAAACCACAGCCCGCGAACGGGTCAATACACCGAAGCGTATCGAACAAGCTTAAGCTAACAGGTTACAAAACTGTAAGATTCCCAAAAATATGGGGGTAAGTGTACTTAGCGGCAGCAGCACTAGCAGACTAAAGAGACACGCTAAAACTTCCGTCTAATTAGAGAGGGATAAGAGAGCGTTTAAGTATCCACCTACAACTGACACCAGTCATAACCCATTCTCGAATTAACCCCCTCAACCAAGTATGAGGAAACAATCCGGGAATACTCACACGTTTACAATTTTAGTTACCATTTAGGGTGTAAGTAATGCTATATTACTAGTCACATTAATTAACAATGATTAGATGTAAGTTGTCTAGATCTTGTTAGCCAGCATCATCACCAAAGTCGTCCATAACCGTGGACACGGCTCATCGATAAGATTATACCCTGCAGAGGTGCACTACAGTACCCATACTCGCATGATCAACCCGTTAGGGCCTCTCAACACGACTCATTCCTTCACTACAGCAAGTCCAAGGGCCACCCATATGAGTTGTTACCCGCGTCAGGAGTCCGGCCGAATCTCAATTGCGGACTCATTAGTTTGTGTCTGCTCACCATGCGGCTCAAACCACAGTAGGAACTGTCCGCTTCGTGAGCACCACCCCTATATGACCCCCCGTATCAAGTAACCTCTCATCGATCATCATCATCATGCACATGCATATGAGCGAATGGAAAACCCGAACTACTTGCGGCACATGGACGAGCTGCGGATCCGTTCAAAGTCGAGGGGGGCTCCATTGGGCCACCCACAAGTGGTTAGTGCGCTCAAAATTGGATCCGAGGACAAAATCTCAGTTCCTAGGTCGACACTGAGCAGAACAAAACACCTCGCAAGGCCTTCCGCCTGGTGCCTTATCTTTTAAGTATAGAACCCCAAAAATAAGACAGCAGTTTATTATAGTAGAACAATATATCATACTAAGCATATGAGATAAAGACAAAGGAACGACTCGCTCAACCAATCCTAAGCATGCACTACGACTCGCAAAGGCCAACAGATAAACATGCAAGGGGTTATGGGTTGTGGGGGTATAGCTGTATAGGCTGCAGGATAAACATGTGATGGGATCGCAATTCAAGAATCGATAACTGGGATAGCATAGATCAAAAGGCAGGAAAGAAAACCCGACAATCGTGTAACCGGTTAGCAAAATCTTGCCTGGCAGCTCGTAGCCTGGTACGATAGCTGGAACCTCAGTATCGTAGGTACTCGCAGCAGACACGTCGTCGTCTACCCAAAAGAGAGCCAAACACAGACAATAGGAAACAATAATCAATACAGAGATATGCGCAAACAAATGATGATGCGATATGGTATGAGATGATTAGGTCATATTAAAGCGGGGATGGAATCCCGGCAAAATATTAGGGTGCAAGTTATTTGTGTAGCCAACAATTTAAATGTTACTTAATATAGCAGAAGTGGTGATCAAATTAATTTAAAATGGAAGAGACTTTAATTACTTAATTGACCAACCCATTCCATATTTAGTATTTGATTACAAGTTATTTAACCTCAACTCAAAATAAATATTTATTAGCAAGGCAAGAGAAATGGTATAAAAGGATATGAGCATAATAAATGGAATTAGGACATTATATAATTATTACCCCTCATACTCCATATTTAATTAATTAATTGCATTTGTTAATTTAAACTAAGCATTTAAAATAAATGATGCAACATGACATAAGAATGTGGTATTAATGTTTATTGCATTTTTCTGATATAAAAACATATAAAGTTTATTTAATTTGGAGTTATAAATTAAAAGTTATGCATTTTATAAGTGTAGGGGTGTTTCTGAAATATCCAGGGACTTAACCGTGATAGAAAAGCTAGCAGGGAGGTCTACTGTGCTAAACCAGGAAAGCAGGGGCTTCGGTGCAAAGTTCCCTCGCTCCGGACTTTTCTCACCGTACGCACAACAGACCCCGGAGACTGCTAGGCGGGCCCAGGGCCACGGTGGCGTGGGCGCACTGTGTTGCCCCCCGCGGTCGCTGACCCGCGGGGTCCACCTGTCGGTGACGCGACGAAAAAAGGAGTCCTTTTCCACTGCCTGTTGGAGTCTCGAACTCGCGAGCTCGGGCGAGCGCACGGATCGCTCGGTTAGCCAGTAGGTTAGCTAGGTGATTAGTGTTAGGACTAGTGTAGGTTTTGTTTTAAACAGCGAAAAGCTTCGTTCTTTGCCTCTGACGAAACTGACGGAAAAGGAGACAGAGGGCGCCGGCGGCGACAACCGGACGCCGGTGACCAACTGGGGCGGCGCCGCTCGCGTTTGGGGGGTGCGTGGTTGCGGGAACACGCGGGGAACCGTTCCCGTTTCCCAGAACCGAACGGGAGGCCGTGTGTGCATCGTGCCCGTGCTCGACGCGTGCGTGAGGCGCCACGGCCGTGCTCGACGCCGGTGGAATTGAGGCGCGGCGGTGACGAAACCCGAGCGGGAAGGGGTGGAGGAGATGGAGCTCACCCCGGGGAGTTTGATGGCGAGGTGGAAGAGCTCGGGGAGGTCGGGGCCGAGCGGACGGTGCGGGGAGGGGAGGCCGAGCCGCGGCGGTCGTCGAAGGAAGAAGAAGAAGGAGGAATGGTCCCGTCGCGGCTCCCGGCGTTGAGGATGAACTGGTCTTGACGGCGCTTCTCCTGGCGTGAGGATGAGGCAGGGGGCGCACGGGTTCACGCCGGGGTCGAGGACGGAGCTCCGGTCATGGCGACGGCAGGGCGAGGGGAGCGTGCGGCGGCGGGGGAGAGGAGAAAAATTAGGTTTAGGGTTTCGGCTCCGGAAGATTTAAAGAGAGAGATGGAGGAGGTGGCAGTGGGGCTCGGCGTGGGGGCGAGCTGCAGAGAGGGCGAGCTCCATGCCGCGCTGGAAAGGGAGGTCTCCCTCGACCGTACGAGGAAGGAGAAGAGTGGAGCGGGCTGGGTTGGATCGGCCGTGGCTGAGTTGGGCCGTGGTGGCCCAGCTCGGCTAGGTTTTGTTTTTTTTTTCTCCTTTGCTTATTTTTCCCTTTTTAAACATCCTGCTTTTTGTATTTGTAAACAAATAAGAGAAAATGCATAAAAGAACTTTTGAACAATTTTTACAAGTTTCAAATTAGTCATATTAATATCTCATTTGATTATTTTTAAAAAATTGGAAACTTCAAATGATTTTATTTTTGAAAAGCATTTGAATTGAAAATAAGGATTTAAATTTGTAATTTGAATTTGATGCACAAAATTAAATAAATGCAAGCACATATGGAATGATGACATGATATCCATTATGATTGCACACAAATATGGAAAGTTACAGTTGGGCTGTTACAATTTCCGACATAAAGAATAAAAAACGGAATAGTAAGACGTATATGCCGGAGGAATTCCTATCCCGAGTTCCCGAGTTCGTTTTCGTGTTTCCCATACTTGATGCTCTTTGCTCTTGACTACCATTTCGGCGTTCGTAAGTCGAGTCACAAGATTATTTCACATGACATACATTACTCCGACTTTGAAACCGAGTTCAGAATTTTCCGGCACATACCAAACGAAAATAAGTACAAGGCTGTCCCCGAGTTCCTCCCTGGGTTGCCGACATGCACAAAACAGATAAATAGCCAAAGCAAAGTAAAACAAAAACAGGCAGTCCCTGGGTTCCTCCCGAGGATGCCAGCATGCAAGTTAGGATAAACAACGCATTTGGGCCAGGCAGTCCCTGAGTAACGTCTCGGGGTGCCGAAATTTCATTGACAAAAAACTGAGATACATACACTGCGCCCTTTAAGTGTAAAAGGGACGGAGCAAGGCTACATTCCATGGCCGCTTGGTCTCCTCACCAGCTTTGTCCATTACACCTTTTCTAGCTTCCTGTGCATCTACAAGGTAATAAGAATCATTGTGCAATGCCTTGCTTACAACAAAAGGGCCCTCCCACGGAGGTGAAAGTTTATGCATCTTGACAGTGCACTGGATGAGCCTTAGCACGAGATCCCCTTCCTGGAATACTCTGGGATGCACCTTCCGGCTATGATAGCGACGGAGGTTCTGCTGATAAATTGCAGACCGAGACAATGCCAATTCCCATGCCTGCTCGAGCAAGTCAACATCATCCTCCCGGGATTCCTTTTCCTCGGTCTCGGTGAACATTGTAACCCTTGGTGCATCATACTGTATGTCGGTTGGGAGCACCGCTTCGGCACCATACACCATGAAGAATGGCGTATACCCGGTAGATCTATTCGGTGTGGTCCGGAGACCCCACAACACTGCCGGTATCTCCTCTATTCAACATCCCGGAGTTCTCAACAGTGGCTCGATCAGGCGGGCTTTGATGCCGGCCAACACCAAGGCATTTGCTCTCTCGACTTGCCCGTTTGCTTCCGGGTGGGCTACTGATGCCACATCCAACCGATTCTTTTATCCGCACAAAACCGAGCAAATTCCCCCACAGCAAAGTTGGTACCATTATCTGTGATGATGTTGTGCGGGTACCCGTATCTCAGGATGATGTCCAAGAATTGGACCGAGGTGTGTCCGTCACATTCGGATTGGTTTGACCTCTATCCATTTGGTAAACTTGTCCACCATCACCAGCATGTGTGTCATATTGCCTCTTTCCGGTTTGAATTGTCCGACCATGTCCAAGCACCATACAGCAAATGGCCAAGTGATAGGGATGGTTTTGAGTGCTGATGCCGGCATATGTATTATGTGGGCAAACCTCTGGCATCCTCCACACTTTCGGACAATGTCCTCTGCTTGCTGCAAGGCGGTGAGCCAATAGAACCCATGCCGGAATACTTTCGCCACCAGCGTCCGAGACGACGCATGGTGTCCACATTCTCCCTGGTGTATTTCCAACAACATATCTTGGCCCTCCTCGGGCTCCACACATCTCTGGAGCACCTCGGTGATACTTCTCTTGTACAACTCTTGATTGATGACGGTGTATGCCTTGGATCTTCGCAGTATCTGCCGGGCTTCCACCTCGTTCTCCGGGAGGGTTCCATCCGATATGTATGCCATGATGGGTTGTGCCCATCCCGGAACAGGCCGTACCGGGAACACCGGAATGTATATGTCCATTGGCTCTGCCGACATCACCTCCACAGACATGCTGTTTGCCATCTCTGAGCTTTGTGGTGCAGTCCCCGGGTTCAATGCAGTACTCCCGACTTCCACCTCCATAGGCACGGCTTCCGAACCAGGCTCCTTGGGGATGAATATAGATTCTGACTCGGGTGAGGGCTGAATAGATGGCTTCCTTAGGTGCTCCAGAGCGATGCCGGGTGGAATAGCATCCCGGGATGACCCCAGTTTGAATAACACATCTGCTGCTTCATTTTCCCCTCTTGGTATGTGCTTGAACTCGCAACCTTTGAAAAATCCGGATATCTTTTGCACATGGAACCGATATAAGGCCATGTTGGCGTAAATTGCATCCCAGTTCCCCGACACTTGCTGCACCAGGAGGTCGGAATCACCGAAGCACTCTATCCGGCGGATACCGATTTCCTTGACGACATTCAATCCATGAACCAAAGCCTCGTACTCGGCCACATTGTTAGATGCCCGGAAATGAATTTGCAGTATATACTTCAGCACATCTTGCTTCGGTGAGGTGAGGACTACTCCGGCACCCAATCCGATCTTGGCCTTGGAACCATCAAAATGCATCCTCCAGAAGTTGTAGTCGGGAATTGGAGGTTCATACTGCATCTCGGCCCAGTCCACCAAGAAGTCCGGCAGCGCCTGCGACTTAATGGCGTCGCGTCTCTCGTATGTCGGAGCATACGGAGACAACTGGATGGCCCATTTGGCAACTCGGCCGCTAGCATCCTTACAGCCGATGATCTCGCGAGGGGAGCTTTGCATACCACCATGATCGGGTGTTCTTGGAAATAGTGCTTGAGCTTGGTGACTGTCAAGTACACTCCGTACGCCATCTTCTGATAGTGCGGGTAGTTCTGTTTAGATGTCGAGATCACCTCGCTCAGTTAGTACACTGGTCTCTGTATCAGCTTGTCCCCTTCTTCTCTTTCCACCACGATGGCTACACTCACTACCCGGTTAGTGGCAGATATGTACAGCAGCATAGGCTCCTTGGGTAATGGGGATGCCACCACTGGCGCTGTTGAGAGCATCTTTTTCAAATCATTGAACGCCGCATCAGCCTGCGGGGTCCATACAAATGTTTTGCTCTTCTTCATCAACTGATACAAGGGCAAGGCTTTCTCTCCTAGTCGGCTCACAAACCGACTTAGGGATGCCAGACAGCCTCTAAATTTCTGCACATCTTTGAGACGTACCGGTAACTTCATGCTCTCGATTGCACGTATTTTACCGGGGTTGACCTCAATCCCCCGGCTTGATATGAGAAAACCGAGTAGCTTGCCTGCCGGAACACCAAATGTGCATTTATCCGGATTCAACCTCATTCGGAATCTCCTTAAATTTTTAAATGTTTCCCTCAGATCATCGATCAGAGAGGATTTTTCTTTTGTTTTTATGACTATGTCATCTACATAGACTTTGGCATTCCGGCCTATCTGGTCATGTAAACATTTCTGCATGCATCTTTGGTATGTAGCACCAACATTTCTCAAACCAAAGGTCATGACACGATAGCAATAAGCCCCATACGGGGTAATAAAAGCAGTTTTCAATTGATCATCCGAATTCAAAGGTATCTGGTGGAAACCAGAATAAGCATCTAAAAAAGTCAAAAGTTCACTCCCGGTGGTGGAATCGATCACTTGATCTATCCGGGGAAGTGGAAACGGATCTTTCGGGCATGCCTTGTTGAGGTTGGTGAAGTCGATGCACATGCGCCACACCTTGAGCAGGAGGGGATCATCTTTCTTCTTCTCTACCAGAACCGGGTTCGATATCCAATCCGGATGCAGAACTTCCATCACGAACCCGACATCCAGAAGTACTGCGAGATGCTCCATGATAGCAGCTCTTCTCTCATCCGGGAGGCGCCTGATCGGCTGTTTCACCGGCTTCGCGTCAGGCCTGACGAATAGTGAGTGCTCAACCAACTCCCTCGGAATGCCTTGCAGATTGTCACTTGACCACACAAAGGCATCCCGATTCTCACGGAGAAAGTCGACGAGCTCGCATTCCTATTTGCTGTCCAGGTTGTTACCAATGATCACCTGACGCTCCGGGTTGTTAGGGTCAACTCCCACCTTCTTGGTCTCCATAGGTGCCTGGAACGAGGCGCTCTGCTCCGGGTTCACCATCCCGGGCATGCCGAGTTGCGACGTCTTGGCCAGTGCAACCACTTGCTGAATTCTCTTCTTCTCCTCAGCTATGACCAGGGATTTGGCTAAGTTTGAACCGGCCGATGCACAATCCATGGAGCGCTTGTGGTCTCCCGCGATGGTGATAACTCCATTTGGACCCGGCATCTTCATCTTCAGGTACCCCATGTGAGTGGAGATCATGAACTTGGCCAGTGCCGGCCTACCAATGAGTGCATGGTAGGGACTTTCGAGATCCACGACCTCGAACTCCAAGCTCTCAGTCCGGCAGTTCTCCCGGGTTCCAAATAATACCTCAACCCAAATTTGCCCATAGGGGAGCAGGAGACTCCGGGCACAATGCCGTGTAAGGTGGTCTCGGTTGGGAGCAGCGTGTTCATGGACACCCCCAGCTTCAGCATGGTATCCTTGTACATAATGTTGATGGCACTGCCATTGTCAATTAGAACCCAACTGAAGAGGACGTTGAGGTTTGGTCCGACAAAGGTCGGGTCCACCACCAAAGCATAGCCACCAGGCTTGGGCATAACCCGGGGATGATCCTTCCGACTCCAGGTGATTTCCATCTCGGACCAGTGCAGGAACTTGGGCACCGCCGGGATCACAACATTTACTTCCAGAGCACGCTGTCGCACACTCTTCCGGTCGGTAGGCCCGGTCACGAAGACCTCATAGCTCTGATGTGCCTCCCGGTAGTTGCTCTGCTGGTGCCCGGGTTGGTTACTCGGACCGGCACCATTGTCATTCCTGGTATGCACCATATTTGCTGGTCTGGGGGGAGGTCCCTGGGTGGATTGATTAACTCGGACTGCATTGGCGCCGGATAGTGGTGGAGGGGGTCTCGGAATGTTGGGCCATGATGCCGGAGCATTTGGCCGAGTAGCCCCCGCGCTGCCCTCTTGCAGCGTGCGCTGGTACCAGCTGCATTGACGGGTAGAGTGATTGGAGGCTTGTTGGATTCCAACGTATGGTAGCAGCATGGCTTGTTCATCATCTCCTCGTACGTCAGGGGCTTCTTTTGGTCCACCCAAGTTTTCTGTACTTCTTGGCTCTGACCCCAAGTCAGGCCAGTCACCTTCTGCCGCTGATTATTTCCGGCATCCCCCTGACCTCGGCCTATCGCAGCAACATGCTGCGAGGCATAGTGGAACTCGGGCTGGTTCCTCTTTTGACCGAAATCCTGGCGGTCATGGCTCCTGCTCAACCCTGAGCGCTGATTCCCCACATTCCTCCTGTTGGAGTCTCCGACATCCACCAGGGGTTGCATGGGGTCTCCAAGTGTGTATGTGTCGATGATGCGCATGGTTTCTGCCAAGGTTGTCGGCATCTTTCTTTGCAGCTTTTGCCAAAGCATGGACCCATGTCGGCATCCTTGCGCAAACCACGATATAGCCTGTGCCTCGACAACTCCTTCGCAAGAATTGCGAATGTTGCTCCACCGAGTAAGATACTCTCGGTCAGTTTCATTGCTCCTCTGCTTGCAGATGGCAAGCTGCTGAGGTCGGTTGGGCCTCTTGTATGTGCTGGTGAAGTTGCTGATGAAGGCCTCCTCGAAATCTAACCAACAGTCTATGCTGTGAGTTCTCAAGTTATTTAGCCAGATCCTGGCACGTCCTTCCAACATCTGCGGCACATACCGTACCACCCAGCGTCTTTTTCCACCGGCTATGCTTACTGCAGTTACATAGTCGGTTAACCAATCCTCCGGCTTCGAGCTGCCGTCATAGATCTTGGCACCCCGGTTGAGCTGAAAATTTCGCACAGCTGGCTCCCGCATGATCCGTGGTCCAAAGCAGGCAGGTCCCAAGGGGCCTTGCTCCTCAACCAACTCGGATTGATGAATCCGGTCGAGCCGGTACCTAGCATCAGCTGGATCTAGTTGTCGAGTTCCTATTCGAGATCCCAAGGGATTCTCGTTAGGTTGGTATCCGAGTTGTTGCAACCTCGAATTGCCATCGTCATGCTTGTTAACCACAAGGACTATGGCTTGTTGTGGGACCGAGGCGACATCTCTCTGCTGGTTTCCCTGACTTTATGGTGGATTCCGAGGTGGATTACCACGGTTAGCCGGGACATTGTTTCCTACACCCCGGTTACCACCACCATGGCTACCCTGAGCCTGACCGGCATTGTTCTGTCCGGCTTGCTGAATTCCAGCAAAAGCCGGGTCATATGTTTGCAACTGCTTGTTTTTCCCGGAACCCCAGCTCCGGCTTCGGCTTTTGCTCTTGCTCCTACTCGGATGCGGGGATGAAGCCTCTTCACCGATTTGTTGCTCTCGGCCCTAGCCGAGTACACCTGGGACCCAGCACCCGGGTTCTTCTTCTTGAAGGCTTTGTTCTGCCGGTTAGCCTCCACGACCAACTCGTTGACCCACTCTTGTTGCTTGCGTGGAGCTTCCCCGGATAGCCCGGCCAACTCAGCCATAGCTGCCTCGGCAGCCCTAAGAGTTTTTGCCGGTGAGCTGTATACCGGTTTCTCCGCCGAGATCATACTACCCGACCAGCTATGGCTAGGTGTTGCGCCACAAGCCAATTCATCATTCACCATCCTGCCTCTCTTGCGCAGATCAGCAATGCGCTTGTCTTGGGAATCCATCCCGGGGAACCCGTGAGCTGCATTGTACTCATGAAGACTAGCACTAAGCTCACGCCGGATCTCGGCGATCTCTTGGGCCTCCGCGAGCAGCAACCTGCGCTGCTCATCCAAATCAGCTGAAGTGACTTGGGTATCAGCGTCAGCTGTCAAAGGGACAACCAACTTGGCTACCAGACCAGACAAGGGATCCGACCGACGACGAGGTTGGGACGGTTGGGGATCGCCATCTCGGGCTGCACCCCTCTCCTGAGGAGGTTTTGCCAACCGAGCCCGGCCACTACCAACATCGCCGTCGGGAGCGTCCTGGAACACCTCCTCGCTCACCCTGACCATCATGACCGCGACACAGCCCACAGGGCGATCGATACGCTGATCCCGGGCGGCGTGGAGCATGGGGGGATCCTCGGCCTCCAGGACGACGTCCGGATAGTTGCAGATGACCTCGGTGGCGACGTAGGTGGTGAAGACGCCAAAGTCTATGAGGCATCCATTCGTCGGGAAGGGCTTGTCCCAAAAGCAACCAGCATTATCGCTGACGAAATCCATCTCGCCCAACCTGACGACCAGGCCGGAGAGAACTCGGATGTCGGAGTGAACGGTGGAACCCGTCCGGATGTGTACACCAGCCAGCGCCTCTACCTGCCCCATGGTGGGCGCCAATTGTCGTGGTGGTGTCACGGCAGATGCCATAGGATGGCTAATGTGTGGGGCCGATGGACGCTGGTGGATCCGGGGAGGGCTAGTGAGCTAGAGAGCTCACACGGTAGGATACGCCCGAACGCGCAAGATCACCGAAGAACACTCTCAAAGATCTAGCAAATACACACAAATGCACGAAGGCAAAGTCACACACCCGATGTACCCAGGTTCGGGGCCCTCGTGAGGAGGTAACACCCCTACTCCTGCCTTTCCTCTCAATATAAGTGTGGCACAAGATCTACAACATGCTCCTTGAGCTCTTTTGGTGATGAAACTAGATGAACTAGAGAGGAGGAGGAAGTAAATGCGCTAGGAGTAAATGAGACTATAGTTTTGGCCCTCAAGTTGGTCTCTCTCCCACAGAAGGAGTTATGGCGCCTTTTATAGAGTTCCGGCCGGGAGGGCCGGAAACCCTAATCCGGCACGGTCCCACCGGACAGGGCTAACGGTTATGTCGACACCGGCTAGTGCGACCTAGCCGCCGTGCTACCCAGTATAGCCCTGTCGTCATCATTCCGGCAAGGACTGCAGGCGCCGTCCTGGATCATCATTGTCCCCTTGTCAGAGACAAGACATGTCTTCGCCCATGCATAGTAGCCTTTACCGGATTGCCGAGCTAGGCATGTCCGATCTTGTCGTAGCGTCATCGTACCGGCTGACACGCTCCCGTGTCAGGCGGGAGGTGACCGTGCTTCCGTGCCAGGAGGAATGGGACTTCCCCCCGTGTCAGGCGGAAAGCCTGCACTAGACCTCTGACTTCCGACCGACATGCCCTCATGTTGGTCTCCTCCTTGTTCAATTCAGCATGTCCTTCCTGCACACCAAAGATAATTGGCCAGAACCGAGATAGGTAAGTCCATTAGTATCTACCCGGGGAGCTTATCCGGATTATCCGGGTTCTCCTCTACCCGGGATCTTACCGGGGGACTCCGACATACCGAGAAGCCCGAGAGCCCTCCCGGTTGCGTCCGAGTTCCACCCCTGCTCCGGATTACCCCTTAGGATGAGTATCTCTAGGCCTAGCCTCCCGAAGATGTCTTAGGCTGTTACCAAAGACATCTTCGAGAAGCTAGTTCTTAGAGGAACCATCCGCTGGTGCTTATGCTGCCCAGAAGGTCCGGGGGCCTATTTATAGCTTCCAGTGATGACCCTTGCGCTCTCCGGGAGACACTTTGGGCCCAACCACTCTCGAAAGGCCAAGTTGCCCCTTCGGCACACCACGGGACGACCCTTGCTCGTCCCCAAAGGTCAATCCATGTTGCTAGACTGCTGATCTGTACCGGGATCTGCCCTACCCGAGGGCAGCCCCCCGACACCTGGGTCTTCGTCGGTTTCTTGTACCCAAGCATCCGTTAAGGAAGAAAGGCAAACATTACAAATCTGAGGCAGATCATCGGCCGAGGCCTACCCGCCCTTCTAGTTCTGTTATACATGATATGGTAAAGGATTTAAATGTAATCTTTGGAAAGGGTCCTGGCGGACTCACTGTTCCGAATGACGCAAACAATCACGTACCCATGTGGAAGAAGAAATCTATATTTTGGGAGTTGCCATATTGGATAATGCTAGAGATTCACTCTGCAATCGACGTGATGCACGTGACAAAGAACATTTGCTGCAACCTGCTAAACTTCTCGGGCGTGTACGGGAAGTCAAAAGATGGGAAGTAAAAAAAAGGGAAGTCAAAAAAGCTACACCGAAAGGAAGGTAGGCCCATCAACGTATGAGCGAAGAGATGTATCGAGATGATACTCATTCAGAGAATCAGCCAGGTCCTGCAAGCTACGCTCTTACGAAAGAAGAGAAGAAAATATTTTTGAGTGCCTTCGCAGAATGAAGGTTCCATCTGGCTTCTCATAAAATATAAAGGGAATAATAAACATGGCGGAGCATAAATTTCAGAACCTAAAGTCTCATGACCGTCATGTGATTATGACATAATTACTTCCGGTTGCATTGAGAGGGCTTCTACTGGAAAATGTTTGAGAACCCATTGTGAAGCTATGTGCATTTCTCAATGCAATTTATCATAAGGTCATCAATCCACTAACTCTAAAAAATTTAGAGAAGGATGTGGTCCAATGTGTTGTCAGCTTCGAGGCGGTGTTCCCACCAACCTTCTTCAATATTATGACGCGCCTCGTAGTCCACCTAGTCGAAGAGATTTCCGTTTGGGTCATGTATTTCTACACAACATGTTCCCCTTTGATAGGTTCATGGGAGTCTTAAAAAATATGTTCATAACCGGGCTAGGCTAGAAGGAAGCATCGTCAATGGTTATGGAACAAAGGAGGTCATTGAGTTTTGTGTAGATTTTATTCCTGATTTGAAGCATATCGATGTTCCTGAATCGTGTCATGAGGGGAGACTGCATGGAAAAGGCACCCTAGGAAACAAAGCAACAATATGTCAAGACGGGGATTCTTTCACTCAAGCACACAACACCGTTCTACATAATTCCAGTTTGGTGGGTCCGTATGTCGAGGAACACAAGAATAATTTACGCTACAAATACCCAGAGAAATCTGAAGATTGTATTGATGGAGAACACATGAAGACTTTCAGCTGTTAGTTAAAAAGACATCTCATTAATGACACCAATGTTGAAGAACAACTATACTTGTTTGCCACATCACCAGCTTCAACTATATTGACTTTTCAAGGGTATGAGATAAACGGAAATATATTTTAAACAGCCAACCAAGATAAAAAGAGCACCAACCAAAACAGTGGTGTCCGCTTTGATGCAACAAACTGCAACGGGAGAAAGGACACATATTATGGTTACGTAGAGGAGATATGGGAACTTGACTATGGACCTACTTTTAAGGTCCCTTTGTTCAAGTGCAAATGGTTCGACCTACAAGGCGGGGTGGAGGTAGACCCACGGTACGGAATGACTGCGGTGGATCTCAAGAATCTTTCATACGAGAACGAACCATTCGTCCTAGCCAGTGAAGTGGCTCAGGTTTTCTATGTGAAGGACATGTCTACCCTACCAAAAAAAAGAAAAGATAAGCAAGTGAGTACATCACACGATGAGCCAAAGTGCCACATAGTTCTTTTAGGGAAAAGAGTCATTGTGGGAGTGGAGGACAAGACAGACATGTCAGAAGATTACGATAAGTTTCATGACATTCCGCCCTTCAAAATGAACACTGATCCAAGTATCAAGTTAAATGAAGAAGATTGTCCGTGGTTACGGCGCAATCAGAAGAATAAGTAAACACTAGATAGGGATAATATTGTTGATGTGTAATATCCGAATGCTTTGTATTATGTCGATGAACTGAAGTATTTTTGTAGATGCATGGAACAAAACACACGGTTTCCCCTGCATACAGCCCAACGGTGGCTCGTGAGTGCCTACATATCAAATGCTCCGTTAAGCGTATGTAGGGAATCCGAGTGATTTGTATTCTGTCGATGAACTGAAGTATTTTAGTAGATGCATGTAACAAAACACTCGGTTTCCCCTGCATACAGCCCAACGGTGGCTCGTGAGTGCCTGCATATCAAATGCACCGTTGGGCGTATGTAGGGAATCCGAGTGATTTGTATTCTGTCGATGAACTGAACTATTCTTTTGATTGAACAAACCACATGGTTTCCTCAGCATACAGCCCGACTGTGGCTCTTGAGTGCCCCCCATATCAATTGCACGGTCGGACGTATGCAGGGAATCTGAATGCTTTGTATTCTGTCGATGAAGTAGAATGAGGAGACAATGACTGTCGAACATGTTCGAGAGGGGGCCATATATAGGGTCATGTGAATCACAAAGTGGTCATGATAGTGCCCATCCAACTGCTCAGAATCCCTCAAAAGAAACACATCTTGATCCAACGACTCACAAGTGTTTTAAAGAAACACACGATCCATGTGCTTATTTAGTCCCGGTTGGTGTTACCAACCGAGACTACAAACACTCTTAGTGAAAATTAGTTTGGTGCCATTTGGAATCATATTTTATGTACTTCCTTCACAAAAAACCTTATTTTTTTCACTTAAAAAAAGGAAAATGATATTTATGAAAATAATTTGAAGAATCCCTTCGGCAAGATTTTTTAATATACCAAGATGCACCTATGTGTGGAGTATGAGATCTTTATCACAAACTATGTCGTCAAAATGACCATAACTTGGTCATTTGGCTTGAAACTTCTAGATGTTCATGCATGATACACCTTTTTGGGAAGACTTTTTTTTTGCAAATGTTGTCAAAAATCAAGTTTATCATTTTTAATAGCAACTAGTACACATATAAGGAGCTCATGCCAAAGGATTTGATTTTTTGAGGTGTTTATCACTTTATTACATATTTTCGTAAAAACGATCAAAACGGTCGCTATGACTATTCATCGGAAGAGCTGATATTTTCTAGAACTATCAATGTTTCTGTGATATAACCACTAGTTGTGTACCTTAAAATGATTTTTTCAAAAGTTTCAGACCAAACTATCAAACAGTTGTAGTTCAAATTTTAATTACTTTTGAAAAATCAACATAAACTCAATTAACTAGGGGAAATTAGTTATAATTCAAAGAAAAAACTCATACTTGGGGATCATCCATCATATGTGCACCACTCTTATTAGTGAAAATTAGTTGGGTGTAATTTGGAATCATATTTTTTGTACTTCCTTCACAAAAAACCTCATTTTTTCCACTTAAAAAAAGAAAAAAATATTTATGAAAATAATTTGAAGAATCCCTTTGGCAAGATTATTTAATATACCAAGATGCACCTATGTGTGGAGTATTAGATCTTTATCACAAACTATGTCGTCGAAATGACCATAACTTGGTCATTTAGCTTGAAACTTCTATATGTTCATGTATGATAGACCTCTTTGTGAAGACTTTTTTTTGCAAATGTTGTCAAAAATCAACTTTATCATTTTTTGCCTCCTTCATGAAATAAATCAAAAATAAATCCTAGTAGTCCACTTTGTTCTTCTGGTCTTCGCAAATATTGTATCTTGACGATGTTTTTTTCCAGCTGAATTCAGACTCCGGAGTTCCACCCTCCAATGATCATCAATCATGCAAAATAGATGAAATAACATAAATATAATCTCCAAATACGATATATATCAATGAATAGCAGTAAATTATGATATAAATAGTGATGCAAAATGGACGTATCAACTCCCCCCAAGCTTAGACCTCGCTTGTCCCCAAGCGAAATCGGAACTCGGTAAACATGACCACAGGTTTATGGAGTGAAGTGTCGATATAAAATGTCGGACAATAAGCATCACATGTATAAATGCATAAGTCATCTTAGATATTAACTCCGTTCATGTATAAATCAACTTGTAACAAGTAGAGGGAAACCACAGTAAAGTACATAGAGAAACCATAGCTGGTGTTGGCACTCTTAGTCTTTGGTCACAGAACAATGAGCAATTGAGCTTAGTTTATAAAACAACCCACTTTATAGGTTGATAGCTCCAAAAATCAAATTCATTAGATATCAACAATGTGCTAAACAAGAAAGAATGAAAGACATGATTACCAATACTAATGTATGAACGGTTGAATCACAATCAACTCAAATGCTTGCTTAAAATAAAAGGAGATAGGTTTACTAACTCAACATAAAGTAAAAGATAGGCCCTTCGCAGAGGGAAGCAGAGATACAAGCATGTGCTACAGCTTTTTGTTTTATAGCCTTTTGAAATCATATAGAGAGCATAAAAGTAAGTTTTTGAGCGCTGTTTGTTGTTGTCAATGATTCGTAACAGAGTTCTTGCCATCTTCCATACTAAGCAAGTTATGGGTGGTTCTGATTTTTTTTAAAACAAACCTTTATCATATTCATCTTCTTTTTCTCTTTACTTTCACATCCATGACACTCCTCCCCACCTTTCTAACATAACCATGGCTAGCCGAATTCACAGGTGCCCACCAATCAATCTCAAACCATGGAGGAGTGCCTATATTTTTGAAAAACTCATCCTTTGATATTATAGTGGTCTAACCACCCCTTTGCAATATTAATGACGAGCAGATGTAGCATGCAAGTCAGGGGTTACTTAATTAGTATGGAAGATAACAAACCCAACTATTATTTCCTCATGAGCAAGTGAACATTGACACAAATAAGGGATAATAATTTTGAATAAAGATAGCACAAGAAGTATTTACTTGGAGTGGTGCAAAATATCACATAGTAGGTAGATATGGTGGACACAGATGGCAAGGGTTTTGGTTCAAGGTTTGGATGTATGAGAAGCATTCCCTCTCGATACAAGTCTTTAGCTAGCAAGGTTGGGTAGCAAGCATAAGAGTTGAAGGATGCAACCAAACATACATGTAGTAAAAGACAATCATGCAATTCTTACTTGAAAGCACACACAATTTTAAGTTGTGAATACTAAGCTTGTCATAGACAAGTGAGAAAGATCAATGAATGCTATATTCTACATGTAATTCTTTTTCATCTTAAGTCTCAAAGTATTGTAGCTACGGACCAATGCTAAGTTTGTCAAAGCCAAAAGATTTACTATATGTTCCCAAAGTGATCAACAATACTAAATGACAAGATCAATCATACATGATAAAAGTTGCAACCTAAAATAGAGTGTGGAGAAAATAAATGATAACACTTCTAATTGATATTCCATAACGGCAACTCACACCAAGGGATACATAGATAACCAACTAAAAGAGAGATACTTCCACATTGCAAATTATAATATAAGATAACTTCCCTACTCATGATATGACACTACTAAAAAGGTAAAAAATGAAAGATAATGGTGATACCGCGGCACTCCCCCAAGCTTGGAACAAGCTAAGGGAGATGCCAATACTGATGATGAATTACTCCTTCGGTGGCGATGGTGACGAGTCCTCTTGATCCAGCTTCCAAGGTAATGGTTCTCCATCAACAAACGATGCATGGGTCTCGATGATCCTGAAACTCGCAGCAGCACTACTGCGTTTAAACCTGGTTTCATACTCACAGTTCTGATTCTGAACATCATAGAGTTGCGCCTGAAGAGCGTTGGTGGTCTTGTGGATTGAGAGGATGTCCTCCCAGAGCTTCGAAGTCTCCTCTTTATGCTTGGCCATAAGCTCAGAGATGATCTGGCGAACAATGTCCACCTCACGCTCCGCCATCTTCTTGTACTTGAAAACTTCTTGCTCCAGGCTCTTCATCCTATCATCCATGCTTCCCTCTCCTTGCGGGCCTTGACCGTCTTCAACTTGTAGCTTACCTTGCTTGAGAGACAACTCTTTGGGATGCATCTTAACCTCGTTCATGTACGGGTTGACGACGTTCGCAAAGAAACTGTCCTTAGAGGGCTCGGATGAAGACATGATGGCTCTAGATCTGTCGGGTTATGACTCCCTAGGAACAGGGGTAGTCACTTCCTGAAGGGTAGTTCGTGAAGGGGACTGAACGCGGAGGTCGCACGGCGACGATGCTCGCCGAACCTGGAGACGAAACACCCACGACAGAGATAAACACCAGCCCGTACCCAGGTTCACGGCCCTCGAGAGGAGGTAAGACCGCTACTCCTGCTTGTCTGTATTGAACTATGGAGGCTTCAGTACAGCAGAGCTTGCCGAGAGCCCCCTTGAGGCGGTTCTTGCCTGGGGAGGGAAGCGATGATCTTCTTCCTCCTCCAGCCAGAGGCTATTCTCCTCAGTAATGCTAGGGTTTACAGGTGTTGTAGCAAGCAATTGGCCGACCCTCTCTACGATGGAGGTCTTGCTCCTTTTATAGGCGCCGCAGGCGCTCTTCTTCCGCTTGGCGTCCAAAGTGGCTCCCACACGGTAGTGGCGTGGAGGAGCAGGAGTCCACCACCGCGGGATCGTCCATGGACGCGGTCCATCATCGATAAAGTTGGGCGCGGTGGCCGACCAGCGGCCGACCGCACAGTACTGCCCACAGGGACGACAGTCTCTGAGGTGGAGCCCGCGATGATGTTCTCCTTGGAGACTTGCGCCGTCCAGCTGCTTTATCACCAGATAGGAAGGTCTTGGCAGTCCTGGGGCAGGCGGCGCAACTTTATTGACCCCTTTATCACCAAAATGGCAACGGGAGCGACTGCGTCACCACGTGTGTGTGGTAGTGGCCATGTGCGCCCCGCCGTACTTCCTTGGCCGCAACGTTTCCCCACAGGCCTGGGGAGGCCTGTGAAAGGGTTCTTGTTGACTTCCCTCCAGGCGCGTTGCGCCTCGGGAGGGTCTCCTGAAGCGAGGGTCCCCTTGAGGCCCTTGCTTCCTCTTCAGGCCCTCGAGGGGAATTGCCTCTCGAGGGTCTCGCCAAGCGGCGAGGCTTGGTCCTTAGTCGTTTTGTCTGATTAGCCCACGTGCGAGGCCTGGGGGGACTGGTGTTGGGGGGGTCGTAACCCGGTAGGCCCACCGACGTAGAAGATAAGCCGGCCTTGCAGGAGCCTGGGCCGGATCAAGCATAAAGACATGGGCCGGGTGATACGTAAGCCGGTGCGCAATGAATGACTTGGCCCGCAAGCAAGAGGGATCCAGAAAGCTGGAGACCAAGTACAAGACGGAGTCCTGCTAAGGAAAGAAGAGGCTTAGAGGACTTAGAGTAGAGTCCGGGTATGATAGGAACCCGGACCCGGCTTTGTACCTCCAGCGAGACCCGCCGCCTATATAAGGGGGTCTCCTGGATCCTAGAGAGACAGGTTCAATCGACACAAGTCATAGTAGAGACACCTTGTGATCTCGAGACCCGGGAGCTAAGGCGCCGAGTCCCGAAACCCTAATCAGTAAAGCCGATGCAGGAAGTAGGTCTTTACCTCAGGACGAGGGGCCGAACCTGGGTAAACCCTTGTTTCCCCACGCCACGCTAGACAAGCTCCTGATGTCGGAAGCCGCCATGCCCCACATCTAAAGTTACCTCCGGGTAACATCTGCCGTGACAATCCCACGACAGTTGGCGCCCACCGTGGGGCCTGCGGCCAAGAGCATCACTTTTTCAGGAGAAGCGCTGCGAGGTATGGAAAACCTCGCTATCGGCCAGATCCACACGCTCCCAGGAGGGGAACGGATCGTGGACGACTCCGGCTGGACAGAAGAGGCGGATTTCTTGGAGACCGGATCTATGTTCATCTTTGGACAGATCGATGTTTTCGTAGGCGTGATCCGGTCCGATGGAGCCGACACAGAGCAGTACGAGCCGGAGTTTGGATCCGAGTCCGGGTCAGCCACCATGACCCAGACAGACGGAGAGGAATCAGTCGGATCACCAGAAGAGAGAGAGAATCGATGTGCCGGGTCAGCGAGGACCCCATCGTCACCTCCGTTAACATATCAGATCTGGATATAGACACAAAGTCAATCTTACCCTTGTTCGATGATCGTTTTGGAGACGGGTTTGTGGATGAAGATTACCCGGCACCGCTAGGACCCGCGCGTCACATGACGGTTCACGTGGTAACCCGGGCACCCCCGATAGACGGAGCATCAGTTTCCGTGAGTGATGAGACAAGCGCCGAAGCATTAGCAAGGCAGAACAGAGAAAACTGGGATCAACATCAAGCTCCGCCCGCAGCAAACTATGCACCTCCTAATCCCGTAGTAGGAGGAATCTTACCGACTTTCAGTTTGCTGGCTCATATACAGACACCAGCTGCGGGAATCCCCCTTGGAAACCCGATACTCGCTGCGAGCCCGACCAACTTGGTCAGACCTCCGCCACAGTAGCAAGCGCTCGCAGGAACTTCAACAAGCCCGGTGCAAGGCGAAGTAACAAATAATAGCACGGCCATGATGAGAGAGTTAGAAGAACTAAGACAGGCAGTGGCAAGGGCAAACCAAGAGCGCGCGGCCGAGCACCGGCATATCCAGGAAAGGGAGCAGCTTGTGATCCAGCGAGAGCAAAACCTGTTGGAAGAAAGAAGCACCCTCCAGAGAAGAAGGGACGAGTTAACCGCTGTCCAGAACAGAAGGCGCGGAAGCCGGCTACACCTCCCAACCGGAACAAATACCATACCATCCGTGGCCTTGGAGTTTCAAACACCAAAACCGGTGCCAGTGGCAGCGCCGGTGGCGATAACTAACCCGGCGCCAGCAGCTGTCCTGCCAGGAGCACCAGCAAGAAACGCGGCAGAAGCCGGAGCAGCAATCATCGAGCAACTACCACCACCACCCAGGTTTGATCCTCCACCGGGTCATTACAATAACCCAGTTGACAATATTTTTGCAGCAATGCACGCCCTAGAGCGGATACCTTTCGACAATTCACCGGCCGGCTTAGAGGCAAGGAGAGCCGTCGACCTGTTAAAGACGGCCGTAGTTTAACAGAACAACAACCCACGAGGTTCACAAGGTTTCAACTCAGAGCCGGCAAGAACCCGTACCAGAACTCGGCAGCCAGAGCCGGTGGTAGCGAGACCAGTTCAAAATAGGCTAGGACCGGTAAACCGGCCAGCCCCGCAACCAGTTCAACAGCAGCAGCAGCAGCAGGTGCACAGACCACGAAGGATGGCCGCGCCTGCCGTCTCCACTGCCCAATCCATAGTAGACAGTTCGAGAGCAAGACGCACGGCGGCTGTGGTAGCCACACCTGAAGCCAGAGCGAGAGTCGGAGCCACGGTTCAACCAAGACCCGTCGTGAATTCACCTGCACCGGGTCACGGGGGAGGCTCGTCTGTAAACTTAACAGGACCCAAGTGTTTGTCAGACGCAATCAGATCAGAACCTTTTCCAGAAAAATTCAAAGAGCCGAGTAAGGTTGTCAACTATGAGCCGAACATGAACCCAGAGACATGGTTGAGTGGGTACAGCATGGCCATGGACATGAAGAATGCTACACCGAACCTCTATGCAAGATTCCTATATCTGATGATGGCGGAAGGAGCACCCAAAATTTGGCTGGACAGGCTTCCACCAAACAGCATCCAATCATGGGAGGAACTTAAGACGGCATTTATTTCAAATTTTGCCGGGACATGCAAGAAGCAATACACTGAGGCAGATCTAGATCGGTGTGTCATGAGAAAAACCGAGTCAACGAGACAATGGGTAGCACGGATCACAGAGATTCTGCAATCTTCAATCAATATTTCAGCTCACACGGCAATAACCACGATGGAGAAAAACTGTGCCTTCGATTCTTTAACGCACAAGCTAGGACGTATGAGAGAAGACCCGGCTCGCCAAGACATCACCATTGGAGAGGTAGTCTCAATTGCTTACAAATATGCAGCAACAGACAAAAGAGTAGGCGAGACGGAAGAGCAACAGAAGAGCAACCGGGTCAACGCAGTGCGTAACCCGGCGCCAAATCAGAACAATGGAAATCAAAACAATAAAAGACCCTATGAGGGAGGAAACTCAGAGTTTGTTGGAACCACCCAAGCCTCAGGTTACAGAGGACCAAGACCCGGCGGAAACTTCAGAGCCGGTCCCCCAAGAGCGCCAAACATCAGCGAAATTTATAGCATGCCGTGTCCTAGGCACGCCAGGAACGGTAAACCAGCCAGTCACACATTAGCACAATGCGTTGACATGAGGGCATGGAGAAAACACGAGCAGTCTCTGGAACAGAACCAAGGCAACTTCAATGGAAACAATGGGAACAGTGGTAATCAAGGAAATCTCGGCAACAACAGTAACCAGGGCAACCAGGGTACAAGACCCGGGTCTCAGGCACCGCCAAATAACAACGCCGGGTCAAGTCAGAACCAAGGCGGAGGCTATCAACAAACACCAAAAGAACTACACAGTCAAGGCCAATATCATGTGTTTACCACCAACACATGTAGGAGAGAGCAAATATTGAAAGACAAAGAGGTCAATACAGTAGCAACAGCCTTACCAAAGTACCTGAAGTGGTCAGAGCAACCAGTAACTTGGGGCAGAGAAGATCACCCGGACAGAATCGAACACCCGGGTCTCCTAGCCTTGGTGGTAGCACCACAAGTGGACGGTTTTCGTCTGAACAAGGTCCTAATGGATGGAGGGAGCAGCATCAACATCTTATATCTGGATACTTTCCAAAGGATGGGTCTGTCTGAAAGCCGGCTAACTCCAACATCAACAATTTTTCATGAAATAGTACCACGAAAGTCGGCTCACCCAATCGGCAAAATCAGACTGGAGGTAGCGTTCGGAGTAAGCAAGACCCAATACAGGTCAGAATACCTGACATTCGAGGTGGTTGACCTAAAAATCTCGTACCACGCTTTATACGGAAGGCTGGCTTACGCCAAGTTCATGGCAAGACCATGTTACGTTTACCTCAAGTTGAAGATACCGGGTCCCCAGGGGATCATCACCATCGATGGAAGCAAAGACATGGAAATCGAGTGTGACCGGGGTGACGCCATCATGGCAGATCAGGCCTGCTCAGAAGAAGAGTTGAAATACTACAAATCACAGGTAGACCCGGCTGACAAACGTGTGCTGGATAAGCCGGCCCACGAGGAAGAAAAGAAAAAATTCAAGTCAGCCCAAGATACCAAGATGGTCGATTTTGTGGAAGGAGATTCCTCCAAGCAGTTCTCAATCAGGTCTCATATGGACCCAAAATAGGAAAGCGCGCTCGTCGAGTTTATCCGTGAGCACCGTGACATCTTTGCATGGTCCCCCTCGGACATGCCGGGTGTCCCGAGTGAACTCGCCGAGCATAGCTTACATGTTGATCCAGCAGCAAAAACAGTAAAGCAAGGTCAGCGTCGTTTCAATGCAGACAGGAAAAAAGTTATTGGAGAAGCGATAGCCCGCCTTCTAGCGGCCGGCTTTATCATGGAGGTGTATCACCCGAAGTGGCTGGCTAACCCGGTACTTGTGCTAAGAAAGAACGGAGAGTGGAGAACGTGTGTCGATTACACAAGTTTGAACGAAGTCTGTCCAACAGATCCTTTTGTGCTACCTCGGATAGATCAGATAATTGATGCCACAGCCGGCAGCGAACTACTGTGCTTCCTGGATGCTTATTCCGGGTATCACCAGATCAAGTTCAAAGAAGAAGACCAAGAGAAGACGTCATTTATCACACCCTTTGGAGCTTTTTGCTACAAAACAATGTCCTTTGGCCTCAAAAACGCAGGGGCAACGTACCAGAGATGTATCCAGAAGTGCTTTGAAGATCAGATTGGCCGCAACATCCATGCTTACGTTGATGATGTCGTGATCAAATCTCAGAAAGCCGGGTCACTCCTAGATGACCTGAGAGAGACCTTTACCAATCTCCGCAAGTATCAGATGAAGCTTAACCCGACCAAGTGCGTATTCGGGGTTCCAGCAGGCATGTTACTCGGCTTCATAGTTTCAGAAAGAGGAATTGAGGCAAACCCGACCAAGATCAAGGCGATCATGAACCTCAAGAAACCGGAGTGCGTAAACGACGTCCAGAAATTGACGGGTTGCATCACAGCCCTAAGCCGGTTCATAGCAAGGATGGGAGAGAAAGCACTCCCATTATACAAGTTACTGAAGAAATCAGACAGGTTCATATGGGACCAAGAAGCGAATGATGCCTTCGAAGATTTGAAGAAAACACTGTCCACAACACCAATCTTAGCAGCCCCTACGAGTAAGGAGCCAATGCTATTATATGTCTCCGCCAACTCACGAGCCGTCAGCGCCGTGGTCGTCGTAGAGAGGAAAGAAGAAGGTAAAGAATACCCGGTTCAGCGGCCAGTCTACTACGTCAGTGAGGCCCTAACCGAGTCAAAGCAGAGATACCCGCAATGGCTGAAGTTGGTCTTTGGAGTCTTCATGGAAAGCCGAAAAATGCCACACTACTTCCAGGAACACCCCATAACAGTGGTAAGCTCAGCTCCACTAGCAGAAATAATCAGAAACAGGGAGACGATAGGAAGAGTAGCAAAGTGGGCCATCGAGATGGGGCCTTATCACATAAACTATGAGCCAAGAACAGCAATCAAATCTCAAGCCTTAGCCGATTTCATCAATGACTGGACCGAGTTTGATCCCCTGCGTTCAGCGCCGAGTATCAAACATTGGACCATGCACTTTGATGGGTCTAAGCTATTCGGAGGATCTGGAGCCGGCGTAGTTCTAACTTTACTAAAGGGAGACAAGCTGAGTTATGTCTTACAGATACACTTCGAGCCCTGCACGAACAACATTGCCGAGTATGAAGCTCTGTTACACTGCCTGAAAGTCGCCAAGGAGATGGGCATCAGGAGGATCATGTGCTATGGGGACTCGGACTTAGTGGCACAGTAAGTATCAGGGACCTGGGATAGAAAGGACGCCAATATGGCAGCATACAGAAGAGAGGTTGACAGGGTAGCCGGGTTCTTCTCCGGGTATCAAGTGGAACACATTGATAGAAGAAAGAATGAGGCAGCAGACGCTCTATCAAGAATCGGCTCCAGGAGAGACCCGATACCACCTAATGTATTCAAGGCTGAGTTATATAACACATCCGTCAAGCTGCCAACCGAGGAAGAACTTGCAGTCCCTGATGACCCGGTGTCCCAGTTGGTTGCCGCCTTACATCAAACACCATCATGGACAGAGCCATACCTAGCTTATCTACTCAGAGAGGAGCTACCACAAAATGAAGTTCTGGCATGACAAATTGTACGTCGGGCTAAGGCGTACGTCATCATCAACGGCGAGTTACACAAGAAGGGCGCTTCAGGAGTTTTCCTGCGATGTGTCTCACCAGAGGAAGGCCGGAAAATCCTACAGGAGATCCACTCAGGAGATTGTGGACACCACGCATCAACAAGATCAATGGTAGCCAAGGCATATAGACACGGTTTCTTCTGGCTGACAGCTTTGGCTGACGTAGAGAGCATAGCCCGGGTTTGCGATGGATGCCAAAGATACGCAAGGCAGATTCACGTACCGGCTCAAGAATTAAGGACAATACCAATCACATGGCCTTTCGCAGTATGGGGTATGGACATGGTTGGACCTTTCCAACCGTCACCCGGCAAGAAGACGCATCTCCTGGTAGCAGTGGACAAGTTCACAAAGTGGGTCGAGGTCCAAGCCGTCAGTAGTTGCTCATCAGCTACAACAGTCAAATTTCTGAAGAGAATCATATTCAGAGTCGGGTATCCTCACAGCATCATCACAGACAATGGAACAAACTTCTCGCTCGGAGAAATGCAGAAATTCTGTGGAGACAATGGAATCCGGCTTGATCTGGCTTCAGTATCACATCCTCAATCAAACGGCCAGGTTGAAATAACAAACCAGGAGCTCCTCAGAGGGATAAAACCAAGACTCCGGGTCCCGCTTATCAGAGCAGCCGGAGCCTGGGAAGAAGAACTGCCATCAGTCGTCTGGAGCATCAACACAACTCCAAATAGATCCACAGACTTCACTCCTTTCTTCATGGTATACAGAGCAGAAGCAGTCTTACCCAGCGATATCATTCTTGATTCTCCAAGAGTTGCAAATTACGTGGAGACCGAAAATGAGAAAGCCCGGCTCACATCAGTGGATTTACTGGAAGAAGCAAGAGAGCTAGCCCTGGAAAGATCAGCTATATATCAGCAAGACTTGAGACGGTATCACAGCCGCCGGGTTAGATCCAGGACTTTCCAGGAGGGAGATTTGGTCCTCAGATTGGCTCAGAACAAAGCCGGCTTTCATAAGCCCACTCCCCCATGGGAGGGACCTTTCGTGATAAGCAGAAACCTACACAACGGATATTACTATCTGGTGGATCTAAGGGAAGAAAACACTAGTGACAGGGCCAAACACAGATCACACAAGGTACCCAAGGACAGAGAACGATAGGCCTTGGAATATAGCAGAGCTTAGGCCATACTACACATAGACAGAGGGAAACCCGGACAGATGGACCCCACACCATTTTTGTATTTTTTTTCCTACTGAGAAAGCAGCAGGTTTTAGACGCGCTCTTTTCCTTACCAGGGTACCTAAGGGGACTGGAAGGTTTTTAATGAGGCGGCTTGCTAGCTATGTACATATCTTGTGCTATATAAAGAAAACTTCTCTGAAGAAAAGAGTTTGTTGACAAAAGTGCCCAGATGTTACACAATAAAGGGGTCTTGGGGGCTTGCTAACTAAAAGTTAGAAGTTGAAAACTCAAGACTCGGCATAGACGCCACAATTTCTTAAAGAGGTCTTGGGGGCTTGCTAACTAAAAGTTAGAAGTTGAAAACTCAAGACTCGGCACAGACGCCACAATTTACTAAAGAGGTCTTGGGGGCTTGCCAGCTAACAGCTACAAGTTGAAAACTCAAAAGCCTGGCATAGACGCCACAACTTCTTGGTTATACTTGCCTGCTAGCTCGATGTTATTCTAACCCGGCAAAATAGCCACCACGACCAGATGTTACAAACCCGGCTTTCAATCTGACTATGATGCCCCTGAGGACCTAGCAGACCCTGATCGACCTCGAGTTTCTAACACAGGGTGTCACAAAGAAAACCGGCTATGTAGAGGCAAAGGAAACCAAAAGGGTCATCAACACCAAATACATGCTTGCAAAATACGGCTGAGGCCGGATATAAGATTAGAGCAAGTGTATCAGGCGCACGAAGGCACATCAGCACAGATGAAGCTTCATAGAGTTAAAGCTAACCTATTACAGGCTATACAAGCCAAAAGAATATGAGTTTCAAAGTGTAGAGACGAATAAGTATTACAATCCGGTTTACGCTTCCGGGCCAGACTCAGTAGGTACAGCTGGGGTCTCGGGAGCTAAGCCGGAAGAGCCAGAGGCGGCGGATTTCTTCTTGGACTTCCTCTTCGCCAAGCCCTCAGCATCCTCCCTGGAAATCTCGAAGACGCTTGAAAAAGGGCCAGAGGCCGGGCGAGGAGGAGCCGGCACGTCGGATGTCCCGGACTCAGGAGCCACTTACGGCTGAGTCGGCAGAGGAGCGCGGTAGCTCGGATCAAGACCCGTCAAGGCCGGCTCTTTGGGAGAAAGCTTGGCTCCCTCAGCCGTGTACCCCACCTGGAAAGTGCTAAGACTGAGTTTATCAGTCAGCACTGTTGCATGGTGCCGGGTCTTCACATCTATGGCCTTGATGTCCTCCTTGGTGAGAGGAGTACCGTCACTTTTGCAGGGCCACCCCTTGGTGAGAAGCTCTGTGTCGACGTCCGGGTAATGCGCCTTGGTCAGGGCCAAGATGCGCATCGAAGCACGCCGGGCTGCAGACCTCCTCCAGTTATCCAACCAAGCCGGCAGAACATGAAGTTGTTGGAGGAACTTGGCCTGCGTCGTGGGCGGATTTTCCCAGCCGTGACAGGCCATCAATGCCTTGCCAGCTCCATAATACAGCTGCTGCACAAGCGTATAGACGGCCTTGAGCTTCCCCTCCGGCTCAAGCTTGCAGATAGGGTTCCAAGACCCTGGAAAAAGAAAGCCAGAAGTGTAAGTCGGAATTACAAGCTAAGATAAAGGACAGTCAAAAATAGAGCCGGCTTACCAAAGAGCGCGGTGGTCATCTCAGCAAGAAACGTGACAAGCTTTGAATACTTGGCGTTGGAGGCGTTCAGGTCCTCCTGCAACTTGTCACGCTGCTCCGTCCAGTTGGTCTCATGCTCCTCCATCTCTCGACGGAGGAGGGAGTTTTCTTCAGCAACTTCGCCGAGCTTCTTCTCAAGCTCGGCGATCTTCTTCTCAAGGCCGGCACGGCGGCCGGCTTCCGTCTCCAACTCCCCCTTGACAACGTCAAGGGCATGGTCCTGCTGGCGGGTCTGGTCCAGGAACAAGAAACACTAATACATGGTCAGGACGCGGCGAATAAGATTAAAGCCCAAATTGTTATAAGTCCCAGGTAGTGACGAGGGTGTAACTCGACAAATCCCTGGGTTGTGCACCCCGAGTTGATTGAAGGGGAGAGAGGAGAGCATTGGTGATCACGACGGCTGACAAGCAAGGTTTTACCCAGGTCCAGGCTCCCAGAGGATAACACCCTACTCCTTCTTGTCTGTCATTGATGGCGAGTTGCGATTACAACGGCGGCGAGATTGCGATCTCGCTAGGGTTTGTGGTGGTGGCTATTGCGTGCCCTCTAGGACGAGCAACCCTCCTGGCTTTATTGGTAGCCAGGTCTCGGGTGGTCGGTATCGATGGCGATTACAGATATGGCAGGTTATGAGACCTAACCGAGTTGGACTAGGTCATACGGTACCCCTAGCGGGCCTTCTGTGGGCCTCCATGTGCTTGGCGCGGCCCAGGTAGCCTCATCGTGGGCTAGTCGAAAGATAGCCCCACGTCAGTAGCCCCCGAGTGCTTGGTCGAAGCGTAGAATCGGGCAAAGGACTTCTTCCTGCTGGACGCGCCACTGGATTTCTTGATCTTGAGTTTGCACTCGTTTTCTTCAGTCGGAGAGGACACTCCCGATGGGAGTAATATCTTCAGTAGAATTTCTTTGTCATGTTCTTCGTGTGAAGCCTGCTTCTATTCGGCCTGTTGGCTCACATGTAGATTTGATTCGGCTGCTTGAGCTTACTCAACTTTCTTTGCCACCCGAATGAATGTTTTCGGGTTCTCAGATCAGCACTCTGTCCTACTTTGTTGTTTCAGCTTTGAAGCTTACTACTCGAATCTTGCGTTCGAGTTATCGTGCTGTTTCACTTGCTTGGAGCCGTTGGCTTGATGACGTCACTGCTGACGTTTCCTTGCACGCCTCTGCGCCCGATGGGACGTGACGCTGCGGGGCCCACTGGCAGAGCTGACCACGGTCAGCAGTTGTCACGTCTCCGAGCTGGGCGCGAAATTTTCGTGGCACGATGATGACGCCTCGATGCCCGTGCGTAGTGCACGGAGTGGGCGGCGACGGTTAGTCTCTCCACGCGACACGTGGATGGCTGGATGCCATTGATTGGGGCAATTCTTTTGCGGACGGCTGGAATGAAAACTTTCCCGGCATAAGTACTGCACCGCCGCCCGAGGGCATCGTCTTCTCCATTCGTTCGCGCCTCCTGTTCTATTGCTTTCTGCCATTCTTGCTTCCACGAGAGCTTAGTGCTTTTTGCCCTCCCACCTGTCGCTGTTCTGCGGAGCGATGGGAAAGCCGAAGACCGCTGCTGGCACCTCCGCCGCCGCCGGGTTGATGAAGAAGCCGGAGGACGACTGGCAGAGGTCGACCGTGAAAAGGGCGGATCTTGACGTGCTGCGCATGCAGGGCCTCCTGCCTCCTTCTGACCAGGCCCAGGTACGTGCCCCTGGCAAGGAGACGTCCCCTACACCCCGTGAGGGGGAGCGCGTTTGTTTCGTGGAGTTCCTTCCACGGGGCTTCGGGTTCCCTCTCCACGACTTTGTTCGTGGTCTCTTGTATGCCTAAGGGGTGCAGATCCACGATCTGACCCCCAATGGCGTCTTTAGCATCGCGAGCTTCATCGTGCTTTGCGAGTGCTTCTTGGGGATCGCACCCCACCGGGCGCTATGGAAGTCGCTCTTCCTGGTTCGCAAGAACGTCGGGAAGAGCGGGCTGACATACCCAGTGGGCGGCTTCGGCATCCATGTGTGCGGTGACACCGCGTACTTTCAGATGAAGAAGTCGGACTCCATCCAGGGGTGGCGGAGGAGATGGTTCTACGTCCAGTGGAACCAGGAGGGCCTGCCGCAGTTTGAGGGCAAGCGAGGGTTGCGGAAGACCCGCGCCTGGGCGCACCCGCTCGCCAAGGAGGAGAAGGAATCGACGAGGCCGCTGATGGGCCTGCTGCGCGACCTCATCAAGACCCTGGGGCGGGAGTCGGGTGGCGTCTTCCTGATGGCCACCTTTTTCCGTCTTCGTGTGCAACCACTTAGTGCTCGGCCCCACCCGATGTGGGCCGCTGAGGGCGTCAGCAATGAGCCACTCAACGACGAGGAGGTGGAGACCAAGGTTAGGGGCATCACCAACCTCCGAGCCGCGGACCTCTGCAACGTCAACTGTCCAATCGCTGCGTACGGAGCAGCGAACCCTGTCCCCGAGGTAAGTCCTTGACTTGTTCTCTTTGTTTCTTCGTTTCTTGATTTCTTGCTTCTTGATTCGACTTACGTCTACTTGTTTCAGGGTCGGTCTCTGTTGGTCAGCCTTCCTCCTCTCCCTGAAGACGGACCCGCTGATGAGTCGCAGGTTGTGGAGGAGGAGGATGACGACGACGACCTTCTGTCTGCTACCTCGCCCAACGAAGAGGTGGAGGATGAAGACGACGAGGCGGAACCCGTACGGAAGAAGCAGAAGCGCCAGAGTGGAGGTGACTCTGCGACTTCCTCGTCGCCCGCGAGGGGTGCCGATGCTGATCTGGAGGAAGCCGTCTCGACGTCCTCGGGTGCGCGCTCTCCGGGTGGTTGGAGTGAGCCGTTGGACGTTCCTCCGGTCGGCTCCGCGCCACCACGCGTGTTTGCGTGACTGGCGTCTGTCTCCTTGGGGAGTGATGACGACTTTGAGACCACCAGGTGAGTATCTTGGTGCCTAGTAGGTTTCGAGTTGCACTTTGTAGTTCAAGTCTGAGTTGATCATTGTTCTGTTTTGCTCCAGCCGTCGTTCTGGCGATGTCAGCTCCCCTCACCGTGAAGTGGAGCACACGTCCGCCCCTTCGACGGAGCTGGTGACTCGGGTGGCAGTCGAGGAGCGCGTGCAACCTGCTGGCATCGCATCGTCAAGTCGCGCTCCTCCATCGTCTTCCGAAGATGTCGACCTCCTGGACCATGTAAGTCTTTTTTTTCTTTGAACTTGTAATACTGCATCGGGTGCGCGATCAGCGCTCCCAATGGGAGTAGCCCTCGAAGGTGTGGGTGACTAGTATAGTCGCCCGCAAATTTATTAATTTCTTGCTTGTGTTTCAGCCGTACTACCGCCAGCAGCTTGATGCAGCCGCGACTTACGTTCGCCTGGAGAAGGAGAGGGACCAGCTGCGTGCTTCTCTGGACCAGGCTGATAGGCGGGTTGCTGAGCTGGAGTTGAAGCTTCAGGCTTAGACTGAGCTTGAGAAGGCTCTTCACGAGTCCCAGGAGCGGGAGCGGGTACGGGTTGTCCAAGAGAAGACTCAAATCGACCGCCTCCTATCACTCGCCGGTGCTCTTGGAGGTAAGTTTCGGCTTGACGCCTACTGTTTCTTTTGCTTTTCCTTTGTCTGACATTAGATCTGTTGTTTAGATAACTGCGGTGGAGCTCCTCCGGAGGGCTCGTCGAGTGACACCGTTGACTTGGCGACTGCTGTCGGCTTCCTTGACCGCGTCTGCGCGTATGCGTTCGATGCGCTGAGGAAGTCGGCAGCTGCGCTGCAGCAGTCGACTGGTGCGCTTACGACGGTGCACCGGAGCATCTTCCCCAGTGATGCGCCGCCGGCTGCCGTTGACGCTCTTGCCGCTCCGTTTAAGGACGACGCGACCACCCTCGCGGACTTCACTCGGGCGCAGACGGTACGCGGCTCCGAGCTCACCTTCCAGCTTCTTCTAGGCCACCAGATTCAGGGCGATTTCGAGAAGGTTGTCAGCGGCTTCCCTCGGAGGCCTGATTGCTGGACCGCGTCCCTGGGCGGAGTGAAGGCGCAGGCTAAACAGCTAGCTGTGAAGCTTGTGGCTACCTTTGAGAGGCCGCTCGCCAAGGCAACTGAGGAGGCTGCTTCCCGGAAGACCCGCTCTCGGTCGGAGTCTGCTGCCCCGGAGTAGTAGTGGTGTAGGGATTCGGCAGTCGCCGTGGCCTGTACTTATAACTTTTGCTTGTAATGACTGATATTTTGTTTGGTCTTCTGACCATGAACAGTATTGTGCTGAAATTGAGTATGTCTTTAACTATATTTGTTTGTGCTGAGCAGTCGCGCATCTGTATTGACTCTACGAACTCATGGCAGACTAACGTGCGCGGCGGCACTTCTTCTGCTTCTGCGGCTGGGCCGAGCGGCGAGGGATCTTCGTCGGGTGCTCGCCGCCGTCGAGAGACGCCAGCTCCTCCGCGAAGCGCGAACGACCAACGGATCATCACGTACTTGAACGACCGCCGTCGAGCTTGAGGCGAACCTGAAGAACACTGAGCTGTTGTTGCATCGGTCCCGGTCGCACCCTACCGCAGAGTTCTCCCAGCGTGAGGATTTTTTGCTCGGGGAGATCGATCTGATCAGTCGACAGCTTCAAGGTTAGTATCCTTTGCGGCTGGTTCCTTTGGTCACACTTGCTGGTTCTGACTTCTAGCTTGTGTATGCAGATGTGAACCCTGATTGGCAGGCTGAACAGGATCGTGTTGAGGAGCGAGTTACCCGGGAGGCAGCTGGCGACTCATACGAAGCCCGCCAATTCTGGGTGAACAAGTCGAGGGGGCGGGTCCTTGCGCGCATGCTTGATAGGACTTGGCGCGCGGCCCTTTTTCTGGAGAATTGCCGGAAGACCCTCTGGCACATCCACCGTGTGTACTTCCCGCACAATGGGCAGCCGCATGGGCTGACCGCCTTGATGGAGAGGTTCCGCGAGGGTGATGCGCTGAAGGAGATCGTCCATGCCTAGCTCGTTGTCGGGGCGAATGCGGCGCTGGCGTACGTCCGGCTGCATCGGCCGCACCTACCCCTGGATAGGTGGCTGAGTGGCCTTCCTGGTGATGACGACTACGCCGATACCTTGGCGGCTGCGCGCCAGATGATCGAGCAGGTGCAGAAGCTGAGTGAGCGCCTTGTAGGCCCACTCGACGCGCTGAAGGACGAACCTTAGAGGTAGTTGTCGTCTGATGTACAGGGTTAGCTATATGTGGCGAATATGCCAGTGTAAATGACAGTATATGAAGTTAAAAGAGTTCTCGAGTAATGAGTGAAATTATTTGTATTACTGTGCGAGTATTACTGTGCGATTTAGGGTTTAGGACTTGACCTGTATGGCGCAGCTCCGAGCAACTCGGGTGGCGGCCTAGGATTTTTTCAGTGAAGCCTGTATGGCGCAGCCCCCGAGTAGTTCGAGTGGCGGCCTAGGGATTTTCAAGTGTGACCTGTGAGGTGCAGCCCCCGAGTGCGTCGGGTGGCGGCCTAGGATTTTTGACTTGACCTGTGCGGCGCAACTCCCGAGTAGGTCAGGTAGAGGCCTAGGATTTTTATAGTTGTGCATGTGCGGCGCAGCCCCCGAGTGGTTCGAGTGGCGGCCTAGGCTTTTCAAGTGTGACCTGTGAGGTGCAGCCCCCGAGTGCGTTGGGTGGCGACCTAGGATTTCTGACTTGACCTGTGCGGCGCAACTCCCGAGTAGATCAAGTAGAGGCCTAGGATTTTGCGAGTTGTGCCTGTATGGCGCAGCCCCCGAACGATTCGAGTAGCGGCCTAGGCTTTTCTTTCAACCTGTGTGGCGCAGCCCCCGAGTGATTCGAGTGACGGCCTAGGATTTTTGTTTGCCTTGACTGAGAAGGTAGAGTGGACAACATTTTGTTCAAATCACTTTATTGATTGTTGCGAACAGGCCGCCTCATTAAAACCCTTCCAGTCCCCTTAGGTACCCTGGTAAGGGAAAGAGTGCGTCTGAAACCTGTCGCGTTGACATGCTATCCTTGTTACAATGGTCGAGTCGACTAAGCGTAGAACCGCCAGAGTTGTGCGACGTTCCACGGGTTGCTGCAGGCTGCTCCTGTCTTCGAGTCCTTTAGGCGATATGCTCCGTTGCCAATTTCCTGTCACAATGTATGGACTCTCCCATGGGGAGGCGAGCTTGTGCACTTTCTTCTGTTTGAGGCGGAAGACCAGGTCGCCTGCGACGAAAGTTCTTGGTCGCAATCTCCGTCCGTGATAGTTGCGCAGGTCTTGCTGGTATACGGCTCGCCAGGGCGATGTCGCGTGCTTCGTCCAATATGTCCATGTTGTCTTCGAGTGCCTCTTCTGTGTCTGACTTGTCGTAGGCGACCACCCGTGGTGCGTCAAACTTGATGTCGCAGGGTAGGACTGCTTCTGCACCGTACACCATAAAGAATGGAGTGTACTGGGTGGATCTGTTAGGTGTGGTCCGCAGACTCCAAAAGACTGACGGCAGTTCTTCGACCCATGCGCCCGCTGCGCGTCTGAGTGGCACACGCAGTCGTTTCTTGATGCCGCTGCAGACGAGGCCGTTGGCCTTCTCCACCTGTCCGTTGGATTGCGGGTGCGAGACAGACGCATAGTTGAGCTTGATACCTTGATCTGAGCAGAAGTCTTTGAATTCTTCGGCTGTGAAGTTCGAGCCGTTGTCTGTGATGATCCCGTTTAGAACTCCAAATCTGAAGATGATGGACCTGATGAAGTTTATCGCTGATGATGCAGTCGAACTTGTGATGGGTGCGGCCTCAATCCACTTGGTGAACTTATCGACTGCAACCAGGAGGTGAGTGCGCCCTCCGGGTGAGGATTTCTTCAGCGGGCCCACCATGTCCAGTCCCCATTGGGCAAAGGGCCAGGCTAGCGGTATTGTCTTCAACTCGGACGCCGGCGCGTGCGGCTTGTTAGCGAACTCCTGGCACCCGGTACATTTCTTTAGTAGATCTTCTGCGTCCTGCATAGCTGTTAGCCAGTAGAACCCGGCTCGCAATGTTGTGGCCACCAGTGCCCGACTGCTGGCGTGATGCCCGCAGATGCCCGCGTGGATGTCGAGTAGGATGGCTTGGCTGTCGACTGGATCTATGCACCTTTGCAGGATCCCTGAGATGCTTCTCTTGTAGAGTTCTCCGTTGATGACGGTAAAACTTTTGGAGCGCCTGACGATGCGCTTTGCTTCGACTGGGTCTGTCGGCAGCCTCTGGTGCAGTATGTATGTCAGGTATGGCCCTGTCCAGGTAGCTTCGACTAGCATCACTTCCATGGGCTCCTTTGCTTGGCTGGGCGGGTTCGCGGTGCTTGTTGCTGGTGTGGAGGGTTTTGCTGCGGGTCGAGTCTTGATAGACCTTTGCGTGATGCGCTCGAGGAAGACGCCAGGTGGTACTAGTACCCTATCTGATCCCATGTTGGCGAGGATGTCGGCTTCCTCGTTGCTGTCGCGGCCGATGTGTCGTAGCTCGCAGCCGTCGAAGGCGCCCTCCAGCTGATTGTACAGGTCTCTGTAGGCGATCATGTTGTCGGCGATGGCGTCGCAGGACTTCATGGTTTGCTGCACAACCAGGTAGGAGTCGCCGTAGATCATGAGGTGCATGGCGCCGCAGTTTTTGGCCATCCGCATGCCGTGGATCAGGGCCTCATATTCGGCTTCGTTCTTGGAGGGTGTTGGGAAATCCATCTGCAGAATATACTTCAACTTGTCACCTTTGGGGGAGATGAGCACAACACCTGCCCCAGCCGCCATGAATTTCTTGGAGCCGTCGAAGTACATGGTCCATGCATTGGATAAGTCGGGGATGTTTGGTAGCTGGGCTTCTATCCACTCGGTAGTGAATTCCGGAAGGACTTGGGCCTTGATAGACTTCGGGTGAGCATATTTCAGCCCCCAGGGTCCTAGTTCGACAACCCACTTGGCGACTCGTCCTGTCGCGCACTGATTGGTGAGGATGTCTGCTAGGCCGGAGGAGCTTACCACCGTGATCGGGTGCTCGGAGAAGTAGTGGACAACTTTCCGTGAAGTCATGAAGACCCCGTACGCAAGCTTCTGGTAGTGCGAGTAGTTTTGCTTGGACAGTGTTAAAACTTCGCTGAGGTAGTAAACTGGCCTCTGGACAGGATGAGTGTGCCCTTCTTCTCGCTCAACCACGAGTACCGTGCTCACCACCCTGTTTGTCGCTGAGACGTATAGGCATAGCGGCTCGTTCTCCAGTGGTGCCACCAGGACTGGGGAAGTCGTCAGGGTCTTTTTGAGGTGGTCGAACGCCTCTTGCGCCTCCTGTGTCCATTCGAATTTGTCCGTCTTCTTCATCAGTTGGTAGAAGGGTAGGGCCTTCTCGCCCAACTTACTTATGAACCGGATGAGAGCTGCGACTCGGCCGGGTAATCGTTGCACTTCCCTGAGTTTGGTGGGTGCTGGCATCGTGAGTATGTTCTGCACCTTCTCAGGATTTTCTTCGATTCCTCTTGCGGAGACAAGGTAGCCCAGCAATTCTCCGGCTGGCACGCCGAATACGCACTACTCTGGGTTGAGCTTGATCTGATATGCGTCGAGTGCTGCGAAGACCTTGCGAAGGTCGTCGACTAGGGTGTCCTCTTTCCGGGTCGTGACAACGATGTCATCGACGTAGACTTGGACAATTTGCCCGATAAGCCCTTTAAGGCATGCCTGCATGGTGCGCTGATATGTGGCGCCAGCGTTCTTCAATCCGAAGGGCATCGTCTGGTAGCAAAAAACACCGTCGGGTGTGATGAATGTTGTTTTCTCTTCCTCTTTGAGTTTCAGCCTGATCTGCTGGTAGCCTGAGTAGGCGTCCAGGAAAGATAGGCGCTCGCAGCCTGCTGCCGAGTCGACGATCTGATCTATCCACGGGAGCGGGAAGTGATCCTTTGGACAACATTTGTTGACCGTGGTAAAGTCTACACACATCCGTAGTTTCTTCGTCTTCTTCTTTTCCACCAGGACTAGGTTGGCGACCCAGTCCGAGTCCTTTATTTCTCGGATGAACTTGGCGTGCAGCAGCCGGTCGATTTCTGCGGTGATTGCGTCCCGTTTGGGACCTGAAAAGTGTCGCATGGTTTGTTTGACCGGTCTTGCGTCCTTGTGGACCTTTAGAGAGTGCTCGGCGAGTTCCCTGGGTATTCCTGGCATGTCAGAAGGTTGCCATGCAAAGATATTCCAGTTCTCACGTAGGAACTCGACGAGCGCGCTTTCCTGTGCAGGGGTCAAGCTTGACGATACTTTGACCGTCTTGCTGCTGTCAGTCGGATGGACTTGGTGGGTGACGATGTCGTCGTTTGTGTTGAAGACGGCGTCCTTTGCTGGCTTCTTGCGAGGTGGAAAGATGGTCTTGTCGTTGTCGGCTGATATGGCCTTGAAGTGCTCTTCGACCCCGAAGAACTCAGAGATCCTGCTGAACTCTCGGTTGCACAGTGATTACTCCTTTGGGTCCGGGAAACTGGATCATCAGGTAGGCGTAATGAGGTATGGCCATGAACCTGGCAAAAGTTGGGCGTCCGAGTATGGCGTGGTACTGTGATTTCCAGTCGACAACTTCAAAGTCGATCGACTCTTTCCTGAAGTTCTCGGGTGTGCCGAGGATGACGTCGAGTGTGATTGTTCCCATGGGCGTGATTGCTTGCCCTGGTATGCTGCGGCTGTTGCTGAGGGAAAGTTCCAGCCGCTTGTGTTGTGTTGTTGTTTGCAAGTGCCGCCTGAATAGCGAGCTACGGGGTCGCCGTCAGTGCTTGCACAGGAGTGATGAGATGCTGCATAGCCTGGTAAATCTTGCGTGCTTTGCGGCAGTCCTTCAACAGGTGGTTCGCGCCCCATTTTCCCGTCTCCGGGTTGCGGAACGAGTGATGCTTGCAAGGTTGCATCAGCTCTTCGGCTGGGGTCAATGGACGCTTCCACTCGCGTTTCTGGCTTCCGTCGTTGTGGCTAATGCAGCAGCTGCTGCGATTGTACTGCCCCGAGCTGGACTGCCGACTCTGATCATGTTGTCGACTGTTATCTCGTGTGTCGTCACGGGGGGTTTGATATCCCGCCGCTACTAGCTCGATGGTGTCATAGTTGGTGAAACGTTGCTTCTTCTTCTGGCGTCCGTCTCGCCAGTTGTTTGTTTCGGCTTCCTTCTTTGGGGAGGTGTCGCGGACGTAGTCCTCTCCTTCGGCCCACTGGTTGGCTACCTTCATGAGCTCGATCGTAGTTTTCGGCTGGAGCCTACCAAATTCCTCACGGAGATCGCGGCGAACGACGCCGTGCATGAAAGCGTGCATCACCCTGTCCTCTGAGACGGGTTCCATAGTATTCCGGAGGAGTGTCCACCGCTGGATGTATGCGCGGAGCGACTCGTCCTTTCCTTGTTTGCAGGCTTGCAACTCAATGTAGGTAGTCGGCCTTGCGAATGTTCCAGAGAAACTTTTTATGAAAGTATCTTGGAATTCTTCCCAGGTTTTGAAGGAGTCCTTGGGTTGGCTGGTGAGCCACCCGCGCGCTGAGTCCGTGAGCATTAGCTGGATGTATTGCATTGCCGTAGTTGACGTCCCGCCTTGGTAGGTGCATGCGATGAGGTAATATTCAAGCCACAGGCGCGGGTCTTTCTTTCCGTCATACTTGGGAGTTCCTGCTGTCAACTTGAAACCCTTAGGCATGCGGGTGTCCCGGATGTTGAAGCTGAAGCATGCGGCGCCGCAAGGCTCGAAGTTGCGGTCGGCCAGATCATCCAGGTTCATCGCGTCAGCCGAGCGCTGGCTGCGGCTACGGTCCACTGTACTTTGTGTGATGACGTTGCGAAGATCTTCGCCTGGTTGGGCTTGTCTTAGCGGCTGCCGGGCCCCTGATGTTGTTGGCTCGCCGGTTTGGCGCTCTCGTCCTTCACGTGCCCGGTTGTTTGGTGCTCCAGTCGCCAAAGCTTCCTCGATTGCCTTCATGGACATGATCTGCTGTTTGTGGAGAAGGGCGCGTGGATCTCCCTCCGGCGGCTGCGTGAGCCGGAGATATGTCTCGACTGACATGATGGCGGCATTCGCTGTCTTGGGGACAGGTATCCCGTTCTCGTCCTCGGTGATGAAGGATGAGTCGAGGTTGCGGGTGACCCTTATTCGATCAACGTCTGTCATGTGGGAAACACGAGCTCTGTGTCGCCGTCCCCCTTGGTTAACTTCCGTGGAGGAAGTGAACGAGATGGCGGCCCGTCTGGCACTCGATGCATCCGCGTCCCTCTTGCGCCTGAGCAGTTCGGCCTTTTCGGCACGAAGTCGCTCGCCTTCCTTGCGTAGCAAGTACTGGACCGCCAGGTGTTCTTCTCTAGGCGCGTCGGGTGTAGGGAAAGTGCCGTCGTCGCCATGCTTCAGGGCCCTGATTCCCATGTCTCGCGTGATGGTGAGTCGTCTCTGGTCAGGCATGACCACCTCTAGTGGATATGCGGGTTCCTCGTTGCCTTCTGGAGGCTCGGTGTTGGCCATTAAGACTTGCTGGGGGTAAACTTTGGTAGGAGTGTTTACGCTGCCGCTGCTACTTCCTTGATCTGAATCTTGCTCGGGATCAAAAATTGCTGCCGCGTGGTGGGCAACACAGTCGCTGTTGCGTCTTCGCAGGATTGTCACCGTGGTCGTGGACGGAGATCTCGCAGTCGCTGGGGCGAGTGCGATTGGCTTGGGGTAGACTTGCTGATCCCACGAGGACGCGTGCGACACGGCAGTCGACTGCGCGCCCTTGGTCGCACGCACTGGTATAGTCATAGATCTTGACCTTGTCGACCGTGCGATCAAGATGGTTGGAGTAGACTCGATCTGCGCGGTCGTTGCCGAGGTTGACGATGTAGTCGGTGCAGGTACGATCTTCGTAGATGTGGTAGATGTGGCTCCCGCGACGGGTGGCGTCGACGATGGCACGCGAGTGACGGATGCGGGTGCCATGGCCACGCGTGGCGCGGTTGTCGCAGACCTGAACATGCCACGACTGTCGACGAAACAGTATATGGAGCCGAAGGTGATATGTATACCTTTGCGCAGGTTGGCGTACACCGAGCGGTGGGCCGGCGGGTGGAGTGCATACTCGAAGGAGCCGAAGCGGATGGGCTCCCGAGTGATGTCGATCTCGATCTTCATTGCGGATGGAGCCGGTGCGACCATGATTCCAACGCTTGATGCTCTTCCCACAGACGGCGCCAATTGACGAGGGTGTAACTGGACAAATCCCTGGGTTGTACACCCCGGGTTGACTGAAGGGGAGAGAGGAGAGCGTTGGTGATCAAGACGGCTGACAAGCAAGGTTTTACCCAGGTTCAGGCTCCTAGAGGATAACACCCTACTCCTGCTTGTTTGTTATTGATGGCGAGTTGCGATTACAACGGCGGCGAGATTGCGATCTCGCTAGGGTTTGTGGTGGTGGCTATTGGCGTGTCCTCTAGGACGAGCAACCCTCCTGGCTTTATAGGTAGGCAGGTCTCGGGTGGTCGGTATCGATGGCGATTACAGATATGGCAGGTTATGAGACCTAACCGAGTTGGACTAGGTCATACGGTACCCCTAGAGGGCCTTCTGTGGGCCTCCATGTGCTTGGCGCGGCCCAGGTAGCCTCATCGTGGGCTAGTCGAAAGATAGCCCCACGTCAAGTAGCGCAGGCTAAGACCCGGCACTTGGGGGCTACTCAATGGGCTTAAGTTCAACAGGAAGACCCGGAGTATCGCAGGCCGATAACCCGGCTCTTGGGGACTACTCAGTAGAAACCAAAAGACAAAAGAGCAAGCGAAGACCCGGAACACTGCAAGCAGTTATTCCGACTCTTGGGGACTACTCAACAAAGAACATCATCAAGACAAAATGGAAGTCCCGGGTCATCGTAGGCGGATAACCCGACACTTGGGGACTAGGAGATATATACATGCATACCTCAAACTTTTCTTGGAGTTCAGCCAAGACGCTGTCCTCCGCTTGGCGCGACTCCCCAACACGCCTGTGAAGCTCCCCGAAGAGAGCTGTCAAGTCCAAGTCCTTATAGGACTGGAAGCCGGGGGCCTTGCCGGTTGAAGATTTTGAGGTGGCGGCACCCGGCGTGGCGGTCTTGGTAATGCGGGAGTCGAGGGGCTTGTCACCCTTGGCAGAGCCGGTGATCTCCACATCCGGCAAGCCAGATTTCTGAGGAGAAGTCGGATGCGGTGCCGACTTATCGGCCCCTCCTTCAGCACGGAGGGGCGAAGTAACAACAGTCTCATCCACAACCGGAGAAGGCGTGGGCATAGTGCGAGCTCCGGGCGGTAGGAAGAGGGTTACAATAAAGACAAAGAAGCGAATGAAAAGGGCGAGAGAAAGGCGACATACCCCTTATTGTCATCAAAGCCGCCAAAAAGATCATCGCTCGAATCTGAAGACACTGAGAGAGACCGCCGCTCAGTCCTGGCTAAAGGATAAAGAACGGAAAGGCGTGTTTGCGGAGGCTTAACCCGGCGAGGAGTCGGGTTACGGGAAATACCTTCGAACAGTGGCTCGTCAGAGTCGGAGGATCGAAGCCGGCGCTTTTGGCGACGAGCTTCCCTTTCCTCCTGTTGACACAAGACGAAGTCAGTAAGGCCAGAACTAGAATATGCAAACAGGACAAGCCCAAGCACGATGGAGTTACCTCGGTGGAGTCGGAGCGGAGCCTCCTCTTGGTAGCCGGTGGGGCTGGGTCTGAAGATGGAAGAACCATATCTGATATATCGGCCTCATCAATAGAGGGAGACCGGATTTCCCGAAGGTCGGCATCCATTAAGTCAAGGAAAAGCCGGGTGGTGGAGTCTAACTCACCTTCTGCTTCTTCTTCCACGCCGGCTTCGGAGCCGGCCTCTTCAACATCGTTACCCGACTCATCGGCAGAGTCGGGCGAGGAAGGCAGAGCGGCGGACCACCAAGTATCGTCCGCCTGAAGAGTTTGAGGTTATTGACTTAGAGAAAGCTTCAAAACATAAAGAAAAAGACAAAGGAAACAGAAAAATACCGGCTTCCGTGGATTGGAGGCGCATAAGGGAGGAAGGCCGGCGCTCGCCAGTGAATCCGGAGATTCATTGACGATCTTCCGGATAACCCGGACCAACGCCTCCTCCGACTGACCGCTTCGGTTGAAGCGCATCGGGTCGTCCGGAGACCCGGAGTATTGACAGATGAGGCCCGGACGGATGCCGAGTGGCATGATGCGCCACCCAACCCAGCAGCGGACAAAATCCGCGCCTGTCAGACCATGGGCTAGAAGGGCGCAAACCTGGCCAACCAGTGGCTTGATAGTCTCCCGATCAGCCGGGGAGGCGAAGGAGTTCATATTCTCGTGGAGGGTGAGCCTATCAGCTCGAAAGTCGGGGAGGGCCGGCTCACCCTCAGGAGTGAGTGACTGGCAGTAGAACCAAGTCTTCTGCCAGTCCTTCGGGTGTGAGTGAAGAACCACACCCGGAAAGATGATGTTGCGGCGGCGTTGGATAGTTACGCCACCGCAGGAGACAAGAGGCCCCGCCGGGTATTCCCGTTGGGGCTTACAGTAATAGAATTCGAGAAAAAGAGGAAGACTGGGAGCGATGCCGAGATAGGCCTCGCAGAGGACGACGAAGTGGGTGATGTTTAGCACCGAGTTTGGTGCTATGTCTTGTGGACGGATTTGGAAGTAATTGAGGATTTGGCGGAAGAAAAGGGAACCCGGGGGCTTGAAACCCCGGGGGATATGATCGGCAAAGAGAACTACCTCGCCGGGTCCTGGCTGCGGCAGGGTCTCTTCTTCATCCGGGGCACGCCAGTGGGCCTCCGACTGAGGCGGAAGCATGTCGAGTTTCACCAGCTCTTCAAGCCGGCTATCCCCTGACGTTGCACTTGCCCCAGTTGCACCCGGCCCGGCGTTTCGCTTTCTCGGCGGCGACTGTGCCGGAAGTCCCGGCGCCGGGTGTGCCCTTGACCTTCTTAGGGCCATGTTGAGCAGCTGACTTGACCGGCATTTTGATGATTGAAAGCCGGAAAGCTACAACAAGAAGTAAAGAAGTTGAAGGATTAGTTCGGATCTACAAAATGGAGGAAAATAACAGAGAAAAGAAGATCAAGAGGCAACAGAACAGTTCATCATGGGGAGCCCGAGAAGGAGAAGAGCATCCCATGTCAAAATAAGAACGACCAAGAAGAACAAAAGGAAGGACAGCAGTGTGGATCAAAGCAGATCTAGGAGGCTTTGGAAAATCGAAAATAAAGGGGTGCAGAGCATAAAAGGACGTGGTTCGTCCGAAGAACACGAAGAACAAAGAGATTGGAAATGCAAGTAAAAGATATGGATTTACCAAGAATGGAACGCGAGTAGGAGATCGGAAAGCTACGTTGACGATGGGCGTGATGGAGCTCCTTGTGCGGACCACGTTGGAGATCGACTCGGATGATTCTTGGGCTCAGGGAGCTCGAGATACGCGCGCGAGGGAAGAGAAGGTCTCGGAGTGCTCGAGACAAGGGCGCAAGGAGGAAGACGAAGGCGAGCGGCTCGGGGGAGAGTGAGCTCTGAGCTCACCCCGGCTCCCCTATTTATAAGCTCCTAAGGTTGACCTAGGGGCAAGATGGGAAAGATAAAAAGATAATTCTTATCTTTGGCGACAAAATCTGTCAAGCAAGATATTCTCTGACAGAATCTTGACTTCCCCGAGGTGGTTATTGTCTCCTCGATTCCCGCGCTTGGATAGACATTAAATATGTCGTTGACCAGGAAGTTTGACCGAAAGACAAGAGAAAGAATAAAGAAAGGAGAAAGCCGGCAAGTGGTGGCCGGGTTACGAGCCGTTGACTAAGCATCAGGACGGCTGTGTAGATAACCCGAGAGCCTGCTTGTTTAATGAGTTGTTTATTGTTTTTCAGATAACCCGCACAAAAGGACTGACGGCTTCCCCCAGAAACATGCTCCAAAGCGCAAAGGTGAAGCAAGTTTAGTCTGATGTCCAAGTTATCCCGGGGGCTACTGTTGGGGGGATCGTAACCCGGTAGGCCCACCGACGTAGAAGATAAGCCGGCCTGGCAGGAGCCTAGGCCGGATCAAGCATAAAGACATGGGCCGGGTGATACGTAAGCCGGTGCGCAACATAGTGACCTCACCTTTTATTATAAGGTGGAAGTCCCTGTGTTAATGTGCTAGTCCCTGGATCAAATGCTAGCACCACAGTTTAAGATGTATATCATGCAAAAGTGTCAAATACTTTATTAAATCGCATGATCCAGTGTTACAAATATCTCTTACAACTTGCATAACCTGAAAATGCTAGCAAAATTTCCAAGAGTAGCAGCGGAAAATAGTAGATACAATGAGCCTCATCATCTTCATGTGCCACAGGCAAAGCATGTTGGTTGTAGACTCGAAATCCTATCGAATACTCACTCGTCGTCTGTCGAATCTGCAAGGTTTAGTTGCAGCCCAGCTATAAAGGGTCAGCACAATTGAATTGTGGTGGCAAGTGACTTTAATTTCTAATATTCTACTAAGCTATATCTATATGCTTATTTGGCTGGTGGAGCTCAAGGCTATTGCGCAAAGCAAGTTTTCTCCTACTTTTGGTAAACAACTTTTTGAAACAATATTTTCTCTTTATAGACAATCTCGAGACAAATCCATGTCTCCTACTCATGTTCTCCCATCAAAGTTTTATTAAGAAATTGGAATGAAGAGATTTTCAGAACACAGCCTTGTGTAGTTACTCAAATTGTCCGATGCCGGGGACACGGCTAAGATCTTAGGTTTTAACTCTCGAGAGGGTGTGCACTTTCACCATTAGACTTAATCAACCCAAACTATCCTCTACACTCCTTTAGTGAGAATGAAAAGGAGAAGATCAAGACGAGACTTTTCAGAAGTTGCTTTCCCATGATCATACTAAGAGATTACCACCATCCTATCCACTCTACCACCATCAATCTCTTGACCCAGGTCCACATCAACTTACTCCATCAAGACAGAGCCCATCCTGACCAATGGTTGCACGATAAGCAACTAGACTCAGTGTAAACTTAAATCTCATAGCCCTGGGTGACCTACCACAAGTGAGCAACTCAGGTTAGCACCGCATATCATGGCCCCAAGTAAGTGGAAACTATCTTGGACGAAGACAACCATGAAACTTGGCCCTGAGAAGCCACTCAACTTGAAACCTCCTCGATCGACCCAATCCACCCAGGCGTTAAATTAATTTAGTGGAAATTTTCATTTATCACATCAACCATAAAACAATCATTTTTGCAGCAGGTGCTTCCACTAAATTATAATAGGGGTCAAATCTGGAATTTCTAAGGGAAACCTAAAAGGTTTGCATAGCATACTACAATCTCCCAAAACCTATCATGCATACTACTTTTGCAAATACTGTTTGAAAACACTAGATATGCAATAGAATAAAATAGTAGGTGTTTTATGAAGTCACTTGCCTGATGAATGTTGTCGTTTCTCACTCACTCATTGTCGACAACGAACCTTGCACTCCGTTCAATCTATAAAGTAAACAAACATACAATGAACAAGCAATTCAACAAGCACATAACAATTTAAAACAAACAAGCGTAAAAAGGCTTAGCACAGGGTTTGGTCAAGGGTATCACATAATTTGATATGCAAAAATAATTAATGTGATTGAGTTAAGGGTTTGCCATTTTGGTCAGGGGATGGTCTTGAAAAGATTTACACCAATGAATGCCGAGATGGTTTGAAAACAATTTAAAAGCAAGGTTCGCAATTTTAAGTTATCCAGCATATTTAAATACAAATACACAAGTCTATGTTTCAAAATTGATTTAATGAGACATTGTGTTAAACTTGTTCAAATGATCACACATTAACCTTGGTAAAGTTTTTAACCTAATTTAAATTTCAAGTTTCATTAAAGTAACATAACAAATCATTTTAAAACCAAACTTAAGAGTTCATATCAATGAAATAATATTCTAGTTATTTAAGTTGGCATCAAGTTTTAAAATCAAATTTGTACGCTAAATCATTTGAAGGTTGGTCAATATAATGTATAATCGAATACTTATTCTACATCTTAATGATTCCAAAATATTTCATTTAAAAATTTCTTGGACATACACAATAATATCTGTGTCCAATTTACTTAAATCATGCATTTGAACATTTGAACGAGTTTCAACTAGTCAAGGTTGGAAAATAACAGTGTCAAAAGATTCTACATGTCAAGAGCTTTTCATGGACATAAAGTTTATCAAATTTGGACATGTGGTTCAAAAGTTATGAGAGTTTTAAATTATAGGGGTGTTTCTGCAAAATCTGCATACGAATTTCCTATTGGGGTCAACCTAGAAAACAGATAGGGAAAGAGCCAAGATGCTGATTGGTGGAACAGGTTGGTTTAGACAAACTAACTATATCCGTAGGGTCAAAAAACAAAATAGCTAAAGTTACGACACTACTCGATCTAAAAACGGATCGTACAGTGTACGAGTAAATACTACACTAGACTAAGTTCTAAAACTACTCCGAACTACGCTACGGAAGATATACTACTACTAAATTCGTAACCTAATTTTTTCTACAAAAACTACTCTATAAAACTAAATATAAAAGGCGGAAAAGAGAAGATATGCTTAGTACCTCCGTTGTGTGAGAAGCGCCGTCGAGAGAGAAGAAGAGAAATCCCACCGGAGATAAATAAATATTTTATTTTATTCTAGTCAAACCAAAATAAATGGTTCAACCCGAATTTTATTTGTGATTTTACCCATACACTTAGGGTTTATATATAGGCTAAAACTGAGTGGGTGTGTTGCTAAAGTAGCAAGGTGGGACTAAAAAAGGAGAGAAGGGGAGCAGCCGGCGCGTCGTGCGCGCGCGCGAGGGAAAGGCCGGCCAGCCGGCCGGCCGGCCCAGCTGGGCCGCGCTGCGCTGCGTGCTGGGCTGCGTTGCGCGCTGTGCTGTGCCGCGCTGTTTTTTTTTGATATATTTTATTTGATTTTCTTTTTAATTCATATCTTCTGATTTATAGCTCCAAATCAAGTTAAATAAATTTCTAAAAAATTATAAAATCATTATCTTTGTGTCAAACCAGTTGTGGGTATGTTTTGAACATTTTTGAAAATTAATAATTTAAAATAATCATAAAATGCAAAATTGCCATTTAGGTCAAATTTGAAATTAGAGATTTAATAATTCATTTGGGGTTAAACAAAATTTATAAAATTACCCACATTTAAATATGTTTGAATTTAAGTTACTTACTCGTATTCCAATATTAAATCATTTTTATCTTTAGTACACTATTAAAAACATAACACATTTATTTTAAATAGAAAGGGAAAATATAATGCATTCATTTTTAAATTCAAAATATTTTGTGCACCATTAAGTTTTATATTATGATAATTCATTTGAAACTTCATAACATATCTTAAGAATATATATTTTAGATTTAATTATTTTCTTATATAGAATATATATTCATGAACATCATTGTATGTTTTGAAAATAAGTGAAGATCATTTTAATCTAATGAAATGTTTATTTGGATAATCTATTTATTATGAAGTTGTTAAAGGTATGAACTATAGGTTGTAATTTTGACACTATGTTCTTGAACTTAGTTAAAATAATGAAAACCATTTGAAAATTAGATCATATTTTAAATAGTTTAACAGAACACTTGTAAATATTATTTTAATTTATGAATTGGTATTGCTAAGTGGTTGCAATCAAATACTTATAAAGAAACCTTTTATTTCATGAATATGGTTTGAAGATTTGTAAAACATTTGTCAAATTAGATATTGAGCTTTTAATAATTACAATGGATAATAAAATCTTTTAACTTGAAACAACTTTTGAAAATAAAGATAAACTGAGATATTTGAAATATAAAACTTTTTCAATATGTTTGAAGTCTTTCATAGTTGGTTTTCTTATGCATTTAATATTTTATTTTAATAAAAGAAAAGTTTTAAATTTTAGTGATTTTTGAACATTATAAAATGTTGTGATGTTACAGACTACCACCCTTAAAGGAATCTCGTCCCGAGATTCAGAGAGGCCGAGAACAAAATGCAAGTGTTGGGAAAGTTTCTGATAGCTGGGGACGATGGAGAAATGCAGTTGCTGACACGGGAACAGCAAAACCAGCAGAGAATGATTCCGTTGATCGGGTAGGTTAGAAAGAAAGATGGGTTTGGACAACTTGGATTAGATTAACTCAGTGGGATACCACCCTTAAAAGAAACTTTTGCGGCAATCTGAAATTCTTTCTAAAATCTTTCAGTCGAACTTTTCCATCATTTTAGTGTTGTAGGATAACATAAGTCCATTGAACTGCTTTTGGTACTGAATATCACTCTTCGCTTAATCTGAAAATCAAGCTGAGAGGATTTCACAAGGATCTCCATAAATCCAATCGCTTGATGTCCCCATGTGCTTCATCTTCACAGTTTACATTTTTGAAGCAACTAACGTAACTCTCATGGAAGGCAAATCTTCGATTGTTGGGTATTCTTCAAAACTTTGCTTGTGGTTATCCTCACCATAATTTAATACGTTTTAGCAACTCTTTCCTCACATAGGGTTATAAATAAATACAATTCTATGGTTTTGGTTTTTCATCGTCGTATCTCTCATCAAAAAGTCACTCAACATTTTCCATTCCTCATAGCAAAGAGAATGACACGAGTATTCGCCATGGGGGCCAATCCATGTCGCACTCACTCATTACTTTGTACTTGGTTTGATGAATCTCGTATTCTAACACTTGGTCAAACCTCACTTATCTCACAGAATGTTTCCAGTCTATAGGATAAACCTGAGCTAAACTATCGGTCCTCATACTAGTAGGTTGCGTTAAAACTACACCAGGATAGCTGAAAAGTTGTTGTCTCTTGAAAAATCCTTCTCCTTGATGTGATGATAAATATATGTTGTCTCAACTCCTAAACTTAACCTCCACTAGTATATCCATTCTGGTTGGTTTAATTTTGTTCTAAGGATAGATATTGCGTCTGTTTGGGTTTAGCATGGATGAGTTAAGATAGAAAGACACTAAGAAAGAATCCTACACCAACACAATAAGACAAGGCAATTCATTTTACAAACAACATAGCAAACACCAAACAACAAGGTTCACACACAAAAAAATAATCTAGTATTGTCATACAACCTAAGTTGGTATGAACAACACACTAACACGGTATCACTGTTCTAAATGGTGGTCTAGTATAGCTCCTTCTTGATCGCTTCATGATCTTCTTCAATTTCTTTAAACTCTTCCAAGTGGTTGAACTCTAAATCCAAGTTCTTCTATCATCTTCCATGTAGTTCTTCGCGTTGAATCGTAGAATTCCTTATGAAGTATCAGACTCAGACATCAAGAACAATGGTCATCTAGAAATAGATAAGATATTTTCTAGAAGGTAGATAGTAGACGAGAGGATAAGAAAAGATAAAGAAATTACATATTTATTTTAGTAAAGTGAATAGAAATAGATTTTCAATCCTATGGTCAAAGCCTATTTCTATCCAAACCTAGGGTCTCGAACCTACAGGCAACATAGTGCTCTGATACTATCTATAGTGACCTCACCTTTTATTATAAGGTGGAAGTCCCTGTGTTAATGTGCTAGTCCCTGAATCAAATGCTAGCACCACAGTTTAAGATGTATATCATGCAAAAGTGTCAAATACTTTATTAAATCGCATGATCCAGTGTTACAAATATCTCTTACAACTTGCATAACCTGAAAAGGCTAGCAAAATTTCCAAGAGTAGCAGCGGAAAATAGTAGATACAATGAGCCTCATCATCTTCATGTGCCACAGGCAAAGCATGTTGGTTGTAGACTCGAAATCCTATCGAATACTCACTCGTCGTCTGTCGAATCTGCAAGGTTTAGTTGCAGCCCAGCTATAAAGGGTCAGCACAATTGAATTGTGGTGGCAAGTGACTTTAATTTCTAATATTCTACTAAGCTATATCTATATGCTTATTTGGCTGGTGGAGCTCAAGGCTATTGCGCAAAGCAAGTTTTCTCCTACTTTTGGTAAACAGCTTTTTGAAACAATATTTTCTCTTTATAGACAATCTCAAGACAAATCCATGTCTCCTACTCATGTTCTCCCATCAAAGTTTTATTAAGAAATTGGAATGAAGAGATTTTCAGAACACAGCCTTGTGTAGTTACTCAAATTGTCCGATGCCGGGGACACGGCTAAGATCTTAGGTTTTAACTCTCGAGAGGGTGTGCACTTTCACCATTAGACTTAATCAACCCAAACTATCCTCTACACTCCTTTAGTGAGAATGAAAAGGAGAAGATCAAGACGAGACTTTTCAGAAGTTGCTTTCCCATGATCATACTAAGAGATTACCACCATCCTATCCACTCTACCACCATCAATCTCTTGACCCAGGTCCACATCAACTTACTCCATCAAGACAGAGCCCATATTGACCAATGGTTGCACGATAAGCAACTAGACTCAGTGTAAACTTAAATCTCATAGCCCTGGTTGGCCTACCACAAGTGAGCAACTCAGGTTAACACCGCATATCATGGCCCCAAGTAAGTGGAAACTATCTTGGGCAAAGACAACCATGAAACTTTGCCCTGAGAAGCCACTCAACTTTAAACCTCCTCGATCGACCCAATCCACCCAGGCGTTAAATTAATTTAGTGGAAATTTTCATTTATCACATCAACCATAAAACAATCATTTTTGCAGCAAGTGCTTCCACTAAATTATAATAGGGGTCAAATCTGGAATTTCTAAGGGGAAACCTAAAAGGTTTGCATAGCATACTACAATCTCCCAAAACCTATCATGCATACTACTTTTGCAAATACTGTTTGAAAACACTAGATATGCAATAGAATAAAATAGTAGGTGTTTTATGAAGTCACTTGCCTGATGAATGTTGTCGTTTCTCACTCACTCATTGTCGACAACGAAAGTTGCACTCCGTTCAATCTATAAAGTAAACAGACATACAATGAACAAGCAATTCAACAAGCACATAACAATTTAAAACAAACAAGCGTAAAAAGTCTTAGCACAGGGTTTGGTCAAGGGTATCACATAATTTGATATGCAAAAATAATTAATGTGATTGAGTTAAGGGTTTGCCATTTTGGTCAGGGGATGGTCTTGAAAAGATTTACACCAATGAATGCCGAGATGGTTTGAAAACAATTTAAAAGCAAGGTTCGCAATTTTAAGTTATCCAGCATATTTAAATACAAATACACAAGTCTATGTTTCAAAATTGATTTAATGAGACATTGTGTTAAACTTGTTCAAATGATCACACATTAACCTTGGTAAAGGTTTTAACCTAATTTAAATTTAAAGTTTCATTAAAGTAACATAACAAATCATTTTAAAACCAAACTTAAGAGTTCATATCAATGAATTAATATTCTAGTTATTTAAGTTGGCATCAAGTTTTAAAATCAAATTTGTACGCTAAATCATTTTAAGGTTGGTCAATATAATGTATAATCGAATACTTATTCTACATCTTAATGATTCCAAAAATATTTCATTTAAAAATTTCTTGGACATACACAATAATATCTATGTCCAATTTACTTAAATCATGTATTTGAACATTTGAACGAGTTTAAACTAGTCAAGGTTGGAAAATAACAGTGTCAAAAGATTCTGTAGGTCAAGAGGTTTTCATGGACATAAAGTTCATCAAATTTGGACATGTGGTTCAAAAGTTATGAGAGTTTTAAGTTATAGGGGTGTTTCTGCAAAATCTGCATACGAATTTCCTATTGGGGTCAACATAGAAAACAGCTAGGCAAAGAGGCAAGATGTTGATTGGTGGAGCAGGTTGGTTTAGACAAGCTAACTATATCCATAGGGTCAAAAAGCAAAATAACTAAAGTTACGATACTACTCGATCTATAAACGGATCGTACAGTGTACGAGTAAATACTACACTAGACTAAGTTCTAAAACTACTCCGAACTACGCTACGGAAGATATACTACTACTAAATTCGTAACCTAAATTATTCTACAAAAACTACTCTATAAAACTAAATATAAAAGGCGGAAAAGAGAAGATATGCGTAGTACCTCCGTTGTGTGAGAAGCGCCGTCGAGAGAGAAGAAGAGAAATCCCACCGGAGATAAATAAATATTTTATTTTATTCTAGTCAAACCAAAATAAATGGTTTAACCCGAATTTTATTTGTGATTTTACCCATAGGGTCTATATATAGGATAAAACTGGGTGGGTGTGTTGCTAAAGTAGAAAGGTGGGACTAAAAAGGAGAGAAGGGGAGCAGCTGGCGCGTCGTGTGCGCGCGTGCGAGGGAAAGGCCGGCCGGCCGGCCGGCCCAGCTGGGCCGCGCTGCGCTGCGTGCTGGGCAGCGCTGCGCGCTGTGCTGTGCTGTTTTTTTATTTGATTTTTTTTATTTGATTTTTTTCTAATTCATATCTTCTGATTTATAGCTTCAAATCAAGTTAAATAAATTTCTAAAAATTTGTAAAATCATTATCTTTGTGTCAAACCAGTTGTGGGTATGTTTTGAACATTTTTGAAAATTAATAATTTAAAATAATCATAAAATGCAAAATTGCCCATTTAGGTCAACTTTGAAATTAGAGATTTAATAATTCATTTGGGGTTAAACAAAATTTATAAAATTACCCACATTTAAATATGTTTGAATTTAAGTTACTTACTCGTATTCCAATATTAAATCATTTTTATCTTTAGTACACTATTAAAAACATAACACATTTATTTTAAATAGAAAGGGAAAATATAATGCATTCATTTTTAAATTCAAAATATTTTGTGCACCATTAAGTTTTATATTATGATAATTCATTTGAAACTTTATAACAAATCTTAAGAATATATATTTTTAGATTTAATTCTTTTCTTATATAGAATATATATTCATGAACATCATTGTATGTTTTGAAAATAAATGAAGATCATTTTAATCTAATGAAATGTTTATTTGGATAATCTATTTATTATGAAGTTGTTAAAGGTATAAACTATAGGTTGTAATTTCGACACTATGTTCTTGAACTTAGTTGAAATAATGAAAACCATTTGACAACTAGATCATATTTTAAATAGTTTAAAAGAACACTTGTAAATATTATTTTAATTTATGAATTGCTATTGCTAAGTGGTTGCAATCAAATACTTATAAAGAAACCTTTTATTTTATGAATATGGTTTGAAGGTCTGTAAAACATTTGTCAAATTAGATATTGAGCTTTTAATAATTACAATGGATAATAAAATCTTTTAACTTGAAACAACTTTTGAAAATAAAGATAAACTGAGATATTTGAAATATTAAACTTTTTCAATATGTTTGAAGTATTTCATAGTTGGTTTTCTTATGCATTTAATATTTGATTTTAATAAAAGAAAAGTTTTAAATTTTAGTGATTTTTGAACATTATAAAATGTTGGGATGTTACAGCAACGTATGCCTTGGCCCGCAAGCAAGAGGGATCCAGAAGGATGGAGACCAAGTACAAGACAGAGTCTTGCTAAGGAAAGAAGAGTCTTAGAGGACTTAGAGTAGAGTCTGGGTATGATAGGAACCCGGACCCGGCTTTGTACCTCCAGCGAGACCCACCGCCTATATAAGGGGGTCTCCTGGCTCCTAGAGAGACAGGTTCAATTGTCGGGGGGCTACCCCCCGGGTAGGGGCAGATCCCGGTATAATTCTGTAAATGCCAACAGTACTTGACCTTTGGCAAGAGCAAGGGACACCTCCTGCTGTACTGAAGGGGCAACTTGACCCTTGGGCGCTGGTAGAGTGCAAAGTGCCTCCTGGCAGGCGCAAGGGTCAGCTCTAGCAGCTATAAATAGACACCCCCGGCCCTCACAATCGCAGCACAAGCATGAGTGGGTGGTTCCTCTAAGAACTAGCTTCTCAAAGATGTCTTTGCTGATAGGCTAAGACATCTTCGGGAGGCTAGGCCTAGAGATACTCATCCTGAGACGAGCTCGGACGTATCCGGAAAGGGTCCCGAGTCTCGTGGTCCGAGGTGACTCCCGGAAGAAGGTGTGCTCGGTTTTACGGGATAGGTTATCCGGGTGGGAACTAACCGGAATGTGTGTCTCGATCTTGTTCTTATGCAGAGGAGGCTCACCGTGACAAACGAGGAGGTAGCCGGCGTAAGGCCTTCCGGTAGGCCGTCAACGGTCCGTAGCAGGCTTTCCCGTCCATTGCGGGGGGAAGTACCGTTCCGCCTGACACGGAAGCATGGTCACCTCCCGCCTGACACGGAAGCATGGTCACCTCCCGCCTGACACGGGAGCGCGTCAGCCGGTACGATCGTGGTACGACAAGACCTGACATGGCTAGCCCGGCAATCCGGAAAAGGCTATCCGGGATGGGCAAAGACATGTCTTGTCTCTGACAAGGGGACAATGATGATGCAGGACGGCGCCTGCCGTCCTTATCGAGATGATGATGAAGGGGCTACACCGGATAGCCCGGCGACTAGGTCGCACTAGCCGGTGACGGCATGCCGGCTAGGCCTGTCCGGTGGGGCCAAGCCAAGTTAGGGTTTCCGGCCCTCCTGGCCGGAGCTCTATAAAAGGCGCCATAACTGCTCCTGAGAGAAAGAGACCAACTTGAGAGCCAAAGCTATAGTCACATTTACTCTTAGAGCATTTACTCCTTCTCACCTTGAGTTCATCTAGTTCTTTGTACTCCTCCCTTTGAGAGATCTTGTAGCATGTTGTAGTTCTTGTACCACCGATATATAGAGAGGAAAGGCAGGAGTAGGGGTGTTACCTCCTCACGAGGGCCCTGAACCTGGGTATATCGTGTGTGTGATGTGTGCCTTCGTGTATTTGTTTGTGTTTGTTAGATCTTCCCCTTTGCACTTTGATCTCATTTCTTGTTCTTGGGAGATCTCGGTTTTACCGGGATCCTCCCCGTGTGAGCTCTTCAGCTCGCTATCCCTCCCCGGATCCACCAACGTCCATCGGCCCCACACATTAGCCATCCTATGGCATCTGCCGTGACACCACCGCGACAGTTGGCGCCCACCGTGGGGCTGACAGAGGCGTTGGCTGGTGTACACATCCGGACGGGCTCCCCCGTTCATTTCAAGGTTCGGGTTCTCTCTGGCCTAGTCGTAAGGCTAGGGGAGATGGACTTCGTCTGCGATAACGCAGGGTGCTTCCGGAACAGGCTGTTTCCGGTGAACGGATGTCTCATTGACTTTGGTGGTTTCACCACCTACGTCGCCACAGAGGTTATCTGTAGCTACCCGGACACGATCCTGGAAGCTGAGGACCCGCCCATGCTATGCGCTGCTCGGGGTATGCGTGCCGGTCGTCCCCCGAGTTCCGTCGCAGTGATGATGGTCGGGGCAACCGAGGAGGAGTACCAGGACGCTGACGGCGATACTGACGGCCACCCCCGTTTGGCCAAACCCCCACAGGAAAGGCCTACGGCCCGTGATGGTGATCCACAGCCGTCCCAGCAGCGGCGCCGCCCGGATCCCCTCTCGGGGCTGGTAGCCAAGTTGACTGTACCGGTAGCTGCCGGAGCAGATACCCAGGCCACTTCGGTTTAGTTAGAGGAGCAGCGGAAGTTGCTACTCGCTGAAGCACAGGAGATCGCCGAGATCCGCCGCGAGCTCAGCGCTAGCCTCCGGGAGTACAATGCCGCTCACGGATTCCCTAAGATAGACTCCCGGGAGAAGCGCATTGCGGATCTGCGCAAGAAAGGAAGAATGGTGAATGAGGAGCTGGCTGGTGGAGCCACCACCAGTAACACAGGAAGTCGGATTTCAGCGGGGAAGCCGGTGTACAGCTCACCGGCGAAAACTCTTAGGGCCGCCGAAGCCGCCATGGCCGAGTTGGTGGGGTTATCCGGTGAGGCGTTGCGCAAGCAGCAGGAGAGGGTAAACGAGTTGGTGATTGAGGCCAACCGTCAGAATCAGGCCTTCAAGAAGAAGAACCCCGGGGCAGGATCCCAGGTGCACTCAGCCAGACCCAATAGCCAGAAGTCAGACGGGGAGGCCTCTTCCCCGCATCCGAGCAGAAGCAAGAGCAAGAGCAAGAGCCGGAGCCGGAGTCGAGGTTCCGGGAAGAACAAGCAGCTACAGACCTATGACTCGGCCTTCGCCGGTATCCAGCAAGCCGGGCAGGCCGGACAACGTAACTCGGGACAGGCCGGAAGTACCCGTGGGGATGGTAACCTGGGTGTAGGAAACAATAACCCGGTTGGCCGTGGTAATCCACCCCGGAATCCTCCTCACGTTCAGGGAAACCCGCAGAGGGAGGTCGTCTCTGTTCCCCAGCAGGCCGCAATCCCTGTGCAGGACAGGCTCAATGATGGCAACTCGAGGTTGCAGCAGCTCGGGTATCAGCCAGACGAGAACCCTTTGGGATCTCGGATAGGAACCAGGCAGCTGAACCCGGCCGATGCCAGATTCCGGCTCGACCGGATTCATCAATCCGAGTTGGTGGAAGAGCAAGGACCTCCGGGACCTGCCTGCTTTGGACCTCGGATCATGCGGGAACCTCCTGTTCGGAACTTTCAGCTCAACCGAGGTGCCAAGACCTATGACGGTAGCAAGAAGCCGGAGGACTGGCTAACCGACTATGTAACTGCAGTAAGCATAGCCGGTGGAAACAGACGATGGGCGGTACGTTATATACCGCAGATGTTGGAAGGACCAGCCCGGATCTGGTTGAACAATCTGAGAGCTGGCAGTATAGACTGCTGGTTAGACTTTGAGGAAGCATTCATCAGCAACTTCACCAGCACGTACAAAAGGCCCAACAGGCCTCAGCAGCTCGCCATCTGTAGGCAGAGGAGCAATGAGACAGACCGGGAGTACCTTACCCGGTGGAGCAATATTCGCAACTCTTGCGAAGGAGTGGTGGAGGCACAGGCCATCTCCTGGTTTGCGCAAGGATGTCTGCATGGCTCTATGCTGTGGCAGAAGTTGCAGAGAAAGATGCCAACGACCTTGGCAGAGACCATGCGCATCGCCGATACCTACACGCTTGGAGATCCCATGCAACCCCTGGTGGATGTCGGAGACTCCAACAGGAGGAATGCGGGACCTCAGCGTTCAGGACTGAGCAGGAGCCATGATCGCCAGGAGTTCGGCCACAAGAGGAATCAGCCCGAGTACCACCATGCCGCGCAGCATGTCGTAGCAGTGACCCGGGAGCAGGAGGATGCCGGCAACAGCCAGCGTCAGAAGACAAGTGGCCCGGCTTGGGCTCAGAGTCAGGAGGTGCAAAAGACCTGGGTGGAGCAAAAGAAGCCCCTGACATATGAAGAGATGCTGAATAAGCCATGCTGCTACCATACTCTGGAGGCCAACAAGCCCGCGAACCACTCTACTCGGCAGTGCAGTTGGTATCAGCGCACGTTGCAGGAGGGCAGCTCGGGAGCTATTCGGTAGAGTGCTCCGGCATCTCGGCCCAATATCCCGAGACCTCCTCCTCCGACATCGGGGGCCAACGCTGTCCGACTTCCCCCTCCTCCGAGAGGACCCCCACCTCGCCCAGTGAATGTGGTGCATACCCGGAACGACAACGGTAACCAAGCCGGACACCAGCAGAGCAACTACCGGGAGGCACATCAAAGCTATGTGGTCTTCGTAACCGAGCCCACTGACCGAAAGAGTGTGCGGCAGCGTGCCCTGGAGGTGAATGCTGTGATCCCGGCGGTGCCCAAATTCTTGCACTGGTCCGAGATAGAGATCACCTGGAGCCGGAAGGATCACCCCCGGGTTATGCCCAAGCCGGGGGCGTATGCCTTGGTGGTGGACCCAACTTTTGTCGGACCCAACCTCAACGTCCGCTTCAGCCGGGTTCTGATTGACAATGGCAGTGCCATTAACATCATGTACAAGGACGCGATGCTGAAGCTGGGAGTGTCTATGAACACCCTGCTGCCTACCGAGACAACCTTCCACGGCATTGTGCCCGGAGTCTCCTGCTCTCCCATGGGAAAGATCTGGGTGGAGGTCCTATTCGGAACTCGGGAGAACTGCCGAACCGAGAGCTTGGAGTTCGAGGTCGTGGACCTCGAGAGCCCGTATCACGCCCTGATCGGCAGACCGGCCCTCGCCAAGTTCATGATCTCGACTCACGTGGGTTACCTCAAGATGAAGATGTCGGGACCTAACGGCGTAATCACCATCTCGGGAGACCACAAGCGCTCCATGGAATGTGCCTCGGCGGGGTCATGCTTGTCTGAATCCCTGGTGATCGCGGAAGAAAAGAAGAGAATCCAGCAGGTGGTGGCAATGGCCAAGACCTCCCAACTCGGAATGCCCGGGATGGTGAACCCGGAGCAGGGGGCATCATTTCAGCCCCCCAAGGAGACCAAGAAGGTGTCTGTGGACCCCAGCAACCCGGAGCGCCAAGTTATCATTGGCAGCAACCTGGACGGCAAATAGGAAGGCGAGCTCATCGACTTCCTCCGTGAGAATCGGGATGCCTTTGCGTGGTCGAGTGACGATCTGCAAGGCGTCCCGAGGGAGTTGGCTGAGCACTCTCTGTTTGTTCGACCGGATGCGAAGCCGGTGAAACAACCAACTAGGCGCCTCTCGGATGAAAGAAGAGCCGCGGTCATGGAGCATCTAGCTATACTGCTGGACGCTGGATTCATAATGGAGGTGCTGCACCCGGATTGGATATCGAATCCGGTTCTGGCAGAGAAGAAGAAGGATGATCCCCTCCTGCTTAAGGTGTGGCGCATGTGCATCGACTTCACCAACCTCAACAAAGCATGCCCAAAAGACCCCTTTCCACTGCCCCGGATAGATCAAGTAATAGATTCCACTGCCGGGAGTGAGCTTTTAACTTTTCTAGATGCTTATTCTGGTTTTCACCAGATACCTTTGAACCCGGATGATCAATTGAAAACCGCCTTCATTACCCCCTATGGGGCTTATTGCTATCGTGTCATGACTTTCGGGTTGAGGAATGCTGGTGCTACATACCAGAGATGCATGCAGAAATGCTTGCATGACCAGATAGGCCGAAATGCCGAGGTCTATATCGATGACATAGTCATAAAGACAAAAGAAAAAGCCTCACTAATAGATGATCTGAGGGAAACATTTAAGAACTTAAGAAGATTCCGGATGAAGTTGAACCCGGATAAGTGCATGTTTGGTGTTCCGGCAGGAAAGTTACTCGGTTTCCTCATCTCAAGCCGGGGAATCGAGGTCAACCCGGGTAAAATTCGTGCTATTGAGAGCATGAAGTTGCCCGTGCGTCTCAAGGACGTGCAGAAGTTTACCGGGTGTCTGGCATCCCTAAGTCGGTTTGTGAGCCGACTTGGGGAGAAGGCCTTGCCTCTGTATCAACTGATGAAGAAGAGCAAGACATTTGTTTGGACCCCGCAGGTTGATGCGGCGTTCAACGATTTGAAGAGAATGCTCTCAACAGCGCCAGTGTTGGCATCCCCGTTACCCAAGGAACCTATGCTGTTGTATATTGCTGCAACCAACCGAGTAGTCAGTGTGGCAATGGTAGTAGAAAGGGAAGAAGGGGGCAAGCTGATACAGAGGCCGGTGTATTACTTCAGTGAGGTGATCTCGGAATCCAAGCAGAACTACCCGCACTACCAGAAGATGGCATATGGGGTGTACATGGCAGTGACCAAGCTCAAGCACTACTTTCAGGAACACCCGATCACAGTGGTGTGCGAAGCTCCTCTGGCCGAGATCATCGGTTGCAAGGATGCTAGCGGCCGGGTAGCCAAATGGGCCATCCAGTTGTCTCCATACGCTCCGGCGTATGAGAGACGAGATGCCATCAAGTCGCAGGCGCTGCCGGACTTTTTGGTAGACTGGGCCGAGATGCAGTATGAACCTCCGATGCCGGATTACAATTTCTGGAGGATGCATTTCGATGGTTCAAAGGCTAAGATCGGGTTGGGTGCCGGAGTGGTCCTCACTTCCCCAAAGAAAGATGTACTGAAGTATGTGCTGCAAATTCATTTTCGGGCATCCAACAATGTCGCAGAATATGAGGCTTTGGTTCATGGATTGAACGTCGCCAAGGAAATCGGCATCCGCCGGATAGAGTGTTTCGGTGACTCTGACCTCGTGGTACAACAGGTGTCGTGGAATTGGGATGCTCTCGATGCAAACATGGCCTTATACAGGTTTCATGTACAGAAAATATCCGGATTTTTTGAAGGATGCGAGTTCAAGCACATACCTAGAGGAGAAAACGAGGCATCGGATGTCTTGTCCAAGCTAGGATCATCCCGGGATGCAATCCCACCCGGGATAGCTCTGGAGCATTTGAGGAAGCCATCTATTCAACCCTCACCCGAATCGGATTCTATCTTCATCCCGAAGGAACCTGGTGCAGATGCAGTACCCATGGAAGTAGATGTCGGAAGCATCACATCGAACCCGGGGACTGCGGCACAGTGCTCGGAGAGGCAAAGAAAGATGATGATAGAGGTGATGTCGGCAGAGCCAATGGATATAGACGCTCCCATGTTCCCGGATAGACCTGTCCCGAGATGGGCACAGCCCATTATGGCTTATATCTTGGAAGGGACCCTCCCGGAGAATGAAGTGGAAGCCCGGCAGATAGTGCGAAGATCAAAAGCATACACTGTCATCAATCAAGAGCTGTACAAAAGGAGTGTCACTGAGATACTCCAGAGGTGTGTGGAACCGGCAGAAGGACAAGAGATGCTGGTGGAAATACATCAGGGAGAGTGTGGACATCATGCATCATCCCGGGCACTGGTGGCAAAGGTGTTCCGGCATGGGTTCTACTGGCCCACTGCGCTGCAGCAAGCAGAAGATATTGTCCGAAAGTGTGGAGGATGCCAGAGATTTGCTCACCGGATACACATGCCGGCGTCAGCACTGAAAACAATCCCCATCACTTGGCCATTCGCAGTTTGGTGTTTGGATATGGTCGGTCAGTTTAAGCCGGCAAGAGGCAATATGACACACATACTGGTTATGGTGGACAAGTTCACTAAGTGGATAGAGTTCAAGCCAATCCGGAAGTGCGATGGACACACCGCTGTGCAATTCCTGAAAGACATCATCTTGAGATACGGATACCCACACAGCATTATCACAGATAATGGAACCAACTTTGCTGTGGGGGAATTCGCTCGATTTTGTGCTGAGAAGGGAATCCGGCTGGATGTAGCATCAGTCGCACATCCGGAAGCAAATGGGCAAGTCGAGAGAGCAAATGCCTTAATCTTGGCCGACATCAAAGCTCGTTTGATCGAACCACTATTGAGAACTCCGGGATGCTGGATAGAGGAGTTACCGGCGGTGTTATGGGGTCTCCGGACTACACCGAATAGATCTACCGGCTACACGCCATTCTTCATGGTATACGGTGCTGAGGCAGTACTCCCGACCGACATACAATATGATTCTCCGAGAGTGACAATGTTCACCGAGACCGAGGCAAAGGAGGCCCGGGAAGATGATGTAGATTTACTCGAAGAGGCAAGAGAATTGGCACTATCTCGGTCTGCAATTTATCAACAAAATCTCCGTCGCTATCATAGCCGGAAAGTACACCCGAGGGTGTTCCGAGAAGGGGATTTGGTGCTGAGGCTCATCCAACGCACGGCCGGAATGCATAAGTTGTCACCTCCATGGGAGGGACCTTTTGTGATAAGCAGAGCATTGCACAATGATTCTTATTACCTTGTAGATGCACAGGAGGCTAGGAAAGGTGTAATGGACAAATCCGGTGAGGAAACCAAGCGTCCATGGAATGTAGCTCTACTTCGACCCTTTTACACGTAAAGGGCTCAGTGTATGTTGTATCTCAATTTTCATTATTAATGGAAGTAAGGCACCCCGGGAGGAACCCGGGGACTGCCTGGTTATGTGCATGTCTTGTTCTTATTTTTGTCGAGTTCATTAACTGTTTTTCACCGGCATCTTGGGAAGGAACCCGGGGACTGCCGGATAACTGTTCTCTACCTTTATTTTGTATGCCGGGAAAGTTCCGAGTTCGATTCTCAAAGTCAAAGTAATGTGTGTCATGTGAAATCATCTTGTGACTCGACTGACGAACGCCGAAATGGTAGTCAAGAGCAAAGAGAGGGAAGGTGGGAAACACGAAAATGGTCTCGGGGACTCGGAGAAGGAACTTATCCGGCATACCTATTTTTTACTAACTCTGTTATTTTTTATGTCGGGAATTCGGTTAGTAGGAACTCGGATTGTTTTAAGTAATGTATGCCGTATGTGGAGTTTCGTGACTCGACTGTCGAACGCCGAAATGGTAGACAAGAGCAGAAATTACCTAAGTACGGTAAACATGAAAGGCAAGTCGGGAACTCAAAACAGAATAAATTGACATAAGTTACTCGGATAAATAGTTCAGTACGAAACGAAAATAGTATAAGTGTATATTACATATGGCACCCGGCATCCCGGGGATTTGACGAATCTACTCTTAAGTTTTTTAAGCGGTAGGGGAAGTCGGCTTCTCGACGGAGACCTCGGGAGCAGCAGCCTCGGGAGCAGCAGCAGCAGGAGCAGCAGCGGGAGCGACTTCGGCTTCAGTTCCGGCAGCGCTACTCGGGGCGTCGGGACGCAGCTCGGTCTCGGTGGCCTCCGGTCTCGGCGAAGTCGTTGCGTCCCGGGGAACCACGGTCTCGTCTTCTGCGTCGCCGGTCGCGTCAGTTTCTTCGTCATCCTCGTAATCGGATTCCGAGTCGGAAGGAAGGACGCTGACGGTGAAGGCGCGGATGCTTGCCCATGTAGCGATGCGGTGCGCAACCTCCTGTCGCTGCTGGATCTTAGCCGGGTCACTAACCCACGCCGAGGTCGTCCGCAGCCGCTGGATCGCCCCCAGATCGAGACCTTCGTACCAGCTGAGTACTTGGGTCAGGACCTGGTCGGCGCCAGCCCGCGCACCGGAACGCTTCCAGGCGTGGATGCGCCTCCCGGCACCCCGAAGTGCGCTCGCAAGCTCGGGAATCGAGAGCGTCCCGCGGATACTCGGCCACAGTGCGCCGTGGACGTGGATTGCGGCGCTAAGCAGCTCCGTCCCGATAGACCGGAGAGGTACTATCCGGGCCTTCAGGGCGGTGAGGTGATCCTCGATGTCCCAGGCATCCGAAATGGGACCCTTCCCGGCGCGCTTCTCTCGGGTGGCGGCAACAGCAAGGGCGGCAGCCTCGCGGGAGTGCTCGAACTCTCCTTTAAAAAGAAGAGCTGTCAAACGACTAAGTCATAAGAGTAGCAACAAGAAAGAAAGCAAAGAGAAGACAAGAGAGATGTCGGTCCACTTACTGTTCAGATCCCGGTTCAATACAGTGAGCTCCGAGAGCCAAGTATCAGACCGGGGCCGGAGAAGAGCAAGCTCGGTCTCGGCAGTATGAGCGCGCTCCTCGGACTGGTCCAAGTTCTCTTTCTGCTTCTTGGTCGCCTCGATGAAGCGCGTCTTCATGTCGGTCGTAGCAGCCTTGACCTTTTCGAGCTCGCCGTTGAGCCGCGCGATCTCGGCTTGCGCGGTGGCAAGTGCGGTCTTCTGGTCAACCGAGACCTTGCGCGTGGCGTCGCGCTCCTCCCGGAGGCGTCCTTCGGATTTCTTGGACTGACCGAGGTCAGCAAGAACCCGGTTGAAGATGTTGCGGCGTTTCTGGTTGCACTCCTGAAATCAAGACAAAGAAGGAGTTAGTCTGGAAAAGATGTAAGGAACCCGGTTGGGAGGATCTCGGGGACTCGGTATCCGAGCCCTGGATTTTTCTCTAAGATTGGAGCCTAGTGATCTGCTATTCGGTGGAATCTAGAGCACTAAGCACCAATCTCGGGGACTAGTGGTGATGGAGCAAATTTTGAAGCAACCTACCCGGTTGGGAGGATCTCGGGGACTCGGTGTCCGAGCCCTGGATTTTTCTCTAAGATTGGAACCTAGTGATCTGCTATTCGGTGGAATCTAGAGCACTAAGCACCAATCTCGGGGACTAGTGGTGATGGAGCAAATTTTGAAGCAACCTACCCGGTTGGGAGGATCTCGGGGACTCGGTGTCCGAGTCCTGGATTTTTCTCTAAGATTGGAACCTAGTGATCTACTATTCGGTGGAATCTAGAGCACTAAGCACCAATCTCGGGGACTAGTGGTGGTGGAAGGAACAAGTATTTTTTGATAAAAGAAAGAGAAGAAGCTTACCTCGGTCACCCGAGTAACATCCAACGCGGCCACCTGGAGAGCGTCAGGGCTTGAGCGTTGCGGCTTGGGCCTGCAGCGTGCAAGTCTCCTGCAGTCTCGGAGGCGTCGGCGGCAAGCCAGGCCTGGTTGTATTCGTCAACAACCTGTATGCCGGTGCCACCGGCAGCGCGAGCAGCAACAGCGTCCCGGGATCCTGAAGGTACAAAGGAACTGACGGTTGCTCGCAACATCCGCAAGGCAGCAGTAGGGATCTCGGCGGGAGGCGGTGGTAACGATGAAAACGTACCCGTGCGCAGCACCAAGTCGCGGGCCGAGGATGTCGGGGCAGCTGCAGGCGGGGCAGAGGGTATTTTCTGTCCAGCAACCTTGGCGCGAGACTTCACGGGAGGTTGGTCAGCTGGCCGGGAGGAGGCTGTGGGCTGCTTCTCCGAGATGGTCTTTGTCGCGGCTGGCCGAGAGGGGCCGCTTGCCGCGGGTTGCCGGCGAGGGCTAAGGATCTCTGCCTCAAGCCCGGGCACCCGGCGCGGACTCTCCGGAAGAAGAACTTCTCCCGAGGTGGTCGTGGCCTGCACCGGGGTCTCGTCGATCACCGGATGTGCATCCGGGGTCACAACGGTAGCCGGTGCGGCACCGGAGGCGGCAGGCTCACTTCCTCGGGTAGAAGGGCGAGGAGGTGAAGGAGAAGCCCGAGCCGGGCTGGGAGTCCGAGTCCCGGGAGCAGGAGGAACAGCAGGTGACGGGAGCTCGAGCGCATCCCTGAAAGGAAATGTCTTAGTAATAGTTTGTGGAGAAAACAAAGTCAGATAACATAAGGCAAGGAAAACGTACCCGGAATCCACAAGGGGAGGACCCCTTTGCCGACGCTGATCAGGCTTCTCGGTCGTTTGCTTACTCGGCTTGCTCCTCTTGGGGGGGTTGCCGGACTTATCGGCCCCCTCGGTGTCGGAAGCCGCGCGCTTCCGGCTCTCGGCACGTTTGGTCCCGGTTGTCGGTTTCAGAACCACTGCTGAGGCCCAATTCAGAGGGAGAGCGTCAATAACATCGAGAATCTGGCAGTCAATCTCATCCTCATCATCCGAAGAAATGGAAACTGCCTCTGAGGTTGAAGGATTACCCGGGGCAGCAGCCTTGACGAAAGGAATGGCGAGATGGTCCTCGCCGTCGGGGTCCTCCCTCGGCATCTCGGCCGGTTTTGGGAAGTTCGGCGCGAAAGTCCCGTTGGCGTGGACAACGTCTTCTTCGAGTTGACGCTCGAACAACTGCGCAAACAAATCAGGCCGTGTCGGTGTCCAGGTGAACGCATGTACGAAGGCGAATGCACGAAAGACAGATATGAGCACCTGGTCGCATGGTTTTTTCCGGGATCCCCCAATGACACCCCAAGAGTAGTCATCCGTCATCTCCGTCCGGGCAATAGCTCGAACGCGACGGACGACCCCTGCGTGATCTATTCCAAAGATACTGGTTCTAGTGGGGTCATAGTTCCCGGCCATATGGCACATCTTGTGCACTCGGTTTTGAAGGGGGCAGACCCGGCGAACGATGAAGCAACGCAGGAGATCATCGCCGGTCATCTTCTCGTTTAGCACGTTTAGAACGTCGTGCATGCAATTGACCTCGTCGTTGTCGGGAAGCTGCTTCCAGAGACGGAATTCGCGCGGAGGACCAATAACGAACTCCGGCAGATTGATGAAGTCCGGATTCGAGGATCCCGGACCATCTCCCGAGTGCTCCCGGTTCTTCACGTAGAAGAAGCTGCGCTGCCACTTCCGGCAGGACTCTAGTCCCTTGACTATAGGGAATCCGGAGTCCGCGCGAGGGATGATGGTGGCTGCTCCGCAATCGACTAAGTCTTTTATCTTCTTATCCGGGTTGGGGATGGCTTGGCGGCGAAGAATGAAATACTTGGCCCAGAGATCCAAAAATGGCCATATGCCGAGGTATGCCTCCGCGTAGGTGGTGAAGACCGAGAGCATCATAATGGCATTGGCGGGAAGATGGTGAGGTTGGAGGTCGTAGGTGTCGAGGAAGTCGCGGAAGAAGGGGCTAGCCGGAAGCCCAAACCCACGCTCGAAGTGCGCGAGGAATACCACGTAATCCCCGGGTTGGGGTTCCGGTGCAACCTCCCCCTCCGAGAGACGTCTCTCGACTTCCGGAGGAATCCGGTGAGTCCGATACAGCCAGTCCAGATCTGACTGCTTGGTCTCGGACCCATCCCAGCACCCCCGGGTACGTTCTTCGCCCATGTCGGAGAAGTATGCAGGGGTATTCGGGCTACTCTGCAGGCGCAGCGGCAATTAGTCGGAGTTAGTCTACCGGAAACTAGGATGCCGGAGCACAAACTGCTAAACACTACCGGATTCCTGGGAAACAAGATCTACCGTGTGCTAAATAATCAAGACAAAAGGAAGGAAAAAAGGCTCGCGCTAGGCTCGGGCGAGGCGCAATGCAAGTGAATGACCTACATCCTACCGCGACGGTACATCACCGCCGTGCGCCTCGTGCGCGCCGCCAAGGTTGTGCTCACCGGCGGCGGCTCAACCGCACTTGTGCTATGGCACGGCCGGGGTCGGGCGGTTGCTCTACCGAAGAAAATCATCGGAGCGGAGAAGAGGAACTCACCGGAGAAGAGAAGGTCGGCGAGGGCGACGGTGTCCGGGCTCCAGCGAACGGCGAAGGCGACGGTGTCCGGGCTCCGGCGAACGACGACGAATGTAGCGGCAGCGGGGCGCTCGAGACAGCGAGGGAGGAAAATGCGAAGGAGATGAAGAAGGAGGGGAAACCGTTCCGGTCCCCTATTTATGGGGGGGGATTCCGGAGCGGTTTCCGATTTTCCCGCCTACGATCTCCACGATCGTGGGTGGGATCTGTTCTGCGCAGTGCACCACGTGGCGCTAGCCGGAGCGCCCGATCCGGGCACACCGAGGGTCACACGGCCCCAACGGTTGGATTCCGGATCGGCTGCGGCTCCCGGCGCGGGAACCCAAGCGACGGTGTGCTCGCACAGGAGCACTCGAGTGCGTCTCTGCTCAGACGGGACGTCGGGTGGGCCCTGGCTCACAGTCTCGAATTCATAAGGAGGCCAACGGTCGAGATTCACTGAGGATGTGTTATCCGGTTCCAGGCTTCGCCTCCCGGTAAACATAGTCTCGGTAAGAAGGTCTCGGAAGAACCGACTTCGGCAGAAAGGGAAAGGCTGGTGGCATGTGTTTTCAGAAGATAGTTGTTGTTTAAAGCTGATCCTGCACATCATCCGGGGTCGCTATGCAGCACCAGCTTCGGGGACTAGTGTCGGGGGGCTACCCCCCGGGTAGGGGCAGATCCCGGTATAATTCTGTAAATGCCAACAGTACTTGACCTTTGGCAAGAGCAAGGGACACCTCCTGCTGTACTGAAGGGGCAACTTGACCCTTGGGCGCTGGTAGAGTGCAAAGTGCCTCCTGGCAGGCGCAAGGGTCAGCTCTAGCAGCTATAAATAGACACCCCCGGCCCTCACAATCGCAGCACAAGCATGAGTGGGTGGTTCCTCTAAGAACTAGCTTCTCGAAGATGTCTTTGCTGATAGGCTAAGACATCTTCGGGAGGCTAGGCCTAGAGATACTCATCCTGAGACGAGCTCGGACGTATCCGGAAAGGGTCCCGAGTCTCGTGGTCCGAGGTGACTCCCGGAAGAAGGTGTACTCGGTTTTACCGGATAGGTTATCCGGGTGGGAACTAACCGGAATGTGTGTCTCGATCTTGTTCTTATGCAGAGGAGGCTCACCGTGACAAACGAGGAGGTAGCCGGCGTAAGGCCTTCCGGTAGGCCGTCAACGGTCCGTAGCAGGCTTTCCCGTCCATTGCGGGGGGAAGTACCGTTCCGCCTGACACGGAAGCATGGTCACCTCCCGCCTGACACGGAAGCATGGTCACCTCCCGCCTGACACGGGAGCGCGTCAGCTGGTACGATCGTGGTACGACAAGACCTGACATGCCTAGCCCGGCAATCCGGAAAAGGCTATCCGGGATGGGCAAAGACATGTCTTGTCTCTGACAAGGGGACAATGATGATGCAGGACGGCGCCTGTCGTCCTTATCGAGATGATGACGAAGGTGAAGGAGATATGCCCTAGAGGCAATTAATAAAGTGTATTCTTTATCATATCTCGTTTGTTCATAATAGGTTTTTGTGTCATGCTAGAACCGTATTAAGCGGAAACATTAATGCGGGTGTGATACGTAAACAACCAGGTCCCTAGTAGCCTCTACTAAGACTAGTTTCGTTGCGCGATTGATGATCGAGGTTTCCCGGTCATGGGGCATGGCGCCGGTCGGCAATGAGAGTCATATCGCTAGAGAGCGATGTGATGGACATACCCAGATTTGGAGAACGTAGTCGTTACGCCTTTGACCGTGAGATCAACTCTTATTAATATTCCCGGAAGATACTTTGATTGCACCAAACGTCGTATCTTATTTAGTATGACAATAACGGTGATACTTTTGGGTATTGGAAAGGAGTAGTTGAGACGAGGGGTCAAGAGCGGGATTTGCCAGTCCGCATAGCAGGATAGATACTCTCGGGCCCACTCGGTGAGATCATGTCTAAATGAGCTTGCAAGCATGTGACTAGGTCACGGAGACATGAGATCATGAACGAGTAGAAGATAGCGTCGTCGGTAACGAGGTCGGGAGTAGGTATGGAGATATCTATGGAACGACGCTCGGACGTGCTAAGTATCGCTATGGCAAAAGGTCTAAGACTTTACGTTCAGATTTGATAGACGAAAGTCATTCGTTATATCTCAGGGATTAATTCATGGGGTCCAGGCCTACGAGTTAGTCGTTGATCATTGAGGAGTCTTGATCATACCTGATATTATATCGAACCGCTAGGGTAACACACTTAAGGGGTTTCGACAAGACAACCGGAAAGGAAGGAGATCACCGGGAGCGTCCCGGGAGGGGTCCGATGGAGATCGGGCAGCGCTGAAAGAGTTTTCGGAGCTAGGGAAAATTATATATATTATGTTTGATATTAATTAGTGTTATTAATATGCAAATATGATTTTATATATTTATTTTCGAATTTATTTAGGCTGATTTCCCTAAATGGGCCTTCTGGTCGAAAGAAGGCCCAAGAGGGGGAAAAATCCCTAGGAGATTCGGTGGGGGCCTTGGTGGCCGGCCTGGATGGGCCAAGGGGCCCACCAGGGGGCCGGCGCACCAAGCCTAGCCGCACCAGGCATGTGGGGATAGTCCCACATTGCCTGGCTGGCAAGGTTGGCTCCCCCTGGGAGCCTATATAAGAAGGGGCACCCCCAGCCTTTTAATTAACCAATTAATTCCCGATTTCTCTCTCGATCTCGTGGTTCTCAGGTTGGAGCCGCGCCGAGCTGAGGAAGAGGGGATCTCCTCAACCATAGCCCGCTGCCGCGCTGCTGGTGTTCCGGTCCTAGTCTTCCGCTGCTCGTCCTGGACTGGAGCTTCGGAGGCGTCGTCTCCACCGTACGTGTGCGACTCCCTGCGAGGTGCTGCGCTAGCGGTACTCGGAGGCCTGCTTCCTCTACTCGACCTTGAGGTCGGCTTCGTCGGTCTGCATCGACAACGTTTGTGCGGGAACGTAATCCCCGCTTTCGGTCTACAAGGGTACGTATTCCGATCTCCATTCGTACTACTATATCTGCATACAATAGATCTTGGCATGCTTTTAGGATATCGTCGGTAGGAAAATTTTTGTTTTCTGCACACGATCCCCTTCAGTGGTATCAGAGCCGATCTATCGTAGATATAGCTGTACGCTGTTAGAACCCGTGCTCTGCACGGGGGCACCGTTCCTGTTATTTGCTACCCTCTAGCGTGCACTTGTGTATTCCAGCGGCATTGAGTTGATGAAGCGGCCCGGACCGACTTTACGCGTACGCTTACGCGAGACTGGTTCCACTACTGACATACGGCTTGTACCGTATCTGTGGCTGGCGGGTGCCTGTTTCTCTCTCTTTAGTTGGTCTTCGCATTTTCAATGGAGGGCCCGAAAGGGATGCTTAAACATGCAATTATTGGATCGTTGTTGTGGTCATAAGATTCGTAGGTATGATGCGGTTCTATTTACGAAAGCCCTAAGCCACGTTAAACATGCAAAAGATAAAGTAGAAGCGTCTAACTTTATTTTGCAGGGGCTATGTGATATGGTCAAGGTAGGTTTATTAAATTATTTATAAACTGCGGGCGCCAAGAAGACCATGGCGCGATGGACTATATCACATTGCATTACATTTGATGTTTTGTGTGCATCTTATTTTGTGTGATTGTGTGTATAGTATACATTAGTTACACGGCGGTAGCTGAATAAGATGATCCCTTCAAAATACCACTAGTGTTCTCCCTCCAACGCGCACCACCAAGAAAGTTCTACGTTATGAGGCAGGCCGTGATGATCGGGTGTCATACATCTCGTCGTTCGCATACAGTGGGTGTAAGCCATGTTGCACAAGCGTCAGCGTGGAGGTCTTTGGTGGCGAGCCTAGCATACTCAGAGGTATGGCCTCGGAACAGGAAGACCGAAAGGTCGAGCACAAGTCACAAAATTGGTGTGGCGGACGATTTTGTCTACTCTTGAAGTTGTGCCGCCGGCTTTGATGATGAGGGGTGGTGCAATGGATGGGGGTCGTGTAATCGCTTAAACGACCAGGAGGGATGTTCGTTTGAGTGGGAGTTATGTTAGTTATTTTCTAAAATACTATAACTCAAAATTATTATGAACAAAGTCTTATGTTGTTGCAAATTCCATTGTAGATGTCTCGCCCCCCGTTTAACCTAGGTCTGTTCCTTGAGAAAGAAAAGCTTAAGACGAATGGGTCAAACTTCATGGCCTGGTTCCGCAACCTGAGGATCCTCCTCACTCCCCATAGGGTGGCCTACGTCATTGAGGCCGCCATAGGTGACCCTCCTGCAGATGAAGGATCTGAGGATGAGAAGAAGGTCTTCCAGACCCGATCGGAGGATTCTGCCTTTGTCCAGAGTGGCTTGCTCTACGCCATGGAAGACGACCTGCAGAAGCGCTTTGAGAAGATGAGCGCCTTTGAGATCATTTCGGATCTTAAGGCTGTCTTTGCGCCGCAGGCTTAGGCTGAGAGATATGAGGCTTCTGAGCTTTTCTTTTCAGCCAAGATGGAAGAGCATAGCAGTGTGAGCGAGCATGTAGTCAAGATGTCTGGCTACGTTCAACGCCTGAATGCTCTGGAATGCAAGATTCCCGATGAGCTGGCGATTGACAGGGTGTTGCAATCGTTGCCACCAAGCTACAAAGGCTTCGTCATGAACTACAACATGCAGGGCATGGCTAAGTCCCTGGGTGAAGTGTTCGTGATGCTCAAGACTGCTGAGGTAGAGATTAAGAAGGAGCACACGCTGTTGATGGTCAACAAGACCGTTGATTTCAAGAAGTCCGGTGGCAAGGGAAAGCAGAGCTGGAAGTCCCGGAGGGAGGCAAAGTTGGCTGCCAAGCCTAGGACTAACATGTCTGGTCCCAGAGCTAGCGTGGAGTGTTTCTACTGCAAGGGGAAGGGTCACTGGAAGCGCAACTGCCCCAAATATCTGGAGGATAAGAAGTCTGGCAAGACGGTCGACAAAGAGCAAGGTATATTTGATATACATGTTATAGATGTGTACCTTACATCCGCCCGGAGCAATACGTGGGTATTTGATACTGGTTCTGTTGCTCATATATGTAACTCTCACGAGGAGTTACGGAATAGAAGGCGGCTGGCGAAGGATGAGGTGACGATGCGCGTCGGCAACGGATCGAGAGTCGACGTGGTGGCTGTCGGCACGCTCCCTCTGCATCTACCATCGGGATTAGTTTTGGTTTTAAATAAATGTTATTTTGTGCCATCCTTGAGTGTAAACATTATAAGTGGGTCTTGCCTGTTACAAGACGGTTATTCATTTAAATCAGTGTCAAGCAATTGTGCTATTTATATGAATGATATCTTTTATGTTGATTCTCCCGAGAATAACGGTTTATTCTTGTTGAATCTCGATCGTAGTACTCACATCCATAACATAGAAGCCAAACGAATTAAGTGTAGTGACGATACCGCCATGTTTTTGTGGCATTGTCGTCTTGGTCATATTGGTATAAAGCGCATGAAGCGACTCCACTCCGATGGACTCTTGGACTCGTTGGATTTCGGATCCCTCGATACATGCGAACCATGACTCATGGGCAAAATGACCAGGACACCGTTCAAAGGTTTCGTTGAACGGGCGTCGGATTTGTTGGGGATCATACATACAGATGTGTGTGGACCGATGAGCGTTTCGACACGCAATGGTTATCGTTACTTCGTCACCTTCACTGATGACTTGAGTTGATACGGTTATATCTATTTGATGAAACACAAGTCTGAAACGTTTGAAAGTTCAAAGAATTCCAGAGTGAAGTTGAGAATCAGCTTAATAGGAAAATCAAGCATCTCCGGTCCGATCGCGGTGGAGAGTACTTGAGTTTTGAGTTTGGCACACATCTGAAGAGTTGTGGCATAGTGCCCCAACTTACGCCCGCCGGAACACCGCAGCGTAACGGTGTGTCCGAGCGACGTAATCGTACTCTACTGGATAGTGTCCGATCTATGATGTCTCTTACCGATCTACCAGTGTCCTCCTGGGGTTATGCGTTAGAAACAACCGCATTCATTTTAAATAGGGCTCCGTCCAAGTCCGTTGAAACGACGCCGTATGAATTATGGTATGGCCAAAAGCCTAAGTTATCGTTTCTGAAGGTTTGGGGTTGTGAGGCGTACGTTAAGAAACTACAGCCCGACAAACTCGAACCGAAGTCGGAGAAAGTCGTCTTTGTAGGATATCCACAGGAAACCGTTGGGTACACCTTCTACAACCAAGCTGAGGGCAAAACGTTTGTCGCGAAGACCGGTACCTTTCTAGAGAAGGAGTTTCTCGCGAAAGGAGTAAGTGGGAGGAAGGTAGACCTCGATGAAATCGTTGATCCTGAACTCGAGATTCCGAGTGGCGCAACGGAAGCAATTCCGGAAACGTCCTCCGTGGAAGGAGTGGGAGAAACTGTCGAGGAAGATGTTCTACCTCGTAGGTTGGTAGATCTCGGATCCCACCAGAATGGTATGGCAACATGGTTTGCACCGTCATGATAGTCGAGCAAGACGAACCTACGAACTACAAGGAGGCGATGGAGAGTCTAGAGTCCGAGAAATGGCTTGAAGCCATGAAATCCGAAATAGGATCCATATATGATAACAAAGTGTGGACTTTGGTGGATATTCCCGAAGGGCGCAAGGCCGTCGAGAATAAGTGGATCTTTAAGAAGAAGACTGATGCTGATAGTAATGTGACCGTCTATAAAGCTCGGCTTGTCGCAAAGGGTTTCCGACAAGTTCATGGAATTGACTACGATGAAAAAATTTCACCGGTAGCGATGCTTAAGTCTATTCGGATTTTGTTAGCGGTAGCTGCCTACTATGATTATGAAATCTGACAGATGGACGTCAAAACGGCCTTCCTGAATGGAAACATTGAGGAAGAGTTTTACATGGTACAGCCGGAAGGTTTTGTCGATCCAGGAAGTGCTAACAAGGTGTGCAAGCTTCAGCGATCCATCTATGGATTGAAGCAGGCATCTCGGAGCTGGAATCTTCGCTTTGATGAGGTAATCAAAGGTTTTGGATTTATCCAGAATGTGGAAGAGACCTGTATTTACAAGAAAATGAGTGGGAGCTCGGTTGTGTTCTTAGCACTGTATGTTGACGACATATTGCTAATAGGGAATGATGTGGAACTTCTGAATAGCGTGAAGGAATATTTAAACAGTAAGTTTTCCATGAAGGACTTAGGAGAAGCTGCGTATGTTTTAGGCATAAAAATCTATCGTGATAGATCAAGGCGCCTATTAGCACTAAGTCAGAGTACTTATCTTGATAAAATACTGAAGCGTTTTCATATGGAGAAGGCAAAGAAGGGTTCTCTGCCGGTTATCAAGAATAAGATATTGCGTAAGGCACAGTGTGCGGTGACGGAACTGGGTAAGGTCGAAATGACGAAACATCCTTATGCTTCAGCCATAGGATCGATCATGTATGCAATGTTGAGTACTAGACCGGATGTGGCATTAGCTCTAAGTTTGACAAGCCGGTTCCAGAGTAATCCTGGAATGCCGCATTGGGTAGCTGTTAAGAGCATTCTTAAGTATCTCAATAAGACAAAGGAAATGTTCCTTGTGTATGGTGGCTGCGATGAAGAACTTGGTGTAACGGGTTACGTAGATGCAAGTTTCTGCTCAGACCCCGATGACTGTAAGTCACAGACAAGTTACGTGTTCAAGGTGAATGGAGGCGCCGTGTGCTGGAGAAGTGGGAAGCAACCCATAGTCGCACAATCTACAATGGAGTCGGAGTACATTGCTGCCTGCGAGGCCGCGAATGAAGCTGTGTGGCTGAGGAAGTTCGTCATCGAACTTGGAGTGTTCCCGAGCGTGCAAGACCCCGTGATCCTCTTCTGCGACAATACGGGTGCCATTGCGAACGCCAAGGAGCCGAGGTCTCACTCCACCGCCAAACACATTCTCCGACGCTTCCATGTGATACGTCAGTACGTACAAGGAGGCGATGTGAAGATTTGCAAAGTGCATATGGATCTGAATGTGGCAGACCCGCTAACGAAGCCTCTCCCGCTTGATAAGCATGAACAACACCAGTTAGCTATGGGTGTTAAGCTTTTACCAAGTTGTAATCTAGATTAAGTTGTACTCTAGTGCAAGTGGGAGACTGAAGGAGATATGCCCTAGAGGCAATTAATAAAGTGTATTCTTTATCATATCTCGTTTGTTCATAATAGGTTTTTGTGTCATGCTAGAACCGTATTAAGCGGAAACATTAATGCGGGTGTGATACGTAAACAACCAGGTCCCTAGTAGCCTCTACTAAGACTAGTTTCGTTGCGCGATTGATGATCGAGGTTTCCCGGTCATGGGGCATGGCGCCGGTCGGCAATGAGAGTCATATCGCTAGAGAGCGATGTGATGGACATACCCAGATTTGGAGAACGTAGTCGTTACGCCTTTGACCGTGAGATCAACTCTTATTAATATTCCCGGAAGATACTTTGATTGCACCAAACGTCGTATCTTATTTAGTATGACAATAACGGTGATACTTTTGGGTATTGGAAAGGAGTAGTTGAGACGAGGGGTCAAGAGCGGGATTTGCCAGTCCGCATAGCAGGATAGATACTCTCGGGCCCACTCGGTGAGATCATGTCTAAATGAGCTTGCAAGCATGTGACTAGGTCACGGAGACATGAGATCATGAACGAGTAGAAGATAGCGTCGTCGGTAACGAGGTCGGGATTAGGTATGGAGATATCTATGGAACGACGCTCGGACGTGCTAAGTATCGCTATGGCAAAAGGTCTAAGACTTTACGTTCAGGTTTGATAGATGAAAGTCATTCGTTATATCTCAGGGATTAATTCATGGGGTCCAGGCCTACGAGTTAGTCGTTGATCATTGAGGAGTCTTGATCATACCTGATATTATATCGAACCGCTAGGGTAACACACTTAAGGGGTTTCGACAAGACAACCGGAAAGGAAGGAGATCACCGGGAGCGTCCCGGGAGGGGTCCGATGGAGATCGGGCAGCGCCGAAAGAGTTTTCGGAGCTAGGGAAAATTATATATATTATGTTTAATATTAATTAGTGTTATTAATATGCAAATATGATTTTATATATTTATTTTCGAATTTATTTAGGCTGATTTCCCTAAATGGGCCTTCTGGTCGAAAGAAGGCCCAAGAGGGGGAAAAATCCCTAGGGGATTCGGTGGGGGCCTTAGTGGCCGGCCTGGATGGGCCAAGGGGCCCACCAGGGGGCCGGCGCACCAAGCCTAGCCGCACCAGGCATGTAGGGATAGTCCCACATTGCCTGGCTGGCAAGGTTGGCTCCCCCTGGGAGCCTATATAAGAAGGGGCACCCCCAGCCTTTTAATTCACCAATTAATTCCCGATTTCTCTCTCGATCTCGTGGTTCCCAAGTTGGAGCCGCGCCGAGCTGAGGAAGAGGGGGTCTCCTCCACCATAGCCCGCTGCCGCGCTGCTGGTGTTCCGGTCCTAGTCTTCCGCTGCTCGTCCTGGACTGGAGCTTCGGAGGCGTCGTCTCCACCGTACGTGTGCGACTCCCTGCGAGGTGCTGCGCTAGCGGTACTCGGAGGCCTGCTTCCTCTACTCGACCTTGAGGTCGGCTTCGTCGGTCTGCATCGACAACGTTTGTGTGGGAACGTAATCCCCGCTTTCGGTCTACAAGGGTACGTATTCCGATCTCCATTCGTACTACTATATCTGCATAGAATAGATCTTGGCATGCTTTTAGGATATCGTCGGTAGGAAATTTTTTGTTTTCTGCACACGATCCCCTTCAGAAGGGGCTACACCGGATAGCCCGGCGACTAGGTCGCACTAGCCGGTGACGGCATGCCGGCTAGGCCTGTCCGGTGGGGCCAAGCCAAGTTAGGGTTTCCGGCCCTCCTGGCCGGAGCTCTATAAAAGGCGCCATAACTGCTCCTGAGAGAAAGAGACCAACTTGAGAGCCAAAGCTATAGTCACATTTACTCTTAGAGCACTTACTCCTTCTCACCTTGAGTTCATCTAGTTCTTTGTACTCCTCCCTTTGAGAGATCTTGTAGCAAGTTGTAGTTCTTGTACCACCGATATATAGAGAGGAAAGGCAGGAGTAGGGGTGTTACCTACTCACGAGGGCCCTGAACCTGGGTATATCGTGTGTGTGCTGTGTGCCTTCGTGTATTTGTTTGTGTTTGTTAGATCTTCCCCTTTGCACTTTGATCTCATTTCTTGTTCTTGGGAGATCTCGGTTTTACCGGGATCCTCCCCGTGTGAGCTCTTCAGCTCGCTATCCCTCCCCGGATCCACCAACGTCCATCGGCCCCACACATTAGCCATCCTATGGCATCTGCCGTGACACCACCGCGACATCAATCGACACAAGTCATTGTAGAGACACCTTGTAATCTCGAGACCCGGAAGCTAAGGCGCTGAAAGAGCATTTTCCCTCATGTGTGGTTTTGGTAATTGAATGACAATCTCTATGGACTAATGTTTACTTTGAGATGTCATTATAGATCATGTCCATGGTATGGTGGAGTTCATGAGTTGGACTCTTGAAGCTTATGTGTTGAGTGGAGCATATTGCAAGTATGTCTTGAAGGATTCAAGACATCATATTAGTGAAGAAATGTTGGAAGATACAAGGTTGATCAAGATGATGTTGATCAACACACAAAGCTACAAGATGTACCAAGAGCGATCATGTATCTCTTGGGATGGTAAACACTTGTCCGCATAGCTTTGTGAACTAACCCATGATATATGTGTGTGTGGTATCTTTATATGAGGTTAGGTATCTTCCCATGGGCTTGCATCAAATGAAGATTTCATATAGCTCATGGAGGATGACGTCATGTTGTGATCGTCATCAAGGTGAGATGTGCAAGACCAAGACCAAGAGAAGCTTCTTGAAGAGATCCTATGCTTGGTGCTTGCAATGGATACATGAAGATGGAGCTAAGCGAGACTCTCCCATTGTGAGCATGGGGGAGTATTTGGAGAAGTCTTCATCAAGCATGTGCTTGGACGCGCAATCAAGGAAAGATGAACCACTTGAAGAGATCAAGATAGTCTTCATCCAACTCAAGTGGAATGCTCAAGGCAAAGGTATGATCTTGATAGGGATATAGGATAGATAGGCGTACTATCAAGAGGGGCTCTCAAGTTAGTAACTTGATCGCATCGTTGTGGAGAGCTCAAACCTTTGCATACTTGGCATATCATATTTCTTGGTTCTTATTTGGCTTTTTTGGTGGTGAGGAGTTAGATCTTGGTTCATCTCCATGTCAAGCTCTTGTTCATCGAAATCGGTTTTACTTTGGACAATGCGTTTTCGGTGGCGGAAATATTGTCGGTTCTACCATGAGGAAAGTCCGACACCTTGCCATGTGTGGTGATTTTACTCTATTTATGGGATGCAATATTTTTTGGGTGCTCATCGTCGCTATCTTTCCAACAAAATTGGTCTCAGCTCATTTGGAGTTCATTTGCAAAAGTTATAGCAGTTTTCGTTTCGGTGTTTTGCTGATTCGGATTATTGGGGCCGGATATTCCGCTCTACCGGAATTTCCGGTTCCCCAGCTCATCCAAGAAAACGGCTAAGGAGAGGAGAAAAAGGGTTCTGACTCCAGTCGGAAATTGTGCTCGGAAATTTCCGTCTACCGGAATTTCCGAGTGCCCCCAGAAAAGTCCTCCAGAAATGGCTAAGGAAAAGTTTGGTTTTGTTTCTGACTCCAGCCGAAATTTTAGCTCAGAAATTTCATGGACTCGGAATTTCCGGGTAACCGGAATTTCCGAGTCTCACTTATACCGGAATTTCTGAGTGTCGAAACAACCAATGGCTATATTTCCTGGAGGGGTATAAATACCCCTCCCCTTCTTCTTCCCAGTCAATCCAAGGCAGCACGACTTTCCCTTCTCTCCTACTCCATTTTTGACCTTGGAAAGCTCACTTCCCTCTCAATCCCTCCATTGAATCTTCCATATTCTTTAGGGAAAGTTGAGAGGAGATCTAGATCTACAATCATACCAATCAATCTCTCCTCTAAGTGAGGGGAACTTAGTGGATCTAGTTCTTGGAGTTCCTTTGTGATTCTTCTTCTTTGTTCTTCCTCTCTTCTCCCCCCATAAGCATTAGTTGCTTTTGGTGGGATTTGGGAGTGAAGGATTTGACTCCTTTGTGGTTTCCTTTGTTCTTCCTCTCTTATCCCCCCATAAACATTTGTTGTTGTGTTAGAATTTGAGAGTGAAGGACTTGAGCACTTCGTGTGCTCTTGCCATTGCATTTGCATCGGTTTGAGCCCTCCACGAGGATTCGTGGTGGTGTTACTTGTGAGCTTGTTACTCTTGGGTCTTTGGACCCTAGACGCCTTTTGTGGCCGGCCTTTTGTGGCCAAGACCTTTTGTGGTCACTTGAGAGCCCCCAATTAAGTTGTGGGTGTGTGCCTCAAGACTTGGGAGCCCCCAATTAAGTTGTGGGTGTGTGCCTCAAGAGTTGTACGGGATTCGATCTCCGCCCCAAAGGAGATCAACAATGGAAGGTGAACTCGCAACCTTTTGTGGTTGAGTTCATCAGGAGAAGAAGGTGAGCCTTTGTGGCGTTGCGGCTAACCTGTTGTGGTTGCGCACACCTCTCCAAACGAGACGTACACCCTTTGGGTGGAACTTGGGAATACATCCTCGTCTCCGCGTGCCTCGGTTATTTCTATACCCGAGCTCTTTACTTATGCACTGTACATTGTGATAGCCTTCGCGCTTGAAGTCATTTATCTTGCTATCACCTTGTTACTTGTATTGCTTAGCATAAGTTGTTGGTGCACATAGGTGAGCCTAGTATTTATATCTAGGTTGTATGCTTGTTAAAGTAAACCTCTAGTTTTATTCCGCCTTTATCAAGCATACCGGAATTTCCGGGTCATTCATGGACCGGATATTCCGGCTCCTCGGAAAAAGTTTTAAATCGCCTATTCACCCCCCCCCCTCTAGGCGACGTCTATCCGTTCAGGCGCCGAGTCCCGAAACCCTAATCAGTAAAGCCGAGGCAGGAAGTAGGTCTTTACCTCAGGACGAGGGGCCGAACCTGGTAAAACCCTTGTTTCGCCACGCCACGCTAGACAAGCTTCTGATGTCGGAAGCCGCCATGCCCCACATCTCAAGTTACCTCCGGGTAACATCTGCCGTGCAATCCCACGACAACTGGGCTTTTCATACCCCAGTCTCCACTGGGCCGATAGTTGCCCCCGGGCCCGCGATGGGCGCGAGTGAGCCCATGGGTGCAGGCGGAGCGTCGTGGGCCCAAAGTGCCTGGCCGGCCCGAGCCACGCGGCACTCAGACGTGTAACGGTTGCACACGATCTGGGACGTGCGTCGTGGGGGTCCCACCACGCCCCGGTAACTACTCCTCGAGGTAACATAAAGCCCAAGCACCGCAGCAGGGAGCCGTTACTGTTTCCAATGCTTCTCGCAGAAGCCTCCGCCATCTCGAGCTCTCCGCCTCCGCTCTCTTCTGTGATTTCTTCTCCTTCCGTCTTTCGTGGCACACCGAGCCCCCGGCGATGAGTCCTCTCAAGAGCAAGGGCAAGGCCTCTGCGGGGTCTTCCTCCCAGGCGGAGGCCTCTGAGGCCGTGCAGGGCGCGGCGCTGTTGGGCGTGCGCGTCAACGAGAAGGCTCTCGCCAAGGTCCGCTACCTGGTTGCGGACCGGACGAATGAGCACGGCGCCTCCGCCCTGAAGCCCACGGCGCACGGGAAACGCCCGCGAGGGTATTTTCCGATTTTTCAGCACTGCCTCGCCGCCGGGCTTGTGCCGCCTTTGTCGCCATTTCTGGAGGCGGTACTGGCGTTCTATCAGGTGCAGTTGCTGCATCTGCACCGCAACTCCATCCTCATCCTCGCCGTCTTCGCATACCTCTGCGAGGCCTACCTGGGCTTGGAGCCCACGGTGGGGCTCTTCTTGTGCTTCTACGCGCTCCGGAGCACGGCGAAGAATGAGCGGTCCGGGTGCGCCTCATTCCGCATCATCGACGGCATGGGGAGTGTCTACATCCCCATGTCATGGAGTGAAGACAAGGCCGTCACCTCGGTGACGAAGAAGGTGGACGACTTCCGCCAGAAGTGGTTCTTCGTCGGGGTGGAGCATCCCTGCGCCTTCCTTGAGGTCCCCGACGAGCCACCGTTGAAGAACTCCCACTGGGGCAAGGCGACCTTCGACGGCGCGAGGAACTCAACCCTGATGGAGCACCTGAGTTTCCTTCGCGAGGAGGGCCTCACGGGGCAGATCATCGTGGCGGACTTTGTGACGCGCCGCATCGCTCCCCTCCAGGCACACTCGGTGCCCATGTGGATGTACTCGGGGCCGAATGACAAGATGTGGCTTCATTGCGAGGACAACGACAAGGACACCGTCGACAATGTCCTGTCCGCGCTCTTCGTCAACCCGACGGTGCCTGCCATGGATCAGCTCCTCATGACGCTCCGGCCTCTCCATCAATACAACATGACGGAGCGCATGGCCATCTTGGAGGGGATGCCTCAGTTCACCCCGACAGGCTTGGCGGGGATGGAGGTGCCACTGCAAGCGACGCGAGGAGCGGAGCGGGCGGACTCTCCCTCGGTCTCAGGAGCTGGGCTAGGTGAGGAGGAGGCCACGGCAGGGGAGGTGTCTTCTTCGAGTGTCGGGCCATTCACTGACGAGGTTTGTGACATCTCGTCAGGTGATGACGATGCCTTCTTGGTGGCTCTCTCGCGCCCCGTGGATGAGGAGGCTGAGGAGGGAGAGGCCTCTGGCGCTGAGGCCTTTTCGGGAAGGCGTGGGCCCCGCACCAAGGCCGCCGTGGACCGCTCTAGGGCGAGGCCATCCGACGTCCCCTCCAAGAGGAAAGCGGTGACGCCTCCGGAGGGGTCAGGCTCCAAGACCATGCCCTCCTGGCGCTCACCAGGCCTGGCGTGGGTCGATACCGGCGTTCCTCCGTCGCGGTGAGTGTTCATGATGCTTGGTCGTTTTGATTCTTGTTTTCTCTTCACTTTGCCCTCTCTTGAAGATCTTTTCTTGGGTTTTTGCCAGTGCTCTTGTGCCTACGAAGCGCCATAGGCTTCGCAAGGCTGCAGACGTGAAGAGAGCCACGACTGAGGCCGTGGCTGACTAGGCCACGAGGCCTGTGGAGACGGCCTCCACAGGCCCTACTGAGGGGATGCCTCAAGGGGAGGCAGCCGCGCCCCGGGTGGAGGCGGCAGAGCCTCAGGCGGAGGAGGACGCGCCTCGCCTAGAGGCCTCTAGGCCGCCCCCCGAGCCGATGGTGGTGGAGGCCGCCGAGGAGAGGGTCTCCACTCCACCTCGCGCTCCTACTCCCCCTCGCGCGGTCACGCCTCCGCGCGAGGCGACTCCGCCACGCGAGCCGACACCGCCGCGCGTGCCATCGCTGCCGCGTGCGCCTACTCCGCCGCGCACGCCCACGGCTCCTGCGCAGCCTGAGGCGGAAGCGAGCGAGGCGTCCGCGGGCACGGGCGCGTCCGCAGGGGGAGGTTCTTCTTCGGCTCCTCGTCCAGTTGAAGGCGATGAGCGCCCTGCTGATGCGGGCGCCGAAGAGGATGCTGGTGCGGATGGGGGCGGAGCCCAGGCTAGCCCCCGAGCTCTTCCTGCGGCCAGGCTCTCGGGGCTCGACCCCGGGGCTGGGCCCTCCTCAAGGAGGAGCTGAACCTCCGTGGCTGGGACTGGGGCGCGGGGCGCCGCGAGGTCGCCTTTGGCCTCGTGAGGGAGTCCCTGGAGGGCTTGGAGGCGCACCTTGCCCTCGGGAACATATAGCTCGCCCAACAGTGGGGGGAGCTCGCGAAGTCGTGGGCGTCCTTCCATACGGCGGTTGAGGCGTGCCGGCAGGACGACTTGGCTCTGCAGGCCGCACGCGAGGAGGCCACCCGCTTCGCCAAGGAGGTCCGCGAGGGGGCCGTCCACGACGCTGCAGAACTCCTCGCGCCCCTCCAAGAGGAACGTGATGCCGCTGCCAAGCTCCTGCGCGAAGCCACGGCCGAGCGCGAGGCAAGGGAGGGCGCTGGCGCAGAAGCGACGCGAGCTGGGCCAACTGGAGGCCCAGCTGCTTACCGCACACCAGGCCACGCAGGCAACCCTGGAGGGGGACCGCATGGGCCTTGCCGAGCGTGAACAACAGCTGGCCCTCAAGGAGAAGGAACTGCAGCAGCGCGACGAGCAACGGCTTCAGGCGGAGCAGGACCTAGCCACCCAACGTGAGGAGCTTGAGGCGCGCGAAGGAGACCTAGCCCAGGCGCTCTCGAAGTACGACGAGAACGTCGCTGCCCAGAAGCGTGCTTATGAACGCTTCGAGCAGCGGTTCGTCGAGAAGAATAAGGAGGTGGAGGATGCCCTGGCGAAGCGCGAGAAGAAGTTCCGGTTGACAAAGTCTCAGGAGTACCGTTACTTGGACCAGAAGCAGGAGGACCGCTTCAAGGCCAGGCACGCCGCAGACGCTCAGCGGATCGTCGGGCTTGAAAAGGCCAACTCCAAGCTGGAGGCCCGCCTCAAGCGCGCCAAGGATGCTCGTCGCCGAGCGGAGGAGGCCCGCAACGAGACAGTTCATGACCTCAACTCCTTGGCCAAGGATGTGGAGGAGCAGGTGGCTCCCGCGATGGAGCGGGCGACGGAGGCGACGGACTCTGCCCAGGCGACTCGCGCGCTTACGAAGCAGCGTGAGTGCATGTTCGAGGCGTTGGTCGCCCAGGGCAACGAGCTCGATGCGTAGCTCGGCGCGGATGCGCCGCACACCGAGGTGCGAGGTTGTGGCGATGCTGCCATGTACCTGGTCTACTTTGACCAGCTCTTCACGACGCTCGAGGGCCCTGTCGCCGAGCTTCGCGAGATGATAGAGGACGAGAGCCGGCAGCTCCTGGGGGTGGTCGTCAATCGTATCTTCACCAACCTCAGGATCCTCACGCCAGGCTTCGACTTCTCCACCGTGACGGAGGCCGCCCAAGGCGAGGATGCGCGCAGGGTCTCCAACTCCCTCCGCGAGCAAGTCGACGCTTTCTGCAACCGCTTCAGGCGTGCGGAGGCTGCGGCGGAAGACAGCGAGGAGGAGGCCGCCTCTGCCGAGACCGAGGAGGGCTCTGCGGAGGAGGTCCAAGACGATGACACCTCCGCCTGAGCTACACGTCATTGCGCCTGCGTGCGCTTGTATCTGAAACAATCTCATGTTTAGACATTTGCAACCTTTTGGCCTGTAATATTCTCTTATTTGCAATTTTCTTTTAGCTTGCTTGCCCCTCGAGAGGTCTCTTTGGACTCATCTTCATGCCTATTTGTTCTCTGCGTCGGTAGGACCCTTCTCTTTGTGCCATGACTCCGCCACTTTGGTATGCAGGAGCAATGACTCCGCAAGGCCGGGGGGAGTTTAGGCCTAGGAGAGGTAAGACCCCTGAGTCGCGATGCTCAAGTGGCCCCCTTAGACGTACGAGTAGTCCATGAAGCATAAGGGAAAGCGAAATCGCTTGAGGGGCAAACGTGCGCTAGAGGGGAAAACGCTCTTAAGGAGTGGGTGCGAGACTTAGCTTCTCGAGGTTTTCACCCTGTAGAGGATTTTTGCCTGGCGAGGAGGTCCCATTGAGGGATTGTTCCCGGATTCCTCCTCAGGCTTGTGGGGGCATTTCTTCCCTGTAGATGTTAGAGGGCCGAACCCAAACGCTGAAGCACGGTACAGGGGACTCGTGCGCGCTTATAGGTCCCCTCGGGAGTTCCTCGCGAGGAGAGTAAGTACCAAGGTCCTGTGTAGAGATGGCGTATTTGTGGGATCTTGCCCTCCAGCCAGAGCTCGGATCCTTGGATTTGGCAGTGTTGCTGGTGTGTCATTTGAAGCACTGGCACCATACTCAGCCCCCGCTCGTGAGGTACGCATGTGGAGAGATATAAGCGCACATTTCAACGAAGTAATGCGTAAATAAAACTCACCACCATATATTACATAGTGGCGTCATGGCACTAAGTTCTCTTGGGAACGAAATTGTTGAAGGGGTTACGGTGCAGAAAATAATAATTTTTCTAGCGAACGAAACCCTAACTAGCCAGGATCTATCTATCTAGTACATATGATAACGGTGGCGGAACGGGTTACATTACCTCCATGTAGACCGATAGCGGGGATTACGCTCCCGCACAAGCGTTGACGATGAAGTCGTACGTAGCCGACCTCGAGGTCGCGGAGAACTTGCCGCGATGATGCAGACGATGACGCCGGGGTGTCGACGATGACCTGCGTCGACGGGCGTCGGGCGGAAGATGGCGAGGTGCCGACGGCAGGAGGAGGGTGCGCCGGCGGCAGAGGGGGAGGTGGCGCGGCGGCTGCAGGGGCGAGACGACGTCGCCCAGGCTCCTCAAAAGAGTTACCTCCGAGCACTCACAAACATACGGAGCTTAACGACAACCCCCGGTCATTCAGATCCAGCTGAAATCGCAGGGGTAGATCTTATCTGGAATCCCGCAGGGCAACGGCGCCCGGCGGTATAGCTTAGGTGGAGATAGGGGGCAAAACGGGCGGAGAAGCAACTCGGCCGGCCTGCTATACAATTAATTGTATTTTTTTATAATTAATCCAATTAATATGCCTTTCTATATAAAGGGGGAGGGGGTGTGCAAACACCTTGCCTCCCCCATGTGGGACTAAAGGAATACGCGGGGGAGGGGGGTTCGGCCGAACCCCCCCCCCCTTAGTCCGAGTTGGACTAGGGCCAAAGCCCCCTTCCCTTGGGTCCTCTCAGGGCCCATGTAGGTGGGAGCCCCCTTTTTTCCTTTATTTAATTAATATTAAATTAATATAAATTATAGTTAATTCATAATTAATATATTTAAATACTATTTAATATCCTGTGACTCTGAAACAATTTCTGAACCACCCGAACAACTTTCGGACATCCCTGGAACCATTCCAGACCTTCCCGGAACTCCTTCCGGACCACCGGAACTCTTTCCGGATCATTTCTCTCTCTCCAACAAAAACCTATATTATTCCAGAACCTATCTCCTGGTGTCGTTAAGACCTTAAGTTTGTTACGCTACGGTTCGAGAACACTCCTGACATGGTCGAGACACTCCGCTCACCAATGATCGTCAGGGATACCTGGATGTATATGAAAGCCCCTGTGCATTCTACGAATATCGTCGTTGAACCATAAATATGATATTCATTCCTTTTGTCTTTGCGATACTACCTTGTCCGAGATATGATCGTAGACACACCGATGTCTTTGTTGTATCTCGTTACCGACAAAGGTTATTAACTCGTCTGCGATATTACATCTTCATGACCTAGGCATAAGCTGCGCAACTATATAGATGTAATCTCACCGAGTGGGCCCAGAGTATCTTTCCATTACAAGAATGAACAAATCTCGCTCTTGATCCTTACGCCTCGGTGCTCTTTCGGAATACCCAAGATGGACACTGTTATTGTCATGCTATATAAGACACAACGTTTTTTGCTCTCAAAGCACCCCTACGAAGCATCAATAAGTACGGTCTCACGGTCTAAGGAATAAGCTATCATATTCCTATCTATTGCAAATGACAAACATCGTAATACGATCTTATTGCAATACTTTGCGTATGTCCATCATCTTATTCAACTAATAAGATGACCCCACTGTCAACCGACGTCATTGTCCTTGATCGGGAATCTCGATCAACTGTTGCCCAATGGACTAGTTCAAGTAGAGGCTTACTAGGGACCTGGTTGTTTATGTATCACACGTGTATTAATAATTCCGATTAATACAGTTACAACATAATACACAAACCTATTATAAACTTATGAGATAATGCAATAAATACTACTTATTTATTTGTCTCTAGGGCATATCTCCTTCAGTCTCCCACTTGCACTAGAATACAAATAAACTAGCTGCATTTTACTTTTATCAAAATCCCTTATCAAATAAGAATCATTTGATAATGCTTGCTTGTGGAAGAGTGTTACTCTGACAATCTGCACAATACATGATTGTGCATACTTTTGCGATTCATTGATATCAACTTGCTTGATATCACCATGTTATCCAATAACATACATGCAAATACCGTAACTAAGTGAGACTTCTGTTTCCCAACGCTTACTCTGATTATACCAACCAGATAACTGCCTAGAAAAACACACTCAGTCACAATGAGCCCCTTGTAACAATTACAAACTCGCGATATCTACATACTTTCACACCAATGTAGAAAACTTGACATTCTAATGTCAATCCATCATAACGCACTTCTACTTCCAGTAAATTCTAAATTTACTTTTACAACTGTTCTTTTCCTAAGAACATCGGTTATATTTCATCGAGCAGATAATATGGTTTCTGTATGATGTCTAATATTACATAATAGACCAACATGTCACACAACCATTACTACTGTGAATTATTACTCTTAATGATCAATTGGATTTCAAAAGACCATCCTTTTGATTCTATTCTGACTCCTCAGATATAATCCAAAACAACTCGACTAACTATTAAAATTCCCGTTCTATTCCAATTAGACACTAATTTCCAAATAGTTTCACAACTTCATCCTTCTCATCTATTCTACTGGTACAATTTCACAATGTGTCATTTACACAAGATGAATTCGGCTCCCACTCAAATTATGTCTCCACATATTTGAGAACACGAGCTCCCACTCAAAAAGATGTCATCCACATATTTGAGTTCCTAAGCTCCCACTCAAAAATATGTTCTTCACATATTTCACCTGAGTGAACTAACTTTGACTCCCACTTAAATCGACATTTTGGTCAAACCAAAATCATTGATCTATTATCAATTCGAATTCAATACAAACTAAAGTATTACATTAATACAAATCCTTCAGACTTCAAGCATGTCTACATAAATGCAGTCAACAAATTTGATCTTGTCCAAGACACATTTCTTGACAAGACATGCTTCCACGTCTTTCTTACAGTCACATTTCTCATATAACACTTTATATGATGATTAAACAATCTGATTCCTCTAATAAGAATTGTAGCAACAATTACTATTTTAATCCTTTCAAATGTAACTTGGATTTCCAGGCCAAAACAGCCTTTGTTCGTATATTTCGATATTTTCTCAACTTTCTTTGTATTCATAAAGTGTACCTTGATCTGTCAACAAGATCTGAAACACTTAATATCGCGCTGTGACCTGATAGCAATATTAAATATAACATCACTTTATTTAGAAGCTTCCTTTTATGAAAATATTATGATCTTTATGAAGAGGATTGCAAGCAGAAAACAATTTTCTAGTCTCCCTCACTCTTAATCACCAAATTTTCATCTTGTCGTGGTGGTGTCACGGCAGATGCCATAGGATGGCTAATGTGTGGGGCCGATGGACGTTGGTGGATCCGGGGAGGGGTAGCGAGCTGAATAGCCCACACGAGGAGGATCCCGGTATAACCGAGATCTCCAAAGAACTAGAAACCACAGCAATACGATAAAGGGGAGATCTAACAAACAAGAACAAATGCACGAAGGCACACGACACACACACGATATACCCAGGTTCAGGGCCCTCGTGAGGAGGTAACACCCCTACTCCTGCCTTCACTCTCTATATAACTGTGGTACAAGGGCTACAACTTGCTCTTAGATCTCTCAAAGTGAGGAACAAGAAGAACTAGATGAACTCAAGGTATGAGGAAGTAAATGCTCTAGGAGTAAATGCAACTATAGCTTTGGCTCCCAAGTTGGTCCTCCTCTCACAGAAGCAGTTATGGTGCCTTTTATAGGGTTTCGGCCAGGAGGGCCGGAAACCCTAAGTCGACTTGGCCCCACCGGACAGGCCTAGCCGGCATGTCGTCACCGGCTAGTGCGACCTAGTCGCCGCGCTATCCGGCGTAGCCACTTCGTCATCATCTCGGCAAGGACAGCAGGCGCCGTCCTGGATCATCATTGTCCCCCTGTCAGGGACAGGACATGTCTTTGTCCATCTCGGATAGCCTTTTCCGGATTGCCGGGCTAGGCATGTCGTGTCTTGTCGTACCGTTGTCGTACCGGCTGAGGCGCTCCCGTGTCAGGCGGGAGGTGACCATGCTTCCGTGTCAGGCGGGAGGTGACCATGCTTCCGTGTCAGACGGAAAGGTACTCCCCCCCGCTTCAGGCGGGAAAGCCTGCTACAGACCGTTGACGGTCAACCGGGATCCCTCACGCCGGCTACCTCCATGCTTGCCCCCGTGAGCCTCTCCTGCATAAGATCAAGACCGAGATAGAGATTCCAGTTAGCACTTACCCGGACCATCTATCCGGTAGAACCGAATACACCTCCTTCCGGGAGTCTCCTCGGATCCCAAGATCCGAGATCCTTTCCGGAGGTGTCCGAGCTCGTCCGTGGATGCGTATCTCTAGGCCTAGCCTCCCGAAGATGTCTTGGCCTATCAGCAAAGACATCTTCGAGAAGCTAGTTCTTAGAGGAACCATCCGCTGATGCATTTGCTGCCATTGTGAAGGCTCGGGGTGTCTATTTATAGCTGTTAGAACTGACCCTTGTGCCTGCCAGGTGGCACTTTGCACTCTTCCGGCGCTCAAGGGTCAAGGTGCCCCTTTCAGCACACCAGGGGGTGCCCCTTGCTCTCGCCAAAGGTCAAGTACTGTTGGCATACTGCTGAGTTATTCCGGGATCTGCCCCTACCCGGGGGGCAGCCCCCCGACACTAGTCCCCGAAGCTGGTGCTGCACAGCGACCTCGGATGATGTGTGGGATCAGCTTTAGTAACGACTATCTTCTGAGAACATACGATACCATCCTTCGACTAGATGTCGAGATCGGTTTTTTTCGAGATCCTCTTACCGAGACTGTTTCAACCGGAAGACGGAGCCTGTAACCAGATACTGCAGTCTCAGTGAATCTTGACCGTTGGTTTTGTATTGAATTCGAGATCTCGAGCTGGGTCCCATCCGACGTCCCGTTTGACCAGAAATGCACTCGAGTGCCTCTGTCCGAGCATGCCGTCGCTTGGGTTCGCGCGCCGGGAGCCGCAGCCGATCCGAAGCCCAACCGTTGGGGCCGTGTGGCCTTTGGTGTGGCCGGATTGGGCGCTCCGGCGAGCGCCACGTGTCGCGCTGCACAGACCGGATCCCACCCACGATCGGAGGGATCGTGGGCGGGAAAATTGGAAACCGCTCCGGACCCCCCCATAAATAGGGGACCGGAACGGTCACCTCTTCTTCTTCCTCTTCTTCACTCCTCCGTCCTGTCGTCTCGAGCGCTCCACCGCAGCCGTGCCCGTAGCCCGAACGCCATTGCTCTCACCGGTCGCCGGAGTCCGAACGCCGCCGTTCCTCTTGCGCGTCATCGACCTCCTCTTCTCCGGTGAGTTCCTCTCTCCGCCCCGATGATCTTCTCTATGGGAACGATGCTTCGCACTCGATCATACCCTAACACACGCGCGGCTGCGCCGCCGCCGGTGAGCATGATTCGAGCGGCGCGCACGGAACGCGCGGCGAGGATGCACCGTTGCGGTAGGACTTAGATCTTTCACCTGCATTACGTCTTGTTCGAGTTTAGCCCGAGCTTATTTTCCTCACTTTAGTTTCGATTTATCAGCACACGGTAGATCTTGCTTGCCCTGAACTCGGTCGTGTTTAGGAGTTTGCGATCCGGCATCTTAGCTCCCGATAGACTAACCCCAACTAACTGCCACTGCGCCTGCAAAGTAGCCCGGATACTTCTGCGGACTCCTCCAGCATGGGTGAAGAAAGTATCCGGGGGTGCTGGGATGGATCCGAGACCAAACAGGCGGACCTGGACTGGCTGTACCGGACTCACCGGATACCGCCAGAAGTTGAGAGCCGTCTTCCGGAGGATGAGGTTCAACCGGAACCCCAACCCGGGGAATACGTTGTATTCCTCACGCACTTCGAGCGCGGGTTTGGGCTTCCGGCTAGCCCCTTCTTCCGTGACTTCCTCGACACCTACAGCCTCCAACCCCATCATCTCCCAGCTAACGCCATAATGATGCTTTCGGTCTTCACCACCTACTCGGAAGCATATCTCGGTGTATGGCCATTCCTGGACCTCTGGGCCAGGTACTTCATCCTTCGTCGCCAAGTCATCCCCAATCCGGACCAGAAAATAAAAGATTTGGTCGACTGCGGAGCTGCCACCGTCATCCCTCGTGCTGACTCCGGATTCCCAATAGTCAAGGGACTAGAGTCCTGCCGGAAGTGGCAGCGCAGCTTCTTCTATGTGAAGAACCGGAGAGCTCGGGCGATGCTCCGGGATCCTCGAATCCGGACCTCATCAACCTGCCGGAGTTCGCCATTGGCCCTCCCCGTAAATTCAACCTCTGGAAACGGTTCCCCGACACCGAGGAAGTCAGGTGTATGCACGACGTCCTGAACGTGCTGACCGACACGATGACCGGCGATGACCTCCTGCGCTGCTTCATCATTCGCCGCGTCTGCCCCCTCCAAACCCGAGTACACAAGATGTGCCATATGGCCGGGAACTTAGACCCTACCCGGACCAGTATTTTTGGGTTAGACCATGCTGCGGTCGTCCGACGCGTTCGAGCTATTGCTCGGACGAAGATGACGGATGACTATTCTTGGGGTGCCATCGGGGGATCCCGGAAAAAACCCCTGAAACAGGTGCTCCTGTCTGCCTTTCGTAAACTTGCATTCGCACCCGGGTTCTGCTGGAAACCGACATGGGTATCATGTGGTGATTTATTTGCGCAGTTATTCGAGCGGCAAACCGAGGAAGACGCTATCCACGCCAACGGGAATTTCGCGCCGAACTTCCCAGTACCGGAAGAGATGCCGAGGGAGGATCCCGATGGTGAGGAGCATCTTGCCGTTCCTCTGGTGAAAGCTGCCGCCCCGGGTAACCCTTCAACCTCAGAGGCAGTTTCCATTTCTTCGGATGATGAGGATGAGATTGACTGTCAAATTCTCGATGTGATTGACGCTCTCCCTCTCAACTGGGCCTCAGCAGTGGTTCCGAAGCCGACGGCCGTGACCAAACGCGCCGAGAGCCGGAAGCGTGCGGCTTCCGACACCGACGCTGCCGATGTCTCCGGCAACCCCCCCAAGAGGAGCAAGCCGAACAAACAGACGGTCGAGAAGCCTCCTCGACGCCGAAGGAAGGGTCCTCCCACTGTGGACTCCGGGTACATTTTCTTTGCCTTATGCTACATGACCTTGTCTTCTGCATAAATTATTACTGAGATATTTTCTTTCAGGGACGCACTCGACCTCCCGACACCCGTTGTTCCTCCTCCTCCCGGAACTCGGACTCCCAGCCCGGCTCGGGCTGCCTCTTCTCCACCTCGCCCTTCTACTCGAGGAAGTGAGCCTGCTGCTTCCGATGCCGCACCGGCTACTGTTGTGATTCCGGATGCACGCCGGTGATCGATGAGACCCCGGTGCAGGCCACGACCACCTCGGGAGACATTCTTCTTCCAGAGAGTCCGCGCCGGGTGCCCGGGCTTGAGGCAGAGATCCTGAGCCCTCCCCGGCAGCTCGTGCCCAGCGGTCCCTCCCGGCAAGCCGCGAACAAGACTGCCCCGGAGAAACGGCCCGCAGCCTCCTCCCGGCCAGCTGATCAACCTGCCGCGAAGTCGCGCGGCAAGGTTGCCGGGCAGAAAACAACTTCTGCCAAACCTACTGCTGCTCCGACATCCTCGGCCCAAGACTTGGCGCTGCGCACGGGTAAGTTTTCACCGTTACCACCGCCTCCCGCCGAGATCCCTACTGCCGCCCTACGGATGTTGCGAGCAACCGTAAGCTCCTTTGTGCCTTCAGGATCTCGGGACGTTGTTGCTACTCGCGCGTCCGGCGGCCCTGGCATACACGCTGTTGATGAATACAACCAGGCCTGGATTGCCGCCGACGCCTCCGAGACCGTGGGAGACTTGCACGCTGCAGGCCCAAGCCGCAACGCTCAAGCCCTGCACGCTCTCCAGGTGGCCACGTGTAACGCCCCGGGATTTATCCCCTTTTAATTTTGTGTGTTTTCTTTTTGCATCGTCATAGCATCGCATTGCATCTCATTAATTTAATTTGTTGCATTTAAATTAAATTTCCACAATTAAATTCAAATGCATTTCAAATTAATTAAAAATGTGTTATTTCAAATCTTTGGCAAATGTTAAAAATTAGTTTATTAAATTGTCTATTGAAAACTAAAAAATATTTTGTAAAGGTTTCGTGTTGAAATTCCTTTTCTATTTTGTTTTAAAAATATAAAACAGAAAATAATAAGGGGAGAGAAATAAGGCCCAAAGCCCACCTAAGCAAACCCTGGGGTTTCCCTGGAAAATTCTTTCCCACCCCCTGACTTTTTGCAGCCACCCTCCTCCTTTTTCTTCTTTTTTGCAAAAAGCCCTTCCACCCCCTTCTTTCTTTCTTTCTTTTCCCCCTCCTTTTTCTTTTCCTTTCTTTTCCTTTTCTTTTCTTTCTCTTCTTCCTTCCTTTTCCTTCCTTCCTCATCCCGCAGCCCGCCTCAACCCGAGCGCCCCGAGCTCCTCCCGACTCCACCCGACGCCACCACCGCCCCGGCCGCCTCCGGCCCTGCGCCGCCTCCTCCCCGCCTCCGGCCGCCGCGCTGCCGCCACCCCCTGCTCCACCCCGTCCCGCGCGCCCCCTGCTTTGGACCCGCGCGTCGCGCCGCCGCCGCCGCAGCGCGCCCCACGGCCGCGCCGCCGCACGCGTCCGGCCGGCCTGAGCGCCCGTGCACCGGCCCGCCGCCGCAGCCGCCGGCAGCGCGCCTCCCCGCGCGCCCCTTGCTCCGCCCCGCGCCGGCCGCCGCCGCCCTGCTCGCGCTCCCCACGCCCGCGCCGGCCCCTGCGCCTCCGGCCGCCGCACGCGCTCCTCCTCCGGCCGCTGCGCCTCGCTGTCGTCACCTCCTCCGCGCCCAGCGCGCCTCCGCGCACCGCAGCGCCACCGCGTGCGCCCGCCTTGCTGCCGCGCCGCGTTGCGCGCCTCCGCCCGTGCCGGATTCCCTCGCCGTGCGCATCCGCTTCGCGTCGTCGCCTCCCGCAGCGCGTCGTCCCCGCTGTCTACTCTTCCGGCCGCGTGCACGCCGTCTCCGTCCGGTGCCCTCCCCGTGTCCGCCGCACGCCGGGTGTCCGACAAAATGCCTGCAAGACCCCGGCGTCGCTTGTTGTCCGTGTTTGTCCACCCTTCGTGGTGTTGCCCGTGCGCGTGCGCGTCGCCTTCCGGTGCCGCGTTCCCGTGACTGCCCATGTTCGTGTTTCGGCGCCAGCCCGTGCGCGCTTTCTTTCCGGTGTCCGATTGGCGTGCTCCTACGTGCCCCGACTACCCGACCACTTCCACGACATCGACAAACGACGATGCCCCGGTTCCGCGACGACTACTTCCCCGACGACGACTACTTCCTCTACGTTCCGAAGACTTCGGTTTCGAACCCTATCTCTCCCGATCCAACGTGCGAACCCAAACCCTAACCCTACCTTTTTTATTAAATGTCATCTATATTGTGCATATCACATCATACTTGCATGTGTTGCATCTCTTGGGTTTGGTGGTGTAGCGATTCACCTAAATAATAATTATGGAATGTGTGGGCATTTAATTACTATTGTTGCCTATTCCATTTAATTTGACTAGATCATCTTTACCATGCCTTGCCATCTTAATGGACATTTAATTTGTGGGGTAGATAAATAACTTTAACATTAATATTAATTGTCGGAATCCCGGTTCCGCTTAATTCGGATTAAGTGCATCTCGCAATGCATATTGCCATGTCATGCATCATTCTCACATGATCATGCTGGATCTTTTACCGTAGTTGTAAAATGCATCTTTTACGCTTTCCAGTGTTTGTTGCTTCTTCGCGGATAAGACGTTGAGATGTGTGAGCAACGACTAGATCTGCTTCCATGCGGGATTCCAGGCAAGCAAAGTTTGCTTGTTTACCTATACATTGTCTTTCATTCCTGCCGTTGATCTCTGCTACCCTAGTATTCGATTCTTTATCGCGATCCCATCACATGTTTATCCTGCAGCCCATACAGCTTTATCCCCACAACCTAATACCCATTGCATGTTTATCTGTTGGCCTTGCGAGTCGTAGCGCATGCTTAGAGTTGTTTGTGCGAGTCGTCTGTTGGTCTTATGTTCCATCTGCTTAGTATGATAGATTATTCTACCTTAATAAAATGTTGTCTTATATATGGGTATTGCAATTAAATGATAAGGCACCAGACGGAAGGCCTTGCGAGGTGCTTTGTTCTGCTCAGTGTCGACCTAGGAACTGAGATTTTGTCCTCGGATCCAATTTTGAGCGCACTAACCACTTGTGGGAGGCCCTATGGAGCCCCCCTCGACTTTGAACGGATCTACAGCTTGTCCATGTGCCGCAACTAGTTCGGGTTTTCCATTCGCTCATATGCATGTGCATGATGATGATGATGATGAGAGGGTATGTGATACGGGGGGTCATATAGGGGAGGTGCGTACGTAGCGGACAGTTCCTACTGTGGTTTGAGCCGCATGGTGCGTAGGCACAAACTAATGAGTCCGCAATTGAGATTCGGCCGGACTCCTGACGCGGGTAACAACTCATATGGGTGGCACTTGGACTTGCTGTAGTGAAGGAATGAGTCGTATTGAGAGGCCCTCACGGGTTGATCATGCGAGTATGGGTACTGTAGTGCACCCCTGCAGGGTATAATCTTATCGATGAGCCGTGTCCACGGTTATGGACGACTTTGGTGATGATGCTGGCTAACAAGATCTAGACAACTTGCACCTAATTAATGTTAATTAATTTGATTAGTAATATTGAATTACTTTAACAATAAATTATAAATAAAACTGTTCAATGTGTGAGTTTCCCGAATTGCTTCCTCATATTTGGTTGAGGGGGGTTAATTCGAGAATGGGTTATGTTTGGTGTTAGTTGTAGTTGTTTACCTTATGCGCTCTCTGATTAGACGGAAGTTGTAGCGTGTCTCTTTAGGTTGCTAGTGCTGCTGCCGCTAAGTCCACCTCCCCTATATTTTGGGAGATGGTGTAGAAAGTAGGCAAGTCGGCTTTGCTTGCCAGGGAGTGCCCTGACCCTCTTTTGGGATGTGCTTTATGTGCAGTCAACAGGTTTGAAGTCTGACGACGTTAGCTTGGGAATCCCTCCGGCTTGGCTGGGCAGGGATATGGCGCCATTGCTTATCTTCAGGACTCTTAGTCCAATTTGTATCTTATCCGTAGTCGGATACTATTTTTGCTTCCGATGTCTTTTGTATCTTTATGTTGTATCATTTGTATCTTGACTCGTCCGAGTCGTGGTTGTATTTATCTTCTGTTGTATTTGTTGATGTATCGGAACTGTTGTAATGTTATCACAATTCCACCCACATAATGCGCATGTTTCGGCGTGCACATTATGTCTGGTGGGCAACCTAAAATCGCTATTATGCTGATTTCGGCGGGAACGCTTAAATCTACATAGTGTCGATTTTAGGGCGTCACACCGCGCTGGATGTTACTCGGGTGACCGAGGTAAGTTTGTTCCCTTTCTTTCTCCAATAAACATTTGTTCCTTCCCCACTAGTCCCCGAGATTGGTGCTTAGTGCTCTAGATTCCACCGAATAGCAGACCACTAGGCTCCAATCTTAGAGAAAACTTCAGGACTCGGACACCGAGTCCCCGAGATCCTCCCAACCGGTTAGCTTGTTTCAAAATTTGCTCCATCACCACTAGTCCACGAGATTGGTGCTTAGTGCTCTAGATTCCACCGAATAGCAGACCACTAGGCTCCAATCTTAGAGAAAACTTCAGGACTCGGACACCGAGTCCCCGAGATCCTCCCAACCGGTTAGCTTGTTTCAAAATTTGCTCCATCACCACTAGTCCCCGAGATTGGTGCTTAGTGCTCTAGATTCCACCGAATAGCAGACCACTAGGCTCCAATCTTAGAGAAAACTTCAGGACTCGGACACCGAGTCCCCGAGATCCTCCCAACCGGTTAGCCTTTACTTGCCATTGATCTCGGAATCTCCCGATTTCCTTACATCTACTCCCGGATTGACCTCATCCTTCTTTGTTTTGATTTCAGGAGTGCAGCGAGAAACGCTGCAGCATCTTCAACCGAGTTCTTGCTGACCTCGGTCAGTCCAAGAAGTGCGAGGGGCGCCTCCGGGAGGAGCGAGATGCCGCGCGCAAGATCTCGATAGATCAGAAGGCCGCACTCGCTACCGCGCAAGCCGAGATCGCGCGACTTAACGGCGAGCTTGAAAAGGCCAAGGCTGCTGCGACCGAGATGAAGACGCGCTTCGTTGAGGCGACGAAGAAACAAAGGGAAACCTTGGATCAGTCCGAGGAGCGCGCGCATCTTGCCGAGACCGGGTTGGCTCTTCTCCGGTCACGGTCCGATAGTTCGCCCTCCGAGCTAACTGTACTGAACCGGGACCTTAACAGTAAGTGGGCCGACATCCCCCATGCTTTCCTTGCTCTTTTTTGTTGTTGTTGTTGCTCTTCTTATGCCCTAGTCGCTTGACAGCTCTTCTTTTTAAAGGGGAATTCGAGCACTCCCGCGAGTCTGCTGCTCTTGCCGTTGCTGCTGCCCGGGAGAAGCGTGCCGGGAAGGGTGCTGTCTCGGATGCCTGGGATATTGAGGACCACCTCACCGCCCTGAAGGCCCGGATAGTGCCTCTCTGGTCGATCGGGACGGAGCTGCTCAGCGCTGCGATCCACGTCCACGGCGCGCTGTGGCCGAGTATCCGCGCGACGCTCTCGGTCGCCGAACTCGCGAGCGCACTCCTATGTGCCGGGAGGCGCATCCACGCTTAGAAGCGCTCCGGTGCGCGGGCTGGTGCCGACCAGGTCTTAATCCAAGTACTTAGCTGGTACGAAGGTCTCGATCTGGACGCGATTCAGCGCCTGCGGACGATCTCGCCGTGGTGCAGCGATCCGGCTAAGGTCCAGCGGCGACAAGAGGTGGCGCATCGCATCGCTTCGTGTACCAACATTCGCGCCTTCACCGCCAGCATCATTGCTTCTGATTCCGAATCCGACTATGAGGATGACGAAGAAACCGGCGCGACCGGTGACGCGGATGATGAGATCCCGGAAGAAGACGACGCTGCCTCTGGTGCTGCTACTCAGACCGTGGTTCCCCGGGATGTTGCTACTTCTCCGACACCCGAGGCCTCTCAGGCTGAGGTGCGCCCCGAAGCCCCGAGTACCGCCGCCGAAACTGAAGCCACTGCTGCTCCTGCTGCTGCTCCCGAGGTCCCTGCTTCTGCTGATGTCTCCGTCGAGAAGCCGACTTCTCCTACCACTTAGAAAGACTTAAGAGTAGATTCGTTAAATCCCCGGGATGCCGGGTGCAAGATGTAACATACACTATTTAATATTTTCGTTTCGTACTGAGTTATCTATTCGAACAAGTTATGCCAATTTATTCTGTTTCGAGTTCCCGAGTTGCTTTTCATGTTTACCGTACTTAGATAATTTCTGCTCTTGTCTACCATTTCGGCGTTCGACAGTCGAGTCACAAAACTCCATATACGGTATACATTACTTAAGACAATCCGAGTTCTGGCTAACCGAATTCCCGACATAAAAAATAATTGGGTTAGCAAAAAATAGGTATGCCGGATAAGTTCCTGCTCCGAGTCCCCGAGACCATTTTCGTGTTCCCCACATTTGACTCTCTTTGCTCTTGACTACCATTTCGGCGTGCGTCAGTCGAGTCACAAGATGATTTTACATGACCAACATTACTCTGACTTTGAGAATCGAACTCGGAATTTTCCCGACATACAAATAATACAGAAGACAGCTACCCGGCAGTCCCCGGGTTCCTTCCCGAGATGCCGGTATAAAACAACAAATGAACTTGACAAAATAAAAATAAAATAGGCACATAACCAGGCAGTCCCCGGGTTCCTCCCGGGGTGCCTTACTTTCATTAATACTGAAAACTGAGATACATCATACACTGAGCCCTTTATGTGTAGTAGGGTCGAAGTAGAGCTACATTCAATGGACGCTTGGTTTCCTCACCGGATTTGTCCATTACACCTTTCCTAGCCTCCTGTGCATCTACAAGGTAATAAGAGTCATTGTGCAATGCCCTGCTTATCACAAATGGTCCCTCCCATGGAGGTGACAATTTATGCATTCCGGCCGTGCGTTGGATGAGCCTCAGCACAAGATCACCTTCTCGGAACACTCTCGGGTGCACTTTCCGACTATGATAGCGACGGAGGTTTTGTTGATAAATTGCAGATCGAGACAGTGCCAATTCCCTTGCCTCTTCGAGTAAATCAACATCATCTTCTCGGGCCTCCTTTGCCTCGGTCTCGGTGAACATTGTCACTCTCGGGGAATCATATTGTATGTCGGTCGGGAGTACTGCCTCGGCACCGTACACCATGAAGAATGGCGTGTACCCGGTAGATCTATTCGGTGTAGTCCGGAGACCCCACAAAACCGCTTGTAATTCCTCTATCCAGCATCCCGGAGTTCTCAACAGTGGCTCGATCAGGCGAGCTTTGATGCCGGCCAAGACCAAGGCATTTGCTCTTTCGACTTGCCCGTTCGCTTCCGGGTGTGCAACTGATGCTACATCCAGCCGGATTCCCTTCTCAGCACAAAATCGAGCGAATTCCCCCACAGCAAAATTGGTGCCATTATCCGTGATAATGCTGTGCGGGTATCCATATCTCAAGATGTTGTCTTTCAGGAATTGCACCGTGGTGTGTCCATCGCACTTCCGGATTGGCTTGACCTCTATCCACTTGGTGAATTTATCCACCATGACTAGTATGTGCGTCATATTGCCTCTTGCCGGTTTGAACTGCCCGACCATATCCAAACACCATACTGCAAATGGCCAAGTGATAGGGATTGTTTTAAGTGATGACGCCGGCATATGTATCCGGTGAGCAAACCTCTGGCATCCTCCACACTTTCGGACAATGTCTTCTGCTTGTTGTAGTGTAGTGGGCCAGTAGAACCCATGCCGGAACACTTTCGCCACCAGGGCCCGGGAAGATGCATGATGTCCACACTCCCCCTGATGTATTTCCAGGAGCATCTCTTGTCCTTCTGCCGGTTCTACACACCTCTGGAGTATCTCAGTGACACTCCTCTTGTACAACTCTTGATTGATGACGGTGTATGCTTTTGACCTTCGTATTATTTGCCGGGCTTCCACTTCATTCTCCGGGAGGGTTCCTGTCAAGATGTAAGCCATAATCGGTTGTGCCCATCCCGGAACAGGTCGAACCGGAAACACGGGCGCGTCTATGTCCATTGGCTCTGCCGACATCACCTCCATCATCATCTTTCTTTGCCTCTCTGAGCACTGTGACGCAGTCCCCGGGTTCGATGCGATGCTCCCGACATCTACTTCCAAGGGTACAGCATCTAAACCAGGCTCCTTGGGGATGAAGATAGAATCCGACTCGGGTGAGGGTTGAATAGATGGCTTCCTCAAATGCTCCAGAGCTATCCCGGGTGGGATGGCATCCCGAGATGACCCTAGCTTGGACAAGACATCCGCTGCCTCGTTTTCTCCTCTGGGTATGTGCTTGAACTCGCATCCTTCGAAAAATCCGGATATTTTCTGCACATGAAACCTGTATAAGGCCATGTTTGCATCAAGCGCATCCCAATTCCCCGACACCTGCTGCACTACAAGGTCGGAATCACCAAAACATTCTATCCGGCGGATGCCGATTTCCTTGGCGACATTTAGTCCATGAACCAAGGCCTCATATTCCGCGACATTGTTAGATGCCCGGAAATGGATTTGCAGAACATACTTCAGTACATCCTGTTTTGGGGAAGTGAGGACCACTCCGGCACCCAATCCGATCTTGGCCTTTGAGCCATCGAAATGCATTCTTCAGAAATTGTAATCCGGCATCGGAGGTTCATACTGCATCTCGGCCCAGTCTACCAAAAAGTCCGACAACGCCTGCGACTTGATGGCATCTCGTCTCTCATATGCCGGAGCGTATGGAGACAACTAGATGGCCCACTTGGCTACTCGGCCGCTAGCGTCCTTGCAACCGATGATCTCGGCCAGAGGAGCTTCGCACACCACTGTGATCGGGTGTTCCTGAAAGTAGTGCTTGAGCTTGGTTACCGCCATGTACACCCCATACGCCATTTTCTGGTAGTGCGGGTAGTTCTGCTTGGATTCCGAGATCACCTCACGGAGGTAATACACCGGCCTCTGTATCAGCTTGCCCCCTTCTTCCCTTTCTACCACCATTGCCACACTGACTACTCGGTTGGTTGCAGAAATATACAGCAGCATAGGTTCCTTGGGTAATGGGGACGCCAACACGGGTGCTGTTGAGAGCATCCTCTTCAAATCGTTGAACGCCGCGTCAGCCTGCGGGGTCCAAACAAATGTTTTTCTTTTCTTCATCAATTGGTACAGGGGCAAGGCCTTCTCCCCAAGTCGACTCACAAACCGACTTAGGGATGCAAGACACCCAGTGAACTTCTGTACATCTTTGAGACGCACGGGCAATTTCATGCTCTCGATAGCACGAATTTTACCCGGGTTGACCTCGATTCCCCGGCTTGAGATGAGGAAACCGAGTAATTTCCCCGCCGGAACACCAAATGTGCACTTATCCGGATTCAATTTCATCCGGAATCTTCTTAAGTTCTTGAATGTTTCCCTCAGATCATCTATTAGTGAGGCTTTTTCTTTTGTCTTTATGACTATGTCATCGACATAGACCTCGGCATTCCGGCCTATCTGGTCATGCAAACATTTCTGCATGCACCTCTGGTATGTAGCACCAGCATTCCTCAAACCGAAAGTCATGACACGATAGCAGTAAGCCCCATAAGGGGTAATAAAAGCAGTTTTCAATTGATCATCCGGATTCAAAGGTATCTGGTGAAAACCAGAATAAGCATCTAAAAAGGTCAAAAGTTCACTCCCGGCAGTGGAATCTATTACTTGATCTATCCGAGGCAGTGGAAAGGGGTCCTTCGGGCATGCTTTGTTGAGGTTGGTGAAGTCGATGCACATGCGCCACACCTTAAGCAGGAGGGGATCATCCTTCTTCTTCTCTACCAGGACCGGATTCGATATCCAATCCGGGTGCAGCACTTCCATTATGAATCCGGCGGCCAGCAGTATAGCCAGATGCTCCATGACGGCAGCTCTTCTTTCATCCGAGAGACGCCTAGTTGGTTGCTTCACCGGCTTCGCATCCGGTCTAACAAACAGAGAGTGCTCAGCCAACTCCCTCGGGACGCCTTGCAGATCGTCACTAGACCATGCAAAAGCATCTCGATTCTCACGGAGGAAGTCGACGAGCTCGCCTTCCTATTTGCTGTCCAGGTTGCTGCCAATGATCACTTGGCGCTCCGGGTTGCTGGGGTCCACACCCACCTTCTTGGTCTCCTTGGGGGGCTGGAACGATGCATCCTGCTCCGGGTTCACCATCCCGGGCATTCCGAGTTGGGAGGTCTTGGCCATTGCCACCACCTGCTGGATCCTCTTCTTTTCTTCCGCGATCACGAGGGACTCAGCTAAGCATGACCCTGCCGAGGCACACTCCATGGAGCGCTTGTGGTCTCCCGAGATGGTGATTACACCGTTTGGTCCCGGCATCTTCATCTTCAGGTAGCCCATGTGAGTTGAGATCATGAACTTGGTCAGGGCTGGCCTGCCGATCAGTGCGTGATATGGGCTTTCGAGGTCCACGACCTCGAATTCCAAGCTCTCGGTTCGGCAGTTCTCGCGGGTTCCGAATAGCACTTCAACCCAGATTTTTCCCATGGGTGAGCAGGAGACTCCGGGCACAATGCCGTGGAAGGTCGTCTCGGTAGGCAACAAGGTGTTCATGGACACCCCCAGCTTCAGCATCGTGTCCTTGTACATGATGTTAATGGCACTGCCATTGTCGATCAGAACTCGGCTGAAACGGACATTGAGGCTTGGTCCGACAAAGGTTGGGTCCACCACTAAGGCGTACGCCCCCGGCTTAGGCATAACCCTGGGATGATCCTTCCTGCTCCATGTGATTTCCATCTCGGACCAGTGCAAGAACTTGGGCACCGCTGGGATCACGGCATTCACCTCCAGGGCACGCTGCTGCACACTTCTCCGGTCAGTGGGCTCGGTCACGAAGACCACGTAGCTTTGATGTGCCTCCCGGTAGTTGCCCTGCTGTTGTCCGGCTTGGTTACTGGGGCCTGCACCGTTGTCGTTCCGGGTGTGCACCATATTTACTGGCCGAGGTGGGGGCCCTCGCGGAGGCTGATTAACTCGGATCGCGTTGGCCCCCGATGTCGGAGGAGGGGGTCTCGGAATGTTGGGCCGAGATGCCGGAGCACTCGGCCGAATAGCTCCCGAGCTGCCCTCCTGCAATGTGCGCTGATACCAGCTGCACTGCCGAGTAGAGTGGTTTGTGGGCTTGTTGGCCTCCAGAGTATGGTAGCAGCAAGGCTTGTTCAGCATTTCCTCATATGTCAGAGGCTTCTTTTGTTCCACCCAGGTCTTTGCACCTCCTGACTCTGACCCCAAGCCGGGCCACTTGTCTTTTGACGTTGGTTGTTGCCGGCATCCTCTTGCTCTCGGGTTACTGCTGCGACGTGCTGTGCGGCATGATGGTACTCGGGCTGATTCCTTTTCTGGCCAAAATCCTGGCGATCATGGCTCCTGCTCGGTCCCGAACGCTGAGGTCCCGCATTCCTCCTGTTGGAGTCACCGACATCCACCAGGGGTTGCATGGGATCTCCAAGCGTGTAGGTATCGGCGATGCGCATGGTCTCTGCCAAGGTCGCCGGCATCTTTCTTTGCAACTTCTGCCACAGCATTGAGCCGTGTCGGCATCCTTGTGCAAACCAGGAGATGGCCTGTGCCTCTACCACTCCTTCGCAAGAATTGCGAATATTGCTCCACCGGGTAAGATACTCCCGGTCAGTCTCGTTACTCCTTTGCCTACAGATGGCGAGTTGCTGAGGCCTGTTTGGCCTTTTGTAAGTGCTGGTGAAGTTGCTGATGAATGCCTCCTCAAAGTCTAACCAGCAGTCTATGCTGCCAGTTCTCAGGTTGTTCAACCAAATCCGGGCAGGTCCTTCCAACATCTGCGGTACGTATCGTACCGCCCATCGTCTGTTTCCACCGGCTATGCTTACTGCAGTTACATAGTCGGTTAGCCAGTCCTCCGGCTTCTTGCTGCCGTCATAGGTCTTGGCACCCCTGTTGAGCTGAAAATTCCGAACAGGTGGTTCCCGCATGATCCGAGGTCCAAAACAGGCAGGTCCCGGAGGTCCTTGCTCTTCCACTAGCTCGGACTGGTGAATCCGGTCGAGCCGGAATCTGGCATCTGCCGGATTCAGCTGTCTGGTTCCTATCCGAGATCCCAAAGGATTCTCGTCGGGCTGATATCCGAGCTGCTGTAGTCTCGAGTTGCCATCGTTGAGCCTGTTCTGCGCCGGGATCACAACCTGCTGTGGAACAGAGGCGACCTCTCTCTGTGGGTTTCCCTGAACATGAGGAGGGTTCCGGGGTGGATTACCACGGCCGACCGGGTTATTGTTTCCTACACCCAGGTTACCGTCCTCACGGGTACTTCCCGCCTGCCCCGAGTTACGCTGCCCGGCTTGCTGGATACCGGCGAAGGCCGGATCATAGGTCTGTAGCTGCTTCTTCTTCCCGGAACCTCGACTCCGGCTCCGGCTCTTGCTCTTGCTCTTGCTTTTGCTCGGATGCGGGGAAGAGGCCTCCCCGTCTGATTTCTGGCTGTTGGGTCTAGCTGAGTGCACTTGGGATCCTGCCCCGGGGTTCTTCCTCTTGAAGGCCTGATTCTGACGGTTGGCCTTGATTACCAACTCGTTCACCCGCTCCTGTTGTTTGCGTAGAGCCTCACCGGATAACCCTACCAACTCGGCCATGGCGGCTTCGGCAGCCCTAAGGGTTTTCGCTGATGAGCTGTACACCGGCTTCCCCGCTGAAATCCGGCTTCCTGTGTGACTGGTTGTGGCTCCACCTGCCAGCTCCTCATTCACCATTCTTCCTTTCTTGCGCAAATCCGCGATGCGCTTGTCCCGGGAGTCTATCTTAAGGAATCTGTGAGCTGTGTTGTACTCCCGGAGGCTAGCATTGAGCTCGCGACGGATCTCGGCGATCTCCTGTGCTTCCGCGAGTAGCAACCTCCGTTGCTCCTCCAAATCAGCCGAAGTGGCCTGGGTATCCGCTTCAGCAGCTACAGGTACAGCCAACTTGGCTACCAGGCCAGAGAGGGGATCCGGACGACGTCGTGGCTAGGACGGCTGTGGATCGCCATCCCGGGTCGCACCTCTTTCCTGAGGAGGTTTGGCCAAACGGATGTGGCCGCTCCCGGTATCGCCGTCAGCGTCCTGGTACTCCTCCTCGGTTGCCCCGACCATCATCACCGCGACGGAACTCGGGGGGCGACCGGCACGCAGAGCCCGAGCAGCGCAGATCATGGGAGGGTCCTCAGCTTCCAGGACCACATCCGGGTAGCTACAGATAACTTCGGTGGCGACGTAGGTGGTGAAACCACCAAAGTCAATGAGACATCCGTTCACCGGAAAGGGTCTGTTCCGGAAGCACCCTGCATTGTCGCAGACGAAGTCCATCTCCCCTAGCCTTACGACTAGACCAGAGAGAACCCGAACGTCGAAATGAGCGGGAGAGCCCGTCCGGATGTGTACACCAGCCAACGCCTCTGTCGCCCCCACGGTGGGCGCCAACTGGCGTGGTGGTGTCACGGCAGATGCCATAGGATGGCTAATGTGTGGGGCCGATGGACGTTGGTGGATCCGGGGAGGGGTAGCGAGCTGAATAGCCCACACGAGGAGGATCCCGGTACAACCGAGATCTCCAAAGAACTAGTAACCACAGCAATACGATAAAGGGGAGATCTAACAAACAAGAACAAATGCACGAAGGCACACGACACACACACGATATACCCAGGTTTAGGGCCCTCGTGAGGAGGTAACACCCCTACTCCTGCCTTTCCTCTCTATATAACTGTGGTACAAGGGCTACAACTTGCTCTTAGATCTCTCAAAGTGAGGAACAAGAAGAACTAGATGAACTCAAGGTATGAGGAAGTAAATGCTCTAGGAGTAAATGCAACTATAGCTTTGGCTCCCAAGTTGGTCCTCCTCACACAGAAGCAGTTATGGTGCCTTTTATAGGGTTTCAGCCAGGAGGGCCGGAAACCCTAAGTCGACTTGGCCCCACCGGACAGGCCTAGCCGGCATGTCGTCACCGGCTAGTGCGACCTAGTCGCCGCGCTATCCGGCGTAGCCACTTCGTCATCATCTCGGCAAGGACAGCAGGCGCCGTCCTGGATCATCATTGTCCTCCTATCAGGGACAGGACATGTCTTTGCCCATCTCGGATAGCCTTTTCCGGATTGCCGGGCTAGGCATGTCGTCTCTTGTCGTACCGTTGTCGTACCGGCTGACGCGCTCCCGTGTCAGGCGGGAGGTGACCATGCTTCCGTGTCAGGCGGGAGGTGACCATGCTTCCGTGTCAGACGGAAAGGTACTTCCCCCTGCATCAGGCGGGAAAGCCTGCTACAGACCGTTGACGGTCGACCGGGATCCCTCACGCGGGCTACCTCCATGCTTGCCCCCGTGAGCCTCTCCTGCATAAGATCAAGACCGAGATAGAGATTCCGGTTAGCACTTACCCGGACCATCTATCCGGTAGAACCGAATACACCTCCTTCCGGGAGTCTCCTCGGATCCCAAGATCTGTGATCCTTTCCGGAGGTGTCCGAGCTCGTCCGTGGATGCGTATCTCTAGGCCTAGCCTCCCGAAGATGTCTTGGCCTATCAGCAAAGACATCTTCGAGAAGCTAGTTCTTAGAGGAACCATCCGCTGATGCATTTGCTGCCATTGTGAAGGCTCGGGGTGTCTATTTATAGCTGTTAGAACTGACCCTTGTGCCTGCCACGTGGCACTTTGCACTCTTCCGGCGCTCAAGGGTCAAGGTGCCCCTTTCAGCACACCAGGGGGTGCCCCTTGCTCTCGCCAAAGGTCAAGTACTGTTGGCATACTGCTGAGTTATTACGGGATCTGCCCCTACCCGGGGGGCAGCCCCCCGACACATCTGTAGAAATATATTTTTTGGAACACCTTCCAATATTCTACTTTTATGAATATAGGTCTGACACCTTATTTCAAGCTCCTAATTCCAATCCATAAACCATAATTTGAAAAATCATATTTTCCTCGGAATTACATAGACAACAAACCAAGTTTTGTTTCTATTTGGTTTTGGAATACACTCCCATCCAATGCGAGTAATCTACAAAGAACTATTCATGTATATTCCGAATTATCATATAATCATATGCATTACGACACTATTGTCGATCACACGAATTCTCGTTGAGAGAAGTATCTATTTTCTAAAGTGGACATCGACTATAATGTTTCGAACATATTAAGAGATTCTAAGACGGATTCTGACACACCATACTTTATATAAAATAGAGTATGATTATAATACCCCATATATCACCATATATGACATTATAATATTGTGAAACGAATTTCCACAAGTCTCTTGTGTTGAAACCATAATTCAAAAAATATTGTCCTTTGATCGAATCTTGTGAATACAATATTCACTAATCTTTCTTCTGAAAAACCCCATTTGATCTCTTATCAAATTAATTTCATACTAATGATTTATCGGGCAAATACTCTTATTCACCAATAATCATAGAAGAATTCGGATCAAGCAAAAAACACCATCAATTAATTTAATAATCATTTAAAATGACTTTTAGTTAATTTCCCCTCGTATTGACACTTCAACACTATTTTCAAACTTAATCAATTCGGCACTCGAAATACTTAAATGGACCAAAATATCCATTACTTCTTTCATTGCCTTTATGACTAAGTTCGACAGTGTTTGTTCTAGTAATAGAACTTTTATTCATTGGATATACTATTTTATCATTTCCACAATTATGAACATTATCATACTTGATGTAATTGCGATGTGAAACCTTTATTCATAATATAAAACATCTGGCTTGCTCCATAACATAAAACAACTGAACTTGTTTTATTACATGAATAACTATGTCTTGCAACAATCAAGACATTGAACACACTTTCTCACTATTACAAAAGATCTTATCAAAAACTATTAATGATAACTATGATAACTTGAGGACGTGAACACCAAATGGCCATCAACTCCTTGATCACCATCTTCAGCGCCAGGTCACATCATACTGTGCCGCATATATGTGATAATCAGGACCTGTTTCATAAACAGAACAAGTATCAACTACTTCATCATATATCAAGAGGCGAATTCATTATTCTGTATATATCAAATATATACATGTGGCATCGAAGAGCTCTCCTTCGATGGAATCAACTTTCAGAGATTTGAATTCAGACACGAACTTGTAAAAGTTCATATTGTCGGCCTTCAAAATGTACTTGCGCACATGCTTCTCATAGCTTGGAGGCAGGGATATCAGGACAGTCTGAATGGCACAGGAATCTGCCATCCTGTAATCGAAGACCATCGTCAGCTGGAAGTAGATGTCATACAATCTCTTCATATGAGTCTCCAGACAGGTATGCTCCTCCATGTGAATGGTCTGGAACATTCTAAGCTGCCTGAATTGCTCATGCCTTAATTCATCTCGGAAGTGTGTCTTTATCGCATCAATCATGACGCATGGCTCCTTCAACTCAGGTGCTAGGCATACGGTCATGGTGATTTCCACTTTGATGAATATGTCTCGACGCCTACGGAAATCATCTTCGTCCTCCTCGCTTGCAGAATCCCCTTGTCTTTCTCCTAACGCTTCATCGAGAACATACAGAATGTTGTTGTGTTCGAGGATGTTTCTAAAACCCTTATACCAGCTGATGAAGTTGGACCCGTCGGCTTCTAAGGTAGAATCCGGGCTCTTGAGGAAGTAACCGAAGTATAGTTGCGTAGTCTACAGGTGTGATCGCAAAAGAGATAAGGTAAAGTTTATAATATATAGGTGAGTTTTAGTCTATAATCATATTATTAAAACACACCACACAAAGATTATTATCCCTAAAAATAATAATGGTGATTACACGACCCTCATCCACCACACCACCCCCGACCATCACGGCCGGCAGCACAGCTTCAAAGGTGGACATAAAATGTCGATCACAACAACTATGTGACTCGTGCTCGATCTTTCGATCTTCCCGTGTTCCGAGGCCATATCTGCATATGCTAGGCTCGCCAATCAAATCTCGAAGACCCTGCGCGTGCAACATGGCTTACACCCACTGTATGCGAACGACGAGATGTCTCACACCCGATCATCACGGCCTGCCTCATAACGTAGAACTTTCTTGGTGGTGCGCAACGAGGGAGAACACAATTTTGGTATTTGTTAGGGATCATCCTATTCATGATGCTACTGTTGTATATCTAGCATATAAGCAATCAATAGGATGCACACACAACAGCACACAATAATGATGCAATGAAGTGCGATGTGACATGGTCGATGCGCTTGGACCTTCATGGCACCATGTGCCTGGCCCCCGGCGCCCCGGCATAGCTCCGAGTCTACGGAACCCTCCAATGCCTCCAACAGTACGAGTAATATCAAAACTTACCGTAACCATGTAACATAAAATAACGCCTCTTCAAAACAAAGTTAGACGCCTCTAGCTTTATTTAGTTTTGCAAGTTTTACGTGGCATATAGGCTTATTCGTAAGAGAATCGCTTCCCTACCTACGAACTTTGTACCACAACGTCGATCGTATAATTGCATGTTTAAGCATCCCTTTCGGGCCCTCAATTGAAAATGCATTGCCGACTAGGGAGAGAGAAACAGACACCCGACAGCCACAGATACGGTGCAAGCCGTATGTCATTAGTGGAACTAGTCTCGCGTAAGCATACGCGTAAAGTCGGTCCGGGCCGCTTCATCAACTCAATACCGAAGGCATCGCAAGTGCACACTAGAGGGTAGCAAATATAAGAAAGACGTTCTCATGCAACATGAGTTTTAACCGTACCAGCAGTACTACGCATAGACCGGCTCTGATACCACTGAAGGGTTACGGTGCAGAAAACAATAATTTTTCTAGCGAACGAAACCCTAACTAGCCAGGATCTATCTATCTAGTACATATGATAACGGTGGCGGAACGGGTTACATTACCTCCATTTAGACCGATAGCGGGGATTACGCTCCCGCACAAGCGTTGACGATGAAGTCGTACGGAGGCGACCTCGAGGTCGTGGAGAACTTGCCGCGATGATGTAGACGATGATGCCGGGGTGTCGACGATGACCTGCGTCGAAGGGCGTCGGGCGGAAGATGGCGAGGTGCCGACGGCGGCAGAGGGGGAGGTGGCGCGGCGGCTGCAGGGGGCGAGACGACGACGCCCAGGATCCTCAAAAGAGTTACCTCCGAGCACTCGCAGACATACGGAGCTTAACGACAACCCCCGGTCATTCAGATCCAGCTGAAATCGCAGGGGGTAGATCTTATCTGGAATCCCACAGGGCAACAGCGTCAGGCGGTATAGCTTAGGTGGAGATAGGGGGCAAAACGGGCGGAGAAGCAACTCGGCCGGCCTGCTATACAATTAATTGTATTTTTCTGTAATTAATCCAATTAATATGCCTTGCTATATAAAGGGGGGAGGGGGTGTGCAAACACCTTGCCTCCCCTATGTGGGACTAAAGGAATACGAGTGGGAGGGGGGTTTGGCCGAACCCCCCCTAGTCCGAGTTGGACTAGGGCCCAAGCCCCCTTCCCCTTGGGTGGTGCGGCTCCCCCTCTTGGGCCCTCTCAGGGCCCATGTAGGTGGGAGCCCCCTTTTTTCCTTTATTTAATTAATATTAAATTAATATAAAATATAATTAATTCATAATTAATATATTTAAATACTATTTAATATCCCGTGACTCCGAAACAATTTCCGAACCACCCGAACAACTTTTGGACATCCCTGGAACCATTCCAGACCTTCCCGGAACTCCTTCCGGACCATCGGAACTCTTTCCGGATCATTTCTCTCTCTCCAACAAAAACCTATATTATTCCAGAACTTGTCTCCTGGTGTCGTTAATACCTTAAGTTTGTTACGCTACGGTTCGAGAACACTCCAGACATGGTCGATACACTCCGCTCACCAATGACCGTCAGGGATACCTGGATGTATATGACGGCCCCTGTGCATTCTACGAATATCGTCGTTGAACCATAATATGATATTCATTCCTTTTGTTTTTGCGATACTACCTTGTCCGATATATGATCGTAGACACACCGATGTCTTTGTTGTATCTCGTTACCGAGAAAGGTTATTAACTCGTCTACGATATTACATCTCCATGACCTAGTCATAAGCTGCGCAGCTATATTGATGTAATCTCACCGAGTGGGCCCAGAGTATCTTTCCATTACAAGAATGAACAAATCCCGCTCTTGATCCTTACGCCTCGATGCTCTTTCGGAATACCCAAGATGGACACCGTTATTCTCATGCTATATAAGACACAACGTTTGATGCTCTCAAAGCACCCCTACGAAGCATCAATGAGTACGGTCTCACGGTCTAAGGAATAAGCTATCATATTCTTATCTATTGCAAATGACAAACATCGTAATATGATCTTATTGCAATACTTTACGTATGTCCATCATCTTATTCAACTAATAAGATGACCCCACTGTCAACCGACGTCATTGTCCTTGATCGGGAATCTCGATCAACTGTTGCCCAATGGACTAGTTCAAGTAGAGGCTTACTAGGGACCTGGTTGTCTATGTTTCACACGTGTATTAATAATTCCGATTAATACAGTTACAGCATAATACACAAACCTATTATAAACTTATGAGATAATGCAATAAATACTACTTATTTATTTGCCTATAGGGCATATCTCCTTCAATTGTCTCATTATGCTTGGAGTCGCCAAGTTAATGCTTTGACCATGTCGAGGCATGGGGACCACCCATTAGTGGCTGAGACTCTCAACGGCCTGAGCTGGCTCGTTACAAGGAGCCGCGCCGGGCCTGGCGATGTGGGTGACCCTGTAGGGACCTTCCCACATTGGGGACAGCTTGTTGAGGCCTTCCCTGGAGAGGATTCTCCTGAGGACGAGATCGCCTGCCTGCAGGGTACGCGAGCGCACTTTGCGGCTGTGGTAGCGTCTCAGGTCCTGCTGGTATTTGGCCGCCCGGAGGGCAGCGCGGCGTCGTAGTCCCTCGAGAAGCAGCAGGTCGTCGTTGTGGAGATCCTCTTGCTGGTCCTCGTTAAAGGCAAGGACCCGTGGGGATCCATGCTTTATCTCTGTGGGGAGGACTGCTTCGGCTCCATAGACGAGGGCGAACGGTGTTTCCCCCGTAGGCTTGGTTGACGTTGTGCGGATGGACCAGAGCATCGAAGGGAGCTCGTTGATCCAGCCCTTGACGTGGCCTTTGAGGATGTCGAAGGTCCTGGTCTTTAGGCCCTTAAGGACTTCTGCGTTTGCTCGCTCAGCATGTCCGTTGCTCTGCGGATGTGCGACTGAGGCGAAGCAGAGCTTGATGCCCATTCTTTCGCAGTAAGCTCTGAAGATGCCACTGGTGAATTGCGAGCCATTGTCGGTGATGATGCGGTTAGGCACTCCGAAGCGGCAGACCAGGCCTCTGATGAATTTCACCGCCGCGCTTGCTGTGATTGTGCACGTCGCCTCCACTTCGGGCCACTTAGTGAACTTGTCGATGGCCACGAAGAGGTAGCGATATCCCCCTTGCGCTGTTGAGAAATGTCCCAGGATGTCCAGCCCCCAGACCGCGAACGGCCAGGAGAGCGGAATGGTTTGTAGCCCCAACGCAGGTTGGTGGATTTGTTTGGCGTGGAATTGGCAGGCTTCGCATGCTTGGACGATGTCAACTGCATCCTGAAGTGCTTGAGGCCAGTAGAAGCCGCTCCTGAAGACTTTGCCTGCGAGGATGCGGGCGCATGAATGGTGGCCGCATTCCCCGCTGTGGATGTCCTTGATAAGCATTTTGCCTTCTTCGGGAGGAACGCATTTGAGCGCGGTGCCGTTTGGGCGCTTGCGGTAGAGATTTCCTTCGAGGATTTGGTAAGATTTTGCTTGGCGTGCGATTCGCTCCGCTTCAACATCTTCCTCGGGAAGGATTCCTTTGTCGAGGTAGTCTTTGATCTCGTCAATCCATCCTGCTTCTTGATGCACCGTTGTGAGAAACAGACGCTCCCCTGTAGGGGGCCCACAATCTGGAGCCCCGTTTGCAGGTGGTGGCGGGAGCGCTTCGTCTGCGCTTGCGGGCATGGCCTCCTGAGGCTGCTTTATGGATGCCTTGACGAGTCTTTCTTCAAAGACGCCTGGCGGCTGAGCTTGCCTCTTTGATGCGTGCTTGGCGATGTCATCAGCCTCTTGGTTCTCCTTTCTTGGGATGTGCATGAGCTCCATTCCCCTGAAGTGCTTCTCAAGCCTACGGACCTGTTCAAGGTATGCAGCCATGTGGTCGTCCTTATCCTTATAGCTTTTGTTGGAGAAGTTGACGAGCAGCTGGGAGTCGCCCTTGATGAGTAGGTGCTTGATGCCTAGGGCTATTGCGGCGTGTAGGCCAGCAAGCAGGCCTTTGTACTCAGCGATGTTGTTGGAGATCTTGTCGATTCCGAAGCACAGCTGGACCGTGTAATATAGTTTGTCGCCTTTTGGTGAGATCAAGACCACGCCATCCCCACCGTGGCAACAAGCGATATCTCCATCGAACTTCATGGTCCAGTGGCTGGGCATTTTGTGTCCAGAGGGCTCTTGTTCTTCTCCCAAAAGCTCTTCAGGGGTTGGGTCAGTCCACTCGGCGACGAAGTCTGACAGCGCTCTTCCTTTGATTACCCTTGTGGTGTCGAAGCGCAAGTTGAATGGTTGTACCTCTATATTCCATCATGTGACACGATCTGTGGCATTTGGGTTGCGCAGGATCTGCTCCAGGGGAAACGAGGTAACCACCGTGATTGGGTGCCCCTGGAAGTAGTGTCGCAGCTTTCTTGAGGCGATGAGGAGTGCGAGGAGGAGCTTCTGCTGCATTGTATACCGCTCGCGAGCATCGCGTAGTACTATGCTGACGAAGTAGACTGGATGCTCGACAAGGGTAGTCGGTGTAGACTTGGTGTCTTCTGCCTGAAGGGGCTCCGCTAGGCCCTCAAGGGGGTTGGCCTCTGGAGGCTTGTCCTGGCCCTCGAGGGGGTTGGCCTGTGTGTCGTGGTATCGGCATAATTGATAGGAGATGGGGGTCCTCTAGCCTACGTATGGATTGTGGGGAAGAAGGTTGGATTCGTCGAGGACGGGATTGAACACGGCGAGTTTACCCAGCTTCAGATCCCGCAGCGGTGGCGAGATCGTACGTGCTGCTATAATTCACTATGAGGCAATAGCCGTGAACAGGTTACAATGTGTACGATGCGTATTGAAGCGTGCCCTAAAGGCTTCCTGGTGGCCGGCTTATATAGGCGGCCAGACCCCAGGATACAAGGCAACTTCTTGTCCGGCAAGTAATCAGAGTCCTAGACCTAGCCGGCTTAGTTGCCGCCTTCCGTCTTGGGCTTGGTGGCTTGATGGGCTTCGGCCTTCCGCCTTCCTTGGTACGTCCGCCTACTTCCTTGTACGTCAGCTATCTGGGCCGCCCGACAGGCTTCAGCCTTACCACCCTTGGGCCACCCTAGACTAGCCGGATTGATCCATGTTGGAGATACCCCTAGTTGATATATCCCCAACATTAGCCCCCAGAAAGGTTGAAGTTCTCCAGACGTCGGCTTCTTCTTGATACTTCATTCGTCAATGTTGGCGGCTGCAGGACTTGAACCATTCTGAAAAACAATGGGGGCACGTGTACCCTGATGTTGGCACACGGCCGCCTTTATCCAACGTGGGAAAAGACGGCTAATCGAAACTTCGCCGAGCATATTTCTTGACGGACATCGCCAGGCGGCTCACGACAGTTTGAAACCGGCCGAAGCGAAAATCTCGTCATGATCACAAATCACGGGAAAAGAGGAGGCATGGAGATCGTGCGATCAGGCGTTGCAGCGGATGTTGGACACGTGTCCGACTAGCAGCGCCGTTGCACAGGAAATAATGCCTGGGCCTATAAATAGGGAGCCGAACGGTTCATTTTTCACTTCTGCTCCTGCTCTCCTCGGCTCCTTGCTCTCCCACTCTCCCGCTCTTTTCTCCGAGCGAACTCCGGCGAGCATTCTTCTCCGACGACCTTCGCGTACGGCGATGTCCACCGGCCAGAATACCCCTTCCGCGGCGTCCGGCGGCCCGGCGACCGAAACCTCCTCCGCGGCGGCGATGGGTGGCGCAGCGTCGCGCCTCGCGACGGCGGCGACGGGCAATGTCGCCACCGTCGCCTCTCAAACTCCCACCGCACGCGCCCAGGCGGCGGTCTCCTCCGCTCCTTCATCTTCCGCCGCGGCGACAAGGGCGAGAAACGCACCCGCCGACGAGGAGGAGGAAGCAGCCGACCTCTGGTCGCGCTATTGGCTTCCCTCCATCATCGACGAAGACGTACTCCAAGACTTGGAGGCCGTCGGCTACCTCCCAACTCGGGAGGACTGCCAATGGAGATCCGCCTTCGGGGACGTCATCCCGGCTCCGAAATCCGGGGAGCGGGTAATCCTCACCTCTCATTTAGTTTGGGGAATGGCGCTACCGCCTTCCGCTTTCTTTAGCGAGGTGTTAGATCACTACGGGCTCCAGCCCCATAATATAGCACCCAATAACATTCTAGTCTTACCCGGCTTCACAGCTCTGTTTGAGGGCTACCTAGGTATTAGGCCTAATTTAGACTTCTTCAGATATTGCTTCCGTTGCCGGCGCCAGACTGTGTCGGACGGCGGACTGGCGACTTGCGGCAGTGTCACTTTCAACTGCCGTTAAGGACGTCAATGGTATCCCAAGATACCATACATCGAGTCCATCAAGGGCTGGACGTCCACCTTCTTTTACTGCCAAGACATGGCAGCACCGGGGCGCCAATTTGGCGTCCCGGACTTTTTCAACGCGCCGCCTATGCCCAGACCATGCTGGGACGAGGCGGTGCACAAGTTGACGGAGGAGCTCCGCCTTATTCAAAGGCGGATCGAGTTCCTCACCCGCACTATGGCTCCCCCCTTGCTGGATGGGATGGACACCGTCATCTGCTGGCTTAGCCGGCAGATACTGCCCCTGCGGTACAGCCCGTACAAGATGTGTCAGTATTCGCCTACTGCCACAGCATCTCTTCGCGTAAGCGAAGAGGGGTTACCAGCCGCCGACCTGGCGTTCCGACTTCGCAGCCTTATCAAAGCAGGGATGGTGAAGGCGGCGGAAGGCGTGCCCATGCACACCCACGACAACCCTCCCCTTGAGGTAGATACCCTACCTATTACCCTTTTTTGACGGCCTTTGCCGATTTACTGGAGTCCTACTAACACCTGCCTTCTTTCTCAGCTCTCTGCCCCGGGGGAGGATGACCTGGCTCCCGACTTCTACGAGTCGGAAGCCGGCAAGACCAAGAAGCGCAAGGCGTCCGGCGCCGCTTCTTCTACGGCGAACGCCGAGAGGAAGAAACGGACCGCAACGGCTGCCGAGCCGGTGCTCATCGATCTTGACGAGAACGAGGGGATTAACATCCCCTGAAGGTACTCATTTCCGCCTTAAGTAGTCGTCGAATTCCTCTAATACTGGCATTCATCTGGCTGTGCTTGCTTTATTGTCAGGGAACGGGCGGCAACTTCCAGGTTGCCGACCAGGCTTCTTTCCAGGGGAAAGCAGCCCCAAGGTAGCTCGCCCGCTACCATGCCGCCAACTCCCCAGCCCTGGGCCGGCGGCTTTATGAGCGATGCTCATCGCCAGCCCTAGGCTCCGGCTTCCGGTCTGCCGACAAAGACTCCCTCCGCTGGCCGCGCCACCAGTACTCCCCTTCCATCGGCTGAGGCTACGGCCAATGAAGCCGTCCAATCTTGTGCCGCCAAGGAGGAGCTGCTGGAGGTGGTTGCCGGCGGGACGCAGAGGGCAGCCCCGGCTACAGGAGGCGGCCGAGTTAGGGATCCTTGGTCCACCTTTAAGGCGGCCAAGGAGTCCACCCTGGCTTTTGCCAACTTCGCCTTCCAGGCCTTTGCCGACTTGGAGGGCGACATGTCTGTAAGTTTTTCCAACTTTGTGGCATATACATAGTCTTCCCCCCGAGCACTTAGATGGCAAGTCGAGAACATTGACTGTCGGCTTAGTGGTTTTTTTACGATATGCTATATGCCTTTGTCCTTGCCTGCAGAGCCTCCTGTCCGCCAACGTTGAGCTTATCTCCTCTCGATTTGAGATAAACCAGCGGTGCCGCGATCTGAACAAGGATTGCGAGGCCAAGGACTTGCGGATTGCCGAATTGGAGGCGGCCCGCAAAAAAGACGAAGGTAGAATTATTCCTTTTTGCCTTCTGTCATTTTACAATTTTTGTTGCCGCCAATCGTTTAGCTAGTGAATCCATATTGTAGAACTGCTAGATCACGCCCAGGATATATTGAAGGCGTCCACTGATATGCAAGCTATTATGAATGAAGCTTCCGATCTGGCGGCCGCCAATTTGTTGATGAAGGAGGAGCATCGGAAGGAGCTGCAGGCCCAGCAGCTGAAATTTGCGCAGTAATCTAGCCAGCTTACTGGGGAGCTGGATAGCCCGCGCAAGAAATTGGCTGAGGCGGAGAAGGCGGCTGCCGAGGAGATATCCAAGCAGACTTCTCGCGCCCAAACTGCTGAGGACGCGGTGGCAGCTCATATGATTGAGCTGTCCGCCTTCCATAACTCGGTCCTTGGTAATTTCTCACTCTTAATTTTCCGTCATCAAATTTACCCTGAGCCGAACTGACGTTTTTATTTTTGATACAGTTGCTGCCAGATTAAGCGACCACAAGGCTGTCAGCCCCCGCCTAGATCACCTTGCGCGTCTGGGTGAGCTGATCACCGAGACATTGGCGGCGTCCAAGCGGTTTGCCGCCAAGTTCTTCATCTCCTCCGGCAGCCAGGAGTCGTACGAGTTCAGCGATGTGCCCAGCATGCTGGAGCAAGCTACCAAGCTACATAAGAGCTCGCTGAAATCGGCGGCGCGGGGTGGTGCCAAGACTGCGCTTGGACTATTCATGACGCACTACCCCGAGGCGGAGATAGAAGCCGTCACCGAAGGCATGCCGTCTACTTATGAAGACGGCAGCGAGGTCGAGCCGGCCGCTGTGTTGGGCAGTGTTGCCGTCTACGCCACGCGTGTTGCCGACATGGTTGACACTTCGATCTTCTACCGGCGCCATCATGTGCCTGCTGCTGGAGAAGTTGGAGCTGCTGGTACGGCCGAGGCGGAGGGGAGTGATAGTTCTGGGGCTGAAGTTGTCAGCCCCCAAGCCTAATATAGGCGCCCCCCGAGCTGTAGTTTCCTTTGCCTGTCTTCTTTCCGACTTGACGGCCAGCCATTTCCTGCCCCTGAAACAAGACAAACTCAACTTGTAATATTTGTATATACTTTTGGAGTTGCTCTGCTAGGCGGGAAGCTAGCAAACATGTTTTATTTTGCCTTATTTTATTTGGCCCGCCTTAATTTTACCCTGACTTATATGCTTGACTGTTTGTATGTTGGCGAGCCTCAGCCGGAAACTTTAGCTGAAACAACCAGGGCTAAACCATGTGTTTAGAATCAGAAACCAAAGCCAACATGTTGGTGCCAAATACATACTACTAGGCGAACCACATATAAGTAATCAGGAGCAAAGGAATTAGGCGGCGCAAAAAGTTGATTTTTTGCTTTAGGTTGGCTCGAAAGCTGCAAGTGTCTGCCAGTTTGAACCTTTGCACGGGGCTAGAAAATAGGTAACTTAGATACATAGGGGATATATGACTGTAAGAAAGGACAAAAGATGGCATGCTTCTCAACACAGATGAGGAACCATAGACTTTTATTTCATAAGCATATATAACTTATTACAATTATAAATTGCTAAGTGTAGAAAGGACGTAGCTGCTCAATATTCCAAGGCCGTCTTGTTTGTTCGAACGGGTCGTCAATGCCTCTTTTGCGCTTGGTTCCCTCCTTCCTGCCGCCTTCTTGCGCCTTTTGTTTTCCTCTTCGTCGCGGATGTCGGCTAGGTAGTAGGAACCATTGAGCAACGCCTTTGTGACTATAAACGGTCCTTCCCATGGCGGGGATAACTTGTGCAAGCCTTTTCTGTCTTGAATTAGGCGGAGAACCAGATCACATGTTCTTAAGCTTCGCTTCCGCACTCTCCGGCTATGATAGCGACGGAGTTGTTGCTGGTACAAGGCGGAGCGATGTAGAGCAACGTCTCTTTATTCGTCTAGCAGGTCTAGGCTATCCTGTCTTGCACCTTCTACGTCTTGCTCGATGTAGGCTTGAACTCTTGGGGAATCGTATTTCATGTCGGTAGGTAGCACTGCTTCCGCGCCATATACTAAGAAGAAAGGAGTGTAGCCGGTAGATCTGTTTGGCGTTGTGCGCAAACTCCAGAGTACGGACTGTAGCTCTTCTGCCCAAGCGTCGGCTGCCCTATGTAACGGAGCTTCGAGACGAGGCTTAAGTCCAGAAAGGACTAGGCCGTTTGTACGCTCTACTTGTCCATTAGATTGTGGGTGTGACACGGATGCCAAATCAAGCCGAATACCTAGATCGCTGCAGTATTCTTCTATGTCGCCTTGAGATAGGTTTCTGCCATTATCAGTGATAATGCTGTGTGGAACTCCAAACCGAGAGATAATTCCCCAGAGAAAATTGGTGGTTGTTCGCGCGTCAAGTTTGCTGATCGGCTTGGCTTCGACCCATTTGGTGAACTTGTCGACAGCGACCAATAGGTGGGTATACCCACCACGTGCCTTTTTGAAGGGACCAACCATGTCTAAGCCCCAGACCGCAAACGGCCAGGTGATTGGAATTGTCCTGAGCTCTTGTGCCGGCATGTGAGGTTGGCGGGCGTACAATTGGCAGCCTTTGCATGTTTTCACGATGTGCTCGGCGTCTTCTTTGGCGGTAAGCCAGTAGAAACCTTGGCGGAAAGCTTTGGACACGATGGACCTGGCGGAAGCGTGATGCCCGCAGGTACCAACATGTATGTCTTTCAGAATTTCTTGGCCTTCTTCTGGCTATATGCACCGTTGATAGATACCACACGTGCATCGCTTATATAGCTCGCCTTTTATTATTGTGAATGCCTTGGCTCGCCTTATGATCTGCCTTTTTAGCACCTCATCGTCCTCCGGCAACTTGATGTCGATTAGAAAATCGAGGTATGGGGTAGTCCAATCCGGCTGTACCGAGTAGACAGCGAGACTTGCCGCTTCTACCGGCTCTTCTGCATTGGGGTCCAACAAGTTGGCACCCTTAATGGACGGCTTCTGCAAATGTTCCAGGAAAATATCCTTTGGTACCTTTTTGCGTGCTGACCCTAGTCTGGCAAGTGTGTCTGCCGCCTCGTTCTCAGCTCTTGGAACATGCCGGACTTCGAAGCCCGTGAAGTTTTTTGCGAATTCATCAACTTTGGCCCTGTATGCCGCCATTGTTGTGCTTTTCGCATCCCATGTTCCGCTTACTTGTTGTGCGACCAAATCCGAGTCACCATAGCAGAGGATTCTCTTGACGCCGAGGTCGTTTGCCACGTGCAACCCGTGAAGCAAAGCTTCATACTCGGCGACGTTATTAGTTGCTGTAAAATGAATTTGCAACACGTAGGTGAGCTTATCGCCTTTGGGTGTGCGTAGAACGACTCCAGCCCCCGAGCCTTTGAGCATCTTTGATCCGTCAAAGTGCATGACCCAATATTCTGACTCGGGGAGTACCGTTTCCTCCATTGCTTCTGTCCAGTCGGCAACAAAATCTGCAAGCGCTTGAGACTTAATGGCGGTCCGTGGTTTATAGACTATATCAAAGGCGGCAAGTTCGATGCCCCATTTGACGACTCGACCTCTTGCCTCTGCATTGTTGATTACGTCTCCCAACGGTGCCTTGCTGACTACTGTCACTATGTGCTCCTGGAAATAATGCCTAAGCTTTCTGGCGGCGAAGAACACACCATAAGCCAGCTTTTGGTAATGTGGATACCTCTGCTTGGAGGCGGAGAAGACTTCACTGATGAAGTAAACCGGTCGTTGCTCAGACGTCGCGGCTTCGTTCTCCTTTCTTTCCACAGCCAAGACAACGCTGACAACTGTTCCAGTTGCCGCGATATAGAGCAGCATTGGTTCCTGCGATCGAGGTGCTGCCAATATCGGGGCGGATATGAGGGCCTCCTTAAGTTGTTGTAAGGCGGCATCTGCCTCTGCTGTCCACTCAAAGTTGTCGGATTTCTTCAATAGCCGGTAGAGAGGCATTGCCTTTTCCCCTAGGCGGCTTATGAAACGACTGACGGCCGCCGCCGATCCGGCCAGGCGCTGGACGTCCTTCAGACAAGTAGGTATGGATATGTTTTGTACGGCCTTGATCTTCTCCGGATTAACCTCGATCCCTCGTTCTGAGACGATAAATCCGAGTAGCTTGCCGGCTGGAACGCCGAAAACACACTTGGCGGGATTGAGTTTCATCTGGTACCTCCGGAGATTCTGAAAAGTTTCTTCCAGATCCTCTAGGAGATCTGCCTTCTTTTTCGACATCACCACAATGTCGTCTACGTAGACGTGAACATTGCGGCCGATCTGTTCGTGCAGGCAATTTTGCATACAGCGCTGGTATGTTGCCCCTGCATTCTTCAGGACAAAAGGCATCGTGATGTAGTAGAAAGTACCGTATGGAGTGGTGAAAGATGTTTTCAGCTGATCCGACTCTCTCATCTTGATTTGATGGTATCCTGAGTAGGCGTCCAAAAAACAAAGTAGCTTGGAGCCTGCTGTGGAGTCTACGACTTGGTCGATTCTGGGCAGCGCAAAGGGATCCTTTGGGCAACACTTGTTAACACCGGTATAGTCAATACACATCCTCAGCTCTTTATTCTTCTTTGGACCTAGTACAGGATTTGCCACCCAATCAGTGTGTACAACTATTTTATTAAATTGGCGGCCTTCAACCTATTTATCTCCTTTCCTATAGCCTTGCGACTCTCGTCTCCAAAGCGTCTTGTTGCTTGCTTCACCGGCTTGGATCCTTTTATGACGTTGAGTGAGTGCTCGGCAAGTTCCCTCGGTACACCAGGCATGTCGGAAGGCGACCATGCAAAGATGTCGTGATTCTCACGGAGGAACTCGACGAGCGTGCCTTCCTATTTGCTGTCAAGGTTGGAACCGATGACGACTTGCTTAGACTTATCGCCTGGGATGAGGTCCGCCTTTTTGGTGTCTTCTGAAGCTTCAAAGGTCTTCTTGACATCAATCTTTGGCTTGGGCATCGAGTTGTCTGGGTCCGCCTCAAGTAGTGCGAGTTCTTCCTTGTGGATGACGGCTTCTGCGAAGGCGGCCATGCCACGCTCATACTCCTTGGCTTTCTTGAAGTTGCCGGAAATCGTGATGGTTCCGTTTTCCCCCGACATTTTGAGCTTGTTGTATATGTAGCACGGCCTTGCCATGAATTTGGCGAAAGCCGGTCGTCCGAAGATTGCATGATAGGCGCTCTTGAAGGGGAAAACTTCGAACCGGAGGAACTCTGAGCGGTAGTTCTCCTTTGGTCCAAAAGTTACCTTTAGCCTAATGCTCCCCATTGACTTTGCTTGCCTGCCGGGCACTATGCCATGAAAAGTGAGGTTGTTGTGATCAAGCTGATCCTCTGACAGGTTCATGCGGCTTAGTGTGTCATAGTACAGGATGTTGAGGCTGCTGCGCCATCCATGAGTACCTTTGTGAGTCTGAAGTTTTCAACAATTGGATCGACGACAAGGGCGTACTTTCCTGGGTGAGGAACGTGATCAGGGTGGTCGGACCGGTCCCAGGTGATCGCCGCCTCAGACCAGTTCAAATACTGAGGGACGTCCGGCATTGTCGCGTTAAGTTCACGCATCTCCGCCTTTTCCACCTTAGCCGAATGCGTGCCGACAAAACACACGAGAGATTCGTTGACCTTCGGATATGGTTTCTTTTTCTTGGCGGCTGCGTCATCCTCGCTTGAGATAGACATGTCGTCGTCATCCTCGTCGTCCTTGTTGTCTTTCTTGTCGTACTTCTTTGACTTCTTTGACTTCTAGCCAACTGTGGGGTCCTTTTTGAAGTCGTCCATGAAACAACACTCGCTAAGCATATGGTTGACCTTGCCAAGTGAGGCGTGGGTAGGGCATGGCAAAAGTTTTGCCTGCTCGTAAGTGATACGCGCCGCCTTAGGGCCTGAGCCGTCGTCGCGATTGTCTTTCTTATTCTTCCACTTCTTTTTCCCGGCATTCCCTTGGAACGCGACAGCTACCTCGTTGGAAGGTCCGGGTTTGTCATCTGTCGCCTGCTTCCGTTTGTTGTTTCGTTTTGGCACGATGCTGACGTCTGGATCATCGTCGCGTGCGTCGTCATCCGCCGCCGCATATTGGGCGGCTAGGTTGAGCATCTCGCCAAGGTCCGTTGTTTGCTCGCGGACGAGCCGATGACGGAGCAAGGACTTCTTTTGCAGGCCCGTGTAGAAGCCATGGATAGCCTGTGCGTCCGAGACACCATGACAGTTGGCCTTTTCGGAGATCCAACGGCTGACAAAGTCTGTCATGGTTTCGTCCGGCTTTTGAATACAGCGTTGTAAATCCGTGTAGGTATTTGGACGGTTGTATGTTCCTTGGAAGTGCTGGGAGAAAACCTTTTCCATGTCGTACCAGCTATGGATAGACTTTTCTGGAAGGTTGTCGATCCAAGCCCTTGCCGTGCCTTCCAACATGAGAGGTAGGTAACGGACGGCAATATAATTGCTTCCGCCGGCAATTTCTATGGCCATGGCATAATCGGCTAGCCATGAATCCGGCTTAACGAGGTCGTTGTACCTAGAACAATTTTTAGACACTGATGTCATGTCCTTAGGGAACGGCTCTCTGCGGATGGCATCGCCAAAGCACTTTGGTCCAGAATATAGCGGCTCCTTTCCTCTTGCTATGTCTTGTAGGCGGTGTCGCGCGTCTTTTGGATCGAGCCGCTGTGCGCCTCTGTTTGCGTTTGGCTCGTCCTTTGCTGCCCGGCTTACGCTGTGCCTGGGCCCTTCTGCCGCCTCCTTCCTCTTGCTACCGGTGCTATGCTGCGGAGACCGGCTTCGACCTCTGCTGGGAGGGTCCGGCATCTTTTCTAGGCGGCTGTTCATTATCTCGGCTACCGCCATTGCCGCGCCTTGGTTGGGCTGGAGGTGGCAGGTCTCCTCTGCTTCCTGTCCTTGAACTCTCGTCCCGCCTTGGTTTTGGCAGCGACGTCTTCTTTGGAGGTGGCGTTGCTTTCCTTTTGTCGCCATGGCTACTAGAGCCGGACGGGCCTTCGGGGTCAGCGCCAGGTGCGCCTTTGCACTTTCCTGACTTGGATTCTAGGTCTCCCCCGCGGGCATCCGCCATGTGGCCATATGAGTCAGCGCGAGCTTGTTGTTCGAGGCGCTTGCTCACGAAGTGTCTTGCATTGGCCAGCTTTTCCTCCGCTGTGAAAGTTTTGTCGTCTAGGGTATCTTGCGCGGCGGCGGCTTTAAGGATGGGGGTGCAGAAAACAACATCCCCCTTCTGTCGACGCGCTGTGGTGCCGTGCGCCAGTCGAACCCAAGATCCTGACCCGCTGTTGTTGCACGTGTTGGCGGCTCCTTATCACGGCGGTTTTTAGATGGCCTTTTTTCCTCGAAGAGCTGCCGGCTTGTTTTAGCCGACATCTTTTCCTGTTCTTTCTCGATCTTCTTTGCAAGGCTCTCAACATGCTCATCTCTTTTGCGCAGGAAGTCAGAGTGCTTAAGCATGTTGATCCTAAGCTCTTCCACTTCGTCGAGTGGGGTATCCTTGTTCACCGGAGTGTGCATAATCTCTTCTACTTCCTTGATGACGGAGAGCAAATCCGTGAGTTTGCTGCTGCCGCCTTTCTCGAGGCCAGTTTTCTTCTTTGCGCGCGCCTTGTCGGAACTTTCGATGAGTTGACCGGCAGTTGTGTCGCCGGCATCTTCCACCGGCGTGTTTTGCGTTTCAGAAGCAACTGGGGTTGACTCGTGACCAACGACAACCATCATAGCCAGCTTCTCAGGCATATCAATATCCGCTGTGCCCTCTGAAGGAGCCGGATTATCACTGGAAAAGCGGCTTTTGATCTTCTCTTCGAAGAGACTAGCATCATCATCAGAGTCAGAGTCTACGTTGACTTGAACGGTAGATCTGGATCCGGCATCTGACATCGCATCCTCCTGGAGAGCAGGAAGGATTGACTCAGGATCGTTGTTTTCCGGCTGGGAGTCGGATCCCAGTCCGACAACTCCGACGAAGTGGAAATCAGATTCGGCCGACTCTTGGGTGAAGGCAGATTCAGATCCATCTTGTCGGTCGACTGCTTGGTCGAAGGGTTGGTGGGTGGGGTTGTAGAAACGCGGTAGGCCGTACGCCTCTGGCGTGTACCCGATGAAGACGTCGATCCCTCCGATCGGTTCGATTGCGCATCCGATAAGGTAGTCGTCCGCCGGGAGCCAGGACTCATCCGAGTTGAGGTAGTTGTGGCCGCCATACCTTGTGACGCGGCCGACGGCGATCTGCTTGCCCACGCTGCCAAGTGTTCCCGCCTGGAACGTGACGCCAGGAACCTTATGCCCCACCGTAGGCGCCAACTGTCGTGGTATCGGCATAATTGATAGGAGACGGGGGTCCTCTAGCCTACGTATGGATTGTGGGGAAGAAGGTTGGAGTCGTCGAGGACGGGATTGAACACGGTGGCGAGATCCTACGTGCTGCTATAATTCACTATGAGGCAATAGCCGTGAACAGGTTACAATGTGTACGATGCGTATTGAAGCGTGCCCTAAAGGCTTTGTGAGATCCTGGCTCAGATGTGAGATCCTGGCTCAGGGCTTAATAGGATTGATAGAATACTCATATCAATAAGTTCCAACTTCTTTTCCGAAAGCTCATCTGGAAAGAACTCCGAGGTTAAGCGTGCTTGGCCTGGAGTACTCCAAGGATGGGTGACCGACCGGGAAGTCCTTCCCGGGTGCGCACGAGTGAGGACAAAGTGCGCAGAAAAGACTAGTGTTGATCTATGGGGCCAGTCTAGAGATCCTAGAGAGCTGCCAGGCGTGATAGGCTCGGTCCAGGGGTGGGACGGGGTGTTACAGGCTTCCTGGTGGCCGGCTTATATAGGCGGCCAGACCCCAGGATACAAGGCAAGTACTTGTCCGGCAAGTAATCAGAGTCCTATACCTAGCCGGCTTAGTTGCCGCCTTCCGTCTTGGGCTTGGTGCCTTGATGGGTTCGGCCTTCCGCTTTCCTTGGACCGTCCGCGTACTTCCTTGTACGTCAGCTATCTGGGCCGCCCGACAGGCTTCAACCTTACCACCCTTGGGCCACCCTGGACTAGCCGGATTGATCCATGTTGGAGATACCCCTAGTTAATATATCCCCAACACTGTGGAGGCCTTTTGGGGCCCTCGAGGGTGTTGGCCTGTGGGGGCTCTTCAAGCTCCCTGGCGGGATCATCTTACATCGGTTGACTTAGGGCGGGCCTCTCCTGTGCCTTTGGTCTTGGCGGTGGGTTTGTGAGGCATGCCCTTTCATCGAGCTCTTCCTCAGGAGGTTTTTGCTTTGGAGTGGTTTCACTCTTCTTGTGGGGTACTGGCTCTTCCCTTTCTACCACAAGGACGGCACTGGCAGTCTATGGAGTGGCTGATAGATACAACTTCAAGTGCTCGCCTGTCCTTGGGGCGACCATTAATAGTGGGCTGGCTAGGTACCTCTTCAAGTCTTTAAACGCTTTTTCCACTTCAGGGGTCCACTTGAAAGTGTATGTTCTTTTCATGATCTTGAAGAACGGCAGGGCTCTTTCGCCGAACTCGGAGATGAATCAACCCAAGTTGGCCATGCAGCCTGCTAGGCGTTGTGTCCTTGAGCCTGCGTGGAGGTTGCATGTCCTCTATGGCCTTGATTTTGTCAGGGTTTGCCTCTATGCCCCGGTGGGACACGAGGAAACCTAGCAGTTTGCCTGAAGCCACTCCGAAGACGCACTTGGCGGGGTTGAGCTTGATGTTCACCTTGCGTAGGCTGGCGAAAGTCTCTTCAAGGTCCCTGAGGAGAGTGTTTCCCTCTCGGGATTTTACGACAATGTCATCGACATACGCCTCGGCATTTCTGCCCATTTGCTCGCCAAGTGCTATCCTCATTAGACTCTGGAAAGTGGCTCCGGCGTTTTTTAGGCCGAAGGACATGTAGAGCAATACACACTGCAAGGGGTGAGGAAAGCCATCTTCTCCTCATCTTCCTTAGCCATTTTTATCTGATGATAACCAGAGAAAGCATCGAGGAAGCAGAGGAGGTCGCAGCCTGCCGTGGAGTCCACGATCTGGTCGATTCTTGGCATGGGATAAGGGTCCTAGGGGGCAGGCCTTGTTTACATCAGTATAGTCGATGCAGAGGCGGCCTCCTCCGGCGGGTTTTGGGACTACCACGGCGTTGGAGAGCCAAGTGGGGTGCGCGACTTCACGGACGACCTTTGCCGCTTTGAACTTCTCGACCTCTTTGACGATGAATGCTTGCTTCTCGGGGGCTTGTTTTCTTGCTTTTTTCTTGACGGGCCGCGCGTTTGGACACACGACTCAGTGGTGCTCGATCACCTCCCTCGGTACACCAGACATATCTGACGGTATCCATGCGAACATGTCAGAGTTTGCCTGGAGGAAGGCGACGAGCGCGCTTTCCTATTTGGGAGGCAGCGCGGCGCCAATGGTGACGCTAGCCCCCGAGCCCTCAGCCCCCGAGCCGCGGGAGCTTAGGACATCTCCTACGGGGCTGCTCAAATTGTGAGAGTTTTCAAAGTGCACATATAGGAAAATACCAAAATGCCCTGGAAATACCAAAAAACCAAAATTGGCACATGCAAAAGGAGGCCACGGTTCAGGCCATGCCGGCCACCATCAGGCCATGCCGGCCACGGGGTGATGGACTAGTCTAGATGTACAAAATAGGATGCCGGCCACTGGTTCAGGCCATGTCGGGCACGATCAGGCCATGCCGATCAGCCCTCGGTCTCCATGTACCGTTGCTGCTTCTTCTCGTAGTAGGCCCTCTTCCTTGGGGTGAAGCAGGTCAGGTCCATGGCCATGATATGCGCCTCTTGGGCGGCCAGAGCGAGCTCGACCTCCTTCCTCTTGTTCTCGGCCTCCATGGCCCTTGTCGAGGCTTCCAAGGCCCTGGTCTTTGCATTCTCCTCCTCTATCTCGAGCTTCTTCGTTTGGACGAGGAAGAAGTTCTTCGTCACCTCCTCTCGCTCCCGGCGCTTCTTCTCGTCCCTCTCGTCCTTCTTCTCGGTCTCCTTGTCCATCTGGGTGATGAAGCCTTGGAGGGTCTCCTGCAGCGCGATCGTCGTGGCGTCCCGCTTCATGTCGAGCTTGGAGTTGACCCGTCCCCTTGGCCTTTCGCTTTCCGGACCATCGGCGGAACCCGTGGCCATTGGCGGCACCCCTCCGGGCACGGCCACTCCTTTCTTGAGGGCGTTGTGAAGCTCCTTCCATTTCTGGTTGTCCTTGAGCTTCCGGTAGCAATGGGCGAACTTGAATGACTTGCCCCCATGCTCGGCCTTGTAGACCTCCAACGCTTGGAACGCCTACACAAACGGCCATTGGAGGACATGGAACGACTAAATAAACAGCAAATGGACAAGGAAAGGAAGGGTCAGTCACCAAGTCGGCGATGCCGATGCCACTTTGCGGCCGGGCCACGGCGTGCTCGAAGGAGCCGGTGAACTTGCTGCACTCCTGCGAGATGAGCCCGAACCTCTTTTGGATGGAGAGCTCGGTCCGTGTGGTGACCATGGAGTACGGCTGGAGGAGGGCCCGTTCATGGTAGTTCCTGAAAATCCTCTCCCAGTACGCGGTGCCCTTCATCTCGGCCCCGATAATGGTGTTCTGTCCCACCTCCATCCATGTGTCGCAGAGACACTCATCCTCCTTCTCGGTGAAGCCGGCGCCCTGCTTGACGTTCCTCCTCGCCGCCTTGGCCTGCTGGGTGAGCTCGTCCATGAACAACGGCATGTCGGCGATGTGGTGTTCGTCCGCTCTGTCCGCTCCGTCCTCCTCCAGCTCGTCCCCGGCGTCGATGTAGCTCGCACGGCCATTCTCGTTGATGAAGCCGTTCATGTACGCGTCGCCTTCCTCAAACGTCAGCCCCGGAGTCGCCTGAGTCGACGGGACCGGCGTTTCGTCGAACAGGTTGCGGGGCACGGGAAGAACGCCCGGCGGAACGCGGATGCTGCGGGGCGCGGACAGCCTAGAGCCCGGCGCGGTGTTCAGATCGATCGAGCCCACGACGGGGCCGCGGAGCGGCGACGAATCTTCCACTTCAATCGAGTAGAAGGGCTACGGCGTCGGGTCACGGCCGGGCAAGTACCCGTACGTCGGCGCGGGGGATGCGTCGGCGTCGGGGGGGAAGCGTGACCGGGCCGCGGACGTGTTGGAGCTGGCAGCCTGCGAGGGAGGCACGTACGTCGCGGTCGTGGTCGCCGGACGCATGCCCAGCACGCTCATCGCCGCTTCCGCCGCCGCCGCCTGGGCGATCCAGGTACGCTCGTCGTCCATCGGCGACAGCTTCTGTCGGGGGGCTGCCCCCCGGGTAGGGGCAGATCCCGGTATAATTCAGTAAGGTGCCAATAGTATTTGACCTTTGGCGAGAGCAAGGGACACCTCCTGGTGTGCTGAAAGGGCGACTTGACCGTTGAGCATTGGCAGAGGACAAAGTGCCTCCTGGCAGGCGCAAGGGTTAGTTCTCGCAGCTATAAATAGACACCCCCGGCCTGCACAATCGCAACACAAGCATAAGCGGGTGGTTCCTCTAAGAACTAGCTTCTCGAAGATGTCTTTGCTGATAGGCTAAGACATCTTCGGGAGGCTAGGCCTAGAGATACTCATCCTGAGACGAGCTCGGACGCCTCCGGAGAGGATCCCGGATCTCGGGCTCCGAGGAGGCTCCCGGAAGGAGGGGTACTCGGCTTTACCGGATAGGTAGTCCGGGTAGGTACTAACCGGAGTATAAGTCTCGGTCTTGATCTTATGCAGAGGAGGCTCACAGTGGCAAGCGAGGAGGTGGCCACCGTGGGGCAGACAGAGGCGTTGGCTGGTGTACACATCCGGACGGGCTCGCCTATTCACTTCGAGGTTCGGGTTCTCTCTGGCCTAGTCGTAAGGCTAGGGGAGATGGACTTCGTCTGCGACAACGCAGGGTGCTTCCGGAACAGACCTTTTCCGGTAAACGGATGTCTCATTGACTTCGGTGGTTTCACCACCTACATCGCCACCGAGGTTGTCTGTAGCTACCCGGACACGGTCCTGGAAGATGAGGACCCGCCCATGCTCTGCGCTGCTCGGGGTCTGCGTGCCGGTCACCCCCCGAGTTCCGTTGCGGTGATGATGGTCGGGGCAACTGAGGAAGAGTACCAGGACGCAGACGGCGATACCGGGAGCGGTCTCCCCGTTTGGCCAAGCCCCCGCAGGAAAGACCTGCGGCCCGAGATGGCGATCCGCAGCCGTCCCAGCCGCGGCGTCGTCCGGATCCCCTCTCGGGACTGGTGGCTAAGTTGACTGTACCCGTGGCTGCTGAAGCGGATACCCAGGCCACTTCGGCTGACTTGGAGGAGCAGCGGAGGTTGCTACTCGCCGAAGCGTAGGAGATCGCCGAGATCCGTCGCGAGCTCAATGCTAGCCTCCGGGAGTACAATTCTGCTCACGGATTCCTTAAGATAGACACCCGGGACAAGTGCATTGCGGATCTACGCAAGAAAGGAAGAATGGTGAATGAGGAGCTAGCTGGTGGAGCCACCACCAGTCACACAGGGAGTCGGATTTCAGCGGGGAGGCCGGTGTACAGCTCACCGGCGAAAACCCTTAGGGCCGCCGAAGCCGCCATGGCCGAGTTGGCGGGGCTATCCGGTGAGGCCCTCCGCAAGCAGCAGGAGCGGGTAAACGAGTTGGTGATTGAGGCCAACCGTCAGAATCTGGCCTTCAAAAAGAAGAACCCCGGGGCAGGGTCCCAGGTGCACTCAGCCAGGCCCAATAGCCAGAAATCGGATGGGGAGGCCTCTTCCCCGCATCCGAGCAGAAGCAAGAGCAAGAGCAAGAGCAAGAGCCGGAGCCGGAGTCGAGGTTCCGGAAAGAACAAGCAGCTACAGACCTATGATCCGGCCTTCGCCGGTATCCAGCAAGCAGGGCAAGCCGGACATCGTAACTCGGGGCAGGCGGGAAGTACCCGTGGGGATGGTAACCTGGGTGTAGGAAACAATAACCCGGCTGGCCGTGGTAATCCACCCCGGAACCCTCCTCATGTTCAGGGAAACCCACAGAGGGAGGTCGCCTCCGTTCCCCAGCAGGCCCTGGTCCCTGCGCAAGACAGGCTCAACGATGGCAACTCGAGGTTGCAGCAGCTCGGGTATCAGCCAGACGAGAACCCTTTGGGATCTCGGATAGGAACCAGGCAGTTGAACCCGGCAGATGCCAGATTCCGGCTCGACCGGATTCACCAATCCGAGTTGGTAGAAGAGCAAGGACCTCCGGGACCTGCCTGCTTCGGACCTCGGATCATGCGGGAACCTCCTGTTCGGAACATTCAGCTCAACCGGGGTGCCAAGACCTATGACGGCAGCAAGAAGCCGGAGGACTGGCTAACCGACTATGTAACTGCAGTAAGCATAGCCGGTGGAAACAGACGATGGGCGGTACGTTATGTACCGCAGATGTTGGAAGGACCAGCCCGGATCTGGTTGAACAACCTGAGAACTGGCAGTATAGACTGCTGGTTAGACTTTGAGGAAGCATTCATCAGCAACTTCACCAGCACGTACAAAAGGCCCAACAGGCCTCAGCAGCTCGCCATCTGTAGGCAGAGGAGTAATGAGACTGACCGGGAATACCTTACCCGGTGGAGCAATATTCGCAACTCTTGCGAAGGAGTGGTAGAGGCACAGGCCATCTCCTTGTTTGCACAAGGATGCCGACATGGCTCTATGCTGTGGCAGAAGTTGCAGAGAAAGATGCCAACTACCTTGGCAGAGACCATGCGCATCGCCGATACCTACACGCTTGGAGATCCCATGCAACCCCTGGTGGATGTCGGTTACTCCAACAGGAGGAATACGGGGCCTCAGCGTTCAGGACCGAGCAGGAGCCATGATCGCCAGGAGTTCGGCCACAAGAGGAATCAGCCCGAGTACCACCATGCCGCGCAGCATGTCGCAGCAGTGACCCGGGAGCAGGAGGATGCCGGCAACAGCCAGCGTCAAAAGACAAGTGGCCCGGCTTGGGGTCAGAGTCAGGAGGTGCAAAAGACCTGGGTGGAACAAAAGAAGCCCCTGACATATGAGGAAATGTTGAACAAGCCATGCTGCTACCACACTCTGGAGGCCAACAAGCCCGCAAACCACTCAACTCGGCAGTGCAGCTGGTATCAGCGCACGTTGCAGGAAGGCAGCTCGGGGGCTATTCGGCAGAATGCTCCGGCATCTCGGCCCAATATCCCGAGACCCCCTCCTCCGACATCGGGGGCCAACGCTGTCCGACTCCCCCCCCCCCTCCCTCCGCGAGGACCCCCACCTCGGCCAGTGAATGTAGTGCATACCCGGAACGACAACGGTAACCAAGCCGGACAGCAGCAGAGCAACTACCGGGAGGCACATCAAAGCTATGTGGTCTTCGTGACCGAGCCTACTGACCGAAAGAGTGTGCGGCAGCGTGCCCTGGAGGTGAATGCGGTGATCCCGGCGGTGCCCAAGTTCTTGCACTGGTCCGAGATGGAGATCACGTGGAGCCGGAAGGATCACCCCAGGGTTATGCCTAAACCGGGTGCGTATGCCTTGGTGGTGGACCCAACTTTTGTCGGACCCAACCTCAACGTCCGCTTCAGCCGGGTTCTGATTGACAATGGCAGTGCCATTAACATCATGTACAAGGACACGATGCTGAAGCTGGGAGTATCTATGAACACCCTGCTGCCTACCGAGACAACCTTCCACGGCATTGTGCCCGGAGTCTCTTGCTCACCCATGGGAAAGATCTGGGTTAAGGTGCTATTCGGAACTCGGGAGAACTGCCGAACCGAGAGCTTGGAGTTCGAGGTCGTGGACCTCGAAAGCCCATATCATGCACTGATCGGCAGACCGGCCCTCGCCAAGTTCATGATCTCAACTCACATGGGCTACCTGAAGATGAAGATGCCGGGACCTAACGGTATAATCACCATCTCGGGAGACCACAAGCGCTCCATGGAATGTGCCTCGACGGGGTCATGCTTGGCGGAATCCCTGGTGATCGCAGAAGAGAAGAAGAGAATCCAGCAGGTGGTGGCAATGGCCAAGACCTCCCAACTGGGAATGCCCGGGATGGTGAACCCGGAGCAGGGGGCATCATTTCAGCCCCCCAAGGAGACCAAGAAGGTGTGTGTGGACCTCAGCAACCCGGAGCGCCAAGTTATCATTGGCAGCAACCTGGACAGCAAATAGGAAGGCGAGCTCGTCGACTTCCTCCGTGAGAATCGGGATGCCTTTGCGTGGTCGAGTGACGATCTGCAAGGCGTCCCGAGGGAGTTGGCTGAGCACTCTCTGTTTGTTCGACCGGATGCGAAGCTGGTGAAGCAACCAACTAGGCGCCTCTCGGATGAAAGAAGAGCCGCGTTCATGGAGCATCTGGCTATACTGCTGGCCGCCGGATTCATAATGGAAGTGATGCACCCGGATTGGATATCAAATCCGGTTTTGGTAGAGAAGAAGAAGGATGATCCCCTCCTGCTTAAGGTGTGGCGCATGTGCATCGACTTCACCAACCTCAACAAAGCATGCCCGAAGGACCCCTTTCCACGGCCCGGATAGATCAAGTGATAGACTCCACTGCCGGGAGTGAGCTATTGACTTTTTTAGATGCCTATTCTGGTTTTCACCAGATACCTTTGAATCCGGATGATCAATTGAAAACTGCTTTTATTACCCCTTATGGGGCTTATTGCTATCGTGTCATGACTTTCGGTTTGAGGAATGCTGGTGCTACATACCAGAGATGCATGCAGAAATGTTTGCATGACCAAATAGGCCGAAATGTCGAGGTCTATGTCGATGACATAGTCATAAAAAGAAAAGAAAAAGCCTCACTAATAGATGATCTGAGGGAAACATTTAAGAACTTAAGAAGATTCCGGATGAAGTTGAACCCGGATAAGTGCACATTTGGTGTTCCGGCAGGAAAGTTACTCGTTTCCTTATCTCAAGCCGGGGAATCGAGGTCAACCCAGGTAAAATTCGTGCTATTGAGAGCATGAAGTTGCCCGTGCGTCTCAAGGATGTGCAGAAGTTTACCGGATGTCTTGCATCCCTAAGTCGGTTTGTGAGTCGACTTGGGGAGAAGGCCTTACCCCTGTACCAACTGATGAAGAAGAGCAAGACATTTGTTTGGACCCCGCAGGCTGACGCGGCGTTCAACGATTTGAAGAGAATGCTCTCAACGGCACCAGTATTGGCATCCCCATTACCCAAGGAACCTATGCTGTTGTATATTGCCGCAACCAACCGAGTAGTCAGTGTGGCGATGGTGGTAGAAAGGGAAGAAGGGGGCAAGCTCATACAGAGGCCGGTGTATTACCTCAGTGAGGTGATCTCGTGTGGGGACCCCGGACTAACTGTCCGAAATACCCGATTATGCTTAACACAACGATCCCGTGATCAGTCTGTCGTTGCACATAATCCGAATTGAATACCAAATTTTACATCCATTACAATACCGAATTAAAGTCTTACATAAAATGGTCATCTAGACCAAGTCTTACATAGGTGCCTTCAAGGGCCAAACCAAAACAATCAACATAAGCAGCGGAAATGAAACGTAGTAGCCACCAACAACTAACGCAGACCCGACAGGCAGTCGACTTTGAGAAGATCCTTAGTTGGCATAGATGTCGCCATACTCCTCCTGGGTGTAGTACTCCTCCATGTCTGGCTACGACAATAGCCAGAAGCAAACTAGTATGAGTACATTTGAATGTACTCGCAAACTACTCCAACATGAGTGCTCTAGTTCCATTTTTAGTTTCTCACTTTTATTTATTTAAAACGTCTCTGTATCTTTGTTGAAGAAGATAAGGAGATTATGACTACTAGATATCTCAATTTTATTAATGTTATTCCAAAACTCCTCCTTTTCCAACCATAAACCATTATGGTAATATCTTTCTAACTACCTCATACCGATCCGTTGGTATAGGTGTGTGGAACATTCTCCATTTCCTTTTTCTTTTCAAACTCAACTCTTTTCCAAAAACTTGCACATGGTCTAAGTAGGGTCTTCAACTGTCCATATCCGAGGACTCGGCTATTCGAATAGTTTAATTACCCTCTGCAGAGGTAGCACGCTTTTCCCACACTCATCCGATAACTCATCGTGTCAGCCACGCTTCGCCATACCCTTGGTATGCGAAGTTGAGTCACCGACCCTAGTCTTTCCTTTGCTCATGCTAGTATAGGACCCTGCCCCTATGAACCATTCCATCTACACCTAGTCTAGTTTCCCGTCGGAAACCCTAAGTGTGAGGACTCATAGGTTTTATCTGGCGGTGTATACGGACATCCTTCTATCCTCCTCCTTATCTATTCATAGATTGTTGAGCGAGGACCCAGGTCAGGGTTAGGTCACCAAACCACTCCCTCATGCATAACAGAGTCATCTCTGTTGATGCAGTGTCCCATACTAATACGAGCAAACTATGTGACTAAGCCCTTTCCCATATGTGGGTAAATGTGGTCGCACAGAGTATCGGTTGCTTGACTGAGTACTAGGACACAATGTGCTTTTCCAAAACCATCTTTCTCCATTTCCTTATTTCAACACACCATCTTGGTGCTATATATTCACACAAGTTTTCAAAGGAGTTTTGAATAAACAACATTGTTTTTCCATCCTATAGTTTTAGTATCTACTTCTATATAGGGTGGCAAAATCATCTCTATATACTTTTGAAAAAGGGTTTTTGTAGACCTTTGCTTTTGAAAATGATTTGTAAATCTAGATGCATAAGTTAGGTGCAAGCTCAGAGAGTAGCTTGCCTTGCTCGGCAAAGTGATCTTGGTCTTGGTCTTCAGGTTCAGCAAATCCCTCCTCCTCGATATATCCGGCAACGTTCTCTTCTAATACACAAGCAATCAAATGCAAACAATCACTAGCCTATTCAATCAATCATCACAGCAATACACTCTTAGGGGTTCTAATTAATCATTCCACATACCAAACCATATCATGTAGTTTTAATTTAACTAAATTATACATTATTCCATTATATTTTAATTAGGGCAGAAACTTGTTGCATATGTTTAATTGCATAGCTTGAGTTCTGTTTGTCACAAAAATACAAACTAAAATTCTACAGAAAGCTAATGATGTGTAGAAGATGACACAATTGGATTTGGGTCATTTGGAGTTACCAAACTCCCTACACATAGTTTTGAATCCAGAAAACAATTAATAAGGTTTTGACTATTATTTAAATTATATTCATCTAAAAATTAAATCCTTTTAGGATTGACTAACCCTGGTTAAATGTGACCTAATAAAATTAGTTTCAACTAATTTGGATTATCAGAGTATCAGAAACAAACAAGTTTAGAAATTAAACATGCTACTGTATTTTTAATATTGTATTTTTATTATATATCCAAATGGAGTGAAACTGGTTTAGTTGGATAGATAATTTCATAAGCTTTCCAGAACAGTTGGATTTGTTAAATTTGGAGTTGTAAAACTAAAGTTATGGAATTTCTAAAATTGGGTTCAATACTGGTTTTTTTAAATGAAATTTAAATTCGAATTTAATTCCAGAACGGATAATGTTGAAAAATCTGACAGAGGGACCCACTGGTCAGTGACAGAACGAGCGCGCGCGCTGTTCATTTAAACCTGACGTGTGGGACCCGCATGTCAGGGTTTTATTAATTAAAACGAAACGGTAAGCTACCGTAGGATTCTAATCTAACGGCTCAGGACTCCCGCGTCTCCGGCGACCTAAATCGGGCGGCGCCGCGACTCCGGCGACGGCGTCGAGGACGGGGCGCTTACCAGGGGGCTCGGGAGGGCGTGCGGCAGGTGCAGGACGACGGCGGCGAGGTGGGGAAGCTCCTGGGCGTGAAGGCGAGGCTCGGGGATGGTCCAGGCGACGGCGGCGCCTCCTCCTTTTTCCCGCGGCTCCGCTGCAACTCCGACGAGCGATCGACGGCGCACCTGAGCACGGATCAGGAGGAAAAGGGGTGCGGGTGAGAGAGGTGTGCAAGGGGAAGAGAAGGGAGGCCGAGGGGAGCGAAGGGGAAGGGTGCCGTGGCCTGGCCGCGGTCGTCGTCTACCTCGGGCACGGCGGGCTCGAGGAGACCACGGGCGGCCGGAGCTTCGCGGCAGCTGCTCCGCCCTCCTGGCGGTGCTCGAGAGGGAGAAGAAGTGAGGGGAAGGGGTGGTGGTGCGGTGTGGAGGAAGGCAGGGCACGGGGCGGCTTTTATAGCGGCCGGGCGGCGCACGGTGGTCGCGGTGCAGGGGCGATCGTGGCCGGGCTAGGCCGCCGTAGGCCGGTGGAGGGGCATGGCTGGGTTGCTGGGCTCCCAGGGGACCGAGCGGGCAAGGCGGGGCGGCGTGGCGCGCTCGGGCGCGCTCGGGCGCATGGCCCTGCCGTGGGCGTGCTCGGGCGGCGCACGGCGTGCGCGTCGTGGCGTGGCCGCGGCGTGCCCGGGCGGGTGCTGGTGTGCGTGCGGGCTCGCGAGGGGGCAGGGAGGCGAGGAAAGAAGGGGGGGCCAGGCACGGGAGAGCGCACGGCGTGCCACCTCGGATGCCTGTCGCGACACTGCGACGTGCGCACGGCCGGGGCTGTCGCCGGCGTCCTCACGGCGGCTCCGGCCACCATTTTGCCTCCCCCGGCGTGCAGTGAGATCGCAGAGAAGAGAGGGGCGCAGGGATGGCCTCAATCTGACAAATGAACAACGCACTCCTCGGATTGATCCACGAGTTGATTCGGATTGGGAAGAACAGGTGGATGAACACCAAGTGTTTGATGATTTTCCTGAACCAGAACAGTGACCATTTGTCATTTTAATTTTCCTATTTCTCTTTATTCTTTTGAGTCCAAATTTAAGTTCTAGGCTAAGTATATTATTGGTCAGTGTTACAGAGTCTCTTTGAAATATTTTGAAATATTTCAATCATGAATTTCTAATTTGAATTTAAAGTTTTGAATCTGAAATTTTGAAAGGGAATAGTTTGTAAAAATTAACTAGGAGTGTTTATAATATTTCTCCATTGGTTTTGGTGTATAAATAAATTATGCTTCTTAATTTAGAAAAATAATGTGACATGTGTCACATGGTGTTTTGCTTTTAGGGTTTGTTTTATGTGTTTTCTTTTCTTCCAATTTTTCAATTAGTGCTTAAATTCAACAATATTGCAAACAATGTAACAAGCAACACTCAAGAATTAGACATACACACATTTTTATAAGAAAAGTTTTTTGTTGGCCCACATTTTTGCATTAATAATTATATTAACATTCTGGGATGTTACAGACTTCCCACCTTAAAATAAATCTCGTCCCGAGATTTGCTAGGTCTGGGTACTAAAGAGGTTGGGAAACTCGCTTCTAAGATAGTCTTCGCGTTCCCAAGTTGCTTCATCTTCAGAGTGGTTAGTCCACTGGACTTTGTAGAACTTGATTGCTCGCCTGCGGGTGAGACGAACATCTTCGTCGAGAATCTTGAGGGGTGTCTCACGATAAGTCAGATCTTGATTCAGGTCAACGGACTGGTGATCGATGTTTTTGAAAACATCAGGCTGGTCAGGAACTTCAAGACACTTCCGGAGCAAGGAAATGTGAAAAACATCATGGTAATCTTCTAACTCTTTGGGCAACTCCAGTTGATAAGACACTTCTCCTCGACGGGCAAGGATCTTGAAGGGTCCAATATATCTTGGCGCTAACTTTCCTTTGATATGGAAACGTTGCATTCCTTTAAGGGGTGTCACTCGGAGATAGACATAATCTCCGATATTGAAGGTGACATCACGACGCTTGGGATCAGCGTAACTCTTCTGACGGGATTGGGCGGTCTTGAGTCGCTCACGGATAAGCTGGACTTGCTCTTCAGCCTCACGGAGGGTATCTGGTCCAAACAGTTTGCCCTCTCCGGTGTCGGACCAATTCAGGGGTGTACGACACTTCTTGCCGTAAAGGGCTTCAAAAGGGGCCATTTGCAGACTAGACTGGTAACTGTTGTTGTAGGAGAATTCTGCAAATGGAAGACAATCTTCCCATTTGGATCCATAGGCTAGGACACATGCGCGAAGCATGTCCTCTAATATCTGGCTGCTCTGCTTGGATCATGGCATTCAGGGTGCAGGGTTTGCGACTAAGGGCATCGGCAACTACATTAGCCTTTCCAGGGTGATAATTGATGCCGATATCATAATCCTTGATTAATTCCATCCACCTTCTCTGTCGCAAATTTAACTCCCTCTGTGTGAAGATATACTTCAAGCTCTTATGATCCGTATAAATCTCACAGCGATGTCCCGCCAGATAGGAGCGCCACGTCTTCAAAGCAAGAACGACAGTAGCTAACTCCAGGTCATGGGTTGGGTAGTTCTCTTCATGTGGTCGCAACTGCCGAGACAGATACGACACCACCTTGCCTTCTTGCATCAGAACACATCCCAATCCTAGACGTGATGCATCGCAATACACGTCGAAACTCTTGGTGACGTCTGGCATAATTAGGACAGGGGTTGAGGTCAATCTCTTCTTTAATTCCTGGAAACTCTCTTCACATTTCTGAGTCCATTCAAATTTCTTGTCCTTTTTCAGCAGTTGGGTAAGGGGTTTGGCTATACTGGAGAATCCCTCAACGAACTTGCGGTAGTACCCCGCTAGTCCGAGAAAGCTTCGGATTTCAGTCACACTAGTTGGGGCTTTCCAGTCCACAATGGCTTGGAACTTCTCCGGGTCAACAGAAATTCCTCCCGCAGACACAACATGTCCGAGAAATGAGACCTCACTGAGCCAGAACTCACACTTGCTGAACTTGGCATACAACTGATGCTCTCGGAGGGTTGCTAAAACTAGACGCAGGTGTTCAGCATGCTCTTCTTCAGTTTTGGAGTAAATAAGGATGTCATCAAGGAAAACTACAACGAACTTGTCAAGATACTCCATGAAGATCTTGTTCATGAGATTCATAAAATAGGCTGGGGCATTGGTCAGGCCAAAGGACATTACGGTGTACTCAAATAAACCGTAACGGGTTGTGAAGGCAGTCTTGGGAATGTCTGACTCCCGGATTCTTAACTGATGATACCCTGACCGAAGATCGATCTTGGAAAAGACTCGGGCTCCGTTCATTTGATCGAACAGATCCTCGATCTTTGGGAGAGGGTACTTGTTCTTGATGGTCACATCATTTAACCTGCGATAATCCACACACAGGCGTGTGGTACCATCTCTCTTATCCACAAAGATAATGGGTGATCCCCAGGGTGAAGCACTTGGGCGAATAAGCCCTTTGCTGAGCATATCTGCTAACTGCTTCTTCAACTCAACCAGTTCTTCTGGATTCATCCGATAAGGCCTTTGGGATATGGGGGCTGTCCCGGGGATAAGTTCAATGATGAACTCAATATCCCGATCCGGTGGCATACCAGGCAATTCTCCAGGAAAGACATCTTTGAACAGGTGAACAACACGGATCTCATCTAGGGCTGGTCGAGCTATGCTCTCATGGCATCCTGGTTGGGGTCGACTGGTTTCTGACACATACTCCACTTCTACTCCTTTGTCGGTGGTGAGGGCTACAGCTCTTCTGGCACAGTCAATTCTACCATGGTACTTGGCTAACCAATTCATACCCAGTATGACATCTATTCCTTGGGTTCCTAGGATGATTAAGTCGACTAGGAACTTTTCCCCTTTGATCTCAAGGGAAACGTCCGGGCAAAATGACTTGGTATCTATGGTGGATTCTGGGATATGGATGACCATGGGTCTGGGTAAGAGGCTCCCGACTAAACCTCCCTTAGCAACAAATTCTTGGGTAACAAAAGAATGAGTAGCACCAGAATCAAACAGAACAGTTGCAGGTACTGAGTTGACAAGGAACGTACCCATCACAACATCTGGTGCCTCCATGGCCTCTTCAGCATTGATGTGGTGCAGGCGTCCCTTGGCAACAGCCACATTTCCGCGAGGCGCGGGGTTCTTGCCATTTCCATTGTGGCCTTGGCCATTGTTTGGCGCCGGTGCATTGGGGCGTGGACCATTCTTCTTAGGATTGGGGCATGCCTTGGAGTAGTGACCCTTGGTGCCACAATTGAAACAGACCACATTGGCATTGAGGTTGGGGTTGCTAGTGTTCCCTCCGGGACGGGTGTTGTCATTGGGACGGCTGAACTTGTTTGGGGTGTATGGGGGCTTAGGGTAACTGGGGTGCGAAGTTGGTGGTGGTCTATATGCTGGCTTGGAGTTTGGTGGGTGGGTGCGAGGTTTCTGACTGCTCGAACTTTCCTGGGCAACCATCCTCCTCTTACGACCCTCAAACATGGATTTGCGCTTGGTCTCCAACTGTATGGCCTTGTCCACAAGTGATTCCAAATCAGCAAAGTCATGGATAACCAAGGCGCATTGCAGTTCATCATGAAGTCCGTTCATGAAACGCTCCATCTTTCTTCCCTCGGTGTCGACATCATCAGGAGCATACCGAGACAAGTCAGTGAACTCATCGAGGTATCCGACCACATCCTTACTTCCCTGCCGCAACCTGCGGAATTCATCCTTCTTCCGCTCAATGAGTCCGCGGGGAATGTGCTTCTTGCGGAACTTCTCCTGGAAATCATCCCAGCTGATAGCATAACCAGCTTGCTGTAGAGCCTTGGTAGCTTCCCACCAAGACCGTGCTGGTCCTGCCAGATAGTGGGTCGCATACAGCACTTTCTCAGGTTCTCCCACGGCTGCAACTATCAGGTTGTTGTTAATGGTGCGAAGCCAGTCATCGGCCTCAAGTGGGTGAAGTCCCTTGGAAAAGGTGGGTGGGTTGGTCCTCTGGAAGTTGCTCAAAGTGGACCGCTGATTTCCTTCACCATTGCCATTGCCATTGCCATTGTTGTGGTGGTTGTTGTTGTGAGCGGCAGCTATCTGCTGCAGGGCAGCAATATGAGCTTGACGCTCAGTCCGGGTAGCTTGACGTTCCTCCATGATGAGCGCCAGAAGTTGGGCGGTGGTTGGGTCCGGTGGGGGTGGTGGTGCTCCTCCATCCATGTTGGTGCGACGAGTTTCCACCATCCTGAAGTACACCGGGAATAAGGGCAAGCAGAAGGGGTTCCGACCAAGGAAAGATGGGTTTTTATGTAGAGGTTGATTTACTAAGGACTATAAGAAAAACTTTTAACACATGTCAACAAGACTAGCACACACTTTCATATCACAACCATTACATCAAGAGTTCATCTAAACCTAGCTTACAACATTCTCCCTAACTAATGTACATATAGCAAGTTCCAAAAGAACCACAACTTGACTCTACTAGCGATAGGGGGGGGTCGACCTAATCCTGCGGTAGAACTCAAGTAACTAGCCTACTGAGGTGGAACCTCAGGCTCTGCCATGTCAGCATCGGACTGGTAGGGTGGCTCCTCTGGATCCTCCTCCTCATCATTCTCATCCTCATCATCCTCATCATCATCGTCCATCTCCTCCAGAAAGTCATCATCGTCACTGAGGAAAGCGTTGTTCTCCTTGCGGAGATCCTCGCCCTCCTCCTCCATCTCGTCAGTACGGAGCTCCAAATCCTCTATCAGCTCATCCTGCTCAGCAACCTTCTTGCGGAGCTTCGCTATGGTCTTCCTCATCTGGGTTCTCTTCTTTAGAAGAGCGGTCTTCTCAGTCTTCAACTGTGCCTCGCTCTCGCGACTCTCCTTGAGCGAGAGACGCTCAAAGTGAGACCGAAGCCTAGCGCACCTCAGATCCTCCTGGGTGCGAAAGAGCATAATCTCCATGTCCAGGATATACTCTCCGAATGTCGGGTGCAGAGGGGACCGAATTGGGTGTCCATCGATGGTGCGCCTCCCGTAGAACTGGAAACGAGAGTTTACCAGCTCCGCCTTGTGCTCCTCACAAAGCCGAGATAGCATCCGCTGCATGGAACGACACAATCCATCGTCCCAGTGGACATCCATGAGGGTGAAAGAGAGTGCCCTGGATCCGGGGGACTTGATGTTCCCGCGAACAGAACCCTCGATCAACCAGGACAGGTTCCCGCTACCGGGAGCGTCCACCTGGGCTCCCCTGAACTCCGGAGTGGGACGACCTAGCAGCTTGGTCAATTCGAACAAATCCTTCTCGAACATCAACTTGCCGTCCTTCTCCAGCTGAACGAACTCGGTGAAATGGATCGCCATCTATAATTTTTAGTCAAAATTTTAAGTTAGTGAGATGGCAAGTATATCAAATTTTTAAGGGAAGGGAAAATATGTGAGCAGAATTTTAAGTTTATTAAAATGAGGTGTGGCAAGTTTTTATAAGTGTGAGAGAAAACTTAGTAGTTGGTAAGAAGAGAATTTTGCACAAATGAGAGGGTAAGAGATAAGCCATTTTCTTAAACTAAGTTCTTACTTTGTTTTTCTTTGAAACTCAACTTTTGCAATCACTACCTAACGACCATGCTAATCTAAGGCTCCTAAAGTCGAGATGGCTCTGATACCAATTCTGTGGGGACCCCGGACTAACTGTCCGAAATACCCGATTATGCTTAACACAACGATCCCGTGATCAGTCTGTCGTTGCACATAATCCGAATTGAATACCAAAGTTTACATCCATTACAATACCGAATTAAAGTCTTACATAAAATGGTCATCTAGACCAAGTCTTACATAGGTGCCTTCAAGGGCCAAACCAAAACAATCAACATAAGCAGCGGAAATGAAACGTAGTAGCCACCAACAACTAACGCAGACCCGACAGGCAGTCGACTTTGAGAAGATCCTTAGTTGGCATAGATGTCGCCATACTCCTCCTGGGTGTAGTACTCCTCCATGTCTGGCTACGACAATAGCCAGAAGCAAACTAGTATGAGTACATTTGAATGTACTCGCAAACTACTCCAACATGAGTGCTCTAGTTCCATTTTTAGTTTCTCACTTTTATTTATTTAAAACGTCTCTATATCTTTGTTGAAGAAGATAAGGAGATTATGACTACTAGATATCTCAATTTTATTAATGTTATTCCAAAACTCCTCCTTTTCCAACCATAAACCATTATGGTAATATCTTTCTAACTACCTCATACCGATCCGTTGGTATAGGTGTGTGGAACATTCTCCATTTCCTTTTTCTTTTCAAACTCAACTCTTTTCCAAAAACTTGCACATGGTCTAAGTAGGGTCTTCAACTGTCCATATCCGAGGACTCGGCTATTCGAATAGTTTAATTACCCTCTGCAGAGGTAGCACGCTTTTCCCACACTCATCCGATAACTCATCGTGTCAGCCACGCTTCGCCATACCCTTGGTATGCGAAGTTGAGTCACCGACCCTAGTCTTTCCTTTGCTCATGCTAGTATAGGACCCTGCCCCTATGAACCATTCCATCTACACCTAGTCTAGTTTCCCGTCGGAAACCCTAAGTGTGAGGACTCATAGGTTTTATCTGGCGGTGTATACGGACATCCTTCTATCCTCCTCCTTATCTATTCATAGATTGTTGAGCGAGGACCCAGGTCAGGGTTAGGTCACCAAACCACTCCCTCATGCATAACAGAGTCATCTCTGTTGATGCAGTGTCCCATACTAATACGAGCAAACTATGTGACTAAGCCCTTTCCCATATGTGGGTAAATGTGGTCGCACAGAGTATCGGTTGCTTGACTGAGTACTAGGACACAATGTGCTTTTCCAAAACCATCTTTCTCCATTTCCTTATTTCAACACACCATCTTGGTGCTATATATTCACACAAGTTTTCAAAGGAGTTTTGAATAAACAACATTGTTTTTCCATCCTATAGTTTTAGTATCTACTTCTATATAGGGTGGCAAAATCATCTCTATATACTTTTGAAAAAGGGTTTTTGTAGACCTTTGCTTTTGAAAATGATTTGTAAATCTAGATGCATAAGTTAGGTGCAAGCTCAGAGAGTAGCTTGCCTTGCTCGGCAAAGTGATCTTGGTCTTGGTCTTCAGGTTCAGCAAATCCCTCCTCCTCGATATATCCGGCAACGTTCTCTTCTAATACACAAGCAATCAAATGCAAACAATCACTAGCCTATTCAATCAATCATCACAGCAATACACTCTTAGGGGTTCTAATTAATCATTCCACATACCAAACCATATCATGTAGTTTTAATTTAACTAAATTATACATTATTCCATTATATTTTAATTAGGGCAGAAACTTGTTGCATATGTTTAATTGCATAGCTTGAGTTCTGTTTGTCACAAAAATACAAACTAAAATTCTACAGAAAGCTAATGATGTGTAGAAGATGACACAATTGGATTTGGGTCATTTGGAGTTACCAAACTCCCTACACATAGTTTTGAATCCAGAAAACAATTAATAAGGTTTTGACTATTATTTAAATTATATTCATCTAAAAATTAAATCCTTTTAGGATTGACTAACCCTGGTTAAATGTGACCTAATAAAATTAGTTTCAACTAATTTGGATTATCAGAGTATCAGAAACAAACAAGTTTAGAAATTAAACATGCTACTGTATTTTTAATATTGTATTTTTATTATATATCCAAATGGAGTGAAACTGGTTTAGTTGGATAGATAATTTCATAAGCTTTCCAGAACAGTTGGATTTGTTAAATTTGGAGTTGTAAAACTAAAGTTATGGAATTTCTAAAATTGGGTTCAATACTGGTTTTTTTAAATGAAATTTAAATTCGAATTTAATTCCAGAACGGATAATGTTGAAAAATCTGACAGAGGGACCCACTGGTCAGTGACAGAACGAGCGCGCGCGCTGTTCATTTAAACCTGACGTGTGGGACCCGCATGTCAGGGTTTTATTAATTAAAACGAAACGGTAAGCTACCGTAGGATTCTAATCTAACGGCTCAGGACTCCCGCGTCTCCGGCGACCTAAATCGGGCGGCGCCGCGACTCCGGCGACGGCGTCGAGGACGGGGCGCTTACCAGGGGGCTCGGGAGGGCGTGCGGCAGGTGCAGGACGACGGCGGCGAGGTGGGGAAGCTCCTGGGCGTGAAGGCGAGGCTCGGGGATGGTCCAGGCGACGGCGGCGCCTCCTCCTTTTTCCCGCGGCTCCGCTGCAACTCCGGCGAGCGATCGACGGCGCACCTGAGCACGGATCAGGAGGAAAAGGGGTGCGGGTGAGAGAGGTGTGCAAGGGGAAGAGAAGGGAGGCCGAGGGGAGCGAAGGGGAAGGGTGCCGTGGCCTGGCCGCGGTCGTCGTCTACCTCGGGCACGGCGGGCTCGAGGAGACCACGGGCGGCCGGAGCTTCGCGGCAGCTGCTCCGCCCTCCTGGCGGTGCTCGAGAGGGAGAAGAAGTGAGGGGAAGGGGTGGTGGTGCGGTGTGGAGGAAGGCAGGGCACGGGGCGGCTTTTATAGCGGCCGGGCGGCGCACGGTGGTCGCGGTGCAGGGGCGATCGTGGCCGGGCTAGGCCGCCGTAGGCCGGTGGAGGGGCATGGCTGGGTTGCTGGGCTCCCAGGGGACCGAGCGGGCAAGGCGGGGCGGCGTGGCGCGCTCGGGCGCATGGCCCTGCCGTGGGCGTGCTCGGGCGGCGCACGGCGTGCGCGTCGTGGCGTGGCCGCGGCGTGCCCGGGCGGGTGCTGGTGTGCGTGCGGGCTCGCGAGGGGGCAGGGAGGCGAGGAAAGAAGGGGGGGCCAGGCACGGGAGAGCGCACGGCATGCCACCTCGGATGCCTGTCGCGACACTGCGACGTGCGCACGGCCAGGGCTGTCGCCGGCGTCCTCACGGCGGCTCCGGCCACCATTTTGCCTCCCCCGGCGTGCAGTGAGATCGCAGAGAAGAGAGGGGTGCAGGGATGGCCTCAATCTGACAAATGAACAACGCACTCCTCGGATTGATCCACGAGTTGATTCGGATTGGGAAGAACAGGTGGATGAACACCAAGTGTTTGATGATTTTCCTGAACCAGAACAGTGACCATTTGTCATTTTAATTTTCCTATTTCTCTTTATTCTTTTGAGTCCAAATTTAAGTTCTAGGCTAAGTATATTATTGGTGAGTGTTACAGAGTCTCTTTGAAATATTTTGAAATATTTCAATCATGAATTTCTAATTTGAATTTAAAGTTTTGAATCTGAAATTTTGAAAGGGAATAGTTTGTAAAAATTAACTAGGAGTGTTTATAATATTTCTCCATTGGTTTTGGTGTATAAATAAATTATGCTTCTTAATTTAGAAAAATAATGTGACATGTGTCACATGGTGTTTTGCTTTTAGGGTTTGTTTTATGTGTTTTCTTTTCTTCCAATTTTTCAATTAGTGCTTAAATTCAACAATATTGCAAACAATGTAACAAGCAACACTCAAGAATTAGACATACACACATTTTTATAAGAAAAGTTTTTTGTTGGCCCACATTTTTGCATTAATAATTATATTAACATTCTGGGATGTTACATCTCGGAATCCAAGCAAAACTACCCGCACTACCAGAAAATGGCGTATGGGGTGTACATGGCAGTGACCAAGCTCAAGCACTACTTTCAGGAACACCCGATCACAGTGGTATGCGAAGCTCCTCTGGCCGAGATCATCGGTTGCAAGGACGCTAGCGGCCGGGTAGCCAAATGGGCCATCCAGTTGTCTCCATACGCTCCGGCATATGAGAGACGAGATGCCATCAAGTCGCAGGCGCTGCCGGACTTTTTGGTAGACTGGGCCGAGATGCAGTATGAACCTCCGATGCCGGATTACAATTTCTGGAGGATGCATTTCGATGGCTCAAAGGCTAAGATCGGATTGGGTGTTGGAGTGGTCCTCACTTCCCCAAAGCAAGATGTACTGAAGTATGTGCTGCAAATTCATTTTCGGGCATCCAACAATGTCGCAGAATATGAGACTTTGGTTCATGGATTGAACGTCGCCAAGGAAATCGGCATCCGCCGGATAGAGTGTTTCGGTGACTCCGACCTCGTGGTACAACAGGTGTCGGGGAATTGGGATGCCCTCGATGCAAACATGGCCTTATACAGGTTTCATGTGCAGAAAATATCCGGATTTTTTGAAGGATGCGAGTTCAAGCATATACCCAGAGGAGAAAACGAGGCAGCAGATGTCTTGTCCAAGCTAGGATCGTCTCGGGATGTCATCCCACCCGGAATAGCCCTGGAGCATTTGAGGAAGCCATCTATTCAGCCCTCACCCGAATCGGATTCTATCTTCATCCCCAAGGAGCCTGGTTCAGATGCCGTACCCATGGAAGTAGATGTCGGGAGCATAACATCGAACCCGGGGACTGCATCGCAGTGCTCAGAGAGGCAAAGAAAGATGATGATAGAGGTGATGTCGGCAGAGCCAATGGACATAGACGCTCCCATGTTCCCGGTTAGACCTGTCCCGGGATGGGCACATCCCATTATGGCTTATATCTTGGAAGGAACCCTCCCGGAAAATGAAGTGGAAGCCCGGCAAATAATACGAAGATCAAAAGCATACACCGTCATCAATCAAGAGTTATACAAGAGGAGTGTTACTGAGGTACTCCAGAGGTGTGTAGAACCGGCAGAAGGACACGAGATGCTACTGGAAATACATCACGGGGAATGTGGACATCATGCATCATCCCGGGCCCTGGTGGCAAAGGTGTTCCGGCATGGGTTCTACTGGCCCACTGCATTGCAACAAGCAGAAGATATTGTCCGGAAGTGTGGAGGGTGCCAGAGATTTGCTCACCGGATACACATGCCGGCGTCAGCACTGAAAACAATCCCCATCACTTGGCCATTCGCAGTCTGGTGTCTGGATATGGTCGGTCAGTTCAAGCCGGCAAGAGGCAATATGACACACATACTGGTTATGGTGGACAAATTCACCAAATGGATAGAAGTCAAGCCAATCCGGAAGTGCGATGGACACACCGCTGTGCAATTCCTGAAAGACATCATCTTGAGATACGGGTACCCGCACAGCATTATCACAGATAATGGAACCAACTTTGCTGTGGGGGAATTCGCTCGATTTTGTGCTGAGAAGGGAATCCGGCTGGATGTAGCGTCAGTTGCACACCCGGAAGCAAATGGGCAAGTCGAAAGGGCAAATGCCTTAGTCTTGGCCGGCATCAAAGCTCGTTTGATCGAACCACTATTGAGAACTCCGGGATGCTGGATAGAGGAGTTACCGGCCGTGCTATGGGGTCTCCGGACTACACCGAATAGATCTACCGGGTACACGCCATTCTTCATGGTATACGGTGCTGAGGCAGTACTCCCAACCGACATACAATATGATTCCCCGAGAGTGACAATGTTCACCGAGACCGAGGCAAAGGAGGCCCGAGAAGATGATGTAGATTTACTCGAAGAGGCAAGAGAATTGGCACTATCTCGGTCTGCAATTTATCAACAGAATCTCCGTCGCTATCATAGCCGGAAAGTGCACCCAAGGGTGTTCCGAGAAGGGGATCTGGTGCTGAGGCTCATCCAACGCACGGCCGGAATGCATAAATTTTCACCTCCATGGGAGGGACTGTCAGACCCTGAATTCAAGCTACACAAACAAAACGTACGGGTTGGGCCACACAACCAAGAACATACTGGGGTTACCAATCCCAGGAGGAATCAGGCCATGCTCGGAATGGATCATCGGCCGACAGTTCTTGGCGACCCCAACGTCACGTACGTTTCCAGATTGTGCACGAAAGAATCCAAAAAGTCTTCCAACTCGTATACTTCAACCATACACACATGGTATACGAGTCGGATTTTTAACAAGTCGAAACCACAGAATAAACCTAAGACACAAAGAAAGGAAATAATATCCAAAAGCTCTCACTGAGCAAAAAATATATCAAATGGCACCAATCAGAGGACACATGTCCCAACATTACATCAAGCAGCGGAAACAAACCGGTCTGAGTACAGACAAGAAGCAAAGGGCTCAAGGCCGAAACGAAAAAGAAGGCCCATCCACGCAGTCCACCAGGAAGTAGCCCAGGGGAACTCTAACTACTCGTCGTAGCTCTCGTCGTCGAACTCCACGTAGTATCCACCCAACTGGTCGAGTGAAGGATCCTCAACTGCAGAAAAACCACAGCCCGCGAACGGGTCAATACACCGAAGCGTATCGAACAAACTTAGGCTAACAGGTTACAAAACTGTAAGATTCCCAAAATATGGGGGTAAGTGTACTTAGCGGCCGCAGCTCTAACAAACTAAGGAGACACGCTAAACTTCCGTCTAATCAGAGAGGGATAAGAGAGCGTTTAAATATCCACCTACAACTGACACCAGTCATAACCCATTCTCGAATTAACCCCCTCAACCAAGTATGAGGAAGCAATCCGGGAAAACTCACACTTAACAATTTTAGTTACCATTTAGGATGTAGTTAATACTATATTACTAGTCACATTAACTAACGATGATTAGGTGTAAGTTGTCTAGATCTTGTTAGCCAGCATCATCACCAAAGTCGTCCATAACCGTGGACACGGCTCATCGATAAGATTATACCCTGCAGGGGTGCACTACAGTACCCATACTCGCATGATCAACCCGCTAAGGCCTCTCAACACTACTTATTCCTTCACTACAGCAAGTCCAAGTGCCACCCATATGAGTTGTTACCCGCGTCAGGAGTCCGGCCGAATCTCAATTGCGGACTCATTAGTTTGTGTCCACGCGCCATGCGGCTCAAACCACAGTAGGAACTGTCCGCTTCGCGCGCACCACCCCCTATATGACCCCCCGTATCAAGTAACCTCTCATCGATCATCATCATCATCATCATGCCCATGCATATGAGCAAAAGGAAAACCCGAACTACTTGCGACACATGGACGAGCTGCGGATCCGTTCAAAGTCGAGGGGGGCTCCATTGGGCCACCCACAAGTGGTTAGTGCGCTCAAAATTGGATCCGAGGACAAAATCTCAGTTCCTAGGTCGACACTGAGCAGAACAAAACACCTCGCAAGGCCTTCCGCCTGGTGCCTTATCTTTTAATTATAGAGCCCCAAATTAAGACAGCAGTTTATTATAGTAGAACAATATATCATACTAAGCATATGAGATAAAGACAAAGGAACGACTCGCTCAACCAATCCTAAGCAGGCACTACGACTCGCAAAGGCCAACAGATAAACATGCAAGGGGTTTTGGGTTGTGGGGATATAGCTGTATAGGCTGCAGGATAAACATGTGATGGGATCGCGATTCAAGAATCGATAACTAGGATAGCATAGATCAAAAGGCAGGAATGAAAACCCGACAATCGTGTAACCGGTTAGCAAAAGCTTGCCTGGCAGCTCCTAGCCTGGCACGATAGCTGGAACCTCAATGTCGTAGGTACTCGCAGCAGTCACGTCGTCGTCTACCCAAAAAGAGCCAAACATAGACAATAGGAACAATAATCAATACAGAGATATGCGCAAACAAATGATGCTGCGAGATGGTATGAGATGATTAGGTCATATTAAAGCGGGGATGAAATCCCGGCAAAAGATTAGGGTGCAAGTTATTTGGGGATCCAACAATTTAAATGTTACTTCATATATAGCAGGTGTGGTGATCAAATTAATTTAAATGGAATAGGCATTAACTGCTCAACACCTTCCATGTTTAGTGTTTTAATTGCAAGTGATTTATTTTTAACTCAAATTAAATATTTAATAGCATGGCAAGATTATAAAAGGTATGAGCATATTAAATGGAATTAGGGTATTATATAATTATTACCCCTCATACTCCATATTTAAATAATTAAATGCATTTGTTAATTTAAACTAAGCATTTAAAATAACTAATGCAAAATGACATAAGAATGTGATGTTAATGTTTATTGCATTTTTCTGATATAAAAACATCTAAAGTTTATTTAATTTGGAGTTAGGAATTAAAAGTTATGCATTTTATAAGTGTAGGGGTGGTTCTGTAAAACCCGAGGACTTATCCGTGAAAGAAAACTAGCAGAGGAGGTCCTCTGTGCAAAAACAGAAAGGAAGGGGCTTCGGTGCAAAAAGACAAAGCCCTGGACTTTTCTCACCGCAGCGGGGGCATACCCAGCCACTGCCAGGCGGGGCCAGCGCCAGCGTGGCGCTCACTGGACCGCGCCGGCCTGGCCGGTCGCTGACCGGTGGGCCAGGCCTGTCAGTGGGCGGCGCAAAAATGGGGCATTTACCACTGCGCCCGGGGGGATTCGAACTCGCACGCGCGGCGTGTATGGATCGGTGGTGTTAACCACTGGAGCTGGTGGGTGTTGTTAACAGGGAAACGGAAACGCTCTTTTTAACAGGTACGGCAATCGGCTAACTGACGAAACTGAAGATCCATCGGTGCCTGACGACCTGCAGAGGACACAGCGCGCGGCGGCCGGAAAAACGACGCCGACGACCTCCTGGGAGCGGCGCTGTGGCTGCGGTGTGTGTGCGCTAGGGTGCAGGAATCGCTCGGGGGCTCGTTTTTGTGCCCAGGCCGAAGAAAGAAGACGCGGGGAGGTGGAGTTGGTGGTCGACGCCGGCGGTCCGAGGCGTGCTCGCCGGCGCAGGGGAGAGCTCCGGCGTTCCGAGACGAAAAAGAAGGGGGAAGGAGGGGTTTCCGACGGCGGCTCACCGAGGGAGGTCGGTGGCGAGTCGCGGAGGCGCGGGGAGGTCGGGAGCGGCTCGTCTGTCTCGGGGAAGAAGCTCGGCCGTGCGGCGTCGTGGAAGGAAGAAGAAGAAGCAGGGGTGCCTCCCGTCCGTCCTGCTCGCGTCAAGGGTGAAGAGGAGGTCGGGGAGGCGCTGCTGGCGTGCGGGGGAAGAAGATGGCGGCCGGAGTCAGACGCAGGCGAGCTCGGGCCCGACGGCCATGGCGACGGCGTTGCGGGGAGCAGAGCGTGCGGCGGCGGGGGAGGAGGAAAATTTGGGGGCTAGGGTTAGGGTTTCGCTCCGGCTGCGCGGTTTAAAGAGAAGGGGAGAGAGGGCCGGGCAAAGGGCGTGGGGGCGAGCTGCAGAGGCTCCACGCCATGGCCTCTCTGCTCCTCCACGCTGTAAAGGTGTACGGAGGAAGAGGAAGAAGAAAACGGGCCGGGCTGGGGGTTTGCTGGGCCAGGGAGTGGCCCAGTTTGGCCTGGAGCTCCCTCCCCACATTTTTTTTTTCTGGTTTTTGAATTTCCTTTTTAAAAACTTTTCTGTTTTTGTATTTTTCCAAGCAAAACAGAAAGGAACCTCATAAAAACTTTTGAGCAATTTTTGCTAGTTTCAAATTAGACATATTAATATCTAGTTTGGTTAATTATAATTAATTTGAAACTTCAAATGAATTTATTTGAAAGCATTTGAATTCAAAATAAGAATTTTTAAATTTAGAAAACATTTGGGAGACATATTTAATTAAATGCAACCAATTATGGAATGATGACATGATTCAACAATTTTATTGCACACCAAAAGGAAAGATACAGTAGGGCTGTTACAGGGACCTTTTGTGATAAGCAGGGCATTGCACAATGATTCTTATTACCTTGTAGATGCGCAGGAGGCTAGGAAAGGTGTAATGGACAAATCCGGTGAGGAAACCAAGCGTCCATGAAATGTAGCTCTACTTCGCCCCTTTTACACGTAAAGGGCTCAGTGTATGTTATATCTCAGTTTTCAGTATTAATGAAAGAAAGGCACCCCGGGAGGAACCCGGGGACTGCCTGGTTATATGCATGTTTTGTTCTCATTTTTGTTAAGTTCATTTGCTGTTTTTTACCGGCATCTCGGGAAGGAAGCCGGGGACTGCCGGATTGCTATCTTTTATGTTATTTGTATGCCGGGAGAGTTCCGAGTTCGATTCTCAAAGTCAAAGTAATGTACCACTAGAGCAAAACAGGCCACTGGTCCCGGGCCGTGAGGGCTTTTTGCCCCGGTCACGCGCCCGGGACAGCGTGTTCGGGACAAATAGCCTCCCCTATTTGTCCCGGGCACGCCACGACCCGGGACCAATAGGGGGCCACGTGGCCAATCAAGGCAGGCTCTGCCTGCGACTCATTTGTCCCGGTTCGTAATACGAACCGGGACAGTATATATGTTTTTTTTTGTTTCTTTTATTTTGTTTCCTGTTTTCTATTTTTGTTTCTGTTTTCTATTTATGTTACTGATTCTTTTGTGTTTGTGTTTTTTCATTTATGTTTCATTTCAAACAATATCGAGTTGCATATTATACGTTACTATGTAATATATATCATGAATACACGATTTTTTCCTCGGGATATAGTCATGAATACTACTAGTACACGAGTTCTCCCAAACAAATATTTACAACCGGAAGATCATGTCTGTACCGGGGACACGGCTAAGTACAAATATTTTCTTACATGACAAAGAAGCATTAGACCCTATTTTTTCCTCGGGATGGTCTTTTTTGGCGGCCGGATTATACTGCATTCTGCGCCTGGCTTTATGACATAGTCAAGCAGAAAGCCCGCAATTTCCTCCGCGATTGGTAGTAGGCGGTCTTTTGCTTCTAGCCTGTTCCGGATCGTCTCAAACTAAAAAGGAGAGATCAACACCATATATCAACCATTATGAAAATAATTCAATTTGAGAAGTGAATAAGTTTGAATGAATTGTTAACGTACCCTATTCCAGTCTGCACCCTCATTGAAGTGAATTTGGATGAACTCGCAGACATAGAATCCACACAAATTGGTGCCTTGTTGCTGCTTCGCGCACTTTATGATAGAATAAGATAAGAAATTAATAAAAAATAATCATAAATATTGAAAAAATGGTATTGTGAGACTGAAATTAAGAATATGCGTATGTGGAACCTAGCTAGTATACGTCTTTACCTCTCGCCATTTAAAAGTGAGGTTCTTAGCTATACCGACATCCTTGTGGAAACCGGTGAACTTGTCCCAAACCCTGAAGTTTACGGTATGAAAAATTAGTAAAGAAGTTAACTAATTACTATATATTATTAGAAAAGACGAGGTCGATTGTGATAATGAACGAAATTACCTCTGGAGCATCTGTTTCGTGTCGTCGAACTTTTCTTCAGGTTTCGATAATGGGTCCAAGACCTCAACGATTGCCTTTTCAACATCAATCTCTAATAATACCCAGTGAAATCTGCCATATGTTTATATTTGTTAATAACTAAATCATCAATTACATATACTTAATTAACATCGAGTATGTATAAGAAAGTAAACAACTCACTCGAAGTTGAACGGGAAAATTATGGTGCTTTTGTAATGTTGCGCCATCAAATAAGTAAGCAAAAGCTCCTCCGTTTCATCTGGGTAATGTAACAAACCATGATGATGAACTCGATTAGGGTCAATGAATCCAATCTTGTGATTGAGTCCCAGCTTTCGAGATTGTATAATTTTCAGCCTGCATAATAGAGTACAAAAGTAATATAGTGATAAGGATAATTACAAGCAATGAAATATAAGTAGAGCTAGAGAATTACTGACGTATATACATAATTTAATTACTTACATGCAAAAGGCACTGATGATAGATTTGTCGAGCGCGTCAAAATTGAATAACTGCCATAATTCGCAATACTCGATTTGAACCTCATCATCACCTGGGCCAAAAAAATCCTTTGGAATTTTCCCATAGAGCCAGTCTCCTTCTTGACTTTTCGTGGTACGCAAGTACCATGCATTTAGTTGGTGCAACCTAGCTGGTAGAGTGCGCACCATTGCAGGGTCGACAAGATCTTGTCCTCTCACATATGTCCGCACCACCTCATGTATGGTGACACTCTCGCCAGCTTGCAATGCCTTCAGCTCTGCCAGAGTTATACCCATATCTCTAGCTTGCTGCAAAAGTACATCATCGATCGGGTTCCGGTTGTAAGGCGCCAATATGAGTGGAGGGGCCGATTGTCCCGCCTGCATTCCGAGCTGTGGAACATCTCTCTTCTGGGTGGCAGCAGATTTTTGTTCTTCCCGCACTCTCTTAGATGTACGCACCAGAACGCGTGTGTAGTCATCGTCCATATTTAGTTCATATTGCGACGGATGCGTAAGAAATTCTATGGCCCACCGTATCGCTTCCGGAGAATAAACCGGAACAGGCAAAGACATCTTTTTTGGCTTCTTTCTCTGGGAAGTCTGGATCTCCTCGACCCATGTATCGACATCTTTGCGAGAGTTCACAAAGGGAGAATTCCCGGCCGTTTCGCTTTTCTGAGTACTAGTCGACGTAGCGGTGCACTTCCGCTTCTTTTGCGGAGGCGATGGAGTCCGTTGACGCGGCGGAGTACGCTCACGCGGCGGAGTACGCTCATGCGACGGCGGAGATGGACTAGCGCCTTGGTTGTCGTTGTGGGGGGTGTCTGGACTAGCGCATTGGTTGTCGTTGTTGTAGTTATGTGGACTGGCTTGTGGACTGGGAGGGCGATTTAGCTGCATGTGTGGGAACACGATGTATTCTTTTTTCCATAAGCAGGTACTCTTGAGGGCAAATCTCAACTCAACCTCGTCTTCACCCGTAGGGAAGTCCAGCTTAATTCCCTCATATGTCTTGATAACCTCATCAACCCCGACAACAGCATAGCCATCTGGAATAGGGCGACAATGGTAAGTTCCATTTGGGCTAGGCGGTAGGGCAAAGCCGTGCGCCACCTTCACGGTTATGTTCAAGCATGGCACATGTAGGTCGCACAGTTCCCGCTGCACGATATTATCCACGGGGTGACGAGGACCCGGCATATCATTGTGGCGATCGAGCTCCGTCGAAGCCACGCTGCTTCTCCGCATTGATTTTGGATCAGGAGAAGGATTTTCGGGCATCTCAGATTCGCAGGGCATCCGTCGAGTCTGCGCTGCCTTCAGCTCTGCTATCTCCTTCTCATGCTGTAGTAATTTATTTTCCATCCACTGGGCCCCGTCGGCAATCTCTTTCTTCTTTCTCGATCGGCTTCTATAAGTGCCAACATCTTTGGGAAACCCAAGTATCCACGGTACAGAGCCGACGGTTCCTCTTGTTCGTCCACTGTGTTCAGGATTCTTAAGGGCTCGCGATAGCTCGTCCTTCTCGCTGTTAGGGTGGAACCTGCCTTTCGTGACCTCCTTCCATACCTCTCTGAGAGCTTTAATAGGGTCAGGTCCGTGCTCCTTGGTAAAAAGACAGTCACCTGTTTCAGGGTCTAACTTTCCACCATGCCCATAGAACCAAGCCTTAAGCCGGTCTGGCCAGTCAAATGTCTCGATCTGTATACCTTTAGCCAAAAACTCTTCCTCCATTTTCAGAAACTTAGCCAAAAATGACTAACACATATTCAACTCACAAACTGCTAGCACACGGAGTTAACTATATTAATATTTCAACTCACAAAACTAACTAACTAAACGCAAAATTTAACTAACACATATTCTAAAAAACTTGAAGAAAAAAAAACGGAGACACGGGACTGACGTCACGCATCCGCCGCGCTGACATCAGCACTTGCAGCGGCGGCGCGGCAACGGAGGCGTGCTGGCGCGCGGGCATCAGCGGGCGGCGCGGCAACGGAGGCGGCGCGGCAACGACGCTAACCTTGTCGAGCGCGGGCAACAGCGGCGGCGTGGACGGAGGCGCGGCGGCGGCGCGGACGGAGCCGCGGCGGAGGCGCGGATGGAGGCGCGGGCAACAGGGGCGGCGCGGACAGAGGCGCGGGCGATAGTGGCGGAGCGGACGGAGGCGTGGACGAAGGCGCGGCGGAGCGGACGGAGGCGTGGACGAAGGCGCGGCGTGGACGACGGCGGCGGCGGCTAGGGTCGACGAAAAATTTGGCCAGCACTTCGTTAGAAATGGGGAATTGCTCCGGGTGGTTGCTCGGCCCGGAGCGCTAAGTGTTGCTTATATAGCAACACCCTATCTATCCCGGGTCGTGGCTCTGCCCGGGACAAATAGGGGCTATCTGTCCCGGGCAGTGGCTGCACCCGGGACAGATAGCCACCCCAACTGTCCCGGGTGGTGGCTCAGCCCGGGATAGATAGCCACCCCATCTGTCCCGGGCTGAGCCACCACCCGGGATAGATGGGGTTTTTTCTTTTTCTTTTCCCTTTTTCTTTTCTTTTTCTGTTTTCTGTTTTCTGTTTTAGCAAACTTTGGAATTTGAAAAAACTTTCAATATGAAAAGTGTTTGAATTTGACTAATAACTAATACAAAAACATTTTCTCTTTTCTATAACCATTATTTTAATTAGTTTAAGACTATTTTGAATGTGAATTTGTATAACTTTTGCAAACTTTGGAATTTGAAAAAACTTTCAATATGAAAAGTGTTTGAATTTGACTAACTAATACAAAAACCAGGACTAAAGAAGCACACGGATCGTGTGTTTCTTTCAAGCACTTGTAAGCCGTTTGATCAGGTGTGTGTTTCTTTTGATTGCTTCTGAGTTGTTCGATTAACGCTTTCAGTTTCAAACCGGGACTATAGAAGCACACGGGTCGTGTGTTTCTTTGAAACACTTGTTAGTCGTTGGATCAGGGGTGTGCTTCTTTTGAGCACTTGATAGCTGTTGGATCAACACTATCAGTACCACTGGTTGAGCCCGTGACCCTATATATAGCCCCCTCTCGGACGAGGCGAGCACTCAGTGTTTCCTCCTTCTAGTGCCTAGCCGGGTGGTGTGTGGTATACAAATCACTCGGATTCCCTGCATACGCCCCACGGTGCATTTGATATGCAGGCACTCAGGAGCCACCGTGGGGCTGTATGCAGGTGAAATCGTGTGTTTTGTTCTATCAAAAGAATAGTTCAATTCATCTACTGAGGAATATATACAAATTACTCGGATTCCCTGCATACGCCCCACGGTGCATTTGATATGCAGGCACTCATCAAGAGCCACCGTGGGGCTGTATGCAGGTGAAATCGTGTGTTTTGTTCTATCAACGCCGACGGATCCATTTGATATGCAGGTAAAAATGGAGCATCTTCTTCATATCAAAAGTTTAATATATTAATTATTACATATCGCCATCACACAACACCGCCAGTTCTTCTGCGTCGGAACCATGGAGCATCTTCTTCAATCAACTTGATGATTGGGTCAATGTTCACTACGAAAGGCGGAATTTCATCAAAATTATTATAATCATCTGACATGTCTGTCTTGTCCTCCACTCCCACGATGTTTCTTTTTCCTGAAAGAACTATGTGACGCCTAGGCTCCTCCACTCCCAGGATGTTTCTTTTTTTGGGTCTGCTAGACATGTCTTTCACATAGAAAACCTGAGCCACATCATTGGCTAGCACGAATGGTTCATCTCTGTACGCAAGATTGTTTAGATCCACTGTTGTCATTCCGTACATCTTGTCTACCTCAACCCCGCCTTTCAGATTGACCCATTTGCACCGAAACAAAGGGATCTTAAAAGAAGGTCCATAGTCAAGTTCCCATATCTCCTCTATGCAACCATAATATGTGTTCTTATGCCCATTGTTGTTTGTTGCATCAATGCGAACACCACTGTTTTGGTTCGTGCTCTTTTTATCTTGGACACTCGTGTAAAATGTATTTCCATTTATCTCGTACCCTTGGAAAGTACATATAGTTGTAGATGGTGCCCTGGCCAACAAGTGTAACTCTTCATCAACCTTGTCTTTATTTTCAAGATGTGCTCGCAACCAACCGCCGAACGTGGCCATGTGTGTACGTACAATCCAGTTGTCAGACTTCCCCGCGTGACGAGAGCGTACAAAATTCTTGTGTTCATCGATATACGGGGCCACCAAGGTAGAACTTTGTAGAACTGTATAGTGTGCTTCAGTGAAAGAATGTCCATCCATACAAATTTTTGTTTTCTTTCCTAGTGTGCCTTTTCCACTAAGTCTACCCTCATGTCGTGATTGTGGAACACCTATCGGCTTAAGGTCATGAATAAAGTCAACACAGAACTCAATGACCTCCTCGTTACCGTAGCCGTTGGAGATGCTTCCTTCTGGCCTAGCACGGTTATGCACATATTTCTTTAAGACTGCCATGAACCTCTCAAATGGGAACATATTGTGCAGAAATACAGGACCGAGAACTTGAATCTCTTCGACTAGGTGAACCAGGAGATGCGTCATAACATCGAAGAAGGATGGAGGGAACACCAACTCAAAACTGACAAGACACTGGACCACATCATTTTGCAACCCTGGTAGAATCGCCGGATCGATTACCTTTTGAGATATTGCATTGAGGAATGCACAAAGCTTCACAATGGGTACTCGAACATTTTCCGGTAGTAGCCCCCTCAGTGCAATCGGAAGCAATTGCGTCATAATCACGTGGCAATCATGAGACTTTAGGTTCTGAAATTTTTGGAGTCCCACATTTACTATCCTCTTTATATTCGACGAGAACCCAGCCGTGACCTTGATACTGCTCAGGCATTCAAAGAATATTACTTTCTCTTGTTTGGTAAGAGCGTAGCTGGCAGGACCTTCGTAGTGTTCGGGACTTAGGCCGTCTCGTTCTTTCACACGTTTCTGGTCCTCCCGTACACGCCCAAGAAGCCTAGCAGGTTCACGCAAACATTCTTCGTCACATGCATCACGTCGATAGCAGATCTAACCTCTAGGACCTTCCAATATGGTAGCTCCCAAAATATAGATTTTTTCTTCCACATGGGTGCGTGCCCGTTAGCGTCTTTCGGAACCTGTTGACCTCCAGGACCCTTTCCAAAGATTACTTTTAAATCCTTGACCATATCAAATATTTCTTCACCGGTACGGTTGACAGGCCTCCTACTGTGATCAGCCTCACCTTTAAAATGCTTGCCTTTCTTCCTTGCGGCATGCCTGATCGGAAGAAATCGACGATGCCCCAGATACACACACTTCTTACATTTATCCAAATATAAACATTCAGTCTCACCCAAACAGTGTGTGCATGCATTGTACCCCTTGGTCGACTGCCCTGAGAGGTTAGCAAGAGCAGGCCAATCGTTAATTGTTACAAAAAGCAGAGCTCGTAGGTCAAATTCCTCATGTTTGTGCTCATCCCACACCCGTACACCTTCTTCCCGCCACAACTGTAAAAGTTCTTCAAATAATGGCCTGAGGTACACATCAAGGTCGTCGCCGGGTTGCTTCGGGCCTTGGATGAGCAATGGCATCATAATGAACTTTCGCTTCATGCACAACCAAGGAGGAAGGTTATAAATACATAGAGTCACAGGCCATGTGCTATGACTGCTGCTCTGCTCCCCAAACGGATTGAAACCGTCTGTACTTAGACCAAACCTTAAGTTCCTTGCGTCATCTTCAAATTCCGGGAACTCTCTCTCAATTTTTCTCCACTGCGACCCATCAGCGGGGTGTCTACACATCGCGTCTTTCTTACGGTCCTCTTTGTGCCATCGCAACAACTTGGCATGCTCTTTATTCGCGAACAAGCGTTTCAACCGTGGTATTATAGGAGCATACCACATCACCTTGGCAGAAACCCTCTTCCGGGGACGCTCACCCTCAACTTCACCAGGGTCATCTCGTCTGATCTTATACCGCAATGCAGTGCATACTGGACATGCATCCAAATTCTCATACTCACCGCGGTAGAGGATGCAGTCATTAGGGCAGGCATGTATCTTATGCACGTCTAATCCTAGAGGGCACACAACCTTCTTTGCTTCGTACGTGCTGTCGTGCAACTCGTTGACCTTTGGAAGCATCTTCCTAATTATCTGCAGCAACTTTCCAAATCCCTTGTCTGTCACACCACACTCTGCCTTCCACTGCAGTAATTCCAGTGTGGTACCCAGCTTTTTCTGACCATCTTCGCAACTTGGATACAACAATTTCTTGTGATCCTCTAACATCTGGTCGAACTTCAACCTCTCCTTTTCAGTTCCGCACTCTCTCTTTGCATCAGCAATGGCCCTACCAAGATCGTCAGTGGGCTCATCTGGTGCCTCTTCAGCTTCAGCTTCCCCCGTTGCAGAATCTCCGTACTCCGGGAACATAGGATAGTTGTCATAATCTTCCTCTTCTTCATTGTCTTCCATCATAACACCTTTTTCTCCGTGCTTCGTCCAACAATTATAGCTGGGCATGAAACCATGCCGAATAAGATGACTTTGAAGGGTTCTCACGTTTGGGTGATTTGTCTTATTCTGACAGTTGACACATTGACAACACATGAAACCATTCGTACTGTGGGCCTGGGCTTTCTCTAGAAATTTCCTCAAACCTGTCATGTACTCGGCAGTGCGTCGGTCACCATACATCCATTGTCGGTCCATCTGCATTATATAATGAACTACATCAATAACCATTACAGAACATCGACAAATAAACACTGAACATGCACGGTATCAATTAATTACAAATGAAATGAGAGAAAAATTAACCTTGATCGAAAAGAAGAATAAACTTCTTTAAGTGTACATCAAATCAATTCGTGAACTCTCTCGGGCATTTCATCAAACACCTTGCATGCATACAAAAAAACAGACTAGCACACACCCCCTCCTTCCATTTCAAACAAAAAATGCCTCCAATGGTTTTGGGAGGGGGCTGCTGATCAGTATATATAAGCACCCCCCCATTTGTCCCGGTTTCAGTCACAAACCGGGACAAAAAGGAGCCCATTTGTCCCGGTTTGAGACTGAAACCGGGACAGATGGAGGTTTTTTTCATTTTTTTTATTTTCTTTTTTCTGTTTTCTGTTTTAAATAACTTTTGCAAACTTTGGATTTTGGAACAACTATGAATATGAAAAATGTTTGAATACATAGATAGTCTACTCATCAACGACATTAAGAGGATCATTTTCCGTATTATAGCCGCGTAGACTATCCCACTTCCGTGCAATCTCGAAGCCAAGGCGAGCGTCTAAAGCAGCATATACGATTTGATCGTAGCTTAATGGAACGTTGCCCCATCCGAAAATTAGGTCTTTTTGTAACGTGTCTTCCTTGTCGTCGTCCGTGTACTTCCTCTTCTTGTATTTCTTCTTCTTCTCTAGATTTGTCCCAATGACCGCATTAGAGAGATCATATAGACTAGGAGTAAAATTGCCGGTAGGGTTTCGGCGATCCCTCTGCAGGTCGACCGCGGACCGAATAATAATTCCGTAGTAGGCTAGCATCTTCATGTCATTATGGATTGCCACGCCGTAGAATTTGATTGTCTCGTCACCTAAGAAATCCACGAGGACCTGTGGCACCCGATCAGCTTTGCAAATTTGGAAGACAAGAGTCTCGGTCGCCACCGAGAGTTGAAGGACGGCGGCGCGCTGCGGAGTATCCTTCCGTCGAGGGTCGGTGAACTCGCAATCGAGTCCAACGGCTTTGATCGGAGCGGCGTCGAGGAAGTTCTTCTTCACGTCGCCGATCCACTTCTCCACGCGCCATGCACGAAGGGTGACCCACACCTTGAACCGCATGCCTTCCTTCTCGTAGCCGTAAAACTCATCGGACCGAGGCACAAGTGGCTCCATAGGAAATGGTGTACGTGGACGGAGAAAAGAGAGGAGAGATGGCCGGAGAAATGGTGTACGTGGATGGAGAAAAGAGAGGAGAGATGGCCGGAGAAATGGTGTGGGAAGAGTCGTACTGTGCAGTGCATTTTATAGCGCCGGAGAGGAAGATGAATCGCCGGCGGAGGGCAGAGGAATCGCCGGAGGGCAGAGGAATCGCCGGCGCCGCTCGTCTTCCGTGCGCGTCGAAAAAACGCGGCGGTGGCGCGTAACTGAAAGCGTGCCCATTTGTCCCGGTTCCAGCCACGAACCGGGACAAATGAGTGTCGCCTGAACTAGTTTGGTCCTCCACTAGCGTTTTATGCCCCATCTGTCCCGGTTTGCAGTACGACCGGGACACATGGGGTTTTGGAGTTTGGTCCTTTAGCCTGTTTTCTACTAGTGTACGTCATGTGAAATCATCTTGTGACTCGACTGACGCACGCCGAAATGGTAGTCAAGAGCAAAGAGAGGGAAGGTGGGAAACAAGAAAATGGTCTCGGGGACTCGGAGAAGGAACTTATCCGGCATACCTGTTTTTTACTAACTCGGTTATTTTTTATGTCGGGAATTCGGTTAGTAGGAACTCGGATTGTTTTAAGTAATGTATGCCGTATGTGGAGTTTTGTGACTCGACTGTCCAACGCCGAAATGGTAGACAAGAGCAGAAATTACCTAAGTACGGTAAACATGAAAGGCAATTCGGGAACTCAAAACAGAATAAATTGACATAAGTTACTCGGATAAATAGTTCACTACAAAGCGAAAATAATATAAGTATATGTTACATATGGTACCCGGCATCCCGGGGTTTGACGAATCTACTCTTAAGTGTCTCAAGTGATAGGGGAAGTCGGCTTCTCAACGGGGGCGTCAGCAGGAGCAGCGACCTCGGGAGCAGCGGCAGCAGGAGCAGCAGGCTCGGCGGCATCAGCAGAAGCGGTAGTCCCGGTAGTAGCTGCGGGAGCAGCTCTCTCGGGAGACGCAGCAGGAGCAGCTTCAGCTTCAGTTCCGGCAGCAGTACTCGGGGCGTCGGGGTGCACCTTGGTCTCGGAGACATCCCGGGGAACCACGCTCTCGGGCGCGGCACCGGAAGCAGCGTCATCTTCTTCTGGGGCCTCGTCTTCCGCGTCGCCGGTCGCGCCGGTTTCTTCGTCATCCTCATATTCAGATTCGGAGTCGGAAGGAAGGACGCTGGCGGTGAAGGCGCGGATGCTGGACCACGAGGCGATGCGATGCGCAACCTCCTGTCGCCGCTGGATCTTAGCCGGATCACTCACCCACGGCGAGATCGTCCGCAGCCGCTGGATCGCCTCCAGATCAAGACCTTCGTACCAGCTGAGTACTTGGGTCAAGACCTGGTCGGCACCAGCCCGCGCACCGGAACGCTTCCACGCATGAATGCGCCTCCCGGCACACTGCAGTGCGCTCGCGAGCTCGGGCACCGAGAGCGTCCCACGGATGCTCGGCCACAGTGCGCCGTGGACGTGGACCGCAGCGCTGAGCAGCTCCGTTCCGATAGACCGAAGAGGCACTATCCGGGCCTTCAGGGTGGTGAGGTGATCCTCGATGTCCCAGGCTTCTGAGACAGGGCCCTTCCCGGCGCGCTTCTCTCGGGCGGCAGCGACGACAAGAACAGCAGCCTCCCGGGAGTGCTCAAATTCCCCTTTAAAAAGAAGAACTGTCAAACAACTAGTTCATAAGAAAAGCGACATCAAAGAAAGGAAGCCACAATAGAAGACGGATGTCGGTCCACTTACTGTTAAGATCCCGGTTCAATACAGTGAGCTCGGAGAGCCAAGTATCGGACCGTGACCGGAGGAGAGCCAGCCCGGTCTCGGCAAGATGAGCACGCTCCTCGGACTGGTCCAAGGTTTCCTTTTGCTTCTTGCTCGCCTCGATGAAGCGCGTCTTCATCTTGGTTGCAGCAGCCTTGACTTTTTCGAGCTCGCCGTTGAGCCGCGCGATCTCAGCTTGCGCGGTGGCGAGTGCGGCCTTCTGGTCTACCGAGACCTTGCGCGCGGCATCTCGCTCCTCCCGGAGGCGCCCCTCGCACTTCTTGGACTGACCGAGGTCAGCAAGAACTCGGTTGAAGATGCTGCACCATTTCTTGCTGCACTCCTGAAATCAAGACAAACAAGGAGGAGTCAGCCGGGGAAGAATGTAAAGAAATCGGGAGAATCCGGGATCTCTAACACATAACAAGCTACCCGGATGGGAGGATCTCGGGGACTCGGTGTCCGAGTCCTGAAATTTTCTCTAAGATTGGAGCTCAGTGATCTGCTATTCGGTGGAATCTAGAGCACTAAGCACCAATCTCGGGGACTAGTGGTTATGAAGAAAATTTTGAAGCAAGCTACCCGGATGGGAGGATCTCGGGGACTCGGTGTCCGGGTCCTAAAATTTTCTCTAAGATTGGAACCTAGTATTCTGCTATTCGGTGGAATCTAGAGCACTAAGCACCAATCTCGGGGACTAGTGGTAGTGGAAGGAACAAATGTTTTTTGGTGAAAGAAATAGAACAATCTTACCTCGGTTACCCGAGTAACATCCAGCGCGGCCACCTGGAGAGCGTGCAGAGCTTGGGCGTTGCGGCTTGGGCCTGCAGCGTGCAAGTCTCCCGCGGTCTCGGAGGCGTCGGCGGCAAGCCAAGCCTGGTTGTATTCGTCAACAACCTGTAGGCCGGAGCCGTCGGGCGCGCGGGTAGCAGCAATATCCCGGGACCCTGAAGGCACAAAGGAGCTAACGGTTGCTCGCAACATCCGCAAGGCAGCAGTAGGGATCTCGGCGGGAGGCGGTGGTAACGATGAAAACGTACCCGTGCGCAGCACCAAGTCCTGGGCCGAAGATGTCGGGGCAGCAGCAAGCTTGGCAGAAGTCGTTTTCTGCCCAGCAACCTTGGGGCGCAACTTCCCGGCAGGTGGATCAGCTGGCCGGGAGGAGACTGCGGGCCGGTTCTCCGGGGCAGCCTTGTCCGAAGCTCGCCGGGAGGGACCGCTTGGCACCGACTGCCGGGGAGGGCTCAAGATCTCCGCCTCAAGCCCGGGCATCCGGCGCGGACTTTCCGGAAGGAGAATGTCTCCCGAGGTCGTCGTGACCTGCACCGGGATCTCGTCGATCACCGGGCAAGCGTCCGGGGTCACAACGGATGCCGGAGCGGCACCGGAGGCGGCAGCTTCACTTCCCCGAGTAGAGGGGCGAGGGGGAGAAGGCGAAGCCCGAGCAGGGCTGGGAGTCCGAGTTCCGGGAGGAGGAGGAATGGCAGGTGACGGGAGGTCGAGTGCGTCCCTGAAAGAAAATATCTCAGTAATAATTTATGGAGAAGGCAAAGTCATATAGAATAAGGCAAGGAGAATGTACCTGGAGTCCACAATGGGAGGGCCCCTTTGCCGGCGAGGCTTCGGGGCCGTTTGTTTATTCGGCTTGCTCCTCTTGGGGGGATTGCCGGGGTTGTCAGCAGCCTCGGTGTCGGAAGCCGCGCGCTTCCGGCTCTCGGCGCGTTTGGTCCCGGCAGTCAGCTTCGGAACCACTGCTGAGGCCCAATTGAGAGGGAGAGCGTCAATAACATCGAGAATTTGGCAGTCAATCTCATCCTCATCATCCGAGGAAATGGAAACTGCCTCTGAGGTTGAAGGGTTACCCGGAGCTGCAGCTTTCAATGGAGGGATGGCGAGATGGTCCTCGCCGTCGGGGTCCTTTCGGGGCATCTTATCCGGCACCGGGATGTTCGGCACAAAATTCCCGTCGGCGTGGACTGCGTCCTCCTCGGCTTGCCGCTCGAATAACTGCGCAAACAAATCACCACGTGTCGGTGTCCAGGTGAACGCATGTATGAAGTCAAATGCACGAAAGACAGACAGGAGCACCTGTTTTAATGGTTTTTTCCGGGATCCCCCAATGACACCCCAAACATAATCATCCGACATCTTCGTCCGAGCAATAGCTCGGACACGTCGGACGACCGCGGGGCGGTCAAGAGGGAAAATACTGGTCCTGGTGGGGTCATAGCTCCCATCCATATGGCACATCTTGTGCACTCGGGTTTGCAGGGGGCAGACGCGGCGAATAATGAAGCAACGCGGGAGATCGTCGCCGGTCATTTTCTTGTTCAGCGCCAAGAGCACGTCATGCATACAATTGACCTCTTCGGTGTCCGGCAGTCGTTTCCAGAGGTTGAACTTGCGAGGAGGGCCATGGACAAACTCCGGCAGATTTATGAAATCCGGATTCGAGGATCCCGGACCATCTCCCGAGTGCTCCCGGTTCTTCACGTAGAAGAAGCTGCGCTGCCACTTCCGGCAGGATTCTAATCCCTTGACTATAGGGAATCCGGAATCAGCGCGAGAGATGATGGTGGCCGCTCCACAGTCGACCAAGTCTTTTTCTTTCTGATCCGGGTTGGGGATGACCTGGCGGCGAAGGATGAAATACTTGGCCCAAAGATCCAGAAAAGGCCACACGCCAAGATAGGCTTCCGCATAAGTGGTGAAGACCGAGAGCATCATAATGGCGTTGGCTGGGAGATGATGCGGTTGGAGGCTGTAGGTGTCGAGAAAGTCGCGGAAGAAGGGGCTAGCCGGAAGCCCAAACCCACGCTCGAAATGCGTAAGGAATACAACGTATTCCCCGGGTTGGGGTTCCGGCTCAACCTCGCCCTCCGGGAGACGGCTCTCAACTTCTGGCGGAATTTGGTGAGTCCGGTACAGCCAGTCTAGGTCCCATTGTTTGGTCTCGGATCCATCCCAGCACCCCCGGATACTTTCTTCGCCCATGTCGGAGAAGTCTGCAGGTGTATTCGGGCTACTCTGCAGGCGCAGCGGCGGTTAGCCGGAGTTAGTCTACCGGGAGCTGAGATGTCGGGTCACAAACTGCTAAACGCAACCGGATTCCTGGGAAATAAGATCTACCGTGTGCTAGAAAATCAAAATAGAAGGGAGGAAAAAAGGTGCGGGTTAAACTCAAACGAAGCAACGTGCGAGCTAAGGATCTGCATACTACAGCAACGGTGCGTCACCGCCGTGCGCCTCGTGCGCGCCGCTCGACTAATGCTCACCGGCGGCGACTCAACCGCGCGTGTGTTAGGGCACGGCCGGAGGCGAGCGGCTACGCTACTAAAGGAGATCATCGAGACGGAGAAAGAAACTCACCGGAGAAGAGGAGGCCGGTGGCGTGCGAGACGAACGACGACGCTCGGGCTCCGAAGAACGGCGAGGGCGGCGGCGTTCGGGCGACGAGTGCGGCGGCGACGATGCGCTCGAGACAATGGTGAACGAGTGCGGCGAAGGAAAGGAAGGAGGAGAGGAGACCGTTCCGGTCCCCTATTTATGGGGGGGATTCCGGAGCGGTTTCCATTTTTCCCGCCCACGACCTCCACGATCGTGGGTGGGATCTGTTTTGCGCAGCGCGCCACGTGGCATTATCCGGAGCGCCCGATCCAGCCACACCGAGGGTCACACGGCCCCCCAACAGTTGGGCTCCGGATCAGATGCGGCTCCCGGCGCGGGAACCCAAGCGACAGCGTGCTCAAGCAGAAGCACTCGAGTGCATTTCTGCTCGGACGGGACGTCGTGTGGGGCCCAGCCCGTGATCTCGAACTCAGCACGAGGCCAACGGTCGAGATTCACTGAGATTGTGTTATCCGGTCGCAGGCTTCGCCTCCCGGTTAACACAGTCTCAGTAAGAAGGTCTCGGGAGAAATCAATCTCGGCAAGAAAACGGAGAATGGTGTCATATGTTCTCGGAAGATGGTTGTTGTTTAAAAGCTGATCCCGCACATCATCCGAAGTCGCTGTGCAGCACCAGCTTCGGGGACTAGTGTCGGGGGGCTGCCCACCGGGTAGGGGCAGATCCCGGTATAATTCAGTAAGGTGCCAATAGTATTTGACCTTTGGCGAGAGCAAGGGACACCTCATGGTGTGCTGAAAGGGCGACTTGACCGTTGAGCATTGGCAGAGGACAAAGTGCCTCCTGGCAGGCGCAAGGGTCAGTTCTCGCAGCTATAAATAGACACCCCCGGCCTGCACAATCGCAACACAAGCATAAGCGGGTGGTTCCTCTAAGAACTAGCTTCTCGAAGATGTCTTTGCTGATAGGCTAAGACATCTTCGGGAGGCTAGGCCTAGAGATACTCATCCTGAGACGAGCTTGGACGCCTCCGGAGAGGATCCCAGATCTCGGGCTCCGAGGAGGCTCCCGGAAGGAGCGGTACTCGGCTTTACCGGATAGGTAGTCCGGGTAGGTACTAACCGGAGTATAAGTCTCGGTCTTGATCTTATGCAGAGGAGGCTCACAGTGGCAAGCAAGGAGGTGGCCGGCGTGAGAGCTTCCGGTAGGCCGTCAACGGTCTATAGCAGGCTTTCCCGTCTGTTGCGGGGGGAAGTACCATTCCGCCTGACACGGAAGCATGGTCACCTCCCGCCTGACACGGAAGCATGGTCACCTCCCGCCTGACACGGGAGCGCGTCAGCCGGTACGATCGTGGTACGACAAGACCTGACGTGCCTAGCCCGGCAATCCGGAAAAGGCTATCCGGGATGGGAAAAGACATGTCTTGTCTCTGACAGGGGGGACAATGATGGTGCGGGACGGCGCCTGCCGTCCTTATCGAGATGATGACGCAGGGGCTATGCCGGATAGCGCGGCGACTAGCTCACGCTAGCCGGTGACGACATGCCGGTTAGGCCTGCCCGGTGGGGCCAAGCCGATTTAGGGTTTCCGGCCCTCCTGGCCGGAACTCTATAAAAGGCGCCATAACTGCTCCTGAGAGCAAGGGACCAACTTCGGAGCCAAAGCTATAGTCACATTTACTCTTAGAGCATTTATTTCTTCTCACCTTGAGTTCTTCTAGTTCTTGATACTCATCCCTTTGAGAGATTTAGCAGCAAGTTGTAGCTCTTGTGCCACAAATATATAGAGAGGAAAGGCAGGAGTAGGGGTATTACCTCCTCACGAGGGCCCTGAACCTGGGTATATCGTGTGTGTGTTGTGTGCCTTCGTGCATTTGTTCGTGTTTGTTAGATCTTCCCCTTTGCACTTTGATCTTGTTTCTTGTTCCTGGGAGATCTCGGTCATACCGGGATCTTCCTCGCATGGGCTAATCAGCTCGCTATCCCTCCCCGGATCCACCAACGTCCATCGGCCCCACACATTAGCCATCCTATGGCATCTGCCGTGACACCACCACGACAGCTTCTCCTCCTTCGCTCTCCTCCTCCGCCCCGCCCTCTTGGTCGACTGCTCCCTCCTCTCTTCGTCCGTGAGCACCTTCGGCTTTTGCATCGGGTTTGGCGGCGGGGCGGCGGGTTCGGCCGGCGGGGCAGGGCGGGACATGGATGGTGTTTTTGGCAGGCGGAGGCTGGGGGTGGGAGAGGAAAGGGCAAAATGTGTGCCTCTTTTTGGCGGGCCAGGGCGCCAAGTAGTGGACACGATTGTGTCCAGAGTTGTCCGGGAGGCTGCTCAATTGTGGACCAAATTTGGTCCAGATTTGAGCAGCCGCGGACCAAAAAACGGGCTGCAGTCTGTTTGGGCAGCCCCGCAGGGCCTTGGTTTTGTCCAGGGCTGCTCAAATCCGGACTGTCCGGGGCAATTGAGCAGCCCCGTAGGAGATGTCCTTAGAGAGACTTTCTTTGTAGCGGCTGGCTCCTAGGAGAATAGTTGTGTAACATCCCAACATTTTATAATATTCAAAAATCACTAAATTTTAAAACTTTTCTTTTTATTAAAATAAAATATTAAATGTATAAGGAAACCAACTATGAAAGACTTCAAACTTGAGTTTAATATTTCAAATGTCACAGTTGAAACATTTTATTATCCATTGTATTTCAAAAACCTTAAAATGTAAATTGACAAATATTTTACAAACTACAATCCATTTTATTTTAAGTAAATAGTTTACTTATAAGAAATTAATTTCAACCATTTAGCCATATCTATTCATAAATTCACAAATTATTTAAAAATGGTGTTAGTTGCCAAATGGTTTTCATTCTCTCAACTAAGTTCAAGACATGGTGTTAAAATTTCAATTCTGTAATTTATAACTATAAGATTCATAGATTTAAATTAATGAATTAGTCAAATAAACATTTCATTTGCTTGAATGAATTTCACCTATTTTCAAAGCATGGAATGATTAATATATTCTAAATAAGAATAGAACTAAAACAAAAATATTTTCCAAAGTTGTTATGAAGTTTTCAAATGAATTATCATAATATAAAATATAATGTTGCACAAATTATTTTCAATTAAAAATGAATACCTTATATTTCACATTTCCTAAACATTATTTATATTTAGTTCTTTAATATCATGCCAAAATAAAGAAGAATGATTTCAGCAAAACAAGTTTAAATAACTTAAATCCAAACATAATTGAATATGGGTATTTCATATAATTTATTGAGCCAAAATTTAAATTTAATTAAACCCTAGTTTAAATTAAACATAAAGTGACAATTTTACATTTAATCAATATTTTGAAATTATTAATTCTGAAAAATGTTCAAAACACTCCCACCATTGGTTTAACAAAGAGATAATGATTTTACAAATTTTAGAATCTAATTTGAGTTGAATTGGAGTTATATTTTAAAAGTTATTTTAAAATACAGAAAACAGAAAATTATTTGTCAAAAAAAAAAAGAGAAGGAGAAGAACAGCCCGAGCCATTGGGCCGAAGCCCATCCGCTTTCTCCCGCACGCGCAGCCGCCAGAAGCCCAGCAGAAGCCCACTCCCTCTCCTCTCAAGCTGACACCCGGACCCCACATGTCATCTTCTTCCCCAAATCGTGATGAACACGAACTCCTACCGAACCCTAGCTCCAAATCCGAACCAAATTAGTTGGTTTAAACACGATTTATCTGCTCCCTCCTACCCCATATAAACCCCCGCAAACTCCTCTCTAGAATCCCTAACGAACCCTAGCCCGGGAGCCCCCAGGCTGCCCGCATTGCACCTCGCCGCGCCGCCACTGCCGCCGGCGAAATTCTCTGTCTCCGGTGAGCCCTTGCAACCCCGAGCGCTCCCTACCCCTCTCTTCGCATTCTCTTTTTCCTGTGCATCTCGGTGACACCTCCGTTGTGTTTTTCCCGCACCAGGACGAGCGATTCATCCACGCCCGAAGCTCCCCGCCGCCGTGCGCAACTCCGGTGAGCATTAGGAGGAGAAACAGAGCACGCCGAGGATCCGTGACACGCCACCAACCTCGCCTCGACCTACCGAATCCCACGGTACGATCTGTTCATCCTCGTAGGTCGTAGATAGGCAGGAACGCTTTTGCCGATCGTGTCACCGCCATGCGCTCCTTCTCCGGCGACCAGAGCGCCGCCCGGCGAGCACCATCTCTCCTCTGCCGTCCGATACACATCCCGCGGCCAGGATTAGATTGACTAAACGAATCGGTATGGTTGGTTACAAACCGTTAGATCTAGATCGTGCGGATCAGATCTGATCACTTAATCCAGTCAGCGCCTCGTCAGCATCCGCGTCAGCGCCTCGTCAGCATCCGCGTCAGCGCCAGCGTGTAAATCATTTTCTATTTTAATTTTAAGTGGAAGTTTTGCAGATTAGTCCCTGTAATTAAAACATCTATAACTTTTTAACCACAACTCCAAATTTAATAATTTTTATATTTTTGGAAAGCTCTTGACATGTAGATTTGTTTTTTGAGGCGCAAAACAGTAGGGAAAAATCCCTACTGTTTAATTTTCAATTTTCTCATTAACTGCTGTACAAATTACATGGAAAAGTTCATAAAGTATCCAACCATTGAGTCATCCCTTCCTTTAAGGAAGGTTTAGCTCTATGCAGAATCAAGCTAAAAGAACAGATAAAGTCCTGAAAGCATGCCTCAAGACAAATAGGCTGAGAATCAAAAATACATATGTTTCTATGGGTCCAAATACTCCAGCAACCAATAATAAGGATTTCCTTATAGCAGATTAGCTTATAAGTTTTCTTGGCTTGCATCAACATGGAGAAGAGGTCCAGATCCGTATCCCATTCAAGATAAAGTTTCCACCAGAAATTTCTGCTGAAATCACATTCAAAGAATAAATGAATAAACTCTTCAGACATACCCTGTGAACATAGAACACAGTTATAGTCCTCAATCTGAAACTGCTTTCTGGCTAGGAGGTCTCTTGTGTTCAATCTGTCTTGCAAAAGCAACCAAAAAAATATCTTATGTTTTGGCAGAACTCTGGATTTCCAGATCCACTGGAAGGGGGATGGTGCAGGAGTATTTGTCATTAAGGAATCATAAACCCTCTTACTCGAATAACTTTTATTGCTGGATGACATAATCCACCTATCAGCAGTAGAGACACCCATGTGTCCTGTCAGCAAATTGTTGAACTGGGCAAATTGATTAACAGCAGGTACTGACAGTGGGGTGTGAAACAATTCCAGTGACTCCTCATCAGATAAAACAGCAAGTGCCTGTTTAATGGAAATGGATTGTGACTTTGCAAAGGAGCAAAGGTGAGGTAGTTTGTGCCTAAGAAGCTCATCGGACCACTTATCCATCCAAAGTCTAACAGTTCCACCATCACCAGGGAACCATGCTGCCAATTCCAGGAAGCTATCAAATAACTTTAGGCAATCCTTCCACCAAAAAGAACCAACAGGTCTATTGTTTTGTGGTAATCTATCATTCTCATAATGTGCTTTCCATATAAGCTTAACCCATGGCAAATCTTCCTTATTCATGAATTTAAAGATGTACTTCATGAGTAGGGCAATATTTTGGGTTCTGAGGTTTAGGATGCCCAATCCACCCAATCTCTTTGGCTTGCATACATTTTCCCATTTGACCAGGCATTTACCTTTTTTGTGAATACATGTAGATTATTTTAGATCGGTCAAAATTCAAATTTGACTTAGTATAAAATATTCAAATTTCAAATGGTGAATTTGAGTATATTTGTAATAACTTTAAATCTATAAATCCAAAAATTGCAAATAAATATGTTTTAGAAACTTTAGAATATTGGTAAATTAATGCTACTGCTATAAATTTTTTTTGAGTAATTTTTGAATGAATTCATAGTTATATATTTAATTTGACTGGTTTGACTATTTTCAACATAACTATTAATAAAAAATATTATTTTTTTTCTGATTAAAGTAAATTTCTATAAATTTAATTAAAATACCCCTGTCTATTAACACTATTTATTAAATTATATTATAAAAATTTAATCATAGAAAACTTTAATCTTATAATTATTCCTTTTATTATAATTTCCAAAATTAGAAAATTAATTAAATTGCATTTATAAATTCATGCATATTTATAAAGAAATCACAAAAGTTATTTTTATGTTTCTTGTGATTTAAAATTTCATTTCATTCATAGCATATTTTATTCTCATAGGAAAACCCCTCTTCATTAGTTATCTCTAAGTTAGGATCATTTCAACTTAGCATATTTGTGAAGTGCTACACTTAGACACTTAGTAATTTTCAACATGGAGCTGGAAGACCAAGGAAGGACTTAGCCAAACAAGACTCCAGAAGAATCTCCAAGGAGTGGAAGCACTTAGAAGAAAGATCAAGAAGAAGTTCATGAAGGCCAACCAGAAATATTTTCTAAGTCTTTCTTCCTCTTTCTTCTTTCTCCCTTCTTCTTTTGTTAGACTTCATGAAGACTAAGTAAATCCAAGACCAGCCTCGAGGATACAAGAACCATCAAGTCTGAAGATTCATCAAGACTACCAAGAACTCAATCAAGACATCATCCAGAAGAAAGTTACAAGTCTGGAGATGAAGCCTAGAGGACAACTACATCTTTCTTTCTATCTTTTCCCTCTTTCCTAATCTTGTCTTTTAGACTTAAACAAATTTTGATCATGATGTTATCATCTTGAAGTTGTTGGATCCTAGCGGCATAGTGGGATGAAGCGGCCTGGAAACAAACCTTACATGTCCACGTACATGAGACATGTTCCACAATTTAAGTGGCTGGCCGGGTGTCTGTCTCTCTCACTTTAGCGAATATCCAATTTACAAAGAGTTGATAGTAATTGTTGATCACCTTCTAGACTTAGTATTTTTCTCTAAGTATTTTGCACATCATGGCTAAGACATTAGAGTGCTTGTTTAAATATGATATAAAACAAAGTATTTTTATCCAACTTAAGACCTTAGTCCTTAGTCATTCTTGACCCACCTATTTTCCTTGCATTAACTTAAGAGATTTTCATAGCATAACATGCATCTCTAGCCCTTAGAAATAATTTGCATATCATACATGACATGTTTTCCTTAGGAGTTTTACTAAACTTGTTGTTCATTTGATATGAGCATGTATGTTTGATGATTGTTGTTTGTTGATTGTTGTATTGTTGTTTGCTATTATTGTTTAGATTAAACGGAGAGCAAACGTTCGTTGTTGAAAAGAGTTTGTGAACAACGACAACATTCAAAGGCAAGTGGCACACCTCATAAACTTCCTATTTTTTTCTATATGCATTACCTAGTGTATTTTATATGCATGAGTAGGATAGTACTGCTATGCTAAACCTGTGTAGAATTCCTTATTCCTATGTCTAGGTTCCTATGCAATACTTAGTAGAATTACTGATGCTATGCAAATGTTGTTTTGTGAAAATCTAAATTCTACTAAGTTAAGAATGAAACACCTGGGTGGTAAGTGGTTGTATGGTTTATGTTGAGTGGCTACTCAAGTCCATGTCTATGGTTCCTGTAGTATGTACACTTGTGAATGGCTACCCAGGAACAGAGGAATCTGAAGAACTCCGAGTGACGATTGCTTCCAGTGCAGCCATTGCCATATGGGCTCTGGCTTGATCAATTACGTTGCGTGGACTCTCTCCGGCTTGACAAGCAGATGTAGGGGGATGTTAGGTGGAACGGGTCAAGCCAGAGTGGGAGGGAAAATGCTTCTGAAAGGTCTCGTCTCATTCTCTCCTTTCCTTATCACAAATGGTGTGTAAAGGATACCTTGGGTTGAATGGGTACAATGGTGAAAGTGCACAACCTCTGCAGAGTGTAAAACTAAGTACTTAGCCGTGTCCCCGGTACGGACAATTTGAGCAGCTGATCACGGACGTCAACGGAGGATTCCATCATTCCAACTTCAGAAATAAAACTTGATGGGTGAACAAGGGAAGATGAGATTTATGGTTTTCATGCCATACTCGTCTTGATTTCAAGAAAAGTGTTTTCAAAAGAGTAGGAAAAATTGGCTTTATGCAAATCAGCCTTGAACTCCACCAGCCAAATATGCATATAGGCTTTAGAGTTATTCCATTAAGTGTCCACCATAGTGTCACTTGCCAGACTCCATTTTTAATGGAATCTGACCCACGTTGTTGCAATATTTTTCTTATTGCAGATTTGATCAGATGACGAGTGAGGTATCGTTGAAAGGTTTCGAGTCTACAACCAACATGTTTTCGCCTGTGGCAGCATGAAAGTTATAGAGACTCACTGCTATTGTGTTTCCGCTGTGCTTTTTCAATGCTAGCTTTATGCTATGCAACTTGTAACCAAAAATTTTGTAATTCTGGATCATCGATGTAATAAAGTTGACGCTTTGTTGTGATATTACATCGTAAACTGTGTGTGCAAATGAATCGATCCAGGGATTTGCACTATACACAGGTATCTGCCTTATTTAAAGTGCAGGTACGCTACAAGTTGCTTCTTCTCTTGGGTCTCTCGAGAGGCTCCATGTCCTCGTCTGCGGGGAATGCCATGGCGGCGGCCTTGTAGGCCGTCTCGACAGCGCGCGTAGCATCCAGGACATGTCCACGGATGGTGATTGTGCCAGTGCTGCCGGGGATCTTGACCATGTTGTAGGCATGATGTGTGATGGCCATAAATTTTGCGAGCGCGGGATAGCCGAGGATGGCGTTGTACGGTAGGCCGATGTGCGCAACGTCGAAGTCGATGTGCTCGGTGCGGTAATTTTCCTCGCTTCCGAAGGTGACGGCGAGCCTGACCTGCTCCAGAGGCTCGATGGAGCCGCTGGTGACTCCCGTGAAGGGCCTAGAGGGCATGAGCCGCTCGTAGGGCACTTGAAGCGCTTCGAACGTATCTGTGGAGATAACATTCAGGTCTGCTCCACCATCAATGAGTGTCTTGGAGACAACGACGTTGTTGATGGTGGGGCTGCAGACCAGCGGGAGGGTTCCAACAGTTTTGGTGGACTTGGGGTGGTCCTGAGCGTCGAAGGCGATGGTGTACTGCGACCACTTGAGGGGCCTGGAGGTCTCGGTGCTGGGGAGGGCAGCATTGAGTTCACGGGCGAACTGCTTGAACTGATTGTTCAACTTTGGCGCCTGCGTCCCACCGAGGATGTAGGCAATGGCGGCTCTTGGGGCTTGGTAGCCACCATCTTCATCGTCGGGGAGGTTGCCATTCTTCTCCGCAGCATTGGCCTGATTGTCAGATGGCTTCTGGTAGCCGCTCTTGCGCCCACTACCGCGATAGCCACGGCCTCGACCGCGGCCGCCACTGCCTTCTGCTTGCTCGCGCTCTTTGCTCAACCTCTTGAGGTCGAAGCACGTCTCGGTAGAGTGACCGCGCCTGTTGTGGTAGATGCAGAATGGGCGGTGGTCGTCTTTCCTCTCTCCAGGCTCGGGAGAATCCCTGCGGGTTCCCTTCGTGTCAGGCTCTGCTGCTAGAACCGCGGTGGCCTTGCGCTTGGGCTCCTCCTTCTTCTTCTGGCTCCTGGACCCCTCGGCGTGCTCGTCCCCTCTCGAGGACATCTTGACGAAGAGGAGGCCCTCTTCAGCCTTGGCGCACTTGTCCGCCAAGTCGAACAGTTTCACCACTGAGGTGAGCTTGTCGTGGATGCCCAGCTTCTCGAGCATCCTGCTATTTGTGATGCCCTCGCGGAAGGCGGCGATGACTTGGGTGTCAGGGATGTTCGGAATCTTGTTGCGCACTTGGCTGAAGCGCTGGATGTACTTGCGGAGAGTCTCATCCTTCTTCTGCACCACAGCGCGCAGGTCGCTGTGGGTGAGGGCGCGCTCGTACGTCCCCTTGAAGTTGGAAACGAACTGCTTGCAGAGCTCCTCCCAAGAGTTCACTAAGCGGTTCAAGAGCCACGACAGCGCAGAGTCGCGAAGCGCGTGGGAGAACCAGTTGGCCATGACCTTGTCGTCTCCATCAGCTGCTTGGATGGAGGTGGTGTAGAGCTGCAGGAACTCGACGGGGTTGCTGGAGCCGTCGTAGCCCTTGGGGAGAGCCGGCCTGAACTTCATGGGCCAGACCACGCGACGCAGGGAGCGGGTGAACGCCATGCAGCCGGTGGCGTACGTGGTGACTCTGTGCTGCAGCGCGCTGCGGTTCTGTTGGCCCGCCTGGCCGATCACTTCCACGAGCCTGTTCTGTCGGTTGCGGTGGAGCTCTATCCCCACGCGAGCGTCGGGCGCGGTGCGTTGCACGATCAAGCAATTGTGCGGCGAGGACGCGTGCGAGGCAGCCCTCTGCGTCGCAGCCGGTGCAGATCCTGGCGGAGGCGGAGGCGCGTCTGGCGCGACCGTGCCCGCGAGGGAGGGGTGCATGATGGACTGCGACGGAGCGGGGCGCGTCGTGGCGATGCCTACAAGGTGGTTGAGTGTAACGTACCTGCACTTTTAATAAGGCAGATACCTGTGTATAGTGCAAATCCATGGATCGATTCGTTTGCACACACAGTTTACGATGTAATATCACAACAAAGTATCAATTGTATTACATCGATGATCCAGACTTACAAAATATTCAATACAAGTTGCATAGCATAAAGCTAGCTTCGAAAGAGTAAACAACGGAAATACAATGGCAGTGAGTCTCCATCAACTTCATGTTGCCACAGGCGAAAACATGTTGGTTGTAGACTCGAAACCTTTAAACGAAACCTCACTCGTCATCTGATCAAATCTGCAATAAGAAAAATATTGCAACAACGTGGGTCAGATTCCATTAAAAATGGAGTCTGGCAAGTGACACTATGGTGGACACTTATTGGAATAACTCTAATAGCCTATATGCATATTTGGCTGGTGGAGTTCAAGGCTATTTTGCATAAAGCCACTTTTTCCTATCTCTTTGGAAAACACTTTCTTCAAATCAAGACAAGTATGGCATGAAAACCATAATCTCATCTTCCCTTGTTCACCCATCAAGTTTTATTTCTGAAGTTGGAAGGGTGGAATCCTCCGTTGACGTCCTCGTTCAGCTACTCAATTGTCCGTTTCCGGGGACACGGCTAAGTACTTAGATTTTAACTCTGCAGAGGTTGTGCACGTTCACCATTGTACCCATTCAACCCAAACTATCCTTTACACGCTTATAGTGATAAGGAAAGGAGAAGAATGAGACGAGATCTTTCAGAAACATTTTCCCTCCCACTCTGGCCTGACGCGCTCCACCTACAAACCACTACCTCCACCTGTCAAGCCGGGGCGAGTCCACGCAGCTTAGTTGATCAAGCCAGAGCCCATATTGGCAATGGCTGCACGAGAAGTAATCTTCACTCGGAGTTCTTTAGATCCCTTTGTTCCTGGGTGGCCATCCACAAGTGAATATCCCACAGGTAAATCCCCTGGGGACAACACTCAACTCATACAACCAAGCAACCAATTCCACCCAGGTGTTTGATTATAACTTAGTAGAATTTAACATTTCATCAAAATAGTTTTGCATAGCATCACAATTCTACTAAGTATTTTCATAGGAACCTAGACACAGGAATAAGGAAGTCTAAACATGGCTTGCATAGCAATACTATCCTACACATGCTTATAGAAAAATAATCTACTCATGCATAGAAAAATAATAGGACTTTTATGGGGGTATGCCACTTGCGTTTGGAAGTTGTCGTTTCTCACAAACACTTTTCAACGTACTCGGAGCTCTCCGTTCAATCTAAACATAGAAATGAAATAACAATAAACAAACCACACAAAGCATACAACAATAAAATACCAAACAAGGTCTTCACCATAGATGGTCAGTTTGTCACATAATTGAGTATGCAAAAAGAATTGATGTGATATTCAATAGAATTTAATGGGCCGTTCTTTAATTTAAAATTCATCACACATTAATTGGGTCAAGGTATTAACACAAATCAACTTAATGGTCTTAAAAGCTTTTAACACTAATTAATTACCATTAACAATATAAATGGTTTTCCTTAAATTTAATTAAAACACAAGTAAAACTATCATCCTAACTTTTAGGATTTTGAAAAAGTATGCATGATGCCAATTTGCAATTTTTATTAACTTCTAATAAAGCAAGACATAGTAAAAAGGTTAAATAATAGATTAAAGTTTTCTATAAATGACAAGTTAGTGCACGACTAAAATATATGTTTTTATTATTCCAATGTATTCTACACTCTCATAACAATTTATAGACTACAAAAACATTGAAAACGGAGTTACGGTCGATTTGATATAAAATTTACAAGTTTTATTATTTAAAATATTTTAACACATTCGAGGGATTAAATGCAAAAGTGCTTTTTTTTTGCATATGTATTGATTTATAAAATTGTGTTTTAGTTGCTCTAGACGGAGGAGGGAATTCTTGACATTAAGAAATAGAATTTATTTTAAAATCATTTTTGAAACACAAGTTTTGAGTTAAATGGCCGAAATGCTTTTCAGGATTTTGGTCAATTTAAACAGATTAAAAATAGAAAACTAATGATGAAAAATTAAACTACACGATCAGAGCTTTCCAACGATATTTCATTTTCTCAATTTGGACATGTAGATCAAAAGATATGCTTTATGAAAGTTTCATGCTTAAATAAAACAGAGATACGAAAATGAATACATAATTCTGGATGAACACAAGAAAATATTTTAGTGGCTGATACTCCATCAACACGTAGTAAAACAAAAACAAACATACAACACAAACTTTTCACCAAATGGGTTTGGTCAAAGAAATAGTTGTACTTAGCATATTTGTTAAGGAAGTTACAAAGGTTCAAAATTTATTTTTCTATATTTTTCAAGGAAGTTGTAAGGAGTTCTAAAATAACCCATTAATTTTAATTAAAACATTTCAAAGGTTTTAAACATCATTTAACTAAAGATTTATAAAGTGAGTTTTAAAGGCTTTTAACACAAGGAATATAAATGAAATATGAACATGTGAATATATGCATGAAGATCAAAATAAAGAAACGAATAATCATACATAACTAAATATGCATCAAGAGAGTTCATTTGGATATTCATTTGCAAAAAAGAAAACTTTAAAATAACCTATTGACTTTAAGTTATAGCAAAATTACCCTATTTCTGGTTTCAATTTTCGACTACAGGAAACTTTGTCAAAATTATAAAATAAGCATATAAGCGTGTAGTAAACTTTCTAAGCTTTCCAGATATATAAAAATTACCAAATTTGGATAAATAGATTAATTGTTATGATTTTTACAAGTTACAACATAGTTGTTGACCGAAATTCGTTTTAATTGGAAAAACTGGACACATGTCGCTACGATATTGGAGGGTACCGCTTCACTTAAGTGGATCAGCAGGATATGTTGGATTTAGATCCAACGGTTAGGAAAAAAAAAGGAAAGACTGGTGTACTTGCCGGACGTGAAGAAGAGATTGAAGAGGGCGGCGGCGTTGCTCTCCGGCGTGGACGAGGTCGACGCTCCGGTGCTCCTCTGGCCTCGGGAAGATGACGACGACGTGCAGCACGACACAGCGCGGAGGATGGTGGCATCGGCGTAGTCTCGCGCATCCGGGAGGTGGCGTGGAGGCGTGGGTGAGTTGCTCGGTTCGCCGGCGAGCTCGGCCCGCTCGATTTGGACGTGGAGGAGAGATGAGGGCGGGTCTAGGGGGTGCGCCCGGACGTGGGGAAGAGAGGGGAGAGGGTCTCGGGCTTGGGGGCGTGCTACCATGGCCGGAGCTGGAGAAATCGGCGACGGCAATGGAGGAACTCCGGCGAGAAAATTTGCGAGTCTTGGGGCGTGAAATAGAGGGGAGGAAGAGGGGAAAGAGAGAGGGAGTCGTGGAGTTTAAGTAGGAGCCAACGGGAAGGTAAACGGTGGAGTAAACCAGCCGGATTTAAGAGGGCAATCAAAACGGCCGTTTTGGCATTCCGGATCTCCGGCGATTAAATTCTCCATAACGGAAGCGTTTCGGAGAAGACTTTTAGGATGATATGAAGGAGGAAGTCAAGAGCATTTAGTAGGAACAAACGGCACTTCAATTGGAGCTTTAAATCGCCGGGAATTCATTTGAGAAGAAACGCACGGAAGCAATTTTTGATTTTCAGTCCCGTGCGCTGGAGGTTGAAGACAGACATGACGTCATCAGTGACGTCAGCGATTTTTTTTTTTGATTTTTCTTGTTTATTTCATATCTTTTGTTTTAAGTGTCCAAATGAAGTCAAATAAATTTCTAAAAATTTGTAAAAATTATATCTTTGTGTTAAACCAGTTGTGGGCATGTTTTGAACACTTTTCAAAAATCAAAATTTTGAATTATTGATTAATTACAAATTTGCCACTTAATGTCAAATTTGAAAACATGGTTTAAATAATTTCGTTTTTGGCTAAATAAAATTTATAAAAATACAACACTCATATAAGTTTAAAATTAAGTTATTTAAACTCATTTTCCAACATTAAATCATTTTTTGGCTTTAGTACAATATTAAATAACATCACACATTTATTTGAAATGAAAAGGGAAATATAATGTATTCATTTTTTAATTCAAAATATTTTGTGCACCATTAAGTTTTATATTAAGATAACTCAATTGAATTTTCATAACAACTTTGGAAAAGATTTTAGTTTTACTTCATTTCTTATATAGAAAGTATATTCATGAAAGTCATTTTATGTTTTGAAAAAAAAAATGAAAATCATTTAAGCTAATGAAATGTTTATTTGGGTTGTTAAGTAATTATAAAATCTATGAGATTTTAAGTTATAAACTATAGACTTGTAATATCCAATTTATGTTTTGAACTCAGGTAAATGAATAATAATCTTTTGGCAAATAGATAATGTTTTCAATAGTTTAAAATAACACTTGTAATTATTATTTTACTTTATTTATAGCTAAGGCTAAGTGGTTGAAATCAATTAATTATAAGTAAACTATTTAATTAAAATAAAATGGTTTGTACTTTATAAAACATTTGTCAAATTACATATTAAGGTTTTTGAAATACAATGGATAATTTAATGTTTAATTGGAAATAACTTTTGAAAATAATGACACAATGGAAATTTTGAAATAATAGTCTTTTTCAAATTGGTTGAAGTCTTTTATAGTTGGTTTCCTTAAGCATTTAAAGTTTTATTTTAATCACAAACAAAAGTTTTAAATTTTTAGTGATTTTTAAACATTCCAAAGTATTGGGATGTTACATTGAGGCGCTCCAGCCACTGCTCGTGGGCCTCATCGGTGGGCTGGTAGCGGAGAAGTTCCTGTGCCATGAGTAGTGGGGTGTGAGGCGCGGGGTCCGTCCTGCCAGGGCCGGAGCTGCTCGGGCGCCGCGTCGGGTGTGACGACTGTGCATCTTCCTAGTGCTCGGAGTTGTGCTCGGGCTCCTCCGCATGAGGGCCCGAGTTGGCGCGCTCTTCACGGCGGGGTCGGCCCCGTCGTGAGCGAGTGGCCGTGGCGCCTGGCGGGGCGCGCGCTCCTTCAGGCGCGCGTCGGTTGACGCGGGCGGCGCGGGTAGCGCGGGTGTTCACCATGGCGCGGAGGTGGCTCGAAGGTCGTTGACGCGCCTCAATCCCCCTACCTGGCGCGCCAAATGTCGGGTTATGACTCCCTAGGAATAGGGGTAGTCACTTCCTGAAGGGTAGTTCGTGAAGGGGTCTGAACGCGGAGGTCAAGATCCTCGAGGGGCACGGCGACGATACTCGCCGGACCTGGAGACGAGACACCCATGACAGAGATAGACACCAGCCCGTACCCAGGTTCACGACCCTCGAGAGGAGGTAAGACCGCTACTCCTGCTTGTCTGTATTGAACTATGGAGGGTCCAGTACAGCAGAGCTTGCCGAGAGCCCCCTTGAGGCGGTTCTTGCCTGGGGAGGGAAGCGATGATCTTCTTCCTCCTCCAGCCAGAGGCTATTTTCCTCAGTAATGCTAGGGTTTACAGGTGTTGTAGCAAGCAATTGGCCGACCCTCTCTACGATGGAGGTCTTGCTCCTTTTATAGGCGCCGCAGGCGCTCTTCTTCCGCTTGGCGTCCAAAGTGGCTCCCACATGGCAGTGGCGTGGAGGAGCAGGAGTCCACCATCGCGGGATCATCCATGGACGTGGTCCATCATCGATAAAGTTGGGCGCGGTGGCCGACCAGCGGCCAACCGCGCAGTACTGCCCGCAGGGACGGCAGTCTCTGAGGTGGAGCCCGCGATGACGTTCTCCTTGGAGGGTTGCGCCGTTCAGCTGCTTTATCACCAGATAGGAAAGTCTTGGCAGTCCTGCGGCAGGCGGCGCAACTTTATTGACCCCTTTATCACCAAAACGGCAACGGGACCGCCTGCGTCACCACGTGTGCGTGGCAGAGGCCATGTGCGCCCCGCCATACTTTCTTGGCCGCGACGTTCCCCCAAAGGCCTGGGAGTCCTGTGGGGGGTTCTTGTTGACTTCCCTCCAGGCGCGTTGCGCCTCGGGAGGGTCTCCTGAAGCGAGGGTCCCCTTGAGGCCCTTGCTTCCTCTTTAGGCCCTCGAGGGGAATTGCCTCTCGAGGGTCTCGCCAAGCGACGAGGCTTGGTCCTTAGTCGTTTTGTCTGATTAGCCCGCGCGCGAGGCCTGGGGGGCTTGGCTTTTCATACCCCAGTCTCCACTGGGCCGACAAGATCCACAACTAAAAATCTGGCAGAAACAAGTCAAAACAAGAACGCGTCAAAAACACAATATACGGACCTCGGGTGCTGTAACATCCCAATATTTTGGAATGTTCAAAAATCACTAAAATTTAAAACTTTTGTTTTGATTAAAATAAAATATTAAAATGCATAAGAAATCTAACTAGAAAAGACTTCAACCAATTTTGAAAAAGTCTATTATTTCAAAATTTCCAATGTGTCATTATTTTCAAAAGTTATTTCCAATTAAACATTACATTATCCATTGTATTTCAAAAACCATCATATGAAATTTGACAAATGTTTTATAAAATACAAACCATTTTATTTTAAGTAAATAGTTTAATTATAAGTAATTGATTTCAACCACTTACTCTTAGCTATAAATAAATTAAAATAATAATTACAAGTGTTATTTTAAACTATTGAAAACATTGTGTATTTGCCAGAAGATTATTATTCATTTACCTGAGTTCAAAACATAAATTGGATATTACAAGTCTATAGTTCATAACTTAAAACCTCATAGATTTTATAATTACTTAACAACCCAAATAAATATTTCATTAGCTTAAATGATTTTCATTTATTTTCAAAACATAAAATGACTTTCATGAATATATTTTCTATATAAGAAAAGAATTAAATCAAAAATCTTTTCCAAAGTTGTTATGAAGTTTCAATTGAATTATCTTAATATAAAATATAATGGTGCACAAATTATATTGAATTAAAATGAATACATTATTTTTCTTCCTTTTTATTTTCATATAGTATATGTTATGTTATTCAGTATTATTACTAAAACCTAAAATGATTTTAGTATTTGAAATGAGTTTAAATAACTTGAATTCAAACATAATTGAATGTGGGTAATTTCCTAAATTTTATTTAACCCAAATGAATTAATTAAATGCCTATTTTCAAACATAACATAAAGTGTCAAAATTTGCATTAATCAATATTTCAAAAAATTATTTTTGAAAATTGTTCAAAACATGCCTACAACTGGTTTAACACAAAGATAATAATTTTACAAATTTTTAGAAAATTGTTTGACTTCATTTGGAGTTATAAATCAAAAGTTATAAAGGAAATAAATAAAACAGATAAGAAAAGGAGAAAATCCTGACAGCGGGACCCACACGTCAGCACGACGTGGTCGTCTTCCCCGCGCGTCCATCACGCCCCCGACAGAGCAGAAAACGGTTGGCGTTACCTCGCTTAAATTCGCTGGAATTAAGACCGGATTCAACGCCCCCTTCGACCCCTTTTAACCTCCTCCTCCTCCACACCATTTCCCCTCTCTTTCCCGTGCGAATCGCTCCCCCGGGCTGTTGGAAAAGCTCGCCGGAGTTGCTCCGATACCGCCGCCACGTTTTCTTCTTTTCCGGCCAAACCAGTGAGTATCCGTCGCCCAATCTCGGTCCCCGCGCTCTACCATGACCTTCCACATCTCCCTGACTCCTTCTCTAATTTTATCCATAGCAAAAGCATCGAAACCGAGCTCGAACCAAAGCTCGCCGGAATACCGCGCCTCCGCCCGTGCGCTGCGTCCGCTCCAGGACACACGCGTGGTCGACGCTGCCGCCATCTCCCTCGCCGTGTCGCGCCGCGCCCGCTCGTCGCTTTTTCGAGACCGGGGGGCCACCGGAGCCCCGACTCGGTCCACGCCGGAGCGTGCGCCGCCGTCTTCTTCAAGTCCGGCGAGGTGCGCCGCCCCGTTCTGGTGAACTCGCGCAGGACCGTCAGATTTGCTCGCTACGGCCGAGATTAGATCGGCCCCGAAGAGGTATTCCCCGATCTGATCCGTCCAATCCCCTTAAGATCCTACGGCCCAGGTTAACCCTAGATCCGAGCCAATCAGAGCTCACCACGTCAGCAGCACAGTCAGCGTCCAGTCAGCGCTGACGTGTTAAATGATTTTTCTCGATTTATTTAATTTGGCAGTTTTGCAGAAAAGCCCCTGTGACTTAGAATTGCTATAACTTTTTACTCACATATCCAAATTCAAATATTTTTATATATTTGGAAAGCCCTCAACATGTAGAATATTTTAGACCGGCCAAAATTCAAATTTGAATTAGTTTTAAATATTCAAATTTCAAATGGTGAATTTGAGTATTGATGTCATAACTTTAAATCTGTAAATTCAAAAATTTCAAATAAAATTGTTTTAGAGCCTTTGGAATATTTGTAAATTGATGCCACTGATATAAAATATTTTTTAGTAATATTGGAATAAATTCATGGTTATATATTTAATTTAAATAGTTTGAGTATTTTCAACATAACTATTAATAGAAATATTATTTTTGATTAAATCAAATTGCTATAAATTTAATTAAATGCTCCCTGTCTATTAACACTATTTATAAAATTATGTTATAAAAATATTTATCATAGAAAACTTTAATCTTATAATTATTCCATTTATTATATTTTCCAAAAATAGAAATTAATTAAATTGCATTTATAGCCATATGCATACTTTATAAATATCACAAATTTTGTATGATATTTCTTAGGATTTAAAAGTGCATTGCATGCATGACTTATTTTCACATATAGATATATTTCCCATAGGAAATCTCTTCATTATTTTCTCTAAGTTAGGAATATTTCCAAACTTAGTATTTTGGTAAAAGTACTATGCATTATACACTTAGGATTTTCAACATGGAGCTAGAAGACCAATGAAGGACTTAGCCAAAACAAGACTCCAGAAGAATCTCCAAGAAGTAGAAGCACCTAGAAGAAAAATCAAGAGGAAGTTCATGAAGACCAACCAACAAATATTTTCTAAGTCTCCCTCTCTCTTTCTTTTCTCCCTTCTTCTCTGAGACTTCATGAAGACTAAGTAAATCCAAGACCAACCTAGGTGATACAAAAATCATCAAGTCTGAAGATTATTCAAGTCTACCAAGAATTCAATCAAGACATCACCAAGGAGAATATTACAAGTCTGGAGATGAAGCCTCGAAGATCAATTACATCTTTCTTTCTATCTTTTTCCTCTTTCCTAATCTTGTCTTTCACATTTGACTTAAACAATTTTAGATCATGATATTATCATCTTAAAGTTTGTTGGATCCTAGCGGCATAGTGAGATGAAGCGGCCTGGAAACTAACTTTACATGTCCACGTACATGAGACCTGTTCCACAATTTAAGTGGTTGGCCGGGTGTCTGTCTCTCTCACTATAGTGAATATCCAATTTACGAAGAGTTGTTAATAATTGTTGATCACCTTGAAGAATAGAGTTAGTATTTTCTGTAAGTAGTTATGCACATCATGACTAAGTCATTGAGTGCTTATTCAAGATGATTTATAACAAAGTATTTTTTCCAACCTATGACCTTAGTCCTTAGTCATTTTGACACCCAATTTCACCTTGCATTACTTAAAATATTTCTTAGCATGACCTACATCTCTAGTCCTTAGGAATATATTGCACCTCATGCATAAACATATTTCCTTAAAAGTTTTATGAAACCTGTTTGTTCACTTTGTATGTGCATGTATGTTTGATGATTGTTGTTTGTTGATTGTTGTATTGTTGTTTGCTTATATTGTTTAGATTGAACGGAGAGCAAACGTTCGTTGTTGAAAAGAGTTTGTGAACAACGACAACATTCAAAGGCAAGTGGCACACCTCATAAACTTCCTATTATTTTCTATATGAATTACTTAGTGTATTTTTATATGCATGTATAGGATAGTATTGCTATGCTAAACCTGTGTAGAATTCCTTTACTCCTGTGTCTAGGTGCCTATATATACTTGGTAGATACATTGATGCTATGCAATTGATGAAAAGTTTTACAAAATGATAAGTGACTACTCAGGGCTGTGCTCATGGTTGTCGTCGCCTAGGATGAATGTCTATTCTACTTAGGGCCGTGAGCATGGTGATTTTCACCTGAGAGTGCACATCTACTAAATTAATAAACCTCCTGGGTGGATTGGTTGTATGGTGGCGAAGTTGAGTGGCTACTCAGGTCCATGTCTATGGTTCCTGGAGTATGTGCACTTGTGGATGGCCACCCAGGGAACAGAGGAATCTGAAGAGCTCCGAGTGACGATTGCTTCCAGTGCAGCCATTGCCATATGGGCTCTGGCTTGATCAATTATGTTGCATAGACTCTCTTCGGCTTGACAAGCAGATGTAGGGGGATGTTAGGTGGAACGGGTCAAGCCAGAGTGGGAGGGAAAATGCTTCTGAAAGATCTCGTCTCATTCTTCTCCTTTCCATATCACAAATGGTGTGTAAAGGATAATTTGGGTTGAATGGGTACAATGGTGAACGTGCACAACCTCTGCAGAGTGTAAAACTAAGTACTTAGCCGTGTCCCGGGTACGGACAATTTGAGCAGCTGATCACAGATGTCAACGGAGGATTCCACCATTCCAACTTCAGAAAATAAAACTTGATGGGTGAACAAGGGAGGATGAGATTATGGTTTTCATGCCATACTTGTCTTGATTTGAAGAAAGTGTTTTCCAAAGAGATAGGAAAAATTGGCTTTATGCAAAATAGCCTTGAACTCCACCAGCCAAATATGCATATAGGCTATAGAGTTATTCCATTAAGTGTCCACCATAGTGTCACTTGCCAGACTCCATTTTTAATGGAATCTGACCCACGTTGTTGCAATATATTTCTTATTGCAGATTGATCAGATGACGAGTGAGGTTTCGTTTAAAGGTTTCGAGTCTACAACCGACATGTTTTCGCCTGTGGCAACATGATGTTGATGGAGACTCACTGCCATTGTATTTCCGCTGTTTACTCTTTCGAAGCTAGCTTTATGCTATGCAACTTGTATTGAATATTTTGTAAGTCTGGATCATCGATATAATAAAATTGATACTTTGTTGTGATATTACATCATAAACTGTGTGTGCAAACGAATCGATCCAGGGATTTGCACTATACACAGGTAGTTGCCTTATATAAAGTGCAGGTAGGCTACAGGTGCCTCCGGTGAATATATAGCAAAAATTTACGAATTAAAACGAAACCAACAATATGAAACCAAGCAGGAGAGGAGCTTTGAGGCCTCCACATCGCCTGCTGGCACGGCCAGCTAGAGCACCGCGCCACGAGGTGGTGTGGTTGCCTCAGACTTCGTGTCTTGTTCGTTTTCGTCTCATATTTTTCCATATTTTCCAAAAATAAACCACATATGTCTAAAAGTTAAATTCACGAACTTTTTCTTACCGAAATTGTACCTTTTCCAAATCAGGTTCTGCGAACTCAGAAATATTTTCCTTAATATAATTCTCTGGAGAAATTGCTTGAATAACATCAACATCTTCATTATAAGAATCTCCAGAAATATAATGCTTGATTCTTTGTCCACTTACCACTTGTGTAGAGTCATCCTTGAGCGAAGCAATTTTTGTCGCACTCGAACGAAACACCTCCACAATAACATATGGTCCTTCCCACTTGGAGAGTAATTTTCCTGCAAAGAATCTAAGACGAGAACTATACAATAGAACTTTCTCACCGACGTGAAACTCTCTCTTTAAGATTCTCCTATCATGCCATCTTTTAACAATCTATTTAAATAATTTAGCATTTTCATAAGCTTCACTTCTCCATTCATCTAAAGAACTCAAATTAAGCAATCTTTTCTCACCAACAAGTTACAAATCTCTATTTAGTTCTCTCACTTCCCAATAAGCTTTGTGTTCTAATTCTAAAGGCAAGCGACATGCTCTTCCATAAAAAAATTATAAGGAGACATACCCATGGGATTTATAAGCAGTTCTATAAGCCCACAATGCATCATTTAATTTACTAGCCCAATTCTTCCTCGTTCTATTAACAGTATTTTGCAAGATATATTTAATTTCTCTATTTGATAGTTCTACTTGCCCACTAGTTTAAGGATGATAAGTTGAAGCAATTCTATGATTAACACCATATTTAGCAAGAACTTTTCTAAAACCACCATGAATAAAATGAGAACCTCCATCAGTCATAAGATACCTAGGAACACCAAACCTGCGGAAAATAATTTCTTGAAGCATTTTTTATGATGTTTCACCATCAGCACTTTTAGTAGGAATAGCTTCTACCCATTTAGTAACATAATCAACAACAACAAGTATATGTGTATTACCTTCTAAAGAAGGGAAAGCACCCATAAAGTCAAATCGACAACAATTAAACGGTTCAATAACAAGAGAATAATTCATAGGCATTTCATTACGTCTAGAGATATTACCAACTCTTTGACATTCATCACAAGATAAAATAAAATTTCTTGCATCTTTAAACAGAGTAGGCCAATAAAAATCTGATTGTAAAACCTTTTGTGCGGTTCTATCTCCAGTGTGATGTCCTCCATAAGCGCTACTATGGCACTTTCTCAATATCTCTTTTTGTTCATACTCCGGAACACATATTTGCATAATACCATCAACTCCTTCTTTATATAAGTGTGGGTCATCCCAGAAATAATGCCTCAAGTCATAAAAGAATTTTCTTCTTTGTTGAGCTGAAAAGGTTGGAGGCAAATACTTTGAAACAATAAAGTTAGCATAATCTGCATACCAAGGACTATCTCGCGAACTCACCCTTATTGCAGCCAATTGTTCATTTGAAAAACTATCATTAACAGGTATAGGATCATAGGCAATATTTTCCAATCTAGACAAATTATCAGCACCTTTCCTATCTACAATGTGTAAGTCGAATTCTTGCAATAATAATACCCATCTAATAAGCCTAGTCTTTGCATCTTTCTCTTCCATAAGGTATCTAATTGCAGCATGATTAGTATGAATAATAACTTTAGAATCAACAATGTATTGCCTAAATTTATCACAAGCAAATACAACAGCTAGAAATTCTTTTTCAGTTGTAGCATAATTCTTTTGAGCAGAATCAAGAGTCTTACTAGCATAATGAATAACATTTAATTTCTTATATATTCTTTGTCCAAGAACAACACCAACAACAAAATCACTAGCATCACACATAATTTCAAATGGTAAATTCCAATCAGGTGGTTGAACAATAGGAGCAGTTATTAAAGCTTTCCTAAGAGTTTCAAAATCTTCCTTACAATCATCATAAAAAACAAATGGTATATCCTTTTGCAAGAGATTAGTAAGAGGCTTTGATACCTTAGCAAAGTCTTTCATAAACCTTCTATAGAAACCAGCATGACCAAGAATACTACGAATACCTTTATCATCTCGGGGGCACGACATTTTCTCAATTGCCTCCACTTTAGCTTTATCAACTTCAATACCTCTTTCAGAAATTTTATGTACAAGAACAATCCCTTCATTAACCATAAAATGACTCCCAATTAAGAACAAGATTAGTTTCTTCACATCTCTGCAAAACCTTATCAAGATTGTGCAAGCAATTATCAAAAGAAGTGCCATAGACGGAGAAATCGTCCATGAACACCTCCACAATTTCTTCCCCAAAACCAAGAAAGATAGCAGACATACATCTTTGCAAAGTAGCATGAGCATTATATAAACCAAAAGGCATGCGTCTATAAGCATAAGTACCATAGGGACAAGTAAATGTGGTTTTCTCTTGATCTAGAGTTTTAACAACAATTTGAGAGAAACCAAAATAACCATCAAGAAAGCAAAAATGAGTTTTATTGGCTAATCTCTCCAACATTTGATCAATAAAGGGTAATGGATAATGATCTTTCTTAGTAACTTTATTAACCTTTCTAAAATCAATGCACATTCTATAAGCAACAACTACCCTTTGAGGAATAAGTTCATCATGATCATTAGGAACGACAGTAATTCCACCCTTCTTAGGGACACAATGCACAGGACTAACCCATCTACTATCAGCAATAGGATAAATGATACCAGCATCAAGAAGTTTTAATATCTCATTTCTTACCACTTCCTTCATCTTAGGTATTAAAAGGTGTTGATGTTCAACAACTGGCTTTGCATGGGGCTCCATATTAATAGAATACTGACATATGGAAGGAGAAATCCCTTTCAAATCATCCAAAGTATAACCCATAGCTCCACGGTGTTTTTTCAATATTTCCAATAATCGTTCTTCTTCTTTTCTTGAAAGGTTAGCAATAATAATAACATAATATATTTTCTTATCATCAAGATGAGCATACTTAAGATTATCAGGCAAAGGTTTTAAATCAAAGACATGATCGTCTTTAGGTGGAAGTGTTTTACCCAAGTCTTACACTTTTAAATTATGTTTTAGACATGATCGTCCTCAAGTTCATTTCTTTCTTCCATAAAAGTTTCATCTTCATGATCTTCCATAAATTGCTGAATATAATTAGTAGGAGGAAGAGAAATAGAAGCAAGTTGTTCTACTCTAAAATCTTCATAGGAAATTCGGGTTCATAAGGAGTTTTAGCAAATTTCGAAAAATTGAATTCATATGAATCACCGACAAATTTAGTAAAGATTTTCTCTTTCCTACAATATTTTACAACACCACAAGTATTCAGGAAAGGTCTACCGAAAATAATAGGACAAGTCTTACTAGCAGCAGAACTAAGTACAAGAAAATCAGCGGGATATTTAGTCTTACCACATAGAACTTAAACATCTCTAACAATACCAATGGGAGAGATAGTTTCTCTATTAGCAAGTTGAATAACCACATCAATATCTTCAAGTTGTCTAGGACCAATTTCATGCATAATCTCTTTGTAAAGCTCATAAGGAATAGCACTTGAACTTGCACCAATATCACATAAACCATAATAGCAATGATCACCAATTTTAACAGATAACACGGGAACACTAGCCTTTCTTGGCTTTGCAGGATGAGAGACAGCATTAGAAGCATCATCACAAAATATAATATACTCTTCTCCCACATTTTCAGAAACAAGTTCTTTAACATAGAACTTAAACATCTCTAATAATACCAATGGGAGAGATAGTTTCTCTATTAGCAAGTTGAATAACCACATCAATATCTTCAAGTTGTCTAGGACCAATTTCATGCATAATCTCTTTGTAAAGCTCATAAGGAATAGCACTTGAACTTGCACCAATATCACATAAACCATAATAGCAATGATCACCAATTTTAACAGATAACACGGGAACACTAGCCTTTCTTGGCTTTGCAGGATGAGAGACAGCATTAGAAGCATCATCACAAAATATAATATACTCTTCTCCCACATTTTCAGAAACAAGTTCTTTAACTATAGCCACAGAAGGTTCAACTTTAATTTGTTCACCAGGTTCTTTAGCTTTCTTATCACTTTTACTAACCACACTAGCCATAATAGAATGTTCTTTCACTTTAACAAGAAAAGGAATTTTATCAATATAAGGCTCAGGAATAATATGATCAACAATATTAACTTCAATGCTTTTAGCTAAAGGAGCAACAAATTTATCTTTATAAGGTTCATGATATTTTTCAAACCCCTTCTTGGGCAAACCGAAATAATCAGCAAAGGATTTATAATAATTTGCAACAACTTGAGAATCAAGACCATAAGCATTATTAATATTTAGAAATACATCAGTGTTCATAAAAGTCTTAATGCATTCAAAGTCATATTTTATACCTAACTCCCTACCTTTGTCATTCTCACATGCTTCAGTATTTTCTTCAATACGGTCAAGAAGATCCAATTTAAACTCCTTCTTATTACGAGTAAATGATCCAACGCATGAAGTATCCAATAATGTTTTATCTTCAAACGAGAATCTTGCATAGAAGTTATCAACAATAATATTACCAGGAAGCTCATGAATGGGACATTTGAGCATTAATGCCTTCAATCTACCCCACTCTTGGGCAATACTCTCTCCATCATGAGGTCAGAAGTTATATATAGAATTCCGATCTTGATGAATTTCACTTGGAAAGTAAAATTTAGAATAAAAGAGAGGTACAATTTCCTCCCATCCAAGAGAATCCATGTTCTTCAGCAGTTTATACCAATGCGCAGCTCTCCCAGCAAGTGATATGGCGAATAATTTCTTCCTGACTTCGTCCATCGTGATACCTACACATTTGAACAACTCGCATAATTCATGTAAATACAGCAAATGATCACCGGGGTGGACAGTTCCATCCCCAGAATAGTGGTTATTCATAACACGTTTAACAATTTTCATAGGTATTTTAAATGGCTCAATATGATCAGGAGGCGCCTCATGTTCTACCTCAGCATCGGTAGAAACTTCCCAAACAGGAAAGCAACATTTCCTCTCTCCATTATTAAGCAAATAAGGAGACAGAAATAAATACATCACTTACAGTTGAAGTTTTCCTTACCAATTTCTCTTACCAATAGCGCTTCACTCCCCGGCAACGGCGACAGAAAATAGTCTTGATGACCCACAAGTATAGGGGGTGTATCGCATTACTTTCGATAAATAAGAGTGTCGAACCCAACGAGGAGCAGAAGGTGTTGACAAGTGGTTTTGATGAGGAATTCACTGTAACACTAGCAGACAAGTTTTCAATAGACTTTGAGATAACAAAGAAATAAAGTGCGAGTAAATAGAGCGCGTCAATTATAATTGCAGCGAGTGGCCCAATCCTTATGAGAGCAAAGGACAAGCCGGTTTGTTTACTTATGATGACCAAACGTTCTTGAGGACACACGGGATTTATGTCAAGTGCTTTCGCTTCATATTGATGAATAATCTTTAGTGTTTAGATAAGTGTTGTGTGGGTGAATCTATGCTAATGCACCGCCCTTCCTAGGACTAATACATACTTATGATTATACCCCTTGCAAGCATACGCAAATAAAAGAAAGTAATTAAGATAAATCTATCCATAGCCTTAAACTCTGAGATCCTGCGATCCATCGCGCACCAGAATACCAACGGGGGTTTAGGTTTTTGTCACTCCGGCAACCCCACAAATGATAACCGAGTACACGATGCATTCCCCTAGGCCCATAAAGGTGAAGTGTCTTGTAGTCGATGTTCACATGACACCACTACAAGATGGCACCACAACTTAAATATCAAAACATCAAATATTAATCAACATAGTTTACTACTAACATCTAGACTTCTCCCATGTCCTCAAGAACACAACGAACTACTCACAACACACTATAATGAACATGATCAGAGGTGATATAATGATGAATAAAAATCTGAACATAAACCCTAGTTCAACGGTTTCACTCAATAGCAACAATAACAATAACAATCAACACCGGGAGAGTTTCCCCTTTCAAATACACAAAGTTTAGCCCTAGATGTTACAGCGGGAACGGAGTGGATGGATGGAGATGACGGCGTCGGCGGTGGAGATGGTGGTGTTGGCGATGGTGATGGAGTGCAGCTCGATGACGGTGACGATGGCGACGATTTCCCCCCTCCGAGAGGGAATTTCCCCGGCGTCAACGCAGACTGCCGGAGAGCTTTTCTCTCTCTGTCTTCTCCGCCTCGTGGTGGTGGTGGAGATGGTTTCTAGTTAACGTAATAATTTTAGGTCTTCGGGGGGAAGAAGTACGCGAAGGGGTGCGCCAAGTGGTGGGCTAGGGTGGCCACATCACCTGCTCGTGTGACAGCATTGGGAGCCGCGCCGGGAGGTGGTGTGGGCCCCCTAGGCCCCAACCTAGGCTCCCTTTTTGGCCTCCTTTATGAAATAAATCAAAAATAAATCCCAGTTGTCCACTTTGTTCTTCTGGTCTTCACAGATATTGTATCTTGACGATGCTTTTTCCAGCAGAATTCAGACTCCGGAGTTCCACCCCCCAATGATCATCAATCATGCAAAATAGATGAAATAACATAAGTATCATCTCCAAATACGATATATATCAATGAATAACATTAAATTATGATATAAAATAGTGATGCAAAATGGACGTATCACACCTCCACCGAATGTAGCACCACTACTCGTCGTGGAACCTCCATCCAATGTAGCTTGGGCCATGTCTTGCCTCCGCCTTGAGATGATCTACATCCTCCTCAAGTCCCACCACTTTCTAGTGAATGCTTCCAACGAGCTTGAATCCATCATTGTTCGATTCTCCTCGGCAAGAAGCTCGACACTTGCCTTCTTTTCCTCTAGAGCCATATTTCTCTCCTCCAACTCGTGGATCCATTTCCACCTTTCTTGCTTCATCTCATTCTTCTTCTTCTTCATGAGCATTTTCGCCTCCAAGGTTTTCATTGCGGTTTATTCCTTGGACTTCATCATCTCATCAATTTTGGATGCCAAGTTGGCATTTTCTTTCTCAGTTTTGATCCACTCTTTTTCCATCGGGCCTCCCTTTGTTCCTTCCTCCTTCCTCATCTCTATCATCCAACTTAAGCAAATCTCCCTTTTGTGGTTTTGCTTCATCCTTCCTCAACTTCCACTTCTCCGTATGCTCAAGCAACTTCCAACAATGTTGAAGATTGAATGCTTTCACTTTGGAGCTGGTCATTTTCTTATACATTTCCATTGCTATGGATTTAATTTCATCGATGGTTCTTCCACTTGGTAAAGGTTGAGCTCAGACTTGCTCCAGCCGCAATGTGGTGGAAACCACGGCTTAGGTGGCAATGCTCCGTGGGAATAATAAAGTTGTCCACGAGCTTATAGAATTCCATAAGTTTATGGGTCATTCGTAAGCAATAATTTTTTTTTAATATATCTCCCTTATGCTTATGCATATAGGAGTATGACATAATATTTAGATCCCAGCTTATCACAAAAATACACATTACACATTGTATAGCACTATAGCTAATTATAAGATATGTGACGTACTATAAGATATATGACGTACTGGAAAACCCACCCCATAACATTACGATGCCCAACAACCCACGCTAAAAGAAAGGCTCGCTGCACGCTGCTGTCCCGTGGGGTGACGTGACTTTTTTTAGAAACACAGTACAGACGTAGACGCTCACAAACACACACGTACAAACACTCCTATGAACATACGCACGCAAACTCTACCTCTATGAGCACCTCCGAGAGACTGGCTCGGCATATCTTAAGGTTGACGAAGTCACCACAGACGCCTCGCTGTTGACGGGCACGTCACTTAACACTGAAAGCATAACGCCGGTTAATTCCTGAAAAATCAAGAAAAGTATGATCAGTCATGTCAAGTATAGGACTTAAACTTGGGTGGACTAGTTCCACCACAAGGAACCAATCAGTTGAGGTAGGCCCACTTCGCTGGGGTGACGTGACTAGTGAGGGAGCTTTTCCGTTAGAGCAGAAATTGCCTACGCAACAGCAAGCCTGGGCCTCCTTTTTTCTGAAAAGTTTATATGGTTGAACGGGTAACTTTCTAGTCCCTGACGTGCCTGCCTGAGGAGATGCACACGCTAGGGTCAGCATTGGAAAACCCCTGTCAACCAGTTACCACCCAGCTCCCCGCCGCCAGCAACCACTCAAGCGCCACCGACGCCGCCGGCGACAACTACTCTCCCCCGCGCCTTTGCAACCGGTGACGGGTATATCTTTTTGTGTTTTGGGCAGTCGATTTACTTTTTGCAATCGTGCTAGAAAGGAGATCGATTTCAGCTTCGATTCAGATCACACAAGCAGATTCGGATAGGAGCTCTTAATTCAGTCCTCGTCCTGAGCTGCTGTAATCAGGATTCCGACTAGTAATCTGTTTTGTTGCACCGTCCTCCTCCATAAATAAAGGGGGGGAGGGGCGAGAACCCTCTAGTTGTTTTGGTGTGCCTCCTCCCTCCATAAGTAGAGGTCGCGACCATCGTCCACCTTGTGTAGTTTGAAAGAGAAAGGGGCTGTTTTTATCAGGAAAGTTCGTATCTTGGGAAGTAGCATACTCAGGATTTGAGTCCTCCAGTTGCGCCAGCCTCCAAACGTGTAGTGGAGTAGGTGTAGGTGGAGAGTTTAAATTCATCGATCCATCGAATAAGGTGATCTTTGTTCAATTATAGACTTGGAGATGAAGAACAAGAAGGGGATTCGCCACAGTCGCAGCCGCAATGTATGTGATTTTTATGCTTCCTCTTTTCTTCATGTTGTCATGTCCATGGTACGAGACTCATCCTTTTCTTTCTCTAATTAATAAATGTGATGCAGAACGCCACTGCTTGCCGTGAAGGTGAAGCAGCTTCTGGTGAAGCCGGAGGAGATAGGCTTAACAATCTTCCCGATGACATTCTACTCAACATCCTGGAGAGGGTTGACACGCTGTATGCATTAAGAACCTGCATCCTCTCTAAGCGAATGATGAAGCTCTGCACCATGCTCTCGCGGTTTGACATTGATATTGCTTCCCTTGGGCGTCACCACAAGGCCCGTGGTAACGCAACTCCTTGTATTTTTCGGTGTAACCGTGCTCTGGCTAGTGCCACAGACAAGATCCTGAGTGCGAGGAATGTGGAGATCCCCATCCGCGAGCTGCGGCTGAAATTCATTTTGAGGCGTGATGATTGTCTTTCCATCAGCAAAGCTGTTGCCCACACAATGGCAACCCAGAAGGTGGACGATGCTGAGTTTGTGATTCTCACACAGACGTCTTGTTTAAGATGCACTGCCGACGATCTCCTCTGCCATGCCAAGCAGTTCAATATCTGGTTTGCTTATTGTCCAGCTACCTTTGCTGGCCTTACGCACCTGTGGCTGCGCAATATGAGGTTTGGTGAACTGGACGTCCCCAACATCCTCAGCACCTGCAAGCGGTTGGAATCTTTCCGTATCTCCTACTGTGACGCAGGGGTCCGTTCCGTGCTGCAAGTAGAACATGCTCAACTTGTCGAGCTCCACATTGACTGGGAAATTTGAGGCAGTGCAGCTCAACTGTCTACCAAAACTCCAACGTGTGAACTATACTTGTTGGTCTTATCAAGATCCCTTCACTTTTGGTTCTGTCCCGCAGCTTTCAAAGCTAAGCCTTGAAAACATTGGTATTAGTTCGACTACGAATCTCCAGTTAAGTGAACTCCTTGCTAATGTACCCTGGATAAAAGACCTGCATCTGGATTTTAAAAGTGAAAAGGTACACACTCTAGCCATATGTGTCTCATGCCTGCTCTGTGATGCTTGTAATAGTACTAAGTTAATTGAGTCTTTTCTAGCTCTTGATGGTCTAATTTGTTTGCTGTATTGCACACAGTTTTTACCTTGCTTCTTCTGTGCCAGATTTGGGTTCTACCAGAATGCCCCAAATTGCTTGTGCCTGTGTTTCGAGAGCTACAATTTGTGAATCTGATCAATCTTCCAGAAGGTTGCGATATTGCTTGGACCATGTTCATTCTTGAAGCTGCACCGTCCCTAAAGGAACTAGGCATCTCGGTGTGGGATAATTTATGCGAAATGGTGACTAACAAGGATTTCCGAAGGAAAAATGGTTACTGTGAGAAAGCAAACGTGGAGTGGCAACCATCTGCTGTTGATTTCAAGCACAAGAATCTGGTTAAGCTCACCATCTATGGCTTCCAACCTGATGAAAATTTTGTGCGATACGTTAGGCGCGTCATGGAAGTTGCAGTGCACATGGAGGAGATATCTCTGCATGACAGGGAGGTGTGTGAGCGCTGCAACGACTCAGGAGCGCTGCAACATCCCAGTATCAAGGTTTGTCCTTCAAGATATCCACGGACCAGTGAGGAGAAGGATATGTTGAGGCAGGAGATTACTCAGGAGTTGCGAATCTCTTCACCTGCTGTAATTCACTTCAGGTCCAATTAATTGAAGAATAAGATGCATGACATCAATATGATCTAGGGTCTAATGTAAATCGAACATGGCAATTGTACTCTTATTATCCTCGATGTAGTTTAAACGAGTTTCTGTGCTCCAAAATTCACGTGTCCCTGCATTTTGTACTCTTATTAATCTTTCAATTGAAGCTTCTACTGATGCCTCGGGGAGAAAATAGTTATTAGTAATTTGAATATTACGATATTCATTCATGAAGCCACACAACAGCACTCCCTCGCCTCCCACTAGCCGCCGCGACGCGATCCATCTACACTCTGTCGCACTCCATGGCTGGAAGATGGAGGCGCGGCGGCGAACCGCTTCACGTCGTGCAGCATCCTCGTCAAGCAGGCGGAGGCTACAGCTGGCCAACCGTGCCGCCCGGCAGATGCGGCACACTTCTAAACTTCTAACTGTGTCGTGTCGGGCCGGTACGCGGGCTCCAATTCCGGAGGAGGCATGGCACGGCGAGCACGGCAGTGGTACGACACGGCACGGTCGGCCCGGCTTCTCCACCTTTGGCGTCTCCTCCACGGCTCCACCTCCAGCTTATCCTCCACGGTTGGGGCTGGGGAAGACGACAAGCTTCTCCTCCACGGTCCCAGACGGGCTCGGTGATGGAGAAGGAGGTGCGCGGCGCGGCGTAGGAGGAGGAGGGTGGGGGAGGGGAGGAGGAGATGGGGAAGGAGGCGCGGGGGACGCTGGGGAGGAGAAGGAGATGAGGGTGGAGGGCAGAGATGAGGACGGAGGGCGGCGGTGGGCACGACACGGTTAGGGCACGTTGCGAATCGTGCCGTGCTAACCGCGTGCCTCAAAACGAGGCTGGGCACGGGCATGACCTGGGCCGTGCCAAGCACGACAAGATTATCCACGGGTCGGGTCGTGGCTGGGCCTTGCAAAAATCAGTGTGCCTCGGGCTGACCTGTTTAGAACGACCTGTTTGGCCAGCTATAGCGGAGGAGCGGTGCCGCCTGACATGTGTGCCCCGGGGCGCTGGGCGATCTCGATGGGTGGCATCCTGGTGCCACGGCCCCTCAAATGGACGAACCAGAACTTCCACACCGAAGCCGTCAGCCACAACTACAATGTCCTTCGGAGCAGCGCCAGGACCTGCTATGGGACCCAAACATGCTGGCGAGTCGCGACCGCTATGAGGCGGCGTTCCAACGGCTCTACGAGGCGGAGATGATCCACTGGGACTGGGAGGGCCGCCGCGCGACAAGAACGTTGTCGTGCGCTACACTGTTCTGGGGTGTGCCCGGACGCATGCTCGATGCCGTCATGGAGAACATCTAAAGCGGCAGATCGCTGATCCAGACGCACTGTGCGCTCGGGCGCCTTATGTCCCCCGCTCGACGTCGTCTTCAACGCGTTATGGAGCGTCCTCCTCCCGCTCCCGCACGACCTCTCTGCTCACGCCCAAGCCGGAGCAGATGAAAGTCAAGCGGAGCCGAGGCTGTCGCCGCTCCTCGCCAAGCTCATCACGATGCAGGCGAGCGCCGACGACGACGTCATCGCGTAAACCATAACTGCCGCGTCTATCAACGATGTGCCACCACTCGACCTCGCCTCTACCTGCACGTGGTTGGCGCTCGAGCACGCCAAGTCCAAGGACGTGCCCTATGTCGACCTCACCGATGAAAGCCCCGACGCGGGGCCTAGCTAGGAAAGGAGGATGAGCGCGGCGCCAACTTCAATAAGGAGGAGGAGAACCCTACGTCGTCTTCAACTACCGCCCCGCTATTATATTAGGTTTTAGATTTAGCTTTAAATTTCATTCAAATAAGTAAAAATATCCCAAAACTTGAATGAAATCGTCAAATTTATGTTATACAAAAAAAAATAGACGCCGCGAGTGTAGATTGACGATGCCCATATGCGAAAGGCCGCCCGGACGGCGCTCAAATGGCCTGTCCAGAAGGCCTTCAGGTTGCCGTTTAGGCACCGGCGAGTGAAAATGCTCTTAGCTTCTCAAGCTGAAGGATTTACCACACAAATAATGGTCGTTAGGTGCAAGAGAATTTACCAAACCAATAATGAAGTCTATGCCCTGGATGGCATTCCTTTTGACTTTGATTCAAAATCTTAGTAACAAAAAAGGAGCTGGCGGAACATAAATGAGCCGTGCTGAGTGTCCCTCAAGGATCTTGGGGGAAATCCTCCAGGTCCTGAATCGTGGCCCCTCTTTGATATCCAATTCCCACCAAATCCCATCAGATCCCACTTTTGCTTCCGATGTAGCAAAACGTCACATGGTTTGTTTGACGGGACGCCGAACTTTTAAGGAGTGCTCGGCAAGATTCCTGTGTATTCCTGGCATGTCTTGCCATGCAAAGATTTTCCAGTTCTCACGTAGAAACTTGACGAGCGCGATTTCCTATGCGGGAGTCAGACCTGACGATACTTTGACCGTCTTGCTGCTGTCAGTTGAGTGGACTTGATGGGTTGTTGTGTCATCGTTTGTGTTGAAGGCGGCGTCCTTGGCTGGCTTCTTACGGGGTGGGAAGATGGTCTTGTCGTTGACGGCTGCCATTGCCTCGAAGTGCTCTTCGACCCCGAAAAACTCAGAGATCCTGCTGAACTCGCGGTCGCAGCTGTTGGAGCGGTCGAAGTCACCCCGCACCGTAATTATGCCTTTGGGTCCAGGCAGCTTGAGCATCAGGTAGGCGCAGTGAGGTACTACCATGAACCTGGCGAAGGTTAGACGCCCAAGTATCGCATGGTATTGCGACTTCCAGTCGGCGACCTCGAAGTCGATGAACCTGTTGCTGCTGCTGTTGGGGAAAAGCTCCCGCCGCATGTGCTGGGGTGTTGTTCGGGGGTGCTGCCTGGATGGCGAGCTGCGTGGCTGGCCGCAGCGCTGGTGCAGGAGTGATGATGTGCTGCGTGGCCTCGTAGATCTTGCGTGCTTTGCGACAATCCTTCAACAAGTGGTTGGCGCCCCATTTGTCTGTTTCCGGGTTGCGGAACATGTGATGTTTGCACGGTTGCGCCAACTCCTCGGTTGGGGTCAATGCGCGTCTCCACTCGCATTTTTGGCCTCTGTCGTTGCGGTTGATGCTGCTGCCGCTTCGGTTGTACTGTCCTGGGTCGGATTGGCGACCTTGATCACCGATGCGGCTGTATTGGCGACCTTGATCGTACTGGCGATTGTTGTCGCGTGTTTCATCACGGGAGGTTTGATACCCCGCCGCTACTAGCTCGATCGAGTCGAGGTTGGTGAAACGTGGCTTCTTCTTCTGGCGTCCATCCCGCCAGTTACTTGTTCTGGCTTCGTTCTTCGGGGAGTTATCGTGGACGTAGTCCTCTCCTTCCGCCCACTGGTTGGCTATCTTCATGAGCTCAATCATGGTTTTTGGCTGGAGCCTACCGAACTCCTCGCGGAGGTCGCGGCGGGAGACGCCATGCATGAAGGCATCCGTCACCCGATCCTCTGAGACGGCTTCCATAGTGTTGCGGAGAAGTGTCCACCGTTGGATGTATGATCGGAGAGACTCATCTCGCCCTTGCTTGCAGGCTTGCAACTCGATGTAGGTTGCTGGCCTCGTGTACGTTCCAAGGAAAATTTTGATGAAAGTATCCTTAAATTCCTCCCAGGTTCTGAAGGAGTCTTTAGGCTGGCTAGTAAGCCACCCGCGTGCTGAATCCGTGAGCATGAGCTGGATGTACTGCATCCCCGTGGTCGAAGTTCCGCCTTGACAGGTGCAGGCGATGAGGTAGTCTTCGAGCCAAAGGCGTGGGTCTTGTTTCCCGTCATACTTGGGTGTTCCCGCGACGAGCTTGAAGCCTTTGGGCATGCGAGTGTCGCGGATGTTGAAGCTGAACCACGCAGCACCGCACGGCTCGAAGTCGCGGTCGGCTTGATCGTCCAGGTTTGTCGTGCTGGTCGTACGCTGGGTGCGGTTGCGGTCCACTGTCCTCTGCACGATGACGTTGCAGAGGTCTTCACCTGGTTGCGGTTGTCGTAGTGGCCTGGCTGCTGGGCCATCTAGTATTGCAGGCTCACGAGCGTGGTGTTCTCGCTCCTCTCGTGCCCGGTTACTTGGCACTTTGTTTGCCAAGGCGTCCTCGATTGCCTTCATGGACATGATTTGCTGCTTGTGGAGAAGGGCTCGCGCGTCACCCTCCGGTGGCTGCGTGAGCCGTAGATATGTTTCGACTGCAATGATAGCGGCGTTGGCCGTTTTGGGGACGGGTATCCCATTTTCATCCTCAGTTATGAAGGACGAGTCGAGGTTGCGGGTGACCCTGGCTCGATCGGCTTCCGTCATAAGGGGTACGCGAGCTCTGTGGCGCCGCGCTCCTTGGTTGACTTCCGTGGAGGAGGTAAACGAATAAGCGGCCCTCCTGGCGCTTGATGCGTCAGCCTCCCTCTTGCGCCGAAGGAGTTCGGCTTTTTCCGCGCGAAGTCGTTCTTCTTCCTTGCGTAGCAAGTACTGGACTGGCAGCTGATCATTCCGTGGTGCGTCGGGTGGTGGGAATGTGCCGTCGTCGACGTGTTTCATAGCTCTGATTGCCATGTTGCGCGTGATGGTGAGCCGCATCACCTGGTCGGGCATGACCACCTCCAGTGGATATGCGGGTTCGTCGTTGTTCTCTGGCGGCACCGTGCTGGCCATGAAGACTTGCGCGGGGTACACTTGGGTAGGGGTGTGGACGCTGCCGCTGTTGTTTGCATCATCTGAGCCTTGATCGGGATCGAAAATCGCTGCAACGTAACTTCGCAGTCGCCGGAGCGAGTGCGATTGGCTCGGGCAAGACTTGGTGAGTCCATGGAGATGCGTGCGGCGCGGGTGACGGTAGTGCGACTCCGGCCGCACGTGTAGACGCGGTCGACTCAGTCAAAGTTGGTGTAGATCTTGGTTTTGCCAGCAGCTCGATCGAGATGGTCGGAGTAGACTCGATCTGCGTGGCAGTCACCGAGGTGGTTGACGTAGTCGACGTGGATGCGGGTTCATCAGTCAGAGATGCGATCTTCACAGTCGCGGTGGTCGCGATCTTCGCGGCAGATGACGACGGGGGCAGCACGATGGTTGCCGATGCGGGTGTCGCTGCCGCGCGTGGTGCGGTCGCCATGGACCTGAGTATTCCACGATTGTCTACGAATCAGTGTATGGTACCGAACGTGATGCACATACCTACGTACAGATTGGCGTACACTGTCGTGGTATCGACATAGTTGATAGGAGACGGGGGTCCTCTAGCCTACGTATGGATTGTGGGGAAGAAGGTTGGAGTCGTCGAGGACGGGATTGAACACGGCGAGTTTACCCAGCTTCAGATCCTGCAACGGTGGCGAGATCCTACGTGTTGCTATAATTCACTATGAGGCAAATAGCCGTGAACAGGTTACAATGGATATGATACCTATTGAGCGTGCCCTAAAGGCTTCCTGGTGGCCGGCTTATATAGGCGGCCAGACCCCGGGATACAAGGTAAGTACTTGTCCGGCAAGTAAACAGAGTCCTAGACCTAGCCGGCTTAGTTGCCGCCTTCCGTCTTGGGCTTGGTGGCTTGATGGGCTTCGGCCTTCCGCCTTCCTTGGACCGTCCGCCTACTTCCTTGTACGTCAGCTAAATGGGCCGCCCGGCAGGCTTCAGCATTACCACCCTTGGGCCACCCTGGACTAGCCGGATTGATCCATGTTAGAGATACCCCTAGTTGGTATATCCCCACATTAGCCCCCAGAAAGGTTGAAGTTCTCCAGGTGCCGACTTCTTCTTGATCCTTCATTCTTCAATGTTCGCGGCTGCAGGGCTTGAATCATTCTGAAAATAACGGGGAACGTGTACCTCAATGTTGGCACACGACCGTCTTTATCCAACATGGCAAAGACGGCTTAATGAAACTTGCCGGATAGCTTCACAAGAAAACCTGATCCTTGGCGGCAAGCCAAACATGTCTTTGACGGATGACGCCAGTTGGTTCACGACAGTTTGAAACCAAATGGAGCGAAAATCATGCCATGATTGCAAATTGCGGGAAAAGAGGAGTCGCGGAGATCGTGCGATCGTGCGTGGCTCTACGGCAACAGATGTCCGACTAACTGTGCAGTTGCACAGGGAGCAACGCCCGGACCTATAAATAGGGAGCCGAGCAGTTCATTTTCCTTCCCCACTCTCGCTCTCCTCCGTCCTTTGCTCTCCCGCGCACTCGTCTTCTCGAGGTTTCTTGCGACCACCGAGAGAACTCCGCCGAGCCAATCTTTCCCGGCGACCTCTACGCACGGGGATGGCCACCGGTCCTCAAGCTACTACTTCGGCGGCGTCCAGCGAGCTTGCCACGGAGACAACCGCGCCCACGACGATGGGCAGAGCGGTGTCGCGCTCCGCAGCGGTGCATGCGAGTACTCCCGCCACCGTTGCGTCGTTCACTCTGACCGCGCACGCCCACGCAGCGGCGGCCTCGGCGCCCTCATCTTCTACCGCGCCGCCGGCGACCAGCGGCGCGCCCATTGACGAGGAGGAGGAGCCCGTCGACCTCGGGTCGCGCTACTGGCTCCCCTCCATTGTGGACGAAGACGTGCTCAGGGACCTTAAGGCGGCCGGCTACCTGCCGACCCGGAAGGACTGCAGCTGGCTACCCGCCTTCGGGGATGTCGTTGCGGCTCCGAAAGCCGGCAAGCGGGTAATCCTCACCTCCCACCTAGTCAGGGAAATGGCCTTGCCGTCTTCCGCCTTCTTTAGCGAGGTGCTAGATCACTATGGTCTCCCGCCCCACAATATAGCGCCCAATAGAATATTAGTCTTAGCCGGCTTCACAACATTGTTTGAGGGCTATCTAGGTATTAGGCCTAGTTTAGACTTCTTCAGATATTGCTTCCGTTGCCTGCGCCAGACTGTGCCGGACGGCATACTGGCAACCTGCGGCAGTATTACTTTCAACTGCCGCCAAGGACGCCAATGGTATCCCAAGATACTATACATCGAGTCCGTCAAGGGCTGGACGTCCACCTTCTTCTACTGCCAAGATATGGCAGCGCCGGGGCACCAATTTGGCGTCCCGGACTTTGTCAACGCGCCGCCTATGCCCAGGCCATGCTGGGACGAGGCGGTCCCTAAGTTGACGGAGGAGCTCTGCCTTATTCAAAGGCGGATCGATTTCCTCAATCACACGATGGTTCCCCCCTTGCTGGATGGTGTGGACACCGTCATCTGCTGGCTTAGCCGGCAAATACTGCCTCTGCGGTATAGCCCGTATAAGATGTGTCAGTATTCGCCTACTGCCACGGCCTCTCTTCGCGTAAGAAAAGAGGGGTTACCAGCTGCCGACTTGGCAGCCCGACTTCACAGCCTTGTCAAATCAGGGCTGGTGAAGGCGGTGGAGCGCGTGCCCATGCACACCAACGACAACCCTCCCCTTGAGGTAGATATTTCTCTTGTTTGCCCTTCTTTGGCGGCTCTGTCGGCTTACTTGAGTCTTCTTAACACTTGCTCTTGTTTGATTAACAGCTCTCGGCTCTAGGGGAGAACGACCTGGCTGCCGACTTTTATGAGTCGGAAGCCGGGAAAACCAAGAAGCGCAAGGCGTCTGGCGCCGCTTCCTCTACGGCTAACGCCGAGAGGAAGAAACAGCCCGCAACGGCTACTGAGCCGGTGCTCATCAACCTCAACGAGAACACGAGGATTAACATCCCCCGAAGGTACCCATTTCCGCCTTAATAAGTTGTCGGCCTTCTTTACTACTGGTGTTCATCCGACTGACTTTGCTTTGTGGCCAGGGAGCGGGTGGCAACTTCCAAGTTGTCGTCCAAGTCCCTTTTGTCTAGGGGAAAGCGGCCCCACGGCAACTCACCGGCGACTGTGCAACCAACTCCTCAGCCCTAGGCCGGCGGCTTCATGAGCGAAGCCTGCCGCCAGCCCCAGGCTCCGGCTTCTAGCCCGCCGCCAAGGACCTCCTCTGCCGGTCGCGCAACCAGCACCTCCTTTCCATCGGCTGAGGCTACGGCCAATGAAGTCGTCCGATCCCACGCCGCCAACGAAGAGCTGCTGGTGGAGGTTGCCAGTGGGTCGTGAAGGGCAGCCCCAGTTGCTGGAGGCGGCAAAGTTAGGGATCCTTGGGTATCCTTTAAGGAGGCCAAGGAGTCCACCCTGGCTTTTGCCGACTTCGCCGCCCGGACCTTCTCCGATTTGGAGGGCGACATTGCTGTAAGTCGTCTTTTTGGAACTTGGTAGCATATACATAGTCCCCCCCCCCCCCCCCCCCAAGCACTTAGATGGCAACTCGATATTTACTGGTTGCCAGCTTAGTGATTTTTGACAATATGTTATATGCCTTTGTCTTTTCCGCAGGGCGTCCTGTCCGCCAACATGGAGCTCATCCACTCTAGGTCGGATATAAACAAGCGGTATCGCGATCTGAAAAAAGATTGCGACGCCAAGGATGCTCGGATTGCCGACTTGGAGGCGGCCCGCGAGAAGGATGAAGGTAAAATCACTATTTTTTGCCTTCCGCCATGATTTTATGTTTGCTGCCGCCAATCATTTAGCTAGTAAATTCATATTGTAGAACTGCTAGATCATGCCCAAGATATACTGAAGGCGTCCACTGATATGCAAGCTATTATGAATGAAGCTTCTGATTTGGCGGCCGCCAACTTAGCGATGAAGGAGGAGCATCAAAAGGAGATGGAGGCCCAGCAGATGAAGTTTGCGCAGGAGTCTAGCCACCTTACCGGAGAGCTGGATAGCCTGCGCAAAAAATTGGCGGAGGCGGAGAAGGCGGCTGCTGAGAAAATATCCAAGCAGGCTTCTCGCGCACAGACTGCGGAGGATGCGGTGGCAACTTACATGATTGAGATGTCCGCCTTTCATAACTCGGTTCTTGGTAAGCTCTTCCTCACTCTTCATCTTTTCCCGTCAGTTTGTTAGCCTGAGCCAAACTGACGCTTTTATTTTTTGATACAGTTGCCGCCGGCTTAGGCGATGACAAGATTGTCAGCCTCCGCCTAGATCACCTTGCGCGTCTGGGTGAGCTGATCACCGAGACTTTGGCGGCGTCCAAGCGGTTTGCGGCCAAGTTCTTCATCTCCTCCGGTAGCCAGGAGCCGGCCGAGTTCAGCGATGTGCCCAGCATGCTGGAGCAAGCCACGAAGCTACACAAGAGCTCGCTGAAGTCAGCGGCACGGGGTGGTGCCAAGACTGCGCTTGGATTATTCATGGCGCATTACCCCGAGGCGGAGATAGGAGTCGTCACCGAGGGCATGTCGTCTACTTATGAAGACGGCAGCGAGGTGCAGCCGGCTGTTGTGCTGAACAGCGTTGCCGACTATGCCACACAAGTTGCCGACATGGTTGATACGACGGTCTTCTATCGGCACCATCTTGTGCATGTTGCTGGAGAAGCTGGAGCTGTCGACACGGCCGAGGCGGAGGGGAGCGATAGCTCTTGGGCTGAGGTTGTCAGCCCCCAAGCCTAATGTAGGCGGCCCCCAAGCCGAAGTTGCTGTTGCCGGCCTCCTTTCTGTCTTGACGGCTAGCCTCTTCCTGCCCCTGAAACAATTATATCTCAACCTGTAATATTTGTAAATACCTTTTGGAGATGTACTGCTAGGCGGGAAGCCAGCTAACTTGTTTTATTTTGCCTTATTTTTATTTGGCCCGCCTTAATTTTACTCTGACTTATATGCTTGACCGTTTGTATGTTGGCAAACCTCAACCGGAAATTTTAGCTGAAACAACCAGGGCTAAACCATATGTTTAGAATCAGAAACCAAAACCAACATGTTGGCGCTTTGGAAAGGGTCCTGGCAGACTCACTGTTACGAATGACGCAAACAATCACGTACCCATGTGGAAGAAGAAATCTATATTTTGGGAGCTGCCCTATTGGATAATGCTAGAGATTCACTCTGCAATCGACGTGATGCACGTGACAAAGAACATTTGCTGCAACCTGCTAAACTTCTTGGGCATGTATGAGAAGTCAAAAGATGGGAAGTAAAAAAAAGGGAAGTCAAAAAAAGGTACACCAAAAGGAAGGCAGGCCCATCAACGTATGAGCGAAGAGATGCATCGAGATGATACTCATTCAGAGAATCAGCTAGGTCGTGCAAGCTACGCTGTTACGAAAGAAGAGAAGAGTTTTTGTTAGTACCTTCGCAGTATGAAGGTTCCATCTGGCTTCTCATCAAATATAAAGCGAATAATAAACATGGTAGAGCATAAATTTCAGAACCTAAAGTATCATGACTGTCATGTGACTATGACACAATTACTTCCGGTTGCATTGTGAGGGCTTCTACCAGAAAATGTTCGAGAACCCATCATGAAGCTATGTGAATTTCTCAATGCAATTTCTCAGAAGGTCATCAATCCACTAACTCTAAAAAATTTAGAGAAGGATGTGGTCCAGTCTTGTCAGCTTCGAGTTGGTGTTCCCACCAACCTTCTTCAATATTATGACGCACCTCGTAGTCCACCTAGTCGCAGAGATTTCCTTTTTGGGTCCTGTATTTCTACACAACATGTTCCCCTTTGAGAGGTTCATGTGAGTCTTAAAAAAATATGTTCATAACCGGGCTAGGCCATAAGGAAGCATCGTCAAGGGTTATGGAGCAGAGGAGGTCATTGAGTTTTGTGTAGATTTTTTTCCTGATCTGAATCCGATCGGTGTTCCTGAATTGCGTCAGGAGGGGAGACTGCATGGAAAAGGCACCCTAGGAAAGAAAGCAACAATATGTCAAGACGGGGATTCTTTCACTCAAGCACACAACACCGTTCTACATAATTCCAGCTTGGTGGGTCCGTATGTCGAGGAACCCAAGAATTTTTTACGCTCCAAATACCCGGAGAAATCTGAAGATTGTATTGATGGAGAACACATGAAGACTTTCAGCAGTTGGTTAAAAAGATGTCTCATTAATGACACCAATGTTGAAGAACAACTATACTTGTTGGCCACATCACCAGCTTCAACTATATTGAATTTTCAAGGGTATGAGATACATGGAAATATATTTTACACAGCCAACCAAGATAAAAAGAGCACCAACCAAAACAGTGGTGTCCGCTTTGATGCAACAAACTACAACGGGACAAAGGACACATATTATGGTTACATAGAGGAGATATGGGACTTGACTATGGACCTACTTTTAAGGTCCCTTTGTTCAAGTGCAAATGGTTCAACCTACGAGGCGGGGTAGAGGTAGACCCACGGTACGGAACGACTACGGTGGATCTCAAGAATCTTTCGTACGAGAACGGACCATTCGTCCTAGCCAGTGAAGTGGCTCAGGGTTTCTATGTGAAGGACATGTCTACCCTACCAAAAAAAAAAGATAAGCAAGCGAGTACGTCACACGATGAGCCAAAGCGCCACATAGTTCTTTCAGGGAAAGAGTCATTGTGGGAGTGGAGGACAAGACAGACATGTCCGAAGATTACGATAAGTTTCATGACATTCCGCCATTCAAAGTGAACACTGATCCAAGTATCAAGTTAAATGAAGAAGATTGTCCGTGGTTACGGCGCAATCAGAAGAACAAGTAAACAGTAGATAGGAATATTATTGTTGATGTGTAATATCCGAATGCTTTGTATTTTGTCGATGAACTGAAGTATTTTAATAGATGCATGGAACAAAACACACGGTTTCCCCTGCATACAGCCCAACGGTGGCTCGTGAATGCCTGCATATCAAATACCGTTGGGCGTATGCAGGGAATCCGAGTGATTTGTATTATGTCGATGAACTGAAGTATTTTAGTAGATGCATGGAACAAAACACTCGGTTTCCCCTACATACAGCCCAACGGTGGCTCGTGAGTACCTTCATATTATATGCACCCTTGGGCGTATGCAGGGAATCCTAGTGATTTGTATTATGTCGATTAACTGAACTATTCTTTTGATAGAACAAAACACACGGTTTCCCTGCATACAACCCGACGGTGGCTCTTGAGTGCCCCGCATATCAAATGCACGGTCGGACGTATTCTGTCGATGAAGTAGAATGAGGAGACAATGATTGCAGAACATGTTCAAGAGGGGGCTATATATAGGGTCATGTGACTCACTAGGTGGTCATGATAGTGCCCATCCAACGGCTCACAAGTGTTTTAAAGAAACACACGATCCATGTGTTTCTTTAGTCACGGTTGGTGTTACCAACCGAGACTACAAACACTCTTAGTGAAAATTAGTTGGGTGCCATTTGGAATCATATTTTTTATACTTCCTTCACAAAAAACCTCATTTTTCCACTTAAAAAAGGAAAATGATATTTATGAAAATAATTTGAAGAATCCCTTTGGCAAGATTTTTTAATATACCAAGATGCACCTATGTGTGGAGTATGAGATCTTTATCACAAACTATGTCATCGAAATGACCATAACTTGATCATTTGGCTTGAAACTTCTAGATGTTCATGCATGATAGACCTTTTTGTGAAGACTTTTTTTTGCAAATGTTGTCAAAAATCAAGTTTATCATTTCTAATAGCAACTAATACACATATAAGGAGCTCATGCCAAAGGATTTGATTTTTTGAGTTGTTTATCACTTTATTACATATTTTCGTAAAAACGATCAAAACGGTCGCTATGACTATTCATCGGAAGAGCTGATATTTTCTAAAACTATCAATGTGTTTGTGATATAACCAATATTTGTGTACCTTTAAATGATTTTTGCAAAAGTTTCAGACCAGACTATCAAACAGTTGTAGTTCAAATTTGAATTACTTTCAAAAAATCAACACAAACTCAATTAACTAGGGAAAATTAGTTAGAATTCAAAGAAAAAACTCATACCTCGGGATCATCCATCATATGTGCACCACTCTTAGTGAAAATTATTTGGGTGCAATTTGGAATCATATTTTCTTTACTTCCTTCACAAAACCTCATTTTTCACTTAAATATGAAAATGATACTTATGAAAATAATTTGAAAAATCCCTTTGGCAAGATTGTTTAATATACCAAGATGCACCTATGTGTTGAGTATGAGATCTTTATCACAAACTATGTCGTCGAAATGACCATAACTTGGTCATTTAGCTTGAAACTTCTAGATGTTTATGCATGATAGACCTTTTTGTGGAGACTTTTTTTACAAATGTTATCAAAAATCAAGTTTATCATTTTTCATAGCAACTAGTACACATATAAGGAGACCATGCCAAAGTATTTGATTTTTTGAGGTGTTTATCACTTTATTACATATTTTCGTAAAAACGAACAAAACGGTCGCTATGACTATTCATCGGAAGAGCTGATATTTTCTAGAACTATCAATGTTTCTATGATATAACCACTATTTGTGTACCTTAAAATGATTTTTCCAAAAGTTGCAGACCAAACTATCAAACAGTTGTAGTTCAAATTTGAATTACTTTTGAAAAATCAACATAAACTTAATTAACTAGGGGAAATTAGTTAGAATTCAAATTAAAAAACTCATACTTGGGGATCATCCATCATATGTGCACCACTCTTAGTGAAAATTAGTTGGGTGCCATTTGGAATCATATTTTTTGTACTTCCTTCACAAAAACCTTATTTTTTCACTTAAAAACTGGAAAATGATATTTATAAAAATTATTTGAATAATCCCTTTGGCATGATTGTTTAATATACCAAGATGCACCTATGTGTGGTGTATGAGATCTTTATCACAAACTATGTTGTCGAAATGACCATAACTTGGTCATTTGGCTTGAAACTTTTAGATGTTCATGCATGATAGACCTTTTTGTGAAGACTTTTTTTTGCAAATGTTGTCAAAAATCAAGTTTATCATTTTTAATAGCAACTAATACACATATAAGGAGCTCATGCCAAAGGATTTGATTTTTTGAGTTGTTTATCACTTTATTACATATTTTCGTAAAAACGATCAAAACGGTCGCTATGACTATTCATCGGAAGAGCTGATATTTTCTCAAACTATCAATTTTTCTATGATATAACCACTATTTTTGTACCTTTAAATGATTTTTGCAAAAGTTTCAGACCAAACTATCAAACAGTTGTAGTTCAAATTTGAATTACTTTCGAAAAATCAACACAAATTCAATTAACTAGGGGAAATTAGTTAGAATTCAAAGAAAAAACTCATACTTGGGGATCATCCATCATATGTGCACCACTCTTAGTGAAAATTATTTGGGTGCAATTTGAAATCATATTTTCTGTACTTCCTTCACAAAACCTCATTTTTCACTTGAAAATGGAAAATGATATTTATGAAAATAATTTGAAGAATCGCTTTGGCAAGATTGTTTAATATACCAAGATGCACCTATGTGTGGAGTATGAATTCTTTATCACAAACAACGTCGTCGAAATGACCATAACTTGGTCATTTGGCTTGAAACTTCTAAATGTTCATGCATGATAGACCTTTTTGTGAAGACTTTTTTTGCAAATGTTGTAAAAAAATCAAGTTTATCATTTTTCATAGCAACTAGTACACATATAAGGAACCCATGCCAAAGGATTTGATTTTTTTAGGTGTTTATCACTTTATTACATATTTTCGTAAAAACGATCAAAACGGTCTCTATGACTATTCATCGGAAGAACTGATATTTTCTAGAACTATCAATGTTTCTGTTATATAACCACTTGTTGTGTACCTTAAAATGATTTTTCCAAAAGTTTCAGACCAAACTATCAAACAGTTGTAGTTCAAATTTGAATTACTTTAGAAAAATCAACATAAACTCAATTAACAAGGGGAACACATACTTGGGGATCATCCATCATATGTGCACCAATATTAGTGAAAATTAGTTGGGTGCAATTTGGAATCATATTTTTTGTACTTCCTTCACTAAAAACCTCATTTTTTCACTTAAAAATGGTAAATGATATTTATGAAAATAATTTGAAGAATCCCGTAGCCAAGATTGTTTAATATACCAAGAGGCACCTATGTGTGGAGTATGAGATCTTTATCACAAATTATGTCGTTGAAATGACCATAACTTGGTCATTTGACATGAAAGTTCTAGATGTTCATACATGATAGACTTTTTTGTGAAGACTTTTTTTTTGCAAATGTTGTCCAAAATCAAGTTTATCATTTTTCACAGCAACTAGTACACATATAAGGAGCCCATGCCAAAGGATTTGATTTTTCGAGATGTCCATCACTTTATTACATTTTTTCGTAAAAACGATCAAAACGGTCTCTATGACTATTCATCGGAAGAGCTGATATTTTCTAAAACTATCAATGTTTATGTGATATAACCACTAGTTGTGTACCTTAAAATGATTTTCAGACCAAACTATTAAAAGTACAAATTTGAATTACTTTCGAAAAATCAACATAAACTCAATATTTATGATATAGTTTGAAGAAATCACCTTGGCATCTTAAAATGAAAGAATATAAAACAAACATAAAAATAAACTAGAAACCAAAACAATTCAGAAAATAAGTAAACCAAAATAAGAAAAAGAAAAGTAAACAATTCAAACAATTTAAAAGAAAACGCAAACAAAAACCAGTAAAAGAAATAAGGGAAAAAAATATTTGTCTCGATTGGTAACACCAACCGAGACTAAAGGGCCGCTGGGCTTCGTGTGCAATTTTTCGCGGCCCAGTCAGACCTTTAGTCCCGGTTGGTGTTACCAACCGCGACTAAAGACCCTTTATTCGCGGTTCGTAACACAGACCGGGACTAAAGGTCAGTTTTGCGGCGTTATGTCTGGGCGCGGCCACATTCTTCCCCAAATCGACCGCTTAAATCGGTGAAGCCCTGCTCAACCACGCCGCCACGCAGCCGCGCCGCCACCCTCTCCCCACGCCTCACGCTGCTCTGACGCCGGTCGTGCGCTCCTCTACCCCGACAAGCGTGTCGCCGTGCTCCTCCTTCTCCATCTCCTACTGTGCTGCGTCGCCGCCAGACACCGCCGTCGCCCGTGTCGACGCCCGCGCTGCTCCGGCCTACGCTGCTCCGGCCAACGACTCCTCCGCGCTGCTCCGGTCGTTCGTCCCTGTCCAGGTAAGCTCTCCTCCTCTCCCTCCGATTTAGGTTTAAGGTTAGGGATTGTTAATCTTGATTTCCTGATTGCTATTATGTCAAGATATGCAAGGTAAATCTCGTGAACACTATTATGCATCATTCACCATTCTGAAATATAATTGTGAGATAAATCGCTTACTGAATTCTGAAATATAATTCTGAAATATCTTGTTTATCTTACTGGGCATCTTTATGCAGCGTTCTGAAATGTCATTGCAAAATCGCTTGCTGAATTCTCATGGTTTCGAGTATTCAGTCAGCTATTTCTATTCACATTCCTATGGTTTTGAGTATTCAGTCAGCTATTTATTTATCTTTAGCGATCACTTTTAAAATAAGCTCCATTCATACATCATGCATCTTCCAATGTTGATGTATTTATTTATCACGATGTTGTTTCAGTAATACTATTGCCGCATTCAAATACATTATTTTGTACTTGATGTTGTGCATAAATATGTAGTCATTATCTACAATCCTACACAAGAAACAGTAGGTGTATGATCTCTATAGTATTCCTATTCAGATCCATATTTGTTTTGTTGGTGTGCAACCCTTTCCTATAGCAGCCATACTAAAATTATGCTCATTGTTAGGGGAAAGGAGTATTCTTGCAATGTAACCGATGGTTAATGATGGTGTAATAGTAGGATTGCATTGCTTCTTCATTCCATGTTCTTCTTTAGGAAAGCACTAATATTTTATATTTCCACACATTGTTTCCTTACTTATACGATATAATATCTTGGCAGTTTATTTTGTTTGTGAAATTGGTAGTTCGGCTTGCCATAGTACATGTTGTTCGGGTTATTTAGTTGGTATGGTTGACTGGTTGTGTTATATGTTTGCAAGTTCTGAATATGATTAAGTGTTTTGAGAAATTGCTTTATTATGGCTGTTGCTTTATTACGGCAGAACCGTTGTATGGTTGTTGAGGAAGGAAATTTTGTGCTGTCACGAAGTAATTCATGCTTTGGACTTGTTCCTATGTGATTTCAGATTTAGTTGCTATGATAAACATTTTAATCTGCAATGAATTAATAGAAGAATGCCCAGATAAGTATGCAGTTACCAGAAGAATTTGTTCATGTAAAGATTATCCTAGAATGCTTCAAGTGTTGAGGATATCTTGTCCCTGTCATATTTGTAGACAAACATGTGCTCCTGATTAATAGTTAAGTACTTTTTTTACTAGTATACTTAAGTATAATAGACAAATTAATTTGGTGGATGTTTTTCCTCGTACTTAATAACTCAAATTTAGTTGTCTGTCTCTGAATGCCTGAACCTGGACCATGCATGTTTATGCATTTTTGTCTTGTTTCAGGTGATCTGACTAACGTGGTCGTCAACGTCACCAACAGCCTCACCGAGCCAGTCCTAATCACCTGGAGTGGGCGAACGGAGCGGCACTGCTGATTGAACCTGTGTTGTTCAATCAAACCATTTTCTGCAGTCTTTGTCATCGTAGGGGGATAAGAGGAACACTTGCCAAGGTAATTAATCCAGAAGCTGAAACAAGTCAAGAAAGAAGTGAATATTGTAGTACATGTAAAATGCCAGGACACCCGTCCAGCAATTGCTACACCAAACCTCCATCTATGGATGATTTCGACATTCATGACATCATAAAGCTATGACATGTTTTATGAGATGCTATTTCTTGTTACATAATTGTAGTTATCTCAGTGTTCTGTTTTATGGATGATATGACTGGAAATTGTAATATATGGTCCCATATATTATGTTATGTTAGATATGCAAATTGAGATGATTGTAAATGCGTACGAAAAAAGATGATTTTGTGTTAGATATGCAAAATTCTAAAATATGATCCATATATTGTTTTGTGTTCGATATGCAAGATGAGCACACCCTGTTTTTCTTTGCTTCCACCTTGTTGTGCTATATGATTCATACTCGTTGCAATTATTGTACTTGTATATATTTTTCAGATGAATAAATGTAAACTTGATTATAATGCCCGAGCTATGGGTTGCAGGTACATTTGAGTTATAAAGCACTTGCGAGACGAGCAGATAGAAGAAGTACAATTTCAACGAGACGAGGAGATGGAAGACCAAATGGAACAATTTATTTTTAACGATGCCCGGGCTGGAGGAGATGTAAATGATTATGATTTCGAACAATTTTTTAACGACTATGGTGAAGGAATGGAGTCACAAGATGTGGTGATTACAAACTCCGGCAGAGAGGTGTATATGTGTTTATAATTAATATGGTGATATGTCGTTGTTAACTACATGCATTAATTGATTTGTGTTGCATTTATTAACGTCTCATTTTTCTTTAGCCATCCGGATCGAGCAAATCTGCCAAAAAACAGCCACCATGTGCTCCTCGAGGCAAGGCAAAAAGAATGACGAGCGAGGATCCAAAGTTACCGATTGAGAAAATTGCTGATTCCGGCGAACCGCTCGAACCAAAACAGAACCGCAGCAAATTTATAAGTCAAACTGGAGTTATTGTTAGGGACATGATCCCAATGAGCATACGCAAATGGAATAAGCCGGTAGCCGCAGATGTGGAGGACTCATGTTATGTCCACCAAGTTCTTAAGGATTTTGTCTATAACACGCCGTTGTAACATTTCACCCTCCCGCCAGATCTCTGTAAAGTCAAGAAGGACAACCACAAGAAGTGGACTCTTATTAAGATGGCGGAACAATTTCGGAACTGGAAGAAAAAGTTATGGAATCAGTATGAAGAAACAAAAGAAGAGCCATATTTCAGTGTAGCAGAAGGGAAGAAGTTAGAATCTGAATGGGCGGCGTTTAAGGCGTATAGGGAATCACATATGGTTGTGGCCCGATCGGAGATAAATAAGTTGAATGTTAGGCTGAAGGTACACCACCATACATTGGGGACATGTGGCTACAAGAGCGCCATTTCTAAGTGTTTAGCCTATGAAGAAAAACTGCTTCGATCGGGGGTTCGTCCAAAGACACTTGGCTGGCCCGAGAGGTCAAAATTCTGGTTGTTCACGCATGGGGCAGGGTTGGACACAGTTACCAGAGATACTGTTGGAAAAGGAAAATGGAAGGATCTCGTTGACATAGTCAAAAAGAAGCTTGAAGATGCAATTTGTGATGTTCGCAATGGTGTGTTCAAACCCCATAGAGAGGATTACGAGCTGACATGGGCCCTGGAGAATCCTAAACATGTTGGACGGGCTCGAGGCTATCCTGGCGGTACAACGTTTAAGACTGCGTGGCCGGAATCCGCTCACACTTATAGAAGCCGTATTAGAGGTAAGAAGAAGGAGGTTGACCGGATATCAGAATTGGAACGTGGCCTGAAGGAGACACGGGAGGAACTAAAAGTATTGAAGGAGCAAAGAACGGAACCTCAGGAGCGGGTACAATTAGATCATGAAGCCGATGCCGCCCCATGTCAGCGTAGAAGCAGCGTTGGTTCCACGCGTCAAGTCGATGGTCCCTACCCAGTAGATGACATCACAGAGCCTACAAGTTCTGAGCTACATATAGCAATGAGAAACATAACTTTGAAGGTGGCGGTGGGCCAAGCTTTAGTAATTCAACCTGGAGAACTCTACCATTGTGGTCAAATTCCAGATGGCTACGCTCGTGTCGGGGTGGACGAAATGATGGCGGGATTTGAAACCTTGGAACTTGAGTTTCCTAGAGGTGACGAGGAGAATACATCGTCAGACGTCAAGCATGGCTTCATCATGTGGCCCAAGAAATACATCGTCCTTTCAGAACCCCTGCCAAGGCCACCGACTCCTCGTTCTAGGAGTCCAGCTCACCAGCAAAGGCCACTCCTCCTCGAAAGGGACCAAAGACCGAGTCCATCTCCACCTCATCAGCAAAGCCCACACCTCCTCGATAGGGACCCTAGCCCGAGTCCATCTCCAGCTCATCAGCAAAGCCCTTCGCCCCCCGAGAGGGTCCCCAGCACGAGGCCATCACAGTCTGTGCCAGTCCCCCAGAATGTTAAGTCGCTCTCGAGTAGGCGCCAGTCCGGTTCTCCTGTTAGGAAGAAACCTAGAAAGCAGAAAACACCGCCGCCTACTCCAAAGTTACCTTGGGAGAGAGCCGTCGAGGAAAACGATATCGCTTGCAAAGAACATACGGATGCCTAGCTTGCTGGTGTGAAACAGAAAGCGTTAGCGAAACAATTGCCTCCTCAAAAATTTACTGCCGGAATTACTCCGGAGAAAATTGATCGTTGCATTGATGCCCTATACAACCCCCACCATCGCCGCCAACAGACTATGTTCGCTCGATTGATAAGTCATATGACGAAGAGATGGAGGATCGATCGAAAAAGGGGAAACAAGTTACCCAACTCGGAGAACAAGACGCACAGTCATCCCCCCCCCCCCCCCCCCCCGGTCAAGGTGCTTGATGACAGAGTTCTCAAAAATATCAATGTGCGGGAGATGGTATGTTCGGGAGATGATAACCCATTCGCGGATGTTGTTCGTACTTATGTTCACGGGGAGAATTTTGTCGACGACGACTTACCCACAAGAATGCGTCAATTTCAAGCCTTGTAAAAGAATATCGTAAAGGAGGAGAATACAGACACTCTCACGTTGGCAGTTAAGAAAGAGCATTATTTCCAACAATACTCTATTATCATTTATTTCGCCGAAATCTTCTAGTTATACAATCTCCGGGCCCTCGACAAAGCTATCATGAGTTCATGTTGTCTATAAGTGATCTATTCATGTAATTTAATGCTTTAATTAGCTCTACTCGTTCATTGTCTGTGATAATCCTCTCTATAATATTTTGTGGGCTTTATTACGCAGAATGAAGATACTCAAATGCAAGAAGCAGAAAATCAACAACATTGGGTTCATTGACCCCTTTATGATGCATGAAGATAACATAATTGATCCAAGACTTAACAAGGATACACCGGGGAATTTGCTAATGTTTTTCAAGCGACAAGGTTACAAAAAATATATATTATGGCATTACAACTTCAAGTGAGTGTTACTGCTTCTTACAAATTCTATTTTTCTCACCCGATGTTAAGTTTAATTCATGAGTATGTATGACTATTTATAAACGTGCGCAGCTACCACTACATTCTTATCATTATTGACTTGCGGGAAGGACAAATTGTTGTCCTTGACTCGTTAAGAAGATGCCCTAAACAATACAAGACCTGTTTTGATTTGGTGACAAGGTACTTTCTTTTCTTATCGCCTCTTTCATTCATTTCCTAATGTCAAAGAATTTATGACTCTCATTCATTTTCTTGTCATGCAGCGTTTGGAGAATGTTTCTCGCGGAACATCCGAACAGTGGATGGCCAGAGAAGCTTCTATGGCGTACTAACCAAGTAAGTAGTACTATAACTAGGCACATGCACCATTATCATACTTTATTATTATTTTATTAAATTATATTCTTCTATATGCTTGCCTTAAACAGCCAATAAAGACTTATCTATGTGGATTCTATGTTTGCGAGTATATGCACACTGTGGTCAACGAAAGTTTGAAGAGCAAAAAAAGTATTGAAGTACGTAAAGCTCTAATCTCAACATTATTTTTGTACCATCAATCGTGATGAGTTTTATTCATTCCATATCTCATGTATTTATTTTGATACCATTCTTTTACAGTTGGCAAGAAAGCGCAACGAGTTACCAATAAAGACCTGCTTCAGAGCAATTGCAGAGGAGTTGGCGGGATTTTACCTCGCCCATGTCATACCGGAGACCGAAGAATACCACTATTTTCCCACTGGTGCGGACATATAATAGTGATCTCCATGTAACAAAAACTACTTCTAAGTATCTGGAACCAGGAAACGTGATCTTCATGTACCACGCGTACTTAATTGTGTATGTGTTATCAACATGATTTTCATGTAATTGTATATATGCATGATGCAACTTCATCTAGCTTTGTATAATAATTTATACGTGTTTTTCGCGCATCGAAGCCGTAGCATCAGAAACCCCTACCCCGATGAATCGATGTGGTACCATCCGAAACCCCTACCCGGAAAACTTGTCGGAAAAAAAACCTGAAATGAAAAAAAAGCAAAACCCTAGTCTTGATTCGTAACACGAACCGAAACTAAAGGGTTCGCCCCCGCGTGCCCAGTCGCGTCCACGTACGGAGCTCTCATTGGGGAGGGGGTGAGGCTCCGGTCCCGGTTCGTATTAAGCCGAGACCAGGGGGGTCTCTAGTCCCGGCTTGATAGTCCCGGTTGCTACACCGGGACTATAGGCACTCTGAAACCAGGACTAGTGCCCCTTTTTCCACTAGTATGAATCCTTGCGACCAAATCTACAACCATTCAAAATCTAATCTGATCAATTTATATCCCTATGATCATCGTATTACTAATACTAGCAAAATACCCGTGCGTTGCAACGGGTTTAAAATAAATTACTATGTCATCACCAAAACAATATATAATTACAATTGCCCGAACATCTTATTTTTAACTTCAATTCCTCTTTTATATCATTTGAGTTTTGTTACAATTTGACTTCATATTTTGTTCATATACTTGTTTCACTATATACAACATACACTAAATTTGTCGTTGCTGCTTTCTAATCATCAGCTAGATGATTTTCTTAACCTCAAATAAGATTTATGTGAATATTTATTTTACCCTACAATGAAATGTATGAATATTTAATTTACACAGTTACATTGCATGGCCAATTATATCCTAACCTATGACTGTACCTCCAACAGATCATTGACACTTGCTTTAGGAAGTGCTTATTTTTCATCACTATAGATGGTGGGAATGAAATGTTCACCTGCAAATATGAACTCAACACGACTCATTTCCCCGTTATAGTAAAAATAGCATGTGTAAATGATATAGACCTCAAAGCACCCAATGCACTAAAACTGTTGCCAAATTTTCCACGTTGCTCCTTAGACTTAACCTGTTACAGTATTTAACTTCTTGACTCTCTCCGGCTAGCACACGTATGAACCGAAATTAAGATCATTTAATATGACTGTTTTAACATACTATACATGGCAATTTAGCAAGAGGTCAAATGGCATTGGACCGATTGCAATGTAAGATGGGGAAATCTATATCACTAAAGTCCATCAATGTGTAGATAGGAAACAAGGCTTGTTAGTCGAACAAAAAAATCATAACATGAATCTACGAAATACTCGTTGCATGACAGGGCATTAGATGAATATTTCATGCCTCGTTGCATGGCAGGGCATTAGATGAATATTTCTGTGGCCTCCACTTCATTTTTCTCCAGGAGTAGAGCGTACTCCTGCTGCATAATATCCGACTGGTTACGCATAGAGTCTCTTTCTGAGAGTAACATAGAAACTTCCTTGCCCTTGTTTGAGCTGAGGGTTTCATAGCTTGCTTTAGTTTTCTTAGCTCCACCCCTATATTGCTTGCAATATGTTCCTGATCCATAGTGTTTTGACTGATCTTTCCACGGCTTTCAACCCCCTTCAGCTACACAAAACAATAATCATTTAAACCAATGAGATGTATAACATAGACTACATGTTGTACGCCATGTGGCTTAGGTTTTATTTTTAGATAAATCTTAGGTTTTATTAAGTACCTTAGAGTTGGGGGTTTCTGCACAAGCTCTGGAATCTTCGAAGTCACCATCTCCAAGTTCTAATTGAATTAAGCAGTCAATGATGATTATCAGAAACGTAAATTCATAGATATTAGGTGTTTCGTACTAACTGTTATCTAACCTAGAAAACGATCCAAAGTGAGAGAAAATATGCCAACGTATCAACCACAAGCAGCACAGATCTGAAGCATGTCACACGAACAAAATAGATTGACACCAAGAAGCAAGGGCTCCTCACCTGAACGGATAGACGTCGCCTAGAGGGGTGGGTGAATAGGCGATTTAAAACTTTTTCGAGGAGCCGGAATATCCGGTCCAATAGTGACCGGAAATTTCGAGTAGCCGGAATATCCGGTACACGAGTGACCCGGAAATTCCGGTATGCTTGATAAAGGCGGAATAAAACTAGAGGTTTACTTAAACAAGCATACAACCTAGATATATAAACTAGGCTCACCTATGTGCACCAACAACTTAAGCTAAGCAATACTAGTAACAAGATGATAGCAAGATATATGACTTCAAGCACGAAGGCTATCACAATGTAAAGTGCATAAGTAAAGAGCTCGGGTATAGAAATAACCGAGGCACGCGGAGACGAGGATGTATTCCCGAGTTCCACCCAAAGGTGTACGTCTCGTTTGGATAGGTGTGCGCAACCACAACAGGTTAGCCGCAACGCCACAAAGGCTCACCTTCTTCTCCTGATGAACTCAACCACAAAAGGTTCGAGTTCACCTTCCACTATTGATCTCCTTTGGGGCGGAGATCGAATCCCGTACAACTCTTGAGGCACACACCCACAACTTAATTGGGGGCTCCCAAGTCTTGAGGCACACACCCACAACTTAATTGGGGGCTCTCAAGTGACCACAAAAGGTCTTGACCACAAAAGGTCTTGGCCACAAAAGGCCGGCCACAAAAGGCGTCTAGGGTCCAAAGACCCAAGAGTAACAAGCTCACAAGTATCACCACCACGAATCCTCGTGGAGGGCTCAAACCGATGCAAATGCAATGGCAAGAGCACACGAAGTGCTCAAGTCCTTCACTCTCAAATTCCAACACAACAACAAATGTTTATGGGGGAATAAGAGAGGAAGAACAAAGGAAACCACAAAGGAGTCAAATCCTTCACTCCCAAATCCCACCAAAAGCAACTAATGCTTATGGGGGGGAGAAGAGAGGAAGAACAAAGAAGAAGAACCACAAAGGAACTCCAAGAACTAGATCCACTAAGTTCCCCTCACTTAGAGGAGAGATTGATTGGTAGGATTGTAGATCTAGATCTCCTCTCAACTTTCCCTAAAGAATATGGAAGATTCAATGGAGGGATTGAGAGGGAAGTGAGCTTTCCAAGGTCAACAATGGAGTAGGAGAGAGGGGAAAGTCGTGCTGCCTTCGATTAGCTGAGGAGGAAGAAGGGGAGGGGTATTTATACCCCTCCACGAAATATAGCCGTTGGCTGTTTCGACACTCGGAAATTCCGGTATAAGTGACACCCGGATTTTCCGGTCATCCGGAAATTCCGGTCTAGAGAGACTCGGAAATTCCGGTCACCCGGAAATTCCGGTCTAAGTGAGCTCGGAAATTCCGGCTGGAGTCAGAAGCAAAACCAAACTTTTCCTTAGCCATTTCTGGAGGACTTTTCTGGGGGAACTCGGAAATTCCGGTATATGGAAATTTCCGAGCACAATTTCCGACTGGAGTCAGAACCCTTTTTCTCCTTTCCTTAGCCGTTTTCTTGGATGAGTTGGGGAACCGGAAATTCCGGTAGGGCGGAATATCCGGCCCCAATAATCCGAATCAGCAGAACACCGAAACGAAAATTGCTATAACTTTTGCAAATGAATTCCAAATGAGGTGAGACCAATTTTGTTGGAAAGATAGCGACGAAGACTACCCAACAAGGTGTGGGACTTTCCTCACGGAAGAACCGACAATATTTCCGCCACCAAAAATGCAACAAGTTGTCCAAAGTAAAACCGATTTTGATGAACAAGAGCTTGATATGGAGATGAACCAAGCTCTAACTCCTCACCACCATAAAAGCCAAATAAGAACCAAGAAATATGATATGCCAAGTATGCAAAGGTTTGAGCTCTCCACAAGAATGCGATCAAGTTACTAACTTGAGAGCCCCTCTTGATAGTACGCCTATCTATCCTATAGCCCTATCAAGATCATACCTTTGCCTTGAGCATTCCACTTGAGTTGGATGATGACTATCTTGATTTCTTCAAGTGGATCATTTTTCTTGATTGCGCGTCCAAACACTTGCTTGATGAAGACTTCTCCAAATACTCCCCCATGCTCACAATGGGAGAGTCTCGCTAAGCTTCGTCTTCATGTATCCATTGCAAGCACCAAGCATAGGATCTCTTCAAGAAGCTTCTCTTGGTCTTGGTCTTGCACAACTCATCTTTTCTTCACTAAGATGATGTCTTGAATCTTCAAGACATGCTTGCAATAAGCTTCACTCAACACATGAGCTTCAAGAGTTCAACACATGAACTCCACAATTCCATGGACATGATCTATAAAGATATCTCAATGCAAACATTAGTCCATAGAGATTGTCATTCAATTACCAAAACCACACATGAGGGAAAATGCTCTTTCAATCTCCCCCATTTTGGTAATTGATGACAATCTCTTTTGAGAGGGTTTATAATATGGAATTTAACGAACAATAATGGTTGCACTAACATCAAATACTACAAAGGTATGTGATGTTAGTCCATCCACATATATAGAGCAAACTCCCCCATAATTTATGCACGTGTGTATGAACATGAATTCATTGCATATATTATCGACCATTACCGATGGTGGAGTTTCCACTATATATAAAACCAAGCAACGAATGCAAAGGCAAGGAAGGAAAATACTTAAGAAGATACCAAAGTAAAAAGCCAATTCCATACAACCCTCCAAAACTTCTCCCCCATTGGCAACGATTGCCGAAATGGGCGAAAGGCTTTGGAAAGGTAACATAATAAGATCTCCTTCATGATTTATGCATTTCTCATTATATGAGTGAAATCAAATGCACTTATCCAATGACGAATAGATGAAGGGGATCAAACTATATTGAGGATCCAAAAATTGCACAAGAAAGATACCAATTGAAATCCACTGGAAGGATACCAATTGCAAAAGGGGGAAAGCATTCACAAAGAAGCAAGCAATCAAGGGATCCAAAAACCAATTGAGCACAAGAAGATGTTATGATAAGATCAACCAAGTGTTCTAGAAATCACGAGGGAACTCCCCAAGGTACATGCACAATGAAAAGATTTGTATTTCAATATGGTGTGCATATCATGGAATCCTCGCTTCCTCCTAGATAATTTTGAACACAAAAAGGTGCAAGATTGAATAAAGGCTTGCTCAACCGGGAAAGGATGGGTGTGACATGGAAATACAATTTAGGAGACTAAACAAGGATGAGCCTAAGCAACATCATAGTCTTTCAAATTATGAGGCACATAGTGCATATCATGTATTTTGCAAACAAGCACACCCAAGATGATAAATCAAATAGGATCACAAGCTTATTAAGAGGCAATGTGAAACCAATAGAAAAACAAAGCTTGTGCCATTTAGAGATCACCAAAGAATCAAGAAAGTAGTAAAAGATGATCACTAAAGATTTTGAATACCAATTAAATATGTAACTACCTTCATGTGTATAAGTTTATAAGTGGACACTAAGTCCTCAAAGAAACATGCACACACAATGTAGGTACAAGGTCAAGCACATGATATTCAAGAGGAAGTCATAAATACACCAATAAGAATTTTTGCTTGAAAGCAAAGCACATAGCTCAAATTATTCTTAGAGGGTATATAAGAACTTCCAACACCAAATTTCTCAAAGCATCACAAATACCCACATAGGATAAGTGATAGTTGGGATACTTCGAGACACAAAACAAATATCAAATAAGCAAATGATTTATGAGAATTCATCAATATTGCATATGAGAGACTTTGAAATGAATTTGCTAGATTAACATATTGGGGATCCGAGAATCATGAAAATGATTATATATAAATATATACTCCCCTTGATGTTTAATCATCCCGGCTAACTCACATTTGCAACGAAGATATTTTGAAAGAAACTTTGCAAAAACCATATCAAATGCAACTTAGAGAAACTCATGCCAAAGAACAACCTACACAAGGTTGAGAGATAGAAGTATATGCATGAGTTAGATGCTTGTTACCGAGATAGCATTGACGGTGTTGAAGATGAGAGTCCCCAATCATCCAATCTTGACTCCAAGAAGCACATGGTGAAGACATCTTCTTTAAATAGAGGCAAGATTCCAATGCATCTCTCATGTACCTAAAACAAATCAAGTACACTATGGCACCCAAACTAATTGGGTCCAAAGTAGTTAGACCAACTACAATACATAGGACAAACTCCGCATAAATATGTGCATATTGATATGAAATAGAATTTCATGCCCATCTTAGCCATTTAGGATTTGATGGAGTTTATCCTATATATTGGATCAATGAAAGTAAACATGCCATAATATATACATATAGTAAATATGCATGCACAAAACTTTCAAGAACCAAGCGAGATACAATTTGGACAAAACACCAATTAAATCAAGAAGCTACACAAAAGTGTGGCAAGAGAAGGATTTGTCCTCATTGTATCAAAGACTCAAACCAACACATGATTGGAGAAAACCAATTTGAAAAGATATCAAATGAAATCAAGGTCAAGGCTAAACCAAAGAGCATAAGAAATAAATCAAACAAGCATGCTCGAAGGTTTATCTCATCCAAAAAGGTAGACTAGGAACCATGGGATGAGATAGCCTACTCCACAAAGAAGAGTAAGGTTCCAACAAATAAACCAAGCCCTCTACAATTTTCATGATGGCACAAAGTACCAAGACGAAAAATGTTTGTCTTTCAAGGAGACATGTCATCGGGAACAAAAACCAATTGAAGACGACTAATGTTGAATAACATATAGGATTGCTCCCCCAAGATTTGTGCATTACGTATGATCTTGTATTTGAATACAAAATGCACAAAAATGGGATCATCACTTTCCATATATATTGTTAACCAATTAGTCATGTTCAAGAAGAGCAATAAGATATAAAACCAATTTAAAAACCAATTTAAAGAATAGTGTTCTAAAGAGTATAGAGTAGCTTCCCCATGATTAGTGCATTTTTAAGATCTTGTATATAAATACAAAATGCACACAAGTGGGATCATTACCCTCCATACATCTTTTTGAACACAAAGTTCAAGAAAATCAATAAGACCCGATAACAATAAAAAGGATGATGTTCTACTCAATGTAGGATAGCTCCCCCAAGAATAGTGCATTACTTAGAATTAAGTCTTCGAATGTAATTGCACAACAATGGGATCCTTGCTTGTCCTAACTAAAGAAAGCACAATACAAATTATGAGTAGGGCAACAAAAAGATCTAAATGAAGCAAAGAAGACAAAATGATGGATAAACCAAAACAAACTTGGCGATAGAAAAATACAACTTAAGAACAATAGCCAATGTGAATATGATCAAATAATTTACCACAAATATATTTATCACTTGTCAAAGACAATGATTGTATGGAGACATTTCTCGGTGGTATTTGACATATATGTATTCAAGATCATATTCACAAAACATAAGCATGTGGAAAAATAAAAGAATTGAAAAACATGCGTATCTAGATATTCTTGATGACTTCACATATTCAATGATCATTCTAGGCATCAAGAAACTTTCTCACAAACAAGATACCAAAAGATGGTTGATCAAAATGCATTTAAGCAAATATGGAACTTGTTTGAGTACCATGCCACCTAGGAACAAGATAATCAACAATATCAACTCTAGGTGACACTACCTCTCATGTTCACATTTTCTAGGCTTGTAATATGCACATAGCTTATTACTCCCCCATAATGTGATAATCCATTCTTTTAAACAAGAGGCAAGAGAAATCCAACAAGAGATAATTAATGGACATTTGAATTTGAATTTCCATTGAGTATACCACAAAGAGAGTAGATAATATTGAAATATCACTACTAAGTGGTATTCCTCATGAATACACATTTTAAGGGGGTGAGTTACCAAAGAGCACATTACTCCCCCAAAATGGGATAGTCCATTAAAATCCCTAAAAGAGCCAATGAAGATTAAAAACAAAATAGACAAGAGGCTCAAGCATACATGGTGTGCAAACCAACATAAACAAGCTTGATTACTCAACATAAGTAAGTAGAGTGCACAACACATATGAAACAATAGTAAGGCACAAAACCAAACACATGTAAGGGTGCAAGTAACTTTCAATGAGTACATATGAGTTAAATACAAGTTACCGCAAGGAGGAGCATTGGATATATGCTAAGACAATATAATCCAATTGACTTGACTTGAGAGAATATGATTGATGAAGATCCCTTAATTTTTCATGATGTAGTCAAGTCTCCAATGTCCTCCGTTTACACCTATTGATCAAGTTTGAGCTTGTTGGTCCCCAACTAAGTTGGTTCCTAAGAGGTTAGTCACAATAGGTTTGGCTACCCAAATGGTTCTTTTCTTGACACCACTTTGAGTACCAATAGATTTGGCAAACACATTGCCAACCTTATCCTTCCGAAGAGAATGAACATTATCAATAGTAGGAGGGTTGGATAAGGTACCATGAGTGCATGAAGAAGCAAAGTGATCCTTCCCACGACATTTGTAGCAAAGGCGGCTTTTACCTTTCTTCTTGGGAAAGGAAGGTTCTTCAACTTGGGAAGCTTGAGTTTGAACTTGAGGTTGCTTCCCTTGTTGCTTCTCACTAAGAGGCTTCTTCTTCAAAGGGCAAGATCTCACATGGTGCCCTTCAACCTTGCACTTGAAGCACACAATCTTGGCCGAATCAATAACTTATTCTTGGCCCTTCTTCTTGATGAACTTGTGCTTCTTCTTGACATTGGACTTGTTCTTGTTATTGGAGTTGAATCCAAGTCCACTCTTGTCATGAGGAAGTTGTTGCACTCTCAACATGTTGTCGAGGGTGGACTTACCCTCATGACATTTCTTCAAGTCTTTCTTCAATGAAGTGACTTGTGCCTTGAGCTCTTTGAGTTTCTCTACATGGTTAGTTTCAACACAAATACTAGAGGAAGTAGATGCTACATTGTTAGAGCAAGAAGGCAAGGAATGTAATTCATCACAAGATTTAACAATGGTATGTGATGTAGAATTACTAGTACTAGCACATTGCAATAATGCATTAGTAGTAGAAGTTGTGCTAGTGTCCATAGGAGGCTCACAAGATTTTACCTTCGTAGTGACCGCCTCATGAGCTAACTTTAGCTTAGCATGGGATGCTAGGAGATCCTCATTAGAGCTAAAAAGCTTTTCATGAGTTTCTTCCAACTTCCCATACTTACTAGTTAGCAAATCAAGTTGAGCTCTTAGCTCAACATTCTCCTTCAAAATAGATGCTTCACACAAAGTGGAGTTAGTAGCACAAGAATCATTAACATTAGAAGTGGAAGGAGTCAACATGACAAGCTCATTATTTAACTTAGCATTTTGTTTACTAAGCACATTACATTTAGCAATAGCATGTTCATGTTCTTTAGTGAGTTTAGCAATTACTTCATTGTTTAACTCCTCACTAGATTCTAATCTCTCCTCAAGAGCAACCCGAGTTTCTTGCTCTTCCTCAAGAGCATTCTCAAGATTGTGGACCTCACCCGCGGAATCACGAGCAAGACCCCACCCTTCATGGCAACGGGTCTCCATAGCCTCAAAGGTCTCCTTAAGCTCAAAAAGGGTAGTCATGATTTCTAAGAAGTTCTCATGAGCATTTTTATTATTTAAGAGAGCATGAGAGACAATATCAAACTTCTCCTTAATTAGATCATCATCATCACCATTATCATCATGAGATATATTGGAGTGCACGGTAGGAGATACCTTATACTCCTTAGCCATTAGGCAAATGTGAGTAGTGGATGAAGACGATGAAGAGACAATTGAAGCACCTTGGAGGACCAAGTCTTGTTCCAACAATTGTTGGGATTCCTCTACATTGTTAGCCAAACAAGTACTAGAGGAAATATACACATTTTGATTATGGCAACAAGACAAGGAAAGCATATCATCATGAGATTTAGTTAAGCAACTACTACATGATATGCAAGGACTATCAACACTAGCATGTAATACATTTTGAGTGCTATATGTGTTTAAGTCCAAAGATAGAGCATTGCAATAAGATGAGTTTGAAGTATAGTCAATAGTAGATTCACCATCAAAAATGCAATTTCTATCACCACTCACCATGTCATTACCTTGTGGCAAACCACATGTCGGTGAAGTGGAGGAAGTCGTGAGCTCATCACGACCGGATGTGGAAGGAGGACAATCATCCTTGGAAATGTTGGACACCTCATATATATCTTGAAGTTTTGTCCATAGTTCATGAGCGCTCCGAAAAGGCATGATTGACGCAAGCACTACATCGCTCAAAGCACATATGAGACCATTATATGCTAGAGTATCGAGATAAGAGTTTTTCTCATCCTCTAAAGATAATTCTTGAGAATCCTTTGGAGGAGAAAAACCCATATCTACAATACTCTCTAAATTAGAACCCATGTCTCTAAAAAGATTAAGCATGCGAATTTTCCAAACATCATAATTTGTGCCATCGAATCTATAAGTGGGATTGTGCACAAGATCTCTAAACGACATCTTTATCTCTAGGCGGTTAGTCCTAATAATGAGATAACCTGGCTCTGATACCAATTGAACGGATAGACGTTGGCTAGAGGGGGGGTGAATAGGCGATTTAAAACTTTTTCGAGGAGCCGGAATATCCGGTCCAATAGTGACCGGAAATTCCGAGTAGCCGGAATATACGGTACACGAGTGACCCGGAAATTCCGGTATGCTTGATAAAGGCGGAATAAAACTAGAGGTTTACTTAAAAAAGCATACAACCTAGATATATAAACTAGGCTCACCTATGTGCACCAACAACTTAAGCTAAGCAATACTAGCAAGATATACGACTTCAAGCACGAAGGCTATCACAATGTAAAGTGCATAAGTAAAGAGCTCGGGTATAGAAATAACCGAGGCACGCGGAGACGAGGATGTATTCCCGAGTTCCACCCAAAGGTGTACGTCTCGTTTGGATAGGTGTGCGCAACCACAACAGGTTAGCCGCAACGCCACAAAGGCTCACCTTCTTCTCCTGATGAACTCAACCACAAAAGGTTCGAGTTCACCTTCCACTATTGATCTCCTTTGGGGCGGAGATCGAATCCCGTACAACTCTTGAGGCACACACCCACAACTTAATTGGGGGCTCCCAAGTCTTGAGGCACACACCCACAACTTAATTGGGGGCTCTCAAGTGACCACAAAAGGTCTTGACCACAAAAGGTCTTGGCCACAAAAGGCCGGCCACAAAAGGCGTCTAGGGTCCAAAGACCCAAGAGTAACAAGCTCACAAGTATCACCACCACGAATCCTCGTGGAGGGCTCAAACCGATGCAAATGCAATGGCAAGAGCACACGAAGTGCTCAAGTCCTTCACTCTCAAATTCCAACACAACAACAAATGTTTATGGGGGAATAAGAGAGGAAGAACAAAGGAAACCACAAAGGAGTCAAATTCTTCACTCCCAAATCCCACCAAAAGCAACTAATGCTTATGAGGGGAGAAGAGAGGAAGAATAAAGAAGAAGAACCACAAAGGAACTCCAAGAACTAGATCCACTAAGTTCCCCTCACTTAGAGGAGAGATTGATTGGTAGGATTGTAGATCTAGATCTCCTCTCAACTTTTCCTAAAGAATATGGAAGATTCAATGGAGGGATTGAGAGGGAAGTGAGCTTTCCAAGGTCAACAATGGAGACCTTCGATTAGCTGAGGAGGAAGAAGGGGAGGGGTATTTATACCCCTCCAGGAAATATAGCCGTTGGCTGTTTCGACACTCGGAAATTCCGGTATAAGTGACACCCGGATTTTCCGGTCATCCAGAAATTCCGGTCTAGAGAGACTTGGAAATTCCGGTCACCCGGAAATTCCGGTCTAAGAGAGCTCGGAAATTCCGGCTGGAGTCAGAAGAAAAACAAAACTTTTCCTTAGCCATTTCTGGAGGACTTTTCTGGGGTCACTCGGAAATTCCGGTATATGGAAATTTCCGAGCACAATTTCCGACTGGAGTCAGAACCCTTTTTCTCCTTTCCTTAGCCGTTTTCTTGGATGAGCTGGGGAACCGGAAATTCCGGTAGGGCGGAATATCCGGCCCCAATAATCCGAATCAGCAGAACACCGAAACGAAAACTGCTATAACTTTTGCAAATGAACTCCAAATGAGGTGAGACCAATTTTGTTGGAAAGATAGCGACGAAGACTACCCAAAAAGGTGTGGGACTTTCCTCACGGAAGAACCGACAATATTTCCGCCACCGAAAATGCAACAAGTTGTCCAAAGTATAACCGATTTCGATGAACAAGAGCTTGACATGGAGATGAACCAAGCTCTAACTCCTCACCACCATAAAAGCCAAATAAGAACCAATAAATATGATATGCCAAGTATGCAAAGGTTTGAGCTCTCCACAAGAATGCGATCAAGTTACTAACTTGAGAGCCCCTCTTGATAGTACGCCTATCTATCCTATAGCCCTATCAAGATCATACATTTGCCTTGAGCATTCCACTTGAGTTGGATGATGACTATCTTGATTTCTTCAAGTGGATCATCTTTCTTGATTGCGCGTCCAAACACTTGCTTGATGAAGACTTCTCCAAATACTCCCCCATGCTCACAATGGGAGAGTCTCGCTAAGCTTCATCTTCATGTATCCATTGCAAGCACCAAGCATAGGATCTCTTCAAGAAGCTTCTCTTGGTCTTGGTCTTACACAACTCATCTTTTCTTCACTAAGATGATGTCTTGAATCTTCAAGACATGTTTGCAATAAGCTTCACTCAACACATGAGCTTCAAGAGTTCAACACATGAACTCCACTATTCCATGGACATGATCTATAAAGATATCTCAATGCAAACATTAGTCCATAGAGATTGTCATTCAATTACCAAAACCACACATGAGGGAAAATGCTCTTTCATCACCGGCGAGCTTCTGATTAGCACCAAGAAGCAGCTCCACGTACGCCGCCTCCCATTTGATCTTCCTGCTCTCATCCGCCTTCCTTCCACAACAACACCAGCTAGCTTTAATCGAGATAAATGCAGATCGCTACGGCTTGAGCGAATCACCTGCAGCTTCTTTCTGGCGTTGGTGGCCTCCGCTCGTAGGTTGTCCTTCTCCTGTCCTTCTCCCGCGCCGCTGCCTGAAGCTCCTCGATGCTCCGCTGAAGCCTACGCGCCGCTGGAGGATAGGCGGCTCGCTCATCCAGAGGTAGCAGGAAAGCTCGGGGGCAGCATCGGCGTTGAGGTGGAGGCGCGGTAGAGCGGCGGCGGGAGGAGGATGGGGGCCGCGTGGAGAGGTAGCGGGAGAGGAAGGCCGCCGCCGCCGTCTCGCCATTCCCGGGGCCCCGGGCCCCTCCTGGCTCCTGCATCTCCGGCCATGGTTAGGGTTCTCGAGCTCTCGTTCCATCCTCTTTTCACCGGAGGAGCAAAGGAATCGGGGCTGTCGCTGGATAGGGTTGAAGGGCTACAATGCAAAGTGGCTATTTACTCATTGGACGGCGCGTTGATTCACTGGTTTTCTAGGGACTAAATTGCAAAACTGGCGCGACAGCGGACGACGTACGACGCCTCATCTTAACAGATATTATATAGTAGAGACTACCATGCAGCCAATCACACATCGACTGACCGACATACGGGTCAAGGAAAAAATGTCCATGATTATGACAAGCGGCTAAGCTAATAGCGCGTCGGGCTGACTAAATAAAACAGGGAAAGCACGCACGTGAGCTGGAGTGTGACGCACAAACACGAGCTAATCACTGGAAAACGCAGGCAAAAGGATTTGCCTGGCCACAAAAAAATAAAACTGAGAGTGTAAAACGCATACTAGGTACCAGGAGTAGCTGCTAGTGACCGGTGGGTGGTTGCCATCTGAATAGAGGAACTTGTCAGCTAATAGCGCGTCAGACTGAGTATTCACGTAGAGGAACGACACAAAACGTCAAAACGTGGAAGGGCCTCGTGCGGTCGTGCGTGTTAGTGTTAGGTCAGGGCTTACTATCTGAATACAGCTCGATCGTCAGCTAACGCGGACGCAGACACACGCATCAGTTGACAAAATAGAACTCGTAATCGACCTTCTCAAAGTCATTGTCGCGTTTAGATTAGCAAGCTGGCTTTGCGCTGTGTGGTGCAAGACTAGTGTAAGGAGGAGGAGTTCAGCGAGTAGCACTATCATTACTTTATTGATTCAAAATTATTAACTGTTGGCTAATTCTTTCTCTTTGTGTGCCAATGTTGATTTTTCTTTTTTTCCTTTAGGTCGGACCATTGGAGACGGATGGACAGAAGCAGCGTTGATTTTTTTAGTTTTATCGTTGACTAAATAAAACAGCTACTATCTTTTAATTTCGAATTACAGCAAATATCTACTACGACATGTCTAGATACATCTCTTTTTTGAGAGACTTGAGACACTTATTTTGGGACGGAGAGAGTATATGTTATTTCCTCTGTACAAACGGAAGTGGCGCATAAAATGAGTAAAAATGTCAGTATGAATATATAATGCAATACCGAGATCAATAAATTCACCATTAGATATATTTTCATAATTTAGTTTTGAAATGTGGTTGTTGTTAATATTTTCTTCTATATATTTCATCAAACTTAAAAAATGTTGATTTTTTTACTCAGCTTATAAGCCAGCTATTTAGAGGCAGAGGGAGTATGTCAATGTTATCATTTCAATGTCCAAATAAATTAAAGTGAAGCATCATTTCATTTCTTTCAAATGAAATAAGATAATAGGTATGAAACGAGTTCTAATGTAATAGAAGCCCAATCCAAAGACTTCATTGTGATGCATCTTGTTACAAATGGTTTCCTTTCTCATCCCACTCAAGAATCAAGTATGAACCATTGTACACAAACATAGGCATATAATTTCGAGGTAGAAGCTTTTGCCACACTATAAATAAAGTAATTTACACGGTGCACAGCTGAACTATACAAGATAGCGAGGAAGGCCTCATACAAAGTAGATTACATAACAAAACAGGTAACTGGAAAAAACAAAAAGACTACTCTTCCATTCCAAATTAGATAATTTTCATTTGTTTAAAAATAGATAAGACTAGATATATCTACTTTTAGACAAATGCAAGTCAGAACAGGAGTAGAAGACATTGGCAAGCAGCACCATACGAGATATCCTAAACACACCGCCACAGCCTGACTGAAGTGGAAAGAACATTCTTATGCTTTTCTACATTGACAAAGCGCCAACGTAAATCATCAGCATGAGACCTGTAAATGCCCCAGGTGCTAAGGTGGAAACCATGTTAAACACTATAAATTTCAAATGTTTCATCATCATGAAAATCAACATTCTTTGCTTACATGTCAGCTAAAGCTTTGCAAGATGTTTCCCTAGTTAATAACCTTAAGCATGATTAACTAGTCTTGTTCTTCTTTGGAACTTCCAAGACCAGGAGAGGAGCAAATTTAACGGGGATGCTTTATTTGTGAAAAATAGGAAACGATAACGAATGAGATTCTCACAGCCACGTTTTTCTCTTTCCTTGTGCAAAATAGAAAAACGAGGAGTGCTTTCCCCCTGTTCCTTGAATCAGCAGAACCTAATGCAAAGTTAAAGCAATGAACCAACAACAAATTTCTTCTTTGGATCAAACAAAACATCAGTATGTTGTCATTAACGATTTTCATTTGTACAGAGGTACCGATCAGTCGATTGAAAGGGGGGAAAAGCCATGGCACACACGACGGCGGTCCTCCGCCACGCGTGTAGTGTTATGTACTCCGCCACGGCCGGCCGGCCCACCACGCCGCCCATCAGCCGGACAGGACGCCCCCCGCGGCGAGGAGCCCGTACGACGCGTCCCGGCGCACGCCGATGCTGGTCCCGGCCTCGTGCCGAGGCTTCTCGCGGGCGACATCGACGGCGGGGTCTTCCTCTTCTGTGGGCGGCGGCAGCTCGGCGCGGCACATGGGGCAGGTGCTCCGGATCCCGAGCCAAGGCGCGATGCAGCCGGCGTGGTACCAGTGCGCGCAGGGCAGCCGCACCACGGCGTCGGCCACCGCGATCTCGTCCGTGCACACGGCGCACACCGTGCCGGCCACGGCCGGCGTCGCGCGCACGGCCGGCGGGGGCTTCCAGGCCGGCGCCGGCGCCTCCGCCGTCCCGCCGCGGGGAAGGGGACGGTCGACCGGGAAGGACTCGTCGTCGACGTGGTCGACCACGAGCGGGTTCCGGCCGAGGATGGAGGAGAGGAGGTACCTCGCCGTGATCCAGTCGTCGTCCATGCCCAAAGAAGGTTTCTTTTTCTGAGATCTTGCCCAAGAACTTGCTCTGGGATCGAGTTTAGAGGATCTGAAGAGAGATGGAGAGAGGGGGAAGAAGGGAGAGAGAGGCGGGGAATTGGGGCGGGGTGGGATTAAATAGGCGTCGTCTGCTACTGAATTTTTTGTCCGTTTCATGAGACTTTCAGTGTGCGAAAGCTGTAGTTGTAAATTAAACGAGACTCTTACGAGTTTATCGTTCTATCCTATCCTAGTCTGACCAAACGGATAACATCATAGCACACTCATTGCTGACGTGACAATCTAACAGACAAGTAGAAGTAGAGTACTGGTACAGGAGTTTGTGATTTCCTCACTCTCCGTACTTGATGATGATTCAGGGGTATGACTCATGACTGACTCTTATATGTTGACAAGAAGGCAAACAAAAGTGGAGATACGACAGATCAGATTTGGAATAGTTTGTCGACAGTGTAGTGAGTAGACTGTGGAAGGAGAGATATCAGATACTTATCAGATAAGTTTCTCAACAAAAAAAAAAGATACTTATCAGATAAGGGAGGCGAGGAAGAGTTGGAGCAGCACGTCGAATGGGAAACAGGGGAAGCCAGCCAGCCTTTTCGTTTTCTCCGTGGGCTCTCTATCTCTCGGTGTCACCATGCATCACGAATGGCGTGGCCCGGCCGCTAGCTGCACCGCCTCAATTCTATGGGCGTCCAAGTTGGCGCAACGGAAAGTGTAGATGGTGGTAAGGAAAAATCCTATCCGGAGCTGGATAGTACCTATCAATGTGAAAATAATTAACGACATATATAAGAGACATGGGGTAGGAAGATACAATCGTTAACCTATCAATGATCCCAGTGTTAAGAAATGTTCAAGCTAATATGATTTGAGTGTTCATACAAGTATATCCTACTACCCTCTTTATGGGGGCTTATTATATATTTCAGCTAGCTAGGACCTCCTCCCTAGACACAACTGACTATTGGGCTCGTTTGGTTTGAAACGATTTAGAGCATCATCATCCGCACGCTCTAAATTTCTGTTCGACAATTCCAACTGAGGCTCAATTGAAGGTGTCAGGACACATATACGGTCTCACGACGGTGTCACCTGAAATCTTGCCACTCAATTCTCATGCATTTTGACAAACAAATTATGGGTATAGAAAATATTGTTAATATTTAGACAAACAACGGTATAATATTACAAAATTTTAACTAAATAAATTAAATCCTAATCTAAACGCCACTTAGCCTACTACTCCTTGGACTCATCCCACCACGAGTCGTCGTCCTAGTCAAATAGCACCACAATGGAGTATGATGCCGCACGGTTGGTGGAGGGGTCGTCTATGTGGCGCGGCGCGAGACGACTGCAGGAGGGGTTGCGGGAGGTGGACGAGGTCCCCGTAGCCACCGAGGTGGTCATCGTGGCCATGTACCTGGGGCTATTGTATTTGATGGTGGGCACCGATTCCACGAGCGACACCAGGAACCCGGGCTTGTCTCCATCATGCTCGTTCCGCAGCGGGGATGACACGTCGTACCCCTTTGGGATCACCTTCACCGGCAACGGCGGCGTCCTGGAGCGGTGCAGGTATAGGCGGCCTCGCTGTCGCGGATAACGATGCCTACACCACCGCCTCCTCCACGACGTGGCGCGGATCGTCGGCTTGTCGCTCCTCATTCAACTTGTAGATGCGTCATGGAGGAGAGGTTTGTCGTCGATGCGGCGATGGTTGTCGACGAGGCATGGCGGTGGTAGCGGCATCAGACACAACAGTGTAGGGTTCCCCGTTGCGGCAAGCTGGCGGGTGGCCTCGATGGCCGAAGACACCGTGTGGCCGATTCTGCACAACCAGCGGTGTCGCCCCTCTGCGTTCCAGCGGCCTAGCGGTGTGGGGTCACCGTAGAAGTCTGACACCTACCGAAAGCGCGCTATCTATGCACCCAAGTTGTTGTCGTCATACTCCGGGGCGGCGCGCTGCTCCTGTGTGACCCAGCTCGTACGCTGGGTGATGGCGCGCCCGATTTACTCCTGGGTTTCCGGCATCGCTGGAACGGGGAGCCCGCCGTTGAACGACACCGCTCACCCCTTGGGGAGGCGGGTATCCGGCGGGACGAGCATGCCATACCGGTAGAGGTCCCACGCCTCCTCTGTGCCGATGGTGCACCGGTGCGCGAGATGGGTGTAGCAATGTGGAAGAGCAGGATGTGTGGATGCAGGCCGCGCCGGCGTAATGGCTTGCCGTCATCTCCTTGCCTCACCTCCCGTTTGGTCGATTGGAAAACCGCCCGGCGGTTGTGCGCCATTAAACGGGACAGAACGGCCTCATGCATGATCTTTAACACGCGCGCTCGGCGTAGTGTGTATGAAGAGTGGGTGAAAGTGCATTCTATGTACTCCCAAGTTTTGGTGACTAATGACAACACAAAAAGTATTCTAATGTTTGTGATGAAGCATGCAGGCTATTTTACAGGTTGACTGTCAAAGAGGAATACTTAGGTTGCCTAAATATCATTTCAATTGCACCTGGTAATTGTTCAGGAATTCAGTCAGGAGATTTCCGGGGCCCGGAAATTTCCGGTCCACAGACCGGAGATTTCCGAGCCAAACTTTTTTTTCACTAAGTCTGAATTCAAATGCGTACTGACTCCAAAACAATTTTAGCCGGAAATCCTCTCGGAGATTTTCGGCGCTCGGAGATTTCCGAGCCCCAATCCGGAGATCTCGGAGTGTCAGAGGAATTTCGACCAAGTCAAGAAATCCAACCAGTACTGATCCAGTTTCTTGCTCAACCGGAAATTGCACCGGAAATTTCCGGGGTCCGGAAATCTCCGGTCCTCAACCCGGAGATTTCCGAGCTGGCGGCTGTGCAACGGGCAGATTTTGAGGAGGGGTATAAATACCCCTCCACCTACCTCCAGCTTCCTAAGCTTCAAGATTTTCTCTCTCCTCCATTGGTGCTGAAGCTCGTTTCTCCCGGATCTCTCAATCTAGCCACTCAAATCCGTTGATACTTGGGGATCTGAGGGAGAAGCCACCGATCTACATCTCCACCGAAGCGATTTGACTTTCCCCCTCTATTTCTTGAGGGGCAACGAATCTAGGGTTCCTTTGTGGATAGCTAGGTTCAACCTTGTGTAGTTTGATCCTTTGTGGATTCCTTTGTGGAAGTGACCTGTTGTGTTCGTTGTGAGAGCCCCCAATTCAGTTGTGGGTGTGTGCCTCACGAATTTGTACGGGAATTTCTCCGCCCTTAAAGGAGTACTTAGTGGAAGTGTGGATTCGCACCTTTGTGGTCGAATTCACAGGAGAATAGGGTGAGGCCTTTGTGGCGTTGAGCAAACCTTTGTGTAGCTCACACCTCTCCAACGAGACGTACACCTATGTGGTGGAACTCGGGATAAAACCTTTGTCTTCGAGTCCCTACGGTTGTTTCGTTCCACTCTCCTTTACCGCATCTTTATTTCATTTACTTGCCTAGTTTCCTTGTAGTTTGTCACTTGTATCATCTAGTTGCACATCTAGACAATTTACTTTCTGCTAGCCTAAAAACTGGAAAAGAGATAAAAATTGATCACCACCTATTCACCCCCCCCCCCCCCCTCTAGGTGGTCAACTGCCGTTCAGTGGGCCACTCCTGTCGGAGGGCATGATGAACTGATGTCCGGCACCAGAGAGGGCCTCCAAACTTGGGGATACATTATCAATCCATGTAATAATTAAAACCGAAATCAAATACCAGCATAAAAATAGCGCGCATTATATTTTGAAATGGAGGAAGTATTACTTTTTACTACAAAAAAAGAGTAAAGTTTCAATGTGATATTCTTTCTAAATCCTTCACTGAATGAGTTATCATGTATGAGCTCCCGATAACCCAAGTTTTCAACCATAGAGCTAACATTGCTAGGAATCGACGGTACCCTCATAGAATTGAATTTGACGCTCATATAAAAGTGACATGTTCTATAACAAATAAAAACATCACATTTTACCACATGGCATATGTGGTGAGCAATCATGTTTAAGCAAAAAAAAATCACATTTTAGATAAGATAGGTCGGGTTAACCTTCAGAAAATTAGAATTGTCACAATGATTTTACAAACACAAAAGCTACCAGATAAGAACACAAACTGAGACACTCTTAGAAAACACTTTATTGATATAATACAATTGTTGTTGCTACATTAGATCCTACAATCCCCAGCGTCACCCCAATTCGCATATACTCCATCCTCTTCGTCTTCTTTAGAAGCAACTCCGTAGCACTTCGGATGTTCTACAGCCATGTCAAACTCACGAGAACGTGGGATCACCAGATTGTGTTGTTTGTCCACAACTTTAACATACCTTACATATGCTTCTTTACCATACCCCTCCGCGGCAGGGTGTCCACTGCCCATAGGTGGTGGCTTGTATTTAATTGTAGGGCCTTCAACTATACCACCCCAATAGCCAATCGTACCCTTAGCTTTCAAGTAACCGAAGAGTTCACTTGGCCAATATCCGATTACAGTGCCCTCTTTGCCGAATTTTACCCACCACTTTGACTTGTCATCCTAACAAAAAAAATCAACAATATGAATAGTAGAACCAAAAACATAATCAATAGGAAGATATTTATGAAAGCATATACAAACAAAATTTACTGAATTTTAAGAATAGAATGACAAAAAATTGTACTGAAGATAATTATATTGGTTAGAGTAAAACAATTTGATATATGTATATACTCCAAAATGAAATATCGACCATATGTATATTTTAGAATTGTCTCCGAGACCATTGGAGTAGAAAAATCCTTAGTTTGAGGCATTATAAAACATATGGAGTATGAAAACATTACATGAATTTTTGTAGGGTGAGATATATGAGTAAGATATTTTTGTAGGCTGAAATTATGAAAAAAGTAACCATAACCATATAGACAAGTGTCGGTTATCTAGGAACCCTAGGTAATAACAGTAGTGAGCATACATCGCTTCCAAGTTTATATTATTAATTACTCTAAGCAAAGTGACGAGAACCTCACAAAAAATGTGTGGCAAAAATTTATGTTCAAATCTAACATAACACACTACTTTGCTAGTTTTTTTTCTCGTTTTACTTAAGCACAAAAAACATAAAAAGGAAAAAATAATAATGGTAGATTGCTTAATCTATTAGTAAATGCATACCTGATAAACAAAAATATTCAACTGAGCTTGTGGCCCGTCATACTTTGACACTGGTGATAATTTTGATCCTAAAGCTATATCTGGATTCGTTTGCACAAATCCAGGACATTGCAGATCAAAGCAATGTTTTTGGCCATCATTCTGGAGAGTGGAATCAAGTAAGTTAAGTTTATGTAATCTTTAGACAAGAAGAAAATATAAAAACAAATTCACAACTTACAAAGAAAATATGAAATCTAGCATGCCTGTCACCTCCGTTGCTTGCCCAAATCTATAAAAGTTGGAAAAATAGTTTGTTATATTGAATCAATCTCAAACAAGAAAGTAAGAATATATTCTGTTAGAAGAAACACACATGAATACATATTAATGAGTTACTAGATAGACAACCAACACATACATAAAAAAATACTTTAAATGAGCACATATTTTTTTAATAAAACATGGGTGTGCATACTTTTAGTGAATTGCAAGTTGAAAGGCCAACATAGAATTGCAAATGTATTTTTTTCAACAAAAAATAACAATATGTGGTAAGCATGAAGAGGATATATTAAAACAACGGATAAGTCTTAATCTCTTATCTCCTAAAGGACTTTACTGTTTTACTTGTTGGTTCTCTATAACATGCATTTAGTTTTATATTAATATTATGTATTTCACATGTGGGTGTAGCTAGTAATTACTAATTATTTCCTTATGTGAATATTAATATGGTATACTAATTAGAAAAGATTATTTTGAAACATTAATATAATAGTAGAGTTTGCAAACATGTACGTGTATGATAATTAGATGGGGTAATTATGCATATCAAATGAACTAAAAATATGTATATTCACACCATATATACATTGATTAAACAAACACAAAAAAAATCATAAGAAGTTTCACAAAAAATACTTACAAACCAGCCAACTCCAATGGCATTAGTGTGCTGCCTATCAAATGAATAACCACTAATTATAGTTGTTAGACCTCCAGATTTATCTTCGGTACCATATACGTCTGGCTCATGGACACTTATTGATACACTAGTTCCATATATGTCATCTCCTCTGCTAAGGCCTGCCAACTGATTACTACATAATATTAGACCAAAATAATGCTAGAAAACGTGTGAGGCTAGATTAACTGAACTTCACGAATTTAATTCATTGAGTGGACTGAATTTTCAATTGAATATAATGGTACAATAATATTTCTTGTAATGTTATTCCCCAAAATTTTGTGTTTTTCTCATATTAACTTGATTAGGAACTTTGCTCCAAAGAAAATGCCACCAACTATGCACCCCTTTCACACTCAGATAATAGTGTATTTACCCTTTAGAGTAACCCCATTATAAATTGTTTCATCCAACATATGTTTTCGGTTAGTGTATTTGATAAAATTGTTGACGTTGCAACCATTAGATCATGTAAACATAACATATTCCACAACGATTACGTAGCAATATGAATACACAAACACCCTAAATATTTTTGTAGTTGCATGATGTCATTAATATAAAATTGAAAAGTAATATTCAGTACATATAATTAATGTAATATTTGAAACATATCTTTTGTAAAATCTTCTTTGAAACCTTGTGGCGGTCATTTCTATAATTTATGTACTCTCATTATTTTTTCCTATATACAACGAAGCAAAAAAGATAAATATGGCTTATGAAAATCTTACCATCTCATGTTGACTCGCTAGAGTACTGTATATATATAACCAACTAGTGTGTTAACATAAACACATAAAACGTACACACCACTTGCAAAGAACCAAGATGCCAAAAATACAATATAAGAGTCTTATGCAATAACAAATAGACCTAAATATGGCACATTACTAGATACTCTCGTTCAAATGGCATCTGAGCTCGCTTACCATTACAATTAAATATATGTTATACTTTGCATGGATCAAAATTATGTATGAAATCATTGGCCTTAGCAATTATCATTTATAAATATTACCGAAGTGATGTTTTGCTGACCACCCTGGGTAATACTCTTTGTGTATATTTTTCGAGTCAGTTCACTAAGGTTAACCACCGAAAGGTAATTGTCGCTTCTCCACATTGGAATAGTTCCAGGAGGACAAGAAACCAAGCGGATACTAGACTGCAGTTCTGTATCCGGTAACTTAGAGTTGGCATTGACTTCAGTAGGATGTGAGCTTGGTTCCATCTGCATGCAAGCAAACATCATTAGTTAAGTTGGTATATAAAGTAAAATTGTTATATTAATGTAATATAACTACTTCTATAGATGATTCCATCAATGTTAGCTACTCCCTCCGCCCACTAGTGGAAATCGGGGCTCTAGTCCCGGTTCCAGAGGGCCTGTAGTCCCGGTGTAGCAACCGGGACTGTCAGGCCGGGACTAGAGCCCCCGGACCCTTTGGTCTCGGTTTAACACGAACCGGGACCGGAGCCCCCCCCCCCCCAATGAGCGCAGCGCACGTGGCCGCGGCAGGGCGTGCGGGGGTCTAACCCTTTAGTCCCGGTTCGTAATACGAACCGGGACTAGGGTTTTTATTTTCTTTTAAATTTCAGTGTTTTGCTTTTTTCATTTCAGGGTTTACTGTTTTTTATTTCTACCGGTTTTCTGGGTAGGGGTTTCGGATGGTACCACGTCGATGCGTGACGGTATGGGGTTTCGGATGGTACCACGTCGATACTATAGTCGATGTGTGATGGTAGGGGGTTTCGGATGGTACCATGTCGATGCGTCGGGGGTAGGGGTTTCGGATGCTACAGCTTCGATGGGCGAAAAACACGTATAAATTATTATACAAACCTAGATGAAGTTGCATCATGCATATATACAATTACATGAAGATCATGTGTTCATAACACATATACATTTAAGTACGCGTGGTACATGAATATCACGTTTCCCGGTTCCAGAGACTTAGAAATATTTTGTTACATGGAGATCACTATATATTACATGTCCGCACTAGTCAACATAGTGGTACTCTCCGGTCTCCGGTATGACTTCGGTGAGGTAAAATCCCGTCAACTCCTCTGCAATTGCCCTGAAGCGGGTCTTTATTGGTAGCTCGTTGCGCTTTCTTGCCAACTGTAAAAAAATGATATCACAATGAATACATGAGATATGAAATGAATAAAACTCATCACGATTGATGATACAAAAATAATGTTGTGACTAGAGCTTTACGTACTTCGATACTTCTTTTGCTCTTCAAACTCTCGTTGACCACAGTGTGCATGTACCCGCAAACGAAGAATCCACATAGATCAGTACCGGTTGGCTGTTTAAGACAAGTCTATAGAAGAATAAAATTTAATCAAATAATAATAAAGTATGATAATGGTGCATGGGCCTAGTTATAGTACTACTTACATCGTTAGTACGCCAGCGCAGTTTCTCTGGCCATCCACTGTTCGGATGTTCCGCGAGGAACATTTCCAAACGCTGCATGACAAGAAACTGAATGAATGAGTCATAAATTCCTTGATATTAGGAAATGAACGAAAGAGGCGATAAGAAAAGAAAGCACCTTGCCACCAAATCAAAACAGGTCTTGTATTGTTTAGAGCATCTTCTTAACGAGTCAAGGACAACAATTTCTCCTTTCCACAAGTCAATAACGATAAGAATGTAGTGGTAGCTGCGCACGTTTATAAATAGTCATGCATAACTAATCAATTAAACTTAACATCGGGTGAGAAAAATAGAATGTGTAATAAGCAGTAACACTCACTTGAAGTTGTAAGGCCATAATATATATTTTTTGTAAGCTTGTCGCTTGAAAAACATTAGCGAATTCCCCGGTGTATCCTTGTTAAGTAGTGGATCAATTATGTTATCTTCATGCATTATAGAGGGGTCAATGAACCCAATGTGGTTGATTTTCTTCTTCTTGTATTCGAGCATCTTCATTCTGCGTAATAAAGCACACAAAATATTATAGAGAGGATTATCACAGACAATGAACGAGTAGAGCTAATTAAAACATTAAATTACAGGAATAGATGACTTACAGACAATATGAACTTATGATGTTTTTGTCGAGGGCCCGGAGATTGTATAACTGAAAGATTTCGGCGAAGTAAAGGACAACGGAGTATTCTTGGAAATAATGCTCTTCCTTAACTGCCATCTAGAGAGCGACTTTATCCGTCTCCTTTACGGTATCCTTGTACCAGGCTTGAAATTGACGCATTCTTGTGGGTAAGTCGCCGTCAACAAAATTCTCCCCGTGAACATAAGTACGAACAACATCCGCGAAGGGGATATCATCTCCCGAATATACCAGCTCCCGCACATTGATGTTTTTGAGAACTTTGTCATCAAGCACCTTGAGCGGGGGGGCCGACTGTGCGTCTTGTTCTCCGAGTTGGGCAACTTGTTTCCCTTTTTTCGATCGATCATCCATCTCTTCGTCATATGACTTACCAATGTTGCGATCATAGTCTGTTGGCGGCGATGGTGGGGGGTTGTATAGGGCATCGATGCAACGGTCAATTTTTTCCTGAGGAATTCCGGCAGTAAATTTTGCAGGAGGCAATTGTTTCGCTAACGCTTTCTGTTTCACGCCAGCAAGCCAGGCATCCTTATGTTCTTTGCATGCGATATCGTTTTCCTCGACGGTTCTCTCCCAAGGTAACTTTGGAGTAGGCGGCGGTGTTTTCTGCTTTCTAGGTTTCTTCCTAACAGGAGAACCAGACTGGCGCCTACTCGAGAGCGACTTAACATTCTGGCGGACTGGCACAGACGGCGATGGCCTCACGCTAGGAACCCTCTCGGGGGGCGGTTGGCTTTGCTGTTGAGCTGGAGATGAACTCGGGCTGGGGTCCCTATCGGGGAGGTGTGGGCTTTGCTGATGGGGTGGAGATGGACTCCGTCTTTGATCCCTCTCGAGGAAGAGTGGACTTGGCTGGTGAGCTGGACTCCTAGAACGAGGAGTGGACTTTGCTTGTTCTGAAAGGACGATGTATTTCTTGGGCCATAGGGCGAAGGCATGCTTGACGTCTGCCAACGTTTTCTCCTCGTCACCTCCAGGTAACTCAAGTTCCAAGGATTCAAATCCCGGCATAATTTCGTCCACCCCGACACGAGCGTAGCCATCTGGAATTTGACCACAATGGTAGAGTTCTCCAGGTTGAATTACTAAAGCTTGCCCCACCGCCACCTTCAAAGTTATGTTTCGCATTGCTATATGTAGCTCACAACCTGTAGGCTCTGTGATGTCATCCACTGGGTTGGCACCAACGTCGCCCTGACGCGTGGAACCAACGCTGCTTCTACGCTGAGATGGGGCCCTCTCAATGCACATAGCTTCACAATGGGTTCTCAAACATTTTCCGGTAGAAGCCCTCTCAATGCAACCGGAAGTAATTGTGTCATAATCACGTGATAGTCATGAGACTTTAGATTCTGAAATTTTTGCTCTGCCATGTTTATTATTCCTTTTATATTTGATGAGAAGCCAGATGGAACCTTCATACTGCGAAGGCACTCAAAAAATATTTTCTTCTCTTCTTTAGTAAGAGCGTAGCTTGCAGGACCTGGCTGATTCTCTGAATGAGTATCGTCTCGATGCATCTCTTCGCTCATACGTTGATGGGTCTGCCTTCCTTTCGGTGTACCTTTTTTTGACTTCCCATCTTTTGACTTCCCATACACGCCTAAGAAGTTTAGCAAATTGCAACAAATGTTCTTTGTCACGTGCATCACGTCGATTGCAGAGTGAATCTCTAGCATTATCCAATATGGCAGCTCCCAAAATATAGATTTCTTCTTCCACATGGGTACGTGGTTGTTTGCGTCATTCGGAACAGTGAGACCGCCAGGACCCTTTCCAAAGATTACATTTAAATCCTTGACCATATCATGTATAGCAGAACTAGAAGGGCGGGTAGGCCTCGGCCGATGATCTGCCTCACATTTGTAATGCTTGCCTTTCTTCCTTAACGGATGCTTGGGTACAAGAAACCGACGATGACCTAGGTACACATTCTTGTTACCTAAATGTATACTATCAGTCTCAGCTAAACAGTGCGTGCATGCATTGTATCCCTTGTTTGACTGTACTGAAATGTTGCCTAGAGCAGGCCAATCATTGATGGTTACAAAAAGCAAAGCTCGTAGATCAAATTCCTCCAGTTTGTGCTCATCCCACACACGTACACCTTCCTCACACCACAACTGCAAAAGTTCTTCAACTAATGGCCTGAGGTACACATCAATGTCGTTGCCAGGTTGCTTCGGGCCTTGAATGAGCACGGGCATCATAATGTACTTCCGCTTCATGCACAGCCAAGGAGGAATGTTATAGATACATAGAGTCACGGGCCAAGTGCTGTGACTGGAGCTCTGCTCTCCAAAAGGATTAAAGCCATCTGTACTTAGGCCAAATCTTAAGTTCCTTGCGTCATCTGAAAATGTCGGGAACTCTCTGTCAATTTTTCTCCACTGGGACCCATCCGCGGGGTGTCTCAACATCAAGTCTTTTTTACGATCTTCTTTGTGCCAACGCAACAACTTGGCATGCTCTCTATTGCTGAACAAACGTTTCAACCGTGGTATTATAGGAGCATACCACATCACCTTTGCAGGAATCCTCTTCCTGGGGCGCGGCTCGCCCTCAACATCACCAGGGTCATCTCGCCCGATCTTATACCGCAAAGCACCGCATACAGGACATGCATTCAATTTTTCGTGCTCACCACGGTAGAGGATGCAGTCATTAATGCAAGCGTGTATCTTATGCACCTCTAATCCTAGAGGGCATACCACCTTCTTTGCTTCATACGTACTAGACGGTAATTCGTTATCCTTTGGAAGCATCTTCTTAACTATTTTTAACAAATTTTCAAATCCCTTGTCAGAAGTACCATTCTCTGCCTTCCATTGCAACAATTCAAGTGTGGTACCTAGCTTTTTCTGGTCATTTTGACAAGTTGGGTACAACAATTTGGCGTGATCAGCTAACATACGCTCCAACTTCAACCTTTCGTTTTCACTTCCACAGTCCATTTGTGCATCACGAATGGCCCGACGAAGATCATCGTCGGGCTCATCAATAATGGGATCTTCTTCAGTTTCGTCTTCTCCCATTGTAGTATCACTGAACCAAGGATACTTGTCATTATCCTCCTCTTCTTCATTTTCTTCCATGATAACCCATGTTTCTCCGTGCTTGGTCCAACAATAATAACCAGGCATAAAACCATTATGCAAGAGGTGTGAGTGAATGACTTTTGAGGTAGAGTGATCACTCATATTCTTGCAGGCACTACATGGACAACGAATAAAACCGTTATTCGGCTTGTTTGCCTCAGCCATATGGAGAAAATTATGCATGCCATCAATGAACTCAGGACAACATCGGTCACCGTACATCCATTGTCGGTTCATCTGTATTACATAAAAGTATATCGAACCCCATTATTACACTACTGTGTCATAAATAATATGTAAGAGCAAATTAATTAATACAATGTCATCCATTAAAATAAGAGTAGAGTATTGACAAGCGGTAATACATAGGTTGAACAAAACATACATTAACTGAAACAAATATAAAAATTATCTAAAGAATTTAAATCCAACAACAAATGCGATCAAAATCGCAACTAAAGTAAATACTGAACCCACAGCATAATGATACCAAGCCTCCCGATTAATGGCATATTTTCTAATCCTTTTTATCTTCAAGCGCATTGCATCCATCTTGATCTCGTTATCATCGACCACGTCGGCAAGTTTGAGCTCTAATTTCATCTTATCTTCTAAGCATTGAAGATAAAGAGCTTCACTTGTTTTCAATTTTGCTTTCAAATCATTGTTTTCTTTATCCAAAAACTCGACAATAGGGTCAGGTTCAATTTCTGGTTCAACTACCTCCTAGATAAAAATAATTCTATGTCAAGTTGGTCGCTATAATTGTCAGAAACATAGAATGAAATAAATAGTTTTGAAAATATACCACATCCGAATCATAGACCGGACGAGGACCGACGGGGACGGATATCAGAACCATGACACTATACATATAATACAAGTTAGAAAATTATACAAGTAGTAACTATGCATCTAAATCAAAAAAGCTATGTTTTTAAAATAAAATAAAATAAAATATAGAGGCTCACCGAGGTGGTGACGGGACGGCTCGGGCGATCGACGTCGATAAGGCTCCTCACCACACTAAAACACATAAATCATTATTTTAGTTTGAGAACAAATTGCACATATACACAAATGAGATCATAACTTAGGCATTACATCGAACACCTTGCTTGCACAAAAAAATTGAAATGAGCAAAATGAGCTAAATAAGCAATGCCGGAAAGAGGATGAAGAGGCTAACCGTGGGGTGGCTTCAATCTCTTCAAATGGTGTAAAATATTATGGATTATCTAGTATTGGGGAGAGGAAATGGAGAAGAAATGGAGAGGACATGATTTTGAGCTCGGGTTCGGTGGGAAAAATGGAGTTGGCTCGGGCTGGAAAAAGCTGATAATGTGAGGACCTTTAGTCCCGGTTTGTGTTACGAACCGGGACTAAAGGTCTCTGGCGCTGGGGCCCGCCTCTGCTGCCGCGTGCGCTGAACCTTTAGTCCCGGTTCGTAACACGAACCGGGACTAAAGGTCCCTCACAAATCCAGCGGTGTGGCTCTCACCCCTTTAGTCTGGGTTCAAAAAATGAACCGAGACTAAAGGGGTGAACCAAAGGCTCGTTTTCTACTAGTGGCCTGGACATGGATGTCGCTAAAATGGATGTATCTATACTTCATTTCCATTTTTATGCGAGAAAAGATATTGCTTATTGCAAAGTATAATTAAATAGTACGTAAGATAAGACATGAAAGATATTAATAATACGATTCCGATTCTTAAAATAGTATACCCACAACGGAACTCAAGTATACCTGTATTGAATGATTTATCATAAGCGGGTGGTCGAATGTTGGCTGAGATTTGATATCAATGCAGTCAAAAATGTCGCCATCTTCTGTCTACAAAGTTGAAAAGATATATAGTTACGTGGAAATTGTTTACTCAAACAACCAATCTGAAAATTAAAATGTCATCAAACCGTACCTGGATTGTGCTAGATATTGCCCTCGTGTGATGCTTTTCCCCATCGGGATTTTTTTCTTCCCCATTTTTCTTGGCTACACAAACTGTTATGAAACATATCAAAAACAAAATCTTGGTTTGTTTGCTCATAGTTTTCATTTCTCACTGACTTGACTTGGTGTCTATATTCTCTGAATGGAGAAACTCTCGCTCCATATGTGTGTATATATAAGCTTGTACTCATTTATCTTTAGGATGCATATAAATCTTGAATGATCAATGGATATCTACATATTAATAGAGCATGTTAATTATGCACGGAGTTCTGGCCAACTAAGGGGCGGGTAATATCTCTCGGATATATCTCTCCAATTAAATATTATCCAACGAATTATTAATTTGCAATCAGTGTGATTCCAAATATATTTTTACTGAAAAAGCACAAATATTGCGTATTAACGCCCTCCATTAATTCTTATCTGCAATGCAATCTATCTTGTGACGATTAAATGTGGGCGAAGTATCCAATAAAAATTGTGATTCAGTGAAAATCTGAAAACTTTCTTCCTTTCCCGTCGGATCCACTATATACACGAACCAGATATATTTTTTTTTTTGAAATTTACACGAAACAGATGGGAAATGCACTGGCGACTTAAACGCACTTTTCCTAATATAACCCCCTCCACTTACCTATTTACTTGTAAAACCTTCGGTCAAAACAACACACACGATTTGTTTGACTCATCGTTTTTTTTTTGCGATTTAAAAACTATCTCATTCCATAGGGGCAGGATTACAATCCGAGATTAGGCAGTTACAGATGAAAAGAGGTGCATTGACAGGCCAGGTGCACCGCTGCCTTTTCTCAACACATTGTTTTGCACAAAGATGAGTTGCAACATTGCCGGAGCGACGAATGAAGCACAAATTAAAGCTAGTAAACCCCTTACTAAGTTCTCTGATGTCTGCAAGAATAGGGCCAACCTCAGATCTTTCAAAATTGTTATCACTCCAGAGTTTTGTAAGAATCTGAGAGTCACTTTCAATGATAATCTTCTGAAACCCCTTTTCATGAGCAAGGATCAAACCATTCCGAGCTGCAGTGGCCTCCATCACAAGGGCAGAAGCGGCTGCAGGGTACCAATTTGCATCGGCCACCAAGAAATTGCCAATATGATCCCTAGCGATAGCCCCGGTAGCTCCTTCACCGGCTAGAGAGTTGTAGCCGCCATCCACATTGATCTTGATCAATCCGGCATCAGGTGGTCTCCAATGAGCTTGGAGAGTAGGCTTACTCATTTTGTCACTGGACATGCTCGCGTTCCAGAGGTCAAAGGCTGTATCAAGCGCTCAGTGGACAGCCTTGGTCAGCGGCAGATTATTGTTTTCATGCCGCCTATCATTCCTTGCCTTCCAAATCGACCACATGCCACACAACACCATGCACGAGTCTTTGACAGGGAGGAAGGAGCCAGCAATGAGGTCAGAGGCCCAATTCAAGGGGTGCATGTTGGGTAATTTAATTCCCGTGAGAGAGTGAACCTCGTTCCAGAACATCAACGCCCACTCACATTCCAAAAGCGCATGCCTAACAGATTCAGAATCAGCCCCACAATCCTCAGAGAAGGGGATTCGTTCAATGTGTTTCATGTGTAAAATTTCACGGCACGGCACAAAGTTGTGAATCACACGCCACCAGAAGGTTTTGACTTTGGGGGGTGCAGGTAATTTCCATAGGATTTTCCATATAGGATTGCTGGCTCCCAAAGAGCTAGCGGCCGAGTCCACCGTCTGAGAAGCCATGAGCAGACGATAGGCAGAACGGACAGAGAAGTTGCCATGCTTCTCAGCACCCCAAGCCCAGATATCATTAGCAAATTTGCCACACGGGATCGAGCAAATTGATTGGATATCAGCTCCGCTGAAATTGGCTTCAACCAAGTTCACATTCCAGGAGGAGGCATTCTCATTGAGCAGCTCACTAGCAAAGGTCACCGTTGACGTAGAGGGCTTGACAAGGGGTCTATAACCCGAGTTTGATGGGATCCAAGGATCATCCCAGACACGAATGTTGGCACCGTTGCCAACACGTTTGATGAGTCCTTTGCGAAGGCCCTCCCTGCCGTGGAGGATAGCACGCCATGTGTGAGATGAGTTCTTCATCTTAGTAGCTTCCATGAAGTCACAATTAGGGAAATACTTCCTTTTTAGAACCCTGGCACAAAGGGAGTCAGGATTAGTGAGAAGCCTCCATCCCTGCTTAGCAAGCATGGCTTGGTTAAATTTTTGTAGGTCACGAAACCCCATTCCGCCTGCAGATTTAGCCACAGCAATGCCAATCCACTTCTTCCAGTGCATTTTCCTTTTAATGCCATCGCCTCCCCACCAGAAATTTGCCAGACAGCTGGTGATCTTCTTGCATGTTTTAACTGACAGATGAAAACAGCTCATGGGGAAGGTAGTAATAGCTTGGGCAACAGATTGTATAAGAACTCCCCTAGCAGCTCCACTCATGTTTTTAGGGCACCAACCGTACACCAATTTCTTGATAGTTGTAGGCAAGTGTTCAAAGGCTTCAGAAGTGGATCTGCCCAAAGCAGTTGGCAAACCCAAGTACTTTTCCACAAGAGCTTCAGATTCAATGTCCAGCCCTCTGTGCATAGCCTCCTTCATCTCCACGGAGCAGTTTTTACTGAAAAAGATGGCAGATTTGCTTTTGTTTACAAGCTGTCCAGAACCCTTCCTATACAGATCCAGGAGATCATGTAGCCTGGCTGCGCTGACCGAAGAGGCCTCCGAGAAGATCATACTATCGTCAGCAAACAACAAGTGAGAAACCCACGGGGCATGAATTCCCACTCTAACACCTCTGGATTGGTAAGCCGGCCCGCAAAATTTAAGAATGCTGCTCATTCCCTCGCCACAAAGCAAGAATAAGTAGGGAGAGATAGGATCACCTTGACGAATTCCCCTGGAAGGTTTGAAAAATTCAGAGTATTGCCCATTAACCCTGACAGAGAAGGAAACCGATTTCACACACACCATGATGCGGTTAACAATTTTCTCATCCAGTCCGAGCTTCAACATGATGGACTTTAAGTAAACCCATTCAACACGGTCATAGGCTTTTGCCATAACCAGCTTGATCGCACACGCACCAGATTTTCCCTTCTTTCTTTTTAGGTAGTGGATACTTTCATAGGCAGTAAGCACATTGTCAGTTAGCAACCGGCCAGGGACAAAGGCACTCTGCTCTTCAGAGATAATCTCATCAAGGATCGGCCGCAATCTGTTGGCTAGCACTTTAGAGGCGATCTTGTAGAGCACATTGCAAAGTGCAATCGGCCGAAATTGAGAGAGATCTTGTGGCTGTTTGACCTTGGGAATAAGCACCAAAACAATTTGGTTCACCTCCTCAGGCATAGGACCCCCTTCTAGGAAGGTTCTGATAGCTTCACACACCGCAACTTTCACCAGATCCCAATGTTTGATATAGAAGCCCACAGTAAATCCACCAGGACCAGGGGGAGGAGTTTGGCTGCATCATGAAAAGAGCATTTTCAATTTCAGAGAAGGTATACGCCTTGCACAACAGCTCATTCATCTGGCTCGAGACCTTGTGGGGAACAAAGGCCAGAATACCAGAAGGATCAGTGCCCTCCTGAGCTAGGAACAGCTTCTTGTAAAAATTAATCGCCTCAAGTTCAAGATCCTTCTGTTCAAAGCACATAGAGCCATCATCTTTCCTAAGCCCAGAGATGCGGTTTGTACGAAATCTTTCCTTGGCCTTGGCGTGGAAGAAGGCGGTTTTGCGATCCCCCTCCTTTAGCCATTTAACTCTCGAGCGCTGCTTGGTCATAGTCTCTTCCCTAGCAAGTAGATCAGTGATTTTTTTCATCACATTGCATTCTTCCCTAGTAGGGCCCGAGCGAATGGATTTAGAACGAAGAAATTCCAGTCTCCTTCTCATTTCTTTAAGTTGCTTCTTCACAGATCCAAATTCATTGCGGCTCCAAGAAGAAAGAGTGGATTTGAGAGAGCCTAGAGAGGCCTGGATCCCATCCAGATTATGGATATCCCCTCTCCAACCAGCCCTCACCACCTTCTCGTAATCAGCATGCTGCCTCCACATATTTTCATATTTGAAGGGCTTCACAAATCCCCCGGCTTGCCCGGTCTCAGAACAAGCTACCGAGATCAGCAGCCCACAGTGGTCACTTTCCGTAGTTTGGACATGTCTAACCGTAGTTGCATCAAAAAAAATCAGAAATTCCCCATCACTAAGAGCCCGGTCAAGCCGCACCTTGACATTATTGACCCCACTTTGACGGTTGTCCCACGTAAATGGAAGGCCAGAGTAACCCAGATCAGAGAACCTGCAGTCATCCACCACAGATCTAAATTCCTCCATGGTCCACTCCTCCCTTGCCCTGCCACCAAAGTGTTCAGTGGCACACAATATCTCGTTAAAATCCCCAGCACACAGCCAAGGGGTGTCATACTGACATCTCAGAAACCTCAGTCTTTTCCAGCAATCTTTCCTTTGATCTCTTCTCGCGTCCCCATAAAACCCAGTGAAACGCCAAGCCTTGCCACCAGTGGCCTCACAAGCCACCACCACATCAATGTGGGATTTGTAGAAAGATTTCAAATCCACCTTGATGTCGTTGTTCCAGAAGAGCACGAGACCGCCACTCAGGCCGTCACTGCTCACTCCAAAGCTGTTATCAAACCCCAGACGCCATTTCAAATTTTGAGCTCTCGTAGCATGCATCTTGGTCTCCGAGAGAAAAACCAAGATCGGACGATGGATTTCTACCAAATGGCAGATTTCTTGAACTGTCTCGGACCGCCCGCAGCCCCGACAGTTCAGACAAAGGATACTCATTGCTTGCGGTGGGGCTGCTTCACATTGGCAGCCTCCACCAAATTTGCCATCATCTCTTTATCGGTCTTGTGTTTTTTTGCAGCCTCATCACCTTCGTTTCCTCTCAGAAACAATCCCTCAGAAGCCACATGAGTTTTTTCCTTGGTAACAAGAGCAAGAGCAAGCTCATTGCCAACAGCAGGTAGGGGATCATCAGGAGCAGCCGTCCTTCCCGCAATGCCACTGCCAGAAATGGGCTTCCTTTTCCTCACAGAGTTGAGTTTTTTGCTATTTCCGTGAGCATCGGGAAACAGCTGCTTCGCTATCTCAGCGACCTTGGCTCCTGGATGAGGCTTGCTCATGGTTTTAGTCACTGGGGAGGAAACCTCGTCCTCACCGGGCTTACCACTCGGGTCACCCTCATATTCACGAGACGTTCTACTAGTCGCCGAGCCAGGAAACGATTTTTTGCTTCCACCACCACGGTCCCTAGAGTCACTGTTCCAGGAGGCGGACGCAGCAGCTTGAGAGAAGGATTGAAGCTTCCTTCGCTTATCTTCCGGTGCCCGTAAATTACGATCAAAGGGAAGCTTCCCCGCCTCATCTCTAGCAGCAGGTGTTGCACATTCAAGGTCACCATGACCAAACAGCCCACAACTGAAGCAGTAGAAGGGAAGTTTTTCAAATTGCAGATCAAAACGGACCACTTCCTGTTGCTTACTGATGGTAACCCATCTCCTCAACGGCTTGTCAAAGGGAATAGCCACCTTGGCCCTGAGGTAGCAGCCCGCAGCATCCCCATGCTCATCCACGTCCAGGGTGCAATTTTTATCAATCAACTTTGCAATCTTAAGACCCTGTCTGTTGTTCATCCATTCAAAGGGCAGGTTCAGAATGCGAACCCAGATCATCATTGAGTCGAATCTGATATCCGAAGGCCGCAACCGGGGGTCCAGGTCTTGGAGAAGCACAGCATGTCTGCCTACCATCCATGGAGTCCCCTCAAGAGCTCCGTCTCTGTCTCTAGCACAGGCAAAATCAGCAATGAAAATGTTCTCCGCCACCGGCCTGCAGCGCAAGCCACACGGGTTGCCCCACGCCGGCGTCATCGCAGCACGAATGGATTGGATGTGAGTGATGGCCGGAGAGAGCACCTTCCCAATCAGCGACCACTTCGCCGGGGCCGCCACAGGTTCCTCCACATCGTCGCTCATGTCCACCACCTCCAACTCGTCGGCAAGCATGAGTCTGCCCAGCATCGTGTCCACTTCTTCATCAGCAGCGACTGAATCAACAGGGACTTTGTTCTTTTTCCTCTTCCCACACCAGCCTGAGCAGACCGAGCCGCCATTGGAACTCGTCTGGACGGAAGAGGGATACGGGGTAAGGAGAGGCTCCACCTGCTGATCAAGATCGGCAGCGGAAAAACGCGACACTCACCAGAGGTAAGGAAGCAGCAGGCCCAATCACCCTGGAGACCAAGATCTACAGAGGCGGGGCAGAGAATACGGGCCACCCGAGCTAGAGGAAGAAGGTCAGCATATGGGGGAGGCGCCAGTCACCTGGAGTGGTGGCGGCCGGAGGCTAGTGAGGATCCCGGCAGCGGCAGGCCGGAGGCGGCGGCGGGAGTGGCGGCGGCGGCCTCCACGGCAAGGGTCGGGGGGGGGGGGATATGACCAATAGGTTTGCGCTGGTGATTTTGACTCATCGTTTCCATTCTGGCCCTGGCGCCCAGGCGATAGAGAATTGCAACGGCGAGGCCGTGGTTCTTCTCCCATGCGACGGTGAGCCTCTGGCTCCATGCGGGGGAGACTCAGAGACTGATGGTCGCCCCAGGTGACGTCGACCTGTGGACGGTTGTGGCGTTGTCCCCGGCACCCACGACGACGCCCGTGCGGCGACGGCGAACTGGGACCCGACGCGATGAGACGGAGACCCGAAGCCTCCCCTACGTGACGGGTACCCAGCGTCAGCAGTACTTCCCCCCATGGGACGGCGGCCAGGCGGCGTCGGCGCTGCTTTTCAGAAGCTTTGGATCAACGCCATTCTCTGTAGCTTTTCTGAAGAATGTGCCAATTTGCTGCTCCTGTCTGTAGCTTATGTGAGAATGTGCCGCTGCTTCTCTGAATTTTTGGTACTTACACAAGGTTGATGAATCTGCTGCTGATGAATAAGCACAATCTTGTTGCGTTGTATGAATTAATCAATGGTACAAAACAGGAGATTCATATCTCAACATGTAATTTCAGGATGTACAACTGGGTGATTTGAACTGTAAATACGGTGATTGTCAAGCGGAAAACACAAGGCCAAACAAAAGTTTTATTTTTGCTAATTGACATCTATGTCATGCCGTGGGACGAACGGCAATGAAATCCATCATGCTCCAGTAAATCAACTTGATTTTCAGGAAAGGACGTGCACCTTTCAGTCATCCAGTAACTCAACCTGAGCAGTACTCGGAGAGTAATAGATACTTGAGCAGCACTTGGCCAAACAATTCAAAAATAATTACTGAACATGACTTTATTGGCACCATGAGTGAAGGTCTAATGCATGAACTGCTACTACAACGTTGTATGTTTAGCTTCACCTGGAACTTTCCCAGCCCCTGCTTGGTCATTGTATTAAATAGGGAAAAATTCAGATACCACTTATTTGCACTACACTCGATCAAATAACACACAAAGGAATCAACTGTGAGATTCAACCATAACCATTTCATGCAACATATAATCAGAGATACAATATTCAGAGATAAAAAGATAATTTGTAGAGATTGAAATCATCCAACACATGAGCTTTAGCACTAGGTTGTCACTAAGAAATGCATCAAAAAGATTTCAGAAATGAGAACATCTCTCTAGCAGTCTAGCTCGAAAAAACCCTGCAGTTAGACATAAACATGTAAGTTTTATGTGTGAATATACATTTTTGAAAGAAAAATAAATTGTATGGGCATAACAACTACCTGTAGTATTCTTAATTGTTGTTAGGACAGTTATGGCTATCATGGAACCCAACTTGCTTACGCTTCTTGCATGTTCTAGGCACTTTCTTTTTTTGTCCACCAACATTATTCTTCCCCTATCCATACTTATCTTGCTTCCCATCTCCATCCTTATTTTTATGACCACCTTTGTGTAAGTGTCCCTTAATTCTCTTGCATCTCCCTTTTGTATGGATATCAGTTGGTGAATGAATTTCGACTTGATTAGGCTACTGCAACCAATATATGCCTGAAACTCATCTTGTCTACTAGGATATTTGGCAGCAACCATGTGAGACACATTTTTTTTCATGTCAAGGAGAACGTTTCTTAATGCTTCCAATTCTTCAGGGGAGTGTTCAACCAACCTAATTGTGTCATCCAATGTTTGGTGTATCTCCGAAGCCATTTTCCGCTTCGTCAAGTCTAAGGAACTTCTTTCATTTTCTTCAAGTAAGTTGCCGTAGCTATCATATAGTACCCTCCTATTAACCGTTTTCTTCCACATATCAAGAATAAATGGATAGGTAGCTCATCCATCCTGGCACCTCTCAAAACCACGATGATATATCGACAAACAATTCTGTGTGTCTCAAAAAACATGCAAGAGCAGTGAGCAGCCATGGATGTTGTGCTGTACTGAACTTCTCGATACTTGGACGAACGGTCACCGCCTATAACCATGGTTTTGATAGCACTATCATTTGATATATGCTCAATCAAGCAATGATCTCTAGCTGCACGCACCTCCTTTTGAAAAGATTTGAAACCTCATGAGTGAACAAGAGACTTGCATCCTATATCTACCCATTTGGGTCGGGTCACGCACGTTTGCTAATGAATATTTTACTATGTAAGTGGCCACTATTTTACGTGGACACGCCAGCACAAAAAAGGAGCACAAGTTTTTGACCATGGGCCGGCAACCGCCAAGATCTGGTGTTTTTGACCATTGTATTCTTTACGATAGTAGAGTCCGCGTCGAGCATGGTTCATCCCATGAAGAAAAACAAACTGATTTTTATGGCATAAAAATATTCAGTTAAACCTAACCATAGAAGGCGTTTGCGTATTTGCTATGTTTATAATGGCACGAAGTTAAAACTAAAGTGAAGTATAGATGTTCGAGTGCTGAAAATTACATCATACCGCTCTATATATTTGGGAGCACACTGATTTTTTTAAACCGTTGCAACCTACGGGAGCTTTACTTTTGCTTGTAAGTAAAAAGGAGCTAGCCACAGGATCAACCGATGGTTAGCCAACAAAACTATCTAGAATCAGACTTTTTTAGAATACTAGTTAACATGCATGTGCAATGCACGTTTATACAATATTCATCACATTTTTTTTAATTTTACCTTATTCTAGTAGTTACTTTGTTTATATTTTTTGTTCTTATCCATTTAAAATAAAATGTATTAAATTTGGTTTCCTATGATGCACATATTTTGTCACTAAAATCTTGTATACTTACATTTTCTCTACCAAGTTCCATCAGTTCATAGTATATAGTATAGCATGCATCTCACAGAGTGAATATAGTGATTAGTGAACATGGGGCGATGCTCGCTCCTATTTATAACGTCAAAACACGTACAAAAAATCTGAAACAAAAATTTCATACGTAGGTCTCGCAAAACATGACCGATAGGAAATGGTAAGCTTTGTTAAAAAATCCAAGAAATAAAATCTTATTGTTTCTATAACAAGGATCTTCTCGTGGTTAGTTGGCCCAGATTCATGATCCATGATCGTACCTTCCATCCCATTCGTTCGGTGATTGCTTGTATGTTCACCAACATCTCCACGGTGTACCAGAATATCACTATTCCTTCAATAGTGTGAGCCCGGTCCATCTTCAGTAGAATGCATGTTATTCACACCAACATTCGTTGCCCCATATTTGAAATTTTTAGTAGTTACATAATATTTATAAGTCTCTTTACTTGCTATATCTGGACTTTCTTAGGCCAAATGTCAGCAAGAAAAACAGCTAGTATTCAATGACTTAAATTACATATCTAGATAAAAATTGACTACTTTATCAGCATGGATAAGGTCATATGTCATACATCGGGAAAGCCTCACACCAGTTGTGGTACATAAAAAATCATCTCAAAATAATGCATGCGTTAGAAAATTCAAGCATCCCAAACTGCTGGGATTTGGCTTGATCTGCAAATACATACAAAGAGTATAGGAGGCCAATTTTATTTTAACTTAGTGATTTAACACTGCTAAATCAGCTTACTTATTAACACTGCATGCCTGGCAAAAATAAATAATAGATACCAAATTTTATGTTAAAAAACAATATTACCTCATCAGCTTATACTCACACAGACTAGCAAAAATATAGGGTTCTAATATCCCTATAGCTGATTCCAAAGCCCTTTTTCTAGCTGACATGATTTTATAATCAGCTACAATTGTGTTAGACCAACAAATAAAAGAAATAATCTAAACCCCCAAAAAAATACTAAATCATGATCACGAGATCAATGACATTTAGTATTACAGTGAGTGACTAAATTTTCCTATATTGTTGAATGTGATGATATTGTCGGACAACATGCTGGCTACTAATAATACTTGACATGTTTTGGATATTCAAAAACATCCTTTTTAGATAATACTGATCGGCTCAACCATAGGTTAGAGTTGTTACAAGGATATTTTAAACACAAAAATTACAAATAAAACGCAAACTGAGACATTCTTAGAAAATACTTTATTTGAATAACTCAAGTGTTGTTGCTACATCAAATCTTACAATCTCCAGCACCACCCCAGTTTGCATATACTCCATCCTCTTCTTCTTCTCTAAAAGCAACAGAGTAGCAGTTCGGATTATCTACATCCATGTCAAACTCACGAGACCGTGGGATCACAAGATTGTGTTTTTCATCCATAACTTTAATGTACCTTACATAGGCTGCTTTACCATACCCCTCCGCGGCAGGGTGTCCACTGCCCATGGGTGGTGGCTTGTATTTAATTGTAGGACCTTCCACAAGACCACCCCAATAGCCAAATTTACGAAAAACAACCCTAAACATATATACAGGTCTTGCTACCTAGGAACCCTAGGTTTTCCAACAAAAGTGAGCGTAAAATCATGTCTTTATAAATCATTTACGAATTTATATTATTAATTGATACTCTAACTAAAGTGATAAGAGAACTTCCCAAAAATGTCTACCAAAGAAAATAGTAATATATTCAAAATCTAACATAAGAATAGTAAGCATAGTACGAGTTATTTAAGCGTAGACATTTTTTCTCATTTACCTAAGCATCAAAAACACTCGAAGTAAAAAATAACAATGACAGGTTGTTTAAACTATCGGTAAATGCATACCTGATAAACAAAAATATTCAACTGAGCTTGTGGCCCGTCATATTTCGATACTGGCGACAACTTTCCTCCTAAAGGTATATTTGGGTTCGTTTGCACAAATCCAGGACATTGTAGATCATAGCAAAGTTTCTGGCCATTATTCTAGAGAGTGAAATCAAGTAAGTTAATGTCCTTAAGACTATAAGTAATTATAAAAATAAATTTTCAACTTACAAAGAAAATATGAAATCTAGCATGCCTGTCACCTGCACTGTTTGCCCAAACCTATAAGAAGATAGAAACAATAGTTTGTGATATTGAACCAAACTCAGACAAACAGGTAAGAATATATTGTGTTAGAAGAAACACATGTGCATACAGATCGATGAGTTAATTACTAGATACACAAACGATATGTATGTTCAAAAATACTTTAAATAAGAACATATTTTTCAGTAAACCACATGTGTGCATACTTTTAGTGAATTACTCACCAATAGGAAACATGTAAATGTAATCACCGGCGTGCCTTTTTGACATTTACTAGCGGCAAAAGCCCACGCTAGTGATTTCATGACAGTGCTATTTTGAATTACCGACGTGTCATGAAAACATGTAATACTTTGGTTACTACTGGCGTTTTACTCAAATGAAACACGACTAGTAAAAAGCATACTACCGCCGTGTCATTCCCTGGCCAGTCACGCCAGTACTAACATTTTCAGAACTAACAAAGAAAGCAGCGGCGCGCATCGTGGCTGCAGTCGTCGCGAGACATGCATAAGTTTACACTGTCAGTGCGCATCGTGGCTGCGGTCGTCGTCGCCGCCGTAGTCGTCAGGAGGCCCTGCTCGCTAAGGTGGCACGACGGTGCCTCATGAGTGTGGAAGTGCGCCCGCTTGCCGGGGTTGGGGACGACGGCTGCGTGGTCGATCTGGTTGTTGGTTGTAGAAGACCTCTATGCCGACAATGATGACGGGTTGGGGACGAACTCGTGGCGAGACGTGGCCGGCCGGACGACGGCTGCTTCAAGGAAGGTCGGACGGCGGTGCAGCCCCGCGTCAGGTCGGACGTGGTGGTAAGCAAGCTATAGAGGTGAGCAACGCTGGTGTGCAGCAAGGAGAGCATCTCGAGTGTTTGTTCTCTCGGCAGCAAGGATCAACGAGGAGCAATGCGATCATCGTCAAATTTGTTGGGCCAATCAAAACAGAGCACTCTCCCTCTTCGCCCGTGTTGAGAGTCGACCTCCACCTTCACCGTTCTTCCCTGGCTCGCTCCCCTGTCCTCGTCGGTGGCGCTGCCGCTGGCGTGGACGAGGATGCGCGGCATAGGTTTAGGTTTAGCTGTGTGTAACTCCTTGCCGACTCGGGGTAGATTCATGGATGTTGACGGCCAGATCCATAGCGTTGTGTCCTTCGTTCGAGTTGTGTCCCGCTGGTGGCAAGTGGTGGCGCAGGTGAGGTCGAGGAAGCTGCACATCCCTCCTAATAAGGCTTACAAGTTGCATCGAACCTTTGGAGCCGGGCTTTCTGAGCCGAGTCTGGCTTCGTTTGGCTGTGCTTCTCCTAGCAGTGGAGGCAGTGTGGAGCTTCCATGGTGCGAGCCGAAGGTGACAACGTAGAAGATACCATGCGGCTTCTTCAAGAAGGATTGATCTTTGGTTTTCTGCTGCTGCAAATCTCTTCCACATCTGCCTCCTCCGACTCGTGGTAGGAATTCAGAGTTTGACGGCGGGTCGACTATCAAAATGCGGCGGTGGAAGGCCTTGGGTAGATGGGGATGCAACGGATGTGGATATGTTCTCTCTTCTCCGGGAACGCCATGGTGATGAAGGGGTAGCAGAGAACGGAGCCACACGAGTTGTTCTTCACCTGCTCTAAAGTAGTGATGCTGAAGGACGATAGATTACACTCTCAGCTCCATCGGATTAGACTACAACTTTGATGACCATATGGTGGTCTCTAAACCCAGCGATTGTTGGTGTTGATTTCACCTCCATTTGGAGGCCCCTTTCCAAGCTTGTGACGGTGCTCAAAGTTCTCCCTGGAGTCAAGTGTTTTCGTCCCCAAATCCCAAATCCCGGGGAGAAAAGTCGTTCCTCAAGCTTGTAGTTCCATGGCGGAGGTAACGGATCTGATTGATTTCCTCAAGTTTCAATCAGGGTCCATAATATAAAATCTAGGGACTTATTAGTGATTGGTTTTTATTCCAAGGACCCTTTTGTAAGTTATACCTTTTTTTGCGGGGTTTTGCAAGTTATACCTGCACAGTTGTGAATTAATGAAGCATCCAAGCCGTTCGGGGCCTCTACGCTGTTAAAAACAAGTACTCGTATGTTTGTTCTAGGAGTTTGTAAACCGCAGGATTCAGCACGAATCTGGAGGCAAATGCGGTTATGGTTCTCTCGACCGTGTCATCTGAAAGGGACCGATGACACCAACATGCACATGCTTTGATAGTGACCTACGACATGAGGGGTGAAATATGCATGTTATGCAGGTTACAAGCATAGTATGTATGATCAATCGATTAATGTTAGCAAGCATATCTCCAACAATCAACAATCAGTTGGGCTACTAGATGGGCTACACCTGCGCGCATCTCTCTGCTCGCACTGATTGTCCCACCGGTGTCTAACTTTAACTTTTACGGGTGTTCAAGCCCCAACTAGTACCCACTAACATAAGTAGAATTTATACCCGGTGTTCAGTGACACCAGCTGGTTTAACGTAGGTCCACCCCTGACGAGGACAAGAGATTACGGGCATGAAGAGGATATTTTAGAACAACAAAGAACTCTTAATATTGTATATCCTATATGGCTTTATGATTTCGTGCTTTGGTTCTCTTTAACGTGAATTTAGTTAATATTACTATTTTATGTATGTATTTCACAAGCGGGGTAGCTAGGAATTACTTTTTTTCTTATGTTAATATTAATGGTATAGTAAATACAAAGAATTCTTACTTTAAACATTAAGATTAGAGTATAGTTTGCAAACACGTGTATGGTAATTAGATGGCGTAAATACACATATGAAACATACCAAAATTATTGTGATTCAACACATATACATAATGATTAAATAAATACAAAATAAACATAAGAAGTTTCAAAAAAAAACTTACAAACCAACCGACTCCAATGACATTAGTATGCTTCCTGTCAGTAGAATAACCCCTGATTATAGTTGTTAGACCTCCAGATTTATCGTTGGTACCATATATTTCGGGCTCATAGACACTTATTGACACACTAGTTCCATATATGTCCTCTCCTCTACTAAGGCATGCCAACTGATTACTAACATAACATTAGACAACAATAATGCTAGTAGAAAACTTGTGTGCGGGGCAGAGATTTAATTAGCTAGACTTCATGAACAAATTCATTGAGTGGAACGGATTTTCAGTTGACTATAATTATAAATAATATTTCTTGTAATTTAATGTTGAAACAAAAACCTTCATAATAGTTGAAGCAAAGCTATTTAAAATCTTCTTTGTAACTTTGTGGTGGTTATTTCTATAGTTTTCGTATTTCAATAATTTTTCAATAAAATGCGAGAAATAAAATAAAATATGGGTTCTAGAAATCTTACTAACACCCGGATCTCTTATTCTGTTCCATTGATTCTCTAGATTATTCTTGGTAAAGTTAGTTTGTTAACATAACACACATAAGCCTTACACACCACTTGCAATGAACCGAGATGCCAAAATACTGCTCCCTCCATCACAGTTTATAGAGCACACACTCAGTTTAAGAAAAGTTTGACCTTTAAATCTAGTAAGAAAACATAAATTATATGACAGAGAAATTAATCATTTGATTTATATTGAAAATAAGTTTTAATGATATAATATATGTTTATATAAAATTTAAAATTTGCTGACTAAATTTGTGGTAAAAGTTCATTCTTGAACTACATGTGTGTCCTATAAACTGTGATGGAGGAAGTATATTAAGGATCCTATGCAATAAATTTAAACCTGAATATGGCATGTTACTTATATATTCTCATTGTAATGCTATTTGATCTGATACTTATTATTCTATTATACTAAATATGCTATACTTTGCATATATCAAAATATGCTATTTTAACCATCTTCTGTCTAGAAAGTTGAAAAGGTATGAAAATGATTTACTGAAACCACAATTCTGAAAATTAAAATGGTGTCAAACTATACCTGGATTGGGCTAGATATTGCCATCGTGTGATGCTTTGCTCCATCAGGATTTACTTCTTTCCAATTTTTCTTGGCTACTGCACCACAAATTATTATGAAACATATTAAAAAGGAAAAAATTGTTTGTTTGCTAATAGTTTTCATTTCTTGGTAACTGTACTTGGTGTCTATATTCTTTCTATGGAGAAACTCAAGCTCCATATGTGTGTGTATATATGCTTGCACTCATTTATTTCTAGGATACATAGAAATCTAGAATGATAAATGAATATCTAAATATTAATGATGCACATTAATTATGCATGTGAATGACTCAACTACACATGTATTGAATGATTTCTCATAAGCGGTTGGTCAAATGTTGGTTGAGATCTGAAATCAATGCGGTCAAAATTGTCACCATCTTCTGTCTACAAAGTTGAAAAAGTATGAAAATGGTTTATTTCGCATAAGCGGGTGGTCAAATGTTGGCTGAGATCTGAAATCAATGCGGTCAAAATTGTCACCATCTTCTGTCTACAAAGTTGAAAAAGTATGAAAATGGTTTACTCAAACCACAAATCTGAAAATTAAGATGGTGTCAAACTTTACCTGGATTGGGCTAGATATTGCCCTTGTGTGATGCTTTGCTCCATCAGGATTTACTTCTTTCCAATTTTTCTTGCCTGCTGCACCACAAATTATTATGAAAAATATTAAAAGGAAATAAATGTTTGTTTGCCAATAGTTTTCATATCTCGGTAACTGAACTTGGTGTCTATATTCTTTTTATGGAGAAACTCAAGCTCCATATGTGTGTGTATATATGCTTGCACTAATTTATTTTTAGGATACATAGAAATCTAGAATGATCAACGAATATCTAAAGATTAATGATACACATTAATTATGCATGCAAATGACTCAAGTATACTTGTATTGAATGAATTTTAAGAAGTGGGTGGTCGAATGTTGGCTGAGATCTGGTATCAATGCAGTAAAAAAATGTCACCATCTCCTGTCTACAAAGTTGAAAAGGAATGAAATGGTTTACTTAAACCACAAATCTGAAAAACTGAAATGACGTTAAACCGTACCTGGATTGTGCTAGGTATTGCCCTCGCGTGATGCTTTGCTCCATCAGGATTTACTTGTTTCCATATTTTCTTGGCTAATGCGCTAGAAATTCTTATGAAACAAATCAAATAGAAAAAATGTTGTTTGCTAATAGTTTTCATTTCTTTGTAACTGGACTTGGTGTCTATATTCTATCTATGGAGAAACTCAATCTCCATATGTGTGTGTATATATGCTTGCAGCATTTATTTTTTAGGATACATAGAAATCTAGAAGATCAACATATATCTAAATATTAATACTACACATTAATTATGCATGCAAATGTGGTACCGAGTATATTTATTTTATTTTATTTTATTTTCTGAAGATGCACGTGTATTATTTTATTTTCTGCGGTGCAATTGTCATGCGTCGATTACTCGATTTATGCTACACCCGGGTGTAACTATATCCACGTGTGTTTCACACAAGTATGGAGTATCTATCATACCGGGAGCTATGTAACATGTAGTATGGAGTATATAATGCTATTTTAGTACTAAAGATACTTATTTTTTGTAGTATGTAAAATTTTTCTACATACTTCTCTTTTATATGCACATATGACGATATTTCGAGTATATAGTGTAAGATATTAGTACAGTTGCAATTTTTTTATGAAACATGTTTTGGGGTATGTTAGATATAGTATATGAACATACTCAAACCTCAAACCGATAAGTATGACAGATACTTCCGTAAAGTGGTATACGAGACGTGGGTGTAGTTACAACCGGGAGTAAAAAGCATTTAACATATATATATATGGAAAATAGTGGGATGCCCAGGTTGATAGCTACACACCCTAAATCCATCCGTTCAATCTGTACAGAGAGCACAGATTATATCAGGAGCACGAATCTAACCGGAACGGCGTCAAAATTGCAGTCCGAGAAAATGCGCAGCGGTGGCGCTTTGGACGAGAAAACTTCATTTATATGGTAGAAAATGTCGCCCCTGTTTTCGGCTCCATTCGAAACACCACCACTCCCTGACCGACCAATCTCCTCTCCTCCCCGTCCACACGCTCCAGCTCGGCCTCCCTCCTAGATCCAACAGGGTCTCGCCGGCCGGCGCCGCCATCTCCCCTTGCGGCAGCACCGCATCTTACTCCCGCCCAAGTAGGCCGTCCCACCATTCCCTGCTCCCCCATCTCCCTCATCTAGATCTGACGCGACGCCTCGCCTGGCATCGGCACGCACCACCGGCGCGACGTCTTCCTCGAGGTGGAGGTGGAGGAGGGCATGGCCTAGGCGGCGGCGGTTTTCACGGTTTAGGGTCGGGGCAGCCCGGGATTCGCCGAGGCGCAGACGACGAAGACGCGGCCGTCTCAAACGTCCAGGAGGCGACGTCGGGAGGAAAAGGAGAAGCTGGGGCGGAGAAACGTAAGATTCTTTTTTTTCGGATCAAAATTTGCTTCTTATTTTTTTGATTTTGTTTCTTCTACGCGGCTGTGCGTGTGGATGGTGGTCAGGCGGGGCACACAGGCGAGCAGAGGACGATGATGTCCCGGGCATCCAGGATGCAGCGACGGGGAGGAAGGAGAAGCCGGGGCGGACGCACATACAAGGTCGTCCGTGGTTTTTTTTCTTCGATTTGGAGTTTTTTTTTGCTTCGCTCTCTCTGTGTTAGCTCTATCTTTTTCTGTCGCGTGATTGCAATTGATGTTTAACAGTTTTTCCTGTCTGCAAAGGCCTGGCCTACATTTGGATGCTGGCCTGATGGATGATTCTACCTAAAATCATATGCTTCTGTCGGTTTTGCCCTGGAGCTGTCCAAATCTGAAACATGTCAGGGTTTTCAATGTATTTTTTCAGTTCTAGAGTGCATATGAAATATGTGGGATTTGTTTATAGTTCGTGATGCACATGTAGCAACCAGTTTGATTTATAGTTTTTTTTGTGTTCCCGATCCAGATCCCATGCGGCTCCTTCGCTTGATTTTCTCTAAATGGCAGAACTTTTGAATGCGTGACCTCCTGTTCCCTTTCTGACTTTCTCTTTCCCTGCAGAAAAGTTCTTGGATTAGGGAAAGAAACTTTCCAGTTTCTTCCGTGGTCATGGATTTGTAGAAGTACAGCGCTACAATGATTTTTTCTTACAACTTTCAGTATAAAAATTTATCCATTATCTGAATCAATGTTTTTGCTCTGAAGTCCTTACACCATTCCATTATGTGTAGAGGTACTTCTCTTTATGCAGATTATGTCTTAATATATTAAGTTCATTTTTTTTTGTGGATCTCAACCTCTTCGCTAACATTTTGGTTTTGAACAGGTACTTATTCACTAATTTAGAGTCCATGAATGACTACAGATTTCCATGTGTGCAGTAATCAAACTCATAAGATGCTATATGGTCTACAGGTCGCTTTTGTTTATCCTCCTTCTGGTTCTGTCTAGTTTAACTTTTTTTACTTTTTTATTTGGAGCTACTCGATGTCGAGGTCTGATTCGGCCTTGCTTCATCCAGCTCGTTGCTGCACACATTTCAAATCTGAATATTTGATCATTATTTTTCCCTGACAACAAGTGCGTTATGTTCAGTTCTTGGCTACTGATAGTTCGATGTGGTTTTGGTGGAGGAATTACAAGGAGCGACTAGTGCGTGGCATCGCTCCATGGATACAATGGACAAGGCTCATCCATGACCATGAGCGTGGTTGGCGATGCCGACTGCGGTAGCGACGATAAGAAGGTGGACGACAAGGGACGAATGATGACGGTGTTGTTCAACACAAACGTGCAGCTGATCAACAACTCGCTGCTGTTGTGGAGGTCATACAGTGGCTTTTCTGTAATTGATTTGTAGCTATATTAGTAGATTTTGTCACTTTTGTAATTGACTTAACGTCGTACATGAAGCCTTGCATATTCAAGTAGGCACGAAATGCTTTTCTTAACCAGAGATAAGGATTTAATGGAGCATGTTTATTGTTTGATTTTTCTTTAACCAAAAATGACACATTGCAACTAGTGAAATGCATTTTGTACTCCATGATAGAAAGAGACACGACCCGGGAGACACGACCCAGTTATAGTTGTGGATGGATGCAAACCCGCCGTAAAACGCCACAAAAATTAACCCGGGCAAAAGCTGTCTCTAAAGAACACCATGTTTGCTTTTAAAAATGACGTAGAGAAGAAAGAAGAAAAAACGACGAGACAATTTCACCACTGCGTGTCTTCTTTCTGACTTAACCTGCTCCACGTGCAGTATGTTTGACAGAGTTTTCACATGTAGTCACGGTGGAAACAATCTGTCTCGACCACGGGCCATGCGTATTCCTGGATGTCGGATGGAGACGGACGGAAGGAAGAAAAGTAACGTCCCTAGCTGATGAGTGCACGCAAGATCTTCTTCGTCCATTCTTACAACAGTATGTGAAGATGATATCTAACGGCAACCTATCTATGTGTAGCTACCACCATGGGCATATATATATATATATATATATGTATATATATATATAGGTAAAATAGTTTCTACCCTCAAAGGTAACTACCCCACGTCTCATATACCAACTTATGAAAGTACTTTGTCATAATTTATCGGTTTGAGTATGTTTGAATACTATATCTAAGATACCCAAAAACAACTTTAATGAAAAAATTGCAAATGGCCTAATATTTTACACTATATACTCGAAATATCGTCATATATGCATATAAAAGAGAAGTATGTAGAAGTTTTCTACATACTACTAAAAAAGTATCTATAGTACTGAAATAGCATTATATACTCCATACTACATGATACATACCTCATGTTATGATAGATACTCCATACATTGTGTGAAACACACGTGGGGTAGTTACCTTCGAGGGTAGTATGAATATGTCATATATATATATATATATATATATATATATATATATATATAAGTGATATACGAGACGTGGGTGTAGTTACACCTGGGAGTAGAAAGCATTTAACCTATATAGAGTTTAGTGTTTAGGGTTTAGGGTATACGAGACGTGGGGTGTAGTTACACCCGGGAGTATATATATATATATAAGTTGTCAGCTATTCTACAATCGGTTGTAGAATAAGGATCTACAACCGAAGTTGTACTTCCATTATGTTCTATCTGTACTGCTCATGAGGAATAGAGGACCGACACACCGGAATAGGATGCAGGGACCTGCGGACCGGCACACCGGAATAGGCTGCACGGACCTGCCGCGGGAGGTGCAGGAACTAGTCACCGCCGAACGGGAGGCCGTCGCAGGAAGGGTCGCCGGCCGTCAGGGCTGTCAATTCGGCGGCTAGGCACCTAGACGGATGGTCGGTGGTGGTCGGGATGTCGTATTCCGACGGGCGGCCCCGGACCCGAAGGCAGCAACGGAGGATTAGAGCCGGTCTCGAATGGACAGAGGTGGCCTTCTCTTTCGATCGACCTCGACGGCGCAAGGAAAGTGGCGCGGGGCACTGCCGCTGGCAGGGAAGGTGGGGCGGGGCACTCCGCCTCAGAGAAGGAGCGGGGCCTTTGCCGGCGGCGGGGATTGCGGGGCCGCGCCGGCTATGGGGAAGAAGGGTCCGCACTGGCGGTAGGGAGGCACTCGGTTAGACCGGAGTTGGAGGCTAGTGGCCTGCGTACTCCACGGCGGCCGTGGCGAACCAAACGGGACACGGCGGTGCGAGCTCCTTTGCGCCGGCGTCCTCCGTCGCTCACTCGCTCGCGCCGGCCGGAGTAGAAGGTGTGCTAGGGTGGGGAAACGCTGGTACGAAGCCCCCAGAGAGCTAGTTCAAAATGCTGGAAGAGAATGGCTATTTACACTTAATGGAAATATGGCAGGAAAGATTATCTCCATGACCCTTATGACGTTGTAGCCTATTTGGGATGTTCGAAATGAGGGGTAGTTAGAGATTGCGGGGGTTTGCCTAGTAGTATGTCTTTGGCACCAACATGTTGGCTTTGGTTTCTGATCCTAAACGCATGGCTTAGCCCTGATTGTTTCAGCTAAAGTTACCGGCTGAGGTTCGTCAACATACAAAAAGTCAAACATATAAGTCAGGGTAAAATTAAGGCGGACCATATAAATAAGGCAAAATAAAAACTTGTCAGCTAGTTTCTCGCCTAGAAGAGCAGTAACAAAAGTATATACAAATATTACAAGTTAAAGTTGCATTGTTTCAGGGGCTGGCAAATCATGTCAGGAGAAGGCAAGGAAAGGAAACTACGACTCGGGGGGGCGTCTACATCAGGCTTGGGGGCTGACAACTTCAGCCCCAGAACTGTCACTTCCCTCCGCCTCGGCCGTGCCGGCAGCTCCAGCTTCCCCTGCGGCAGGCACAGGATGGCGCCGGTAGAAGATCGAAGTATCCACCATGTCGGCAACACGCGTGGCGTAGCCGGCAACGCTATCCAGAACAGCGGCCGGCTCGACCTCGCTGTCGTCTTCATATGTAGACGGCATGCCTTCGGTGACGGCTTCTATCTCCGCCTCGGGGTAGTGCGCCATGAATAGTCCAAGCGCAGTCTTGGCACCACCCCGCGCCGCCGACTTCAGCGAGCTCTTGTGTAGCTTGGTAGCCTGCTCCAACATATTGGGCACGTCGCTGAATTCGGTCGGTTCCTGGCTGCCAGAGGAGATAAAGAACTTGGCGGCAAACCGCTTGGACACTGCCAAAGTCTCGGTGATCAGCTCGCATAGACGTGCAAGGCGATCCAGGCGGGGGCTGACAACCTTGTCGTCGCCCAAACCGACAGGAACTGTATCAAAAATGAAACCATCAGTTTGGCTCAGGCTAAGCAAAATGGCAAAATCAAAGTAAGGAGTGAGAAATTACCAAGGGCCGAGTTATGGAAAGCGGACAACTCAATCATATGAGCCGCCAACGCATCCTCAGCAATTTGGGCGCGAGAAGTCTGCTTGGAGATTTCCTCGGCAGCCGTCTTCTCCGCCTCCGCCTGAAGGGGTTACGGTGCAGAAAACAATAATTTTTCTAGCGATCGAAACCCTAACTAGCCAGGATCTATCTATCTAGTACATGTGATAACGGTGGCGGAACGGGTTACATTACCTCCATGTAAACCGATAGCGGGGATTACGCTCCCGCACAAGCGTTGACGATGAAGTCGTACGTAGCTGACCTCGAGGTCGCGGAGAACTTGCCGCGATGTCGGAGTCGATGACGCCGGGGAGTCGACGATGATCTGCGTCGACGGGCATCGGGCGGAAGAAGGCAGAGCGCCAGCACCGGGGCTGGCGCGCCGGCAGCAGAGGGGGGGAGGCGCGGCGGCTGCAGGGGGCGAGACGACGTCGCCCAAGCTCCTCAATAGAGTAGCCTCCGAGCACTCGCAAACATACGGAGCCTAGCGACAACTCCCGGTCATTCAGATCCAGCTGAAATCGCAGGAGTAGATCTTATCTGGAATCCCGCAGAGCAACGGCGCTCTGCGGTATGGCTTAGGTGGAGAGAGACCCCCTTCCTCAGCTCGGCGCGGCTCCAACTTGGGAACCACGAGATCGAGAGAGAAATTGGGAATTAATTGAATTTCCTGTGTATTAAATCAATTAATATGCCTTGCTATATAAAGGGGGAAGGGGGTGTGCAAACCCCTTGGCTCCCCCATGTGGGACTAAACAAAGGACAAGGGAGGGGGGGGGGTTCGGCCCCCACATGGGCTGGCCGAACCAGCCAATGGGGCCCACCCCCCTTGGTGGTGCGGCTCCCCCTCTTGGGCCCTCTTAGGGCCCATATAGGTGGGAGCCCCCTTTTTCCTTTATTTAATTAATATTAAATTAATATAAAAATCCCATTAATTCATAATTAATATATTTATATATAATTCAATATCCCGTGACTCCGAAAACTCTTTCAGACCACCCGAACAACTTTTGGACATTCCTGGAACCATTCCAGACCTCTCCGGAACTCCTTCCGGACCACCGGAACTCTTTCCGGATCATTTCTCTCTCTCCAAGAAAAACCTATAAAATTCCAGAACCTATCTCCTAGCGTCGCTAAGACCTTAAGTTTGTTACGCTACGGTTCGGGAACACTCCAGACATGGTCGAGACACTCCGCTCACCAATGATCGTCAGGGATACCTGGAAATATATGACGACCCCTGTGCATTCCACGAATATCGTCGTTGAACCATAAATATGATATTCATCCCTTTTGTCTCTGCGATACTACCTTGTCCGAGATATGATCGTAGACACACCGATGCCTTTGCTGTATCTCGTTACCGACGAAGGTTATTAACTCGTCTGTGATATTACCATCTCCATGACCTAGTCACAAGCTGCGCAGCTATGATGCAATATCACCGAGTGGGCCCAGAGTATCTTTCCATTACAAGAATGAACAAATCCCGCTCTTGATCCTTACGTCTCGATGCTCTTTCGGAATACCCAAGATGGACACCGTTATTGTCATGCTATATAAGACACAACGTTTGATGCTCTCAAAGCACTCCTACGAAGCAACAATAAGTACGGTCTCACGGTCTAAGGAATAAGCTATCATACTCTTATCTATTGCAAATGACAAACATCGTAATACGATCTTATTGCAATACTTTGCGTATGTCCATCACCTTGTTCTACTAACAAGATGACCCCATTGTCAACCGACGTCATTGTCCTTGATCGGGAATCTCGATCAACTGTTGCCCAATGGACTAGCTCAAATAGAGGCTTGCTAGGGACCTGGTTGTCTATGTATCACACGTGTATTAATAATTCCGATTAATACAGTTATAGCATAATACACAAACCTATTATAAACTTATGAGATAATGTAATAAATACTACTTATTTATTTGCCTCTAGGGATATCTCCTTCAGTCTCCCACTTGCACTAGAGTACAAATAAACTAGCTGCATTTTACTTTTATCAGAATCCCTTATCAAATAAGAATCATTTGATAATGCTTGCTCGTGGAAAAGTGTTACTCACAATCCATGATTGTACACGCTTCTGCGATTCACGGATATTAACTTGCTTGATATCACCATGTTGTTCAACAACATATATGCAAACACCGCAACTAAGTGAGACTACCGCTTCCCAGCGCTTACTCTGATTATACTAACCAGATAACTGCCCTGAAAAACACACTCAGTCATGCAGAGCCCCTTGTAACAATTACAAACTCGTGATGTCTACATACTTACACACCAATGTAGAAAACTTGACATTCAAATGTCAATCCCTTAACTAACGCACATCTACTTTCAGTAAATTCCAAATTTACTTTCATAACTGCTCTTCTTCCAAGAACATCGGTTATACTCCATCGAGCAGATAACATGGTTTCTGTATGATGTCTAATATTACATAATAGACCCACATGTCATACAACCATTACCTTCATGCATCATTACTCTTAATGATTAATTGGATTCCAAAGGACCATCCTTTTGATTCTATTCTGACTCCTCAGATATAATCCAACACAACTCGACTAACTATTTAAAATAGTTTCACAACTTCATCCTATTCTATTGGTACAGTTTCACAATGTGTTAACTACACAAAATGAATTCGAATCCCACTCAAATTATGTCTCCACATATTTGACAACACACGCTCCCACTCAAAAACGTGTTATCCACATATTTGAGTCCCTGAGCTCCCACTCAAAAATATGTTCTTCACATATTTCACCTGAGTGAACCAACTATGACTCCCACTTAAATCGACATTTTGGTCAAACCAAAATCATTGATCTGTTATCAATTCGAATTTAATACAAACTTCAGTATTACATTAATACAAATCCCTCAGACTTCAAGCATGTCTACATAAATGTAGTCAACAAATTTGATCTTGTCCAAGACACATTTCTTGACAAGACATGCTACCGTGTCTTTCTTATAGTCACATTTTCATATAAAACTTTATATGACGATTAAACAATCTTATTCCTCTAATAAGAATTGCAGCAACAATTACTCTCTTAATCCTTTCAAATGCAACTTTGGATTTCCAGGCTCAAAAGCCTTTGTTCGTATTCCGATATTTTCTCAACTTTCTTTGTATTCATAAAGTGCACCTTGATCTGTCAACAAGATCTGAAATACTTAATACAGTGCTGTGACCTGACAGCAATATTAAATATAACAGCACTTTATTTAGAAGTTTCTTTCATGAAAATATTATGATCTTTATGAAGAGGATTGCAAGCAGAAAACAATTTTCTAGTCTCCCTCACTCTTAATCACTAAACTTTCATTAGCAAACATATACTCTTTGGAACATCTTCCAACATAAGTCTGACACTTTATTCCAAACTTCTAATTTCAATCCATAAACCATAATTCGAAAAGTCATCTTTTCTCGGAATTACATAGACAACAAACTGAACTTTGTTTCTATTTGGTTTTGGAATACACTCTCATCTAATGCGAGCAATCTACAAAGAACCACTCATGTATATTCTGAATTATCGCATAATCATATACATGTCGACACTACTGTCGATCCTACGAATTCTTGTTGAGAAAAATATCTATTTTCTAAAGTGGACATCGACTATAATGTTTTGAACGTATTAGGAGATTTTAAGACTGATTCTGACAGGCCACACTTTATTATAAAAATAGAGCATGACTATAATTCCCCACATATCACTATATATGACATTATAATTTTGTGAAGCTAATTTCCACAAGTCTCTTGTGTTGAAAACATAATTCAAAAATACTGTCCTTTGATCGAATTTTGTGAATACAATGTTCACTAACCTTTCTTCCGAAAAACCCCATTTGATCTATTATCAAATTAATCTCAGACTCCACAATTTATCGGGCAAATACTCCTATTTACCAAAATCATGGAATAATTCGGATCATGCAATAACACCATTGATTAATCATTAAAAATGACTCTCAATCAATTTCCTCTAGTATTGCAACTTCAATACTGCATTTAAAACTTAATCAACTTTTTTTGCACTCGAAATACTTAAATGGACCAAAAATTATCCATTACTTCTTTCATTGCCTTTATGACTAAATTCGATGGTGTTTGTCCTTTGGACACATAATTTTATCATTCCCGCTATTATAAATGTATATCATACGCATAATGTAATTGAGATGTGATGAAAATTACTCATAACATGAAGCAACTGCTTTGTTCCATAACATAAAACAACTGATGTGTTCTATATGAATAATTATGTCTTGTAACATTCAAGACACCAAACTAGATCACATTCTCACTATTACAAAATGTCTTATCAAAAACTATTGATGATAACTAATATGATATCTCGAGGGCGTGAGCACTACTGGCCATTAACTTGCCATCACTTGTGCACTGTCACGTCACCCTTCGCCACATACTTGTGATAATCAGGGACTGTTTCTCAAACAGAACAATTATCAAACACTTTTCAGCAAGTATGAGAAGAATACATTTATATCTTCGTATATCAAATATATCCATAGCGTCGAAGAACTCTTCTTCGATGAATCAACTTTTAGAGATTTGAACTTGTTCACGAACGTGAAGAAGCTCACCGTGTCTCTATAGCATATTCACGCACATGCTATTCACAGCTAGGAGGTAAAGCACAATCTCCATTGCATTGGAGTTTGCTATCTAGAAATCGTAGATATTCGTAAGCCTGAAGTAGATGTCGCACAGCTTCTTCAACTGAGTCTCCAGACAGGTATGCTCCCCATGTGAATGGTCCGGAACTTTCTAAGCTGTCTGAACTGCTCAAGACTCAATTCATCTTTGAAGTGACCTCTGATCGCATCAATCACGACATATGGCTCCATGTGTTGAAACAACTTTCAACTCAGGTGCTAGGCATACGCTCATGACGATCGTCACTTCCATGAACATGTCATGATGCTTACGGAACTCATCATCTTGCTCCTTGCTATCAGAATCATCTGGTCTAACTCCTAACTAATGTTCTAGCACATATAGGATGTTTGTTGTGTTTGGAGAATGTTTCTAAAACCAATGCACCAGCTGATGAAGTTGGACCCGTCGGCTTCCAAGGTAGAATCCGAGCTCTTGAAGAAGTAACCGAAGTGTAGTTCCATAGTCTCCAGATGTGATCGCAAAAGAGGTAAGATAAGTTTATAATATATAGGTGAGTTTTAGTTCTATAATCTCATTATCAAAAACACACCACACCAAGATTATTATCCCTAAAATAATAATGGCGATTACACGACCCTCATACACCACACTGCCCCCGATCATCACGGCCGGCAGCACAGCTTCAAAGGTGGACATAACATGTCGATCACAACAACTCTGTGACTCGTGCTCGATTTTTCGATCTTCCCGTGTTCCGAGGCCATACCTCTGAGTATGCTAGGCTCGCCAATCAAACCTCGAAGACCCTGCGCGTGCAACATGGCTTACACCCACTGTATGCGAACGACGAGATGTGTGACACCCAATCATCACGGCCTGCCTCATAACGTAGAACTTTCTTGGTGGTGCGCAACGAGGGAGAACACAATTTTGGTATTTGTTAGGGATCATCCTATTTATGATGCTACCGTTGTATATCTAGCATATAAGCAATCAATAGGATGCACACACACCAGCACACAATAATGATGCAATGAAGTGCGATGTGACATGGTCGATGCGCCTGGACCTTCATGGCGCCATGTGCCTGGCCCCCGGCGCCCCGGCATGGCTCCGAGTCTACAGAGCCCTCCATTGCCTCCGACAGTACGAGTAATATCAAAACTTACCGTAACCATGTCACATAAAATAACGCCTCTGCAAAACAAAGTTAGACGCCTCTAGCTTTATCTAGTTTTGCAAGTTTTACGTGGCATATAGGCTTATTCGCAAGAGAATCGCTTCCCTACCTACGAACTTTGTACCACAACGTCGATCGTATAATTGCATGTTTAAGCATCCCTTTCGGGCCCTCCATTGAAAATGCTTTGCCGACTAGAGAGAGAGAAACAGACACCCGCCAGCCACAGATATGGTGCAAGCCGTATGTCAGTAGTGGAACCAGTCTCGCGTAAGCGTACGCGTAAAGTCGGTCCGTGCCGCTTCATCAACTCAATACCGAAGGCATGTGCACGCTAGAGGGTAGCAAATATAAGAAAGACGCCCTCATTCAACATGAGTTCTAACCGTACCAGCAGTACTACGCATAGATCGGCTCTGATACCACTGAAGGGGTTACGGTGCAGAAAACAATAATTTTTCTAGCGATCGAAACCCTAACTAGCCAGGATCTATCTATCTAGTACATGTGATAACGGTGGCGGAACGGGTTACATTACCTCCATGTAGACCGATAGCGGGGATTATGCTCCCGCACAAGCGTTGACGATGAAGTCGTACGTAGCCGACCTCGAGGTCGCGGAGAACTTGCCGCGATGTCGGAGTCGATGACGCCGGGGTGTCGACGATGATCTGCGTCGACGGGCGTCGGGCGGAAGAAGGCAGAGCGCCAGCACCGGGGCTGGCGCGCCGGCAGCAGAGGGGGGGAGGCGCGGCGGCTGCAGGGGGTGAGACGACGTCGCCCAAGCTCCTCAATAGAGTATCCTCCGAGCACTCGCAAACATACGGAGCCTAGCGACAACTCCCGGTCATTCAGATCCAGCTGAAATCGCAGGAGTAGATCTTATCTGGAATCCCGCAGAGCAACGGCGCTCTGCGGTATGGCTTAGGTGGAGAGAGACCCCCTTCCTCAGCTCGGCGGGGCTCCAACTTGGGAACCACGAGATCGAGAGAGAAATTGGGAATTAATTGAATTTCCTGTGTATTAAATCAATTAATATGCCTTGCTATATAAAGGGGGAAGGGGGTGTGCAAACCCCTTGGCTCCCCCATGTGGGACTAAACAAACGACAAGGGAGGGGGGGTTCGGCCCCCACATGGGCTGGCCGAACCAGCCAATGGGGCCCACCCCCCTTGGTGGTGCAGCTCCCCCTCTTGGGCCCTCTTAGGGCCCATATAGGTGGGAGCCCCCTTTTTCCTTTATTTAATTAATATTAAATTAATATAAAAATCCCATTAATTCATAATTAATATATTTATATATAATTCAATATCCCGTGACTCAGAAAACTCTTTCGGACCACCCGAACAACTTTCGGACATTCCTGGAACAATTCCAGACCTCTCCGGAACTCCTTCCGGACCACCGGAACTCTTTCCGGATCATTTCTCTCTCTCCAACAAAAACCTATAAAATTCCAGAACCTATCTCCTAGCATCGCTAAGACCTTAAGTTTGTTACGCTACGGTTCGGGAACACTCCAGACATGGTCGAGACACTCCGCTCACCAATGATCGTCAGGGATACCTGGAAATATATGACGACCCCTGTGCATTCCACGAATATCGTCGTTGAACCATAAATATGATATTCATTCCCTTTGTCTCTGCGATACTACCTTGTCCGAGATATGATCGTAGACACACCGATGCCTTTGCTGTATCTCGTTACCGACGAAGGTTATTAACTCGTCTGTGATATTACCATCTCCATGACCTAGTCACAAGCTGCGCAGCTATATAGATGCAATATCACCGAGTGGGCCCAGAGTATCTTTCCATTACAAGAATGAACAAATCCCGCTCTTGATCCTTACGTCTCGATGCTCTTTCGGAATACCCAAGATGGACACCGTTATTGTCATGCTATATAAGACACAACGTTTGATGCTCTCAAAGCACTCCTACGAAGCAACAATAAGTACGGTCTCACGGTCTAAGGAATAAGCTATCATACTCTTATCTATTGCAAATGACAAACATCGTAATACGATCTTATTGCAATACTTTGCATATGTCCATCACCTTATTCTACTAACAAGATGACCCCATTGTCAACCGACGTCATTGTCCTTGATCGGGAATCTCGATCAACTGTTGCCCAATGGACTAGCTCAAATAGAGGCTTGCTAGCGACCTGGTTGTCTATGTATCACACGTGTATTAATAATTCCAATTAATACAGTTATAGCATAATACACAAACCTATTATAAACTTATGAGATAATGTAATAAATACTACTTATTTATTTGCCTCTAGGGCATATCTCCTTCACCGCCAACTTCTTGCGCAGGCTTTCCAGCTCACCAGTGAGCTGGCTAGATTCCTGTGCAAATTTCAGCTGCTGGTCCTCCATCTCCTTCTGGTGATCCTCCTTCATCGCCAAGTTGGCGGCTGCCAAATCGGAAGCTTCATTCATAAGAGCTTGCATATCAGTGGACGCCTTCAGTATATCCTGGGCATGGTCTAGCAGTTCTACAAAGATGGATTCGCTAACTAAATGATTGACGGCAACATAAGTTGAAAAGATAGTTGAAGGCAAAAAAGATCAACTCTACCTTCATCTTTTTTGCGGGTCGCCTCCAACTCGGCAATCCGCAGGTCCTTGGCCTCGCAATCCTTCTTCAGGTCGTGGCACCGCCGGTTTATCTCGAACCGGGAGGAGACAAGCTCAACGTTGGCGGACACGAGGCCCTGCAGGAAAAAGCAAAAGCATAAAACATATTGTCGAATAACCACTAAGCCGGCAGCCAAAATTTTTGGACCTGCCATCTAAGTGCTCGGGGGAAAGGCTATGTATATGCCGGAGTTATAAAAACTTACAGACAGGTCGCCCTCCAAGTCGGCGAAGGCCTGGGAGGTGAAGTTGGCAAAAGCCAAGGCTGACTCCTTGGCCTCCTTGAAGGTGGACCAAGGGTCCCTAACTTTGCCGCCTCCTGCAGTCGGGGCTGCCCTCTGGGACCCGCCGGCAGCCCCCTCCAGCAACTCCTCCTTGGCAGCGCGCGATTGAGCGGCTTCATCGGCCGTAGCCTCAGCCAAAAGGAGGGGAGTCTTGGGTGTGCGGTCAGCGGAGGAAGTCCTTGGCGGCGCGCCTGAAGCCAGAGTCGGGGGCTGGCGACGAGCGTCGCCCATAAAGTTGCCGGCCCGGGGCTGGGGAGTTGGCGGCATGGTAGCAGGCGAGCTGCCTTGAGGCCGCTTACCCTTGGAAAGGAGCCTGGTCGTCAACCGGGAAGTTGCAACCCTTTCCCTGTAAATAAACAACAAGCAGTCAGTTGGGTGCCAGTATTAAAGGAGCTCGTCGACTGTTAAAGGCAAAATTGAGTACCTTCGGGGGATGTTAATCCCCGCGTTCTCGTCAATGTTGACGAGAGCCGGCTTGGTAGCCGTTGCGATCCGTTTCTTCCTCTCGGCGATCGCCGTGGAGGAAGCGGCGCCGGATGCTTTGCGCTTCTTAGTCTTCCCGGCTTCCGACTCGTAGAAGTCGGGAGCCAGGTCATCCTCCCCCAAGTCGGAGATCTGAGAAAGAAGACAAGTATTAATGGAACTCAAGTTAGCCGGCGAGGCTGTCAAAAAGGGGCAAGGAGCAAGATATCTACCTCGATGGGAGGGTTGTCGTGGGTGTGCATGGGCACGCCCTCCACCGCCTTCACCAGCCCCGCCTTGACGAGGCTGCGGAGCCGGAACGCCATGTCGGCAACCGGCAACCTCTCTTCGCTTACACGGAGAGAAGCCGTGGCAGTAGGCGAATACTGACACATTTTGTGCGGGCTGTACCGCAGGGGGAGAATCTGCCGGCCGAGCCAGCAGATGACGGTGTCCACCCCGTCCAGCAGGGGGGGAGCCATCGTCCGGGTGAGGAATTCAATCCGCCTTTGGAAAAGGCGAAGTTCCTCCGTCAACTTGGGCACCGCCTCATCCTAGCATGGCTTGGGCATAGGCGGCGCGTTGACAAATTCCGAAACGCCAAATTGACGGCCCGGAGCTGCCATATCTTGGCAGTAGAAGAATGTGGAGGTCCAGCCCTTGACGGATTCAAGGTATGGTATCTTAGGATACCATTGGCGGCCCTGGCGGTAGTTAATAGTGACACTGCCGCAGGTTGCCAGCCTGCCGTCCGGCACGGTCTGACGCCGACAACGAAAACAGTATCTGAAGAAGTCTAAGCTAGGCCTAATACCTAGGTAGCCCTCGAACAGAGATGTGAAGCCGGCTAAGACTAGAATGCTATTGGGCGCTATGTTGTGGGGCTGGAGCCCATAATGATCTAGCACCTCGCTAAAGAAGGCGGAAGGCGGAAGCTCCATTCCCCTAACTAGGTGGGAGGTGAGGATTACCCGTTCCCCGGCTTTCGGAGCCGGGATGACGTCTCCCAAGGCGGGTCTCCACCGGCAATCCTCCCGAGTTGGGAGGTAGCCAACGGCCTCCAGGTCTTGGAGTGTCGCCTCGTCGACAATGGAGGGAAGCCAGTAGCGTGACCCAAGGTCCGCCGCTTCCTCTTCCTCGTCGGCCGGAGCGCCTCTCGCTGCCGTCGCCGCGGCCAAGGGTGGAGGAGCCGAGGAGACCGCCATCAGCGTGCGCGCGGCGGGAATGTGAGAAGCGACGGCGGCGACATTGCCCGTCGCCACCGTCGCAGGACGCGACGCCGCGCCGCCCATCGTCGCCGCGGACGAGGTGTCGGATGTAGGACCGCCAGACGCCACGGAGGGGATGTTTTGACCGGTGTACATCGCCGTGGGCGGAGGTCACCGGAGGAGGACGCTTGCCGGAGTTCGCTTGGAGAAAGGTGCGGGAGAGCGGGAGAGCAAAAGGTCGAGGAGTGCAAGAGCTGGGGTACCGAAGTGAACCGCTCGGCTCCCTATTTATAGAGCCGGGCGTAGTTTCCTGTGCGACGATGTTTTTAGTCGGACACGTGTCCATCATCCACTGCAGCGCATGATCGCACGATCTCCACGTCTCCCCGTTTCCCGCGGCTTTGTGATCATGGCGGGATTTTTGCTTAGGCCAGTTTCAAACTGTCGTGAGCTGCCTAGCGATATCCGTCAACAAATGTTCCCGGCGAAACTATCGGTTAGCCGTTTTTTCCATGTTGGATAAAGTCGGCCGTGTGCCAACTTCAAGACACACTTGCCCCCTTTCTTTTGATTTTCAGAATGGTTCAAGTCCTGCAGCCGCCAACATTGGCAGATGGAGTATCAACAAGAAGTCGGCGCCTGGAGAACTTCAACCTTTCTAGGGGCTAATGTTGGGGATATATCAACTAGGGGTGTCTCGAACATTGATCAATCCGGCTAGTCCAGGGTGGCCCAAGGGTGGTAAGGCTGAAGCCTGCCGGGCGGCCCAGATAGCTGACGTACAAGGAAGTAGGCGGACGGTCCAAGAAGGCGTAAGGCCGAAGCCCATCAAGCCACCAAGCCCAAGACGGAAGGAGGCAACTAAGCCGGCTAGGTCTAGGACTCTGATTACTTGCCGGACAAGTACTTGCCTTGTATCCTGGGGTCTGGCCGCCTATATAAGCCGGCCACCAGGAAGCCTTTAGGGCACGCTTCAATACGCATCATACACATTGTAACCTGTTCACGGCTATTACCTCATAGTGAATTATAGCAGCACGTAGGATCTCGCCACCGCTGCGGGATCCGAAGCTGGGTAAACTCGCCGTGTTCAATCCCGTCCTCGACGACACCAACCTTCTTCCCCACAATCCATACGTAGGCTAGAGGACCCCCGTCTCCTATCAATTATGCCGATACCACGACAAGACGCACCCTCTCCCTCTCCCTCCCTCCCGTTCCCTTGAGAGTCTTCCGCCGCCACTCCCCAGATCCGGCCGCTCCCGTCACCGGCGAGCTGGTCTCGGATGCTGGGGCCCTTGTATAACTGTAGTTTTTTTAGGTTTTCTTCTTGTTCCGGTGCTCGACGAGTGGTCCTCCGTGGCGTATGGCGTCCTGCCGTCTCCCCTGCCCCGAAGAAAGGTTGCTCCGGCGCTCTGGCACGACGCTGGGCACTCAGTTGATCTGCTCTTCATCGGATCTCCGATGTGGAGAAGGGATGGAGGGGGTGGATCGGCGGATTTCTTGTTCAATAAGCGTCCTTGTGACCTCCTTCAAATCTTGGGATGTGGTGGTGCGGATCTTCCTCTGGCCGGCCGTGGCGGCGAGGAGAGTAAGTGGTGTTGCTGCTTTGTCACCGGATATGATGGATTTGGTGAGGGGTTTGTGGTCCAGGAGTTCTGGAGCCTCTCCTGCTGCATGTGGAGAGGATGAAGTTGCGTGCCAAGCTCCAAAGGATGGAGGAGGCGCACTGCATCATCGTCTCTGCAACCTCTTCAATAAAAAGGTTCGTAAATTGCGTTTCTGTTGCTTGTGGCATGAATTTGGGTGTGGTCTCTGTTTCTCGACGTGGTGGCGAGAGCAGGGTCTTTGCCCAAGATCGTGTTCTATTGCGACAGGAATTGCACCAGGGGAGCTCGGATGTTGCTCCCTGGATGTCAAGCATGGTGGCTGTGTGTTGGCCACCATCTTTGCTGGTCGATCGGCGACCCCTCCAACCCTTCTTCGCCAGATCCAATCTTCAACCGCCGTTCGATGGTGTTCTTCAACCTCCTGGCCGCCGTGCCTGTATGGAGGCCTTTTGGCTCTGGTGCAGCTGGCTCCTGATGCCCCTCCCCAAGTGGTTCGTCCCCGGCGGCGGTGCGTTTGGCTGCGCTAACCTTCGTTGTTGCAGTGGAGATGGAACCGGACCTGATTACGTTCCCTTTTGGAGATCTAGGGTCCATAATGTGAATTGTATGGACTTGTTTGTAATTTTACATCTTTGTTGATCCTTTTTGTATATTACTACTGCAATCAAATATAAGCATCTAGATCCCTCTGGGACCATGCCCCTGTTCAAAAAATGAGGGGTAGTTCATTTTAAGCCACCACAAGGTTTTTATTGAGCTATATGGAGGGGCACTGCTAGGCGTCCTCCGGGGATCACGAGCTTCAGATCCTCCCCCTCCTGCGATCGACACGTGTACATAAGAGGGCCTACGCGCGCAAGCTAAAACCAGCCGGAGCGGGCCGTTGCGCGTACCAAGCCGGGTCCACGCACATGCAAAAGGAAACCAGTATGCACGGGAGCACTGCACATGCGCATGCAGCCGCTAATTTTTTTTAAATAATACTTTTTTTTTAGATATTCGAGAAATATTGCGCAGATTCAGCAAATTTCAAAAATATTACGGCCTCGGCCCGGAGGAGGCCGACTGGAGCTCGTCGGCCTGGAGCAGGCCGACTGGGGCTGGTCGGCCCAGAGCTGGCCGACCAGGTCTGGTCGGCCGCATCTGCGCGCCTGCAGAACCTGGCGTACACCTGGTCGGCTGGGAGGTGGCCGACCAGCCCTGTCGGCCCAGGGTTAGCCGATCGTTGCATGCAGCAAACCCCCCCCCCCCCCCCCATTTCTCCTTAGCGCACGATTAGCGCCCGTTTCTCCCGCCAGACGTTCCCGCCTTTTTCTCCCGCCACCGTTTCCCGCCCGTTTCTCCCGCCAGACGTTCCCGCCTTTTTATCCCTATGGTCAAATTGGTTGCATAGAAAACATTGCTTGGTAGGTCCTCCAGCTTCCGATTCATCCATATCATTACGTATGCGTCTACACTGGCGTCTACCTCTACCCGGACGAAGTAACCTTGGATCAGGAATGTATCTCCTCTCACCTGGCTCAACGGTGTTGAAATTACCAATGGCTCGGAATCCTTGCATCTCACCTGTCCATGTGTTCAAGACAGCTTCACGACTGAAGTACGGTGACACAAACGAGATTGCTTCCAAACCAAGCTGCCCACAAGCAGCAAGTACATGCGAGCATGGAAGGTGAAACAATTTCGGTTTGTTGCATGTGCATTCACAGGTTGGCCATGCTTCATTTCCAATCTTCACCTCATGCGTTCTCAACACATTGCCACAACCGAACTTGTCGGTAGGTAAGCGGACCTCGAACCTCCTTTCCTGATTTCCGATGGCAACCACTTGGAAAGTCCGTGCCTTCTCCATCTTAGCATCCATGTACTTCGTAATCTTTTCACACCAAGGTGAGTTTGGAGTGCGAAGTATATGCATTTCGGCTTGCTGGCGTTTGACTCTGAATTAATTAACTATGCCTTGGAAAATTCCCTCCACAAGGGCAGTTAATGGCAAGGCTCTGTTCCCTCGAAGGACAAAGTTGTATGTTTCGGCAAGGTTTGTAGTCATGACGCCATACCTGGCTCCGTATGAGTCGTGCAACAATGACCACCTCTCCACGGGCTCATGCTCAATCCACTGCTGGAAATTCTTAATCAACCGTCCACCCTTTCTCCTCGTGCCCGTTGGGTCAAAGCCTGGAAGATCACACAGACCGATCGGTTCTTCTTCTTGCGGTGCAGGCCCTGTAGCTGCTTGTGCCGCTACTTGGGCTACATGAAACGCCACTGCCGCATTACGTGCAGCTTTCCTCTCCCGAACATGTTTGTTCGTGAACTCATCAAGCTTGCCACGGAGAAAATTGTTCTTCCATTCCTGGTTCTGCTTGCAGAGTTTTTTGAACAGATTCATGAGACTCTTATTTCTGAACTGTGAGAAGAAGTTAGCACCTAGATGGCGCATGCACCAACGACTCTGAAGATCCACCCACGGTGTTTCTTCATCTGGTCCAGGGTTTGTTAATGCCTTTATAGCGTTGAGTATACCCGCATGTCTGTCATGTAGAACGCAAACATTCTGCTTATCCTTGACAACAGCTTTTTTCAACTGCCTAAAGAACCACGTCCAACTTTCCGTGTTCTCGCTCTCAACAAAAGCGAAAGCAAGGGGCAACAGTTGGTTATTGCCGTCTTGGCCAATAGCAGTCAATATCTGACCCTTGTACTTGCCGGTCAAAAATGTGCCATCGACACATAACACTGGTCGGCAGTGGCTGAAGGCTTCGATGCATACACCAAAAGAGAAGAACAAACGGTGCAACACCCTAACTGTAGGGAACTCTGGCATGTAGAAGTTGAACGGGAATCCGGCACCTAGAGGGGGGGGGGTGAATAGGTGCTATTACAAATTTTAGGTCTTTTTAATTTTAGGCGCAACTCAAAGGTAAATTCTCTAGATAGATATGCAACTACGGTGAATTTACCTAAATGAGAAACTAAGCAATAACAATAAGCAAGTAAGGGAGCAAAGGGTAAGGGGAACCAAGTGAAGCACGCGGAGACGAAGATTTATTCCCGAGTTCCACCCAAGGGTGTACGTCTCGTTTGGAGAGGTGTGCGCTACCACAACAGGTTAGCCGCAACGCCACAAAGGCTCACCTTCTTCTCCGATGAACTCAACCACAAAGGTTTCGAGTCCACCTTCCACTATTGATCCCCTTTTAGGGCGGAGATCGAATCCCTTACAAATGCTTGAGGCACACACCCACAACTGAATTGGGGGCTCCCAAGAAGGACCACAACAGGTCAAGGACCACAAGAGGTCAAGGTAACACCAAGAGTACAACAATGGTGAACTAGGTTTTCCCACCGGAAACCCTAGCCACTAAATCCCCAAATGAATGGGGGAGAAATGAAGATCCCTTCGGTGACGATGTAGATCTGGGCCTTCTCCTCCAATCCTCCAAAGATCTATGAGTTTGGGTGGGGGGATTGGGAGATCTTGATGAATTGAGCTTTCAAAAAAAGTAGGAGAGAGAAAGTCTGAGAGCTCAAATGTTCTTGAGTGAGTGAGGGGGTATTTATACTCCCCCTCAAAATCTGGCCGTTGGCTGTCTTGGTCACCCGGAAATTCCGGTATAAGTTGCACCGGAAATTCCGGTCCACCGGAATATCCGGGCCTTTGAAAATATCCGAGCTGAATTTCCGGTTGAGATCAGAACCAATTCTGAACTTGACTTAGTCGATTTTCTTCGGTTGACTCGGAATATCCAAGTCCTTGAAATTTCCGAGCTGAATTTCCGGTTGGAGTCAGTGCCACTTCTGATTCTTGACTTAGCCAATTTTCCTGAGGTTGACTCGGAATATCCGGTTGGTGAACCGGAATATCCGGGTCCTTGAAATTTCCGGGCTGATTTTCCGATTGAAGTCAGTGCCACTTCTGAATCTTGACTTAGCAATTTTCCTGAGATTGCTTCGGAATATCCGGTGGGTGAACCGGAATATCCGGGCCATTGAAATTTCCGGGCTGATTTTCCGATTGAGGTCAGTGCCACTTCTGAACTTGACTTAGTCGAATTTCTGGGGTCGACTCGGAATATCCGGTTGTGGAACCGGAATATCCGGGTCCCTGAAGAATTCCAGAAACTCTTTTTCTCTACAATTTGGCTTTAAGATTTGTGATATGAATTTCACCCAAACTGAAATACTTAGCAATAGGATTAGTATATCATTGGTATTGTTAACTAACACACAAAACACTAGGGATTAAGAAATGTTCTTTCAATCTCCCCCTTTTTGGCGTTAGATGACAATACCAAGATTTGCAAAGAAACAAACAGCAATATCATGTTTTTGGCAGAAAATGGCTCCCCCTAAATATATGCAAGTATGCAACACAAGATAACAGAGGATAGGAGCAATTTTATAACAATAACCACAAGATATCACAAAGGAGAAACGAGACAAGATGAAAGATTATGGAAGCACTTGAGACTCGATAGATTTTCATACCTTGTGCATATAGAATATGAAGAGAATACCAACACAATCAATTCCAAGTCTCAAGCATAATATAATGAGCATCAATCATTGTCTCAATACAAAGATACCACAAATGACAAAAAGAGAGTTTCACAAGTAACAAAAAACACGATAAATGGACACAAGCGCAAATGAATGGTAAACGCATAAGGTTGTGCCCGACCCTTGCAAATCCCCGAAGAAGTCCTAGTAGAGCAACTTCTCCCCCTTTGGCATCGAAACGCCAAAAAGGAAGAAGAGCGATGCTACGTCCCATGGAAGTCTTCAGTCCGAGGTGTACTCCTCATCATCATCATCAGCATCAGTGTCCTCATCATCATCATCCTCGTCGTCATCCTCATCATCAGCTGCCTCCTCATCCTCATCCTCATCCTCCTCATCATAGTCATAACCTGTGGTGTACGAGCTGCCACCAAGGTCCTGGTCAATCAGGGTCCATGGAGCCAAGGAACCCTCGTTCCACTGAGCAAAGGAAAGGGGCTCAGACAGATCATCAGGAGCAGGGGAGCCAGAAGCATGGTGAAGGATCAAGTCAAGCTTGTGGTCCTGCTGACGGCGATCCTTGTAGGCATTGTATTGCTCCTTACGGATGTCCACATTCATGCAGAGGATGTTGCGCTGGAACCAGTTTAGCTTCTTGACATGTGTATGAGTGGTGGGAACATGAGTAGAGGTAGCAGCAGCCCTCCTAGCATCACCCATGAAAGATCCACCTGGAGCTGATGTAGTCGAACGCCTAGGAGGGGGCTTGACCACAGTCTTCTTCTCATAGAGTTTCTTGAAGTCATGAGGCGTCATATCACTGTTGCTGACGTTGAGGTTGGGGAACTTAAACAGGATAAGCTTCATGATGTATGGAGCATATGGAATGGAGACCTTGGTGGTCATAGCCTCAAACATCTCATTGTAGATGTAATCCATCACATCTACTGTCCAGTCAGTGTCAGAGCCCGAGTCCTCCACAATGCGGTTGGCGTGAAGGAGCAGGTTGCAGAGAGGGGTTACCACATTATCATTGTTGCCACCAGTCGGTGCAATGTTCTCACGCAGGATGCGCACAAGAACATCATACAAAGGCAGCAAGTTCCGAGAGAATCCAGGGGTGGCTCCCACACCATATAGATGAGCTGTCTCCTTCTTGTTGAGCTTGTGGGGGTGGTGCATGCGAGTGCCTTGGGGATTGTCCCCATCAAACCTGTATCCCAGCACCTTGCCAAACTCCTCGAAGTTGGACTCACAGTAATCTTCCCCAGTCATCCATTTCATGGTCTTCTTCGAGTCACCCTTGATAACTACAGTGGCGAAGAACTGCATAACAAGCTGCGCGTTGTAGGCACAACAGATGAGTGCCAACCTCTCCAACCCCATGGTCTTCACAATGTGGATGGCCTCAGAAAAAGCAGTCTTCTTCTGTAGGGATGCAAAGTCAAATGGGTGCATGGGTCGAATTGGCTTCGACAGAGAGAGGTATAGATCCACAAATATATGCTCCTGTACTTGGTACCAAAAACTGCGATCATCGAGAGATGTGTCCCTTGCATTGAGGTACCAGTCCCTCTGCCTCAACTGAGAGTAATCAACATCATGCATCTTGGAATAGTTCAGACGCTCAGGACTAGAGGTACTCTTTCTCTTCTTAGATGAGGGCTTGCTGGCAACAGCTTTCTTCTTTCTCTGAGATGCAAGGCCCTTTCCTTTGTTGACTGCTTGCTTGGAAACAGGTGCTCTAGCAGTGTGCCTTGATCCCCCTGCGGACTCACTTCCACCTGAACCTGTGAATTTGAGCATAGATGGTAGCATAAGGTAAGTGCACACAAGTCAGGAGGTAATACACACATTAGATAGGCATTCGATGGATCATATGTAGTTAAACATGAGTTAATCTTAAAACTGCTCTGTTTGGCTCGGAATATCCGGGTCAGACATGACCGGAAATTCCGGGGGACCGGAAATTCCGAGTCACGATGGACCGGATATTCCGAGTCAGACAGAAACTACAGATCTGAGATTTGACTCGGTCTAAAACTAGATCGATCCAATGTAATGCAAATCTAATGTATGTAGAAGTGTCGTGGTGGTGTCACGGCATATGCCACGGGGTGGCTAAAGTGTGGGGCCGATGGACGCTAGAGGATTCGGGGAGGGATTGCGCAACGGAATCGCGCTCGGATGAACTCAAGAACACACACGAACACACGATTTTACCCAGGTTCAGGACCCTCGTGAGGAGGTAAAACCCCTACGTCCTGCATCTAGTCTGCATATAGGGTGGAGTATATATCGGGCTACAAGTTTGCTCCTTGAGCTGTTCATGTTCTTGGCTAGGATATGGATCATCCGGGAGCAAGGAGTAAGCAAGCTTTGCTTCCTGGCTTGGTATGTGAGTGGAGAGAGCAAGGCTTGGGAGCTAGCTAGTTTGGTGTGTGCGAGTGATCAGCGCGTGCCCTCCTGCCTCTTGCCCTCTCCCCCTGGTGCCTCTTATAAAATGAAGCCCAAGGGACAAGAGAGGCCCACAATAGTACATTACACTATTCCTCGATTTGACTACTGGGGTCTCGTCCGCACTGTTCACTGCATCATGCATTGTACTCTAGTCACATCGGTGACACTGTAGCAGCGGTTGCCCCTGCCGCGGTCAGGCCTGACCCGCGACGCCTGCGTCCTGCTCTTGCCTGCTTGCGCATGTCTTCCGAATCAACCGTGCCGGTCAGGGAAGTCGGGGTGACGCCATGTCGGGGAAGCCGGGAGTGCCGCCATGCCGGGGAAGCCGAGAGTGACTCCGAGTTGGGGAAGCCGGGAGTGCCGCCATGTCGGGGAAGGCGAGAGTGACGCCGAGTCGGGGAAGCCGGGAGCGCCGCCATGTCGGGGAAACCGAGAGTGACGCCGAGTCGGGGAAGCCGGGAGCACCGCCATGTCGGGGAAGCCGGGGGCACCGCCATGTCGGGGAAGCCGAGAGTGACGACGAGTCGGGGAAGCCGGGAGCACCGCCATGTCGGGGAAGCCGGGAGTGCCGCCGTGTCGGGGAAGCCGGGAGCGCCGCCATGCCGGGGAAGCCGAGAGTGACGACGAGTCGGGGAAGCCGGGAGCGCCGCCATGTCGTGGAAACCGAGAGTGACGCCGAGTCGGGGAAGCCGGGAGCACCGCCATGTCGGGGAAGCCGGGAGTGCCGCCGTGTCGGGGAAGTCGGGGTGACGCCATGTCGAGGAAGCCGGGAGTGCCGCCGTGTCGGGGAAACCGGGAGCGCCGCCATGTCGGGGAAGCCGGGAGTGCCGCCGAGTCGGGGAAGCCGGGATGGTGGACGCGATCCTCTCGGTTGACTTAGCAGAGGGGATGTCGGCCCATCCGGGGCCCATTAGTCTCGTTTCCACCGGTTATGACGAGAACTCGGGCCAGTTCTCCTTATTTTAGCCCGAGATGCCCTTCTCCTCCTTTTTCTTTATCTCCCTCTTATATGAATTTATTTATTCCTGCAACATTAACACAATAAACCCCGTACTCTCAGGGTACCGGGGAAGTACATCCCCGACACTAGTCCCCGAGTCTACGGGGGATTCGTTAGAATCGCGCTTAGACTTAAAAAATAAACAACCACCAGGACATCTGCATGCCGAATGTTACACTCTGTAGGAGTCCCGGGGTTTACATCCCCGACACTAGTCCCCGAGGCTGCGGGGGACTCGCTGAGTCGCGCGCAGACTTAGAAAAGATACCAACATCATTGCCTTCACTTATTCCGCCGTGTACCTGCAAAAATACAATCATATGCCGGTTCCTTAGCCAATCTGGGCGTTTTACCGACATAGATGTCTTCGGCCACCGCCGGTCTGACCCAAACACACAACACATGCCGGCGTTTAGCCACTCTGGGCGTATACCGACACGGACGCCTCATGTGCCGGCGTTTAGCCACTCTGGGCGTATACCGACACAGAGTCTCATGTGCCGGCGTTTAGCCACTCTGGGCGTATACCGACACAGACGCCTACACACACAATGTCACACAGGTATCTCGGTATGTCGGTATGTCGGTATGTCGGTATGTCGGCCACTCTGGGCATATCACACATGTTTCGGTATCTCTGCCACTCTGGGCACATCACAGGTGTGGCGGTATCTCAGGTGTTGCCTTTAGCGAACTTTGATAAACCGAAACAATGACGATTTGGAAATATTGCCCGATGCCATGATACATTGGCGAACCGAAATAAACGGGGGTCTGGGGCTATGGTATGATGCCGCGATTTAACGGCGAGCCCTCATAAATACTGATCTGGAGATATTGCAGGATGCCATGATATATTGACGAACCGAAATAAACGGCGATCTGGAAATTATGCATGATACCGCGATACGTGGGCCAACTGATACCACAGATCATATGCAATATATCTTGAGAAAATAACCAAGCATAAGATGGATCCAAGATAACCAGTATAACGACCGGTATCCCCAGAATCTTTCACATGAATATCCTCTCGGCAAGGCGGTTATCCAACATGGGTACCATCTCGGTAAAACCAACATGGGTACCATCCCCTTTTAATATTAGCGCAAACAGGTATGTATAACAAATATTAGATGGAAGTGAAAACTTTAAACGATATGACCAAGAAAATTTAATGCGAGACACAAGAATACAACTACTCGCCGAGGAAGGCGCGGGGATACCGGTTCCACCGAGTCCCCGGGTAAATTTTCAGATATAGCAGGAAGACAAAGGAGCACGGCAGTCCCCGAGTCCAGTTTCCGGATGCCGGCACACAAATGACATAGCAAGAAGCAAGATACAACAAGCATATAAATAAGTATAAACCGAGTTACTCTACCGACTTAGCATACAAGGCCCAACTGACCGGTGAGCCAGTCCCGGGGTCAAGACATCTTGCTCCCGGGGAAAAAATAAACAGACGACAAAGCAGGCATGATAGGGCAGTCCCCGGGTTACGACATGTCGTTCCCGGGTAAAACAAAAATACACACAAGATAGTAAAGCAGTACCCGGGTTACTTTACAGATCTATAGGTAAAAGCAGAATCGACTAGCCGGGTAGTCCTCGAGTTACGACATTTCGTTCCCGGGGAAAACGATTAAGCAGAGTACCAAGGGACAGTTTCCGAGTACACATTTAATACTAAACATCTAGCATACAATCCAAATAACCAGTATGTACTCACATTGCAATTTTGATGTAGGTGTATGTGTCGCTGAAGTATTCACGATGTCGGTGTAGCGCGCGGCGCATGGGACTTGACTCCACGGTCGGCACGGATCTGACCCATCAATTCTGATATCGGATTGCCGGCACGGGGACGACTTAGAGATCCCGGCTCACAAGATGTTGGGCTGCCGACATATATTACTCGGGTGCACCGAATTGGACACAACATGCCGACCGCCAATGCTGGTCGGATTAACTTCCGCTAGTACCCGGTTGGGATACCAGCCACTGGCCTTGGTCGCGGCCAGAGCAACCGCGCGGACACGTATGTGACCGGGGCTGTCGGCCAGGCGTGCACGCCCGCAGCTAACAGTAGGCCTATGTACTAGCACGAATGATTCAGCTCCCTGCCTGCCTGCTCTAATTCTTCCGATCCAGCAGCTTGGATGCTCGTCTTAGCTTATGCCAGCCCCGGGGCGATGCAGCACAGATGGGCCGCGGCCGGCAAGCGAGACTCTAGCAAGCACAACACGGACTGCGGCCGGCGGACGGCGAGCAGAGCATGCGGACGCGCAACACGCGCCCTGCGGCCGACGGACGGCGAGCAAAGCATGCCGACGCGCAACACGCGCCCTGCGGCCGACGGACGGCGAGCAGAGCATGCTGACGCGCAGCACGGGCCACATTCAGCGGATGGTGAGCTTGGCATAGAGGGTGCATGGCAGGCGCTACAGCCAGCGGACGACGAGCAGGGCGCAGAGCTGTGGCCGGTGAACGGCGGGCTGGGCGCAGAGGACGCGCAGTGTGCGCTGCGGCCGCTTGACGGCGAGCACGGGGCAGAGGATGCGCGGCAGACGCTGCGGCCGGAGGAAGGCGAGCAGGGCGCTGAGCTGCGGCCGGTGAACGGCGGGCAGGGCGTAGAGGGCGCGCAGTGCGCGCTGCGGCCGGTGGACGGCGAGCACGGGGCAGAGGTTGCGCGTCACACGCGGCGGCCGGAGGACGGCGAGTAGGGCGCTGAGCTACGCAACACGCATCGTGCGGACGGGCGGCCGCCGGGCACGCCGTGATGAAGATGTTGTCGACGGTGAGAAGCGCATGCATGCGCAGGCGCCGAAGAGCGCGCGGGTGGGCGCAGATGCGGCCTGGACGCACACATGAGCGTCTCGACCATACCCGAGCCTCCTAGCTCGTTCTTGAGAGGTTGTTGACGGCGAGAAGACGGCGAGCTTCCGGGATGCGCGGAGACAATGGCGATGTCGAGCTCCCGCGTTGACAAAGAAGGTCTCGTCCAAAATTAGTCCAGCAAGCGCCACTGCAGCCCCACGGTGGGCGCCAAATGTCGTGGTGGTGTCACGGCATATGCCACGGGGTGGCTAAAGTGTGGGGCCGATGGACGCTAGAGGATTCGGGGAGGGATTGCGCAACGGAATCGCGCTCGGATGAACTCAAGAACACACACGAACACACGATTTTAGCCAGGTTCAGGGCCCTCGTGAGGAGGTAAAACCCCTACGTCTTGCATCTAGTCTGCATATAGGGTGGAGTATATATCGGGCTACAAGTTTGCTCCTTGAGCTGTTCATGTTCTTGGCTAGGATATGGATCATCCGGGAGCAAGGAGTAAGCAAGCTTTGCTTCCTGGATTGGTACGTGAGTGGAGAGAGCAAGGCTTGGGAGCTAGCTAGTTTGGTGTGTGCGAGTGATCAGCGCGTGCCCTCCTGCCTCTTGCCCTCTCCCCCTGGTGCCTATTATAAAATGAAGCCCAAGGGACAAGAGAGGCCCACAATAGTACATTACACTATTCCTCGATTTGACTACTGGGGTCTCGTCCGCACTGTTCACTGCATCATGCATTGTACTCTAGTCACATCAGTGACACTGTAGCAGCGGTTGCCCCTGCCGCGGTCAGGCCTGACCCGCGACGCCTGCGTCCTGCTCTTGCCTGCTTGCGCATGTCTTCCGAATCACCCGTGTCGGTCAGGGAAGTCGGGGTGACGCCATGTCGGGGAAGCCGGCTGACGAGGTGCTAACTCGACAAGTCCCAGGGTTGTGCACCCCGGGTTGATTGATGGGGAGAGAGGAGAGTGCAAGGTGATCACGACGGCTGACAAGCGAGGTTTACCCAGGTTCAGGCTCCCGGAGGATAACACCCTACTCCTGCTTGTCTGGTTATTGATGCGAGTAGCGATTACAATGGCGAGATTGCGATCTCGCTAGGGTTTGTGGTTCTGAGCGTCTCCTCTAGGACGGGCAACCCTCCTGGCTTTATAGGAAGCCAGGTCTCGGGTGGTTGGTTTAGATACGGTAGGTTACAAGTCCTAACCGAGTTGGACTAGGATATGAGATACCCCGAGTGGGCCTTCTGCGGGCCTTTCCATCCTTGGCGCGGCCCAGGTAGCCTCATTGTGGGCTACCCGCAAGGTAGCCCCACGTCAGTAGCCCCCGAGTGCTTGATCGAATCTCGGAGTCGGACAAAGGACTCCTTCTTCCTGGACGCGCCATTGGATTGCTTGATCTTGAGCCTAAACCCGAATTTCTTCAGTCGAACCAGCCGCTCCCGATGGGAGTAATCTGTGCAGTCGAATTACTTTGACTTCTTTTTGCGAAGCTTGCTTCTATTCAGCCTGCTTTGGCTTACTGGTTGGATGGATTCGGCTGCTTGAGCTTACTGCGTTGCCACCCGAAAGGTTACTTCGGGTGCTCGGATCACTGGCTTATCTTACCTTGTTGATTTCAGCTGTGAAGCTTACCACTCGAATGAATCTTTCGAGTTTCTTCGGTTAATTTCGGAGCCGTTGGCTTGGTGACGTCATTGATGACGGTTGTGCTGCACGCCTCTGCGCCCGATGGGACGTGACGTGGTGGGCCCCGCTGTCAGAGCTGACCACGTCCACAGTTGTCACGTCTCCGAAGTGGGCGCGAAATTTGCGCGGCACGATGACGACGCCTCGGTTCTCGTGCGTAGTGGAGGAAGTTGGCGGCGACGATTGGTTTCTCCGTGCGACACGTGGACGGCTGGATGCTCTCGCTCGGGGCCCTTGCCTGATGGACGGTTGAGATGCCGATCCGCGTGGAATAAGTACTGCGCCTCGGCCTTTGGTATGTCATCTTCTCCAAACGATTCTTGCCTTGCCTCTTCTCTTGCGCTCTGCCATTGCCGCCGCCGCCCCAAGCTCAAAGCAATCTGTCCACGCACCCTGCGACTTAGGCAATGGGCAAGCCGAAGGGCGCTGCTGGCTCCTCCTCCGCCGCCGCCGACGACGCCGGGGTGATGAAGAAGCCCGAGGGCGACTGGCAGAGGTCGTCAATGAAGAGGCCCGACGTGGAGCTGCTCCGCGCGCAAGGCCTGCTGCCACCCGCGGACGAAGTCCAGGTACGAGTCCCTGGCAAAGAAGTGTTTCCCACTCCCCGCGATGGGGAGCGCGTTTGCTTCGCGGACTTCATTCCGCGTGGCTTCGGGTTCCCCATGCACGATTTCGTGCGCGGACTCCTGTATGCCTATGGGGTGCAGATCCATGATCTGACCCCCAATGGCGTCTTGAGCATCGCGGGCTTTATCGTGCTATGCGAGTGCTTCCTGGGCGTCGCGCCCCACTGGGCACTGTGGAAGTCGCTCTTCCTCGTTCGCAAGAACGTGGGGAAGAGTGGGCTGACCTTCCCAGTGGGCGGCTTCGGAATCCAGGTGCGCGGTGATATCGCGTATTTCCAGATGAAGAAGTCCGACTCCGTCCAAGGGTGGCGCCGGAGATGGTTCTACGTCCAGTCGAACGACGACGGACTGGACGCATTCGACGGCCAACGCGGACTGCGGAAGACCGGCGCCTGGGCGCACCCGCTGTCTGCCGTGGAGAAGGAGGCTGTGCGGCCCCTGCTGTCCCTGCTGCACGAGCTGACTCAGTCCCTTGGGCGTGATGCAGGTGGCGTCTTTCTGATGGCCACCTTCTTCCGTCTTCGGGTGCAGCCACTTAGCGCCCGGCCTCACCCGATGTGGGCCGCCGAAGGCGTTAGCGCCAAGCCGATGGATGACGAGGAGGTGGAGGCCAACGTCAGGTCCATCACCAACCTCCGAGCCGCGGACGCATGCAACGTCAAGTGCCCGATTTCTCCTTACGGGGCCGCGAAACCCGTTCCTGAGGTGAGTCTGATCCGTCTCTCTTTTTGTACTTCTTCGACTTGAGTCTACCTTGCATTTTGATTCGACTTGCGTCTACTTTGCTTTAGGGTCGGGCTCAGTTCATCAGCTATCCTCCTCTCCCTGAGAACGGACCCGACGATGAATCGAAGTTCGTCGAGGAGGAGGGCGAGGACGAAGAAATCCCTTCCGCACATTCTCCCCGCGATGAGGTGGAGGAGGAAGACGAAGTGGCGGAACCCGCGAAGAAGAAGCGGAAGCTTCCGAGTCGCGGCGAGTCTGCCACTGTGTCGTCGCCTACCAGGGATGTGGATGTTGCTGAGGAGGAGACCGTGGCGACGTCCCCGGGTGCGCAATCTTCGGGTGGCTGGGAGGAACCTCTCAACGTTCCTCCAGTCAGCTCTGCAGCGCCTCTGTCATTCGCGCGGATGCCCTCGCCTTCTCTGTCGAGCTTTGACGATGCCAGCACCCCCAGGTTAGTTTCTTTGCAACGTGTTCTTCGAGTAGTACTTTGCAGGTTCGCCGTTTAGTTGACTTGTGTTCTTGATTTTGCTGCAGCCACCGCTCTGACAACGTCAGCTCCCCCCTTCGGGACACGGAGCTTACTTCTGGCCCTTCGACTGGGCTGGAGACGCCTGTGGTGGTGGAGAATGTGCATGTTGAGGCCGCCGGCCTGGCCTCGTCTAGCCGGGCTCCTCCTTCGGCTGCCGAGGACCTTGAGCTCCTGGACCATGTAAGTCTTCTCGTGTTTTCCTTGTATTTCTGATTTCTCATCGGGTGTGCGATCAGCGCTCCCGATGGGAGTAGCCCCCGAAGGTGTGGGTGACTAGTATAGTCGCCCGCAACTTTATTGACACGTTGCTCTTTTTAATTTTCAGCCATACTATCGCCAGCAGCTCGACGCAGCCGCGGCTTATGTTCGCCTGGAGAAGGAGAGGGACCAACTGCGTTCCTCGCTGGACCAGGCTACTGGCCGGGTGGATGAGCTTGAGAAAGCTCTTCGTGAGTCTCGAGAGCGGGAGCTGGCGCGGGTCGCCCAGGAGAAAACTCAAATCGGTCGCCTCCTTTCACTCGCCGTTGTTCTTGGGGGTGAGTGTCGGCTTGACGCTTACTGAGTCTTCGTTCCTTTTCTTGTCCTGACTTTGAGTTTCGGCGCAGAGACTTGCGGTGGAGCTCCTCCAGAAGACGCGTCGAGTGACACGGTCGACTTGGCGACCGCGGTTGGCTTCTTCGACCGGGTTTGCGCCTACGCCTCGGATGCCCTGAAGAAGTCTTCCGCCGCGTTGGAGAAGTCGACCGGAGCTCTGGCCGTGGTGCATCGGAGCATTTTCCCGGGCAACCAGCCGCCAGCGACCGTGGACGCTCTGGCTGCACCGTTTGGGGACGCGACCACCATCGCCGACTTCACGCGGTCGCAGACGGTACGCGGCTCCGAGCTCACCTTCCAGCTCCTATTAGGCCACCAAGTTCCAGGTGACTTCGAGAAGGTCGTCAGCGGTTTTCCTCGCAAACCCGATGGCCGGACCGCGTCGCTGAGTGGCGTGAAGGAGCGCGCCTCGCAGCTGGCTGCGCAGCTTGTGGCACTCTTCGAGAGGGCCCTTGCTAGGGCGACTGAGGCGGCTGCTCAGAAGGGCCGTTCCCGGTCGCAGTCCGCGGCCCTAGAGTAGGCATAGTTGTAGGGATGCGGCAGTCGCTGTGACCTGTATTTTGAACTTCATGTTTGTAATGAATATTGCCCTGTCGGGTCTTTTGCTCTTCGGTATTGATTTTGCTGACTTTTCTGCCTTCTGAGTTGAACTGTGCTTGGCAGTCGCATTTCTGTATTGACTCTGCGTATTCCTGACAGAGTGCCATGCGCGATGATGCTCCACCTTCTCCCTTGGCCGAGCCGAGTGGCGTGGCTTCCTCTTCGGGTGCTCGCCGTCGTCGGGCGGCACCGGCTCCTCCGCACAGCGCAAATGATCAGCGGGTAATCACCTATTTGAGGAACAAGGTGGTGGAGCTTGAGGCGACCCTGAAGAATACGGAGCGGCTGTTGCAGCGCTCCCAGTCGCATCCCACGGCGGAGTTCTCACGTCGTGAAGATTTTTTACTTGGAGAGATGGACCTGATCAGTCGGCAGTTGCAGGGTATGTATCATGTTGGCGGCTGCCTTCACCCTTGTTTGCCCTTCTCGTTCTGAATTGCAGTTCGTGTGCGCAGATGTTAATCCCGATTGGGAGGCCGAGCGGACTCGCGTTGAAGAGCGAGTCACTCGAGAGGCGTCCGGCGACTCCTATGAAGCTCGCCAGTTCTGGGTGAACAAGTCGAGGGGGCGCGTCCTTGCCACCTTGCTTGATCGTACGTGGCGCGCTGCCTTTCTTCTGGAGAGCTGCCGGAAGACACTTTCGCACGTCAACCGCGTGTACTTCCCACATAATGCGCAGCCGAACGGGTTGCCTGCCTTGCTGGAGAGGTTCCGCGATGGCGAAGGGCTGAAGGAAGTTGTCGACGCTCAGCTTGTGGCTGGTGCAAACGCGGCGCTGGCGTACGTTCGGATGCACCGGCCACATCTTCCGCTTGAGCGGGTGCTTGAAGGCCTGCCAGGTGACGACGACTTCGACGAGACCTTGCCGGCTGCGCGCCGGATTATCCGGCAAGTCCAGGACTTGAGCGAGCGGCTTGTAGGTCCTCTCGATGCGCCAAAGGCTGAACCTGCAGTTTAGAGTAGCTGTCGTCTGATGCACAGGGTTAGCCATAGAGGGCAAGTATGCTTGTGTAAATATAATGTAACAGATTACAGTACTTTTTCGAGTAATGAGAATTGATCTGTTTATTCGAAAGTGAGGGTGCCTGATTCGATTTGCGACCTGTGTGGCGCATCTGCCGAGTGTGCTAAGCAGCGGCCTAGGTTTTTCAAGTGTTACCTGTATGCCGCGGCCTCTGATTTTATCAGGTGGCGACTTAGGATTTGTAACTTGACCTGTACGGCGCAGCCCCCGAGTCGTTCAAGAGGTGGCCTAGGGTTTTGAATAATTCCTGTCTGGCGCAGTCCCCGAGTAGGTCGAGTGACGGCCTAGGATTGCAAGTGTTACCTGTTTGGCGCAGCCCCCGAGTATGTCGGGTGGTGACCTAGGATTTGGAACTTGACCTGTGCAGCGCAGCCCCCGAGTAGGTTCGAGTGGCGGCCGAGGATTTTTCTGAGTCCTGTTTGGCGTAGCCCCCGAGTAAGTCGAGTGGTAGCCTAGGGTTGCAAGTGTGACCTGTGTGGCGCAGCCCCCGTGTGTGGTGGGCGGCGCCCTAGAATTTTGGACTTGACCTGTATGGCGCAGCCCCCGAGTCTGTCGAGTGGTGGCCTAGGATTTTTCTGAAGCCTGTTTGGCGTAGCCCTCGAGTAAGTCGAGTGGTAGCCTAGGGTTGCAAGTGTGACCTGTGTGGCGCAGCCCCGTGGGTTGCGGGTGGCGCCTTAGGATTTTGGACTTGACCTGTATGGCGCAGCCCCCGAGTCGGTCGAGTGGCGGCCTAGGATTTTTTATTCTGTGCTTGTGTGGCGCAGCCCCCGAGCAAGTTGGGTGGCGGCCTAAGCTTTTATTTCAACCTGTATGGCGCAGCCCCCGAGTAGTTCGGGTGGCGACCTAGGATTTCTGGCGTGCTTGTATGGCGCAGCCCCCGAGTGGTTCGGGTAGCGACCTAAGCTATTATTTCAACCTGTGTGGCCAGCCCCCGAGTAGGTCGAGTGGCGGCCTAGGATTTTTGAGCTTCTTGAGTGACGGGAAAGAGGAGACAAATTTTCTTCAAGTCACTTTATTGATTCATGCGAACAGGCCGCCTCATTAAAAACCCTCCAGTCCCCTCAGGTACCCTGGTAAGGAAAAGAGTGCGTCTGAAACCTGCCGCGTTGACTTTCTTGTACAATGCTTGCTTTGAACTAGGCGTAGAACCGGCGGAGTTGTGCTACGTTCCACGGGTTGCTGCAGTCCGCTCCTGTCTTCGAGTCCTTTAGGCGGTATGCTCCATTTCCTATTGCTTCTGTTATGATGTACGGGCCCTCCCATGGGGAAGCGAGCTTGTGCACCTTCTTTTGCTTGAGTCGAAGAACCAGGTCGCCTGCCACGAACGCTCTTGGTCGCAGCCTCCGAGTATGATAATTACGCAGGTCCTGCTGATACACGGCTGATCGTGCTAGGGCGATGTCGCGTGCTTCGTCCAGGGCGTCTCTGCTGTCTTCGAGTGCTTCCTCTGCTTCTGACTCGTCGTAGGCGACTACTCTTGGTGCGTCAAACTTGATGTCGCAGGGGAGGACCGCTTCTGCACCGTACACCATGAAGAATGGCGTGTACTGGGTAGATCTATTCGGCGTTGTTCGCAGACTCCAGAGGACTGATGGCAGTTCTTCCACCCATGCGCCCGCTGCGCGTTTTAGGGGTACGCGCAGTCGCTTCTTGATGCCGTTGCAGACTAAGCCATTGGCCTTCTCTACTTGTCCGTTGGACTGCGGGTGCGAGACCGACGCGTAGTTGAGCTTGATCCCCTGCTCTGAGCAGAAGTCTTTGAATTCCTCGGCTGTGAAGTTCGAGCCGTTGTCGGTGATGATCCCGTTAGGTACTCCAAACCTGAAGATGATTGACCTGATGAAGTTAACCGCTGTGGACGCAGTCGAACTTGTGATGGGCACGGCTTCGATCCACTTTGTGAATTTATCGACCGCGACCAGGAGGTGGGTATGACCTCCGGGTGAGGATTTCTTCAACGGGCCCACCATGTCCAGGCCCCATTGGGCAAAGGGCCAGGCTAGTGGTATTGTTTTGAGCTCCGATGCTGGGGCGTGCGGCTTGTTAGCAAATTCCTGGCACCCTGTGCACTTCTTCACCAGCTCCTCGGCGTCCTGCATGGCTGTGAGCCAATAGAATCCGGCTCGTAGCGCCTTGGCCACCAGTGCCCGGCTGCTTGCGTGATGTCCGCATGTACCCGCGTGAATGTCGAGTAGGATGGCTTGGCCGTCGACTGGATGTATGCACCTTTGCAGGATTCCTGATATGCTTCTTTTGTAGAGTTCCCCGTTGATGACGGTGAAACTTTTGGAGCGTCTGATGATGCGCTTTGCTTCGACTGGGTCAGCTGGCAGCTTCTGATGCAGTATGTATGCCAGGTATGGTCCTGTCCATGTGGCTTCGACTAGCATGACTTCAATGGGGACCTTGTCCTGGCTTGGCGGGTTGACATCGCCTTTTGTGGTTGCGGTGCTTGTTGTACTCTAAGTCTTGATGGATCTTTGTGTGATGCACTCGAGGAAGACGCCGGGTGGGACTGGCACCCTGTCCGAGCCCATGTTAGCTAGGGCGTCGGCTTCCTCGTTGCTTTCACGGCCGACGTGGCGTCGCTCGCAGCCGTCGAAGTTTCCTTCCATCTGATTGTAGAGGTCTCTGTAGGCGATCATGTTGTCAGCGATGGCGTCGCAGGACTTCATGGTTTGCTGTACCACCAGGTAGGAGTCGCCGTAGATCATGAGGTGCGTGGCGCCGCAGTTCTTGGCCATCCGCATGCCGTGGATCAGGGCCTCGTATTCGGCTTCGTTGTTGGACGGCTTCGGGAAGTCCATCTGCAAGACATACTTGAGCTTGTCGCCTTCGGGGGAAATGAGCACGACTCCTGCCCCGGCTGGCTTGAATTTCTTGGAGCCATCAAAGTACATTGTCCATGCGTTGGACAAGTCGGGGATGTTCGGTAGCTGGGCTTCTATCCACTCAGTGGTGAATTCTGGGAGGACTTGGGCCTTGATGGACTTCGGGTGAGCATACTTCAGCCCCCATGGTCCTAGTTCGACAACCCACTTGGCGACTCGTCCTGTCGCGCGCTAATTTGTGAGGATGTCTGCTAGTCCGGAGGAGCTTACCACCGTGATCGGGTGCTCGGAGAAGTAGTGGACGACCTTTCTAGAGGTCATGAAGACTCTGTATGCCAGCTTCTGGTAATGCGGGTAATTCTGCTTGGACAAGGTGAGCACCTCGCTAAGGTAGTAGACGGGCCTCTGCACCGGGTGGCTGTGCCCTTCCTCTTCGCGTTCGACTACGAGCACCGTGCTCACCACCCTGTTTGTTGCTGAGACGTACAGGTAGAGCGGCTCGTTTTCCAGTGGTGCCACGAGGACCGGAGAGGTTGTCAGTGTCTTCTTGAGATGGTCGAATGCGTCCTGCGCCTCTTGCGTCCACTCGAACTTGTCTGACTTCTTCATCAGCTGGTAGAAGGGTAAGGCCTTTTCTCCCAACTTACTAACGAACCGGCTAAGAGCTGCTACTCGGCCGGCTAATCGTTGCACCTCCCTGAGCTTCGTTGGTGCTGGCATTGTGAGTATGTTCTGCACCTTCTCGGGGTTTGCTTCGATTCCTCTTGCGGATACAAGGTACCCTAGTAGCTCTCCGGCTGGCACGCCGAACACGCACTTCTCTGGATTGAGTTTGATCTGGTATACGTCCAGTGCGGCGAAGACCTTGCGTAGATCGTCGACTAGGGTATCCTCCTTTCGGGTAGTGACGACAATATCGTCCACGTAGACTTGGACGATCTGCCCGATTAGCCCCTTGAGGCATGCTTGCATTGTCCGCTGGTACGTGGCACCTGCGTTCTTTAACCCGAACGGCATCGTCTGGTAGCAGAAAACGCCGTCGGGTGTGATGAAAGCTGTCTTCTCTTCGTCCTCGACCTTCAGCCTGATCTGCTGGTAACCTGAGTAGGCATCCAGAAAAGATAGGCGTTCGCAACCTGCAGTCGAGTCGATGATCTGGTCTATCCGCGGGAGCGGGAAGTGGTCTTTGGGGCAGCACTTGTTGACTGCGGTGAAGTCCACGCACATGCGTAGTTTCTTCGTCTTCTTTTTCTCAACTAGAACCGGGTTAGCGACCCAGTCCGAGTCCTTGATCTCTCGGATGAACTTGGCGTGCAATAATCTGTCGACTTCCATGGTGATAGCGTCTCGTTTGGGCCCCAAAAAGCGTCGCATGGATTGCTTGACAGGCCTTGCGTCCTTGTGTACTTTCAGAGAGTGCTCGGCGAGTTCCCTGGGTATCCCCGGCATGTCAGAAGGTTGCCATGCGAAGATTTTCCAGTTCTCACGTAGGAACTCGACGAGCGCGCTTTCCTATGCGGGTGTCAGGCTTGATGAGACCTTGACTGTCTTTCCGCTGTCAGTCGGATGGACTTGGTGGGTGACGGTGTCGTCATTCGTGTTGAATGCTGCGTCTTTGGCAGGCTTCTTGCGAGCCGGGAAGACGGTCTTGTCGTTGTCGGCTGATATGGCTTTGAACCGCTCTTCGACGCCGAAGGACTCGGAGATCTTGGCAAACTCGCGGTCGCAGCTGTTGGAGAGCCCAAAGTCGCCGCGGACGGTGATTACTCCTTTTGGCCCGGGTAGCTTTATCATCAGGTAGGCGTAGTGGGGTACCGCCATGAACCTGGCAAAGCTTGGGCGTCCTAGGATGGAATGGTATTGTGACTTCCAGTCGACGACCTCAAAGTCTATCGACTCCTTTCTGAAGTGTTCGGGTGTACCGAGGATGACGTCGAGTGTGATTGTTCCCATGGGCGTGATTGCTTGCCCTGGTACTATGCCGTGGAAGGTGGTCTCCGATTCCGGCAATTTCTCTGTCGACCTGTTCATTCGCCTGAGGGTGTCGGCGAATATGATGTTGATGCCGCTGCCCCCGTCCAGGAACACCTTCTTCAGGCTGTAGTCGCCGATCAAAGCCTCAATCACGAGTGCGGCGTGCCCTGGTCGGACTACCTCCGCTGGGTGATCTGCCCTGGAAAATGTGATTGGTGTCTCCGACCCGCGCAGGTAGTCTGGTACCGCACGCGGGCTGTTGATGGCTTGAAGTACTTGGCGTGTGATGATTTTCTGCCTCCTGTTCGACGGGGGTCCCTTCTGGATCATGTTCAACTGTCCCCGTGCGGCTGGGTACGCGTCGGCTGCTGCCGACGGACCTTGTTGCTGCTGCTGCGGCTGGGGGAACGCTCCTGCCGCCTGCACTTGATTGTTGTTTGCGGGTGCTGCCTGGATGGCTAGCTGCGGTGCCGCTTGTATGGCCTGTACTGGGGCGATGATTTGCTGCATGGCGTGGTAGATTTTTCTTGCTTTGCGACAATCCTTTAACAGGTGGTTTGAACCCCATTTTCTTGTGGCCGGGTTGCGGAACGAGTGATGCTTACATGGTTGCATCAGTTCCTCTGCCGGGGTTAACGGGCGCTTCCACTCGCGCTTCTGACTTCCATCGCTGTGGTCGATGCTGCTGCTGCCACGGTTGTACTGACTCGAGCTGGGCTGCCGACTTTGCTCGTGCTGTCTGCTGCCCTCACGCTTGACCTCGCGGGGGGTTTCATAACCCGCCGCTACTAACTCGATTGAGTCGTGCGTGTAACGTGCCTTCCTCTTCTGACGTGACTCGCGCCAGTTGCTTGTTTCGCCTTCCTTTTTGGGAGAAGTTTCGCGGACGTAGTCCTCTCCTTCAGCTCATTGGTTGGCTGTCTTCATTAACTCTATTGTGGTCTTCGGCTGGAGCCTACCAAACTCTTCCCGGAGGTCGCGGCGAGCAACGCCATGCATGAAGGCGTCCATCACCCTGTCCTCTGATACGGGTTCCATGGTATTGCGGAGGAGCGTCCACCTCTGGATGTAAGATCGGAGCGACTCGTCCTTCCCTTGCTTGCAGGCCTGCAACTCGATGTAGGTCGTTGGCCTGGCGAATGTTCCTGAGAAACTCTTGATGAAGTTATCTTGGAATTCCTCCCATGTTCGGAAAGAGTCTTTGGGTTGGCTTGTGAGCCACCCGCGTGCCGAGTCTGTCAGCATGAGCTGGATGTACTGCATGGCTGTAGTCGACGTTCCGCCTTGACAGGTGCAAGCGATGAGGTAGTCCTCGAGCCATAGTTTTGGGTCTTGCTTCCCGTCGTATTTTGGTGTGCCCGCCGTCAACTTGAAGCCTTTAGGCATGCGGGTGTCGCGGATGTTGAAGGAGAAACATGCTGCGCCACACGGCTCGAAGTCGCGGTCGGCGTGGTCGTTTGCGTGTGCCACGCTAGCCGAACGTTCCTTGCGATTGCGGTCCACCGTCTTCTGCGTCAGGACGTCACGGAGGTCCTTGATTGTTTGTCGCTGCGCCGCAGGGGCGCCCGACATCGTTGGCTCAGTCGCTCTGTTGCTTGGCCCCTTGGCCGCCAAAGCCTCTTCGATTGCCCTTATGGAGGCAATTTGTTGTTTGTGGAGAAGGGAGCGCGCGTCTCCCTCCGGTGGCTGCGTGAGCCGGAGGTATGTCTCGACTGATATCAGGGCGGCATTCGCCGTCTTCGGGACGGGTATCCCATTCTCGTCTTCGGTGACGAAGGACGAGTCGAGGTTGCGGGTGAGCCTTGTTCGATCAGCTTCTGCCATGTGGGGGATACGGGCTCTGGTTCGCCGTGCTCCCTGATTCACCTCTGTGGAGGATGTGAAGGAGAGAGCAGCTCGCCTGGCACTCGACGCATCCGCGTCCCTTTTGCGCCTGAGAAGTTCGGCCTTTTTGGCGCGAATTCGTTCGCCTTCCTTGCGTAGCAAGTACTGGACCGCCAGGTGATCGTCTCGAGGTGCGTTGGGTGGCGGGAACGTGCCCTCGTCCACATGCTTCATGGCTTGGATCGCCATATCGCGCGTGATGACAAGTTTCGTCTGGTCCGGCATGTCCACCTCCAGTGGGTATGCGGGTTCGTCTTCGTCGTCCTGCGGCGCAGTGCCGGCCATGAAGACTTGCTTGGGGTAGGCATGGATTGGAGAGTTGGTACTGCCGCTGCTACTTATGTCACCCGCTTCTTGCTCGGGGTCGAAAATTGCCGCAACGTGGCGCGCGGCGCACCCGCTGTCGCGTCTCTTCGCGATTGTCCCTGTGCCCGCACTCGACGGGGCGAGTGCGAGTGGCTTGGGGTAGACCTGGGATCTCCATGAAGACGGGGGCGCGCGTGACATGGTTGTCGGACGCGGGCCCCTGGTTGGCCGCGCGGGTGCGACGGTGGGGGTGGATCTTGACTTGATCGACCGCACGACCGAGGTTGGCGTAGCGGACTCGATTCGCGCGGTCGTTGCCGAGATTGTCGTTGTAGATGTCCTCTTCGCGGGTGCAACTGGCGCGACCTCTGCAGGTGCGACAGATGCGATCTTCGCGGGTTCGGCAGATGCAATCTCTGCGGGTGCTGCGGCTGCGATCTCCGCAGGTGCGGCAGATGCGATCTCCGCGGGTCCAGCGGTTGCGATCTCCGCGGGTGCGGCAGATGCGATCTTCGCGGGTCCAGCGGACGCGGTGGTCGGTGATTTTGATGACGCCGCCGCGCGTAATGCAGTAGTCGTAGACCTGAGCATGCCACGACTATCGATGCAACAGAATATGGAGCCGAAGGTGATGTGTATACCTTTGTCCAGATCGGCGTACACCGATTGATGAGCTGCCGAGTGGATGACGTACTCGAAGGAGCCGAATTGGATCGACTCCCTGATGCGGGTGCGCCGATCTTCATTGCGGATGGAGCCGGCGTGACCATGATCCTAGCACTTGTTTGCCTTCCCACATACGGCGCCAATTGACGAGGTGCTAACTCGACAAGTCCCAGGGTTGTGCACCCCGGGTTGATTGATGGGGAGAGAGGAGAGTGCAAGGTGATCACGACGGCTGACAAGCGAGGTTTACCCAGGTTCAGGCTCCCGGAGGATAACACCCTACTCCTGCTTGTCTGGTTATTGATGCGAGTAGCGATTACAATGGCGAGATTGCGATCTCGCTAGGGTTTGTGGTTCTGAACGTCTCCTCTAGGACGGGCAACCCTCCTGGCTTTATAGGCAGCCAGGTCTCGGGTGGTTGGTACAGATACGGTAGGTTACAAGTCCTAACCGAGTTGGACTAGGATATGAGATACCCCGAGTGGGCCTTCTGCGGGCCTTTCCATCCTTGGCGCGGCCCAGGTAGCCTCATTGTGGGCTACCCGCAAGGTAGCCCCACGTCACCGGGAGTGCCGCCATGCCGGGGAAGCCGAGAGTGACGCCGAGTTGGGGAAGCCGGGAGTGCCGCCATGTCGGGGAAGCCGAGAGTGACGCCGAGTCGGGGAAGCCGGGAGCGCCGCCATGTCGGGGAAACCGAGAGTGACGCCGAGTCGGGGAATCCGGGAGCACCGCCATGTCGGGGAAGCCGGGAGTGCCGCCGTGTCGGGGAAGTCGGGGTGACGCCATGTCGAGGAAGCCGGGAGTGCCGCCGTGTCGGGGAAACCGGGAGCGCCGCCATGTCGGGGAAGCCGGGAGTGCCGCCGAGTCGGGGAAGCCGGGATGGTGGACGCGATCCTCTCGGTTGACTTAGCAGAGGGGATGTCGGCCCATCCGGGGCCCATTAGTCTCGTTTCCACCGGTTATGACGAGAACTCGGGCCAGTTCTCCTTATTTTAGCCCGAGATGCCCTTCTCCTCCTTTTTCTTTATCTCCCTCTTATATGAATTTATTTATTCCTGCAACATTAACACAATAAACCCCGTACTCTCAGGGTACCGGGGAAGTACATCCCCGACACTAGTCCCCGAGTCTACGGGGGATTCGTTAGAATCGCGCTTAGACTTAAAAAATAAACAACCACCAGGACATCTGCATGCCGAATGTTACACTCTGTAGGAGTCCCGGGGTTTACATCCCCGACAAGAAGGCAGGGAATAGTCTTAGGAACAATCTCTACCAAGCAACATTGAAACAAATAACTCCACATCAAGATCCAAAAGAGGAAGAAGAAAAGTGAAGTTACCCTCATCCATTGAGGCCATTCCTTGGAGGAGTGAGTTCCTTGGGCGGAGGAGGAGCAGATCCGGCCGAGAAAGAGGTTCCCCGGCGGACGGAGTGCTCCGGAGGGAGTTGGGCACAGCAGGGGCGGCGGGTGGAGGAGAGGGAGGTCGGGGGTGGAAGAAAGGCACTAATGAGCCCTTCACCCCGAGCCTGCCCTTATATTTCTGGACAAACTGCCAGACCGGATATTCCGGTATAAGTTACACCGGATATTCCGAGTCACCGGATATTCCGGTTCAAAATGAACCGGATATTCCGACCTGCTGAACCAAAATCCCAGTTTTCAAAAGGATGACTTGCGTGCAATAGAGAGAAATGTTTTCAGGGGAAAGTAGGCTTGGGTAGATTTCCAAACTGATATTGGTACACCATACTCAACTCACAACAACCAAATCGAAACAAAAGCGCCAAGTTGAGCAGGTTTCCCACATGCATGAAAAGGAGAGCAAATAGCAACATAAAGCTCCAAATAACATCAACTCTTCAAGGAGAAAAGGTTGGTGGCCGAGGCCACCGTGTAGGAGTGTATGGCATGTTACCGCGAAGATGTATCTTGGGTACATAACCAATACTCGTCGTTTTAGCTCATTAGTCACAAGAATGAATATAGAGATAAAAGAACACTTGCTATCGGCATAATGGGGGGAGGGATGGTCCAATGTATTAGGACCGCACTCCCCCTATTTCCATGCCTACATCTAAACTAGATAAGATGCAATTACGCCCTAGGTGAGTGTGCAAGCGATCAAGCCAAGGACCTCGAATCAATGATATTAAGCTCATTCCTCAAAAAGCAAAACCTTCCTTCCTCAAGGGGCTTCGTGAAGATATCCGCCAATTGATCCCTTGTGCCCACATATGATAAGTCAATGTCTCCACGGGCCACATGATCTCTTATGAAATGATGGCGGATCTCAATATGCTTGGTTCTTGAATGTTGCACCGGGTTGTAGGCAATCTTGATGGCACTTTCGTTGTCACATAGAAGAGGCACTTTGTCACAATTGACACCGTACTCCTTTAAAGTTTGCCTCATCCATAGCAACTGAGAGCAACAACTAGCGGCTGCAACATATTCGGCTTCGGCGGTGGAGAGAGATATGCAATTTTGCTTCTTAGAAGACCAACTCACCAAGGACCTCCCAATAAATTGACAAGCACCGGAGGTGGACTTCCTATCATCATGATCTCCCGCCCAATCGGAATCCGTGAATCCACATAATGAGAAATTTGCATCCTTGGGATACCACAATCCATAAGTTGGGGTATAAGCCAAATATCGAAAGATTCTCTTGACCGCCACATCGTGGCTTTCTTTAGGAGCCGCTTGATATCTTGCACACACTCCTACGGCTAGCACTATATCCGGTCTAGATGCACAAAGGTAGAGGAGAGATCCAATCATGGAGCGATATACCTTTTGATCCACATCCTTACCCTTCGGGTTGAGCTCAAGGTGGCATTTGGTTTGCATTGGAGTAGAGGCACCCTTGAGATCAAGCAACTCGTACTTCTTGAGCATGTCTTGAATGTACTTTGCTTGGTTGATGAACGTTCCTTCCCGCAATTGTTTGATCTCAGATCCGAGGAAGAATTTCATCTCACCCATCATAGACATCTCAAACCTGTCAGTCATAAGCTTAGAGAATTCTTCGTTAAATGCTTTGTTAGTCGATCCAAATATAATGTCATCCACATATAATTGACAAATGAAAAGCTCCCCATTAACTTTCTTAGTGAAAAGAGTGGGGTCGATTTCCCCAACTTGGAATCCACGGTCTACAAGTAGTTCTCTAAGGTGCTCGTACCACGCTCGTGGGGCTTGTTTAAGGCCATAGAGTGCCTTATCCAACTTGTAGACATGGTTCGGATACTTGAGGTCCTCGAACCCCGGTGGTTGCTTAACATAAACAAGTTCATTGAGTGGACCATTTAGAAAAGCGGATTTAACATCCATTTGTTGCAACTTAAAGTTATGGTGAGAGGCATAGGCAAGAAGAATACGGATTGACTCAAGTCGAGCCACGGGCGCGTAGGTTTCTCCAAAGTCTATGCCTTCAATTCGGGAGTAACCTTGAGCCACAAATCTTGCCTTGTTCCTTATCACCATGCCATGTTCATCTTGCTTGTTCTTGAATATCCACTTGGTGCCGATAACATTGCGGCAATCTTTGGGTCCTTCCACCAACTTCCACACTTTGTTGCGCTCGAAGTTGTTGAGCTCTTCATGCATGGCATCAAGCCAATCTTTATCTTCAAGAGCTTCAAAGACCTTCTTGGGTTCCACCATGGAGATGTGAGCTTGATGTTCACTAAAGCTTGCAAGTTGTCTTCGGGTAGAGACCTTGCTTCTCACATCACCAAGCACCTTGTCAAGAGATAGGGCTCTTAATTCTTGTGAGGTGCCAACCCTATTCAAGCGGCGGATCTCGATTTCCCTCCGAGTGGTGGGAGGAATCGCTTGATCATCTTGATCATTCATGTCTCCGCCTTGACTGAATTGATGGCCTTGATCAACCATTGGAGTGGTGTCCATTGGTGAGGGAGAGGGTTGATCTTGGCCTTACGAACTGCCACCGGGAATGTCAGCAGGATCGGATATTCCGGGTTCAGGAACCGGAAATTCCGGGCCACCGGAATTTCCGTTGACCCGGATATTCCGGTCCTCCGGAAATTCCTGGAGCAGCTGTAGAGTCTTGTTCTTCTTCTTGGAAAGGGGCATTGGGCACGGTGTTGTCGATGGTTGTTTCTTGTGTTGGGGTGGTCACCACTTGTGAAGAACTTGGTCCTTGATGATCATCCTCATAATAGAGTTCAACGGGGCGGTGGACTCCCAACCCCATTCTTCGGATAGCATCTTGAGGTTCATCATCACCTTCACCGGAAACACCACTTTGCTCCACGAGGGAGCCGTCATTCTCCTCGAACACCACACTACAAGTTTCTATGATTATGCGCGAGGCCTTATCATAGACTCTACAAGTGTGGGATTCGGATCCGTAGCCCACAAATGTCCCTTCAAGAGACTTAGAATCAAACTTGCCCAAACGAACACCTTTGATGAGGTAGAAGCACTTGCAACCAAATACAAGGAAGTAGGAGATATTGGGCTTGTTCCCGGTGAGCCCTTCATAAGGTGTCTTCATGAGTCCTTTGCGAAAGAAGAGCCGGTTGGATGAATGGCAAGCGGTGTTGACGGCTTCGGCCCAAAAGTTGTGAGGGGACTTGAACTCGGCCATCATCGATCTTGCCATCTCAATAAGAGTGCGGTTCTTCCTTTCGGCTACACCATTTTGTTGGGGAGTATAAGCAGCGGAATACTGATGACGAATCCCTTCTTCACTAAGGAACTCGTTTAAGGTGTAGTTCTTGAACTCGGACCCATTGTCACTTCGTATCACCAAGATAGGGACATTGTGTTGACGTTGAGCTTTATTGGAGAAGTCGATGATAGTTTGTTGAGTCTCCCATCTTCGTCTTGAAGAAGAAAACCCATGTGTATCTTGAATAGTCATCAACAATCACCAAACAATATTTCTTGCCACCAAGACTAGCTTCCGGAATGGGACCAAAGAGGTCAACATGGAGAAGCTCCAAAACCCTCTTTGACGAAATGATGGTCTTGCTTGGATGGTAGATGTCATGCATTTTTCCTTCAACACACGCCCTGCACATTCGATCCTTCGAGAAAGAAACATGGTCTTTTAGTCCTAGGATATGGCCACCCTTTTGGAGACTTTGCAAAGTCCTCATGTTGACATGGGCTAGTCGGCGATGCCATAGCCAACCCAAGTCCGCCTTTGCGAATAGGCACATTGTATGGGAAGTGGTGACTCCGGAGAAGTCAACCACATAGAGCCCATTCTCAATGTACCCAACGAAAGACACATTGAGAGACTTGCTCCGCAAGAGAATGATCATTTCCTTTTCAAAGACAACGGTATATCCCAAACAAGTTAAGGAATGGACGGAGATCAAGTTGAAACCTAGGGACTCGACAAGCAAGACATTCACAAGTGTGATGTCCGGTGCCACTACCACCTTGCCGAGCCCTATTACCTTAGACTTAGAATTATCACCATATGTAACGGTCATTTGATCATCATTGGGCTTCAACTCCGTTACAATATCCTTGCTTCCGGTCATATGACTAGTGCATCCACTATCAATTATCCATTTCGATCCTCCGGAAGCAAGGCCCTACACACAATCAATTCTTGGATTTAGGTACCCATTTTGCAATGGGTGCCTTTTGGTTAGCAACAAGGGTCTTTTGTACCCAAATAGCATATTCAATATAACCATCAAAAGGACCAATGTATCTAGCATAGACATCCCCATAATAATCAACATATAAAGCATAGTTGGGGTTAGATATGCCCGCAAAGTCATTACGAGTGGGAGTGCCCCTTGTGGCATTTCCACTCGCAATTTCAACCTTCTTGGCTTGTGCGGTCTTGGTCTTCTTCTTGATCTCCTTCTTCTCCTTAGCAACATAGCCTAGACCTTCCTTACCCTTGTGGGGCACTCGCTCATGAAGAGGAGTAGTGAGTGTCCCCTTACCTTTATCAAGAGATGTCTTGGACTTGGTTGCCATAGAAGGAACAAACAAAACCCTAGCAATACCCTTCACAACATTTGCATTAGCATTCAAAGGAGTAGAGGTGCTAGGTTTCTCAAGATTAGATATCCGAGATTGGAGTTGATCACGAGACTTGAGAAGACGTTCGTGATCACTTGTCAACACCTTGTGAGCATTGTCAAGTGACTCAAAGTCTTCGCAAAGTCTAGCATGAGCAACCACAAGCTCGGACTTTTCTTTTTGCACAATTTTACATTTAGCAAAGTAGAGATCACGATCCTTAGTGATCTTAGCAAGTTGCTCCTCGAGGAGAGCATGAGCTTCTTGTTCATCTTCGAGAGAGGATTGGAGAGACACCTTAGCATGTGCATCCTCTCTCTCAATCTCACATTTTAGTTCAAGCTCATCCTCAAGCTCACCTATACGACTCATGATTGAGCCAAAGTGTTTCTTTCCTTCTCCTTGCAAGTTAGTCATGAATTTATCAAAAGCAATGATTTCTTCCTTGACTTCTAGACTCATAGCATCATCAATGTTATGTGATATGGAGTTGGGGGATAGTTGTACCTCGGATGTCTTAGCCATAAGACATCTTCCATTCTTGACGATGACGCTCTCGTTTGGCGAGGAGAAGAGTGATGGAGTAGTGGAAGACATGGCTAGTGCGGCCACTTGCGTTGGAGTATCCTCCTTGTCACTATCTTCATCATTGGTGGGATATTGCTCTTGAGTCACCAAGACAATCTTTTGGTTCTTCTTGAAGAAAGGCTTCTTCATGGGCATGGGCCCCTTGCCCTTAGTCTTGGCCACGAGCCTCCCACCATGATCCTCCCTTCTCTCGCATGGGAAATCAGCAACAAAGTGGCTCTTGTCATCACAATTATAGCAAAGTCTCACTTTGTTGAATGGCTTTCCTCCGTTGGAGGGAAACTTCTTGTCAATCCTTGCTTTGGCCCTTCCGGGGTTCTTCCAAAAGGTTCTTGCCGCAAGGCCCATGTGTTGAGTGAGAGTACTTGAGAGAGCTTCACTAGATAGCTCGACTTGATCATCACACTCCTCTGCATCCTCCTCTTCAACGGTGGCCTTCAAAGCAATTGAGGCATGCTTGTGCATCCCTATGGCTCTAGCTCTCACATCTTGTGCAATCTTGGAGGCCACCTTGTATGCGGTCATCTCTTGCATAACTTCATTGGATGTCATCTTTGCAAAGTCATGTCTCCCTTGGAGTGTCTTCAAATCCGTGTCCTCAAAGGGCATGAGAGCGGTCACAAACTTCCTCTTGATCCAAGCATCATTGATGTACTCCGCCCCGAGGTTCTTGAAGGAGTTGGCAACCAACACCAACCTCCGGTACATGTCCTCGTGGCTTTCTCCATCCAACTTGTAGAACCCTTCCACCTCATTGCATAAGGCATCATACCGGTTCTTCTTCATGCTCTCATTCCCAACGAAGATGTCGAAAAGAGCATTCCAAACTTCCTTGGCGGTGGAGAATTGTTGAATGAGCGCCATGTCCTTCTCTCCAATGGCCATTTGGAGTTGATGAAGAGCGGTGGCGTTGAGTTGGCTATCAACCACCTCTCTTCTTGTCAAGTTGGTTGGATCATGGGGCTTGTATCCTTCTTCAATGATGCGCCAAAGCTCAATGGAGGCACTACATAGATGAGACTTCATTAGAAACACCCATTGAGAGAAATGAGTAGGTTTAAGCTTAGGAGGGTCACTTCTAAAGTTTACATGAGGGTGAGGGATAGGAGGGTTAGGAGAGTAATTATGGTTGACATTATGAAATTCCTATCCTTTGGGGGTGTTAGAGGAGCTAGGTGGTTCATCCTTTTCCGCCATCCCGGGAACACTTGAGGTAACATCTTTGGACCCATCCGAAGATGACTCCTTAGAGTTCCCCGCGTGTTCCTTAGGAGGAGGAGAGGGAGAGGTAGCCTCGGGCTCCTTAGACTTCAAGAGTGCCATGAGCATCTCATTCATCTTGAGGAGTTGGGCCTCCAAGGACGATCTCATATCAATAAGATCGGCCATGGTTGCCCCTTTGGCTAACGCCTCCTTCTCCGCCTCTAATTTTTCACGGGCGGCCCTCTCGGCATCGGATTCCGTCATCGTTGCACTTAGGCGGTTAAGCCCTTAAAAGTGAACAAGGCTCTGATACCAATTGAACGGGAATCCGGCACCTAGAGGGGGGGTGAATAGGTGCTATTACAAATTTTAGGTCTTTTTAATTTTAGGCTCAACTCAAAGGTAAATTCTCTAGATAGATATGCAACTACGGTGAATTTACCTAAATGAGAAACTAAGCAATAACAATAAGCAAGTAAGGGAGCAAAGGGTAAGGGGAACCAAGTGAAGCACGCGGAGACGAAGATTTATTCCCGAGTTCCACCCAAGGGTGTACGTTATCCCCTTTTAGGGCGGAGATCGAATCCCTTACAAACGCTTGAGTCACACACCCACAACTGAATTGGGGGCTCCCAAGAAGGACCACAACAGGTCAAGGACCACAAGAGGTCAAGGTAACACCAAGAGTACAACAATGGTGAACTAGGTTTTCCCACCGGAAACCCTAGCCACGAAATCCCCAAATGAATGGGGGGAGAAATGAAGATCCCTTCGGTGACGATGTAGATCTGGGCCTTCTCCTCCAATCCTCCAAAGATCTATGAGTTTGGGTGGGGGGATTGGGAGATCTTGATGAATTGAGCTTTCAAGAATAGTAGGAGAGAGAAAGTCTGAGAGCTCAAATGTTCTTGAGTGAGTGAGGGGGTATTTATACTCCCCCTCAAAATCTGGCCGTTGGCTGTCTTGGTCACCCGGAAATTCCGGTATAAGTTGCACCGGAAATTCCGGTCCACCGGAATACCCGGGCCTTTGAAAATATCCGAGCTGAATTTCCGGTTGAGATCAGAACCAATTCTGAACTTGACTTAGTCGATTTTCTTCGGTTGACTCGGAATATCCGAGTCCTTGAAATTTCCGAGCTGAATTTCCGGTTGGAGTCAGTGCCACTTCTGATTCTTGACTTAGCCAATTTTCCTGAGGTTGACTCGGAATATCCGGTTGGTGAACCGGAATATCCGGGTCCTTGAAATTTCCGGGCTGATTTTCCGATTGAAGTCAGTGCCACTTCTGAATCTTGACTTAGCAATTTTCCTGAGATTGCTTCGGAATATCCGGTGGGTGAACCGGAATATCCGGTTGGTGAACCGGAATATCCGGGCCATTGAAATTTCCGGGCTGATTTTCCGATTGAGGTCAGTGCCACTTCTGAACTTGACTTAGTCGAATTTCTGGGGTCGACTCGGAATATCCGGTTGTGGAACCGGAATATCCGGGTCCCTGAAGAATTCCAGAAACTCTTTTTCTCTACAATTTGGCTTTAAGATTTGTGATATGAATTTCACCCAAACTGAAATACTTAGCAATAGGATTAGTATATCATTGGTATTGTTAACTAACACACAAAACACTAGGGATTAAGAAATGTTCTTTCAGAAGTCTTGAAGATCAACATATGTGCCAGGATTCCTCGCCTGAAGCGTGCGGAGCAACCGGACAACAGAATCATATGAGTCAAAGAATGACCCAAATCTGGCCTCCAGCGCGCTCTGCTTAGCCCTCCAGGCCTTGCCATAAGAAATGTTGAAATTGAATCTTGTGAAGACTTTGTTCCTTATTGCCTTGACTTCCATCGCCTTGCTCTCCACTATCTCCGTGTAAAACAAACGAGCAATAAGCGTGGATGACAGATTACGGTGATCCTGAAGGATGCTGGGAATACGACATGTATGCATTACCATGTCACTCACAACCCAGTTTGTATCATACTTGGGGACATATGCGTGCACCCTACCCGGACAATCTATCCTCGAGCATTCCATGGTCAGATATTTCTTACTCGACACAGTTGTCTTGAAAACCCTTGATGTCGACATTGCCCACTGTATGATTGCTTCCTGCAGATGTTGCTTGTCAGCGTAAATTGCTCCCACAGCCATGCTGCTCTGGTGATATTGCCAGGAAGAATCATGACCATCGTCCAGAGTCATGCCAGATGAGAAGTCCTGAGTCCATGAAGCTGGATAAGACACCTCCGGCTCGTACTCTGTGTCACTCGATGAATCAGAATCACTGCCATCACCGCAATGACCCTCAATATCTTCATCTTCCATCTCGTCCTGCATTCGGCCATCTTCCTCATCCCCATCTGCCTCCACATTTTCACCGTCATCATGCCCTCCAGCCATACTACTCTGCCCTGATTCATAAGCACTGCCTCCTTCGTAACCATGGCTGTCATCATGTTCAATTTCCATGGTTGCTGCACTGTTCTGCCCTGGATCGTGCCCACCCTCGCCTTCAGGAGGATTGACATTTACCTCCTTAACGACGGGAAGCAACAAGGCAACTGGGTGGCTTCCCCTGTTTTCGCAACCTTGCAACCAGTTCACCCACTGAGAATCCCGATCAATCGGCCTCAGAGTGTACCAAATTTTTTTACTGGACCTGACCATAACGCGTGCACCCCGACAGTGTGTGTTTCTGCATTTAACCCCAAACACTGTGCCAACCAATCTTTTAACTGACTAACAGACCAATTTTCAGGGTCAGTCAGATCCAACTCGACGTGCTCAAACTCACTCAGGTCCATCCCATACTCATTTTGCTTTACTGAACCGACACCGTAGTAGAAAACAAACTTTACTACATTCGACATAATTGCTCACCTAAAAAATATTATAATGCATCAAATATTAATATCACATCGTATCTAAAATTCTACCGAAACTACTAATACAAACTAAATCCTAACCCTAACCCTAACCCTAACCCTAACCCTAATACATGGAAAGGTCTTACCCTTGAAGCGTGGGCGGCCGTCACCTGCGGCGTCCGCGGCACCGTCGTGGGGCTCGACGTGTCCGGCCTCCTCCTTCGCGGCCTCCTCCGCCTTCAACGGCTCCCTCCCGTCCGCGCTCGCCCGCCTCCGCGCCCTCCGCGACCTCACCAGCCCGCTCCCCGTCGAGGTCGCACCCTCCGCGCCCTCCCCGTCCTCTGCTGCTCGTGGATAGATGGTAAGAAGGAGAGAGAGAGGAGAGGAAGAGAAAGGCGTGAGATGGGAGGAAGAAGAAGGGCTCGGGCTGTTAAACAGAACCTCGTCGGCCAGGAGGTAGCCGACGGGCCAGTCGGCCGCGACGTGGCCGAACCGTGGCCGATCGGTGCCGATCAGGCAGTCGGCCGCGCCCGTGATCCTCTCTCCGCGCTGGTCGGCCGGCTCTGGGCCGACGAGCCCAATCGGCCACCTCCGGGCCGACCAGCCCCAGTCGGCCACCACCTGGCCGAGGCCGTGTTATTTTTGCAATTTACTCAAACTGCGCAATATTTCCCTAATTTCTAAAAATAAATATTTAAAAAAATTAGCCATGCAGCCGGTACTCACATGCTCCTCATGCACATAAAACGAGCATGCACACCGGTAAAAAGTAAAAGAGAATACCACCGGAGAATATCCAGGGGAGAAAAAACGGCTCCATCCATGCAGCAAAAAAATCATGTAAATGCTTTTATAAAGCAAAACGGGTTGTTTCTAATAATTTTTTGTACTATTGTAGCAAAAGTTCAATTTTCTCTTAAAAATCACAAAATGTTTTTCCGGAGCAAAAAAGTTTATTTACAGAAAATTTGTTGTGCTGCTCATAGCAAAACGCTTATATGGTGAAAATAAAAGTTTTATTTGTAGCACAAAAAAATATCATAGCAAATATTTTTGTTGTAGCACTTTTTTTACTATTGTAGCAAAAGTTCTACAGAGAATAGCAATTTTATTTGGCTATTGTAGCATCTCACGTAACAAGAAATTGTGATCTTACGTGAGAAAATTGTGATTTTGTAGCAATATTAACTTCGTAGCATTTTTTATGCTGCTTATAGCATCTCGATTGTAGCAAAAAAAATCCTTCTAATGTAAAACGAAACAACCATTTAGCAAGAATACTCACAAAATGTTTCTACGGAGCAAAAAAATTATCTGCAGCAAATTTATTGCGGCTTCTAGTAGCAAATGCATATGGAGAAAAACAGAAGTTTTGTTTGTAGCAATTTTTTTTTGCTTTAGCTCTCTTTTTGCTATTGTAGCAAATAGTTTTCACCGCGAAAAAAGTTTAATAGCAATTCTATTTTGCTATTATAGCATCTCACGTAGCAAAAATTTGTGCTATTATAGCATCTCACGTGAGAAAATTGTGTTGCTGTAGCAATATTACCTTTGGAGCACGTAGCATAATTTGTGCTATTTTTTTTTACTATTATAGCATTCTCGGTGAAAAAATTGTGTTGTTGTAGCAATTTTTTTGATTTTTTTGCTATTATAGCAAAAAAATCATTGATTTGTTTTATTGCTTCAAATCTTGAAAAAATGGCCGACGGTAGCATCCTCGGCTACTGTAGCAACGATGTAAGCTTAACCAACATACAAAAATTGCTACAACATCTCTACAAATTTGCATTAAAACTGCAAAGCTTTATGAAATTTGCACCACAAGAAAGGGGAAAAGGTCACAAAATCATTGATTTGTTTTTGCTCATCATTGATTTGTTTTTGCTCCGGTAGCACCGTAGACGACCTATGAGAGCACTTCCGCCGACCTAAGGCCCTCAGAGCGTGTGGTTTCACCGGTGGCCAAACAATTTTTTAGACATTGGGCACGGTGCCCTCCATTGCCCAAGAGGTGCCCAAGAAAATTTTCTGGGAACCGGAGCAAGTAGGTGCTCCGATGCCCCAACTCTCCAACTAAGTAGCTATTTGTGTACTATGCATGCATCTTAGATGAATTCATGTGAAGAAAAAATGCTGGGATTGACCAAACCCATTGTTCATCATGTTGTGGGGCATGCAATTTAGAGCTGACAAAGATCCTCACGTTGTGAACCAGGTGCCTCAAAAGAAATCCTAGGCATCGCTGATGTGTTGGCAAACTTTTTGTGAATTGGGCACCGGTGACATTGTGGAAGGCCTAAGGAAGCACCGCAGTCGACCTATGACAGCACTTCCGCAACACGACCGCCTGTTCATGGCGCACCGCCGTCACGACGGCAGCACCGCCTACGGGCCATGACAGCATCCGCCTCCGGCCATGGCAGCACTGCATCCCGACGCCGCAGCAGCGAATGCCTGCATGCTGCGGATGACCGACGTACTCCACGGGGCGACCGGCGGCAACAGGGCAGGAGCCTCGAGGGAGAGGGGCACACCAGGGAGGTGGTGAGGCTTGAGGCGGGCGAGGGGAGGCGGCGGCGCTGCGCAAGGAAGCCGTCTCCGCGGCGGCGCTGCACAGGGAGGCTCGAGGCGGCGGCGCTGCGCAAGGAAGGCGTCTCCGCGGCGGCGCTGCACAGGGAAGGCGTCTCCGCGGCGGCGCTGCACAGGGAGGCTCGAGCGCGGGCGAGGGGAGGCAGCGCTGCATAAGGAAGCCGTCTCCACGGCGGCGAGCACAGGGAAGCCGTTCTCGGTGGCAGAGGCGCACATGCGCTGGCTGCGGCGGAAGGAGGAGGCGGCGGGGAAGCCGCGGCGCGCAGGTAGCAGGGAGCAGAGGCCGTGGCCGACGAGGGAGCTGCGGCGGCGGCTACGGGCGCGGCGCCGGTGCGGGCTGTGATTGTGGATGCAGTACGGCCGGAAGGCGAACGGGGAGACGTCCGGCGAGGAGGTCTTCGGCGCAGAGAGATGCCGTGGTGGTCTTGGCGCCGATGTCGGAGGAGATGCGGCGGGATTCGTGGCCACCGGAGCCGAGAAAGTTGCACATAATAGTACCAATGTTTGGTGACAAAGTTGTACAAAACATAGAATCAAAATAGTTTTTGCGGCTAGCCTAACTTTTGGTGTAATATGTTGCAGCTAGCCCAAATAGATTTCTTAGTGTACTTAACAATTACCTAACAAATGAGGCCAACTTTTCATACTATATATCACATTTATAAAAATGTACAACATAGTTGTATGGTAAAAAAATAGAGGCATGTTTTTTTCTATATTTTTATAATGGTATCTAAAATTCTAATTAGCATTTAAAATATGATACATAAATGCATAAACAATACATGTATGATAAATCTAGACCCACAAATAGCCAGTCACCCTGATACAATTTAAAGTATAAAAAATCTAAATATGAAATACTTTGTGTTTTAGCATAGACAAAATTGAAAAGGCGAGGACATATTTGAGCATAATATTTTTTTAATTATCATGCAGTTCTGGTAACTATTTTTTAAAATTGTTTTATACCATATAAAATTCTAGCCTCACTCGTCAGATACGTTGTTAAGAGTCATAAGATATCTATTTGGTCTATCCACAACATATTACACCAAAATTTTGGGTTAGCCACAAAATTAATTTTAATTTTGTATTTTGTGCAACTTTATCACCAAACATTGGTGTTGTATGCAATTTTCTCAGTTATTAAGTACACTAAGACATTCATTTGGGCTTGCCGCAACATATTACACCAAAAGTTGGGGCTAGCCACAAAAGTTGTTTTGATTATGTGTTTTGTGCAACTTTATCACCAAACATTGGTGTTGTGTGCAATTTTCTCACCGGAGCCTGGGACGAAGAGGAAATGTGTAGAAGAGAAGGTCGCGAGGAAGAGATAAGGCGTTCGCTCGTGGGTGGGTCCAACTGTTTCCACGGGCCAAGCGGTGCGCAACGGAGGCGGAGGATGCGAGCGCACCGATCCCCCGGGTGATCCCTATCATTTCCCTATATGGAGTCCCTTCTGCAAATGAAAATTCACCTGGGAACTGATCATGTGAAAGGAAAGTTTATCCTATTCGAGGAAGACTGCCGGTTTCTTTCAGTAACTGAGCATATCATGCATTGCACCTAAGCCTAGATGGTCTCCTCTCTCGGCAGGTGTAAGCTTAATACAGATGGGTCCTTTAAGCAAATGGTGGTTCAGGAGCTGGTATGGTTGGTCGTGGCCACCGTGGAGATATTGTTTTCTCAGCATGTCGACAGTGGCACCTTTCTATTTGCAGGGATGCCTTGGAGAAGAGAAGTTACTTGCTTTGCATTAGAGTAATTATAATGTGTTAATGGAGGTGGACTGCGTGGAGATGATGGAGCTTCTAGAGAACAAAGCAACAGATCGCTCCGTCTATTCATTTCTAATTGAGGAGATAAAAGTGATAATGAAACATTGGCAAACTTGCAATTACTCATACTCCTCTGATCCAGAAAAACTGTCGTAAGATGCATGCAACTTTGTGCTATCGATGGGTTGTATTCGCGACAGTTATTCTGAACCGGAGGTAGTATTAATAGTGGCAATAATACTATTAGTCATTTTATGGCCAATTATGCTAGGCTAAATGACTGCACGACAGTCCGGATAACTTCTGGTCCTGATGTTCTTTTGGAGAAATGCCGCTTAGACCCGTCACCGCTCTCCCTCTCTTCTCCACCGGCTATGTTGACCAGAATGGAGTGTGTATACCACTTGTAGATCTAGGTCTCCTGGTTTTTGTCATGTATGGCGTCTGACGTTATGCCATGGTGCTGCGGGCTGTCGGCATTGAGCGCCGCGTCCCTTAGATGCGGTGGTAGCTGCCCTTGGTGGTCGGTGTTGCCATATGTGGATCCGGGTGGCAACAATTCTAATAAGGCGAAGGTTAAAGTAGGGGATTTTCTCCTCCTCTACTGAGTTTTTTTTTGTGATTCTTCTCTTTTGGACGGCCGGTTCAGAAAGTAGTCGGCATCTTCCTTTATTCAATTAGCAAGGCAGTGCTGGTTGATTTCATCATTTCTAGGTATACCCGGTCCCTTTTCTACTGCGATGTTCAGAGATTGAGGGCTGAATCCAATCCTATTAGTACTTTTCCCCGGCATAGTGGTGCGTCAAGGAGAGGGGTTGGAGAGTCACATAGAGGATCAGATCTAGAGTTCATGCGGTTGCCGAGATGACTCCGGGAGGCAACTGCCTCCCCATCATCCGGCCGTAGGGCGACTATTCTCGTGCTCATACTCGTCGTCGACCTTGGGCGGAAAGCGCCGCCTCTTGCCACCTGATGGCGATAAATGGCTGTTGTGTAGGGCATCCATGAGTGGTGAGTCGATGTGTTGGCCACTTTCTACAAACCTCAAGCCTTGTGTCGTTTCGAAGGCCCCGTTGCTTGAGAGTCATGGTTGCGTGCCATGGTACCCTCGGCATCCCAAGTGGTTCTATCCCTGGCGACCACAAGGTTGATTTTGAGCTCACCAAAGAACCTGATTGCATTTCCAAATCTATTGTGATGGTCTATCTTGCAAATGTCTAGGGACCAGAATGTAATTTGTTTTTCTCTTTGGGTTCAGTTGTAATCTGCTGTATCCCTCGCCAAGTTTTTTAATATAGTGTCTTGGTCCTTTGGGCCTTTTATGTTAAAAAAGACTGTAATCGTGATATTTGAGTAATGCTACAAGTTTTCAATTGCAAAAAAAGGATTATAAAAAAAGGTATGCGGTTAGTAACTTAGTACTAGGCAATAAGGCGCGGAGACACGCTGCACCCGTTTAGTAAGAAAATTTGGAATTCGGTGATTTGAACATTTTGAAATTTTATTGGTTTGATATTTGCACACTCCTGGTAAGTAAGGTTTAAATTTGGTATTTGGATATTCTAAAGTAATGGAGGTTTGAAGATTAATGAATTTGTTAAAAGTTATTTAAAATTTTGAAATATGTCTGTATTGTTGGAAGGAGAAATATCGTTCCTACAATATTATAGTAATGTTGTATTTTTGTCTCAAAATTTTAGTATGACGAAAGATTACATATCCTTTCATATTATTGTGGTTGGAAGATTTAGAAATATGACGAAATGAATTTGGAATGGCTCGATTTATTCACCGTATGTAAATATTGAAATATAATTGCATAATAGTGGAAGTAATTTTTGTTGTTGTGATCATTTTGATATATTTTGCATATTTTTTGGATGGATAGATTTAAAAATATTGACTTCATGTCGAACTATTTGTCGTATTTAAATCTTTGAAATATATTTGCATAACTGCATAAGTAATTAGGTTTCTTTTTGTGATCATTTTGATATTTTTTCCATATTTATTGGATGGATAGATTTAAAGATATTGATTTTGTAGTTTTAACCATTTTGTGGAAATTATTTTACTATTTGGGAAAATCAGAAAGGCTGACAGGTGGACCCCACCGTGGCGTCACGATGGGCGGAGCGGCCGCGGCGGCGACGACGGCGCCGGCGGCGCATCCGCGCTCGCTAGGGCGCCCGGTCGGACGCGCTGGAATTGCCCGGATGCGGGCTACACGAGAGGGGCGCGTCAACGACGAAACGCAGCGATTTAGGCCACCCTGACACGTTGTCGACGGCGTGGAGGTAGAGCGTGTGACGCCGCACCTCTGCGTGCCCTCAGATTTGACGGGGGATGCCCGTAGCAGCGGCGGCGGGCGGCGGCGAAATCGTGGGGTAGAGAGGAAGGGGAGATGGATTTTGTGAGGTTTTTTACATAAAAGCATGTGACGTTGCGGGAAATTACAGTTAGGTCCTTCCGTTCGTTATTTCGTGGACTGCTGGTTTGGTGCGCAAACTTTGAGGCGCTTTTCAGCAAAAAAGTCTCGGTTGCCGGTGGAACCGAAGGTCACCGAGTGGCGATCGGGCGACGTGTCGCCACCTAACTGGTCAAAACGGGTGTGCTACAATAGATTTCTTTTTAGCATCTAAAAATTTACGATTTGGGCCGTTCTACAGGCAGATCGGACAGCTATGGTAAAAAGAGCAACGTGGCCAGCAGAGCCAGATGCAAATATGACCAACTTTCATATATAACTAGAAGAGGATGGCGTGCTTTGCTGCGCCCAAAGGTACTTTTACGGTAATCAGTACATTACATGTTATTTGAGTAACATTAGTAGATCAAATGCATGGAGGCAGAGGAGTCTTAACGAGGCGGGGGTTGGTCGAGGTGCAGCCAGAGGCAGAGCTTGCATGTGTCGCACGTACGCGTGCTTGTAGAGAAAGAGGAAGGGTGGAAAGGAGGGTTGATTGGGTGGCTCAATGGCTGAAGTTATAAACAACCCAAACGCGATGGTGGCCACGTGGGGTGGAGAGCAACGACAACGTTAAAAGTTGAATCCCTATTGTTCCTTCAATCAAAGGTGTTGAATTCATGTCCAAATCAATAAGAGTTGTGACAAGTTCGAAACCAAAGCGACGGGAGAGGAGGCAGTGCGGTCACGGTCACGAGAGATGAGGCGAGAGTGTAACATTAAACTTTCAATTACCAGTTGGCGTGCACACGTTGCCTTATTTCCATATAACAACAACTTAAGTGTTGTATTTCACATATCGTTTTTACATGCAACTATTCGTAAGTTGCCAGGTATCTGCAATATAACACATATAATGCAAAAGTAACAACTTTGAATTTCTTAATTTTCGAACGAGCGAGCCATTCGCCTGGTGTATAGAGCCAGAGGAGTCTTAATGAGACGGAGGTTAGTCGAGGTACAGTCGGAGGTAGAGCTTGCATGCACCACTCGTGTGTGTGCGCGCATACTTGTAGGGAAGGAGGAGGCACGGTGAGGAGGGAAGGAGAGGAGGGTTGCTCGGGTGGCTCAACGGCTGAAGCTATGGATAACCAAGAAGCAATGGTAGACGCGTGGGAAAGGAGAACGACAACCCTCAAGCTCAAATCACTACTATGCCTTCGATCAAAGGCGGTGAATTCACGCCCAAATTAAAATAAGTTGTGACAGAGCGGACAGTTTGACGCTAAAGCGATGGGAGAGGAGGCAGCACGGTCACGAGAGAAGAGGCAAGATGCCGACATGAAACTTCCAGTTAGCAGTTGGCATGCCATGTTACCCTTTTTCTGTTATCAGCAACCCAAGTGTTGTACTTTGTAGCATAAGATATTTTGTGTAAACTGCTCGAAATAAATTTGAGCAAACTTTACATCAATTACAGTTGTTGGAGAAACTTTTTTTTGCCTCATATGTCCTACAATAGTTAAACCCTAAAATATATAAGCTATTGGAGATGGTCTAAGTGAATGGTCGTGATTCGTGTGCGGTTGTTAGAAAATTTATTTTCAAGTTTTATATGTCCAACTAACGAACGGATATTATTATGTCGACCTCAATTTAATGACAAAAAGTGTATTTTGTATGAACCAATGAGAGGCTGCCACATGGCTGAACCTAAGAGATTGAATCCTAGGAAGATTAGATATTGTAGAGATAACTGTACCTATGCCAAGCAGGCCAGGTCCGAGGTCGGCCCAACTCTACCCCACAGTGGAGATGAACTTTGTGCGGGCTGTTGCCTTCATCTTCCCGCCAGTTGAGCATTTCCCGCGGGAAAGTCCCCAAATTTTCGCGCCGCTGGAAACACATTTTATCCCCAGCATAGCAAACATTAAACACCCTTCCCGCATCTTGCTAATCTGACGTTATCAAATCCCCACCAACTGCAGACACGCACAGCACCAAGAAATCCTCGGACGCGAAGGGATCTCTCGCATTGTCGCCATGAAAGGGCGAGCGATTAAGCTCCGCGAGGCGCACAAGCCGAGCTCCCCGACCTTCTGCTCCGTCGCCTGGGCTCCCGGTGGGCAGCATGTCGTCACCGCGTCCGCCGACGACGTCGCCATCCTGATTCATGACGCCGCCGCGGTCAGTGCCGCGGGGAGCGGGGGTCGGAGCTCTGGTTCGGCGGCGGCAGCGGCCGTCACCACGATCCGGCTTCACAAGGATGGCGTCACGGCGGTCGCCCTCGCGCCGGGGTCCGGCGGCTCGCTGGCGTCCGGTTCCATCGACCACTCCGTCAAGTTCTACTCCTTCCCAGGTTCTTGGATCTGACCCCGTCCTCTTGTGCGCTATCTGATTTGATAGTTTATCCACTTCAAGATCCTGAATGTCTCCGTACTTCCTTCCAGACGGCTCGTTTCAGAGCAACGTTGCTCGGTTCACCCTCCCGATCCGGTCACTCGCCTTCAACAAGAAGGGAACCCTTTTGGCGGCGGCCGGCGATGATGACGGCATCAAGCTGATTGCTACCATCGACAACACGATCTCTAAGGTACTCAAAGGCCACAAGGGCTCGGTGACTGGATTGGCTTTCGACCCCCTGAACGATTACCTGGCATCAGTTGATAGCTTTGGCACAGTCATGTTTTGGGATCTTTGCTTGGGTAGCGAGGCGCGCACCTTGAAGCGTGTTGCCCCGACATTTGGTTCTGATCACTCAGTGAAAAATGCCCTGTGTTGGAGTCCCGATGGGCAGACTCTTGCTGTTCCTGGGCTGAGAAATAATGTGGTCATGTATGATAGGGACACCGGGGAGGAGGTCTTCACGCTGAAAGGAGAACATGAGCAGCCAGTATGCAGCCTTTGCTGGTCCCCGAATGGGAGGTACCTGGCAACTGCTGGCCTGGATAGGCAGGTGCTCGTCTGGGATGTGAAGTCCAGGCAGGACATTGAGAGGCAAAAGTTTGATGAGAGAATATGTAGCTTGGCATGGAAACCGGAGGATAATGCTGTAATACTCATTGATGTGATGGGGAAATTTGGAATTTGGGAATCTGTTGTTCCTTCGACTATGAAGTCAGCCACTGAGGGTGCGCCTGACCTAAACACGACGAGGGTTCCTTTGTTTGATGACGATGATGAAGAAGAAAAGCCGAGCACCTCTGCTGGTTGGGAAGAGGAGGCTGATGAAAGTCTTGGTGATTCAGCAGCCTTCAATCACAAGAGGTTGAGGAGGAAGGCTACATTTGACGACCACGGGAATGGAGACAGTGAAGATGTAGATATGGTACATGAGATGGAGTCACGCAAGAAGATAAAAGATAGGCAGAAAGATAACAAGGAAGGTCCCCGGAAGGCGTTAGATGATTCAGCAACTTCGGGAAGGTTGGTGACAGCAAGAATGCAAGCTGCTTTCCAGCCTGGGTCGACACCATCTCATCCTGGCAAGCGAAATTTCCTTGCTTACAACATGCTTGGAAGTATTACCACCATTGAAAATGAGGGCCACTCACATGTGGAGGTAAGATCTGCTTTTACCTGTTTGCTTCATAAGCTATTGATTTAACTACCTGTAGTTGTATAAGTTCTCCGTTCAGTTGTGACAATTATATGACTGTTTCAGGTCGACTTCCATGACACAGGAAGAGGCCCCAGAGTCCCTTCCATGACAGACTATTTTGGTTTTACAATGGCTGCACTGAATGAATCAGGAAGCGTATTTGCTAATCCATGCAAGGGTGACAATAATATGAGCACTCTTATGTACCGCCCCTTCAGTAGCTGGGCTGGTAATAGTGAGGTAAGCTTTTTTACTTGTAAAATAGTGAGACAAGTTTTTTACCCGTAATAGGAAAGATTGAAGTTAGCAGCCACTTACTGGTTACTGAAATAAGACATGTTTGTATATGTCCAAACTGTAGTGGTCAATGAGGTTTGAGGGAGAAGAAGTGAAGTCTGTGGCTCTTGGCGATGGATGGGTTGCTGCAGTCACAAGTTCAAATTTTCTGCGCATCTTCACCGAAGGGGGCTTGCAGGTTTTTCCAAGCGCCTGCCTGAACTCTATTCTTTAGTGGTTACATTTCTATCTGTAGTCTTTGTTTTGTGTCACCCCTTTGGCCCTCTTAAACCAGTTTGGGAAGTGCAGGTTTACCCAAATGCTATATTTGTGCATTACTGTAGTATACATCATTTTTGTTTGTGTAACGACTTTTTCGTAATTATACCATGGTAGTTTGTGGTATGTACATGCTTGACAACTGACACCACATTTTGGTTAAATAAATCGAGCTTAAGTTTAACAAGAACCGTACAAAGGTTAAGCCACTGCGAAAGCTCGACATGCTAGTTTCGCATAATGCGCTGCTTTATTGTCTTTTTGATTGATAACTCCAACTGAAATCTTGTAAATCTTTTTTGTTGACCATTAAAGTTTACTATCTGATACTTTTCCTTAAGCACTTAATGCTAGAAGCGACCTCCAGAGCTGAATTTCTTTAGACTAGCATCAAATGACAAAGCCCAGAATGCTTTCCAGGAAAGATGAGCTGATTTATTAAATCTGGTGATTTTGTTGTTGATACAAATAATCGGCAGTTGAACACATATTACAAATAAAACCGTGGCATTGTGACATCTTACTCCTTTTCATGTTATTTTTTGTCACAGTTTACTTATTAACCACCGGCATTTGACAGTTTAATGGACCTAAATTCCTTCTGCAGATGCATATAATCTCTGTCAGTGGTCCAGTGGTTACCGTGGCAGGTCATGGTGATCAGCTAGCAATTGTGACGCATGCTTCAGATTGTCTGCCCTCAGGAGATCAGGTATTTGTTGGAAAGCCCATTTCTTTAGTCCTTTGATAGCGTAATATTGATATATTTTAGGGGTTGCAATCAAGTTTTACATACCTGTCGTGTTTCTACATTTGTATCCTCTATGGTACCGAAAGTGGAATTGATATACTAGTTTTAGAAAAGTAACACAGGTTTCATGATTACTGCTGACAGGTCCTAGATGTTAAGGTACTCAACATATCCGAGGGGGCACAATCAATGTCTGCTCGCCTTGTTTTGACTCCATCCTCTCAACTATCGTGGTTTGGCTTCAGTGAGACTGGCCTACTTAGTTCATATGACTCCAAGGTATTTATGACTCACGTGCACATCAACAGTTGAATATGGCTTAGCGGTGTTAAAAATGTTTTACACTGATCAACAAAAATTCCAGGGTATACTGAGGGTCTTTTCTAGTCAATTTGGAGGAACTTGGCTTCCAGTGTTTAGGTATTGAATCTTCCTAGCAAGTTGAAATATTAAGAAATTACTACTGAAGCACACTTACCCACTGTCTATAATTTCAGTTCAACCAAGGCAAGAAAATCTGAAGATGAAAGCCACTGGGTTGTCGGTTTAGATGCTAATAATATATTCTGCATTTTATGCAAAGCCCCTGAGTGTTATCCACAGGTATGCTTTGCTTCTCGTCGAACAAGTTTTCCTATTTGTTGATGCTCTAAGTTCAATCTGTCAATAGACCTGCTTTCAGCATGTAATCTGGAAATGGAACATTTTTGTTGTATTATTGGCAAAAAGTTACTTCAAATTTCTCTCGTCTTGCTTAATTAAATTTGGAATGTATGTTAGATTGGTTCTCGTACTAATATCCTAGAAGGAAAAGGATATCAACTTGTATCTTGATCTTTCCTGGTAAAAATTCAAAATGCATAATGCAACAAACTAAAATATTAATTAATATTATTAGCGATTTGGAAAAAGTAACCAGTCCCCAGTTTTCTCACTGGATGTTTGTCTGCTCTTTGACTTGTGTTCTCTTTATCTTAGGTGATGCCCAAGCCTGTTCTTACTATACTTGAGCTATCATTTCCTCTTGCGTCGTCTGACCTCGGAGCCAATAGTTTGGAGAATGAGTTCATGACAAGGAAGTTGCATCTCTCACAGGTACATTAAGTTTCTTTGTCGAACTAAAAGGGTAGTGTCTGTGCTCTGCTTGTTTAAGCATTTGTGTGTCTCAGATCCAAAAGAAAATAGAAGAAATTGCTCCTCTGGGTCTGGACATAACTGCATTTGAAGATGAAGCATTCAATACAGAGGCTGCACTTGATCGATGCATCCTGAGACTCATCTCCACCTGCTGCAATGGTACAAATACTTTGAACCAACAATTTCATGGATCACCATTACCTTGACTTTTTCTTACATATTGTTTTCTTCAACAAGGTGATAAGCTTGTCCGAGCCACTGAGCTTGCGAAGTTACTGACATTGGAGAAATCAATGAAGGGAGCATTGACACTTGTTACACGCTTGAAACTTCCCATATTACAAGAGAAGTTCAGCTCTCTACTTGAGGTGAAAGACGCACCCCCTTTTTTTTACCCTGAATGGAACCTCCCTGCTGTTACTAATCCATTCATGAACATGTTCAATATAACTTAGGTTCGAGTGATGATTACACTTGCAGGAGAGGATGTTAAACAATGCACGAATTGCTGGAACAGAAGGTGTTTCCTCGAATGCGACCAGGACAAACCACTCACCAGCATTCCATGCAATCCAACCTGCCAAAATTGTGCAAAATGGAAATAACTTGGAGGCATCCCCAATGGCTACACCAAATCCTTTTGCCCGGCGAAGCAGTGGGGCTGGATCGAAGAAGGCAGAAGTCGAGCAACCAAAAGATGCGAAAGATAGCACTGCAAAGGTTTCACCTGCGGCTACCCCTTTATCCAAGATACCCAAGAAGAGTGATTATTCAGAAGGGAAAGCAAAGCGGGAAAGGGAAAGGGATGAAACAGTTGGTGCGAGGACAGTCGAACATATTCCGAAGGGAAGCACCGATCAGGTTGGTGCTAAAAACAAGAGCAGTGGAGACGACAACCGAGCAGAGCCTCAGCGGCCTCTTAACCCCTTTGCCAAATCTTCATCCAACAAAGAACAATCATCATCCCTTCTGGATTCCATCAAAAAGATGAAGGTTGAAAGTGAGAAAGTTGACAAAGCTAATATCAAGAAGCTCAAAGTATAATTGTTTTTCTTGTCATGTATGGCCTGCAGGATGGAAACCGACAACCCCAATCACCTCTTTCTAACTAACATCTGAAGTAGCTTCGTTTTTTTTCCAGTCAATTCTGGTCGTGTAGTTTGATTAACACACACTTCTGAGTCTTTTATAGCTCCTTAGTTTTGTAGTCTGGTTATTCTAGTGATATCATTATGTAGTATAGTTTTTCCCCTGTTGGGGTAATGGATTACTTATATATAATGTATGATTGTTTATTTGTCTAATCATATCCCCTACTTGTTTAGCTATTAGCTATCGAATTTGCTCTGCGTACGACTGACTATTCCCGATTCCTGTCCGACGATTGCTCTGAACCGTGAGATAAACCAGGAGAATTGGATAAAGAAGTGTTGGATGCCTAGCAGTGCTGATTAGCTATTGGGAAATGAATGAGCTCTTTTCTGGCTGACTGGTGTGCTGCTGCACTGTCCCTGTGTGCGCCCTAATCCTTTCTCTGTTCATCCTTGATCATTTTCTCTCCTTTTGTTGTGGAAATCTCACTAACTAGGAGCAATCTGCACAGAGGAGGCTGAGAATAGTCTGGAAAGCACTCTCACGATCTATTCCTTCCCCATCTTACATATACACTCTCCATTTTACATTATAGCCCTTCTTTCTATTCTATCCTACAGATAAGCCCCTACAACACTCCCCCTCAAGATGGGGCGAAAATGTCTAAGAGCCCCATCTTGCCACACAGCTTCAAAAAGGATACAACACTCACACCCTTTGTTAACACATCCGCGAGTTGATCTCCAGTTTTGACAAAGCCTACTTGGAGTTCTCCCTCATCAAGCTTCTCCTTAATGAAATGTCTGTCAATTTCAATATGTTTCGTTCTATCATGCTGAATTGGATTGTTTACAATATTGATTGTGGCCTGATTATCACAATAGAGCTTGAGAGATCCTCCTCCGAACAACCGAAGCTCCGTTAATAATAATCGAAGCCATAGTACCTCACATAGACCTGCAGCCATGGATCTTAGTTCTGCTTCTGCTGTAGACCTGGCAACAACACTTTGCTTTTTACTCCTCCAACTAACTAGATTTCCACCCACAAAGGTGCAATAACCTGAAGTGGATCTCCTATCATCCAAACAACCGGCCCAATCAGCATCTGTATATCCTACCACTTCTAAATGTCCATGATTTGAAAAGAGAATTCCTTTTCCAGGACAACCCTTGAGATACCGCAGAATTCTGTTTACAACATCTAGATGATTTGATCGAGGATCATGCATATATCTACTCACCCAGCTTACAGCATATGCAATGTCAGGTCTAGTATGGGATAGATAGATTAAACGCCCCACAAGTCTCTGATATCTCCCCCTATCAACAGGTTCCCCTGAATTGACAGTGATACGGAGATTTGGTTCAATTGGCGTGGCAACAGGTTTACTTCCAAGCATCCCAGTTTCAGCAAGAAGGTCTAGTACATATTTCCTTTGAGAGAGATAAATACCTTGAGCTCCGTAAGCTACCTCAATTCCCAAGAAGAAGTGAAGGAAGCCAAGATCTTTGACCTCAAAAGATGTCGCCAACATTTTCTTCAAGTTCCTTATCTCCTCATCATCATTCCCTGTAATCACAATGTCATCCACATATACGACCAAAATGACAGTTTTGCCTTGGTGGTGCTTAAAGAAGAGGGTATGGTCAGCATTGCTTTGTTGAAAACCCAAATAAAAGATTTCCTTACGAAACCTCCCAAACCAAGCCCTTGGCGATTGTTTAAGTCCATAAAGTGATTTCTTTAGTCTGCACACTTTACCTTCTGTCTCAGGCCCATGGAACCCTGGTGGAATTTCCATATATACTTCTTCATTCAGATTTCCATGAAGAAATGCATTCTTCACATCTAGCTGGAACAAGTTCCAATTTTTGTTTGCTGCCACCGATATTAAAGCTCTTATGGTGCTCATCTTCGCAACTGGGGCGAAGGTTTCATCATAGTCTACCCCATAGGTTTGGCTATAACCTTTTGCCACAAGTCTTGCCTTATATCTCTCTACTTTACCTTCTGGCGTTTGTTTTATGGTGAACACCCATTTGCAGCCAACTACCTTCTTACCGGCGGGAAGTGGAGTGATTACCCATGTATTATTTTTGTCAAGAGCATCCATCTCCTCTAGCATTGCGTCCCTCCACTTTGGGTTCAGTTTGGCCTCCCGCCAGTCCCGTGGTACAGGTTCTGCATACTCTAATGCTGAAATAAAGGCCTTATAGGATGAACCAACAGTGTCATACGAGACATAGTTAGAAACATTATAAGGATTCAATTTGGAGGGCAACTTTCCAGCATTATGGCGTGGTTGCTTTCTCTGAGCTATAGGCACATCAAGATCATCACACTGAGGAGAGATGTTACCATTATCTAAGGGTAGCCCAATATCATCAGTCTGACCTTGAGTATCACCACTTTGGTCAACCTGTTGCTCCTGATGTTGTCCATTCACCTCACCTTCAGGTTCTACTACTTGTGTCTCTTCACTATGTCGTCTTCGTGTATATACTTGAATCTCTTTTTCTTCATTTGGTTTCGGCCATCGGAGCACCTCATTTGACGAGTCACTTTCCTCTCCTTGTCTTTGTTCATGTTCTACTCCCGCTGGAATTACCCCGATTATCATCTCTCTTGATGTTGATGTATCATCTTCTTCTACCTCATCTCCCCCTGCCTCGCAATCTTCACTTGAGATTTCATTACTCACCACATCAGGAAATAGATCGGTTAAGTCTGTTGGTTCACCGTAAAATGGTATGTGCTCCCTAAATACCACATCTGAACTCACAAACATTCTCCTTTCAGAAGGACACCAACACTTATAACCCTTTTGTTTACCGGAATAACCCACAAATACACACTTCAATGCCCTTGGATCGAGTTTTCCAACAGATGGTCTGTAGTCCTTCACAAAGCACACACACCCAAAGACCTTCGGTGGAACCACATATGTTGTCTCACCGGTTAGACACTCTATTGGGCTCTTATATCCAAGTACCCTGGATGGCATTCTATTTATCAAATAAGCAGCTGTCATCACAGCGTCACCCCACAGAAACTTTGGAACATTCATAGCCGTAATTATGCAACGAGTGATCTCCAATAGATGTCTATTTTTCCTTTCTGCCAAACCATTTTGCTGAGAAGTACTTGGACAAGTTGTTTGATGAATGATCCCAAAACTGGATAAGTACTTATCAAACTCCTTGTTCACATACTCTGTGCCATTGTCAGTACGGAATATTTTCATGCATGCATTATATTGTGTCTTGATCATATTATGGAAATCAACAAAGCACTCAAACACATTATCCTTGTTCCTCAATACATAAACCCAAGTGACTCTGGTACAACAGTCAATGAAGGTAACAAATGAGCGGTAACCATTTAAAGCGGCAACTCCACTAGGACCCCACACATCAGAATGTATAACCTCAAGTGGCGTGTCACTCCGATTATCAGATGACACATAAGAACTCCTAGTTTGTTTTCCAAATTGACATGCGTCACATACTAGGTTTTCCTTCTTAACTTTATTGTAGAGATTCGGATAGATCTGGCCCAAGGTAGCAAAAGACATGTGCCCTAACCTGCGGTGTTGAAGTATAAACTCTTCTAGTGGTGACTGAGACACAACAGATGCAACTGAGGGAGAAACCTCCTTGTCCAGATAATACAAGCCATTCCGCACAGTCCCTGTCCCTAATTCCCTTCCACTTCCAAGTTCTTGAAATATGCATCTGGTTGGAAGAAAGATAGCAGCGCAATTAAGCTCACTGGTGATGCAACTAATTGACAAAAGATTAATTGGGAATGAGGGAATATGCAGCACTGACGATAGGGTCATGTTTGGGCTACATTTAATCTTTCCCGACCCTGCAATACTTTGGACAGAACCATCAGCAAGTGTAACATTATGTTCTGTAAAGTCAGGAGTATAATCATAGAAATCCTTATAAGATCCCGCCATATGTTTAGATGCACCGGAGTCTATTAGCCATCTTGCATTGGAGCAGTTGTGGTTGTTCAAATCAGATTTACCACTACAGCTTACTTCCTTAAACCTTTGCCATTTTTTCCATTCATCAACCGTCATTTGGACCGTCACAGTGTGTGATAATTCCCCAGTTACCTCAGAGCACACTCTTTCCATTGGTCTTCTTCTGAAGCAACTCCCATTTGAACTAGTGATTATATTATCTGCAGCAGCACTGTGATATCCCCTTTTACACCCATAGAATTCACCAATACCCATCTTGTTCTCCTACACCAGCACAACCTGAGCCTCTCCCACTGCTGCTTTCAAACAAATATGCTTCCTTCAGACCTGCTCTGGCCACTCTTGCTTCACACCTCCACGGCTCCAAGTCGCCTGACTTATTTTTGCAGCCTCAGCTCGACCTCAAACTTCTGTCCTCCAATCTCAGATTCAAGCACGACCCAACTCCTTGTAGGAAGAATCGCTACCAACCACCTTTGGACTACTGCGTGAGCCTCACCTCCAGTCAACTCCCTTGCAAATAGCAGCTAAAATCCTGCAGCTGCTTCCTCAAAGGCCCCTTCTCTTCCCTGCTGGAACAGAGCCGCAGCCCCTTCCTATTCCTTGACAGGAAGCTATCCCAACAATTACCAATCAACCAAGTGCACTTCTCTTCTCTGCAGTCTGCACCCAACCTCTGCTGGTCCCCAACCTGCTGCAGCGCCGCTACTCTCCTGGCCGCACACCACCACCAGCCGCTACCACAAAGCTCCGATTCAGGGCAGCAACACATCCGGGTCTTCACCAGCAACGTTGCCTCTCCTCCACAGCCTGATCGAGCGCCGCCGACATGATCTGCTCTGATACCATGTTGTGGAAATCTCACTAACTAGGAGCAATCTGCACAGAGGAGGCTGAGAATAGTCTGGAAAGCACTCTCACGATCTATTCCTTCCCCATCTTACATATACACTCTCCATTTTACATTATAGCCCTTCTTTCTATTCTATCCTACAGATAAGCCCCTACAACACCTTTGTTGTATCCCCTCTCTATCACTGAAGTAGTGGACCTTTGAGGGAATGATGGGGCTAGTGGTGGACAGGCGAAAGAGGAGCTTCAAGGAGGGTGACGTGGTGAGGCGTGTGTGACGTAGAGGGTGGATATGATCAAAAGTGGGGCGGCCTTCCTCTGACGATCAAAGACACCTTTGTTCCCCTCTTTAGAAACATCTCAAATGGTGGGTACTACTAGCACCCCCCCCATTGGGAAGTTGTCTTGGGCAATAATCCTTTCATACATACCTGGGAAATTCTTATAACCTTTTTATAATCATAGTTTTTTATAATTAATTTTAGGGAAGAAGGAACATTTGGGGTCACATAGGCTGCAGAATAAACTATTTTCTGACTCCAAAACTCATGTTACATCTCAACATTCAATCCTATTTCATCACGAGTTCGGGACAAGTGAGCTGGCCGGCATGGTAGGGGAGCAAGCTTGTGACAGTCCCTCCCTTGGTTTGCTCAGCAATGGCGGTGAACTAGTCTGGTTTTAATTAGTTGTGCCTGACACTGTTCTTCTTGAAAGTGTTGTTTTTAAAGAATTGGACATGATGTGTTCTTTTGGTGGTGGTTGTGCGACTGCTGCAAGGACTTTAACTCTGCAGCGGGACTTTTCTTTTTTCTCTTCTACTTATTGTCTTTCGGTTGTGTGCATCCATAATAACTTTGTTTATTGCGTTGTTGTAGAGGTTGGATGTAATTTGTATCTTATACATTTTTTTTCAAAAAAAACTAGAAGAATGAGGAAATTAGATTGGTTGAACAAAAGATAAGCTCGATTTTGTAAAATGAGTTGCCATGCCGCGTTTCCTTCCAAAGAAATCCGAACACGTGTGCGCGTTCGCTCTACGCCGGGTCTTTCCGAATTTGTATCGGGATCGGACAGAGCCTCCTTCCATATAATGGTCGAATCCCTCTCACCATCTCCTCGCGTTGTTGCAGTACTTTGCCCTACGCGACCTCGCTCGCAACAATGGTAGTAGCGCTTCCAGTTTGCGACATGACAGCTGACAGCGAACAGTTCGCCGCCGGAGCCGACGGGATGACCACCATCGCGTCCCAGGTCGCCTCCATCTGCGCCATGATCGACGAGCACCTCGCCACCGAGACACCCATGAGCGCCAGTCGAGCCGACGCCATTTCCGGTATGATCGACGACGTCGCTGCCGCCGCCTCGGAGCGCGTGGCGATCAGCAAGAAGACGAGCAAGCCGCGGCAGATGCGCAGCACCGACTGCTACGAGAGTCTGTGCACGATCGGAGAGGGCACGACCGCCGTCGTCACCAAGGCGCGCGACCTCACCACCGGCCAGACCGTCGCCCTGAAGACCATCCGTGAACGCTGCATCTCCGCCTCCGGCGGCGAGCTCCTGCAGGAGGCCTGCCTCATGGCCGCCTGCCGCGGCCACCCCTCCATCATGGCCTTCCACGGCGTCACGCGCGTGCCGGGCACCAAGAACGACTTCTCCCTCGTCATGGAGCACGCCGGCCCGTCCCTGCACCGCGTCCTGCACGACCGCGTGTGCCGCACCGGCCGCGCGTTCTCGGAGCCCGAGACGCGCCTCGTCATGCAGCAGCTGCTGTCCGGCGCGAAGGCGATGCACGGGCACGGCGTCGTCCACCGCGACATCATTACCGAGAACGTCCTCCTCGACGGCAGCGGCAGCGGCAACTTCAAGATCGGCGACTTCGGGTCGGCGATGTCTGTGGCCGGCGCGAAGATCAGAGCCAACGCGTACTGGGCCGCCGGGTCGACGCAGTGCAGCGCGCCGGAGATGCTGATGGAGACGCCGGGCTACGACGGCCGCGTCGACGCGTGGTCCCTGGGGTGCCTGATGGCGGAGCTGCTCACCGGGGAGGTGCTCTTCCTCTGCAACGAGGGCTCCTCCGCCTCCGACCAGCTGCACCTCATCTACGACGTGCTCGGAGTGCCGGGCAAGAAGGCGTGGAAGCCCTTCGAGTCTTCGTTCGTGGCCGACAGGGTGCCGCTGTGGCGTCAAGAGCAGCGGCGGCGGCGGCGGCAAGGGCGGTGGCGCGGCAACCAGCTCGCGTGTTCCCCGAGGAGATGCTGTCCGAGGACGGATTCAGGGTCCTCAAAGGGCTCCTGACCTGCAACCCCAACGAGCGGCTGACTGCCGCCGCCGCGCTCCAACTTCCGTGGTTCGTTCGCTGGCAAGGACGGGCACTCGGCGAAAAGCTGATGCTCGGCGAACCTAACGCTGACACGGTTCGTCTGGCGCTCGGCGAAATCCCGCCACTCGGCGAAAACGTCGCCGAGATTGTTTCGCGCTGTTGCGCGAGTTCGCCGAGTATGGCGCGTCCATACTCGATGAAGACTTGACGGCCGTTACTTCGCGGTCGGACGTGACGGGATATTCGCCGGGTCTATTTCACCGAGTGCTGTTCCAATTTGCTCGGTGACCTATTTGCCTAGCGGCCGGACAGAAAACACTCGGCGAATTTGGTTCCCCATCGATGGAAATGTTGCCGAGTGTCCTTCGTCGAGCTTTGCACTCGGCAAATATATTCGCCGAGCTCAAAATGGTCTTCGCAAGGTATTTTGCATACCCGGCAACTCAGCGGATTCCAGTAGTGAGAAGACGATGCTCCGGTGGAAAACTGCGCGGCAATGTGAGGATGAGAGCCATGTAACCTTTTTTCTTCATTCTTTGTGTGGGATATGTTGGTCTGTGAGGCCCCTGTGCCCACATCAGCCTAACCCCTCTTGTATAACGTTCTTGTAAAGTTGCTATATGCCCAAATTTGGTTCTTCCATATGGAAGCCAGCTAGTAGTATGAAAGATTTCTTCTCAATGGTTCTACACTCAGACTACAGTATACACCACTCCTGATTTTTAGCATTCTACTCTCTCTCTACAATGAACAATGTTGATCACACTTCTCGTCATGAATTAACGCTGTTCTTATGTTTTTTTCCCAATTCCACAGTTCACGACAAGTGACAGACATCCTGTGAGGCCGGAGCAAGTCTAGCAGTTCCACTAAAATGTCTCCCCTATATGTCCATATAGGGGACTGTCGCTAAAATAATCTCCCCTAAAATATGTTCAACTCCAGCAGTTCCCCTAAAACATCACCCCTTTTTAATTTTTTTATCTATTTTTTTAATATTTTAAAAATGTTGTATAACTAAAATATAAAATCCAACGGCTACCTCTGTAACTGCTAACTTGTAGTATCAAAAACTTGTCCATCACCAAAATCTGAAAAATAAACAAAAAACTCACGGATATCGGCATATTGCAGTGTCAAAAAGCTCACTAATATCGGGATAGGGGAGTCTTCCACCTCCCCTACTTGTAGGGGAGACGAGAGAACAGAATCGGGAGCATCTATAAATCAGGTGAGCGTTGATGAAACTACTGGGCGGTTGTTTTTGAGCTTTTTCCCTAAAAAACGTATAGGGGAGGGTTTGATGGAACCGCTGGACTTGCTCTGATGTCCCAAAACCCGAAAAAATAAAATCAACAACCTAAATTGATGGGATTCAGTCTCCTGACAGCGGCAACTATGCAGCCGAACAATGCTTTGATCGGTCAATTAAGGGGATGGACCTGATGTGCTGCATGTTCCATGTATCTAGGACAGAGATCACGTGACATGCATCTTTTTGATGTCACACGGTGATATGTGACCTAAATTTAAATTTAAACATTGCGAAAAAATTTACAAAAAATCATGCATGTTCACAACACATATTTAGATAATCACTAAAAAAAGAAACTCAAAATTTGAAACATACATTGAGAAACAAAAAAGAGAAACTCAGATGTGGCCGTGAGTGGGGTATTTGGCGTTGTTCAATTAAGGGGATGGACCTGATGTGCTGCATGTTCACGGCCCACTATGCACATCATCAACTCTCGTGGGTTACATGGCCCACTTGTCATAATTTGGTCTCACATGTCACGAATAAAATGATCCACTTTTCATAACAAGTTTTATAGCCGAAGCCAACATTATTCATTACAAGTTTCATAGCCCAAGGCCAACATTATTCAAAGTTTAGCACAACAGAATAAAATTAGCAACAAGCCTCCATCATCTTCATGCCCCCACAGACAAGTATGTTGGTTGTAGACTCAAAAACTTAACAAGACCTTACTTATCGTCCGAAAAACCTGCAATGGTGAGTCACAACCCAAAAATTTGGGTCATAACAATCTAATTGTATTAGCAAGTGACATACTAGTGGATATAAATGACAACATATCTCTACATGAATATTTGGCTAATTAGATTTATGGCTAATTTGTAGAAACCAAATTTTATCCTATATTTTAGAAAACAAGTCTCGTCAGATTTATATTTGAAAAACATGGGTCTATCCCCAAAGGGCCTTGTGATAACATTGGTCGATTCCCGATGAATCTTTTGGTAACATTGGTCGATATTCAGTGAACCATTTTATAACTTTGGTCCATCCCTAGAGATATATTCGTCCACCAAGCACATTCGCTATCGTTACGAACTGAATCTCTCCAAGCCTATTTCTTCATTGAAGAAAACAACATTTTACCTTTACAATATAGCTTTATGTTATTTATTTGCAAGTCCTATTTAATCACTTCACCAAACAATCCGCTATCACGCTTTTTCATCGCAATTCTTACAGTAAATTCACTCAATACTATTGACACAGTCCAGACACATTCACTATCGCCACGAACTAAATATCTCCATGCCTATTTCTCCGTTGAAGAAAACTAACCTCTTACCTTTACAATATAGCTTTATGTTATTTACTTGCAGGTCCTATTTAATCACTTCATCAATTAATCTGCCATCACGCCTTTCCATCGCAATTCTGGCAGTAAATTCTCTCAATACTAGTGGCACCTTGAGTGTGACCGAAACTATCACAAGAACATACTCGCCAAAGCTCTTCTTTGGGAGGATATACATCCGGAAGTATACTTTCACAAAATCGTGTTGCAACAAACTGTGCACTTAAATGCATCAATCAAGTGACTCCTCCTCCAAACAGGCTCGGAGTGATACAAAGCACTTCATAGGGTGACGAAATTGTCCACGTACATCGTAACGCTAGTGACACCTCCGGAGGGTGAGACATGTGAGTTGACAACTCGTCTGCCATAGAAAAAAGTTTGTTGAGCATGCCGATCACCAGCATGAACAATGAGGGTTGTCCTTTCTAAGCCCCTTGTGGATATGTATCTTTCAACACCTTATGTACCAATTGCATACGATGCTACGTACTTGGTACCTTAATCCGTTTTTTGGGAAATTTCAGTACTTTAGATTACTTTTGCAAAATAGATTGAAATCCATTTACATGTGAAAATTGGAGGTGTGCTATTCTGCACCACATTATTTACACCATCTTGAAACCTATTTTGACATTTAATAAAAGTTACAAGCTCCTTGTAGCAATATTTTTTGGCATGGCAAAATGCATCTCCGTGTGAAATACATACGGAATAACTGAAGGAAAAAGTCAACCTATGCCGAGTGTCCAACTATCCATTAAGGACAAGTTGTAGCGTTTCTGTCAACACACGTCCACCATCTTTACCGAGTATGGTTGTTCGTCGAGTGTTTTTATGATATTTTGCTAAGTGTATTATTAGGCGCTCAACATATACACCCAACTCTTTTGTGGAGCGGACATATAAAAAAAACAAGACCTATCAGGACTAGCCCTTGATGGTATTTTTTCATAGAAATATGCTCCCTCGCAAGAATTTCCGAAATTCCGTCCCGACGGACTCGAACTTGAGTTGTTAGCTTTGCCACCGCGCAGCTAACCATTGGGCCACTGCCCGGAGCGGACACATAATTCACTCGGCAAAGGGGCGGCCACTTGCAAACTACTGATTCTGGTAGTGACGACCGATTGACCAAAGAAAATTACTATACACATGTAAAATGAATAACGACCTTTATACATTAATTGGAGCTCAAACATGTTCAGTGAAAGACTGAGTACATTACAATATGACGAGAACCTTCGAACACAAACCAAAAACCACAACAGACACAGTGCACGGCTACAAAATGGAGTATGCATGATGAGTGTGAGAAGTCAAGGATTGATCTCATCTCTCTGCGCAAGAAGAGTCGCACCTTCTTCCTTAAGGTCCCGCCGGAAGGCCGTTCTTCAATGTTGAAGCCGGCGGCACGCCAGGGAACAACGGCGGCAGGCCAGGGACGACGGGCACTGGCGGCAGGATGGACGGCGGGGGTGGCGGCGGAGGCGGCGGGTTAAGGAACGGCAGCGGCAGCACCGGTGGTATCAATGATGCCGGCGGCGGCTGCGGGACGAGCGGCGGCAGGATGGACGGCGGAGACGGGGTGGGAAACACCGGCGGAACGAGAGACGGCGGAGCCGGGGTGATCGGGTTCGGAGGGATGGGCACGCCGCCGATGTTGGGCGGCTCCGGCACAAGCGGTATCGGCGGGAAGAACAGGCCCTTCTCGCTGCAGACGGTCCGGTCATGGCACCTAGCGGCGACCGAGGCGCCTGGGATCCATCGACATGGTACAAGAATCGCGTCCAAATGTTAAGCCCGGCCAGTAACACTATATAACGACTTCCGTTTGGAACATAATAAAGTAGAGCTGGTATAGGCGCACCTGACAAAGCAGCATCCGTAGCTGCACCGCCAGAGCCGCCGCCGCCGACGAGCTTCGGGTCATGCCGGGCGGCGAGGTGGCACTGGAAGCAAGAGAAGGCCACCAGTAACAAGAGAAGGTGCGAGCGCCGCATTCGAGTGGTTGTTGTACGGTCCATCTTCTCCGCTCACGTCGTATGCTTCTGCTCTTTGGCCTTTGCTCCGGTATTTATGAACGGCGAGCTGAGCTGCTGATCAGCAGAAGCAGAGAACGATCGAGAACCGATACATTTTGGTAGGCGCTGCTGCTTCGTTGTCACACAAAGAGACATATGCATGCATGTGCAGTCGTCTCTTCCATTGGCGTTGTCACCATGCGTGACTCTCCCTTCACGGGCCGCGCTTACGGCCGGCCGGGCAGTGCTGGGTGTGGCCAAATTCTTCGAGAAGATAACGTTTTTTGTGTGGCGCCTGATGCTTGACATAGACATTTATCTGTGGACCTTCGATTTTCTTCTATATCGATCTACAGTACATGCTCCCATTTGGAACTGAGCGGGAGGCAACTATACTAGTAGTATGAGATCCACACACGATAGGGGCTCCTCCACATGCAATACAAACAAGCTAGCGGTGGCAGTCGGGGGCACTCAAACTTGGATGGTTGTCCTTGCTCAGCCTTTATTTATTTTGGATTCAGTGGAGTTCATGGCCAGTTATGTGATTGAGTGCAAAATGGATAGCTTCTCTTTAGCCGCAATAATGATTCCGATCACACGGTCATGGCGAAATTGAGCAAGCTAAATCCAAAACACTCAAGCTTTAAGATGTGTTGCTCCGTGCGACCCAGCACACCACTGCATTGTAGAGCGCTAGTTGATATAACACTCCTGAAAGAATTATTTCACGACCATTACATTAATATATTTTTTTGAATTTAAAAGCAGTCGATCCTGCCGCCCGATTAGATAGAAAGAGTTATAATTACAGAATCATTGCCGTAGCAAAGTTTGTGCCGGGGACGAAATAAGCAAAATAACAACTAATTTCCTCCAGGGTCTTGCGTGTGGGCAAACTTCCGCTGGCTCTATCTCTTCCCACACAAGATGGGCAACCAAGCCCGGTTGCAGCCCGGTGTTTCTAAACACCCTCCTGTTCCGCTCTTTCCAACATCCCCACATGGCATATATGAAATTGCCACTAGCCTCTCGCCTCCTCTCCTTCGGGTTCCCAGCAACATGCCGTCCCACCATCCATCAATGTCATGCCCCAAAGGAGGTGGTGTGATTCCAATGGAACCATTCCACTCGAAGATCTTCTCGCGCACCGCCGTCGTGAAGCTACACTCAAGAAGCAAGTGCCGTACCGATTCAGGGTGGATTCGGCATAGCTTGCAGATGGGATCATGAGGCCATCCGCGAATTGCCAAGTTGTCCGCCGTGAGTATCTTGCCGTGAACAACCAACCATGCAAAAAATCTGCATTTTGGCTCAGCTTGAGCCTTCCAAATCTTTGCTGCCCTGAACGGAGGACATGCGCCGGAGAATTGGCAGCGGTATGCCGAGGCCGCCGAGTATACCCCTGAAGCTGTCCATCTCCATGTAATGGCGTCAGGTCGTGGCTGCAACGTCACAACACGCAAGCGCTCCCAAAGCGAGACGAACTGATCAATCTGAGCTGGAGTGGAGATGCGGAATAGAGACTTCATCCAATTGTTGTCATGTAGTTCTTTTTTGACGGTTCTTGATTTTCTTGTGGCAATGGAGAATAGTTCCGGAAACTGTAGCTTGAGTGCGCCACCCGGCAGCCAGCGATCGTGCCAGAAAAGGCACTTGGCGCCATCTCCCACTGCAATGTCGGTGGATGCGCGGAAAAGCTCCATATCTGTCTTGTCGCATGGTAGGGCCATGCCTTGCCATGGTCGCTCCAATGCCATCCAGGAGAACCATGGCCATCGAAGGCGCAGAGCTCGCCCAAATTTCTCCAAGTCAAAGACGCCAAGGCCACCAAGGTCCTTGGGCCGGCAAACCGTGCCCCAGTTGACGAGAGGATGTGGTCGAGCACCCGGTGCCGCTCGTGACTTCATCCATAGAAAGCTCCTCTTTATCTTGTCAATTCTGCGCAGCACCCACTTCGGAAGTTTGAAAACAAGGATGTGGTGGATGACCATGGCTGACAGTACATATCGACAAAGGAGAACTCGACCAATCCTTGTGAAGTGCTTCCCCCACCATCCTGCTAGTCTTGCTCCGAGCTTGTCAATTAACGGTTGGAAGTGCACCGCCTTGAGCCTCGAGTGGTGGAGAGGAAGCCCGAGATATGTGCAAGGAAAGCTGCCACGCTTAGCTGGGAATATTGCCAAAGCTGCCAATATTTGCTCCTCGCTGCATTGGATGGGGAAGGCTTCCGATTTTTCCAAGTTTGTCCGCAGCCCACTAGCTCTGCCAAAGGCATCAAGAAGATGGCAGACCACCCGCATGTCCTGCTGATCAGGCCCTACAAAAATGCCCGCGTCGTCCGCATACAGAGAGATGATGAATCTAACAGGACGTGCCATGATCGGTCGCAGTAATCCTTCCTCCGCGGCCAATCGGAAAAGATGGTGCAGCGGGTCAATGTCTAAGATGAATAACATCGGCGAGATGGGGTCCCCTTGTCGCAACCCCCTTGCGTGTCGAATGCCAGGACCCGGTTTACCGTTGAGTAGAATTCTGGAGGATGCCGAAGATAGCAAAAGGCAAATCCAGCGGCGCCATCTCAGGCCAAAACCAAGGTGGTCAAGAAGCTCCAGCAAATACGGCCAACTGACAGTGTCGAAAGCTTTTGCAATGTCGAGTTTAAGAAAGAAACCCGGTGTCTTTTCCTTGTGCATCTCTTTGATCAAACCTTGGACGTGGAGAAAATTATCATGGAGGCATCTTTTCTTGATGAAAGCTGACTGACTCGGAGATACCAAATCTGGTAGCAGTGGAGCAAGGCGAGATGCCAACAATTTGGAGAATATCTTCGAGAAGCTATGTATGAGGCTTATGGGACGGTAGTCCGCAATCACCCCTGCCTCCACCTTCTTGGGCAGCAGAACGACATTTGCCTTGTTTAACAGTCCAAAACAGTGCCCCCCATTCTCTGCTAGAGCCTTCACTGCCTCCAGCAAATCATCGCAGATCATCTCCCAGCACGCTCGGAAAAAACGACCAATAAAACCGTCGGGGCCGAGCGCCTTCTCAGCCGGCAAAGCAAAAACTGCAGCCTTCAGCTCATCCATGTCAAACGGTTCCTCAAGTGCTGAGAGGTCTCGCCTCACATATCCCAGCCTCTCCCACTTCAGTGACGTTGTCCTCTCCTGTGTTGATCCAAGGAATTCAGTGAAGTGAGACTTGATCACCTCCTCTTTATCCGTGTGCGTGACCGCAAAGCCGGCCGGAGTAGCAAGCGTTTGGATAAAATTCTTGCGCCTCCTTCCGTTTGCCCTTAAGTGAAACAACCTGGTATTTGCGTCTCTCATTTTGATTGTCGATATCCTCGCACGTTGCCTTATGCGAATCTTGTTGATGGATGCTATTCCCAGAATTTTGGCGCGCAGGCTAATGCGTAATCGCCTCTCCTCTATCGACAGTGTCCGAGCCTCCTCGGCCACATCAAGCCGCCCAATGATCTCCCTAGCAATGGCGGCTTGAAGCTTGAGGTTTCCGAAGTTCTTTCTATGCCATTTCCTTAGAGCAGTCGCCGTACGCTCCAATTTGACATGAAAGCGCCGCAGTGGATCATGCGTGACCACCTCGCCGTCCCAAGCCGCAGCAACAACCTCCTGGAATCCTTCCATTTTCAGCCAAAACGCTTCAAAACGGAAGGTCACAAATCTTGGAATGTCAGCAGCTCCGATCAATAACAGTGGTGCATGATCAGAGAGTGAAGACGGCAGTGACTGGAGAATAGCAGATGGAAAGCACACATCCCAGTCTTCAGAGCAGAAAAACCGATCTATCCGCGTCATTGTGGGGTTTGCTTGTCCGCTGGACCAAGTGAATTTTCTGCCAGTGAGTTTGAGCTCACCGATGCGCATGGCGTCGAGAGCAGCCTTGAACTTTCCCATTAGACGCATGTTTAGATTTGTGTTGTTTTTGTCTGCAGCCATGTAGATGAGATTAAAATCTCCGAAGAGGAGCCACCTCTGAGGCCTAGTTGCCGCAATCTGTCGCAACTCATCGATGAAAGCAGTCTTCTGTGCCTCGCCCTGTTGTCCGTAGACGCCGGTTGCCGTCCAAGAAGAACCATCTTCCTTGCTAGTGATCACGGCTGAAACTGAATTTTGTGTTAATCTGACGCTGGAGAGGCTGTAAAAAGGAGCGGCCACAGCCAGGATGATGCCGCCCCTTGTTCCGTCAGCAGGAAAGCAAAATCATCAGCGAAATCAATGCCTATTGCCTCAATCACTGTCTGCCTGTCAACCGCTTGTAATTTTGTTTCCTGCATGCAAACAACGGAAGCTTTTGACTCACGTACAAGCTCATGAGCAGCATCACGGCGAGCCTGGCAATTCAGCCCACACACATTACTGGAAAGCATACGAAGCAGCTCAACATTACTGGAAAGCATACGAAGCAGCTCATCATTTTACATTACTATACAAGAAACATTACGTAACACCATAATAATATAATTCTTTGGTACTCCTGGGAAACCCTTGATTCTTGAATTCCAGATCGGACGCCAGCGGCACTTTTAGTGTTGTTCTCCCTCTTGAGGGTCAGCATTTTTGGAGCCCATACTAATTGGGGTGGTATGGAGGTGTGATGACCCACAAATGTATGAGATCACAACAATATTTGAGAAAAGTAAAATTTAAATTTATTGATTCGATATAAGTGGAGTCAAAGACTATTTAAAGTCTTAGCAACCGAGTCAATTCGGTCACACCTGAAAAGTATGTTTGTTTGACACAACTTATTAGTGACAACAGTAACAGTAATAAAATAGTAGCAATAGTAAAATAAAAGTAGCAGTAGTGACGCAATTAATAGTTGCGGCAAACAACAAGTTAACAAACATTGTAGGCATAGGGACGGATGAATATCCGTTGCATGGATAAGATAACTAATGTTAATATCATAATATAGGGTACAATAATATAAGTAAAGTAAAAGCATCCATGTAATTAAGCAAACATAGGCATGTATTCCGTATTTAGTTGTACGTGTTAGACGAGAATAACTTAGACTAGTCATAGTGGGAGTATCATAAGTAGTAACATAAGTACCATATATACACAAATGATGATGTGGCAAGTATTTAATATGAAGGGAAGTGGTGGTGGTATCATAGCTAGATACCGTAACATAGCGGATTTCGAGATAATATGAGTCTATAACCTAATTAAATGCATGGTTATATGATACTACAACTATGTTACCACTCACTATTGACATAGTAACATACAGTAGTATCATATGCATGATACCACTATAATACTCCCCGCTAGGACTAGTCTTATACAACATCCTTTATCCTACCATCTCGTTGTCAACAGGACCATGAACCGTATGATAATTAAGGTACTCCTTTTACGAAGCATCGGACTCAAGTATTAACATTTAGTTAATACATGTCATCCTTAGGTTATAGCCATTCCCTTCGGTTGTCTCATTTTTTGTCACTTCGAGGTCTAGGGGTCCGGACAATAATGGGTGCATGCAACTTGTAGATATGATAAAAAACAATAATTATATTAACAAAAACATTAGATCTGAAATCATGACACTCGGACCCAAAGTGATAAGCACTGAGCATAACAAGTTGTAACAATGATGATTAAAACACATAGTGGATACTGGGCATCATGCCCTAATTATCTAACTCTATTACATGGTCTATCTCATCCAATCGCTACCCCCTTTGCCTACAACAAGGAGTTACTCACACATCGATCAGGGGATCGTGGAAGGATGATGGATAGGCGTTGATGAAGGCGATGGCCATTATCTTCCCTCCAATCCCTGTTCCAGCTGAGTGCCAGAGCAAGAATATGTCCCCGAGTTAGGGTTTATGGTGGCGGCGGAGCTTGGGAACTCTCTGGATAAAACTTCGCGCCACGTTGTTTTTAGGTCGAGGGGGGTCTATAGAAAGGGTGGCGCAAGAGGGTGCCCGAGGGCCAGGCGTGAGGGCCGGGCACAGGGCCACCCCTTGGCCCTTGCCACGCCAGGTCAGGGTGGGCATTCGGTCATAACCGAAAATTCGGTTCCTATTTCTCGGTCATTTTAAAATTCGGTTAGTAAATTTTGATGCCCGAAATTTACTCAAACTCTTTCAGGACCGAAAAATTCAGGTACCCGAGAATTCGGTCTTTATTTTGGTCATAACCGGATTTTACGCATGCAACTGATACGATCGCATCTTCCCCTGCTCGCTGCCGATGAATCCCCGTGCAGCTGGTGGTTTCCAACACAGTACAGTCTTAACAGACACGCTATGGACTACAAGAACCGACGGATCGCTGCCGTTCTTCCTCCTGCTCATTCGATCTAGGGTTCTCTGGAAGAGATGGACGACCTAGGGATGGAAGGCCACAGAGGAATAGGGCAGGGAGGAGAAGAGCATGAAGTGGCCTACCTGTGCGCGCCGCCGCCGGTGTCTGCTTGTACGGTCTGGTTGCTAGACTGCGTCTCATCTTGACCCCTCCCTCTGTTTGTTTGTTTCTGTCCAGGAGCAGGAGGAAGAAAGCGTTTTTGGGCCTAGAGCGTAGGTGAGGAAATGGGCTTGTTTTAAAAAAAATGTGGCTGGGCTATAAACTGGTCTGCCCGTTTTTGGGCTAGAGCCTAGGTGAGGAGCTCTGTAGCACGTAACTAGTTCATTTCTGATTTAAAAAAAGGTAGATCGGTCAATTTGGTCTATTCGGGTTTGCAAGATGTCTTGCCCGAATTACTGAATAATTTTCGGTCATTTTAAATCTACTACCCAAATTTCCACCGGTCTTTTCGGTTTCGGTTTTTACGGTTTCAGTCTCGGTTTTTGGCCCTCACGCCAGGCCTGTGATGCCCCCTGGCTCCGGTCTTCTAACTTCGTGGCTCTTCTGGTCCATTTGGTGCTGAACCCTGCAGAAATATCAATAACCCTCCACTGATTCTGGGATCGGATTGTGCAGCTGTTGTTTCTGCCTTCGATTTGTAAGAACGCTTGCAGGTCGCCTCCTCAGCATCCTGAAGATGGACATCTTAAGACAAAACCATTGCTCCGCTTCAGGGCTTCAGGATCTCGAAGGTGAACATGAGGGATAACGAAATCGCACATGCTATCCCTAAGATAGGCCGTAGTGAGTCGAGTAGAGGTGTGTTGCTTGGATCACTTCCAACCTGCGTGTCGCATCTGAATTTCTGATCAAGTATTGTTGTTGAAACCTGAATCTTTTGAGTTAATCAATACACCTTCTGTTTCAGAAGAACAAATGCAGGGGCCTGGAGGGCACATCATCTGGTCTATCAAGACGAACCACCGCGTGGGGACATATCTCCTCCAGCTCGTCTTCCCCAACTGCTTGCTTAGGGTATGTGTGCTTTACTCTAATATAAGTAGTACTCCCATCTATTCACAATTATAAGAAGTTTAGATGTTTCAATGTGGATTATAAAACAACCAAAATAAGTTGACATGCACATCACGTCTAGATACACACGTTTCAGCAAAAAGGTAGTAAAACATATTATAATAGTGAATGGAGATAGTACATTCATTCATCAGGATGATAATCTCAATTCTACACGGTAGCCAAAGCGCTACTCCATGTAGTTGTAATATACATATAACATTGTTATGATACAGATAACCAGTCACTCGACAAGAGATATTACACAGACAACTGATGTATCTACAATATCCTGTTACAACATAATCGTAAATTTCTACTCCATCAACAAACAATGGGGTAATTGACTAATTACATCCCCTTTTTTCTTTACAAAGTATATGCATACAACAAGAAAGATACAAATGCATGCATCCCGACTGGCACTAAAGGAGGGAACGGCTAATAGCCTTACACAAGGTTTTGGCGTAGCAAAGACTGAGCCTCGTCACCGGCACTCCCATTCCCATCTTGTGCCCTCCAGAGATTCTTGAGGAAGCCATGCCGCTGCTGTGCCTTGGGAGAGTCTGTCAAGTTCCCAGATGCCTGTGGGGAAAGCTTGATGGAATTTGATGATGAACTTTGCACATGCTGGAGGCATACTTGCACTGCGTCATGCACTCGCACAAAACACCACCCAGCACCAATCATGTCTATGATGCCCGCTCTTGATAGTAGTAGGTGCACCTGCCGGTTAGGGTTTGCTATAGCAATCTGCAATAGTATAAAAGGCCTCCCAAGGTTTGAAATGCTGCTTCCAAAGAGACAAGTTACTAGTTTCCATACTCTAGTGAACAGGTGAACAGAAGTGCTCAGTATACAAACCTGGATGTCGCGTGCTTTGTATTCTTGGTTTAGGTCCTTGAGAGCTTGAACAGCACTCGAGTCGATGTATGTAACAGCTGCATGACCAAATTTTACTATCATCCACACCATTCATCTAGGTACTCCAATTTAAGCTCATAAGATACATTTCCAAGCGAAAGCGGAATAATTTAATGCACACAACGGTGTTAAGCATGTGCCTTAATTAATTGCAACAGAAATGAAAGGGCTTACGGGACATCTCAAGGATCACAAAGTACACCCTTCCAACATCAGGTCCCCGGTTTGAAACTGGGAGTTTGAGCTCATATTCGCGCAACCTGATAAAGAACTTCCATCAGGATAACAAGGAACCTTAACAGCTATCAATTCGAGATGCAGATGAAGACATTTACCTGTCCTTTATGTAACTTATGTTGGCAAAGTAGATTGGTGAATCAATTCGGACGACAACAATCCCATTGTATGTATAAGCCTCAGGGTACTGCAATGTATTCCTGTACACAGTGGTTCCAGGCAAACGGCCCAAAACAGCTGCAGATGGGCCATAAATACATATTAAACCAAATCCAGATCCGACTGTTGGGTAAAGGTACCAAGGAGTTTAAAACCTTCAACTATCAATGATTGGAAAACAATGGCGCCAAAGGTCTAACAAAATAGCATTGTGAGATATGAGGGTGGTTGCTGATTCCCCAAAATAATGATGGTGTGCTTTTAAGCAGATTGAAAAAACGGCCGTCGTGCCTAAGACTCTATAGTACATTTACTCACCTATATGCGGATTTGCAGATTCATGGATTACAAAAGCCAGCGAGAATCCAACCTATGAAGAAAAATATTACTGTCAGATGAATGATCTTCCCCATACTAGATCTGAATTTTGCATGCCAGTCTTGTCTACACTTCAGCTAATGATCAATATAATATGTAACTAAAATGACAAAAGAAAAATTCATATACCTACCCCAACAAGCACACCAATCTCAATGCCAAAAACTAATGTTGTAATAAACGTCATTGCCCACAGAAAGAAATCCTTCTTATCAATACCCCACAGGAAAATGGCCTCATCATAATCCACCTAAAAACATTCCAATAACCACAAGAAATCAGGTGTTAAATAGTTTCCATTATATATACACCAACTGTTAGAAGAATGGACAGCTCAATAATGATCTGATATTTATAGGTTAGAACCAAATTGTAAGCTACAACAGAAAGAAATAGATATAGCTTTATCATTTGCGGGGAAGGTACTAGCATTGCCATCAGGCGTCATGATTAACTTGAGTATTTGTCGCAAACTCTCAATCATAGCAAGTATAAATGAGTTCAGATGCTCTTACCAGGCCAGTGACAGCAGAAATCACAATGGCAGCCAATGCACACTGAGGGAAAAAAATGATATGAAATGGTAAGTAAAGATGCAACACTTAAGATCCTATCAAGTATCAAGCACAAGTATACATGCTGTTAAATAAAAATTATTCAAATTTCTTACGGTTTACGATTAGTAAAACAGTCCATGAATTTGTTTTAAAAGTTGAATCTAAAGAAAATAATCAGTTCTGCCTACAGCACAATAAAGTTCTAACTATTAAAAAACAAGATAATGCAATTCATTTGACTATTAGTAGTAAAATTAACTTAAATGAAATAGATGAACGTGTTTTTTGTAACAGTTATACACTCGTGGATATAATAATTGGTTATTGGTCCCTATTTTTGTGAGGAAACTTAAACTCCTAAGTGAAATTGTTGAATGATAAAATAGAAGGCTTGTCGGGAACGCTTATTTTTGCCAAAATATTACAGGACCACTTTGATTCCCGCAGCAAATTCCAAAAGTTACTGAAATATATGATTAGCATGGGTCAACCAATAAGTTAACGAGAAGCGATATCACGAACATTGGTTATACTATTGACCATATTCAATCTATGTTGGTAGCATTACTAAACAAAGGAAAAGGTGAACACCAGGGTACCAGATGGAAAACTTCATTGAGCCCAATTATTACTCAACAAGACATACTGAAACAAAACAATTAGCTAATCTTACCTGAGGTATATCAGTAAATAATGGTGTCATAAACAAGAGAGCACCGCAAATTATTATCCCCATTATGATTCCTGATAATCCAGTCTTCGCCCCACTTTCATGATTCACAGCAGACCTAGAAAAGGAACCTGCGTGGACATCCATCAATAATCAACTTTTAAAAACCTCGAGACTCGTGAGTAACTAAAATGTTGCAATTTTCATCAGCTAAAACCAGAGAACAAATACAGATGAATGACACATATATTATATGGACCGGACTATGTATATGGCGCCTGCTAATTAGCTTAAGTCCACGCACTACATGCATGCACTAAAATCCAAAATTGGTGACATCATTGCGTATTAAATGTAAAATTTGAAAATTCAAAATGTTTTGTAGCTCAAACCGTTTATCGGATTTATGATTTGTTTTCACCGTTGGACTAGTCGCGTCGAGATGTTCGAAACTAGATCCCATGTTGATATGTTTGAACGATATTTTTTTATGGTTCAAAAGTTACCACCCATTAACATGTAAGTTACCAGGGTGAATTTATGTAAGTTACCAACCCAAGCAATGATTAATTTTCGGTTTAAAAGTATATTTCACTTTACTAGGTGGGTAACAAATATTTAGAGGGCCTGCAAAAAAACATATGATATCAGTACTAGGTTTTGAGCAAAAAAAAACATGGTAACTTTATCACTGGGTTTTGAGAAAAGTGCATGAAAAATGCTTTTATTTAAAACCAAAAATTAATCGTTAATATGATGGTAACTTATATACAATAGTCCAGATAACTTACGTGTTAAAGGTTGGTAAGTTTTGTGTCAAAAAAAAAGTTCTAAAAAAATGTCAACATGGGATCTTGTTTCGAAGATCTCGTCACAACTAGCTCAGCGGTGAAAACGGATTCTAAATCGGACAAACGGTTGGGGCTACAAAATATTTCAAATTTTTGAATTTTGCATTAAATGCGGGCTGACATGAAGGGTCAAATCTATCTGTGCATGCGTGGATCAGTGGTGCGTCGACGTACGCCCCATGAAAGGTGCCTGCTACTTAGATTTACCGATATTATATATGGATAATATATTACCTGTCGCAGGGTATGAAGAGAAAAATGAACCACATATGTTTGCTAAGCCAAGACCAAATAACTGTAACAAGGAAAGCTCGATCAGAAGGGTTGACTTTTAACAATGAGAATATTCGATAGAAACAATAATAAAGACTGGATATTGTTGTAATAAAAATTTGCATGTAGCGTAATAATTGACTGACAATCATGCCTCTGGAAACAATGGTCTTTTTTTTGCAGGGCGGTTACAATGGTCATTAGTCACTAAATATTACTTCCTAATATTACCAGCTAGGACAGGCATCTTGATGTCCTAGGTTTAAGGCGACATGATTTGATGGAACATTACCATTGCTAAAAATTCTGAAGGTGCAAAGTGACTTGAAAATAGAAAAGAAAAAGGAAATGGAAGCTTTTATGATGTTCATTTCGTCAGAGATGACGCCATTACCCAAAATCCTGTGATAACTAAGCCTGTAGAAGTCATTTAGTCTTGCTAATTATTGAACCCTATAAGATATCATGAATCATGCATGCTAACCCCTTCGTTACTCGGATAACATATTTATGGGCGTGGGCAGGCCTGTCCCAAAGGAGGCCGGGAACAGTGTAAGGCAGTGGATAAAGATTATTAGTTGTCTCCTCTGTTAGCAAGTTCTATCCTTATCCTAGAGGTAAGGATAACCTCGCCCTTGTGCAGCGGAGGCACTGCATCCAGTAGCAAGGATGGTGACACTATACCAACAGGCAGCACTGCATCCTGTGGCTACAGCGATCCAACCTGCTGCGGCGAACAGCAACACTGCTGTCAGATTTCCTTGACAGGAGCAGCAATCCTAGCCAAGCAAGGATACCAACCATATCTACCTTCTCCAAGAGGTCAGGAGGTCTGCATGCATGAGGATGTGCTGCATCATTCCTAGCTAGGACGTCCAGGAGGTCTACGTGCAAGCACGATGCAATCGTGCAAATCATTCATTTCTGAGAACTGGGAACCGAAAGGGGCATATCTATGCCACCATGATGCTCGATGATGGTGCATTGCTCTGCCTCTGCAGGCATTCTACTACCTACAGGAAGGAGACGGCAACATCTAAAGCAGCCCCAGTACCAGCAAGGGCATGCTTGGGTAGTCATGTGGACTATTCATTCTCGCTGTGCCCAGTACTATCGCATCATCAAGCAAAGCAAGTTCATAGTACATGGGTGGTGGTGCATCTATCCAAAGGTAGTGGCACGGCACTGCTTTTTCCTGAAGGGCCGAGCAACCTCTTCACTGTGCTTGAATCACGCAGCCTAAGGCTTCTTGTGATGGACACCTCTGGCTACTGTACACCCAGACCTGCCTCGCTGGACAACAAACTAAAAGCACTGCCGAGAAGGGTGTAGTTTTATGGGTGTGATAAGGCGCATAGGATGCGACACACAAAGTAAGGTTCACAGCAAATAAAATATTAGTTAGTCGTTTCCATTGTTAGCAAGCTGCATCCTAGAGTTTAAGGGCTGACAATGTATACGCTTTAGCTAAACATTTAAATGAACTGCAGTCTACCACTAGCAAGGACACGATTATTTACATGACTGAGTTGTGCTCTGTGTATCAGAAAAATTCATGTCAGAGTTGGTATTTTTGCAAAGCACAGTTAAGTAGGATGTCTGGTGGTGGGCCATTCTGTCAGTCTTAGAGAACAGTAGTTGGTATGACCCCAAAGTGAACGGTCCATGATCACCAACTAGTTTCCTCATAGGAGCGAAGACTATCATGTCCTATAAGATGTTGTGCATGGAACATATTTACATTATCTAATCACATAATATGATGAAAAATCAATACAATTGCGTTCGAAGGACAAATACGAGCAGCTTGTACCAACAAAAACTAATTACCCGATGTTTATGGATCATACCTCTTTGTTGGAGTCCAATTCATAGCCATTCTTAGCAGCTAACGCTTTAGCAATCCCAACAGATTCCTAAAATTATATACCACAAATGTTTAATACCAATTAAAGTAAGTACAAAACACAAAACAAACAGAAAGGTAGAAAGATGTTTTTTTACCAAAATGGCAACACCAGTGATAAGTACTGCAGTTGGCATTAGGGACATCAGATGATCAAATCCTCGGGGAATGGAGAATTTGGGAAGGCCTTGTGGTATTTCACCTACCTAGACACTCAAGAAATGAAGAGAGGTTGTGATGTAGTTGTCCATCATAATGTATGACACAAGGTAAATTTAACTTAGTAACACAAAAATATCATCCAATGTGTGCTTAGCCAAAGTTGAAATCAACATAGGGTTTGATTGTGGAAGTCTATTGGCAGTGACCCACTGAGAACCTATAGCAGATGGAAAATGAAGATTTACCATAGCCAGCATTTCAATAAAAAAAATTGGAAAATTATCTGAACACCACACCTCGTGCATGTAGTATTTCTTTGACTTCAACAGAACATATTATCAAAGAAAATGTCTGGATAGCCATCAACAGTCATAACATTTGATGATACACGTGTGAAAACAAAAAACGCATGCTGAGGTACAGGTTTCACAGATGCATATTGCATAACATCTTACTCACCACTGATATGGCAGGTGGACGGAAAACTTTCACAAATAATGTTCCAAGAACAACCGCTGTTAGTGGACCAGAGGCTCTCAGGAAACGTAAATTCTTATTAGTTTTTCCCTGCAAGAATTTTAAGGGTCGTAAAAATGATATACCAGAGTGATCTATCTCGAATCAAACAGTTTAACTGAAAAATAAATGTGATAAATAAGCAAATCCCAACTTACTAGTTTTTTCATTGTTAGAAGAATAGCAAGAAACACTGATCCCATTACAAATGGAGGCCAGGAGAACTGCAAAACGGTGCTGCTATATTAGGTTAATGACCATGTAAAACGCAAAATACCAGATAAATGCTGTATTATGTATAAACGGCAGAGCTTAAAACTTGAGAACTGTTTCACTGCAGTCAAGAGAATGCATTTGTATTTTCATTGTTAACATAAATACTCGTTTCTAAGATGGTAATCAGAGGTTTCAAAGTTAGATACGTCAAGCAAGCATACTCAAAGACAAGAAAATGAGAGGTGAGTAATGAGTCACTCAATGAAGGTGTGTTTGTAGGGAGTTCTAAACTCTAGCTAACGTGGTTTAGTCCCAGTGACCCTGTTTACTATCAACATAGCAGCACACTCGTACAGAAGCAGACCCAAGTTTTTTATGTGGTCAGTCAGGGGAGAACTTACAGATTTGCACTTTACAGAATAAAGTAATATATAAATTATCATGTAAAATAGTACAAATCACAAGGAAATAATATTGTATGCTTGTCTGGGTAACTTCAACATTGATAGTATCCAACCAAGTGGTGCTCACTGCTCACACATGTATGCTAAGCTCGCAATGATGGAGGCATAATTGCTATCAAAGTATTATCTAGCCATGTGGGTCATCAAAGCAGTGTGGATCTAAAAGAAGATGGGGAAAAGGATACAGGCTGACAAGAAGGTAATGTATAAAAGCCACAGGGGCGGAAAAAAACAGACCTGATCTATTCCTGCAATTATACTCTCAATAAGTGGTATAATTTTGCTGCTTCTCGTAACACTGTAACCCAAGAAATATTTGATTTGAGACAAACCAATTACAATTGCTGAAGCTGTAGTGAATCCAGATATTACTGAATGACTGATGAAACGAATAAGCCAACCAAGCCTGTAAAAAGGAAAAATACATGAACAGGTTACACAACCTAAATGAAAATCTGGCTTATGCAGAAAATATCTTCCACAAATCGAGAAGATAGTTCAGTCTGAGGAAATAGGCAAACATTCACCTAAAGTCCATCTACTTGAGAAAAGGAGCATGATGGTCAACCTACTTATGAAAGGACTTCAGTGCCCATAGGACAGAGAGAGCAATTTAGGTTTCTTGTACTACCAAAAGCAGGATGTGTGACCATTTATTTCACGGACTTGTGCCTCTGTACAAAACTAAAACTGAAAGAAAACATACTTAGGTTCTCTAGTAGGATACTCTTGTAACAAACGAGTAAGAATCTGATGCCCCATGCACTATTTATTAAAGATTCAAAACTAGTTCATGGATATAGTGCATGTACAATGCAAAATATAAAGGTACAACATGGTTTTTAAGGCGTATCTAAAGCAATTAGGCGCTTAGGCGCCCACCTTAGGCACCAATTAGGCGTCAGGGCAGGGGCAAAACGCCTTAAGCCGGCTTACCGTCTTGGAAACATGCAGTATTCCATAAAAAGCAATAAAGACAACCTATACTTATGAATAGTTCCTGATGCAGTGCTTGTATGGATGTGGGTGGGGGCTGATGCATAGTGGTGCTCCTTTCCTAGATATAATATACAAGCGCAAAGATATTTCTTTTGTAATATGCCTCGTTTACCGATGGTCAAATGATTTCAGGCGCACTTTTGCCAACAAGAATAAAATACAATGGATAGCAGCTTAGTGCTTGGGTAAAAACTCTAGCAAAAGATGAAGCATCAGAAATTGAAGATATGCAGCTAGATGGTTAACCGTACAACAAAATCAAAGTCAGGGAAGACTGTCTGAGCTACGCCTTGTTGTATTGTAAGTTTGTTGCTCCCTCCATTAATTAAAAAAATACATGAAGTTCTAGGACTGTCCTATGTCAAACTTCTGTAAGTTTGACCAAATTTGAAGGAAAATGTGCCAATATCTACAAAGTCAAATCTATATAGTTTGAAAATATATGATGAACCTAAAAAAACTAAATTAGTGTTATAGGTGTTGATACACTTTTCAACAAACATGGTCAAACTTAAAGTAGTTTGACTTGGGGCAAACCTAGAACTTCAATTATTTTCGAACCGAGGGAGTAGCACAGTAGAGCATAGAATAACGTTGAAACTGCATACATGTTTTCTTCTCTACAAGAGCAAGTTCAATGCTTTAAAATTTCAATTTCTCCAAAATGGATAGGCAAGAACACCAACTTTCCTCGGTGTACAGAATTACCTTAGCAATCCCATCAAGCATTCCAATATTCCAACCATGAACGCCAGCAATATGGCTAATTCTGTGTACAGCTCACTAGATGAATTAACTATACCCCCGAGAACATTGGAGACTAGGAGGGAAACAAGTGCCACTGGACCTACTGCTAATTGTCGTGAGGACCCAAAAAATGCGTAGACAATCAGTGGGACAAAGCCTGTGTCTGTTCAGCACCATGGAAATGAAAAGAGATGATTTTATCAACTAGTGCGGTCATTTGACAGATAAAAGGAAAAAGAAATAAAGAAGAGAGCCTAAGTAAAGACGTAAGCACTTACAGAGCCCATAAATTGGATGAAGTCCAGCCAGTTTTGCATATGACATTGCCTACAACATAATGCAAAAATGATCATGTCATAATGTTTGACAAAAAAAGGAAAGCAAATGGAGGGTAAAACCTGTTACTAGCTTCAAGAAAATTAGGACAAGAAACAAGCTATGGAACCAAGTTGAGATATTGTGCAAAACTCTTCAATACAACTTCGCAGAAGAACCACTGAACCAGTAAGGGTTCAGTTAATCTAGAAATCTCGGCAAATATGGGCTGGATTTAAAAATGTATATACACAGAAGCATATGAATTTTAAAAAGAAATTTGTGGAAAACACAAAAAATTAAACTATGACGGCTTTTCCCTGGTAAAACTGGTAATCAGTGGCTGCCGAGGAACCTGATTCCCACAAATAAATTCCTAAGATTTACCCTCTACATAGGCATTCCGATTTAACAAGTAAAACTTAAGTGAAGGATGTGTCACTTGCAACTATCAATAACCAGAAGTCCATCACACAGAAAATAGGACATGAAAACACTGCATTTGTCAATGCACAAATCAACCTAATTGCACCAAGATAATTCTGCAATGTGCTAACAGTGAGTGCAGGAAACTAGCCATACCAATGCTACCAGTGGGTGCGTGCGACTAGCCATACCAGCATAGATTTACTGTAATTTTTAATGTGCTCACACAATGGGTTTAGGCGACTAGCAATTTAAGTAAGCTCTGTGAGTAATAAATGTCCCCATCTAACTTGAATGTCTTATGGAGATCACCCGATTTCTAATAATACTACTTTAAAACCTTGCATGAAAAATACATTGCAATCTCATATTCACAAAATCACGGCCCCATTAAGTACCAGAAATGTTTGCAGAAACAATAAATTGGACCCACAAGTTGCTTATAGTAACACTGCCTTGTGCACTTAACTTCTTTTTCAGACGAACAGGCACAGGGCCATGTTTTTTCATAGAAAGCATAAGGTCTTCCAACATTCAACTGTGCACTTAACTAGTCAATTAAGTTGTATTCACAAATTTAGATATCAGAATTAGTGATACTTAACTACTGTACAAAAGTTTAGCAACCATAATAAGGTTGTCCTGAGCAACCAATAAGTCAGAATAAGCTGGATCAGGAGCCGAACGACTCAGCTAATTCCCAGATATATTTATTGGTTTTGAGTAAAAGTCTCAACGAACTTGGTCACTATAGCCTTCCGTTTAGAATAACAGTTGATCCAGCCAGTGCGAAAACGAATACAAGATCTACTGTAGAAATGAGGAGATTAAAAGGGCACCTGAGGCACAAGCATGACGCCCACGGTGATGCCAGCGGCGAGGTCGGCCTGGAGGTCCTCCTTCCACCTGTAGCTCCGCATCCACGCCAAGCACGGGAGAGCCGCCTCCGCCCACTGCCACGGCCCCATCCCCCGCGCCCTCTCCACCGCCGCCGACAGCAAGGACGAGGTGGAGCCGGAGGCCGGCCCCCGCGGAGCCGCGTCGCTCAGAGGGTGGCGCAGCGGTATCACCCTCACCGGCCTCCCGAGTCCGGCGGCGGCGAGCTCGCCGGAGCTCGCCGACGCGAACGACGACCTCTCCATTTGGCGTGATCGGAGTGCCGCGCGGCGAGGCTGAGCCGGCGGAGGCCCGTGTCCGGCCGGTGGGGATGTGAGCGAGCGAGGAGGATGTGGGGGCGGGGCGGGGAGTGGCTGTACGTTTCTCCGCCGTATCGACGGCCGGATCCTGGGGTGACGATCGGACGGCCCTGCTGGAGGAAATGATTGTTCCGCTGCGGTTGACCGCTCGCTTGATGTAACTGGACGCGAAACCGGGGCGCGTGCATCGCCTCGCTGAACAAGAACGATGGCGATGTACCGGGACAGCATGTCGGCACAGGTGCGTTTCTTTGCCGTGCATAAGTGCAACAACAACATTATTTAAGATCTTACCATGCAACAAAAAAGCATTATTTAAGATCTTCGTACTCCGCTGATTAAGGAATGAAGCTTTGACTCGGAGGCCGGCTCCGGAGGCGCCTCAAACCTAGTCGGTCGAATCCCATCATAGAGCTCCTAGCCCTTGTCGTCGTCGGTGTTACTGATGGCGGGCCCTGTCGTCCTTGGTGGCAGGCATTGGCGGGACGTAGGGGGTCGTGGCCCACCTAGAATTCTAAAAAAAAATACATACCCTTATAATTCATGGGGCCTTAGCCTTTTGTTTGATGGAGAGATCGAGAGAGAGAGACTCGACCAAGGAGCGAAAAATGTCTCCTTGACTCCTTGCCGCAGCGATTCCAGCGAAATGAGCATCTCCCTCCAGGCTCCAGCTCCATACATGAGGATGGGGAATCGACGGAAACCCTAGGCAACCACTGCTCCCTACGCCTCCGACCAGGCGACCACCTCTCCTGGCCGGCCTAGCCTCCACCCGCCCGTACCCCTCGCTAGATTCCCCGCCAGCCGCGGTTGCGGGCTACGACGCTGCCTCTCCTCACCTTTGCTCCCTCGCTCCGGCCTCCATTCGCCACCTCGCGCTGTCGCCAAGTTCATCACCAATTAGTCCAGCGGTTGTTCCATTCAGCTACCATCATGTAGGTATTCATTTATCTTTGCTCTTTTAGTCCATTACAAAACCAACGAAATTCCTATTTGTATTGCATATCAATATATGTGAATTAATTTTTAATTTGGTAATGTCTATAATTTGTGATTTTTTCTATATATGTCAACCAATTGTCTAATTTGTTATATGTTTCTATTTGTTTTTTATATATTGATTATAAAGAGGAACAGTAATATTGCGTCACTTTTCGAGAAACATGAAGCCAAGAAGATTGCATCTTCTTCGTCACTGAAAGGGCATGTCCCTTCTTAAGATTTTGGTTAAGATGACACTCAAGTTAGTGAGGACTAATGCTATCTCTAAAGTGTATTCTCAGGTTTTAGTCCGCTCGTATGATGATGGTTGGAGATTGGAGGCCCCTCATTTTTGGATGATCAAGGACGGTGTTATTTATATCTTTCTCTATTTACTTCTTGAGTCAATAGGATCACCGCACTATTAAGAGGGGTAACTTGTTGTTTTCATTGGGGATGAACTCTTGCAACTCTATTTCATATCACTTTCTCTACACCACCTAAAGCCTCCATAAAATATGAGAAAGTTTAATATACTTGTCTCTTGAAATATTGGCCATGTTCAGGAAACTGGCCATCCGGTATGGAATCCGGTATATACCGGATCTGGTACCGGATGGGCCCCGAATCAATTCCGAGTGCAAACCGGGAAAGTCCAGTGACTAGACGGTTTGCACTCTGGAATTCATTCCGGATCCATCTGGTACACAGTCCGGTGCAAACCGGAATCCATACCGGGTGGACCAGATTTTCTTCATAACGACCAGATTTTAATGGACAAGTATATAAGCCCACCTCTTCTTCTCCAAGAGGTAAGTCAACCATTTCCAAACACGAAAAATGCTAAGCTCTCTCTCCTCCATTGTTGTTGACTCCAAAAGCTTCATGATCTCTCTAGCCCTCCACTCAAACTCAAATCCCTTTGGTGAAAACCAAGAGGAGGTCTAGATCTTTGATTCCACCGAGCCAAAAGTGATTCCCCCTTGAGTTCATCAAGTTGCTTGTTACTCTTGGGTTTTGTTGAAACCCTAGGCGGCTAGGGTCGCCCGGAAGCTTCCGGGTTGTGGTTCTTACTTCGAGAAAGTTTGTAAAGGTTCGGAGGCCGCCTCAAGGCCTACCAATAGTGGATTGAGCTCTTTCTTCGTGGAAGAGGCTCAAGGAGAAGAAGGTGAGCCTTCGTGGCGCTCGGGTGTCCTTCGTGGTATCCCGCATCTCTCCAACGTGACGTACTTCTCTCTCAAGAGAAGGAACACGGGTTATATCTTCGTCTCCGCGTGCCTCGGTTATTTCTATCCGAGCTCTTTCACTATTGTTGATTTAGTTGTGATAGCTTTCGTCCTTGAAGTATTGTATTGCATCATATAGGTTGTTTCATCTAGTTGTTAGGCACATCTTATTTATCTGCATAGCCTAAAACTTGTGAAAAGAAAAGTAAAATTTGTAGAAACCTATTCACCCGCCCCCTCTAGGTTACCATCTCGGTCCTTTCAATTGGTATCAGAGCCGAGGTCTCTTTTTAAGGGTTTTACCGCCTTAAGAGCGAGATGGATTATCCTTCTGAAGAGGAGTTAGCAAGGAAAGCCGAGGAGGACAAGTGGGCCTCCCGTGAAGCTACCCTTAAGAAAACCATTGAGGATCGTGTGAACAAGAACTTTGAATTATACGTGGCTAATGAAGTTGAGAAGCGTTTGGCCGCCATATCTCTTTCCCCTGACACTAGCACTAGTGGCGATGGAAAGGATAAGGTGGAGAGCGCTCCCTCAACCAAACTTAGTCCCGCATACGGCGTCGTTGGTCACACGTATTGTAACGCCCCGGGATTTATCCCCTTTTAATTTTGTGAGTTTTCTTTTTGCATCGACATGGCATCGCATTGCATCGCATTAATTTAATTGTTGCATTTAAATTATTTCCCATGATTAAATTCAAATGCATTTTCAAATTAATTAAAATTGTGATATTTCAAATCTTTTGAAAATGTTAAAAATTAGTTTTTAAATTGTCTATTTAAAACTAAAAATATTTTGTATAGTTTTCGTATTCAAATTCCTCTTCGTTATGGTTTTAAAAATATAAATCAGAAAATAATTAAAGGGGAGAAAAATAAAAGCCCAAAGCCCATCTAACCCCAAACCCTAGGTCTTCCCCCTGAAAACTTCTTTCCCACCCCCTGGAATGTTGCAGCCACCCTCCTCTATTTTTCTGGATTATTACAGAAGTCCTCCCACCTCTCTTTTTCTCTTTTTCCCCTCCTTTCTATTTCTTTTCCCTTTTACTTTTCTTTTTCTTCTTTTTCCCTCCTTCTCTTTCTCCTTCTTCCTCTTCCTCCCGAGCCGCACCAACTGCCTCGCCCCGACCCGACGGTGCCCTGCCGCCGGCCTCCTCCCCGGCTGCCGCCGCACCCGGGCCTCCCCCTGCTCCGGCTCGCCGCCTCGCCGGCGTCGCCTCCCTCCACCTCCCCGTGCGCGCCGCGCGCCTCCATCTCCCTGCCGCCGCGCCTGCCACCCGCGCGCTCCCCCGCCGCCCGTGCCGCCAGCGCCTCTCCTCCTCCGACCCGCGCCGCTCCTCCGGCCGCCGCTGCCTCCGCCGCCCGTGCCGCGCCGCGCTCTGCCCCGCCGCCGCCCGCCTCCGGCCGCATCCGCCTCGCCGGTGTCACCCCCGGCCGACAGCGCCCGAGCGCCGCCCCGCACGTCCGGCCGAGCTTTGCCCCTCCCGCCTCCGCCTCTGGCCTCTGCTTCCCCCGCGCATCCGCACCTCTACCCCGCCGCGCCCGGCCGCCTCCACGCTGCGCGCCCGCCGCGCTCCGCCCATCGCCCGCGCCGCATCGCCTGCGCGCGCCGTCCCGCGCCGCGTCCGCCCGTGCATGCGCGCTCGCCTGTGCACGTCGTCTCCGGCCGCCCCGCGCGCCTCCGCTCGCCCACCTCCATCCGACGCCCCGCGTCCCCGTGCGCTCGCTGCCGCCGTGCGTTCCACTCCGCGCCTCCGCTCCATCCGCCGTCTCCGTCCGGTGGCCTCCCCGCGTCCGCCGCACGCCGGGTGTTTGACGCAATGGCCGCAAGACCCCGGCGTCTTTTGTTGTCCGCGTTTGTCCACCCTTCGAGGTGTTGGCCGCCCGTGCGTTTTCCCTCCGGTGTCTGTTGCCGTGCTCCTACGTGTCCGCGCCCGTCAACGGTGATGACCGAGTACAACTACCCCGACCACTTCCACGACACCGACAAACGACGATGCCCCGGTTCCGCGACGACTACTTCCACGACGACGACTACTTCCTCTACGGACCGAAGACGTTGGTTTCGAACCCTATCTCTCCCGATCCAACGTGCGAACCCAAACCCTAACCCTACCTATTTTATAAAATGCCATCTATCTTGTGCATATCGCATCATAATTACATTTGTTGCATCTCTTGGGTTTGCGGGTGTATCAAATCACCTAAATAATAAATATGGAATGTGTGGGGGCAAATCACTATGTGTATTGCCCAATTTCATTTAATTTGACTAGAACACCTTTGCCATGTCTTGCCACCTTAATGAACATTTAACTTTGATGGGTAGATAAATAACTCGAACATAAATATTAATTGTCGGAATCCCGGTTCCGCTTAATTTGGATTAAGCGCATCTCATATTGCATCTTGCCATGCCATGCATCATTCTCATATGGTCATGCTGGATCTTTTGCCGTAGTTATAAGATGCATCATTTGCGCTTTCCAGTGTTTGTTGCTTCTTCGCGGATAAGACGTTGAGATGTGTGAGCAACGACAAGATCTGCTTCCATGCGGGATTCCAGGCAAGCAAAGTTTGCTTGTTTACCTATACATTGTCTTTCATTCCTGCCGTTGATCTCTGCTACCCTAGTTATCGATTCTTGAACTGCGATCCCATCACATGTTTATCCTGCAGCCCATACAACTTTATGCCCACAACCTAATACCCGTTGCATGTTTATCTGTTGGCCTTGCGAGTCGTAGCGCATGCTTAGAGTTGTTTGTGCGAGTCGTCTGTTGGTCTTATGTTTCATCTGCTTAGTTTGATAGATTATTCTACCTTAATAAACTGTTATCTTATATTGGGGTATTATAAGTAAAAGATAAGGCACCAGGCGGAAGGCCTTGCGAGGTGCTTTGTTCTGCTCAGTGTCGACCTAGGAACTGAGATTTTGTCCTTGGATCCAATTTTGAGCGCACTAACCACTTGTGGGTGGCCCTATGGAGCCCCCCTTGACTTTGAACGGATCTACAACTTGTCCATGTGCCGCAAGTAGTTCGGGTTTTCCATTTGGTCATATGCATGTGCATGATGATGATGAGAGGGTATGTGATACGGGGGGTCATATAGGTGCGGTACGACACGAAGCGGACAGTTCCTACTGTGGTTTGAGCCGCATGGTGGCGTAGTCGCAAACTAATGAGTCCGTAATTGAGATTCTGCCGGACTCCTGACGCGGGTAGCAACTCATATGGGTGGCACTTGGACTTGCTGTAGTGAAGGAATAAGTCGTGTTGAGAAGCCCTGATGCTTGCTTGGGTTGATCATGCGAGTATGGGTACAGTAGTGCACCCCTTCAGGGTATAATATTATCGATGAGCCGTGTTCACGGTTATGGACGACTTTGGTGATGATGCTGGCTAATAAGATCTAGACAACTTACACCTAATTAATGTTAACTAAATTGACTAGTAATATAGTATTACTTTCACCATAAATTATAACTAAAACTGTTCCATGTGTGAGTTTCCCGAATTGCTTCCTCATATTTGGTTGAGGGTGTTAATTCAAGAATGGGTTATGTTTGGTGTTAGTTGTAGATGTTTACTTTATGTGCTCTCTTATCCCTCTCTAATTAGACGGAAGTTGTAGCGTGTCTCTTTAGGTTGCTAGTGCTGTTGCCGCTAAGTCCACCTACCCCATATTTTGGGAGATGGTGTAGAAAGTAGGCAAGTCAGTTTTGCTTGCCAGGGAGTGCCCTGGCCCTCTTTTGGGATGTGCTTTATGTGCAGTCAACAGGTTTGAAGTCTGACGACGTTAGCTTGGGAATCCCTCCGGCTTGGCTGGGCAGGGATATGGCGTCATCGCTTATCTTCAGGACTCTTAGTCCAATTTGCATCTTATCCGTAGTCGGATACTATTTTGCCTCGGCTGTCAATTGTATCTTTGTATTGTATCATTTGTATCTTGACTCGTTCGAGTCGTTGTTGTATTATATCTTCTGTTGTATTTGTGGATGTATCGGAACTGTTGTAATGTTATCATAATTTCACCCACATAATGCGCATGTTTCGGCGTGCACATTATGTCTGGTGGGCGACCTAAAATCGTTATTATGCGGATTTCGGCGGGATCGCTTAAATCTTCATAGTACCGATTTTAGGGCGTTCACAAAGTGGTATCAGAGCCTTGGTTTCGATCTCCTTGTTGTTTCGATACGAATGGTTATCGAAGCAGCGGGTCCGCAAAAGCCTGTAGGATAACCTCGCTAACGGTCGTTGTTTCTAGAGTGTCGAAACTATTTGACTAAATTATTTTGAAATGGTCTCAATAGGTTTCTATTTATTCCTTACCTCAATTCTAATTCTCCTCTTATCTTACTTGTTTTGGAGTCTCTTCTCTTATCCAAACTTTCAAAGTTTTAGGATCCTACGTGTGGGTGGACGATTTCTTGCCTTTTACCCTATTTTTTTTGAAACTTTTATGACAGTAGGGATTACCCCTACTGCCTCCACCACAACTTTATATTGAAAAGAAAAGAGGAAGGTTACATAATTACAATAGAAGGTGGCTGAGAAGCCAACCTAGAGGAAATCTTAAGCTCAAGAAGGTCTATAAATTATTAGAGAGATGAAGAATGAAATTGTGCAAGTCTGTCTTTGTCCTATGAACCAACAGAGCAAAATCTGAGGAGAAACGTCTCTTCCAGGATAGGATGTCAGGTCTTATACCATTAAAGACTAAGTCATTCCTCTCTTTCCAAAGGCTCCAAGCTCCAATCATAAAAATTTCCATGAACATAGGTTTTTTATTCACCTTTCTAGCGGAGGCAATCAGATCAAGTCTGCCTAAGCCATTGTCATCCCAGTATAGCTGCAAGGTTGTCCAGCAATTTGTGCTAAATGGACAATGGAAGAATAAATGCTCCACTGTTTCTTCAACTAGGTCAGAACACATTGGACAATAGGGGTTTCCTTGTATGTTGAATTTCTTCCTGCTAAGTGTTGGGGATATATCAACTAGGGGTATAACCAGCATGGATCAATCCGGCTAGTCCAGGGTGGCCCAAGGGTGGTAAGGCCAAGGCCTGCCGGGCGGCCCAGATAGCTAACGTGCAGGGAAGTAGGTGGACGGTCCAAGGAAGCCGGAAGGCCTAAGCCCATCAAGCCACCGAGCCCAAGACGGAAGGCGGCAACTAAGCCGGCTAGGTCTAGGACTCTGATTACTTGTCGGACAAGTACTTGCCTTGTATCCTGGGGTCTGGCCGCCTATATAAGCCGGCCACCAGGAAGCCTTTAGGGCACGCTTCAATACGCATCAAACACATTGTAACCTGTTCACGGCTATTGCCTCATAGTGAATTATAGCAGCACGTAGGATCCCGCCACCGCTGTGGGATCCGAAGCTGGGTAAACTCGCCCTGTTCAATCCCGACCTCGACGACACCAACCTTCTTCCCCACAATCCATACGTAGGCTAGAAGACCCCCGTCTCCTATCAAATATGCCGATACCACGACAGTTGGCGCCCACCGTGGGGCATAAGGTTCCTGGCGTCACGTTCCAGGCGGGAACACTTGGCGGCATGGGCAAGCAGATCGCCGTCGGTCGCGTCACAAGGTATGACGGCCGTAGCTACGTCAACTCGGATGAGTCCTGGCTCCCGGCGGACGACTACCTTATCGGATGCGCAATCGTGCCGATCGGAGGGATCGACGTCTTCATCGGGTACACGCCAGAGGCGTACGGCCTACCGCGTTTCTACAACCCCACCCACCAACCCTTCGACCAAGCAGTCGACCGGCAAGATGGATCTGAATCCGCCTTCTCCCAGGAGTCGGCCGAATCTAATTTCCACTTCGTCGGAGTTGTCGGACTGGGATCCGACTCCCAGCCGGAAAACAACGATCCTGAGTCAATCCTCCCTGCTCTACAGGAGGATGCGATGTCAGATGCCGGATCCATATCTACCGTTCAAGTCAACATAGACTCTGACTCCGATGATGATGCTAGTCTCTTCGAAGAGAAGATCAAAACCCTCTTTTCCAGTGGAAATCCGGCTCCCTCAGAGGGTACAACGGATACAGACATGCCTGACAAGCTGGCTATGATGGTTGTTGTCGGTCACGAGACAACCCCAGTTACTTCGGAAGCGCAAATCAAGCCGGCGGAAGAAGCCGGAGACACCACTGCCGGCCAACTCATTGAAAGTTCCGACAAGGTGTGCGCAAAGAAGAAAACTGGCCTCGAGAAAGGCGGCAGCAGCAAACCCACGGATTTGCTCTCCGTCATCAAAGAAGTAGACGAGATCATGAATACTCCGGTGAATAAAAACACCCCACTCGACGAAGTGGAAGAGCTTAGGCTTAACATGCTTAAGCACTCTGACTTCCTGCGAAAAAGAGAGGAGCACGTTGAGAGCCTTGCGAAGAAGATCAAGAAAGAGCAGGAGAAGATGTCGGCCAAAGCAAGCCGGCAACTCTTCGAGGAGAAAAGGTCATCAAAAAACCGCCGTGGAAAAGAGCCGCCTACGCAAGCAACGACAGCGGCTCAAGACCTAGGGTTCGATTGGCGTACGACACCACATCGAGTGGATAGAAGGGGGGATGTTGTCTTCTGCACCCCCATCCTCAACGCGGCTGCCGCGTTAGATACCCTGGATGACAACACTTACACGGCGGAAGAAAAGTTGGCCAACGCAAGACACTTTGTAAGCAAGGCCCTAGAACAACAAGCTCGCACTGATTCCTACGGCCACATGGCGGATGCCCGCGGGGGAGACCTAGAGTCTAAGTCGGGCAAGTGCAAAGCTGCACCCGGCGCTGACCCCGAAGGCCCGTCTGGCTCCAGTAGCCATGGCGACAAAAGGAAGGCAACGCCACCTCCAAAGAAGGCACCGCCGCCAAAGCCAAGGCGGGACGAGAATTCAAGGATGGGAAGCAGAGGAGACCTACCACCTCCACCTCAGCCAAGACGCGGCAATGGCGGTAGCCGGAACAACAGGCAGCCGCCTAGAAAAGATGCCGGCAACGACCCTCCAAGGAGAGGCCGCAGCCGGTCTCCGCAGCGTAGCACTGGCAGCAAGAGGAGAGAGGAGGTAGAAGGGCCCAGGCGCAGCATAAGCCGGGCGGCGCAGGACGAGCCGGACGCAAACAGAGGCGCACGGCAGCTCGATCCAAAAGACGCACGACACCGCCTACAAGACATAGCAAGAGGAAAGGAGCCGCTATACTCTGGACCAAAGTGCTTCGGTGACGCCATCCGCAAAGAGCCGTTCCCCAAGGACATGACATCAGTGTCAAAAAACTGTTCTAGGTACAACGGCCTCGTTAAGCCGGACTCATGGCTATCCGACTACGCCATGGCCATAGAGATTGCCGGCGGGAGCAGCCATATTGCCGTCCGCTACCTACCTCTCATGTTGGAAGGCACGGCAAGAGCTTGGATCGACAACCTTCCTGAAAAGTCCATCCATAGCTGGTACGACATGGAAAAGGTTTTCTCCCAGCACTTCCAAGGAACATACAAGCGTCCAAATACCTACACGGATTTGCAGCGCTGTATCCAAAAGCCGGACGAAACCATGACAAATTTTGTCAGCCGCTGGATATCCGAAAAGGCCAACTGTCATGGTTTCGGACGCACAGGCTATCCATGCCTTCTACACGGGCCTACAGAAGAAGTCCTTGCTCCGTCATAGGCTCGTCCGCGAGCAAATCACGGACCTTGGTGAGATGCTCAACCTAGCCGCCCAATACGCGGCGGCAGATGACGACGCCCGGGACGATGACCCAGACGTCAACATCATACCAAAGCGGAACAACAAGCGCAAGCAGGCGGCGGATGACAAAGCCGGACCTTCCAATGAGGTAGCCGTAGCGTTCCAAGGAAACGCCGGCAAAAAGAAGTGGAAAAATAAGAAAGATAGTCGCGAAGCCGGCTCAGAGCCTAAGGCGGCGCGAATCACTTATGAGCAGGCAAAGCTTTTTCCGTGTCCCATCCACGCCTCATTGGGCAAGGTCAACCATATGCTTGGAGAATGCCGTTTCATGGACGACTTCAAAAAGGATCCCACAGTCGGCTGGAAGTCAAAGAAGTCAAAGAAGAACGACAAAAAAGACAGCAAGGAGGATGAGGATGACGACGACGACATGTCTATCTCCAGCGAAGATGACGCAGCCGCCAAGAAAAAGAAGCCGTATCCGAAGGTCAAAGAATCTCTTGTATGCTTTGTCGGCACGCCTTCGGCTAAAGCGGATAAGGCGGAGATGCGCGAACTCAACGCGACAATGCCGGACGTCCCTCAGTACTTGAACTGGTCGGAGGCAGCAATCACTTGGGACCGGTCCGACCACCCTAATCACGTCCCTCACCCAGGCAAGTACGCCCTTGTCGTCGACCCCATTGTCGACAACTTCAGACTCACAAAGGTACTTATGGATGGCGGCAGCAGCCTCAACATCCTGTACTACGACACACTAAGCCGCATGAACCTATCAGAGGATCAGCTGGATCACAACAACCTCACCTTTCATGGCATAGTGCCCGGCAGGCAAGCAAAGTCAATGGGAAGCATCAGGCTGAAGGTAACTTTCGGACCAAAAGAGAACTACCGCTCAGAGTTCCTCCGGTTCGAAGTTGTCCCCTTCAAGAGCGCCTATCATGCAATCTTCGGACGACCGGCTTTCGCCAAGTTCATGGCAAGACCGTGCTACATATACAGCAAGCTTAAAATGTCGGGGGAAAACGGAACCATCACGGTTTCCGGCAACTTCAAGAAAGCCAAGGAGTGCGAGCGTGGCATGGCCGCCTTCGCAGAAGCCGTCATCCACAAGGAAGAACTCGCGCTGCTCGGGGCGGATTCAGACAACTCCATGCCAAAGCCAAAGATGGATGTCAAGAAGACTTTCGAAGCTTCAGAAGACACCAAAAAGGCGGACCTCATCCCTGGTGACAAGTCTAAGCAAGTTGTCATCGGCTCCAACCTTGACAGCAAATAGGAAGGCGCGCTCGTCGAGTTCCTCCGTGAGAATCGTGACATCTTTGCATGGTCGCCCTCCGACATGCCTGGTGTACCGAGGGAACTTGCCGAGCACTCGCTCAACGTCATAAAAGGATCCAAGCCGGTGAAGCAAGCAACAAGACGCTTTGGAGATGAGAGACGCAAGGCTATAGGGAAGGAGATAAATAGGCTGAAGGCCGCAAATTTCATAAAAGAAGTTGTACACACCGATTGGGTGGCGAATCCTGTACTTGTCCCAAAGAAGAATAAAGAGCTGAGGATGTGTATTGACTATACCGGTGTTAACAAGTGCTGCCCAAAGGATCCCTTTGCGCTGCCCAGAATTGACCAAGTCGTAGACTCCACAGCAGGCTCCGAGCTGCTTTGTTTTCTGGACGCCTACTCAGGATACCACCAAATCAAGATGAGAAAGTCAGATCAGCTGAAAACATCTTTCACAACTCCATACGGAACTTTCTGCTACATTACAATGCCTTTCGGTTTGAAGAATGAAGGGGCAACATACCAGCGCTGTATGCAAAACTGCCTGCACGAACAGATCGGCCGCAATGTTCACGTCTATGTAGACGACATCGCGGTAATGTCAAAAAAGAAGGCAGATCTCCTAGAGGACTTGGAAGAAACTTTTCAGAATCTCCGGAGGTATCAGATGAAACTCAATCCCGCCAAGTGCGTTTTCGGCGTCCCAGCCGGCAAACTCCTCGGATTCATCGTCTCAGAACGAGGGATTGAGGTTAACCCGGAGAAGATCAAGGCCATCCAAAATATATCCAGACCTACTTGTCTGAAGGACGTGCAGCGCCTAGCCGGATCGGCGGCAGCCGTCAGTCGTTTCATAAGCCGCCTAGGGGAAAAGGCAATGCCTCTCTACCGGCTACTGAAGAAATCCGACAACTTCGAGTGGACAGCAGAGGCAGACGCCGCCTTGCAACAACTTAAGGAGGCCCTCATATTCGCTCCGATACTGGCAGCACCTCGATCACAGGAACCAATGCTGTTGTACATCGCGGCAACAGGAGCTGTTGTCAGCGTTGTCTTGGTTGTGGAAAGAAAGGGGGACGAAGCCGCGGCGTGTGAGCAGCGACCGGTCTACTTCATCAGTGAAGTGTTCTCCGCCTCCAAGCAGAGGTATCCGCATTACCAAAAGCTGGCTTATGGTGTATTCTTCGCCGCCAGAAAGCTTAGGCATTACTTTCAGGAACACACAGTGACAGTAGTCAGCAAGGCACCGTTGGGAGACATAATCAACAATGCAGAGGCAACGGGTCGAGTTGCCAAGTGGGGCATCAAAATCGTCGCCTTTGATATAGTCTATAAACCACGGATCGCCATCAAATCTCAAGCACTTGCAGACTTTGTCGCCGACTGGACAGAGGCAATGGAGGAAACAACACTCCCCGAGTCAGAATATTGGGTCATGCACTTTGACGGATCCAAAATGCTCAAAGGCTCGGGGGCTGGAGTCGTTCTACGTACGCCTAAAGGTGACAAGCTTAGCTACGTGTTACAAATCCACTTCACAGCAACCAACAATGTTGCCGAGTACGAAGCCTTGCTTCACGGGTTACACGTGGCAAACGACCTAGGCGTCAAAAGAATCCTCTGTTATGGCGACTCAGATCTGGTCGCGCAGCAAGTAAGCGGAACATGGGATGCGAAAAGCGCAACAATGGCAGCTTACAGAGCCAAAGTTGACGAATTTGCAAAAACTTCGTAGCCTACAAAGTCCGACATGTTCCAAGAGCCGAAAATGAGGCGGCAGACACACTTGCAAGACTGTGATCGGAACGCAAAAAGGTACCAAAAGATATCTTCCTGGAGCAATTGCACAAGCCATCCATTAAAGGCGCCGATTTGATGGACCCCGACTCAGAAGAACCGGTAGAAGCGGCAAGTCTCCCTGTCTACTTAACACAGCCGGATTGGACAGTCCCATACCTCGATTTTCTAATCGACCAAAAGTTGCCGGAAGACGATGAGGTGCTAAAGAGGCAGATCATAAGGCGAGCCAAGGCATTCACGATAATACAAGGCGAGCTATACAAGCAAAGCACTTGCGGCATCTATCAGCGGTGCATACAGCCGGAAGAAGGCCGGGAAATTCTGAAGGACATACATATTGACGCCTGCGGGCATCATGCTTCCGCTAGGTCCATTGTATCCAAAGCTTTCCGCCAAGGTTTCTACTGGCTCACCGCCAAAGAAGACGCCGAGAACATCGTAAAGACATGCAAAGGTTGCCAGTTGTACGCCCGTCAACCTCACTTGCCGGCACAGGAGCTAAGGACGATCCCGATCACCTGGCCGTTCGCGGTCTGGGGCTTAGACATGGTGGGTCCCTTCAAAACGGCGCGCGGTGGGTACACTCACCTATTGGTCGCTGTCGACAAGTTCACCAAGTGGGTCGAAGCTAAGCCGATCAGCAAACTTGACGCACAAACAGCCACCAATTTTCTCTGGGGAATTATCTCTCGGTTTGGAGTTCCACATAGCATTATCACCGATAATGGCAGCAATTTGTCTCAAGGCGACATAGAAGAATACTGCAGCGATCTGGGCATCCGGCTTGATTTGGCATCCGTGTCACACCCTCAATCCAATGGACAAGTAGAGCGTACAAACGACCTAGTCTTATCAGGACTTAAGCCTCGTCTCGAAGCTCCATTACATAGGGCAGCCGGCGCTTGGGCAGATGAGTTACAGTCGGTATTATGGAGTTTGCGCACAACGCCAAACAGATCTACCGGCTACACTCCTTTCTTCTTAGTATATGGCGCAGAGGCAGTGCTACCTACCGACATGAAGTACGATTCCCCAAGAGTCCAAGCCTACATCGAGCAAGACGTAGAAGGTGCAAGACAGGATAGCCTAGACCTGCTAGATGAAGAAAGAGACGTCGCTCTCCATCGCTCCGCCTTGTACCAGCAACAACTTCGCCACTATCATAGCCGGAGAGTGTGGAAGCGAAGCTTCAGAACAGGTGACCTGGTTCTCCGCCTAATTCAAGACAGAAAAGGCTTGCACAAGTTATCCCCGCCATGGGAAGGACCGTTTATAGTCACAAAGGCGCTGCTCAATGGTTCCTACTACCTAGCCGACATCCGCGACGAAGAAGAAAAGAAAATGCGCAAGAAGGCGGCAGGAAAAAGGGGAACCAAGCGCAAGAGAGGCATTGACGATCCGTTCGAGCAAACAAGACGGCCTTGGAATATTGAGCAGCTACGTCCTTTCTACACTTAGCAATTTATAATTGTAATAAGTTAAATATGATTATGAAATAAAAGTCTATGGTTCCTCATCTGTGTTGAGATGCATGCCATCTTTTGTCTTTTCTTGCAATCATATTTCCCCTATGTATCTAAGTTACCTATTTTCTAGCTCCGTGCAAAGGTTCAAACTGGTAGATACTTGCAGCTTTCGAGCCAACCCAAAGCAAAAACAAACTTTTTGCGCCGCCTAATTCCTTTGCCTCTGATTACTTATATGTGGTTCGCCTAGTAGTATGTCTTTGACACCAACATGTTGGCTTTGGTCTCTGATTCTAAACAAATGGTCTAGCCCTGGTTGTTTCAGCTAAAGTTACCGGCTGAGGTTTCGTCAACATACAAAAAGTCAAACATATAAGTCAGGGTAAAATTAAGGCGGGCCATATAAATAAAGACAAAATAAAACTTGTCAGCTAGTTTCCGCCTAACAAGGCAACAACAAAAGTATATACAAATATTACAAATGTTGCATTGTTTCAGGGGCCGACAAAATAAGGCTGGTGGGAGGCAAGGACAAGAAAAGATATGGCTCGGGGGAGCATCTACATCAGACTTGGGGGCTGACAACTTCAGCCCCAGAACTATCACTCCCCTCCGCCTCAGCCGCGCCGGCAGCTTCAGCTCCCTCTCCGCCAGGCACAGGATGGCGCCGGTAGAAGATTGAAGTGTCCACCATGTCGGCGACTCGCGTGGCGTAACCGGCAACGCTGTCCAGCACAGCGACCGGCTCAACCTCGCTACCGTCTTCGTACGTCGACGGCATGCCTTCGGTGACGGCTTCTATCTCCGCCTCGGGGTAGTGCGCCATGAACAACCCAAGGGCAGTCTTGGCTCCACCCCGCGCCGCCGACTTCAGCGAGCTTTTGTGCAATTTGGTCGCCTGCTCCAAGATGGCGGGCACGTCGCTGAACTCGGTCGGCTCCTGACTGCCATACGAAGTGAAGAACTTGGCGGCAAACCGCTTGGACGCCGCCAAAGTCTCGGCGATCAGCTCGCCCAGACGCGCAAGGCGATCCAGGCGGGGGCTGACAACCTTGTCATCGCCTAAACCGACGGGAACTGCATCAAAAATAAAGCCATAAGTTTGCCTCAGGCTAAAAGCAACATTATCAAAAAAGGAGCGAGAAATTACCAAGGACCGTGTTATGGAAAGCCGACAACTCAATCATATGAGTTGCCAGCGCGTCCTCTGCAGTTTGGGCGCGAGAAGTCTGCTTGGATATCTCTTCCGCAGCCATCTTCTCCGCCTCCGCCAACTTGTTGCGCAGGCTTTCCAGCTCACCAGTAAGCTGGCTGGATTCCTGCGCAAACTTGAGTTGCTAGGCCTCCATCTCCTTTTGTTGAGCCGCCTTCAACTCCAAGTTGGCGGCCGCCAAGTCTGAAGCTTCATTCATAAGAGCTTGCGTATCAGTGGACGCCTTCAGGATATCCTGGGCGTGATCTAGCAGTTCTACAAATATGGATTCTCTAAGCTAAATGATTGACGGAAACATAGGTCAAAAGCATAGTTGGAGAAAGGGATCAACCCTACCTTCATCTTTTTTGCGGGCCGCCTCCAGCTCGGCGATCCGCCTGTCCTTGGCCTCGCACTCCTTCTTCAGGTCGCGGTGGCGCCGGTTTATCTCGACTCGGGAGGAGACGAGCTCGACGTTGGCGGACACAAGGCCCTGCAAGAAAAAACAAAGGCATATAATATATTGTCGAATAACCACTAAGCCGGCAGTCAAAGTTTCTTTTGACTTGCCATCTAAGTGCTCGGGGGAAAGACTATGTATATGCCGGAGGGGTAGAAACTTACAGATAGGTCGCCCTCTAAGTCGGCGAAGGCCTGTGACGCAAAGGCGGCAAAAGCCAAGGTTGACTCCTTGGCCTCCTTAAAGGTAGACCAAGGGTCCCTGACTTTGCCGCCTCCCGCAGTCGGGGCTGCCCTCCGAGACCCGCCGGTAGTCGATTCCAGCAACCCTTCATTGGCGGCGCGCGATTGCGCGGCATCATCGGCCGAAGCCTCAGCCAGCAGAAGGGGAGTTTTGGGCGCGCGGTCGGCGGAAGAGGCCCTTGGCGGAGCACCTGAGGCCGGAGCTGGGGGCTGACGTCGAGCGTCACCCATGAAGCTGCCGGCGTGGAGCTGAGGGGTTGGCGACACGGTGGCCGGCGAGCCGCCTTGCGGCCGCTTGCCTTTGCCAAGGAGCCTGGTCGTCAACCGGGAGGTGGCGACCCTTTCCCTGTTAACAAAAAGCAAGCACAGTCAATTGGCCAGTATTGAAGAGTTTTGACGTCTGATAAAGGCAAAGTTGAGTACCTTCGGGGGATGTTAATCCCCGCGTTCTCGCCAATGTTGGCGAGAGTCGGCTCGGTAGCCGACGCGATCCGTTTCCTCCTCTCGGCATTCGCCGGAGAGGAAGCAGCGCCGGACGCCTTGCGCTTCTTCGTCTTCCCGGCTTCCGACTCGTAGAAGTCGGGAGCCAGGTCATCCTCCCTCAACTCGGAGAGCTGAAAAAGAAGACATGTTAAAGGAACTCAATCCTAGCCGGCAAAGCTGTCAAACAAGGGGCAAAGGAAGAAAATATTCACCTCGAAGGGAGGATTGTCGTGGGTGTGCATGGGCACGCCCTCGACCGCCTTCAACGACCCCGCCTTGACAAGGCTGCGGAGCCGGAATGCCAGGTCGGCGACCGGCAATATCTCTTTGCTCACGCGAAGAGAGGCTGTGTCAGTAGGCGAATACTGACACATCTTGTGCGGGCTGTACCGCAGGGGGAGGATTTGCCGTCCGAGCCAGCAAATGACGGTGTCGACCCCATCCAACTGGGGGGGGGGGAGCCATCGTCCTCGTGAGGAACTTGATCCGCCTTTGAATAAGGCGGAGTTCCTCCGTCAACTTGGGCACCGCCTCGTCCCAGCACGGGCGAGGCATGGGTGGCGCGTTGACGAATGCCGGAATGCCGACTTGACGGCCCGGCGCTGCCATGTCTTGGCAGTAGAAGAATGTGGAGGTCCAGCCCTTGACGGACTCAAGGTATGGTATCTTAGGATACCATTGGCGGCCCTGGCGGCAGTTGAAGGTGACACTGCCGCAGGTCGCCAGCCCGCCATCCGGCACCGTCTGTCGCCGGCAACGGAAGCAGTATCTAAAGAAGTCTAAACTAGGCCTAATACCTAGGTAGCCTTCAAACAGAGCTGTGAAGCCGGCTAAGACTAATATACTATTGGGTGCGATGTTGTGGGGTTGGAGCCCGTAGTGATCCAAGATCTCGCTAAAAAGGCGGAAGGCGGAAGCGTCATTCCCCTGACAAGGTGGGAGGTAAGGATTACCCGCTCCCCGGCTTCCGGGGCCGGGATGATGTCTCCCAAGGCGGCCCTCCACCGGCAATCCTCCCGAGTGGGGAGGTAGCCGACAGCCCCCAAATCTTGGAGGGCGTCTTCGTCGATGATAGAAGGCAGCCAGTAGCGGGACCCGAGGTCCGCCGCTTCTTCTTCCTCGTCGCCGGGGGCGTTCGCCGTCGCCGTTGCTGTGGTGGTCGTTGGAGGAGCCGAGGAGCCCGCCGCGGGTGCGCGCGCGGAGGAAGTCCGAGGGACGACGGCAGTGACATTGCCCGCCGTCGCCGCCGCCGCGGGACGAGTTATGGCGCCGCCCATCGACGCCGCGAGCGCGGCCTCGGTCGCCACGCCGCTCGACGCCGTCGAATGGGTTGGACCGGTGGACATCGCCGCGAGAAAAGGTCGCCGGAGGGAAGAAGTTCGCCGGAGCTCGTTGGGAGGCAGGGAGCAAAGAAGTGGAAGAGGCAAGGGCGCACAGAGAGCAAAGGCTGGGTAAAGATAATGGACCGTTTGGCTACCTATTTATAGGGCCAGGCGTTGCTCCCTGTGCAACGGCGTTTTTAGTCGGACACGTGTCCAGCATCCGTTGCAGCCCATGATTGCACGATCTCCACGCCTCCTATTTTCCCGCAATTTGTGATCGTGGCGAGATTCCCGCCTAGGCTGTTTTCAAACTGTCGAGAAGCCGGCTAGGTGGAAACCGCCAAGAAGAATGCTCGGCAAAGATTGTCGAGTAGCCGTCTTTTCCCATGATGGACAAAGGCGGCCGCATGTCAACACCAAGACACGCGAGCCTCGTTCATTTTCAGAATGGTTCAGTCCTGCAGCCGCCAACCTTGGCAGATGAAGAATCAAGGAGAAGCCGGCGCCTGGAGAACTTCAACCTTTCTGGGGGCTAATGTTGGGGATATATCAACTAGGGGTATAACCAACATGGATCAATCCGGCTAGTCCAGGGTGGCCCAAGGGTGGTAAGGCCAAGGCCTGCCGGGCGGCCCAGATAGCTGACGTGCAGGGAAGTAGGCGGACGGTCCAAGGAAGGCGGAAGGCCTAAGCCCATCAAGCCACCGAGCCCAAGACGGAAGGCGGCAACTAAGCCGGCTAGGTCTAGGACTCTGATTACTTGCCGGACAAGTACTTGCCTTGTATCCTGGGGTCTGGCCGCCTATATAAGCCGGCCACCAGGAAGCCTTTAGGGCACGCTTTAATACGCATCAAACACATTGTAACCTGTTCACGGCTATTGCCTCATAGTGAATTATAGCAGCACGTAGGATCCCGCCACCGCTGTGGGATCCGAAGCTGGGTAAACTCGCCGTGTTCAATCCTGACCTCGACGACACCAACCTTCTTCCCCACAATCCATACGTAGGCTAGAGGACCCCCGTCTCCTATCAAATATGCCGATACCACGACACTAAGCAAGTTTCTGGTATTTAATCTGTCTGCAAAAAGGAGCCAGCAGAAGAATTTGACCTTGGGTGTGCATTTCGATTTCCAAATCCATTTGAATGCTGCATGTGGTGTGATATCCCTGAAGCAATATTGATAATAGTTTTGGGAGGTAAATTTCTGCCCCCAGGGGTAATCCCATTTATCTAGATCATTATCAGATAGTGAAAGAGACACAGACTCTTGCTGAAGGTTTCTCACTTCCTGTAGAGCTTCAGTAGATAAAGGTAGGTTAAAGTTATGTGCCAAAGTTGTCGCTCCCAGGAATTGGCGACAGGAAATGTCCTCATCTTTACAGAAGGAAAAAGCTCTTGGGTATTTGTCACAAGCCGGCTGATCCATCAAACTGTCTTTCCACATTAGCACTGAACATCCATTTCGAACAGAACACTTGGCAAACCCTCTGAAAGTAGGACTGAGTTTCATTACACTTTTCTACCAGAAGGAGCCACATAAATCAATAGCATGGGGTATTTTCCCAGTGTAATATGCGTTCCATAGTAATGTGACCGAGGGCGTATCAGCCTTATTATAGAACTTATCAAGGAACTTTAGCATTAGGGCTTCATTTTGTAGTTTTAGATTTAGAACACCAATACCTCCTTTTTTCTTAGGCATACACACTCTATCCCAAGCCACCAGATAATTTGTTTTCACTCCATCTTCTGTCTTTTTATCCCATAAAACATGCTTTCTTATTTTTTCCAAATGTTCCAAGATTTTGGGAGGAATTTCCAGGGAACACATAGAGAACATAGCGATTGAAGTCAGTAGGGAATTTATCACCGTGACTCTACCACTGTAGGCCATCATCATGACATTTGCTGACATTTCTCTCTCAACTTTGTCCACCAGAGGCATGATCTCTTGTACTGTAGGCTTTGTCGTGCCCAAAGGTAACCCAAGATAAGTGAATGGCATTGTACCAACTTTGCATCCTAAAATCATCGCAACTGAGGCTGCCCTTTCTTGATTTATATTTATTGGAATCAGGAAGGATTTAGTGTAGTTTATTTGCAGTCCAGTGGAAGCAGCATATTTATCTAGTATGGATTATATTTCAGCTACTTGAGTTGGGCAAGCCTTCATAATAATTAGAGTATCATCCGCATATTGAACCACAGGAAAATCCATACCAAAATCAGGGGAGAAAGGAGCCTGTAATATATTATTCCTAAATGCTTTATTGATTGCACTTTGTAGGAGGTCAGCTGCCAGTACAAAAATCAGTGGTGAAAGTGGATCGCCTTGCCTTACACCACGCTTGCAAAAAATTGTCTTCCTGGCACACCATTCAGCAGAACAGATGATTTACCCGAGCCAAAAAATACCTTTATCCAAGTCAGCCATTTATTATCAAACCCCATTTGTTTCATAATTTTTAACATTGCTTCATGATCAATAGTATCAAATGCTTTTGCAAAGTCTAATTTGAGCAATATGATTTCCTGTCCAGATTTTTCGCACTGACGTAAAAACTCAAAAGCCCAAGCCAAACAATCCTGAATAGTTCGCCCCTTCAGAAATCCATATTGATTTTTGTGTACTATTTGAAGGATCACCTTCTGTAATCTATTCGCCAGGATCTTTGTGATGATCTTTAGACAGCAATTCAATAAAGTGATCGGTCGGAAATCATTCATGCCTGTAGGGGAGGCAGTTTTAGGAATAAGAGTGATGTGTCCCATATTAATGCTTTCAATATTCAGATTGCCTTCCTGAAAGCCAAAACAAATCTGATAAACATCCTGTTTAATTATATGCCAACAGCTCTTGAGGAATTGACCATTGAACCCATATGGACCTGGGGCTTTATCATTCGGCATTAAATTCACCACCTGGTCAATCTCATCAGCTGTAAAAGGGACAGATAATTCTTGAAGTCCAGCCACCGGTTCTATTAAAGATCCCAAATCCAGCAACATCTCAGGGTTAGAGCAAGAGCCCAGCCTTTGTTTGAATGCCTCAAATATAACCTTTTCTTTCGCCTCATGCGAGCAAACCTCAATATCATCCGAGTTTCTAAGCTTGGATATATAATTTCTTCTGTACCGTTCAGTTGCATATGCTTGAAAGAATTTGGAATTTTCATCTCCAAACTTAGTCCAGCGTACTGTGCATCGCTTTTTCCAGTATTGTTTCTGATAATCCGGAAGGCTCAGAATATGTTTCTTTAGAATTTTCCTGAAATTATTCTCTGGGGTAGAAAGAGGTCTAGCATTTTCCAGATTATCCAATTCCAATAAGGCTCTATTTGAGTTATCAATACAAATGGATAATTTAGAAATACTTTTACTCCAATGCATAATATCGGACCTAAGCCTTTTCAACTTAGCATTTAAATTGGCTGCACTATTCAGTTTGTGAGTTTGTTTTTGCCAGCTTTCTCTAACCAACTCCATAAACCCCGGGTGAGCTATCCAATAGTTTTCAAATCGGAAAATTTTACTTGCTGGTATTTTTGTCTTAATTTGCACAACACAGGGAGTGTGATCTGAGAGTGGCTTTCCTTGAGGTTCAACAAAGGTTGCTGGATAGATAGCTGTCCAATGGATACTTGTGAAGAACCAGTCTAATTGTTCAAGCAACGGGTGTTCTTGCATATTACTCCACGTATACTTTCTTCCTTGAATAGGCAATTCAATTAAATTCTGGACTCTAATAAATTCATTAAATATTAACATGTCACTCACACTGCCACCTGGCTTGTTGCGGTTCGTCGGTGAACGGATGAAGTTGAAATCGCCAAGTAAAAGCCAGTCTTCGTCAACAGGAATATTCAGATTGAAAAGCCAGTTAACAAAAGAATCCCGGAGATTACCCATACAGGGCCCATATATATTTACGAGAGTCCATTTTTGCGCCGACAACGTGGAGGTAAAATGAACCGATAGAGCAAACCTCTCACAATGCATAGTCATTCCAGTAAACAAAGAACTATTCCATGCAATAAGAATACCCCCAGAAGCACCACATGACGGCACATAGACAAAATCATCAAATCTCTTAGGACAGCAAGATTTAATAAACGATATATCAATAAACTCCATTTTAGTTTCTTGAAGACAGATAATAGCACATCCACTTTGATTAATAGCATTAGACAACGCAAGTTGTTTAGCTATAGAATTGAGACCCCTAATGTTCCAACATAAAACCAACCATTGTTTAAAGAGATTCATTATTACAATCCAGAATAAAAGAGAACGAGGATATTAAATGCCAGACACCTCTGGCTCCTCCTGGATACACTCCTGAAGCAGATTTTCAGTAGATAGGACTGAAGGTGCAATGCCACAAAGGTTGACCCCAATTACTCTTATAGTGACTAGATCAGTTGGAGGAGGGACTGTGGCCCTAGCAGGTTCATCATTGAAGTTCAGAGTCAGACCTGGCACTTTCCTGGCTGATACCTTGCTCTTGGTTCTCTTTGAATCCGAGACATTGGGAGGCTTAAATCCATTGTACCTTGTGGACCGAGAGCTGCGTCTAACCAGAGTAGTAACATGGGGAGCTTCTAGCTTCTTAATAGTCTTGCTCACCTTCAGATTGGTTGGAGTGGCAGACACAGCAGAGCTTGTTGCCGTGGAGCTGTCAGATATATCCTCAATGAGTACAGACTGTTTCTTGTATTCTCTGTTAACCCATAGATCAAAGACCTCTCCAATTAGCTCAAAGCACATCTCCTTGCTAAAAATAACTTTAGGAGTAAAGAAAAAAATGTTGTCAAGCTTAAGACCATTGATGCCAGCACTTGCATAAAGAGAAGCATAAACAGAGGCATGTGTAGCAAAAGTCTCAACAGACTGAGTGACAGCAAAGTTAATCACCATCGCCTCCTCCGAGGAAGATGATTCAGAATCCATAACAGCTTCATGGTAAGCTTGCATGGGGCTGTCAGTAACATTTGTACTCGGAGGTGGGACACCAGCTAAGAAGGTGACACCCTGCTCTGTCAGGATGTTCTGAAAGTTGACAAGGGGCAGGTTTGCTGCAATAAGCTCCACCTCTGCTGCAGCAGGCATATTCTCATGTTGCAGCTGACTGTTGGCATGATTGTTGTGTTGCTGTTGAGAGTGCTGGTTACGCTGCTGTTGGTTCTGTTGTTGGTTCTGTTGCACCCAAGTATTAAGCTGGTGCTGGTAAATTTGTTCAGCTGTGACCTCAGGGCCATGGAGAGGATGTGGGGTACCGTTAACTGGAAGTGGATCCTCTGTTGCAACCGGAATCACTTCCAGGTGTGCATTCCAATCATTGCTACGTAACATGTAAACAGGCACCGACCAGCTCATCCTAGCTCCACCTAATTGAGTAACCACTAGACTCTTTGGTACAAATTTTTGATCGACAATCCAAACCTTAGCCAGCACAAATTGGTTGTTTTCTCTCGGGCGATGCCACACAGACAAGAGCCCAAAGTCCTCAACAGCCCTATTGATGTAAAAGCTGGTTTGATAATCTAGAGGAAAACCTAGGAAGAGAATCCAAGTTTCCCTGCCAAAGGAGGTTAGGCGCATATTTTTTGCAGCATCATGCCTAACAAAGGTGACAGTAGTTTCCTCTGTGAGCTGGAAGGTGAGTCCAATGACCGTATCCGCCGTGAGAGCATCCGCAAAAGTGTAGCTACCAATACCAAAAGGATGATCCTCAAAGTGCCTAACCACATAGCCAGATTCATTGAGAGTACCTCTGATTGCCTGTCGCATCTGACCTCTCATTTGGATGGGGACGAAGTGATTTGTCTCTGCGATGACGACATTGTCGTGGCGAAGAGGCGGCGCAGCATCCACAACAAGGCGAGCTCTAACCAGACGATCAACAGGTCCTTGCTCGATAGTCATCCCATCTGGCAAAAAGGCGAGCGGGTTGGCCGGAAAGTTCGCCATCGGCGAAGCAGGCTGGGCAGGCGACGTCGGCCGTACTGTAGCTTGGGGGGAGCGGAGGAGCCGAGACGCCAGAGGAGGGTTTGTTATTTGGTGGTAAATCTTTCCCTTCCTTTTTCTGTATAGGCACCCAGATATTGCGGCTCGGGCTCAAAGCTCCGTTACTCTGCTTCTTCTTAGGCCTCCAGGCCCATTTCAAATCTCGGCCCGCTTTAGTTGATTTTTTTTTCCGAAGGCAAGAATTGCATTTGCGGTCCAACTCCTGGCAGTTACGACATATTCCCGGACAGGAGTCCTGTAGATGGTCCGTCATACTACAGCGACCACAACGGCCCAAAACATTCAAAATTATATTGGAAGGCGGTAAAATAGGAACTGATAGATGAACTGCCTCCTTAACATGCGGATCTTCATATTTTGCTTCCCTCAGATCCAAGATATGCTCTAGCGTATCTTTCAGCAAATTATGACAGAGATTGAAGAAGAATTTATCATTAACAAAAGTCCGACTAGAGGTTCCATATTTATCCAGGGGAGCTAAGTCAACAAAACTGCCGAAAGTAATTCCCTTAAAAGTTGGCGGATTGACCGCAATACCAACGGTGGGGGCATCATTCCAGGAACCGAATTTAATATTCTTGTTTGAATTTGAATTCAGAAAGCCAAACTTAGCCAATTCAACTTTGGACGAAATATCTTGTGAGCTCGAGGCACTTTTTTCCAAGAAATTCAAATTAGGTCTCCGGTTCATAGAGTTTCTCTGGGCCACATCCAATATCTGTTCAGTAGATCTCCAGGAGGGCGGGTGAATAAAACCAGATCTTGAAGGAGAAAAGCCTCTGAACAAAGTGAAATGACAAACAAAGTCTGGCCAGATGCGATCTCGTAATCCATAAATAAAATGTCCAACTTGAGATGAATTCACAGAAAACCGAAAGCGATGATCACTCAGCTGATAAACTTTGAAACCCAAAGCATCACCACCAATACATCATTGTAAAGCCAAACCAACCGATTCTTCATTGAGGGAGAAAGAGGCCGAGGAAAAAGCCACCACAAGGAAGAATTCTCGAGACTTAGGGGAAGGGGAGAAGTGGACAGTGGATCCAAACAGACGACGCACCTGTTTTGCCAACGCCAGACCAGGTGAAAAATCCCAATGCAGTAAGGCATCCATGAGCTTTTAGGTGGGGAGCAGGGTTGCGAGTGGGCGCCGGCGACGGAGTGTGCACCGGCGAGGGGGTTGGAGGAGGGAAACCTAGGTCGACAGGGGATCACCATGGGAGCCGCCCAAGGGAGAGGGGTGGGAGGTGGGAGCCATTTAGTTTCGGGCGAGTCGTCGCAGATGGACTTTTGGACTCGTTGTTCCGAGTGAACTCCCTCGGTATCCTTTTACCCTATTAGTTTCGATCTTTCGGAGTCGTCTTCGTCGTGAGCAACAATCCCTTGTTAGTGGTGTCGAGAATTTCAAGGTGGAGCAACAATCCCTTTTTAGTGGTGTCGAGAAGTTCATCCCGGAGCGTGAAGACTCGATAGTTACCCCTCTCTTCTTGTGGTCTCGGCGTGGATCGTGGGACGCGATCCCTTGTTAGTGGTGTCGATTGTAACGCCCCGGGATTTATCCCCTTTTAATTTTGTGAGTTTTCTTTTTGCATCGACATGGCATCGCATTGCATCGCATTAATTTAATTGTTGCATTTAAATTTCTTCCCACGATTAAATTCAAATGCATTTTCAAATTAATTAAAATTGTGATATTTAAAATCTTTTGAAAATGTTAAAAATTAGTTTATTAAATTGTCTATGTAAAACTAAAAATATTTTGTATAGTTTTCGTATTCAAATTCCTCTTCGTTTTGGTTTTAAAAATATAAATCAGAAAATAATTAAAGGGGAGAAAAATAAAAGCCCAAAACCCATCTAACCCCAAACCCTAGGTTTTCCCCCTGGAAACTTCTTTCCCACCCCCTGGAATGTTGCAGCCACCCTCCTCTATTTTTCTGGATATTTACAAAAGTCCTCCCACCTCTCTTTTTCTCTTTTCCCCCCTCCTTTCTATTTCTTTTCCCTTTTTCTTTTCTTTTTCTTCTTTTTCCCTCCTTCTCTTTCTCCTTCTTCCTCTTCCTCCGAGCCGCACCAACTGCCTCGCCGTGACCCGACGGTGCCCCGCCGCCGGCCTCCTCCCCGGCTGCCCCCGCACCCCGGCCTCGCCCTGCTCCAGCTCGCCGCCTCGCCGGCGTCGCCTCCCTCCTCCTCCCCGTGCACGCCGCGCGCCTCCATCTCCCCGCCGCCGCCGCCGCGTGCTCCCCTGCCGCCCGCGCCGTCAGCGCCTCTCCTCCTCCGACCCACGCCGCTCCTCCGGCCGCCACTGCCTCCGCCGCCCGTGCCGCGCCGCGCTCTGCCCCGCCGCCGGCCGACGCCCGCCGCGCGCCTATGGCCGCATCAGCCTCGCCGGCGTCGCCCCCGGCCGCCAACGCCCGAGCGCCGCCCCGCACGTCCGTCCGAGCTCCGCCCCTCCCGCCTCCGCCTCCGGCCCCTGCTTCCCCCGCGCCTCCGCACCTCTACCCTGACGCGCACGGCCGCCTCCATGCTGCGCGCCCGCCGCGCTCCGCCCGTCGCCTACGCGCGTCGTCCCGCGCCGCGTCGCCGCCGCGTCCGCCCGTGCTCGCGCGCTCGCCTGTGCACGTCGTCTCCGGCCGCTCCGCGCGCCTCCGCTCACCCACCTCCATCTGACGCCCCGCGTCCCCGTGCGCTCACCGCCGCCGTGCGTTCCACTCCGCGCCTCCGCTCCATCCGCCGTCTCCGTCCGGTGGCCTCCCCGCGTCCGCCGCACGCCGGGTGTTTGACGCAATGGCCGCAAGGCCCCGGCGTCTTTTGTTGTCCGCGTTTGTCCACCCTTCGAGGTGTTGGCCGCCCGTGCGTTTTCCCTCCGGTGTCCGTTGCCGTGCTCCTACGTGTCCGCGCCCGTCAACGGTGATGACCGAGTACAACTACCCCGACCACTTCCACGACACCGACAAACGACGATGCCCCGGTTCCGCGACGACTACTTCCACGACGACGACTACTTCCTCTACGGACCGAAGACGTCGGTTTCGAACCCTATCTCTCCCGATCCAACGTGCGAACCCAAACCCTAACCCTACCTATTTTAGAAAATGCCATCTATCTTGTGCATATCGCATCATCATTGCATTTGTCGCATCTCTTGGGTTTGCGGGTGTATCAAATCACCTAAATAATAAATATGGAATATGTGGGGCAAATCACTATGTGTATTGCCCAATTCCATTTAATTTGACTAGAACACCTTTGCCATGTCTTGCCACGTTAATGAACATTTAACTTTGATGGGCAGATAAATAACTCGAACATAAATATTAATTGTCGGAATCCCGGTTCCGCTTAATTTGGATTAAGCGCATCTCATATTGCATCTTGCCATGCCATGCATCATTCTCATATGGTCAGGTTGGATCTTTTGCCGTAGTTATATGATGCATCTTTTGCGCTTTCCAGTGTTTGTTGCTTCTTCGCGGATAAGACGTTGAGATGTGTGAGCAACGACAAGATCTGCTTCCATGCGGGATTCTAGGTAAGCAAAGTTTGCTTGTTTACCTATACATTGTCTTTCATTCCTGCCGTTGATCTCTGCTACCCTAGTTATCGATTCTTGAACTGTGATCCCATCACATGTTTATCCCGCAGCCCATACAGCTTTATCCCCACAACCTTATAGCCATTGCATGTTTATCTGTTGGCCTTGCGAGTCGTAGCGCATGCTTAGAGTTGTTTGTGCGAGTCGTCTGTTGGTCTTATGTTTCATCTGCTTAGTTTGATAGATTATTCTACCTTAATAAACTGTTGTCTTATATTGGGGTATTATAATTAAAAGATAAGGCACCAGGCGGAAGGCCTTGCGAGATGCTTTGTTCTGCTCAGTGTCGACCTAGGAACTGAGATTTTGTCCTTGGATCCAATTTTGAGCGCACTAACCACTTGTGGGTGGCCCTATGGAGCCCCCCTCGACTTTGAACGGATCTACAGCTTGTCCATGTGCCGCAAGTAGTTCGGGTTTTCCATTTGCTCATATGCATGTGCATGATGATGATGATGAGAGGGTATGTGATACGGGGGGTCATATTGGTGCGGTACGACACGAAGCGGACAATTCCTACTGTGGTTTGAGCCGCATGGTGGCGTAGTCGCAAACTAATGAGTCTCAATTGAGATTCGGCCGGACTCCTGACGCGGGTAACAACTCATATGGGTGGCACTTGGACTTGCTGTAGTGAATGAATAAGTCGTGTTGAGAAGCCCTGATGCTTGCTTGGGTTGATCATGCGAGTATGGGTACAGTAGTGCACCCCTGCAGGGTATAATCTTATCGATGAGCCGTGTCCACGGTTATGGACGACTTTGGTGATGATGCTGGCTAACAAGATCTAGACAACTTACACCTAATTAATGTTAACTAAATTGACTAGTAATATAGAATTACTTTCACCATAAATTATAACTAAAACTGTTCCATGTGTGAGTTTTCCGAATTGCTTCCTCATATTTGGTTGAGGGGGTTAATTCGAGAATGGGTTATGTTTGGTGTTAGTTGTAGATGTTTACTTTATGCGCTCTCTTATCCCTCTCTGATTAGACGGAAATTGTAGCGTGTCTCTTTAGGTTGCTAGTGCTGCTGCCGCTAAGTCCACCTACCCCATATTTTGGGAGATGGTGTAGAAAGTAGGCAAGTCGGTTTTGCTTGCCAGAGAGTGCCCTGGCCCTCTTTTGGGATGTGCTTTATGTGCAGTCAACAGGTTTGAAGTCTGACGACGTTAGCTTGGGAATCCCTCCGGCTTGGCTGGGCAGGGATATGGCGCCATCGCTTATCTTCAAGACTCTTAGTCCAATTTGCATCTTATCCGTAGTCGGATACTATTTTGCCTCCGCTGTCAATTGTATCTTTGTATTGTATCATTTGTATCTTGACTCGTTCGAGTCGTTGTTGTATTATATCTTCTGTTGTATTTGTGGATGTATCGGAACTGTTGTAATGTTATCACAATTCCACCCACATAATGCGCATGTTTCGGCGTGCACATTATGTCTGGTGGGCGATCTAAAATCGTTATTATGCGGATTTCGGCGGGATCGCTTAAATCTACATAGTACCGATTTTAGGGCGTTCACACGTATCCTCTCCCTCCTATCTCATTGCCAAACATGATTAATGGTGGTGCCCCACCCATGTATGATGGAACTCACTTTTCCTTTTGGAAATCTTCTATGGAATCTTATCTTCGCAGAATGTGCGAGGAGCTTTGGGACATTGTTGAGCAAGGCTTTGTGCCCATGGATGCAAATAGCTTGACACCTAATGAACGGGTACTTCAGCAACTCAATTCCACGGCCCGTTACAAGATTTGGTGTGCTCTTCCAAAAAGTCTCTACAATCAAGTCCACCGCATTGAGTCCGCTAAGGAGTTGTGGGATAGAATTGTGATTCTTCAAGAAGGAACATCCATCACCCAAAAGACCAACTATGAATTTGCTAAGAGGGAGATGGATTTGTTTGTGATCAAGGATGGTGAGAACCTTAGAGATGCCTACTCAAGACTTGACGTTCTTCGCGTAAAGTTCCAAGGCCTTGGGTGTGACAAATACAATGATGGGTTTGATGTGAATGATGAGTTTATCAAGAACAAGATTTGTCAAATAATTGCTCCCGATGACAAGAAAATGGCTCTCATGATGCAAGTCTTGGATGCCAAGAAGGATATGTCTCCGGATGAACTTATCTCCTTCTTCATTGCCAAACAAACTATGGTTGATCAAGGAAACCAAACAAGACAACTTGTCCGCGCCATGAACTCTCCCAACCTTGCATTGAAGGCCAGGGCGACTCGTGTTGTTGAGGAAGAATATTTAGAAGAAGTTGAGCTTGAAGAGATGACTTCAACGAGTGAGCTACCGGTGGATCTTGCTTTCTTTGCTAGGAAGTGGGGCAGGAACTTCATGAACAAGAGTGCAAGCCTCCCAAAGAACACAAGGAGGAATTGCTACAATTGTGACCAACCGGGTCATTTCTCCGACAAGTGTCCCTATGAGAAAAGATAAGACAAGCCTAAGTATGACAAGGAGGCAAGGAAGAATCTCCTCCCCAACCCCATCAACAAGGGAAGAGAAGGCTAAGCTTTTGTTGGGGTCGAGTACATGTCCGATGACGAGGAGAAAGAGTAAGATGCACAAGTTGGAGTAGCCGGTCTAGCTCATGCTAAGCCTGGCTCCTTATTCACATATGACTATACCAAGGACTACGTATCTCCCTCCAAGAAGTGTCTCATGGCAAGATTGACAAAGGGGGGCGAGGATGATCAAGATGAAGTAGCCAAGTTGGAGCGTGGACTTGGGTCCTCTCTCCCCTATGACTACACCAAAGACTACACCTCTACCTCCAAGAAGAAATCCAAAAATGCCTCATGGCAAAGGGACCAAAGGTGCCTACTCCTTCAAATGCTCACATCTTTAATGCTAATCCACCTTTATCTTCTCATGAGTTAGGCAATATTGATGAGGATGGAAATGCTAGGATGCTTGCTTTGCATAAAGTTATGTGCTCCCTACGTGGTGATGCTTTATCTCAATTCGAGTACTTAATGGACACCGTCTCTTCACGTGACGATACCATTGAGGAACTTGAATCCCATATTGATGATGGGAGACGGAGATTCAATCTCCTTAAGCAAGAGCTCACTAATGAAAAACATAACTCTTTTACCCTATCTCAACAATTGGAAACTTATAAGATTGACAAAGCTAAAGATGTTTATTCAATTGATAGGGCACTTGAAATGTCTCAAGTACTTGATGCTTCTAAAAAGAAACTTGAGGTTGCTCATGCCTCTCTCACTAAGGATCTTGAACACCTTGAGAATGCCCATAAGCTTATCAAGGATGAGTTCATGAAACTTGAGGAGAAGTATGATCAACTTCGAGCTAGTTATGATACGTCTCTTGGTTCTTCAAGTGCTCCCATTATTGTTGAAAATATTGCTAGTACTTCTAACCTCTTGAATGGTCAAGTCTCACTTGTTGAGAAAAATAAGAAGTTAAAGGTGCAACTCAAGAAGGAACGTCTTATATCTAGTCAAGGTGAGAAGACTCTAAATGAGATTCTTGCTAAACAAAAGATGAGAGCTCCACATCAAGGACTTGGTTACACCACAATGAAGAATGGTAAGGAGAAGGCCAATCCTTTGAAGAATGTTAACTTTGTGCGTGAAGGACACAAGGAGGTTGACAAATGCAAGAAAGTGTCTATAAGGAAAATTCTAACCAACTTTCCGCGGGAAAAGCTAACCCATCTTATGTGTTGTGTAAGGACACAAGAGGAGATGTTTATGATAAATTTATTGGTCCCCGCAATGCTTTTAGATGGTACTCGATTTGGGTACCAAAATCTCTTGTTTCTAATGCCAATGAACCCATTTCTAAATGGGTTCCTAAATCCAAGAATTGATTGTGTGTAGGGATATCTCTCCGGTGGCCCTAAATGGGTGTTTGATAGTGGATGCACTCATCATATTACCGGAGAAAAGGAGTTGCTTGAGCGTTTCATTGATGATGTCAACCGCACTTCCTACATCACTTTTGGAGATAATACAAAGCAAAAGGTATTGGGATACGGCAAGGTGGCAATCACGAAAGATGTGTCTCTCGAGAATTTCATGCTTGTTGAATCCCTTGGTTACAACTTACTTTCCATCAACAATCTTACAAACATTGGTTATGATTGCTATTTTACTAAAGATAAGGTGATGGTCTTTAGGAGTGATAATCTCAAATTGGTCTTTGTTGGGCATATTGAGGACGGTCTTTATGTGGCCGATTTCTCGCAAGAGAACCCCTCTTCCTCACTATGCCTAATGGCCAAGGTTGACAAGGGTTGGCTTTGGCATCGCCGGCTAGGCCATGTCAACATGAGAAATCTTAAATTACTCCTAAAAGATGATCATGTTATTGGACTAACCGATGTTGACTTTGAAAGAGATCGTCTGTGTAGTGCATGCATAGCCGGGAAGCAAAAGGGCAAGGCTCACCCCTCCAAGAGCATCGTCACCACCTTTAGGCCATTGGAGCTCCTTCATTTGGATCTCTTTGGGCCTTCCAACTATGACACTCTTGGCGGGAAGAAGTTTGGTCTTGTGATCGTGGATGACTACTCAAGGTACACTTGGGTATTTCTCCTAAAGTCCAAGGATGAGACCCAAAAATGCTTCATCGACTTTGCCACTCAAGCTCAACGTCAATATGATGAGAAGATCAAGGCCATTCGAACCGACAATGGCACCAAATTCAAGAACTACACCATGCAAGATTTTGTTGATTGGGAAGGTATCAAGCATCAATACTCTTCACATTACACACCCCAACAAAATGGTGTTGTGGACAGGAAGAACCGGACAATCATTGAGATGGCAAGAACTATGTTCAATGAATTCAATTCACCCTACAACTTTTGGGGTGAAGCCATCGCCACCGCCGTTCATACTACAAACCGTCTCTTCCTTCACTCCTTCCACAACAAGACCGCCTACGAGCTTCTCACCGGGAACAAGCCCAACGTCAAGTACTTCCGGGTCTTTGGATGCAAATGCTTCGTCAAGAACAAGAAAGAGAGGCTTGGTAAATTCGAATCTAGAACTATTGAGGGTATTTTCGTTGGATATGCATCGGATTCCCACACCTATAGATTCTACAATAGTTCCTCGGGAAGGATTGAAGAATCTTGTGATGTGGATTTCGATGAGAATAATGGCTCCCAAAAGGAGCAAGTTGTTTCACGTGATGTAGGTGATGAAGATCCTTCTCAAGTCATTAAGGCAATTGGCATTGGGCACATCTTGCCTCATGAGACTTATCAAGCTCAAAATCAAGATCAAGCCTTTAATGAAGAAGGACCAAGCTCAACCCCCATGGAGAATGACTCAACTCAAGTGGAGCCTAGCTCAACTCAAGAAGAGTAAAACTCAACACAAGAAGAGCCACCAACTACACCACAAGTTCAACTAGAATCTCACGAAGAGAATCATGTCCAAGATCAAACACCAAGTCCTCAACTCCTTGACATTTTTCAAGAAGAAGAACAAGATGGACCTAGCTCTCAAGATCAAGCTCAAGTTGAGACTCAAGAACTAGAACGTCTAAAAGGAGAGTTTGTTGATTACAAGGGCATCCCAAGAAACATCAAAGCCACAAGAAAAGCAAGTGGGATGCAAGTCAACAAGATACTTGGAAGCATATCAAAGGGAGTACTCACTCGTAAAAAGTTAAAACACTTAGACAACTTTAACAAGCATCACTCTTTTATCTCTCGTTTTGAACCTCTTAAGGTACAAGAGGCCTTGCAAGACCCCGATTGGATCATAGCTATGCAAGACGAACTTGAGTGCCTCACCCGCAATGAAGTATGGTCACTCGTGGATAAACCACAAGATCATAGGATCAACGTCATTGGAACCAAATGGGTTTTCAAGAACAAGCAAGACGAGAATGGAGTCGTCATTCGAAACAAGGCAAGGTTAGTGGCGCAAGGGTTTGCTCAAATAGAAGGTATGGATTTTGATGACACCTTTGCGCCCGTGGCTCGCCTTGAAGCTATTCGTCTCTTGCTTGCATTTGCCTCTTTTCATGAATTCAAGCTTTATCAAATTATGTGAAAAGTGCATTTCTTAATGGTCCCTTGAAAGAGGAGGCATATGTTGCACAACCCCCGGGTTTCGAGGACCCCAAATTCCCCAACCGTGTGTATAAACTCCATAAGGCGCTCTACGGTCTCAAGCAAGCTCCACGTGCTTGGTACGAGCACCTTAGGGATTTTCTACTCAAGGATGAGTTTGAAATTGGGAAAGTCGACTCCACCCTTTTTACCAAGCGGTTTAAGGGTGGTGGTATTTTCATATGCCAAATCTATGTTGATGATATCATTTTTGGTGGTTCATTTGAACGCCATAACAAAGCTTTCTCCGAGTTGATGACTAGAAAATTCGAGATGTCCATGATGGGACAGTTGAAGTATTTCCTTGGATTCAAAGTGAGACAACTAGAAGAAGGAACCTTCATCTCTCAAGAACAATATGTGAAGGACATGCTCAAGAAGTTTAATATGGTTGGTGCCTCTATTGCAAAGATGCCCATGGCGACTAATGGACAACTAGGGGCATGTAAGAAGGAGAAGGATGCGGACATAAAGGTATACCGTTCTATGATTGCCTCTTTGCTTTATCTTTGTGCATCTAGACCGGATATCATGTTTAGTGTTGGAATGTGTGCTCGTTTTCAATCCGCTCCAAAGGAGAGCCACCTTGTGGCGGTCAAACGGATTTTTAGGTACCTTGTTCTCACTCCAACTCTCGGTCTTTGGTATCCAAAGGGATCTACTTTTGTTCTCCATGGCTATTCGGACTCCGATTGGGCCGGTGACAAAGTAGATCGGATGTCTACCTCCGGGGCTTGCCACTTTATTGGCCGGTCATTGGTGAGTTGGTCATCCAAGAAACAAAACTCCATTTTCTTATCCACCGCCGAAGCCGAATACATCGCCGCGGCATCTTGTTGCGCTCTATTGTTGTGGATGAGGCAAACCTTGCTTGACTATGGTGTGTCTCTTGGTCCGGTGCCTCTTCTATGCGACAATGAAAGCGCAATAAAGATCGCCCATAACCTCGTCCAACACTCTCGAACCAAACATATTGACATTCGCCATCACTTCCTACGTGATCATGTCGCAAATGGTAACATCTCTCTTCTCTTACTTATGTGGGGACAAATGACCAATTGGCGGACATTTTATCTAAGCCTTTGGATGAAGCCCGGTTCGTTAAATTGAGAGGAGAACTCGGTATCCTTGATCCTAAAAACTTGGATTGATTTACTTGCACAATTCCCTTTACTATCTTTTTATCTTGTTTAGGTGTGCCGCATATGTAGGGATAGCATCTTACCATGTCTTGGCATGATGCATACCTATATGTGCTATATCATAAAGATCTAATATCAAATGGACCCAAGCATGTCTCTTCGCGGTACCAATGATATTTGTGCTCTAACATAGGGGGAGAAATCCCCCGCCAACTCGCCTCTCATATTTGGTACTCTTTATCCTTCGGCTTATTGGGTTTGCATTTTGTTTAGTTCAAAACATGTTACTTGTTGCTTTTTGGTTTCGCTCTCTTTCCAAGAAACATGTGTAGAACATTTTTACCTCTTACCTTGCTTCTCTGCTGTCTACCTTGCCCATCTATTCACTCTATGCACAAGTCATCTTGATTTCTATTTGTTCGGAGGAGTTTTTGGTGACCCGGTATGGAATCCGGTATACACCGGATCTGGTACCGGATCTGTCCGGAATGAATTTCCGGGCGCAAACCGGGTGAGTCCAGGGGCCACCCGGTATGCACCCCGGAATCAATTCCGGACCCATCCGGTACCCAACCCGGTGCACACCGGGATCCATACCGGACGGGGTCGGTTTTTGAACCTTACTTATCCGGGTCGGGGAGGCACTCGTTTTCTTCTTGTTCTTCTTTGCCCCCGACCCGAGCCGCCCCCAGCCGCCGCCACCTTCATCTCCTCCACCTCCGGGAGCATCTCCCGCCGCCCGGAACCTCCGGTCCGGACCTACTTTGCCTCTCCTCCTTGAGTGGAGGATCTCTACCGAAGAGATTTGCTTTCCCTCCACCATGTCCTACGGTATCTCTCCTCCTCTTCTCTCTTGTGTTGTCTTTGCTACTCAAGATCATGTTGCTCAAGAATTCCTGCCTTTGTTTAGTTGCAATGAGTAGATGTAATCGAGTTCAAGCATTTAGCTAAGATTTCGAATTTTTTTCTGCACCCGGTATAGATTCCGGTGTATACCGTACCTGGTACCGGATCCGTCCGGTACCAGATCCGGTGCATACCGGACCTGGTACCGGCTGATGAACTGAACTCGAAATTTTGTTCAAATCTTGACACATCTATTCATTGCACCTATTCTTCCTTCCCGTGACTTGTGCACTTATCCCCATGCTCACAACTATGCTCTAATTCACAGCTGACAGCCGTGACCGTCTCGAGACGCATGAGAAGCGTCGCAAGGGCAAGTATGCCGAAGTGTCAAGCAAGAAGACGATCTCATCAAGGACTGCCAAGGCTCCATTGCCAGCATCTAGTACTGCCTACAGTCGTGGTCGCTCTTCTGTTGACCGTGGCCACCCCTCTGAGGTTTTTGTTTCAGAAGAAGAGTCTGATGGGGCTGAGGATGTTTCTGATTCTGAGGATGAGACGGAGATTGTGCCCACTGGCAATATGAAGACTATGGCTGTTAGCGATTGGAAGGTGTTTCGTGTGAGAAATCCCTACTTTGCCAAGAAAAGAACTAATCCTGGGGATACTAGGTTCTGGACTCGCACTCAGCAGCTTCAGTGGGAGCATGTGTATGCTATTTTCAGCTCCAAGAAGTCTTGGGTACCGCAGAAGTCTCTTAATCTCGAGCACTTCTCTCTTCATGAGAAGGATTTCCCTTATGTGTGGCGTACCCTTGAGAAGATGAACTTGTGGGATGCTGTGTGTCTTCACTCTCCTGATGTCATGCCAGATTTGGTGAAGCAATTCTATTGCACTGTCTATTTCCATGATGATGATGATTGCACTATGACATGGATGCCTGGAGATCTTAAGCTAACTAGCAATGTGAAGGAGCTCAGAAAGGCTTTGGGTCTCAAGAAAGGAGGTTGGCAGATTCATAAGGATGAGGTGTTTTCGAAGGAAGATCTTGCTTTTTGCTTTCCTCCACAGGGGAACTGTACCATGGACATTATCACTCAGATGTACCCTGTGTACCGCTACCTTGCCAACCTATTCCGTGACACTATCATGAGAAAGTCTGGTGATCTCACAAAGGTTCGTGGGTACATGACTAACCTTATGTTCTATACCAAGCCTGAGAATCAAAGGCCGATTGATGCTGTGTCATTTATCTATGAGGAGATCTATACTGGTGTGATGACACGGAGAGTCCCTGCTATTTCTGCCTATCTCCAGCTCTCCATTAGGCATGCTTTGGGAGAAGGGAACTTCAGGAAGGTTGCCCATGGGTAAGACATGTATAGGCATGAGCTGCATGCCATTACTGCTGTGGATGGTCCTACTCCTGCGGGCTTTCCTCCTCTTGAGGCTCGCACTAAGCAACAACATGATCCCTCCTTTGCTCCTGGTGCTAGCTCCTCAGCCCGTCCTATGTCCAAGAAGAAGAAGAGTGGCATCGCGAAGTTCTTCACTTCTATGTTCTCATCTTGCCGTGATGCTCGCGCTTACAGTCACAATGCTCAGGAACTTGCAAAGGAGAGTCACCGTATTCAGAATGACGACAGAAGGGCTGCAGGGTTCTCAGTTGTTGATGGTCCCGAGTTAGCTCCTACACCGTTCGTGGACATTCCTATGCAGGACTTACCAGTTGATGACTTTTTCTCTTGGACTGCTTGGGGTACTTCTGGTGTTGCAGGTGGCAGTGTTGATGATGATGATGATGATGACGCCGCCGACAAAGATGCTTAGTTCTAGGAGTGGTTGGGTTCGTTAGTATCTCGCTCTTATCCCCTTTTTGGTGTTTCGATGCCAAAGGGGGATAAGAAGTTGAGAGCTCTTATTAGGTTGTGCGGGAGCCCTTGGATTTTCCTTTGTTGTCACAAGCCTTCGTTTGTTGGATTTGGTTCTCTTTGGCCTGTGAATACTTTGTCCTATTACCTTATTATCATATCTTGTGTAAGACTATGTTCTATGGTTGTGTGTGTTGGACATGATTTGGACAAGTGTGAGTTTATTATCCATGGATATCAATGTTGGTTGCCCTAACTGTTTATCTTCTATTAGTTATCCATGTGTAGTGCCATTTTGTTTACACATCTTGTTTATGTCGCACACACCAAGCTAGTGAGTACTCATATGCTTTTGTTTTTCTTGCTCACTCTCTAGCTTGTGTTTGCAAAGTTGGTATCTCACTATTGATTCTCACTTTGCATCATCTCTTGTTATTTCTAAAGAATATAGTGGGAGCTCTCCATATGTTAATCTCTATGCACTTTGCTTTCAAAAGCTAAGTTCTACCAAGTGCATACATTTAGGGGGAGCTTTCTCTATACTCTTTAGAAATCTCTCAAGAGTTTATATTCCTTATTTGTTGAGCTCTAACTCGTTTGTCATCTTCAACCAAAAAGGGGGAGATTGAAAGGGCATGTCCCTTCTTAAGATTTTGGTTAAGATGACACTCGAGTTAGTGAGGACTAATGCTATCTCTAAAGTGTATTCTCAGGTTTTAGTCCGCTCGTATGATGATGGTTGGAGATTGGAGGCCCCTCATTTTTGGATGATCAAGTAACGGTGTTATTTATATCTTTCTCTATTTACTTCTTGAGTCAATATGATCACCGCACTATTAAGAGGGGTAACTTGTTGTTTTCATTGGGGATGAACTCTTGCAACTCTATTTCATATCACTTTCCCTACACCTCCTAAAGCCTCCACAAAATATGAGAAAGTTTAATATACTTGTCTCTTGAAATATTGGCCATGTTCAGGAAACTGGCCATCCGGTATGGAATCCGGTATATACCGGATCTGGTACCAGATGGGCCCGGAATCAATTCCGAGTGCAAACCGGGCAAGTCTAGGGACTAGCCGGTTTGCACACCGGAATTCATTCCGGATCCATCCGGTACACAGTCCGGTGCAAACCGGAATCCATACCGGGTGGACCAGATTTTCTGCATAACGGCCAGATTTTAATGGACAAGTATATAAGCCCACCTCTTCTTCTCCAAGAGGTAAGTCAACCATTTCCAAACACGAAATAGGCTAAGCTCTCTCTCCTCCATTGTTGTTGACTCCAAAAGCTTCAAGATCTCTCTAGCCCTCCACTCAAACTCAAATCCCTTTGGTGAAAACCAAGAGGAGGTCTAGATCTTTGATTCCACCGAGCCAAAAGTGATTCCCCCTTGAGTTCATCAAGTTGCTTGTTACTCTTGGGTTTTGTTGAAACCCTAGGCGGCTAGGGTCGCCCGGAAGCTTCCAGGTCGTGGTTCTTGCTTCGGGAAAGTTTGTAAAGGTTCGGAGGCCGCCTCAAGGCCTACCAATAGTGGATTGAGCTCTTTCTTCGTGGACGAGGCTCAAGGAGAAGAAGGTGAGCCTTCGTGGCGCTCGGGTGTCCTTCATGGTATCCCGCATCTCTCCAACGTGACGTACTTCTCTCTCAAGAGAAGGAACATGGGTTATATCTTCGTCTCCGCGTGCCTCGGTTATTTCTATACGAGCTCTTTCACTATTGTTGATTTAGTTGTGATAGCTTTCGTGCTTGAAGTATTGTATTGCATCATATAGGTTGTTTCATCTAGTTGTTAGGCACATCTTATTTATCCACATAGCCTAAAACTTGTGAAAAGAAAAGTAAAATTTGTAGAAACCTATTCACCCCCCCCTCTAGGTTACCATCTCGGTCCTTTCAGTCACCATTGGTGGTAGATGATGAACCAACCGAAAAAATGGGATATGGTGACATATCTTGATTCTACACCTCCGGTCTGATCTGATGTTGAGAGTGAAAATGAAAGTGAAGATGCAACACCACATCCACCATCACCCCCGACAACCACCATATGATGTACATTCTATTCCATATGATCTCCGAGAAAAGGATTCCCATTTTAAGTTATAATGTTAATGATCAAGATTATGTTCGGAGAGCATATATCGGAAAAGGTCCATGCTAACCATTTGAACATGATTTCCAAATAAGAAAAATACAAGGTAGAAACCGACACTTTAGCCATGTTTGGTTAACGAAGTTCCATTGGATAAAATATAGTATTAAAAAGGATGCCGCATTTTGCTTTGTATGTTATTTGTTCAAAGGGAGATCTAATGGGGGGCCTAGATGTGATGCATTTGTTAAAGATGGTTTTAGAGATTGGAAAAGCCCGAAGCATTCAAGAAACATGTGGGTGGTGTTAGTAGCATTCACAACCAAGCTCAAGAGAAGTACATCTTATTTGTCTCATGGATGAGAAGAATTTCTTGCAAAGGCGACATTGTCTTTTAACAACATGGCATTCAAGTTCCTTCACGCGATGATCAATATGTGGCCCATGGAAAATCATATCGGTATTATGAAATACAAACAAATGATGATCGATTATAGAAGAGAAGTATATCTTTGTCTCCTTGATCAAATTATTCAAGAGCTTGAGAATCGGTTTGATGAGGTTAATATGGAGTTGCTTATTTGCATGTCGGCTTTAAATCCATTGAATTCATTTGCTTCTTATGATGCACAAAAGGTAATGTGACTTGCCCAATTCTACCCCGGTGACATATCAAGTGTGGAGTTGATAAGACTTAAATTCCAACTTGAAACCTTTATTGATGATATGAGAAAGGATGAGAGGTTCAAATGTGTAAGTCATCTTGGTGAGCTCTCTACTATGCTCGTTGACACAAAACACATCTTGTTTATGTTTTGGTCACTTACTTCTCAAATTGATATCGATCTTATCAGTGGCGACGACAAGTGTGGAAAGAGTATTTTCTGCAATGAGTCTAGTAAAAAACAAGATGAGAAATAGCATGGATGCTTAGTGACATTTATCGATGCTGCACTTATGGACAAACAACTCAAGAAAGAAATTTACGGACGGACGTGTCCATGCGTGATTTCACCTGGGGCCCACGGCCTGACTTCACCTGTCTGATTCCGTAAGTTATGTCCATAAGTTGGATCCGTACGTGTAGCATTATTGGACATTTATTGAGCAAGATATGTTCGTGCAACCCACCCACCAAGCTCGACCTGGTCCCATACGTAAGTCACCCAGGGCACACAAAGATAAGGGACCAGGCTCTCCCAGCCATTCGAACTATTCCACGTGTCGTCGCCCAGATCCTCGTTCCCCATGCAATGCAGATTGCAGACTTGTCAAGCTCTCGTCCACGAGAAGAACCCAAAACAAATCACTACACCACGCCGGACGCCGCTACTACTTACCCTACCCATCCCATGCACCTTGTTTACTCTGTGATAAAGTCTACCGAGCAAGCTACTCGGAGATAAGAGAGAACCTCGGCAGCGGGTGGCCTGAGCTGATCGACCTCGCTCAGCTCGCGCGCGATCGTCATCGACGATGAAGGTGGAGCCGGAGCTCCGCGGCATGCTGCAGCAGCAGCAGCGGTGCGACTCGTGCCGGTCGGCGCCGTGCGCGTTCTACTGCCGCGCCGACTCGGCATCGCTCTGCGCGGCGTGCGACGCGGAGGTGCACTCCGCTAACACGCTGGCCAGCCGCCACCGGCGCGTCCCGATCATGGGCGCCGCCGCGGCGGTGGCGGCTCCTGCCGGAGGCGGTGCCTTCGTCGTCCGGCCCGGCGGTGCCAACTCCTCCTGGCCCATCCGCGAGGGACGGAGGCGCTACTACGACGACGACGTCGGCGGCGGCGAGGAAGAAGATGATGAGGAGGAGGCCACGTCGTGGCTGCTCCTGGACGACCCGCTCAAGGGCTCGGAGGGGCATGCGGCGGCGGGGTTCGGCGACGCGCTGGTCGCTGACTTCCTTGACCTTGGCGGACCCGGGGAGAAGGAGGAGTGCCGAGACGGCCAAGGGATCAACAGCAACGAGGGTAGCAGCCACGAGTACGTCGTCCCCGGTGAGCAGCTTCCGGAACGGCAGTGCTTCACGGCGGAGACGGCGTACGATGCACACAACTTTCACCATGGGTACGGATTTGGCGCAGCATTCGAACGCAGCGTGAGTTACTTGCATGATTTGTTCATTTTAGACTTGAATACATGCATGCAGTGATTGGTCACTATCTTAATATATACTCCGCCGCTCTCATTGGTTGCAGCTATCGATGTCGTCATCGCCGGACAACAGCAGTACTGTCCAGGACGTGAGCAGCTCCTACATGAGGCGCAGCGAGAGCAGCGTGGACCTCTTCTCCACGGCGGCGGCGCACATGTCGCCGCAGTTCATGACCATGGACAGGGAGGCCAGGGTGCACCGCTACAGGGAGAAGAGGAAGATGAGGCGGTTCGAGAAGACCATCAGGTACGCGTCGCGGAAGGCCTACGCCGAGACACGGCCACGGATCAAGGGCAGGTTCGCCAAGCGCGCCGACGCCGACCTCGAGGTGGACCAGTACTTCTCCGCCGCCGCGCTCTCAGTCTCCGACACCAGCTGCGGCGTCGTACCGACGTTCTAGGCAAGCTCCTCTCCGACCTCCCAGGTGGAAGGGAGATGAAGAGAGAGACGTTTTACGGTGCTGTTGTGGAATCTACGGCTGGCCGTGAGATGTTTCGTTTCCATGGTCGATCAACACATGTTGGTTGCCTCTCAATTTGCCGAATTTCCAGTGTAGTTTGTTGGAGGTGTCAAAGTTTCACATGTAAATATAATGCATACACAGATTTCATGAGGGGTCTTGTAAACCAGTAGATATATACTTCGCGGTGGCGGGCATGCATGACATGCAGAGTAACTACAGATTAATAGCGTATATACAACTGAGTCGACTGAAAATTTCTTGAAGTGCAACTTCAGTACAGTGTTAAAAGTTGAACTCTTTAAAAATCAATATTGACATGAGATCCTCGACGACTTAGAATTAACATTCAGTTACAAAAACATGCAAATACATCATTACTAACCCAACACATCAACTGAGAATAGTATGGTTAGAAGGGTGATTGTGTACCTCAGCCGATTGGCTAACAGTCAGCACACGAGAGTTTAAACCTTAGTTTTAACGCTGCTGTTCTCATTTAGGGTCTTCAGTGGGAGGTGACGTTCCTGTCGACAGCGAGACGCATGTAGCGACTTCGTCAATCTCAAGACTTGATCTCAGTCTTTCGGAGGTGAACTAAATGTAACTTAGATGGTTAGGTTCCTTGCGGCAGAACCACCCATATAGGTTCAAGCCATAGACTTGGCTTGGGTACTCGCATTTACTCAAATTCATATCAATACTTAATCAACAATATTACAACGAAATAGGTGATGTGACTGTTAAGAGTGGGTACATTTTTTATGAATTGGGAGCATCGTCCCAGGCTCTGCTTCGAATCGATGCACACAACTATTTATTTAAAAGTTATAAGTATGTAGCAACCATGACAACCAAAACCCGAGCACACTTTATGGATCACACAAAGTAGACACAAACATCAGCCAACAAAAGATCTCAAGGTTTGTCTTTAGAAGATGTATATAGAGGTAGAGAGTGTGTGCAGTGTGTACGGGCTCGTGTATGTGAGTGTATGCGTCTACAAGATGTTTAAAAAAAAATTAAGACCGTCATCAAATAAGACTGAGCTCATGAAGACAAGTGTGTTGGCACAGTTGGGGACCGAAGGCAGTCTGTAGGCTATGATAATACTATAATGATGTGAATACGATCAAATCATTACTGGAGAAAAGGTAACTACAAAGTTGTCATTTTTGGTGTCCTAAGTTAGATGAATGCGCATATATGATAGGGCGAGAAGAAATAAGTTCGCGATTTCATGTCGATTATCGCAGAGGGATTGCAAAGGATAAAATATCGATCATCATATGTAGGATTTCTTTTGTTCAAAGAAATTCATATGAATTTTGGATGATTTTATTCCACTTCTTTTGTGAGGGTTAGTTTGGTTTGTAGGATTAAAACATAGCAGTGTTTCATACGGTATACTACTTTGCATGCAGCCGCAAAGGAAAAAAAAACGATCTACACCTCCGACGGAATTTGTATAGGGTGTAAGCTAATAATTTTTACAATTACAGCACGCATCTAATCATTAAGGACCGTTTGTGTAGTTATTTCCCAGTGGAACAATCGAAAGATTTCTATGATATATATTTGTGTGTCCGATATGTCATGCCATTGAGAATTAACATGTGGTTGGATGATTAGGAGGATAATTATACTTCAGCTCAGCAAACTTCAAACTATATTTTTTTTAAACAAAGTTCAAACTAATTCATATGCGTCTTATAAAGACCGAACATTCAGTGTCTTCAGATAGGAGTGTACGTGTGTTCTTCAGATAGAAAAAAAAAGGTAAGCGTATGTGCACATATGTCTCAAAAAAAAAAACATGTCTCATGACATTGGGGTCTCACGGTTTCTCATCCATATGTTTAAAAATCCCATTAAGCAAAGAAACCCTCTGACCATTCAGATTGGTCAATTCTCCGTTCTGAAATGGAGTTTACATCGGTCAATTGCCCCTTCTTTTCTGGAAAGAAGCTCCAACGTAAACTGCAATCATATTAGCACATTAGCTACGGGCAACATGAGCCACTAGCCGATATCCAATTTGGGCAGTGCATGAATCGCAAAGGTTGCAGATAATGTTGTTTGGATTAGCTCAAGTACAATCTTGGCCACACTCCATGTGTAGAGACGACGTGGATAGTCGTTAACCGCAAGCATTTCCTCCCAGTTGCTCAGATAACGCCGCACGGGTCCTTTTTTCCGTTTTGGCATGCACCACCAACTTTGGATAACGTGCATCTTATCTAGTACGAAGTCTAATTTGTCCTTATTCCTTCGTAGTAGCTTTTGAGACCAAATCAGGGCCAAGCATCTTGTTGTCATTTATCGACAAGTCGAGAAAATAATTTTGAATAATCTCACTCACTTGTCAAAATTACTTCTTGATCAAGCTGGAAAAGAGTTAGATGAACTTCAAGCTGAAAATTTCTGCTATTGCTACCTTGCCGGAGTAGTAGTCGCGAAGCAGAGCCACTGGCTAACATTGAAGTGGCAGAACAGAGTGAGGCGACCTCAGTAGAGTAGTTGGAGCTCCGTGGATTAGAGGGAGGCGACCTCAATAGAGATGCACCGGAGGTCGATCCTGAACACGGATTGACGCCTGATCTGGTGGTGGAGCAAACAAAGAGACATTGACTGGATGGTAAGAGTGGACATCTTCAAGTCAATTTGGTATCATCAATTATAAAATCATTAGATCAGGGTGAATTAATGGTTCTTAAAAATGTCAACCACTCTAAAACTTGTAAATATATTCAGGTGGAGAATCTCCTACGGTAATTGTTAATCTTTTTTCATTCCAATGGTTTCTTATTTTATATTTGGCATCTCTTCAAGTGGGAAAGAATTATCCTTATGCGATTGACACATAAGGTTACCTAATCAGATTAATCACGAGTTCCATTTGAAAGAAGTAATTGTCTAGTGCTAAATCTACGTTGCACATAGTTACATACTTACATGTCATGTGCAACTCTCGGTGTAGCTTAAATCACGACGCAAATCTAACAAGTAAGTAGTCGAGAGTGGATTAAGAAATAAATAAAACTAGGAAGATGAAGGGCATCGTGTGCAGAAAAAAAAATTCCTACCAACGATATCCTAAAAGCATGCCAAGATCTATTCTATGCAGATATAGTAGTACGAACGGAGATCGGAATACGTACCCTTGTAGACCGAAAGCGGGGATTACGTTTCCGCACAAACGTTGTAGATGAAGACCGACGAAGCCGACCTCAAGGCCGTGTAGAGAAAGCAGACCTCCGAGTACCGCTAGCGCAGCACCTCGCAGGGCGTCACACACGTACGGTGGATAAGCCTGGGCGTAATTCGGTCTCAGACCGGCCAAACCGTGAGACCAACCCGCACCGCACCGCACCGGACGGTTTGTACCGGTGTCGTTGCACCAGACCGATGAAACCGTATTAGTATTTTTTTAGATGGTTTAAGACCGGTTGGACCAAGCGAAACCGATCAAACCGGTCGTCACGGGACTACGGGAGAGGAGGCCGTCGGCCGTCGCGCTGAATCGCTCCTCGACGCTAGGGCATGGCGGAGGCGGAGGAGACGGCACAGGCCGTAGCCGCACGGCGGTTGGCGGAGACGGATGCGAGGGCACGGCGGCAGGCGGAGACGGAGGCGAGGGCTGAGCGTGTCGGCGCCAAGCTTGTGGCCATGGAAGACCCCGACGCCGAGGTGTTTCTGGAGGATGGGGGAGGCAACGGCAAGGGCGCGGCGGTTCTCGACGGCGAGGGCGAGGTAGCGTCTCCGCTCGTTGATTCTCTCTTCCTCCTCCGCTCCCCAATTTCTTTCTGAATTCTGCTCTCTCTACAGTCATTACGCCGTCGCTAATCTCAGTTCTTGATTTTTCCCCTGCTGCAGCTTCCCTGCGCAAGGAGAAATTTGACCACACCTCCTGCCCGCCGTCCACCAAATGTTAGAAGGCCATTTCGCACTCCCCAGGTCCGTCTCCCCTGCATCTTGATTCTTACGGTAGCATAGCTGTTTATGTACTGTTTATGTGGAAGAACTAGCAGTTGTTGTTTATGTACTGTAGCTGTTGCTGCTTATTTCCGTCAGTTAGCTGTACTAGTTAGTATTCTAGTTAGCTGTAGTAGTTAGTAGTCTGGAAGAAGTGGATTGTAGTATTCCTTTCGCTATTAAGTTGAGTTAACTAAATATTGAAGTGCTCTATGTTCTTATTAGGCTATCTTTGAGCTAGTTATATTACTAAACTGTCTAAAATTCACATTCCCTTTTCAGGCCATACAAACTGATACCCAAGTTGAGAATTCACAATTCCAACCCAGCCCATTAACTATGGAAGCTGAAATAGAGTCCACTGCATCATCACCCCAACCACCCTTACCTAGAGGTAGCGGGAGTTCTTCTCTGCCACACATTCCAAAACCATGTGGGGCACGAACTGGAATGGGCGCAACTAGTGGTGAACCTAGGCCATCAAGGAATACTACATCCCCTGTGAAAGTTAACAAGAGAAATGTTAGGATAAAGAGAAGATCTTCCAAAACAACATCAGATGTTTGGGATTATTTTACTCAAGAAGATACTGATGATGGTCCGATAGCAATATGTGGATTTTGTGATCAGATTTATCAGTGCGAGCGAGGCTTCCATGGTACTAGCACATTGCGGAGTCATTTGCTGCACCGCTGCCCAAGTTGTCCGTTCACTGACCATGAGAAGCGAAGAAAGTTGTCTTTGCAAGATGATAACAGGTTCAATGCAGCAGATTGTCGTCGAGCTCTTGCAAAGATGATTATCATGGATGAATACCCTTTTAGTGCTGTAGAAGGTGAAGGCTTCCGGGAATATTCGAGAACTCTTCAACCACAGTTTGAACCACCTTCACGATACACAGTTGCTAGAGATTGCTTGAATCTGTACTTGGAAGAAAAGACACATTTGAAGGAAGCTTTGAAGCATCAAAGAGTCTGTTTGACGACCGACACATGGACATCTGTTCAAAATCAGAACTACATGAGCCTCACAGTACATTGGATAAACAATCGGTGGGAACTTCAACGGAAAGTGTTAAACTTTTGTTTTGTGACCGATCACTCAGGTGCTACTATTGGAAGAAAGGTAGAGGAATGCCTCCTTGAGTGGGACATTGGAAAAGTATTTACCCTAACCGTTGATAATGCAGCCTCCAATAATACAGCAATTCAGTATTTAAAAGATGTTACCAAAGATTGGGAGTCGACGGTATGCGACAATGAGTTCATGCATGTGAGGTGCTGTGCGCATATTGTGAACTTAATTGTGAAGAAGGGTTGGGAAGCTAGTAATGCATCGGTTGAAAGAATCAGACTTGCTGTGCTATTTGCAAAATCATCTCCTGGAAGGCTAGTGCTATTTAAGAGATGTGTGCAGAAGGAGAAGATAGCTGAGAAGGGCCTCTTTTCGCTAGATGTGGATAACCGATGGAACTCAACTTACCTCATGCTTGAGGATACTGTCCCCTTTGAAAAAGCTTTCAAAAGATTAGGTGATGAATCAAAGTACTATATGTCATACTTCTCTAAAGTTGGTGGTCCTCCCACTGCCGAAGATTGGTTGGAAGCCAAGAAGATTATTTCAGTCTTCAAGCTTTTCTATAATGTGACTGTAAGATTTTCTGGACAATTATTTGTCACATCAAGTAACTTTTTTCACAACTTCATGTTGATTCATAATAAGATGGCCTTGCTGATTCGTGGAAAAGAAGAAGAAGCTGGCTTAGGAGCAATGGCAGAAAAGATGAAGCCCAAATTTGATAAGTATTGGGATAATAATGATGGGTTAAACCCGCTGCTATTCATTGCTGTTACTCTTGATCCTCGATACAAAGTGAAATATTTGGAATTTTGCTTTTCAAATATATACAATAAGGAGAAGGCAAAATGTTTCACAAAAAAGGTGGAAGATGGCTTGATTAGGCTATTTGAATGGTACGTTGCAGCAGACTCAGCTGCAAGTAATAGTGAGCCTCCTCAAGCACCACTTGTTGTTGATCTTGAAGCGTGTGCTGAAGATCCTAGAAGGTTGTGGGCGTCAAACTTTGCGGAGCATTTGCAAGTCATAGAAAGTAAGGCAGCAAACACCGAGTTGTCGAGATTTTTGTCAGAGCCATGTGAGAAGGATAGAGATGACTTTGATAATCTAAATTGGTGGAGTCGGCAAAAGAACAAGTATCCAACTTTATCCAAGGTCGCGAAGGATGTCTTAGCTGTTCCCGTTTCAACCGTAGCTTCTGAAGCTAGTTTCAGCACAGGTGGGAGAGTAATCAGTGCACAAAGGAGCTCACTGTCCCCAAAGATGATTGAAGCATTGATCTGTGGACAGAGTTGGTTAAGGTCATCACCCAAAAAGATCGATATACGACAAACCATTGATGACTTACACAAGTATGAGGAACTTGCACGAGGTACAAAACAAGATCCTAGCTCTTAGTAATACTAAATATCCTATTATTTGAATATTGAATATCCTATTGTTTGAATTTGTTAGAGCTTGGGGCATTGGAGTTTGGAGATACATGATGACGGCAAGCATATCAACACATCAGGTAGCAAATTTATCATCATAGGTATGTAGTATTTGGTTTATGGCAGCCATATGTATCATCATAGCAAAAGCCTGCACTTATGAACTTGTTGTGAATTGTTCTCAGGTAGCAGTATGACAAGCATGAACACAAGATAAGCTGGGAGCATTGCAGTTGATAATCATCTAATCATCATCGCTCTTGCCGTCACCCGCCACACCATGCTTGCACTTTCTTTATCAAATTTCTGGCGTGCAACTAATCTGGACGTAAATGTAGCGAGATGAGGAAATTTGATTATTATATATTGTGCTATCTGGTGAAGTAATTCTGATTTATTATATATTGTGCTGGACAATTTATTATTATGTTTTATGCTGGATGAGGAAATTCTTTCTGGTGAAATAATTCTGGTAAATGTAGACAATTTTTTTAAGTCCCAGTACTTACTGACAGTACACGCTCCCTAGCAAGCTAACAGCCAGGGACGGAGGGACCAACGATCAACGCGTGTGAACGTAAACTACATGTCTGCATGCTATGTCCATTTCCACGGTGTGAAACCGTCCAAGCTGGGAAACCAACCCAGACCGCACCGCCAAATCACCTTGCTTGTACACGGTTTAAACCGAACCAACCCAGTTAACACCGTGGCCACTGGTGCGGTTTGAGAAAACTGTTCAAACCGTGTTAAACCGCGAATGCCCAGGCTTAACGGTGGAGACGACGGCCTCCGAAACTCCAGTCCAGGACGAGCTGCGGAAGACTTGGACCGGAACACCAGCAGCGCGGCAGCGGGCTATGGTGGAAGAGACCCCCCTCCTCAGCTCGGCGCGGCTCCGACTTGGGAACCACGAGATCGAGAGAGAAATTGGGAATTAATTGGTGAATTAAAAGGCCAGGGGTGCCCTTTCTTATATAGGCTCCCAGGGGCGAGCCAACTTGCTAACCAGGCAATGTGGGACTAACCCCACATGCCTGGTGCGGCATTGGAGGGTGCGCCGGCCCCCTAGTGGGCCCTTGGCCCACTTGGGTCGGCCCCTCCTGGCCCCCACCGAATCCCCAAGGGGATTCCCCCCCCCCTCTTGGGCCTTCTTTCGACCAGAAGGCCCATTTAGGGAAATCAGGCTAAATAAATTCGAAAATAAATATATAAAATCATATTTGCATATTAATTACACTAATTAATATCAAACATAATATATATAATTTTTCCTAGCTCCGAAAACTCTTTCGGCGCTGCCCGATCTCCATCGGACCTCTCCCGGGACGCTCCCGGTGATCTCTTTCCTTTCCGGTTGTCTTGTCGAAACCCCTTAAGTGTGTTACCCTAGTGGTTCGATATAATAACAGGTATGACCAAGACTCCTCTATGATCAACGACTAACTCGTAGGCCTGGACCCCATGAATTAATCCCTGTGATATAACGAATGACTTTCATCTATCAAACCTGAACGCAAAGTCTTAAACCTTTTGCCATAGCGATACTTAGCACGTCCGAGCGTCGTTCCATAGATATCTCCATACCTAATCCCGACCTCTTTACCGACGACGCTATCTTCTACTCGTTCATGATCTCATGTCTCCGTGACCTAGTCACATGCTTGCAAGCTCATTAGACATGATCTCACCGAGTGGGCCCGAGAGTATCTATCCTGCTATGCGGGCTGGCAAATCCCGCTCTTGACCCCTCGTCTCAACTACTCCTTTCCGATACCCAAAAGTATCACCGTTATTGTCATACTAAATAAGATACGACGTTTGGTGCGATCAAAGTATCTTCCAGGAATAACAATAAGAGTTGATCTCACGGTCAAAGGCGTAACGACTACGTTCTCCAAATCTGGGTATGTCCATCACATCGTCCTCCAACGATATGACTCTCATTGCCGACCGGCGCCATGCCTCATGACCGGGAAACCTCGATCATCAATCGCGCAACGAAACTAGTCTTAGTAGAGGCTACTAGGGACCTGGTTCTTTACGTATCACACCCGCATTAATGTTTCCGCTTAATACGGTTCTAGCATGACACAAAAACCTATTATGAACAAACGAGATATGATAAAGAATACACTTTATTAATTGCCTCTAGGGCATATCTCTTTCAGTCTCCCACTTGCACTAGAGTACAACTTAATCTAGATTACAACTTGGTAAAAGCTTAACACCCATAGCTAACTGGTGCTTTTCATGCTTATCAAGCGGAAGAGGCTTCGTCAGCGGATCTGCCACATTCAGATCCGTATGCACTTTGCAAATCTTCACATCGCCTCCTTGTACGTACTGACGTATCACATGGAAGCGTCAGAGAATGTGTTTGACGGTGGAGTGAGACCTTGGCTCCTTGGCGTTTGCAATGGCACCCGTATTGTCGCAGAAGAGGATCACGGGGTCTTGCACGCTCGGGAACACTCCAAGTTCGATGACAAACTTCCTCAGCCACACAGCTTCATTCGCGGCTTCGCAAGCAGCGATATACTCCGACTGCATTGTAGATTGTGCGACTAAGGGTTGCTTCCCACTTCTCTAGCACACGGCGCCTCCATTCACCTTGAACACGTAACCTGTCTGTGACTTACAGTCATCGGGGTCTGAGCAAAAACTTGCATCTACGTATACGCCAAGTTCTTCATCGCAACCACCATACACAAGGAACATTTCCTTTGTCTTATTGAGATACTTAAGAATGCTCTTAACAGCTATCCAATGCGGCATTCAGGATTACTCTTGAACCGGCTTGTCAAACTTAGAGCTAATGCCACATCCGGTCTAGTACTCAACATTGCATACATGATCGATCCTATGGCTGAAGCATAAGGATGTTTCGTCATTTCGGCCTTACCCAGTTCCGTCACCGGACACTGTGCCTTCCGCAATATCTTATTCTTGATAACCGACAGAGAACCCTTCTTTGCCTTCTCCATACGGAAACGCTTCAGTATTTTATCAAGATAAGTACTCTGACTCAGTGCTAATAGGCGCCTTGATCTATCACGATAGATTTTTATGCCTAAAACATACGCAGCTTCTCCTAAGTCCTTCATGGAAAATTTACTGTTTAAATATTCCTTCACGCTATTTAGAAGTTTCACATCATTCCCAATCAGCAATATGTCGTCAACATACAGTGCTAAGAACACAACCGAGCTCCCACTCATTTTCTTGTAAATGCAGGTCTCTTCCACATTTTGGATAAATCCAAAACCTTTGATTACCTCATCAAAGCGAAGATTCCAGCTCCGAGATGCCTGCTTCAATCCATAGATGGATCGCTGAAGCTTGCACACCTTGTTAGCATTTCCTGGATCGACAAAACCTTCCGGCTGTACCATGTACAACTCTTCCTCAATGTTTCCATTTAGGAAGGCCGTTTTGACGTCCATATGCCAGATTTCATAATCATAATAGGCAGCTACCGCTAACAAAATCCGAATAGACTTAAGCATCGCTACCGGTGAAAAAGTTTCATCGTAGTCAATTCCATGAACTTGTCGGAAACCCTTTGCGACAAGCCGAGCTTTATAGACGGTCACATTACCATCAGCATCAGTCTTCTTCTTAAAGATCCACTTATTCTCGACGGCCTTGCGCCCTTCGGGAATATCCATCAAAGTTCACACTTTGTTATCATACATGGATCCTATTTCGGATTTCATGGCTTCAACCCATTTCTCGGATTCTAGACTCGCCATCGCCTCCTTGTAGTTCGTAGGTTCGTCTTGTTCAACTAACATGACGGTGCGAACCATGTTGCCATACCATTCTGGTGCGATCCGAGATCTACGAGACCTACGAGGTAGAACACCTTCCTCGACAGTTTCTCCCACTCCTTCCACGGAGGACGTTTCCGGAATTGCTTCCGTTGCGCCACTCGGAATCTCGAGTTCAGGATCAACGATTTCATCGAGGTCTACCTTCCTCCCACTTACTCCTTTCACGAGAAACTCCTTCTCTAGAAAGGTACCGGTCTTCGCGACAAAAGTTTTGCCCTCAGCTTGGTTGTAGAAGGTGTACCCAACGGTTTCCCGCGGATATCCTACAAAGACGACTTTCTCCGACTTCGGTTCGAGTTTGTCGGGCTGCAGTTTCTTAACGTACGCCTCGCAGCCCCAAACCTTCAGAAACGATAACTTAGGCTTTGGGCCATACCATAATTCATACGGCGTCGTTTCAACGGACTTGCACGGAGCTCTATTTAAAATGAATGCGGCTGTTTATAACGCATAACCCCAGAAGGACACTGGCAGATCGGTAAGAGACATCATAGATCGAACACTATCCAATAGAGTACGATTACGTCGCTCGGACACGCCGTTATGCTGCGGCGTTCCGGCTGGCGTAAGTTGGGGTACTATGCCACAACTCTTCAGATGTGTGCCAAACTCAAAGCTCAAGTATTCTCCACCGCGATCGGATCAGAGGTGCTTGATTTTCCTATTAAGCTGATTCTCAACTTCACTTTGGAATTCTTTGAACTTTTCAAACGTTTCAGACTTGTGTTTCATCAAATAGATATAACCGTATCTACTCAAGTTATCAGTGAAGGTGACGAAGTAACGATAGCCCTTGCGTGTTGAAACGCTCATCGGTCCACACACATCTGTATGTATGATCCCCAACAAATCCGACGCCCGTTCAACGAAACCTTTGAACGGTGTCTTGGTCATTTTGCCCATGAGGCATGGTTCGCATGTATCGAGGGATCCGAAATCCAACGAGTCCAAAAGTCCATCGGAGTGGAGTTGCTTCATGCGCTTTACACCAATATGACCAAGACGGCAATGCCACAAATACATGGCGGTATCGTCACTACACTTAATCCGTTTGGCTTCTATGTTATGGATGTGAGTACTACGATCGAGATTCAACAAGAATAAACCGTTATTCTCGGGAGCATCAACATAAAAGATATCATTCATATAAATAACACAATTGCTTGACACTGATTTAAATGAATAACCGTCTTGTAACAGGCAAGACCCACTTATAATGTTTACACTCAAGGATGGCACAAAATAACACTTATTTAAAACCAAAACTAATCTCGATGGTAGATGCAGAGGGAGCGTGCCGACAGCCACCACGTCGACTCTCGATCCGTTGCCGACGCGCATCGTCACCTCATCCTTCGCCAGTCGCCGTCTATTCTGTAACTCCTCCTGAGAGTTACATATATGAGCAACAGAACCAGTATCAAATACCCACGTGTTGCTCCGGGCGGATGTAAGGTACACATCTATAACATGTATATCAAATATACCTTACTCTTTGTCGACCGTTTTGCCAGACTTCCTATCCTCCAGGTACTTGGGGCAGTTGCGCTCAGGTGATCCGATGGTCACCACCATCTTCTTCAGCTTGATTTCTAATTCGGCCACTTCAAGCATCTTCAAGATTTCCGACAGGGGTTTTGACGTCTCTTTCATGCCGTAGTCCACGATGGCGTTCTTATATCTAGGGGGCAGAGAAATCAGCGCCCTATCAATAACCACCTCCTCTGCGATCACACTTCCCAGATCACTCAGAAGTCGAGCGCAGCCAAACAACTTGGCCAAGTGCTCACTAATATTGCCGTGCTCTTCCATCTGGGCTGAGAAGAAAAGCACAGATGCCTCGTACCTCTCAGCCTTGACTTGTCGTGCAAAAACAGTCATGAGTTCAGTGATTATATCATAAGCACCCTTGTTCATGAAGCGGTTTTGCAAGTCAGCCTCCATGGCAAAGAGCATGCCACTCTGGACATAAGAAGAAATCTCCGCCTTTACCTCATGGACAATCCTTTCGATTTCCGGGGCGGTGTTTGGAAGATCACCTAAGGGGGCATCAAGGATGTAGGCCACCTTGTGGGTTTCAAGGATGGACTTCAGATCGCGGAACCAGGACACGAAGTTAGACCCATCGGTCTTAAGCTTCTCTTTCTCAATGAACAGGTTTAGGTTAAAGGAGGGGTGAGACATCTACAATGGAATTTGCAACAACATAAGACTTTGTTCATAATAATTTTGAGTTATAGTATTTTAGAAAATAACTAACATAACTCCCACTCAAACGAACATCCCTCCTGGTCGTTTAAGCGATTACACGACCCCCATCCATTGCACCACCCCTCATCATCAGAGCCGGCGGCACAACTTCAAGAGTAGACAAAATCGTCCGCCACACCAATTTTGTGACTCGTGCTCGACCTTTCGGTCTTCCTGTTCCGAGGCCATATTTCTGAATATGTTAGGCTCGCCACCAAAGACCTCCACGCTGACGCTTGTGCAACATGGCTTACACCCACTGTATGTGAACGACGAGATGTCTGACACCCGATCATCACGGCCTGCCTCATAACGTAGAACTTTCTTGGTGGTGCGCGTTGGAGGGAGAACACTAGTGGTATTTCGAAGGGATCACCTTATATAGCTACCGCCGTGTAACTAATGTATACTATACACACAATCACACAATATAAGATGCACACAAAACATCAAATGTAATGCAATGTGATATAGTCCATTGCGCCATGGTCTTCTTGGCGCCCGCAGTTTATAAACATTTTAATAAACCTACCTTGACCATATCACATAGCCCCTGCAAGATAAACTTAGACGCTTCTACTTTATCTTTTGCATATTTTACGTGGCTTGGGGATTTCGTAAATAGAACCGCTTCATACCTACGAACCTTATGACCACAACAACGATCCAATAATTGCATATTTAAGCATCCCTTTCGGGCCCTCCATTGAAAATGCGAAGACCAACTAAAGAGAGAGAAACTGACACCCGCCAGCCACATATACGGTACAAGCCGTATGTCAGTAGTGGAACCAGTCTCGCGTAAGCGTACGCGTAAAGTCGGTTCGGTCCGCTTCATCAACTCGATGCCGCTGGAATCACAAGTGCACGCTAGAGGGTAGCAAATAACAGGAACGGTGCCCCCGTGTAGAACACGGGTTCTAACAGCGTACAGCTATATCTACGATAGATCGGCTCTGATACCACTGAAGGGGATCGTGTGCAGAAAACAAAAAAATTCCTACCAACGATATCCTAAAAGCATGCCAAGATCTATTCTATGCAGATATAGTAGTACGAACGGAGATCGGAATACGTACCCTTGTAGACCGAAAGCGGGGATTACGTTCCCGCACAAACGCTGTCGATGAAGACCGACGAAGCCGACCTCAAGGTCGTGTAGAGGAAGCAGACCTCCGAGTACCGCTAGCGCAGCACCTCGCAGGGCGTCACACACGTACGGTGGAGACGACGGCCTCCGAAACTCCAGTCCAGGACGAGCAGCGGAAGACTTGGACCGGAACACCAGCAGCGCGGCAGCGGGCTATGGTGGAAGAGACCCCCCTCCTCAGCTCGGCGCGGCTCCGACTTGGGAACCACGAGATCGAGAGAGAAATTGGGAATTAATTGGTGAATTAAAAGGCCAGGGGTGCCCTTTCTTATATAGGCTCCCAGGGGGGAGCCAACTTGCTAACCAGGCAATGTGGGACTAACCCCCACATGCCTGGTGCGGCATTGGAGGGTGCGCCGGCCCCCTAGTGGGCCCTTGACCCACTTGGGTCGGCCCCTCCTGGCCCCCACCGAATCCCCAAGGGGATTCCCCCCCTCTTGGGCCTTCTTTTGACCAGAAGGCCCATTTAGGGAAATCAGCCTAAATAAATTCGAAAATAAATATATAAAATCATATTTGCATATTAATTACACTAATTAATATCAAGCATAATATATATAATTTTTCCTAGCTCCGAAAACTCTTTCGGCGCTGCCCGATCTCCATCGGACCTCTCCCGGGACGCTCCCGGTGATCTCTTTCCTTTCCGGTTGTCTTGTCGAAACCCCTTAAGTGTGTTACCCTAGCGGTTCGATATAATAACAGGTATGACCAAGACTCCTCTATGATCAACGACTAACTCGTAGGCCTGGACCCCATGAATTAATCCCTGTGATATAACGAATGACTTTCATCTATCAACCTGAACGCAAAGTCTTAAAACTTTTGCCATAGCGATACTTAGCACGTCCGAGCGTCGTTCCATAGATATCTCCATACCTAATCCCGACCTCGTTACCGACGACGCTATCTTCTACTCGTTCATGATCTCATGTCTCCGTGACCTAGTCACATGCTTACAAGCTCTTTAGACATGATCTCACCGAGTGGGCCCGAGAGTATCTATCCTGCTATGCGGACTGGCAAATCCCGCTCTTGACCCCTCGTCTCAACTACTCCTTTCCGATACCCAAAAGTATCACCGTTATTGTCATACTAAATAAGATACGACGTTTGGTGCGATCAAAGTATCTTCCAGGAATAACAATAAGAGTTGATCTCACGGTCAAAGGCGTAACGACTATGTTCTCCAAATCTGGGTATGTCCATCACATCGTTCTCCAACGATATGACTCACATTGCCGACCGGCGCCATGCCCCATGACCGGGAAATCTCGATTATCAATCGCGCAACAAAACTAGTCTTAGTAGAGGCTACTAGGGACCTGGTTGTTTACGTATCGCACCCGCATTAATGTTTCCGCTTAATACGGTTCTAGCATGACAAAAAAATCTATTATGAACAAACGAGATATGATAAAGAATACACTTTATTAATTGCCTCTAGGGCATATCTCCTTCAGAAGACTGCTGCAGCTCGAATTAATTACAACTATCAAGCACCGAAATCGTTCGCCATCGCCGGAGAAGAAGGTTTTGCTAAGTCTCACAGAAAACTAAAAATGTAGGCAATATAGGCGAGTGAACAAGACTCGACCTGAAAACCTCCTGTCTATTTCCGTGACAGCGCAACCACTATGAAAAGAGACTTTACTGGTTGGATGTGGATACATTACTAATCTATAGCGTCATGCACCAATTAGGTCCTATTGTATACAAAGGGTTAATTGTACTTTTTTTGCGTTAATATTTTTATTTATATTCCCTTATTTATCATTATTTGTAGTTGTTTCTTTTCTTCTCATTTTTAAACCTACACCTTTTTAGAAATATGCAAATATATCATAGAGAAAAGTTCAATGTGGAAATTTATTTTTATTTATTTATATTGGTTTCTTTATATATGGGTGCATTTTTTGTAAATCATACTAGTACGTTTTTCTGAAGGCGAGTTGCACTATTCTAACTAGAAATGTGAAATACTGAGATGGGTCGGTTGTATTTTTTCAGTTTTACATTACAAGCATTCTCATATTTTAAGTTTTTGCCTACGTCATATTTATACGTTGATATTAATACCTTTGTATGATTTTGGCAAGATCATATATGAGCCAATGTTATTGGAGTGTGACTATAGGCGCGAGAGGGAATCAGACGACGCGACAGGGACTCTGATCAATATGGAGCATTGCCAAGCACGATGCAACCTACACTTACCAATATTCTCAAATGAGCACAAAAGTATTTGCATACGGGAATGACAACTTGTTTTTCTCTGTCCAAGAGCAACCTTGTTCAAAAATAGAGAGCAAACTATCTACTTGTACCTACGCTAATTGGTGAACACGACAAGTCAGAAACACTAAATTGGTCACAGATTGGTCGAAGTAATTGGACATTCATGTCACAAACTACAGGATAAACTAGATTCACCAGAAATATGCCAGCATCATAATCTATCTACAAACTCAATCGAGACCACTGCATACATATATCAGCCTGTCACACTCATCGCTATCATCTAATGTCAAGTTGCAGCCATCTCTTTAACCCTGACAGTTAAGCTGCTACACACCATTTGACGCCTGAACTTGGAGGCAGTGAAGTCAAGCTGAAAACCAAGCTTGGGACAGTGTAGTAGTACCTGAGAAGAACCAGGACATGCTTAATTAGGGCCCAGTTCACCATCAAATACTTCCTGCTTCGATAGACCAAAGTCCGCAACCTGTAGTAGTAGTAGGTATAAATATAATACCCAAGTAAAAAACTGGTGCTCATTAGCATAACTATTTTCAAGCTACCAACTTTTTCCTAAGTCAATATATTTATTATAGTTGGCATGCATCTTCCATCAGAAATATCTTTATCATGTTATCATGAGACAATATTGAAAAATTGACAAATTATCCAGATTCACATGCATGACTAGGTTAATAATACCACAATTTCACAAAGATGTCATCCATCATTCTATGCACAAGAAAACACAATTACATCCACAAGAAAATAATAATCGAATGAGTATTTTAATGATCGACTGCATCAAAGCTGTTAAATGTGGGGTGATAATAGCCTGTATTTTTCATCTTGCGGCCAGAAACGGCAGCCTGAATTCAGGTATGGCTCCCTCTCTGAAACTACACAGGGCATGCATCAAGCCATTACATCAAATACGTAGCCAGCGGAATGGGACAACCCACACTTAGAAGACCACGATACCTCGAAGAGCAGCACCAAGGAGTGCTGGGTGTTGCAGACCTCGTCACGGCGTCAGAGAAGGTTACATGGGGCTGATGGAGTTTTGGTAGCACGGAGTAAGAGCATGGAAACCCGCTTCAATCCAAAATGCCAGTGTTGGAGTAGAACACATACCTGCACTACATGATACCAGCGACTTGGCCGAAGAAGAGATGTTGCTGATACAACTTGTAGGCGGCTGACAAGTGACGACGGCGGCGGCAACATAAAGCAAGATCCGCGGAGGGCCGAACCCTACTCCCTCCGAGCCGCCACCGTTGTTGAACTCCTCATCTTGTGCTGAAATCCACAACAACAGTCGGTCGCCGTGGGCACGCCGCGGAGGGAGGTCGACGTGTCCCTCGTCGCGAGTGAAGGAGCGGTATGGGAGGCGTGCAGCGACTGCTCTGCTCGTGGCGTCCTTGGCGGCTGGCTCTGCTCGCTACCTGTTAGAAGGGAACAGGCGGCGGCTGCCCTAATCGCGCCCTGGGAAGTGAAGGAACGCCGCGTCGGCTGCAGATTTAATCAACGGCTAAAAGAAATCATGTACTAATGAACGGTTAAAAAAAATAGTAGTCCACGGTATCGACGGTACCACCCGATACCGTGCCAATCACCGTAAAAGAGCTCAAATATATTACTTCAAAAGTTCTTACAAGATCAGGCTCATAGCAATTTCCAAACGCCTTTTTATCAATATGTTTACAAAGATACAAATCACAATACTTCGAAAATCTTTATGGATTCAGAATTGACGCCTAAAATAACAAGGGAGAAAATATGACATGTTTTATCTTCACATTTGCAGCTTTATCCCATTCTTGTGATAACTTCCAGCATTACCCTCAGAACAAAATCGTCGTTGGTTGACCTTTTGTACTGTAGTATTTATTCTTGGCCTTTGTTGACTTCTGGTTCCTGCATGTTGGAGACATAAAAATGTCACCAGATAGTTCCGGATTCCTCGTAACTACACCCACTAGACTCGAAGGCAATAAGAAGCTGGAGCAGTTTCAGTTTGCAAGCAAAAACAACTATCGACACAAAGCCGATTTGGGTGAATATATAAACCGAACAATTCAGGGAATCACCTGTTTCTGTCGCCGACTGCCGGTAGCAAGCGAATATGCTCCGCCTCTGGCTGCTGGATAGAGCGGGACTGATCCATCCTTGCTAATTTGCTATGGTGTCTCGCACTCTCGCTCTCTCTGTAGTGCTGATCTAGCTCTGCTTGCTAGTTGGCTATTTGCTTGCTGCAGAGATGTGGCTGGTTACATCTGTATTTAATGGGTTCTCATTCAACTACAAAATACATACAAGGGGGAAAAGTGCTCAGATATTTGGTTCTTTTGGTTATTGAATATAACGTTTTGTGCCTTTTGGCAGGCATGAACTGTGCTGCTTCATGGTGCCAGTTTTTTATTTGTTCTTTAGCTTGTTCTTTCTTGCATCAACATCACTCGGGCATCACACACGCCATTCAGTCCATTAGGCCTCGTTTGGCACAGGGTTGTCGCTTTTTGAACTTTTATTGATCGAAACCTTGTCTCCCGCCGGTGGCGTCCTGACCCATCCTTCTTCGGTGGCCTTCGGGACATGGAGATATCGTAAATCTTGGCGCTTGTCGGCGGGAGGGCTCTGTTTTTTAGTGTTCAGATTTGTTGGGGCGTCGTTTTGTTGGTGGCGGCGGCGCTTCTAGCAATAATGTCTCCCTGGCTTTACCCCTATCTCGACACGTCGAGATACCCGTGGGAGTGGTGTGGTTCTCCAAGACTTTTTTGGCGGTGACGGTCTCCAGATCGTCATGGAGCTTCATCGGCGGTTCATCTTTCTTTTTTGTCTATGGGGCGGCTGTGGTCTTCTTGACCCGTTCGGCGACTTCCCGTCCGCAACCAACAACGTCAAGCCGGTTCTGGGAGGAGCGGCAGCAGCGACGCGCCATCGACACGGTCTGGAGGTTGAAGATGAAGTTCATCTCAAGAATCTCATTGTAATTTTCGTTTTTGTTGGGATGTTTTGTACCGTTCGGTGTTTCTTTTAATGTCCGAGTCATTTTCGCAAAAAAATAAAAATTGACCATGGTTTAGAAAAAAAAGAGTATATTTCAGGAAGCGCATGCTCTTGAGATAAACTTGCTGCGGCTTGGTTACCATTTTTAACACTGTTATGGTATGTTAGTCAGATTAGTACATGTCGGTCCGACGTGGTTTCAAAATTCAAACAGCTGCCGTTTGGATCTCATGACTAACCTTTCTTTCACCGGTTTTGCTATTTAGACATTAGATTTGCGTTGCGGTTCATACTAGTCTGAGAGTTGCAAAAATGAGCTATAATCGTGTGTAATTGTGAAAAAATGTGCAGGTAATATCAGTCAATTAATTAGCCGTTATATTTTGCATCCTGATTTGTGCTGGTATGGGAGTTCGCCCATGATTTGTAACTGTGTGCAATGACTGAGATTTATTTATTTCTTAGTCCACTCTAGTTGTTGGATGTGCATCGTGATTTAAGCTTCACCGAGAGTTGCACATGAGTTGTAACTATGTGCAACTTAGATTTAGCACTAGACAATCTCTTCTTTCAAATAAACCTTGTGATTAATCTGATTAGATAATCTAGATGTTCCCACCGAAAGAGATGCAAAATATAAAATAAGGAGAAACCATGAGAATGAAAAAGTTTAACAATTAACGGAGGAGATTCTCCGTCTGAATATATTACTTCAGAAGTTCTTACAAGATCCGGCTCATAGCAATTTCCGGACGCCTTTTTATTAATATATTTACGAAGATACAAATCACAATACTTGGAAAACCTTTATAGATTCAGAATTGACACCTAAAATAACAAGGGAGAAAAAATGGCATGGTTTATCTTCACATTTGCAGCTTTATCATATTCTTGTGATAACTTCCAGCGTTGCCCTCAGAACAAGATCGTCCTTGGTTGACCTTTTGTAGTATTTATTCTTGGCCTTTGACTTGCCAAACTGCTGGTTCCTGCATGTTGGAGCCACAAAAATGTCACAAGATAGTTCTGGATTGCTCGAAATCACACCCACTAAAAAGCTGGAGCAGTTGAAATTTACCATTGGCAAGTATCAATATAAAGCAGATTCAGATGAATATGTAAACCGCGGTATTCAGGAAATCACCTGCTTCCACCGCCTACTGCCGGTAGCAGGTGAATATACTCTGCCTCTGTCTGCCGGATAGAGGGGGATTGACCCATATCGTTGCTACGGTCTCTCACTCTCCCTCTCTCCTATTAGTGCTGATCTAGCTCTGCTTGCTAGTTGGCTATTTGCTTGATGCAGAGATGCGGCTGGGTGTACATCTGTATTTAAAGGGTTATGTTTCAAACATAAGATACATATACAACGGGGGAAAGTGATCAGATATTTTGGTTATTGAATATAACCTTTTGCGCTTTTGGGCAGGCATGAACTGTGCTGCTTCATGGTACCACTTGTATTGTTTATTTTTAGCCTGTTTTTGGCTTCTTGCTTACGTTTGACTTCTTCCAACAACTCACACTCTTCAAGTGAACTTGGGACAATTTGTTCCCACTGGAACGGATGCAAGTGCTCAACAAACCATGTGCTATCCCGGCTCTCGCTATCAAGAATTACAGAATCAGAAGAAACCATTAGAACCATGATATCATTTATTGATCGCTGGGTCTCTCATCTCGGCCCAAAAAATACATACATCTACAGACATAACGTACTCAAGAAACAACATCCAGTTCTCAAATCGGTGAATCCTGCTACAAAACATCGTCCTTTTTCTCCTTTGATACAATGACTATTGAGGAATCAACTTCTCATTTTTAATGAATCAAGCATATGTTCTATAAACTTACACATGAATTCCTTTTCTCCTTACTGTGGAAGCTATTGCATTTACTTGTCAGGTCGAGTACTTGGCGATGAGTTTATCAACATGGATGATTATGTCATCAATATGGGGACGCACTGCAGGCTGTGGCTGCAGCATCCAGGTTACGAATTGGCGGAGACTGTCAGGGTAGGACGAACCAGACTCAGCAGACCACTTAACCTGAGCACTCTTGATGACTGTTTCTAAGCTCTCGCCAGCAGATTCATCAAGCTCGTATTCAAATGGGGATTTTCCATACCTGTAAAATAAATTTTACAACATCATCAGATGATCTGCAGATTGCACTACAGAACCTATAAAGTCGCAATGCTGCATTGATGATCAATTTGTCTTAATCCGGTACATAAAATAATACAAATAACAAAAAAGTTTGTCCACAGGAAGACGACAATGAAACTTGCCCAAAATAAGGGATTCTGCAATAATATGAAGTGGACAGATCCAGAAAACCATCGGAAGATGATTTTGTTCACTAGGACTGAAGAGGTCTTACATGCTGCGATAGTTTTTTTTAAAATAACTTACAGTTATGGACTTTGGAACATTAGCTTAAGTATCATCCTTGTAATGGAAGACACGCATGGACAGTCTCCAGGAATCAAATGGAAGAAACTAGGTATCTAGTTCCATGAAGATGCCCGTATGGCACTGCGTAGGGAAGTGGGTGTAGAACATAGGTTTAAGGGGACTAATTAACTTGCATTGCCTGATTCACAATTGATACATATTGTGTCCCTTATAGGACTTACTGGACCTTTAAGTAACAATAATTAAATACAAATCATATCTCTAACTCTATTTTATTTCCTATTTAGAAACTATTATTATACATATTTCAAATGTATTTGGACACTGCTTATGCCATAACCGTGCACATAACACCAATGGTAAGAAGAGCCAAACAGCAAATCAATATCCGGACCAGGCAAACATCTTAATTAACCTTTACATGGAGGACTGCATTCTAACTGATCATCATAAGGCAATAAAGGGATATGACAAGGCTAATCACTAAGATACCTGAGCACATTTTTTGACAGAAGACAATACAAGAAGGGTGTCATACACATGGTAGGATTTCTACGTAACTGCAGTAGTATTTATCAAAGATGCTGCTTAGACCACCCCTTAAATATTATAGATGACAACATAAATGAGTAGGCAAATTTTAGGAATGGGCACCAACTATCAGTCACAAGATGATTTACTTCAATTGGTGAGGTCATGCGTCAGATCACAAAGTTTCTGCATGAGAGAACTTACATCATAGCATAAAGGGTGCATCCCAAAGACCATACATCTGTCCTCTCATCAATATCGGCATGGCTTGGGCACTCCCATAATTCAGGTGCCCGGTAATGCGCAGAACAGTGCTCTGAAGCCCATTCCTAAATTAAAAGAATTGACAGTCAAAGTAAGAAAAGAGATCCTAAAGTAACACAGAAGTAAAACAATAAACAGTCAAAGTAAGAAAAGATATCCTAAAGTAACACAGAAGTTAAACAATTGACAGCCTTGCAATCAGCGCTGTCTCATCGAGCTGTTAATCTAAATAATATTAACAATTTAAATTTGCATCCTTAAATAGAAAGGTACCTGCAGTTGCAAAGCTTCTGCTTGTGATCTAATAGCTCTTCTTGCAGGGCGAGCACTCTCAAAGTCCATCAAGATAGCAAGATGCTGCTCCTTCCTTTGAGTGATGAGGACATTGTCAGGTTTAACCCCATTGTGAGCATATGGTGGCTCAAAACTGTGCATATGCTTCAGTCCTGCACAGAGCTGTAGGCAACAGAGATCACATAAATTTAAATTAACAGGCTGATCCTCACAGGAAGTTGCTAACAGAAGCATCGATCTTGAAGGGGGTAAATGAGTATAACCTACTGACTATACAACCATAAATACATCCATGTTGCTAACATCACAGTTCAACCTTAGTTGTATAGTCCAATTTCGGTATATACTAAATTCAGTAATATCAAAAAGGAATTTCAAATAAATGAATGACACAGAAAAAGGTATCAACAAAGCTCGTACCAAGTAATTCAACATCGAGAACAAGACTGAAGTTTGGATCATATGCAGTATAACGTGACCAAAAAGTGGGACAGAAGAGTGGAAGACCATGAGCACTTTCAGTCATGTATAATTGTTTTAACATGGTATGTCGAACAACCATTGCACATTCAGTTAGGAAAAAACATTGCACTTTAGTTATCCAATACAGATAAAATGTTGCATCGTACACAAGACAGAAGTAAGAAGAAGTATTTACTTGACGAAATATCTGGAGAATAGTAATTGTTGGAAAATATTCCTTCTTTTCTTGCATGGCTTTAGTGACATCCTGCAAGGTTCCATCTAAGTGAACTGGGAATAACAAGTAAGCCTCATGGTTCTGCGACCCGTCTTGCACACCCTACATACATATAAAAGCAGAACTGTTGGTAACAGCACAAATACTTAAAGCATGTGTACTGTGATCCAAATAGAGCTGCTAAATCTCTGGCAGCAGATAGTCAATCATCTGGACATTTTGTTGGCCAACATTAGCTACCAAATGCTTAAAACGAAATAAAATATCCCCACCACAAGCTCTTAAGTTGGGCTGGTAAGAAAAGGCTTGGCGTAGCACATGGGTTCCTAACCCAGTGAGGCAGTGACTCGCATGACATGTGGTTCGTGACTTAGGCTACACACAGATGATGCAAGAGCTACTACTGCCATCATGATTTTGAAGCAGTCATGAAATCTATTGAATCCAACTTACCTTGACTGCAATAATGGCATTTTCGAGAAGTGGAAGTAGATTTGGATGGCTGAATTGAGAGGAAACTTTGATCTCCTGGCGAACGAGATCTAAATGTTGGTCGCTCTGAATGAGAACTTTCTTCAAAGCATATGTTCCATCAGCTGAAAATAAAATCCAAGAAAATGAGATGATAAATAAATAAGTGTAGCAAATAATGTTGGACAAAATACACAATATAATAGGCAATGCATGAAGATCCACAAAAGACAACGAGTCAAAAGTCATCAACAGATTAGTATTCCTCAAGTAATCATAATAAAACTGAAAAGGCATGTCATTTGTAGTGCACCCTTTAGGAGAATACTAGGCTGTTATCTACGAATATCATAAACTTAGAGAGCAATTTGGTAGATTCTAGCTTTCAGGGAACGGTTCGCCATATGCAAGTAGGCAACACATAGGATGGTCAACAGGTTTAAATCTCGGACCTACATCAAATTTAGCTGAATTATGAGTTCAGCAAGCTGTAGGTGTTGTTCTTGATATTCCTTATTCCTTAAAATGCACGGCCTATAACATGTCACAGACACTTTCGCAAGGACAAGGATAAGGCTGTCTCTCTGAATGAAGATAGTTCAAAAGATCTATAACAGCGTGGCTTGGTCTATTTGGAATTTTGGATCACGACGAAATGTGGTGTACGCGAGCTGACAATGTGGGAAGCAGCGATCCAGTCAAGTGAACAACTAGGCAAAGTGCTGACGGGATTTCAGGAGACACCCACAGTCCGAAGCAGGAACGGCCACGGCACGCCAGCTAAAGAGAAACGCTCTTATGCACACGACCGGATTTCACTGAAATGAGAAAAATTGCGGTGCCGATCCCGTTCTTGAGGACGGCGGCGCATCTGGATTGACGACGCAACCACAACCAGTGAAGAAAGAAGAGGCATTTCGCCACACGAGACCGACCACACGCCTGATTCGAGCGAGCTCAGTTGGTGCGTGCGTGATCCAACCGAACCAGCCTCAGATCTGAGCGCGAGCTGGGCCAGGAGGTGGTGAGTACGGACCTGAGATGTGGGACGGGTCGACGCCCTTCTTCTTGGCGAGCCCGACGGCGCCGGGCCCCGCGGCCCCGGCGGTGCCGTCGGAGGCGGCAGCGGCGACGACCTCCTTGACGAGGAAGACGGAGGAGCCCGCGGGGCCGGCGTCTCCGAGCCTGCGGAGCACGCGGAAGCGGTAGTCGTTGACCCAGATGTCGGCGCCGCCGCCGCCGACGGTGTCGTAGAGCGCGTTGAGCCCGGAGAAGGAGCACCCCATGGCGGACGGGATGGATGCCCTCGAGTGCTTCCGCTCCGGCGAGCTGGGAGGGAACCGAGACCGGTTTCACACTCGCGCGTGTCCCGAGTGACTGGCAATGGAAATGGCTTGGCTTGTCCGGGCGGGCGGGTGGCGCGTCGTAGATGAGATGAGATCTGGGGTGGGGGTGGGGTTGGCGCCTTCGCAAGCAGATCTCGCCTCAAAAGTAGGTCGCCGCCACTATTTTAACCCGTCGAGGTCAGCGACTCGTCGTCGCCACCTCGTCGCCGGACGCCGGAGGAGAGAGACAGCAGCAGAATACGATTCGGTATCTCAAGAATCCTGAATTTGGATTGCTGGGAAACCATGCGATTACGAGGATGAGGATAGGTCCGGGGTTAATTTTAATTTTCACTTTTATTATTTGTAACAGCTTGAAACTTACAGTTGATGGTCAATATGACAAATGCTAAGACTAATCATAATGGAGAGTACATTTAATCAAACGTCATTGTCGAGAGAGCGAGGGAAAGACGAGCACGGATGGTGGAGAAAGTGGAAGGATGACGGTTGGCGAGGTCGATGCGCACACCTACAAAGGTTACGAGGAAGTTGCACATGGCAATGACCAGGGGCGGAACCAAGTAGAGTTATGCGCCCCCCAAAATGATTCATGCACATTTGTTAAGATAATCATTTTTAAAAAATCATGCAAGAAATGCCCCCACTCATAGGTTTTACCCACACTTTCAAATCATTCTGGGTCCGTCTATGGGCTCGATAGAAATAAAACATTTTAAAACTTAAAAAAATCAAAAAATATATTGTAGTGTGCATCTTGACATTTGTGTGTGCATGCCAAAATTCGTAAAAACTAACATGTTTATGGCATGTGTAAATAAGACAAAAAAGCCTCGTTAAAAGCCATTTGGAGCACATAATTTTGTCCATTTCAACATAACACTAAAAAATGTAGGGCCTTTTTGGAATGCGGTATCGAAAAACACAAAATTGTGAAAAAACACATGAATTACACAGTTTTACAAGTGTAAAAAGGAGGATTGTAAAACATAGAAAAAGTACGAGAATTGTCGTTCGGATAAAATATAGAAAAAAACAGAGGAAACGTGCCTCGATTCTACCCACTTGAGTGTAAAAAATAGGTTGAAGTGAATGTTCAAATTTCTATGAATTTGAGACAAGGGGGTCCAATCCATAGAATTTTGTGAACACCATTTTTTAAAATCAAACGCAATTCATAGGAAAATTTCTAAAAATAAGAATCATATGAAATTCCTAAAAAATAGAATCATATGAAATTCCTTCAAAGTTCATGCAATCAAAAGAGGCCCGTATGCAGTTCAAATCAGCCTGTGTCCCTCAATTGGAACCGACCCCCCTACGTCTAGACCCCCTCTGTCTCGTTTAGGGTTCATTCACTCCACCACTGCTGGGTCTCTCCCCTCCTCGACTTATCCCCATGGGCAAGTCCGGCGCCAGAAAGAAGAAGCCCTCCGCTTCCGCCGCCGCCGCCACCACCACCACCAAATCACCTCCGGCCGCAGCCGAGCAGAAGGCTCCGCCGTCCGCGCCCCCCGTAGCCAACGGGGCGGCGCCGCACCAGGTCCAGGTGGACCCTGGCGTGCTCCTGCGCCGCGCGCACGAGCTCAAGGAGGAGGGCAACCGCCTGTTCCAGTCGCGCGACTACCCGGGCGCCCTGCGCCAGTACGAGCTCGCGCTCCGCCTCGCCCCGCGCGGCCACCCGGACCGCGCCGTCTTCCACAGCAACCGCGCCGCCTGCCTCCTCCAGCTCCGCCCCGTCGACCACAGGGCCGTCGCCGAGGAGTGCTCCCTCGCGCTCCACGCCGAGCCGCGCTTCCCGCGGGCGCTCCTCCGCCGCGCGCGCGCGCTCGAGGCGCTCGGACGCTACGACCTCGCGCTCGCCGACACACTCGCGCTCCTCGCCCTCGACCCCGACCACCGCGACGCCGTCGACCTCGCTCACCGCCTCCGCTCCCGCATCTCCTCTTCCTCATCCACCCCGGCCTCCGCTGCCCACGAACCCACCAGCCGCCCTTCCCCGGCCGCCCTTGGTGCCTCCGCCGTTGTAGCCGGCCTTGGCCCGTCCCTCCCTTCCCGCCCCTTCCCGAAGAAACAGTCGCCTCCGTCGCCCCCTCCTCCGCAGCCGCAACCAGGTCCGGCCATGTCTAAATTTAATCCCTCGCCAGCGCCCAAGTTGGTGCCTTTCTCCAACTCCCCGTCATCTTCTGCAAAGGCTTCAGTCGCTGATGTTTCCCAGAAGACCGTGCCAGCACTGTCAGTACCCTCATCCCAACCAGTGACGCGGACAGCGCTCATTGACAGGAAGGTTGTGACCAGATGGAGGCCTCTCAAGCTGGTGTACGGCCATGACATTAGGCTTGGGCAGATGCCTGAAAACTGCACCTACCACACGCTCCGGGAACTTGTGTCGCAGCGGTTCCCATCATCCAAGGCGGTGCTGATGAAATATAAAGATGCAGATGGGGATCTAGTTACCATCACTTGCACAGCAGAGCTCAGATTAGCCGAGGCTTGTGGCGCTGACACCAAAGTAACAACGGAAGGTGATAATAAGCTCCCTGTGTTGAGGCTGCATATTGTTGAAGTAGGCCCCGAGCAGGAGCCTCCTCTGCCAACAGAAGAGCTCAAGCTGGAGGAGGAGGAGGGGGAGTTGTTGATCACCGGTGAAGATAGCTCTTCACAAACCTCTGCTGCAGAGGTAACTAATGCAGAGGTGACAAAGGCAGACATGGAGAATGGAGTTGTTGAACACAACACTCTTACAGGGAAGAAAGATTGTGGCCATGCTGAGTGCAAGGAAGCTGAGATTGATGACTGGTTGCTTCAGTTTGCAGAGTTATTCCGAAACCAGGTTGGGATTGATGCTGATGCACATCTGGACCTTCATGAACTGGGAATGGAGCTGTGCTCCGAAGCACTTGAGGAAACAGTGACCAGCGAGGAGGCCCAATCCCTTTTTGAGATGGCTGCAGCAAAATTCCAGGAGGTCGCAGCCTTGGCATTATTTAACTGGGGAAATGTGCACATGTGTGCAGCAAGGAAGCGCATCCCTCTTGATGAATCCTCTCCAAAGGAAATCATGTCTGCTCAGCTCCGCACAGCTTATGATTGGGTGCGAGAGAGGTATGCTCTTGCAGGGAACAAGTACGAGGAGTCACTGAATATCAAGCAAGATTTCTATGAAGGGCTTCTTGCTTTAGGCCAGCAACACTTTGAGACTGCAAAACTTCATTGGTCATTTGCATTGGCAGACAAGGTTGACCTGTCTACCTGGGATTCTTCAGAGACATTCAAGCTTTTTGATAGTGCTGAGGAGAAAATGAGGGCTGCAACAGAGATGTGGGAGAAAGTTGAAGAACAGAGAATGTTAGAGTTAAAAACACCTGGTGCGAGTGAGAAGGATGAGGTATTGAAAAAAAGAAGAAAACAACACAGTGCTGATGGTCAAGGGGAGTTGACGCCAGATGAGGCAGCTGAGCAGGCAGCAGTAATGAGGCAACAGATTCATCTATTCTGGGGCAATATGCTTTTTGAGCGCTCTCAAGTGGAATTCAAACTTGGTGTTGGTGATTGGAAAAAGAATCTCGATGCTTCTGTCGAAAGGTTTAAGCTGGCTGGCGCTTCAGAATCAGATATCTCCACAGTGCTGAAGAACCATTTTTCCAATGCAGTCTCTGACTGTGAAGAGAACAAAATCATGCCTTCAGGCACCAAAAACTCTCAAACAAGCGACAGCATTGATGATGAGTCTGTGGTTGAAAGCTAAGTTCTCATTGTTTAAGCTAAGATGAAATCGATGTGTCGCACATTCTATTGTTTGATAGGCCTTATTTGTTCAACATCTTCATGGCATTGTATCATGACCACCAACTTAGAGATGATTAGCACACTGAGTTTTTTTTTATATGCAGAACTGGTGTGAACTTCACATGAACATCTTGATAATTGTTATGGCGTGTCATTTTTTTATGAATTCTTGGGACAGTTAGGTATACAATGGGAGATTTGAAAATCACAAGAACCATTGTCAGACAGTTCGTAATTGGTGTTCAGTAATCTAATTTTTGTTTTAATTTTTTAAATGAAAATGGATAGTGCATGTTCCAGTCTCTGAAATATCATTGCAGAGTATTTATAAAACCTTACCCATATTTTTGTGAAGCATTGATATAGGTTGCGATGTCCCGTAGTGTCTTACGGTGCATTTGGTTCCCCAGCAAAATCAGTTATAGCCTTGCTCGGCTAGGGTAGGCGTTTGGTACTGGAAACAAAACTTGTTTTTTGAGGGCCAGCTAGCTTCTTTGGGCCAGAATAGTTATGTTTCTTAGTTCTATCAAGTGTGCCTTTGATTGGATTGGCTCCAGAGAAACAGGAAACCATATTACTTTTAGTTTCTAATTCTTGTCAAAGCTATAAACATAGTGTCTCCGTTGACTAATTGCAATGTCCTATAACTCTGGGGTTTCTCTACTCTATATAATAAACAGGGGATCGGCACATCTGTGCTTTTGAGAAAGAAAACCACATATAATGTCTAATGTAGTACGTGCGAGCGCTAGGCTTCGTGCACGAATCAAGAACAAAATGAAAGAAATGGAGAAGGGAACAACCAACCAATGGACTAACTATGCAAAATTGCAAATGGTAGACCCTTTGGGCTAGCAATGGCCAGCATCAAAATCACGAACATTGAATGGCTAGAATATTACTTATTTTGTTCTATTGAACCCCTATCCAGCAATAATTTTAATTCATCCAAGCTGATGGAGATTGGGCGGCAAGATATAATGCCATTTGCAATAACAAAGAGTTGTGCTGCAATGCCGTGACAGCTCTGATGAGTTGGATACAAGATGATGGTAGTTGGTATGTTTCTTCCTGGTGTAGCCCACCTGTATTTGTATGAACTTAATTGCATACTTGCATACCTTTGGTTAATGCTTTTTTGTAAGACCTTCTCCTGTGATGCTTCCTTATTTTGTTAGTGTAACTAACATTGTCTATCTGGTGGTCACTGTCTAAAGGTGTAGTCGTGGTCCTCTTGTATGAAAGAATATCTGGTATAAAAGTACTCCCTCTTATCTGAATTTATCGTTGTCAGCGTTGTACAAGTACTCCCATAGCTCACATTTCACGTCAATCATTTCGGACCAGAGGGAGTATATGTTATGAAGTCAATTAAGCTCTAAAACTGGTCACTTTGCAGCCCTCCATTGTTAACACCGGTGCATATCAGCCCCTTGCCTAAACCCACCCCTGTTTTGGCTGATGTGTCATGCACAGGTTCAAGTTTGATTGGCGTGGCATTCACCACACTCTACACAGCAAAAATCTACATTACTATTATGTGAAGTTTGATGTTGATTTTGCACCATTTTGGTAGTTAAAGATATTTCTTGGACGTGGCAATAAGCCAATAATAGATCAATGTTTTTTCGATGAAGAATTCAATGCTCTCACAGACGCTCCAAGATAGCAAATCGGTGTAGCCCGAGTGCACTGATAGTATTTTTGTGCTCTTCTTAACAAGGTAACAGAGTTTGCAATCAGCCCAGGGTGTGAAATACTACCTCCGTCTGAAAAATGTAAGATGTTTTAGCTTTTTTGGTACACATGTATGAATCTTGTATTAAAGCATGTCTACATACATTTGGATCAAAAAATGCTACAACATCTTACATTTTGATACAGAGGGAGTAAATTATTGGAGTAGCTGCTGAGTACTGCCACACATTTGATTTTTTTTCACAGTACAAATTTTATGTAATGTCTTAATAAAGTTTACATTTGTTGATTCCTTAAAGGAGCCTAATTCTCAGCTGAAGAAAAAAAGGTTTTCTTGTAATTTTCTTTATGGGATTTCCTACTTGATAAAACTTAAATTTTCATACCCCTGTTGTCTTCCTGCTTGATAAAACCAAAATTTGCTTTATGTGATTTCCCTTATTTTGTAATTCTTAGTTTTATTTTTCTTATCTTGTGTATGGTATTACCCTTTGTTTCTCCCAGCACAAACTGAATTTATACTTCAGTTTTCAAAAATCTATGAATGGTAAGTTATGAAGTAGTTATTTTCCTTGTCAAAATTTTCATGTTTACTTGATAAAAAAATGAATAGCTTGCACTGTTGTACCTATGAAAGATTAATTTGCACTATACATTTATTTTAATTTCATTCTGGTACTTTATTCATGTAACTACTAATAGGTTGGCCCACTTGTTAATCATATTGTCCTTCTAGGTCTTATCGGTCATTGGCTATGAATAGTTACTTGTATCGAAAACATGCCTTTTTCTTTTCTTTTTCAAGCTAAACATACGTAGCTGTATGAAAACAAATTGAAATGTGTATGCCTTTTAATAGCCATGCCAAAGTTGATGTAGGCCCCCATTAGTCATTGGTGGGGAACAGTTGTTCGGTTTATTGAATTGTTATACCAAGCATGTGTGTTTCTTTTTTACTTTTCCAAGGGAAATCATGTGAGCTGTATGAACAAATTGAAATGTGCATGCCTGTAGGTAGTTATGCCAAAATTGATGTAGTTTAGTCTATACAAAAATGAAAAATGGAATAACATTATTGCAGTTCTCTGGTGAAGTTGCGGCTTTGTCTCCAAACAATGCCAGTTTGTTCCATGATAATTTGTGCCATGTGTTAACATGCACTCAGCTTAAGACTATTCATATTGGAATGTTAAAAAGTGGACGTATATAGACTTTATAACATATCTATATACATCCACTTTTGTCTAAATAGGAGTCTTCTAATTTGGAACGGAGGGAGTAATTAATAAGGAGCATCACAGATAGATAGATAGATAGATAACGTAAAATAACAAATTTCGAGTTAAGGTGAGTTTATAGTCTAATAAATGCTTAATTATATGATACTACTACACATATGTTACCATCCACTAGTAAAATAGTAACATAGATACATGATTTCCTAGATGTTTGTCTCGAAGTTGTTGTCAAGCTTCAGGGAGCCTGAAGCCCTAGTAAAAGATTCTTGACAAATTCGTAACAGCCTGGTAGCCCTCGAAAGAGGCATTGTGGGGGTGGGCTGGTGGCTGCTTGAGTCATGCCTCCTGGACTTGCAATCTACCTCGCCGCTGAAGCTCGTGGAGCATGAGCAGTGCAGCGGAATCCATAGCGCTCTTCTTATCTGCGAATCCATCTCCTTTGAGGCTGATCACATCGCTATTTGGTATGTTCAGTGTTATGGTTGAAGCGAACAAAAACCCTTGAAGCGCAGCTTTCGTACAGCTATTGTGGAAAAGGAAAAAAAGATAAGCTGGTTAATTCACAGTTTGACGCAAGTTACCTGGAAGGACAATCACCAGTCATCACGGCCAGAGATCAGAAGGAGGCAAGAGTACCTTGGCTCTACTTTCACATCAAAATAAGGCACTGGCCATTGTAACCTTTTGCAGAGCTCATGCAGTGCTGCACGAGGCCCCCCTTTACTCATTTTCACCAGCACGTGCACTGCATAGGTATACACACAGCTCTCCTGAGTCGATACGGTTTGATGTCCATATGCGAGGTCCAGACATGGACGAAGAACTCATACTTGGAGAACAAACAAAACGAATTGGAAACATACCTGGTTTATCAAGGCTAGCAGCTACCTCTGAACCATCTGGTTTCTTTAGGCTGGTTGGTGTTGGACGCTGTGTCTCCATTGGATCAAACAAGTTATTACACCGATCTGCATGACCACCTTGCCTCTGTAATTGTTGCGTACCGTTTGCAGTCTTGGGGATTACAAGTACTTCTTTCTGTAGAAAAAAATCGAACGCCAAGGGGTTGAGTTGTTGGACCTTAAACAACCACCATAACAAAACAATTTGAAAATAGCGAAGCATAAAAAAGAAAAAAGGATACCTCAAGGTCCTTGAGTAGCATGGAAGCTGCATGTGCTTTAGCATCTTTTTTGCTCTTGCCACAACAACGCCTGACAACGAGCTTCTTCTTGAGTTGGACATCCAGAGTAGCCACTATTTTCTCTCCATCTGCACAGTAGTTAGTTTCCAGAAAGTACCCATTCTTGCCGCACCATTCGAGAAGCTCTCTGAAAGGAGGTAACTCCAGGTTCGCAGGTGTGACAATAGGGGAAAGGAGAGGTTTGAAAACACCCCAAACTACATCCAAATCAAGTTTGGCATCTATAAGAATTGCGCCCGCTATGCTTTCTACGATATCGCCTAGAACCTGCATGGCAGAAAGACAAGAAAACTATGACATATTCATACATAAAGGTGATCAAATGTACTGGTGCATGGAAATTCTAGACAATGGAACAAAAGTGTGAATAGCAATGATAATCCCAATAAATTTAAAGTGTGACTGACAATCTATCTAGGCCATACTGAGTAAATCACACGCATCGAAGGAAAAGGAAGAGAAACATACTTTAGGCCCTCTTGATGCCGCATCTGATAAAACTTTAATTTTGTCCATGGAAGAATTTTCCAAACTGTTTGCATATTCAGTAATTTGGTCTGCTAATATCCCACAAGAATGCTGGAGAAACTGATAGAGCTTATGCTTTACTGCAACTTGTGCGAAATTCGCATTGTTTACTGATGCAGACCGTAAATCTGTCAACTCCCCCTCATTGGTGTCTTTATGACTATTGAAAAGATGTCGTGTCAAGAGAATATCCAAGACAGCATCGCCAAGGAACTCCATCCTCTGAAACGAAGAATGTTGAGTGTTTTGTGGCAGAGAAATTGCATAATGAAGATTAAAAGACAAGCTAAATGAAGTTCTAGGATATAAAATTAACCAATACCTGGTAGGAGTATCTTTCTGCTGATTGCTGCTGTGATGGGTGGGTAAGAGCTTCTAGCAGAAGACCTTTCACCGAAAATGCATAGCCTAGTTTTGCTTCAAGCATTTCAATTACGCCAATTTTTGGAAGATAAGTTTTCACAGGTGCCCTAAAGATGGCCTGATTAATCAATTCTTCCTCAATTTCAGTATCAACGCCAAGCCATTTGAGAACAGCCAGAGCTGCTCTTAAGCCACCTCCTATGTAATATGCACCGATTACGGCTTCAACACAATCAGAAATTGTTTTGGAACACATCCATCTGTGTCCTTTATCACAGGCCCGGCAAATCGTAACAATAGGCCTCTCATCAATAACATGAACATCCTGAGTTACGACCTCAGAATCTACTGGGCAATTACAAGGAACAGGGTGAATCGAGAGCTGTCCCGGTGCAAGCCATCGGCGAGGATCAAATGCAGCATCACGTATGTAACCCTATGAATCACATGGGTGCCACCAGTTATGGGATTAGTCTGTGATAGTGTTAAAGATCAAATGAAAATGCAACATTTGTATAATGAGACACAATTTACCTGTATTTTGTGTTCAGTTCCAAACCCATAAAGTGCAGCATTAGATATTATATCAGCTCTGCTGGCTGATAACTGCCCCTCGTCCTTATCAGGAAATTTGAGGAGAAGGTGACAACTCACGGCATATTTGAGCACAGAATCTCCCAATAATTCTAGACGCTCCATGGAGAAGTCTTCAGAGCATCGAAGTGTTGTAATAGCTTCTAGAATCTGGAGAGAATGTGCAAATTGATCATGTCCATTTCAAGAAATATATGCATAGAATTGACCAATGTCGATTTCTTACCAGAAAGCTTGATATATTTGAACCGTTATATGAAATTTCACTTCTTAGTTGACTGGCTAGCATTAATGTCTCTATACGATGCATCAAAGAGGGTAACAAATAAAATGCTCTCAAAATGTCCTCGGATAGATTAAGGATAATTAGCAACTCTGGGGGCATGTGAACACAGCTGTCCATCTTATTTACATGCGATGTACCACCATTTATCTTCGCATGTTTACCTAGAAAAGCAACAACAACAAGCAAAAACGAAAGATTAGAACAGGCTCATAGAAAAAAAAACATGAAGACCAATTGATAGGCTATATAACGAACGCACCTGTCTAAATGAGCTTATTTTCAGTAATTTTTAATATATGAAAAATGAAGATACTTTATGCAATAATTCTCCAACGAATTACGAAGTTCGTGAAATTGGAACTGGCTACAGAGGGAAAGACAAGTACCTTCATCTTTGAACTTTGAGGAAAGAAGGTTGTGAGGTCGATGACTAGGTTTCACCACTAGTAATGGTTGTGTAGGATGACGAAGAACTATGCCATACCTGCACAGCAAATACATTAATCGAAACTGAATTGAATATATCTATGCTTGAGAAAGAAAATAATTGTACACACAACAAACATACGTTTTTTCAAAGTACTCTGTAAAGGTGTTGAACGTTGCTTCTTTCTTATCCGATACACCATCGAATGTGCTATTGGCAGATAAATTAGCAACACGAAGAGCAGTATATATCCTCCCTGTGTGAGCTGCCAGCACTACCACATTTTTAAGGTCATGAGCCTTACATGACGTGTTAGCTAGATGAATTAGATCTCTATTGCTTTGGTCGAAATCAAGTATTCCTGGTATGTTCATTTTGTTTCCATAATAAATCTTTCTCAAAAGTTTGACAGCTGTAACGGCTTCATCGATGACTTTCCAGTTAATGCAAGAATTGCCTTGAGAGTCCAGAGTAGGATTAATAGGTAAAATCAGATACATTTTTGCATTATTCCAGATAAATGCATCATTTTTATTGAAAATAAATTCCCTCGGCACGTCGGACGATTTTGATCCAGTGAACAACTTTCCAAACAAACCATTGAACATTAGTGCTTGAAATAGCTTTGCTTGCTCCATCTAACAAACAAAAACAGAAGAAATCTTTCATATTAAACAAAGCAAAGGAGGAACAAATGTAGCAAGAAGAATACACAAACTTGAGCAGACCTGTTGAGCATCCAACTCGAGAAGGCTGCAAGGAGAGACTGAAGCTTTTACCATCTTGTCATGAAGATACAGATCAACATCCAAATTAGCAGCTTCATTTGCTATAGTTGTGTTCATTAACAGAACAAAATCAGAATATGTCTGACCAACATGATCACAAGAAAAATTCAACTTATAGCCTTGAAGCTTAACAACATTTTTCTCGAATGCCCAGGTACCAGACAACACACGTACTCCAGTTGTACCATGCAGATCCTTTCGTTTGGTTGTACCTTCGAGAAGGTAATAAAAGATATTCATCAGAAATTTCGCTTACTTCTTTACCAGGATTATCTAAGGAAACTATATTGCAAAAATCAGGTCTACAATATATGACATGTTTTTAGAGCTTAGCAATCACGTACCAACACCATCACTAGATGAGTGAGCAGTTGTTTTCATCGAGATTCCTGGCAGTGGCTTTCCAACAGCTGGACAAAGGAAGTCATCAAGTACTCCCAAAAGATGCAGCTTCTTACATGCATCAAGACAAACCAGTTGTTTTGCCTTCAGCTTGCTTCTTGCTTTTGGACCCCGTAAAGGTGGCAACACATCACTAGATGGTAGTGTTAATGTACACACAAAACCATCACCGTGATCGATGGAATCAAACGAAGGTATTGTATTGTTGTACCTGTGACATGAGTGCAAATGTAAGCACATGAAACTAAGGTCCTCCACACACACAAAAAAAAAACTGGTATATCAATGCTAGAATCGGCTATAACAATAAATCTGCTATATGTGTACAGAATTTTTTTTTGAAATTTGATGATCATACTTGTACTTTGGAAGCTTGTTGCAGTATTGGACGATGGCATCAATGCTAGAAGCCGCAGTTACTTTTGCGCCTGTTGAGCCTACAAGGTATTCATTTTTTTCTTCAACGGGGAAGAAACCAGGGATTAGATCATCGGAATCTCTGTTCAAAGCAGTCTCATCCATGGAGGTTTTGCTTCTTAGAATAGCAGATACCAACTTATTCTGTTTCGCATTTACCCTGTAAAAAGCATCAAATTATGGCTTCTTGTTTTTTCCTTTTATCGTTCCTTTCCGCAACCATTTTATCACCACAAGCCCACAAAGTTTAGAATGAATGACCAAGGAAAGAATTTACCGCTCAATCATTAGTATGTACTGTGAAGCCTTTTGGCGTGCTCGTCCACGTGACTGCACAAAACTATGTGTTGTCTTCGGCAAATCAAATTTTATTACACATGAACAGGCTGGGACGTCGATACCCTCTTCCGCAACGTCTGTAGTAAATAGTATGTTCACCTATAATTTTAGTTAATGACGCGAAGACAAATAAAGTGTTAGAGCACATAGGCTAAGTTTTTTTTCTCTAAATGTTGACAGATTTTAAGAACCTTTCCAGAGCGAAATGAATCCAGTGTGTCCTTTTGCATTTTATGGGTCATAGAATCCACTGAAGACCTCCCTCCAGTAAGAAAAGAAACCGTAATATGTGACAGGTGTCCGATTTTCTTCATTGTACGTTCAATGACTCTAGCAGTGATCTTTTGGTCCACAAAAACGAGGCATCGGACATGGCCAGAGTTACTGTTAGAAACAGAAGAATGTCTTGTAAGTGTAAAGAAGCCGAATTATGTCTTATCAGGTCAAAATAGCATTCTACCTGAAAGAGTTAAAGATTTGGAGTAGTTCATAAAGCTTTGGTGAAATATAACCCCTATTTCTTGCTTCCACACATCCACTCTCATAATTTAGAAGCACATCGCTGCCTGAAATGAGAATTCATCAAAGAGATGGTATATCATACTTCATCTAGTGTCAATTCTACATATGTTTAGATCCTTCTACTAACAATTCTTCATAACAGCGTAAGTTGCAAAATAAATCAACACACAACTAGTTTTAGCTACATATCACACCATGCTGGAGGTGTATGTCAAGTACATGTTGGTTGTAATCTTGTCATCATCATATCCATAGTTGTGGCGTATCTAAGAGAATCCATTTGGATGGAGCCTTAGTATTGAACTATACATGGTATATATAGAAGTTCTAGTAGAAGTAAGAGTCCTAAGTGTTTGTGTACAAGTCAGTTTTGAATAGCTCTGTAAAGAAGTGGAGTTAGAGTAACCGGCTAGAAAGCCTATAAGTACATCCCTTTGTAAGAAAACCAAACTTGTACTGCATTGAGAAGAATAAATGTAGCTTCAACTCTTACGTGTGCGCTCATGTGCGTGAGACACTTACATACCAAGAGAAAGAGAGGGGAAGGTGTGTGTGAAGCTCATCTGCTTAGAAAGGGTGAGACCTGGGTGATAGCTATTAGCTAGCTCTAACAATTAGTAGACTATGCTCAAAGAGTAACTAGTTGTCATGGTCCATTGAGATGAAGATGTCCATGCGTGCCAAAAGATTTTGGGACGTTTTCTAAGGTGCCTACAAAGAATATTATCAAATGGTGTTGACTGCCGTTTACCAAGGAATACCAAAGGACATGCTCTTCCTGGTGTACGGAAAGGAGAGAGCCAAGAGACATGACAGGCACTGAAGATCATGTACATGGGTGCCGATCGAGTGATGGATGGCACCATACAAACTCTCAAGACGAAGTTTGAGGGGTTGCGCATGAAGGAGTCAAATTGATTGACAATTTCGCCGCCGGTTGACGACCATCATCAACCAGATTGGAGCAATTGGTGAGAAGTTTGAGGAGATGTACTCCGTTAAGAAGATCCTTCGTGCTGTACCTAAAAGCATCTCCAGGTTGCTTCGACCATCGAACAATTTGACGATCTCAAGACCATGACAATGGAATATGTTATTGGCGACCAAAGGCGCACGAATAGCGCCTACAAGAAAGTGGTGATGCTGATGTAAAACGCTTGCTGCTAGGCTGAGAACTCATCAAGAGGACGAGCGCATGGTGGAGGTCAAGGATGTGGTTGTGGTTCGTGGACATGGTTGAGATGTCATGTTTTATGCATTAGCCAACGTAAGCATAAGTCCGAACTCGAGAGCGACAACGCATAAGTCTAAGAGGTATGGTTCAAGAGCCCTATTGTGGAGACAAAGGGGGCTACGGGAAATTTATTAATAAATTGCGAAAGCCAAGACTTGAACTCGAGAGCGGCTCCGATATCATGTCATGTTCCAAGCACCAGCCAACGGAACCATAAGTCTGAATGGAAAGGGTTAGTGAAATCCACATATACTGAGATAACTTCGACGTGAAGTGCTAGAACCGTCCTTATTTTGGACATTATGCTTATGAGTCATGAGTGTTGAGAGCAGAAAAACAAAGAATTCCTTGCTAAGGCTCTTTGTGAACATGATGAGCCTAGCACTTCTGGAAGGGGTGTTGAAAGTGCATGCTCCAACGGTGTGATGATGTTGAAGACCGTGCAAAGGCGATGGTGTGATATCATCGTAGTGTGTGGGTGTGAGGCCGACCACTGTCGTGTGCTGCCATGGTCAACAGAAAAGGTTGGTGTGAATCCAAATGAGTGGTGTGATGTTGTTGTCAAGTGGAAGAGTCGATGTCTTACTGACATCGCTGGTGTGATGTCATCTTATATGGAGTTGGTGCAAGGCTGACAAGAACAATGTGATGTCGTTGCTAGACGTGAGGCGGTGCAAGTCAGTCACAAGATGAGGAACATGGTCCAGGTGATCTAGATTAGTGGATATAGTTGACATGAACAGATTAAGAGGGAGAAAGTTAGTAGCAATCTTATCAGCGTTATATCCAATTGGATGTTATATGAAGTTAGTTTGTCATAGTTGTAACCAGTTTACAAGGAAAAATACCAAGAAAGCATATATAAGAAATCCACATTTTACTACATTGACAATAATAAATATAGCTTCATCTAAGAGCCAATTAGATTCTCTTAGATACATCACAACTATGGATAGGATGATTAAAAATTATTGCCAACATTTTATCCATAGTTGTGGTGTATCTAAGAAAATCCATATGGTTGTTAGATGACACTATATTTATTCTCAATACAGTACAAGCTTAGTTTGCTTACAATGGGATATACATACTTATATAGTCTTTCTTGGTCGGGTATTGTTCATTGAACAATAGGTAAACAGTGGCGAAGCTAGAGAATAGAGCCATTGGGTTCATCCTGGTGTGTGCATTACTAAACACTAATTTACTACTGATTTTAAAAGGTTTTGTTGGGTTCATTTGAACTCAACGGTTGTGTGTCAGCTCCGCCACTGTAGGTAAATATACAGAACTAGTTGTTGGGCTATTCAAAACTAACTTGAACACAACTAGGGAATCTTATTTTACTAGGACTTCTATATACACCGGAAGCGCGGTGCGCTCTTGGCTCGGTGTTTGGCCGAGCGAGAGGTCCATCCAGGGCGATGCGGTGGTTTGGATGTGCCTTTGGCCACTCCGGCGCCAGCGATATGCAACCTGGCGTTGGACTACCTCCTTCCTCTTCGACCAATCCGGCTAGGAGATGACTAGCAGCGTGGGGGCCTGCCAGTCTCGCGAATAATGGCGGTGTCCTTGATTCTTATTTACATCAAGATGAAGAGCTACCGGATGTTGGTCCGATTGAACTTGCTGGACGGTCGTATTCCGGAAGGCTCCGTCGGTGAACTCCATTGGGCAATTCATGCCTGGAGATTGCTGTATCGGGTGGTATTCGGTCGGACGCACCCATGTTTTTATCTGACCGTTTGGTTTCAGAGGGAGCGCTTCGAAGCTCTGCTGGCTGTTAATACTATGGAGCACGCTTTCTAGTTCCATGGTGCTGGCGGAGAATATCATGGAAGGCAGGATCTGAGGACTAGCAATGGTGGTCTGTTTCTTGGTGCCGAAGAAGAATTGGCTAGGTGATTCGTTACCTTGAGCAGTGGTTTGTAAGTGGGGGCGACCGCATAGGAGAAGTCCAAATTCTTATGCCTCAGGGTGAAGATCCAAGGTCTTAATTGGTTGTGCCTCGCAATGATCTTGTTGGAGACATTGTTTTGAGTGCGAGAAGTTTCTTCAGGTGAAAACCTACGGAGAAGCTGGATTTCTGGTGTTGTCTTGGTGGTGTTCGTGCTGTTGTCTCAAGTTATAGATCGCTGCAGTGGGACTTTTGTATTTTTGTAATTTTTTTCTTTTTTGGCTGTGTGTATCCGTAAAGCCGTTAGGGCACTACGTTGTTGCAGAGGCTGGATGTATTTGGTACTTTCTTGATATCAATAAATTCCCTTTATCTAAAAAAAAATATACACCGGAAACTTTAAGACTTAGCTAGATCAATCCGGTTGATTGTTAGTTCGAGCTAGACTCTTATTTTTAGCACTTGGTCAGAAGTTTGAGGAGACGTACTCCGTCAAGAAGTTCCATAGCGTTCTCCCCAACAATTATCTCCAGATTGCTTTGTCCATCTAACAATTTGACGATCAGAAGACCATGACGAGGGCAGAGGTTATTGGACGACTACAAGCACACGAGGAGTGCCTATTGAGGAAGTGGTGATGTTGATGAGGAGCACTTGCCGCTGGCCCGTCATGAGAACGAGGACGAGGCGTGGTGGAGGTTGAGGTTGTGGTCGTGGACATGGTTGAGATAAGCCCAATGTGAAGTGCTAGATTTGTCCTTAGTTTGGAGATTATGTTTATGAGTGCTGTTAATGCTCTTTGTGAAAACGGAAAAACAGACTAATGTGAGAGGGTTGAAAGTGCATGCCCAACAGAAAGGTTGGTGTGGAGCCAAATGAGGCTGGTGTGATGTCATTTGAAGAATCGGTGTGTGAACATTGGTGGTGTGATGCTTTACAAGGCTTACAAGCACGTTGTGATTTCGTTGCTAGACGTGAGATGGTGTAAGCAAGTATGGGTGTAGGGTCGTCATAAGATGAAGAATTTGGTCCAGAATCCTTAGTCCAAAAGTATCTAGGGTATATACGAGTCCTATTAGAAGTAAGAGTTATAAGTCTTTGTGTTAAAGTCAGTTGCAATATCTCTTCAAAGAGAAGGGTTTGTAATAGTTTTCAGCTGTTACAAGCTGGAGTTATCGTGACTGAGTGAACAATAACCAACCAGAAAGCCTATATAAGGATGTATCCCCTTTGTAAAAATCCAAGTTTTACTGCATCGACAAGAATAAATATAGCTGCATCTAACATCCAACTTGATACTATTAGATACAACAAAACTATGGATAGAATGATGAAAAATTGCCAACATTATATACATATAGTTGTGGTGCATCGAAGATAATCCAGGTGGATGTTAAATGAAGCTATATTTATTATTCTAAATGTAGTACAATCTTAGTATTTACAATGGAGATACATGTTTATATAGTTTTTCTAGGACATGTATTGTTCACTGAAAAATAGTTGGGTTGCAGTAACTCCAGCTTGTAACAGCTGGAAACTATTACAAAACTACTCGTTTACAGAGCTATTCAAAACTAACTTGAACACAAATACTCCGAACTCTTATTTTTACTACAACTCCTGCATACCCTGGATACTTTAAGAATTAGTTAGCTCAATCCGTTTGGCTGTTCGATGGAGCCAGCTTAGTCTTGATGTATCCACGGTATGTAGGGGTCCTAGTAGAAGTGAGAGTTTTAAGTATTTGTGTTCAAGTCAATTTTTGAATAGCTATGTAAAGGAGCAGTTTTGTAATAGTTTTCAGCTGTTACAAACTGGAGTTGACGTAACCAATCTACCATTCAGTAAGCGTATATGACCTAGAAATCCTATATAAGGATGTATCCTGCACTGAGAAGAATAATTATAACTTGATCTATTGTGTGTGTGTGAGTGTGTGAGATATTAACATACAAGAAAAAAAGGAGGAAGGTTTAGAAAGGGTGAGACCTGGGTGAGAGCTAGTAGCTAGGTCTAACACACTTGCCACATCCTCGAAGAACTTCAGATGAAGGGCTGAGATTTCTGCATGCAGGATTGAGCTATTTGCATGACTTCGAATATTTGTGGCATCAGATACTTTCAGCCAACCTCTGCAGATCTTGGTGGCCTACAAGAGAAATTAATTAACTATATACCATGAAGTTCTAAAGGTCAAATGGTGATACAATAAGATAAAAATTGCAACAAAGGTTTTGTACATGAGAAAATAGAACCCGTAAGTCTAAGGGATACCTCACTAGCACAAAGAAGACCAACATCATCGAGGCAATACTATATTTTTGCTGAATAATTAGATAAGCACCTCCGTGATTCTTTTGCTATTTGATCGGCTTCTTTGTTGTGGTATTTCGGTTTATTCTGCAAATCTGTTATTAATGCGTCGTACTGCAAAGTAAAAAAATGAACTGTTCTTAGACACATAAATTTTTTAGCTACAGAAATTTTCTAACATGCTTGAACAGTAGAGCAGGGAAACTAAGATGTGAAACCTTGGATCGCAAAAGTTGCAACTGGTCACTCAAATCACTGAAAGAAATGATTTTCTGGTCATAGTATTTGTTCAAATATTTTGGATGAGGGGCACAAAGCTCCATCTCTTCTCTATCAGCCACAGTGTAGATCTGTTCGAGCAAATCATAAAGACATATGTTCAAAACCACAGTCTGGAAACATATCTGTATATTGCTATCTGTTTGCAGTTCAATATACGAAAACAGAGTGTTGCATTGATCACAGCTAGAATACCCTGCATAATTTTACGGAACATGTGCAACCAGAAAAATAGGATTTACCTTAGCATTCAGAAGCTTTTCCAGTTCAGAGAACTGAACTTCACAATCCAAATCAGAAGTGACACCTATGATAAAGAAAACAAAAATCATTAGATTGGATTTATGGGGTGTAGAGAGAAAATCAAACCTATGGTAGAAACTACGAAGCAAGGGGACTTCACTAATATTGGCAGTCCAAGGCAGAAGAAAAACTAGAGATTATGCCCTTCAACTGTTACTTCTCTGGTTTCACATTTTATTCACTCTGCCGTCACAAGTCATGCTTAGTAATTTACCAGTACCTCATGACCTATAAGCTATTGTTAATAAGAAGTTGTCGAATCTATATTTTTGTCAGACATCTTGAATTTGTGGATACTGGGAGATCTCCAATCACCACTCTCCTAGTTTTCAATCAAGTTCATCCATCTCACCGTATTTATTTTCAGAAATCATTTGTCTAACTTGAATGATGTATCTGACTCGAGGTCCATCAGTTTATTTAATATATATCTGACATGTAAGTAGAGAAACAATGAAGAGTATGTAGTGTTATATGCAGTAGTAAAACGAAAGAGTTCTCTATATCTTTGTGAATGGTTGCCTTTTCTTATAACAGGTGATGCCGTCATACCGAACACCTTCGGCTTGTGTTCAGAGTTGTGATAGAACTCCTGCTCAGAACACAGAGATGGAAAACACGACAATTTCAGAAGGATTATATACAGAAAGGAAGTTTTAAATATAAAAAAGGTGATCTGGTGTTTCACAATACCTTCATTATCATCGAATAAGGGTGATTGCTGGTTGCATTATGGCACTCATCAAATATCATAAGATTAACCATGTCCAAGCTCAAGAAAGCTTTGCGTAAAGCGTTCAGCAAGACATCTGGTATCATCACCATGACCTACAAATTTTCAATGGCGCTCCAAAGTGACTAAAGAATCTAAATGCAAATAAACAAAGTACGGCTAACGATCAAAATTTAAATAAAATAGTGTAATGAAAGTGGCCTATCTTCCAGTCCAAGCACTAAAACGGTAGAGTCAGTCAGATGTATATTATTAGCCCAGATGAAAACTGGCAGGAACTAACGAGCCTGGATCAGCACTTGCCTGATATTTCGATAATTGTTCTTTCCATCTACTAGCCGTCCATTGATCAACCCCCTTCGCACCACAATAGAGTTCCACCCCGAAGTCTGTGTGGGTTTTAATCACCTTGAATTGCTTTGGCAAAATAAAATAAAATAAAATGTCAAAACAAACTTAAGTGAATGAATGTGCAAGTACCAGCTTACATCCTGTTGTACAACCTGCTCGACAAGCTGAACTTTTGGTGCAAGGAAGATGGTGATCTTCCAACCGTTCTTGGACTTGTCGATCTCCCTCCCAAACTCTTTCATGAGCATCACAGAAATCATCGTCTTCCCAGTTCCTGTGTCGAGCATCGCGATTGTGTTCCGCTCCTTGGCAACCTCATAGACATCGAGCTGGTACCTGACCGATTTTAGTGTCACGAAGCACCATCAGGGAACAACGCTCTTGTCTTTCAGATCATAAAAGGTTAGTGATCGTGGAAGCAAGACGACAAAAAATAACCTTCTTGGAGTGAAGTCTCGGCACTCTGCCTTGTGCTGTTTCTGCCTGTCCGGTTCATCTTCTTGAGCAGATGGCTCCCACGACCTCTTCAGAGGGTTCATGTTAACTGCAAATCCAACAACAGTTAATTTCGGCCAAAATCTAATAACAGTTTAACAAGAGAGGTCAATGGAAATGCAATCTACCATCAGAATAGAAATAACCAATAGCTCATGAGGAGGGAACGCCCAAAAGAAGTATCCGATTTCTATTTCGTGTCGCTTAATAATAATAAACCCCAAAAGGCCAAAACCTCCGCCCAAAAAAACCCCAAGAAAACAGAAGCACCGAAGTGGAAGCCGCCGAAACCGTTGCGCGCTGGATCCTCTCCGCCTTGTTCGCCTTGATGTGAGCGAATCAGAGCCGGTTGCCATGGTGTTTTCATAAGCTTCCAGAACATTCGAGAAGAGAAACCAATGCCACCCGGATGTTCTGGAAGCTTCTGAGAACACCAATATGCCGATTAAGCTCCAAGAAGACATGGCAGATTCGCCAACATAAACGCGAACGAGGCGGAGGGGATCGAGCGCGCATTGCCAAGCTCCGGCCTGATCACGCCCTACTCAGCAGAACAGCGCAGCCGCAAACCCGGAATCGAGAGCAAACACAAAACCCCGACGGAAAAACCACGTGCAAGCTTAGTTACCTTCGGAGACGGGGAACGCCGCCGCCGCCGCCGTGGAATTGCTGGTGTCCATCGCGTCGCCTCCCCCTTCCATTCCGGCCGCCGCTCCCGCTTCAACTTCGGCTTCCGCCATGAGTAAATCTCCCCACCCCAGTCGTACGATGCAAGCTTCAAGAGCGAGGACGCTTCTTCTTGGACGCCGACGTGGGGGTGTTGGGACGACGGGTTGCTGACTCGTACGGCCTGACCCGCCGATATGCCGCCGTAGTTGTAGGCCTCACGGCGGGCAGAGATACTCCGGCGGCGCCGCCTTCCTGTATCCTGAAACGGCAGCGGCCTCGTTCCTTGCTGGATACTGAACCGTGCGGGTTGGTCATCCGTGGGGCTCCCGGTTTGTAAAGCCAATCTCTGGCATATATCCGGTTATAGATATAGGGATCCCATTACATTTATTATTTATGGCAGATTTATTGTGTCGTGTTATTAAATTTTTGCAAGAAAATCATATCCATCACACGACATTTAAGGGAGATCTACGGTTCACTCAATTTTTTTGTTTGCAAAAACCCGTTGTGCTGGAATTTTTCTGTTCCAAAAACCCGGGCGGCCATGGTGTCATCAAAACCATAGATGGTGGAATTTGCACAAAAGTTTGTTCGATTGCTCCAGATGTAAACATACGATTTTTTTGCAATAATTTCAGTGAACTAGAATTTTCCTTTGCACTATTGTACACGTGATTTTGTAGGAACCATTCTATAATTTATACTCAAATTTTAGACTAGCGATGTTTTATAGTACCTTGGCGCTTCTGCCCATTTGAAAGGGCAATGTCCATAATAATTTTTTGGTTAAAGGAGACACCGGAGTTAGAGAAAGACTAATGTTACCTATAAAATTTCTACTCAAACTTTAGTCATTTATATGATGATGGACGATGGACGGAAGCCCCTCGTTTTTAAAGGACAAGTGTCGGTGATTTTTTTTCTAATTTGACATTTTTAGTCAATAGGAACACCGAACACCACGCGCGCGCGCACACACACACATTACTAAGAGGGGTATCTCGATGAGCTTGACGGGGATGCTCAAATTCCTATATACACATCCTACCACTAAAGTTAAGCTCGGCCATATTGAAAAGAGGAGAGAAATATTTCGAGAAGACAATTTGGAGCAAAGTTGGAGTTTTGATTTCATTTCGATGGACTGACCATGAACCAATTTAAATCGGTAGCTACCAATCTGAAATGCCGATCCTTCAACCATTATATGGATATTTAAGTCGAGTTCCGGTTTTATGCAAGTGTTCGGTAGGATCCAGGACCCATCCACCGACTTAAAACCAAAACGCACGGATCTGCCCCAACAGTTTGATTTTTTGGAGGACTACTTAAAAGACTACCTTTTTTCTCTAAGGCTTAGGTTTACCAGCTCTGAATTGTATCTCATCACCCTCTCTCTCCCCCACGATTCCTGAGCACATAAAAAAGTTGAGATTTTCCATTATGTATTTATGTGAAAGCAAGAGGGGTTGAGATCTACATACTCGCCGAGCCAAGAATGAACCCCCCTTGAATTCATCAAGTTCCTTTTTGCATTTTGGTTTATTACGTAACTAGGCGGCTAGGTTTGCCCGAAAGTTGTGGAATTTGCTTTGAAGAAAGTTTGTGGGGGCTTAGCGGTGTTTGGATGTCCTTCGTGGTATTTCGTGCTTTTCCAACGGTGGTATTATTTCCTCTGAAGAAAGCTGACATCAACATTACATCTTTGTCTATATGTGCCTCAGTTATTTCTATCTGAGCTCTTTCATTTGTATGTTAGCTTTGTGATGACTATCGAGGTTGAATTATCTTATTGCATCATATAGCTTGTTTCCCTTTGTTGTCATACCCACTTTATTTTTATAGAAACATATTCACCCTAGTCAGTTACATCCATATCCTTTTAATAGGTATCAGAGGTTGGTACTCTTTTTAATGGTTATAATGACTTGATAGTGAGATGTGTTACACAGAGAAGAAAGCCACGAAGTACTCGGAGGCGGATGTACAACTATGTTGGCCGAACACCGCGGAGATTGATGGTGTCTATGCAAGAGCGTTGCCCTTTCAAAAGTTGCATGCATCTCTTGACTTTTTTGAAAATTGGTTGTAATGGTTGTGCATTAGTTACGACTAGGGAAATTTTTGCCACATACTCATATCGTTTGTTGTATTCATTTTCTTTTGCTGCATAGGTTGGCAATGTTTTTTTCTACTGTTGACGAGGGATTAACTCGGCAAGTCCCATGTTGAAGCACCTAGGGTTATATCGATAGAAAGAGTATATGAGTTTTGGCAAACTCGGACGGCTGACAAGCAAAGTGTTGCTCGTCAGATCTATATTACCAATGTCACAATATGATTACAGGGATATCCCGCCGAGTCGATGTCTCGCTCAGGGTTACCCGTATATATAGGGATCCAGGTCTCAGGTGTTTGAGTACAACTATAATTATATCTATTAGATTCCTAAGTCGGCACAAAGCCGCCTAACTTGCTCCGTACTCCAGCTATTTAAAAGTCCTTTGTCTTCTCCTTTATATGGGCCAACAACTGGGACTTGTAGGAAAACACCCTTTAATATAGTATGATGGGTGTACCCATCGACTATAACCATATCAGTAGCCCCCGAATGCATATTCAAGTCCAAAGGATCGGGTAGGGATTCCCCCACTCAACATATCACCTGGGCATCCTCATTTGCTGTTTGCAACCTGTTTTTTTGAAGTTACATGGTTATGGTTATAAATAAGAATGATTGTTAACCAAAAGATCACATAAATGTTTAATTCGTCTTTTTAAGTGATGGATGGTATAGTAGGCCTGATTCAGCCGATGGATCGGGGTCAAGTTAATTCGCGACTCGGGCGAAATACCTTACTAACCTACTCTATCTCAAGTCCCTTGACTCGAAACCGGTAACACCGTTTAAATCCAAACCAAGTCAGTCGGGACTTACTGGTTTGAACCCGGTTGAATATAAGGTACCCTTAGCGCGTCCGCCGGGATTTTGCTTCATGCCTGCTGGCACGGAATTTCAACGAGTCCACGTAGCTTGTACGGGTTACCCGGCCTTATTCACGTCTTATCGTTGCATAGTTTGATGCAGCATCGGGGACTAGATTAGGCTAGAACATCCCGGAATTGTTTTATATTTTGTATATATCTTCGTTGATATCACCCAATGCCTTTGAGTGAAATCTTCGTCACTCTAAAGCTTGCCATTGACTCAACTTAATCCTTCGACTGATCGTCGAGTGAATTTCATCCTTCGACTAAACCTGCTAGTCGACTGATGTCGCGCACCCCCGATGGGAGTAGCCCCCGAGGTTGAGTGCAATTGCGTGTAATTATGCTTAATCTGAAAACAAGAAATCTAAAGTAACTTGTTAAACACCAAAATCACACTCCCGTTGGGATTGCACTTAGCGACTGCCTGAGTGCTGACCTAATTATATGCGCTGCATGAAATTGCTCGACTATTATTGCACCCAAACTGTCATGGATAACAACTGTCGACTCCTGACTGCCTTGACGAAGTACACTGCCTCACCAATTTTCATCGGAAGGACTTCAATATCTGACGTAACTGTCAACGTAAGAAAATATGCCCCGCAGCACAGATGGGACATGAACTTCCGCCAGGTCCACCTTGTAAGTGTCTGCACCGCTGACCGACCAACCTGATTTGACCGCACGTCGCGCGCGGGAAATGGAACGTGATGATGGTCCCCTTAAAAACCGTGCATAGTGGGAACCTGCGCGCGTCGCTTGCAATTCGTGGAACAATGCGGATGCATGGCACGTGTCCTTTCCTTCTTTTCTGACGGCTGAGATGAACCGGAATGAACTACATAAAGCGTGGGTAAAGGAAAGTAACTTTCCCTACCCTTCCACTTGCGCCGTCGCTCCTCATGTTCATCTTCTTCCCCGAGCTTGCACCACACCGGTGCATTCTTCTCCACACTTTGCTGCCAATCTCTCTGCATCCCACCTTGCCAAAAATGGCGCCGAAGAAGACCTCCACCAAGACTGCCAAAGATGCTAAGGGATCTTGGCGCCCATCCAACCTCCGAGAGGCGCAACTAGACGCCTTGCGTGATGCAGGTATGATGCCCGCCGACGCCAAGCTGATCCGGCTACCCGGTGACGAATCCATCCCCAAACCGCGCAAGGACGAACACATCTGCTTCGTCGACTTCCTCAACTGAGGTCTGTCTTTTCCCCTTCACCCCTTTGTGAGGGGCCTCTTATGCGTCTACGGCGTTCAACTGCACGACCTAACGCCTAACTCTGGTTTGCACCTGGCGTGGTTCATCACGCTGTGCGAGGCATTCCTCGGCATTGCTCCCCACTGGGGGCTGTGGAGGAAGTGCTTCGTCATCAAGCGCCAGCCAACCACCGGTCCCGGCAAAATTGGACTCCAAGTGCGGAGCGGCTCCGGCTACTTCGACATCCAATCGTCCGAGTCCGTGCAGAGCTGGCGGAGTCGGTGGTTCTACATCAAGCACCAGATCTCAGACGGCTCGACCACCGGCCTTGCCAAATTCGACCCGAACGCCAACATCGTCAAGAAGAGGTCTTGGTCTCACAGCCTGAGTGAGTCCGAAGCTGCCAAAGCATAAACTCTTCGACTGCAGGTGGTGGCGCTGCAGTTCGAGGAAGGTCAAGTGCTGACAGGCGTCCACCTGATGAGCACCTTCCTCCGCCGCCTGGTGCAGCCACTGCAAGCGCGCCCACACGCCATGTGGGACTACTCGGGTGTTGACGACGCGTCCCTAGTTTCCAAGGCGTCCTACGATGCCAACGGACTGCTTTCCGTTGTGAAGATCTTGACCATTGTCAAAGACCTGAGGTCCCGAGCCCTAGCGTCTCGGATCAAGCCTTTCTCCAAAGAAAACCCGAGGACAAAGATACACTTGCATCATTATTTTGGCTGCTGAAATTTTCTCTGCCGACTCTTCGCCTACTCACACATCCACTCTGTCCACATTACTTGTCCAGGACCACATTGATCCAATCAGCCGTCCTCCAACTCCTGAAGAGATGGGACTCAAGAATGACTTACTCCAGTAAGTCTCGAACTCCTCACTCCCCGCAGCCAACTCACACTCCGACGAAGACGTGGAGGTTGCTGGGCACATCTCTACTGGAGCCAAGCGGAAACACGAAGAAGGAGAGGAAGAGAGCTCAGCCGACTCTGCCGCTACGAAGAGGTCGAAAACCCTTCCTTCTACGAGTGGTGTTGCAGCCGCGCCCTCTGCGAGTGGCAACCTTGCCACCCCGCTGTTGGCGATTCCTCTCCGCAGTCGACCACCGTGCCAATACGCAAGCGCCACAACCCCTTCATTACCGAGTAAGTCTCTACGAGCCCTTGCAGCGATTTTAATTATGACCCTGACTTTCTGCTTGCAACATCCTAGCTCCGACGAGGACGACGAGGACCCCATCCCGGACATTCCTGTTCCGGTGTTCACCAAGGCCTCGACAACTGTGGCAACCACATCGCCGTCCACTACTCACGCAGAAGCCGCGGCTGCACAAACTGACATAACGACGCCGGAGACCATAGATACTGACCAGTTTGAAGTGGTTCACCGGCCAGCCACGGGACCCTCGTCGACTAACTCATCCACACATGTAAGTCCAAGACTACTTCTGATCTTTTTATATTTCTTCCCCATCGGGTGCGCGACAGCGCTCCCGATGGGAGTAGCCCCCGAGCCTGTGGCTATCCCTTGAGGGATGGGTGCAGACTCTAACTTACTCCTTGTTCCTCCATGGACTGCAGCCTTTTGCTGCTCCTCTGCTTGCCGCCATAGATCAATACATGAAGATGGAATCGGATAACTCCGACCTCCGCAAACAACTTCTCCAGGCAAAAAGTAACTACTCCTCGCACTTGTTCACTTCTCTTGCCGAGTCGACACGAATTTTTCTATTTCCCTTTTGCGATAACACCACCTGACCTCCTAACTTTCAGCCGATGCATCTTCGGTGGAAATGGAGGTTGAGCGACTGAAAAAACAACTGACCGAACTTCGCGACTCCGCCACTCGGCAACTCGAGACTGTGCGCCGAGAAGGAGAACAAGAAGAAAAGGACCGGCAAGCTGAGCGCGATCGCGCACTTGCTGCCCGACTGTCCTCTCTGAACCAAGCATTTTCAGGTAAGTCAACAATGTCCTAAACTGATGCCCAAAAGGCGAGGATATGTTTGCATTTCTTTGCATTGCTTGCTACTGACTGCCACTTTGTACGCTTGTTGATTCTGACAACCAGTTGCACTCAACATACCGGAGCCCCCGAGCCCATCTCACCAGGATGACAAGCTGACTGCAGTTATCGATGAAGGGAATATGCCCTAGAGGCACTTAATAAACATAGTTTATTGGCAATATCCCAGTTGTTCATTATATGTTTTATACCATGCTATAACTGTATTAAGCGGAAACATTAATACAGGTGTAGCGTACCTGCTCTTTAAATAAGGCAGATACCTGTGTATAGTGCAAATCCCTGGATCGTTTCATTTGCACACACAGTTTACGATGTAATATCACAACAAAGGTCAATTTTATTACATCGAGGATCCAGAATTACAAAATATTCTTTACAAATTGCATAGCATAAAGCTAGCTTTGAAAAGTACACAGCGGAAATACAATAGCAGTGAGTCTCTAATAACTTTCATGCTGCCACAGGCGAAGACATGTTGGTTGTAGACTCGAAACCTTTCAACGAAACCTCACTCGTCATCTGATCAAATCTGCAATAAGAAAAATATTGCAACAACGTGGGTCAGATTCCATTAAAAATGGAGTCTGGCAAGTGACACTATAGTGGACACTTATGGAATAACTCTAAAGCCTATATGAATATTTGGCTGGTGGAGCTCAAGGCTAATTTGCATAAAGCCAATTTTTCCTAACTCTTTGGAAAACACTTTTCTTCTATTCGAGACATCCGTGGCATGAAATCCACTGCCTCATTCTACCCTTGTTCACCCATCAAGTTTATATTTTTGAAGTTGGAATGGTGGAATCCTCCGTTGACGTCCTTGATCAGCTGCTCAAAATTGTCCGTAACCGGGGACACGGCTAAGTACTTAGTTTTACACTCTGCAGAGGTTGTGCACTTTCACCATTGTACCCATTCAACCCAAGGTATCCTTTACACACCTTTTGTGATAAGGAAAGGAGAGAATGAGACGAGATCTTTCAGCAGCATTTTCCCTCCCCATACTGGCTTGACCCGTTCCACCTAACATCCCCCTACATCTGCTTGTCAAGCCGGAGAGAGTCCACGCGACATAATTGATCAAGCCAGAGCCCATATGGCAATGGCTGCACTGGAAGCAATCGTCACTTGGAGTTCTTCAGATTCCTCTGTTCCTGGGTGGCCATCCACAAGTGAATATCCCACAGGTAAATCCCCTGGGGACAACACTCAACTCATACAGCCCAGCAACCAATTCCACCCAGGTGTTTGATTAACTTAAGTGGATGTGCACTCTCAGGTGAAAATCACCATGCTCACAGCCCTAAGTAGAATAGAAATTCATCCTAGGCGAAGACAGCCATGAGCACAGCCCTGAGTAGTGACTTAACATTTTGTAAAACCTTTCATCAATTGCATAGCATCAATATTTCTGCTAAGTATGATATAGGAACCTAGACACAGGAATAAGGATTCTACAGGTTTAGCATAGCAACACATGCATATAAAAATACACTAAGTAATGCATAAAAAAATAGGGAGTTTATGAGGTGTGCCACTTGCCTTTGAATGTTGTCGTTGTTCACAAACTCTTTTCAACAACGAACGTTTGCTCTCCGTTTAATCTAAACAATATAAGCAAACACAATACAACAATCAACAGCAAGCACAAATCCACAATGCAAACAACACATACTAGATGAATAAATAAGTTTTACAAAACTTTCTAAGGAAAATATGTTTATGCATGATGTGCAAAATATTACTAAGGGCTAGGAATACATTTTCATGCCATGGAAATCTTTTAAGTTATGCAAGGCAATTTGGTTGGTCCAAAAGGACTAAGGCTAAAGTCTTAAGTTGGCTAAACATACTTTATTTTATCTCTTCTTGAAATAAGCACTCTAATGGCTTAGCCATGATGTGCAACATACTTAGAGAAAAATACTAAGTCATTTGTTCCAGATGATCACCATTATTATCAACTCTCTGTAAGTTGGACATTCACTATAGTGAGAGAGACAGACACCCGGCCAGCCACTTAAATTGTGGAACAGGTCTCATGTACGAGGACATGTAAGGTTTGTTTCCAGGCCGCTTCATCCCACTATGCTGCTAGGATCCAACAACTTCAAGATGATAACATCATGATCAAAATTTGATTAAGTCTAAAAGACAAGATTAGGCAAGAGGGAAAGGATAGAAAGAAAGATGTAGTTGTCCTCCAGGCTTTGTCTCCAGACTTGTAATATTCTCCTTGATGATGTCTTGATTGATTTCTGGGTAGTCCTGATGAATCTCCAGACTTGTTGATTCTTGTATTCTCGAGGCTGGTCTTGGATTTACTTAGTCTTCATGAAATCTCAGGGGAGAAGGAAGGACATAGAGAAAGACTTAGAGAATAGAAAGGGGGTTGGCCTTCTTGCACTTCTTCTCACTTTTCTTCTAAGTGCTTGACATCTTGGGGATGCTTCCAGAGTCTGTTTTCTTCTAAGTCCTTCATGAACTTCTTCTTGATTTTCTTCTAAGTGTTTCCTCCTTGAAGATACTTCTGAAGTTTTGTTTTTGGCTAAGTCCTTCAATGGTCTTCTAGCTCCATCTTGAAAACTACTAAGTGTCCAGTGCATAGCACTTTTCACAAAATACTAAGTTTGAAAATAATCCTAACTTAGAGAAAACTATTGAAGAGAGGTTTTCCTTTGAGAATTATATCTACAATATAACATATGCTATCAATGAAATGAAATCTTAAATCACAAGAAACATCAAAATCACTTTTGTGATTTCCTTTATAAATATGCATGAGTTTATAAATGCAATTTAAATAAAATCCTAGTTTTGGAAAATAAAATAAAAGGAATCATTATAAGATTAAAGTTTCCTATGACTAAATTTTTATAACAAAATCTTATAATTAATATTAATAAACAGAGGGCATTTAATTAAATCTATTGCAATTGGATTTAATCAAAAATAATGTTTCTATTAAAAGTTATTTCAAAATTAGTCAAACTATTCAAATTAACACACAACTATGAAATCATTCAAAATTGCTCAAAAATATTTTATAGCAGTGACATTAATTTACAAATATTCCCAAGTTTCTAAAACATATTTATTTGCAATTTTTGGATTTCTAGATCTAATGTTATTACAATATACTCAAATTCACCATTTGAATTTTGAATATTTTAAACTAAGTCAAATTTGAATTTTGTCTGATCCCAATTATTCTACACATCCAGAGCTTTCCAAATATATAAAGATTATTAAATTTGGAGTTGTGGTTGAAAAGTTATGAATGTTTTAATTACAGGGACTAATCTGCAAATTTTCCAATTAAATTTAAATAGAAAATCGATTTTACACGCTGGCGCTGACGTGGCTGCTGACTGGGCGGTCTACGTGGCGCTGACGTGTATAAGTCATCTGATCTGGGCCGTCAGATCTGGATCTGACGGTCCAGATCAGAGCGTACCCGTTCGTCCTCGGCTTCTAATCTCAGCCGTGGAGATCAAATCGGACGGGCGAGATCGATTGCAATAGAGGAGCGGCGCTAGGTCGCCGGAGATGGAGCGCGCGGCGGCGCCATGATCGGAAAACGCGTTCCCGATGATCTACGGCCCTAGAGGACGAGCGGAGCATACCGTGGTGTAGAGGAGGTCCGGGCGAGGTCGATGGCGCGCTCGGGATCCTTGGAGCTTCCTCGTTCTTCGGCTACACCTCGTCGGAGCTGCGCACGGCGGCGGGGAGATTCGGTGGAGCACGGATGGCTCGTTCTGCTGCGAAATTCGCCACTGCGTCAAGTCCGGGAGAAGCAGAGGATCGAGGGGAGGCTAAGGGGGTGGAGGGGAGAGCCTGGGTCTATCGAACCTCACCGGAAAACCTCGAAGATTGCCGACGGCAATGGCGGCACGGCGGCGGCGATTTCGGGCAGCCTGGGGGCGATGAGCTCGGATTTTCGGGTGCGGGAGAGGGCGGCGATGCCGGGGTATTTATAGGGCGCACGGGTAAGGCTTTCTCCGCAAGGAAAGGATCGATTTGATCCGAGTTCGTTTTCGGTTGCAGTTCGTTCGGGATACGACTCGGGGAAGAAGATCTGCTGACGTCAGCATGACGTCAGCCCTTATTTTATTTTCTGATTTTATTTCTTTTATTCCTAACTTTTGATTTATAACTCCAAATGATGTCAAATTAATTTCTAAAAATTTGTAAAATCATTATCTCTCTGTTAAACCAGTTGTAGGTGTGTTTTAAACATTTTTGAAACTTAATATTTTGAAATAGTGCTTAGTTACAAATTTAACACTTAAGGTCAAATTTGAATTTATTTCTCATTTAAATTTTCTTTTGGCTAAAATAAATTTGTAAAATACCCACATTTCAATATGTTTGAATTTAAGTTATTTAAACTCATTTTTGCTGAAATATTTTATCTTTATTTTGGCATAATATTAAAGAACACATATAACAATGTTTTAGGAAATATGAAATATAGGGTATTCATTTTTTTAATTCAAAATAATTGGTGCAACAATATATTTTAATTATGATAATTCATTTGAAAACTTTATAACAACTTTGGAAAGGATTTTTGTTTTAATTCTATTCTTCTTTAGAAAATATTACTCATTTCCTGTTTTGAAAATAGATAAAATTCCTTTAAGCAAAAGAAATGTTTATTTGGCTAATTCATTAATTTACAATCTATGAAGTTTTAAAGTTATACACTATAGGATTTAATTTCCAACTATATTTGAACTTAGTTAAAGGAATGAAACCCATTTAGTAATTATATACTATTTTGAATAATCTTATATTTATGAATAGATATGGCTAAGTGGTTTAATTCAGATACTTATAAGGAACTAATAAAATGGATTGATGTTTGTATAATATTTGTCAAATTATATTTTAAGGTTTTTGAAACACAGTGGATAATAGAATGTTTAAACTGTGACATTTGAAAAATTTAAACTTTGAAGTCTTTTATAGTTGGTTTCCTTATGCATTTAATATTTTATTTTAATAAAAAGAAAAGTTTTAAATTTTTGTGATTTTTGAACATTATAAAATGTTGGGATGTTACAACAGGTGTGGTAGATAAACAACCAGGTCCCTAGTAGCCTCTACTAAGACTAGTTTCGTTGCGCGATTGATGATCGAGGTTTCCCGATCATAGGGCATGGCGCCGGTCGGCAATGGAAGTCATATCGTTAGGTGTAACGATGTGATGGACACACCCAGTATTTATAGGACATAGTCATTTCGCCTTAAAACCGTGAGATCACCTCTTATTGTTATCCCTGGAAGATGCTTTGATCGCATAAAACGTCATATCTTATATAGTGTGACAATAACGGTGATACTTTTAGGTATCGGAAGGGGGTAGTTGAGATGAGGGGTCAACAGCGGGATTTGTCAGTCCGCATAGCCGGATAGATACTCTAGGGCCCACTCGGTGAGATTATATCAAATTAGTTTGCAAACATGTGACTAGGTCACCAGCTGACATAATATTATAGACGGGTATAAGATAGCGGTGTCGGTAATGAGATCATACTAGGTATGGAGATATCTGAGAATGATGCTTGGACACGCTAAGTATCGCCATGACAAAGGGTTTAAGACTATACGTCCAGGTTTGATAGATGAAAGTAATTCGTTATATTACAGGGATTAATTCATGGGGTCCAGGCCTACGAGTTAGTCGTTGATCATAGAGGAGTCTTGATCGTACCTGTTATTATATCGAACCGCTAGGGTAACACACTTAAGGGGTTTCGACAAGACAACCGGAAAGGAAAGAGATCACCGGGAACGTCCCGGGAATGGTCCGATGGAGATCGGGCAGCGACGAAATAGTTTTCGGAGCTAGAATAAATTATATAAAATATGTTTGATATTAATTAGTGTAATTAATGTTTAAATATGATTTTTTTTATTTTTTTTCGAATTTTTAAATGCTGGTTTCCCTAAATGGGCCTTCTGGTGGAAAGAAGGCCCATGAGGGGGGGAAAGTCCCCCCAGGGCTTCGGATTGAGGGAGGGCTGGCCTAGGTGGGCCAAATGGGGCCCACCTAGGGCCGGTGCACTCCCCTTGGCCGTACCAGGCAATGGGAGATAGTCCCACATTGCCTGCCTGGCAAGGTTGGCTCCCCCTGGGAGCCTATATAAGAAGGGGCACCCCTGGCCTTTTAATTCACCAATTAATTCTCTTATTTCTCCTCGATCTCGTGATTCCCTTTGTCGGAGTTGCGCCGAGGAGGGTGAGGGGATATCTTCCACCATAGCCCGCTGCCGCGCTGCTGGTGTTCCGGTCCAAGTCTTCCGCTGCTCGTCCAGGACTGGAGCTTCGGAGGCCGTCGTCTCCACCGTATGTGTGTAACGCCCTGCGAGGTGTTGCGCTTGCGGTGCTCGGAGGCCTACTTCCTCCACCCGACCTCGGGGTCATCTACGTCGTCTTCGTCGTCAACGCTTGTGCGGGAGCGTAATCCCCGCTATTCGGTCTACGAGGGTATGTATTCCGATCTCCGCCGTACTTCTATATCTGCATAGTGTAGATCTTGGCTAGTTTAAGGATATCGTTGCTAGGATTTTTTTTTCTGCACACGATCCCCTTCAGTGGTATCAGAGCCGATCTATCGTAGATATAGCTGTACGCTGTTAGAACCCGTGTTCTTCACGGGGGCACCGTTCCTGTTATTTGCTACCCTCTAGCGTGCACTTGTGATTCCAGCGGCATCGAGTTGATGAAGCAGCCCGGACCGACTTTACGCGTACGTTTACGCGAGACTGGTTCCACTACTGACATACGGCTTGTACCGTATATGTGGCTGGCGGGTGCCTGTTTCTCTCTCTTTAGTTGGTCTTGCATTTTCAATGGAGGGCCCGAAAGGGATGCTTAAACATGCAATTATTGGATCGTTGGTGTGGTCATAAGGTTCGTAGGTATGAAGCGGTTCTATTTACGACAGCCCCAAGCCACGTAAAATATGCAAAAGATAAAGTAGAAGTGTCTAACTTTATTTTGCAGGGGCTATGTGATATGGTCAAGGTAGGTTTATTAAATTGTTTATGAACTACGGGCGCCAAGAAGACCATGGCGCATGGACCATATCACGTCGCATTACATTTGATGTTTTGTGTGCATCTTATATTGTGTGATTATATATATAGTATATATTAGTTACACGGCGGTAGTTATATAAGATGATCCCTTCAAAATACCACTTGTGTTCTCCCTCCAACGCGCACCACCAAGAAAGTTCTACGTTATGAGGCAGTCTGTGATGATCGGGTGTCAGGCATATCTTCGTTCGCATACGATGGGTGTAAGCCATGTTGCACAAGCGCCAGCGTGGAGGTTATAGTGGCGAGCCTAGCATATGCAGATATGGCCTCGGAACAAGGAAACCGAAAGGTTGAGCACGAGTCACAAAATTGGTGTGGCGGACATTTATCTACTCTTGAAGTTGTGCCGCCGGCTCTGATGATGAGGGGTGGTGCAATGGATGGGGGTCGTGTAATCGCTTAAACAACCAGGAGGGATGTTCGTTTGAGTGGGAGTTCGGATAGTTATTCTCTAAAATACTAGAACTCAGAATATAATGAACAGAGTCTGTTTTGCAAACTTTGTAGATATTAACCATTGTGATAGTATCTTTTCAAATTAGGCGCATTCATGCGATTGAGAAACTTAAAAGGTTGGGTCCAAACTTCATAGTTTTATACTTTAGCTTGAGGATACTCCTTGTTTAAACCGTTAGCTCTTTGTGATACAATACCCGCTAGAAGATAAACCCGGAGATTCCGCTAACAAAAGATAATTTGGATTATCGGATTTTGTGCGGATGATATCATCATAGTCCAGTGTATGCTATGATCTCTGTCGTAGAGAACCAATGGTGGGTACGAGTTTTTTAGATCGCGAACATATGATATGGTCGCTAAACTCGGGGTACCCCAAACGTTGGGTTGATGAAGTTTATCAGTACGTTGACTGATTGTCTTCTCAACCAAGATGGAAGAGAATACACACATTGAGGGAGCGCGTGGCGGTCATACTTAATGACATATGGTCATACTTAATGAACATTGAGACGCCTCGCTCAGCTCAATCACTGGATGACAGACATCGTTGCCAAGTGCAAATCCTCTGTCATAGACTATGTCATGCAAGGGGAATCGTTCACCTTCATGGTTCTTGATTACGGTGGAAGTATAAAGAAAATGAAACAGATCGCCAGAAGTCATCAATGATGATGGTGTATATATGATATACATGTTATAAATTTTTTAGCTAAGCAAGTACTCGCAGTAGTAACTAAGTTTTGAACTAGTCATGTTTTGTGAAAATCAGGTTTACTGCTTGAGTAGCTTGAAAGGATGAGGCGACATTGCGTGTTGATAATGGCAGTCAAGTTGTTGTGATGGCCATAGACACTCTCCCTCTAGATCTACCATTTGAATAAATTCTTTATGATCGCCTGTTAGTATGATCGTTACAAGTGTTTCTCCTCTAGCGAGACACTTGTTCATACATGATAGTGACAAATTTGGTGTCCTATATTTATGAAGTAATGATCATATGCCGATTTGAATTTAGATGGTAGAAGCTCACACATTCATAATATTAATGCCAAAGGATACAAACTTAATAAAGACACCACATATGTGTGGCACTACCATTTAGTCGTGTCAATGTTATAGTCAATGCATTAGCTCCATACCGGATTGATCTTTTGACACTTGCAAAATAACTGTGACACAGTTTTCGGAAAACGGGCATATAACTTATTGATAGTCATACATAGAGATGTATGTGGTTCAATGAAGTAATTGACAGGTAGTGGAGACCTTTATTTCGTGAACTTCACTGAACGTTTTGAGTATAGCTTGTTGAGAATCGTGCATTTCGGTGTATGTGAATCAATTAAGTACTTTAACGTGTAGTGGAAGTCTTTATTTCATAGACTTCATGAATATTCCGAGTAGATATATGGATATCCACTCCGGGGAATGTTAGTCTGAAATTTTGATTCGATCAAACAAAGTTCAGAATGAAGTAGGAAATAAACTTAACAAGAAAATCAAATTCCCGCGATGCACATCGAGGAAATGAAGATTTGAGTTATAATGTTGTCACATCATTGGAAGACTTGTGCGAAGAGTTCCACAAATTACGTCGCATGGAACACCATAGTGTTATGGTGTGTTAGGACGTCGTAATTGCACCCTATCGGATAGTGTGTGGTAAATAAATCTCTTACCAAATAATTGTGATCATTAGAGTCATATGGTAGAAACGTAAACACTCACGTTAGCAAATAGGGAAACCATATGAATCCATGGAGACAATACCATCCGAGCGATGGCATGGCTTTTAGCCTGGACTGTCGTTTCAGCAATTTAGGTTTTCGATGTGATCAAACCTAAAATGGATTAATCTTTGTAGTGTACCGTACCTAAATAGTTAGTTGGGTACATGTCTCACGACATAGGCAAAATCTTTGCCGGGATATACCTTGCGAAAGAAATAGTTTCTTGTCCAAGGGTATAAGTGAGAAAGAAAGTAGAGCTAGACGAAGTTGGTAAACTTCCTCTCCAGACGTCAGAGTGGCGCAACCGAAAGTGTTTTCGGTGCCAGGCTCCACAGCTTGAAAAAGCTGATGATTCAAGATCATGATGTTCTGAGCTCATACTAAGAGCGTAGACATACGAGGTTGTGTTCCACATTGTGTGTTACGACAATCTTGTTATGAAGGTCATATTAATGGATTATGACAGACCTACGAACTACGAAGAAGAGATGGTGGACCTAAGTCCGAGAAATGGCTATGAGTCATTTATGATCCGAAATAAAATCCATATACGATTACCAGGTAATGACTTGGGAGATCTTCTTTATGGCATCTAGGATGTTAATAGTATATGGAATTTTATGAGAGAGTAGACATTGAGCAGATTCGATTTGTCGTGAAACAGTTCCGACAGATTCAAAAGTTGACCACATGAGAGTTTGTCTCAATTGGCGAAGCCTAAATCTATTCTGGGTCGTTTAGCAATCACTATAATTTCGAATGAGAAATTGATAGATGGATAAGGAAACCATGTTTCTTAATAGTGTCATTAAGAAAGAGTTGGTGATCCTGAGGATGCTAAACATGTATGCAAACTTCAGTGGTTCATTCATGGGCTGAAGAAAGCATATCGGAGCTGGAATCTTCACTTTGATAATGTGATCAAAGTATTTCGGAGTTGTCCAAAATAGTTGAAGAAACCTACATTTGCAAAGAAGTGAGTGGGAGCAAAGTAGCTTTCCTTGATCTTATATGCGGAAGGCATATTTGAGTGGAAGCTAAGTAGCTTTCCTTGATCTTATATGCGGAAGGCATATTTGAGTGGGAGCTAGGTGTCATTTGTGATTTTGTATGTAGCGACATATTGAATGACACAGATTCTCTAGTAGAGTGTAAAGGATTATTTAAGTGATTAAATTTTCTGTGAAATGAAGTTAGGAGTATTAGGCATCCGATTTATAATTGTATAGATCAGAAGGGGCTTAATAACATTAGGTCGGAATATTTCCTAAGTCAAGATTCTGAAGTATTTCAGAATAGGACAAGCGAAGAAAGAGGTTCTTGCTCGTATGACTAGGTAAAATATTAAGTTTATCTTGGCTTTTTCAGTAATAGAAAATGATGTTCGACATTATCTATGTACCAGACATAGATGCTCTCAAACTGAAAGCTCGACTTAGTGTGACCCAAGTTCTTAGTTGAAGAACAGGTTCTAGAGTGATCCTTCTGTGGATCAATGAACAAACGTTAAGTTTATTTTTTCAGTGTCTATGAGAACTGAAGATATGTTTTCTAGTAAAGGGTAAGAGTGGAAAGACAACTTGCCGTAAAGCGGTTACGATGATGCAAGTTATGACACTAACCCATACGACTAGAAATCTCATATAGGAGATGTCCTTTATTTTGAAGAAAGATATGGTTAGTTTGCGAAGCCGCATATGAATGCACTATCGCATAATCTACATAGGTATAGAAATATATCGCGACTTCAGAAATAGCAAGTGTGATTGGACTGAGCAGTTTTGCGAGCGTAGGTGGTCCCGTTAATAGATCTCTCAGACTTTTAAGGCCCATGCTACGCGAATGCTCGAGTCTCACTCCATCCACTTCATATATTTCACCGTCATCGTAAGATACGGGTTAATGTCAAACTAGGTGACATAGAAGTGTTGCAAAGCACATATAGGTCTCAATGTGTGAGATCTATTGACTGTATTCCTCTTCCACGAGGCGAGCAGGCACCAAGATGCTATGAGTGTTGAGCTTTTACCAAATTATAAACTAGATTAAGTGTTACTCTAGTGCAAGTGGGAGACTGAAGGAAATATGCCCTAGAGGCACTTAATAAACATAGTTTGTTGGCAATATCCCAGTTGTTCATTATATGTTTTATACCATGCTATAACTGTATTAAGCGGAAACATTAATACATGTGTGGTAGATAAACAACCAGGTCCCTAGTAGCCTCTACTAAGACTAGTTTCGTTGCGCGATTGATGATCGAGGTTTCCCGATCATAGGGCATGGCGTCGGTCGGCAATGGAAGTCATATCGTTAGGTGTATCGATGTGATGGACATACCCAGTATTTATAGGACATAGTCATTACGCCTTAAGACCGTGAGATCAACTCTTATTGTTATCCCTGGAAGATGCTTTGATCGCACCAAACGTCATATCTTATATAGTGTGACAATAACGGTGATACTTTTGGGTATCGGAAGGGGGTAGTTGAGACGAGGGGTCAACAGCGGGATTTGTCAGTCCGCATGGCCGGATAGATACTCTAGGGCCCACTCGGTGAGATTATGTCAAATGAGTTTGCAAACATGTGACTAGGTCACCAACTGACATAATATCATAGACGAGTATAAGATAGCGGTGTCGGTAACGAGATCATAATAGGTATGGAGATATCTGAGAATGATGCTCGGACACGCTAAGTATCGCCATGACAAAGGGTTTAAGACTATACGTCCAGGTTTGATAGATGAAAGTCATTTGTTATATCACAGGGATTAATTCATGGGGTCCAGGCCTACGAGTTAGTCGTTGATCATAGAGGATACTTGATCGTACCTGTTATTATATCGAACCTCTAGGGTAACACACTTAAGGGGTTTCGACAAGACAACCGGAAAGGAAAGAGATCACCGGGAATGTCCCGGGAATGGTCCGATGGAGATCGGGCAGCGACGAAATAGTTTTCGGAGCTAGAATAAATTATATAAAATATGTTTGATATTAATTAGTGTAACTAATGTTTAAATATGATTTTTTTATTTTTTTTCGAATTTTTAAATGCTGGTTTCCCTAAATGGGCCTTCTGGTGGAAAGAAGGCCCATGAGGGGGGGGAAAGTCCCCCCAGGGCTTCGGATTGAGGGAGGGCCGGCCTAGGTGGGCCAAATGGGGCCCACCTAGGGCCGGCGCACTCCCCTTGGCCGTACCAGGCAATGGGAGATAGTCCCACATTGCCTGCCTGGCAAGGTTGGCTCCCCCTGGGAGCCTATATAAGAAGGGACACCCCTGGCCTTTTAATTCACCAATTAATTCTCTTATTTCTCCTCGATCTCGTGATTCCCTTTGTCGGAGTTGCGCCGAGGAGAGTGAGGGGATCTCTTCCAACATAGCCCACTGCCGCTCTGCTGGTGTTCCGGTCCAAGTCTTCCGCTGCTCGTCCTGGACTGGAGCTTCGGAGGCCGTCATCTCCACCGTATGTGTGTAACGCCCTGCGAGGTGCTGCGCTAGCGGTGCTCGGAGGCCTACTTCCTCCACCCGACCTCGGGGTCATCTACGTTGTCTTCGTTGTCAACGCTTGTGCGGGAGCGTAATCCCCGCTATTCGGTCTACGAGGGTATGTATTCTGATCTCCGTCGTACTTCTATATCTGCATAGTGTAGATCTTGGCTAGTTTAAGGATATCGTTGCTAGGAATTTTTTTGTTTTCTGCACACGATCCCCTTCAACCGAGACCGGGTATACTCTGGGGAGTCGGCTGGCTTCATAGATGCGAAAGGCCATAGAGTCGCTCACCGCACTCCACAGCACAGTATACCCCCGAGTGGCCGGAGACTGTGGAAGAGCTGATCTCAGCCTTCAACCCCGGCGTTGCTCAGCTGGACGACTTCATCCTGGAGCAGACGGTATGTGGTTCTCAAACCACGTTGAAGCTCCTTCTTGCACATGGAATCCGGGGTGACTTCAAGGGAGCCCTCTCGGAGTACCCTGAAGGACGCGCTAAATCATGTCAAAAGGATGCGAAGAGGCTAGCAAAGTTGTTAGTCGCCACTCTTAACAAGCGCAGTGCGACCTACAACGCTTCACCTGGAGTGACCGCTTTCGCGGACCAAGCGCAAGCGTAGAATGCTGCCGCTACTAGTTTTATGCTTTTGCAAACTGATGCTGATGTAATATTTTGAGCAAACATTTTGTGCCTGGTGCACCTGTTAGACATAGTGCCCGCTTTATTTTTATGTTACCCTCTCGCCTTACTCGCAGTTCTTCTTTTGTATTCACCTTTCTGCTGAGCCCCCGTGTCTGACACGGCCCTGCGCGGCCGCGAGATACTGTAGAATCCTTAAGAATTATGTTTGTATGCAGACTACGGCCGCAATTGTACCTTCTGCAATTCCCTCATACGACCCACAAGACAAATATAGGTACGGGATGCTGGAGAGTCGTTGCAGAGCTCCAGAACAAAAACTGCGAGAAACACTTGGCGTCCTTGCTATCCTGAAGTCGAAGCAGCCGAATGTAACATCCCAAATTTTGGAACCAAGAAAAATTTATTTTTACCAGACCCAAAATTCAGAACCAACAAAAACTTTTTGAAATGTTTGACTAATGATGGTGTTTCCCTTCCCATTGCTATGTTTGACATTGTGTGGCTGCTCCTTTTTGTGTGTGTGACTTGTTTGTCTTGAATGCATCATCCTTGTGATTGATGTGATCTTGTTGTGTTGTTGCTTGTGAGTATAATTAATTCAATGTGCTAGAGCAATAAATTAAAACACACACTTTACAACAAATTTGATATGTGACTTGAATAAAGCAAAACTCCTAAATTATTCAACAAATGGAAATTTAGATCAGGAGTTGAAGAAATGATCTAAATAAATTAGATTCCCTGTTCAACTCTCTAATTTCTTCAGAACAAATACCTTATTATGAAAATTAAATATATTTGAAGTTAAAATATTTGTCAAGGAAGTTCCAAGAGCTCACAACAATATCTCTCACTTGATTTAAAAATATTAAAGGAGTGTCAAATATTATTTACCAAAAATAACCTACTTAAACCCTATGAACAAATATGGTTCAAAACATTTTATTTTCCAATACCAATTTTTGTGCAGCTTCTACATATATATAGGAAGCATCATGAATATTTTCAAATTTTTCTAAAATATTTTAGTGCCTCAAATAAATCATTGCAAAGCTACTGGATTTAAAAGAAATAACAGAAAACAGCCAGAGGACTCGTTTGTGATGAAAAAAAAAAACATTTTGTCCAGGGGTTTTTTTTGGCAAAACGACATTGTCTTCGTAGAGAGACATGGCCACAGTGGCCATGTCGCCGCCGGACCCTCCCCTACGATGTAGCTCGCCGCCGGACCCGTCCCCTCGCTGCTGCTCTCGCACGCCCCGACCACGCCTCGCCCCTCTGCTCCCTGGCCCTGCTCCTCCGCGACCGTGCCCCCTCCCCTCGCTGTCCCCCTGCTCGCCCGACCGTGCGACCGAGCGCCGACGCCGACCGCGGCCAGCCCTGTCCTCCAGCTCGTCCGCCCGGACCCCCCCTCCTCTCCTTTCCCCTGCGACGTGGATAAGAAGCCCCGAGCGCCGCTCCTCTGCTCCCCGACTCTCCCTCCCTCTCTTTTCTTCTCCTCCCTTCCCCGCAGCACCACGCCCGCCCGAGCACGCCGTCGAACATCGCCGGCGATTGGAGCATCCCCGAGCAGAACGAGGAGCACCAGAAGATCGGCCTCGCCGTCCTCTGCACCCCGGTCCAAGGAATCGTCGCGGGAAGCCGCGAGTCGAGCAGCCCGTCTCCATCCCCTTCCGCTCCGGCCGCCGCCGTTTCTTCAAGCCAGTGAGCAGCTCGGTCCTCCATTCCGCGCCATTTCTGCACCCCCGTGCTCCCCTTCTCCTTCTCTAACTCGTAGACATCACCGTTGCTTCCCAGGTTCGCCGGAGCGCCGTCGCCGTCCTCGCCGTGCCTCCGGCCGCTCCCTCCCCGAGCCCCTGTTCCAGTCGAGGAAGAAGAGCCCCCCCCACGTACCGCTTCGCTCGTGTGTTGGGCCTCTGGCTGGGCCGCCCTCTGCTTCGCTCGGCCAGGTCTGGGCCTGGTTCGGCCCAATCTTGTTTTTTTTCTAGTAGATGTAATATATGATTTTATTTCCTGTTATTTTTACAGTGAAGCTTTAATTCATTTGTGATGGATCTGTGGTAGATTTTTGAGTGATTCAAATTTTGTAGAGTTCCTATGTATTCTCTTAAACATGCCACACTGGTTGTGTGCAAAAACATTGTTTTAAGTGTTGTCTAGACTAAAACTTGTAAAAAGTATCTTTTTCACTAAATATTCAGTATCTAGAGTTTTATAACTCCAAATATTGCAAACTAAAATTCTATGGGTAGCCTTAAGTGATACCTTTCTAGATATGTAAACCTTGCATGCAAATGAAACCTAAAACAGAAGTTATATCCATTCTTGTAAACACACCAGTGGCACTTTGGTGATTTTTGTAGACTTTTAGGAGATGAATTTTGGAATGAATCCAATTGGTTGGTCTTCTATATGTATAGGAGAACATATCCCTAGCTTGGTTTGAATTTAGGAGTCATTGATTGACTGTGGTGATAATTAAAAAGGTTTGGGTCTTTTCTGGCCTTTTTCTGTAAATACTACAAATAACAGAAATAGGGTTAAGATTGTAAATTCAATATCTTGATATTTATAACTCCAAATTAATCAAATTAAAATGTTCTGGAAAGCTTATGAAGTTTTCTAACCAACCCAACTGGTTTCACCTCATTTAGATAAATAATGAAAATGTATTGCTCAAAATACCACGAAGGGTTTAAAAATCTAAACTTGTTTGTTTCTGATACTCTGTTAGCCCAAATTAGTGGAGACCACTTTTATTGAGTCACATTTAGTTATGGCTAGTCACCCCAAAAAGGATTTAATTTTTAGAACAACAGAATGTAATTGATAGCTAAAACTTGATTAGTATGCTTCTGGATTGAGACCATTGTGTAGGGAGTTGTGTAACTCCCATTGACCCAAATCCAATTGTGTTGTCTTCTACACATCAGTAGCTTTCTGTAGAAATTTAGTTTGTATTTTTGTGAACAACAGAACTTAAGATATGTAATTAAACAAGTTCAACTAGTTTCTGCCAAAATTAAGACATAATCAAATAATGGCTAATTCAATTAAATTGAAACCAATTGTGTTGCTTGGTATATGAAGTGACTATTTAGAGCATATAAGATTGTATTGCTGTAATGGTGGTTGTGTCACAATTACTCTCTAGTTGTTATTGTTTAGTGTGTTATAATATGTTAGTGCTGTTAGTGGAATTTGTGGGAAAAGTTGGTATGAGTACAATATTGCCTAGCTTGATGGACTTGAAGAACTTAAGTGAGTATCAGATTAAATATCTTGTTAGTGTACCCACCTTAGCTTGGTGAGGTATTTAAGTTATAGAGATTAATTGGTGACTTAACTTTTGTCTGAAGTATTTCCTGATCAGAGAAAAGTGGTTACTAATTACCTCTAATTGAGGATGCCTTGGTGCTCTATATTTTGGCATGTGTATGGTCTTATACTCCTGTGAGTATAATGCCCTAGTGAATATCGATTTAGTTCGTCGCTTGATTAAACTAGTACTATGTATGTGGCTTGAGTGATTAGTTTGATACTTGTGGTTTGTCCCTTGTTTTTATGCCACTCGTGGTTTGGTTTGCTTATTGCGTGTTGTTTATTTTCATGTTGCGACGCTAGTTATAAACGCTACCGGAGTGGTATTTGGAAAGGTTTTATCGGAGGAGGATGATATTTATTTCTTGAGCGGTGAGAAGAAGTCCAAGAACATCATACTGGAATCAGGCAAGCTATTCCCTGAGCTTGCATCTTTATACATCTATTTTGGTTCACATGTTTTACTTATAAGGAGCATATGTGATTTAAGTGGTGGTTGCCACTAAGGCTATGAGTTTGAAAACCCTTTTTCCCTAAATACCAGTATATTATTTTGACACCCTGTATGGAGATATTAGATGGAAATTCTTTTTCAAACTATAGGATGGAAAAACCAAAATTTGTTTATTCAAAACTCCTTTGAAAGCTTGTGTGGATATGAAGCACTATGATATGGTGTTGAAGAAAAGAAATGGAGAAAAGTGGTTTCTGGGAAAAGCACATTGTGTCCTAGTACTCAGTCAAGCAACCGATACTCTGTGCGACCACATTTACCCACATATGGGAAAGGGCTTAGTCACATAGTTTGCTCGTATTAGTATGGGACACTGCATCAACAGAGATGACTCTGTTATGCATGAGGGAGTGGTTTGGTGACCTAACCCTGACCTGGGTCCTCGCTCAAAAATCTATGAGTAGATAAGGAGGAGGATAGAAGGATGTCCGTATACACCGCCAGATAAAACCTATGAGTCCTCACACCTAGGGTTTCCGACGGGAAACTAGACTAGGTGTGGATGGAATGGTTCATAGGGGCAGGTTCCTATACTAGCATGAGCAAAGGAAAGACTAGGGTCGGTGACTCAACTTCGCATACAGCTGGTATGGCGAGACGTGGCTGACACGATGAGTTATCGGATGAGTGTGGGAAAAGCGTGCTACCTCTGCAGAGGGTAATTAAACTATTCGAATAGCCGAGTCCTCGGATATGGACAGTTGGAGACCCTACTTCGACCATGTGCAAGTTTTGGAAAAGATTTGGGTTTTAAAAAGAAAAATGAAGTGGAGAATGTTCCATACACCTATACCAACGGATCGGTATGAGGTTGTTGGAGAATATGTATCATGGAGGTCCATGGCCAGGAAAAGGAGGAGTTTTGGAGAAACAGATAAAGTGGTGATTTTTCGATAAAATGTTTATTTAACAGACTTCTTACCTTTTTACAAAGATGCACCCTTTTGGGGAAAGAGTTTTAAAGAGACTTCTTACAAAGGCAGATTATGGGAAAAGTTCTGAATACCTTCTTTCCTTTTTCAATAAAGATATAGAGTTTTCAAGGCAAACAAAGCTTTATTTAAACAAATAAAAGAATAGCGCATGCTCATGTTGGGGTAGTTTGCGAGTACGTAAATGTACTCATGGCTGTGTCCCTGGATATTCCGATGTCCAGAGTTCAAGAAGAAGTACGATGAAGACCGAGAGACCGATGACGTCTTTGCGAACTAGGCCGTCTTCCCAGTCAGCTGCCTGTAGGTGTCTTGGCAAATGACTCGGGCCCCACGTTGATTGGTGTTTCTCCGCTGCAAGAACTTATGGAAGATTATGGCTTCAATCAAGTAAGTAATTACGTCGGTAATTGGATGTTCTTTCGATACCAGTTTGATTGTGCTCAGCGACAGACTGATCACGGGATCGCTGATGTTGTAGGCACAAGGGTATTTCGGACAGCTAGTCCGGGGTCCCCACAAACATGGTATCAGAGCCATCCTGACTGTAACAGACCTTAGTTAGCATGGACGTTAGTTAGGAAAGAAATATTTGGTTAAAAATATATTGTTACCAAAAACATATTTTATCTAAGGAAGTCCAAAAATAACTTCCACTCTTCTCACCTTATCAAATATCTCAAAGTCTTACCCCTCTATTTTAAGAATTTTCAAGGATTCTTCTGTTATCTCTTCTTACCTGTTCAAAATAATTGACGATGCACCCAAATGAGACCCCATTAGCTAGCACCTACGAGAAGAAGCTTCCATTGCAAGTACTCAACATTCCACATCGAGATGATGGGTTCGCCAGTACCAATATTATCAACAAAGCAAAAGACCTCAGAAGACCTCAACTCAATATCCACAATTCCACCCAGTTACTCCTTCGACAATCTCAGTTTCTCCAGCTGAAGATGAAGGCGACAAAGTGAGGACTTCACCAACCATATCAACCAAAGCCCATAGGAAAAACATGATAGGACCCTCGGGTGTATTGCCCGATTACCACGAGTAGGACATCTTTTGGTACTAAATGTACCTTGTGTGCTCTTGCTAATATGCACTCTGCTTCTCTGTTGTTGTTTGAGACCCCTCTGTTTGTGTGTTGTTTTTCTTGTGCATTCACAATCACGCCTTGATGGCAACACAAAGTAAACCAAAATTCTCTTCTAATACACTCCTTTTGTCACCCAACAAAAACTAATTTTTGACTTCTCGCCATAGTTGCACCTTGTTGCGGATGTAAACCCTCTTATAAAAATATTTTCTGGAAAATTCCTCTTATCTCGACCGTCTCCCGATAAGAACTAATGGTTTCGCGAGATACAAAAGACCCCCAATCTTTAACCAATAACCTGCGGTTTTTGCAACCTAACCGGAAAATCAGATAATGGCCTTCGAGCACCATCTGGAGCAAGTGCGTCAAGATCTCGAAGAGGAACTGCTAGGAAGATTCAAGCTCAGAGACCGCAAGAATAAGGAATTGCAGCAAAAAGATTAAAAAGGGATTTCTTAAATTGGTAACAAGTAATTAATATACCGGACTATCCTTGAGTATTCGGCAACTCATACATCAGAAGCTGTTATTATTAATCTCCCTAAAAATAGTGTGATATTCCAATGTTCGTGTGGTATACAAGTAATTTGGTAACAAGCCTCATGAACTTGTTAACAAATCACTTTTATATGCTCAAACACTTGAGTGTCATACCCTAAACTAAATAGAACGTCAGATAATTCAGTGCATCTCGGCCTCTGGAATATGAAAAGTAGTTTGTTGACAAGACTAGCTACCTTGTTAACAAATTCTTCTCGTATGACTAGGGCAGTTCGATGTCATAAAAGACGATCACATTCTTATACAACTAACCAATAGAAAGCTTTGCTAGGGCTAAGTGGATTCCTTCACCACAGGGGTGAGATAAATGATGTTCAAACCCAAATAAAGGACAATAAAAATTCTCTTAAATCAAGTGTATAACTTAGGAAACATGCAAGTTTCAAATAAGAAAGTCACATGGAGATTTATAGTGTTTCTCCCAAGGATAGGATTTCTAAAAACAAGAAAATAAAAAGTTACCATTTGAGAAAGACAACGGGTGTGAAGGATCTTCCCAAACTTTTTCTGAAAGGTCCGTTAACCCGCAACATCTGAACAATCATCGATCCACTCCCCCAAACCACCTACTTCAGGACACTCGAATTGACTTTTAGACTTCTCTGGGAACTCGATACCCTAGATTGGACCTTTTGCAATTCTTCCCAAAGCTTCATGAAGATCAAGAACCAATGAAGTCAACAATGAAGTCCCTCCCTTATTCAGCTGAAGAAGGACAAATATGAAGACAGATGTCGACAAACCACTCCAGAAGAAGGTTGCCTCCAAGTCAACTCCAGCTGCGACTTCCCACAAGACCGGTTCAAGACCCCTTTTAAGGGGGGAAGACCTGCAATAGGTATATCAGAACAACATAATTAGATCCGTACACCTTGGCCCTGTAGAATCCAGAAACATCCGACCAAGACTATCCATACAAGTCAATCGTCAAGACAACCCCATCATAAAGGATCGGAACTCAGCACATAAGTTTATCAACAGAAAAAGCCTCACAACATAACTCTGTCAGGATCTCACGTGCTGACCTTACTAAAGAAGCCACAACCTCGGAAGTATAACCTACCTAAAACACAAACCCTCGTGCTCCCCTATCACCCCACCTTGCAAATCTCGGGACGAGATTTATTTTAAGGGGGGAAGTCTGTAACATCCCAAATTTTGGAACCAAGAAAAATTTATTTTTACCAGACCCAAAATTCAGAACCAACAAAAACTTTTTGAAATGTTTGACTAATGATGGTGTTTCCCTTCCCATTGCTATGTTTGACATTGTGTGGCTGCTCCTTTTTGTGTGTGTGACTTGTTTGTCTTGAATGCATCATCCTTGTGATTGATGTGATCTTGTTGTGTTGTTGCTTGTGAGTATAATTAATTCAATGTGCTAGAGCAATAAATTAAAACACACACTTTACAACAAATTTGATATGTGACTTGAATAAAGCAAAACTCCTAAATTATTCAACAAATGGAAATTTAGATCAGGAGTTGAAGAAATGATCTAAATAAATTAGATTCCCTGTTCAACTCTCTAATTTCTTCAGAACAAATACCTTATTATGAAAATTAAATATATTTGAAGTTAAAATATTTGTCAAGGAAGTTCCAAGAGCTCACAACAATATCTCTCACTTGATTTAAAAATATTAAAGGAGTGTCAAATATTATTTACCAAAAATAACCTACTTAAACCCTATGAACAAATATGGTTCAAAACATTTTATTTTCCAATACCAATTTTTGTGCAGCTTCTACATATATATAGGAAGCATCATGAATATTTTCAAATTTTTCTAAAATATTTTAGTGCCTCAAATAAATCATTGCAAAGCTACTGGATTTAAAAGAAATAACAGAAAACAGCCAGAGGACTCGTTTGTGATGAAAAAAAAAAACATTTTGTCCAGGGGTTTTTTTTGGCAAAACGACATTGTCTTCGTAGAGAGACATGGCCACAGTGGCCATGTCGCCGCCGGACCCTCCCCTACGATGTAGCTCGCCGCCGGACCCGTCCCCTCGCTGCTGCTCTCGCACGCCCCGACCACGCCTCGCCCCTCTGCTCCCTGGCCCTGCTCCTCCGCGACCGTGCCCCCTCCCCTCGCTGTCCCCCTGCTCGCCCGACCGTGCGACCGAGCGCCGACGCCGACCGCGGCCAGCCCTGTCCTCCAGCTCGTCCGCCCGGACCCCCCCTCCTCTCCTTTCCCCTGCGACGTGGATAAGAAGCCCCGAGCGCCGCTCCTCTGCTCCCCGACTCTCCCTCCCTCTCTTTTCTTCTCCTCCCTTCCCCGCAGCACCACGCCCGCCCGAGCACGCCGTCGAACATCGCCGGCGATTGGAGCATCCCCGAGCAGAACGAGGAGCACCAGAAGATCGGCCTCGCCGTCCTCTGCACCCCGGTCCAAGGAATCGTCGCGGGAAGCCGCGAGTCGAGCAGCCCGTCTCCATCCCCTTCCGCTCCGGCCGCCGCCGTTTCTTCAAGCCAGTGAGCAGCTCGGTCCTCCATTCCGCGCCATTTCTGCACCCCCGTGCTCCCCTTCTCCTTCTCTAACTCGTAGACATCACCGTTGCTTCCCAGGTTCGCCGGAGCGCCGTCGCCGTCCTCGCCGTGCCTCCGGCCACTCCCTCCCCGAGCCCCTGTTCCAGTCGAGGAAGAAGAGCCCCCCCCCGTACCGCTTCGCTCGTGTGTTGGGCCTCTGGCTGGGCCGCCCTCTGCTTCGCTCGGCCAGGTCTGGGCCTGGTTCGGCCCAATCTTGTTTTTTTTCCAGTAGATGTAATATATGATTTTATTTCCTGTTATTTTTACAGTGAAGCTTTAATTCATTTGTGATGGATCTGTGGTAGATTTTTGAGTGATTCAAATTTTGTAGAGTTCCTATGTATTCTCTTAAACATGCCACACTGGTTGTGTGCAAAAACATTGTTTTAAGTGTTGTCTAGACTAAAACTTGTAAAAAGTATCTTTTTCACTAAATATTCAGTATCTAGAGTTTTATAACTCCAAATATTGCAAACTAAAATTCTATGGGTAGCCTTAAGTGATACCTTTCTAGATATGTAAACCTTGCATGCAAATGAAACCTAAAACAGAAGTTATATCCATTCTTGTAAACACACCAGTGGCACTTTGGTGATTTTTGTAGACTTTTAGGAGATGAATTTTGGAATGAATCCAATTGGTTGGTCTTCTATATGTATAGGAGAACATATCCCTAGCTTGGTTTGAATTTAGGAGTCATTGATTGACTGTGGTGATAATTAAAAAGGTTTGGGTCTTTTCTGGCCTTTTTCTGTAAATACTACAAATAACAGAAATAGGGTTAAGATTGTAAATTCAATATCTTGATATTTATAACTCCAAATTAATCAAATTAAAATGTTCTGGAAAGCTTATGAAGTTTTCTAACCAACCCAACTGGTTTCACCTCATTTAGATAAATAATGAAAATGTATTGCTCAAAATACCACGAAGGGTTTAAAAATCTAAACTTGTTTGTTTCTGATACTCTGTTAGTCCAAATTAGTGGAGACCACTTTTATTGAGTCACATTTAGTTATGGCTAGTCACCCCAAAAAGGATTTAATTTTTAGAACAACAGAATGTAATTGATAGCTAAAACTTGATTAGTATGCTTCTGGATTGAGACCATTGTGTAGGGAGTTGTGTAACTCCCATTGACCCAAATCCAATTGTGTTGTCTTCTACACATCAGTAGCTTTCTGTAGAAATTTAGTTTGTATTTTTGTGAACAACAGAACTTAAGATATGTAATTAAACAAGTTCAACTAGTTTCTGCCAAAATTAAGACATAATCAAATAATGGCTAATTCAATTAAATTGAAACCAATTGTGTTGCTTGGTATATGAAGTGACTATTTAGAGCATATAAGATTGTATTGCTGTAATGGTGGTTGTGTCACAATTACTCTCTAGTTGTTATTGTTTAGTGTGTTATAATATGTTAGTGCTGTTAGTGGAATTTGTGGGAAAAGTTGGTATGAGTACAATATTGCCTAGCTTGATGGACTTGAAGAACTTAAGTGAGTATCAGATTAAATATCTTGTTAGTGTACCCACCTTAGCTTGGTGAGGTATTTAAGTTATAGAGATTAATTGGTGACTTAACTTTTGTCTGAAGTATTTCCTGATCAGAGAAAAGTGGTTACTAATTACCTCTAATTGAGGATGCCTTGGTGCTCTATATTTTGGCATGTGTATGGTCTTATACTCCTGTGAGTATAATGCCCTAGTGAATATCGATTTAGTTCGTCGCTTGATTAAACTAGTACTATGTATGTGGCTTGAGTGATTAGTTTGATACTTGTGGTTTGTCCCTTGTTTTTATGCCACTCGTGGTTTGGTTTGCTTATTGCGTGTTGTTTATTTTCATGTTGCGACGCTAGTTATAAACGCTACCGGAGTGGTATTTGGAAAGGTTTTATCGGAGGAGGATGATATTTATTTCTTGAGCGGTGAGAAGAAGTCCAAGAACATCATACTGGAATCAGGCAAGCTATTCCCTGAGCTTGCATCTTTATACATCTATTTTGGTTCACATGTTTTACTTATAAGGAGCATATGTGATTTAAGTGGTGGTTGCCACTAAGGCTATGAGTTTGAAAACCCTTTTTCCCTAAATACCAGTATATTATTTTGACACCCTGTATGGAGATATTAGATGGAAATTCTTTTTCAAACTATAGGATGGAAAAACCAAAATTTGTTTATTCAAAACTCCTTTGAAAGCTTGTGTGGATATGAAGCACTATGATATGGTGTTGAAGAAAAGAAATGGAGAAAAGTGGTTTCTGGGAAAAGCACATTGTGTCCTAGTACTCAGTCAAGCAACCGATACTCTGTGCGACCACATTTACCCACATATGGGAAAGGGCTTAGTCACATAGTTTGCTCGTATTAGTATGGGACACTGCATCAACAGAGATGACTCTGTTATGCATGAGGGAGTGGTTTGGTGACCTAACCCTGACCTGGGTCCTCGCTCAAAAATCTATGAGTAGATAAGGAGGAGGATAGAAGGATGTCCGTATACACCGCCAGATAAAACCTATGAGTCCTCACACCTAGGGTTTCCGACGGGAAACTAGACTAGGTGTGGATGGAATGGTTCATAGGGGCAGGTTCCTATACTAGCATGAGCAAAGGAAAGACTAGGGTCGGTGACTCAACTTCGCATACAGCTGGTATGGCGAGACGTGGCTGACACGATGAGTTATCGGATGAGTGTGGGAAAAGCGTGCTACCTCTGCAGAGGGTAATTAAACTATTCGAATAGCCGAGTCCTCGGATATGGACAGTTGGAGACCCTACTTCGACCATGTGCAAGTTTTGGAAAAGATTTGGGTTTTAAAAAGAAAAATGAAGTGGAGAATGTTCCATACACCTATACCAACGGATCGGTATGAGGTTGTTGGAGAATATGTATCATGGAGGTCCATGGCCAGGAAAAGGAGGAGTTTTGGAGAAACAGATAAAGTGGTGATTTTTCGATAAAATGTTTATTTAACAGACTTCTTACCTTTTTACAAAGATGCACCCTTTTGGGGAAAGAGTTTTAAAGAGACTTCTTACAAAGGCAGATTTATGGGAAAAGTTCTGAATACCTTCTTTCCTTTTTCAATAAAGATATAGAGTTTTCAAGGCAAACAAAGCTTTATTTAAACAAATAAAAGAATAGCGCATGCTCATGTTGGGGTAGTTTGCGAGTACGTAAATGTACTCATGGCTGTGTCCCTGGATATTCCGATGTCCAGAGTTCAAGAAGAAGTACGATGAAGACCGAGAGACCGATGACGTCTTTGCGAACTAGGCCGTCTTCCCAGTCAGCTGCCTGTAGGTGTCTTGGCAAATGACTCGGGCCCCACGTTGATTGGTGTTTCTCCGCTGCAAGAACTTATGGAAGATTATGGCTTCAATCAAGTAAGTAATTACGTCGGTAATTGGATGTTCTTTCGATACCAGTTTGATTGTGCTCAGCGACAGACTGATCACGGGATCGCTGATGTTGTAGGCACAAGGGTATTTCGGACAGCTAGTCCGGGGTCCCCACACCGAAGCCCTTGCAGCGCGAAGACTTCATAATCTCAGAGATAGAACATGCTAACGACGTGTTGCTTTGTGAGTCCCCCTTCTCGCCTAAGCCCCCGAGTGCTTCCTTTAATTGCCCGTGTGCTCCAAACTTATCTCCCTTCGGTTTGCAGGCGTCCAGCAAAACGCTAACGACGAGCGAACACGAGTGCAATCGCGATTTGTTGGAATTACCAACAGTATTGGTCGAGACACCACCGTAGTGTGGGCTGACCGAGCCAAGGTGGGAGTGCTGCTCACACTGCGTGACCGAGTCGAACAAGTCCGCGAGTTTGCTAGCTCGTGCACCCAAGCGATGTCCAAGGTCCATGACGCCATGTTCCCGCTGAATGACCAACCGCAAGGCCTGGCTGCTCTGATGAAGAAATTTCGATACGGAAACACCATTCGCGACTTCGTTCGACATCAACTTATTGTTGGAGCGACTGCGGCCCTTGCTTTTGTGCATCTGCATCATCCCCGACTTAACTTGCCTGCCATAGGTGCTCGACTCCCCTGGGAAACTATGCAAGCTGGGCTTGTCGATATGCAGCCCCACTATGAAGCGGCGGAGGGATCCGCCAATTGTATAGGTGCCCTGGTCGAGCGAGATAGTGACCTGGAGCTAGACGGCCGCACTTTGGGACCACCGAAGGAAGAATAACTGACGGCGAGCTTTGCCTGATGCCGCTCAAGTACCCACTGAACTTTCTATGTTGACAGCACTCAGTAGCACAACTACTTTGGTGGCCCCCGAGTGTTTGTACCCCGTAAGGTGATTGTTTATATTACTGACAGTATTGTCGAACCCGAGTTCTGCAAGCGACGGGTGAGTTTGCTCAGGTTCTATTTTTCGCCAGCCCCCGAGCACTGCTTGCACAGGGTTAATGACTCCTTAGGATACACAAGATAAAGCCTGAATGCAGGTTCATAGAGGAATGTACTTTATTGATGATCAATATACTATATACGCTTGGTACAATTCATCTAACTGGACATAACTACTGGACTAACTACCTAATAGACGACAAACTGCCAAAACTAAAACTATTATGCATAAAACCGGCGCAGGTGCCCCGCGTTCCACGGATTGTGGGATGGCTCCCCTATTTCCGCATGCTCCAGCCGATATGCACCATTGCCTATGACCTCTGTTATTATAAAGGGTCCCTCCCATGGGGACGCGAGCTTGTGTACTTTCTTTTGTTTGAGTCGGAGAACCAAGTCACCTTTTGCGAAGGCTCGTGGTTGCAAACGTCGACTGTGGTAATTGCGCAGACTTTGCTGATATGTGGCTGTTCTGGCAAGTGCAATATCCCGAGCTTCATCCAAAGTGTCGACGTCATCCTCGAGTGCTTCGTCGGAGTCGTCCTCGTCATATTCGACCACTCGGGGGGCGTCAAATTTCAGGTCGTACGGCATGACTGCCTCGGCTCCATGCACCAGGAAGAAGGGGGTGTACTGTGTGGACCTATTGGGGGTTGTTCGCAGACTCCACAGCACGGCGGGTAGCTCCTCCGCCCAGGCACCTGCAGCTGTCGGGGGGCTACCCCCCGGGTAGGGGCAGATCCCGGTATAATCCGGTAAATATCAACAGTGCTTGACCTTTGGCGACAGCAAGGGACACCTCCTGGTGTGCCGAAAGGGCAACCTGACCCTTAGGCACTGGAAGAGGGCAAAGTGCCTCCTGGCAACCGCAAGGGTCAGCTCTGGCAGCTATAAAAAGACACCCCCAGTCTTCACTCGCAGCACAAGCATGAGCGGGTGGTTCCTCTAAGAACTAGCTTCTCGAAGATGTCTTTGCCGATAGGCTAAGACATCTTCGGGAGGCTAGGCCTAGAGATACTCATCCTGAGACGAGCTCGGACGTCTCCGGGAAGGATCCCGGATCTAGGACTCCGGGGAGACTTCCGGGTGGGGGTGTACTCGGCTTTACCGGATAGGTATTCCGAGTAGGTACTGACCGGACCGACTCTCGGTGTTGATCTTGTGCAGAAGAGGTTCAGTGGAAGGCAAGGAGGTATCCGGAGCAGGGGTTTCCGGTAGGCCGTCAACGGTCCGTAGCAGGCTTTCCCGTCTATCGCGGGGGGAAGTACCGTTCCGCCTGACACGGAAGCATGGTCACCTCCCGCCTGACACGGGAGCATGGTCACCTCCCGCCTGACACGGGAGCGCGTCAGCCGGTACGAGCGTGGTACGACAAGACCTGACATGCCTAGCCGGGCAATCCGGAAAAGGCTATCCGGGATGGGCAAAGACATGTCTTGTCTCTGACAAGGGGACAATGATGATGTAGGGCGGCGCCTGCCGTCCTTAACGAGGTGATGACGAAGGGGCTACTCCGGATAGTCCGGCGACTAGGTCGCACTAGCCGGTGACGACATCCCGGCTAGGCCTGTCCGGTGGGGCCAAGACAAATTAGGGTTTCCGGCCCTCCTGGCCAGACCTCTATAAAAGGTGCCATAACTGCTCCTGAGAGCAAGAGACGAACTTCAGAGCCAAAGCTATAGTCGCATTTACTCTTAGAGCAGTTATTCCTCTTCACCTTGAGTTCATCTAGTTCTTTGTTCTTCATCCTTTGATAGATCTTGCAGAAAGTTGTAGTCCTTATATCACCAATATATAGAGAGGAAAGGCAGGAGTAGGGGTGTTACCTCCTCACGAGGGCCCTGAACCTGGGTATATCGTCTGTGTGTTGTGTGCCTTCGTGCATTTCTTTGTATTTGTTAGATCTTCCCCTTTGCGTTTTGTTCTTGTTCCCAGTTCTTGGGAGATCTCGGTTTTACCGGGATCCTCCCCGTGTGAGCTCTTCAGCTCGCTATCCCTCCCCGGATCCACCAACGTCCATCGGCCCCACAAATTAGCCATCCTATGGCATCTGCCGTGACACCACCACGACAGTTGGCGCCCACCGTGGGGCAGACAGAGGCGTTGGCTGGTGTACACATCCGGACGGGCTCCCCCGTTCGTTTCGGCGTTCGGGTTCTTTCTGGCTTAGTCGTAAGGCTAGGGGAGATGGACTTCGTCTGCGACAATGCTGGGTGCTTCCGAAACAAGCCGTTTCCGGTGAACGGGTGTCTCATCGATTTTGGTGGTTTCACCACCTACGTGGCCACCGAGGTTGTCCGTAGCTACCCGGACGTAGTCCTGGAAGCTGAGGATCCTCCCATGCTTTGCGCAGTTCGGGGTCTGCGTGCCGGTCGCCCCCCGAGTTCCGTCGCAGTGATGATGGTCGCGGCAACCGAGGAGGAATATCAAGATGCTAATGGTGATACTGACGGCCACCCCCGTTTAGCCAAACCCCCGCAGGAGAGGCCTGCGGCCCGGGATGGAGATCCGCAGTCATCACATCCGCGACGTCGCCCGGATCCCCTCTCGGGACTCGTGGCAAAATTGGCTGTACCGGTAACTACCGGAGCAGATGCGCAGGCCACTTCGGCTGAGTTAGAGGAGCAGCGGAAGTTGCTACTCGCTGAGGCGCAGGAGATCGCCGAGATCCGCCGCGAGCTCAGGGCTAGCCTCCGGGAGTACAATGCGGCACACGGATTCCCTAGATCGACTCCCGGGAGAAGCGCATTGCAGATCTGCGCAAGAAAGGAAGAATGGTGAATGAGGAGTTAGCTGGTGGAGCCACCACCAGTAACACAGGGAGTCGGGTTTCTGCGGGAAAGCCGGTGTACAGCTCACCAGCGAAGACCCTTAGAGCCGCCGAAGCCGCAATGGCCGAGTTGGCGGGGCTATCCGGTGAAGCCCTGCGCAAGCAGCAGGAAAGGGTGAACGAGTTGGTGATAGAAGCCAATCGTCAGAATCTGGCCTTCAAGAAGAAGAACCCCGGGGCAGGATCCCAGGTGCACTCAGCCGGACCCGACAGCCAAAGGTCGGATGGGGAGGCCTCTTCCCCGCATCCGAGCAGAAGCAAGAGCAAGAGCAAGAGCCGGAGCCGGAGTCGAGGTTCCGGAAAGAACAAGCAGCTACAGACCTATGATCCGGCCTTCGCCGGTATCCAGCAAGCCGGGCAGGCCGGACAGCGTAACTCAGGACAGGCGGGAAGTACCCGTGGGGATGGTAACCGAGGTGTAGGAAACAATAACCCGGTTGGCCGTGGTAATCCGCCTCGGAATCTTCCTCACGATCAGGGAAACCCGCAGAGGGAAGTCGTCTCCGTTCCCCAGCAGGCCCGGGTCCCTGCACAAGACAGGCTCAATGATGGCAACTCGAGGTTGCAGCAGCTCGGATACCAGCCGGACGAGAACCCTTTGGGATCTCGGATAGGAACCAGGCAACTGAATCCGGCAGACGCCAGATTCCGGCTCGACCGGATTCACCAATCCGAGTTGGTGGAAGAGCAAGGACCTCCGGGACCTGCCTGCTTTGGACCTCGGATCATGCGGGAACCTCCGGTTAGGAACTTTCAGCTCAACCGAGGTGCCAAGACCTATGACGGTAGCAAGAAGCCGGAGGACTGGCTGACCGACTATGTAACTGCAGTAAGCATAGCCGGTGGAAACAGACGATGGGCGGTACGCTATGTACCGCAGATGTTGGAAGGACCAGCCCGGATCTGGCTGAACAACCTGAGAGCTGGCAGTATAGACTGCTAGTTAGATTTCGAGGAGGCGTTCATCAGCAACTTCACCAGCACGTACAAAAGGCCCAACAGGCCTCAACAGCTCGCCATCTGTAGGCAAAGGAGCAATGAGACAGACCGGGAGTACCTTACCCGGTGGAGCAATATTCGCAACTCTTGCGAAGGAGTAGTGGAGGCACAGGCCATTTCCTGGTTTGCGCAAGGATGCCGGCATGGCTCTATGCTGTGGCAGAAATTGCAGAGAAAGATGCCAACAACCTTGGCAGAAACCATGCGCATCGCCGACACCTATACGCTTGGAGATCCCATGCAACCCCTGGTGGATGTCGGAGACTCCAACAGGAGGAATGCGGGACTTCAGCGTTCGGGACCGAGTAGGAGCCATGATCGCCAGGAGTTCGGCCACAAGAGGAATCAGCCCGAGTACCACCATGCCGCGCAGCATGTCGCAGCAGTAACCCGGGAGCAGGAGGATGCCGGCAACAGCCAGCGTCAGAAGACAAGTGGCCCGGCTTGGGGTCAAAGTCAGGAGGTACAGAAGACTTGGGTGGAGCAGAAGAAGCCCCTGACGTATGAGGAAATGTTGAACAAACCCTGCTGCTACCACACTCTGGAGGCCAACAAGCCCGCAAACCATTCTACTCGGCAGTGCAGCTGGTATCAGCGCACGTTGCAGGAGGGCAGCTCGGGAGCTGTTCGGCAGAATGCTCCGGCATCTCGGCCCAACATCCCGAGACCCCCTCCTCCGACATCGGGGGCCAATGCTGTGCGACTTCCCCCTCCTCCGAGAGGACCCCCACCTCGCCCAGTGAATGTGGTGCATACCCGGAACGACAACGGTAACCAAGCCGGACACCAGCAGAGCAACTACCGGGAGTCACATCAGAGCTATGTGGTCTTCGTGACCGAGCCCACTGACCGAAAGAGTGTGCGGCAGCGTGCCCTGGAGGTGAATGCTGTGATCCCGGCGGTGCCCAAATTCTTGCACTGGTCCGAGATGGAGATCACCTGGAGCCGGAAGGATCACCCCCGGGTTATGCCCAAGCCGGGAGCGTATGCCTTAGTAGTGGACCCAACCTTTGTCGGACCTAACCTCAACGTCCGCTTCAGCCGGGTCCTGATCGACAACGGCAGTGCCATCAACATCATGTACAAGGACACGATGCTGAAGCTGGGAGTGTCCATGAACACCCTTCTGCCCACCGAGACAACCTTCCATGGCATTGTGCCCGGAGTCTCTTGCTCACCCATGGGAAAGATCTGGGTGGAGGTGCTATTCGGAACTCGGGAGAACTGCAGAACCGAGAGCTTGGAGTTCGAGGTCGTGGACCTCGAGAGCCCGTATCACGCCCTGATCGGCAGACCAGCCCTCGCCAAGTTCATGATCTCGACTCACGTGTGCTACCTCAAGATGAAGATGCCGGGACCCAATGGCGTGATCACCATCTCGGGAGACCACAAGCGCTCCATGGAGTGTGCCTCGGCGGGGTCGTGCTTAGCTGAGTCCCTGGTGATCGCGGAAGAAAAGAAGAGGATCCAGCAGGTGGTGGCGATGGCCAAGACCTCTCAACTCGGGATGCCCGGGATGGTGAACCCGGAGCAGGGGGCTTCATTTCAGCCCCCAAAGGAGACCAAGAAGGTGTGCGTGGACCCCAGCAACCCGGAGCGCCAAGTTATCATTGGCAGCAACTTGGACAGCAAATAGGAAGGCGAGCTCGTCGACTTCCTCCGTGAGAATTGGGATGCCTTTGCGTGGTCGAGTGACGATCTGCAAGGCGTCCCGAGGGAGTTGGCTGAGCACTCTCTGTTTGTTCGGCCGGATGCGAAGCCGGTGAAGCAACCGACTAGGCGCCTCTCGGATGAGAGAAGAGCTGCTGTCATGGAGCATCTGGCTATACTGCTGGCCGCCGGCTTCATCATGGAGGTGCTGCACCCGGATTGGATTTCGAATCCGGTCCTGGTTGAGAAGAAGAAAGATGATCCCCTCCTGCTTAAGGTGTGGCGCATGTGCATCGACTTCACCAACCTCAACAAGGCATGCCCGAAAGACCCCTTTCCACTGCCCCGGATAGATCAAGTGATAGATTCCACTGCCGGGAGTGAGCTTTTAACTTTTCTAGATGCTTATTCTGGTTTTCACCAGATACCTTTGAATCCGGATGATCAATTAAAAACTGCTTTCATTACCCCTTATGGGGCTTATTGCTATCGTGTTATGACTTTCGGGTTGAGAAATGCTGGTGCTACATACCAAAGATGCATGCAGAAATGCTTGCATGACCAGATAGGCCGAAATGCCGAGGTCTATGTCGATGACATAGTCATAAAAACTAAAGAAAAAGCCTCATTAATAGATGATCTGAGGGAAACATTTAAGAACCTGAGAAGATTCCGGATGAGGTTGAACCCGGATAAGTGCACGTTTGGTGTGCCAGCAGGGAAACTACTCGGTTTCCTCATCTCAAGTCGGGGAATTGAGGTCAACCCGGGTAAAATTCGTGCTATTGAGAGCATGAAGTTGCCAGTGCGTCTCAAGGATGTGCAGAAGTTTACCGGGTGTCTGGCGTCCCTAAGTCGGTTTGTGAGCCGACTTGGGGAGAAGGCCTTGCCCCTATATCAACTGATGAAGAAGAGCAAGACATTTGTCTGGACCCCGCAAGCTGATGCGGCGTTCAACGATCTGAAGAGAATGCTCTCAACCGCACCTGTGTTGGCATCCCCATTACCCAAGGAACCTATGCTGCTGTATATTGCTGCAACCAACCGGGTAGTCAGTGTCGCAATGGTTGTAGAAAGGGAAGAAGGGGGCAAGCTGATACAGAGACCGGTGTATTACCTCAGTGAGGTGATCTCGGAATCCAAGCAGAACTACCCGCACTACCAGAAGATGGCATATGGGGTGTACATGGCAGTGACCAAGCTCAAGCACTATTTTCAGGAACACCCGATCACAGTGGTGTGCGAAGCTCCTCTCGCCGAGATCATCGGTTGCAAGGATGCTAGTGGCCGGGTAGCCAAATGGGCCATCCAGTTGTCTCCGTACGCTCCGGCATACGAGAGACGAGATGCCATCAAGTCGCAGGCGCTGCCGGACTTTTTGGTAGACTGGGCCGAGATGCAGTATGAACCTCCGATACCGGATTACAATTTCTGGAGGATGCATTTCGATGGCTCAAAGGCTAAGATCGGATTGGGTGCCGGAGTGGTCCTCACTTCCCCAAAGCAAGATGTACTGAAGTATGTGCTACAGATCCATTTTCGGGCATCCAACAATGTCGCGGAATATGAGGCCTTGGTTCATGGACTGAACGTCGCCAAGGAGATCGGCATCCGCCGGATAGAGTGCTTTGGTGACTCGGACCTTGTAGTCCAACAGGTATCGGGAAATTGGGATGCTCTTGATGCAAACATGGCCTTATACAGATTTCATGTGCAGAAAATTTCCGGATTTTTTGACGGGTGCGAGTTCAAACATGTGCCCAGAGGAGAAAACGAAGCAGCGGATGTCTTGTCCAAGCTAGGGTCATCCCGGGATGCCATCCCACCCGGGATAGCCCTAGAGCATCTGAGGAAGCCATCTATTCAACCATCACCCGAGTCAGAATCTATCTTCATCCCCAAGGAGCCTGGTTCAGATGCCGTACCCATGGAAGTAGATGTCGGAAGCATAACATCGAACCCGGGGACTGCGTCCCAGTGCTCAGAGAGGCAAAGAAAGATGATGATAGAGGTGATGACGGCAGAACCAATGGACATAGACACTCCCGTGTTCCCGGATAGACCTGTCCCGGGATGGGCACAACCCATTATGGCTTACATCTTGGAAGGAACTCTCCCGGAGAATGAAGTGGAAGCCCGGCAAATATTGCGAAGGTCAAAGGCATACACTGTCATCAATCAAGAACTGTACAAGAGAAGTGTCACCGAGGTACTCCAGAGATGTGTGGAACCGGCAGAAGGACAAGAGATGCTGGTGGAAATACATCAAGGGGAGTGCGGACATCATGCATCATCCCGGGCCCTGGTGGCAAAGGTATTCCGGCATGGGTTCTACTGGCCCACTGCATTGCAGCAAGCAGAAGATATTGTCCGGAAGTGTGGGGGATGCCAGAGATTCGCTCACCGGATACACATGCCGGCGTCAGCACTGAAAACAATCCCCATCACTTGGCCGTTCGCAGTATGGTGTTTGGACATGGTCGGGCAATTCAAGCCGGCAAGGGGCAATATGACACACATACTTGTCATGGTGGACAAGTTCACAAAGTGGATAGAGGTCAAGCCAATCCGGAAGTGCGATGGACACACCGCTGTGCAATTCCTGAAAGACATCATCTTGAGATACGGATACCCACACAGCATTATCACAGATAATGGAACAAACTTTGCTGTGGGGGAATTCGCTCGATTTTGTACTGAAAAGGGAATCCGGCTGGATGTAGCATCAGTCGCACACCCGGAAGCAAATGGGCAAGTCGAAAGGGCAAATGCCTTTGTCTTGGCCGGCATCAAAGCTCGTTTGATCGAACCATTATTGAGAACTCCGGGATGCTGGATAGAGGAATTACCGGCAGTATTATGGGGTCTCCGGACTACACCGAATAGATCTACCGGATACACACCATTCTTCATGGTATACGGGGCTGAGGCAGTACTCCCAACCGACATACAGTATGACTCCCCGAGAGTGACAATGTTCACCGAGACTGAGGCAAAAGAGGCCCGAGAAGATGATGTAGATTTACTCGAGGAGGCAAGAGAGTTGGCACTATCTCGGTCGGCAATTTATCAACAGAACCTCCGTCGTTATCATAGCCGGAAAGTACACCCAAGGGTGTTCCGGGAGGGAGATCTGGTGCTGAGGCTCATCCAACGCACGGCCGGAATGCATAAGTTGTCACCTCCATGGGAGGGACCTTTTGTGATAAGCAGGGCATTGCACAATGATTCTTATTACCTTGTAGATGCACAGGAGGCTAGGAAAGGTGTAATGGACAAATCCGGTGAGGAAACCAAGCGTCCATGGAATGTAGCTCTACTTCGCCCCTTTTACACGTAAAAGGTTCAGTGTATGTTGTATCTCAATTTTTCAGTATTAAGGAAAGTAAGGCACCCCGGGAGGAACCCGGGGACTGCCTGGTTATGAGCTTGTCTTGTTATTTTTGTCAAATTCATTTACTGTTTTCTACCGACATCCCGGGAAGGAACCCGGGGACTGCCGGATAGCTATCTTATATTTTACTGTGTGTATGCCGGGAAAGTTCCGAGTCCGATTCTCAAAGTCAAAGTAATGTATGTCATGTGAAATCATCTTGTGACTCGACTGACGAACGCCGAAATGGTAGTCAAGAGCAAAGAGAGGGAAGGTGGGGAACACGAAAATGGTCTCGGGGACTTGGAACAGGAACTTATCCGGCATGCTTGTTTTTACTAACTTAGTTGTTTTTTATGTCGGGAATTCGGTTAGTAGGAACTCGGATTGTTTTAAGTAATGTATGCCGTATGTGGAGTTTTGTGACTCGACTGTCGAACGCCGAAATGGTAGACAAGAGCAGAAATTACCTAAGTACGGTAAACATGAAAGGCAATTCGGGAACTAAAAGCTGAGTACATTGACATAAATTGTTTGAATAAATAGTTCACGGTGAAACAGAAATAGCATAAGTGTACGATACATCTTGCACCCGGCATTCCGGGGATTTAACGAATATGATACTTAAGTGTTTATGCAGTAGGGGAAGTGGGCTTCTCAACGCACACTTCGGAAGCGGCGACTCCGGAAGCGGCGACTTCGGGAGCAACAACCTCGGGAGCGGAGACCTCGGAAGCAGCACCGGCAGCAGCAGGAGCACCCTCGCCTTCAGGATCGGCAGCACCACTTCGGGCGTCGGGATGCACCTCGGTCTCGGTGGCCTCGGGTATCGGAGAAGACGTTGCATCCCGGGGAGTCACCTTCTCGGGCGCAGCATCGGAAGCAGCGTCATCTCCTTCCGGGACCTCGTCCTCCGCCTCGCCAGAAGCGGCATCATCTTCTTCGGAATCCGCATAGTCTGATTCAGACTCTGAGGAAACGAGGCTAGCGGTGAAGGCACGGATGTTGGACCACTTGGCAATGCGGTGCGCCACCTCTTGCCGCTGCTGGACCTTATCCGGATCGTTCACCCATGGCGACACCGTCCGTAGGCGCTGAATCGCCGCCAGATCAAGACCTTCGTACCAGCTAAGTACTTGGGTCAGGACCTGGTCGGCACCAGCCCGCGCGCCGGAACGCTTCCACGCGTGCAGGCGACTCCCGGCACCCCGGAGTGCGCCCGCGAGCTGCGGAATCGAGAGAGTCCCGCGGATGCTTGGCCACAATACGCCGTGGACATGAATCGCGGCGCTGAGGAGATCCGTCCCGATAGACCGGAGGGGTACTATCCGGGCCTTCAGGGCGACGAGGTGATCCTCGATGTCCCAGGCGTCCGAGATGGGACCCTTCCCGGCGCGCTGCTCGCGGAAGGCGGCAACAGCTTTCGCGGCAGCTTCCCGGGAGTGCTCAAACTCTCCTTTAAAAAGAAGAGCTGTCAAACGGCTAAGTCATAAGAAAAGCAACAGCAAATAAAGGAAGTAGCAGGAGAAAAGGGTTGTCGGATTACTCACTGTTGAGATCCCGGTTCAGCACGGTGAGCTCGGCGAGCCAAGTGTCAGAACGCGACCGGAGAAGACCCAGCTCGGTCTCGGCGTTATCCGCGCGCGCCGCCGACTGGTCCAAGGTCTCCTTCTGTTTATTTGTAGCCTCGATGAAGCCCTTCTTCATCTCGGACATAGCAGTCTGGGTCTTGGCGAGCTCGCCGTTGAGACGCGCAATCTCGGCTTGCGCGGTACCAAGGGCAGCCTTTTGGTCTACCGAGACCTGGCGCGCGGCATCCCGTTCTTCCCGGAGGCGGTCTTCACATTTCTTCGACTGACCGAGTTCAGAAAGAACCCGGTTGAAGATGTCGCGGCGTTTTTGGCTGCATTCCTGAAAGCAAGACAAGGAAGAAGAAGTCAGTCAGTATGGAAAAGATGTAATGAACCCGGTTGGGAGGATCTCGGGGACTCGGTGTCCGAGTCCAGGATTTTTCTCTAAGATTGGAGCCTAGTGATCTCCTATTCGGTGGAATCTAGAGCACTAAGCACCGATCTCGGGGACTAGTGGTGAGGGAGCAATTTTTTAAGCAACCTACCCGGTTGGGAGGATCTCGGGGACTCGGTGTACGAGTCCTGGATTTTTCTCTAAGATTGGAACCTAGTGATCTGCTATTCGGTGGAATCTAGAGCACTAAGCACCAATCTCGGGGACTAGTGGTGGTGGAAGGAACAAATGCGTTTGTTGATGAGGAAAAGCTTACCTCGCTTACTCGGGTGACATCCAGCGCGGCCACCTGGAGAGCATGCAGGGCTTGAGCGCTGCGGCTCGGGCCTGCAGCGTGCAAGTCCCCTGCAGTCTCGGAAGCGTCGGCGGCAAGCCAGGCTTTGTTGAAGTCATCAACAACCCGAATGCCGGAGCCGCCGGCAGCGTGGGTGGCAGCGATGTCCCGGGATCCTGAAGATACAAAGGAGCTGACCGTTGCTCGCAACATCCGCAAGGCGGCAGTAGGGATCTCGGCAGGAGGCGGTGGTAACGAGGAAAACATACCCGGACGCAGCACCAGGTCCTGAGACGAGGATGTCGGGGCAGCTGCGGGTGGGGCAGAAGGCGTTTTCTGCCCAGCAGCCTTACCGCGAGACTTGGGAACTTGATCTGCTGGCCGGGAGGAGGCAGTACGCTGCTTCTCAGGGATGGTCTTGGTCGCGGCTGGCCGAGAGGCGCCACTTGCTGCAGGTTCCCGGCGAGGGCTGAGGATCTCTGCCTCCAGCCCGGGAACCCGGCGCGGGCTCTCCGGAAGAAGCACTTCTCCCGAGAGGGTCGTGGCCGGCACCGCAATCTCGTCGATCACCGGAGGTGCATCCGAGGTCGCGACGCTTGCCGGTGCGGCACCGGGGGCGGCGGCTTCATTTCCTCGAGCAAAAGGGCGAAGAGGTGAAGGAGAGGCCCGAGCCGGGCTGGGAGTCCGAGTTCCCGGAGGAGGAGGAACAGCAGGTGTCGGGAGCTCGAGCGCGTCACTGAAAGGAAATGTCTTAGTAAAAGTTGTGGAGAAAGCAAAGTCAAGTAACATGAGGCAAGGAAAACGTACCCGGAATCCACAAGGGGAGGACCCCTCTGCCGGCGCCGAGGAGGCTTCTCGGTTGTCTGCTTGCTCGGTTTACCCTTCTTGGGGGGGTTGCCGGAGTTATCGGCCCCCTCGGTGTCGGAAGCCGCGCGCTTCCGGCTCTCGGCACGTTTGGTCCCGGTTGTCGGTTTTGGAACCACTGCTGGGGCCCAATTCAGAGGAAGAGCGTCAATAACGTCAAGGATCTCGCAGTCAATCTCATCCTCATCATCCGAAGAAATGAAAACTGCCTCTGGAGTTGAAGGGTTACCCGGGGCCTTCACGAAAGGGATGGCGAGGTGGTCCTCGCCGTCGGGATCCTCTCTCGGCATCACGTCCGGTTTCGGGAAGTCCGGCGTGTAATTCCCGTCGACGTGGGCGGCGTGTTCTTCGTGTTGACGCTCGAACAACTGCGCAAACAAGTTAGGCCGTGTCGGTGTCCAGGTGAGCGCATGCACGGAGCCGAAGGCACGAAAGATTGATATAAGCACCTGGTCGCATGGTCTTCTCCGACATCCCCCAAGGAGCCCCCAAGTATAGTCCTCCGTCATCTCCGTCCGGGCAATAGCTCGGACACGACGGACGACCCCCCCGTGGTTTAGCCCAAGGATACTGGTCCTAGTGGGATCGAAGTTCCCGGACATGTGGCACATCTTGTGCACTCGGTTTTGAAGGGGGCAGACCCGGCGGACAATGAAGCAGCGCAAGAGATCATCACCGGTCATCTGCTGAGTTAGCACATGCAGAACATCGTGCATGTATTTGATCTCGAAGTTGTCGGGAAGATGCTTCCAGCGACGGAATTCGCGCGGAGGACCCATGACGAATTCCGGCAGATTGATGAAGTCCGGGTTCGAGGACCCCGGACCATCTCCCGAGGGCTCCCGGTTCTTCACGTCGAAGAAGCTACGCTGCCATTTCCGGCAGGACTCTAGTCCCTTGACTATGGGGAATCCGGAGTCCGCGCGAGGGATGACGGTGGCCGCTCCGCAATCGACTAAGTCCTTTATCTTCTGGTCTGGATTGGGGATGGCTTGGCGGCGAAGGATGAAATACTTGGCCCAGAGATCCACAAATGGCCAGATGCCGAGATACGCCTCCGCGTAGGTGGTGAAGACCGAGAGCATCATGATGGCGTTGGCGAGAAGATGATGAGGTTGGACGTCATACGTGTCGAGGAAGTCGCGGAAGAAGGGGCTAGCCGGAAGCCCAAACCCGCGCTCGAAATGCGATAGGAATACCACGAATTCCCCGGGTTGGGGTTCCGGCGCAACCTCCTCTCCCGGTAGACGGCTCTCGACTTCCGGGGGAATCCGGTGAGTCCGATACAGCCAGTCAAGATCCGACTGCTTCGTCTCGGTCCCATCCCAGCACCCCCGAGCACGTTCTTCACCCATGTCGGAGAAGTATGCAGGGGTATCCGGGCTACTCTGCAGGCGCAGCGGTGGTTAGTCGGAGTTACTCTACCGGAAACTAGGATGTAGGAGCACAAACTGCTGAACGCTACCGGGTTCATAAGAAACAAGATCTACCGTGTGCGGAAAATTCGAGATAAAAGGGAGGAAAAAAGACTCGCGCTTGACTCAAGCGAGGCACAAATGAGGGTGACCGATATACTTTCTAGCGTCACGGGGATTCATCACCGTGCGCCTCGTGCGCGCCGCTCGAATGTGGTCGCCGGCGACGGCGCAACCGTGCTTGTTCTAGGGCACGGCCGGAGTCGAGCGGTTACTCTACCGAAGAAACGCATCGGAGCGGAGAGGAAAAACTCACCGGTGAAGGAGGAGATCGGCGACGTGCGAGAGGGACGGCGCGGTGCGAGCTCCGGCGAACGGCGAGCGGGACGTCGTGCGGGCGACGAGCGCAGCGGCGGCGACGAGTTCGAGACGGTGAAGGAGAAGAGAAGCGAAGAACAAGAAGTGAAGGAGACCGTTCCGGCTCCCTATTTATGGGGGGGGGATTCCGGAGCGGTTTCCGATTTTCCCGCCCACGATCTCCACTATCGTGGGTGGGATCTGTTTTGTGCCGCAGGACACGTGGCACTATCCGGAGCGCCCGATCCGGCCACACCGAGGGCCACACGGCCCCAACGGTTGGATTCCGGATCGGATGCGGCTCCTCGGCGCGGGAACCCAAGCGACGCCGTGCGTGCGTAGAGGCACTCGAGTGCGTCTCTGCGCAGACGGGACGTCGGGTGGGCCTTGACTCAATGTCTCAAATTCATCGGGAGATCAACGGTCGAGATTCACTGACATGGTACTATCCGGTCGCAGGCTTCGCCTCCCGGTTAAGGCAATATCGGTGGGAAGATCTCGGTAAAAAGATCTCGGGAAGAAGCGATCTCGGCATGGAATAAAAAGATGGCATAATTCGTTCTCAGAAAATGGTTCTTGTTTAAAGCTGATCCCGCACATCATCCGAGGTCGCTGTGCAGCACCAGCTTTGGGGACTAGTGTCGGGGGGCTACCCCCCGGGTAGGGGCAGATCCCGGTATAATCCGGTAAATATCAACAGTGCTTGACCTTTGGCGACAGCAAGGGACACCTCCTGGTGTGCCGAAAGGGCAACCTGACCCTTAGGCACTGGAAGAGGGCAAAGTGCCTCCTGGCAACCGCAAGGGTCAGCTCTGGCAGCTATAAAAAGACACCCCCAGTCTTCACTCGCAGCACAAGCATGAGCGGGTGGTTCCTCTAAGAACTAGCTTCTCGAAGATGTCTTTGCCGATAGGCTAAGACATCTTCGGGAGGCTAGGCCTAGAGATACTCATCCTGAGACGAGCTCGGACGTCTCCGGGAAGGATCCCGGATCTAGGACTCCGGGGAGACTTCCGGGTGGGGGTGTACTCGGCTTTACCGGATAGGTATTCCGAGTAGGTACTGACCGGACCGACTCTCGGTGTTGATCTTGTGCAGAAGAGGTTCAGTGGAAGGCAAGGAGGTATCCGGAGCAGGGGTTTCCGGTAGGCCGTCAACGGTCCGTAGCAGGCTTTCCCGTCTATCGCGGGGGGAAGTACCGTTCCGCCTGACACGGAAGCATGGTCACCTCCCGCCTGACACGGGAGCATGGTCACCTCCCGCCTGACACGGGAGCGCGTCAGCCGGTACGAGCGTGGTACGACAAGACCTGACATGCCTAGCCGGGCAATCCGGAAAAGGCTATCCGGGATGGGCAAAGACATGTCTTGTCTCTGACAAGGGGACAATGATGATGTAGGGCGGCGCCTGCCGTCCTTAACGAGGTGATGACGAAGGGGCTACTCCGGATAGTCCGGCGACTAGGTCGCACTAGCCGGTGACGACATCCCGGCTAGGCCTGTCCGGTGGGGCCAAGACAAATTAGGGTTTCCGGCCCTCCTGGCCAGACCTCTATAAAAGGCGCCATAACTGCTCCTGAGAGCAAGAGACCAACTTCAGAGCCAAAGCTATAGTCGCATTTACTCTTAGAGCAGTTATTCCTCTTCACCTTGAGTTCATCTAGTTCTTTGTTCTTCATCCTTTGACAGATCTTGCAGAAAGTTGTAGTCCTTATATCACCAATATATAGAGAGGAAAGGCAGGAGTAGGGGTGTTACCTCCTCACGAGGGCCCTGAACCTGGGTATATCGTCTGTGTGTTGTGTGCCTTCGTGCATTTCTTTGTATTTGTTAGATCTTCCCCTTTGCGTTTTGTTCTTGTTCCCAGTTCTTGGGAGATCTCGGTTTTACCGGGATCCTCCCCGTGTGAGCTCTTCAGCTCGCTATCCCTCCCCGGATCCACCAACGTCCATCGGCCCCACAAATTAGCCATCCTATGGCATCTGCCGTGACACCACCACGACAGCAGCGCGTTTAAGTGGTACTAGCAGCCTTTTCTTCAACCCACTACATACTAAACCGTTGGCCTTATCGACTTGTCCATTGGACTGAGGGTGTGCAACAGATGCATACTTGAGCTTGATATCCTGCGAACTGCAGAAATCTTGGAACTCTTCTGCTTTGAAGTTAGTCCCGTTGTCCGTTATTATACTGTTTGGAACTCCGAAGCGGAAAACGATGGACCTGATGAAATTGACTATGGAAGTTGTTGTGGCATTTGTGACAGGAACTGCTTCAATCCATTTGGTGAACTTGTCGACTGCGACCAAAAGGAAAGTATGACCCCCGTGCGAGGACTTCTTGAGTGGCCCAACCATGTCCAGCCCCCACTGTGCGAATGGCCAAGCTAACGGGATGATCTTGAGTTCAGATGTTGGGGCGTGAGGCCTGGTTGCATACTTCTGGCAGCCGAGGCACTTCCATACCAGGTCCTCTGCGTCTTGCATGGCAGTTGGCCAGTAAAAACCTGCCCTTAAGGCCTTTGCAACGAGAGCCCTGCTGCTTGCATGGTGCCCACATGTACCGGCGTGGATATCCATGAGCATTGCCCGTCCATCCTCGGGTGCTATACACCGCTGCAGTATTCCCGATATGCTCCGCTTGTACAATTCCTTGTTAATGACTGTAAACGCCTTGGAGCGCCGAGTGATGCGTTTCGCCTCGACTGGATCGCTGGGCAATTCCTGACATGTGATATATGATAGAAAAGGCTTGGTCCAGGACGAATCAATAAGGAACACTTCGACCGGAGGAGTTGAGGTTAGGAGATTGTCGGGCTGCTGATCAGTCGTTGCCTGCTTAGTCTTTTCTTGCGAGTCGCTGACGTCCGTCGAGTGTTCTGTTGGATCTTTTTTTTTATTGACCTTTCTTTAATCCACTCCAGAAAAACTCTGGGGGAATGGGCTCTCTCTTGGATCCAATGTTGGCCAACTCATCTGCTTCTTTATTCCTTTCTCGACCGACATGCTCCAACTCGCACCCGTCGAAATTGCCTTCCATGACATTATACATGTCACGGTAAGCCCGCATGTTGTCTGCGTTTGCATCGCACTCCTTCATTGTTTGCTGCACCACCAGATTCGAGTCGCCGTAGATCATCAGGCGAGTTGCTCCGCAAGTTGTGGCCATGCGCATGCCATGTAATAACGCCTCATACTCTGCCTCATTATTTTGGCTCGTTTAAAATCCATCTCCACGACATATCGCAGCTTATCCCCTTTGGGTGAAGTTAAGACGACTCTAGCTCCTACACCATCGAACCGCTTTGACCCGTCAAAATACATGGTCCAAGAGCTGGACAAATCAGGGACGTGTGGCAACTGAGCCTCTATCCACTCGGTTGTGAAATCTGGCAGAACCTGGGCTTTGATTGCCTTGGGGTGCCGATAAGTGATGTCTTTGGGACCGAGCTCGATACTCCACTTGGCGCCGCCATGGAGTTGTTGAGGATGTCGGATAGCGGGGCGCTGCTCACCACCACTATTGGGTGCTCTGTGAAGTAGTGTAATGAAGGAGATATGCCCTAGAGGCAAATAAATAAGTAGTATTTATTGCATTATCTCATAAGTTTATAATAGGTTTGTGTATTATGCTATAACTGTATTAATCGGAATTATTAATACACGTGTGATACATAGACAACCAGGTCCCTAGTAAGCCTCTATATGAGCTAGTCCATTGGGAAACAGTTGATCGAGATTCCCGATCAAGGACAATGACGTCGGTTGACAATGGGGTCATCTTGTTAGTTGAATGAGATGATGGACATACGCAAAGTATTGCAATAAGATCGAATTACGATGTTTGTCATTTGCAATTGATAAAAACATGATAGCTTATTCCTTAGACCGTGAGACCGTACTTATTGATGCTTCGTAGGGGTGCTTTGAGAGCATCAAACGTTGTGTCTTATATAGCATGACAATAACAGTGTCCATCTTGGGTATTCCGAAAGAGCATCGAGACGTAAGGATCAAGAGCGGGATTTGTTCATTCTTCTAATGGAAAGATACTCTGGGCCCACTCGGTGAGATTGCATCTATATAGCTGCGCAGCTTATGACTAGGTCATGGAGATGTAATATCACAGACGAGTTAATAACCTTCGTCGGTAACGAGATACAACAAAGACATCCGTGTGTCTACGATCATATCTCGGACAAGGTAGTATCACAGAAACAAAGGGAACGAATATCATATTCATGGTTCAACGACGATATTCGTGGAATGCACAGGGGCCGTCATATACATCCAGGTATCCCTAACGATCATTGGTGAGCGGAGTGTCTCGACCATGCCTGGAGTGTTCTCAAACCGTAGCGTAACAAACTTAAGGTCTTAATGACACCAGGAGATAGGTTCTGGAATAATATAGGTTTTTGTTGGAGAGAGAGAAATGATCCGGAAAGAGTTCGGATGGTCCGGAAGGAGTTCCGGGAAGGTCTGGAATGGTTCCAGGGATGTCCGAAAGTTGTTCGGGTGGTTCGGAAAATGTTTCGGAGTCACGGGAGATTAAATTATATATAAATATATTAATTATGAATTAATAGGATTTATATTAATTTAATATTAATTAAATAAAGGAAAAGGGGGGGCTCCCACCTACATGGGCCCTAAGAGGGCCCAAGAGGGGGAGCCGCACCACCAAGGAAAGGGGGGGCTTGGATCCCCTAGTCCGAGTTGGACTACGAGGGGGGCCAGCCCATGGGGTGAGCTAGGGAGTTTGCACACCCCTCCCCCCTTTATATAGCAAGGCATATTAATTGGATTAATTCATTGGAAAATACAATTAATTGTATAGCAGGCCAGCCGAGCTGTTTCTCCGCCCGTTTTGCCCCCTCTCTCCACCTAAGCTATACCGCCGGGCACCGTTGCCCTGCGGGATTCCAGATAAGATCTACCCCTGCGATTTCAGCTGGATCTGAATGACCGGGGGTTGTCGTTAAGCTCCGTATGTTTGCGAGTGCTCGAAGGTAATTCTTTTTGAGGAGCCTGGGCGACGTCGTCTCGCCCCCTGCAGCCGCCGCGCCACCTCCCCCTTTGCCGCCGGCGCACTCCCCCCGCCACCGGCACCTCGCCATCTTCCGCCCGAACCCCGTCGACGCAAGTCATCGTCGACACCCCGGCGTCATCGTCTACATCATCGCGACAAGTTCTCCGTGACCCCAAGGTCGGCTACGCACGACTTCATCGTTAACGCTTGTGCGGGAGCGTAATCCCCGCTATCGGTCTACATGGAGGTAATGTAACCCGTTCCGCCACCGTTATCACATGTACTAGATAGATAGATCCTGGCTAGTTAGGGTTTCGTACGCTAAAAAAATTATTGTTTTCTGCACCGTAACCCCTTCAGTGGTATCAGAGCCGATCTATGCGTAGTACTGCTGGTACGGTTAGAACTCATGTTGAATGAGGACGTCTTTCTTATATTTGCTACCCTCTAGCGTGCACTTGCGATGCCTTCGGTATTGAGTTGATGAAGCGGCCCGGACCGACTTTACGCGTACGTTTACGCGAGACTGGTTCCACTACTGACATACAGCTTGCACCGTATCTGTGGCTGGCGGGTGTCTGTTTCTCTCTCTTTAGTCGGCAACGCATTTTCAATGGAGGGCCCGAAAGGGATGCTTAAAATTGCAATTATACGATCGATGTTGTGGTACAAAGTTCGTAGGTAGGGAAGCGATGCTCTTTCGAATAAGCCTAAGTGCCACGTAAAACTTGCAAAACTAAATAAAGCTAGAGGCGTCTAACTTTGTTTTTCAGAGGCGTTATTTTCTGTGACATGGTTACGGTAAGTTTTGATATTACTCATACTGTCGGAGGCATTGGAGGGTTCCGTAGACTCGGAGCTATGCTAGGGCGCTGGGGGCCAGGCACATGGCGCCACGAAGGTCCAGGCGCATTGACCATGTCACATCGCACTTCATTGCATCATTATTGTGTGCTGTTGTGTGTGCATCCTATTGATTGCTTATATGCTAGATATACAACGGTAGCATCATAAATAGGATGATCCCTAACAAATACCAAAATTGTGTTCTCCCTCGTTGCGCACCACCAAGAAAGTTCTACGTTATGAGGCAGGCCGTGATGATCGGGTGTCACACATCTCGTCGTTCGCATACAGTGGGTGTAAGCCATGTTGCACGGCCAGGGTCTTCGAGGTTTGATTGGCGAGCCTAGCATATGCAGACATATGGCCTCGGAACACGGGAAGATCGAAAGATCGAGCACGAGTCACAGAGTTGTTGTGATCGACATTTTATGTCCACCTTTGAAGCTATGCTGCCGGCCGTGATGATCGGGGGTGGTGTGGTGGATGAGGTCGTGTAATTGCCATTATTATTTTTAGGGATAATAATCTTGGTGTGGTGTGTTTTGATAATGTGATTATAAAACTAAAACTCACCTATATATTATAAACTTATCCTTACCTCTTTTGCGATCACATCTGTAGACTACGCAACTATACTTCGGTTACTTCCTCAAGAGTCCAGATTCTACCTTAGAAGCCGACAGGTCCAACTTCAACAGCTGGTACAAGGGTTTTAGAAACATCCCGAACACAACAACATTCTGTATGTTCTCGATGAAGCGTAAGGAGAAAGACCAGGGGATTCTGCAAGCGAGGAGGAGGAAGATGATTTCCCTAGGCGTCGAGACATATTCATCGAAGTGGAGATCGTCATGACCGTATGCCTAGCACCTGAGTTGAAAGTGTTATTTCGATACAAGGATCCATACGTCATGATTGATGCGATAAAGACACGCTTCCGAGATGAATTAAGGCGTGAGCAATTCAGGCAGCTTAGAATGTTCCAGACCGTTCATATGGAGGAACATACCTGTCTGGAGACTCATTTGAAGAGATTGTATGACATCTAGTTCCAGCTCACGGTGGTCTTCGATTACTGGATGGCAGATTCATGTGCCATTCAGACTGTCCTGATATCTCTGCCTCCAATCTATGAGAAGCATGTGCGCAAGTACATTTGAAGGCCGACAATATGAACTTCTACAAGTTCGTGTCTGAATTCAAATCTCTGAAAGTTGATTCCATCGAAGGAGAGCTCTTCGATGCAACAGGTATATATTTGATATATACAGAATTATGAATTCGCCTCTTGATATATGATAAAGTATTTGATACTTGTTCTGTTTGTGAAACAGGTCCTGATTATCACATATATGCGGCACAATATGATGTGACCTGGCGCTGAAGATGGTGATCAAGGAGTTGATGGCCATTTGGTGTTCACGTCCTCAAGTTATCATAGTTATCATTAATAGTTTTTGATAAGATCTTTTTGTAATAGTGAGATAGTGTGTTCAGTGTCTTGATTGTTGCAAGACATAGTTATTCATGTAATAAGACAAGTTCAGTTGTTTTATGTTATGGAACAAGCCAGTTGTTTTATATTATGAATAAAGTTTTCACATCTCAATTACATCAATTGTATGATAACATTCATAATTGTAGAAATGATGAAATAGTATGTCCAATGAATAGAAGTTCTATTACTAGAACGAACACCATTGAATTTAGTCATAAAGGCAATGAAAGAAGTAATGGATATTTTGGTCCATTTAAGTATTTCGAGTGCCGAATTGATTAAGTTTGAAATGTAGTATTGAAGTGTCAATACGAGACAAAATTAATTGAGAGTCATTTTTAATGATTAATTAATGGTGTTTTTGCTTGATGCGAATTCTTCTATGATTATTGGTGAATAAAAGTATTTGCCCGTAACTCATAAGTCTGAAATTAATTTGATAAGAGATCAAATGGGGTTTTCAGAAGAAAGATTAGTGAATATTGTATTCACAAGATTCGATCAAAGGACAATATTTTTGAATTATGGTTTCAACGCAAAAGACTTGTGGAAAGTCGTTTCACAATATTATAATGTCATATATGGTGATATGTGGGGAATTATAATCATGCTCTATTTTAAATAAAGTGTGGTCTGTCAGAATCTGTCTTAGAATCTCTTAATATGTTCGAAACATTATAGTCGATGTCCACTTTAGGAAATAGATATTTCTCTCAACAAAAATTCATCTGATCGACAATAGTGTCGTAATGTATATGATTATATGATAATTCGGAATATACATGAATAGTTCTTTGTATATTTCTCGCATTGGATGAGAGTGTGTTCCAAAACCAAATAGAAACAAAACTTGGTTTGTTGTCTATGTAATTCCGAGGAAAATATGATTTTTCGAATTATGGTTTATGAATTAGAATTAGGAGCTTGAAATAAGGTGTCAAATCTATATTCATGAAAGTAGAATATTGGAAGGTGTTCCAAAGAGTATATTTCTACAGATGAAAAATTTGGTGATTAAGAGTGAGGGAGACTGGAAAATTGTTTTTTGCTTGCAATCCTCTTTATAAAGATCATAGTATTTTCATGAAAGAAGCTTCTAGATAAAGTGATGTTATATTTAATATTGCTGTCAGGTCATAGCACGATATTAAGTGTTTCAGATCTTGTTGACAGATCAAGGTGCACTTTATGAATTCAAAGAAAGTTGAGAGAACATCAGAATACGAACAAAGGCTTTTTGAGCCTGGAAATCCAAGTTACACTTGAAAGGATTAAAAGAGTAATTGTTGCTGCAATTCTTATTAGAGGAATAAGATTGTTTAATCATCATATAAAGTGTTATATTATAAATGTGACTATAAGAAAGACGCGGAAGCATGTCTTGTCAAGAAATGTGTCTTGGACAAGATCAAATTTGTTGACTACATTTGTGTAGACATGCTTGAAGTCTGAAGGATTTGTATTAATGTAATACTGTAGTTTGTATTAAAATTCGAATTGATAATAGATCAGTGATTTTGGTTTGACCAAAATGTCGATTTAAGTGGGAGTCAAAGTTAGTTTACTCAGGTGGAATATGTAAAGTACATATTTTTGAGTGGGACCTCAGGAACTCAAATATGTGGATGACATGTTTTTTAGTGGGAGCTCGTGTTCTCAAATATGTGGAGACATAATTTGAGTGGGAGCCGAATTCATCTTGTGTAAACGACACATTGTGAAATTGTACCAGTAGAATAGATGAGAAGGATAAAGTTGTGAAACTATTTGGAAGTTAGTATCTATTTGGAAGTTAGTATCTATTTGGAATAGAACGGGAATTTTAAATAGTTAGTCGAGTTATTTTGGATTATATCCGAGGAGTCAAAATAGAATAAAAGGGATGGTCCTTGGAGATCCAATTGATCATTAAGAGTAATGATGCAAGGTAGTAATGGTTGTATGACATGTTGGTCTATTATGTAATATTAGACATCATACAGAAACCATATTATCTGCTCGATGAAATATAACCGATGTTCTTAGGAAAGGAATAGTTATAAAAGTAAATTTAGAATTTACAGGAAGCAGAAGTGCGTTAGTTGTTAGATTGACATTGGTTTATCCAGTTTTCTACATAGGTGTGAAAGTATGTAGATATCGCGAGTTTGTAATTGTTACACGGGGCTCTCTATGACTGAGTGTGTTTTTCAGGGCAGTTATCTGGTTAGTATAATCAGAGTAAGCGCTGGGAAACAAAAGTCTCACTTAGTTACGGTATTTGCATATATGTTATAGGATAACATGGTTATATCAAGCAAGTTGATATCAATGAATCGCAAAAGTATGCACAATAATGTGTTGTGCAGATTGTCAGAGTAACACTCTTCCACAAACAAGCATTATCAAATGATTCTTATTTCATAAGCGATTTTGATAAAGTAAAATGCAGCTAGTTTATTTGTACTCTAGTGCAAGTGGGAGACTGAATGAGATATGCCCTAGAGGCAAATAAATAAGTAGTATTTATTGCATTATGTCATAAGTTTATAATAGGTTTGTGTATTATGCTATAACTGTATTAATCGGAATTATTAATACACGTGTGATACATAGACAACCAGGTCCCTAGTAAGCCTCTATGTGAGTTAATCCATTGGGCAACAGTTGATCAAGATTCCCGATCAAGGACAATGACGTCGGTTGACAATGGGGTCATCTTGTTAGTTGAATGAGATGATGGACATACGCAAAGTATTGCAATAAGATCGTATTACGATGTTTGTCATTTGCAATAGATAAGAACATGATAGCTTATTCCTTAAACCGTGAGACCGTACTTATTGATGCTTCGTAGGGGTGCTTTGAGAGCATCAAACGTTGTGTCTTATATAGCATGACAATAACGGTGTCCATCTTGGGTATTCCGAAAGAGCATCGAGACGTAAGGATCAAGAGCGGGATTTGTTCTTTCTTGTAATGCAAAGATACTCTGGGCCCACTCGGATAGATTGCATCTATATAGTTGCGCAGCTTATGACTAGGTCATGGAGATGTAATATCACAGACGAGTTAATAACCTTCGTCGGTAACGAGATACAATAAAGACATCGGTGTGTCTACGATCATATCTCGGACAAGGTAGTATCGCAGAAACAAAGGGAATGAATATCATATTCATGGTTCAACTACGATATTCGTGGAATGCACAGGGGCCGTCATATACATCCAGGTATCCCTGACGGTCATTGGTGAGCGGAGTGTCTCGACCATGTCTGGAGTGTTCTCGAACCGTAGCGTAACAAACTTAAGGTCTTAATGACACCAGGAGATAGGTTCTGGAATAATATAGGTTTTTGTTGGAGAGAGAGAAATGATCCGGAAAGATTCCGGTGGTCCGGAAGGAGTTCCGGGAAGGTCTGGAATGGTTCCAGGGATGTCCGAAAGTTGTTCGGGTGGTTCGGAAAATGTTTCGGAGTCACGGAGATTAAATTATATATAAATATATTAATTATGAATTAATAGGATTTTATATTAATTTAATATTAATTAAATAAAGGAAAAAGGGGGGCTCCCACCTACATGGGCCCTAAGAGGGCCCAAGAGGGGGAGCCGCACCACTAAGGAAAGGGGGGGCTTGGTCCCCCTAGTCCGAGTTGGACTAGGAGGGGGGCCAGCCCATGGGGGGTTCGGCCGAACCCCCCCCCCCCCCCCTCTCCTCCTTTAGTCCCACATGGGGGAGCAAGGGAGTTTGCACACCCCCTCCCCCCTTTATATAGCAAGGCATATTAATTGGATTAATTCATTGGAAAATACAATTAATTGTATAGCAGGCCGACCGAGCTGTTTCTCCGCCCGTTTTGCCCCCTCTCTCCACCTAAGCTATACCGCTGGGCGCCGTTGCCCTGCGGGATTCCAGATAAGATCTACCCATGCGATTTCAGCTGGATCTGAATGACCGGGGGTTGTCGTTAAGCTCCGTATGTTTGCGAGTGCTCGGAGGTAACTCTTTTTGAGGAGCTTGGGCGACGTCGTCTCGCCCCCTGCAGCCGCCGCGCCACCTCCCCCTTTGCCGCCGACGCACTCCCCCTGCCGCCGGCACCTCGCCATCTTCCGTCCGACGCCCGTCGACACAGGTCATCGTCGACACCCCGGCGTCATCGTCTACATCATCGCGACAAGTTCTCCGCGACCCCGAGGTTGGCTACGTACGACTTCATCGTCAACGCTTGTGCGGGAGCGTAATCCCAGCTATCGGTCTACATGGAGGTAATGTAACCCGTTCCGCCACCGTTATCACATGTACTAGATAGATAGATCCTGTCTAGTTAGGGTTTCGTACGCTAGAAAAATTATTGTTTTCTGCATCGTAACCCCTTCATGTAAGACTTTGTGACTCGTCATAAACACGCCATATGCGAGCTTCTGGGAGTGCGAGTACCGCTCCTTGGCTAGGGTGAGCACGTCACTGAGATAATACACCGACCTCTGAACTAGCTAAGTTTTTCCTTCCTCCGGCCTCTCGACTACAAGTACCGTGCTAACCACCCTGTTTGTGGCGGCTATGTATAGATACAAAGTTTCCTGCTCTCGTGGTGCCACGAGTACAGGAGGATTCGTGAGCATCCGTTTCAATTCTACGAACGCCGCTCGCCCCTCAGTTGTCCACTTGAACTTGTCAGCTTTCTTCATTAATTAGTAGAAAGGCAGGGCCTTCTCGCCCATCCGACTGAGGAATCTGCTGAGAGCTGCAACTCTTCCTGCGAGTCCTTGGACCTCGCGAAATTTTGTCGGCCCCGGCATTTGCAAGGGATCCTGTATTTTCTCCAGATTAGCCTTGATGCCCCTGGCGGACACTAGGTAACCCAATATCTACCCTGATGGCACCCCAAACACACACTTGGTGGGGTTGAGTTTGATTCTGTACTTGTTGAGGGCTGCGAAAGTCTCCCTCGGGTCATCTATGACAGTTCTTGTTTCTTTAGACTTGACAACTATGTCGTCAATGTACACCTGAATATTCCTGCCGATCTGATCCCTCAAGCAGTTCTGCATCATCCGTTGGTAAGTGGCCCCTGCGTTTTTTAGCCCGAAGGTCATTTTGGTGTAGCAATATACACCGTGCGGGGTGATAAACACTGTCTTTTCTTCATCCTCCTTTTTCATCTGAATCTGTTGGTAACCCGAGTAGGCGTCGAGAAAAGAAAGACGCTCGCACCCTGTCGTCGAGTCCACGATCTGATCAATTCGTGGCAGCGGGAATTGATCCTTGGGGCAGCACTTGTTTAGCGACGTGAACTCGATGCACATTCGCCCATACTTGACTCCTTTCTTCGGTACGAGCACTGGATTTGCGACCGGATCTGACTTCTTTAGTTCTCGGATGAACTTGGCGTCTAGCAGTCTATCGATTTCCGACCCGACTGTCGCGCGCTTCGGCTCGGATAACCTTCTCATGGTCTGCTTAACTGGCTTGGTGCCTGGATAAATTTGTAAGGCATGCTCGGCAAGTTCCCTGGGTACACCTGGCATATCAGTCGGGTGCCAGGAAAAAATTTCCCAGTTCTCACGGAGGAACTCGACAAGCGCGCCTTCCTATGCTTCATTTAGACTGGACGATATGAGGAATGTCTTGTCCTTGTCCATCGGGTGAACCTTATGAGCCCTTGTGTCATTTTTGGCGCTGAACGAATTCTCGTGAGCAGATATCTTGGCCTGAGGGAACAAGGTGCGATTGTTATCCACTGCGATCTCCGCAAGCTGCTCTTGCGCACCGAAAGACTCGGATATCTTGCTGAATTCCCTATCGCAGTCGTCAGAGCGCCGAAAATCGCCGCGGACTGTGATGACTCCCTTTGGTCCAGGCAGCTTGAGCATAAGATACGCATAGTGCGGTACTGCCATAAACCTGTCAAACGTTGGTCGCCCTAGGATTATGTGGTACTGAGACGGCCAGTCGACGACTTAGAACTCGACAATCTCCTTTCTGAAGTGATCTTCGTCACCCAGAACAACTTCGAGCCATAAAGAACCCAGAGGGTACACTGCCTTGCCCGGCACTATGCCGTGAAATGTGTTTTCAGACTTCTTTAAATTGTCGAGTGACATATTCATCTTGCGCAAAGTGTCTGCGAAGACGATGTTGATGCCGCTGCCTCCATCAATGAACACTTTGTTCATCCTGAACCCTCCGACCAGAGCCTGAATGACAAGAGGTGCGTGGCCTGGGCGTGGGAATCGCGGCGGGTGGTCCGCCCGAGTGAAGCCGATTGGAGTTTCTGAACCTTGCAGGTACTCTGGGACTGCTTGAAGGAGATATGCCCTAGAGGCAAATAAATAAGTAGTATTTATTGCATTATCTCATAAGTTTATAGTAGGTTTGTGTATTATGCTATAACTGTATTAATCGGAATTATTAATACACGTGTGATACATAGACAACCAGGTCCCTAGCAAGCCTCTATATGAGCTAGTCCATTGGGCAACAGTTGATCGAGATTCCCGATCAAGGACAATGACGTCGGTTGACAATGGGGTCATCTTGTTAGTAGAATAAGGTGATGGACATACGCAAAGTATTGCAATAAGATCGTATTACGATGTTTGTCATTTGCAATAGATAAGAGTATGATAGCTTATTCCTTAGACCGTGAGACCGTACTTATTGATGCTTCGTAGAAGTGCTTTGAGAGCATCAAACGTTGTGTCTTATATAGCATGACAATAACGGTGTCCATCTTGGGTATTCCGAAAGAGCATCAAGACGTAAGGATCAAGAGCGGGATTTGTTCATTCTTGTAATGGAAAGATACTCTGGGCCCACTCGGTGATATTGCATCTATATAGCTGCACAGCTTATGACTAGGTCATGGAGATGTAATATCGCAGACGAGTTAATAACCTTCATCGGTAACGAGATACAACAAAGGCATCGGTGTGTCTACGATCATATCTCGGACAAGGTAGTATCGCAGAGACAAAGGGAATGAATATCATACTTATAGTTCAACGACGATATTCGTGGAATGCACAGGGGTCGTCATATATTTCCAGGTATCCCTGACGATCATTGGTGAGCGGAGTGTTCCCGAACCGTAGCGTAACAAAATTAAGGTCTTAGCGACGCTAGGAGATAGGTTCTGGAATTTTATAGGTTTTTGTTGGATAGAGAGAAATGATCCGGAAAGAGTTCCGGTGGTCCGGAAGGAGTTCCGGGGAGGTATGGAATGGTTCCGGGAATGTCCGAAAGTTGTTCGGGTGGTTCCGAAATAGTTTCGGAGTCATCGGATATTGAATTATATATAAATATATTAATTATGAATTAATGGGATTTTTATATTAATTTAATATTAATTAATTAAAAAAAGGAAAAAGGGGGCTCCCACCTAAATGGGCCCTAAGAGGGCCCAAGAGGGGGAAACCGCACCCCACAAGGAAGGGGAAGGCTTGGGCCTCCTAGTCCAACTCGGACTAGGAGTGGGAGGGCCCATGGGGGGTTCGGCCGAACCCCCCCCCCCCTCCCCTCTCCTCCTTTAGTCCCACATGGGGGAGCCAAGGGGGTTGGCACACCCCCTTCCCCCTTTATATAGCAAGACATATTAATTGATTTAATACATAGGAAATTCAATTAATTCCCAATTTCTCTCTCGATCTCGTGGTTCCCAAGTTGGAGCCGCGCCGAGCTGAGGAAGGGGGTCTCTCTCCACCTAAGCCATACCGCAGAGCGCCGTTGCTCTGCGGGATTCCAGATAAGATCTACTCCTGCGATTTCAGCTGGATCTGAATGACCGGGAGTTGTCGCTAAGCTCCGTATGTTTGCGAGTGCTCGGAGGCTACTCTCTTGAGGAGCTTGGGCGACGTCGTCTCGCCCCCTGCAGCCGCCGCGCCTCCCCCCTCTGCTGCCGGCGCACCAGCCCTGGTGTTGGCGCTCTGCCTTCTTCCGCCCGACGCCCGTCGACGCAGATCATCGTCGACACCCCGGCGTCATCGACTCCGACATCGCGGCAAGTTCTCCGCGACCTCGAGGTCGGCTACGTACGACTTCATCGTCAACGCTTGTGCGGGAGCGTAATCCCCGCTATCGGTCTACATGGAGGTAATGTAACCCGTTCCGCCACCGTTATCGCATGTACTAGATAGATAGATCCTGGCTAGTTAGGGTTTCGTACGCTAGAAAATTATTGTTTTCTGCACCGTAACCCCTTCAGTGGTATCAGAGCCGATCTATGCGTAGTACTGCTGGTACGGTTAGAACTCACGTTGTATGAGGGTGTCTTTCTTATATTTGCTCCCCTCTAGCGTGCACTTGCGATGCCTTCGGTATTGAGTTGATGAAGCGGCCCGGACCGACTTTACGCGTACGCTTACGCGAGACTGGTTCCACTACTGACATACGGCTTGCACCGTATCTGTGGCTGGCGGGTGTCTGTTTCTCTCTCTCTAGTCGGCAAAGCATTTTCAATGGAGGGCCCGAAAGGGATGCTTAAACATGCAATTATACGATCGACGTTGTGGTACAAAGTTCGTAGGTAGGGAAGCGATTCTCTTACGAATAAGCCTATTTTCCACGTAAAACTTGCAAAACTAAATAAAGCTAGAGGCGTCTAACTTTGTTTTGCAGAGGCGTTATTTTATGTGACATGGTTACGGTAAGTTTTGATATTACTCGTACTGTCGGAGGCATTGGAGGGTTTCGTAGACTCGGAGCCATGCCGGGGCACCGGGGGCCAGGCACATGGCGCCATGAAGGTTCAGGCGCATCGACCATGTCACATTGCACTTCATTGCATCATTATTGTGTGTTGTTGTGTGTGCATCCTATTGATTGCTTATATGCTAGATATACAACGGTAGCATCATAAATAGGATGATCCCTAACAAATACCAAAATTGTGTTCTCCCTCGTTGCGCACCACCAGGAAAGTTCTACGTTATGAGGCAGGCCGTGATGATCGGGTGTCACACATCTCGTCGTTCGCATACAGTGGGTGTAAGCCATGTTGCACGCGCAGGGTCTTCGAGGTATGATTGGCGAGCCTAGCATACTCAGAGGTATGGCCTCGGAACACGGGAAGATCGAAAGATCGAGCACGAGTCATAGAGTTGTTACGATCGACATTTTATGTCCACCTTTGAAGTTGTGCTGCCGGCCGTGATGATCGGGGGTAGTATGGTGGATGAGGGTCGTGTCATCGCCATTATTATTTTAGGGATAATAATCTTGGTGAGGTGTGTTTTTGATAATGAGATTATAGAACTAAAACTCTTACGTATTATAAACTTAACCTTACCTCTTTTGCGATCACGTATGTAGACTACGCAACCATACTTCGGTTACTTCCTCAAGAGCCCGGATGCTACATTAGAAGCCAACGGGTCCAACTTCATCAGATGGTACAGGGGTTTTAGAAACATTCTCGAACACAACAACATTCTATATGTTCTCGATGAACCGTTAGGAGGAGGACCAGGAGATTCTGCTAGCGAGGAGGAGGAAGATGATTTCCGTAGGCGTCGAGACATATTCATTGAAGTGGAGATCACCATGACCGTATGCCTGGCACCCGAGTTGAAAGAGATGTTTCGACGCAAGGAGCCAAGCGTCATGATGGATGCGATAAAGACTCACTTTGGAGATGAATTAAAGCGTGAGCAATTCAGGCAGCTTAGAATGTTCCAGACCATTCACATGGAGAAGCATACCTGTCTGAAGACACATTTGAAGAGATTGTATGACATCTACTTCCAGCTGACGATGGTCTTCGATTACTGGATGGCAGATTCTTGTGCCATTCGGATTGTCCTGATGTCTCTACCTCCTAGCTATGAGAAGCATGTGCGCAAGTACATTTTGAAAGCCGACGATATGAACTTCTACAAGTTTGTACGTGAGTTCCAGTCTCTGAAGGTTGATTCCATCGAAGGAGAGATCTTCGATGCTACAGGTATATATTTGATATATGCAGAATTATGAATTCGCCCATGGTGTATGATGAAATGTTTGATAATTGCTCTGTTTGTGAAACAGGTCCTGATTATCACATATATGTGGCGCAGTTTGATGTGACCTGGCGCTGAAGCTGGTAGTCAAGGAGTTGATGGCCTTTTGGTGTTCACGTCCTCAAGTTATCATAGTTATCATTAATAGTTTTTGATACGATCTTTTGTAATAGTGAGCAAGTGTGTGTCTCTTGATTGTTGCAAGACAAAGTTATTCATGTAATAAGACAAGATCAGTTGTTTTATGTTATGGAACAAGTCAGTTGTTTTATCTTATGAATAAAGTTTCCACATCTCAGTTACATTGATTGTATGATAAGTATTCATAATTGTAGATATGATAAAATAGCTTGTCCCATGAACAAAAGTTCTATTGCTAGAACAAACACCGTCGAGTTTAGTCATAAAAGCAAGGAAAGAAGTAATGGGTGTCTTGATCCATTTAAGTATTTCAAGTGCTTAGTTGATTAAGTTTGAAATCAAGTATTGAAGCTGCAATACTGGCGGAAATTAATTGAGTGTCATTTTTAATGATTAATTAATGGTGTTTACTTCTTGATCCGAATTCCTCCATGACTTTGGTAAATAGGAGTATTTGCCCGATAAATTATGGAGTCTGAGATTAATTTGATAATAGATCAAATGGGGTTTTTCAGAAGAAAGATTAGTGAAAATTGTATTCACAAAATTCGATCAAAGGACAGTATTTTTTGAATTATGTTTTCAACACAAGAGACTTGTGGAAATTTGCTTCACAAAATTATAATGTCATATATAGTGATATGTGGGGAATTATAATCATGCTCTATTTTTAATAAAGTATGGTCTGTCAGAATCATCTTAGAACCTCCTAATACGTTCGAAACATTATAGTCGATGTCCACTTGAGAAAATAGATATTTTTCTCAACGAGAATTCGAAGGATCGACAGTAGTGTCGACATGTATATGATTATGCGATAATTCGGAATATACATGAGTGGTTCTTTGTAGATTGCTCGCATTGGATGAGAGTGTATTCCAAAACCAAATAGAAACAAAGTTCAGTTTGTTGTCTATGTAATTCCGAAGAAAAGATGACTTTTCGAATTATGGTTTATGGATTGAAATTAGAAGTTTGGAATAAAGTGTCAGACTTATGTTGGAAGATGTTCCAAAGAGTATATGTCTGCTAATGAAAGTTTAGTGATTAAGAGTGAGGGAGACTAGAAAATTGTTTTCTGCTCGCAATCCTCTTCATAAAGATCATAATATTTTCATAAACGAAACTTCTAAATAAAGTGCTATTATATTTAATATTGCTGTCAGGTCACAACACTGTATTAAGTATTTCGGATCTTGTTGACAGATCAAGGTGCACTTTATGAATACAAAGAAAGTTGAGAAAGTATCGGAATACGAACAAAGGCTCTTCAGCCTGGAAATCCAAAGTTACATTTGAAAGGATTAAGAGAGTAATTGTTGCTGCAATTCTTATTAGAGGAATAAGATTGTTTAATCGTCATATAAAGTGTTATATGAAAATGTGACTGTAAGAAAGACGCGGTAGCATGTCTTGTCAAGAAATGTGTCTTGGACAAGATCAAATTTGTTGACTACATTTATGTAGACATGCTTGAAGTCTGAGGGATTTGTATTAATGTAATACTGTAGTTTGTATTAAATTCGAATTGATAGTAGATCAATGATTTTGGTTTAACCGAGATGTCGATTTAAGTGGGAGTCATAGTTAGTTCACTCAGGGGAAATATGTGAGGAACATATTTTTGAGTGGGAGCTTAGGAACTCAAATATGTGGATGACATGTTTTTGAGTGGGAGCTCGTGTTGTCAAATATGTGGAGACATAATTTGAGTGGGAGTCAAATTCATTTTGTGTTGTTAACACATTGTGAAACTATACCAATAGAATAGGATGAAGTTGTGAAACTATTTTAAATAGTTAGTCGAGTTGTGTTGGATTATGTCTGAGGAGTCAGAATAGAAGCAAAAGGATGGTCCTTTGGAATCCAATTGATCATTAAAAGTAATGATGCATTAAAGTAATGGTTGTATGACATGTGGGTCTATTATGTATATATTAGACATCATACAGAAACCATATTATCTGCTCGATGAAATATAACCGATGTTCTTGGAATAAGAGCAGTTATGAAAGTAAATTTGGAATTTACTGAAAGTAGATGTGCGTTAGTTAAGGGATTGACATTTGAATGTCAAGTTTTCTACATTGATGTGAAAGTATGTAGATATCGCGAGTTTGTAATTGTTACAAGGGGCTCTGCATGACTGAGTGTGTTTTTCAGGGCAGTTATCTGGTTAGTATAATCAGAGTAAGCGCTGGGAAGCAGAAGTCTCACTTAGTTACGGTATTTGCATATATGTTGTTAAACAACATGATGATATCAAACAAGTTGATGCCAGTGAATCGCAAAAGCATGTACAATCATGGATTGTGCAGTAACACTTTTCCACGAGCAAGCATTATCAAATGATTCTTATTTGATAAGGGATTCTGATAAAGTAAAATGCAGCTAGTTTATTTGTACTCTAGTGCAAGTGGGAGACTGAAGGAGATATGCCCTAGAGGCAAATAAATAAGTAGTATTTATTGCATTATCTCATAAGTTTATAATAGGTTTGTGTATTATGCTATAACTGTATTAATCGGAATTATTAATACACGTGTGATATATAGACAACCAGGTCCCTAGCAAGCCTCTATATGAGCTAGTCCATTGGGCAACAGTTGATCGAGATTCCCGATCAAGGACAATGACGTCGGTTGACAATGGGGTCATCTTGTTAGTAGAATAAGGTGATGGACATACGCAAAGTATTGCAATAAGATCGTATTACGATGTTTGTCATTTGCAATAGATAAGAGTATGATAGCTTATTCCTTAGACCGTGAGACCGTACTTATTGATGCTTCGTAGAAGTGCTTTGAGAGCATCAAACGTTGTGTCTTATATAGCATGACAATAACGGTGTCCATCTTGGGTATTCCGAAAGAGCATCAAGACGTAAGGATCAAGAGCGGGATTTGTTCATTCTTGTAATGGAAAGATACTCTGGGCCCACTCGGTGATATTGCATCTATATAGCTGCACAGCTTATGACTAGGTCATGGAGATGTAATATCGCAGACGAGTTAATAACCTTCATCGGTAACGAGATACAACAAAGGCATCGGTGTGTCTCCGATCATATCTCGGACAAGGTAGTATCGCAGAGACAAAGGGAATGAATATCATACTTATGGTTCAACGACGATATTCGTGGAATGCACAGGGGTCGTCATATATTTCCAGGTATCCCTGACGATCATTGGTGAGCGGAGTGTCTCGACCATGTCTGGAGTGTTCCCGAACCGTAGCGTAACAAACTTAAGGTCTTAGCGACGCTAGGAGATAGGTTCTGGAATTTTATAGGTTTTTGTTGGATAGAGAGAAATGATCCGGAAAGAGTTCCGGTGGTCCGGAAGGAGTTCCGGGGAGGTATGGAATGGTTCCGGGAATGTCCGAAAGTTGTTCGGGTGGTTCCGAAATAGTTTCGGAGTCATGGGATATTGAATTATATATAAATATATTAATTATGAATTAATGGGATTTTTATATTAATTTAATATTAATTAAATAAAGGAAAAAGGGGGCTCCCACCTAAATGGGCCCTAAGAGGGTCCATGACGTGGGGCTACCTTGCGGGTAGCCCACGGTGAGGCTACCTGGGCCGCGCCAAGGATGGAAAGGCCCGCAGAAGGCCCACTCGGGGTATCTCGTATCCTAGTCCAACTCGGTTAGGACTTTAACCTGCCGTATCTGTACCAACAACCCGAGACCTGGCTGCCTATAAAGCCAGGAGGGTTGTCCGTCCTGGAGGACACGCACGCTCAGAACCACCAAACCCTAGCGAGATCACAATCTCGCCGTTGTAATCGCTACTCGCATAAATAACCAGACAAGCAGGAGTAGGGTGTTATCCTCCGGGAGCCTGAACCTGGGTAAACCTCGCTTGTCAGCCGTCGTGATCACCTTGCACTCTCCTATCTCCCCATCAATCAACCCGGGGTGTACAACCCTGGGACTTGCCGAGTTAGAACCTCGTCAATTGGCGCCGTCTGTGGGAAGACAAACAAGTGCTAGGATCATGGTCACGCTGGCTCCATCCACAATGAAGATCGGCGCACCCGCCATCAGGGAGTCGATCCGATTCGGCTCCTTCGAGTACGTCATCCACCCGAAAGCTCATCAATCGGTGTACGCGGATCTAGACAAAGGTATACACATCACCTTCGGCTCTATATTCTGTTGCATCGATAGTCGTGGCATACTCAGGTCTACGACTACGGCGTTACGCGCGGCGGCATCATCAAAATCGCCGACCACCGTGAAAATCGCATCTGCCGCACCCGCGGAGATCGCGACCGCCGAACCCGCGAAGATCGCATCTGCCGCACCCGCAAGGTTTGCGCCAGCTGTACCCGCGAAGAGGACATCTACGCCGACAATCTCGGCAACGACCACGCGAATCGAGTCTACTACCCCAACCTCGATCGCGCGGTCAATCATGTCAAGATCCACCATCGCACCCGCACGTGCGACCGGGGGCCCGCGTCCGACATCAACGTCACGCGTGCCCTCATCTTCCTGGAAGACCCAGGTCTACCCCAAGCCACTCGCACTCGCCCCGTCGAGTGCGGGCACATGGACAATCGCGAAGAGACGCGACAGCGGGTGCGCCGCGCGCCACGTTGCAGCAATTTTCGACCCCGAGCAAGAAGCGGGTGACATAAGTAGCAGCGGCAGCACCAACTCTCCAATCCATGCCTACCCCAGGCAGGTCTTCATGGCTGGCACAGCGCCGCATGACGATGACGACGAACCCGCATACCCACTAGAGGTGGACATGCCGGACCAGACGAAGCTTGTCATCACGCGGGATATGGCGATCCAAGCAATGAAGCATGTGGACGAGGGCACGTTCCCGCCACCCAACGCATCTCGAGACGATCACCTGGCGGTCCATAACTTGCTACGCAAGGAAGGCGAACGAATTCGCGCCGAAAAGGCCGAACTTCTCAGGCGCAAGAGGGACGCAGATGCGTCGAGTGCCAGGCGAGCTGCTCTCTCCTTCACATCCTCCACAGAGGTGACTCAGGGAGCACGTCGAACCAGAGCCCGTATCCCCCACATGGGAGAAGCTGATCGAACAAGGCTCACCCGCAACCTCGACTCTTCCTTCGTCACCGAAGATGAAAACGGGATACCCGTCCCAAAAACGGCAAACGCTGCCTTAATAGCAGTCGAGACGTACCTTCGGCTCACGCAGCCACCGGAGGGTGACACGCGCTCCCTCCTCCACAAACAACAAATTGCCTCCATAAGGGCAATCGAAGAAGCCCTAGCGGCCAAGGGGCCAGGTAGCCAAGCTCGTGAACCAACGACGTCGGGCATCCCGGCGGCACAGCAACAGCCAATCAAGGACCTCCGTGACGTCCTGACACAGAAGACGGTGGACCGCAGTCGCAAGGAACGTTCGACTAGCGCGGCACACGCAAACGACCACGCCGACCGTGACTTCGAGCCGTGTGGCGCAGCATGTTTCTCCTTCAACATCCGCGACACCCGCATGCCTAAAGGCTTCAAGTTGACGGCCGGTACACCAAAGTACGACGGGAAGCAAGATCCGAAGCTATGGCTCGAGGACTACCTTATTGCTTGCACCTGCCAAGGCGGAACATCGACCACGGCAATGCAGTACATCCAGCTCATGCTGACAGACTCTGCACGCGGGTGGCTCACAAGCCAACCCAAAGATTCTTTTCGAACGTGGGAAGAGTTCCAGGACAACTTCATCAAAAGTTTCTCGGGAACATTCGCCAGACCAACGACCTACATCGAGTTGCAGGCCTGCAAGCAAGGGAAAGACGAGTCGCTCCGATCTTACATCCAAAGGTGGACACTCCTCCGCAACACCATGGAACCCGTATCAGAGGACAGGGTGATGGACGCCTTCATGCATGGCGTTGCTCGCCGCGACCTCCGGGAGGAATTTGGTAGGCTCCAGCCGAAGACCACAATAGAGTTAATGAAGACAGCCAACCAATGGGCTGAAGGAGAGGACTACGTCCGCGAGACTTCTCCCAAAAAGGAAGGCGAAACAAGCAACTGGCGCGAGTCGCGTCAGAAGAGGAAGGCACGATACACGCACGACTCAATCGAGTTAGTAGCGGCGGGTTATGAAACTCCCCGCGAGGTCAAGCGTGAGGGCAGCAGACCACACGAGCAAAGTCGACAGCCCAGCTCGAGCCAGTACAACCGCGGCAGCAGCAGCATCGACCACAGCGATGGAGGTCAGAAGCGCGAGTGGAAGCGCCCGTTAACCCCGGCAGAGGAACTGATGCAACCCTGTAAACATCACTCGTTCCGCAACCCGGTAACAGGAAAGTGGGGTTCAAACCACCTGTTGAAAGATTGCCGCAAAGCAAGAAAGATCTACCATGCCATGCAGCAAATCATCGCCCCGGTGCAGGCCATACAAGCGGCACCGCAGCTAGCCATCCAGGCAGCACCCACAAACAACAATCAAGTGCAGGCGGCAGGAGCGTTCCCCCAGCCGCAGCAGCAGCAACAAGGTCCGCCGGCCGCAGCGGACGTGTACCCAGCCGCACGGGGACAGTTGAACATGATCCAGAAGGGACCCCCGTCGAACAGGAGGCAGAAAATCATCACACGCCAGGTACTTCAAGCCATCAACAGCCCGCGCGCGGTACCAGACTACCTGCGCGGGTCGGAGACACCAATCACATTTTCCAGGGCAGATCACCCAGCGGAGGTAGTCCGACCAGGGCACGCCGCACTCGTGATTGAGGCTTTGATCGGCGACTACAGCCTGAAGAAGGTGTTCCTGGACGGGGGCAGCGGCATCAACATCATATTCGCCGACACCCTCAGGCGAATGAACAGGTCGACAGAGAAATTGCCGGAGTCGGAGACCACCTTCCACGGCATAGTACCAGGGCAGCCAATCACGCCCATGGGAACCATCACACTCGACGTCATCCTCGGAGCACCCGAGCACTTCAGGAAGGAGTCGATAGACTTTGAGGTCGTCGACTGGAAGTCACAATACCACGCCATCCTAGGACGCCCAAGCTTTGCCAGGTTCATGGCGGTACCCCACTACGCCTACCTGATGATAAAACTACCCGGGCCAAAAGGAGTAATCACCGTCCGCGGCGACTTTGGGCTCTCCAACAGCTGCGACCGCGAGTTTGCCAAGATCTCCAAGTCCTTCGGCGTCGAAGAGCGGTTCAAAGCCATATCAGCCGACAACGACAAGACCATCTTCCCGGCTCGCAAGAAGCCCGCCAAAGAAGCAGCGTTCAACACGAACGACGATACCGTCACCCATCAAGTCCATCCGACTGACAGCGGAAAGACAGTCAAGGTCTCATCAAGCCTGACACCCGCGTAGGAAAGCGCGCTCGTCGAGTTCCTACGTGAGAACTGGAAAATCTTCGCATGGCAACCTTCTGACATGCCGGGGATACCCAGGGAACTCGCCGAGCACTCTCTGAAAGTACACAAGGACGCAAGACCTGTCAAGCAATCCATGCGACGCTTCTCAGGGCCCAAACGAGACGCTATCACCATGGAAGTCGACAGATTATTGCACGCTAAGTTCATCCGAGAGATCAAGGACTCGGACTGGGTCGCTAACCCGGTCCTAGTTGAGAAAAAGAAGACGAAGAAACTGCGCATGTGCGTGGACTTCACCGCAGTCAACAAATGCTGCCCCAAAGACCACTTCCCGCTCCCGCGGATAGATCAGATCATCGACTCGACTGCAGGATGCGAACGCCTATCTTTTCTGGACGCCTACTCAGGTTACCAGCAGATCAGGCTGAAGGTCGAGGACGAGGAGAAGACAGCTTTCATCACACCCGACGGCGTTTTCTGCTACCAGACGATGCCGTTCGGGTTAAAGAACGCAGGGGCCACGTACCAGCGGACAATGCAAGCATGCCTCAAGGGGCTAATCGGGCAGATCGTCCAAGTCTACGTCGACGATATCGTCGTCACTACCCGGAAGGAAGATACCCTAGTCGACGACCTACGCAAGGTCTTCGCCGCACTGGACGTGTACCAGATCAAACTCAATCCAGAGAAGTGCGTGTTCGGCGTGCCAGCCGGAGAGCTACTAGGGTACCTTGTATCCGCAAGAGGAATCGAAGCAAATCCAGAGAAGGTGCAGAACATACTCACAATGCCAGCACCCACGAAGCTCAGGGAGGTGCAACGATTAGCCGGCCGAGTCGCAGCCCTTAGCCGGTTCGTTAGTAAGTTGGGAGAAAAAGCCTTACCCTTCTACCAACTGATGAAGAAGTCAGACAAGTTCGAGTGGACGCAAGAGGCGCAGGACGCATTCGACCATCTCAAGAAGACACTGACAACCTCCCCGGTCCTCGTGGCACCACTGGAAAACGAGCCGCTCTACCTGTACGTCTCAGCAACAAACAGGGTGGTGAGCACGGTGCTCGTAGTCGAACGCGAAGAAGAAGGGCACAGCCACCCGGTGCAGAGGCCCGTCTACTACCTTAGCGAGGTGCTCACCTTGTCCAAGCAGAATTACCCGCATTACCAGAAGCTGGCATACGGAGTCTTCATGACCTCCAGAAAGGTCGTCCACTACTTCTCCGAGCACCCAATCACGGTGGTAAGCTCCTCCGGACTAGCAGACATCCTCACAAATCAGCGCGCGACAGGACGAGTCGCCAAGTGGGTTGTTGAACTAGGACCATGGGGGCTGAAGTATGCTCACCCGAAGTCTATCAAGGCCCAAGTTCTCCCAGAGTTCACTACCGAGTGGATAGAAGCCCAGCTACCAAATGTCCCCGACCTGTCCAACGCATGGACAATGTACTTTGATGGCTCGAAGAAATTCAAGTCAGCCGGGGCAGGAGTCGTACTCATCTCCCCCAAAGGCGACAAGCTCAAGTACGTCTTGCAGATGGACTTCCCGAAGCCGTCCAACAACGAAGCCGAGTACGAGGCCCTGATCCACGGCATGCGGATGGCCAAGAACTGCGGCGCTACGCACCTCATGATCTACGGCGACTCTTACCTGGTGGTACAGCAAACCATGAAGTCCTGCGACGCCATCGCTGACAACATGATAGCCTACAGAGACCTCTACAATAAGATGGAAGGAAACTTCGACGGCTGCGAGCTGCGACACATCGGCCGAGAAAGCAACGAGGAAGCCGACGCCCTAGCTAACATGGGCTCGGACAGGGTACCAGTCCCACCCGGCGTCTTCCTCGAGTGCATCACGCAAAGATCCATCAAGACTCAGGGTACAGCCAGCACTGCAACCACAAAAGGCGATGTCAACCCGCCAAGCCAAGACAAGGTCCCCATGGAAGTCATGCTAGTCGAAGCCACATGGACAGGACCATACCTGGCATACATATTGCATCGGAAACTGCCAGCTGACCCAGTCGAAGCAAAGCGCATCATCAGACGCTCCAAAAGTTTCACCGTCATCAACGGGGAACTCTACAAAAGAAGCATATCAGGAATCCTGCAAAGGTGCATACATCCAGTCGACGGCCAAGCCATCCTGCTCGACATTCACGCGGGTACATGCGGACATCACGCAAGCAGCCGAGCACTGGTGGCCAAGGCGCTACGAGCCGGATTCTATTGGCTCACAGCCATGCAGGACGCTGAAGAGCTGGTGAAGAAATGCACAGGGTGCCAGGAATTTGCCAACAAACCGCACACCCCAGCATCAGAGCTCAAAACAATACCACTAGTCTGGCCCTTCGCCCAATGGGGCCTGGACATGGTGGGCCCACTAAAGAAATCCTCACCCGGAGGTCATACCCACCTCCTGGTCGCAGTCGATAAATTCACAAAGCGGATCGAAGCCGTGCCCATCACAAGTTCGACTGCCTCCACAGCGGTCAATTTCATCAGGTCGATCATCTTCAGGTTCGGAGTACCTAATGGGATCATCACCGACAACGGCTCGAACTTCACAGCCGAGGAATTCAAAGACTTCTGCTCAGAGCAGGGGATCAAGCTCAACTACGCGTCTGTCTCACACCCGCAGTCCAACGGACAAGTGGAGAAGGCCAACGGCTTAATCTGCAACGGCATCAAGAAGCGACTGCGCGTACCCCTAAAACGCGCAGCGGGCGCATGGGTGGAAGAACTGCCATCAGTCCTCTGGAGTCTGCGAACAACGCCGAATAGATCTACCCAGTACACGCCATTCTTCATGGTGTATGGTGCAGAGGCGGTCCTCCCCTGCGACATCAAGTTTGACGCACCAAGAGTAGTCGCCTACGACGAGTCAGAAGCAGAGGAAGCACTCGAAGACAGCAGAGACACCCTGGACGAAGCACGCGACATCGCCCTGGCACGATCAGCCGTGTACCAGCAGGACCTGCGCAATTATCATACTCGGAGGCTGCGACCAAGAGCGTTCGTGGCAGGCGACCTGGTTCTTCGACTCAAGCAAAAGAAGGTGCACAAGCTCGCTTCCCCATGGGAGGGCCCGTACATCGTAACAGAGGCAATAGGCAATGGAGCATACCGCCTAAAGGACTCGAAGACAGGAGCAGACTGCATCAACCCGTGGAACGTAGCACAACTCCGCCGGTTCTACGCCTAGTTCAAATCAAGCATTGTACAAGAAAGCCAACGCGACAGGTTTCAGACGCACTCTTTTCCTTACCAGGGTACCTGAGGGGACTGGAGGGTTTTTAATGAGGCGGCCTGTTCGCATGAATCAATAAAGTGACTTGAAGAAAAACTGTCTCTTCTGTCCCGTCACTCAAGAAGCTCAAAAATCCTAGGCAGCCACTCGATCCACTCGGGGGCTGACCACACAGGTTGAAATAATAGCTTAGGCCGCTACCCGAACCACTCGGGGGCTGCGCCATACAAGCATGCCAAAAATCCTAGGTCGCCACCTGAACCACTCGGAGGCTGCGCCATACAGGTTGAAATAAAAGCTTAGGCCGCCACCCAACTTACTCGGGGGCTGCGCCACACAAGCACAGAATCAAAAATCCTAGGCCGCCACTCGACCGACTCGGGGGCTGCGCCATACAGGTCAAGTTCCAAATCCTAGGTCACCACCCGACAAACTCGGGGGCTGCGCCACACAGGTCACACTTGCAATCCTAGGCTACCACTCGACTTACTCGGGGGCTACGCCAAACAGGACTCAGAAAAATCCTCGGCCGCCACTCGAACCTACTCGGGGGCTGCGCCGCACAGGTCAAGTTCCAAATCCTGGGTCACCACTCGACATACTCGGGGGCTGCGCCACACAGGTCACACTTGTAATCCTAGGCTACCACTCGACCTACTCGGGGGCTACGCCAAACAGGACTCAGAAAAATCCTCGGCCGCCACTCGAACCTACTCGGGGGCCGCGCTGCACAGGTCAAGTTCCAAAACCTAGGTCACCACCCGACATACTCGGGGGCTGCGCCAAACAGGTAACACTTGCAAAAACTAGGCCGCTGCTTGGCGTACTCGGCAGCTGTACCACACAGGTCGAATCAGGCACCCTCACTTTCGAGTAAACATATCAATTCTCATTACTCGAAACAATGCTATACAGTGTATTTATACAAGCAAATTTGCCCTCTATAGCTAACCCTGTGCATCAGACGACAGCTACATTAAACTGCAGGTTCAGCCTTTGGCGCATCGAGAGGACCTACAAGCCGCTCGCTCAAGTCCTGAACTTGCCGAATAATCCGGCGTGCAGCCGGCAAGGTCTCGTCGAAGTCGTCGTCATCTGGCAGGCCTTCAAGAACCCGCTCAAGCGGAAGATGTGGCCGGTGCATCCGAACGTACGCCAGCGCCGCGTTTGCACCAGCCACAAGCTGAGCGTCGACAACTTCCTTTAGCCCTTCGCCGTCACGGAACCTCTCCAGCAAGGCAGGCAACCCGTTCGGCTGCGCATTATGCGGGAAGTACACGCGGTTGACGTGCCAAAGTGTCTTCCGACAGCTCTCCAGAAGAGAGGCAGCGCGCCACGTTCGATCAAGCATCGTGGCAAGGACGCGCCCCCTCGACTTGTTCACCCAGAACTGGCGAGCCTCATATGAGTCGCCGGACGCCTCTCGAGTGACTCGCTCTTCAACGCGAGCCCGCTCGGCCTCCCAATCAGGGTTAACATCTGCGCACACGAACTGCAAGTCAGAACGAGAAGGGCAAACAACATCGACGGCAGCCGCCAACATGATACATACCCTGCAACTGCCGACTGATCAAATCCATCTCTCCAAGCAAAAAATCTTCACGGCGGGAGAACTCCGCCGTGGGATGCGACTGGGAGCGCTGCAACATCCGCTCCGTATTCTTCAGGGTCGCCTCAAGCTCCACCACCTTGTTCTTCAAGTAGGTGATTACCCGCTGGTCATTCGCACTGCGCGGAGGAGCCGGCGCCGCCCGACGACGGCGACCACCCGAAGAGGAAGCCGCGCCACTCGGCTCGGCCAAGGGAGAAGGCGGAGCATCATCGCGCATGTCACTCTGTCAGAAATACGCAGAGTCAATACAGAAGTACGACTGCCAAACACAGTTGAGCTCAGAAGACAAAGTCAGCAAAATCAATACTGAAGAGCAAAAGACCCGACAGGGCAATATCCATTACACACAGGGAGTTCAAAATACAAGCCACAGCGACTGCTGCATCCCTACACCTATGCCTACTCTAAGGCCGCGGACTGCGACCGGGAGCGGCCCTTCCGAGCAGCCGCTTCACTCGCCCTAGCAAGGGCCCTCTCGAAGAGTGCCACAAGCTGCGCAGCCAGCTGCGAGGCGCGCTCCTTCACGCCACTCAGCGACGCGGTCCGACCATCAGGCTTGCGAGGAAAACCGCTGACGATCTTCTCGAAGTCACCTGGAACTTGGTGGCCTAAAAGGAGCTGGAAGGTGAGCTCGGAGCCGCGTACCGTCTGCGACCGCGTGAAGTCGGCGATGGTGGTCGCGTCCCCAAACGGTGCGGCCAGAGCGTCCACGGTCGCTGGCGGCTGGCTGCCCGGAAAAATACTTTGATGCACCACGGCCAGGGCCCCGGTCGACTTCTCCAACGCGGCGGAAGACTTCTTCAGGGCATCCGAGGCGTAGGCGCAGACCCGGTCGAAGAAGCCAACTGCGGTCGCCAAGTCGACCGTGTCGCTCGACGCGTCTTCTGGAGGAGCTCCACCGCAAGTCTCTGCGCCAAAGTTCAATGTCAAGACAAGTAAAGGGCCGAAGACTAAGTAAGCGTCAAGCTGATACTCACCCCCAAGAACAGCGGCGAGTGAAAGGAGGCGACCAATTTGAGTCTTCTCCTGGGCGACCCGCGCCAGCTCCCGCTCTTGAGACTCACGAAGAGCCTTCTCAAGCTCATCCACCCGGCCAGTAGCCTGGTCCAGCGAGGAACGCAGTTGGTCCCTCTCCTTCTCCAGGCGAACATAAGCCGCGGCTGCGTCAAGCTGCTGGCGATAGTACGGCTGAAAATAAAAAGAGCAAGGTATCAATAAAGTTGCGGGCGACTACACTAGTCACCCACACCTTCGGGGGCTACTCCCATCGGGAGCGCTGATCGCGCACCCGATGAGAAATCAAGAATACAAGAAAAACAAGAGAAGACTTACGTGGTCCAGGAGCTCAAGGTCCTCGGCAGTCGAAGGAGGAGCCCGGCTAGACGAGGCCAGGCCGGCAGCCTCAACATGCGCCTTCTCCACCACCGTAGGCGCCTCCATCCCAGTCGAAGGGCCAGAAGTAAGCTCCGTGTCCCGAAGGGGGGAGCCGACGTTGTCAGAGCGGTGGCTACACCAAAATCAAGAATACAAGGCAACTCAACGACGAATCTGCAAAGTACTACTCGAAGGACATGTTGCAAAGAAACTAACCTGGGGGAGCTGGCGTCATCAAAGCTCGACAGAGAGGGCGAGGGCATCCGCGCGAAGGACCGTGGCGCCGCAGAGCTGACTGGAGGAACGTTGAGAGGTTCCTCCCAGCCACCCGAAGATTGCGCACCCGGAGACGTCGCCACGGCCTCCTCCTCGGCAACATCCACACCCCTGGCAGGCGACGACGCGGTGGCAGACTCGCCGCGACTCGGAAGCTTCCGCTTCTTCTTCGCGGGTTCTACCACTTCGTCTTCCTCCTCCACCTCGTCGCGGGGAGAATGTGCGGAAGGGATTTCTTCATCCTCGTCCTCCTCCTCGACGAACTTCGACTCATCGTCGGGTCCGTTCTCAGGGAGAGGAGGGTAGCTGATGAACAGAGCCCGACCCTAAAGCAAAGTAGACGCAAGTCGAATCAAAAGGCAAAGTAGACTCAAGTCGAACAAGTACAAAAATAGAGCAAGACCAGACTCACCTCAGGAACGGGGTTCGCAGCCCCGTAAGGAGCCACGGGGCACGTGACGTTGCAGGCGTCCGCGGCTCGAAGGTTGGTGATGGACCTGACGTTGGCCTCCACCTCCTCGTCATCCAGCGGCATGGCGCTAACGCCCTCGGCGGCCCACATCGGGTAGGGCCGGGCGCGGAGAGGCTGCACCCGAAGGCGGAAGAAGGTGGCCATCAGAAAGACGCCACCTGCCTCACGCCCAAGGGTCTGGGTCAGCTCTTGCAGCAAGGTCAGCAGGGGCCGCACAGCCTCCTTCTCCACGGCAGACAGTGGGTGCGCCCAGGCGCCAGTCTTCCGCAGTCCGCGCTTGCCATCGAAGGCGTCCAGTCCGTCGTCGTTCGACTGGACGTAGAACCATCTCCGGCGCCACCCTTGGACGGAGTCCGACTTCTTCATCTGGAAGTACGCGGTATCACCGCGCACCTGGATTCCGAAGCCACCCACTGGGAAGGTCCGCCCACTCTTCCCTACGTTCTTGCGAACGAGGAAGAGCGACTTCCACAGGCCCCAGTGGGGCGCGACGCCCAGGAAGCCATCGCATAACACAATGAAGCCCGCGATGCTCAGGACGCCATTGGGGGTCAGATCATGGATCTGAACCCCATAGGCGTACAGGAGCCCGCGCACAAAATCGTGCATGGGGAACCCGAAGCCACGCGGAACGAAGTCCGCGAAGCAAACGCGCTCCCCATCGCGAGGAGTGGGAAACGCTTCTTTGCCAGGGATTCGTACCTGGACTTCCCCCGCAGGTGGCAGCAGGCCCTGCGCGCGGAGCAGCTCGACATCAGTCTTCTTCGTCGTCGACCTCTGCCAGTCGCCCTCGGGCTTCTTCATTAACCCGGCGTCATCGACAGCGGCGGCGGAGGAACCAGCAGTGCCCTTCGGCTTGCCCATCGCTTAGGTCGGAAGGTGCGGAGAGAGATTGCTTCGAGCTCAGGACGGCGGCGGCAATGGCAGAGCGCAAGAGGAGAGGAAAAGGCAAGAATGGATTGGAGAAGATGACATCCCAAACGCCAGGGCGCAGTACTTATTCCTCGAGGACCGGCATCTCAACCGTCCATCGCGCAAGGGCTCCGAGCGAAGGCATCCAGCCGTCCACGTGTCGCACGGAGAAGCCAATCGTCGCCGCCAACTTCCTCCACTACGCACGAGACCGAGGCGTCGTCGCCGCGCCGCGCAAATTTCGCGCCCAGCTCGGGGACGTGACAGCTGTGGGCGCGGTCATCTCTGACAGCGGGGCCCACCACGTCATGTCCCATCGGGCGCAGAGGCGTGCAGCAAAACCTTCATCGATGACGTCAACAAGCCAACGGCTCCGAAACCAACTGAAAAAACTCGACAGATTCATTCGGGTGGTAAGCTTCACAGCTGAAATCAACAAGGTAAGATCAGCAAGTGATCTGAGCACCCGAAGTAACCTTTCGAGTGGCAACACAGTAAGCTCAATCAGCCGAATCCATCCAACAAGTAAGCCAAAGCAGGCTGAATAGAAGCAAGCTTCACAAGAAGAAGTCAAAGTAATTCGACTGCACAAGATTACTCCCATCGGGAGAGGCTGGTTCGACTGAAGAAATTTGAGTTCAGGCTCAAGATCAAGCAATCCAATGGCGCGTCCAGGGAGAAGGAGTCCTTTGTCCGACTCTGAGACTCGATCAAGCACTCGGGGGCTACTGACGTGGGGCTACCTTGCGGGTAGCCCACGGTGAGGCTACCTGGGCCGCGCCAAGGATGGAAAGGCCCGCAGAAGGCCCACTCGGGGTATCTCGTATCCTAGTCCAACTCGGTTAGGACTTTAACCTGCCGTATCTGTACCAACAACCCGAGAACTGGCTGCCTATAAAGCCAGGAGGGTTGCCCGTCCTGGAGGACACGCACGCTCAGAACCACCAAACCCTAGCGAGATCACAATCTCGCCGTTGTAATCGCTACTCGCATCAATAACCAGACAAGCAGGAGTAGGGTGTTATCCTCCGGGAGCCTGAACCTGGGTAAACCTCGCTTGTCAGCCGTCGTGATCACCTTGCACTCTCCTATCTCCCCATCAATCAACCCGGAGTGTACAACCCTGGGACTTGCCGAGTTAGAACCTCGTCAGTCCAAGAGGGGGAAACCGCACCCCACAAGGAAGGGGAAGGCTTGGGCCTCCTAGTCCAACTCGGACTAGGAGTGGGAGGGCCCATGGGGGGTTAGGCCGAACCCCCCCTCCCCTCTCCTCCTTTAGTCCCACATGGGGGAGCCAAGGGGGTTGGCACACCCCCTTCCCCCTTTATATAGCAAGGCATATTAATTGATTTAATACATAGGAAATTCAATTAATTCCCAATTTCTCTCTCGATCTCGTGGTTCCCAAGTTGGAGCCGCGCCGAGCTGAGGAAGGGGGTCTCTCTCCACCTAAGCCATACCGCAGACCGCCGTTGCTCTGCGGGATTCCAGATAAGATCTACTCCTGCGATTTCAGCTGGATCTGAATGACCGGGAGTTGTCGCTAAGCTCCGTATGTTTGCGAGTGCTCGGAGGCTACTCTCTTGAGGAGCTTGGGCGACGTCGTCTCGCCCCCTGCAGCCGCCGCGCCTCCCCCCTCTGCTGCCGGCGCACCAGCCCTGGTGCTGGCGCTCTGCCTTCTTCCGCCCGACGCCCGTCGACGCAGATCATCGTCGACACCCCGGCGTCATCGACTCCGACATCGCGGCAAGTTCTCCGCGACCTCGAGGTCGGCTACGTACGACTTCATCGTCAACGCTTGTGCGGGAGCGTAATCCCCGCTATCGGTCTACATGGAGGTAATGTAACCCGTTCTGCCACCGTTATCGCATGTACTAGATAGATAGATCCTGGCTAGTTAGGGTTTCTTACGCTAGAAAATTATTGTTTTCTGCACCGTAACCCCTTCACTGCTGGTGGCGCCGCGGTAGCCAAATGAACTTGGCGACTGATGAGCTTCTGACACCTATTAGATGGTCGCCCTTTCTGTATCATGTACATTGCCCCCCTGGTTTGCGTGTACTGATCACGGGGTGCGCCTGTATTTACCTGCTACCGATTCTCCTGAACTGATCCCGCGATGTGCCCTGCTGGCGGTGGAGGTAACGCGGCGTGCGTGGGCAGAGCCGTATTTGCAGCGGCGTTCCGCCGTATCTCAGCCTGTATTGTGATGAAGTCCCGACAGTCTTTTAGTCTGTGTGTTGCTCGCAAGTTGCCGAAATCATCCATGAACAGGTGCATTCTGCACGGGTCGGTGAGTTGCTGAGCTGGTGTTTGATAAGGTCGCTCGAACCGAGTTCCCCTTGGCTTGAAATCGCGCCTTCTGTTTGCCTCCTCTCGACTTCTATCAAGGAGGTTCCTGTCCTCCCGCTCTTCGCGCGAGTTCTCCCCCTGTTGGGTGCTATGGTTTGCCCGGTTCTCCTGGAATCCAGCCGCTACTTGCTCAACTCCCTCCATTCCGCCGTATGGCCTTGGCCTGATTCTTCTGTCGAAACGGCCGCGACGTCTGTTATTGCCCTGTTGGCGATCCGCCTCTGGTGATGGCCCTCTGTCGTTTCTTACTGAGTCTTCCCCATCAGCCCACTTATTGGCTATTTCCATGAGATGTGCAATTGTCTTCGGCTCTTCCAAACCTAATGCTTCCTGCAAGTCATTGCGCCTGACACCTTGTATAAATGTGAATATGGCGTTGTCCTCGGAGATGTTTGCGCCTGAGTTTTTCATGGTGGTCCAGCGCTGAATGTACTCGCGAAGTGTTTCACCAGGATTTTTCTTACAAGCTCGGAGCTGCTGGAAAGACGCGGGTCGTTTGAACATGGAGGAAAAGTTTCTCTTGAAGTCGCTGCAAAAAGCTTCCCATGTTCCATACGAACTGCGCGGCAGTCCTCTGAGCCAGGCGCGGGCTGATCCCGTCAACATTAACTAGATGTATTGCATGGCAGTCGTGGTGTTTCCCCGCTGACACGCTACTGCGGTCGTATAGTCCTCTAACCATGCTGATGGTTCTTTACTGCCATCGTACTTGGGAGCCTCAGAAGTTAGCTTGAACCGTTTTGGCATGCGAGTTTCGCGTACTGCCGATGTGAAGCATATTGCACCGCACGGCTCAACATCAGATTCCGAGTCTGAACTGCTTCGACTGGAGCCTGGGGTGCGACTTCGACGCCTACGCTGATGTCGACGCTTGTTTACTAACCGATGAGTGATTACATCCCTTGCATCGAATCCTTCATCTGCATAATCATGATCAAAACTGGCAACTTGTCTTTGCTGACGCCGCTCCTCCCTATCACGCATGCGCTCTTCTCTCTCTCGACGGCATCGGGTGGACCGTTCTTCCTCGGTCTCCTCTCTATCTTGACTGCTCCGATTTTGTTGCCTGGATATGCTCCGCTCCAGGTCACCCCTGTCTTGCTCATCGCGGTGGCGGCGCCTGGACCTGCTTCCTTCTGGACCATCCTGAGCACGTTCCTCATGCCACCGACTGTCTCGACGGGTGTCCTCACCCGGGGCCGATTGATCGACTTGCCTGCTACCGTTTGCACGGGTGCCCGTACGCGGGGGGTTCTGACCAGGGTTGGTCCCAAGTCGACGCGCCGGAGTAGCCACTCGTACGAAAGCTGACCCAACATGTCCTAAAGCCTCGATCTACGTCGGATGAAGAGCGTGTCGTGGGTCATCCTGCGGAGGCATGGTGGACCGGAGGTAGGTTGCTAAAGAAGCTACAACTGCCGCCGTGGTTTTTGGAATGGGAATACTGTCTTCTGCGATAGTCATGAATTTTTGTCTGGCGTTATTCAGGTTTGGCCCAGTCCCAGGTAACCTGGATCTGGTCCTTACATGCTTTGCCGTGTTTGGCTCTACGCCAGTCGAATATGAGGACGAGTAAGCCAACCTTCTTGCGTTGAGCGAATCAGCTCTGGCATGTCGCTCATTGAGTGTGTTCTACATCTCAACTAATTCGAGATTTTTCTTACGCAACAGGTACTGGTATGCCAATACGTCCTCCCTGGAGGAGTCGATAGGTAGCAAGCTGCCTCTGTTGACCACATCTTCTAGCCTGGTGGCCATCTCCTCCATGATTTCGAGATCCTCACCCGCCATCCGCACTAAGATGGGGTACTGGGTGCCCTGTGGCGCAGGGTGTTGAATCGGTGTGACTCCTGGGGTGGCGTCCACCGTGCATACTTGAACAGCCTGTCGATTATACCTATGCTCGCGCTCGCTATCCATAGACGATTCCCCACTGTGGAGTATGGATCTGACTCGAAAAATAGCGCAGTCGGAGCAGTAGCACACCACGCCTATCTTCTTTGCTGACGCGAACAGATTTATTGTTTCCGCGGACGACGTGGGTGTGATTTTGGTTGTTGATGAAGACGCGGGAGTCGAGGATCCCGCAAATGACGCAGATGCGATCTTGACTGTCAACGAGGACGCGGGAGTCGAGGATCCCACGAATGACGCAGATGCGATCTTGACTGTCGATGAGGACACGGGAGTCGAGGATCCCGCGAGTGACGCAGATGCGATCTTGACTGTTGACAAAGGCGCGAGAGTCGAGGATCCTGCGAGTGACGCAGATGCGATCTTGACTGTTGATGAAGGCGCGGGAGTCGAGGATCCCGCGAGTGACGCAGATGCAATCTTGACGCCCGTATTTGCTGATCGGAATGGGCTCGCCACGTGGAGAGTTCCCCACTGATTGACAAGGAAACAGAAACTGCCAAAGGTCAGATCCATACCTGAGTGCACGCCCGCGAACGCTGATCGCTCGGATGCCGAGTGCGGGACGAAATCGAAGGTCTCGAGTGCGTATGGCTTCCTGAGATCCAGTGGATCCCGTGACGGCCCTGCCACTGCTGCAGTCGATGAAGCCGCCGACTCTGTTGATCCAACACCCGTTCTTCCCACAGACGGCGTCAATTGACGAGGGATTAACTCGACAAGTCCCATGGAGAAGCACCTAGGGTTATATCGATAGGAAGAGTATATGGATGTTGGCGAACTCGGACGGTTGACAAGCAAAGTGTTGCTCGTCAGATCTATATTACCAATCTCACAATATGATTACAGGGGTATCCCAGCGAGTCGATGTCTCGCTCAGGGTTTAAGTATATGATTGCACGTAGTCTTTCGCCTCCCTCCTGACCCGTATATATAGGGATCCAGGTCTCAGGAGTTCGAGTACAACTAGAATTATATCTATTAGATTCCTAAGTCGGCACGAAGCCGCCTAACTTGCTCCGTACTCCAGCTATTTAAAAGTCCTTTGTCTTCTCCTTTATATGGGCCAACAACTAGGCCTTGTAGGAAACCACCCTATAATATAGTATGCTGGGTGTTCCCATCGGGTATAACCACATCAATTGTTTTAATCTACCACAGAGAGAAAATGCTGCAACGATGTTGCAGTAGCACAAAAAATATATACATGGTGGATTTATGTTGCAAAGGTCGGACAGACAAGATTTTTACGTTTTTACGATCAAACAGTGGTAAAGTTTATGATAGGGATTGTTGGGGGATCATAACCCGGTAGGCCCACCGACATAGAAGATAAGCCGGTCTGGCATGAGCCTGGGTCGGATCAAGCGTAAAGATATGAGCCGGGTGATAAGTAAGTCGGTGCGTAATGTGTGCCTTGGCCCGTAAACAAGAAGGATCCAGAAGGCTGAAGACCAAGTATAAGACGGAGTCCTACAAAGGAAAGAAGAGGCTTAGAGGACTTAGAGTAGAATCCGGGTATGATAGAAACCCGGTCCCGGCTTTGTACCTCCAGCGAGACCCACCACCAATATAAGGGGGTCCCCTGGTTCCTAGAGATCTAAGTTCAATCGACACAAGTAATAGGAGCGACACATTGTAATCTCGAGACCCGGAAGCTAAGGCGCCGAGTCGCGAAACCCTAATCAATAAAGCCAAAGCAGGAAGTAGGTCTTTACCTCAAGACGAGGGGCCGAACCTGGGTAAATCCTTGTTTCCCCACGCCACGCTAGACAAGCTCCTGATGTCGGAAGCCGCCATGCCCCTCATCTCAAGTTACCTCCAGGTAACATCTGCCGTGACAATCACACGACAGGGATTGTGTTTCTGACGTGAGGTGAAATCAGAAACATACTTGATATTTATTCGTTCTGTTTAAGGCACCATATCACGGGAAGGATACGACATAAAAAGCTGATAAAGGATTTGCTCACAATACAGTTGGATGTATAGAAGGATGGTCGTACGGTCGTACCCCTGCCAAATAGTATTTAAATTTCACATTTGACACTAACATCTATGATGATTTCATCAATCTCAACTGGTTTTTTCTTGGACTTTGCTATCCAGGCGCCTACTGCCTGACATAGTTTCACGCGCGAGGACAAAAGAAAATAAACCAAACCAGCTCCACGCATGCGTTCCATGTAAGGGTAGTCGAAAATTCAAAAAGTTCTATAGACCAAACCCGTTACTCGATTGAGAATCCGTTTTCACGGTTAGACTAGTTGCGATGAGATGTTCAAAACTATATCCCATGTCGATATGTTTCTATAACTTTTTCCCCCAGAAGTTATCACCCTGTAGCATATAAGTTACCCAGTCTTTTATACATAAGTTACCTAACCTATTAGCGATTAGTTTTTGGTTGAAAATAGAACCAATTTAATATGTTTTGTAACTCAAATCATTTATTCGATTTATGATCCGTTTACACTTTTCGAAACTACATCCCATCTTGATATGTTCCAACAATATATATTTTGGACCCAAAAGTTACCCACACATTAACACGAAAATTATAAGAATGTTGTATGTAAGTTACACATCCAATTAACGATTAATTTTCAGTTTGATGCTATCTTCCATTTTTTTGTTCTTTTCTATTTTTTTGTGTTTTTAATTTATAACCTAATTTTCATAACGTTCTCGGTACTAGGTTGGTAATTTTATCGGTACCAGGTGCGTAATTATTATCAATAGAGTATTTTTTATGGTGTAATTGTCACTATAAAATCGAGAGTTATCATTCTAATACTTATGACCAATAGAGTCTTTTTATGGTGTTTTAGTGCATAGTTATACATGATACATTTGTCATCGCAACGTGAAATTCACTTATGAATAACAAGGTAGTAACTTAAACAAAACAATAAGAATGGTTCTATTTTCAAACCAAAAACTAACTTACATACTACAGTCTATGTAACTTGTATGCTACAGGGTGGGTAACTTTTGGGTCCGAAAAAAAGTTATCAGAATACGTTAATATTGGATCTAGTTTCGAAGATCTCGTTGTGACTAGGTCAGTAGTGAAAACGGATTCTAAATCGGATAAATGGTTTGGACTACAAATTATTTAGAATTTTCGGATTTCACATTAAATGTTAGATGACATCAGCGTTTTTGGCTTTCTTGCATTCATGTATGTATGGGAAGGAGGCAAATTTGCTTGACTTCGTGATCTCCCGTGCGTGGGGCAACACCCCCTGACAGGCGCCTGTCAACTAGATTTGGAAAAGGTCCAAAATAAACCCTAAATTTGTAGGCGCTAGCTAAATCGAATCTCCAACTTCCAATCCCTGAAATCGGCACACTCAACTTCCGGCCTATTTTGAACCCTGAAATTGTTTGGCTCACCGGGAATCAACAATCCCGACCGGGATAACTGTTAAGGTTGTTAATATGAGTAGACATTTTATCAAACACCATGCGCGCATAGTCTCTGCGGGAAGCTTCCCGACGATAGGGCAGCGCGCCAATGCTCAACGCCAAGATGGGACATGGCGCGACGCCGGCGTCGACGCGACGCCGGCGTCGACGCGCCGCGCGCTGTCGCGGAGGTCGTCCAACGCCGTAACGGTGGCGCACAAGGGCAGACTCTGCTGCTGCTTCCCGCGCCGCCCCCCAGCCCTGGGAATGTCCTCCCCCCGCCCTGCTTGTGCCCCGCGCCCCCACCATCGCCGCCCTCCTTGCTCTCTTTCGGCACCCAGCTCGCCGCAGTCCGAGTTGTGGAGTGGCTCAGGGGCGTCCCTTGCCTCCGGTCTGACGTCCGCGTCCCCCTCCCCGTCGCGCGCCACTGTCTCCTCGGAGGTGGCTGTGGATAGGGACGTTCGGGTTGTGCTGCCCGACGCCGACGTGGATGACGAGGACTCCTGGACGCGGGTACTCAACTCGGCCCACCACCGCCGCAAGTCCAAGGGAAAGGCGAAGCGTGGGGAGGCCCAGAGGGAGACGCGGACGAGCAGCCGGCTCGCAGCAAAGGAGCCAGAGATGCGCGTCGACATGACGACCAAAGCTGTGAAACTCCGGGAATTGAAGGATGCTCTCAAAGGCTGCTCTGCAAAACTCCAGGCACATGTTGGGAAGAAGAAACTGCTTGGCGGCATTGCACATATGGGTGTGAAGCCTGTGTCCGACCTCAGGCAAGCTACGTTCGGGATTGCAGGTCCGGTGCCCTCTGGTGCCGATGATTAGTACGACCCGCGTTGTTCGTGTGTGTTGGGCGCTCGTGTCTAGCCTTATGACGCGCCCTCTCCCTCTCTGTGTCTGCTATGTTAAAAATCTGAACAGGCGTTGTTCGCCGTTGTTCTCCCCCAACTCCCTCTGCTCTATCTACTCTCCTAGTGCTCCGCCCTGTAATGGATAGTATCGCCCTCCGTATTCTCTCGCTCGTCTCCTGGAACCTCCGGGGTTTGAGAGACGACGATAAATGTGTTGTTGCACGTGATGCCTTTGCCCTTGTCAACCCCTCTATCTGTTGTATCCAGGAAACTAAGCTTGTCGTTACATCACCGACCAAAGCCCGCTCCTTCCTCCCCTCTGCACTCTTTGCCTTTGCCGTCGTTGATGCAGAGGGGAGCCGGGGAGGCATCCTGTCCGCCTGGGACGGGCGCATGTTCTCTCTTGTCTCCTAGATCAAGCTCCGCTTCAGTCTCACAGTCGTGCTCGCCTCCACCGTCTCCGACCTGGTCCTAACCATCACAAATGTCTACGCTCCCTCCGACCACACCCTTACTGATGTGTTCGTCGCTGCGATACTTTCCCTCCCCGCCCTGGTCAATGGCCCTTGGCTTGTCGTTGGCAACTTCAATCTCAAACATTATCACTCAGAGAAAAACAACGACAACTTCGATCGTGCCCTTGCTGCCTCCTTCAACGCTCTCATCCGTGAGATGGGCTGGTTCGACCTCCCGTTGCGCGGTCGCCTTTTTACCTGGTCCAATGGGCAGTCCGCCCCCGTCATGGCGTGCCTTGATCATGCTTTCTTTAACAACGACTGGAACACAACCTTCCCCAAATCCGCCCTCGTCACTTTACCTCGCCCCACCTCCGATCACCACACTCTCCACATCTGCGCCTCCACCTGCGATCACCACACTCGATCGTGCCCTCGCTGCCTCCTTCAACGCTCTCATCCGTGACATGGGCTGGTTCGACCTCCCGTTGCGCGGACGCCTTTTTACCTGGTCCAATGGGCAGTCCGCCCCCGTCATGGCGTGCCTTGATCGTGCTTTCTTTAACAACGACTGGAACACAACCTTCCCCAAATCCGCCCTCGTCACTTTACCTCGCCCCACCTTGATCGTGCTTGCAAGCATGTGACTAGGTCACGGAGACATGAGATCATGAACGAGTAGAAGATAGCGTCGTCGGTAACGAGGTCGGGATTAGGTATGGAGATATCTATGGAACGACGCTCGGACGTACTAAGTATCGCTATGGCAAAAGGTTTAAGACTTTACGTTCAGGTTTGATAGATGAAATTCATTCGTTATATCACAGAGATTAATTCATGGGGTCCAGGCCTACGAGTTAGTCGTTGATCATTGAGGAGTCTTGTCGTGGTGGTGTCACGGCAGATGCCATAGGATGGCTAATTTGTGGGGCCGATGGACGTTGGTGGATCCGGGGAGGGATAGCGAGTTGAAGAACTCACACGGGGAGGATCCCGGTGTAACCGAGATCTCCCAAGAACACTAAACAAGAACAAAGTGTAAAGAGGAAGATCTAACAAATACAAACAAATGCACGAAGGCACAAAGCACACACACGATATACCCAGGTTCAGGGCCCTCGTGAGGAGGTAACACCCCTACTCCTGCCTTTCCTCTCTATATACTGGTGGTATAAGAACTGCAACTTGCTACCAGATCTGTCAAAGGAGGAAATACAAAGAACTAGATGAACTCAAGGTGAGAAGGAGTGAATGCTCTAAGAGTAAATGCAACTATAGCTTTGGTTCTCAGGTTGGTCTCTCCTTCTCAGGAGCAGTTATGGCGCCTTTTATAGAGTTCCGGCCGGGAGGGCCGGAAACCCTAAGATGCCTCGGCCCCACCGGACAGGTCTAGCCGGGATGTCGTCACCGCCTAGTGCGACCTAGTCGCCGTACTATCCGGTGTAGCCCCTGCGTCATCATCTCGCTAAGGACGGCAGGCGCCGTCCTGCATCATCATTGTCCCCTTGTCAGAGACAAGACATGTCTTTGCCCATCCCGGATAGCCTTTTCCGGATTGCCGGGCTAGGCATGACAGGTCTTGTCGTACCAGCTGACGCGCTTCCGTGTCAGGCGGGAGGTGACCAAACTTCCGTGTCAGGCGGGAGGTGACCATGCTTCCGTGTCAGGCGGAATGGTACTTCCCCCCGCGATATACGGGAAAGCGTGCTCCAGACCGTTGACGGCCTACCGGGAGCTCTCTCGCCGGCTACCTCCTCTCTTGCCACTGGGAGCCTCTTCTGCATAAGATCAAGATCAACACGTACCTTCCGGTTAGTGCTTACCCGGGGTACCTATCCGGTAAAGCCGAGTACACCATCACCCGGGAACCTTCTCGGTGTCCCAGGTCCGGGATCCTTTCCGAAGATGTCCGAACTTATCTCAGGATGAGCAACTTTAGGCCTAGCCTCCCGAAGATGTCTTAGTCTACCAGCAAAGACATCTTCGAGAAGCTAGTTCTTAGAGGAACCATCCGCTCTTGCCCGTACTACAAATGCGAGGGTCGGGGATGTCTATTTATAGCCGCAAGGCATGACCCTTACGGCTGCCACGGGGCCCCTTGGCCTTTCCCTGCGTCCAAGTGACCAGCTGCCCTTTCGGCACACCAAGGGGTGCCCTTTGCTGTCGCCAAAGGTCAAGCACTGTTGTTATCCATTATAATTTACCGGGATCTGCCCCTACCCGGGGGGCGGCCCCCCGACACTAGTCCCCGAAGCTGGTGCGGCACAGCGACCCCGGATGATGTGCGGGATCAGCTTTAATAACAAACTTTCTTCCGAGAAGACATGACATCAATCTTTTATTCCATGCCTAGATTAGTTCTTTCCGAGATCCTCTCACCGAGATGGTCTCAATCGGGAGGCGAAGCCTGCGACCGAGTAGCACCATCTCAGCAAATCTCGACCGTTGATTTCCCGATGAATCCGAGATAGCGATTCTGGGCCCACCCGACGTCTCGTCTGCGCAGAGGCGTACTCGAGTGCTTCTGCGCACGCACGGTGTCGCTTGGGTTCTCGCGCCATGGAGCCGCATCTGATCCGGAAACGAACCGTTGGGGCCTTGTGGCCCTCGGTGTGGCCGGATCGAGCGCTCCGAGTAACGCCACGTGGCCCGCGGCACAAAATAGATCACACCCACGATCGTGGAGATCGTGGGCGGGAAAAACGGGAACCGCTCCGGAATCCCCCCCATAAATAGGGGACCGGAACGGTCTCCCTCACTTCTTCTCCTTCGCACTTCCTCTTCTCCACCGTCTCGAGCTCGCCGCCGCCGCTGCGCTCGTTGCCCGTACGCCATCTCGTCGGAGCTCGCGCCCCGTCGTCCTTCTCGCACGCCGTCGACCTCCTTCGCCGGTGAGTTTCCCTCCTCCGCACCGATGCGTATCTTCGGTAGAGTAGCTGCCGGACTCCGGCCGTGCCCTAGCACGGGCACGGCTGCGCCGCCGCCGGTGACCACATTCGAGCGGCGCGCCCGAAGCGCACGGCGAAGAATCACCGTGGCATTAGGACGCATACTCGTCACTCGCATTTGTGCCTCGTTTCAGTCTAGCGCGAGTCTTTTTCCCTCCGTTTAGTTTTGATTATTTGACCCAAGCTAGATCTTGCTTCCCATGAACCCGGTAGTTTTCAGCAGTTTATGCCCCGACCTCCTCATTTCGGATAGACTAACTCCGACTAACCGCCGCTGCATCTGCAGAATAGCCCGAATACTCCCGCGTACTTCTCCGAGATGGGTGAAGAACGTGCCCGGGGATGTTGGGACGGATCCGAGACAAAGCAGTCGGATCTTGATTGGCTGTATCGGACTCACCGGATTCCTCCGGAAGTCGAGAGCCGTCTACCGGGATAGGAGGTTGCGCCGAAACCCCAACCCGGGGAATATGTGGTATTCCTATCGCATTTTGAGCGCGGGTTTGGGCTTCCGGCTAGCCCCTTCTTCCGCGACTTCCTCGATACGTACAACGTGCAACCTCACCACCTTCCCGCCAACGCCATCATGATGCTTTCTGTCTTCATCACTTACGCGGAGGCGTACCTTGGCATATGGCCCTTTGTGGATCTCTGGGCCAAGTATTTTATCCTCCGCCGACAAGCCATCCCCAACCCGGATCAGAAGGTAAAAGACTTGGTCGACTGCGGAGCGGCCACCGTCAGCCCTCGCGCGGACTCCGGATTCCCCATCGTCAAGGGATTAGAGTCTTGCCGGAAATGGCAGCGCAGCTTCTTCTATGTGAAGAACCGGGAGTCCTTGGAAGATGGCCCGGGATCCTCGAACCCGGACTTCATTAATCTGCCGGAATTCATCATGGGTCCTCCGCGCGAATTCGGTCGCTGGAAGCATCTTCCCGACAGCGAGGAGATCGGATACATGCACGATGTTCTGCAGGTGCTCACCCAGGATATGACCGGGGATGACCTCTTGCGCTGCTTTATTGTTCGCCGGGTCTGCCCCCTTCAACACCGAGTGCACAAGATGTGCCACATGTCCGGGAACTTTGACCCCACCAGGACCAGTATAAATAGGGTTAGCCACGCGGCGATCGTCCGTCGTGCCCGAGCTATTGCTCGGACGGAGATGACGGAGGATTATGAATGGGGGGTCATAGGGGGATCCCGGAAACGACCGGTTGACCAGGTGCTTATATCAGTCTTTCACGCCTACGCCTTCGTACATGCGCTCACCTGGACACCGACACGACCTAACTTGTTTGCGCAGTTGTTCGAGCGTCACCACGAAAAAGACGCCATCCACGTCAACGGGAACTACGCCCCGGATTTCCCGAAACCGGACGTGATGCCGAGAGAGGATCTCGACGGCGAGGACCATCTCGCCATCCCTTTCGTTAAGGCCCCGGGTAATCCTTCAACCCCAGAGACAGTTTCCATTTCCTCGGATGACGATGAGATTGACTGCGAGATCCTTGACGTTATTGACGCTCTCCCTCTGAATTGGGCCTCAGCCGTGGTTCCGAAACCGTCAGCCGGGACCAAACGTGCCGAGAGCCGGAAGCGCGCGGCTTCCGACACCGATGGGGCTGAAGCCTCCGGCAACCCCCCCAAGAAGGGTAAACCGAGCAAGAAGACGACCGAGAAGCCTCCTCGACGCCGGCAGAGGGGTCCTCCCCTTGTGGACTCCGGGTACGTCTTTCTTGCCTCATGTTATTCGACTTCGCTCTCTCCCTAACTTTTACTAAGACATTTTCTTTCAGTGACGCGCTCGAGCTCCCGACACCTACTGTTCCTCCTCCTCCGGGAACTCGGACTCCTAGTCCGGTTCGGGCCTCTCCTTCACCTCTTCGCCCTTCCGCTCGAGGAAATGAATCCACCGCCTCCGGTGTCGCACCGGCAAGCGTCGCGACCTCGGATGCACCTCCGGTGATCGACGAGATCGCGCTGCAGGCCACGACCACCCCGGGAGAGATCGCGCTGAAGATCTAACAAATACAAACAAATGCACGAAGGCACAAAGCACACACACGATATACCCAGGTTCAGGGCCCTCGTGAGGAGGTAACACCCCTACTCCTGCCTTTCCTCTCTATATACTGGTGGTATAAGAACTGCAACTTGCTACCAGATCGGTCAAAGGAGGAAATACAAAGAACTAGATGAACTCAAGGTGAGAAGGAGTGAATGCTCTAAGAGTAAATGCAACTATAGCTTTGGTTCTCAGGTTGGTCTCTCCTTCTCAGGAGCAGTTATGGCGCCTTTTATAGAGTTCCGGCCGGGAGGGCCGGAAACCCTAAGATGCCTCGGCCCCACCGGACAGGTCTAGCCGGGATGTCGTCACCGCCTAGTGCGACCTAGTCGCCGGACTATCCGGTGTATCCCCTGCGTCATCATCTCGCTAAGGACGGCAGGCGCCGTCCTGCATCATCATTGTCCCCTTGTCAGAGACAAGACATGTCTTTTCCCATCCCAGATAGCCTTTTCCGGATTGCCGGGCTAGGCATGACAGGTCTTGTCGTACCGGCTGACGCGCTTCCGTGTCAGGCGAGAGGTGACCAAACTTCCGTGTCAGGCGGGAGGTGACCATGCTTCCGTGTCAGGCGGAATGGTACTTCCCCCCGCGATATACGGGAAAGCGTGCTCCAGACCGTTGACGGCCTACCGGGAGCTCTCTCGCCGGCTACCTCCTCTCTTGCCACTGGGAGCCTCTTCTGCATAAGATCAAGATCAACACGTACCTTCCGGTTAGTGCTTACCCGGGGTACCTATCCGGTAAAGCCGAGTACACCATCACCCGGGAACCTTCTCGGTGTCCCAGGTCCGGGATCCTTTCCGAAGATGTCCGAACTTATCTCAGGATGAGCAACTTTAGGCCTAGCCTCCCGAAGATGTCTTAGTCTACCAGCAAAGACATCTTCGAGAAGCTAGTTCTTAGAGGAACCATCCGCTCTTGCCCGTACTACAAATGCGAGGGTCGGGGATGTCTATTTATAGCCGCAAGGCATGACCCTTACGGCTGCCACGGGGCCCCTTGGCCTTTCCCTGCGTCCAAGTGACCAGCTGCCCTTTCGGCACACCAAGGGGTGCCCTTTGCTGTCGCCAAAGGTCAAGCACTGTTGTTATCCATTATAATTTACCGGGATCTGCCCCTACCCGGGGGGCGGCCCCCCGACAAGTCTTGATCATACCTGTTATTATATCGAACCGCTAGGGTAACACACTTAAGGGGTTTCGACAAGACAACCGGAAAGGAAGGAGATCACCGGGAGCGTCCCGGGAGGGGTCCGATGGAGATCGGGCAGCGCCGAAAGAGTTTTCGGAGCTAGGAAAAATTATATATATTATGTTTGATATTAATTAGTGTAATTGATGTGCAAATATAATTTTATATATTTATTTTCGAATTTATTTAGGCTGATTTCCCTAAATGGGCCTTCTGGTCGAAAGAAGGCCCAAGAGGGGAAAATTCCCAAGGGGAACTCGGTGGGGGGCTTGGGGGCCGACCCAAGTGGCCAAGGGGCCCACTAGGGGGCCGGCGCACCCAGCCATGCCGCACCAGGCATGTGGGGGTTAGTCCCACATTGCCTGATTAGCAAGTTGGCTCCCCCCTGGGAGCCAATATAAGAAGGGGCACCCCTGGCCTTTTAATTCACCAATTAATTCCCGATTTCTCTCTCGATCTCGTGGTTCCCAAGTTGGATCCGCGCCGAGCTGAGGAAGGGGGGATCTCTTCCACCATAGACGCTGCCGCGCTGCTGGTGTTCCGGTCCAAGTCTTCCGCTGCTCGTCCTGGACTGGAGCTTCGGAGGCCGTCGTCTCCACCGTACGTGTGCGACTCCCTGCGAGGTGCTGCGCTAGCGGTACTCGGAGGCCTGCTTCCTCTACACGACCTTGAGGTCGGCTTCGTCGGTCTTCATCGACAACGTTTGTGCGGGAACGTAATCCCCACTTTCGGTCTACAAGGGTACGTATTCCGATCTCCGTTCGTACTACTATATCTGCATAGAATAGATCTTGGCATGCTTTTAGGATATCGTTGGTAGGAAAAAATTTGTTTTCTGCACACGATCCCCTTCAGTGGTATCAGAGCCGATCTATCGTAGATATAGCTGTACGCTGTTAGAACCCGTGCTCTGCACGGGGGCACCGTTCCTGTTATTTGCTACCCTCTAGCGTGCACTTGTGTATTCCAGCGGCATTGAGTTGATGAAGCGGCCCGGACCGACTTTACGCGTAGGCTTACGCGAGACTGGTTCCACTACTGACATACGGCTTGTACCGTATATGTGGCTGGCGGGTGTCAGTTTCTCTCTCTTTAGTTGGTCTTCGCATTTTCAATGGAGGGCCCGAAAGGGATGCTTAAACATGCAATTATTGGATCGTTGTTGTGGTCATAAGATTCGTAGGTATGAAGCGGTTCTATTTACGAAAGCCCCAAGCCACGTAAAATATGCAAAAGATAAAGTAGAAGCGTCTAACTTTATTTTGCAGGGGCTATGTGATATGGTCAAGGTAGGTTTATTAAATTGTTTATAAACTGCGGGCGCCAAGAAGACCATGGCGCAATGGACTATATCACATTGCATTACATTTGATGTTTTGTGTGCATCTTATTTTGTGTGATTGTGTGTATAGTATACATTAGTTACACGGCGGTAGCTGAATAAGATGATCCCTTCAAAATACCACTAGTGTTCTCCCTCCAACGCGCACCACCAAGAAAGTTCTACGTTATGAGGCAGGCCGTGATGATCGGGTGTCAGACATCTCGTCGTTCGCATACAGTGGGTGTAAGCCATGTTGCACAAGCGTCAGCGTGGAGGTCTTTGGTGGCGAGCCTAGCATACTCAGAAGTATGGCCTCGGAACAGGAAGACCGAAAGGTCGAGCACGAGTCACAAAATTGGTGTGGAGGACGATTTTGTCTACTCTTGAAGTTGTGCCGCCGGCTTTGATGATGAGGGGTGGTGCAATGGATGGGGGTTGTGTAATCGCTTAAACGACCAGGAGGGATGTTCGTTTGAGTGGGAGTTATGTTAGTTATTTTCTAAAATACTATAACTCAAAAATATTATGAACAAAGTCTTATGTTGTTGCAAATTCCATTGTAGATGTCTCGCCCCTCGTTTAACCTAGGTCTGTTCCTTGAGAAAGAAAAGCTTAAGACCAATGGGTCAAACTTCATGGCCTGGTTCCGCAACCTGAGGATCCTCCTCACTCCCCATAGGGTGGCCTACGTCATTGAGGCCGCCATAGGTGACCCTCCCGCAGATGATGCCTCTGAGGATGAGAAGAAGATCTTCCAGACCCGATCGGAGGATTCTGCCTTTGTCCAGAGTGGCATGCTCTACGCCATGGAAGCCGACCTGTAGAAGCGCTTTGAGAAGATGAGCGCCTTTGAGATCATTTCGGATCTTAAGGCTGTCTTCGCGCCGCAGGCTAAGGCTGAGAGATATGAGGCTTCTGAGCTTTTCTTCTCAGCCAAGATGGAAGAGCATAGCAGTGTGAGCGAGCATGTAGTCAAGATGTCTGGCTACGTTCAACGCCTGAATGCTCTGGAATGCAAGATTCCCGATGAGCTGGCGATTGACAGGATGTTGCAATCGTTGCCGCCAAGCTAAAAAGGCTTCGTCATGAACTACAACATGCAGGGCATGGCTAAGTCCCTGGGTGAAGTGTTTGTGATGCTCAAGACTGCTGAGGTAGAGATTAAGAAGGAGCACACGCTGTTGATGGTCAACAAGACCGTTGATTTCAAGAAGTCCGGTGGCAAGGGAAAGCAGAGCTGGAAGTCCCGGAGGGAGGCAAAGTTGGCTGCCAAGCCCAGGACTAACAGGTCTGGTCCCAGAGCTAGCGTGGAGTGTTTCTACTGCAAGGGGAAGGGTCACTGGAAGTGCAACTGCCCCAAGTATCTGGAGGATAGGAAGTCTGGCAAGACGGTCGACAAAGAGCAAGGTATATTTGATATACATGTTATAGATGTGTACCACATCCGCCCGGAGCAACACGTGGGTATTTTATACTGGTTCTGTTGCTCATATATGTAACTCTCAGGAGGAGTTACGGAATAGAAGGCGGCTGGCGAAGGATGAGGTGACGATGCGCGTCGGCAACGGATCGAGAGTCGACGTGGTGGCTGTCGGCACGCTCCCTCTGCATCTACCATCGGGATTAGTTTTGGTTTTAAATAAATGTTATTTAGTGCCATCCTTGAGTGTAAACATTATAAGTGGGTCTTGCCTGTTACAAGACGGTTATTCATTTAAATCAGTGTCAAGCAATTGTGCTATTTATATGAATGATATCTTTTATGTTGATGCTCCCGAGAATAACGGTTTATTCTTGTTGAATCTTGATCGTAGTACTCACATCCAAAACATAGAAGCCAAACGGATTAAGTGTAGTGACGATACCGCCATGTATTTGTGGCATTGCCGTCTTGGTCATATTGGTGTAAAGCGCATGAAGCAACTCCACTCCGATGGACTTTTGGACTCGTTGGATTTCGGATCCCTCGATACATGCGAACCATGCCTTATGGGCAAAATGACCAGGACACCGTTCAAAGGTTTCGTTGAACGGGCGTCGGATTTGTTGGGGATCATACATACAGATGTGTGTGGACCGATGAGCGTTTCGACACGCAATGGTTATCATTACTTCGTCACCTTCACTGATGACTTGAGTAGATACGGTTATATCTATTTGATGAAACACAGTCTGAAACGTTTGAAAAGTTCAAAGAATTCCAGAGTGAAGTTGAGAATCAGCTTAATAGGAAAATCAAGCATCTCCGATCCGATCGCGGTGGAGAGTACTTGAGTTTTGAGTTTGGCACACATCTGAAGAGTTGTGGCATAGTGACGTGGGGCTGACGATCGGGTAGCCCACGATGAGGTTACCTGGGCCGCGCCAAGGATGGAAAGGCCCGCAGAAGGCCCACTCGGGGTATCTCGTATCCTAGTCCAACTCGGTTAGGACTTTAACCTACCGTATCTGTACCAACAACCCGAGACCTGGCTACCTATAAAGCCAGGAGGGTTGCCCGTCCTAAAAAACAATGCACGCTCAGGATCACAAACCCTAGCGAGATCGCAATCTCGCTATTGTAATCGCTACTCGCATCAATAACCAGGCAAGCAGGAGTAGGGTGTTATCCTCCGGGAGCCTGAACCTGGGTAAACCTTGCTTGTCAGCCGTCGTGATCACCTTGCACTCTCCTATCTCCCCATCAATCAACCCGGGGTGTACAACCCTGGGACTTGCCGAGTTACAACCTCGTCAATTGGCGCCGTCTGTGGGAAAGACAACAAGTGCTAGGATCATGGTCGCACCGGCTCCATCCGCAATGAAGATCGGCGCATCCGCCATCAGGGAGTCGATCCGACTCGGCTCCTTCGAGTACGTCATCCACTCGCAAGCCCACCAGTCGACGTACGCCGATCTGGACAAAGTCGTGGCATACTCAGGTCTACGACTACCGCGCTACGCGCGACGGCGTCACCAAAATCGCCGACCATCGCGCCCGCGGAACCCGCCAAGATCGCATCTGCCGCACCCGCGGAGATCGCGCCCGCGGAACCCGCCAGGATCGCATCTTCCGCACCCGCGGAGATCGCGCCCGCGGAACCCGCCAAGATCGCATCTGCCGCACCCGCGGAGATCGCGCCCGCGGAACCCGCCAGGATCGCATCTTCCGCACCCGCGGAGATCGCGCCCGCGGAACCCGTCAAGATCGCATCTACCGCACTCGCGGAGATCGCGCCCGCGGAACCTGTCAGGATCGCATCTTCCGCACCCGCGGAGATCGCGCCCGCGGAACCCGTCAAGATCGCATCTACCGCACTCGCGGAGATCGCGCCCGCGGAACCCGCCAGGATCGCATCTTCCGCACCCGCGGAGATCGCGCCCGCGGAACCCGTCAAGATCGCATCTACCGCACTCGCGGAGATCGCGCCCGCGGAACCCGTCAGGATCGCATCTTCCGCACCCGCGGAGATCGCGCCCGCGGAACCCGTCAAGATCGCATCTACCGCACTCGCGGAGATCGCGCCCGCGGAACCCGTCAAGATCGCATCTGCCGCACCCACGGAGATCGCGCCCGCGGAACCCGTCAAGATCGCATCTGCCGCACTCGCGGAGATCGCGACCGCTGGACCCGTCAAGATCGCATCTTCCGCACCCGCGGAGATCGCGCCCGCCGAACCCACGAGGATCGCATCTGCCGCACCCGCAAGGCTGCGCCAGCTGCACCCGCGAAGAGGGCGTCTGCATCGACAATCTCGGCAACGGCCGTGCGAATCGAGTCTACTACCCCAACCTCGGTCGTGCGGTCGATCAAATCAAGATCTACCTCAGCCACTCCGCCGCATCGACTCCGGTCCGCCGCGTCGACTGCCTCTACGGCACCACTCCGCTGCGTCGACTCCGGTCCGCCGCGTCGACTGCCTCTACGACACCACTCCGCTGCGTCGACTCCGGTCCGCCGCGTCGACTGACTCTACGGCACCACTCCGCTGCATCGACTCCGGTCCGCCGCGTCAACTGCCTCTACGACACCACTCCGCTGCGTCGACTCCGGTCCGCCGCGTCGACTGACTCTACGACACCACTCCGCTGCGTCGACTCCGGTCCGCCGCGTCGACTGACTCTACGGCACCACTCCGCTGCATCGACTCCGGTCCGCCGCGTCAACTGCCTCTACGACACCACTCCGCTGCGTCGACTCCGGTCCGCCGCGTCGACTGACTCTACGACACCACTCCGCTGCGTCGACTCCGGTCCGCCGCGTCGACTGCCTCTACGGCACCACTCCGCTGCGTCGACTCCGGTCCGCCGCGTCGACTGACTCTACGGCACCACTCCGCTGCGTCGACTCCGGTCCGCCGCGTCGACTGCCTCTACGGCACCACTCCGCTGCGTCGACTCCGGTCCGCCGCGTCGACTGCCTCTACGGCACCACTCCGCTGCGTCGACTCCGGTCCGCCGCGTCGACTGCCTCTACGGCACCACTCCGCTGCGTCGACTCCGGTCCGCCGCGTCGACTGACTCTACGGCACCACTCCGCTGCGTCGACTCCGGTCCGCCGCGTCGACTGCCTCTACGGCACCACTCCGCTGCGTCGACTCCGGTCCGCCGCGTCGACTGCCTCTACGGCACCACTCCGCTGCGTCGACTCCGGTCCGCCGCGTCGACTGCCCCTACGGCACCACAAACAAATTCGCCTTGGCCACACCTGATGCTCTCCCGGGTGTTGCGCCGCACAGGCCACAATCAAAATCCTAGGCCGCCACCCGAGCCACTCGGGGGCTGCGCCACACAGGTTGAAATAACAGCTTAGGCCGCCACTCGATCCACTCGGGGGCTGCGCCATACAAGCACAATCAAAATCCTAGGCCGCCACCCGAGCCACTCGGGGGCTGCGCCACACAGGTTGAAATAACAGCTTAGGCCGCCACTCGATCCACTCGGGGGCTGCGCCATACAAGCACAATCAAAATCCTAGGCCGCCACCCGAGCCACTCGGGGGCTGCGCCACACAGGTTGAAATAACAGCTTAGGCCGCCACTCGATCCACTCGGGGGCTGCGCCATACAAGCACAATCAAAATCCTAGGCCGCCACCCGAGCCACTCGGGGGCTGCGCCACACAGGTTGAAATAAAAGCTTAGGCCGCCACTCGATCCACTCGGGGGCTGCGCCATACAAGCACAATCAAAATCCTAGGCCGCCACCCGAGCCACTCGGGGGCTGCGCCACACAGGTTGAAATAACAGCTTAGGCCGCCACTCGATCCACTCGGGGGCTGCGCCATACAAGCACAATCAAAATCCTAGGCCGCCACCCGAGCCACTCGGGGGCTGCGCCACACAGGTTGAAATAACAGCTTAGGCCGCCACTCGATCCACTCGGGGGCTGCGCCATACAAGCACAATCAAAATCCTAGGCCGCCACCCGAGCCACTCGGGGGCTGCACCACACAGGTTGAAATAACAGCTTAGGCCGCCACTCGATCCACTCGGGGGCTGCGCCATACAAGCACAATCAAAATCCTAGGCCGCCACCCGAGCCACTCGGGGGCTGCGCCACACAGGTTGAAATAACAGCTTAGGCCGCCACTCGATCCACTCGGGGGCTGCGCCATACAAGCACAATCAAAATCCTAGGCCGCCACCCGAGCCACTCGGGGGCTGCGCCACACAGGTTGAAATAACAGCTTAGGCCGCCACTCGATCCACTCGGGGGCTGCGCCATACAAGCACAATCAAAATCCTAGGCCGCCACCCGAGCCACTCGGGGGCTGCGCCCCACAGGTTGAAATAACAGCTTAGGCCGCCACTCGATCCACTCGGGGGCTGCGCCGTACAAGCACAGTCAAAATCCTAGGCCGCCACCCGAGCCACTCGGGGGCTGCGCCACAAAAAGTGCAACGTAGTAGGCCACGGGGCTGAGCAAACGGTCGAATGTAATTCGAGTTCCAGAAGTAAGCCGTCGGGCTGAGCAAACACTCGAACCCATTCGAGTAACACGAGTAAGCCGTCGGGCTGAGCAAACACTCGAACCCATTCGAGTCACACGAGTAAGCCATCGGGGCTGAAACAAAAGCAAGATATTTATAAAGTTGCGGGCGACTATACTAGTCACCCCCACCTTCGGGGGCTACTCCCATTGGGAGCGCTGATCGCGCACCCAATGAAAATTCAAGGCTACAAGCACAAGTGAAATAGCTTGACAACTCGACAGAGTGGTTCGAGAAGTAAGCTTCTAAGCTGAAACTTACATAGTAGGATCGACTGCTGATCCGAGAACCCGAAGGAATTTTTCGGATGGCAAAGAAAAGCGAGTAAGCTCAATCAGCTGAACCCATCTACAAGTAGGCCAGTGGGCTGAACAGAAGTACACTACGGAAGAGGAAGACAAAGTAATTCGACTGCAAAGGTTACTCCCATTGGGAGTGGCCGGTTCGACTGAAGAAATCGAGTTCAAGCTCAAGATCAAGCAATCCAATGGCGCGTCCAGGAGGAAGAAGTCCTTTGCTCGACTCTACGCTTCGACCAAGCACTCGGGGGCTACTGACGTGGGGCTGACGATCGGGTAGCCCACGATGAGGTTACCTGGGCCGCGCCAAGGATGGAAAGGCCCGCAGAAGGCCCACTCGGGGTATCTCGTATCCTAGTCCAACTCGGTTAGGACTTTAACCTACCGTATCTGTACCAACAACCCGAGACCTGGCTACCTATAAAGCCAGGAGGGTTGCCCGTCCTAAAAAACAATGCACGCTCAGGATCACAAACCCTAGCGAGATCGCAATCTCGCTATTGTAATCGCTACTCGCATCAATAACCAGGCAAGCAGGAGTAGGGTGTTATCCTCCGGGAGCCTGAACCTGGGTAAACCTTGCTTGTCAGCCGTCGTGATCACCTTGCACTCTCCTATCTCCCCATCAATCAACCCGGGGTGTACAACCCTGGGACTTGCCGAGTTACAACCTCGTCACATAGTACCCCAACTTACGCCAGCCGGAACGCCGCAGCGTAACGGCGTGTCCGAGCGACGTAATCGTACTCTACTGGATAGTGTCCGATCTATGATGTCTCTTACCGATCTGCCAGTGTCCTTCTGGGGTTATGCGTTAGAAACAGCCGCATTCATTTTAAATAGGGCTCCGTCCAAGTCCGTTGAAACGACGCCGTATGAATTATGGTATGGCCAAAAGCCTAAGTTATCGTTTCTGAAGGTTTGGGGTTGTGAGGCGTACGTTAAGAAACTACAGCCCGACAAACTCGAACCGAAGTCGGAGAAAGTCGTCTTTGTAGGATATCCGTGGGAAACCGTTGGGTACACCTTCTACAACCAAGCTGAGGGCAAAACTTTTGTCGCGAAGACCGTTACCTTTTTAGAGAAGGAGTTTCTCGCGAAGGGAGTAAGTGGGAGGAAGGTAGACCTCGATGAAATCGTTGATCCTGAACTCGAGATTCCGAGTGGCGCAACGGAAGCAATTCCGGAAACGTCCTCCGTGGAAGGAGTGGGAGAAACTGTCGAGGAAGATGTTCTACCTCGTAGGTCTGGTAGATCTCGGATCGCACCAGAATGGTATGGCAACATGGTTTGCACCGTCATGCTAGTCGAGCAAGACGAACCTACGAACTACAAGGAGGCGATGGCGAGTCTAGAGTCTGAGAAATGGCTTGAAGCCATGAAATCCGAAATAGGATCCATGTATGATAACAAAGTGTGGACTTTGATGGATATTCCCGAAGGGCGCAAGGCCGTCGAGAATAAGTGGATCTTTAAGAAGAAGACTGATGCTGATGGTAATGTGACCGTCTATAAAGCTCGGCTTGTCGCAAAGGGTTTCCGACAAGTTCATGGAATTGACTACGATGAAACTTTTTCACCGGTAGGGATGCTTAAGTCTATTCGGATTTTGTTAGCGGTAGCTGCCTACTATGATTATGAAATCTGGCAGATGGACGTCAAAACGGCCTTCCTAAATGGAAACATTGAGGAAGAGTTGTACATGGTACAGCCGGAAGGTTTTGTCGATCCAGGAAATGCTAACAAGGTGTGCAAGCTTCAGCGATCCATCTATGGATTGAAGCAGGCATCTCGGATCTGGAATCTTCGCTTTGATGAGGTAATCAAAGGTTTTGGATTTATCCAAAATGTGGAAGAGACCTGTATTTAAAAGAAAATGAGTGGGAGCTCGGTTGTGTTCTTAACACTGTATGTTGACGACATATTGCTGATTGGGAATGATGTGGAACTTCTGAATAGCGTGAAGGAATATTTAAATAGTAAATTTTCCATGAAGGACTTAGGAGAAGCTGCGTATGTTTTAGGCATAAAAATCTATCGCGATAGATCAAGGTGCCTATTAGCACTAAGTCAGAGTACTTATCTTGATAAAATACTGAAGCATTTCCGTATGGAGAAGGCAAAGAAGGGTTCTCTGCCGGTTATCAAGAATAATATATTGCGTAAGGCGCAGTGTCCGGTGACGGAGCTGGGTAAGGCCGAAATGACGAAACATCCTTATGCTTCAGCCATAGGATCGATCATGTATGCAATGTTGAGTACTAGACCGGATGTGGCATTAGCTCTAAGTTTGACAAGCCGGTTCCAGAGTAATCCTGGAATGCCGCATTGGGTAGCTGTTAAGAGCATCCTTAAGTATCTCAATAAGACAAAGGAAATGTTCCTTGTGTATGGTGGCTGCGATGAAGAACTTGGCGTAACGGGTTACGTAGATGCAAGTTTCTGCTCAGACCACGATGACTGTAAGTCACAGACAGGTTACGTGTTCAAGGTGAATGGAGGCGCCGTGTGCTGGAGAAGTGGGAAGCAACCCATAGTCGCACAATCTACAATGGAGTCGGAGTATATCGCTGCTTGCGAAGCCGCGAATGAAGCTATGTGGCTGAGGAAGTTCGTCATCGAACTTGGAGTGTTCCCGAGCGTGCAAGACCCCATGATCCTCTTCTGCGACAATACGGGTGCCATTGTGAACGCCAAGGAGCCAAGGTCTCACTCCACCGCCAAACACATTCTCCGACGCTTCCATGTGATACGTCAGTACGTACAAGGAGGCGATGTGAAGATTTGCAAAGTGCATACGGATCTGAATGTGGCAGATCCGCTGACGAAGCCTCTCCCGCTTGATAAGCATGAAAAGCACCAGTTAGCTATGGGTGTTAGGCTTTTACCAAGTTGTAATCTAGATTAAGTTGTACTCTAGTGCAAGTGGGAGACTGAAGGAGATATGCCCTAGAGGCAATTAATAAAGTGTATTCTTTATAATATCTCGTTTGTTCATAATAGGTTTTTGTGTCATGCTAGAACCGTATTAAGCGGAAACATTAATGCGGGTGTGACACGTAAACAACCAGGTCCCTAGTAGCCTCTACTAAGACTAGTTTCGTTGCGCGATTGATGATCGAGGTTTCCCGGTCATGGGGCATGGCGTCGGTCGGCAATGAGAGTCATATCGCTAGAGAACGATGTGATGGACATACCCAGATTTGGAGAACGTAGTCGTTACGCCTTTGACCGTGAGATCAACTCTTATTGTTATTCCTGGAAGATACTTTGATTGCACCAAACGTCGTATCTTATTTAGTATGACAATAACGGTGATACTTTTGGGTATCGGAAAGGAGTAGTTGAGACGAGGGGTCAAGAGCGGGATTTGCCAGTCCGCATAGCAGGATAGATACTCTTGGGCCCACTCGGTGAGATCATGTCTAATGAGCTTGCAAGCATGTGACTAGGTCACGGAGACATGAGATCATGAACGAGTAGAAGATAGCGTCGTCGGTAACGAGGTCGGGATTAGGTATGGAGATATCTATGTAACGACGCTCGGACGTACTCAGTATCGCTATGGCAAAAGGTTTAAGACTTTACGTTCAGGTTTGATAGATGAAAGTCATTCGTTATATCACAGGGATTAATTCATGGGGTCCAGGCCTACGAGTTAGTCGTTGGTCATTGAGGAGTCTTGATCATACCTGTTATTATATCGAACCGCTAGGGTAACACACTTAAGGGGTTTCGACAAGACAACCGGAAAGGAAGGAGATCACCGGGAGCGTCCCGGGAGGGGTCTGATGGAGATCGGGCAGCGCCGAAAGAGTTTTCGGAGCTAGGAAAAATTATATATATTATGTTTGATATTAATTAGTGTAATTGATGTGCAAATATAATTTTATATATTTATTTTCGAATTTATTTAGGCTGATTTCCCTAAATGGGCCTTCTGGTCGAAAGAAGGCCCAAGAGGGGAAAATTCCCAAGGGGAATTCGGTGGGGGGCTTGGGGGCCGACCCAAGTGGCCAAGGGGCCCACTAGGGGGCCGGCGCACCCAGCCATCCCGCACCAGGCATGTGGGGGTTAGTCCCACATTGCCTGGTTAGCAAGTTGGCTCCCCCCTGGGAGCCTATATAAGAAGGGGCACCCCTGGCCTTTTAATTCACCAATTAATTCCCGATTTCTCTCTCGATCTCGTGGTTCCCAAGTTGGAGCCGCGCCGAGCTGAGGAATGGGGGATCTCTTCCACCATAGACGCTGCCGCGCTGCTGGTGTTCCGGTCCAAGTCTTCCGCTGCTCGTCCTGGACTGGAGCTTCGGAGACCGTCGTCTCCACCGTACGTGTGCGACTCCCTGCGAGGTGCTGCGCTAGCGGTACTCTGAGGCCTGCTTCCTCTACACGACCTTGAGGTCGGCTTCGTCGGTCTTCATCGACAACGTTTGTGCGGGAACGTAATCCCCGCTTTCGGTCTACAAGGGTACGTATTCCGATCTCCGTTCGTACTACTATATCTGCATAGAATAGATCTTGGCATGCTTTTAGGATATCGTTGGTAGGAAATTTTTTGTTTTCTGCACACGATCCCCTTCAGCTCGAGATCGCCTTGCTGCCTCTGTCCTTGCCTCGGCAGCGCATTGGAAGCAACGCGGAAAATTCCGCGCGGTGAAGGAGGGGGACGAGAACACGAAGTTCTTCCACGCCAGGGCGTCGCAGCGCTACCGGAGGAACCTGGTCCGCGAGCTCATCATCGACGGCAGCATCGTCATTGATCACACGAGCAAGGAGACGGCCCTCCACAATTTCTACAAGTCGCTGCTGGGCCAGGCAAGGCCCACCTCCTGGGCCTTCGATCTACCTCGCCTGTACCGCGACTCCCGGTGCGTTGATGGGCCGGCCCTCCTAGCCCCCTTCGAAGAAAAGGAAATCAAGGCGGAAATTTTCGGCATGGACCGGACCAGTGCTCCTGGCCCCGATGGGCTTGGGCCCTCCTTCTACCGCGCCGCCTGGCCCACTGTGAAGCCAACTATGCTCCGCCTCTTCGATGTTGTCCATGCGGGCCGCGCCCAGCTCGGCGCGTTGAATTCGTCCCATGTCGCCCTTCTTCCCAAAGTTGAGGGCGCGATGTCCCCCGGATCTTTCCGCCCCATCTCGTTGCAAAACTGCTTGATCAAGACCATGTGCAAAGCTCTGACGACGCGCCTCCAGGCCCAAATCGGCTCGCTGGTTGATGAAAACCAAACTGGCTTCCTGTCAGGACGGATCATATCGGAGACCTTCGTCTTCGCCACTGAGCTGGTGCAGTGTTGCTTCAAGCGGAAAGTGCCTACGCTGGTCCTCAAGCTGAATTTTGCGAAGGCGTCCGACTCCATCGACTGGGCCAGCCTCCGCGCTGTGATGCGGGCCCGCGGCTTCCCCGACCTCTGGTGGGGCTGGATGGATTCCATCTTGTCCTCCTCCCGCTCGGCGATCCTCCTCAATGGGATCCCAGGCCCCTGGATCGGGGGCCCGCTCTCACCGTACCTCTTCCTCCTCGTGGCGGACGTCCTACAGCAGGTAATCCGGCAAGACTCCCTGCTCCAACACCCCCTCCTCGACGGTGAGCCGTGCCCTGTCTTGCAATACGCATATGATACTCTGATCATCCTGCGGGCTAAGCACGGCGCGGCGGAGCGTCTCAAATCGCTCCTCGACGCCTTCGCGGCTGCGACCGGGCTGCAGATCAACTTCCACAAGAGCACTCTTGTCCCCATGCATGTCCTCGCTCACGACTTGGAGTCCATCCGCGCCACCCTTGGCTGCCGGGTTGAGGGGTTCCCCTAGACCTACCTCGGGCTGTCGCTTACGGCGACCAAGCTAAGCCTGTCCCACTTTGTGCCGCTCATCGCCAAGGTGGACAAGTACCTCTCCGGCTGGTGCTCCCTGCTCCTCTCGTCCGATGGGAGGATCATCCTCCTCAACGTTGTCCTGGACGCCCTGCCCACCTTCGCCATGGGCGCCCTGGAGCTCCCCCCTGCTGCGCGCTATTGAGGGCTTGCGGCGCTGCTTCCTCTGGAACATCCAGGACTGCCCGAGCGACGCCAAGTGCCTGGTCGTGTGGACGGCCGTCAGCCGCCCTAAGGAGGAAGGTGGCCTTGGCATCCGCGACCTTGCGGTCAAGAACGAGGCGCTGCAACTCAAGCTGCTCCACCGCCTGTTCGCCGCGCCGTCCGCGCCGTGGCCCCGCTGGGTCTGGAACACGACCGACCGGGCGTCCCTTGGACCACATTGGACTCGTCTCAACGCCATGCACCCCCTCCTTCGGAATATCTCGGTGTCGTCCGTAGGCGACGGGCGCCACACTGGGTTTTGGCTCGACGCCTGGCTCCCCGGCGGCGCGCTCCGTCAGCAAATGCCCGCACTCTTCTCCCACGCCCTCGACGTTGACGCCTCGGTCGCTGACGTCCTGGGTGGCGACGTGCGGCTCGCGCTGGTCCCCCGGCTAAACCATGCCGGCTCGCGTCAGTTTGGTGCCCTCTGCGCCCTCCTCAACGGCGTCACGCTCACGAGCTCTTGCGACGAGTGTGTGCTGACGAGGTGCAGGAAGAAGGATGGCTCCTTCGACGATGATGCCTTCTACCGCCTCCGTATGTGGGGAGGCGTCGTCTCTCCAGCTTACGACTTCGTCTGGTGCAACCATGCGTCGTCCAAAGTGCGCTTCTTCGCCTGGCTCCTGACGCGGAGCGCTTTGGTCAAGAAGAAGATCTTGGCGCCGGCTGAGGCTGCTTGCCCCATCTGCGCCGCACCTGACGAGACCCCCAATGACCTCCTCTTTGGGTGCAGTGTTTCGGCCCGCTTCTGGGCGAGCCTCGGGTTTGTCTTCCCTCCCGACGCCGACGTCCGCCGCCTCCACGAGTATAGTGCTCCCGCGTGCCTGCCGCCTGCTACGTCGTCTACGTTCACACTGCTCTGCTGCTGGAACCTTTCGAAACACCGCAACGATGTGGTGTTCAGTGAACAAAACCCCAGCCTCCAGCTCCTTCTAAAAAATCGTCGCGAGGAAGTTCACCTCTGGAAAGTTCGCCTCCCTGCGGACCGAAATGGCGACGCCACGGCCTGGCTCCATGCCCTCCCCCGTCTACTTCACGCTGCTCTGCTGCTGGAACCTTTGGAAACACCGCAACGTTGTGGTGTTCAGTGAACAAAACCCCAGCCTCCAGCTCCTTCTAAAAAATCGTCACGAGGAAGTTCACCTCTGGAAAGTTCGCCTCCCTGTGGACCAAAATGGCGACGCCGCGGCCTGGCTCCATGCCCCCCACCCCCACCCCGGTGACCATCAAAAAAAAATTGGGACATGTGATTTGACGCAACCGACGCGCAGCTAGCAACGCCATGGCGACCGGCAGCGCGTGCGCGGCGACTACGTAGCACGTCTGGCCGGCCAGCGCGCGCACACGCAGCCAGCACACACAAGCACGCTGCGGTTAGCTAGCTAGCTAGCAAGCTAGCCCGTGTGTCCGGCGACCGGCAGAGCTAGCACGCAGGAGCGCGCTGCAGCTAGCTAGCTAGCATGTTCAGCCGGTGAGCGTGACGGCCGCGAGCACCTCCACCGCGTAGGGGTCGGCCATGACCGTGAGCACGAGACCACGAACGGAGCTGCGGGAGCACCGGAGGTCTGGAGTAGATGAGCAGCGCGGAGACCAGCCAGCAGAAGCGGTGCAGGCAAGCCAGGGCCTGGCTCCAGGTCCAGGCATAGAACGACAAGAGACCGCCATGGCGACTGTGTCGAGCAGGGCGCGTCCTGGGCTTTTCCGGCGAGTCAACGCCATGGCGTGGCCACGAATCAGAAGGAAGATTGACTGTTACGTGGGTCCTAGTCAACATCCCGGGTTTAACCTGCCACGTCAGCGAATTTTTCAGTACTATTGTAAGGTTTAAAATAGACCGGGATTTCATAGCTGAGTGTGCCGAATTGCCTATTTCGGAGATTGGAAGTTGAAGGTCAGAGTTTGTTTTGAACTTTTTCTATTAGATTTCTATTTTTTTAGCCTCGTGTCCGTCTGTGTGTTTTTTTTTAGAAAACACAGTACAACGCAAGCGCTCATATACACGCGCACACACGCACGCACATTCTACCCCTATGAGCACCTTCGAGAGACTGAGCCGGCGGATCAGGTCTTGAGATTGACGAAGTCATCACAGGCGTCTCGCTGTCGACGGGAACGTCGCCTCCCACTGAAGAATATTCCGTCTAAATGAGAAACACCAACGTCAAACATGAGGTTTGAACTCTAATGGGATGGGATATAACCACCCACCTAACCATCTTGGCACGGGCAAGCTCTCTCGCGTCCGTCCGTGTTCACTGGGAAAAAAAGACACTAGGCAGCAGCACGGGCACGCAAAACAGCTTGCCGCTTGGCGGGCCCCACCTCCGAGTACCAAACCGTTTACAACTCTCGGAAGGGGAATATGCACCGAATATGCACTGCAGTGCGGGGACACTTCCTCTCCTCCTCATCATCAGCCAGCGAGAGCGATCGAGCCGATCCTCCCACTTCTCCGGCCTCCCACGCCGTCGAGGCATGACACAAGAGGCCGCCACCGCCAGCCTAGTGCTAACCACCCAGGACGACGCCCGCAGCCGCAAGAACCACCACCACCACCGCCCTCCGCCGCCTGCCGAGGACGGCACGGACGCCATGTCCCCGCCGCCGTCCTGCGCGACGATCCTGCAGCTGCGCCGGGAGGGCGGCGAAGAGGCGGCGGCGACGACGGAAGACGGCGGCGAGGAGGATCCGCCGCCGCAGCTGGTCCCGCCGCTCAACTTCGCCATGGTGGACCACGGCGTCTACCGCTCCGGCTTCCCTGACGCCTCCAACCTGCCCTTCCTCGACTCCCTCCGCCTCCGCTCCGTCCTGTTAGTACTTAGTAGTAGTATTATCACTGCTCAGCTAGTCAGCTACGTACGCATACATTTCTTCTTCGAGGCGGCCGGTGGCGTCGTGATTCTGACTCGTTCTGCGTCGCCGTGCGGCGTGCGCATGCAGGTGCCTCTGCCCGGAGCCGTACCCGGCAACCACCCAGGAGTTCCTCCGTGCACGCGGGATCAGGCTCTTCCAGTTCGGAATCGACGGCTCCAAGGTGAAGAAATTCGATCTCGATACTCGTTATTCTTATGGACTTCATTTTCGAAGCTGCCATTTGCTCTTTTTTTTCTTCCATTTTGAGGATTGCGATGGTTGTTCATCTTCCGAAGAAATAAAACTGAAATGGCAAGCAAGAAAGAAAGAGAAGAGGGATCCAAACATGTCTATTAACTGGCTAACTACACTAGTTAATAGAGCCAGTTAATAAACATGCATAAAGGTTTACCCGGTTAATAAATTATTTCGAGACCATGCCCTAGTTAATATATAGATGTGTGCTTTTCTTTTGAAAATTGTTGATTACGCTTTCGTACGTGGTTAGTCACAGATTCTCGGTTAGCATTTGTCGACACGGTAGAGATGGCTGCAGTGGCTCTATCTTCGCGAATCTTCTCCGTAGTACTTGTGTGCGGACACATCATACAACGCCTTTCCTGAAGAGCTGCCTTGGCCAAGTTGAGCTTCTGTATAGACGCTTCTAGCTGAAAGCGTCTCTCTACCAAATCACAGATCGAATAAGCCTTCAAATTTTCTTATAATTAACCAGATGGCTTAGACTGTACCCCCTGATCCGTTCTGAATTAATTGACTCAGATTTAGTACAAGTTATGCTAAATCTGAGTCAATTAATTTAGAATGGAGGGAGTACTTCTTAACCGAGGGAGTGGTATCTGGCTTAACTGTCTGCTGTTGAGTATTATCAAAAGTTGGTAAACACCAAACCTTAGATGTGTGAACAAACGCCGGCGCTGATTATGCTATCTCCATGGTTATTTCAAGGCCCCAAACCATTTATGTGTAGTATGACATATCAACCCAATGCTTGACTGCTTGTAATAGCAAGTTGTTGGTGTGTTAATATGTTTCCCAATGGTTGCAATTGAAATTTTATTTTGAACTGCCATTTTTTGTAGTTGCACTATGGTTGCAACTGAATCTCGCTTTCCAAATGTAGGCGGGGTCATTTGAAAGAGAATTAAGTTGTTTCTCATTTGTATTAGCACTAGGCGGAAACTTTTTGAATAGTTTCCAATACATTTTTTTTTTCTGGATTATCAACGATGAAAGGATAACTTGACGATTTTAGCTGTTCAGCTTTGTTGTGCGGTAACTGCAGTTAGTATTTACATTATCCAGTCAATAAATTTAGTTGAAGGTTAAAGAATGAGATAATATAGTCTGGGCAGAGCTCAGATTTTGAATTTTCATGTTTTGATTCAATCATTTAACGGCTAGTTGGCAATTATAACAAAGCAGATTGAAGTTGTAACCATTTCTTCTTTTATCCTAGAAATTCTGCCAGTTTAACCTTATTTTTCTCTTGTCTTCTAAGATGCTTTCCATAAAGCGACAATTTTCATATTCAAGAGCTTACTGAAAATAGATGTTGTGCTTTCAGGAGCCCTTTGTGAACATTCCTGAAGACAGAATCCGTGAGGCTCTAAAGGTTGTTCTAGGTAACTAAAATGTTTTACCGACTCATTTATTTTCTAGGTCGTTTATCGTCAGTTGCTTCTTCCCCTAACTGAATATCAAATTCTTATGTAGACACAAGAAACCATCCTGTGCTTATTCACTGCAAGCGTGGAAAGGTAGAAAGCACGGTTACTTTATCTTGTGTTACTGTTTATATGGCCTCTCAAAATTTGTGTAACATATGGTTTTTATATTGTGAACACAAAATTGTGCAGCATCGAACTGGCTGCGTGGTTGGATGCTTGAGGAAAGTGCAGCGATGGTGTCTTACTTCCATATTCGATGAATACCAGCGTTTTGCCGCTGCAAAAGCAAGAGTGTCTGATCTAAGGTTTATTGAGCTCTTTGATATCTCAAGCATAAGGCACTTACCAGCGTCCTTCTCATGTTGAGGAGAGGCATACGTGAGCGGGCTGTGGACGTGTCAAGATTGGTATTTCTTTCCCCTTGGAGGACCTTTCGAGTCATGTGTATGTTGTAACATGACTAGCATGATAAGAATTAACTATCAGTACTACTTTGGGTCTGTTATTTCTGTCATATTACCAAGTTGTCTCTTAGAAACTTTGACATTATCAGTTAGGAGTACTTTTTGGAGCATAGGCATTTAGGATAGATAGATAGGAGACATGCTGCGTTTGGCAGTATCAATAACTGGTGTTCTGGCATCGTGTAAACTTCTGGAGTCTGTAATTATGTTGTGTACATAAAAAATAAAGCACATACGCTATCTAAGTTTGTTTGCCATCCATGCAATTTTTGGCATCGTCACTTCAGATCGCAGAAATTTTTGCCACTGATACAACAAACGACCTTTTGTGAAACTATGTGCATACTTCATGTAGGTTTAGGATAGTTCTTGCTCCCATAGATCAAGCAATGCGAGACATTACTAACAGGCATGTTCCTTTTGTTAGAATGTAGGGTCTTTTTCCCAAACAGAGGGGCGAGCCACATGATTTCTATTGAAACGGCATCATCCAAAGTTTCCTTCAAGTCTTGCATTTACCCTCTCTTGAGAGTTGAGAACCACGTGAAGCATCCAAACACATTTGTAGAATTAACCTATCAGATTGACCAATTCAGTGGAGAGGTCATCGATGATTTGAGAGCAAATATAGTCACGAGAAAGGTGGAGATTAGTCAGCAAACAAGTCGCAATGTGTAATGGTCCAGGAGGCCCTCACAGGAATCGGCCAAATAGCAGAACACCAGTCAGCACATTCACAAGCAGTATCAGTCGACCGAAACAACCAAAACTCAACATCAGAACAAAGAATATACTCCCCAACAGTTGTGTGCTTATAGAGCGCAAACCCTCCACAGAAAAAGCAGCTTAGTCATTCAGTGACACACTGGGTAAGGTGAACTCTAGCAGATGTGTCCTGAGACAGATCAAACACTTGCTTCATTTCCAAATCAACACACAAACAATTACTACTTCACAAGTCAGGTGAGGAATAAATGAAGAAACTGAAAAGAAAAAAGGGTTAAAAATAGGAACAGACAACAAAAATAAAGAAATAAGAAAGGGCAAACATAAAAGCTCAAGGATACAATCTAAAATGCCGCATCCATGCTTCTATCTTGTCAAATATACTAGTGATAGCTGCTACTGTGCACCTTTTAGCCGCAAAGAAACTGAGAACACCCCTGGTCTCTTGCTCGGATTTCTTGTATGATGCCTCCTAACCAAATACTTAAGCTTTCCTTTACAATTAGAAGCTCTCCACATTTGGGCTCTCTTCAGCTACACATCAGAAACATAAAAGTGAGTCATGAGGATTGGTTCACATAACTAGATTACAGGATAGCATGGGATAAGAATACAAAGGCATTTCCATTGTATGTTAGCCAGAACATTCAAACTCAAACTTCAGACACTACAGGTAACAAAGCATAACTAACATAGAAAATGCAGGACCTCGTAAGAATTACCTGACAAACTTATAAGCTGTAATAGAAGATTAATGGGCTTATATAAATATAAAATAATACTGTATAAGTTATTGACATGGATGCAGTGTTAAGTGGAGGAAGTAACTGGGGCAGAAGCCAGTACTACAGCAACTGGACAGACGCATCCAACTGGAAACAAGGCAGCCTTATTATGTGATTTGCCAACAAAATTTCAAGCTATAGTCTACATTAACATTTAGCATCATTTTTAGGCTTTATGTGCCTTTTCTATATATAACATGTTTTGCGCGCTCCAACGAATGCTCGCGATATATAGCATGCAGATGAACAGACTCTTGATGAGCATATTTTGTATACCATGGTCAAATGGAATATGACACTAGCAGTCAGAATCGCCGGAAATCATCATCATTAAAATACACAGATGATAACAGCCCACTGAGTTGCATAATGTGTTTCTAGTAGGTAAGTTTTTCTGAACTATTGGGCGGTGGTCAAGACTCAGAAGACCCCAACAAAAAATGTATGTGTAACTTTCTACCAATAAGACTCGGAAAGAGCTAGCCACAAGCCCACAAGGAAACTATTTTCGTGTTATTGGCTATAATATCTTGTCAATGGAAAGCATGCCTCGAGTTTCCAGGCTTCAAACATTTTATTATCTGAAAAATCTATAGTCCACAATAAATTAGAGACTCGAGTAATCATGTTTTTGGCTAGTGAAGGCCGCCAAGGCCCACATGCATGACTGCAGTTTCTGAAACTTTCTGACGCTTCCCAATTGACATGCTTGCAGTTCAATTTTTTTTTTGAAATTTGCTTGCAGTTCAATTTTGATTTAGCCTGATGTGGCATATCAGCTAACAGTGAACAAGTGAAGGCACCATGGCCTATTATAATTTATAAAATACGAGCACTATGGCACGTCACCCATCCACATCTAACAAGTACGGGGTATTCGCCACACAAACCGAATTATCGCAGGACAACTTTATCATATCAGCATTTAGTTTACAAATGTAAGTAATTATAATATCACCAAATAGTTGTTAGATTTATAACCCAGTACAAGCATTATAGCGCAATGCATCCATGCACTAGCCTAAACCATGCCATTAACCTCTAAGAATCACAGGGTATTGTCCCAGTGTCCGGACAATAACAGGGAACTTTCGCCTGTGTACTCCTCACATTTGCAACACGTCGTCAGTTAAGAACTTAGCTATAATTATTGACCAAATTTTCATCCTAACTGATATTTACTCAGTTAATTGCCAAAAAGAAGTTGGAACAGTCACGAAGAAAGGGACGTGAAGGAAAAGATCAATCTTACCCCCATGTAGCAGATGGACTAGATGTTCCATCCTCTGGAAAGTAAGCTTTTGAATCGATTGCTGGATATCCTCTGCAAAGCCTTCTTTGCACAAGGCACCTCAGCATCAGCCAGCTTCTGTAGATGCTGACAGGCACCAGAATCTGCAAGCCGTCGGCGTGTTCCATTCCCACCACCCATGGCAAGTGCTAGAAGTATCGAGACTGGGTACTTTTTGTCGATCTCCTCGTTCCGAGGATCGAGCATCTGCACCAGCCTTGTGAGATTCTTCTCATCCCTGACAAACTCCTTCCTATTGGATTTCAAGGTCATCAAAGCAAGCAGTGCGCGTCCAGCCGACTCCTGTACAGATGCAGGCTTAGCCACCTCCATCATCTTAACGAGCGTGCCAACACAGGGTGCCATGCAGCGCTTGGTGTCATCACTCACACCAGGTGCAAGGTCGGCGACCATATCTGCAGCCATTTGCTGCAACAGGACGCTACCACCGCGTCGCATGAGGTCTGTAAGCTGCGCAAAGAACAGGGGCGACGAACAAAGGGTTCTGGAGGCAGCAGGGACTGCTGTGAGCTCGTGGATAGCATGCAGGACGGAATTCTGAAGATCCAGATCAGTGGTGATGTGCAGAGCTTGCAACAGCGGCGGTAATGCACCATCCTGCACAATCTGTTGCTTCATCTCAAGGTCACCAAAGGACGCAATCGATAGCAGGCACAGAGCAGCACTCCTCTGCGTGTCTGTACTGCTGCTTGCAAGTAAATCAACTAGAACCGGTAACCCACCCTCCTCCACCAACGCGGACCGCACATCGTCAATGGAAATCACATTCTTGAGCGCTGCCACGGCGAGCGCCTGCATGGCTAGGGATCCAGAGCCAGGACGGCACGCGTTGATCAAGATGGACACCCCTCCATACGCCGACACAGCCCACGCGCTACCGGCGTCAGCAGTGATGGCCTCAATGGCCACCACGGCGTGCTCCCTCGTGGCCGGCGTGGAGCCAGAGTCGAGCACGCGCAGCAGCGGGCCGAGGCCACCCTCGTCGAAGACCACCTTCCGGGACGCGGCGCAGGCGGTGGCGAGGAGCGCCACGGCCGCCGCCGCACGGTCCCGCAGCGCCGAGTGGGCCGACGCGTCGAGCATACGGAGCAGCGCGGCCACGTCCCCATCGGCGGCGACGATGGAGGCTGCCGCGGCGGTGGAGTCGTCGTTGCCTAGCAGCTCGAGCAGCGAGGCGAGAGCCTTGAGCTTGAGGTCGAGGCCCCCGATCTGGAGGCGCGCGAAGGCGTCCCTGATGAAGAGCGACTTGTCGGCGCGCGAGGCGGCGGGCGCGGGCACCTGCAGCACGATGGCGTTGGGGGAGGAGTTGTCGAGGGGGAGGATGAGGAGGCCCGAGCGGAGGAGCAGGGAGAGGTCGTGCAGGAGGAGCGAGAGCGAGGAGGCGGCGATGTCGATGTCGCTCTGGAGCCGCAGGCGGCCCCCGGGGAGGGCCGGGTCGTTGCAGCGCGCGGAGAGGGCGGTGAGGGAGCGGAGTGTGGGGAGGAGGGAGGAGAGCAGGTCGGCGAAGAGCGGGTGGGCGGGGGCGGAGGCGGGGGAGGAGGTGAGCGAGGAATGGAGCGAGAGTAGGGTGGCGTGCAGCGCGCGCCAGCGGGAGTGGAGGGCGGTGGCGGAGGCGGCGGCCTGGAGGAGCTGCGGGAGCAGGGCATGCTGGATCTGGGCGAGCGCGTCCGCGGCGGCCGGCGGCGGAGGGGAGGGGGAGGGCGGCGGCGTCATGGGCGGCGGTGGGGGATGGGGAGTGGTGGAAGAGGTGGGGAAAGCGAGGGAAAGCGCATCACATGGGAGTGGTGGTGTGCGGGATGGACGGACACGATTTGCTTCCACGGGAAGGAAAAAAGCTGTAAAGTGGAAGGTGGCTGGCAGTGCCGGGTGTCACGCGCGAGTCCCGCTTTATTCACACAAACAGGGAGGGCCCGCTGTTTGTAGCGTTGGCACTTGCCAGCGTGGTGGGGAAAATTTGTGTCAAGAAAACAAATTCGAATATTTTTTGTGTAATTTAGTTCCATGCGAAATCTTTGCTATTAGCATGTATTCCACATTATTTGATTCTGGTTAATTGATCGATAAATTCATATGTTTCAATACAAAAACTTTAGGGTATTTGTAGGGGTAAAAAATGATAATATGTATTCATGAAATGTGCATGATTAGTTTGTCGCATTTGTTCAATTCATTTTAACAATATATGACTTGTTTTATGTTGTCGTTGTGTTATGTTCTTATCTCAGGATGTACGTTACGTCGGATCTTTAGGTATTATGAGGCTTCTGATGTGTAACAGTACTACTATACTCCCACTTGTTGCACTAGCAAGGCCCCGATTGGATGGCTGGTTAAATTTACGGAAAAACGTTACCGACCTTGCCTGGATTTTCTACGGACCTGGAGAGGTCCATCTAATTTTCCGATCTTTTTGCTTAGTTTACGACCAACTAAGTGGGGCCCAAGTGTTAGATGTTGCACACAAATAAATCTTTTTTGCTTAGGCTACACTAGTGGCTTTGGGGTGTGAGAAGGATTTTTTGTAGGGAGAATGAGTTTGTGGGACGGAGGAATTAGTATGACGAGAGAGGGGTGAGGCGGAGCACATAGATGAAGTTAAGTTGAAGAATTAGCATGGTGAAAATGTTCATTGGAACGATTCTAACACGTCAAAAAGGGCATATAGCAAATGGTGGAGCTATGTATATATTGTGGAGTATTCTCTTGAAATTGTAGGTTTATTATGAATATATCGTTTCACCCAACCCTGCGTCGTCCTCCTTTGGGCGGCTCGGGGCAAACCTAGACCTCCGCCGCCAGGCGCCCCCATCCACCTCCCACGTTGCGCCACCACCGGAGGGGAGGCCGACAAAGCCGCGCGCACCCCAAGGAAGGTGGCAGCCGGCGATTTTTCTTCAGACGAGCTCTCCCCAGCGAGGATGGCGGTGAGGCGGGTTGTAGGCGGTTGCGGGCGGCCGTGGCGGCATGTTGTGGTCAGTGTTGGATTAGGTGGCGCCTAGGCAGCGCTTAAGCACGCTTAGGCACTAGGCATGGACAAACGCCTCGCCTAGGTCATAAGCGGAACTCTAGGCTGTTCAACTAAAAAATTGCCTTCTCTAGCAATAAGTACATTCCTTATTGCACTTACAAATCATATGGATACATAATTTAATGGCAACTGTTGTTAATTTACTCATTTCTTTGCGCTAAATTAGTATGTGTAGATATAGAATATCCCAAATAAACACCCGATAGCAAAAACTATATACCGCCTAGGTCACGCCTAGTGCGCTTAAGCATCGCCTAGGCGCTAGGCGAATGTCAACCGCCTCACTTACGCCTAGCGCTTTTTCCAACCTTGGTTGTGGTGCGGGGCAGCGTGGAGGAGGCGGTGAGGGCCATCCAGGCCCGATCTGGGTCGGACGGGCCTCGACCGCTTCTCTGCGGCGCGTGCAGGGGACCATGAGGTGGTGCGCCTCTGGAGCGAGGCGAGGTGGTGCAGGGCTGTTGGTTGGCGGCATGGAGGCTGTAGCCATGGACGCTGTGGCCGACATGGCCGGTGGTCGGGCTCGGTGGATGGCGATAGGGCGACATTACCTGTGGCGCCGCTCCGTTGCTTTGTGGTCGGGACGACCTCCGGGTGAAAGCCTTGTTCCGAGTTGGTCGGAGCCGGCGACGACGGCGGTTTTGGGCGTCGTTGTGGAGTGCTCGTTCCCACTCGACGTGGATGGTTCTAAGATTTTCGGGTGAAAGCCTAAGCTCCATCGAGAGTGGGCGGCAGCGAGAGACGCGTCGTTTCCTTGTTGGGGGCACCGCCTTGGAGGTTCTTAGCCCCTAACGGTGTTGGAGGCTCACAATGCTCGGGGAGGGCGGTTCTATTGTCAGGGGAGCGGATGACCGAGGTGGCGGCCCCAGACGGTGGCGGTGCGTCGAGACGGCGGTGTCGGTCTCCCATGCTACGATGGTTCCATGAGGCGGACCCATTGTCTAGCGGGGGTCTAGGTGGCGACCTAGATGGGTAGAGGGTTCGTTGACCTGACTGGATCACCTTCGGACAATGCGAATGCCGGTCTGGTTGCTACGCCAGGGTGGCAGCCCCGGAACATGGTGATTTTGGTGCCAACCTAGATAAAGACTACGGGAGCAGAGGGTTCGTCGTGCATGACTGTATCGTTTTCGGGCGTTACGAATGTCGATCTGGTTGCTACGCCGGGGTGATGGCTCTGGGGTGGGTGGTGTGTGGTGTGACGTTTGTTCGACTTATGCCGTGTGGGTGGTGAATCGTTTCATCTGTGTGTTTAATGGTTTTTTGACCCGTTCTTTTTTTACAAAATGGGGCACCTCTTCTATCTATTTGAACCGTGGATATCGATCAAAAATGTATATATCTTTGGGATCCATATCACTTCGAAGCGATGAAAGATCCGCAACGGGTCACATCACATGGAACGGGAGACCAAAACGGAAAGAACACACCGGAGCGGCATTTGACGGCGAGAAGACAGACCGGTGTCTCCGCAACGGCCGATGCACACTGAAGACAGCAGCAGCAGAGAGAGAGAGACAGAGCGGAGGAGGGAGAAAAGAAATCGGGGAATCGAGCTCCTCTGCTCCGGGGAGCTCCCGTCCCGCGCTGAACCCCTCCAAAAGATTTTCGCCACGCCAAAACTTCCCTCCATCCCCACTGAACGCCGAGCCCACACTCGAATCCCCAAATCCCCCACCCAAAGCCCTAGAACCACCAGCGCTGGAGCGCCGGCACCCCAAACCCTACCCGACGGCCACCACCACCGCCACCATGGTGATCGCCCTCGACGGCGCCGCCTTCGCGCGCCGCGACGCCGCCGACGACATCGACGACCCGCCCACCCGCTACCTGCCCCTCGGCCGCGTCTACTCCACCTCCGCCCCGTGCCCTGCCGCCACCAAGAAGCCCCGCGCCGCCAACAACAAGCCCCCCGTGATCGTCTACTACCGCCGCCGCCGCAAGAGGCCGCGCCTCCTGGAGGGCCCGCCGTCCTCCCCCGCCACGCCGCCGCAGCCGGAAGTAAAAGAAGAGGAGCCGGAGCCGGAAGAGGCGGAGGGCAGGGCCTCCTTGCGCCGGAAGCCCCCGCTCAGGCACGAGCTGCTCGGCCTGGGCCCGCCCCCGCCCGCATTGGACGGGGACGAGCTCACGCGGCGGCGCCAGCCCAGGCGCAGCGGCGGGGGAGCGGAGAGCATCCCGGCTGCCGGGAGGCTGCTGCGGCACGGCGGCGGCCACAAGGAGGCCGCCTCTTCCGCCGCCGGACGGAGATGGGTCGAGTGAGTTTGGATCTGCGCTTTCCGTCTTCTCTCAGGATTGGGCAGCGAGAAAGCTTGTTCTTTTTTCCATGTAAAATTGACGCATTTTTTTCTAACAGTCTGGAAATCCGGGGCGCCGATCCTCAGGCGTTCATCGGATTAGCTTGCAAGGTGAGGATTCTCTTTCTGGTTCCGGCCAGTTCATCAATGTGGGCTGCAAGGAAACTCTGCGTGACCTGAATTTTGATGGTGGACGCAGGTTTTCTGGCCACTGGATGATGATTGGTACAAGGGTTCCATCACCGGGTACATCGAGCTTACCAAGAAGCATTCTGTAAGCTTTCCATATCTATGGTTCTTAGTTCTTTATTTTCATCAATATAATGCTGTGGTTTAGTTAGCGGATTATCCATCACCTCTAGAGTTGATATAATCTTTTCGGCATACTCTTCATATAAAGTTGATATAATCCGTCACCTCTGGATTAAATTTATTTTCATCAATATAATGCTGTGTTTCTCTTCATTATAATCAATATATGCTGTGGTTTACAACCAGTGCTAAACGAACTGCAGGTGAAGTATGATGATGGTGAGGCAGAGGACCTTACCCTAGCCGATGAAAGGGTGAAATTTTCCATTTCATCGGAGGAAATGAAGTGCCTGAACCTGAAATTTGGAACTTCCAACCCGGAGAAGAAGGGACATGATGATTTGCTTGCCCTTGCCGTCAGCTTTCATGACTACCAAGGTCTTGATCCAGGTGATCTAGTGTGGGCTAAAATAACAGGTAACTCCTATGTCTTCTCTTTCCGTGTGCTGATTTTCCAGTCGATTAACTGCAAATTTCGATGCCACCTGTCCTTTCTATTTATTCCGTACACGGTTGTATTAAGCGCTAGGCGCCAATTGAGCATTTTGCCTCCGCTTTTCTCTTTTCTAAAGGATTAAAGCGCTAAACGCTAGGCATTTTTTTTGCTCCGCTCAGCATCGCGAGCTTAAGCGTGCGCCTAGGCGCGCATTTACAACCTTGATTCTGTAACATGTCATCATTTGTCATCACAAGTTTTATTGCATCATTTGAAGTCACGATCCAGATTATTTTGGCCAGTGGTATTATTAAATTGAGTCTTCTTTGATCATTCCTATCTTTCCTAAACAAAACTAGTAGACACTGATTTTTTTCCTGTTCAATGCTTACATTCAGCTATGCGATTGATTTACCTTTTTTTTGTGGTGATCTGAAATGCTTCCTTTTGTGAGTGGACTTCTCATTTATTCTTGAGAAGTGCTCCTGTGCTTTCCGGGAAGTTTTTCTGCACGAAGTTTAAAGCACACCGACGGCTGTGGTTAGTACTCCTCTTACGTCACTTCTAGATCCCATGTGAAGCGATGTGGCAAGGGTCCAAGTCCATGTCCTGCCCCTCATCACAGCCGTCAGTGCGCTTTAAATTTGTGCAGAAAAACTTCCTGGAAAGCACAGGAGCACTTCTCTTCTTCTTTTCTTGAATTGGTTCTTATGTAATGTGCCTCAACAGGTCATGCAATGTGGCCCGCTGTCGTGGTGGATGAGTCAAATGTTCCAGCTAACCGAACTCTGAAGCCAGTTCGGTTAGATCAGTCGATAAATGTTCAATTCTTTGGTACCCATGATTTTGCAAGGTTTGGTTATGTGAAATGGTTATACTCCGTATAATTCCTATTTTCTTACAAACAACGACCCTAAAGTTGTGTTCCTACCCCAGGATTAAGTCGAAGCAGGCGGTGCCCTTTCTTAATGGCCTTCTTTCTTCCTTGCATCTCAAATGCAAGCAAGCACGCTTCTGCCGAGGCTTAGAAGAAGCGAAGGAGTATGTGTGCAGTACCGTTTTTGTATTGCGAAGCAATAATTGTGTTTTTCACGAATACACATGATAAACTTGAAAGTTTTTCTGTTATCTTTTATGATGCCCTGCTAATATGACACTAAAAATTCTGTTTTTATAGGTTTCTCCTCACACAGCAGCTTCCAGAAAGTATGTTGCAACTTCGGAAACCCATCGAAAATGATGGCTCTGATGTTAATTGCCAAGACGATGCGATAGGATCTTCTGATAATTTATCAGAAGATAGAGCAGAAGAAGATGGACATGATACTGAAATAACTCAAATAGAACTAGGAAATCTTCGTGTGAGCAAGCTAGGTATGTTCTAGCAAATAATAAGAATGCAATACCTTTCATTTCTATTCCCAAGTGCACCGACCAGTGAAGTTTGTAAAGATGCAAAAAGGCTCTAGAAGCATGGTTATCCGTCCCATTTCAAGGATGTTTGGTGTCTCGGAATTTCTTTATGAGCGATGATGCTAAATTTTCATACGTGTTTATTCCAAGGGACACTAAAGATGCAATTTTTCCTTAATGAGAAACCGAAGCAGAATTGGCACTTCTGGGTAGTGGATCCATATGTGTTATAGGGATATGTATATATCAAGGATAGCTCATTTTTTTCATTGCACTAGGAGTCATCATGTACTGTCTAGTTCCAATAACCCTAAGACTTCATTGTTTACTATTTAATTTATTTTGATTGGTGACATTTCTGTGCTCTTTTTGTTGCTAAGATGTACTTCTTGTAGGAAAAATATATAGTTGCAGCTCTTGATCGAAATAATATAACTTATGTTTCTCATTCACATGTTTTGTTACAGAAGACTATACTGCTTACATAACTCAGACCAATTCACTTTCTGTTCCCTAATTTCTCAATAGAAAATATTGGCAATTTGCCAGTTTCAAACTTTGTGGTTACCAAAGAGCCATGAACACAGAGTTCACTTGTATCTAGTAAAGGCGCAGAATCTTTTCATCATTGAGCCATCATTCTGAACAAAACTTTGATGCTACTTGATTGGCTTAGAGCAGATATGGAGCTCTTCTTTGTCCTATAGAGTTTGTTATGTATTCACGCCGCTGTACTTCTGGTTACCCCTTTTCTTGGTGCTGACTTAGCTATGCATTTTTGTATTTTTTTATCCGACTACATATTTTCATCTAATTGCTCCTCTGTTTTATACAAATCTGATGATGTGTATTTCTTTCCAGGCAGGATAGTATCTGATTCAGACCATTTCCATAACAAAATGCATATATGGCCTGAAGGGTATACTGCTTTCAGGAAGTTCACATCAGTACAAGGTAGTTGTTCATTTTCAGACTTCCATCAAATTTGTGTAAATTTTTGCTCCAGTTTGGAACAACGTGCTTTCATGAGAGTATCTGGTTTAACGAGTACAATGTAATACTGTCACAGATCCACATTTAGTAACATCTTACAAAATGGAAGTACTGAGGAATTCAGATATAAAAGCACGGCCGTTGTTTAGGGTGATCTCTGAAGATGGATTGCAGGTGATTAACACCTTTTATTACTGATCCTGTTTCCTTTTATACTTCATTTTCCTGAATAGATCTTGTATTAAGCATAAAGTGAAGCATATCATGAGACACTGTAGTATTGTTGTAGAGAAAGTACCAATGCAGCTGACAGTTTCGTACCAACATCATTAAGTTGTCGGTCGCAAACTCGCAATGAAGATTGCTGCTCGTATCACTTGCTAGAGTTTAGTGGTCAAAGTTACAAAAGTTTGACTTAGGACAAATAGACGCCTTACATTTGGAATAGAAGACGGTGCTATAATAATACAGATGTTTGGTTCTTGGTATTGTGATTAAGTGGACCTTGCATTGCAGCAAATAGCTGCCTTCACCATATTGTCGAATGTGTCCAATTATTCCTGGTTGTTTTGCATCATCTTACTGGGCTCCAAATTCCGTTGCGCTAATTTTCTGCAGAAGATCATAAAATAAATTCAGCACAACACAGTGCAGCATCCCCATACTGAATGTTTTCTCAAATCAGTCAAATTACTTATATCTCCAAATGATCACCACAGAGTTCATAAAAAGAAAACATTTGAGGAAGATCAGCAAATCTCTCTTTATATGCCTTGGATACAGCAGCATTTTTTGAAATCCAGTTGTTCGACATCTGTACTTTTACTAACATGATTCCTTTGATGACCAGATTGATGGCTCTACGCCCAACACATGCTGGAAGGAGATATACTGCAGGATAAAAGAGAAACAGTGCAATGCGGCCTCAGAATCAGAAGGAAATGTTTGTCAGAGATCTGGCTCTGACATGTTTGGGTTTTCAAACCCACAAATTAGGCAGCTTATTCAGGTTTATTAAATACTTCTCATGATTTTCATGCTTCATTTTATCATTATTACTTTTGTTGAGTAGTGCCTGGGGATAGATGATTCATCCTTGTTTAATACATGTGTTTGTTTATTTCAAATATGTACATTTGTTTCGATAATTATCTCTACATATGTGAAAGTTTTGTCTAAAGCCTTTTATTGTTATTATTTCAGTTCAGTATTGTTGGTTATTTGGTTTATGCCCACCCATGTATCTGTACTAAACCTTTTGTGGACTGAAAGTTTTGTTGTTTTGTGAACACGTGATTTGCTGAGGGCCATACACTTAGATTGTCAATCTGTTGTTTCAAATTAGTTTCTGTACAATTACTTCTAAGGATAGCCCCCTGCGCCATGTTAGTAATTGTATAAACTGTTCTCAACTTAGTTTGGCGATGCCTGTCATTGCTTCAGATAGCCTTTATGCCGGATAGGGAGCAAACATATTCTTTCATGCCTGAGGCTGCGACTGAAATTAAATCGTAACATTGGCGAATTTACTTTTATTCTTTGGTACACCTTAGACATGCAGTTTTTATATGGAGAACTTTTCTCCTTAAGATTGAATGATGGTGTAAGGTATAAGTACATTGTGCTCACTATACCATATATATATAATCTTCCATAAAAAAACATTGTCTTTAGTGGAAACATTGATTCATATTATGTAGATGCGTGTTTACAAGTTTCACTGAAAAATGGAAATTGTTCATGCCTGCACTGATGTCATTCTCTATCATTGCTTTTTCCTTCTTCCTTATATTGACTTCATATTGGTGCACTTCTGCTTTAGATAGTGGATCATTCCATTCTTTTATCTTTTTTAACCTGAAAGTCACTTGTGTATTTACTAGGAGTTGCCCAATGCAAGGTCATGTTTAAAATATTTTGAAAATGGTGGGGATACACTCCGTGGTTACAGAGCTGTTCATGTTAATTGGAAAGATCTAGACTATTGCAACGTCTGTGATATGGATGAGGTAAATGATCCTAATCTTGTTCTCTCTCTTATTCAAAATGCAAATACTCAAACTGAAAAGTCATTTAAACTCTCTTGGCCTCCCAGGAGTATGAAGACAATTTGTTCTTGCAGTGCGACAAGTGTCGTATGATGGTATACACTCACAGGATCATCCAACTCCATGAATATTATAAATATGGAAGTGCCTACAAATCCTGATAGGCTTAACAACGATGCAGGTTCATGCTCGGTGCTATGGCGAATTAGAACCATTGGATGGAGTACTTTGGCTATGCAATCTGTGCCGACCTGGGGCACCTCGTGTGTCCCCACGATGCTGTCTATGTCCAGTCACAGGTATAAGATTGTGTTGCACCGCTTGTAAAACAAGGCTATCTACTTATGTGATTCAATCTCTTTTAGGGGGTGCAATGAAACCTACAACAGATGGCCGCTGGGCTCATCTAGCATGTGCCATATGGATTCCTGGTATAATCACTTGATCGATCCACACATTTTTATCAGTTGTATAATATCATATTATCACGGCATACTTTAGTTTTTCTAATCTTAAATTGGTCGCAGAAACTTGCTTACAAGACGTAAAGAGAATGGAACCCATTGATGGATTAAGCAAAATCAACAAGGACCGCTGGAAACTTCTATGCAGCATTTGCACAGTTGCTTATGGAGTTTGCATACAGGTATGTTTAGGAACTGTGTTAAGCTTACATTGTGATGATTATAACAATATTATGACTCGTCTCCTTGCATCAATATAGTGTTCTCATCCTACCTGCCGAGTTGCATATCACCCGCTCTGTGCACGTGCTGCTGATCTTTGTGTTGAGGTACACTACTTAGTTCTGTGTAGTGGAACTACTTCCGTGGAGACTATTCTATTCATTCATTAACATTATGTTAATTTTAGCTTGAAGATGATGACAATATCCACCTCATGTTACTTGCTGAAGACGAGGACCCATGTATTCGTCTACTCTCATATTGCAAGAAGCATAGACAACCATCTACTGAACGTCCATCTCTTGAAAATGACCTTGGTAACCCTGCTCAGGTTGTTCAGACAGATGCAGCTTCATTGTCTGGCTGTGCAAGAACTGGTAATAGCAATGTTTATTTGAACAGAAATTTTCAATTCCACACATTAATTGTGGTTGTGTATTTAATAGTCACTTTTAAGTTTTAACTATGCCAAAAAAAAACACCTGAAATAAATATGGCTTGTGGACTTCTGCTCTCGTGTTCAGTTTTTTATTTCTGATATGGATTTGTCATTCAGATTTCTTTATTGTTATTTGGCTTTGATAGTGATTCCTTGCAGTCTTATGATATGGGCCTACTTAGTTTATATATGTTTATTAGCAGATCTGTTAGGATTACCTATCTATTCAGTCTGGCTTGTGGTTTACATCTCCATTTACTCATTTCCTTTTTCCAGAGCCCTATAACTTTCACCTAAGAAGGGGACAACAGCAACCACAAGTTACAGCTACTGCTTCTGTAAAACGTTTATATGTGGAGAATATGCCTTATATTGTTAGTGGCTACTGCCAAAATAAAGTAGGCTGTGATACTGGCTGTGAACCAATTCAAGCAGTTGGTTCTTTGGATGCTGCGTCACAAGAAGCTGCTGTCAATGTGTCTTCTATGGTTGGAAAATATAAAAGCATGAAGGCCACATTTAGGAGGAGACTGGCTTTTGGTGAGTCCCACTAATCTTCAATTCAATAGTACATAGCACAATTTCCTACAGATTTTTTTTTGTGTTTTAATGAATAACAATATCTTCTGAGGAAATCATAAGCCACTATTGCTTTTGTGGTCTTATGCAAAAGCATGTTTTTGCTTGCTTTAACTTGAATTGTACTTGGTTACTTCAGATGTTGTACTACCTCTGTCCAACAAAGGATGTCTTAAGTTTGTCTAAATTTGGATGTATCTATACACTAAGTCATGTCTAGATACATCCGAATTTTAAGAAAGTCAAGACATCCTTTGTTGGACGGAGGGAGTATATTACTCCCGCTGTTCCTAAATATAAGACGTTTTGGTAGCTCAATTGTCTCATAATTAGGAACAGAGGTAGTATATTACTCCCTCCGTTTCTAAATGTAAGATGTTTTAGTCTCTTTTGGGCCACATGTATCTAGACTTATTTTAGTGTAAGGTTCATGTGAATCTTACACTAAAATAAGTTTAGATACATGTGGCCCAAAAGAGGCTAAAACATCTTATATTGTGGAACGGAGGGAGTATTTATCAACTGCTGTTTCATCATTTATGATGTTATGTTAACTCTGGTGTGGATGCCAGATGCTTCCATTTCTGAAATAAGTCAAATCTGTAGAAAGGAAGTTGATAAGATCTTGTTATAAATCTATCCGGTGAAAACATGTGCATATATTACTAAGAGCACTATAAAAGAGACATGCCAATGGGTGGATTATAACTGAAACATAGTATTAGCTTGGACTCTGATTATGCCTCTGTGAATTGTGCTTTATGTTCTGATTTTTCTTGGCAGGGAAATCAAGAATTCATGGATTTGGTGTTTTTGCAAAGGTTGCACACAAGGCGGGAGATATGGTATGTTTTTACCACTTCCCCTGATAGATTGTAATTGTTTTGGTAAGGAGATGGGCTCCTGTGTAGGGAAATTTTTGTCTGATGGCACCACAAACAGCAAAAAATGCATAATACTATTGCCGTTAGCCCTTCTGTTATTGTAATGGATGCGGGCACTTTAGGCAAGGCAACAGCCCTTTAAAATAAAATAGAAATTTCCATGCACTACTGTAAATTAGATGGAAGAGACAGTTGTGGGTAATGCCAACTACGTTAATGGCTGCTGGTTGTTGACTGCCGTCTGCTTGTCTGTGGAAACAGCTGGATGACAGCAGACTTGCCCCCTGGTATATATTGTATTGAGGATCCAACTGACAAGAAACTAATGGCAATGAAATTCTGCCAAATATCTGATGATTGTAGTGTCACTTGGCAGTTCACTTATTTCACAAAAATTGAACACACATGATACTGCTGAGCTAAATGTTCTATTCTGTTCCAGGCTTCCGGCCTACTTGTTCAGATATCAACTATTTTGAGGATTATTGTTATACTATTTTACAAATTTTCACTTACACTATGCTAATGATCTAATATTATCTGTTTTGTATCTACTTGTCCAGATGATCGAATACATAGGGGAGCTTGTTAGGCCACCAATATCAGACATCAGAGAGCGGCGTATATACAATTCTTTAGTGGTAAGTTTCTCTTTGAAATTTACTTTAGCTTTGGGGTGCTCAGAATTGTTAGTATGCCAGTATGAACAACACAATTTCACAATTTTTTATAAAGTTGCCTGTATGATGATCTTATGACACTGTCAAGCCATGGTTTCACCCCATGTACAAGTAACTGGATTCAAGCAAAATCCGTTGCCCCCCAAAAAAATTCAGATTCTCATTGAGATGTCTGGATGACACTTGAGCTTGATTAGTTTGAGTTCTTCAACCATCTCCACCTTGTTCTTTGACGCTTGTGCATGAGCTTCTTACTTTGCAACACCTGCAAGGACAATCACTGAAGCAGCTTCTCGTGTCCACACCTGGTTGTGTGGTAGTGAGTGGCCTGGTGTACCTGCATGAAGGCAAGTAGGCATCATGGTATAAAAACTTGCCATTCATGCAGCCATGATATGGAAGTTTCTGGATCTGTAATGTACCTAGCGGCGCAAATTTTTGGGCATAGTAATTGGCGGGCCAACTGTAAATGCTTGTTTGATCACACGTTAGTTTTGCAGATAAACATTAAATTTGTGGGGAGGGTTTGTGCTCTCACCATCGTACAAGATACCACTACGCGTCATGCCTCTGTCCCCTTTGTGGGGCCCAGTGGAGACAAGGATGCATATAGAAAACAATTCCAACTTTTAGTTTATCCAGTACCAACTTCAACCCCATAAAAATCAACTGGAGCACGACCAATTTTCAACTGGTAAAACACAACTGTTTGTTGTAATAAATTCATGAAACCTGGATTTATTTTAACTGATAAAATTCAACTGTCCATTCTAATGAAATCATGAAATTTAATTCTCCCCTGACCCCTGCAAACTCATAAGTGCTAGCTTTAACTTGAAATATTAGCGGTTTTGTTTTTGAGGGAGGTAAATGGCATTAAGGTTGAGATGGAAGAGGAGACTAGCATGTGCCAGATTAGGTTAAACAGAGGGGTGCTAGTGGCTGAAATTTCTGTTAGTCATGTTTATGGCTTTGTTAGTCAGAGAGCACACATAAATTAGAAAATTAGATCATTCATTTATTTTCTCACATAGCCAGTCATAAATGGACATATCTTGTAAGTAAAAGCTGCTGCTTGTATTCGTCAGTATAAGGCGAGTCAATGTGTGTTAGAATCAGCCTTTTCTATCCTGCTGATTGCTCACTGTTCAAAACTTCAGCTCAGTCGATGCCTCTATTTGATTACACGGATATAGAACACTTGTTATCAAATGTACTTAGATGTTTTTATAGAAACAACGTTAATTACATTATTTTACCTACTCAAAGTAACTCATGTATGCAGGGTGCTGGGACATATATGTTCAGGATAGACGATGAGCGTGTTATTGACGCTACACGAGCAGGAAGCATAGCCCATTTGATCAATCACTCTTGCGAGGTGAGAAAAATATATGTCTGTCATGCCCTTCATCATTGCAGCTTTCCAGTTTTTGTTAGCAGCTCAGATCCCCTTGGCACTTATATTTGGTTTTCATGGTACTTTGTAAAGCCAATTTCCTAATATTTCTTCATCATTGCAGCCTAATTGTTATTCACGGGTCATAAGTGTTCTTGGGGATGAGCATATCATCATTTTTGCAAAGCGGGATATAGACCCATGGGAAGAGTTGACTTATGATTATAGGTCAGATCCGAATAACATATTGCTTTTGGCCTTTTACACATTAGTTTGCCTAATCACATGTATGCTCTATTCAGGTTTCTTTCGAATGAACAACGGCTTCCTTGTTATTGTGGATTTCCAAAATGCCGTGGTGTTGTTAATGATGTGGAAGCAGAGGTGCAAGTAGCCAAAATAAGGGTTACCAGAAGCGAAATATTTCCGCAAAAGGACTAATGGTCAGTCCTTCCTATGCTAGTGTTAGAGTGAAGCAACTACCGAATCTGCTAAAAGAAAAACTACCAATAAAGTTTATCTATTTCTCTCATTTTTCCAATTCAATCATAATTTGGTTGCACATGTTGTATGTATGGTGTCTGATACCCTATTGACGTTTCTTTGTATGGGACCTCTAAATCTATAATAGATACACATGATAGATGTTCATAGATGTGGAGGAAGTCTCCCAAATTCAGGGTATTTTTCGTACATTATGATTATCACAATCACAAGTCTTTCAACACAAATCAAATATGGCATGTATCACAATGCTAAATGGGTTTAGCAACTCTTTTTAATAGATCCATTGATCAATGCCCTTGAGTTGGCTAAAATTGTCATAGAACCTTTAACTCACGCATTTAGTTTCTAGATTCGTTTTGTTAGTTAGGGTTGGCTAATAAGCATCCAGAAGAGTGCATTTCAGTGCTATTGGTGGTTACTGCTGCGAAGACACCATTGCATGACAAAAACATAACATATGTAGTTTCGGGGACCTAAAGTGACCTTGTCCATTTGACCTACCAGAAGTATCTGAAGTACCATGTCTCGATAATTTTGGAAACTTGATCAGAAGAATATGCTAATACCTGGTTCTCTAGTGTAAAAATTAAGTCTTGAGATACCATTAATATTAGTCATATGCAGTACGTAGCACGCTTAAGTTTTTACATGATTTCCTATGTGTAATACAAATTATTGCGGGTCTGGCCTTTTGTTGACCGTGTTTAGCATTTCCATACATGCTAAAAGAAATGGAACTTTTGACACGGGCACATGCTCGATGGGTGCTGCATGTTAGTTGCTGCACTCTTTGGTGTGTGGCAAGGCCTTCAATGCTCTTAGACTGCAGCAGGGTCATTCATAACTCCTGGTGAACCGCTAGCTGGCATAGCATCATGGTAGTATCCCACCACGGAGTCAGAGCACTACAAGGTCTTTTCTTGGTCCTTAACAGTTGCCGCGGCCCACAAGGCAACATAACCATTCTGTGCTGCCACGCATGAGTGAGCAGCTTTGACTTTGCGTGGTTTGGTCTGTAGAATAGTGAACCATAATCATAATCAGAAATTGAGGCTGGCTATCAGCTCGCGGTTAGGAACAGGCTGTACTAGTCATGGAAGGTATGGCCAGGTTAACCAGATATCATCTGAAACACTGGGAAACTACAATTTGCAACTCTCCGAAATGAGACATTCGATAATGGGGTGCGGGCGAAACTTTACAAAATATTCGCATTCTGAAACATTGATATTTAGAACTGTGAAAGGTTACGAAAACAATAGAAGCTAAGAAAAGCGAAAGAGATCCAGACAATTGAGTTATCTGAAAATCTACTCGAGACTACCAAAATTGAGGAGTTTAGCTGATTTATTTTTTAAGAAATTTTTTCTGTTGATTACATAAAGTGTGGCACCTATTCTGACAGTTTCCCCCCTGCAGGGTGAGTATTTGGAAACGCCCCAGGCTTGGATGTACTGAACTGAGGGCTGGTGCTGCCGGTGCTTGCTGTGATATTCTCACATTGACCGACTATCATTTTAGGAATGCTAACGATTCATTTCTTAATTGTTTTTAGACGGAAAGCCAGTGTAATTGTATAGATACTCAGAAATAGGTTTGGCAATCCAATATGCATGATTGGGAACCATAATCTACATTGATTACGGAGAGCATCAAAATGTTCAGAGTTAACATGTAATTCAGAACTCACTATTTTCAATGTGCATTGATATGCCCTGTTATCCAAAAGACTTGATGGATCGTTGCACAGTCCATTGGAGTGTTTGAGATATCTGCAAGTTTTAACTGAAGCTCTTGTTCTAATCAATTGTTGATCACATGGCTGTTTGTGTTTGTGTTCTTTCGCTAGTGTGGCTACCTTAATGAACAGTTATTTACTTTTGGCAATACTTTGGTTTCCTCTTTTGAAGGCAGTTACCTTCGGTGACTACTTGTAAAGACATAATCTTCTCCAGGTTAAAATGGAATGAGGTTGCTGCAAAATATTGGTGCCACGGAGCAGATGGGCGTTACAAGCCTAGTGGCAATCCTGCTTAAAGCTAGGTTGGGTGAAAGCGATACAAAATTATGGCACGCAGTAGATTTGCACAAACCAATGATGGCATGGCTCCAGGAATAAATGCAAAAAAGGGCATTGTGAAATGGTCGTGCAACCTGGCAAGAATCCTTTCGGGAGAGAAAATGGCAGAACAGAAGAAAACTTAGACAAGATGCACGTTCAGAAAGGAAAAGATCCTTATTACTCCAATACTAACCATATGCACTATACATCATTTATATTAGGCTCCAAAAATTCTTCTCCAAAATACACACTAGACTCCAAAACTCTTCTCCCTAGCTTACGTCGCCAGTGTCAAAACTGGACAGACCAAGGATCGTAAGCACACATGCCACATTCCACCCTATCGTATTCGTTTACGTCATCTAAAAAACCCGTGCACTTGGTTTCTTTTGACAAAAACGTTGAGGAAGGATGGAATGGTATACATTGTTGGAGCATATAATCTTAGATGCAGAATTGCTTTTCAAGGCAGTGACTCCTCCGCTATGATACGGCAATGTACCTACAATCTGCAGCCTACCTCCAACGACAACTAGCTTCGTCTTGGCTGTGCCCTCCTATTCTTATTCACTGGGTCAGATAGGCTTGAGGGAGTCAACTTCCGAAGAGAAGCATGCAACATCATGACTGCAAAACATAGCGACGCTGTTTTACAAGAATAATCAAGAGAAACGAGAAGGGAAGGAGTAAGGCTCAGTCACCTGCATAACTCAGCACAATGGCATATACAAGAGCAAACTGCAGGTTGCACACATATAGTAATATAGCAGTGGCTGTTCAGGAACAGAAAAAAAAGACAATTAGAGAGAGGAGTACAAAACTACAGATATGCCATTCAAAATTCAAAAGAAGAGAAAATGCTATCCAAACAGAACCAAACTACAGGCATGATAATCAAAATGTTAAAAGAAAAAAAGACGAACAAAACCCATGGGACCCATATTCCAATCAGCCTCCAATTAGATAAACTGATAATTGTCACTGGTGGAATGCATGTGCAAATAGGCAAACTGATGATTTGCAGAGTGTCCAACCAGCGTAGAATTCAGTTTGATCCAACATACAATTTCCGCTACTGCATGGCAAGCAGATTTGTGTCATCAAGAGAATTAGTGTCACATATTCCAATCAGCCTCCACTCAGATATTTTTAAAACAGTTCGTAAAGCACCCATATTGAATAAGTAAATTACAAAAATATAGCTTACATGAAGAAGCAAACAGAAATATGGAGGAACTGGAGCAAGATGCTAAATCCCTTCCACATAATGGTCAAACTGGACGAGCAAATAGAAGGACGCAAGCCAAGCAACACAGAGCAAGAGCAGTGAAAGTAAAGTTTGCTGGATTTGCAATGCTCTATTCCTCTTGTTTGATTATGCATAGCATGTGGAGAAGATGTAAAGATACTGCATAATCTTAAGTAGTTCACTACCCGAAAACCACATCAAATAGCGTGTGCAGTTTTCTGCCTACCAACAGTGATGATGTTCATGTCCAATCTGAGGAGGAACAGACCTATGTGGAACACATTCGGGCACGTGAGTGGATTTTTTTTTTTGGAAACTTCCAGTGTAAAACAGGAAAGGTGAACACAATCTGGATCAACTCTGAACCGTATGTGGAATTGAGATCTTTTTCATGGGTTTGCTCTGTGTACATCCACCAAAGGAAATGAATTCTGGGTGCCTACAAATCTACACAAGGAGGAGCATGTTCTCCACTGAGAAAACAAAGGATCCCATATGAAAGATGGGGTAACCCAGCAACGAGCAACTCCCATCCATGTAAGCATTGAACACTACAATTAGAAGTCCAGAATTTTGTATAATATTTTCTAAATTATCAGGAAATGAATGGTTGGGAAAAAAATGAGGCCTTAATCTTTATTCATACTATATGGTAAGTGTGGAAATAAAACATCTGTCTAGAAATGACCCATGGAATATATAGTGAAAATAAAAAAAAGGCAAATTATGGGCAAGTTGACCAAGTTATGTGTTTGGCATATTAAAATACATCAATAGCTTTTTGAAAAAAAAAATCATTGAAATTTTTTCTTGCCTAGAACATTTAGTGATGGAATAATAAGGAAAAAGCTGCACACTATTTTATATGTGGAAACAGTAACTGGTACGATTAATTGTATGTTGTCATCCTTGAAGATTATAGAAGCTGTCAGGTATCCTCTCCAGACCTTAAATTAGCACATACCTCACTATTTTATTTGTTCCCAACCATTATGGTTTTCTATGGGAATCTAGCAATTGTTGTGAAGACTAAGCTGCTGACGATTTAAGCCATTAAATCCTTCAGAACATGTGCATTGCTTTGTTCAAGATATCCTTACTTTCTATTCCACAAGAATATAAAGAAAATGGATTATCTTAACAACCAAATCTTATTTACAAGATTATTAAGGACCACATATAGGCTGTCAGCAATGCTAATGCAATTGATAGTTGTTCATTTCACTAGCAAATGTTTGCGCAAAAACATCACTTGAAAGTACCCAACACTCACCAATCTGCGCACAATACAGAAGAGCCTGCCCAACTCGGGGCGCTTGTGTGGCGAGCCCCCACCGGTCCCGGAAGTAGCGCACACCCTCCCACACTGCAAGGCTGGCCAACACCCCCAGCAATGCCATAGGCATCCGGTACCTGCACACAAGGCCGCAGCATTTGCTATGATACATGCAAGCAATCAAAGACATGAGTTTTCAACGAAAAAAAAGGCTGGCAGGACGTAAAGAGGATAGACAGTAGCAGCATACAGGCAGCATGCGAAGACGAGGATGGCTAGCGCGGCGTAGTTGCGGGCGTAGCGGCGGACGTTCTCCTGGACGCGGAGCCGGGCCTGTGTGGGGGTCGGGGGCCAGGAGTAGGAGGCGGCGCCCGGGGCGCCGATGAAGGCGAGGGTCCAGGAGGGGGTGGGCGCGGCGAGGTCGGCGGCGGAGAGGCGCGCGAAGGGGTTGAGCGCGAGGAGCGAGGCTAGGGTGCGCGCGAAGGCAAGGACGGCGGCGGCGGCGCCTGAGGAGGTGGAGCTGGAGGTGGGGTTGGTGGGTGTGCTGGCGGCGGCGGAGGCGGTGGTGATGAGCGCGGCGGCGGGGGCTGGGGCGGAGGAGTCGAGGACGTCGAGGTAGCCGGAGTCGCGGAGCCAGCGGTCGAGGGCGGGGTCCGGCACGCTGAGCGACAGAGGGTTGGGCTTGAACGACGACGACGACATTGATGGCGTCGAGGAGCCGTACGATGAGCAGGATATGGGGAACAACTGGTTGCTTTGCAGTGTCTTGTGTTCTCCTTGTACATAGAAACGTCCAATTTACCCGAAAATACGAGGTCGATGGACGAGCGCACTGTATTTTTAGGAAAAAATAAAAACGCCCTCCCATAAAACTATTTACAAATCTGTCCTCTGAGCTCAGCGTGAGAGGGTTTGACGTTGTTATATAGGACGGCGCCAGGCGAGCGCGGCGATGAACATGGGTCGGCGCCGAAGGACGACCTCTGAAACTGATTCAATGCCAAACTTGCATGGCACCGAGCTGCGCAACATCAGCGCCAAACCCTCTGTCGCCGAGCTCACAGGCCAGATTTGCAAATAATTTCACCGATAGGTGATTAGTTTCTGAAAACGGTCATTTTTGACAAAAAAAAATACCAGCACACCTAAAGTACTTGATTTGTTTTTGGTAATTCAAAAAAGTACTACCTCTGGTCTAAATTAATTGTCGTGAGTTGTACTACACCAGTTGTCTTTCCGTGACTGATCGAAGGGAGTAATTTTTTTCCGGAAACTTCCATTCGGGCAAACATGATCAATTATTGAACCCGTACAAAAAAAATCAATCAAGAATGATTTTCATTACTTAAAGATTCATGCACTATATACACGCAATATCAGTACTTAATCGTAAAAAGAAGAAGACAAATCATTACTTAAAGATTTGTCTTCTTCTTTTTACCCAAAGTCAATAATATTGGACAAAGATTTGTCGTCTTCTTTTTACCCGAAGTCAATAGAAATCATTTCTTGCCAAAGTTTTTGTACAAGTACAATACTTAATCGTATTTGAGTAAGAAAATGGCATATTTTTTATATAAATTTCCAAAAAAAATGGTAGGAGAGTATTCACAACAAACCGTGCATCTTATAGGAAAAGGCAAACCTGATCGACATTGGAAAGTTTAATTAGACCGTTAGTCTCTCTCCATTAGCAGACGAGTCGTAATATAATAAGAGTTATGATAACTAAGTCAACTTTAGTATTATGCATGCCATTTTATTTGATAAACTTACATCGGAAGTTTTGTACTCCAAATAATAGCAAGCACATTTGACGAGCTTAATAGACTTAATCACATGAATGCGAAAGTTGTGGAATTTATAATGTTTTGTATAATTGTTGGGGTGCCATAAATGCGCGCATTGTGGGGTTATTATTGAAGTTTCTATAATTTTTCTTATGTAATGATATACTACAAAACACTACTAAGATATTTGTTACAATATACTCTATATATATATGTCTCACATAATATTAAAGATAATTAAATCTTAATTCAACAATTAAAAATGCGGAGCATTCAATTATTTTCAATGTTTAGCCCATGTATATACATTAAAAAGTATATAGTTTTGGTAACAAAATCATTTAGATTCGACACAATGTAAGTGTATTTTTAATGTAGATGATAGTACAAGAAGGATACACATAATATTTTATGTATTTAAATGTTCTAATTACATACTGAAACACTATATATTTATAAGACAATACTATAATAGGCTAATTTAAATGAAAGTATAAGAGTTTAATATAATTATATTGGTTTACCTTGCCCTGAATCCATTTTGGACCGGCCTGGTACACCTGAGAAGCAAATTGATAGCATAGCTCCTCATTTGTTTGTGTTCATCCTAATCAAAACTTATTGTCTTAATCATTGATAGCCATGCGTCGTTGACTAGAGATTGTTGACCGGAGATTCTGATGAGGCCGTTTTCTAGTATACTTTTTTTGTTTAGAATTTAAGCTGTATAATATGAAAATTTAAATAAATTAAGCACAATGGCTAATATGGTAAAAGTTTAACTCAAATTGTCTTTCAGAAATGAGAAACTATTGTTTCTTACATGAGGAGATAGAAACAATCACCTCGCGATGAGATAAAGACAAACTGACATGCCACTTCTCTATAGGATAAAACCGATGCCCAAGCAAACTAAAAATGATTAATTGAGGAGGATCAGGGAACAATATAAACATTTTTCATTATTGAACTTCTTTTAGAGATTAAGGATGATATTAAACCAATGAGTGTTAAGGTTTATAAAATAATCTTAAAGACACATTTTGAAGAAGGTATATGGACTTCTATCAGTAGCTCAAAAAAGTTTGTAATTTCGATAAACAATTCGCAAGGACATCTCCTACGGGGCTTCTCAATTGCCCCGGACAGTCCGGATTTGAGCAGCCCCGGACAAAACCAAGGCCCTGCGGGGCTGCCCAAACGGACTGTTGTCCGTTTTTTTTGGTCCGTGGCTGCTCAAATCTGGACCAAATTTGGTACACAATTGAGCAGCCTCCCGAACAACTCTGGACACAATCGTGTCCACTACTTGGCGCCCTGGCCCGCCAAAAAGAGGCACACATTTTGCCCTTTCCTCTCCCACCCCCAGCCTCCGCCCGCCAAAAACACTATCCATGTCCCGCCCTGCCCCGCCGGCCGAACCCGCCGCCAAAGCCGATGCAAAAGCCGAAGGTGCTCACGCACGAAGAGACGAAGGAGCAGTCGGCCAAGAGGGCGGGGCGGAGGAGGAGAGCGAAGGAGGAGAAGCTGTCGCCGATGGACGACGAGCGTACCAGGATCGCCCAGGCGGCGGCGGAAGCGGTGATGAGCGTGCTGGGCATGCGTCCGGCGACCACGACCACGACGTACGTGCCTCCCTCGCAGGCTGCCAGCTCCAACACGTCCGCGGCCCGGTCGCGCTTCCCCCCCGACGCCGACGCATCCCCCGCGCCGACGTACGGGTACTTGCCCGGCCGTGACCCGACGCCGCAGCCCTTCTACTCGATTGAAGTGGAAGATTCGTCGCCGCTCCACGGCCCCGCCGTGGGCTCGATCGATCTGAACACCGCGCCGGGCTCTGGGCTGTCCGCGCCCCGCAAAAGTTGCATCCACGTTCCGCCGGGCGTTCTTCCCGTGCCCCGCAACCTGTTCGACGAAACGCCGGTCCCGTCGACTCAGGCGACTCCGGGGCTGACGTTTGAGGAAGGCGACGCGTACATGAACTGAAGGGGTTACGGTGCAGAAAACAATAATTTTTGTAGCGTACGAAACCCTAACTAGCCAGGATCTATCTATCTAGTACATGCGATAACGGTGGCGGAACGGGTTACATTACCTCCATGTAGACCGATAGCGGGGATTACGCTCCCGCACAAGCGTTGACGATGAAGTCGTACGTAGCCGACCTCGAGGTCGCGGAGAACTTGCCGCGATGACGAAGACGATGACGCCGGGGTGTCGACGATGATCTGCGTCGACGGGTGTCGGGCGGAAGAAGGCAGAGCGCCAGCACCGGGGCTGGTGCGCCAGCGACAGAGGGGAAGGGGGCGCGGAGGCTGCAGGGGGCGAGACGATGTCGCCTAGGCTACTCAAAAGGAGTTACCTCCGAGCACTCACAAACATACGGAGCTTAGCGACAACCCCCGGTCATTCAGATCCAGCTGAAATCGCAGGGGTAGATCTTATCTGGAATTCCGCAGAGCAACGGTGCTCAGCGGTATAGCTTAGGTGGAGAGAGATCCCCCCTTCCTCAGCTCGGCGCGGCTCCAACTTGGGAACCACGAGATCGAGAGAGAAATCGAGAATTAATTGTATTTTCCAATGAATTAATCCAATAAATATGCCTTGCTATATAAAGGGGGGAGGGGGTGTGCAAACTCCCTAGCTCCCCCATGTGGGACTAAACAAAAGGAGAAGGGGGGGGGGGGGGGTTCGGCCCCCACATGGGCTGGCCGAACCAGCCAATGGGGCCCACCCCCCTTGGTGGTGCGGCTCCCCCTCTTGGGCCCTCTTAGGGCCCATGTAGGTGGGAGCCCCCTTTTTCCTTTATTTAATTAATATTAAATTAATATAAAAATCCCATTAATTCATAATTAATATATTTATATATAATTCAATATCCCGTGACTCCGAAAACTCTTTCGGACCACCCGAACAACTTTCGGACATTCCTGGAACCATTCCAGACCTCTCCGGAACTCCTTCCGGACCACCGGAACTCTTTCCGGATCATTTCTCTCTCTCCAACAAATTCCTATAATATTCCAGAACCTATCTCCTGGTGTCGCTAAGACCTTAAGTTTGTTACGCTACGGTTCGAGAACACTCCAGACATGGTCGAGACACTCCGCTCACAATGACCGTCAGGGATACCTGGAAGTATATGACGACCCCTGTGCATTCCACGAATATCATCGTTGAACCATAAATATGATATTCATTCCCTTTGTCTCTGCGATACTACCTTGTCCGAGATATGATCGTAGACACACCGATGTCTTTGTTGTATCTCGTTACCGACGAAGGTTATTAACTCGTTTGCGATATTACATATCCATGACCTAGTCATAAGCTGCGCAGCTATATAGATGCAATATCACCGAGTGGGCCCAGAGTATCTTTCCATTACAAGAATGAACAAATCCCGCTCTTGATCCTTACATCTTGATGCTCTTTCGGAATACCCAAGATGGACACCGTTATTGTCATGCTATATAAGACACAACGTTTGATGCTCTCAAAGCACCCCTATGAAGCATTAATAAGTACGGTCTCACGGTCTAAGGAATAAGCTATCATATTCTTATCTACTGCAAATGACAAACATCGTAATACGATCTTATTGCAATACTTTGCGTATGTCCATCACGTTATTCAACTAACAAGATGACCCCATTGTCAACCGACGTCATTGTCCTTGATCGGGAATCTCGATCAACTGTTGCCCAATGGACTAGCTCATATAGAGGCTTGCTAGGGACCTGGTTGTCTATGTATCACACGTGTATTAATAATTCCGATTAATACAGTTATAACATAATACACAAACCTATTATAAACTTATGAGATAATACAATAAATACTACTTATTTATTTGCCTCTAGGGCATATCTCCTTCAGTCTCCCACTTGCACTAGAGTACAAATAAACCAGCTGCATTTTACTTTATCAAAATCCCTTATCAAATAAGAATCATTCGATGATGCTTGCTTGTGGAAGAGTGTTACTCTGACAATCTGCACAAAACACGATTTGTGCAAATTTTTGCGATTCACTGATATCAACTAGCTTGATATCATCATGTTGTCCAACAACATATATGCAAATACCGTAACTAAGTGAGACTTCTGTTGCCCAGCGCTTACTCTGATTATACTAACCAGATAACTGCCCTGAAAAACACACTCAGCCATGCAGAGCCCCTTGTAACAATTACAAACTCGCGATATCTACATACTTTCACACCAATGTAGAAAACTTGACATTCAAATGTCAATCCCTTAACTAACGCACTTCTACTTCTAGTAAATTCCAAATTTACTTTCATAACTGCTCTTATTCCAAGAACATCGGTTATATTTCATCGAGCAGATAATATGGTTTCTGTATGATGTCTAATATTACATAATAGACCCACATGTCATACAACCATTACTTCCATGCATCATTACTCTTAATGATCAATTGGATTTCAAAGGACCATCCTTTTGATTCTAATCTGACTCCTCAGATATAATCCAAAAAAACTCGACTAACTATTTAAAATTCTCGTTCTATTTCAAAATAGACACTAACTTTCAAATAGTTTCACAACTTCATCCTATTCAATTGGTACAGTTTCACAATATGTTAACTACACAAGATGAATTCGACTCTCACTCAAATTATGTCTCCACATATTTGATAACACGAGCTCCCACTCAAAAACATGTTATCCACATATTTGAGTTCCTAAGCTCCCACTCAAAAATATGTTCTTTACATATTCCACCTGAGTAAACTAACTATGACTCCCACTTAAATCGATATTTTGGTCAAACCAAAATCATTGATCTACCATCAATTCGAATTTAATACAAACTACAGTATTACATTAATACGAATCCCTCAGACTTCAAGCATGTCTACATAAATGTAGTCAACAAATTTGATCTTGTCCAAGACACATTTCTTGACAAGACATGCTACCGCGTCTTTCTTATAGTCACATTTCTCATATAACACCTTATATGACGATTAAACAATCTTATTCCTCTAATAAGAATTGCAGCAACAATTACTCTCTTAATCTTTTCAAATGCAACTTTGGATTTCCAGGCTCAAAAAGCCTTTGTTCGTATTCCGATATTTTTCAACTTTCTTTGTATTCATAAAGTGCACTTTGATCTGTCAACAAGATCTGAAATACTTAATACAGTGCTGTGACCTGACAGCAATATTAAATATAACAACACTTTATTTAGAAGTTTCTTTCATGAAAATATTATGATCTTTATAAAGAGGATTGCAAGCAGAAAACAATTTTCCAGTCTCCCTCACTCTTAATCACTAAACTTTCATTAGCAGACATATACTCTTTGGAACACCTTCCAACATAGGTCTGACACTTTATTTCAAGCTTCTAATTCCAATCCATAAACCATAATTCGAAAAATCATATTTTCCTCGGAATTACATAGACAACAAACTGAGTTTTGTTTCTATTTGGTTTTGGAATAGACTCTCATCCAATGTGAGTGATCTACAAAGAACTATTCATGTATATACCGAATTATCGTGTAATCATATACATGTCGACACTACTGTCGATTTCACGAATTCTCGTTGAGAAAAAATATCTATTTTCTAAAGTGGACATCGACTATAATGTTTCGAACATATTAGGAGATTCTAAGACAGATTCTGACAGACCACACTTTATTTAAAATAGAGCATGATTATAATTCCCACATATCACCATATATGATATTATAATATTGTGAAACGAATTTCACAAGTCTTTTGTGTTGAAACCATAATTCAAAAATATTGTCCTTTGATTGAATTTTGTGAATACAGTATTCACTAATCTTTCTTCTAAAAAACCCCATTTGATCTATCATCAAATTAATTTCAGACTCCATAATTTATCGGGCAAATACTCCTATTTACCAAAATCATGGAACAATTCGGATCATGCAATAACACCATTGATTTATCATTTAAAAATGACTCTCAATCAATTTCTTGCAACTTCAATACTGCATTTCAAACTTAATCAATTTTGGCACTCGAAATACTTAAATGGACCAAAATTATCCATTACTTCTTTCATTACCTTTATGACTAAATTCGATGGTGTTTGCTCTTTGGACACATAATTTTATTATTCCCGCTATTATAAATGTATATCATACGCATAATGTAACTGAGATGTGATGCAAATTACTCATAACATGAAACAACTGCTTTGTTTCATAACATAAAACAACTGATGTGTTCTGTATGAATAATTATGTCTTGTAACATTCAAGACACCAAACTGGATCACATTCTCACTATTACAAAATGTCTTATCAAAAACTATTGATGATAACTAATATGATATCTCGAGGGCGTGAGCACTACTGGCCATTAACTTGCCATCACTTGTGCACTGTCACGTCACCCTTCGCCACATACTTGTGATAATCAGGGACTGTTTCACAAACAGAACAAGTATCAAATACTTTTCATCAAGTATGAGAAGAATACATTTATATATTTGTATATCAAATATACCCGTAGCGTCGAAGAACTCTTCTTCGATGAAATCAACTTTTAGAGATTTGAACTTGTTCACAAATGTGAAGAAGCTCACCGTGTCTCTATAGCATATTCACGCACATGCTATTCACAGCTAGGAGGTAAAGCACAATCTCTATTGCACTGGAGTTCGCTATCTAGAAATCGTAGATATTCGTAAGTCTGAAGTAGATGTCACACAACTTCTTCAACTGAGTCTCCAGACAGGTATGCTCCCCATGTGAATGGTCCGGAACTTTCTAAGCTGTCTGAACTGCTCAAGACTCAATTCATCTTTGAAGTGACCTCTGATCGCATCAATCACGACATATGGCTCCATGTGTTGAAACAACTTTCAACTCAGGTGCTAGGCATACGCTCATGACGATCGTCACTTCCATGAACATGTCATGATGCTTACGGAACTCATCATCTTCCTCCTTGCTATCAGAATCATCTGGTCTAACTTCTAACTAATGTTCTAGGACATATAGGATGTTTGTTGTGTTTGGAGAATGTTTTAAAAAACCCTTGTACCATCTGATGAAGTTGGACCCGTCGGCTTCCAAGGTAGAATCCGAGCTCTTGAAGAAGTAACCGAAGCGTAGTTCCGTAGTCTCCAGATGTGATCGCAAAAGAGGTAAGGTAAAGTTTATAACATATAGGTGAGTTTTAGTTCTATAATCTCATTATCAAAAACACACCACACCAAGATTATTATCCCTAAAAATAATAATGGCGATTACACGACCCTCATCCACCACACTACCCCCGATCATCACGGCCGGCAGCACAGCTTCAAAGGTGGACATAACATGTCGATCACAACAACTCTGTGACTCGTGCTCGATCTTTCGATCTTCCCGTGTTCCGAGGCCATACCTCTGAGTATGCTAGGCTCGCCAATCAAACCTCGAAGACCCTGCGCGTGCAACATGGCTTACACCCACTGTATGCGAACGACGAGATGTGTGACACCCGATCATCACGGCCTGCCTCATAACGTAGAACTTTCTTGGTGGTGCGCAACGAGGAAGAACACAATTTTGGTATTTTGTTAGGGATCATCCTATTCATGATGCTACCGTTGTATATCTAGCATATAAGCAATCAATAGGATGCACACACAACAACACACAATGATGATGCAATGAAGTGCGATGTGACATGGTCGATGCGCCTGGACCTTCATGGCGCCATGTGCCTGGCCTCCGGCGCCCCGGCATGGCTCCGAGTCTACAGAGCCCTCCATTGCCTCCGACAGTACGAGTAATATCAAAACTTACCGTAACCATGTCACATAAAATAACGCCTCTGCAAAACAAAGTTAGAGGCCTCTAGCTTTATTTAGTTTTGCAATTTTTACGTGGCATATAGGCTTATTCGTAAGAGAATCGCTTCCCTACCTACGAACTTTGTACCACAACGTCGATCGTATAATTGCATGTTTAAGCATCCCTTTCGGGCCCTCCATTGAAAATGCTTTGCCGACTAGAGAGAGAGAAACAGACACCCGCCAGCCACAGATACGGTGCAAGCCGTATGTCAGTAGTGGAACCAGTCTCGCGTAAGCGTACGCGTAAAGTCGGTCCGGGCCGCTTCATCAACTCAATACCGAAGGCATCGCAAGTGCACGCTAGAGGGTAGCAAATATAAGAAAGACGCTCTCATTCAACATGAGTTCTAACCGTACCAACAGTACTACGCATAGATCGGCTCTGATACCACTGAAGGGGTTACGGTGCAGAAAACAATAATTTTTGTAGCGTACGAAACCCTAACTAGCCAGGATCTATCTATCTAGTACATGCGATAACGGTGGCGGAACGGGTTACATTACCTCCATGTAGACCGATAGCGGGGATTACGCTCCCGCACAAGCGTTGACGATGAAGTCGTACGTAGCCGACCTCGAGGTCGCGGAGAACTTGCCGCGATGACGAAGACGATGACGCCGGGGTGTCGACGATGATCTGCGTCGACGGGTGTCGGGTGGAAGAAGGCAGAGCGACAGAGGGGAAGGGGGCGCGGAGGCTGCAGGGGGCGAGACGATGTCGCCTAGGCTACTCAAAAGGAGTTACCTCCGAGCACTCACAAACATACGGAGCTTAGCGACAACCCCCGGTCATTCAGATCCAGCTGAAATCGCAGGGGTAGATCTTATCTGGAATTCCGCAGAGCAACGGTGCTCAGCGGTATAGCTTAGGTGGAGAGAGATCCCCCCTTCCTCAGCTCGGTGCGGCTCCAACTTGGGAACCACGAGATCGAGAGAGAAATCTAGAATTAATTGTATTTTCCAATGAATTAATCCAATAAATATGCCTTGCTATATAAAGGGGGGAGGGGGTGTGCAAACTCCCTAGCTCCCCCATGTGGGACTAAACAAAAGGAGAAGGGGGGGGGGGGGGGGGGTTCGGCCCCCACATGGGCTGGCCGAACCAGCCAATGGGGCCCACCCCCCCTTGGTGGTGCGGCTCCCCCTCTTGGGCCCTCTTAGGGCCCATGTAGGTGGGAGCCCCCTTTTTCCTTTATTTAATATTAAATTAATATAAAAATCCCATTAATTCATAATTAATATATTTATATATAATTCAATATCCCGTGACTCCGAAAACTCTTTCGGACCACCCGAACAACTTTCGGACATTCCTGGAACCATTCCAGACCTCTCCGGAACTCCTTCCGGACCACCGGAACTCTTTCCGGATCATTTCTCTCTCTCCAACAAATTCCTATAATATTCCAGAACCTATCTCCTGGTGTCGCTAAGACCTTAAGTTTGTTACGCTACGGTTCGAGAACACTGCAGACATGGTCGAGACACTCCGCTCACTAATGACCGTCAGGGATACCTGGAAGTATATGACGACCCCTGTGCATTCCACGAATATCGTCGTTGAACCATAAATATGATATTCATTCCCTTTGTCTCTGCGATACTACCTTGTCCGAGATATGATCGTAGACACACCGATGTCTTTGTTGTATCTCGTTACCGACGAAGGTTATTAACTCGTCTGCGATATTACATCTCCATGACCTAGTCATAAGCTGCGCAGCTATATAGATGCAATATCACCGAGTGGGCCCAGAGTATCTTTCCATTACAAGAATGAACAAATCCCGCTCTTGATCCTTACGTCTTGATGCTCTTTCGGAATACCCAAGATGGACACCGTTATTGTCATGCTATATAAGACACAACGTTTGATGCTCTCAAAGCACCCCTACGAAGCATTAATAAGTACGGTCTCACGGTCTAAGGAATAAGCTATCATATTCTTATCTATTGCAAATGACAAACATCGTAATACGATCTTATTATAATACTTTGCGTATGTCCATCACCTTATTCAACTAACAAGATGACCCCATTGTCAACCGACGTCATTGTCCTTGATCGGGAATCTCGATCAACTGTTGCCCAATGGACTAGCTCATATAGAGGCTTGCTAGGGATTTGGTTGTCTATGTATCACACGTGTATTAATAATTCCGATTAATACAGTTATAGCATAATACACAAACCTATTATAAACTTATGAGATAATGCAATAAATACTACTTATTTATTTGCCTCTAGGGCATATCTCCTTCATGAACGACTTCATCAACGAGAATGGCCGTGCGAGCTACATCGACGCCGGGGACGAGCTAGAGGAGGACGGAGCGGACGGAGCGGACGAACACCACATCGCCGACATGCCGTTGTTCATGGACGAGCTCACCCAGCAGGCCAAGGTGGCGAGGAGGAACGTCAAGCGGGCCGCCGGCTTCACCGAGAAGGAGGATGAGTGTCTCTGCGACACATGGATGGAGGTGGGACAGAACACCATTATCGGGGCCGAGATGAAGGGCAGCGCGTACTGGGCGAGGATGTTCAGGAACTACCATGAACGGGCCCTCCTCCAGCCGTACTCCATGGTCACCACACGGACCGAGCTCTCCATACAAAAGAGGTTCGGGCTCATCTCGCAGGATTGCAGCAAGTTCACCGGCTCCTTCGAGCACGCCGCGGCCCGACCGCAAAGTGGCATCGGCATCGCCGACTTGGTGAGTGGCCCTTCCTTTCCTTGTCCATTTGCTGTTTGTGTAGTCGTTCCATGTCCTCCAATGGCCGTTTGTGTAGGCGTTCCAAGCGTTGGAGGTCTACAAGGCCGAGCATGAGGGCAAGTCATTCAACTTCGCCCATTGCTACCGGAAGGTCAAGGACAACCAGAAATGGAAGGAGCTTCACAACGCCCTCAAGAAAGGAGTGGCCGTGCCCGGAGGGGTGCCGCCAATGGCGACGGGTTCCGTCGATGGTCCGGAAAGCGAAAGGCCAAGGGGACGGGTCAACTCCAAGCTCGACCTGAAGCGGGACGCCACGACGATCGCGCTGCAGGAGACCCTCCAAGGCTTCATCACCCAGAAGGACAAGGAGACCGAGAAGAAGGACGAGAGGGACAAGAAGAAGCGCCGGGAGCGAGAGGAGGTGACGAAGAACTTCTTCCTCGTCCAAACAAAGAAGCTCGAGATAGAGGAGGAGAATGCAAAGACCAGGGCCTTGGAAGCCTCGACAAGGGCCATGGAGGCCGAGAACAAGAGGAAGGAGGTCGAGATCGCTCTGGCCGCCCAAGAGGCGCAGATCATGGCCATGGACCTGACCTGCTTCACCCCAAGGAAGAGGGCCTACTACGAGAAGAAGCAGCAGCGGTACATGGAGGCCGAGGGCTGATCGACATGGCCTGATCGTGCCCGACATGGCCTGAACCAGTGGTCGGCATCCTATTTTGTACATCTAGACTAGTCCATCACCCCGTGACCGGCATGGCCTGAACCGTGGCCTCCTTTTGCCTATATGTGCCTGAACCGGTAGGGCATTTTCGTATTTGACTATATGTGCACTTTGAAAACTCTCACAATTTGAGCAGCCTCGTAGGGCGCATGGCTCCAATCCGCGCGAACACGCCCGCGGACGGCTGCTCAAACGGACAAAATCCGGACCAAATCAGTCCGGAAATGAGCAGTCCCGTAGGAGATGTCCTAAGATAATCTGAATCTACAAACTGGATCGAGTTCTCCTGTTCTCGGCGAAAACAAATGTGAGGTTCCTCCTGGGTAGGCGACGTGACCGTCCCACGCGTGGGAGTTTTCTGCATGACCTCTGCAGGGCCGAGGGTGATATTCGGAGTGAATTGGGCATGTCTGAATGGAAAAAAAACGGGCTACCTAACACACGCTTAGTTCCTGAGGAAAGAAGACCAAAAGTGAATTTGCGGTCCAGCCCAGACTGAAGCCTATCCACAATCCAGGCCCATGGGTTTGCTCTAGTTCTCGTACGTGCGGCTTACCCTCCGCCGAACTCGTCGACGAAATGCCGCAGTTGCCGTGGCTCCACCCCGCCGCCGCCGCTCGCCGCGCCACCCCCTCCGTCTTCCGCAGGGGACGCTGCTCCTCCATCCCTGTCTCTGTTTGCGCCTCGGCGCCCTCCAACCACGCCCGCGAGCAGGTAAGACTAAGCTCTGTTGCCGCCGGCCGGCGCACAACCGTCCCTAGCTCTTGCCACCAACACCCGTGTGTGCCTTCAGGAGGACGAGAAGTCTCTGGTGGTGGTGGGCGGAGGCGCCGCCGGGGTGTACGCGTCCATAAGGGCAAAGACCCTGGCTCCCCACCTCAACGTGGTGGTCATCGAGAAAGGGAAGTTCTTATCCAAGGTACTACTGGCAGAACCAGGCGATGCAATGCCTTTTTTTTTTAAACAAAACGGGCAACATTGCCTCATTTTATTAAAAAAATATAGGAGATAATTGGCTGGTTCATTAGCGGGGAACCAGTCGGAAACCGTTACGAGTGCACCAACATAGTCAAAGAAGACCACATTGGGCAGACCCGGGAGACCTGGCTACCCACTGAACTGGAATCTACTACTTCGCTGTTTCTTCAATATGATTTGCTGGAATGGCTGGTTGCAGGTCAGGATCTCCGGTGGCGGCCGATGCAACGTCACCAACGGGCACCATCTCGAGCCATCGGTATGATGATGATGCAGTACTCTGTTTTCTCTTAACTCATTATCTTATCATGTCTATGTTTGGAATATTGCATTTAGCAGTCCATCGTGGTAGTATTAACATTTTTTAGTAATCTAGTGTTAATAACATTATAAGGACTCAAATGGCTATGATGACGTAAATTGTAACGTGCCAGTTAAAATTGTTGCTATGATAGCTATGCTCTATATCTGTAGTAATTGGAGATTGCATTGTCTACAGTGACTAGAGATTGTGTTGTCCGTAGTAACTAGAAATTGCATTGTGTCTTTCACTCAATGCAATGTGCGCGCCATTTTGATCAGTAATCATCAAAATTATCGACACTGCTGCTGAGCTGCTTATGTTTGTAATTTGAACTTGTGTCGTTGTGTTCTGCATCAAATTTGTAATTCACTCTCAGGGACTTGCGAGAAATTATCCTAGGGGGCACAAAGAACTCAGAGGGTCGTTTTTCAACACACATGGTCCGCAGGACACCATGCGTTGGTTTTTGGATCACGGTGTCGAGCTCAAGGTAGCTGAATTCACACCGCGTTTCCCTCTGGATCATGTTTGTGTATCTGTCTATGGTTTTGCTTATCTTTTGCTAATTTTAATATAAGACCGAAGATGATGGCAGAGTTTTTCCTGTCACCGACAACTCTGCAACAGTGGTAGATTGCTTGCTGAATGAAGCAAGAAGACTCGGAGGTATGTCATGCTATTTGGCTCCTCTGCTAATTGACTTATCATCCAAACATCGTTTACCCTCAAGAGTGAGGTCTTTTCGAAGTTTCCTTGCAGGCTGGCAAATGCGTGTCTAGTGCGTCTGTCAACGACAGTGGAAAGTTTGTTCTGAAAGTTGAGAAGCGTACCATTGATTTTGTTGATTACGTTTCCGCTAATTATGTGTTAGTGGCTACAGGCAGCAGCCAACAGGTTTGTGAATAGATGCTTACTCTACTAAACACACCATGAAGTACCTCCCTTACCATTTTTCTCTTACTAACAGGGTTACTCGTTTGCTGCACAACATGGTCATTCTATTATTCCACCGATGCCCAGCTTATTCACATTTAAAATTGCAGACAAGAGACTGGCTGATCTTTCTGGGGTATTGATGCATAACTAGTTAACTACTATCGCAAATTGCATGCTCACAAGTCAGGACAAAAATGATTGCCCTCCTTTTCTCCTGTTATGTAGGTTACATTCACCAGAGTCAAAGCAAAACTGATGCTAGATGGCACACAGAAGAGCACTCCTGAATTAACTCAGGTGAGCCAGCCACCTTCAGAGATAGGCTCCATCATAGATGTTTTCTTACATTGATTGCTTCGTCATTGCAGATTGGACCTCTGTTGGTTACGCATTGGGGGCTTAGTGGCCCTGTTGTTCTTCGATTGTCTGCATGGGGAGCACGTGAACTATATCAGGACAAGTACCAAGGTAAGATCCACAAGAAATTGTACAAGAGTCACACTACATTCGCAACTGGGTACTAGCCACTATGGAAATGTATCCACAATTATATTCGTAATGTTGATCTGTGTTCAACCTTGCATTCATTAGATCTAGAACATGAAGAGTATTTGCCACTTCCATCGGTACATTTCTAGTTCATAGCAATACAGCAACTATCCAGCAGCACTGAAATATTACATTAGGAATTTGTGCATGATGTTACCTTCTCATGCACCTTGCCTTGAGCAGTACCATTCTTGCTGAGAGTTGTATATTTTAACGGTGTCATCAAATGCAACTTTACAATACAGAATTGGATTACATTTTTGTTCTCCACCTAGTGCAATTTGTGTAACATCAACTACATGAAATTTTGCATTACAATAGTAAATTTTAAACAGCATGGAAGTCCTGCAAGTAATTATAAGACACATCCACTTGTCTTGTTGAAATCCGTACTTCTCTTTTAACACAGCAAAGCTTATCGTTGATTTCATACCTGACATTCATGTTGAGGACGTGAAGCGCATCCTTTCCCAGCACAAAGATCAACATGCGGTTCTTATCTTTCCCTGTGCTTGTGTTATATGACTTCATCATTCATTTTGAGTCTTCATCTAAAAATCTAAATATGGTATTGGTATCTCACTCTTAATTGCCTTTTCCTTTAGTAAACTAAAATATCGATTCTTTTAAATGCCTTCAACAGCATGGATATTGCTTACTGATTCTCTATCATTATTAGCCTTTCTGATTACAATATTAATGGAGATTTGAATTGAAGATACAGACCTTTAGAAAATTCCTTTTTATCTTCTATATTACAGTGTATTGATCAATGATTTGTATGGCTTCTGTAATTTATTACGAAAATATTCCTTTTGATCCTGTGAATATTCCCGTTTTTCCTGTAAAATGTTATGGTGAAGTTGAGCCAAGAATTTTCAATGTCTGTAGAAGAACAAAGTAAATAATTCCTTTCCCACGGAGTTTGGTCTGGTGAAGAGATTTTGGAGATTCCTGCTGGAACAGGAGGTTGCACTATCACTGAATTCCATTGCTCGTCCCTTTTAAATCAGATGTTTTAATCAGAGAAAGTCTTATTTTGCAGAGTTTAGATGGTGATATGCACTGGGCCACCATACCTAAAAACCATCTCAACGCCATAGCGCTTCGGTTAAAACAATGGATGTTTGAGGTTGCCGGGAAGGTATGTGACATCTTAACCATATCTCTTGAATAGTAGCAGTTCGATGATTTCTGTCCAGATTCACTGTGTGTTTCGTCATCATATATGTAGGGTCAATTCAAAGATGAATTTGTGACAGCTGGAGGTGTTCCGCTCTCAGAGGTAACTTAATCGATAACTTAATTGCAGTTTTCACAAGCATGACTGAACTTGCAGATAAATCTGACCATGTTCCTCTGTCGCAAAGATATTTCTTAGCACTATGGAGAGCAAGAAACAGCCCAATCTGTTCTTTGCAGGAGAGGTAATAATAGTAGTATTGTTGTTGAACCTGCAACAATCTGTACCAGCAATAGTGCAATTCATCTTACAAATGGTGATCTTGCTGTAGATACTTAATGTCGATGGTGTCACAGGCGGGTTCAATTTTCAGGTATGGAGTTGAGTTTTTTAAAACATTATCACGTCATCTAAGAGAGCAGCAGATAAATAAAAGGGCGGACATTTCGATAGAAAGATATTCATCTGTTGGCGCTGCACTTCGTATAACCGAACATAAACTCGATTCTCGCACAAATTCTTTAAAGCGAGAACAAAAAGATTCCAACTCTTTGTTTTGCACAGAACGCATGGACTGGTGGGTATATCGCTGGGACAAGCATAGGCACACTGGCATCCAGCAGTGATCTCGAACGGAAGGCGTGTTTGCAACTGGAAGTATCATACTGAGATGGATGGGACCATGACTACAACCCTTTGATTTGTTCACATCTGAGATTCTGCGGGCAGTGATTCAAGGATTCTTATTTTTTAGTTCTGTTAGGGTAGCTTAGCTTTTAGTCCACTGTATTCTAGTTCAGAAACAAGCAGAGATAACCAAGATTCTGCGGGCAAATTATAAATGTATTCTAGTAGCAATGTTTTTCTGGTGATCCTGAAGCAGGTCTTCTGAATTGGAAAACTTGCAGTAAGAAGATTAATACACATGCATGCATTGCTTTCCATATGGTTAGGCTAAAACATACTGTACATATATGCGGCGCTGCATTTAGTTTCTTCAGTAAAGGCTGAACGAACGAACTCTGTTGGAGTAATGCGATCACAATCAGGCCTACGCCCTGTCGCCAGAATTTGTTGGCGACAAACCTTGTCTCGTTTCTTCAGCGAAGACCACGTAAATCTGGAGTTCGTTACATGCTTTCTCTGGTATGAGAGCTTTACTGATTGCAAGTTCAGCCGCTCCTAGCAAAGGGAGCCACGAGCTGGGCCGACCAGGATTCGCTGACTTTGCTTTTGCTGACTTTGTGCCACTGCCATGTGGATCCCACATATTATGGTCCCACTTGACAGTGACTCAAAGTCACCTGACTTGGAGCCTGGCAAAGTCAGCCAATCTGCACCCGAGCTGGGCAGGGTTTTGGTCTTTTGGATGCTCCGCCTCCCGAGGTCCTGAGATGTCTCCCAGTATAAAGTAGTGTTGCTTTTTTAAGCAAGCCAAACTATTGTGATATATGGATTATAACATGTTGTCGTGCTTATATTTGTGAAGATGATATTTGCTATTTTCGGTCTGTGTTTTTTTTCTGACGTACATCCAAATTGGAAATCTTGGCTCGCAATTATTTTATGTCTTCCACTGTTCCACACGCAGTTTTTTGACTGATTGATGGATTGGTTTGATGCACCTTCCCATCAGCTCCTAGTGCATCAACTGGTTGCGTGTTCGTTCATCATTTTTCTGTTTTCGGACCTCGATGCAACGCTGCGTCTCCATGTTCACGTATTCTGGTCACACAATGCGCTAATTTATTTTTAGACATTTTGTTAACAATCAATATGATATATTTATAGTAACGAATAGTACATGGTATAGATATATGAGCTGACTACAACGATTGCAAATTAAATTTCTTTACTATTACAAAATAAAGTTTAAAAGAAACGAGTAAATCTTTGAAATCTTCAAACTCTTTCTTCTTTCGTGACACATATTGTATTTTTCTAAAGGCAGACATAAAAAAATGATAATGATACCAAACTACAAACCCTAAACATCAACAAAGGTTCTCCATAATTTTAATTTTAAACCGCAATGTCAAGTCTACATGTACGCGCGCAACCATTAAAGTAACCATCTGCAAGAGTACCAACACCATTGTCTCGTTGTCATCGATGTAAGCCGAGAATACAAATCACCATTATCAAAGACATATTGGTCAAGATAGATATTGCAAGAAAAATCCTTCTCGCAACAAGTACAAGAAAAAATCACTTTTGGTCCGACGAAGCAAAATTTGAATGACCATACCTAAGCAAATTTAATCTTCCAAAAACAAATTTAATCTCCCAAAACCACCATTAACGTCGGAAGGAAATCTAGTCGGTGACGAAGCCCTAAAGAATACTTAATGTAGATGATGGCATCACCATTGAATCATTGATGAAGAAGACGTCTATCAAAATTCGAACATATCTAGTGAAGCGAGTTGGGAGGCCTACTGTCCGAATTCAAACTGGCTGCAACAGAACTCTACCAAGGCTCCATTCAACGAAAAAACTATGGAATAGGACGGGGAGGTGAGCTTTTGGCAGATCATTTAGAACCTGGTCGCGTCAAGTCACAACCTGATGAGAAAGATCGTAATCACGGACGTACTGGTGTTTTGATAGTTTGATGTTCTAGTTGTACATCCAGAAAACGGAGCCCCCTGAGGTGCGTTCATCCCTCTATTAATCATGAAAGGTGAACTGAATTTTCATGGTCATGATCCACAAAATAGATTTATTCGTCCCGACGTAATTTTATTGGTTCTTTGTCGGACAGTTTTCCATGGACACCAATTTTCTTATTGGATGTCCAACAATTATGTACCAAGATAGTGCTTCAATGTATCGCTTAGGTACAAATAGGTTGTGTAAAGACCAATATCACCAACACTTTTGTCCCTGTGAATTAACAAAAGAGCAGGAAGATACATTTTTGCATGTCACATCCTACGACAACATCTCCCATCTTTTCACAAAGTCCTTACCAACTTTATCATTTCCAAAATTTGTTCAGGGAGCTTTTTTAGAGAAGGCGCAAAAGATTCTTTGCGCTTTAGTTCATTGGAAATATAGAGTTTGTGTTACAACCTCCTAAGAGGGTTACAGGTGAGTCAAAAATACAGAAATACAGAACTGATGCAACTATTTCGAGATTTGAAGGATCATAACTTATACTAACTTATTCATAATAGGCACCTTTTCTTTTTATTAATTTAAGCTCTCCTAGATTTTTAGTGAGGTGACATCAACTTAACATTATAATTTGTCGTACTCCTATTTTCATCACTAGGGATTTTGAAGAAAGCAACATAACAAGAAGTCCATCACCATTATATAGGTTATACCATTTTCTCATTAGTTCAGTCAATAGCTTGTGAACAAAACGTTTTTTAAGAATTTTGCAGCATTGCAAGATCCATGGAGCATTTACATGCAAGGAACGGCCAAAAGCACACAACAAAGCAACAAACATGTTAAAAAGGTTCAAATAAACAGTACCACTGTATACACTGCGATACCAAGCACGAGGGTAACTATTTCTTTATTGAGCATCATTGGCTCGTAACTAGATCACATAAACAGGACCGTGCGAAGGATCTACTATCAGCGAGGTCTGCGACGTAACAAAGGCTTCATGTGTGACGTCTGCTTACACATTTGTTGCAAATCGGTAAAACACCAGGTAAGAAAAGATAAGGATGTAAGCCATGCCTTGTTATCATCATGTACAAGCATATGCTTACTTCTGCTCGCTGTAACGCATTATGCCATACACATCGACAATACCAGGAGGGAACACCGGATCTGTCGCTGCTCTTACAGCGACCTTGGCCACAGAGGTAGCACTCACTGGTGGGGTCAACATCGGGCCAACGAGCGGTAATCTGGTCAACGGTTTTGCATTTTGGAGCACCTACAGATATGGATGGTTTTCAGATTTGGGTAATTAAACAACAATGCACTGAATTAATCATTCCAGCAGTGAGGCAATAGCTTAAATCAAGAATATATGAACATAACTAACAATGACGGCCAGTCCTTGGGTAAGGGCTGAACATGGACATTGCACAACAGGTGGGTTATGGTGGATATTGGGTAACCACAAGCAATTTTTTCTTTGGACATTGCACCTGGTTGGCATCCATTCAGACCCAAAAAATGCGCTTGGATTGTAAACTGTTCGCACTAACAATATATGATCTGAACTAATGCACCCAATGCCTGATATGGGTACCAAATATACATGGAAGAAATATATAAATGCAAGGTTAAGGACACAGGGCAGGAATTTAAATGCATGACACACTTTTCATGGATTTCCTTATTGTGTATACCTTTATGGAAGTATTCGTTTGACTAAATCTTAGCAGTATGATCCTACCATATCCCTGGCATTGTCCATTCTATTCACAATCCTTACTAGCCTGCGGCGTCTACAAATGGTAGGGAAAATTATAGCAATTCTAATGCCTAGGACTCTGAATTCCTGTGAGACAAGATCGGATGCTCGCCACATACAGAATGATGCTCACCTTTAGGTTAAGCCCTCTAATTTGCAGATAGTAATTTCCCTTGTTTATTAGTTCAGCACTAAGTAATTGCAATTATCCTTTAAAATATACTATCAACCACAATTGCCCCACACATATGGTACATACTACTTTTTGGAATTGGAAGTATCCACTTATAATGGACTAATGGTTATGATGAGTTGAAAACTAGAGAGGGAGAGGGAGAGGGAGGGGGAGGGGGGAGAGAGTACCATTTGCAGAGGTGAGCCAACAAGTCCAAGGGGTATCTTCATGCTACCAACTCGACGAGTTCCATGAATAAAACCAGGCCTCAATATCACTCCTACAGACAATGTAACAATCATTTGCATCATCAAGAAAGATTCCAGTAGAAAAGGAGCACTAGATACAAATATTAATATAATATCATAACTTCAAAGAGATCTCAAAACCCATTCTGAACCAAGAGGCACTTAGAGCTAATATACACTTAATTAGTGACATATGTAGGGCTTACTTCTGTTCAATCACATTCAAAGTTATCCTCTCTGCAGATAGTTTCATAATTAATTCAGAACCGAACAGACATGACTTTTACTGGTCAAGGTCTTCTTTTCTAAGCATTTATTCTGGCTAACAAATATATTGCTATTGATCCTACTCAGTAATAGAACTACTTTGCACCAGGTTAAAAAAATTAATGGGAGACCAGCGCTAGTATTTCTGGTGGGAGAACAATCTGCTCTGTAACACCACATTTGGTGGCATATGCCAAGACCAGTTTAAATAACCATGGTATCTATTATGACGTCACATAACAAAGGACAGGGGAAAAGAGCTAAACATGATGTTCTTGAATTCTCTTTAAGAACATGAAAAGCTAGAAAGGTAATTTACCTCCATAGGTAAACTTTGACAGCAGTTCAGCTTCAGCAGCTCTCTTTAGTAAGCATAATAAAGGATATCAATAAGTTGTCCAACAATATATGCTTAAAGAGGGAGGGAGATCAAGAACTTCAATGTAACATAACAAACATAAATTGAAAGAATCAAGTAAGAAAAGGAGGTCTTCATTGTTGCTTCGATCCGTAAAATCACAGTAGCTCATGCTAAGCATATAATTATCTGAATAATTCGGACTGGATTGTGATATCAGTACTATTTATTAGTATGCAATCAACATTAACCTATCCCTACGTTCAAGAATATGCATAAGGTTGCAGATAGTTATATGCTTAGCAGATCTTGTCTAACAGTATAAGGTTTGGCATGCGGATGTAATGACATTTTCTCTTGTCTTCCCTCAATTATCTTCCATCACTCTTCAACATCTATGACTAAACAATCACAATAACTTCTCTGTCTCAGTATCTCTTGTTCCCAATACATAAACACCAAGGATATCATTTCTCTAGTAGTCTCTTGCTTCTACGACTTTCCAACTTCACGTGACAAACTAATATATGCCTTACATCTTTGAATGGTAGTTTAGAGATTTACATTTGGCTGAAATGCCAAATTCATATATCATCTAACATGTCCTTGTTGGATTGAACAATATAAGTATCAGTAAGATAAATAAATAGATTCTGCAGAAAATTCCTACTTAATGATTTAAAAGTAGCACATTTGATGTGAACAACGAAGCGCAGAAGTACTGCAACTAATTTCCGATAAAACCAAATATAAGTACTCTTGAAGGGAACACAACTATATCACATTTAAACTGGCACCAATAACAATCAACATAATGCATTGTTGCGTGCCATATGAATCACACACATATATATATAACTAGTTTAAAATTTTGCATGGGTCCATAACCGTGTCAATAACACAGCGGTACTTACCTTGCCCTCATAATAACCTTGCAATAAGTAATTCACTAAACCAAAGTCTGCAGCTGACACGTACACAAATCTTTTTATGCCTGCAGGTAGAAATAAAAGTGAATTGGACAAATCTAGGCAAAGAATCTCCATCTTTCCAGTTCAGAATTCACAAAACATAATTCTAGAGCTGAATGAAATATTATAATTCGTGTGCTTTTACAGTGCAGGTATACAGTGCACATATATTGATTGCATCATATCTACAAGAGTGAACTGTATACACCCTTTCTCTTCCAAAAATCAGAATGACACTTAGAAGGTTAAAAATTCCGGAAAAAATGGTAGACGTCCATTGTTGATGAAGTATAACTTGCCAATTTGGGCCAAAAAATATATCCAGGTGCATGTTTTGTACAGAAAATGAGGAGGGACAACAGAACATTGTACATGTACACTGTTTTTCTATTTGAGGTGCAGCACGCAAACAAACATATATTTTGCCAATATCTGCAGGTTCAACTTCATCAGATGACGTAAAACCACAATTGTTTTTGACAATTATTTAAATACTTTGAGCTGCAGAGTCATTGGAGTGCACCCACACATATTCATGTCTACACACTGAGTAACAGGTTGTGCATGGTAACTTAGAGGCGATAGTAAGAGGTGGAGATTAATATGAGTGAAGTGCATATGAGTGTACTCTTGTTCTGTACCTACAACACACAAGTTTATGAGTCGAGGAGAGCAAACATCCAATAGGATAAGTGTGTCCCCAAAATTAAAATTCATGACAATTAGGATGCAAAACCACTGACTGGGCACAAGAACCATACGGAAGGCCAGAAAATACCAAATAAGAGGCCATTATGAAATGCACTGCCTGAGTATCTCTCTATAAAAAGACACTACGGCTAGTTTTATCCAGATCATAATGACATTATGATTTTAACATGAGAAAAGAAATAGAAAGGAAAGGCCGAATAAACTGAGTAAATTTCACAAAATTGCATGACATGGGACAGTTGAGATAGGGTTGGCTTTAAATGCAAAATACCTTTCTCAGCTGCAGCCCTGATGGCATTGATGTTTGCAGTCCCATTCACTTTGACCATTTGAGAATTCGAGCCAAAGCCTCCAACACAGGATATCTGACAATTTCTTCCCATCAGTAGCATTTTTTGTACAGCATAAAACCATTCAATGATATCAGGTATGAAGTCATACAAGTAGATAGTAATTGAACAGATTTTTGTTTATCTCTTCTTTATTCTTCCCAGGTAACACTATATAACCTCAAATGAGTTGCTGGAAGCAGCTCATGTTAACAAACAGTGGGTCTCGTTTATGTTTCTGGCTCATCAAATAAAGTTCGTTACATGGAACTTTGGAGTAGCATTTAAGTATAAAATAAAATTACACTTAGAACACTGTATACGGTAAAATAACCAAATTTAAAGCATGGCTCGTATATGTATAATATCAGAATTCCTACACTACGTATGGGATTGCCACATTGTTTTAGGTTCTTAGCCTTTTGTCCGCTGTCATGCCTTTTGTGGGTCGGTTTCAACCATTCACCAATACAAACTAGACCAGCTGCTATATGTATCACCGCCTAGCATGATGCATTTTGCTGGATGAACATGATAGTTTGATGGAATACTATACAACATCAACTTTATATATTATCAAAACCCAATTCAAAATATTGTAAAAAGGAAACCAAATGAAATACATCAAGCCAAGACATAAGAAAAAATTAAAACGTAAACATGCCACAATAAATAAAGTGCACATGACTATACAGTACCAACTAGATAAGGCATCAAACAATACGCACAATATGAAACACTCGATGACAAAATCAACATTTCAGAACGAAGCAAAAAAAAAAAGCATACCACAGCAGAGACGCCATCCATACTATCCATCAGTGAAGCAGGTTCAAGTAGATTGCCTGTTCAAGAAAAGAAAGCAGATAGTGAACAATATGACAAACTGTTGCTAAGCAAAGGTATTTAACTTCACAGTGAGCAACCTTGGTTCCATATAACTTTGTCAGCCCAAGATTCACTTATCGATGGCTTTCCAGATCTGTCCATAAGATACCATAACAGATTAGAACATGGCAATGGGTCGTTATGGTTGGGCTAAGTTATACAGCTATAATAGAAATAAAATTGTATTTTCAACCATAAGAATTAGAATTTTATACAAATACCAGTGTATATTCATAATAAGTTCTGCAATTATATGAGTAGGTCAGCCAGTAATTTGGGTGAAATAACGACACATGTACTGTAAAGAAAAAGGACTGCACTGAGGTAAAGGGTTGTGTGCAAGTTGTCATGAACTACTAACTAGGGCTGTTTGACAATAGAAATCCTTATTTTTTTAGGAGAAGCTATAGCATGGAGCATCTAATAAATCTCTTAACAAGCAGAATTCACTCAAGCTTCTCCACAAAGAATTCTACAAGTTCTGTTCTGCTATAGGAAACATATGCTTATTTTGTTAAATATGTCTATTATTATCACAAAATTTAAAAAGTAAACCATGCTAAAGGATGATTATAATATCCAAATTGCAGGCTGACCGTTCATTGAAGAGGTGACATACAGGATGGATAGAGTGGGATTAGGGTTTTTGGAGGAGAGGGATAGACAAAAAAAGATGAAAAAAAAACTTGAGACTTGACCTTGCACGACTCTAACAAAGTGCAAGGCCATCAGTAGACCAATGTAGCTTATGGAATTACCTATTTACACTAGAGACAACAAATCCTCTGTCCAAAGCCTCCTTGCAAACATGTGAACCAACAAAACCACTTCCACCTAGCACAAGCACCTGCATCAAAACAAACATCAGTGGCAGCTCAGTAATCCAAAGAAACGATGGAAAACAGGAACCACCACACTCACGAATGAAAATAGCGCACCAATAACATACAATGAGCTACACTGGTTATACCATAACAAAAGGCCATCACAATCTCTATAAATAAGTAGAGATAGTCCTGAGAAATGAAGACAGGAAGCAGATTTTTTTTCCCGACTAAAGATCTCAATGGACCTAATAAACAGTAAGGTCTCACGAGTTTCAGAAGTACTGGCTTTTCTAACAAAAAACAAACACACAGACACACGATTCATGATTGCATACAATTTAATCATCTATACAGTTTGGTGGGGATGGGAGACAAACTATTCTGGAGTAAAAAAACAGGATTTGTTTATTCATTCGTCGCATACATTGCTCATCCACAAGAAGGATGCACCTCGGTCGGGACACATCACATGGGTATGACGAATATATATCACCAATCTGTAACAAGACGACCCCAACCGCACTATTACATACCTTATCCGGAGAAGGCGGTGGCGGCGGCACCTTCACGGGCTCCGCCTCCTCGACCTTAAAGGGCTCGTCCACCCGCCCGGAACCCCTGGGCGTGGCATCGCTCGAGAACGCCTTGCCGTTCTTCAACAAGACCGACGCGCTGTTTCACATCATCCCACCCAATCAGCGATAATTCTCTCGGCCAAGGGCCAACAAAAAAAATAGTGGAGACAACCAGCGATACAATACAAGAGGACAATCCAGTCGCTGAATGCGGCTCGCAATCGTCTATAACAACGCAATGTAACACCGCCTAATAATCTGGGACGAATCCTCCATTCCCCAAACGGGGACCGTCTGAAACGCTTGACGCGGGAAGAGGCGTCACCTGAGACGGGAGGGCGTGAGGGAGCAGGAGGAGCGGATCAGGCGGCTCAGGGACGACCTCATCGTGGCCGCCGCCGGTGACGGTGTGCTCTCTTCTCGCGGGCGGCGCGCCGAAAGCGGGGGATCGACGGTGGTGAGGGGAGGGTGTGTTTACGAGTGGAACGTTCGCGAGAGGAGAGGGGGGTTGGGATCTAGTATACGGTGGGAGGGGCGCAGGTGGCGCAGCCCGGGCGCGCCAAGTCGCGGCTTGGCGTGCGGCTCCTAGGCGTCCAACGTAGCCACCATGGCGCGTGCGTTTAGCCTTTCCATTTTGCTAATTCTCTATCGGCAAAGAAATATAAGTTACTCCGTAGAACTCGGTGCCTCTTCGATCGGTGAGAGTTTTTTTTAAACCACATATATTAAACCAACAAAGAACAAATAGTACATGATTACAGCAAAAACAAACCTAAAAAGCAGCAAATATATGCTCATCCATGACACAGTCTTATAATTTTCTGAAGGCATCCGTAGAACAACGTCAAAATTATCAAACCACATACATGTGAATACCATCAAATGTTCTTCCTTTTTAATTTTGATCCGCAATGCTAAGACTTTATGTACGCACGAATCCATTAAATTAATCAAGCAACATCGGCAAGAGCACCATCTGACGTGGGGCTACTCTTCGACTACCCCACGGCGAGACTACCTGTGACGCGCCAAGGTTATGCAGGCCCATAGAAGGCCCACTAAGGGTACCGTGTAGCCTGGTCCTAATCGGTTAGGTCGTATAACTTGTCATATCTGTAATTGCCATCTGCACCGTTCACCCGAGACCTGATCTACCTATAAAGGCCAGGAGGGTTGCTCGTCTAAAGGACACGCTCATAGCCGCCACCACAAATCTTATCGAGATCGCCATCTCGCCATTGTAATCGCAACTCGCCATCAATACCAGACAAGCAGGAAGTAGGGTGTTATCCTCCGGGAGCCTGAACCTGGGTAAATTACCCGCTTGTCAGCCGTCGTGATCACCAACGCTCATCTCCTCCCCTCAATCAACCCGGGGCAACCCTGAGATTTGTCGAGTTACACCCTCGTCAATTGGCGCCGTCTGTGGGAAACAACGAGCGTTCGAATCATGGTCGCACCGGCTCCATCCGCAAGGAAGATCGACGTCTGCACCAACCGGGAGCCCATCCGCTTCGGCTCCTTCGAGTACGCCTTCCACCCGCCGGCCCACCGCTCGGTGTACGCCGATCTGTACGAAGGTATACACATCACATTTGGTTCCATACACTGCTTCGTAGACAATCGTGGGATATTCAGGTCCGCGGCGGCGACACTCGCATCGGCCACCCTCGCGCTGTACCCGCCGTCGTCTACCACGGGAGCCGCATCTGCCACAACCGTGAAGATCGCATCTACATCGACCACTTCGGCAACGGCCATGCATATCGAGTCTACTTCGACCATCTTGATCGCACGGCCGATGAAGCCAAGATCTGCTCCGACTTCGACCGCGGCAACCGCACCCCCACGTGCGCTGACCGAGATCGTGCTGCCGATAGCCGCGTCGTGCACATCTTCATCGACCGATCAAGTTTTCCCCAAGCCAATCGCGCTCGCTCCGGCGACTGCAAAATCTCCCTCCACGACCATGGTGAAGATCGCAAGAAAACGCAACAACGGCTACGCCGCCCACCATGTGGCAGCAATTTTTGATCCAGAGCAAGATTCGGATGACGGAAGCAGCAGCGGCAGCGTAAACACCCCTACCCAGGTTTACCTCGCGCAAGTCTTCATGGCCGGCACAGCGCCCCCAGAAGGCAACGACGAACCCGCATATCCACTGGAGGTGGTCATGCCCGACCAGACGACACGGCTCACCATCACGCGCGACATGGCAATCATGGCCATGAAGCACGTCGACGACGGCACGTTTCCACCACCCGACACACCTCGGGAAGATCAGCTGGCAGTCCAGTACTTGCTACGCAAGGAAGGTGAGCGACTCCGCGCCGAAAAAGCCGAGCTACTTCGGCGCAAGAGGGATGCCGACACGTCAAGCGCCAGACAGGATGCCTACTCATTTACTTCCTATACCAAAGTCAACCAAGGAGGACGGCGACACAGAGCTCGCGTTCCCCTTATGGCGGAGGCAGATCGAGCCAGGGTCACCCGCAATCTCGACTCTTCCTTCATAACAGAGGACGAAAACGGGATACCCGTCCCCAAAACGGCGAACCCTGCTATCATGGCAGTCGAAACGTACCTTCGGCTCACTCAGCCACCGGAGGGAGACGCGCGCGCTCTTCTCCACAAACAGCAGATCATGTCCATGAAGGCAATCCAGGACGCCTTGTCGAACAAGGCGCCAAGCGGCCGGGCACACGAGGAACAAGAACATCAAGCAAACGAGCCGGCAGCGACAAGTGCCCCTACAGCAAGGCCACTACGGCAGCCACAACCAGGCGAAGACCTTCGCAATGTCATCGTGCAAAGGAGGTGGACCGCAACCGCGTCCAGCGTTCGACTGATACTGGGAACCCGGACGACCAGGCCGATCGCGACTTCGAGCCGTGCGGTGCCGCATGCTCCAGCTTCAACATCCGCGACACCCGCATGCCCAAAGGCTTCAAGCTAACAGCAGGAACACCCAAGTACGATGGGAAACAAGACCCGCGACTCTGGCTCGAAGACTACTGTGACGCCCGAAAATCGGTACTATGTAGATTTAAGCGATCCCGCCGAAATCCGCATAATAACGATTTTAGGTCACCCACCAGACATAATGTGCACGCCGAAACATGCACATTATGTGGGTGGAATTGTGATAACATTACAACAGTTCCGATATATCCACAAATACAACAGAAGATAAAATTACAACAACGACTCTAACGAGTCAAGATACAAATGATACAATACAAAGATTCAAATGACAGCGGAAGAAAAATAGTATCCGACTACGGATAAGATACAAATTGGACTAAGAGTCCTGAAGATAAGCAATGGCGCCATATCCCTGCCCAGCCAAGCCGGAGGGGTTCCCAAGCTAACGTCGTCAGACTTCAAACCTGTTGACTGCACATAAAGCACATCCCAAAAGAGGGTCAGGGCACTCCCTGGCAAGCAAAACCGACTTGCCTACTTTCTACACCATCTCCCAAAATATAGGGGAGGTGGACTTAGCGGCAGCAGCACTAGCAACCTAAAGAGACACGCTACAACTTCCGTCTAATCAGAGAGGGAAAAGAGAGCGCATAAGATAAACATCTACAACTAACACCAAACATAACCCATTCTCGGATTAACCCCCTCAACCAAGTATGAGGAAGCAATTCGGGAAAGCTCACACAGTGAACAAATTTTAGTTACCAGTTATTGTGAAAGTAATTCTATATTACTAGTCAGGATAATTAACAATGATTAGGTGTAAGTTGTCTATGATCTTGTTAGCCAGCATCATCACCAAGTCGTCCATAACCGTGGACACGGCTCATCGATAAGATTATACCCTGCAGGGGTGCACTACTGGACCCGTACTCGTTCGATCAACCCCAAAAGCAAAGCCAGAAGGTAGGGCTTCTCAACACGGCAAATCTCTTCTCTACAACCCATCCAGGGAACCGCATGATTGTGTGCACGGCTAATCAGGTCCAGTGCCCGCGGGATCGACCTTCATAGCACTCTAAGAACGTGCCACCCTATATGAGAATCGACTACTTCATCATCATGAGATCGTTAGGTAACCATATGCATGCATCAAATGGAAAGCCCGAACTACTTGCGGCGCTCTGGATAAGAAGCGGATTAGATCGAAGCCGCGGGGGGCTCCATAGGGCCTCCCACAAGCGGTTAGTGCGCTCAAAATTGGATCCGAGGACAAGAACTGAGTTCCTAGGTCGACACTTAGCAGAACAAAACACCTCGCAAGGCCTTCCGCCGGTGCCTTATCTTTTAATTATAATACCCCAATATAAGACAACATTTTATTAAGATAGAAATAACCTATCATGCTAAGCAGGTGAAATAAGTAAGACATACAGACGACTCGCACAAACAACTCTAAGCATGCGCTACGACTCGCAAGGCCAACAGATAAACATGCAACAGGTATTAGGATGTGGGGATAAAGCTGTATGGGCTGCAGGATAAATATGTGATGGGATCGCGATTCAAGAATCGAATACTAGGGTAGCAGAGATCAACGACAGGAATGAAAGACAATGTATAGGTAAACAAGCAAACTTTGCTTGCCTGGAATCCCGCATGGAAGTAGATCTTGTCGTTGCTCACACATCTCAACGTCTTATCCGCGAAGAAGCAACAAACACTGGAAAGCGTAAAAGATGCATTTTACAACTACGGCAAAATATTCAGCATGATTATACGAGAATGATGAATGGCATGGCAAGATGCAATACAATGCAGGTAATCCAAATTAAGCGGGAAAACAACCCCGACAATTAATATTTAGGTGCAAGTTATTTATTCACCAGCAATATTAAATGTTGGATAACATGGCAACACATGGCATGGGTGACCTAATTGGATTAAATGGAATAGGGCATTAAATATTTATTACCCCACACATTCCATATTTAATTATTTAGTTGCAATTAACAAATTACACTAAGAAATTAAAATAAAATATGCAAAATGGCTTACAAATGGCATATTAATATTCATTGCATTTTTCTGATAAATAAACATACAAAGATTATTTAATTTGGAGTTATACATTAAAAGTTATTAGCATTTTAATTCTAGGGGTGTTTCTGCAATTTCCAGGGACTTATCTGTGATAGAAAAGTGTTCTGGTGAGGGTCTAAACTTAAAACAGGAAGTGCAGGGGCTTCCGTGTAAAACTTGCAGCGCATGGTTCTCTCCTGACTTTTGTTACTGCGCCTGGCTACAGCCAGAGAGGCTGACATGTGGGACCCGTGCTGACGGGGCGCTGCGCTGGCCGCTGCGGACTCCCACGGTCACTGACCGGTGGAACCCACCTGTCAGTGCGTGAATAAAAGGAAAAAAGTGCACTTTTCCGTCGAGCCGAGGATTCGAACCCATGACCTCGTGCGCGCGGTGCTGATGGGTGTGCTCACTAGGACCGAGGCGTGCTAGTGTTAGAAAAAGAGTTCGCACTCTTAAGTGCTGGATTTGGTGCTCAGTTTACTGACGAAACTGCATCTGATCGGAGACAGACACAGCGGCGGCGGAAAAATCACTCGACGCCGACCCCGATCGGGCCGCGCTGGGGCGGGGCGTGCGTGTGCGATGCGTGGGTGCTGCGGTGGGCACGGATGTGCACTAGGGCGAGGCAGCGGGCAAGGACCAGAGGAACAAAAAAAAACGAAGCTTGATGCTATGGCACCCATGGCGGCCGGAGGAAGGCGTGGACCAACGCGACGCATCCGAGACTTAAACGAGCCGGGGGAGAGGTAAAATCGATAGAGGAGCTCACGGGGATTGTGTGGGCGTAGTCGTTCGCTGTCGAGGAGGACGGAGTCGCCGGAATCGTGGCGGCGGAGCTCGTCGGCCGCGGGGAAGAAGAAGAAGAGCGCGACGACCTCGGGTTCTTCCGGCTTGATTCCTTGCACGGGCGCGAAAGAAGAGGGGGGCGCAGCTCCGGGGCAGCTTCACGGATCCTCGACGGCGGCGTAGCAGATGATCGACGTGCGGTGGCTCTGGTGAGTTTTCATGGGGGGAAGAACAGAGGAGGGAAAAGCAGGTGGCGGCACGAATGGGGGAGAGAAGGAAGGAGGGGTGCGGCTAGGGTTTGGAGGAGGGTCGGGGTCGGCTTAAAGAGAGGGGGAAAGGGAGGAGCAGTGGGGCAGGAGCACATGGTGGGGGAGACTTGCTTTTTCTCCTCTGCTGGAAGTCCGTACAAAGAAGAAGATGCCAAGGAGGGGAAATGGTGGGCTTCTGTTGGGCCAAGGTGAGGGGGAAAATAGCCCAGGTAAGTTTTTTCTCTGTTTTTATTATTTCCTTGTTTTATTCTTTTCCTGTTTTCATATTTTAAAATAAAATAGGAGAAGAAGAAGATTTATAACTTTTGGAAAATAATTATAGTTTAAAAAATACATAATATAATATATTAGTTTGAATATTTGAAAAGAATTTAAATACCACATTTAAATTAATTTGATTTGCAATTAGATTGAAAAGTGGATTTGAATTTGAAGGGTGTGATTCAAATTTAAATGCAATAAAAATAAAAGAAGTGACAAATGCATGATGATATGATGACATGATGATGCAAGGATAAAAACAAGAAAATCTAATTGGGGATAAATCCCGGGATGTTACAATCGACACCACTAACAAGGGATCGCGTCCCGCGATCCACGCCGAGACCAGAAAAAGAGAGGGGTAACTGAACGGGAATCCGACACCTAGAGGGGGGGGGGGGTGAATAGGTGCTATTACAAATTTTAGGTCTTTTCAAATTTAGGCTCAACACAAAGGTAAATTCTCTAGATATGCAACTACGGTGAATTTACCTAAATGAGAAACTAAGCAATAATAAGATAAGCAAGTAAGGGAGCAAAGGTAAAGGGAACCAAGTGAAGCACGCGGAGACGAAGATGTAATCCCGAGTTCCACCCAAGGGTGTACGTCTCGTTTGGAGAGGTGTGCGCTACCACAACAGGTTAGCCGCAACGCCACAAAGGCTCACCTTCTTCTCCGATGAACTCAACCACAAAGGTTTCGAGTCCACCTTCCACTATTGATCCCCTTTTAGGGCGGAGATCGAATCCCTTACAAACGCTTGAGGCACACACCCACAACTGAATTGGGGGCTCCCAAGAAGACCACAAAAGGTCAAGGACCACAAAAGGTCAAGGTAACACCAAGAGTACAACAACGGTGAACTAGGTTTTCCCACCGGAAACCCTAGCCACGAAATCCCCAAGTGAATGGGGGATAAATGCAAATCCCTTCGGTGAGGATGTAGATCCGGGCCTTCTCCTCCAATCCTCCAAAGATCAATGAATTTGGGTGGGGGGATTGGGAGATCTTGATGATTTGAGCTTTCAAGAATGGTAGGAGAGAGAAAATCTGAGAGCTCTCTGTTCTTGAGTGAGTCAGGGGGTATTTATACCCCCCCTCAAAATCTGGCCGTTGGCTGTCTTGGGCACCCGGAAATTCCGGTATAAGTACCACCGCAAATTCCGGTCACCCGGAATATCCGGGCCTTTGAAAATATCCGAGCTGAATTTCCGGTTGAGATCAGAACCAATTCTGAACTTGACTTAGCCGATTTTCTGAGGTTGACTCGGAATATCCGAGTCCTTGAAATTTCCGAGCTGAATTTCCGATTGGAGTCAGTGCCACTTCTGAATCTTGACTTAGCCAATTTTCCTGGGGTTGACTCGGAATATCCGGGTTGGTGAACCGGAATATCCGGGTCCTAGAAATTTCCGAGCTGATTTTCCGATTGGAGTCAGTACCACTTCTGAATCTTGACTTAGCCAATTTTCTTGAGGTTGACTCGGAATATCCGGGTTGGTGAACCGGAATATCCGAGTCCTTAAAATTTCCGAGCTGATTTTCTGATTGAAGTCAGTAGTACTTCTGAACTTGACTTAGCCAATTTTTCTGGGGATGACCCGGAATATCCGAGTTGGGGAACCGGAATATCCGGGTCTGGGAAGAATTCCAGAAACTCTTTTTCTCTACAATTTGACTTTAGGATTTGTGATATGAGTTTCACCCAAACTGAAATACTTAGCAATAGGATTAGTATCATTGGTATTGTTAACTAACACACAAAACATTAGGGATTAAGAAATGTTCTTTCAATCTCCCCCTTTTTGGTGTTAGATGACAATACCAAGATTTGCATAGAAACAAACAGCAATATCATGTTTTTGGCAGAAAATGGCTCCCTCTAAATAAATGCAAGTATGCAACACAAAATAACAAAGGATAGGAGCAATTTTATAACAACAACCACAAGATATCACAAAGGAGAAACGAGACAAAATGTAAGATTATGGAAGCAATTGAGACTAGATAGATTTTCATACCTTGTGCATATAGAATATGAAGAAAATACCAACACAATCAATTCGAAGTCTCAAGCATAATATAATGATAGCATCAACCATTGTCTCAATACAAAGATATCACAAATGAAATAAAGAGAGTTTCACAAGTAACTAAAAACACGATAAATGGACACAAGCGCAAATAAATGATAAACGCATAAGCTTGTGCCCGACCCTTGCAAATCCCCGAAGAAGTCCTAGTAGAGCAACTTCTCCCCCTTTGGCATCGAAACGCCAAAAAGGAGGAAGAGCGATGCTACGTCCCATGGAAGTCTTCAGTCCGAGGGGTCCTCCTCCTCCTCCTCCTCATCATCATCAGCAACAGCCTCCTCATCATCATCATCGTCCTCATACTCCTCAGACGCTGCCTCCTCATCATCATCTTCCTCCTCCTCATCATAGTCATAGCAAGTGGTGTATGAGCTGCCGCCAAGGTCCTGGTCAATCAGTGTCCATGGAGCCAAGGAACCCTGGTTCCACTGAGCAAAGGTCGGGGGCTCAGACAGAGCAGCAGGAGCAGGAGAGCCAGAAGCATGGTGAAGGATCAAGTCTTGCTTGTATTCCAGCTGACGGCGATCCTTATAGGCGTTGTATTGCTCTTTGCGGATGTCCACATTCATGCAAAGGATGTTGCGCTGGAACCAGTTCAGCTTCTTGACATGCGCATGAGTGGTAGGAACATGAGTAGAGGTAGCAGCAGCCCTCCTAGCATCACCCATGAAAGATCCACCTGCAGCTGATGTAGTAGAAGGCCTAGGAGGGGGCTTGACCACAGTCTTCTTCACATAGAGCTTCTTGAAGTCATGTGGCACCAAATCACTGCTGCTGACGTTGAGGTTGGGGAACTTAAACTGGAGGAGCTTCATTATGTACGGAGCATAAGGAATAGAGACCCTGGTGGTCATAGCTTCATACATCTCATTGTAGATGTAATCCATCACATCTACTCTCCAGTCAGTATCAGAACCCGAGTCCTCCACAATGCGGTTGGCGTGAAGGAGCAGGTTGCAGAGAGGGGTAACCACGTTGTCGTTGTTGCCACCACTCGGTGCAATGTTCTCACGCAGGATGCGCACAAGAACATCATACAAAGGGAGCAAGTCACGAGTGAATCCAGGGGTGGCTCCCACACCATATAAGTGAGCTGTCTCCTTCTTGTTGAGCTTGTACGGGGTGTGCATGCGAGTGCCTTGGGGATTGTCACCATCAAACCTGTAGCCCAGTACCTTGCCAAACTCCTCGAAGTTGGACTCACAGTATGATTCCCCAGTCATCCATTTCATGGTCTTCTTTGAGTCACCCTTGATCACTAGGGTGGCGAAGAACTGCATTACAAGCTGCGCGTTGTAGGCACAACGGATGAGCGCCAACCTCTCCAAACCCATGGTCTTGACAATGTGGATGGCCTCAGCAAATGCGGTTTTCTTCTGCAGCGATGCAAAGTCAAACGGGTGCATGGGTCGAATGGGCTTTGACAGTGAGAGATAGAGATCCACAAATATGTGCTCTTGTGCTTGGCACCAAAAGCTGCGATCATCGAGAGAGGTGTCTCTTGCGCTGAGGTACCAGTCCCCCTGCCTCAGCTGAGAGTAATCCACAGAATGCATCTTGGAATAGTTTGGACGTTGGGGACTAGGGGCATTCTTTCTCTTCTTGGATGAGGGCTTGCTCGCAACAGCTTTCTTCTTCCTCTGAGGTGCAAGGCCCTTTCCCTTGTTGACTGATTGCTTGGAGACAGGTGCTCTATCTGTGTGCCTTGATCCCCCTGCGGACGGACTTCCACCTGAACCTGTGAATTTGAGCATAGAGGGTAGCATAAGGTAAGTGCACACAAGTGAGGAGATAATACACACATTAGATAGGCATTTGATGAATCATATGTAGTTAAACATGAGTTAATCTTAAAACTGCAGTGTTTGACTCGGAATATCCGGTACAGACATGACCGGAAATTCCGGGGGACCGGAAATTCCGAGTCAATCTGAACCGGATATTCCGAGTCAGACAGAAACTGCAGATCTGAGATTGACTCGGTCTAAAACTAGATCGATCCAACATAATGCAAAACTAATGTATGTAGAAGGCAGGGAATAGTCCTAGGAACAATCTCTACCAAGCAACATTGAAACAAATAACTCCACATCAAGATCCAAGTGCAAGCACATAAGGAAGAAGAAAAGTGAAGTTACCCTCATCCATTGAGGCCATTGCTTGGAGGAGTGAGTTCCCGGGGCGGAGGAGGACCAGATCCGGCCGAGAAAGAGGTTCCCCGGCGGTCGGAGTGCTCCGGAGGGACTTGGGAACAGCAGGGGCGGCGGCTGGAGGAGAGGGAGGTCGGGGGTGGAAGAAGGGCACTAATGAGCCCTTCACCCCGAGCCTGCCCTTATATTTCTGGACAAACTGCCAGACCGGATATTCCGGGTGTAACTTACACCGGATATTCCGAGTCACCGGATATTCCGGTTCAAAATGAACCGGATATTCCGACCTGCTGAACCAAAATCCCAGTTTTCAAAAGGATGACTTGTGTGCAATAGAGAGAAATGTTTTCAGGGGAAAGTAGGCTTGGGATAGATTTCCAAACTGATATTGGTACACCATACTCAACTCACAACAACCAAATCGAACCAAAAGAGCCAAGTTGAGTAGGTTTCCCACATGCATGAAAAGGAGGGCAAATAGCAACAAAAAGCTCCAAATAAAATCAACTCTTCAAGGAGAAGAGGTCGGTGGCCGAGGCCACCATGTAGGAGTGTATGGCATGTTACCGCGAAGATGTATCTTGGGTACATAACCAATACTCGTCGTTTTAGCTCATTAGACACAAGAATGAATATAGAGATAAAAGAACACTTGCTATCGGCATAATGGGGGGAGGGATGCCCCTATTTCCATGCCTACATCTAAACTAGATAAGATGCAATTACGCCCTAGATGAGTGTGCAAGCGATCAAGCCAAGGACCTCGAATCAATGATATTAAGCTCATTCCTAAAAAAGCAAAACCTTCCTTCCTCAAGGGGCTTCGTGAAGATATCCGCCAATTGATCCCTTGTGCCCACATATGATAAGTCAATGTCTCCACGGGCCACATGATCTCTTATGAAATGATGACGGATCTCAATATGCTTGGTTCTTGAATGTTGCACCGGGTTGTAGGCAATCTTGATGGCACTTTCGTTGTCACATAAAAGAGGCACTTTGTCGCAATCGACTCCGTACTCCTTTAAAGTTTGCCTCATCCATAGCAACTGAGTGCAACAACTAGCGGCTGCAACATATTCGGCTTCGGCGGTGGAGAGAGATATGCAATTTTGCTTCTTAGAAGACCAACTCACCAAGGACCTCCCAATAAATTGACAAGCACCGGAGGTTGACTTCCTATCATCATGATCTCCCGCCCAATCGGAATCCGTGAATCCACATAATGAGAAATTTGCATCCTTGGGATACCACAATCCATAAGTTGGGTTATAAGCCAAATATCGAAAGATTCTCTTGACCGCCACATCATGGCTTTCTTTAGGAGCCGCTTGATATCTTGCACACACTCCTACGGCTAGCACTATATCCGGTCTAGATGCACAAAGGTAGAGGAGAGATCCAATCATGGAGCGGTATACCTTTTGATCCACATCCTTACCCTTCGGGTTGAGCTCAAGGTGGCATTTGGTTTGCATTGGAGTAGAGGCACCCTTGAGATCAAGTAACTCATACTTCTTGAGCATGTCTTGAATGTACTTTGCTTGGTTGATGAACGTTCCTTCCCTCAATTGTTTGATCTCAAATCCGAGGAGGAACTTCAACTCGCCCATCATAGACATCTCAAACCTGTCAGTCATAAGCTTAGAGAATTCTTCGTTAAATGCTTTGTTAGTCGATCCAAATATAATGTCATCCACATATAATTGACAAATGAAAAACTCCCCATTAACTTTCTTAGTGAAAAGTGTGGGGTCGATTTCCCCAACTTGGAATCCACGGTCTACAAGTAGTTCTCTAAGGTGCTCGTACCACGCTCGTGGGGCTTGTTTAAGGCCATAGAGTGCCTTATCCAACTTGTAGACATGGTTCGGATACTTGAGGTCCTCGAACCCCGGTGGTTGCTTAACATAAACAAGTTCATTTAGTGGACCATTTAGAAAAGCGGATTTAACATCCATTTGTTGCAACTTAAAGTTATGGTGAGAGGCATAGGCAAGAAGAATACGGATTGACTCAAGTCGAGCCACGGGCGCGTAGGTTTCTCCAAAGTCAATGCCTTCAATTTGAGAGTAACCTTGAGCCACCAATCTTGCCTTGTTCCTTATCACCATGCCATGTTCATCTTACTTGTTCTTGAATATCCACTTAGTGCCGATAACATTGCGGCAATCTTTGGGTCTTTCCACCAACTTCCACACTTTGTTGCGCTCGAAGTTGTTGAGCTCTTCATGCATGGCATCAAGCCAATCTTTATCTTCAAGAGCTTCAAAGACCTTCTTGGGTTCCACCATGGAGATGTGAGCTTGATGTTCACTAAAGCTTGCGAGTTGTCTTCGGGTAGAGACCTTGGTTCTCACATCACCAAGCACCTTGTCAAGAGATAGAGCTCTTAATTCTTGTGAGGTGCCAACCCTATTCAAGCGGCGGATCTCGATTTCCCTCCGAGTGGTGGGAGGAATCGCTTGATCATCTTGATCATTCATGTCTCCGCCTTGACTGAATTGATGGCCTTGATCAACCATTGGAGTGGTGTCCATTGGTGAGGGAGAGGGTTGATCTTGGCCTTGCGAACTGCCACCGGGAATGTCTGCAGGACCGGATATTCCGAACCACCGGATATTCCGAGTCCATCTTGAACCGGATTTTCCGGTCCTCCAGAAATTCCAGGAGCAGCTGTAGAATCTTGTTCTTCTTGTTGGCAAGGGGCATCGGGCACGGTGTTGTCGATGTGTGTTTCTTGTGTTGGGGTGGTCACCACTTGTGAAGAACTTGGTCCTTGTTGATCAACCTCATTATAGAGTTCAACGGGGCGGTGGACTCCCAACCCCATTCTTCGGATAGCATCTTGAGGTTCATCATCACCTACACCGGAAACACCACTTTGCTCCACGAGGGAGCCGTCATTCTCCTCGAATACCACACTACAAGTTTTTATGATTATGCGCGAGGCCTTATCATAGACTCTATAAGTGTGGGATTCGGATCCGTAGCCCACAAATATCCCTTCAAGAGACTTAGAATCAAACTTGCCCAAACGAACACCTTTGATGAGATAAAAACACTTACAACCAAATACTCGGAAGTAGGAGATATTGGGCTTGTTCCCGGTAAGCACTTCATAAGGTGTCTTCATGAGTCCTTTGCGAAAGAAGAGCCGGTTGGATGAATGGCAAGCGGTGTTGACGGCTTCGGCCCAAAAGTTGTGAGGGGACTTGAACTCGGCCATCATCGACCTTGCCATCTCAATAAGTGTGCGGTTCTTCCTTTCGGCTACACCATTTTTTTGGGGAGTATAAGCAGCGGAATACTGATGACGAATCCCTTCTTCACTAAGGAACTCGTTTAAGGTGTAGTTCTTGAACTCGGACCCATTGTCACTTCGTATCACCAAGATAGGGACATTGTGTTGACGTTGAGCTTCATTGGAGAAGTCGATGATAGTTTGTTGAGTCTCCATCTTCGTCTTGAAGAAGAAAACCCATGTGTATCTTGAATAGTCATCAACAATCACCAAGCAATATTTCTTGCCACCAAGACTAGCTTCCGGAATGGGACCAAAGAGGTCAACATGGAGAAGCTCCAAAACCCTCTTTGACGAAATGATGGTATTTCTTGGATGGTAGATGTCATGCATTTTTCCTTCAACACACGCCCTACACATTCGATCCTTCGAGAAAGAAACATGGTCTTTTAGTCCTAGGATATGGCCACCCTTGTGGAGACTTTGCAAAGTCCTCATGTTGACATGGGCTAGTCGGCGATGCCATAGCCAACCCAAGTCCGCCTTTGCGAATAGGCACATTGTATGGGAAGTGGTGACTCCGGAGAAGTCAACCACATAGATCCCATTCTCAATGTACCCAACGAAAGACACATTGAGAGACTTGCTCCGCAAGAGAATGACCATTTCCTTTTCGAAGACAACGGTATAGCCCAAACAAGTTAAGGAATGGACGGAGATCAAGTTGAAACCTAGGGACTCGACAAGCAAGACATTCACAAGTGTGATGTCCGGTGCCACTACCACCTTGCCGAGCCCTATTACCTTAGACTTAGAATTATCACCATATGTAACGGTCATTTGATCATCATTGGGCTTCAACTCCGTTACAATATCCTTGCTTCCGGTCATATGACTAGTGCACCCACTATCAATTATCCATTTCGATCCTCCGGAAGCAAGGCCCTACACACAATCAATTCTTGGGTTTAGGTACCCATTTTGCAATGGGTGCCTTTTGGTTAGCAACAAGGGTCTTTGGTACCCAAATAGCATATTCAATGTAACCATCAAAAGGACCAATGTATCTAGCATAGACATCCCCATAATAATCAACATATAAAGCATAGTTGGGGTTAGATATGCCCGCAAAGTCATTACGAGTGGGAGTGCCCCTTGTGGCATTTCCACTCGCAATGTCAACCTTCTTGGCTTGTGCGGACTTGGTCTTCTTCTTGATCTCCTTCTTCTCCTTAGCAACATATCCTAGACCTTCCTTACCCTTGTGGGGCACTCGCTCATGAAGAGGAGTAGTGAGTGTCCCCTTACCTTTATCAAGAGAGGTCTTGGGCTTGGTTGCCATAGAAGGAACAAACATAACCCTAGCAATACCCTTCACAACATTTGCATTAGCATTCAAATGAGTAGAGGTGCTAGGTTTCTCAAGAGTAGATATCCGAGATTGGAGTTGATCACGAGACTTGAGAAGACGTTCGTGATCACTTGTCAACACCTTGTGAGCATTGTCAAGTGACTCGAAGTCTTCGCAAAGTCTAGCATGAGCAACTACAAGCTCGGACTTTTCATTTTGCACAATTTTACATTTAGCAAAGTAGAGATCACGATCCTTAGTGATATTAGCAAGTTGCTCCTCGAGGAGAGCATGAGCTTCTTGTTCATCTTCGAGAGAGTATTGGAGAGACACCTTAGCGTGTGCATCCTCTCTCTCAATCTCAAATTTTAGTTCAAGCTCATCCTCAAGCTCACCTATACGACTCATGATTGAGCCAAAGTGTTTCTTTCCTTCTCCTTGCAAGTTAGTCATGAATTTATCAAAAGCAATGATTTCTTCCTTGACTTCTAAGCTCATAGCATCATCAATGTCATGTGATATGGAGTTGGGGGATAATTGTACCTCGGATGTCTTTGCCATAAGACATCTTGCATTCTTGACGATGGGGCTCTCGTTTGGTGAGGAGAAGAGTGATGGAGGTGTGGAAGACATGGCTAGTGCGGCCACTTGCGTTGGAGTATCCTCCTTGTCACTATCTTCATCATCGGTGGGATATTGCTCTTGAGTCACCAAGACAATCTTTTGGTTCTTCTTGAAGAAAGACTTCTTCATGGGCATGGGCCCCTTTCCCTTCGTCTTGGCCACGAGCCTCCCACCATGATCCTCTCTTCTCTCCCATGGGCAATCGGCAACAAAGTGGCCCTTGTCATCGCAGTTATAGCAAAGCCTCACTTTGTTGAATGGCTTTCCTCCGTTGGGGGGAAACTTCTTGTCAATCCTTGCTTTGGCCCTTCCGGGGTTCTTCCAAAAGGTTCTTGCCGCAAGACCCATGTGTTGAGTGAGAGTGCTTGAGAGAGCTTCACTAGATAGCTCGACTTGATCATCACACTCCTCTTCATCCTCTTCTTCAACGGTGGCCTTCAAAGCAATTGAGGCATGCTTGTGCATCCCTATGGCTCTAGCTCTTGCATCTTGTGCAATCTTGGAGGCCACCTTGTATGCGGTCATCTCTTGCATAACTTCATTAGATGTCATCTTTGCAAAGTCATGTCTCCCTTAGAGTGTCTTCAAATCCGTGTCCTCAAAGGGCATGAGAGCGGTCACAAACTTCCTCTTGATCCAAGCATCATTGATGTACTCCGCCCCGAGGTTCTTGAAGGAGTTGGCAACCAACACCAACCTCCGGTACATGTCCTTGTGGCTTTCTCCATCCAACTTGTAGAACCCTTCCACCTCATTGCATAAGGCATCATACCGGTTCTTCTTCATGCTCTCATTCCCAACGAAGATGTCGAAAAGAGCATTCCAAACTTCCTTGGCGGTGGAGAATTGTTGAATGAGCGCCATGTCCTTCTCTCCAACGGCCATTTGGAGTTGATGAAGAGCGGTGGCGTTGAGTTGGCTATCAACCACCTCTCTTCTTGTCAAGTTGGTTGGATCATGGGGCTTGTATCCTTCTTCAATGATGCGCCAAAGCTCAATGGAGGCACTACATAGATGAGACTTCATTAGAAATACCCATTGAGAGAAATGAGTAGGTTTAAGCTTAGGAGGATCACTTCTAAAGTTTACATGAGGGTGAGGGATAGGAGGGTTAGGAGAGTAATTATGGTTGACATTATGAAATTCCTCTCCTTTGGGGGAGTTAGAGGAGCTAGGTGGTTCATCCTTTTCCGCCATCCCGGGAACACTTGAGGAAACATCTTTGGACCCATCCGAAGATGACTCCTTAGAGTTCCCCGCATGTTCCTTAGGAGGAGGAGAGGGAGAAGTAGCCTCGGGCTCCTTAGACTTCAAGAGTGCCATGAGCATCTCATTCATCTTGAGGAGTTGGGCCTCCAAGGATGATCTCATATCAATAAGATCGGCCATGGTTGCCCCTTTGGCTAACGCCTCCTTCTCCGCCTCTAATTTTTCACGGGCGGCCCTCTCGGCATCGGATTCCGTCATCGTTGCACTTAGGCGGTTAAGCCCTTAAAAGTGAACAAGGCTCTGATACCAATTGAACGGGAATCCGGCACCTAGAGGGGGGGGGGGGTGAATAGGTGCTATTACAAATTTTAGGTCTTTTCAAATTTAGGCTCAACACAAAGGTAAATTCTCTAGATATGCAACTACGGTGAATTTACCTAAATGAGAAACTAAGCAATAATAAGATAAGCAAGTAAGGGAGCAAAGGTAAAGGGAACCAAGTGAAGCACGCGGAGACGAAGATGTAATCCCGAGTTCCACCCAAGGGTGTACGTCTCGTTTGGAGAGGTGTGCGCTACCACAACAGGTTAGCCGCAACGCCACAAAGGCTCACCTTCTTCTTCGATGAACTCAACCACAAAGGTTTCGAGTCCACCTTCCACTATTGATCCCCTTTTAGGGCTGAGATCGAATCCCTTACAAACGCTTGAGGCACACACCCACAACTGAATTGGGGGCTCCCAAGAAGACCACAAAAGGTCAAGGTAACACCAAGAGTACAACAACGGTGAACTAGGTTTTCCCACCGGAAACCCTAGCCACGAAATCCCCAAGTGAATGGGGGATAAATGCAAATCCCTTCGGTGAGGATGTAGATCCGGGCCTTCTCCTCCAATCCTCCAAAGATCAATGAATTTGGGTGGGGGGATTGGGAGATCTTGATGATTTGAGCTTTCAAGAATGGTAGGAGAGAGAAAATCTGAGAGCTCTCTGTTCTTGAGTGAGTCAGGGGGTATTTATACCCCCCCTCAAAATCTGGCCGTTGGCTGTCTTGGGCACCCGGAAATTCCGGTATAAGTACCACCGGAAATTCCGGTCACCCGGAATATCCGGGCCTTTGAAAATATCCGAGCTGAATTTCCGGTTGAGATCAGAACCAATTCTGAACTTGACTTAGCCGATTTTCTGAGGTTGACTCGGAATATCCGAGTCCTTGGAATTTCCGAGCTGAATTTCCGATTGGAGTCAGTGCCACTTCTGAATCTTGACTTAGCCAATTTTCCTGGGGTTGACTCGGAATATCCGGGTTGGTGAACCGGAATATCCGGGTCCTAGAAATTTCCGAGCTGATTTTCCGATTGGAGTCAGTACCACTTCTGAATCTTGACTTAGCCAATTTTCTTGAGGTTGACTCGGAATATCCGGGTTGGTGAACCGGAATATCCGAGTCCTTAAAATTTCCGAGCTGATTTTCTGATTGAAGTCAGTAGTACTTCTGAACTTGACTTAGCCAATTTTTCTGGGGATGACCCGGAATATCCGAGTTGGGGAACCGGAATATCCGGGTCTGGGAAGAATTCTAGAAACTCTTTTTCTCTACAATTTGGCTTTAGGATTTGTGATATGAGTTTCACCCAAACTGAAATACTTAGCAATAGGATTAGTATCATTGGTATTGTTAACTAACACACAAAACATTAGGGATTAAGAAATGTTCTTTCAGTAACTACCGAGTCTTCCGGCTTCGTGATGAACTTCTCGACACCACTAACAAGGGATTGTTGCTCCACCTTGAAATTCTCGACACCACTAACAAGAGGAGTTGGTCACGTCGATGAAGATTCCCGAAGATCGAATCCTAATAGGATAAAAGGCAAGAATTCGTCCACCCACACGTAGGATCCTAAAACGTTGAAAGTTGGATAAGAGAAGAGACTCAAAACAAATAAGATAAGAGAAGAAATAGAATCGAGGTAAGGAATAAAAAGAACCCTATTGAGATATTTTTCAAAATAACTTTAGTCAAATAGTTTTCGACACTCTAGAAACAACGACCGTTAGCGAGATTATCCTACAGGCTTTTGTGGACCCGCTGCTTCGATAACCATTCATATCGAAACAACAAGGAGATCGAAACCAAGACTCTGATACCACTTTGTGACGCCCGAAAATTGGTACTATGTAGATTTAAGCGATCCCGCCGAAATCTGCATAATAACGATTTTAGGTCGCCCACCAGACATAATGTGCACGCCGAAACATGCACATTATGTGGGTGGAATTGTGATAACATTACAACAGTTCCGATACATCCACAAATACAACAGAAGATAAAATTACAACAACGACTCTAACGAGTCAAGATACAAATGATACAATACAAATATTCAAATGACAGCGGAAGAAAAATAGTATCGGACTACGGATAAGATACAAATTGGACTAAGAGTCCTGAAGATAAGCAATGGCGCCATATCCCTGCCCAGCCAAGCCGGAGGGGTTCCCAAGCTAACGTCGTCAGACTTCAAACCTGTTGACTGCACATAAAGCACATCCCAAAAGAGGGTCAGGGCACTCCCTGGCAAGCAAAACCGACTTGCCTACTTTCTACACCATCTCCCAAAATATAGGGGAGGTGGACTTAGCGGCAGCAGCACTAGCAACCTAAAGAGACACGCTACAACTTCCGTCTAATCAGAGAGGGAAAAGAGAGCGCATAAGATAAACATCTACAACTAACACCAAACATAACCCATTCTCGGATTAACCCCCTCAACCAAGTATGAGGAAGCAATTCGGGAAAGCTCACACAGTGAACAAATTTTAGTTACCAGTTATTGTGAAAGTAATTCTATATTACTAGTCAGGATAATTAACAATGATTAGGTGTAAGTTGTCTATGATCTTGTTAGCCAGCATCATCACCAAGTCGTCCATAACCGTGGACACGGCTCATCGATAAGATTATACCCTGCAGGGGTGCACTACTGGACCCGTACTCGTTCGATCAACCCCAAAAGCAAAGCCAGAAGCTAGGGCTTCTCAACACGGCAAATCTCTTCTCTACAACCCATCCAGGGAACCGCATGATTGTGTGCACGGCTAATCAGGTCCAGTGCCCGCGGGATCGATATGAGAATCGACTACTCCATCATCATGAGATCGTTAGGTAACCATATGCATGCATCAAATGGAAAGCCCGAACTACTTGCGGCGCCCTGGATAAGAAGCGGATTAGATCGAAGCCGCGGGGGGCTCCATAGGGCCTCCCACAAGCGGTTAGTGCGCTCAAAATTGGATCCGAGGACAAGAAATGAGTTCCTAGGTCGACACTTAGCAGAACAAAACACCTCGCAAGGCCTTCCGCCGGTGCCTTATCTTTTAATTATAATACTGAAGGAGATATGCCCTAGAGGCAATTAATAAAGTGTATTCTTTATCATATCTCGTTTGTTCATAATAGGTTTTTGTGTCATGCTGGAACCGTACTAAGCGGAAACATTAATGCGGGTGTGATACGTAAACAACAAGATCCCTAGTAGCCTCTACTAAGACTAGTTTCGTTGCGCGATTGATGATCGAGGTTTCCCGTTCATGGGGCATGGCGCCGGTCGGCAATGAGAGTCATATCGCTGGAGAGTGATGTGATGGACATACCCAGATTTGGAGAACATAGTCGTTACACCTTTGACCGTGAGATCAACTCTTATTGATATTCCCCGAAGATACTTTGATTGCACCAAACGTCGTATCTTATTTAGTATGACAATAACGGTGATACTTTTGGGTATTGGAAAGGAGTATTGAGACGAGGGGTCAAGAGCGGGATTTGCCAGTCCGCATAGCAAGATAGATACTCTCGGGCCCACTCGGTGAGATCATGTCTAATGAGCTTGCAAGCATGTGACTAGGTCACGGAGACATGAGATCATGAACGAGTAGAAGATAGCGTCGTCGGTAACGAGGTCGGGATTAGGTATGGAGATATCTATGGAGCGACGCTCGGACGTGCTAAGTATCGCTATGGCAAAAGGTCTAAGACTTCACGTTCAGGTTTGATAGATGAAAGTCATTCGTTATATCTCAGGGATTAATTCATGGGGTCCAGGCCTACGGATTAGTCGTTGATCATTGAGGAGTCTTGATCATACCTGATATTATATCGAACCGCTAGGGTAACACACTTAAGGGGTTTCGACAAGACAACCGGAAAGGAAGGAGATCACCGGGAACGTCCCGGGAGAGGTCCGATGGAGATCGGGCAGCGCCGAAAGAGTTTTCGGAGCTAGGAAATATTATATATATTATGTTTGATATTAATTAGTGTTATTAATATGCAAATATGATTTTATATATTTATTTTCGAATTTATTAAGGCAGATTTCCCTAAATGGGCCTTCCGGACGAAAGAAGGCCCAAGAGGGGAAAATTCCCTAGGGGAATTCGGTGGGGGCCAGGAGGGCCGGCCTAGGTGGGCCACAAGGGGCCCACCAGGGGGCCGGCGCACTCCCTTGGCCGAACCAGGCTGTGGGGGGTTAGTCCCACATTACCTGGCTGGCAAGGTTGGCTCCCCTTGGGAGCCTATATAAGAAGGGGCACCCCCAGCCTTTTAATTCACCAATTAGTTCCTGATTTCTCTCTCGATCTCGTGGTTCCCAAGTCGGAGCCGCGCCGAGCAAGAGGAGTCGGGGATCTCCTCCACCATAGCCCGCTGTCGCGTTGCTGGTGTTCCGGTCCAAGTCTTCCGCTGCTCGTCCTGGACTGGAGCTTCAGAGGCGTCGTCTCCACCGTACGTGTGCGACTCCCTGCGAGGTGTTGCGCTAGCGGTACTCGGAGGCCTGCTTCCTCTACACGACCTTGAGGTCGGCTACGTCGGTCTTCATCGACAACGTTTGTGCGGGAACGTAATCCCCGCTTTTGGTCTACAAGGGTACGTATTCCGATCTCTGTTCGTACTACTATATGTGCATAGAATAGATCTTGGCTAGTTTAAGGATATCGTTGCTAGGAAAATATTTGTTTTCTGCACACGATCCCCTTCAAATACCCCAATATAAGACAACATTTTATTAAGGTAGAAATAACCTATCATGCTAAGCAGGTGAAATAAGTAAGACATACAGACGACTCGCACAAACAACTTTAAGCATGCGCTACGACTCGCAAGGCCAACAGATAAACATGCAACAGGTATTAGGATGTGGGGATAAAGCTGTATGGGCTGCAGGATAAATATGTGATGGGATCGCGATTCAAGAATCGAATACTAGGGTAGCAGAGATCAACGGCGGGAATGAAAGACAATGTATAGGTAAACAAGCAAACTTTACTTGCCTGGAATCCCGCATGGAAGCAGATCTTGTCGTTGCTCACACATCTCAACGTCTTATCCGCGAAGAAGCAACAAACACTGGAAAACGTAAAAGATGCATTTTACAACTACGGCAAAAGATTCAGCATGATCATACGAGAATGATGCATGGCATGGCAAGATGCAATACAATACAGGTAATCCAAATTAAGCGGGAAAACAACCCCGACAATTAATATTTAGGTGCAAGTTATTTATTCACCAGCAATATTAAATGTTGGATAACATGGCAACACACGGCATGGGTGACCTAATTGGATTAAATGGAATAGGGCATTAAATATTTATTACCCCACACATTTCATATTTAATTATTTAGTTGCAATTAACAAATTACACTAAGCAATTAAAATAAAAGATGCAAAATGGCATACAAATGGCATATTAATATTCATTGCATTTTTCTGATAAATAAACATATAAAGATTATTTAATTTGGAATTATGCATTAAAAGTTATTAGAATTTTAATTCTAGGGGTGTTTCTGCAATTTTCAGGGACTTATCCGTGATAGAAAAGTGTTCTGGTGAGGGTCTAAACTTAAAACAGGTAGTGCAGGGGCTTCTGTGTAAAACTTGCAGCGCATGGTTCTCTCCTGACTTTTGTTACTGCGCCTGGCTACAGCCAGAGAGGCTGACATGTGGGGCCCATGCTGACGGGGCGCTGCGCTGGCCGCTGCGGACTCCCGCGGTCACTGACCGGTGGAACCCACCTGTCAGTGCGTGAATAAAAGGAAAAAAGTGCACTTTTCCGGCGAGCCGAGGATTCGAACCCACGACCTCGTGCGCGCGGTGCGGATGGGTGTGCTCACTAGGACCGAGGCGTGCTAGTGTTACAAAAAGAGTTCGCGCGCTTAAGTGCTGGATCTGGTGCTCAGTTTACTGACGAAACTGCATCTGATCGGAGACAGACACAGTGGCGGCGGAAAAATCACTCGACGGCGACCCCGATCGGGCCGCGTTGGGGCGAGGCGTGCGTGTGCGATGCGTGGGTGCTGCGGTGGGCACGGATGTGCACTAGGGCGAGGCAGCGGGCAAGGACCAGAGGAAGAAAAAAAACGAAGCTTGATGCTATGGCACCCATGGCGGCCGGAGGAAGGCGTGGACCAACGCGACGCATCCGAGACTTAAACGAGCCGGGGGAGAGGTAAAATCGATAGAGGAGCTCACGGGGATTGTGTGGGCGTATTCGTTCGCTGTCGAGGAGGACCGAGTCGCCGGAATCGTGGCGGCGGAGCTCGTCGGCCGCGGGGAAGAGGAAGAAGAGCGCGATGACCTCGGGTTCTTCCAGCTTGATTCCTTGCACGGGGGCGAAAGAAGAGGGGGGGCGCAGCTCCGGGGCAGCTTCACGGATCCTTGACGGCGGCGTAGCAGATGATCGACGTGCGGTGGCTCCGGTGAGTTTTCATTCGGTGAAGAACACAGGAGGGAAAAGCAGGTGGCGGCGCGAATGGGGAGAGGAGGAAGGAGGGGTGCGGCAAGGGTTTGGAGGAGGGTCGGGGTCGGCTTAAAGAGAGGGGAAAAGGGAGGAGCAGTGGGGCAGGAGCACATGGTGGGGGAGGCTTGCTTTTTCTCCTCTACTGGAAGTCTGTACGAAGAAGAAGATGCCAAGGAGGGGAAATGGTGGGCTTCTGTTGGGCCAAGGTGAGGGGGAAAATAGCGCAGGTAAGTTTTTTCTCTGTTTTTATTATTTCCTTCTTTTATTCTTTTCCTGTTTTCATATTTTAAAACAAAATAGGAGAAGAAGATTTATAACTTTTTGCAAATAATTATAGTTTCAAAAATACATAATTTAATATATTAGTTTGAATATTTGAAAAGAATTTTAATACCACATTTAAATTAATTTGATTTGCAATTAGATTGAAAAATGGATTTGAATTTGAAGGGTGTGATTCAAATTTAAATGCAATAAAAATAAAAGAAGTGACAAATGCATGATGGTATGATGACATGATGATGCAAGGAGAAAAACAAGAAAATCTAATTGGGGATAAATCACGGGATGTTACAACTACCTTATCGCCTGCACCTGTCAAGGTGGGACATCGACCACGGCGATGCAGTACATCCAGCTCATGCTCACAGACTCAGCACGCGGGTGGCTCACCAGCCAATCCAAGGACTCTTTCAAGACCTGGGAAGAATTCCAAGATAACTTTATCAAAAGTTTCTCTGGAACATACGCGAGGCCGACGACCTACATCGAGTTGCAAGCCTGTAAGAAAGAAAGATATGAGTCACTCCGGTCATACATCCAACGATGGACACTCCTCCGTAACACCATGGAACCCGTCTTAGAAGACCGGGTGATGGATGCGTTCATGCATGGCGTCGCTCGCCGCGACCTCCGAGAAGAGTTCGGCAGGCTCCAGCCGAAGACCACGATCGAGCTCATAAAGATAGCCAACCAATGGGCCAAAGGAGAGGACTACGTCTGCGACACCTCTCCCAAGAACGAAGCCGGAACAAGTAACTGGCGAGATGGACGCCAGAAGAAGAAACAACGTTTCACCAACCTCGACTCAATCGAGCTAGTAGCGGCGGGATATGAAACCCCCCGTGATGATGCGCACGATAGCAGTCGCAACTATGATCAAGGTCGCCAATACAGTCGCAACAACGATCACGGTCGACAGTCCGACCCAGGACAATACAACCGTAGCAGCGGAAGCATTAGCCGTAACGACGGAAGCTAGAAACGCGAGTGAAAGCTCGCACTGACACCAGCCGAGGAGTTGATGCAACCTTGCAAGCATCACTCGTTCCGCAATCCGGAAACGGGCAAATGGGGCGCCCTATTGAAGGATTGCCGTAAAGCACACAAGATCTACCAGGCCATGCAGCATATCATAACTCATGTGCCGGCGCTGCAGCTAGCCCCACAGCTTGCTATTCAGGCAGCGCCCGCGAACAACAACCCGACACAGGTGGCAGGAGCCTTCCCCCAACAACAGCAGCAGCAAGAAGCCCAACCAATGGCACACGACGCGTACCCAGCCGCGCGGGGACAACTCAACATGATACAAAAGGGACACCCTTCAAACAGGGCGCATAAGCTCATCACCCGCCAAGTCCTACATGCCACTACCTGCCCACGCACAGTGCCAAACTACCTGAAAGGGTTAGAGACACCAATCACATTCTCCAGGGCAGACCACTCGTCAGATGTACCTCGACCCGGGCACGCCGCCCTAGTCGTGGAAGCCGTGATCGGAGATTACAACCTGAAGAAGGTTTTCACGGACGGAGGGAGTGGCATTAACATCATATTCGCAGACACCCTGAGAAGGATGAACAAGTCGACAAAGAAGCTGCCAGAGTCTGAGACCACCTTCCACGACATAGTACCAGGACAAGCAATCACACCCATGGGAAGGATCACACTCGACATCATACTCGGCACACCCGAGCACATCAGGAAAGAGTCGATTGACTTTGAGGTCGTCGACTGGAAGTCGCAATACCAAGCCATACTTGGGCGCCCAACCTTCGCCAGGTTCATGGCAATACCGCACTACGCCTACCTGATGATCAAGTTGCCTGGACCCAAAGGAGTAATCACGATACGCGGCGACTTCGACCGCTCTAACAGCTGCGACCGCGAGTTCAGCGGGATCTCTGAGTTCTTCGGGGTCAAAGAGCACTTCAAAGCCATATCAGCCGACAACGACAAGACCATCTTTCCACCCCGAAAGAAGCCAGCCAAGGATGCCGCCTTCAACACGAACGACGACACCACAACTCACCAGGTCCATCCGAGTGACACCAGCAAAACGGTCAAAGTGTCCTCAAGCTTGACCCCCGCATAGGAAGGCGCGCTCGTCGAGTTTCTACGTGAGAACTGGAAAATCTTCGCGTGGCAACCCTCTGACATGCCAGGGATACCCAGGAATCTCGCCGAGCACTCCTTAAAAGTTCACAAGGACGCCAGACCCGTCAAACAAGCCATGAGACGCTTTTCCGGACCCAAATGAGACGCGATCACGGTAGAAATCGACCGAATGTTGCACGCCAAGTTCATCCGAGAAATCAAAGACTCAGACTGGGTCGCCAACCCTGTCCTAGTAGAGAATAAGAAGACGAAGAACCTACGCATGTGCGTCGACTTCACCGCCGTCAACAAATGTTGCCCCAAGGATCACTTCCCGCTCCCGCGGATAGACCAGATAATCGACTCGACAGCAGGCTGCAAACGCATGTCCTTCCTGGACGCCTACTCAGGTTACCAGCAAATCAGACTGAAAGTCGAAGACGAATAAAAAACAACATTCATCACACCCGACAGCGTCTTTTGTTACCAGACGATGCCCTTCGGGTTGAAGAACGTCGGTGCTACATACCAGCGTACAATGCAAGCATGCCTCAAGGGACTCATCGGGCAAATTGTCCAGGTCTATGTCGATGACATCGTAGTCACGACCCGAAAGGAAGACACATTAGTCGCCGATCTTCGCAAGGTCTTCGCGGCGCTCGACGCGTATCAGATCAAGCTGAACCCAGAGAAGTGCGTCTTCGGCGTGCCAGCCGGAGAATTGCTGGGGTACCTGGTCTGTGCGAGAGGAATTGAAGCAAACCCTGAGAAGGTGCATAATATACTCACGATGCCAGCACCCACCAAGCTTCGTGAGGTGCAACGATTAGCCGGCCGAGTCGCAGCTCTCAGCCGATTCATAAGTAAGTTGGGTGAGAAGGCCCTGCCTTTCTACCAACTGATGAAGAAGACAGACAAGTTCGAGTGGACAGAAGAAGCGCAAGAGGCATTCGACCAGCTCAAAAAGACCCTGACGACTTCTCTGGTCCTAGTAGCACCACTGGAGAACGAGCCACTATACATGTACGTCTCAGCAACTAACAGGGTGGTGAGCACTGTACTCGTAGTGGAGCGAGAAGAAGAAGGGCACAGTCACCCTGTACAAAGACCAGTCTATTACCTCAGCGAAATCTTTACATTGTCCAAGCAAAACTACCCGCACTACCCGAACCTGGCCTACGGGGTCTTCATGACTTCCAGAAAGGTCATCCACTACTTCTCCGAGCACCCGATCACGGTGGTAAGCTCCTCTGGGCTAGCAGACATCCTCACAAACCAGCGCGCGACAGGGCGAGTCGCCAAGTGGGTTGTCGAGCTAGGACCCTGGGGGCTAAAATACGCTCACCCGAAATCGATCAAGGCTCAAGTCCTTCCAGAATTCACCACCGAGTGGATAGAAGCCTAGCTACCAGATGTCCCCGACTTGTCCAACGCGTGGACGATGTACTTTGATGGCTCCAAGAAGTTCAAATCAGCAGGGGCAGGAGTTGTCCTCATCTCCCCCAAACGCGACAAGCTAAAATACGTTCTGCAGATGGACTTCCCGACACCCTCCAACAACGAAGCAGAGTACGAAGCCCTGGTCCATGGCATGCGGATGGCCAAGAACTGCGGAGCCACTCACCTCATGATCTACGGCGACTCTTACCTCGTCGTGCAGCAAACCATGAAGTCCTGCGACGCCATCGCCGACAACATGATCGCGTACAGAGACTTGTACAACGAGCTGGAGGGTACATTCGACGGCTGCGAACTGCGCCACATTGGCCGCGATAGCAACAAAGAAGCCGACACACTCACCAACGTGGGATCCGACAAGGTACCAGTTCCACCCGGCGTCTTCCTCGAGCGCATCACGCAGAGGTCCATCAAGACTCGACACGCAACAAAAACCTCCACACCGGCAACGGGCATCGCCAACCCGCCAAGCCAAGAAAAGGAGCCCATGGAGGTCATGCTAGTCGAAGCTACATGGACAGGACCGTACCTCGCCTACATACTGCACCAGAGGCTGCCAACCGATCCAGTCGAAGCAAAGCGCATCATCCGGCGCTCCAAAAGTTTCACCGTCATCAACGGAGAACTCTACAAGAGAAGCATCTCAAGAATTCTACAAAGGTGCGCAGATTCAGTCGACGACCAAGCTATCTTACTCGACATCCATGCGGGTATCTGCGGGCATCATGCCAGCAGTCGAGCCTTGGTGGCAAAAGCGTTACGAGCCGGGTTCTACTGGCCAACATCCATGCAAGACGCCGAAGATCTAGTAAGGAAATGCCCCGGGTGCCAGGAATTCGCCAACAAGCCACACGCACCGGCGTCCACGCTAAAGACAATTCCACTAGCCTGGCCCTTCGCCCAATGGGGGTTGGACACGGTAGGACCGCTGAAGAAATCCTCACCCGGAGGACACACTCACCTCCTGGTCGCAGTCGATAAGTTCACCAAGTGGATTGAGGCCGTGCCCATCACAAGTTTGACTGCATCGTCAGCGGTAAACTTCATCAGATCCATCATCTTCAGATTCGGGGTACCAAACAGGATCATCACGGACAACGGCTCGAACTTCACAGCCGAAGAGTTCAAGGACTTCTGTTCAGATCAAGGCATCAAGCTCAACTATGCATCTGTTTCGCACCCGCAGTCCAATGGGCAAGTCGAGAAAGCCAACGGCCTAGTCTGCAGCGGCATCAAGAAACGCCTGCGAGTACCGCTGAGGCGCGCCGCGGGCGCATGGGTCGAAGAACTGCCATCAGTCCTCTGGAGCCTGCGAACCACGCCAAACAGATCCACCCAGTACACTCCATTCTTCATGGCGTATGGTGCAGAGGCGGTCCTCCCCTGCGACATCAAGTTCGACGCGCCACGAGTGGTCGCCTACGACGAGTCAGATGCAGATGAAGCACTCGAAGATAGCAGGGACATCCTGGATGAAGCCGCCCGCGACATCGCCCTGGCACGATCAGCCGTATACCAATAAGACCTGCGCAACTATCATGGACGGAGGCTACGGCCGAGGGCATTCATCGCAGGCGACCTAGTCCTCCGACTCAAGCAGAAGAAGGTACACAAACTCGCCTCCCCATGGGAGGGCCCATACATTGTAACGGAGGCAATCGGCAACGGAGCTTACCGCCTGAAGGACTCGAAGACATGAGCAGTCTGCAGCTACCCATGGAACGTCGCACAACTTCGTCGGTTCTATGCCTAGTCAACCCAATCATTGTACCAAAGAAAGAATGTCAAGACGGCAGGTCTCAGACGCACTCTTTCCCTTACCAGGGTACCTAAGGGGACTGGAAGGGTTTTAATGAGGCGGCCTGCTCGCAAGAATCAATAAAGTGATTTCAGGAAAAAGTTGTCCCTTTACCTTTTCAGTCGAGGCAATCCACAACCTAGGCCGCCACTCGAACCACTCGGGGGCTGCGCCATACAGGTCAAACAAAAATCCTAGGCCGTCACCCGAATCACTTGGGGGCTGCGCCATACAGGTCAAATGAAAATTCTAGGCCGCCACTCGAACCACTCGGGGGTTGCGCCATACAGGCACCACTCGCAAAATCCTAAGCCGCTACCCGATCTGCTCGGGAGTCGCGCTAAACAGGTCAAGTAAAAAAGAATCCTTAGCCGCCGCCCGACGCACTCGGGGGCTGCGCTTTACAAGTATCACTTGAAGTCCTAGGCCGCCACTCGAACTACTCGGGGGCTGCGCCATACAGGCTCTACTCGTAAAATCCTAGGCCGCCACTGTGGGGACCCCGGACTAACTGTCCGAAATACCCGATTATGCTTAACACAACGATCCCGTGATCAGTCTGTCGTTGCACATAATCCGAATTGAATACCAAAGTTTACATCCATTACAATACCGAATTGAAGTCTTACATAAAATGGTCATCTAGACCAAGTCTTACATAGGTGCCTTCAAGGGCCAAACCAAAACAATCAACATAAGCAGCGGAAATTAAACGTAGTAGCCACCAACAACTAACGCAGACCCGACAGGCAGTCGACTTTGAGAAGATCCTTAGTTGGCATAGATGTCGCCATACTCCTCCTGGGTGTAGTACTCCTCCATGTCTGGCTACGACAATAGCCAGAAGCAAACTAGTATGAGTACATTTGAATGTACTCGCAAACTACTCCAACATGAGTGCTCTAGTTCCATTTCTAGTTTCTCACTTTTATTTATTTAAAACATCTCTGTATCTTTGTTGAAGAAGATAAGGAGATTATGACTACTAGATATCTCAATTTTATTAATGTTATTCCAAAACTCCTCCTCTTCCAACCATAAACCATTATGGTAATATCTTTCTAACTACCTCATACCGATCCGTTGGTATAGGTGTGTGGAACATTCTCCATTTCCTTTTTCTTTTCAAACTCAACTCTTTTCCAAAAAAACTTGCACATGGTCTAAGTAGGGTCTTCAACTGTCCATATCCGAGGACTTGGCTATTCGAATAGTTTAATTACCCTCTGCAGAGGTAGCACGCTTTTCCCACACTCATCCGATAACTCATCGTGTCAGCCACGCTTCGCCATACCCTTGGTATGCGAAGTTGAGTCACCGACCCTAGTCTTTCCTTTGCTCATGCTAGTATAGGATCCTGCCCCTATGAACCATTCCATCTACACCTAGTCTAGTTTCCCGTCGGAAACCCTAAGTGTGAGGACTCATAGGTTTTATCTGGCGGTGTATACGGACATCCTTCTATCCTCCTCCTTATCTATTCATAGATTTTTGAGCGAGGACCCAGGTCAGGGTTAGGTCACCAAACCACTCCCTCATGCATAACAGAGTCATCTCTGTTGATGCAGTGTCCCATACTAATACGAGCAAACTATGTGACTAAGCCCTTTCCCATATGTGGGTAAATGTGGTCGCACAGAGTATCGGTTGCTTGACTGAGTACTAGGACACAATGTGCTTTTCCAAAACCATCTTTCTCCATTTCCTCATTTCAACACACCATCTGGGTGCTATATATTCACACAAGTTTTCAAAGGAGTTTTGAATAAACAACATTGTTTTTCCATCCTATAGTTTTAGTATCTACTTCTATATAGGGTGGCAAAATCATCTCTATATACTTTTGAAAAAGGGTTTTTTTTTTTGTAAACCTTTGCTTTTGAAAATGATTTGTAAATCTAGATGCATAAGTTAGGTGCAAACTCAGAGAGTAGCTTGCCTTGCTCGGCAAAGTGATCTTGGTCTTGGTCTTCAGGTTCAGCAAATCCCTCCTCCTCGATATATCCGGCAACGTTCTCTTCTAATACACCAGCAATCAAATACAAACAATCACTAGCCTATTCAACCAATCAGCATAGCAATACACTCTTAGAGGTTCTAATTCACCATTCCACATACCAAACAATATCATGTGGTTTCAATTTAATTGGATTAAACATTATTCCATTGTATTTTAAATTGGGCAGAAACTTGTTGCACAAGTTTAATTGCATAGCTTGAGTTCTGTTTGTCGCAAAAATACAAACTAAAATTCTCCAGAAAGCTAATGATGTGTAGGAGATGACACAATTGGGTTTGGGTCATTTGGAGTTACAAAACTCCCTACACATTGTTTTGAATCCAGAAGCCAATTAATATGGTTTTGGCTATTATTTAAATTATATTAACCTAAAAATTAAACCCCTTTAGGATTGACTAACCATGGTTAAGGGTGATCTAATAAAATTAGTTTCAACTAATTTGGATTATCAGAGTATCAGAAACAAACAAGTTTAGAAATTAAACCTGCTACTGTTCTTTAAATATTGTATTTTTATTATATATCCAAATGGAGTGAAACTGGTTTAGTTGGATAGATAATTTCATAAGCTTTCCAGAACAGTTGGATTTGCTAAATTTGGAGTTGTAAAACTAAAGTTATGGAATTTCTAAAATTAGGTTTAATACTGGTTTTTAAATAAAGTTTAAATTCGAATTTTAAATCCAGAACGGATAATGTTGAAGAATCTGACAGAGGGGACCCACTGGTCAGTGACAGAACGAGCGCGCGCGCTGTTCATTTAAACCTGACGTGTGGGACCCGCATGTCAGGGTTTTATTAATTAAAACGAACCGGTAAGTTACCGCACGATCTAGATCTAACGGCTGAGATCGAGCGCGTCGGCGACGACCACAATCGGGCGGCGCCGCGGCTCCGGCGACGGCGAGGAGGACGGAGCGCTCACCAGGGGGCTCGGGAGGACGTGCGGCAGGTGCAGGACGACGGCGGCGAGGTGGGGAAGCTTCTGGGGCGAGTGGCGCGTGCTGGCGAGGCCCCGAGCGACGGCGGCGTCCTCCTCCTTTTTCCCGCGGCTCCGCTGCAACTCCGGCGAGCGATTGCCGGCGCACCTGAGCATGGGGCAGAGGGAAAAGGGGCGCATGTGAGTGCGGGGTGCAAGGGGAAGAGCTGAGGCCACAGAGAAGGGAAGGGGAGGGATGCCGTGGCCTGGCCGCGGTCGTCGTCTACCTCGGGCACGGCGAGCTCGAGGAGACCACGGGCGGCCGGAGCTTCGCGGCAACTGCTCCGCCCTCCTGGCGGTGCTCGAGAGGTGGTGTGAGAGGGGGAAGGGGTGGTGGTGCGGTGCGGAGAAGTGCAGGGCACGGGCGGCTTTTATAGCGGCCGGGCGGCGCACGGTGGTCGCGGTGCAGGGGTGTTCGTGGCCGGGCTAGGCCGTCGTAGGCCGGTGGAGGGGCATGGCTGGGTTGCGGGGCGTCTGGGGGACCAAATGGGCAATGCGGGGCGGCGTGGCGCGCTCGGGCGCGCTCGGGCGCATGGCCCTGCCGTGGGCGTGCTCGGGCGGCGTACGGCGTGCACGTCCTGGTGCGGCCGCGGCGTGCACGGGCGGGTGCCGGTGTGCTGTGCGGGTTTGCGAGGGAGCAGAGAGGCGAGGAAAGAAGGGGGGGCCAGGCACGGGAGAGCGCACGGCGTGCCACCTCGGATGCCCGTCGCGACATCGCGACGTGCGCATGGCCGGGGCTGTCGCCGGCGTCCAGGCGGCGACTCCGGCCACCGTTTTGCCTCCCCCGGCGTGCAGTGAGGTTGCAGAGAAGAGAGGAGTGCAGGGCTGGCCTCTAATCGACAAATAAACCTCACATTCCTCGGATTGATCCACGAGTTGCTCGGATTGGGAAGAACAGGGTGGATGAACACAGGGTGCTTGGTGAATTTCCTGAACCAAAGCAGTGACACTTTGCCATTTTAATTCTCCTACTTCTCTTTATTCTTTTGAGCCCAAACTTAGGATCTAGGCTCTCTGTATTATTGGTAAGTGTTACAAATTTCTTTGAAATATTTTGAAATATTTCAACCATGAATTTCTAATTTGGATTTGAAGTTTGGAAACTGAATTTTTGGAAGGGAATAGTTTGTAAAAATTAACTAGGAGTGTTTATAATATTTCTCCATTGGTTTTGGTGTAAAAATAAATTATGCTTCTTTAATTTGGAAAAACAATGTGACATGTGTCACATGATGTTTTGTTTTTAGGATTTGTCTTATTTGTTTTCTTTTCTTTCAATTTTTCAATTAGAGCTTGAATTCAACAATATTACAACAATGTAACAAGCAACACTCAAAAATTAAACATACTCACATTTTCATAAGAAAAGTTTTTGTTGGCCCACATTTTTGCATTAAAATTTATATTAATATTCTGGGATGTTACAGACTTCCCCCCTTAAAATAAATCTCGTCCCGAGATTTGCTAGGTCTGGGTACTAAAGAGGTTGGGAAACTCGCTTCTAAGATAGTCTTCACGTTCCCAAGTTGCTTCATCTTCAGAGTGGTTAGTCCACTGGACTTTGTAGAACTTGATTGCTCGCCTGCGGGTGAGACGAACATCTTCGTCGAGAATCTTGAGGGGTGTCTCACGATAAGTCAGATCTTGATTCAGGTCGACGGACTGGTGATCGATGTTTTTGAAAACATCAGGCTGGTCAGGAACTTCAAGACACTTCCGGAGCAAGGAAATGTGAAAAACATCATGGTAATCTTCTAACTCTTTGGGCAACTCCAGTTGATAAGACACTTCTCCTCGACGGGCAAGGATCTTGAAGGGTCCAATATATCTTGGCGCTAACTTTCCTTTGATATGGAAACGTTGCATTCCTTTAAGGGGTGTCACTCGGAGATAGACATAATCTCCGATATTGAAGGTGACATCACGACGCTTGGGATCAGCGTAACTCTTCTGACGGGATTGGGCGGTCTTGAGTCGCTCACGGATAAGCTGGACTTGCTCTTCAGCCTCACGGAGGGTATCTGGTCCAAACAGTTTGCCCTCTCCGGTGTCGGACCAATTCAGGGGTGTACGACACTTCTTGCCGTAAAGGGCTTCAAAAGGGGCCATTTGCAGACTAGACTGGTAACTGTTGTTGTAGGAGAATTCTGCAAATGGAAGGCAATCTTCCCATTTGGATCCATAGGCTAGGACACATGCGCGAAGCATGTCCTCTAATATCTGGTTCACTCGTTCAGTTTGGCCATCGGTCTGGGGGTGATAAGCTGTGCTAAATGCCAACTTGGTTCCGAGGGCTTCATGCAGGGCTTTCCAGAACCTTGAGGTGAATTGTGTGCCTCTATCTGATACAATCCTCTTAGGCACACCATGCAGGCTTACTATTCTGGAAATATACAGGTCTGCTAACTGATTTCCCCTATGGGTGGTGTGGACGGGAATAAAATGGGCCACTTTGGTCAGCCTGTCAACGACGACCCATATTGAGTCATGGCCTCGGTTGGACCTTGGAAGTCCGGTGATAAAATCCATTCCAATCTCATCCCACTTCCACTCGGGAATCTTTAGGGGTTGAAGCAATCCAGCGGGTCGCTGATGTTCAGCCTTGACTCGCTGACAAATATCACACTTGGCTACGAAAGCACCAATTTCTCGCTTCATTCCATGCCACCAAAATCTTTCACGAAGGTCTTGGTACATCTTGGTTCCTCCGGGGTGGATTGAGTAAGGGGTCTCGTGGGCTTCCTTTAGGATTAACTCCTTGAGCTTTGAGGTATTGGGGACACAGATACGATCATTGAATCTCAACACTCCTTCTGCATCCTTGGTAAAACCAGGCGCCTTACCGAGAGAAATCTTCTTCTTGATTCCTTCTATGCTCTCATGACCTCTCTGGGCCTCCTTGATCTGATCTATCAGAGTTGGAGCTAACTCTAAATGGGCGAGATAACCGTGACTAACAAGCTCTAGTCCAAAATCTCTGAACTCCTTAAACAGGGCTGGCTGCTCTGCTTGGATCATGGCATTCAGGGTGCAGGGTTTGCGACTAAGGGCATCGGCAACTACATTAGCCTTTCCAGGGTGATAATTGATGCCGATATCATAATCCTTGATTAATTCCATCCACCTTCTCTGTCGCAAATTTAACTCCCTTTGTGTGAAGATATACTTCAAGCTCTTATGATCCGTATAAATCTCACAGCAATGTCCCGCCAGATAGGAGCGCCACGTCTTCAAGGCAAGAACGACAGCAGCTAACTCCAGGTCATGGGTTGGGTAGTTCTCTTCATGTGGTCGCAACTGCCGAGACAGATACGACACCACCTTGCCTTCTTGCATCAGAACACATCCCAATCCTAGACGTGATGCATCGCAATACACGTCGAAACTCTTGGTGACGTCTGGCATAATTAGGACAGGGGTTGAGGTCAATCGCTTCTTTAATTCCTGGAAACTCTCTTCACACTTCTGAGTCCATTCAAATTTCTTGTCCTTTTTCAGCAGTTGGGTAAGGGGTTTGGCTATACTGGAGAATCCCTCAACGAACTTGCGGTAGTATCCCGCTAGTCCGAGAAAGCTTCGGATTTCAGTCACACTAGTTGGGGCTTTCCAGTCCACAATGGCTTGGATCTTCTCCGGGTCAACAGAAATTCCTCCCGCAGACACAACATGTCCGAGGAATGAGACTTCACTGAGCCAGAACTCACACTTGCTGAACTTGGCATACAACTGATGCTCTCGGAGGGTTGCTAAAACTAGACGCAGGTGTTCAGCATGCTCTTCTTCAGTTTTGGAGTAGATAAGGATGTCATCAAGAAAAACTACAACGAACTTGTCAAGATACTCCATGAAGATCTTGTTCATGAGATTCATAAAATAGGCTGGGGCATTGGTCAGACCAAAGGACATTACGGTGTACTCAAATAAACCGTAACGGGTTGTGAAGGCAGTCTTGGGAATGTCTGACTCCCGGATTCTTAACTGATGATACCCTGACCGAATATCGATCTTGGAAAAGACTCGGGCTCCGTTCATTTGATCGAACAGATCCTCGATCTTTGGGAGAGGGTACTTGTTCTTGATGGTCACATCATTTAACCTGCGATAATCCACACACAGGCGTGTGGTACCATCTCTCTTATCCACAAAGATAATGGGTGATCCCCAGGGTGAAGCACTTGGGCGAATAAGCCCTTTGCTGAGCATATCTGCTAACTGCTTCTTCAACTCAACCAGTTCTTCTGGATTCATCCGATAAGGCCTTTGGGATATGGGGGCTGTCCCGGGGATAAGTTCAATGATGAACTCAATATCCCGATCAGGTGGCATACCAGGCAATTCTTCAGGAAAGACATCTTTGAACAGGTGAACAACACGAATCTCCTCTAGGGCTGGCCGAGCTATGCTCTCATGGCATCCTGGTTGGGGTCGACTGGTTTCTGACACATACTCCACTTCTACTCCTTTGTCGGTGGTGAGGGCTACAGCACTTCTGGCACAGTCAATTCTACCATGGTACTTGGCTAACCAATTCATACCCAGTATGACATCTATTCCTTGGGTTCCTAGGATGATTAAGTCGACTAGGAACTTTTCCCCTTTGATCTCAAGGGAAACGTCCGGGCAAAATGACTTGGTATCTATGGTGGATTCTGGGATTTGGATGACCATGGGTCTGGGTAAGAGGCTCCCGACTAAACCTCCCTTAGCAACAAATTCTTGGGTAACAAAAGAATGAGTAGCACCAGAATCAAACAGAACAGTTGCAGGTACTGAGTTGACAAGGAACGTACCCATCACAACATCTGGTGCCTCCATGGCCTCTTCAGCATTGATGTGGTGCAGGCGTCCCTTGGCAACAGCCACATTTCCGCGAGGTGCGGGGTTCTTGCCATTTCCATTGTGGCCTTGGCCATTGTTTGGCGCCGGTGCATTGGGGCGTGGACCATTCTTCTTAGGATTGGGGCATGCCTTGGAGTAGTGACCCTTGGTGCCACAATTGAAACAGACCACATTGGCATTGAGGTTGGGGTTGCTAGTGTTCCCTCCGGGACGGGTGTTGTCATTGGGACGGCTGAACTTGTTTGGGGTGTATGGGGGCTTAGGGTAACTGGGGTGCGAAGTTGGTGGTGGTCTATATGCTGGCTTGGAGTTTGGTGGGTGGGTGCGAGGTTTCTGACTGCTCGAACTTTCCTGGGCAACCATCCTCCTCTTACGACCCTCAAACATGGATTTGCGCTTGGTCTCCAACTGTATGGCCTTGTCCACAAGTGATTCCAAATCAGCAAAGTCATGGATAACCAAGGCGCATTGCAGTTCATCATGAAGTCCGTTCATGAAACGCTCCATCTTTCTTCCCTCAGTGTCGACGTCATCTGGAGCATACCGAGACAAGTCAGTGAACTCATCGAGGTATCCGACCACATCCTTACTTCCCTGCCGCAACCTGCGGAATTCATCCTTCTTCCGCTCAATGAGTCCGCGGGGAATGTGCTTCTTGCGGAACTTCTCCTGGAAATCATCCCAGCTGATAGCATAACCAGCTTGCTGTAGAGCTTTGGTAGCTTCCCACCAAGACCGTGCTGGTCCTGCCAGATAGTGGGTCGCATACAGCACTTTCTCAGGTTCTCCCACGGCTGCAACTATCAGGTTGTTGTTAATGGTGCGAAGCCAGTCATCGGCCTCAAGTGGGTGAAGTCCCTTGGAAAAGGTGGGTGGGTTGGTCCTCTGGAAGTTGCTCAAAGTGGACCGCTGATTTCCTTCACCATTGCCATTGCCATTGTTGTGGTGGTTGTTGTTGTTGTGAGCGGCAGCTATCTGTTGCAGGGCAGCAATATGAGCTTGACGCTCAGTCCGGGCAGCTTGACGTTCCTCCATGATGAGCGCCAGAAGTTGGGCGGTGGTTGGGTCCGGTGGGGGTGGTGGTGCCCCTCCATCCATGTTGGTGCGACGAGTTTCCACCATCCTGAAGTACACCGGGAATAAGGGCAAGCAGAAGGGGTTCCGACCAAGGAAAAATGGGTTTTTATGTAGAGGTTGATTTACTAAGGACTATAAGAAAAACTTTTAACACATGTCAACAAGACTAGCACACACTTTCATATCACAACCATTACATCAAGAGTTCATCTAAACCTAGCTTACAACATTCTCCCTAACTAATGTACATATAGCAAGTTCCAAAAGAACCACAACTTTGACTCTACTAGCGATAGGGGGTCGACCTAATCCTGCGGTAGAACTCAAGTAACTAGCCTACTGAGGTGGAATCTCAGGCTCTGCCATGTCAGCATCGGACTGGTAGGGTGGCTCCTCTGGATCCTCCTCCTCATCATCCTCATCCTCATCATCCTCATCATCATCGTCCATCTCCTCCAGAAAGTCATCATCGTCACTGAGGAAAGCGTTGTTCTCCTTGCGGAGATCCTCGCCCTCCTCCTCCATCTCGTCAGTACGGAGCTCCAAATCCTCTATCAGCTCATCCTGCTCAGCAACCTTCTTGCGGAGCTTCGCTATGGTCTTCCTCATCTGGGTTCTCTTCTTTAGAAGAGCGGTCTTCTCAGTCTTCAACTGTGCCTCGCTCTCGCGACTCTCCTTGAGCGAGAGACGCTCAAAGTGAGACCGAAGCCTAGCGCACCTCAGATCCTCCTGGGTGCGAAAGAGCATAATCTCCATGTCCAGGATATACTCTCCGAATGTCGGGTGCAGAGGGGACCGAATTGGGTGTCCATCGATGGTGCGCCTCCCGTAGAACTGGAAACGAGAGTTTACCAGCTCCGCCTTGTGCTCCTCACAAAGCCGAGATAGCATCCGCTGCATGGAACGACACAATCCATCGTCCCAGTGGACGTCCATGAGGGTGAAAGAGAGTGCCCTGGATCCGGGGGACTTAATGTTCCCGCGAACAGAACCCTCGATCAACCAGGACAGGTTCCCGCTACCGGGAGCGTCCACCTGGGCTCCCCTGAACTCAGGAGTGGGACGACCTAGCAGCTTGGTCAACTCGAACAAATCCTTCTCGAACATCAACTTGCCGTCCTTCTCCAGCTGAACGAACTCGGTGAAATGGATCGCCATCTATAATTTTTAGTCAAAATTTTAAGTTAGTGAGATGTCAAGTATATCAAATTTTTAAGGGAAGGGAAAATATGTGAGCAGAACTTTAAGTTTATTAAAATGAGGTGTGGCAAGTTTTTATAAGTGTGAGAGAAAACTTAGTAGTTGGTAAGAAGAGAATTTTGCACAAATGAGAGGGTAAGAGATAAGCCATTTTCTTAAACTAAGTTCTTACTTTGTTTTTCTTTGAAACTCAACTTTTGCAATCACTACCTAACGACCATGCTAATCTAAGGCTCCTAAAGTCAACTTGGCTCTGATACCAATTCTGTGGGGACCCCGGACTAACTGTCCGAAATACCCGATTATGCTTAACACAACGATCCCGTGATCAGTCTGTCGTTGCACATAATCCGAATTGAATACCAAAGTTTACATCCATTACAATACCGAATTGAAGTCTTACATAAAATGGTCATCTAGACCAAGTCTTACATAGGTGCCTTCAAGGGCCAAACCAAAACAATCAACATAAGCAGCGGAAATTAAACGTAGTAGCCACCAACAACTAACGCAGACCCGACAGGCAGTCGACTTTGAGAAGATCCTTAGTTGGCATAGATGTCGCCATACTCCTCCTGGGTGTAGTACTCCTCCATGTCTGGCTACGACAATAGCCAGAAGCAAACTAGTATGAGTACATTTGAATGTACTCGCAAACTACTCCAACATGAGTGCTCTAGTTCCATTTCTAGTTTCTCACTTTTATTTATTTAAAACATCTCTGTATCTTTGTTGAAGAAGATAAGGAGATTATGACTACTAGATATCTCAATTTTATTAATGTTATTCCAAAACTCCTCCTCTTCCAACCATAAACCATTATGGTAATATCTTTCTAACTACCTCATACCGATCCATTGGTATAGGTGTGTGGAACATTCTCCATTTCCTTTTTCTTTTCAAACTCAACTCTTTTCCAAAAAAACTTGCACATGGTCTAAGTAGGGTCTTCAACTGTCCATATCCGAGGACTCGGCTATTCGAATAGTTTAATTACCCTCTGCAGAGGTAGCACGCTTTTCCCACACTCATTCGATAACTCATCGTGTCAGCCACGCTTCGCCATACCCTTGGTATGCGAAGTTGAGTCACCGACCCTAGTCTTTCCTTTGCTCATGCTAGTATAGGATCCTGCCCCTATGAACCATTCCATCTACACCTAGTCTAGTTTCCCGTCGGAAACCCTAAGTGTGAGGACTCATAGGTTTTATCTGGCGGTGTATACGGACATCCTTCTATCCTCCTCCTTATCTATTCATAGATTTTTGAGCGAGGACCCAGGTCAGGGTTAGGTCACCAAACCACTCCCTCATGCATAACAGAGTCATCTTTGTTGATGCAGTGTCCCATACTAATACGAGCAAACTATGTGACTAAGCCCTTTCCCATATGTGGGTAAATGTGGTCGCACAGAGTATCGGTTGCTTGACTGAGTACTAGGACACAATGTGCTTTTCCAAAACCATCTTTCTCCATTTCCTCATTTCAACACACCATCTGGGTGCTATATATTCACACAAGTTTTCAAAGGAGTTTTGAATAAACAACATTGTTTTTCCATCCTATAGTTTTAGTATCTACTTCTATATAGGGTGGCAAAATCATCTCTATATACTTTTGAAAAAGGGTTTTTTTTTTTGTAAACCTTTGCTTTTGAAAATGATTTGTAAATCTAGATGCATAAGTTAGGTGCAAACTCAGAGAGTAGCTTGCCTTGCTCGGCAAAGTGATCTTGGTCTTGGTCTTCAGGTTCAGCAAATCCCTCCTCCTCGATATATCCGGCAACGTTCTCTTCTAATACACCAGCAATCAAATACAAACAATCACTAGCCTATTCAACCAATCAGCATAGCAATACACTCTTAGAGGTTCTAATTCACCATTCCACATACCAAACAATATCATGTGGTTTCAATTTAATTGGATTAAACATTATTCCATTGTATTTTAAATTGGGCAGAAACTTGTTGCACAAGTTTAATTGCATAGCTTGAGTTCTGTTTGTCGCAAAAATACAAACTAAAATTCTCCAGAAAGCTAATGATGTGTAGGAGATGACACAATTGGGTTTGGGTCATTTGGAGTTACAAAACTCCCTACACATTGTTTTGAATCCAGAAGCCAATTAATATGGTTTTGGCTATTATTTAAATTATATTAACCTAAAAATTAAACCCCTTTAGGATTGACTAACCATGGTTAAGGGTGATCTAATAAAATTAGTTTCAACTAATTTGGATTATCAGAGTATCAGAAACAAACAAGTTTAGAAATTAAACCTGCTACTGTTCTTTAAATATTGTATTTTTATTATATATCCAAATGGAGTGAAACTGGTTTAGTTGGATAGATAATTTCATAAGCTTTCCAGAACAGTTGGATTTGCTAAATTTGGAGTTGTAAAACTAAAGTTATGGAATTTCTAAAATTAGGTTTAATACTGGTTTTTAAATAAAGTTTAAATTCGAATTTTAAATCCAGAACGGATAATGTTGAAGAATCTGACAGAGGGGACCCACTGGTCAGTGACAGAACGAGCGCGCGCGCTGTTCATTTAAACCTGACGTGTGGGACCCGCATGTCAGGGTTTTATTAATTAAAACGAACCGGTAAGTTACCGCACGATCTAGATCTAACGGCTGAGATCGAGCGCGTCGGCGACGACCACAATCGGGCGGCGCCGCGGCTCCGGCGACGGCGAGGAGGACGGAGCGCTCACCAGGGGGCTCGGGAGGACGTGCGGCAGGTGCAGGACGACGGCGGCGAGGTGGGGAAGCTTCTGGGGCGAGTGGCGCGTGCTGGCGAGGCCCCGAGCGACGGCGGCGTCCTCCTCCTTTTTCCCGCGGCTCCGCTGCAACTCCGGCGAGCGATTGCCGGCGCACCTGAGCATGGGGCAGAGGGAAAAGGGGCGCATGTGAGTGCGGGGTGCAAGGGGAAGAGCTGAGGCCAGAGAGAAGGGAAGGGGAGGGATGCCGTGGCCTGGCCGCGGTCGTCGTCTACCTCGGGCACGGCGAGCTCGAGGAGACCACGGGCGGCCGGAGCTTCGCGGCAACTGCTCCGCCCTCCTGGCGGTGCTCGAGAGGTGATGTGAGAGGGGGAAGGGGTGGTGGTGCGGTGCGGAGAAGTGCAGGGCACGGGCGGCTTTTATAGCGGCCGGGCGGCGCACGGTGGTCGCGGTGCAGGGGCGTTCGTGGCCGGGCTAGGCCGTCGTAGGCCGATGGAGGGGCATGGCTGGGTTGCGGGGCGTCTGGGGGACCAAATGGGCAATGCGGGGCGGCGTGGCGCGCTCGGGCGCGCTCGGGCGCATGGCCCTGCCGTGGGCGTGCTCGGGCGGCGTACGGCGTGCACGTCCTGGTGCGGCCGCGGCGTGCACGGGCGGGTGCCGGTGTGCTGTGCGGGTTTGCGAGGGAGCAGAGAGGCGAGGAAAGAAGGGGGGGCAGGCACGGGAGAGCGCACGGCGTGCCACCTCGGATGCCCGTCGCGACATCGCGACGTGCGCATGGCCGGGGCTGTCGCCGGCGTCCAGGCGGCGACTCCGGCCACCGTTTTGCCTCCCCCGGCGTGCAGTGAGGTTGCAGAGAAGAGAGGAGTGCAGGGCTGGCCTCTAATCGACAAATAAACCTCACATTCCTCGGATTGATCCACGAGTTGCTCGGATTGGGAAGAACAGGGTGGATGAACACAGGGTGCTTGGTGAATTTCCTGAACCAAAGCAGTGACACTTTGCCATTTTAATTCTCCTATTTCTCTTTATTCTTTTGAGCCCAAACTTAGGATCTAGGCTCTCTGTATTATTGGTAAGTGTTACAAATTTCTTTGAAATATTTTGAAATATTTCAACCATGAATTTCTAATTTGGATTTGAAGTTTGGAAACTGAATTTTTGGAAGGGAATAGTTTGTAAAAATTAACTAGGAGTGTTTATAATATTTCTCCATTGGTTTTGGTGTAAAAATAAATTATGCTTCTTTAATTTGGAAAAACAATGTGACATGTGTCACATGATGTTTTGTTTTTAGGATTTGTCTTATTTGTTTTCTTTTCTTTCAATTTTTCAATTAGAGCTTGAATTCAACAATATTACAACAATGTAACAAGCAACACTCAAAAATTAAACATACTCACATTTTCATAAGAAAAGTTTTTGTTGGCCCACATTTTTGCATTAAAATTTATATTAATATTCTGGGATGTTACAGCCACCCAAACCACTTGGGAGCTGCGCCATACAGGTCAAGTCCTAAAATCCTAAGCCGCCACCCGACATACTCGGGGGCTGCGCTATACAGGTGTCACTTGAAATCCTAGGACGCCACTCGAGTTACTCGGGGGCTGCGCCATACAGGTCCACGACACAGCCTTAGGCCACCACCCAATGCACTCGGGGGCTGCGCCATACAGGTCAAGAATCACAACTGATACTCGCACAGTAATGCAAATAGTTTCAACTTGCTTACTCGGGGACTCCCCTAACCTCATACATTGGCATTTACATTGGCAAATTCGCCTCCTATAACTAACCCTGTACAACAGAAGATTGTTGCCCTTAATCTGCAGGCTCATCCTTCGGCACGTCGAGTGGCCCTACAAGGCGCTCACTCAGCTTTTGAACCTGCTCAATCATCTGGCGCGCAGCTGGCAAGGTGTCGGCATAATCATCATCCCCGGGCAGGCCACCTAGCAACCTTTCCAGAGGAAGGTTTGGCCGGTGCAGTCGGACGTACGCCAGCGCCACGTTCGCCCCGGCGACGAGTTGAGCGTTGACCACCTCCTTCAACGCGTCACCTTCGCGGAACCTCTCCAACAAGGCGGCCAACCCGTGCGGCTGCCCATTGTGGGGGAAGTACACACGGTGGATGTGCCAGAGGGTCTTCATGCATCCTTCAAGGAGAAAGGTAGCCCGCCAAGTTCGATCGAGCATGCACGTGAGGATTCGCCTTCTCGATTTGTTCGACCAAAAGTGGCGAGCCTCGTACGAATCGCCAGTCGCCTCCCGGATGACCCGCTCTTCAACCCGAGCCTGCTCAGCCTGCCAATCTGGGTTCACATCTGCATCCAGAAATTACAAGTGATAACCAGCAAATCTCAAGGAGGAAGTCAAGCAACAAACGCTACCAACCTTGCAGCTGTCGACTGATTAGATCAATTTCGCCAAGCAAGAATTCTTCGTGCTAGGAGAACTCCGCAGCAGGACACGACTTGGAGCGCTCCAGCTCCAACTCAGCAAGCTTCAGACTCGCTTCGAGGTCAACCACCTTATTCCTCATGTAGGTGATCAACCGCTAATCATTCGTGCTTCGCTGAGGAACGGGTGTTGATTGACGACGGCGCACAGCCGCAGTCGAGCGAGAGCCTCCCTCACCACTAGCGCCAGTCGCCGCAGCAGTGGAAGTGGCTCCGTGCACGCCAGTCTGTCACGAATGCGCAGAGTCAATACAGAAAGGCGATTCCTCAACAAAAGCAAAGTCGATGGGAAGGAACACATAATTTGGCACAAAATATAGTTCAAGGCCAGAAGACCCGACAAAACATCAGTCATTACAAGCAGCAGACACAAGTGAAGGTTACTGCGACTACAAGGACCCACACTATAAAAACTCCTAAGCGGCGGACTCCGACCGGGAGCGACTCTTCCGAGCAGCAGCCGCCTTGGTTGCCTTGGCGATCCCCCTCTCGAAGGTGGCCACAAGTTTTACAGCCAGCTGTGCAGCCTGCGCCTTCACCCCGCTAAGGGACGCGGTCCTGCCATCAGGCCTTCGAGGAAAACCGCTGAACGGATAGACGTCGCCTAGAGGGGGGGTGAATAGGCGATTTAAAACTTTTTCGAGGAGCCGGAATATCCGGTCCAAGAGTGACCCGGAAATTCCGAGTAGCCGGAATATCCGGTCCACAATGATCCGGAAATTCCGGTATGCTTGATAAAGGCGGAATAAAACTAGAGGTTTACTTTAACAAGCATACAACCTAGATATATAAACTAGGCTCACCTATGTGCACCAACAACTTAAGCTAAGCAATACTAGTAACAAGATGATAGCAAGATATATGACTTCAAGCACGAAGGCTATCACAATGTAAAGAGCATAAGTAAAGAGCTCGGGTATAGAAATAACCGAGACACGCGGAGACGAGGATGTATTCCCGAGTTCCACCCAAAGGTGTACGTCTCGTTTGGAGAGGTGTGCGCAACCACAACAGGTTAGCCGCAACGCCACAAAGGCTCACCTTCTTCTCCTGATGAACTCAACCACAAAAGGTTAGAGTTCACCTTCCACTATTGATCTCCTTTGGAGCGGAGATCGAATCCCGTACAACTCTTGAGGCACACACCCACAACTTAATTGGGGTCTCCCAAGTCTTGAGGCACACACCCACAACTTAATTGGGGGCTCTCAAGTGACCACAAAAGGTCTTGGCCACAAAAGGCCGGCCACAAAAGGCGTCTAGGGTCCAAAGACCCAAGAGTAACAAGCTCACAAGTAATACCACCACGAATCCTCGTGGAGGGCTCAAACCGATGCAAATGCAATGGCAAGAGCACACGAAGTGCTCAAGTCCTTCACTCTCAAATTCCAACACAACAACAAATGTTTATGGGGGAATAAGAGAGGAAGAACAAAGGAAACCACAAAGGAGTCAACTCCTTCACTCCCAAATCCCACCAAAAGCAAGTAATGCTTATGGGGGAGAAGAGAGGAAGAACAAAGAGGAAGAACCACAAAGGAACTCCAAGAACTAGATCCACTAAGTTCCCCTCACTTAGAGGAGAGATGGATTGGTAGGATTATAGATCTAGATCTCCTCTCAACTTGCCCTGAAGAATATGCAAGAATCTATGGAGGGATTGAGAGGGAAGTGAGCTTTCCAAGGTCAACAATGGAGTAGGAGAGAGGGGAAAATCGTGCTGCCTTGGATTGGCTGGGGAAGAAGAAGGGGAGAGGTATTTATACCCCTCCAGGAAATATAGCCGTTGGCTGTTTCGACACTCGGAAATTCCGGTATAAGTGAGACTCGGAAATTCCGGTCAACCGGAAATTCCGGTCTAGAGAGACTCGGAAATTCCGGTTACCCGGAAATTCCGGTCTAAGAGAGGTCGGAAATTCCGGCTGGAGTCAGAAGCAAAACCAAACTTTTCCTTAGCCATTTCTGGAGGACTTTTCTAGGGGCACTCGGAAATTCCGGTAGACGGAAATTTCGGAGCACAATTTCCGACTGGAGTCAGAACCCTTTTTCTCCTTTCCTTAGATGTTTTCTTGGATGAGCTGGGGAACCGGAAATTCCGGTAGGGCGGAATATCCGGCCCCAATAATCCGAATCAGCAAAACACCGAAACAAAAACTGCTATAACTTTTGCAAATGAACTCCAAATGAGGTGAGACCAATTTTGTTGGAAAGATAGCGACGATGATCACCCAATTATTGGAAATATTGCATCCCATAAATAGAGTAAAATCACCACACATGGCAAGGTGTGAGACTTTCCTCACGGAAGAACCGACAATATTTCCGCCACCGAAAACGCAACAAGTTGTCCAAAGTAAAACCGATTTCGATGAACTAGAGCTTGACATGGAGATGAACCAAGCTCTAACTCCTCACCAACATAAAAGCCAAATAAGAACCAAGAAACATGATATGCTAAGTATGCAAAGGTTTGAGCTCTCCACAAGAATGCGATCAAGTTAACTAACTTGAGAGCCCCTCTTGATAGTACGCCTATCTATCCTATAGCCCTATCAAGATCATAACTTTGCCTTGAGCATTCCACTTGAGTTGGATGAAAACTATCTTGATCTCTTCAAGTGGTTCATCTTTCTTGATTGCGCGTCCAAGCACATGCTTGATGAAGACTTCTCCAAATACCCCCCCATGCTCACAATGGGAGAGTCTCGCTTAGCTTCATCTTCATGTATCCATTGCAAGCACCAAGCATAGGATCTCTTCAAGAAGCTTCTCTTGGTCTTGGTCTTGCACAACTCATCTTTTCTTCACTAAGATGATGTCTTGAATCTTCAAGACATGCTTGCAATAAGCTTCACTCAACACATGAGCTTCAAGAGTTCAACACATGAACTCCACCATTCCATGGATAAGATCTATAGGGATATCTCAATGCAAACATTAGTCCATAGAGATTGTCATTCAATTACCAAAACCACACATGAGGGAAAATGCTCTTTCAACCGCTGACAACTTTCTCGAAGTCGCCAGCAACCTGATGACCAAGTAGAAGCTGGAAGGTGAGCTCGGAGCCGCGTACCGTCTGCGCCCGAGTGAAGTCCGCGAGGGTGGTCGCGTCGTCTTCGAACGGAGCCGTAAGGGCATCAACGGCAGTCGGCGGCGGATCGCTGGGAAAGATGCTCCGATGCACAGTCGTGAGCGCTCCCGTCGACTTCTGCAGCGCCGCCGTCGACCTCTGCAGCGCAGCGGAGGCATACGCGCAAACGTGATCCAGAAACCCTACCGCGGTGGCCAAGTCGGCGTCGTCACTGGACGAGCCTTCTGGAGGAGCGCCACCGCATTTCTCTGGACAAAAGGTCAACAGTCAACAAAAAGCAAATCAAGCAGAGACAAAAGTAGGCGTTAAGCCGAAAAACTCACCTCCGAGGGCACCGACGAGTGAGAGCAGGCGCTCGACCTGGGGTCTTCTCCTGGACGGCCCGCACACGCTCACGCTCCTGGGACTCGTGCAGCGCTTTCTCAAGCTCCGCCTGAGCCTGAAGCTTCAGCTCTAACTCTGCAACCCGCTTAGTAGCCTGGTCCAGAGAGGTGCGCAGCTGGTCCCTCTCCTTCACCAGGCGAACATAGGCAGCGGCTGCCTCAAGTTGCTGGCGATAGTACGGCTGCAAAACAAACAAGAAGATATAAAGTTCCGGGTGACTATCCTAGTCATCCACACCTTTGGGGGCTACTCCCATCGGGAGCGCTGTTCGCGCACCCGATGAAACTTCAGAAAGACAAGAATGAGAACAAGGACTTACGTGGTCCAGAAGGTCGACGTCCGCCGAAGTTGCCGGGGCGGTGCCACTCGGGGCCACGGAGCCACCGGCCCGCGCCTGCTCCTCGACTGCCACCCGAGTAGCTAGCTCGGTCGAAGGAGCAGACGTGTGCTCCACTTCGCGCAGAGGGGAGCCGACGAAGCCGGAACGGTGGCTGGCACACCCGAAGAAGACAAAACTCAACTCAAGGACTGAATCTCACGAAGGCAACTCAACGTGATAAAAATGAAAGAACAACTCACCTGGTGGTCTCGAGGTCATCATCGCTCCCCAGGGAGAGGGACGACATCCAAGCGAACTCGCGTGGCGGCGCAGAGCTGACAGGAGGAGCAACCAAGGGTTCGTCCCAGTTGTCCTGGGACCGCACACCCGAAGAAGACATGCCAGCCTCCTCCAAGTCAACATCCGCATCCTTTGCGAGCGACAAAGCAGTCGCAGAATCGCCAACACTTCGCCGCTTCTGCTTCTTCCGCGCGGGTTCCTCCTCTTCGTCATCGTCCCCCACCTCTTCGCTAGGGGAGATAGCGGACGTGATGTCTTCATCGTCACCCTCCTCCTCAACAAACTTCGACTAGTCATGAGGTCCATTTTCTGGGAGAGGAGGAAGGCTGACCAGAAGAGAGCGACCATGTAGCAAACAAAGCCAAGTCGAATCAAGAAACAGAAGATCAAGAAAGCAATCAAGGAAAAGAACAAAGCAAAAGCTTACCTCAGGAACAGGGTTCGCCGCTCCGTACGCAGCGACAGGACACTTGACGTTGCAAGGGTCCGCGGCCCGGAGGCTAGTAATGCCCCTCACCTTGGTCTCCACTTCCTCGTCGTCAAGCGGCTGGTCGCTGACGCCCTCGACTGCCCACATCGGGTGAGGGCGAGCGCGTAGTGGCTGGACTCGCAGCCGGAAGAAGGTGGCCATCAAGTGGACACCACCCGACTCGCGTCCCAGGGTCCTGAGGAGGTTGCGCAGCACGCTCAGCAGCGGCCTAGCGGACTCCTTCTCCTCCTCGGCTAGCGGGTGCGCCCAGGCGCGAGTCTTCCGCAACTCGCGCTCGCCATCGAAGTTCGCCATGCCCTCCTGGTCGCACCTGATGTAGAACCATCGCTTCCGCCACCCCTGGACGGAATCGGACTTCTTAATCTGAAACTACGCGGTGTCGCCGCGCACCTGGATGCCGAAGCCGCCCACTAGGTATGTCAACCCGCTCTTCCCAACGTTCTTACGAACAAGGAAGAGCGACTTCCATAGGGCCCAGTGGGGTGCGATCCCCATAAAGCACTCGCAGAGCACGATAATGCTCGCGATGCTTAAGACGCCATTGGGGGTCAGATCGTAGATCTGAACCCCATAGAAGTACATAAGACCACGAACGAAATCGTGGAGAGGGAACCCGAAGCCCCGTGGAAGGAAATCCACGAAGCAAACGCGTTCCCCCTCGCGAGGAGCGGGATACACCTCTTTTCCAGGGGCACGTACCGTGGCATGGTCCGTCTAGGGCAGCAGGCCCTGCGCGAGCAGGACCTCGAGGTCGGTCTTCTTCACCGTCGACCTTTGCCAATCGCCATCGGGCTTCTTCATCACCCCGGCTTTGGCGGTGGCGCTAACGGTGATCTTCGACTTGCCCATGGCGTTGATTGATCGCAGAAGGTGGGAGGACAAATGGAACAGAGCTTGGATGGAGGCAAAAATGGCAAAGAGCAAGGAATGGAGGCAATGGCGATTGGAGAATATGACCTGCCCTCGCGCCGCGGCGCAGTACTTATGCCGTGCAGGCAAATCCATCCCAGCCGTCCGCGAAGATACTGTTCCAAGCAAGTGCATCCAGCCGTCCACGTGTCATACGGAGAGACTAACCGTCGCCGCCCACTTCGTCCACTACGCACGGGAATCAAGGCATCATCATCGTGCAGCGAAATCTTTGCGCCCAAATCGGAGATAAGTGACAACTGCTGACTACAGTCAACACTGACAGTGGGGCCCGCTACGTCACGTCCCATCGGGCACAGAGGCGTGCTATGAAGCGTCATCACTGACGTCAGCAAGGCACGACGCGGAGCAGAGAGATAACTCGAACTCATGATTCGAGTAGTAAGCTAAACAGCTGAAAACGAACAAGTAGGACAAGGTGCCGATCTGAGAACCCGAAACAGTCATTCGGGTGGCAGTTAAGAAAAAGTAGGCCCAGCCGGCCGAATCAACAAGCAGTAGGCCAGCAGGCCGAATAGAAGCAAGTTCCACAAAAAGCCAAGACAATGTAATTCGACTGCAGAACATACTCCCATCGGGAGCGTCCTCTTCGACTGAAGAAAGCGAGTCCAATCTCAAGCACAAGCAATCTGGCGGCATGCCCAGGAGGTAGGAGTCCTTTGTCGACTCTACGATTCAACCAAGCACTCGGAGGCTACTAACGTGGGGCTATTCTTCGACAACCCCACGTCGAGGCTACCTGGGCCGCACCAAGGTTATGGAGGCCCATAGAAGGCCCACTAAGGGTACCGTGTGGCCTGGTCCTAGTCGGTTAGGTCGTATAACTTGCCATATCTGTAATTGCCATCGGCACCGTTCACCCGAGAACTGGTCTAGCTACAAAGGCCAGGAGGGTTGCTCGTCTAAAGGACACGCTCATAGCCGCCACCACAAACCCTAGTGAGATCGCCATCTCGTCATTGTAATCGAACTCGCCATCAATACCAGACAAGCAGGAAGTAGGGTGTTATCCTCCGGGAGTATGAACCTGGGTAAATTCCCCGCTTGTCAGCCGTCGTGATCACCAACGCTCCTCTCCTCCCCTCAATCAACCTGGGGTGGACAACCCTGGGATTTGTCGAGTTACACCTGAAGGAGATATGCCCTAGAGGCAAATAAATAAGTAGTATTTATTGCATTATCTCATAAGTTTATAGCAGGTTTGTGTATTATGCTAGAACTGTATTAATCGGAATTATTAATACACGTGTGATACATAGACAACCAGGTCCCTAGTAAGCCTCTATATGAACTAGTCCATTGGGCAACAGTTGATCGAGATTCCCGATCAAGGACAATGACGTCGGTTGACAATGGGGTCATCTTGTTAGTTGAATAAGATGATGGACATACACATAGTATTGCAATAAGATCATATTACGATGTTTGTCATTTGCAATAGATAAGAATTTGATAGCTTATTCCTTAGACCGTGAGACCGTACTTATTGATGCTTCGTAGGGGTGCTTTGAGAGCATCAAACGTTGTGTCTTATATAGCATGACAATAACGGTGTCCATCTTGGGTACTCCGAAAGAGCATCGAGACGTAAGGATCAAGAGCGGGATTTGTCCATTCTTGTAATGGAAAGATACTCTGGGCCCACTCGGTGATATTGCATCTATATAGCTGCGCAGCTTATGACTAGGTCATGGAGATGTAATATCGCAGACGAGTTAATAACCTTCGTCGGTAACGAGATACAACAAAGACATCGGTGTGTCTACGATCATATCTCGGACAAGGTAGTATCGCAGAGAGAAAGCGAATGAATATCATATTCATGGTTCAACGACGATATTCGTAGAATGCACAGGGGCCGTCATATACATCCAGGTATCCCTGACGGTCATTGGTGAGCGGAGTGTCTCGACCATGTCTGGAGTGTTCTCGAACCGTAGCGTAACAAACTTAAGGTCTTAACGACACCGGGAGATAGGTTCTGGAATATTATAGGAATTTGTTGGAGAGAGAGAAATGATCCGGAAAGAGTTCCGGTGGTCCGGAAGGAGTTCCACGGAGGTCTAGAATGGTTCCATGAATGTCCGAAAGTTGTTCGGGTGGTCCGAAAGAGTTTTCGGAGTCACGGAATATTAAATAGTATTTAAATATATTAATGATTAATTAATTATATTTTATATTAATTTAATATTAATTAAATAAAGGAAAAAGGGGGCTCCCACCTACATGGGCCCTAAGAGGGCCCAAGAGGGGGAGCCGCACCACCAAGGGAGGGTGGGCCCCATGGCTGGTTCGGCCAGCCCATGTGGGGGCCGAACCCCCCCCCCCCTTCTCCTTTGTTTAGTCCCACATGGGGGAGGTAGGGAGTTTGCACACCCCCTCCCCCTTTATATAGCAAGGCATATTAATTGGATTAATTCATTGGAAAAAACAATTAATTGTATTGCAGGCTGGCCGAGCTGTTTCTCCGCCCATTTTGCCCCCTCTCTCCACCTAAGCTATACCGCTGGGCACCGTTGCCCTGCGGGATTCCAGATAAGATCTACCCCTGCGATTTCAGCTGGATCTGAATGACCAGGGGTTGTCGCTAAGCTCCATATGTTTGTGAGTGCTCGGAGGTAACTCTTTTTGAGGAGCCTGGGCGACGTTGTCTTGCCCCTGCAGCCGCCGCGCCGCCCCCCCTCTCTGCCGCCGGCGCACCGCCCCCCCCCCCCCTTTGGTGTCGGCGCCCCGCCTTCTTCCGCCCGACGCCCGTCGACGCAGATCATCGTCGACACCACGGCGTCATCGACTTCATCATCACGGCAAGTTCTCCGCGACCTCGAGGTCGGCTACGTACGACTTCATCGTCAACGCTTGTGCGGGAGCGTAATCCCCGCTATCGGTCTACATGGAGGTAATGTAACCCGTTCCGCCACCGTTATCGCATGTACTAGATAGATAGATCCTGGCTAAGTTAGGGTTTCATACGCTAGAAAATTATTGTTTTCTGCACCGTAACCCCTTCAGTGGTATCAGAGCCGATCTATGCGTAGTACTGCTGGTACGGTTAGAACTCATGTTAAATGAGGACGTCTTTCTTATATTTGATACCCTCTAGCGTGCACTTGCGATGCCTTCGGTATTGAGTTGATGAAGCGGGCCGGACCGACTTTACGCGTACGCTTACGCGAGACTGGTTCCACTACTGACATACGGCTTGCACTGTATCTGTGGCTGGCGGGTGTCTGTTTCTCTCTCTCTAGTCGGCAAAGCATTTTCAATGGAGGGCCCGAAAGGGATGCTTAAACATGCAATTATACGATCGACGTTGTGGTACAAAGTTCGAAGGTAGGGAAGCAATTCTCTTACGAATAAGCCTATTTGCCACGTAAAACTTGCAAAACTAGATAACGCTAGAGGCGTCTAACTTTGTTTTGCAGAGGCGTTATTTTATGTGACATGGTTACGGTAAGTTTTGATATTACTCGTACTGTCGGAGGCAATGGAGGGCTCTGTAGACTCGGAGCCATGCCGGGGCGCCGGGGGCCAGGCACATGGCGCCATGAAGGTCCAGGCGCATCGACCATGTCACATCGCACTTCATTGCATCCTTATTGAGTGCTGTTGTGTGTGCATCTTATTGATTGCTTATATGCTAGATATACAACGGTAGCATTAAAAAATAGGATGATCCCTAACAAATACCAAAATTGTGTTCTCCCTCGTTGCGCACCACCAAGAAAGTTCTACGTTATGAGGCAGGCCGCGATGATCGGGTGTCACACATCTCGTCGTTCGCATACAGTGGGTGTAAGCCATGTTGCACGCGCAGGGTCTTCGAGTTTTGATTGGCGAGCCTAGCATATCCAGAAATATGGCCTCGGAACACGGGAAGATCGAAAGATCGAGCACGAGTCACAGAGTTGTTGTGATCGACATTTTATGTCCACCTTTGAAGCTATGCGGCCGGCCGTGATGATCGGGGGTGGTGTGGTGGATGAGGGTCGTGTAATCACCATTATTATTTTAGGGATAATAATCTTGGTGTGGTATGTTTTTGGTAATGAGATTATAGAACTAAAACTCACCTATATATTATAAACTTTACCTTACCTCTTTTGCGATCACATCTGGAGACTATGTAACTACACTTCGGTTGCTTCCTCAAGAGCTCGGATTCTACCTTAGAAGCCGACGGGTCCAACTTCATCAGCTGGTAGCCTGGTACATTGGTTTTAGAAACATTCTCCAAACACAACAAACATCCTATATGTCCTAGAACATTAGTTAGGAGTTAGACCAGATGATTCTGATAGCAAGGAGCAAGATGATGAGTTCCGTAAGCATCATGATATTTTCATGGAAGTGAAGGTCGTCATGAGCGTATGCCTAGCACCTGAGTTGAAAGTTGTTTCAACACATGGAGCCATATGTCGTGATTGATGCGATCAGAGGTCACTTCAAAGATGAATTGAGCAGTTCAGACAGCTTAGAAAGTTCCGGACCATTCACATGGGGAGCATACCTGTCTGGAGACTCAGTTGAAGAAGTTGTGTGACATCTACTTCAGGCGAATATCTACGATTTCTAGATAGCGAACTACAGTGCAATAGAGATTATTCTTTACCTCCTAGTTGTGAATAGCATGTGCGTGAACATGCTATAGAGACTTGATGAGCTTCTTCACATTTGTGAACAAGTTCAAATCTCTAAAAGTTGATTCCATCGAAAAAGAGTTCTTCGACGCTACGGGTATATTTGATATACGAAGATATAAATGTATTCTTCTCATACTTGGTGAAAAGTATTTAATACTTGTTCTGTTTATGAAACAGTACCTGATTATCACAAGTATGCGGCGAAGGGTGACGTGACAGTGCACAAGTGATGGCAAGTTTATGGCCAGTAGTGCTCACGCCCTCGAGATATCATATTACTTATCATCAATAGTTTTTTATAAGACATTTTGTAATAGTGAGAGTGTGATCTAGTTTGGTGTCTTGAATGTTGCAAGACATAATTATTCATATAGAACAAATCAGTTGTTTTATGTTATGAAACAAAGCAGTTGTTTCATGTTATGAGTAATTTGCATCACATCTCAATTACATTATGCGTATGATATACATTTATAATAGCGGGAATGATAAAATTATGTGTCCAAAGAACAAACACCATCGAATTTAGTCATAAAGGCAATGAAAGAAGTAATGGATAATTTTGGTCCATTTAAGTATTTCGAGTGCCAAAATTGATTAAGTTTGAAATGCAGTATTGAAGTTGCAATACTAGAGGAAATTGATTGAGAGTCATTTTTAATGATTAATCAATGGTGTTACTGCATGATCTGAATTCTTCCATGATTTTGGTAAATAGGAGTATTTGCCCGATAAATTATGGAGTCTGAAATTAATTTGATAATAGATCAAATGGGGTTTTTCAGAAGAAAGATTAGCGAATATTGTATTCACAAAATTCGATCAAAGGACAATATTTTTGAATTATGGTTTCAACACAAAAGACGTGTGGAAATTTGTTTCACAATATTATAATGTCATATATAGTGATATGTGGGGAATTATAATCATGCTCTATTTTATATAAAGTGGTCTGTCAGAATCTGTCTTAGAATCTCCTAATATGTTCGAGACATTATAGTCGATGTCCACTTTAGAAAATGGATATTTTCCTCAACGAGAATTCGTAGGATCGACAGTAGTGTCGACTTGCATATGATTATACGATAATTCGGAATATACATGAGTAGTTCTTTGTAGATTACTCGCATTGGATGAGAGTGTATTCCAAAACCAAATAGAAACAAAACTTAGTTTGTTGTCTATGTAATTCCGAGGAAAATATGATTTTTCGAATTATGGTTTATGGATTGGAATTAGAAGCTTGAAATAAAGTGTCAGACCTATGTTGGAAGGTGTTCCAAAGAGTATATGTCTGCTAATGAAAATTTGGTGATTAAGAGTGAGGGAGACTAGAAAATTGTTTTCTGCTTGCAATCCTCTTCATAAAGATCATAATATTTTCATGAAAGAAACTTATAAATAAAGTGATGTTATATTTAATATTGCTGTCAGGTCACAGCACTGTATTAAGTGTTTCAGATCTTGTTGACAGATCAAGGTGCACTATATGAATACAAAGAAAGTTGAGAAAATATCAGAGTACGAACAAAGGCTTTTTGAGCCTGAAATCCAAGTTACATTTGAAAGGATTAAGAGAGTAATTGTTGCTGCAATCTTATTAGAGGAATAAGATTGTTTAATCGTCATATAAAGTGTTATATGAGAAATGTGACTGTAAGAAAGACGCGGTAGCATGTCTTGTCAAGAAATGTGTCTTGGACAAGATCAAATTTGTTGACTACATTTATGTAGACATGCTTGAAGTCTGAGGGATTTGTATTAATGTAATACTATAGTTTGTATTAAACTCGAATTGATAATAGATCAATGATTTTGGTTTGACCAAAATGTCGATTTAAGTGGGAGTCAATGTTAGTTTACTCAGTTGGAATATGTAAAGAGCATATTTTTGAGTGGGAGCTCAGGAATTCAAATATGTGGATGACACGTTTTTGAGTGGGAGCTCGTGTTCTCAAATATGGGGAGACGTAATTTGAGTGGGAGCCAAGTTCATCTTGTGTAATTAACACATTGTGAAATTGTACCAATAGAATAGGATGAAGTTGTGAAACTATTTGAAAGTTAGTGTCTATTTTGAAATAGAACGGGAATTTTAAATAGTTAGTCGAGTTGTTTTGGATTATATCTGAGGAGTCAGAATAGAATCAAAAGGATGGTCCTTTGAAATCCAATTGATCATTAAGAGTAATGATGCATGAAAGTAATGGTTGTATGACATGTGAGTCTATTATGTAATATTAAACATCATACAGAAATCATATTATCTGCTCGATGAAATATAACCGATGTTCTTGGAAGAAGAGCAGTTATAAAAGTAAATTTAGAATTTACTGGAAGTAGAGGTGTGTTAGTTGTTGGATTGACATTAGAATGTCAAGTTTTCTACATTGGTGTGAAAGTATATAGATATCGCGAGTTTGTAATTGTTACAAGGGGCTCTCTATGGCTGAGTGTGAGGGCAGTTATCTGGTTAGTATAATCAGAGTAAGCGCAGGGAAACAGAAGTCTCACTTAGTTACGGTATTTGCATATATGTTGTTGGACAACATGTTGATATCAAGCAAGTTGATGTCAGTGAATCGCAAAAGCATGTACAATCATGGATTGTGAAGTAACACTCTTCCACAAGCAAGCATTATCAAATGATTCTTATTTGATAAGGGATTCTGATAAAGTAAAATGCAGCTAGTTTATTTGTACTCTAGTGCAAGTGGGAGACTGAAGGAGATATGTCCTAGAGGCAAATAAATAAGTAGTATTTATTGCATTATCTCATAAGTTTATAATAGGTTTGTGTATTATGCTAGAACTGTATTAATCAGAATTATTAATACACGTGTGATACATAGACAACCAGGTCCCTAGTAAGCCTCTATATGAACTAGTCCATTGGGCAACAGTTGATCGAGATTCCCGATCAAGGACAATGACGTCGGTTGACAATGGGGTCATCTTGTTAGTTGAATAAGATGATGGACATACGCAAAGTATTGCAATAAGATCGTATTACGATGTTTGTCATTGGATAGATAAGAATTTGATAGCTTATTCCTTAGACCGTGAGACCGTACTTATTGATGCTTCGTAGGGGTGCTTTGAGAGCATCAAACGTTGTGTCTTATATAGCATGACAATAACGGTGTCCATCTTGGGTACTCCGAAAGAGCATCGAGACGTAAGGATCAAGAGCGGGATTTGTCCATTCTTGTAATGGAAAGATACTCTGGGCCCACTCGGCGATATTGCATCTATATAGCTGCGCAACTTATGACTAGGTCATGGAGATGTAATATCGCAGACGAGTTAATAACCTTCGTCGGTAACGAGATACAACAAAGACATCGGTGTGTCTACGATCATATCTCGGACAAGGTAGTATCGCAGAGACGAAGGGAATGAATATCATATTCATGGTTCAACGACGATATTCGTAGAATGCACAGGGGCCGTCATATACATCCAGGTATCCCTGACGGTCATTGGTAAGCGGAGTGTCTCGACCATGTCTGGAGTGTTCTCGAACCGTAGCGTAACAAACTTAAGGTCTTAACGACACCGGGAGATAGGTTCTGGAATATTATAGGAATTTGTTGGAGAGAGAGAAATGATCCGGAAAGAGTTCCGGTGGTCCGGAAGGAGTTCCGGGGAGGTCTGGAATGGTTCCAGGAATGTCCGAAAGTTGTTCGGGGTGGTCCGAAAGAGTTTTCGGAGTCACGGGATATTAAATAGTATTTAAATATATTAATGATTAATTAATTATATTTTATATTAATTTAATATTAATTAAATAAAGGAAAAAGGGGGCTCCCACCTACATGGGCCCTAAGAGGGCCCAAGAGGGGGAGCCGCACCACCAAGGGGGGGTGGGCCCCATGGCTGGTTCGGCCAGCCCATGTGGGGGCCGAACCCCCCCCCCCCCCCTTCTCCTTTGTTTAGTCCCACATGGGGGAGATAGGGAGTTTGCACACCCCCTCCCCCCTTTATATAGCAAGGCATATTAATTGGATTAATTCATTGGAAAATACAATTAATTGTATTGCAGGCCGGCCGAGCTGTTTCTCCGCCCGTTTTGCCCCCTCTCTCCACCTAAGCTATACCGATGGGCACCGTTGCCCTGCGGGATTCCAGATAAGATCTACCCCTGTGATTTCAGCTGGATCTGAATGACCGGGGGTTGTCGCTAAGCTCCGTATGTTTGTGAGTGCTCGGAGGTAACTCTTTTTGAGGAGCCTGGGCGACGTTGTCTCGCCCCTGCAGCCGCCGCGCCGCCCCCCTCTCTGCCGCCGGCGCACCGCCCCCCCCCCCCCCCCCCCCCGTTTGGTGCCGGCACCCCGCCTTCTTTCGCCCGACGCCCGTCGACGCAGATCATCGTCGACACCACAGCGTCATCGACTTCATCATCACGGCAAGTTCTCCGCGACCTCGAGGTCGGCTACGTACGACTTCATCGTCAACGCTTGTGCGGGAGCGTAATCCCCGCTATCGGTCTACATGGAGGTAATGTAACCCGTTCCGCCACCGTTATCGCATGTACTAGATAGATAGATCCTGGCTAAGTTAGGGTTTCATACGCTAGAAAATTATTGTTTTCTGCACCGTAACCCCTTCAACACCCACGTCACCACCACTGATATTTTAAGTACAAATAACCGAGCCAATTTGTCGATGACGCTGGGAATCGAGAGAACGAATCATCACTGTCGAAAACGTAGTTGCCGGGATAGATAACGCGAGAACAAACCTCCTCGCGACAACCATGAGAAATAATCCAAGATTGATCTGGCGAAAGCAAGATCTGAAGAATCATACCTAGACAAATTTAATCTTCCAAAGCCACGATTGAAGTCGAGAAGGATATCTCGCCGACGACCGAAGCGCGGAAGATCACTTATTGCAAATAATGTCATCTCCATTGACAAAGAAGACAACAACTAAAACAAAACTCTAACATTAAGAATCCTTGTATAGCGCCCTGCGCAGGTCCGAGGTCTCCACCCCTCCTACTGCCAGAGCGGCACTTATAGAGGTGAGGACCCGTCAATTCTTGGACGAAGGCGACGATGAAGTTGCAGATGATGCCGCCGCCGACGACTAGGGTTGAAACCATTGTGTTTCGTTGTTCGTGCACCTAGAAATTACACATGGGCTGCCTGTAATTACACTTTTTTAATTATTACATAGGAGTTGGGTGATCAAACATTTTTTTATTTTTCGATCCGGTATGCAAACATTATGGGTGAGAAACAAACCAATAGTTGATGACGAGCATAGGTTGAAAGAACGTTTGAGTGATTCTATAAGTGATCCTCAAAAGCCGATTAATTTCTATTCCCACTGTTTCATAATATAAGACTTTTCAACAAGCTATGAAACATAGGTAGTACGGAGTACATCATTAAGCCCCCTCTACTATGCTCGTCATAAAATATTGGTTTAGCTTCAGCGGACCGATGGAAAATTAGAAGAACATGGGAAAACCAACATCAACTTAAACAAGTTAAGCTTCAGGGAAAGGATGGGGAATGAAAAGAACATGGGAAACCCACGCAATAACCACTTAGATAATACATGCAACATCCCTCCCTTGCGGTGGTGTGTATTTCTGGGTTTGGTCGACTAGCGTCGTATGGGCGGCGGGTCACCTCCCTTGTGAGTTTTTTCGGCCAGCTTTTCCTCATATACATGGCGTTCTACGGTTTGTATGGTTTTTGGACCCGACTTTTCCTTATAAACTGGGTCATCTCTTCTATCTATTTGAGTGGTGGATATCAACCAACTTATACTCAAAAGAAAATACATGCAACATTTTTTAGACCACACAAAAAAGACATTTTCAGAAAACAATTCTATAAATTATCAATTATTTTCGACTGATCTCGAATCTAGCAAATCACACATGATTGGTTTCCATCCATACAACGCTTTATGGTAATGAAATATTGTGGTATCAGATAGGTGTTTGAAGGTAGTGAATACTACAATTTGAGATACCTAGGTAACCTCCAAACACATCTTTTTTGCAGCATTGAAATCTGAAAACTTCACTCCGGCCTTCTGTTTCTAAACCAAAGTACTCTTTGCTCATGCACTGAAATACTCTTATTTCGGAATATGTAAGGGTAAGGCCCCTCTTTGATTTATAGGAGAGTAAAAGTGTAGGAATAGGAAACCTATAGGATTTATTCATAGTAAAAACTATAGGATTAGAATGACATGTCTAATTGAATCCTATGCCAAGAGCAATTTTCCATGAGTTTAGACCTCATGTTATATTCCTATGAAATTTAGACTACAAGATTTCTATGAACTACCTATGGGATATGATACTATGGATCAAAAGGCTTTCGAAAGAAAAGTTTCATAGGATTGAGGATGCATTTCTTGTTTACAGATTGGGAATGCATCTGCCCAACAATACTACACCTGGATGCTCTATATTTCTTTGTTTACACATTGCAGATTGGGAATGCATTTGCTCAACAATACTACATAATTCTGAATAAGTCACCAGACTTTACTGATTTGGAATTCTGAATATTTGTTTACAGCTGAAGCATTCGTCACATTCAAAGATTCGGTAGGTTCAGTTTCTTCTTCAGAGAAACAACAACGGGGAGCAGCAACACGAGCTCCACCGACGGCAGGGGAGAAACAGGGAGCACGTGCGCGAGCGTGGGCAGGACTTGGGTGGCGGTGCTGCCGGATTTCAGTCACCAGAGGCTGGACGACATCGAACTCATGTGTGGAAATTGTGGCAGGAGTGGGAGGAGACGACCTTGATTCTGTTGATTCACGGCTTACCGACAAGTGGCTCGAGGAGGGCACAGATCTCGACGAGGCAAAGCTCCTGGTCGAGCGAAGGAACTTTGCAGCTTTACTCCCCCACGACAGACGTCGAGGATGACAAAGACAGAGACAAAATCTGAGTTTGAAATTCACATGTGAAGGACTAATTTGACACGTTTCTAATGTATTAGGGACTTTTTGGCATACTGAATTTAAACTGTGCCTCCGACATCTTTTGATAGGACGGAGTACTTATATGACGTGGTTTCCGTGCAAGGTTATTAAAATCAGCATTGTGCGTATATTTGTTTGGAGTAGCAGACTAATAAAAAACAGTGGGGGTACACATCTCGCAGACGTTCTCACTTGAATGGTTCCCCCTGCTTGGAGTCATTCCCCAAAACATTTCAGCACATATCATTGGTACGGGTACCCCGCTGACAAATGGTTCAAGGTTAGAAGCTGGAGTGCATGTCCATAACCCTTCTATCGACCAAGTGTCAGCTGTTACTACTCTCTGGATACTCCCAAGTTCTGACACTATGCTAAGTTGCTAACCATGGAGCACTATACCGCCCAACGAAAATAACCAAAAAAATTGACCCCAGCGAAACCTACTTTCACCTGTCTAATATCAGGTTTCTTCCCACAATTTAAGTCGACCCCGCTGCACAATGGTCTCAGTAAAACCATCTCAACAAAAGAACATCGAACTGCAGACATCAGCATGCAACCGCGGAAGTTCCGGGATTGTTGCTGTCGATGACGGGACACCACTCCCAGATGAAGTATCAGCAAACTCCTCGAATTTCATGAACTGGCTCATCTGTGCTGCTGCAAGGTGAGCATAACAGATAGGTGCCACTGGAGAATAAAAGAAGCATTGGTCAGACGTCATGACATACTTCGAAATAGCAAATAGAGCAAATGTGATAACTATATCAACATACCCACAGATATAGCAGTGGTGCTCCTCTGGTACCTGCGCAAGCACAAAAGTAATATTAAGTACAAGGAATGCAGCATACTCGCATCAAAAACAAATTTGGAAACAGCCATGTTCTTACACATAGGAAAGCGAAAGAACTAGCTTCTGGAGCTCATCTGGTGAGAAGCCAATCTCATCAAGCAAGACATGATAATGGGTGGGCCTTGAGGTGCCCTACATGGGAGATCGCATTTCATAAGTATTTAGGATGCAAAATATAAACAAAACGTACATCATGCACACTGATGGTATTTAGGATGCAAATGTAAAGAAGGCATGAAAATCCTAGACATAACTACACAGTCAACGACAGCTGGTTAAAATCTACAGAATACAAGTGATGCAATTCCAGAGCTCTATGATCCCAGTAAGAAGACTTACTATAGGTCCCGCATGAGCACACATGTAGAAATCATACTGTTTTGGATGAACAATACCCGAGTCCACTACGGTCCCTGTTCAAACAACCACAATGCTCAGGTAGGGATGCAAGTGCGATCCCACTATTTTGAGCAAACATTTTTTTGCACAAAATGACTTAAAAGTGGAAGATAAGTGGGATCCCACTTGATACCAGCTCAGCTCTGTTTGACAGAAGACAATTGCATACCAGGTGGAACATTATCTGGTGCATCAGCTTGAAACAGTTTCGTGTGGTGATTCTTTTGAGCAATGATAACTGTAATCTTTGGAGGTGGCCCCTGACCCATATTTTGGTAAGCCTGCATCACCAAAATTCTGTTATAAAATACCTACAGAAAGTGGTGTTTACCTAGACAGATAAGTGCCAACGACAACCTTCATTATTTGATCAACCTCGAGATTCAGTACTTGGCTAAACTGGGACTCACTCACTCCATCCCTGCACACATACGAAATATGATGGAAGAATTTAGACTGCTTGTAACTATTTAGCACAAAATACATGCAGCTGAAACACATGAGGCAACAATCAATGTTATTATATATTATGATGTCACTGCATTCGATGATGCTATTGTTTCCACATCAAACAGCGCTTGGACTTTTGCGTGTCGAGGAAGTCCAACTGTTCTTAAGCTACTCCCTCCGTTTTTTAATATCCGTTTTAGCTATTGTACATGTTGTCTAGATACACACAAAAATGAGTGAATATGGACACAAAAACATGCCTAGATACAAGTTTGGACATGTGAATGTGGAAAAAGGCTAAAAACTCTTATATTAAAACACAGAGGTAGTACGTAATTAAGTTCAACCATGAAAATGAGTACTTAGAATGCAAGCCATGTGGAGGTTAAGTCTACTAACATAAAATAGGCGTCCTAGTACAAAGTAAAGCATGAATATAGGAACATGCATGTTCACATGCAAAAATTATATATATAGATATATATGAAAAATATCAGTGGTAAAATTCTACATGAGACTGCCATTTGATATGTTTGTGGGTGTCAAATTGCCCCAACTCTTCTCGATTATACAATGAGAAGGGGGAAATGGCAGAAAGAGAAAATGGTTTAGTAGTTCCACATAGCAGAAGGTTTTTTATGTATGTACTCCCTCTGTTCCATATTATATGACTTCCATAGTTCCATTTGTACAAAAATGGACGTATCTAGACTTGTAACATGTCTAGATACATCTACTTTTTTACAAATGGAAGTCATCTACTCTGGAACGGAGGGAGTACATTGTAGTGCCGAGCGCACATTCCTCTTGTCAAACAGGGAAAACTCTCAATATTTCCTCTTGTAAAAGGCTACATCAAGCTTCCATAATCTGAGGAAATAATTCTTGGAGAAAACTAACATACTTACAGCATCAGCATAGCTATTAATGTGTGAGTTCCCAAGTATCTATAAAATTTTATGCTGAAGTATCAATAATAAAGACCTGAAAATGATTATCTGAGCCGGTTTTCTCTGTTGACTGGTCTGGTAGAAGTCAAGTAAAAGTTCCCTGAAAATGCAAATTTAAAGCAAAAAATATGTAACTGGCTTGCAATTACAGTACAACTAAAAGAATACCAGGTGTATACAAAAATAAAACATGAGAAGATAAGTTTACAACACCTTATTATACCATCATCCTTTCCATCATCCAGTGGCTTAAAAAGAGAATCAATCATCTCTACCTTTGGAGACTGGGTCCGGACAGATGCCCTGTACCGTGATATCAGTGGATAACATCTGGACCCAACAACCTGTCGCATATCTATGGTAAGTAAAAATCCCACAATTGCTCAAGAGTTGTATCATGCATACTAGCTAAATCAGATCTTCAAAAGAGCCTCGAAATTGATTGAATTTGCTATTTATTCGTTGAATGATGCACATACGGTTTGTATAAAGTGCACAGACTATTTGTGCTACATTTTCGTTTAAAGAATGCAGCCACTTTGAGGAGTACACAGGGGATAAAACTCAGTTGGTTGATGCAATTACTGCAGAGGGGAGAAGACATACAGCAGCTATTGACGGTACATCTGATCGACCTGGAGAACCATGTGAAACATCCATTCCCAGAATTAATGTGGGAAACTTACTGACAACTGGAACCATATGGTGATGCTCCATTTGCAGTTTAGAGTTCATTCCACCAAGCTATTAACAGGAGCAAACATATTATAGGTCATTCAGTCAAGCTATTGTAAATGAGTAAGACAGTTAGGTCTAACTTAAAATGCATAATCAGGTAAAGAGCTGAGCATCCATACCTTAGCATTGATCTTTAGAAGAACATTGGTGAAGTATTGATCATTCATCTTATTACTAGGAACAATGCATTGAGTGACAATACCCGCGTCATGAAGATTTTTCTTCTTCCATGGACCTTTAGGGCAGTAAACGGAGTTGGTTACTTGAAGAATCAATGATCGTCAAAAATATCAATTGTTCAACATATTACCGTAAATATCACAATTCTTCCTCTCTGGTAGAACACACAGCAAAAATTCTGGAGGACCAGGAAGGTTTGCTTTAACTTTCTCAAACATCCTTTCAACTCTTACGATAGGAGTACATCTCCTGGCTTGGCTATCTTCATCCACAAGGCTGTAAGGGCGCTCAATAATCTATGCAACACAGGAAGGTATAGATTACAAGGCCAACACAACATCACTACAGGACAAGCTGCATAGTGCATACTGTCAAACTTCACTGCAAAATAAATTAGTCATGAACTTACAATGCCTTTGGTTCGTCCACAGTTTATCAGATCTCTAGAGATCCGGCTCATGTCACAACGAGCAGAGAAATTAACAATTGCCCAACGCTCAATCTTGACAGGCTCAAATAGTTTCTACAATAGTAACCATACGAAATGTAAGTTGATTCAAAATGCTTTGGCTAGGTAGGCTCCAATACAAGTAGACAAGTAGCTACCTTGTTATTATAATTCCACCGGCCTCTATTTGGAACACAATCTTCACTATTTCCGACAACTAACTGGTAGAAGATATCAGAACAGTTAGAATACATAAGTCATATATGAAAAGAGAAAAACGCAAAACAGATCAGGTCTAACCATTGGTGCAGACAGAACACGGCCATCAACACGCGTGAGTTGATTCTCAATTTTAATGCCACAAGCAGAAAAGATTGGATCATCATCATATCTGTTACTTTTTACTGCCTGTAAATTGCATATGTCAGCAACAAAGGACAATAAACTAGAAGCTGTAAGATCACAGCATAACTCAGCAAACCCACATCGGTAACAACTTTCATGCGTTCTTGAGGTTTCTGTCGTGATTTTTCAACCAACATCGTTCTTTGCTGAGAAGATAGTGCCTTTGTATAACGTTGAAGTGATATCAAGTTCGCGAGCTGCACGAGAAAAGAAAGAAATATATCACAAACTTGACAAGTATATGGTGTGCAGACAGAAATTTAAACTACCGTGACAAGTATATAATGAAGAAACAGACAAGGCTATAACCTCAACTGGGAGATAATTCGGGCGTTTTGGTTTTCCGACATCAAGACATGGAAGATAAGGCTTATCCAAAACCACCTGCTTGGATTTAAAGTATTCCTCAACAGTAATATCAACAGTCTGACCTTCACTGCTCCCGTTCCGAACTTTCATTGGAAATCTGTGTGTCAACGTAGATTTCAACATGACCAAAGAAGATTGTAGAAACAGTAACTGTGAAATAAACAAATATCTCCATTTAAGGTGACAAGTCTACTTTCTACATCATGAGTTCACTGTATATGTTTAGAAACACAATTAACTGTGTGGACTCTACAGCATTATGAATGTATAACTGGAGGGAAAATGAAGTCAGGTTGGGCAAACCAAACATGGGAATAAGGATAAACTACAGTATAATACTACAAGATTGACCAGAGATCCGTGATAGAAAAGAAACCATTTGTGAGAAATATTACAAATGCAATGCCAGAATAGAGACATACGTCTGCTTATAGCATGGTTGATCACTAAGCCCAATGATCTTAAATTCCATGTTGTTGTGCATAGCTTTAACTCTCAGATTTTTCAACATTCTCTTTGCCTGCAAAACATATAATGACAAGTTCTAAAGGTATGCGTCATGAGGAAAAAAACTATAAATATTTATTCACTGGAAGAAACAAAATATAGGTTACAAGGTATAATAATATGTACCTTGGGCCAGTCGATGTCTCTAACGTCTCTGACATTTTGATTTGTAAGGAGGAAGTTAACAACAGGTCCAGGAGTCACAATCATAGTGGTCGAAACATCTGTTTAAAATATGTGATACATCAGTTTATCAAGATTAGCAATGTGAATCAAAATCCAGAGCTCAATAAAAGAACACATACCCATATTTAATGATAAACCACCCTTAGTGGTACGGAAACTAGAATGGAGTCCACGACATCCACTGACGCCACCGGTTAAATCAACTAAGTTTCTACTGTCATCACTGAAAAATGATTGTCTAACAAGAAGGCAACCTCTGTATACAACAAACATAATTACAATCAGAATGGCACTGCAGGGATAAACAGGGTGTCAAATTACATTCTCCATACCGCTTAGCCTGTTGTTGCCTTAAAACAATGTCAAGGACTCTCAGAGCATCCTGAGCATGATCAGAGTCACTTCCTTGAAGCGCTAAAGCAATAGATCTGAGGGGGATCTGAGCTGCATAACTTATACCCACTACAAACTGTTTTGGAAGATGTGACCGCTTTGCCCGTTTCTTGTCACCCAGATCAGGGCTTCCATGTTCAGGACTCCCACCAACAGACCTGAAGAACAGATGAAATTTTGGTAAGTTTGCTATTGATATTTGTTTATCTGTAAAATACCTATCTCGAGAATTAACCTAATGTATTAATAAGTGATACAACACCAGATATCACAAACAAAAGTAAACTTTGGGCCAAATATAGAATGCTTTCTTCATTTTCCGGTACGACAAAAATACTAGTCATCTATGCAACAAAGCAGTTGGCTACAAATGTCATACTATTTCACAAATTCCCAAAATGAACTCCAAAGTTGTTTCTTTCATTGCCAAGATAAAAAAGGGTAGACACCATAACACCACAAATGAAAGACAAAAATATGATTTTCCCAACAAAACCGTTTAGGAAATGACAACAGGAAATTGCGGAAACTAAGAACAAGAAATGATTTCTCTTTAAAAAAAAGAACAAGATTGGGTCATTAATCAAATACTTGACACTTTGCAAAACTTGTCAGCTCATATAGTTCTACGATTGAAGATAGATACATACCTTGTAGATGTTTCCTCCATGATAACTGTGAACTCGAAGTTGTTCTGTGGAAGAGGTCCAACAGTGAATAGACATTTCTCACCATCATACGCAAAGTCCTTCCCAGCAAGCTCAGAACTGTATGTTTGCAGCATTTTATCAATGACCTTCCGGCCAATACCCTTGCCATCAACCACCTTATCATCATCAGATTTGATGGACACCTACGACATGATCACAAGTAATTTCAGAATAGACATTGAACGATAAGTATCAAATATGTGAGAAAAGGATAACAAATGCAGAACTCTGAATTTTGCATTACACTGTATTGGTAGAAAACCGCATCAATCCCACTGAGCTTCACAGCAAAGTGGTTTGACAGCAACCTAATGGACTTTCCTTCACGGCCAAAGCCACGCCTTGCCATTGCTGTGCGTTTAACAGTGTCATTCTTATGCACTTGGACAGCTCCATCCGTTTTAGCCGCCATACAATCAGATCTGAATGTAGTCAGTTTCTGAGGTTAGTGATACACAAAAACATAAGGCAAATACAAGTGGAAATACACCCATAAACAAGTTTATTCTTGGGCATGTAATCATACAAATAGATCAATTAAGCAATAAGGAAGGTAACATCAAAACATGACAGTAGAGAATTGAAAAGGCAGCATCATAACATAATGATAATAAAGAAATAAAAATGTAACATAAAAAATATGACTAGGGCAACGAAAAAGTACAGGGCACTGGGCACACACAAATATTAATTGAGAAGTAAGACACGCGGTGTTCACCAATTAATTTTGTAGAGATACATATATTCTTGATGAAAGCAAACCACATGTTAAATAAGTTTTAAGCGGTGCTACACTATTTGCAATCAAAATATTTGAGTAAAATAATTGTACAATAAAACTGAAGTGCAAGAAATAAAACAAAACTAAAAGAACAGATATAAATGCATTTCAAGGGGACAAGCAGAACATCTTGTTTATAGGATTTTTCAATTTTAAAGTGGGTACTGTTGGAGCAATAGGGGAAGAACGATGATGGAAAGGAGGTTGTCACGTTATAAGACTAGAAGTAGCTTGATAAAACTGAAAACACAACATATCATAACTGGTACTCCCTCCGATCCCAAATAAGTGTCGTGAGCACTAGTGTCAAGTTGTTCCTAGCCAGTTCTTTTCTTCCGACATTTAAAACGGATCAGAGGTAGTATATGAATTGTACCAAGTATTAGCCCTCCAAATTCAATATATTAACATGCAGTGCTCTCCATATTCAGAATGTTTGTGCAACCAACAACACATCCATGTTACAAAAATCATAACTAGATACTATCTTATAAGCAATGTACAATTATTCTTCGCAGCTGCAAACTGTAATGTATAACAGGAGGAGATGACCAACTAAAAATGGTGCAAGGACTAAATTACAACTCTATACGCAGATCAGAAACAGCATCAGACTAGGATCTATCACGAAGCATAAACAGGAAGAAACTGAATCGACACAGCTATTTCAGAACACGCAGGCAAAATCAGTTCAGCAGTAGGCCCGGGGAAATCCAAGCCAATGTTCCTATATGCGCAGGAGCAAGTAGCAAAGTGTGGAAGCGGAGATTCATTTTCCAAATATCACAGCCCAGTACCCTTGCAACACCGAAATAATCGATAAGTCAGCTGCACACCAGTAGAGCACGAGAGTTTTGCAGCACCCAAGCCTCTCGAGCAAGCAGTTCGATCACGAGATAAGAACCAACAGCCTAAACGGTCACGAAGAAAACAACCGCAGGCTTCTGACTCTGCACCAAAACTCAGACGCACGCAGAAACAGAGCAGAGCCCCCGAAACACACAGGCGCAAGAGAGAATTGCCGGTATACCACTAGTCAGAACCTAAAGTGCCAAAATACCACCGAAGAAAACAACCTTGCCAAAATAACACTACACTCTAGTTTTTCATGCCAAAATACCACTAGACACAAACTGAGACTAACACCAACATGAAAAGACACTTGTGCCCTTACCTGCTCACACAACTCACGTCCTTCCATTTCAGCAGCAAATTAACGACACTTCATCAACATCTAATCATGATTACAGCAACACTTTGACAGCAGTTTAGTAATACTTTTAACAGCAGTTCAGCGACACATAAATATTTCAGGACAGAGTTTCAGAACAACAATTCATCAGCATTTCAGCATCATCTTTTACATGATTTCAGCATCATTTTTACAGCATTTCAGCAAAATAACCAAAAGGAACCCACAACTTTGACATAACTTCAGTAAGGTAACCAAAAGGACCGCACTATATACAAGATTGTCACGACAAACAAAACTAAACTTGTTTGAGCGGACTATTTGTAGTACTTTTGCTCCTCGTAGAAGCACTAGGAGGTGAAGAAGCCTTTGCAATAGTGGCTGCCATCGACCTTGTCATCGGGCTTGAAGTTGCAATACAAGGTTGAGTATTTTGCTTAGTTGGCGTGCATGGAAGAGTAGAGGTGGTGGTTGCTGCAGCTTTGTTTGTCTTTTGCCTACACATGAGAACTTGAAATAGTAAGCAAAAGATGTGTTAATTAACAAGCTGAAATACATGCACAAGAAATTACCGTTTTGGAGAAGGAGTTGCATCTCGATCCGCATCGTTGTCCTTTTCCGGCTCTTTGCATGTCTTCATAAGATGACCTTTTGCTCCACATCTTTTACATACATGTTTCCTACCGGTTCCACCCTCGCTACTATTCTTGTACCTTCTAGTTCTTGGTCGCCCTGCACTCCTTGACAACTTGGGGGGAATCATCTCAAAGTCAGGTTGTACCTTAGGCCATTGGGATTGGCCCCTAATTGGCATGAGAATTGGCTCATATGCAGCCTTGAACCTTGCGACCGAGAAGTAATCATCAACATATTGTTCTACCTTCTCTCCTTTCGAGAAGATGAAATGGAGAGCATGTGTGCAAGGCTTACCACAAATCTGCCAACGCCTACAAGAGCATTCCTTTTTACCTAAGTCGACTGTGTGTCTCCATCCATTTCCTGATATTTCGGCTATGGTTGGTGTTGCCCTTACTTCACCGTAGCGCAGCCCCTTGCTTTTCTGATTCAATTCCTTGACCACACTAGGTAATATTGTTCCTTGTAGCTTATCTGCAACCTCTCTCCTTTTTCCTCTCATTTGCATCACCATTTCCCTATATGTGTCTGCAAGCTCCACAATTACAAGTTGCTTCTTCTCCCTGATCCAATTATTGAACACTTCGGCCAAGTTATTACTAACATACTCAACCTTGGTTATTGATGAAAACTTGCTTCTTGTCCACACACGATTGTGTTCCTTTCTTAAGTAGGCTATTGCTTCTGGGCTGGCAGCTTCTATCTCCGCCATTAGGGACTCATGCTTGTCAACTTCATATGTCCAGGCTGCAGGCCACATTTTATCAAGTATATCACCTTTGAACTTCTTCTTGAAGTTGAGCATGAGATGCATCATGCATTCTCTATGCTCACAGTCTGGGTACACCGTATGAATGGCATTCTCCAGTCCTTTGCATGCATCTGTATGGATTGTAAGCCCTATTGGATCACCAATACACAACTTAAGTTGTTGCATGAACCAGACCCAGTTTTCAGTGTTCTCTTTCTCAAAGATCCCAAATGCCACAGGAAACATCCAACTATGTCCATCAACACCAATAGCTGCGGCCAACTGTCCCGTGTATTTTCCTGTAAGAAAGGTTGAATCGACCCCCAAATATGGTCTACAACCTGCTAGAAAACCATCAATGCAAGGTTTGAAGGCAATAAACAACCGATTGAAGTAGTGCACGACGCCACCTTTCTTACTAACTGTCTTGATGTCAATTTCACATACACTTCCCGGGTTGGCTGCCAACAATTCAGCCTTAAAGTTCCACAATAGCTGAAAATTCTCGTGATATGTACCATTGAGGGCAGCCAGTGCACGGTCTCTCCCTTTCCAAACATTACTATACTCCAACTTCATGTTATACTCCCTTTGCAACCGGTCCTTGAGACCTTTTGCACTAAGTGTGACCTCCTCTTGCATGATGGCTTTCCCCCTATCAGCAATCCAATTCTTGTTTGCCATTCTTGCTTTTCCTTTTTGCTTGTCACTTTTATTGACACTTCCACAAGTATGAGCAAACGGTAGTTTCTTTACCTACAAATTTTCACAAACATAAGTATGTTTATGAATTGCAATAACAAGTGTAGAAATAAAAGCAATACAAGAAGCTATTATATCATACCATGAATGTATCACAACCCTTTAACTTGGAAGCATGTATTTTCCATGGACAATCTACATCACAACAAGAAGCACGAAGTCTCGTCTTGTCACTATATTCTGTGTTAAAAGACCATTCTTCTCTAATTGCTAGTTGTCTCAAGGCAACCTTAAAAGTATGTCCATCAACAAAGGTGCTCTTCTCTTGAATTTTCGGACAATTGCTATCATGGATATGAGTGGGAACCACATTGTTAGCAATAATACCCTCATCATCCCCGGGTACATTTTGTTCATCATATGAATTATCAACATCTAGTCTTCCCAATGGAATCCTTGTAGGAGCTACCTCTGCCTCATTTTCATGAGTCTTCACATGTACTGCCTTCTCCTCCACCTCCTCATATTGCACAGGCTCATCATCCTCATACTCCCCTACATAGGCTTGGTTCGGCCAAGCAAAGAATGGAGCATGAACCGGCTGATCATTCTCATCCCCGTCGTTGACATGAGCAGATTCACTACTTTTGCTCTCAATAGTCACACCAAATCTTACAATTCTCGAGTCATTGCAATTATCAAATAATTGTGCTATCTCTGACTCTGAAATTAAAGGAAGGGTGTCATCTCCAGATCCATACCAAATGGTCATTCTCTGATCAGTAGACCACTTGAACCGCTCCTCCACAACTCCCCTAATCTGCGCCACGGACAAGTCTCGACCCACCACAAAATCCCATGTTTTGCCCCTTTGATACACTCTCCGGCCATCGACGATCGTCAAGTATGATTGAACATCTATCTCAACTTTAAAACTATCCATCAACGCTGAAACACAAACACAAAAAAAACTAAATTTGTCTCTATTGCCAAGAACAATGATACACACACAATGGAAATTAGGGAATAAGAAGAACAAACTGACTTTGCGGTGTTGTACAACGTCTTGGATGCCGACCAGGGACCAGACTTGCAGGTCAGCTACTGCTGCAGGAGGCCGGTCGCGTCCGGCCAGAGCCGCTGGCAGCAGCCCGACGCAATGGAGAGAGAGGAGCGGCGCAGTCCGAGCAGGATCGTCCGCCTCCGTCCTGGGTCGGCTGCTGCTGCACGAGGCCGGTCGCGTCGGGCCAGAGCCGCGGGCAGCAGCCCGGCGCAATGGAGAGAGAGATGCGGCGCAGCCCGAGCAGGGATTGATGACGGCGACCAAGCGGCCGTGTGATGGAGAGGGAGGAGCGGCAAGGGAGGGGCCTGTGCCGGCGGCGGGCGGCCGGCGGCTAGGGTTCACGGCGAGTGACCATGGTTAGGTCGGGAGAGGAAGATGCAGTTCGTGTTCAGGTTGGCTCTTGGTTCTGGACGAGTAGAAGTTTAGAAGGTGGGCAATTTGGGCATATCCAAATACCTGACAACAATTTCACATGTTGACTAACGGGAGTACATTGAACATTGACGGCAGTGCTATATTAGAACTAAAAACCTAAACGGTAGTGTCATTTTGGCAAGGTTGATTTTTTCAGTGCTATTTTGGAACTCTAGGTTTTTAGTAGTGGTATACCGGCAATTCTCTCCAGGCGCAACTTAATTCTGTGCGCACCGCAAACCCAACCAAAATCGCACGAGCGTCTCGGCCGTCGAGGGACGAACACAACACACCGCTAGGAGCAAGCAACGCGTCTGCGAAACCACACAGCCATCTCGAATCAAACAGCCCGAGCCGAACCGAAATCCCCCAATCGTGACGAGCACGAGCCGTGGAACCGAGCGAGCACGAGCACTCTCAGAGATCGAGATCGACCCTACGAACCTCTCGACGCAAGCCAACATATAATCCCCGCAACGGGAATCCCCGAAACCCCCTACATTGCACGGAAACCCGAATCCCCCCAAAATAATAAGCCCTACTACCGAATCGAACCAGACACGCGCCGTGAACCCGCGCGGGCGGAGCGAGCACCGGCGCGGCGCTCGGACATCGATCACAACAAGCCGCTTAGAATCGGAGCAGCACGACGCATTACGCGGAGCCCCCAATCTCCACACCCCCAAAAACCCCAAGCGGGCCGCCTAAACCCCCAGAAAACCCCACACCAGATCGAAACCAGAGGGCGGGGAACCCAGCGGCGGGGGTTCGGACTCACCTCCCGGAGCTCGCCCGAAGACGCCGAGCCCTCTCGCCCCCGCGCGCCCCTCTTCGCCTCTCCTTTGGCCGCTCCGCCTCCGCGCCCTTGGGAGGGAGATGGAGGGAAGAAGTGAAAAAGGGAAGGCGAGGCGAAATGGGACCGAGCGTGCGTGCGTATAAATTGGTCTGCGCTTCGGGGCTGCCTAGCGAGGTGACCACGCGGATCTGGTCCGTTCGTTTGGAAGTGGACGGCTCCGATGCTTCCTTCGCGCACGGCGTTGGTTCGGGGAATGGCTAAGTGTACCGGAGAAGCTACCCAGGGACTAGACTGGACGCGTGGCGTGAGGACACTGGCTGGGACGCGGTGTTGGGTGTGTGCGGCTGGCTATCCGGATGGTGGTGCGGGGTTTTGGTGGCCGGGCCGAATTTGCAAGCCGCGGGGGATGGATGGCACGTGATCAAGGTTTTAGAGAGGCGATCTGGGCCGTCGGATCGCTCGCGTGATATCATTGGTCAGTCGTTTCGTGTTACCAACCTGCATCATCGGCACACCCATGTCAGAGCACTTCCACGGGGCTCCCGGCGGACGCACCGTCTTCTCAGAGTACATGTTCGGGCAGTGTTCAGCACACTTGATAGTGGCTCTAAACTTTTCGAGGGTGTTGGACATAAATTGGTTCAGCAGAGTTTTATGGTGTTGTTTGGGCTGGTTTTTTACATCCGAATCCTCACTGGATCTTCGGTGTCATTTATAGGGTGCCGGTGGAGATGTTCTCACACGTTGGTGATCCCAAGTGTGGGTATAGCTACTAAAACCTACCACACAAACATGCAAACACCTTACATGAAGTTCGAAGGCGGGCAAGCGGCGAGATAGATATGAGTTCTATATTCAGTGTGTTAGATGAGCGATTGCACGGAAAAACCTAGACGGAGACGAAGGAGGGATGCCACGAGTTGCGAGCATCCGTGCGACCTATGTGAGATGCTAAAGAGCAGCTACCAACATCAGGAGTGTGAGAGAATGAATTGTGCTGGGAGGAAAGGTAAGGGGGAAGGTTTTGGCTGCGGCTATGACAACATGGACCCACTTGGTAGCGACCACGACTTGATCTGGCACTACGTATCGAGCGGTTCCCGATGGGATGTTTGTCGGACTTCCATAGTCTTAGAGGCGAATGTAGATAATGGTTATAGGACCTTCACTTAACCCTGAAAAACGAGTAAGGAGAAGAGAATATTAAAAGCATGTCGTTGCGCGATTCCGACCACAAGATACTGAGGAAACAAACAAGGAGCAGCAGAGATATGAAAGAATCTCTTATGCTAACTAAGACCCTGTTTGGTGGGGATGATTTTTGTATTTTCCCACTTTGACTTATAAGTCACAAGCACTTAGATTTCGACTTTGACTTTTCGCTAGACATTGACACATTTTTACATGGTGTAAGACAAAATTAAACCCAACCAAAAGATCCTAAACAGAGACACCCGACAAGAGAGATAGTCTACACAGAAAACGTACTCCCTGGGTGGAAAATACGTCGGTGCACCCAGGTGGAAAAATATTTTTCCCAATATAAAAATGATTTTTCGTTTGGCCCGTGAAAAAAGATAAAAATATGTCACATATATACATCTATATAGCACATAAATTTTCTCTTTTTTATACAGATAAAATAAATAATATTTTCAACACGAAATTCATGCACGGGGTACATGTTTTGTAAGTCATGTGCATGAAACTTTTGTTTCATATTTTTAAACTTGTTTTTGACTTATTTTTTGAATTTCACAAAGTCGGGAGCACATGCCTCGGGTTCTCTTTATCCACTCTCCTCCCTAGGTTCACTTTTATAAGGGCATCTCCAGTCGTTCGGCCCCCCAGATTTCGATTCGGCGCTTTTAAGCGTTAACGCCGACGCTAACCAAAACCTAGGGGGGCGATTTCACTAGCTGTTCGGCGCGCCCAAGAAACCAGATGGAACATAAATTTGAAAGTTGTTCTTCCCACCCCAAAAAAATCGCCCGAGTTCGGTGATCCACGGCCGTAGTTGCCGATCATACAAAAAACACCACAGATGGGCGAGCGATCATACAAAAAAGCGCCACAGTTGGGCGATATGGCCGCAATCAGAAATTCAGACAGAGGTCGGCGCGGCGTCGACGTCGTAGATGGGCACGGTGGTCGGGGGTGGCGCCGATCTTTGAGTGACATCCTTGAAAGGAATATGCCCGAGAGGCAATAATAAAGTGGTTATTATCTTATTCCATGTTTATGATAAATGTTTATTTCTCATGCTAGAATTGTATTAACTGAAAACGTACGTGTGTGACTAATGAACAAATAAGAGTTCCTAGTAACGCCTCTCGTTTAACTAGCTCGTTGATTAACTGATGATTAAGGTTTTCTGATCATGAACATTGGATGTTGTTAATAGTGGGATCACGTCATTAGGAGAATGATGTGATGAACACACACCCAAATTAAGTATAGCAATGCGATCAAGTAATTAAGTTTACATTGTTATACTAAGCATACGAAGTAATCCTAATCCTTAGACCATGAGATCATGTCAATCACTAACACCGGAAGAATGCTTTGATAACATCAAACGTCACACCGTAACAAGGTGACTATAAAGGTGGCGTTGGGTATTCCGAAATTATTAGTTGAGGCTCATGGATCAAGAAGTGGGATTTGTCCATCCAGATGACATAGAGATATACTATGTGCCCTCTCGGTGATATCACATCGACACCGCTTGCAAGCACGTGACTAGGTCACAAGGATGTCATATCGCATAACAAGTAAAGAGTACTTGTCGGAACGAGATCGAACTAGGTATAGATGATACCAATGATCGGATCTCGGACAAGTAAAATATCATGAGACAAAAGGAATTGGTTATGACGTTTTTGGTTCACACGATCACAAGATTCATCGTCGAATATGTAGGAGTCATTACGGATCTCCAGATCCCGCTATTGACTATTGATCGGAGAGGTGTATCGATCATGTCTATATTATTCACGAGTCGTAGGGTGACACACTTAAGGTTTGTCGACGCTTTTGGGTAGACACGGAATTTCGGAGAAAAGTTTGGATAGCATCGAAATTGTTTCGGGTAATATTGAAATAGTTGAAGGAGTTAATTGTCAATGGTTGCCAATGGTTGTTAATGGAATTAACAAATGAACCAAGGGGGTAAGTGTTAATGTTTGTTAATAGAATTAACAAATATTAAAAAGAAATAAAATTGTTTTATTTAATAAAGAAAACCACTTGGAATTTTGAGTGGGAATTGATGAGAGAATGAGTGGGTTGAGTGGAGACTCCACTCACATGATGAGGGGAGAGGTGGGGGCACTCCAAAATCGTGGCTCCCTCCCCCTCCTATATAAAGAGGGGTGTAAGCTCCCTCTCCCCACACACTTGCCTCTCTCTCCCTCCTCCCGCTGCTCCACCTTCCAGTCATCCGCTTGGTGAAGCCATGGCCGATTAGTTTCTCCACCACAGCACGCCGTCGTGCTGCTGGAGTTTCCGGTGGTTCTACTACTTCCGCTGCCCCGCTGGATCGAGGGAACGGAGGTCGTCAGCAAGCCGTACGTGTGACCGAGTATGGAGGCGTTGCCCGTTGCAGCGCACATCTTCACGATCTAGAGATCGGCGAGTGAACGACTACATCATCCACGAGAATTATTCTCGAAACGCTTACGGTCTTCGAGGGTTAGTTCTCTTGGAATTTGTTCCACTCGTTACGAGCATCTCCTAGACTAGATCTTGGCTTGTTGGTTTTTTCACACCGTAGGAAAAATTTTGTTTTCTATGCTACGAACCCATCAATCCTCGGCGGTCTCGAAGTCGACGTACGGCGCGGTATCCTCCAGGTTGATGGCCATCGCAGCAGTTGTGGCGTTCTCGGTCTCGAGGTCGACAACGGCCATCTCAGGAGTGGTTGTGGCAGCAGGCTGGCCGTCCGGCGTAGCCGAGCTTGACGGGCTGCTGGCGGGCCGGTTGATGTCGCTGAGGATGAGGCGGCGCTGCGCAATGAACCATGCTCTCACCTCGGGATCCATCGTGGCCGGATCGCCGCTGCCCACGAGGAAGGCGAGGTCGTGGTTCCTCTTCTTCGCCTCGGTGCCGGTCCTGAGGAGGTCAAGCTTGACCTTCGAGTTGTCCATGACCGCCGCCCATCGATGTTTGTTGGTCTCCTCCCTTTTCGTGGCGTGGGTCTGGGCGTCGGCGATGCATGTCTCGATAGACGCATGTAGCTTCGCCGCAGACGACACATGTAGCTTCGCCGCTTTGGCTTTCTTGGTGCCTATTGAGGGACGGCCATCCGAAGCACCTGCAACCGGCGCGTCCAGGACATACTCCTTGCCGCCTAACGAGCGATGTCCCCATCAATACCCATGGTTACTAGCATAGGGTAAGAGTTATGAGGTAGATAACGCGTGGTGTTGATAAATTTGTCGGCTGACAAGCGGGAATTACCTAGGTTCGGGGCCCTCGAGTGAGGTAAAACCCTTACTCATGCTTGTTTATTATTGATTGTGTATACGCGGTGAGTACAGGGGTCTAGCAAGATGTCGATCTTGCTAGGGTTTTGTGATTCTGGTGGGGCGTGTCCCTGGTCGGTCTCCCTCCTGTCCTTTATATAGGGATACAAGTCTCGGGTCGTAAACGACTAGGACTACATACATGGAAAGCACTACCGACTATGCTATCTATGGTATATGTCTTCGACTTGGGCTTCGTTTGTTGGGCTTCTTCGGCCTATTGACAATTGGGCTTTAGTCAATACGTGCACCAGGTACCCACACAAAGGGGTACCCGTTTGGTAAAACCTTGTCATTAGCCCCCGAGTGCTTGGCTAATTCAGAGAATAAGTCATGGACTCACTACATAGTGCACGTCTCATGTTTTATGTTTTTGATATGATGATTTTGTCTTTTGGATTTATGAGTTTTGACAAAGGATTTCGTCTAAGTAGTCCTGGGTTTATTCGACTCAGTCGAAACCAGTTAACTGCACTTTGGCAAAACTTACTAGCCTTCAATAGAGTTTCGAGTGCTTGGGCTCGAACCCGGAACATACTGGACATACACTCCTCAGGCCAGTCGATGGTCTTACTGATATTGTTCTGCAGTTTTAATTTGCTACCCAGCGCGTCCGCCAGGATTTTCATCGTATCTGTTGACACGGAAATGTCCAGGATTTTAACACTGCTGGAGTGATCCTCGGCCCTTTCAACTGATCGATGGGTCTTACCTTTGTATTTATCGTATACAGCTTCCGAGGTACTATATCGACTGATTTTCGCTCGCGAATTTAATGTTTCGAATGTCTTTTGATTTTATCGGGTGCATGACAGTGCTCCCGATGGGAGTAGCCCCCGAGATTGTGCTTTATTGCTTGTAGCAGAGGATAATCTCAAATTTATGCTTTTACCAGTCGAATTCTTTTTTTACCTTCTCCCGATGGGAGTTTCCACTCGACTCTTTTTCATTCTTGCCCTTTTGCTTTTGAGTTTGTAAGGAGCTTTTCCTTTTTGTCAGTCGCGGTACAAAACCCGTTTTTTATTCGTCTGGAATGATGTCACGTGTGACATTCTCGGCGTGCGAATAGCACTCTGATGGGACGTCGCACAGTGGGCCCCTCTCTTTGATAGTTGTGGACGCCGGTTCAGTTCTGATTTGACCTGACGTGGCGAGGTTTTCGCAGACGTGATGATGTCCTCCTTGTTCTGCGCGCGTAGTGGGCGGCGTGGTCTGTGATGATTGTCCTCCGATTACGCCGCGTGTTCTGGCCCTCGTGGCTCAGACGGCTGTGATGAATAGTTGTTTGCGCCGTCAATATATAGTCTTTTGCTATGCTTTTAATTTTTACCTTGCTATCTGCTCTTCGTCTTCTTCCTCCCGCCCGTATGAGATTCCTTTGCACACTCTGTGCTTTCCTTCCGCCATGGCTTCTCTGACCAAGATCTCCTCCGTCACTGATACTTCTTCCACCACTTCTTCCACCAACCTGTCCTCAAAGGACAAGATCTCTGTTGATTCCGCTGCCGCAACCGCAACGAAGAAACTTCCCGGCGATTGGGTTAAATCCATCGTTACCGAGGAAAAGTTGGAAGACTTCCGCCAGGTGGGGAGACTGTCTGCCGCTGAGGTTGTTGCTATGCGAGCTCCGATCCATAAAGAGGTACTTCCCATGCCTCTTCCAGGGGAACGAGTTTGCTTTGCGGATTTTCTCCCTCGTGGATTTGGGTTTCCATTACATGACTTCGTCCGAGGTCTTCTTTTTGCCTATGGGATTCAAATACACGATCTGAATCCCCCTGGCATCTTGCATATAGCCTGCTTTGTGGTTTTATGCGAGTGTTTTCTTGGAGAGCATCTCAGTTGGGCTCTCTGGAAACATATCTTCGAAGTTAGTTTACTCTACTGTGATGGCCGTCCGCTGTCGACTAGGGTTTTTTGTATGGACGTACGCGGCGGTTGTGGCTATTTCGATGTGACGTCTGCCGAGCCTTCTCACAAATGGAGTAAGAAATGGTTTTATTTGCTAGTCGACCAGAACCTACTTCCTGCCTTTTCGACTGCTTCTCCTGAAATGTTGGAGTCCTGGGACCATGTCTTGTCGACTACGGAAGAAGAAGCTTCTTCTCTTATGTTTAGAGTTCAAGATCTGTGTCGGGCCGTTACGGGAATCCAACTAGTCAACATGTATGTGTACCGCCGAGTTTGACCCTTGCGACAACGAGCGCACCCCTTGTGGCGATATGAGGGATGTCTTGACGCTACTCGTATGAGTCCCATTGAGCTGTCCGACCACGGGTTTCATGGTTGTGTGAAACATATCACTGGAATCTCACCTGCTGATATTGCTTCTTTCGACTTCTCTGTGTTCCCTTATGGCCTTGGGACTCCTATTCCCGAGGTATTTTGATTTTCTGCTTGCCCAGCTTTTATCGATCTTCTTGGTCGCTAGCAGGTTCTTCCCTGTGTGCTTGACTGACGTGCTTTCTATTTGTTATGCTCAGGGATCACCAGTCGTGACCTCTCTGCCGCCGCTACCTGAAAATGGTTAATCTGTAGAAAAGGTTCTCTCCGCTAAAGCTGGTGGAGTTGGAAACTCCTGCCTTGGTGATGGCGTGGTTGCCTCTGAGGCGACTGCCGCCGGGGAGATTCCTTTGGCAGCGGTTGTGCCTTCAACTAAGCGTCGCCGACTGCGCTGAACTGGTGACATTGACTCCGTTGATGCGGATATGTCTTTGGTTGTTGTGGCTTCTTATGCTGATGTTGATGTAGAGAGGTAAGCTTGTCCTTCGACTATCTTTTGTTTGCTTTTTACTGTCTCGTCGTTTAATTGTACGAACAACTCCTTCTTCAGGCGAGAACGTCTTGGCCCTCCTGCCAGGGCCGGCGATTGACGAGGTGTTAACTCGACAAGTCCCAGGGTTGTGCACCCTGGGTTGATTGATGGGGAGAGAGATGAGTGCAAGGTGATCACGACGGCTTGACAAGCGAGGTTTTACCCAGGTTCAGGCTCCCGGAGGATAACACCCTACTCCTGCTTGTCTGGTTATTGATGCAGTAGCGATTACAATGGCGAGATTGCGATCTCGCTAGGGTTTGTCGTAGTGGTTATCTGCGTGTTCTCTAGGACGGGCAACCCTCCTGGCTTTATAGGTAGCCAGGTCTCAGGTGGTTGGTACAGATACGGTAGGTCACAAGACCTAACCGAGTTGGACTAGGATACGAGGTATCCCGAGTGGGCCTTCTGCGGGCCTTTCCATCCTTGGCGCGGCCCAGGTAGCATCATCGTGGGCTACCCGCAAGGCAGCCCCACGTCAGTAGCCCCCGAGTGCTTGGTCGAAGCGTAGAGTCGAACAAAGGACTCCTTCCTCCTGGACGCGCCGTTGGATTGCTTGATCTTGAGCTTGAACTCGATTTCTTCAGTCGAACCAGCCACTCCCGATGGGAGTAATCTGTGCAGTTGAATTACTTGGCCTTCATCTTCTTGTGAAGCTTTGCTTTCTACTCAGCCAGTTTGGCTTACTTGTGGATGGATTCGGCTGCTCGAGCTTACTGTGTTGCCACTCGAATAGTTTCTCCGGGTGCTCGGATCATCGGCTGATCCTACCTTGTTGATTTCAGCTGTGAAGCTTACCACTCGAACAACTGTGTCGAGTTACTTCAGTTGATTTTGGAGCTGTTGGCTTGATGACGTCATTGATGACGATCTTTTGCACGCCTCTGCGCCCGATGGGACGTGACGTGGTGGGCCCCGCTGTCAGAGCTGACCGCGGTCCACAGTTGTCACGTCTCCGAAGTGGGCGCGAAATTTGCGCGGCACGATGACGACGCCTCGGTTTTCGTGCGTAGTGGAAGAAGTGGGCGGTGACGGTTGGTTTCTCCGTGCGACACGTGGACGGCTGGATGTTCCCGCTCGGAGCCTTTGTTCGATGGACGGTTGAGATGCTGATCTTCGAGGCATAAGTACTGTGTCTTGGCGTTTGGGATTTCATCTTCTCCAATCGCTCCGTTCTTCCTTTCCTCCTGCGCTCTACCATTTCCGCCGCCATCCCGAGCTCCGAGCAATCCGTCCACACACCTTGCGACCTTGGCAATGGGCAAGCCGAAGAGCGCCGCTGGCTCCTCCGCCGCCGCCGATGACGCCGGGGTGATGAAGAAACCTGAAGGCGACTGGCAGAGGTCCTCGATGAAGAAGACCGATGTGGAGCTGTTCCGCGCGCAGGGCCTGCTGCCACCTGCCGACCAAGTCCAGGTACGCGTCCCTGGCAAGGAAGTCTTCCCAACTCCCCGCGATGGGGAACGTGTTTGCTTCGCGGACTTCCTTCCGCGAGGCTTCGGGTTCCCCATGCACGATTTCGTGCGCGGTCTCCTGTATGCCTATGGGGTTCAGATCCACGATCTGACCCCCAATGGCGTCTTGAGCATCGCGGGCTTCATCGTGCTCTGCGAGTGCTTCTTGGGTGTCGCGCCCCACTGGGCGTTGTGGAAGTCGCTCTTCCTCGTTCGCAAGAACGTGGGGAAGAGCGGTTTGACCTTCCCAGTGGGCGGCTTCGGAATCCAGGTGCGCGGTGACACCGCGTACTTTCAGATGAAGAAGTCCGACTCCGTCCAAGGATGGCGCCGGAGGTGGTTCTACGTCCAGTCGAACCAAGACGGCCTGGACGCGTTCGACAGCGGGCGTGGACTGCGGAAGACCGGCGCCTGGGCGCACCCGCTGTCCGCCGTGGAGAAGGAGGCCACGCGGCCCCTGCTGGGCCTGCTGCACGATCTGACCCAGACCCTTGGGCGCGAGGCGGGTGGTGTCTTTCTGATGGCCACCTTCTTCCGTCTTCGGGTGCAGCCGCTCAGCGCCCGGCCTCACCCGATGTGGGCCGCCGAAGGCGTTAGCGCCAAGCCGCTGGATGATGAGGAGGTGGAAGCCAGCGTCAGGTCCATCACCAACCTCCGAGCCGCGGACACGTGCAACGTCAAGTGCCCGATTTCTCCTTACGGGGCCTCGAACCCCGTTCCTGAGGTAAGTCTTGTCTTGTTTTCTTTCTGTCCTTGTTCGACTTGAGTCTACCTTTCTTTTTGATTCGACTTGTGTCTACTTGCTTCAGGGTCGAGCTCTGTTCATCAGCTTTCCTCCCCTCCGTGAGAACGGACCCGACGATGAGTCGAGGTTTGTCGAGGAGGAGGACGAGGACGAAGAGATTCCCTCCGCGCATTCTCCTCGCGACGAGGTGGAGGAGGAAGACGAGGTGGAGGAACCCGCGCGGAAGAAGCGGAAGCTTCCGAGTCGCGGCGAGTCTGCCACTGCGTCGTCACCTGCCCGGGATGTGGACGTTGCTGAGGAGGAGGTCGTCGCGACGTCTCCGGGTGCACGGTCTCCGGGTGGCTGGGAGGAACCTCTGAACGTTCCTCCAGTCAGCTCCGCAGCGCCACGCTCGTTCGCGCGGATGCCTTCGCCTTCCCTGGAGAGCTACGACGACGCCGGCACCCCCAGGTGAGCTTCTTTGCAATGTGTCCTGCGAGTTGTACTTTGCAGTTTCGACGTTTTGGTTTGACAGGTGTTCTTGATTTTTCTGCAGCCACCGTTCTGACAATGTTAGCTCCCCCCTTCGGGATGTGGAGCTCACATCCGCCCCTTCGACTGGGTTGGGGACGCCGGTGGTGGTGGAGAAGGTGCGTGCTGAGACTGCCGGCATTGCGTCGTCTAGCCGCGTGCCTCCTTCGACTGCAGAGGACCTTGAGCTCCTAGACCCAAAGTCTTTCATGCTCTTTCTTGCGTTCTTGATTTTTCATCGGGTGCGCGATCAGCGCTCCCAATGGGAGTAGCCCCCGAAGGTGTGGGTGACTAGTATAGTCGCCCGCAACTTTATTGACATCTTGCTTTTGTTTCAGCCGTACTATCGCCAACAGCTCGACGCAGCCGCGGCTTATGTTCGCCTAGAGAAAGAGAGGGACCAACTGCGTGCCTCGCTGGACCAGGCTACTGGGCGGGTTGATCAGCTTGAGAAGGCTCTTCACGAGTCTCGAGAGCGGGAGCTGGCGCGGGTCGCCCAGGAGAAAACTCAAGTTGGTCGTCTCCTTTCACTCGCCGGTGTTCTTGGGGGTAAGTTTCAGCTTGACGCCTACTGAGTCTTTGTTCTTTTTCTTATCCTGACTTTGAATTTTTGTGCAGAGACTTGCGGTGGAGCTCCTCCAGAAGATGCGTCGAGTGACACGGTTGACCTGGCGACCGCTGTTGGCTTCCTCGACCGGGTATGCGCCTATGCTTCAGACGCGCTGAAGAAGTCTTCAGCCGCGTTGCAGAAGTCGACTGGAGCCCTCGCCGTGGTGCATCAGAGCATCTTCCCGAGCGACCAGCCGCCGGCAACCGTGGACGCCCTGGCTGCGCCGTTTGAGGACGCGACCACCATCGCCGACTTCACGCGGTCGCAGACGGTACGCGCCTCCGAGCTCACCTTCCAGCTCCTGTTAGGCCATCAAGTTCCAGGTGACTTCGAGAAGGTCGTCAGCGGTTTTCCTCGCAAACCCGATGGCCGTACCGCGTCGCTGAGTGGCGTGAAGGAGCGTGCCTCGCAGTTGGCCACGCAGCTTGTGGCACTCTTTGAGAGGGCCCTTGCTAAGGCGACCGAGGCGGCTGCCGCTCGGAAGGGCCGTTCCCGGTCGCAGTCCGCGGCCTTAGAGTAGGCGTAGTTGTAGGAATGCAGCAGTCGCCGCGATCTGTATTTTGAACTTCATGCTTGTAATGAATATTGCCCTGTCGGGTCTTTTGATCTTCAATATTGATTTTGCTGGCTTTATTTCTTCTGAGTTGATCTGTGCTTCGCAGTCGCATGACTATATTGACTCTGCGTATCCCTGGCAGAGTGCTGCGCGCGGTGACGCTCCTCCTTCTCCAGTGGCCGAGCCGAGTGGCGCGGCTTCTTCTTCGGGTGCTCGCCGTCGTCGGGCGGCGCCGGCTCCTCCACGCAGTGTAAATGATCAGCGGATAATCACACACCTGAAGAACAAGGTGGTGGAGCTTGAGGCGACCCTGAAGAATACGGAGCGGCGGCTGCACCGTTCTCAGTCGCATCCCACGGCGGAGTTCTCGCGTCGTGAGGATTTTTTGCTTGGGGAGATCGACCTCATCAGTCGACAACTGCAAGGTATGTATCCTTTTGGCGGTTGCCGTCCTTGTTGGCTTTCCTTCTCGTTCTGACTTGCATTTTATGTGCGCAGATGTGAATCCCGACTGGGAGGCCGAGCGGGCTCGCGTTGAGGAGCGATTCACCCGAGAGGCGTCCGACGACTCCTACGAAGCTCGACAGTTCTGGGTGAACCAGTCGAGGGGGCGCGTCCTTGCCACCATGCTTGATCGTACGTGGCGGGCTTCTTTTCTTCTGAAGAGCTGCCGGAAGACACTTTGGCACATCAATCGTGTGTACTTCCCGCATAATGCGCAGCCGAACGGGTTGTCTGCCTTGCTGGAGAGGTTCCGCGATGGTGAAGGGTTGAAGGAGGTCGTCGACGCCCAACTTGTGGCTGGTGCGAACGCGGCGTTGGCATACGTCCGGATGCACCGGCCACATCTCCCGCTTGAGAGGGTGCTTGAAGGCCTGCCGGGTGACGACGACTTCGACGAGACCTTGGCGGCTGCGCGTCGGATTATCCGGCAGGTTCAGGACCTGAGCGAGCGCCTTGTAGGGCCCCTTGATGCGCCGAAGGCTGAACCTGCAGTTTAGAGTAGCTGTCGTCTGGTGTACAGGGTTAGCTATAGGGGGCAAATGTGCCTGTGTAAGTATGATAACAGATTGAAATACTTTTGAGTTATGAGAGTTGATCTTTTTACTCTAAAGTGAGAGTGCCTGATTTAATTTGCAACCTGTATGGCGCAGTCGCCTAGTATGCTAGGCAGCGGCCTAGGTTTTTCAAGTGTAACCTGTATGCCGCAGTCTCTGATTTTATCAGGTGGCGACTTAGGATTTTTGTAACTTGACCTGTATGGCGCAGCCCCCAAGTCGCTCGAGTGGTGGCCTAGGATTTTGGCTAGATCTGTCTGGCGCAGCCCCCGAGTAGATCGAGTGGAGGCCTAGGATTACAAGTGTTACCTGTTTGGCGCAGCCCCCGAGTACGTCGGGTGGTGACCTAGGATTTGGAACTTGACCTGTGCAGCGCAGCCCCCGAGTGGGTTCGAGTGGCGGCTGAGGATTTTTCTGAGAAGGCCTGTTTGGCGTAGCCCCCGAGTAAGTCGAGTGGTAGCCTAGGGTTACAAGTGTGACCTGTGTGGCGCAGCCCCCGTGTGTGGCGGGCGGCGCCCTAGGATTTTGAACTTGACATGTATGGCGCAGCCCCCGAGTCGGTCGAGTGGCGGCCTAGGATTTTTGACTTTATGCTTGTATGGCGCATCCCCCGAGTAAGTTGGGTGGCGGCCTAAGCTTTTATTTCAACCTGTGTGGCGCAGCCCCCGAGTAGCTCGGGTGGTGACCTAGGATTTTGGCCATGCTTGTATGGCGCAGCCCCCGAGCGGTTCGGGTAGCGACCTAAGCTTATATTTCAACCTGTGTGGCGCAGCCCCCGAGTGGTTCGAGTGGCGGCCTAGGATTTTTGAGCTTCCTCTGAGTGACAGGTAAAGGAGACAAAATTTCTTCAAATCACTTTATTGATTCTTGCGAACAGGCCGCCTCATTAAAACCCTTCCAGTCCCCTCAGGTACCCTGGCAAGGGAAAGAGTGCGTCTGAAACCTGTCGCGTTGGTTTTCTTGTACAATGGTTGTTTTGAACTAGGCGTAGAACCGGCGGAGTTGTGCTACGTTCCACGGGTTGCTGCAGTCCGCTCCTGTCTTCGAGTCCTTTAAGCGGTAAGCTCCATTGCCTATTGCTTCTGTTACGATGTACGGGCCCTCCCATGGGGAAGCGAGCTTGTGCACCTTCTTTTCCTTGAGTCGAAGAACCAGGTCGCCTACAACGAACGCTCTTGGTCGCAGCCTCCGAGTGTGATAACTGCGCAGGTCCTGCTGATACACGGCTGATCGTGCCAGGGCGATGTCGCGCGCTTCATCCAGGGTGTCTCTGCTGTCTTCGAGTGCCTCCTCTGCTTCCGACTCGTCGTAGGCGATTACTCTTGGTGCGTCGAACTTGATGTCGCAGGGGAGGACCGCTTCTGCACCGTACACCATGAAGAATGGAGTGTACTGGGTGGATCTATTCGGCGTTGTTCGCAGACTCCAGAGGACTGATGGCAGTTCTTCCACCCATGCGCCAGCTGCGCGTTTTAGGGGCACGCGCAGTCGTTTCTTGATGCCGCTGCAGACGAGGCCGTTGGCTTTCTCCACTTGTCCGTTGGACTGCGGGTGCGAGACAGACGCGAAGCTGAGCTTGATCCCCTGCTCTGAGCAGAAGTCCTTGAATTCTTCGGCTGTGAAGTTCGAGCCGTTGTCGGTGATGATCCCGTTTGGTACCCCAAATCTGAAGATGATTGACCTGATGAAGTTGACCGCTGTGGATGCAGTCGAACTTGTGATGGGCACGGCTTCGATCCACTTTGTGAACTTATCGACTGCAACCAGGAGGTGAGTGTGACCTCCGGGTGAGGATTTCTTCAGCGGGCCCACCATGTCCAGACCCCATTGGGCAAAGGGCCAGGCTAATGGTATTGTCTTGAGTTCTGACGCTGGGGCGTGCGGCTTGTTGGCGAATTCCTGGCACCCTGTGCATTTCTTCACCAGCTCCTCGGCGTCCTGCATGGCTGTCAGCCAGTAGAACCCGGCGCGTAGCGCCTTGGCCACCAGTGCCCGACTGCTGGCGTGATGCCCGCAGATATCCGCGTGGATGTCGAGTAAGATGGCTTGGCCGTCGACTGGATCTATGCACCTTTGCAGGATTCCTGAGATGCTTCTTTTGTAGAGTTCACCGTTGATGACGGTGAAACTTTTGGAGCGCCTGATGATGCGCTTCGCTTCGACTGGATCGGCTGGCAGCTTCCGATGTAGTATGTATGCCAGGTACGGTCCTGTCCATGTGGCTTCGACTAGCATGACCTCCATGGGGACCTTGTCTTGGCTTGGCGGGTTGGCATCGCCTTTTGTTGTTGCAGTGCTTGTTGTACTCTGAGTCTTGATGGATCTCTGCGTGATGCACTCGAGGAAGACGCCGGGTGGGACTGGCACCCTGTCTGAGCCCATGTTAGCGAGGACGTCGGCTTACTCATTGCTTTCACGGCCAATGTGGCGCAGCTCGCAGCCGTCGAAGTTGCCTTCCCACTGATTGTAGAGGTCTCTGTAGGCGATCATGTTGTCAGCGATGGCGTCGCAGGACTTCATGGTTTGCTGTACCACCAGGTAGGAGTCGCCGTAGATCATGAGGTGCGTGGCGCCGCAGTTCTTGGCCATCCGCATGCCGTGGATCAGGGCCTCGTACTCGGATTCGTTGTTGGATGGCGTCGGAAAGTCCATCTGTAGGACATACTTGAGCTTGTCGCCTTTGGGGGAGATGAGAACGACTCCTGCCCCGGCTGACTTGAAATTCTTGGAGCCATCAAAATACATTGTCCATGCGTTGGACAGGTCGAGGACATTTGGTAGCTGGGCTTCTATCCACTCGGTGGTGAATTCTGGGAGAACTTGGGCCTTGATGGACTTCGGGTGAGCGTACTTCAGCCCCCATGGTCCTAGTTCGACAACCCACTTGGCGACTCGTCCTGTCGCGCGCTGGTTTGTGAGAATGTCTGCTAGTCCAGAGGAGCTTACCACGGTGATTGGGTGCTCGGAGAAGTAGTGGACGACCTTTCTGGAGGTCATGAAGACTCCGTATGCCAGCTTCTGGTAATGAGGGTAGTTCTGCTTGGACAAGATTAGTACTTCGCTAAGGTAGTAGACGGGTCTCTGCACCGGGTGACTGTGCCCTTCTTCTTCGCGTTCGACTACGAGCACTGTGCTTACCACCCTGTTCGTTGCTGAGACGTATAGGTACAGCGGCTCATTTTCCAGTGGTGCCACGAGGACTGGAGAAGTTGTCAGTGTTTTCTTGAGATGGTCGAACGCGTCCTGCGCCTCTTGTGTCCACTCGAACTTGTCTGCCTTCTTCATCAGTTGGTAGAAAGGTAAGGCTTTCTCTCCCAACTTACTAATGAACCGGCTGAGAGATGCGACTCGGCCAGCTAATCGTTGCACCTCCCTGAGCTTGGTTGGTGCTGGCATTGTGAGTATGTTCTGCACCTTCTCGGGGTTTGCTTCGATTCCTCTTGCGGATACAAGGTACCCTAATAGTTCTCCGGCTGGTACGCCGAACACACACTTCTCTGGGTTGATCTTGATCTGATACACGTCCAGTGCGGCGAAGACCTTGCGGAGGTCGTCGACTAGGGTATCCTCCTTTCGGGTAGTGACGACGATGTCGTCGACGTAGACTTGGACGATCTGCCCGATTAGCCCCTTGAGGTATGCTTGCATTGTCCGCTGGTACGTGGCACCTGCGTTCTTTAACCCGAACGGCATCGTCTGGTAGCAAAAGACGCCGTCGGGTGTGATGAAGGCTGTCTTCTCCTCGTCCTCGACTTTCAGCCTGATCTGCTGGTAACCTGAGTAGGCATCCAGAAAGGACAGACGTTCGCAACCTGCAGTCGAGTCGATGATCTGATCTATCCGCGGGAGCGGGAAGTGGTCCTTGGGGCAGCATTTGTTGACTGCGGTGAAGTCAACGCACATGCGTAGTTTCTTCGTCTTCTTTTTCTCAACTAGAACCGGGTTGGCGACCCAGTCTGAGTCCTTAATCTCTCGGATGAACTTGGCGTGCAGTAATCTGTCGACTTCCATGGTGATCGCGTCTCGTTTGGGTCCTGAGAAGCGTCGCATGGATTGCTTGACTGGTCTTGCGTCCTTGTGGACTTTTAGAGAGTGCTCGACGAGTTCCCTGGGTATCCCTGGCATGTCAGAAGGTTGCCACGCAAAGATTTTCCAGTTCTCACGTAGGAACTCGACGAGCGCGCCTTCCTATGCGGGGGTCAGACTCGATGAGACCTTGACCGTCTTTCCGCTGTCAGTCGGGTGGACTTGGTGGGTGACAGTGTCGTCATTCGTGTTGAACGCTGCGTCTTTGGCAGGCTTCTTGCGAGCCGGGAAGATGGTCTTGTCGTTGTCGGCTGATATGGCCTTGAAGTGCTCTTCGACGCCGAAGAACTCGGAGATCTTGGCGAACTCGCGGTCGCAGCTGTTGGAGAGCCCGAAGTCGCCGCGGACGGTGATCACTCCTTTCGGCCCGGGTAACTTTATCATCAGGTAGGCGTAGTGGGGTACTGCCATGAACCTGGCAAAGCTTGGGCGTCCGAGGATGGCGTGGTATTGTGACTTCCAGTCGACGACCTCAAAGTCTATCGATTCCTTCCTGAAGTGCTCGGGTGTACCGAGGATGACGTCGAGTGTGATTGTTCCCATTGGCGTGATTGCTTGCCCTGGTACTATGCCGTGGAAGGTGGTCTCCGATTCCGGCAATTTCTCTGTCGACCTGTTCATTCGTCTGAGGGTATCGGCGAATATGATGTTGATGCCGCTGCCTCCGTCCAGGAATACCTTCTTCAGGCTGTAGTCGCCGATCAGGGCCTCAATCACGAGTGCGGCGTGCCCGGGTCGGACTACCTCCGCTGGGTGATCTGCCATGGAAAATGTGATTGGTGTCTCCGACCCGCGCAGGTAGTATGGTACCGCGCGCGGGCTGTTGATGGCTTGAAGTACTTGGCGTGTGATGATTTTCTGCCTCCTGTTCGACGGGGGTCCCTTCTGGATCATGTTCAGTTGTCCCCGTGCGGCTGGGTACGTGTCGGTTGCTGCCGACGGACCTTGTTGCTGCTGCTGCGGCTGGGGGAACGCTCCTGCCGCCTGCACTTGATTGTTGTTTGCGGGTGTTGCCTGGATGGCTAGCTGTGGTGCCGTTTGTATGGCCTGCACCGGAGCGATGATTTGCTGCATGGCATGGTAGATCTTTCTTGCTTTGCGGCAATCCTTCAACAGGTGGTTTGAACCCCACTTTCCTGTTGCCGGGTTGCGGAACGAGTGATGCTTACAGGGTTGCATCAGTTCCTCTGCTGGGGTCAACGGGCGCTTCCACTCGCGCTTCTGACTTCCATCATTGTGGTCGATGCTGCTGCTGCCGCGGTTGTACTGACTCGAGCTGGGCTGCCGACTTTGCTCGTATTGTCGGCTGCTGTCACGCTTGTCCTCGCGGGGGGGTTCGTACCCTGCCGCTACTAATTCGATTGAATCGTGGGTGTAACGTGCCTTCTTCTTTTGACGTGCCTCGCGCCAGTTGCTTGTTTCGCCTTACTTTTTGGGAGAAGTTTCGCGGACATAGTCCTCTCCTTCGGCCCATTGGTTGGCTGTCATCATGAGTTCTATTGTGGTCTTCGGCTGGAGCCTACCGAATTCCTCCCGGAGGTCGCGGCGAGCGACGCCATGCATGAAGGCGTCCATCACTCGATCCTCTGATACGGGTTCCATGGTATTGCGGAGGAGTGTCCACCTCTGGATGTAGGAGCGGAGCGACTCATCCTTCCCTTGCTTGCAGGCCTGCAACTCGATGTAGGTCGTCGGCCTGGCGAATGTTCCTGAGAAACTCTTGATGAAGTTATCCTGGAATTCCTCCCATGTTCGGAAAGAGTCTTTGGGTTGGCTTGTGAGCCAGCCGCGTGCCGAATCTGTCAGCATGAGCTGGATGTACTGCATTGTTGTAGTCGACGTTCCACCTTGACAGGTGCAAGCGATGAGGTAGTCCTCGAGCCATAGCTTTGGGTCTTGCTTCCCGTCGTATTTTGGTGTGCCAGCCGTCAACTTGAAGCCTTTAGGCATGCGGGTGTCGCGGATGTTGAAGCTAAAGCATGCTGCGCCACACGGCTCGAAGTCGCGGTCGGCGTGGTCGTTCGCGTGTGCCACGCTAGTCGAACGCTCCTTGCGGCTGCGGTCCACCGTCTTCTGTGTCAGGACGTCACGGAGGTCCTTGACTGGCTGTCGCTGCGCCGCTGGGATGCCCGATGTCGTTGGTTCATTCGCTCGGTTGCTTGGCCCCTTGGCCGCCAGAGCTTCTTCGATTGCCCTTATGGAGGCAATTTGTTGCTTGTGGAGAAGGGAGCGCGCGTCCCCCTCCGGTGGCTGCGTGAGCCGGAGGTATGTCTCGACTGATATTAGGGCGGCATTCTCCGTCTTTGGGACGGGTATCCCATTTTCATCTTCGGTGACGAAGGACGAGTCGAGGTTACGGGTGAGCCTTGTTCGATCAGCTTCTGCCATGTGGGGGACACGGGCTCTGGTTCGCCGTGCTCCCTGGTTCACCTCTGTGGAGGATGTGAAGGAGAGGGCGGCTCGCCTGGCACTCGATGCATCCGCGTCCCTTTTGCGTCTAAGAAGTTCGGCTTTTTCGGCGCGAATTCGTTCGCCTTCCTTGCGTAGCAAGTACTGGACCGCCAGGTGGTCTTCTCGAGGTGCGTTACGTGGCGGGAACGTGCCCTCGTCCACATGCTTCATGGCCTGGATCGCCATGTCCCGCGTGATGATGAGTTTGGTCTGGTCCGGCATGTCCACCTCCAGCGGATATGCGGGTTCGTCTTCGTCGTCATGCGGTGCTGTGCCGGCCATGAAGACTTGCTTGGGGTAGACTCGAATTGGAGAGTTGGTGCTGCCACTGCTGCTTCTGTCGCCCACTTCTTGCTCGGGGTCGAAAATTGCCGCAACGTGGCGCGCGGCGCACCCGCTGTCGCGTCTCTTCACGATTGTCCATGTGCTCACACTCGCCGGGGCGAGTGCGATTGGCTTGGGGTAGACTTGAGATCTCCACGAAGACGAGGGCGCGCGTGACATGGCTGTCGGACGCGGGCCCCTGGTCTCCCGTGCGGGTGCGACGGTGGAGGTGGATCTTGACTTGATCGACCGCACGGCCGAGGTTGGGGTAGCAGACTCGATTCGCGCGGCCGTTGCCGAGATTGTCGATGTACATGTCCTCTTCGTGAGTGCAGCTGGCGCGACCTCTGCAGGTGCGACAAATGCGATCTTCGCGGGTTCGGCGGTCGCGATCTCCGCGGGTGTAGTAGATGCGATCTCAGCGGGTCCGGCGGTCGCGATCTCCGCGGGTGCGGCAGATGCGATCTCGGCGGCTTCAGCGGGCGCGATGGTCGGCGATTTTGGTGACGCCGTCGCGCGTAGCGCAGTAGTCGTAGACCTGAGTATGCCACGACTATCTATGCAGCAGAATATGGAGCCGAAGGTGATGTGTATACCTTTGTCCAGATCGGCGTACACCGATTGATGAGCTGGCGAGTGGATGACGTACTCGAAGGAGCCGAATCGGATCGACTCCCTGATGGCGGATGCGCCGATCTTCATTGCGGATGGAGCCGGTGCGACCATGATCCTAGCACTTGTTGGCTTCCCACAGACGGCGCCAATTGACGAGGTGTTAACTCGACAAGTCCCAGGGTTGTGCACCCTGGGTTGATTGATGGGGAGAGAGATGAGTGCAAGGTGATCACGACGGCTTGACAAGCGAGGTTTTACCCAGGTTCAGGCTCCCGGAGGATAACACCCTACTCCTGCTTGTCTGGTTATTGATGCGAGTAGCGATTACAATGGCGAGATTGCGATCTCGCTAGGGTTTGTCGTAGTGGTTATCTGCGTGTTCTCTAGGACGGGCAACCCTCCTGGCTTTATAGGTAGCCAGGTCTCGGGTGGTTGGTACAGATACGGTAGGTCACAAGACCTAACCGACTTGGACTAGGATACGAGGTATCCCGAGTGGGCCTTCTGCGGGTCTTTCCATCCTTGGCGCGGCCCAGGTAGCATCATCGTGGGCTACCCGCAAGGCAGCCCCACGTCAGCGATACTTTGTCTTCCGCCTCTTCTTCTTGGGTCGACCATGTAAATCTATCTTCTCCCTCTTTTTTTGTGCTTGTTTCTCCTCATTTTGCGCATCATTCTTTTCTGAATCGATTGGCCATATCTTGTCCTCCTTGCAGCCTGTTGTACGTGGTTTGGTCGCCGTTGGCCAGGCCTTTGTGCTCGCGGAAGAAGAAAAGAGCTGCATGCGTTCTTCCCTGGAGCAGATCAGTTGTAAAGCTCTGCCATTTTGCCTTTTCCTCTGATCTGAAACACCTTTTGGTCTGCTTTCTCATATTATGCTATTTTTATAGAGGAAAAAACTTCTCTTGAAGATCGAGTGGCCGCCTTGGAGAGAGAGCTTCGTGATCAGCAAGTCCGTTCTCGTGAAGAGTTGGACAACACTCGGCGTTACCTGGACGTGTCTCTTCAGACATTAACTGCCGTTTTTGCAGAAGTTTTACGTAGGACTGCCATTCCTTCGTCTGAGGAGGAGCTTTCCCAAGTGCTTGGACCTGGGACAACGACCCTTACTCAGTGGGCACGCGATTTGTCAGTTCGTGGCTCGAAAATTACTCTGAAGTTGTTGCTGGCGTATGGCGTCGAGGCTAATTATGAAGCTTCCATGTCGGATTACCCGAAAGAGTCGAACGGGAAACCTTCGTCTTTTCGGGGAATCTCAGGTACCGCTGCCCGCCTTGCTCAAGTTAGCATTTAGACTAGAGAGCGTCGTCAAGCCGCCGTAGCCGCCGAGCTTCAGTCGCGTGGCCACAAGGCCAAGTTGGTAGCTCGCAAGTGAGTGTTACGTGTGTAATTTACTGAGCTCCATATTGTAATGTAAGGCCTCGCAGGATATTCTGCATACTGATTGTTTTCTTGTTTTTATGACTTGTTCAAGCCACGCTAGCTTTCTTCTCTTCCTTGAGATCCTGCTCTCGATTCCGCCGAGTGAGCCGTATGTGGTTTATGTAGTATGAAACGAGTCTCAATTACCTGAGTCTATTGGGTGAGTGTGCTTGTATGATCTTTGAGTAAGATCCAGCCCCCGAGTCCGTCGGGTGGGTTATACGTGTTTATAAACTTTGTAAGTAAGACCCAGCCCCCGATCCCGTCGGGTTGGTTTATGTGTTTATGAACTTTTTAAGTAAGACCCAGCCCCCGAGCCCGTCGGGTGGGTTTATGTGCTTTTATGAATTTTAACAAGATCCAGCCACCGAGTCCATCGGGTGTATGTGTGTGACCAAGATGTTGTAGCAAAGAACCATTTATTGATAATATATGTCCAGTAGACCGCCTCATTAAAAACCTTCCAGTTCCCGTGGGTACCATGGTAAGGAAAAGAGCGTGTCTGGAATCTACTGCGACATTTACAATGATTTGTCGAGAGATCTATGCGTAGAAATGACGTAAGTGTGCCACATTCCATGAATTATGTGATAGTTCTCCCGTTTGTGCATGCTTCAATCGATAAGCTCCTCCTTCAATGACTTCCGTGACTATGAATGGTCCTTCCCACGGTGACGCGAGTTTGTGAACTTTCTTCTGTTTTAGTCGCAACACCAAGTCGCCTACCTCGAAGATCCTTGGTCGGAGACGTCGACTTTGATAGTTTCTCAGGTCCTGCTGGTAAACAGCTGTGCGGGCCAAAGTCGTGTCGCGTGCTTCATCTAGTATATCCAAGGCGTCCTCTTGTGACACATTTGTCACTTTCTCTTCGTATGCTTCTATTCTTGGTGCGCCAAATTTTATCTCTGGTGGCAAGACTGCCTCTGCTCCGTAGACCATAAAGAACGGAGTGAACTGTGTTGACGTGTTTGGGGTTGTGCGAATACTCCAAAGTACTGCTGGTAGCTCCTCGACCCAAGCTCCCACGACTCTTTTGAGTAGACCTAGTAGTCTTTTCTTGATGCCTGCGCATACGAGGCCGTTTGCTTTCTCGACCTGTCCATTTGGCTGCGGATGCGCCACTGATGCGTAGTTGAGTGTGATATCCCACTCTTTGCAAAAGGTTTGGAATTTCTCCGTTGTGAAGTTTGTGCCGTTGTCTGCGATGATGCTATTCAGCACACCAAAGCGATAAAGTAAGGATTGTATGAACTTGACCGTTGTGGATGTTGTTGAACTTGTGATTGGGATTGCTTCGATCCATTTTGTGAATTTGTCGACTGCCACCGGTAGGTGTGTATGTCCTCCAGGCGATGATTTTTTGAGTGGTCCTACCATATCGAGCCCCCATTGGGCGAACGGCCATGTTAATGGTATGGTTTTGAGTGTTAATGCTGGCGCGTGGGGTTTTGTTGCAAATTTTTGGCACCCGATGCATCTTCTGACGATGTCTTCTCCGTCTTTGAGTGTCGTAGGCCAGTAGAATCCTGCTCTGAAGGTTTTAGCTACCAGCGATCGACTGCCAGCATGATGTCCACAAGTTTCTGCATGAATGTCACGGAGTATAGTTTTGCCGTCCTCTAAATCTACGCATCTTTGGAAGATACCTGACGTGCTTTGCTTGTAGAGTTCACCGTTTATAACGGTGTATGGTTTTGCTCTTCGAGTAATCCTTCTGGCTTCTGCCGTATTGTCTGGTAGATCCTCTCGGAGCATATATGCTAAAATTGGTTCGACTGTTGTGTCCAGTGTGCTACCTGCTATGGTTTCTTTTGAATTTGCCGTTGACCGCTTCTTGTGGATCGATCTGTGCGTGATGCGCTCCAGAAACACACCTGGTGGGACTTGCGCCTTAGTCGACCCAATGTTGCCTAGTATGTCTGCTTCCTCATTGCTTTCTCGTCCGATATGTCGTAGCTCGCAACCGTCGAAGTCGTCTTCCAGTGTTGTGTAAATCGCGGTATGCGATCATATTGTCCGCTATGGCGTCGCAAGCCTTCATTGTCTGTTGTACCACCAAGTTTGAGTCGCCATATATCATCAGTCGAGTACATCCTAATGCTTTTGCCAATCGTATGCCATGTATTAGTCCTTCGTATTCGGCCTCATTGTTGGATGGCGTTGGGAAATCCATTTGGAGTACGTATTTCAGTTTGTCTCCTTTTGGGGATATCAGCACCACCCCTGCTCCTGCCCCTTCGTTTTTATTGGAACCATCAAAATACATTGTCCATGAATTGGATATGTCATGCGTTCCTGGTAATTGTGATTCGATTCACTATGTGGTATAATCTGGCAGCACTTGAGCTTTGATGGCTTTTGGGTGATCGTATGTTATCCTGAGTGGCCCCATCTCAATGAGCCATTTGGCGACCCATCCTGTTGCGCCCAGATTGGTGAGTATGTCTTCGATTACTGATCACCGTTATTGAGTGTTCCGTGAAGTAGTGGCGTAGCTTCCTTGTCGTTATGAATACTGCATAGGCTAATTTTTGGAAGTGTGGATATCTTTGCTTTGATAGGGATAATACCTCGCTGATGTAGTAGACTGGTCTTTGCAGACTCTGGGTTTTTCCTTCTTCCATGCGCTCGACTACCAGTACTGTGCTGACCACTCTGTTTGTTGCTGCCACATAAAGGTATAGTGACTCCTTTTCCTTTGGCGCTGCTAGAATGGGAGGTTTGGTGAGTGTTCGCTTGAGGTCTATGAAAGCCGCTTCTGTTTCTTCTGTCCACTCGAATTTATCTGCCTTCTTCATCAGTCGATAAAGTGGTAGTGCTTTTTCGCCTAGCTTGCTGATGAACCGGCCTAGGGCTGTCACTCTTCCTGTCACCTGTTGTACCTCATATAGCTTGGTATACCTTTTCATCGTTAGTATAGCCTGTATTTTTTGTGTATTTGCTTCGATTCCTCTTGCTGACACCCAAGTATTCCAAGAGTTCTCCTGGCGGGACTCCAAAGGTGCATTTTTCTGGGTTCCGTTTTATGCTATAACTTCAGAGGTTGTCGAATGTCTCCTTTATGTCTGCTAGTAGTATGCACTCCTTTCTTTATTTGATCACTATGTCGTCGACATTAACTTCCACATTTTTGCTGACCTGTGTTTTCAAACAGTTTTGCATCATTCGATGGTAGGTAGCTCCTGCATTTTTGAGTCCGAAAGGCATTGTAGTGTAGGAGTACACTCCGAGTGGAGCTGTGAAGGCTGTCTTTTCTTGGTCTTCTTGTTTCATTATTATCTGATGATATCCAGAGTATGCGTCCAAAAATGACAGTCGAGCGCATCCCGCAGTAGAGTCGACAATCCGGTCGATACGGGGTAGCGGAAAATGATCCTTTGGGCAACACTTGTTTAGCCTGTGAAGTCTATACACATTCTTGTCTCGGTTGTTTTCTTCTTCTCCGCTATCACGGGGTTGGCGACCCATTCTGATTTCTTTATTTCTCGAATAAATTTCGCTTTGAGCAACTTGTCTACATGCTTCTCGATGGCTTCTCTTTTAGGTCCTGATACACGTCATACCGTTTGTTTGACGGGTCTTGTTCCTGGACTGAGTTGGAGAGTGTGCTCGGCGAATTCCCTGGGTATGCCTGGCATGTCATCGGCTGACCATGCAAACATGTCCTAGTTTTCACGGAGGAATTCGATGAGCGCGCCTTCCAAAGAGTGAGGCAAGCTTGTCGATACTTTGACTGTTTTTGATGAGTCCATCGGGTGGACCGGGTGCGTCCGAGTGTCGTCTGCGGTGTTGAATGTCTTGCATGTGGCCTGCTTTTTGTGCTCTGGCATGTAGATTGTGTTGCTGAGAAGCGAGAGTTCTTTCAATGTTTTTTCCGCTCCAAATGTTTCGGAGATTTTGTGGAAGTCTCGGTCGCAAGCGTCTGACCTTTGAAAGTTTCCACTGACCGTAATTATTCCTTTTGGGCCTAGCATCTTCAATTGTAAATATGCGTAGTGTGGTACTACCAAAAATCGGGCAAATGCCGGTCGTCCAAGTATAGCATGGTATTGTGATCTCCAGTCGACGACTTCGAACTCCATTGTTTCGGTGCGGAAATGTGTCGCATCTCCAAATGTGACGTCGAGCTGTATTGTGCCTTTGGGTACAATGGCTTTGCCTGGAACTATGCCATGAAAAGTATTTGATGATGGAGGTAAGTTGTCAACTGATCTGTTCATTCGTCGTAGTGTGTCGGCAAAGATGATGTTGATGCCACTCCCTCCATCCATAAAGACCTTAGTCATGTTGTAACTTCCTATTTGGTCTTCTAACACTAGAGCGGAATGACCCGACCTGTATACATATGGCGGGTGGTCCTCCCGACTGAATGTAATTGCTGTTTCAGATCTGCGGAGGTACTCTAGCACAACTGGTGGTGCCATGACTGCCATATTAACATGTCTGGTATGCAATTTCTATTGCCTGTTTGACGGTCGCCCTTTCTGAATCATGTACGTTTGCGTCTGATGGCCCGCGTGTTGACATGTCGATTGTTGGTGTGTGTGATACATATCTCCTGTAGCTTGACCGTTAGGGTCATATGGTGGAGGTGGTGGTAGTGTTGCGCCTTGTGGTGCAGATACCATGTGCTTGAATGTATTGCTCCTATGCTTTCTTGCGTACTCGATTGCCACTTGTTCGAATTCTCGACAATTTTTAATCGTGTGACTGGAGATTAATCTTCTTGTCTCTGGGTCTTTGAATAAGTGTAATGTGCATGGATTTTTTTATCTTTGGATCCAAGCGTTGTTGCCTATCTTGTTTATTGTAGCTTTCTTGTTGTGCATGATCCATTTTGTCATGCCGACCGATTGGCATGTCGTTCTTGTAGCTGCTTCTGGCTTCTCGTCCGTTGTCATGTTTCTTGTCTTTTTGACTATGATTGTCATTTGAGAATCCTGCTGCCATGAATTTGACATTTCTTTTGTCTTTGTTGTTGTCATTGCGTCATCGGCGCTTGTCTTCCCTATCCCGACGATCTCGACTGTCTCGGTGGTCGCGACTGTCCCGTCTTTCGTGATGTCGCTGTGGTGAATGTGGAGTTTTGTCCTGCAATGCGTCCTCGCCATCTGCCCACTCGGTTGCTAGCTTCATAAGTTTTGTCATGCTTTTTGGCTTTAACCGTCCAAGCGCCTCCCGAAAATCTTTCCTAAGGACTCCGTTTGTGAAGGCGTCCATGGCCCTGTCCTCTGATATTGCGCCTACCGAGTTTCGAATGGAGGTCCACCTTCTGATGTAAGATCTGAGTTTCTCGTCTAACCTCTGCGACATGCTCTCAGTTCTTCAAATGTTTTCGACCTTTCGCAGAGGGGGTCGAAATATTTTATGAAGTCCTCTTTGAAGTGATCCCAGGAGTCGTAGGATCCTGCCGGTAATGATTTGAGCCAGCCGCGGGCTGTGCCTTCAAGCATTAGTTGTATGTATTGCTGTGTTGTCGTTGTTGTTCCTCGTTGGCATATGACTGCTAATTTGTGATCTTCTAGCCATCCCGAAGTTTCTTGTTTTGAGTTGAATTTCGGCATGGTTGGTAGGCCGAACTTCTTTGGGAGTTTCGTTTCTTAATCCGTCGAGTGAAGCATTGTGCTCCGCATGGTCCTGCACTACGGTTGTCAGGTGATTCCCGACCACCTGATCCTCTGGATCTGCTTCTTGATCTGCGGCGGCTTGAACTTCTCCTGCCGCTGCTACGCTGAGGACTACGACTGGCGCGTTCCCTTGAAGGGCTTCTGCTACGCCTTCTCCTTCCTCCATCGACTAGTTCTTTTGCTGCGATCTCCAGGGCCTTCATTTGTTGTAGGTATCTTACCTCAGCTGGGTCACCTGCCGGTGGTTTTCCTGCTTGGAGGTATGCTCCTATGGATATAAGGGCCCCTTCTGCTGTTTTCGGCTGGATTATGCCATCAGAGTCGACGGTTAGAAACGAGTTGTTTAGGTTTCGAGTGACGTCTGCCCTTTCGTGCTCAGGGAGTCTGTCGAATCTGGATCTGCGTCGTGCTTCAGTTGCTCCTGTAGAACTCATCGATAACTGTCGTCTGCGAGCGATTGATATGCTTGCTTGCCTTTTTCGCTCTTCGAGTGTTGCCCTGTATTGCTTTACGCGTTGTGCCTCCTGCCAGTTGAAGTAGTTGTATATTGCCAACTCGTTTGCAGGTGCATATGCTGGCATCATTATGCCCCCTTCGATGAATTTTGTTATTTTCTCCGTTATCTCTGCTGAGATGTCTAGAGTGGTTATGCCGTCCGGCAAGGTAACTACACATGGGTACTCGACAGGTTGTCGATTGGCCGCGTTTTCTGATGTTTCTACTGCCGTTGCTACATAAACTTGCCGTGGTATGCGATATGTGTACGGACTGTTCTTCATATGTTGTTCCGTCGTTACTGCTCTGCTCTATGTTTTTGCTGCCTTCGTCGTCTTCTGTCTGTTGCATATGTTTATCATAGTCGACTACAGTATGTTTTGACGACTGGATCTCTGTGTCGGTGAAGTCGGCTAGATGTATGTTGTCTTCTGTAGGCTCATCATACTCTGGTAGGTGAAAGCAGCGTCGATCTGCATACGATCTTCAGCTGGGTTGATATGGAAGGTCGACTGCACTTCTTCTTCCATCTCGTTTTGCCGTATGAATTCGTTGAATTCCTTTGTGGACATGGACCCTGCTATGGATGAGATCGGATCGATCTGTGATGTTGGCGCTCCAGTGCTTCCGGCCGAAGCTGTCGATATCGATCATGTCGTCGACTGTGATGTAGGATCGATCTGTGATGTCGGATCGATCATGTCGTCGACTAAGACAGTCAATAGTTCCTCCTCTTCAGGGAACTCGTCTGCCATGAATTTGTTGAATTCTGAGGATGTCAATGACTCTGTTGGAGATTGTGGCGGCGGGATCAGATCGACCTACGACGAAGTATTTTCTTTGTCTGCTGCAGATGCGATCTCAGTCGATTTCTTCTGAGGTGGCTGAGTTGCGATCTGTTCGACTAAATCCTGCACACCAAGCTGATCAATAAAGAAATTATGTTCTCCAACAGTTAGATTAAAACCTGAATCGAGATTGGAGTAGATCTCCTGAGCTTTGGGTGAGTATGGCCTGATCCTTGCTGGCGATGCTGCCTTTGGCGAGTGTTCGCCTGTGATCTGGATTTGAGCTGTTGTTGCTGATGTGCATCCTGTTGAAGTAGTCGGCGGATCGCCGTTTAAAATTTGGACCAAAAAATCCGTGGATCCAACACCTCCTATTCCCACAGACGACACCAATTGACGAGGGATGTCCCCATCAATACCCATGGTTACTAGCCTAGGGTAAGAGTTATGAGGTAGCGAACGCGTGGTGTTGGTAGATTCGTCGGCTGACAAGCGGGAATTACCCAGGTCCGGGGCCCTCGAGTGAGGTAAAACCCTTAATCTTGCTTGTCTGTTATTGATTGTGTATATGCGGTGAGTACATGGGTCTAGCAAGATGTCTATCTTGCTAGAGTTTTGTGATTCTGGTGGGGCGTGTCCCTGGTCGGTCTCCCTCCTGTCCTTTATATAGGGATACAGGTATCGGGTCGTAACCGACTAGCACTACATACATGGAAAGCACTACCGACTATGCTATCTATGGTATATGTCTTCGACTTGGGCTTCGTTTGTTGGGCTTCTTCAGCCTATTGACAATTTGGCTTTAGTTAATACGTGCACCAGGTACCCACACGAAGGGGTACCCAATTGGTATAACCTTGTCACCGCCCTTCGCCAGCGATCGGCGCGTTTCGGTCCACTTCTCACAGTCTTCGATGACGATGAAGACGTGAAAGTACTTGAATTCCGTCTTCTCGTCGTCCTTGTACGCCTCTAACATCCGGGTGAGCTCCATCTCCCGGTTCGCCCCGCTCTTCGGCCTGTGCTTGACCTCCTCTTGTATGTCGTGCCACTTGTTGCAGGCGGTCTGCATCAGCGCCCAATGGTTGGACATCGCCTTCTGGCCGCACTCCGTCTGGCATCCAGCGAATTCGGTGTCGATCATGCGGCGCTCGTCGTACGCCGTCTTGACGTGCTTCCAGTAGTTGTCCATGGCCTGGTTGGCGCCGTGGATCGTGTCGAAGCTGGTCGCTTTCCATGCCTCGGCGAGGAGGACGTCCCCCCTGCTCGTCCACTTGATGCGAGGCTCGACGGGCGGCTTTGGGGCCGCCTGGGAGCCCTTCTTGGGACGACGGCCGCCCGTGTCACCTTCCTTGGCCGGCCCTTCCTCCTCACCCCCGACCGCCTGCGATTCATCCCCTCCTCCGTCGAACTCCTCTGTGCCGGTGGCGCCGCCGAAATCTCCACCCATCGAGCCCGTGGGAAAATCCTCGCCCATCGCCGACAGGAAGCCCGGGGATGCCGCTGCTGCCGCCGAGCCCATGGTGATGATGTCGTCCATCTCGTTGCTCATCCCGAGCATGGACTGCGCCCCGAAAGTGGGGGAGCGGCGCAACGGCGGCGACGGAACGTAACCCGGCGAGCCGGCGTACATCATGGACGGATGGTGGGGGAAGGTGACATTGGGGTCAAAGCCGCTATGGAGCTCGCCGTTGGCGTACCCATGCGAGTACCGCGGCGACGCGCACCCGTGCGGCGACGGTGACGCAGATGATTGGCCCTAGTCGGTGAACTGGGGATGGAGATGAGGATGAGGGGACATGCCGTCCCTTCGCTTGGCCGGCGACACCGCGAACAAGGCCGGAGTCGGCGGCTCCTGCTCCTCTTCTTCCTCGGTGACAGCTTCGCCCGCGGCCAGCACCTTCGCCGCCAGCTTCCTTTGCCGCTGCTTGAGCTCCCTCCCCCGGCGCTGGAGGTTCTCGACCTTCTGGCGGTCCCGCTCGACGATCCGTTCTTTGTTGGTCATGCCCGATGGCCTTTGCTTCGGCGCTCTTGGCTTGCGCGACTTCTTGGCGGGGAGAGCGGCGAGTGCGGCGGTGGCAGCGGTGGTTGTTGCAGCTCGGGGGCCGGCGAATTTGGCGGGAGCCATGGCGGCCACGGCCTGATGAGCTGCGGGGGAAATGACGGGATCGGGCGGCAGGCGAGCTATTGGGTGTGTGTGTGTGTGTGTGTGTGGAAATGGAGGGAGGCTCAAAAAGTGACGGGGAAATCCCCTTGTCTCGCCGACAGGCCTGGCCCGCGCACGCCTTTTGCCCCTCAGGCGGTACCCATGTTTCTGGGTTTGGCCTGCGTTCGCCGGCGCGAAACGGCGCAAAAAACGGCGCTAAATCGAGTTCTGGGGGGCGACTTGTGGATTTTTCCTTCCGCCGGCGTTAAAAAAGGGGCGCTGGGATGACTGGAGATGCCCTAAGACACACTACCTACCCTTTTCCACATATATCCAAATTAGTGAATCTAGACTTATTTTACATTTAGCGTCATTTATTTTGGTATGTATATAGCCAAAATTAAAAGGGTGGGTAAAGTGAACAGAGGGAGTATCTAGAACGGACGACCGAAGCAGCAGCACAGAGCGCAGGCCGGGATGACGCGTGCTTCTCACTTCTCAGCTCCAAGTGTCAAGTCAACAAAATGAGCCAAAGATTCACAGGAAGAAAAACCTATTGGTTGCCTACAGAACTTGTTTAAGAGGGTAAACAGACTTCAAAAAGCTTGTGCAAGATGACGATTTGTTTGAAGTCTACACGGAGCAATGCTGGAACGGATGAATCATTCATGGAAAAACAAGGGCCACGTCCACCCCAGTTTCTCTGAAGACGCCTGCCATTTTCGCTGTCCATGACCTCCAATCCATCTGTCCACCACCAAGAAGCCTCATGTATGCTTTCCATGTCTGAAGCCTACACCCAAGGCAGCGCAGAGAAACAGCTGCACCCTGCACCCTGCACCCTGCGCGGTACGCAATGAGGCTTGCAGGTGAAAACACTCTAGCTACAGGTGAGGTTATGCTGTGTTGAGGTGCTTGCTATTTTGAGGATGCCTTGTGAAGCTGGCAAAGAGATAACACTTGCTGACACAGTGACACTGCGAAGCTCACAGGCCACTCACGGACATTCAAACTTTTCGTAGGGAGGTTGACTATCTGAGCAACCACTGAACTAGAAATTATGGAACTGAAAGAGACACTTGTCCCACCCTTGCATCCAGAAAGTACCACATCATAGCAATGAGCTGCACCCTATGCTGAATCAGATCAACTGTTTCAAGTAACTACCCTAGAAAAAATAGCTTACGCATTTACGTACATTACAGTACCTTTTTATAAGAACTTCAAGTATTTCTGTACTCCACAGCCTATGAAACTATTACGAGTATTACAACGTGACACATAAGAGTTCTTAAATCCTCAACACCCACACGAACGAACTATAAACACAAACACGAACTGCCGAAGTAAGAACATAGACACACCTATCTATTGGATTCGCCCTTCACCCTCAAATTCTACTACGAGAGGAGATACATTTAGCCTATATCAAGAGAGTGCTTCCTTCCTTGAACAGCACAAAGATGCTGCTACCATCACCTCTAGAGATTCTAAGCTCATCATCAAGGTAGGTTGTGAGAAGCCAGGACTCAGCTTTGTCGCTGCTGATCGGTATCTTCAGTGGGGGCTGACCGGAGATGGTCTTGGCAACGGAGGATGCCGCATTCTCAATCGACGTAAATATACCGCTCAATGGGGTCAAGTCAATGTTCTGTCCAAAGAACTCAAACTTCTCCGGTAGTACAATGGAGTCTGTCAGCTGTGGAGTGCCGATGATGCCTTCGTCAAATTTGATCTGGACACAATGAGAACTATGTGAGTCATGCAGAAGCATCTAGAAGAATCCGTTTTATCTGTGAATAAGTACTGCAGGTGGGTGCAGAAAGAGGTGCATTTGCAAACACCTAAAATGCCGACATTTATGCGGCCTGTCCTGTTTAAACTCATATATGCTGAACTGAAACGCTTGATGTCATCATTGTTAAGAGTGTTCTTCATGCAGATTGTTGGTTCTAGTTGCACTGGATTTTTGCCTACCAGTAACTAATTAAGAAGATGCAGGATGATAATACCAACGAATCTAACAGTATTTGTGTTGGAGCACTGCAATCTAATCAGTTACTACATCTGTTCCACAATATAAGCCTTTTTAGCAAGCTAGTTGCTTGGCACATGTGGTAACACCGTGAGTTGCTTGGCTTTAGCAGCCACCTTAACACTATGATCTGTTTCGTTTATGCTATGAATAATCCACTTCTATGCACGCCCTTATCTTTACCACTGACACTGAGTAATGTTTTCAACACAATGATCAAGTGGCAACAGTGTGGTAGTATCTATGGAAATGCCAGAAAAGCTATCCATTTGTATGTCAAATGGTGGTCGTTTTTCCAAAGTTACCAATTTTACAAGAATTTCACTCCTAGTACTGAGGAAAATCATCAAATATATGAAGAATAAATTGCAGGGTATGTCAAGACAGATACGATAAATGACTGCTTAGTTGGGTCAAAAGAATCACACCTGTACACGTTTGGGGCTTCTAATTTCAAATTTGGCATTGGTAGTCACTGAAGTTGACGCCAAAGGTCCTGAAAACTTGATGCAGTTCTGCACCGCGAAGTTCTCGGAATCAATAGTCTGTGATATTTCGTCCACCTTGACAAGAGCTTGTAGCCCCCCGGACCCCAGCAGTGGGAACAATTGCGAAAATGATGTGTACCTGCAGTTGCCCAATCAATCAATATCAACAAGTATACGATGATGCTAATAATTCCACGCAAGAAGAGTCTAGTGAAAAGAAAAACACCCCATTCAGATGCGCTCTGATGTGGTTTTGATGATGTTAAGAGCACGTGAACTGGTAGAGAACCGATTGGCATGACCTCAACTAATTGATAGCAACAGCTACCAGAATATTTTGTTTTATTAGTCTCTAGGACATGTTTCTATAGCAAAGTCTATTCCAGAGATTTCAGATAACCATGTTACTCCAGTATGGTGCCCATTTAAAAGGCTGTCCACTAGTTTACTCCAACTAATAAAGTAGCATATCAGAAATAGATAAGATTTCTCTGCCAAACAAATAAACAATAAAAACTATGAATTCCGACTCGCATTACATATCACTGCTGTAAACTATGAATTCCGACTCGCATAATTTAAATTGTTGTACAACAGGTGCTCTCATTTTTAAAATAAGTACAGACACATGCGTAAACAGGGACATGAAACGAAGCGAGGAAACGGAAGAGCATCGGCATAGGAGATCGAAGACTTACGCGAGGATCCACTTGCCGTTGAGGAGGGTGAGCGCCTCTGTGGGCGCCGGCGTGGGGTTGCGCGCCTCGAGCCGCGTGATGAGCTCGACGACCTCCGCCCGCGTCTCGCTGGAAGCGCGCAGGCCGCGCTCCGTCCCGTACAGCGCCGCCTTCAGCTTCTGCTTGAGCCCCGCCACCTCGCTCGCCGCGGGCGCCGCCGCCTCCTCCTCATCCGCCACCGCCGTCACCCCCTGCCCCGGCTCCTTACCCCACTCGTCGTCGGCGTCCAGCGCCCGCGCCGCGACACCGCGCCGCCGCGCGGCGGCCCGCAGCGACGGGAAACGCCGGGAAGCCGCCGGGGCGGGGAGGCGGCCGCGGCGGCCAGCGGAGGCCGCGCCCGGGGACGCATGCGACGGCGCGGAGAGGGAGACGGTGTTGAGGGACGCTACTCCCGCCATGGTTCTCGTGTTCGTTCCCCTTCCTCTGACGACGGTCTCTGGCTTTCTCTTCTCCGGTGGTGTGCAGCTCTGTGGACTGTGGTGGCCTGATTTTGGAGTACTTGTAGAGGGGACGAGACGTGTCGAGGCTGGGGCTGGTTGCGTGGTCGCCGGGGAGTACGCCGGGGCGCCGACGAGCCGGATAAACGTGGGCCGGAAAAAATGTTTACTCCAAGTTTGTTTTCGAAATTTAAATAGTATTTTGGCTTGGATCCATGCGAGCTTCTAGAACCGTCACCGAGGCTCTGTGATTTTTTTTTTTGAAACTGAGGCTCTGTGACTTGTGAGCATGCGAGACGTGCACGCTTGGCGTCCACTTCGGAGATCAGAACTACCTCGACGATTGGCGATTCATGTGTCCTGTCCCGCTCTTCCCCACGTGGCACACGACTTGTAAGTAGTTTCTCTTGGTACTCGTTGCTGAAAAATGGGGATATGCGAGAAATTATTGTCAATGTAGTCCCTACATACAAAATACTTAACATGGATTTACCTAAATACGAATATGTTCATATGTCAATTAGAGGATTTGAAACAGGGGGTATGTATAAACCAACAATAATATAACTATACTACTATTGTGTTGTTGTGGATCAGTTTAAACTCTAAGGTCTGTTCGTTTTTGTAATCCAAAGGAACGGAATGGAATCGAGTCATTCCGATAAATAATTCTAACGTTCGGTTGTGGAGCAGAACGGAACGCGCTCGTTCTTTAAAACCGAATATTGAAGATCCGGAATACACCCGTCTGGCCGATTCAGCCGGACAAGGTGGAATCGATCGCTAACCCAGTCCTTCACTAACCTCGCTCCTCTCCCTAACTGCACGCTAACCAGTCTCCTCTCGCTCGTTCGTCTCTTCGCTCCGTGGCAAGACACGGCGGCCGGAGCAGTAGCTAGCGGCCCGAGGCGTGGCGGCCGGCTGCCTCGAGGCGCGCCGACGCCCGGCCAGCCAGAGGCGCGGCAGCCCGAGGCGTGGCGGCCGGCCAGAGGCGCGGCGGCTCGAGGCCGATTTCCACATACCGGAGCCGGAGACCAACGGCGACGCGGCCGTCCCCGCCCCCTCCTCCGTCGCCGCGCTGCCCCCAGCAGCAGATCCTGCGGCCGAGGCGCCCCCCGCGTCGCCGCCGCCCAGCATGTGCCTCGGCCCCTCCCCCCGCGCCGCCCTACTCCATGCGTCGCCGCCGCCCAGCGTGCGCGTCGTCCCACTCCCGCCCACCCGCCGCGACCCCCACCGCCGCGGACCCAAGCCTGGCCAGCGCCGCCCGCGCGCGGCCTGGATCCCGCCGCCCGTCGACGGCCATATGAGGACGACGAGCACAAGGTCTCCGGCTCCAGTGTGTGGACGACGAGCACAAGGTCGCCGGGGCAAGTTCGGGCGCGAGCGGAGGTCGCCGGGCGCGTCCGCGGGCGGAGGTAGCCGGCCGTCTCTCTCCAGGCCGTTCCATGCCGATAGGATCTAATTAGACTCTAATTAGCAATATTTAGATTAATTAGGATCTAATTAATTAAATCTTAAATTAATTCCATGTTGTTCCTAAGACCATCCATTATCCACTATGTGAGTAAAAAGCGATTCAAAGACTCCCACGAATCGATTCCATACCAAGACCTTTTTTCGTTGAATCGCGCCTACACAGTGCATGAGCTAAGAAGACAAAAAACAACACGCGATTAACTATGAGTATACAAGACAAAGGAAAAACGATGACATTATGTAATACCTTTAACTGTTGAAATGTGTTTGTGATTGTTTTGCATTTCTTCTATTAGTTCAGACATTTGATTGTGTTAGCTAGTGCATAAAATATATGACATGGTACCAACATCGGTCCAGTTCAGGGTACGCGAGTTCCATTCATGCGTGATTTCCTAGTTGTCGCGTACCGTGGAGATAGGAAGTCTCCGCACCCGCGCGCGGGCCGGCCCAATAAGGTTAGAATTTGACTATTTTTCCTTTTTCCTTTTTCAGTTTGTTTTTCTTTTTGTTTTTTTGCTGTTTCCTTTTTTCTTTTTTGTTACTTTTTTCTTTTTGGCTGTTTCTTTTTTATTTTTTTTCCTTTTTCCATTTTTCGTTCTGTTTTTTTGGATATATTTAAAATTTTCAAAACATAAATTTGTTCAAAGTAAAAATTGTTCAGTTTTCGAAAATATTTGTCAAGATTTTTTAATGTATTTATATATTTTGAAAAATGTTTAAACATAAATTTGTTCAAAACTAGTTTCTGTTTAAATATCCTTTTTGTTCGTTTCTTACAAAATATTTAACAATATTTATTTATAGACTTTTTCTATGCACTTTTTATTTTTTGAAGTCAACTTTTTTTAAATTAAAAAATGTTCAACTTTTTTAAATTTAAATTATGTGAGTCACGCTGCATTGTAGTTCCGCACCGGGGTTCCCCTGTCTAAAAAGGGTTATGAAATTTCACAGTCAGTTGGATATTCTTGCGACGCCGCTCTACTTGCCTTGCTTCCATCGCCGCGTCTCTCACCTAAACAAGCACGGACAGGACAGACAGCCGGCCGCGAGCAGCAAAGAGAGCAGAGCACGGCGATGGAGGTCAAGTGCCGGCGCCTGGAGGGGAAGGTGGCCGTCGTGACGGCCTCCACGCAGGGCATCGGCCTCGCCATCGCCGAGCGCCTCGGCCTCGAGGGCGCCGCGGTCGTCATCTCCTCCCGCAAGCAGGTCCCGTCCAGCCTCCCCCCCTTCCTTCCTTCCTTCCTTCCTTCCTTCCTTCCCGGGTTTTCGATTCCGTCGGGCGGGCGCGCGTATGTTTCCTTGCTCTGATCGACTGCTTCCTTAGCGCCGCAGAAGAACGTGGACGAGGCGGCGGAGGGCCTCAGGGCCAAGGGGATCACCGTGGTCGGGGCCGTCTGCCACGTCTCCAACGCGGACCAGCGCAAGCACCTCATCGACACGGCCGTCAAGGTCAGAATTGGGATCTCTCTCTCTCTCTCTCTCTCTCTCTCTCTCATGGTTGGTTGGTGAGTCCGCGCGATACTTCTGTCTTCCTTGGGTTGCAACGTTGTCAGATTCGTTACTTCGGAGTTGGGATTTGGGTCCGAGTGAGGACTAGGTTTACTAGTGAGACTGTGAGTTGTTTCTTCGAACATCGTCGGTGATTCTGCACAGGAATGAATCTTGTTGACTGCTCCGCGAACTACGAGAGGGCGAGACTGCAATTCTGAGTAAAATCGGCTCATCTTATTTTCAGAGCAGTATCCACAATTGTGGCGTTGATTTCATTAACTTAATTTCTCTGCATCTCATGATGTAACTGCAGTTTATGGTCGGCAGTTGAATTTGGGTGCTTCTGAACTGTATTAGTTCTTACCACAATTACAAACTGTTAGTTTGCTATGCCATGTGCAAATGCCCACATGCCCGATGCCTATGGCAAACCATGTGTGAGGTGTGGGAGTTACCTACAGATGAGATGCTGTTCGAACACAACCCGGACTGGCTCCTACATTGTCTTACTCGGATGAATGAAGTCCAACGTGCTATGCTTTTGATGACCCTCTGGAGAGTATGGCACAACCACAATGAACTGACTCACCAGAAGAAACCGGCCCCGATGGAGAGTTCCAAACGGTTCTTGATGAGCTATCTGGACTTCTTGCTGCTGATACGGCAGAACAAGGTGATCAATGTGGAGAAAGACAAACACGTTATCTGTATGGAGCAGGGTTTCAAACAAGCTAAACACTCCTTGATGGTCGTCAGAAGGTTAAACAGAAATGGATTTTGCCTGCCGTGGGGAAAGAAAAGCTTAATGTGGATGGTGCCTCTACAACTGATGGAAGGGCGGGTGCTGGTATGGTCCTTCGCAATGCAACCGGGGAAGTTATTGTTGCTGAGTGCAGACAACTGCGGTACTGCGAAGACGCCCTGGACAGAGCTGGCGGCAATTGAGGAAGGGCTGGCCTTAGCTACGCATTGGTCTCCAAATGCTATCATTCTGGAGTCTGACTGTGCAGATGCTATTCCCTTAATTCATGAAAGCTCTCCCAATTTGTCGTGACGCGCCATGCGGATTGGTACCATCCGGAGAATGATTTGTGAAAGAGAGATCGAAGTGAAGAAGATAAACTGTGATGCGAACTTGGTAAGTCATGGCTTAGCAAAGATGGGTAGGATCGGAGGAAGAACCGAGGTTTGGCTGCATTCTGCTCCCCCTGAGATCGCTGAGGAGCTGACGGCCGATCGTGCCCTTTATTTTTTCTCTCTTTCCATTGCAAAAAAAAAAAAACTGTTAGTTTGCATTTTTAACTTTGGTACCCTTCCACAATGTAAGCCTTTTCAGCTAGCTAGTTTAGCTTTCTAAAAAGGCTTATTTTGGAACAGAGGTAGTAGCTTACTACATGTATGCTTACTGCAACCAGGTAGTTTTAAATTTATTATATAACACTAATAAAAAGGTAATAACGTCCCTTGAGATTAAATTTGGGAGTTTTGTGGTGGATAGAAAACGGATTTGGGACGTAAGAGAGATAGTTCAGGGAAGAAGAAAGAGAATTGGGAAGCGGATAACCATTCTCTTATTTGATGGGCGATCCCATTACAGTGCAAGACTTTATAGCCAGGTGTGTGCTCTGTTTATTCACCAGTGGCCTGGAACACCACACAGTTAGTGTCTCAAATCACAGTACCAGCACCCGACAAAGCCCGCCCTTGTTCAAAATAAAGCAGTCTCACCTCCTTCTCTGGCCTTTCTTGTTCATGCTGTTTCTTAGCCTAAGGACCAGACGGTGCTGCACGAGTACAGGGCTGATCCATGACAAAAATTAATTTTGTTTTTGCAGAAATTTGGACATATTGATATTCTTGTCTCCAATGCTGCTGCAAATCCTTCCATAGATGGCATACTCGAGATGAAAGAGCCAGTTCTTGACAAGCTATGGGATATTAATGTCAAAGCTTCTATTCTTCTACTGCAGGTAAATGAATTCTACTCTCTAAATCATAATTTGCATATTCAGTTAACCCAATTTTGCACAACTAATCAGTTCCATCTTTCCATATGTTAGGATGCCGCACCACATTTGAGGAAGGGGTCATCTGTGATAATAATTTCTTCAATTGCTGGTTATAATCCTGGAGCATCTTTAGGGATGTATGGTGTTACAAAGACTGCCCTCTTTGGTCTCACAAAGGTATATGCTTATCCTTTGTCATTGTTGTTTTTGCGCACATGTATTGATTCATATCAAAATTGTAGAGAATAGTGTAATGGTATGGTTAATACTTAGTATTCACTTCGTTTCACTATGTTGTTCCAAACCCACCATTGAAGTATGGAAGCATCAAACTGAGAAAAACTTGCTGGGAAATGAATGCTTGCCCTATTAAAATACCATATTGGAACCACATAACCTCTTCAAAGCATTTACGTAGGGCTAGAGAGTAAGTGTTGCCAGAAGTAACCACTTGGTTCGGAATGGACAAACATTTTGGAACGATGATTCTTGGGGCAATAGACAGATATAGAGAAGTAGGACTAGTTATGTTTATAAATATTATACATTAAACATATTTGTCCTAAGCAAGTTAATCGATGGACACGTGCTTCAGTGAGGAACTTATTTACTCCCTCTCTGCCAAAATATAGTGCACATTAGCTTTGTCCAAACTCGTAAGTCAAAATTTGTAGACTTTGACCAGTTTTATAGAAAAAATATCAACATCTATAATACACAAATCAATATTATTAGGTTCATCATGAATTATATTTTCATGTTTTTATTTGGTATTATGGATGTTGATATTATTTGCTACATACTTGGTCAAATTTTACAAACTTTGACTTAGGGAAGAAGTAATATGCACAACATTGTGACATGGAGGGAGAGTAGGTCATTAATTTGATACGGAAGTTATCTCACCAGATGAGACATGCTGCTTGTGTGTGGTGCCACTTCATCTTTGGATAGCAAAGTGATCTCTGGCAGGCTGGGTGTATGGTCCTAAAAAATTAAGCAAACCTATTTAGTACTCCCTTCCTTTCCATATGGTTGACGCTGATTTAGTACAAAGTTTTACGTTGTGAAAGTTAATAAAGTTTACACCTTAAAAATCTGTCTCACTGAGAACTGGAATCTTGTGGCTGTATGGATAAGTGCAGATATGCCTTTTCCCTTTCAAATGCCATGGTATACACTGCTTTACTCCTGAAGAGCTATTTTCTCTATTAATTCTGTTCATGGATGTGTCCTTGTCCAGGCTCTTGCTACAGAGATGGGCCCAGATACCCGTGTTAACTGTATAGCTCCTGGTTTTGTTCCTACACGCTTTGCTGGCTTCCTCACAACTAATGAGACCATTGTAAGTAATTTCTGATATTTATTGTACTTTTCTTGTTGTATATTTTGGTATCCAGTTAGTCACGCTCATACAGTCATACCTAAGAGGAGAAAAACTATATCACTTGCAACGGAAGTTGACACACAAGGACAATTATACAATTTTGGAAGGTTCTTAGTGATGAATAAAATTTCATTGCTCGCGAGTTTCCACTTATTTGCTGCCTTGTATTGCTGACACAATCTATATGTGGAAAGCAGTAAGGCCTGCACATAGAAAATATACTGAATTTTTTGTTCTCCAAGTATGCTACAGTTATTTCTTATGAGCAGGGTAATAGGTAAACTTTTATTTTATATTCCCTCCGTCCAGATGTGTGGCGCCTTAGTTTTACGTGCACAAACTTTGACCATCAATTTGACCACTAATATATGAGAATTATGTCATAAAATCATACCATTAGAAACTTAATTTGAATATGAGTCCAACGTTATAATTTTCCAAGCATATTACACAAAATTTTGTTGATCGATGTGATGGTCGAACTCGGTGCAAGCAAAACAAGACACAACTTAATTAGGGAAGGAGGGATCATGTTCAAGTTCTGCAGCAACTATTGCCAAGATGAGATGATATTACAATACGTTACTGCATAAAAAGTGAAAATAAAATTTATTTTTACTCTACAAACGTACAACCTCCAGCAAATCTCTCATGACACATGCCTTGTGGGAGAGGCCGTACACCGCACGGCTCTGTCCACGCTTCATCCCTTTGCAGCGCCTGTGGCACGCGTTGCCTATGAATGCCTCTGCTCCTCCCCTCTTCCCTATTGTCGACCTGGCTACCTCTCCTGCCTCCATGCACTTCTCTTCTCCTCGCCAGCTCCCCTAGGTTCATCTCCATGCCCCGTGCCCCTAGTTCCTCTGCTTGCACCATTCCTTCTTGCCTTCCGTAGCCTTTCAGGGCCCTCATGTGCCACTCCGGGAGAGTCCAGTGGAGGGCAAGGATATGTTGTTAAGTCGGACGTGGAGTAGACCCACCGGAATAGGGCTCCCCTATATTTCTGACCTAAGCTCCACTCCTCGCCCCATGCTCACCCACCATCTCTATTTGTCTCGCAGACCTCCTGGGCTGCTCCGTAGAGGTTTTGGGTACTCACATTTGGCTTTTGCATGTATATTTCCACGTCGTTATGGGTTGCTTTTTTGTGCTTCAAGGCCAGGGCTTAAGGTGTGATGGCTGTGCGAATTAGGCAAAGAGCCCCCGTGGATGTATTTTGTGTTTATCCATTACGTCTCTCTCTTTGCAGCGAATATTAGAAGGTTTTGGTAGGACCAGACGGGGTTCTAGTCGGCCGGTATCTAAGGGCATCTCTAGTCGCCCCCCAGGAGGCCTTTTTAGCGCCGTCGGAAGGAAAAAAGCGCCGTTTTTCCACCAGCCGCCCCCCAGAAGCCCAGTTAGCGCCGTCTTGGCGGAAAATAGCGCCAGCGCCCCCAGGCGAAACCCGGCCTCGGGGGCGAATTGGCGCGAAACGCGACGCGGGCCAGCGCTGTCAGCGACGCGGGAGAAAATGGCGCCAACAGAAACCGCCCGTGCTCGTCTTCTCGGCTCCCGCGTCGGTCAAAGGCTGCCGGAGTAATGGCGTGGCGGGCGGCCAGTGAGCTCCCCAGTCAAAGGCTGCCGGAGTTAATGGCGTGGCGCGTTCACGCGGGGCACAGTAAAGGCCCCCACCGCCGCCCCTTCGCCTGGTCGGGCGCTATAAAATCCCCCCGAGCCTCGCCGCCCATCGCCATTCCTCACTCGCCGCCTCTGCCTCACACCTCTCTCCCCTCTCCTCCACACCACCGAGCCCTAACAGCCATGGCCTACAACGCCGCCGCCGCCGCGAACGGCTGGGGCCGCCGCCACCTCCACAAGGAGGAGGCCTGGGCGCTGTATCGCGCGGGCTACCCATGCCCGTCGGACATGCGCGTCCCCCGCGCCTCCGTCGGGCAGGGGGGTGGCAGCTCAGCGCTGGCGGCATCCCCGTGCCCCCTGTTCCTGTCGACGAGCAGTTCAGGGCGGCCATCGACGAGGTCCGCGCCTCCCTCACCCCGCTCCAGGCCGCCGAGCACCGCTGGAGGGCGGAAGGAAACGACCGCTTCTGGTCGGAGCACTTCCGGCGCCGCCACGACGAAGACGTCGCCGACCGCGGCAGCAACGGAGCGGTTGAGGGGCGCTGCAACTCCAAGGGGCGCAAGCGGTGGTGGGGCGGCGAGAACAGGACCTGCCGTGGGTCCTGGACTACATCGAGCGCGGCAACGAGCCGCGGCTGACAATGCTGCCGCGCTCGTGGATGCCGCGCCGGATGGGCGCGGGCTCCTCCGGCTCCTCCTCCTCCGGCGCCGCACGGACGCTCGCCGGCACAAGGTACGCGTCCCTCTCCCGTCCGCTAGCGGGGACGCGCTACGCATCCCTCACCCCTCCCCTCCTCAACTCCGGGCGCCCTGCGCCTCGCAGCGGCGCCTTGCGCATCGGCCCGCGCCACCGCGACTCGCCGGCCAACATCTCCCCCGCGCTGCGTCTGGCCGAAGCAGGAGCCGTCGCCGGAGGAGGAAGAGCAGGAGGAGGAGTGGCCCCTCCTGAAGGAGGCCCAAGAAGCCTCCTTCAACACGGTGCAGCCAACGGACCCGCGCTTCGCCGAGGAATGGAGTCTCGGCGAATACATGGAGGAGGAGCTGGAGCGCCAGCGTCTGCTCCTCGCCGAGGTGGAGGCCAACCGCGCTCGCGCCGCCGCCCGCCGCCGCATTCCTCCGTCCCTGCTGCAACCCGCGCCAGTCCCCTACGTCATCCTCAACACCGACAGCGAGGAAGAGGAGCCGCCGCGCACCCTGCAGCAGAGCAGGTGGTGGGGCGACGACGGCCAAGGCTCGAGCGGCCTGCGCAAGGACGACAACTCCGACAACGACGACGGCGACCCAGACTACAGCCAGGAGATCGGCTCGGCCTGTTCGACTAGGCCGTTTTATGTTTTAGTTTACATCTGTGTAATCGCCTATGTTTGCCTAAAATGAAATCTCTGTTTTAGTTTAAATCTTTGAATGGAATCGCCTCTGTTTGCGCCATTGGGCTGGGGAACGACTGGAAACCTAGCCCCCCCAAGTTTTAGAATAGCGCCGTTTCACGCCGCGGCGGGCGCAAAAATCCGGCGTTTTGGGCCCTGGGGGGCGCAACGAATGGAGATGCCCTAAGGGCCCCTTGCATTAGGCTGATGCGACAAGGGACACCAGCACCGATCATCATGCACCTCGCAGGCTCGCACCGATTCATTGCACGACACCTTGTTTTGCCCCGTTGGCGCTTCCACTGAGCGGTAAACTAGGGCATGCAACATGCAGACTGAGCGTTACGTAGGGCTACTTGACCGCCGCACGTGGCATTGTCAGTTGATGGGGTACGGAAAATCATCGTGTTTGGTTGCCATGCCCCACCAACTACGGGTGCCTCTGTTTTCCAACCGCGTTAGCATGTTCTTTGAAATGTCAGTTACCTTAGGTGTTAAGTGGGCATTTTGCCTTATTCCGTCCGTCCGCCACGCCGTAGGCTATAATATACTGTAAGGTAGAATCGTTCTATGGAAGGTGCTTCAGAGCATGCAAAACTGAAGAAGGTCTTGCTAGACCCATATGGAAGTGGATCGCATAGGCACACCATCACTGGTCCTTCTGCACACCACGCAATCTCCTGTACGACGCATTCACCCCCCTCTAAACATGTTTATGGCGCTGGTCATGGTCTTCTTTGAACCATACTGTTGCCTCCGCTGTCAAATGGCGTGTTCTTGTATAGGCTGAATTTCATGCGTAGTTATGGCATCACGTCATCGCCTTTCCGGCGCACCGTATATTAGCCCGCGCTTCAATGATGCGCAAAACCACGTTGTTGCACCACGTCTCCTGCGTTTGGCATCTTGCTTCGCCTTTGTACTTCGTGCCGCATGGTACATAGTCACATACAAAAGAGCTTCTACTATGTCGCACCCCCTCAAAGCCTGCCTCGGCCTCCCTACCATGTTATGACAATCTTCCTCCAATCGTCACGTCGCATCCTGCGCACCATGAAGTATTTCGCTGCACCTCTCGGTTCACTCCGCGTATTCTTGCCCATACGCCACCACTCTCCACTACATGCACGAAGAAGATGTCCCATTCTTGGTGACCTGCACCACAACTGAACCACCGAATGGTCTGCTTCACGGCCACGGGTGCGTGCTATCACGCGCATCATGAGACCATTACCCTTATACTCCTTTGCTTTCTGGCAGTGGGGGGATCTTCGTCAGTTCACGATTGATCAAAGACACAAGGGGACCAGGACTGACGAGGATCACCGCCGATTCAGCTTATCCTCTTTACGCTGCTAGTTCTTGCTAGTTGCCTCCTTGCTGGGAAGGCTTGGTAATGCCCCCGATTCTGAAAAGTTTTGGGCTCTATGGATGGTAATTGGCACTATATATGCCATGATCAATATGATCTATGGATGGTAATTGGCACTATATATGCCATGATCATATGCATCTTGTTCTGTATTCGCCATGATCATTAATGTGGTGAATTAGATTGGCTAAAGCATTATTTTTCTATCTTTTTCGCTGCGAGAAATTCATTGTTTTTCAACTTGAAGTACCCACCTATTGCAATCGGCCAGTCTTGTTAGTTTGCCAAGTCCATGTTATACTACACTTGCTCCGATTCACAATATTAGCTTAGCACACTGTACAGCCTTCAAAGTAACACTTTGATCATTCTTCTATAAGTATGTTGTTTCAAACAAACACAGTTGTGAAGATATCTTTTATAACATACTCCCTCCATTTTTGAATATAAGGCGCTTTAACTTTTGGCTAGATTCATATGTATCTACTTGTATTTAGACATGTTTTAGTGTGCATGTTCACTCATCCAAGTATTCATCTAGTCAACATGTATAATGTCTAAAACATCTTATATTTAAAATCAGAGGGAGTACCTAGCAATATCAAATCTGATATTTTCTATGTTGGTAATGCAAACCGTGAATTATGGTCAAGCATAAAAATGTTGTTTGACTTCTAAGACTGCAGATATTGGGTGTATGGGAATAAGACTACGTTCTATCTAGATTCTTAATTTTCCTGATGCTCACTGATATCCCAGTGCTTTTGTTATCTTACACATGGGCACTGCTCTTCTTAGTCAAATGCAACCTATTTCAGCTAATATTGTTGTCTAAATAGTGTTAGCTGTACCACCAAGTAAATCTTATGTATGTGTTTTTCCATGCACATGTATATGTACCTTACCAGTTATTCTACAGAGAAATGAGCTTATCGAGAGGACCACGCTTAAGAGACTGGGTGCGGTTGAAGACATGGCTTCAGCCGCCGCGTTCCTAGCATCGGATGATGCGTCCTTCATTACGGCTGAAACAATTGTTGTTGCTGGAGGAACACAATCTAGACTATAAATCTGGCTAAAGTCTGGAGGCTCGGTAAGTTGAGTACATTGTCATTGCCAACAAATCTAGTACAGTAGTAGATGTCTGGTTTACTTAGATATAAACCATATGTACTGTAATAAATTTGATGTTGTGTGATATAATCTAGCAAGGACGGATGGTAGTGTATTAACATTGTCATCTGGATGTTTATTATTGTATAACACGTGTTCATGTATATGGTGAGTTGGCATAATACGGTGAAATGTATATTTGGTGAAGAAGCATCTTCATTCGAGCTGCTAACTGGGCACTGCTGCCCACCTACTTTATTCTGGGATGTGTTCATGATTGTGAATCAACAAAACTGTACCGTGGGTGAGGTTTGGTATAGAACTTACTTTCAGAAGGACCAACAACCAAAATTGTTACCTGACCGTCACCAAGATGTCAAGCGAGGGGTTGTTGTTACAGACCCCAACATGTCCTGATGAATAGTGGCTGAGAACGATGAATATTTCAAATATTTGGTCTTTTTAGTCAAATGTTTTACGTTCTCTTTCAAGATATGATGAATCTTATTGAGTATGTGTCTTGATATGAGGGATATATAATAAGTTCTTACAGGGAAAATATTCGGTGGTCTTTTTAGCCAAACATTTTACGTTCTCTGTCAAGATATGAGGACTCGTTTTGATTATCATAATTATGTGTCCTTATTCTTGATGTGAGGGTCTGAGGGATACATAATAAGCTCTTACTTGTAAAATATTCAACATATACTTTGGTACAGTTCTATTGTTGTGCTGTTAGTGACGTCCAAATCTTTCATTACCAATGAACATTATTTAATATACTCTTCATGCTATTCTTCCTCATAGAATCTGATCTGGAAGTTTCAGATTGGAGGTTACACGTGCTGGGCGGGACCGCATAGATAAAGAATATATACTCCCTCCCGTCCACAAATAAGTGTCTTAAGTTTATTAAAAAGTCTAAATACATCTTTTTATTAGACTTTTTGATAAACTTGAGACACTTATTTGTGGACGGGGGAGTATTAATATTGCGGAGACATCAATTACGCATAGATTCTATAACAACTTAATACCAAATGACATTATGAATACTCAGAGCCGAAGAAGAAGTTTTAAAAAAATCCCGTACAAAGTTTCAATCCTTAACGCAGCAGTACAACCATCACCAAGACGGCATCAGTTCAACTGTTCAAGTTCTCCAAAAGCAATGCCTTTTAGAAAAAAATAGTGCAGAAGCGCCGTTGTCACCTGATCGAAGATCATCAACTTTCATCCTGGAGATAGTACCACTCAACAGTGTCTTTAATAAGTCCATTGCAAGACAAAACTAGTTAAGACCACATCTTAGATTATCATCCTGAAAAGTAAGATTTTAAACTTTACCCATATTGTTACCTCGACTTACATATTGATGCTATGATTCTTGAAGCTCCAAGCCACTTCCTCAACGCCACAAAGGCTCCAAGCCATTTCCTCAACGTCACAAAGGCTCCAATCGCCATTATTAGTCCTCTAATTTTGGCTTTCATGACATTCTCCGTCTCTGACTTCACCATCGATTTGCCCATGATGGCAACAGAAGCAAAGCTTTGCCCCGCTCCCTCCAACGCGACCGAATCCCACCCCGATCCAGCAGTCTCTACACATAAACATCGATACGAGATCGCCGGCGGAGCCTTCTGGAACCCGACACTTCAGGAAAATTATGGAGTATAGGCGTCAGACAGATCTTCATCTTGAGGAACCCTAGGTTTGCCGCCTTTATTGAAGCCAATATGGCGGCCCCACGCCGCCCACCGGCAACCTGCAATATTCGTCGCCCCAAACTCTCGGCGGCAGAGCAGGGTCGACACCCACCGGATCCAGCCCAACAACGCAACAAAGAGGATCTAGGGAGGCGGCATGGGAGAAACCCTAGATGGGAATCGTCCAACACCATCCGACCTTGCCCTGCACCTCCACCGCTAGTCACATCGTCGCCGGAGAGGGTCTCTTCCACCACCCCGACTAGGGGCGCCGTTCCGGTCGCTACACGTCGACGCGCCGGCCATCTCCTCTCCAGCAGATTCAACGGCCATCTTCGACGTCCACCAACCCAAGGCCGCCGCGACAATGGCCGGTGGCAGCGGCAGCGTGAGGGGCAGGTGGCGGCTGGTTTGTCACAGCGTGGGTGGGTCACCCCAGTGTCGCCCTAGGGTGCGACATGGGGGTGTTGTTCACGATCATGTCTTCTATAAAGTTCTTGCTTACTTGCGATGTAAGAAACAATTTAAACCTATTTTAAATCAGCTATTGGAAATGCTTTTATAACAAAACATTTTTTGGGTGGGGGGGGGGGGGGAATCCATGGGGCATGCTTTATTGATCAGATAACACTATTACATGGTTTGCGAGTTTGCCGAGAATAAACGTAGAGGGTTCATCGACCCAGATAGAAGAATTACCAGAAATATAGCATCCCTCACAAGCTCGTGAGTTACTTCTTTGGCTTCCCTATTACAATTTTCTACGAACACATTATCAAAACCACTCCACATCGCATAACAATCATCGTATATCGCTGCCGGAGACGTTGCCGAGAAACCTCCATCCTTCATAGTTTCTTTCAACCACCTGCACAATCTTTCATGGACCTCTAGTTGAAGAAGTGAAGGTGATGCTGCGGGGTTTTGCTGGATACAACGTTCGGCACACGAAGCGGACAGGGAACGAAATTGCTCACAAGTTAGCGCAAGAAGGTTTTCATAACCAGTTGTCTTTCACCTGGGATACCTTCCCTCCAGGTTTTCTTATTAGTGGGCTAGCGTTAGACTGTGCTGGCTAAGTCTTGTAGTTGTTAAATCTCAAAAAAAAAGATAATAAAATTATTACTTCCAATATGTTGTGCCAACGTCAAATTTTCTCTGAACGCGTAAGCTTCGGCCATCGGATCGGAGCAGCAGCAATATGTGGCAGAAATTTTTGTGAAGCTGCAATACACTGCCCCGTATAACAAAACATAATTTCGTTGAATACATGACAGAATATATACATTCAGTTGAGCGATTCCTGATGGAGGCAGACTCAATCCGATATATATTCGCATCAACACATAACGGATTTGAGTTGACGCTCGAGTCCCACGGTGTCGACAACACAGCAAGAACGACCAACATCGAGCTGGATATGGGATATACGTGACGGAAACGCGACGGAAATCAACAACACATGCAATTACAAAACGTGTTCGGTGGTTTATTAAACAAACGATTGACTAGGAACAGAACGTTTGCGATAGACACCTTTCGCACACGATCAAACACGTCTGGGCGTGGACGACTATGAAAGAACACACACGGCTGGATTCGTTAAAACCGTATGTGTGTGATGGATCTATCATCGCACAGAGTTAGTATGAAACTTCCATCTGCGAAATTGGACCAATCGTACATGATTCATTAACCGTGTGAGATGGATGGTACTCATCGTCCATCCACCGATAGCAACGGAGTCATTAATCGTGTATAATGGACATAGCAGTATCAGTCGTGTACGATTGACTGCTCTATACTGCCGGTGACATAACGGATTCTAGTTCAGAATCTTGGTAAGCTTGTTGAGTCCTTCAATTGGCACGGTGTCCACAGGAACGACCAAGCGGGAGCTGGATGAGATATACGTGACGGAGAGGCAACAGAAACCAACAAACACATGCAATGGTTCGACGGTTGGATGAGGCTTTCGGTGCGGTTCGAGTTTAAGGGCCTCAAAATCGGTTCAGACTGAGAAGAGAAGCTCAGCTCTCACTCTCAAGAGCGTTGCCTATTCGTGTCAGCTGACATTACATTGCGTGTACAGTCAAGCAGCCAGGTCGACGCAAAAACACACAAATAGATAGTGGAATCCTGTTATCAAATAGTAAGTAGATGTAGTCCTTTCTTCACGAGCTAATGTTGACAGTAACAGATCTCTGTCTCTCATCCTCTGACGAACTACCAAGCTGCCTCTCTTATCTTGTTATTATGGCCCGATGCCATGCATTGGAATATTTCATAGCTGGCAGTACATGGAACAGTAGAAATCTGTGCATGTGATTACTGGGAAAAACTTGGAAGAACAACTAATAGAGGCAACTATCACGGAAACTGCAAATTCGGTTTAACAATAATCAAAATTCATATTGTTGGGTTTTAAAATATAAAAAAACAAAATCTAGGTGCGGATAATGTCCAATCTACCGGTGTGCAAAATCTCAAAGCAAAATTCATGTTATTTTAAGCTAGACAAAAAAGAGAAATCTGATAAATTTTGAAGTTTTGAAAATGTGTAACTATTCACCGACCCAAACCCACCCATTTTTTATTTTTATCCAGTCTAAAATACAATGACTTTTGGATTTAAACTAGGTCACAGAAGCCTGAGCTGTTCACCGACCCTCATACACTTTTTCTTATATTTTATTTTTGCTCAGTCCAAAATGTAACGAAATTTGTATTAAAAAGAGGTTACAGGAGCCCGACCTCCAAAACGCCACACTCTAACTGTTAGTTGAAGTGACGGAGTAGCGAGAAAACGAAGGGTGGAAATGAATTTTTCATAAAATCTCTCTATGTGCTTTGAGCAAACATTTGTTTTACTTTCAATGCAAAAAAACATTTGTTTTACTTCTGACAGAAGAATGGTGACTATCCACATACTCAAACGTAAAGACGTTAGACCCCTGAGTTGCATGTTGGACTTTGTCTTGGAATTCTGATATCTATTCGAAGGGTCTGTAAGATCGTTCGAGTAGATATCCATGAACCGAGAAAAGGTTGACGCTTGAAGCTTCCTTCTACCGCTAAGACGGGTCCATCTGGGAGATGGAGGGAATCAGGTGTAACAGCCCTACTGTAACTTTTCTTTTGGTGTGCAATAAAATCGTTGAATCATGTCATCATTCCATAATTGGTTGCATTTAATTAAATATGTCTCCCAAATATTTTCCAAATTTAAAAATTCTTATTTTGAATTCAAATGCTTTCAAATAAATTCATTTGAAGTTTCAAATTATTTATAATTAACCAAACTAGATATTAATATGTCTAATTTGAAACTAGCAAAAATTGCTCAAAAGTTTTTATGAGGTTCCTTTCTGTTTTGTTTGGAAAAATACAAAAACAGAAAAGTTTTAAAAAGGAAATTCAAAAACCAAAAAAAAAAAAAAAAAAAAGTGGGGAGGGAGCTCCAGGCCGAACTGGGCCACTCCCTGGCCCAGCAACCCCAGCCCGGCCCGTTTTCTTCTTCCTCCTCCTCCGTACTGAACTTTCCAGCGAGGCACGGCAATGGCAGAGGCTGCCATGCCGCCCCCACGCCCCTTGCCCGGCTCTCTCCCCTCCTCTTTAGACCGCGCAGCCGGAGCGAAACCCTAACCCTAGACCTTTCTTCCTCCTGCCCCCGCCGCCGCTCGCTCCCTAGCTTCCGCCGTCGCCATGGAAACCGAGGGGCTCCGCTCGTCGATGGCGTGACTCCGGCCTCCATCTCCTTCCTCCTCGCGCCAGCAGCGCCCCCCCGACCTCCTCTTCACCCTCGACGCGCGCAGGACGGACGGGAGGCAGCAACTCCTTCTTCTTCTTCCACGACGACCGCGCGGCCCCGAGCTCCGCCGCGCCTTCCCGAGCACCGGCTGCTCGTCTCCGACCACCTCGACTCCCTGCCGTTCGCCATCCGCCTCCTGGTGAGCTGCGCCACCGTTTCCCCTCCTTTTCCCCTGCTTTCGCGCCTCCGCTCGACGTATTTTGGCCGGCGCCGGAGTGTTGCCGTCGCGGACCGTGCGCCCCCGAGCCGTGTCGAGCAAGAACGCGAGGCCTCGAGGCACCCCCTTCTCTGTCGAGCACGGGAGCAGAAAGAGCACCCTTCACCGCACGCACCCCGCCTCACGCACGCGCCTAACGCCGCTGGGAATGTCGCCGCCGGCGAGTTTCTGCCGCCGCCGCGCGCTGTATGTCTCTTGTCCGTCAGTTTCGTCAGATAGCAGTACATCCCGCTGCCTCTGTTTAAAAGCAACCCGAACCTAAACCTATCACTAACGCGCACTAAACCTACTGGCTATCAGCACCGATCCCTACCGCTAAGCGCGTCGCGCGTTCGATTCCTGGCCGTGGAGAAAAAGGCCACCTTTTGCTTCATTTCGCCACGCTGACAGGGCGGGCCCACCGGTCAGTGACCGTGGCGCCCGCAGCGCTCAGTCAGCGCGTGGTCAGCGCCACGCTGGCGCCCGGGCCCGCGCGCCAGCCCCTCTGGGTAGCCACGCGCTCGGTGAGAAAAACCCCAGGGGCGCTGCGCTTTTGCACCGAGACCCCCTGGTTTCTGTCTTTCGCACCTGAACCCCTCCAGTTACTGTTTCCATCACGAACAGGTCCCTGGAAATTACAGAGAACACCCTACACTTATAAAATGCATAACTTTTAATTCCTAACTCCAAATTAAATAAACTTTATATGTTTTTATATCAGAAAAATGCAATAAACATTAATATCACATTCTTATGTCATTTTGCATTAGTTATTTTAAATGCTTAGTTTAAATTAACAAATGCATTTAATTAATTAAATATGGAGTATGAGGGGTAATAATTATATAATACCCTAATTCCATTTAATATGCTCATACCTTTTATACCATTTCTTGCCATGCTATTAAATATTTAATTTGAGTTAAAAATAAATCACTTGCAATTAAAATACTAAATATGGAAGGTGTTGAGCAATTAATGCCTATTCCATTTAAATTAATTTGATCATCACACCTGCTATATATGAAGTAGCATTTAAATTGTTGGATACACAAATAACTTGCACCCTAATCTTTTGCCGGGATTTCATCCCCGCTTTAATATGACCTAATCATCGCATACCATGTCGCATCATCATTTGTGTGCGCATTTTCTCGGTATTGATTATTGTTTCCTATTGTTTGTGTTTGGCTCTCTTTGGGTAGACGACGACGTGTCTGCTGCGAGTACCTACGACACCGAGGTTCCAGCTATCGTGCCAGGCTACGAGCTGCCAGGCAAGCTTTTGCTAACCGGTTACACGATTGTCGGGTTTTCATTCCTGCCTTTTGATCTATGCTATACTAGTTATCGGTTCTTGAATTGCGATCCCATCACATGTTTATCCTGCAGCCTATACAGCTATATCCCCACAACCCATAACCCCTGGCATGTTTATCTGTTGGCCTTTGCGAGTCGTAGTGCATGCTTAGGATTGGTTGAGCGAGTCGTTCCTTTGTCTTTATCGCATATGCTCAGTATGATATATTGTTCTAATATAATAAACTGCTGTCTTATTTTGGGTTTCTATAATTAAAAGATAAGGCACCAGGCGGAAGGCCTTGCGAGGTGCTTTGTTCTGCTCAGTGTCGACCTAGGAACTGAGATTTTGTCCTCGGATCCAATTTTGAGCGCACTAACCACTTGTGGGTGGCCCAATGGAGCCCCCCTCGACTTTGAACGGATCCGCAGCTCGTCCATGTGCCGCAAGTAGTTCGGGTTTTCCATTCGCTCATATGCATGTGCATGATGATGATGATGATGAGAGGTTACTTGATACGGGGGGGTCATATAGGGGTGGTGCGTACGTAGCGGACAGTTCCTACTGTGGTTTGAGCCGCATGGTGCGCAGGCACAAACTAATGAGTCCGCAATAGAGATTCGGCCGGACTCCTGACGCGGGTAACAACTCATATGGGTGGCACCTGGACTTGCTGTAGTGAAGGAATGAGTCGTGTTGAGATGCCTTAGCGGGTTGATCATGCGAGTATGGGTACTGTAGTGCACCCCTGCAGGGTATAATCTTATCGATGAGCCGTGTCCACGGTTATGGACGACTTTGGTGATGATGCTGGCTAACAAGATCTAGACAACTTACACCTAATCATTGTTAATTAATGTGACTAGTAATATAGTAGTAATTACACCCTAAATGGTAATTAAAAATTGTTAAGTGTGAGTTTTCCCGGATTGCTTCCTCATACTTGGTTGAGGGGGTTAATTCGAGAATGGGTTATGACTGGTGTCAGTTGTAGGTGGATATTTTAAACGCTCTCTTATCCCTCTCTAATTAGACGGAAGTTTAGCGTGTCTCTTTAGTTTGCTAGTGCTGCTGCCGCTAAGTACACTTACCCTCATATTTTGGGAATCTTACAGTTTTGTAACCTGTTAGCTTAAGTTTGTTCGATACGCTTCGGTGTATTGACCCGTTCGCGGGCTGTGGTTTTCTGCAGTTGAGGATCCTTCACTCGACCAGTTGGGTGGCTACTACGTGGAGTTCGACGACGAGAGCTACGACGAGTAGTTAGAGTTCCCCTGGGCTACTTCCTGGTGGACTGCGTGGATGGACCTTCTTTTTCGTTTCGGCCTTGAGCCCTTTGCTTCTTGTCTGTACTCAGACCGGTTTGTTTCCGCTGCTTGATGTAATGTTGGGACATGTGTCCTCTGATTGGTGCCATTTGATATATTTTTGCTCAGTGAGAGCTTTTGGATATTATTTCCTTTCTTTGTGTCTTAGGTTTATTATGTGGTTTTGACTTGTTAAAAATCCGACTCGTATACCATGTGTGTATGGTTGAAGTATACGAGTTGGAAGACTTTTTGGATTCTTTCGTGCACAATCTGGAAACGTACGTGACGTTGGGGTCGCCAAGAACTGTCGGCCGATGATCCATTCCGAGCATGGCCTGATTCTTCCTGGGATTGGTAACCCCAGTATGTTCTTGGTTGTGTGGCCCAACCGGTACGTTTTGTTTGTGTAGCTGAATTCAGGGTCTGACATCAGGGGTAGATTCTGAACATCTTTTGTGTGTTGGTATTTAATCAGGTTGTTGGAGAGGCCATGGTGAATGCCGGCAATGAGATTCACTGAGCGATTTGTTATGTTGGTTCTGATCATGCTTCGTTGATGCCATGATATAGTAGCAACATTCCGATAGCATAAACCCGATATGAATGACAACATACAACTTGGCTTGCATCAGGTTTGTGGATTGCCAAGGCGATTGACGACCAAGGATTCAATTCCAGCATAACTTAGTAGGTGGTGGGGATAAGAAGAGTGATGAAATTATATATATGTTATCATATATATACTGTAAAGAAAAAAACTGATAAGCAACCCCAACTACGAAATGTGGCATGGGAGGTTCTCACGGCGACGACGGCAGTTATCACATACCCTAAACCCGGTTTGGCCATCGTGGGGTGGGCCTATGTGTGGGACTCGGTCCGGTCTGTTTGTGCACGAATGTCTTGTGCGTTCCAACACAACATACATAGGAAGATTTCTTGTAACAGATGCTTACTTTGCCCATCATTCTCTTGATCCTGTGTACGACGTTGCCATGCATGGGCCAAGATCTCAGTACATCGCAGGGAGATACGCATGTGCAAAAATCAACATATCTCTCCTGTCTATTGGGAGGTCACCAAAATGTTGATGTGGCACTTGAACTAATACGGCTTTAAAGCCCATTCGTACATATGAGCTGGAAAAATATATAGAAGACTATAACAAAAGAAGAACACAGCTAAAATGCATTCAAGGAGATCGTCGTTATGGTCTCCACTGCTCTCTCAGTATGGGCCCAGGTATATGCAGCCACTATATATACTCCAACGCAAACCGCTTCCCTCTTGACCTGAAAATTAAGACCCGCCATCGAAAGATGTCTTCAGAAAGCGTGCAGTACTGTGCGCTGACGACCTTGGTCTTGGTGTACCTGTTGCTATCATCCAGCTGCACGGCGACGGCCGGGAAAAATGTCCCGGCGATCATCGTGTTCGGGGACTCGACGGTGGACGCCGGCAACAACAACTACATCCCCACCATCGCCAGGGGCAACTTCCCACCGTACGGGCGCGACTTCGCAGGCGGCGTGGCCACCGGCCGGTTCTCCAACGGCCGCCTCGTCACCGACTTCTTGTCGGCGGCGCTCGGGCTGCCGTCCACCGTTCCCGCTTACCTCGACGGCAGCTACACCATCGACCAGCTTGCCACTGGCGTGTGCTTCGCTTCGGGAGGCACCGGGATGGACGCTTTGACTGCAAAGATAGCGGTAAGCAAGTACTCCTAGTACTTATCACTCTCCAGAAATCTTTAACCCTGTCTGCATGTGTTGGAAGAAAAAAAAAGGTTTAACCTCTACTTTTTTGCGGGTTAACTTGTATAGTTGTATTTACCTCGTTCGATTACGGGTTTCAACGATATATAGTAAAGCGTTATATATACGAAGTTGCCCTCCAAGATAAATCGAATAGGTATACATACTATTCTCCCTGCGTCTCGAGAGGAAATATACTCCCTTCGTATCAAAATATAAGATGTTTTAACACAAGATATACCATTGATATGGAGGGAGTATATGTTAGAGAATCATCTTCGGTGGAGGGGCTAACGTACGATATTGACTGGAATAATTCTTCCATCAGTTGAATTTTCTTTTATGATTTCAGATTGTATGAAACCATAGCTCTCGCTTTCTATATTTATTATAGATGTAATAAAAATATAGAAATCACAAGAACATCCTTTTGTTCGAAGGAATGTCAAAGGAGTTGTAGGATTCTATTTCTAGTCCATATGAGTTTTCCATATATAACCCTTTTGATCCGAGGGCATGAACCCTCCAAAATTCTTTTCAAACCAGTACTATTTTTTATCATACACATGATCAACCAATTACACTGGCATACCCTTTAGAATCACGTTAATGAATCCGAGTTTAGTTGACGTCAGTTAGATTATACCTTTGATCCACAAGAGTTTCTCCTTGTGAAAGTAAGCACGATCTAGCGCCATAGACGGCGCTCTAAGGTATCACTGGCATGTTAGCATGGTGTGTAGAAGCTTATATTCGGTTCCATATGTGAACTTTAAGTAATTAAGTGGGTCTCATTCATGTTAGGATTGACAGCAACAGTTGGTTGTTTGCTATGCTGGGTTTGAAAGAGGATGTGAGATGTGACTTGTAAGGAAGGCGAAACGGTATCGAGAAAACTAGTGCTAAGAAAAATATTTAAACTACCATGCGGCGATCTCTGTTTCCGTTTATGCATCTATGGGTTATATACTCAACCCTTAGTCCTTACAAATTATAGACACGCGTCAGGCCCTTTATAATTTAAACCTACTTTGACCATTGATATGGTAATACAATACGATTATGCGAGTCAAAAGACACAAAAATCACAGCGGCTTGGCTGGGGGTGGGTGGTAATTTTTATCTGCTCAAATGATACTTCTGATCTCTTTTATGGCGTCTATCCGTGAAGGTGAAGCTAATTTCGTTTGTCGTCTAACATTTTGAATGTTATAAGCCATTGGCAATAAAACGATAAATAAAAGAAAGATCAACACAACAGGGACATACGATTTAGTGTGGAAAATCCGTACAACAATGGAAGAGAAAAAATCCACGGGAGCCAGCTAGCAAATATTCGGTATGATCGGATGAGATTACAAACTTTAGGAGTTTACGACTTGTGACTTGTCCCAACCGACGGTTTAGAAAATGTATATATAACGGTGGAATCCTGATCCGCTTCCCTCGGCCCAAGCCTCCGGCGAGGGACCATGCTGCATTTTGTCCAAACTTAGATTCATCTCTATATGATTTCGGATCACATCAAAATACTGATTTTGTGAGGACCTTACACTGATTTGGTAAATTTCAGTCAGTGATACCCCTAAGCCAGCAGCTGGAGTACTTCAAGGAATACAAGGAGAGGCTGAAGCTGGCCAAGGGCGAGGCAGCGGCCGACGAGATCATCGCCGAGGCGCTCTACGTCTTCAGCATCGGCACAAACGACTTCATGGTGAACTACTTCTTCACGCCTCTCCGGTCCGCGGAGTACACGCCGGAAGAGTACGTCGCCTACCTGGTCGGCCTCGCCGAAGCCGCCGTCCGCGACGTCTACGAGCTCGGCGCGCGCAAGGTCATCTTCAGCGGCATCCCGCCGTTCGGGTGCGTGCCGGCGATGAGGACGATGAACCACGACGCCCCGGGGAAATGCAACGACGAGTACAACCGGGTGGCGCTGAGGTACAACGCCGAGATCCGGGCAGCCATGGGCAGGCTCGACGGTGAGCTCGGCGCCGGCGCGCGGGTGGTGTACTCGGACGTGTACGACGTGCCGTACAACATCATAGCCGACCCGTCGGGGTACGGCTTTGAGAACGCGGCGCAAGGCTGCTGCGGCACCGGGCTCATGGAGACGTCGGTCCTTTGCGGCATGGACGCGGCGTTGACGTGTGAGGATGCTGATAAATATGTCTTCTTCGATTCAGTCCATCCTTCCCAGAGGACATATAGGATCTTAGCGGACGAAGTTATCAGAAACGCGCTACAAGTGTTTATGTGACATTTTGTATATGCCCCATAAAGTGAAATCGGATAGTGTTTTTAGAGTATGCAGCTAGAGTCGGTATTGCAACTTAATATTCGAGCCGAACCTGCAAATCAAGTTTAAACGTACTATCCCAATCGAGGAAATTGCCGCTTCAAACCCTCGGCAACATAACGCGGTATTTGGGACTATGTTCTGCTGATCATTCTATGGAAAATTTGTGATGCCCATAACGTCATGGTCTCGACCAACCTTGTAATGTAACCATTTGTAACATACAAGTTTTAGAGCGATTGAGCCATTTGTAACATCATCCATGACCTTACTCTTTGATCTCACCGATTCCGCACAGCAGAAAAGAGAGGCAGCCAACATGTGGCGCGACCATGTCACCTGATGTAATTTGTAATTTTTGTGTTATGCTTTTGACAACGGCAACATTCCAAAGTTCGCTCGAGTGACACCACCCAACAAAGTTGTGCTGAGTGCTTTCTGCTGGACACTCAGCAGAGTTTTGCCGAGTGTTGAACAATGGGATAGTTAGAAAGAAATATGTGAAGAGACGGACCGGGAGGCGATCCACAGTCTAGTGAGTGTCAAATGAGATAGTTGTCCGCCTCTTGATGGACAATTGAAAACATTACAACGTATCTTTCACTAATTAAGTAGTAGTGAGGCGTCGGTATGTCAGCTGGAGAAGAATGCTTGCTTTTCGTATCACTGGTGTAGTGATTGGCTCTTCGCATATTGAACAACCTAAGAGTGGAAAACACCTTAAGTGTTTCTCCAAGCTTATCTGTATTTATCGATGGAGGCAGAAGGAAATGCGCCACTTGGTATTCTGTTTGTCGAGTATATGGTGTCCTCGACGAAGATGGGAGTACCTAGGCTTGCCGAGTGTTACAGCCATGGCGCTTGACAAAGCTTTGCCTACTACACCTGCCTCAAATATTCAGAAAACTCTACTCGGCAAACATCATATGTTATATTATTTTTGACACATGTTATATTGTTTCTTCTATGCCTAAAATTTAAACGATGCTTTAAATACTAGTCCAATGAAACCATGTAACACATGGTTGAAACTAACTGATTCATCTACCAATAAATTATCAGGTAGAGTAGACAATGTCATTATTTAATTGCACCTTACATTTGTTCTAGTTGATTTTAGTGTAACTGACATGGAGAGCCTTACTGGTCCTATAATTTTCCAATAACTTTTCTTACAACTATAGGTGCAAACCTAAAGAGCGAAATGTGAAGTTCCAGTTTCCACATAAGAAATGCATGGGGAACACCTCCCAAGAAAGAAGAAGGGTTCATCAAAAGCTCTCCAAAACAACTAGCCAACCCGAAAATAGTACCGGGAGGTTAAAGTGCCAACTATGGCTAAAAAGAAAGCGTATGAAATTTTGTTTTATGTACTTAATGTAGCAAGAAACTTTAGTTTTATTTTCTCGCTGCTAAAGTAACAACTTTAACCATATGGATTTATCCGATGTTCACCACGTGATTTCTCATATTTTACTGAAATCTCCACAAAAAAAAGAGAAAGTTCACAAAATGAACAATTTTAATTCTCTGCATGTGTAAATATCAGCAAACATTTCTTACATTTCTTTGGGTTTGAAATATTTGTCCATGTTACCTACTTGAGCAACCTATCCGCACTTTTAAACAAAAGACCACTCCGAGTTATGGTATAATGTCTCAGGTTTGTGCTGTTTTTTTTTCACATGGAATGAAATAACAACAATATGATGACTAATAAACCATGCTACCTTACAACCACATTGTGTTGGGGACACATGACAAATATATATTTTTGTAGCCAATACTTGGGACGAATAAGATAATTTAACATCACTGTGTTGTGTTCGATAGTCAATTTCGAGTCACCTTAGAGGGGAAAGTGCCACTTGTTGCAATAATCTGCGGTTGGAGCACTAGCTAGGAGTTTGTATGGATATAAGAATTACTGTCACTAGTTGTGCCTAAATTGCGAGCCACCTTAAGGATTGCAAGCAAAGATATTTCGAGCACCCGGATACTTAGCTTTGATTAGGCAGAACCACAAGCTCTGATCATTGTCTTCAGCAGTGATTACTCATGAGGGTGATGTTCTTAAATCTGGAGTTCAGATACCCATTAGCTGGAGCTTAGTTACAGAGGCTAGAGAGATCCTGAAATTATATTGTGACATCTCAGTTGTGAAAGTGGACCGAGTTAGTAATGGTGTAGCCCATGTTTTAGCTCAGTTAGGTAAATCAGGTTTGTCTGACTTACTCCGTGACTCAGCTCCTGACTGCGTTCAGAATCTGATCACGTTAGATTGTAAAAACATTGTGTAATCGGGGGGCAGCAAGTTTTTTACGCACTCTTTTCCTTACCAGGGTACCTAAGGGGATTGTAAGGTTTTTAATGAGGCGGCTTGCTGCTCGGGTTTTATTTATATATGGAAAATTTCAAAAAAAAAAATACCCAGACCGCCCTGCTCATTGAGTTCACACACTTTTGGTCAACTAATCAGGCCTTTCGAAAGGCCCTGCATCTATTCTTGTGGCAGACGGCATGGGTGTCGTTATCCAATGAGAAGAGGCCCATTACTGGGAGCTAGTGAGGCAGGAGTTAAGTCAGCCGCGCAAGGACATAAACTTGCGCCCATATTCTCTTACTCACTGAGCCCAATAGCTAAAAGTTTTCAGTCCGCGAACTTTCCGTCACACGCTGAAATAAGGCTTCCTTCACAAAAAACAATAAAGAACTCGGAAACCAAACCTGAAGAAATATTTGTATTCCCTCCGTTTCAAAATGTAATCATTTATAGTATTTTTCTATACACGTGTATCTAGAGATGTTTTAGTGTAATATTTGTAGCAACGAAGGAAGTACTTATGAAGTGTACATCGATAAATATGATTAGAAAGCTGACCTTGCACATTACTTGAGTGCCCCCTATATCCTTTTGTCATAACTGTCGGAAATTTTGTTAGTAGATCCTTAATATGGTTCGTGTGTGGTACCAAAGTTACTAAATAATTGAGTACAATACCGGAAACTATAAATGGAGGCCGAGCTACATGATGTCCTTTATTTTAAATTAGAATTGAATTTTAAAAAAATCTGAAGAAAAAACCTTTGTGTAGACAATGTTGTATTGTATCAACATGCAAAATCTTAAATTAAAATATTTAATATGCAGGCCAAAAGGACAAGATATTTCTAGTTGAGATTTTAGACATTCGTAGAATACAACATTGTCTACAATATACATGCAAGCTTGTCCCTCACCTCATTCAACCACTGTATACACGGGGAGTTGTGTATGTATGTACTACTGTTATAGGGTTTAGAAGTAATTGAGAGTGGGAGAGGCCATTAATATGCATCATGCTTGTCGAAGCAGCTTGCGTACACTTCTCGACGAAGCCAGAGACGAGTGACCTAAATGCGGCCTGAATTAATTTAAGCGCCTCAGATGCAGCTGAAAGCCTGAAACAACCTCTCGCTATCAGGGCGCGGTCTAATCGCGTGAAGCCGTGCACAGACACCACAGTCCACAGTGCCATTATATACTCCTCCTGCATCTTTGTTGCTGCCTGCGACACGTACAGTACCACTAGCTACTACTAGTACAAATTTGGTGTACTCCTTCGGCGATTTAATCTGGTCACACGAGACGAGCGCAACCTCTCTCAGCTCTCACCAAACACTAGCTAGCTCACAAAGAAAAAGGAAAGAAAGATCGTTCCCGAAGAGAGATTGAGTAGTTGCCGATCCATCAATGTCGTCATCGTCGTCACTCGGCAAGTACCTGCAGCCGTGGATGTTGATCTTCCTGTTGCTGCGCGGCGGCGGCGTGATGAAGGTGGCGGCGGCCGCCGGGAAGGGGAAGGTGCCGGCGATCATCGTGTTCGGCGACTCATCGGTGGACACGGGCAACAACAACTTCATCCCGACGATCGCGCGGAGCAACTTCTGGCCGTACGGCCTCGACCTGCCCGACGGCCACCCCACGGGCCGCTTCTCCAACGGCCGCCTGGCCACCGACTTCATCTCGGAGGCGTTCGGCCTGCCGCCGTCCATCCCGGCGTACCTCGACACCAAGCTCACCATCGACGACCTGGCCACGGGCGTCTCCTTCGCGTCGGCCTCCACGGGGCTCGACAACGCCACGGCCGGCATCATGTCCGTGATCAGCATCGCGGAGCAGCTGGACTACTTCAGGGAGTACAAGGAGCGGCTGCGGCTGTCGAGAGGCGCGGCCCGGGCGGATGAGATCGTCGGCGAGGCGCTCTACATCTGGAGCATCGGCACCAACGACTTCATCGAGAACTACTACAACCTGCCGCAGCGGCGGATGGAGTACACGGCGGCGGAGTACGAGGCGTACCTGCTGGCGCTCGCCGGGGCGGCCATCCGCGACGTGCACGCGCAGGGGGGCCGGAAGATGGACTTCACGGGGCTCACCCCCATGGGCTGCCTCCCCGCCGAGCGCCTCGGCAACCGCGACGACCCCGGGCAGTGCAACGAGGAGTACAACGCCGTCGCGCGGAGCTTCAACGATAAGCTCCGGCGGGTGCTCGTGCCCAAGCTCAACAGGGAGCTCCCCGGCCTCCGCCTCGTCTACGCCGACACCTACGGCCTCCTCGACGCCGTCGTCAGGAAGCCCGGCGACTACGGTACGGACGCACTAACTGTACATACATACGATACGTGCCCATGCATGCATGCATGCAGCTGGATCTATCTGGCCGGTGACGACGACGGCTGAGCTGAGCTGAGCGGCGAGATACGCCTGTGTCTGTGTGCATGCAGAGCCGCGGATGTCAGTGAGTAGTTAGGGTGCATTAATATTCACGTAGTTCGATCGCTTCGAGTAATGGTGCACTGGTGCAACTGCTGCAACGAGAAGCACGGCATGGGCGCCACATGCCCTGTCTCGGCATCATGCAAACCCCTACCCGCTGCACACACAGTAGCCTCTCTTCATGTATGCATTAACGTTGTTCAGACTTTTTCTTAGCTCCATGTTCTACATTTCTTGCCATGCATAGGCATCATCCTTTTCGCTTTCAGTAGCACTCCAGATATTTTTTTTCAGAAAATATGCACGTTTTGACACTAACGATACCTGAAAAGTACATCGCAAGTCAGTAGACAAAAAATGAGCATCCAAGATTTACATGTACATTTTTCATCTTCAGATAACGGAAGAGAATACTCTTAGCTTACTCATCGTACTAGGAATCTACTGTAGGGATCGAGCATGCATGTTTCCTGTAATAATGCAACTTGAACTTATCTAGTAGTTTTTCTATTCTGAACTGTAAACTTATTTAATTCTGAATTTGCGCGGATCGCGCGGCAGGTTTTGAGAACGCTGAGCGCGGGTGCTGTGGGACAGGGATGTTCGAGGCCGGCTACTTCTGCAGCTTGAGCACCTCGATGCTATGCCAGAACGCCAACAAGTACGTCTTCTTCGACGCCATCCATCCCACGGAGAGGATGTACAGTCTCCTCGCCGCTACGGTCATGAACACCACGCTGCATGTGTTCCTCTGAATCCTAGCTAGTCTTCTCGATTGATATGGAGGGGCGATGACTATGTACGTATGTGCATATGTATTGTGAAAGAAGTGACGACATGTTACACTTATCCATGGAGATCGACCACGTATGATTACTTCCATGGACCCATTGGACTGTAAATGTATGTAAGTTTTTGTTAGTTTTGTGATCTTATAAATGGCAAGCTTTTCTTCATATGGAACGCCTGCTGAGATAGCTTGCACCGGATATAAGCTTTTCTTCCAACATTTTTATTTTGCTTCATATAAACAAATTCGCACACAGCTTAGGGACAATAGCAGGGCTGTCGTGATGGCCAATAAAATTTATTTATTTATTACAACATGGCAGAAAGTATTTTTGATGGCTGACATATTTTTTATGAACATATCGGAATATATTTCCGCACAGAGATAACAACTTTGTTGCTACAACTAGCATGATAACCACTTGCTCTCTTCTTTCCTAGGAATAGCACCACTTGCTTAGCGTACCTTAATATCATCAACTCTCAGACGCAGCAAAGTTAAGGAGGTCCTGGTCTTTCATAATACAATCACATGTATCTTCCAATTAAAGCTAATTAAGTATCCACATTGTTAAGAGATGACAGATCCAATGTTCACCAACATAGGAAAAGAAGACAACGATGTCATTATCAACTCTTCCAAAGGTTGGCAAGTAGGAATAACTAAACAGCAATTTCAGGCACGAATTGAAGAGCCGCTCCCCAGATTCAGTTCAATTGATTACACAACATACCAACCGAAAGATAGAAAGCAGCTATGTACTAAATCTTTTTTTTTCACCTGAAAACAAAGTGAAGCTTCTAAAATTTGATAAACCCACACAAACCGAGAAGCAGGTGGAAGTTAAAACACATATATTGTGTGCAAATATGTATGAAAAGGAAATCTTACATGCTTGATTAAGCCTATTCCAGGATAACAGAACCAGCTTGCAAGAAATTTCATTTAACAGAGGGTGTAACTTAATATTGTTACGACTTGAAAACTTTTGGGAAATGTAGCTTGACAAGCGCTGGGAGTTCAGAGAGCTCCACCTTTGACCTGCCCAACAGTACAGTTTTCAGCTTCTCGTCACAGTTTACAATATTCCTATTTGTCGGGTCCTGCAAATCAGGATAATTTCGTGTGAACAGATTTTAGTAACCAACATTTATCAATACTGAGACATGTAAAAGGTGGAGCTGTTACACGAACAAGTATATTTGAAACAACGAAGGTTCGCTCTATTATTAAAAAGAACAGAGCTAACGAATTAATGCAATTACTCACTGTCATTTACCAAGATTCAACCTAGGTACAGTACCTAACTGTAATTCAATACACGCTACAGCACGTCAGAAGTCAGAAGATCTCCTTCAAGAATGTTCAGCAGTGACACGTTTGGACATACAAACAAAATGTCAAAAGTCCTACTCATGATCATTTCAGTATCGAAAAGGAAGATAGAGGCACAACTACTTTGTGCACTATAATTAAACTCCAAGTGATGATAGTAATGATCCCACCCAATTGCATCACCATATGGTCTGGCAATTAGGGAAAGATATGCTGCTGGGTTCTTTATGTAGATGCTCAGTCAACAAAACAGAAGTGTCAGCTCATACCTCAAAGAGAATAATGGGCAAGTGACCTCGAACAGGATATGCAGGTCTCTAATGCCCCAAATTTAACATGGCAGTGTTTCTCATCCAACCAAGGCAGAAACCGTTATCTGAGTTGGTCATATGACAGTCCAAATTACAGATTCACTACCCATCTGACTGCAACTAAACAAAACTGAACTCTCGAATTAACAGGATTCTTTCCGATCGACGATCCAATTCGTGGCAAAATACTTAACTTTAATAGTCGATACTCCAAATTGATGTCCAGGTAAACCTTTGTAAGAACTTACACTCAACAAAAATTGCCAAAAGTAGCAGACACGATAAAAAAACTAAGAGAATACCATCTAGCTTGTTGACTGAATAGAAATGGATTTCGAAGAGTAGTACCAATCTCCCGTAGATTACGGACACCCAACTAATTCCGAGTGTCAAAACTAATGTGGTTAACTACCGAGGCGACCAAGCAAATAGGTGGAACATATAGTGTGCACCTGGAGGTTGTTGTTCTTGATGTGTGACCACACGCCGAGGAAGAAGGAGAGGTGCGACATCTGGGACCGGCCCCCGGCGAACTCCCGCAGCGCCGTAGGCAGGTTCACCAGGTCGACCAGTGCCGCCACCTTCTTCGGGGACTCCACCGCCGCCCGTCGCAGCACCATCTCTCTTTCTCCCCCTCACGAGGTTGATGGTTCACTTTTTGGAAGGGGGAGCCCAAAGCGAGGCGGCGGAGCAAAGGCAGCTGCGCCGAGCTGGGCAGGGGACGGAGGATTAGCGTGGCGGCAGGCGGCGGCGATCTGAGCAGCGCAAATGAATCAAGAGTTGTTGCCCATCAACGGTCCAGATTGATCTCAAATCAGGACGCAGGTTAGGGTTGTTCAACCGGCAAAACGTTGGTGCCGTAGCTGCTCTGAAACGAAGGGAATTTTAGGAATTTTTTAGAAAACAATTTTATAGGATTTCAATCCATAGAAAATTTCCATGATGTCCGTTTAAACCAATGAATGAATCCTCCAAAAAATTATGAATTAATTTCATGCACTATAATCCTATAGAATTTCTATTTTTTGCATATGTGTCCATTTGGTTCAATGGAACGAATCCTCACAAATTCTTATGAAATGCTTTCCTATGCTAATCCCATTATTTTTCTTACAAGAGCCCAGACCTCATGTAAAAATTCCAATGTGTCTATAACGACTATGACTTGTACTTAACTCTGTGTAAAATTCATGAGTTCTTTCCTATGATGCAACAAAACAACTAGTTCCTCTCTGGTTCGCGGGATTTGAGAAACATATGAATAGGAATATTGTAGGAATATAATTTCATGAAACTTCAAATTCTAAAGAAATAAAAAATGTACTCTTATTGGACTCGAACAATCACTAGAAGGTGTTGTTTGGTTGGAAGGTAGGAAAAACGTAGGAAATTTGTGTTGGGATTGAGTATTTTTCCAAGAGTCCTCACCACTTTTTAGAAATCTTATAGGAGCGGAGGAAAGCAATCCATAAGAATTTTAGAGGATTTAATCATTTGAATCAAATGGACCTTGTAGCAAAAATTCACATGGGGGAAATTCTATACAATTCCTTTGAAAACTCTTCAAGGTATGCTTCCACGCAGAGCTATTTGCAGCAGTTAAAGCTGTCCGACTAGCCGAACACCTTGGTGCTATTCACGTTGTTCTGGAGACGGATTCAGAACTACTCATGCTCGCACTAAACAGACGTGAGGCTGATGTTTCTCCGCTTGGGGTAACCATTGATGAACTGAAGTTTCAACTTAGAACTGTGTTTTCTACTTGTGATGTTATTTCTTATAAGCGTGAAATCAATAGGCCAGCCCATGAACTTGCAAGTATTGGGTGGTCTTGTGATGTAAACAGAGCTTTGCTCTGGGAGTATGAGGTATCAGCGCAGATTGCTGGTCTTGTGTCGGGCGAGATGACCTAATAAAGTGTTGGCTTAATTTCAAAAAAAAGGCCCTAGTGTGACGGATTCCCGCGTTTCCATTTCCTCTAGTATTACTCGTGGCATAACATTATATTCTACTTTTTTCTTGTTCCTACACTTTTCAATTCATGAGAACCAACGGGGCGTTGTTCAACACCCTCTGAACTAGGGATCACCTCTTCAATTTATTCTTCAAGAAAATTTGTTGATTTCCAACTTGATCATTTTTAACAATAGTAAATTTGCACATGAAACACACGTGTAATATTAGAAGATATATATTTCCGTGACACAAATAATATGAAGTCAAATAATATTGTGAGACATGAAGGAGATGTGCCCTAGAGTCAATTAATAAAGTGTATTCTTTATCATATCTCGTTTGTTCATAATAGGTTTTTGTGTCATGCTATTGAACGGATAGACGTCGCCTAGAGGGGGGGGGGTGAATAGGCGATCTAAAAACTTTTTCGAGAAGCCGGATTATCCGGTCCAAGAAAGACCCGGATATTCTGGTATACTTGATAAAGGCGGAATAAAACTAGAGGTTTACTTTAACAAGCATACAACCTAGATATAAATACTAGGCTCACCTATGTGCACCAACAACTTATGCTAAGCAATAGAAGTAACACGGTTATAGCAAGATAGATGACTTCAAGCACGAAGGCTATCACAATATAAAGTGCATAAGTAAATAGCTCGGGTATAGAAATAACCGAGGCACGCGGAGACGAGGATCTATTCCCGAGTTCCACCCAAAGGGTGTACGTCTCGTTTGGAGAGGTGTGCGCAACCACAACAGGTTAGCCGCAACGCCACAAAGGCTCACCTTCTTCTCCTGATGAACTCAACCACAAAAGGTTGCGAGTTCACCTTCCACTATTGATCTCCTTTGGGGCGGAGATCGAATCCCGCACAACACTCTTGAGGCACACACCCACAACTTCATTGGGGGCTCCCAAGTCTTGAGACACACACCCACAACTTAATTGGGGGCTCTCAAGATGACCACAAAAGGTCTTGACCACAAAAGGTCTTGGCCACAAAAGGCCGGTCACAAAAGGCGTCTAGGGTCCAAGGACCCAAGAGTAACAAGCTCACAAGTATCACCACCACGAATCCTCGTGGAGGGCTCAAACCGATGCAAATGCAATGGCAAGAGCACACAAAGTGCTAAAGTCATTCACTCTCAAATTCCAACAAAGCAACAAATGCTTATGGGGGAATAAGAGAGGAAGAACAAAGGAAACCACAAAGGAGTCAAATCCTTCACTCCCAAATCCCACCAAAAGCAACTAATGCTTATGGGGGGAGAAGAGAGGAAGAACAAAGGAGAAGAACCACAAAGGAACTCCAAGACCTAGACCCACTAGGTTCCCCTCACTTAGAGGAGAGATGGATTGGTGGAAATGTGGATCTAGATCTCCTCTCTCTTTTCCCTCAAGAAATAGCAAGAATCATTGGAGGGATTGAGAGATCTCAAAGCTTTGGAGATCAACAATGGAGGAGGAGAGAGAGCACCAAAACTTGGGAACCATTGGGGAAGATGACCCCTTAAATAGGTTCCCAACAAATCTGCCCGTTGGGGGCAATTTTTCCCACTCGGGCCGGAAGTTCCGGGCTTACCCCGGAACTTCCGGACCCCCCAAACACCCCAAAACGCGCCCGGGAAGTGTTCTCTGGTCAAACCGGAAGTTTGGCCGGAACTTCCGGCCTAGGGCCGGAACTTCCGCCCCTGGCAGAAACGTCAACACGAAAACGATGATATCTTGACCAACTCCGTTTTCGATGATTTTTGGCTCGTTGGAATCACCACGAAGAGCTCTATAAGATCATGCAGAGAATCATAATAGTCCAACAAGTGAGGTTAAAACCAAATGGGGAAATGAAAAATCTCTAGATAAAAGAACAACCGATAAAACCTCAAACATAAAAAACGCAACAAGTTTTCGAAAGTAAAACCGTTTTCGATGAACTAGAGCTTGACATGGAGATGAACCAAGCTCTAATTACTCACAAGGATAAAAATCAAATAAGAACCAAGAAATATGATATGCCAAGTATGCAAAGGTTTGAGATCTCCACAACGATGCGATCAAGTTACTCACTTGAGAGCCCCTCTTGATAGTACGCCTATCTATCCTATAGCCCTATCAAGATCATACCATTGCCTTGAGCATTCCACTTGAGTTAGATGATGACTATCTTGATATCTTCAAGTGGTTCATCTTTCTTGATTGCGCGTCCAAGCACATGCTTGATGAAGACTTCTCCAAATACTTCCCCATATCAATAATGGGAGAGTCTCGCTCGGCTCCGTTTTCATGTATCCATAGCAAGCTCCAAGCATAGGAGATCTTCAGAAAGCTTCTCTTGGACTTGCACCACTCATATTTTCTTCACTAAGATGGTGTCTTGAATCCTCAATACATACTTGCAATAAGCTTCACTCAACACATGGGATTCAAGAGTTCAACGCATGAACTCCACTATTTCCATGGACATGATCTATAAGGATATCTCAATGCAAACATTAGTCCATAGAGATTGTCATATAATTACCAAAACCACACATGAGGACAAATGTTCTTTCAGCTATAACCGTATTAAGCGGAAACATTAATACGGGTGTGATGCGTAAACAACCAGGTCCCTAGTAGTCTCTACTAAGACTAGTTTCGTTGCGCGATTGATGATCGAGGTTTCCCGATCATGGGGCATGGCGCCGGTCGGCAATGGGAGTCATATCGTTGGAGAACGATGTGATGGACATACCCAAATTTGGAGGACGTAGTCGTTACGCCTTTGACCGTGAGATCAACTCATATTGTTAGTCCTGGAAGATACTTTGATCGCACCAAACGTCGTATCGTTCAAAGCATTTCAGGCACGAGCACACCTGATGAACTCAGAAACCTACTATGGAATCAGTCAACCCATCTCTTTTTCTTTGAAAGCTTTTTCCAAATTATATGGCAGCAAGATTATTTGCTTTTGCTGAAAAAAAAACACGCACAAAAAGCAAATTTCTTCCTAGTACTTTGATTTGATTTTTCGCCTTGGGTCTTGCCCATAGTATGATAATAACGGTGATACTTTTGGGTATCGGAAAGGAGTAGTTGAGACGAGGGGTCAAGAGCGGGATTTGCCAGTCCGCATAGCAGGATAGATACTCTAGGGCCCACTCGGTGAGATCATGTCTAATGAGCTTTCAAGCATGTGACTAGTGAAGGAGATATGCTCAAGAGGCAAATAAATAAGTAGTATTTATTGCGTTATCTCATAAGTTTATAATAGGTTTGTGTATTATGCTATAACTGTATTAATCGGAATTATTGATACACGTGTGATACATAGACAACCAGGTCCCTAGCAAGCCTCTATATGAGCTAGTCCATTGGGCAACAGTTGATCGAGATTCCCGATCAAGGACAATGACGTCGGTTGACAGGGGGGTCATCTTGTTAGTTGAATAAGAAGATGGACATACGTAAAGAATTGCAATAAGATCGTATTACGATGTTTGTCATTTGCAATAGATAAGAATATGGTAGCTTATTCCTTAGATCGTGAGACCGTACTTATTGATGCTTCGTAGGGGTGCTTTGAGAGCATCAAACGTTGTGTCTTATATAGCATGACGATAACGGTGTCCATCTTGGTTATTCCGAAAGAGCATCAGACGTAAGGATCAAGAGCGGGATTTGTTCATTCTTGTAATGGAAAGATACTCTGGGCCCACTCGGTGAGATTACATCTATATAGCTGCGCAGCTTATGACTATGTCATGGAGATGTAATATCACATACGAGTAATAACCTTCGTCGGTAACGAGATACAACAAAGACATCGGTATGTCTACGATCATATCTTGGACAGGGTAGTATCGCAGAAACAAAGGGAATGAATATCATATTTATGGTTCAACGACGATATTCGTAGAATGCATAGGGGCCGTCATATACATCCAGGTATCCCTGACGGTCATTGGTGAGCGGAGTGTCTCAACCATGTCTGGAGTGTTCTCGAACCGTAGCGTAACAAACTTAAGGTCTTAGCGACACTAGGAGATAAGTTCTGGAATAATATAGGCGTTTGTTGGAGAGAGAGAAATGATCCAGAAAGAGTTCCGGTGGTCCGGAAGGAGTTCCGGGAAGGTCTGGAATGGTTCCAGGGATGTGCGAAAGTTGTTCGGATGGTTCCGAAATTGTTTCGGAGTCACGGGATATTAAATAGTTTTTAAATATATTAATTATGAATTAATTATATTTTATATTAATTTAATAATTAATGAAATAAAGGAGAAAAAGGGGCTCCCACCTACATGGGCCCTAAGAGGGCCCAAGAGGGGGGGGGGGGGGGGAGCCGCACCACCTAAGGAAGGGGGGGCGTGGGCCCCCTAGTCCGAGTTGGACTAGGAGTGGGACAAGCCCATGGGGGGTTCGGCCGACCCCCCCCCCCCTCTCCTCTCCTCCTTTAGTCCCACATGGGGGAGCTAGGGAGTTCGCACACCCCCTCCCCCCTTTATATAGCAAGGCATATTAATTAGATTAGTTAATTGGAAAATACAATTAATTGTATTGCAGGCCGGCCGAGCTGTTTCTCCGCCCGTTTTGCCCCCTCTCTCCACCTAAGCTATACCGCCGGGCACCGTTGCCCTGCGGGATTCCAGATAAGATCTACCCCTGCGATTTCAGTTGGATCTGAATGACCGGGGGTTGTCGCTAAGATCCGTATGTTTGCAAGTGCTCGGAGGTAACTCTTTTTGAGGAGCCTGGGCGACGTCGTCTCACCCCTGCAGCCATCGCGCCACCCCCCCCCCCTCTGCCGCCAGCACACCCCCCTGGTGCCGGCGCCCTGCCATCTTCCGCCCGACGCCCGTCGACGCAGGTCATCGTCGACACCCCGGCGTCATCGTCTTCGTCATCACGGCAAGTTCTCCGCGACCTCGAGGTCGGCTACGTACGACTTCATCGTCAACGCTTGTGCGGGAGCGTAATCCCCGCTATCGGTCTACATGGAGGTAATGTAACCCGTTCCGCCACCGTTATCGCATGTACTAGATAGATAGATCCTGGCTAAGTTAGGGTTTCATACGCTAGAAAATTATTGTTTTCTGCACCGTAACCCCTTCAGTGGTATCAGAGCCGATCTATGCGTAGTACTGCTGGTACGGTTAGAACTCATGTTAAATGAGGACGTCTTTCTTATATTTGATACCCTCTAGCGTGCACTTGCGATGCCTTCGGTATTGAGTTGATGAAGCGGGCCGGACCGACTTTACGCGTACGCTTACGCGAGACTGGTTCCACTACTGACATACGGCTTGCACCGTATCTGTGGCTGGCGGGTGTCTGTTTCTCTCTCTCTAGTCGGCAAAGCATTTTCAATGGAGGGCCCGAAAGGGATGCTTAAACATGCAATTATACGATCGACGTTGTGGTAAAAAGTTCATAGGTAGGGAAGCGATTCTCTTACGAATAAGCCTATATGCCACGTAAAACTTGCAAAACTAAATAAAGCTAGAGGCGTCTAATTTTGTTTTGCAGAGGCGTTATTTTATGTGACATGGTTACGGTAAGTTTTGATATTACTCGAACTGTCGGAGGCAATGGAGGACTCCGTAGACTCGGAGCCATGCCGGGGCACCAGGGGGCCAGGCACATGGCTCCATGAAGGTCCAGGCGCATCGACCATGTCACATCGCACTTCATTGCATCATTATTGTGTGCTGTTGTGTGTGCATCCTATTGATTGCTTATATGCTAGATATACAACCGTAGCATCATAAATAGGATGATCCCCCGTGATGTTCGGGTGTCACACATCTCGTCGTTCGCATACAGTGGGTGTAAGCCATGTTGCACGCGCAGGGTCTTCGAGGTTTGATTGGCGAGCCTAGCATATCCAGAAATATGGCCTCGGAACACGGGAAGATCGAAAGATCGAGCACGAGTCACAGAGTTGATGTGATCGACATTTTATGTCCACTTTTGAAGCTATGCTGCCGGCCGTGATGATCGGGGGTGGTGTGGTGGATGAGGGTCGTGTAATCGTCATTATTATTTTTAGGGATAATAATCTTGGTGTGGTGTGTTTTAGATAATGAGATTATAAATCTAAAACTCACCTACATATTATAAACTTTACCTTACCTCTTTTGCGATCACATCTGTAGACTACACAACTATACTTCGGTTACTTCCTCAAGAGCCCGGATGCTACCTTAGAAGCCGACGGGTCCAACTTCATCAGATGGTACAAGGGTTTTAGAAACATCCTCGAACACAACAACATTTTGTATGTTCTCGATGAACCATTAGGAGAAGGACCAGGAGATTCTGCTAGCGAGGAGGAGGAAGATGATTTCCGTAGGCGTCGAGACATATTCATTGAAGTGGAGATCACCATGACCGTATGCCTGGCACCTGAGTTGAAAGAGTTATTTCGACGCAAGGAGCCAAGCGTCATGATTGATGCAATAAAGACACATTTCGGGGATGAATTAAAGCGTGAGAAATTCAGGCAGCTTAGAATGTTCCAGACCATTCATATGGAGGAGCATACCTGTCTGAAGACACATTTGAAGAGATTGTATGGCATCTACTTCCAGCTGACGATGGTCTTCGATTACTGGATGGCAGATTCTTGTGCCATTCGGACTGTCCTGATATCTCTGCCTCCTAGCTATGAGAAGCATGCGCGCAAGTACATTTTGAAGGCCGATGATATGAACTTCTACAAATTTGTGTCTGAATTCAAATCTCTGAAAGTTGATTCCATCGAAGGAGAGATCTTCGATGCTACAGGTATATATTTGATATATACAGAATTATGAATTCGCCTCTTGATATATGATGAAGTATTTGATACTTGTTATGTTTGTGAAAAAGGTCATAATTATCACATATATACGGCGCAGTTTGATGTGACCTGGCGCTGAAGATGGTGATCAAGGAGTTGATGGTCATTTGGTGTTCACGTCCTCAAGTCATCATAGTTATCATTAATAGTTTTTGATAGGTTCTTTTGTAATAGTGTGCGAGTGTGTGTGTCTTGATTGTTGCAAGACAAAGTTATTCATGTAATAAGACAAGTTCAGTTGTTTTATGTTATGGAACAAGTTAGTTGTTTTATATTATGAATAAAGGTTCCATATCTCAGTTACATTGATTGTATGACAAGTATTCATAATTGTAGAAATAATAAAATAGCGTGTCCTATGAATAAGAGTTCTATTACTAGAACAAACACCGTCGAGTTTAGTCATAAAGGTAATGAAAGAAGTAATGGGTGTTTTTGGTCCATTTAAGTATTTCGAGTGCCGAGTTGATTAAGCTTGAAATCAAGTATTGAAGTTGCAATACCAGAGGAAATTAATTGAGTGTCATTTTTAATGATTAATTAATGGTGTTTATTGCTTGATCCGAATTCTTCTATGATTGCTGGTAAATAGGAGTATTTGCCGGATAAATCATAAGTCTGAAATTAATTTGATAAGAGATCAAATGGGGTTTTTCAGAGGAAAGAATGGTGAATGTTATATTCACAAGATTCGATCAAAGGACAATATTTTTAAATTTTGGTTTCAACACAAAAAGACTTGTGGAAATTTGTTTCACAAAATTATAATGTCATATATGGTGATATGTGGGAATTATAATCATGCTCTATTTTAAATAAAGTGTGGTCTGTCAGAATCTGTCTTAGAATCTCCTAATATGTTCGAAACATTATAGTCGATGTCCACTTTAGAGAATATATATTTTTCTCAACAAGAATTCATGGGATCGACAGTAGTGTTAAAATGTATATGATTATACGATAATTCGGAGTATATATGAACAGTTCTTTGTAGATTGCTCGCATTGAATGGGAGTGTATTCCAAAACCAAATAGAAACAAAACTTAGTTTGTTGTCTATGTAATTCCGAGGAAAATATGATTTTTCGAATTAGGGTTTGTGGATTATAATTAGAAGCTTGAAATAAAGTGTCAGACCTATGTTGGAAGGTGTTCCAAAGAGTATATGTCTGCTAATGAAAATTTGGTGATTAAGAGTGAGGGAGACTAGAAAATATTTTTCTGCTTGCAATCCTCTTCATAAAGATCATAATATTTTCATGAAAGAAACTTCTAAATAAAGTGTTGTTATATTTAATATTGCTGTCAGGTCACAGCACTGTATTAAATGTTTCAGATCTTGTTGACATATCAAGGTGCAGTTTATGAATACAAAGAAAGTTGAAGAAATATCGGAATATGAACAAAGGCTTTTTTCAGCCTAGAAATCCAAGTTACATTTGGAAGGATTAAAAGAGTAATTGTTGCTATAATTCTTGTTAGAGGAATAAGATTGTTTAATCATCATATAAAGTGTTATATGAGAAATGTGACTATAAGAAAGACGTGGAGGCATGTCTTGTCAGGAAATGTGTCTTGGACAAGATCAAATTTGTTGACTACTTTTATGTAGACATGCTTGAAGTCTGAAGGATTTGTATTAATGTAATACTATAGTTTGTATTAAATTCGAATTGAGAGTAGATCAATGATTTTGGTTTGACCAAAATGTCGATTTAAGTGGGAGTCATAGTTAGTTCACTCAGGTGAAATATGTGAAGAACATATTTTTGAGTGGGAGCTTAGAAACTCAAATATGTGGATAACATGTTTTTGAGTGGGAGCTCGTGTTCTCAAATATGTGGAAACATGTTTTGAGTGGGAGTCGAATTCAACTTGTGTAAATGACACATTGTGAAATTGTACCAGTAGAATAGATGAGAAGGATGAAGTTGTGAAACTATTTGAAAGTTAGTGTCTATTTGGAATAGAACGGGAATTTTAAATTGTTAGTCGAGTTGTTTTGGATCATATCTGAGGAGTCAGAATAGAGTCAAAAGGATGGTCCTTTGAAATCCAATTGATCATTAAGAGTAATGATACAAGGTAGTAACGGTTGTATGATGTGTTGGTCTATTATGTAATATTAGACATCATACAGAAACCATATTATTTGCTCGATAAAATATAACCGATGTTCTTAAGAAAAGAACAGTTGTAAAAGTAAATTTGGAATTTACTGAAAGTAGAAGTGCATTAGTTAATGGATTGACATTGGAATGTCGAGTTTTCTACATTGGTGTGAGAGTATGTAGATATCGCGAGTTTGTAATTGTTACAAGGGGCTCTCTATGACTGAGTGTGTTTTTCAGGGCAGTTATCTGGTTGGTATAATCAGAGTAAGCGCTGGGAAACAGAAGTCTCACTTAGTTACGACATTTGTATATATGTTAGAATAACATAGTGATATCAAGCAAGATGATATCAATGAATCGAAAAAGTATGTACAATCATGGATTGTGCAGATTGTCGGAGTAACACTCTTCCACTAGCAAGCATTATCAAATGATTCTTATTTGATAAGGGATTTTGATAAAGTAGAATGTAGCTAGTTTATTTGTACTCTAGTGCAAGTGGGAGACTGAAGGAGATATGCCCTAGAGGCAAATAAATAAGTAGTATTTATTGCGTTATCTCATAAGTTTATAATAGGTTTGTGTATTATGCTATAACTGTATTAATCGGAATTATTGATACACGTGTGATACATAGACAACCAGGTCCCTAGCAAGCCTCTGTATGAGCTAGTCCATTGGGCAACAGTTGATCGAGATTCCCGATCAAGGACAATGACGTCGGTTGACAGTGGGGTCATCTTGTTAGTTGAATAAGATGATGGACATACGCAAAGAATTGCAATAAGATCGTATTACGATGTTTGTCATTTGCAATAGATAAGAATATGGTAGCTTATTCCTTAGACCGTGAGACCGTACTTATTGATGCTTCGTAGGGGTGCTTTGAGAGCATCAAATGTTGTGTCTTATATAGCATGACAATAACGGTGTCCATCTTGGGTATTCCGAAAGAGCATCGAGACGTAAGGATCAAGAGCGGGATTTGTTCATTCTTGTAATGGAAAGATACTATGGGCCCACTCGGTGAGATTACATCTATATAGCTGCGCACCTTATGACTAGGTCATGGAGATGTAATATCACAGACGAGTTAATAACCTTCGTCGGTAACGAGATACAACAAAGACATCGGTATGTCTACGATCATATCTTGGACAGGGTAGTATCGCAGAAACAAAGGGAATGAATATCATATTTATGGTTCAACGACGATATTCGTAGAATGCACACGGGCCGTCATATACATCCAGGTATCCCTGGCGGTCATTGGTGAGCGGAGTGTCTCAACCATGTCTGGAGTGTTCTCGAACCGTAGCGTAACAAACTTAAGGTCTTAGCGACACTAGGAGATAAGTTCTGGAATAATATAGGCGTTTGTTGGAGATAGAGAAATGATCCGGAAAGAGTTCCGGTGGTCCGGAAGGAGTTCCAGAAAGGTCTGGAATGGTTCCAGGGATGTCCGAAAGTTGTTCGGGTGGTTCCGAAATTGTTTCGGAGTCACGTGATATTAAATAGTATTTAAATATATTAATTATGAATTAATTATATTTTATATTAATTAAATAATTAATTCAATAAAGAAGAAAATGGGGCTCCCACCTACATGGGCCCTAAGAGGGCCCAAGAGGGGGGAGCCGCACCACCTAAGGAGGGGGGGCGTGGGCCCCCTAGTCCGAGTTGGACTAGGAGTGGGACAAGCCCATGGGGGGTTCGGCCGAACCCCCCCCCCTCCTCTCCTCCTTTAGTCCCACATGGGGGAGCTAGGGAGTTTGCACACCCCCTCCCTCCTTTATATAGCAAGGCATATTAATTGGATTAATTAATTGGAAAATACAATTAATTGTATTGCAGGCCGGCCGAGCTGTTTCTCCGCATCTTTTGCCCCCTCTCTCCACCTAAGCTATACCGCCGGGCACCGTTGCCCTGCGGGATTTCAGATAAGATCTATCCCTGCGATTTCAGCTGGATCTGAATGACCGGGGGTTGTCGCTAAGCTCCGTATGTTTGCAAGTGCTCGGAGGTAACTCTTTTTGAGGAGCCTGGGCGACGTCGTCTCGCCCCTGCAGCCATCGCGCCCCCCCCCCCCCCGCCCTCTGCCGCCGGCACACCCCCCTGGTGCCGGCGCCCCTCCATCTTCCTCCTGACGCCCGTCGACGCAGGTCATCGTCGACACCCCGGCGTCATCGTCTTCGTCATCGCGGCAAGTTCTCCGCGACCTCGAGGTCGGCTACGTACGACTTCATCGTCAACGCTTGTGCGGGAGCGTAATCCCCGCTATCGGTCTACATGGAGGTAATGTAACCCGTTCCGCCACCGTTATCGCATGTACTAGATAGATAGATCCTGGCTAAGTTAGGGTTTCATACGCTAGAAAATTATTGTTTTCTGCACCGTAACCCCTTCAACTAGGTCACGGAGACATGAGATCATAGACGAGTAGAAGATAGCGTTGTCGGTAACGAGTTCAAGCTAGATATGGATATATCTATGGAACGACACTCGGACACGCTAAGTATCACTATGGCAAAAGGTTTAAGACTTTGCGTTCAGGTTTGATAGATGAAAGTCATTCGTTATATCACAGAGATTAATTCATGGGGTCCAGGCCTACGAGTTAGTCGTTGATCACATAGGAGTCTTGATCATACCTCTTATTATATCGAACCACTAGGGTAACACACATAAAGGGTTTCAACAAGACAACCGAAAAGGAAAGAGATCACCGGGAACGTCCCGGGAGGGGTCCGATGGAGATCGGGCAGCGACGACAGAGTTTTCGGAGTTAGAATAAATTATATATAATATGTTTGATATTAATTAGTGTAATTAATGTGCAAATATGATTTTATATATTTATTTTCGAATTTATTTAGGCTGATTTCCCTAAATGGGACTTCTGGTCGAAAGAAGGCCCAAGAGGGGGAAAATTCCCTAGGGATTTCGGTGGGGGCCAAGGTGGCCGGCCTAGGTGGGCCACAAGGGGCTCACCAGATGGCCGGCGCACCAAGGAGCCGCACCACGCTATGTGGGGATAGAACCACATTGCCTGGTGAGCAGGTTGGCTCCCCCCTGGGAGCCTATATAAGAAGGGGCACCCCTGGCCTTTTAATTCACCAATTAATTCCCGAATTCTCTCTCGATTTCGTGATTCACTTTGTTGGAGTTGCGCCGAATTGAGAAGGGGATCTCTTCCACCATAGCCCAATGCCGCGCCGCTGGTGTTCCGGTCCTAGTCTTCCGTTGCTCGTCCTGGACTGGAGCTTCGGAGGCCGTCGTTTCTACCGTACGTGTGTAACAACCTGCGAGGTGTTGCGCTAGCGGTGCTCGGAGGTCTGCTTACTCTACACGACCTTGAGGTCGGCTTCATTGGTCTTCATCGACAACGTTTGTGCGGGAACATAATCCCCGCTTTCGGTCTACAAGGGTATGTATTCCGATCTCCGTTCGTACTACTATATCTGCATAGAATAGATCTTGGCATGTTTTAGGGATATCGTTGCTAGGAATTTTTTGTTTTCTGCACCCGATCCCCTTCAGTGGTATCAGAGCCGGTCTATCGTAGATATAGCTGTACGCTGTTAGAACCCGTGTTCTACACGGGGTCACCGTTCCTGTTATTTGCTACCCTCTAGCGTGCACTTGTGATTCCAGCGGCATTGAGTTGATGAAGCGGCCCGGACCGACTTTACGCGTAAGCTTACGCGAGACTGGTTCCACTACTGACATACGACTTGTACCGTATCTGTGGCTGGCAGGTGTCAGTTTCTCTCTCTTTAGTTGGTCTTCGCATTTTCAATGGAGGGCCCGAAAGGGATGCTTAAACATGCAATTATTGGATCGTTGTTGTGGTCATAAGGTTCGTAGGTATGAAGCGGTTCTATTTACGACAGCCCCAAGCCACGTAAAATATGCAAAAGATAAAGTAGAAGCGTCTAACTTTATTTTGCAGGGGCTATGTGATATGGTCAAGGTAAGTTTATTAAATTGTTTATAATCTGCGGGCGCCAAGAAGACCATGGCGCAATGGACTATATCACATTGCATTACATTTGATGTTTTGTGTGCATCTTATATTGTGTGATTGTATATATAGTATATATTAGTTACACGGCGGTAGCTATATAAGATGATCCCTTCAAAATACCACTAGTGTTCTCCCTCCAACGCGCACCACCAAGAAAGTTATACGTTATGAGGCAGGCCGTGATGATCAGGTGTCAGACATTTCGTCGTTCGTATACAGTGGGTGTAAGCCATGTTGTAAAATCCTCAGCGTGGAGGTTATGGTGGCGAGCCTAGCATATGCAGATATGGCCTCGGAACAGGGAGACCGAAAGGTCGAGCACGAGTCACAAAATTGGTGTGGCGGACTTTCGTCTACTCTTAAAGTTGTGTCGCCGGCTCTGATGATGAGGGGTGGTGCAAGGGATGGGGGTCGTGTAATCGCTTAAACGACAAGGAGGGATGTTCGTTTGAGTGGGAGTTATGTTAGTTATTTTCTAAAAATACTATAACTCAAAATTATTATGAACAAAGTCTTATTTGCAAATTCCATTGTAGATGTCTCGCCCCTCGTTTAACCTAGGTTTGTTCCTTGAGAAAGAAAAGCTTAAGACCAATGGGTCAAACATCATGGCCTGGTTCCCCAACCTGGGGATCCTCCTTACTCCCTATAGGGTGGCCTACGTCATTGAGGCTGCCATAGGTGACCCTCCCACTGATGAAGCCTCTGAGGATGAGAAGAAGGTCTTCCAGACCAGATCGGAGTATTCAGCCTTTGTCCAGAGTGGCATGTTCTACGCCATGGAAGCCGACCTGTAGAAGCGCTTCGAGAAGATGAGCGCCTTCGAGATTATTTCTGATCTGAAGGTTGTCTTCGCGCCGCAGGCTAAGGCTGAGATATATGAAGCTTATGATCTTTTTTTCTCGGCCAAGATGGAAGAGCATAGCAGTGTGAGTGAGCATGTGATCAAGATGTCTGGCTACGTTCAACGCCTGAATGCTCTGGAATGCAAGATTCCCGATGAGCTGGCGATTGACAGGGTGTTGCAATCGTTGCCCCCTAGCTATAAAGTCTTCGTCATGAACTACAACATGCAGGGCATGGCTAAGTCCCTGGGTGAAGTGTTCGTGATGCTCAAGACTGCTGAGGTGGAGATTAAGAAGGAGCACACGCTGTTGATGGTCAACAAGACCGTCGATTTTAAGAAATCCGGTGGCAAGGTAAAGCAGAGCCGGAAGTCCAGGAGGGAAGGCAAGATGAGTGCCAAGCCCAAGACTAACAGATCTGGTCCCATAGCTAGCGTGGAGTGCTTCTACTTCAAGGGAAAAGGTCACTGGAAGCGCAACTGCCCCAAGTACCTGGAGGATAGGAAGTCTGGCAAGACGGTCGACAAAGAGCAAGGTATATTTGATATACAGGTTATAGATGTGTACCTTACATCCGCCCGGAGCAACACGTGGGTATTTCATACTGGTTCTGTTGCTCATATATGTAACTCTCAGGAGGAGTTACGGAATAGAAGGCGGCTAGCAAAGGATGAGGTGACGATGCGCGTCGGCAATGGATCGAGAGTCGACGTGGTGGCTGTCGGCACGCTCCCTCTACATCTACCATTGGGATTAGTTTTGGTTTTAAATAAGTGTTATTTTGTACCATCCTTGAGTGTAAACATTATAAGTGGGTCTTGCCTGTTACAAGACGGTTATTCATTTAAATCAGTATCAAGCCGTTGTGCTATTTATATGAATGATATCTTTTATGTTGATGCTCCCGAGAATAATGGTTTATTCTTGTTGAATCTCGATCGTAGTACTCACATCCATAGCATAGAAGCCAAATGGATTAAGTATAGTGATGATACCGCCATATATATGTGGCATTGCCGTCTTGGTCATATTGGTGTAAAGCGCATGAAGCAACTCCACTCCGATGGACTTTTGGACTCGTTGGATTTCTGATGCCTCGATACATGCGAACCATGCCTTATGGGCAAAATGTCCAAGACACCGTTCAAAGGTTTCGTTGAACGGGCGTCGGATTTATTGGGGATCATACATACAGATGTGTGTGGACCGATGAGCGTTTCGACACACAATGGTTATCGTTACTTCTTCACCTTCACTGATGACTTGAGTAGATACGACTATATCTACTTGATGAAACACAAGTCTGAAACTTTTGAAAAGTTCAAAGAATTCCAGAGTGAAGTTGAGAATCAGCTTAATAAGAAAATCAAACACCTCTGATCCGATCATGGTGGCGAGTATTTGAGTTTTGAGTTTGGCACACATCTGAAGGGTTGTGGCATAGTACCCCAACTTACGCCGACCGGAACACCGCAGCGTAACGGCGTGTCCGAGCGACGTAATCGTACTCTACTGGATAGTGTTCGATCTATGATGTCTCTTACCAATTTGCCCGTGTCCTTCTGGGGTTATGCGTTAGAAATAGCCGCATTCATTTTAAATAGGGGTCCGTCCAAATCCGTTGAAACGACACCGTATGAATTATGGTATGGCCAGAAGCCTAAGTTATCGTTTTTGAAGGTTTGGGGTTGTGAGGCGTATGTTAAGAAACTACAGCCCGACAAACTCGAACCGAAGTGGGAGAAAGTCGTCTTTGTAGGGTATCCGCGGGAAACCATTGGGTACACCTTCTACAACCAAGCTGAGGGCAAAAAAATTGTCGCGAAGACCGGTACCTTTCTAGAGAAGGAGTTTCTCGCGAAAGGAGAAATTGGGAGGAAGGTAGACCTCGATGAGATCGTTGATACTGAACTCGAGATTCCGAGTGGCGCAACGGAAGCAATTCCGGAAACGTCCTCCGTGGAAGGAGTGGGAGTAACTGTCGAGAAAAGTATTCTACCTCGTAGGTCTGGTAGATCTCGGATCGCACCAGAATGGTATGGCAACATGGTTTGCACCTTCATGTTAGTTGAACAAGACGAACCTACGAACTACAAGGAGGCGATGGCGAGTCTAGAGTCCGAGAAATGGCTTGAAGCCATGAAATCAGAAATAGGATCCATGTATGATAACAAAGTGTGGACTTTGAAGGATATCCCCGAAGGGCGCAATTCCGTCGAGAATAAATGGATCTTTAAGAAGAAGACTGATGCTGACGGTAATGTGACCGTCTATAAAGCTCGGCTTGTCGCAAAAGGTTTCCGACAAGTTCATGGGATTGACTACGATGAAACTTTTTCACCGGTAGCGATGCTTAAGTCTATTCGGATTTTGTTAGCAGTTGCTGCCTATTATGATTATGAAATCTGGCAGATGGACGTCAAAACAACCTTCCTAAATGGAAACATTGAGGAAGAGTTGTACATGGTACAACCGGAAGGTTTTGTCGATCCAGGAAATGCTGACAAGGTATGCAAGCTTCAGCGATCCATCTATGGATTAAAGCAGGCATCTCGGAGCTAGAATCTTCGCTTTGATGAGGTAATCAAAGGTTTTGGATTTATCCAAAATGTGGAAGAGACCTGCATTTACAAGAAAATGAGTGGGAGCTCGGTTGTGTTCTTAGCACTATATGTAGATGACATATTGCTGATTGGGAATGATGTGGAACTTCTGAATAGCGTAAAGGAATATTTAAACAGTAAATTTTCCATGAAGGACTTAGGAGAAGCTGCATACGTTTTAGGCATAAAAATCTACCGTGATAGATCAAGGCGCCTATTAGCGTTGCGTCAGAGTACTTATCTTGATAAAATACTGAAGCGTTTCGGTATGGAGAAGGCAAAGAAGGGTTCTCTGGCGGTTATCAAGAATAACATATTGCGGAAGGCACAATGTCCGGTAACGGAACTGGATAAGGCCGATATGACTAAACATCCTTATGCTTCAGCCATAGGATCGATCATGTATGCAATGTTGAGTACTAGACCGGACATGGCTTTAGCTCTAAGTTTGACAAGCCGGTTCCATAGTAATCCAGGAATGGCGCATTGGATTGCTGTTAAGAGCATTCTTAAGTATCTCAATAAGACAAAGGAAATGTTCCATGTATATGGTGGCTGCGATGAAGAACTTGACGTAACGGGTTACGTGGATGCAAGTTTCTGCTCAGACCCCCGATGACTCTAAGTCACAGACAGGTTATGTGTTCAAGGTGAATGGGGGCACCGTGTGCTGGAGAAGTGGGAAGCAACCCATTGTCGCACAATCTACAATGGAGTCGGAGTACATTGCTACTTATGAAGCCGCGAATGAAGCTGTGTGGCTGAGGAAGTTCGTCATCGAACTTGGAGTGTTCCCGAGCGTGCAAGACCCCGTGATCCTTTTCTGCGACAATACGGGTGCCATTGCCAACGCCAAGGAGCCAATGTCTCACTCCACCGCCAAACACATTCTCCGACACTTCCATGTGATACGTCAGTACGTACAAGGAGGCGATGTGAAGATTTGCAAAGTGCATACGGATCTGAATGTGGCAGATCCGCTGACGAAGCCTCTCCCGCTTGATAAGCATGAAAAACACCAGTTAGCTATGGGTCTTAAGCTTTTACCAAGTTGTAATATATAGATTAATTTGTACTCTAGTGCAAGTGGGAGACTGAAGGAGATGTGCCCTAGAGGCAATTAATAAAGTGTATTCTTTATCATATCTCGTTTGTTCATAATAAGTTTTTGTGTCATGCATAACCGTATTAAGCGGAAACATTAATACGGGTGTGATGCGTAAACAACCAGGTCCCTAGTAGCCTCTACTAAGACTAGTTTCGTTGCACGATTGATGATCGAGGTTCCCGATCATGGGGCATGGCGCCGGTCGGCAATGGGAGTCATATCGTTGGAGAACGATGTGATGGACATACCCAGATTTGGAGGACGTAGTCGTTACGCCTTTAACCGTCAGATCAACTCTTATTGTTATTCCCGGAAAATACTTTGATCGCACCAAACGTCGTATCTTATATAGTATGACAATAACGGTGATACTTTTGGGTATTGTAAAGGAGTAGTTGAGACGAGGGGTCAAGAGCGGGATTTGCCAGTCCGCATAGCAGGATAGATACTCTAGGGCCCACTCGGTGAGATCATGTCTAATGAGCTTGCAAGCATGTGACTAGGTCACGAAGACATGAGATCATAAACGAGTAGAATATAGCGTTGGCGATAACGAGTTCAAGCTATATATGGAGATATGTATGGAACGACACTCGGACACGCTAAGTATCACTATGGCAAAAGGTTTAAGACTTTGCGTTCAAATTTGATAGATGAAAGTCATTCGTTATATCACAGGGATTTATTCATGGGGTCCAGGCCTACGAGTTAGTCGTTGATCACAGAGGAGTCTTGATCATACCTGTTATTATATCGAACCGCTAGGGTAACACACTTAAGGGGTTTCGACAAGACAACCGGAAAGGAAAGAGATCACCGGGAACGTCCCTTGAGGGGTCCGATGGAGATCGGGCAGCGACGAAAGAGTTTTCGGAGCTAGAATAAATTATATATAATATGTTTGATATTAATTAGTGTAATTAATGTGCAAATATGATTTCATAATTTATTTTCAAATTTATTTAGGCTGATTTCCCTAAATGAGCCTTCTGGTCGAAAGAAGGCCCAAGAGGGGGGAAAATCCCTAGGGAATTCGGTGGGGGTCAAGGTGGCCGGCCTAGGTGGGCCACAAGGGGCCCACCAGGTGACCGGACACTAAGGAGCCGCACCAGGCTATGTGGGGATAGCCCCACATTGCCTGGTGAGCAGGTTGGCTCCCCCCTAGGAGCCTATATAAGAAGGGGCACCCCTAGCCTTTTAATTCACCAATTAATTCCCGAATGCTCTCTCGATTTCATGATTCCCTTTGTTGGAGTTGACCCGAGTTGAGAAGGCGATCTCTTCCACCATAGCCCGCTGCCGCGCTGCTGGTGTTCCGGTCCAAGTCTTCCGCTGCTCGTCCTGGACTGGAGCTTCGGAGGCCGTCGTTTCCACCGTACGTGTGTACCACCCTGCGAGGTGTTGCGCTAGTGGTGCTCGGAGGTCGGCTTCGTCGGTCTTCATCGACAACGTTTTTGCGGTAACGTAATCTCCGCTTTTGGTCTACAAGGGTATGTATTCCGATCTCCGTTCGTACTACTATATCTGCATAGAATAGATCTTGGCATGTTTTAGGGATATCGTTGCTAGGAAATTTTTTGTTTTCTGCACCCGATCCCCTTCAAGACAATATACCATGTTTTGATTTTGTTCTCGATGGAGTTAATGTGCACAAATAATATGAAGTCAAAATAATGTTGTGAGGAATATAGCATCAATCAACTAAATAGATTCAGATCAAGCGGCTAGAATCAAATAGTGCATCTTGGCCGTCAACGTTGTTGTCGATTTCGATGATTGTGTCATCACCGTCTGCAGTTTAATTCGCAGCAAACATGAAAGATTCGGCTTCGCAGCAAACATAAAAGTAACGACAACTGCTACCTAGACTGCCATTTTTGATCGAATGCAAACTTGGGCTTGCCCATGAGCTGATGTCGCTGCCAATATCATCCAACAATCATCATCTTTGAGGAACTTATTGACGAATTGTGATTAACCTGCAATAGATTTCAAGAAAATATATGACTTGTCACACATGATTAATACATATTTTACTGCAAATGTAAAAAATCATTGCTAATTAGCAGGCAAATATTAAACAAATCTTTTTGAGCTGAAAAGCTACTACTAAAACCGTTGTGAACTTTCATAGTAGCTTCCGTGTTCTTTGTAAATTGCACAAATTACCAATGCAAGTCTACATGCTAGAAGTTTTTTGAAATCACCAATAAGGGTTGCGTAACTATTGTCACTCCTTTCTTTACATTTTCCTTGCATAACTATTCAGCTTCTTAACCAATCTTGATTAGAACAAAACGAAGACAAATGAAATCAGCAGATGGCCATGCTGCCCGTACATAAAATAATCCTATTGTATCTCACGGTGTCTTGTAGTGCATAACGAATAACATAAAAATTCAGAGGGGAGCCTATTTCAGAAAATTATTGAGCATTTACCTTGACAGTAAGATAGTTGCCAAGCATGCAGTTAGTAGAATATCATACTAGTTACGCTGCCTCGTCATAGCATCCCTTGTCTTAACTTTTATACATATATGGCTCCAAAATTATACATATACCTAGACCTATCTCTAGCAGATCCGCGATGTCATTGGCAATCCTAGCTGTAGTGAAACACGGAATCAGATAAATTGCTTATGGAAACTTAACAAAGATTAAAGACCAAGATATTAGAAGTTGTATCAACATCTGAATTACAGCAAAGCTCCGTTTAAAAAAACATACAACATAGCTCTGAAAAGAAAACACTGCTAACATATTAAATATATTAATATAATGAGTGAACTTTCAGTCCATAATGATGTAACATCATGGTCAGATGTCTAAAAGGCACAACAGACTAAGATGCAAATTAGTTTTATCCTTGCAGAGGTGCGGACTGAAGGAGATATGCCCTAGAGGCAATTAATAAAGTGTATTTCTTTATCATATCTCGTTTGTTTATAATATGTTTTTGTGGCATGCTATAACCGTATTAAGCGGAAACATTAATATGTGTGTGATGCGTAAACAACCAGGTCCCTAGTAGCCTCTACTAAGACTACTTTCGTTGTGCGATCGATGATCGAGGTTTCCCGATCATAGGGCATGGTGTCGGTCGGCAATGGAAGTCATATCGTTGGAGAACGATGTGATGGACATACCATATTTGTAGGACGTAGTCATTACGCCTTTGACCGTGAGACCAACTCTTATTGTTATTCCTGGAAGATACTTTGATTGCACCAAACGCCGTATCTTAATTAGTATGACAATAACAGTGATACTTTTGGGAATCGGAAAAGAGTAGTTGAGACGAGGGGTCAAGAGCGGGATTTGCCAGTCCGCATAGCAGGATATATACTCTAGGGTCCACTCGGTGAGATTATGTCTAATGAGTTTGCAAGCATGTGACTAGGTCACGGAGACATGAAATCATAGACGAGTAGAAGATAGCATTGTCGGTAACAAGGTCAAGCTAGATATGGAGATATCTATGAACGACGTTCGGACACGCTAAGTATCGTCATGGCAAAAGGTTTAAGACTTCACGTTCAGATTTGATAGGTGAAAGTCATTCGTTATATCACAGGGATTAATTCATGGGGTCCAGGCCTACGAGTTAGTCATTGATCGGAGAGGAGTCTCGATCATGTCTGTTATTATATCGAACCGGGAGGGTAACACACTTAAGGGGTTTCGACAAGACAACCGGAAAGGAAAGAGATCACCGGGAACGTCCCGGGAGAGGTCCGATGGAGATCGGGCAGCGACGAAAGAGTTTTCGGAGCTAGAATAAATTATATATAATATGTTTGATATTAATTAGTGTAATTAATGTCTAAATATGATTTTATATATTTATTTTCGAATTTATTTAGCCTGATTTTTCTAAATGGGCCTTCTGGTCGAAAGAAGGCCCAAGAGGGGAAAATTCCCTAGGGGAATTCGGTGGGGGGCTTGGGGGCCGACCCAAGTGGGCCAAGAGGCCCACTAGGGGGCCGCCGCACCCAGCCATGCCGCACGAGGCATGTAGGATTAGTCCCACATTGCCTGGTGAGGAGGTTGGCTCTACCCTGGGAACCTATATATAGAGGGGCACCCATGGCCTTTTAATTCACCAACTAATTCCCCAATTCTCTCTCGATTTCGTGATTCCCTTTGTTGGAGTTGCGCCGAGTTGAGAGGGGGATCTCTTCCACCATATCCCGTTGCCGCACTGCTGGTGTTCCGGTCCAAGTCATCCGCTGCTCGTCCTGTACTGGAGCTTCGGAGGCCGTCGTTTACATCGTACGTGTGTAACGTCCTGCGAGGTGTTGCGCTAGCAGTGCTCGGAGGTATGCTTCCTCTTCACGACCTTGAGGTCGGCTTCGTCGGTCTTCATCAACAACGTTTGTGCGGGAACGTAATCCCCGCTTTCGGTCTACAAGGGTATGTATTCTGATCTCCGTTCGTACTACTATATCTGCATAGAATAGATCTTGGCATGTTTTAGGGATATCGTTGATAGGAAAATTATTGTTTTCTACACCCGATCTCCTTCACAGACTGCAATGGAGGCCACAAGAAAAGTCTCTCATTAGAACACTAATTAATAGAACATTATCTCTGCAGACATCAAATATGCTTTGCAACTCCATCAAGCTTTTGGGTGAAGTTTACAATATTTCAAAGATGACACACAACAGAATGCTAATCCAAAAATCTTCAGCTGTACGAAAATCCATGTCTGACTTTCTAATCCAGACACAAACCAACTTTTCATGACTGAATCTTGCAAAATTGCAGCCTTGTGCACCCTGAGGAAATTTCAAAGACAAAACAATTACCCTGACACACACGCATGCGTACATATCTGCATAATAATCTTTAACTTCGGTTCTAATCAGGGTAAAGGAAAAACGAAGTCTGCAACACACACATGTGAACAGATTGCAGCCTTATCTCTATTTGAACAATGGGAGAAACTGAACCAAATTGTCTTACCATATCTGATTTGTGGTATCACTAACTTTAGAGGTTCTTGGCACGTTCTAACTGTGTACCAGGTTGTCGCTGGGTTACGAACTTAAGATCGAGGTACTCGGAAAAGTGGATAGTACCTTGCTGGAGATAACCTTAGGTTTGGCCGCTATAGGACCTGTTTATTTCCCGAGCCGTCCCGTGCGCGGACGGGGGAGAAACCGTTGTCGCCAATCCCCTCCATCCCACCTCCCTCACGCGGTTGCAGGATGTGACGTGAGAAAGTTGGACCGGCTGATCGCACCGAATCCGTGTGATTGCCCCGTGGACAGCGGCGGGGAACCTCGTCGATGCCAGATCGACAAGAAGGGTAGCGGCACTGACCATGGAATCGCACGGGGGCAGCAGAGCCTCCGCCTCCGATGACGTCGGTGAGGGCAAGCGAGGACGACCGGCAATGGAGGATCACGCCTTGGTGGAGCACGTCTAGGCAGGGAGGGCAGGGTGTTGTGTGGTGTCGGCGTACCAAGCACCGGGGATGTGTTCACGCTGGTGGAGGCTTCATTGGCGTGATTTAGGGACGGGGAGTGGATCTGATAGCGAGGCGGGGGGATCAGTTTTCTTCTTCTTTTGCGAACAGAGGAGAGTGGAGCGGAACGGACTATGTTTTACCGCTAAACACGGGAGTAATCTGGAGCGTTGGATCAAACGTTGTATGGTCGCGATGCATTGGATCTGCCACTCTCGCTCTTTTTTATATTGGTATAGATATGGTGAAACTTAACAAAAATTCAGGCCTATAACATAATATAAACTATTGCTTCCTCCGCTCAAAATTACAAGTTTTACCTTTTCAAAATGTCTAGACGTGTTTTAGAGTGACTTTCACTCATTTGATTAAGTATATGTAGTACTCCTTCCGTATATTAAACAATGTCTCAATTTTGTCTAAATTTGTATATATCTATGTGTGTAGATACATACAAAATTATACAAAGTTAAGATATCCTCTTATGGACGGAGGAGTACATATTTAGATATCCAAAACATATCATAATTTAAAACGGAGAGAGTGGAACGAGTGTCATATTACAACATTGTCTATTGTGTCAGTGGCAAGGGTGATTCTGCAATTGTCCACCCTAGGCAATGCGTAAAGTTTCACAGAGCTTATAAAGTTTATTAATGTTCACAACCAGATCAGGTTCGCGAAGCACCTTCGAGCTGTGGGCGGTGAATACCAACCTATCTTAGTCGCCGTTTTTTTCACTCCTGCTCTAGGAAACAAATAAAGTTATGACGTCCACAAGAACATCACTTCAGACCCAAGTTCGGCAGCCAATTGCATCAAACAAAAAGTTTGGTAGCCAAGCACCAGAGACATGTTTCCAAATATGTTGCACACGAGCACTAAAAAACAGATGTACTGCCTTACAACATGAAACAAAAAAGGTTCAACCACACAGGTCCACAATTAGCTAAAATATCTCTAGTCACCGTCTATGTTTTTATAGATTCTCTAGGATCACTCTCTGGTTCCATTACTTCTAATATGAAACCATATCGTCTCATATAGGAAGTTCGGAACTAGCTAACAAGTAGAAAAGAATAACAGGGCAGATTTATTTATAAAAATACAAATAATGAAATAAAAACACAAGGAAAGTGAAAATGTAAATATATAAAACAAAGGAAAGAGGGAAAATGAAAAACACACACACACATGGGCCTGTCCATGCGGAGGAGGGACTGCGGGCGAGTCAAAAGTATGTATCGCGCTAAGGCGATAGATAGTGCGTGTGAGCAAGAGGACTAGAGGAGTCATATTCCTTTATCACGTATGAGTAGGTCAACAAACTAATTAATCTAAGCCCAATAATTGGCCCAAGTCCAGCGAAGAGTTTTCTGAACCGTGCTGAGGTGGTCCTGGCATTTGTTTTACCAAATGAGATGGACATCGTTAAGACTAAATAAAGACAACGCCGCCGGCGTCATCTATAAGTTCATCGTCGCCTTTATCTAAAAATTGATGGGTCCTCACCTCAGGTGCCGCTCTAGCACTAGGAGGGGTGGGGACCTCGGACCTACGCAGGGTGCTATATAAGGGTCCTTAATATTAGATCTTGGTTTTGATTGTTGTCTTCTTCGTCAATGGAGATGTCATCGTCTGTAATAAGTGATCTTTCGTGATTCGGTCGTCGACGAGATCTCCTTCCCGACGTCAATGGTGGTTTTGGAAGATTAAATTTGTCTATGAATAGTTCTTTAGATCTTGATTTGCCATATCAATCTTAGATTGTTTTTCATCGTTATCGCAAGGAGGTTTGTACTCGCGTTATCTATCCTGACTACTACGTCTTTGACAATGGTGATCCATTCTCTCGGCTCCCAACGTCATCGACAAAGTGGCTCGGTTATTTGTGAAGGAGATATGCCCTAGAGGCAATTAATAAAATGTATTCTTTATCATATCTCGTTTGTTCATAATAGGTTTTTGTGTCATGCTAGAACCGTATTAAGCGGAAACATTAATGCGGGTGTGATACGTAAACAACCAGGTCCCTAGTAGCCTCTACTAAGACTAGTTTCGTTGCGCGATTGATGACCGAGGTTTCCCGGTCATGGGGCATGGCGCCGGTCGGCAATGAGAGTCATGTCGCTGGAGAGTGATGTGATGGACATACCCAGATTTGGAGAACATAGTTGTTACACCTTTGACCGTGAGATCAACTCTTATTGATATTCCCCGAAGATACTTTGATTGCACCAAACGTCGTATCTTATTTAGTATGACAATAACGGTGATACTTTTGGGTATTGGAAAGGAGTATTGAGACGAGGGGTCAAGAGCGGGATTTGCCAGTCCGCATAGCAGGATAGATACTCTCGGGCCCACTCGGTGAGATCATGTCTAATGAGCTTGCAAGCATGTGACTAGGTCACGGAGACATGAGATCATGAACGAGTAGAAGATAGCGTCGTCGGTAACGAGGTCGGGATTAGGTATGGAGATATCTATGGAGCGACGCTGGGACGTGCTAAGTATCGCTATGGCAAAAGGTCTAAGACTTCACGTTCAGGTTTGATAGATGAAAGTCATTCGTTATATCTCAGGGATTAATTCAGGGGGTACAGGCCTACGGATTAGTCGTTGATCATTGAGGAGTCTTGATCATACCTGATATTATATCGAACCGCTAGGGTAACACACTTAAGGGGTTTCGACAAGACAACCGGAAAGGAAGGAGATCACCGGGAACGTCCCGGGAGAGGTCCGATGGAGATCGGGCAGCGCCGAAAGAGTTTTCAGAGCTAGGAAATATTATATATATTATGTTTGATATTAATTAGTGTTATTAATATGCAAATATGATTTTATATATTTATTTTCGAATTTATTAAGGCAGATTTCCCTAAATGGGCCTTCCGGACGAAAGAAGGCCCAAGAGGGGGAAATTCCCTAGGGGAATTCGGTGGGGGCCAGGAGGGCCGGCCTAGGTGGGCCACAAGGGGCCCACCAGGGGGCCGGCGCACCTCCCAAGCCGAACCAGGCTATGGGGGGTTAGTCCCACATTGCCTGGCTGGCAAGGTTGGCTCCCGTTGGGAGCCTATATAAGAAGGGGCACCCCCAGCCTTTTAATTCACCAATTAATTCCTGATTTCTCTCTCGATCTCGTGGTTCCCAAGTCGGAGCCGCGCCGAGCAAGAGGAGTCGGGGATCTCCTCCACCATAGCCCGCTGCCGCGCTGCTGGTGTTCCGGTCCAAGTCTTCCGCTGCTCGTCCTGGACTGGAGCTTCGGAGGCGTCGTCTCCACCGTACGTGTGCGACTCCCTGCGAGGTGCTGCGCTAGCGGTACTCGGAGGCCTGCTTCCTCTACACGACCTTGAGGTCGGCTACATCGGTCTTCATCGACAACGTTTGTGCGGGAACGTAATCCCCGCTTTCGGTCTACAAGGGTACGTATTCCGATCTCCGTTCGTACTACTATATCTGCATAGAATAGATCTTGGCTAGTTTAAGGATATCGTTGCTAGGAAATTTTTTGTTTTCTGCACACGATCCCCTTCAGTGGTATCAGAGCCGATCTATCGTAAGATATAGCTGTACGTTGTTAGAACCCGTGCTCTGCACGGGGGCACCGTTCCTGTTATTTGCTACCCTCTAGCGTGCACTTGTGTATTCCAGCGGCATTGAATTGATGAAGCGGCCCGGACCGACTTTACGCGTACACTTACGCGAGACTGGTTCCACTACTGACATACGGCTTGTACCGTATCTGTGGCTGGCGGGTGACAGTTTCTCTCTCTTTAGTTGGTCTTCGCATTTTCAATGGAGGGCCCGAAAGGGATGCTTAAACATGCAATTATTGGATCGTTGTTATGGTCATAAGATTCGTAGGTATGAAGCGGTTCTATTTACGAAAGCCCCAAGTCACGTAAAATATGCAAAAGATAAAGTAGAAGCGTCTAACTTTATTTTGCAGGGGCTATGTGATATGGTCAAGGTAGGTTTATTAAATTGTTTATAAACTGCGGGCGCCAAGAAGACCATGGCGCGATGGACTATATCACATTGCATTACATTTGATGTTTTGTGTGCATCTTATTTTGTGTGATTGTGTGTTACACGGCGGTAGCTGAATAAGATGATCCCTTCAAAATACCACTAGTGTTCTCCCTCCAACGCGCACCACCAATAAAGTTCTACGTTATGAGGCAGGCCGTGATGATCGGGTGTCATACATATCTTTGTTCGCATACGGTGGGTGTAAGCCATGTTGCACAAGCGTCAGCGTGGAGGTCTTTGGTGGCGAGCCTAGCATACTCAGAGGTATGGCCTCGGAACAGGAAGACCGAAAGGTCGAGCACGAGTCACAAAATTGGTGTGGCGGACGATTTTGTCTACTCCTGAAGTTGTGCCGCCGGCTTTGATGATGAGGGGTGGTGCAATGGATGGGGGTCGTGTAATCGCTTAAACGACCAGGAGGGATGTTCGTTTGAGTGGGAGTTATGTCAGTTATTTTCTAAAATACTATAACTCAAAATTATTATGAACAAAGTCTTATGTTGTTGCAAATTCCATTGTAGATGTCTCGCCCCTCGTTTAACCTAGGTCTGTTCCTTGAGAAAGAAAAGCTTAAGACCAATGGGTCAAACTTCATGGCCTGGTTCCGCAACCTGAGGATCCTCCTCACTCCCCATAGGGTGGCCTACGTCATTGAGGCCGCCATAGGTGACCCTCCTGCAGATGATGCCTCTGAGGATGAGAAGAAGGTCTTCCAGACCCGATCGGAGGATTCTGCCTTTGTCCAGAGTGGCATGCTCTACGCCATGGAAGCCGACCTGCAGAAGCGCTTTGAGAAGATGAGCGCCTTTGAGATCATTTCGGATCTTAAGGCTGTCTTCGCGCCGCAGGCTAAGGCTGAGAGATATGAGGCTTCTGAGTTTTTCTTCTCAGCCAAGATGGAAGAGCATAGCAGTGTGAGCGAGCATGTAGTCAAGATGTCTGGCTACGTTCAACGCCTGAATGCTCTGGAGTGCAAGATTCCCGATGAGCTGGAGATTGACAGGGTGTTGCAATCGTTGCCACCAAGCTACAAAGGCTTCGTTATGAACTACAACATGCAGGGCATGGCTAAGTCCCTGGGTGAAGTGTTCGTGATGCTCAAGACTGCTGAGGTAGAGATTAAGAAGGAGCACGCGCTGTTGATGGTCAACAAGACCGTTGATTTCAAGAAGTCCGGTGGCAAGGGAAAGCAGAGCTGGAAGTCCCGGAGGGAGGCAAAGTTGGCTGCCAAGTCCAGGACTAACAGGTCTGGTCCCAGAGCTAGCGTGGAGTGTTTCTACTGCAAGGGGAAGGGTCACTGGAAGCGCAACTGCCCCAAGTATCTGGAGGATAGGAAGTCTGGCAAGACGGTCAACAAAGAGCAAGGTATATTTGATATACATGTTATAGATGTGTACCTTACATCCGCCCGGAGCAATACGTGGGTATTTGATACTGGTTCTGTTGCTCATATATGTAACTCTCAGGAGGAGTTACGGAATAGAAGGCGGCTGGCGAAGGATGAGGTGACGATGCGCGTCGGCAACGGATCGAGAGTCGACGTGGTGGCTGTCGGCACGCTCCCTCTGCATCTACCATCGGGATTAGTTTTGGTTTTCAATAAATGTTATTTTGTGCCATCCTTGAGTGTAAACATTATAAGTGGGTCTTGCCTGTTACAAGACGGTTATTCATTTAAATCAGTGTCAAGCAATTGTGCTATTTATATGAATGATATCTTTTATGTTGATGCTCCCGAGAGTAATGGTTTATTCTTGTTGAATCTCGATCGTAGTACTCACATCCATAACATAGAGGCCAAACGAATTAAGTGTAGTGACGATACCGCCATGTTTTTGTGGCATTGCCGTCTTGGTCATATTGGTATAAAGCGCATGAAGCGACTCCACTCCGATGGACTCTTGGACTCGTTGGATTTCGGATCCCTCGATACATGTGAACCATGCCTCATGGGCAAAATGACCAGGACACCGTTCAAAGGTTTCGTTGAACGGGCGTCGGATTTGTTGGGGATCATACATACAGACGTATGTGGACCAATGAGCGTTTCGACACGCAATGGTTATCGTTACTTCGTCACCTTCACTGATGACTTGAGTAGATACGGTTATATCTACTTGATGAAACACAAGTCTGAAACGTTTGAAAAGTTCAAAGAATTCCAGAGTGAAGTTGAGAATCAGCTTAATAGACAAATCAAGCATCTCCGGTCCGATCGCGGTGGAGAGTACTTGAGTTTTGAGTTTGGCACACATTTGAAGAGTTGTGGCATAGTGCCCCAACTTACGCCCGCCGGAACTCCGCAGCGTAACGGTGTGTCCGAGCGACGTAATCGTACTCTACTGGATAGTGTCCGATCTATGATGTCTCTTACCGATCTGCCAGTGTCCTTCTGTGGTTATGCGTTAAAAACAGCCGCATTCATTTTAAATAGGGCTCCGTCCAAGTCAGTTGAAACGACACCGTATGAATTATGGTATGGCCACAAGCCTAAGTTATCGTTTCTGAAGGTTTGGGGTTGTGAGGCGTACGTTAAGAAACTACAGCCCGACAAACTCGAACCGAAGTCGGAGAAAGTCGTCTTTGTAGGATATCCGCGGGAAACCGTTGGGTACACCTTCTACAACCAAGCTGAGGGCAAAAATTTTGTCGCGAAGACCGGTACCTTTCTAGAGAAGGAGTTTCTCGCGAAAGGAGTAAGTGGGAGGAAGGTAGACCTCGATGAAATCGTTGATCCTGAACTCGAGATTCCGAGTGGCGCAACGGAAGCAATTCCGGAAACGTCCTCCGTGGAAGGAGTGGGAGAAACTGTCGAGGAAGATGTTCTACCTCGTAGGTCTGGTAGATCTCGGATCGCACCAGAATGGTATGGCAATATGGTTTGCACCGTCATGCTAGTCGAGCAAGACGAACCTACGAACTACAAGGAGGCGATGGAGAGTCTAGAGTCCGAGAAATGGCTTGAAGCCATGAAATCCGAAATAGGATCCATGTATGATAACCAAGTGTGGACTTTGGTGGATATTCCCGAAGGGCGCAAGGCCGTCGAGAATAAGTGGATCTTTAAGAAGAAGACTGATGCTGATGGTAATGTGACCGTCTATAAAGCTCGGCTTGTCGCAAAGGGTTTCCGACAAGTTCATGGAATTGACTACGATGAAACTTTTTCACCGGTAGCGATGCTTAAGTCTATTCGGATTTTGTTAGCGGTAGCTGCCTACTATGATTATGAAATCTGGCAGATGGACGTCAAAACGGCCTTCCTGAATGGAAACATTGAGGAAGAGTTGTACATGGTACAGCCGGAAGGTTTTGTCGATCCAGGAAGTGCTAACAAGGTGTGCAAGCTTCAGCGATCCATCTATGGATTGAAGCAGGCATCTCGGAGCTGGAATCTTCGCTTTGATGAGGTAATCAAAGGTTTTGGATTTATCCAGAACGTGGAAGAGACCTGTATTTACAAGAAAATGAGTGGGAGCTCGGTTGTGTTCTTAGCACTGTATGTTGACGACATATTGCTAATAGGGAATGATGTGGAACTTCTGAATAGCGTGAAGGAATATTTAAACAGTAAGTTTTCCATGAAGGACTTAGGAGAAGCTGCGTATGTTTTAGGCATAAAAATCTACCGTGATAGATCAAGGCGCCTATTAGCACTAAGTCAGAGTACTTATCTTGATAAAATATTGAAGCGTTTTCATATGGAGAAGGCAAAGAAGGGTTCTCTGCCGGTTGTCAAGAATAAGATATTGCGTAAGGCGCAGTGTCAGGTGACGGAACTGGGTAAGGCCGAAATGACGAAACATCCTTATGCTTCAGCCATAGGATCGATCATGTATGCAATGTTGAGTACTAGACCAGATGTGGCATTAGCTCTAAGTTTGACAAGCCGGTTCCAGAGTAATCCTGGAATGGCGCATTGGGTGGCTGTTAAGAGCATTCTTAAGTATCTCAATAAGACAAAGGAAATGTTCCTTGTGTATGGTGGCTGCGATGAGGAACTTGGCGTAACGGGTTACGTAGATGCAAGTTTCTGCTCAGACCCCGATGACTGTAAGTCACAGACAGGTTACGTGTTCAAGGTGAATGGAGGCGCCGTGTGCTGGAGAAGTGGGAAGCAACCCATAGTCGCACAATCTACAATGGAGTCGGAGTACATTGCTGCCTGCGAGGCCGCGAATGAAGCTGTGTGGCTGAGGAAGTTCGTCATCGAACTTGGAGTGTTCCCGAGCGTGCAAGACCCCGTGGTCCTCTTCTGCGACAATACGGGTGCCATTGCGAACGCCAAGGAGCCAAGGTCTCACTCCACCGCCAAACACATTCTCCGACGCTTCCACGTGATACGTCAATACGTACAAGAAGGCGATGTGAAGATTTGCAAAGTGCATACGGATCTGAATGTGGCAGATCCGCTGACGAAGCCTCTTCCGCTTGATAAGCATGAACAACACCAGTTAGCTATGGGTGTTAGGCTTTTACCAAGTTGTAATCTAGATTAAATTGTACTCTAGTGCAAGTGGGAGACTGAAGGAGATATGCCCTAGAGGCAATTAATAAAGTGTATTCTTTATCATATCTCGTTTGTTCATAATAGGTTTTTGTGTCATGCTAGAACCGTATTAAGCGGAAATATTAATGCGGGTGTGATACGAAAACAACCAGGTCCCTAGTAGCCTCTACTAAGACTAGTTTCGTTGCGCGATTGATGACCGAGGTTTCCCGGTCATGGGGCATGGCGCCGGTCGGCAATGAGAGTCATGTCGCTGGAGAGTGATGTGATGGACATACCCAGATTTGGAGAACATAGTCGTTACACCTTTGACCGTGAGATCAACTCTTATTGATATTCCCCGAAGATACTTTGATTGCACCAAACGTCGTATCTTATTTAGTATGACAATAACGGTGATACTTTTGGGTATTGGAAAGGAGTATTGAGACGAGGGGTCAAGAGCGGGATTTGCCAGTCCGCATAGCAGGATAGATACTCTCGGGCCCACTCGGTGAGATCATGTCTAATGAGCTTGCAAGCATGTGACTAGGTCACGGAGACATGAGATCATGAACGAGTAGAAGATAGCGTCGTCTGTAACGAGGTCGGGATTAGGTATGGAGATATCTATGGAGCGACGCTCGGACGTGCTAAGTATCGCTATGGCAAAAGGTCTAAGACTTCACGTTCAGGTTTGATAGATGAAAGTCATTCGTTATATCTCAGGGATTAATTCAGGGGGTCCAGGCCTACGGATTAGTCGTTGATCATTGAGGAGTCTTGATCATACCTGATATTATATCGAACCGCTAGGGTAACACACTTAAGGGGTTTCGACAAGACAACCGGAAAGGAAGGAGATCACCGGGAACGTCCCGGGAGAGGTCCGATGGAGATCGGGCAGCGCCGAAAGAGTTTTCGGAGCTAGGAAATATTATATATATTATGTTTGATATTAATTAGTGTTATTAATATGCAAATATGATTTTATATATTTATTTTCGAATTTATTTAGCCTGATTTTTCTAAATGGGCCTTCTGGTCGAAAGAAGGCCCAAGAGGGGAAAATTCCCTAGGGGAATTCGGTGGGGGGCTTGGGGGCCGACCCAAGTGGGCCAAGAGGCCCACTAGGGGGCCGCCGCACCCAGCCATGCCGCACGAGGCATGTAGGATTAGTCCCACATTGCCTGGTGAGGAGGTTGGCTCTACCCTGGGAACCTATATATAGAGGGGCACCCATGGCCTTTTAATTCACCAACTAATTCCCCAATTCTCTCTCGATTTCGTGATTCCCTTTGTTGGAGTTGCGCCGAGTTGAGAGGGGGATCTCTTCCACCATATCCCGCTGCCGCACTGCTGGTGTTCCGGTCCAAGTCATCCGCTGCTCGTCCTGTACTGGAGCTTCGGAGGCCGTCGTTTACATCGTACGTGTGTAACGTCCTGCGAGGTGTTGCGCTAGCAGTGCTCGGAGGTATGCTTCCTCTTCACGACCTTGAGGTCGGCTTCGTCGGTCTTCATCAACAACGTTTGTGCGGGAACGTAATCCCCGCTTTCGGTCTACAAGGGTATGTATTCTGATCTCCGTTCGTACTACTATATCTGCATAGAATAGATCTTGGCATGTTTTAGGGATATCGTTGATAGGAAAATTATTGTTTTCTACACCCGATCTCCTTCACAGACTGCAATGGAGGCCACAAGAAAAGTCTCTCATTAGAACACTAATTAATAGAACATTATCTCTGCAGACATCAAATATGCTTTGCAACTCCATCAAGCTTTTGGGTGAAGTTTACAATATTTCGAAGATGACACACAACAGAATGCTAATCCAAAAATCTTCAGTTGTACGAAAATCCATGTCTGACTTTCTAATCCAGACACAAACCAACTTTTCATGACTGAATCTTGCAAAATTGCAGCCTTGTGCACCCTGAGGAAATGTCAAAGACAAAACAATTACCCTGACACACACGCATGCGTACATATCTGCATAATAATCTTTAACTTCGGTTCTAATCAGGGTAAAGGAAAAACGAAGTCTGCAACACACACATGTGAACAGATTGCAGCCTTATCTCTATTTGAACAATGGGAGAAACTGAACCAAATTGTCTTACCATATCTGATTTGTGGTATCACTAACTTTAGAGGTTCTTGGCACGTTCTAACTGTGTACCAGGTTGTCGCTGGGTTACGAACTTAAGATCGAGGTACTCGGAAAAGTGGATAGTACCTTGCTGGAGATAACCTTAGGTTTGGCCGCTATAGGACCTGTTTATTTCCCGAGCCGTCCCGTGCGCGGACGGGGGAGAAACCGTTGTCGCCAATCCCCTCCATCCCACCTCCCTCACGCGGTTGCAGGATGTGACGTGAGAAAGTTGGACCGGCTGATCGCACCGAATCCGTGTGATTGCCCCGTGGACAGCGGCGGGGAACCTCGTCGATGCCAGATCGACAAGAAGGGTAGCGACACTGACCATGGAATCGCACGGGGGCAGCAGAGCCTCCGCCTCCGATGACGTCGGTGAGGGCAAGCGAGGACGACCGGCAATGGAGGATCACGCCTTGGTGGAGCACGTCTAGGCAGGGAGGGCAGGGTGTTGTGTGGTGTCGGCGTACCAAGCACCGGGGATGTGTTCACGCTGGTGGAGGCTTCATTGGCGTGATTTAGGGACGGGGAGTGGATCTGATAGCGAGGCGGGGGGATCAGTTTTCTTCTTCTTTTGCGAACAGAGGAGAGTGGAGCGGAACGGACTATGTTTTACCGCTAAACACGGGAGTAATCTGGAGCGTTGGATCAAACGTTGTATGGTCGCGATGCATTGGATCTGCCACTCTCGCTCTTTTTTATATTGGTATAGATATGGTGAAACTTAACAAAAATTCAGGCCTATAACATAATATAAACTATTGCTTCCTCCGCTCAAAATTACAAGTTTTACCTTTTCAAAATGTCTAGACGTGTTTTAGAGTGACTTTCACTCATTTGATTAAGTATATGTAGTACTCCTTCCGTATATTAAACAATGTCTCAATTTTGTCTAAATTTGTATATATCTATGTGTGTAGATACATACAAAATTATACAAAGTTAAGATATCCTCTTATGGACGGAGGAGTACATATTTAGATATCCAAAACATATCATAATTTAAAACGGAGAGAGTGGAACGAGTGTCATATTACAACATTGTCTATTGTGTCAGTGGCAAGGGTGATTCTGCAATTGTCCACCCTAGGCAATGCGTAAAGTTTCACAGAGCTTATAAAGTTTATTAATGTTCACAACCAGATCAGGTTCGCGAAGCACCTTCGAGCTGTGGGCGGTGAATACCAACCTATCTTAGTCGCCGTTTTTTTCACTCCTGCTCTAGGAAACAAATAAAGTTATGACGTCCACAAGAACATCACTTCAGACCCAAGTTCGGCAGCCAATTGCATCAAACAAAAAGTTTGGTAGCCAAGCACCAGAGACATGTTTCCAAATATGTTGCACACGAGCACTAAAAAACAAATGTACTGCCTTACAACATGAAACAAAAAAGGTTCAACCACACAGGTCCACAATTAGCTAAAATATCTCTAGTCACCGTCTATGTTTTTATAGATTCTCTAGGATCACTCTCTGGTTCCATTACTTCTAATATGAAACCATATCGTCTCATATAGGAAGTTCGGAACTAGCTAACAAGTAGAAAAGAATAACAGGGCAGATTTATTTATAAAAATACAAATAATGAAATAAAAACACAAGGAAAGTGAAAATGTAAATATATAAAACAAAGGAAAGAGGGAAAATGAAAAACACACACACACATGGGCCTGTCCATGCGGAGGAGGGACTGCGGGCGAGTCAAAAGTATGTATCGCGCTAAGGCGATAGATAGTGCGTGTGAGCAAGAGGACTAGAGGAGTCATATTCCTTTATCACGTATGAGTAGGTCAACAAACTAATTAATCTAAGCCCAATAATTGGCCCAAGTCCAGCGAAGAGTTTTCTGAACCGTGCTGAGGTGGTCCTGGCATTTGTTTTACCAAATGAGATGGACATCGTTAAGACTAAATAAAGACAACGCCGCCGGCGTCATCTATAAGTTCATCGTCGCCTTTATCTAAAAATTGATGGGTCCTCACCTCAGGTGCCGCTCTAGCACTAGGAGGGGTGGGGACCTCGGACCTACGCAGGGTGCTATATAAGGGTCCTTAATATTAGATCTTGGTTTTGATTGTTGTCTTCTTCGTCAATGGAGATGTCATCGTCTGTAATAAGTGATCTTTCGTGATTCGGTCATCGACGAGATCTCCTTCCCGACGTCAATGGTGGTTTTGGAAGATTAAATTTGTCTATGAATAGTTCTTTAGATCTTGATTTTCCATATCAATCTTAGATTGTTTTTCATCGTTATCGCAAGGAGGTTTGTACTCGCGTTATCTATCCTGACTACTACGTCTTTGACAATGGTGATCCATTCTCTCGGCTCCCAACGTCATCGACAAAGTGGCTCGGTTATTTGTGAAGGAGATATGCCCTAGAGGCAATTAATAAAATGTATTCTTTATCATATCTCGTTTGTTCATAATAGGTTTTTGTGTCATGCTAGAACCGTATTAAGCGGAAACATTAATGCGGGTGTGATACGTAAACAACCAGGTCCCTAGTAGCCTCTACTAAGACTAGTTTCGTTGCGCGATTGATGACCGAGGTTTCCCGGTCATGGGGCATGGCGCCGGTCGGCAATGAGAGTCATGTCGCTGGAGAGTGATGTGATGGACATACCCAGATTTGGAGAACATAGTCGTTACACCTTTGACCGTGAGATCAACTCTTATTGATATTCCCCGAAGATACTTTGATTGCACCAAACGTCGTATCTTATTTAGTATGACAATAACGGTGATACTTTTGGGTATTGGAAAGGAGTATTGAGACGAGGGGTCAAGAGCGGGATTTGCCAGTCCGCATAGCAGGATAGATACTCTCGGGCCCACTCGGTGAGATCATGTCTAATGAGCTTGCAAGCATGTGACTAGGTCACGGAGACATGAGATCATGAACGAGTAGAAGATAGCGTCGTCGGTAACGAGGTCGGGATTAGGTATGGAGATATCTATGGAGCTACGCTCGGACGTGCTAAGTATCGCTATGGCAAAAGGTCTAAGACTTCACGTTCAGGTTTGATAGATGAAAGTCATTCGTTATATCTCAGGGATTAATTCAGGGGGTACAGGCCTACGGATTAGTCGTTGATCATTGAGGAGTCTTGATCATACCTGATATTATATCGAACCGCTAGGGTAACACACTTAAGGGGTTTCGACAAGACAACCGGAAAGGAAGGAGATCACCGGGAACGTCCCGGGAGAGGTCCGATGGAGATCGGGCAGCGCCGAAAGAGTTTTCAGAGCTAGGAAATATTATATATATTATGTTTGATATTAATTAGTGTTATTAATATGCAAATATGATTTTATATATTTATTTTCGAATTTATTAAGGCAGATTTCCCTAAATGGGCCTTCCGGACGAAAGAAGGCCCAAGAGGGGGAAATTCCCTAGGGGAATTCGGTGGGGGCCAGGAGGGCCGGCCTAGGTGGGCCACAAGGGGCCCACCAGGGGGCCGGCGCACCTCCCAAGCCGAACCAGGCTATGGGGGGTTAGTCCCACATTGCCTGGCTGGCAAGGTTGGCTCCCTTTGGTAGCCTATATAAGAAGGGGCACCCCCAGCCTTTTAATTCACCAATTAATTCCTGATTTCTCTCTCGATCTCGTGGTTCCCAGGTCGGAGCCGCGCCGAGTAAGAGGAGTCGGGGATCTCCTCCACCATAGCCCGCTGCCGCGCTGCTGGTGTTCCGGTCCAAGTCTTCCGCTGCTCGTCCTGGACTGGAGCTTCGGAGGCGTCGTCTCCACCGTACGTGTGCGACTCCCTGCGAGGTGCTGCGCTAGCGGTACTCGGAGGCCTGCTTCCTCTACACGACCTTGAGGTCGGCTACGTCGGTCTTCATCGACAACGTTTGTGCGGGAACGTAATCCCCGCTTTCGGTCTACAAGGGTACGTATTCCGATCTCCGTTCGTACTACTATATCTGCATAGAATAGATCTTGGCTAGTTTAAGGATATCGTTGCTAGGAAATTTTTTGTTTTCTGCACACGATCCCCTTCAGTGGTATCAGAGCCGATCTATCGTAAGATATAGCTGTACGTTGTTAGAACCCGTGCTCTGCACGGGGGCACCGTTCCTGTTATTTGCTACCCTCTAGCGTGCACTTGTGTATTCCAGCGGCATTTAATTGATGAAGCGGCCCGGACCGACTTTACGCGTACACTTACGCGAGACTGGTTCCACTACTGACATACGGCTTGTACCGTATCTGTGGCTGGCGGGTGACAGTTTCTCTCTCTTTAGTTGGTCTTCGCATTTTCAATGGAGGGCCCGAAAGGGATGCTTAAACATGCAATTATTGGATCGTTGTTATGGTCATAAGATTCGTAGGTATGAAGCGGTTCTATTTACGAAAGCCCCAAGTCACGTAAAATATGCAAAAGATAAAGTAGAAGCGTCTAACTTTATTTTGCAGGGGCTATGTGATATGGTCAAGGTAGGTTTATTAAATTGTTTATAAACTGCGGGCGCCAAGAAGACCATGGCGCGATGGACTATATCACATTGCATTACATTTGATGTTTTGTGTGCATCTTATTTTGTGTGATTGTGTGTTACACGGCGGTAGCTGAATAAGATGATCCCTTCAAAATACCACTAGTGTTCTCCCTCCAACGCGCACCACCAATAAAGTTCTACGTTATGAGGCAGGCCGTGATGATCGGGTGTCATACATATCTTCGTTCGCATACGGTGGGTGTAAGCCATGTTGCACAAGCGTCAGCGTGGAGGTCTTTGGTGGCGAGCCTAGCATACTCAGAGGTATGGCCTCGGAACAGGAAGACCGAAAGGTCGAGCACGAGTCACAAAATTGGTGTGGCGGACGATTTTGTCTACTCCTGAAGTTGTGCCGCCGGCTTTGATGATGAGGGGTGGTGCAATGGATGGGGGTCGTGTAATCGCTTAAACGACCAGGAGGGATGTTCGTTTGAGTGGGAGTTATGTCAGTTATTTTCTAAAATACTATAACTCAAAATTATTATGAACAAAGTCTTATGTTGTTGCAAATTCCATTGTAGATGTCTCGCCCCTCGTTTAACCTAGGTCTGTTCCTTGAGAAAGAAAAGCTTAAGACCAATGGGTCAAACTTCATGGCCTGGTTCCGCAACCTGAGGATCCTCCTCACTCCCCATAGGGTGGCCTACGTCATTGAGGCCGCCATAGGTGACCCTCCTGCAGATGATGCCTCTGAGGATGAGAAGAAGGTCTTCCAGACCCGATCGGAGGATTCTGCCTTTGTCCAGAGTGGCATGCTCTACGCCATGGAAGCCGACCTGCAGAAGCGCTTTGAGAAGATGAGCGCCTTTGAGATCATTTCGGATCTTAAGGCTGTCTTCGCGCCGCAGGCTAAGGCTGAGAGATATGAGGCTTCTGAGTTTTTCTTCTCAGCCAAGATGGAAGAGCATAGCAGTGTGAGCGAGCATGTAGTCAAGATGTCTGGCTACGTTCAACGCCTGAATGCTCTGGAGTGCAAGATTCCCGATGAGCTGGCGATTGACAGGGTGTTGCAATCGTTGCCACCAAGCTACAAAGGCTTCGTTATGAACTACAACATGCAGGGCATGGCTAAGTCCCTGGGTGAAGTGTTCGTGATGCTCAAGACTGCTGAGGTAGAGATTAAGAAGGAGCACGCGCTGTTGATGGTCAACAAGACCGTTGATTTCAAGAAGTCCGGTGGCAAGGGAAAGCAGAGCTGGAAGTCCCGGAGGGAGGCAAAGTTGGCTGCCAAGTCCAGGACTAACAGGTCTGGTCCCAGAGCTAGCGTGGAGTGTTTCTACTGCAAGGGGAAGGGTCACTGGAAGCGCAACTGCCCCAAGTATCTGGAGGATAGGAAGTCTGGCAAGACGGTCAACAAAGAGCAAGGTATATTTGATATACATGTTATAGATGTGTACCTTACATCCGCCCGGAGCAATACGTGGGTATTTGATACTGGTTCTGTTGCTCATATATGTAACTCTCAGGAGGAGTTACGGAATAGAAGGCGGCTGGCGAAGGATGAGGTGACGATGCGCGTCGGCAACGGATCGAGAGTCGACGTGGTGGCTGTCGGCACGCTCCCTCTGCATCTACCATCGGGATTAGTTTTGGTTTTCAATAAATGTTATTTTGTGCCATCCTTGAGTGTAAACATTATAAGTGGGTCTTGCCTGTTACAAGACGGTTATTCATTTAAATCAGTGTCAAGCAATTGTGCTATTTATATGAATGATATCTTTTATGTTGATGCTCCCGAGAGTAATGGTTTATTCTTGTTGAATCTCGATCGTAGTACTCACATCCATAACATAGAGGCCAAACGAATTAAGTGTAGTGACGATACCGCCATGTTTTTGTGGCATTGCCGTCTTGGTCATATTGGTATAAAGCGCATGAAGCGACTCCACTCCGATGGACTCTTGGACTCGTTGGATTTCGGATCCCTCGATACATGTGAACCATGCCTCATGGGCAAAATGACCAGGACACCGTTCAAAGGTTTCGTTGAACGGGCGTCGGATTTGTTGGGGATCATACATACAGACGTATGTGGACCAATGAGCGTTTCGACACGCAATGGTTATCGTTACTTCGTCACCTTCACTGATGACTTGAGTAGATACGGTTATATCTACTTGATGAAACACAAGTCTGAAACGTTTGAAAAGTTCAAAGAATTCCAGAGTGAAGTTGAGAATCAGCTTAATAGACAAATCAAGCATCTCCGGTCCGATCGCGGTGGAGAGTACTTGAGTTTTGAGTTTGGCACACATTTGAAGAGTTGTGGCATAGTGCCCCAACTTACGCCCGCCGGAACTCCGCAGCGTAACGGTGTGTCCGAGCGACGTAATCGTACTCTACTGGATAGTGTCCGATCTATGATGTCTCTTACCGATCTGCCAGTGTCCTTCTGTGGTTATGCGTTAAAAACAACCGCATTCATTTTAAATAGGGCTCCGTCCAAGTCAGTTGAAACGACACCGTATGAATTATGGTATGGCCACAAGCCTAAGTTATCGTTTCTGAAGGTTTGGGGTTGTGAGGCGTACGTTAAGAAACTACAGCCCGACAAACTCGAACCGAAGTCGGAGAAAGTCGTCTTTGTAGGATATCCGCGGGAAACCGTTGGGTACACCTTCTACAACCAAGCTGAGGGCAAAACTTTTGTCGCGAAGACCGGTACCTTTCTAGAGAAGGAGTTTCTCGCGAAAGGAGTAAGTGGGAGGAAGGTAGACCTCGATGAAATCGTTGATCCTGAACTCGAGATTCCGAGTGGCGCAACGGAAGCAATTCCGGAAACGTCCTCCGTGGAAGGAGTGGGAGAAACTGTCGAGGAAGATGTTCTACCTCGTAGGTCTGGTAGATCTCGGATCGCACCAGAATGGTATGGCAATATGGTTTGCACCGTCATGCTAGTCGAGCAAGACGAACCTACGAACTACAAGGAGGCGATGGAGAGTCTAGAGTCCGAGAAATGGCTTGAAGCCATGAAATCCGAAATAGGATCCATGTATGATAACCAAGTGTGGACTTTGGTGGATATTCCCGAAGGGCGCAAGGCCGTCGAGAATAAGTGGATCTTTAAGAAGAAGACTGATGCTGATGGTAATGTGACCGTCTATAAAGCTCGGCTTGTCGCAAAGGGTTTCCGACAAGTTCATGGAATTGACTACGATGAAACTTTTTCACCGGTAGCGATGCTTAAGTCTATTCGGATTTTGTTAGCGGTAGCTGCCTACTATGATTATGAAATCTGGCAGATGGACGTCAAAACGGCCTTCCTGAATGGAAACATTGAGGAAGAGTTGTACATGGTACAGCCGGAAGGTTTTGTCGATCCAGGAAGTGCTAACAAGGTGTGCAAGCTTCAGCGATCCATCTATGGATTGAAGCAGGCATCTCGGAGCTGGAATCTTCGCTTTGATGAGGTAATCAAAGGTTTTGGATTTATCCAGAACGTGGAAGAGACCTGTATTTACAAGAAAATGAGTGGGAGCTCGGTTGTGTTCTTAGCACTGTATGTTGACGACATATTTCTAATAGGGAATGATGTGGAACTTCTGAATAGCGTGAAGGAATATTTAAACAGTAAGTTTTCCATGAAGGACTTAGGAGAAGCTGCGTATGTTTTAGGCATAAAAATCTACCGTGATAGATCAAGGCGCCTATTAGCACTAAGTCAGAGTACTTATCTTGATAAAATATTGAAGCGTTTTCATATGGAGAAGGCAAAGAAGGGTTCTCTGCCGGTTATCAAGAATAAGATATTGCGTAAGGCGCAGTGTCCGGTGACGGAACTGGGTAAGGCCGAAATGACGAAACATCCTTATGCTTCAGCCATAGGATCGATCATGTATGCAATGTTGAGTACTAGACCAGATGTGGCATTAGCTCTAAGTTTGACAAGCCGGTTCCAGAGTAATCCTGGAATGGCGCATTGGGTGGCTGTTAAGAGCATTCTTAAGTATCTCAATAAGACAAAGGAAATGTTCCTTGTGTATGGTGGCTGCGATGAGGAACTTGGCGTAACGGGTTACGTAGATGCAAGTTTCTGCTCAGACCCCGATGACTGTAAGTCACAGACAGGTTACGTGTTCAAGGTGAATGGAGGCGCTGTGTGCTGGAGAAGTGGGAAGCAACCCATAGTCGCACAATCTACAATGGAGTCGGAGTACATTGCTGCCTGCGAGGCCGCGAATGAAGCTGTGTGGCTGAGGAAGTTCGTCATCGAACTTGGAGTGTTCCCGAGCGTGCAAGACCCCGTGGTCCTCTTCTGCGACAATACGGGTGCCATTGCGAACGCCAAGGAGCCAAGGTCTCACTCCACCGCCAAACACATTCTCCGACGCTTCCACGTGATACGTCAATACGTACAAGAAGGCGATGTGAAGATTTGCAAAGTGCATACGGATCTGAATGTGGCAGATCCGCTGACGAAGCCTCTTCCGCTTGATAAGCATGAACAACACCAGTTAGCTATGGGTGTTAGGCTTTTACCAAGTTGTAATCTAGATTAAATTGTACTCTAGTGCAAGTGGGAGACTGAAGGAGATATGCCCTAGAGGCAATTAATAAAGTGTATTCTTTATCATATCTCGTTTGTTCATAATAGGTTTTTGTGTCATGCTAGAACCGTATTAAGCGGAAACATTAATGCGGGTGTGATACGAAAACAACCAGGTCCCTAGTAGCCTCTACTAAGACTAGTTTCGTTGCGCGATTGATGACCGAGGTTTCCCGGTCATGGGGCATGGCGCCGGTCGGCAATGAGAGTCATGTCGCTGGAGAGTGATGTGATGGACATACCCAGATTTGGAGAACATAGTCGTTACACCTTTGACCGTGAGATCAACTCTTATTGATATTCCCCGAAGATACTTTGATTGCACCAAACGTCGTATCTTATTTAGTATGACAATAACGGTGATACTTTTGGGTATTGGAAAGGAGTATTGAGACGAGGGGTCAAGAGCGGGATTTGCCAGTCCGCATAGCAGGATAGATACTCTCGGGCCCACTCGGTGAGATCATGTCTAATGAGCTTGCAAGCATGTGACTAGGTCACGGAGACATGAGATCATGAACGAGTAGAAGATAGCGTCGTCGGTAACGAGGTCGGGATTAGGTATGGAGATATCTATGGAGCGACGCTCGGACGTGCTAAGTATCGCTATGGCAAAAGGTCTAAGACTTCACGTTCAGGTTTGATAGATGAAAGTCATTCGTTATATCTCAGGGATTAATTCAGGGGGTCCAGGCCTACGGATTAGTCGTTGATCATTGAGGAGTCTTGATCATACCTGATATTATATCGAACCGCTAGGGTAACACACTTAAGGGGTTTCGACAAGACAACCGGAAAGGAAGGAGATCACCGGGAACGTCCCGGGAGAGGTCCGATGGAGATCGGGCAGCGCCGAAAGAGTTTTCGGAGCTAGGAAATATTATATATATTATGTTTGATATTAATTAGTGTTATTAATATGCAAATATGATTTTATATATTTATTTTCGAATTTATTAAGGCAGATTTCCCTAAATGGGCCTTCCGGACGAAAGAAGGCCCAAGAGGGGAAAATTTCCTAGGGGAATTCGGTGGGGGCCAGGAGGGCCGGCCTAGGTGGGCCACAAGGGGCCCACCAGGGGGCCGGCGCACCTCTCAAGCCGAACCAGGCTGTGGGGGGTTAGTCCCACATTGCCTGGCTGGCAAGGTTGGCTCCCCTTGGGAGCCTATATAAGAAGGGGCACCCCCAGCCTTTTAATTCACCAATTAATTCCTGATTTCTCTCTCGATCTCGTGGTTCCCAAGTCGGAGCCGCGCCGAGTAAGAGGAGTCGGGGATCTCCTCCACCATAGCCCGCTGCCGCGCTGCTGGTGTTCCGGTACAAGTCTTCCGCTGCTCGTCCTGGACTGGAGCTTCGGAGGCGTCGTCTCCACCGTACGTGTGCGACTCCCTGCGAGGTGCTGCGCTAGCGGTACTCGGAAGCCTGCTTCCTCTACACGACCTTGAGGTCGGCTACGTCGGTCTTCATCGACAACGTTTGTGCGGGAACGTAATCCCCGCTTTCGGTCTACAAGGGTACGTATTCCGATCTCCGTTCGTACTACTATATCTGCATAGAATAGATCTTGGCTAGTTTAAGGATATCGTTGCTAGGAAAATTTTTGTTTTCTGCACACGATCTCCTTCAATTTGTTACTGGAATATCAGTGATGGTGCTTTTGCCGATGTTACTTGATTAATTTAATGGTTGCGTGCGTGCACAAAGCCTTGGCATTGCGACTAAAAATTAAAAGGGGAGAATCATCAGTGGTATTCACAGGTCTGTGGTTTGGTTTTTTCGGCGTTTTTCTATGGCTTCTTTCACAAAAGTATAAGATTGTGTCATGGATAAACAAAGGGCTTGAAGATCTCATATATTTGCTCGTCCCTTCTAGTTTTATTTTTGTAATCGATATAATCGTGTATTCTTTATTAGTTTAACATATGTGGAAAATTCAAAAAAAATAAAAAAAGCAACGCGAAGTGAGACTAGCTCAATTGGCTTGGTTTTTTATGGTGGAATCAGCCCACCCATGTTCAAGTCCCAGACTTGGCATGGGTGCTCGTTTTTTCTGAATTTTCCAGAATTTAACTGACGCTATGCTTTCAGTGGTAGGTGACGTGCCTGTCAACATCGAGGCGCCCATGGTGATTTCGTTAATCTTAAGATATGCCGGACCAGTCTCTCGGAGGTGTTCATAGGGTTAGGGTTTACGTGTGTGCGATCATATGGGTGTCTGTACATGCGTGTTTGTAAACGTGCGTATGTATATAAAAAAACAGCAGATAATTAGCGTGTTGAAGGAATATTCTGGTGTATGTCAGTTCAGATGTGTCCCCCATTATGCCAGTGGACTACTAAAACACATGGATGTGTTTCTTAAAGATCCTCCGTAACATTAGAGTGGACAGACTGGTGGAGAGTATGGCATAATAGAATAATGTTTTTCCAAGGATCAAGGCACATGAATAGGATCTATCAGTTCTGGATTTATTTATCACTTTCAGGATCAAGATCAACATCCGCCAGCGATTAACCCGAATGTAGAAAAGAAAAGGAAAACACATATCTGCAAATCCGAGAGTAACACAAGTAAGAACTCCTCGCTAAAGCAAAACCTGATAATCATTATTCCTTGCCTGCCCTCCTCAATGCCACATGTCGAAGCTCCCAAACACCACACTATGTACACCGGAAACAAGATCCAAGGTTCCCCACACTCCCACTGTAGAAGTGGCCGGGAGAGGAGGAGGGAACCTCATTATCGCCGGGTACAAAGGTAGTCGGCTTCGAGATCACCTGTATTTACTGTAGCCCTTTACGGCCATTCTTTGTGGTGTGCCTATGATTTTCGTCGGTTCAACGCGAAAATCACAGACTCACCACCAGGGCCGGTCCTGACATTTTAAGGGCCCGGGCCGAAACAAGAATTTAGGACTAATTTAAAAATAGATATATAAAACATAGATCAAACGAGAGAAGCGCGATATAAATTTTAGCGTCAACTCATCTAGATTTGTCTAAGTGCTAATCTTGCTATTTAAAGATCCGTAAAGAGGTGCTCTATGTGATTCTATAAGTTTTGGTTCGCCTTTTCTTTTTCTCTTTTTCCAACATCGGACATATAACAACACTAGAAATAAACTGGAATTAGTAATTTAAATTAGGGTCTAAACATTCTAAACGCGCCTACACCATAAAGAAGATAAAAAGTAATCAATAAATATACCTAGACGCCCGGTTGGCCGTCCGACGACGCACGCCTTGCGCAATCAGATATAAATAGGGCACTGGGTATATAGAAAAATACTACTGGCATGACGCCTTGGGTGATTGGACGCAACAAGAACCGAGATGTACGGTAAGCTAATGAGATGGAGCCGAGATTAGATTGAGGTTTTAATCAGACGAGTGAATAATTAAATTTATTATTTATGGAACAAACTGATTGGGTGATGTATGCCCGGTAAGTTTCTATTTTTGGATAATGATCGACTCAATTGCATTCTCCTACCAGAGACCCTTGTCTTCGAAGTAAAAGGGCCCAATTAACTAATCTTTAAACGCATGCACCACGAAGTTGTTTACAATTGTTGTTACATGTCATGTATACGTGCTAAGCCTATTATATATGTACTTCCGGAGGGCCCTAAAAATTGCTGGACCCGGGGCGGCCGCCCCTCTCGACCCCCCTAGGACCGGCGGCCCTGCTCACCACACCACAAAGACTGTGCACAATTTTAAAAGTACTGTATAACTCTAGACTTTTCTAAATCAAAACAAGTTGTCCAGTCGCCGAGGACGCTTCGTTACAATCTCTCCGTTATCATCGGTGTGGGAGTGGAAGGCAGAAAAGGTGATAGGAACTTGACATGGGTAGTGTGCACGCACGAGATGAAAACGAAGCAAAGCCAATCGCACCACCTCCACTCGCGCATTCATACATCCACACCAACGCGGAAGCGCCGATCACGCCGTACGATGATTGATTCTTGACATGTGTGATCAGCCAGCCGAAAGCCGTCCCTCGCTGAGCTGAAGCTTCTTCAACACTCGACATGATCGTCCGTCGATGCTGCAGTGCCGGTGCCGGAGCAGTAAAGCAAAGCGCTGCCAGCCACCGGCAGTGCGCCTGCCACTCGCGCAATTTTCTACAGCTTCCCGGCCTCGCTTTCTTGTGATCGCAACAAAGGGGAGCTGTGTTTTCTTTAGCTTATCAGAAAGGGCTTTGGAGAACAGCTCATGAGTCATCATCATCAGCACGCATAAACTAAGTCATACACACGGTCTGATGATTAAGGTTGCAGAAATCCAGCAGTCAGCACTCATGTACGCCAGTGAAGTGGGATGAATTCGCTAGTATACAGGCAAACACAGGTGGACGTCATCAAGCCTAACTCTGTCACTCTCACTCACTCACTCACTCACTCACTCCAAAGGGTCGTACTAAAAAACCTAGAAAAATAGACAAGGATGGGGAAATTAATTAATCAACTCCAATTAGATTAGTAGCTTCTGATACTCAGATTGCAGCACAGACACACGATGGCTGCTCTGCTCTGGTCGATCCAGCAGGGTCCAATCTTGGCTCAGAGGATCCAGCCATGCCAGATTACCAGGCCGACCGAAATCTGTCGTCTGCAGTTAAATGAAATCATGTGTACTCACTGTAATAATGGCACGTACTCGACGATGCAATAATCAGCATGAATGGGTTGGGTTTGTTCAGTATGCCGGCATGAGGTGCGAGATCTTGCCCTCGTCGCCGGGCGTGGCGGCGGTGCGGTCGGTGGAGCGTAGCCAGATGCAGACGGCGGAGAAGCTGAGCACGAGGCTGAGGAGGCCGCTGCCGAGGCCGATGCCGACGATGGTGAGCACGGACAGCCCGTGGCCTCCCCGCATTGGCGCCAGAGGGTACCCGTACAGGTCCTTGTTCCCGGCGAAGGAGCTGGCGTTGAACCTCGCCGCCGTCGCGCCCGCCCCAGCTCCGCCGGTGCCGGCACCGGCGCTGCTGCGATTGGCGAGGAGCACGGGGATGGGGCCGGAGAGGCGGTTGGAGGAGACGTCGAAGGTGGAGAGGCGGACGAGGAGGCCCAGCTCGTCCGGGATGGGGCCCGTCAGCTGGTTGCCGTGGAGGTCTATGACGTTGAGGTAGGCGCAGCTGGCGAGGTCCCTTGGGATGGCGCCCGAGAGGGCGTTGGCGGAGAGGTTGAGCACGGCCAGGTTGAGCAGCTTGGAGAGCTCCGGCGGGATGGCCCCCGAGAGGGCGTTGGAGGAGAGGTCGAGCGACTGGAGGTTGGTGCAGTTGGAGAGCTCCGGCGGGATGGCGCCTCCGCCCGGGGACGGCGGGGAGAGCGCGCCCGGGAGGGAGAGCTTGTAGACGCGGCCGTTGTTGCAGGTGACGCCCTGGAGCTTGGAGATGAAGCCGTCGCAGGGGGCGGAGAAGGAGGACTTGCTGCTGGTCCAGTTGCGCGGGGACAGCGACCGCTGGAGGCTCGACAGGCACACCTCGTCGTACGGGTCGGCGGCGGACGGTGGAGGGAGCAGGAACAGCACGGCCGCGACGGCCACGGTGAGCGGCGGGAAGTGGTGGCGGCGGCTTGGTTGGGACATTTGGGGTGGCGGAGGTGATCTTCGGGGGTAGCACTAGTGGAGATTTGGGGGAGCGTGTCGCCGGCAATAAAAATGTCATAGTAAAGGCGGCCTTGTGCGTTTTGCTGGTTTGGCAACAGGACCCACTGGCTTTCGATTAATGTAACTCTTACTACAGTACCTACTATTGATTAAAGCCACTGGGTTCTATTGATCAATTAAACGTGTTTTTTTCAGGAATTAACCATGTTCTTAGGATATAAGGGTGTGTTTGGTTGAGGGGATATGATCTAGGGGTTGAGGGTATCCCCAACCATGTGGTTAGGGATAGCCAAATTTTCTGTTTGGTTGAGTGGAATGAGAGTGGTTAACGATAGCCATTTTGATGTTTGGTTCAAAGGACATAAAATGGATGGGTTGTTGCAATCACCTCTTTAATTGAGTTGCTGAGATTACCCATAGCATACTCTCAAATCACGGCCTTCTTAAGTCAAACCACAAGTTTATCTTCTAATCAAATTTGATGCATTGACTTACAATTACGTCAGTAGACAAAAAAAAGGTTAAATATTTATCCAGAACACTACTAGCTTGGTCGGTGCTCCTTCCTGTAACAAAGAAGCTCATGGTCGCTGCTCTAGTAGCATCAAATCCGACGAGCCTACACCGTACAAAAGAAAAATCAGAGATATAGAGCAGCGCAAGGAGCAAGATGAGAGGGCTCCGCAGTTCATCCACGAGTGGCCAGCAAAGCAGGCCATCACGCGCCCATGGACGATGCCTCTCCATCTCTCCTAGTTCAAGCGGAGAGAGGAAACGCGTAGGAGACGAGAGAGAGCACACGAAATAGGAGATGCGGGATTCGATTTCTTGTTCCAGCCGCTGCTGCTACCCAACAGACGCCGTCGTGGTCGCTTTAGATCTCCGATCTAGCCACGGTCGGGGAGAGAGACGAAGGAATAGAGGAGGAGAACAAGTGAGTCAACGGAAATAAACGGTTCGGGGGTGAGTCTCCGCATGCCATCCACAAGTGGTTGCCTTCATCCGGCAGATTTGGGCGGATGGGCTCAACCGATTTTTTGAGGGAATATTCCGAGAATCTGGTTGCCCACATCCCTCTCATCCTCTAAACCAAACGGCTGGCAACCACCAAAAAAATGGTTATCCCTAACCAACCAGTGGATAGCCACTGAACCAAACACACCCTAAGATGACTTGGAGGGTCGATCTAACATGCAACTTGTATTACCAGGGGGTCAAAGGCCACAATATATAGTACATCTGACTTGGGGAACACGAAAGTAAATCTAGTCTAATACGGACTACTAGACCAATACTAATACTCCTTAACACCTCCCTCAAATGCAAAGTGTATGCAATAGCATTGCATTTGAAGAAGTGTAAACTAGAAAACAAAAGATAATCCAAAATCTGCGTCTTGAGAGTATCGTCATCGCATGAAGAGTCTTCAATAACCTGTGAAAGTCAAGCCAAAGTGGATAGCGCCGATCGAAGAAGAAGACCGACAGAGACCAAAAATCGATCAAGAGAAGAGCCAAACGATCATAGCACAAGAAAACGATGGCGAAAGAAGCTCGCAACAAAAGAATGTGCGTAGATCAATGACAATGCGACAGATGGCGCTTCAAAGAAAGACATACCGCATCAAGAGAGAAGATGAGTTGTCAAAAGATGGCACATCAAGAGAAGAAAAGCATAGCGCTAGGAGAAGGAGAAGAGTGCGACCACGAGAAGAAGTGTGGATAAAAAGTGCAGCATCATGTGCGCTAGGAGAGGGCCGGGGCGGTCGGACGACGGCGGGGCGTCCGGGGCGCGGCGGTGGCGGCCGGAGGGCGGCGGCGACCGGGGCGCAGCGGCGGCGACGTCGGAGAAAAAAAAGATTAGATCTAAAACATGTTGAACTCTCATGATATGGAACACCAAAAGAAACAACGGATTTGGACCAGGACCAAGGAGTGGAGACCACAAACAGGACCGAAAAGAGGAGGCCACAAAAATCCAATAGTAGGATCAGGACCAAGAGGAAGATGAGGCCACAAAAATCCTATAGAAGGAACAAGACCGAGATAGAGGCTGACAAATAAAGGTATGGTGGACTCTCATGAAACAGAAAACGAAAAGAAACAAAACCCAACAAAACCGGCGGCGAAACAAGCACGGCAGCAAGAGAATGGGCGTAGATCAACCAGCAATACAAGAAGAGGCCACAAGAGGACCGGAAAAGCAGGCTGATAAGAAAAAGATATAGTGGACTCCATGACATGAGACACAAAAGAAAAACGGATTTGGTGGACGTAGTGGAAAATAGTATAGAAAAAGATGGATGACAGCATTGAAAAACCGGGGAGTCATAGACGACGACATGACAACCTCTCTCTTTTTTTTTTATTTTTTTTTTGAAGTCAACTACTAGCAGACACGATCTGGAAAGTGGATCTAGCACACGCAGCAGCGCTTGATCGAGGAAAGACATCCCCACGTGCACCAGTACATGAACAAGCACGCAAGAGAGTTGCCAGATCGAAGCAACCCCAAGCCAGATCGGGAGCAGCTGGAGGAAAAGGCAGGCCCCGGCCAGATTGGGAGCCCGGCAACGGCGGGCGGCTGGAGAGGAGGAGCCGGCGGCCGGGACGGGAGGTCGCAGGAGCCCGGGCGGACGACGGACGCAGAGCCGGAGACGGCCGCCGGGACGGAACTACGCATGAGCAACGCCAAGAGTCACTACGGCGGCGGCAGGCTGACAACAACGGCCAAGACGAGCAGCAGCTCGATTTGAGATCAAACGAGGAGGAAGAAGAAGCACAGAGGCCGGCACGCTCGATTCCGAGGAAGGAGAGAGAAAGTAGGCCGGAGCTAGCAACAGTGATGGTGGAGGAAGCACGGAGTTGCAACGTGCGGAAGAAACCCTAACCTGGGCTCTGATAAACCTAGCTCTGATACCATGTTAGGAATATGCAACTTGTATTACCAGGGGGCCAAAGGCCACAATATATAGTACATCTGACTTGGGGAACACGAAAGTAAATCTAGTCTAATACGGGCTCCTAGACCAATACTAATACTCCTTAACAGATCTAAACGAGCATGTTTATTTTTTCCGATTTTTATCGGTTTCGGTAGTCAAACGGATAGGCATCCTACTCGTGTCCACTCCCTCCCTGACCACCGCACCCAGCAGGTTGATACATTAAGGGTGACTTCTTTTGGGCTTGTGCTTATGCATAAGCCGGCTTATAGATTTCGGTGGGGAGAAACTGTTATGGGGAGAAACTCCTAAAAACTACTTGGGAGACTTCTTTTAGGCTTATAGAGTTTGGCTTATTTGATGTGTTGAGTTATTAGATGTCCATAACACCCCTAAATTTCATGTCTGCAAAGTGATATATTACATATGCTAATTGTTTTACAAAATGAGCCAGAAATTAAATAAAAATAAGATGAAACAGGTAGGTGATAAAAAATACATTAAAAATAATATTTAAAATGCATAAATTGATGTCGCTAGCCATATGAGTTTAGGATACCTACGTGTATTTATTAGGCGGCAACGTTACCTAATACATGGCCGGTCAGTTAACTGGCCATGTGTGCATACATGCAATTCCAAGTGAAAAATGCAGTCTCACCTCTCACATGATGGCAGCAGCGAGCGAAAAATAGCAACGAACAACGTGATACTGACCAAGCGAGCGGGAAACAATACAGAGTGGCATTTCAGCAGTAAATAGAACTAACAAAAGGGGTAACTTTGAATACCCATTCGCATCCTAGCAAGGAAGCTCGGGAAGCTGCCCAGAAGTTGGTCCATCGCAGTTTCTCGGTTCACACACGATTTGGGTTTCACGGTGGGGAGAAGCTGGGCAAAAACTAGACACTTCTTTTGGGCTTGTAAGGTTTGCCACCGATAAGCAGCTCTAGAAGCTCAAAAGAAGTCACCCTAACTCCACCCGGCGAGGGTTTTGACCATTTTAATCATAATTTTACACATTTTAATTACAATTGATCAAAGCAATCAAATAAAACTAGTGAACATTTAATTAAACATATTGTACCAACATAAATATTCTCATACCGACGTATATCTCATAATATAATTAACAATATCCTTACCACCTCAACATGCTCCGGCAAAAACCTGATATAAACCTTTCTGATCGCTCAGGTACAAAGCGAATACTGATGCCGTCAAGTTATCCTTTCGGAGCAGTGGTTTAGTACTATCTCACGGTCTAAGTATTAGGTTTCAACATTTCTTATTACTGCAACTTGAACATCGTGTCACAATCTTTTGGTATGTCCATCAAAGTATTCACATAATGGTGTGACATTACCAACTGACATAATGTCGATGAACTTAATCACGACCATCTGTTGCACAATGAACTAGTATCAATAGAGTCTTATTAGGAACTCTGGATAGTTTAATAGCACATGTGTATCAATGATTCCTATCAATAGCATGATATAAAATTATTATAAATTTAATGAGATATGTCAGTAATCACTATATTATTTGTGTCTAAAAAATATGTTCAACCGGTTGAGCATGTGTTGGTGTATATGAGCACCTGTTGTACTGTTTAAAAAACAGAAAAGCTCGGCGTGAACTGCAGAGCTAATCGAGTTGCCAAACAAAATACTGAAAGCAAATCACTCCAAAGCAGCGAGCAAAAGAACGAAGCATATTATATGCATATCATAGGCCCTAGACATCCCACCCGGCCCAACATCCAGAGTAGCAGCATTGGAAGAAGAGATGACTTTTGGCTCCCGATCTGCACTGCCGCACTGGTCCTGCCTTATAAAAGAATTCAAAATGGTTTTAAAGTTTCAAAAAGTCTAAAAAAATCCTGGATGAAAAGGGTGAAAAAACTAATTTAACTTGATAGATTGATTTTTTTATGCAAACCCGCGATGAAATGATATTTTTCTTACACTTATTCTTCAACACTCCACATGATCATCTCGATTGAGATAGTTCGAAATCGGAACCACTTCGCTCAAAACGGCGAGTTCTCGGCGAAGGTCGGACGGATTTCATTTTGGCTCCACGTCAGAAGATCTCCAGGCGTTCCTCCTTCTAGGCTGGGACGGGGGGGGGGGGGGGGGGGGGGGTGTGCTCCTCCGGTACATCCGCGCCACCTCGGCGATGACTTTGATGTGATTTTGCTTCGACTATTGTTTGCTTCCATATAACAATCATAAGATTCAGTTGTTGAAAAAATTATTTTCCTAAACTATAGCCCGCTCGCATGTTACTGGTGTCATGTCGGTCGCACGCCAAATATAGTGGCGCGTGACTAATAGGAAAAGCCCCACGTCTCTGCTGTCAATGAGTTTGCACATGTTTAGTTGTTTTGTCATAACAAAAAAAATTAGGGTCAGAGAGAAGTGATGATGAATTTAGGAATAGATATCGTCACTATTGCAACATCGAGGTAACAATTTAGTAGGATGACTAAATCAAACCACGTGAACGATGAACAAGTACAATAATAAGTGTAGGTGCATGTTAATGTTGGGATCTAATTCTGCCAACATGAGGGTGAGCAGTGTGCTCGCCGTGTATCTTAATTGCCAATTTCCTATGGTACTGTTCGGAATAAAAGAATATGAAACTTGAATTCCTTTGAAATTTCTTTAGGATAGTCTACTCCATAAGAATTTTGGAGGAAAATAAACATGAGGTATGTCTACAATTTTTGGGGTTTTCCTGCATGACATTCAAACAACACTTTATAAAATTTACTATAGTTTTGGCTTCTGTAGGAATTCAGGAAACATGACAACTCAATTTCTACGTTTTTTATGTTCGTACGTTTTTACTTACGTTGTTAGTTGTTTTGTCACGACATTTCTTTTAGGGTCAGAGAGAGAAGTGATGATGAATTTACTTAGGAATAGATATGGTGATCGAGGCAACAATTTCAATACGATGACTAAATCAAACCACTTGAACGATGAACAAGTACAATAAAATAAGTGTAAGTGCATTTTAATGTTGGATCTATTTCTGCCAGCACGAGCGCGAGCAGTGCTCACACTGTATTCCAATTCCCAAACAACTGAAGCACCGCTGCATCGGCTAGTTCCTCCGGCACGCCGTCGCCCACAGCATTCCCGCCGGTACCGGCGACACCACGACCGCCTGACGACATCCCTAGCCGACATTTCCGACGTCTCTCCGCCACCGCCGTATCCCACCTGCTTGCTCGGCCGTCGCGCCGCCACGGCTCAGTGCGGCCAACAACTCTACTTCTTCTGGGCACTCAAGGAGGATCCACGCGCAAGCGGCACGCGTCGGCGGTGATCTTGATGTGTGCGCCTGCGACTGCGATGAGCCTACGCAGCCACCGTAGGTTTGCCCATGCCTTCTCCCACTTCGCGCCCCACCTGCTCGACGAAATGCTTACGCCGTGCACCTAGGACCCTGCGTGCCGTGCGTCCGCAGGCTCTCCCGTGGTTCACATTTCGAGGACGGAGCTTCGTTGCCCACAACCGCCGCACTGCTCAGGCTGGGATGGGGTGGACCAGGTAGGCACCGGGCTATCTTCCTGCCGCTGCCATGGTTCCTAGAAAGCTCAAGCGGAATTCGGGATTTGCAAATTTGCAATTTGGTCCAGGCTGGCTGGAGTAAGAGTGGATGATAAAAAGGGAACGACTAAAGAGAGGGACAAGTGGAGTGGGTTAGAACCACACAAGCAAAGCACCCATTCTAAACAAGATATAGTAGGGCCAGTGGTGCCTAGAGGACGGAGAAGAATTAAGACATGTTAACCGTCAGCAGATATATGTGTTGGGCCAGAACGCAACGTAGCATCACCATCTCCACAAGTACACAGGCGCCGTTTGACAGAATATCAATGAAGCCTTGACCTCACTTATGCATACATCTCTGTTTGTTGATATTTCCGTGCCAATATCAGAGTCCTGGCGTGGTTCTATACATGGGATATATTCAGCAAGCTGAGGAGGTAGCTAAGAAGAAACTTGACATGGAAATCAAACTGCTGCTGTCCGGTATTGAGACTCTGCAGGCTTTGCACTACTCCGCATGGTGAGAAGGCCGCAGCAGAAACTTGTTACGTGCTCAGATCCATGGAGTCCAGTTTGTATTTGGAAAATAGAATGACAGGGGATTGTTTAATTCAGCAGGTATAAAAGGATATCTTTGGTCTTCTAACATGTGGTGGCAGTTTTTCCATTTCAGCAGAGGGGATAATTGGAAAAAGAAAAGAGGGGAAGTTGGTGGATTAGAACTGAACATATAGGAGCTTCAGAGACCACAGGAGTAAAATGTGCGTTTAAGGAGTGGCTCGAAACAAAGTGTACATCAGAGATATGTAACATAGAAGAGTGAGTAGTTACGGAAGTGGTTAAAATCTGGAGTAATAGTCTGATATATGTATGGTCTGAAGCCTTGAAGGCAACGTAGCACTGCCTTCACCACAACTCGCAAGTCACTAGCATGGCCATGGAGCAGGCTAAATACCAGTGAGTAATCCTGAGTCCTGACCTTTACATGTCTATGTAGCTTGTTGAAATTTGCATAATCAGTTCTGCTGAGAGTGATTTCTTTTCTTCTTAAGGGTTGCCTCCATTGCTAGCTTTCCTGAGCTGAGAATGTCTCTTCATATTCTGCCTTATAGGTTCTTGTTTTCTGCTTGTGCCACCATGCTACACCTAAGGAGGAGGGAACTGAAGCTACTTTCCTCACCATCTTTCCCGTCCAGCGCTAGTTCTGCTCCGGTCTCTTCTTTACGGCAAGGTCATCTCCGATTGGTCCCATTTGCAGGCCCTGTAGAACAGGTATTATTATCATCCAATTCTCATTCAACTTCCCCTGATGGCATCAGCAATAATGGAAATAGAAACAAGGGAAGGAGGAGAAGCAGGAGAAAGAGGAAGGAAACAACAAAGGAGGAAAAGGAGTGTGTGTCATCTGCAGAGGAATCGTCCACTAGAATAGGTGCACCCTATGAAAGTGGTGACCCTCTTGGGCGGAAGGAGCTGGGCCGGTCTGTGATGCAATGGCTGAAGCTCGCCATGCACTCAATGGCCTCCACATTTGCTTCCACGGAAGTGCAGAATGATGGAGCAGCGTTCTCATTGGATGGGGGATCATCTGAAGGCAACCTGGGGTTTATGATTCTGGCACAACCTTACCTCGTTGCCACTCCCATGCCCAAGGGACAGGAGGCTCTCTGCCTCAAAGCATCCACCCACTACCCCACCCTCTTTGACCACTTCCAACGTGAACTCCGTGATGTCTTGTTGAAACACCAGAACCAGGGCCTTATTTCTGATTGGCGGTCCACTCAATCCTGGATGCTTCTGAAAAAATTAGCTAAGTCATCCCAGCACCGGGAAGGTGCCCGCAAACCTAAAGCTCCTGTGATGCACAGTTTACTTGGCATAAGCCTTGACAAGACAAGGCTAATGCAGACAAAAATTGAAGACTTTGTCAAGAAAATGTCAGACCTTCTAAACATAGAGCGAGATGCAGAGCTGGAATTCACCCAGGAAGAGTTGAATGCCACCCCGACAATAGATAGTGAAGCGAAGCAGCCAATCAAGCCTGTCGAGTATTTGGTGAGTCATGGTCAGGCAGAACAAGAGCAGTGTGACACTGTTTGCAATTTGAATGCTATCAGTACCTCGACTGGTTAGTGTGCTTACGTCTTTTTATGTTCTTAGTCGCGTTAGTACTTTATAAATATGCATCGTTAGGGGCATGATGTTTGTCTCACAGGGTGCCCAAGTGGTTAATAATGTAGTAAGATAATGTTTTTGAAAGTCCTTATGTACTTAACCATGCAAATACGACTATATTCCTCTAACTTTAAAGTTGTTAGATGATGTAAACAGTGAACAATTGATAAGAGTTCCTCATCTCGCTTCATGTCTAATTGCTTGCAGGCTTGGGAGGCCTACGTCTAGTTCTATTTAGAGTGGAAGGCACCCATAAACTGCCTCCAACAACACTGTCTCCTGGGGACATGGTTTGTGTGAGGACATGCAATAACCAGGGGGAGGTTGGCACTTCCCGCGTGCAAGGCTTTGTACATAACCTTGGTGAGGATGGCTGCAGTATTACTGTTTCTTTGAAATCCCGCCCTGGTGATCCTACCTTCTCCAAGTTTTCTGGGAAAAGTGTGCGGATTGACAGGATACAGGCATTGGCTGATGGACTTACGTACGAGGTAATGCAGTTTTGCTCATGCACTGGGCATTATTCAGTTGCAAAGATAGTTCACTATCTTCACAATCCTTATTTTGGTAGCATATCATACACATGCAATAACTTCACACAGCCCTAAGCCGTTTACACTTTGACGATATCTATCAAACATTATTCGAACATTTTCCATGTCCATGCCATTTCAGAGAAGTATCAGTCTATTGTTTACTTAGGAGTATACTGGCACATGGCACCAACCCTTTGATCCATGATTAGCACAAAAGATTACCTACGTTATGGAGTATGAAAGTCCATAACTGCAAATGAATCCTTATTGGTCTAAAATTATTCCCTTGGTATGCTGTAAAACTTTTAACTGTCAATCCTTATAGGAAGGGTATGTGTGATGACAATGCAAGTTCTTTGAATTTATATCTTCGACCGTTTTAAACCATGTTGCTGTTTCAGCGTCACTATTGCTAAAACATAACCATTATGGCTGTTCCTGTAATATACTGTACTGGTCTTGTCAGTATTTCTCTTTTTGTTGGGGTATTGTGTGGTATTGTAGTCTTGATGGTAAATTTCTTGGAGCATCCCTTGCTTTAAGGATTTCTATACGAAGATTGTATGAATGATTCTTTTTGTTTACACAAACTGATCAGTTTACAAATACTGTTACATCGGAGTAATAACTAGCCACAAGTTAGTAAAGCTTCTTGTGTTCCAACTGGAATCAGGCAGGATCTAGTCTGTTTTATTCGTAGTTTTTTCCTGTAAATTAGTGGCATCAATAGCGAAATTCCTAATTGAGATGATCAGATTTATCTATCTAAGAGAGGTATATGATATATAACTTCCTAGTGTAGTTTACAAGACTACAACCTATAAATAAATTAACTAGTCCATTTGTGGCATGAGTGAATGAAATGACAGGGAAAATATGCGCTGGTGTGGTACTCCCTAATCCCATAATTTTCTCCCAGATTTTATAGATTAAGATGCATGTTTGTATAGAAAACCGACCAGATGGTTTTTCCATTTTTTGGTGAAAGCTGACCAATGTTAGGTGGAATATCTAACCTTGATTGTAATTTCAAGTTTCTAATTTTAGCTATTCATTTATTCTTATGATTTGGCAGCGGAATTGTGAAGCACTGACACTTCTGCAGAAGAAAGGCTTACAAAAAACAAATGCCTCCATTGGGGTAGTAGCCGCTCTGTTTGGGGATAAGGAAGACATGGTGATGCTGGAGCAAAATAATCTGACTGATTGGGGTGAATCAGAAATACAGGATGATGGCTTACTGGGGAAGTATAACTATGACTTTGATTCCTCACAGTCACTGGCTATGGCACTAGGCTTGAACAAGAAAAGGCCTATCCTAATTATCCAAGGGCCACCTGGTACAGGCAAGACTGGTTTGCTTAGCTATCTTATTGACTGTGCTGTTCGACAGGGTGAACGTGTTCTTGTAACAGCTCCAAGCAATGCAGCAGTTGATAACATGGTGGAGAAGTTGTCAGGTACTAGGCTTAACATTGTACGAGTTGGAAATCCTGCTAGGATATCTCCATCTGTTTCATCAAAGTCTTTGGGAGAGATTGTGAAGAAAAGGCTTGAAAAGTTCACACAAGAGTTTGAGAGGAAAAAATCCAATTTAAGAAGGGACTTAAAGCATTGTATACAGGACGATTCTTTAGCTGCAGGAATACGCCAATTATTGAAAAAACTTGGGAAGAACTTCAGAAAGAAGGAGAATGAAACAATCATGGAGGTACTTTCAAATGCTGATGTTGTCCTATCGACTAATACTGGGGCAGCTGATCCACTTATAAAGGGAGTTGGTGCTTTTGACCTTGTCATTATAGATGAAGCTGGACAAGCAATTGAACCCTCATGCTGGATCCCTATACTACTGGGAAAGCGATGCATTCTTGCTGGTGATCAAAAACAGCTTGCGCCCGTAATATTATCAAGAGAGGCTATGCAAGGTGGGCTAGGAATGTCTTTACTGGAGAGGGCTTCATCATTGCATGATGAAGTACTGGCTACAAAGTTAACAATGCAATACAGAATGCATGAATCGATAGCGAATTGGGCATCGAACGAAATGTATTGTGGGTTGCTCAAATCTTCACCATCCGTTGCTTCTCGCCTTCTTGTCGATTATCCATCAGTTCAGGTATATATGCTCTGTTCCCCTTGCTATAAAATAACATTTTCTTACACAACAAAGCTAATGATCACTCTGCTTGTAGATGTTTCTATCCCAACTATGTGCCATGCTACAGTTTGCCACCCTGATAGAAATTCCTTAGTCATGTTTTGTACTGCATTTCCTTTTAGTCTGAATCTCTTGACTGACCAAGTTGCTTGTGAACTGCACGACAGAGAATTCATCATACCTTTTCGCATGTTCAAAATAGTTCTCGAAATGTGTGTTTTGTGCAATTCTGCATGTGTGTTTCACTGCTTCTATATGCATGATATGGACTGGTGTAAACCACCGTGCGGCCGTATCTGTCCTGCATGGATACCTACGGCAGGAGGCACACAATTGAAGTTATAGTTGATGGACTCATGTGATTCGTTCTCTCAATAGATAGATTAGTAGTATGCCATCTAACAGACTCAAGAATGATCCAACTTCATCAAATATCACCCAATTTTAACTTTTAGCTAGGCGTGAGGGACAGATGTTGTGATGCAGAGGGAGTATAAACCAAGGAACATCCTATTGTTATTTGCTTAGATCGTCTAAGAAGCTGATGTATGTCATTTTTAATTTTTTTAGTTGAGAGCAGCACTACCTGAGTTCCTCCCTAGACAATCTCAAACGGGTTAAGAGTTCGTTATTATACCAATTAGATAAAACAGAACAATATAAGCACATGAAGTGGAGTCTACTATGTTAATGGGTTGGTAAATGGTAGTGCAAAATGCAGAGTATTTACGGTGTAACAAGGTGCTAAGTAGTTTGAAACTGCTGGATCAACTATATATTATTTCAGCTGATTATGGTGCTGTGCATGCGGGAGAATATTACCCACATATTGTTCACCACTTGTGCAGTACTAGTTGGGAAATACAAATAAGTATAGTTAGTGTCCTCATTAGCTAGGTTTATTTCTAATTTATGTAGTGTTATATCCCATGTATTAGAGAAAATAGCATTGAAGCAAGAATGTGGACTGATCTTGCCTCCTCTGAAAGTTACCAGGTCTCATTTTTCCCTACGATTCAATTCTCTTTCTATCCATGCTCTTTCTCGTTATCTTCAACACGAGTTTTATCCTCATGTGGCCATCACTTTCTGCCAATACCAACCGTCATGGTTTGTTCTGCTAAGAAGGCATTGGCATTCTAACTCCTGTTCAGCAAGATGCGCACAACCCAGATATGCAGTGCAAACGCAAACGCTCACATATAGGCACATTCACTCACCTCTATGAATGCAAATACGCACACCCTACCCCTGTGAGCACGTCTCACCTCCCGAGAGGTTGAACCGGCAAATCAAATCTTCAGATTGACAAAGTCGCCACAGGCGCCTCATAGTCGTCAGGCACATTGTCTCCGACTGAAAATGCGAGCACCTGTAACAAGTTTAGGACTTGAACTCAGGCGGGAAGGCTCCACCACAAAAACCTAACCAACTGAGCTATGCTCAGTTTGCACTACCCAGACTCCTCTGCCACTAGCAGCATCCACATTATCTGGATAATAACCGGTATTCATCGTCGTCGACGACTATCAACAGAGTATTGCTGATCTCACAAGCCACAAGACAAGATGTCGACGACCACCAGTTAACTCCAGTCCTTGCCACTCCTTGTTGAAGAAAGGCGTGATGCTGAATTTCTGTTTAAACGACTGTAGCAACTTTTGTGATGCCACTGCAGTAGGCATGAGTACTGTAGGTATTGTTCAGTCGGGCAAACTTCATATAAGATTAGTTAGATATCTTGTTAATTGGGTTTATTATATATAGACATATTACATGTGCTAGAGTAAAGATAAGTTTCATTTGCGGTGTAGATTATTTATCAAAGGCCAATTCCTTACAAAATGGGATATCATGCATCCATCACTAATCAAGCAAGGGTCTTAGTCTTTCTCTCCAAGAATCTCCGAAAACAAAAAGACTAGATTATACCCTGAAAATACCAGAGCTATAAATCCTTCCTAGTTTCTATTATAAGATTCATTTTAAATTAGTGCTGAACCAGATACTATTGCAGTTTCCTTTAACTTAGTATTTCAATTGCCGCTTAAACTGTTGTACCCAAATCACCTTGTGAGTGCTGAATATTTATCATTTCTTTCTTTCAGGAAACTTGGATAACCCGGTGTGCCTTGCTTTTACTTGATACTCGAATGCCGTATGGAAGTCTAAATATTGACTGTGAGGAGCATTTAGACCGTGCTGGGACAGGCTCATTTTATAACAGCGGCGAGGCAGATATAGTTGCACAACATGTAGTCAATCTTGTACTTTGTGGTATGTTTCAGTATTTCTTCTTTAATCATGTACTGCTGATATATTTGCATGCCTTGTATGTTACTTGCCATTGTATTTGTTCTTAAAATGCTATGACCTCACCTTTGCAGCCAATATGAAATCCTTAATATTTTGGTTGCTCTTGGGTGAGGAATATAATTTATCTTTACTCCAATTTAGCTTTGTCATGTTGGAGTTCTTAGGAGCAAGATGGGAACATAGACTTAGTTTTGAAACGTATGGTCCTCTGTTTATATGGAAATGGTTAGCCTCTAGCAAAAATAAAAACTAATGGAATCTACAAATAATCTCGCAAACAAAAAGTTGTCCAAATACCCTATAAATACCCTATAAATTACATCCTCTATTTTATATGCTAAAATACCCTGTAAATGTGTGTTCTTCTGTTTTGGCCCTCCCAAAAATTAGCAGTAGGGTTAGTTCTCTCACCCCTAACAATGAGGGGACTGCAACTTTGTCCAATGTGGTTTAGAAGATGGAGAGGGAGGCGGAGATGGCTTCCAATCTAGATCATGTGCGTGGTCTCACTCTGTTTCTTTATCTTCAATATTTCATTTCACATGCTTAAGAAAAGATAAATATCGTTCATGTTGAGTAGTTTCTGTCCTTGAATTACGGACTTAAAGTGAAGGACCCTTTGTGTCTACTTGCCCTGAACGATGCAAACACTTATTGCTATTTAGTTTACCGGGTATATTATGAGCCAGCAGAATCTGATTTGCATGCCCGGGGTATATTGGTTCTTTTGGCTGTTAGTCAATCTTCATCAGGGCACCTTGCTGAAGCTCCTCCGTCTAAGGGTGTATTTAGGGGCCATGTTTTGTTAGGACTGGCTTCCAACTCCGCGATGCAAAGCATAACAGTATTTCATAATGTGGATAAACAATGCATGAAGGGCTAACATGTGACAGGAATTATGAAATTTCGATGCGAGTTAGACTAATCAACAACTCTTGCTTGAGTACGAAATGTACGGGTCCTCTCTTTATGTACTCCCTCAAGTTCACTACTAGTTGTAATTTTGGACGTTTAGTTTTAGAGGCTCTGTGAAACCTAAGTAAACGAGGTCATCCCACGTTTAGTTTTAGAGGCTCTGTGACTAAGTAAACGAGGTCATCCCTTAACAATCCAACAAAAAAAAAGTAATGCACTGTTATCCAGCGTTATTTAAGCTTAACTGTAACAATGCAAACATACTCCTTCCTATTGTCCTTCATCCCTTAACAAGATTATCCAACAAATAAAATGTAATGCAGTGTTATCCAGCTTAATTTCAGTTTAACTGTAACAATGCAAAAATACTGGCGTACATCCTTTCTATTGTCCTTCAGTAGAGCTATTATTCTCTTTTCTGTATTCACTGCAAGGTGCAGATAACTCAGTCTTAGATGAGGCTTTCCTTGTATATTCTCTTTGCAACATTTGCACTGGGACAACCTATTATGACTTCTCTCATCCATTGAATCATTTGATTTCTAACCGCTGAAACCAATATGTGCAGGGGTCTCTCCAACTGCCATTGCTGTCCAGTCACCTTACATTGCGCAGGTACAACTGTTAAGAGACAGGCTGGAAGAATATCCAGAGGCTTCTGGGGTTGAAGTGTCAACCATCGATAGCTTCCAGGGGAGGGAGGCAGATGCCGTTGTGATATCAATGGTAAAAAACAATTTTGTTTTGCCCTCTTTCTGAGTTGTGAATATGATAGTGTTTGCTCTCGAACTGCATAAATTATACTATATAAATAAAGTATTAAGACACCTTTTATCTTCTCATCCGAACTTCAGAATCATTGCCGAAGGCTAAAGTGATGTTTGTTTGTCAATCCTGTTAGGTCCGGTCGAATTCCTTGGGAGCGGTAGGGTTCCTTGGTGACAACAGGCGCATGAATGTTGCCATCACTAGGGCACGGAGGCATGTCGCACTTGTGTGTGATAGTTCTACAATTTGCAACAATGCTTTCCTGGGCAGGCTCCTTCTCCATATTCGTCAGCACGGCCAAGTAAGACATGTGGAACCTGGCTCTTATGGTGGTGATTATGGTCTTGGCTTCAATCCAACCGCCTTGCCCTCCATCAGTTAGTGCTCCTTCACTTGCCAAGAAATTCGCAATGCTTCAGTGTTCTTTTTCTGCCTGCATATATGTGACCGTAGTTCTTGAGTGGTAAAGCTGGGAGATCCATGCCGTACAACGTTTCTGAGGCTGATAGTTTGGGGAATCTGAGGTGGCTCGATTGACTGAATGACTTTTTGATCACGTGTTCTGTGGCTCGATAATGTCGGAGCTTGCGTGCATATCTGAGATATTTTGGGAAGGTACACCTGTTTGCAAAGTCAGGTCTAACCTCATATGCGCCCTATGGAACCTTTGTAAGCAAGGTAATCCAAAAGCTATCTGGGACGTGGTGGAAGAACTCAGTTGGTTTTTCGACAGTACGCAGAAGATTTATTCCTATGGTTTCACAAATGTAACAATCATGTTCACAAATCACTTAAACATGATTGGGCGGTGATGTTCGCCCATTCGGTGTCAAATGTATAATCCCTCTTTCTTCTCCTATAAATGCTAAAATACCCTATAAAGATAAAAGGAATGTGTGTCCTTTTTTTTAGATAAATAGAAGAACTAATCCTCCCGATCTGGATCTGCCCGACTTTATTTAAATTAATAAAGCCTCAAAGCCAACGTTTGCATCAACCCAAAACTGGGAAAAGGCACCAGCGGGAAAGGATTAAGTAGCATTACAAGAGGGCCCCGTAGGCATAAATAAGTTTGGCCCGGTCTGATTCTTTCAGCGCTAATGGTTTGTCCTATGACAAACTATTTTGGAGGTTTAAAAAGTTGTTGATCAGCGACTGAGCCGCGTCGAACTCAGCTAAAAAGGTGATTTGTCTCGTTTTACTTTGGTGGCTACTACAATGATGCCGAGGAAGAGAGATAGATGTTGGTTTGTCACATATGTTTAACCTATGTTTACAGATAATATAAGATTGGTGTGTGCATGCTTTGTATCTTGTTATTTTATCAATAAGAAGTGTACCTTAAAAAAAGATTTCTCAAAAAAGAAAATGGGCCGTGTGGGCGTGCTGATGGCGCGAGGCGGGAAGGCGGGATGGGATAGAGTTTTTTTAAAATAATACGAATTTTTATTACAAATTTGGAATCTAGCGCGCGGAATCCGGAAATATCAAAAATAGGGCGCGGTCGGCGTGGGTCGTGCCGAAAAGCCTTGGTCGGCAGTAGCCATGCCGACGGATGCATGTCTTTGCATGAGTTCTCGTGCGCCAACACATTTCGGCACTAGCCGTGCCAATCGGCATGGGCCGTGCCGAAATGTGCTCAGAGAGGTGGAGGGCAAGGTTTCTTACAGAATTTGTTCCCGCCACCGTTTCCGGCCATCCCCGCCACCGTTTCCCACGAGAAATCTCCCGCCACAGTTTCCCGCCCAAATTCTCCCGCCACCGTTTCCCGCGAGAATTCTCCCGCCACCGTTTCCCGCCCGTTCCTCCCGCCCGCCACCATTTCTCGCGACCGTTTTCACCTCAAATGTCCTATAAAAACCACTCTAGGCTAAGCGGGGTACTCTCAAAGAGAGCCAGCATGGTGTGTATTGTACCTTGTGAGAAGTGTGTGTCCGGCTTTCATATAGCCGCATCCGAGCATCTAGCTAAGATTATCACCTATTTGAAGGTAGATGGTAGGGAAGTTCCACTTGAAGAAATTGTTGGTAGTGAGAGACATCTCGCTTTGCTAGGGGCGAGGCTATGCCGAGATGGGTTTCCGTATAGGACCACAAAAGAAATCCGTGCTGAAGTCTTGAGGCTTGCGGATAAGTTTGATAGGCATGTTACCAATGAGCCGATTCATCGAACTCAAGACATACGTGAGAGGTACGGTCGTTCCTTTCTCTGGGTATACTCCAGCGATGATGACGACGATTTCATGCCGTCGTCAAAGGAAAGGGGGGCTGAAGCACTGCGTAAGGGAACGGAGAAGAAGGCAGAAACATCGAGCAAGGGTGCGGGAAAGAAGACTGAATCATCGTCAAAGGGCAAGGGTGCTAAATCTGCGGATGGTGCAGGCTGCATTGATGGGAGATAGGTAGAATCTAAATTTGAGTTATGTTGTATCTTTCTTTGAGTATCGATTAATTAGTAGTTGTACCTTCATTTCCTATTGTTGTGTGGTGTGATCGGTATGTAATCGAGGTTTGTTGTATCTTATCGATTAATTAGTAGTTGTACCGTTTCGCGCCTCAAGGGAAAGAAGTAGCATACATATGTATCATACATAGGTCTTACGGTACATGGAAAAGAGCGAACATATGTCTCTGATACGTAAAAGAATCAGTCCTCGTCGACCTGACGACGGTACCGCGTCCTCCTTCGCCGAGGCCCGGAAGGTGACAAACGCGTGGGAGCCTGGTGTTGCCGCATTCCGCGGCCTTGCAACGGCGCATCGTCATGCTCGTCGTCTGGCTGGGCTGTCTCCGGAGGTGGTGTCTGCTGAGTGGGCATCGGTGGCGAAGGCGCGTATGCCTGATTGGTGTCCAAGTCGTACTGGGGAGAGTTGTACACCTGATCTGCACCTGCACAAGATAATATGTTAGTGTGAGTTGTCTGGATATAAATTATATATGTACGAGAAATTAAAAATTCTAACCTCCGTGCATTAGTTGCTGAGAGTACTGGCCCGTAAGATTAGCCATCTGCGGCTGGTGTGATGCTCCAACGAACTGTGGTCCGCCCCCATAACCGTACGAATATGGCATCCCGGTGTACGGTGGTGTGTGTGCCTGCCAGGATGAACTACCCGGCATAAAGAGTGGAGGCTGTGCAGGACCCGACATAAACAATGGCGAGTGTGAAGTTGCCGGCATAAACATAGTTGGCTGTGAAGGACCCGACACATACACTGGAATCTTTGAAAGCGGTGGCTGGGATGGACCAGGGTCGATAGCGTCCGACTGGCGAGAGGTAGACGCAAATGTGTGGTCTGTGGGGCGTATGCAAGGACTCTGCTGAGGTGTAAAACGTGGGCGTGGATCGTGCCGACGAGTGGTGTCACGGGGTGGTGATACCTGTGCGGCACCTAACAGCCGTGCCGAGGAGTGCCGTGGGGGACGCGGGGGTGCATGGCGTGGAATAACGTCCCCATCATCGGTGCATGTGAGCACACCATAAGCACGTCGTAGCTTGTCCTGTAGACGCTTGAACCACGACTGGTGCTGGGCACCAACGACGGGGTAGTACGCAACGACGTCCGCCTGAATATCTGCTATGATGTCGGCCTGTAAAATATAAAACAAGTGTCAGATATGTTTTTACTGTAGTACGTACAGTGCGTAGTAGAGTACTGAAACTAGACCACTTACCGCTGTGTTTCCCCGATCCCCGATTCCCTGTGTTGGGTACATGGCCGTGATATCAGCCGCAGGAAGGTCGACAGGGTCGGCACTCGTAACCAAACGAGTGCGACAGGCGAGCCTGTACGTCCGGAGGTACTCCTCAAAATCAGCAAGCACAAAGGGTGCTTCCGCGGGCCATAAATTTGCCGGATCCGTCGCACTCCCCCATTCTTGTATGTATGGTAGGATCGTCTGCATATAAGATGCGAGCGATCTCTCTCCCTGCCGTCCTTTCCTGCGAAATGCACACATAGCATAAGTACGTACTAGAACAACACTAGTACCCCACATTTTAAATACAAGTTGTAGTTCTTACTTGTGCACGTGCTGAGGAAGTGTAGCTCTAGTAGGAGGCACCGGCCACTGGCAAAGTCCAAACTGTCTCATAACACGGTGTTGGGACATCTTCTCCACCAAGACGTCGAACACAATCCGACGTGTAGTCAACCAGTATGCACGGTCTCTGGTGCACAAAGAAGAAATCCCGCCGGAGTATCGTGCATGCATCCGCGACTCGTGATATGGCTCCCATATAACCTGGTGATGTGGCAGTTGATCGAACCACTCAGTGAACATCACGTAGCAGTTTCTCACTTGATCACCTTGGAATCGTCTCTGCAAACAATTATAATTTTAATGAATAATTGAACATTAAAATTTGGAAGAACCTAACTTCAAAGTAATGGAGTATCGGATGGGTACCTCTCTATATGCCCACATACTACCAAATGTGAGAAGATCAACTGCGTTGTGATCTATCAGTCTGTAGTCCCAGGGCCTGGTCGCGTCCACGTCGGGTCTACCGACAGGGAACCTCTCCCAAGACCAGAGCTGCAGAAATAGAGGACATCCTAGTATCGAAGAGCTATCCGAGTTCTTCGTGCACACGGTGCATAGAGCCCTGTATGTAGCAGCTAATAGTGCAGACCCCCAACTCCGCTGCTCTATGTCTTCTTGGTTCTGTGCCGCTGCAATCTCTAGTGCTATAGGTACCCAACGAGCAGTAATAGTGTCTTGATGAGTCTCAGTGAACATCACCTTGCCAAGTAGCCAGATGACGTACGCCTCGAGGCTCCGCGTAACCTGCTCCTGAGTCAGGTGCTCCACCGGGATGCCGTATGCCCGTACCTAGAAACCGCAAACTAAATAAGTTAGTCATGGAGTATACACGGAGAAAGTAAACTCGCTACATAATTAACATTTACCTGCCACTTGTTAAGCCACTTCAGCTGTACACCATGCTTGTGCTCATGCAAAATGGGGTTCCTAGGATGCAGGCCTGTGAAGCGTGCCTGCATGGCCTCATGCCAATCGGGCGGAGGATCTGCAGGTCCAAGCACTGCGCCAGCCAAAGGGAGTCCCAACAAATATGACACATCCTGAAGAGTCGGTGCCATCTCCCCCCACGGGAAGTGAAAAGTGTGGGTCTCCGGCCTCCAACGGTCTACTAAGAAGCTAAGCAGTGACCTGTCCATCGTGATCTTGGTAGTGCCAACATGATGCATCTGCCTCGGCTCGCCGTGTACCTCATCGGGCTGAAGCTGAACCCATCCTGCGGGGATGCTCTCAACTAGACATGCAAGCGGTAATAGACCTGCCCAAGTCAACCTGCAAATACTTAAAAGAACTTTGTTAGAAGTCCGTTAATAAAACTGTTGACAGTGTAAACAATATATAAAATTATTACGTCCAACGTACCGATCAATCCAATCAGGATGCAACTCCCAGTTAATCGATGGTGTCCGAGTACGCAGAAGATGTGGTTGCCCACCTGACTCCCATATCTTAGCACGATGCTTTGAATTAACATCGGCACTAAGCAAAGCACGGCCCGCCATCTGCAAAGTTATACAACATGAACATACTAGTAGAAATACCACTTTAAACAATTGTACGAATTAAAACAGATACCATTCAACAAACAACATCGTCCCATTGTACATAATTATTACAAATACGAATTAAAACAGATACCCTACAACAAACAACATCGTCCCATTGTACTTAATTATTACAAATACGATTGAAAACACAATACTAGCCACGATTTGCTCTTCCCCTTCCTCCTCGGGTGCCTCGGCCACGTACCGTTGCGCCTCCTTGGGGGAATTTCGTACAATGTTTCTCTTTGTGGCCGAACATATTGCATAGCAGGCACTGACGAGTGGAACCACCTGCTTCAGACTCATCCATATCATTCTGGATGCGCCGTGTCTGACGTCGTCCTCTACTAGTCCGCATGTTTGCTGGATGAGGAATGATTTCTCTATTAGCCTCTTCAACCGTGTTGAAGTTACCTTCGAGTCGGAAACCTCTCATTTCCCCGGTCCATGTTTGAGCCAGTGCGTCCTTCATGTAATATGGTGACACGAATGTGGCTGCATGCAAGCCCAACTGACCACAAACTGCTAACACATGAGAGCATGGAAGGTGAAGAAGTCTAGGTTTGTTGCATGTGCACTCACAAGTTGGCGGATATCCGTCAGTAATGAACACCTCATGGGTTCTCTGAACGCTATCACCAAATCTGTCTGTCGGCAGGCGCACCTCATACCTAGCTTCTTCATTACCTACTCGAACCACGTTGTGGAACCGAGCCTTCTGTGTCTTTTTCTCCATGTATGTTCTTATCTTGCGACAGTAAGGTGTGCCAGGGTACCACTGACAATGATTCACGGCTTCGGCACGTCTATCTCTGAAATAATTCATTGTTCCATGCATAATCCCCTCGACCAGAGCTGTAAGTGGCAGACCACGGTTACCTCGAAGGACAAAATTATATATCTCCGCAAGGTTGGTTGTCATGATGCCATATCTCGCTCCATGTGCATCGTGCAACAAAGACCATTTCACTGCCGGTTCTTTCTCTATCCATTCTTCAAAATTCCGGATGCGTGCTCCTTTCTTCCTATTTGTTCCAGGTGGATCAATTCCAGGCAAATCACACAACCCTACTGGTTCTGAATCTTTGGCTACTGCCGCTTGTGCCGCCGCCACCCGAGCAGCAACTGCCGTCGCCTGTGCAGTTCTTATTTCTTTCACTTGGTTCTGCGTGAATTCGGTGAGCCTCTCCCATAAAAATTCATACTTCCGTTGCTGATTCACATTGCAAAGTCTTTTAAACAGATTCATAAGACGTTTACTCTTGAAGCAAGAATAAAAATTAGCACACAGATGTCTCATGCACCATCGACTCTGCACATCAGTCCATGGAGTTTGTTCATCATCGGCGGGCTGCTCTAGTGACCTGATTGCCTTCAACAGACCTGCATGCCTGTCATGAAGAATACATACATTTGGCCTATCCTACACAACACCGCTTTTCAACAGCCTCAGAAACCATAACCAGCTATCATATTTCTCACTCTCAACAAAGGCAAATGCAACAGGAACGATTTGTCCATTGCCGTCCACACCTATTGCGGTAAGTATAACACCCTTGTACTTGCCCGTGAGAAATGTGCCATCGATGCACAACACTGGCCGACAATACCTAAAAGCTTCAATGCATATGGCGAATGAGAAGAACATCCTGCCAAACACAGCCAACTGAGGATGCCCAGGAATTTTTACTAGTTGGACGGTTGCCTCTGTACCAGGATTTCGCTCTCTCAACGTGGAAACCATTTTGACAGCATTATCATAAGCATCATAAAATGTCCCGAATCTCATTTCTAGAGCCTTCTGCTTCGCTCTCCAAGCCTTCCCATAAAGAATTTTTGTTTTCCATCTACTCTTAACTGCCAACTGAATGCTTCTCGCGGTCATGTCTTTCTTCCGCACTATCTCACTGAACAAGAGTCGTGCAATGAGAGTTGAAGACAGGTTTGGATGGTTCGGCACCGTACTAGAGATCTCACATGTGTGTGGTACGACATCTAAAACCACCCAAAGCACGTCGTACTTCGGTACGTGAGCATGCACCCTTGCTGGACAGTCAATATTAATGCAGCTCATAGTCAAATATCGACTATTTGACACCTCAGTACGGAAAACCCTTTGCGTGGACAATGCCCACTCAATCACGGCTTCCCTCAACTCTTGCTTTGTGTTATACTGGACTCCGATTCTTACATTTTTCCTTCGGTACTCCCATGCCGGGTGATATCCATCATCCACAGCTGTCATATTCGACTTGTCGAGATCCCACGAGTGAGGAATCGGCAAAGTGTCGACATTCCAGGCCTCAGGAAGCGGCACATCTCCAACATTATCTTCTTCATCATTATCTACCTCATCCTCATTGCCAACATCTTCATCACCTGAATCAAGATCTTCTGCAACACCATCCTCATCTTCAGCCAACATCTCTTCTTGCATAGTACCTTCGTACTCATCCGCATCAGCCTCTCCAAGTGGCGGAGGCCCTTCCGACTCAACACTGAGTGATGGCTCATACTGTTCAGGAATGTCCACATTTTCTGAATGAGTAGCATCACTGCTCTCTCCATGCTGAAAATCTCCGCCTCCTTGTTCTAAATTGTTCTGCTTTGGATAAAATATCAGTAGGATTTCTGGTTTGGTGCCTCGACGTTTGCATGATGCTAGCCAAGCTATCCACTGACCAGTTGGATCTAGCGGTAACAACTCCCGAAAAATATTTGTACGGGATTTGGACCACACTGACTGAATCTTAACCGTAAACATATTAGGATTATACCCAAAATTTCCAGTGAAAAACTCCTGCACTGCTGCTATTCTAGCTCTCTCTGGGTCTGGCAACTGCATCACCATATTGTTAAATTCACTAAGATCAACCCCAGTCTCCGTAACACGGACATTACCGGCGCCGAAGTGCACAACAAAATCAACGACTTCCATTACCTAAACAAATTAATTCCGTCAAATAATACGCTACAAAATATTGCGACCACCGAAAATATTACCAATATTACTAATAGTCCTCAAATAATAACAAAGAACCGACATACACCCATAAATATCGACCGCCACAAAAACCACCCTCCACCGACTGACGCATCCATCGGACAAGTAATTTATATAACAACTTTTTAACGTATCCATCCGACAAAATTATTTATACAACTATATTAACGCATCCATCCGGTATATATCCACCGACAAAATTAACGCATCCGTTTAACATAAATCTAAACTACTTCTAACGTTTTTTTCGGACATCCACCGACAACATAACATACATCCACCGACAAACTATTTGTACATTACAACTATCACATCCATCGACACAATTTTTTTACAACTAACTCATACATAATACTAAACAAGATATCTAGTGATTACTTAGGGTTTACCCTTGATGCGTGAAAATCCCGATTTATTCGTTCCGGACTCAATCTACCGCCACCACTGCTTCACCACCACACCTCCTCCCCCAACACGAGCTCCCACCACTGTCATCCACCTTTTTTGGCCTCCATTGCTTCCAATACTCCACCTCTTCTTCTCAAAACGAATCCACGAATATCTACTCCATGAACAGATCCTTCAAGCCCTACTCCTGCTCTCTCCTTTCCTAACAATCTAACCTAATCAAACTTAATTTTTGGGCAAGATCTGGCAGTGTATTTGTGGGGGGAGAGGAAGAACTGAGAGGAGGAAGCCGGCCGACGCGAGGAGGAAGAAAGGAGGCCGGCCGACGCGTGATTCTTATCCTGCCCCAGATCGGCATGGGCCGCACCGATATGTGCCGTCGGCATCAGCCGTGCCGAAAAGTGGCGGGCCCGGCCTGACGCGCGTCTGCGCATGCAGCCGTCAGTGCGGGTCCCGCCGACCGGGACCTTTCGGCATGTGCCATGCCGATCGGCATTACCGTGCCGACGGGATGCTAGATCTGCAATAATTGATACGCGCGCGCTATTTTTGCAATTTCGCACAAAAAACGTATTATTTAAAAAAAAAATCAGATGGGATATGTCTCGTGAAGAAACCCAAACCATTACAAGTTCCCTTTAAAATCAAATTCAACGAGATATCCAACTCGATCGGTAAACTACCTTCTAGAAGATAACTTTAAACGGCCGGATTAGTTTTAGTTTTTTTGATTTTTAACTGATAGACGGATTAGATGATGATTACTCTTGTACGAACGTCCAACTCCAGGACATCTCCACAGACCTATATAAGATGAGCCTCCACCAGCCTACCTCGTATCTGAAACTCAAAGCTGGTCAATCGAGCAGATAGATTAGCAGCATCTATGGCGGCGACGTCGCTCCTCATCGCCGGCGCCCTCCTCCTCCTACCTCTCGTCGTCCTCCTGCGCAATGCCACGCAGCGCCGCCGCCTCCCACCGGGCCCGCCGGCCGTGCCACTGTTTGGCAACCTGCTGTGGCTGCGCAACTCGGCGGCCGACGTAGAGCCCCTCCTCCTAGGTCTCTTCAAGAAGTACGGCCCCATCGTGACGCTCCGGATCGGATCGCGGCTGTCCATCTTCGTAGCCGACCGGCACCTCGCACACCAGGCCCTCATCGGCGCCGGCGGCGCGCTGGCCGACAGGCCCCGGGCGGCCACCAGCTCCCTCCTCGGGGTCACCGACAACATCATCACCCGCGCCAACTACGGGTCCGTGTGGCGCCTCCTACGCCGCAACCTCGTCTCCGAGACGCTCCACCCCTCCCGCGTCAAGCTGTTCGCGCCGGCGCGCGCCTGGGTGCGCCGCGTGCTCATGGAGAAGCTGCGGGAGGAGGACACGCCCAACGTCATGGAGGCGTTCCAGTACAGCATGTTCTGCCTCCTCGTGCTCATGTGCTTCGGCGAGCGCCTGGACGAGCCCGCCGTGCGCGCCATCGAGGACGCCGAGCGCGCCTGGCTCCTCTACATCTCCAGGAAGCTCACCGTCTTCTTCTTCCTCCCCTCCGTCACCAAGCACCTCTTCCGCGACCGCCTCCGCGTCGCGCACGTCATGCGGATGCGGCAGAGGGATCTCTTCATGCCCCTCATCCAGGCGCGGAGGGAGTACAAGAGGCACGGCCAGGCCAAGGAGACCACGTTCCAGCACTCGTACGTGGACACGCTGCTCGACGTCACCATCCCCGAGGAGGGCAACCGCCCTCTCAAGGACGACGAGATCGTGGCGCTCTGCTCCGAGTTCCTCAACGCCGGCACCGACACCACCTCCACCGGGCTGCAGTGGATCATGGCCGAGCTGGTCAAGAACCCGGCCGTCCAGGAGAAGCTCTACGACGAGATCAAGGCCACGTGCGGAGACGAAGACGAAGAGGTCTCAGAGGACAAGATCGAGGCCACCAAGATGCCCTACCTCAAGGCGGTGATCCTAGAGGGCCTCCGGAAGCACCCTCCGGGCCACTTCGTGCTGCCCCACAAGGCGGCGAAGGACATGGAAGTCGGCGGCTACCTGATCCCCAAGGGCACCACGGTGAACTTCATGGTGGCGGAGATGGGCAGGGACGAGGGTACGTGGGAGAAGGCCATGGAGTTCGTGCCGGAGCGCTTCCTCCTGGAGGAGGAGGAAGGCAGCAAGCTAGCGGCGGTGGACATGTATGGCACCAAGGGGATCAAGATGATGCCGTTCGGCGTCGGCCGGAGGATCTGCGCCGGGCTCACCATCGCCATGCTGCACCTCGAGTACTTCGTGGCCAACATGGTCAAGGAGTTCGAGTGGAAGGAGGTGGCCGGCAAGGAGGTGGACTTCGCCGAGAAGCGCGAGTTTACCACGGTCATGGCCAACCCTCTGCGCCCGCGCCTCGTGCCCAGGAACTGAATTAATACCAGCTCCTCACTTAAATTTTTCGGTTCAATTTTTTGTCATACGTACATGTTTGCGTGTCTGGTTAGGTTTAGGTGATCATACAAAATATAAGTGGAAGCCCAAAGTTTAGATTTGTCCTATAATCTTCTTGTAAAATTAGTTGTTAATATTACCTCCGTTGGGAAATAGATGTTACTGGTGCTATATATAATCGGTTTTGCTAGTTCTAATAAGTGATATGCATTCTTCAGCGGAAAATAGTATCACAACTTTTGTAATGAAAAAATAATTTACTCGTAGTTTATAATCTTTTTCTAATATGTTTATACGAATAATTACAGTCAACGACCTTGTCAGATCTAAATCATGTGTCGGTGAACAAACGGAGTATTGCAGAATCACAATCACAAGAATGTGTTGTTTTGATTTGCGTTTAATATCTTGCATTGATTGGATAAAGAAACTAATGATCAAAAGTTTGAACTTGGACAATTAGGTAGGACATATTTTTGTGGAAGGGGGTATTATAAGATACTAGGTAAATGATCGTGCGTTGCTACGGGCGAACAAATTTGATTAAATATTGGCAGACAAATCAACAAATCTAACAATAAGTTATCATCTTTTTTCCCCAAATTTTCAGAAATGAGTTCATGGAGGCTATCATAATGTAATTTGATAATCTCTACTATATAATATGGCTTAACGTGGGGCGTCAGTACGTCGCGGCGTTTTTGCGGTTTAGTCCTTGGAAAATCTGGAAATCAACCCGCAGTCCAACATTAGTGTTTACCGCTTCGCAACAGACCCCGGCCTCATCCTCGAGTTCCTCAGCGCTCCGTGCCGCGGCGGCGACCTCCGCAGCTCCGCCAGATCCTCTCTCTCTCTCTCCACCCAACTAGAACGCGGCCACTGGCCAGATGCCCTCTAGGACGTACCTCTTCCGACCTCCAGCACAACACGGGAGAGGGACCGGAGCAGCGCAGCGCAGCACGGAGGAGCCGCGACCCTCAAATCCTCTGCTCTGCTTGTGGCGGAGGAGCTCCAGGCCGGGAGAGGGACCATAGTAGCGAAGGCTTCACCGGGGACCGGGAAGATGATGCTCGACCGTGAAGTCGCCGGGGAGACCGGCGTACCCTTCTTCTTTCGTGCTCCAGCTTCCCTCGCTGCCAGCATCCCCCGTCCCCTACACCTCTGACCTACCCCATCCCCGCCGCAAGGAGGTCAGATGAAGGCGGGCAGGTGCACTCCCACACTATCAGGTTCGGGTTCGGCGATGATCTGTACCCGAGGATAGGGGAACGGCCTGACGTATGTGTACTCTGCCTAGCCTTCGACTGTCTCTGCCTCACTGGGATGCGCGCAAGGTGTTTGACGCGCGTCCCCTGTGGGACGCTGTTTCATGGAACACGATCCTAGCTGCCTACATGCATGCTTGGGGTATCACTGAGACAGTTGGACTGTTTGCACGGATGCCCGCATGGAATCCTATGGCGTTGATCTCAATGGTGTCATTGTTTGGGAAGAGGGGTGTGGTGGACGAGGCAAGGAGAGTGTTTGATGAGGCAGACTGCGGAGGTATCTTCACATGGACTGCCATGAGTTCTTGTTTCGAGCAGAACGCAATGTTTGTAGAGGCCTTGCACATGTTCTTTGTGTGCATCGAGAGCCATTGGCCTGGGATGGTCAGTGTGGTGGCCTCTTGTTCACAGTCGGAGATGGTTCAAAATAGGGAGTTGTGCCATGGACTGATTGTCAGGTGTGTTCTTTGTTTACTGGTGGATGCTCAGAATGTGTTGATCCACACCATATGTTCTCATGTTGCCGGCATGTTGTTGCGGCGTGGAGATTGTTTGGCATTAGTGAGATAATAGCTGGATATCTAAAGATTGGGCATGCCAAAGATGCAACGTCACGATTTAGTGCAAAGTCGGACAAGGATAATGTTTCTCGGAGGACGTTGATATCCAGTTGTGCGCAGAATAACCAATTCTCAGATGTGGTCTCTATGTTTTGTAACATGCGATCCTAGGGAATCATGCCATATGAGGTTACTGCTGTCAGTGTTATATCAAAGTGCACTAACCTGTGGAGAAAGGAACGTTAGTGTATAAGTACATAGGCCTAAATAAATATTACATTGCTCTTGTACTCTGGGACTGGCCTCACTGACGTGCACATGAAGTGTGGATGCTTGGATCTGCATTGGAAGTCTTAAACGTAATCGAAGAAAATGGTGCCACCTTGCTGGATTGTTGTCACTGTGGGACTGGCTATGGACAGCCTTGTGACTACATGTTTTCAGACATGGAAGCATTTGGCACTGCTATCCTAAATGAGATAAATTTCTATGGAGCTCTGGGTGCTTACTGACATGCTGGTCTAGATTTGCAGCTCCGATTTGAAGAAAAGTTCATGGGATTAAAGGTATGTGACCAATCTGAAAATTCCTTATCTCCAGCAACTAGCTAGAAATCAGTGTCGTCGTCGTTCAGTTTCAGCCCACGAACACTTATATCAGCGCATGCAAAGGGAAGCTAGCTGTGGAAGGTCATGTTATAATATCATTATCCTAACTGGTGCAATTGCGCTAGGATGACAGGAGAGACATGCGAGCTAGCTTCCCGGCAATCTGTTGAACATATATTTTTAAGTAAAATTTCAGTGTTTATGTCTCAGGTTCAGCAATTAACTTGGAAAATGGAAACCACTTATGTATGTGCTACTACTTTTAGTTCACGATGTGACTCTGTTAGGTGCATCTGTTTGCATTAATCCATGTTGAAAACAAAAGACCAGAGTGTGGAGATGATCTTACACAATCAGATCATCAGCCCTTACCATTAGACTAATATCTTACTGGCCAAAACATTGTATGGAGGGTAGTAGACAAAGCCAAGGAAAGAGCGATGTGAACAAATGATGAGCGAATAATCAAATGCAAAATATGATATAAAATGCGAAAAAAAGATGAAGACACCATTGACCAACATCTCTAAAAAAAGGTAAACATTGTATCCGATGTATGCATGTTTTTATCTTGCCATGGCACCACACGAGTAGTTTGCTAATTTATCCATACGAAGTATGGGATCACAAATTTTTCACCAAAACATTTTTTTAACTTAGCCTAGGAATAAGATTCAATGGGGAACATGGGAGTCCTCAGTTCGTTGATGACGTTCCTTTTCCTAACTTATTGATTTGATTTATGTAAATTTAAGAGACCATATATTATTTACATGTATCAGTCTAAAGTCTAAATTTGTTCACCCGTAGCAACGCACGGGCATTTTGCTAGTAAAAACTACAATTAACACCTGATCTATGTGTTTAGACTATGCCTCTATGTGATTGCCTTCTTGCACCTGTTCACAAACGACTCGAGCGAACACGTATCGACGTATAAGCGGAATGACGGAGGAACAAGAAGTCTTAGTGCTTTTAGTCGGTTATTATTAAAAAAAATTATTTTCCTCGTTAACAAATATCTATATCTTTTCACTCAAGTTATGAGTAATTGAAGAGTCAAAGCTTATATTACACCATCACTTGGTAATGGGTCAAAAAAAAAACTAAGTTCTTCACCGTGATAAAAAGTAAATATACGATACTGGCCACACACAATTAGGATAAATCTTATGTTTTTATTCATGATTTACCAAGAAAATCGATATGTGTACATGATTAGCGAAAACGGACTACTCCAAAGAGTTACTCTTCAATTTTTGTACATGATAAATCAAAATAATACTTGTTTGGCATAACTGCAGCACGCAGAATCATCAATAATGCATTTTCCATCAAGCTCAAGAGTAATAATATGCCTGATACATAATCATTCAAAGCATGCAATTGCAAAAAAAAATCTAACAAAAGCATCTAAACTGTATATGTACTTGGATCGAGAGGTAAAAGCAAAAATAATAGTACGGAATAGTAAATCTCGAGCACTCCAGGCATATTATTACTTTGTCTTAAAAAATTAAAATCAAAAGTGTGCCTTCAATTACTTTGTCTTAACCAAACGATTTGCTTGTGAAAGAAATCATGAGCTGGTAGAAATGTAGAATGAGAACATACAATGCCAAGCCATTTGTATTACTGAAGAGATGTCTAGAGAATGTTGAAGCAGAATACTTGAGAGTGCCCTGGCGAGTGATGTGCTGTAAGTTCACACTCAGTGTAGACAATTCACCAATGCTCGCACTGCAGCAGAACTAATCATAAGCATACATGTTACGTAGTTGTAGCTGTCAATCTGCCAAGTTAGATTTATTCTGAACTTGGGCTATTCCTAAGTTAGATTTCTAACACCACTACGGTACAGAACCAGCCATGCTTAGCAAAGGCGCTCCTTCATATGAAACTTTTCTCACCTCTTTCAAATCTTCAGAACGTTGATGTTTGAAAGCTACATTATCATACATTATCATCGGTACCATCGCCACATCACATTACCGCTGCCAGCAGCATATAACAAATATTCTGGTGTTAACATTCAGCATAACCTCATATCTATATTGAACAAACAAAACTGCTGAACCTAGTTGCAGAACAATTGAGAGGAAGGATTCATATACACATGTAATGGTTAATGAAGGGAACACTTTACAATTATAAAAAAGTTGAGGATTCAGGTTTACATGCATTAGCGAGGACAATATTTCAGCTAGCGGAAGGTGAATTTTATATAAATTCGTGTGCGCTGCAAAAATATGAAGACTGAAACAGCAGGAACGGCCAAAGCCACATATATTTAAGTGATGAGGAGACTAATCATACCGTACTATAGGTTCCAACACCATGATTCCCTGAATCTATGTATAACACCAAAAGGAATTTACTCCAGTGCATGGAGCTAGTAGATAAAAGACGTGATGTCTGCATCCAACCATTTCCCTTTTTTCTACAGACAAATGTGCATCCAACGAACTCTCTAGTAATCTTTACTCTTTTCAAATGTGCTTATGATTAGCAAACAAGCTCGCTTGTTAATATGTGTGAAAATAGCATGGCATACATGGATATTTTCCAGGTATACATGCATCTATCTTTGAACCCTACGAGCATCAATGTTCTGAACCACAAATTTACGTCAGAAGAGAAGAGGAGCAGACCTAGCGGTGGTCGGTGGAGGCGAGTGGTGAAGGGGATCGCAGGAAGAAAACAAAAAAAATTCTAGCAACGATATCCTTAAACTAGACAAGATCTATACTATGCAGATATAGAAGTACGACGGAAATCGGAATACATACCCTCGTAGACCGAATAGCGGGGATTACGCTCCCACACAAACGTTGACGACGACGATGACGTAGCCGACCTCTAGGTCGCGGAGAACTCGGCGCGACGAAGCCGACGAAGATGACCTCAAGGTCGGGTGGAGGAACTGGCCTCCGAGCACCGCTAGCGCAGCACCTCGCAGGGCATCACACACATACGGTGGAGACGACGGCCTCCGAAGCTCCAGTCCAGGACGAGCCGCGGAAGACTTGGACCGGAACACCAACAGCGCGGCAGCGGGCTATGGTGGAGAGATCCCCTCACCCTCCTCGGCGCAACTCCGACAAAGAGAATCACGAAATCGAGGAGAAATAAGAGAATTAATTGGTTTAATTAAAAGGCAAGAGGTGCCCCTTCTTATATAGGCTACCGGGGGAGCCAACCTTGCCAGCCAGGCAATTTGGGACAATCCCACATGCCTGGTGCGGCTAGGGATGATGCGTCGGCCCTAGGTGGGCCCCATTTTGCCCACCTAGGCCGGCCAAGCCCCTCCACCGAATTCCCTTTGGGGTCCCCCCATGGGACTTCTTTCCACCAGAAGACCCATTTAAGAAAATCAGACTAAATAAATTTGAAAATAAATATATAAAATCATATTTAAACATTAATTACACTAATTAATATCAAACATATTATATATAATTTATTCTAGCTCCGAAAACTATTTCGCCGCTGCCCGATCTCCATCGGACCATTCCTAGGACGTTCTCGGTGATGTCTTTTCTTTCCGGTTGTCTTGTCGAAACCCCTTAAGTGTGTTACCCTAGATGTTCGATATAATAACAGGTATGATCGAGACTCCTCTCTTATCAGTGACTAACTCGTAGGCCTGTACCCCATGAATTAATCCCTGTGATATAACGAATGACTTTCATTTATCAAATCAGGACGTCGAGTCTTAAACCTTTTGCCATAGCGATACTTAGCGTGTCCGAGCATCGTTCTTAGATATCTCCATATCTAGCTGACCTCGTTACCTACATCGCTATCTTCTACTCGTTTATGAGATCATGTCAGCTGGTGACCTAGTCACATGTTTGCAAACTCATTTGACATAATCTCACCGAGTGGACCCTAGAGTATCTATCTGGCTATACGGACTGACAAAACCCGCTGTTGACCCCTCGTCTCAACTACCCCTTTCCGATACCCAAAAGTATCACCTATCATTGTCACACTATATAAGATATGACGTTTGGTGCGATCAAAATATCTTCCAGGGATAACAATAAGAGTTGATCTCACGGTCTTAAGGTGTAATGACTACGTCCTATAAATATGGGTATGTCCATCACATCGTTCAACCAACGACATGACTTCCATTGCCGACCGGCGCCATGCCCTATGATCGGAAAATCTCGATCATCAATCGCGCAACGAAACTAGTCTTAGTTGATGCTACTAGGGACCTGGTTGTTTATCTACCACACCTGTATTAATGTTTCCGCTTAATACAGTTATAGCATGGTATAAAACATATAATGAACAATTGGAATATAACCAATAAACTATGTTTATTAATTGGCTCTAGGGCATATTCCCTTCAAGTGGTGTCATATGTGCAGCTTCGGAATGCTCAGCGAGGCAGAGGGGGTCACTATCCGCGTGCTCTCGCACCACGGGAGGCTCGCCGTGGCGTCCTCTAAGAACACGGGCATGCCGCACGCAGCCAGCGAGGATCGCTTTGAACGTCGACCGGCGCGTCGTGGTGTCCCCTGGTGGCGGGTAGAACTTGACGCGCGGCACCAGATGAATGTACTGTACGGGGTCGTGTGAGCACTTGCCGGCAAACAGTCCACAGCGACGCACGTGTCGGTGCGGTTGGTGCACTCGGCAATGATGGACCGATGGATCCCCAGATGTTAAGCCTGGACGGGCGCGAGACGCCGCCGGCGTGTCACACGCGGATCTGGGGTCGGTCGCGCGCCAGGAACTGGGCAAGGGACGCGCCGTGGAGCACGAAGGAGTTGAGGAGGGATGGGTCGAGGACGTAGGGGAGGTTGTCGAGCGCCGCGTAGTAGGTAATGAAGACAACGTCCGTGGCTGCGGGGTCGGCGACGAGGCAGTCGAAGGCAGTCGCGCTCGAGGAGACGGCGGTGGAAGAAGGGCTCGAGGAGGCGCATGTCGGTCCGGTACAAGCCGTTGAGGAGGAGGTACGCGTGGACCCTGTCGAGAGCGTTGCGTGTGGCATGCGACGGCGGAGGGGTAGGCGGTTGAACGGGAATCCGGCTCCTAGAGGGGGGGGGGGGGGGGTGAATATGTGCTATTAGAAATTTTAAGTCTTTTCAAAGTAGGCTCAACACAAAGGTAAATTTTCTAGCTATGCAGCTACGGTGAATTTACCTAAATGACAAGCTAAGCAATAACAGGATAAACACGAGAGCAAGACAAACAAGTAAGGGAGAAAGGATAAGGGGAACCAAGTGAAGCACGCGGAGACGAAGAGGTAATCCCGACTTCCACCCAAGGGTGTACGTCTGGTTGGAGAGGTGTGCGCTACCACAACAGGTTAGCCGCGACGGCACAAAGGCTCACCTTCTTCTCTGATGAACTCAACCACAAAGGTTGCGAGTTCACCTTACACTATTGATCCCCTTTTAGGGCGGAGATCGAATCCCTTACAAACGCTTGAGGCACACACCCACAACTTAATTGGGGGCTCTCAAGATGACCACAACAGGTCAAGACCACAAAAGGTCAAGCTTACACCAAGTACCAACAATGGTGAGATCTAGGTTTTCCTAGAGGAAACCCTAGACTCGAAATCCACAAGTGAATGGGGGAAGATTACAAATCGCTTCGGTGAAGTAGTAGATCGGGGCCTTCTCCTTCACTCCTCCAAAGATCAACGAGTTTGGGTGGAGGAGTTGGGAGATCTTGAAGATTTGAGCTTCAGCACATTTATGAAGAGAGAGAGTGTGAGAGCTTAAATGGCTGGAGGTAGGTGGAGGGGTATTTATAGCCCCTCCAAGAACTAGCCGTTTTTCACTGCGCGCAGGCCGGAACTTCCGGTCACTTAAGCCGGAACTTCCGTTCACCCGGAAAGTTCCGGCCAAAGTTCCGGTGGAACTTCCGTCTTGGCTAGGGCGCAGGCAATCCAGACTTAGAGAAAATCCTAGCATGTTCAGCACCGGAATTTCCGGTTGTCTGGCCGGAACTTCCGGTCGCCCAGAAAGATCCGGCCAAAGTTCCGGCTTTGCCCGTGCGCGAGCAATTCCTGACTTAACAGATTTCTCTGCTATTCAGCACCGGAACTTCTGGTTTCCCGTAATGATCCGGTCAAATCTCCGGACAAAGTTCCGGCTTTGCCCGTGCGCAGACAAGTTTTGACTTAGCCGATTTTCACGTTTGTCTAGGACGGAACTTCCAGTGGTAGGCCGGAACTTCCAGTCGCCCGGAAAGATCCGGCCAAAGTTCCGCCTTTGCCAGAGCTGAAATCCTAAAAGGACTTAGCCGTTTTCTGACCAACCAGAAATGTCCGGTGCAGGCCTGGAAATTTCGTCCCGTAGGCCAGAACTTCCGGTCACAACACCGGAACTTCCGGCCTGACAGGACAGGAAAAACTGCCAGCCAACTCTCTCTTTTATCCAGTTGATCTTCATCCTTTTTGGTCTTCATGGCGATGTAGTATCTGAAATACTTAGGCACACCGTTAAACATCCCTTTCATGTTGTCATTACTATCCAAAACTCAGGAGACGGAAAATGCTCTTTCAATCTCCCCCTTTTTGGTTAGAGATGACAACACAAGCGGGACAAAGGATTTGCAAAAAATAGACGGGCTCCCACTAAATATGTGCACTATTAAATCTTGTGTTTGAATACAAGTGAACATCTATTTAGGATCACATCTCCCCCTATCTTTTACAATCCTAGCAAGTTCATCACAATAAGAATAGATAGCTTAACTTGCTGAAATAAATTTAAGGTAAGACAAGACTAAAAATATTACATCATAAGGTTTCACACAAATGTATCACATGTCTTACCACATGCTAAAAGATAGAGTTCCAAATAACATGACTAAAAAGTTGAAGAAGCACAAAATAAAATAGAATGGGAAATAAAAGCTTGTGCTTCCACCCTTGCAAATCCCCGAGAAGTCCTAATAGATAAACTGCTCCCCCTTTGGCATCTTGCAACACCAAAAAGGGGAAAGATCGATGCTAACGTCCCAAGAGTCAGTCGGACGCGTGGTCCAAGACATCCACATCTTCCTCCATGGCATGTTCATCATCTTCGAGATCTTCTGGCACATCAATGTTCCATCCAATCCCTCTTGCGTTCCAATGCTTGTATTCAATGAGAGGAGGAGGAGCAGACGGTGGGTTGGGCATCTTTAGGTGAGTCATAATGGCGGACTGGTTGGTGAGGATGGCATGGTTCTGCTCATACATAGCATAGTCCTCCCTGTGCAGACACGAGCCCATGAGTATAATCTTCTCTAGAGCCCTCACAAATCATGGACGCTTCTTCTTGGCTGCCTTCTTGATGTTAGGGTCAGAGGGAACACGGTTTCGTCCAGTGGTGGCTTCCTCATCATCATAAGTACCCATGGGGCGAGTTGGGGCGGCCACGTGGGATTTCTTCGTGTGCATGCGAACAGGCTTGTGGAGAGTGCACTCAAGGGCAGCGTCCACATCTAACTTCTCCTCAGGGGTGAAAGGAAACCGGTCCTTGATGAGCAGCATGATGTAGGGTGCATAGGGGGGCACCTTCCTATGGAAGATAGCATAGTGCATCTCGCGGAAAATGAAGTCCATGACATCAAAGGAGAATGAGTTGGGCTCGGGCACGGAGTCTGAGAGGTATGCTTGGCTCGCCAATGCCATGAGATGAACAAGTTCTCGACGAATAGCATCATTGTTCCCACCACTTGGAGCAATGGAGTGGCGGAACATCCGAAGAACAATGTCATAGACGGGCTTCAAGCCATGGGTGCCACCAATGGTGCCATTAGTCTCATAGCACTCTGTCATGTCGTTCTTGTGATATCGGTCATCATCATTATGCAACCTCATACCAGCAGGCTCATCCAACCCATTGAAGGGGTAACCAAGTAGCGCAGCCAAGTCCTTGAAGGAAGCCTGAAGTCTGAATTTCCTGGACATCCATGTCATCCCAATGTTGGGGGAGTTATCAAACACGATAGTGGAGAAGAACTGATGGATCAAGAGAATGTTGTAGTTGCACTGACGAGTCATGAGAGACCGAAGACCAAGAGCATCCACAATAGTGACAACACCCCCATAATAACTGCGCTTCTTCTCAAGATACTCAAAGTCAATAGTCTGCATGGGACACACGCGCTTCTTCTCAGAGAAGCCGCAATAGAGCTCATCATGGAGTAGCTTCATGTCCAAGCTGTGAAAGGTCTGGTGCTCCAATGGATTGGCATAGTCAAACAAGCACCTTCAGGTATAGAAGTCTGCGACAGACATGCGCAAAACTGAGACAGCTGGCCCCTTGCTTTTCTTGCTGGAAGGAGCTGCAGATGACTGAACCCAAGCTGGATCTGGCTGATGTTCTTCCTCAGACATGATCTCCTCCTCTTCTTCGGGTGCTGGGCCACGACTTACACTCCTCTTGACAACCTGCTTCTTAGCCTGACCACGGCGACTCCCTGCCTGACTACCTGCACCTGCATGAACACAGCATATAGATTGAAGGAAGCACGGGGATAAGCACTCATGTCCAAGGAAACAAGATCCAACAACAAATTGAATTAGTCCGGAAATTTCTGATTTTAGTCCGGAAGTTCCGGTCCATGGGACCGGAAGTTCCGTTCCACCTGACCGGAAGTTCCGGTGCCCCGGAAACTACCAGCAATTCTTCCGGGCAAAGTTCCGGTTTCTCCCGGAGTTGGAGAATTCCGGACTTAGCCGCAGGAGGAACTGCTGGAATTTTCCAGGCACCGGAAGCTCCGTCCTGAAGGCCGGAAGTTCCGGGTTTCAGACTGAAAAACGAAAATTCCATGTAACTTCAAGAAATTTCAACAAAAATTCACGTCGCTGCTAGGAGATTGTAGGGCAAGCCTAAGGGAGGGTTTCTACCAAAGGAATCGAAATAATATGTTCTACATCCACTAGGTTAAACGAAGTGAGATTCGTCCTAGATTTGAAAATAGAAGACATTACCGAAGTGCATGGCGAAAATCGATCGGAGAAAACGGATCCCCTCGTCGAGGAGATGCAGATCCGGCTTTGAACCGATGGAATCCGAGGTCGGAAGGCCTCGGAGTGATTTGGTGGAGTTCTAGGGCTCGGGAGAGGAGAGAGAAGATCTGGGCGGCGCGGGGGTGGAAGAACCGTTCGAAACGAAACAGTTCACCCCGCACGGCCCTATTTATAGACCCGAGCCAATTAAGCCGGAAGTTCCGGTCCTCGGGACCGGAAGTTCCGGTGCACCGGAAGTTCCGGCCGTTCTTCCGGGCAAAGTTTCGGTTTCTCCAGGGGGTGGAGAATTTTGGACTTAGCCGCTGGAGGAACGGCTGCAAATTTCCTGGCACCGGAAGTTCCGGCCTGTTCGCCGGAAGTTCCGGTGCGCCGGAAACTTCCGGTACTTCTTCTGGGCAAAATTCCGGTTTCTCCAGGGAGTGGAGAAATCTGGACTTAGCCACAGGATGAAGTGTTGGAGTTTCCTGAGCACCGGAAGTTCCGGTCTTAGACCCGGAATTTCCGGACTTAGGGAAAACCAAACCAAATCTTTTGGAAACGTAAAACAAAAATGGACATGAGCGATGGAATAGCAAGGTTCAAAGGGGGGAAAGGCTTAGGTGAGAAATCCAACCTGATGATGGTACTTCACACTCCAATTGCAAAATGCAATAAGCTCTTCAAGAAGACCAACTGAGTGTGTTTTCCATAAAGCCAAGAATATGCAAATGAAAGCCAAGATTAAGTCATGAAAACCAATTCATCATAAAAATAGGAAGAGGTTGGTGGCCGAAGCCACCATGTTGGAGTCATCGACATGTCACCGCGAAGATATATCTTGGGTACAAACCACTACTCGTCGTTTTAGCTCAAATAAACATGGGAATGAATATAGAGATAAAAGAACACTTGCTATCGACATAATGGGGGGAGGGATGGTCCAATGTATTAGGACCGGACTCCCCCTATGTCCAAGCCTACATCTAGACAAGATAAAATACGATTACGACCTAGGAGAGTGTGCAAGCGATCAAGCTAAGGACCTCGAATCAATGATCTCATTCCTCAAAAAGCAAAACGTTCCTTCCTCAAGAGGCTTCGTGAAGATATCCGCCAATTGATCCCTTGTGCCCACATATGATAGGTCAATATCTCCTCGGGCCACATGATCCCTTATAAAATGGTGGCGGATCTCAATATGCTTGGTTCTTGAATGTTGCACCGGGCTGTAGGCAATCTTGATGGCACTTTCATTGTCACATAGAAGAGGCACTTTGTCGCAATCGACTCCGTACTCCTTTAATGTTTGCCTCATCCATAGCAATTTAGTGCAACAACTTGCGGCGGCAACATACTCGGCTTCAGCGGTAGAGAGAGATATACAATTTTGCTTCTTAGAAAACCAACTTACCAAAGACCTCCCAATAAATTGACAAGCACCGGAGGTTGACTTCCTATCATCTTGATCTCCCGCCCAATCAGAATCCGTGAAACCACATAATGAGAAATGTGCATCATTGGGGTACCACAATCCATAGGTTGGGGTATAAGCCAAATATCTAAAGATTCTCTTGACCGCCATATCATGGCTTTCTTTAGGAGCCGCTTGATATCTTGCACATACTCCTACGACTAGCACTATATCCGGTCTAGATGCACAAAGGTAGAGAAGAGATCCAATCATGGAGCAATATACCTTTTGATGCACATCCTTACCTTGGGGTTGACCTCAAGGTGGCATTTTGTTTGCATTGGGGTAGAGGCACCCTTGAGCTCAAGCAACACATATTTCTTGAGCATGTCTTGAGTATAATTTTCTTGGTTGATGAACGTTCCTTCCTTCAATTGTTTGATCTCAAACCCTAGGAAGAACTTCATCTCACCCATCATAGACATCTCAAACCTGTCAGTCATAAGCTTGGAGAATTCTTTGTTAAATGCTTTGTTAGTAGACCTAAATATAATGTCATCCACATATAGTTGACAAATGAAAAGCTCTCCATTTACTTTCTTAGAAAAAAGGGTGGGGTCGATTTCGCCAACTTGGAACCCACGGTATACAAGTAGTTCTCTAAGATACTCATACCACGCACGTGGGGCTTGTTTAAGGCCATAGAGTGCCTTATCCAACTTGTAGACATGGTTCGGATACTTGAGGTACTCAAATCCCGGTGGTTGCTTAACATAACAAGTTCATTTAGTGGACCATTAAGAAAAAATGGATTTGACATTCATTTGTTGTAACTTAAAGTAATGATGAGAGGTATAGGCAAGAAGTATACGAATTGACTCAAGATGAGCCACAGGCGCGTAGGTTTCTACAAAGTCAATGCCTTCAATTTGGGATTAACCTCAGCTACCAATCTTGCCTTGTTCCTCACCACCATGCCATGTTCATCTTGCTTGTTCTTGAATATCCACTTGGTGCCGATAACATTGCGGCAATCTTAGAGTCTTTCCACCAACTTCCAAACTTTGTTGCGCTCGAAGTTGTTGAGTTCTTCATGCATAACATCAAGCCAATCTTTATCTTCAAGAGCTTCAAAGACTTTCTTGGGTTCCACCATGGAGATGTGAGCTTGATGTTCACTAAACCTTGCAAGTTGTCTTCGGGTAGAGACCTTGCTTCTCACATCACCAAGCACCTTGTCAAGAGATAGAGCGCTCAATTCTTGTGAGGTGCCAACCCTATTCAAGCGACGGATCTCGATTTCCCTCCTTGTGGTGGGAGGAATAGCTTGATCATCTTGATCATTCATGTCTCCGCCTTGACGGTCTTGATTGCCTTGATCAACGAAAGGTGTGAGCGATGAAGGAGGAGGTTGATCTTGGCCTTGGGGAGGACTGCCACCCGGAACTTCCGTGGCGCCGGAAGTTCCGGTCTTGGGGGCCGGAAGTTCCGGTGTGGACATCGGAAGTTCCGGACCGAAAACCGGAAGTTCCGGTCCACCTGAAACTTCCGGGGCAGTCGGAGATTCTTCAACTCCTTCTTGTTGAGGCGTGTTGGGCACGGCGTTGTTGTCGGGGTTTCTTGTGAGGTAGTAGTCACTGCTTGCGCAGAGCTTGAACCTTGTTGTGCAACCTCATAATAGAGTTCGACGGGGCGGTGGACGCCTAACCCCATCCTTCGGATAACCTCTTTAGGTTGATCATCACCTACATCGGAAACACCACTTTGCTCCACAAGGGAGCCGTCATTCTCATCGAACACCACACTGCAAGTTTCTATGATAATGCGCGAGGCCTTGTCATAGACTCTGTATGGGATTCGGAACCGTAGCCCACAAATGTCCCTTCAAGAGACTTAGAATCAAAATTTTCTAGACGAACACCTTGGATGAGATAGAAACACGTACAACCAAAAACTCGTAAGTAAGAGATGTTGGGCTTGTTCCCGGTAAGCACTTCACAAGGTGTCTTCATGAGTCCTTTGCGAAAGAAGAGCCGGTTGGATGAATTGCAAGCGGTGTTGACGGCTTCGGCCCAAAAGTTGTTTGGGGACTTGAACTCGGCCATCATCGATCTTGCCATCTCAATAAGTGTGCGGTTCTTCCTTTTGGCTACACCATTTTGTTGGGGAGTATAAGCAGCGGAATATTGATGACGAATCCCTTCTTCACTAAGGAACTCGTTCAAGGTGTAGTTCTTGAACTCAGAACCATTGTCACTTCTTATCACCAATATTGGGACATTATGTTGACGTTGAGCTTCATTGGAGAAGTCGATGATAGTTTGTTGGGTCTCCTTCTTCGACTTGAAGAAGAAAACCCATGTGTATCTTGAATAGTCATCAACAATCACCAAGCAATATTTCTTTGATTTAGGTACCCATTTTGCAATGGGTTCCTTTTGGTTAGCAACAAGAGTCTTTGGGACCCAAATACATCTTCAATATACAACATATAAGGCATAATTGGGGTTAGATATGCCTGCAAAGTCATCACGAGTAGGAGTGCCTCTTGTGGCCTTTCCACTCGCAATGTCATCTTTCTTGGCTTGTGCGGGCTTGGCCTTCTTCTTGATCTTCTTCTTCTCCTTGGCAACATAGCCTAGACCTTCTTTACACTTGTGGGGCACTCGCTTATGAAGAGGAGTGGTGAGTGTCCCCTTACCTTTATCAAGAGGGATCTTGGGCGCGGTTGCCATGGAAGGAACAAACAACACCCTAGCATTATCCTTAACAACATTTGCATTAGCATTTAAAGGAGTAGAAGTGCTAGGTTTCTCAAGAGTAGATATCCGAGTTTGGAGTTGATCACGTGACTTGAGAAGGCATTCTTGATCACTTGTCAACACCTTGTGAGTATTTTCAAGTGACTCGAAGTCTTCACAAAGTCTAGCATGAGCAACTAGAAGCTCGGACTTTTCATTTTGCACAATTTTACATTTAGCAAAGTAAAGATCACGATCCTTAATGATCTTGGCAAGTTGCTATTTAAGGAGAGCATGAGCTTCTTGTTCATCTTCAAGGAAGGATTGGAGAGACACCTAAGTGTGAGCATCCTCTCTCTCAGTCTCACCTATACGACTCATAATCGAGCCAAAGTGTTTCTTTCCTTCTCCTTGCAAGTTAGTCATGAATTTGTCAAAGGCAATAATTTCTTTCTTGACTTCAAGACTCATACCATCATCAATATCATGGGATATGGAGGTGGGGGACAATTTTACCTCGGATGTCTTTGCCATAAGACATCTTCCATTCTTGACGATGGGGCTCTCATTTGGGGAGGGAAGAGTGACGGAGGTGTAGAAGAAATGGCTAGTGCGGCCACTTGCGTTGTGTTGTCCTCCTTGTCACTATCTTCATCATCGGTGGGATATTGCTCTTTGGTCACCAAAACAATCTTTTGGTTCTTCTTGAAGAAGGGCCTCTTCATGGGCATAGGCCCCTTGCCCTTCGTCTTGGCCACGAGCCTCCCACCATGGTCCTCTCTTCTTTCCCATGGACAATCTACAACAAAGTGGCTTTTGTCATCACAATTATAGCAAAGCCTCACCTTGTTGTTTGTCTTTCCTCCATTAGAGGGGAACTTCTTGTCAATCCTAGCTTTGGCCCTTCCGGGGTTCTTCCAAAAAGTTCTTGCCGCAAGACCCATGTGTTGGGTGAGAGTACTTGAGAGAGTCTCACTAGATAGCTCGACTTGATCATCATACTCATCTTTCAGGGTGGGCGTTCGGGAATTCCCGAAATTTAGGGACGGGAAATTTGGAAAAAAATAAATTCAGGAATCATGAACTGATTCCCGAATTTTCATGAGAAATTTTGATTCCCCACAATTCGGGATTCGGGAAATTTGGGATAGGGATCGGGAAATCCCGAATTTCCCAAAGTTCATAACAGAGCAAAAATAACAGCCAAAGTTTCAGATTTCAGTAGCATTTCAACATCATTTTCACAATATTTCAGTAGAAAACAACACAAACATAGTATCAGTTGAACAATTATCACAAGAACATGACAAACAATACAATTTTTGACAACACGTAGCCTCATAGTTTCAATATTCAAACACCAGGTATCAAAATTCGGGATATACGGGATATTCGGGATCTAGCACATCAATCCCGAATTTCCCTAAATAATTTCGGTATTTCAAAACAGCTACCCGAACAAGCAATCGGAAATTTTGGGTACGGGAAATTCGGGATCGGGATTTTCGGGATTCGGGAACGGGACTCAGGAATTATGCCCACTGTGAATCATCCTCATCCTCTTCTTCAACGGTTGCCTTTAGCGCAATTGAGGCATGCTTGTGCATCCCTATGGCTCTTGCCCTTGCATCTTGTGCAATCTTGGAGTCCACCTTGTATGCGGTCATCTTTTGCATGACTTCATTGGATGTCATCTTTGCAAAGTCATGTCTCCCTTGGAGTGTCTTCAAGTCCGTTTCCTCAAAGGGCAAGAGTGCGGTCACGAACTTCCTCTTGATCCAAGCGTCATCAATGTAGGCCGCACCGAGGTTCTTTAAGGTGTTAGCAATCAACACCAATCTCCGGTACATGTCCTCATGGCTTTCTCCATCCAACTTGTAGAACCCTTCCACCTCATTACACAAGGCATCATATCGGTTATTCTTCATGCTCTCATTACCGACGAAGATGTCGGAAATAGCATTCCACACTTCTTTGGCGGTGGAGAATTGTTGAATGAGGGGCATGTCCTTCTCTACAACGGCTATTTGGAGTTGATGAAGAGCGGTGACATTGAGTTGACTATCAACCACCTCTCTCCTTGTCAAGTTGGTTGGATCATGGGCCTTGAATCCTTTTTCAATGATGCGCCATAGCTCAATAGAGGCACCACATAAATTAGACTTCATTTGAAATTGCCATTGAGAAAAATGAGTAGGCTTAAGCTTAGGAGGATCACTTTTAAAGTTTACATGAGGCTTAGGGATAGGAGGGTTAGGAGAGTAATTATGGTTAACATTATAAAATTCCTCTCCTTTGGGGGTATTAGAGGAGCTAGGTGATTCATCATTTTCGGCCTTCCCGGGGGAAGCATTCGGAGGAACATATTTGGACCCATCCGAAGATGACTCCTTAGAGGTCTCACCGTGCTCCTTAGAAGGAGGAGAGGGAGAGGTAGCCTCGTGCTCCTTAGACTTCAAGAGTGCCATGAGCATCTCATTCATCTTGAGGAGTTGGACCTCCAAGTACGATCTCATATCTATAAGATCGGCCATGGTTGCCCCTTTGGCTAACGCCTCTGTCTCCGTCTCTAATTTCTCACGGGTGGACCTCTCGGCATAGGATTCCGACATCGTTGCACTTAGGCGGTTAAGCCCTTAAAAGTGAACCTGGCTCTGATACCAATTGAACGGGAATCCGGCACCTAGAAGGGGGGGGGGGGGGGGGGGCGGTGAATAGGTGTTATTGCAAATTTTAAGTCTTTTCAAATTTAGCCTCAACACAAAGGTAAATTCTCTAGATATGCAGCTATGGTGAATTTACCTAAATGACAAGCTAAGCAATAACAGGATAAACACGAGAGCAAGACAAGCAAGTAAGGGAGAAAGGATAAGGGGAACCAAGTGAAGCACGCGGAGACGAAGAGGTAATCCCGACTTTCACCCAAGGGTGTACGTCTGGTTTTAGAGGTGTGCGCTACCACAACAGGTTAGCCGCGCCGGCACAAAGGCCCACCTTCTTCTCCGATGAACTCAACCACAAAGGTTGCGAGTTCACCTTCCACTATTGATCCACTTTTAGGGCGGAGATCGAATCCCTTACAAACGCTTGAGGCACACACCCACAACTTAATTGGGGGCTCTCAAGATGACCACAACAGGTCAAGACCACAAAAGGTCAAGCTTACACCAAGTACCAACAATGGTGAGATCTAGGTTTTCCTAGAGGAAACCCTAGACTCGAAATCCCCAAGTGAATGGGGAAAGATTACAACAGGTCAAGACCACAAAAGGTCAAGCTTACACCAAGTACCAACAATGGTGAGATCTAGGTTTTCCTAGAGGAAACCCTAGACTCGAAATCCCCAAGTGAATGGGGAAAGATTACAAATCGCTTCGGTGAAGTAGTAGATCAGGGCCTTCTCCTTCACTCCTCCAAAGATCAACGAGTTTGGGTGAGGAGTTGGGAGATCTTGAAGATTTAAGCTTCATCACATTTATGAAGAGAGAGAGAGTGTGAGAGCTTAAATGGCTGGAGGTAGGTGGAGGGGTATTTATAGCCCCTCCAAGAACTAGCCGTTTTTCACTGCGCGCAGGCCGGAACTTCCGGTCACTTAAGCCGGAACTTCCGGTCACCCGGAAAGTTCCGGCCAAAGTTCCGGTGGAACTTCCGTCTTGGACAGGGTGCAGGCAATCCAGACTTAGAGAAAATCCTGGCATGTTCAGCACCGGAATTTCCGGTTGTCTGGCCGGAACTTCCGGTCGCCCAGAAAGATCCGGCCAAACTTCTGGCCAAAGTTCCGGCTTTGCCCGTGCGCGAACAATTCCCGACTTAGCAGATTTCTCTGCTATTCAGCACAGGAACTTCCGGTGAGTAGACCGGAACTTCCGGTTTCCCGGAATGATCCGGTCAAATCTCCGGACAAAGTTCCGGCTTTGCCCGTGCGTAGGCAAGTTTTGACTTAGCCGATTTTCATGTTTGTCTAGGACGGAACTTCCGGTGGTAGGCCGGAACTTCCAGTCGCCCGGAAAGATCCGGCCAAAGTTCCGCCTTTGCCAGAGCTGAAATCCTTAAAGGACTTAGCCGTTTTCTGACCAAACAGAAATGTCCGGTGCAAGCCTGGAAATTTCGTCCCGTAGGCCGGAACTTCCGGTCACAACACCGGAACTTCCGGCCTGACAGGACAGGAAAAACTGTCAGCCAACTCTCTCTTTAATCCAGTTGATCTTCATCCTTTTTGGTCTTCATGTCGATGTAGTATCTTAAATACTTAGGCACACCGTTAAACATCCTTTTCGTGTTGTCATTACTATCCAAAACTCAGGAGACGGAAAATGCTCTTTCAATCTCCCCCTTTTTGGTTAGAGATGACAACACAAGCGGGACAAAGAATTTGCAAAAAATAGACGGGCTCCCACTAAATATGTGCACTATTAAATCTTGTGTTTGAATACAAGTGCACATCTATTTAGGATCACATCTCCCCCTATCTTTTACAATCCTAGCAAGTTCATCACAATAAGAATAGATAGCATAACTTGCTGAAATAAATTTAAGGTGAGCCAAGACTAAAAATATTACATCATAAGGTTTCACACAAATGTATCACATGTCTTACCACATGCTAAAAGATAGAGTTCCAAATAACACGACTAAAAAGTTCAACAAGCACAAAATAAAACAGAATGGGAAATAACTTGCTGAAATAAGTTCAAGAAGCCGGAACTTCTGGTCACCCGGAAAGTTCCGGCCAAAGTTCCAACTCCGGCTTGGCCAGGGCGCAGGCAATCCAGACTTAGAGAAAATCCTGGCATGTTCAGCACCGGAACTTCCGGTTGTCTGGCAAGAACTTCCGGTCGCCCGGAAAGATCCGGCCAAACTTCCGACCAAAGTTCCGGCTATGCCCGTGCGCGAGCAATTCCTGACTTAGCAGATTTCTCTGCTATTCAGCACCGGAACTTCCGGTGAGTAGACCGGAACTTACGGTTTCCCGGAATGATCTGGTCAAATCTCCGGACAAAGTTCTGGCTTTTCCCGTGCGCAGGCAAGTTTTGACTTAGCCGATTTTCACGTTTGTCTAGGACGGAACTTCCGGTGGTAGGCCGGAACTTCCGGTCGTCCGGAAAGATCCAGCCAAACCTCCGGCCAAAGTTCCGCCTTTGCTAGAGCTGAAATCCTAAAAGGACTTAGCCGTTTTCCGACCAACCAGAAATGTCCGGTGCATGCCCGGAAATTCCGTCCCGTAGGCCGGAACTTTCGGTCACAACACCGGAACTTCCGGCCTGACAGGACAGGAAAAACTGCCAGCCAACTCTCTCTTTAATCCGGTTGATCTTCATCCTTTTTGTTCTTCAAGCCGATGTAGTATCTGAAATACTTAGGCACACCGTTAAACATCCTTTTCGTGTTGTCATTACTATCAAAAACTCAGGAAACAAAAAATGCTCTTCCAGCGGTGCCGTGGCGATGGAGGTGCTGCGTGAGGAGGCGAGTGGATAGGGTGGAGGGGCTAACATGTAAAAGTGTCGATTATGTTGTACTGCGGGTTATTTTCTGTATTTGGTAAGGGGGTTTGTGCAAAACTGCCATGACGTACCAGGCAACTTAAACCATATTATATAGTAAAGATACTTATATGATTTCCCGGTAGTGTATACTAGTTCTCTTTTAGACTAGTAAAAGGTACCGTAAAACTTGCTTTAACCAAGAATATAAGAAAAAATATGAACATCCATAATAACAAATACTCCCTCCGTTCAAAAATAAGTTTCTCAAGTTTATCAAAAAGAAGATATATGTAGACATAATTATATCTAGATACATCTTCTTTTCAACAAATTTGAGACACTTATTTATGGACGGAGGGAGTATATATAATATCAAAGTATACTTTATTATAATTCTGATTATATAGATTTTATATTATGTTGATATTTCTTTTAAAATTTTGATCATACTTAAAAATATTTGACTTTGATTAAATCGAGAACGTGAATTAAATAAAAGCGGAGGGAACAACATATGTAAACAGAAGAAACACCTGGCATGTCCCAAGCGTGGTATGCTTAGGAGTAAAAAATATTCTGTTGGCATTACATACAGTTCAAGTTGAAATTTCTATGGCAAGCAATCGGTGTGCAACAAGTTAAGCTGTTCAGGTGTCGGAAATGCAAAACCACTTATAGGAGGATGTCCCCCGTTTATCCGAAACATCCAAAATGCTATCTAACTTGAAATTTAAATTCATGTACTAACATGAAATTTCTCTAAATGCATTGGTAAAAAAATTAAACCACACATTAACATATTTTTTATTTTATCAACACATCAAATAGTAGGATTAATATCGTTCAATCGGGTACATCCTCCTCCTAACTATGAAAAATCGCGTTGATCATGCGTTTGCTTCTTACGTTTTCGTTGGTAGCTTTTCGTATCCGGTAGCCCCCAGCTGGCTGTCGCTGAAGTCCTCCCTGCGCTTGTAGTAGAGCGCGATCATGGCGCAGACCTCGAACAGCTGCAGGAGCGCCCGCAGAACCGCGCACACAAAACCCAGGAGCAACCCAAGAGCCATGCTGTAACCCGAGGAATTCCTCGCGAGCGCGCGGACCGGCGACGCCAGGGCAGTGTTAAGTGCCAAGTACAGCACGACCTGGCTCTTCTTCCCGGCCTTCACCAGCCTCCACGCCTTGCCTAACGCGCCGGCGCCGTAGCAGCCGGGCTCGGCCACCGCCACGACGACGCTGAAAGAACAGAGGAAAGAGAAGAACTCGAACATCGACTCCACAAACCAAGTGATGAAGAATTGCTTCACCATGAGAATGGAGAGAACTGATGACGTGATCGTCAAAGGCACGATGTAGAATATCTCCAGGACGTAGACGAATGCGAGAGTGAGCAGGGGCCCCTTGATCTGGGACGTAGCTTGGCCCAGAAGAGCGCCAAAGGTAGTAGTAGTAGCGCGGTCCTCGCCGGAGTACGTCGAGATGGCGGCGAAGATGACGACGATACGGACGGTAGAGTCGACGAGGAAAGAAAACATGAGGTACCCTGCGCCGACGACCAGGAGCTCCTTGGTGTCATTCAGGACATGCTGCACGGCCTTGGCGTTGTCCGGGCTGCCGGGATCGGTGGCGTTGAGCGCCTTGGCGTCAGCCATGATCCCCTCGGCGAGGGGCTTGACGGCGAGGTCCTGGCTGAGGCCGAGCAGCGTGGTGGAGGCAAGGATGAGCGCGCAGACCGCTGTGAAGAGTCTCAGGTTGCGGCTCGGCAGGAGGAAGCCCTCCTTTAGGAAGTTGAAGAACCATGGTGCCTTGTTTTTACGGGTTGCCATGGATATATGAGAAGCTAGCAAGTAGCAACTATTGCAGGTGGCTAATGGTACGTACTGGGGAGTAGTATTTCTAATCCAGCAGAAGTATTGGATAATAACGCGTACCGAGTAGTAGCAAGTAGTGTAGGAGCCACCAACAAGTAGTTATTGTAGACTGTTCTAGAAAAAATTGAGACTTTGAAAAGTCGGCGACAGAGTTAGTTGCCACGAAGCAAGGAAAACCTGAATTCCTGATCAAAGCCGGGCATGATAAACATTCTTGATGTGTACAGTAATAATTGACTAGAATAAACTGAACAAAGACACACCTAGTGGGATCCTGTGGTAACAATAACGAGGACCTGTTGTTGGGTTGTTTTGAAGTAAAAAACACTCAAATACTGAATCAAGTTATAACAGATCGATACAACAAGTCTACACAGATTAGCCAATTTGAGTGTCTGTCCCATGTCCCTAAAGTTGTTTTTGTCATCACACATATCACACACGTATATAGAAAAGATAACTATGATTAATTTTGGCGAAGAAGCCAAGGGCTCTTAGACTAGTTACAATGGGGAGTAACTTCAACTAGTAACATACACATGTTTCTAGACTATGTTACTACCATCACTATGCAAAGTAACATAAAGATAGTGTCATATGTAGTCTCATTTATTACTCTATACACACATTTTGTCTTGAAAACTGTGATGTGATGGTAACTAGATATGTTACTCCATTTGCCTCTCTCCTTATTAATTACATGCCACATCATCTTTTTTGCCTATGTGACACTTATGTTATTACGATATTACTACCCATTATGACTAGTCTTATCATGCAAACATGCATTATATTTTAGTTTAATTTTCTGCTCTCAGTACATTCTGTCGATTACTCAACAAGTACAGCCGCTTATATTGACGTATAGCTACCATGCACAATTGACTTGTATCGGATATGACTGGCACAAGACCTTCGACGACTCTTAACACGAACGCGTAACTGCTGAGACAATTCCTAGCCGGACTCGATCAACGCTACCGATGGATAAAGGACTCACGTAGAACCACAAACGTGACGATTAATTCATGCAAAGCAAACATACCCCTGCCGTGCGGGCAATGGATGTTCCGTGAGATTATTTTGAACATTTTCAAAAGTTTACTCCGCTCACTCATATCTCGACAAATGAATCTACACGCTACAAAAGGACTCACGTAGAATCACTGACGTGATGATTAATTCATGCAAAGCAAACATACCCTGTGCGAGCAATGGATACTTGCCTTAAACTAATCAACCATGTGCTTAGTATAACACTAAGTCGATATTAATGGACTTTATTAGGGCATGTACAATGGCGTGACGTCAATATTGTCTTACCGTTGACACATATATAGGACAATTATCTAGCTATAGGAGAGAAAATAAAGAAATGAAATGTTACCTTTCCTTAGCTAAGAGATGATCTATTATGAAATAAGAGAAATGAATTGTTGCCTTTCCTTTGCTAAGAGATGATCTATATGTGCAAATTACTACAATATATAATCTGAACAAACAATAAGTAAAATTATACACCGGGCATGTCCAAAGGGTGAGTTTTTTAAAAAAATAATACGTTATTTTATTACAAATTCGCTACTTAGTATGCTCGTCCAGGGTATTCGAAAATTAGCGCGCCGTCGGTCCGGAGGGGGCCGAAAGCTCCAACTTTCGGCTTGGGCCAGGCCGAAAGTGGGCTTTCGCTTCAGGAGGGGCCGAAGGATACTTTCGGTCCTGCCCGGGCCGAAAGCTGCCATGTTTCGGTCCTGCTCGAGACGAAAGGCTCATTCGGCCCGGAAGAAGACGAGGGTTGCATGCAGATTCAACCACGTCCTCCCAGCTATCTCTCCCGCCACCGATTCGCGCGCGCTTCTCCCGCCAGCCGTTCCCGCCTATTTCTCCCGCCACGCAGTTTCTCCTGGCTATTTCTCCCGCCACCGATTCGCGCGCGTTTCTCCCGCCAGCCGTTCCCGCCTATTTGTCCCGCCACCGATTCGCGCGCGTTTCTCCCGTCAGCCGTTCCCGCCTATTTCTCCCGCCACCGTTTCCCGCCCGTTTCTCCCGCCACCGTTTCCCGCCTGTTCCTCCCGCCACCATTTCCCGCGACCGTTTTCACCTCAATTGTCCTATAAAAACCACTCTAGGCTAAGCGGGGTACTATCAAAGAGCGCCAGCATGGTGTGTATTGTACCTTGTGAGAAGTGTGTGTCCGGCTTTCATATAGCCGCATCCGAGCATCTAGCTAAGATTATCACCTATTTGAAGGTAGATGGTAGGGAAGTTCCACTTGAAGAAATTATTGGTAGTGAGAGACATCTCGCTTTGCTAGGGGCGAGGCTATGCCGAGATGGGTTTCGGTATGGGACCACAGAACAAATCCGTGCTGAAATCATGAGGCTTGCGGATAAGTTCGATAGGCATGTTACCAATGAGCCGATTCATCGAACTCAAGACATACGTGAGAGGTACAGTCGTTCCTTTCTTTGGGTATACTCCATCGATGATGACGACGATTTCATGCCGTCGTCAAAGGAAAGGGGGGCTGAAGCACTGCGTAAGGGCAAGGAGAAGAAGGCAGAAACATCGAGCAAGGGTGCGGGAAAGAAGCCTGAATCATCGTCAAAGGGCAAGGGTGCTAAATCTGCGGATGGTGCAGGCTGCATTGATGGGAGATAGGTAGAATCTTAATTTGAGTTATGTTGTATCTTTCTTTAAGTATCGATTAATTAGTAGTTGTACCTTCATTTCCTATTGTTGTGTGGTGTGATCGGTATGTAATCGAGGTTTGTTGTATCTTATCTTACGTACCAATGTATATCGGTTACTGACATATCAAATTTTGCTACATAGGTAGAAATAAGTCTAGTACATAACGATACATAATGTGTACTACATAATGGTACATAGGTAGAAATATGTCTAGTACAACATATAGATAGAAATATATCGTACATAAAAGTATCGCTACTCGTCTGCCTGAGGATGGTTGCGATGTCTTCTCTGGCGAGGTCCGGAGGGTGACAAGCGTGTCGGAGCGCGGTGTTGTCGCATCCCACGGCCTTGAAGCAGCAACTCCTCGCCCTCCTGGTCAAACTGGGTTTCCTGTGTTTCGGGCGGTGGGGTATAGTACATCGGATGCTCCTGGTCAAACTGGGGAGAGTTGTACGCGGAACCACCTCCACCTGTAGATGATATTTTGTTAGTATTTGATATTTATGAACAAGCATAATATGTTACAAAAAGAAAAGATACTTACCGAGCATTGGCTGACTCATAGGAGGGAAAGCCCCGCTCCAAGTCATCTGTCCATAAGACGGCTGCCCAAAACCGAAATCACGTGGCATGCCCCACTGATGCATACCGGGCTGCTGCATCATCATAGCAGGGGGCATGACCCACGAGGAAGTACCGGGCTGGGTAGGAATTGGCTGTGAAGGACCCGGCTCGAAATACTCTGGCTGGTGCGATGATGAACCGACCTCGAACGTAGGTCGTGTGCTCATAGGCTGGTGAGCTGTAAAACGAGGTCTTGGGTCATGCCGACGTGTGTTCTGCTGGGTAGGTGATACATGTGTATCCGTAGTGCGTGTAGAATGGCGTGGAGGACGCGGAGCTGGCTGGCGTGGAACAACATCGGTAGCCCTAGAACAGGTAAGCACACTGTACACCCGACGAAGCCTGTCCTCTAGTCGTCTGAACCATGACACACAGTCAAGTGGCGGCTCGTACGTACTCACATCATGCTGAATCTCAGCTACCAGCTCAGCCTGTGTAATAACGAAAAATGTTAGATATTTATATTATGACATAGAATATTCAGTGGATGATCATATTTTCCGTACGTACCGTAGAGTACCGCGTCCCTCCGATGCCGTGTGGTGGGTACATGTCGGTGACAGTAGCTGGCTCCATCTGATCAGGCTGTGCCGAAGGAAGTAACCTTGTGCGAGTGGCTTGTCTGTATGCCTGTAGGTACTGCTCAAAATCAGTACGCACAAACGCCTCATTTACCGGCCACATATTTTCAATCACGGCCGCAGTCGCCCATTCAGCCATGTACGGTTGGACCTTCTGCAGCCAAGTTACAAGTGGTGTCTCCTTGGCGACTTAACCTGCAGTATAAGTACGTGTAGACTAATTTAAAACTAGTAGATGTAGCATGCAGTATAAATACATGTAGATTATTTTAAGCAACAAGAGTTACCTGTGCACGTGGGAAGGGAGGTGAGGTCGCCTCGGAGGCTCCGGCAGCTGGCGTGCTCCGAATTGTCTCATGATCCGGTGTTGTGACATCTCCTCTACCGATACGTCGTACACAATACGAGCTCGTGTGAACCAGTACCTTTGATCTCTCGTGCACAGTAGAGAAATCCCCCCAGGAAATCTAGTCTGCCTTGCGACGAGGTTGTATGGTTCCCATATAACCTGGTGGTCCTGAAGCCCATCGAACCACTCAGTGAATGATCCATAACAATTCTCACTTGGTCACCCTTGAATCGTCGCTGTATGTAAATATAATAGACTAGTTAGTTCACCGAAAAATAACATAGTACATAACCGAATATAATAGATTGTTTACCTCTCGTTGTGCCCACGTGCTGCCGAACGTAGGCGCATCGACCTCGGTATGATCCATGAGTCTGTAGTCCCAAGAAATGTACGCGTCGACGGCAGGTCTGCCAACAGGGAACCTCTCCCAAGACCAAAGGTGCAGAAGAAGCGGGCATCCAAGTAGCGAAGAGGTTTCCTTACTCTTCACGCACGCGTTGCACATGGCTCTGTACGTAGCGGCTAAGACTGCAGACCCGAAACTACGGGGCGTGATGTCCCCCTCCATCTGCGCCTCCGCAATCTCTTGCGCCACAGGTATCCATCAAGCAGTAATTGTGTCCTGGTGAGTCTCAGTGAACATCACCTTGCCAAATAGCCACAACAGATAGGCCTACAGACTTCTAGTAATCTGCGTCTGATTCAGAACCACGTCAGGGTATCCTAATTTCTGAAGCTGCAATGAAAGGCAAATTAAGTTAGTACGACACATTGAACAATGAGAAGTAAGCAATACAAATATACTTAGTTAGGAAATACAACATTTAATTTACCTTAAAATTGGTGAGCCACGCGAGTCTCACACCGTGCGAACTGTATTCCAACTCAGGATTTTCTGGACTCACGCCGGCGAACCGTGCTTGCATGTTGTTACACCAACCGACTGGAGTCTCAGACGGCCCAATCACCTCGCCAGCTAACGGGAGTCCCAACAAATATGACACGTCCTGAAGAGTAGGTGCCATCTCCCCCCACGGGAAGTGGAACGTGTGGGTCTCGGGCCTCCATCGATCAACTAGGCAGCTCACAAGTGACTTGTCCACGCCGACACGACTACTAGCACTCCGGTAGAGGTGTTGGGCCTCTTGGCCGACTTCCTCTAGCGGAATCAGAACCTCTATCTCATCACTCATCTCGACCAAACGAGCAAGTGGTAACAGACCTGACCAAGCCAACCTGCACATACAAAGTTAAATCAGTGAGATAAATTAAACACATTTATGTAATACATAGTTAAACACAGTTATAAAGTTTCACATACCGATCAATCCAAGCGGGGTGCAGCGGCCAATTAGCTCCTGCAGTCCGCGTACGTAATCGGGGAGGCTGACTACCTGACTCCCAGATCCTAGCCCGATGCTTGGCATCAATCGTGTCATCAAGCAAGGCACGTCGAGCCATCTGCATACTACAATAAATCATGGTATCTAGCGCAAATTACAAATAAAACCATGTTATGTAGCGCAAATTACAAATAAAACAATTAGTCCACTCGACATATTACAAATACAAAACATAGTCCACATGACATATTATTCGTAATACAAATAAAAACATAGTCCACATAGATCCTAGCCCAATGCTAGCCACGTTGTGCACGTCCTCTTCTGCCTTTGTTTCCTCGTCCGTGCGGAGGAGCTGCTCTCCCTCGCTGGTTTGAAGGACCACCTCTCTGGTTGTATTCAGGACAATGCTTCTCTCTATGGCCATACATAGTGCAAAGCAAGCATTGGTAAGTGCTTCCACCTGCTTCAGCCTCGTCCATATCATTCCGGATGTGTCGCGACTGTCGTCTTCCTCTGGTTGTCCTTTTGTCGGCTGGATGGGGAATGTATATTCGTGTTGACGGATCAACCTTGTTCTACTACGCGGTTAGTATCTGCCCCTTATACATACCTGTGAGAAATGTGCCATCAATGAGGAGGACTGGGCGACAATGTCTGAATGATTCGATGCATACTGCGAACGAGAAGAACATCCTGCGAAATACAGTATAATTTGGCTGCTCCGGAATCTGAATTACTTGCAAAGATACATGGGTGCCAGGATTCCTCTCGCTCAATGTGGTAATTTGACGGACAATATTATCGTATGCATCATAAAATGTCCCAAACCTCTCCTCCAGAGCCTTCTGTTTTGCTCTCCACGCCTTTCCATACTTAATGCTTGTGTTCCATCTAGGCTTAACCGTCAACTGAATGCTCCTCGCCACCATATTTTTTGTACGCACTATCTCATCATACAAGAGGCGTGCAATGAGAGTTGAAGTCAGGTTTGGATGGTCACTCATTGTACTCGATATTTCACAAGTGTGCGGCTCGAAGCCGGATACCACCCACATCACGTCATACTTGGGTAAGTGACCATGCACCCTTCCTGGACAGTTAATATCAACACAACTCATAGTCAAATATTGACTGTTTGAGACTTCAATGCGAAAAACCCTTTGCGTGGACAAAGCCCATTTAATCACGGCTTCCCGAAGCTGCTGCTTTGTGCTGTACTGAGCACCGATTTGAATATTATTCATGTGATACTCCCATGACGAAGAGGGTCTGTCATGCACGACTGTCATGTTCGACTTGTCCACATTCCAAGAGTCAGGAATAGGCACATCATCAACATCCTCCTCATCATCCTCTTCATTATCAGAATCAAGATCTTCTGCAAGGCCATCCTCATCTTCATTCAACATCTCTTGTTGTAATGTTCCTGAATGCTCATCCCCATCTGCCTCCCCTACTTTCGTTGATCCGGCCGACTGACTACTAAGTGCTGGTTCATAATTTTCAGAAATATCTGCCACATAGCCAAACAAATCAATATTTTCTGATCCAGTATGCTCACTACTATGTCCATGCTCCGGACCCTCGCCACCGTGTTCCATATTGTTCTGCTTCAGATAAAACATCAGCAAGATTTCTGGTTGTGTACCTCGGCGTTGGCATGATGCCAGCCAAGATGTCCACTGATTTGTCCGATCCAGCGGTAACAACTTCCGAAAAATATTTGTACGGGATTTGCTCTATATTGACTGAATCTTAACTGTCCAGCTATTAGTATCAAACCCGAAATTCATTGTGAAATAGTGCTGAATGACAGCTATTCTCAAATTCATCGGGTCTGTAAGCTGAATAGACATATTACCAAATTCACTCAAATCAACACCTGACTCATTTACACCGACATTACCGGCGCCATAGTGCACGACAATATCAACCACTTCCATGACCTAAACAAATTTATTTATGACCGACCATTATTACGAGCACTTAATAATATTACTAAATCTAACTGACAAAATATAATATTACTACCACCGGTTAAATGTCTAGACTATCACTAATATTAACGTATCCATCTAATAAATTATTTAGACAATATACTAACAGAATATAACGAAAAAGTACCTACACTATTTACGCTAGCTCACAAACTATTATTACACTAAACATAAATGATCTAGTGACTAAATAGGGGTTACCCTTGACGCGTGTGGATCCCGTCAGCACAGCTCTCCGGATTCAATCTACCGCCTCCACTCTCCACCACAGCACCACCTTCTCAAACACCAGCGCACAACACCACTATCCTCCACCATTCTTGACCACCATTGCTCCCAATCCTCCACCTCCACCTCCACCCCTCAACAGATCTTGGATGCCCCAGCACTTCTCTCTTCTTTTTTAGCTATCTAATCACTTGTAGCAATTTTTTTTGACAAGAATCAGCTGCTCATTTCGTGGAGATGAAGAACAGAGAAAGAACACGAGCTGGAGGAAGAACACGAGCTGGAGGAAGAACAGAGGAAGGAAGGGGAAAGCGAGCTCAGCCGGGAGGAGCTGGAGATTCTTATCCGCGAGCTTTCGCTCCGCTCCAGGGCGAAAGAGCTCTTTCGCTCCGGCCGAGGCCGAAAGTTGACTTTCGCTCGCCTCGGGCCGAAAGAAGCGGGACCCCGCCTGCAACCCTGCGCTGCGCATGCATCTCTCGCCAGCTAGCACGAGCACCCCGACAGAGGACTTTCGGCTCAGGAGATACCGAAAGCCAGCTTTCGGCCCGCCCGGGACCGACAGCGCGCTAATTTTGAAAATCCACTGACGCGCGTACTACCGGCCGAATTTGTAATAAAATAACGTATTATTTAAAAAAAAACTCGTATGTGCTTATATTCAGGGGTAAATTATTCTATTGGCATTACATACAGTACTATTATATATTACAGGTCGAAATTTCCATGGCAGGCAATCAACGTGACTAACTTACAGTACATCAAGTTAAACCAATGATCACGCGTTTGCTTCTCCCGTTGATAGCCTTGCGTATCCAGTCGCCCCCAGCTGACTGTCGCTCTCCTCCCTGCGCTCGTAGTAGAACGCGGTCATGGCGCATACGGCGAACAGCTGCAGGAGCGCAAGCAGAACCGCGTACACAAAACCAATGAGCAACCCAAGCGCCAAGCTGTTACCCGCGCAAGTCACCGCGAGCGTGCGGACCGGCGAGACGGCGGAGGCCAGGGCCCCGGTAACGGCCGCGTACAGCGCGACCTGCCTCTTCTTCCCCCTGACGAGCTTCCATGCCCTGCCAAACGCGCCGGCGCCGTGGCAGCCTGGCTCGGCCACCGCGACGACGACGCTGAAAGAACATAGGAAAGACAAGTACACGAGGCAGACGGCGGCAGCAGCCAGGACGAGCAGGAAGACTAGAAACAAAGCCTTAGACGCCAAGTGCTTTGCCATGAGAATGGCCAGAGGTATTGCCATGGCAGCCAGAAGCACGCCATAGACGATCTCCAGGACGTAGACGAAGGCGAGCGTGAGCAGGGGCCCCTTGATCTGCGCCTTAACTTGGCCGAGAAGATCGCCAAAGGTAGTTGTAGTAGCGCGCTCCTCACCTGAGTACGTCAAGACGGCGGCAAAGATGACGATGATCCGGACGGCGGAGCCGACGACGACGGCGAACAGGAGGTACCCCGCGCCGACGAGAAGGAGCTCCTTGGTGTCATTCCGGATCTCCTGCACGAGCTTGGTGAACTTCGGGCTGCCGGGCTCGGTGGTGTTGATCGCCTTGACGTCGAACTGGATCTCCTCGGCGAGGGGCTGCACGCCGAGCTCGTTGCCGAGGACGAGCAGCGTGGTGGAGGCGAGGATGAGGGCACACACCGCTGTGAAGAGCCTCCGGTTACGGCTAGGCAGGAGGAAGCCCTCCTTTATGAAGTTGAACCTATCGAAGTACGAAGGTGCATGTGCCTTGTTTTGATTGGTCGCCATGGTTGAGGCACCTAGAAGAACTTTCTAGGTATGCTGAGACACGCAGATCTGGCTATATGAAGGGAGAAACGGCAACCGGGTGTTCGATCGATATAATGCGTAGCGAGAAGAAAAGCAGGAGCGAGCAACAAGTAACAATTGTGCATAGTGTTCTATATAGGCAATTTCCAGGAAGGAAAAGGTGTCCTGAACTTTTCAACGCCAGCCATGATAATCTTTGTCATGTACAGAGTTTTTTTGTTATGGTTATTCCACGCCAGGAAATCAAGACGTAAATCCAGTAGCCCAAGAAGATACAGCATGCATTAATCTTCTGGAAATACATGAATACTTTTTTGTCGTGAACCATTTTTTTATCATGAAACACTTTTGATTTGTCATGAACTTTTTATTATTATTGGTGAACACCTTTTGTTTTGGACTTGTGAATAATTTAGTTTATCCCGAAGTATTTTATCATTTCTTGAATTATAAGATTATTTTTAAACCACGTGATCCATTTTTATTTCAAAACATGAATACTTATTTTTTATATGCATGAATATTATTAAAAATATGAACATTTTCTTTCCACAGACATCTTTTCATGTTTTTGTTATCTTCTATATCTAAACTAGATGATACCCCGCGTTGCAGCGGAAATATTATGTGAATGTTGAATATGCAAAAGATACTATCACCAATAATATGCAAGTAAATTGTACGACCTTCATGATAAGTTATGCTTGTTAAACATGAAACAATGAAATATTTGTCGGCAGAAAAAAAATGATTAGTTACTCATTGTTCAGTACAAAAAGCAGGGCACAAAGGAACCTATATGCTTGTGCAAGTGATTCCCTTCCTGCAAATTAATTGCAAGCCTCAGTTAGAAGTCAAGTATTTTGTTCTTTTGCATGAAGTAAAAAGTATTTCATGGAATTGCGATAAGCCTATGGAGTAGCAGCCTACAGTTGAGAGATCAGAAGATTTGTTTTTTGTAGTTTCAAGACAGAAAAAGAATGAAAGAAGGGCTAAAAGTAACATTTTCTGATGTGTTGCTCGCGGGTCACGGCTTGTGAATGCTTGGAGGAGCCAGATCAGGAGAATTATTGAGAAAACCTGATGTTTGCTCGTGATGATCTGGTTCAAAGATACATGAGATTTGAAAAGTTGATTCTTGTTAAGGGGATTACAGATCTTCGAATATGCACATGCAGGAAGCAATGTAAATTTACATGACAATTAATCAACATCGAGCAAGTAAGCTTGGTCTTAGAGCATCTCCAGTCCCCCCCCCCCCCCCCCTCACCAGCGCCCCAGAAGTCCTTTTTAGCGCCGGCGGAAGGAAAAAGCGGGAGAAAAAGCGGGGGCGAATTGGCGCGAAACTCGACGCGGGAGAAAATGGCGCCAACAGAAACCGCCCGTGCTCATCTTCTCGGCTCCCGTGTCGGTCAAAAGCTGCCGGAGTAATGGCGTGGCGGACGGCCAGTGAGCTCCCCCAGACAAAGGTTGCCGGAGTAATGGTGTGGCGCGTTCACACGGCGCACAGTAATGGCCCCCATCGCCGCCCATTCGCCTGGTCGCGCCGCTATAAAATCCCGCCGAGTCTCGCCGCCCATCGCCATTCCTCTCTCGCCGCCTCTGCCTCACACCTCTCTCCCCTCTCCTCCACACCGCCGAGCCCCTAGCAGCCATGGCCTACAACGAAGCCGCCGACGCGAACGGCTGGGGCCGCCGCCACCTCCACAAAGAGGAGGCCTGGGCGCTGTACCGCGTGGGCTACCGTGCCCGCCAGACATGCGCGTCCTCAGCGCCTCCGCCGGGTAGGGGGCTGGCAGCTTAGAGTTGGTGGCATCCCCGCGCCCCCTGTCCCTACCGGCGAGCAGTTCAGGGCGTCCATCGAGGAGGTCCGCGCCTCCCTCACCCCACACCAGGCCGCCGAACGCCGCTGGAGGGCGGTAGGCAATGACGGGTTCTGTTCGGAGTACTTCCGGCGTCGCCACGAGGAGGACGTCGCTAACCGTGGGAGGAACGGACCGGTCGAGGGGCGCTGGCACCAGGTACGCATCCCTGTCCCCTCCCCTGGCGGGGACGGTCTACGCATCCCTGACCCCTCCAATCCTCAACTCCGGGCGTCCTACGCCTCGCAGCGGCGCCCTGCGTATCGGCGAGCCCCGCGCCACCGTGACTCGCCGGGCAGCATCTCCCCCGCGCCGCGTCAGGCCGAAGGGCGATCCGTCGCCGGAGGAAGAGCGCGAGGAGGAATGGCCCGGTCTGAAGGAGGCCAAAGAAGCCTCCTTCAACACGGTGCAGCCGGCGGATCCGGCGTTCGCCGAGGAATGGAGCCTCAGCGAGTACACGGAGCAGGAGCTGGAGCGCCAGCGACCGCTCCTCGCCGAGGTGGAGGCGAACCGTGCCCGCGCCGCATCCCCCCCCCCCCCCCCCCCCGCCGCCACCCGCGCCGATCCCATACGTCATCCTCGACGCCGACAACCAGGGGGAGGAGGAAGAGGAGGAGCCGCCGCGGACCCTGCAGCAGAGCAGGTGGTTCCGCGACGACGACGGCGCAGGCCCGAGCGGGTGGGGCAACGACGCCGGCGCATCCCCGAGCGGCCTGCGCAAGGACGACGACAGCTCCGACGACGACAACGGCGACCCCGACTACAGCCAGGCGATCTCCGCCAGGCTCGGCTTGTTCGACTAGGTCCGGCCTGTTTTCATGTTTTAGTTTAAATCTCTGTAATCGCCTATGTGCGCTAAAAATCAATGAAATCGTTTCTGTTTATGCGCCTATTTGAATGAAATCGCCTCTGTTTGCGCCAATTTATATTTGCGCCGTTTTTAAATTTCACGGGCCGAATCTTGGGCTGGGGAACGACTAGAAACCTAACCCCCCAAGTTTCAGAATAGCGCCGTTTCACGTCGCGGCGGTAGAAAAAACCAGCGTTTTGGATCCTGGGGGGCGCAACGACCGAAGATGGCCTTACCAAAAGGGTGCAAGCCTTACTGTGCTTATGCTGAGTCATCTCTCACGCACGACCGGAAATGCAACTACGCAACTATATGCGACCGCACTGCTTATCTGGAACGTACATCCCGAATCCGGCGGTCCGTGTAATACTTTGTAAAAAGTCCCTCCATTTGTTTAAATGGACAAAACGACCCCCCTATATTCCATGATTGGGAGATTATTTGGAAAATGGCTAGTGGAAATAAATATTATTACATCCAAAAAAATGTTATTACGTTCGGAAAAATGTTATTACATTCGGAAAATGTTATTACATTCGAAAAAATATATCCAGAAAATGTTATTACATTCGAAAAATGTATTTGTTTTGTTATAGAACTCGGACCCTCATGCAGTTTTTTATATATATATAAAAAAGTATGTAATTTGTATATGTATATATAAACAAATATGTATTCTTTTTATATTTATAAACATCATTCCGAAAATGCTTTAGTACATATTTGAGTACAATGCAAAGTATTTTGTTATTACATTAATCCGAATAAATAGAAACCAAAAAAATATGTCATTGCGTAATCCGAAAAACGTATTGTGCACTTATTAATGCTAATGATGAAAAGTTAGTTAGGTATCTCCATAATACCGAGTACTTCAGTGCAAAAAACGCTTAAAAGTAAGGGGTGTCAATACAAAAAGTTAGCACGAATCTCCAATAAACGGACAGTATTGATGGAAGATGCGGTCGCACATAGTTACGGAAAAACCACGTTGCACGCACTCGACTATGTCTCCATTCGAATACATTGAACCATCAATGAACTTCAGTTGCTCACAGCAGGAAAGACTGGGCAGCGCCCAGCGCGGTGCCTGGCGCATGCAGCGCGATCTGTCAGTTAGAATACCTACACACGTATATGATTAGAGATATAATAGAACTCTATATGTCTTATACTATAAGTCTCCACCTACCCATGTACCTCCATATAAATCCCGCGAGGGTCAGATCAATACAACAACAAAGATTAGAGATTCTATATATTTTTCACATGGTATCAAAGCGGATAGTCTCACGATGTCGATCTTAGTATTCTAAACGCTTCTGCATCGTGTGCCCCCAGGGAGATCAATCTCTTCTCCTCGGGGCGTGGCACCCGATTTAGATCAACGATCTGATCGGTTTTTAGATTTATTCCTAATTCATAGATTAGGTTTCTAAAAATTCCAATCTCATATATTAGATTCAATTAGCCATAAATCCCGTCATCTCGTTCCAGTTAGCCAAAATCTCCAGCAGTCGCAATCTTGGTGTAGAAATTCTCTCGAAGGAATCAACTCCACGTACTCGCCACACACGGCGGCGCAAGAGATGATCAACGAACGCGAGGCCTCCACAACGTCTGATCTATGGGTGACATCGTCACGGTGTCCAACATGCAGCAAAATGAGTGCTTGTTCAAGCGCACGTATGCAGAGTTCTCCGCTAGGTACGCTAGTAGATGCATGCGTCCACGACATGGAGGGAGCAACCTGCCGCGCCAACATCATCATCGCCGTCAAGAATTACCGATCTGGACTGCACCGAGCCGGACTACATTGAGCCGAACATCTACGTCAAGCTGTACGACTACATCAAGATTATTATCGAGTTCATCGCCATCAACAAATTATAGCGAAGGTCTACATCAACGTGTTCTCCCGCCATCACCGATGAAAATCTTGCCGTCGCCGCCGATCTCAACGGATCCGCTGCCACTGCCAAAAACAAAACCCCGCCGCTTGCCGCCACTACTCCCATGCGAGTCGCCGCTGCACGCCGTCAATGACAAGTTGACAACCAAACACCCGCCGCCTCCATAGAAACCTTGTCGCCGCCGCCTAAAAACTCACCGCCGCTCTGTTAGGACGATCATACAATCGTCTCGCGCGCTTGGCAAAAAATCTTGCTGCCGCCGATCCTGTCGGATCCGTCGCCGCCTATGACACAACCCGCCGCTGCCGCAAAATCCCTGCCGCAGACGCTCAAAACCCTACGACCAAGACCATGTAATTTTTTTACGCCTTCGGCGCTCTCGGCTACGACGACCACAACAATCTCGACCATGGCTACATCACGACCGGCTACCTCGACATCGACATTAAGAACAACGTCTACAGCAACACATCGGTAACAACTACAGTCAACACCGTCCGCATCGTCGCTTACGTCCACGACACTCCCGGTGTGACTGCGGGAGGGAATAGGAGAAACCATCAAAGACGCAATTGATGATGACGGACAGGAGAAGACGACGAAAGCGTAGAATTTCAAATCCAGTCGGAAACGTTCGTTTCACTCCCGCTACGACTGAGGGGATGTTAGAATACCTACACGTATAGGATTAGAGATAAAATATGAATCTATATGTCTTGTACTCCAAGTATCTACCTATCCCGTATCTCCATATAAACCCATGCGAGGATCAGAACAATACAATAACAAAGATTAGGAATTCTATATTTTCCACGTGAGACGATGCTCGCCTCTACCGTCTAACTCCACTGTCGGCACTGACTACGCCCGGCGACCAAGAAGATTGAGAGAGAGGCGCATCGTTGCCTCCCTCGACATGATCCGCCGGCTCGTGAGTCGTGACGGCCGCAGTACAACAACCCACTCTGCCGTCATCCTCAACTAATCGCCGCCGGCGGAAAGCAACAGGTGCGAAGACAGCGGTAAACAAACATTAGTCATTATCTTCAAAGAGACAAACCTGGTGCAGCCGTGTCAAGCATGTATGAACTATCGGACAACGCTGCTAGGCGTCCGACGATTTTCGTCCGACGCTTGTCCGACAGTTTCCAATGACCCTTTGATTTCTTTAGGCTAATCAGGCTGGTCCGTCAGATGGTCGTGTCGGACAACTATCGGACAGTAAGCATCGGACGCATAGCAATTCTGATGTATGAACTTCCGTCGAGGTGAGCGTTCGTTGTTGGGCACAACAAATTAATTTCATCAATGATGATTGGAGAGGGAGTGCGGTGGTCATGGCTGGATCTTGACTCAGGTGGAGGAGGATGAGGCGGGTATAACGCACAGAAGAGGAGAGAGTAGTAACCGAAGAATTAAAACCGGCCTCAACTGAGGCTTCATTGCTCGACCGTTTCTACTTTCTACGAATGTCGCTCGTCATGATAAACTGAAGGAGAAATAAAACACAACGGAAGACGAGGTAGAATGAAGTGACGGAAGCGTGAAAGGTGTAGCCTCTACGGTTCGGGCGGTAAACAAAAACTGAGTCATCAATACTAAATTGTAATGATGTGGCATATGTGCATGTTTTACATGACATGGCGGGATGAGATAGCTTAGGAGTGTTTGATTAGGTGGATAGGCTGCATGTTGAGGCTTGAGGTGGTGATGGTTGGTGATGGTACGTCATCAAAATAACCCTTAAAGTTGTATACTCGCTCAGCTCATCGCTAGGGACTTGGACTCATAGCCTATCTAACATCCTACCTGGTGTCGGCGGCCGCATCAAGATGTTCGGAACGTGACACTCAAAAACGGCAACATCTTCTAAATTTTGAGGAGAAAACAGACAACAACAGCACCGTTGATCCGTTAGCTTCTCAATTCATCGGTTTTTCATGTCCTTTAGAATTTGTGCCTTTGTCCCCAAATGATAAGTATCCCAAAAGGATAGTATATCTTTTAATTTGTTTTTCAGTACAAGTTTAACCTATGTGAACTAGAAACTCTGAAACTGAAGAGAACATATTTGGAATTTCTTTGTAGGCACTTACTAATGGTTCAGATGATTCAGTGTCTCGGTCCATTCACGTTGCTACTACCGTTCTGTATCTCGTTGTGTAATGCAGATTTGGTCCTCATTTGGGCAGTGCCCTTCTACTCAACTTTTAACGGAATTTGATAAAGAGGCGTTTGTGATGTTCAGATCAGTGTTTCCATGTGATTTTGGGGAGTGGATCCTTTTTTTAATTGAATTGTGTTGAGATTGAGCGAGGGATTGAGTGCTTTCTGAGTTGGTGTTCTATTTTGTTGCTTGTGAATTTCTCGGTTAGGTGAGATATCTTATGCTACATGAGGTAAAGAAAAGACACAATAAACTGGCATCGAAGATTACATTGGTCTCTAGTGGGAATTTTGGAAATCAGTGATTCAAAGCATGTGAGGTCAACGAGTTATCCGGGACACGAGGAAAAACTTGCTTAACCGTACTCTAATTGCATAATTTGTACATGTCATGCATGCATGTGTTTATTACAATACTTCCATGATCCTAAGGATGAAAGTGCCATGCATAGTAAATTTACAGGTTTAGCTACAAGAAACAGTAGTGATACTTTTCATTAGTGCTAGGGCTAGCTAACACGACTAAATTTAATTGACAATTTCCATCGCCAAGCATTGTACTTATGTATTCATTTTAGTTTATATTGGTATTTTTCTTTCCTTTTCCTTTCAATACATACCACGTGACTAGACATATGGATAAGCAGGATGATCAGGTGGTTAGTTGATTACTTCTAAAAGCATGGCGACGTTCTGCATTTGGAGTGTTTATGTATCAACTTTAAAAGATTTTCTTATTTATAGTTTACAATGATCTGATCTTAGGTGCAATGTATACATATGGAACTGGATATTAAAATGAATTTAAAACTTCATGACAAAATTTCGACGACACCTATTATTATCATTTAAAAGTTATTTTTTTCTCTCCTATTAAAACGCACAGGCACATTTAGTTCAGACTCTTGATTGTTTTCTGAACCTATTGGATAAACAGTAACCTTATTCTCAGAATATTTTGATGAGCCTAGAGAGTTATTTGGTGTGAGAAATAAACCCTTCAGTTTTTCATCAACCCGTAGCAACGGCCATTTTGCTAATAAAAGATAGGGATAGCCCACTACATGATTTTCCTGAGCTGTGGTGAAGCCACGTCATCCACTAATCTCCTCAATATTTTCACCCGATAGCAGTTGTACAGTCATGGTTCATGGTCTACACCGTGCCATCATCTCCTCAGTTATTTTGTCTCTTCGGGTACCATATACTCCCTCCGTTTAGGTGTGTAAGGCCCCTCACAAAGTGCGACCAAGGTATGATTTTACTGGTTGTCAATCTCTTGCATCATCCACAAATCAGCGGTCAAAGAATTAAAACAATTATTAGCCTCATTAATGCGGCCCTGGGAGAGAACCAATCGGGCTGAAACCTTGCATGCATGCAGATGGAAACGAGAGAAACTTGTGGGCTTGGTGGAGGAATACGAGAGGAGAGAGAGGGATTGATTTCCTATTTATTAGCCTAATTAATGAATTGGGGCCTTATTTCTTATTCGTTTTGGAATAAATATTTTTTGGTGAGGGGCCTCAGACTAGTCATAGTGGGAGTAACATAGCTAGTAACATAAGTGCCACATAAGAAAAAATGGTGATGTGTCAAGTATTTAATGAAGAGAGAGGTGGTGGTGGTATCATAGGTAGATACCGTAACATAGCGGATTTCGAGACAAGATGAGTCTATAGGCTAATAAATGTATGATTATATGATACTACTCCTATGATACTCCCCACTATTAAGATTGTAACATAGACTAGTATCATATGCATGATACCACTTTATGATACTCTCCACTATGACTTGCCTTACACACCTAAACGGAGGGAGTACTACGCACCAGTAAAGCAGAAGATCGAGGCATTGATTGATTTTTATTGTGCCTATTCATTGTCTCTAGGGAAGTGCAACCGACGGTGACCTGCATCATAGCATCTCATCTCTTCTTAAAGCAATGGAAAGCTACTCCATTCCGCCACTCTCTTCAGGTAGCCGTCTGCTCCGCTAATCCGAGCAAACGAAAATATACATCGTCTCCTCCTCATATTCTTTCATGGTTTACGCGCTCTGGTTCGGTTCACAACGGTTTTCCTGCTCTGAATCTTGTGGTCAACAACGACATTCCTCCCAGCTGTTGAGTATTAGCGGAGACTCTGCAAGTCTCCAAATGTATCCACTTCCAACTTCCCCAAACCGGTCCATGGTACAGCTCCAAAAGCCAGAGTTGAGCAACTGCCTTTAGATGCGTGTTTCCTTTTCTCTTTCTTCCGTGGGTTGTGTGATATAATATTTACCTTTCACTTTCTCTATTTTGTGACTCATTCATACCAATTCATATTCATTCAGCTTCAGGGTCGGCAATTTGATTATTACTGATTCTCCTTATGCTCTGCAGCTATTAGAAAAAATGGGTCAATAGCTCTCATGCGACGTTTTTCCTGCGAATTGGAAGGAGAGCGACGTTTTTCTGAAGAATAGCTCCGGTACTACATATTTTCGAGTTCATGTCTTTTGGCTAACTCATTGTTGTTAATCGTAAAGTCAGTTAGGATTAGAGGGAGGTGGGTGGGACCAAGGGAGGTGTGTGGGACCCACAATGAAACCATTTAACCTCTTCCCGTGCATGCGCTTTCTCTGCTTCTTCTTCGACGACATTTTGGCAGTGCGGCCAACGCCGGCGAGGCAAAACACGGAGATGACAGATCCAAAACATAACAAATTAAGATGAAACACATAGTAGATTAATATTCTGCTAGATCCAAAAGCCACACGGCAACTAGACTATTACATAAGCGGGCAGAGCGCGGCGACTACGCAGCGACGAGGCGGCGGAGCCGCTCAGAACAGATCCTCGTCGGAGCCGTCAGAGTCATCGAAGCTGATGTCGACGACCTCGTGGAGGGCATTGTAAATCCCGCCCTCGAGGCGGCGTTCGTCGAGCTCCATCTCCATCTGACGGCGCTTCTCCTCCTCCGTGCTGCGCTGGAACACCTCCAAGGTGACCCAGGGCACGTCCTCGTCGGAGATGAAGTCCTCGGCCAGGAGGGGACGGCCGCTGCGCAGTACTAGCTCCTGCTGCTGCTGGGCCCGCTGTTGCTGCTGCTCCTCCTCCTCCCTCTTCGGCGGCGGCAGCGGTGGAAAACCCCGAGCAATGGGGGCGCCCCGAGCAATGGATGAGCTCCCCCCGCACCGGAGGAGCTCCCCACACCGGAAGAGCTTCCAGCCGCCGTCATGCGGCGGTCGTACTCATCAATCTCACGGCGCTCGTACGCAGACGGAGGCCGCATTCCGATGTTCGTCCACTTTCGGGAGCGTCGTTTACGAGCGCCATCCGAAGCGACGACGTCCTTCCTGGTCCTAGCGGGGTCTCCCTCCGGAGCCGGCCTCTTCTTCCTCCGCTCCTCGTCGGAGCCGTTGCTACGGCCGGAATGGCCACCTTGGCGGGCGCCTTGACCTCCCCTCCTGAACATGGCGCGCAGCGGGGCTGGATCTACGGGCGTAGCTCTCGATTTGATCACCGGCGACGGCTAATGCGAGCGGCGGCGAGGCAAGGATGGGGAATGGGGAAATAGCTAGGTCACGACCACGCGTGTGGATAAGTAGAGAAATAGCCAGGGTACGACATGGGCCGGCGTGTTTTCTGGGCCGTAAAAAATGCAGAAAAAAAACCATCCAGAAACAATTGACATTTTCTGGGCCGTCGCGTTGTGCCGAAGCGATTGACATTTTCTTTGTTGTTGTTTAAATGCTGATTTGGTTTGAATTTGGCCTAATTCGTAATATTCATGAAATATTCAATAAACATCAAATAAATGCAGTTCCAGTACACATAATATATGGTCCAAAATGCTAAAAATAAATGCAAATACAGTGCACATTGATGGTTCAAATAAATGTAAATAAACATCAAATAAATGCTAAAAATCACTTTGTGATAAACGTAATGTCAAAGTTTGTGATAAAGTTCCCATATTCATCACATATGTGTGTCATGGTATGATAAATAACTTTGCCAAAGGGATTTTTCTTTTTATAATTTTTTTCCATTGTTATAATGCTAAAAATCACTTTTTTGTGAAACAAGTACATAAAATATGGTTCAAAATGACACCCGTTTAATTTTCACAAAGAGTAGTACATATTTGATGGATAATCCCTAAATATGACAATTTTTCATGCTTTCTATCTAAATTGCACTTTTTAATTGACTTGATGTCAACTTTCTGAAAGTAATTCAAATTTGAACTACAACTATGTGATAGTTTGCTCTGAAATTGTTGCAAAAATGATTTTAAGGTACACAAGTAGTGGTTACAACATAGAACCATCAATATTTTCTGAAAATTGGACCACCTTACATGAGTAGCCACGCTTTCCAGTTTGACCACTTTTTGAAAGAATTGAGAAAAAGTGAAAAAATACTCAAAAAATGAAACCCTTTAGCACATTGTCTTAGTTGATCATGTACTAACATCTCCTAAAGTTTGAGATCATTTGGGGTTGTGTGGGCTACCTTTGGGTCTCCTTTGTCGCTCATTTTGGAGAACCAATGTGAATAATTGCAAGATTATAAATTGGAATGAACAAGTTAGATCAACCAACTACATAATTATATATAATCATTGCAACATCCAAATCTAGCACAAATATTGAAAGTTGAATTTTGGTTCAAGGTTGAATTCAAATGTTCAAAGTTGAATCAAACTATTAAAAACATCCACAAATTCAAAATAATATCAACCAACCACATAATTGTATATACTCATTGCAACATCCAAGTCTAGCACAAATATTAAAAGTTGAATTTTGGTTCAATGTTGAATTCAAATGTTCAAAGTTGAATCAAACTATTATAAACATTCACAAATTAAAAAAAAGGCCAAGTGGAATATTTCAATGAATATGACAACTCATTTTTATCGATAATCGATAATAATGAGAGGTCGTAATTCCAGAGGAATCATTACCGCAAGGCATTATTGTTTCTTTCTCCTCCTTCATATTTATCTTTTCTATTTTGGCCAATAAATGATGAGCTACAAAAGGATTCGTTTTTTTCGTGTCACAGCTGATTACTCTTTTTTTTTCTTTTTAAAGAGTGGCATTCTATGTCCAATATCTCGATCGAAGTATGGAGGTCAAAATAATTTACGTTCAATAATCCCTGGGGCTTTCACTTCGACACGTCTTCGTTCGTGAGCGGTTGTATATGGCCTTATCGTCTAGTGATGCCCCTATCGTCTAGTGGTTCAGGACATCTCTCTTTCAAGGAGGCAGCGGGGTATTGGGCACTCTAACTCGAAGGAAGAAGCCGAAGCCAGTCCAGTAGGATGATTTAGAAGATATAATTGGTGGACATGTATGGTTGGGTTTCATTTGTGTATTTGGCGGAATTTGGCATATCTTAACCAAACCCTTTGCATGGGCTCGCCGTGCATTTGTATGGTCTGGAGAAGCTTACTTGTCTTATAGTTTAGCTGCTTTATCTGTCTTTGGTTTTATCGCTTGTTGTTTTGTATGGTTCAATAATACGGCTTATCCGAGTGCATAATATGGAGAATGCTCATTCAATCAGCATTCCCCGTAGAAGTATTCCGAAAATCTGCGCCTGGCGCTCTCCTCTATCTTCTGAGGACGCCAGACCCACAAAGATATTGGACATGACATATAATGTGCAACACCTAAATTGTGAGCAAGGAGGTTCGAACTTAGATGGGCAAAGATATCATCAACCCTTTACCAGTAGGCTATGCCTCTATTTGCGAAAAATCTACCACCTTTACAAGGTTTAGCACAAGGAACTGATTAATTTACATTTTGGAGACAAAATTTCACCTAAAAAACTAGGTTCAACCTACCGGAACCAGAGCACGCCTCCAAGGTGTTCGACGTATTGCTTACATAGTGATTTCACAAAAGAACTAACAAAATCTCCCCTTGTCTCCGTCATGGCTCCGCAGCAAAATCTCCCCTCCGCCATGGCTCGGCAGCCTGCTTCTACCTCCATTTCATCTCGCAGAGGGTCAGGCTGGGCATATTTCCCGATCCCGAATCCCAAATCCCGAATTTCCCGTTCCCGATCCCGAATTTCCCGAACCCGACAATCCCGAACGTATTCTCGGGAAGCTGTTTTGAATTCCCGAATTTTTTTCGGGAAATTCGGGAATGTAGTGTTGAATCCCGAATATCCCGTTTATCCCGAAAAGATAAAAAATCCCAAAGGCATAGGTGAAACGCTAGTCTTTTTCATCCTAGACGAAGCACATGTATGCGATGTTTGGTAAATTTATGACTAGACCAGGTTTTTTCCCTCTAGTGGCCCAACAAGCCAGCAACAACCCTATTCTCTCGGGCACACACATCCCTATTCGGTCAAGAAGTCTAATCACATGTTCATTAAAATCTAAACTTCGGGAAATTCGGGATTTCCCGATCCCGGTCCCGAATTTCCCGAATCCCGAATTGGCGGAAATCAAATTTTCTCATGTAAAATCGGTAGTCAATTTGTGATTCCCGAACTTCTTATTTTCCGAATTTTCCGTCCCGAAATTTCGGGAAATCCTGAACGCCCACCCTGAGCAGAGGGTATCGGAGCAGACCAAAGTTTCCGCCGCCATCCCGGCAGCTAGGCTGAACGCCCGAAGGGTCACCGCGGCTGAACTGCTGCTCCAGCCCGAGCTGCTCTCCTCGCCCCAGCCGTTGCTCTCCTCGTATGCAACAAGTTTGCGCAACGACGCAAACCTCGTCCTCTTCATCGGCGGCGAAACAACGCGACGCTTCCATGCCGATTTCAGTACATGGTAAGCTGAAATCTTGTAGGTGCGGCACACATACCGGGCCGCCTGTCGCGTCGGTGACCGTGGACCCTTACCACCCCATTCGCTGTCCTTCCTCGACTCCATTGCCGGAGCTCCGGTCGCCCGCGCCCTCGCCTCCCGCGCACTCGCCGCAGCTAGCTTTGCCCGCTCGATTGCCGCAGCTCGAATCCCCTGATTCTTTGACGCAGCTAGCTTCGTCCGCTCCATTGCCACCGCGATTGGACAGAGTGAGCGGGGGAGCCTGGAGAGACCGAGACGGCGAGACAGAGTGAGCGAGCTGCACGCGGCAGTGACGGTTTTCCTCACGCGTGTGGGTCCCACTCGAGAAAACAACGGTCAAACCATGTTAACAGCGTGGGGAACATGACTTGACGGGCATGTCGCATCAGAGCAATAAAAGGTCAAACAGACATAGCATGTGAGCTATTCTTCGCTAAAACATTGGCACTTCTTCCAATTCACAAGAAAAACGTAGTACATGAGCTATTGGCCCTAGAAAAATTGCCGCTTAGTAATCTACTTGAAGTTCATTTTCCTCACAAAGTTTTTTTAACTTTCTTACATTGTCAGATTTCTTATTTTGATAAGAGGGGTTGTCTGCCCAGCTTCTGACTTTCTTACATTGTCAGATTTCTTATTTTGATAAGAGGGGTTGTCTGCCCAGCTTCATTTCAAAACCATGCAAGTGACAAAGCTTCATGTTATAATTTAACCAAAATGAATTCACGAGGTTTCCTTTAGTAATCTGAACATGTGTGCTTCCGCTAGCTTCCAGGAAGAACTTTTTATTATATGCATGATTTTGCTTCATTTAATCCGTCTACTGCCTTATACATATATATGTTGGACGGTAAACTACATTAGGACGACATGCTTGCCTTTACATAATGGGTTGCTGAATATATGACCAAACACATGGTGACTGGAATTGTATCAAAAAAAAAGTATTACAGTTTGTATGTATTTTTTTTGTAGTGATGATAAAAATAGTTCTCATTTTCTGAATCATCTATGCAATGCAAAAAAGAATCTCATAACTTATTTATATTGTTCCAAAGTTCATCAAACACAGTTTATAATTCACACAACAGTCTTTTAAAAAGTACAATTGTTTTTGACGGATTGTCCATTAGACTTTTGTCAATTCTTCAGGGCAGTAGCCTCAATTTCTTATATACGTGGATTTGCAGCACATAAGGCTGCAGATGCGAGCAGGTGAGCGCTGATTGTTTCCACTTTTGTCAGGCATTTTCTTGATCTTTTTCCCTTGCACGTGGAATAGAAAAGGTATGGTTCAGGCAATATATAGCTCTCATTATATTTTTATCTTCATATTTTCGTCTCTACTCGACGAAAAGGGGATAGAAAATTGATAAAGAACCACAAAACCAATGCGAACCACTTAACTTGCTGGGATATATCGTATATCCTCCCTCTGTCCAACAAAAGATGTTGAAGCCCAGTTTAATTTTGTTTTTGCAAAAATTTCCCTAATACATTGTTTAGTGTTTTCTTCTAATACTTATCTCCCATTAAATATGAAAAAATATCAACTATTCATGATTTGCCACATAAAAGGCATGTCATTGAAATGGAAATGTTGCACTCACATTTAGTTCCGGGATGTGTGAGTTTTCCAAAAAAAAAAAGTTTCTCCAGTTCAACTCCTGAGCTCTATTTTGAATTGTCATGTCATCGTCTGCTCTAATTTGCTATTGCAGTAATACATGAGAACCAGTTTCAAAAGTGACGCCCACACCTGCCTCGCCCACCCTGTCAGTCCCGCCGACGACCAGCAGCGGTGGCACGACCAGCAGTACCACGCGGCGGTGCGGCATGAACAACAATATAAGAGGCATCACACACCGATGAGCAGCACTCAGTGGCACCGAGGCAGCTCCCTGCGTGACGGGATCCTCCTCCCCGTGATTGGATCAGCCTCCGTCGATGGGATCCTCAATGAGTTCTGCCTCTCATATGCCAGGTATTCAACCATATAGAAAGTTATTTGATTCATGCAGTTAGATGATGCGTTTTATTGCAACTCCGATTGGGACCTCCAATTCGACACTCATGTCCTTCACGCCCTCTCTTCCTCTTTGTCGGATCATTGCCCCCTCATGCTTACCGATGACCGTGGTCCAAGACGCCCTCGCTCCTTTAAGTTCGAGAACTTTTGGACGCGCCTTCCCGGTTTCTCCGAGGTGGTTGCCAATGCTTGGAATGAGCCCTCAAATCATTTTGAGCCTTGCCAAAAGCTTTTCAACAAGATGCTCACCACGGGGTTGAGACTATCCAAGTGGAGTCGAGGACTTTTCTCTAACTCCAAGGTACTTGTTCATGCCGCATTGCTTGTCATTCTTCACCTTGACATGGCACAAGAAACTAGACAACTTTCTTTTGGAGAGAGGGACCTTCGGGCCAAGTTGAAAAGAAAGGTCATCGCTTTGGCCGTGGTGGAGAGGGCAAGAAAGAAACAAAGTGCAAGAATATCAAACGTGAAGGAAGGGGATGCCAACACCAAGTTCTTTCATATGCGAGTTATTTCTAGGAGGAGGAAGAATCACATACATAGGCTCAAGCTCAACAATGGTTGGATAACCGAGCATGCGGCCAAGGAAGAGGCTATTCAAAATCATTTTACCTCGGTCATGGGTCGTGGGGATGCGAGGACACAAGACTTCAATTGGGAGGGGCTACGTTTTGAAGAGACTAACCTAGAGGACCTAGGTGCCCCCTTCACCGTGGTGGAGGTCAAGAATGCCATCAACCAAATGCCTAGTGATAAGGCACCCGGCCCCGATGGATTCACGGGGACATTCTTCAAGAAATGTTGGGACATTATCAAGATGGATGTTATGCGTGTCATAAACCTCTTTGGCAACCTTCACGCCGAAAACTTCCATTGGCTTAATTCCGCCAATATTGCTCTCTTGCCTAAGAAGGAAGGTGCGGAAGAGGTCTCCGATTTTAGGCCCATTAGCCTCATCCATGCCATTGCGAAGATTGTCACCAAGATCCTTGCCCTACGGCTTGCTCCATTTATGAATGACCTTGTCTCCAACGCCCAAAGCGCTTTCATCAAGAAACGAAGCATACACGATAACTTCCTCTACGTCAAGAATCTAGCAAAAAGACTTCACAAGAGCAAGATACCGGCGCTCCTTTTCAAGCTTGACATCCGGAAAGCCTTTGACTCCATCCGTTGGGAATATATTCTCGACCTTCTCCAACGCCGGGGGTTCCCCAGCCGGTTTCGGGGATGGATCACCGCCCTCTTCACCACCGCATCCTCACGCGTGCTCCTCAACGGGATCGCCGGTTCCCCCATCTCTCATGGCCGGGGGCTGCGGCAAGGAGACCCGCTCTCCCCTCTCCTTTTCGTGCTAGCTATCGACCCTCTCACACAACTCTTGGAGATCGCAACTTCGGAAGGCTTGCTTCACAAGCTGAGGGGGAGGGGCACCATTTTGAGAACATCCCTCTACGCCGATGACGCGGCGGTGTTTGTGGCCCCTTTCAAAGAGGATATTGGAAATTTTGCGTCTATCCTTCAAGCGTTTGGAGAGGTTACGGGGCTGCGCACCAACTTTGACAAGAGTGTCGTCGTGCCCATCCGTTGCGGAAACATTGATCTTGATGACGTTCTTGAGGACATTCCGGCAACGAGGGGGTCATTTCCATTGAGATATCTCGGCCTCCCCCTCTCGGTTTGGAGGCTTAAAAGATCCGACTTCCAACACCTAGAGGATAAGTGCACCGGAAAGCTTCCCACTTGGAATGGAAAATTCATCGCCACAGCCGGACGGGCCTCCATGGTCAAGACGTTCATTGCCTCTCAAGCCATCTAATATATGACATCTCTTATTATCCCTCCGGGCACGTTGGCATACATGAACAAGCTGCAACGCGCGTTCTTATGGTCGGCTAAGGACAAAACCACGGGAGCAAAATGCAAAGTTGCGTGGGACCTTGTGTGCCGCCCTAAGGAGTTTGGAGGGCTCGGCTTACTCCACCTAGGGAAATTTGCAACGGCCCTACGTTTACGGTGGCCTTGGCTTGAGTGGAAAGACCCCGGGAAGATTTGGGTGGGCTTTGGCAACCCTTGCACGAATGATGATATGGACATCTTCTACGCCGCGTCAACAATCACTTTGGGTGACGGTGGGAAAACGCCCTTTTGGCATGCCCCTTGGTTGGATGGATGCAAGCCAAAAAATATTGCCCCCCTCATTTTTGCTTGCTCATCCAAGAAGAAAAGCAACGTCAAGGAAGCTTTTATGAATGCGAGTTGGGTGACGGCGATTAGGCTTGACGCGGGTTTCACCACCGAGCATTTCTCACAATTTGTGACCCTATGGACGCGTTGCAACGATATCCATCTCCACCCGCACTTCGAAGACGAAAAACATTGGAAGCTTACGAATGATGGAGAATATACCGCCAAATCCGCCTACAAGCTCCAATTCCTAGGGACCATCACCTCAACAATGGAAAAGACAATTTGGAAGGCTTGGGCCCCTCCGAAGACAAAGTTTTTCGCGTGGCTAGCTAACCAAAATAGGGTGTGGACGGCCGACCGGTTGGCGGCGAGGGGATGGCCAAATTCTGGCCCTTGCCCACTTTGCAAGCAAAGCACCGAGACGGTGGCGCATCTCTTTGTCCATTGCCGCCTAACTAGGAGGATTTGGGATCTTGTCAAGGGGTGGCTAGGCCTAAACTTCATCCACACCCATGAATGGGTCCACCTCTCCTTCAACGATTGGTGGATACGGATGACCTCCACCTCGCATAGCCGGAAGGCGGTTTCCACCCTAACCTTGCTTATCAATTGGGAGGTGTGGAATGAGCGGAACACGCGGGTTTTCAACAACAAGAGCACGCCGCCGCTAGTGCTCTTTGAGAAAATTAAATCCGAGTCCCGGTTGTGGGTCCTTGCGGGTGCCACATGTTTAGGCACTTTGATGCCGCGAGAGTAGTCCTTTTTTGTATTTTAACGGTCCGTGAAACTTGCTATCTTGCATCTTCTCCTTAATTAATATATGGGGCAAAGCTTTTGCCCCACTTTATATAATAGTTCACATGTACTTATCTCTCTCGAAACAGGCTTTCGCCCCGTTTTATAAATAAAGCCACATCGTTTGAGACCGCTGCTGGGCCAGACAGCACAACGGCCAAAAGAGGTGTTGGGGGCAAAAACATCACAAAAACGCCCAAAAGAAAAGCGAAGAGAAAAAGAAAATGAAAAGGAAGAAAAATGGCGACAACGACGGATCGACAAAGTTAGCAAGCTACGTGCCCGGCTACGCCAACCAGAGGCCTCCCACAACGCTCCTAGTGCTCCGATGCACCGGTACCAAACAACACCTTCAGGAAGGGATGCAACGACCACGCTACTGCTGCCAAGTGTTTCCCCTGGTACACGACGAGGAGAGGGGGGAACGCCCGACGCCCTCCAGGAAGGACTGGTGGTACCCACGAGCGCCACCACGTCGACGTCGGACAAGCCGACTAGGATTTCTCCCGACCCCATCACCCCAGGCGCACCGGAACACTCCACCACACCGTCCGCCAGCCAACGCCACACGAAGTCGCTCACAAAGTCTCACCACGGCCAAGAGCAGAGAAGCTTACACACCGAAGAGGAAGAGCCGGGACTAGGAGCCGCAGCACCACCGACGTGCGGGAGGGACCAACCTCCACAATCACAGACGGTAACCGACCGGACGCCACAACAGGACCACACCAGGCCCGCAAGCCCGACCGGGCCTCTCGACCAGGAGAGGCCCGTGAAGTTCCATCGTCGCGCTGCAGAAGGCACACCGTTGACGTCGCCGCCCCCCATCCAAGTTGCTCTTCGTCATCATTGGGTAGAGGACCGCGCCATTGAAGATTTGGTCTAGCCCGCCTAAAACCAAGATGCGCCCATAGGGCCCAGATCTGAGCTGGGGGCTACGCGCCGGTCCAGCACTACAACGACCACGTCCCTGCCGCCAACAACAACGCCACCACGCCTCGGTCCACCCAACATACATACATCACTGCCAGGAGCTGGACCGCCACATGCCGAAAAGCACCGCCACTGTCCAGGGTCCCGCGCCCCCTTCTGTACATCGGGAAAAGGCTCCAAATCACATGCCTTGGCACACCGGACGCATGCGAGGATGCTGCCAGATCCAGGCCTGCCTGGCCCAACTATGACACAGCCGTGTACAGATGCCCAATGAGCACCATCGCAACCATCACCGTCGATAGCAGCACGGCAGGCGTCCGACCCGATCCAGGTCACCGCAGATCCATCTGGCCCGCAGTAGGTCCAGATCAGGCCCATCGCGGACCGCTGCCGCGTGCGCCGTCGCCGGGGCACCCCGCCACCCAGAGCCACCTCAACGCCGCCGCCCGGAGCCGCTCCTTGCCGGCCGCATCACGCCCGCCGCCTGGAGGCCCAGGGCCGCGCCGCCGCGAGCCACGGCCTCCCGAGAAGACACCGTGCACCAGGACGAGGAGACGCTGCCGGCATCGGCACCGCGCGGGCTTTGCCCAACGGCGTTCGCCCTCGGCGGCGGAGGAGGAGGGAGGGGCGCGCAAAGGAGAGACGAGGCCGCGCCCGGCCGCCGCAGGGCGGCGCGGATGCGAGAAGGAGGAGGGAAGGGGAGGGAGGGCGCGGCGGCCGGCTGCGCGGGCTGGACGACGGCGACGGCTAGGGTTAGAGGAGGAGGAGGAGGAGTCGCGGGAGCCGGGGCTTGATTGCTTTTCACATGTACTTATCTGAAAATGGTAAAAATAAGGGGACAAATCATGTAGGTTATGACCACACATTTTCACTAAGTGTCAGTTAATTGGAGGGATTCTTGGAACAAAACAGAACAAATGTGTATTACACTCATCTAAATCTCTCTGTTCACTGATTTCGTAGTACTTAAACTCTTATAGATAACTAGTGGAGTTTAGCGCGGCGTCGCCGTGCCCCTGTGGTAAACGATGTTTAAATTCGATAGTTTGAACAATTTTTAATTGTGTAGGTTTGGAAATGCCACTCAGATAGTAAACAAAATGTAAACTCGGTAGTAAAAAAATGTAACCTCGATAATGTGGGCACTTACAAAAGAATCTAGTCTTGAATATTACTGGAATTAGAAGTTTGCATCTAAGAAATTGTCTAGTTTTAGAAATAATTCAATTTGTGGCGGTTTTAAATTCAAATTTGGTTTGGAAATGGATTGTAAAGTTGTATGAAACTACACCGTGTAGAAGCTCTAAAATATTCCTGTATTTTTATATTAGGCACTTAGTTATTTTTCTGTGGTTGGTTCGATATTTTATGAGTTATATTTAAAGGAAACAAAGTTAAAATTTTCCCAATTCTAGAATGTTTTGAAATGTAAAAATGGTTTGTATCCTTGGCATAGGTAAGTAGGTCTCTTTTTAAGGATCAGTTCGATTTATTTTTGTATTTTGTGGTGGATAAGTTGGAAGTTATTAATAATACAAATTTATATTTAAAGGAAATAGATTTGAAACTTGCACAATTGTTTTTTGAAATGTTTAAAATGGTTTTTATTCTTGCGTTGGGTAATTGGTTTTATTTATTGTGATCGTTTTGATTTTTTTTTGATTTTTCTGATGGATAAATGTGGAGATATTAATTTCCAAAGTTTAATCAATTTTTGTTTTTTGGGGGAAAATAGCAAGACGCTGACAGGAGGGGTCCGCACGTCAGCCGCACCACGCTGACGTCAGCGGGCGGTGAACGGGCGGCGCTGCCGAGGTCGTCCGTCGCAGTCGCGGACGCGCGCGGGCCGGCGAGCGCACAAATCCGCCTGAGGAGATGCTAGAGGGTTGAAGGGGCGGTGCCGCACACCGTATGGTCACCGGAATCGGCCAGTGACGTCAACCATGGCGGCGGGCACGGAGCACGGCGACGGCGGGACACGAAGGCTCGGTTCCGTCTCCGGCCGTGCGAGGAAGATTCCTCCGGCGAGGACGACGCGGGAGAGGCGGAGGAGCTCCTCGTGCCCTTGGATATGGCCGGGGAGGCGCGCGTCGGCGGTACTGGCCGGCGGCGGCGCGGGCGACCTCGGGGGCGCACGGGAGGAAGAAGGAGGGGGGAATGCGGGCACATTTTTGCAAAAAAGTCCATCAAGTTTTGCGTTTTCGCGTATTGGTCCTTCACAGTTATGGGATGTGGACTGTGGGGTGCTGGTCTGATTTTTCAGATGTTTTTTGCAAAAGAGGCGCGGTGACCGGTATGACTGGCGGCCTCCTATTGGTCATAAATCGGTATGAACAGTATGAACAGTTGCTGGAGCGTGGAGAGGGCGCGGATTCTGTGGCCCTTTATATAAGAGGACAGATCACGTAGGTTATGAACATATGACCGCACGAATCGTCGAAGAAAGCAGAAGCTATTTTTTTGGAGAACACATCGACTTTATTAAATCACATTGACACCATTACAATCAGCTCGAAGGCTGTTTTAAAGGAAAACTGGACTCGCCCCAGACCACTCCTCTGAGATGTTGTGCAAAGAAGCATAGCGTGCACACTCATGAGCAGAATTGTTCGCTGAACGACGAGCAAAAGAAATAGAAAAAGCCTGAAAATCTAGACTGAATATACTAACTGAAGAAAGCAGAAGCTAGAGCACATACAAATGATGTATTATCCATTCATCCACAGAAAACTGATTTCAAATGCATGGAATTCTTCTTTCCTGGGATAAAGTCCGAGTTGGTCTGATATTTTTTTGGAGACAAAACCAGGAAAATAATGCCATTAATTAATTTGTGAAAACTGAATACAACAAGATCTCTTCTTGCAAGGTGGGTGTTAAAAAGGTTGTATGCAGTGAAAACTGAATACATTCCTGAAATAAGACATCCATGGACATATTTATACTTTCGTGGCAATCTAAAAATTACCCGCTTGACACGATTAATATAGAACCATAAGAATATTTATTATTCCCCCGTTGCAACATACGGCCGATTACCTAGTACTTAATTATAAACAAAAACACTGTGGCATGTCCAAAGGGTGGTATGCTCATACGCAAGGAGTAAAAATTTCTATTGGCATTACATATAGTACTTACTACAAGTGGAGATTTCCATGGCAAGCAATCAGTCTGACATCAAGTTGAGCGAATAATCATGCGTTTTGTTCTTCCGTTGATAGCTTTGCGTACCCAGTAGCCCCCAGCTGGTTATCGGCGCCGTCGCCCCTGCTCTCGTAGTAGAACGCTGTCATGGCACAGGCACCGAACAAACCCAGGAGCGCCAGCAGAATGAAGTACACAAAATCCAGGAGCAGAACAAGCGCCATGCTGTTACCCGCGCAAGTCTTTGCGAGGTTGCGGACCAGCAAGACGGCAGAGGACAAGGCCCCGGTAACGGCCACGTACAGAATGACCTGCCTCTTCTTCCCCTTGACCAGCTTCCATGCCCTGCCTAACGCGCCGGCGCCATGGCAGCCGGGCTCGGCCACCGCCACCACGACGCTGAAAGAGCAGAGGAAAGAGAAGTACACGAGCCAGACGATGGCAGCCAGGACGAGCAGCGAGACTAGAAACATAGCCACAAAGTACTGCTTCACCATGAGAATGGCGACAATTGTTGCCATGACCGTCAAAAGCACGACACAGACGGTGTTCAGGACGTAGACGAAGGCGAGCGTGAGCAGGGGGCCCTTGATATGCGCCTTAACTTGGCCGAGAAGAGCGCCAAAGGTAGTAGTGTGCTCCTCGCCAGAGTACGTCAAGACGGCGGCGAAGAGGACGACGATCCGGACGGCGGAGCCGATGACGACAGCAAACAGGAGGTACCCCGCGCCGACGAGAAGGAGCTCCTTGGTGTCATATTGGATCTTTTGTAGGAGCTCGGTGAATTCTGGGCTGCCGGGCTCGGTGGTGTTGAGCGCCTTGGCATCGAGCTGGATTTCGTCGGCGAGGGGCTGGATGGAGAGGTCGTTGCCGAGGAAGAGCAGCGTGGTGGAGGCGAGGATGAGTGCACACACCACTGTGAAGAGCCTCCGGTTGCGGCTAGGCAGGAGGAAGCCCTCCTTTAGGAAGTTGAAGAACGAAGGTGCCTTGTTTTGACTGGTTGCCATGGTTTGAGGCTTTGAGCAGCTAGAAACTTTCGCAATGATGCTATGAGAAGAGAAACACGCAGAGATACTGGGTATATTTAGGGGAGCCGGCGAACGCGTATCGAGTAGCCACTAGCGAGTAGCAAAGTAGGAGCGACCAACAAGTAACAATTGTATAGTGTTCTATATAGGCAATTTCCAGGAAGAAGGTGTCCTGAACTTTTCAACGCTGGTCATGATAATCTTTGTGATGTACAGGGCTTTCTTACGGTTATTCCACGTACGCCAGGAAATCAAGACGTAAATCCAGTGCGACATGCTAATCGAGTCCCATGTTGTAAACTTATAGTACACCCCATACATTGATGATCCTTCAGATTACAATAATATATGGTAGACTGAAATTTCCATGTCTTCCATTTGGCAACAACGACGTGCCCTTACTTCTCCAATTTCTCATTTGACCGGTGCAGTTAGCACGGGTCAGCCATTTCCAAATAAATCCTCCATCACTTCTTCTCACTACTTCATCAAGCTCCAACTAGCTAGCCATGGGTGCCAAAACCACCTCGTCATCATGTTTTACTTTCTTGAAGGAAGCCGTGATCCTCCCCACGCGGAACCCAAAGCTGTTCACGCCCGTGCTCCTCCTATTGGCCCTCACCGCCTTCCTTGGCCCCTCAGTCCATGTCCTGTTCCTGCAGCCTCTCGGCTATGACATGGCCAAGCACCTCATCGAGATCAATAACATGGACCCCTTGAGCCCCGAGTACGCCAAGATCCTCGAGGAGATGAAGCAAGATGCAGTGAAGCTCGTCCTCATCAGCATCGCCGGACTGATCGTCACGCTGGCCCTCGCCTTCGTCAACCAGATCATCGCCTTCTTCGCCGCCTCCACGACTTACTCCGGCGACCGCTACTCCCTCACCGAGCTCATCCGAGAGATCAGAAAGGGGAACGCTGCCAAGGGCCCGTGCATCACCATCGCCGTGGTCACCGCGCTTAACATCGCGTGGATGGCCGTGCTGGCCGCCCTGCTTTCCGGCATGATGCGCGGCGGTCCGATTTTCTCCGTGCAGGGTGTCCTGTTCGTCCTCACGTTCCTCGCCTTCATGTACTTCACCGTCGTCGCGCTGGTGAGCGTGGCGGCGTCGGTGGTGGACGAGGAGTACCGCGGCGTGCGCGCGCTTCGGCAGGCGTGGCGGCTCATGACGCGGGTGAAGAGGATGGAAGGTCTAGTGCTGGTGCTCGTGGCACACCTCCTGCCGACCGTCGTGACCCCGTTGTGCGGATTTGCTCTCTTTTATGCTAAGAGCGTGGCAACGGCTCTGTGCTTGCTGGCTGTGTATGCTTTTCTGTCCGGTGCGCAGCAGATCTTCTACATGGCGGCAGCCACGGTGTACTACTACGAAGCCATAGAGCACGAGGAGGTGGCGCCTTGTGATTATGCAAAGATTCCATCCGGGGAAGCAAATGTCTGATATATTGTTGATCCAAGTGCGCGTTACAACTACAACAAGGTCCTTATTTTGTTGCATATGCTAGATGGATATATGGGTTGGTTTCTCGTGCAATGCATGCATCTGTATGTGATTATGTGGCCGGTGCTTCTATATAATTGTACTAGCATTTGTGTTAGATTTCAGGTCCTCTTTGGATTGAAAGATTTTTAATACGAATATTGGAGGATACCATTCCTTGGTATTTTTATAAGGAATCCCTTTAGATTAAAGGAATGGCACCTCCAAAATTCATAGATTACATTCCTACACCCCAATAAAGCGATAATGTTTGTTATATTCACCATGTTTGACCATAATCTAATCAGTGTGTATATCTACGACTTTCGAGCTTGGAAGTATTATATACTTGAGGAATTTTGTTCTCATTTCTTTCTTTCTTTTTTTTTCTTTCCGAGGGAAGAGTATTTTCAACTTACAAGATGCACATCGTCATCACTTCCAACCAGATCGGATACAAAGATAGGGTTGTGCTTGGCCATAGATTCCTTAGTCAATTCTCCAACCTCAGCCAAATTATAAAGTGCTCTTTAGGGCCTTCACCGGTGTCTCAAATCTGACCGAAGAGAGAAGACCAAAATATCAACAATTTGATAACTTTAACACATATTTAGGGTAAAAAAACCAATTTCTATGTATGCGTATTTTCCCTACTGAATTTTGGACAAAGTTATCTCAGCTTGTTTATGTTGCTAATGCTTGAAATTCATATATTTCAGTGTTTAATCAACCATATTTGGAAGACCTAAACAATGGTAAAGGCGTGTTGTGAAAGCACAAAAGGTAAAACTTACCTTTCTACAGGTATTCCTTCAAAAAGAAGCTCTAGCACTCAGGGACGGAGCCATGTTGTGAGATCAAGGGGGCAATATTAGCCTAGTAGTATATATGCGTGATCTTGATAGGGGGGCTAATCAGGTTAAATTACACAAATCAAGTAGCTACGTTGGCTAATATTGCAATGAAAAGCGTGAGCATAAGGGGGCATAGCCCTTGCTCGCCCCCTGTCTCCGTCCCTAGCACTTACTGTGACTGATACATCCACTAACAATAGCACCCAACAGACGATTTCTAAAGGTAACACAAGCATGTTAATAAATGTAGGAGCTATAGTAAAGGAACCTATTCAAATTTTCCTAACATAAGTGGAAATGAAGTAGGTCACAAAAGCAGTAAACATACGAAGCCCTGAGTAATGTAAGTACAAGGACAACATAGTTTGTATAAATAAAGTGACTGTTGTTCTGGCTAAACCCTGCTCCAACCTATTTATTACCAGAATTAATATGTCATAGTTCTTCTTTGTCCCATTTTTTTATTTAGATAATTAGAGTCATAAAGACCATGAAGATCAACACAATTAGAATGATAAAGACGTTTAGATATGTAAAGTGAAATCACATATAAACATAATGGCATCTGCGATGTATGAAACATCAAAAAGGGCCTCAAGAGGATGCACCAAAGCAAGAGAAATAATGCTCAACTAGCTTGACGGTGAGATTGGTTTGTGCAGTATGAAACATCAAAAAGGGACTCATAGGATGCCCTACGGAGGGTTGATTTGGCGGTGAGCTTGAGAGTTTCTTGATAGTGGTACTCAGAATCCTCCTATGTGAAACACAAAAAGGTCACTTCTAACAAATAAACTATAGTTGCAACAGAAAATAGTTACGAGATTTAGAAAAGAACACAACCTGAGGGAAACCAGACACTGGCCCTGGAGGCACGAGGAGACACAACAAGCAACTAGGATATAGTAATTCCCATAAAGAGCAAGATACCAAAAGAAAAACAGTTAAATATGAGATATATATAAATGCTATATTCATGGTGTCATTTTCCATCAATAATGTCATCATCTTTTTAGATTATGCATGTTGATTGACTGGAGTTCCAGCTGTGTTTGAAACATGTACAAATGGTACAATATGAGCTGAAGTCAACTGCAAAGAAGGAAGAGTTATCACAATTGGAGATGAAAGATCATGCACCGCATTTACACTTTTGCAGAATAATTATATCAGAGTACACACTCTCAAGGTATATTATGATTGTTCTTCTGACTTTAAGCCCCAAAAGAATTTGCAGGAAAAGAAGTTATATATGAAATCAAAAGAACTTTATTTTAGCTATTTAGCAACTCTGAGTTTGTAGAAATAAACTTTGATTCTTATTATTCTTACATGTCTGGTTTTCAGGAGCTTGATCCTGTTGATGAGTCTCATCTAGGTCAGCAGTTTTATTGTCCAACTTATTTTCTTCGTCACCATCCTTAAAAGGAGTTGACTCGTCATCTTTCTCCGAAGAGTGATGAACTTGTTCGTCGAGTAACTGTTTAGCTAGAGTTGCACCCTTAGGCTGATTGTGTGCTTCTCCATCCTTTGGCTGACATTGTGTCTCGTCTGGTATATCCTACAAAAAAGTATAAACGTTATGAACATGCGATAGAATAAACAGAGAACACCCATTTGGTAGAACGAGAATGCAAGGCCTGTTGATCAAGCTCAGATGCTGGTTCGATCCTACATCGTAAATAAATAAGGATATTGGTGGGAGAAGATTACCTCGCCAGAAGTAGTCACCCCATCACTCACTTTAAGTTCGTCAGCTGTTTCTTCAGTTGTGGGATTTGATTTGCTTGATCCTGAAAAATAAGGAACATCGACAGTTGAATCAATCAAATCATTCTTGCAATTGTTCAATGCCCATTAGCAACTCTGAGTTTGTAGAAATAAAATTTTGATTCTAATTGTTCTTGCCTGTCTGGTTTTTAGGAGCTCGATCCTGTTGTTGAGTCTCCTCTAGATCAGCAGTTTTATTGTCCAGCTTGTTTTCTTTGTCGCCATCCTTAGCAAGAGTTGTCTCATCATCTTTCTCCGAAGAGCGATGATCTTGTTCGTCGAGTAACTGTTTAGCAGGAGTTGCATCCTTAGGCTGATTTTGTGCTTCTCCATCCTTGAGCTGACATTGTGTCTCGTCTGGTTTATCCTACAAAAAAGTATAAACATTATGAACTTGCGATAAAATAAACAGAGAACACCTATTTGGTAGAACGAGAATGCAAGGCCTGTTGATCAAGCTCAGATGCTGGTTCGATCCTACGGCGTAAATAAATAAGGATATTGGTGGGAGAAGATTACCTCGCCAGAAGTAGTCACCCCATCACTCACTTTAAGTTCGTCAGCTGTTTCTCCAGTTGTGGGATTTGATTTGCTTGATCCTTAAAAATAAGAAACAACGACAGTTCAATCAATCAAATCATTGTTGCAATTGTTCAGTGCCCATTTAAAATTTAGCCGAACAAACAATTTCACCTAAAACTTCTTCTGGTTTGCCAGCGAGTGTTTCTGTCCCTTGAACCGCTGACGTTGGATCGACCACTTGTTCGGATTTTTTTTAGCAGGTGGCTGTTTATTCAACTTTTTCTTTTTCTTGGTGTTCTTTTCATTTCTGTGCTCGTCTGGGTTGGAACAGCCTGCGGTTTCCTGATCAAACCACACTTGTTTTGTTGTATTGTGAGACGGCACAACCATGTTTTCATTCACTGTGTACTCCTGGTCTTTGCCAAAGTTGCGAAGCATCTCAATGAGATTGCTGGTCTGGTTTATAAAGCTTTTTATATTTCTCTCTTCCCTAAGGACATCTTGAGCAAATGCATCCGGAGGTTTTTTTGTTGTTGTCTCCTATGATTTCACCAGATGTTGGTATTATTTCTACCAGTCGAACCACCTCCTACATTTTTTGTTCAATCCTTCCCAGTACATCCTCTTTGCATTCTTGGTCACCATCAATCAATTTCCTCTTCCCTGATTCCAGGGGCATTACTTGTGTTGAAGGATCCCCATCTGTAGCACGATAGATGGCTAAGGCCTTGTATTTTCTAGCTTCTTTTTCTGCTGCCTCATGATCTTTGTAAGTTTTGAATACTCATTGTGCATGTGCTTTCCAGGCCTGAAAATCAAGTTAATATCTTTGTCAGTCCAAAAAAAAGTTCTCACAAAAAGGGATCGTAAAGGAGAAGTAAATCAACTACATTCTGACAAAGAAGTAGGAGAAGGAATACTCACTTTAATATTGCCAAATTGTATCCCATCTTCATTCTTTCTGCAATCAAGCTGTGCAATTCTTTCTAGATTAGCTGTTTTCAGATAGGATATTCTTGGAGTTCTAGTAGTCATTTCGGCTAGGTTGTCACATATCAGCGAATCTAGGTACATCAGCATTGGTCCAAGGGTGAAGCCTTCTAGATACGTCCATTGAGTCCTTTTTGTATTGTTTTGCCATTCCTCCGCTACTCTTTGTATCTCGTCCACAACAATTTGGCAGTAGTCCATTTGTATCATTTTATCGAACTGCAGACCCTCAACCATTCCAAGTTCTCTCATCAGGCGTGCTGAAGATCCGGGGCATAATATCTTGTTGAAGAAGATTAGGTAGAATACTGTCAGTGTAGTGTTTTGCCTTCCAGGCTCAGGTGCTTTCAGTTCATTGTCTACCAACGTACCCAGCTTTTCTAGAAGGGACTTTATTGTTATCTCACCCTTATTCCCCATCGTTATCTGTAGTTCACTCTTCAACTTCACAACTTCTTCTTTATCTTGCGCCCTTTTTCTTGTCGGTCTTGGGGCTGTCTGGTCCCCATTTGGCAGTCCAGTCAACAAGTGTATATTGTACCGGTTAACCTCTATCTCTTTGTTGTTGCCAAAATCCATTATCATTGTATGGGTGTTGAGAGTCTTCATGCAGAAACTCATACAATTCTTGTTCATTGATGTGGCAATATCAGGATTAGCAGTCTGGGAATCATGAAGCACAATCTGGCTATTTTTTCCGTGTGGGGATTCTTCATCATTTTCGGCAGCATAGTCGATGTCTACTTCATCTTGCTTCCCCTCTTCTTCTTTGTCCTCTTTCTCTCCTTGCTCTTCATCCTTATCTTGTTCTTCTTCTATTTGTTTCTCCTTTTTATGTTCATTTGCCCCATTTCTTCAAGTAGTTCCTGCCTTGGAGATTGCTGCCGAACTCCAGAGATTTCTATTTTCTGATTTTCCTTTTTTCCCATCGTCTGCAGCAACCTTTCTTATTTTCTTGGTCCCTCCCTGCAACATTGGCTTCTTTGGTTTTGTAGCCACTTGATGATTAGAAGTATGGGAATCATGAAGCACAATCTGGCTAGGTTTTTTCGTGGGGGGATTCTTCATCATTTTCGGCAGCATATTCGATGTCTTCTTCATCTTCCTTTCCTTATTCTTCTTTGCTCTCTTCCTCTCCCTGCTGTTCATCCTTATCTTGTTCTTCTTCTCTTTGTTTCTCCTTTTTATGTTCCTCTGCCCCATTTCTTCTACGCTTTGCGTTTCTTCCAGTAGTTTCTGCCTTGGATCTGGCTGGCGAACTCCTGAGAATTCTCTTATATGATTTTCCTTTTCCCCCATCGTCTGCAGCAACCTTTCTTATTTTCTTGGTCACTCCCTGCAACATTTTACTGTGTGCAGCCTTCCGAGTTTTAGACCGTTTTGTAAACTATTTCAGATTTTTTCCTAATGGGGAATCAGCCTGAGCCTCAAAAGATTTCAAATCAGATATTGTTTCAGCAATATTCTGGCTAGTCAGCGAATTTGCAAAAACACCTGAGACCATATGGTAAATCCCGGATGAGCGAGATGCAGAAGGTCATTAACTATTAATTGATCTAGGGTTTCATAAGGGTTAATAGCAAGGGATGTCTTCACCTAATTTTTTCTTGGAGGAAGACATCCGGCAACAGCCTTCTTCTCCTCCTCACGGCTCCGATTGACTCCTCCTCCTCTTGACGGCTCCGATTGCCTCGATGTCCCCGACGCTGTTGAAGATTAAGAAGCCGTGACGAAGGCGACGGATTGGCGGCGACAGAGTTGGCGGCGTCGGAGTTGGTGACGACGGTGGCGACGGAGATCACGACGACCGCGGCGTCGGAGTTGGCGACCGAGTTGGCGACGACGGAGATGGCTGCGGCGGGGTAGGCAAAGGCGACAGAGATTTGTGGCGGACGGGTTGGCGACGAGGGCGCCTATGGGGATAGTGACGACGGTGGCGACAGAGTTGGCGGCGACGGCATCGACGAAGATGGCGGCGACGGTGGCGTCGGTTCTGATGGCGCGCAGCGGTTCCTCCAATGTACCAGTCCCCTTTGCTGCTATTGAGTAGTTTCCCTCTACGAGTTTTCAAAATAAGCTAGTGGGTGCTTCGGGCTTGATGGAGAGGGCCCTGCGTGGTGGGGCAGTCTCATAAACAGGATTTAATTGACATTTGTACTTCCTGGAATACATACATGTGTAACTCTGAAACAAGAGGTTGAACTACTGGCTAATACATCCAGCACACCCTCATCCGATAATATTTCCATGAACATCTTTGTATATCTCGACGTACGGCCATTTTGCTCACTGTGTACAGTTGGTTATATGTGTTTGTTCGTGGGTGTATGAATTGATAGTAGGGCAGTCTTGTAAACGGGATTTAATTGGCATTTGTACTTCCTGTAATACAGACACGTACAACTCTGAAACAAGAGGTTGAACTACTTTCTAATACATCCAGTACACCCTCATCCGATAATATTTCCATGAACATCTTTGTATATCTCGGTGTACGGTCATTTTTCTCACCGTGAACAGTTAGTTATATGTGTTTGAACGTGGGTGTATGAATTGATAGTGGGGCAGTCTCGTAAATGGGATTTATTTGGTATTGTACTTCCTGGAATACAGACATGTACAACTCTGAAACAAGAGGTTGAACTACTGTCTAATACATCCAGACACCCTCATCCGATAATATTCCCATGAACATCTTTGTATATCTCGGTGTACGACCATTTTGCTCACCGTGAACAGTTAGTTATATGTGTTTGAACGTGGGTGTATGAATTGATAGTGGGGCAGTCTCGTAAATGGGATTTATTTGGTATCGTACTTCCTGGAATACAGACATGTACAACTCTGAAACAAGAGGTTGAACTACTGTCTAATACATCCAGTACACCCTCATACAATACTGCAGAGGCTAACTCGTTGTAGACGTTTAGCAACAGTGATAGCACAAACATGAAACATTAGAAAGTGCATTCTTTTAATCCATACTAACTCAATGTTCTTTCATACCAGTAACTACAAAAACATTAGAAAGATCACCTTGGACTTCCCCTGCTTGTACAAGCTAGTTTAGAGGTCTATGGGGATGCTTTTGCAGAATTTATTAGCTGTTGTTTTCTAATTTTTTTAGTGCTAACCAATAACCATCTTGTAAAACTTCATCTCTTTCAGAATATGCAATGTATCAGAGAAACCATGAAAGTACCTAAAAATCTAAAATCATCATTGATCCTCTAGCTTTTTTCATCTTTCATATTGTGATTATGATCTATGTTTGGACAGGGAATCTGATGCAAAGAGCAAAGACTATAGTTTGGTCTAGGATTTCTATCAAGGAGGTGGATGCTGGTTCCGGTTTTCCTGAAGAGCAAACGAAGAGAATCTACTGGTCTAGGAAAAACTTGCAATTAAACCTGCATCCGGATGGCTAGGGGAGACTCAATAGTACAAACATTGTAAGTTTATTGTACAAAATCTAGTGGCTCAATGTACAAACTTAATTTGAGTTTGGCTATCAAAAAGTTGAGCAAAAAATGTATATTATCCCCTCATCCAGAAATAAGTGTCCCAAGTTGGCCAAAAAACGGATGAATCTAGACAAGTTTGATATATAGATTTATCAAAATTTTTCCAAAATTGAGACATTTATTTTGAGGACAGAGGGAGTAATTGTTTAAAAGGTAGTATAAGGAAAAAAATGGCATTCTCACTCACCCATAACATAAAATTGAAAAAAACATAAACAACCAAATTATAAAAACCGTCACCCACGCATAATTAACATAAACATTGTCTTAAACAAACCACTCAATAAAATTTAAAGAGAAATAGTTTCACACACTGATAGGTTTAAGTAGATAGATGGAAGTGGCAAATTGGGGTCCAGGCTGCATCAGTTCGGACTCGGTGGCAGCGATGGAACGAACCACATAGGTGCCTCGCCACTAATTTCATCTCCGTGAAATCTCCTTATGCTCAGCGATCCTGCAATTGCAGCCCCCCCCCTACGGACGTGCATGCGGCTCCAGGTTGGTTCTTGCTGAGGGTCGAGGTCAAACACGCTTGGATGAGAAGCATACACGCAGTCAGGCCTGAACACTGGCTCCTTTTGGGGAACGTCTTCAACAACAGCAGGCTGTTCCTTTTCACCCCCAGGAGGCTGTTGATCATCATCACCAGCAGCCTCACCATCCGGAACTTCTTCATCCTCAGCTTCAACATCATCACCATCAGCAGCTGCACCAGCAGGCCATTTTCCTTCTTCATCACCATCACCAGCAGCAGCACCAACAGGCTCTTTTCCTACTTCATCACCATCCCCAGCAGCAGCACCAGTAGGCTCTTCTCCCTCCTCATCACCACCACCAGCAGCAGCTTCCGCCTCCTCGGCGGCAACAACAGCAGCAGCTTCCGCTTCCTCGGTGGCAACAACAACAATAGCAGAGTCAGAGGGCTTTAAGAAAAAATGGAGTGTTGACACCCACAAATAGAGCAAGGCCATCGAAGCTGCCCATTCTTGACCACTCTACTGCAACATCGTCATTGTGGTACTCATTTGCATCCCGCTTGAAAACGTCGCATCGGCGGTCTGGGTAAGAGTATAATCTTCTCCCCATAACCATCGATGTACCGTGAGACGTCGCTGAAGAGCCACTAATCTGGATCCACAGAAGATCAAATCGATCTTGTACCAGGAACCAGTTTCGAGAAGCATGGCCTCCTTCGACTGCGCCTTCAACTGTTGGGGGCTGGATGAGTCGAGGCGCTGCGTGCGTACCTATGAGTTTACTCTGAGTTAGTTGCTATTATAGGAAAAATATTGACTGATATACACAACAGCAGTAAAAATGAATCTCAGCAGGAAATTAAACAGTAAAACAAAATATACTCATGTAAGCAATATATATAACTCTGAAGTTTTTATCTAGACTTACCCCATACGAACGGTTCCAAGACATACACATTGTCATGGGGTTTAGTTACCGCGTATACGCGGCGAAAGCTCTGGTAATCCGAGCTTGGGTGACCACCCACGGCATCCACGTACGTCGATGGACGCAGGTCTGTGTGGGGCAGGAATGTCCATGCCTTGTCTTCCGGCCAGCAGATGATTGCGATGGCTTTGTCAAACGTAGCTATCGCATCACAGCGCCATTCATCGTTGATCTGGTAGGGTCTTCGAGGGAACTGTACCTTTTGGAGCACTATTTTATCCCCATTGTAGATGAAAGTGAATGGGTCGTTTGCAATGCATACTATTTTATCCCCATTTGCCTTATGTGATATTTGTTTTGTGTCTCGAAGTATCCCAACTATCACTTATCCTATGTGGGTATTTGTGATGCTTTGAGAACTTGGTGTTGGAAGTTCATATATACCCTCTAAGAATAATTTGAGCTATGTGCTTTGCTTTTAAGCAAAAATCTTATCGGTGTATTTATGACTTCCTCTTGGATATCATGTGCCTTAACTTGTACCTACATTGTGTGTGCATGTTTCTTTGAGGACTTAGTGTCCACTTAGGAACTTATACACATGAGGATAGTTACATTTTTAATTGATATTCAAAATCTTTAGTGATCACCTTTTATTCCTTTCTTGATTCTTTGGTGATCTCTAAATGGCACAAGCTTTGTTTTTCTATTGGTTTCACATTGCCTCTTAATAAGCATGTGATCCTATTTGATGTATCCTCTTTGGTGTGCTTGTATGGGAAATACATGATATGCACTACGTGCCTCATAATTTGAAAGACTATGATCTTGCTTAGGCTCATCCTTTTTTAGTCTCCTAAATTCTATTTCCATGTCACACCCATCCTTTCCCGGTTGAGCAAGCCTTTATTCAATCTTGCACCTTTTTGTGTTCGAAAGCATCTAGGAGGGAGTGAGGATTCCATGTTATGCACACCATATTGAAATACAAATCTTTTCATTGTGCATGTACCTTGGGGAGTTCCCTCTTGATTTTAGAACACTTGGTTGATCTTATCATAACATCTTCTTGTGCTCAGTTGGTTTTGGATCCCTTGATTGCTTGCTTCTTTGTGAATGCATCCTTCTTTTGTAATTGGTATCCTTCTAGTGGATTTCAATTGATATCTTTCTTGTGCAATTTTTGGATCCTCAATATAGTTTGATCCCCTTCATCTATTCGTCATTGGATAAGTGCATTTGATTTCACTCATATCATGAGAAATGCATAAATCATGAAGGAGGTCTTATTATGTTACCTTTCCAAAGCTTTTCGCCCATTTCGGCAATCGTTGCCAATGCTCTATCTTATTGCAATGCTCTATCTTTGGACTTAAACACCTCTAGCACTCCAAATGCCATACATGCTTGTAACATCCCAAATTTCTCAAAAATTTAAAACCTTGCATTCATGCATCATGCATCATATAGGCATGGCATTGAAATCACATAAAGAATAATTTGAATTTTAATTATAAGTTTAAATAAAGTTGTTTTCCATAAAGAGGTCTAATTGAGCTCCTTATAAAAATCTGTATTTTATTATTTTATTTATTTAGCAAAATGATATCAAAAAGTTCTAAATTAAATTAGCTTCTCAAAACATATTTTTATGAATTTTTCTGAAATGTTTTGATAAGATTCAAAAATCAAATTGTATTGAAAAGGTTTAAAACAGAAAAAGTGTTTAAATAAAAATCTGTAACGAGCTAACTAGGCCATCCCACCTCCCTCTCTCTCACTTCCAGACGGGACCCACCTGTCATCACCTTCCCCAACGTGACGAACAAGAACTCACCGAACCCTATTTTGATCCGGATCAAAATCCGTTGGTTAAAAGCGTTTTAATCGCTCCCTCCTCCCCCATATAAACCCCCCCTCCGCCGCCTCCTCCCGAACCCCAAAACCCTAAAAGATCGCCCCCAGGCTGCTCAGAAACGTCCGCCGCCGTCCGCCGTAGCCGCCGCCACAAAACTCCACGCCTCGGTGAGAATAGTGCCTCCGAGCACCACCCGAAAACCCCCTGCGACTCCCTGTCATCGTGCGCACATAACGGACTCATCTTTGTCACGTTTCGTGCACCAGGGCGACGGAATCATCCACGACCCACCGCCGTCGTCCGCGATTCTCCTCCGGCGAGCCTTAGAGGAAGGAGCGGACCACCGTGATCGCCTCCGCCGCGCCATCAAGACCGCCTCGCCGTCACGCTTCGATCGGTGAGCAAACGACCCCACCGATCCTCCTTTCGCGAGTAGTGGAGCATCTCCGGCAATGGCTCCGCCGCGGGGAGCAGCTCCGGCGACCCGCGCCGCTCGCATCCGGCCAGTGCGATCTGGACCATTAGATCCAGATCGGACGGGCACTGTTTTTCTTCTTTTACCGTTTCTTTCCGTTATTTTGGAGCGTCTGATTTAAGTTAGATCGGACGGCTTCCGTGCCGATCCGCGGCGAACCGGTACCGTCCAATTAGATCGCGCCGCGTGGCCTGTTAATTATTTATTTCGGCTGAAAATTTGTTTTAAAAACAGAAAACTATTGAAACTTGCAAAATTCATAACTTTTGATCTGTTTATCCAAATTTGATGAATTTTATATCCACGTAAAGCTATGCTCGTGTAGTTTAGTATGGTTTCATTAGTTTGTCTTTTTAGTGTAATTTAAATTGCGGAATTAATTGTTTGGTATTTCGGCTATTAAATCTATAACTTAATTAATAAAAATGCTTTTCAAATAAATCCAATTGTTTTAGAATTTTATTAAAGCCCTCTGTCCAGAGAGTGCAACTTGAGTTTTATTTGAAACTTTGCATAATAGAATTAAATAATTTGGTTGTAGGGCTTAATAATTCTACGTTATGCTCAATATTTTAAATGAGTAAATAAAATAATAAAATATGATCTTTGCATTTCATGCATTAATAACAGAGGAAATAAAATGATAAATATTTTGTCTTGTTAAATTCATTGCATATCAAGCATGCATACATATTTTTGTCTTGATATTTTAAGTGTTGTGTTGTGTGTTTTTTTTTATTGTTTGTCTCTAGATTGTGAAGAGGAGGAAGGCCCTTCTTGTGATTGTCATTCTTGCTGTGCTTGTTCCTCTTGTTACCAAGGCAAGTGACATTTATAATCTACCCAATGTTTTCTATATGCATTATTAGTAGATTTTTGAGTAGTATGCATGATAGGGAAATTTTGAACTATCTTATAATGCTAAGTTAGTTTACACTTTGAAAATATCCTATTAGTGTGTAGCCATCCCTTCCCATGCAACCATCGAAAGTTTTGATTAGATGCTTAGCTATGCTATAAAAGTGTTTACTTACCATGTTACAGAAATATTGCCAAGTGTTAAAACTTTAAATGCACACCTGGGTGGAATTGGTTGTTTGGTTTATGTTGAGTGGCTTTTGGGACTATGCTTGTGGTTTTCTTTGCCTAGGATGAATGTCTATTCTACTTAGGGCCATGAGCATGGTGGTTGTCACCCAGAAGCGCACTTGTGGACGGCCACCCAGGAACAAAGAGATTTCTAAGTCCCTCCAAGTTTAGAAGCTTTCCGTGCAGCCTTTTGACAATGGGCTCTGTCTAGAATTACTAAGTTGTGAGAGTGCAACCTGTCAGCTTGACAAGCAGATGTAGAGTTGGTAGGTGGAACGGGTCTTGCTAGTATGGTTGCATTCTTCTTCTGAAAGTTCTTGTCTCAATTCTCTCCTTTCCTTAATGCACTTCACGTGTGTAGGATGTTTGGGTTAATTGAGTCTCAAGGTGAAAGTGCACAACCTCTGCAGAGTCGACAATCTGAGTACTCAGCCGTGTCCCCGGTGATGGACTACTTCGAGCAACTGGACAAGGATGGACGGAAGAATCTCATCATAGTTTTCATAAAGTAAAATTTGACTAAGGAAAAAATTGTTGGTGCACTTGGGCTTCATCCCTTGGTGCCAAGTATTTGAGAAACAAAATTGTTTTACAAAAGATAGGAGAAAACTGGCTTTCTGCAAAATAGCCTACAACTCCACCAAGCCAAATATGCATATAGAATTAGACTTGTCATAAATTATCCACCATAGTCACTTGCCAATACTTCATTGTATTGACCTCCTATGGGGGCTGCATATTCAAATGTGCAGGTAATTCTGATGAGGAGTGAGTTTGGACTCGAGTCTACACCCAACATGTCTGCCTGTGGCGCATGCTTGAAGAAGAGGCTCATTGCTATTACTTTCGTTGTGAACTCTGAATATTTTAGCTAGTCTTCATGACTATGCACTTTGTAATAAAGCTATACTTAGCTATTTTTGGATCTCGTTGTAGTAATTTGATACTTATGCAATGATACTATGTATTTTGTACTGTGGTGCTGGCAGTGATCCAGGGACTAGCACATAACACAGGTGTTCCATCTTTATTTAAAAGATGGGACGCTACAATGCTAGTGTTGATAGTCCTTGCATATCATGTAGTAGTTGCTTAACTAAATCTCATGATGATATGCTTCCCTTGTCTTGTTGCCATGATCAAAGTGTTTCTATTTCCTCTAGTACTTGTTTGGCTAACAATGTAGAGGAATCCCAACAATTGTTGGAACAAGACTTGGACCTCAATGGTGTTTCAAGTAACTCCTCATCGTCTTCATCCACTACTCACATTTGCCTTATGGCTAAGGATTTTAAGGTATCTCCTACCGTGCACTCCAATATATCTCATGGTGATGGTGATGATGATGATTTTGATGATGTTGATGATACTAGTATTGAAATCAAACAAGAAATTATTGCTTTTGATCATTTCATGACTAACTTGCAAGGAGTTGGCAAGAAACACTTTGGCTCTCTTATGAGCCGTATAGGTGAGCTTGAGGATGTTCTTGAGCTAAAAGGTGAGATTGAGAGAGAAGATGCCTATGAAAAGGTATCTCTTCAATCATCTCTAGAAGATGAACAAGAAACTAATGCTCACCTTCAAGAGCAACTTGAAACTATCATGGAGTCTCATAACTACAAAATTGCTAAGCTCACTAAAGAACATGACCATGCTATTGCTAAATGTAATGTGCTTAGTAAACAAAATGCTAAGTTAAATAGTGAGCTTGTCATGTTGTCTCCTTCCACTTATAATGATAATGATGCTTGTGCTACTAACTCCACTTTGTGTGAAGCATCTATTTTGAAGGAGAATGTTTAGCTAAGAGCTCAACTTGAGTTGCTAAGTAGTAAGTATGGGAAGTTGGAAGAAACTCATGAAAAGCTTTTTAGCTCTAATGAGGATCTCCTAGCATCCCATGCTAAACTAAAGTTAGCTCATGAGGCGGTCACTATGAAGGTAACTTCTTGTGAGCCTCTTATGGACACTAGCACAACTTCTACTACTAATGCTTTATTGCAATGTGCTAGTTCTAGTAATTCATCCACTCATAAAATTGCTACATCTTGTGATGAATTACTTTTTTGCCTTGTTGCTCTAACATTGTAGCATCTACTTCCTCTAGTATTTGTGTTGAAACTAACCATGTAGAGGAACTCAAAGAGCTCAAGGCACAAGTCACTTCTTTGAAGAAAGACTTGAAGAAGTTTCATGAAGGGAAGTCCACCCTCGACAACATGTTGAGAGTGCAACAACTTCCTCATGACAAGAGTGGACTTGGATTCAACTCCAATAACAAGAACAAGTCCAATGTCAAGAAGAAGCACAATTTCGTCAAGAAGAAGGGCCAAGAACAAGTTATTGATTCGGCCAAGATTGTGTGCTTCAAGTGCAAGGTTGAAGGGCACCATGTTAGATCTTTCCCTTTGAAGAAGAAGCCTCTTAGTGAGAAGCAACAAGGGAAGCGACCTCAAGTCCCAAATCAAGCTTCCCGAGTTGAAGAACCTTCCCTTCCCAAAAAGAAAGGTAAAATCCGACTTTTCTACAAATGTCGTGGGAAGGATCACTTTGCTTCTTCTTGCACTCAAGGTACCTTATCCAACCCTTCTACTATTGATAATTTCCATTCTCTTCGCAAGGATAAGGTTGGCAATATGTTTGCCAATGATATTGGTACCCAAAGTGGTGTCAAGAAAAGAACCATTTGGGTTGCCAAGCCTATTGTGACTAACCTCTTAGGACCCAACTTGGTTGGGGACCAACAAGCTAAAACTTGATCAATAGGTGTAAGCGGAGGACATTGGAGACTTTACTACATCATTAAGAATTAAGGGATCTTCATCACTCATATTCTCTCAAGTCAAGTCAATTGGATTATATTGTCTTAGCATATATCTAATGCTCCTCCTTGCGGTAACTTGTAGTTAATTCATATGTATACATTGAAAGTTACTTGCACCCTTGCATGTGTTTGGTTTTGTACCTTACTTGTGTTTTATATGTGTTTTGCACTCTACTTACTTTTTATTGAGTAATCAAGCTTGTGTATGTTGGTTTGCACACCATGTATGTTTTGAGCCTCTTGTCTACTTGCTTTCATATTAATTGGCTCTTTTAGGGATTTTAATGGACTATCCCATTTTGGGGGAGTGATGTGCTTTTTGGTAACTCACCACCCTAAAATGTGTATTCATGATGAATACCACTTAGTGGTGATATTTCAATATTATCTACTCTCTTTGTGGTATGACTTACTCATGAGAATTTCAAATTCTAATGTCCATTAATTATCTCTTGTTGGATTTCTCTTGCCTCTTGTTAAAAAGAATGGATTATCACATTATGGGGGAGTAATAAGCTATGTGCATATTACAAGCCTAGAAAATGTGAACATGAGAGGTAGTGTCACCTAGAGTTGATATTGTTGATTATCTTGTTCCTAGGTGGCATGGTACTCAAACAAGTTCCATATTTGCTTAAATGCATTTTGATCAACCATCTTTTGGTATCTTGTTTGTGAGAACTTATGTGAAGTCATCAAGAATATCTAGATAAGCATGTTTTTCAATTCTTTTATTTTTCCACATGCTTATGTTATGTGAATATGATCTTAAATACATATATGTCATGTACCACCGAGAAATATCTCCATACAATCATTGTCTTTGACAAGTGATAATTATATTGGTGGTAAAATTATTGATCATATTTACATTGGCTTTTGTTCCTAAATTGTATTATTCTATTGCCAAGTTTGTTTTAGTTTAACCTTCCTTTTGTCTTCTTTGCTTCATTTGGATCTTTTTGTTGCTCTACTCATAATTTGTGTTGTGCTTTCTTGAGTTAGGACAAGCAAGGATCCCATTGTTGTGCATTCACATTCGAAGAATCAATTCTAAGTAATGCACCATCCTTGGGGGAGCTATCCTACATTGAGTAGAACATCATCCATTTAATGGTTATCGGGTCTTATTGCCTTTTCTTGAACTTTTTGCTCAAAAGGATATATGGAGGGTAATGATCCCACTTGTGTGCATTTTGTATTTACATACAAGATCTCAAATAATGCACTAATTATGGGGAAGCTACTCTATACTCTTTAGAACACTATTGTTTAAATTGGTTTGGTATCTTATTGCTCTTCTTCAACATGTTTAATGCTTTAACAATATATATGGATAGTGATAATCTCATTTGTGTGCATTTTGTATTCAAATACAAGATCATAAGTAATGCACTAATCTTGGGGAAGCAATCTATATGTTATTGAATATTAGTTATCTTCAATTGGTATTTGATCCCGATGACATGTCTCTTTGAAAGACAAACATTTTCCGTCTTGGTACTTTGTGCCATCATGAAAATTGTAGAGGGCTTGGTTTATTTGTTGTAACCTTACTCCTCTTTTTGGAGTTGGCTATCTCATCCCACGGTTCTTAGTGTACCTTCTTGGATGAGATGAAACCTTCGAGCATGTTTGCTTGTTTTATTTCTTATGCTCATTGGTTTAGCCTTGACCTTGTTTTCATTTGATATATTTTCAAATTGGTTTCTCCAATCATGGGTTGGTTCGAGTCTTTGATACAATGAGGACAAATATTTCTCTTTCCACACTTATGTGTAGCTTCTTGATTTAGTTGGTGTTTTGTCCAAATTGTATCTCGTTTGGTTCTTGAAAGTTTTGTGCATGCATATTTACTATTTGTATATCTTGTGGCATGCTTTCTTTCCTTGATCCAATATATAGGATAAACTCCATCAAATCCTAAATGGCTAAGATGTGCATGAAATTCTATTTCATATCAATATGCACATATTTATGTGGAGTTTGTCCTATGTATTGTAGTTGGACTAACTACTTTGGACCCAATAAGTTTGGGTGCCATAGTGTACATGATTTGTTTTAGGTACATGAGAGATGCATTGGAAGTTTGCCTCTATTTAAAGAAGATGTCTTCACCATGTGCTTCTTGGAGCCAAGCTTGGATGATTGTGAACTCTCATCCTCTACACCGTCAATGCTATCTCGGTAACAAGTATCTAACTCATGCATATACTTCTAGCTCTCAACCTTGTGTAGGTTGTTCTTTGGCATGAGTTTCTCTAAGTTGCATTTGATATGGTTTTTGCAAAGTTTCTTTCGTTCAAATATCTTCATTGCTAATGTGAGTAAGCCGGGATGATTACACATCAAGGGGATTTATTTAATCATATTCATGATTCATCGATCCTCAATATGTTAATCTAGCAAATTCATTTAAAAGTCTCTCATGTGCAATGTTGATGAATTCTCATAAATCATTTGCCTTATGTGATATTTGTTTTGTGTCTCGAAGTATCCCAACTATCACTTATCCTATGTGGGTATTTGTGATGCTTTGAGAACTTGGTGTTGGAAGTTCATATATACCCTCTAAGAATAATTTGAGCTATGTGCTTTGCTTTTAAGCAAAAATCTTATCGGTGTATTTATGACTTCCTCTTGGATATCATGTGCCTTAACTTGTACCTACATTGTGTGTGCATGTTTCTTTGAGGACTTAGTGTCCACTTAGGAACTTATACACATGAGGATAGTTACATTTTTAATTGATATTCAAAATCTTTAGTGATCACCTTTTATTCCTTTCTTGATTCTTTGGTGATCTCTAAATGGCACAAGCTTTGTTTTTCTATTGGTTTCACATTGCCTCTTAATAAGCATGTGATCCTATTTGATGTATCCTCTTTGGTGTGCTTGTATGGGAAATACATGATATGCACTACGTGCCTCATAATTTGAAAGACTATGATCTTGCTTAGGCTCATCCTTTTTTAGTCTCCTAAATTCTATTTCCATGTCACACCCATCCTTTCCCGGTTGAGCAAGCCTTTATTCAATCTTGCACCTTTTTGTGTTCGAAAGCATCTAGGAGGGAGTGAGGATTCCATGTTATGCACACCATATTGAAATACAAATCTTTTCATTGTGCATGTACCTTGGGGAGTTCCCTCTTGATTTTAGAACACTTGGTTGATCTTATCATAACATCTTCTTGTGCTCAGTTGGTTTTGGATCCCTTGATTGCTTGCTTCTTTGTGAATGCATCCTTCTTTTGCAATTGGTATCCTTCTAGTGGATTTCAATTGATATCTTTCTTGTGCAATTTTTGGATCCTCAATATAGTTTGATCCCCTTCATCTATTCGTCATTGGATAAGTGCATTTGATTTCACTCATATCATGAGAAATGCATAAATCATGAAGGAGGTCTTATTATGTTACCTTTCCAAAGCTTTTCGCCCATTTCGGCAATCGTTGCCAATGGGGGAGAAGGTTTGGAGGGTTGTATGGAATTGGCTTTGTACTTTGGTTTATTCTTAAGTACTTGTTTTTCTTGCCTTTGCATTTGTTGCTTGGTTTTATATATAGTGGAAACTCCACCATCGGTAATGGTTGACAATATATGCAATGAATTCATGTTCATACACACATGCATAAATTATGGGGGAGTTTTCTCTATATATGTGGATGGACTAACATCACATACCTTTGTAGTATTTGATGTTAGTGCAACCATTCTTGTTCGTTAAATTCCATATTATAAACCCTCTAAAAAGAGATTGTCATCAATTACCAAAATGGGGGAGATTGAAAGAGCATTTTCCCTCATGTGTGGTTTTGTTAATTGAATGACAATCTCTATGGACTAATGTTTGCATTGAGATATCATTATAGATCATGTCCATGGAAATAGTGGAGTTCATGTGTTGTGTCGTGGTATCGACATAATTGATAGGAGACGGGGGTCCTCTAGCCTACGTACGGATTGTGGGGAAGAAGGTTGGTGTTGTCGAGGACGGGATTGAACACGGCGAGTTTACCCAGCTTCAGATCCCGCAGCGGTGGCGAGATCCTACGTGCTGCTATAATTCACTATGAGGCAATAGCCGTGAACAGATTACAATGTGTATGATGCGTATTGAAGCGTATTCTAAAGGCTTCCTGGCGGCCGACTTATATAGGCGGCAGACCCCAGGATACAAGGCAAGTACTTGTCCGACAAGTAATCAGAGTCCTAGACCTAGCCGGCTTAGTTGCCGCCTCCCGTCTTGGGCTTGGTGGCTTGATGGGCTTCGGCCTTCCGCCTTCCTTGGACCGTCTGCCTACTTCTTTGTACGTCAGCTATCTGCGCCGCCCGGCAGGCTTCAGCCTTACCACCCTTGGGCCACCCTGGACTAGCCGGATTGATCCATGTTGGTGATACCCCTAGTTGATATATCCCCAACATTAGCCCCCAGAAAGGTTGGAGTTCTCCAGGCGTCGGCTTCTTCTTGATTCTTCATTTGCCAATGTTTGCGGCTGCAGGACTTGAACCATTCTGAAAATCAACGAGGCATGCGTGTCTTGATATTGACACGCGGCCGCCTTTATCCAACACGGGAAAAGACGGCTACTTCGCAATCTCACCGAGCATTCTTCTTGACGGATTCCACTTAGCCGGCTCACGACAGTTTGAAAACGGCCTTGGCGGGAATCTCGCCATGATCACAAATCGCGGGAAAAGAGGAGGCGTGGAGATCGTGCGATCATGCACCGCAGCGGATGCTGGACACGTGTCCGACTAAAAACGCCGTTTGCACAGGGAGCAACGCCTGGACCTATAAATAGGGAACCGAACGGTTCATTTTCGCACGCCTGCCTTTGCTCTCCTCGACCTCTTGCTCTTCCACTTCCCCGCTTCTTGCTCCGAGCAAACTCCGGCGAGCACTCTCCTCCGACGACCTTCGCTCACGGCGATGTCCAGCGGCCAAGACATCCCTTCCACGGCTTCCGGCGCTCCGGCGACCGAAACCATCCCCGCGGCAGCGATGGGCGGTGCAACCTCACGCCCTGCAGCGGCGGCGACAGGCAATGTCGCCACCGTCGCTTCTCAGACTCCAACCGCGCGCGCGCCGGCGGTGGTCTCCTCGGCTCCTTCATCTTCCGTCGCGGCGACGGCGGTGGGAGGCGCTCCCGTCGCCGAGGAGGAGGAAGCGGCTGACCTCGGGTCGCGCTACTGGCTCCCCTCCATAGTCGACGAAGATCACCTCCAAGACCTGGAGGCCGTCGGCTACCTCCCCACCCGGGAGGACTGCCAATGGAAATCCGCCTTAGGAGACGTCATCCCGGCTCCGAAAGCCGGGGAACGGGTAATCCTTACCTCCCACCTAGTTAGGGGAATGGCGCTACCGCCTTCCGCCTTCTTTAGCGAGGTCTTAGATCACTATGGGATCCAGCCCCATAATATAGCGCCCAATAGCATTCTAGTCTTAGCCGGCTTCACCGCTCTGTTCGAGGGCTATCTAGGTATTAGGCCTAGTTTATACTTCTTCAAATACTGCTTTCGTTGCCGGCGCCAGACTGTGTCGGAAGGCGGACTGGCGACCTGCGGCAGTGTTACTTTCAACTGCCGCCAAGGACGCCAATGGTATCCCAAGATACCATACCTCGAGTCCGTCAAGGGCTGGACGTCCACCTTCTTCTATTGCCAAGACATGGCAGCGCCGGGGCGCCAATTTGGCGTCCCAGACTTTGTCAACGCGCCGCCTATGCCCAGGCCATGCTGGGACGAGGCGGTGCCCAAGCTGACGGAGGAACTCCGCCTTGTTCAAAGGCGGACCGAGTTCCTCACCCGCACGATGTCCCCTCACTTGCTGGATGGGGTGGACACTGTCATCTGGTGGCTTAGCCGGCAGATACTGCCCCTGCGATACAGCCCGCACAAAATGTGTCAGTATTTGCCTACTGCACACAACCTCTCTTCGCATAAGCGAAGAAGGGTTACCGGCCGCCGACCTGGCGTTCCGACTTCGCAGCCTCGTCAAGGCAGGGCTGGTGAAGGCGGCGGAAGGCGTGCCCATGCACACCCACGACAACCCTCCCCTCGAGGTAAAATGTCTTGCCCGTTGCCCTTTTTTGACGGCTTTTGCCGGCTAACTAGAGCCCTATTTAACGCTTGCCCTTTTTATCAGCTCTCTGCACTGGGGGAGGATGACCTGGCTCCCGACTTCTACGAGCCGGAAGCCGGGAAGACCAAGAAGCGCAAGGCGTCCGGCGGTGCTTCCTCTACGGTCAATGCCAAGAGGAAGGAACGGACCGCATCGGCTGCAATGCCCGTGCTCGTCCATCTCGACGAGAACGCAGCGATTAACATCCCCCGAAGGTACTCATTTCCGCCTTATATGGTTGTCGAATTCCTCTATTGCCGGCGTTCATCTGATTGTGCTTGCTTTATTGACAGGGAGCGGGTGGTAACTTCCAGGTTGCCGACCAGACTCCTTTCCAAGGGAAAGCCGCCCCAAGGCAGCTCGCCTGCTACCATGCCGCCAACTCCCCAGCCCCAGGACGGCGGCTTTATGAGCGATGCTCGCCGCCACCCCAGGCTCCGGCTTTCGGTCCGGCGCCGGCGACTTCCTCCGCGGGCCGCACCGCGGGTGCTCCCCTTCCCACGGCTGAGGCTACGGCCAATGAAGCCGTCCAATCTCATGCCGCCAAGGAGGAGCTGCTGGAGGTGATTGCCGGTGGTACGCAGAGGGCAGCCCCGGCTGCGGGAGGCGGCCGAGTCAGGGACCCTTGGTCCACCTTTAAGGCGGCCAAGGAGTCTACACTGGCTTTTGCCAACTTCGCCTCCCAGGCATTTGCCGACTTGGAGGGCGATATGTCTGTAAGTTTTTTCCACTTTGCGGCATATACATAGTCTTCCCCCCCGAGCACTTAGATGGCAAGTCGAGTACATTGACTGCCGGCTTAGTGGTTTTTTGACGATATGGTATATGCTTTTGCCTTTGCCTGCAGGGCCTCCTGTCTGCCAACGTTGAGCTTATCTCCTCTCGATTTGAGATAAACCAACGGTGCCGCGACCTGAAGAAGGATTGCGAGGCCAAGGACCGGCGGATTGCCGAGCTGGAGGCAGCCCGCAAAAAAGATGAAGGTATAATTATTCCTTCTGCCTTTTCGCCGTCTTCCAACTTTTGTTGCCGCCAATCTTTTAGCTGGTGAATCCATATTGTAGAACTGCTAGATCACGCCCAGGATATACTGAAGGCGTCCACTGACATGCAAGCTCTTATGAATGAAGCTTCCGATTTGGCAGCCGCCAACTTGGCGATGAAGGAGGATCACCAGAAGGAGATGGAGGCCCAGCAGCTGAAGTTTGCGCAGGAATCAAGCCAGCTCACTGGTGAGCTGGAAAGCCTGCGCAAGAAGTTGACGGAGGCGGAGAAAACGGCTGCCGAGGAAATCTCCAAGCAGGCTTCTCGCGCCCAAACTGCTGAGGACGCGTTGGCAGCTCATATGATTGAGCTGTCCGCTTTCCATAACTCGGCCCTTGGTAATTTCTCACTCCTTTTTTTGATTTTGCCATTTTGCTTAGCCTGAGCCAAACTGATGGTTTCATTTTTGATGCAGTTCCCGCCGGTTTGGACGATGACAAGGTTGTCAGCCCCCGCCTGGATCGCCTTGCGCGTCTATGCGAGCTGATTACCGAGACTTTGGCAGCGTCCAAACGGTTTGCCGCCAAGTTCTTCATCTCCTCTGGCAGCCAGGAACCGACCGAATTCAGCGACGTGCCCAATATGTTGGAGCAGGCTACCAAGCTACACAAGAACTCGCTGAAGTCAGCGGCGCGGGGTGGTGCCAAGACTGCGCTTGGGCTATTCATGGCGCACTACGCCGAGGCGGAGATAGAAGCCGTCACCGAAGGCATGCGGTCTACATATGAAGACGGCAGCGAGGTCGAGCCGGCCTCTGTTCTGGACAGCGTTGCCGGATACGCCACGCGTGTTGCCGACATGGTGGATACTTCAATCTTCTACCGGCGCCATCCTGTGCCTGCCGCAGGGGAAGCTGGAGCTGCCGGCACGGCCGAGGCGGAGGGGAGTGACAGTTCTGGGGCTGAAGTTGTCAGCCCCCAAGCCTGATGTAGACGCTCCCCCGAGCCATAGTTTCCTTGCCTTCTTCTGACATGATTTGCCAGCCCCTGAAACAATGCAATTTTAACTTGTAATAATTGTATATACTTTTGTTGCTGCTCTGCTAGGCGAGGAACTAGCTGACAAGTTTTTATTTTGCCTTATTTATATGGCCCGCCTTAATTTTACCCTGACTTATATGTTTGACTTGTTGTATGTTGACGAACCTCAGCCGGTAACTTTAGCTGAAACAACCAGGGCTAAACCATGCGTTTAGGATCAGAAACCAAAGCCAACATGTTGGTGTCAAAGACATACTACTAGGCGAACCACACCTAAGTAATCAGAGGTAAAGGAATTAGGCGACGCAAAAAGTTTATTTTTGCTTTAGGTTGGCTCGAAAGCTGCAAGTATCTACCAGTTTGAACCTTTGCACGGAGCTAGAAAAATAGGTAACTTAGATACATAGGGGAAATATGATTGCAAGAAAAGACAAAAGATGGCATGCTTCTCAACACAGACGAGGAACCATAGACTTTTATTTCATAATCATATTTAACTTATTACAATTATAAATTGCTAAGTGTAGAAAGGACGTAGCTGCTCAATATTCCAAGACCGTCTTGTTTGTTCGGAAGAATCGTCAATGCCTCTTTTGCGGTTGGTTCCCCTTTTTCCTGCCGCCTTCTTGCGCCTCTTCTTTTCTTCTTCGTCGCGGATGTCGGCTAGGTAGTAGGAACCATTGAGCAACGCCTTTGTGACTATAAACGGTCCTTCCCATGGCGGGGATAACTTGTGCAAGCCTTTTCTGTCTTGAATTAGGCGGAGAACCAGGTCACCTATTCTGAATCTTCGCTTCCGCACTCTCCGACTATGATAGCGGCAAAGTTGTTGCTGGTACAAGGCGGATCGATGTAGAGCGACTTCTCTTTCTTCGTCTAGCATGTCTAGGCTATCCTGTCTTGCACCTTCTACGTCTTGTTCGATGTAGGCTTGAACCCTTGGGGAATCGTATTTCACGTCGGTAGGTAGCACCGCCTCAGCGCCATATACTAAGAAGAAAGGAGTGTAGCCGGTAGACCTGTTTGGCGTTGTGCGCAAACCCCATAGTACCGATTGTAACTCATCTGCCCAAGCGCTGGCTGCCCTGTGTAATGGAGCTTCGAGACGAGGCTTAAGTCCTGATAAGACTAGGCCGTTTGTACGCTCTACTTGTCCATTGGATTGAGGTTGTGACACGGATGCCAAATCAAGCCGGATACCCAGATCACTGCAGTATTCTTCTATGTCGCCTTGAGATAGGTTGCTGCCATTATCAGTGATAATGCTGTGTGGAACTCCAAACCGAGAGATAATTCCCCAGAGGAAATTGGTGGCTGTTCGTGCGTCAAGTTTGCTGATCGGCTTGGCCTCGACCCATTTGGTGAACTTGTCGACAGCGACCAATAGGTGGGTATACCCACCACTCGCCTTCTTGAAGGGAACCACCATGTCTAAGCCCCAGACCGCGAAAGGCCAGGTGATTGGAATTGTCCTTAGTTCTTGTGCCGGTAAGTGAGGTTGACGAGCGTACAACTGGCAGCCTTTGCATGTTTTTACGATGTTCTCGGCGTCTTCTTTGGCGGTAAGCCAGTAGAAACCTTGGCGGAAAGCTTTGGATACAATGGACCTGGCGGAAGCATGATGCCCACAAGTGCCAATATGTATGTCTTTCAGAATTTCCCGACCTTCTTCTGGCTGTATGCACCGCTGATAGATGCCGCACGTGCTTCGCTTATATAGCTCGCCTTTTATTATCGTGAATGCCTTGGCTCGCCTTAAGATCTGCCTTTTTAGCACCTCATCATCCTCCGGCAACTTTCTGTCGATTAGAAAATCGAGATATGGGACAGTCCAATCCGGCTGTATCGAGTAGACAGCGAGACTTTGTAGCGTACCTGCACTTTAAATAAGGCAGATACCTGTGTATAGTGCAAATCCCTGGATCAATTCATTTGCACACACAGTTTACGATGTAATATCACAACAAAGCGTCAATTTTATTACATCGATGATACAGAATTACAAAATATTTGATACAAGTTGCATAGCCTAAAGCTAGCATTGAAAAAGTACACAGCGGAAATACAATAGCAGTGAGTCTCTATCACTTTCATGCTGCCACAGGCGAAAACATGTTGGTTGTAGACTCGAAACCTATAAACGAAACCTCACTCGTCATCTGAACAATCTGCAATAAGAAAAATATTGCAACAACGTGGGTCAGATTCCATTAAAAATGGAGTCTGGCAAGTGACACTATGGTGGACACTTAATGGAATAACTCTAATGCCTATATGCATATTTGGCTGGTGGAGTTCAATGCTATTTTGCATAAAGCCAATTTTTCCTATCTTTTTGTAAAACACTTTCTTCAAATCAAGACAAGTATGGCATGAAAACCATAAATCTCATCTTCCCTTGTTCACCCATCAAGTTTTATTTCTGAAGTTGGAATGGTGAAATCCTTTGTTGGCGTCCGTGATCAGCTGCTCAAATTGTCCGTACCAGGGACACGACTAAGTACTTAGTTTTACACTCTGCAGAGGTTATGCACTTTCACCTTTAGACTCAATTTGTCCGAGAAATCCTATACACGCGGAGTGTATTAAGGAAAGGAGAGAATTGAGACAAGAACTTTCAGAAGAAGAATGCAACCATACTAGCAAGACCCGTTCCACCTATCACCCCCCTACATCTGCTTGTCAAGCTGACAGGTTGCACCCTCACAACTTAATTATTCTAGACATAGCCCATTGTCAAAAGGTTGCACGGGAAGCAATCGTCACTCAGAGTTCTTCAGATTCCTCTGTTCCCTGGGTGGCCATCCACAAGTGCACTCTCAGGTTGACAACCCCCATGCTCATGGCCCCAAGTATAGTAGAAACTACCTTAGGCAAAGACAACCACAAGCACAGTCCTGAGTAGCCACTCAACATAAACCATTCAACCAATCCACCCAGGTGTTTCATTAACTTAGTGGATGTGTACTCCCAGGTTGACAACCACCATGCTCACTGCCCTAAGTAGAATAGAAATTCATCTTAGGCGACGACAACCATGAGCATAGCCCTGAGTAGCCACTTAATAATTTGTAAAACTTTTCATCAATTGCATAGCATCAATATTTCTGCTAAGTATGATATAGGAACCTAGACACAAGAGTAAGGGAATTCTACACAGGTTTAGCATAGCAATACTATCCTACACATGCATATAAAAATACACTAAGTAATGCAAAGAAAATACTAGGAAGTTTATGAGGTGTGCCACTTGCCTTTGAATGTTGTCGTTGTTCACAAAACTCTTTTCAACAACGAACGTTTGCTCTCCGTTCAATCTAAACAATATAAGCAAACAACAATACAACAATCAACAAACAGCAATCATCAAACATACATGTACATACATAGTGAACAAACAGGTTTCATAAAAACTTCTAAGGAAAACATGTTATGAATGATATGCAAATTATTTCTAAGGACTAGAGATGCAAGTCATGCTATGAAGATCTTTTTAAGTCTTAAGTGAAATACAAGATTAGGAAAGAGGGAAAATATAGAAGAAAGATGTAGTTGTCCTCCAGGCTTCATCTCCAGACTTGTAATATTCTCCTTGGTGATGTCTTGATTAAATTCTTAGTAGACTTGAATAATCTTCAGACTTGATGGTTTTTGTATCATCTAGGCTGGTCTTGGATTTAACTTAGTCTTCATGAAGTCTCACAGAAGAAGGGAGAAAAGAAAGAGAGAGGAAGCAAGACTTAGAAAATATTTCTGGTTGGTCTTCATGAACTTCTTCTTGATCTTTCTTCTAAGTGCTTCTAATCCTTGGAGATACTTCTGAAATCTTGTTTTGGCTAAGTCCTTCATTGGTCTTCTAGCTCCATGTTGAAAATCCTAAGAGTCTAAGTGTATCATTTTACCAAAATGCTAAGCTGAAAATATTTCTAACTTAGAGAAAATGGGGAAGGAGTTTTCTTATAGGAAAAATATATCTATATGTGAAAATAAGTTATGCATGCAATGCACTTTTAAATCCTAAGAAATATCATACAAAATTTGTGATATTTATAAAGCACGCATTAGGATATAAATGCAATTTAATTAATTTCTATTTTTGGAAAATTTAATAAGGAAATAAATAAAGGAATAATTATAGGATTAAAGTTTTCTATGATTAAATTTTTATAGCAAAATTTTATAACTAGTGTTAATAGACAGGGGCATTTAACTAAATTTATAGCAATTTGATTAAATCAAAAATAATATTTCTATTAATAGTTATGTTGAAAATACTCAAACTATTCAATTTAAATATATAACTATGAATTCATTCAAATATCACTCAAAATATTTTATAGCAGTGGCATCAATTTACAAATATTCTAAAGTTTCTAAAACAATTTTATTTGCAATTTTTGGATTTATAGATTTAAAGTTATGAAAATATACTCAAATCTTCCATTTGAAATTTGAATATATTAAACTTAGTCAAATTTGAATTTTGGCAGATCTAAAATATTCTACATTTCGAGGTCTTTCCAAAAATATAAAGTTTGTTAAATTTGGATAAGTGGTTAAAAAGTTATGACAGATCTAAGTGGCAGGGGCTTTTCTACAAAACTGCCATTTTATTTTATTTAAGAAAAATCATTTCCACGCTGGCGCTGACGTGTCGATGACGCGGCGCTGATGAGGCGTTGACTGGACCGCTGAGTCAGCGTACCGATTTGGTTTAAAGAAGATCTAATCCTGGCCGTACGATCGAGATCCAACGGCTGAGAACAAAACAGAGCGGCGTGGCCCGCCGGAGTTGTCTCCGGTGACCTAACCATGGTCGTGTCATTGCCGGCGTCGCGTGTTCTCGGCGTTCTACGTCCTACGGAGATGAACGGGACATACCCGAGGGTGCAGCGCATCAAGATGGAGGCGATGGCGAGGTGACGGCGACCATAGCATCCTCTGCTTCCCGCAATGGCTCGCCGGAGTTGCGCGTGGCGGCGGCAAGCTTCGGGCGAGGACGAACGCGACGAATGGCTGCGGGAAAAATTATTAAATCTTGTCACAACGGTGCGCAACAACTAAACAAAACGGAGGGGAGAAGTGAGATGGTCTGGGGTGGCCGGAGTTCGTCGTACGGACTGCTTTTCGCCGGCGGCAGCAGCGGGATGGCGGGGACATGTGTGGGTAGCCTAGGGGCTCTCGGGTGGAAAGGTTTGGGGCAAACGCGAGAGGGGATCGAGGGGCTACAAATAGGCAGGCAGGGGCGTCGAATCCGCGTCTTAAACGCCCGCGTTGAAGCGAGGTAACGCCGGCCGTTTCGGGCGAGGTCGAGGGCGTGGTTTCCGGCGAGAGCTTGAAGAAGCCTCACCCCTGACAGGTGGGGTCCGCAAGTCAGCGAGCGAGAGAGAGCGAGCCCAGCGTGGGCTGCTGCTGGGCCTCTGCTCGCTGCGCGCGCGCGAGGGGACAAATGGGCTTCGGCCCATTTGGCTCTTCTATTCCCTTTTTTTTTGTTTAATGTTTTCTTTTCTAATTTCTGTTTTTCTCTTTTCTTTATATCTTTTGAATGAAAACTCCAAATGAAGTCTAATCAATTCCTAAATATTTGTAAAAATAATATCTTTGTGTTAAACCAGTAGTAGGCATGTTTTGAACACTTTTCAAAAATCAAAATTTTGAATTATTGGCTCCGAGGTCCAATGTCATTGTTTCTGGGTCTAATTTTTCCATGATTCGATAAGCTAGCTGCCGATCAATGTTTTCTTTCACTTTTCCATCTAGGAATGGTCCAAGTCCTGCATCCCGTAGCCTTTTTATGTGTCGTTCTTCATCCAACAAATCTACGCATTTGTAGAACTCTGTCAGAGAGCATCTGATAGTTGTTTCTCTCAGCCTTCTTTTCAGCTTTTTTGCTAGTCTTCTCCTCGTTAAAACCTTTTTCTTGAGTTTTTTGCCCTCCCTCTTCTCTTCTCCTTTCACTCTTTTCTCATGCATTTATTATGAGCATTTAATTCCATATAAAATAAGTATTGTAAGTTTATTCAGCACATCAAGAGTAAAGTGTTATTGTACCTTCAGGCTGTTATTGTTTTCCTCCTTATTGTTGTCATCGCTACTATCACTACAATCTTGTTGCTGGCTACTTGTGTCCTCTTCATGCTCCATTTCCACCCCTTGAAAATTACTATCACTAGTATCTTTTTGCTGGCTACTTTCATCTTCTTCCTCCTCTGAGGGAATCAGGTGTACATAATTAGTACTTTTGGTAGTATTTTTAAATCTAGGGCTACTGCGCTCGCCAAGATCTTTCCGGGAAGCAGATTTCTTGGTCTTTTTCCAGACTCTTTGCCCTGCAGTTTTCTGTTTCAAATGATCATGTGTGTTCTCAGTAGTTGCTTCTTGTTTTTCTGGCTTTCTTTTCCTTCCCCTCCTCCTCATCGATGCATGAGGCTCGTTTTTGGGCCTGTTGAGTCCTTGGAACTATCTGGAGGTAAAACATTCAGTGGTTCCACTGAAATGGTATTCTCATCTTCGTCGCTAACTGTTGTGCGATTAAGGTCCATATATTTGCTCTGCAACATTGTTTAGCCAGCAGTTACATCGAAATCTAAACACATAAAAAGTATTACACAGATTCCTATTTGTACATAGTATATAATATTTCACATCTTCAAAAAATCATATAAGTGTTGTTCAACCCGTCTTGAAATTGTTGTCCAACTTGTGGTACTTTCAGGATCTCCTGGATTTCAAATTATTTGAAAACTAATTGGGCGGTTATTTCCTTAATTTTTCTTCCTGGCTTGTTGAGAAATGGTGGAAGAGAAATGGTGGAAAATCTCTTCAAACCCTAGCGAGTAGATCATTGCATTGTTTATTTGTTTGACTGGCAGAGCTTTAAAGTTGCAAAGGCGTTAAAGAAAACTAACCTCTGAATTGTTGCTCCTGCTTGTTGTTGTGTAGTCCGTCCTTTCCGATGTGCTGGTTCGATTTGAATTTGTTCGGAGTTGTTGCGGGTGGAGGATTTTGATGCCCCCACTGCTTGACCCCGTGGCGTTGCGGCGTTGCTCCTAGGGATCTCCGAGTTCCAAGAGACCGAGCCAAGACACTGGTTATCTCGGCGGCGTTGCTGTCTAGTTGTAGGCGGCGGCGATTCGGGAGGATAGATCTAGGTGGCGGCAATGCGGAAGTGTGGTCCCAGATGAACCTCGACTGCTCGTCTCCTGGAGTTGTGTGCGGTGTGGAAGAGAGACGGCAGAGGTTGCGAAATGGTGGTGGTTAGTTTAGTCAGGTGGTCCCCCAATTTATCAGGCCCCACTAATCAGTGACCCCAAGGTAAGGATAGAGTTGTATAGGGTAGACGTATCTTCCTGTACGATCACGCATGATAGGGTTGTACAGGATTTCGTTCATGGTTGTACGAAACTTTGATTCGGCGATATTTGATTCCGGTTGTACAGGTCAATGCGCGAGGATCCTACGGCCACCGCTAAGTGGTTGCTAAGTGGATGTACAGGAAAAATTCCATTGGTGTTCGAAGAAAGAGGGGAATGCTTTCCCCAGGTCAGGAAAGAGTTGTATAGTATCGAAGAACTTGCTTGTACGGACCTAAATAAGGGTGTTGTACATGAAGAAAGAGGGGTGCTAACCCCAGGTCAGCAAAGAGTTGTACATGATAGACGCACATTCCTGTACGATCTCGCATGATAGGGCTGTACAGGATTTCGATCATGGTTGTACGAATCTTTGATTCGGCGATATTTGATTCGGGTTCTACAGGTCAATGCGCGAGGATCGTACGCCAACGCTAAGTGGATGTACAGGAAAAATACCATGGGTGCACGAATAAAGAGGGTAATGCTATCCCCTGGTCAGGAAGGGGTTGCACAGTATAGACGAACTTGCTTGTACGGTCACAATGAGGGTGTTATAAAGGAAGAAAGAGGTGGTGCTATCCCCAGGATTAGAAAGTGATTTGCAGGATGGTCGGACCTTCCTGTACGAACACGCTTGATGTAGAAGCCACACTCGTTGACCCCTTGGCAAGGGACTTTGATCCTCTGTTTTTTTAGCAAGTTGAACCCAATCTGGCTGTTTGCTTGCTTTGTATGCAGCCTCTCCGTACTTTTCCTTTAGTACTAGTTCCATTCTGCACATCTGTTTTAATATAATTTGAGCTCATTTCATCAATACTTTTTCAAAGAGAAATAATAATCATGTAGTTGATGATTGAAAAATAATATGTGAGAGTTCAGAACTTACAATCTTCATTAGTTCATAGTTGAAGGAGTTATATGAGCGCACATCCCTAGGTTTGTATTTCCTTCAGTCAATTACTTGAACTGACTTTTTGTATCTATTTATTATGTACAGGCAGTAATGGTTGCATTTGAAATAACATAGAAGTATCTGTTATGAGTACAAATATAGAGTTGTAAGTGTTGGTAATCAAGACCAGCAAGGCATATTATGGGGCATACAAATTAAAAGAGTCAGGTTGTACAGGTTCACCGGACCTGGTGTACATATAGAAAGAAAATAGTTGTGCAGGATATTTTACTGACGCAGTAGTAGAGACGATTGTTGTACGGGAACCCAAGACCTGTTGTACAACCAGAAAGAGTAGTTGTACAGGCTATCGGAATAGTAGTAGGTTCATTAAAAGTTGATGTGCATGTAGTGGTAGGAGAGTAGTGCATGAATGGCTTATCATGTTGTACAATACATAGGTACCAGTTGTACTGGTTTATCTGAACTGGTGTATCCCACGGAAAATCTGAACAAGCACGATTGCTAATGCGATCCCACGGCGTTCAATAATACGGTTAATAATTGTACAAGATCGAGTGATCTTCTGTTCAACTAGGTAGTAAATAGTTGCGCAGTCCACGAAAGTTCTTATTGTACAACGAGTAACAATATTATAGAAAAAATCATGGATCAGAAAACTTACAATTTTCTTGAAGCATGATTTTGTTCCTTCTTATGTGTCTGTCAAACATTTTCATTGCATTGTCCATGTCAAATCCCTTTACCATCTCGTCCTTTGTTTGAACTTTGCCAGATTTGATTTCAGTTTTTTGTCTCTCCATTTCTACCGTATCTGCTGTCGATTCAAAAACTTGAGTCACATCCTGTGGAGATAAGTTTTCTAGTGAGATATTATGTTTCATTCTATAAACAATTATCTGGGAATTTGCAGTCTGGTTGTTTTCCATGGTAACGAGGATTTCCCTTTATAAAATCCGGTGTCAGCATAATGCGTTCTCCTGTCCTGTATAGTTTGGATGTTCTGTACCAGTCATCAATGATATAATCCACCCCTGACATTGGATGCAACTGCGAGGACCGAATATTTCTTGGATGTGATGGACATTCAGAGAAAACATGAGTTCATTTTCAGGGAATTTAAGATGTTTTGCTTCGAACTGGAGATATCTGCAAAACGGTCAGTGTTGTTAGATTTCATAGCATACGTTTATAGTAGTAGTTTTTGAGGCAGCTTTTCAATTCAAACTACTCACCCTGTAATCTTTTCTCTTGTCTCCTGTCTGAATATGACATCCATCACCTTCTTTGCTAGGTTGCTATTTTTAAATACAAGTGGACGATAATCAACAACTTCCTCATAGACCTTGTTTGCAGGTGCAATCGGCCTCACGCCTGACAGTATGTCTGCAGAGTTAACACCTTTCTTCCTTTTCTGAATCTCTGGGGACTGCGAGTCTTCTGATATCTACTGAAGAGCCCTATAACGGTCAGGTGTTACTGCGTAACCTCCAGGTTGTTGATTTTCCGTTGGTACTGCGTAGTTAGGAGCAAGGAGGAGCTGCATCTGTGGGGTATCTGTTCTCGTTGTCTCTTGTTTATCTGGTTTCTTCGGTTCTTCTTTTTCGGCTATTTCTTCCTGGGGTCAATCCTCCTCTCTCCTTTTTGTCCTCCTGTACTCCATGCTCAGTTGCTTCTGTCTGTTATCTTTGATATCAGCTTGATCAATCACCACAACTACCTTGTGTTGCATTTGTTTGTGAAGGACATAGTTGTTTGTACTTGTTCTTTCTCTTATGATTATTTTAGGGGTTTTTTCAATCTCCTCCATTAACTTTGCTTCTGGATGGATCTTCACGTCTGTGAGCAGTCGACTTATGTTGGAAACTTGTGCAAGTAATCTACACAATTGAAATTAGGGTTGTTAGGAATTATAAAAAAATGTAAGTGTCACCAGGATTCATATTTGCATTCATATTGGATTTGTTATTGTAAGGGAATTTTTGATTATTTATCTAAGAACAAATGAGGATAATAGAAAATTGGTTTTAATTTATTTTTTCCAAATGAGATATATCCCATACTATATACACAATATATTTTAGGGCAGGGAGAGTTCAGGGGAAGTTGTGGGAGGGAGGTAGCAACTATCAGTCAAAATATGATAAAACTTTCAATAACAGCTGAACTATCATAAGCACACGTGTTCGTTCTCCTGTACAACCCCCTCTTGCGGGACCGTGCAAGCTTGTTCGTCTATATTGTACAACCCTTTCCTGACCCGGGGGTAGCACCCCCTCCTTCTTCGTTGACCCATTTTTAGCTTTCCTGTACAACCACTTAGCGTTGGCCGTACGTCCTACGTGAAGGGGATCGTGTGCAGAAAATAAAAAAATTCCTAACAACGATATACTTAAACTAGCCAAGATCTACACTATGCAGATATAGAAGTACGGCAGAGATCGGAATACATACCCTCGTAGACCGAATAGCGGGGATTACGCTCCCGCACAAGCGTTGACGAGGAAGACGACGTAGCCGACCTCTAGTTCGCGGAGAACTCGTGGCGACGAAGACGACGAAGATGACCCCGAGGTCGGGTGGAGGAAGTAGGCCTCCGAGTACCGCTAGCGCAGCACCTCGCAGCGCGTCACACACATACGGTGGAGACGACGGCCTCCGAAGACCGAAGCTCCAGTCTAGGACGAGCAGCGGAAGACTTGGACCGGAACACTAGCAGCGCGGCAACGGTCTATGGTGGAAGAGATCCCCCTTCTCTACTCGGCGCGACTCCGACAAATGGAATCTCGAGATCGAGAGAGAATTAAAGAATTAATTGGTGAATTAAAAGGCCAGGGGTGCCCCTCTATATAAAGGCTCCGGGGGGGGGGGGAGCCAACTTGCCAGCCAGGCAATGTGGGACTATCCCCCATTGCCTGGTGCGGCTCCCTTGGTGCGCCGGCCACCTGGTGGGCCCCTTTTGGCCCACCTAGGCCGGCCACCTTGACCCTCACCGAATTCCCTTTAGGAATTTTCCCCTCTTGGGCCTTCTTTCGACCAGAAGGCCCATTTAGGGAAATCAGCCTAAATAAATTCGAAAATAAATATATAAAATCATATCTGCACATTAATTACACTAATTAATATCTAACATATTATATATAATTTATTCTATCTCCGAAAACTCTTTCGTCGCTGCCCGATATCCATCGGACCATTCCCGGGACGTTCCTGGTGATCTCTTTCCTTTCCGGTTGTCTTGTCGAAACCCCTTAAGTGTGTTACCCTAGCGGTTCGATATAATAACAGGTACGATCAAGACTCCTCTATGATCAACGACTAACTCGTAGGCCTGGACCTGGTTGTTTATCTACCACACATGTATTAATGTTTTTTGCTTAATACAGTTATAGCATGGTAAAAAACATATAATGAACAATTGAGATATTGCCAATAAACTATGTTTATTAAGTGCCTCTAGGGCATATTCCCTTCAGTCTCCCACTTGCACTAGAGTAACACTTAATCTAGTTTACAACTTGGTAAAAGCTCAACACCCATAGCATCTTGGTGCCTGCTCGCCTTGTGAAAGAGGAATACAATCAATAGATCTCACACATTGAGACCTATATGTGCTTTGCAACACTTCTATGTCATCTAGTTTGACATCATCCCGTATCTTACGATGACGGTGAAATATATCCTAGTGGATGGAGTGAGACTCGAGCATTCGCGTAGCTTGGGCCTTAAAAGTCTAAGAGATCTATTAAGGGGACCACCTACGCTCGGAAAACTGCTCAGTCCAATCACACTTGCTACTTCTGAAGTCGCGATATATTTCTATGCCTATGTAGATTATGCGACAATGCATTCATATGCGATTTCGCAAACTAACCATGTCTATCTTCAAAATAAAGGACATCTCCTATATGAGATTTCTAGTCGCATGGGTCAGTGTCATAACTTGCATCATTGTAACCGCTTTACGTCAAGTTGTCTTTCCACTCTTACCCTTTACTAGAAAACATATCTTCAGTTCTCATAGACACTGAAGAATAAACTTAATGTTTGTTCATCGATCCACACAAGGATCATTCTAGAACCTGTTCTTCAACCAAGAACTTGGGTCACACTAAGTCGAGCTTTCAGTCTGATAGCATCTATGTCTGATACATAGATAATGTCGAACATCATTTGCTATTACTGAAAATGCCAAGATAAACTTAATATTTTACCTAGTCATACAAGCAAGAACCTCTTTCTTTGCTTGTCCTATTCTGAAACACTTCAGAATCTTGACTTAGGAAATATTCTGACTTAATGTTATTAAGCCCCTTACGATCTATACAATTATAAATCGGATGACTAATACTCCTAACTTCATTTCATAGAAAATTTAATCACTTAAATAATCCTTTACACTATACTAGAGGATACGTGTCATTCAATATGTCGTTACATACAAAATACAAAATGACACCTAGCTCCCACTCAAATATGCCTTCCGCATATAAGATCAAGGAAAAGCTACTTAGCTCCCACTCAAATATGCCTTCCGCATATAAGATCAAGAAAAGCTACTTTGCTCCCACTCACTTCTTTGCAAATGTAGGTTTCTTCAACTATTTTGGACAACTCCAAAATCCTTTGATCACATTATCAAAGTGAAGATTCCAGCTCCGATATGCTTGCTTCAGCCCATGAATGGACCACTGAAGTTTGTATACATGTTTAGCATCCTCAGGATCACCAACTCTTTCTTAATGAAACTATTAAGAAACATGGATTCCTTATCCATCTATCAATTTCTTATTCGAAATTATAGTGATTGCTAAACGACCCAGAATAGATTTAGGCTTCGCCACTTGAGACAAACTCTCATGTGGTCAACTTTTGAATCTGTCGGAACTGTTTCACGACAAATCGATCCTTCTCAATGTCTATTCTCTCATAAAATTCCATATACTATTAACATCCTAGATGCCATCAAGAAGATCTCCCAAGTCATTACCTGGTAATCGTATATGGATTTTATTTCGGATCATAAATGACTCATAGCCATTTCTCGGACTTAGGTCTACCATCTCTTCTTCGTAGTTCGTAGGTCTATCATATTCCATTAATATGACCTTCATAACAAGATTGTCGTAACACGCAGTGTGGAACACAACCTCGTATGCCTACACTCTTAGTATGAGCTCACAACATCATGATCTTGAATCATCAGCTTTTTCAAGCTGTGGAGCCTGACACCGAAAACACTTTCGGTTGCGCCACTCTGATGTCTGGAGAGGAAGCTCACCAACTTCGTCTTGCTCTACTTTCTTTCTCACTTATACCCTCGGTCAAGAAACTATTTCTTTCGCAAGGTATATCCCGGCAATGATTTTGCCTATGTCGTGAGACATGTACCCAACTAACTCTTTAGGTATGGTACACTACAAAGATTAATCCATTTTAGGTTTGATCACATCGAAAACCTAAATTGCTGAAACGACAATCCAGGCTAAAAGCCATGCCATCACTCGTATGATATTGTCTCCATGGATTCAAATGGTTTCCCTATTTGTTAACGTGAGTGTTTACGTTTCTACCATATGACTCAAATGATCACAACAATTCGGTAAGAGATTTATTTACCACACACTATCCGATAGGGTGTAATTACGACGTCCTAACACAACATAACACTATGGTGTTCCATGCGACGTAATTTATGGAACTCTTCTCACAAGTCTTCCAATGATGTGCCAACATTATAACTCAAAACTTTATTTCCTCGATCTGCATCGCGGGAATTTGATTTTCTTGTTAAGTTTATTTCCTACTTCATTCTGAACTTTGTTTGATCGAATCAAAATTTCAGACTAACATTCCCCGGAGTGGATATCCATATATCTACTCGGAATATTCATGAAGTCTATGAAATAAAGACTTCCACTACACGTTAAAGTACTTCATTGATTCACATACACCCATATGCACGATTCTCAACAAGCTATACTCAAAACGTTCAGTGAAGTTCACGAAATAAAGGTCTCCACTACCCGTCAATTACTTCATTGAACCACATACATCTCTATGTATGACTATCAATAAGTTATATGCCCGCTTTCTGAAAACGGTGTCACAGTTATTTTGCAAGTGTCAAAAGATCAAATCTTAGGACTTGTAGATCCATCCGGTATGGAGCTAATGCATTGACTATAACATTGACATGAATTAAACGGTAGTGCCACACATATGTGGTGTCTTTATTAAGTTTGTATCCTTTGGCATTAATATTATGAATGTGGGAGCTTCTACCATCTAAATTCAAATCAGCATATGATCATTACGTCATAAGTATAGGACAACAAATTTGTCACTAACATATATGGACAAGTGTCTCGCTAGAGAAGACATACTTATAACGATCAAACTAACAGGCGATCATAAATAATTTACCCAAATGGTAGATCTAGAGGGAGAGTGTCTATGGCCAACACAACAACTTGTCTGCCATTATCAACACGCAATGTCGCCTCATCCTTTCAAGCTACTCAAGCAGTAAACATGGTTTTCACAAAACATGACTAGTTCAAAACTTAGTCACTACTGCGAGTACTTGCTTAGCTAAAACATTCATAACATGTATATCATATATACACCATCATCATTGATGACTTCCGGCGATCTGTTTCATTTTCTTGGTACTTTCATCGTAATCAAGAACCATGAAGGTGAACGATTCCCCCTACATGACATAGTCTATGACAGAGGATTTGCACTTGGCAACGATGTCTGTCATCCAGTGATTGAGCTGAGCGAGGCGTCTTAATGTTCATCATGTATGAACATATGTCATTAAGTATGACCGCCACGTGCTCCCTCAATGTGTGTATTCTCTTCCATCTTGGTTGAGAAGACAATCAGTCAACGTACTGATAAACTTCATCAACCCAACATTTGGGGTACCCCGAGTTTAGCGACCATATCATATGTTCGCGATCTAAAAAACTCGTACCCACCGTTGGTTCTCTATGGCAGATATCATAGCATGCACTGGACTATGATGATGTCATTCGCACAAAATCTGATAATCCAAATTATCTTTTGTTAGCGGAATCTCCGGGTTTATCTCCTAGCGGGTGTTGTAACACAAAGAGCTAATGGTTTAAACAAGGAGTATCCTCAAGCTAAAGCATAAAACTATGAAGTTTGGACCGAAACTTTTAAGTTTCTCAATCACAGGAATGCGCCTAATTTGAAAAGATGCTATCACAATGGTTAATATCTACAAAGGTTTGCAAAACAGACTCTGTTCATTATATTTTGAGTTCTAGTATTTCAGAAAATAACTATCCGAACTCCCACTCAAACGAACATCCCTCCTGGTCGTTTAAGCGATTACACGACCCCCATCCATTGCACCACCCCTCATCGTCAGAGCCGGCAGCACAACTTCAAGGGTAGACAATTGTCAATCACAAGAACTCTATGACTCATGCTCGACCTTTTGGCCTCCGTGTTCCGAGGCCATATCTGGATATGCTAGGCTCGCCACTATAACCTCCACGCTGACGCTTGTGCAACATGGCTTACACCCACTATATGCGAACAACGATATGTCTGACACCCGATCATCACGGCCTGCCTCATAACGTAGAACTTTCTTGGTGGTGCACGTTGGAGGGAGAACACTAGTGGTATTTTGAAAGGATCATCTTATATAGCTACCGCCGTGTAACTAATATATACTATATATACAATCACACAATATAAGATGCACACAAAACATCAAATGTAACACAATGTGATATATTCCATTGCGCCATGGTCTTCTTGGCGCCCGCAGTTTATAAACAATTTAATAAACCTACCTTGACCATATCACATAGCCCCTGCAAAATAAAGTTAGACGCTTCTACTTTATCTTTTGCATATTTTACGTGGCTTGGGGCTGTCGTAAATAGAACCGCTTCATACCTACGAACCTTATGACCACAACAACGATCCAATAATTGCATGTTTAAGCATCCCTTTCGGGCCCTCCATTGAAAATGAAAGACCAACTTAAGAGAGAGAAACATGCACCCGCCAGCCACAGATACGGTACAAGCCGTATGTCAGTAGTGGAACCAGTCTCGCGTAAGCGTACGCGTAAAGTAGGTCCGGGCCGCTTCATCAACTCGATGCCGCTGGAATCACAAGTGCACGCTAGAGGGTAGCAAATAACAGGAACGGTGCCCCCGTGCAGGACACGGGTTCTAACAGCGTACAACTATATCTACGATAGATCGGCTCTGATACCACTGAAGGGGATCGTGTGTAGAAAACAAAAAATTTCCTAGCAACGATATCCTTAAACTAACCAAGATCTACACTATGCAGATATAGAAGTACGGCGGAGATCGGAATACATACCCTCGTAGACCGAATAGCGGAGATTACGCTCCCGCACAAGCGTTGACGACGAAGACGACGTAGCCGACCTCTAGGTCACGAAGAACTCGGCGCGACGAAGACGACGAAGATGACCCCGAGGTCGGGTGGAGGAAGTAGGCCTCCGAGTACCGCTAGCGCAGCACCTCACAGGCCGTCACACACATACGGTGGAGACGACGGCCTCCGAAGCTCCAGTCCAGGACGAGCAGCGGAAGACTTGGACTGGAACACCAGCAGCGAGCTATGGTGGAAGAGATCCCCCTTCTCTACTCGGCGCGACTCCGACAAAGGGAATCACGAGATCGAGAGATAATTAAGGAATTAATTGGTGAATTAAAAGGCCAGGGGTGCCCCTCTATATAAATGCTCCCGGGGGGGAGCCAACTTGCCAGCCAGGCAATGTGGGACTATCCCCCATTGCCTGGTGCGGCTCCCTTGGTGCGCCGGCCACCTGGTGGGCCCCTTTTGGCCCACCTAGGCCGGCCACCTTGACCCCCACCGAATTCCCTTGAGGAATTTTCCCCTCTTGGGCCTTCTTTCGACCAGAAGGCCCATTTAGGGAAATCAGCCTAAATATATTCGAAAATAAATATATAAAATCATATTTGCACATTAATTACACTAATTAATATCAAACATATTATATATAATTTATTTTAGCTCCGAAAACTCTTTCGTCCCTGCCCGATCTCGATCGGACCATTCCCGGGACGTTCCCGGTGATCTCTTGTCTTGTCGAAACCCCTTAAGTGTGTTTGACGAGGTGCTAACTCGGCAAGTCCCAGGGTTGTGCACCCCGGGTTGATTGATGGGGAGAGAGGAGAGTGCAAGGTGATCACGACGGCTGACAAGCGAGGTTTACCCAGGTTTAGGCTCCCGGAGGATAACACCCTACTCCTGCTTGTCTGGTTATTGATGCGAGTAGCGATTACAATGGCGAGATTGCGATCTCGCTAGGGTTTGTGGTTCTGAGCCTTCCTTCTCTAGGACGGGCAACCCTCCTGGCTTTATAGGCAGCCAGGTCTCGGGTGGTTGGTACAGATACGGTAGGTTACAAGCCCGAACCGAGTTGGACTAGGATATGAGATACCCCGAGTGGGCCTTCTGCGGGCCTTTCCATCCTTGGCGCGGCCCAGGTAGCCTCACCGTGGGCTACCCGCAAGGTAGCCCCACGTCAGTAGCCCCCGAGTGCTTGATCGAGTCTCAGAGTCGGACAAAGGACTCCTTCTTCCTGGACGCGCCATTGGATTGCTTGATCTTGAGCCTGAACTCGAATTTCTTCAGTCGAACCAGACGCTCCCGATGGGAGTAATCTGTGCAGTCGAATTACTTTGACTTCTTCTTGTGATGCTTGCTTCTATTCAGCCTGCTTTGGCTTACTTGTTGGATGGATTCGGCTGCTTGAGCTTACTGTGTTGCCACTCGAAAGGTTACTTCGGGTGCTCAGATCACTGGCTGATCTTACCTTGTTGATTTCAGCTGTGAAACTTACCACTCGAATGAATCTGTCGAGTTTCTTCGGTTAGTTTCGGAGCCGTTGGCTTGGTGACGTCATTGATGACGGTTTTGCTGCACGCCTCTGCGCCCGATGGGACATGACGTGGTGGGCCCCGCTGTCAGAGCTGACCACATCCACAGTTGTCACGTCCCCGAAGTGGGCGCGAAATTTGCGCGGCACGATGACGACGCCTCGGTTCTCGTGCGTAGTGGAGGAAGTTGGCGGCGACGATTGGTTTCTCCGTGCGACACGTGGACGGCCGGATGGTCTCGCTCGGATCCCCCGCGTGATGGACGGTTGAGATGCCGATCCTCGAGGAATAAGTACTGCGCCCTGGCGTTTGGGATGTCATCTTCTCCAATCCATTCTTGCCTTTTCCTCTCCTCTTGCGCTCTGCCATTGCCGCCGCCGTCCCGAGCTCGAAGCAATCTCTCCACGTACCCGGCGACCTAGGCGATGGGCAAGCCGAAGGGCACTGCTGGCTCCTCCGCCGCCGCCGTCGATGGCGCCGGGTTGATGAAGAAGCCCGAGGGCGATTGGCAGAGGTCGTCGACGAGGAAGACCGATGTCGAGCTGCTCCGCGCGCAAGGCCTGCTGCCACCTGCGGACGAAGTCCAGGTACGAGTCCCTGGCAAAGAAGTGTTTCCCACTCCCCGCAATGGGGAGCGCGTTTGCTTCGCGGACTTCATTCCGCGTGGCTTCGGGTTCCCCATGCACGATTTTGTGCGCGGGCTCCTGTACGCCTATGGGGTTCAGATCCATGATCTGACCCCCAATGGCGTCTTGAGCATCGCGCGCTTTATCGTGTTATGCGAGTGCTTCCTGGGCATCGCGCCCCACTGGGGCCTGTGGAAGTCGCTCTTCCTCGTTCGCAAGAACGTAGGGAAGAGTGGGCTGACCTTCCCAGTGGGCGGCTTCGGAATCCAGGTGCGCGGTGATACCGCGTACTTCCAGATGAAGAAGTCCGACTCCGTCCAAGGGTGGCGCCGGAGATGGTTCTACGTCCAGTCGAACGACGACGGACTGGACGCATTCGACGGCAAGCGCGGACTGCGGAAGACTGGCGCCTGGGCGCACCCGCTGTCTGCCGTGGAGAAGGAGGCTGTGCGGCCCCTGCTGACTCTGCTGCACGAGCTGACTCGGACCCTTGGGCGTGATGCGGGTGGCGTCTTTCTGATGGCCACCTTCTTCCGTCTTCGGGTGCAGCCACTCAGCGCCCAGCCCCACCCGATGTGGGCCGCCGAGGGCGTTAGCGCCAAGCCGCTGGATGACGAGGAGGTGGAGGCCAACGTCAGGTCCATCACCAACCTTCGAGCCGCGGACGCCTGCAACGTCAAGTGCCCCGTTGCTCCTTACGGGGCCGCGAAACCCGTTCCTGAGGTGAGTCTGATCTTGCTCTCTTTTTGTACTTGTTCGACTTGAGTCTACTTTGCATTTTGATTCGACTTGCGTCTACTTTGCTTTAGGGTCGGGCTCTGTTCATCAGCTATCCTCCTCTCCCCGAGAACGGACCTGACGATGAGTCGAAGTTCGTCGAGGAGGAGGATGAGGATGAAGAAATCCCTTCCGCACACTCTCCCCGCGATGAGGTGGAGGAGGAAGACGAAGTGGAGGAACCCGCGAAGAAAAAGCGGAAGCTTCCGGGTCGCGGCGGGTCTGCCACCGCGTCGTCGCCTGCCAGGGGTGTGGATGTTGCCGAGGAGGAGACCGTGGCGACGTCCCCGGGTGCGCAATCTTCGGGTGGCTGGGAGGAATCTCTCAACGTTCCTCCCGTCAACTCTGCAGCGCCACGGTCCTTCACGCGGATGCCTTCGCCTTCTCTGTCGAGCTTCGACGACGCCAGCTCCCCCAGGTTAGTTTCTTTGCAACATGTTCTTCGAGTAGTACCTTGCAGGTTCGCCGTTTAGTTGACTTGTGTTCTTGATTTTTCTGCAGCCACCGCTCTGGCAACGTCAGCTCCCCCCTTCGGGACACAGAGCTTACTTCTGGTCCTTCGACTGGGCTGGAGACGCCTGTGGTGGTGGAGAAGGTGCACGTTGAGGCCGACGGCCTGGCCTCGTCTAGCCGGGCTCCTCCTTCGGCTGCCGAGGACCTTGAGCTCCTGGACCATGTAAGTCTTCTCGTGTTTTCCTTGTATTTCTGATTTCTCATCGGGTGCGCGATCAGCGCTCCCGATGGGAGTAGCCCCTGAAGGTGTGGGTGACTAGTATAGTCGCCCGCAACTTTATTGACACGTTGCTCTTTTTTATTTTCAGCCATACTATCGCCAGCAGCTCGACGCAGCCGCGGCTTATGTTCGCCTGGAGAAGGAGAGGGACCAACTGCGTTCCTCGCTGGACCAGGCTACTGGCCGGGTGGATGAGCTTGAGAAAGCTCTTCGTGAGTCTCGAGAGCGGGAGCTGGCGCGGGTCGCCCAGGAGAAAACTCAAATCGGTCGCCTCCTTTCACTCGCCGTTGTTCTTGGGGTGAGTGTCGGCTTGACACTTACTGGGTCTTCGTTCCTTTTCTTGTCCTGACTTTGAATTTCGGCGCAGAGACTTGCGGTGGAGCTCCTTCCGAGGACGCGTCGAGTGACACGGTCGACTTGGCGACCGCGGTTGGCTTCTTCGACCGGGTTTGCGCCTACGCCTCGGATGCCCTGAAGAAGTCTTCCGCCGCGTTGGAGAAGTCGACCGGAGCCTTGGCCGTGGTGCATCAGAGCATTTTCCCGGGCAGCCATCCGCCAGCGACCGTGGACGCTCTGGCTGCACCGTTTGGGGACGCGACCACCATCGCCGACTTCACGCGGTCGCAGACGGTACGCGGCTCCGAGCTCACCTTCCAGCTCCTATTAGGCCACCAAGTTCCAGGTGACTTCGAGAAGGTCGTCAGCGGTTTTCCTCGCAAACCCGATGGCCGGACCGCGTCGCTGAGTGGCGTGAAGGAGCGCGCCTCGCAGCTGGCTTCGCAGCTTGTGGCACTCTTCGAGAGGGCCCTTGCTAAGGCGACTGAGGCGGCTGCTCGGAAGGGCCGTTCCCGGTCGCAGTCCGCGGCCTTAGAGTAGGCATAGATTTAGGGATGAGGCAGTCGCTGTAGCATGTATTTTGAACTTCACGTTTGTAATGAATATTGCCCTGTCGGGTCTTTTGCTCTTCAGTGTTGATTTTGCTGACTTTTCTGTCTTTAAGTTGAACTGTGTTTGGCAGTCGCATTTCTGTATTGACTCTGCGTATTCCTGACAGAGTGCCATGCGCGATGATGCTCCACCTTCTCCCTTGGCCGAGCCGAGTGGCGCGGCTTCCTCTTCGGGTGCTCGCCGTCATCGGGCGGCGCCGGCTCCTCCGCGCAGTGCAAATGACCAGCGGGTAATCGCCTACTTGAAGAACAAGGTGGTGGAGCTTGAGGCGACCCTGAAGAATACAGAGCGGCTGTTGCAGCGCTCCCAGTCGCATCCCACGGCGGAGTTCTCACGTCGTGAAGATTTTTTGCTTGGAGAGATGGACTTGATCAGTCGGCAGTTGCAGGGTATGTATCATGTTGGCGGCTGCCGTCGCTGTTGTTTGTCCTTCTCATTCTGACTTGCAGTTCGTGTGCGCAGACGTTAATCCTGATTGGGAGGCCGAGCGGGCTCGCGTTGAAGAGCGAGTCACTCGAGAGGCGTCCGGCGATTCCTATGAGGCTCGCCAGTTCTGGGTGAACAAGTCGAGGGGGCGCGTCCTTGCCACGATGCTTGATCAAACGTGGCGCGCTGCCTTTCTTCTGGAGAGCTGCCGGAAGACACTTTGGCACGTCAACCGCGTGTACTTCCCGCATAATGCGCAACCGAACGGGTTGCCTGCCTTGCTGGAGAGGTTCCGTGATGGCGAAGGGCTGAAGGAAGTTGTCGACGCTCAGCTTGTGGCTGGTGCAAACGCGGCGCTGGCGTACGTTCGGATGCACCGGCCACATCTTCCGCTTGAGCGGGTGCTTGAAGGCCTGCCAGGTGACGACGACTTCGACGAGACCTTGCCGGCTGCGCGCCGGATTATCCGGCAAGTCTAGGACTTGAGCGAGCGGCTTGTAGGTCCTCTCGATGCGCCAAAGGCTGAACCTGCAGTTTAGAGTAGCTGTCGCCTGTATGCCGCAGCCTCTGATTTTATTAGGTGGCGACTTAGGATTTGTAACTTGACCTGTACGGCGCAGCCCCCGAGTCGTTCAAGAGGTGGCCTAGGGTTTTCAATAATTCCTGTCTGGCGCAGTCCCCGAGTAGGTCGAGTGACGGCCTAGGATTGCAAGTGTTACCTGTTTGGCGCAGCCCCCGAGTATGTCGGGTGGTGACCTAGGATTTGGAACTTGACCTGTGCAGCGCGGCCCCCGAGTAGGTTCGAGTGGCGGCCGAGGATTTTTCTGAGTCCTGTTTGGCGTAGCCCCCGAGTAAGTCGAGTGGTAGCCTAGGATTGCAAGTGTGACCTGTGTGGCGCAGCCCCCGTGTGTGGTGGGCGGCGCCCTAGGATTTTGGACTTGACCTGTATGGCGCAGCCCCCGAGTCTGTCGAGTGGTGGCCTAGGATTTTTCTGAAGCCTGTTTGGCGTAGCCCCCGAGTAAGTCGAGTGGTAGCCTAGGGTTGCAAGTGTGACCTGTGTGGCGCAGCCCCGTGGGTTGCGGGTGGCGCCTTAGGATTTTGGACTTGACCTGTATGGCGCAGCCCCCGAGTCGGTCGAGTGGCGGCCTAGGATTTTTGATTCTGTGCTTGTGTGGCGCAGCCCCCCAGCAAGTTGGGTGGCGGCCTAAGCTTTTATTTCAACCTGTATGGCGCAGCCCCCGAGTAGTTCGGGTGGCGACCTAGGATTTCTGGCGTGCTTGTATGGCGCAGCCCCCGAGTGGTTCGGGTAGCGGCCTAAGCTATTATTTCAACCTGTGTGGCCAGCCCCCGAGTGGATCGAGTGGCGGCCTAGGATTTTTGAGCTTCTTGAGTGACGGGAAAGAGGAGACAGATTTTCTTCAAATCACTTTATTGATTCTTGCGAACAGGCCGCCTCATTAAAAACCTTCTAGTCCCCTCAGGTACTCTGGTAAGGAAAAGAGTGCGTCTGAAACCTGCCGCGTTGACTTTCTTGTACAATGCTTGGTTTGAACTAGGCGTAGAACCGGCGGAGTTGTGCTACGTTCCACGGGTTGCTGCAGTCCGCTCCTGTCTTCGAGTCCTTTAGGCGGTATGCTCCGTTGCCTATTGCTTCTGTTATGATGTACAGGCCCTCCCATGGGGAAGCGAGCTTGTGCACCTTCTTTTGCTTGAGTCGAAGAACCAGGTCGCCTGCCACGAACGCTCTTGGTCGCAGCCTCCGAGTATGATAATTACGCAGGTCCTGCTGATACACGGCTGATCATGCCAGGGCGATGTCGCGTGCTTTGTCCAGGGCGTCTCTGCTGTCTTCGAGTGCTTCCTCTGCTTCTGACTCGTCGTAGGCAACTACTCTTGGTGCGTCGAACTTGATGTCGCAGGGGAGGACCGCTTCTGCACCATACACCATGAAGAATGGCGTGTACTGGGTAGATCTATTCGGCGTTGTTCGCAGACTCCAGAGGACTGATGGCAGTTCTTCCACCCATGCGCCCGCTGCGCGTTTTAGGGGTACGCGCAGTCACTTCTTGATGCCGTTGCAGACTAAGCCATTGGCCTTCTCTACTTGTCCGTTGGACTGCGGGTGCGAGACCGACGCGTAGTTGAGCTTGATCCCCTGCTCTGAGCAGAAGTCTTTGAATTCCTCGGCTGTGAAGTTCGAGCCGTTGTCGGTGATGATCCCGTTAGGTACTCCAAACCTGAAGATGATTGACCTGATGAAGTTGACCGCTGTGGATGCAGTCGAACTTGTGATGGGCACGGCTTCGATCCACTTTGTGAATTTATCGACTGCCACCAGGAGGTGGGTATGACCTCCGGGTGAGGATTTCTTCAGCGGGCCCACCATGTCCAGGCCCCATTGGGCAAAGGGCCAGGCTAGTGGTATTGTTTTGAGCTCCGATGCTGGGGCGTGCGGCTTGTTGGCAAATTCCTGGCACCCTGTGCATTTCTTCACCAGCTCCTCGGCGTCCTGCATGGCTGTGAGCCAATAGAACCCGGCCCGTAGCGCCTTGGCCACCAGTGCCCGGCTGCTTGCGTGATGTCCGCATGTACCCGCGTGAATGTCGAGTAGGATGGCTTGGCCGTCGACTGGATGTATGCACCTTTGCAGGATTCCTGATATGCTTCTTTTGTAGAGTTCCCCGTTGATGACGGTGAAACTTTTGGAGCGTCTGATGATGCGCTTTGCTTCGACTGGGTCAGCTGGCAGCTTCTGATGCAGTATGTATGCCAGGTATGGTCCTGTCCATGTGGCTTCGACTAGCATGACTTCCATGGGGACCTTGTTCTGGCTTGGCGGGTTGGCATCGCCTTTTGTGGTTGCAGTGCTTGCTGTACCCTGAGTCTTGATGGATCTTTGTGTGATGCACTCGAGGAAGACGCCGGGTGGGACTGACACCCTGTCCGAGCCCATGTTAGCTAGGGCGTCGGCTTCCTCGTTGCTTTCACGGCCGACGTGGCGTAGCTCGCAGCCGTCGAAGTTTCCTTCCATCTGATTGTAGAGGTCTCTGTAGGCGATCATGTTGTCAGCGATGGCGTCGCAGGACTTCATGGTTTGCTGTACGACCAGGTAGGAGTCGCCGTAGATCATGAGGTGCGTGGCGCCGCAGTTCTTGGCCATCCGCATGCCGTGGATCAGGGCCTCGTATTCGGCTTCGTTGTTGGACGGCTTCGGGAAGTCCATCTGCAAGACATACTTGAGCTTGTCGCCTTTGGGGGAAACAAGCACGACTCCTGCCCCGGCTGACTTGAATTTCTTGGAGCCATCAAAGTACATTGTCCATGCGTTGGACAAGTCGGGGATGTTCGGTAGCTGGGCTTCTATCCACTCAGTGGTGAATTCTGGGAGGACTTGGGCCTTGATGGACTTCGGGTGAGCATACTTCAGCCCCCATGGTCCTAGTTCGACAACCCACTTGGCGACTCGTCCTGTCGCGCGCTGATTTGTGAGGATGTCTGCTAGTCCGGAGGATCTTACCACCGTGATCGGGTGCTCGGAGAAGTAGTGGACGACCTTTCTGGAGGTCATGAAGACTCCGTATGCCAGCTTCTGGTAATGCGGGTAATTCTGCTTGGACAAGGTGAGCACCTCGCTAAGGTAGTAGACGGGCCTCTGCACCGGGTGGCTGTGCCCTTCCTCTTCGCGTTCGACTACGAGCACCGTGCTCACCACCCTGTTTGTTGCTGAGACGTACAGGTAGAGCGGCTCGTTTTCCAGTGGTGCCACGAGGACTGGAGAGGTTGTCAGTGTTTTCTTGAGATGGTCGAATGCGTCCTGCGCCTCTTGCGTCCACTCGAACTTGTCTGACTTCTTCATCAGTTGGTAGAAGGGTAAGGCCTTTTCTCCCAACTTACTAACGAACCGGCTAAGAGCTGCGACTCGGCCGGCTAATCGTTGCACCTCCCTGAGCTTCGTTGGTGCTGGCATTGTGAGTATGTTCTGCACCTTCTCGGGATTTGCTTCGATTCCTCTTGCGGATACGAGGTACCCTAGTAGCTCTCCGGCTGGCACGCCGAACACGCACTTCTCTGGATTGAGTTTGATCTGGTATACGTCCAGTGCAGCGAAGACCTTGCGTAGATCGTCGACTAGGGTATCCTCCTTTCGGGTAGTGACGACAATATCGTCCACGTAGACTTGGACGATCTGCCCGATTAACCCCTTGAGGCATGCTTGCATTGTCCGCTGGTACGTGGCACCTGCGTTCTTTAACCCGAACGGCATCGTCTGGTAGCAGAAAACGCCGTCGGGTGTGATGAAAGCTGTCTTCTCTTCGTCCTCGACCTTCAGCCTGATCTGCTGGTAACCTGAGTAGGCATCCAGAAAAGATAGGCGTTCGCAACCTGCAGTCGAGTCGATGATCTGGTCTATCCGCGGGAGCGGGAAATGGTCTTTGGGGCAGCATTTATTGACTGCGGTGAAGTCCACGCACATGCGTAGCTTCTTCTTCTTCTTTTTCTCAACTAGAACTGGGTTAGCGACCCAGTTCGAGTCCTTGATCTCTCGGATGAACTTGGCGTGCAATAATCTGTCGACTTCCATGGTGATAGCGTCTCGTTTGGGCCCCGAAAAGCGTCGCATGGATTGCTTGACAGGCCTCGCGTCCTTGTGTACTTTCAGAGAGTGCTCGGCGAGTTCCCTGGGTATCCCCGGCATGTCAGAAGGTTGCCATGCAAAGATTTTCCAGTTCTCACGTAGGAACTCGACGAGCGCGCTTTCCTATGCGGGTGTCAGGCTTGATGAGACCTTGACTGTCTTTCCGCTGTCAGTCGGATGGACTTGGTGGGTGACGGTGTCGTCATTCGTGTTGAACGCTGCGTCTTTGGCGGGCTTCTTGCGAGCCGGGAAGATGGTCTTGTCGTTGTCGGCTGATATGGCTCTGAACCGCTCTTCGATGCCGAAAGACTCGGAGATCTTGGAAAACTCGCGGTCGCAGCTGTTGGAGAGCCCAAAGTCGCCGCGGACGGTGATTACTCCTTTTGGCCCGGGTAGCTTTATCATCAGGTAGGCGTAGTGGGGTACCGCCATGAACCTGGCAAAGCTTGGGCGTCCGAGGATGGCGTGGTATTGCGACTTCCAGTCGACGACCTCAAAGTCTATCGACTCCTTCCTGAAGTGTTCGGGTGTACCGAGGATGACGTCGAGTGTGATTGTTCCCATGGGCGTGATTGCTTGCCCTGGTACTATGCCGTGGAAGGTGGTCTCCGATTCCGGCAATTTCTCTGTCGACCTGTTCATTCGCCTGAGGGTGTCGGCGAATATGATGTTGATGCCGCTGCCCCCGTCCAGGAACACCTTCTTCAGGCTGTAGTCGCCGATCAAAGCCTCAATCACGAGTGCGGCGTGCCCTGGTCGGACTACCTCCGCCGGGTGATCTGCCCTGGAAAATGTGATTGGTGTCTCCGACCCGCGCAGGTAGTCTGGTACCGCGCGCAGGCTGTTGATGGCTTGAAGTACTTGGCGTGTGATGATTTTCTGCCTCCTGTTCGACGGGGGTCCCTTCTGGATCATGTTCAACTGTCCCCGTGCGGCTGGGTACGCGTCGGCTGCTGCCGACGGACCTTGTTGCTGCTGCTGCGGCTGGGGGAACGCTCCTGCCGCCTGCACTTGATTGTTGTTTGCGGGTGCTGCCTGGATGGCTAGCTGCGGTGCCGCTTGTATGGCCTGCACCGGGGCGATGATTTGTTGCATGGCATGGTAGATCTTCCTTGCTTTGCGGCAATCTTTCAACAGGTGGTTTGAACCCCACTTTCCTGTTGTCGGGTTGCGGAACGAGTGATGCTTACATGGCTGCATCAGTTCCTCTGCCGGGGTTAACGGGCGCTTCCACTCGCGCTTCTGACTTCCATCGCTGTGGTCGATGCTGCTGCTGCCACGGTTGTACTGACTCGAGCTGGGCTGCCGACTTTGCTCGTGCTGTCTGCTTCCCTCACGCTTGATCTCGCGGGGGGTTTCATAACCCGCCGCTACTAACTCGATTGAGTCGTGCGTGTAACGTGCCTTCCTCTTCTGACGTGACTCGCGCCAGTTGCTTGTTTCGCCTTCCTTTTTGGGAGAAGTTTCGCGGACGTAGTCCTCTCCTTCAGCCCATTGGTTGGCTGTCTTCATTAACTCTATTGTGGTCTTCGGTTGGAGCCTACCAAATTCCTCCCGGAGGTCGCGGCGAGCAACGCCATGCATGAAGGCGTCCATCACCCTGTCCTCTGATACGGGTTCCATGGTATTGCGGAGGAGTGTCCACCTTTGGATGTAAGATCGGAGCGACTCGTCCTTCCCTTGCTTGCAGGCCTGCAACTCGATGTAGGTCGTTGGTCTGGCGAATGTTCCCGAGAAACTTTTGATGAAGTTGTCCTGGAACTCCTCCCACGTTCGGAAAGAATCTTTGGGTTGGCTTGTGAGCCACCCGCGTGCAGAGTCTGTCAGCATGAGCTGGATGTACTGCATTGCAGTGGTCGATGTGCCGCCTTGGCAGGTGCAAGCAATAAGGTAGTCCTCGAGCCATAGCTTCGGGTCTTGCTTCCCGTCGTATTTTGGTGTGCCGGCCGTCAACTTGAAGCCTTTAGGCATACGGGTGTCGCGGATGTTGAAACCGAAGCATGCCGCACCACATGGTTCGAAGTCGCGGTTGGTATGCTCATCCTCCTGTGCTGCGTTAGCCGAACGCTCCTTGCGGTTACGGTCCACCGTCTTCTGTGTCAGGACGTCTCGAAGGTCCTTGACTGGCTGTCGCTGCGCCGCCGGGATGCCCGACGTCGTTGGTTCGTGAGCTTGATTACCTGGCCCCTTGGCCGCTAGAGCTTCTTCGATTGCCCTTATGGAGGCAATTTGTTGCTTGTGGAGGAGGGAGCGCGCGTCACCCTCCGGTGGCTGCGTGAGCCGAAGGTACGTCTCGACTGCTATTAAGGCAGCGTTTGCTGTTTTTGGGACGGGTATCCCGTTTTCATCTTCGGTGACGAAGGAAGAGTCGAGGTTGCGGGTGAGCCTTGTTCGATCAGCTTCTCCCATGTGGGGGATACGGGCTCTGGTTCGCCGTGCTCCCTGATTCACCTCTGTGGAGGATGTGAAGGAGAGAGCAGCTCGCCTGGCACTCGACGCATCCGCGTCCCTCTTGCGCCTGAGAAGTTCGGCCTTTTCGGCGCGAATTCGTTCGCCTTCCTTGCATAGCAAGTACTGGACCGCCAGGTGATCGTCTCGATGTGCGTTGGGTGGCGGGAACGTGCCCTCGTCCACATGCTTCATTGCTTGGATCGCCATATCACGCGTGATGACAAGCTTCGTCTGGTCCGGCATGTCCACTTCCAGTGGGTATGCGGGTTCGTCTTCGTCGTCATGCGGCGCTGTGCCGGCCATGAAGACCTGCCTGGGGTAGGCATGGATTGGAGAGTTGGTGCTGCCGCTGCTACTTATGTCACCCGCTTCTTGCTCGGGGTCGAAAATTGCCGCAACGTGGCGCGCGGCGCACCCGCTGTCGCATCTCTTCGCGATTGTCCATGTGCCCGCACTCGACGGGGCGAGTGGGAGTGGCTTGGGGTAGACCTGGGATCTCCATGAAGACGGGGGCGCGCGTGACATGGTTGTCAGACGCGGGCCCCTGGTTGGCCGTGCGGGTGCAACGGTGGGGGTGGATCTTGGCTTGATCGACTGCGCGACCGAGGTTGGCGTAGCGGACTCGATTCGCGCGGTCGTTGCCGAGATTGTCGTTGTAGACGTCCTCTTCGCGGGTGCAACTGGCGCGACCTCTGCGGGTGCGACAGATGCGATCTTCGCGGGTTCGGCAGATGCGATCTCTGCGAGCGCGGCAGATGCGATCTTCGTGGGTCCAGCGGTTACGATCTCCGCGGGTGCGGCAGATGCAATCTTCGCGGGTCCAGCGGGCGCGGTGGTCGGCGATTTTGATGACGCCGCCGCGCGTAACGCCGTAGTCGTGGACCTGAGCATGCCACGACTATCGATGCAACAGAATATGGAGCCAAAGGTGATGTGTATACCTTTTTTCAGATCGGCGTACACCGATTGATGAGCTGGCGAGTGGATGACGTACTCGAAGGAGCCGAATTGGATCGACTCCCTGATGGCGGGTGCGCCGATCTTCATTGCGGATGGAGCCGGCGTGACCATGATCCTAGCACTTGTTTGAACTTCCCACAGACGGCGCCAATTGACGAGGTGCTAACTCGGCAAGTCCCAGGGTTGTGCACCCCGGGTTGATTGATGGGGAGAGAGGAGAGTGCAAGGTGATCACGACGGCTGACAAGCGAGGTTTACCCAGGTTCAGGCTCCCGGAGGATAACACCCTACTCCTGCTTGTCTGGTTATTGATGCGAGTAGCGATTACAATGGCGAGATTGCGATCTCGCTAGGGTTTGTGGTTCTGAGCCTTCCTTCTCTAGGACGGGCAACCCTCCTGGCTTTATAGGCAGCCAGGTCTCGGGTGGTTGGTACAGATACGGTAGGTTACAAGCCCTAACCGAGTTGGACTAGGATATGAGATACCCCGAGTGGGCCTTCTGCGGGCCTTTCCATCCTTGGCGCGGCCCAGGTAGCCTCACCGTGGGCTACCCGCAAGGTAGCCCCACGTCAGTGTTACCCTAGCGGTTCGATATAATAACAGGTACGATCAAGACTCCTCTATGATCAACGACTAAATCATAGGCCTGGACCCCATGAATTAATCCCTGTGATATAACGAATGACTTTCATCTATCAAACCTGAACGTCTAGTCTTGTAACATCCCAATTTTCAGAAAAATTTAAAACTTTGCATTAATGCATCATCATCATTAAACTTGTCATTTAAATCACATAGATTTTAAATTAAATCTTTATATATGTTTTAATTGATTTTATGTCTATAAAAAGTGTTATTTGAATTTATAATAATATTCCTTTTTATTCTATTTTTACTTTAGACAAAAATAATATCAAAAGGATCTATTTTTAATAAGCTTTTCAAATTATATTTTTATGAATTTTTCTGAGAAGTTTTGACATAGTTTTCAAATTGTTTTATACTCAAAAGATTTAAAAACAGAAAAATGATTTATAAAGGAAAAATCGAGCCGGGCCAGCAAGTGGGCCGAAGCCCACAAGCTATCTACCGCGCGCGCAGCACCACAGCCCGCCAGCAGCCCGTCCCCGCCCCCGCGCGCGCGCTCACTCTCTGGCAGGTGGGCCCCACCTGTCATCCCTCCCGCTGCAACGGCTCGCCCCAAATCACGCCCGCGACGACACCGAGAAACGACCGAGTAATCTCCATTCATTGCGGAGGATTCATTGCCCCTTTTACGTCGCCGATTCTTGCTATAAGATCCCCTCGATCCCCTCTCTCTTTTGCCCCAAGCACCACCTCCCGAGAGCCACCAGGCCGCCCACGAGCACCCCCCGAGCCCCGCCGTTACCGACGGCAAGTTCGACGAACTCCGGTGAGCCGCGTCCCCCTCAAGCCCTCTCTCCACTTCCTTCTGGTCTATTTTGACCTCGCGCATCGTTTTGACAAGTTTGTGCGTCTTCTCGGGCAGCAGAACATCGTCTCCATCCACGCCCGAAGAGGACCGCCGCCGAGCACGACTCCAACGAGCAAATTCCGTCGCGACAGAGCACTCCATCGTCGACCACCTCGCCATCGTCTCCGCCTCGACCTCCTCCACACACGGGTATGAATCGTTCGTCCTCGTAGGCAGTAGGGCGTGCGAAACGGGCAGCTCCGGCGATGGCGCCGCCGCAAGCACGCCTCGGGCTAGGGTTCCGGCCGGCCGCGCCGCTCGTTTCTGGTCGTTTTGATCTAGACCGTTAGATCTCCCGTGCACGGCTATGATTAGATCACTTAAAATTCCGAACCGGTACGCGGCGTCAGCACCGCATCAGCGCCGCGTCAGATTTTATTTTCTGAATTTTTATTAAATCATTTAATTTGGCAGTTTTGCAGAAAACCCCCGGCACACTGTTTTCATCATTACTTTTTATCTGTTTAACCAAATTTAAATATTTTTATATATTTGAAATCCTTAGAACCAGTAGACCACTTTGGCTTCATTAGTTTTCTGTTTTGACACATACTAATTTTTCAAATATGTTCTAGAGTAGTTTAAGTGTTTTTGACATAACCTTAGTTAGAAAATTTATTTTTGAGTAAATCAAATTGCTAACAACTTGTTTAGATGCCCACTGCCCAAATGTCATTTTTACAAAAATTGGTTATGAAGTGTTATCTAAGAAAAACTAAAATCCTTGTTATTACCTATTATTCATGTCTAAATAAATGAAAATAAATTAAAATTTATTCATGCATATATCACAAAAATTCAAAGAGATGCATATATTTGTTTCTTGACGTTGAAATAAATTATTTCATCTCATCTCATGCATAGCATGTATTTTCTTTGAATGAACATATTGCTTGTGTTTATGTGTGGCTCTTTATTTCTTTTGTTAGACTATTCTGAGAGAAACGAGAATCTTTGCAACTGTAACTGCTGCACTCTCGGTTGCCAAGGCAAGTGGCACACCCCCATAAAAGTCCTATTATTTTTCTATGCATGAGTAGATTATTTTCTATAAGCATTTGTAGGATAGTATTGCTATGCAAGCCATGTTTAGACTTCCTTATTCCTGTGTCTAGGTTCCTATGAAAATACTTAGTAGAATTGTGATGCTATGCAAAACTATTTGATGAAAAGTAAAATTCTACTAAGTTATAATCAAACACCTGGGTGGAATTGGTTGCTTGGCTGTATGAGTTGAGTGTTGTCCCCAGGGGATTTACCTCTGGGATATTCACTTGTGGATGGCCACCCAGGAACAAAGGGATCTGAAGAACTCCGAGTGAAGATTGCTTCTCGTGCAGCCATTGCCAATATGGGCTCTGGCTTGATCAACTAAGCTGCGTGGACTCGCCCCGGCCTGACAGGTGGAGGTAGTGGTTTGTAGGTGGAGCGCGTCAGGCTAGATTGGGAGGGAAAATGCTTCTGAAAGATCTCGTCTCATTATTCTCCTTTCCTTGTCACAAATGTTGTGTAAAGGGTAAATTGGGTTGAATGGGTACAATGGTGAACGTGCACAACATCTGCAGTGTAAAACTAAGTACATAGCCGTGTCCCCGGAAACGGACAACTGAGCAGCTGAACGAGGACGTCAACGGAGGATTCCACCATTCCAATTTTTAAATTAAAAACTTGATGGGTGAACAAGGGTAGAATGAGACTATGGCTTTCATACCATATTTGTCTCAACAAGGTAAAGTAGTTTCAAAAAGTTAGGGAAAAACTTGCTTTCTGCAAAATAGCCTTGAGCTCCACCAGCCAAATAAGCATATAGGTCATAAAGTTATTCCTCTAAGTGTCCACCATAGTGTCACTTGCCAGTTCCATTTTAATGGTTCTGACCCACGTTGTTGCAATATATATCTTATTGCAGACTGTTCTGATGATGAGTGAGAATTTTACTAAGGGTTTCGAGTCTTCAACCAACATGTTCGCTTGTGGCACATGATGATGATTGGGGACTCCATGAAGAATAATTTTCCGTTGTTTACTCTGTTCACTGCTAGCTTTATGCTATGCAAATTTGTAATGAATATTTTCTAAGTCTGGATCAGCGTTGTAATAAATTGATACTTTGTTGTGATATTACATCGTAACTGTGTGTGCATACGAATCGATCCAGGGATTTGCACTATACACAGGTATCTGCCATATTTTAAGTGCAGGTACACTACAGATGGTATTAGAGCACTGTGTTGCATGTAGGTTCGAGCCCTTAGGATTGGAAAAACCTTTTGATCATAGTATTAACTACTTCAGTATTTTGGATCCTAACAGCATAGTGAGATGAAGCGGCCTGGAAACAAACCTTACATGTCCGCGTACATGAGACATGTTCCACAATTAAGTGGCTGGCCGGGTGTCTGTCTCTCTCACTATAGTGAATATCCAATTTACAAAGAGTTGTTTATATTTGTTGATCACATTGAGATTTGACTTAGTATTGTCTCTAAATTAATAATGCACATATGACTAGTACTTGCTTACCTTATACATTTCTTGTTTTAAATTCTTTTCTTTCTTCCTAAAGGATGACGAGCTTCCACTTCACCACTGCGGAGGACTTCGAGGACACCCGTTTTGGCTGCTACCTTCTCGACATCGGCGAGAAGATAGGTTTACCGCTACCTCAAGTTAAGGGCTTCATTCTGAAGAAGTTTAACAAAGAAGGCTGTTGGGGAATAAAAGCAACTCAGCCAGGACGTGGAGAAGAGCCCCCCATTGGAAATCAAAATTGTTAGTGACTCCAAAGATAAAGGACTCAATCTAGTCATGCAAGACCTGATTGGGCGTATCTGTGGACGCTACAACACAGAATTGAGGGGCCACTACTCCATTTTCTTTGGAAGGAGAAACGAGGATGGAGAACCTTACCTATTTGATGTCGGAGATAGAGGCAAAGCAAAGCCCCTCAGTCTTTATTTCCAGGAGCTGGAGATCCTCGTCACAGAACTTTATGAGGATAGGCGCACTGAGCTCCTGAAAAACGATGAGCTATGTGCCTTACTCAAGGAGAACGAGGAAAAGATGAAGGCTCAGGAGGAAGTGACTAAGGCCCAAGAAGAGAGGTTTGCTGCACAAGAGGAGAAGTACAAGAGACAGGTGAAAAGGGTTCAGGAGAAGAACAAGACTATCAGAGAACAGAAGGCAGAACTCGAGAGCAATGAAGTCGAGTTTGAGGCTGATAGTGACTTGATCAAGCGGCTTCGTACTGAGAAGAGGGAGCTGCAAGAGAAGAACCTTGCTCTGGAGAAAGAAGTGAAGGAATTAAAGGAAGTACTCGACAATGAAGGAATCGAGATTCAGGAGATTGAAGAGGAAGAAGATGACATGGTCGAATAGTTAGACTACCATTTACTTTACACCCATCGTTATCTTAGTCTTGTATTGACTTACCGACTTGTGGTAAGGCAGTACCTTCCCTTGTATCCCCGGAACCTCGCGAGTTTTATACTCCAAAAAAAACTTCATGTCTTTTTAATCCAAAGTTTGAGTTGTGTGATGGTTATTCTTATAAGCTGTTTGCTTGTTGGGGTATTTTTCTCTTTAGACCTTCCCGTCTAAAAACTCATCTATGCAAAAACCGCAGATGCCTCCCCGCCGTGCGCCCGATAACAACAACAACAACGACCACAACAATAACGATGCTATACAACAGTTGATGGCCGCTCAAGCTCAGCTAATGACTATGATGACCCAGTTCATTGCGGCGACCAACAACAATAACAACAACCATAACCACAACCCACCACCGCCACCACCCCCCAAGTGGATAGACTTACCAGATTTCTGAGGCTCCGGCCCAACAAGTTCTCCACTGCAACTGAGCCAATTGTGGCAGATGACTGGCTGCGTTCCGTGGACAGAGATCTAGTGACTTGTGAATGTACCGACGCTGAGAAGGTGAGGTTCACTACTCATCTGTTGGAAGGACCAACAATTCAGTGGTGGGAAACTTATCAAATCACTCACCTACTAGAAACCTTGACTTGGGAAAACTTCAGGGAAGGTTTTCGTAATGCTCATATCTCCTCGGGTATTATGAACCTGAAGCAAGAGGAATTCCGAAACCTGAGACAAGGAAACATGAGCCTTAAGGAGTACATGGCTGATTTCCATGCCCTTTCTCGGTATGCCCCTGAGGACATCAACACAGAGGCTAAGAGAAAGGCAAAATTCCTAAATGGGCTGAGTGACGAGCTGAAGATTCCTTTAACAGTAGCATATGCCCCAAATTATCAAATCCTCCTAGATCAGGCTATCATACTGGAGGACAACATCAAGAAGGCTGAAAACAGGAAGAGAAAGTTGAATGTTCACAAACACCATTCTGAAACTTCTTTCAAGAGGCCTTTCCCTCAAGATACAAACCAAGGTCATAAGCCTGGGCACTATCCTAGTGGAGGAAGCAACCACAAACATCATGGTCACAACCATAGTGGTGGTTTCAAGGGAAACAATGGGAATCACAAAGGAAATGGAAATGCTGGCCACAACAATGGACATCATCGCCCAAATCCAGAATATAAGAAAGATATCAGCCAAGTCCTATGCTTCAAGTGCAATAACAAGGGCCACTACGCCACTGACTGCCCCGAAAAGAAGGCCGCAGAAGCTGCCAAGCCCAATCCCTTCCAGAAAGGACAGGTGAACCACATCAATGTGGAAGAAGTGTACGATGAACCTGATGCTGTCACTGGTACGTTCTTGCTCAATTCATGCCCAGCATTAGTTTTATTTGATACTGGAGCATCGCATTCTTTCATTTCAAGAGCTTTTGTAAACAAACATGGGTTAGTAGTGGAAAATATAGGAAGCCCCATTAGAGTAAGCTCTCCGAGAGGAGAGATGCTAGTAACCTCTGGCTGTAGACAGTTGAGTCTGAAGATTGGAAATCATCAGTTTCCTACGGACTTGATCATCCTGGAAACACAAGGCCTGGATGTTATCATAGGGATGGATTGGATGTCCCGCTATGCAGGAATCATAGACTGCGCAAATAGAACCATCACTCTCACCACTCCAGAAGGCTCGAAGATCAACTTTAGATCAAAGTTTGAACTAAAGAAGGTTAGGCTTAATTCTCTTAAGGGGGTTAGTCTCGGTGAGGTCCTTATAGTTAAGGAATACCCTGATGTGTTTCCGGAAGAACTACCAGGAATGCCACCCGATAGAGATGTAGAGTTCCTCATTGAACTAAAGCCGGGTACAGGACCAATAGCTAAAAGGCCCTACCCAAAGGCAACTGATGAACTGAAGGAACTCAAGAAGCAATTGAAAGAGTTTATGCAGAAAGGCTTTATCCGTCCAAGCTCATCACCCTAGGGAGCCCCAATCCTTTTCGTCAAGAAGAAGGATAGTACCCAGAGATTAGTCACCGATTACCGTGACATAAATGAGCATACAATCAAGAACAAGTATCCGCTACCCAAAATCAATGAGCTTTTCGATCAACTAGAAGGGGCTGTCGTGTTCTCCAAGATTGATCTCAGATCAGGGTACTTTCAGATGAAAGTTAGAGAGATGGACATACCCAAGACTGTCTTTGTTACAAGATATGGTTCGTATGAGTACACCGTAATGCCTTTTGGGTTAACCAATGCTCCAGCCTATTTCATGAATATGATGAATAAGGTATTTATGGATTTTCTGGACAAGTTTGTTGTTGTCTTCATCGATGACATCCTAGTCTACTCCAAAAGTCACAGAGAACATGAAGAACATTTACGTCTGGTGTTGCAAAGGCTCCGAGAGCATAAGTTATATGCTAAGTTCAACAAGTGTGAATTCTGGTTAAAACAAGTAGGTTTTCTAGGACACCTGGTGTCTAAAGATGGGATAGCAGTGGATCCTGAAAAAGTTGCTGCTGTGACGAATTGGGAATCACCCAAAAATGTGGGGGAAATCCGCAGTTTTCTAGGACTTGCAGGCTACTACCGGAGATTCATTGAAAATTTCTCCAAGATTGCCAAAGCCTTGACTGAACTACTGAAGAAGGGAAAGAAATTTGAGTGGACAGAAGCTTGTGAGACCAGTTTTCAAGAATTAAAGAAGCGCTTAGTGTCGGCACCAGTATTATGCTTACCATATTTAGAGAAAGACTTCCAAGTCTATTGCGACGCTTCATATCGTGGCCTAGGAAGCGTATTGATGCAAGAAGGCAAAGTAGTGTCTTACGCCTCAAGACAACTCAAAAATCATGAAGTAAACTACCCCACTCATGATCTAGAGTTAGCTTCTGTGGTACATGCGCTAAAGATATGGAGACCATATTTATGGGGAAAGAGATGTGAAGTATTTACAGATCATAAAAACCTCAAGTACTTCTTTACCCAGAAGGAATTAAACATGCGACAAAGGAGATGGTTAGAATTGATCAAAGACTATGATTTAAGTCTACAATACCACCCACAGAAAGCCAACGTAGTGGCTGATGCCTTGAGCTGTAAGACTTATGTAAACGGACTCACGACAGAAGAATTGTCGGAAGATCTTTGTAGAGGATTTAAGGACCTTCGTTTGGAAGTGTTACCTGAAGGATTCATAGCATCCTTAGAAGTTCAACCTCTTCTAGTTAACAAAATTTAGACACCTCAGTTAGAGGATAAAGCAATAAAAGAAATCAAGAAGAACCTAAGCGAAGGCAAAGCCAGGGACTTTAGAGAAGATGAAGAAGGAACCATATGGTATAAAGAACGCATATGTGTTCCTGACAATGCCGATCTTAGGAAGATAATACTTCAAGAAGCCCATGACTCACCTTATTCCATACATCCGGGTAACACCAAGATGTATATGGATGTAAAGGAGAGGTATTGGTGGATCAACTTGAAGCGTGATATTGCTGAATACATTGCAAAGTATGACGTCTGCAGTCGTGTGAAAGCAGAACACCAAAAACCAGCAGGGTTGCTACAACCCTTACCAGTACCAGATTGGAAATGTGAACAGATTGGTATGGATTTCATCACGGGTCTACCCAGGACTAAATCAGGGTATGATTCTATATGGGTTATAGTTGATCGTCTGACGAAAGTATTTCATTTTATACCCGTGAAGACTACTTACACTAGTGCCAAACTAGCTGACATCTATATGAAGAGGATTGTGTGTTTACATGGTGTTCCCAAGAAAATTGTGTCGGATAGGGGTACTCAGTTTACTTCCCATTTCTGGAACCAATTACATGAGTCTCTAGGAACCAGGTTAGAGTTCAGCACAGCGTTTCATCCGCAGACGGATGGACAGACAGAAAGAGTAAACCAGATCCTAGAAGATATGCTGAGAGCATGCGCTCTAGATTATAAGTCAAGCTGGGATGAAAATCTTCCATATGCCGAGTTCTCTTACAACAACAGCTATCAAGCGAGCATAGAGATGTCGCCATTTGAAGCCCTGTATGGAAGAAAGTGCACAACCCCACTACTATGGAGTGGCGTAGGAGAACGTAGTTTGTTTGGACCAGACATAATCAAGGATGCTGAGGAAAAAGTCAGGTTGATTAAGGACCGTTTAAAGATAGCACAATCCAGACAGAAGAGTTATGCGGATTCCAAAAGGAGAGAAGTCACGTATGAAGTAGGCGATCGAGTCTATCTCAGAGTTTCACCTATGCGGGGAGTTAAAAGATTTGGAATCAAAGGAAAATTGGCACCTAGATTTATTGGACCTTTCAAGGTATTATCCCGCAAAGGAGAGGTCGCCTATGAATTGGAACTCCCGGAAGCACTTTCCGCGGTTCACAGTGTGTTTCATGTCAGCCAGCTGAAGAAATGTCACCCAGAAATGGCAGAAACACTGCTAAGAGATACGGTGCAACTAGAGGAAGTACAACTAGAAAGTGATCTCACTTATGAAGTGTCGTGGTATCGGCATAATTGATAGGAGACGGGGGTCCTCTAGCCTACGTATGGATCGTGGGGAAGAAGGTTGGTGTCGTCGAGGACGGGATTGAACACGGCGAGATTACCCAGCTTCGGATCCCACAGCGGTGGCGAGATCCTACGTGCTGCTATAATTCACTATGAGGCAATAGCCGTGAACAGGTTACAATGTGTATGATGCGTATTGGAGCGTGGCTCAACTTGGATGAGCTTGGATGAGCTTGGCCCTAAAGGCCTCCCGGTGGCCGGCTTATATAGGCAGCCAGACCCCGGGTTACAAGGTAAGTACTTGGCCGGCAAGTAAACAGAGTCCTAGTTGGAGTCGGCTTTGGTTGCCGCCTTCCATCTTGGGCTTGGTGGCTTGATGGGATTCAGTCTGGTGCCTTCCTTGGACTGTCCGCCTACTTCCTTGTACGTCACCTATCTGGGCCGCCCGGCAGGCATCAGCCTTACCACCCTTGGGCCACCCTGGACTAGCCGGATTGATCCATGTTAGAGATACCCCTACTTGGTATATCCCCAACATTAGCCCCCAGAAAGGTTGATGTTCTCCAGGCGCCGACTTCTTTGTCTTCTTGATCTTCAGTTTTGAACGTTGGCGGCTGCAGGGCTTGAACCATTCTGAATATAAGGGGTCGCGTGCCGGCTTGGTCACTAGCGCGCGGCCGCCTTTATCCTACATGGGAAAGACGGCTGGCTTAACTTGTCGGATGACTTCTCGGAGAAGCCTCACCCTCACTGACAGGTCAAATCAATGTCTGTCTAGTAGATGACGTCATTTGGTCCACGACAGTTTGAATCCAAATGTAACGAAATCGTGCATTGTCGGCCATACCACGGAGGTGGCCTTTAGCCACGGAGGCAACCATGCCGCTGACGACAATGGCGTTTGTGCCATTAAGGCGGTTATGTCGTTGACGGCAAGTCGGCCGAACAATGGAGATGACCGTGTCGCTGATGACAAGACGGTCATGGCACCAATGTGGCCTTCTTGTTGACGATGGGGTTGCATATCGTGCAACCCCCAAGTATCGAACGAGGGCAATATCTATGTCGAGCCCCCGAGTATCGGAGTTTTTCTTGATCCACCTATCTCCAGCCCCCGAACGTTGAGTCGATGTAATCGCAAGTCGTCTCAACGCTTGGAAGAAATTGTGGCGTTGTAAGTCGATGATTGCAGTCCCCAGGGGTCGTGCCGGTTTAACTAAAAGACGGCTTGAGACATGATGAAAATGCTGCGGTTGCAGCCCCCAGGTAGTATCCTGCATAGTAGACATAGTTGCATTAAGATGTACTTTTAATGAAAGCTGAATAATTTTAAGGCCTGAGCCGGTAGGTTTTAACAAACACTTATGGGTTGTAAATTTTATGTGGCCCGCCTTAATATTTATCTGGTTTATATGTTTAACTTTTCATATGTTAGCAGAACCGCAGCCGGAAACTTTAGCTGAGACAACCAGGGCTAGTACCAAATAGTTTAGAATCAGAGACAAATTAAAGCCAACATTTTGGTGCTAATGACATACTACTAGGTAATCCGCACATAAACAATCAAGTAACAGTATTAGGCGGTGCAAACTGATTGCTTAATTTGGCTCGGAGGCGACAAGTATCTAAAAGTTTGAACCATGCAACTCAGAGCAAATATCAGGTAACATAGATACTAAGAGGGATATGATCAAATGAAAAGACAAAAGATGGCATGATCTCATAGCGTAATGAGCAAACCACATACTTTTATTTCATGACCATACATATAATTAAATGTTAACTGTATATAAACTTAGCTTTTTGACGTTGATGTCGAGGAGCCGGCCGTGATGGAAGACGCCAGCCCTAGGCTGAAGAAAGCAGCCCCAGTATGTAGGCTGCGGCAGCAGATAAGCCGGATGGCGGCAACGAAGCGTCATGCCGTGTTAGCAATTTAAGCCGGAACACGGCGATAAATGCACCGATAAAGTGTCTTGTTGCGTTAGCAATTAAGCTGAAACATAGAGGTTTGTTGTTTTATATCGATCGATGTCACCCCAAATTGATCAGGTTTGGGCGACCGTAAATAACAACTAGCAACTTGGTGAGTATAAATCGAGCGGATGATGGCGGCGTCCCGCATAACATCACGGACACGATAAGACCAAGCGAAATGATCAAAGACGAAAACACAAATATACTGAATATTTGGCCGTCTGACCATAATATTTAGTCATAGCTGAATACGCAGATATACTAAACATCTGGCCGCTTGACATTGAAGATATTGAAACGTAGACGGATATCCGCCGAATCAGATACGAGAAGATTTACTTGCTGGAAGGAAATCAAATCTCATAGTCCGTGTACAACATGATTTGCTTCTTTCCAACAGCCACGTACTATGCACTCGATAGCTAACATGCTTGTTTTTCCATAATAGGAGATACCATCACGTGATGTGATAGTTTGGCAAGTTGACGTGGATCAGGATTCTGCATGCTGCAGATCCTTCTAGCCGGAACGGACGATGGCTCCTGGAAGCGAGCGCCCGGATGGATGAGCTCGGAAGCTCTCCGGCGTGAGAATTGTTACCATCCTGACCGGATCGTCATGGATTTGGATCGCGTCTCCTGGGAGTTGGTCGATCATCCATCCAGATGAAACGGTAGACGACAATTCTCTTATCACACTACTCTTATGTGATCTCGGGTACGCCGACAACATGGATGAGCCAGCGGAATCGATCTGGCAGATGTTTTACGACGCTCGGTCGTGCCGGCCTGCCGGAGCAGAATACACGGCTAGATGCGATGTGGTCGCTGTAGATGAAGATGGCGATCGGAATCGCCGGACGCGGATAGCCAATATTGTTCCCGCCTGGAACGTGACGCAGGAAACCTTATGCCCCACAGTGGGCGCCAACTGTCGTGGTATCGGCATAATTGATAGGAGACGGGGGTCCTCTAGCCTACGTATGGATCGTGGGGAAGAAGGTTCGTGTCATCGAGGACGGGATTGAACACGGCGAGTTTACCCAGCTTCGGATCCCACAGCGGTGGCGAGATCCTGCGTGCTGCTATAATTCACTATGAGGCAATAGCCGTGAACAGGTTACAATGTGTATGATGCGTATTGGAGCGTGGCTCAACTTGGATTAGCTTGGATGAGCTTGGATGAGCTTGGCCCTAAAGGCCTCCCGGTGGCCGGCTTATATAGGCGGCCAGACCCCAGGTTACAAGGTAAGTACTTGGCCGGCAAGTAAACAGAGTCCTAGTTGTAGTCGGCTTTGGTTTCCGCCTTCCATCTTGGGCTTGGTGGCTTGATGGGATTCAGTCTGCTGCCTTCCTTGGACCGTCCGCCTACTTCCTTGTACGTCACCTTTCTGGGCCGCCCGGCAGGCATCAGCCTTACCACCCTTGGTCCACCCTGGACTAGCCGGATTGATCCATGTTAGAGATACCCCTACTTGGTATATCCCCAACATGAAGAAAAACCCATAAAGATTTTGAAGACAGCAGAACGTGTCACCCGAACCAAGACCATCAAATTCTGTAAAGTACAGTGGAATCACCATTCAGAAGAGGAAGCAACTTGGGAAAGAGAAGATGACCTTAAAGAAGACCACCCTCACCTATTTGCTAGCCAATCCGAATCTCAAGGGCGAGATTCATCTTAAGGGGGTTAGGTTTGTAACATCCCAATTTTCAGAAAAATTTAAAACTTTGCATCCATGCATCATCATCATTAAACTTGTCATTTAAATCACATAGATTTTAAATTAAATCTTTATATACGTTTTAATTGATTTATGTCTATACAAAGTGTTATTTGTATTTATAATAATATTCTTTTTTATTCTATTTTTACTTTAGACAAAAATAATATCAAAAGGATCTATTTTTAATAAGCTTTTCAAATTATATTTTTATGATTTTTTTCTGAGAAGTTTTGATATAGTTTTGAAATTGTTTTATACTCAAAAGATTTAAAAACAGAAAAATGATTTATAAAAGAAAAATCGAGCCGGGCCAGCAAGTGGGCCGAAGCCCACAAGCTATCTACCGCGCGCGCAGCACCACAGCCCGCCAGCAGCCCGTCCCCGCCCACGCGCGCGCTCAACCTCTGGCAGGTGGGCCCCACCTGTCATCCCTCCCGCTGCAACGGCTCGCCCCAAATCACGCCCGCGACGACGCCGAGAAACGGCCGAGTAATCTCGATTCATTACGGAGGATTCATTGCCCCTTTTACGTCGCCGATTCTTGCTATAAGATCCCCTCGATCCCCTCTCTCTTTTGCCCCAAGCACCACCTCCCGAGAGCCACCAGGCCGCCCACGAGCACCCCCCGAGCCCCGCCGTTACCGATGGCAAGTTCGACGAACTCCGGTGAGCCGCGTCCCCCTCAAGCCCTCTCTCCACTTCCTTCTGGTCTATTTTGACCTCGCGCATCATTCTGACAAGTTTTTGCGTCTTCTCGGGCAGCAGAACATCGTCTCCATCCACGCCCGAAGAGGACCGCCGCCGAGGACGACTCCGACGAGCAAATTCCGGCGCGACAGAGCACTCCATCGTCGACCACCTCGCCATCGTCTCCGCCTCGACCTCCTCCACGCACGGGTATGTCTTGTTTGTCCTCGTAGGCAGTAGGGCGTGCGAAACGAGCAACTCTGGCGATGGCGCCGCCGCGAGCACGCCTCGGGCTAGGGTTCCGTCCGGCCGCGCCGCTCGTTTCTGGTCGTTTTGATCTAGACCGTTAGATCTCCCGTGCACGGCTAGGATTAGATCACTTAAAATTCCGAACCGGTACGCCGCGTCAGCGCCGCGTCAGATTTTATTTTCTGAATTTTTATTAAATCATTTAATTTGGCAGTTTTGCAGAAAACCCCCTGCACACTGTTTTCATCATTAATTTTTATTTGTTTAACCAAATTTAAATATTTTTATATATTTGAAATCCTTAGAACCAGTAGAACACTTTGGCTTCATTAGTTTTCTGTTTTGACACATACAAAATTTTCAAATATTTTTTAGAGTAGTTTATGTGTTTTTTACATAACCTTAGTTAGAAAATTTATTTTTGAGTAAATCAAATTGCTAACAACTTGTTTAGATGCCCTCTGCCCAAATGTCATTTTTGCAAAAAATGGTTATGAAGTGTTATCTAAGAAAAACTAAAATCCTTGTTATTACCTATTATTCATGTCTAAATAAATGAAAATAAATTAAAAATTTAATCATGCATATATCACAAAAATTCAAAGAGATGCATATATTTGTTTCTTGACGTTGAAATAAATTATTGCATCTCATCTCATGCATAGCATGTATTTTCTTTGAATGAACATATTTCTTGTGTTTATGTGTGGCTCTTTATTTCTTTTGTTAGACTATTCTGAGAGAAACGAGAATCTTTGCAACTGTAACTGCTGCACTCCCGGTTTCCAAGGCAAGTGGCACACCCCCATAAAAGTCCTATTATTTTTCTATGCATGAGTAGATTATTTTCTATAAGCATGTGTAGGATACTATTGCTATGCAAGCCATGTTTAGACTTCCTTATTCCTGTGTCTAGGTTCCTATGAAAATACTTAGTAGAATTGTGATGCTATGCAAAACTATTTGATGAAAAGTTAAATTCTACTAAGTTATAATCAAACACCTGGGTGGAATTGGTTGCTTGGCTGTATGAGGTGAGTGTTGTCCCCAGGGGATTTACCTGTGGGATATTCACTTGTGGATGGCCACCCAGGAACAAAGGGATCTGAAGAACTCCGAGTGAAGATTGCTTCTCGTGCAGCCATTGCCAATATGGGCTCTGGCTTGATCAACTAAGCTGTGTGGACTCGCCCCGGCCTGACAGGTGGAGGTAGTGGTTTGTAGGTGGAGCGCGTCAGGCCAGAGTGGGAGGGAAAATGCTTCTCAAAGATCTCGTCTCATTATTCTCCTTTCCTTGTCACAAATGGTGTGTAAAGGGTAAATTGGGTTGAATGGGTACAATGGTGAACGTGCACAACCTCTGCAAAGTGTAAAACTAAGTACTTAGCCGTGTCCCCGAAAACGGACAACTGAGCAGCTGAACGAGGACGTCAACGGAGGATTCCACCATTCCAATTTTTAAATTAAAAACTTGATGGGTGAACAAGGGTAGAATGAGACTATGGCTTTCATACCATATTTGTCTCAACAAGGTAAAGTTGTTTCAAAAAGTTAGGGAAAAACTTGCTTTCTGCAAAATAGCCTTGAGCTCCACCAGCCAAATAAGCATATAGGTCATAGAGTTATTCCTCTAAGTGTCCACCATAGTGTCACTTGCCAGTTCCATTTTAATGGTTCTGACCCACGTTGTTGCAATATATATCTTATTGCAGACTGTTCTGATGATGAGTGAGAATTTTACTAAGGGTTTCGAGTCTTCAACCAACATGTTCGCCTGTGGCACATGATGATGATTGGGGACTCCATGAAGAATAATTTTCCGTTGTTTACTCTGTTCACTGCTAGCTTTATGCTATGCAAATTTGTAATGAATATTTTCTAAGTCTGGATCAGCGTTTTAATAAATTGATACTTTGTTGTGATATTACATCGTAACTGTGTGTGCAAACGAATCGATCCAGGGATTTGCATTATACACAGGTATCTGCCATATTTTAAGTGCAGGTACACTAGAAGTCTTAAACCCTTTGTCATGTCGATACTTAGCGCGTCTGAGCATCATTCTCAGATATCTCCATACCTTGCATGATCTCGTTACCGACATCGCTATCTTCTACTCGTCTATGATATTATGTCAGCTGGTGACCTAGTCACATGTTTGCAAACTCATTTGACATAATCTCACCGAGTGGGCCCTAGAGTATCTATCCGGCTATGCGGACTGAAAAATCCCGTTGTTGACCCCTCGTCTCAACTACCCCCTTCCGATACCCAAAAATATCACCGTTACTGTCACACTATATAAGATATGACGTTTGGTGCGATCAACGTATCTTCCAGGGATAATAATAAGAGTTGATCTCACGGTCTTAAGGCGTAATGACTATGTCCTATAAGTACTGGGTATGTCCATCACATCGTTACACCTAACGATATGACTTCCATTGCCGACCGGCGCCATGCCCTATGATCGGAAAACCTCGATCATCAATCGCGCAACGAAACTAGTCTTAGTAGAGGCTACTAGGGACCTGGTTGTTTATCTACCACACTTGTATTAATGTTTTCGCTTAATACAGTTACAGCATGGTATAAAACATATAATGAACAATGGGGATATTTCCAATAAACTATGTTTATTAAGTGCCTCTAGGGCATATTCCCTTCACTACGCGCCCTGTCCTGTACAACCCAAATAACATATCTCCGATTTAAATTTTCGTATGACCACTATATTTCTCCATGTACATCCCCCTCATGCGAGTTCCCCTCCTTCAAACCCCTATTTGCACTTCCCTGTACATGCACTTAGAGGTGGCCGTACGTTCCTCGCTCCCTCCGAATAATATTTCTTTAATTATCAAAATTTTCTTACGACAATTATCGTATTTCCTGTTGACGAGGTGCTAACTCGACAAGTCCCAGGGTTGATGCGAGTAGCGATTACAACGGCGAGATTACGATCTCGCTAGGGTTTGTCGTGGTGATTATGAGCGTGTCCTCTAGGACGGGCAACCCTCCTGGCTTTATAGGTAGCCAGGTCTCGGGTGATAGGTACAGATACGGTAGGTCACAAGACCTAACCGAGTTGGACTAGGATACGAGGTACCCCGAGTGGGCCTTCTGCGGGCCTTTCCATCCTTGGCGTGGCCCAGGTAGCATCATCGTGGGTTACCCGCAAGGCAGCCCCACGTCAGTAGCCCCCGAGTGCTTGGTCGAAGCGCAGAGTCGGGCAAAGGACTCCTTCCTCCTGGACGCGCCGTTGGATTGCTTGATCTTGAGCTTGAACTCGAATTTCTTTAGTCGAGCCAGGCACTCCCGATGGGAGTAACCTGTGCAGTCAAATTACTCTGCCTTCATCTTTTTGTGAAGCTTACTTGTACTCGGCCTGTTTTGGCTTACTTGTGGATGGATTCGGCTGCTCGAGCTTGCTGCGTTGCCACTCGAATGGTTTCTTCGGGTGCTCGGATCATTGGCTGATCCTACCTTGTTGACTTCAGCTGTGAAGCTTACCACTCGAACAACTTTTTCGAGTTTCTTCGGTTGATTTTGGAGCCGTTGGCTTGGTGACGTCACTGATGACGATCCGTTGCACGCCTCTGCGCCCGATGGGATGTGACGTGGCGGGCCCCGCTGTCAGAGCTGACCACGGTCCGCAGTTGTCACGTCTCCGAAGTGGGCGTGAAATTTGCGCGGCATGATGACGACGCCTCGGTTCTCGTGCGTAGTGGAGGAAGTTGGCGGTGACGGTTGGTTCCTCCGTGCGACACGTGGACGGCTGGATGTTCCCGCTCGGAGCCCTTGCTCGACGGACGGTTGAGATGCCAATCCTCGAGGCATAAGTACTGTGTCCTGGCGTTTGGGATGTCATCTTCTCCAATCGATTCTTGCCTTCTTTTCCTCTTGCGCTCTACCATTTCCGCCGCCATCCCGAGCTCCGAGCAATCCGTCCACGCATCTTGCGACCTTGGCGATGGGCAAGCCGAAGAGCGCCGCTGGCTCCTCCGCCGCCGCCGACGACGCTGGGGTGATGAAGCAACCCGAGGGCGATTGGCAGAGGTCCTCGACGAAGAAGACCGATGTGGAGCTGCTCCGCGCGCAGGGCCTGCTGCCACCTGCCGACCAAGTCCAGGTACGAGTCCCTGGCAAGGAAGTCTTCCCCACTCCCCGCGATGGGGAACGTGTTTGCTTCGCGGACTTCATTCCGCGAGGCTTCGGGTTCCCCATGCACGATTTCGTGCGCGGTCTCCTGTACGCCTATGGGGTTCAGATCCACGATCTGACCCCCAATGGCGTCTTGAGCATCGCGGGCTTCATCGTGCTCTGCGAGTGCTTCTTGGGTGTCGCGCCCCACTGGGCATTGTGGAAGTCGCTCTTCCTCGTTCGCAAGAACGTGGGGAAGAGTGGGCTGACCTTCCCAGTGGGCGGCTTCAGAATCCAGGTGCGCGGTGACACCGCGTACTTTCATATGAAGAAGTCCGACTCCATCCAAGGATGGCGCCGGAGATGGTTCTACGTCCAGTCGAACGACGACGGCCTGGACGCGTTCGACAGCAAGCGTGGACTGCGGAAGACTGGCGCCTGGGCGCACCCGCTGTCCGCCGTGGAGAAGGAGGCTGTGCGGCCCCTGCTGGGCCTGTTGCACGAGCTGACTCAGACCCTTGGGCGCGATGCGGGTGGCGTCTTTCTGATGGCCACCTTCTTCCGTGTTCGGGTGCAGCCGCTCAGCGCCCGGCCTCACCCGATGTGGGCCGCCGAAGGCGTCAGCGCCAAGCCGCTGGAGGACGAGGAGGTGGAAGCCAGCGTCAGGTCCATAACTAACCTCCGAGCCGCGGACACGTGCAACGTCAAGTGCCCAATTTCTCCTTACGGGGCCTCGAACCCCGTTCCTGAGGTAAGTCTTGCCTTGTCTTATCTCTGCCCTTGTTCGACTTGAGTCTACCTTTCTCTTTAATTCGACTTGTGTCTACTTGCTTCAGGGCCGAGATCTTTTCATCAGCTTTCCTCCCCTCCCTGAGAACGGACCCGACGACGAGTCGAGGTTTGTCGAAGAGGATGACGAGGACGAAGAGATTCCCTCCGCGCATTCTCCCCGCGACGAGGTGGAGGAGGAAGATGAGGTGGAGGAACCCGCGAGGAAGAAGCGGAAGCTTCCGAGTCGCGGCGAGTCTACCACTGCGTCGTCACCTGCCCGGGACGTGGGTGTTGCTGAGGAGGAGGTCGTCGTGACGTCTCCGGGTGCTCGGTCTTCGGGTGGCTGGGAGGAACCTCTGAACGTTCCCCCAGTCAGCTCCGCAGCACCACGCTCGTTCGTGCGGATGCCTTCGCCTTCCTTGGAGAGCTACGACGACGCCGGCACCCCCAGGTGAGTTTCTTTGCTATGTGTCCTTCGAGATGTACTTTGCAGTTTGGATGTTTTGATTCGACTGGCGTTCTTGGTTTTGCTGTAGCCATCATTCTGACGATGTTAGCTCCCCCTTCGGGACGTGGAGCTCACATCCGCCCCTTCGACTGGGTTGGGGACGCCAGTGGTAGTGGAGAAGGTGCATGCTGAGCCCGCCGGTATTGCATCCTCTAGCCGCGTGCCTCCTTCGACTGCGGAAGACCTTGAACTCCTGGACCACGTAAGTTTTGCATGCTTTTTCTTGCGTTCTTGATTTTTCATCGGGTGCGCGATCAGCACTCCCGATGGGAGTAGCCCCCGAAGGTGTGGGTGACTAGTATAGTCGCCCGCAACTTTATTGACATCTTGCTTTTGTTTCAGCCTTACTATCGCCAGCAGCTCGACGCAGCCGCAGCTTATGTTCGCCTGGAGAAAGAGAGGGACCAACTGCGTGCCTCGCTGGACCAGGCTACTGGGCGGGTTGATGAGCTTGAGAAGGCTCTTCACGAGTCCCGAGAGCGGGAGCTGGCGCGGGTCGCCAAGGAGAAAACTCAAGTTGGTCGTCTCCATTCGCTTGCCGGTGTACTTGGGGGTCAGTTTCGGCTTGACGCCTACTGAGTCTTTGTTCTCTTTCTTATCTTGACTTTAAATTTTTGCGCAGAGACTTGTGGTGGAGCTCCTCCCGAAGATGCGTCGGGTGACACGGTTGACCTGGCGACCGCTGTTGGCTTCCTCGACCGGGTATGCGCCTACGCTTCGGACGCGCTGAAGAAGTCTTCAGCCGCGTTGCAGAAGTCGACTGGAGCTCTGGCCGTGGTGCACCAGAGCATCTTCCCGGGTGACCAGCCGCCGGCGACCGTGGACGCCCTGGCTGCACCGTTTGAGGACGCGACCACCATCGCCGACTTCACGCGGTTGCGGACGGTACGCGGCTCCGAGCTCACCTTCCAGCTCCTATTAGGCCACCAAGTCCCAGGTGACTTCGAGAAGGTCGTCAGCGGTTTTCCTCGCAAACCCGATGGCCGGACCGCGTCGCTGAGTGGCGTGAAGGAGCGCGCCTCGCAGCTGGCTGCGCAGCTTGTGGCACTCTTCGAGAGGGCCCTTGCTAAGGCGACTGAGGCGACAGCTCGGAAGGGCCGTTCCCGGTCGCAGTCCGCGGCCTTAGAGTAGGCATAGTTGTAGGAATGCGGCAGTCGCCGCGATCTGTATTTTGGACTTCATGCTTGTAATGAATATTGCCCTGTCGGGTCTTTTGGTCTTCACTATTGATTTTGTTGGCTTTATTTCTCCTGAGTTGATTTGTGCTTCGCAGTCGCCTGATTGTATTGACTCTGCGTATCCCTGGCAGAGTGCTGCGCGCGATGATGCTCCGCCTTCTCCGGTGGCCGTGCCGAGTGGCGCGGTTTCTTTTTCGGGTGCTCGCAGTCGTCGGGCGGCGCCGGCTCCTCCACGCAGTGCAAACGATCAGCGGATAATCACATTTTTGAAGAACAAGGTGGCGGAGCTTGAGGCGACCCTGAAGAATACAGAGCGGCTGCTACATCGTTCTCAGTCGCATCCCACGCCGGAGTTCTCGCGACGTGAGGACTTTTTGCTTGGGGAGATCGACCTGATCAGTCGGCAGCTGCAAGGTATGTATCCTCTTTTTGGCGGCTGCCGTCCTTTTGTGGCTTTCCTTCTCGTTCTTAGTTGCATTTTATGTGCGCAGACGTCAATCCCGACTGGGAGGCTGAGCGGGTTCGCGTTGAAGAGCGAGTCACCCGAGAGGCGTCCGGCAACTCCTACGAATCTTGGCAGTTCTGGGTGAACCAGTCGAGGGGGCGCGTCCTTGCCACCATGCTTGATCGTACGTGGCGCGCTTCTTTTCTTCTGGAGAGCTGCCGGAAGACACTTTGGCACATCAATCGTGTGTACTTCCCGCATAATGCGCAGCCGAACGGGTTGTCTGCCTTGCTGGAGAGGTTCCACGATGGTGAAGGGTTGAAGGAGGTCGTCGACGCCCAACTTGTGGCTGGTGCGAACGCTGCGTTGGCATACGTCCGGATGCACCGGCCACATCTTCCGCTTGAGCGGGTGCTTGAAGGCCTGCCGGGTGACGATGACTTCGACGAGACCTTGGCGGCTGCGCGTCGGATTATCCGGCAGGTTCAGGACCTGAGCGAGCGTCTTGTAGGGCCTCTTGATGCACCGAAGGCTGAACCTGCAGTGTAGAGTAGCTGTCGTCTGGTGTACAGGGTTAGCTATAGGGGTGGCAAATGTGCCTGTGTAAGTATGACAATTGATTGAAATACTTTGGACTTATAAGAGTTGATCTTTTTACTCGAAAGTGAGTGCTTGATTTGAGTTTGCGACCTGTATGGCGCAGTCACCTAGAATGCTAGGCGGCGGCCTAGGTTTCTCAAGTGTCACCTGCATGCCGCAATCTCTGATTATATCAGGCGGCGACTTAGGATTTCTGTAACTTGACCTGTATGGCGCAGCCCCCGAGTCGCTCGAGTGGTGGCCTAGGATTTTGGCGAAGACCTGTATGGCGCAGCCCCCGGGTGGGTCGAGTGGCGGCCTAGGGTTACAAGTGTTACCTGTTTGGCGCAGCCCCCGAGTATGTCGGGTGGTGACCTAGGATTTGGAACTTGACCTGTGCAGCGCAACCCCCGAGTAAGTTCGAGTGGCGGCTGAGGATTTTTCTAGGAGGTCCTGTTTGGCGTAGCCCCCGAGTAAGTCGAGTGGTAGCCTAGGGTTACAAGTGTGACCTGTGTGGCGCAGCCCCCGTGTGTGGCGGACGACGCCCTAGGATTTTGAACTTGACCTGTATGGCGCAGCCCCCGAGTCGGTCGAGTGGCGGCCTAGGATTTTTTGACTTTACGCTTGTATGGCGCAGCCCCCGAGAGAGTTGGGCGGCGGCCTAAGCTTTTATTTCAACCTGTGTGGCGCAGCCCCCGAGTAGCTCGGGTGGCGACCTAGGATTTTGGACATGCTTGTGTGGCGCAGCCCCCGAGTTACTCGGGTGGCGACCTAAGCTTGTATTTCAACCTGTGTGGCGCAGCCCCCGAGTGGTTCGAGTGGCGGCCTAGGATTTTTGAGCTTCTCCTGAGTGGTAGGTAAAGGGGGCAGAATTTCTTCAAATCACTTTATTGATTCTTGCGAACAGGCCGCCTCATTAAAACCCTTCCAGTCCCCTCAGGTACCCTGGTAAGGGAAAGAGTGCGTCTGAAACCTGACGCGCTGATTTTCTTGTACAATGGTTGTTTTGAGCTAGGCGTAGAATCGGCGGAGTTGTGCTACGTTCCATGGGTTGCTGCAGTCTGCTCCTGTCTTCGAGTCCTTTAGGCGGTAAGCTCCATTGCCTATTGCTTCTGTTACAATGTACGGGCCCTCCCATGGGGAGGCGAGCTTGTGCACCTTCTTTTGCTTGAGTCGAAGAACCAGGTCGCCTGCAACGAACGCTCTTGGTTGCAGCCTCCGAGTGTGATAATTGCGCAGGTCCTGCTGGTACACGGCTGATCGTGCCAGGGCGATGTCTCGCGCTTCGTCCAGGGTGTCTCTGCTGTCTTCGAGTGCCTCCTCTGCTTCTGACTCGTCGTAGGCGACTACTCTTGGTGCCTGGAACTTGATGTCGCAGCGGAGGACCGCTTCTGCACCGTACACCATGAAGAACGGAGTGTACTGGGTGGATCTATTCGGCGTTGTTCGCAGACTCCAGAGGACCGATGGCAGTTCTTCCACCCATGCGCCCGCTGCGCGTCTTAGGGGCACGCGCAGCCGTTTCTTGATGCCGCTACATACAAGGCCGTTGGCTTTCTCCACTTGTCCGTTGGATTGCGGGTGCGAGACAGACGCATAGTTGAGTTTGATCCCCTGCTCTGAGCAAAAGTCCTTGAATTCTTCGGCTGTGAAGTTTGAGCCGTTGTCGGTGATGATCCCGTTTGGTACCCCAAACCTGAAGATGATTGACCTGATGAAGTTGACCGCTGTGGATGCAGTCGAACTTGTGATGGGCACGGCTTCGATCCACTTTGTGAACTTATCGACTGCAACCAGGAGGTGAGTGTGACCTCCGGGTGAGGATTTCTTCAGCGGGCCCACCATGTCTAGACCCCATTGGGCAAAGGGCCAGGCTAATGGTATTGTCTTGAGTTCTGACGCTGGGGCGTGCGGCTTGTTGGCGAATTCCTGGCACCCTGTGCATTTCTTCACCAGCTCCTCGGCGTCCTACATGGCTGTCAGCCAGTAGAATCCGGCGCGTAGCGCCTTGGCCACCAGTGCCCGACTGCTGGCGTGATGCCCGCAGATACCCGTGTGGATGTCGAGTAAGATGGCTTGGCCGTCGACTGGATCTATACACCTTTGCAGAATTCCTGAGATGCTTCTTTTGTAGAGTTCTCCGTTGATGACGGTGAAACTTTTGGAGCGCCTGATGATGCGCTTTGCTTCGACTGGATCTACTGGCAGCTTCTGATGTAATATGTATGCCAGGTATGGCCCTGTCCATGTGGCTTCGACTAGCATGACCTCCATGGGGACCTTGTCTTGGCTTGATGGGTTGGCATCGCCTTTTGTTGTGGCTGTGCTTGCTGTACTTTGAGTCTTGATGGATCTCTGCGTGATGCACTCGAGGAAGACGCCGGGTGGGACTGGCACCCTGTCTGAGCCCATGTTAGCGAGGACGTCGGCTTCCTCGTTGCTTTCACGGCCAATGTGGCGCAGCTCGCAGCCGTCGAAGTTCCCTTCCATCTGATTGTAGAGGTCTCTGTAGGCGATCATGTTGTCAGCGACGGCGTCGCAGGACTTCATGGTTTGCTGTACCACCAGATAGGAGTCGCCGTAGATCATGAGGTGCGTGGCGCCGCAGTTCTTGGCCATCCGCATGCCGTGGATCAGGGCCTCGTATTCGGCTTCGTTGTTGGACGGCTTCGGGAAGTCCATCTGTAGGACATACTTGAGCTTGTCGCCTTTGGGGGAGATGAGCACGACTCCTGCCCCGGCTGACTTGAATTTCTTCGAGCCATCAAAGTACATTGTCCATGCGTTGGACAGGTCGGGGACATTTGGTAGCTGGGCTTCTATCCACTCGGTTGTGAATTCTGGGAGAACTTGGGCCTTGATAGACTTCGGGTGAGCATACTTCAGCCCCCATGGTCCTAGTTCGACAACCCACTTGGCGACTCGTCCTGTCGCGCGCTGGTTTGTGAGAATGTCTGCTAGTCCAGAGGAGCTTACCACCGTGATCGGGTGCTCGGAGAAGTAGTGGACGACCTTCCTGGAGGTCATGAAGACTCCGTATGCCAGCTTCTGGTAATGAGGGTAGTTCTGCTTGGACAGGGTGAGTACTTCGCTGAGGTAGTAGACGGGCTTCTGCACCGGGTGGCTGTGCCCTTCTTCTTCGCGTTCGACTACGAGCACCGTGCTTACCACCCTGTTCGTTGCTGAGACGTATAGGTACAGCGGCTCATTTTCCAGTGGTGCCACGAGGACTGGAGAAGTTGTCAGTGTTTTCTTGAGATGGTCGAACGCGTCCTGCGCCTCTTGTGTCCACTCGAACTTGTCTGCCTTCTTCATCAGTTGGTAGAAAGGTAAGGCTTTCTCTCCCAACTTACTAATGAACCGGCTGAGAGCTGCGACTCGTCCAGCTAATCGTTGCACCTCCCTGAGCTTGGTTGGTGCTGGCATTGTGAGTATGTTCTGCACCTTCTCGGGGTTTGCTTCGATTCCTCTCACGGATACAAGGTACCCTAGTAGCTCTCCGGCTGGTACGCCGAACACGCACTTCTCTGGATTGAGCTTGATCTGATATACGTCCAGCGCAGCGAAGACCTTGCGGAGGTCGTCGACTAGGGTATCCTCCTTTCGGGTAGTGACGACAATGTCGTCGACGTAGACTTGGACTGTCCCTTGAGGCATGCTTGCATTGTCCGCTGGTAGGTGGCACCTGCGTTCTTTAACCCGAACGGCATCGTCTGGTAGCAAAAGACGCCGTCGGGTGTGATGAAGGCTGTCTTCTCTTCGTCCTCGACTTTCACCTGAAGTCCGAGCACCCGGAGACGTCACGACGACCTCCTCCTCAGCAACACCCACGTCCCGGGCAGGTGACGACGCAGTGGCAGACTCGCCGCGACTCAGAAGCTTCCGCTTCTTCCTCACGGGTTCCTCCACCTCATCTTCCTCCTCCACCTCGTCGCGGGGAGAATGCGTGGAGGGAATCTCTTCGTCCTCGTCATCCTCTTCGACAAACCTCGACTCGTCGTCGGGTCCGTTCTCAGGGAGGGGAGGAAAGCTGATGAAAAGATCTCGGCCCTGAAGCAAGTAGACACAAGTCGAATTAAAGAGAAAGGTAGACTCAAGTCGAACAAGGGCAGAGATAAGACAAGACAAGACTTACCTCAGGAACGGGGTTCGAGGCCCCGTAAGGAGAAATTGGGCACTTGACGTTGCACGTGTCCGCGGCTCGGAGGTTGGTGATGGACCTGACGCTGGCTTCCACCTCCTCGTCCTCCAGCGGCTTGGCGCTGACGCCTTCGGCGGCCCACATCGGGTGAGGCCGGGCGCTGAGCGGCTGCACCCGAAGACGGAAGAAGGTGGCCATCAGAAAGACGCCACCCGCATCGCGCCCAAGGGTCTGAGTCAGCTCGTGCAACAGGCCCAGCAGGGGCCGCACAGACTCCTTCTCCACGGCGGACAGCGGGTGCGCCCAGGCGCCAGTCTTCCGCAGTCCACGCTTGCTGTCGAACGCGTCCAGGCCGTCGTCGTTCGACTGGACGTAGAACCATCTCCGGCGCCATCCTTGGACGGAGTCGGACTTCTTCATCTGAAAGTACGCGGTGTCACCGCGCACCTGGATTCCGAAGCCGCCCACTGGGAAGGTCAGCCCACTCTTCCCCACGTTCTTGCGAACGAGGAAGAGCGACTTCCACAATTCCCAGTGGGGCGCGACACCCAAGAAGCACTCGCAGAGCACGATGAAGCCCGCGATGCTCAAGACGCCATTGGGGGTCAGATCGTGGATCTGAACCCCATAGGCGTACAGGAGACCGCGCACGAAATCGTGCATGGGGAACCCGAAGCTTCGCGGAATGAAGTCCGCGAAGCAAACACGTTCCCCATCGCGGGGAGTGGGGAAGACTTCCTTGCCAGGGACTCGTACCTGGACTTGGTCGGCAGGTGGCAGCAGGCCCTGCGCGCGGAGCAGCTCCACATCGGTCTTCTTCGTCGAGGACCTCTGCCAATCGCCCTCGGGTTTCTTCATCACCCCGGCGTCGTCGGCGGCGGCGGAGGAGCCAGCGGCGCTCTTCGGCTTGCCCATCGCCAAGGTCGCAAGGTGCGTGGATGGATTGCTCGGAGCTCGGGATGGCGGCGGAAATGGTAGAGCGCAAGAGGAAAAAAGGCAAGAATCGATTGGAGAAGATGACATCCCAAACGCCAGGACACAGTACTTATGCCTTGAGGATTGGCATCTCAACCGTCCGTCGAGCAAGGGGTCCGAGCGGGAACATCCAGCCGTCCACGTGTCGCACGGAGGAACCAACCGTCACCGCCAACTTCCTCCACTACGCATGAGAACCGAGGCGTCGTCATCGTGCCGCGCAAATTTCGCGCCCACTTCGGAGACGTGACAACTGCGGACCGTGGTCAGCTCTGACAGCGGGGCCCGCCACGTCACGTCCCATCGGGCGCAGAGGCGTGCAACGGATCGTCATCAGTGAAGTCACCAAGCCAACGGCTCCAAAATCAACCGAAGAAACTCGAAAAAGTTGTTCGAGTGGTAAGCTTCACAGCTGAAGTCAACAAGGTAGGATCAGCCAATGATCCGAGCACCCGAAGAAACCATTCGAGTGGCAACGCAGCAAGCTCGAGCAGCCGAATCCATCCACAAGTAAGCCAAAACAGGCCGAGTACAAGTAAGCTTCACAAAAAGATGAAGGCAGAGTAATTTGACTGCACAGGTTACTCCCATCGGGAGTGGCTGGCTCGACTAAAGAAATTCGAGTTCAAGCTCAAGATCAAGCAATCCAACGGCGCGTCCAGGAGGAAGGAGTCCTTTGCCCGACTCTGCGCTTCGACCAAGCACTCGGGGGCTACTGACGTGGGGCTGCCTTGCGGGTAGCCCACGATGATGCTACCTGGGCCACGCCAAGGATGGAAAGGCCCGCAGAAGGCCCACTCGGGGTACCTCGTATCCTAGTCCAACTCGGTTAGGTCTTGTGACCTACCGTATCTGTATCTATCACCCGAGACCTGGCTACCTATAAAGCCAGGAGGGTTGCCCGTCCTAGAGGACATGCTCATAATCACCACGACAAACCCTAGCGAGATCGTAATCTCGCCGTTGTAATCGCTACTCGCATCAATAACCAGACAAGCAGGAGTAGGGTGTTATCCTCCGGGAGCCTGAACCTGGGTAAACCTCGCTTGTCAGCCGTCGTGATCACCTTGCACTCATCTCTCTCCCCATCAATCAACCCGGGGTGCACAACCCTGGGACTTGTCGAGTTAGCACCTCGTCAATTGGCGCCGTCTGTGGGAAAACCAACAAGTGCTGGGATCATGGTCGCACCGGCCCCATCCGCAATGAAGATCGGCGCATCCGCCACCAGGGAGTCGATCCGATTCGGCTCCTTCGAGTACGTCATCCACTCGCCAACTCATCAATCCGTGTACGCCGATCTTAACAAAGGTATACACATCACCTTCGGCTCCATATTCTGCTGCATCGATAGTCGTGGCATGCTCAGGTCTACGACTACTTCGCTACGCGCGATGGCGTCACCAAAATCGCCGACCATCGCGCCCGCTGGACCCGCGGAGATCGCATCTGCCGCACCCGCGGAGATCGCATCTACCGTACCCGTGGAGATCGCATCTGCCGCACCCGCGGAGATCGCATCTACCGTACCCGTGGAGATCGCAACCGCTGGACCCACAGAGATCGCATCTGCCGCGCCCGCGGAGATCGCGACCGCCCAACCCACGAAGATCGCATCTGCCGCACCCGCAGGGGTAGCGCCAGCTGCACTCGCGAAGAGAACATCTACATCGACAATCTCGGCAACGGCCGCGCGAATCGAATCTGCTACCCCAACTTCGGTCGTGCGGTCGATCAAGTCAAGATCCACCTCCACCGTTGCACCCGCACGGGAGACCAGTGGCCCGCGTCCGACAGCTATGTCACGCGCGCCCTCGTCTTCGTGGAGATCTCAAGTCTACCCCAAGCCAATCGCACTCGCCCCGGCGAGCGTGAACACATGGACAATCGCGAAGAGACGCGACAGCGGGTGCGCCGCGCGCCACGTTGCGGCAATTTTCGACCCCGAGCAAGAAGCGGGCGACAGAAGCAGCAGCGGCAGCACCAACTCTCCAATTCATGCCTATCCCAAGCAAGTCTTCATGGCCGGCACAACACCGCATGACGACGAAGACGAACCCGCATACCCACTGGAGGTGGACATGCCGGACCAGACGAAACTTGTCATCACGCGGGACATGGCAATCCAAGCCATGAAACACGTGGACGAAGGCACGTTCCTGCCACCAAACGCACCTCGAGAAGACCACCTGGCGGTCCAGTACTTGCTACGCAAGGAAGGCGAACGAATTCGCGCCGAAAAAGCCGAACTTCTCAGGCGCAAAAGGGACGCGGATGCATCGAGCGCCAGGCGAGCCGCCCTCTCCTTCACATCCTCCACAAAAGTGAACCAGGGAGCACGGCGAACCAGAGCCCGTGTCCCCCACATGGCAGACGAGTCGAGGTTTGTCGAAGAGGATGACGAGGACGAAGAGATTCCCTCCGCGCATTCTCCCCGCGACGAGGTGGAGGAGGAAGATGAGGTGGAGGAACCCGCGAGGAAGAAGCGGAAGCTTCCGAGTCGCGGCGAGTCTGCCACTGCGTCGTCACCTGCCCGGGACGTGGGTGTTGCTGAGGAGGAGGTCGTCGTGACGTCTCCGGGTGCTCGGTCTTCGGGTGGCTGGGAGGAACCTCTGAACGTTCCCCCAGTCAGCTCCGCAGCACCACGCTCGTTCGCGCGGATGCCTTCGCCTTCCTTGGAGAGCTACGACGACGCCGACACCCCAGGTGAGTTTCTTTGCTATCTGTCCTTCGAGCTGTACTTTGCAGTTTGGACGTTTTGATTCGACTGGCGTTCTTGGTTTTGATGTAGCCATCGTTCTGACGATGTTAGCTCCCCCCTTCGGGACGTGGAGCTCACATCCACCCCTTCGACTGGGTTGGGGACGCCAGTGGTAGTGGAGAAGGTGCATGCTGAGCCCTCCGGTATTGCATCCTTTAGCCGCGTGCCTCCTTCGACTGCGGAAGACCTTGAACTCCTGGACCACGTAAGTTTTGCATGCTTTTTCTTGCGTTCTTGATTTTTCATCGGGTGCGCGATCAGCGCTCCCGATGGGAGTAGCCCCCGAAGGTGTGGGTGACTAGTATAGTCGCCCGCAACTTTATTGACATCTTGCTTTTGTTTCAGCCTTACTATCGCCAGCAGCTCGACGCAGCCGCAACTTATGTTCGCCTGGAGAAAGAGAGGGACCAACTGCGTGCCTCGCTGGACCAGGCTACTGGGCGGGTTGATGGGCTTGAGAAGGCTCTTCACGAGTCCCGAGAGCGGGAGCTGGCGCGGGTCGCCAAGGAGAAAACTCAAGTTGGTCGTCTCCTTTCGCTCGCCGGTGTACTTGGGGGTGAGTTTCGGCTTGACGCCTACTGAGTCTTTGTTCTCTTTCTTATCTTGACTTTAAATTTTTGCGCAGAGACTTGCGGTGGAGCTCCTCCCGAAGATGCGTCGGGTGACACGGTTGACCTGGCGACCGCTGTTGGCTTCCTCGACCGGGTATGCGCCTACGCTTCGGACGCGCTGAAGAAGTCTTCAGCCGCGTTGCAGAAGTCGACTGGAGCTCTGGCCGTGGTGCACCAGAGCATCTTCCCGGGTGACCAGCCGCCGGCGACCATGGACGCCCTGGCTGCACCGCTTGAGGACGCGACCACCATCGCCGACTTCACGCGGTCGCAGACGGTACGCGGCTCCGAGCTCACCTTCCAGCTCCTATTAGGCCACCAAGTCCCAGGTGACTTCGAGAAGGTCGTCAGCGGTTTTCCTCGCAAACCCGATGGCCGGACCGCGTCGCTGAGTGGCGTGAAGGAGCGCGCCTCGCAGCTGGCTGCGCAGCTTGTGGCACTCTTCGAGAGGGCCCTTGCTAAGGCGACTGAGGCGGCAGCTCGGAAGGGCCGTTCCCGGTCGCAGTCCGCGGCCTTAGAGTAGGCATAGTTGTAGGAATGCGGCAGTCGCCGCGATCTGTATTTTGGACTTCATGCTTGTAATGAATATTGCCCTGTCGGGTCTTTTGGTCTTCACTATTGATTTTGTTGGCTTTATTTCTCCTGAGTTGATTTGTGCTTCGCAGTCGCCTGATTGTATTGACTCTGCGTATCCCTGGCAGAGTGCTGCGCGCGATGATGCTCCGCCTTCTCCGGTGGCCGTGCCGAGTGGCGCGGTTTCTTCTTCGGGTGCTCGCCGTCGTCGGGCGGCGCCGGCTCCTCCAGGCAGTGCAAACGATCAGCGGATAATCACATTTTTGAAGAACAAGGTGGCGGAGCTTGAGGCAACCCTGAAGAATACGGAGCGGCAGCTACATCGTTCTCAGTCGCAACCCACGGCGGAGTTCTCGCGACGTGAGGACTTTTTGCTTGGGGAGATCGACCTGATCAGTCGGCAGCTGCAAGGTATGTATCCTCTTTTTGGCGGCTGCCGTCCTTTTGTGGCTTTCCTTCTCGTTCTTAGTTGCATTTTATGTGTGCAGACGTCAATCCCGACTGGGAGGCTGAGCGTGTTCGCGTTGAAGAGCGAGTCACCCGAGAGGCGTCCGGCAACTCCTACGAAGCTCGGCAGTTCTGGGTGAACCAGTCGAGGGGGCGCGTCCTTGCCACCATGCTTGATCGTACGTGGCGCGCTTCTTTTCTTCTGGAGAGCTGCCGGAAGACACTTTGGCACATCAATCGTGTGTACTTCCCGCATAATGCGCAGCCGAACGGGTTGTCTGCCTTGCTGGAGAGGTTCCGCGATGGTGAAGGGTTGAAGGAGGTCGTCGACGCCCAACTTGTGGCTGGTGCGAACGCTGCGTTGACATACGTCCGGATGCACCGGCCACATCTTCCGCTTGAGCGGGTGCTTGAAGGCCTGCCGGGTGACGATGACTTCGACGAGACCTTGGCGGCTGCGCGTCGGATTATCCGGCAGGTTCAGGACCTGAGCGAGCGTCTTGTAGGGCCTCTTGATGCACCGAAGGCTGAACCTGCAGTGTAGAGTAGCTGTCGTCTGGTGTACAGGGTTAGCTATAGGGGTGGCAAATGTGCCTGTGTAAGTATGACAATTGATTGAAATACTTTGGACTTATAAGAGTTGATCTTTTTACTCGAAAGTGAGTGCTTGATTTGAGTTTGCGACCTGTATGGCACAGTCACCTAGAATGCTAGGCGGCGACCTAGGTTTCTCAAGTGTCACCTGCATGCCGCAATCTCTGATTATATCAGGTGGCGACTTAGGATTTCTGTAACTTGACCTGTATGGCGCAGCCCCCGAGTCGCTCGAGTGGTGGCCTAGGATTTTGGCGAAGACCTGTATGGCGCAGCCCCCGGGTGGGTCGAGTGGCGGCCTAGGGTTACAAGTGTTACCTGTTTGGCGCAGCCCCCGAGTATGTCGGGTGGTGACCTAGGATTTGGAACTTGACCTGTGCAGCGCAACCCCCGAGTAAGTTCGAGTGGCGGCTGAGGATTTTTCTGGGAGGTCCTGTTTGGCGTAGCCCCCGAGTAAGTCGAGTGGTAGCCTAGGGTTACAAGTGTGACCTGTGTGGCGCAGCCCCCGTGTGTGGCGGACGACGCCCTAGGATTTTGAACTTGACCTGTATGGCGCAGCCCCCGAGTCGGTCGAGTGGCGGCCTAGGATTTTTTGACTTTACGCTTGTATGGCGCAGCCCCCGAGAGAGTTGGGCGGCGACCTAAGCTTTTATTTCAACCTGTGTGGCGCAGCCCCCGAGTAGCTCGGGTGGCGACCTAGGATTTTGGACATGCTTGTGTGGCGCAGCCCCCGAGTTACTCGGGTGGCGACCTAAGCTTGTATTTCAACCTGTGTGGCGCAACCCCCGAGTGGTTCGAGTGGCGGCCTAGGATTTTTGAGCTTCTCCTGAGTGGTAGGTAAAGGGGGCAGAATTTCTTCAAATCACTTTATTGATTCTTGCGAACATGCCGCCTCATTAAAACCCTTCCAGTCCCCTCAGGTACCCTGGTAAGGGAAAGAGTGCGTCTGAAACCTGCCGCGCTGATTTTCTTGTACAATGGTTGTTTTGAGCTAGGCGTAGAATCGGCGGAGTTGTGCTACGTTCCATGGGTTGCTGCAGTCTGCTCCTGTCTTCGAGTCCTTTAGGCGGTAAGCTCCATTGCCTATTGCTTCGGTTACAATGTACGGGCCCTCCCATGGGGAAGCGAGCTTGTGCACCTTCTTTTGCTTGAGTCGAAGAACCAGGTCGCCTGCAACGAACGCTCTTGGTCGCAGCCTCCGAGTGTGATAATTGCGCAGGTCCTGCTGGTACACGGCTGATCCTGCCAGGGCGATGTCTCGCGCTTCGTCCAGGGTGTCTCTGCTGTCTTCGAGTGCCTCCTCTGCTTCCGACTCGTCGTAGGCGACTACTCTTGGTGCGTCGAACTTGATGTCGCAGGGGAGGACCGCTTCTGCACCGTACACCATGAAGAACGGAGTGTACTGGGTGGATCTATTCGGCGTTGTTCGCAGACTCCAGAGGACCGATGGCAGTTCTTCCACCCATGCGCCCGCTGCGCGTCTTAGGGGCACGTGCAGCCGTTTCTTGATGCCGCTACATACAAGGCCGTTGGCTTTCTCCACTTGTCCGTTGGATTGCGGGTGCGAGACAGACGCATAGTTGAGTTTGATCCCCTGCTCTGAGCAAAAGTCCTTGAATTCTTCGGCTGTGAAGTTTGAGCCGTTGTCGGTGATGATCCCGTTTGGTACCCCAAACCTGAAGATGATTGACCTGATGAAGTTGACCGTTGTGGATACAGTCGAACTTGTGATGGGCACGGCTTCGATCCACTTTGTGAACTTATCGACTGCAACCAGGAGGTGAGTGTGACCTCCGGGTGAGGATTTCTTCAGCGGGCCCACCATGTCTAGACCCCATTGGGCAAAGGGCCAGGCTAATGGTATTGTCTTGAGTTCTGACGCTGGGGCGTGCGGCTTGTTGGCGAATTCCTGGCACCCTGTGCATTTCTTCACCAGCTCCTCGGCGTCCTGCATGGCTGTCAGCCAGTAGAATCCGGCGCGTAGCGCCTTGGCCACCAGTGCCCGACTGCTGGCGTGATGCCCGCAGATACCCGCGTGGATGTCGAGTAAGATGGCTTGGCCGTCGACTGGATCTATACACCTTTGCAGAATTTCTGAGATGCTTCTTTTGTAGAGTTCTCCGTTGATGACGGTGAAACTTTTGGAGCGCCTGATTATGCGCTTTGCTTCGACTGGATCTACTGGCAGCTTCTGATGTAATATGTATGCCAGGTATGTCCCTGTCCATGTGGCTTCGACTAGCATGACCTCCATGGGGACCTTGTCTTGGCTTGATGGGTTGGCATCGCCTTTTGTTGTGGCTGTGCTTGCTGTACTTTGAGTCTTGATGGATCTCTGCGTGATGCACTCGAGGAAGACGCCGGGTGGGACTGGCACCCTGTCTGAGCCCATGTTAGCGAGGACGTCGGCTTCCTCGTTGCTTTCACGGCCAATGTGGCGCAGCTCGCAGCCGTCGAAGTTCCCTTCCATCTGATTGTAGAGGTCTCTGTAGGCGATCATGTTGTCAGCGACGGCGTCGCAGGACTTCATGGTTTGCTGTACCACCAGATAGGAGTCGCTGTAGATCATGAGGTGCGTGGCGCCGCAGTTCTTGGCCATCCGCATGCCGTGGATCAGGGCCTCGTATTCGGCTTCGTTGTTGGACGGCTTCGGGAAGTCCATCTGTAGGACATACTTGAGCTTGTCGCCTTTGGGGGAGATGAGCACGACTCCTGCCCCGGCTGACTTGAATTTCTTCGAGCCATCAAAGTACATTGTCCATGCGTTGGACAGGTCGGGGACATTTGGTAGCTGGGCTTCTATCCACTCGGTTGTGAATTCTGGGAGAACTTGGGCCTTGATATACTTCGGGTGAGCATACTTCAGCCCCCATGGTCCTAGTTCGACAACCCACTTGGCGACTCGTCCTGTCGCGCGCTGGTTTGTGAGAATGTCTGCTAGTCCAGAGGAGCTTACCACCGTGATCGGGTGCTCGGAGAAGTAGTGGACGACCTTCCTGGAGGTCATGAAGACTCCGTATGCCAGCTTCTGGAAATGAGGGTAGTTCTGCTTGGACAGGGTGAGTACTTCGCTGAGGTAGTAGACGGGCCTCTGCACCGGGTGGTTGTGCCCTTCTTCTTCGCGTTCGACTACGAGCACCGTGCTTACCACCCTGTTCGTTGCTGAGACGTATAGGTACAACGGCTCATTTTCCAGTGGTGCCACGAGGACTGGAGAAGTTGTCAGTGTTTTCTTGAGATGGTAGAACGCGTCCTGCGCCTCTTGTGTCCACTCGAACTTGTCTGCCTTCTTCATCAGTTGGTAGAAAGGTAAGGCTTTCTCTCCCAACTTACTAATGAACCGGCTGAGAGCTGCGACTCGGCCACCTAATCGTTGCACCTCCCTGAGCTTGGTTGGTGCTGGCATTGTGAGTATGTTCTGCACCTTCTCGGGGTTTGCTTCGATTCCTCTCGCGGATACAAGGTACCCTAGTAGCTCTCCGGCTGGTACGCCGAACACGCACTTCTCTGGATTGAGCTTGATCTGATATACGTCCAGCGCAGCGAAGACCTTGCGGAGGTCGTCGACTAGGGTATCCTCCTTTCGGGTAGTGACGACAATGTCGTCGACGTAGACTTGGACTGTCCCTTGAGGCATGCTTGCATTGTCCGCTGGTAGGTGGCACCTGCGTTCTTTAACCCGAACGGCATCGTCTGGTAGCAAAAGACGCCGTCGGGTGTGATGAAGGCTGTCTTCTCTTCGTCCTCGACTTTCAGCCTGATCTGCTGGTAACCTGAGTAGGCATCCAGAAAAGATAAGCGTTCGCAACCTGCAGTCGAGTCGATGATCTGGTCTATCCGCGGGAGCGGGAAGTGGTCCTTGGGGCAACATTTGTTGACTGCGGTGAAGTCAACGCACATGCGCAATTTCTTCGTCTTCTTTTTCTCAACTAGAACCGGGTTGGCGACCCAGTCCGAGTCCTTGATCTCTCGGATGAACTTGGCGTGCAGTAATCTGTCGACTTCCATGGTGATCGCGTCTCGTTTGGGTCCTGAGAAGCGTCGCATGGATTGCTTGACTGGTCTTGCGTCCTTGTGGACTTTGAGAGAGTGCTCGGCGAGTTCCCTGGGTATCCCTGGCATGTCAGAGGGTTGCCATGCAAAGATTTTCCAGTTCTCACGCAGGAACTCGACGAGCGCGCCTTCCTATGCGGGGGTCAGACTCGATGAGACCTTGACCGTCTTTCCGCTGTCAGTCGGATGGACTTGGTGGGTGACAGTGTCGTCATTCGTGTTGAACGATGTGTCTTTGGCAGGCTTCTTGCGAGCCGGGAAGATGGTCTTGTCGTTGTCGGCTGATGTGGCCTTGAAGTGCTCCTCGACGCCGAAGAACTCGGAGATCTTGGCGAACTCGCGGTCGCAGCTATTGGAGAGCCCGAAGTCGCCGCGGACGGTGATCACTCCTTTCGGCCCGGGTAACTTTATCATCAGGTAGGCGTAGTGGGGTACTGCCATGAACCTGGCAAAGCTTGGGCGTCCGAGGATGGCGTGGTATTGTGACTTCCAGTCGACGACCTCAAAGTCTATCGATTCTTTCCTGAAGTGCTCGGGTGTACCGAGGATGACGTCGAGTGTGATTGTTCCCATGGGCGTGATTGCTTGCCCTGGTACTATGCCGTGGAAGGTGGTCTCCGATTCCGGCAATTTCTCTGTCGACCTATTCATCCGTCTGAGGGTGTCGGCAATATGATGTTGATGCCGCTGCCTCCGTCCAGGAATACCTTCTTCAGGCTGTAGTCGCCGATCAAAGCCTCAATCACGAGTGCGGCGTGCCCGGGTCGGACTACCTCCGCTGGGTGATCTGCCCTGGAAAATGTGATTGGTGTCTCCGACCCGCGCAGGTAGTCTGGTACCGCGCGCGGGCTGTTGATGGCTTGAAGTACTTGGCGTGTGATGATTTTCTGCCTCCTGTTCGACGGGGGTCCCTTCTGGATCATGTTCAGCTGTCCTCGTGCGGCTGGGTACGTGTCGGCTGCTGCCGACGGACCTTGTTGCTGCTGCTGCGGCTGGGGGAACGCTCCTGCCGCCTGCACTTGATTGTTGTTTGCGGGAGCTGCCTGGATGGCTAGCTGTGGTGCCGCTTGTATGGCCTGCACCGGGGCGATGATTTGCTGCATGGCATGGTAGATCTTTCTTGCTTTGCGGCAATCCTTCAACAAGTGGTTTGAACCCCACTTTCCTGTTGCGGGGTTGCAGAACGAGTGATGCTTACAGGGTTGCATCAGTTCCTCTGCTGGGGTCAGCGGGCGCTTCCACTCACGCTTTTGACTTCCATCATTGTGGTCGATGCTGCTGCTGCCACGGTTGTACTGACTCGAGCTGGGCTGCCGACTCTGCTCGTATTGTCGGCTGTTGTCACGCTTGTCCTCGCGGGGGGTTTCGTACCCTGCCGCTACTAATTCGATTGAATCGTGGGTGTAACGTGCCTTCTTCTTTTGACGTGCCTCGCGCCAGTTGCTTGTTTCGCCTTCCTTTTTGGGGGAAGTTTCGCGGACATAGTCCTCTCCTTCGGCTCATTGGTTGGCTGTCTTCATGAGTTCTATTGTGGTCTTCGGCTGGAGCCTACCGAATTCCTCCCGGAGGTCGCGGCGAGCGACGCCATGCATGAAGGCGTCCATCACTCGATCCTCTGATACGGGTTCCATGGTATTGCGGAGGAGTGTCCACCTCTGGATGTAAGAGCGGAGCGACTCGTCCTTCCCTTGCTTGCAGGCCTGCAACTCGATGTAGGTCGTCGGCCTGGCGAATGTTCCTGAGAAACTCTTGATGAAGTTATCCTGGAATTCCTCCCATGTTCGGAAAGAGTCTTTGGGTTGGCTTGTGAGCCACCCGTGTGCCGAGTCTGTCAGCATGAGCTGGATGTACTGCATGGCTGTAGTCGACGTTCCGCCTTGACAGGTGCAAGCGATGAGGTAGTCCTCGAGCGATAGCTTTGGGTCTTGCTTCCCGTCATATTTTGGTGTGCCAGCCGTCAAATTGAAGCCTTTAGGCATGCGGGTGTCGCGGATGTTGAAGCTAAAGCATGCTGCGCCACACGGCTCGAAGTCGCGGTCGGCGTGGTCGTTTGCGTGTGCCATGCTAGCTGAACGCTCCTTGCGGCTGCGGTCCACCGTCTTCTGTGTCAGGTGGTCACGGAGGTCCTTGACTGCTTGTCGCTGCGCCGCTGGGATGCCCGACGTCGTTGGTTCAGTCGCTCTGTCGTTTGGCCCCTTGGCCGCCAGAGCCTCTTCGATTGCCCTTATGGAGGCAATTTGTTGCTTGTGGAGAAGGGAGCGCGCGTCTCCCTCCGGTGGCTGCGTGAGCCGGAGGTATGTCTCGACTGATATCAGGGCGGCATTCGCCGTCTTCGGGACGGGTATCCCATTCTCATCTTCGGTGACGAAGGACGAGTCGAGGTTACGGGTGAGCCTTGTTCGATCAGCTTCTGCCATGTGGGGGACACGGGCTCTGGTTCTCCATGCTCCCTGGTTCACTTCTGTGGAGGATGTGAAGGAGAGGGCGGCTCGCCTGGCGCTCGATGCATCCGCGTCCCTTTTGCGCCTGAGAAGTTCGGCTTTTTCGGCGCGAATTTGTTCGCCTTCCTTGCGTAGCAAGTACTGGACCGCCAGCTGGTCTTCTCGAGGTGCGTTTGGTGGCGGGAACGTGCCTTCGTCCACGTGTTTCATGGCTTGGATTGCCATGTCCCGCGTGATGACAAGTTTCGTCTGGTCCGGCATGTCCACCTCCAGTGGGTATGCGGGTTCGTCTTCGTCGTCATGCGGTGCTGTGCCGGCCATGAAGACTTGCTTGGGATAGGCATGAATTGGAGAGTTGGTGCTGCCGCTGCTGCTTCTGTCGCCCGCTTCTTGCTCGGGGTCGAAAATTGCCGCAACGTGGCGCGCGGCGCACCCGCTGTCGCGTCTCTTCGCGATTGTCCATGTGTTCACGCTCGCCGGGGCGAGTGCGATTGGCTTGGGGTAGACTTGAGATCTCCACGAAGACGAGGGCGCGCGTGACATAGCTGTCGGACGCGGGCCACTGGTCTCCCGTGCGGGTGCGACGGTGGAGGTGGATCTTGACTTGATCGACCGCACGACCGAAGTTGGGGTAGCATATTCGATTCGCGCGGCCGTTGCCGAGATTGTCGATGTAGATGTTCTCTTCGCGAGTGCAGCTGGCGCTACCCCTGCGGGTGCGGCAGATGCGATCTTCGCGGGTTCGGCGGTCGCGATCTCCGCGGGCGCGGCAGATGCGATCTCTGTGGGTCCAGCGGTTGCGATCTCCGCGGGTACGGTAGATGCGATCTCCGCGGGTGCGGTGTCGTGGTATCAGCATAATTGATAGAAGACGGGGGTCCTCTAGCCTACGTATGGATTGTGGGGAAGAAGGTTGGAGTCGTCGAGGTCGAGATTGAACACGGCGAGTTTACCCAGCTTCGGATCCCACAACGGTGGCGGGATCCTACGTGCTGCTATAATTCACTATGAGGCAATAGCCGTGAACAGGTTACAATGAGTATGATGCCTATGAGATTGTCTCTGCCCTAAAGGCTCCCTGGTGGCCGGCTTATATAGGCGGCCAGACCCCAGGGTACAAGGTAAGTACTTGTCCGGCAAGTAAACAGAGTCCTAGACCTAGCCGGCTTAGTTACCGCCTTCCGTCTTGGGCTCGGTGGCTTGGTGGGCTTAGGCCTTCCGCCTTCCTTGGACCGTCCGCCTACTTCCTTGCACGTCAGCTATCTGGGCCGCCCGGCAGGCCTTGGCCTTACCACCCTTGGGCCACCCTGGACTAGCCGGATTGATCCATGCTGGTTATACCCCTAGTTGATATATCCCCAACATTAGCCCCCAGAAAGGTTGAAGTTCTCCAGGCGCCGGCTTCTTCTTGATTCTTCATCTGCCAAAGTTGGCGGCTGCAGGACTTGAACCATTCTGAAAATCAACGAGGCACGCGTGCCTTGATGTTGACACGCGGCCGCCTTTATCCATCATGGGAAAAGACGGCTACTCGGCAATCTTTGCCGAGCATTCTTCTTGACGGTTACCGCCTAGCCGGCTTCACGACAGTTTGAAAATAGACTAAGCGGGAATCTCGCCACGATCACAAATTGCGGGAAAAGAGGAGGCGTGGAGATCGTGCAATCATGGGCTGCAACGGATGTTGGACACGTGTCCGACTAAAAACGCCGTTGCACAGGGAGCAACGCCTGGCCCTATAAATAGGTAGCCAAACGGTCCATTTCTTTACCCTGCCTTTTGCTCTCCTCGCGCCCTTGCCTCTTCCGCTTCTTCGCTCCCAGCCTCCGAACGAGCTCCGGCGAACTTCTCTCCTCCGGCGACCTTTTCTGACGGCGATGTCCACCGGTCCAGCTCACTCGACGGCGCCGAGCGGTCCGGCGACCGAAGCCGCGCTCGCAGCGTCGATGGGCGGCGCCATTACTCGCCCCGCTCCGGCGGCGACGGCGGGCAATGTATCCGTCGTCCCCCCTCGGGCTTCTGCCACGCGCGTCCCGGCGGCGGGCCCTTTCTCTCCTCCACCAAATACCGCGGCGACGGCGGCGACGAGCGCCCCCGGCGACGAGGAAGAAGAAGCGCCGGACCTCGGGTCCCGCTATTGGCTGCCTTCCATTGTCGACGAGGACGCCCTCCAAGATTTGGAGGCAGTCGGCTACCTCCCCACTCGGGAGGATTGCCGGTGGAGGGCCGCCTTGGGAGACATCATTCCGGCCCCGGAAGCCGGAGAACGGGTAATCCTTACCTCCCATCTGGTCAGGGGAATGGCTCTTCCGCCTTCCGCCTTCTTTAGTGAGGTCTTAGATCACTACGGGCTCCAGCCCCATAATATCGCACCCAATAGTATATTGGTCTTAGCCGGCTTCACAGCTCTTTTCGAAGGCTATCTAGGTATTAGGCCTAGTTTAGACTTCTTTAGATACTGTTTCCGTTGCCGGCGACAGACGGTGCCGGACGGTGGGCTGGCAACCTGCGGCAGTGTCACCTTCAACTGCCGCCAGGGCCGCCAATGGTATCCTAAGATACCATACCTCGAGTCCGTCAAGGGCTGGACCTCCACCTTCTTCTACTGCCAAGACATGGCAGCGCCGGGCCGTCAAGTCGGCATCCCGGCATTCGTCAACGCGCCACCCATGCCTCGCCCATGCTGGGACGAGGCGGTGCCCAAGTTGACGGAGGAACTCCGCCTTATTCAAAGGCGGATCGAGTTCCTCACGAGGACGATGGCTCCCCCCCAGCTGGATGGGGTCGACACCGTCATTTGTTGGCTCGGCCGGCAAATCCTCCCCCTGCGGTACAGCCCGCACAAGATGTGTCAGTATTCGCCTACTGACACAGCTTCTCTTCGCGTGAGCGAAGAGATATTGCCGGTCGCCGACCTGGCATTCCGGCTCCGCAGCCTCGTCAAGGAGGGGTCGGTGAAGGCGGCCGAGGGCGTGCCATGCACACCCACGACAATCCTCCCCTCGAGGTAAATATTTTCTTGCCTTGCCCCTTGTTTGACAGCTTTGCCGGCTAAGGTTGAGTTCCTTTAACATATCTTCTTTTTCAGCTCTCCGAGTTGAAGGAGGATGACCTGGCTCCCGACTTCTACGAGTCGGAAGCCGGGAAGACGAAGAAGCGCAAGGCATCCGGCGCTGCTTCCTCCACGGCGAACGCCGAGAGGAAGAAACGGATTGCATCGGCTACCGAGCCGACTCTCGCCAACATTGGCGAGAATGCGGGGATTAACATCCCCCGAAGGTACTCAACTTTGCCTTTTCCAGATGGCGAACTTCTTGAATATTGGCTGACTTATTGTGCTTGCTTTGTATTTTGACAGGGAAAGGGTCGCAACCTCCCGGTTGCCAACCAGGCTCCTTGGCAAAGGAAAGCGGTCGCAAGGCGGCTCGCCGGCCACCGTGCCGCCAACTCCTCCGCCCCACGCCGGCAGCTTCATGGCTGACGCTCGGCGCCAACCTCCAGCCCCGGCTTCGGGTGCTCCGCCAAAGATCCCCTCCACCGATCGCGCGCCGATAACTCCTCTATTACTGGCTGAGGCTACGGCCGATGATGCCGCTCAATCGCGCGCCGCCAATGAAAGGGTTGCTGGAGACGACTGCCGGCGGGTCTCGGAGGGCAGCTCCGACTGCGGGAGGCGGCAAAGTCAGAGACCCTTGGTCTACCTTTAAGGAGGCCAAGGAGTCAACCTTGGCTTTTGCCGCCTTTGCCTCGCAGGCCTTCGACGACTTGGAGGGCGACCTATCTGTAAGTTTCTCCGGCATATACATAGTCTTTCCCCCCGAGCACTTAGATGGCTTAGTCAAAAGAAACTTTGACTGCCGGCTTAGTGGTTTTTCGACAATATGTCATATGCTTTTGGTTTTTGTTACAGGGCCTTGTGTCCGCCAACGTCGAGCTTGTCTCCTCGCGAGTCGAGATAAACCGGCGCCATCGCGACCTGAAGAAAGAATGCGAGGCCAAGGACAAGAGGATCGCCGAGCTGGAGGCGGCCCGCAAAAAAGATGAAGGTAGAGTTGATCCCTTTCTCCAACTATGCTTTTGACTTATGTTTCCGTCAATCATTTAGCTTAGCGAATCCATATTTGTAGAACTGCTAGACCACGCCCAGGATATCCTGAAGGCGTCCACTGATATGCAAGCTCTTATGAATGAAGCTTCAGACTTGGCGGCCGCCAACTTGGAGTTGAAGGCGGCTCATCAGAAGGAGATGGAGGCCCAGCAACTCAAGTTTGCGCAGGAATCCAGCCAGCTCACTGGTGAGCTGGAAAGCCTGCGCAACAAGTTGGCGGAGGCGGAGAAGATGGCTGCGGAAGAGATATCCAAGCAGACTTCTCGCGCCCAAACTGCAGAGGACGCGCTGGCAACTCATATGATTGAGTTGTCGGCTTTCCATAACTCGGTCCTTGGTAACTTCTCGCTTCTTTTTTGATACTGCCATGTTGTTTTTAGCCTGAGCCAAACTTATGACTTTATTTTTGATGCAGTTCCCGCCGGTTTAGGCGATGACAAGGTTGTCAGCCCCCGCCAGGATCGCCTTTCGCGTCTGGGTGAGCTGATCACCGAGACTTTGGCAGCGTCCAAGCGGTTTGCCGCCAAGTTCTTCACTTCCTCTGGCAGCCAGGAGCCGACCGAGTTCAGCGACGTGCCCGCCATCCTGGAGCAGGCGACCAAACTTCACAAGAGCTCGCTCAAGTCGGCGGCGCGGGGTGGAGCCAAGACTGCCCTTGGGTTGTTCATGGCGCACTACCCCGAGGCGGAGATTGAAGCCGTCACCGAAGGCATGCCGTCAACGTATGAAGACGGTAGCGAGGTCGAGCCGACCGCTATTCTGGACAGCGTTGCCGGCTACGCCACGCGAGTCGCCGACATGGTGGACACTTCCATCTTCTACCGGCGTCATCCTGTGCCTGGCGGAGAGGGAGCTGGAGCTGCCGGCGCGGCTGAGGCGGAGGGGAGCGATAGTTCTGGGGCTGAAGTTGTCAGCCCCCAAGTCTGATGTAGACGCTCCCCCGAGCCATATCTTTTTCATGTCCTTGCCTTCCACCAGCCTCATTTTGTCGGCCCCTGAAACAATGCAACATTTGTAATATTTTGTATATACTTTTGCTGTTGCCTTGTTAGGCGGAAACTAGCTGACAAGTTTTACTTTGTCTTTATTTATATGGCCCGCCTTAATTTTACCCTGACTTATATGCTTGACTTTTTGTATGTTGACGAAACCTCAGCCGGTAACTTTGGCTGAAACAACCAGGGATAGACCATTTGTTTAGAATCAGAGACCAAAGCCAACATGTTGGTGTCAAAGACATACTACTAGGCGAACCACATATAAGTAATCAGAGGTAAAGGAATTAGGCGGCGCAAAAAGTTTGTTTTTGCTTTGGGTTGGCTCGAAAGCTGCAAGTATCTACCAGTTTGAACCTTTGCACGGGCTAAAAAATAGGTAACTTAGATACATAGGGAAATATGATTGCAAGAAAAGGCAAAAGATGGCATGCATCTCAACACAGATGAGGAACCATAGACTTTTATTTCATAACCATATTTAACTTATTACAATTATAAATTGCTAAGTGTAGAAAGGACGTAGCTGCTCAATATTCCAAGGCCGTTTTGTTTGCTCGAACGGGTCGTCAATGCCTCTCTTGCGCTTGGTTCCCCTTTTTCCTGCCGCCTTCTTGCGCATTTTCTTTTCGTCTTCGTCGCGGATGTCGGCTAGGTAGTAGGAACCATTGAGCAGCGCCTTTGTGACTATAAACGGTCCTTCCCATGGCGGGGATAACTTGTGCAAGCCTTTTCTGTCTTGAATTAGGCGGAGAACCAGGTCACCTGTTCTGAAGCTTCGCTTCCGCACTCTCCGGCTATGATAGCGGCGGAGTTGTTGCTGGTACAAGGCGGAGCGATGGAGAGCTACGTCTCTTTCTTCGTCTAGCAGGTCTAGGCTATCCTGTCTTGCACCTTTTCTACGTCTTGCTCGATGTAGGCTTGAACTCTTGGGGAATCGTACTTCATGTCGGTAGGTAGCACTGCCTCTGCGCCATATATTAAGAAGAAAGGAGTGTAGCCGGTAGATCTGTTTGGCGTTGTGCGCAAACTCCACAATACCGACTGCAACTCATCTGCCCAGGCGCCGGCTGCCCTGTGTAATGGAGCTTCGAGACGAGGCTTAAGTCCTGATAAGACTAGGCCGTTTGTACGCTCTACTTGTCCATTGGATTGAGGGTGTGACACGGATGCCAAATCAAGCCGGATGCCCAGATCGCTGCAGTATTCTTCTATGTCGCCTTGGGACAGATTGCTGCCATTATCGGTGATAATGCTGTGTGGAACTCCAAACCGAGAGATAATTCCCCAGAGAAAATTGGTGGCTGTTCGTGCGTCAAGTTTGCTGATCGGTTTGGCCTCGACCCATTTGGTGAACTTGTCGACAGCGACCAATAGGTGAGTGTACCCACCGCGCGCCTTTTTGAAGGGACCCACCATATCCAAGCCCCAGACCGCGAATGGCCAGGTGATTGGGATCGTCCTTAGCTCCTGTGCCGGCAAGTGAGGTTGACGGGCGTACAACTGGCAACCTTTGCATGTTTTGACGATGTTCTCGGCATCTTCTTTGGCGGTGAGCCAGTAGAAACCTTGGCGGAAAGCTTTGGATACAATGGACCTAGCGGAAGCATGATGCCCGCAGGTGCCAATATGTATGTCTTTTAGAATTTCCCGGCCTTCTTCCGGCTGTATACACCGCTGATAGATGCCGCAAGTGCTTCGCTTGTACAGCTCGCCTTTTATTATCGTGAATGCCTTGGCTCGCCTTATGATCTGCCTTTTTAGTACCTCATCGTCTTCCGGCAACTTTTGGTTGATTAGAAAATCGAGGTACGGGACTGTCCAATCCGGCTGTGTTAAGTAGACAGCGAGACTTGCCGCTTCTACCGGTTCTTCTGAGTCGGGGTCCATCAAATCGGCGCCTTTAATGGATGGCTTGTGCAATTGCTCCAGGAAGATATCTTTTGGTACCTTTTTGCGTTCCGATCCCAGTCTTGCAAGTGTGTCTGCCGCCTCATTCTCAGCTCTTGGAACATGTCGGACTACGTATCCTACGAAGTTTTTTGCAAATTCGTCAACTTTGGCTCTGTAAGCCGCCATTGTTGCGCTTTTCGCATCCCATGTTCCGCTTACTTGCTGTGCGACCAAATCTGAGTCGCCATAACAGAGGATTCTTTTGACGCCTAGGTCGTTTGCCACGTGCAACCCATGAAGCAAAGCTTCGTACTCGGCAACATTGTTGGTTGCTGTGAAGTGGATTTGTAACACGTAGCTTAGCTTGTCACCTTTAGGCGTACGCAGAATGACTCCAGCCCCCGAGCCTTTGAGCATCTTTGATCCGTCAAAGTGCATGACCCAATATTCTGACTCGGGGAGTGCTGTTTCCTCCATAGCCTCTGTCCAGTCGGCGACAAAGTCTGCAAGTGCTTGAGATTTGATGGCGGTCCGTGGTTTATAGACTATATCAAAAGCGGCAAGTTCGATGCCCCATTTGGCGACTCGACCTGTTGCCTCTGCATTATTGATTATGTCTCCCAACGGAGCCTTGCTGACTACTGTCACTGTGTGTTCCTGGAAGTAATGCCTAAGCTTTCTGGCGGCGAAGAATACACCATAAGCCAGCTTTTGGTAATGCGGATACCTCTGCTTGGAGGCGGAGAACACTTCACTGATGAAGTAGACCGGTCGCTGCTCACACGCCGCGGCTTCGCTCTCCTTTCTTTCCACAGCCAAGACAACGCTGACAACAACCCCTGTTGCCGTGATGTACAGCAGCATTGGTTCCTGTGATCGAGGTGCTGCCAATATCGGAGCGGATGAGAGGGCCTCCTTAAGTTGCTGTAAGGCGGCGTCTGCCTCTGCTGTCCACTCGAAGCTGTCGGATTTCTTCAGTAACCGGTAGAGGGGCATTGCCTTTTCCCCTAGGCGGCTTATGAAACGACTGACGACCGCCGCCGATCCGGCTAGGCGCTGCACGTCCTTCAGACAAGTAGGTCTGGATATATTTTGGATGGCCTTGATCTTCTCCGGGTTAACCTCAATCCCTCGTTCTGAGACGATGAATCCGAGGAGTTTGCCGGCTGGGACGCCGTAAACGCACTTGGCGGGATTAAGCTTCATTTGATACCTCCGGAGATTCTGAAAAGTTTCTTCCAAGTCCTCTAGGAGATCTGCCTTCTTTTTTGACATTACCGCGATGTCGTCTACATAGACGTGAACATTGCGGCCGATCTGTTCGTGCAGGCAATTTTGCATACAGCGCTGGTATGTTGCCCCTGCGTTCTTTAGACCGAAAGGCATTGTAATGTAGCAGAAAGTCCCATACGGAGTTGTGAAAGATGTTTTCAGCTGATCTGACTCTCTCATCTTGATTTGGTGGTATCCTGAGTAGGCGTCTAGAAAACAAAGCAGCTCGGAGCCTGCTGTGGAGTCTACGACTTGGTCAATTCTAGGCAGCGCAAAGGGATCCTTTGGGCAACACTTGTTAACACCGGTATAGTCAATACACATCCTCAGCTCTTTATTCTTCTTTGGGACAAGTACAGGATTTGCCACCCAATCGGTGTGTACAACTTCTTTTATGAAATTGGCGGCCTTCAGCCTATTTATCTCCTTCCCTATAGCCTTGCGTCTCTCATCTCCAAAGCGTCTTGTTGCTTGTTTCACCGGCTTGGATCCTTTTATGACGTTGAGCGAGTGCTCGGCCAGTTCCCTCGGTACACCAGGCATGTCGGAAGGCGACCATGCAAAGATGTCACGATTCTCACGGAGGAACTCGACGAGCGCGCCTTCCTATTTGCTGTCAAGGTTGGAGCCGATGACAACTTGCTTAGACTTGTCACCTGGGATGAGGTCCGCCTTTTTGGTGTCTTCTGAAGCTTCGAAAGTCTTCTTGACATCCATCTTTGGCTTTGGCATGGAGTTGTCTGAATCCGCCCCGAGCAGCGCGAGTTCTTCCTTGTGGATGACGGCTTCTGCGAAGGCGGCCATGCCACGCTCGCACTCCTTGGCTTTCTTGAAGTTGCCGGAAATCGTGATGGTTCCGTTTTCTCCCGGCATTTTAAGCTTGCTGTATATGTAGCACGGTCTTGCCATGAACTTGGCGAAAGCCGGTCGTCCGAAGATTGCATGATAGGCGCTTTTGAAGGGGACAACCTCAAACCTAAGGAACTCTGAGCGGTAGTTCTCTTTTGGTCCGAAAGTTACCTTCAGCCTGATGCTCCCCATTGACTTTGCTTGCCTGCCGGGCACTATGCCATGAAATATGAGGTTGCTGTGATCCAGCTGATCCTCTGACAGGTTCATGCGGCTTAGCGTGTCGTAGTACAGGATGTTGAGGCTGCTGCCGCCATCCATGAGTACCTTTGTGAGTCTGAAGTTGTCGACAATGGGGTCGACGACAAGGGCGTACTTTCTTGGGTGAGGGACGGATCAGGGTGGTCGGACCGGTCCCAAGTGATTGTTGCCTCCGACCAGTTCAAGTACTGAGGGACGTCCGGCATTGTCGCGTTGAGTTCGCGCATCTCCGCCTTATCCGCCTTAGCCGAAGGCGTGCCGACAAAGCACACCAGAGATTCTTTGACCTTCGGATATGGCTTCTTTTTCTTGGCGGCTGCGTCATCTTCGCTTGAGATAGACATGTCGTCGTCGTCCTCATCCTCCTTGCCGTCTTTCTTGTCGTTCTTCTTTGACTTCCAGCCGACTGTGGGATCCTTTTTGAAGTCGTCCATGAAACGACATTCGCCAAGCATATGGTTGACCTTGCCCAATGAGGCGTGGATGGGACATGGCAAAAGTTTTGCCTGTTCATAAGTGATTCGCGCCGCCTTAGGCCCTGAGCCGGCTTCGCGACTATCTTTCTTATTCTTCCACTTATTTTTGCCGGCGTTCCCTTGGAACGCTGCGGCAACCTCATTGGAAGGCCCGGCTTTGTCATCCGCCGCCTGCTTGCGCTTGTTCTTCCGCTTTGGTATGATGTTGACGTCTGGGTCATCGTCCCTGGCATCGTCATCCGCCGCCGCGTATTGGGCGGCTAGGTTGAGCATCTCACCAAGGTCCGTGATTTGCTCGCGGACGAGCCTATGACGGAGCAAGGACTTCTTCTGCAGGCCCGTGTAGAAGGCATGGATAGCCTGCGCGTCCGAAACACCATGACAGTTGGCCTTTTCGGATATCCAACGGCTGACAAAATCTGTCATGGTTTCGTCCGGCTTTTGGACACAGCGCTGCAAATCCGTGTAGGTATTTGGACGCTTGTACGTTCCTTGGAAGTGCTGGGAGAAAACCTTTTCCATGTCGTACCAGCTATGGATGGACTTTTCAGGAAGGTTGTCGATCCAAGCTCTTGCCGTGCCTTCCAACATGAGAGGTAAGTAGCGGATGGCAATGTGGTTGCTCCCGCCGGCAATCTCTATGGCCATGGCGTAGTCGGATAGCCACGAGTCCGGCTTAACGAGGCCGTTGTACCGAGAACAGTTTTTTGACACTGATGTCATGTCCTTGGGAAACGGCTCTCTGCGGATGGCGTCATCGAAACACTTTGGTCCAGAGTATAGCGGCTCCTTTCCTCTTGCTATGTCTTGTAGGCGGTGTCGTGCGTCTTTTGGATCGAGCTGCCGTGCGCCTCTGTTTGCGTCCGGCTCGTCCTGCGCTGCCCGGCTTATGCTGCGCCTGGGCCCTTCTACCTCCTCTCTCCTCTTGCTGCCAGTGCTATGCTGCGGAGACCGGCTGCGGCCTCTCCTTGGAGGCTCGTTGCCGTCATCTTTTCTAGGCGGCTGCCTGTTGTTCCGGCTACCGCCATTGTCGCGTCTTGGCTGAGGCGGAGGTGGTAGGTCTCCTCTGCTTCCCGACCTTGAATTCTCGTCCCGCTTTTGTTTTGGCGGTGGTGCCTTCTTTGGAGGTGGCGTTGCCTTCCTTTTGTCGCCATGGCTACTGGAGCCAGACGGGCCTTCGGGGTCGGCATCTGGTGCAGCTTTGCACTTGCCTGACTTAGACTCTAGGTCTCCCCCGCGGGCATCCGCCATGTGGCTGTAGGAATCAGCGCGAGCTTGTTGTTCTAGGGCCTTGCTTACGAAGTGTCTTGCGTTGGCCAACTCCTCTTCCGCCGTGTAAGTGTTGTCATCCAGGGTATCTAGCGCGGCAGCCGCATTGAGGATAGAGGTGCAGAAGACAACATCCCCCCTTCTATCCACTCGCTGTGGTGCCGTACGCCAATCGAACCCTAGGTCTTGAGCCGCTGTCGTCGCTTGCGTAGGCGGCTCTTTTCCACGGCGGTTTTTTGATGACCTTTTTTCCTCGAAGAGTTGCCGGTTTGTTTTGGCCGACATCCTCTCCTGTTCTTTCTTGATCTTCTTCGCAAGGCTCTCAACGTGCTCCTCTCTTTTTCGTAGGAAGTCAGAGTGCTTAAGCATGTTAAGCCTAAGTTCTTCCACTTCGTCGAGTGGGGTATCTTTGCTCACCGGAGTGTTCATGATCTCGTCTACTTCTTTGATGACGGAGAGCAAATCCGTGGGTTTGCTGCTGCCGCCTTTCTCGAGACCAGCTTTCTTCTTCGCGTGCGCCTTGTCGGAACTTTCGATGAGTTGGCCGGCAGTGGTGTCGCCGGCTTCTTCCGCCGGCTTGTTTTGCGCGTCCGAAGTAACTGGGGTTGTTTCGTGACCGACAACAACCATCATAGCCAGCTTGTCAGGCATGTCTGTATCCGCTGTACCCTCTGAGGGAGTCGGATTACCACTGGAAAAGCGGGTTTTGATCTTCTCTTCGAAGAGACTAGCATCATCATCGGAGTCAGAGTCTACGTTGACTTGAACGGTAGATCTGGGTCCGGCATCTGACATCGCATCCTCCTGTAGAGCAGGGAGGATTGATTCAGGATCGTTGTTTTCCGGCTGGGAGTCGGATCCCAGTCCGACAACTCCGACAAAGTGGAAGTCAGATTCCGCCGACTCCTGGGAGAAGGCGGATTCAGATCCATCTTGCCGGTCGACTGCTTGGTCGAAGGGTTGGTGGGTGGGGTTGTAGAAACGCGGTAGGCCGTACGCCTCTGGCGTGTACCCGATGAAGACGTCGATCCCTCCGATCGGCACGATTTCGCATCCGATAAGGTAGTCGTCCGCCGGGAGCCAGGATTCATCTGAGTTGACGTAGCTATGGCCGCCATACCTTGTGACGCGACCGACAGCGATCTGCTTGCCCACGCCGCCAAGTTTTCCCGCCTGGAACGTGACGCCAGGAACCTTATGCCCCACGGTGGGCGCCAACTGTCGTGGTATCGGCATAATTGATAGAAGACGGGGGTCCTCTAGCCTACGTATGGATTGTGGGGAAGAAGGTTGGAGTCGTCGAGGTCGAGATTGAACACGGCGAGTTTACCCAGCTTCGGATCCCACAGCGGTGGCGGGATCCTACGTGCTGCTATAATTCACTATGAGGCAATAGCCGTGAACAGGTTACAATGAGTATGATGCCTATGAGATTGTCTCTGCCCTAAAGGCTCCCTGGTGGCCGGCTTATATAGGCGGCCAGACCCCAGGGTACAAGGTAAGTACTTGTCCGGCAAGTAAACAGAGTCCTAGATCTAGCCGGCTTAGTTACCGCCTTCCGTCTTGGGCTCGGTGGCTTGGTGGGCTTAGGCCTTCCGCCTTCCTTGGACCGTCCGCCTACTTCCTTGCACGTCAGCTATCTGGGCCGCCCGGCAGGCCTTGGCCTTACCACCCTTGGGCCACCCTGGACTAGCCGGAATTATCCATGCTGGTTATACCCCTAGTTGATATATCCCCAACATGCGGCAGATGCGATCTCCGCGGGTACGGTAGATGCGATCTCCGCGGGTGCGGCAGATGCGATCTCCGCGGGTCCAGCGGGCGCGATGGTCGGCGATTTTGGTGACGCCGTCGCGCGTAGCGAAGTAGTCGTAGACCTGAGTATGCCACGACTATCGATGCAGCAGAATATGGAGCCGAAGGTGATGTGTATACCTTTGTTCAGATCGGCGTACACCGATTGATGAGTTGGCGAGTGGATGACGTACTCGAAGGAGCCGAATCGGATCGACTCCCTGGTGGCGGATGCGCCGATCTTCATTGCGGATGGGGCCGGTGCGACCATGATCCCAGCACTTGTTGGTTTTCCCATAGACGGCGCCAATTGACGAGGTGCTAACTCGACAAGTCCCAGGGTTGTGCACCCCGGGTTGATTGATGGGGAGAGAGATGAGTGCAAGGTGATCACGACGGCTGACAAGCGAGGTTTACCCAGGTTCAGGCTCCCGGAGGATAACACCCTACTCCTGCTTGTCTGGTTATTGATGCGAGTAGCGATTACAACGGCGAGATTACGATCTCGCTAGGGTTTGTCGTGGTGATTATGAGCGTGTCCTCTAGGACGGGCAACCCTCCTGGCTTTATAGGTAGCCAGGTCTCGGGTGATAGGTACAGATACGGTAGGTCACAAGACCTAACCGAGTTGGACTAGGATACGAGGTACCCCGAGTGGGCCTTCTGCGGGCCTTTCCATCCTTGGCGTGGCCCAGGTAGCATCATCGTGGGCTACCCGCAAGGCAGCCCCACGTCACCTGTACAACCCCCACATGCGTGATTGTACATATCGCCCTGACATTATTTTAATTCTATTTTACTTATCCACTACACCATGATTGAAGAAGGAACCCAATGCAATGTATTTCCACTAATATACATAAAAGTAGATTAGGTAGAGGGTATAGACCTTGCTATCTATATAGTTTTTGCTTCAAAGAAAAGGACATATTATATGGTGATAAGGAATTAAATATAGTAAGCGAATTAAGCATGTTCATTAACAACTAAATTTACCTTTGTTATAACCAATCAGGCTGAAGTCTATCTTCAAAGTTTTCCATGTCATGAGTATGTATAGTATTTTTTTCTGATTTGGAGAATATCCGAACTGTCAAACTTGTGCAACGAACTCCCAGTCCAGTGCATTAAGAATAAGATCATGTGAAATCCACAATTTAACCTGCATTAAACATCCAGATTAAAAAGCTGTCAATCAATGGTATCCAACTTTGTTTTCTGATGTTAAATATTTTTTTGTTTTTTTAAGATTCTTACGTCTCTCCTTGGTCTGGAACATTAATCTTGTAGCACTTAAAGTCGTCTATGCTTGGCGGCGAAAGCTCGTTGCCGCTTTCCTTTACTGTAAGTCTCCATAATTCCTTTAGAACTCCCACCATTCTGAAGAAAAACAACTCGTACCTTTTTCCTCCTAAGGAATCCAGTAGTTCGAATCTTTTTCTCTTTGCGTTCAATGTTATCCCGAAGAAATGGGCAATTTCTCCCACTTTATCAGGCTCGTCCATGCAAGGGATCTTTATCTGTGAATAATCAACATTCCAGTAAATCTTATTATCCATTCCAGGAGCGAAACAACATTAACAATCAGAGGAAAAAACAAATCATTGTTGTGAATTATCGTACCAAATTGTATCCCTTCAGAAAACGGACTGGGTTGTTTGGTTCCGTCGCTTTGAGTAGTCGTTTCAGACCATTCTTTGTCATATCCACTCTCTTTGTTACTCTCATCTGAGGAAATTTAAGCGCGATCATTTTTTTCTTATATTATAATGAAATTTAAATCATAATTAAACTTATGAAGATAAATGTACTCACAAGCGTATACAGTGGAACTATCAGGGTTTTTGTTTCTTGTGCTTCTTCTCTGATTCTTTCAATTATTATGTTTGCTACACGTGAATCAAGACCAGATAGATCTTTAAATGATCTTGCAAGATTACCAAGATTCACTATGGTTTCTTCATTTACTTCGTCGCCATGTACGACAAATGTTTCCTCCCTGTTGTATTTAATCAAAACAATCGGTAAAAAAATTAAATGCATTTTTTCCTAACATGTACCTCGGTGAAATTTTTTGGTTGTTTGCTTACACTTTTTTCTTTTGTATGTTGTTCTGTGCAAATATCGCTGTGCAGCTTCTCTACCACTCCCTCCAATGTTTTCATTTCTTCCAGTGCACGTTCTTCTTTTCTTTTTTCTCCAGAATCTTCTTCAGGTTCCCTAGTACCTACAATAGAACAAATCCAGTGCACCAGCGATAAGAGATTTATAGATTCAATCAAGTGATAATTAAGTTTGAACTAATATGAGCTTCAAATCAGTGCAGCAGATATGAGATACATGGACTTTCCTTTTTTGTCTTCGATCCAGCATGAATAATTGGAAAAAAAATCTAGTTTGAGAGTCGCCTTTATTTGGCTGCTCAAAAGTCTTCTCTTTGTTTATAAATATTGTCCTTGAGTAAAAGGAATACAAAATGGCAGGAAAGATCGCAACCTCCCATGAAGTACATTTCCTAGTACAACATGAGAAATATACATGATCCCTCGATTTTCTTGATGTCTTCATGGCCCATGGTTTTAAAAAACATAACTCTACTTGCCTATGTCTTCGGAAGGTCTTGGTAGGGCCTTTTCTACTTGTTGTTCTTCCACCTGTTGTATTTCCCTCGTTGAGTTGGGTTCTTCTGGTTGTTCCGATTGAGGATTATCACTTTCTTGGCCTCTTACTTGTTTTTGTTTCTTATCAGTGCCATCATCTTGTGGAGCCTCTGCTATCTGTCCGGTTGTTTCCTGGATTAAATTTTGACGTAATGGAATTGAGACGACAGATTGTTTTTATTTTTTATGTAAAACCCGTAATTAAAATTGAAAAAGAACATCTTACCTGATTCCTTTTTCCCTCTTTGGTATTATTTTCGCTTTCAATGCTTGCCCTTAATTCTCCAGTATTTTCTTTCCTAGAGCCTTGAATGGAAATTGAAAAGAAAGATGCAACTTAATATTAGATGGACTATACTGGTCTGTTATTATATTCATTTATGTGCAGTAGTTTGTTACCTCTTTCTTTTTGTTGATCATGTTCGTCGTCCTCTTGTTGATAGACAATTACACTGTCCGCAAATTTCAGACTCTCGACGTCTGTTATATAAGAAATCAAAAGAACTTTATTTTAGCTATTTAGCAACTCTGAGTTTGTAGAAATAAACTTTGATTCTTATTATTCTTGCCTGTATGGTTTTCAGGAGCTTGATCCTGTTGATGAGTCTCATCTAGTCTAGGTCAGCAGTTTTATTGTCCAGCTTATTTTCTTCGTCACCATCCTTAGAAGGAGTTGACTCATCATCTTTCTCCGAAGAGTGATGAACTTGTTCGTCGAGTAACTGTTTAGCAAGAGTTGCACCCTTAGGCTGATTTTGTGCTTCTCCATCCTTTGACTGACATTGTGTCTCGTCTGGTTTATCCTACTGACATTGTGTCTCGTCTGGTTTATCCTACAATGAACATGCGATAGAATAAATAGAGAACACCCATTTGGTAGAACGAGAACGCAAGGCCTGTTGATCAAGCTCAGATGCTGGTTCGATCCTACGGCGTAAATAAATAAGGATATTAGTGGGAGAAGATTACCTCGCCAGAAGTAGTCACCCCATCACTCACTTTAAGTTCTTCAGTTGTTTCTTCAGTTGTGGGATTTGATTTGCGTGATCCTAAAAAATAAGAAACATCGACAGTTGAATCAATCAAATCATTGTTGCAATTGTTCAGTGCCCATTAGCAACTATGAGTTTGTAGAAATAAAATTTTGATTCTAATTGTTCTTGCATGTCTGGTTATTAGGAGCTTGATCATGTTGTTGAGTCTCCTCTAGATCAGCAGTTTTATTGTCCAACTTGTTTTCTTCGTCGCCATCCTTAGCAAGAGTTGTCTCATCATCTTTCTCTGAAGAGCGATGATCTTGTTCGTCGAGTAACTGTTTAGCAGGAGTTGCATCCTTAGGCTCATTTTGTGCTTCTCCATCCTTGAGCTGACATTGTGTCTCGTCTGGTTTATCCTACAAAAAAGTATAAACATTATGAACTTGCGATAGAATAAACAGAGAATACCCATTTGGTAGAACGAGAACGAAAGGCTTGTTGATCAAGATCAGATGCTGATTCGATCCTACGGCGTAAATAAATACGAATATTGGTGGGAGAAGATTACCTCGCCAGAAGTAGTCACCCCATCACTCACTTTAAGTTCGTCAGCTGTTTCTCCAGTTGTGGGATTTGATTTGCTTGACCCTGAAAAATAAGAAACAACAACAGTTGAATCAATCAAATCATTGTTGCAATTGTTCAGTGCCCATTTAAAATTTAGCCGAGCAAACAATTTCACCTAAAATTTATTCTGGTTTGCCAGCTAGTGTTTCTGTCCCTTGAACCGCTGACGCTGGATCGTCCACTTGTTCGGATTTTTTTTTAGCAGGTGGCTATTTCTTCAACTTTTTCTTGTTCTTGGTGTTCTTTTCATTTTTGTGCTTGTTTTGGTTGGAACAGCATGCGGTTTCCTGATCAAACCGCACTTGTTTTGTTGTATTGTGAGACGACACAACCATGTTTTCATTCACTGTGTACTCCTGGTCTTTGGTAAAGTTGCGAAGCATCTCAATGAGATTGTTGGTCTGGTTTATAAAGCTTTTTATACTTCTCTCTTCCCTAAGGACATCTTGACCAAATGCATCCAGAGGTTTTTTGTTGTTGTCTCCTATGATTTCACCAGATGTTGGTATTATTTCTACTAGTCGAACCACCTCATGCAATTTTTGTTCAATCCTTCCCAGTACTTCCGATTTACATTCTTGGTCAACATCAATCAATTTCCTCTTCCTTGATTCCAGGGCATTACTTGGGTTGAAGGATCCCCATATGTAGCACGATAGATGGATAAGGCCTTGTATTTTCTATCTTCTTTTTGTGCTACCTCATGATCTTTGTAACTTTTGAATATTCGTTGTGCCTGTGCTTTCCAGGCCTGAAAATCAAGTTAATATCTTTGTCATTCCAAAAAAAAATCTCACAAAAAGGGATCGTAAAGGAGAAGTAAATCAACTACATGATGACAAAGAAGTAGGAGAAGGAATACTCACTTTAATATTGCCAAATTGTATCCCATCTTCATCCTTTCTGCAATCAAGCTGTGCAATTCTTTCTAGATTAGCTGTTTTCAGATAGGATATTCTAGGAGTTCTAGTAGTCATTTCGGCTAGGTTGTCACATATCAGCGAATCTAGGTACATCAGCATTGGTCCAAGGGTGAAGCCTTCAAGATACAACCATTGAGTCCTTTTTGTATTGTTTTGCCATTCCTCCGCTGCTCTTTGTATCTCGTCCACAACAATTTGGCAGTAGTCCATTTGTATCATTTTATCGAATTGCAGACCCTCAACCATTCCAAGTTCTCTCATCAGGCATGCTGAATATCCGGGGCATAATATCTTGTTGAAGAAGATTAGGTAGAATACTGTCAGTGCAGTATTTTTCCTTCCAGGCTCAGGTGCTATCAGTTCGTCGTCTACCAACGTACCCAGCTTTTCTAGAATGGACTTTATTGTTATCTCACCCTTATTCCCCATCGTTATCTGTAGTTCACTCTTCAACTTCACAACTTCTACTTTAGCTTGCGCGTTTTTTCTTGTCGGTCTTGGGGCTGTCTGGTCCCCATTTGGCAGTCCAGTCAACAAGTGTATATTGTTCCGGTTAACCTTTATCTCTTTGTTGTTGCCAAACTCCATTATCATTGTATGGGTGTTGAGAGTCTTCATGTAGAAACCCATACAGTTCTTGTTCATTGATGTGGCAATATCAGTGGTATGGAAAGCACCGAACCCTGCAACATTGACACTCTCTAACCAGGCTGGAACCTTTTCTAACTGTTCAAATGCTTTCTTTACCACTGAAACCGATTGTTGGCTCTGGAAATCATAAGGAGACTGGTTTTCCTCATCCACTAGGACTAGTTTTTTCCTTGACGCTTTGGGTCTCTTTGGTTTTGCAGCCACTTGAGGATTAGAAGTATGGGAATCATGAAGCACAATCTGGCTAGCTTTTTCGTGGGGGGGGATTCTTCATCATTTTCGGCAGCATATTCACTGTCTTCTTCATCTTCCTTTCCTTATTCTTCTTTGCTCTCTTCCTCTCCCTGCTCTTCATCCTTATCTTGTTCTTCTTCTCTTTGTTTCTCCTTTTTATGTTCCTCTGCCCCATTTCTTCAGCGCTTTGTGTTTCTTCCAGTAGTTTCTGCCTTGGATCTGGCTGGCGAACTCCTGAGAATTCTCTTATCTGATTTTCCTTTTTCCCATCGTCTGCAGCAACCTTTCTTATTTTCTTGGTCCCTCCCTGCAACATTTTACTGTCTGCAGCCTTCCGAGTTTTAGACCGTTTGTAAACTATTTCAGATTTTTTTCCTGATGGGGAATCAGCCTGAGCCTCAAAAGACTTCAAATCAGATATTGTTTCAGCAATATTCTGGCTAGTCGGCGAATTTGCAAAAATACCTGAGACCAGATGGTAAACCCCGGATGTGCGAGATGCAGAAGGTCATTAACTATTAATTGATCTAGGGTTTCGGAAGGGTTAATAGCAAGGGTTGTCTTCACCTGATTTTTTCTTGGAGGAAGACATCCGGCAACAGCCTTCTTCTCCTCCTCGATTGACTCCTCCTCCTCTTCACGGCTCCGATTGCCCCGATGTCCCCGACGCTGTTGAAGATTAAGAAGCCGTGACGAAGGCGACGGAGTTGGCGGCGATGGAGTTGGCGGCGTCAGAGTTGGTGACGACGGTGGCGACGGAGATCATGACGACTGCGGCGTCGGAGTTGGCGACCGAGTTGGCGGCGACGGAGATGGCTGCGGCGGGGTAGGCAAATGCGACTGAGATTTGTGGCAGCCGGGTTGGCGACGAGGGCGCCTACGGGGATAGTGACGACGGCGGAGACAGAGTTGGCGGGGACGGAGATGTCGGCGACGGTGGCGTCGGTTCTGATGGCGCGTAGCGGTTCCTCCGATGTACCAGTCCCCTTTGCTGCTATTGCGTAGTTTCCCTCTACGATTTTTCAAAATAATCTAGTGGGTGCTTCGGGCGTGATGGAGAGGGCCCAGCGTGGTGGGGTAGTCTCGTAAACGGGATTTAATTGGCATTTGTACTTCCTGAAATACAGACATGTACAACTCTGAAACAAGAGGTTGAACTACTGTCTAATACATCCAGTACACCCTCATCCGATAATATTTTCATGAACATCTTTGTATATCTCGGCGTACGGCCATTTTGCTCACGGTATATAGTTGGTTATATGTGTTTGTTCGTCGGTGTATAAATTGATAGTGGGGCAGTCTCGTAAACGGGATTTAATTGGCATTTGTACTTCCTGGAATACAGACACGTACAACAAACAAGAGGTTGAACTACTTTCTAATACATCCAGTACACCCTCATCCGATAATATTTCCATGAACATCTTTGTTTATCTCGGCGTACGGACATTTTCTCACCGTGAACAGTTAGTTATATGTGTTTGAACGTGGGTGTATGAATTGATGGTGGGGCATTCTCGTAAATGGGATTTATTTGGTATTGTACTTCCTGGAATACAGACATGTACAACTCTGAAATCAGAGGTTGAACTACTGTCTAATACATCCAGCACACCCTCATCCAATAATATTCCCATGAACATCTTTGTATATCTCGGCGTACGGCCATTTTGCTCACCGTGAACAGTTAGTTATATGTGTTTGAACGTGGGTGTATGAATTGATAGTGGGGCAGTCTCGTAAATGGGATTTATTTGGTATTGTACTTCCTGGAATACAGACATGTACAACTCTGAAACAAGAGGTTGAACTACTGTCTAATACATCTAGTACACGCTCATGCGATAATATTTCCATGAACATCTCCGCGTACAGTTGTATATCTCTGCGTACGGCCATTTTTCTCAGCGTGTACAGTTGGTTATATGTGTTTGTACATGGGTGTATGAAATGATAGTACTACAGAGGCTAAGTCGTTGTAGACGTTTAGCAACAGTGATAGCACAAACACGAAACATTAGAAAGTGCATTCTTTTAATTCATACTAAATCAATGTTCTTCATACCAGTAACTACAAAAACATTAGAAAGATCACCTTGGACTTCCCCTGCTTGTACAACCTAGTTTAGAGGTCTATGGGGATGCTTTTGCAGAATTTATTAGCTGTTTTTTTCTAAATTTTTTAGTGCTAACCAATAACCATCTTGTAAACCTTCATCTCTTTCAGAATATGCAATGTATCAGAGAAACCATGAAAGTACCTAAAATCATCATTGATCCTCTAGCTTGTTTCATCTTTCAGATTGTGATTATGATCTATGTTTGGACAGGGAATCTGATGCAAAGAGCAAAGACTATAGTTTCGTCTAGGATTGCTATCAAGGAGGTGGATGCTGGTTCCGGTTTACCTGAAGAGCAAACGAAGAGAATCTACTGGTCTAGGAAAAACTTGCAATTAAACCTGCATCCGGATGGCTAGGAGGAGATTCAATAGTACAAACATTGTAAGTTTATTGTACAAAATCTAGTGGCTCGTACAAACTTAATTTGAGTTTGGCTATCAAAAAGTTGAGCAAAAAATGTATATTATCCCCTCATCCAGTAATAAGTGTCTCAAGTTTGCCAAAAAACGGATGAATCTAGACAAGTTTGATGTATAGATTTATCTTTTTTTTTTCAAAATTCAGACATTTATTTTGAGGACAGAGGGAGTAATTGTTTAAAAGGCAGTATAAGGGAAAAAATGGCATTCTCACTCACCCATAACATAAAATTGAAAAAAAACATAAACAACCAAATTATAAAAACCGTCTCCCACGCATAATTAAAATAAACATTGTCTTAAACAAACCACTCAATAAAATTTAACGAGAAATAGTTTCACACACTGATAGGTTTAGGTAGATAGATGAAAGTGGCAAATTGGGGTCCAGGCTGCATCAGTTCAGACTGGGTGGCGGCGATGGAACAAACCACATTGGTGCCTCGCCACTAATTTCATCTCCGTGAAATCTCCTTATGCTCAGCGATCCTCCAATTGCAGCCCCCCACGGACGTGCATGCGGCTCCAGGTTGGTTCTTGCTTAGGGTCGAAGTCAAACACGCTTGGATGAGAAGCATACATGCAGTCAGGCCTGAACACTGGCTCCTTTTGGGGAACGTCTTCAACAACAGCAGGTTGTTCCTCTTCACCCCCAGGAGGCTGTTGATCATAATCACCAGCAGCCTCACCATCCGGATCTTCTTCATCCTCAGCTTCAGCATCATCACCATCAGCAGCAGCACCACCAGCAGGCCCTTCTCCTTCTTCATCACCATCACCAGCAGCAGCACCAACAGGCTCTTCTCCTACTTCATCACCATCCCCAGCAGCAGCACCAGTAGGCTCTTCTCCCTCCTCATCACCACCACCAGCAGCAACAACAGCAGCAGCTTCCGCTTCCTCGGCGACAACAGCAGCAGCAGCTTCCGCTTCCTCGGCGGCAACAGCAGCAATAGCAGAGTCAGGGGGCTTTAAGAAAAATGGAGTGTTGACACCCACAAATAGAGCAAGGCCATCGAAGCTGCCCATTCTTGACCACTCTACTGCAACAGCGTCATTGTGGTACTCATTTGCATCCCGCCTGAAAACGTCGCATCGGCGGTCTGGGTAAGAGTATAATCTTCTCCCCATAACCATCGATGTACCGCGAGACGTCGCTCAAGAGCCACTAATCTAGATCCACAGAAGATCAAATCGATCTTGTACCAGGAACCAATTTCGAGAAGCAGGGCCTCCTTTGACTGTGTCTTCAACTGTTGGGGGCTGGATGAGTCGCGGCGATGCGTGCATACCTATGAGTTTACTCTGAGTTAGTTGCTATTATAGGAAAAATATTGACTGATATACACAACAGCAGTAAAAATGAATCTTAGTAGGAAATTAAACAGTAAAACAAAATATACTCATATAAGCAATATATATAACTCTGAAGTTTTTATCTAGACTTACCCCATACGAACGGTTCCCATACATACACATTGTCATGGGGTTTAGTTACCGCGTATACGCGCCAAAGCTCCGGTAATCCGAGCTTGGGTGACCACCCACGGCATCCACGTACGTCGATGGACGCAGGTCTGTGTGGGGCAGGAATGTCCATGCCTTGTCTTCCGACCAGCAGATGATTGTGATGGCTTTGTGAAACACAGCTATCGCAGCGCCATTCATCGTTGATCTGGTAGGGCCTTCGACTGAACTGTACCTTTTGGTGCACTATTTTTTCCCCATTGTAGATGAAAGTGAATGGGTCGTTTCCCAGCCAACCTCTGTAGTGAGCTAAGCCGGAAACTTCTAACGATGGCATTCTGAACTTAATTGCTCTGTATACGTTTGTTAGAATCCAGCTGCAAGGATCTGCAACATTAACCATCATAATCCACTCTTCAACTCCCCCGACCCAGTACTGTCTGCTAGCTCCCTCCTCCACGCGCACCAATGGCTGGACATCGCCCTTGTCCAAGATCATAATTTTAGTGCTTATCTCGTCCTACAAGATTTAAGTTCAGTTTTTTTAATTTAACAGCAGATGATCAGAACCAATGGTATGTATGTCAATAATTTAACAGCATAAAATTTGTTACAGCCTTGGCTTTACTGGTGGCACAAATCATATATATTGGTCAGTACAAACAATAGTGACCGGTTGTATATGGAAATAAAAAATATTGCAACAATCTCAAACTACATCTGGGGTAAAAATAATTATCTAATTGAGTGTTAGTATAGGGTTTACAGGTTGTACAGTTTAAGAGAATTGGTCTGTACGGCCACATCTCACAAACTGTACGTGGAAATAACAAGAGGTTATACGATCTATCCTACCACAGAAGACTAGAAACACATACCAAGGGTTATTCAGGTTGTACAGACAAGGTATTATGGTATGTACGAACGCGGACCTGACCGGTAGTACAATGGAAAAAAGGTTGTTAACGTCTATACCTCTATCCCAGAGAATCTACAGCTAGTTTGGGTTTTATTATTACCATATCAGATAGTCTTGATGGATATATATCACATGTTTTTTTCTTTTTCGTACAGTATAAGTGTAACGATCTGTACGTCCACATCTCTCAGTTTGTACCGGGAGTTAACAAGAAAATGTACGTCAAATCATACCAAAGATGATCATTGTTACGTTTACTGACAACACACACTGTGAGTTTTTCAGGTGGTAAAAACAAGATATTTTTGTATGTACGACCTTACTTGACAGGTTGTACAAGGCAGGAAAAAATGGCTTTTCGCATTTATGCTCTATCTCAGAGACACTAGGTTGTGGGTGGTATAATGGTAGTAAGAAGGCAAGTGAAAGATATAATCTAGAGCTGTTCAACAAACATAGAGCTATTCAAGAATCTACAGCTAGTTCGGTTTTTATTGTTGCCATTATCAGATTGTCTTAATGGTAATATATCACTCGGTTTTCATGTTGTATAGCCTAAGTGCACCGATATGTACGACCACACCTCCCAGATTGTACGTGGAAACAACAAAAGGTTATAGGTTCTATCCTACCTCAGATGTTCATTGTTATGATTATGGTAACACAGACAATGGGTTTTTAAGGTTGTACAAGCAAGGTGAACTGGTATGAATGACCGGACCTGAGCGGTTGTACAAGCAAAAAAAAAATAAAAAAAGAGACTACTCGATTATATGCTCTTTCAAAGAGATTCAATCTGAGGTATAATGGTAGTAAGCATGTCATAAGATACAAACTAGAGCAGTTCAATAAATGTAGATCTATTCAAGAGTCTACAGCTAGATCGTATATTAGTATTGCAGATTCAGATAGAATTGGCGCAGAATTAAACAGTTTCAGATGAACTCCTAACCTAAACCACTCCTATTCCAGATTGTGCAAACAATTGAAGGAATGCCAACATTAAAAAAACCGAGGGAGAACTCACCGACGGTTCAAAGCCGGTTCATAACCATCTTCCATGTGAAGGAGACCCGGCATGTTGTAAGGATGGTTCGTGTCTTCGCGCATCCCTTTGCGAAAGCCAACGAAGGCGGGACTGTAACATCCCAACATATTATAATGTTCAAAAATCACTAAAATTTAAAACTTTTGTTTTGATTGCAATAAAATACTAAAATGCTTAAAGAAACCAACTATAAAAGGCTTCAATCAAATTGAAAAAGTCTATTATTTCAAATTTCTCAATGTGTCATGAATTTCAAAAGTTATTTCCAATTAAACATTACATTATCCATTGTATTTCAAAACCCTTAATATGTAAATTGATGAATGTTTGACAAACTTTCAAACCAATTTCATATAATAAAAAGTTTTCTATAAGTATTTGAATTCAACCACTTAGCCATAGTTATTCATAAATTAAAATAATATTTGCAAGTGTTCTTTGAAACTATTTAAAACATGATCTAATTGTCAATTGGTTTTCATTCATTTAACTAAATTCAAGTTATAGTTTTGGAAATTATAAGTTTATAATTCATAACTTAAAAAAAACTTCATAGATTTTATAATTAAGGAATTCTCCAAATAAATATTTCATTTGCTTATATGAATTTCATTATTTTCAAAGTATGAAATGATTAATATATTCTAAGTAAGAAATGAATGAAAACTAAAAGCTTTTCCAAAGTTGTTATGAAGTTTCAATTGTATTATCTTAATATGAAACTTAATGGTGCACAAAATAAATTAAATTAAAATGATTACATTACTTTTTCTCTTTTCATTTCAAATAGTTGTAAAATGATATTTAATAATCTACTAAAGCTAAAATTTATTTAATATTGGAATATGAATATTAAAAAACTTAAATTCAAACATATTTGAAATGGGTATTTCATAGAATTTATTTTAGCCAAAATTAAAATTAATTAAACCCTAGTTTTAAATTAAAACATAAAGTGTCAATTTTGCATTTAATCAATTTTTCGAAATTATTATTTTTGAAAAGTGTTCAAAACACTCCCACAACTGGTCTAACACAAAGATAATAATTTTACAAATTTTTAGAAATTGATTTGACTTCATTTGGAGTTATAAATCAAAAGTTATTAAGAAAATAGAAAATCAGAAAAAGGAAAAAGAAAAATCCCTGACAGCGGGACCCACCTGTCAGGGGAGCTTCTTCTTCAACCTCTGTCCGGGAATCTCGTCCGGGAAGCACGCTCGGATTTCGTATCAATCAGCCCACCCCTTGCGGGATTTGTTTCCGTAGACGCGTCCCATTTATAGCCCAGCCCCACCGCCTCCTTTCCCCCCAAAAACCCTAAACCGATAGGCCCCGGGCTACTCGGATTTGAAGCTGCGCCGCCGCCATTGCCGTCGGCAAACTTCTCCGATTGAGGTGAATGTCGAGCACCCTACGCCTCCTATCCACTCCCTTTCTCTTTCTTTTGTTCGTGCACACCGTCCTGACAAGCTCTGGTATTTTGTCTCGCGCCAGATCAACGAAAGCAGCTGGACCCGAAGGTCACCGCCGCCATCTTCGTCACCGACGAGCCACTGGAGGCGAACCGAGAAGCTCCGACCACCCCTACTTCGCCACTGGACCCGCCGCGACTCCCTCTCCACTTCGGTACATTCGCCATGTCCCCGCCCGTCCTAAATCGCCTAGAACGACCGTAGCCGACGCGTCGCCGCCGTCGATCGAGGTCGCCGGAGCAACTCCGGTGGAAAAACCGCCGCCCGGATTTGGTCCTTTAGATCTGGACCGTCAGATCTCGATCTGACGGCCACTGTCTTATGACTTTTACCGAACCGGTACCAACGAATCAGAACGTGCCACGTCGATGCCCCGTCAGCGCTCAGTCAGCGCACACGTGGAAATTGATTTCTTTATTTAGTTTAAATAGCACTTTGCAAAAAAGCCCCTGCCACTTAGATCTGTCATAACTTTTTAACCAATTATCCAAATTCAAATATTTTTAAATATTTGGAAAGCCCTTTACATGTAGAATATTTGGGATCTGCCAAAATTCAAATTTGACTTAGTTTAAAATATTCAAATTTCAAATGATGAATTTGAGTATTTTTGTCATAACTTTAAATCTGTAAATTCAAAAATTGCAAATAAAATTGTTTTAGAGACATTGGAATATTTGTAAATTGATGCCACTGCTATAAAATATTTTGAGTAATATTTGAATGAAATCATAGTTATATATTTAATTTGAATAGTTTGAGTATTTTCAACATAACTATTAATAGAAATATTATTCTTGATTAAATCAAATTGCTATAAATTTAATTAAATGCTCCCTGTCTATTAACACTATTTATAAAATTTTATTATAAAAATTTAATCATAGAAAACTTTAATCTTATAATTATTCCTTTTATTATATTTTCCAAAAATAGAAATTAATTAAATTGCATTTATAGCCAAATGCATACTTTATAAATATCACAAATTTTGTATGATATTTCTTAGGATTTAAAAAGTGCATTTCATGCATAACTTATTTTATTATATAGTATACTTCTCATAGGAAAACTCCTCTTCATTATTTTCTCTAAGTTAGGATTATTTTCAACTTAGCATTTTGGTAAAGTGTTATACCCTTAGACACTTAGGATTTTCAAGATGGAGCTAGAAGACCATTGAAGGACTTAGCCAAAACAAGACTTCAGAAGTATCTTCAAGGAGTAAAAGCACTTAGAAGAAAAGCAAGAAGTTCAAGAAGACCAACCTCCTTTATTCTCTAAGTCTGTCTTGCTCTCTCTCTCTTTTCTTCCTTCTTATCCGAGACTTCATGAAGACTAAGTTAATTCAGACCAGCCTCGGCGATATAATAATCATCAAGTCTACAAAAATTCATTCAAGACATCACCAAGGGGAAAGCTACAAGTCTGGAGATGAAGCCTGGAAGACTAACTACATCTTTCTTTCTTTCTTTTCCCTCTTTCCTAATCTTGTCTTTTTAGACTTAAACAAATTTTGATCATGATGTTATCATCTTTGAAGTTTGTTGGATCCTATCGGCATAGGGAGATGAAGCGGCCTGGAGACAAACCTTACATGTCCACGTACATGAGACCTGTTCCACAATTTAAGTGGTTGGCTGGGTGTCTGTCTCTCTCACTATAGTGAATATCCAATTTACAAAGAGTTGATAATAATTGTTGATCACCTTATAGACTTAGTATTTTCTCCAAGTATTTATGCACATCATGGCTAAGCCATTTGAGTGCTTATTCAAGATGATTTATAACAAAGTTATTTTGACCAACTTATGACCTTAGCTCTTAGTCCTTTTGGACCAACCTATTTGCCTTGCATTAACTTAAAAGATTTTCATGGCATGAAAAGCATTTCTAGTCCTTAGAAATAAATTGCATATCATGCATGACATGTTTTCCTTAGAAGCTTTACAAAACTTGTTTGTTCACTAGATATGAGCATGTATGTTTGATGATTGTTGTTTGTTGATTGTTGTATTGTTGTTTGCTTATATTGTTTAGATTAAACGAAGAGCAAACGTTCGTTGTTGAAAAGAGTTTGTGAACAACGACAACATTCAAAGGCAAGTGGCACACCTCATAAACTTCCTATTATTTCTATATGCATTACTTAGTGTATTTTTATATGCATGTGTAAGATAGTACTGCTATGCTAAACCTGTGTAGAATTCCCTTACTCATGTGTCTAGGTTCCTATATAATACTTAGTGGATATATTGATGCTATGCAATGATGAAAAGTTTTACAAAATGTAAGTGACTACTCAGGGCTGTGCTCATGGTTGTCGTCGCCTAGGATGAATGTCTATTCTACTTAGGGCCGTGAGCATGGTGATTTTCACCTGAGAGTGCACATCCACTAAGTTAATGAATCTCCTGTGTGGATTGGTTGTATGGTGGTGAAGTTGAGTGGCTACTCAGGTCCATGTCTATGTTTCCTGGAGTATGTGCACTTGTGGATGGCCACCCAGGGAACAGAGGAATCTGAAGAACTCCGAGTGACGATTGCTTCCAGTGCAGCCATTGCCATATGGGCTCTGGCTTGATCAATTATGTTGCGTGGACTCTCTCCGGCTTGACAAGCAGATGTAGAGGGTGTTAGGTGGAACGGGTCAAGCCAGAGTGGGAGGGAAAATGCTTCTGAAAGATCTCGTCTCATTCTTCTCCTTTCCTTATCACAAATGGTGTGTAAAGGATAATTTGGGTTGAATGGGTACAATGGTGAACGTGCACAACCTCTGCAGAGTGTAAAACTAAGTACTTAGCCGTGTCCCTGGTACGGACAATTTGAGCAGCTGATCACGGACGTCAATGGAGGATTCCATCATTCCAACTTCAGAAATAAAACTTGATGGGTGAACAAGGGAAGACGAGATTATGGTTTTCATGCCATACTTGTCTTAAATTGAAGAAAGTGTTTTCCAAAGAGATAGGAAAAACTGGCTTTATGCAAAATAGTCTTGAACTCCACCAGCCAAATATGCATATAGGCTATAGAGTTATTCCATTAAGTGTCCACCATAGTGTCACTTGCCAGACTCCATTTTTAATGGAATCTGACCCACGTTGTTGCAATATTTTTCTTATTGCAGATTGTTCAGATGACGAGTGAGGTTTCGTTTATAGGTTTCGAGTCTACAACCAACATGTTTTCGCCTGTGGCAATATGAAGTTGTTGGAGACCCACTGCTATTTTATTTCCGTTGTGTACTTTTTCAATGCTTGCTTTATGCTATGCAACTTGTATCGAATATTTTGTAATTCTGGATCATCGATGTAATAAAATTGACGCTTTGTTGTGATATTACATCGTAAACTGTGTGTGCAAATGAATCGATCTAGGGATTTGCACTATACACAGGTATCTTCCTTATTTAAAGTGCAGGTACGCTACATCGACTGGTGCAACATGCAGTCATGATGTCCATGCTGCTTGTGATATTCTCAACGCTTGCGGGATCAAGGTTCCCCCATCCCCAATCCTGGCGGTACCTTGGGTCCGTGGTGTTCTCCCCGACGCTGAAGTATCGCCCACATAGCCACCCATCAGAATCTACAACCCTGCGCTTCGACATGGCGGTGCTCGTCGAGGGTAGTCGTCGCATGCGGTTTTTTTTATCGGGACGAGGGTGGTGATGAGAGCGGAACGACGGGGTCAGGGGTGTTGTTAATATAGTATGAGGATCGACCTGCGAATGAGATTACAGGTTGTACAAATTAGGATGATCATCTTGTAAGGAAAACGAATGAGCGCATGTACGCAGAATGAACAAAAGATTGTTCGTACGATGAGTGTGCTATGGCTAGTTCAGCGAATGGGTAACCTGGTTGTACAACACAAACATAGGGGTTTGTACGAAAGGTAGCAGACCGTGATGTACAGATCACACAGAGGAAAAAGTACAAATATTGTCAAGAGAGGAGAACTAATATGGATATCGGACCTGTTTTCCCCATTCATTTTTAGGACCTCTTTGCTATTTCTACTAGTTCGCATACTTAAATATATTTTTACCTGTCTGTTAACAACATATACCAAAGCTAGACTCGATCTCACCGCATCCCTCTCCAAGTCGTCTCCTTTGCCGTCAGTGAGCTTGGCCGCTTAGCCGCCGGGTCTGTCGCCATGGTTGGCCGCATAGCCGCCGGTAACGCCGCTCGTGACCATCGGTACGTTCGAGCTCCTCTAACCAGGAGGGTCCTCGAGAAACTCAGCAGCTTCACTAGTTTATTTAGGATGGTTTATTTGTCGGCTTCCCCGAGGAATTACCGTCGCCATCGTTATGTGCTGGTTGTTGATCAGGCTCCGCTACGCGACCAGCATGACATGGATCCAAGGTCAGATCTGATCCAGAAAGGGCAGGTAGAGTCTGATTTGGAGCGTGGTAACCAGGTTGCCGCAATCGATGGATGAGGAGGAGGCTAGCATGGTGGAGCATGAAATTGAGTGTGAAGCAACAATCGAACCTGATGTCCATGGCTTTGTTGGAAACCTGCAGATTTCTGAGATGAAGAAGACGCCGTGGTTGGAGAGGTGGTCGACGATGGATGCATGGATCAGGAGGAAGTGGAAGACCACAAGGAGCATGATTTCCAGCCTATGGCAACAGGTTTATTTCTGGTCGAGGAAGAGCAGGTCACACCGGCAGACAATGATTTTGATGAGATTGAAATGCTACAACTAGTTCTTGTTCAATCGTTGGCTTCTCTTGGGACACACGAGGACCTAGCCGCCCAAGCACAGAGGTTGTCTGACCGTCGTTTCGCCTTTGCAAGTGATGATTCAAAAGACACGATCGAAAGAGACAACCCTCCCCGCAACTCTATGAATCAAGGACATGACACCAGCATCCAGAATGAACTTTCCTCGGCATTATTGAGTCCAGGAAATCGTTTGTGACCGACCAGGAAATCTGGTTTATTTAAGAGATTCTAAAAGTGATATTTAGTTATGTGTTTCTTAAGAATGGAAGAGGTTTGCGCATAAGAAATTATGTTTTCTTGCTGTGTTTTGTGTACATCCCTTCAGACAGAATTTGTTCTACCTGAAAGGTGTCGATGTACTTTATATATTCCTGCATTATTCAGTAGATAAGTGAACTAATTGTTATCCCTCGTTCTGTTACACACCCATTATAATTTCCTTGTACAACAGTTCAGTTGAGTTCGTACAAAAAATAACCTATTTGTACAAACTAATCACTAGGACTATACTTTCAAACCCATTGTCTGAACTCACAACAGCAAACACGATGTGCGTACAACGTTTTCTCATCGGGTGTACATGGTGTCAGCTGCGCGTGTACACGTGCATCAGAATTGCCTGCACAAACTGTAAACACACTGGCAGAGCACCACACAGGATTTACGTACATCAAACTTGCTATACAGGAACGAACTTCTATTATTCCTTGCTTGTTCAACCAGGACACCTATTAGCTCATCTCCTAATAGTCCGCACGTTGTGCCTACAATCGTGTTTCGTCGGTGCACACGCGATATCAAACAGAACATGTAAACACACTTGTAGTGGGTACCATCAGCACGCAGGTTGTACGTACAACCGTTAATTTTTCCATGTACAAATTTGAATATCACAGCGTACGGTCATTTTTCTGTACAGTTGGTTATATGTGTTTGTACGTGGGTGTATGAAATGATAGTACTGCAGAGGCAAAGACGTTGTAGACGTTTAACATCAGAGATAGAATAAACACGAAACATTAGAAAGAGCATTCTTTTAATCCATACTAACTCACTGTTTTCTTTCATCCCAGTTAGTACAAAAACATATCATTACAAAACCATCCAGAGTACAAAACTGCAACAAAAAGATTTGACCTTGATAGGGCAATGCTAATCAGATTGTTGTTCCATTACAATTGTCTTGCAATAATATCTTTGACACCACTCGGGCAAAAGGTGTTGTGCGAGAACGTAAGCATGTAGTAGGCAAGTTGTTCACGGAGCTTATTTACGTTGTTCTGCACACAAAAAATGGTAATCATCAATTTAATATTGAAAAAGAGAGAGTCAGATTTTTAAAAAATGATAGCTTACGGCTCTAATAAAATATGGGAAGTCTCCATTATGGCATCGTAAAATCTCCATAACAATAATGTCAGCGTCATTCCTGTTTCAACCGAGTATAAGAATAGCGGAAGAACAAGCAAGTAAACTACATCACAAATAGCTGCACAAGTAAAAAGGAAAATTCAGCAACAAATGTATTATGAGAAATCCTACTCATCAGAATCATCTGTTACGATTTGCACGGGCTGAATCTGCATGTTATGGGCACTGAATGTGTGAGAATGGTAGGCCCCGTGATGGGCGCGCTTGAAGTTCGCAATTACAACTCCTGCAATTCTATCAACATCTTGGGCGTTGTTGTAGGGGCAGTACGTCTCAAAACATTGACGTTGAAAATTGGCAACAATAAGGACCCAAGACTTCTCTTCTATAACTGGAATGTAAGCCTGAAAATAAACAGAAGCATGAATACAGAGAGCACGCAAAAGCATGAGAGTGGACATCACTGCAGAATTATTGTACTCACAGCAGAAAAAAATTCATCCTGACAGGCATGATTGGCTCACTAATCACTTTTTTTAACCTCTCAACATCTGCATCAACGGTCGCGAACAGTGTCTGACAAATAAAAAACAAATGAATGAGAAACAGAAGAAAGAAAACAAAACAACACAAATATACATCATTAAATAAGCTAAAAAAAGGCACCGCAGCTTCATGGTTCATCATGTATTTTAAAAATGTTGGTCGACGATAATCATAGTGTTCAGTGTTGTCATACTGCTCTTGCATCAAAGTTGCAGTAAAAACATCCATGACATATCCATGAATGTAACCACCAACTTCCATAGAAAGGCCAAAATTACGATGCACAGCGTATCTTTTGTTAATCTTTACTATTCTTGGACTGTGCAATAAGAAAGTAAATTTATTGTTAAAATGAACACCAAGACAATTAAAGTATCAACAGCAAAAAAACACTTAAAGTACCTTCTGGCAAATTTCGCTAGCAAGTATCTATTAACCCATTCCAACACCAGAACTCTCTTTCTCTATTGATTCTCTCATGATTAGTTCTGGTTTGTTATCAGTTGTAACGGCGTTTTCCACACTAAGAACAGCAGAGTTAATCATTGGATGATAACCAGTTCCTGAGTTTGCTGATGAATGGCTTCCAATCCCAGAAAAATAGACTATCAGATCATGAAGAATGATCATCATTGAAACCTTGCTGACAATTGCTGAAGTTTTGGTGGTTCTGATGCCCGTAAGACGAAGAAGGACCACTCTTATTTGGACGGAAGCTAACACAAGCAGCAAACCGATTGTTACAACTGTTGCCTGAACCCATAGGATTAACAAGAAAATGGTCCATCCTCGTGCTAGACGACGGGGCTGAATGTGAGTGCGGATACAATCCTCGGGAACAAGAGTTGTCGAGGTTTGGCTGGGAAACATGGATTCTGGGAGAAAGGCCTTGCGCATGGGTCCGGGCTGCTGTACATAAAACCTGTTGCACCAGATGATGCTCCAAACCTAGGACTAGCAATGCCACAAAAAGAATTCGCCATTGTACCAGGAGAGTGTCTAAAATTATCCATTATTTGCATTCCAGGATGACTGGTTTGTCCTCTGCAATCCATCACACCAGTTGCGGGAGGCGACTGTGAATACATATGCGACACAGGCGGGTCTGAGAAGTTAACAACCCTTGGACTAGCGATTGGCGTTCTGGATTGATTTTCATGAATGAAGCTACAATGCCTATAGGAGGGTCCATCAATTGAGGGTTGGAACGAGTTGTTTGCAACGGGAGAAGGGTTCTGCTGAAAACTGCAGCCAACTTCTTTCATCCTCAGTGATCTTGGATCTTGGGACAAAGGAAACCTAGTAGAATCAGGAAATGAAACCCCCGACCTGGCAGTTCTCTTTCGTTCTTCAATTTTATCTATTCCCTCCCACACCTCAATACTATCCAAGGAACTATCAAAGTCCGAAACAATTGAGTTCTCAAGACACAAATCCTTCCCTGTCTCAACAATCCTCGTCTTCTTCACAGATTCTGGATAAACAATTTGCGGAAAGAATCGTTTAGAACCAGATAAACCTACAGCCTGATTTCATTGAGGGTAATAGATCCTTCCTCTGCCACTATCTCTGGGGCTCTAGAAGATGACACATCTTTTCCAATGTCATTTGCTACACCCATGACCTTTTCAATTGAAAGTATAACACTCGATTCAGCTCCACCAATAGGTTTGCAAGCAACTTCGGAGCTTGTTTCATCTTTTCCAATGATGATTGCTACACCCAAGCCTTTTTCAATTGAGGACACAAGATTAAATTCTAAAGCTTTCAAAGAGGTTTCATCCTTTTCAGCTTCACCACAAGGTTTGCAATCAACTTCAGACCTTTATACATCCATGACCTTTTCATATGTAAGTGAGACATTTGATCCAGCTCCACCAATAGGATTGCAAGCAACTTCAGAGCTCTACTCCCCTTTTCCAATGACGTTTGCTACACCCAAGTCTTTTTCAGATAAGGACACAAGATTCAAGTCTGCTGCTTTCAAAAATGTTTCAACCTTTTCACCTTCACCACAAGGTTTGCAAACAACTTCAGAGTTGTAGCACCCTTGCTTAAGAAAGCAATGGTGCATATGAATCGTGCGGAACACTTGGATCACATAAGTCTCGCATTTTCCAATAAGATGTAATATCACAGTACAATGTCAAATTTATTACAACCGAGAACGAATGATCCAAAAACTATATTCCTTACATCTTTGCATAGCTGAAGCGCTAGCTAAATAAATAAATAGTTCACAATTTATTTCGGAGTTCATACGCAATCCTAAAGATAACATGGAGCTACATATCTCCATGAAGCCAGTGGCAATCATGTTGGTTGTAGCTCGAAGACGACCCCCTTACTCCTCATCCGAACAATCTGCAAGGTTTAGTTGCAGCCCAGCTATAAAGGGTCAGCACAATTGAATTGTGGTGGCAAGTGACTTTAATTACTAATATTCTACTAAGCTATATCTATATGCTTATTTTGCTGGTGGAGCTCAAGGCTATTGCGCAAAGCAAGTTTTCTCCTACTTTTTGATAAACAATTTTTGAAAAAAATAATTTCTCTTTATGAGACATCTCGGATGAATCCGTGTCTCCAACCCATGTTCACCCAATCAAACTATAATTAAGAAATTGGAATGAAGAGATTTTCAGAAGACAGACTTGTGAAGTCACTCAATTGTCCGATGCCGGGGACACGGCTAAGATCTTAGGTTTTAACTCTCGAGAGTGTGTGCACTTTCACCATTAGACTCAATCAACCCAAATTATCCTCTACACTCATTTAGTGAGAAGGAAAAGGAGAAGAATGAGACGAGACTTTTCAGAAGCTGTCTTCCCGAGTCGACGGAGTCCACTGCCCAACCTATCCCAGCTACCGCACATGGAACATCCGACCCAGGTCAACACCAACATACTACATCAAGACAGAGCCCATAATGACTAATGGTTGCAGTGTAAGCGACTAAACGCAGTGCAACATCAAATCTCATAAATCTCATAGCCCTGGGTGGCCATCCACTAGTGAGCAAACTCAGGCCGCCGCAGACCCGACCCCTGAGTAGCCACTCAACTTGAAACCTCCTCGATCGAACCAATCCACCCAGGCGGTAAATGAATTTAGTGGAATTTTCACTTATCACATCTACCATAAAACAATCATTTTTGCAGCATGTATTTCCACTAAATTATAATAGGTTTCTAACAGGAATTTCTAAAGGGTAAACTAACAGGTTTGCATAGCATACTACAATTCTCACAAAAACCTATCATGCATACTACTTAAAAATACTAGTAATGTAATAGAATAAAATAGTAGGTATTTTATGAAGTCACTTGCCTTTGGAAATTTGCCGTTTCTCACACACTCTTGTCCAAGTCAAACGTTGCTCCCCGATTCAAACTATACAGTAAAGAGCATCCAATAAACAAGCAATTCAACAAGCACAAAAACATATAGAAACAAACAAGCGTAACAAGTCTTCGCAAAAAGGGTTTTGGTCAAAGGTGTCACATAATTCAATATACAAAAATAATTAATGTGATTGAAATTAAGGTTTTGCCAATTTGGTGAAGGGATGGTCTGGAGTCAATTGAACATTTTAAATTGAAAAGATTGTAAGGGTGTTCTAAATGTTCTAATAAATTGGTCTTTTAATGTTTACACGAAGAGATGCTAAGATGGTTTAATCACAATTCAAAAGCACGGTTCAAGGTTTTACAACAGCCATCAATATTTAATTACTTTTACCTAAGGTTATGTTTTCAGAATTTAAATTTAAGCATATTCATATTCCAGAATTTCTTAATTTATCATATCTAAACATTTTTAATTCCCAACTTATAAGTTCATAGTATTAATAATACTAACCTAGTTATTTGCACTAGCATAGAGTTTTAAATCACATTTTTATAGCATCTAAATAAACAATAACATTTGTAAACACCTAAAAATGTACTAATATCATTTAAAGGGTTTTTAAACACCACTTACATATTAATGTTATGAAATAATTTAATAAACATGGCCTTGAGTTTCTCTGAACAAGGAGAAATATTTATGACATTTGTGCAAAGGAAATAATTTAAATATATTAATAAATATTTACACTATGCCCAAGTAACCAAAATAAGTTTCTGATTTTTAAATTCATTTTAAATTATTCAAACTTTAATTAAAATAGTGGATCATTATTCTTCTAATCTTAAGCTTTCCAAAAATATTTTATTTGGAAATTTTGGACTTATGAATTTAAAACTAAGTCAATTGCTCAAACTCCTAGTTTGAAAATTGAATCTATTTAGACTAGTCAAATTTGAAATTTAAAAGTTCCAGCAGATTCTACTTGTCGAGGGCTTTAATTTGATATAAAATTTGTCCAATTTGGGTCAAGGGTTAAAAAGTTATGATAAATCTAAGTGGCAGGGGCTTTTCTGCAAAACAGACAATTTAATTCTATTCGGAAATAAAACAGAAAAAGGCTGGCCACATGGCGGGCTGTGATTGGCTGGGCTCGGCTCGGCTTAGTCTGAGTCGCGGCTCGTCTTGGCTCCAGTCGATCTGGATCGTCAGATCCAGATCCGACGGCCAGAATCAAACCGTACCGCTTCATTTTATAAGATCTAATCACGAGCGTTCACACCAGATCGGACGGACAGAGGAGAAGGAGCTCACCGATCGGTGATTTTGGTCGCCGGAGACGAGGCAGACGGCGGCGCCGGCTCGGTCGTGGACGGTGTGGTGGCTCCGGTGCTTCCCTGAGACTAAGGTGGCGACGATGAGGTGCGGAGCGGCGCGGCGGACTCGATGGTGGCGACGGCGTCAACTCGCGCGTCCTCGGGCAGCGGCGAGACGCGGCCGGAGTTCCTCACACGCCGGCGAGTTTGGTGACCTTGTTCCGCTCCAACAACTGGGGAAATAAAACGACCAAGGGGTCACGGAGGTGTGCAAGGACAAGGGAAAGAGGAAGGAGGGGGTATCGGCCCCGGGAGGTACCTCGACTTGCCGGAAAACAGAAAATGGTGGCGGCAGCTACGGATGCTCCCGTGAGCTTTTCCGGCGGCCTGGGGGCGGGATTTTTTAGGGTTTTTGAGGGGAAAGATACGGCACGGGCTGGGGTATTTATAGGACCTAAGAAGGAAACCATTTGCGCGAAGATTTCGCCAGATTTTGGAGAAAGATCAACGGCGCGATTTTCGGCCGGAGGAGGAAGAGTTTTTCTTTTTCTGATTTTTCTATTTAATTTATATCTTTTGATTTATTTGTCCAAATGAGGTCAAACAAATTTCTAAATTTTTTTAAAATTCATATCTATGCTTTAAAACATTAGTGGGCATGTTTTGAACATTTTTGAAACTAATATTTTGAATTATTCATAAAATGCAAAATTGCCCATTTAGGTCAACTTTGAAATTAGTAATTTAATAAATTCATTTTGGGTTAATAAAATTTATGAAATTACCCACATTCAAATATGTTTAAATTCAAGTTATTTAAACTCATTTTCAAATACTAAACTCATTTTTGGCTTTAGTATAATATTGAATAGTATAACACAACTATAAGAAAATGAAGAGGGAAATATAATGTATTCATTTTTAATTCAAAATAATGTGTGTACCATTATATTTTATATTAAGATAATTCATTTGAAAACTTCATAACAACTTTGGAAAAGATTTTAGATTTAATTTGTTTCTTATAAAGAAAATATATTCATGAAAATCCTTTTATGTTTTGTAAATAAATGAAAATCATTTAAGCTAATGAAATGTTTATTTGGATAATTTATTAATTATAAAATCTATGAAGTTTTAAGGTTATGATCTATAGGCCTGTAATTTATAAAACTATGTTTTGAACTCAGGTGATAGAATGAAAACAATTTTGCAATTATACCATTTTTAAATAGTTTTAAATTTATGAATTTATGAATAGATATGGCTAAGTGGTTGAAATTATTTACTTATAAGGAAACTTTTTATTACAATAAAATAGTTTGAAAGTTGGTAGATCATTTGTCAAATAATATATTGAGCTTTAGAAAAATATAGTGGGTAATAAAATGTTTACTTGAACAACTTTTGAAAATAATGATAAATTGAGATATTTGAAATATTAAACTTTTTCAATATATTTGAAATGTTTTCTTATGCATTTTAATGTTTTATTTTAATGAAACAATTTTTTTAATTTTAGTGATTTTTAAACATTCCAAAATGTTGGGATGTTCGAAGAGCTTGATACACCCTTGCCCTTGCAAGATTCACAAACACGGGGAGTGTTTATTTCTGCACAATCGATGCATTCATCCATCGCCGATTGGAATGGAAGCGTATATGGAAGAACATCAACAACATTGACGAGGGATTAACTGGACAAGTCCCTTGGATGCCCTTGTCTGTCGAGTTGGCACGCAACTTTTCACTTGAGATTACGATTTCCAAAAATTTACATAGACTCTTATCAAGTGCAGGCCGGATAGCCCAGAATATGTCCGTGTACATGTCCCCGAGAATTCCTTTCAGATCATCCCTTGCTTATAGTACAAAAACAAGAATTCAGAAAAAATATAGCAAATGGACAGATAAAATACATAAAGAATCTTACAACTATATATCCAGTTTGTTGATAGAGCAATAAATTTGAAAGATGTACAGCAAATCAAATGAACAAGGATTCAAAGTAACATGCATATGAAGGAAACCACAAAGAAAAAAAAACAAGAAAGTTTAGTTGTACAGGGCATGCAAATGAAGGAAGGATAGAATGCCTTGAAAGATCGAACATTGGTAGTACGGGAACATAAGTCCAGTTGTACAACTAGGAAATTAAATTGTGGATGCACTCGTACAAAACTAGCATAACAGGTTGTACTAACGGAGAAGTACGAACAGAAAACATATTAGTTCAGAAACGTCAAAACAAGTTGTACAAAATTGAAAGTCGTCTTGAACTTGGACACCTGAACTGACGTACAACTACAAGGGAAAAGCTGAATAAAAAACGAATGCTAATGCGATCACACGCCTCAGGACCGAGTGTCGTTGTGTAAAACTAGAAAGAAAAACCTGATGTCCATTGTACGTAGAAGAGAAAACAGTTGTTCGGGAACACAAGACTTGATGAACAAATTCAAATAATGTACGGGAACACAAGACTTGGTGAACAAATTCAAAAAAAGCTGAACAAGCAAGACGGGCAGGAGACAATCCACAAAAATAACCAGATCCCTCAAATCGTTACCATCCTAGTTGAATACGACTACATACCAGAAAATTATGTCCAGCTCCAACGAACGAGCTCAGGGAAGAACCAAGAACATGTCGCACATCATCATCCAGCGGAAAATCTGGACGAACACCCTGATAATAAATAGTATGCTTGGTATCCTTCAACTGTGACAAACATAGAAAAAAAGACATAAGTAAAATAAAAAAACAAAACAGTTACAGCCAAATATTATAGGTAATCCGATAGCACATAAACTTACAGATAGTCCACCGAATGTTCCGTCTTCTTCACATATCAAATCAACCGCCCGATAGAGTTTGACCGTTTCATTGTCCCATACACTGATCCGCGGGACAACTCTCGAAAGCTTCACAACTTCAGTGTTCAGATGATCAAGATATGTCGTCTAGAAGAAAATGATCACAAGGGAATCAAAGTTAGAGAACTTTGGATGATATGAACTTAAGAATAAGAACTACTCCATATGTCCAACTCAAAACTACTAACCAGAGGAACAAGAAGGCAACCACCCAAAGCTCCAGAGAAGCCATTGTTGATAAAAGTTTCAACACGCTTTGAGAGCTTCCAGAAAACAACGCTGGACCAGTCGTAAGAAGCTATCTCTTCAGTTGGATCTTCCAGTGGGATAGGTATTCCGGGCTGACACACTCATATGTGGTGGGGCAGTGGAAGACAGTAATGTATAACATCATCCAGTACATCTGGAAATCAGCATCATCTAAATCATTTTTCAGAATCTCAATCAACTCGTTGATGGAGGGCAACTGGCCAGCACATTTTGTCTTCTCTCTGATTGCTACCCTGAATTCCTCACTGCACCTGTTAGGAATTAAACGGGCACCGATGGGGACGCCTTGAACCTTGTGAGTACACATCGTGTTAAGACGAAAGCTTGAACCATCAGGAAACTCGACAATATTCTTCCGTGGGTTGAAATGTCGAACGATCCAGATGACAAGGTCTCTGGACAACTCTTCAAGACACAGACCTAAAAGAGAGCCTTGACCAATATCATTAACAAGCTTATCTCGCTTGCCACATAGAGAACGCCGGACAGACAAGAACTTTGGAAGACTAAATTTAGTAGTCAACTCAAATTTAGAGCCAGACATAGTACTTGCCCTGTCGACAAGATAAGAATTAAGTTTGGATCAATAAACTTAAAACAGGGGCATTGAGTAACCACAAGTTAACAAAGAATCTAGACGGAGAAGTACAACCACTCATTTTTTGTTGTACGTGGAAAGGAGGGAGGTAGTACAACTATAAATTACCATGGACAAGGATCACTAATAACAGTTTAAGTTCAGATGTACAAAAGTTGTAGGGCAGCATGTACAAACTATACTCTTATCTAGTACACCTATGGCTATTATCCTGAATCACACAATGGTTTCAGATATAATGGAAGAAGCAAACCTGGATTTTCTGTTTCTGTACTCCTCGACAGACAATTCAAAGGAAAAAGTCTTGTCCTGAATCCTAACACACTCTTTTTCTAGCTGGTCTGTGACCATATAATCCTGCGTAACTATCTCAGATCCTTCGACCGAACATGAAGGCGTATCTATCCACTGTGGACATGAATCAAATAACAGATCCTCATCACACGAACTCGACTGATCCATGTTGGCGAAAACCCTATCTCCAAACTGACGGCCGAAACCTCTCTCCAATCTAACGGATCTTACAGACGAACCCTCTCTCCAATCTGACGGACGAACCCTCACTCCAATGTGGCGGACGAACCCTAGAACCTAGAAGAGACGAGGAGAAAAGAGGTGAGCCGCCGGAGAAAATGGAAAGAAAAGAAACGAAAGGAAAGGAATCGAGAGGAAGAAGATGGACCCATATGTAAGGGAGGAGAAGGGGGCGGAACAGAAGACGCAGAGTAAGTTGGCCCCGCCTGTAAAAGATCGAGAAATATCTGTACCTTTCCGAAGCTTTCCCTTCTCTCACCTCTGACCCCTTTGATAGATTCAAATTTCAAAACCACACAAGAGAAAACCAGGCGGCGAAGGCGATCGCCGAAATCTCATCGAGCAATCCTCGTGTAGCGTACCTGCTCTCAAAATAAGGCAGATACCTGTGTATAGTGCAAATCCCTGGATCGATTCATTTGCACACACAGTTTACGATGTAATATCACAACAAAGCATCAATTATATTACATCGATGATCCAGAATTACAATATATTTGTTACAAATTGCATAGCGTAAAGCTAGCATTGACAAAGTACACAGCGGAAATAAAATAGCAGTGAGTCTCTATAACTTTCATGCTGCCACAGGCGAAAAAATGTTGGTTGTAGACTCGAAACCATCACGAAACCTCACTCGTCATCTGATCAAATCTGCAATAAGAAAAATATTGCAACAACGTGGGTCAGATTCCATTAAAAATGGAGTCTGGCAAGTGACACTATGGTGGACACTTAAGGAATAACTCTAAAAACCTATATGAATATTTGGCTGGTGGAGCTCAAGGCTAATTTGCATAAAGCCAATTTTTCCTATTCTTTTGAAAACACTTTTCTTCTATTCGAGACATCCGTGGCATGAAATCCACTGTCTCATTCTACCCTTGTTCACCCATCAAGTTTATATTTTTGAAGTTGGAATGGTGGAATCCTCCGTTGACGTCCTTGATCAGCTGCTCAAAATTGTCCGTAACCGGGGACACGGCTAAGTACTTAGTTTTACACTCTGCAGAGGTTGTGCACTTTCACCATTGTACCCATTCAACCCAAGGTATCCTTTACACACCATTTGTGATAAGGAAAGGAGAGAATGAGACGAGATCTTCCAGAAGCATTTTCCCTCCCCATACTGGCTTGACCCGTTCCACCTAACATCCCCTACATCTGCTTGTCAAGCCGGCGAGAGTCCACGCAACATAATTGATCAAGCCAGAGCCCATATGGCAATGGCTGCACTGGAAGCAATCGTCACTTGGAGTTCCTTCAGATTCCTCTGTTCCTGGGTGGCCGTTCTCAAGTGTGCATTACCCTTTAGGAACCATAGAAATGGACCGAGTAGCCACTCAACATAAACCATCCGACCAATTACAACCCAGGTGTTTCATTCTTAACTTAGTAGAATTTAGATTTTCACAAAACAACATTTGCATAGCAACAATAATTCTACTAAGTATTGCATAGGAACCTAGACACAGGAATAAGGGATTCTACAGGTTTAGCATAGTAACACATGCATATAAAAATACACTAAGTAATGCATAAAAATAGGAAGTTTATGAGGTGTGCCACTTGCCTTTGAATGTTGTCGTTGTTCACAAACTCTTTTCAACAACGAACGTTTGCTCTCCGTTTAATCTAAGCAATATAAGCAAACAACAATACAACAATCAACAGCAAGCAAACTCAAAATGCATACAAACACATACTAGATGAATAAATAAGTTTTATAAAACTTTCTAACGAAAATATGTTTATGCATGGCAAATGTGTTGGTCCAAAAGGACTAAGGACTAAAGTCTTAAGTTTTATCTCCTTAAAACAAGCACTCTAATGGCTTAGCCATGATGTGCGAAATACTTAGAGAAACATACTAAGTCATTTGTTCAAGATGACCACAATTATTATCAACTCTTTGTAAGTTGGACATTCACTATAGTGAGAGAGACAGACACCCGGCCAGCCACTTAAATTGTGGAACAGGTCTCATGTACGTGGACATGTAAGGTTTGTTTCCAGGCCGCTTCATCCCACTATGCTGCTAGGATCCAACAACTTCAAGATGATAACATCATGATCAAAATTTGTTTAAGTCTAAAAGACAAGATTAGGAAAGAGGGAAAAGATAGAAAGAAGAATGTACTTGTCCTCCAGGCTTCATCTTTAGACTTGTAACTTTCTTCTGGATGATGTCTTGATTGAGCTTCTTGGTAGTCTTGTTGAATCTTCAGACTTGGTGATTCTTGTATCCTCGAGGCTGGTCTTGGATTTACTTAGTCTTCATGAATTTCTCAGAAGAGAAGAAAGGACAGAGAGAGAGACTTAGAAAATAAAAGGGGTTGGCCTTCTTGAACTCCTTCTCACTTTTCTCCTAAGTGCTTGACATCTTGAGGATGCTTCCAGAGTCTGTTTTCTTCTAAGTCCTTCATGAACTTCTTCTTGATTTTCTTCTAAGTGTTTCCTCTCCTTGAAGATACTTCTGAAGTCTTGTTTTTGGCTAAGTCCTTCCTTGGTCTTCCAGCTCCATGTTGAAAAACTACTAAGTGTCTAAGTGTATAGCACTTTTCCCAAAATACTAAGTTTGAAAATAATTCTAACTTAGGGAAATTGGGAAGGAGTATTCCTTATGGAAATATAACTATAGAATATGCTATGCATGAAATGCAATTTTAAATCACAAGCACATAACACTAATTTTTGTGAAGTTTATAAAATATGTATGAATTTATAAATGTAATTTAATTAATTTCTAGTTTTAAAAATATGTAATAAAAGGAATAATTATAAGATTAAGTTTCCTATGATTAAACTTTTATAACAAAACTTTATATTTAGTGTTAATAGACAGAGAGCATTTAATTAGATCTATTGCAATTGGATTTAATCAAAAATATTGTTTCTATTAAAAATCATTTCAAAATTAGTCAAACTATTCAAATTAAACACACAACTATGAAATCATTCAAAAATTACTCAAGAATATTTTATAGCAGTGGTATTAATTTACAAATATTCCAAAGTTTCTAAAACATATTTATTTGCAATTTTTGGATTTATAGATTTAAAGTTATTACAAATATACTCAAATTTCCATTTGAATTTTGAATATTTTATACTAAGTAAAATTTGAATTTTGTCTGATCCAAATTATTCTACACATCCAGAGCTTTCCAAATATATAAAAATTATTAAATTTGGAGTTGTGGTTAAAAAGTTATGGTTGTTTTCATTACAGGGACTAATCTGCAATTTTCCAATTAAAAATAAAGATAGAAAAATTTAAATACACGCTGGCGCTGACGTGGCTGACACGCGGCGCTGACTGGGCTGTCTACGTGGCGCTGACGTGTATAAGTCATCTGATCTGGGCCGTCAGATCTGGATCTGACGGTCCAGATCGGAGCGTACCCGTTCGTCCTCGTCGTTCTAATCTAAGCCGTTAAAACCAGATCCAAGGGCTCACCGTGGTTCCAGGAGGTGGCGGCGCAATTCTCGCCGGAGAAGAGGACGACGGCGACGGTTGCTCGGCCTTGGACGCTCCGGTCGACGTGGTGTGGCCCCTGCCTCGGGAATACGACGGCGCGATGCAGCTCGGCACGAGGAAGACGAAGGTGGTCCCGTCGCTGAGCAGTTCGTCCGGGAGTCGTGTGGGGATGCGGCCGGAGGTGCGGGGTACTCCGACGTGCTCGGGTCGTGCAAGGATCCGTCGTTGGGCTGCACAAAAATTTGCCCCAAGGCTTGAGGAGGTGCGCAACGAAACAGGAGAGACGAGGAGCGCGGTCTCGGGCGGGGAAGCGCTCACCTCGTTGCGAGAACGGCGAAAAACGGCGGCGGCGCTGGATGAACTCCGGCGAGAGATTAGAACGGCCTGGCGGCGCACAATGAGAGGGGAAAGGAGGGCAAAGGAAGGCCGTAGCGCAGGGGTTTTATAGGGCGGGATAGGGGATCAAATCCCGCAACGAACACCGCGAAATCGAGCTCGGATTCGGTGGAGGATTCGGAGGCGAGTTTTTCGGCTGGAGGTTGACGATGATGACGTCAGCGATGACGTCATCCAGGTAATTCTTTTTCTGTTTTTATTCATTTAATTCATATCTTTTGATTTATAACTCCAAATGATGTCAAATTAATTTCTAAAAATTTGTAATATTATTATCCTTCTGTTAAACCAATTGTGGGCATGTTTTGAATATTTTTGCAAAATAATATTTTGAAATATTGATTAATTACAAATTTGACACTTAAAGTCAAATTTGAATTTCTATCTTATTTAGATTTCCTTTTGGCTAAATAAATTTGTAAAATACTCACATTTCAATATATTTGAATTCAAGTTATTCAAACTTGTTTTGCTGAAATCATTCATCTTTATCTTGGCATATTATTAAAGAACAAAATATAAATAATGCGCTGGAAAATGTGAAAGATAAGGTATTCATTTTTAATTAAAAATAATTTGTGCAACATTATATTTTATATTATGATAATTCATTTGAAAACTTCATAACAACTTTGGAAAGGATTTTTGTTTTGATTTTATTCTTATTTAAAATCCCTTAATCATTTCATGTTCTGAAAATAAATAGATGGAATTCATTTAATCCAATGAAATGTTTATTTGGCTATTTCATTAATTTAAATTCTATGAAGTTTTAAAGTTATACACTATAGGCTTATAATTTACAAACTATATTTTGAACATAGTTAAAGGAATGAAACCCATTTAGTAATTATACAATCTTTTGATTAATCTTGTATTTATGAATAGATATGGCTAAGTGGTTTAATTCAAATACTCATAAGGAATTAATTTATTTAAAATAAAATGGATTGTAGTTTGTAAAATATTTGTCAAATTATATTTTAAGATTTTTGAAACACAGTGGATAATAAAATGTTTAAACTGTGACATTTGAAATATTAAACTTTGAAGTCTTTTATATTCGTTTCCTTATGAATTTAATATTTTATTTTTATAAAAAGAAAAGTTTTAAATTTTAGTGATTTTTGAACTTTATAAAATGTTGGGATGTTACACCTCGTCCTCGTTGTAATTCCTCCTCGTCCTCGGTGATAGGTTCGTCCTAACTTCTATCTTGATCTCTGATAACCGGATTTTATCTCCGATTGAATATAAACAGCCGGAGCATGTCGTGAAATAGCTAGCCGATAGCTGCATCGACGACTAATTTGTTTGTTAAGAAAGCTCGCTACAAGCTAGGCAGTAGTCAATATCCCTACGAGCTGCTATTTTCTTGCGTCGTCGTCAATCTTCGTCTTCCTCCTTGTTCCTCGAGATCGAGATCCCACATGCCTTCCGGTGGTATGACGCTTGGGGTTATCCAACGGGCAGTGAAGTGGAGCCTCGACAGAGATAGGGCTCGGTCGCGGCATTGAAGACGAACAGATCGATGGCGCTCAACCAGCGTTCTTTGGGGGCGCTCATCTTGACTAGGAGGAGGTCGCGGTCGCAGCCGATCACCTGCGGGATCCTATATGACTACGGGAAGTTCATGGTCCAGCCAGCCATGTGCACGTCGACGTAGGGTATGCCCGGCGGCGGCGCGAGGTAGAGGGAGACGCAGAGCAAGAATGCATGATGCCCAAGCTCGTTTGGCAATCTCGGTTGAGGTCGTAGTGAACATGAATAATTGCCTAGCGAAGATCACAATCATCACCATGAATTGCGATTCCATCGGGGCAGAGCCAGCTGTAGGCGACCCCGGGCAGCTGCCCGGGCTGTTCCTGCAGCTATTCCTTGAGAATTAGCTTAAATATAGTGATTAGGCAGGGGCAAAAGCTAGTTGTCGTGCATTGTTATTAGTTTCTACCCAGACTCCCTGAGTGGTCTGGCTGCGCCACTGCCATCAGCCACCAGATGCCAACCTAACTTGTGATAGTTCAACAGGATTTATCTTTTGGGTCTAACTAAACCTATTTTCTCTTGAGTATTAATTAAATTTGTTTATTCTGAATATGGTTTTTCTTGTTGAATATAGGGCAGTGAGGATGCTAGATAAGATGAATGAACAGAACAACGGAAATCTTATACAAAGCAACCCACCACCAGAGATGAGGAGGCTACCAACGAGAGAAGAGATGGGATCAATAATAAGAACGGTAAAGAAGAAAACGAAAAGATTGGTGTTACACCATACTAGCAACCAAGAGGTTATTGTTACAATGTGTTGTTTCAATTGCAGTTAATTTCTATAAGATGGCGCGACAAGAGAGCAAGGAAAGATACAGATCAAACTATTGCGCTCATATAATCCATGAGAGAGGTACAACAATCTCACCTGAGACAAGCCTTGGTAGAGGTAAAGAAAGAAAAAGTGTGGCAAACAGGAGAGTGTACCACTGGCAATAAACATCCACTAGACAATACAGTGGATGAAGAAAATGGAAGGAAACAAATGAGGAAAGAAACAACATCAACAAATTCAGCAAAAATCTACACTTCAACGAGTCTTACGCATACACCAACGAACATGGTATGACTTAAAAATCTTTGTACTTTGTCAGATATAATAGTTGTACAACTAGCATTACATGACCTAAACTTTTTATGTTGCCCTTCTAGTTTCTTGTACACCACGAACCTAGTAGCTTTGCAGTTGCACAATATAATGATTTCTAAACATCTTTCTGTACAACATAGACAGGAGACCTGCTTTGAACACTATGTACTCTCCGACCATGCTTGCTCCTACAATTTGCAATGGTTGTACTATACTTGCGAATTAACTACCTTGAACGATGTGGAAACTAGAAGCTTGTACTTAACCTGATCCTTTCTTTTATTTTTTAACAGAATGGGGACGCTAGTGCAAGTTACTCTGCTGGGATAACCCAATACGGAGAACCATCAATTTCCAAGGTGCGCATGGTTTCTGGAAAATTTGAACTATTGATTATCTATTATAAGGTGGATTAAACCAGGGGTTTATTAAAACTTGTAAACCAACAATATGGCTTTGCTACACAAATTGATGCGCATTAGAAACATGGATTATGACTTGAAAATCTTGAACTCCATCAGATAACCTCTTTGTACAACTTCACCTAAAAGCCCTGAACTTTTATGTTGCCCTTCTAGAGAATTCTACAACTGACAACCTATGACCTGTACTAGCTATTGATCTTCCTTGAACGACGTCAAACTGGTAACTTAAACTTCACCTGAATCTTTCTTTTATTTTTGAACAGGATGGGAACACCACTACAAGTTAATCTGCTGGGATAACCAAATATAGAGAACCATCAATTTCCAAGGTGCGCATGATTCCTGGATGAAAAATTTATGAAAGCATAAAAAAGAAGAAAAATAGAAAAGGGAAGCTAATTTAATTTACATTTCTATTTCCAGGAGAATTTCAAGACTAGTGGAATCAAACAGGATAGCAGGTTTCAGAATCAACAACAAATGACGGCTTGAAACAATCAAAGTGAAGACTACCTTGGAGATGAAAATTACTTCACACCGAGCAAGGTGAGAACCTAAAACTACAATATGATCAACAGTACTGCATATCTTAAATATACCACCCACCACCCACATATCTTCTATGTACCTAATATTTTCCTGGAAATATTGAAACTCTTGATTATATATATAAGGTGGATTAAGCCAGGGTTTAAATAAAACTAGAACTCCAACGGTCTGGTTTTGCTATGCATGAAGATGCACATCAGAAACTGTCGGGTTGTGACTCCCAAGAATCGGGGGTAGTCACTTCCTGGAGTGTAGTTCGTGAAGGGGATTGAACGCGGAGGTCTAGACCCTCGAGGGACCCCGCGACGGTGCTCGCCGGACCCGAAGAAGACACACACACGACAGAGGTAGACACCGGCCCTTATCCAGGTTCACGACCCTCGTGAGGAGGTAAGACCGCTACTCCTGCTTGTCTGTATTAGATGATGGAGCTTATAGTACAGTGGAGTTTGCCGGAGGCCCCCTTGAGGCAGTTCTTGCCTAGGGAGGGAAGCGATGATCTTCTTCCTCCTCGAGCTCAAGGATATCCTAACAAGAGTTGCTAGGGTTTACAAGGGTTGTAGCACGCCAAGAGCCGACCCCTGCTACAATGGATGTCTTCTCCCTTTCATAGGCGCCTATGGCGCTCTCCTTTGGCTTGGCCTTCAAGGTGGCTCCCACATGGCAGAGGCAGGGTGGAGTTGGAGTCCACCGCGGCGTGTTCGTCCATCGACGCGGTCCATTGTTGATAAAGGTGGGCGCGGTGGCCGACAGGCGGCCGACCGTGCTGTACTGCCCGCAGAGAGGCAGTCTCTGAGGTGGAGCCCACGATGACGTTCTTCCTTGGAGGGTTTTGCCGTCCACCCGCTTTATCGTCAGAGTAGAAGGTCATGGCAGCTGCGCAGCAGGCAGAGCCGCTTTATTGACCCCTTTATCACCAAAAGGGCAACGGGGGTGCTTGCGTCACCACGTGGGCGTGGCAGAGGCCATGTGCGTCTTGCCGTACTTCCTTGGCCGCAACGTTTCCCTTCAAGCGCGGGGAGGCATGAGGGGAGATTCCTGCGGGACTGCTTCGAGGCGAGCTGGCGCCTCGGAAGGGTCCCCTGAGGCGAGGGATCCCTTGAGGCACTCGTTTCTTCAGGCCCTCGAGGGGAATTGCCTCTCGAGGGTCCCGCCAGGCGGTGAGGCCTGGTCCTTAGTCGTTTCGTCTGTCTGGCCAGCGTGCGAGGCCTAGAGGGAATGGGCTCTCCATACCCCAGTTCCCACTGGGCCGGCAGTAGCCCTCGGGCCCATGATGGTCACGACTGAGTCCATGGGCACAGGCGAAGCATCATGGGCCCTTAGTGCCCAGCCGGCCCGAGCCACGCGGCACTTGGACGAATAACGGTCTCGCACGATCCGGCCCGCGAGTCGCGGGGGGTCCCACCACGTCGCGGTAACTGCTCCTCGAGGTGACATAAAGCCCGAGCGAGGCAGCAGGGAGCCGTTACCGTTTCCAATTCTTCTCACTGAAATTTCCGCTCTACAGAGCTCTCCGCCTCCGCTTTCTCCTGCGAATCTCCATTTCCTTCGATCCTCCGCACTCGTGACGATGGGCCCAGTCAAGAGCAAGAGCAGAGCCGCTGCGGGACCTTCCTCTCAAGCAGAAACCCTAGAGGTAGTGCAGGGCGCGGCTCTCGAGGGGGTGCGCATGGATCTTCAGGCGTTGGAGAGGATCCGCCACCTGGTCGCGGGGCCGGCCAACGAGTATGGCGCCAGCGCGCTTCAAGCCGCGCGGTTCGGGGGATTCCCCCAAATATTTAATCCCATTTTTCTCCATGCCATCACCGCCGGGTAGGTGCCGTCGTACTCGCCTTTCTTGGAAGTGGTGCTGGAGTTCTATCAAATTCAACTCATTCATCTTCATCCAAACTCCGTGGTCATCCTATCCATCTTCGCCTACCTCTGCGAGGCTTATCTGGGTGTGCGCCCCTCGGTAGCGCTCTTCCGGAACTTCTACTCGCTGCGGTGCACGGCTGGCGGCGAGCGGACTTGGTGCGTCTCCTTCCGCATCGCGGATGGCATGGGGAGTGTGTATATTCCCATGTCGTGGAGTGGAGACAAGCCTGTCACGGCCCTGCTCAAGAAGGTGGGTGACTTCCGTCAGAGGTGGTTGCTCATCGGCGTCCAGTTGCCCTGCGCGTTCCTAGACGTCCCGGAGGCGCCGCCCGTGAAGAACTCTCACTGGTGCAAGTCTGCCCTTCGCGGCGCAGATAACGCACACCTGGTGGGGCGCTTGAGCTTCCTCCGCGAGGAGGGCCTCACGGGGCAGATGGTCGCGGCGGACTTTGTGACGTGCCGCATCGTGCCCCTCCAAGCACACTCAGAGCCGATGTGGATGTACAATGGCCCCTCGGACCCAATGTGGCTTCACCCTGAGGATCACAAATCGGATGTTGTCCACACCATCTTGAACATCCTCTTTGTCAAGCCGGAGGTGCCCAAGAAGATCGCCGGCTCCGTGTGACCTCAGCATCAGCTCCCTCTGGGCGATCGCATGGACACCCTGGACGGAATGCCGGACTTTACCCCATATGGTATGGCGGGGGTGATGGATCAGGTGGTCGCTCCGACATGCAGTTGCCGGTGTTGACTCTTCATCAGCCTCACGTGCCTGGAGTGGTGAGGAAGAGGCCGCGACGGGAGGGGCGTCCCCCGTGAGGCACGAGCCCTTCACCGACGAAATTTGCGACATCTCGTCAGGGGATGACGATGCCTTCGTGGTGGCGCCTTCACGCCCCGTGGAGGAGGTGACCGAGGCGGGGACGTCCTCCAAGACAGGCGCTTGCTCGGGGAGGCGCGAACCTCGCACCAAGGCTGTGGTGGATCGTTCTGGGGTGAGGCCCTCCGACGTCCCCTCCAAAAGGAAAACGGGGATGCCTCCGGGGGGTTCAGGCGTCAAGACCACGCCTTCCTGGCGCTCTCCAGGCCTGACATGGGTCGATGCCGGTGCTTCCCCTTCAGGGTGAGTATTTATGGCACCTGGCCATTCTTGGCTCTTGTTGTTTCCCCTGCTTTGCCCTCTCTTGACTGTCTTTTCCTGTGCTTTTTGTCAGCGATCTTGTGCCTGCGAAGCGACGCCGGCTTCGCAAGGCTGCAGACGTGAAGAGAGCCAGCGCAGAGGCAGTGGCCGACGGACACACGAGGCCTGCGGAGACGGCTTAGCCTCAAGAGGAGGTGGGCGCGCCATGCCAAGAGGCATCTTCATCGCTTCCCGAGCCACTGGGGTGGAAGGCGCGGAGGAGAAGGCTTCTACACCACTTCGCGTTCCTACTCTCCCTCGCGCGGCTACGCCTCCGCGTGAGGCAGCTCCGCCCCGCGAGCCGACCCTGCCGAGCGAGTTGACGCCGATGCATGTGTCATCTCCACCGCGCACGCCCGTGGCTCCCGCACCGCACCCGGAGGAAACGGTCGAGGCGCCTGCGGGCGCAAGTGCGTCTATAGGAAGGGGTGTTTCCTCGCCCCTCGAGAAGAGGAGCGCCTTATTGGCTCGAGCACCGAAGCGGAGGCAGGCGTGGACGGAAGCGGAGCCACGTTCAGCCCCAGAGCTCGACCAGGGGCCGGGCTCACGGGACCGGACGCCACGGCTGGGCCTTCATCTAGCCAGGAGCTAGTCCTTCGAGGCTGGGATTGGAGCGCGGGACGCCGCGAGGTGGCATTCGGCCTCGTGCGGGAGTCCTTGGAGGGCCTGGAGGCGCACCTCGCCCTTGGTGACATACAGCTCGCCCAGCAGTAGGAGGAGCTGACGAGGTCGTGGACATCCTTCCACGCGGCGGTTGAGGCGCGCCGGCTGGAGGATGCGGCGCTGCAAGCCGCGCATGAGGAGGCCACCCGCTTTGCCAAGGAGGTTCGCGAGGGGGCCATCCGCGACGCCGCAGAGCTCCTCGAGCCGCTTCAAGCGGAATGTGACGCCGCAGCGGAGCTCCTGCGCCAGGCCAAGGCGGAGCGTGAGGCGATGGAGGGCTCGCTAGCGCAGAAGCGCCGTGGGCTGGGTCAGCTTGAGTCCCAACTGCTTTCCGCCCACCAGGCTACGCAGGCTGCTCTTTAGGAGGACCGCAAGGGCCTGGCCGAGCGTGAGCGGCAGCTGGCCCTCATGGGGAGAGAGCAACATCGGTGCAAGGAACAACATCTTCAGGCGGAGAAGGACTTGTTTGCCCAGCGCGAGGCCCTCGAGGCGCGCGAGGGAGGCCTGGCCCAGGCGATCTCGAAGTTCGACGAGCGTGTCGCTGCTCAGAAGCTTTCTTATGAGCGCTTCGAGCGGCGTTTCGCCAAGAAGGCGAAAGCGGCTAGGAAGGCCCTCGTGGAGCACGAGAAGCAGTTGCGTCGGTCCCTCCTTCAGAAGTACTGCGCTCAGGTCCGGAAGCGGGTGGACCGCCTCAAGGCCAAGTACGCTGCGGACGCTCAGCGGCTCGCTGAGCTCGAGAAGGCAAACTCCAAACTGGTGCGCCGTTCAAGCACGCCAAGGATGGTCGGCGCCGAGCGGAGGAGGCTCGCGACGAAGCAGTTCACGGCCTCGGCCCTTCCGTCGAGGGCGTGGAAGAGCAGGTGGCTCCGGCGATGGAGCGGGCCGAGGAAACGTCGGACTCAGCCCAGGCGGCCAGCGTGGCCGCAAAGCAGTGTGAGCGCCTGTTTGAGGCGTTGGTCGCACGCGGCAATGAACTTGCGGCCCGGCTTGGTGCGGATGCGCCGTGCCCCGGAGGCCGAGGCTATGACGCCGCCACGTTCCTGGCCTAGTTCGACCAGCTCTTTGCGGCACTTGAGGGCCCCGCCGCCGAGCTCCGCGGGATGATCGAAGACGAGAGCAGGCAGCTCCTGGGGGTGGTTGTTGACCGCATCTTCACCAGCCTCAAGCTCCTCACGCCAGGCTTCGACCTCTCCACCGTCACAGAAGCTGCTCAAGGCGAGGACGCGCAGCGGGTCTCCGGTTCCCTCCGTGAGCAAGTTGACGCCTTCTACAACCGCTTCAGGCGCGTGGAGGCGGCGACTGAAGACAGCGAGGAGGAGGCCTGCTCCGCCGAGGCTGAGGTGGGTGCCGCGGAGGAGGTCCAAGGCGGCGTTGCTTCCCCCTTAGCCTTTCCTTATCGCGCCTGCGTGCGCTTGTATCTGAAACAACTGTGTGTTTAGATTTCTTAAGACCTTTGGCCTGTAATATACTCTTTAATGTTGTTTAATTCGAGCTTGTCTGCCCCCCGTGAGGTCTCTTTGGACTCATCTTCATGTATATTTGTTCTCTGCGTCGGTAGGTCCCATCTCTTCGTGCCATGACTCCGCCACTTCGGTATGCAGGAGCAATGACTCCGCAAGGCCGGGGGGAGTTTAGGCCTAGGAGAGGTAAGAGCCCTGAGTCGCGATGCTCAAGTGCCCCCCTTAGACGTGCGAGTAGTCCATGAAGCGTAAGGAAAAGCGAAGTCGCTCGAGGGGCAAACGTGCGCTAGGGGGAGAAAACGCTCTTAAGGCGTGGGTGCGAGACTTAGCTTCTCGAGGTTTTCGCCCTGCAGAGGCTTTTCGCCTGGCGAGGTTGCCCACTTGAGGGGTCGCTCCTGGATGCCTCTTCAGGCTTGTGGGGGGATTTTTCCCTGCAGATGTTAGAGGGGCGAACCCAAACGCTGGAACACGGTTCAAGCGACTCGTGCGCGCTTATAGGTCCCCTCAGGCGTTCCTTGCGAGGAGAGTAAGTACCAAGGTCCTCTGTAGAGATGGCGTGTTTGTGGGATCTTGCCCTCTAGCTAGAGCTCGGACTCTTGGATTTTGCAGTGCTGCTGGTGTGTCATTTGAGACACTGGCACCATACTCAGCCCCCGCTCGCGAGGTACGCATGCTGAGAGAGATAAGCGCACACTTCAACGGAGTAATGCAAAAATAAACTCACCAGATACCTTTTAAAGCGGCGCCGAAGCGCTAAGTTCACTTGGGAACGAAATTGAGTCATTATGCTTGGAGTTGCCAAGTTAATGTTTTGACCATGTCGAGGTATGGGGACCACCCATTAGTGGAAGAGACTCTCAACGGCCTGAGGTGGCTCGTTAAATGGAGAGCTCGGAGGGTTTGCCCTCGAGAGAAGCCTTTGGAGCTTGGAGGTTTAAGCCGTGAGCTTTTAACCTCTAGAGACAAAGATGCTTGGAGGTTGAGCCGTAGGCTGCCTCTTCCGCTAGGAGTCTCAACGTGACAATGATCACGGGCGTGACAATGATCACGGTTTCATTTGTTCCCTAAGGAGACAAAGAAGGTTTTGGAGGTTTAAGCCGTGAGCATTTTAACCTCTAGAGACAAAAATGGTTGGAGGTTGAGCCGTAGGCTGCCTCTTCCGCTAGAAGTTTCGACGTGACAATGATCACGGGCGTGACTATGATCACGTTTTTAATTTGTTCCTTGAGGAGACAAAGAATGTTTTGGAGGTTTAAGCCCTGAGCATTTTAACCTCTAGAGACAAAAAATGCTTGGAGGTTGAGCCGTAGGCTCCCTCTTCCGCTAGAAGTCTCGACGTGACAATGATCACGGGCGTGACTATGATCACGTCTTTAATTTGTTCCTTGAGGAGACAAAGAATGTTTTGGAGGTTTAAGCCGTGAGCATTTTAACCTCTAGAGACAAAAATGCTTGGAGGTTGAGCCGTAGGCTGCCTCTTCCGCTAGAAGTATCGACGTGACAATGATCACGGGCGTGACTATGATCACGTTTTTAATTTGTTCCTTGTGGATACAAAGATTTGTGCGGTTTAATCCTTGAGCATTTAACCTTGAGGGACAAAAAGTGCTTGGAGGTTGAGCTGTGGGCTGCCTCTTTCGCTAAATGCCTTGACGTGACAATGATCACGGGTAGAACTTGCGTAGGTGCATGATGTTCCATGGATTCTTGACGGGGACGCCGTCTTGCGTCTCGAGGCGAGCCGTGCCAAGCCTGGCGATGTGGGTGACCCTGTAGGGACCTTCCCACATCGGGGACAGCTTGTGGAGGCCTTCCCTGGAGAGGATTCGCCTGAGTACGAGGTCGCCTGCATCCAGGGTGCGCGAGCGCACGTTGCGGCTGTGGTAGCGTCTCAGGTCCTGCTGATATTTTGCCGCCCAGAGGGCGCCGCGGCGTCGTAGGCTTCAAGAAGCAGCATGTCGTCGTTGTGGAGGTCCTCTTGCTGGTCCTCGTTAAAGGCAAGGACCCGTGGGGATCCATGCTTTATCTCTATGGGGAGGACTGCTTCGGCTCCATAGACGAGTGCGAACGGTGTTTCCCCGGTGGGCTTGGGTGGCGTGGTACGGATGGACCAGAGCACCAAGGGGAGCTTGTTGATCCAGCCCTTGCCGTGGCCCTTGAGGATATCGAGTCTTTCGGCCTTTGAGGACCTCTGCGTTTGCGCGCTCAGCATGTCCGTTGCTTTGCGGATGGGCGACTGAGTCGAAGCAGAGCTTGATGCCCATTTTTTCACAGTAGGCTCTGAAGATGCCACTGGTGAACTGTGAGCCATTGTCGGTGATGATGCGTTTAGGCACTCCGAAGCGGCAGACCAGGCCTCTGATAATTTCACAGCCGCGCCTGCTGTGATTGTGCGCGTCGCCTCCACTTCAGGCCATTTTGTGAACTTGTTAATGGCCACGAAGAGGTAGCGATATCCACCTTGCGCCGTTGGGAAGTGTCCCAGGATGTCCAGCCCCCAGACCGCAAACGGCCACGAGAGCGGAATGGTCTGTAGTCCCAGCGTTGGTTGGTGGATTTTCTTGGCGTGGAATTGGCAGGCTTCACATGCTTGAATGATGTTCATTGCATCTTGAAGTGCTTGAGGCCAGTAGAAGCCGCTCCTGAATACTTTGCCTGCGAGGGTGCGGGCGCACGAATGGTGGCCGCATTCCCCGCTGTGGATGTCCTTGATCAGCAGTTTGCCTTCTTCAGGAGGGACGCATTTGAGCGCGACGCCGTTTGGGCGCTTGCGATAAAGAATTCCTTCGAGGATTTGGTACGATTTTGCTTGGCGGGCAATTCGCTCCGCTTCAACGTCTTCCTCGGGAAGGATCCCTTTGTGAAGGTAGTCCTTGATCTCGTCGATCCATCCCGTTTCTTGGTGCACCGCTGTGAGCAACAGACGCTCCCCTTTAAGGGGGCCCGCAGCCTGGAGCCCCGTTTTCAGGTGGTGGCGGGAGCGCTTCGTCTGTGCTTGCGGGCAGGGCCTCTTGGGGCTGCTTTATGGATGCCTTGACGAGCCTTTCTTCAAAGACACCTGGCGGCTGAGCTTGCCTCTTTGATGCGCGCTTGGCGATGTCATCAGCCTCTTGGTATTCCTTTCTTGGGATGTGCATGAGCTCCATTCCCCTGAAGTGCTTCTCAAGCCTACGGACCTCTTCCAGGTATGCATCCATGTGGTCGTCCTTAGGCTTGTAGCTCTTGTTAGAGAAGTTGACGAGCAACTGTGAGTCGCCCCTGATGAGTAGATGCTTGACGCCTAGGGCGATTGTGGCGCGTAGGCCGGCAAGCAAGCCTTCATACTCGGCGATATTGTTGGATATCTTGTCGATTCCGAAGCACAGCTGGACTGCGTAATACAGCTTGTCGCCTTTGGGTGAGATCAGGACAACGCCTGCCCCACCGTGGCGGCAAGCGAAAGCTCCGTCGAACTTCATGGTCCAGTGGCTGGGCATTGCGGCTCTAGAGGGCTCTTGCTCTTCTCCCAAAGGCTCTTCAGGGGTTGGGTCAGTCCATTCGGCGACGAAGTCTGCCAGCGCTCTTCCTTTGATTACCCATGTGGTATCAAAGCGCAAATTGAATGGTTGTAGCTCTATGTTCCATCCTGCGACACGGTCTGTTGCGTTTAGGTTGCGCAGGATTTGCTCCAGGGGGAAAGAGGTGACCACCCTGATGGGGTGCCCCTGGAAGTAGAGTCGCGGCTTTCTTGAGGCGATGAGGAGTACGAGGAGAAGCTTCTTCTGCATTGTATACCGCTCGCGAGCATCACGCAGTACTGTGCTGACGAAGTAGACTGGATGCTCGACGAGGGTAGTTCCTGTTGCCTTGGCGTCTTTTGCGTGAGGTGGCTCAGCTTGACCCTCGAGGGGGTTGGCCTCAGGGGGCTTGCCCTGGGCCTCGAGTGGGTTGGCCTCAGGGGGCTTGCCCTGGGCCTCGAGGGGGTTGGCCTCAGGGGGCTTGCCCTGGGCCTCGAGGGGGTTGGCATGAATTCCTTGCAGCGGTTGACTTGGGGCGGCCCTCTCTTGGGGCTTTGGGCCTGGCAGTGGGTTTGTGAGGGCTGCCCTTTCGTCGAGCTTCTTATCAGGAGCTTTTTCTTTGGAGTGGTTGCACTCTTTTTGTGGAGTACTGGCTCTTCTCTTTCCACCACAAGGACAGCACTGGCTGTTTGTGGAGTGGCTGATAAGTACAGCTTCAGGTGCTCGCCGGGCCTTGGGGCGACCATTACTGGTGGGCTGGCCAGATACTTCTTCAAGTCCTCAAATGCTTTTTTAGCTTCAGGGGTCCACTTGAAAGTGCTCGTTCTTTTCATGATCTTGAAAAACGGCAGGGCTCTTTCTCCGAACTTGGAGATGAACCGACCCAAGCTAGCCATGCAGCCTGCCAGGCGTTGCATGTCCTTGAGCCTGCGTGGAGGTTGCATGTCTTCTATGGCCTTGATTTTGTCTGGGTTTGCCTCTATGCCTCGGTGAGACACGAGGAACCCAAGCAATTTGCCTGAAGGTACTCCAAAGACGCACTTGGTGGGGTTGAGCTTGATGTTCACCTTGCGCAGGCTGGCGAAGGTTTCTTCAAGGTCTCCGAGGAGAGTATTTCCTTCTCGTGATTTCACGACGATGTCATCGACATATGCCTCGGCGTTCCGCCCCATTTGCCTGCCAAGGGCTATCCTCATCAACCTCTAGAAAGTGGTTCCGGCATTTTTTAGGCCGAAAGGCATGCTGACGTAGCAATACACACCGCACAGGGTGAGGAAAGCCGTCTTCTCCTCGTCCTCCTTAGCCATCTTTATCTGGAGTCCACAATCTGGTCAATTCTGGGTATGGGATAAGGGTCTTTGGGGCAAGCCTTGTTTACATCAGTGTAGTCGATGTAGAGTCGGCCTCCTCCGGCGGGCTTTGGGTCTACCACGCCGTTGGAGAGCCAAGTGGGATGCGCGATTTCGCGAACGACTTTTGCCGCTTTAAGCTTCTCGACCTCCTTGACGATGAATGCTTGCTTCTCGGGGGCTTGCTTTCTTGCTTTTTGCTTGATGGGGCGCGCGTTTGGGCACACGGCCAAGTGGTGCTCGATCACCTCCCTCGGTACACCAGACATATCTGACAGTGTTCACGCGAACATGTCAGAGTTTGCCTGGAGGAAGGCGACGAGTGCGCTTTCCTATTTGGGAGGCAGCACGGTGCCAACGGTGACGCTAGCCCCCGAGCCTTCAGCCCCCGAGCTCAGAGAGATCTTCTTGGTAGCAGCTGCCTCCCAAATGGCGGCGGTCTTGTAGGCCGTCTCAACGGCGTGCGTAGCGTCCAGAACATGCCCACGGATGGTGATCATGCCAGCGCTGCCGGGGATCTTGACAATGTTGTAGGCATGGTGCGTGACGGCCATGAACTTCACGAGCGCGGGGTAGCCGAGGATGGCATTGTACGGCAGGCCGATGTGTGCGACATCGAAATCTATGTGCTCGGTGCGGTAATTTTCCTGGCTCCCGAAGGTGACGGCAAGCCTGACCTGGCCTAGAGGCTCGATCGAGCCGCTGGTGACCCCCATGAAGGGCCTCGAGGGCATGAGCCGCTCGTAGGGCACTTGAAGCGCTTCGAGCGTATCTATGGAGATAACGTTCAGGTCTCCTCCGCCATCGATGGGGGTCTTGGAGACCGCCACGTTGTCGATGGTGGGGCTGCAGACCAGCGGGAGGGTTCCAACAGTCTTGGTGGACTTGGGGTGGTCTGAGCGTCGAAGGCGATGGTGTACTGCGACCAGTGGCCTGGAGGTTTCCGTGCTTGGGAGGGCGGCGTTGAGCTCGCGGGCGAACTGCTTGAACTGGTTGTTCGACTTCGGCGCCTGCGCCCCCCCGCCCCCCCCCCCCCCCCCGAGGATGCAGGCAATGGCGGCTCTCGGGGCTTGGTAGCCGCCATCTTCCACGTCAGGGAGGTTGCCGTTCTTTTCTGCGGCGTTGGCCTGATTTCCATACGGTTTCTGGTAGCCGCCCTTGCATCCGTTCCCGCGGTAGCCACGGCCTCGGCCACGGCTACCATTGCCCTATGCTTGCTCGCGCTCCTTGCTCAACCTTTTAAGGTCGAAGCAGGACTCTGTAGAGTGGCCGCGCCTGTTGTGGTAGATGAAGAAGGGGCGGTGGTCATCTCTTTTCTCTCCAGGCTCGGGGGAGTCCCTGCGGGTGCCCTTCGCGTCAGGCTCTACCGCGAGAACCGCGGTGGCCTTGCGCTTGTGCTCCTCCTTCTTCTTCTGGCTCTTGGACCCCTCAGCGTGATCGTCCCCTCTCGAGGACATCTTGACGAAGAGGAGTCCCTCTTCGGCCTTGGCGCACTTGTCCGCCAGGTCGAACAGCTTGACCACAGAGGTGAGCTTGTCATGGATGCCCAGCTTCTTGAGCATCCTGCTGTTTGTGACGCCCTCGCGGAAGGCAGCGATGACTTGAGTGTCAGTAATGTTCGGTATCTTGTTGCGCGAAGCGCGTGTGTGTGTGGTGACCCAGCATACCACTGCATGGTGTAGTATGCTATATTTGTTGACATAGCACCAATGGATCACCGTCCACCAGTGTTACGTCATCAGAGTGGTACAACAGAAACATCGCTGGTCCAAGGCATGACTATAGATTACAAACAGAAAATCCAAAACAACGGATCTTTAGAACCTCCTCGAAACAATGAGGCAAGGCCCTAATGAAAGAACATCAAATGGAAAATCTCGGAGGAACTGACCTATACTAAGCCTACTTCTAATACAGCTAGGCTTGCAATTGCGCTATAGCAACGCCTACAGAGATAGGTTCTATGACTAGGAATCTATCCTATTTTACACTACGCCTTCATTTGTCCTCCGTCTTCCTTCAATTGCTTCATCTCGATGTAGTTGCCTTCTTTGGTAACTTGAGTTTATCCGTCTTCAGAGTCTTCATAGCCTAGAGTGCTGCCTTCTGGTGGTTCTTCATGTCTAGCAGGGGTTTAGGAGGCAAGGGTGAGTAACAGCGTTACCCAGCAAGTGAAGGAGATATGCCCTAGAGGCAATTAATAAAGTGTATTCTTTATCATATCTCGTTTGTTCATAATAGGTTTTTGTGTCATGCTAGAACCGTATTAAGCGGAAACATTAATGCGGGCGTGATACGTAAACAACCAGGTCCCTAGTAGCCTCTACTAAGACTAGTTTCGTTGCGCGATTGATGATCGAGGTTTCCCGGTCATGGGGCATGGTGCCGGTCGGCAATAAGAGTCATATCGCTGGAGAGTGATGTGATGGACATACCCAGATTTGGAGAACATAGTCATTACACCTTTGACCGTGAGATCAACTCTTATTAATATTCCCGGAAGATACTTTGATTGCACCAAACGTCGTATCTTATTTAGTATGACAATAACGGTGATACTTTTGGGTATTGGAAAGGAGTATTGAGACGAGGGGTCAAGAGCGGGATTTGCCAGTCCGCGTAGCAGGATAGATACTCTCGGGCCCACTCGGTGAGATCATGTCTAATGAGCTTGCAAGCATGTGACTAGGTCACGGAGACATGAGATCATGAACGAGTAGAAGATAGCGTCTTCGGTAACGAGGTCGGGATTAGGTATGGAGATATCTATGGAACTACACTCGGACGTGCTAAGTATCGCTATGGCAAAAGGTCTAAGACTTCAAGTTCAGGTTTGATAGATGAAAGTCATTCGTTATATCTCAGGGATTAATTCAGGGGGTCCAGGCCTACGGATTAGTCGTTGATCATTGAGGAGTCTTGATCATACCTGATATTATATCGAACCGCTAGGGTAACACACTTAAGGGGTTTCGACAAGACAACCGGAAAGGAAGGAGATCACCGGGAGCGTCCCGGGAGAGGTCCGATGGAGATCGGGCAGCGCCGAAAGAGTTTTCGGAGCTAGGAAATATTATATATATTATGTTTGATATTAATTAGTGTTATTAATATGCAAATATGATTTTATATATTTATTTTCGAATTTATTAAGGCAGATTTCCCTAAATGGGCCTTCCGGACGAAAGAAGGCCCAAGAGGGGAAAATTCCCTAGGGGAATTCGGTGGGGCCCAGGAGGGCCGGCCTAGGTGGGCCACAAGGGGCCCACCAAGGGGCCGGCGCACCTCCCAAGCCGAACCAGGCTATGTGGGGATAGTCCCACATTGCCTGGCTGGCAAGGTTGGCTCCCCTTGGGAGCCTATATAAGAAAGGGCACCCCCAGCCTTTTAATTCATCAATTAATTCCCGATTTCTCTCTCGATCTCATGGTTCCCAAGTTGGAGCCGCGCCGAGGAAGAGGATCCGGGGATCTCCTCCACCATAGCCCGCTGCTGCGCTGCTGGTGTTCCGGTCCAAGTCTTCCGCTGCTCGTCCTGGACTGGAGCTTCGGAGGCGTCATCTCCACCGTACGTGTGCGACTCCCTGCGAGGTGCTGCGCTAGCGGTACTCGGAGGTCTGCTTCCTCTACACGACCTTGAGGTCGGCTTCGTCGGTCTGCATCGACAACGTTTGTGCGGGAACGTAATCCCCGCTTTCGGTCTACAAGGGTACGTATTCCGATCTCCGTTCGTACTACTATATCTGCATAGAATAGATCTTGGCTAGTTTAAGGATATCGTTGCTAGGAAAATTTTTGTTTTCTACACACGATCCCCTTCAGTGGTATCAGAGCCGATATATCGTAAGATATAGCTGTACGCTGTTAGAACCCGTGCTCTGCACGGGGGCACCGTTCTTGTTATTTGCTACCCTCTAGCGTGCACTTGTGTATTCCAGCGGCATTGAGTTGATGAAGCGGCCCGGACCGACTTTACGCGTACGCTTACGCGAGACTGGTTCCACTACTAACATACGGCTTGTACCGTATCTGTGGCTGGCGGGTGACAGTTTCTCTCTCTTTAGTTGGTCTTCGCATTTTCAATGGAGGGCCCGAAAGGGATGCTTAAACATGCAATTATTGGATCGTTGTTGTGGTCATAAGATTCGTATGTATGAAGCGGTTCTATTTACGAAAGCCCCAAGCCACGTAAAATATGCAAAAGATAAAGTAGAAGCGTCTAACTTTATTTTGCAGGGGCTATGTGATATGGTCAAGGTAGATTTATTAAATTGTTTATAAACTGCGGGCGCCAAGAAGACCATGGCGCGATGGACTATATCACATTGCATTACATTTGATGTTTTGTGTGCATCTTATTTTGTGTGATTGTGTGTGTTACACGGCGGTAGCTGAATAAGATGATCCCTTCAAAATACCACTAGTGTTCTCCCTCCAACGCGCACCACCAATAAAGTTCTACGTTATGAGGCAGGCCGTGATGATCGGGTGTTAGACATATCTTCGTTCGCATACGGTGGGTGTAAGCCATGTTGCACAAGCGTCAGCGTGGAGGTCTTTGGTGGCGAGCCTAGCATACTCAGAAGTATGGCCTCGGAACAGGAAGACCGAAAGGTCGAGCACGAGTCACAAAATTGATGTGGCGGACGGTTTTGTCTACTCTTGAAGTTGTGCCGCCGGCTTTGATGATGAGGGGTGGTGCAATGGATGGGGGTCGTGTAATCGCTTAAACGACCAGGAGGGATGTTCGTTTGAGTGGGAGTTATGTTAGTTATTTTCTAAAATACTATAACTCAAAATTATTATGAACAAAGTCTTATGTTGTTGCAAATTCCATTGTAGATGTCTCACCCCTCCTTTAACCTGAACCTGTTCATTGAGAAAGAGAAGCTTAAGACCGATGGGTCTAACTTCGTGTCCTGGTTCCGCGATCTGAAGTCCATCCTTGAAACCCACAAGGTGGCCTACATCCTTGATACCCCCTTAGGTGATCTGCCTGGCACCGCCCCGGAAATCGAAAGGATTGTCCATGGGGTAAAGGCGGAGATTTCTTCTTATGTCCAGAGTGGCATGCTCTTTGCCATGGAGGCTGACCTGCAAAACCGTTTCATGAACAAGGGTGCTTATGATATAATCACTGAACTCATGGTTGGTTTTGCACGACAAGTCAAGGCTGAGACGTACGAGACAACTGTGCTTTTCTTCTCAGCCCAGATGGAAGAGCACGGCAATATCAGTGAGCACTTGGCCAAGTTGTTTGGCTGGGCTCGACTTCTGAGTGATCTGAGAAGTGTGATCCCAGAGGAGTTGGTTATTGATAGGGCGCTGATTTCTCTGCCCCCTAGCTATAAGAACGCCATAGTGGACTACGGCATGAAAGGGACGTCAAAACCCCTGTCGGAAATCCTGAAGATGCTCGAAGTGGCCGAATTAGAAATCAAGCTGCAGAAGATGGTGGTGATCATCGGATCACCTAAGCGCAACTGCCCCAAGTATCTGGAGGATAGGAAGTCTGGCAAGACGGTCGACAAAGAGAAAGGTATATTTGATATACATGTTATAGATGTGTACCTTACATCCGCCTGGAGCAATACGTGGGTATTTGATACTGGTTCTGTTGCTCATATATGTAACTCTCAGGAGGAGTTACGGAATAAAAGGCGGCTGGCGAAGGATGAGGTGACGATGCGCGTCGGCAACGGATCGAGAGTCGATGTGGTGGCTGTCGGCACGCTCCCTCTCCATCTACCATCGGGATTAGTTTTGGTTTTAAATAAATGTTATTTTGTGCCATCCTTGAGTGTAAACATTATAAGTGCGTCTTGCCTGTTACAAGACGGTTATTCATTTAAATCAGTGTCAAGAAATTGTGCTATTTATATGAATGATATCTTTTATGTTGATGCTCCCGAGAGTAATGGTTTATTCTTGTTGAATCTCGATCGTAGTACTCACATCCATAAAATAGAGGCCAAACGAAATAAGTGTAGTGACGATACCGCCATGTTTTTGTGGCATTGCCGTCTTGGTCATATTGGTATAAAGCGCATGAAGCGACTCCACTCCGATGGACTCTTGGACTCGTTGGATTTCGGATCCCTCGATACATGCGAACCATGCCTCATGGGCAAAATGATCAGGACACCGTTCAAAGGTTTCGTTGAACGAGCGTCGGATTTGTTGGGGATCATACATACAGACGTATGTGGACCAATGAGCGTTTCGACACGCAATGGTTATCGTTACTTCGTCACCTTCACTGATGACTTGAGTAGATACGGTTATATCTATTTGATGAAACACAAGTCTGAAACGTTTGAAAAGTTCAAAGAATTCCAGAGTGAAGTTGAGAATCAGCTTAATAGGAAAATCAAGCATCTCCGGTCCGATCGCGGTGGAGAGTACTTGAGTTTTGAGTTTGGCACACATCTGAAGAGTTGTGGCATAGTGCCCCAACTTACGCCCGCCGGAACGCCGCAGCGTAACGGTGTGTCCGAGCGACGTAATCGTACTCTACTGGATAGTGTCCGATCTATGATGTCTCTTACCGATCTGCCAGTGTCCTTCTGGGGTTATGCGTTAGAAACAGCCGCATTCATTTTAAATAGGGCTCCGTCCAAGTCCGTTGAAACGACGCCGTATGAATTATGGTATGGCCAAAAGCCTAATTTATTGTTTCTGAAGGTTTGGGGTTGTGGGGCGTACATTAAGAAACTACAGCCCGACAAACTCGAACCGAAGTCGGAGAAAGTCGTCTTTGTAGGATATCCGCGGGAAACCGTTGGGTACACCTTCTACAACCAAGCTGAGGGCAAAACTTTTGTCGCGAAGACCGGTGCCTTTCTAGAGAAGGAGTTTCTCGCGAAAGGAGTAAGTGGGAGGAAGGTAGACCTCGATGAAATCGTTGATCCTGAACTCGAGATTCCGAGTGGCGCAACGGAAGCAATTCCGGAAACGTCCTCCGTGGAAGGAGTGGGAGAAACTGTCGAGGAAGATGTTCTACCTCGTAGGTCTGGTAGATCTCGGATCCCACCAGAATGGTATGGCAATATGGTTTGCACCGTCATGCTAGTCGAGCAAGACGAACCTACGAACTACAAGGAGGCGATGGAGAGTCTAGAGTCCGAGAAATGACTTGAAGCCATGAAATCCGAAATAGGATCCATGTATGATAACAAAGTGTGGACTTTGGTGGATATTCCCGAAGGGCGCAAGGCCGTCGAGAATAAGTGGATCTTTAAGAAGAAGATTGATGCTGATGGTAATGTGACCGTCTATAAAGCTCGGCTTGTCGCAAAGGGTTTCCGACAAGTTCATGGAATTGACTACGATGAAACTTTTTCACCGGTAGCGATGCTTAAGTCTATTCGGATTTTGTTAGCGGTAGCTGCCTACTATGATTATGAAATCTGGCAGATGGACGTCAAAACAGCCTTCCTGAATGGAAACATTGAGGAAGAGTTGTACATGGTACAGCCGGAAGGTTTTGTCGATCCAGGAAGTGCTAACAAGGTGTGCAAGCTTCAGCGATCCATCTATGGATTGAAGCAGGCATCTCGGAGCTGGAATCTTCGCTTTGATGAGGTAATCAAAGGTTTTGGATTTATCCAGAATGTGGAAGAGACCTGTATTTACAAGAAAATGAGTGGGAGCTCGGTTGTGTTCTTAGCACTGTATGTTGACGACATATTGCTAATAGGGAATGATGTGGAACTTCTGAATAGCGTGAAGGAATATTTAAACAGTAAGTTTTCCATGAAGGACTTAGGAGAAGCTGCGTATGTTTTAGGCATAAAAATCTATCGTGATAGATCAAGGCGCCTATTAGCACTAAGTCAGAGTACTTATCTTGATAAAATATTGAAGCGTTTTCATATGGAGAAGGCAAAGAAGGGTTCTCTGCCGGTTATCAAGAATAAGATATTGCGTAAGGCGCAGTGTCCGGTGACGGAACTGGGTAAGGCCGAAATGATGAAACATCCTTATGCTTCAGCCATAGGATCGATCATGTATGCAATGTTGAGTACTAGACCAGATGTGGCATTAGCTCTAAGTTTGACAAGCCGGTTCCAGAGTAATCCTGGAATGCCGCATTGGGTAGCTGTTAAGAGCATTCTTAAGTATCTCAATAAGACAAAGGAAATGTTCCTTGTGTATGGTGGCTGCGATGAGGAACTTGGCATAACGGGTTACGTAGATGCAAGTTTCTGCTCAGACCCCGATGACTGAAAGTCACAGACAGGTTACGTGTTCAAGGTGAATGGAGGCGCCGTGTGCTGGAGAAGAGGGAAGCAACCCATAGTCGCACAATCTACAATGGAGACGGAGTACATTGCTGCCTGCGAGGCCGCGAATGAAGCTGTGTGGCTGAGGAAGTTCGTCATCGAACTTGGAGTGTTCCCGAGCGTGCAAGACCCCGTGGTCCTCTTCTGCGACAATACGGGTGCCATTGCGAACGCCAAGGAGCCAAGGTCTCACTCCACCGCCAAACACATTCTCCGACGCTTCCACGTGATACGTCAGTACGTACAAGGAGGCGATGTGAAGATTTGCAAAGTGCATACGGATCTGAATGTGGCAGATCCGCTGACGAAGCCTCTCCCGCTTGATAAGCATGAACAACACCAGTTAGCTATGGGTGTTAGGCTTTTACCAAGTTGTAATCTAGATTTAACTGTACTCTAGTGCAAGTGGGAGACTGAAGGAGATATGCCCTAGAGGCAATTAATAAAGTGTATTCTTTATCATATCACGTTTGTTCATAATAGGTTGTTGTGTCATGCTAGAACCGTATTAAGCGGAAACATTAATGCGGGTGTGATACGTAAACAACCAGGTCCCTAGTAGCCTCTACTAAGACTAGTTTCGTTGCGCGATTGATGATCGAGGTTTCCCGGTCATGGGGCATGGTGCCGGTCGGCAATAAGAGTCATATCGCTGGAGAGTGATGTGATGGACATACCCAGATTTGGAGAACATAGTCATTACACCTTTGACCGTGAGATCAACTCTTATTAATATTCCCGGAAGATACTTTGATTGCACCAAACGTCGTATCTTATTTAGTATGACAATAACGGTGATACTTTTGGGTATTGGAAAGGAGTATTGAGACGAGGGGTCAAGAGCGGGATTTGCCAGTCCGCGTAGCAGGATAGATACTCTCGGGCCCACTCGGTGAGATCATGTCTAATGAGCTTGCAAGCATGTGACTAGGTCACGGAGACATGAGATCATGAACGAGTAGAAGATAGCATCGTCGGTAACGAGGTCGGGATTAGGTATGGAGATATCTATGGAACGACACTCGGACTTGCTAAGTATCGCTATGGAAAAAGGTCTAAGACTTCACGTTCAGGTTTGATAGATGAAAGTCATTCGTTATATCTCAGGGATTAATTCAGGGGGTCCAGGCCTACGGATTAGTCGTTGATCATTGAGGAGTCTTGATCATACCTGATATTATATCGAACCGCTAGGGTAACACACTTAAGGGGTTTCGACAAGACAACCGGAAAGGAAGGAGATCACCACGAGCGTCCCGGGAGAGGTCCGATGGAGATCGGGCAGCGCCGAAAGAGTTTTCGGAGCTAGGAAATATTATGTATATTATGTTTGATATTAATTAGTGTTATTAATATGCAAATATGATTTTATATATTTATTTTCGAATTTATTAAGGCAGATTTCCCTAAATGGGCCTTCCGGACGAAAGAAGGCCCAAGAGGGGAAAATTCCCTAGGGGAATTCGGTGGGGGCCAGGAGGGCCGGCCTAGGTGGGCCACAAGGGTCCCACCAAGGGGCCGGCGCACCTCCCAAGCCGAACCAGGCTATGTGGGGATAGTCCCACATTGCCTGGCTGGCAAGGTTGGCTCCCCTTGGGAGCCTATATAAGAAAGGGCACCCCCAGCCTTTTAATTCACCAATTAATTCCCGATTTCTCTCTCGATCTCGTGGTTCCCAAGTTGGAGCCGCGCCGAGCAAGAGGATCCGGGGATCTCCTCCACCATAGCCCGTTGCTGCGCTGCTGGTGTTCCGGTCCAAGTCTTCCGCTGCTCGTCCTGGACTGGAGCTTCGGAGGCGTCGTCTCCACCGTACGTGTGCGACTCCCTGCGAGGTGCTGCGCTAGCGGTACTCGGAGGCCTGCTTCCTCTACACGACCTTGAGGTCGGCTTCGTCAGTCTGCATCGACAACGTTTGTGCGGGAACGTAATCCCCGCTTTCGGTCTACAAGGGTACGTATTCCGATCTCCGTTCGTACTACTATATCTGCATAGAATAGATCTTGGCTAGTTTAAGGATATCGTTGCTAGGAAAATTTTTGTTTTCTGCACACGATCCCCTTCAGCAAGTTCATTATGCAAGGTGGGAAGTTTGATGCATAAATACAGCCACAGACAATGGATTGTCGTAGGCTAATACAATTTTTATAAACATTTCTTTAAAGGTTGCTTTTATTCTGAAGAGCTATGTCCGTCAGGGGTCACAGGGCTAGGGCTTTGAGGAGCCTCCTTTCCTGCTGCGTTCGTCGTTCCATCCTGGAACGTGTAGTAACATGTCACATTCATACACTCTGCAGAGGTGTGCTGCTTTACCCATAAGAGATCAAGACCTTGTTGCACAACCGGGCGAATCTTTCCCGTCCACACTTCCTTGGTGTGGGGCCCAGTCAGTAATCCAAGCCAATCACTGCGCCTTTCCACCATCCCCGCACAACCCCCCATTTCTTCAGTTGCAGGCTAGAGGAAACCAGTCATCTCATGCCTGCTGACTATTTGGAAACCGCATCAAATCAGTCCTGAAGTCAACCTTCATAGATGCTAGAAGCCACAACCCGAAGGTGAGATTATTATCCGAGCCATCTCAAGCTCATGAGCGGATTTACCACCGCCTGGCTTGTACTATGCATCTGTTGGTGTACGAGAGGAAAAGGGTACAGCTGACTTCTCCGTCCCATTCCAAATCTTATGGTTGCGCGTAATATTCGGCGCAAGAATCACTGGCGACATTTGTTGTTAAGTCCTAGGTGATACTTTCCCGTGCAAATGGAACCTCCACTACAACATTCTTACCGTGGTCCCATCTGCCACCCATATGAGATTACCACCTCACTGGTGGATAACCATAGTCATATTATTAGAAAATAAGTTTTCTGGTCTTTTTGTGTGATATGCAATAATAACATTTTGAAAATAGTTTCTTAGCAAATACTTCAGGAGGACATGAGTAAAAGGGATGAACTTGTCTTTCTGACTGCAAGATTATGCAGCCAGGGTCTTTGATATAATATAACTCCAAGAAATCTGGAAACAACATCATTGGTCCGGTAAGGACTAATGTTTAAAGAAGCAGCATGATTAATGCATAAGTATGAGGTGCATCGCAAAGTACCCCGTATCTCACTCTCGGAGATTGTGTGTTTTTTGAGTTGGGTGTTTTCATTTAGAGTTGTTTTGTCTTCAAGTTTACTTCACAAGCAAGATGAGTTGTTTAACATTAAGGTTCATGTATCATATTAAGCATAAGAGTAAAGTCAAACCACATATAAACACTCAATGGTTGCTTCAAGTTGTGTTCATCTTATGTTGGTGGAAGACATGTATGATCTTTAATTAATCTAGAGATAGGGTAGTATTATCTTTTATGATGGCAAAAAGAATAACTTTTGAAGAGTAATGTCTAACATTATTGATATATCACATGGTTAAGAGAGATCGTAAAACATTATTCTTCTTTGTGTGTTTTACCCAAGACGTTGCATTCTGATCATGTGGTTTAATCTTGGTTATGTTTTTACAAAAGATTGTTTTTATTTGGAAAGTAATAAGTTACATTACTTTCTTAATGTTATGTAGTTTTAAATTTTTTCCTACTTATTTTACTTCACAATTATAAATAAACATGAGTTAAGTAATTTATAAAAAATAAGTGGAGCATTCATACAACATAAATTTTAGTAGTTTTCAAATGTTATTGGATTATTTATGTATTTGAAATGAATACCAAATGGTAGTAGAATAGCTTTCATAAGCTTATACTTTTATTTTATTTTTATTTTAAATTTAAAATAATAATACTTATTTATTATTTAATAAAATAGAATATTATTTTAAAATAGCAATAATTGTATTCTGAATATTATATGTTATACTGAATTTATATTTTCAGTTTTAAAAGAATGTATGTGAAATATTTTAAATGAAGTTTGAAATGCATCCAGAATAGCATTTCAAAATAACTTCATATTTTAAAAACAAATTATGTGGTTTGTATTTCAAATTTTATTATATGACAAATTTATTCAAACACAAATAAGAATGATACAAGAATATAGATTTTATTTTTCTGGTCATTTTGGTATAAAGATTATATTTTTATGATTTAAAATGAATTAGTTATGAATTTACAAAGTTTATTCAATTTAAATCAATTTCTATAATTATTAAATAAAGTTGGGCCCACCTGTCATAATTTTAATATTTACAGAAATGATTTACCAAAATAATAAAAGTCTGACATGAGGTCCCACATGTCATACACTCATCCGTTTCTAATTTAATTACCAGAAATTATTTAAATTAGGATGCTGACGTCATGTGACGTCAGCGACGGGAATCCGACTCGGGTGAGCACGATTTGCTCACCCCGGCACGAATTCGAGCCGGAGCATCTGCGGGTTGGTTGTAGGGCGCTGCGGGGAGGCGATTGGCGGTGGTTGTGGACCAAATGGTCACCGGAATAACCGGCGGCGACCATTTGCGCGGCGGCGGACGGCGGTCACGGCGGCGAGCATGCAAGAGAAGGAAAGGGAGGAAACGAGAAACACCGTGGTGCTCAGAACCTCACCCTGGACAGGATGGATGGCTCGGTGAAGCGGAAGGTGGTCTGACGGAGACGAACTCGTCCGCGGCGTCGGCGGCCGGAGGCGAGGACGACGGGAAAATACTCCTACTCCCGGGCTCCTCCACACGCGTGACTCTACCAGAAGGAGTAAGGTGTCACGGCGGAGCTTCAGAGATGCTCGCCGGAGCCACGCGCTTCCCGAAGCGGCGGCAATCCGAGGTGACCGGAGCGGCTAGGGTTTGCTGGAGAGAGGAACAGAGAGAGGAAGAGGTGAGGGTGCGGGTGAGAGGCGAAGATGGGAGAGATGAGGACGTCTCCTGGGCCTTATCTCCGCGAGTGAGGCGAGGAGGAGGAGCACGGCTGCACGGAGGCATCGACACGGCGCTCCTTCCTTCTGTCTCGAGGAAGAAGAAAGAAGAAATAATCGCCGGTTTAAAGAAAACCCCCTGGGTTTCAGACCAATAACAGAAACAATTGAAACATGCCCTTGTCTCCTGTTTTGGACCTGTTTGTGATTCTGGAACTTGCGAACAAGTCCAGGGAAGTTTATAATTGAAATAAAATGTTTATTTACCTTAAGACATTTGTGTAATTGATATATTTTGAGTAATTGGTGTATTTTGAATTCTTTTTTCATATAAATGAATTTGGACCTATTTGATTTATTTCCTTTACTAAACTTTGGTGTTTTTCTCTTCTGTAATATTTGCTATGCATTAGTATGAGAAGCTTTTTCTAAGCTTAATTATTTGTGATCATCTGTTATCATCAGATTCTAAGATGATTTGAGATTTTACTTTAGAAAAATTTAGGTAGATAGGGATATTCCACTTGTTACCATATATTGCTTCTACTGGATTATTTTTATGGTACATTATAACCATAGGGAGAGTTATTTTCAATGGCGTTTTTTTTATTTGTGCTAGATTGTTTCCAACAACTTCTAAAATGATCTAAATTATGGACTTTGATATATTGGAATATTTGAGTACACCAATTGGTGGTATGGTGATTTAAATATTTCAGACAACACCACATTATGGTTTGATGGAAATAACAAAATGGTTCATTGTGATTCCTAAGAAGAGTATGCACAATGAGGGCATTAAGTTTCATGTTAAAGATGGAACATTGCCATTGTGACTTTGACATATGACACCTCATCACTACATCATGTGGAAACATGAGTAGATGTCCCTAGAAGTACAAGGTATAGACAACCCGCCTAAGTTATGTCTTATGATGATATGATAGCTGAAGTGTTAAGTGGAAAATCCTTCTTATACATATGTATATGGCACTTCATTGTTTGTGCATACAAAAATGAGTTGTCAACAAGGTTGCAAAGCTTGTTATCAACCTACTTCTATATAACACTAACCTTGTAATGTCATACCATTTCCCGAGGAATAAAGATGGTTGATGATAAAAGAGTTTCCAATTCTTCATGATAGATTGGCATAACACTTCTATGTCCATCTAAGGAATGCTTCTCTAAGTCTTCTTGTTGTGTTCTTCCCTTTTTGTTATCTTCTCTTGTTGATGCCTTCGAGAAGATTGGGAGATAAAGAAATATGATGTATAGATCAAGTAAGAGGATCTTGATTAAGGTTTAGGTAATTCAGTTGGTCTCCAAGAATGTCCTGGTTTCCATGTACTAGCAATATGTCTAGCACAATTGATAAGAATAGATGATCAGAGAATAACTAGGAATAGTTGTTTTGGTCATTAACTCCTAAATATTGTGTTGATGTAACAAGTTTTGTTTTCTTTAATGTAACCTCTCATCGTGTATATCTTTACCCCAAAATAAGGTTTAAGCCAAGATCATCTCGAAGTTTATAATGCTCAAGTTGATGATCTACTTCAATTCCACCAACTCAAGTGAAACTTCAATCACTTAGTGTTTTGAAAATTAAATGCGCGAAAATTATCCGGATTTTCTGATGCATGAATGCAATGCACACTCCTGTGTCCACTCTATGTCTGGACCCTAAGTTCTGGGATGTTACAGTCTCCCCTCCTTAAACTAAACTTCGTCCCCGAAGTTCGTACTCTCTTACGTTTCGGATTGTGGATCCGTCTTGTTTAAGATCGTAGTTCTCGAACTTTGTATTAATCCTTATTGGAGATAAGTGGTGTATCCCCAAATCCATATATTTCCTTGATTCCTCTTTTGACTTAGCATTTGCTAACAGTCAATTCCACTGATTTTGTGATTATCTTTTGGAATGATCCACTCCTGGGTCTATTTTCTTGAAAAACTCTCCCATGCTTATTGGTCCTATTAGTAGCTCTGACTAAATTCCTTCACTTAATATCAGACCAATTATTTGGAAGGTACTTAGGTTTTAGGAAGTCTTACTAAGGTACTCTTTACTTATTTTTCAACCAGCCTACGTAATGGCACTATACCTAATTCACCCTAATATGAATGGTCGGGAAATTTACTTCCGAAGGCTTACCTAATCGGCTTACTTTTTCTCGTGTTATCTGGAATCTTGATGATACACTCATCCATGTGATGCAAAGTGATCTTCTTGATATGGTTTCCTAGGTGATTTCTCCAACACCATTCTTCCGTCATGGTCTTGGTTAGAACCAAGGAATGACCCTTTATTGACAAAGGTAGTTGACAACTTGGTTTTGTCAAACTCAACTTAAGTCCACTCCTTACTTCATTCTGATAGGAACCTCAACCTAAATTGAGATTACCTTAGGGGTTCTACTTTTGTCTGGATTACAGTAAACCTTATGAAAATAAGGCCCAACTTCTCCAAATCTTGGGTTTCTTCTAATCTTTACTTCAATTGATCAGGTTTCAATACTTCTCTTCGTTGTATTTCAACTCTTCTACTCCATTATTCACTCCCCTCCTTAGATTGTTGTAATGGTTTCTACACCTGGTGTTCGCCACCGTTGGTCTTATGGTTGGATATTGGTCTTTGCACCCCTTTAATTTACCTCTTTATGATCTCACAAAGGAAATTTGCGGTTTATCCACACAATTGTGGATGTCCGAGGTAAATTCTCCAAACAATCTTCACGATAGAAGGTCCTTCGTCTCTTCTGATGCCAATACTTCTGGCGAATCCCGAAATTCAGAGTTATACACAACTGTTATGTGCTCTTAGACATGTTAGCCGAGAGTTACTGGGGTACCACTCCCAGGCAGAACTGCACTGCAGGCGTGCCGGGAACACCGGTCACACAAACCCCTCGGAAGACTACCATGCTAATCATAACCAAGAATGCATAACAAAGAATCCTAGAATCTAGTTGTTGTCGGACTCGACCTCTAAACTATACAGAAATGCTATGTGTCACTGGCCATGCTACGTAACCAAGGGTCCCTGGGTTTACCAATCCCAGACCGATGCTCATCGGTAGGCGTGCTCGGAATGGATCATCGGCACACATCCCCTCAGTTGCGCCATAACACGGGCATAGCCAAAACTGCATAACAAAGAGCCCAAGAACCAGAACTCTTCATCTTCATGCAAGTCTTCATCTTCCTGCACGTCTTCAGCTTGACCCTTGGAACTCGTCTCTTCCTTACACGAATTCCTAGTCTATCTGGATCTCTATCATTAAGCTATAACTTGGTGATGCAACATGCGTTTGCACATCAAGCGAAGCTTCATGACTAGATCTAGTCACACAAAGAACCAATAAAATCCAAGAAATCCAAATGGTATGCATACATGCATATGTAAAGCCTATAACATAGCACTTCGAGAATAACATCTCTCGTACTAAGGCTTATATAGATTATAATATGATGCACACATATATTAGTATATAGGTCTCTACCGTTGTACGGTAAGTTATAGGGTTCATACTACTCTTCATCTTACTGATTACCCCAGTTGACCACTTGCAACAGGATAAACTATAATAATGGGATCCAGACTAATAGTTATCTAGCACTAATTGTGATCTAGCTTACTTATTATACATGCTACCAATTGTGTTCCATCCATAGACTAACCTCACATAGTCTCTCAAAATTGCTACACAAATTATCACTAGTATATAATACGTCCTCATTATCTTACTTAAGTTATCTCTATCTCACATATGTTGATCCTACTCACTTTTATCCAAAGTTCCTTAGCAAATTGTCACATTTAACGTTCCTATCATGGTTTAGGAGCTAGACTCACCATGAGACTTTCTTTTATTAATCTACTATCGTCATACTCCTTATCTCATGTCATACTAGTATTGGCTCAAGGATGCTACACCATCATGTAAAGAATCCCAAGTGAATCTCACGTGATTTGTAGTCGTGGTTATACTACCTCAGATGGCTTCTCTTTAAAAGGTACCCCCATCAACACCCATAGGTAATACTAAAATGGTTCTTCTTCAGTTCATTCAACACCGGTGGTTATATGATAAGCTGTACTAGGTCATACATACTAAGGATGGGATATGTACGTATTCATTAAAGAATACATACAAAACTTTATCTAAGAAGAGCTAGAGAATACTTCTTTCAATAAGATATGAAAGAAGTTTTTTTTTTTTACTCTAGTGTGATAAGATTATTCACAAGTGAATATCCATCATAAGTCTTTAGAAGTTTGGTTTAGATAAGATGACTACCTATAGTCACTACCCAACCTACAGGTCTCCTTTAGAGGGTTTTAATTCTAGGGTCAAAGCGTTTGCTCTGATACCAGCTGTGGTGACCCAGCATACCACTGCATGGTGTAGTATGCTATAGTCGTTGACATAGCACCAATGGATCACCGTCCACCAGTGTTACGTCATCAGAGTGGTACAACAGAAACATCGCAGGTCCAAGGCATGACTATAGATTACAAACAGAAAATCCAAAACAACAGATCTTTAGAACCTCCTCGAAACAATGAGGCAAGGCCCTAATGAAAGAACATCAAATGGAAAATCTCGGAGGAACTGACCTATACTAAGCCTACTTCTAATACAGCTAGGCTTGCAATTGCGCTATAGCAACGCCTACAGAGATAGGTTCTATGACTAGGAATCTATCCTATTTTACACTACGCCTTCATTTGTCCTCCGTTTTCCTTCAATTGCTTCATCTCGATGTAGTTGCCTTCTTTGGTAACTTGAGTTTATCCGTCTTCAGAGTCTTTATAGCCTAGAGTGCTGCCTTCTGGTGGTTCTTCATGTCTAGCAGGGGTTTAGGAGGCAAGGGTGAGTAACAACGTTACCCAGCAAGTTCATTATGCAAGGTGGGAAGTTTGATGCATAAATACAGCCACAGACAATGGATTGTCGTAGGCTAATACAATTTTTATAAACATTTCTTCAAAGGTTGCTTTTATTCTGAAGAGCTATGTCCGTCAGGAGTCACAGGGCTAGGGCTTTGAGGAGCCTCCTTTCCTGCTGCGTTCGTCGTTCCATCCTGGAACGTGGAGTAACATGTCACATTCATACACTCTGCAGAGGTGCGCTGCTTTACCCATAAGAGATCAAGACCTTGTTGCACAACCGGGCGAATCTTTCCCGTCCACACTTCCTTGGTGTGGGGCCCAGTCAGTAATCCAAGCCAATCACTGCGCCTTTCCACCATCCCCGCACACCCCCCTTTTCTTCAGTTGCAGGCTAGAGGAAACCAGTCATCTCATGCCTGCTGACTATTTGGAAACCGCATCAAATCAGTCCTGAAGTCAACCTTCATAGATGCTAGAAGCCACAACCCTAAGGTGAGATTATTATCCGAGCCATCTCAAGCTCATGAGCGGATTTACCACCGCATGGCTTGTACTATGCATCCGTTGGTGTACGAGAGGAAAAGGGTACAGCTGACTTCTCCGTCCCATTCCAAATCTTATGGTTGCGCGTAATATTCGGCGCAAGAATCACTGGCGACATTTGTTGTTAAGTCCTAGGTGATACTTTCCCGTGCAAATGGAACCTCCACCACAACATTCTTACCGTGGTCCCATCTGCCACCCATATGAGATTACCACCTCACTGGTGGATAACCATAGTCATATTATTAGAAAATAAGTTTTCTGGTCTTTTTGTGTGATATGCAATAATAACATTTTGAAAATAGTTTCTTAGCAAATACTTCAGGAGGACATGAGTAAAAGGGATGAACTTGCCTTTCTGACTGCAAGATTATGCAGCCAGGGTCTTTGATATAATATAACTCCAAGAAATCTGGAAACAACATCATTGGTCCGGTAAGGACTAATGTTTAAAGAAGCAGCATGATTAATGCATAAGTATGAGGTGCATCGCAAAGTACCCCGTATCTCACTCTTGGAGATTGTGTGTTGTTTGAGTTGGGTGTTTTCATTTAGAGTTGTTTTGTCTTCAAGTTTACTTCACAAGCAAGATGAGTTGTTTAACATTAAGGTTCATGTATCATATTAAGCATAAGAGTAAAGTCAAACCACATATAAACACTCAATGGTTGCTTGAAGTTGTGTTCATCTTATGTTAGTGGAAGACATGTATGATCTTTAATTAATCTAGAGATAGGGTAGTATTATCTTTTATGATGGCAAAAAGAATAACTTTTGAAGAGTAATGTCTAACATTATTGATATATCACATGGTTAAGAGAGATCGTAAAACATTATTCTTCTTTGTGTGTTTTACCCAAGACGTTGCATTCTGATCATGTGGTTTAATCTTGGTTATGTTTTTACAAAAGATTGTTTTTATTTGGAAAGTAATAAGTTACATTACTTTCTTAATGTTATGTAGTTTTAAATTTTTTCCTACTTATTTTACTTCACAATTATAAATAAACATGAGTTAAGTAATTTATAAAAAATAAGTGGAGCATTCATACAACATAAATTTTAGTAGTTTTCAAATGTTATTGGATTATTTATGTATTTGAAATGAATACCAAATGGTAGCAGAATAGCTTTCATAAGCTTATACTTTTATTTTTATTTCTAATTTAAAATAATAATACTTATTTATTATTTAATAAAATAGAATATTATTTTAAAATAGCAATAATTGTATTCTGAATATTATATGTTATACTGAATTTATATTTTCAGTTTTGAAAGAATGTATGTGAAATATTTTAAATGAAGTTTGAAATGCATCCAGAATAGCATTTCAAAATAACTTCATATTTTAAAAACAAATTATGTGGTTTGTATTTCAAATTTTATTATATTACAATTTTATTCAAACACAAATAAGAATGATACAAGAATATAGATTTTATTTTTCTGATCATTTTGGTATAAAGATTATATTTTTTTTATTTAAAATGAATTAGTTATGAATTTACAAAGTTTATTCAATTTAAATCAATTTCTATAATTATTAAATAAAGTTGGGCCCACCTGTCATAATTTTAATATTTACAGAAATGATTTACCAAAATAATAAAAGTCTGACATGAGGTCCCACATGTCATACACTCATCCGTTTCTAATTTAATTACCAGAACTTATTTAAATTAGGATGCTGACGTCATGTGACGTCAGCGACTGGAATCCGACTCGGGTGAGCACGATTTGCTCACCCCGGCACGAATTCGAGCCGGAGCATCTGCGGGTTGGTTGTAGGGCGCTGCGGGGAGGCGATTGGCGGTGGTTGTGGACCAAATGGTCACCGGAATAACCGGCGGCGACCATTTGCGCGGCGGTGGACGGCGGTCACGGCGGCGAGCATGCAAGAGAAGGAAAGGGAGGAAACGAGAAACACCGTGGTGCTCAGAACCTCACCCTGGACAGGATGGATGGCTCGGTGATGCGGAAGGTGGTCTGACGGCGACGAACTCGTCCGCGGCGTCGGCGGCCGGAGGCGAGGACGACGGGAAAATACTCCTACTCCCGGACTACTCCGCACGCGTGACTCTACCAGAAGGAGTAAGGTGTCACGGCGGAGCTTCAGAGATGCTCGCCGGAGCCACGCGCTTCCCGAAGCGGCGGCAATCCGAGGTGACCGGAGCGGCTAGGGTTTGCTGGAGAGAGGAACAGAGAGAGGAAGAGGTGAGGGTGCGGGTGAGAGGCGAAGATGGGAGAGATGAGGACGTCTCCTGGGCCTTATCTCCGCGAGTGAGGCGAGGAGGAGGAGCACGGCTGCACGGAGGCATCGACACGGCGCTCCGTCCTTCTGTCTCAAGGAAGAAGAAAGAAGAAATAATCGCCGGTTTGCAGAAAACCCCCTGGGTTTCAGAGCAATAACAGAAACAATTGAAACATGCCCTTGTCTCCTGTTTTGGACCTGTTTGTGATTCTGGAACTTGCGAACAAGTCCAGGGAAGTTTATAATTGAAATAAAATGTTTATTTACCTTAAGACATTTGTGTAATTGATATATTTTGAGTAATTGGTGTATTTTGAATTCTTTTTTCATATAAATGAATTTGGACATATTTGATTTATTTCCTTTACTAAACTTTGGTGTTTTTCTCTTCTGTAATATTTGCTATGCATTAGTATGAGAAGCTTTTTCTAAGCTTAATTATTTGTGATCATCTGTTATCATCAGATTCTAAGATGATTTGAGATTTTACTTTAGAAAAATTTAGGTAGATAGGGATATTCCACTTGTTACCATATATTGCTTCTACTGGATTATTTTTATGGTACATTATAACCATAGGGAGAGTTATTTTCAATGGCGTTTTTTTATTTGTGCTAGATTGTTTCCAACAACTTTTAAAATGATCTAAATTATGGACTTTGATATATTGGAATATTTGAGTACACCAATTGGTGGTATGGTGATTTAAATATTTCAGACAACACCACATTATGGTTTGATGGAAATAACAAAATGGTTCATTGTGATTCCTAAGAAGAGTATGCACAATGAGGGCATTAAGTTTCATGTTAAAGATGGAACATTGCCATTGTGACTTTGACATATGACACCTCATCACTACATCATGTGGAAACATGAGTAGATGTCCCTAGAAGTACAAGGTATAGACAACCCGCCTAAGTTATGTCTTATGATGATATGATAGCTGAAGTGTTAAGTGGAAAATCCTTCTTATACATATGTATATGGCACTTCATTGTTTGTGCATACAAAAATGAGTTGTCAACAAGGTTGCAAAGCTTGTTATCAACCTACTTCTATATAACACTAACCTTGTAATGTCATACCATTTCCCGAGGAATAAAGATGGTTGATGATAAAAGAGTTTCCAATTCTTCATGATAGATTGGCATAACACTTCTATGTCCATCTAAGGAATGCTTCTCTAAGTCTTCTTGTTGTGTTCTTCCCTTTTTGTTATCTTCTCTGGGAGATAAAGAAATATGATGTATAGATCAAGTAAGATGATCTTGATTAAGGTTTAGGTAATTCAGTTGGTCTCCAAGAATGTCCTGGTTTCCATGTACTAGCAATATGTCTAGCACAATTGATAAGAATAGATGATCAGAGAATAACTAGGAATAGTTGTTTTGGTCATTAACTCCTAAATATTGTGTTGATTTAACAAGTTTTGTTTTCTTTAATGTAACCTCTCATCGTGTATATCTTTACCCCAAAATAAGGTTTAAGCCAAGATCATCTCGAAGTTTATAATGCTTAAGTTGATGATCTACTTCAATTCCACCAACTCAAGTGAAACTTCAATCACTTAGTGTTTTGAAAATTAAATGCGCGAAAATTATCCGGATTTTCTGATGCATGAATGCAATGCACACTCCTGTGTCCACTCTATGTCTGGACCCTAAGTTCTGGGATGTTACAGCGTGGGAGAACCAATTGGCCATGACCTTGTCATCTCCACCCGCTGCTTGGATGGAGGTGGTGTAGAGCTGCAGGAACTCGATGGGGTTGCTGGAGCCATCGTAGCCCTTGGGGAGAGCAGGCCTAAACTTCGGGGGCCAGACCACGCGACGCAGAAAACGGGTGAACGCCATGCAGCCTGAGGCGTACGTGGCGACCCCGTGCTGCAGCGCGCCGCGGTTCTGCTGACCCGCCTGGCCGATCTCCTCCACGAGCCTGTTCTGGTGGTCTCGCTGCAGCTCCATCCCCACGCGAGCGTCGGGCGCGGTGCGCCGCACGATCAAGCAATCGTGCGGCGAGGACGCGTGCGAAGCAGTCCTCTGCACCGCAGCCGGTGCAGGTCCCGGAGGTGGCGGAGGCGCATTTGTCGCGACCGTGCCCGCGAGAGAGGGGTGCAGGTTGGACTGCGACAGAGCGGGACGCGTCGTGGCGATGCCGACGAGGTGGTTGAGGCGTTGGAGCCACTGCTCGTGGGCCTCAGCGGTGGGCTGGTAGCGGAGAAGCTCCTGCGCCATGAGCAGCGCGGTGTGAGGCGCAGGGTCTGTCCTCCCCGGGCCCGAGCCGCTCGGGTGCTGCGTCGGGTGCGACGACTGCGTGTCCTCCTGGTGGTCGGAGTTGTGCTCCGGCGCCTCTGCGTGAGGGCCAGAAGGGACATGCTCTTCATGGCGGGGTCAGCCCCGCCGTGCGCGGGTGGTCGCGGTGCCTGGCGGCGCGCGTGCTCCCCCAGGCGCACGTCGGTTGACGCGGGCGACGCTGGTGGCGCGGGTGTTCACCATGGCGCGGAGACGAACTCGAAGGTTGTTGACGCGCCTCAATCCCCTACCTGGCGCGCCAAATGTCGGGTTGTGACTCCCAAGAATCGGGGGTAGTCACTTCCTGAAGTGTAGTTCGTGAAGGGGATTAAACGCGGAGGTCTAGACCCTCGAGGGACCCCGCGACGGTGCTCGCCGGACCCGAAGAAGACACGCACACGACAGAGGTAGACACCGGCCCTTACCCAGGTTCACGGACCTCGTGAGGAGGTAAGACCGCTACTCCTTCTTGTCTGTATTAGATGATGGAGTTTACAGTACAGTGGAGTTTGCCGAAGGCCCCCTTGAGGCAGTTCTTGCCTGGGGAGGGAAGCGATGATCATCTTCCTCCTCGAGCTCAAGGCTATCCTAACAAGAGTTGCTAGGGTTTACAAGGGTTGTAGCACGCCAAGAGCCGACCCCTGCTACAATGGATGTCTTCTCCCTTTCATAGGCGCCTCTGGCGCTCTCCTTTGGCTTGGCCTTCAAGGTGTCTCCCACATGGCAGAGGCAGGGTGGAGTTGGAGTTCACCGCGGCGTGTTCGTCCATGGACGCGGTCCATTGTTGATAAAGGTGGGTGCGGTGGCCGACAGGCGGCCGACCAGGCTGTACTGCCCGTAGAGAGGGCAGTCTCTCAGGTGGAGCCCACAATGACGTTCTCCCTTGGAGGGTTGCGCCGTCCATCCGCTTTATCGTCAGAGTAGAAGGTCCTGACAGCTGCGCAGTAAGCAGAGCCGCTTTATTGACCCCTTTATCACCAAAAGGGCAACGGGCGTGCCTGCGTCACCACGTGGGCGTGGCAGAGGCCATGTGCGTCTTGTCGTACTTCCTTGGCCGCAACGTTTCCCTTCAGGCGCGGGGAGGCCTGAGGGGAGATTCCTGTGGGACTGCTTCGAGGCGAGATGGCGCCTCGGGAGGGTCCCCTGAGGCGAGGGATCCCTTGAGGCCCTCGTTTCCTCTTCAGGCCCTCGAGGGGAATTACCTCTCGAGGGTCCCGCAAGGCGATGAGGCCTGGTCCTTAGTCGTTTTGTCTGTCTGGCCAGCGTGCGAGGCCTGGAGGGAATGGGCTCTCCATACCCAAGTTCCCACGGGGCCGACAGAAACATGGGTCATGAATTGATTATCTTGTACTCCGACACATATGATCTTTGTACAACTTGCTCGAAATGTCATGTACTTTTATGTTGCCCTTATAGAGAATTGTACAACTAGCAATTTATGTCCTGTACAAGCCATTGATCTACCTGGAACGACGTGGAACTGGTAGCTTGAACTTTTCCTGATTCTTTCTTTTATTTTTTGAACAGGATGGGGACACCACTACAAGTTACTCTGCTGGGATAACCAAATATAGAGAACCACCAGTTTCCAAGGTGCGCATGATTCCTGGATGGAAAATTGACGAAAGCATAAAAGAGAAGAAAAATAAAAAAGGGAAGCTAATTTAATTTACATTTCTATTTCAGGAGAATTTCAAGACTAGTGGAATCAGACAGGGTAGCAGGATTCACAATCAACAACAAATGACGGCTCGAAACAATCAAAGTGAAGACTACCTTGGAGTTGAAAATTACTTCACACCGAGCAAGGTGAGAACCTAAATCTACAATATGTTCAACAATACTGCATATCTTAAATATACCGCCCCCACCCACAAATCTTTTCTGTACCTAATATTTTCCTAGAAATATTGAAACTCTTGATTATATATATAAGGTGGATTAAGCCAGGGTTTTAATAAAACTAGAACTCCAACGATCTGGTTTTGCTATGCATGAAGATGCACATCAGAAACATGGGTCATAAATTGAATATCTTGTACTCCGACACATAAGCTCTTTGTACAACTTGCCATAAATGTCATGTACTTTTATGCTTCCCTTATAGAGAATTGTACAACTAGCAACTCATGTCCTGTACAAGCCATTGATCTTCCTTGAACGACGTGGAACTGGTAGATTGAACTTTTCCTGATTCTTTCTTTTATTTTTTGAACAGGATGGGGACACCACTACAAGTTACTCTGTTGGGATAACCAAATATAGAGAACCACTAGTTTCCAAGGTGCGCATGATTCCTGGATGGAAAATTGACGAAAGCATAAAAGAGAAGAAAAATAAAAAGGGAAGCTAATTTAATTTACATTTCTATTTCAGGAGAATTTCAAGAGTAGTGGATTCAGACAGGATAGCAGGATTCACAATCAACAACAAATGACGGCTCGAAACAATCAAAGTGAAGACTAACTTGGAGTTGAAAATTACTTCACACCGACCAAGGTGAGAACCTTAATCTACAATATGTTCAACAGTACTGCATATCTTAAATATACCGCCCCCACCCACAAATCTTTTTTGTACCTAATATTTTCCTGAAAATATTAAAACTCTTGATTATATATATAAGGTGGATTAAGCCAGGGTTTTAATAAAACTAGAACTCCAACGGTATGCTTTTTCTATGCATGAAGATGCACATCAGAAACATGGGTCATAAATTGAATATCTTGTACTCCGACACATATGCTCTGTGTACAACTTGCCATAAATGTCCTATACTTTTATGTTGCCCTTATAGAGAATTGTACAACTAGCAACTCATGTCATGTACAAGCTATTGATCTTCCTTGAACGACGTCGAACTGGTAGCTTGAACTTTTCCTAATTCTTTCTTTTATTGTTTGAACAGGATGGGGACATCGCCAGCCGGCTACTCTCCATGGAAGTATGCAACGAATCAGAGAATCTTCCCTGAACGACGTGATACTGGTAGCTTGTACTTTTAATGATTCTTTCTTTTATTTTTTAACAGGATGGGGACACTACTGCCAGTTGCTCTACTGGGTTTGCACAGTATAGAGAAACAAAAGTTTCCAAGGTACGCATGGTTTCCGGAGAGAAAATTGATGGAAGCAACAAAAGATGAAAAAAAAAGAGAAGGCAACTGATTTATTTTACATTACCATTTCTAGGAGACTTTCAAGTCAAGTGGACTCAGACAAGATATCAGCTTTCACATTCAACCACCAACGACGCCTCAAAATAACAAAAGAGAAGACTACACTGGAGTTGAAAACTGCTTCACACCGACCAAGGTGCTAACATAAAACTACAATATGATCAACAGGACCGCGACTCACAAGTGTACACCCCACCAATCTTCCTTGAAACTGATTTTTCTTGGAAATATTGTACTCTTGATTATCTGTAAAAAGTGGATCAAACCAGGGATTTAAAAATTTGAACTCAAACGAACTGGTTTTGCAATACATGTTGATGCACATCAGAAACATGTTAATCTTTGTACTAGATTATTGTACAACTAGCAATCCATGGCATGTACTAGAGATTGATCTTCATTGAACGACGTGGAACGGATAGCTTGTACTTTACATGATTCTTTATTTTATTTTTGAACAGGATGGGAACACCACTACAAGTTACTCTGCTGGGCTACAAGCAGAAAATAGCAGCCATAATGAATGGAAAGGAAAAGAGGTAATATATAAAATATAACCAAATTCCACTTACTCTTGTGCAGCAGCAGACCATATAAAAATATGTAGTTAACATAACGAATGTACACAGAGTTACGAAGGAAGCTACATGAACAAAGAGATGATGGAGGAGAGCGCAGGCACAAGAACACCATACACAGAAAGTTCTGCAAAAAAACTGGGTTGTTCACCACATGATCAGAGAAGCGGTCAGAACCAGATCAGACAGACAGTAAGAATACTTGAAAATGATTTCACTATGCACGGTGAGATAATGGGACAGAGCTCTCCAAGAAAAGTTGGAACAAAAAGCTTAGCAGCAAAAGATGATGGATCAAAAGACAAGCAAGAAAGCAAGCAAACGGAGTAAGAACAAGAAAAAACACTGAAAGTATACAAGATGACGACCCAACGATAAACCCTGAACCACCAACCATGATGGAGGAAGAAATTGACAGAATGTTTGATGTAGACAGCTATCCAGCAGTGGAAGAAATTGTCAACGCACCAACCCCAAAGGAAGGAGATAATTTCAAAACTTTGGAAGATGCATTTTACAGATACGCTCTGTATGCAAGAAAAGCAGGTTTCTCAATAAATAAATTCAGCAGCAAGAGATCAAGGAAGGACAATGAGATGTACTTGCAGTTCTTCACATGCAACAAACAAGGGGAGACTAAAATGGATGTCAAACCTGCCAAGACAAGGAGAACAACCTCTCTAGTGAAGACTTGGTGTGGTGCAAATATAATGGTGCATAAGTGTCAGAATGGTTGGTTTATCAAAAAAGTGAACCTCCAACACAACCATCCACTGGAACCAACTGACTATCTAACCAGGTTCTCGCATTGCCACAAAAGGATGACATACCTAGACAAAAGCTGATTCAGCTTCTACAAATGGGTCGTCTGCCACCTAGAAAGACGATGCTAATCTTCAGAAAGATCAGAGGGAGTTTCCGCAACATACCTTTTGATGCAACAAATCTGAGCAACTTACAGTGTCAACAAAATGTGATTCTGAAGGACCACGATATTGACCACTGCATAGAACGTTTTAAGACACTCCAGAAAAAGTGCCTGGGTTCTATTACGCAATTGAAAAGGATGAGCAAAAAAGGGTAAGAAGCATTTTCTGGATGGATGCTATGTGTGTCATGAACTATAAGATGTTTGGAGAATACATATCATTTGACACAACATTCAGCACAAACAAGTATAACCTGTCGTTTGTTCCCATAGTCGGAGTGAATAATCACGGGGCAATTGTGCTTTTTGGCGTAGCGATACTGAAAGATGAAAAGATTGGTTCATTCAAGTGGGTCCTCGAGACATTTGTTGAAGCAATGGGAGGAAAGGAGCCACAAACGATAATAACGGACCAGGACAAAGCTATGAAGAGAGCTATCAAAGAAGTACTTCCAAACACAACACATAGGAACTGCTACTACCATATTGTAACGAAGATGAGCCAGAAGGAAGATTCCTTCTTCGCAACACACCCAAACTGTTCAGAACAATTGGGGTTTGTAGCGAAGAATGCCTTCAATCCAGAAGAATTTGAACAAGCATGGAACCATGTCATAGAAGAACATGGCGCTGCAGGAGAGAAGCATCTAACTAAGCTGTACAGAATAAGAGACAGATGGGTTCCAGCTTATTTCATGGACAAGTTCTATCCATTTTCATCAAGCACGGGAAGAAGCGAGAGTACAAACAACATGTGGAAATGCTATATTAGGAACTCAGACACAATAACAAAGTTCCACGAGTAGTACGAAGTTATCCAAGATAAGTGTTTGTCGGCTCTGAACAAGAAGAAGTTGAAGTCAACACTTAAAACAACGACAACAATTACACACAATCCGTTCGAGAGGCAAGCTCTTGAGGTGTACACCCATGACATTTTCCAAAAGTTTCAGACTGAAATAACAAACAGCACAGCTTTTGCAGTACACGGAATACTTCCAGGCCAAATAAATCTCGTGAGAGTGAGCAGTTACGACAAAATGGATTTTCGAAGGAAACATTTTGATGTGTATCACGACCAGGAATACAAGGTTTTCAGCTGAAGTTGCAAAGAAATGCAGAGGGATGGAATGCAGTGTTGCCATGTTTTAAAAGCACTAGTGCACCTTGGAATAACAGACTTGCCAGACAGTTTCGTAATTAGAAGATGGAGAAAAGATATACAGATTGAAATAGAAACATTAGGAGCTTCTGAGGATGATAGCAACACAGAGGAAACTCTAAGGTTTGCAGGCACCATGAGCAGCATGGCAGAATTATGCAACCTGGCATGCCCAGTGGATAGAGCATACAAGGTAATGAGGGAATGTATGCAGGATATGCAATCAAGGGTAATGGCAGCGCTGGCAGGACAAGAAAACGAACAGGAAAATGAAGAAAACAACAACGAGGATGACAGGCTTAATGATCCACCGATAACTAGAAAAAACACAAACAGAGGAAACAAACCTAAACCTAGTTCAGAAAAATCCAAACAAAGAAAGTGCGGCCATTGCAAAGCGACATGACACATTAGGACATCATGCCCTACCCTAAAAGCTGAAACAAAGGCTGCTAAACAGAGAGAAAACAGTCAGCAAACACAAAACAATCAGCAACAACAGCAGCAGCCACAACATAACCAAAATACTTCAACAACACAAAACACGTACAGAGACAGAGGATCATGGAATCAAAATGATGGAAGGGTATGTGCTGGATTCAATTTCTTGTTATTTGGAACACCAAGAAACAGGTAAAAAGTTCATAATGTTGTAATCATGCAACATTTTTTGGTTTCTTGCTTATAAATCAATACAGTCATTACAAACTGTAAAAAAATTAATGCAGGGCAAACAGCTGACATAGAGGAGAATAGAATGACAAGATAGAGTAATAAAGAGGAAAAAGAGGAAGAAAGTATGACAAGATAAATAGAATGAAAGGCAATAGTTACATATGGCATCTAGTTTCGTAAAATATTACTGCACCTGGTGAGAAATATGTAAGCTACAATGTGTATATTTCACACACTTAAAGGATCATTCCAAGAATTATTTACTGGATGTTATCACAGAATATATGTTATCATGGTTGTACAGGTCAGGGCGCGCGGAACGTACAGACACCTATAAGTAAATGTACAGGAAAGAAGAAATTAGTGTACGAACATGGAGACGGTGCTAACACCAGGTTAGTAGACTGATGTACAGAATAAACGACACTTCATGTACGAACATGCATCAACACGTCGTACAGGAAAACAAGCACGGTCGTATGAAATTTTTATTCTTTGATATGTACGGCCATCGCTAAGAGGAAGAACAGGAAAATATTATGGGTGAACGAAGAAAGAGGGGGATGCTAACCCCAGGTTAGGAAACTTTTGCTTCGCGTCTATGTTAATTCGGGGTTGTACAGCATAGGGCGGGTGGAACGTACGGCCACCGTTTAGCCTATGTACAGGAGACAATAAATTGGTGTACAAAGAAGGAGCAGGTACTAACATCAGGTCAGGAAAGGGTTGTACATGAAAGACTTACTTTCCTGAACAGACTAGCATTAGGGGATGTACAGGAGAACGAGAAACGAGCTACGAGCATTAGAAACGGAGATAGGACGCGTGGAACGTACGGCCACCGCTTAGCTCATGTACAGGAGAGAATAAAATGGTGTACGAAGAAGGAGAAGGTGCTAACACCAGGTCGGAAAAGAGTTGTACAGGAAATACTTACAATCATGTACAGACTCGTATGATGTGACTGTACAGGAGAACGATCAAGGTCGTACAAATTTTTGCTTTGCGACTATGTTATTCGGGGTTGTATAGAACAGGGCGGGTGGAACGTACGGCCACCGCTTAGCCAATGTACATGAGAGAATAAAATGATGTACGAAGAAGGAGAAGGTGCTAACACCAGGTCAGGAAAGAGATGTATAGGAAAGAGTTTACTTCATGTACAGACTCGCATGAGGGGCTGTACAGGAGAACGAAAATTGACGTACGAGTATTAGAAACGGAGATATGTTATTCGGGGTTGTACAGGATAGGCGCGTGGAACGTACGGCCACCGCTTAGCCAATGTACAGGAGAGAATAAAATGGTGTACAAAGAAGGAGTTGGTGCTAACACCAGGTCAGAAAAGAGTTGTAGAGGAAAGACTCACCGTCCTGTACAGACTCGCATGAGGGGGTTGTACAGGAGAACGACAATTGACGTACGAGTATTAGTTTTTATGATAATTCAGTTGTTATTAAAAAAATTATCATATTTTGATTGAAAGTTGCTACCTCCCTCCCTTAACTACCCCTGAAATCTCCCTGCACGAATAACAAAGGGAAAAATTAAATGAAAAATTTAGTAACTATCTTGGTTTAAATCTGTTTGTGGGAAAGGGAAAAAGAGAAAATAGACGACGAAGAATAAGGAGGAAGAGAGTACAAAGAACACACAGAAAAATGTACAAACAATGTATACAGAGAAGTACAAAAAAAAATCTCTCAAACCTACTGACAAGGGATCTACTTTTGAAGATCTAGATGCAAGCACTTCAAAAATGAAAACGGTTTATAAATACGATTTACGGTTCTCAAGATATCTCGAAAATTTTATTGGGATATGAGAAATTAAAGAGAAAAAGGGAAAAGGACCACCCGCGCCCGCTAACGGGTCCGACAAACCCGCTACCCGCTAAAGATGCGGACCCGCAGTTCCCAAACTAGCGCACGAACAGGAAACTGACACTTGTCACGCGCAAAGATAAAGAGGGGAGCACAAACGAACGAAATTGCAACACTTGACAGCCGCGGAGCGTGCAAGAAACGACCTTCGTGAAGGCAAGCCTTTTCTAACGATTTCCACACAAAGCACAACGAAGCTTAAACATTTGGGGGTGCCATGGATAAATGCGAGTCTAATAGACAGGCTTTAACAGGCCTCAGCCTGCCTTCCGAAAAAACAAAAAACAAATTTACTACTAGTAATCATAAGGATGGGCCTAGTTCTAACCCAACTAGGCTTACACAGCGTTGAAGATGCTCCCAAGCGAAATCCCACTCATGAGGCTGTGGCTGATCTCCAACCCTAACGCATCCCTAGTGCAGTGCAGGCGCAGGCCGTGCAGCTCGTGCACGGCGACCAGCGACTGACAACCCTACCGGGAGCCGGCCACGGTAGAGTAGAGCGCCCGCTCAAACGCCCAGCCAAAAGGCAACCGGGGACCGGCTGGAGTAAGGAGCAGGTCGGTGAACGACTGCAGGAAGGAGCTCGTCGGCGACTGACGACTGGCTGGAGTAAGGAGCACGTCGGTGAACGACTGCAGGAAGGAGGTCGTCGGCAACGGACGACCGGCTGGAGGAAGGAGCTCGCCGGCGACTGGCGAACGGCTGGAGGAAGGAGGCGACCGTCAAAGTATTTATCCAATTCTCAGATTATTTTGCATCTCTCATCCTCTTCATTGCAAATTTGTAATTAATAGCTTTGGTTAATTTATCTATGTCCAATATGTTTTCATGCTGATTTTTTCGGAAGTAGTCATTTAGTTTACTCGCTGTTAACTTTCAGCCCACCCTCCAATAAATTCCTGGACTCGCCGTTGGCCATGGCAACAAACTGCCGCTACCCCCATGGAGTATCATAGTTGCATCTCCCAGACCCAAAACACACGGAGAGGTCCTAAACGAAGAACTAACATAACTAGTAATCACCCAGCGTTTAGTACATCCACACATCTGAGAGATCAGCTATAGTAGTAAATAGGAAATATGCTGGGACGCAGGTCACTGAGAGAGAGCAGGTCAGGCTGCTGCGACGCTCTTGGATGCACTCCCGATCCTTCGCGCCAGCATCACGTTCATCTTGTTCTTCTTTGTCTTCTTCACCGCCAGCACCAAGGTCTCTATCGCCTTGATCGCGTTGTCGTTGAAGAGGGCAAGGTAGGCCTTCAGGAGAGAGTCGGTGAAGCTGGCCGTGACCCGTGGCCCGTGGGCGGCAGGGACCCGAGGCGACGCGCCACGAGCACCCTGGCAGCCATCTCCGAGGAAAGGCCGGCGTTCGGCGTTCGTCCCGCGCGGGGGTCCCAACGCCCATGGTGGTCGCGAATTGGACCTCCAGCGTACCTGCGTCCGTCGTGTCCAGCACCTCGGTCACCAGAGCGTCGGGCGGGGTACTGGCTCCAGCCGAGCAGATCGAGCTGAGCTGCACCATGCGTGTGTTCCTTCGGTCCTTCCTAGGCTCGGCCTGGGCCGGGCGTGCCTCCCGTGGTCTCCATCTCTGTCCCTGTCACGGTCGTCTCTCCAAGCCTCGTCATGCACGCCGTCCGTCGTGGCAGTCGAGAGTGGAGGAGCCGAGGAGGAGTGTCGCTCGTCAGCCTTCTTGCCCGAGTCAGGAGCCCCAAGCTTCCAGCCGTAGCCTTGGATGGGATGGACTGGCGGTGTCATGACGAGACGCTCCCGTTCACCGCCCTGCCCGAGCCGGTGTTGAAGGAGGAGCGCGGTATCCTCACGGCGAAGCGAGGCGCGGTCGACGTCGTAGTGCAGAGTCCCGCGGCGGCCGACGATGCGCTCGGCGTTCCACGCTCCACGCCTGGTCCGGCAGCCGCTCGACGGAGATACGGGCATGCAAAGGCAGGGCCGCCCAATCCGTGTGCCTGTTCGCGCTCCACGGCAAGATGTGGAAGGATCGAAGCGCTCGCGCGCGGTTGACACTTGACAGCGTCCTCGTCATTGCGCTCCCGGCTCCCGCACATCGTCAAACAGGACGAATAAGTAACACGTCGCTCTCACGTCGTTGACCAAGAGTGGTCAAGAAAAAGGGGAGCGCTGAGCGTCCCCGGGGGATCGGCGCGCGCGATCCTCCGGTCGCCAGCCGTTCGATCCCCCCGCGCGCGCGCCCGAGTCATAACCGTGTGATTAGTCGGTTCTATGAAGCAAAAAAGTTCACTTTAACAAGAATTTTGTACTATTGTAGCAAAAATCCAAATTTCTCCCAAAACTCACAAATGATTTCTATTGAGCAAAAAAGTTTATTCAGGACAAAAAAATTATGTTGCTCATAGCAAATGCTTCTATGAAAAAAAACAAAAGTTCTATTTGTAGCAAAAAGAAATTTGTTATATCAATTTTTTGCTGTAGAATTTTCTACAATTGTAGCAAATGGTTCTACGGAGAAAAAAAGTTTAAAATCAATTTTATTTTGCTATTGTAGCATCTTACATAGCAAAACAAATGTTTTTTTATTGTAATTGTAGCATCTCACGTAGGAAAATTGTGCTGCTATAGCAATATTAACTTCGGAGGCTTATGTAGCAAAATCATTGTACTATTATAACAACACCGCATAAATATAATAGCAAAAAAATGTTATATTTGCACCATAAAGAATGCTTCAATCATTTTATGGATTTGCATCCGAAGAGACTTTTTTTTTTGCTATCCCCTATGGCAGTATTGCAGCACTGCCTGTAGCACCGCCTTGCTCCCAAGAGAGGAAAGTCGTCCCTTCTCCCGCAACATCACTTCCGGTCGTCGGCAGCAACACTGTGCTCCCATGAAAGCAAAGTCACCCTTCTCCGACATCACCACTTCTAGTCGTCGGCAGCAACGCCGTGCTTCCATGAGAGCAAAGCCGCCATTCTCCGACATTACTGCCGCCGTACCATTGGAGCATTGTCGTGCTCCTTCGACAACACAATCGTTCTCCGTTGGGAGCACCCCCATCCCCAATGGGAGCACCACCATCCTCCTTTTTAATCAAGCCAAGCGGGTAGCAGACGTCGCCTACCGCTTTGCAGCATCCCAAATCGCAGCTCACATACACATTGGAAAATTGCTTCTCAGCTTTGTGAAATTTGCACCACATGAAAGGGAATGACATCAAATCACTGATTTTTTTTTTCTGCTGTAGCACCACAGTACACCTATGAGAGCACTTCCGCCGACTTACGGAGAACCGCAGTCGACCTATGAGAGCAAACAAATTGGTATATTGCAGCAGCGCCCGTGTTTTGCAGCAACTCGTCCGCCGCCGCTCAGAGCACCGCCGGCCGGGGCAAGGTAGCAAATTTATCCGCGTGGAAGCATTTTCCACTACCGAAGGTAGCATCGTCGTTCAGCCATGGAGCATCGTTGTCATCACGTCGCGTACTACCATAGGAGGGTGGGAGCATGGACGTTAGACTTGCTGAAATATTGGGCCTTTTAGCCCATTATCAATTCCTAAAAATCCCTAAAGGCCCATGTTGCCATGGCATGTGGTGGGAATTTAGTCCCATACTACTAGTTGGATGAGATGTGCACCAGCTTATATACTGAGTCATTCTACTACTAGTATGAGTTGGTGTGATGTAAGAGGAGAATGATTGTGTACCACACGCGCGCTCCTCCTTCTCCGCCGCCCGCCTCGCCACGCCACGTCTCGCCTCGTCACGACGCGCCGCGGTGTAGCGCCCCATCTTTTAAATAAAGATGGAACACCTGTGTTATGTGCTAGTCCCTGGATCACTGCCAGCACCACAGTACAAAATATATAGTATCATTGCATAAGTATCAAAATACTACAACGACATCCAAAAATAGCCAAGTATAGCTTTATTACAAAGTGCATAGTCATGAAGACTAGCTAAAATATTCAGAGTTCACAACGAAAATAACAGCAATGGGCCTCCTCTTCTAGCATACGCCACAAGCAGACATGTTGGGTGTAGAATCGAGTCTAAACTTACTCCTCATCAGAATTACCTGCACATTTGAATATGCAGCCCCCGTAGGAGGTCAATACAATGAAGTATTGGCAAGTGACTATGGTGGATAAATTATGACAAGTCTAATTCTATATGCATATTTGGCTTGGTGGAGTTTGTAGGCTATTTTGCAGAAAGCCAGTTTTCTTCTATCTTTTGTAAAACACTTTTGTATCTCCAAGACTTGGCACCAAGGGATGAAGCCCAAGTGCACCAATAACTCTTTCCTTAGTCAAATTTTACTTTATGAAAACCATGTTGAGATTCTTCCGTCCATCCTTATCCAGTTGCTCGAAATAGTCCATCACCGGGGACACGGCTGAGTACTCAGTTTGTCGACTCTGCAGAGGTTGTGCACTTTCACCTTAAGACTCAATTAACCCAGACATCCTATACACGCGGAGTGCATTAAGGAAAGGAGAGAATTGAGACAAGAACTTTCAGAAGAAGAATACAACCATACTAGCAAGACCCGTTCCACCTATCAACTCTACATCTGCTTGTCAAGCTGACAGGTTGCACTCTCACAACTTAGTAGTTCTAGACAGAGCCCATTGTCAGAAGGCTGCACGGAAAGCTTCTAAACTTGGAGGGACTTAGAAATCTCTTTGTTCCTGGGTGGCCGTCCACAAGTGTGCTTCTGGGTGACAACCACCATACTCATGGCCCTAAGTAGAATAGAAATTCATCCTAGGCAAAGACAACCACAAGCATGGTCCCAAAAGCCACTCAACATAAATCGAGCAACCAATTCCACCCAGAAGTGCATTAAAAGTTTTAACACTTAGCAATATTTCTATAACATGATAAGTAAACACTTTTATAGCATAGCTAAGCATCTAGTAAAACTTTTGGTGGCTGCATGGGGAGGGATTGGCTACACACTACTAGGATATTTTCAAAGTGTAAATTAACTTAGCATTTTAAGATAGTTCAAAGTTTCACTATCATGCATACTACTCAAAATCTACTAATAATGCATATAGAAAACATAGGATAGATTATGAGTGTCACTTGCCTTGGTAACAAGAGGAACAAGCACAGTAAGAATAACAATCACAAGGACCTTCCTCCTCTTCACAATCTAGAGACAAACAATAAAACTAAATAAACACACAAGCATAACACTTAAAATATCAAGACAAAGATATGTATGCATGCTTAATATGTAATGAACTTAACAAGACCAAATAATTACCATTTCAATTTCTCTGTTATTAATGCATGAAATGCAATGATCAATATTTTAATATTTTATTTAATCATTTAAAATATTGAGCATATTAGTAGTTTTAAGTTCTAAAACCAATTTCTTTAATTCTATTATGAGAAGTTTCAAATAAAACTCATGTTGCACTCTCTGGACAGAGGGCATTAATAAATCTCTAAAGCAATTGGATTTTATTTGGAAAGAAATTTTATTATTAAGTTATAGATTTAATTATCCGAAAGCTAAACAATTAAATTCCGCAATTTAATATACACTCGAAGGATAAACTAATGAAATCATACTAAACTACACGAGCAGAGCTTCACGTGGATATAAAATTCATCAAATTTGGATGAACAGATCAAAAGTTATGGATTTTGTAAGTTTGTGTTGTTTTCTGTTTTTAAAACAATTTCTCAGCCGAAATAGAAAAAAAGAATAGGCCACGCGGCAGGCTCCGATTGGCCGATACCGGTTCGTCGCGGATCGGCACGGGGGCCGTCCGATCTAACTTACATCGGACGCTCCAGATTAGCGGGACGAAACGGTAAAGGAAATTGAATCGTGCCCGTCCGATCTAAATATAAGGGTCCAGATCGCACTGGCCAAAACGGGCGGCGCTGTTCGTCGGAGCGCCTCTGGGTGCGGCGGCGCCATGTCCGGCGTCGCACTCGCTGGCGATATAAGACCCTAGGGGATGAACGGATCGTACCCGAACGTGCAGAGGCGCGAGGTTACGTCGGTGGCGAGTTGGTCGTCGTTGAATCGCTTGTTTGCTCCCTGGATCGCTCGCCGGAGTCGAGGCTGGCGGCGGCTCGCTTCGGTTGCGGATGAAGATGACGAACCGCTGCAAACGAGGAGATTAAAAGATGTCACGGAGATGCGCACGGAGAGAGTAAAAAGAAATAACGAGAAGGGGGGCCTCGATGTCGTCTGTAGCCACCGAAATCAGAAGCTTACGGCGGCGAACGGCGGCGGATGGTTTCCGAGCAACCCGGGGGCAAACTTTTAGGGTTTTGGGGTTCTTGAGGAGGCGGCGGAGAGGGGGTTTATATGGGGGAGGAGGGAAGCTATTTACTCGCGATTTCCCAACGGATTTCGATCCGCAAGAATCTAGGTTTCGGTGGAGTTCGTGTTCTTCACGAGTTGGGGAGGGAGATGACGAGTGGGCCCCGTCTGACAGTGAGAGAGGGAGGGAGGTGGGCTGGTTGCTGGGCCGTTGGGCCGAAGCAGCGCGCGCGCGCGGGAGGGAGAGAAGTGGGTTTCGGCCCAGATTGGGTCGGGCTGATTCTTCTCCCCTTTTTTTTTTGACAAAACCTTTTCTGTTTCAAACCTTTTAATTCAAATTTGATTTTAAAACTTAGTCAAAACTTTTCAGAAAAATTCCTAAAAATATGTTTTGAAAAGCTAATTTAATTTATAACTTTTTGATATCATTTTGCTAAATAAATAAAATAATAAAATACAAATTTGTATAAGGAGCTCAAATAGACCTCTTTATTGACCACAACTTTATGTAAACTTATAATTAAAATTCAATTTACTCTTTATGTGATTTCAATGCCATACTTTTATGATGCATGATGCATAAATGCAAAGTTTTAAATTTTTGAGAAATTTGGGATGTTACAGACTAACCCCCTTAAGAAGAAGCTCGCCCTCGAGCTTCGGAAAGGTCAGCAATTAGGTGTGGGTGGTCTTCTCGGAGGTCATCCTCTCGTTCCCAGGTGGCTTCGTCCTCGGTGTGATGATTCCACTGGACCTTGCAAAACTTGATGGTTTTGGTACGGGTGACTCTTTCTGCTGTCTGTAATATCTTGATGGGCTTCTCTTCGTATGTCAGGTCACTCTCCAATTGTACCTCCTCGAGGGGTACAGTATCCTTTAAGGGAACTCCCATCATCTCGGGATGACATTTCTTCAACTGACTGACATGGAACACATTATGAACAGCAGACAGCACTTCAGGTAGCTCTAACTCATAAGCCACTTCACCTTTGCGGGAAAGAATTTTGAATGGTCCAATGAATCAAGGTGCTAACTTTCCTTTGATTCCAAACCTTTTCACACCCCGAAGTGGTGACACCCTTAAATAGGTTCTATCTCCCACTTCATAGGTGACTTCTCTACGCTTGGAATCTGCATAGCTTTTCTGGCGTGACTGTGCTATTTTCAATCTGTCCTTAATCAGCCTGACTTTCTCTTCAGCATCCTGTATTATATCAGGCCCAAAGAAACTCCGTTCTCCTACACCACTCCACAACAGTGGGGTTGTGCATTTCTTTCCATATAAGGCTTCAAACGGTGCCATCTCAATGCTGGCTTGGTAACTATTGTTGTAGGAGAACTCAGCGTATGGCAAATTATCATCCCAACTAGATCCATAGTCGAGCGCACAAGCTCTTAACATATCTTCTAAAATCTGATTCACTCTTTCAGTCTGACCATCTGTTTGCGGGTGGAAAGCCGTACTGAATTCCAATCTGGTTCCCAAAGATTCGTGCAACTGCTTCCAAAAATGATAAGTGAACTGGGTCCCCCTATCAGACACGTTACTCTTAGGAACGCCGTGAAGGCACACAATTCTCTTCATGTAAATATCGGCTAGCTTTGCACTAGTATAAGTGGTCTTCACGGGTATGAAGTGAGCTATTTTGGTTAGGCGACAAACAATAACCCAAATAGAATCATAACCCGATCTGGTCCTTGGTAATCCAGTGATGAAGTCCATCCCAATGGAATCCCACTTCCAATCCGGTACTTTCAAAGGTTGTAAGAGTCCTGCTGGTTTCTGATGTTCTGCCTTTACTCGACTACATACATCACACTTAGCGATGTATTCTGCTATTTCTCTCTTCAGATTATTCCACCAAAATCTCTCTTTCACATCCATATACATCTTGGTATTTCCCGGATGAATTGAATAAGGTGTTTCATGAGCTTCTTGCAGAATTAACTTCCGAATATCAGGGTCATTGGCCACACATACACGTTTTCAAACCACAAAATCCCCTGCTCATCCTCATGAAATCCTTTAGCTTTTCCAGCTCTTAAATTGACTTTGATCTCTTCTATTTCCTTGTCTCCTTTCTGAGCTTCACGTATCTTGTCCATCAAGGTGGGTTGTACAACTAATGAGGTTACAAACCCTTCAGGTACTACTTCCAATCTGAGGTCCTTGAATGCTTTACATAAGTCCTCGGGTAATTCTCCTGCTGTAAGGCCATTCACATACACCTTACGACTCAGAGCATCTGCTACCACATTAGCTTTTCCCGGATGGTATTGAAGGCTTAGATCATAATCTTTAATAAGTTCCAGCCATCTTCTTTGTCTCATATTCAATTCCTTCTGTGTAAATATGTACTTCAAACTTTTGTGGTCCGTGAATACCTCACATCTTTTTCCCATCAGGTAGGGTCTCCAAGTTTTCAGGGCATGCACTACTGATGCTAACTCGAGATCATGAGTTGGATAATTTGCTTCATGTTTCTTGAGTTGTCTAGAGGCATAAGATGCCACTCTGCCTTCCTGCATCAACACACTTCCCAAGCCTTGGCGTGAAGCATCACAGTATACTTGGAATTCCTTCTCCAAATCAGGTAAGCATAGAACTGGGGCTGAAACCAGACGTTTCTTCAACTCCTGAAAACTGGCTTCGCATGCCTCTGTCCACTCAAATTTCTTCTCCTTCTTTAATAATTCCGTCAAGCCCTTGGCAATCTTGGAGAAGTTTTCAATGAATCGTCGGTAGTATCCTGCTAGGCCCAGAAAACTTCGTAATTCACCAACATTCTTCGGCGGTTCCCAATTAGTTACAGCTGAAACCTTTTCAGGATCCACTGCTATACCTTCCTTGGACACCACATGGCCTAAAAATCCGACTTGTTCTAACCAAAACTCACACTTGCTGTGCTTGGCATACAAATTATGTTCACGTAGTCTCTGCAATACCAGACGCAAGTGCTCTTCATGTTCTTTGTGACTCTTGGAGTAGATTAGAATATCATCTATGAATACTACCACAAACTTATCCAGAAAATCCATGAACACTTTATTCATCATATTCATGAAATAGGCTGGTGCATTGGTTAATCCAAAAGGCATTAGTGTGTACTCATAAGAGCCATATCTCGTAACAAATGCAGTTTTGGGTATATCCATTTCTCTAACTTTCATTTGGAGGTACCCCGATCGAAGATCGATCTTTGAGAAAACACAAGCACCTTCCAGTTGATCAAATAGTTCATTTATCTTGGGTAACGGGTAGTTGTTTTTGATAGTTTGCTCGTTTATATCTCTATAATCCGTGACTAGCCTCTGGGTTTGATCCTTCTTTTTAACAAATAAGACTGGTGCTCCCCACGACGATGAACTTGGACGAATGAATCCTTTCTGGATATGTTCCTCTAATTGCTTCTTGAGCTCTTTCAATTCATCGACGGCCATAGGATAAGGTCTTTTAGCTATTGGCCCTGTTCCGGGCTTCAGTTCGATAAGAAACTCTACATCTCTATCGGGTGGCATCCCCGGTAGTTCCTCCGGAAAAACATCTGGGTATTCCTTGACGATAAGCACATCACCAAGGCTAACCCCCTTAAGAGAATTTAGCCTAACCTTCTTAAGTTCGAAAGTTGATCTGAACTTAATCTTCCTTTTCTCTAGGGTGGTGAGGGTGATTGCTCTATTTGCACAATCTATGATCCCTTCAAAACGAGTCATCCAATCCATTCCGATGATAACATCCAATCCTTGGGTTTCTAAGATGACTAAGTCTGTTGGGAAGGTGTGTTTTCCAATTTGCAAGTCTAACTGCCTACACCCTGAATTTACTATCATCTCTCCTCCAGGTGAACTTACCCTAATAGGTTTTCCTAGACTTTCCTCAGCTAACCCATGTTTGTTAACAAAAGCTCTTGATATGAATGAATGAGATGCTCCAGTATCAAATAAAACTAATGCTGGAAAGGAGTTGAGCAAGAACGTACCAATCACAGCATCAGGTTCATCATGAACTTCTTCCACATTGATGTGGTTCACTTGTCCCTTCTGGAAAGGATTGGGCTTGGAATTTTCATCAGCTTTCTTCTCTGGGCATTCAGTTGCATAATGTCCTGTCTTTTTGCACTTGAAGCAGGTCACATTAGACAAGTCTTTCTTCCCTTCATAGTTAGGACGGTGATTACCATTCCCATGATTATGGCCATGATGATGGTTTCCCCTGGATCCACCATTATTTCCATTGTATCCTCCATTGCTTCCTTTGTTTCCTCCATTGTGGTTATGACCATGATGTTTTTGGCCACTACCAGTGTTGGAGTGATTCCAGGGTTTATGGCTACTGACTTCAGAGGTATGTTGTTTCTTATATGTCCCTTCAGAATGAACCTTACTTGCACTGAACTTCCTCTTCCTATTCTCTTCCTTTCTTATGTTGTTGTCCAGGGTGATAGCTTGATCCAGCAGAGCTTGATAGTTTGGAGTATATGCCACAGACAAAGGTATCTTCAGTTCTCCCTTAAGTCCATTGAGGAACTTTTCCTTCCTCTTTGCATCAGTATCAATGTCCTCTGGCGCATACCTTGATAGCATACAGAAGTCATCCATATACTCCTTCAGAGTTCTACCTCCTTGCCTCAAGCTGCGAAATTCCTCTTTCTTCAGGTTCATTATACCTGAGGAGATGTGAGCATTCCGGAAACCTTCCTTGAACGCCTCCCAAGTCATGCCATCCAAAGGATGAGTCACTTGATAATTCTCCCACCACAATGTTGCGGGTCCTTCCAACAGGTGTGCAGTGAACCTCACTTTTTCTGCCTCAGAACATTCACAAGTTACTAAGTCCTTGTTGACTGAACGGAGCCAATCATCCGCCACTATTGGTTCAGTAGCAGAGGAGAACTTATTAGGCCTAAGCCTTAGGAATCTAGCAAGTCTGTCCACTCGGGGTGGTGGTGGAGGTGGCGGGTTGTTGTTGTTGTGGTTGTTGTTGTTGGTTGCCGCAATGAATTGAGTCATCATATTCATCAACTGAGCTTGAGCGGCCATCAGTTGTTGCATGACATCGTCGTTGTTGGTATCACGACGAGGAGGCATCTGTAGGGTTTTTCAGCATAGATGAGTGAAACATAGACAGAACTAAAAAGAAGAAAAATCCTACCCATGCACAAAGCAACCAAGTCAACACAATCAACATTCATAAGATAACTTGAAAAGAAAAATCTTCTTAGCAAAACGAAACAAATAATCTAAGTTGATTTAATAAAAACCACAGAGTCTGCAAACCAAACATTCTATCATTGTCACACCACAAGTTGGAGATCAATGTTTTAAAAAGAACGACGAACTAAACGAGGGAGAATATGGTGGTCCAACTACTAAGTCTAAACTTCGTCCATGACGTCTCCTTCATCTTCTTCGACTTCCTCGATGGTGATGCCTTCCTTCGTAAGGATCTCCTTGTAGTCATTCACCTCCTTCTCCAAGGCCTCGTTCGTCTCCTGTAACTTTGTCGTCTCCCTGTGCAGAGTCTCGATTGCTTCCTTCTCCAGGACTTCAATCTTCTCTTGCAGCATTCTCTTCTCACGGCGTAGAGTCTCGATCAAATCTCGATCAGCTTCGAACTCGACGTCGTTGCTCAGAATTTCATCCTTCAAGGTCTTGATCTCCTTGTTCTTGTCTCTAATTCTCTTTTCTTGATTTTGGAACTTCTTCTCTTGAGCTCGGAACTTTTCCTCTTGTGCGTTGGCCACCTCTTCTTGGGCTTCAATCTTCTTTTGAGTCTCCTTGACTTGTGCCATTATTTCATCATTCTTCAACAGCTCATTGCGTCTATCCTCTTCTAGTTGCCAGAGGTGAAGTTCTAAGTCTTGGAGATATGGGTACAAAGGTTCTGGTTTGTTTTTGTCTTCCTCGCTAACACAGTAAGGAATCCCATGTTCGTCACGTTGGCCAAGGTGAGAAAAGTAGTGGTCTTTTAACTCCTCCTGGAATTGCAAGCAAAGACGTCCTATTAGCTCCTGCGTGACGAGATTCAGCCCTTTCTCCAAGGAGTCACTAATCGACTTGTACTGGATGTCTTCGGTCTTGGATTCAGTCTGGCGCCCTTGTTGGTAAAGGCGAATTCCCCATAAGTCTTCTTTGTTGAAGTGCTTCAGCTGGCTTGCCTTGATGATGGGTGTTGGAAGTGCCAACAGTTCTACCAACTCTAGAAGATATCTTCCAAAGCGCATGTCCTTGAAGTCCTCCGCGGTTTGATACATGAAGAACGACATCCTTAAGTGATAAAGGTAGAGTTTATTAAAACAAGACAAAGGTAAGATATACTAATTAGGGTGTACTTAAGTACTTAGAGAAAAAGAAGTTCTTTTCTAACAGGTGATCAACACTATTATCAACTCTTTGTAAGTCGGACATTCACTATAGTGAGAGAGACAGACACCCGGCCAGCCACTTATAATTGTGGAACAGGTCTCATGTACGCGGACATGTAAGGTTAGTCCCGGGCCGCTTCATCCCACTATGCCGCTAGGATCCAACATACTTCAAAGATGGTAATATTATGATCAAAAAGAGGCTTAACCAATCCTAAGGGCTCGAACCTACAGGCAACACTTTAGCTCTGATACCATTTTGTAGCGCCCCATCTTTTAAATAAAGATGGAACACCTGTGTTATGTGCTAGTCCCTGGATCACTGCCAGCACCACATTACAAAATATATAGTATCATTGCATAAGTATCAAAATACTACAACGAGATCCAAAAATAGCCAAGTATAGCTTTATTACAAAGTGCATAGTCATGAAGACTAGCTAAAATATTCAGAGTTCACAACGAAAATAACAGCAATGGGCCTCCTCTTCTAGCATACGCCACAAGCAGACATGTTGGGTGTAGAATCGAGTCAAACTTACTCCTCATCAGAATTACCTGCACATTTGAATATGCAGCCCCCGTAGGAGGTCAATACAATGAATTATTGGCAAGTGACTACGGTGGATAAATTATGACAAGTCTAATTCTATATGCATATTTGGCTTGGTGGAGTTTGTAGGCTATTTTGCAGAAAGCCAGTTTTCTCCTATCTTTTGTAAAACACTTTTGTATCTCCAAGACTTGGCACCAAGGGATGAAGCCCAAGTGCACCAATAACTCTTTCCTTAGTCAAATTTTACTTTATGAAAACCATGTTGAGATTCTTCCGTCCATCCTTGTCCAGTTGCTCGAAGTAGTCCATCACCGGGGACACGGCTGAGTACTCAGTTTGTCGACTCTGCAGAGGTTGTGCACTTTCACCTTAAGACTCAATTAACCCAGACATCCTATACACGCGGAGTGCATTAAGGAAAGGAGAGAATTGATACAAGAACTTTCAGAAGAAGAATACAACCATACTTGCACTCTCACAACTTAGTAGTTCTAGACAGAGCCCATTGTCAGAAGGCTGCACGGAAAGCTTCTAAACTTGGAGGGACTTAGAAATCTCTTTGTTCCTGGGTGGCCGTCCACAAGTGTGCTTCTGGGTGACAACCACCATACTCATGGCTCTAAGTAGAATAGAAATTCATCCTAGGCAAAGACAACCACAAGCATGGTCCCAAAAGCCACTCAACATAAACCGAGCAACCAATTCCACCCAGAAGTGCATTAAAAGTTTTAACACTTAGCAATATTTCTATAACATGATAAGTAAACACTTTTATAGCATAGCTAAGCATCTAGTAAAACTTTTGGTGGCTGCATGGGGAGGGATTGGCTACACACTACTAGGATATTTTCAAAGTGTAAACTAACTTAGCAATTTAAGATAGTTCAAAGTTTCCCTATCATGCATACTACTCAAAATCTACTAATAATGCATATAGAAAACATAGGATAGATTATGAGTGTCACTTGCCTTGGTAACAAGAGGAACAAGCACAGCAAGAATAACAATCACAAGGACCTTCCTCCTCTTCACAATCTAGAGACAAACAATAAAACTAAATAAACACACAAGCATAACACTTAAAATATCAAGACAAAGATATGTATGCATGCTTAATATGTAATGAACTTAACAAGACCAAATAATTACCATTTCAATTTCTCTGTTATTAATGCATGAAATGCAATGATCAATATTTTAATATTTTATTTAATCATTTAAAATATTGAGCATATTAGTAGTTTTAAGTTCTAAAACCAATTTCTTTAATTCTATTATGAGAAGTTTCAAATAAAACTCATGTTGCACTCTCTGGACAGAGGGCATTAATAAATCTCTAAACCAATTGGATTTTATTTGGAAAGAAATTTTATTATTAAGTTACAGATTTAATTATCCGAAAGCTAAACAATTAAATTCCGCAATTTAATATACACTCGAAGGATAAACTAATGAAAGCATACTAAACTACACGAGCAGAGCTTCACGTGGATATAAAATTCATCAAATTTGGATGAACAGATCAAAAGTTATGGATTTTGTAAGTTTGTGTTGTTTTCTGTTTTTAAAACAATTTCTCAGCCGAAATAGAAAAAAAGAATAGGCCACGCAGCAGGCTCCGATTGGCCGATACCGGTTCGCCGCGGATCGGCACTGGGGCCGTCCGATCTAACTTACATCGGACGCTCCAGATTAGCGGGACGAAACGGTAAAGGAAATTGAATCGTGCCCGTCCGATCTAAATCTAAGGGTCCAGATCGCACTGGCCAAAACGGGCGACGCTGTTCGTCGGAGCGCCTCTGGGTGCGGCGGCGCCATGCCCGGCGTCGCACTCGCTGGCGATATAAGGCCCTAGGGGATGAACGGATCGTACCCGAACGTGCAGAGGCGCGAGGTTGTGTCGGTGGCGAGTTGGTCGTCGTTGAATCGCTTGTTTGCTCCCTGGATCGCTCGCCGGAGTCGAGGCTGGCGGCGGCTCGCTTCGGTTGCGGATGAAGATGACGAACCGCTGCAAACGAGGAGATTAAAAGATGTCACGGAGATGCGCACGGAGAGAGTAAAAAGAAATAACGAGAAGGGGGGCTCGATGTCGTCTGTAGCCACCGAAATCAGAAGCTTACGGCGCCGAACGGCGGCGGACGGCGGCGGATGGTATCCGAGCAACCCGGGGGCAAACTTTTAGGGTTTTGGGGTTCTGGAGGAGGCGGCGGAGAGGGGGTTTATATGGGGGAGGAGGGAAGCTATTTACTCACGATTTCCCAACGGATTTCGATCCGCAAGAATCTAGGTTTCGGTGGAGTTCGTGTTCTTCACGAGTTGGGGAGGGAGATGACGAGTGGGCCCCGTCTGACAGTGAGAGAGGGAGGGAGGTGGGCTGGTTGCTGGGCCGTTGGGCCGAAGCAGCGCGCGCGCGCGGGAGGGAGAGAAGTGGGTTTCGGCCTAGATTGGGTCGGGCTGATTCTTCTCCCCTTTTTTTTTGACAAAACCTTTTCTGTTTTCAAACCTTTTAATTCAAATTTGATTTTAAAACTTAATCAAAACTTTTCAGAAAAATTCCTAAAAATATGTTTTGAAAAGCTAATTTAATTTATAACTTTTTGATATCATTTTGCTAAATAAATAAAATAATAAAATACAAATTTGTATAAGGAGCTCAAATAGACCTCTTTATTGACCACAACTTTATTTAAACTTATAATTAAAATTCAATTTACTCTTTATGTGATTTCAATGCCATACTTTTATGATGCATGATGCATGAATGCAAAGTTTTAAATTTTTGAGAAATTTGGGATGTTACACGCGGGTTGCGGGAATCTCGCTGAGCCGATGTATTCTTTTTGTCACGCAGGAATAAAATGTGTACGGTCATGAAACGTTTTTCCCTTAATGGAAAATGAATACGAAGTTTAAACGTCTGTCTTAAGGGCTCTTAAGTACGACCGTTTCCAGAATTCATTTGTCTTAACGAAATTAATTGTGCGCGTTTCTGTTGGACCTCTTGCCTCCTGTGCTACGTGTATAAAGGAGAGGTCGCTCCTCTCTTACAAATACCAGACAACAGAACCATCCGCCCACAGCCGCCACTGTCGTTCCTCCTCGTTGTTGCTGCCATCGTTGATCTCATCCCGTCCGTCGCGTACACGGTCGACGGGAGAGCAGGCCTCCGAAACCCCGCCTATCTGTTTCCTGTACGGGAGAAGGGCGATTAGATTTTTGGGGAGCGTCTCTTACACGACGGCTCGCCAATTTTCATCCACTATGTCGGCTACTTCCTCTACTTCAACTATGTCCTCGTCGCCTTCGTCATCACCATGAGCACTGACGCCGAGATCGAGAAGGCTGTCGCTGACAAGAGGGATGCCGATAAGAGAACTGCCGACGACGCCGCCGCTTCCGGTTCGGCCAATTGGCCAACTGTTGGGTATGATATGTTCATACTCCTCCTGATTATTTACTTGTTTGATGTACTAGTGATTTCCGTAGATGTATCTACTATATGCCTAGTACACGATTATACGGTTAAGTTTCAACATGCACTAGTAGAAAACGGGCCATAGGACCAAACAGAAATACCCCATTTGTCCCGGTCGTATTACAAACCGGGACAAATGGGGTCAAATAGTTGGTCTCAGCCTACACGCGTTTCAAAATCAAACCTTTTGTCCCGGTTCAAGCCACGAACCGGGACAAAAGTAGGTGCCTATATATTTAAAAATGTTTGACACTTAAAAAATTCATTGTTGACACTTAAAAAATAGAAAATAATATTTATGAAAATAATTTGAATAATCCCTTCAACACGATTGTTTACTATACCAAGATACACTCATTTGTAGAATATGAGATTTTTATCACAAATAATTTGAAAAATATGAATTAGATTCAAATAATCATCATAAACTCATTTAACTAGACGAAATTAGGTAGAAATCAATTAAAAACCTAATACTTGTATATTATCCATCATATGTGTACTAGTTTCCATGAAAATTAAATGGGTGTCATTTTTCATCATATTTTTTGTATTTAGTTCACAAAAAAGACATTTTTGCACTTAAAAATGGAAAATGGTATTTATTAAAATAATTTGAAGAATCCTTTTGGCATGATTGTTTCTTATACCAATGCGCACCTATTTTTTTCGTTAAAACGATCAAAATAGTCGCGATGACTATTCATCAAAAGAGGTAAGATTTTCTAGAATTATCAATATTTCTGTGATATAACCAATAGTTGTGTACCTTAAAATGATTTTTCCAAAAGATTAAAACCAAACTATCAAATAGTTATAGCTCAAATTTGAATTAGTTTCGAATAATCGACATAAACTCATTTAACTAGACGAAATTAGGTAGAAATCAAGGAGAAACATAATACTTGGGGATTATCCATCATATGTGTACTAGTTTCCATGAAAATTAAATGGGTGTCATTTTTCATCATATTGTTTGTACTTTGCTCACAAAAATAGTCATGCTTCGCACTTAAAAAATAGAAAATGATATTTATGAAAATGATTTGAAGAATCCCTTTGGCTATCAAATAATTATAGTTTAAATTTGAATTAGTTTCAAATAGTCGACATAAACTCATTTAACTAGGTGAAATTAGCTAGAAATCAAGCAAAAACCTAATACTTGAGGATTATCCATCATATGTGTACTGGTTTCCATGAAAATTAAATGGGTGTCATTTGACATCATATTTTTTGTAATTTGTTCACAAACAAGTAGCATGATAGTTTCTTATTCCAATATGCACATATTTGTGCAATATGAGATCTTTATCACAAATTATGTTGTGGAAATGACCATAAGTTGATCATTTGGCTTGAAACTTCTAAATGTTTATAGATGAAAAACCATTTTGTGAAGTTTTTTTTGAAACTTTTGTGAAAATAAAGTTTATCATTTTTCATAGCAACTAGTACACGTATAAGGACCTCATGCCAAATGATATCTTTTTTGAGGTGTTTATCATTTTATTTTGCCGTAAAACCGATCAAAATGGTCACCATGGCTATCTATGTTTCTGTAGTGCAAAAGATGATTTGGATATCATATTTGAAATCCTCTAAGTTTTTTCATCAATTTAGACATTTTATTTGTTGAATTCTGAATTAAGGTTTTAAAGATACGAATTATTCCATAGTAAATGAAAAAGGCAAAAATAAAGTAATATTTATTTTATCATTACTTATTACAATATTATTATTATTCTATAGTCATTGTTGTTTATTCAACTTAATTTTTATAATACAAGTAATGAAAAAGTATAACATGATGACCGAGTGGTTAATATGATTGATAAGATAGTAATATCAGTAAGTTCTCAGTTCTCTCTTAGTATCTAATTTGAAAGGAACCTAAATGTTAAGCGTGCTGGGGTTGGAGTAGTCTGAGGATGTGAGTTAGTGGTAATTAAATGTGTGGCTAAGTGAGAAACAAAAAAAAGAAATAGAAAACACGAAATAAAAAGAAAAACATAATAGCAGCCAGCAATACGAACCGGGAAAGAAATACGAAAGAAAAAGAAAAACAGAAAATAGGAAAAAACAAAAAACACTATTGTCCGGGGTCGTAATACGAACCGGGACAAATAGCCTCCGGCCAAAAGACTGGCTGACGCGGCCACGTGCCCCCCAATTGGTCCCGGGTCGTGGCGTGCCCGGGACAAAAGGCCACCCTATTTGTCGCGAGCACGTTGTCCCGGGAGCGTGCCCGGGACAAATAGCCCATACGGCCCGGGACCAATAGCATGTTCTGCTCTAGTGATGTCATTAGCACTATCTACGTCATGATTCTAGTCTATATTTGGATTAATATAATCGAACAATTGCCTATATACTCAACAATCCAAAAACCTAATATGTGTAGGCAATTTTCGGTCAATGGTTTTGCTGCTACACTGAAACCAGTCCCGTTTACGGGGACATATTTTAAGTGTTAGCAAACCAAAACCATCTTATGGCTCACTACGATGAACGTGTTCTGAGTCACCGGTGTCACTCCCATTGAAACGATTACTCCTGAACAGGAGAAGGCGTTTAGGGATGCCACCGTCGTCTTTATTGGAGCCGTTCTGAGCGTGACCGGAGATAAGTTGGTTGACGCATATTTACATGTGCGGGTTGCCAAGGACTTGTGGGAGGCGCTCGAATCTAAATTCGGCGCAACCGATGTTGGAAGCGAGATGTACACTATAGAGCAGTTCCATGATTACAAGATGGTTGAAAACCGTTCTGTATTAGAACAAGCTCATGAGATACAGTGCATCGCTAAGGAGCTTGAACTTCTGAAGTGTGTGTTACCGGGCAAGTTTGTCGTGGGATGCATAATCGCTAAGCTGCCCAATTCCTGGAGAAACTTTGCTACTACTCTGAAACATCAGAGGCGTGAATTCTTTGTTGAGGATGTCACTGGCCATCTGAGTGTTGAGCAGAATTCAAGGGCAAAGGACTCGCATGGAAAAGGCGAAGGTGCTTCTGTTGCCAATATGGTACAAAAGAACTTCAATTCCCACAAGCACAAGGGAAAAACTGTCGTCCAACAGAATACCGACTTCAAGAAGAAGGGTAACAAACCTTTCAAGAAGGATAAGAAGAAAGGTGCATGCTACACCTGTGATTCAGAGGAACATTGGGCTCCTAAGTGCCCGAAGAAGTTCAGGAAACCAGGACAAGACCCCAAGTCTGTCAAAGTGATCGTGAGCAACAATGAGAACGGTGCATCCGGGTACGGTAATTTGTTTACTGTATTTTCAGTTTTTTAGTCTAACGAATGGTGGATTCATACTGGTGCAAATACTCATGTGTGTGCTGACATTTCAATGTTTTCTTCTTATCAGGTCACAGGGAACAGATCCGTATTGATGGGGAATGGCGCGAGTGCTTCTGTTATTGAAGTTGGCACGGTCGATCTGAAGTTTACTTCGGGAAGGATCGTGCAACTCAAGAACGTTCAACATGTCCCCGCCATCAAGAAGAATCTCGTGAGTGGCTCCCTTCTATGTAGAGAAGGGTATTAGTTGGTATTCGAGTCTAATAAAGTAGTTGCTACGAAATATGGACTACTTGTTCGAAAAGGTTATGAATGCGGAGGCATGTTCCGCTTTTCTCTTGCTGATTTCTGTAATAAAGTCGTGAACAATATTCATTCGAATGTTAATGAAACAGAAGTTAGACATTCACGTCTTTGTCACATTGGTTTTGGTTATATGACGCGGCTAGCAGAACTAAGTTTAATCCCATCTTTCACTTTAGCCAAAGGTTCTAAATGTCTTTCGTGTGTTCAAGCAAAGCAACCTCGCAATCCTCATAAAGCTGCGGAGGAAAGACACTTGGCACCGTTAGAACTTATATATCTGATCTTTGTGAGATGAATGGTGTTTTGACTAAAGGTGGAAAGAGATACTTCATGACACTAATAGATGATTCCACTAGATTTTGATATGTGTATTTGTTAAGTACTAAATATGAGTCTCTACACCACTTTAAAATCTATAAGGCAGAAGTTGAGAACCAACTTGAAAAGAAAATTAAACACATCCGGTCTGATCATGGTGGAGAGTACTTCTCTAATGAGTTCGACTCTTTCTGTATGGAACATGGAATTATTCATGAGAGGACGCCTCCCTATTCTCCCCAGTCAAATGGGGTTGCCGAACGGAAAAACCGTACTCTAACTGATTTGGTTAACGCCATGTTAGATACATCGGGATTATCCAAGCCATGGTGAGGGGAGGCGCTACTGACGTCATGTCATGTCTTCAATAAGGTTCCAACAAAAGATAATGAACTCACTCCCTATGAACAATGGAAGAAGAGAAGGAAATGAAGGGCATCGTGTGCAGAAAACAAAAAATTTCCTAGCAACGATATCCTTAAACTAGCCAAGATCTATTCTATGCAGATATAGTAGTACGAACGGAGATCGGAATACGTACCCTTGTAGACCGAAAGCGGGGATTACGTTCCCGCACAAACGTTGTCGATGCAGACCGACGAAGCCGACCTCAAGGTCGTGTAGAGGAAGCAGGCCTCCGAGTACCGCTAGCGCAGCACCTCGCAGGGAGTCGCACACGTACGGTGGAGACGACGCCTCCGAAGCTCCAGTCCAGGACGAGCAGCGGAAGACTTGGACCGGAACACCAGCAGCGCGGCAGCGGGCTATGGTGGAGGAGATCCCCGGATCCTCTTGCTCGGCGCGGCTCCAACTTGGGAACCACGAGATCGAGAGAGAAATCGGGAATTAATTGGTGAATTAAAAGGCTGGGGGTGCCCCTTCTTATATAGGCTCCCAAGGGGAGCCAACCTTGCCAGCCAGGCAATGTGGGACTATCCCCACATAGCCTAGTTCGGCTTGGGAGGTGCGCCGGCCCCCTGGTGGGCCCCTTGTGGCCCACCTAGGCCGGCCCTCCTGGCCCCCACCGAATTCCCCTAGGGAATTTTCCCCTCTTGGGCCTTCTTTCGTCCGGAAGGCCCATTTAGGGAAATCTGCCTTAATAAATTCGAAAATAAATATATAAAATCATATTTCCATATTAATAACACTAATTAATATCAAACATAATATATATAATATTTCCTAGCTCCGAAAACTCTTTCGGTGCTGCCCGATCTCCATCGGACCTCTCCCGGGACGCTCCCGGTGATCTCCTTCCTTTCCGGTTGTCTTGTCGAAACCCCTTAAGTGTGTTACCCTAGCGGTTCGATATAATATCAGGTATGATCAAGACTACTCAATGATCAACGACTAACTCGTAGGCCTGGACCCCCTGAATTAATCCCTGAGATATAACGAATGACTTTCATCTATCAAACCTGAACGTGAAGTCTTAGACCTTTTGCCATAGCGATACTTAGCACGTCCGAGTGTCGTTCCATAGATATCTCCATACCTAATCCCGACCTCGTTACCTACGACGCTATCTTCTACTCGTTCATGATCTCATGTCTCCGTGACCTAGTCACATGCTTGCAAGCTCATTAGACATGATCTCACCGAGTGGGCCCGAGAGTATCTATCCTGCTACGCGGACTGGCAAATCCCGCTCTTGACCCCTCGTCTCAATACTCCTTTCCAATACCCAAAAGTATCACCGTTATTGTCATACTAAATAAGATACGACGTTTGGTGCAATCAAAGTATCTTCCGGGAATATCAATAAGAGTTGATCTCACGGTCAAAGGTGTAACGACTGTGTTCTCCAAATCTGGGTATGTCCATCACATCACTCTCCAGCGATATGACTCTCATTGCCGACCGGCACCATGCCCCATGACCGGGAAACCTCGATCATCAATCGCGCAACGAAACTAGTCTTAGTAGAGGCTACTAGGGACCTGGTTGTTTACGTATCACATCCGCATTAATGTTTCCGCTTAATACGGTTCTAGCATGACACAAAAACCTATTATGAACAAACGAGATATGATAAAGAATACACTTTATTAATTGCCTCTAGGGCATATCTCCTTCAGGAAAACACTCTCATACTTACGTAATTGGGGCTGTTTGGCGAAAGTCAATGTGTCGACCCCAAAAAGCGTAAGCTTGGACCTAAGACCGTGGACTGTGTTAATTTGGACTATGCTAAGAATAGCGTTGGCTATAGATTCTTGGTAGTAAAATCTGATGTACCTGACGTGAAGGTCGGTACGATTATGGAGTCTAAAGATGCTACTTTCTTGGAGATGTTTTTCCTATGAAAGATATGCAAAGCACTTCTACACAGGAATCTGAGGAAACTCCTGAGCCTGCCATTCCTATGGAATATTATGAACAAACCCATGATGAAAATCCTGAGAAGGATGATGAGGAAACCCTTGGTAGGGGCAAGCAACTGAGGACTGCAAAGTCCTTTGGCGATGATTTTCTCATGTACCTTGTGGATGACACTCCCACTTCTATTTCAGAGGCCTATGCGTCCTCGGATGCTGATTACTGGAAAGAAGCAGTCCGTAGAGAGATGGATTCCATCATGGCTAACGGGACATGGGAAATTACTGAATGTCCTTACGGTTGTAAGCCGTTGGGATGTAAGGGGGTGTTCAAAAAGAAGTTTACGCCCGATGGTACGATTGAAAAGTACAAGGCTAGGCTTGTGGCCAAGGGCTATGCCCAGAAGGAAGAGGAAGATTTCTTTGATACTTACTCACCTGTGGCTAGACTGACCACCATACGAGTTTTACTCTCGTTGGCGGCCTCGTGTGGTCTTCTCGTCCATCAAATGGATGTTAAGACGGCTTTCCTAAATGGAGAGTTAGACGAGGAAATCTATATGCAACAGTCAGACGGCTTTGTATTGGATGGTCAGGAAGGAAAAGTGTGTAGGTTACTGAAATCTTTATATGGCCTGAAACAAGCACCTAAGCAATGGCATGATAAATTCAATACAACTTTAACCTATGTTGGTTTCGTTGTTAATGAGGCTGACAAATGCGTATACTATCGCCATGGTGGGGGCGAAGGAGTTATATTGTGCTCTTATGTTGATGACATACTGATTTTTGGGACCAACCTCAAAGTCATTGAGGAGGTCAAGTATTTTCTATCTCAGAACTTTGAGATGAAGGACCTTGGTGTGGCTGATGTTATTCTGAATATCAAGCTACTGAGAGATAATGAGGGTGGGATAAAACTTTTGCAATCCCATTACGTTGAGAAGATTTTGAGTTGATTTGGATATTCGGACTGCAAAGCTTCTCCAACGCCTTATGTTCCTAGTGTGCAGATTCGAAAGTTTAATGACGCATCAAAGGGTCAACTTAGGCACTCTCAAGTAATAGGTTCTCTCATGTACCTAGCTAGCCCGACAAGGTCTGACATCATGTTTGTTGTTTGCAAACTTAGCCGGTTTGTTTCCAATCCGGGTGATGTGCATTGGCATGCTCTCGAAAGAATTATGCGCTTTTTGAAAGGTACTGAGAACTACGGACTTCACTATTCCGGAAGCCCGTCAGTGATTGAAGGGTATTGTGATGCGAATTGGATCTCTGATGCTGATGAGATGAAAGCCACAACAGGGTATGTGTTTACCCGTGGAGGTGGTGCTGTTTCCTGGAAGTCTTGCAAGCAAACGATCCTGACGAGATCGACAATGGAAGCAGAATTAACAGCATTGGACACATCTGGTATCGAAACAGGATGGCTTCGAGATCTTTTGATTGACTTGCCAGTGGTTGAAAAGCCAGTTCCGGCTATCGTAATGAACTGTGATAACCAAACAGTGATAGTTAAGGTTAAGAGTTCAAAGGACAACATGCAGTCCAATAAACACATAAGAATGAGATTAAAATCTGTCAGACATTTAAGAAACTCCGGAGTTATAGCGTTGGATTATATCCAGTCGTCTAAGAATCTGGCAGATCCTATCACGTGTTGTGATAGAAAATGCATCGAGGGAGATGGGTATGAAACTCACATGAGTTGCAATGGTAGTAACCCAACCTATGTGATCAGAGATCCCGTGAAGTAGGACATGCGAAGAATAAGCTATTGGTTAACTGAAGAGAATAAACTATTCTAACCCACTCCGTTGAGATGCAATACTCTCGGTTTTGCTGTATGGCAGGTTGACGTTTGTCTTAATGTGTTCCAAAACTTTGCATAAGCAAGACGCTATCCTACAGAGCGATCTTTGGAGGAACACACCTATATGAACCTGACTGCTGGTCACAGTATATGATATTAGGGTGATCTCTAGTAAGTTCATGAAAGGTCAGGAGTGACTAATATGCTCCACCCGAGGGGTCAGCCTTCGGCAGCCTAGTACTGGTAAAACAGTTAGTGAAACTACTTTACGCCAAACTGACAATTCAAGGCCTAGTCCATTGTCAGAAGGAGTGTAGCTAATTGCTCTAGGTAGAGTTCAACCTTAACAGGTCTCTACTGAAAATACTGGTATATCAAAACAGTGTTTGAATCGGATGAGAACTTCATGGGTCTTTGGGATCTGGTGGGGGATTGCTGAAATATTGGGCCTTTTAGCCCATTATCAATTCCTAAAAATCCCTAAAGGCTCATGTTGTCATTGCATGTGGTGGGAGTTTAGTCCCATACTGCTAGTTGGATGAGATATGCACCAGCTTATATACTGAGTCATTCTACTACTAGTATGAGTTGGTGTGAGGTAAGAGGAGAATGGCTATGTACCACACGCGCGCTCCTCCTCCTCCACCGCCCGCCCGCCTCGCCACGCCTCGCCTCGTCACGACATGTCACGACGCGCCGCGGGTTACGGGAATCTCGCCGAGTCGATGTGTTCTTTTTTTCACGCAGAAATAAAATATGTACGGTCATGAAATGTTTTTCTCTTAATGGAAAATGAATACGAAGTTGAAACGTATGTCTTAAGTGTTCTTAAGTACGACCGTTTCCAGAATTTATTTGTCCTAACGGAATTAATTGTGCGTGTTTCTGTTGGATCTCTTGCCTCTTGTGTTGCGTGTATAAAGGAGAGGTCGCTCCTCTCTTACAAACACCAGACAATAGAACCATCCGCCCACAGTCGCCACCGTCGTTCCTTCTCGCTGTTGATCCCATCCCATCCGCCGCGTACACGGTCAACGGGAGAGTAGGCCTCCAAAACCCAACTCAGATTTTTCTCCACGTGTACTGCCTAGTCAGCGCTTACAGATGAGGCCCACCAGTCAGTGCGACTGTTAAAATGCTCTTAGACACAAATCCGTGTGATTTGTAATGTCATGCCTCAGAAATGGTACTGACATGAAAAAATCACCAAAGTTGATACTGGCCCATGATTGAGCGCTCAATTGTGGTAGTTTTATGTAATTTACTCTGTCGGCGAGGATCTTCTTTGGTCTTGATGTGCTAACTCCCGTTTACTCATCTGTAACACGAGTTTATTGGCTTACGCCTTCTCTCCAGCAGCAATCGAACTCGTGAACGAGAGGAAGTTCGATTCGGACTGTTGAACCCGTCGTGCAGTGCTATATAAAGTACAGTAGTCTATTGCTCTCCAACACGCACCCACGCAGCCGGCTTCCAGTTCCAGCATCGATCGAGCATCCTCCGGCCTCCGGCTTCCAGCACAGCGATCGAGCCTATTCCGGCAGGTTGCAGCAGAACTAGCATCTTCCGGCAGGTTGCAGAGGCTTGCAGCAGATCGATCGTGTATTACGAGCATCTTCAGGCACGATGGTTCTGACGCAGCTGGGCACGGGCATCAGCCGCGCGCTGTTGCGGATGAGCAACGTGACGGTGGTCGACTAGAAGGCGCTCGCGGTCCCGGAGTGCCTGAACGAGGTCACGCGCGCGCTCCTGCAGTCGGACGTCCGCTTCCAGACTGTCCGCGACATGCAGGCCAGCATCAGGAAGACGGTGAGCCTCGACACCCTCGCCGCCGGCGCCAACAAGCGCCGCAACATCCAGCAGGCGGTCGTCTCCAACCTCTGCACCATGCTAGACCCCGGCAAGCCCGCCTTCGTCCCCAGCAAGGGGAAACCCAACGTCGTCATGTTGGTCGGCCTGCAAGGTTCTGGGAAAACCACCACATGTGCCAAATACGCGAATTACTACCGTCGGAAAGGATTCAGGCCATGATGAGGGGAGGCGCTACTGACGTCATGTCATATCTTCAATAAGGTTCCAACAAAAGATAATGAACTCACTCCCTATGAACAATGGAAGAAGAGAAGGAAATGAAGGGCATCGTGTTCAGAAAACAAAAAAATTCCTAGCAACGATATCCTTAAACTAGGCAAGATCTATTCTATGCAGATATAGTAGTACGAACGGAGATCGGAATACGTACCCTTGTAGACCGAAAGCGGGGATTACGTTCCCGCACAAACGTTGTCGATGCAGACCGACGAAGCCGACCTCAAGGTCGTGTAGAGGAAGCAGGCCTCCGAGTACCGCTAGCGCAGCACCTCGCAGGGAGTCGCACACGTACGGTGGAGACGACGCCTCCGAAGCTCCAGTCCAGGACGAGCAGCGGAAGACTTGGACCGGAACACCAGCAGCGCGGCAGCGGGCTATGGTGGAGGAGATCCCCGGATCCTCTTGCTCGGCGCGGCTCCAACTTGGGAACCACGAGATCGAGAGAGAAATCGGGAATTAATTGGTGAATTAAAAGGCTGGGGGTGCCCCTTCTTATATAGGCTCCCAAGGGGAGCCAACCTTGCCAGCCAGGCAATGTGGGACTATCCCCACATAGCCTGGTTCGGCTTGGGAGGTGCGCCGGCCCCCTGGTGGGCCCCTTGTGGCCCACCTAGGCCGGCCCTCCTGGCCCCCACCGAATTCCCCTAGGGAATTTCCCCTCTTGGGCCTTCTTTCGTCCGGAAGGCCCATTTAGGGAAATCTGCCTTAATAAATTCGAAAATAAATATATAAAATCATATTTCCATATTAATAACACTAATTAATATCAAACATAATATATATAATATTTCCTAGCTCCGAAAACTCTTTCGGTGCTGCCCGATCTCCATCGGACCTCTCCCGGGACGCTCCCGGTGATCTCCTTCCTTTCCGGTTGTCTTGTCGAAACCCCTTAAGTGTGTTACCCTAGCGGTTCGATATAATATCAGGTATGATCAAGACTACTCAATGATCAACGACTAACTCGTAGGCCTGGACCCCCTGAATTAATCCCTGAGATATAACGAATGACTTTCATCTATCAAACCTGAACGTGAAGTCTTAGACCTTTTGCCATAGCGATACTTAGCACGTCCGAGTGTCGTTCCATAGATATCTCCATACCTAATCCCGACCTCGTTACCGACGACGCTATCTTCTACTCGTTCATGATCTCATGTCTCCGTGACCTAGTCACATGCTTGCAAGCTCATTAGACATGATCTCACCGAGTGGGGCCGAGAGTATCTATCCTGCTACGCGGACTGGCAAATCCCGCTCTTGACCCCTCGTCTCAATACTCCTTTCCAATACCCAAAAGTATCACCGTTATTGTCATACTAAATAAGATACGACGTTTGGTGCAATCAAAATATCTTCCGGGAATATCAATAAGAGTTGATCTCACGGTCAAAGGTGTAACGACTATGTTCTCCAAATCTGGGTATGTCCATCACATCACTCTCCAGCGATATGACTCTCATTGCCGACCGGCACCATGCCCCATGACCGGGAAACCTCGATCATCAATCGCGCAATGAAACTAGTCTTAGTAGAGGCTACTAGGGACCTGGTTGTTTACGTATCACACCCGCATTAATGTTTCCGCTTAATACGGTTCTAGCATGACACAAAAACCTATTATGAACAAACGAGATATGATAAAGAATACACTTTATTAATTGCCTCTAGGGCATATCTCCTTCAGTCTCCCTCTTGCACTAGAGTACAATTTAATCTAGATTACAACTTGGTAAAAGCCTAACACCCATAGCTAACTGGTGTTGTTCATGCTTATCAAGCGGGAGAGGCTTCGTCAGCGGATCTGCCACATTCAGATCCGTATGCACTTTGCAAATCTTCACATCGCCTCCTTGTACGTACTGACGTATCACGTGGAAGCGTCGGAGACTGTGTTTGGCGATGGAGTGAGACCTTGGCTCCTTGGCGTTCGCAATGGCACCCGTATTGTCGCAGAAGAGGACCACGGGGTCTTGCACGCTCGGGAACACTCCAAGTTCGATGACGAACTTCCTCAGCCACACAGCTTCATTCGCGGCCTCGTAGGCAGCAATGTACTCCGACTCCATTGTAGATTGTGCGACTATGGGTTGCTTCCCACTTCTCCAGCACACGGCGCCTCCATTCACCTTGAACACGTAACCTGTCTGTGACTTACAGTCATCGGGGTCTGAGCAGAAACTTGCATCTACGTAACCCGTTACGCCAAGTTCCTCATCGCAGCCACCATACACAAGGAACATTTCCTTTGTCTTATTGAGATACTTAAGAATGCTCTTAACAGCTACCCAATGCGGCATTCCAGGATTACTCTGGAACCGGCTTGTCAAACTTAGAGCTAATGCCACATCTGGTCTAGTACTCAACATTGCATACATGATCGATCCTATGGCTGAAGCATAAGGATGTTTCGTCATTTCGGCCTTACCCAGTTCCGTCACCGGACACTGCGCCTTACGCAATATCTTATTCTTGATAACCGGCAGAGAACCCTTCTTTGCCTTCTCCATATGAAAACGCTTCAATATTTTATCAAGATAAGTACTCTGACTTAGTGCTAATAGGCGCCTTGATCTATCACGATAGATTTTTATGCCTAAAACATACGCAGCTTCTCCTAAGTCCTTCATGTAAAACTTACTGTTTAAATATTCCTTCACGCTTTTCAGAAGTTCCACATCATTCCCTATTAGCAATATGTCGTCAACATACAGTGCTAAGAACACAACCGAGCTCCCACTCATTTTCTTGTAAATACAGGTCTCTTCCACATTCTGGATAAATCCAAAACATTTGATTACCTCATCAAAGCGAAGATTCCAGCTCCGAGATGCCTGCTTCAATCCATAGATGGATCGCTGAAGCTTGCACACCTTGTTAGCACTTCCTGGATCGACAAAACCTTCCGGCTGTACCATGTACAACTCTTCCTCAATGTTTCCATTCAGGAAGGCTGTTTTGATGTCCATCTGCCAGATTTCATAATCATAGTAGGCAGCTACCGCTAACAAAATCCGAATAGACTTAAGCATCGCTACCGGTGAAAAAGTTTCATCGTAGTCAATTCCATGAACTTGTCGGAAACCCTTTGCGACAAGCCGAGCTTTATAGACGGTCACATTACCATCAGCATCAGTCTTCTTCTTAAAGATCCACTTATTCTCGACGGCCTTGCGCCCTTCGGGAATATCCACCAAAGTCCACACTTTGTTATCATACATGGATCCTATTTCGGATTTCATGGCTTCAAGCCATTTCTCGGACTCTAGACTCTCCATCGCCTCCTTGTAGTTCGTAGGTTCGTCTTGCTCGACTAGCATGACGGTGCAAACCATATTGCCATACCATTCAGGTGGGATCCGAGATCTACCAGACCTACGAGGTAGAACATCTTCCTCGACAGTTTCTCCCACTCCTTCCACGGAGGACGTTTCCGGAATTGCTTCCGTTGCGCCACTCGGAATCTCTAGTTCAGGATCAACGATTTCATCGAGGTCTACCTTCCTCCCACTTACTCCTTTCGCGAGAAACTCCTTCTCTAGAAAGGCACCGGTCTTCGCGACAAAAGTTTTGCCCTCAGCTTGGTTGTAGAAGGTGTACCCAACGGTTTCCCGCGGATATCCTACAAAGACGACTTTCTCCGACTTCGGTTCGAGTTTGTTGGGCTGTAGTTTCTTAACGTACGCCTCACAACCCCAAACCTTCAGAAACGATAACTTAGGCTTATGGCCATACCATAATTCATACGGCGTCGTTTCAACGGACTTGGACGGAGCCCTATTTAAAATGAATGCGGCTGTTTCTAACGCATAACCCCAGAAGGACACTGGCAGATCGGTAAGAGACATCATAGATCGGACACTATCCAGTAGAGTACGATTACGTCGCTCGGACACACCGTTACGCTGTGGCGTTCCAGCGGGCGTAAGTTGGGGTACTATGCCACAACTCTTCAGATGTGTGCCAAACTCAAAACTCAAGTACTCTCCACCGCGATCGGACCGGAGATGCTTGATTTTCCTATTAAGCTGATTCTCAACTTCACTCTGGAATTCTTTGAACTTTTCAAACGTTTCAGACTTGTGTTTCATCAAATAGATATAACCGTATCTACTCAAGTCATCAGTGAAGGTGACAAAGTAACGATAACCATTGCGTGTCGAAACGCTCATTGGTCCACATACGTCTGTATGTATGATCCCCAACAAATCCGACGCTCGTTCAACGAAACCTTTGAACGGTGTCCTGGTCATTTTGCCCATGAGGCATGGTTCGCATGTATCGAGGGATCCGAAATCCAACGAGTCCAAGAGTCCATCGGAGTGGAGTCGCTTCATGCGCTTTATACCAATATGACCAAGACGGCAATGCCACAAAAACATGGCGGTATCGTCACTACACTTAATTTGTTTGGCTTCTATGTTATGGATGTGAGTACTCGATCGAGATTCAACAAGAATAAACCGTTATTCTCGGGAGCATCAACATAAAAGATATCATTCATATAAATAGCACAATTGCTTGACACTGATTTAAATGAATAACCGTCTTGTAACAGGAAAGACCCACTTATAATGTTTACACTCAAGGATGGCACAAAATAACATTTATTTAAAACCAAAACTAATCCCGATGGTAGATGCAGAGGGAGCGTGCCGACAGCCACCACGTCGACTCTTGATCCGTTGCCGACGCGCATCGTCACCTCATCCTTCGCCAGCCGCCTTTCATTCCGTAACTCCTCCTGAGAGTTACATATATGAGCAACAGAACCAGTATCAAATACCCACGTATTGCTCCGGGCGGATGTAAGGTACACATCTACATGTATATCAAATATACCTTTCTCTTTGTCGACCGTCTTGCCAGACTTCCTATCCTCCAGATACTTGGGGCAGTTGCGCTTCCAGTGACCCTTCCCCTTGCAGTAGAAACACTCCACGCTAGCTCTGGGACCAGACCTGTTAGTCCTGGGCTTGGCAGCCAACTTTGCCTCCCTCCGGGACTTCCAGCTCTGCTTTCCCTTGCCACCGGACTTCTTGAAATAAACGGTCTTGTTGACCATCAACAGCGTGTGCTCCTTCTTAATCTCTACCTCAGCAGTCTTGAGCATCACGAACACTTCACCCAGGGACTTAGCCATGCCCTGCATGTTGTAGTTCATGACGAAGCCTTTGTAGCTTGGTGGCAATGATTGCAACACCCTGTCAATCGCCAGCTCATCGGGAATCTTGCACTCCAGAGCATTCAGGCGTTGAACGTAGCCAGACATCTTGACTACATGCTCGCTCACACTGCTATGCTCTTCCATCTTGGCTGAGAAGAAAAGCTCAGAAGCCTCATATCTCTCAGCCTTAGCCTGCGGCGCAAAGACAGCCTTAAGATCCGAGATGATCTCAAAGGCGCTCATCTTCTCAAAGCGCTTCTGCAGGTCGGCTTCCATGGCGTAGAGCATGCCACTCTGGACAAAGGCAGAATCCTCCGATCGGGTCTGGAAGACCTTCTTCTCATCCTCAGAGGCATCATCTGCAGGAGGGTCACCTATGGTGGCCTCAATGACGTAGGCCACCCTATGGGGAGTGAGGAGGATCCTCGGGTTGCGGAACCAGGCCATGAAGTTTGACCCATTGGTCTTAAGCTTTTCTTTCTCAAGGAACAGACCTAGGTTAAACGAGGGGCGAGACATCTACAATGGAATTTGCAACAACATAAGACTTTGTTCATAATAATTTTGAGTTATAGTATTTTAGAAAATAACTAACATAACTCCCACTCAAACGAACATCCCTCCTGGTCGTTTAAGCGATTACACGACCCCCATCCATTGCACCACCCCTCATCATCAAAGCCGGCGGCACAACTTCAAGAGTAGACAAAATCGTCCACCACATCAATTTTGTGACTCGTGCTCGACCTTTCGGTCTTCCTGTTCCGAGGCCATACTTCTGAGTATGCTAGGCTCGCCACCAAAGACCTCCACGCTGACGCTTGTGCAACATGGCTTACACCCACCGTATGCGAACGAAGATATGTCTGACACCCGATCATCACGGTCTGCCTCATAACGTAGAATTTTATTGGTGGTGCGCGTTGGAGGGAGAACACTAGTGGTATTTTGAAGGGATCATCTTATTCAGCTACCGCCGTGTAACACACACAATCACACAAAATAAGATGCACACAAAACATCAAATGTAATGCAATGTGATATAGTCCATCGCGCCATGGTCTTCTTGGCGCCCGCAGTTTATAAACAATTTAATAAACCTACCTTGACCATATCACATAGCCCCTGCAAAATAAAGTTAGACGCTTCTACTTTATCTTTTGCATATTTTACGTGGCTTGGGGCTTTCGTAAATAGAACCGCTTCATACCTACGAATCTTATGACCACAACAACGATCCAATAATTGCATGTTTAAGCATCCCTTTCGGGCCCTCCATTGAAAATGCGAAGACCAACTAAAGAGAGAGAAACTGTCACCCGTCAGCCACAGATACGGTACAAGCTGTATGTCAGTAGTGGAACCAGTCTCGCGTAAGCGTACGCGTAAAGTCGGTCCGCCGCTTCATCAACTCAATGCCGCTGGAATACACAAGTGCACGCTAGAGGGTAGCAAATAACAGGAACGGTGCCCCCGTGCAGAGCACGGGTTCTAACAGCGTACAGCTATATCTTACGATAGATCGGCTCTGATACCACTGAAGGGGATCGTGTGCAGAAAACAAAAAATTTCCTAGCAACGATATCCTTAAACTAGCCAAGATCTATTCTATGCAGATATAGTAGTACGAACGGAGATCGGAATACGTACCCTTGTAGACCGAAAGCGGGGATTACGTTCCCGCACAAACGTTGTCGATGCAGACCGACGAAGCCGACCTCAAGGTCGTGTAGAGGAAGCAGGCCTCCGAGTACCGCTAGCGCCGCACCTCGCAGGGAGTCGCACACGTACGGTGGAGACGACGCCTCCGAAGCTCCAGTCCAGGACGAGCAGCGGAAGACTTGGACCGGAACACCAGCAGCGCGGCAGCGGGCTATGGTGGAGGAGATCCCCGGATCCTCTTGCTCGGCGCGGCTCCAACTTGGGAAGCACGAGATCGAGAGAGAAATCGGGAATTAATTGGTGAATTAAAAGGCTGGGGGTGCCCCTTCTTATATAGGCTCCCAAGGGGAGCCAACCTTGCCAGCCAGGCAATGTGGGACTATCCCCACATAGCCTGGTTCGGCTTGGGAGGTGCGCCGGCCCCCTGGTGGGCCCCTTGTGGCCCACCTAGGCCGGCCCTCCTGGCCCCCACCGAATTCCCCTAGGGAATTTTCCCCTCTTGGGCCTTCTTTCGTCCGGAAGGCCCATTTAGGGAAATCTGCCTTAATAAATTCGAAAATAAATATATAAAATCATATTTCCATATTAATAACACTAATTAATATCAAACATAATATATATAATATTTCCTAGCTCCGAAAACTCTTTCGGTGCTGCCCGATCTCCATCGGACCTCTCCCGGGACGCTCCCGGTGATCTCCTTCCTTTCCGGTTGTCTTGTCGAAACCCCTTAAGTGTGTTACCCTAGCGGTTCGATATAATATCAGGTATGATCAAGACTACTCAATGATCAACGACTAACTCGTAGGCCTGGACCCCCTGAATTAATCCCTGAGATATAACGAATGACTTTCATCTATCAAACCTGAACGTGAAGTCTTAGACCTTTTGCCATAGCGATACTTAGCACGTCCGAGTGTCGTTCCATAGATATCTCCATACCTAATCCCGACCTCGTTACCGACGACGCTATCTTCTACTCGTTCATGATCTCATGTCTCCGTGACCTAGTCACATGCTTGCAAGCTCATTAGACATGATCTCACCGAGTGGGCCTGAGAGTATCTATCCTGCTACGCGGACTGGCAAATCCCGCTCTTGACCCCTCGTCTCAATACTCCTTTCCAATACCCAAAAGTATCACCGTTATTGTCATACTAAATAAGATACGACGTTTGGTGCAATCAAAGTATCTTCCGGGAATATCAATAAGAGTTGATCTCACGGTCAAAGGTGTAACGACTATGTTCTCCAAATCTGGGTATGTCCATCACATCACTCTCCAGCGATATGACTCTCATTGCCGACCGGCACCATGCCCCATGACCGGGAAACCTCGATAATCAATCGCGCAACGAAACTAGTCTTAGTAGAGGCTACTAGGGACCTGGTTGTTTACGTATCACATCCGCATTAATGTTTCCGCTTAATACGGTTCTAGCATGACACAAAAACCTATTATGAACAAACGAGATATGATAAAGAATACACTTTATTAATTGCCTCTAGGGCATATCTCCTTCAGGAAAACACTCTCATACTTACGTAACTGGGGCTGTTTGGCGAAAGTCAATGTGTCGACCCCAAAAAGCGTAAGCTTGGACCTAAGACCGTGGACTGTGTTAATTTGGACTATGCTAAGAATAGCGTTGGCTATAGATTCTTGGTAGTAAAATCTGATGTACCTGACGTGAAGGTCGGTACGATTATGGAGTCTAAAGATGCTACTTTCTTGGAGATGTTTTTCCTATGAAAGATATGCAAAGCACTTCTACACAGGAATCTGAGGAAACTCCTGAGCCTGCCATTCCTATGGAATATTATGAACAAACCCATGATGAAAATCCTGAGAAGGATGATGAGGAAACCCTTGGTAGGGGCAAGCAACTGAGGACTGCAAAGTCCTTTGGCGATGATTTTCTCATGTACCTTGTGGATGACACTCCCACTTCTATTTCAGAGGCCTATGCGTCCTCGGATGCTGATTACTGGAAAGAAGCAGTCCGTAGAGAGATGGATTCCATCATGGCTAACGGGACATGGGAAATTACTGAATGTCCTTACGGTTGTAAGCCGTTGGGATGTAAGGGGGTGTTCAAAAAGAAGTTTACGCCCGATGGTACGATTGAAAAGTACAAGGCTAGGCTTGTGGCCAAGGGCTATGCCCAGAAGGAAGAGGAAGATTTCTTTGATACTTACTCACATGTGGCTAGACTGACCACCATACGAGTTTTACTCTCGTTGGCGGTCTCGTGTGGTCTTCTCGTCCATCAAATGGATGTTAAGACGGCTTTCCTAAATGGAGAGTTAGACGAGGAAATCTATATGCAACAGCCAGACGGCTTTGTATTGGATGGTCAGGAAGGAAAAGTGTGTAGGTTACTGAAATCTTTATATGGCCTGAAACAAGCACCTAAGCAATGGCATGATAAATTCAATACAACTTTAACCTATGTTGGTTTCGTTGTTAATGAGGCTGACAAATGCGTATACTATCGCCATGGTGGGGGCGAAGGAGTTATATTGTGCTTGTATGTTGATGACATACTGATTTTTGGGACCAACCTCAAAGTCATTGAGGAGGTCAAGTATTTTCTATCTCAGAACTTTGAGATGAAGGACCTTGGTGTGGCTGATGTTATTCTGAATATCAAGCTACTGAGAGATAATGAGGGTGGGATAAAACTTTTGCAATCCCATTACGTTGAGAAGATTTTGAGTTGATTTGGATATTCGGACTGCAAAGCTTCTCCAACGCCTTATGATCCTAGTGTGCAGATTCAAAAGTTTAATGACGCATCAAAGGGTCAACTTAGGCACTCTCAAGTAATAGGTTCTCTCATGTACCTAGCTAGCGCGACAAGGTCTGACATCATGTTTGTTGTTTGCAAACTTAGCCGGTTTGTTTCCAATCCGGGTGATGTGCATTGGCATGCTCTCGAAAGAATTATGCGCTTTTTGAAAGGTACTGAGAACTACGGACTTCACTATTCCGGAAGCCCGTCAGTGCTTGAAGGGTATTGTGATGCGAATTGGATCTCTGATGCTGATGAGATGAAAGCCACAACAGGGTATGTGTTTACCCGTGGAGGTGGTGTTGTTTCCTGGAAGTCTTGCAAGCAAACGATCCTGACGAGATCGACAATGGAAGCAGAATTAACAGCATTGGACACATCTGGTATCGAAACAGGATGGCTTCGAGATCTTTTGATTGACTTGCCAGTGGTTGAAAAGCCAGTTCCGGCTATCCTAATGAACTGTGATAACCAAACAGTGATAGTTAAGGTTAAGAGTTCAAAGGACAACATGCAGTCCAATAAACACATAAGAATGAGATTAAAATCTGTCAGACATTTAAGAAACTCCGGAGTTATAGCGTTGGATTATATCCAGTCGTCTAAGAATCTGGCATATCCCTTCACCAAAGGGCTATCACGTGTTGTGATAGAAAATGCATCGAGGGAGATGGGTATGAAACCCACATGAGTTGCAATGGTAGTAACCCAACCTATGTGATCAGAGATCCCGTGAAGTAGGACATGCGAAGAATAAGCTATTGGTTAACTGAAGAGAATAAACTATTCTAACCCACTCCGTTGAGATGCAATACTCTCGGTTTTGCTGTATGGCAGGTTGACGTTTGTCTTAATGTGTTCCAAAGCTTTGCATAAGCAAGACGCTATCCTACGGAGCGATCTTTGGAGGAACACACCTATATGAACCTGACTGTTGGTCACAGTATACGATATTAGGGTGATCTCTAGTAAGTTCATGAAAAGGTCAGGAGTGACTAATATGCTCCACCCGAGGGGTCAGCCTTCGGCAGCCTAGTACTGGTAAAACAGTTAGTCAAACTACTTTACGCCAAACTGACAATTCAAGGCCTAGTCCATTGTCAGAAGGAGTGTAGCTAATTGCTCTAGGTAGAGTTCAACCTTAACAGGTCTCTACTGAAAATACTGGTATATCAAAACAGTGTTTGAATCGGATGAGAACTTCATGGGTCTTTGGGATCTGGTGGGGGATTGCTGAAATATTGGGCCTTTTAGCCCATTATCAATTCCTAAAAATCCCTAAAGGCTCGTGTTGTCATTGCATGTGGTGGGAGTTTAGTCCCATACTGCTAGTTGGATGAGATATGCACCAGCTTATATACTGAGTCATTCTACTACTAGTATGAGTTGGTGTGAGGTAAGAGGAGAATGGCTATGTACCACACGCGCGCTCCTCCTCCTCCGCCGCCCGCCCGCCTCGCCACGCCTCGCCTCGTCACGACATGTCACGACGCGCCGCGGGTTACGGGAATCTTGCCGAGTCGATGTGTTCTTTTTTTCACGCAGAAATAAAATATGTACGGTCATGAAATGTTTTTCTCTTAATGGAAAATGAATACGAAGTTGAAACGTATGTCTTAAGTGTTCTTAAGTACGACCGTTTCCAGAATTTATTTGTCCTAACGGAATTAATTGTGCGTGTTTCTGTTGGATCTCTTGCCTCTTGTGTTGCGTGTATAAAGGAGAGGTCGCTCCTCTCTTACAAACACCAGACAATAGAACCATCCGCCCACAGTCGCCACCGTCGTTCCTTCTCGCTGTTGATCCCATCCCATCCGCCGCGTACACGGTCAACGGGAGAGTAGGCCTCCAAAACCCAACTCAGATTTTTCTCCACGTGTACTGCCTAGTCAGCGCTTACAGATGAGGCCCACCAGTCAGTGCGACTGTTAAAATGCTCTTAGACACAAATCCGTGTGATTTGTAATGTCATGCCTCAGAAATGGTACTGACATGAAAAAATCACCAAAGTTGATACTGGCCCATGATTGAGCGCTCAATTGTGGTAGTTTTATGTAATTTACTCTGTCGGCGAGGATCTTCTTTGGTCTTGATGTGCTAACTCCCGTTTACTCATCTGTAACACGAGTTTATTGGCTTACGCCTTCTCTCCAGCAGCAATCGAACTCGTGAACGAGAGGAAGTTCGATTCGGACTGTTGAACCCGTCGTGCAGTGCTATATAAAGTACAGTAGTCTATTGCTCTCCAACACGCACCCACGCAGCCGGCTTCCAGTTCCAGCATCGATCGAGCATCCTCCGGCCTCCGGCTTCCAGCACAGCGATCGAGCCTATTCCGGCAGGTTGCAGCAGAACTAGCATCTTCCGGCAGGTTGCAGAGGCTTGCAGCAGATCGATCGTGTATTACGAGCATCTTCAGGCACGATGGTTCTGACGCAGCTGGGCACGGGCATCAGCCGCGCGCTGTTGCGGATGAGCAACGTGACGGTGGTCGACTAGAAGGCGCTCGCGGTCCCGGAGTGCCTGAACGAGGTCACGCGCGCGCTCCTGCAGTCGGACGTCCGCTTCCAGACTGTCCGCGACATGCAGGCCAGCATCAGGAAGACGGTGAGCCTCGACACCCTCGCCGCCGGCGCCAACAAGCGCCGCAACATCCAGCAGGCGGTCGTCTCCAACCTCTGCACCATGCTAGACCCCGGCAAGCCCGCCTTCGTCCCCAGCAAGGGGAAACCCAACGTCGTCATGTTGGTCGGCCTGCAAGGTTCTGGGAAAACCACCACATGTGCCAAATACGCGAATTACTACCGTCGGAAAGGATTCAGGCCATCACTTGTCTGTGCCGACACCTTCCGAGCTGGTGCGTTCGATCAGCTGAAACAGAACGCAACCGAAGCGAGGATACCATTCTACGGGAGCTACATGGAGTCGGATCCCGTCAAGATCGCTGTCGACGGGCTGGAGAGGTTCAGAAAAGACAACAGCTCTGATCTCATCATCATCGACACCAGCGGACGCCATATGCAAGAGGCTGCACTCTTTGAGGAGATGCGTCAGGTTGCACAGGCAACGAATCCGGACCTGGTGATCTTCGTCATGGATGCTAGCATTGGCCAGGCCTGCGTTTTCTCAGGCGCAGGCATTCAAACAAACAGCTTCTGTTGGTGCTGTGATCGTCACCAAGATGGATGGTCATGCAAACGGAGGCGGCGCCCTCAGCGCGGTTGCAGCTACCAAAAGCCCCGTCATATTCATTGGAACCGGAGAACACCTGGATGACTTGGAGGCCTTTGACGTGAAACCCTTTGTTAGCCGTCTACTAGGCATGGGAGACGTTGCTGGATTAATCGACAAGATCAAGGATGTCTCAGATTCTTCACTCTCAGATTCTTGTACATGCAGTTCCAGAATCTTCTCAAGCAGCTCGGCGGCAAGGACATTAGCAAATTGCAAATTGCTTGATGGCATGGCCCTGCAGGGTGGCACTTCCAAACGTAGCTAGCTAGTTCTCTTCTATATATGCGGCTTGTTTGCCTCGTTTTAGAGTACGTGATTATTTTGTTGAGCCGGTGATCAGTGTAATGCTTCATACATTAGCGTGTATTTTGGTGTATGTAGTTAAGCAACAAGTTGTATTCACTTTGTTAGTACATACCGTTTGCGAATTGTTTAATTAGGTCACCACATGAAACTATGTACAATAGAGTCTGTCTTTTGTCGCAAGTACTAACCAGTTTGGAGATGCAAGCTTATCATTCATATTTGAACCTTATTAACTACTCCTCCATTTCACGCTATAAGATTTTGTAGGTCTTATACATGTTGTCTAGATTCATACTAAAATAATTATACACGTACACTAAAATGTGTCTAAATACAAGTTTGTTCATGTCATGTGGAAAAAGCTAAAATATCTTATATTGTGGAAAACGGATGGAGTAGTAAACATGCACGCGCAATGCGCGTATTTGTATAAACCAATCTTAATTCCACAAGACATTAAATACATGTTATTAAGTTAAGTTAAATTCAGTTTTGTCAAAATTAGTAGCTAACCCATAGTGGAATACGTTTAGATCCACGACATGAATAATTCCAACAATGCGCTCATATGTCAATGACGACAATAGCTAATACATGGTCTTGAGAATCGGTAAACGGTAGTGAAAATGAGTAGTATTCCTTTCGTCTCAGAGCTATTCAGCTAAACATAACAATTTTAGTTGAGCACAACCTTCATATCCATGCAAAATCTCTAATCGCCGCTAATCTAACTAAGACAGGTATCCCGATTATAGTTTTTCAATGTGAATAATAAACTATCAGAACCACGACTAATCTCAGATTGTAGCGTCCCCTCCACACTCTCGAGATCAAATCTCTGGATCCCCTCTAACAATAGAGGTAAGATTAAACATATATGAAGAGTGATCCGATCAGACGGGTTTAGTATTTGATGGCATACCCCTACTTGTGCTCCTGGATGTTGTTCGACTGGCACTGCTTTTCCATTTCTTCATCAACTTATTCCTCTCCACATCACAATTGGGCAGTACAATAAGTAGAATCAATAGGAAAACCATTTAATTTAACTGTCAGACGACAAATTCATTCTGTATTTGATTGGTCCACTATAAGTTACTAAAATTTACACATGAATCAACCACACATGGATGATATGGGCGCTAAATTTGTTCCGCATACACATGGGTGATATGGGCACTAAATTCATCCTGCATACTCTTATACGCATTGATCATGATCTTTCAAGCTAATAAGGTCCAAAAGGCAAAGGGAAGTATTGAGTGGCACTTATAAATTTAAAGTCAAACCTGTTTTCATTTAATTTCTTAGTGAGTGAATGTCGGATTGTTTTAAAATGTTCGAAATTCGTGAAATATATTCTGATTCCATGGCAATATATAGCTTCCCGTTTCAGCGCACAATAGTGATAAAATTCTGAAAATAAAAATCTCCATGCACTAATGTGTATTGGTGTATAAAGTTAAGCAAGAAGTTGTATTCGCTTTGTTAGTACATACATGGCGAGGATGCATCAACAACATATATAATCGTATAAATAACTCTAACACTCCCCCTCAATCTAAACTATACCTCGTAGAAAAGGTTAAGATTAGAACTAAAACGACCATAGTATGAGCTGAGTAGCAGGCTTTGTGAAGACGTCAGCCAACTGATGGGCAGTAGGGATGAACCGAACATCAAGCGCGCCCAAAAAGACCTTCTCTCAAACAAAGTGAAAATCAATCTTGGCACATTTTGTGCGGGCATGGAATACTCGATTGGCAGACAGGTAAGTGGCACCAAGTTTATCGCACAACAAAACTGGATGACGGGACTGATAGACACCGAGCTCCTTCAGTACATATTATATCCAAAGGGCTTTCTTATACTCTGCCTCAATACTAGAGAGAGTACTAGAGAGAGACTAGGAAGAAGATTGCCAAAACAAACCGAAGAATGCCCTTGACAACGAGGGATGTCAGCTGGTAGTGACAGACCTTGTTGCCAGAAATTGACAAGTCATGACGTGTCAAGGTAAGATACTACAGACCTGAGACGAGACTCATGTATTTGAAAGCATCCTCCGAGCTGAGCGGTTCACCAAGATCTCGAGACAACTTATCAGAAGTAGACATAGGTGTAGTGACGGACCGACATTGCTCCATGTTGACCCGATGCAAGAGATCAAAAGCATATTTGTGTTGCGTTAACACCATGCACTTAAAAGTATATGATGATGAAGAAGATGTGGCATGAAGATGTGATTGATTCAGGTTTAATTCGTTTGTCTGAGTTTTATTTGTGAACTTACTTGTGTTTGGTGCTTTTAAACTAGACATATTATGCAAATCATGAATTTATGTTATTTTTAACCATATCATTTCTTCATCAAATTAGGCATATCATATTTTGCAAGCGGCCATCACGCGCTCTGCAGTTTTGCCGCTCATGTTGCGACACGTTAAACTTTAGCGTCTCCCGTGAAGCATTAGACCATGCGCGCCCTAAACCCCGAATCTGGTGCTGCAAACGTGCAGCAGAAGATGCTCTTAGACCTTAAATCTAGACGGGTCAACATAATTTATGGGTAAAATTAAGTAACTTTAAGGAAAACACGACGATCTTATCAATCTTTTACCGGGGAACCAAAAGTGATACTACCACTGATCCTAAATAAGGATAGGTTTTGTGGTTGAGGGTACCACCAACCAGCTGGTTAGGGATAACCAATTTTTTTATTTGGTTAGGTTGGATGAGGGGTGGTTAGTGGTAGCCATTTTTTTGTTTGGTTGAAAGGATGGTGAGTGGATGAGTAGTGGTGGTGACCTTTTTAATTTAGATGGTGAGATTACCATGTACACATGAACTAAGCTGATAAAATATAATCGTAATCTCTGAAAAGAAATTCGAAAAACAAATCTGCTAAAGTAATGAACTTGATGATCGCCAATCCCTTTCATCAATTGGAAGATAAAAACAAATCAAAAGAGCACAAGCTAGCTAGCTGAAGGCACAGATCGCCAATCCCTTTCGTCCTCAGTCGCCATGCACGGACCGGCCACGGTGGTCATCCCATGCTCAACGTCCCACCGGTCTGCATCCACCTTGTCCCCTACGAGTTGCTTCATCCGTGGTAGCAGAAGCTGGCGTCGCCGGCCCGATGCACCTGATCGGCCCCGACGCTGCTCTTTCCCACAGTCCCTGCTTCCCTGCTTAGTCGCCACGCGCTGGCCGGCCGCGGTGGTCATCCCCTGCTCAGCGCCCCACCGGCCTGCCCCCACCTTGTCCCCTACAAGCTGCTCCATCCGTGTTAGTGGAAGATGCCGCCGCCGGCCCGGATGCGCCTCATCCCCCGGCACTGCTCTTCCCTACATAGACCATGGCGATTGGGGATTTGGGCTTGGGAATCGGGCGGCAAGGCGGTGAGACTAGCACAGGACTGCGGGAGCCAAAAGTGGTTGGCCATATCCGGCCGATTTCGTGGGATGAGCAGAGCCACCGTTTTGAGAGAATATTCTATGAATCTGGCTATCCTCATCCCCTCTCGCCCCTGAACCAAACAACTGGCAACCACTTTTTTGATGGCTACCACTAACCACTAGGGGATATCCCCTGAACCAAACACACCCTAAGTGTCGTGGGTTGTATAAGAAAGTAGTACACAGTCAGTTCATTCCTCCGACATTTCAATAGGATCGGAGGGAGTAAAATGATTTATAGATGGTACAGAGGAGATTATAAGGCAAATCTGGGCCTTCAAAGCCCAACTAACAGCCGAATGTTTATCCAATAGCGCCCTGCTTCCACCCCATAATAAAGAAAAGGAAAAAAATTGTCTCTGTTTCTGCTCCGAAAGAAAAGAAAAAAACCACTTCCTCTGTTTCTCCCTCGCCGGAGCGCCAAGAAACAGCGCCTCGCCGGAACGCCAAGAAACCAAGAACCCGTTTCTACACCGCGCACCACTGTCCGCTTCTTCTCTCCTCCTCTGGAGGATGGATCCCCTCGGGTGGCTACGCAGCCATCTACACGGCATCGACTTCGAGACCGACGACGACGGGCTCGCTGTCACCCTTCTCAGGCGCATCGAGTCCCCGGTCGGTGACGGCGGCGACTCGGAGGCATCGTCTCGGACAATTTCCACCACCTCTCCTCCCCGCGCACCGGCCTTATCGCGGCCAAGGACCCCTGCCTCTCCACCGCGGCCACAGCAGCGCCGCGCCGGCGACATCGAGCCGCCATCGTCTACCACTTGCACGCTGCGGCCGCGCCCAGAGGCTCCAATGGACAAGAGTGTGCGTTCCGGCGCTATCCCGGAGCACGTGCACAACGCCCTGGAGGTGTACAGACGGCGGCGGGCTGCAATGGAGAGCCGCGTGCACGCCGCCGGCGCCTGCTCAAGCATCGCATCGGATTACACCTCCGCCGCGTCGGGCTCGACTCGGGCTTCGCCACCGCGGCCACGCCGGCGCCGCCCGACCCGGACGAGACATGGCTGCGCCGCTGTGCGCACCTCCACGCCGACGGGGATGGCTTCGGAGGAGACAGACGCAGCCCCACTTGATGTGAGCTTGGATTCTGCCATGTGCATTCTTTCTTACTCGATCTTTCGTTTCTGACGCCGTAGAGGCTGTTGGTGCCTTCGTGCATTCTTACTCGATCTTTCGTTGCCACTCTGTTGGAGGCAAGAAGGAAGCCGGCTCTGACATGATCCTCGCACAGGCTGATCGCGTGGGCGGCCTTGGGCAATTCAAGATGATGATCAGTCTCGGACCACGTTTTTGGATTCGAGAATGGATTCAGGGAAATCGTGTGCATCTCCTTCCAGACGCTTGGACATGGCTGGGAGTGATGGGGCAACCTATCGTGCAGGACGATGGTAAGCTCTGCTACATTACCCCAAATCGCAAACACCAGTGGTTACTTAGAAAATGCTCATACGCTGTTTAATTGTCAGGCACGTGTGCCATCTGCGCCACGCTCATGTGTTTGAATGCAAGACACAGGCTTCACTATGAGCGGCGATATGGATTCAACACCTTCCCCTTCCAGATACCAGAGGACACTGTCCAAGACCTGAAGTGCCTTTGCAAAGGAGGAGGTGTTTGGACGTCCAAACATGGAGCTGACGAAGAACAAGTACTGGGAGTCATTCAGCTGGTGGGAGGTTCAGCAGCTGCCGAGATACCGGGCTGGCGTCGCTGCCTTCTGCAGGTCACGGAATGGACCTACCATCACAATTTTCACTTCTTTCCGTTGGCCTCGTCCACCGTAGCTCAGCTCGTCTATGAGGACGGACCGATCCTTGGTGGAATCGTTGCCGGAGAAGACTATTACGCCCCCGGGTGGGAGAACCGGGTGTACAGAGGAGCACCTAGAGGGAGCAAGGGGGCTGCTGATCACCTGGTGGTTTGCTTTGCCTACCGCTACGAACCGCCCACGGGGCCGCCCAACTGCCACCAAGAGCTTCAGATAGAGATAATGGACAACCACTCTCCATCTGGTCCTATCAGGTGGATTGCCGCTACCGCTTTCACCGGCTTCACGGTGATTCATGTCGAGCCACTCGACATGGACAGTCTCCGGTTCAAGCAGCCCAGGTGGTGGGAACGTCTTGCCATCTGTATACGTAGATTGTTCGGCTGCTAGTTGTGATGTTCTTCTGGTATTTTTCTAGCTGAAATTCACGCTCTAGTGTTGGCTTGGATTTACAGATTCATGCATTGAGCCTACCATCATTCTCTTTTATGCTTTATGCATGTCTAATGAAGCAGATTTCCTATCTGTAAACTTCAAATGTATGTGGGCATCACAAGCTGTCGATTTACTACAGAGACCAAACAGGTAACCAAATTCACTCTCGAAACAAACCAGTCACGGTAATCAAACCAGAATCCCGCAAGAGGCAAACTGCCTTTTTTCAACAGTGTGATATGTCCTCATATTTGCCCTGAGTTCTGTCGCCCAACAGAATGGGAGCACCACCTACTGTCTGGTTACACCTGGCAGCACATTCAGAATCAATCGTTTCAAAAATTCGGTAACTAGCCGAGACTTTAAGTCACAAGACAAACAAAATCGCCAAAACTGTCAGCACGGACATAGCTGCGTTACATCCAGCGGCCATGATCTCCATTATACACAAAGAAAAGACTGACTACAACAGGTACGACTCGACAACAGCCAGTCCAAGCTTCTGCTCAGCATCCTTTGGCGTGCCAATCTGCAAAACCCAGCCAGATACATCATGGTCTCAACGGTCCTGTCCGCGGCGCACCCGCTTCTCACAGGTCCAGGCTAGAGGTATATCTTCAGTAAGATGGTTACAGACGGAAATCATGTTACACAAGTTTGCCATGTAATAAGCGGTACACAAGAAGAGCGCTTTGATGCCGGCTGGTGTTTACCTTCCTTTCTGATACTTTGCCTGAATCGCATGAGCAATTGTGGTAACTCAGTATTTATCATAACTGCATATGAGAGAAACACAACTCAGATGGACAGACCAAGGATTAACGCTTCAGCATGCGACTATATTTTGGGGTATGTGATCAGAGGTAACTACAAAATTTGTTTTGAGAGGAAGCAAACGCCAAGTCAGTCTACCAGATTTAGTAATACATTTTGCATCAACAAGAATATAGGATGAACATCCTCAGCAATTTGAGTCCACAGTTCTGAAATGAATAAGATACATGCACATGTTTTGCTAATATCTGCATATCTACATACATACCAGGGAACCATTACTCAGATGAGCATAACAAGGGTTGACAATTCAGTAATGACTAGTGACCATAGTTTGGAGAAATTTCGCTGGACATATAGTTGAACTGGACCAACCAAAAGAAATTATGGGGGGAGCTAACATTACATGCTCGATTAACCTCAATGACCTTCACATCAAAACCACGTGTGGTGATAAGAAACCAAATGTGTTAGCATATGCAATATTGATAACAAAGCAGAGAGCAAATATAGCAGGCACCATGAAAATATTAATGTAAAGTTACGAACATCTATGAAAGGTGCTGCCATAAGATGTCTGCTACGACAATTCAGGAAACTGCAGTGATAAAATGCCACTTACTTTTCTGTCAATAGGTCTCCTCTTTTTGTCCCTTCAGAAATTCCTCTCCTCAACCAAACCTTTATCTCATCCTCCAAACCCCTTCCATTCTTATCAGCCGTATGATCCAGGTCTGCCAACTTCTTCCCGATCGAATTCAGCTTGTTGATGAGAATTTCGTCCTTCTCATTTTTTCCTCGTTGAACTTCTTGTCAACCTCATCAAGGCTCACACCCTGAATAATCTGCTTCTCCCTGTCAAAGCCGGTATTGTCGATCACGCCAACTGGAGAGCCGAAGTGCTGGTACTTGATGAGCCTGAATTGGCGGGGTTGTACGCCTCCTTGACCTCCATCAGCCTGACGGTCTGGAGAAGCTCGAAGCAGTCCTTCCCCGAATCCCCATGGTGTCCTTCAGGGCTTGTTTGGTGCTAGAGGGTTTGTGAGGATTGGTGGGGATAATCCCCACAGGGATTGGGTGAAACCCCTCCACTCACCCAATCCTCTCAAAACCTCTTCCAGCCCAATCCCCTCCAATCTTCTTGTGTAAAAATGTTATTTGGTAGGAACGTATTGGTATCAGCATTTTAAGAAGCAGTAATCCAAATCAAATTAGATTATTAAATATTCAATTTTTATAGCAGCAGCACATGAATATCAACGTTCCAAAATTAACATGCAACAATTCCCAACGTCCAAAAAAATATGTGTAGAGCTCACCACCCAATCATACAAGAAGTCTTCCAGGAAGCTCATAGGGCGGCCGAGGCGGTGCAGCACTATGCTAGTGATTCAAAGCTAGCAGCAGTAACTCTGCTATGGGCCTTGCAAGTTGCCCATCGTCTAGGTGCCCGAGGACCATGAGTAAACATGGCGAGCGCAGCATGACCACCCAGTTGAAGCTACTGCTGCCTGGTTCCTGCGAGAAGAAGCTGGTAAGAAGTCGACGCTGCTGCTCCGTCCATCCACTATGAGTCTCTGACCACGATGAGCCATACTGTATTGGCTGTGCAGCGCATCTCCGACGAACTCACGGAGTGCTTTGATTCCCCAGACGGCGGCGACATGATGACAGCCTTCCTCGTCAGCCCGTTCGGCACGGCGGTCTGGAACGGAGCCGGCCGGCGACGGTGGAGATGGGAGCCGGCCTTGACAAAATCGTAGAGGGGGAGGAAACGGAGCCGGGCCGTCCCAGGAAAAATCCCAGCAGAGGCGACGGTGGCGCCCGGAGACGGAGAGGAGGCGGCGGCGGCGGAGCCCGGCGACGGGGGAGGAGGCAGTCTGCGGCGCCTCTTCTTTCCTTCGCTTCGTTCCCGGTCGATCCACGAGGTAACCCTCGAGGGCAAATACACGCGTGGTTCAGGGCGGTTTGCGTGGGTTCGCCCGGGCTCGCTCAACCCGCACCCGGTCTACCAAACGAGGCACCATGGAATTTTGGGATTTTCGGCTCCCGAGAGGAAAATCCCTCCAATTCCCGGCCCACCCACCTCTACCAAACGAGGCCTCAGGCAGTTCATCATGTCCCCGTAAACCTGAACTCCAGTGGCAGAGCTAGGTGCCACTGCTCGAACTTGTCGATTGTCGCCGTCAGGTCTCATCGAGGTTCTCTGCCCGGCCAGTTTACACCACAATGTAAAGTGCTTTAATCAGAGGCATTCAAAAAATAACACTATACGAACTACCCTATCGCTGTCGTGGAAATGGAACGGAGGTATTGGTATTACCGGCCTCGGCCTGATGGAGTGGCTCGTCGTCCTCGTCGCTGTCGGATTCGCTGGACTCCCAGAAGAAGACGTCGTCCCCTCCTTGGCCTTCTGTTGATCCAGCTTCTTGAGCAGGGGATTCACGCCCAGGAATTCCTCCGCGGCCCGCCTTCCGTCACTCCACCCGGTCCCGCTTCCGCTCCCGCTACTGATCCTCCAGCATTATACCATCCGTTCATAATGCATCGTATTCTTCTGGGGTATACTCCCAACGCCGCCGGGGGAGGCGGAGGCGGATGCAGACTAGAAGGCGAGGTGGCGGCGCGGGGTAGGATCCGCGGGCTGCTTACTAGGTGGGTGGCGGCGCCGGCTAGGATCCGCGGAGGAGGAGAGGCGGTGGCTACGTTGTTGTGGGAGAGGAGGTGCGGTCACGCGGCGGCGGTGGCGGCCACGGCGGGTCGGCGGCGTTGCTGCGATCGATCGGTGGGGGTTCAGTTCCACTGGGGGAGAAGCAGAGGATGGGGGTCTTGCTTGCAGCAAGAGGACTGACGAGTGCCATTCGGCCCTTAACGGGCCTGGGCCTTTTAACGCAGCCGAACAACTACACATACCAAATCCAAATCGCCAAGAGAAAAAAAATGAAAATCTTATTGGCATCGTGTCCATGGTTTTAGCCAAAGAAAAACTAGCAAGTATTTTCTCCGTATGACTTTTATTTATCAAAAAAGAGCATGTATGAGGAAGTAGGAGACTGTCCTCTACGAAGTGTAGACTTCACCCTCCATTTGAAACAAAAGACTCGTGGTTTTTCCAAAAAACAAGGCTCTCCAAGAATCCGGTCCTCAAAATCATTGTCGGCCGCATTGAAGTGCATGGGTACTTGGAGTGACCGTGGATTATGGCTTCCTTTTCCTCATGCTCGATAACCCAACTATTATAGTGTTCAAATTTGTGTGTGATTTTTTTTCCCTACTTTCATTCACTCTTAAGTGGAAAAACTTTATGTTCCTCTCTTCAACGCAGTGATTGTACAACTATGTGCGAACTCACCAACCATCGTCACCGTTGGTTGTGCTTTACGATTCGCGTAGTCAGAAGATTTTCGACGGTGTGAACCCACCAACCATCATCACCGTTGGTCCAACAACTTTCGACGGTGACGATGGTTGATGGGTTCACGTATAGTTGTGGAGTTGAATTTCCGTTCCTCTCTCCCTATTTAATGTTGGCAATTCATGCACATTGCAGTTTCGTTGCTCTCTCAAGAATCACAGACCCAACCACTTCCTTTTATGACACACCCTAAGGACTTCTTTGGATTGAAAATTCCATTTAGATCAAAAGAATGACAACACTTCCAAAATTCCTATGCCACGATCCCATAAAAATTTTAATACCTACTCTAACCTCTTTTCTACACTCATTTACGTAGGATCAAAAAAAATCTATGTTTTTCCTGTGTCCCATCCAAATAACCATTCCTATAATTTTCCTCTGTTTTGCACTGCAATCTATCAGTTTTTTCACAATACAAGAAAAAGACACATAATATTTATATTAAGTTAAGTTAATTGTGACTACACATTAAGAATATATAATATGTGCCAAAAAAGAGAACATCTATATGTCAAAATATATAGATTAGCCATTTCCATTTGTTCGAACTTATATGGTAATTAACAAGTGTACATTAGAGCATGTCTAGCAGAGCACTCAAACCATTATAACTCCGGCGACTTCACGGGCTGAGTCTTTTTTTTGCCCATAGCAGAGCCCGTGAACGCGAACCGGCCCTCAAACGCGATAAGGGCGCCCGTCGAACCGGGAAGCGCTACTCGATAAGGTAAGGCAATCGGAACAAGCAAGTAGATCATTTCATTTGTTGTTATTCCGAAGCAAGAGTAGTGTTGCCTCGGTGGGCAACAGTACTCGATCGAGCTGGGCGTTGTGCGACTGGTAGGACGAGCACCACTCGATCCCGATTAGAAATCAGCTAGAGTTTTTGCTTTTGGAATTCATATTTGTGACTCCGCCGGGCCGAGTGGCAGCCTCGACCCGAGCGGAAGTGCGATGTGTCTGGAAACTCGGGATTGTGGTTGATCAAGTGGATGTCGCATTGTCTTTGATTGCTAGAGGACCTGAAGCAGAGATCTTGCTACATCATTTTCGTTTGGCCTATCCATTGATAATAAGAGTAGGATGTATGTATCCTTATTTGTTTTAGAGGTTAAGGAAGACCGATCATACGTATTCGATTTCTCAAGTCTCGGTCTTCTTTACTTCGAGATAGCGCATTCCACACTTCTTTACTTCGCTATAGAAGTAGGATCCCAGCCCACAATACAATCAGTAGTTTACTTAACTGATATAAAGAGTTTCCCCTGCCTGCCCCTACTATAAATTGATAATACATAAATGATCCGGGGCGTCCATCTGTATTTATGCCGGGTTGGGGCACATTTGTAGGTCAAAATCCTTATCCACCCGCACCGCCGACGAGCAATCCACGTCGTCGCCCTTTCAACTCTGACGAGCAATACGCTGCCGGCGACATAGTTTAGGCCATCGCCGCCGCGTGATGGCACCTAAGTGGGCGTGGTCGAATCTGCAGGGCCGCGGCGACCGATTCGGGGATTTCTCCGCCGCGAATCGGTCGGTTCTTGTCCGCGCCGACGCTGGTCGCAAGCGGCTTATCAAGAAATTCCATCAAGCCGGCATGGAGGTCCCGTGGTCATGCTACCGCCGCGAGAGGGTGCGTCGCGGCATTCCGGAGAGCTCGACGGACGCCGCCGCGCGCCTCCCCCGTCAGAAGAAGAGCCACCGCAAGCCGGAGAGTGAGAGCGCCAGCGCCGCGCGCCTCGACATGCTCGAGCGGACGCTCGATCTTCTTCAACCGGACGCTCTCGGCCTTCTCGACTCGATCCCCGTCGAGATGGTGGGTTGCGTCCTCTCACTCGTCCTGCTATGGAAGGAGAAGAAGGCAGAGCACCGTCGTGACGCGGACTGAAGCACGTCACCGCGAGAAGCTCGTCGCCGCCGCACCAGAGGCTTTGGTGAGCCAATTTTTGGCAGTAGGGTAGGGCGGCGACGAGTTTAGATTACTTGTGTACTTATTGTACATTATGTTCGATTTGATAGTGAACTCTTCCATGGATAAGAAATTACGATGAAAGTAAAATCGTTCGCACCCAAATTCGATGAAATTGGAGTTTTAGGTTTCTGCTATTGTCATTTGCGAGGAGATCTGTCAGTTCCTAGCGACTGTAAACTTATTGTGAGATTCATTTTTTAAGGGCTCTGTTAGAGATGCTCTTAGATCGTAGTATAAATATATAATAAAAATATGATATATTTACATAAAAGAGTTTAATATAATCATATTTATCAACTCGTCTCGGGTCCAAAATTATTTTGAACCAACATGAATAGTAAGAAAAATCATAGTTATCCTACAACTACAATTCATGCATGGTCGTGGTTGGCTGAGCAGTCATCGGTCCATGTTAGATCAATAGTGCCTGTAGGATTATCGAATGGCCACACTAGCATATGTCTCCCGCGGAAGAATTCTGTTTGCTGCTCCTCCTTTCCACACACGAATTCTGATTCGTCCGGATGTAAAATCTTCGAGCTTTGGGGACAAAAGGCACACCTGCTTCTGAACCGACACAAGGGCTCTTCTGCAGACATGCATGAATATATGCAGTGAGTGGATGATAATTACGTACTCCCTCCGTCTCAAAATAAGTATCTCAAGTCTCTTAAAAAAGAGATGTATCTAGACATGATCCATATCTAGATACATCTTTTTTTGAGAGATTTGAGACACTTATTTTGAAACAGAGAGAGTATATGGATGTAAAACGAATTTAAGGTGCCTACTTACCTAGGATGGTGCACGTTTCAACGATGATCTTGGGGGAGCGTATATCATAGCACATCTCGGCGAAGAAGCGGTGCGTCTCCTGATTGCGACAAGCGAAGAAGCCGAGGTGGTACCAGACGAAATGCTCTCTGAAGCCAACCCAGGCACACTTCATTTCCATGGTGGGCTGGGCGGGGTACTCGAACTCGGCGTCCTTCAAGAATGTCGATCGATGTTAAGCACGCATGAGTAAATGGAACCCAACCAAGGTTGTTGTTCTTAAGATTATGGAACTGGTGGCTTCATTACCGAATTGTTTTCGTTGTAATGTCTAAGGGCGCGGTGGACGAGTCTCCAAATGCAGCGGGGGTATATCGCCCTGCCTCGATGAAAGAAGCGCACAATAAATCAGAAAGTCGTTTAGCTCTCGAGGTCCACTGATATCGCCTATTTTTGTAAAAAAAAATGAAGATAAAAAAACAAAAAAAAACATGTATAAACAATGTCCTACATACATGCAAAATGTCAATTTAAAATATAATACATTTTGACCCCTACATCAAATTGACAAAAGTTGAAAATTGAAAACTACATACTCCCTCCGTCTACATACTCTCTCCGTCCACATCTACTTTTTGACAAACTTAAAGACACTTATTTTTGGGACGGAGATCTGTAAGTACGTCATTCTTGTCTAGCTCAAATCATAAAGTATTTGCATTAAGATTTTACAATTCTGTAGGATATTTTCTTGAGAATATGCATGATATTTTTAATTATTTTGAAATTGGCGAGATCACTGGAGCTCGGTAGCACCAAATCCTCCCTCAAGATAAACATTGTACACATATATACTCCGGTACGTACTCAGTTGTGTAGAAGCTGGCGTCAGGTACGTTAGCTGGCTTCTCTATCCTCACGGTCACAGGGGGCCGGAGGGGCTTGCTGCTGCTGTCGCCGCCGGCTGCAGGGGAGGAGAACAAGGATCCCATCGATCGGAGTAGGATCGACGAGGGGGTGCGATCTATCTTTGTATACAGGCGGCGGGCTGGACGAGTCGAAATCTGAATCCTACTCGAATCGGAGGAGGATATGGCGGGCGTGGAGAATTGGAAGGGGAATCTGAGTCCGGCTCGGCTCAGCCCCTCGGGGGTGAGGAGTGCTTTTTCAGAGACTGGTTTATCCCTTCCTCTCGGCAAATCACAATTTATCAAACAAATGCACCGTGATCTCATCCTAACAACGCACACAAAAAGGAGAGATGGCGGCCATAAGCCCATAACCTACGACGACCTCAGCCCGCTGGTAGCTACCAACGACTGCTAAGAGCATGTCTATCCGTGAGCACCTCAGCCAGGATTGGACGGCCGAAGAACGTCATTAACATGAATCAGACGGTAAAAAAGGTTAAATGCGTGAGAGAGCTTCCTCTTGTACCGATTATAATGTCCCTAATACCGGCGGGCAACTTAGCGTTGTTCCCTGCCCACTAAGCCCAAGAATCCACATAGCATCGGATTGGGCTAAATCTCTTATCTATCTCTACTATCTCTATCTCTACTTCTCTATCTCTTCTATATAATACGGCTTGTGTTTCTTCTCCCACTTTTTCGTCCGTTGTTTGATACGTCATGAATTTACGTTTTCGTCGCTAATTTATGTTTTGTCGCTGACAAAAATTTGTTTGAGATACGGTCGATCCAATCTGTCTTCCTCCCATGTTTTATCGGGTCGCGTGTGTCCTCAACCCCCACGATCTCGCAATCGAATATGACTCAAAGTCCTGATGCCACACTGAAAGGACAATGATGTCGCCTAGGGGGGTGAATAGGCGGTTTAAAACTTTTCCGGTTTAGGCTTATTAATTGCGGAATAAAACTAGGTGTTTAAATTAACAAGCCGACAACCTAAATAAACTAGGCTCACCTATGTGCACCAACAACTTATGCTAAGCAAGACAAACAACAAGGTGATAGCAATATAGAATACTTCAAGCACGAAGGCTATCACAATGTAAAGTGCATAAGTAAAAGCTCGGGTATAGAAATAACCGAGGCACGCGGAGACGAGGATGTATTCCCGAGTTCCTCCTTGTTAAGGGAGTACGTCTCGTTGGAGAGGTGTGAACCGACACAACGGTTCAACAACCACAAAGGTTTCACCTTCTTCTCCGATGAACCGCACCACAAAGGCTTGGTTCACCTTCCACTATCGGAATTCCTTCGAGGCGGAATCCGGAGCCTTTCAACAACAATTCGGGGCACAACCCACAATGGGATTGGGGGCTCCCAAACGGCTTCCAACAACAATCCGGGGCACAACCCACAATGGGATTGGGGGCTCCCGAATGGCTTCAAGTGACCACACAAGGGTCCAACCACCACAAAGGCGTCTAGAGTCCAAGGACCCAAGAGTAACAAGCTCACAAACTTTCAACTTCCACGAATCCTCGTGGAGAGCAAACCAATGCACCAAATGCAAAAGGCAAGAGCACAAGTGCTCAAATCCTTCACTCTCGAATTCCAACAAAGCAACAAATGCTTATGGGGGAATAAGAGAGGAAGAACAAAGATGAGATGCACCAAGAACTCCAAGATCAAGATCTACTAGGTTCCCCTCACTTAGAGGAGAGATGGATTGGTGGAAATGTAGATCTAGATCTCCTCTCTCAAATCCCTCAAAGATATGCAAGAATCATGGGAGGAATAGAGAGAGGGGCAAGCTTTCCAAGGTCAACAATGGAGGAGAGAGAGGGGGAAAATTCGTGCTTGGAAGAGCTGCTCTCTCTGGGGAAGAAGGGGCCTTTTTATAGGTCCCACGAAAAAGAGCCGTTGCAGGAAAACTTCACACCGGAGTTTCCGGTCACTAGGGCCGGAAACTCCGGCCTACTGAGACCGGAAACTCCGGCCCCCACCAGGGGCTGAACACTGTCAACACCGCCAAGGCTTGGGCAAACTTTCCGGTGCCCTGGGCCGGAAAGTTCGTCCAGGGGCGGAAACTCCGGCCTCTAGGGCCGGAAACTCCGCCCCCCACCAGGGGCTGAACAGCTTTAAAGCAGAAACGTTGAGTCCGGAGACTCCGGTCCTGCACAGACCGGAAACTCCGGTCTAGGGCCGGAAACTCCGGCCTAGAAAAAACTGCAGCAAAACCAATAACGAAAACGTCAATATCTTTTCCATCCGGACTCCGTTTTTGATGATTTTTGGCTCGTTGTGAAGATCACAACAAGCACCAAAACCCAACAAGGAGAAAAACCAAGTAAGAACCAAGAAAGATGAAATGGCAAGTATGCAAAGGTTTGAGCTCTCCACAAAGATGCGATCAAGTTACTCACTCGAGAGCCCCTCTTGATAGTACGCCATCTATCCTAAAACCCGGTCTCCCACTAACACCATGAGACCGGTAAAATAGAAAACCTATCAAGATCATACCTTTACCTTGCGCATTCCACTTGAGCTCGATGATGACGATCTTGACTCTCTCAACTTGAAACACCTTTCTTGATTGTGCTTGCTAGCACATGCTTGATGAAGACTTCTCCAAATGCTCCCCCATACTCCGTTATGGGAGGGACTCGCTAAGCTTTGTCTTCATGTTTCCTTTGCAAGCTTCAATCAAAGGATATCTTCCGATATGCATCATATTGAACTTGCACTTCATCTTCTTCTCTTGATATGTATGATGGCTTGGAGATAAACATGATTGTTCCCTCAATCTTCTATTCCAATCCATACTTGCAATAAGCACAACTCTACACATGACCATTCATCATATAAATCCTTGAATAGAGCATTGGTCATTATGTCATCTTGAAGAGTCCACCACAAGAACTCCTATATTTTCCCATGGACAAGATCTATAAGAATATCTCAATGTAAACATTAGTCCATAAGGATTGTCATTAATTACCAAAACCACGCATGGGGGCAACCATGCACTTTCAATCTCCCCCATTTTGGTAATTGATGACAATCCCTTTTACGAGGGTTTATATAATGAATTTAAGCAGCCATGCAACACAAAGAGCAAGGATGCAAGAGCAAGAAAGGAAAATGCTTGAGAACGAAACTAAAGCATAACACCAAAAACTCTTAAACCCAAAAACTCTTAAACCCTCTAAACTTCTCCCCCATTGGCATCGATTGACGAAATGGGAAGAAAAACTTAGAAGGCCAATATAGTGAGAGCTCCCCCATAATGTGTGCATTTCTCATAATATGAGTGAAATCAAATGCACATATCCTATGAAGAATAGTTGGGTGAAGATCAAACTATATTTAGGATCCAAAGATTGCAAACAAATATCAAATAGAAAGATACTTCAACGAAAGAAGCAAGCAATCAAAAGGATCCAAAAAGTGTTCTAAATATCAAGAGGGAACTCCCCAAGGTACGTGCACAAATAGGATTTTTATTTCAATATAGTGTGCACAACATGGAATCCTCACTCCCTCCTAGATAAAATCGAACACAAACCCATGCAAGAGAATATAAATGAGAAAAGAAGGCAAAACAACTTGCAACAAATAAAATGTTTTGCAACATGAGTAAGGAGCGGAAAATAAAAGGATGGGTGTGGGATACAAAGACATTTTAGGAGACTAATACAAGGATGAGCCAAAGCATCAACATAGTCTTTCAAGAAGAGTTGCACATAGTGCATATCATGTCTTTCCCATACCCACACAACAAAAGAGATATAACAGAAGCTCCACAAGCTTAGTAAAATGCACCAAGCATAACACATGACAACTAAAGCTTGTGCTTTTTAGAGACCACCAAAGAGTCAAAAGCAATAAGAGGTGGTAACTAAAGAATTGGAATATCAATTAAATATGTACTATTATCATGTGTATAAGTTTCTAAGTAGACACAAATCACTAAGATATGGGTCTATAAATAAACATGTACACACAAGATAGATACAAGGGTAAAGAACATGATATCCAAGAGGAAGTCATAAATATACAAAAAAGATCTTTGCTTAAAAGCATAGCACAAAGCTCAATTTTATCTTAAAGGGATATAGATGAACTTCCAACACACACTCATCATAGCATCAAAATATCCACAAGGGATAAGGTGATAAAAGGGATGCTCCGAGAGAGATAACAAGTATCACAAAAGGCAAATGATTTGAAGAAAACAATCAATATTGCATATGCGAGATATAGAGTAGAAAGTGCTGGATTAACATATTTGGGATTGGTGAATCATGAAAATGATTATATATATGCCCCTTGATATGAAATCATCTCGGCTTGCCCACATTTGCAATAAAGATGTTTTGCAAGTACCAAATTAATTGCAACAAAAGATTCATGCCGAGATACAACCTACACAAGGTTGAAAGCTAGAAATGTATGCATGAGGTAGATACTTGTTACCGAGATAGCATTGGTGATGTAGAAGATAGGAGCTCATGATCATCCAAGCTTGGCTCCAATAAGCACATGGTGACAACACCTTCCTTGTAGATGAGACAAGCTTCCAATGCATTTCAAGTGTACCTAAAACAAATTTAAGTACAACATGGTACCCAAACTAATTGGGTCCAAAGTAGTTAGAGCAACTACAACACATAGGACAAACTCCACATAAATATGTGCATATTGATATGAAATTGACTTTCATGCACATCTTAGCCACATAGGATTTGATGGAGTTTATCCTATATATTGGATCAACGAAAGTAAGCATGCCATAAGATATACATATAATAAAAATGCATGCACATGACTTTCAAGAACCAAACGAGATATAATTGAGACAAAACACCAAGTAAACCAACAAGGCACACACAAGTGTGACAATAAAACAAATTGTCCACATTATATCAAATACCCAAATCAACACATGATTGAAGATACCACTTTGAAAAGATACCAATGAAAGCAAGAGACCAATTGATGAAAAATATCATCAAGGAATAAACCAAACCCTTTACACCTTTCATGATGGCACAAGGTACCAAGACGAAAAATGTTTGTCTTCCAAGGAGACACGTCATCGGGATCAAATATCAAACGAGGACAACTAATTGCTCCCCCATGATGTGTGCATTATTTATGATTTTGCATTTGAATACAAAATGCACACAAATGAGATCATCACTCTCCATATATATTATTCAAACACTAGTCATGTTCAAGAAAGGCAAGAAATTGCAATACCAATTTAAAGAACGGTGTTTTACTCAAAGTAGGATAGCTTCCCAAAGAATAGTGCATTATCAAGAAGTATGACTTTTGAATGTCAATGCACAAGAATTGGTTCATTGCTTTTCCCAACTCAAGAAAGCACTAAACAAATTTCAAGTAGAGCAATAAAGGATCCAAAAGATACAAGGAAGACAAAAGAAAGTTAGATCAAACTAAATTCTTGGCAATGAAAAAAGGCAATTCAAAGCAAGAGTCAAAGTGATATGATCAATATATATACCACAAATTATGATTATCACTTGTCACGACAAGTAATGTATGGAGATATTTCTCGGGGGTGGATTGCAAAGATATATTCAAGACCATATTCACAAAACATAAGCATGTGGCAAAGTATAGGAATTAAAAGCCATGCTTAGATATATATTCTTGATAGATTCACAAATCATGTGATAATGCAAAGCAACTCCAAGGAGTAGCTGGAATCAATTGGCTTTCCAAAAAGATATATGAGAACATATTTAAGGAAAGCCATATCAAGAACATCCTTCACAAACAAGATCCAAAAGAGTGAGAGACAAAGAGCATTTAAGTAAATGGGAACTTGTTTGAGCAACATGCCACATAGGAACAAGATAATTAGCAATATCAATGCTAGGTGGCAAAACCTCACATTTTCACATTTTCTAGGCTTGTAATATGCACATAGCTTATTACTCCCCCATAATGTGATAATCCATTTATTTAAAGCAAGAGGCAAACAAAACCAACTCGAGAAATTAATGGACATTATAGAAATTGAATTTCTCATGAGAATGACATACCACATAGATAGTAGATAATATAAATATATCAACACTAAGTTGTATTTCTCATGAATACACAATTTTCGGATTGTGAAGTGCACGAAGCATATCACTCCCCCAAAATATGATAGTCCATTAATCTCTCAAAGAGAGCCAACAAGATAAGATATCAAATAAAAGCAATAAGGCTCAAAACAAGTAAATGGTGTGCAAACCAACATACACATACTTGATTTCTCAAGATAAGTAAGTAGAGAGCACAACACATACAAACACTAGCAAGGTACAAAACCAAACACATGCAAGGGTGCAAGAAACTTTCAATGTATATATGATTTAAATAAAAGTTACCGCAAGGAGGAACATTGGATATGAGATATAACAATATGATCCATATGACTTGACTTGAGAGAATATAATTGATGAAGATCCCTTAATTCTTCATAATGTAGCCAAGTCTCCAATGCCTCCAACAACACCTATTGATCAAGTTTTAACTTGTTGGTCCCCAACCAAGTTGGGTCCTAAGAGGTTAGTCACAATAGGTTTGGCAACCCAAATGGTTCTTTTCTTGACACCACTTTGAGTACCAACAAATTTGGCAAACACATTGCCAACCTTATCCTTCCGAAGAGAATAAACATCATCAACTATAAAGGGGTTGGATAAGGTACCATTTGTGCATGAAGAAGCAAGGTGACCCTTCTCACGGCATAGGTAGCAACATCTACTTCCTCCTCTCTTCTTAGTTGGAGTCTTGACTTGAGGAGGGGTAGCTTGATTCTTCTTGGGAAGAGACCGTTCTTCAACTTGAGGAGCTTGAGTTTGAACTTGAGTCTTCTTCCCTTGTTGCTTCTCACTAAGAGCCTTCTTCTTCAAAGGGCAAGATCTAACATGGTGCCCTTCAACTTTGCACTTGAAGCAAACAATCTTGGTCGAATCCTTGACTTGTTCTTGGCCCTTGTTCTTCTTGTTAAGCTTGGACTTGTTCTTGATATTGGAGTTGAATCCAAGTCCACTCTTGTCATTGGGGCGTCTTTGAACACTCAACATATTGTCAAGTGTAGAACCCCCAACATGACGCTTTTCCAAGTCTTTCTTCAAAGAAGTGACTAGGGCCTTGATCTCATTTAATTCCTCTACATGGTTAGTATCAACACAAAAACTAGAGGAAGTAGAGGCTTCATTGTTAGAGCAACAAGGCATGGAAAGTAATTCATCACAGGATGTAGCAACATTATGAGTTGATGAATCACTAGGACTAGCATATGGCAATATAGCATTAAGAGTAGAAATTGTGCCATTGTCCACATGAGGCTCACAAGATGTTACCTTTGACATAATAGTCTCATGAGCTAACTTTAGCCTAGCATGGGATGCTAGAAGATCATCATTAGAGCTAGAAAGCTTTTCATGACTTTCTTCCAATTTCCCATACTTACTAGATAGCAACTCAAGTTGAGCCCTTAGCTCAACATTCTCCTTCAAAATAGATGCTTCACAAGAAGTGGAGTTAGTAGCACAAGCATCATTAATATTAGAGATGGAAGAAGACAATTTGACAAGCTTGTCATTCTTAGATAGTTAAGTTTGGAGTTGATCATGAGACTGGATAAGGAGAGAATGTTCACTTTCTAAAGCCTTGTGAGCTTTGTCAAGTCTCTCTATGTCCTCATTTAGTCTAGCATTGCCAACACCAAATTCAACTTTTTCAATTTTAAGCATTTTATACTTAGCAAGGGCATGATCTCTTTCCTTAATGATTTTAGCAATAATAAGATCATTAGACTCATCAAGGGATTCAAGTTTCTCTTCAAGAGAAACCCTAAGATCTTCTTCCTCTTCAAGAGAAGCTTTCAAAGAAGCTATGATGATAGAGTCATCTCTCTCAATTTGACATTTCTCATCAAATTGACTTTCCAAATCCTCAATGAATTCCCTACTCTTAGTAACATAATCAATGATTTCACAAAGAGGAGGGATAGCTTTACTACCTTTGGGGAGAGCACCAAGTACCATCTCACCCATCTTGGTTAAGGATTCAAAGTCAAAACCTTCTTCATGAGAATCCTCATCCACATCATCACAATTTGGATTCGAGGTGGGAGATACCTCGGAATCCTTAGCCATAAGGCAAACATGATTAATGGTTGAAGAGGATGAAGAAAAACTTGAAGCACCGTTGAGGTTCATGTCTTGTTCCAACAAATGTTGGGATTCCTCTACATTGTTAGTCATGCAAGAAATAGAGGATATGGAAGTATTGTTTTCATGGCAACAAGACATATGAAGCATATCATCATGAGATTTAGTTAAACAACTATTACATGATATGCAAGGACTATCAACTCTAGCATGTATGGCGTTTGGAGTGCTAGAAGAGTTTAAGTCTAAAGATAGAACATTGCAATGAGATAGAGATGAAGTATAGTCAATAGAATATTCACCATCAACAATGCAATTTCTATCACCACTCACCATATTATTACCTTGTGACAAATCACATGTTGGTGAAGTGGACGAAGTTGTGAACTCATCACGGCCGGAAGTGGAAGGAGAACAATCATCCTCAATAATTTTGGACACTTCATATATATCTTGAAGCTTGGTCCAAAGCTCATGTGCATTTCGAAAAGGCACGATTGAAGCAAGAACTACATCGGTCAAAGCACACATAAGACCATTAGTAACTTGAGTCTCGAGATGAGAGTTTATCTCATCCTCTAAAGATAATTCATGAGAATCCTTTGGAGGAGATAAACACACATTTACAATCCTCTTAACATAATTTGGACCCATGGCCCTAAATAGATTAAGCATGCGAATTTTCCACACATCAAAATTTGTGCCATCGAATATAAAGGTGGGATCGTGCACTAATTCCCTAAACGACATCTTTTACTCTCTAGGCGGTAAAGCCCAAAAAGAGAGCCCAGGCTCTGATACCAATTGAAAGGACAATGATGTCGCCTAGAGGGGGGGTGAATAGGCGGTTTAAAACTTTTCCGGTTTAGGCTTATTAATTGCGGAATAAAACTAGGTGTTTAAATTAACAAGCCGACAACCTAAATAAACTAGGCTCACCTATGTGCACCAACAACTTATGCTAAGCAAGACAAACAACAAGGTGATAGCAATATAGAATACTTCAAGCACGAAGGCTATCACAATGTAAAGTGCATAAGTAAAAGCTCGGGTATAGAAATAACCGAGGCACGCGGAGACGAGGATGTATTCCCGAGTTCCTCCTTGTTAAGGGAGTACGTCTCGTTGGAGAGGTGTGAACCGACACAACGGTTCAACAACCACAAAGGTTTCACCTTCTTCTCCGATGAACCGCACCACAAAGGCTTGGTTCACCTTCCACTATCGGAATTCCTTCGAGGCGGAATCCGGAGCCTTTCAACAACAATTCGGGGCACAACCCACAATGGGATTGGGGGCTCCCAAACGGCTTCCAACAACAATCCGGGGCACAACCCACAATGGGATTGGGGGCTCCCGAATGGCTTCAAGTGACCACACAAGGGTCCAACCACCACAAAGGCGTCTAGAGTCCAAGGACCCAAGAGTAACAAGCTCACAAACTTTCAACTTCCACGAATCCTCGTGGAGAGCAAACCGATGCACCAAATGCAAAAGGCAAGAGCACAAGTGCTCAAATCCTTCACTCTCGAATTCCAACAAAGCAACAAATGCTTATGGGGGAATAAGAGAGGAAGAACAAAGATGAGATGCACCAAGAACTCCAAGATCAAGATCTACTAGGTTCCCCTCACTTAGAGGAGAGATGGATTGGTGGAAATGTAGATCTAGATCTCCTCTCTCAAATCCCTCAAAGATATGCAAGAATCATGGGAGGAATAGAGAGAGGGGCAAGCTTTCCAAGGTCAACAATGGAGGAGAGAGAGGGGGAAAATTCGTGCTTGGAAGAGCTGCTCTCTCTGGGGAAGAAGGGGCCTTTTTATAGGTCCCACGAAAAAGAGCCGTTGCAGGAAAACTTCACACCGGAGTTTCCGGTCACTAGGGCCGGAAACTCCGGCCTACTGAGACCGGAAACTCCGGCCCCCACCAGGGGCTGAACACTGTCAACACCGCCAAGGCTTGGGCAAACTTTCCGGTGCCCTGGGCCGGAAAGTTCGTCCAGGGGCGGAAACTCCGGCCTCTAGGGCCGGAAACTCCGCCCCCCACCAGGGGCTGAACAGCTTTAAAGCAGAAACGTTGAGTCCGGAGACTCCGGTCCTGCACAGACCGGAAACTCCGGTCTAGGGCCGGAAACTCCGGCCTAGAAAAAACTGCAGCAAAACCAATAACGAAAACGTCAATATCTTTTCCATCCGGACTCCGTTTTTGATGATTTTTGGCTCGTTGTGAAGATCACAACAAGCACCAAAACCCAACAAGGAGAAAAACCAAGTAAGAACCAAGAAAGATGAAATGGCAAGTATGCAAAGGTTTGAGCTCTCCACAAAGATGCGATCAAGTTACTCACTCGAGAGCCCCTCTTGATAGTACGCCATCTATCCTAAAACCCGGTCTCCCACTAACACCATGAGACCGGTAAAATAGAAAACCTATCAAGATCATACCTTTACCTTGCGCATTCCACTTGAGCTCGATGATGACGATCTTGACTCTCTCAACTTGAAACACCTTTCTTGATTGTGCTTGCTAGCACATGCTTGATGAAGACTTCTCCAAATGCTCCCCCATACTCCGTTATGGGAGGGACTCGCTAAGCTTTGTCTTCATGTTTCCTTTGCAAGCTTCAATCAAAGGATATCTTCCGATATGCATCATATTGAACTTGCACTTCATCTTCTTCTCTTGATATGTATGATGGCTTGGAGATAAACATGATTGTTCCCTCAATCTTCTATTCCAATCCATACTTGCAATAAGCACAACTCTACACATGACCATTCATCATATAAATCCTTGAATAGAGCATTGGTCATTATGTCATCTTGAAGAGTCCACCACAAGAACTCCTATATTTTCCCATGGACAAGATCTATAAGAATATCTCAATGTAAACATTAGTCCATAAGGATTGTCATTAATTACCAAAACCACGCATGGGGGCAACCATGCACTTTCACACACGAAAAATTCTATTTCCGTTTTTATAAACTCTCAAGACACTCAGGGGAGGAGAAGAATCCGACACATAGTTCTAGAGACCTACGCCATCGTCGGCGGCGGCACACGCAGCAGCACCATGGCGATCGGCGCAAACCAGCACGTCGCCGCGACAGGACCCGCCTATATATTGAAGCCTAGAGGGATCCATGTTGGGGGTAAGCTCGGGACTCGACGGCTATGGCAGCGTGCTAGCAGGGCGAGCGACACCGGGCAGCAGGACGCGGAGGTCGGGCAAATGAATTTTTCCCGGTTGCTTCGGCCTCCTGTGCCGCATATCGAGAGAACAAAGAGAGGATCGATGAGGGCAATGGTTGCACCGGCTAGCACCCAGCAGGATCTGCTTCAGGCGTGTGTTGCGAGGCGGCGCGCGGGCTGCGGAAGGTGCACGATGCAGTCAGTTTCATCACTAGGTGGGACTCCGTGGGAGAGATTCAGTACTGGATAATGGACCTACCTCGCTGACTAACCATTCCGAGGAAGATGTGGGAGGCAAGCTTGATGTATACCATGACCATCGATGCCCGATTTGCGCATGTGTCCATCTATGAAATTCATATTCAATAGGGTGCCAAGCTCATGACGGCCACACTTTAGACCTGATGAAAGGTTTTCGTCAGGGAGATCAAGGAGATATGGTGGGAAGTGCCAAGGTTAAAGTGGGTATGGTGCGGTCGTTTATTAGGAACTATGCATGGCTGCAGATGTTTGATAGTGCGTCAGACTTGGTCTGAATCAACTTGACAATGTTTTCACTATAAGACTATAAGGTAGTCCTAGCTGGGAACACTGGAAAACGCTCTTGGTTATGTACTTATGTACAACAAAAAATCGGAGATGGAAGCTAAGAGACTTATAAACCAAATGGTGGATAACACTTTTTTCATGAGACTACCACCTTCAGTACTCTCCACACAGATAATCGAATTCAGCAGGCTTCGCGATGCGTTCACATGTGAGATTGCTTTATGTGATCTGTCATTGTGGGCAGTGGTGGAACCAGAAATTAAGATGAGCCGGGGCAGACATTTTAGGGTTAAAATTTTGAAGGCATAAAAAAATCTATCTCAAAAGAAGGGTGTAACTAGGGTGTCAGGACGGCTACCGGATCCGGCCCGCAAAACAATGAAAATAGGCTTTGTTACTTCTTTTTTTTGTGTGGGCCTTTTTGGTACCGACGCAAAAAAACCGCAAGTAGTGACACCGTCAGATTTTTCTGCTTAAGTGCATTCTGCAAAAAAGATAGAGTGAAAAGAAAAGTATGAAGCAAGTTATTTGTTAACATATTCATGATGCTAATGGCGTCGCCGCCGACTCCAAATCCTCCGGCGCCCGTACCGCTGATGCCCCGGCCGGCCATGAGGGTGCGGCCCTTCTTCACTTTCGTCTACGGCTGCCACCAGTCCTCCGAGTTCCCCTTGAATCAAATACGCTGGCGGATAGCATGGCGTCATCGCCACCGGCGATGCCTGGCAGTGGCGCGAGGGCGCGGTCGAGGCGAATGGCGAAGCGCGAGTTGTCGTCCGCCAGTGCAGCATGCTCCTAGGTCCCAGCAAAGAGAGGCGGCTGCAACATCCTTGGCATCCAGAGCGGCATGGAGGCGGTTCACCACGACGTCCGTGCCTGGTTCTCACGCACCTGGTCATCTAGGTGGGTCGTGAGCGAGCCGTCCCCCGGAGCCCCCGATGTTAGCTGCTTTAGCTTCGACAAACACTGGAGGTGCGAAACCGCGAGTTGTGTAGTCATTATGACAGCCTCCAGGAACTTCTTTTTGCAAACTTGGGAAAAATATGAGAACCCATTTTAAATTTGTTCATTTGTTTGCCTGTTTTAGCCAAATTTGTTTTTCTGTGGCAACGCACAGTCATTTTACTAGTATATAATACTATGGTACGTCGTGGCTATTTTGCGTTTTAGTCCTTCAAGGTTTTGGAAATTAACCCCCTGTCCTTCAAGTCGTATACCCGTTTGCTATTTACTTTGCAAAAACACCATGTCTCACACACGTTCCCTGTCTGTGGCGCCCCGCCCTCCGCTGCACCGGCGGGATCGCTGCCGAGCGGCATAACGCGGAGCTCCGCCACTTCGCTGGACTTCGTGTCCGGCAACGATCTAAAGGTCAACGCAGAGGACCGGGCGTCGGCGGGATCGTGCTGCCGACCGACGCGATGCGGTCATGCGGAGCTCCGCCGCTGTGCTGGACGCCGTGGCCAGCGCGTAGTGCGTATGGTGAAGCGTGGGGTGCAGACAACACGGTGCGTGGTACGACCTCGATGTGGTTGGCGAGGACGGGGAGCAGCCATGGGCGTGATGGCACGACAACGGGCGACGGCCATGGGCGCGGGTGGGCGTTCGAAGGACACCTCGTCGTCAACCTCCAGATCAGCCCTCCTAGCCTGCCTACGTGCGGATCCCCCGTCACAATCACCTTCCCCCGACATATGTCCTTGACCTACCAGGCTGCCACTAATACAGGTAGCAGACGAAGTTGTGTTCATCGGCTCTATACCTGACAGTGATAGGATGATTTATGGAGTTGATGTGATGATTAATCTGATCAACTCCTACATCTTGCTCAACTGTTATGTCTTAGTTCTCATTCGTGAGCGCCTAGATGGTGTGTTCAGGAATCAGCATATGTTCTCTTAATTTACACATATTTCTGATACAGCTGAAGCCACTGCTGAATTTCTACCTAATGTTGGAAGGGAAAAAGTCAAACGCAAATCAGTAACATTTGTTCTACCGGATGATTCTGAAGTGGTCACTCCAACAGATACCAATTTTCAGCACCATGATGACATAGGGACTGATGAACATTTCAACACCTTGTCTCAGCAAACAGTTCAGAAGGTAAGTCTGCTAAAATTTGCACTTCTGATTAGATTTTTTTTTCAAGAACTCTACTCTTACTTTGTTGATGTTTTCAACATTTTCTTACTGAAGAGGAACTTCCAGATGATCGGGAATATACTGACAAGGAGATTCAGTATGAGGGAGCGTCATCAGATCGTAGTGTTAGAGAACAACCAAAACTGAATGTTGGAAAAGTAGATTTATCTATGAAACTGAGAAACAAGAAAAATACAAAAAGTTGGGGTATCTGAGCATATTACTGATAATAATTATGATGAAGAGTATGCTGAAACTTCACCAGCCGAACAAGATAATGATGGTGGTGATGGATACACTGCTGACGAAAAGCAAAAGCCATAGAGAAAGTCAAGGTAGAAAGATCCAAATAAAGAATCTTTGAAAGGTTTGAAGCGCACCTTGAAGAATTCCACTGCAGAAAAGCGAAAAAACCATCTCATGGTCGTATGAGAGTCTTGAAAGATACACTGACATAACAACCTGAGAAGAAGAAGCTTACTCACAGAGTTCGTCAAAAAAGATTAGAAGGTATCTGGCTAAAATAACAGCAACACCCATGTGCAAAGCATCAATTTCACATGAGATATGAGCTCTTAACTCTTGCAACTTTGGCCTTTGTAGTTTCAAAAGTTCAAACCTTACTGGAAAAACCTGATCATGAGATAGATCGCATGAAGCTAAGTGTGACTAGATGGTGTGTTCAGGAATCAGGATACAGCCTAACCTGAACCTTTTTTTGCTTTAGCTTCATAAGTGTTTTGAAGGAGATATGCCCTACAGGCAAATAAATAAGTAGTATTTATTGCGTTATCTCAGAAGTTTATAATAGGTTTGTGTATTATGCTATAACTGTATTAATCGGAATTGTTAATACACGTGTGATACATAGACAACCAGGTCCCTAGCAAGCCTCTATATGAGCTAGTCCATTGGGCAACAGTTGATCGAGATTCCCGATCAAGGACAATGACGTCGGTTGACAATGGGGTCATCTTGTTAATTGAATAAGGTGGTGGACATACGCAAAGTATTGCAATAAGATCGTATTACGATGTTTGTCATTTGCAATAGATAAGAGTATGATAGCTTATTCCTTAGACCGTGAGACCGTACTTATTGTTGCTTCGTAGGAGTGCTTTGAGAGCATCAAACGTTGTGTCTTATATAGCATGACAATAACGGTGTCCATCTTGGGTATTCCGAAAGAGCATCGAGACGTAAGGATCAAGAGCGGGATTTGTTCATTCTTGTAATGGAAAGATACTCTGGGCCCACTCGGTGATATTGCATCTATATAGCTGCAGCTTATGACTAGGTCATGGAGATGTAATATCGCAGACGAGTTAATAACCTTCGTCGGTAACGAGATACAGCAAAGGCATCGGTGTGTCTACGATCATATCTCGGACAAGGTAGTATCGCAGAGACAAAGGGAATGAATATCATACTTATGGTTCAACAACGATATTCGTGGAATGCACAGGGGTCGTCATATATTTCCAGGTATCCCTGACGATCATTGGTGAGCGGAGTGTCTTGACCATGTCTGTAGTGTTCCCGAACCGTAGCGTAACAAACTTAAGGTCTTAGCAACGCTAGGAGATAGGTTCTGGAATTTTATAGGTTTTTGTTGGAGAGAGAGAAATGATCCGGAAAGAGTTCCGGTGGTCCGGAAGGATTTCCGGAGAGGTCTGGAATGGTTCCAGGAATGTCCGAAAGTTGTTCGGGTGGTCCGAAAGAGTTTTCGGAGTCACGGGATATTGAATTATATATAAATATATTAATTATGAATTAATGAGATTTTTATATTAATTTAATATTAATTAAATAAAGGAAAAAGGGGGCTCCCACCTATATGGGCCCTAAGAGGGCCCAAGAGGGGGAGCCGCACCTCAAAGGGGGGTGGGCCCCATTGGCTGGTTCGGCCAGCCCATGTGGGGGCCGAACCCCCCCTCCCATGTCCTTTGTTTAGTCCCACATGGGGGAGCCAAGGGGTTTGCACACCCCCTTCCCCCTTTATATAGCAAGGCATATTAATTGATTTAATACACAGGAAATTCAATTAATTCCCAATTTCTCTCTCGATCTAGTGGTTCCCAAGTTGGAGCCGCGCCGAGCTGAGGAAGAGGGTCTCTCTCCACCTAAGCCATACCGCAGAGCGCCGTTGCTCTGCGGGATTCCAGATAAGATCTACTCCTGCGATTTCAGCTGGATCTGAATGACCGGGAGTTGTCGCTAGGCTCCGTATGTTTGCGAGTGCTCGGAGGCTACTCTATTGAGGAGCTTGGGCGACGTCGTCTCGCCCCCCTGCAGCCGCCACGCCTCCCCCCTCTGCTGCCGGCGCACCAGCCCCGGTGCTGGCGCTCTGCCTTCTTCCGCCCGACGCCCGTCGACGCAGATCATCGTCGACACCCCGGCGTCATCGACACCGACATCGCGGCAAGTTCTCCGCGACCTCGAGGTCGGCTACGTACGACTTCATCGTCAACGCTTGTGCGGGAGCGTAATCCCCGCTATCGGTCTACATGGAGGTAATGTAACCCGTTCCGCCACCGTTATCGCATGTACTAGATAGATAGATCCTGGCTAGTTAGGGTTTCGCTCGCTAGAAAATTATTGTTTTCTGCACCGTAACCCCTTCAGTGGTATCAGAGCCGATCTATGCGTAGTACTGCTGGTACGTTTAGAACTCATGTTGAATGAGGGCGTCTTTCTTATATTTGCTACCCTCTAGCGTGCACTTGCGATGCCTTCGGTATTGAGTTGATGAAGTGGCCCGGACCGACTTTACGCGTACGCTTACGCGAGACTGGTTCCACTACTGACATACGGCTTGCACCGTATCTGTGGCTGGCGGGTGTCTGTTTCTCTCTCTCTAGTCGGCAAAGCATTTTCAATGGAGGGCCTGAAAGGGATGCTTAAACATGCAATTATACGATCGACGTTGTGGTACAAAGTTCGTAGGTAGGGAAGCGATTCTCTTACGAATAAGCCTATATGCCACGTAAAACTTGCAAAACTAAATAAAGTTAGAGGCGTCTAACTTTGTTTTGCAGAGGCGTTATTTTATGTGACATGGTTACGGTAAGTTTTGATATTACTCGTACTGTCGGAGGCAATGGAGGGCTCTGTAGACTCGGAGCCATGCCGGGGCGCCGGGGGGCCAGGCACATGGCGCCATGAAGGTCCAGGCGCATCGACCATGTCACATCGCACTTCATTGCATCATTATTGTGTGCTGTTGTGTGTGCATCCTATTGATTGCTTATATGCTAGATATACAACGGTAGCATCATAAATAGGATGATCCCTAACAAATACCAAAATTGTGTTCTCCCTCGTTGCGCACCACCAAGAAAGTTCTACGTTATGAGGCAGGCCGTGATGATCGGGTGTCACACATCTCGTCGTTCGCATACAGTGGGTGTAAGCCATGTTGCACGCGCAGGTCTTCGAGGTTTGATTGGCGAGCCTAGCATACTCAGAGGTATGGCCTCGGGACACGGGAAGATCGAAAAATCGAGCACGAATCACAGAGTTGTTGTGATCGACATGTTATGTCCACCTTTGAAGCTGTGCTGTCGGCCGTGATGATCGGGGGTAGTGTGGTGGATGAGGGTCGTGTAATCGCCATTATTATTTTTAGGGATAATAATCTTGGTGTGGTGTGTTTTTGATCATGAGATTATAGAACTAAAACTCACCTATATATTATAAACTTATCTTACCTCTTTTGCGATCACATCTGGAGACTACGGAACTACGCTTCGGTTACTTCTTCAAGAGCTCGGATTCTACCTTGGAAGCCGACGGGTCCAACTTCATCAGCTGGTGCATTGGTTTTAGAAACATTCTCCAAACACAACAAACATCCTATATGTGCTAGAACATTAGTTAGGAGTTAGACCAGATGATTCTGATAGCAAGGAGCAAGATGATGAGTTCCGTAAGCATCATGACATGTTCATGGAAGTGACGATCGTCATGAGCGTATGCCTAGCACCTGAGTTGAAAGTTGTTTCAACACATGGAGCCATATGTCGTGATTGATGCGATCAGAGGTCACTTCAAAGATGAATTGAGTCTTGAGCGGTTCAGACAGCTTAGAAAGTTCCGGACCATTCACATGGGGAGCATACCTGTCTGGAGACTCAGTTGAAGAAGTTGTGTGACATCTACTTCAGGATTACGAATATCTACGATTTCTAGATAGCGAACTCCAGTGCAATAGAGATTGTGCTTTACCTCCTAGCTGTGAATAGCATGTGCGTAAATATGCTATAGAGACACGGTGAGCTTCTTCACGTTCGTGAACAAGTTCAAATCTCTAAAAGTTGATTCATCGAAGAAGAGTTCTTCGACGCTATGGGTATATTTGATATACGAAGATATAAATGTATTCTTCTCATACTTGATGAAAAGTGTTTGATAATTGTTCTGTTTGTGAAACAGTCCCTGATTATCACAAGTATGTGGCGGAGGGTGACGTGACAGTGCACAAGTGATGGCAAGTTTATGGCCAGTAGTGCTCACGCCCTCGAGATATCATATTAGTTATCATCAATAGTTTTTGATGAGACATTTTGTAATAGTGAGAATGTGATCTAGTTTGGTGTCTTGAATGTTACAAGACATAATTATTCATATAGAACACATCAGTTGTTTTATGTTATGAAACAAAGCAGTTGTTTCATGTTATGAGTAATTTGCATCACATCTCAATTACATTATGCGTATGATATACATTTATAATAGCGGGAATGATAAAATTATGTGTCCAAAGAGCAAACACCATCGAATTTAGTCATAAAGGCAATGAAAGAAGTAATGGATAATTTTGGTCCATTTAAGTATTTCGATGCCAAAATTGATTAAGTTTGAAATGCAGTATTGAAATTGCAATATTAGAGGAATTGATTAAGAGTCATTTTTAAATGATAAATCAATGGTGTTATTGCATGATCCGAATTGTTCCATGATTTTGGTAAATAGGAGTATTTGCCCGATAAATTATGGAGTCTGAAATTAATTTGATAATAGATCAAATGGGGTTTTTCAGAAGAAATATTAATGAATATTGTATTCAGAAGATTCGATCAAAGGACAATATTTTTGAATTATGGTTTCAACACAAAAGACTTGTGGAAATTCGTTTCACAATATTATAATGTCATATATGGTGATATGTGGGGAATTATAATTATGCTCTATTTTAAATAAAGTGTGGTTTGTCAGAATCAGTCTTAGAATCTCCTAATATGTTCGAAACATTATAGTCGATGTCCACTTTAGAAAATAGATATTTTTCTCAACAAGAATTCATAGGATCGACAGTAATGTCGACGTGTATATGATTATGCGATAATTCGGAATATACATGAGTAGTTCTTTGTAGATTGCTCGCATTGGACGAGAGTGTATTCCAGAATCAATTAGAAACAAAGTTCAGTTTGTTGTCTATGTAATTCCGAGAAAAGATGACTTTTCGAATTATGGTTTATGGATTGAAATTAGAAGTTTGGAATAAAGTGTCAGACTTATGTTGGAAGATGTTCCAAAGAGTATATGTCTGCTAATGGAAGTTTAGTGATTAAGAGTGAGGGAGACTAGAAAATTGTTTTCTGCTTGCAATCCTCTTCATAAAGATCATAATATTTTCATGAAAGAAACTTCTAAATAAAGTGTTGTTATATTTAATATTGCTGTCAGGTCACAGCACTGTATTAAGTATTTCAGATCTTGTTGACAGATCAAGGTGCACTTTATGAATACAAAGAAAGTTCAGAAAATATCAGAATACGAACAAAGGTTTTTTGAGCCTGGAAATCCAAAGTTGCATTTGAAAGGATTAAGAGAGTAATTGTTGCTGCAATTCTTATTAGAGGAATAAGATTGTTTAATCGTCATATAAGGTGTTATATGAGAAATGTGACTATAAGAAAGACGCGGTAGCATGTCTTGTCGAGAAATGTGTCTTGGACAAGATCAAATTTGTTGACTACATTTATGTAGACATGCTTGAAGTCTGAGGGATTTGTATTAATGTAATACTGTAGTTTGTATTAAATTCGAATTGATAGTAGATCAATGATTTTGGTTTAACCAAGATGTCGATTTAAGTGGGAGTCATAATTAGTTCACTCAGGAGAAATATGTGAAGAACATGTTTTTGAGTGGGAGCTTGGGAACTCAAATATGTGGATAACATGTTTTTGAGTGGGAGCTCGTGTTATCAAATATGTGGAGACATAATTTGAGTGGGAGTCGAATTCATCTTGTGTAGTTAACACATTGTGAAACTGTACCAATAGAATAGGATGAAGTTGTAAAACTATTTAAAAGTTAGTGTCTATTTTGAAATAGAACGGGAATTTTTAAATAGTTAGTCGAGCTGTGTTGGATTATATCTGAGGAGTCAGAATAGAATCAAAAGGATGGTCCTTTGGAATCCAATTGGTCATTAAGAGTAATGATGCATGAAGGTAATGGTTGTATGACATGTGGGTCTATTATGTATATATTAGACATCATACAGAAACCATATTATCTGCTCGATAAAATATAACCGATGTTCTTGGAGTAAAGAACAGTTATGAAAGTAAATTTGGAATTTACTGGAAGTGGAATTGCGTTAGTTAAGGGATTGACATTTGAATGTCAAGTTTTCTACATTGGTGTGAAAGTATGTAGATATCGCGAGTTTGTAATTGTTACAAGGGGCTCTGCATGGTTGAGTGTGTTTTTCAGGGCAGTTATGGTGATATCAAACAAGTTGATGCCAGTGAATCGCAAAAGCATGTACAATCATGGATTGTGCAGTAACACTTTTCCACGAGCAAGCATTATCAAATGATTCTTATTTGATAAGGGATTCTGATAAAGTAAAATGCAGCTAGTTTATTTGTACTCTAGTGCAAGTGGGAGACTGAAAGAGATATGCCCTAGAGGCAAATAAATAAGTAGTATTTATTGCGTTATCTCATAAGTTTATAATAGGTTTGTGTATTATGCTATAACTGTATTAATCGGAATTGTTAATACACGTGTGATACGTAGACAACCAGGTCCCTAGCAAGCCTCTATATGAGCTAGTCCATTGGGCAACAGTTGATCGAGATTCCCGATCAAGGACAATGACGTCGGTTGACAATGGGGTCATCTTGTTAATTGAATAAGGTGGTGGACATACGCAAAGTATTGCAATAAGATTGTATTACGATGTTTGTCATTTGCAATAGATAAGAGTATGATAGCTTATTCCTTAGACCGTGAGACCGTACTTATTGTTGCTTCGTAGGAGTGCTTTGAGAGCATCAAACGTTGTGTCTTGTATAGCATGACAATAACGGTGTCCATCTTGGGTATTCCGAAAGAGCATCGAGACGTAAGGATCAAGAGCGGGATTTGTTCATTCTTGTAATGGAAAGATACTCTGGGCCCACTCGGTGATATTGCATCTATATAGCTGCAGCTTATGACTAGGTCATGGAGATGTAATATCGCAGACGAGTTAATAACCTTCGTCGGTAACGAGATACAGCAAAGGCATCGGTGTGTCTACGATCATATCTCGGACAAGGTAGTATCGCAGAGACAAAGGGAATAAATATCATACTTATGGTTCAACGACGATATTCGTGGAATGCACAGGGGTCGTCATATATTTCTAGGTATCCCTGACGATCATTGGTGAGCGGAGTGTCTCGACCATGTCTGGAGTGTTCCCGAACCGTAGCGTAACAAACTTAAGGTCTTAGCGACGCTAGGAGATACGTTCTGGAATTTTATAGGTTTTTGTTGGAGAGAGAGAAATGATCCGGAAAGAGTTCCGGTGGTCCGAAAGGAGTTCCGGAGAGGTCTGGAATGGTTCCAGGAATGTCCGAAAGTTGTTCGGGTGGTCCGAAAGAGTTTTCGGAGTCACGGGATATTGAATTATATATAAATATATTAATTATGAATTCATGGGATTTTTATATTAATTTAATATTAATTAAATAAAGGAAAAAGGGGGCTCCCACCTATATGGGCCCTAAGAGGGCCCAAGAGGGGGAGCCGCACCTCAAAGGGGGGTGGGCCCCATTGGCTGGTTCGGCCAGCCCATGTGGGGGCCGAACCCCCCCTCCCATGTCCTTTGTTTAGTCCCACATGGGGGAGCCAAGGGGTTTGCACACCCCCTTCCCCCTTTATATAGCAAGGCATATTAATTGATTTAATACACAGGAAATTCAATTAATTCCCAATTTGTCTCTCCATCTCGTGGTTCCCAAGTTGGAGCCGCGCCGAGCTGAGGAAGAGGGTCTCTCTCCACCTAAGCCATACCGCAGAGCGCCGTTGCTCTGCGGGATTCCAGATAAGATCTACTCCTGCGATTTCAGCTGGATCTGAATGACCGGGAGTTGTCGCTAGGCTCCGTATGTTTGCGAGTGCTCGGAGGCTACTCTATTGAGAAGCTTGGGCGACGTCGTCTCGCCCCCTGCAGCCGCCACGCCTCCCCCCTCTGCTGCCGGCGCACCAGCCCCGGTGCTGGCGCTCTGCCTTCTTCCGCCCGACGCCCGTCGACGCAGATCATCGTCGACACCCCGGCGTCATCGACACCGACATCGCGGCAAGTTCTCCGCGACCTCGAGGTCGGCTACGTACGACTTCATCGTCAACGCTTGTGCAGGAGCGTAATCCCCGCTATCGGTCTACATGGAGGTAATGTAACCCGTTCCGCCACCGTTATCGCATGTACTAGATAGATAGATCCTGCCTAGTTAGGGTTTCGCTCGCTAGAAAATTATTGTTTTCTGCACCGTAACCCCTTCATGTTTCTCTGTGTGTTGTGAACAGTTATAGTTCATCCAATTTTTTTATATGAATGATAACATGTTTTGTCAGATGATTCAAAACCGTAGCGACCAGGGATGAAATATGCCGCTCTTGCAATTTCTTTCTTCTTTACAAATTTAGATAGCCAAGAAGTGGCAGATCACGAAGAACTGAATCTAGCTCAAGTGCATAAAAATTCAATTGCTCGACAAAGAACGATGAGCGGTTGCTTGTGGGTGCTACCAGAACGAGGAGAGCATGACATGGAGTAGCTTTTTTTAGAATAACTTGGAGCAGCTAGCTCTAGCTGCATTTTATACGGTGGTTTAATTAAAATACATATATCCTTGTTGTAATACAGACATCGCTAAGTTGTTTAATCTAAATGCACTCCGGTATTGCTATTTCTCTATTCAAGATTTCCAAATAATTTTAATGTAAATTAGAACTATATAAATTTAATGATTTGAATTATTGCTTATTTAACTTGCACTTTGTTATTTTTGTTCCAATTCATATCGTTGAATAAATAGCGGCTACAAATTTGGGTTTTAATAGAAAAACATGGGTTTACACAAATAGGAGGTGTTCTTTGGAGTTGGAGGTGTGGTAATTGTTCACCTCCCAATTGTCTGTTGTACTCTCAAATGAGTAAATGACATGTCTTTTTGAGCATCTGCATTTGGAGGATGCTGTAACAGGAAGGGAAGATGGACCAAATAAGTAAGCGACCTTATCGTAATAGTAGTTGTGTCTTTGTAAAAAAACACTAATTTTCAGTAGTGTAATTCTTCATCGCCTAAAAATAATTAACAGAAAACTACTCGTACGAACTCACGGGCCCATACTCAGTTCAGGGTCTCATGCAGATGGACTATTTTAACATGCATATATCGGATTTATAATTATACATTTCACCCAATACATTGTTGAATTCTATTTATTAATCTGTATATCATCAGTATATCTGCTTTGTTATCTTGCAGTTTATATCTGCTTTGTTATCTTATATTTTATTGGATGTATGCATTTGCACATCATGGGTGGCAGCATAATCTACATCTACGGATCGAGCCACCACCTCTGTAGACGTAGTTGCATGTGCTCATTATGATATGATATGCTATGTAATACGCCTTTTTTTTCAGACCGTGTACTCTGGGACAGCTGTGTGCATCTTCGTTATGCAGAGATTGGGTGTAAACGCTCAAACTTCTTAAGCAATAAAGTGCCCTTTATCTAAAAAAATGCATTTGCACATTTACCTACCAAAACACCGTGATTTTAATCTTACCATAAACTCAGAGAGTTGTTTCGTGTGTAAAGTAAAGAGTATAATTATTTTATCAGCACGTAGCAACCACACGGATATTTTACTAGTTTTCACAATGTGTTTCCTGTTGGGGACGCCGAGGCGGAGAGAAACCACTACGCGCCCTTCCTGTAAGCGGGTAGTTCAGAAGACGCGCCAAAACTTGCCGTATTCATCTTCTCGGCTCCCGCGACGTTCAGCCTTTCTCGGGCGAGCAGACAACGCGTCCAATCGACGTTCACGCGGCAGAGTAATGTTGCTACATCCCCACAACTTGCACCGCCCTCTCGCCGTGTATAGGGTACACCGCTCCTCTCTCTATCCCCTACACGAAGGACGGCGGCCCTGCCCTTGACGCCACGCAACATACTCTCACATGTCTTGTCGGCTAGCGGGGATGAAGAAGAAAGGGATGATGGCACAATTCCTCTGATTCTTAATCGTCGCCAGCCGGTCTGGCAGTCTCTTTCTCGGGAGACTTATCCCCCAACTAGAAAATCCTATCGGGTCGAGTTCTCCGCCTGAGGCAAGAGAAAGCGTGCTCCCGGGGCTTCTTCAAGCCAACCAGATGTGGAGCATCTCCATGAGTCATCTTAGGTAAGACTTGCTCGCGGGCCGTTCCACCACCCGCTGGCGCCATGGGTGACCTCATCCCTCAATGGCTGACGGGTGGGCCCCTGGCGTCAGCGTCCTTCAGTGGCTGATGGGTGGGCCCCTGGCGTCAGCGTCCGAAAAAATAACAGAAAATAGAAAAATTCAAACAATTCTGATATTCTGATATCCATTTCAGAAAAATGTAAAAAAATGCCAGCATTTGAAGAAAGAAAATCTTTTCAACTAACACATTTACATTCCTTTTCACACAACGTAAAAAATAATCACTAAAAATAGGAAATACAAAAGATTTGTATCTGTCGTCGTGCTTCTCAAAATAATACACAAACAATTTGAGAGAGAAAACTTCTTTACGACCAATACATTTACATGTATTTTTACGGAACATGAAAAACAGTTACACAAAAACATAAACTTCAAAATAATCAATATTTTGATGTGCAATTAAGAAAACACAGAAAAACAAAATTTCATGAAAAAAAAATTCCTTCAGAACTAACCCATGTACATGCATTTGTACAACCAAAACTAATGATTACAAACAATTTCATACCTTTTCATACTAACAAATTATCGCCTTTCATACTAACAAATTATCGCCGAAGCAATTACAGAAAATTCCAAGCTACGCAAATCTCCATAAAAATTAGCGCACATTAAGCATACGGAAAATATCCATAACAATTATCGCCAAAGTTAACCAAATTTTCAACATGAACTTCTTTGAATTACACTGATTTAGGAACCTATGTTATTTAAACATACGTACACCAACAAAGAATCATATATTTTGATGTGCAATCAAGAAAACAAAAAAAACATTAAAATTTGAAGAAAACAAAATTTCTCACAACCAACCTATGTACATGCATTTGTACACCCAAAACTAATAATTACAAGCAATTACATACCTTTTCATACTAACTATAGAGATTTAAAAAATCCAAGCTACGCAAATCTGCATAAAAATTATCGCAAATTAAGCAATTTTTCAACATAAACTCCTTCGAACTACACTAATTTAGGAATCTACGTTATTCAAAAATACGTCCACCGCCATATTTATTTTTCTCAGGCACGGGCGCGGCATGGCCACGCCGCAATTCACTAGTATACAATATGGACCAATAGATGCCATTTGGGATGGTGGTAAATATAATAATTTTGTGATTATACAATGACATAGGCAGAAGTATCTTGCTGTGACTGTTTGGGAAGAAATGCTTTGAGGTGATGAGATCAAAGTGTTCAATATTATATCGGCACAGATGTGAACAAGAGCACAGCCACTAACGGATCGATGGTTGCTGGACAGTGGGGGAAGACGATGACAAAAAGGAAATATTCTCGTCAATCTCTAAGTCGGAATGTCAGGTAGATATTGCATTATGTTAGAGGCATCATAAAAAGCCTATACTAGTTGATTCAAACTACCATTGGTCAACATAGGGATAGTGAACTTTTTAGAGAAGAAATCAATAGTTGTTATGATATCCTTTGAAAACGTAGGAATGCTTAAATTTAGCCTCTCAACTATTTTCACAAATTAAATCTTGCATTATACTTTTTATTCACACAATAGAGTCATATCTGACGCAAGACGTGGTATCGGGTCTTGTATTATCTCATATAAATCAAAAACTCACTAACAAGGCACATTAACTAATGGGACACCATCTAGCTAGGAAAGCTTTTGAATCGAACTCTGTAACTATTTGGGATGGGGATCCACCTGGCTTTATTATGTATTTGTAATTTATGATGTACCTCAGTATGCTTCTCATTAAAGTGTGTAATATGGTTTTCCCCTGAAGAAAAAAAGTCCAAGCGATGCATGCACACTTTTCACTCTAGAATGGGGTATACCTTGTACTTGTATGTTTCTCTAGTTCTGGGACGTCGTCTTCTTACCCGTCAGTTAGAGAATCTCCTAAAGATGATGAATCCCGCCCAGTCCTCGGCTCCAAACGAAGGAGAGAAGCATCGTCATGTGAGAGCAGCCGGGGTGGCTCCCGCCGTCGTCATCACCGTGGTGTCTCTCCCACAGCAACTGGTAGTCCCTCTCAACGGAAGGGCTCCCCAACTTCTACGGAAGAGCTCTCCATGATGATCATTTTCCTGTTGGTAGCTGCCATGCTAGCGTACTTCTTGTGAGTTGTGAGTATGTATATCTTTTTTTAAGCTTAAAGTGGTCGTATTAACCGCCTAGAAGAGATGATCCAGTTTATAAGAAAAACCGGACCCAAAAATCATACAAACTGTACAATGCCCTGTTTATAAGGAAAACTGGGCGAAAAACCCCACAGACAAGGTGACCCATCTCCCACATGACACAGGTCAACCAAACGCCACAAACACACACCACCTATCTCGGGGCCGCCACCTCGGCTTGACCAGGACGAAGCTCAACATTGCCCGAAGTTGAACCAGTAAGGGTCGACGAGCCTGCTGCCCGCACAACACAAGGACGCCACCCAAACACACCTGCTCCGGGGCCGCCGCCCCGATGTAGCAACTAGATCGACCTTCACATAGCCGGAAGACGATCCAGACGAGTCGGCTGAGCTCGCTGTGCACACAACACCATGTAGCCACCCAAGAACCAAGCAGGACCACATCCCCACCTCATAGGGCCGACGCTACAAGGGAGGTCAAGGCCACCGCCTTGACGATACACCACCGTCTCGAGCCGTCGCCCCGACGTCTACCTCCCCGACCACAACACTAACCCACAAAGCCATCGTGAAACCGTTGCACCGTGAGGGCCAACAACTCCAAGGCGACGCGTCCGTCGCCGTCGCACGCTCTACAGGAGCTAAGGTTTTCACCGAAATAATGTTGCAGACGCTCACGTCGGATGGGATCGGAACTCCACCTCGATGCAAACAAGAAGGGAACCACGCCCGGAGTCTAGTGATGATGATTAACAAATACGTATATCTATATCAATATATGCTTTGTGTCTAGTGAAAACTGATGATTAACATGCTAGAGTTTACATCCAACACTAAATGCTTAATGTTGCTAGGATAACAGTCATTTCTTATTCCAACAGATTAGGAACACGAGGAAAGCGAGAGCCAAGATACGAGACCGTGGACGGATAGCACCCGCAAGCTAGCGGCGTCGCATCACGGCAGAAAGCAGCGCCACCAGGAGCGTTACGAGCGCGACGATGATCGAAGAGCCTGTCGGACTGTTCATCACGCGGATGATCCAGGCGAGCGAGTAGCCATCGGCGAAGTGGATCGTGGATGCCGCGAGGAATGCGACAATCTGCTTGACGAAACAGAGCGCCAGCGTGACAAGCTGGAGGGTGATGTTGACGATAACGAGCTTTGTAACGTCGTGCTTGATCTCATTCAGGAGCCTGGCATACCCGGCACTGAATGGGCCTGTGTTCTTGATCTCGACGAGATGGCTGGCCCTTGGCATATCGTGGGTGAGAGGCTGGATGGACACGACATGTGCTAACGTGACAAGGTAGGCGGCGACGGCCAAGACGAGGAGAAGGAGCACGGGTGCGAAAAGCTTTGGATTCCGCGTGTGGAGTAGCAGGGTTTCCTTTGCAGAAGCAAAGCATGATGTAACCATGGCTAGCTAGTTGTAGCTTGAAGCAATGGGAAGAAGAAAGGAACGATGGGAGGATTAATATTGGCTAACGCTGTCAAGGTTTTTAGCTGGGGAGATGGCTGGATGGGCGTGCTGACCGGGGCACGTCGGTCTTCTATAGCCAATGGAATGATGGATCATGGATGACTTGGAAATCAGTCCACGCGTTATAGCTATATTGTTGTGCGACAAGTCCTCAAAGAAATGGTTAAGAGAAGATTTCAGGTAGCTGCGCATTACTAGCCAATGGAGTAACTTTGATCACCAATTCAATTATCATAACACTCTTGATATTCCTTCGTATATTTCCATAAAAAAAATCCTTTATACATACGATATTCACTTTTAACAATGGAACACATCAAGATGCATGTTGAGCTACAAAACAAGGTATGCATATGGGATATAATTTAGATTTGCTCGACTAGTATCTTCCTTTTGTTCTAATAGTAAGAAAAGGGCGTGTTGGCCCAAAAAAATGTGTTCTTCCGTATCCATTAATTTGTATATTATTATGTACAATTGTTCTAGTAGAAGGAACGCACTGCGCCAATAGGAACCTGCGTCAGTACCGAGTAAGACCAATGTTAGACAGCGTGCACGCAAACAAAGCAATGTGTAGTGTATGATCAGCCGAGCGAGATTTCTGAAAACACACACAAGGGGGGGAAGTCAATATTCCACTCTGGCAGTTTCCTCTATAACCACATAAGCTCAGAAGAAAAACAGGTCAATGAGCACTCAACCATGGAAAATTAGTACTTCTACGAATAGAACCTTCTCATGCATGTCAGTGGGCAGTGGCTTTGTATTGATTTTCCTACGTTGACGACGACTTGACTCTTTGTCCTTCGCCGCTTCTTCTGCTCAGTGGCAACTCAACGTATTTGACTCGTGCAGCATAAAATGTGTCCGGCGTATAAGAATGGGACATGGTTCCCTTTTAACCAATGCTTCGGCTAACTGAACCTAAAATTAAGCCCAATGGGTCAGTTGGATATCCGGAAAAAAACTTTACACTATGTTTGGATGTAGGAATATTTGCTCGGAATTGAATTAGGCTAGCAATTCCATTTTTCAGATGGAAAGGAAATGTGCTCCAATTCAGATTCCACTGTTTGGTTGTGAATGAAATTTATGGCTGGAATCAAATGTAGCACATGATTTCAATTCCCGTTTGAAAGTATAAAACTTAGAATTGAATGTTTTGTTGAGCCTGTACGATATAAAACTTGTTATATACATGAAAAATAAATATTTTACACACATAATTATATTTAAAACTCAAGAATAATATTTTTTAATCTAAAAATAGCATAAGTGGGTGGTTAATGTCTCTTACACATAGTACAAATAGATAATCGACAAACAGCAAAGTGTGTCGCCAGAGACAAAAGTGGAAATTATTGTTGACTGAAATTGTGCATCAAACATGTGAACAAATTCTAGGAGACAATGTCCCAAGCAGCATATGCATTCACGTGCAACAAAATACATGGACACAAGGAAGTTCAGAACAACATATCCATTCGCAGGCACAGATTCACGGAACAAACATGCAGCGACAGTGGAAGGGCGAGCGGTCTCGCCCTCCATGTCGAGGCGCCCGGCAGAGGCGACAAGCCATGGCAGAGAAGCAACGACACAACGTACACCAAGGTGATGCAGGAGATGGATCACGTCAAGAGGAAGATGCACAAGCTGCAGTGTAAGGTGAAGGCTGCTAGGGAGTCCGCCGCCATGCCACCTGCCGCCGCCACCATGCGCCTCTGCTTCCGCCATGCCCCTACCGCCGCTAGGCCCCTTGCCGCCGTCATGCCTACGGCCGGAGATTGAGGGTTGGAGCCGCTGTAGGGAGGAGGATGTGAAGGAGGTGGTAGGGAGGAGGCCGAAGGAAGGGAGGTGTGATGCTTTCTTCGTGTTGTTAGGAGACCCCAAGAGAAAGGTATAATAAGTGTAGCAACAAGATTTTTCTCAGTTATGAAACCAAGGTTATCGAACCAGTAGGAAATGAGAATTCCCTCGAGGTGTCAACGGCGCCAAAAATCCTTGGTGGTGCTAAGTTGACGTGGAGCCTGCACACAACACAATCAAGATACTTTACCCCAACTTAACGGTGAGGTTGTTCAATCTCACCTATCTCACCTACTTGCTGTAACAAATGATTAAACATATGTGTGGAAGAAAGATGTTTGTTTGCAGAGAATGAAAGTAACAAGTTTGCAGTAGGTTGTTTTATCAGGCTAAAGAAAAGGACCGGGGTCCACAGTTCACCAGTGGTGTCTCTCCATAAATAATAATAAAATTCATGCGGGTAAACAAATTACAGCTGGGCAATTAATAAAATAAAGAAGTACATAACAATGCATATACTATGTCATGATGTCTAGTGTGAGATTCATTTGGGTATTACAACAATTACATAGACCGTTCCAAACGCATCTATGACTAATAATTCATCTTCCGGTTAGCGTCTGCACCCCTTTCAGTATTAAGTTGCAAGCAACAGATTATCGTCTTAAGCATTGTGTGTAAAGTAAGTAAGTAACACCATCATTAGATAAAGTATTACTGTTTTATCCCTAGTAGCAACAGTACATCTACAACCTTAGATCTTTCTGTCACTACCCCAGATTAAATAGAGACATAAACCTACTATCGAGCATAAATACCCACTCTTAGAGTCACAAACATCTACTTGGCCAAAGCATCTACTAGCAACGGAGAGCATGCAAGATCATAAATAGCACAACATAATTTATTATGAAGTTAATGACTTAGTACTCAATATTCATCGGATCGCAGTAAACACAACATGAAGTATTACATAACGATGATCTTGATCATGATAGGCAGCTCACAAGATCTAAACATGATAGCACAAAAGGAGAAGACAACCATCTAAATACTGCTATGAACCCGTAGTCCAAGGGTGAACTACTCACGCATTAGTCCGGAGGCGGGCATGCTGACGTAGAGCCCTTCGGTGATGATTCCCCCGCCCGGCAAGGTGCCGGGCGAGTTTCTGATCTCCCCCAAAGTGGTGTTGACGAAGGCGGGGGCTCGGGAGTCCGTGGAGAAATATTTATCTTCATATAGGTCTTAGGTTTTCGGGGGCTTTAAGTAGGCGAAAGGGTGAAGGCGGTGGAGGGCCGAGGCGCCCTAACCACGTGCTCACGCGGCTCTAGGTCCTGTCGGGCCTGGACCAGGTGTGGGCCCCCTCGGTCCCCGTCTTTGTTTCTCTTTCGGACTTCTCGAACGTGTCTGGCAAAATAGGAGATATGGAAAACAAAACGTCCAATTTTGAGAATATTTCGTTAAGTGGTTTTCTAAACGAAAAACAGCTGAAATCAGTAAACTGGCACTGTGGCATCTTGTTAATAGGTTAGTCATATAAAATACATAAAACCATATAAATGCATATAAAACATGTCATAAGTGGGATAAGTGGTATAATATAAGCATGAAACATAAAAAATTATAGGTACGCTGGACACGTATCAAGGTGCGCCACCGTTGTCGGATTCTTGCTGCCGTCGGGGTTGAAGTAGGAGGGACGAGCGAGGTGTAGCCTCCTTTTTCCGTGCGAGCAAAGAGTGCGGTTAATTCCGAGCCTTTCCGAGGTACTGGGCTCGGAAACGGCGATCAATTTTCTGGACTCTAATTTCTATACCACACCAAACGGCGGAATTTGTTATCCAATTCCAGCCTAATTTTCCTACATCAAACCAAACAAGGTTCGAAAAGGTTCGAACCGTTTGGACGAAGGGTTATCCGTACGATCTGTCTTCTGAGTGCCGTTCGTGACCTCTAAGCGCTGTTGCCACCTCCACGCCTCCACCGCGCCGAGCCGCCGACAAACTGCCCACGCTCCCCTCCGCCCCCGAGTCGTAGAGCCTCCCTTCCCTCCACCTACTGCGTTGTCGAGCCACAAGAGGCGGTGCCGTCTTCTCTTCTGTCTTGGTGCACTGTGGTGGTGGCTACATGTCTGCATCCTGGATTTGACATAGGGACACTTCTTTTGGGCTTCTGCTTATGCAGAAGCCTGCTTCTGGATTTTGGTGGGGAGAAACTGTTGTGGGTAGAAGCTCCTAGAAACTGTCTGGACACTTCTTTTGTGCTTCTACAGATTTTGCTTATTTTCTGTGTTTAGTTGTGAGATGTCCAAAATGCCCCCAGATTTCATATGTCTACTCAATAACAATATTACGGCTTATTTATTGTGTTGATTATGAGAAATGGCAAAACTAAATCAAAATATTATGAAATAAAAAACATTGTGTTTAAAGGTAGACATAAATAATTCAGTACATGGTAGAACCAAATCAATATCATAATTAGTGGATATTACAATAAAATAACCGCTTAAGCTGCTATTCCTTGCGCGATGCTCTGTCGTAGTGCTGCCATGACACTATCGGATGAAGAGGGAGCGGATCCACCGGTATGAGACGCGCTATCTTCGTGTACATATGCGCACCGCTCAAATCTCTCAAAGTGGTCATCGTACAGATTAGTCTCACGGATGAAGTTGTGCAGACACATGCAAGCAGTGATGATCTTCGTTTGCGTCTCAGGGTTGTGAAAATGTGGTATTGCAAGCAGAATGCGCCACTTCATTTTTAGAACACCAAATGCTCTTTCAATAGCATTTCGAAGACATGAATGAAGATGGTTGAATCTCTCCATCATGTTTTGTGGAGGTGCCCCTTGAAATTCCGGAACATGATAGCGCTGCTCTTTGAATGGGGTGAGATAACCAATTCTGTTTGGGTATCCAGAGTCAACAAGATAATATTTTCCTGCAAGTAGCACAAAATTATTAGAACATATATGTAGTATTTATGAACAAATATTTTCTGTATGTACTGCATATGTGAAAAGATTACCAGCAGGAGGGTGCGGATAACTTGGGAAACGAGGCCGCGCATCAGTCCATACACGAGTATCATGAGCAGATCCAGGCCATCCAGCAACAACAAATATGAACCTCATATCGAAATCACATATTGCTAGCACATTCTGACTTGTAAAACCTTTCCTGTTAGTATATTTCAGCTTGTCTTTCTCAGCAACAGTCACAGTCACAGGAATGTGTGTTCCATCAATTGCTCCAATGGCATCTTTAAAATGGGGCCAAAATCTTGGTTGTCTAATCTTATCATGAGGTTCAGTGAAAGTAGGATCATTTGGTCTAATATAATCTCCAGCCATACGATCTACACAGTCTAACACATGATGAAACTTGTTGCTGACCGTAGAAACACTACGCTCGAAACGATCTACGGCTTGACTATTAGACTCGGGTGCTCCCAACATCCACAAAAATAGAGCTAATGATTCTACACTGGACATCTGAGAAGTGGATTGGAGGCCATATTTAGCAACAAGAATGTCATGCAACATTCTAAAAACTGACCTCCTCATTCGGAAAGCCTTGTAGAATCTCTTTGGATCCTTCAACCTCTCCTCAACCCATTGTATCCCTGTGATTAAAGGCATTCTCCTAGCCGCATAAGGGGCCTTCACATTCTCGTTCTCATTCTCAGCAATACAAGCCGCAAGGAGAAATTGAATATCAAACTCTTCATCAGAGTCGTCATTCTGCAAGTACACAAAATTAAACAAGAAAACATTCATAAGTACAGGTAACAAATAACAACGGTTCATGACAAATACAAGTTCTAAGAAAATAACAAATCGTTCATGACAAACATAAGTTCTAAACAGATACAAGTTCAAAGCAAATACAACAAATACAAGTTCATGACAAATACATGAGCTAAACAATAACTCTACTTCTTGTTATGATGCTCCCACGTCATCCTAATCCAATCAAGCCTCTGGCTAGGCGTTGCATCCTCCACCAAACAAGCAAACATTTCGCGATAGTGTTGCAAAAGGAAAAGTTGTGTAGCATAGAAGTACTCCGGACTCCCAGGGGTAGCTCCATCCGCATAGATTAAGGCAACCAAACGCCTAATCTCATCCCTAGAAGATTCCTTAACTTCTCCAGGAGATGTCACCGAATTTTTACTTTTCTCTTCCTCCACCATCCTTTTCTCTTCCTCCATCTTCCTTGTCATCTCCCTATTTTTCTCCCTCATTTCCATAAGCTCCATCATACGGTCCAACCTACCGGCGCTGCTGCTAGCAGTACTCATCTTTGGTGTTGCCGTAGAAGGGCTAGGTGAGTAGGGGCATGCTCTCTTCTTCTTGCCTTTTGCAGGCAAAGGTGTCACAGTAGGTTCCTCTTCACCTTCACATCCTGACCCATCAACATCCTCATCAATGTTGATCCTACCCGAGACATGAGAACTAGGAGGCACCCTAGCAGTCACATTGGTCACAACATTCTTGTCAAAAAGTATCTTTAGGTCCTCCTCATCTTGAAGTGGAGCTACCCGAAACTTGGCTGCCTCTGGACACATCTGCATATGACACAAAAAAATTAGATCATATGAAAAGAATGACAAAAGCCAAACATATGTAAACTCATCATTACCTGTATCTCATGTTCCCACCAATCGTCACTAGCATCAATGGTATGAGTGATAGGATCTATACCCAAACCAGATGCATGCTGCAACAATCCCTTCCAAACCGTGTACTCCTTTTTGAGTGTTTCCCACCTATTTTTCATTTGCTTCTTATCATATTGTCTCTTCGTGCGTTCGTTGAATTTCTTGACCAAATTCTCATAACCATGACGAGTTAAAACTTGCACCGGACGATTGTTTCCATTCACCTCTTCAATGCAAACATCAAGAAATACACGATGTGCAACGGGATCCCAGCATGCTTTCACCTGTTTTGGCTTTACAATCTAGATGCATGTTAACATTAGTACTATCATATTCTAGTACATCTATGATCTAGAAAAATCAATTATAGCAAAAAATAGTGCAGCATCTACCTAAACCGAAACTAGACAAAAACAGTGCATCATCTAGCAGTACCAATCACAGTACATCATCTAGCACCAAACACTAATCTGTTTTGATGGTCACCATGAAATTTAGCACATAAATTTGGGAGGAAATCGAGTTTATACCGGAGCTTTGGATGTCGACATGGAGTTGCCGAAGAAGGTGATGGTTCGTGAGGAAGAGGTAGAGAGGCAGCCGGAGACGGTCGTGGGCGAGCGGCGGCGCGTTTCCCGACCAAATCAGACCGGGGAGAGCAAAGGTGTGCCGGCGGGGGAGAGCAGATGCGGCGGTGGAGGCCGGCGTCGGTGGCGGCGTGGGCGAGCGATGGCGCACCGGAGGCGGGCGTGGGCGGCGCGTGGGCGGCGACGCAAGCGGCGAGATGCGGATGCGGATGCGGCCTGATGCGATGCGGAGGCGGCCTGATGCGTGAGAGGAGATGTCGGAGGCGGGGGAGAGCAGATATTGGAGGCGGGCGTGGGCGGCGGTGGAGGCGGACGTGGGCGAGCGACGGCGCACCGGAGGCGGGCGTGGGCGGCGGCGTGGGCGGCGACGCAGGCGGCGAGATGCGGATGCGTCGTGAGAGGAGAAGGATGAGGAGTCGCGGTTTTTTTTTCTTTTTTTTCCCTCTGTTGACCAGCTCGGGAGGGGAGTGTGAGGAAAAGGGGTAGGAGGGCATTTTGGAGGTAATTTGGGCAAACGAAATGTCCTTTTTGCTAACCGGTTCGGCAGCCCAGCCCAGAAGCTCGGGAAACTGCTCTCCGGCGGATTCCGAAAACACACAGCGACCTCGCTTCTCGGTGAGAATAAGCAAAGAGGAAGCCAGAGACTTCTTTTCAATTTCTACGGTTTGGGACCTAGAAACTCCTCCAAAAGCTTAAAAGAAGTGTCCCATAGTCGCATCTCCCGATCTCTGGCCGTCGTTCCCGGCGCTGGCGAGACCCGTTCAGGTAAAAGACAGTAATTTTTCTCCAATCAATCAGTATGGTCTGTAGCAGCTCCCAATCGATAGACGCGAAACACTCTGAAACAAGCTGTGGCCTTCTTGACATATCACGATCCTCGCCTCGGATTAGTATTGTCTGCAACAGCAAGCAGAGCTGGGACTTGGAGGCACGGATGGAATTAATGAACACCGGACAGGACATCGATTGTAGCCTTCGCATCCATGCAAATGCTAAGCTTAGTGGGTTCTGTACTAGTTTGTGCTCTGTTTTATCGGTAGCATCCCTCCACCCTAATTAGCTTAGCGAGTCAGCGTACCATTTTGGTCCATTCTTCTTCTTCAGCACACCTGGCCTACACCTTCTCCCCTACAGCGTGTTTGACTACATTGGATTGGCATATGAGTTTTCCTGGCGGAGTAAATCCTATCTTTTTTTTGATTCTCGTCCAAATTACTAGGAAAAGACTGGGCAACATGGGCCGGAGCAAGAGAAAGGCCATTAAACCCAAGCAAAAACAGATGTGCCATATACCGTGCGAATTTTCTCGAAAGACCGGCCCAAGCAATACCCTTTTGAGTTTCGAACCGCAGCAGCACCTCTCGACAAGAACACGCCGCCGCCGCTGCCGCCGCCGGGGCAGAGCAATTCCCCACCGGCCGCCGGGACGCTCTGGAGGAACTCGCAGCCAGTGAGCGCCCAGATCTTGTCGGAGTATAGCGTAGCCCCCCCTCCCTGTCCGCTTCTCCATCTTCCGCCACTCCTCTCCTCGCCGGTCTCCAAGTCGTCCCAGCCGCTGCAGGGCGAAGCTGGGCCCCAGGCTACACTCAGCTCAGCTCGCTTAATACTCGAGTTCGTGTTTGTGCGGGAGACACATCAGGTTAGCAGCCGCCTGCCGCCGCCCACTCGCCCGTTCGTCCGGCAACCCCGCCCGCTCGTCAAGGACGGCCTCCGCCGCCCGTTCATCGAGCTCCACCCTCCTCCTGGCTCCCAGCGACCCCGTGTCGGCCAGTCAGCGTGCCCGCTTTTGCCCTGAGGTAGAATTCCTCACTTTTGATGTTCTGCCCTCTCCCTCACAAATCTCTATTTTCTCTTACATAGACTCGTTTAGACTTCATCTATTCTGTTTATGTAGAATGCATGAGTTGATTTAATAAACGTTGCTTCGATTTCAGTTTACACGAAGATAAAATGATTTTTTTTTAGTACAAAGCACCGAACCATAAAAGGACCTTCAACTTGTAATATTGTGTCCTAATTTGTCCAACTCAATTAACCTTTTCTTATGCCTGTAAACTGGGCTTCCTTAGTTTTTGGCCCGGGGCGTGAGCCATTCCTGGCTACGCCGCCTGCAGCAGTGCAGAGCCGCTGGCCACCGGAACGCCGGGACGCGTGGGAGGCCCTGGAAGCTTGGGAGCACCCAAATCTCGTCGGATTAGAAACAGCGGTTTGCTCTCTGTCGGCTGCTCCACCATCCCCTTCTCCTGCCCTCTCCTCTCCTGGTGAGTATTACCATGCAATGTTCTTCTTTGATTATATGCATGATATTCTAGGTCAATTCAAAGTATCAGCATGCCAATGTGCTTCTTTGAGTCTGCCAATTTAGGCCTTCTTTGGATCATAGGATTCAGAAACCAAAGGAAAGGAAAAATGGAGGGTTCGGCTGCCTGACATCTCTGATCCTTTGGAATGCCAAACCACAGGAATGACAGCGTGAGAGCCTTTGGCTGTACCGTAGGAATTGTGCAGGAAGCCCATACATTAAATTTACTATTATTTTTGAGTTTAGGGTGTGCTCAGTCGCTCAAGACACGAACCAGCGCTACAGTTTTTTGGGCGAGCGGCGAGCGCACAGCTCAATGCTCTCTTTTTGCTCCAGGAAGTTTTCCAAGAGGTCAGACCTAATGTCTAAAGAAAATCCTCTGGAATCAGCCCCTTAGGAACCCAATCCTCAGGAATTTCAAGTATCCAATCCTTTGATCCAAACTCGTTCCTGCAGAAACAATCATTAGGACTGAAATCCTGTGAAAATCCTTTGAAATTCCTCCGATCCAAAGGAGGCCTTAAAGTATAGCATGATCTCAACCTTGCATCTCCATAGCCATTGCTAGTTAGATCATGTTGTATTTTCACTGAAAATTTAATGCCATGCTGCATTTGCTTCGGTACATGTTTATTTTAAACCGTGTATTTATGCTCTGAACGAGATAGTGGTATAGTGCATGTACTCAGCTTCTATATGTGTTAACGTTTCTGTATGAAGATGTAGCTAATCAGAATTAAACAATCTGCGATCTTTGATAATGTCCTAACTGGGTGGCTGCATATAGATTGAGATGTGACGAATCTGCAGCAGATATGTAGATCCCAGTGTTGCAAACCTGTGAACCAGATACCTGATTAACTTAGACAACAAGGCAATCTGGAGCTGAAGATGTACTGATTCTCATCTCTCTTATCTTTCCTCTGAAAGGTGGTCCTATCTGCCACAGTTTCATTTCTGAAACATGGTTACACTGAATAGTAGTTCCGGCCGTGTCCAAGTGTGGGTTGTTTGTAGTGTTACCGTAGCAAGCAAACTTGCAGGCTGTGGCACAGTCGAATCTTGGCTCTTCCTCTCACTGCAACCCCAGCTGCTGCAGCACCCAACACCAATAATGACTCTTTGGCTCTGAGCTTCACACCTTTACTGCTATTGCTCACCTCCTTTAATTTTACCAGATTTAGTAATCTATTTCTTGTTTTTCTTGTGTTTAGCTGTTTCTTGGCAGCTTTGTTCTGTTTTCTGTAACTTGCAAATCAAGCTTAATCAAAGCCTTAAAAACATGTCGGTGAGTTTATTTTTCTGGACTTCAGCTTCCATTGAAATTGATCGCCATGGTGTGGGAGCTTTTTGAGGTGCCTGGCAATCCATCTCCTCCCCAACATTCTACAGGTATCTTCTCTTAGTGCTCTTATTAATTTTGCTACTGTTGTAGTTTCATTCTTTTTTTCTTTCTTCTTTTGCTTGTAGTTGATGTGGTGGCAGCGACCATTGTACCCAAGTCAGCAAATGCTCTCATCAGGTAGCTTCTTCTCTGAGTTCTTTTATTCAAATGTTTGTTACTGTTTAGGAATGTTCAAATGCAGTTAACATGGTTTTGAGGTTGACACTAGCACAGACAATCCTTGTTCTTTCCTTGAACTAATAGGTGGAAAGAGCATAAGGAGGTATGAAGATTACTTTCCCTTGAGTCTGGTGTACCAAGAACTGAACTGATGTTTGTATTGAGATCTCAACTCTGTAAATAGGAAATAGTTATTCTGTTTGGTACCAAGAACTCAACAGATGTTGGTATTCAGATCTCAGCTCTGTTGAATAGGAAGTAGTTCTTGTGTTTAGTACATCACCGCGTATGTCAGAGTTCATCAACTTCAGTTCAGTTTAATAAAAATAATTGTATTGGTTAAGTGGCAAAATAATTCATAAATGTGGAGTTATTGAATTTGCTGGGCACTGGGACTACATTTAGTTGTGCGAGAAGTGATTTATGCTGTCCGAGAAAAAAAAAGCACCAACTCAAAGCAAAGACTTAAGGTTGTTAATCTCTTTTATAGAAAGTTGGTATTTGTTTTCGTAATTCCATGCTCAATTTTTGTTGTCTAATCGATATTTAGGTATTCTATTTTGAGATTTTGTACAATATTAATATCCAGTTCCCTTTTCGTCATTTTGTTTTGACAAACTTGGACATGGTGATTTATTTGTGTGACTGCTGTTTCAGGCAATTGAATCAGCTTTGCCCACTTGAGAATTTACGGCATGTCAAGAGGGTGCGTCGGCGTGTTGGGTCTGGCGGTATATGCATAATTATCTTTTTCTCAATTGTTTTCTGTTTGCCTGGAGTGCAGTGCACTACGTGATAGTTTCATATAATTAAGAGAAGACATATTTTGATTTCTGCTACTGAACCACTAATTCTGTCGGAGCTCCTAATAATCTGGAATGCTAGAGGACAATCTATATATTGTGGAAATAAACTTGGCATCTAGCTGTATTTTAAACTGGATCTACCATGTGACGAGTAATTAACATATAGTCTATTGTCCCCCGCTCTAATTTATGTCATGGTTTTCTTTGACAGAAAATTCTGAGTTATCAATCATATTATGCCTTTCCACTGGGCCTGATAATTGTAGCGAAGGTTTTCCTGAAGAAGTACAAAAGATAGTGGACAGCTACCATTTGAGTCCTTTCATTGCAAAAGTAAGTAGTCCTGTTGTTCTTGGAGAAATAAACAACAATGTTAAAAACACCGCTTCAGGGCATGATAGTTATTAGCTAAAGGTTATAACTTATGACATTATCATATAATATTTATTTTGGGAATTCAAATCACCTCCCGAGCTCATATGCTCCCGGCAGAATAAAGAAAAATTAAAAAATAGTAAAACATTTTTTAAAATTCTGAAAAAAGTTGGCGACGAACATATACAAATGTACTCGTGTTTAAAACTTTAAATTAAGCACATCAAAATTGATGGGGGGGAATGCCCAGATGGGTAGGCCTAGGACCATGAGTCGGACACCAAGACCGGGTGACCCAAGGCCCACTCCGAGGACATCTTTCAGATAGTGGGTCCAGCAAGGAACCCGGTGGGCTGGCTCGGAGGGTCGCCAAGTTGATCACCAGCTCAGACAAGAAGATATACTCTAAAATATTACACGCCAAATAGCCGTGGTAGTAGCGAGTAGGTTACTACCCCCCTAACCGACTCGGTATCTCCTGTAACCTCTGTGTGTGCGAACCTCTCCGTGATTTCTAAGTTGCCTTGCTCCACACCGATGATAAGCCACCCTATGGCATCTGCCGTGAGCCCGTGACAAACCCATGACAAAATGGGAGCATTAAGCTTTAATTTCAACTCTCATTGTAAGTTTCAGCATTCAAAATTGTGATGCCGAGTTTCATTTTTATGAGAACTACCACCAAAGATTTTTGTAATTTCTAGTCCATGTTTTCTTTTGTGTGGGTGTATCACGTGTAAACAATCTGAAATAAACATCATTTTCCCTTTCCCAGAATGCACTTATAAATAGTTACCACTCTTGATGCATAAAACGATACATTTGGAGATGCCTCACTCTTGATGCATAAAAAATCGCTTGGAACTTAAGCTTAGCTAGCTATTTACAGTAGACGCCTGCCAAATGTTGAATGTGGGGGAAGGTCCTTAACAGGTTGCCAGTTGGTCTGCTACGTCAAAAGAAGAGTGGGAGGAACAGTGCAAGCTTTGGCCAACATCTTATCACCCCCCTAACGAGTATGTTCCATCTAGTCACAGCAGATCCTTTTATGTATTTATTTTTGTTGTTCTCAAGAATTTGAAGTTGTTTGTTCTGCTATTGTGAATATTTTTTTCAAGCTCAAATTCTTCTATGTATAATAAATAAGGGGCTATGGACGTTCAAGTTAGAGAGAAAATTGGACTTATGAATTCTGATTATAACTTATGAACAGACAACAACAACTACTACAACTAATCCTTTTTTCCCAAGCAAGCTGAGATAGGCTAGATATGAAACCCAATAGAAACATAAGGAAACCAAAACGTGAAATAGACAGAAAAAGTAGGTTGCAACTGAAAAGATCAAAAGAATGACACAATCAGAACCACATAAACTATATTCAGATTGTAGCTTATGAATTGTTTATGTAATTCTGATTGTGCCATTCTTTTCAAGGGAAGATCAATTAGTCAAAATAAAAAATTATAGATTCTTACATATTAGTGTGATTCGAAAGTACTATTTTATGAGGAATAAGTTGCAGTTTTGGAAATACTCTTTGCTTAGATGTTTCCTTTTTCTTCACACTTTACGAGCATACTTGATTTTAGCTCACAGAAGTCATTGGTGAAATTAGAGACACTTGTAAATCTATTTCTTCAAAGTGGACCATTACTGAAAAAAGGCTGCCTGCATTTTGTGTTAGAATTCTTGTATGTCAATGGTAAATGTATGACTTAGAATTGAAGTCTAAAACATAGTTGACAATTTTCATCATGTCCGTCTTGTTATTGTGAAACTGCCTTATAGTCAAACGATCTCTTTCCTTTTGGGGATTTGGGCAGACTGAGATTAGAATGACATGCATATCCAATATAAATTAGGATTTCAGATACTGTTTATTGTCATTGCTGTGTCATTAAAAGCTTTCCAATTTCACTATTAATGTTGCAGCATTGATTGTGTATCTGGATTTAAAGAGGAGGAACTACCATCAATATTTAATTGCATGAGGACTGCTATGCAGTTATCACAGGTGATATACCCTGTTTATTATTAGATTATTCTGTGATATTCTGCACTTGCATGTTCTCTTGGGATGCTAGTCAGTACTATTACTTTACTAACTGTTCAGGGAGAGTCAAAGTGGCAGAAACCAGGAACATTTGGAAGGCTGGGCAAACTGCAAAATCTAAAAGCTTAAGATGCTAGCTTTTGTTTAAATCGCCATAAATTACACTGATATAACTATAAGGAAACACACATCTGGCTAGCCTAGGCAAGTGCCCAAGCTAGAGGGATCCTGAATACGCGCGTGGAGAGTCAGAATGTTGTTTTGTGTAGCTTTTCTTCACTATCTTATTTCTGCAATGCAAAGTTTAACAGTGGAAATAGTTTGACAACTTCGACATCCACATAAAGATTATATACTTGGGTTGGGGTGATGCTTCCCGTTTGTTTCGATCATCTTATATAATCTTAGTCATGATCAGATTCTATAACTTTTACATTGAGGAACATTTGGATATTTGGAGAAGTAAAAAAGAATATCAAATTCTTTATTGAGAATTTGTATCTATTCTTCTTTTTTTAGCGAAAACGCAAAGGACCTTTGCGTTTCTTTCATTGAAAAGGTAGAGTTTGATACAATCCTCCTAGGAGGCAAAACAAAACAAACCTAAGTTCAGTGTACATCCCAGGTTTGTGGCAGTAGCCCTTTGAGCCCAGCTGCTCCGGCTCTAGCCCAAAGTGTGGCTTCTTCTTTGAGCTTGAAAAGGACAGAGGCTGTAGAGGACAGTTATCTATTCTTCTAAGCCTCTGAATTGAATATTACTATATCAAGTTAAAGTCTTGCAACAACCTGCAAGTAAAAAATTCAGTCTAGTTTGCCTATTACATTGATCCCCAAACCCACAACTTCTGCAATAGATGAGTGGTTATAAGAATGTAAACCAAGGTTTGAAAAACTGGTAATGGCTTATTTTCTACCACGTTTAAGTAAAGACACCTGGCCCTCCGTTAAAAATCAGCTTGTTTAGATATATGCACACAAGTTACGTTATGATGGAACATCTCACCAATTCTTGCAGTTTCTCCCCATGTTGTTTTCACTTTTTATTCATATTTACTATTATGAAAACTACACCTACCAATAACTCTTGTCGCAGTTTGTAATTTTTTCTTTGTGAACCAACTAGTTTAATAAACGGCAAGTAGATTTGCTTTAGGACAGATAGACAACTGGTGAAAGCCGTCCTTTTTGTGAGAGTAAGTTAAATTCTGTCTGCAGGGGCATCATGTCGTATTTTTATCTTTTTTTACATGATGTTATTTTAACTTGCTGATTGTCTGGTCCGGATGAACACTTAATGTTTAACTTCTGCACGTGAGCCTTTACCAGGTGGGCAACGCTGCCATTATTGTTGATCCATCAAGCATGCAAATAATTTCGAAGGCTGCAGACCAAACACAACAGCATGATACTTTTCTAAAAGGGAACAAATGTGCCAGAGTGGAAGCAGATAATGCCTGCTCGTTGCCTGAAGCAACTGAGGATGAAGCCAGCTCTTTGTTGCTTCCACAAACCCTTTTTGGCAATGGCTTGGACATGGTGGTCTCATGTAGAAACCCTTTCGGATGGATCAAACAAAAGTCTACTGAGCAGAACACATTGCCCTGTGAAGGTGGTTTTCTGTGGCATCCTCTGAGACATGCTGCAGTAGTTGCCATTGAAATTGCTGCCGAGAGGGATAGAATGTTGTTCCCTACTTCAGTAATCGAATCAAAATTAAATGGTGATGCGGAGCACCGTTCTGAATCTGAACCGGCAAAGCGGCTAAAGATAGTTACAGAAGTGAGCCTTTTTACTCTCGCCTCTAATAGTATAGTATTGTTGTAGTAAAAGACTAGAAAATTGATGCCTCTATTTATTCGTGTTTCCCTAACAAGTTCGAGTATGAATTTCAGGATAAAGAACAACCTGTGGATCCAGCATGCTGCGATGACTTGTCTGAAAGAAACAGACCATATCTATGCACAGGATTCGACATCTACCTTGTTTGGGAACCTTGCGCGATGTAGGTTCACTATTATCAGACTGTGACATCACTTTTTGATTGTTGCTTACGGTTCATTATTCTGACATGCTTGTTTCTTTAAAGGTGTGCTATGGCACTTGTACACCAAAGATTCAAGCGCGTCTTCTATGCTTTCCCGAATCCAAGTGATGGAGCACTGGGCAGTGTTTACAGATTACACGGGGAGAAAAGTTTGAATCACCATTACTCCGTGTTTAGGGTACAAGTTCCTGAGGCATATTTGAATGGTTTGAGTCGTTGTTCTGATAAATGCTGCTAACGTTCTGTTTCATCTTACTATAAAGAACCCATGAGGTTTTGTTCGGAGAAATGCCAACGGAGTCAGTTTTGTTTTCTTTGTGATGAACTGGTTGTTGTATTATTTGTGACTGTCATGAGTTTGCAAGATGGCCAATGGCTGCTGAGTATAAAATAGGAGGTAGAAAAATTAGATATTGTTTGCTGCTGTTTCCCTCTTTGTTTATTTGAAACGGAAATAGTAGTCCATTTTGCTTACTGTTTTAGCCATGGTATTTTATTTGCCTGTTATACACCCTGAACCCTATCCTTATACTACATGCAACTTTGATATTCCTTCTCCATTTCCGCTCCAGAAATCAGCAAAAAACATTTTACTACCTCTGGTCCAGATTAGTTGTCGTAGAAACTGTACGTACAAACTTCCATCAAGCTGGGGACAGTTTTTATGATCTGGAGGGAGGATTCAAAATCGCTTTGGAATCAACACGGACATTACAAATGATGAAATTACATGATATTAATATTTGAGTGAACAATTTAAATAATAAAAAATTCAGATTTGGTAATCCCTACACTCACAATTCCCCAAGTGTTTAGGAAAAAATATGGACATACAATCTAAATTTTTGTTATTAAAATCAACAACATATAAGCTAGTTTTATATTATATACATCTACTATAATAGATGTTGATTTTTCTGTATATATAATAGATGTTGATTTTTTATATATTATATACATTTACTATAATAGATGTTAATTTTTCATGTTTGGAAATCACTGTGCCGATTGAGGGCTGTGATCCTGTGACGAGACGCCTGGGTGGAGATGCTGTAACAAAAAAAAATGCAAATACTCCCATTTGATTATAAAACTGATGTAAAAGCAGTTTTGGAAGCTGAGAGGCCTTGAGCAGCAGTATAGTCTTTTTACCCATCTACTAGGTCCATCCAAAGTCAAGTCTTCCTCTCACCTACAACAATATTCGTCGCTTTCCGCCGTGCCGCGCTGTGCTCGCCGCCGGCCAGCCAGCCAGCCCACGATCTTATCCACAAGCCTAGTAAGCAAGTAGCGGCGCACACAGAGACAAAAGCGCGATGCTGATGCGAACCGGATAGCGCCGCTACAGCGCAGTGGGACCGGACTCCAGGTCACGCGCGCACCAACCACGTCACTCACTCACGCTGCCCCGCCTTCATTTTCCCCTGCTGGGGCGGTGGGGCCGATGACGCGTGTCGCCACGGTGGCCGGTAAATCCAGGTGGACGGGACCCAGCTGGCACGTGCTCCGAGCGGAGGCAATCTAATCCTGCTTCCTCCTCTCGTCCGCTTCACCCGGAGACGGATATTTATTTCTGTTCCGAACCCCGCGGCTTCGCTCGCTTGCTTGCTTGCGCAAACAGCTCTCCTCAACCTCCGCAGCCGCCGCCACCGCCGTACAACAACCAACCGCCTCGACCAACAACAACCTACTCCGCTTTGCTTGCTCGAAGCACACGCGGAAGCACGCGGCGGTGATAGCGACGAACGATGGTTCACCTGCCGCGCATGGGGAAGCTGCGGCGGGAGGTGAAGGAGGAGGCGGTGGAGGACGACGACGCCGCGGCGGGAGCGGGGGCCGGGGCGGAGGCGTCGCCGTTCCATAAGAGGTCCCGCCTCGCGCAGCAGCAGCAGCCGCCGCCGCCGCTGGTGGGTTTCGTTTCCTCGCCGTTAATTATTCATTCGGATAGTAGGAGCAACTTTTCTCTACGGTTTTTTTCAAAATCGTTTTTGTATCCTGATTGACTGACTGACCGCGTTCATGTTGAAGTAGTAATAAAATTTAGGAGCTCAGTGTAATCCAATCTATCTTTATTCGGCTCTGACTTGTTTCTGTTTCAAATTTTGCTCACGGACAACTTACTCCGTGCTTAAGCTTTCTGCGCAATTGGACAAATCTTCGTTCCTTGTTACTACTACGCTGCTCACCGTGCGTGTTGATAGTATGATGATAACATTCTTCTAAATCGCTATGCCAGCGTGAAAGTGTCTCTGTGCAAAAGGCTTGCAGCTTGTCGTGGATATAGATACGCCATACGTATGCAAAAGGAAAAAAGATATGGGGGAGTCAAGTCACCTGGAATCTTTATGTTCCCTTTACTTACTACTGGTTTATCCGTTGCGTTCTTTTGTTTTAGAAATAGACGAGACAAAATTCTCCAAGTATCATCTCCAGTATTGATTATCCTGGACAATCCATGAATCCAAACTGGCCTCACCTCACAGTCACACGCCTTAAACCCAGACAACTGGTGTTAAACCAAACCATATTGTATTCCATACACGCCCTCTGTCCGGTCACTATTTTTCTGTTTTCAGCAACTGGTGATAAAATCATGGTTGAGTGTGCTTTATTTAATCCTAGATTTGCCGTGTTTTCACTTGTGTCGTGCAGCAATGGAGCGCAGGTGGTGCTGGTGTGTCCAATCAGCAGTCGACGCAACATGATTTTCTTGAGGAGCCCAGCCCACTCGGTTTGCGGCTTAAGAAGAGTCCCTCTCTGGTGGATTTGATCCAAATGAAGCTTGTGCAGGCCGGTAAGGCCAAAGATGCAAGGCACTGTGGCACCGCTACTGCCTCAGAGAAACTGAAAGCTTCTAATTTCCCTGGTTCTGTACTAAGAATAGGATCTTGGGAGGTTAGTACCTTTTTTATGTTCCCATTCATGTTGCCACACTGCTCTTTTATACCAATAATGGTCCCCAAGTGATACATGTTTGTAGTAGAAATTAAAATGATGATATAATTGGTTGGGAGCAACTGCAGACATCCTCTCTTCATGTTAGCATTTCCATGTTGCAGATATGTTCTTTAATAGTAATCCTTATGTGCTTGATTGTTGGCATCACATTGATTCATTATCGTTAACAGTATTGTTAGCTGATGTTACTTAGTATGAAGTTCTGGCTATATGTACCATTCAATTTAAATGACAGGTGCAACTTCTTAAGTAGTAATTGCAGTGTCTTTGATGATGAGAGCGTGATACCTTTGGTTTCCAGCCTGCGGTAATGGCAATGCCAGCAATCTAGAGATGCAATTTTGGTTGTTGGAATTTGTTATATTGCAAAGCCCAAAGGGACAATAATGTCGTACTAGACTTTTTAATCGCTTGTGTGTTTGCTGTTTTCATAAGATCTTGTACTCAAGTACTACTAACTTATTGTCCCTTTGCCGCTTGGAATATAAGCTCTGTTCATAATTGAAGTAGGCTTTGGATCTGTTCATAGGGTAATTTTATTTTCCCCTAGGAACTAATATCAAACTTAAAGAACAAAATATAAGCATCCCAGCTAGCCAAATCCATCTAATCCCAAGCTAACTACACATGAACAGAGCTTATATTCGGATATTCCTACAGTTGGCAGTAGTATAGTAAATGCGTATGCACATAAATATACCTATTGTGTTCGCCTCGTTATTGATTAGTTGCAGATAATCAAATCAATCTAATCGCAAGCAAACTGCACATGAACACCAATGAAATGAAACACGAAGTCTTTTTGCGTTTTCTCGAAAGAAAAACTGCACATGAACAGTTGGAAGTAGTACAGTAAATGTGTATGTACATAAATATACCCATTGAGTTCGCCTCGTTATTGATTAGTTGCTTTTTTATTTGAGTTAAACTTATTCACTTATGCTAATGGTTTGAAATTGGTATATGAACAGTGGATATCGAGGTATGAAGGAGATTTGGTTGTTAAATGTTATTTTGCGAAGCACAAACTCGTGTGGGAAGTACTGGATGGTGGTCTGAAGAGCAAAATTGAGATACAGTGGTCTGACATCTGTGCACTTAAGGTGGTTTGCCCTGAAACTGAACCTGGGACCTTGGAGATTGCAGTAAGTACACGCAGATACACCAAGTCAGTACTGCAATTTACAGAGAAAATTATTTATTATACCCACAATGAACCACACCTCTTATATTAATAGGAGTTAAAAGTATTCATCTCTACTAGCCTTTTGGGCGGCATTGTTACATACTCTTTCTGTTGCTAATCATGTCTTTTATGTTTTGTCTAGTTGTCCAGGCAACCACTTTTCTTTAGAGAAACGAATCCTCAGCCAAGGAAGCACACTTTGTGGCAGGCAACTTCCGATTTTACCGCTGGACAGGCAAGCATGCACAGGTACATAAAGTCATGTCTTATGCCAAGTGATTTTTAATCTTAGACCGAATGGACTTACCATCAAAATGTACCACAGTATGTAAAAAATAGTGGAGTTTAGCTAAATTTCTTGAGAAATCATAGTGAAAAATAGATTCAGGTCTACTTCATAATCGAATAGTTGTCATAATATGCTAACTGACACTGGTTCCTTAACTTCTGAAGTTTATTTGTTTCAGGAGGCACTTTCTTCAGTGTGCGCCGGGAATGATGAATAGGCACGTGGAGAAGCTTATTCACTGTGACCCACGACTATTGTCGCTAAGCCAGAAAAGTGACATCACTTTGGAGAATCCCTATTTTGAATCAAGGTGTTCTATATTTGAAGGTCCAGATGATGTTAAGTGCGAAGATTTTGAGGCCAGTAAACTAGATGATGATCAGTTAGGACCCCAAAGATTTAGGGAACTGTTATCGCACCATTCCGTGCCCAGTAGGATAGATGCTAAAGGAAGACAGGAAGCTGGAAAATCTAATGGCCTGCCTCGGCATTTCTCCAATTCAGGTGAATTTTAGAATTATAATATAGATCTTTATTTCATTTCTCAGCAAAATGCATTGGTTTATCAAGAAAAAATTGCAAAGTATATTAGGCCGAACCATTGTATTTTGTCATTTTGTGCTGCTCAATTTATTCTTTATTTCTACCATTGTTAGCCTTCATATGTATTCTTGACCCACTTGGTCACCATTCAGGAACAAATAAATTCTTTATGTAATCTCAATGCCAACCAATTACCAGTAAGACCATTGTAACATGTATTTTGTATGAATTTTCTCATCATTTTTCTCCCATTCCAGTTACTGGCACTGAAGTGATTAAACAAGACGGTGCTTCCGGTATAAGCGAACCGCAAACAGGCATCCTTAGTTGGAACGGTTTTAAGTTGCCAGGGATGCGGCGATCCATGTCCAAGAGCGAGATGGCAAACCATATTGGAAACCAAATATACAGACAGAGGTATTCAGGGAATCTACCTGCTGCTGATGGTGGTGCTGGCACATCAGGTAAATTATTCTTGGACGACATCACCAGGTACCTGGTGAGCGACTCTCAGATGGTCAACAGTGGCCATAACTCCACGGGTGAGCTAGCATTTGATGACCTGAACCGGCAACTTCTGAATGACTCCCAAATCGTAGCCACTGCTGATGAGAGGATGCTCATGTCAAGGGTCAATTCTCTGTGCTCATTGATCCACATAGGTTCAGGCGAACGCCAGGTGAATGCTGGTGTTCACGGTGATAATGAGGTGTATGAGAAGAAGCCCCAACCTTCGCCTCCAGTTGGAGATGATGACAGTGCCTCATTGCCCCCAAGGCAAGAACCATTTGAGGATCTCCTTACCCATTTGCCCCGAATCTCATCATATCCTCATTTCTTGTGAGTTTTGATCCTGATGAGGCAAATGTGTAGTGGGACATGTAGGTTGATTGACTCTTATTTGTAGGAATTTTTGCCGGGAAACAGCTAGACATCCTTTTTTTTTGTATGTACATAGACAGATAGGGCAATTGTGGGCAAGCTCTTTTGGCTCCAGAGGCCAATATGTGTGGCCGTGATCCATCCACGTACTTCGTAGACCATACTTGATTATATGTGTGGGATCGCCGAAACGGCTGATGCTCAAGATTTCTCTTTCAATGTGCAATTTTCTGTCTTGTCATAGAAATATCTTGTATAGCATAGAACCAGTGGCGAAGGCATCTGTTGACAAAAAAATCTTGTACATGTACGCTTTGTTTCGTCGCTCGATTCGGTAGGAATAAAAAAGTGAAAGGAGCGTATGGTTTGCAATTGAGCTGTCTTATCTCTGAAGTTGTTAAGCTTGGACGGCGGACTGCTCCACCGGAACTGCTTGTCTGGTGTACTCACTTCGCCATCCATCGAGTGAAATTTTACAAAAATAACCCTTTAGACAAAGTTTAGCAAAAAATAACCTCTTTTCAAAACTATTTTGAAATCTAACCCTTTTTGGTAGCGCCCAACGATGCGGCGTTACCCTCTGTGTGGTAACGCCGCAGCCTCCGTCGCAACCCTCGTGCTAGCGTGGCAACACGCTACCCTTCGGAGGGTAGCGCCATGCCCCTCGACGCTACCCTCCGAGCACGTCGAAAACGGCTAAGTCTGGCAGGGTAGCGCCATGGGGCTTGGAGCTACCCTCTTAAGGGTAGCGCCGAGGGGCATGGCGCTACCCTCTCAGACTTAGCCGTTTCCACACGGGGCCCGTGTTGCCACGCTGGCACGAGGGTAGCGACGGAGGCTGTGGCGCTACCACACAGGAGGGTAGCGCCGGGCGCTACCAAAAAGGGTTAGATTTCAAAATAGTTTTAAAAATGGGTTATTTTTTGCTAAACTTTGCCCAAAGGGTTAATTTTGTGAAATTTCACTCCATCGACGGCGGCTGAACGCAGGAGGTGCCGGACCCGACGGCAGACGAGTCGGCCCATTTTTTTTTCTTTTCTGTTTCTGATTTCTTTTTCTTTGTTCTTTTTCTTTTGTGTTTTCGTTTCGTTTTATTTTATTTTCGTTATTTATTTTTCCTTTTTATTTATTTTATTGTTTTTCAATGTTTATGTTTTTGAAAATGTTTCAAAAATTGTTTAAATTAAAATTTGTTCATATTTGAAATTGTTCAAATTTTAAAATCCTATTTGGAAATTATTTAAATTATATTTCCTTGTTCTTTATTTCCTTATTTCTGTTTAAAATAAACCATTAAAGAAGGAAATTTGTTTGATTTGTCTGAATCTATTTTGGAAATCCAAAATATTATTGGGTAATTCAGCAATGTAGTAGTGACTCTCGAACAACCCGTATCCCGAAGTATAGAAAGCTCAAGGAGTGAGCCACTAGGCCCAATTTTTTCTCCCCTAACAGCCTAGCCCAGCAAGGCAACAATGATAACCCTAGTCTCATTTGTTGACGCTACCCATGTCCCCGCTAGCTCCCTACTACAACCGCCACTCGCCAGCCCCTAACACCACATGGCACTGGTTGTCGATCTGCCTATCGCCCCCGCCGCCTACCCTCATTGACATCTCGTCACCTAGCGCCCCAACCACCCTCCCCCGAGTCCACGACCATAGACGCTTGACAGCGAAGTAGGGCACATGCGACCATCACTTGTCCGCACGATGTCGATCCGTCACCAGGCCCCGCCCGCCCTCCATTTTCTCCGTGTTCTCAATGCGGTGCCTCCATCTTCATTGTTCCATGACTCAAGTACGCCCTCGGGCACAACGGTGTAGATGTGGAGGTCAGGTTAAGGTGGAGCCGTGGTCCATAAAGGACTGCACTGTTGCACGCCGTGACAAGTGAAACCTCCGCTATCATTTTTGCTGCTAAAAACCTGAAACTTTTGTTGTCATCTTTGCTATGTTCTAAACTTCGGGCAATTAAGGATTTCCTAACCCGATCCCGAATTGTCGGGTATTACTTTTTCTCATGAGAAATCAGGACTCATTTTGTGGATCCTGAACTTTTGTTCTCAAAATTCATGTCCCGAAAGTTTGGGGAAATCCTGAATGCCCCGCCTGGCGCATTATTGTGGCCCCATTTGGTGCAGCCCCAAGCTGCAAACGGGCGTGATATAGGAGCTCCCACGCCGCGATGCTGGGATGACACATTTCCAATTCGTCGTCGTACTACTATATTACCAATTTTGGTTTTTGTATTTTCATGACCAAAATAGGCTGCTTCAAAATGACCAAAAATAATACGCATTTTATAACAAAAAATGGCCTATCCACAACATGTTGTCTGTTCCGTGTTTTCGCAAAAAATATCAACCATATATTCATGCATGTTGTTTTTCATGAATGCATAAAACGGAATGTTCCGTGTTAACAGGATCATATTCTTCGCTTGACCAAAATATAGAAATGTCACTGAAGTGGTTTGCACAAATCTTGGAACACAGAAGACTGTGCATGCGTTGTGGGTGCAACAATCCTATTTTTGCTTTTGGCAAGCTTCAGATCACGTGTGCGTTCACGGTTTTGTTAACTTGCCACCGAATGTAAGACTTACAACACCTGCCGATTCCAACACCTGCCCCCTCTACGCGGCGGCCGCTGGCCCCGCCTCGTTCGTCTCTTCTACGAGCTTCCATTCCAACACCTGCCCCCTCTACGTGGTGCGTTCTTTACACCGCATCCCAACACTCTTCACAAAGCTCGCCCGCTTACAACACTCGTCTCTCCCAGTCTCCAGTCCACCGCACGCAAACAGCAGCACAAACAACGCATCTCGCACGCCGGTGACGAAGCTAGCTAGCAGAGGAGGAGAGGATCGGAGATTGGCGCAGCATGGCCAAGAGCGGCACGGAGGAGTGGCGTCGCAACGCCGACACACACAAGATGAGCCCGGAGGAGGTGCGGGCGGCGGGGGTGGAGGCGTCCATGCGCCCGCCGGGCCGCGGCTCCGGCCCCGGCGAGGTCCTGCACCAGCGCGGCGGGCGCCTGCCGTACGGGCCCGGGACGATGGCGCTCATGGGGCTCGGCATCGTCGGCGCCCTCGGCTACCTGGTGCTGTATCAGAAGGCGAGGCCCGGCACGCCGGCCACCGAGGTCGCCAAGGTGGCCGTCGGCCACGGCGACCCTGCCGTGGGCCGGGATGTCCAGAAGACCCAGGACGCGGCGGCGCCACCGCCGCCGCCACGCGATGGGAAGTAGACGGCTAGGATGAGTAGTAGTTAGCATGCATGAATAAAAGGGCGGTGGGGAAGAAGAGTTGGAGGATATGATGTTTTTGTTCCGAGTTCAACTCTGTGTTTCCCACCTTTGGTTACATTTTGTTGTGGACCATATATGGCAGTTTTGAAAATAAATCATGCTACTATTGTCTACGAGAAAATAGGTTCTTTATCTAAACAAAAAGAAAATATGTTCCTCGTGAGTGGAGCAAATTGTACATAACACCGCAGCCGTTGCACAAAACCATATTTTGCACAGAACACAAGGTTTTGACTTAACTAGGTGAATCTGGCGCGGCGCACGACCGGTATCTTCAAAACAATGTGTTGAGCATAATATATGTTTCCAGATTTCATACTGAGTCATATAAAGTGAATATAAGAGAACAAATTTAAGATTATAAGTACAGAGTTTTGTAATAGCGAGTTTTGTAATAGCGTACATCACAGAGAAGGTAAACAGAGTGCCATTGTAGATGATGCGTCACATAAAAGTTACAACGGTTCAGAAGAAATTCGAATACGAAAAGAGTTATACAGGGCGTTACAACGGTGGGAACGAAAACAAAGCGTCATTCATACCTTACACTAATATTTCTATTTATACCTTACACTAATATTTCTACTTAGTAGATACGTGCCATTCTCATCAGGCAGCTGGCTTATTCATCAGTTTTCGTCGTCGTCGTCAAGTTCGAGACCTAGTGCTATAGCGGATGGTGACAGAAGGCTAAGTGTACAAACCTACAATAAAGAAGCTTATATCCGGCCACAACTCGTCATGTACAGATTCTGATGCATAACATGATCGAATATGATTCAGTGAAGTGGAGGATGATACTGCGAGTCAGAGTTCATCTGAATAAGCCTCCGTGAGAAACAACATTTGATGGCTAACATCATGAGTAAAATAATGTGGCGAATCATGTACTACTGAGCTACTAAATGAACTGCCATGTAACTGTAGCATCTGAGACATATATGTTATAGAAATACTGAATACCTCAGTAGCACAGCTCCAGACCTAATAGAAGATTCAACAACCATAATATCGCCATCCTTTTGGAGATGACCAGAAAACCATCATTAGTCAATCGTACACGATCCACCTTAAGAAGAAATGCATAGCTGTCTAAAAAGGTCATATCAACATTTTGTGCAAATAATATTCTAAAAGGAAAAAAGTGTGATGGTTATGAACAAAATAAGGATGAAATTGTCCAGGTAGTCTCGTTAGCACAATCATTGCTAATAATGTATAAGAATCTTCATACATGATTCAACCAGAGTTTGATTGGATACTATTCCAATTCCATCGATAGCTTGTCCTGTCAGCTCTATGTATGGGCTACTCGAAAATGGCCTTCAGCAAGAAAATAAATGTAAATTTACAAAAATCACATGTGGATCAAGTGTGCACAAACTATGCATCTATGCAGGACATGCATTCCCATGATCAGTGGTATTGTATAACTTTAATTTGGTGCAAAAATTATAATGAAAAAAACATTCGTGCAATTACCTTGCCTTTTTCTTATTCTTTTGACAGATCAAGCAAACCAAAATCAGATATGAAGGATTAGGTCTTCTTTGACTGCTACATACTCTGAAATTTGCACATAAACATGGATATATGTCAACTGAAACTTTTTGTTACACGAAAAGCATCTCATTCAGCTTATCTTGAAAAGAAAGATAAACCCAAATAAACAAAATAAGAGAATACATGCCGCAATGGTCAAAGACAAAGGGACACCCACCCAAAGATGTCGGATGGATTATGCCCCACGCAAGGCTAACCACTCGGTTTCTGCGAAATTAGAAGCCTACAGTTCAAGAAAAGTAATTAACCAGCCGATAAACATGTAAGCTCCTTTGACTGAAGCCAAGATCCCTCCATAGAGTACACTGATTAAGACAACATGCCTTAGACATGACAGAGAGCTGAGAGGTAAAAAAAGAAGCTTTACCAAACGAATACATGTCAAGTTGAAGAACCAACCACTCATGGAGTGAAGAGATTATCGAATATTCAAATCTTTAGATACTTCTGTTAACTTGCGATTGTAAATAAAGTCTTGGTTATTGCCGTAACAGACATAGACAACAATAGTACCCCACCTATAAATTGTCAAGTAGTATATTTCTAGAAGCACACAACTCATCGTAATGAAGAAGAAACAACAATTGGATCTGACCCATTTTTCCTTCCGAATGTTTAAGAGATTCAGTCTAACAAAGGGAATGAAATGTGACCCAAACAAAATTGTCGCTGCCAATGGATAAGCGTTTGCATAACGACAACTTAACAAAAAAAAATTATTCAATCTCAAAAGAATTATTACTTTACTGAATAAGTTGTAGTTTGCATTAGGATAGAACAATCTTAGCAAAACCAAAATCAGAACTTCAGAGGATCTACACTGAATCTTATAATATTTGTGTATAAACTTTTGAGAGCTTTAGCAGCCGAAATAGAGACTGTAGATGCTAATTAGATGCTAAGCCTACAAAGAATTTCATGGTAAATCTATCTAGAGGTGAGTTAAGGCAAGACAAATATCCTATAGGTCTCTCCAATTCTGCAAGCACTAAAAAGATCAATCAGAACATAAACCTGCAGTCTCCAAGCTGTTTAACATCAGCTTCAAACAGAACAAATATAAAATAGTGAATTAGTCATCCAGTAGGTACAGAAAATATCGCAGGTAAATGAAGACAAAGGGTAGTAAGTAACCTACCGATATTGGCATGGAAACTGACACCCAAAGAGTATTCCAAATGAACCAAATCTGGAGAAGGGGCATCCTCATTGAGTCCATGGATACATTCCATAGGCATGGCATGAAATATTTTAGCTAACGTGAATGAATTATGAGCCAAGACATATCTGTCCGACAACAATAAACTACCTGCAAATCATGAAAGACATTCCATGAAACAGGTTATAGACAGACAACGCTTAGCACTTACATTAATGAAAGAGCTTGCACATATATACCTGGTGAGGTTGAAGGTCTAGTTGTAGAGCACGTTGCGGTGCTGATGGCGCGGAGCTTGATGGCCTCTTGCGAGGAGCCCGATCGGGTCTGGAGAATCTGCTCCTTGTACCTCGCCAACTCCTCGTCCAACTTCCTGATCTTCTCATCCGCCCTCTCCTCCCTTTTGTTTATCTACCCAAGGAATTAGAGTAGAGAAGCATTGGATTCTGTGGGGATTGAGATGGAGGGAACCAATTCGAAGATTGCACCTATTTGAAGATTGGGAAAAGGGGAAGGGAGGAAGGCTGACCTGATTTGTTGGGTCCTGGACGGTGGGCGGCTGTTCCTTACTCTTCTGGGCCTAGAAGAAGGAAACGTAGCCACGTCTTCTTCGGGTCGGGGGGCGACGACGGGAGCAGGACGCAGCAGCGCCGTTCCTTCGGTAGCGGCGACGGAGCCGGTAGGAGAGGAGGAGCGCGGCGGCGGCGGCTGGGGCAGAGGCGCGTCGGCTGGCGAGATCGGAGGCAGCCGCCTCGGGGTCGCGAGCGAGGAACGTAGCCACGTCTTCTTCGTGTCCTCCATGGACGGCCACCCCCGCATGCATCGCGCCGCCCGGCGGGAGCGGACGGTCTGCAGGGGGGCGACGATGGGAGCAGGACGCAGCAGCGCCGTTCGTTCGGCAGCGGCGACGGAGCCGGTAGGAGAGGAGGAGCGCGGCGGCGGCGGCTGGGGCAGAGGTGCGGCGGCTGGCGAGATCGGAGGCAGCCGCCTCGGGGTCGCGAGCGAGGGGCCGGCAGCGCTAGCGCTAACCCTAGGGCCCCCGTCCCCTTCTATCTGAGCGGGGAGGGCGGGAGCAGCGGCTGCGCGCGGCGGCGCCGCCGGCGACCCAGAGGTCGCGCGAGAGCGAGAAAGGGGAGAGGGATTGTGGAGACGCTTTTGCAAAAACGTCCCTATGGTTTATGGTAATTACATCGAGGTCCTAGGCGGGGGAAATTGAAAAGTGACTGGGCACTGCTCATTACTGTTCACAATGAACAGTGAATCGACGCACCAAAGCGCGCCATTCCCTCCCGCCTTAATATATAGAGTAATTGTTTGCACAAACCACATAGAACGTCATTTGCGAAACTAATAGCCCATTAGTCTGTTGTCAGGACGAACCGCTACTGGCTTACAGTCTGCAAACAATCTGTATAGCATCAGGTTCATCTTTACGGAAGAAAATCAGTGAATCTATTCACAGGTCACAGCATACACGAAGCTACACTGAAAAAAGAAAAAAGAACAGGTAACAGCATACACGAAGCTACACTGAAAAAAGAAAAAAACAACAAATTGATACAGATCAACGCCGTAGATTGATACAGATCAACGCCGCCAACCAGTTGACAAGCTCGGCACCAGCGCAACATGAAGCCCTCGCCGCCAAATTCCCCACTGGATAACCGCCGTCGAGCAAGCCCACTGTCCATGGTGGCGCAACATAGAGTCCTCTCCGCCGCTGACCCTGCCTTCGTCGCCGGCCTGGCGCTGGTGGCCCCGCCGCTGCTGCCGTCGCCGTTGTCTCCATGGCAGAGGCCTTGCGTGTCTGGACGAATGAGTAGACTGATTTTATTGTCCATCGAGCGAATCCAGCGTCACTAATTCTCTATTTAGGTTATTAAAACCTAGCTATATGGTTTGTGCAAACAATTAAGTCAAACACTGGTATTCTGTACAAAATAAAATGAGAGTTGTAGTTTTGTGCAACAACTGCACCAACATGTGGTGTGGTGTTATGTGCAATTTGCTCGAGTGAAATGTTACTTCGGCCCGGCAATTTTGCACACGTGATTTCTTTTCGCGCATGCTATGGACAGGCGCCAAACCGCCTGAGGTTTTCGCGTGAAGCCGAGTAAGCGACCATGATCCCCCTTGGATCACTTCGTTCTCGTGCGGCGCCCCTCACCAGTTTAACTCGAATTCAGAGAGAGTTTTGACTAAGTTGATCAATTTGATGTGAAAGCTTTCGACTGAATTGACAATCTTGGCCATTCTTGTCATCGAAGCCGGTTATTTGGACCGGTTATGAAAGGTGCAGACTGGAATGCCACACCACGTCAAGGAGTGGTGGACCGAGTTGGTGCTTAGGACAAACCCTCACCGGAAGGTCATGGCTTCTCTTGCCATGCTTGTGGCATGGGAAATTTGGAAGGAAAGGAATGGTAGAGTGTTTCGCAACAAGTCCATCCACTACAGGAGTAACAGCGCACCCCGACGACATTTGCCGTCGGGCTCAGCACGGACGAGCTCGACGACCACCGTCTGGCTAAGGCCGTCGGCCTGTGATCCATCGAGCTCACGCCGTTGCCGTCGAGCTCACACGCTATGCCGACGGTGGTTCACGGCCGTCGGGCTCATAATGCCTTCGGCGCTGGAAACGCACAAACGGTGCTCCGGCCGTTAGACACACGCGTCAGCTGCTGGGCTCACGCTGGAGAATGAGGCCGACGGCAATGCCGTCGGGCTCACCACTACGTCCCTACGCCGACGGCAATTGCGTCACCACGGGATGGAATCCCACATCAGTACTACGCTGACGACATTACCGTCGGGCTACCTCTTCCAGAATATTACAGCTAAAATATTTTTCTGATTTCTAGGCACATTTCAAATAATATTCTGGGAAAATTTCAAATAAAATTCTGGCACATTTGAATACATCATATCGTATAGCACAAAACATTCACACAACATAACACAATTGATCACAAACATATTGCAAACCGAATATACACATGTTCCATACACAAACATCATTAACACAACATATCACACGTTCTAACATGACAACCACCATACACAAACATCCACATGTTCCTACACGGATGAACTATAAGTTCACGAAGCGACATCTCCGAAGGAACTCTCCACACCACCAAGAGCATCATCACTATAAGATGAAAAAGAAACTCCGAGATTAACATGCGAAATCTAACATGCAACAAAAAATGATCAAAGTCATGCAAACCTTCTAAGTTCAAATTCATGCAAGGAAAAATGATCAAAGTCATGCAAATGTTTTAAGTCCAAATTCGTGCAAACGTTCTAAGTCCAAAATCATGCAAACGTTGTAAGTCCAAATTCATGCAAACATTCTAAGTCGAAATTCATAGAAATGTTCTAAGTCCAAACTGAATCATGAAAAATAGTTCTAAGTCTATGGTTGGTTTATGTCAGAGTTTTTCATGAACTAACCGGGTTCGGCGATTGTCGACGCGACTCGCGGCTCTCGTGGTGGGGTGATCGACGCAGCGAGGTAGAAGCACCCGGGCTAGAACCTTGTGAGTGAACCGGAGTGGCCATGGGTGAGGCAGAAACTCGACCAAACGGAGCCATTGCCCGTAAAGAAGACGATCCCTACATGTTTGAACAAAATATGACTAAGTGTAAATATCTAGATGTACAAAAAATGACTTAGTGAAGCTTTGGTGAAGTACTAATAGGAGTCGCCTGGGTGTAGTGTGCAACGAAATCGGCGTAGCACGCCCGTGGAGGGTACGGCAGTGGTGAAGGAGCTGGTACTGGCTCGGGTAGTGGAGTACCATCTCTCATTGCCGTAGTAAGCTCCTGCAAGTGAGTTTATATGCCATGCATCATGAAGTACAAACTCGGATAATGAAATTTATTGGCTAGTAGATTGGATGGACCACAACTCACCGTCATATAGGCAAACTGATGCGACTACTAAGCTTGATACACAGCCGCCGAATGATCCTGCATCTGCTGCATCCAAGCATCCTGAGCCTCTTGCCAGGCTTGTTCCATTTCCTTAAATATGACATAGTGAATCTCATGAGCATACCCATATATGAATGGGAACTAAGAATGAAGAAGAAAAATGAGAGAAAGCTTACATGGTCCACGGCACGGGCGACTCTAGCACGCGGTGCACGAGGTGGAACAGAAACACCCGTGATTGATTTGACACGTGTGTAGTTGGTGGTAGGCTCGATCACCGTGTCAAACATCCCGTAGCGGCCATGTGGCCTTCCATGTCCTGCGAGAATCACGACCCTCTCGTCGACTGGCTCCTTAACGGGGTCAGAATCCGGTCCATTCAGTTCTTTGTACCTGATGGCATAACAAGTAAACAATTAGTAAGTACAAATTATTTCTTGCTTGCATTTAGTAAACATGATCTTGAAAAATAAATCTGGTCTTGTACTCCTCAAGGTTATCAGTGGTTGTGCCATAGTATGGATCATCGCCGTTCTTGACCACCTTCTTCTTATGAGCCAATTGCCACACTTCAAGCTCTCCCATGTCCCGCCCTTCATTAGCGGTCATCTAAAATACATACAACAAATGGTATGCATTAAAAAGGAAACATTACCGGGGAAAACGAGTAGGTTGTTCCATATATATACCTGATGATCCTTGTAGTGGTATAAGTGTCGGTTCCCTTGACAGTGAGTCCCCTCATGGCCGCGATTGAGACTGTTCTGAATGCTCTTGGCCTTGAAATCTAGATCTTTCCCGGTCCACATGTCCACCAGTTTCTCCCAGCCATCCTTCTTTCCCAGAGCCCACTTTGGACAAATCTTAAGATGAAAACATCTCAAGTCAACATCTCAAGTGAAGAACAAATAATGCACTTTACGATGGACATGGAATAAAAAGAAAATTTCATTACCCCCATGAAATCCTCGTGGGACATCTTCTCACCAAGTTTGAGCTCAACGATTTTCTTCTTGTTGTATCTCTTGCCTTTCTCGGCGTAGAACTGAGCGATAGCTGTCATTTTAACATCATACCACATCTGGCGTAACTTGATCCTCACCATCGTAAAGAAGACCTCGTGGCTCTTGTGCTCATGCTCGGGAGCCACGCGATAGAACTCCTACAATCATGTAAACAATCTTATTATGGTGAGAATCACAAGTTAACAAAACTATGGTTAACTATGGTTGAGAATCACAAGTTAACAAAACACAATAGAAAAGTTCTTACCCAGAACTTGTGAACCACAACCTCTGCACAGCTAGGCTTAAAACCCTCACCCTCCACAGTCTCCATGTAGCCGGAGCCCTGAGCGGCCTCGTAGTCCTCCCACCTCATGGCTAACTTCTTCACAGAATCTGGATCCTCAGGGTTCTCCTTGTACAGGCCTGACCAATGCCTCTTTAGAAGGCCCACAAGTACACCACCTGCAAGATTTATCGAACCGGCGACGACTTGAAAATTGCTGCACATGAAAAGACAATATTAGTATGCAAGGAGAGTTAGCCACATACTTATATGATCAAGAGATAGCCACTTACTTTTTGTTGACCGGCTTAATAAGAATTTTGCCCTCTTGAGATCTTGATCTTCTTGGAAGATTCTTTATTCCTCGAGTCCATAAGGGCCCCAGCTCCTCCCCCTCGTGCTGCAAATTAAAATTAAAATGCAAATTAGAGTTCAAATAAAATGTAAGTGAACAAAACTAAGTGGTAGGAATAGGAGAAAATAGCGTACCTCCTCCTCCTCCTCGGCGTGCTGCTCCAGGTCCTCGTCAACGGGCTGCTCCGGGTCCTCATCGTTCTGCTGCTCCAAGTCCACCCCGAAGTACTGCTGCTCGAAGTACTGCTGTTGAGGCTGCTCCACCCCAAAGTACTGCTGCTGAGGCTCCTCCCCCTCGAAGTACTGCTGCCGAGGCTCCTCCACCACGAAGTGCTGCTGCTCCACCTCCCTGTCCTCCGAGTGGGTTGCTGCGGAGGGTACGTAAATAAAATAGCAGCTAGTGAGTATGAGCATGATAGTAGGGAGTAGGCATGATAGCAATTACCTCACTGAAGTAAGACGTCGAAGGTGTCATCATCCGTGAAGATGAAACCTCCGACAAAGGTCTAGTCCTCGAGCCTCGTCCTCGTCCTCGACCTCGCGGTGCAGGTCACCCTCGAGGCTCGTCCTCGTCCTCGACCTCGACCTCAACTGTGGTCTCCCTCGAGGCTCGTCCTCGACCTCTAGTGGGGTGACCCCCGCCTCGTCCTCTCGGGGGTAGGCCCCCGCCTCGTCCTCTAGGGGGTTGACCCCCGCCTCGTCCTCTAGGGGGTTGACACTCTCACCTAAGCGTTTAGGGGGCTTTCGCAAACGACAAATGTTCCTAAGCATGGATGCCGCGGAATTCTTGCTCATGGTATAGTCACCTGCATTGAGAACATGTAAAATGTTAGTAAGCAGAAATTACATTTTCATACGAAAATAAGCAAAAGAAAGCATTGAGAACTCGAAAATAAGCAAAATTAAGCATTGAGACCATTGATGAAAAAATAAGACATAGTAAGCAAGTTGGAAATAAAACATAAAATACGCTCACCAAGTTTTGGGTTGTGTTCGGGTCTAATCATCATCAGGGTCACTATCACTATCACGTGAGTAGTAGGGTATGCCATCGAACGGTGGAGGCTCATCCTCGTCACTTTCACTATCTAGATGTAACTTGCTGAGCATATCTATGTCCTTTACATTCACAACTGCCTCACCTCTTCCATGTCTTTCACTATCATCGACTTCATCAAGACCACCCATAAGGACATCAAAGTCACCGCCATCCTCTTCCTCCTGGTAGAAATCTCCCTCGTATGTGATGGGGTTTATATTGTTGTAATCGTCCGCGTTTGGCATGGGTAGCTTACCACGTGGCGATACCTTGAACACAACTTCCCAACCCTGTAGTTCCTCGTTATGGCATGGGTATGATAGATAATAAACTTGTGTTTCCTGGTTAGACACAACAAATACATCAGACCCGCTATAGGTGGTTGAAGGCCTCACTTCCACTAAACCAATGGAAGGGGTACATTTTAGTCCAACCACTGGGTCGAACCAATGGCACTTGAACACAACAAGAGTGAGAGGATGGGTCCCTTTATCGAATTTCACCTCATATATGTTCTGTAACCTTCCATAGTACTCATCCTCATTTCGACCTCCGGTAAACACTCCAGTATTTACTGTTTTCGCATTTGGCCGAGTATTTTGGTGTTTCTCGGTATGGAAACGATACCCATTCACATCATACTTTTCATAAGTCGCCACCTTAGGGTCGAAACCCTGCGAAACCCATCTCAATTCATCTGTCATAGATGTTTTCTGTTGATTTCCCTACAAGTTTAGTCAAAATTGTTAGTTTTGTGTTAACATAAACTACAATAGACAAGGGGGTGAGTTAGAAATTACTTTTTCCATGAACCAAGCCACAAAATTTTGCCTTTTGGGGGCACCTTTCCTTAAAAGAGTATTAAATTCCGACACAGTAGGATTTTCTATTCCCAACCACTCCTCATCCAGAAATTGAGGCACGAATGTATCCTCTACTTCATCTATGTTCATCAACACATAGAGGATGATGTCCTCCCACTCCTGCTCCGTCATGGTGTAAATATGTTGACCACCAGACTTACCACCTTGGCCTTGGAAGAGATGAAGCTTGGGTTTATAGCTGGGGTTATCGGTATTGTACCGAGAGAGCGGATTATGCATATTGGGAACATCTTCAGGATAGTATGTTGTAGATACATCTGACACCTCCTCGATGATATATGCCTCGGCTATGCATGCCTCAATCTGATTTTTGTTTCCACATTTGGTTCGCATATTCTTAAATATTCTCTCTATACAAAACTGCCAACGATTCTGAACCGGACCCCCCAATAATGACTCGTTAGGTAGATGCAATATGAGATGTACCATCGGAGTAAACATGCCTGGCGGAAATATAATCTCTAACTTGCATATCAACTCTGGGACTTTCTCATGAAGTCTTTTCATCATTTCCGAACATATTTCTTTGGCACACAGCGTGCGGAAGAAATGGCTCAACTCCGCAAGTGGCTGCCAAACACGATCAGGGAGATAGCCTCGAAGCATCACTGTCATTATTCGCTCAATCCATATGTGATAGTCATGACTCTTAAGCCCGTTGACTCTGCCCGTTGTTAAATTGAATCGTTACTCATGTTAGAACAATAACCATCTGGGAACTTCACATTGTGTTTGAGCCAATTGAATGCCTCCTTCTTTTTGGGCAGCTAGAAGGCAGAAGTCAGCATTTGGCTTGACCCAATTTCTTCGATTGCCCTCAGGACGCTGCATGTTTAGTTTTATTCTGTCACAAAGCCTATCTTGATCGACCCTAGTCTTGACATTGTCCTTCGTCTTCTTAGGAATGTCTAGGGTTGTGTGAAAGACGGACTCTGCGACTTTCTTTTCGGTGTGCATCACATCGATGTTATGAGGAAGTTTGAGGTCCTTGTAATAGGGGAGTTGCGTCAAACCTGGTATGTGAGTCCAGTTGTGCGTCTCACCATATCCAATAAAACCTTTGCCTTTGGTCTTAGGCTTTAGAGCACGTAGCTCCGCACCAACAACTTTACCATCAAACGTTGGTATCTTGTTTACTTCACTGACAACTTTGTCTTTCAAGAAGTGTTTTTTGTCCTCTCTGAATCTATGACCTTCTTCAAGGAACTGTCGATGCTTGTCAAAGGCGGAATACTTGCCACCCTTCTTCAGCCATACGAACATAAGAGCATGCCTGCACACTGGGCATGGCATCTTTCCAGCTGTACAGTGTCCGCAGAATAGGGCATACCCGGGTAGGTCATGCATGGAATACTGGTACCAAACTGTCATGCAGAAGTTTTTCTTCGTTGCCCGGTCATATGTCCATGTGCCGTGTGCCCAAGAATGTTCCAAATCATCGATTAGCGGCTGCATGTACACACTCAAATTCTTCCCCGGATATTCAGGCCCCGGAATGATCAGAGACAACAATATGGTCTTGCGTTGCATTAAGACTCCGGGAGGGAGATTGAGCGGCATAACAAACACGGGCCAACAACTGTACGACCTAGCCGACATATCGAATGGATTGAAACCATCGGTTGCTATCGCAATTCTGACATTTCGAGACTCTCGAGCTTTATCAGGGTATGCTCTGTCGAAATGTTTCCACGCTTCACAATCAGCCGGATGTTTCATCTTCTTCTTTTTATCATTAATATCAGGGTATCTCTTCCCCGTCTTGTGCCATGTCATCTGTTTGGCAGTCTCCTCATCCATGTAAAGGCGTTGGATCCTTTTTATGAATGGGAGATACCGAAGAATCTTTACAGCAACTTTCGTCTGCACCATTTCACCTTCGGCGCCCTTCACCTCTACATACCTAGAGGCCCCACACTTGCTACAGTGAGTGTGATTCACAAACTCTTTCTGAAACAGAAGGCAACCCTTAGGACAACAATGTATCTTCTCATAATCCATGCAAAGCGATTTCATGATTTTCTTTGACTCATACATGGTACGAGGCAGACAATGTCCCTTAGGGAGCATGTTACCATTGTTTTCAAATGATCTTCAAAGCTTGATCGGGTTTGGCCGTGTTTGGCCTTATCAGCTAACAGTTGCGATATGGAATCAAGCTGAGAGACTTCTGCACCCGGATAAAGAGGTTTCTTTGCAGTGGCCATCATTTCAAGGAAGGCCTTCGCGGTTTCCTATGGTTCATTCGGTAAATCCGATTCCTCCTGTTCATCCGGATCTTCTGGAGGTGGCGAATGTGCCTGATTTGCATAGTGAAGATCAACAAGCATGTTTGCAATGCCATCGTGGGCATTGCCATCAATGTGTTGCCGCATCACCACCTCTCTAACACGGTCACTCTCGGGAAAGTTGATTTGCAGGTTAAAGTCGGGCATATAGCCGTAAAGCCAAAGGTGTTTTGTCATCTCTAAGCTACCCTGACGGTTATTCATCTTGCACCGAGCACAAGGGCAAAGCGGACGAACTGTCTTAGAACCACAGTGTGCGTCCTTCACATAATATTCAGTTTTCCACTGCCACTCAGCTGTCATGTCAGTCCTACTAATACGACCACTGTACATCCACTCACCATCAGCCATCTGCACTTAGAGGTAATAACAACAAAAATAGCATTTGATATCAAATAAGTGGCATTAAATTAAATACAAGATATTCTCTACCGAAAACGCGTGCATCATCCTACATCTCTAATGGGATAGCCTCCTAGCAGCCGCCGGATCCGTAGATTGAGTATATTCTCCATGCTCTACCACGATCCGAGACAGAAATTTGGCAGCACCTCCCCGCTGCTCTCCCGATACATGTCTCGGCAAAAAGCCGAGAGGATGTGCATCCGGAGAACAACGGGGAGGCACTACCGAAATCCTGACTCGGACCGGAGCAGAACACAGAGAACGTACCCAACTACGCATCCGCCGACTGTCCCGTAAATGCCAAAGCGTTACGCATCATAATATGCTGACCTCTAACGCATATTTATCCGCGTAACGCTTTCGGACGGGAAAAGACACCTAGGTTACGCGACTTGACGTGAAACTAATATCTAGAACATAAAAATGCAAGATAGGAGAAGGAGTTTTATCTCACCCTCCGTTGTAGAGGAAGTAGTCGAACAACACGAACACGACAACGGCTCCGAGACGGCGGCGGCTCCGAGAGGACGGCTCCGGGACGACGGCTCCTAGAAACCTACATGATAAAATATAATGCAGATTAATACTAGAAAATATATTGTCATATTTTTACATTACCTCACCACTAATCCTAGCACTAACCCCACCACTAACAGTAGCACTAACCCTAACAGTAGCACTAACCCTAACATTAGCATTAGCACTAGCAATACACACACAAAATTACCGGGAAGGTGCGGGGAGGTGCTCAACGCCGGGGAGGTGCTCGAAGTCGGGGAGGAGGTGCTCGGGGCCTGGAAGGAGGAGGAGGACGCCAGGTAGGGAAGCTCGGACTTGGGCGAGGGAAGGAGGAGGAGGACGGTCGTGGAGGAAGGAGGAGGAGGGCGGCGGGCTGCGTGCGGCGAGGGCGGCGTGCGGGCGGGGGAGGGCTCAGGAAGGAGGACGGGGAGGCTGTGGCGCAACGGGGGAGGAGGCGGCGAGCTGCAGGCGGCGTGCGGGCGGAGGAGGGCTCGGGGAGGAGAACGGCGGCGTGCGAGCGGCGTGCGGAGGCGCGGGCGGGCGGGCGCAGGGGGTGCGGGCAACGCGTGGGCGGGCGACGGCGGCGAGCAGCGCGCGGGCAGGCGCGACGGCATGCGGGAGGGCGGCGGCGACGGGGCGACGTGTGGGAGGGCGGCGGCAGGGGGATCGACTCGCGCGGGATTGGGTGGGTGGGGAATAAGCCCCAATCCCGCGTGCGAGTTGACTAAATTCTTGCAACAGCTAGCCCGACGGCATTACCGTCGGGCTTAGAATTTCTTTTTTTTTTCCAAAAAATCAATTCAATTTTTCATAAAATAAATCTATTGCAATTTTTTAATTAACAATTACCAAAATATAAATTATAATTTCATTTATTAATATTGTTTTAATAACATATTTGGACACCCCGGACCGACACGGCAATACCTCTCTCAGCGATCTACCTCTAAACATTTACTAATATGTTTTAATAACATATGTTATTGTTTTTATAACATATGTTAGGGTTCTATGCAAGTTTTGATGGGGTCTTGACGCTCCGGACCCCCTCTACGGCGAAACCCTACTCTAAGTGCAAGAACTTACTACGAAGCAAGAGGGGTCAGTGAAGCGGGTCGCACCTCGGAGATGTATCTTGGTTCCCACAAACTACCAACACACTAGTATACATAGTTTATGGGTCTATGCAAGTTTTGATGGGTTCTTGACCCTCCGGACCCACTCTACGGCGAAACCCTACTCCCGCTGGAGAAAAGTCTGACCTGTCGATCTACCCCTCTAAACGGCGCCGGGGAGGGGGTAGATGCATGAATTTTTTTGCTTGGCTGTGTTAGGTTGGTATATTGGACCATAAAAAACCAACATTTCATGTGTTCCGTCGCACGATTCCATGCCCGGCACCCGAAACGGGGGTTTTCACCTCTAAGTGTAAGAATTTACTACGGAGCAAGAGGGGTCAGTGAAGCAGGTCGCACCTCGGAGATGTATCTTGGTTCCCACAAACTACCAACACACTAGTATACATAGTTTAGGGGTCTATGCAAGTCTTGATGGGGTCTTGATGAACGGGAATCCGGCACCTAGAGGGGGAGGGGGTGAATAGGTGCTACTACAAATTTTAGGTCTTTTCAAATTTAGGCTCAACACAAAGGTAAATTCTCTAGATATGCAACTACGGTGAATTTACCTAAATGACAAGCTAAGTAGAAACTAGATAAACAGGACAAGCGAGTAAGGGAGAAAGGATAAGGGGAACCAAGTGAAGCACGCGGAGACGAAGATGTAATCCCGAGTTCCACCCAAGGGTGTACGTCTCGTTGGAGAGGTGTGCGCTACCACAACAGGTTAGCCGCAACGCCACAAAGGCTCACCTTCTTCTCCGATGAACTCAACCACAAAGGTTGCAAGTTCACCTTCCACTATTGATCCCCTTTTAGGGCGGAGATCGAATCCCTTACAAACGCTTAAGGCACACACCCACAACTTAATTGGGGCTCCCAAGATGACCACAAAAGGTCAAGACCACAACAGGTCAAGCTTACACCAAGTACCAACAAAGATGAGATCTAGGTTTTCCTCGAGGAAACCCTAGACTCGAAATACCCAAGTGAATGGGGGAAGATTACAAATCGCTTCGGTGAAGTAGTAGATCGGGGCCTTCTCCTTCACTCCTCCAAAGATCAACGAGTTTGGGTGGAGGAGTTGGGAGATCTTGAAGATTTGAGCTTCAGCACATTTATGATGAGAGAGAGTGTAAGAGCTGAAATGGCTGGAGGTAGGTGGAGGGGTATTTATAGTCCTCTCAAAGAACTAGCCGTTTTTCACTGTGCAGGCCGGAACTTCCGGTCACTCAGGCCGGAACTTCCGGTCACACCGGAAAGTTCCGGAGGAACTTCCGGCCTGGCCAGGACGCAGGCAGTTTCAGACTTAGAGAAAAACCAGCATGTTCAGCACCGGAACTTCCGGTGGTCTGGACGGAACTTCCGGTCGCCCGGAAAGATCCGGCAAAAGTTCCGGTTTTGCCCGTGCGCGAGCAATTCCTGACTTAGCAGATTTCTCTGCTAGTCAGCACCGGAACTTCCGGTGAGTAGACCGGAACTTCCGGTCGCCCGGAATGTTCCGGCCAAATCTTTGGACGAAGTTCTGGTTTTACCCTTGCGCAGGCAAGTTTTGACTTAGCCCATTTTCTCGTTTGTCTAGAACGGAACTTCCGGTGGCTGGCCGGAACTTCCGGTGGCCCGGAAAGATCCGGCCAAACTTCCGACCAAAGTTCCGCCTTTGCCAGAGCATAAATCCTAAGAGGACTTAGCCGTTTTCTGGCCAGCTAGAAATGTCCGGTGCAGGCCCGGAAGTTCTGTCCCGTAGGCCGGAACTTCCGGTCACAGCACCGGAACTTCCGGCCTGACAGGACAGGAAAAACTGCCAGCCAATTCTCTCTTTAACCCTGTTGATCTTCATCCTTTTTGTTCTTCAAGGTTATGTAGTATCTGAAATACTTATGCACACCGTTAAACATCCTTTTCGTGTTGTCATTCCTATCCAAAACTTAGGAGACAGAAAATGCTCTTTCAATCTCCCCCTTTTTGGTTAGAGATGACAACACAAACGGGACAAAGGATTTGCAAAACATAGACGGGCTCCCCCTAAATATGTGCACTATTAAATCTTGTGTTTGAATACAAGTGCACATCTATTTAGGATCACAGCTCCCCCTATCTTTTACAATCCTAGCAAGTTAATCATACGAGGAATAGATAGCATAACTTGCTGAGAATAAAAAATAAGGTAAGACACGACTAAACTGATTACATCACAAAGTTCCACACGTCTTACCACATGCTCAAAGATAGAGTTCCAAATAACAAGGCTAAAAAGTTCAAGAAGCACAAGTTAAAACCGAAAGAGAAATAAAGTCTTGTGCTTCCACCCTTGCAAATCCCCGAGAAGTCCTAATAGATAAACTTCTCCCCCTTTGGCATCTTGCAATACCAAAAAGGGAGAAGATCGATGCTAACGCCCCAAGAGTCAGTCGGAGGCGTGGTGCAAGCCATCATCATCTTCATCCTTGGCATCTTCATCACCTGTGAGATCTTCTGGCACATCAATGTCCTAACTAATCCCTTTTGCGTTCCAGTGCTGGTAATCAATGAGAGGAGGAGGAGCAGACGGTGGGTTGGGCATCTTCATGTGAGCCATCATGGCGGACTGGTTGGTGAGGATGGCATGGTTCTGCTCGTACATGGCATAGTCCTCCCTGTGCAGACAAGATCCCATGAGCATGATCTTCTCAAGAGCCCTCACGAACCACATACGCTTCTTCTTGGCTGCCTTCTTGACAGTGGGGTCAGAGGGAGCACGGTTTCGCCCAGTGGTGGCTTCCTCATCATCATAAGTACCCATGGGGCGAGTTGGGGCAGCCACGTGGGACTTCTTCATGTGCAGACGAACAGGCTTGTGGAGGGTGCACTCAAGGGCAGCGTCCACATCTAACTTCTCTTCAGGAGTGAAAGGAAACCGATCCTTGACGAGCAACATGATGTAGGGTGCGTAGGGAGGCACCTTCCTATGGAAAATGGCATAGTGCATCTCGCGGAAAATGAAGTCCATGACATCAAAGAAGAATGATTTGGGCTCGGGCACGGAGTCTGAGAGGTACGCTTGGCTCGCCAAAGCCATGAGATGGACAAGTCCTCAACGAATAGCAGCATTGTTCCCTACGCTTGGAGCAATGGAGTGGCGGAATATCCAAAGGACAATGTCATAGACGGGCTTCAAACCATGGGTGCCGCCAATGGTGCCATTAGTCTCATTGCACTCGACCATGTCATTCTTGTCGTAGCGGTCATCATCATTGTGCAGTCTCATACCAGCAGGCTCATCTAACCCTTGGAAGGGGTAACCAAGTAGAACAGCCAAATCCTTGAAGGAAGCCTGAAGTTAGAATATTCCTGACATCCATGTCATCCCAATGTTGGGGGAGTCGTCAAACACGATGACGAGGTGGTAACTCGACAAGTCCCAGGGTTGTGCACCCCGGGTTGATTGATGGGGAGAGAGATGAGTGCAAGGTGGTCACGACGGCTGACAAGCAAGGATTTACCCAGGTTCAGGCTCCCGGAGGATAACACCCTACTCCTGCTTGTCTGATTATTGATGCGAGTTGTGGTTACAATGGCGAGATTGCGATCTCGCTAGGGTTTGTGTCGTAGCTATCAGCGTGTCCCTGGGACGAGGAACCCTCCTGGCTTTATAGGCAGCCAGGTCTCGGGTTGGTTGGTGCCGATGGCAACTACAGATATGGCAGGTTATGCTTCCTAACCGACTTGGACTAGGTTACATGGTACCCCGCGTGGGCCTCCTGTGGGCCTTTCCATCCTTGGCGCGGCCCAGGTAGCCTTATCGTGGGCTACCCGCAAGGCAGCCCCACGTCAGTAGCCCCCGAGTGCTTGGTCGAAGCGCAGAGTCGAACAAAGGACTCCTTCCTCCTGGACGCGCCATTGGATTGCTTGATCTTGAGCTTGAACTCGATTTCTTTAGTCGAACCGGCCACTCCCGATGGGAGTAACCTTTGCAGTCGAATTACTTTGCCTTCATCTTCTTGCGAAGCTTGCTTCTACTCAGCCTGTTTGGCTTACTTGTGGATGGATTCGGCTGCCCGAGCTTACTATGTTGCCACCCGAATAGTTTCTTCGGGTTCTCGGATCATTGGCTGATCCTACCTTGTTGGTTTCAGCTTTGAAGCTTACTACTCGAATCACTCTGTCGAGTTGCTTCAGTTGATTTTGGAGCCGTTGGCTTGATGACGTCACTGGTGACGATCTGTTGCACGCCTCTGCGCCCGATGGGACGTGACGTGGCGGGCCCCGTTGTCAGAGCTGACCGCGGTCAACAGTTGTCACGTCTCCGAAGTGGGCGCGAAATTTGCGCGGCACGATGACGACGCCTCGGTCTTCGTGCGTAGTGGACGAAGTGGGCGGTGACGGTTGGTTTCTCCGTGCGACACGTGGACGGCCGGATGTGCCTGCTCGGAGCCCTTGTTTGGTGGACGGTTGAGATGCTGATTTTCGAGGCATAAGTACTGTGTCTTGACGTTTGGGATTTCATCTTCTCCAATCGCTCTGTGCTTCCTTTCCTCTGCGCTCTACCATTTCCGCCGCCATCCAGAGCTCCGGGCAATCTGTCCGTACACCTTGCAAACTGACCATGGGCAAGCCGAAGAGCGCCGCTGGCTCCTCTGCCGCCGCCGACGAAGCCGGGGTGATGAAGAAACCCGAGGGCGACTGGCAGAGATCATCGTTGAAGAAGGCCGAGGTGGAGCTTTTCCGCGCGCAAGGTCTGCTGCCACCTGCCGACCAAGTCCAGGTACGCGTTCCTGGCAAGGAGGTCTTCCCCACTCCCCGCGATGGGGAACGTGTTTGCTTCGCGAATTTCTTTCCGCGGGGCTTCGGGTTCCCCATGCACGATTTCGTGCGCGGTCTCTTGTATGCCTATGGGGTTCAGATCCACGATCTACCCCCAATGGCGTCTTGAGCATCGCGGGCTTCATCGTGCTCTGCGAATGCTTCTTGGGTGTCGCGCCCCATTGGGCGTTGTGGAAGTCGCTCTTCCTTGTTCGCAAGAACGTGGGGAAGAGCGGGTTGACCTTCCCCGTGGGCGGCTTTGGAATCCAGGTGCGCAGTGACACCGCGTACTTCCAGATGAAGAAGTCCGACTCCGTCCAAGGATGGCGCCGGAGGTGGTTCTACGTCCAGTCGAACCAGGACGGCCTGGACGCGTTCGACAGCGGACGTGGACTGCGGAAGACAGGCGCCTGGGCGCACCCGCTGTCCGCCGTGGAGAAGGAGGCCGTGCGGCCCTTGCTGGGCCTGCTGCGCGATCTGACCAAGACCCTTGGGCGCGAGGCGGGTGGCGTCTTCCTGATGGCCACCTTCTTCCGTCTTCGGGTGCAGCCGCTCAACGCTCGGCCTCACCCGATGTGGGCCGCCGAAGGCGTTAGCGCCCAGCCGCTTGATGATGAGGAGGTGGAAGCCAACGTCAGATCCATCACCAACCTCCGAGTCGCGGACACGTGCAACGTCAAGTGCCCGATTTCTCCTTACGGGGCCTCGAACCCCGTTCCTGAGGTAAGTCTTGCCTTGTTTTCCTTTTGTCCTTGTTCGACTTGAGTCTACCTTTCTTTTTGATTCGACTTGTGTCTACTTGCTTCAGGGTCGAGCTCTGTTCATCAGCCTTCCTCCTCTTCCTGAGAACGGACCCGACGATGAGTCGAAGTTTGTCGAGGAGGAAGACGAAGACGAAGAGATTCCCTCCGCACATTCTCCCCGTGATGAGGTGGAGCAGGAGGATGAAGTGGAGGAACCCGCGCGGAAGAAACGGAAGCTTCCGAGTCGCGGCGATTCTGCCACTGCGTCGTCACCTGCCAAAGATGCCGACGTTACTGTGGAGGAGGTCGTCGCGACATCGCCAGGTGCGCAGTCCTCGGGTGGCTGGGACGAACCCTTAAACGTTCCTCCAGTCAGCTCCGCGGCTCCTCGTTCTTTCGCGCGGATGCCTTCGCCCACCCTGGAGAGCTATGATGACGCCGGCACCCCCAGGTGAGCTTTTTTAAGATGTGCGTCCTTCGAGTTGTATTTTGCAGTTGCGACGTTTAGGTTGACAGGTGTGCTTGGTTTTGATGCAGCCACCGTTCTGGCAATGTTAGCTCCCCCCTTCGGGACGTGGAGCATACCTCCGCCCCTTCGACTGGACTGGGACTCAGGCGGTAGCGGAGAAGGTGCTTGTTGAGCCTGCCGGCGTTGCGTCGTCTAGCCGCATTCCTCCTTCGGCTGCAGAGGATCTTGAACTCCTGGACCACGTAAGTCTTTTATGCTTGTTCTTGCATTCTTGATTTTTCATCGGGTGCGCGATCAGCGCTCCCGATGGGAGTAGCCCCCGAAGGTGTGGATGACTAGTATATTCGCCCGCAACTTTATTAACATCTTGCTTTTGCTTCAGCCGTACTATCGCCAACAGCTCGACGCAGCCGCGGCTTATGTTCGCCTGGAGAAAGAGAGGGACCAACTGCGTGCATCTCTGGACCAGGCTACTGGGCGGGTTGATGAGATTGAGAAGGCTCTTCACGAGTCTCGAGAGCGGGAGCTGGCGCGGGTCGCCTAGGAAAAGACTCAAGTCGGTCGTCTCCTTTCGCTCGCCGGTGTTCTTGGGGGTAAGTTTCGGCTTGATGCTTACTGTGTCTTTGATCTTTTTTCTTTGCTTGACCTTGAATTTTTGCGCAGAGACTTGCGGTGGAGCTCCTCCAGAAGACGCGTCGAGTGACACGGTTGACCTGGCGACCGCTGTCAGCTTCCTCGACCGGGTCTGTGCCTATGCCTCAGACGCGCTGAAGAAGTCCGCAGCCGCGTTGCAGAAATCGACTGGAGCCCTCACTGTGGTGCATCAGAATATCTTCCCGGACGACCAGCCGGCGGCGGCCGTGGACGCCCTAGCTGCGCCGTTTGAGGACGCGACCACCATCGCCGACTTCACGCGGTCGCAGACGGTACGCGGCTCCGAGCTCACCTTCCAGCTCCTATTAGGCCATCAGGTTCCAGGTGACTTCGAGAAGGTCGTCAGCGGTTTTCCTCGCAAACCCGATGGCCGAACCGCGTCGCTGAGTGGCGTGAAGGAGCGTGCGTCGCAGCTTGCCGTGCAGCTTGTGGCACTCTTCGAGAGGGCCCTTGCTAAGGCGGGCGAGGCGGCTGCCGCTCGGAAGGGCCGTTCCCGGTCGCAGTCCGCAGCCTTAGAGTAGGCGTAGCTTTAGGAGTTCGGCAGTCGCCGCGGCCTGTATTTTGAACTTCTTGCTTTGTAATGAATATTACCCTGTCGGGTCTTTTGGTCTTCAATATTGATTTTGCTGACTTTCTTTCTTTCTGAGTTGATCTGCGCTTCGCAGTCGCACGATTGTATTGACTCTGCGTATCCCTGGCAGAATGCTGTGCGCGATGATGCTCCACCTTCTCCTGTGGCCGAGCCGGGTGGCGCGGCTTCTTCTTCGGGTGCTCGCCGTCGTCGGGCGGCGCCGGCTCCTCCACGCAGTGTAAATGATCAGCGGATAATCACATACGTGAAGAACAAGGTGGTGGAGCTTGAGGCGACCCTGAAGAATACGGAGCGGCTGCTGCACCGTTCCCAGTCGCATCCTACGGCGGAGTTCTCACGACGTGAGGATTTTTTGCTTGGGGAGATCGACCTGATCAGTCGGCAGTTGCAAGGTTTGTATCCTTTTGGCGGCTGCCGTCTTTGTTGGATTTCCTTCTCGTTCTGACTTGCATTTTATGCGTGCAGATGTTAATCCTGATTGGGAGGCCGAGCGGGCTCGCGTTGAGGAGCGAGTCACCCGAGAGGCGTCCGGCGACTCCTACGAAGCTCGACAGTTCTGGGTGAACCAGTCGAGGGGGCGCGTCCTTGCCACCATGCTTGATCGTACGTGGCGCGCTGCTTTTCTTCTGGAGAACTGCCGGAAGACACTCTGGCACATCAATCATGTGTACTTCCCGCATAATGCGCAGCCGAACGGGCTGTCCGCCTTGCTGGAGAGGTTTCGTGATGGTGAAGGGCTGAAGGAGGTTGTCGACGCCCAACTTGTGGCTGGTGCGAACGCGGCGCTGGCATACGTCCGGATGCACCGGCCACATCTTCCGCTTGAGAGGGTGCTTGAAGGCCTGCCGGGTGACGATGACTTTGACGAGACCTTAGCGGCTGCGCGCCGGATTATCCGGCAGGTTCAGGACCTGAGCGAGCGCCTTGTAGGTCCCCTTGATGCGCCGAAGGCCGAGCCTGCAGTTTAGAGTAGCCGTCGTCTGATGTACAGGGTTAGCTATAGAGGGCAAATGTGCCTGTGTAAACATGATGTAACAGATTGAAGTATTTTCGAGTTATGAGAATTGATCTGCTTGCTCGAAAGTGACAGTGCCTGTATTGATTTGCAACCTGTTTGGCGCAGTCGCCTAGTACGCTGGACAACGGCCTAGGTTTTCTCAAGTGTGACCTGTATGCCGCAGTCTCTGATTTTAACAGGTGGCGACTTAGGATTTTTGTAACTTGACCTGTATGGCGCAGCCCCCGAGTTGCTCGAGTGGTGGCCTAGGATTTTGGTTAAGACCTGTGTGGCGCAGCCCCCGAGTAGGTTGAGTGGCGGCCTAGGATTACAAGTGTTACCTGTTTGGCGCAGCCCCCGAGTGTGTCGGGTGGCGACCTAGGATTTTGAACTTGACCTGTACAGCACAACCCCCGAGTGGGTTCGAGTGGCGGCTGAGGATTTTTCTGAGAAGGCCTGTTTGGCGTAGCCCCCGAGTAAGTCGAGTGGTAGCCTAGGGTTACAAGTGTTACCTGTGCGGCGCAGCCCCCGTGTGTGTCGGGTGGCGACCTAGGATTTTGAACTTGACCTGTATGGCGCAGCCCCCGAGTCGGTCGGGTGACGGCCTAGGATTTTTTGACTTTATGCTTATATGGCGCAGCCCCCGAGTAAGTTGGGTAGCGGCCTAAGCTTTTATTTCAACCTGTATGGCGCAACCCCCGAGTGGTTCGGGTGGCGATCTAGGATTTTGGACGCACTTGTGTGGCGCAGCCCCCGAGTGGTTCGGGTGGCGGCCTAAGCTTTTATTTCAACCTGTGTGGCGCAGCCCCCGAGTGGTTCGAGTGGCGGCCTAGGATTTTGAGCTTCCTCTGAGTGATAGGTACAGGAGATAGATTTTCTTCAAATCACTTTATTGATTCTTGCGAACAGGCCGCCTCATTAAAACCCTTCCAGTCCCCTCAGGTACCCTGGTAAGGGAAAGAGTGCGTCTGAAACCTGCCGCGCTGATTTTCTTGTACAATGATTGTTTTGAACTAGGCGTAGAACCGGCGGAGTTGTGCTACGTTCCACGGGTTGCTACAGTCCGCTCCTGTCTTCGAGTCCTTTAGGCGGTAAGCTCCGTTGCCTATTGCTTCTGTTACGATGTACGGGCCCTCCCATGGGGAAGAGCTTGTGCACCTTCTTTTGCTTGAGTCGAAGAACCAGGTCGCCTGCAACGAACGCTCTTGGTCGCAGCCTCCGAGTGTGATAGTTGCGCAGGTCCTGCTGATACACGGCTGATCGTGCCAGGGCGATGTCGCGCGCTTCATCCAGGGTGTCTCTGCTGTCTTCGAGTGCCTCCTCTGCATCCGACTCGTCGTAGGCGACTACTCTCGGTGCGTCGAACTTGATGTCGCAGGGGAGGACCGCTTCTGCACCATACACCATGAAGAATGGAGTGTACTGGGTGGATCTGTTTGGCGTTGTTCGCAGACTCCAGAGGACCGATGGCAGTTCTTCCACCCATGCGCCCGCTGCGCGTTTTAGGGGCACGCGCAGTCGTTTCTTGATGCCGTTGCAGACGAGGCCGTTGGCTTTCTCCACTTGCCTATTGGATTGCGGGTGCGAGACAGACGCGTAGCTGAGCTTGATCCTCTGCTCTGAGCAGAAGTCCTTGAATTCTTCGGTTGTGAAGTTCGAGCCATTGTCGGTGATGATCCCGTTCGGTACTCCAAATCTGAAGATGATTGACCTGATGAAGTTGATCGCTGTGGATGCAGTCGAACTTGTGATGGGCGCGGCTTCGATCCACTTTGTGAACTTATCGACTGCCACCAGGAGGTGAGTGTGACCTCCGGGTGAGGATTTCTCCAGCGGGCCCACCATGTCTAGACCCCATTGGGCGAAGGGCCAGGCTAATGGTATTGTTTTGAGTTCTGATGCTGGCGCGTGTGGCTTGTTGGCAAATTACTGGCACCTTGTGCATTTCTTCACCAGCTCCTCGGCGTCCTGCATGGCTGTCAGCCAGTAGAACCCGGCTCTTAGCGCCTTGTCCACCAGTGCCCGACTGCTGGCGTGATGCCCGCAGATACCCGCGTGGATGTCGAGTAAGATGGCTTGGCCATCGACTGGATCTATGCACCTTTGCAGGATTCCTGAGATGCTTCTTTTGTAGAGTTCTCCGTTGATGACGGTGAAACTTTTGGAGCGTCTGATGATGCGCTTTGCTTCGACTGGGTCGGCTGGCAGCTTCTGATGTAGTATGTATGACAGGTACGGTCCTGTCCATGTGGCTTCGACTAGCATGACCTCCATGGGGACCTTGTCTTGGCTTGGCGGGTTGGCATCGCCTTTTGTTGTTGCAGTGCTTGCTGTGTTCTGAGTCTTGATGGATCTCTGCGTGATGCACTCGAGGAAGACGCCGGGTGGGACTGGCACCCTGTCTGAGCCCATGTTAGCGAGGACGTCGGCTTCCTCGTTGCTTTCACGACCAATGTGGCGCAGCTCGCAGCCGTCGAAGTTGCCTTCCAACTGATTGTAGAGGTCTCTGTAGGCGATCATGTTGTCAGCGACGGCGTCGCAGGACTTCATGGTTTGCTGTACCACCAGGTAGGAGTCGCCGTAGATCATGAGGTGCGTGGCGCCGCAGTTCTTGGCCATCTGCATGCCGTGGATCAGGGCCTCGTACTCGGCTTCGTTGTTGGACGGCGTCGGAAAGTCCATCTGTAGGACATACTTGAGCTTGTCGCCTTTGGGGGAGATGAGCACGACTCCTGCCCCGGCTGACGTGAATTTCTTGGAGCCATCAAAGTACATTGTCCATGCTTTGGACAAGTCGGGGACATTTGGTATCTGGGCTTCTATCCACTCGGTGGTGAATTCCGGGAGGACCTGGGCCTTGATGGACTTCGGGTGAGCATACTTCAGCCCCCATGGTCCTAGTTCGACAACCCACTTGGCGACTCGTCCTGTCGCGCGCTGGTTTGTGAGAATGTCTGCTAGTCCAGAGGAGCTTACCACCGTGATCGGGTGCTCGGAGAAGTAGTGGACGACCTTTCTGGAGGTCATGAAGACTCCGTATGCCAGCTTCTGGTAATGAGGATAATTCTGCTTGGACAAGGTGAGTACTTCACTAAGGTAGTAGACGAGCCTCTGCACCGGGTGACTGTGCCCTTCTTCTTCGCGTTCGACTACGAGCACCGTGCTTACCACCTTGTTCGTTGCTGAGACGTATAGGTACAGCGGCTCATTTTCCAGCGGTGCCACGAGGACTGGAGAGGTTGTCAGTGTTTTCTTGAGATGGTCGAATGCGTCCTGCGCCTCTTGTGTCCACTCGAACTTGTCTGCCTTCTTCATCAGTTGGTAGAAAGGTAAGGCTTTCTCTCCCAACTTACTAATGAACCGGCTGAGAGCTGCGACTCGGCCAGCTAATCGTTGCACCTCCCTGAGCTTGGTTGGTGCAGGCATTGTGAGTATGTTCTGCACCTTCTCGGGGTTTGCTTCGATTCCTCTTGCGGATACAAGGTACCCTAGTAGTTCTCCGGCTGGTACGCCGAACACGCACTTCTCTGGGTTGAGCTTGATCTGATACACGTCGAGTGCTCGATTCGCGCGGCCGTTGCCAAAATTGTCGATGTAGATGTCCTCTTCGCGGGTGCAGCTGGCGCGGCTCCTGCGGGTGTGGCAGATGTGATCTTCGCGGGTTCGGCGGTCGCGATCTCCGCGGGTGCGGCAGATGCGATCTCAGCGGGTCCGGCGGGCGCGATCTCCGCGGGTGCGGCAGATGCGATCTCAGCGGGTTTGGCGGACGCGATGGTTGGCGATTTCACGCCGTCGCGTGTAGCGCGGTAGTCGTAGACCTGAGTACACCACGACTATCGATGCAGCATAATATGGAGCCGAAGGTGATGTGTATACCTTTGTCCAGATCGGCGTACACCGATTTATGAGCTGGCGAGTGGATGACGTACTCGAAGGAGCCGAATCGGATCGACTCCCTGACGGCGGACGCGCCGATCTTCATTGCGGATGGAGCCGGAGCGACCATGATCATAGCACTTGTTTGACATCCCACAGACGGCGCCAATTGACGAGGTGGTAACTCGACAAGTCCCAGGGTTGTGCACCCCGGGTTGATTGATGGGGAGAGAGATGAGTGCAAGGTGGTCACGACGGCTGACAAGCAAGGATTTACCCAGGTTCAGGCTCCCGGAGGATAACACCCTACTCCTGCTTGTCTGATTATTGATGCGAGTTGTGGTTACAATGGCGAGATTGCGATCTCGCTAGGGTTTGTGTCGTAGCTATCAGCATGTCCCTGGGACGAGGAACCCTCCTGGCTTTATAGGCAGCCAGGTCTCGGGTTGGTTGGTGCCGATGGCAACTACAGATATGGCAGGTTATGCTTCCTAACCGACTTGGACTAGGTTACATGGTACCCCGCGTGGGCCTCCTGTGGGCCTTTCCATCCTTGGCGCGGCCCAGGTAGCCTTATCGTGGGCTACCCGCAAGGCAGCCCCACGTCACACGACAGTGGCGAAGAACTGATGGATCAAGGGAATGCTGTAGTGGCATTGACGGGACATAAGAGCTCGAAGACCAAGAGCATCCACAATAGTGACAGCACCCCCATAGTAGCTTCGCTTCTTCTCAAGATACTTGGAGTCAATACACTACATCGGGCACACGCGCTTCTTCTCAGAGAAGCCGCAATAGAGCTCATCATGAAGGAGCTTCATGTCCAAGCTGTCCAGTTATAGAAGTCCGAGGCAGACATGCGCAGAACTGAGACAACGGGCCCCTTGTTTTTCTTGTTGGGGCGAGCTGCAGAAGACTGAACCCAAGCTGGATTTGGCTGATGTTCTTCCTCAGACATGATCTCCTCTTCTTCTTCTTGAGCTGGTCCACGACTTGCACTTCTCTTCACAACCTGCTTCTTAGCTCGACCACGGCGACTACCAGCCTGACTCCCTACCCCTGCAAGAACACATCATAGAGATAGAGGGAAGCACGGGGGTAAGCACTCATGTCCAAGGAAACAAAGTCCAGTAGTAAGTAGAATTACTCCAGAAATTTCTGATTTTAGGCCGGAAGTTCCGGTTTTAGTCTGAAAGTTCCGGTCAACGCGGCCGGAAGTTCCGGTCCACGGGACCAGAAGTTCCGGTCTAGGGTACCGGAAGTTCCGGCCTGTAGTCCGGAAGTTTCGCTTTTCAGACTAAAACTGAAAATTCCATGTAACTTCAAGAAATTTCAACAAAAAATCAAATCACTGCTGGGAGATTGTAGGGCAAGCCTAAGAGATGGTTTCTACCAAAGGATTCTACATAATATGTTCTAAATCCACTAGGTTAAATGAAATGAGATTCGTCCTAGATTTGAAAATAGAAGACATTACCGAAGTCCATGGCGAAAACTGATAGGAGAAAACGAATCCCCTCGTCAAGGAGATGCAGATCCGGCTTTGAACCGAAGGAATCCGAGGTCGGAAGGCCTCGGATTGATTTGGTGGAGTTCTAGGGCTCGGGAGAGGAGAGAGATTGAATCTGGGCGGCGCGGGGGTGGAAGAACCGTTCGAATGAACCAGTTCACCCCGCGCAGCCCTATTTATAGACCCGAGCCACTTAAGCCGGAAGTTCCAGTCCTCACACCGGAAGTTCCGGTCTTTCTTCCGGGCAAAGTTCCGGTTTCTCCAGGGAACGTAGAATTCCGTACTTAGCAGCTGGAAGAAAGACTAGAAATTTCCTGGCACCGGAAGTTCCGGCCTGCTGACCGGAAGTTCCGATGCACCGGAAACTTCCGGCACTATATCCGGGCAAAGTTCCGGTTTCTCCAGGGAGTGGAGAAATCTGGACTTAGCCACAGGATGAAGTGCTGGAGTTTCCTGAGCACTGGAAGTTCCGGTCTGAGACCCGGAATTTCCGGACTTAAGGAAAACCAAACCAAATTTTCTAGAAATGAGAAACAAAATGGACATGAGTGATGGAATAGCAAGGTTCAAGGGGGGGAAAGCTTAGGTGAGAGATCCAAACTGATGATGGTACTTCACACTCAACTTGCAAAAAGCAATAAGTTCTCAAGAAGACCAACTTGAGTGTGTTTTCCATAGAACCAAGAAGATGCAAATGAGAAACAAGAGTAAGTCATTAAAACCAACTCGTCCTAGAAAATAGGAAGAGGTAGGTGGCCGAAGCCACCATGTTGGAGCGTCGGGCATGTCACCGCGAAGATATATCTTGGGTACAAACCACTACTCGCAATTTTAGCTCAAAATAGTCATGAGAATGAATATAGAGATAAAAGAACACTTGTTATCGGCATAATGGGGGGAGGGATGGTCCAATGTATTAGGACCGCGCTCCCCCTATGTCCATGCCTACATCTAGGCAAAATAGAGTGCAATTACATCCTACGGGAGTGTGCAAGCGATCAAGCTAAGGACCTCGAATCAATGATATTGAGCTCATTCCTCAAAAAGCAAAACCTTCCTTCCTCAAGGGGCTTCGTGAAGATATCCGCCAATTGATCTCTTGTGCCCACATAAGATAAGTCAACGTCTCCTCGGGCCACGTGATCTCTAATGAAATGATGACGGATCTCAATATGCTTGCTTCTTGAATGTTGCACCGGGTTGTAAGCAATCTTGATGGCACTTTCATTTTCACATAGAAGAGGCACTTTGTCGCAATCGACACCGTACTCCTTTAAAGTTTGCCTCATCCATAGCAATTGAGTGCAGCAACTCGCGGCGGCAACATACTCGGCTTCAGCGGTGGAGAGAGATATACAATTTTGCTTCTTAGAAGACCAACTTACCAAGGACCTCCCAATAAATTGACAAGCACCGGAGGTTGACTTCCTATCATCTTGATCTCCTGCCCAATCGGAATCCGTGTACCCACATAATGAGAAATGCGCATCCTTGGGGTACCACAATCCAAAGGTTGGGGTATAAGACAAATATCTAAAGATTCTCTTGACCGCCATATCATGGCTTTCTTTAGGAGCCGCTTGATATCTTGCACAAACTCCTACGGCTAGCACTATATCCGGTCTAGATGCACAGAGGTAAAGAAGAGATCCAATCATGGAGCGATATACCTTTTGATCCACATCCTTACCCTTGGGGTTGAGCTCAAGGTGACATTTCGTTTGCATTGGGGTAGAGGCACCTTTGAGCTCAAGCAACCCATACTTCTTGAGCATGTCTTGAATGTACTTTGCTTGGTTGATGAAGGTTCCTTCCTTTAATTGTTTGATCTCAAATCCTAGGAAGAACTTCATCTCACCCATCATAGACATCTCAAACCTGTCAGTCATAAGCTTGGAGAATTCTTCGTTAAATGCTTTGTTAGTAGACCCAAATATAATGTCATCCACATATAATTAACAAACGAAAAGCTCTCCTTTTACTTTCTTGGTAAAAAGGGTGGGGTCGATTTCCCCAACTTGGAACCCATGGTCTACACGTAGTTATCTAAGGTGCTCGTACCACGCGCGTGGGGCTTGTTTAAGGCCATAGAGTGCCTTATCCAACTTATAGACATGGTTCAGATACTTGAGTTCCTCAAACCCCGGTGGTTGCTTAACATAAACAAGTTCATTTAGTGGACCATTAAGAAAATCGGATTTAACATCCATTTGTTGCAACTTAAAGTTATAATGAGAAGCATAAGCAAGAAGAATACGAATTGACTCAAGTCGAGCCACGGGCGCGTAGGTTTCTCCAAAGTCAATGCCTTCAATTTGGGAGTAACCTTGAGCCACCAATCTTGCCTTGTTCCTCACCACCATGCCATGTTCATCTTGCTTGTTCTTGAATATCCACTTGGTGCCGATAACATTGCGGCAATCTTTGGGTCTTTCCACTAACTTCCACACCTTGTTGCGCTCGAAGTTGTTGAGCTCTTCATGCATAGCATCAAGCCAATCTTTATCTTCAAGAGCTTCAAAGACTTTCTTGGGTTCAATCATGGAGATGTGAGCTTGATGTTCACTAAAGCTTGCAAGTTGTCTTCGGGTAGAGACCTTGCTTCTCACATCACCAAGCACCTTGTCAAGAGATAGAGCTCTTAATTCTTGAGAGGTGCCAACCCTATTCAAGCGGCGGATGTCGATTTCCCTCCTAGTGGTGGGAGGAATCGCTTGATCATCTTGATCATTCATGTCTCTGCCTTGACAGTTTTGATTGCCTTGATCAACGAAAGGTGAGACCGATGAGGGAGGAGGTTGATCTTGGCCTTGTGGAGAACTGCCCCTCGGAAAATCCTTGGTGCCGGAAGTTCCGGCCTGGGGGGCCGGAAGTTCCGGTCTTGGCACCGGAAATTTTGGACCGGAGACCGGAAGTTCCGGTGTACCGGAAACTTCAGGGGCAGTTGGAGTTTCTTGAACTTCCTCTCGTTGATACGTGTTGGGCACGACGTTGTTGTCGGGGGTTTCTTGTGAGGTAGAACCTTGTTGTGCAACCTCATAGTAGAGTTCGACGGGGCGGTGAACGCCTAATCCCATCCTTCGGATAGCCTCTTGAGGTTGATCATCACCTACATAGGAAACACCACATTGCTCCACAAGGGAGCCGTCATTCTACTCGAACACCACACTACAAGTTTCTATGATAATGCGCGAGGCTTTGTCATAGACTCTATAAGTGTGTGATTCAGAACCGTAGCCCACAAACGTCCCTTCAAGAGACTTAGAATCAAACTTGCCCAAACGGACACCTTTAATGAGGTAGAAACACTTACAACCAAAAACTTGGAAGTAAGAGATATTGGGCTTGTTCCCGGTAAGCACTTCATAAGGTGTCTTCATGAGTCCTTTGCGAAAGAAGAGCCGGTTGGATGAATGGCAAGCGGTGTTGACGGCTTCGGCCCAAAAGTTGTGAGGAGACTTGAACTCGGCCATCATCGATCTTGCCATGTCAATAAGCGTGTGGTTCTTCCTTTCGGCTACACCATTTTGTTGGGGAGTATAAGCAGCGGAATATTGATGACGAATCCCTTCTTCACTAAGGAACTCGTTCAAGGTGTAGTTCTTGAACTCGGAACCATTGTCACTTCTTATCACCAAGATCGGGACATTGTGTTGTCGTTGAGCTTCATTGGAGAAGTCGATGATAGTTTGTTGAGTCTCCACCTTCGACTTGAAGAAGAAAACCCATGTGTATCTTGAATAGTCATCAACAATCACCAAGCAATATTTCTTGCCACCAAGACTAGCTTCCGGAATGGGACCAAAGAGGTCAACATGGAGAAGCTCCAAAACCCTTGTTGATGAAATGATGGTCTTGCTTGGATGGTGAATATCATGCATTTTTCCTTCAACACAAGCTCTACACATTCGATCCTTAGACTTTGAATTGTCACCATATGTAACAGACATTTGATCATCATTAGGCTTCAACTCCGTTACAATCTCCTTGCTTCCGGTCATATGACTAGTGCACCCACTATCAATTATCCATTTCGATCTTCGGAAGCAATGCCCTACACACAATCAATTCTTTGATTTAGGTACCCATTTTGCAATGGGTGCATTTTGGTTAGCAACAAGGGTCTTTGGAACCCAAATAGCATATTCAATGTAACCATCAAAAGGACCAATGTATCTAGCATAGACATCCCCATAATAATCAACATATAAAGCATAATTGGGGTTTGATATGCCCGCAAAGTCATCTCGAGTGGGAGTGCCCCTTGTGGCATTTCCACTTGCTATATCATCTTTCTTGGCTTGTGCGGGCTTGGTCTTCTTCTTGATCTTCTTCTTCTCCTTAGCAACATAGCCTAGACCTTCCTTACCCTTGTGGGGCACTTGATCATGAAGAGAAGTAGTGAGTGTCCCCTTATCTTTATCAAGAGAGGTCTTGGGCTTGGTTGCCATGGAGGGAACAAACAAAACCCTAGCCTTATCCTTGACAACATTTGCATTACTATTCAAAGGAGTAGAAGTACTAGGTTTCTCAAGAGTAGATATCCGAGTTTGGAGTTGATCACGAGACTTGAGGAGACGTTTGTGATCACTTGTCAATACCTTGTGAGTATTTTCAAGTGATTCGAAGTCTTCGCAAAGTCTAGCATGAGCAACTACAAGATCGGACTTTTCATTTTGCACAATTTTACATTTAGCAAAGTAGAGGTCACGATCCTTAGTGATCTTTGTAAGTTGCTCCTTGAGGAGAGCATGAGCTTCTTGTTCATCTTCAAGGGAGGATTGGAGGGACACCTTGTTGTGTGCATCCTCTCTCTCGATCTCACCTTTTAGCTCAAGCTCATCCTCAAGCTCACCTATACGACTCATAATTGAGCCAAAGTGTTTCTTTCCTTCTCCTTGCAAGTTAGTCATGAATTTATCAAAAGCAATAATTTCTTTCTTGACTTCTAGGCTCATACCATCATCAACTTCATATGATATGGAGGTAGGAGACAGTTTTACCTCGGATGTCTTTGCCATAAGAAATCTTGCATTCTTGATGATGGGGCTCTCATTTGGTGAGGAGAAGAGTGACGGAGATGTAGACGAGATGGCTAGAGCGGCCACTTGCGTTGGGGTATCCTCCTTGTCACTATATTCATCATCGGTGGGATATTGCTCTTGAGTTACCAAGACAATCTTTTGGTTCTTCTTGAAGAAAGGCTTCTTCATGGGCATGGGCCCCTTGCCCTTTGTCTTGGCCACGAGCCTCCCACCATGATCCTCTCTTCTTTCCCTTGGGAAATCTACAACAAAGTGGCTTTTGTCATCACAATTATAGCAAAGCCTTACCTTGTTGATTGGCTTTCCTCCATTGGAGGGGAACTTCTTGTCAATCCTTGCTTTGGCCCTTCCGGGGTTCTTCCAAAACGTTCTTGCCGCAAGACCCATGTGTTGGGTGAGAGTGCTTGAAAGAGTCTCACTAGATAGCTTGACTTGATCATCATACTCATCTTCATCCTCTTCTTCAACGGTGGCCTTCAATGCAATTGAGGCATGCTTGTGCATCCCTATGGCTCTTGCTCTTGCATCTTGAGCAATCTTGGACGCTACCTTGTAAGCGGTCATCTCTTGCATGACTTCATTGGATGTCATCTTCGCAAAGTCATGTCTCCCTTGGAGTGTCTTCAAGTCCGTTTCCTCAAAGGGTAAGAGAGCGGTCACGAACTTCCTCTTGATCCAAGCGACATTGATGTAGACCGCACCGAGGTTCTTGAAGGTGTTAGCAATCAACACCAACCTCCGGTACATGTCCTCATGGCTCTCTCCATCCAACTTGTAGAACCCTTCCACCTCATTGCATAAGGCATCATACCGGTTCTTCTTCATGCTCTCATTGCCGACGAAGATGTCGGAAATCGCATTCCAAACTTCTTTGGCGGTGGAGAATTGTTGAATGAGAGGCATGTCCTTCTCTCCAACGGCCATTTGGAGTTGGTGAAGAGCAGTGGCATTGAGTTGGCTATCGACCACCTCTCTTCTTGTCAAGTTGGTTGGATCATGGGCCTTGAATCCATCTTCAATGATGCGCCATAGCTCAATGGAGACACTACATAAATGAGACTTCATTTGAAATTGCCATTGAGAGAAATGATCAGGTTTGAGCTTAGGAGGATCACTTCTAAAGTTTACATGAGGGTGAGGGATAGGCGGGTCAGGAGAGTAATTATGGTTAACATTATGAAATTCCTCTCCTTTGAGGGTATTAGAGGAGCTAGGTGATTCATCCTTTTCCGCCTTCTCGGGAGAAGCACTTGGAGGAACATCTTTGGACCCATCCGAGGATGATTCCTTAAAGTTCTCACCATGCTCCTTAGAAGGAGGAGAGGGAGAAGTAGCCTCGGGCTCCTTAGACTTCAAGAGTGCCATGAGCATCTCATTCATCTTGAGGAGTTGAGCCTCCAAGGACGATTTCATATCTATGAGATCGGCCATGGTTGCCCCTTTGGCTAACGCCTCCTTCTCCGCCTCTAATTTTTCACGGGCGGCCCTCACGGCATCGGATTCCGTCATCATTGCACTTAGGCGGTTAAGCCCTTAAAAGTGAACCTGGCTCTGATACCAATTGAACGGGAATCCGGTACCTAGAGGGGGGGGGGTGAATAGGTGCTACTACAAATTTTAGGTCTTTTGAAATTTAGGCTCAACACAAAGGTAAATTCTCTAGATATGCAACTACAGTGAATTTACCTAAATGACAAGCTAAGTAGAAACTAGATAAACAGGACAAGCGAGTAAGGGACAAAGGATAAGGGGAACCAAGTGAAGCACGCGGAGACGAAGATGTAATCCCGAGTTCCACCCAAGGGTGTACGTCTCGTTGGAGAGGTGTGCGCTACCACAACAGGTTAGCCGCAACACCACAAAGGCTCACCTTCTTCTCCGATGAACTCAACCACAAAGGTTGCGAGTTCACCTTCCACTATTGATCCCCTTTTAGGGCGGAGATCGAATCCCTTACAAACGCTTGAGGCACACACCCACAACTTAATTGGGGGCTCCCAAGATGACCACAAAAGGTCAAGACCATAACAGGTCAAGCTTACACCAAGTACCAACAAAGATGAGATCTAGGTTTTCCTCGAGAAACCCTAGACTCGAAATCCCCAAGTGAATGGGGGAAGATTACAAATCGCTTCGGTGAAGTAGTAGATCGGGGCATTCTCCTTCACTCCTCCAAAGATCAACGAGTTCGGGTGGAGGAGTTGGGAGATCTTGAAGATTTGAGCTTCAGCAAGTTTATGATGAGAGAGAGTGTAAGAGCTGAAATGGCTGGAGGTAGGTGGAGGGGTATTTATAGCCCACTCAAAGAACTAGCCGTTTTTCACTACGCAAGCCGGAACTTCCGGTCACTCAGGCCGGAACTTCCGGCCTGGCCAGAACGCAGGCAGTTCCAGACTTAGAGAAAAACCAGCATGCTCAGCACCGGAACTTCCGGTGGTCTGGCCGGAACTTCCGGTCGCCCGGAAAGATCCGGCCAAAGTTCCGGTTTTGCCCGTGCGCGAGCAATTCCTGACTTGGCAGATTTCTCTGCTAGTCAGCACCGGAAATTCTGGTGAGTATACCGGAACTTCCGGTCGCCCGGAATGTTCCGGTCAAATCTCCGGACGAAGTTCCGGTTTTGCCCGTGCGCAGGCAAGTTTTGACTTAGCCGATTTTCTCGTTTGTCTAGAACGGAACTTCCGGTGGCCCGGAAAGATCCGGCCAAACTTCCGGCCAAAGTTCCGCCTTTGCCAGAGCATAAATCCTAAAAAGACTTAGCCGTTTTCTGGCCAGCTAGAAATGTCCGGTGCAGGCCCGGAAGTTCCGTCCCGTAGGCCGGAACTTCCGGTCACAGCACCGGAACTTCTGGCCTGACATGACAGGAAAAACTGCCAGTCAATTCTCTCTTTAACCCTGTTGATCTTCATCCTTTTTGTTCTTCAAGGTTATGTAGTATCTGAAATACCTAGGCACACCGTTAAACATTCTTTTCGTGTTGTCATTGCTATCCAAAACTTAGGAGACAGAAAATGCTCTTTCACTTGACGCTCCGGACCCCCTCTACGGTGAAACCCTACTCCCGGTGGAGAAAAGTCTGACCTGTCGATCTACCCCTCTAAACGGCGCCGGGAGGGGGTAGACGCATGATTTTTTTTTGCTTGGTTGTGTTAGGCTGGTTTATTGGATCATAAAAAACCAACATTTCATGTGTTCTGTCGCACGATTTCATGCCCGACACCCGAAACGGGGGTTTTCACCTCTAAGTGCAAGAACTTACTACGGAGTAAGAGGGGTCAGTGAAGCGGGTCGCACCTCGGAGATGTATCTTGGTTCCCACAAACTACCAACACACTAGTATACATATATTTGGGGTCTATACAAGTTTTGATGGGGTCTTAACCCTCCGGATCCACTCTACGGCGAAACCCTACTCCCGCTGGAGAAAAGTCTGACATGTCGATCTACCCCTCTAAACGGCGCCGGGAGGGGGTAGACGCACGAATTTTTTTGCTTGGCTGTGTTAGGCTGGTTTATTGGATCATAAAAAACCAAGATTTCATGTGTTCTGTCGCACGATTTCATGCCCGACACCCGAAACAGGGGTTTTCACCTCTAAGTGCAAGAACCCCGCCACAACAAAACTCCGGAGATACCCGCATATGTGTCCTTATATTGTGGCCATGTTTGATCACAATATTTGTATAAATTAGTTCTTATGTTATTTATTGTGATTTAGTACCCTTACAAATAATATTTTTGAATATAATCTAATATTTTAAGAAAAACTGGAAAATAGTGTATTAGCCCGACGGTATTGCCGTCGGCGTCATACTGTGGAGGGGGGGGGGTACGGCGCCGTCAGATCGCCGCGCCCAGACGTGCACGCGGGGTAGTAGACCGACGATACTTTTACGCCGACGGTGGCTGTCGGGCTCACGTCTAGGACGCCGACGGCACTTTAAGCCCGACGGTATTTCGCGGGCCGTCGGTGTTATGTTGTGACGCCGACGGCCCCGACATTTGTCCGTCGGCGTTATTATTGCCGTCGGGCTGAGCAGCCAGTCCCGTAGTGATCTCATGCAACATGCTCATCACCAAGATCAAGTAAGAGGCTACGCTTTGGTGTCTTACCGGAGCCAAAAACCTTTGTAATGCCATGCCGCGAGAGTAGTGTTGTGTGTTGTTGTGTTGGGCAAGTCTTGCTTGTCATGGCTTGTTTGTAACCGCTCTAAACTTCTCCTTAATAGACGAAAATGGTAAATCTTTTGCCTTTCCTTCCAAAAAAAAAAAGAATGCCACACCAGAGCCGGCGCATGAAACATGGCAAATCCTTTTCCCCGCTCAGGCGGCACTGGCTGTCAGCCCAGCCGTCGAGCCACCCCGATCCCGGCCGCCTTCCTCTCTTTTCCTTTCCCGCCGTGCACCACACAGCTCCATGTCTTAGAACAAGTCTCCACTCTAAAGAATAGAGCGATTCATTGTCACATTCCAACTTCTCAATGGACGCGTCGGCGTAGCGTGCAGTGTACTGTGTAGTGCCGACTAGATAGCTCCGGCCGCCGCCGGCGTTGGTTCCCCATACCATCCGATCGACCGGGTCCAACTCCCCTGATCTTCGACTCTTCCTAATACTTCGTCTCCACTAACCGAAAGCAAACCATTCAATTCCAGTCGCCGCTACAAAGTAAAAACGGGCCGAGAATTCATCCAATGATCGGGTTGTTCGATCGGTGACCCGGCAGCAGGCCGCAGCCTACATTTTTCGTCTTAATTTTGCTTGACAAGGAACAGGACCCCAAGGTATTAGTCAATAAACCACGACTTCAACGTTTATTGAGATACCTTCAACGTTTCGCACATTTCCAGTTTGTCCCATACCACATATGACTTTGATTCCACTCGCCTGATCGCCTCACGAATCACGATTTTAGGAGCAGTCGCATGCACCTGACAGCAGGGACCAGGAGGAGGCGAGCATCGTCGTCGTCGGAATTTCACAAAGTAGGAATCGTCGAGCAACTACGTGATGTTTTGTATGAACGTGTATTTTTACTTCATGCACATTTTAAGATGATGACCGATTCTTGTAAATAAGCTGACTGCTCAATGTTGAACGTTTTTATTCTACTTTGAGGATGGCGCTGAGCTGTTTTGTCTTTGAGACACAACTGAGATGCGTCGTAAATAAGTTTGTTTCTTGTGCCAACGGTTTTTTTCTCCAGGTGAGATGCAGTTTGTTTCCTTTTATTTTTTAAATCATAAATTCAAAAAATAACCACGTGAATCAATATATGCACAACTAAATCCCTTGTTGATAGATTTTGTTTAAATATTTTCTACCTTCAAAAGTCGTATAACCGTACTTCGGGTTTCAATATACTTGTACATCAGATTTTGGTATACTTTTATACTTCGAGTTTTAATGTATTTGTAGTTTGATTTTTTAATGCTTTGCACGTTGGAAGTTTTTAAATTGTTTTGTGTTTATCTGTACTTCGTATTTTGAGTATATTTGTACTTCGTAATTCGAAGGTTTGTACCTCGTGGTGTTTTTACTTCACCGTTTTCGTACTTCTAGTTTCTGGTTTTTTGTATTTGTAATTTTAGTTTTTTTGTATTTGTACTTCTTGTATTTTCTGTTTCCGGGTTTCAGTATTTTGTGTACTTAATTAATTAGAGGGTTTTTACTTTGTACTTTGGGATTTTTGTACAACGGGAATATTGTAATTCTAGATTTTGTATTTTTCTTTTTCAGTCTGCATTACACGATGTACTCTCGAAAATAATGCAGGAAACGGTGTATTAAAAGTATAAAACTGGAAAAAAGACGAGACAGTCACGCGCACGGGAGCTCTCACAGCCTGACATGCATCGGAGCTAGAGAACCCCGGGCACGTTGTTAGCTGCACACTGTATTTTGTTGTAAAAGAACCACATATTCCATCAATAGATTATCCAGTTACATGAATGAATAGGAGTGTAAACTAAAAGACACACGAGAAAAACAACGATTGTCAAGAAAACTTTGCAAATGGATCCATTGAAGATAGTAAAAATATCCTTAGGGTCTCGCTGAAACCAATGGTCGTCGGCCGATTCTAGCACCATCAAGGCGCATGTCAGAAAAGACGACGAGCCTACACCATTGTCAGTCCAAATAAGCTCCATCGCCGATGAGGCTCTATGAGTCGATGAATAGACCCATTGCAAGCAGTGGGACTCATGACGCGGTGGCACGTCAAAATTGGGGACGTTCACGTGCTACCTTGGACACAGATCTACTACGACTATCGATGAAATTGAGAAATGACGACAGATCCACCACCTTCATACCAACATTCTCGCTTGAGAGAATCCGTCTCAACCAACACCATCGCGAATAGCGACAACCGCCATCGACATACTTAGAAACCAATCTCCCAAGATCTGAAGAATGGTGAGAGCACCGAGCCACCTACTTTATGATGACGCCGATTAGAGCACCGTGTCAAGATGGGAGAGAAGCAATGGCACCTTATCCGGGGCACCGTCCCCTACGAACAATGTGATGCCCTGGAAAATCCTAAGCCAGCCATGCCTACTCGTGAAAGTTGAAGCGTCGAGGCACCCACCCCCTGTCGTGGCTGAAACGATGAACGAAGAAGGCAAAGATTTGTTGCCTCGTCTGGAAAGGTTGGAGGCGGGGGGGGGGGGGGGGGGGGCAAAGTGGCCGCTGCCGCCTAGCTTAGAGCCTCTCTAGGGTTGGAACGTGCAAAGAGTAATACCCCTCTTTTTTTACTTCACGCAGTCGTCCAATTCCAATTCTCTCTCCCAACCTTTAAATGTTACTCACCGTGTGTAAGTTATGGAGTTCTAAAAAACTGTGTAAGTTATGGTGACAATGCATGTCGCCTGTTACGTATATTCTTAATGTTTTCCTATTTTCGTTCTAGCTAGACTTAGAATCTCTGTTAGATCATTGTGTGTTCATACCGGTAAACACCGGATAATATATATGCGTCTCCCGACCACCAACCCTCGTGATTAATGGCACAGTCAGTCGGTCAGCTACTTAGACCGCACTGAAAGAACACATATAGGAAAGCGCATGGTAAAGAACTTTTCAGTTGTTTATGGAGTATAAGTTTAGTTCTAGCACAAAAAATGGCCACACTTTCACCTTACCAACACCCTCACTTTTACCACACATGCATGAATTTGAAGGCAGACTTTGTCGCAAACCAAACAGCACCCCGTAGTGGGATATGTGAGACACATTTCCGCACATGTGAGATAGGTAGAAGCTTACACTCCGTGGCAAACGTGGTCAGCACACCCAAGCCGTGATATACAATAAACATCTGAGCAAGATTGCAATAACCTTCCTTGAGGAACCTAATCATTTTCGACTTTTTGTCGAAGAATCTCTGGTGTGTACATATCTCAGCTCAGATTCCCGTACTGTTGTATTGTGGCATTTGTTTTTTGAAACGAGCCAAAAGACTTGCCTATTCATTAATTAAGAGAGAACAGAGAGTTTTGGTTTTACATGGCCTAGGCCAAACCCTCCTAAAGACGCAAAGCAAGCGCACACAAGGGCAAACAACAAAGGATAATCCTCCTACAAGCATAGGCGGACCCAGGAATTACTTAAAGCCCCGGCAAACTGCTAATATACATGTTTTTGGTGCTAATTTTGTGTGTCTAATTACAATAAAAAACACCGCGCGGCCGGCCGGCCTACAAGGATTACTCTCCCGGGATAAAATTCACCAAGCACTTCGCACCCGCTTTGATCCAAATTCTCGCCTCCTTCTTGATGCCCGCAATAATCGCACTTGGAAGATGATATTTGTGCCTGAAAGCTCTCGAGTGCCACTTGTGGTAATTTTGGAACTATGTCTGGAACGTGTACACTTAAAACTGGAGTTCCGTTCAATGAATCCGCCCATCATATACCCAAATATATGGACGACTTTTATTCCATTCGTGCATGATTCTAGGAGCAGTTGCAGCGGAGGCAGATCAAACAACGACGAAGAAGAGATCACAACTTTCAAAAACTTGTAAATATAGCCTTAAAATTTCTTAAAATAAAGTGATTAAAAGATTTTGGAAGCCAAAATGACTTATCACATGCTTCGTTGGTTCTTCCTCACCTTGCCTAACAGAATATCTTTGCAACAAAAAATGGCATATATAATGGCTTCTCACAAATCTGTTGTTGATAATATGGCATCTTGGTGAGAGAGCGGCGATATGTAGCCCGAGCTACAATTACTTCTTTTTATTTTTAAAAATCGAAAAATCATATTTTAGAGTAAAAACAGAAAAAAAAAACTTGAATGTTCATGGTGTTGCATTATACCAGCGTAAACAATCTCAACTAGAAATATTTTGTATTTAGGCTGTGCAAAAATGAAAAAAACTGAACATGAGAGTAGTGAGCAGTGCAAAGTTTCAACTCTAATGATATGAATTATTTTGAGTTCAGATTTTGTATATTGGTAGGATGCACTATTATCTTCATCCAGGAATTTGTTCAACTTTTTTTTAAACTTTGAAATATGGATTTTGATTTTGTATGTCTAAGTGAAGGCAAACGGGTACGATGGTGAAATAAACATTCTCTTATTTTATTTTATTGAAATAAACATTCTCTTATTTCGTAGGAGATCATCTCTCAAAGTTATCTAAGCGAAGGCAGCCTCCCCATTTTTCATTCTCTATCTTTCAACTAGAGAAATATTTTACGTGTCAACCTTAACAGAAGGCTATATCACCGCATTGTACATGCCCTTAGTAGATGCACGTCTGTATGGTTCCCTTGCCCAATTTTGTGGCTCGTATATCTGATTGGGAATGGAACTTCCAAGATTGAGTTATGGTTAGACTAGTCATCATCACCGCACATGAGCCGATTCCTTTTTTAAAAGGTTAGGCTAAGAGTAGTTAATTTTCATTTTACTCTTCTACCATCGGGTTGGTGCTTTTTCCTAGTGGAGTTACTGACGTGTCATGAGGCATACAGCCTTGTAGTTTATTTTTCGGGTTGGTTTTTGATGTTGGATCTAAAATAATGAATAGTTCTATGCATCAATCGATACATATATAGATTATCCTTGTTCAATATCGTGTGGCACACGTGATAAGCAACCGCAAACCAATCATTAAAAAAATATGTATTGAACACATAATTTTTCTTTCAACTAAAGAGAGGAAAACGCTTGCCCTATTATGTTAATTAATAAGAAGTTTTGACAAGTCGATAAGAAGCCAAATATTACGACCGTATTACTCTTTCTGCATGATTTGACTGAAACGTTATGCACCCGCAATGAACAAAAGTTTCCCCTCCTTCCTTATCTTGTCGAATAAATATCATGTTGACGCAATAAGCCACAAGCATCGACGCTAACCAACCTTCATATTCAGTACAATTTGAATCTAAATATTAAAAATATATTTACAATGAATTTTATGACATGCCCAAATCATCATTTAGTTGTGATATTGTGGGAGTAGTTAACAAAAGTGAGTAATGAATGCAATCATTTCAAATAAGCTCAACGAGTGTAAGAGAGTAATGCTTTCTATGAGGCATTCAAGTGATTTTTTTTTGAGAAACACAGTACAACACAAGCGTTCATATACACGGACACAAACTCACTCCTATGAACGCACGTACGCACACCCTGTCCCTACGAGCACCGTCGAGGGACTGAGCCGGCGTTTTTAGATTGACGAAGTAACCACAGGCGCCTCGCTGTCAACGTGAACGTCGCCTCCCACTGAAAGAATTCCGTGTAAATGAGAAACACCAACGTTAAATCTGGGGTTTAAACTCTGGTGGGCTGGGGATACAACCATCCTCCTAACCATCTTGCCACATGCAAGTTCTCACATTCAAGTGAACTTGCAACAATTAGTTATCGTATTTTTGAAATTTTACCATGATGATAAGTTAAGGTGGGAATTGGAGGATGAAGTGTTTTTTCTCCTGTAAATTTGTGCTGCTAGTTGGCCTACTTGGAATTATTGCCATCTAATAACGGGTCTAACTTTCTTGTACCGTGCGAGCAGTCGCGGTCACTATATACTCCGGCATACAAACAAAGTAGAGAGTTCAATTTGATCTGTGAGATCGATATTGTGCTTCAACTTTATAACTTCTTTGTGCTGTTATTATTTCTTCCTGTAGCCTGCCAAGTCTTGATCGCGTCAAAGAGCCGGCGGCCACTACACCCATAGGCGTACCGATATTTTCAAAAAGACGTCCAGGAAGGAAGGAAAATCTCGCTAGTAGTAAAGCTCAAGGCATCTGAACCTTCAACGTCACGTTCACATAGCCGGCCATGATCGATCGTCAAGAAAGCACTGCTTACCACTCTGTACTTTTCTAGAAGTAGCCATGCATGGCTTCACCTACTTGCACAAGTGTATGTGTATGCACAATATGCTCTGCTCTGAAGGAGCTACTGTATGAAAAATTCTTCTGTCATGAACCACTACAAGCTAGTTCACCTAACAGTTGAAGCAAGCAACCAAACTCGATCACTAGCTACCTTACATTTCTAACTTTAACTCCCGACAAACCAGTACGTACGAGATGAGATTAAGGATCAAACATGAGGCGCTGGACAGTCTCAGACTGGATCATGCAGAGCCTGCAGATAGGATCGTGCAGTGTGGCCATAACCTAATCGCAAAAGGTACTTCCTATCTTGCCTCATGCAGATAGGATGGATATGCTCTGTAACTGCGGTTGTTCTGATGCAGATCAGGCTGGGTATCACCTTATTTCGAAATTTCTTTGTAATTGTTCGGATCTTAGGCCCGATTGATTCATTGGAAATTAACCAATACGACAGGTATTCTTGCGTGCGGTGGGAGAGAATTTCCCCTCCGTAATTTCGAACTCCAAACAAAGCGAGGTATTAAGGATAAAATCGGGTATACCGTACATTATTTTGATAAAGTTTTTTTGTGTGGAGAATTTCACTTCCCCGGTCTCTGCACCAACTGGGGATGCACACAGCCTTTTAAACATAAGTATCAGGATTTTTATCTTGATTAATAATCAAGCCTGATCCTAAAGATAAATTACATGGGTATCAAAAATGTCTAACCGTCAAGTATAAATAGAAACCTAAATTCACGTACTTAAGAACTTGAATCTGGGTGTTGGGTTTGTAATCCACTCCACCAAACAGTTGATAAGCTCCACTCCCCCAACCGGATATACCGTACATGCATGGCATGGTGCATGTGCTTGATCGACGACCGACGACCGATCGAACACCACATATTATGTACGTACCCAGGCAACTTGTATAGCACCATCCCGTATCAAGGAAAGTACACCATTGAACAAGTACACGTTCTTGGACCGTGACACGAGCCTCACAACTGCCATAGTAGGTAGTTGAGCACCAACTCCAAATCTACGTTCGAATCAGCAGGGCCGCATAAGAAGCTGATCGAGATTGATGTTTTGACAGTGCGTGCTTGCCCAAACGTAATGGTTTTAAAACTCTCTCGATCTAGTGCACAAACATGTGGGGGGGGGGTTTCGGACAGTTTGAATCCTGGTAACGACTAAATCAAGATTCTAATTCCTTGCGGAGGTAGCAGGATAAAGTAAGTTTCTCACCAACCACTGGTGCCAACAAAGCTCGCTATAGTGGCGACTGTCCCTGTCGGTGCGGCCCACACGTTTCCAAACCGTCTTGAACCACTCAAGCTTTCTCTCTATAAATACAGCCACGATGCCTAGTACCTCTTTCACTTACATCTTTGGAAGTTGCCTTCATATACCTAACCTGCACTGCACTGCACTGCACTGGTACGTGTGTTGTGTAGCAGCTAGCAGGACAAGATCACAGTTCGGAGTACAGCAACGTACTAACAACTGTTACTGCAGCTAGCTAGCAACACCTCCAGATAGACATACCTCATCCCATCCGAAAGTGAGATATGCCTATCGAAGCAGATAACGTGCCGGCCGACCTCACCGGCCATGGCCGGACGGTGTGCGTCACCGGCGCCGGCGGCTTCATCGCGTCGTGGCTCGTCAAGCGCCTCCTCCAGAAGGGATACACCGTGCGCGGCACCGTCCGCAACCCTGGTAAGTATGTACTACGGTGCAAGTGCAACACTCTCCGTCATGCGTGTTACACACGCACGCACACGCGCTAGAGAGAGGGATGATGTCCATTTTCGATGATCATGCATGTATATGATGTGGCTAACTCGTGGACATATATTGTATGCCACTTTCAGTTGATCCGAAGAATGACCACCTGAGATCCTTTGACGGCGCCGCCGACCGCCTCGTCCTCCTCCGGGCCGACCTTATGGAGCCCGACACCCTCGTCGCCGCATTTACAGGCTGCGAGGGCATCTTCCATGCCGCTTCCCCTGTCACCGATGACCCTGTATGTATACCATTTGGTGGCACTCTCCTCGTCAATTCTGATCGAGCTTTGAATAATGGATTCCCATATATGCATATGCTAACCCTGTTGAAAACTGAACTCTCGGGCGATCTATCAGGAGAAGATGATCGAGCCGGCGATACGTGGGACAAATTACGTGCTGACGGCGGCGGCCGACTTGGGCATCAAGCGCGTGGTGTTCACGTCGACCATCGGCACGGTGTACATGAACCCCTACAGGGACACGGAGAAGCCCGTGGACGACACCTGCTGGAGCGACCTTGACTACTGCAAGAAGACAAAGGTATATCGTTTGGCAGTTCGTACACATAGGCAGAAGTGGAATTAATAGTAGTTGAGAATCATGCATATTGATTTGGTAATATTTTATATACTTCGAAACCTTAGGAAGCAGAGTATAACATATGTTTGCAGCGACTGATTTGCTCATACACTTGGTTGTGAGGATGCACACATGTCAAGCCTCACCAAACGTGGATTAAAAGGTGGAATTTCAAAAGAAAGGGGCGACGTTGATTTCTGACCTACATGCTGCATGGGTATACATACATGGCTGAGGTGTTTGTTTCTTGGCCAGTGCGTCAAAGGCCACCAAGAACATTATTTGCGGTCATCTTTAACCACTCCAAGTACCTTTTTTTGCCCTACCTACTAACCACACTAGAGTCTAGAGCCGTGATCCTATCCATTAATTCCTTTTGTAGTTGAGACCAAACTCGACCAAAGCAAGAATATATATTCTGCGACAGTACGTAGTGTTAGGGTCACACTCTCATCCACTTTTTGACTAATGAAAGCTAATCATCACTTGGAAGAAAAACATGCATGCAAATGCAATGTTAATCATCCACTTTTGAAGATTTAATCATTACACTTTCATGACATGCTGACACCCGATCGTCATGCAGAACTGGTACTGCTACGCGAAGACGGTGGCGGAGCAGGACGCGTTCGAGTCGGCGCGGCAGCGTGGCATCGAGCTGATCGTGGTGAACCCGGTGCTGGTGCTGGGGCCGCTGCTGCAGCCGACGGTGAACGCGAGCACGGAGCACGTGATGAAGTACCTGACGGGGTCGGCCAAGACTTACGTGAACGCGGCGCAGGCGTACGTGCACGTCAAGGACGTCGCCGAGGCGCACGTCCGCGTCTACGAGGCGCCCGCCGCCCACGGCCGCTACATCTGCGCCGAGGGCACCACCCTCCACCGCGGCGAGCTCTGCCGCGTCCTCGCCAAGCTCTTCCCGGAGTACCCCGTGCCCACCAAGTGCAAGGACGAGGTGAACCCGCCGGTGAAAGGCTACAAGTTCACCAACCAGAGGCTCAAGGACCTGGGGATGGAGTTCGTGCCGGTGCTGCAGAGCATATACGAGACGGTGAAGAGCCTCCAGGAGAAAGGGATGCTGCCGGTGCTACCGGCGGAGAACGACGACGATTGCCCAGGACAACGTACTGCTGCGACTCAGGAGCTCATCAAGCAGGCAGCATGAAAGACCCGCCCACCAAGTTACAAAGTACAACTAATTATGTGATATGAAATTGTCGGCTATATAGTTTAATTACATATATAGTATATGTGACATGCTTGTCCATTCAGTCGATCATATATATGCATACACGTATATATGCACTTTTAGTTGGTGCATTCATGCGTGCGCGGGAGTGGGTTGGGTGATCATATCGATCGACCAGTGCTGTATGACTCGTACACACACTATGTTTTATGCATTGGAATATAAATCCATGGACTACAATAACGTGTGCTGATCGTGTGTGGCTAATATTAATTTTTCAGTAGAAAAAAACACTTGGGAGCTCACTGTTAAGGAGTATTAGTATTGGTTTAGAAGTCCGTATTAGACTAGATTTACTTTCGTGTCCCCCAAGTTACATGTACTATATATTATGGCCTTTGGTCCCCATTGAATACAAGCTGCACATTCCTAACATTTACCATATCATAGTTTTTTCTATCCAGTGAAAATTATGTGAGTTTGCTGGGATAACTATTTTGTCAGTATGTTTAAAAAAAACTATAAGAGGATGAATTTTGTGTGGCATTATTTGAGGTGGTTTTGTCTTTAGACTTGATATTCTGCACTTTCATCTGATACATTGAAATCATTCAGATTTCAATGACAGGTTGAGAGAGAACTTGCCTGTGGCAAGATGGTTAGGAGGATGGTTGTATCCCCAACCCACCAGAGTTCAAACCCCAGGTTTGGCGCTGGTGTTTCTCATTTAGGCGGAATATTCTTTCAGTGGGAGGCGACGTTCCCGTCGACAGCGAGGCGCCTGTGGTGACTTCGTCAATCTCAAGACCCGTCGGCTCAGTCTCTCGGAGGTGCTCATAGGGGTAGGGTGTGTGTGTGCGTTCATAGGGGTGAATGTGTGCGCGTGTATATGAGCGCTTGCGTTGTACTGTGTTTCTCAAAAAAAAATGACAGGTTGGGAAACATTATTAACTTCAAAGGACATTGATTGATATTGTTGGTTTTCATAGGGGCCTTTGTTGTTAGTGCTGATGTTTGTTTTGATTGTTTCTATCAATTTTACTTTACTAATGAATACGTAAAGGCAAATTGTTGTTCTAAAAAAACATGAACGCTTTCCGAAATATATGAATAAAACGAACTCTTAGAAAACCCTCGGTTAAATCAAAATGACAAAAGGATAGAACATATGATTAATTGAATAAATGTCACTCCAATTAATACGATTTCAAAGATGCAATTGCAATTTTCAACCAATTCTCATATACGTATGTAGATGCCATTACAGCCAATTGAGCACATATTTGGTAAAAACAATCTGTCAAATATTCACCCCATGTTTTATGTTGGACGAAATTCCCCCTAACATCATGTAACCTTCTTCGCCCCCTTGAAATCTCCATCCCAAACTCGAGCTCCTCGAGGCACACAACCATTCAGGCGAGGGCGACCAGTGCACGTGGTGGCCAGCGTGGTGCATCCGAGTTTCCTCTTCATCCGCAGTACCTCATCTCCTCCCCTACCCATGAGATCCAAAGGTTGTCGCCGGTGCGCCTCATTTATCTGTGACACCCTGAACCCAACAGAGCTCACCACGAGCATCGGCGTGCCAATATTGTCCTTCCAGGCAAGCAAATCGAGCAAGGACGCATCGAGATCAACTGTTGAATCAAACCGTTCTCCCCCACCTCTGACTAAGGCGTTACCAAACGATTCCGTTACTGAAACCCCTCCTTCGACCTCGACGAGCATGCACCCGTCCACAAAGTTCAAATGGTGACTCCTTTGATGTACCTATTGTCCTCCCGTGTTTGCCCTAACGGTCTGCCGCCGATCCAGCCATCCTCCACCATTTCCGGTGGCCGTCGGAGTCGTTCCCGGTCTCACTCACCGCCCAAGGGATATGCATGCTCGTGCTGGCTCTCGATTTGTTGAGTCGAGACACATGTGTCCGTCGTGCCAGCGGTTGTCCCTGGCCTGACTTTTGGAGCTGGCCGTGGAAGGGAGAGGGTTAGAGAAGGGCGTGGTGGCCGAGGTGGTTGGGGATTGCAGGGCTATGGCAGTAGGGCAGGGCAGCAGTAGTTGGAGCTCTCAAATAGCTGCAACAGCATCTATAAACGTACAAAAATTGGAGTGGCATTTTTCGAATGTTACAAATTGCAGTGACGTTTTTCAAAATCGTATGAACTGGAGTGGAATTTATCCAATTAACCCTATTTCATAAGTACGTATGCCTATTCTATTTTTTCATTTCTGCTGTGTTTTGGGATTGAACTTTACGTGTGCTTCTTAATTATTTTGGGCAAGATGCATGTAGACTTGCTATTGGAGCTAAGCTATACGTATTAGTTCTTTCATTTTAAGTTTGTGGATCGGGGTAGGGTTTGAAAAGATCACCAGGTTTGCCACATAAAGGCTTACCACACAAGAGTCAAGACGACTGTAAAACATGGGTTCATGATTAGCTAAGGGCATCTCCAGCCGTGCGTGCCTCCTCAGGCGCTTTGCCGGTGCTAAAATGAACGTCCCAGGGTCTCTCAGACGCCGGTGGGAAAAAAATACAAATCTCAGCACAACATAATTTTTGTCACATGGTTTGACATAGAAATCAATACAAATAGTTCAACAAAGCAAGCTCATAATTTAACAAGTATGAACCAAAAATTAATACACATCAAATTAGGTTTCACTTGCCTTTAAACCTCCACAGGTGATCCACCAGGGACGTCGGATGAGTTTCCGTCCAAATCCAGTGGAAATCAGGATCCTGGGAGGTGACGGGGAGAAAAACTTAGTGCCCAAAAAAATAACGTAATCCCTTGGGGCGCTCGCGGGCCCGACTGGACATGCCCTAAGGAAAATGGCAAAGGAGTTAGGAGCAGTCTTGTCAGCGACCTGACCGGCGAATGCTTCACCTACCTGGGGCAGACCTCGAGCAAAATCATCCCGATATCTCTACATAGAGCAAGGGGTGCCCGTGTCACACACTAAAAATATACACAAAAGAGCAAGGAAAATGGATTTTACCCGGTGTCCTGACGCCTGTTAGCATAAGCTAGGTACGCCCATGTTACCAGCGAGGCTTTCAGTTCCATAACGGGCTAAATGAGTCTTGTAACATCTATATAAGTAGAGGAAGGTATCTCTAGAGATTGGCTCCGAATTGGAAGCTTCAGCCAGACTTGTAATGAACTAATTGTCAGTTACAAGGTTTGGACGGCGGATAGGCTCACGAGACGAGGATGGCCAAATTGTGGCCTATGCCAGCTTTGCAGGAGGGAGCCGGAGACCGCGGCGCACCTAATCTTCAAGTGTAGATACTCCCTTCGCCTTTGGCGTGCCATCCAAGTTTGGCTTGGCATTACGGACTTCGACACCTCGCTATGGAGCAGTTTCAGCACGGTCAAGGATTGGTGGTGCTCCATCAGCGGGGTGAATGGTCGCCGGCGGCGGGGCTTGTCTTCCCTTATCCTCCTCGTCGCTTGGGAAATTTGGAACGAGAGAAACGCAAGAGTTTTCCGCAAGGTGGCTTCCATGCCATCGGCGGTTCTAGATATCATTAAGAAGAGTGCCGCCCTTTGGAGTGTAGCCGGGGCTAAGCATTTGGGTAATTTGATGCCGCGAGAGTAGAACTTTCTCGCCAAGCTTTGGCTTGTGTATGTTTGTAACTTAACTCTTCTTCTTAATGAAAATAGGCAAAGCTTTTGCCTCGTTTCAAAAAAATTGTGAGGGTGGTTGGAAGAAACAACAAAAAAAAGAATGAAATCACTCAGCACAAGCACCCAGGATTTTTTATATAGTAGAAACCCACCCACGTGAGAATTCTCAAAAAACTGCCCCGGCGAGGATCAAGGCCACTGCCCCGTTATCCAACATAATACCTTGCTTGTGCTCACAATTTCATATTAGAGCCAACGATCCTGGAGCTTCCGCACCATCACCACCATACCTAACACAAGCAACGGTGCTTGACGGAGGCCAAGGAGAACCTAACACCGATGATCAAAAGGAAATACCCATTACCTGTGATCGATGAGCTATTGGATGAGTTAGCTGGAGCATGTTGGTTCACTGAGGTGAAGGCGGTGTACCACAAAATGAGGTTGGCTCCTGTGCACAGAATTTAATAGTGCCTTCCAGGCTCATAATGGGAACTATGAGTTCATTATAATGGTCTTTGAATTAAATGGTGTGCCCGGAACATTTCAAAGCGCCATAAAAAGTTCCCTGGCTCCTGTTTTGAAAAACATTGCTATGTTTTTGTCCAATGATATACTGATACTGTGTAAATCATTGTCCAATCACTAGGATCGCATTAGGTGTTGTTTATTCTTGAGTAGCAACAGTGGAAAGGGAAATTATGAAAAGGTGCATTTTCACAGCCTAAAGTTGCTTTATCTGAGGCATGTTATGAGTGGGACAGGAGTGGCTACTGATTCTAGTAAGACCGAGTCTATCAAATAGTGGCCTGTATCAAACAATCTTAAAGAAGTTGGAGAATTTCAGAGGATTACTGGTTATTACAGAATGTTTATCCAGCATTATAGCATTATAGCATCATTAGCATTTAGCAAACCCTTGACATCACTGCTCAAGAAGGGTGCTGTTTTTGTGTGGACACCTACAATTCAAGAAGCATGCATTTCTTACCCTGAAGCAAGCTCTTATCTCTGCTCCCGTCTTAGCCTTACCAGATTTTCGTAAGACATTTGTGATAAAAACTAATGCTTGTGATTTGGGCGTTGGGTCAGTGTTAATGCATAAAGGTCACCCCGGACACTCGCTTTTATCAGCAGATACGTGGGTCTCAGAAATAGAACACTGTTTGCCTATGAGAAATAACATTTGCCTTTATTACTTGGCTATCGAGAAATGGCGACCTTATATACAGGTCAAAACAAATTGTGATTAGAACTGATCAGTAGAGTTTATTCATATGACTAACCAAAGGTTGCGTATTGCAGACAGATCTGACAAAGTTGATGGGCATTGCTTATCGAATAGTGTACAAGAAAGGTATTAACAATGCAACTGATCACGCAAAATCTCGACAATGCCCCACTCCATCTTGTGAATCTATTGGATATTTCTGGTCATCGACCTGCTTGGCTAGAGAATATTGTTCTCAGTTATCAGGATGAATCGAAGGCTCAGAAACTATTCCAACAATTGTTTGTCTTCCCTGATTTTCAGCCACACTATAAATCGAAGGCTCAGATTTGGTTACTCTCAGGCATTCTAAATTTCCTCTGACTTACTCGTGGATTCTTTCATTGTTTTGTTGAATCAGATTAAAAGCCTATTTGCTGGAAAATTGCAAAATCTTTATTGTTTGCTAGAAGGCCAAAGCTGAATGTGTGAAGTATCATACGGAATTATTTGTAGTACTTTATTTATAGTACTTTATCGGTTTGAGTATCTAAGATACACCAAAACAAGTTTCATGAAAAAATTATAAGTGCACTCATATTTTCTACTCCCTCTGTTCCGTAATCCAAGAGCTATAGTTTTTCTGCACGGTAATTAGCACACGTTTGATTTTTGTTGAGATGTTGCATGCCGTAGTTAGATTAGATGGAAATAGCGATTAGTTTTTCTCGAAAGTTAGCTGAGCGATCAAACAAACTCCATATTTTCAGAGATTTCCCTCAATTTGTGCACGCGGGGAGGCAGCAAAAATAGTCGAAGCCCATTCATTTTGAAACAGTTGTCAAAAAACTATAGCTCTTGGATTACGGAACGGAGGGAGTATTATATACTCGAAATATCGTTATATATGTATATAAAAGAGAAGTATGTTGAATTGTTTTACTTACTACCTAAAAATAGTACTAAAATATCATTATATACTCCATACTACATGTTACATACGGTGTTACATACGGTGTGACAGATACTTCATACATTGCCTAAAACACACGTGGGTGTAGTGTGTGTATCTTAGACGTATATGTTATAATGTACATGGTAGAGGCTAGGGTTCTACCGGGTCTAGGGCGGAGGTTGTAGGGATGGAAGTGAGGGCGGAGCGGTTGGAGGCGAGGGCGCCGGCGGCTGGCCGCCGTCGCGAGGATGAGGGATGAGGCGCGGTGCGGCTAGGGTTTGGAGGCTGGTGGGCTGTTAGGTCTCCCGTCTCCCTTCAGGAGACGAGACAGTATGATACTGAATATTTGTCTGATTAATCTCGAAGGGGTACATGTGTTATATAGGAGGACGGCCTCCTCAAACCCTAATTTACTTGGGCTAAGCCCCTAATTTACTTGGGCTAAGCCTCAGGATGGGAATGGGCCGACCCGGACCTGGCCTTGGACCCGGCCCCTATGGCCCTGAGGCCAATTTGTGAGGCCATGGGTCGACCCATAAAAAATTATAAGTGGTGTCTCGCTGGCCCAATGGGTAATTTGGGTCGACCCAAAAGTGAGATTTATTTTTCCTTTTAGACAAACGAAATGTTAAAGTTGAACACTAATTGATACAACCGGACTATTCTCATTTTTTTTTAATACAACCGGACTAGTGTAATAATAATTAAGGTTACTAGTCCTTAATTAGTGTAAGAATTAGACAAGATAAATGCATAAAGTAATCAAAGTAGCAAATAAATAAAGAAAAAAATCCGTGTATGTATCTTAATTGTGGATGTAGATCAATAATATGTGTCTAAGCCATGCGTGACATGCTTGTGTGTTTTGCCTTGGCAAAAAAAAAATCTACGTTCGTATTTGAGGTAGCTAGCTGACGGAAATAATCAAGCCGCCAGCTCATTGTGTGCTTTTATGTGCGCATATGGCTGAGACAAATTGATCAGCTTTGCTATTGTTATAACTGAGCATTATTCGGGGGAATGCATCGTAAGATCGGAACCTACAACAACGTCTAAGTGTAAAATATCACAGCCAATATTAAATATGATACTATAAATGGGCCGACCCGGCTGACCCAATGGGTCATGCGGTGCCGGCCCTACTGGACCAAATCTTATTTGGGGCCGACCCGCACGACCCATTGGCCCTGAATTTTTGGGTCGGGTCGGCGACCCGGTGGGTCGACCCGGCCCATTCCCATCCTGAGCTAAGCCCATATCTAGCCACTAGTGAGCTTCTTGCGGGTATAGGTCAAACCGACCATAACAGTACATCTTTAAGATTTTAAGTATATCATGGCCAGATGTAATGCTTAAAACTCTTTAAGTAATAAAATTCCCTTTATCGAAAAATGTGTACTCGCTGATGTCCAGTTTTGCGTTTCATTTCAATGTCTTCAATACTTCAAATTTGTTGCAATTTTTTATCCATATATCAATGAAAATCATAAGAGAAATAAAGAAACCCAGAAAACCAGAAGAGAAAAAAAAACAAAAGATCGGGATGCTCCACACATGACACGCGTCCCTCGCGTCTCCCCATTACCTCTTTAAAAAGTTCCAAACTAAGCATCGCCCTCCACGTCAATCCATCTGCGGTCAAAGTTTTTTTAAAACCAAGTAGTAAATCAAAGATCTTTGGCTGAAACCATTAATATATATTCGCTCAATCGCTCTATAAGAGGCTGCAATCTATGTCATAAAATGGTACCATTGAAAATGGAGTAAGAAGATAAGCATGACAACCCATGGTCTTTATAATCACATGATAAAATTATAGTATCCAAGTCTTTAGCTGTATTTGCGACATTAATTCCGTACCACTGTTTGAGTTCTCATGCATGAGCGGATGAGCATGTCTATAACAGCCCAGCATTCATTGGTACGTACCCAAAGATTTGGAAAGAAATGCAAAATACTTTAGACAAAAGCAAATACGGAAACAGCGCTTTCACTTGCTTCCATTTCTAGGTAGTCCTCCTAGCGGTACCCTGTGTATGCCCTGACCGATCAGGTCCCTCACGCTAGCTATATAAACACAGCCATATATCATAAGAAGCAAGAAAGGAGAGAACCTGTAGATCTACAAACAATCCAGGCAATTAACTAGTTTCGGTCTTGCTCTTTGCAGATGGACTCCTCCACCAAGTCTCCCTTCCCCCCCAACACGACCCTGTCGCTGGGGACCCGTGTCAATGTCAGCATGCTAGAGCAGCAGCGAGAGATCGCAGCATCATCTTACGCTCGCCGTGGAGCTTCACCTTTGTCGGCTACTAGACCAGCGTACAGGTGCAAGTTTTGCCCGCGGACGTTCAAGTGCCCGCGGTCGCTGGGCGGGCACCAGAAGGCGCATAAGGACCTGCGTGAGGCCCTCTACAAGCCACCTCGCCATGCTTGGAGCCCGGCAAGCAACTGGCAGTCGTCGTCGCACGCCACCAGCATGCGCAGGGCGCAGTTCATCGAGTGGGCCATCCACTACTATCATCCATTTTCCCACCCTGTCATGGCTTCATTCCCAGGGCAAACCGGCAACGGCGGCCTTGCTCCCGTGCATCTCTCGTCTCCAGCACCGGCGGTGGTGGACGGATACCGCGGGACTGGAGATGGAAGTCGCCTTGGAGGCCTGCGTGAAGTTAATCAGGAGGAGACTGCTGACGGGATTGACCTAACCCTGAAGCTCTAGGATCATGGCGAGATTTGCTTTGTTTGTCACCTCAGTGTTTAAGTTGTACCATTAGGTTTGAATTTTCTGCTTGCTTTTGTTTCCTTAAACTCTAGACTTTATCGTATTTCCATGTAATTCTTCAAAGATGCTGTCAAAGAAAATTGTGATCGATGTACCCTGGTGATTACATTTATAAATTTATTGGTCTTTAAATATGCGTTTAATTTTTTACACGAACTTCATCCAAGCAGGTTATATATCCAGATGATGGACTTTAAACATATGGACTTGTTTCTAAGATAGTGTTCTCAAATTGATGAGTTATAATTCGGCTCTTCCTCCCTTCCGCTGAGGCAATTGCCTTCTCTGGGATCGGCTGATCAGCTTGAGAGGAGTGCATGGCCAAGCAGGATAGCCCACAAGCCTCCCAAAAATTTCGGTTCGTTCGTTCGCGTGCGCTATCGTACTTGCTAGTTCGCGAACATGTACCGTAATTTTATAGAAGGCAAAAGTATTTACAAGAAACCTACCACCCCCCACCCTTCAGGACAATTAGGATAGATCAAACGGCGCACCATCTTAAGATATCGCTACTACACGTGGACCAAAGTTTAGTTTTTAAGAACAAACAAAAAGTTGGAGGTAAAACAAAATGTGTGACCACTGGAACAAAATATTAGCTGTCTCTAGAACAAAAAAAACGTATACAAGAGGACTAAGCCAAGTGGAATAATTTTTTCGCACCCATGGAAAGAACCATGACTACAAGCGACCGTGGAACAAATCGCAACTACATATGGAACAAGAACTTCAGACTAAGCGAAATCAAATTTTAGCACACATAGGTCGAATCATAAATTTTAATGGAATCTAACTTTGAACCAAATGGAAACAAGTTAATGCCCAAAGTAATCAGCTACAAGTAGAACAGATTTAGGATGAAACACAAATTTAAGCACTTTAAAAAAATCGACAACAATATATGAAAAATGAAAAATTATTCTCATGAAATAAAAATTTCTATTTTAAATAAAACTATAAGAAACCCTTAACTAAAAGCAAAAAAGGAAAGAAACAAAAAAGAAAGATGAAAGAACGAAATAGGGAAATAAAAATAAATTTGTGGGAAGAAGCATACCTGGGAACTTGCAAGGAGACACATAGTATTTGTGTGCTCTGCAGGTGGAGTAGCAAGGAAGTGAGGATACGTGACGTGTCTATTGGGATTGCGATTTTGGGCAGGCGGGTGCTCCGCTCGACCCATGAGCTAGTCCTTGATAGGAATCGCTGAAGCGTAACCAAATAAACTCTGTTAATTCATGGATGTTTGTGCTCAAAACAAAACCAAAAAAATGCAGGCAATGGGCTTCGAGGCTACCGCTTCGATGGCACTACCGATTATTAGTGCCCCATTATAGCACTACATGGAATCAAATCACGCTTTGCCAGGCGTTGGATATATTTACTGAATATGTGACCCGTCCCCTTGGGCTTTCCAAATCATACTCCAAATAAAAACTGCTTCTGAAATTTCTTTCACTACTCATATATATTGGCATCTATTGTAAGTGCTTGGAATGGCCACTCATTGTCTACAATCATAATGCTGGTTAGGCTTGACATATTTGCAGGGGGCATCTAAAAATTCGGCGATGGGATCGTCTAGTACAGAGCTATGAAAATTACATTAATATAATGGAAATTTATACCATGCAATATCACATACCATAATGCAGCGCTAAAAGACAATACAAGCAATGAAAGTGTTCAAGTTAACAAAACATGTCATACCGTTTAGGTGAAGTACTAAATCCACGTCTTTATAAATATTAATGAGAAAATAAAGTCACAGCTCGCAAAAAATATTCCATGGCCTCATTTGTAGAATCCTGGAGTATGGAGACGATAAGAAAAACACGTTATATTCATCAAAAGTGCATGTAAATAATAAAGGTGAGAGAAATATGGATAATAGGAACATGTGATTGGACTCGCTTGCATTTCACAATTTCCCTTCTTGATATTTCGCTTCTTTAAAGAAATCGATTACGAGATCCGTAGTAATAGTGAAAGACATACTTTCTCCACAAAGCACATGAGACAATCACTCATGAAGAGCTCGGCAATTTTATTTCACAACACATTCTTAACAATATTCATTGATGAGAAGTATCTCTCCAGTCTTCCACAACACATTCTTGACAATATTCATTGATGAGAAGTATCTCTCCACTGATGCCGTGGCAGCGGGAAAAATTAGCACTTGTTTCAGCATTTGATAGACCAAAAAAAGATGGATGATTGTTTGTGTCCACCAATAATTTAGCAATATCACCAATGTCACTCAAATAAAAAAGAAAAAATGTTGCCCGGACATTGCCAACATAATATATGCTAAGATGGCGATGAAGAGCAACGAATGCCATCGGATAAAAATCATCCGGATAAAACACAACTAACTTCACTAAGCTCTCGAAATTAAAAGCAGTAGATAAATTAAATATATTCACCTCAATTATTTCATCTTGCTTCCTAGGATTCTTGGTGTACTGATGAATTCTTCTCCGATTGCCATGATCATAAATGGTATTCATCCAAGTTAATCTCTCTTGATGCATTGTCTGCCAAATTGCGGGACGGGCTGCTTAGAGGTCTCTACATCAACATCTGATCGTTTTCTCTTCGACACAAATCGAACCATTACCTAGAAAATAATGAAAAATAGATAACTTTCGACTTTGCCATTAGGGATGACTTGACTGATAGATAGGGGAGTGCAGAAGCAAGCAATTGGCTGCACGCGAGTTCAGTTTTTCAAATTGATTTGTGAACTATACATTACCTGAACTGCAGCGGCTAAATCTCCAGTTTCAATCTTCTGCCGACGCTGCCCATCGTTGGCTCCTTGTGACTAGCCGCCGATTTCCGCGAGCCGCCCGCCGAATTCATGGCGTCAAATCGCTGGAGTTCGGGAATGGCTGGCCGCCGCTCAATCGATCTTGGTTAGGGCAAACGCCGAACGGGCTTAGTCTGGATCGAAAGCATACATGAGCAGATTTCAGCTTAGGCTATGGGCCACTATTTTGAAATACATTTGTAATTTCTCAAGCCCATGAACCTTGTGCCTTGTACGGCCTGACTTAAATTGGGCCAGACTAGTATTTGGGCTGGGGTAAGACACGAACTTTTGTAGGCTTCCTTACTTGCAATTCATTCTTGTCAGCTGACAGCAGCGCTCGCCCTATTCATTGTTTTTCTTCAAAATAATACATTTCTCATTGAAGGATTAGGCCTGTGCTAGAGGAGACAATCAGTCTAGAACAAAGTGCTTTTGTTCCAGGATGTTCAATTACTGACAATGTACTACTTGCATTTGAATGTATACATAGTATGAAGAGGAGGAAGAAAGTGAAGAAGGAAAATGTGCGGTGAAGCTCGACATGATGAAAGCTTATGACCGTGTAGAGTGGCCTTTTCTTAAAGCTATAATGTTGAAGCTGGGATTTTCTCAGTCTATAGTAAACTTAATCATGAAGTGTGTCTCATCGGTGAAATTCTCTGTCAAAGTGAATGGGGAGCTCCTCCTTTCTTTCATTCCGTCTAGAGGAATACGACAAGAAGACCCGATCTCACCATATTTATTCTTAGCTTGTGCAGAAGGTTTGTCAGCATTGCTCAATAATTTCAGAGTGGGATATGTTGATAGAGGGATCAGGGTGTGCACTAGGGCGCCATGGATTACTCACATGTTATTTGCTGATGATAGTTTGACTTTTATTGAGGCCACGGCGCAAGGAGCTACAAGACTGAATGTTATACTGCACATGTATAATGAGGCTTCTGGTTAGTTGGTGAACAGAGCGAAAAGCTCGGTGTTTTTCAGTCCAGGAATAATAGTAAAAGAATCACTGGACATTGAGGTAGAGGCGTTTAGTGAAAAGTACCTTGGATTACCTACAGCAGTAGGTCGTTTGACAAGTGAATCTTTTGATTATATTGAGGAGAGGGAAAGGAGTAAGATGAATGGCTGGTATGAGAAGTTTCTCTCATATGCAGAGAAAAAGACCTTGATTAAAACAGTGATTCAAGCAATGGGCATATACAGTATGAGATGTTTTCTTCTGTCCAAAGGAACATGCAAAAAACTAATGGCTTTGGTAGCGAGATTTTGGTGGAGTGGTTTCATTGATAAAAAGTCACTCCATTGGCTGTCTTGGAAAAATATGGCAAAACCAAAGAGTTGGGATGGGATGGGTTTCAGAGATTTAGAGTTGTTCAACCTGGCTCTGCTCGGTAAGCAAGGATGGAGATTACTTACAAGACCCAATTCCTTATGTGCACAGGTTTTAAGAGGAAGATATTATCCGAATGGGGATTTTATGAGTGAAGTGGCGCCGAGAATAGCATCCAAAACATGGAGAGCCATTTTGGCGGGCAGAACAACTTTGCAAGCTGGTCTGATACAGAGAGTTGGTGGTGGCGATACAATCTCAATATGGGATGATAGATGGATCTCGGGCTCTATTTCAATGCGTCCGATGGGTCAGTTACATAGTACGGATATGCAGTTTGTCAATGAGCTAATTCTGCAGGATCCACAGCGATGGGATGAGCAGAAAATTCGAGCTACGTTCCTTTCACCCGATGCCAATCTCATTCTTTAAATTCCTCTGCGTCACTCTGCTAGTGAGGATTGGCTAGCTTGGGAACATGAGAGGACGGGAGTATATACGGTAAAATCTGCGTACAATGCTCTGTTGTGTTCCTAGGAAATACAGGAGATGGTTGTCAATGATGTGGCAAGACAATCAAAACTAATGGAGGAGGAAAAATGTAAACGGTTATGGAAGCTTGATGTATTACCAAGGGTACAAGTTTTTTGGTGGCGAGTTCTCAGAGGTTTTATACCTGATTATGCAACTCTCACCAGGCGCCATGTCATAGTGTCAAGTACCTGTCCGGTCTCTAAAGCAAGCTCTGAAACGTTGTTACATGCGTTGGTTGAATGTTTCCATGCACATCTGTTTTGGCAAGCTGCAAAAGAATATTTCAACATTAAGTTACCTCGGCTGCACCCTAGTTCATGGGTTGAGGATATCTTGTGCTCCCCTTTTATGGGAACTCTAGAAAGAGAAAAGGTCATCTCAATTATGTCTGTCATTTGGGATTCAAGAAACAAATGGAGTCATGATGATCAAGGGTATAATCCAACAAAAGCAGTTCAAAATGTGGCTGATACACTAATTCAGTTGGAGTTTAAAGGTTAAAAGTGTGAAGAAGGTGAAATCTATTGACACATGGAAAACCCCAGGTCCCGACATCATCAAAATCAACTCTGATGGTTCAATCAGGGAAGATGAAGGAGTTGCATCATCTGGGGGTGTTGCTCGAGCTTCTGACGGTTTTAAAGGAGCTTGGTGCAAACTTTATAGAGGGATTTCTGAACCTCTTGTGATTGAAGCTTTGGCTCTAAGGGGTGTTGTTTTGTTTGCAAAGGAAAATCAATTTGAACATGTCATCTTTGAGACTGTTTGCCAGGTTCTGGTCAAGCTCTGGCAGGAGAGGAATTGCCATAGGGCTGTCATAGCGCCGCTGCCACAGGAGGTTGATGAGCTTTGTAGTATTTTTACTAGTTTTAAAGTTAATTTTATTCGTAGAACTGCCAATTCAGTAGCCCATGAGTGTGCTCGATATGCATATGTGCACTCGACATCCATGGTTTGGCTGGGAGCTAGTCCCCAGGTTCTGGAACATTGTCTTCAGACTGATGGTACATCAGCTATTTTGAGTTAATTAAATTAGTAGGTTTTCCATCAAAAAAATAAAAATAAAGAAGAAGATACAAATCATGTATGCAGCACACTGATCTGACAGATCTGCAAATGCTTAATATACTTATGTTACAAATCAACGCCTATGCCTCTTCTTTGGCATGTCGTAGAAGCAATCAAAGTGAATCGAGACAGGCCACCTCTTCAGCCGAACTGGACGCGGCTCCATCGTTGATCAACAGTTTTTCTGACCTCCAAACTAGTTTGTCATAGGACAAACCATTGTTGTTAAAAGAATCAGACCGGTGTAGCACGACCCCGGACACATCATCGAAATTTAGGACCAACAAACGACGACGTCGGAGTAGGGATCAGAACCGTCAAGTTCCAACCACAAACCCAGCACAAGGTACTTCATCTTCCATCTATCACCAACACAGAAAACCGTCTGCATGTACTCCTGAACAAATTCTCTCTACATGAGAAAAAACATGGACAAAGCATGAGAAAAACTGATCTAATGGAGTCACCGCTGCCTCGCCAACACCATCAGAAACCCTTAAATCTGCCGACCTGAAAGATCGACAAGCACATGATGCCATCAATTTTGAGACGCCTCCATGAAGAACAACGTCGATGTGGGAGTAGAGTTGAGGCAAATTTATTTACCTGGGCGCCGCTCCCACCACCCAACGACGCACCAAATATGACAAAACCTAACCCTTACTAGTAGGCCTGAACGGATGAAAGAGGTTCCCCCTCCCTCCTTCCACTGTCGGAGCAGCAACCGATGGTAGAAGGTACCAAGACCAGCGCCCTGGCCGGAGAAGATTGGGAGGAGCTTGCGCCACCGCCTCTGTTTCACAAGAGGAAAACGTGACCTATCATTATATGTTCCGTATTAGTGATATGTCTCAAAAATAATTAGCCGGGTGATACTTCTCCAACGTATTTATAATTTCTTACGTTCCACACTTATATTATACCAATTGCTACCCCTTTTATATACACTTTATATGGTTTTATGCATTTTCTGCGACTAACCTATTAACAAGATGCCACAGTGCTAGCTCCATGTTTTCTGTTGTTTTTGGTTTCAGAAAAGTTGTTAAGTAAATATTCTCGGAATTGGACAAAACAAAAGCCAAAGTTTCTATTTTTCCGACACCTCAAGGGGTCCGAAGGGGAGACGAAGACGGGCACCGAGGCGCCCTCACCATGTGTGGGCGCGGCCCCACCTATGGCCGCGCCAGCACGTGGTGAGGAGCCCTCGGGGCTCCACCGCCTTCGCCCTTTCGCCCATATATTGCCCCCGATGAAATAAGACCTAATCAATAAGCCATTTCCCGAGAAGAGTTCTGCCGCGCCGCCGCCTTCGAAGACAAGGGGGACAAAAGTCTCTGTTTCGGCACCCTACCGGGACAGGGAATTGCCCCCGGAGCCATCTCCATCAACTCCACCGCCATCTCCATCTCCGTTGCTGACTCCTATGATGAGGAGTGAGTACTTCTACCCCGGGGCTGCGGGCTCTACCGGTAGCTATGTGGTTATCTCTCTCTCTCATGGTGTGACCTTTATGTGATCGTGAGCTTTGTAATCTAGTTGAATATGTGATTTTGCTCTTTATCTATTATGCACTCTAGAGCTTACTTTAATATGAACTTCTGGGTTATTCACGGTTGTGAAGGTGACGGTGTGTGCACCGTGTGTGATTCCTTTATGATGTTGTGGTGTTTGTTTACTCAGTTTGAGAGTGCTCTTGTAGACCTACACAATGAATGGTGTTTATCATCCAACAAGAGTGTGTTTTAGAGTAGTATTTATTATGAGGTCATTGTTGAGATAGTCCACTAGTGAAAGTATGATACCTAGACCTTGTTTCTATGCATTGAAATATCGTTTCCAACAAGTTCCGCTACATGATTGCTTGCTGCCATTTTTATTTCATATTGCAATTACTACTTATAATCATCCATAGTACTTGTATTTCACTATCTCTTCGCCGAACTAGTGCACCTATACATCTGATAAGTGTATTGAGTGTGTTGGAGACACAAGAAACTTCTTGTATCTTAACTGTAAGGTTGCTTGAGAGGGATATCTTTGACCTCTACCTCCCTGAGTTCGATAAACCTTGGGTGATTCACTTAAGAGAAACTTGCTGCTGTCGTATAAACCTGTGCTCTTGGAGGCCCAACACTGTCTACGAGAATAGAAGCATGCGTAGACATCATCTGGCCGTTCATATTCGTATGAGAATGGACGAGCACAAATGTATTCATGGGTATTTTTCACCAGAATACCCATCTTTTTGTCAAACAATATTACGCAGTATGATTCTAGCCTAATTAATACATTTGCTCTCTTGGAGCATAGCATCACGACTACCCAACAGTAGATGTAGCTTTCCTGCTGTAAAAAATACATAATTGATAGCGAGGGCACTGCCGGTGCCGTGCAGTTAATTGACATGGCTGATTAGGTAAGGCTGCTAGCATACCGTGGGGCTGAGTGAGGGACCAGTGGAATCCTGAATCTGCTGACTTCAGAGGCATGCCCGCCTCATACCCTACTCATGACAGATACTAGCCCTACCTAACTCACCGTGAAATGCTTCTCAACCCTACTCATGACAGAAACTGAGATTGACCGTCTCTTCTCAGTCATACCCGCCTCATACAGAAAATCCCATGAGTCACGCGATGTGCGTCTCCCACCCCGGCCAAAATCTGAACTCATCTCCCTGCAGCCCCTCTTCTCCTCTCTCTCTCTTCTATCCACTGCTTCGTCGCCTAGTCCCGCCGCCTCGCGCCTCCCCCCCCCACCGCTCCACTGCCCAACACGGCCTCGAATCGCGTCGCTCCGCCACCCAACGCACGACAATGGCCTCTTCCTAGCGGCGCACTTCGGGGGTGGTGCGTGGCCTCAAAGCCAGGCTTGAAGTGGAGCTTGTCCAGGATGCGAGAGGAGAAGGATCTCGGTCGGCCGGTGGTCATGCTCTGCTGCGTGGAGGATAAGTAGCAGGAGAACACGGCCCCACGTGGCAACGGCGCACCCCGCTCGGCCTCATCCCCGTCGGAGAAGGAGCTCGTCAGCGGCTAATCTTGCCAGCACCAGTGCCGAAACCCTAGCCCAATGCTTTCGGGAACCTGATTTTTTTCCTGATTTGTAGCCAGGGACATGATTACTTTTTATTTTTATAGCTTAAGTCATAAAGCTTATCAAACAATATTGCTCAGCTCATACGATCTACCTATGAGGTGGACATGACTAGACTTAGCTTGTATATGCTGAGATAGTTCACCGTGCTATGAAACATGCCTTAAATCAGTAGGGTTCTAATATATGAATCATCTCTGATTTCTTTTCCAAGTTCCAAATTGTGAATTGTATCAGAACAATCACGTTTTCGCAAGGGTCAAACATGTGGCATATGCAGAGCCGGCGCATAGGCCAGGGACAACGGGGCGGCCGCCTTGGCCCCGGCCCTGGCAGTAGTGCTAGGGCCCAGGCAGTAGTGCTATACATACTAGCAAGTTCTGCTCTTTCAGCCCAAATAAGGATTAAAGGGCCCAAGACCCAAACACCGGCCCACTGGACTTGCACATAGCACCACACTGGTGACTACGAGTAGATCATTCTGTTTATTGCTAGACTTTGCGACTCTCCTCTCCTCCCCAAATTTCGTGAGCATGGCCACCATCTCGTGCTTTTCCAAGGATACAACCAGGTATCAGTGAAGGCCACCATCAATGTTTTTGTTCCATGTCTTCGATCATTTTCTATCCAACGTATTTGGTATAGTTCAATACAAATTTATCTTATAAAAACGGCATTGTATATATTATTGGAAGCTAGTATCTTATTGATATTAATATATTTCTTTATTAAAAATAATATTTTTCTTGGCTATGTTAATTAGTTTACTTGAATATTGATCGGGCTAAGAATATACTAGTTTGTAGTACTCCCTTTGTCAAAAAATAAGTGTCTCAAGTTTGCTCAAAAGTGGATGTATCTACATCTCTACAATATCTAAGCTCCCTATGATTTGAGCTCCTATGTTGAGCCATGTGGCAGTCTTTCATTGGTTCATGCTAAGTACATTTTTTGTTATCAAATTGAGGTCGACATAATAATATTTGTTGGTTTAGTTGGACACATAAAATTTAGAGATGAATTTTCTAACAACCGCCCACGAATCACGAGCCTTAACTTAGACCATCTCCAATATTTTATATATTTTAGGGTTTAACTATTTTAGGATATATGAGGCGAAAAACGTTTCTCCAACAGCTGTAATTGATGTAAATTTTGTTTAAATTTATTTCGAGCAGTCCACACAAAAATACCTTATGCTACAAAGTACAACACTTGGGTTGCTGCTAACAAAAAAGGGTAATGTGGCATGCTAAATGAAAGTTTCATGTCGACATCCTGCCTCTTCTTTTGTGACCGTGCTGCCTCGTCTGCCATCGCTTTATCTTCAAACTGTCCGCTCCGTCACAACTTATGTTGATTTGGGCGTGAATTCACCGCATTTGATCGAAGGCATAGTAGTGATTTGACCTTAAGGGTTGTCGTTTCTCCTTTCCCACGCGTCTATCATTGCTTCTTGGTTATCTATAGCTTCAGCCGTTGAGCCACCCGAGCAACTCTCCTCTCCTCCCTCCTCACCGTGCCTCCTCCTTCCCTACAAGTATGCGCACACGCACGAGTGGTGCATGCAAGCTCTACCTCCGACTGTACCTCGACTAACCTCCGCCTCACTAAGACTCCTCTGGCTCTATACACCAGGCGCATGGCTCGCCTCGTTCGAAGATTAAGAAATTCAAAGTTGTTACTTTTGTATTATATGTGTTGTATTGCAAATACCTGACAACTTACGAATAGTTGCACGTAAAAACATTATGTGAAATACAACACTTAAGTTGTTGTTACATGGAAATAAGGCAACGTGTGCACGCCAACTGGTAATTGAAAGTTTGATGTTACCCTCCCGCCTCATCTCTCGTGACCGTGACGACACTGCCTCCTCTCACATCGTTTTGGCTTCGAACTTGTCGCTCTCTCACAACTCTTATTGTTTTGGACATGAATTCAACACATTTGATTGAAGGAACAATAGGGATTCAATCTTTAGCGTTGTTGTTGCTCTCTTCCCCACACAGCCACCATCGCTTCTGGGTTGTTTATATCTTCAGCCATTGAGCCACCCGATCAACCCTCATCTCCACCTTTCCTCTTTCCCTAGAAGCACGCGCATGTGCGACGCATGCAAGCTCTGCCTCTAGCTGCGCCTCGACCAACCCCCGCCTCGCTAAGACTCCTCTGCCTCCATGCATTTGAGCTACTAATGTTACTGAAATAACATGACATGTACTGATTACCGTAAAAGTACCTTTGGGCGCAGCAAAGCGCGCCATCCTCTTCTAGTATGAAACATGTCCAGATACATTCATTTTTGGGAAAATTTGAGACACTTATTTTGGGACGGAGAGAGTATCAGTTTTATGGATGTGGTAATATTCTTCCATGATGTTGTGTGATTGTAGAACGTACAATATTAGACAGGCCGATCCATTGAGTCCGCTTGCGACTATCCTGTCCGCGCTAGCCAAAATCAAGTCCCAACGGGGGTCGGGGGACGTAAATGGACATCAATCCTTTATTTTTCCGCCGTGACCCATTCTCGGCCCAAATTTGGGTCGACCCCGTGATACCGATCTCCAGCGTATCTATAAATTTTTATGTTCTATGCTATGTTATAACATGTTATTACATGTTTATATGCATTTTATATGGTTTTATGCATTTTATGGGACTAACCTATTTACAAGATGCCAAAGTGTCAGTTCCCTGTTTTCTACTATTTTTTGTTTCAGAAAAGTATTTAAGGAAATATTCTCAGAATTGGACAAAAAAATCCTGGAATTATTTTTGCATCGGGAACGTTCCAGAAGACCGAACAACACACGAAGTGGGGCACCGAGGCGCCGCCACCTGGTGCTCGCGCGGCAAGACCTGGGCCCGCGTGAGCACGTGGTGGGGAGCCCTCGGGCCTCCACCGACCTCGCCATTTCGCCTACAAATACCCCCCGAAAACCTAAAAATCATACGGTGTTCATTATTTAATCCACGGGTCCCGGAACGCCACCGTCGTCAATACCAATTCGGGAGAGATCAGAACTGCTCCCCGGCACCCTATCGGGCGGGGGAATCGTCCCCGAAGGCCTCTACATAGTCATGACCGCCTCTGAACTGATCCTAAAAATCGTACGATGTTCATTATTTAATCCACGGGTTCCGGGCCGCCGCCGTCGTCAACACCAATTCGGGAGAGATCAGAACTGCTCCCCGGCACCCTGTCGGGAGAGGGAATCCTCCCCGAAGGCCTCTACGTCGCCATGACCGCCTCTGGACTGATGTGTGAGTAGTCTACCCTTGGACTACAAGTTCATAACAGAAGCTAGATGGTTGTCTTCTCCTCTTGTGCTATCATGTTTAGATCTTGTGAGCTGCCTATCATGATCAAGATCACCGTTATGTAATTCTTCATGTTGTGTTTGTTGGAATCCGATGAATATTGAGTACTAAAGTTATTACTTCATAATATATCATGTGTGCTTTTTAATGATCTTGCATGCTCTCCGTTACTTGTGTATGCTTTGGCCAAGTAGATGTTTGTAACTCCAAGAGGGGGTATTTATGCTCGATTGTAGGTTCATGTCTCTATTTAATCTGGAGCAGTGACATAAAACTCTAATGTTGTAGATGTACTGTTGCTATTAGGGATAATACAGTAGTATTTTATCTAAGGATAATATTACTTCCTTACTTTACACACAGTGCTTAAGGCGATAATCTGTTGCATGCAACTTAATACTGAAAGGGGTGCGAACGCTAACCGGAAGGTGAATTATTAGTAATATGTGGTTGGAACGGTCTATGTATATTGTTGTAATGCCCGAATGAATCTCACACTAGACATCATAACGTTAGTATATGCATTGGTTTGGTCATCCTTATTCTATCAATTACCCAGCTGTAATTTGTTTACCCGCATGAATGTTATTATTATTTATGGAGAGACACCACTAGTGAACTGTAGACCCCGGTCCTTCTCTTTAATATGATAAAACCACAACTGAAACCGGTTACTTTCTGTAAACAAACATCTTTCTTCCACACATACGTTTAATCCTTTGTTACAGCCAGCCGGTGAGATTGAAAACCTCACTGTTAAGTTGGGGCAAAGTATCTTGATTGTCTGTGTGCAGGCTCCACATCAACTACGTCAAGCTCTTCTCTGGCGCCGTTGATATCTCGGGGGAATTCTCATCTCCTATTGGTTCGATAACTGAAAGGACATTTCTATGATCTCTGTGTTTTGTGTGTTAGTTAACAACATGTTGGATGTAGTAAGTTGGTGTTAAGTGATGCAGAATAATTTAGGAACATTTCAGATGCATCGGCACCAAAAACTAGAAAAAGAGGCAGCACTGAAAAGTGTGTTCAGCCCCTGGTGGGGGGTGGAGTTTCCGGCCCTGAGGGCAGGAGTTTCCGCCCCTGCCTGGAGTTTCCGGTCCCTGAGGACCGGAATCTTTCCCAAGCCTTTGTTGCCTAAGAATTGCTCAGCCCCTGGTGGGGGGCGGAGTTTCCGGTCCTGAAGACCGGAGTTTCCGCCCCTAGCCAAAGTTTCCAGCCTCAGGTACCTTGAAGATGTTCAAGCCAAGTTTGGAGAAACTGGTGCTCAACCCTTGGCATGGTCCGGAGTTTCCGGCCTCCTGCGGCCGGAGTTTCCGGCCACTTGGACCAGAGTTCCCGGCCTGATGAATGGCTGCACCGGCTACATCTTTGGAGGGGTATAAATACCCCTCCTCCTTCTTCCAGAAAAAAGAGGAACTCCATTGTTGCAAGCCAAGAATCACTAGATCTCCCAATCCCTCCGTCCAAACTCGTTGATCTTTGGAGGATTGAAGGAGAAGGCACCGATCTACATCTTCACCGAGCCGTTCTTCATTTCCCCCACATTCACTTGAGGGAACACTTGCTAGGGTTTCCACTAGGAAAACCTAGCCCATTGTTGTACTTACCTTCTTGTCTTTGTGATAGATTGTAGCTGTTCGGGAGCCCCCAAGCCCTTTGTGGGTCGTGCCCCGAATCGTTGTTGTAAAGGCTCCGAATTCCGCCTCGAAGGATTCCGATAGTGGAAAGTGGACCAAACCTTTGTGGTGCGCTTCACCAGAGATTTGGGTGAGGCCTTTGTGGCCGTTGAACCATTGTGTTGGTTCACACCTCTCCAACGAGACGTACTCCCATTTAAGGGAGGAACTCAGGAATACATCCTTGTCTTCTCGTGGTTTCACTTCGGTTACTTCTATCCTTGTTTATCGCCTTTATTATTATATCTTGCTTAGTCGCTAGCTTGTCATATAGGTAAATTCACCATAGTTACATGTCTAGAGAATTTACCTTTCTTGTCAAGCCTAATTTGAAAAAGAACTAAAATTTGAATTAGCACGTATTCACCCCCCTCTAGGTGTCATACCGATCCTTTCAATTGGTATCAGAGCCAGGTTCTCTTGTTGGGTTTAACCGCCTAAGAGAAGTATGACACAAAGTGAGGATGAGGCCGCAAGGCTTGCCGAGGCTAATGAGTCCCTTAAAAAGGACCAAGCCACCGCGGCATCCATGGACGATATCAAAGCTTTGGAAACAACTTTGACATCTTCCATGGATGCTAAGTTTAACGAGTTTCGTGACTTGCTCAAGAAACTCGTTAACGACAAGCCCTCGGATATCATCCCGCTTGAAGAAGCTTCTAACTCCGATGAGGGTGGTTCCAAGGAGAATAAAGAGCAAAAAGAGAAGGAGGTGAAAGCCAATGATAAGCCTAAATCATCTCCCAATTCACATGAGGAAAAGGAAGGGTATCACGCCGTTCGGGGATGGTACTCTCTCGATCCAATTATCACTACCCGCATAAACCCTTTAGGTCCCCCACCTAAGCTTAATGCATTAGCTTTTGCTAGTTGGCAACGCTCAATGAAATCCCATGTTAACAGTACCTCCATCGAGCTTTGGAGGATTATTGAAGAAGGATACATGGTGGAGGATCCAAGCAACATGACCAAGAGAGAGTTCGCCGAAAAGAAACTAAACGCTTCCGCTCTCCACATGATTGAACTCTCCTTGAGCGACAACGACAAGCATCATGTTCTACATGCCACCACCGCCAAAGAAGCTTGGGATTGTCTTGAGCGTGCCTTCCTTGGAAATGATAGCATGAAGAGAAATAGATATGAATCTTTGAGCAATGCTTCCGAAGGCTTCTACATGCTTGACAACGAGAACCATGAAGAGATGTATGGTAGACTCAAGACTCTTGCCAAAGCCTTTTATGATGTGGGAGCAACTTATGTTGATGATGCTTGGGTCAAGAGGAAGTATGTGAATGCTCTCTTGCCTTCAGATCCAATGGAGTTGAAGTCTATTCAAGGAAGATACAACTATCATCAAATGTCTTCCCATGAAGATATGCAAGAAGTCCAAGCCTCCAAGGTTGCCACCAAGAATGCCGAAGATAACCGTGCTAGGGCCATGGGAATGAGACAAGGTCCCTCACTTGCCTTGAAGGCCAAAGTGACTTGCATAGATGCGAATGATGAAGTTGAAGCTTGTCCTAGCAACATTGCTCCACATGATCTTGAGCAAGCCCTCAATGGTCACATTGCCCTTGCCACAAGAGTGTTTTGGAATGACCCGGCTAGTGCTAAAGCTCGTGTTGATCAAGATAACAACTCAAGTGGCAAGAAAGAGCTTGCCTCAAGTACAAAGACTTGCTACAATTGTCATGAAGAGAATCACTACATAAGAGAGTGTCCTTATGAGAACCGTGAGCAAAATGGTGAGAAGTTTGTCCCGAAGGACCACTCAAAGTTGATTCAAAAGAAGTCTGCAAGACCAAAGAAGCCTTTCTTCAAGAAGGCACCAAGAATTGTGTTGGTGGCACAAGAAGAATACGCCACAAGTGACTCCGATGATGAAGACACACCTAATAAAGAGGTTGCCACATTGGCTATTGTATCTACTCCACCATCATCACCGTCACTCTTTGAATCCCCCAATGACGAGGGTGTAACTCGACAAATCCCTGGGTGGTCCACCTGGGTTGATTGAGGGGGAGAGAGAGAAGCGTTGGTGATCACGATGGCTGACAAGCGGGGCGATTTACCCAGGTTCAGGCTCCCGGAGGATAACACCCTACTTCCTTCTTGTCTGATATTGATGGCGAGATTGCGATCTCGCTAGGGTTTGTGGTGGCGGCTATGAGCCTGTCCCTGAGACGAGCAACCCTCCTGGCCTTTATAGGTAGGCCAGGTCTCGGGTGAACGGTGCCGATGGCAATTACAGATATGGCAAACTATGCGACTTAACCGACTAGGACTGGGTCACATGATACCCCTAGTGGGCCTTCTACGGGCCTCTATAAGCTTGGCGTGGCCCAGGTAGCCTCACCGTGGGGTAGTCGAAGAGTAGCCCCACGTCAGTAGCCCCCGAGTGCTTGGTCAAATCGTAGAGTCGGGCAAAGGACTCCTTCCTCCTGGGCACGCCACCAGATTGCTTGTTCTTGAGTTTGAACTCGTTTTCTTCAGTCGAAGAGGACACTCCCGATGGGAGTACTTTCTGCAGTCAAATTACTTTGGCTTTGTCTTGTGTGAATCTTGCTTCTATTCGGCCTGGTGGCTTACTTGTGGATTGATTCAGCCTTTTGAACTTACTTCCTTTTCTTTGCCACCTGAATGATTGTTTCGAGTTCTCGGATCAGTAGCCTGTCTTGTTTGCTTTTAGCTGTGAAGCTTGCGTTCGAGTTGTCCCGTTGCTCCACGTCTTCTTCAGATCCATTGTCTTGCTGACGTCAGCGGTGACGCTTCATGGCACGCCTCTGCGCCCGATGGGACGTGACGTAGCGGGCCCCACTGTCAGTGTTGACTGTGGTCAGCAGTTGTCACGTCTCTCCGAACTGGGCGCGAAAATTTTGCGGCACGATGATGACGCCTTGATTCCCGTGCGTAGTGGATGGAGTGGTCGGCGACGGTTAGTCTCTCCGCACGGCATGTGGACGGTTGGATACGCTTGTGGAGAACAGTATCTTCGTGGACGGCTGAGATGGATTGTGCACGGCATAAGTATTGCGCCGCGACGCGAGGTTAGGTCATCTGCTCCAATCGTCCGTGCCTCCATTCCTTGCTCTTTGCCACTCTTGCTTTCGTAAGCTCTATTCCATTTGTCCTCCCACCTTCTGCGATCCATCGACGCCATGGGCTAGTCGAAGATCGCCGCTAGCGCCGCCGCCGCCGAAGCCGGGGTGATGAAGAAACCCGACGGCGATTGGCAGAGGTCGACGGTGAGAAGACGGATTTCGAGCTCCTACACGCGCAGGGCCTCCTGCCCCCGACGGATGAAGCCACGGTACGTGCTCCTGGCAAGGAGGTGTATCCCGCTCCTCGCAAGGGGGAACGTGTGTGCTTCGTGGATTTCCTTCCACGGGGCTTCGGTTCCCTCTCCACGATTTCGTTTGTGGTCTTTTGTACGCCTATGGGTTTCAGATCCACGATCTGACCCCCAATAGCGTCTTAAGCATCGCGAGCTTCATCGTGCTCTGCGAGTGCTTCTTGGGGATCACAGCCCACTAGGCTCTATGGAAGTCGCTCTTCCTTGTTCGCAAGAACGTTGTGAAGAGCGGGTTGACATACCCAGTGGGCGGCTTCGGCATCTAGGTGCGCGGCGACACCGCGTTCTTTCAGATGAAGAAGTCGGACTCCGTCCAGGGGTGGCGGAAGAGGTGGTTCTACATCCAGTGCGGCCAGGAGGGCCTGGCGCACTTCGACGGCGAGCGCGTCTTGCGGAAGACTCGTGCCTGGGCGCACCCGCTCGCCGAGGAGGAGAAGGAGTCCGCGAGGCCTCTGCTGAGCCTGCTGCGCAACCTCCTCCGGACCCTGGGGCGCGAGTCGGGTGGTGTCTACTTGATGGCCACCTTCTTCCGGCTGCGCGTCCAGCCGCTACACGCTCGCCCCCACCCGATGTGGGCAGTCGAGGGCGTCAGCGACCAGCCGCTTGACGACGAGGAGGTGGAGACCAAGGTGAGGGGCATTACCAGCCTCCGAGCCGCAGACCCTTGCAACGTCAAGTGTCCGGTTACTGCGTACGGAGGAGCGAACCCTGTTCCTGAGGTGAGCTTTTGCTTTGTTCTCTCCGTTGCTTGATTTCTTGATCTTCTGTTTCTTGATTTGACTCTGCTTTGTTTGTTTCAGGGTCGCTCTCTTCTGGTCAGCCTTCCTCCTCTCCCAGAAAACGGACCTCATGATGAGTCGAAGTTTGTGGAGGAGGAGGGTGACGATGAAGACATCCCGTCCGCTATCTCTCATAGCGAAGAGGTGGAGGATGATGACGACGAGGAGGAACCCACACGGAAGAGGCAGAAGCGGCGAAGTGGTGGCGACTGCTTCGTCACCCGTGAAGGATGCCGGTGTTGACTTGGAGGAGGCTGGCATGTCTTCTTCGGGTGTGCGGTCCCAGGACAACTGGGACGAACCCTTGGCTGCTCCTCTGGTCAGCTCTGCGCCGCCGCACGGGTTCGCGCGGATGCCGTCCGTCTCCCTGGGGAGCGATGATGGCCTTGAGAACACCAGGTGAGTTCCTTTTCTTCCTGCTGCGTCGAGTTGTATTTTCGAGTTTCGAGCTTCGAGTTGAGTTTTGTCTTGATTTTGTTCCAGCAACCGCTCTGGCGGCATCAGCTCCCCTTTTCGCGAAGTGGAGCACACCTCTGCTCCCTCGACAGAGCTGGTGACGCAAGTGATGGTCGAGGAGCGCGCGCCGACTGGCGGCTTCACGACACCTAGTCGTGCTCCCCCAGCGACTTCGGAGGATGTCGACCTCCTGGACCACGTAAGTCCTTGCTCCTGTTCTTGTAGTCCTGAAATTTCACCGGGTGCGCGAACAGCGCTCCCGATGGGAGTAGCCCCCGAAGGTGTGGGTGACTAGTATAGTCGCCCGCAACTTTATAACTTCTTGTTGTTTTTGTCGCCGTACTACCGCCAGCAACTTGAGGCAGCCGCTGCGTATGTTCGCCTGGAGAAGGAGAGGGACCAGCTGCGCGCCTCTCTGGAGCAGGCTACTAAGCGAGTTGCGGAGTTAGAGCTAAAGCTTCGAGCTCAGGCGGAACTTGAAAAGGCGCTGCACGAGTCTCAGGAGCGTGAGCGTGTGCGGGCCGTCCAGGAGAAGTCCCAGGTCGACCACCTGCTCTCACTCGCCGGTGCCCTTGGAGGTGAGTTTTTGGCTTAGCGCCTACGTTGTCTTTGCTTGACTTGCTTTTTGTTGACTGTTGACCCTTTGTCCAGAGAGATGCGGTGGCGCTCCTCCGGAAGGCTCGTCTAGTGACGACGTCGACTTGGAGACCGCAGTCGTCTTCCTTGATCACGTCTGCGCGTATGCATCCGCTGCACTGCATAAGTCGACGACGGCGCTGCAGAAGTCGACTGGAGCGCTCACGACTGTGCATCGAAGCATTTTTCCCAGCGACCCGCCGCCAACTGCCGTCGATGCCCTTACGGCGCCGTTTGAAGACGAAGCGACCACCCTCGCCGACTTCACTCGGGCGCAGACGGTACGCGTCTCCGAGCTCACCTTCCAGGTTCTGCTAGGCCATCATGTTGCTGGCGACTTCGAGAAGGTTGTCAGCGGCTTCCCTCGAAGGTCCGATGGCAGGACCGCGTCCCTTAGCGGGGTAAAGGCGCAGGCTGCACAGCTGGCTGTGAAGCTTGTGGCCACCTTCGAGAGGGCGCTTGCCAAGGCAACTGAGTCGGCTTCTCGGAAGAGTCGCTCCCGGTCGGAGTCTGCTGCTTAGTGGCTTTTGTAGTGTAGATTCTGGTAGTCGCAGTAAACTGAATTTCAGTCCGCTGCTTGTAATGACTTTTATTTGTCGGGTCTTCTGTCCTTGAACTGTATTTTGTGCCAGATTATATATTCCTTCCCATCTACTTTGCTTTTGCTGATGGGTAGCCTTTCTGTATTGACTCTGCGCGTTCCTGGCAGACTGACGTGCACGGAGCCACTCCCACTGCTGCGGCGACTGGCGCGAGTGGCGAGGGAGGTTCTCGCTCCTCTTCGGCTGTGCTCCGTCGTCAATCAACACCAGTTCCTCCGCGAAGCACAAACGACCAACGGATAATCACCTATATGAGGAACAAGGTGGTTTAGCTCGAAGCGAGTCTGAAGCGTGCCGAGTTGGAGTTGGAGCGCTCCAAGTCGCATCCTGCTGCGGGATTCTCCCAACGCGAAGAGTTTTTGCTTGGCGAAATAGATCTGATTAGTCAGCAGCTGCAAGGTTGGTAGCGTTTGTGGCTTGCTTTCTTCCTTGAAACTTGCTTGTTATAACTTGTAACTTCTGTATGCAGATGTGAACCCAGATTGGCAGGCTGAGCAGGCTCGTGTTGAAGAGCAGGTCACCAGGGAGGCGACTGGCGATTCGTACGAGGCTCGCCACTTCTGGTCGAACAAGTCGAGAGGGCGAATCCTCGCGTGCATGCTTGATCGAACTTGGCGGGCTACCTTTCTTCTTGAAGATTGCCGGAAGACCCTCTGGCACATCCACCGTGTGTACTTATCACACAATGGGCAGCCGCACGGGTTGGCCGGCTTGTTGGAGAGGTTCCGCGGGGGTGCCGCGCTGAAAGAGGTGGTCAATGCCCAACTCGTCGCCGGGGCGAACGTGGCGCTGGCGTACGTCCGACTGCACCGGCCGAACCTTCCACTGGAGAGGTTGCTGGGTGGCCTGCCCGAGGACGATGACTACGCCGACACCTTGGCGGCTGCACGCCAAATGGTTGAACAGGTCCAAAAGGTGAGTGAGCGCCTTGTAGGGCCACTCGACGCGCCAAAGGATGAGCCTGCAGATTGGGAGCAACAATCTTCTGTTGTACAGGATTAGTTACAATAGGCAAATTTGCCGATGTGAATACCAAATGTATGAGTTTGATGGAGGTTTCGAGCAAGCAAGTTGAGACTATTTGCATTACTGTTCGATTATCTGCTGAAATTCTTGACTTGTATGGCGTAGCCCCCGAGTGCGTTGGGTGGCGGCCTAGGGCTGTGTCGTGAACCTGTGTGGCGCGTCCTCCGAGCTCTTCGAGTGGCGTCCTAGGATTTCAAGTTAGACATGTATAGCGCAGCCCCGAGTGTGTCGGGCAGTGGCTTAGGGTTTTGTACTTGACCTGTACGGCGCAGCCCCCGAGTGGTTCGGGTGGCGGCCTAGGATTTTACGAGTAGGGCCTGTATGGCGCAGCCCCCGAGCAGTTCGAGTGGCGACCTAGGGCTTCAAGTGATACCTGTAAAGCGCAGCCCCCGAGTGCGTCGGGCGGCGGCCTAGGATTATTTTTGACTTGACCTGTGTAGCGCGACTCCCGAGCAGATCGGGTAGCGGCCTAGGATTTTTGTGAGTTGTGCCTGTATAGCGCAGCCCCCGAGTGAATCAAGTGGCGGCCTAGGCTTTTCTTTCAACCTGTATGGTGCAGCCCCGAGTGATTCGAGTGACGGCCTAGGATTTTTGTTTGACCTGTGTGGCACAGCCCCCGAGTTGTTCGACTAGCGGCCTAGGTTATTGATTGCCTTGACTGAAAAGGTAGAAGGGAGGCTTTTTATTGAAATTACTTTATTGATTCTTGCGAACATGCCACCTCATTAAAACCCTTCCAGTCCCCTTAGGTACCCTGGTAAGGGAAAGAGTGCGTCTGAAACCTGCCGCGTTGACATTCCTTCTTTGGTACAATGATTGGGTCGACTAGGCGTAGAACCGGCGAAGTTGCGCGGCGTTCCACGGGTTGCTGCAGACTGCTCCCGTCTTCGAGTCCTTCAGGCGGTACGCTCCGTTGCCAATTGCCTCCGTCACAATGTATGGGCCTTCCCATGGGGAGGCGATCTTGTGCACCTTCTTCTGCTTGAGGCGGAGAACCAGGTCGCCTGCGACGAATGCTCCTGGTCGCAACCTCCGTCCATGGTAGTTGTGCAGGACTTGCTGATACACGGCTGATCGCGCCAGGGCGATGTCGCGGGCTTCATCCAGGATGCCCATGTTGTCTTCGAGTGCCTCTTCTGCATCTGACTCGTCGTAGGCGACCACTCGTGGTGCGTCGAACTTGATGTCGCAGGGGAGGACCGCCTCTGCACCGTACACCATGGAGAATGGAGTGTACTGGGTGGATCTGTTTGGCGTGGTTCGCAAGCTCCAGAGGACTGATGGCAGTTCTTCGACCCACGCGCCTGCGGCGCGTCTCAGTGGTACTCGCAGGCGTTTCTTGATGCCGCTGCAGACTAGGCCGTTGGCTTTCTCGACTTGCCCATTGGACTGTGGGTGCGAGATAGATGCATAGTTGAGCTTGACGCCTAGATCTGAGCAGAAGTCTTTGAACTCTTCGGCTGTGAAGTTTGAGCCGTTGTCCGTGATAATCCCGTTTGGCACCCCGAATCTGAAGATGATGGATCTGATGAAGTTTACCGCTGACGATGCAGTCGAACTTGTGATAGGTATGACCTCGATCCACTTGGTGAACTTGTCGACTGCGACCAGGAGGTGAGTGTGACCTCTGGGTGAGGATTTCTTCAGCGGGCCTACCATGTCCAGCCCCCATTGGGCGAAGGGCCAGGCTAATGGTATTGTCTTTAGCGCAGATGCTGGTGCATGTGGCTTGTTGGCAAATTCCTGGCACCCGGGGCATTTCTTTACTAGGTCTTCTGCGTCTTGCATAGCTGTTGACCAGTAGAACCCGGCTCACAGCGCTTTGGCTACCAAGGCTCGACTGCTGGCATGATGCCCGCATATACCCGCATGGATGTCGAGTAGGATGGCCTAGCCGTCGACTGGATCTACGCACCTTTGCAGAATTCCTGAGATGCTTCTCTTGTAGAGTTCCCCGTTGACGATGGTGAAACTTTTGGAGCGCCGGATGATGCGCTTTGCTTCGACTGGATCGGTTGGAAGCCTCTGGTGCAGTATGTACGCAAGGTATGGTCCCGTCCATGTGGCCTCCACCAGCAAGACTTCCATTGGCTCCTTTTCCTTGCTCGGCGGGTTGGTGGTGCTCGTTGCTGCTGCGGAGGGTCTTGTTGCGCGGTGAGTCTTGATGGACCTCTGCGTGATGCGCTAGAGGAAGACGCCGGGTGGCACTGGTACCTTGTCTGACCCCATGTTGGCGAGGGCGTCGGCTTCCTCGTTGCTATCGCGACCGATGTGCCGCAACTCGCAGCCGTCGAATGTGCTCTCCTGCTGGTTGTACATGTCTCTATAGGCGATCATGTTGTCGGAGATGGCGTCGCAGGACTTCATGGTTTGCTGTACGACGAGGTAGGAGTCGCCGTAGATCATGAGGTGCGTGGCGCCGCAGTTTTTGGCCATCCGCATGCCATGGATCAGGGCCTCGTACTCTGCTTCGTTGTTGGAGGGTGTCGGGAAGTCCATCTGCAGAACATATTTTAGCTTGTCGTCTTTGGGGGAGATGAGTACGACTCCTGCCCCTGCTGACTTGAACTTCTTGGAGCCGTCAAAGTACATTGTCCATGCGTTGGACAGGCCAGGGACATATGGTAGCTGGGCTTCTATCCACTCGGTTGTGAATTCCGGGAGGACTTGGGCCTTGATTGACTTCGGGTGAGCGTACTTCAGCCCTTAGGGTCCTAGTTCGACAACCCACTTGGCGACTCGTCCTGTCGCTCGCTGGTTTGTGAGGATGTCTGCTAGCCCTGAGGAGCAAACTACCGTGATCGGGTGCTCGGAGAAGTAGTGGACGACCTTCCTGAAAGTCATGAAGACTCCGTATGCCAGCTTCTGGTAGTGCGGGTAATTTTGCTTGGACAGTGTTAGGACTTCGCTGAGGTAGTAGTCTGGCCTCTGGACATGATGACTATGCCCTTCCTCTTCTCGCTCCACTACAAGGACGGTGCTCACTACCCTGTTGGTTACTCAGACGTATAGGTACAGCGGCTCATTCTCCAGTGGCGCTACCAGGACTGGGGAAGTTGTCAGGTTCTTTTTAAGCTGGTCGAATGCCTCTTGTGCTTCTTTTGTCCACTCGAACTTGTCTGTCTTCTTCATCAGTTGGTAGAAAGGCAAGGCCTTCTCACCCAACTTACTTATGAACCGGCTAAGAGCTGCGACTCGGCCGACTAATATTTGTACTTCACGGAGCTTGGTGGGTGCTGGCATCGTGAGTATATTCTGCACCATCTCGGGATTTGCTTCGATTCCTCTTGCCGAGACGAGGTACCCTAGTAGCTCCCCGGCTGGCACGCCAAAAACACACTTCTCTGGGTTCAGCTTGATCTGATATGCGTCGAGTGCCGCGAAGACCTTGCGGAGGTCGGCGATTAGGGTGTCTTCCTTTCGGGTCGTGACGACGATGTCATCGACGTAGACTTGGACAATTTGCCCGATGAGCCCTTTGAGGCATGCTTGCATTGTGCGCTGATACGTGGCGCCAGTGTTCTTCAACCCGAAGGGCATTGTCTGGTAGCAAAAGACATCGTCGGGTGTGATGAACGCCGTTTTTTCTTCGTCTTCGACCTTCAGTCTGGTCTTCTGGTAACCTGAGTAGGTGTCCAGAAAGGACAGACGTTCGTAGCCTGCTGTCGAGTCGATGATCTGGTCTATCCGCGGGAGCGGGAAGTGATCCTTGGGGCAGCATTTGTTGATGGCGGTGAAGTCGACGCACATGCGTAGATTCTTCGTCTTCTTATTCTCTACTAGGACAAGGTTGGCGACCCAGTCCGAGTCCTTGATTTCTCGGATGAACTTGGCGTTCAGCAGTCGATCGATTTCCGCGGTGATCGCGTCTTGTTTGGGTCCGGAAAAGCGTCTCATGACTTGTTTGACGGGTCTGGCGTCCTTGTGAACTTTTAAGGAGTGGTCAGCGCGATTCCTGGGTATTCCTGGCATGTCAGAGGGTTGCCATGCGAAGATTTTCCAGTTCTCACGTAGAAACTCGACGAGCGCGCCTTCCTATGCGGGGGTCAAGCTTGAGGACACTTTGACCGTCTTGCTCCTGTCACTCGGATGGACCTGATGAGTTGTGGAAACGTCGGTCGTGTTGAAGGCGGCATCCTTGGCTGGCTTCTTTCGGGGTGGACAGATGGTCTTGTCGTTGTCGGCTGATATGGTCTTGAAGTGCTCTTCGACCCCGAAGAATTCAGAGATCCTGCTGAACTCGCGGTCGCAGCTGTTAGAGCGGTCGAAGTCGCCGCGTGCCGTGATTACTCCTTTGGGTCCAGGCAACTTGACCATCAGGTAGGCGTAGTGAGGTACTGCCATGAACCTGGCGAAAGTTGGGCGCCCAAGAATAGCATGATACTGTGACTTCCAGTCGACAACCTCAAAGTTGATCGACTCTTTCCTGAAGTGCTCGGGTGTCCCGAGTATGACGTCGAGTGTGATCGTTCCCATGGGTGTTATTTCTTGCCCTGGTATTATGTCGTGGAAGGTGGTCTCAGACTCTGGCAGCTTATCTGTCGACTTGTTGATCCTTCTCAGGGTGTCGGCGAATATGATGTTGATGCCACTGCCTCCATCCATGAAAACCTTCTTCAGGTTGTAATCTCCGATCAGGGCTTCGACGACTAGGGCGGCATGCCCGGGTCGAGGTACATCTGACGGGTGGTCTGCCCTGGAGAACGTGATTGGTGTCTCCGACCCTTTCAGGTAATTTGGCACTGCGGGTGGGCAAGTAGTGGCATGTAGGACTTGGCGGGTGATGAGCTTCTACGCCCTGTTTGAAGGGCGTACTTTTTGTATCATGTTGAGCTGTCCCTGTGCGGCTGAGTACGCGTCGTGTGCCATTAGCTGGGCTTCTTGTTGTTGCTGCTGCTGCTGGGGGAAGGTACCCGCTGCCTGTGTCGGGTTGTTGTTCGTGGGTGCCGCCTGAATGGCAAGCTGCGGGGCTGGCTGCAGCGCTGGCACAGGTGTGATGATATTCTGCATCGCCTGGTAAATCTTGCGTGCTTTGCGGCAGTCTTTCAATAGGTGGTTGGCGCCCCACTTGCTCGTCTCCGGGTTGCGGAACGAGTGATGCTTGCAAGGTTGCATCAACTCCTCTGCTGGGGTCAGCGCGCGCTTCCACTCGCGTTTCTGGCCTCCATCGTTGCGGCTAATGCTACCGCTGCTGCGGTTGTATTGTCCTGGGTCGGACTGCCGGCCGTGATCACTGTTGCGACTGTATTGGCGACCTTCATCATAGTGGCGACTGCTATCGCACGCATCATCACGGAGGGTTTGATATCCCGCCACTACTAGCTCGATCGAGTCGAGGTTGGTGAAACATTGTTTCTTCTTCTGGCGTCCATCTCGCCAGTTACTTGTTCCGGCTTTGTTCTTTGGGGAGGTGTCGCGGACGTAGTCTTCTCCTTCGGCCCACTGGTTGGCTATCTTCATTAGCTCGATCGTGGTCTTCGGCTGGAGCCTACCGAACTCTTCGCGGAGGTCGCGGCGAGCGACGCCATGCATGAACGCGTCCATCACCCGGTTTTCTGAGACGGGTTCCATGGTGTTGTAGAGGAGTGTCCACCGTTGGATGTATGACCGTAGCGACTCATCTCTTGCTTGCTTACAGGCTTGCAACTCGATGTAGGTCGTCGGCCTTGCATATGTTCCAGAGAAATTTTTGATAAAGGTATCTTGGAATTCTTCCCAGGTCTTGAAAGAGTCCTTGGGTTGGCTGGTGAGCCATCCGCGTGCCGAATCCGTGAGCATGAGCTGGATGTACTGCATCACTGTGGTCGATGTCCCACCTTGACAGGTACAGGCGATGAGGTAGTCTTCGAGCCATAGGCGCGGGTCTTGTTTCCCGTCGTACCTGGGTGTCCCTGCTGCTAGCTTGAAGCCCTTCGGCATGCGGGTGTCGCGTATGTTGAAGCTGAAGCATGCGGTGCCGCACGGCTCGAAGTTGCGATCGGCCTGCTCATCTGGGTTCATCGTGTCGGCCGAACGCTGGCTGCGGTTGCCGTCTACCGTCCTTTGCGTAATGACGTTGCGAAGGTCTTCGCCTGGTTGTGGCTGTCGCAGTGGCTGTGTTGCAGGGACATCTGGTGCTGCCGGATCGCGGGCTTGGTGCTCTTGCTCTTCACGTGCCCGGTTGCTTGGCGCCCTGTTCGCCAGGGCTTCCTCTATTGCCTTCATGGACATGATCTGCTGCTTGTGGAGAAGGGCTCGTGCGTCTCCCTCCGGTGGTTGTGTGAGCCGAAGGTACGTTTTGACTGCCATGATTCATGTGTTTGCCGTTTTGGGGACGGGTATCCCGTTTTCGTCCTCGGTGACGAAGGATGAGTCGAGGTTGCGGGTGATCCTGGCTCGATCGGCTTCCGTCATGAGGGGAACACGAGCTCTGCGTCGCCGTCCTCCTTGGTTGACTTCGGTGGAGGAAGTAAACGAGTAGGCAGCCCTTCTGACGCCTGATGCGTCTGCATCCCTTTTGCGCCGGATGAGTTCGGTTTTTTCGGCGCATAGTCGTTCGCCTTCCTTGCGTAGCAAGTACTGGACCGCCAGCTGATCCTCCCGAGGTGCGTCGGGTGGTGGAAACGTGCCGTCGTCGACGTGCTTCATGGCCATGATCGCCATGTCGCGTGTGATGGTGAGCCTAGTCGTCTGGTCGGGCATGACCACCTCCAGTGGGTATGCGGGTTCGTCGTTGCCTTCTGGAGGCGTTGTGCCAGCCATGAAGACTTGCGCGGGGTAAACCTGGGTAGGGGTGTTTACGCTGCCGCTGCTGCTTCCGTCATCCGAATCTTGCTCTGGATCAAAAATTGCTGCCACGTGGCGGGCGGCGCAACCATTGTTGCATCTTCTTGCGATCTTTACAACAGTCGTGGAAGGAGATTTCGCAGTCGCCGGAGCGAGTGCGATCGGATTGGGGTAGACTTGATGAGTCCACGAGGATGCACGTGACGTGGCTGTCGGCAGCGCGTCGTTGGTCACACATGCGGGTGCAATCGATGCAGTCGCGGTTGAGGTAGATCTTGGTTTTGCCGGCCGTGCGATCGAGGTAGTCGTTGTAGTCGAAGTAGATGCGATCTTCGCAGTTGTGGCGGATGCGGTTCCCACGGTAGACGACGGCGGGTACGGCGCGAGGGTGGCCGATGCGGGTGCCACCTCCGCGCGTGGCGCGGTCGCCGCGGACCTGAATATTCCACGACTGTCGACGAAACAGTATATGGAGCCAAAGGTGACGTGTATACCTTCGTACAGATCGGCGTACACCGAGCGGTGGTCTGGCGGGTGGAAGGCGTACTCGAAGGAGCCGAAGCGGATGGGCTCCCGGGTGGTGCGGACGTCGATCTTCTTTGCGGATGGAGCCGGTGCGACCATGATTCCAACACTTGTTCTTTCCCACAGACGACGCCAATTGACGAGGGTGTAACTCGACAAATCCCCGGGTGGTCCACCCTGGGTTGATTGAGGGGGAGAGAGAGAAGCGTTGGTGATCACGACGGCTGACAAGCGGGGCGATTTACCCAGGTTCAGGCTCTTGGAGGATAACACCCTACTTCCTGCTTGTCTGATATTGATGGAGAGTAGCGATTACAATGGTGAGAGTGCGATCTCGCTAGGGTTTGTGGTGGCGGCTATGAGCGTGTCCCTGAGACGAGCAACCCTCTTGGCCTTTATAGGTAGGCCAGGTCTCGGGTGAACGGTGCCGATGGCAATTACAGATATGGCAAACTATGCGACCTAACCGACTAGGACTGGGTCACATGATACCCCTAGTGGGCCTTCTACGGGCCTCTATAAGCTTGGCGCGGCCCAGGTAGCCTCACCGTGGGGTAGTCGAAGAGTAGCCCCACGTCACCTAATGACAACGTCTCCACCAACAGCGCACGGTGCCTCATGGCTGATGTCACCGAGGTATCATCTCCCTCACCTAATACTACTCATGATCAATCTAATCTTGAGTTTAAGAAAGAGCTAGTTTCTTTCGATACTTTGGTGGCTAACTTGCAAGGTGAAGCCAAAGAACATGTTGAGTCTCTCGTGAGACAACTATGTGCGGCCGAAGAACTTCTTCAAGAAAAGAGAAAGATTGAGAGAGAGGATTCTCTCACCATTGCCTCTTTGAATGCTTCCATAGTATCTCTAAATGGCTCTCTTGATGAAGAAAGTGAATATAGAACCACTCTAGAGGAAAGACTTGAGTCTCTTGATGCTAAAAATGATGAAATCATTAATAAAACCATTAAGGATAGAGATCATGTCTTTGCCAAATATAAAGTGATTAAAAAGGAGAAAGTTGAACTTGGGGTTGCGAATACTAGACTTCTTGAGGATATGGAGAATCTTGATAAAGCTCACAAGGTCTTGGAATCGACCCACTCCATCCTTGTTAAGTCACATGAGCAACTCCAAATTCAACTCTCTAAAACTTGCTCTACTAGCATAACTATTCTTCCTCGTGTTCATGAAAATGTCATTGAAGAAAATGCTAGTTGAAGGTGGATCATGCTAAAGTCACTAATGCTAAGACCTCTATTCCCAAAGGTAAAGATAAGGGTTTTGCTTATTTGTTAGAGCTAAAACCACACAAAGGGAAGGAAAGTCTTGGGTATGTGGCCGAGGCAAAGAAGAAGGTGAGCAACACCAAGGAGAACAAGACCAAGCTCGCACAAGCTAAGACTAACATTGCGGGTGGTAATGCCACTAGGGGCAAGACCACTCGTAATGACTTTGCGGGGCATAACAATCCCAACTACATTCTTTATGGTGGTTATTATGGTGATGTTTATGCAAAATATATTGGTCCTTATGATGGTTACATTGGATATTCTATTTGGGTTCCTAAGACACTTGTTGCTAACCGAAAGGGACCCATTGAGAAATGGGTACCTAAATGGAAGAAATCACTTCTTGTAGGACTATGCTTCCGGTGGATCTAAATGGGTGGTTGATAGTGGATGCACTAGTCATATGACCGGAAGCAAGGAGATCATGATGGAGTTGAGAGCAAATATAAATCATTCAACCGTCTCTTATGGTGACAAGTCCAAAGCCGAGGTAAAGAGTCTCGGCAAGGTGGTAGTTGCAAAGGATATCACCCTTGTAAATGTCATGCTTGTCGAGTCTCTAGGTTACAATCTTATGTCCGTTCATGCTCTTAATAAGATGAACTTTGATGTCCACTTTACTCTTGATATGGTGGTACTCTTGAGGAGCAAGACTCTAAAGGTCATGTTCGTTGGGTATGTTGAAAATGAGTTATTTGTGGTAGACTTTTCAGGGTCAACCAACACTCAAGCAATATGCTTATTCGAAAAGGCCGACGTGGGGTGGTTTTGGCATCGCTGCTTGTCCCATGTCAATATGAGAACTTTGCAAAGTCTTCACAAGGGTGGCCACATTCTTGGACTAAATGAGAATGTTTCTTTTTCTAGAGATCGTCTTTGTAGGGCTTGTGTTGAAGGAAAGATGCATGATTCTCCCCATCCAAGAAATACCATCATCTCATCATCAAGGGTATTGGAACTTCTTCATGTTGATCTTTTTGGCGCCGTACCTCAACCAAGTCTTGGTGGGAAGAAATATTGTTTGGTGATTGTCGATGACTATTCAAGATTCACTTGGGTTTTCTTCTTCAAGACGAAGGATGAAACTCAACAAACCATCATCGATTTGTCCAATGAAGTTCAACGTCAACACAATCTTCCCATATTGGCCATTAGAAGTGACAATGGCTCCGAGTTCAAGAACTACACCCTAAATGAGTTTCTTAGCGACGAGGGAATTTGACATCAATATTCCGCCGCATATGCCCCTCAACAAAATGGTGTAGCTGAGAGGAAGAACCAGACTCTTATGGATATGGCTAGGTCCATGTTGGCGGAGTTTAAGTCTCCACTCTTCTTGTGGGCCGAAGCTATCTCCACGGCGTGTCACTCCTCCAACCGGTTATTCTTTCGCAAAGGGAAGAAGGAAACTCCGTATGAAATGCTTACCGGCAACAAGCCCAACATCTCCTACTATCGAGTTTTTGGTTGTAAGTGTTTCTACAAAATCAAAGGTGTACATCTTTCTAAGTTTGAAGTTAAAGCCTTAGAAGGTGTTTTTGTTGGGTATGGTGCGAACTCTCACACTTATAGAGTCTATGACAAATCCTTAGGGAGAGTTGTAGAATCTTGTAGTGTGAGGTTTGATGAGAATGACGGCTCCCAAGTGGCGCAATTTCATGTTTGTGATGTAGATAATGAGGAACCTCAAGATGCAATACGAAAAATGGGAGTTGGATTTCATCGCCCCATCGAGATTCATCATGAGCCTCCTCAAGGAAGTACAAGCTCCACTCAAGTGGAGATTCCATCATCACAAGTTGAAGTGGCACCCACTATGGAAGCAAATGAGACACCTATCCAAGAACAAGAACAAGATCAAGCTCCTCCTCAAGTTGACAAAGAGGCCTCACAAGATTCAAGCACTCCTTTTGTCAACTCTAGTCAAGATAAAGAGCAAGAGCAACCATCTTCTCCCATCAATGAAAATGTGCAACAAGATGGCAATGCTCATCAAGAGGGTCAAGACAGGGACTCAAATGATCTAGGTGATCAAGCCGAAATCCCACGCAACAATGGGGATATCGAAATCCGTCGTCAAGCCAGAGTCAAGAGAGATTTGGAAATCAAGTGTCACAAGCGTGAAGCCATCATTGGTGATGTATCTCGCAAGGTCTCCACAAGAGGTCAATTGGCAAGCTTTAGTGAACATCAAGCTCATATCTCTATGGTTGAACCAAAGAAGGTGTTCGAAGCTCTTGAAGATCCGGATTGGTTGGAAGCCATGCATGAAGAACTCAACAACTTCAAGCGCAACAAAGTATGGAATCTAGTAGAGAAGCCAAAAGATTGCCGCAATGTTATAGGCACCAAGTGGATATTCAAGAACAAGCAAGATGAGCGTGGAATGGTTGTAAGGAACAAGACGAGATTGGTAGCTCAAGGGTACTCTCAAGTTGAAGGCATTGATTTTGGAGAGACCTATGCTCCCGTGGCTCGCCTTGAGTCCATCCGTATCCTACTTGCCTATGCATCACATCATAATTTTAAGTTGCAGCAAATGGATGTGAAAAGTGCATTTCTTAATGGTCCTTTAAAGGAGTTGGTATATGTAAAGCAACCACCGGGATTTGAGGATCCACACTTCCCAAACCATGTCTACAAGCTTGATAAGGCCCTCTATGGTCTCAAACAAGCACCTCGTGCTTGGTATGAGCACCTAAGAGAGCTATTGCTAGACCGTGGCTTTGAAGTGGGGCAAATCGATCCCACTCTCTTCACAAAGAGGGTAAAAGGGGAGCTTTTCATATGCCAACTTTATGTTGATGATATTATTTTTGGCTCATCTAACAAAGCTTTCAATGATGAATTTTCAAAGCTTATGACGGATAGGTTCGAGATGTCCATGATGGGAGAGTCGAAATTCTTTCTTGGTTTTGAAATCAAGAAATTAAGTGGAGGGACTTTCATTTCTCAAGCAAAATATATCCAAGATATGCTCAAGAGGTTCAAGATGCAAGATGCTAAAGAGAAGAGGTTTCCTATGGACACCAAATGTCATCTTGAACTTAGTCCAAAGGGTAAAGATGTCGATCAAAAACTCTATCGCTCTATGATTGGTTCTTTGCTTTATCTTTGTGCATCTAGACCCGACATTGTGTTGAGTGTAGGAGTGTGTGCAAGGTATCAAGCGGCTCCTAAAGAAAGTCACTTGATAGCGGTGAATCGAATCTTCCGATATTTGGTTTATACCCCAAGGTTTTCTTTGTGGTATCCTAGGGGGTCTAACTTCTCTCTTGCCGGTTACACGAATTCGGATTGGGCCGGTTGCAAGGATGATAGGAAGTCTACTTCCGGTGCATGTCAATTCCTTGGAAAATCCTTGCTGAGTTGGTCCTCCAAGAAGCAAAATTGCATATCCTTATCCACCACCGAAGCCGAGTATGTGGCGGCCGCTAGTGCTTGCACTCAATTACTTTGGATGAGGCAAACTTTTAAGGAATACGGTGTCCTTTGTGACAAAGTGCCTCTTTTGTGTGACAATGAAAGTGCTATCAAGATTGGTCACAACCCGGTTGTCGTGGTGGTGTCACGGCAGATGCCATAGGATGGCTAATTTGTGGGGCCGATGGACGTTGGTGGATCCGGGGAGGGATAGCGAGTTGAACAACTCACACGGGGAGGATCCCGGTAGAACCGGAATCTCCCAAGAACACGAAACAAGAACAAAATGCAAAGGGGAAGATCTAACAAATACAAAGAAATGCACGAAGGCACACAACACACAGACGATATACCCAGGTTCAGGTCCCTCGTGAGGAGGTAACACCCCTACTCCTGCCTTTCCTCTCTATATATTGGTGATATAAGGACTACAACTTGCTACCAGATCAGCCGAAGGATGAAGTACGAAGAACTAGATGAACTCGAGGCGAGGAGGAGTAACTGCTCTAAGAGTAAATGTGACTATAGCTTTGGCTCTGAAGCTGGTCCCTCCCTCTCAGGAGCAGTTATGGCGCCTTTTATAGAGTTCCGGCCGGGAGGGCCGGAAACCCTAAACTGCCTCGGCCCCACCGGACAGGTCTAGCCGGGATGTCGTCACCGGCTAGCGCGACTTAGTCGCCGGGCTATCCGGTGTAGCCCCTGCGTCATCATCTCGTTGAGGACGGCAGGCGCCGTCCTGCATCATCATTGTCCCCTTGTCAGAGACAGGACATGTCTTTGCCCATCCCGGATAGCCTTTTCCGGATTGCCGGGCTAGGCATGTCAGGTCTTGTCGTACCGTTGTCGTACCGGCTGACGCGCTCCCGTGTCAGGCGGGAGGTGACCATGCTTCCGTGTCAGGCGGGATGTGACCATGCTTCCGTGTCAGGCGGAATGGTACTTCCCCCCGTAACAGACGGGAAAGCCTGCCATAGACCGTTGACGGTCTACCGGGAGCCTTCTCGCCGGCTACCTCCTCGCTTGCCACTACGAGCCTCTTCTGTATAAGACCAAGATCGACATATTCATCCCGGTTAGCACTTACCCGGACTACCTATCCGGTAAAGCCGAGTACACCATCATCCGGGAACCTCCTCGGTGTCCCAGGCCCGGGATCCTTTCCGGATATGTCTGAACTCATCTCAGGATGAGTAACTCTAGGCCTAGCCTCCCGAAGATGTCTTAGCTTATTAGCAAAGACATCTTCGAGAAGCTAGTTCTTAGAGGAACCACCCGCTCATGCTTGTGCTGCAATTGTGAGGGTCGGGGGAGCCTATTTATAGCTGCCGGAGGTGACCCCTGCGGCTGCCAGGAGGCACTTCGCCCTTTTCCAGTGCCCAAGGGTCAGGTTGCCCTTTCGGCATACCGGGAGGTGTTCTTTGCTGTCGCCAAAGGTCAAGCACTGTTGATATTCATTATAATATACCGGGATCTGCCCCTACCCGGGGGGCAGCCCCCCGACACTAGTCCCCGAAGCTGGTGCGGCACAGCGACCCCTGATGATGTGCGGGATCATCTTTAATAACAAACCGTTCTTCCGAGAACATTTGACACCATCCTATTATTCCATGCCGAGATCAATTCCTTCCGAGATGGTCTTAACCGGGAGGCGAAGCCTGCGACCGGGTAATGTCATCTCCGCAAATCTTGACCGTTGATCTCCCGATGAATTCGAGACAGCGAGCCTGGGCCCACCCGACGTCCCGTCTGCGCAGAGGCGCACTCGAGTGCTTCTGCGCACGCACGGTGTCGCTTGGGTTCCCGCGCCGGGGAGCCGCATTCGATCCGGAATCGAACCGTTGGGGCTGTGTGGCCCTCGGTGTGGCCGGATCGAGCGCTCCGGATAGCGCCACGTGGCTTGCGGCACAAAACAGATCCCACCCATGATCGTGGAGATCGTGGGCGGGAAAAACGGAAACCGCTCCGGAATCCCCCCCATAAATAGGGGACCGGAACGGTCTCATTCACTTCTTCTTCTTCGCACTTCCTCTTCTCCACCGTCTCGAGCTCGTCGCCGCCGCCGCGCTCGTCGCCCGTACGACATCTCGTTCGCTGTTCGCCGGAGTTCACACCCCGCCGTCGCCCTCGCACGTCGCCGATCTCCTCGTTCACCGGTGAGTTTTTTCTCTCCCCCCGATGCATTTCTTCGGTAGTGTAATTGCCCGACTCCGGCCGCGCCCTAGCACGAGCACGGTTGCGCCGACGCCGGTGACTACACTCGGGCGGCGCGCACGAGGCGCACGGTGAAGAACCACCGTGGCGCTAGGATGTAGATTGGTTACCTTTATTCGTGCCTCGTTTGAGTTTAGCGCGATCTATTTTTCCTCCCTTTAGTTTTGATTATTTGACCCACGGTAGATCTTGCTTCCCATGAATCCGGTAGCTTTTACCAGTTTTATGCCCCGACATCCTCGTTCTCGATAGACTAACTCCGACTAACCGCCGCTGCGTCTGCAGAGTAGCCCGGATACCTCTGCCTACTTCTCCGACATGGGTGAAGAACGTGCTCGGGGGTGTTGGGATGGGTCCGAGACGAAGCAGTCGGATCTTGACTGGCTGTATCGGACTCACCGGATTCCTCCGGAAGTCGAGGGCCGTCTACCGGGAGAGGAAGTTGCGCCGGAACCCCAACCCGGGGAATTCGTGGTATTCCTATCGCACTTTGAGCGCGGGTTTGGGCTTCCGGCTAGCCCCTTCTTCCGCGACTTTCTCGACACGTACGCCGTCCAACCCCACCATCTTCCCGCCAATGCCATCATGATGCTCTCGGTCTTCACCACCTACGCGGAGGCGTATCTCGGCATATGGCCCTTTGTGGATCTCTGGGCCAAGTATTTTATCCTTCGCCGACAAGCCATCCCCAATCTAGATCAGAAGGTAAAAGACTTGGTCGATTGCGGAGCGGCCACCGTCATCCCTCGCGCGGACTCCGGATTCCCCATAGTCAAGGGTTAGAGTCCTGCCGGAAATGGCAGCGCAACTTCTTCTATGTGAAGAACCGGGAGCCCTCGGGAGATGGTCCGGGATCCTCGAACCCGGACTTCATCAATCTGCCGGAATTCGTTATGGGTCCTCCGCGCGAATTCGGCCGCTGGAAGCATCTTCCCGACACCGAGGAGATCGGATACATGCACGATGTTCTGCAAGTGCTGACTCAGCAGATGACCGGGGATGATCTCTTGCGCTGCTTCATAGTCAGCCGGGTCTGCCCCCTCCAAAACCGAGTGCACAAGATGTGCCACATGTCCGGGAACCTCGACCCTACTCGGACCAGTATTCTTGGGCTAAACCATGGGGGGGTCGTCCGTCGTGTCCGAGCTATTGCCCGGACGGAGATGACGGAGGACTATACTTGGGGGCTCCTTGGGGGATGTCGGAGAAGACCATGCGACCAGGTGCTTATATCAGTCTTTCGTGCCTTCGCCTTCATGCATGCGCTGACCTGGACACCGACACGGCCTAACTTGTTTGCGCAGTTGTTCGAGCGTCAACACGAAGAAGACGCCGCCCACGTCGCCGGGACTTACACGCCGGACTTCTCGAAACCGGACGTGATGCCGAGAGAGGATCCCGACGGCGAGGACCACCTCGCCATCCCTTTCGTGAAGGCCCCGGGTAATCCTTCAACTCCAGAGGCAGTTTTCATTTCTTCGGATGAAGAGGATGAGATTGACTGCGAGATCCTTGATGTTATTGACGCTCTTCCTCTGAATTGGGCCCCAGCAGTGGTTCCAAAACCGACAACCGGGACCAAACGTGCCGAGAGCCGGAAGCGCGCGGCTTCCGACACCGAGGGGGCCGATAACTCCGGCAACCCCCCCAAGAAGAGCAAACCGACTAAACAGACCACCGAGAAGCCTGCTCGGCGCCGGCAGAGGGGTCCTCCCCTTGTGGATTCCGGGTACGTCTTTCTTGCCTCATGTTATTCGACTTCGTTTTCTCCACAACTCTTACTAAGACATTTCCTTTCAGTGATGCGCTCGAGCTCCCGACACCTGCTGTTCCTCCTCCTCCGGGAACTCGGACTCCTAGCCCGGCTCGGGCCTCTCCTTCACCTCTTCGCCCTTCTGCTCGGGGAAGTGAAGCCGCCGCCTCCGGTGCCGCACCGGCAAGCGTCGCGACCTCGGATGCACCTCTGGTGATCGACGAGATCGCGGTGCAGGCCACGACCACCTCGGGAGAGATTGTTCTTCCGGATAGCCCGCGTCGGGTTCCCGGACTGGAGGCAGAGATCGCTAGCCCTCGCCGGCAACCTGCGGCGAGTGGAGCCTCTCGGCCAGCCGCGCCCAAGGCCATCCCGGAAAAACAGCCTACCGCCTCCTCCCGGCCAGCAGATCAAATTCCCAAGTCTCGCGGCAAGACCTCTGGGCAGAAAACATCTTCTGTTCCGCCCGCAGCCGCTCCGACATCTTCTTCCCAGGACTTGGTGCTGCGCCCGGGTAAGTTCTCATTGTTCCCACCACCTCCTGCCGAGATCCCTACTGCCGCGTTGCGGATGTTGCGAGCAACGGTCAGCTCCTTTGCATCTTCAGGATCTCGGGACATCGCTGCCACCCGCGTTGCCGGCAGCTCCGGCATCCGGGTTGTTGGGGACTTCAACAAGGCCTGGCTTGCCGCCGATGCTTCCGAGACTGCAGGGGACTTGCACGCTGCAGGTCCGAGCCGCAGCGCTCAAGCCCTGCATGCTCTCCAGGTGGCCGCGCTGGACGTCACCCGAGTAAGCGAGGTAAACCTTTCTTCTTTTATCCAAAACACACTTGTTCTTTCCACCACCACTAGTCCCCGAGATTGGTGCCTAGTGCTCTAGATTCCACCGAATAGCAGATCACTAGGTTCCGATCTTAGAGAAAAAAAATCCAGGACTCGGATATTGAGTCCCCGAGATCCTCCCAACCGGGTAGGTTGCTTAAAAAATTGCTTCATCACCACTAGTCCCCGAGATTGGTGCTTAGTGCTCTAGATTCCACCGAATAGCAGATCACTAGGTTCCAATCTTAGAGAAAAAATCCAGGACTCGGACATCGAGTCCCCGAGATCCTCCCAACCGGGTAGGTTGCTTAAAAAATTGCTTCATCACCACTAGTCCCCGAGATTGGTGCTTAGTGCTCTAGATTCCACCGAATAGCAGATCACTAGGTTCCAATCTTAGAGAAAAAATCCAGGACTCGGACATCGAGTCCCCGAGATCCTCCCAACCGGGTTCTTTACATCTTTTCCATACCGACTTCGTCTTCTGTCTTGCTATCAGGAGTGCAGCCAACAACGCCGCAACATCTTCAACCGGGTTCTCGCTGAACTCGGTCAGTCGAAGAAGTGCGAAGATCGCCTCCGGGAAGAACGGGATGCCGCTCGCCAGGTCTCGGTAGACCAAAAGGCTGCCCTTGGCACCGCGCAAGCCGAGATCGCGCGCCTCAACGGCGAGCTCGCCAAGACCCAGACTGCCCTGACCGAGATGAAGAAGGGCTTCATCGAGGCTACCAGGAAGCAGAAGGAGACCCTGGACCAGTCGTTGGCGCGCGCGGATAACACCAAGACCGAGCTGGATCTTCTCCGGTCGCGCTCTGACACTTGGCTGCCCGAACTTACCGTGCTGAACCGGGATCTCAACAGTGAGTAATCCGACATCCCTCCTCTCCTGTTATTTGCTGCTGCTCTTCTTGTGACCTAGCCGTTTTGACAGCTCTTCTTTTTAAAGGAGAGTTCGAGCACTCCCGCGAGGCTGCCGCCAAAGCTGTTGCCGCCGCCCGAGAGAAGCGTGCCGGGAAGGGTCCCATCTCGGATGCCTCGGACATTGAGGATCACCTCACTGCTCTGAAGGCCCGGATAGTACCTCTCCGGTCTATCGGGACGGAGCTCCTCAGCGCCGCGATTCATCTCCACGGCGTATTGTGGCCAAGCATCCGCGGGACTCTCTCGATTCCGCAGCTCGCGGGTGCACTCCGGGGTGCCGGGAGTCGCCTCCACGCGTGGAAGCGTTCTGGCGCGCGGGCTGGTGCCGACCAGGTCTTGACCCAAGTACTTAGCTGGTACGAAGGTCTTGATCTGGCGGCGATTCAGCGCCTGCGGACGGTGTCGCCATGGGTGAGCGATCCGGAGAAGGTCCAGCAGCGGCAAGAGGTGGCGCACCGCATCGCCAAGTGGTCCAACATCCGTGCCTTCACCGCCAGCCTCGTTTCCTCAGAGTCTGAATCAGACTATGCGGATTCCGAAGAAGATGATGCCGCTTCCGGCGATGCGGAAGAAGAGGTCCCGGAGGAAGATGACGCTGCTTCCGGTGCTGCGCCCGAGAAGGTGACTCCCCGGGATGCAACGTCTTCTCCGATACCCGAGGCCACCGAGAGCGAGGTGCATCCCGACGCCCCGAGTGGTGCTGCCGATCCGTTAGGTGAAGTCACTCCTGCTGCTGGTGCCGCTGCTCCCGAGGTCGTCGCTCCCGAGGTCTCCCGAGATGGTGATTATGCCGTTGGGTCCCGGCATCTTCATTTTGAGGTAGCCCATGTGCGTTGAGATCATGAACTTGGCGAGGGCCGGTCTGCCGATCAGTGCATGATACGGGCTCTCGAGGTCCACGACCTCAAACTCCAAGCTCTCGGTTCGGCAGATCTCCCGAGTTCCGAATAGCACCTCAACCCAGATTTTTCCCATGGGCGAGCAAGATACTCCGGGCACAATGCCATGGAAGGTTGTCTCAGTGGGCAGCAGGGTGTTCATGGATACTCCCAGCTTTAGCATCGTGTCCTTGTACATGATGTTAATGGCACTGCCATTGTCAATCAGAACCCGGCTGAAGCGGACGTTGAGGTTGGGTCCGACAAAAGTTGGGTCCACCACCAAGGCATACGCTCCCGGCTTGGGCATAACCCGGGGGTTATCCTTCCGGCTCCAGGTGATCTCCATCTCGGACCAGTGCAAGAATTTGGGCACCGCCGGGATCACGGCATTCACCTCCAGAGCACGCTGCCGCACACTCTTTCGGTCCGTAGGTTCGGTCACGAAGACCACATAGCTCTGATGCGCCTCCCGGTAGTTACCCTGCTGTTGTCCTCCTTGGTTGCCGTTGTCGTTCCGGGTGTGCACCACATTCACTGGGCGAGGTGGGGGTCCTCTCGGAGGAGGGGGAAGTCGGACATTGTTGGCACCCGACGTCGGAGGAGGGGGTCTCGGAATATTTGGCCGAGATGCCGGAGCACTCGGCCGAGTACCTCCCGAGCTGCCCTCCTGCAACGTGCGCTGATACCAGCTGCACTGCCGAGTAGAGTGGTTTGCGGGCTTGTTGGCCTCCAGAGTGTGGTAGCAGCATGGCTTATTCAGCATCTCCTCATACGTCAGGGGCTTCTTCTGCTCCACCCAGGTCTTCTGCACCTCCTGACTTTGACCCCAAGCTGGGCCACTTGTCTTTTGACGTTGGCTGTTGCCGGCATCCTCCTGCTCCCGGGGGGCTACTTCCTGCTCCCGGGTTACTGCTGCGACATGCTGCGCTGCGTGGAGGTACTCGGGCTGATTCCTCTTGTGGCCGAACTCTTGGCGATCATGGCTCCTGCTCGGTCCCGAACGCTGAGGTCCCGCATTCCTCCTGTTGGAGTCTCCGACATCCACCAGGGGTTGCATGGGATCTCCAAGCGTATAGGTATCGGCGATGCGCATGGTTTCAGCCAAAGTTGTCGGCATCTTTCTTTGCAGCTTCTGCCACAGCATAGAGCCATGCCGGCATCCCTGCGCAAACCAGGAAATAGCCTATGCTTCCACCACTCCTTCGCAAGAGTTGCGAATATTGCTCCACCGGGTAAGGTACTCCCGGTCCGTCTCATTGCTCCTCTGCCTACAGATGGCGAGCTGCTGAGGTCTGTTGGGCCTCTTGTACGTGCTGGTGAAGTTGCTGATGAATGCCTCTTCAAAGTCTAACCAGCAGTCTATACTGCCAGTTCTCAGATTGTTCAACCAGATCCGGGCTGGTCCTTCCAACATCTGCGGTACATAACGTACCGCCCATCGTCTATTTCCACCGGCTATGCTTACTGCAGTTACATAGTCGGTTAGCCAATCCTCCGGCTTCTTGCTACCGTCATAGGTCTTGGCACCCCTGTTGAGCTGAAAGTTCCGAACAGGTGGTTCCCGCATAATCCGAGGTCCAAAGCAAGCGGGTCCCGGAGGTCCTTGCTCTTCCACCAACTCGGATTGGTGAATCCGGTCAAGCCGGAACCTTGCATCTGCCGGGTTCAACTGCCTGGTCCCTATCCGAGATCCCAAAGGGTTCTCGTCTGGCTGATACTCGAGTTGCTGCATCCTCGAGTTGCCATCATTGAGCCTGTCCTGTGCAGGGACCATGGCCTGCTGGGGAACGGAGACGACCTCCCTCTGCGGGTTTCCCTGAACGTGCGGAGGATTCCGGGGTGGATTACCACGGCTAGCCGGGTTATTATTTCCTACACCCAGGTTACCATCCCCACGGGTACTTCCCGCCTGTCCCGAGTTACGCTGTCCGGCCTGCCCGGCTTGCTGGATACCGGCGAAAGCCGGATCATATGTCTATAGCTGCTTGTTCTTCCTGGAACCTCGACTCCGGCTCCGGCTTTTGCTCTTGCTCTTGCTTCTGCTCGGATGTGGGGAAGAGGCCTCTCCATCCGACATCCGGCTATTGGGTCTGGCTGAGTGCACTTGGGACCCTGCCCCGGGATTCTTCTTCTTGAAGGCCTGGTTCTGCCGGTTGGCCTCAACCACCAACTCGTTGACCCTCTCCTGTTGCTTGCGCAGGGCTTCACCGGATAGCCCCGCCAACTCGGCCATGGCGGCTTCGGCGGCCCTAAGAGTTTTCGCCGGTGAGCTGTACACCGGCTTCCCTGCTGAAATCCGACTTCCTGTGTTACTGGTGGTGGCTCCACCAGCCAGCTCCTCATTCACCATTCTTCCTTTCTTGCGCAGATCTGCAATGCGCTTCTCCCGGGAGTCTATCTTAGGGAATCCGTGAGCTGCATTGTACTCCCGGAGGCTAGCGCTGAGCTCGCGACGGATCTCGGCGATTTCCTGCGCCTCTGCGAGTAGCAACTTCCGCTGCTCCTCTAACTCAGCCGAAGTGGCTTGAGCATCTGCTCCGGCAGCTGCCGGTACAGCCAATTTAGCCACGAGTCCCGAGAGGGGATCCGGACGACGCCGCGGATGGGATGACTGCAGATCTCCATCCCGGGCCGCAGGCCTCTCCTGCGGGGGTTTGGCTAAACGGGGGTGGCCGTCAGTATCGCCATCAGCATCTTGATATTCCTCCTCGGTTGCCGCGACCATCATCACCGCGACGGAACTCGGGGGGCGATCGGTACGCAGACCCCGAGCTGCGCAGAGCATGGGAGGGTCCTCAGCCTCCAGGACTACGTCCGGGTAGCTCCAGACAACCTCGGTGGCCACGTAGGTGGTGAAACCACCGAAGTCAATAAGACACCCGTTTACCGGGAACGGCATGTTCCGGAAACAACCGGCGTTGTCGGAGACGAAGTCCATCTCCCCTAGCCTTACGACTAGGCCAGAGAGAACCCGAACGTCGAAACGAACTGGGGAGCCCGTCCGGATGTGTACACCAGCCAACGCCACTGTCGGCCCCACGGTGGGCGCCAACTGTCGTGGTGGTGTCACGGCAGATGCCATAGGATGGCTAATTTGTGGGGCCGATGGACGTTGGTGGATCCGGGGAGGGATAGCGAGTTGAACAACTCACACGGGGAGGATCCCGGTAGAACCGGAATCTCCCAAGAACACGAAACAAGAACAAAATGCAAAGGGGAAGATCTAACAAATACAAAGAAATGCACGAAGGCACACAACACACAGACGATATACCCAGGTTCAGGGCCCTCGTGAGGAGGTAACACCCCTACTCCTGCCTTTCCTCTCTATATATTGGTGATATAAGGACTACAACTTGCTACCAGATCAGCCGAAGGATGAAGTACGAAGAACTAGATGAACTCGAGGCGAGGAGGAGTAACTGCTCTAAGAGTAAATGTGACTATAGCTTTGGCTCTGAAGCTGGTCCCTCCCTCTCAGGAGCAGTTATGGCGCCTTTTATAGAGTTCCGGCCGGGAGGGACGGAAACCCTAAACTGCCTCGGCCCCACCGGACAGGTCTAGCCGGGATGTCGTCACCGGCTAGCGCGACTTAGTCGCCGGGCTATCCGGTGTAGCCCCTGCGTCATCATCTCGTTGAGGACGGCAGGCGCCGTCCTGCATCATCATTGTCCCCTTGTCAGAGACAGGACATGTCTTTGCCCATCCCGGATAGCCTTTTCCGGATTGCCGGGCTAGGCATGTCAGGTCTTGTCGTACCGTTGTCGTACCGGCTGACGCGCTCCCATGTCAGGCGGGAGGTGACCATGCTTCCGTGTCAGGCGGGATGTGACCATGCTTCCGTGTCAGGCGGAATGGTACTTCCCCCCGTAACAGACGGGAAAGCCTGCCATAGACCGTTGACGGTCTACCGGGAGCCTTCTCGCCGGCTACCTCCTCGCTTGCCACTACGAGCCTCTTCTGTATAAGACCAAGATCGACATATTCATCCCGGTTAGCACTTACCCGGACTACCTATCCGGTAAAGCCGAGTACACCATCATCCGGGAACCTCCTCGGTGTCCCAGGCCCGGGATCCTTTCCGGATATGTCTGAACTCATCTCAGGATGAGTAACTCTAGGCCTAGCCTCCCGAAGATGTCTTAGCTTATCAGCAAAGACATCTTCGAGAAGCTAGTTCTTAGAGGAACCACCCGCTCATGCTTGTGCTGCGATTGTGAGGGTCGGGGGAGCCTATTTATAGCTGCCGGAGGTGACCCCTGCGGCTGCCAGGAGGCACTTCGCCCTTTTCCAGTGCCCAAGGGTCAGGTTGCCCTTTCGGCATACCGGGAGGTGTTCTTTGCTGTCGCCAAAGGTCAAGCACTGTTGATATTCATTATAATATACCGGGATCTGCCCCTACCCGGGGGGCAGCCCCCCGACACCGGTGGAGCACTCAAGAACGAAGCATACTGAGATTCGTTATCATTTTATTCGAGATCACATCAACCGGGGTGACATTGAGCTTGGTTATATTCCTACGAAGATTCAACTTGCCGATATGTTCACAAAGCCACTTGGCGAAGCAAGGTTCACCTTTTTGAGGCATGAGATAAATATCGTGGATTCTAGGAGCGTTGGTTGACTACCTTGCATACACACCTCTATCTCAACTCTCTATTTGGTCTAGGTGTAGGCATGGACATAGGGGGAGTGCGGTCCTAATCTATTGGACTATCCCTCCCCCCATTATGCAAATAGTAAGAATTGTTTTCGTCTCCTTTTGTTCATTGTTATGAATTGTGAGTCTAAATGTTGAGTAATGGCGGTGAACCCAAGATATATCTTCGCGGTGTCACACCACATAAACTCATACATGGTGGCCTAGGCCACCAACATCTTCCTTGTGAAGATTTGATCTTCTTGTGGTGTTATTTCGATTTATTTGCTTTATTCTTGCTCTTATGGAAAATGCACTCACACGTTGCTTATTAATGTCGTTTTTGTTGTCTCTTACCAAACCTGAGTGTATGGTACCATTCCAGTGACATTGTGTCTTGTCCCAGGCCTATCTCATCTAAAAACCTGCTCCTCTTGCATTTTGCATGTCCAAACACATAAATATGTGATTTGGAATCGGTGGGGCCGGAAACTCCGGTCTTCCAGGCCGGAGACTCCGGTCTGACTGAAGTTTCCGCTCTTAGCACCGAAATCTCTGGCCTGGGCCGGAGACTCCGATGTCTAAGGCCGGAAACTCCGGTCTGGGCAGTTCGCTGGGATCTCAAAAGGGGATCAGGGTGAGGAGTTGATCCACAACTCCCCACACACCCACGACCCCTAAACCTCTCCCAGTCGCCGCCGCCGCCTCCAAGGACCTCTCCGGTCGCTCCTCGCCGCCGGAATCTGCCGTGCCACCGGCTCCTCCTCCGTACAAGTGCTGGGGATCTATCTCCCTCACATTTGACCTTCACCATGTCGGGCAGAGGTTCTATTCTCTCTCTCTAGGTTTTCACTCTAGATCTTGTTTTGAGAGAAGTTTTGCCTGTGCTGCATGGTGTAGAACCCTCGTGTTGGCATTTTAATCTCTAGATAATTAGATGTGCTCAAATTCTCCTTAGATTTGAACTAGATTGCAGTTTTCTGCCACATGGCGGAAACTCCGGTCCTCACACACCGGAATCTCCGGTGTAGGCCGGAATATCCGCCCCTGTGGCCGGAAACTCCGGTCTAGCTCATATCTGAGAGAAATTTGACACTTTAAATTTTCTCGTTTCGGCTTTCTTGGACATGCAAACTTATCTCCATGCTATCCCTGTACTCTATGTTTCACAGGTCAGAGGAAAAAGGTGGTCACCGGAATCCGCTCCTTGCTTCAAGGAAAGAAAGAGCTCAAACTCGGGACAAGCTTCTCTTTGACAGCAGCAGTGGCCGCATGAGACAGCAGAACACTATCGATGAGGAAGCCACTAGACAAGCTGAACTTGGTGGTTTTGATAATGAAGAAGAGGCCGAGCAAGCTCATTTTGACTCTTTGACCACCGTTCTAGGCATGGGGAAGCTAGAGTTCCGTCGTATGAAGTCACAACAGTTCTATGACTTGCCTCCCAACACCACCGACCCCAATTTCCCAAGGAGGGAGCATCAGCTGATTATGCTGGAGATTTATGACCGGATTGAGAAGCACGCGGTCTGTGAACAGAAGATTCTGGATCTTGAGGCATTGAACAAGAAAGCATACTTTCAGGAGGCTGTTTGGATTGCTAGGAAGCTCGGTCTGGAGAAGCTCATCTCTTATACTCAGCAGGATTATGATGTTCAGCTGGTGCAGCAGTTCTTTGCCACGGTGGTGTTTGACCACAATGAGGATATCACAATGACTTGGATGACTGGACCGCGCAAGTGCACCTCCAACTTTGTAGAGTTTGCGGCAGCTATGGGCTTTGACTTCAAGAGGGCCACTACTCCAGTTGGGATGAGGATGCTTGCGCCCTCTTTATACCGTTGCTTCTTCAGTTGGCTCTAATCAAGACCTCCTTCCCACTTTCAACATTTTCCTCCGCATGGTTCGGCTCAACCTTGCTCCTCAAGCCAGGAATGTGGATGCTATTCGAGGAGGTCTTGTCAACCTAATCTACCATGCTTTCAAGGTCCTTCAAGCCGGTCCAGAGTGCCGAGGCCAAGAAGTGGATGTGATGGATTTCATCAAGTGCGAGATGCATTGGGCCATTTTTTAGCACAAGAACCCACTCTGTGCTCCCTATGTGATGAAGCTCATTCTCTCCAAGGTGCCCACACTTGATCGCTCTAGTTTCACCAAGCATGCCAAGGGTACTCTTCATACTCTCTCCAAGCACACAAAGCAAGCGTCTTCCTCTCATGCACCTCCTCCCCAACCTAGTGACGAAGACGAAGCCCCTATACCTAAGAGGAGAAGCAAGAATGCTGATCCCCCCTCTCATCTTCAAGGGAAAGCCAAGGTAAACGCGGAGTTCAGCAAGCTCTCTTGGTGGAAGAGGAAACTGCTGTGCATGGATGTTGCTATTCACAAGGAAAATCATGGGTCTTATGTGAGAGAGAAACATATTTTGAGAAACCAAAACTTGATGATCAAGGAGATGCGCAAAATGAACAATGGAAATGTTACTCCTCATCCGGAAGAAGATGAAGCTGGCATTCCCATCATTTCCTCCTCCTCGTATGACATGGTCCCTATTGACCAATGGAACCAAAATGTCTTTCCTTGGGCTGATTATGAGGATGTGGCCTCCTTTCCTACCCCGTCTCACAACACCGGCAAGGCTCCCATGAACCTCTCTGATGAGGACTACGACGACGAATGGGATGACGACATGGATGAAGACACCGAGTGATCTTCATGGGCTCGTTAGTTATGCTCTTTTCCATTTTTGGTGTCTCGGTGCCAAAGGGGGAGAAGTAGTTCTATTAGGTTCTCTCCGGGATTTGCATGGGTTGGGACACAAGCATGTGCCTCTATCATTTTATTGCGCTTGTGTCCTTGTTATGTTATTTGGTATTTGGAACTTTCGAACTTATTTGCCTTCTCTATGTCATGAACTATGTGTGTGTAAGACATTTGGATTTCTTATATTATGTGGTTGAGACTACTATTGTGCCTTGGTTATACGAGGTTAATATCTTCAGTTTTATGCACAAGGTATGGTTTATCTCTAAAACTCAATCCATAGTACACTATGTCTTATTTGTGAAATGTATTGTTTACTTATCATGCTTGCTATAATTGTTGTTCGAACTTGTCTCTATATGTGTGCACGTGCATTCCAAAGCAAATATTCTTGATGCACACATCTAGGGGGAGCTCTTTCAGTTATCATAACATGTTAGTGGAATTACTTTTATTGCAAATCCATGTGTTGTCATCTAACACTAAAAAGGGGGAGATTGAAAGGACATTTCTATGATCTCTGTGTTTTGTGTGTTAGTTAACACCATGTTGGATGTATTAAGTTGGTGTTAAGTGATGCAGGATAATTTAGAAACATTTCAGATGCATCAGCACCAAAAAGGAGAAAAAGAGGCAACACTGAAAAGTGTGTTCAGCCCCTGGTGGGGGGCGGAGTTTCCGGCCCTGAGGGCCGGAGTTTCCGCCCCTTCCTTGAGTTTCCTGTCCCTGAGGACCGGAATATTTCCCAAGCCTCTGTTGCCGAAGAATTTCTCAGCCCCTGGTGGGGGGCTGAGTTTCCGGTCCTGAGGACCAGAGTTTCCGCCCCTAGCCAAAGTTTCCGGCCTCAGGTACCTTGAAGATGTTCAATCCAAGTTTGGAGAAACTGGTGCTCAGCCCCTGGCATGGTCCGGAGTTTCCGGCCTCCTGTGGCCGGAGTTTCCACCCCTGGCCGGAGTTTCCGGCCACTAGGACCGGAGTTTCCGACCTGATGAATGGCTGCAACGGCTACATCTTTGGAGGGCTATAAATACCCCTCCTCCTTCTTCCAGCTAGCTACCTTGACCAGAAAAAGGAGGAACTCCATTGTTGCAAGCCAAGAATCACTAGATCTCCCAATCCCTTCGTCCAAACTCGTTGATCTTTGGAGGATTGAAGGAGAAGGCCCCGATTTACATCTTCACCGAGCCGTTCTTCATTTCCCCCTCATTCACTTGAGGGAACACTTGATAGGGTTTCCACTAGGAAAACCTAGCCCATTGTTGTACTTACCTTCTTGTCTTTGTGACAAATTGTAGCTGTTCGGTAGCCCCCAAGCCCTTTGTGGGTCGTGCCCCGAATCTTTGTTGTAAAGGCTCCGGATTCCGCCTCGAAGGATTCCGATAGTGGAAAGTGGACCAAACCTTTGCGGTGCGGTTCACCGGAGATTTGGGTGAGGCCTTTGTGGCCGTTGAACCATTGTGTTGGTTCACACCTCTCCAACGAGACGTACTCCCATTTAAGGGAGGAACTCGGGAATACATCCTTGTCGTCTTGTGGTTTCACTTTGGTTACTTCTATCCTTTTTATCGCCTTTATTATTATATCTTGCTTAGTCGCTAGCTTGTCATATAGGTAAATTCACCATAGTTGCATGTCTAGATAATTTACCTTCGTGTCAAGCCTAATTTGAAAAAGAACTAAAATTTGAATTAGCACCTATTCACCCCCGCTCTAGGTGTCATACCGATCCTTTCAATAACCTTGGTTTCACAGCTGAGAGAAATTTGCTGCTGCACTACTTCATACCTTCCTCTTGGGGTCTCCCAACAACACACCCACCGTACATCAAGCTAATTTCTGGCGCCGTTGCCGGGGAAATAAGAATTCCTTTGAAGACCTTCAACTCCTCCGTCAACTTCGTTGCCGGGGATTTGAGCATTCTACTGCGAGGGGAGTTTTCGCACTTCCAATCTTTTTATTTTGTTATTGTCTTGCTTAGTTTATTTTTATTATTGTCTTGTTTGCTTACTATCAAAAATACAAAAAAATGTTACTTGCATTTATATTTTTATTTTGTTATTATGTCTAGTTATTTATTTGCTATAAATGTCTACTCTCTTTGAAACAAAATATTATTGGGAATACCACTTTTCTCAAAAAGGAAAATATTTACGGGAACAAATAAGTAGATTGAATTATTTTGTGAAGAACTTGTGTTCTACATATGATGAATCCTACCGCTTTAATGAATCTTTTTGTTGTAGAAGCCATAAACACCTCCCTTTCCAATGTGATTATAATGATAATGAAACCTTGGCTGCTTATGCTAAAGGAAATTATGACTTTGGTAATGTTGAACAAATTGAAGAATTTGTTGTTATTAAGGGTTCCTATGAAATTGCTGGTTATATTCAAAATGATGATGCTCCTTGTAAATCTGAGAATTATGTTATACTTGGTTACCGTCTTGAGTATTATAATGATAATCCTTCTATTGCTGAATTTCTTGAGAAAAGACATCCTCAAATACAAGAAACCGTTGTCTTGTAGGAACCTGTAGAAGAAGAAATTGTTGAACCTGAAATCTCATTTGATGAAAAAGAGGAGGAGAGTGAAGAACAAAAGGAGGATGTACCTTCTAAAGATAGTAACTTTAACTCTTACATTATTTGATTGCCCTCCATACGTGCCTAAGGAGGAAGTGTGCTATATTGTTGAATGTCATGAATCCATTGCAATATCTACTTTTGATAAATTTGAAAAAGACATGTTCCTTGACGCAACAAAACAAAATAGCAGAAGTAAAAATGTGCTCCCTAATGTTATATTTGATAATGCTTTAGATGATGGTCCTATGCTTATCAATAATCCTCTATGTTTAGAAGTTATTACTTATTCATGTGAGGATAAAAATGATATAATTGCTGCTTGTGATGGTACTCTTACTTATGAGAGTCCTACTTTGTTCTTGAATTCTCCTAATTACACCATGGAGGAGAAATTTTCTTATGTTGAGAAATACTTATGTGGTTTGCAATTGTCTCTAGTTCCAACTCTTTGTTGCAACCATGATCTTAAACTTGATATTGATCTTAATAACTATTTTGAAAGAGGAAAACATGCTAATGAATTTCAAAATAAATTTAATGATCCTATTTATGTGCCTATATTATCTAAGTTGAATAATTATTATAGTTATGCAGTTGAAATTATTTCTACTACTTGCAACTATTATGAGAGAGGAGAATATGGTTGTAGAAGTTTTCATGTTACTAAAACACCTCTCTATATGCTAAAAGTTTTGAAGTTACTCTTGTTTTATCTTCCTATGCTTGTCACTTTGTTCTTTGTGAATTTATTTGTGTACAAGATTCCTATGAATATTAAGTGGGTTAGACTTAAATATGTTTTGAATTTTCCTCTTGATGCTCCTTTTGCTTCATTTTCTATATTTATGAGAGCATCATAACAACTATCAAGTCTAGCTAAAAGGCATTAAAGAAAGCGCTTCTGGGAGGCAACCCATTATCATTTATTTTCAGTTTGAGTCAAGGACTTGTCCTACCTCTGTAGAAATTCCTTTGTATCTTTATTTTATTGCATTGATGTGTCAAGTTAAGCCTCTAGTTCAAAGTTGATACTAAATTTGAATTCCTGCGCATAAACAGTTTTCTGCTGTTCACCGTTAAATTCATAACTCTTCACAGAAACGTCAGAAATATCTTCCTTTTTTTGTGCATAATCCACAGATGTATATGTAACTTTCATTAGTTTTGAGTTTTCTGATCTGAGCAAGTTAAGTGCCTGCAACAAATTCGCATTTACAGACGGTTCTGCTTTTGACAGATTCTGTCATTTACTTTGCAATGTCTCTTTTGCTATTTTGATTGGATCTTTTTATCCTATGAAGTATCAATCGCTGTAGCTAATGTCCATTAGCATTGGTAGCAATTGTGTTCCTACAGAATATCATAATTTTTCATGCACTAACCCCCTAATGAAGTTTACTCTAAGTTTGGTGTGGAGGAAGTTTTCAAGTATCAAGAGAGCAGAATGATATACTGTGGTCAGGAGGATAGTAACGCTAAAGCTTGGGGATGCCCCGGTGGTTCACCGCTAATATATTTCAAGAAGACTCAACCGTTAAAGCTTGGTGATGAGCAAGGCATCCCCTTCTTCATCAACAAACTATCAGGTCCTTTCTAGTAAAACTATATTTTAATTCCGTCACATCTTATGTGCTTTGCTTGAAGCGTCTGTTTGCTTTTGTTTTTGTTATTTTCATTCTCTGAATAAAATGGATCCTAACATTTTTTGTGTGGTAGAGAGACACGCTCCGCTTTTTCTTATGAATACTCGTATTCTTCACTTATATCCGTAGAGTATTCTTCTCTAGCTACTGCTATGTTTTCTAGCTCTTGTTTTTCATGCATCTCTTACTAGAGCTGTTAGCTTTGTTATATCATACTCTCATATCTCATTGTTTAATTATTTGGAGAGTTTATCGTTTAAATAAGTTGATTGGTGTTTGGTTGAGAACAGAAAATGCTAAAAGTGGTAGATGGTATAACTAAATGATACATAATCTATTAGATTATTAAATTGTGTCACTTGAATCATTGATGTTGTTTTGAGATATTAATTTGCTTAATGGTAAACATGATGGTCTAGTAAAGTGGAATGATTAATGGTTGGTCTAGAAAAACTTGAAGCTATACCACACTTAAATTTCCAGTTGATTGCATAATGGTATATGACTTCTATTTGCCTAAGGCAACCGTAATGACTTTATGTTATGCGCTACGGTCGGGGAAGCCAACGGTGACTTTTTTTTTCATTCGCCACGATCCCTCTAGGAGCGATTTTCATTATGCCTTGTAAGATCATATTTTTATTTAGAATCTTTTTACTTGTGAGTTCTAAAACTGTGGTTTTCATGGCACTTCCACCACCATATTGTTAGCCTATTCGGTACTTTGCATTGCCCTTTCTCACATTGAGAGTTGGTGCAAATTTCACGGGTACATCCAAACTCGTGGGAGATCTTCATCTTGTTCTCCTACACATAAGCCAAATATCTTTCTCGAAACATCCACCATACCTACCTACTACAACATTTGCATAGCTGTTCCGAGATATATTGCCATGCAACATCCATCTTACATTACATGACTTGTTGTCATTCATTACTTATATATTGCTTTGCGTGATTCTATCAAGTTGATGTGTGGTTGTACCCATATTACGCTAGATCATTGCATAACCTACTAAACTGGCAGAGGCACCGTTGTCATATGCATATTATGTCACATTCATATTAGTTATTTGAATCATCAGTATGTTGTCATATCATCATTAGTGTGTTGTCATATATCATATTAGGATGCTTGCCCCTAAAAGTGAAAAGAGCCATGGAGGCCACCGAAAAGAGAAACAAAAATAGAAAAAAAAATAGAAAAAAGAGAAAAATAAAAAATAAAAAATAAAAAATAAAAAATAAAAAATAAAAAATAAAAAAGAGAAAAAAATAAAAAAAGGGGCAGCATTACTATTCTTTATCACAAACTTGTGCTCATGTTATAGCACCATATCATTTATAGTCATCACTTGTGCTCATGTTATAGCACCATATCATTTATGATCATCATTTGTACTCGTGTTTAGCACTTGTACTCCATATGAGAGAGTTTTCATGTCTTAGTTGCATAACTATGTGGGGAACTTTACACTATAGAACTTGCCTAGTATATTCCAATGATGAGCCTCCTTAAAAGTGCTCTAGGTCTTCGTGAGCAAGTAAGTTGGATGCACCTCCACTAGTTTCATTGGAGAGCTTTCATATACTTATAGCTGTATGTGCATCCATTGTGTGGCAATCACTACTCCTTGCATAGCTTCGATTATAAGACCTCCTCTTGTATAATGATCACTTGCAGCTTTGTGAGCCTTTTTTTAGTTGGCCTTCCAAACCTCCGTTAACATTCTCTTAGCCAAAACCTCCTGGTGACAGGAACCAACGTTGAACGCTTGCTTGTATCTTTTGAACAAATAAAGTATTGATCTTCTACGTGCATATTGATATTGCTTGACTTGATCCTTTCATTAAGTTGTCATGTTTGTTGGAAGCATTAGATGATTATATTGTTGTGCTTGAAGCTTAAATCATCTTTAATATCTACTTTGCATAGTTGATTGCTATCTAGTACTATATCATTGAAAGCTTTGCTTTGCTTTACCTATTTTTTTATTTATTACTCATTTGATATCAATAGAAACTACAGTCCTTATTCATTTGATCTCAGTTTATATGCCTTACATTATTACGTGATCAAGATTGTGTTTAAGCATGTCACTTCAAAAATTATTCTTCTTTTATCGTTCTTGCCTACTCGGGACGAGTAGAACTAAGCTTGGGGATGTTGATACGTCTCCAACGTATGTATAATTTCTTATGTTCCATGTTATGTTATACCATGTTATTACATATTTTGTATGCATTTTATATTGTATGCATTTTCTGGGACTAACCTATTAATAAGATGCCAAAGTGCCAGTTCCCTGTTTTCTGCTCTTTTTGATTTGAGAAAAGTATTTAAAAAAATATTCTCGGAATTGGACAAAAAACATATTGGAACTATTTTTGTACCGGGAACGCTCCAGAAGACCGAAGAGCACACGAAGTGGGGCACCAAGGCGCCGCCACCTGGTGCTCGCGCGGCAGGAACTGGGCCCGTGCGAGCACGTGGTGGGGAGCTCTCAGGCCTCCACCGACCTCGCCCTTTCGCCTACAAATACCCCCCAAAACCTAAAAATCATACGGTGTTCATTATTTCCTCCACGGGTCCCGAGCCGTCGCCGTCGTCAACTCCATTTTGGGAGAGGTCAGAACTGCTCCCCGGCACCCTGCCGGGAGGGGGAATCGTCCCCGGAGGCCTCTACATCGCCATGACCGACTCCAGACTGATGCGTGAGAAGTCTACCCTTGGACTACAGGTACATAACAGTAGCTAAATGGTTGTCTTCGCCTCTTGTGCTATAATGTTTAGATCTTGTGAGCTGTCTATCATGATCAAGATCACCGTTATGTAATTCTTCATGTTGGGTTTGCTGGGATTCGATGAATATTGAGTACTAAAGTCATTACTTCATAATATATCACGTGTGTGCTATTTAATGATCTTGCATCCTCTTTGTTACTTGTGTTTGCTTTGGCCAAGTAGATGTTTGTAACTCCAAGAGTGGGTATTTATGCTCGATAGTTGGTTCATGTCTCTATTTAATCTGGGGCAGTGACAAAAAGATCGAAGGTTGTAGATGCACTATTACTACTAGGGATAAAACAGTAGTACTTTATCCTAAGGATGATGTTACTTACTTACTTTACACACAGTGCTTAAGGCGATAATCTGTTGAATGCAACTTAATACTGAAAAGGGTGCGGATGCTAACCGGAAGGTGGATTATTAGTCATAGATGCGGTTGGAATGGTCTATGTATATTGTTGTAATGCCCGAATGAATCTCACACTAGACATCATAACGTTAGTATATGCATTGGTTTGCTCATCATTACTCTATCAATTGTCCAGCTGTAATTTGTTTACCTGCATGAATGTTATTATTATTTATGGAGAGACACCACTAGTGAACTGTGGATCCCGGTCCTTCTATTTAATCTGATAAAATCACAACTGCAAACCTGTTACTTTCTGCAACAAACATATTTTTTCCACACATACGTTTAATCCTTTGTTACAGCAACCCGGTGAGATTGACAACCTCACTGTTAAGTTGGGGCAAAGTATATTGATTGTTTGTGTGTAGGCTCCACGTCAACTACGTCAAGCTCTTCTCTGGCGCCGTTGATACCTCGGAGGAATTCTCATCTCCTATTGGTTCGATAACCTTGGTTTCACAACTGAGCGAAATTTGCTGATGCACTACTTCATACCTTCCTCTTGGGGTCTCCTAACAACACACGCACCGTGTGCATCACCCCGGTCATGCGCAGACATCAAGTTTGTCCTTTCCCAGTCCACCTCTGCCGTCGATCAGACCACTCACATTTCCTATCATCTCCTCCTTCCTCGCCCCTCCCGCCGCCACCCCGTCGATTTATGGTTGCAGGCCATTCCCACCACCACACCCGGCCTACTCTTCGTCCCCGCCAGCACCGAAGCGGTCTCCTGTCACCGTGGCAGTACTTCTCCGATGATTCGTGCGATGATGACAATGATGGCCTTGTTGCCACCGTTGTCGTCAATGAAATTTTGAAGAGGATGTGGCCATTGTTTGTCGGCTTGTTGTCGGCATTGGACGGAAACAGATCAGCTGGCCGCCTACAATTTTATGAGGACTACTTTCGTCCAACGAAACTCACATCCTCCAAAATAGTAGTCCCAGTAGAGCAACTAGATCTTCAATAAACAGGTGGGGCCTACATTCAGTTCGAGAACCTCATGAAGAGAAGACATTCAAGACCTGACCCGAACCATACGAGGCTACAATGCTCTGTCCTTGCATAGTTTGCAAGGCAGTGACCAGCCGTAACATTCGTTGCGTCTGCATATGCATATATTTTTTGTGTCGGCATATATGAATTCTTTGCGGTAGCAAATGGGATCATACATGAATTCCTTGCGGTGGCAGCAGGTCGCGCAAGAAAATCTCTATTCTTCAAATACAAGCGCACATCTGGTTCTAAGACAACTAACGAAAACAAATATACTACGCAAAAACAAACACAAGCCCTAAGCCTAGAGCTTCAGAGTTAGGTCTATCCCGTCGGCAGGCTCCTCCAGAATCACTCCCCTTACGTCTTGCTGGCGTCCAAGACGACCTCCATCTCCAGCCCGGCCGACCGCCACCGCCGCAGCAAGACTGCCGGCGCTCCTTCGCCATGGGAACGAAGAGTACGGGGCAGGTTGAACCGAGGGCTCATAGTAGCTGCGCCAGTCGCCGAAGGGGTGCGCGCGAAGACAAGCACTGCGCAGGGCCGTTGCGTAGGAGCACGCCGACGCCGGGGACCAAACGGGACGACGGCCCTTGTTCGTCTTCTTCTTCTCCTTGGGCGCGAGCAGTTGCCTCCTGTGCGCCTTCTGGTGCCCACCCCGCGCACGAGCGGTTTTGAACGCGCGCGGGCAGAACTTGCACTTGAACCCTCCCTCGATGCGCATCTCCTGCGCCTTCTTCTCGGAAGCCGATGACGAGATGCGAGACGACATTATTGGGCTGCTGTGCTCCTTGTCTTCATCACGGATGGCCACGCCCAGAGACAGGGCCATGTTGGCCGGGATGGCGGAGGCCGTGGAGCCGGAGCAGGAGTTGCAGGACTCCATTTGGAGAGCGAGATAATGGAGACTAGAGAGACGAATCGGCCGGATCGATCTGGATGCTTTGGAGATGTGTATGTTGGTACTCGTCTTGTATTTCTGCTTGGAGGCTATGGTGGATTTTTTATAGCTAGCGCGCACGGTGAAATGGAAGGAAAAATTATGGGTTATTTGGTTCTGCCGCGTTCGGAGAGTGAAAGCGCTCCTTTTTGCTTGTTCTGCCGCGTTTCTTTCCATGTTTTGTGTATCCATCACGCATATTGGATTCCTGTGCTTATTCATGTGTGTATAGAGATGTAATATCTCTATTGCTTGATGTGGGATTGGAACGGTGTTCGGAAATTTATTTTCCAAACACGCCCCAAAGAACTGTCGGGATATATACTTAGATTTTCTCATATGATTGCAAACAGGCATGCCGTACGTGCAGCCACTAGCCACCTATCTGCTTACTCCATAATCAACGTTATGACTGCAACTTGTGATATATATACGAGCTCTAGGGTTAATATTTTCTGTTAACATTTAATTTATTTCGATTTTCCAACAAAATTTATTTCTGGTTACTGATCAGAATTAATAGTTGGTGTAACGTAGATATCCAGGGAGTGAGATTTTGTGGAGGTGCTCATAGGGGCAGGATGTGCGTGCATGCGTTTTTAGGGGTGAGTGTTTGCGCGTGTATATGAGCGTTTATGTCATACTGTGTTTCGAAAAAAAAGGGAGTGAGGTTTTAGCCCACGGGAGATATTTTCTTGATTTTTAAAATCAGTTTTAAACATATAGTTCGAAATTTAAAAAATCAGGACAATTTGTTTTTTACATGAACGCATCATTCAAATATACTTTGGAGATTATTTCTGGTTTTACATAATGTTTTGCTTGTCTACAGAAAATATGATATTGCAACGTCAGGAGCACGAGGGGAAGATGGGGTACAACTGCCCCACCATGGAATCTCCATGGCGAACCACCAAGAGGAAACCAATGATATGACTCCCACTAGTACAGAAGGACACGTCGGATACCCCTCTAAAGAAACGACACAAGTTGTGATTTTATCGTTTTCGACGAGGCTTGACAAAACTGGGTCGCAGTTGGCCCATCAACATAGGTTACGGAGAATTCATGAACTCTGTCAACCATTATATTGGCAATTATCGTAATTTCACATCAATTTCCGATATTTTACTCCATGACAATGGTTATGAAAGGATATATGTTTAAGATGTGCTTGTGGAATTGCAGTTGCAAACTAGAAGTGTGCCTATGCAATGTGGCTTAATTGATGAGAGACTGGAACCGCCTACTTGTGACTAAAAAATGGCTGGGAATCGCGTGTAGCCCGGCACTTCTCGCATTCTCCCATTTGTTCTCTCTCATGTTCTCTACCAGACTCACACAATCATCATGGATGACAACTGGTGGCAGAACGAGAAAGTCACGAGCGATGACGCGAGCCATATTTTTCTTGGATTGTCCAGCCAACAATATTCTACCTTACAACCAAAATATATCAGTATTACGTAAGTTAATTAAAATGAACATACTAAGTACTAATAATATCTACAAAATAGTGCATATCTCCTTTGAATCGGCCAATTTTAAAGACCACATCCCTAAATCTTTTATACAAGTACCACTAATATATAGGAGCTCAGAGATATTCTAGTTTAACAATTACAAATGCAAATACTATTGTTCAAGATATCGGTCAATATTCCGATAAACAAGTGAATTTTTGCTTACTGGTTTTTGACCGATAAGATAAATTGGTCGATAAATCAGATGATACATCGATAAATCGGGTCCTTCCTTGGGATGACCTAAGTTTCCGATAAACGATATACCAAACATTAAGACTATCATAGATATTCACCATGACAAGCTATAATTAAATTGTCTGCCCTACCAATCCAAAATTAAGAGATTATCATATTCATCTAGCCTACGAATCAAAATCAAGACATTTTATATCAACTTTGTCTAGCCTACCAATTCAAATAAACCAAGTTTCATCCATCAGCCAAAATTAAAATAACAAATCCATAATATGATATAAAATTGTATCAATAGTCAAAACCTTGACGGAATAATTCCACATAATTTAAACTCCAGTAGTTCAATTATCTCGATCATTTTAAAATCTAATACTATCTAAACCCCACCGGTGGCTTTATTGTTAAGTTCAATATGGATTTTAGAATTGATTTCATGCTTCCACCCTCTTCCCAAGCACTGAGCAAATACCTAAATCGCGCACTCCACGCTTTCAAGAAATTACTCTAGTCGTTGCTCGTTCACAAATCTTGGCAGGGGAGATTGCGCTACGTACCATGATCTGGTGTGTGAAGTGGGTGGTGTCCTTGAAGTCGGGCACACCGTCATTGCTATCGTGTGACCCTAGTCCTCCTCGAAGCCTACACATATCCTTTTCACGCGCTCGTAGCCACCAGTCGATCACCATTGAGCACATTGCATTCATCCCCAACCCGAGTAGGGTATCAGATGTGAGGCGGCAAACGAACCACCAACCCCATGCACCACGCGGGGTCGGGTGCCAGATATTAGGGTTGGGTGCAAGTAGGGGGCAGCCGTCGTAGGGCATGATCAAACCCTAGAACTGCCGGCGAGACATGCTTAAGTGTCGCACTAGGGATAATGGGAGTAAAAGAATGTAGAATGTAATGACCAAGTCAAAGTACTATCTTACCCTTAAATTTTTGAATAATTGAAACTACTTTTACCCTTAAGTTATTTAGGTGAGGATAAAATCTATGATTTGAAGAAAATTCTCCTATCTCAATCGAATATCCGAGTTAGTATATCGGATCTGCTCCACTGTATCACGGCGAATTTTATTCCTCGCAAACATTATTCCTAAATACTATAGGATAGTAAGATGAATATTCCAATTTAACTTAAGGAAGTAGTTAGATTGATCTCAAGCATTGAATCATATATCGTTTGAAGCAACACATTGCGATGATGAACTGGAGAATAAGTTCAGATATAAGTGTAATCTGTAGCTTTAAAAAAAGCCCACCCATATGCATCCGCTTGAATTACACTTCCAAAAATATCACCAGGCCACATATCGTTCGATCGGAATTTTGTATGAATTTCGGGGAAATGTGATCATATATAATATCTGACTCTAAGACAACGAGCCAAGACATTATCTGGCACATGGAAGTGTGATCATATCACATCTGACACAGAAATTTCAAACAATCAAAGTGAACGAAACAATTTAAACTTGGAGTTGCTGCGAAAAAAAACATAAGCCCTAATTCTAGAGCTTGAGAGTTAGATCTATTCCGCCGGTAGCCTCCTCCTGAATCACTTCACGCGCGTCTTTCTTGCGTCCAAGAAGACCACCACCTCCAGTCCCGCCGATCGCCAGCACCGCCGGCGCAGGGCCACCGTTGCTGGTGCTCGTGTGCCATGGGAGCGAAGGCGGCACAGGGCAGACGGATGGGTCGTAAAGGCTGCGCCAATCGCCCAGGGGGTACGCCCGAAGACAAGCGCTGCGCAGCGCTGTTGCGTAGGAGCACCCCGACGCCGGGGACCAAACGGGACGACGGACCTGCTTGTTCGTCTTCTTGTTCTTCTTGGGTGCGTGCAGTTGCCTCTGCCTGTGCGCCTTCTGGTGCCCGCCCCGCGCAAAAGCGGTCTTGAACGCGCGAGGGCAGAACTTGCACTTGAACGGTCCCTCGATGGGCATCTCCTCCACCTTCTTGCGAGACGACGTTGGGCTCTTGTGCTTCTTGTCCTCATCACGGCTGGCCATGCTCAGCGTCAGGGATAGGTTGGCGGGGAAGGCTGAGGCGGTGGAGGAAGAGGACTCCATTTGGAGAGCAGGATGGAGAGAGGAATTGGCACGACTTCTCTGGATGCTTTGGAATCTGTATGCAGGTAGGTAATCGCCTTGTGCTTCTTCTTGTAGGCTAAGGTGGTTCTTTTTTATAGCCTGCAGACCAGCGCGCACCCTGAACGATCTCGGTCCATGGCAAGATACAAGACAACTAGAAATGGAAGGGAATGCTATGGGTGCCTATTCGGGTTCTACCGCGCTTCGGAGAGTGAAAGCGCTCCTTTTTGCTTCTTCCGTCTCGTTTCTTTCCATATTTTTTGCGCATGAACCAATGCATCCTGAATCTGGATTCCTTATTCGTGTAGAGATGTAATGTATCTTTATCACTAGCCGTTGTGTTGTGGACATGCTCGTACCTGATGTGGGATGGTTGGAACAGTGTGGTATGAAATTGATTTTCTAAACGACACATAAAGAACTGGCCGCGTATATACTCTCTAATTCAGAGATTTGGATTATGCCCGACAAATTCGAATTTCGTCCAGGACGTGTTAGATTGTGTACCGGACGAAAACTTCTACATTTTAGGCGAACTAGTTTTTTTTAAATGATACTTGGTCGAAAATTTCCCCAAAAAATATTTTGTTTGTCCAATTTCAGTTAGTTTCGTTCTAGAATTCAAATTTCTTTTTTTGTCTTACTTTCGGTCCGAGATTTGACCCAAAATTTTGAAATGGAGAAATTTTGGCCATATCGTTCCGGACCAATAAATTTCCAAAAGCTATATCCAAATCCTTTCTCTAACTTTGTCATGTGATCGTAAACAGGCATGTCGTCTGATCACCTATATGTTTCCCCGGTATCAATGGTATCATCGGCTGGCATAATTTCCATCGCCGGTATAGGAAAACGGACTTTTGTCGAGTGTTTCGGTCTCTACCAAATGTTTCCCATCAAGCCCTTTATAAAGATTGGCAAATAATGGCACACGGTAAAGTTAGCAAAAACAATTGGCAAATAAATAACAAAACACTCAAAAAAAAGTTTGATACAAATCAAATTACCAAGTTGATGGTCACTCATATCCATGATATCTTTTATGATAATAGCCCATACTAAGCACATAGGTGTCTCTTGTCATTCAAAACAATTTTGCCAATTACGGTTTCCAACTTATTGTTAATTTATTTTGTCCATTCTAAGGGCAATAATAGGGTATTTGGTGAAAAAGTACAGAAAACATGGCGCAAAATGGCACCAAACCAATCTCACACAAATAGACCAAAAATTATGGATAACTCCTGAATGTTTTATTGGGTTTTTACCTACTTCTGCATATCCAGATTTTTAGCTACCTTCGCATATTTAAATGATTTTTATGCCGATTTCTCCCAAGTAAATAAAATTTGGACCGGAAGTGTGTCATTGTTTGCTCCTAAAAATAAGAAAAGTTTTAGATACGCAATTAGACTCATAACATGGAACAATCATTAACTAATGATTATTTTGAATGAAACTAACCTTACCGTGAATATTCATGCGTGCCATTTCAAACCTATTTTGTAACAACTATTAAAAAATTATAGAAAAATTGAAAAAAAATCCGATTCTTCTACAATGACTCCATTTATGGAGACTAGTTGCTATGTAAATGCCAAACTTGCAATATGGAAATTTAAAAAAAAAACTTCGCAATGTGCGCTACCAAATATGCAATTTAATTGTTTCTAACCAAATGACCAATGTGAAGTGCTTGGTACTCCCTAGAAGTCTCTCCTTATCAAGAAGTTGTTGGGTAATCCCAAGAGTAAGGGATGATGTAGTTAGCAACAAGTATCTTCTCAATTATGAACAAATTTCATTCATGGTCGGAGGACAAAGACGCCAACAAAGTTAATGGTACATGCACGCAAATGCAAAAACAAACTTGTCCCCAATATGAGGAAGGTTGTCGATCTTCTCATTCCGCTAGTAACAATAATTAGGCTTATGGTGTGAATAGAAGTGATGAATAACAAAGAATGAAGTAATGGACCAGTGCGGAAATAATGCGAAATAAGTAAATAGAAGTGTAAACGATATTATAACCTGGACTTGGGACCATAGTTTAACAGGAGGGATCTCTTCAAAGAAACATATCATTATTGGGTGCAATCCATGACCCAATAAAAAAAATAGAAGTGTTGATGTCTTTCCCAGTGCAATCCATGACCCAATAAAAAAAATAAAGAGAGGAAGGTGAATAGCACGATCACACAATATGCTAGTCTATATATATTACCCTTGTAACTTAACTGAGGAGGCCATATATCTAATTCATCCAGGATTTAGATAAGAATATCCTTCGAAACAATAACACACAGAGTGATGAATAAGAGGATGAAAATAAGAACATCTAGCTTAGAAATAAACATATAGAGATAACAACCGTCTTAAATTATACTTCCAAAATACCACGGGGTACACGGCTCGATAACGATTTGTATCAAGTACGCATGTAAATACGGAGTATAAGAAATTTTACGAAAGCGAACACAAATTGAAGTTGGATATGTATGACACTACGGGACTAACAGGCCAGCCCGACGGTATTTGCCGTCGGGCTCACGCTAAAAACCGTCGGCGTACACGAGCCCGACGGTGGTCGTCGGCGTGTAATCCATTGGGCTCACGCCTTTGCCGTCGGCGTCGCAAATACCGTCGGGCTCATAGTGAGCCCGACGGTATAACCGTCGGCCTTACAACTAGGACTAGGACGCCGACAGCAATACCGTCGGGCTCATAGATGGCTCTACCAATTTTTTTTCAAAATTATTTTTTTTCAACTTTTTTTATTATTATTTTAACTCCAATTTAGTCATATATTTAATCTCATATCACACACTTAATCATAATCTTAGCTCAAACTATCCACTCACACATTTAATCATAATATTAGCTCAAACTATCCAATCACACACTTAATCATAATCTTCCCAGACGGTCACCCATCCTTAGAGTGTTCCAGGCCAAGCACGCTTAACTATTGAGTTCTATTCAAATGAGATTCCAGTTGAGATGTCATACCTTGTTGCTATTAGTATGATAGCAATCATATTAACCCTCATCTGAGATATTATACTTTTTAATCTTTAAAATTTCAAAAATAAGATTTGAATGAACAAAATAACTATGTTTAATAATACTTGAATAATAATAAATAATAATAATAATAATCAATTATTTTATTTTTGTTTTGTCTTTTCCATTTAATAAGAAATAATTCATATCTTTATATTGATATATCAGAATTTAATAAATAAAATGTCTATGTCGATCATAAAAATGAGAGGAATCCAAATATGACATCCATGCCATCATTTTCATAATGAATGATGTCTTTTGAAACAAACAAGAACCAACATAAATCAGCATAAAGTAAATTAAAGAGGCGAATTTAGATAGAAAGTAAGGAAAATCCTCATATTAATTTATTATCCATAAAATATGTTCTACTCTTTGTGAAAATTAAATGAGTGTCATTTTGGACCATATTTTATGTACTTGCTTTTTAAAAAAGTCATTTTTGACACTTAAAAAATGGAAAATGATATTTCTATAAAGAATTTTGAAAATCGCTTCGGTGACGTTGTTTCCCATACCATGACACACATATGTGCTGAATATGGGCACTTTATCACAAACTATGACATGATAATGGTCATACATTGCTCATTTGTCTTGAAACCTATGCATGTTTATAGATGTTTGACATTTTTGTGAAGTTTCGTTTTGAAAAGTTTGCCAAAAATCAAGTTTATCATTTTTCCTATTAACTAGTACACGTAAAAGGACTCCATGCCAAAGGGTTTCTTTTTTTAGTACTTTTTCATAATTTTCCATTTCTTTCAAAAAACGGTCAAAATGGAGAGCATGGCTATTCATCAAAAGTGGTCGAATTTTTCAAAACTATTGACGGTTCTATGTTGTAACTACTACTTGTGTACCTTAAAATTATTTTTGTAAGAACTTCAGAGCAAACTATCACACAGTTATAGTTCAAATTTGAATTACTTTCGGAAAATTGTCATAAAGTCAATTAAAGAAGCGAATTTAGATAGAAAGCAAGGAAAATCCTCATATTAAGTTATTATCCATAAAATATGTTCTACCCTTTGTGAAAATTAAATGGGTGTCATTTTGGACCATATTTTATGTACTTGCTTTTTTAAAAAAGTCATTTTTGACACTTAAAAATGGAAAATGATATTTCTATAAAGAATTTTGAAAATCGCTTCGGTGACGTTATTTCCCATACCATGACACACATATGTGCTGAATATGGGCACTTTATCACAAACTATGACATGATAATGGTCATACATTGCTCATTTGTCTTGAAACATATGCATGTTTATAGATGTTTGATATTTTTTTGAAGTTTCGTTTTGAAAAGTTTGCCAAAAATCAAGTTTATCATTTTTCTTATTAACTAGTACACGTAAAAGGACTCCATGCCAAAGGGTTTCTTTTTTTGAGTACTTTTTCATATTTTTTCATTTCTTTCAAAAAACGGTCAAAATGGAGAGCATGGCTATTCATCAAAAGTGGTCGAATTTTTCAAAACTATTGACGGTTCTATGTTGTAACCACTACTTGTGTACCTTAAAATTATTTTTGTAAGAACTTCAGAGCAAACTATCACACAGTTATAGTTCAAATTTGAATTACTTTCGGAAAATTGACATAATGTCAATTAAAGAGGCGAATTTAGATAGAAAGCAAGGAAAATCCTCATATTAAGTTATTATCCATAAAATATGTTCTACTCTTTGTGAAAATTAAATGGGTGTCATTTTGGACCATATTTTATGTACTTGCTTTTTAAAAAAAGTCATTTTTGACACTTAAAAAATGGAAAATGATATTTCTATAAAGAATTTTGAAAATCGCTTCGGTGACGTTGTTTCCCATACCATGACACACATATGTGCTGAATATGGGCACTTTATCACAAACTATGACATGATAATGGTCATACATTGCTCATATGTCTTGAAACCTATGCATGTTTATAGATGTTTGACATTTTTATGAAGTTTCGTTTTGAAAAGTTTATCAAAAATCAAGTTTATCATTTTTCCTATTAACTAGTACACGTAAAAGGACTCCATGCCAAAGGGTTTCTTTTTTTGAGTACTTTTTCATATTTTTCCATTTCTTTCAAAAAACTGTCAAAATGGAGAGCATGGCTATTCATCAAAAGTGGTCGAATTTTTCAAAATTATTGACGGTTCTATGTTGTAACCACTACTTCTGTACCTTAAAATTATTTTTGTAAGAACTTCAGAGCAGACTATCACACAGTTGTAGTTCAAATTTGAATTACTTCCGGAAAATTGATATAAAGTTAATTAAAGAGGCGAATTTAGATAGAAAGTAAGGAAAATCCTCATATTCAGACATTATCCATAAAATTTGTTCTACTCTTTGTGAAAATTAAATGAGTGTCATTTTGGACCATATTTTATGTACTTGCTTCACAAAAAAAAGTCATTTTTCACACTTAAAAAATGGAAATGATTTTTCTAAAAAGAATTTTGAAAACCGCTTCGGCGACGTTGTTTTACATACCATGACACACATATTTGCTGATTATGAGCACTTTATGACAAACTATGACATGATAATGGTTACACACATGTGTTAAAACTATTGCATATTTGTATATGATTGATATTTTTTGTAAAGTTTTGTTTTGAAAAGTTGCCAAAACTCAAATTTATCATTTTTCTAAAAACTAGTACACGTCAAAAGACTTCATTCCAAAGGGTTTCCTTTTTTAAGTATTTTTTCATATTTTTTTTGAATGTAATCTAATTTTTATAGAAAAACTGAAAAACTGTATAGTACCGTCGGGCTCACAATGTGATTAGATGGACGCCGACGGCAAAACGACGACGACGGTTTTTTCGTTTCATCGGTTTCACGTTGTGACGCCGACGACCACCGTCGGCGTTGAAATGGCCGTCGGGTTGGGCTGTGTTTCCCGTAGTGTGACAAGCAATCTCTTAGCCCTCATTACCGGCCTAAAGCTTCAGCGTTAGGTCTAGTCCGTTGGCAGGCTCATCCTGATTCTCTTGACGGACGCCATGCTGGCGTCCAAGATTACGCGCATCTCGAGTCCCTCGATATCCGGCCACCGGCGTCGACAGGTGAGCAGGAGCAACATCGCCGGTGCCAGTTTGCCATGCGAACGAAAGCGGCATGGGAATGGGACAGGCCGAGGGGTTGTAGTGGTTGCGCCAGTCGGCGAAGGGCTGCGCGTGGAGGCAAGCGCTGCGCAGGGCTGTTGCGTAGGACGACGCCGGGGACCAAACGGGACGATGACGGCCCTTATTCGCCTTCTTCTTCGCGAGCAGTTGGCTGTGCGCCTTCTGGTGGCCGCCCCGCGCCCGAGCGGTCTTGAACGAGCGCGGGCAAAGTTTGCACTTGAACGCTCCCTCGACGATCATCGCCGGCGCATTCTTGCTCGAAGCCGATGCCGATGAAGGGACGCGAGACGATGTTGCGTTCTCGTGCCCTAGACCTAGCATGTTCTCCTCGTCACCAATGGCGGCCATGCCCCGCGAAACGGACTTGCTGGCGACGAAGGTGGGCGCGGTAGAGCCGGAGCACGAACCGAAGGACTCCATTTGGAGAGCGGGAACTGGATCGATCTGGATGGTTTTTGGAGATTTGTATGTGCGTACGAGACCTTGTGTGCAACTGCTTCCAGTACTCTATGGTGGTATTTTTTTTATATAGAGATGGCTCTCGCGGTGAGGCCAGATAGAAGACAAGTAGAAATGGAAGGAAATGCTGGGATAGAATAGATATGTTGTTCGCAGGAGTGAAAGCGTTCTTTTTTGCTTTTATTGCTGCACATATATGTATTATTTCGTATTTCTTGCCTTTTCTTTCTATGCATCAACGCGTTCTTGCTACATTCCTTATTTATGGAGAAATACCATCCGTTATGAACACACCTTCGTCTTTGATGCATATGTACGTATTGTTGGAGCACAAGTGGGAAAGACTGATTATTTAAACATGCCTATGGAACACTGGCCGGATACTCTGATTTTGTCCTATGATCACAACACAGTACCACCATATTTTTACAAATTTTATTTCGCTATTTTATTTAACAAAAGAACTATTTGGCTGACGATAACAGTCGGCCGTCCCGCGGAGATCCATTATTATTTTGCAATTTTCGCTAGCAGAGCGAGCTCTCAGCCTCCTACTCTACTTTTTTTAGGGAAGGCACCAACGCTGTTTCAGTAATTTGAATAGGAGCCATGACAAATGCCAGGGATATTCAAGGTTACAATAAGAAAGAGAGAATGAAAACTAACATAGAGACTGAACTAGTAATACAGGCTAAGACAAGGCGGTGAACAGATGGGAGGAGGGGGAGATTGCTTTGTAGACCCCCGGGCCCTGGGCAGCAGAAGCCGACTCTCTTATTGGCCACACAAAGCAACCCTGATGAGTGCCAGAGCCGCAATTCTGTGACGATCTTGTCAGCTAGGTCAGAATGTACGTGAGGCTGGTTGTTGAAGATACATTTGTTATGCTCCTTCCAAAGTATCCACCAGAAAAGTAGAGCTATAGAACGAGGCCATCTCATGACAATAACGACATCAGACTGTCGCCCACGAAACATGAAGATGAACATGCGCTTGATAGGTCTAGCCATTGGCGGAGCTCCCTTGAAGCCAACATGGCCAGTGGCCTGCCCAACATTTGGGCAATCCTTCATAAATTTTGCTAGGCTGGCCTTTTAATGCCTCAATTCTAAAGGAAAAGCAGGGTTGTAGGGTTGTTTGCAGCCTGGCCCACCAAATAATTTTCCTCAAGCTCCGCCACTAGGTCTAGCTTATCATAGATTTCCACCAAAACATGTTGCGAGTAGGAGCAACAGGCTGATAGGTGCAGTCGAGATTCAGGGTGGATTTTGCAAAGCTTGCAAATAGGATCGCGAGGCTAGCCACGCTTGGCCAAGTTATAAGTTTTGAGTTAGTTTGTTATGCAATGGAATCCATGCAAGCTATTTGAACTTTGGAGTTGCTTTAGTTTTCCATAATTGTAGGAAAAGACTGAGGGGGTATATATGACCAATGAACTGGGTGGGTAAGCGGCAGTACAAACGGACCTCATTGCTTTTCCACATGCATGTCATCAAACTGAAAGGGTGTAAGTGCCTCCATCGGCTCCCACAACCTGATGTATTCCATAGGAACTCACAAGGGAGGGTAGGGAGAACCAATATCTATCAGTGATAGCTTCACGAATGGTACGTCTCAAATGTACCTGTAAGTTTTGACTGATACATGCTATCGTTCTTACATACTCTCTATAGCATTTTACATTGTTTTCAAGTAATGAATTATTAACTTGGTGATGAGAGGCAGTTCTGTTTTCCACATGTTTTGGTATCGTAGAAAATCCCTATTTATGGAACCCTAAAAATATCGGGAAAATCAAAATTCTATTTCTTGAGGACGCAATGAGTGGGCAAGGGGGCAGCCAAGAGCCACCAATACTAGGACACGGACCCCACTTCCCAGTGGGGCGCGAGCCCTACCAATGCATGAGCTCTAGTGCTCCCCCTCCACCCCCACTCGACGCCTATATCTTCTCCTTGATAAAAAATTAACCCTTCAGGGCAGACTTTATTTTGGAGAAGCACCACCGGAAGTCCTTGTTCCGCTATTATCAAATCAGGGGAATCAATTGACATAGTCTTCTTCATCAACCTTGCTGCCTCCATGACGGCGTGTGAGTACTCCCCTTTGAACTATGGATTCATAGTAGTAGCTATATGACATCATCTCTCATGTGTTTTTGAATACAAACATCCCATGAGCTGGCCTATATCTACCTGATGTAATAGTTGATGTGTTTGTTGGGACGTGAAGAATTTCCAATTTATGATAAGAGCTATTTATGATTTGTATTTTTAATGTTATCTGGTTGCATAATTTATAGTCATATATGTTCTCCGGTTTATTTGTCAGATGTGGCCAAGTATGATGCATTGATCTTCAAAAAGAGTAGTGTATGATAGTAACCTCGTAGTGTTATGTATCCTGGTGGCAGTAAGGAACAAGATATGCAATGTGTTTTTAATGCTAAAGATAAAACAATAGTTTTGATGCCACATTTGGATGGTGTTTTAACGGTTTGCGTTATTTCATCTTGCTTAAGGAAATTCTTTGTTTGTATGAATTTTATACGTTCATATGATGCATGCTCGATAGCGACCGGTTTTTGAGTGGAGTATTAGTTATAGATGCAGTTAGAGTAATGGACTATATAGTTTGAACGTAATGCCGATATGAATGCCATGTCATGGATAATCATAATCATGGAAGTAAAGATAATTACAATTGTTATGTTTATTTGAGAGATATACCTCTAGTGAAGCTATGACCCCTAGTCGATCTTTTAATACAGTTTATATTTTTTACTTGTTTTCATATTATATGCATATTGGACCATTTCCTTGTTTACATTAATTCATCATTTCCTATCACATCATAAGTTTAATTTTTGTAACTTGCGAGACATGAAGCATGACAAGCTTCGAGGCCATGGGCCCTCCCTAGATAATCAAGGCTCGTCTCTTGGAACTTCAACTTTGGTTGGCTTTGTTCTTCTGAAAAAGTGACGTGGTATTATTCCTCAAACCTTTTGGTGTCTGGAAGATTGCTGAAACAATAAATATAGGAAAAGAGATTTTTGCCTCTCAAATTAAATAAGGACACAAAAGAATGTTGACGAAAATCCCACAATTCTTTTTTTAAATGATAGATACAAATTAAGATTGTTGTAATAATATCATAACCTAAACCCAGATGCAGGGGCGGAGCCAGCTCCCGGTGACCCCTCGTCCGGCGAATGTGCACTGATAATTAGCTTAAGCATGGTAATTAGTGCTAATACATGGTGGGGCAAACAATTGGCCATTGTTCGCGTACACTAGCTTTGCCCAGGCTCCATGAACTGGCTGGCTCCGCCACTGCCTATATGATGCAAAAACAAATGATATAAAATGCACATATCACAGCTATCGGAAGAGATTCGCAAGAAGATTCTTCATAATACAATGTTTTCATTATCTTCGCATTTTATTGCCAAGGCATGGAAATGACCAAGAAATAAAATATGTATTGTTTCCCTACCTTTATTTCTATGTTTTAATTTTGAAATAAGGAGTCCCCCGATTTCTATTAAAGAAATCACCAGTTCTTACAAACTTAAAAGGAGCAAAAGAGATGAAGGGGTTACGGTGCAGAAAACAATAATTTTTCTAGCGAACGAAACCCTAACTAGCCAGGATCTATCTATCTAGTACATGCGATAACGGTGGCGGAACGGGTTACATTACCTCCATGTAGACCGATAGCGGGGATTACGCTCCCGCACAAGCGTTGACGATGAAGTCGTACGTAGCCGACCTCGAGGTCGCGGAGAACTTGCCGCGATGTCGAAGTCGATGACGCCGGGGTGTCGATGATGATCTGCGTCGACGGGCGTCGGGCGGAAGAATGCAGATCGCCAGCACCAGGGCTGGTGCGACGGCAGCAGAGGGGGGGAGGCGCGGCGGCTGCAGGGGGCGAGACGACGTCGCCCAAGCTCCTCAAAAGAGTTGCCTCCGAGCACTCACAAACATACGGAGCTTAGCGACAACTCTCGGTCATTCAGATCCAGCTGAAATCGCAGGAGTAGATCTTATCTGGAATCCCGCAGAGCAACGGCGCTCTGCGGTATAGCTTGGGTGGAGAGAGATCCCCCTTTTCTCAGCTCGGCGCAACTCCAACTTGGGAACCACGAGATCGAGAGAGAAATCGGGAATTAATTGTATTTTCCTATGAATTAAATCAATTAATATGCCTTGGTATATAAAGGGGGAAGGGGGTGTGCAAACCCCTTGGCTCCCCCATGTGGGACTAAAGGAGGAGAGGGGAGAGGGGGGTTCGGCCGAACCCCCCCTTGGGCTTTCCTACTCCTAGTCCAACTCGGACTAGGAGGCCCAAGCCTCCCTTCCTTGTGGGGTGCGGCTCCCCCTCTTGGGCCCTCTTAGGGCCCATGTAGGTGGGAGCCCCCTTTTTCCTTTATTTAATTAATATTAAATTAATATAAAATTTCCATTAATTCATAATTAATATATTTATATATAATTCAATATCCCATGACTCCGAAACTATTTCGGAACCACCCGAACAACTTTCGGACATTCCCGGAACCATTCCATACCTCCCCGGAACTCCTTCCGGACCACCGGAACTCTTTCCGGATCATTTCTCTCTCTCCAATAAAAACCTATAAAATTCCAGAACCTATCTCCTAGCGTTGCTAAGACCTTAAGTTTGTTACGCTACGGCTATATAGATGCAGCTATATAGATGCAATATCACCGAGTGGGCCCAGAGTATCTTTCCATTAGAAGAATGAACAAATCCCGCTCTTGATCCTTACGTCTCGATGCTCTTTCGGAATACCCAAGATGGACACCGTTATTGTCATGCTATATAAGACACAACGTTTGATGCTCCCAAAGCACTCCTACGAAGCAACAATAAGTACGGTCTCACGGTCTAAGGAATAAGCTATCATACTCTTATCTATTGCAAATGACAAACATCGTAATACGATCTTATTGCAATACTTTGCGTATGTCCACCACCTTATTCGACTAACAAGATGACCCCATTGTTAACCGACGTCATTGTCCTTGATCGGGAATCTCGATCAACTGTTGCCCAATGGACTAGCTCATATAGAGGCTTGCTAGGGACCTGGTTGTCTATGTATCACACGTGTATTAATAATTCCGATTAATACAGTTATAGCATAATACACAAACATATTATAAACTTATGAGATAATGCAATAAATACTACTTATTTATTTGCCTCTAGGGCATATCTCCTTCAAGAGAGAGAGAGAAAAAAAGACAGACTAGAAACCAAGCAGCAGACAAAGGCCAGCGAACCAACAAGTTTCTGACTTGCCTCACTACAATCTTTTTAAATTCGCCACCAGCACATACACATGCAGACGAAAAAAACTAACCAACACTACAGACCCAACCTCATATCCACTGAAAACAAGTTGTGATCTTCCACTTCTGCACCGGACAGCCAAGAGCTCCAAACGGTCTTCATCCTTCGATTCTTAGCACCGTAGGCCTCCAACCTCTCGACGCACTGAAAGTCTCATTTGATAACCGCACGAACAGTCTGGCTCCCCAATTGAGTGCATTTTGGCTTTCCTCCTTTACCTGCAAAATAGCCCACGATGAAATCATATTTCCAATCATATTAGTAACAGTCACTGGATTATTGGGTCGAATATTCTGAAAACAAGCATTATTCCTTGTTTTTCAAATAGCCCATACAATCGCAGCTATTCCAATTTTAATCATGCCTTTGTCCTTTTGCTGGAAACCACCCAACCAACACCCCAGCAGTTGTTGCATCGACTCAGGTCCCCGTTTAAATCCAAATGCACAACAGGCATTTCTATGTTACAGTTTCAAAACTTTGTTACTTAGATAGTTGTATGGGATTTTCCTATAGTATGTTTGTATCACGAAATATAAATTGTGGGTGTTGTTGTTTATCTCTTTCTCCTTAGTTGTCGTTCTTATTGAGGTGTACAATGTGCATCCTCAACGGCTAGGGCTAGGGATGCACTGGAAGGACTCTAGAGGATCAACCTGCAGCTCCCGCACGTGCACCGGAGTTGAGACGGAGACAAGGTAACTACGGAAACACTAAACGGGGTTAAAGAATGGATTTTAGTAATTAGTATCTCACGTATGTCTGAATCAGAGTTCTGGGTCATATTATGGGTGGCTCCAAGAGCAATAGACATGTCGAAACATGTTTCCAAGAGTTCCAGGTCATATTATGGGTAGCTCCAAGAGCAATAGACATGTCGAAACATGTGTCCAAGACGACCCTGGTTCTCCGTTGAAACTACGGGCATCAAATAAGTGACTATCATAGATGGCTTCACCGGTGTCTAAGGTGCCCCCCGCCCCCTGCACACACACATCTCTGCACTAGTGGAAAAGGACTTTACGTCCAGACTATTAGTCCCGGCCAGGTTTGCGACCGGTACTAGTGTGGCATCAGTACCGGTCCGAACAGCAAGAGGCGAGGGGGGCAGAAGTACCAGTTCGTAGTGACCTTTCGTACCGGTTGGAGACACCAACCGGTACTAAAGTTCTTGGGGAAACTGCTGCGGTAGGACAAGCACCTTTAGTACCGGCTGGTGTCTCCAACCGGTACTGAATTGGTCACTGTACTTAGAGCTTCTCCCACCCCCGAGCCACACACTCCATTTTTCAGCTCGAGCACACACTCCATTTTTGCTCTCTTACCTCTCCCAAGAGCTCTAGTTCACCACATTTTTCTCCAACATTTGTCTAGATTGGTGGCACATCTATCTACACAAGGGTGAGCACCTTCATCTACTCTTCCAGCGTTTCAAGTTTAGCTCATTTGCTTGCTAGTTTATCTCATTTGTTTTTTGTAGTGCTAGCAAGGTGTTTGATGAAATTCTTAACTTAGACATTTCATTTGTTTTATATGCATTTTGAGCTCAAATTAAAATATGATTTGTGGTTTTTTAGTGTTGTTTCGTCCACTTTCTCACCGTCGTCGAGCTCCCGCGTCGTCCCGTCACCGACACCACCTCGGTGAGCCTCTTATTTTTTATTTTGTTTTAATAATTCTTAGTTATAGAATTATTAATTGTATAATTTTCTTATTTGTTTTTTTGGTATATATAGTGTCATGGTTTTGACTTCTGTCCACACCGGCTCTCGCCCGCTCTATTATTCCGATGTGGAGGTAGTTGAGCCGGAAATTCCAACCGACCCTATTGTCGAGTTTTTTTGTAAAAGAAAAAATGATTTGAAAGAAAAATTGAAAATAAGTGAAGGTCTTCGTCTCGAAGAGAAGATGAAATGGGAGTTTAAGATCGCCGACGTCGTCGATGATAACAAGATCAAGATGGAGGCAATGCGCTTCGATCACGAGATCAAGATGAATGCAATGCGCTTGAAGCTTATTTTTTTTAGAAAATATGTCATTAGTCAAGAGGCTTGGTATCATTATGTTGTTGGTTCAATAGTTACCTTAGGTGCGATTTTGATCATATTTGTTGTTGGATTTTAGTTCTTTAACTAGTTGTATGTTAGTTTCAATTAATGAATGTTTATCAGAACTATGTATTAGATTTGTTTAAATATGGTGAACTTGTATTAATGCATTGGTCAATTATCTCTCTATTAATGATATATATATAGCTATTATGTAATTTTTTAGATATATTTACATAATGCAGATGAATCGACAATGGATGTACGTTCACCGACGCTCTCCGGAGTTCATGATCGGCGTGCGACGCTCTCCGGAGTTCATGATCGGCGTGCAGGATTTTATCCGTGTTGCTGAGGCAAATAAACGGGATAGCTTTATGTATTGTCCATGTTCTGCTTGTAATAATATCAAGGGTTACCCCAAATCAAAAACCATTCACATCCACCTGTTTGAATTCGGTTTCATGTCCGACTATAATTGTTGGACCAAACACGGAGAAACATGAGTCATAATGGAAGACAATGAAGAAGAAGAGGACCCCGACAACTATCCAGAGTTTCCTGAATACGACGGTACTACAATGGGGGGACCTGTGGTAGACGCGCCTGACGAAGAGGCGCCGGATGAGCCCGCTGATGATCTTGCTCGCGCCATTGCTGATGCACAGAGAAACAGCATAAATCAGAGGGAGTGGTTGAAGTTGGAGCGCATGTTAGAGGATTACAAAAAAAAATTGTACCTAGGTGTCGAAGATGATCACAAAAGTTGGGTACCACGCTGGATCTGTTGTAATGGAAGGCTGATAATGGTGTATCGGACAAGGGGTTTGAAAAGTTGCTGAAAAAGATAAAGAAGATGCTTTCAAAGGATAACGAGTTGCCCCATAGTACATACGAGGCAAGGAAAATTGTCTGCCCTCTAGGATTAGAGGTGCAGAAGATACATGCATGCATTCTCTACCGCGGTGAGCGGTACGGGAATCTGAATGCATGCCCGGTTTGCGGTGCACTGCGGCATAAGATTAGGCGAGATGACCCCGGTGAAGTTGAGGGCGAGGGCCCCAGAAAGAGGGTTCCTGCCAAGGTGATGTGGTATGCTCCTATAATACCACGGTTGAAACGTTTGTTCAGCAACAGAGAGCATGCCAAGATGTTGCGATGGCACAAAGAGGACCGTAAGAAGGACGTGATGTTCAGACACCCCGCTGATGGGTCACAGTGGAGAAAAATCGAGAGAGAGTTCCCGGACTTTGCAGATGACGCAAGGAACTTAAGGTTTGGTCGAAGTACGGACGGCTTCAATCCTTTTGGGGAGCAGAGCAGCAGTCATAGCACATGGCCTCTGACTCTATGTATTTACAACCTTCCTCCTTGGTTGTGCATGAAGCGAAAGTTCATTATGATGCCAGTGCTCATCCAAGGTCCGAAGCAACCTGGAAGCGAGCTTGATGTGTATCTCAGGCCATGGAGGAGGAGGAGGAGGAGGAGGATGAGGTCGAGGAGGAAGCAGAGGAGGAGGAGGCAGAGGAGGAGGAGGACTCCTCCGATGGCGACGGACCGCCGCCCAAGAGGCAGCGCGCGAAGGAGCCGCGCCCGGCGATCGTCGTAGTAGCAGTAGTAGTGCATTAGTTGCACTGCTACTGATTAGTAGTAGTATTAGGCCGCCGCCGGCGTAGTAGCAGTGCTGCATGCACTGCTAATCTTTTGTAATTGTTAATATAATCCTAATATAATCGAGTTTAAATTAGTAGTAGCAGTTTCAATTCGAGTTATAAATCGAGTTTCAGCTTTCAAATCGAGTTATGAATCTTATTATAAATCGAGTTTCAATTAGTAGGAGCAGTTTCATTAAACAATGGCGTATCAATCAATAAATTATCAGTTACGTTAATGTTAATCTAGTTAATTCAGTGTTAATTCAGTTAATTCGGTGTTAATTGGGGTGGGGATACCCAACCTAGTCGCCAGACTCGTCCTTTCCTGTCCCCCACTTGAGCGGTCCCACTTGGAGGAGGATGACGTACTACTCGAGTCAGCCCGAGCTAAGCCGAGCCGCGCCAGGCCGACCCACCAGTCAGGCCAAATGCGGGTCAAAGTAGGTTGACCAGAGGGAAACGAGCGTTTGACCGATATGCGAGCAAACCAGGGCACAAAACAAAAAAATAGCGCGGGTATGACACAAACCGACAGAACTCAGTTAGGTATGGCATAGAATCAATTAATCCCTTTTATAAGTATTAGAGATACAACCAGGTACCAGAGAAGGCCACCAACACGATCCATTGTTCTACTCAATGTTTTTGTTTCATGTCTTAAATCATTTTCTATGCAACGTATTTGGTATAGTTCAATACATATTTATCTTATAAAAATGGTATTGTATATATTATATATTATTAGTACCTAGTTTCTTCTCTATATTAATATATTCCTTTATTAAAAATAATTTTCTTCATGGCTATGTTAATTAATTTACTCGAATATTGATCGGGCTAAAAATATACTAGTTTGTACTATCAGATTTATATGGATGCGGTAATATCCTTCAATGATGCTGTGTGATTGTCGACCGTACAATATTAGACGGGCTGATCCGTTGAGTCCGCTCGTGACGGTTCCTGTCCGCGTTAGCCAAAATCAAGTCTCAACGGAGCGACATAAATGGACAGCGGTCCTTTTTTTCGACATGACACCACCCCGCCTACTTTTCGTCTCCGCCAGCACCAAATCGGCCTCCTCTGTCACCGTGGCAGTACTTTTCTGATGATTCGTCCGATGATGACAATGATGATCTTGTTGCCACCCTTGTCGTCAATGAAATTTTGGAGAGGATGCGGCCATTGTTTGTCGGCTTGTTGTCGGCATTGGACGGAAACAGATCAGCTGGCCGCCTACAATTTTATGAGGACTAGTTTCGTCCAACGAAACTCACATCCTCCAAAATAGTAGTCCCAGTAGAGAGCAACTAGATCTTCAATAAACAGGTGGGGCCTACATTCAGTTCGAGAACCTCATGAAGAGAAGACATTCAAGACCTGACCCGAACCATACAAGGCTACAATGCTCTGTCCTTGCATAGTTTGCAAGGCAGTGACCAGCCGTAACATTCGTTGCGTCTGCATATGCATATATTTTTTGTGTCGGCATATATGAATTCTTTGCGGTAGCAAATAGGATCATACATGAATTCCTTGCGGTGGCAGCAGGTCGCGCAAGAAAATCTCTATTCTTCAAATACAAGCGCACATCTGGTTCTAAGACAACTAACGAAAACAAATATACTACGCAAAAACAAACACAAGCCCTAAGCCTAGAGCTTCAGAGTTAGGTCTATCCCGTCGGCAGGCTCCTCCAGAATCACTCCCCTTACGTCTTGCTGGCGTCCAAGACGACCTCCATCTCCAGCCCGGCCGACCGCCACCGCCGCAGCAAGACTGCCGGCGCTCCTTCGCCATGGGAACGAAGAGTACGGGGCAGGTTGAACCGAGGGCTCATAGTAGCTGCGCCAGTCGCCGAAGGGGTGCGCGCGAAGACAAGCACTGCGCAGGGCCGTTGCGTAGGAGCACGCCGACGCCGGGGACCAAACGGGACGACGGCCCTTGTTCGTCTTCTTCTTCTCCTTGGGCGCGAGCAGTTGCCTCCTGTGCGCCTTCTGGTGCCCACCCCGCGCACGAGCGGTTTTGAACGCGCGCGGGCAGAACTTGCACTTGAACCCTCCCTCGATGCGCATCTCCTGCGCCTTCTTCTCGGAAGCCGATGACGAGATGCGAGACGACATTATTGGGCTGCTGTGCTCCTTGTCTTCATCACGGATGGCCACGCCCAGAGACAGGGCCATGTTGGCCGGGATGGCGGAGGCCGTGGAGCCGGAGCAGGAGTTGCAGGACTCCATTTGGAGAGCGAGATAATGGAGACTAGAGAGACGAATCGGCCGGATCGATCTGGATGCTTTGGAGATGTGTATGTTGGTACTCGTCTTGTATTTCTGCTTGGAGGCTATGGTGGATTTTTTATAGCTAGCGCGCACGGTGAAATGGAAGGAAAAATTATGGGTTATTTGGTTCTGCCGCGTTCGGAGAGTGAAAGCGCTCCTTTTTGCTTGTTCTGCCGCGTTTCTTTCCATGTTTTGTGTATCCATCACGCATATTGGATTCCTGTGCTTATTCATGTGTGTATAGAGATGTAATATCTCTATTGCTTGATGTGGGATTGGAACGGTGTTCGGAAATTTATTTTCCAAACACGCCCCAAAGAACTGTCGGGATATATACTTAGATTTTCTCATATGATTGCAAACAGGCATGCCGTACGTGCAGCCACTAGCCACCTATCTGCTTACTCCATAATCAACGTTATGACTGCAACTTGTGATATATATACGAGCTCTAGGGTTAATATTTTCTGTTAACATTTAATTTATTTCGATTTTCCAACAAAATTTATTTCTGGTTACTGATCAGAATTAATAGTTGGTGTAACGTAGATATCCAGGGAATGAGATTTTGTGGAGGTGCTCATAGGGGTAGGATGTGCGTGCATGCGTCTTTAGGGGTGAGTGTTTGCGCGTGTATATGAGCGTTTATGTCATACTGTGTTTCGAAAAAAAAGGGAGTGAGGTTTTAGCCCACGGGAGATATTTTCTTGATTTTTAAAATCAGTTTTAAACATATAGTTCGAAATTTAAAAAATCAGGACAATTTGTTTTTTACATGAACGCATCATTCAAATATACTTTGGAGATTATTTCTGGTTTTACATAATGTTTTGCTTGTCTACAGAAAATATGATATTGCAACGTCAGGAGCACGAGGGGAAGATGGGGTACAACTGCCCCACCATGGAATCTCCATGGCGAACCACCAAGAGGAAACCAATGATATGACTCCCACTAGTACAGAAGGACACGTCGGATACCCCTCTAAAGAAACGACACAAGTTGTGATTTTATCGTTTTCGACGAGGCTTGACAAAACTGGGTCGCAGTTGGCCCATCAACATAGGTTACGGAGAATTCATGAACTCTGTCAACCATTATATTGGCAATTATCGTAATTTCACATCAATTTCCGATATTTTACTCCATGACAATGGTTATGAAAGGATATATGTTTAAGATGTGCTTGTGGAATTGCAGTTGCAAACTAGAAGTGTGCCTATGCAATGTGGCTTAATTGATGAGAGACTGGAACCGCCTACTTGTGACTAAAAAATGGCTGGGAATCGCGTGTAGCCCGGCACTTCTCGCATTCTCCCATTTGTTCTCTCTCATGTTCTCTACCAGACTCACACAATCATCATGGATGACAACTGGTGGCAGAACGAGAAAGTCACGAGCGATGACGCGAGCCATATTTTTCTTGGATTGTCCAGCCAACAATATTCTACCTTACAACCAAAATATATCAGTATTACGTAAGTTAATTAAAATGAACATACTAAGTACTAATAATATCTACAAAATAGTGCATATCTCCTTTGAATCGGCCAATTTTAAAGACCACATCCCTAAATCTTTTATACAAGTACCACTAATATATAGGAGCTCAGAGATATTCTAGTTTAACAATTACAAATGCAAATACTATTGTTCAAGATATCGGTCAATATTCCGATAAACAAGTGAATTTTCGCTTACTGGTTTTTAACCGATAAGATAAATTGGTCGATAAATCAGATGATACATCGATAAATCGGGTCCTTCCTTGGGATGACCTAAGTTTCCGATAAACGATATACCAAACATTAAGACTATCATAGATATTCACCATGACAAGCTATAATTAAATTGTCTGCCCTACCAATCCAAAATTAAGAGATTATCATATTCATCTAGCCTACGAATCAAAATCAAGACATTTTATATCAACTTTGTCTAGCCTACCAATTCAAATAAACCAAGTTTCATCCATCAGCCAAAATTAAAATAACAAATCCATAATATGATATAAAATTGTATCAATAGTCAAAACCTTGACGGAATAATTCCACATAATTTAAACTCCAGTAGTTCAATTATCTCGATCATTTTAAAATCTAATACTATCTAAACCCCACCGGTGGCTTTATTGTTAAGTTCAATATGGATTTTAGAATTGATTTCATGCTTCCACCCTCTTCCCAAGCACTGAGCAAATACCTAAATCGCGCACTCCACGCTTTCAAGAAATTACTCTAGTCGTTGCTCGTTCACAAATCTTGGCAGGGGAGATTGCGCTACGTACCATGATCTGGTGTGTGAAGTGGGTGGTGTCCTTGAAGTCGGGCACACCGTCATTGCTATCGTGTGACCCTAGTCCTCCTCGAAGCCTACACATATCCTTTTCACGCGCTCGTAGCCACCAGTCGATCACCATTGAGCACATTGCATTCATCCCCAACCCGAGTAGGGTATCAGATGTGAGGCGGCAAACGAACCACCAACCCCATGCACCACGCGGGGTCGGGTGCCAGATATTAGGGTTGGGTGCAAGTAGGGGGCAGCCGTCGTAGGGCATGATCAAACCCTAGAACTGCCGGCGAGACATGCTTAAGTGTCGCACTAGGGATAATGGGAGTAAAAGAATGTAGAATGTAATGACCAAGTCAAAGTACTATCTTACCCTTAAATTTTTGAATAATTGAAACTACTTTTACCCTTAAGTTATTTAGGTGAGGATAAAATCTATGATTTGAAGAAAATTCTCCTATCTCAATCGAATATCCGAGTTAGTATATCGGATCTGCTCCACTGTATCACGGCGAATTTTATTCCTCGCAAACATTATTCCTAAATACTATAGGATAGTAAGATGAATATTCCAATTTAACTTAAGGAAGTAGTTAGATTGATCTCAAGCATTGAATCATATATCGTTTGAAGCAACACATTGCGATGATGAACTGGAGAATAAGTTCAGATATAAGTGTAATCTGTAGCTTTAAAAAAAGCCCACCCATATGCATCCGCTTGAATTACACTTCCAAAAATATCACCAGGCCACATATCGTTCGATCGGAATTTTGTATGAATTTCGGGGAAATGTGATCATATATAATATCTGACTCTAAGACAACGAGCCAAGACATTATCTGGCACATGGAAGTGTGATCATATCACATCTGACACAAAAATTTCAAACAATCAAAGTGAACGAAACAATTTAAACTTGGAGTTGCTGCGAAAAAAAACATAAGCCCTAATTCTAGAGCTTGAGAGTTAGATCTATTCCGCCGGTAGCCTCCTCCTGAATCACTTCACGCGCGTCTTTCTTGCGTCCAAGAAGACCACCACCTCCAGTCCCGCCGATCGCCAGCACCGCCGGCGCAGGGCCACCGTTGCTGGTGCTCGTGTGCCATGGGAGCGAAGGTGGCACAGGGCAGACGGATGGGTCGTAAAGACTGCGCCAATCGCCCAGGGGGTACGCCCGAAGACAAGCGCTGCGCAGCGCTGTTGCGTAGGAGCACCCCGACGCCGGGGACCAAACGGGACGACGGACCTGCTTGTTCGTCTTCTTGTTCTTCTTGGGTGCGTGCAGTTGCCTCTGCCTGTGCGCCTTCTGGTGCCCGCCCCGCGCAAAAGCGGTCTTGAACGCGCGAGGGCAGAACTTGCACTTGAACGGTCCCTCGATGGGCATCTCCTCCACCTTCTTGCGAGACGACGTTGGGCTCTTGTGCTTCTTGTCCTCATCACGGCTGGCCATGCTCAGCGTCAGGGATAGGTTGGCGGGGAAGGCTGAGGCGGTGGAGGAAGAGGACTCCATTTGGAGAGCAGGATGGAGAGAGGAATTGGCACGACTTCTCTGGATGCTTTGGAATCTGTATGCAGGTAGGTAATCGCCTTGTGCTTCTTCTTGTAGGCTAAGGTGGTTCTTTTTTATAGCCTGCAGACCAGCGCGCACCCTGAACGATCTCGGTCCATGGCAAGATACAAGACAACTAGAAATGGAAGGGAATGCTATGGGTGCCTATTCGGGTTCTACCGCGCTTCGGAGAGTGAAAGCGCTCCTTTTTGCTTCTTCCGTCTCGTTTCTTTCCATATTTTTTGCGCATGAACCAATGCATCCTGAATCTGGATTCCTTATTCGTGTAGAGATGTAATGTATCTTTATCACTAGCCGTTGTGTTGTGGACATGCTCGTACCTGATGTGGGATGGTTGGAACAGTGTGGTATGAAATTGATTTTCTAAACGACACATAAAGAACTGGCCGCGTATATACTCTCTAATTCAGAGATTTGGATTATGCCCGACAAATTCGAATTTCGTCCAGGACGTGTTAGATTGTGTACCGGACGAAAACTTCTACATTTTAGGCGAACTAGTTTTTTTTAAATGATACTTGGTCGAAAATTTCCCCAAAAAATATTTTGTTTGTCCAATTTCAGTTAGTTTCGTTCTAGAATTCAAATTTCTTTTTTTGTCTTACTTTCGGTCCGAGATTTGACCCAAAATTTTGAAATGGAGAAATTTTGGCCATATCGTTCCGGACCAATAAATTTCCAAAAGCTATATCCAAATCCTTTCTCTAACTTTGTCATGTGATCGTAAACAGGCATGTCGTCTGATCACCTATATGTTTCCCCGGTATCAATGGTATCATCGGCTGGCATAATTTCCATCGCCGGTATAGGAAAACGGACTTTTGTCGAGTGTTTCGGTCTCTACCAAATGTTTCCCATCAAGCCCTTTATAAAGATTGGCAAATAATGGCACACGGTAAAGTTAGCAAAAATAATTGGCAAATAAATAACAAAACACTCAAAAAAAAGTTTGATACAAATCAAATTACCAAGTTGATGGTCACTCATATCCATGATATCTTTTATGATAATAGCCCATACTAAGCACATAGGTGTCTCTTGTCATTCAAAACAATTTTGCCAATTACGGTTTCCAACTTATTGTTAATTTATTTTGTCCATTCTAAGGGCAATAATAGGGTATTTGGTGAAAAAGTACAGAAAACATGGCGCAAAATGGCACCAAACCAATCTCACACAAATAGACCAAAAATTATGGATAACTCCTGAATGTTTTATTGGGTTTTTACCTACTTCTGCATATCCAGATTTTTAGCTACCTTCGCATATTTAAATGATTTTTATGTCGATTTCTCCCAAGTAAATAAAATTTGGACCGGAAGTGTGTCATTGTTTGCTCCTAAAAATAAGAAAAGTTTTAGATACGCAATTAGACTCATAACATGGAACAATCATTAACTAATGATTATTTTGAATGAAACTAACCTTACCGTGAATATTCATGCGTGCCATTTCAAACCTATTTTGTAACAACTATTAAAAAATTATAGAAAAATTGAAAAAAAATCCGATCCTTCTACAATGACTCCATTTATGGAGACTAGTTGCTATGTAAATGCCAAACTTGCAATATGGAAATTTAAAAAAAAACTTCGCAATGTGCGCTACCAAATATGCAATTTAATTGTTTCTAACCAAATGACCAATGTGAAGTGCTTGGTACTCCCTAGAAGTCTCTCCTTATCAAGAAGTTGTTGGGTAATCCCAAGAGTAAGGGATGATGTAGTTAGCAACAAGTATCTTCTCAATTATGAACAAATTTCATTCATGGTCGGAGGACAAAGACGTCAACAAAGTTAATGGTACATGCACGCAAATGCAAAAACAAACTTGTCCCCAATATGAGGAAGGTTGTCGATCTTCTCATTCCGCTAGTAACAATAATTAGGCTTATGGTGTGAATAGAAGTGATGAATAACAAAGAATGAAGTAATGGACCAGTGCGGAAATAATGCGAAATAAGTAAATAGAAGTGTAAACGATATTATAACCTGGACTTGGGACCATAGTTTAACAGGAGGGATCTCTTTAAAGAAACATATCATTATTGGGTAAACAAATTAGTTAGACAGTGATTAAATTGAACCTATCTTCAACATTTTTTTGGTACAAAGTAGTTTAATTTTATTTTCTGAAGTGCAGTTTTTTTTAGAAAGTGAAAAGAATATGTCGCAAAAATGGCATCATGCCAATTTTGCGCACAAAATGGACCATATTTTTGGGTCCAATTCCAAACTTTTATAAAATTTCAAGACTTTCAGCTACTTCTGCACATTTAAACGACTTTACATAAATCTCTCGAAAGTAATTCGATTTTGAATTGCAATTGTGATATAGTTTTCTCTTTAAAATCACAATAATAATTTTTACATATGCAAGTAGTCATTTCATTGAAGAATAGTTCATGTCAAGTACTTATAGGTTGTGACAAAAGATGTAAAAAAGGAAAAGGAAAAAACCTTTACCCTTGGCGAAGATAGTAATGTTCTGATTGGTTCACAGGGTGTGGCATCGATCGATGACGTGAATGGGTCCATCTCAATCCCCTTATCTTCACATCGCGACGTCCCAGATCCTCCCCAAAGCTCACCCTCGCATCTTGCGACTCCGTCTCAGGTTACTTGTCAACACAAAGGCTGGTAAGATTTTCTAGAAATCAAGGGGCCAGCGCCTCATGTTGGTTTATTTAAGATGTTTGTGACATGATAGCCACATTGGGAGGCCTTCAAAGTTGATGGGTGTATTTTAAAATTAGAAGAATGTCAAGCTTTGAATGTCTACAAATGACTTTTTGTTATGTTTCACCAGATGTAACTTTCTTATCGCATGTAGTCGTGCGTAATGTTTTATGTGATGTGCTCTTTGTAATCCATCGATGAGGGTTTTGGGAGTAACGAAGTCCTATTAAGTCGAGAATCTATCGTGAGTCTTGCTCTCTTGCTTAGCGAAGATGATGTACAATTCAACTGCTAAAGTTAAATCCCTCGAAAGATGGTTTCGGTTCTTATTTTCCAGAAAAAAAAAGTGTTGATGTCTTTCCCAGTGCAATCCATGACCCAAAAAAAAAAAAAAGAGAGGAAGGTGAATAGCACGATCACACAATATGCTAGTCTATATATATTACCCTTGTAACTTAACTGAGGAGGCCATATATCTAATTCATCCAGGATTTAGATAAGAATATCCTTCGAAACAATAACACACAGAGTGATGAATAAGAGGATGAAAATAAGAACATCTAGCTTAGAAATAAACATATAGAGATAACAACCGTCTTAAATTATACTTGGCAAAACAATACAATCGTCAAAGAAATAACATGACAGTAAAAAAATCAATTCAAACAATGTTGTCAAATGGTGTTTGCGAATTTTTTGTACAATTTTTTCTAACTAAAAAATATAGGGGGTTTTGCGATACCGGTACAAAACATATAGTGCACAATAGCACCACAACAATTTTCGCACAAATAGACCATGTCTTATGGGCAATTCCACAACTTTCGAATCACAAAATTTCTAGTTTGAATGATCTGATGTCGATTTTGGAAAAATCATTCAATTTTACACTGCATGTGTGTCATTAGTTTCGTTCTATAATACTGAAAATGATGCATGCCACATAAATGTTCACACAGAGTTTTATGGAATATTCGTATTTTTTTATGAATTTTCAAGATTTATATCAATTTTCTTGCATTTAAATGGTTTTATGCTGATTACCCAAAAAAGAATTTTGAGAATCAAGCGTGTTATAGTTTTTCATAAAAAATTACAAAGCTAAGTTTTAGATACATAAGCAGTCATTCGATAAAAAAACAAATGTCAGCGATTTGGCCCTGTTTGTGAAAAATGAAAGAAAGAAAATCAAATTTCATTCGTTCTTAAGTAATATCTTTTACGGGTATTAGTGGTGAACTTGCAATATGGAACTTTTTTTCCTAAAACAAAATCCTTGAAAAGTAGGTAGGCAAGTGTTTACATTCATGAGCTCGACGCCAACTGACAAAGGTGATGGTCATAAACATGACATGGTAATATGACGGCATATTGGTGTATCGTGTCATTCCAAACAATGTTGTTGAATAGAAGTCAGAACCATTTTGTACAAAAATTTGTTCTCCATCCTCTATGTGCAAAAATAGGGTTTTGAAAGAAACTACAAAAGTATGGTGCAGAATGACGCCACACCAACTTCCACAAAATGTAGAACATATTTTTATGAATTCACAACTTTTTATGTTTTTAAATTCTAGTTACTTTACGACATTTAAATGATATTATGCCGAATCCTCAAAAGTAATTCAAATTTGTATTACGATTTATAATTTGCTCCTAACATGTGAAATAAAAATTACAGATACATAAAGCGTCACTACACAGAAGAGCCACCAATAATTTTTTGATAAATTAAACCTATTACTATGAAAAGTCATGTCAATCATTTTAACCTGTTTTGAATAAATAAATAAAATAAATACAAATTTGAAGAAAAATGCGCTGCATGGGTTCTTTTATGAGTATACTAGTGGAGTCGGCGCGGCTATGCCGCACCCGTGTGTAAAAAAAAGAGACGATAATGCGCTCATGTTTAAATTATGTAAGTTACAAAAATTGATGTAATACAAAGAAGCTTGCGTGTGAAAATAGTTTAATCCACGAAAATCGATAAAGCCGGATCATTTTATGGATTGTAACGTTCGTAAAATGAGTAGATCTAATTTTTTGTTGGAATATGTATATTTGAGATTCGATGATGATATAGCACAAGTAGTTAATATTTTTTGTGAGGATATAGTAATTTTTTTGTGAGGATATAGAATTGAAAGAACATGTTGAAGGAGGAAATTTCAAATGTTTTTTTGTAACCTTGGTGGTTCGTGTGGAAAATTACGTTATTTATTGTAGTTATTATCGTTTCCTTGTGTAAATGTATTTAAATGTGTCGGACACAAAGAATTCTGTTTGCTTTCAAATTTATTTTGTTCTATAATGTGGATTAGACGTTAAAAGACATGACTCTTTTGATTCTTTGTTGGTTTGGCTGGCTTTTATGTTCTATGAAAATACATTTAAATATGTTGGTTGCAATTTTGTTTTCAAACTTTGATGTTTTTCTTGCATTTTTTTGAAATGCACGTAAGGAGATGTGAACATTTGAATTTTTAATACTGATTATGTATTTTATTTTTATATTTTGTAACCATATATGTAGATGTGTTAGTTGGAAAGATATACTTCTTATTCGAATTTTGGTATTTTTTTGTATTTTTTTGAACTGGATATTAAAAGTTATGGTTCTTTTTATTTTTCTGTAATCTCTGAAATTGGTAAGTCGCTGACAGGGGGCGCCCACACGTCAGCGAGCGAAAGGCTGACGTCAGTCGCTGGCGACCTCGCAGCGGCCGGCGGCGGGCGCGTTCGGGCCCTGACGCCGCGGATTCGGTAGAGTAGGCCACGGCGAGTCCACCGGGCGGCGCGTCAGACCAATTGGTCGCCGGAGTCGCCGGCGACGGCCGGTCCCGCCACGGCGGATAGAGATGCCGATGGTGGCGAACCGCGGCGGGCTGCCGGCGTCTCCTGTCGTCCAAGCGCGCGAAAACAGGCGAGGAGGTTGAGGAGAGGGCGGCACGTCTGCCCGTGGTCGCGTGTTTGGTCGGGGAGAGGCGGAGCGGTGGGGCCGCGCGACAGCGGCGCGCCGGCGATTGGGAGCTCGCGGGAGAGGAAAGGAAGATGGGGAAATGACGTGGTTATTTTGCAAAAAAGTATATGAACTTTACCCTATTCACGCAAAGGTCCCTAGCAATGATTTTGTATAGACCGCGGGTTGATGTACCGTTTTTGGCAGTAGTTTTGTTATAAAAGTGCACGGTCACCGGTGGAACCGGAGCTGACCGGACGGCAACCGGGCGACGTGTCGCTTGGCGATTGGTCATAAATCGAGAGTGAACAGTAGCGCATGGTGATGTGTGGACGTGGACTTATCCTGGCCATTGGTCGCGAAGATCGGACGGACGGAGGAATTCGGACAACGTGGAAGCAGGTCAGGAGGCGAAAACATTTAACCCTTATATATAGGTAGATTTGCAAGGAAAACTGCTAAACTTGCAATAGAGCAAAAACAATCATTTACAAAATGAGTTATCAAGTATGAACCTTTTGTGACATACAAATCAAATGTCCCAGTTGATAGTCACTCGTATCAATGATATATTTTATGATAATTTGCCCATACTAACCACATATATAGGTGTATCGTGTCATTCAAATCAATTTTTGCCAAATACAGTTCCCTACTTTTTATTAAACTTTTGTGTCCATTCTCAGTGCAATAATAGGGTACTTGCTGAATAAAGTACTTAAAACATGAGGAAAAATGTCACCAAACCAATCTCACACGAATAAACCAAGATTTATTGAAAACAATTATGTTTTTATCGGGTTTTTACCTACTTGCGAATATCAAGAGTTATAGGAACCTTCGCATGTTTATATGATTTTTATGTCGATTTCTCCCAAGTAAATAAACTTTGAACGGTGAGTGCGTCATAGTTTGCTCCAAAAAATAAGAAAAGTTATAGATAGACAAATGGTACTCATAACATGGAACAATCATTAACCAATGATTGTTTTCAAAGAAACTAATCTTACCGTGAATAGTCATGCGTGCCATTTTGAACCCATTTTGTAAAAACTAATGATTGTATAAAGGGTCATTTGGTTATGTGTCATACATAATTGAGTTTATTGGTCTGTAACATAACCGCGATGTTTCTCTGGTTTGTATCCTGGTTTGCTCGCATATCGGTTAAACGCTCGTTTTTCTATGGTCAACCTACTTTGACCCACACTTGGCGTGACTGGTGGGGTCGGCCTGGCGCGGCTCGGCTAGTGTGTCGGCTCGGTTGGGATTTCCTAGGATCGGCGCGTGGGGATGGGGCACTATCTGACTTGTGGGGCTAGGGCACTAGTCTGACTAGTGGGGACTGAAAGGAATATGCCCGAGATGCACAAATAAAGTGGTTATTATCTTATTCCATGTTTATGATAAATATTTATTTCTCATGCTAGAATTGTATTAATCGGAAACATTAATACATGTGTGACTAATGAACAAATTAGAGTTCCTTGTAACACCTCTCGTTTAACTAGCTCGTTGATTAACTGATGATCAAGGTTTCCTGTCATGAACATTGGATGTTGTTAATAACAGGATCACGTCATTAGGAGAATGATATGATGAACACACCCAAATTAAGTATAGCAATATGATCAAGTCATTAAGTTTATATTATTGTACTGAGCATACGAAGTAACCCTAATCCTTAGACCATGAGATCATGTCAATCACTAACACCGGAAGAATGCTTTGATGACATCAAACGGCACACCGTAGGGTGACTATAAAGGTGGCGTTGGGTATTCCGAAAGTATTAGTTGAGTCCCATGGATCAAGAAGAGGGATTTGTCCATCCAGATGACAAAGAGATATACTCTGGGCCCTCTCGGTGATATCACATCGACACCGCTTGCAAGCACGTGACTAGGTCACAAGGATGTCATATCACAGAACGAGTAAAGAGTACTTGTCGGGAACGAGATCGAACAAGGTATAGATGATACCAATGATCGGATCTCGGACAAGTAAAATATCACGAGACAAAAAGAATTGGTTATGACGTTTTTGGTTCACACGATCACAAGATTCATCGTCAAATATGTAGGAGTCATTACGGATCTCCAGATCCCGTTGTTGACTATTGATCGGAGAGCTGTCTCGATCATGTCTACATTATTCACGAACCGTAGGGTGACACACTTAAGGTTTGTCGACGCTTTTGGGTAGACACAGAATTTCGGAGAAAAGTTTGGACAGCACCGAAATTGTTTCGGGTAATATTTAAATAGTTCAAGGGGTTAATTGTCAATAGTTGACAATGGTTGTTAATAAAATTAACAGATGAATCAAGGGGGTAAGTGTTAATGTTTGTTGATAGAATTAACAAATATTAAAAAGAAATGAAATTGTTTTATTTAATAAAGAAAAACCCTTGGGATTTTTTAGTGGAGATTAAAAGAGAATGAGTGGGCATGAGTGGATGCTCCACTCACATCAAGAGGGAAGAGGTGGAGTCACCCCTAGGGGCAACGACCCAACTTCACCCCTCTCCTATATATGGAGGGGTGGGAGCTCCCTTTTGAGCACACACTTGATCCTCTCTCCTCCTCCCGCTGGTCCACCTTCCAGCCATCCGTTTGGCGAAGCCATGGCCGATTAGTTTCTCCACCACAGCACGTCGTCGTGTTGCTGGAGTTTTCGGTGGTTCTACTACTTCCGCTGCCCCGCTGGATCGAGGGAACGGAGGTCGTCATCAAGCCATATGTGTGACCGAGTACGGAGGCGCTGCCCGTTGCAGCGCACATCTTCACGATCTTGAGATCGGCGAGTCAACGACTACATCATCCACGAGAATTATTCTCGAAACTCTTACGGTCTTCGAGGGTTAGTTCTCTTGGAATTTGTTCCACTCGTTACGAGCATCTCCTAAACTAGATCTTGGCTTGTTGGTTTGTTCACACAGCAGGAAAATTTTGTTTTCTATGCTACGAACCCATCAGTGGTATCAGAGTCGTATCTATGCGTAGATGCTTTGTACGGGTAGAGCACATATGTGTATGTCGGCTTTGATGATCATGTTATTGCTTCCTTTGTATATTTTGTATCTTAGTGGCATAGTGGGATGAAGTGGCCCGGACTAACCTTACATGTCCACGCACATGAGACTTGTTCCACGACTGACATGCAACTTGTTTTGCGTAAGTGGCTTTGCGGGTGTCTTTCTCTCCTACTATAGTTAAGATATAAAATAGAACAGGTTGCTAATAATATTTTCATCACCGTTGTGGTTTCATGTTCGTAGGTAAGAACGGTTCTATCTTCGAAAGCCGTAAGCCACGTAAATATGCAAAAATAAATTAGAGGACGTCTAACTTGTTTTTGCAGGGCATGTGATGTGATATGGTCAAAGTTACAAATTTGATGTATGAGATGATACCTTTTGTAAATTATGACAAACTGGTAGGAGCCAAATGGTTGTCTTTTCTTAATTTATAGCCTACATGCTAAATATCATATCTAGATGATATGTTGTAAATTTGGAGGACAATCAAGAAGGAGGCGCTATGGACCTTGGTGCCACGCCGGTGGAATGATGGAGATCATTCCAAGATGCACAAGATGGAGATCAAGTGCAAGAAGGACCATATCATATCACATTATCCATGCATGTGATGTTAATCCTTTTATGCATCTTATTTTGCTTAGATCGCGACGGTAGCATTACAAGATGATCCCTCTCACAGTTAAATCAAGATAATAATGTGTTCTTCCTTAGTATGCACCGTTAAGAAAGTTCGTCGTTTCGAAGCACCACGTGATGATCGGGTGTGATAGACTCAACGTTCGCATACAACTTGTGTAAGCCAGATTTACACACGTAAATACTATGGTTTTACTTGGCGAGCCTAGCATGTACAGACATGGTCTCGGAACACGTAACCGAAAGGTAAAGCATGAGTCATATAGTTGATATGATGAATATTTCGATGTTCGCCTTTGCAGCTGCACCATCTCTCGTGATGATCGGTTACTGGTGTAGTGAATTTGGTTTGTGTAATCACTAAAACGACTAGAGGGATGTTGTTTTTGAGTGGGAGTTCACGTAATAATTTTGAATTAACTTGAACTTAATTTATCACAATCTTAGTCTAAATAGTCTTTGCAAATATGTTGTAGATCATGGCACCACCTGCTTTCAATTTCAATATGTTCATGGAGAAAGAGAAACTAGCAAACAATGGAAGCAACTTCACCAATTGGGCACTTAACCTGAGGATTCTGCTCACAGCTTGTCAAAAGCTCTATGTGCTTGATGCACCGCTAGGTGCCCCGCCCGCTGATGACGCTCCCGATGATGTGAAAAATGTTTTCCTGACTCGGAAGGAGGACCAAAGTGTAGTTCACTGCGGCATTCTGTATGGTTTAGAGCCAGAGCTGCGAAAACGTTTCGAGAACAGCACCGCTTTTGATACAATGGGAGAATTGAAAATGATTTTCGATACCCATGCTGTCGTAGAGAGTTATGATGCTTCAGAAAAGTTCTTTAGCTGCATGATGGAAGAGGACAACTCCGTTAGCGAGCACCTACTCAAAATGTCTGGGTACGCCGATAAGCTCATAGCCCTGGGTATATCGATCCCCAATGAGCTAGGAATTCATCGTGTTCTCCAATCACTCCCACCAATTTACAAGAACTTTGTGATGAACTACAATATGCAAGGCATGAAGAAGACTCTCCCCGAGCTTCTGTCAATGCTCAAAACTGCTGAAGTGGAGATAAAAAAGGAGCATCAAGTGTTGATGATCAATAAAACCACTAGTTTCAAGAAAGGCAAGAAAGGCAAGCCAAAGGGTAATTTCAAGAAGGGCGGCAAAACTGTTGCCGCACTTGAGAAAAAGACCAAGGCTGGCCCTAAGCCTGACACTGAGTGCTTTTCTGCAAGGGCACTAGGCACTGGAAGCATAATTGCCCCAAATATTTGGCGGATAAGAAGGCCGGCAAAGTGAACAAAGGTATATGTGATATACATGTCATTGATGTGTACCTTACTAGTACTCGCAGTAGCGCCTGGGTATTTGATATTGATTCGATTGCTAACATATGTAACTCAAAACAAGAACTACAGATAGGCGACAACTAGCGAAGGATGAGGTGACGATGCGCGTCGGTAATGGATCAAAGGTTGATGTGATCGCTGTCGGGATGCTACCTCTTCGTCTACCATCAGGATTAGTGATGAACCTAAATAATTGTTATTTGGTGCTTGCGTTGAGCATGAACATTATTTTTGTATCTTGTTTAATGCAAAACGGTGATTCATTTAAGTCTGAGAATAATAGATGTTTGATTTATATGAATGATATATTTTATGGTCATGCACCTATGAAGAATGGTTTATTTCTTTTGAATCTTGATAGTAATGATACACAAATTCATAATGTGAATGCCAAAAGAATCAAGTTGAATGATCATATTGCTGCATACATGTGGCATTGCCGCTTAGGTCATATTGGTGTTAAGCGCATGAAGAAGCTCCAGTCGGATGGGATCCTAGAATCACTTGATTATGAATCATTTGAGACATGTGAACCATGCGTTACGGCAAAATGACTAGAAACCCGTTTTCCGGCACGATGGAACGGGCGACGGATTTATTGGAAATCATACATACCGATGTGTGTGGTCCAATGAGTGTGTCGGCGCGCGATGGATATCGTTATTTTGTTACCTTCACTGATGATTAAAGTAGATATGGGTATATTTACTTAATGAAACACAAGTCCGAGACGTTCGAAAAGTTCAAAGGATTTCAGAGTGAAGTGGAAAACCATCGTAACAGAAAAATTAAATTTCTGCGATCCGATCGTGAAGGTGAATATTTGAGTTACGAGTTTGGCACACATATGAAAAAATGTGGAATAGTTTCACAACTAACTCCTGCCGAAACACCACAGCGTAATGGTGTATCCGAATGTCGTAATCGTACTTTATTGGATATGGTTCGGTCTATGATGTCTCTGACAGATTTGCCACTATCATTTTGGGGTCATGCACTAGAGACAGCTACATTCACTAAAAATAGGGCTCCATCTAAATCTGTTGAAACGACACCGTATGAACTATGGTTTGGAAACAAACCTAAGCTATAGTTTCTAAAAGTTTGGGGATGCGATGTTTATGTGAAGAAGCTTCAGCCTGATAAACTCGAACCCAAAGCGGAAAAATGCGTCTTCATAGGATACCCTAAAGAAACAATTGGGTAAACCTTCTATCACAGATCCAAAGGCAAAGTTTTCGTTGCCAAGAACGGATCCTTTTTGGAGAAGGAGTTTCTCTCAAAAGGTGTGAATAGTAGGAAGGTAGAACTCGACGAGGTTATTGAACCTTCTCTTCTTGGAATGGCGAGTAGCGCATCGCCGGAAATTGTTCCGGAGTTGACTTCACCAGATGAAGAGGGAACTAATGATAATCAAGATCATGAATCTCCGAAAGAGGATACTACCGTACTTCGCAGGTCAACAAGGAAGCGTACAACTCCTGAACTGTACGACAACCCCGTCATGAACGTCATGGTAGTTGATAATGATGACCCTGCGACGTATGATGAAGCGATGATGGGCTCAGATTCCAACAAATGGCTAGAAGCCATGAAATCCGAAATGGAATCCATGTACGAAAACCAAGTATGGACTTTGGTGGACTTACCCAATGACCGCAAGGCCGTTGAGAACAAATGGATTTTTAAGAAGAAAACTGACGCTGATGGTAATGTGACCGTCTATAAGGCTCGACTTGTCGCAAAAGGTTTTCGACAAGTTCAAGGAATTGACTATGAGGAGACGTTCTCTCCTGTAGCGATGCTGAAGTCTGTTAGGATTATGTTAGCAATTGCTGCATTTTTCGATTACGAAATCTGGCAAATGGATGTCAAAACTGCGTTCCTTAATGGTCACATTGAGGAAGAGTTGTACATGGTGCAACCCAAAGGTTTTGTCGATCCTAAGGATGCTGACAAGGTATGCAAACTTCAGCGATCCATTTATGGACTAAAGCAGGCATCCCGGAGTTGGAACGTCCGCTTTGATGAGGTGATCAAAGGGTTTGGATTTGTCCTAACTTATGGAGAAGCTTGTATATACAACAAAGTGAGTGGGAGCTCTGTAGCATTTCTAGTACTATATGTGGATGACATATTGTTGATTGGAAATGACATAGAATTTTTGAATAGTATAAAAGGTAATTTGAACAATAGTTTTTCGATGAAGGACCTCGCTGAAGCATCGTATATATTAGGCATCAAAATCTATAGAGATAGATCAAGACGCTTAATTGGGCTTTCGTAAAGTACATACCTTGACAAGATTCTGAAAAGTTCAGAATGGAAGAAAGTAAGAAAGGGCTCTTACCTATGTTACAAGGAAAGACATTGAGTCAGACTCAAAGTCCAGCTACATCGGAAGATAGAGAATTGATGAATAAGATCCCCTATGCTTCAACCATAGGCTCTATCATGTATGTTATGCTATGTACAAGACCGGATGTGGCACATGCTATTAGCTTGACTAGCAGGTACCAATATGATCCAGGTTTGGAACACTGGATGGCGGTAAAGATTATCCTAAAGTACTGAAGAAGGACTAAGGATATGTTTCTCGTGTATGGCGGTGAAGAAGAGATCGTCGCAAGATGTTACGTCGATGCTAGCTTCGACACCGATCCCGATGACTCTAAGTCACAATTTGGGTACGTATTTCTTATGAATGGAGGAGCAGTAAGCTGGAGGAGTTCCAAGCAACCCGTGGTGGCGGGATCATCAACAAAAGTGGAATATGTTGCTTCCTCAGAGGCAGCGTAGGAAGGAGTTTGGATGAAGGAGTTCATATCCGAACTAGGTGTGTTCCAAGTGCGTTGGATCCGATAGTTATCTATTGTGACAACAATGGTGCCATATGCAATTCTAAAGAACCAAGGTCTCACAAGAATTCCAAGCATTTCAAGTGCCGTTTTCACTCCATCCGTGAGCATGTCAAGGATGGTGATATAAAGATTTGCAAAGTACATACGGATCTGAATGTGGCAGACCCTTTGACTAAACAACTCCCAAGGGCAAAACATGATCAACACCGGAACTTCATGGGTGTTAGGTTCATTACAATGTAATACAGATTATTGCCCCTAGTGCAAGTGGGAGACTGAAAGGAATATGCCCGAGAGGCAATAATAAAGTGGTTATTATCTTATTCCATGTTTATGATAAATGTTTATTTCTCATGATAGAATTGTATTAATCGGAAACATTAATACATGTGTGACTAATGAACAAATTAGAGTTCCTAGTAACGCCTCTCGTTTAACTAGCTCGTTGATTAACTGATGATCAAGGTTTCTTGATCATGAACACTGGATGTTGTTAATAACGGGATCACGTCATTAGGAGAATTATATGATGAACACACCCAAATAAAGTACAACAATACGATCAAGTCATTAAGTTTATATTGTTGTACAGAGCATACGAAGTAACCCTAATTCTTAGACCATGAGATCATGTCAATCACTAACACCAGAAGAATGCTTTGATGACATCAAACGTCACACCGTAACAGGGTGACTATAAAGGTGGCGGTATTCCAAAAGTATTAGTTGAGGCTCATGGATCAAGAAGTGGGATTTGTCCATCCAGATGACGGAGAGATATACTTTGGACCCTCTCGGTGATATCACATCGACACCGCTTGCAAGCACGTGACTAGGTCACAAGGATGTCATATCACAGAACGAGTAAAGAGTACTTGTCGGGAACGAGATCGAATAAGGTATAGATGATACGAATGATCGGATCTCGGACAAGTAAATATCGCAAGACAAACGGAATTGGTTATGACGTTTTTGGTTCACACGATCACAAGATTCATCGTCGAATACGTAGGAGTCGTTACGGATCTCCATATCCCGCTGTTGACTATTGATCGTAGAGGTGTCTCGATCATGTCTACATTATTCACGAACCGTAGGGTGACACACTTAAGATTTGTTGACGTTGTTGGGTAGACACGGAATTTTGGAGAAAAGTTTGGATAGCACCGAAATTGTTTCGAGTAATATTGAAATAGTTCAAGGAGGTAATTGTCAATGGTTGTGAATGGTTTTTAATAGAATTAACAATGAACCAAGGGGGTAAGTGTTAATGTTTGTTAATAGAATTAGCAAATATTAAAAAGAAATGAAAATGTTTTATTTAATAAAGAAAACCCATTGGAATTTTGAGTGGGAATTGATGAGAGAATGAGTGGGTTGAGTGGAGACTCCACTCACATGATGAGGGGAGAGGTGGGGGCACTCCAAATTCGTGGCTCCCTCCCCCTCCTATATAAATAGGGGTGTAAGCTCCCTCTCCCCACACACTTGCCTCTCTCTCCTTACTCCCGCTGTTCCACCTTCCAGCCATCCGCTTGGCGAAGCCATGGCCGATTAGTTTCTCCACCACAGCACGTCGTCGTGTTGCTGGAGTTTCCGGTGGTTCTACTACTTCCGCTGCCCCGCTAGCTCGAGGGAACGGAGGTCGTCATCAAACCGTACGTGTGACCGGGTACGGAGGCGTTGCCCGTTGCTGCGCACATCTTTAAGATCTTGAGATCGGCGAATGAACGACTACATCATCCACGAGAATTATTCTCGAAACGCTTACGGTCTTCGAGGGTTAGTTCTCTTGGAATTTGTTCCACTCGTTACAAGCATCTCCTAGACTAGATCTTGGCTTGTTGGTTTGTTCACACGGTAGGAAAATTTTGTTTTCTATGCTACGAACCATCAGGGACGACACGTAGGGTGCGCGTGGGGTCGGCGTGGGGTCAGCATGGGTCGGTTAGGGTTTGCCCGCCCACCCCGCCGTGGCTAATAAAAGGGGGCCACCCTCGCCGTAGAAACGTCATTTTCTCTACCTCTCTCTCCCCCTCCCTCCCTCGAAAATGTGGTGGAGCATGCCATCGCGGATGCCGGATTCGGAGCTCTACTCGCCTGAGAAAATATGCACGACATGCAGGAGATGAAGCCAGCGGAGCTGGAGGAGTGGCTAGCGAAGCAGAACCTTCTAATAACAAAAACTTTCATTTCAATGGCCATGCCTATCCGTGCACGCTACATAGACATCATGGTGCACTACGGCATGCTACACACGTATTCAATGCGCACGTATTCAATGCGCACGTATTCAATGCGAACACAGTGCCATGAACTGGAAGGCTCTCTGAAAGATGTGTCTCATACTCTCATCGTACGCCTCGTAAAAACTGATTTGCTTCGGATTCTTGCTTTCACGCTAGAACGGATAAACATGAAGGTAACCATAACATGAACGGATATGGCCGCTCGTTATGCTATAGCTAGTACTCACTCAATCCCGGTTTATAAGTCACCTTTAAAGCGAGTCCACCATTTTTCTCAGAAATGGGGGCGTTTACCCTATCTTTGGATCTCATTTGAAACACATTTTCCAGCTAGACCCCCACCCTACCTTTGAACCTCATTTGAAACACATTTTTCGACGAGTCTACCATTTTTGCTTAGAAATGAGGTCGTTTACCCTACCTTTCGAGCTCATTTGAAACACATTTTTCGGCGAGTCCACCATTTTTGTTTAGAAATGAGTCTGTTTACCCTACCTTTCGAGCTTATTTGAAACACATTTTTTAGCGAGTCCACCACCCTACCTTTGGAGCTCATTTGAAACACATTTTTCGGCGAGTCCACCATTTTTACTTAGAAATGAGGCAGTTTACACTACCTTTCGAGCTCATTTGAAACACATTTTTCGGCGAGTCCACCATTTTTGCTTAGAAATGAGGCCGTTTACCCTACCTTTCGAGCTCATTTGAAACACATTTTTTAGCGAGTCCACCACCCTACCTTTCGAGCTCATTTGAAACACATTTTTGGGTGAGTCCACCATTTTTGCTTAGAAATGAGGCATTTTACCCTACCTTTTGAGCTCATTTGAAACACATTTTTTAGCGAGTCCACCACCCTACGTTTCGAGCTCATTTGAAACACATTTTTCGGCGAGTCCATCATTTTTTCTTATAAATGAGGTCGTTTACCCTACCTTTCAAGCTCATTTGAAACACATTTTTAGCGAGTCCACCACCCTACCTTTCAAGCTCATTTGAAACACATTTTTCAGCGAGTCCACCATTTTTTGTTAGAAATGAGGCCGTTTACCCTACCTTTGGAACTCATTTGAAACACATTTTTCAGCTAGTCCACCACCCTAACTTTAGATCTCATTTGAAGCACATTATTCGGCGAGTCCACCATTTTTGCTTAAAAATGAGGCCGTTTACCTTTCGAGCTCATTTGAAACACATTTTTTAGCGAGTGCAAACTAGATTTGAGAAAGGTCATGGCTATCCGCATTTGGTGTACCAAAATACCCATTTTGTGTCACTGAGGCTAATGGGGGTGGGCGAGCCAAAATCCCCGTTGGGTCCGCCGTGGTCCACTCGTCAGCGGGTGTACAACCCTTGTCCTACGCGCGCGTCCAATCAGATCGCAGAATGAGCTTATCGCGGATCGTCCCGAATCTGCCTGCAGATTCCTTCTATAGGAAATCGGATGGCCGCAGATTCCTTGTAGAGGAAATCGGACGGCTGCAGATTCCTTGTATAGGAAATGAGCTTCAAATATTCAAAAATTATCGAAAAAATGAAAAATCCTGCGAACATAGTTGTCTTATGTCTTATGTCTTATACTAACGACTTAAGTTGAAACACATGGTCTACATACATTCAAAATGAGAAGGGCAAGTATCTCATGTGATATCGCATAACTCAAACTATGAGGTATAAGGTTGGAGAGAAGTGGTTTTGAAATTATAACATGAAATTTTTAAAAACCTCACAAAAGTTTCATTTTGGAGTAACTAAAAAGGATCCATGCTTAGTTTTTCATTTTTATGTTTTAAACTTGTTTAAATGTTGGTCAAAATTAGGTTTGACCGATTTTGAAATAACCATAGTAAATTCAAAACTTATCGAAAAATTGATAAAAAGACGCACATAGTCTTCATATGTCATATACTAACGACCAAGTTGAAAAACTTGGTCTACATACATTCAAATGAGGAGGGCATGGATCTCATGTGATATTACATAACTCAAATGTGCAAATGAGAATTACAACATGATAATTTTAAAATTCTCACGAAAGTATCATTTAGAGGTGACTAAGAATGGTATAGGCTTAGTTCTCGCCCAAATTTAAAAAAAATGTGCGCTTGTGCGCGCCCAGAGCACGCCGGGCACGCTTTGAGCGCGTCCAGAGTGCGCACTAAGGTGTTCGACAGAAGTACAATAACAAATATTGCTGGTGATGCTCATGTTGAAAAATGACTCCAGCGTCTCGCTTTCCGTCTACGCAAGTGGTCTTTAGTTTTAACCTTCGTACTTGTCTTTTCTGTGGCATCACGCGTCCCGTTCCCCTGGCGGGCGTAGACCGAAGCGACGGGTCGTCACCCTGCAGACGGAAGCGAGGCGTGCTGGAGTTGCAGTAACGTCGCGCCGCTTCCAATGGCGCATACGGAAGTGACGTGTGCTGGTAGTCGCAGTCTGGTCGCGTCAGCGTCAATGCGCGGCCAGACAAAGCGGTGGCCGCGTTAATACAGGCCACCCAACCCCGCTACTCCGGTTGCCTTTAAAATCCGATGCAGCGCAGCCCTCCTCTCCTCATACCAACACTTCCTTCTCTCTCTTCTTCTCCCCAAGGAAACGAATACATAGGACACCATGGCGGGCAGCCCTGGCGGGCAGCAACGCCACTTGCAGCTGGAGGAACTCTGGCGTCGCAACGAGGACGCGGAGATGGCCAAGGCGTTCGAGCGAGTCATGTGGGGCGAGGAGGCCAAGACCGCTCGTCCCTACGTGCTCTCGCTGGAGACCGCGCGGCTGAGTAGCCGCCACCAGCTGCCGGTGGACGACGACGCCATCCTTCCGGATGGGTAGGTGAGGAGCGCCGTGTACATTCCGGTGCCGCCACGGCTCAGCGGGCAGGCCAGCGTCGAGTTCATCAAGGGCAAGTGGACGGAGATGTCGTGCGAGCAAAATCTCGACCCCAATACTCCATCTCGGCGCCCTACTGGCACGCCGTGGTAGACAATAAGTACGAGGCGCGTCTTGGCGGTCCACGAAAGCCGATGCCGGAGTTGTCCTCAACGGACGACGACTATGACAGCAAGGACGGCGATGCTAGCGACGTCGACGACGACCCCGAGCTGCCCGATCTGACTCTACAACCGGCTGCATCTTGGTCAGCGGCGTCGCTTTCACCGAAGAAAGGGGCGGCGCAAGACGAATAGGCTTACCTTAAAACGCCCCCCCCCCCCCCCCCCCCGCATGTCACGGCGCTGAATCGAAAACGGCGCCGGCGAAGCCAGAAGCCTCAGCCGCCTCGGTCGAGGCTACGGGGCCGTTTCAGCTGGTTTTTCCCATGGGCCATGTCCAAACGTGAAGGCTGACTTGGTTCGCATCTTCTCCCCCTCACCGGGATGAAGCGGCATCTCTTTGCCGGGCGTCAAGAAATACGGGGATGAGGGGTGCCCATGCACGAAGATGCATAGGCCTCTCTCTCACCCCTAAACCCTAAACCCTTTGTTTAGGTTTAGTTTGTTAAATCTCGTTTAGATTTTTAATTGTAAGTTTGTTAAATCGTGTTTAAATGTTTGAATCAATTTGTGTTCACCGTTTATGTTGTTCATCGGCGGCGGCTCGTGTGCCCGCAAGGTGTTCGACAGTATACATTCACGTTGAATTCGTTTCCAAACCACCTCAATCTTGTTCATCGGAGGCGGTTCGTGTGGCCCGCAAGGTGTTTGACAGTATGCATTCATGTTAAATTCATTTCCGAACCACCTCAATCCTGCAGTGAGATGAAACTGTCCACAATTGACCAGCGGAACGGGCGGAATGGCGAGGCATGAATCTGCCGCCATGGATGCATCTTCCAAGCGGAGGTGCAGTGCACCAACGACGGACGGGGCGACGCTAGGGCGGGGCGGGCGGGGGACCTACGAACAATCCAATTTGAAATCCCAATTATCCTAGCCCCACCAGTCAGACTAGTGCCTGGCCCACACGCCGACCCTAGGAAATCCCAACCGAACCGACACACGAGCCGAGCCGCGCCAGGCCGACCCCACCAGTCAGGCCAAGTGCGGGTCAAAGGAGGTTGACCAGAGGGAAACGAGCGTTTGGTCGATATGCGAGCAAATCAGGGTACATACCAGAAACAGCGCGGGTATGGCACAGACCGATAAAACTCAAAGAACCATGGCACAAAACCAATTATCCCTTGTATAAAAATTGAAAAAAAATCCAATCCTTCTACACTGAATCCATTTATGGAGAGTAGTTGCGATGAAAACCCCAAACTTGCAATATGGAAATTGAAAATAAATTCACAAAATTGGCTATCAAATGTGCAATTTAATGGTTCCTAACCAAATGACCAATGTGAAGTGCTTGGTACTCTCTAGAAGTCTCTCCTTCTGAAGAAGTTGTTGGGAAACCCAAGAGGAAGGGATGATGTAGCTAACAACAAGTATTTCTCTCAATTATGAACCAATTTCATTGACGGTAGGAGGACCAAGACGTCAACAAAGTTAATGGTACATGCATGCACACAAATGTAAAAACAAACTTGTACCCAATATGTAGGAAGGTTCTCAATCTTCTATTTCCTCTAGTTACAATAATTACGTATGGTGTGGATGTAAGTGATGAGTAACAAAGGATGAAGTAACAGACCACCGAGGAAAGAATATGAAAATAAGTGAAATAGAAGTGTAAACCATATTATTACCTGGACTACGGACCATAGTTTAACAAGAGGGATCTCTACAAATAAACATATCATTATTGGTGAACAAATTGGTTGGACAATATGATTAAATTGTACCTATCTTAACAGTTATTTTTGTACAAAGTTGTTTATTTTTATTTTCTAAGTGCAGTTTTTTTTCAAAAAAGTGCAAATTAGATTATGTCGCAAACAAGAACACACGGAGTGATGAATATATAAGAGGGTGATAAGAAATAAGAACATCTACTAGCTTAGAAATAAACATCTAGATGATCACCGTCTTAAATTATACTTCCAAAATACCACGGGTACATTGACACGTTCACGATTTGTATCAAGTACGCGTGTAAATACATATGAGAAATTTTATGAAAGCGAACACATACAAATTAAAGTTGGATATGTATGACAAGCAATCTCTTAGCACTCATTGCCCTAAAGCTTCAGTGTTAGGTCTAGTCCGATGGCAGGCTCACCCCGATTCTCTTGGTGGACGCCATGTTGGCGTCCAAGATTACGCGCATCACGAGTCCCGCGGTATCCGGCCACCGGCGTCGACAGGTGAACAGGAGCAACACCGCCGTTGCCAGTTTGCCATGCGAGCGAAAGCGGCATTGGAATGGGACTGCGCGTGGAGGGGTTGTAGTGGCTGCGCCAGTCCGCGAAGGGCTGCGCGTGGAGGCAAGCGCTGCGCAGAGCTGTTGCATAGGACGACGCCGGGGACCAAACGGGACGATGACGGCCCTTATTCGCCTTCTTCTTCTCCTTGGGCGCCAGCAGTTGCCTGTGCGCCTTCTGGTGCCCGCCACGCGCCCGAGCGGTCTTGAACGAGCGCGGGCACAGTTTGCACTTGAACGCTCCCTCGACGGCGCATTCTTGCTCGAAGCTGATGATGGGACGCGAACAGACGATGATGCGTTCTTGTGCCCTAGACCTAGCCTGTTCTCCTCGTCACCAATGGCCATGCCCAGCGAAACGGACTTGTTGGCGACGAAGGTGGGCGTGGTAGAGCCGGAGCACGAACCGAAGGACTCCATTTGGAGAGCGGGAGCGGGATCGGGAACTGGATCGATCTGGATGGTTTTTGGAGATTTGTATGTGCGTACTAGACCTTGTGTGCAACTGCTTCCAGTACACTATGGTGGTCCTTTTCTTATACAGAGATGGCTCTCGCGCTCGCGGTGAGGCCACATAGAAGACAAGTAGAAATGGAAGGAAATGCTGGGGTATGTGTTGTTCGCGCGTTCTTTTTGCTTTTGCTTCACATATGAATTATTTTCGTGTTTCTTGCCTTTTCTTTCTATGCATCAACGCGTTCTAGCTAGATTCCTTATTTATGGAGAAATACCATCCGTTATGAACACACCCTCGTCTTTGATGCATTGTACGTACGTATATTGTTGGAGAACAATAGTGGGAAAGACTGATTGTTCAAACATGCCCATGGAACACTGGCCGGGTACTCTGATTTTGTCCTATGATCACAACACAGTACCATACTTGTACAAATTTTATTTGGCTGACGACAACAGTCGGCGTCCCTCGGAGATCCATGATTATTTATTTTGCAATTTTCGCTTGCAGAGCTCTCAGCCTCCTACTCTAATTTTTTTAGGGCAGGAACCAGCGCTGTTTCAGTAATTTAATAGGAGCCGTGACAAATGCCAGGTATATTCAAGGTTACAATAAGAAAGAGAGAATGAAAACTAACATAGAGAGACTGAACTTGTAATACAGGCTAAGACAAGGGGATGAACAGATGGGAGGAGGGGGAGATTGCTTTGTAGGCCCCCAGGCAGCAGAACCCGACTCTTTTTTTTACAGAAAAACGTAAAAAGAGTTTGCGTTTTTTTTCATTGAACAGGAAGAGAACACGGGTACAACCTCCACAGAGGGACACACACGCACACACACAACCGTCACATGACTCTCTTGTTGGCCACACAAAGCAACCATGATGAGTACTAAAGCCGTAATTCTGTGATGTCTTGTCAGCTAGGTCAGAATGTACGTGAGGCTTCCTGTTGACACTATATATGTTTTTTTCTTTTTTCTTTTTTTGTTTCCTGTTTTTTGTTTCTTTTTTTTGTTTCCTGTTTTCTATTTCACTTATTCTTTTGTGTTTTTGTTTTATTTTTTCTTTTGTGTTTTATTTTCGATATTTATGTTTTATTTTAAACAAGTTAGAATTGCATATTATACGCTACTATATAATGAAGATCACGTCTAAAACCGGAAGATCACTACAACCTAGAGATCCTTACATGACAGAGAGGCATTAGACCCAATTTTTTTCTCGGGATGGTCTTTTTCGGCTTGATCATACTGCATTCTACGCCTCGCTTTAAGAGATAGTCAAGCAGAAACCCCGCAATTTCCTCCGTAACTGGTAGTACGCGGTCTTTTGCATCAAGCCTGTTCCGGATCGTCTCAAACTAAAAAGGAGAGATCAACATCAATATATCAATCATCATGAAAATAATTCAATTTGAAAAGTGAACAAGTTTGAATATATTATTTACGTACGTCATTCCAGTTTGCCCCCTCATTGATGTGAATTCGAATAAACTCACAAACATAGAATCGACACAAATTTGTGCCCTATTGCTGCTTTGCGCACTTTAAGAGAGAATAAGATAGGAATCCATTCAAATAATAATCAAAAATATTAAAAAATGGTATTGTGAGACTAAAATTAAAGATATCCATGCGTGGACCTAACTAGTACGGCTTACCTCTCTCCATTTAAAAGTGAGCATCTTCCGTACACCGACCTTGTGGAAAGAGGTGAACTTGTCCCACGTTGCAGTATCTTCGTACTACGGGAATATAGTATAGTTGTCATCATCTTCTTCTTCATTGTGTTTCATCATAACCCTTTTTTCTCCGTGTTTCGTCCAACAATTATAGTTGGGCATGAAACCGTGCCGAATAAGATGGGTTTGAAGGGTTCTCATGTTTGGGTGATCTGTCTTATTCTGACAGTTGACACATGCATAAAACCATTGGTACTATGGGCCTTGGCTATCTCGAGAAATTTCCTCAAAGCCGTCATGTACTCGGCAGTGCGTCGGTCACCATACATTAATTGTCTGTCCATCTGCATTATATAATTAACTATATCAACAGCCATTACAGAACATCGAGAAATAACCACTGAACATGCACGGTATCACTTAATGACAAATGAAATGAGACAAAAATTAACCTCGATCGAAAAGAAGGATACAATTTAAGTGTGCATCAGATCATTTTGGGAAATCTTTCGAGCATTTCATCAAACACCTTGCGTGCATACTTAAAAAAAAATAAACTAGCACACACCCCCTCCTAGCATTTAAAAAAAAATGTCTCCAATGGTTTTGGGAGAGGGAGGCTGCTGAGTATATATATAGGCATCCACCTTTTGTCCCGGTTCCAGTCACAAAACGGAACAAAAAGGATGGTGCCTTTAAGCCACCCCTATTTTTCCCGGTTCGTGACTGGAACCGGAACAAAATGCCCACTTCTGATGCGCGTGGGAGCTGCAGGCCCCCATCTCCGGTTTGTAATACGACCGGGACAAATGGGGTATTTCGTTTTGGTCCTATGGCATGTTCTCTGCTAGTGTGAAGATACATTTGTTGTGCTCCTTCCAAAGTATCCACCTGAAAAGAAGAGCTACAGAATTGTCGTGGTATCGGCATAATTGATAGGAGACGGGGGAGCCTACGTATGGATTGTGGGGAAGAAGGTTGGTGTCGTCGAGGACGGGATTGAACACGGCGAGTTTACCCACCTTCAGATCCCGCAGCGGTGGCGAGATCCTACGTGCTGCTATAATTCACTATGAGGCAATAGCCTGAACAGGTTACAATGTGTATGATGCGTATTGAAGCGTCTGTCTGCATCTATGAGCTTGGTTGAGCTTGGCCCTAAAGGCCTCCCGGTGGTTGGCTTATATAGGCGGCCAGACCTCGGGTTACAAGGTAAGTACTTGGCCGACAAGTAAACATAGTCCTAGCTGTAGTCGGCTTTGGTTGCCGCCTTCCATCTTGGGCTTGGTGGCTTGATGGGCTTCAGTTTGCTGCCTTCCTTGGACCGTCCGCCTACTTCCTTTTACGTCAGCTATCTGGGCCGCCCGGCAGGCATCAGCCTTACCACCCTTGAGCCACCCTGGACTAGCCGGATTGATCCATGTTAGAGATACCCCTAGTTGGTATATCCCCAACAAGAATGAGGCCATCTCATGACAATAACAACATCAGACTGTCGCCAACAAAACACGAAGATGAACACGCGACGCTAGATAGGTCTATCTTATCATGGATATCCACCAAAACATGTTGCGAGTAGGAGCAACAAGCTGGTAGGTGCAATCGAGATTCGGGGTGGATTTTGCAAAGCTTGCAAATAGGATCACGAGGCCAGCCACGCCAAGTTATTTGTTGTGAGTTAGTTTGTTATGAAATGGAATCCATGCAATGCAAGCAATTTGAACTTTGGAGTTGCTTTAGTTTTACATAATTGTAGGAAAAGGACTAAGGGGATATATATGACCAACGAACTGGGCAGGTAAGCCGAAGTGGCAGTTAACGGACCTCGTTGCTTTTCCACATGCATGTCATCAAACAGAAAGTGCCTCCATCAACTCCCACAACATAGGAGCTCACAAGGGTGGGCTAGGATTGATTAGGGAGAACCAATATCTTTCAATGATAGCTTCACGAATGGTACGTCTCAAATGTATCTATAAATTTTGACTGATACATGCTATCGTTCTTACTAAATATCTATAGCAGTTTACATTGTTTCCAAGAAATGAATTATTAACTCGGTGCCCAGAGGCAGTTCTGTTTTCTACATGTTTTTGTATTGTAGAAAATCCCTATTTATGGAACCCTAAAAATATCAGGAAAAATCAAAATTCTATTTCTTTGGGACGTAACGAGTAGGAAAGGGGGCATCCAAGATCCATCAATACAAGGACACGGGCCCCACTTCTCAGTCGGGTCGTGAGCCCTACCAATGCATGAGCTCTAGTGCTTCCCCCTCCACCCCCACTCGACGCACCTATATCTTCTCCTCGATCAAAAATTAACCCTTCAGGACAGACTTTATTTTGGAGAAGCACCCCTAATATCAAATCTGGGGAATCAATTGACAAAGTCTTCTTCATCAACCTTGTTGCCTCTATGACGGCGTGTGAGTAATCCCCTTTGAACTATGGATTCATAGTAGTATCTAGATGGCATCATCTCTCCCGTGTTTTTCAATACAAACATCTCAAGAGCTGGCCTATATGATTGAGATCCACCTGGTGTAATAGTTGATGTGTTTGTTGGGATGTGAAAATTTCCAATTTATGATAAGAGCTATTTATGATTTGTATTTTTTATGTTATCTGGTTGCATAATTATAGTCATATATGTTCTCCAGTTTATTTGTCAGATGTGGATGATGCATTGATCTTCAAAAATTGTAGTGTATGATAGTAACCTTGTAGTATTATGTATCATGGTGGCAGTAAGGAACAAGATATGCAATGTGTTTTTAGTGCAAAAGATAAAACAACAGATTTGATGCCACATTTGGATGGTGTTTTAACGGTTTGCATTATTTCATCTTGCTTAAGGAAATTCTTTGTTTGTATGAACTTTATACGTTGATACGATGCATGCTTGATTGCGGCCGGTTTTTTAGTGGAGTATTAGTTATAGATGCAGTTAGAGTAATGGACTATATAGTTTGAATGTAATGTCGTTATGAATGCCATGTCATGGATAATCATAATCATAGAAGTAAAGATAATTACAACTGTTATGTTTATGAGAGATACCTCTAGTGAAGTTATGGCCCCTAGTCGATATTTTAATATAGTTTATATTTGTTTACTTGTTTTCATATTATATGCATATTGGACCATTGCCTTGTTTACATTAATTCATCATTTCCTATCGCATGATAAGTTTAATTTTTGTAACTAGCAAGACATGAAGCATGACAAGCTTCGAGGTGTCGAAGGCTCACCATGACATGTTTGCCCCCTCTGGCCACGCCATGGGCCCTCCCTAGATAACTCAAGGCTTGTCTCTTGGAACTTCAACTTGGGTTGGCTTTGTTCTTCTGGAAAAGTGATGTGGTATTACTCCTCAAACCTTTTGGTGTCCGGAAATTTGCTGAAACAATAAATACGGGAAAAGAGATTTTTGCCTCCCAAATTAAATAACGACACATAAGAATGTTTGACGAAAATCCCACATTTTTTTCTAAAAATGATTGATACAAATCAAGATTGTTGTAAATAATATCATAACCTAAACCTATATGATGCAAATACAAATATTATAAAATGCACATATCACAGCTACCGGAGGAGATTCGCAAGAAGATTCTTCATAATACAATGGTTTCATTATCTTCGCATTTTTATTGCCAAGGCATGGAAATGATCAAGAATTATTTTTTTAAAACTTTATTTCTATGTTACAGTTTTAAAACTTTGTCACCAAGATATGTATGGGATTTTCCTATAGTATGTTCTTATCACGAAATATAAATTGTGGATGTTGTTGTTTATCTCTTTCTCCTTAGTTGTCGTTCTTATTGAGGTGTACAATGTGCATCCTCAACGGCTAGGGCTAGGGATGCACTGGAAGGACTCTAGAGGATCAACCTGCAGCTCTCTGACATGGACCGGAGTTGAGACGGAGACAAGGTAACTACGAAAACAGTATTGCCTCGTTTCGATGTTTATATTCAGCCTCAATATTGGATATTCGCCACCGTCCAGCCCGAATATCACGAATATTGTTGTTTGGCTGCACGTGACATTCAACCGTGGGTTTCCCGCTCGATATTGAGCTAGTCCGCGCGAAGGCAAAACGCCTCGCTCCCCAATCTCCAGCTCCTTGGCTCGACATCGCTGGATATTCGCACACCCTCGCATACCGCTTCACGAGCGAGCAGACACCCCTCAACAAGGTCGCCCTCCACCACCGCGTGCTTGACATAGGGTCGGCGGCGACGCAGGTGACTAGGTGAGCCACCCTCCGTTCCGGCATCCAAGGGACAACGGCAGCGTCTTGCCACTCTCTCTCCCCGCCGCTCTCTCTCCCCGCCGCATCTTATATCTTCCCTCTCTGCTGCACCTGCTCTCTCCCTCCTCTTTGGTCTCTCTTTGTGGCTGCAGGATCGGGAAGATTGGACAGAGCCGACGGTGGGCGCACTTGCATCCCCAGATCCGGCGCTCCTTCTCTCTCTTCCCCTTCCATCTCATTGGACTCTCATCTCTCTCTTTGAGGTTGCAAGTCTGCACGATAGATTGAGAAGCAGGATATGGTCGTGGGAAGCCGCGACGGAATCAGATCCCAACTCGTTTTTCCACACACGGTTAGACATGTTCTTTTTAATCCCCTTATATTCAGTTAAGGATGACAAGAAAAGTTGTGCAGTTGACATCAGCAGGACACAAGCCTTACCTCTCTATTGCCTCCACGATCTGTTTGTGACTCAACCGTATTTTTGATGTGTTATACTTGTACCTATGATGCGATTAAGATGCGGCTGGTTCGGTAAACATGCTTTTGATAACTATTCGAGTGTATTATATATATACATTGTTCTGTATTTGCTTGTTGCCGCAAATATTAGATTGTTGTGGTTGTTGCGTACACTTTTTATACATTTACATTACAATCGAAGTCTTGAAATACTGCAATTCATCATTTAGACCATCCAAACACCATTTGACAGTCAATCTCAATATCTTATTTGGGTTTGAATATCTAATACATTCAAACAGAAATATTGACATTCAGTCTAGATATTGAACATTCAATCCAATATAATGTTTAGCCTCTCAATGCAAACATCCAAACGGAGCATAAGCGAGGTTAAAGAATGGCTTTTAGTATCTCACGTATGTCTGAATCAGAGTTCCGGGTCATATTGTCGGTGGCTCCAGGAGCAATAGACATGTCGAAATATGTGTCCAAGACGACTCTGATTCTCCGTTGAAGCTAAGGGCATCACATAAGTGACTATCATAGATGGCTTCACCGGTGTGTACGCCCCTTGCACACACACATCTCTGATTCTAACAGGTTATTATAAAATCCCAACAATGGTGTACGTCCGACCACTGCTCTTCACTGATTGGCGAGTGACCAGAGAATGCAAACGAGCGCAAAAATGGGTACAACAGACTTTTAAGGGTTTGCCAGCGACATTGTATTATGTACTACTCACGAGAACCACACATCAAAAATAAGGAAGAAAATGTGATATATTTTGCGGGAACAATGAATCAAGCCTTGATGCAGCGAAATATTACCTGCACCGTCCATTGCATTAACAAAACATGACACATAGATTATGTCTGGTCCATAATGATGTTCCCTGTTTTGCCACTTCAGTGTGGTACCCAAACTCTCATTTCTCATGTTCCATGCAAAAATTCGACCATCGTCAAAGACTTCCATCTACCGTGGTGCTTGATCAACTATGGTCCAATTAATTTCATATTGACATTGTTATAACACTTTCCAAAGATATTTATGCCTCTATGATACTCTTTTGACATAATATTTGTTGAAGGCATCAATGAGTGCATGTGATATATGGCTGGAAGCCCCTTGTAGTAATATACATTAGATCAAGGAGATGTAACTATTTCTCCACTCTCCCTGATTAGGAGTTAGATTGGGGCTTTGCAGTAATGAGGAGAATATTATGCCATGAACCAGGGATAAAGGTGAACACATCACGATTTACATAGGAAGTTATGGATATTTCTATAAAAAAAAGGTGAGTTATGACGAAAAACACAAAAAACTAAACGTAAAAAATATAGGTACAGATCAGAAGCACCAAAATCGTCGTAGTATGGCTATTTTCTCGACGATGTGATATTCCCTCCTTCCTCGCATAAGAATGGACACTGTGACACAACACCATTAAGCCCTAGAAATGTCCTGAAAATAACCGCAACATTATGGACTTATATATCGCTGATGTACGACTCCAAACAATTGACGAGTGCCAAAATCGGACTCGATGACCAGCAGTGAATGCAATGATTTATGCCTCTTCTGCGTCGTGGGGGCACGACGAAAATAATCAGAAATATGATAGAACTTTTCTCAGAAATTGCGCGCAATAATCCTAGCCCTCTCATGTTGGTTTCAATCATGAACATAAGTTTCAGCTAGGGTTCTTAGAGATAAACTTCACTATTAGAGATTACTTATATCATTTTTAACTAATCACGACCATGATTCTCCCTTTATAGACGGGCCCTTTGCCTTATATCATGTACCGAGTACCGTTCCTAATGAATCTCTGTTTTTGCCGGTTTAGTTGGGTTCTTCGCATATAGTCGTGTTTGTTCTGATGAACACATGTGACGTCTTCCATCTTCTAACACTTGATTTACTACGATCTAAAGTCCGTTCCTACATAGTTATAAGACTTTTGAAAGTCGTTCATGTGTCTATGATACTCTCTTTTCTCAGCAGAGTTGTTTTTAAGGCGTTAATGACTAGGCTTATCTTACTGTTGCTTGTGATGTGATTGGATCCTATTGGTAATGTACATTATCTCAAGAAATAGTTAGATTGTTACTCTTTTCGGTTGTCTCTTGCATGGAGTTTGATGTTGGAATAAGGATATGATTTATGGCGTGAATCTAGGAGATGAAGGTGAATACTCTAGGAGATATGTAAAGGCGATTATTGTGATCACATACATTAGACCATATTACTCTCATAGCTTAATGGAGTAGTTAGATCTAATGTCCACTATTGCTTTTACATTGGAAGTCATGAACATTTCTGTAGCATGTGTTATGACGCAAAGCTCAATACAAAAATCTATGAAACATATTTGGTATAAGAAAGATTATCAGATCACAAATACCTATATTGTTGTACAGCTCCCATAGATAATAAATAAAATATTTGACCCCATAAACCCATAATGTAAGTGTTTGCATCTCATATCAGAATTCGCCTTAAAATAGATGAATAATCCTTCCGAACAAAATATACACAGTAATGAATTAGCGTGTAAAATCAAAGATAGAACATTCATCTTGGAAAATCTCACATCTTCATACTTTAGGGCCATCCAGATAACCACATCCTTGAATTACACCTCAAAAAAATCATCTCGCCGGGTAAATCGATCTAGTATCAATCCCAAATTGCATTGGATACAATACGGTTGCTCGACTATGAATTGCAAGCAAATACGATGAAGCCCAGAGTTTAAGAAAATGAAGCTAACAGACAATTCCAACACATCGCCAAAACAATTTAAATCTGGAGTTGACAAAACCAATCAAAGACCTCATAAAGGTGTGAATATCAGGATCACATACACTATACTATATACTCTCATAGCTTAACGGAGTAATTATATCTAATATATGTCCACCACTGCTTTTGCATTAGAAGCCATGAACATTTCTATAGCAGGTGTTATGACCCAAATCTCAATACAAAAATCTAAGAAACAGATATGGTATAAGAAAGATGATCAGATCACAAATACCTATATCGTTGTACAGCTCCCATAGATAATATATTAATGATTTGACCCATTAAACCAAAATTGTGAGTGTTTGCATCTCAAATCAGAATTCACCTTTAAATAGATGAATGATCCTTCCTAACAAAATACACACAGTAATTAATTAGCGTGTAAAATCAGAGACAAAACATTCATCTTGGAAAATCTCACATGTTCAGACTTTAGGGCCATCCAGATAACTACATCCTTGAATTACACTTCGAAAAAAAACATCCACCGGCTAAATCGATCTGCAGGTATCAATCCCAAATTGCATCGGATCGATACAGTACGGTTGCTCGACTATGAATTACAAGAAAATAGCATGAAGCCCAGAGTTTGAGAAAACTATGCTGACATCCAATTCCAACATATCGCCAAACCATTTAAATCTGGAGTTGACAAAACCAATCAAAGGCCTCACATAAAGATGAATATCACGATCACATATACTAGACCATATTACTCTGGTAGCTTAATGGAGTAGTTATATCTAATATATGGCCACAACTGCTTTTACATTAGAAGCCATGAACATTTCTATACCAGGTGTTATGACCCAAAACTCAATTAAAAAATCTAAGGAACAAGTTTTGGAAAAGAAAAAAGATTAGTTATCTCACAATTACCTATATCGTTTGTACAGCTCCCATATAGATAAGAAATAAAAGATTTGACCCAATAAGTCCCTATTGTGAGTGTTTGCATCTCATATCAGAATTCGCCCTAATAAGATATGAATGATCCTTCTAAACAACAGTACACATAGACACAACAATCAATTATCGTGTAAAATCGGAGGCAGAACATTCATCTTGGAAAATCTCACATGTTCAGACTTCAGGCCTTCAGTGCCATCTACATAACCACTAAACCATATCCTTGAATTACAGTTCAAAAAAACATATCACCAGGTAAATCGATTTAGTATCAATTTCAATTTGCATTGGGGTATACAATGCGGTTGGTGGACTATGAATTACAAGCAAATGAAGCCCAGAGTTTGAGAAAACGAAGATAACAGATAATTCCAACTTATAGCGAAACAATTTAATCTGGACTTGACAAAACAAATCGAAGACCTGATCCTAGAACACCCCCTTATCAAAAAAAATCAGAATTCATATTAAAATAGATGAATGATGTTTCCGAACAAAATACACACAGTAATGAATTGGCGTGTAAAATCAGAGACAGAACAATCATCTTGGAAAATCTCACATGTTCAGACTTTAGGGCCATCCAGATAACCACATCCTTGAATTACACTTCGAAAAAAAACATCTCACCGGGTAAATCGATCTGCAGGTATCAATCCCAAATTGCATAGGATGGATACAGTATGGTTGCTCGACTATGAATTACAAGAAAATACGATGAAGCCCAGAGTTTAAGAAAACTAAGCTGACAGACAATTCCAACATATCGCCAAACCATTTAAATCTGGAGTTGACAAGTCACAAAACCAATCAAAGGCCTCACATAAAGGTGAATATCACGATCACATACACTAGGCCATATTTCTCTCGTAGCTTAATGGAGTAGTTATATCTAATATATATGGCCACCACTGCTTTTACATTAGAAGCCATGAACATTTCTATACCAGGTGTTATGACCCAAAACTCAATTCAAAAATCTTAGGAACAGGTTTTGGAAAAGAAAGACGATTAGTTATCTCACAAATACCTATATCGTTGTAAGGCTCCCATATAGATAAGAAATAAAAAATTGACCCAATAAGTCCATATAGTGAGTGTTTGCATCTGATATCAGAATTCGCCCTAATAAGATATGAATGATCCTTCTAAACAACAGTACACATAGACACATCAATGAATTATCGTGTAAAATCGGAGGCAGAACATTCATCTTGGAAAATCTCACATGTTCAGACTTCAGGCCTTAAGGGCCATCTAGATAAGCACTAAACCACACCCTCGAATTACAGTTCAAAAAAACATATCACCAGGTAAATCGATTTAGTATCAATTCCAATTTGCATTGGGGAGTTGCTGGACTATCAATTACAAGCAAATGAAGCCCAGAGTTTAAGAAAACGAAGATAACAGATAATTCCAACTTATAGCGAAACAATTTTAATCTGGAGTTGACAAAACAAATCGAAGACCTGATCCTAGAATTCATCTTATTGCCTTAAGTCTCATATCAGAATTCATCTTAAAAGAGATGAATGATCCTTCCGAACAAAATACACACAGTAATGAATTAGCGTGTAAAATCAGAGACGGAACATTCATCTTGGAAAATCTCACATGTTCAGACTTCAGGACCATCCAGATAACCACATCCTTGAATTACATTTAAAAAATACATCTCACCAGGTAGATTGATCTAATATCAATTGCACTTTGCATTGGGTATACAGTACGGTTGTTCGATTATGAATTACAACCGAATAAAATGAAGCCCAGAGTTTAAGAAAACGAAGATAACAGATAATTCAAACTTATAGCGAAAAATAAATAAATCTGGAGTTGACAAAACCAATCCAAGACCTGATCCTAGAGCCTCAGGGTTAGGTCAATCCCATCGGTATTCTCCTGATCCGCCTGGTTCACTTGAGGCATGTCTTGCTGCTGGCCTCCAAGATGAACCCCGTCACCATTACCTCCGTTGCCTTCCGCCGCCATTGCAGGGGCAGCAAACAAAGGCTGGGGAAGGCTGCTGGGGCCGCTGCCCGTTTGAGATAGGAACACAGGCACGGCGCTGGAGGGGAGCGAGGGGAAGTAGTGGATCCGGTGGACAGTCTCTCCCTGATTTACATGACGCAGGATTCCAAGATGACCTCCGTTCCTAACCTGACCTCCATAAACAGTACCGACGTACCCGTTTGCCGGCGCAGATGACGGTTGAGCCGGAGCAAGGCCGCCGCCGGTGCTTGTGCCGGCGAACAAGTTCGCGACGGCGCCAGAGCGGCCGGCCGAGCTCGGGAAGTAGTGCGAGTTGAATAGCTGCGTGTGGAAGTTGAAGTAATCCGCACGCTGGAAGGGAGCGTGCAACAAAGGCGACCAGACGCGCACCTGCGGAGCAGCGAGAGCAAAACGACGACGTTGCTCCATCTGGTTCTGGCGGAGCTGGCGGCGGTGCTTGTGCGTCTTCAGGTGCCCGCCCCGCGCCCGTGCGGTCTTGAACGTGCGCGGGCAGTGCAAGCACTTGAACTCGGGGATCCTAGAAGACGATGACGGCGGGCGAGACAACGTTGGGCTTGGACCCTGCTGCGCCAGCGCTAGCTGCTTGCCCATGTCACGGATGGCCAGCGCCAGCAGAGAGGTGTCGGCGGCAGGCGCGGTGGAGCGGGTGCTTGAGCCGGTGGACTCCATTGAGAGAGAGAGAGAGAGATCTAGAGAAGAGGTTTTTCTTGATGAATCGTTGTAGATCCTGTGTGCTTGTTTGATGCCAATGGTGGCCGGGGTTTAATAGCGCTAAGGGACAGCCTCACAGCCAGCAGACTACATAGAAATGGAAGCAAGTAAAATTAACGCGTGACGTCGTTTTTTAGGAGGGAAGATATTTGGTTTAAACCTTATTTTCACACTCCTCGCGGAACTTGGTTTTCATATGTGCGGTCCTTTCGTGTTTCTTGCCATATTTTTTTGTCTTTAAGGGAATCAATGCATGCCTGGTGGATATATTTCCTTATTTATACCAAGATATACTGCAATATATGTTACCGTTACAATATACACCTGGATCCTCGTATGCATGCCTGATGCCGCCTGAAGCACTAGTCGGGAAATCGTTATTATGCAATCATGCCTAATTAACTGGATACTCTAATTATGCCATGTGACGATTGTACAAGAAATCGGCATGCTCGGTAGGCATTCTTATCTCTGTTTACAACGGAATAAAAATAGTACTACCATTAATGTGATAAATTGCAGCGACTGATAAGAGCTGGCATATTAATCCTCTCTGTCACACATATGGCAAAGTGTTTTTTTGTCCTATTTCATTAGAAACCCCGCATTATTTTAGTCCGTTAATACCTTTAATCTTGTCCACCAAGAATTTTAAATTTTACAATTCTCCATCCAATGTTGTGGACAAAGTTTAGAATCACTATAATCACTCTTAGTACTTATTTTCTAATAATTTTTGTATTCCTCCTAATGTTGTCACAAATTTAATTAACATGCATGAAAATTCTTGTCTGTTACTTCTTAGAAATATTGTTGTTCATGAGATTTTTCTTTATTGAGAGACAAAATCCCATGCCATAGTTTTCAAATTATGCATGAAGAAATATGACAATAAATTCCAAAATATGATTCGGGCTTGGGTTTGTGATGGAAAGGTGGTTATTCTGCTAAATCGATATACAAAGCTCGTTTTGTCGGGCTAATTAATTGTGATTCGTCTTAGTCATTTTGTTTTTTCTAAAACTCAATACAACATAAGCGCTCAAATACACACGTATACACTCACCCCTATGAACGCACGCACTCACACCCTACCTCTATGAGCACCTCCGAGAGACTGAGCTGGTGAATCATGTCTTGAGATTGACAAAGTCACCACATGCCTCGCTATCGATGGGAACGTCGCCTCCCACTGAAGAATATTCTGTCAAAATGAGAAACACCAGCGTCAAATTTGGGATTTTAACTCTGATTTGTTAGGGGTATAACCACCCTCCTAACCATCTTGTACAGACAAATTCTCACATTTTATGTTTCCTAGGTTCCTCTTTGGTGTAAGCTTTCTTCTTGGCTTTTCGTCTGTATGAGGACGTGGACTGCTGATCTCGCTTAGCTAGCCATAATCTCCCTCGCAATCTAAAATGCATCTTGTACACCCATATTGTGGAAGATGCACAACACTTATTCAACGGGTGTGCGATCCTAGGGATAATCTGGATTTCATCTTTTCTTGAGCAGATCCCAATCACGTAATTCCATGGAAGCAACCTAAATCTAAGATCATGGTGGCACATAGCGAGTGAGGGAATACATAATGCTGAACAGAAGAGACTAGCACTACGGGAATGAGCAAAGTTGTCGAAGGCTGAAAGCTATGTCGACGGTCAAATGTCGGGATCATACGCCTACAGCTAAAAAAGTCGTCGACATAGCTCTGTGAGAGACCGTCGGCATAGCCCCGTCAGAGCTATGTTGTTGGCATAGTCTCGCCTATTTAAATGATTTGTCTGGTTGATCCATATTGCTGTCGGCATAGCTATTTTCTCACATTTTCTCGAACCGAAATATTATTTCCATTTAAGTGTCAATAATGACTTTTTTCAAGCAGGTACAGAAACATGAAGTTGTCCATATTTATGGGCAATACATAAATATTAAAAACATTATTACTTTCTATCTATATTTGCCTTTTAAATGACTTTATGTCGATTTTCCGAAAGTAATTTAAATTTCAAATATAAGCGGCTGGTAGTTTGTTCTGAATTTTTCAATTGTTTTTAAGAAACATAAGAAGTGGTTATATCACAGAACCGCCGATAGACTATGATATGGCCATTTTGACGCTTTTTTTAATAATCAAAGAAAGTGAAAAATACTCAAAACAAATAAACCTTTGCGGCTCCTTTTGGTGGCGGGATGTGCCTTGGGTTAATCTTGTGTGGAGATACTACGCTGATTGAGTGCCACAAGTAACTAACCTGTGCGGTTCCTTTTGGTGGCGGGATGTGATGAAGTTGGTTGATAAATACAGAGAAGTCACCACTATTTCAGTGAATTTTGGGGACACAACTTTGTTTTGGTCAGATAAGTGGAATGAGACTGTTCTGCACGAAGCTTTTCCGAGACTCTTCGCATTTGCTATGAACACTAATCTGTCGGTTAGAGATGGGGTACGTACAGAAGATAGATCCCAGTTATTCTTTTTGTCGTTGTCGGAGCAAAGCTTTTCAGGAGTTTGGTGCTTTGCAAACAATGCTAACCTCGATTAAACTGAGTGATACTAAAAAGGGTCATTGGTCGACAATTTGGAAAGATGGGGTCAACACCTGACACAGGTTTTATAAATACTGCTTCAGGGATTCTGTGGCTAATAAGATTCTTCAGGCTGTATGGCAAAGCAAGGTGATCTTACGTGTCAAAGTTTTTGCTTGGCTGTTGATCAGCGATCGAATACCAGGGATATGATCAGACGCAGGCACTGGAATGTTACTAATGTTTTCCATTGTGCCCTTTGCCCGACCCATGCAACTCAAGACTGGCTACACTTGTTTTTCCATTGTAACTTCAGTGTGCGAATCTGGAACTACTTACAAATTTAATGGGAGCCAGGGAACTCCTTTGAGCAAGTATTTTTTAGGGCAAGAAGAAAATATTCCAATCCTTTCTTCACTGAGGTGGTAGGGCAAGAAGAAAATATTCCAATCCTTTCTTCACTGAGGTGGTAATTCTTGTTGCTTGAAACATTTGGAAACGGTGAAATGAGGCTATTTTCCAGCACATACAACCTTCGTTCAGATTCTGGAAGAGCCGTTTTGTACTTGATGTCACCTTGCTTGTGCATAGGGTGAAGGCTAAGGATGTAGATAAATTGTCAAGATGGTTTGACAACCTCTCTTAAACTCACTCCCCCATCCCTTTTTTGTTGTAAATATGCTTGTAATTTTTTATGTGATGCGATGAAGTAATAAAATGATGTGGGGTCCTGACCCGACAGTCTTAGGTTAAAAAAATAAACCCTTTGGCATTGAGTTATTTTATGTGTGCTAGTTTTTAGAAAAAATGATAAACTTGAGTTTTGACAACCTTTCCGAAAAAAACTTCAATAAAAGGTTGATCTTCTATAAACATGTATAAGTTTCAAACCAAACGGCGAATGTATAGCCATTATCGTGTCTAGTTGTGATAAAGTGCTCATATTTTACACATATATGTGTCATGGTATGGAAAACAATGTCGCCGAGCCGAGTTTCCAAACTATTTTTACAAATATCATTTTTTTTAAGTGACAAAAAAGACTTTTTTAATCAAGTACAAAAAACATGATGAAAAATGACACCCATATAATTTTCACGAAGACTAGTACATATTTGACTGATAATCCCCAAATAATAGCATTTTCTTGATTTGTACCTATTGTTTCCTATTTAATTGACTTTATGCCCAAAGAAAAAATCAAATTTGAACTACATGTGTGTGATAGTTTGCTCTGAATTTTTTTTTACAAAAATCATTTTAATGTATAAAAGTAGTGGTTATATCATAGAACTATCGATAGTTTTGAAAATTTTGACCACTTTCGATGAATAGCCACGGTGGCCATTTGGACAGTTTTTCAAAAATATCAAAGAAAGTGGAAAAAAATACTTTAAAAAGAAACCCTTTGGCATGGAGTACTTTTATGTGTACTAATTTCTAGGAAAAAAATATAATATTGAGTTTTGATGAATTTTTCGAAAATAATCACAAAAAGGCTAATCATCTATAAACATGTAGAAGTTTCAATCCAAATCGCCAATGTATGGTCATTATCGTGTCTAGATTGTGATAAAATGTTCATATTTGGCACATAGGTGCGTCATGATATGGGAAACCACATTGTCGAACCGAGTTTCCAAAATATTTAAAAAATATGATATATATATATTTGTAACAGCCAACATAATTACGTTTATGCTTAATGTATATTAGTTCAACTCGCTTTGCCCGCATATTGTCACAAGTTTCTTAGTTAAGAGGGAAAGCTAGGTTTTCACATGGTTCAAAAAATATAGCACCATACAACACAACATGATAAATAATGTCCACTTGCATGTGGCCGCCATGGGAGACATGCATGGTGACTTGCATTCAGTGGGGCGGATTTTAAACCTAGTTCTGTTTGATGAAGCTCATTTATATGAGCTTCGCTTCGGTTCACACCCTTTAATAATGTTAGAAACTAGAAGTTAATTATCAAATGGGCTTCAACTCAACCACGATATTTTTGGGCATACAAAAAGTATCTCAGGTTGACAGAAACCACAAGTGATGACTCCTGTTGAGGAGCTTCGATGTTGCCTTTTCCAAAGGCATTGGATTCAAAGTTAGTTTACATACTTTTGTGCCATAAGACAACGTTGACGTACAAAGATACCCTTCCTTGTGTTAATTATATTTGCAGCTATGAGCAAGAAAATTTTGAGATGTTGTCCCTCACAACTCTAGGGCAACCTAACTCCGGTTGTACATGATGTAGGTGAAGATCGAAGTATGGGAGAAATGAATCTATATGAGATACGTACATCGCTTCTCTAAGTCTTACCATTTAGTCAATGGTGGTTCCTTCGGTCCTATCTGATCCTCTCTCTAAACTCGGCAGAAGTAGCATATGCACAACTAGGAAAGGTACAACACCCCCCTTAAAATTGTACATGTGGAAAAGAAATTCGTATTCATCTCACCAAACAAACATATTAGCCACCTGCAGTTTTTGTCTCGATTCGATTACAGTAGAGGATAATAATCGGATGCGTACAAATATTTCGGATGTGTACAAATATGGTGATTGCGGCTGCTTCTATTTCAGTTAGTATGGAATTAGAAAAAGAAAGTGAGCTAATATTCTTAAAAACTTCCTTACCACCTGTGAATGATGATTCAGAGTCTAGTTTGACGTTAAAAAGGGCTCATAATCTAAGTGAGGATTTAGAGGATGCTGATCTTGAGGTGTTGGAGGATGAAACCGACTTGAATGAAACATTGGCCTCTATAAAAATAAAATATAATGCTAAAGGCTTCTCCAAGCGTGCGGTGAGGAGAAGTTTTACACTACAAAAGCTAAAAGTAAAAAAGTTAAATTCAAGATGAAAGGTGCGGCCTGGAATTCTGATGGTTTTGGGGATCCAGCAAAACACTTAGCTGTTAGCAAAATGGTTAGGGAACAGAAGCTTGATTTTTTGGCTATAATTGAGAAAGGCAGGTCTTCGTTTGCGACACCTTTCCTTCGATTTTTAGCCGGGGGATCAGATTTTATTTGGTATTGTATACCTCCGAAAGGGAGGTCGGGGGGCATGATGGTTGGTTTCAACAATGCGTCGTTGTCCATTCAAAATGTTGTCTCCGGGGATTTTTGTGTTAAATTTCATTTGACATCGAAATCTGATGGTTTTCGTTGGGTGTTTGTGGTTGTTTATGGTGCGGCACAAGAGGCAAAAAAACCTGACTTTTTGGCTGAGTAAGTACGAATTTGTGAAGGAGAGACGCTCCCATTGTTGCTAGGAGGTGATTTTAATATAATTAGAAGACAAGAGGAAAAGAGTAATGCGAATTTTAATACTCGATGACCTTTTTATCTTTAATGCTAGAATGAGAGCTTAGATTTAAAAGATTTGCAAATGTCAGGAAGGCAATATACCTGGGTTAGTAGACATGAAACACCAACTTATGAGAAGTTGCATCGTTTTCTAGGTAATGTTGAGTGGGAGCAGAAGTATCCACTTGTTTCGGTTCATGCTCTGCCCCGTGCGGGGTCAGATCATACACCGTTGCTGCTAGATACGGGTGATCAGGATTTTCTAGGAAACAAAAATCATTTCTCGTTCGAGTTGTCTTGGTTGCGTCAAGAGAACTTTTATGAGTTGATTGCCCGTGAGTGGAATGCGGTCCAATCCGGAGCCTCTCCTGTTGAGCGATGGCAAAATAAAATAAGACATTTACGCCAATTCTTGCGAGGACGGCAAAAAATCTTAGTGAAAACTACAAAAAGTTGAGGGATAAATTGGTTTTGCTAATAAATGAATTGGTTATCAAAGCTGAATCCACTCCATTGTCTGTGACCGAGCGGGTTGCTAAAAAGGAGGCAGATGAGGAACTAGCAAAAATTAGACGAGATGAGGAAACTAAGTGGGCACAAAGAGCGAAAGTGAAACATATAAAGGAAGGGCGGAGTAATACGAGATATTTCATATCATTGCCAATGGAAAACGTAGGAAAAAGAGAATTATATAATTAGAACAAGATGAGGGTACTATTATTGGTCAGGAAAATTTAAAAACCTACATTTCTGAATATTACAAAGCACTATTTGGGGTGCCGGTATCAAACAATTTTTCGATGAATGAGGAGCAAATTTCAAATGAGGAAAATAAAATTTTGACACAAGAATTCACTGAGAAAGAAGTTCTTGAGGCGATTAAACAAATGGAACATAATAAAGCTCCAGGATCGTATGGGTTCCCTGCGGATTTTTATCAAAAAAATAATATTATCAAGTTTGATTTAGTGGCAATGTTTTCTCAACTGGACATGAAACTTGCCTCTGTTTAAATTGAACTTCGGTATCATTACTCTGTTGCCCAAAAAAGAAGATGCTAGTAAAATAGAGCAATATAGGCATATTTGCTTGCTGAATGTGAGCTTCAATTTTTTTACTAAAGTTGGTATTAACAGAATAGCCTTTATTGCGAGTAAGGTTGTTCGTCCAACGCAAACAGCTTTTATCCCGAGAGGAATATTCTTGAGGTGGTAGTAATACTTCATGAAACGATTCATGAAATACAAAGGAAGAAATTGGATGGGTGCTTTTTTAAATTGACTTCGAAAAGGCGTATGACAAGGTTAAATGGTCATTTTTACAACAAGCCTTATAGATGAAAGGTTTTGCATCACAGTGGTGCGACTGGATTGCACGGTTTGTTCAGGGAGGGAGTGTCAGGATCGAGTTAATGACGATATCGGTCATTATTTTCAGACACTCAAAGGGCTGCGCCAAGGAAACCCTTTGTCACCTTTACTTTTCAACCTTGTTGTCGATATGTTGGCCATTTTAATTTCTCGTGCAAAGGAGGATGGTCAAGTGGGGGTTTAGTACCACACCTGGTTGAGGGTGGAGTTTCAGTTTTGCAGTATGCCAATGACACTATATTATTTCTTGAACATGACGTTGTGAAGGCCGTGAACATGAAATTAATACTAGCTTTTTCTGAACAATTATCGGGCCTTAAGATTAACTTTCAAAAAAGCGAATTATATTTTTTTGGGAAGGCCAAGGAGGTGCAAGAGGATTACCGCAGAATTTTTGGATGTGAGATCGGCTCACTACCATTTAGATATTTAGGGATATTGATCCATTATAGGAAGCCTTTGAATAAAGAATGGAAATGTGTTGAAGTTAGGTTTGAGCAAAAATTGGCAGCATGGGTAGCAAAGATGTTGTCGTACGGAGACCATCTTGTGCTTATTAACTCAGTGTTAACAAGCCTACCAATGTTTCTTTTGTCTTTTTTCGAAATACCTAAAGGGGTAAGGAAAATACTAGATTATTACCGATCACGGTTCTTTTGGCAAATAGATCAAAATAAGAAAAAGTATAGATTAACCAAGTGAAATATTGTTTGTAGACCCAAAGATCAAGGAGGTTTGGGGATTGCGGTGTTAGAAGTTAAAAATAAATACCTCTTGAGTAAGTGGTTGTACAAACTGTTGAATGAGGATGGGGTTTGGCAAGAGCTTTTAACTAACAAATATTTTAGTGGTAGAACGTTATCACAAGTTCAAGCTAAGCCACTAGACTCTCCGTTTTGGAAAGGTTTAATGAAAGTGAAGAATGGGTTCTTCCAACCTGGAAAATTTCTTCTTGGCAACGGGGAGCAGGTTCGGTTTTGGGAAGATCGCTGGTTAGGACAGAATGCTCTTAGAGACGAATTACCATCTTTATATGCCATTGCTTCAAACAAGGATAGCACGGTTGCTGATATTCTTCAAACAATGCCTATTAACCTACCTTTTCGTCGAGTGTTGGTAGGCCGGAATAGAAGTCAGTGGCTAATTTTAGTAGAAAAACTAATGCGAGTTAATCTACTTGATGAACCTGATAAGTTTATATGGCGGCTAACTTCCAATGGTGTGTATACGGTTAAGTCATTTTATGAGGACTTATTAAACGGGCACACTATATATTTGCGTCAGTATATATGGAAGTTAAAGATACCTTTGAAAATTAAGATTTTCTTATGGTTTCTTAATAGAAAGAAAATTTTAACAAAAGATAACTTGGTTAAAAGACAGTGGACGGGATGGAAATGTGTATTTTGTGATGGGGATGAGACTGCGTAACATATTTTTATCAAATGCACATTTTCTAGAGATATTTGGAGATTAATACACTTTACATTTAATGTATACCCTCCGACTAACATCCCAAATTTGTTTGGTAGCTGGCTAAATGGGATTGATAAAGTTACAAAAGCTCGCATTCGTATTGGCGTTGTGGCCATTTTGTGGGCTATTTGGAACTGCCGGAATGATATTGTTATAAACAAGTCATCAATTATTCATTATTTGCAGGTTATCAACAAGGCGCTATATTGGATACAGTTGTGGTCATACCTGCTTCCAGTGGATCAGCGTGGCCTTATGGAAACTGGATGTACCCGTATGCTTACGGTGGTACGGGCTATTTTCAATCACCATGGGTGGCTACACACTAGAAGGATTGAGAGATAGTGAACTTTTCTTTGAGTGGCTGATTTTTGTAGCCACATTAAGTGACCCATGAATCGTAAACTTTGATATTATTGGCTTTAATAATTGTGGATGACTGTGTGTATCAGTTTGATGCAGAGGCCGGGGATCCGCACCCACTTATCTAAAAAAACAAATATGGTGATTGAAATATGCTCAAGATGGTATCATATGATAATGATATTTAAAAATTATTTAATTGTCATTTGTATATTGTCCTTGAGCATCACCAGTGATATGTATCAACAAGTAACTGACTTGTTTGTGAAACTATATATATTATGATGATTGTTTTAATAGTCTCTACTTGATAAGTTAATGAAGACCCATATGATTTTGTTAGGAATATATTTCACAAGCCATGGGAAATACATATGCTAAAATGAAAGTATAAACTTATGGATGGAGATAACTGAGTTGTACCGATGGAACTATATGACTAGCTAATCAACCTCTTATTAGTGTTTTTTCTTTTCTTACTATGCTCTTATTTCTAGCTTTTCCCTGACAAATTAACTCACTATACAACCACCCTAGACTTAAAACCAAATAGTTTGATAGCTTTAGGAGTCCTGCGCCTAAACCTTACTCTAAAGGTAACTCCCCAAATAATTCTTTTGCTATTTCTCACCCGCTTCTGCAAACATGAACTTCATTTCTAGTACATTTCAACATTATAAACAATTCTAACCTTTTAATATCTAGTACACACATCTCTTTAATATATTTTAGAAAATTTAACAACATTCCAAATTCAAAGCACGTACAAACTCAACACAAAGCAATAACATAGAAAATGTTTACAAATTTAATCACATTCCAAATTCAAAGAACATAAGAATGCAATCAAAATGCAACACCACTACCACTAACACACGTCTCTTGTTGCTCACTTCTCCTTTCAAAAGTGAAGGGCATGTTCTCATTTCTCTTGTTCTTTTGCTTGTATATCTCTATGATGTAGATGTGCTCTCCATTTGACAGGCTACTAGTTTAACACAAACCGACCACCAATTGAAACAATCTTTAATACACTTCAACTATAGACGACATAAGCATGTTTTTGGTTGGAATGAACCTTCACATGTCTTGCATACTATTCGGAAATATTCTTCCAAAACAAACCTTGATCGGTTGAAGTATCCTTGATGTCATGACGCTCAAGAAAGCATTGTGCAAAGTTTTCACTTGCTCGTCTTGTTGTTCGATTATCTTCATTGTTCATGATATGTGGCTCAATTTCCCCCACTTTGGGACTCAAAATAGAAATCGTGAAGTAAAAAAACTATCCTCGAAGAAATATCAACATTTGACACTTACACTACATAACAGAAAAAATCGATTAAAAAATAAAATAAAATTTCTTAGGGGCACTTGGTTGAAAACCTCAAAGGAGGTTAAAGGTAGCCATCTAGGTGGCCCGACCCGACATTAAATGAGTAATGAATAGAAGGGTTCGCCCCTCATGGTCTATTGTGGCCTTGTTTTAAGGAGGCCATGCTTAACCGGCCCTAAGGCAACATTTTGACTATTAAACCCGGCACGCCTACTATAAGAATCAGCCCACCCCAACACGACTGTAGGTCGTTCCGCAAGTTGTTCCGACGTTTTCCCTTTTTTGTGCTTTGTAACTTTTTTGAAAAATCTTAAATATAAAAACAGTACGTAAAAAAGAAAAGTATAGAAACATATAAAAGTGCCATGTCCGACCGGCCTTAAGGCCAGAATTTGGCGATAATTATTAGTCCGTGCCAAGCCAATGGTTGGCCTGAAAATTTTATTTGTGGGTCGTACTGGGCCAAGTCGAAAATGGGGCCATCCCATTTTGGCCTTTTTCATCCATTCATTCTTCTTCTTCTTCTTCTTCTTCTTCTTCTTCTGTTTCTAATTCTTATTTTAATTTTGTTGCTATTATTTTTTCTCTTTTTTGTTTTTTGCTTCACTTATTTCCTTTTTTAAAAAATGGTTCAGATTTGAGAACGATTCAAAAAAATCAATTTTTAAAATGTTCATATTTTAAAATATTTATTATTTAAAATGGCCTACTTTAAAAAAAAAGATTTGAAACGCATTAGATTTAAATACGAATAGCTAGTGTATAGCTCAAATGTGGTAATAGAGGAGACTCACTACAGTTCTTGAAGTTACCGACGATGTCCAAAACAATCCTAAACCTCATGATTTTTTTACACAATGCAATAAACTTACCATCTATGAGCGAAAAACCGGTTGTTGAGCGACCGGGCAGCCTCCCGTCCCTCCTCCTCCCCTCCCATGTGCAGCGGCCGGTACGCGTTGTTGGGCAAAGCCTGTAGGAGGGGCCTGGCAGGGCGGCACTCTTTTTCCGCCTTGGTCTATTTTGTTTGGTCTCTTCTTTTAATCTAAGTGCACATCAGTTAAATACGTGACCCGTTGTTCATGTTTCGTGCTGCATGTATACTCATTTTTCTATGGTTTATATGTAAAGAAATAAATTACATTGTTTTAAACAGAAATAGAAATGCTGAGCGCTTACATTAGCCATTTGTATTAGACATCATTGGTAACTTCAAGGATCAAAGTGGGCCTTCTCTACTGCCATGTCATCGCTATACATTAGCCATTTGTATTTACGACCGTAGATAGACATAAAGAACAATTTTCAGGACTATATCAAAGCAAATTCTAAGTTTGAGCAATAACTTGTAGTAGTACCGTACCGTTGAGGCATTTCACTCGGACAGCAAAATAGGAGAAGAAGAAAGTGCGAACAATAGGTTTGTTGGGCCGGCACAACAGTTGGGCGACGTTTGCCGGGCCGCGGCGGCGCTTCGGGGTCGGAGGAGGCAGGCCGGTCGTGGCGGAGGGCACGGGGACGGTGCGAGACTGCGAGCTATGGCGGCAAGCACCGTAGGTGGCGCGACACAAACGAGCAGCAGGACCTTGCCTTGCTGGTGCAGTGGCTGGCTAGGAAGCGGCTTCTCTGTCGTCCGAGGAGGAGTTGGGGGAGGGCGCTCGGAGATCCATTTCCGCGGCGGAAGGGGGCGGCGCATAGATGCCCAGTCCAGCTGCAAGCCTCCTTCCCTCCTCGGCTGCTCGATGCGTGGAGCGAGCAGTTCCCGGCCATCAGACGTCCGCGGAATACAACTTCGGCGGCCACCCTTCTCAATCTCAGGTCACCCTCAAACCCTCGCCCTTCTTGAATAAGGTTTGCTCGTGTCCTCATGTTGTTGCTATTGCGTTGCTTTGACGTCTCTTGACGCACTGAGGTGACTCATGAGCTTATGTTCTTCTCTTCGTACCGCTCTGCATTTCAGAGCAAAAAAATGATCTAGTCTCATGGTACAAAGCTTTTACATAATCATATCACGTTATCACTGTACCAGCACAATGCAATGCTGTCTTTTCTGTAGCCACCGCGACTTTTTAGGTGCTCAAAGTTTCAATGGATCGTCAGTTCTTCTCTCCACAACTTCAGTCAATATCTGCAATTCAGCTTCCTTCATGGTAAATACTGCAACTAGGTAAGGTAATGTTATGAGTTGGATAGCATGATGTTCTTTTCTCCTCTATTCTCTTCATATGAGCGGGTTTGATAGTACATAACTGGAGTGATGTTCGGTCGGGTAGAATTATAGGTAAAATAACACTAGGCCAAGGAGGGCTAAGAGGATCTAAAATTTGTGGCCAAGAAGGAGACCAAAGTTGGACAAATGACTTGGGAATATTTCAAGATCCACCTCTATCCCTAATCTATTGCCAGGATATGTTCATGTGCGCGGATAGTGGATCTGAACTCTATTTTCAGCACATTAGAACCGCAAATCCTTCTAGTGAAGTGCATAACATTCAGACATTTTAAAACTATAAACTTTCACACTGAACTTTAACTCTTAATTATCTACAACAATTGGGGCTATCTAAGTATCTAATAAAACACAGTTGGGATATTTGCATAGGTAATAGTTGTGCAGCTTCTGATTATCTTGTAAACTTCACAAGTGCATCCTGAACAGCTCTTCTATCTCTTGAATTGGTAATATCATCTGGTCCTAATCATCAATATAGACAGTTCCGGACAGCTAGCAGCCTGCAAGACATATTAAGATTATTTCAAATTTAAGCATGTGTATGGATTGGTGTGCTCACACAAAGCGTATAAACAAAATGATAGGAATAAGATGAGTTTACAGAACCCTTACACATTGAAAAATATGCTGAGAACTCAAACCAGTAATAAAAATACATAAAGCCCTAAATGAGAAAAAGAAAGACCAAGGACGAGTTCAGTCTATGCGGGTGATAACAACCTTTAAAATACAGAAAAATATTTATTGTTCCCTCAACTATTGTTGCAGTATATTTTGCAAATCGAATTGTAATATTAATTGCATGCGCCAAGAATGAGTTCAATCTATGTAAATGACGGTGACCTACCTACACGAGCCCATTGACATGACCATGGTATCTCCATGGCATGACATGCATATGTGGACATTCTGCTGGAGCCAGATAACTAGGATTTAGTTGACATGCCCAGGGGGAGATGCAAACATTCTCGTCTTGCGGATCTGGGTACCGCCAAGTGACATCTTCCTAGGCTTAGAGTGGAGTGTTCATGACGTGGAGGAGCATCCCCGTGTTAACGATATGTAAGCTTGCAGATCTAGGCGAAGAGGCTGAGGTGGTTGTCAAATCAGTTAGTCAAGGTCCACCTGGGCTCAAAACTACCCCTATTCGGCGAGGTACAATGTTATGGTACGAGGAATTTGAGGTGCAAATAAACGGTATAGAAAATGGGTTGCAAATTAAATTCGTGGCAACGATTGAGAGACTAAAATTAGACCTTTTTCTTCCGAATGTTCTAATATCTATTGCTTAATACTGGTTATGAACCTTGGGAGAAAGTGTTTCTTTGGTCCTCTATATAGAGCATACTCTTCAATAATAGATGAACTATATAATTAGTGTAAGAACCAACTCCACTGTTAGTAATAAGAGCAGAACAATAAACATCACCATAATACATTGCTTTACAACAATCTGCTGAAAATGCCTACATTCCTATTCTTCTTGCAAAATCTGGTTTAGCCCTCAAGCATCAAGGTTACAATCCAAAACTATGCAAACGATATTGAAGTGCTCTGGTTTGGCCTGAGAATGAAAAACGAAGGTAGGCAGTGGCCTCCTCAATATGGAGGTGCTCCCACCCCTGCCATGTTGTCGCCATCTATGGGTCTAAAGAGTAAAGACACACGCTGCGCATTTTCTGTTACTCACTGGTCACTGCTGCCCTATCCTATCCCAGGAGATTCTAGATGCCCTGATCTAGATGCCACCACTTTCGGTGCTAGAGGATGACCATCATGTTCTTTGTGGAGCATTGCTTCCCTTTGGCGAGGAAGTCTAAAGGAAGAGATGATTGATTGGGAAGAGTTGGAGTATTACTTACACTATTACGGTGAAATGTGGCCCCAGTGCCTACAACACTTCATTTCTTTATATTGTTATATGGTATTGTCACTTTGATCATTCCATGAGGGGTATGGCGATTTATGGTATCACGTTTCTTTATTCTATATAAATGCAGTCATGGTTATGGTTGTATGTAATGATTCCACACAGCAAAAACAGTCATGCAGACTATGCAGTTAACTTTCTGTGCATTACATCAAATAAATATTTACGAATAATCTCAATAATACATCTCAATAAAGAATGAAATTACCTTTTGCAATTAGCATTAACATCTGTATCCATGTCGACAGCATGAAGTCCTATGTTAAGTAGAAGCTCATGTGTGCTTTATGTGCTCTAGTATATTATGCAGCTTAGAAGGCTGCCTCCGAAATAAAGGTTCAAGACGGAAAGAAGAACTACCATTTTTCAACTTCTTTGCATCATACATTTCGTTCCATGCTTGCACTATCTCATCAATCTTGAAGCTCAATCCTGAATAACAAAGATAAAGTCTTAACAACTTATATGCTCTTAAATTTAGTTAAGAGGATCTAAAATTTCAATATCTAGCATAGCAGATTGATAAAGTTTTAGTTTAACAACTTACAGTAAGCACCGACTAATAGTGATTTTGCTGCTTGTAAAGGATAACATGACTAAGAGAAGTTCATAAAATCTTGTTTTTCTTGACCATAAACAGTTCTGAACTAATACTGAAGTAGCTTCCCGAAATCTAACACTACAAAATTGTAGCATGACAGATGTTGTGGTTATAGATTACTATCCGCTGATGAAACAGAATGTCTTTGGATATTGGCAAGCTACAGTCTGAATAGGCCAGATCCAAATATTCGTGTTTTATAGCATACAACTCCATATATGTTTGATAATTGGAAATGCATCATGCTAGTGATCCACTTGTGAGGATACGCAGTCATTTTTGCCTCTTCTAATATAAATAGCCATACACATGGTTTCGTTAACACTAGTGGTCCCTTAACAATAATTAAAGATGCACTCCCAATGAACTTGAGTGAAGAAGTGTTACATTTCCCAGAATAACAATTATGAGAAGCATGATTATTAGTATACATGGCGTATATATACAGGTCTTGGTTTTGATACTTAGCAACAAGGAACAACGAAATTTCAGAAGAAATGCTTATATCGTACCTTCTTGAGTTTTCTCATTGGCACAATGGTTCTTTATCATTACACTGATATCTGCCAGGGAAGCTCCACCAGTCTTAAATTTTTCAATTGCTTCTGTGAGACTTTCCTCCCAGCTAGCAAGACCTAACTTGAATTCTACTACTGAACGCTCATAAAGAATGGTACCCCATGAAATGTTTAGCTGTGATCGTATATTTGAAGCTTGCTCAAATGCTTCATCTGATGTTAAATCTTTGAGGTGCCCATCCAAGCCCAACTTATCCAGTAGGATTTTCTCCTTTTTTGATTTAGATATCCCTTTTAGTCGCAAATATTCTATTCCCTCCCACATCTCCATTCCTTTTTCCATATTATCCTCAGCACGGTTGAATAGTTCTAGCACTTCAGTTCCCATGTCTACCTTACATGCATCTGCATAACGCCAAGAAAGCTTTGCTTGCTCAAACTGTTGATGTCCAAGTGCAATAAGACCTTCATAAAAGTCCGGTTTTACATCGACAGTATCTTCAAACTTCTTTCCAGCTTTGACATATTCGGCACATGCCAACTCATATGCACGTTTGACCTGGGAAAGTACAGATTCTTTTGAAGCATCTTCAGATAAACATAATCTCTTCTTTGCACGAGACATGTGTATGTTGCCCCAATTAAACAAAGCTAAAGCTGCCATTTCCTGAAATTTTGCCTCAGCAGCATGGAATATCTCCTGAGCTTCGTCGCTTGTGATGGTGTCTTCCATTGCTTCATAGTACAGCCGCGTACCAAGGTCACGGATATCCACGTAGGCATCAGAATCAAAACCAACATGGTTCTTAAATAGATGAGCAAACTGCACCATCCAGTCATCAGCATATGATGAGTTCTTTTCTTCTACAATCCTAGAACTTCCGCATTCAGAGATGCTATGCTTTCTTTCTAACGTTGCAATAGGAGTACTGGGCATAACGATGTCCCTAGTGATCTCACGATCAGGACTTACTTCTTTTATGTACAATCGAGCTGGTCCTTGCTTCAGATCTTCAACCCACCTTAGTTCTTCAGTTGATGTAACCGTCACCAAGTCACCCTCTATGTCCTGAAATTTCAGAAGCATTGCCTTCAGGTGGGGACTGTACTTGCACCGAGCTATGTTTATCAATTGCAGTAGACTACAATTTTCTGGAACTAGTGCAATCCTTATGTCATCTCCCAAAACAAACTTTACAGTCTTTGTTTCTCCGTCATTAGCATATGCGAGCTTCTCCCTCGTCTGTTTTTGGTTCTCATCTCTACCATGACTTGCTAGTTTGATTGCAGTTTGGTTTTCCAGCTTGTCCTCGCCACGGCCAGTGTTCCGCTCTAAGGAGTCTTTTACTTGGTTTCCACTGATAAACCTTTCATACATGTCAATGTGAGTTTGTTGCTTGCCATGACTAGTGGTTTGCACCTCCTCAATGTGCTTTTGACGGTTATCCACATCACCGACCTGATTCTGCGTTGTATGCATTTCCTGCTGATGCTGACCACTTCTCACCTTGATCTCTTTGAGGGGCGTCTCATGCTTGTTTTGATTTTTTGTTTCGCTGTGGTGCATTTCTTCCATATCCCAGGAAGCATGCTGCTGTTGTTGGTGTTCATTGCTTGCTCGTTTTTTCTCATCATGCTTCACATGGTTCTGTTCTGTGGAACTATTATCTTCATCATGATTATGCCTTGACTGAATCTCCTTGTCGTCATTTTCTTCATTGCTTAAATCTTCATTGCACTTTTCTTCATTATCATCTTCATCGTTCTCTTGCATATCTTCATCGTTCTCTTGCAAATCATCATCTTGAACCAACCACACCTCTTCCTGGACTATGGAATTTCTAAATCTGCGAGATACCTTCCTCTTGATCTTCTCTTTTGCAAACATGGTCTTAGACTCCACCGGTGACTCAACCTGATCCTCCAATAAATTTTCTTTCTCCTCCATCTCCTCCTTAATACTTTCAAAGAGCTCCAATGCAGAAACATTGTTCGGCTCCAAGCTCAGCACCTTTTCCACATCGCTACAAGCTAGATCCAGCCTATCCAATGCTTCAAAGCATCGTGCTCTTTTCAGTAATGCATTTGTATATTTTGGTGATGCCTCCAGTGCTGCATTGCACTCATCAACCGCACGCTCATAATCCTCAGGGTTCATGTGCATGTAACATGCAGCAATGTTGCAGTGGAGGAAGGCGATATCGTCATGCTCCTTTGGCAAGAGCTTTACTGCCTTGTCAAATGTGGAGGCCGCCCCTTCATAGTCCCGCCTCTGGAATAGCCTTGTCCCGTCCCCCTTCAGTTCGATAGCCTTCTCATAGTCCCTCCTCTGGGATAACCTTGTATTTTCCTCCAATTCGATCCTTGCCTCCTCGTCCTTCAAGTCAACAGTGGCTACATCCTCCTTGGAGGCAATAGCTGCCCCCTCCTCCTTCGAGTCAGTTGCAGCCCCCTCCTCCTTCAAGTCGGTTGCAGCCCCTTCCTCCTTCGAATCGGTTGCAGCCCCCTGCTCCTTCAGTTCTGTTACCGTTCCGTCCTCCTTCAAGTCAATATCCATCCCCTCCATTTCTGTAGATGCCCCCTCCTCCTTCAGTTGAATAGTCACTCCTTCCTCCTTCAACTTGATAGCCAACCCCACCTCCTTTAATTCGTTTACGACCCCAGTAACGAGGTCTTCGTCTTTATCCACCAATGAATTTGGAGTGTCTTGGCTGTTGCTTGAACTACTTGCGCAATTGATTGATCCAGATTCTCTTAGCTTCTCACTCGGCATCTCCTCCATGGTTCAAATTTTGCAAGCCTTCCCTTTTGTCAAATCAAGGAATCATTTGAATGGTACAAGCTGTTGCCCCACCTTTTTCTTTTCTTCCTGAATCAACAAAAGTATCTTTTGCTCCTCCTTTCAGATGAAGTTGCAATGATAACAGGACTGAAAATGTGGAATACGGGAAAGAGAGATTGAGCAACAAGGGTTCGCTCCTCCCTCTTCCCCGTGCAAATGGAAACCTTACCCTACTCTGGCAACTCCATTCGGAACGCAAAAGATAGAATGATGCATCAAATGGAGTGGGGAATTGGTGTGAGATGTCCTAAATTTGTCAGCAAAGTAAACATAAGGAGAAAGAGAAAATGCTTGATGAAGGAATGGACAAATGGGAAAGCAAAGCATGAGGAAGCATGCTACAAGAATGGAGCAAGGGTTGGATGGGGTGCGAGCAGAAGGGAAGCCACACACTTTTTGGGTAGTATCAGGGTTTGCCCGAAGATGTCCATGCATGGTTCCTTATTTTGGGTTGTCTCTGAAAGGTAGGAAGTTCATAAGCTGGTTTAGAACTGCTATATTTGACATATTGCCTCTGTGGTTAGCATATTGACACTACGATGTGCATGAAAGCCATTTTTACCAATCTTAGCGCTTTCTATGACAACTTTATCTAAGAATAGATGTGAACCCATTTTCCTAACCAGAACCCTGTACAATTACCTCATGGTGCTCCCTAATTCGTTCCGATTTCTGCTGCAGGTAATATGTTTGAGCATTATAAGAATCCAAGACGGGGTTTAGGTCAAAATGTTGTTTTCACTAGAGTAAGTTTTGAGTCATTACAGCATGGGCATGGATGCATGAACCTCGTTGCTGAAAGATGTCGCAAAATCCGAGAAGATGAGATGTCCTGCTTAGGCCGCACCAAAACGTGTACCTGAATCAGACTTATGTAGGAAGAAGTATGCATGTGTGTTATGTGACTTATACATTGTACTACAAACACCTTCTAGTTTCAGTTTTAGTCCCTCACATGGCAACCGGTCAAGAAATTTAATTCTGTAATAATTTAGTAGTATCTATTTCTAAGTTGATATACAGATTTATATACCTAAGTTGAAGATCATGTGTTTGATATAATTTATCAAACAGAAAATAAATTAAATGCACCATTTTCAACAATAAGAGATTGGAATCCCCATATGATTTTGGGACTTCTACGTATGGGAGTTTCCGCTTTCAACACAAAAGTGTCCAAATAAAGTTTTCAAAAATGACAGGGACTACAGAACTAAATCCATTGCAATAATTTCAGACACAATGTAATGCACGCACATTCAGCAAAATGGGCCGTAGCTCCATGGAGAAAGGAGTACTAGACTACAAAGTGGGTCAGGAAAGGAGACACAGGTGGCTGCTTTGTTCGTACATTATTCAAGAAAAGCACACTTTGTGAGCAAAAAACATTATCATCAATTGTGTATGCAAAGAATACGTATGCTCTGCTCGTGGTTAATAGCTCATGTTCTCCATGATTTTCACGCTCGCCTGACGCTCTTCCTGTACTCTTTCCTGATCTCCCACAGCTGCTCTCCGACTTCCTTCATGGTCGGACGGTCCTCCCGTGTGGGAGCGGCGCACTGGAACGCCAAACTAAGGAGCTTCTCCAGCACCTCCTCGTCCACACGATCCTCCAGCAACGGGTCCAATATCTCTCTCATGTTGCCTTCATTGAATTTCTTGAAAGTCTACAGAAAATACAAATGTTGTATGCCCTTCAGATTCTCATGATGGAAGCACAACCGAATGAGAGTGTCCATGAAATGGAGATGAGTAACAACGTACCCATCTGATAGTGATCCTCTCTTCAGCAGCCCGCTTCAGCTCTACAGGCCGACGAGCAGAGATAATTTCTACAAGAAGTATACCAAAGGAGAAGACATCACTTTTAGTAGTCAGCTGGTATGTCCTCAGGTACTCGGGGTCCAGGTAGCCAGCAGTTCCTTTCACTTTCGTGGAGATGTGCGTCTTGTCTGTGTCATTAGGGCCACTTCTAGCAAATCCAAAGTCGGACACCTTGGCTCGGTAGCTGTCTGTCAGAAGTATGTTTGATGACTTCACATCGCGATGGATTATTGTCTTCTCTGTTCACAGTATAGAATTCTCAGTCCCTTTAAAATTATTATACAGATTTTATCAAAATATGTTTGCAAAACTGGAATGGCTAAATAGCTAATACCCCTTCCGTTCCATAACATAACACTTTCTACTTTCTAGCCATTTTGCCTTTGTCCAGATTCGTTGGTAAATGAGTGAATCAACACACTAAAACATGTCTACATACATACGAATCAGGACAAATCCAAAAAGACAAGAAAGTCTTATATTGTGGAACGGAGGGAGTAACAAATAATATTTGGATATGTAATCTTTTACTTGACGCAATTCAATCATATTACTCATCAAGTTCATAATTTTGCTTATAACATATTTAAGCTGCAGAACATCAATGTTTACAGAAGTAGATTGCCTACCTGCATATAGATGGAGGTATGTGAGTGCATGAGCAACATCAATCGCAATTTCTAGGCGTTGATTAAAGTCCAGGGTTCTGCCATGTTGGCCTGTAGAAGGAATGAAGAAATAGATATTAACAAACTGAGGGTAAAAGTAGATTATAAATTTGAAGCTAAAACCAAAGGGAAAGGGCAGGAAATGCTATTTACCATCCAGGTGTTCTCTCAAAGTGCCATTTGGAACATATTCTGTGATAATAATACGTTCATTTCCTTTATCAGTATAACCCAGTAATCTCACCAAATTCCGGTGGTCAATCTTAGCAAGCAATTCTACTTCATTGCTGAACTCATCTCTAGGACCTGCAAATTGATCCTGTATAAATAGTAGAACCCATTATGCGCTGCTAACAGAAAATCAAAGAACTTAATTCACAGTTGCCTCATAAAAACGTGCTTCCAGGAACAATAGAAGTTGTGCTGCTTTCATCCAACAGAAACTCTTCAATATTAAAACATAATGAAAAATAAAAAGGCAAAAGAGTTTAATGGAGTATCAATAAAACACCAAAAGATAAAAAAACAATAGGCATGACACTACCTTTTTAGCTCTCTTGACTGCTACAACCTGTCCATCTGACAATATAGCCCTGTAGACAGTCCCAAATCCTCCTTCGCCCAATTTAAATGAATGTGAGAAATTCTGAGTCGCCCTGAGAATCTGCTGGACGCTTAAGTCAACAGATCCGACTCGAGCTATATGTGAAGATGGCGCGAATCTAGATGGGCTTGGAGGTATTCGATGTGGAGTTGGCGGGATCTTCTCAGATGATGTGCTTACATCAAAGGATGAAAGAGAGTCAACTGTGAAGAAGCATCAGACAAGATTCCGAGAAAGATTATAAAGTTGATCAGAATGGTACTACATTGCAAACCATTTCGCAATCAGAAGTGGATTTGAGACAGTTCACGCAATATGAGAATATTTAAATACTTGTTAAAGCGGTTTTGTTTGCAAATTTGCAAATACTTCGTTTTTTATTCTTCTAGGCGACATTTACTCCAAAAATCCTGCTGATTGCTTATTTGCTTTCATTTCCGATTGATGGACATAAATCAATATGGTTAACTCACGTGAAAAGTAGAAGGCATTAACTCTTTCACTGTTATGTGTGCAATGAGATGAGAAACCATGACCCTGTCTGGAGCTACATATAATAGTGAAAAAACATTACAGGGTGAAAGTTAATTAAACAGGACAGAGATCTTACATTATAAAACCATAACAGAAGTAAGTCCCTCATAAGCTCACACAGCAGGTTGGGAAATGGTATAGCTGACCTACTATGGTAATGGGCATAGTAGTTGGAACGTAGCAGGTTAGAAAATTACAAACGCATGCAACACTCAACTTCTTTTGTCTCAGATCTTAACTCCAACAGATATCAAAGTTGATAGCCCATTTGTCATCTCACCTCCTCATCACCAAACCTAAGTTGCTGACATGTGGGGTCATATATTCACAATGTCCACTATCTTGTTTGGAACTTTTTAAAATGTAGTATGCTTAGCTTTAAGGTTTAATTGTAAGTTGCCCTGTTGTTACGAAGTTCATTAAATTTTATTTTATGATTAGTTTGTACAGACATTTATTTCCACATGATTTGATGTTTAATTATAATCACTTCCGTAGCGACACACAGGCATTCAATTAACTCTAGAAAACCAACCTATGCTTGTTTCACACCAACGTCAACATTTTTATATCCAAACTCTCATGCATGCACTATTGTTGACCAACCATACCCGGCATAGTACTTGAACTGGATGCATCTAGGATGCAGAGGCCAGGGGTAATAAAAGCTTTCATTATCTAAAAGTAAGTGCTGCCTACATAAACATTTTTTAACGTTTATCGCAAAATAGCTTGCTCCAGTCCACACAACAAATATTATGGTGCATTTAATTTTGATCCCAGCACAAATATGACAAGAATAATTAGCGTTTTCACAATATCAAAGAACATCGACACATGTTACGTTGACTCACCAGCATTGCGCTGAATGGATGTAGTATTGTGTCTACTTCCTTCTTTTCTTTCAGCATGAAAACATGGAAGCATCAGACCACAGCATAGGAGGAGCACACCTGGCACAGCCAGGAGAGTATCCTCGTCTTCCAATGAATCACTGGCCTCCTGTTTATTTTCATGCAGTCCCATGCCACATGGGTCATCTTCAATTTTTGCAATATTTTCTGACGGCTGCTTCAAAAGCTTCCTTGGTATATTTGGAGTTGAAGTTACTACATTTCATAACAAGACATGTGGAGAAGAAGTTAGCAAACAATATTTGTCATATATAAGTTACCAGACATAGAATAGGAAAAAAAGAAGTAGATTTGCTAGGAGGAACTAGGTAACTACTCATTACAAGATGAGATAGGCACCCAGATTCGAGTAGGAAGATGATCAGAACCTAAGTGATGGGTCTCTAGTCTCTACACCCATAGCTGCCACTAAACTGAGCTAGGGTCAGTTCCTAACAGTAGAATAGAAAGTGTGATTCCCGTAAAAGAAATAACTAGAAATAAATCGAAAGTGAAGAATAATAATAGAATGTCTGAATGCTAGTATTGCATGAAGTACCACAATTCAATGCTTTGATCAGTATAATATATGTGATGTAAACAAAATCATAACTCAAAGCACATAAGTATATGATACTTGGGAAATGTTTGGTATTTTAATGGATTATGATATTGGTTGAAGTAAATGTGGTCTGCCCAACCTTCTCATCAGCTCATACTTTTGGTTCTACTGGTTGGTGCATGAAACTTAATATGATATCAGAGCAGCAAGGTAATTCTCAACTTTTAATGGAATTTCCAAAAACAGTGCAAATAATCGTCTGAATCACTACCAAAAAAATAACGCTAACACTATGTACCGAATGAGATTTTAATTGACATCACGATGGGCGCACTTCAAGCTCTTATCCAAACATAAACATATCAAACAAAACTGAGAACACAGTTGAAGCATGATATGTATAACGAATCAACAGGATCATAGGAGCCACTCACCATAGCTCGATTGACTCCCATCGCGGCAGTAGTGCATCCACGCACCCCTCCACGCCTCGGACTGCTCGTCGCAGCGGAGGCAACCACTCTCAAAGTAGGAGAGGAGCCTCTGGCAGCATTCAGCACGGTCCTGCACCAAAACCCCATTGATGGACAGGTTGTGACGACCATCAGAGGTACTCAGGATAGTAAACTGGTCGTCTCCACAGGTCCAAGGAAGGGTTGGCCCAGGACGGGAGGATGGTCCGGAAGCCAAAACCAGAGACGGGCAGAGGAGGGCGAGCAGAGCTAGGAGAAGAACGAGAGGAGACATTGACACAGCGAACTGGAAAGTATAGTTCAGAAATATTTCATGATTGGCAACCACGAGGGGGGATTACTAAGAGAAATATGGGCATACAAGATTGGCAGCCACAAATTATGTCTCCCCTTCTTCCTCCAACTCAACAAGAACAGATTTTGCCTCCAAAGAAGGCAACTTGTATAACAAAGGGATATGACTTAACCCAAGAATCGGGCTACTCCACAAAGAATGAACTAGACGCCAAGAAAGGGCAGCAAATCAAGCAAGACCAAAGAGTAGAAAATCTTGACCAGTTGGAGTGGAGGCGAGCACCCGAGCACAAAAGGAGGAGGACAAGCAAATCTAATCTGGACTGGGCAGGAAGCAGAAGCAGAGCATCGAGTAGACTATCTACTACTCAAGGTCAAGGATCGAGATTACGGGGCTTATTCGAGCGGACGATTAGGCGGTGCTCAGATCGGGGAGGAGCTCGAGCCTATCAAGGGAAGAGAGAAGGAAAGTGCGGGGCAGTTGGGAGGTAGAAAAGGGGGAAAAAATATCTTTGCAGCTCAGCTCAGCTGAACTGCTGAAGACGGGAGAGGTGGAAGAGAGAGAGAGCTAGAGGGTCAAGGTGGAAAACGGCGGCGGTGGTAACTTCTGGGTGGCAAGTTGCTGGTGCTCTGCTCCACACGCTGAGCACGAAACTTCTGGGTGGCAGCACCACTGCCTGGTGTCAGGCAAGAGTGGGTCTGCTCTGCTCCAGCGAGAACGAGCAAAATGATTAAAAAAAAATATATATATATAACATATTTTCATAATTCATTTGACGAGTAGTATATGGCTAGTGTCGAAATAAATTTTTCGAGAGTGCTAATCGTTTTTTCTCCTATTTTTCATATTAAAATAAGTTTTTTAACCTTGTCATAATTTAAGATAAAATATATATGAAATATGCGGCGGTCGGTTAGTTCATTTCTGTGGTTGGTTTCGCGTTTTGTCAACTCTAACTTCTTAATTTTTTATCAAAATTCACATATTTTTTCATAAAATTTATCAAATTCATCACACTCCTCGACAGTTTAAAATTTCCTTTCACAAGTTGCATAACTTTTATGTTATAACTTTTTTATGTCCTATAGATGCTACAAAATATATATATATATTTGTCATAAAAAGTTACAGCATGAAAACTGTGGGAAGTGTGAGATACATCTACCCCTGAAACCCTGAAAGAAAATTTCAAACGATCCACTGGTGCGATGTATTTGACAAAATTCATCGAAAAAATGTGTGAATTTTGATCCAAAATTTTGAACTTAGTCTACGAAACTCGACACCATTCACGGGAATGGACCTACTAGTGGACGCGCATATATTATATATATATATATATTATCTCTACTCATGGCATGATTAAAGGATTTTTATTTAATAAAAGAATTAGCGAGGAAGGGAGGCTCAAACCCAGTTTAGATCGTTTTCTGGCTGAAATGCTGCTTTTGCCATTACGACTATTGAAAACTTGCACTTTAGACATTAGCCATGACGACGGCGCGCTATTTTTCCATTTGACTAATGGCGTATGCTACTTGTCAAATACATTTTTAAAAATATTATATATAACTAGCAAAATGCCCGTGCGTTGCTACGGACAAACAAAATGACCCATGTGCGATGGGACAGCTTGAAATGCATATCTCATAAGTGAGCTAATACATTCGAAATTTGGATCAACTCTTCATCAATTGTTTTAAAACTTGATTATACACTATTTTTATCGATGAGGTTTTCTACGTTTATTAAGTTCATCTCGAAAATAACATTTACATGCTAGACATACCCCAATCAGACAACCAAAGCTAAACCATGAAAACACACATTTATAAAAATGTTGTAAATAATTTTCATTAGATTATTCAGGTCATTAGTAAATTTTTCCATTTACATTTATGAGAAAAAATTCAGTGCAGTCACCTAATCAAATAAAAGCACCACACATTTGTGGAAGGTCTAAAAAAAGATTATCTAGATCTGTACAAACATGATCCGACTAATAAATAATTAAAATGACAAGTATGGATTGCACTCTTGAAAAAATACGTAAAAAGCCTATATCATTCACAGAAGAAAAGGGACTTTCTGCATGTCAATTTCAAAATAGGCATCATGTACAACATGAACTTTTTGCTTGGCAATTTCAAAATAGGCATCATACACAACATGGATTGTTTTTCAGCTTTTGATCATTGTGGTTATTTGTGTCCATCTACCCATTATCCAACTTAGTATAGTCTAAACTTAAAATTATCTATATAAGAAAAGGTAAGTAGCATTGTAGCCCCCGTAAGAGCTCTACCTAATCGTTGACATAATGGGTAGAAGGCTGTGCTTATTTGCAGGCAAATAGCTAAGTACCTCGAGGTAGCAACTCTACTCTTCATAGATGAAACAAGTGTTTAGTCTACCGAAGTTTCTTTTTTGCGGATTTATCCCTTATCATCCATCGTCTTTGTGAAGTAATGTCAGGAAGAAACTTCAAAGTTGGTGTAAATGTTTGAATTAGAAATCAATACTCTAGAAGCTCACAGTGACGTGATATAAACCAAGTTCAGCAGGTATTTGAAGATCCTTGAACCTGGTCCATCATGATCGTTATCGGTAGCTTTTCCTTCAGAGTCGGTGTATACTAATTCACCCGAGCTACAAAAATCGTCAAGATAACCTCCTGAACCAACTATGCTTACTGCAATAAGCTCATCGTTTGTATCTTTAGTGGTGTCAATGTCTGCCCAGTAGGGACTGTGAAGACCAACAATAGCCAGCTCTACTCTGAATAGAAATTCATCGCCCATTTCAAGTTATGAATTAATGTTTTGGCACACAACACTTATTCCCTAAAATCAGTACATTTGTGCATAAGATGTGCATTGAGTGAACTCTGAAACTGTACATTTGTCCTCTAGTCACATCTTCTAAGTGATCGCGTGGTACACGTGATAAGCTCCCACAAACCAAACATCATCTCAAGTAGATTCTCTGATAAAAATCCGATGGATTTGAAGAATAGACCATGTAAAAACAGAACAAAGGCAATTTTTGTAATGATACAATGAGAAAATCGTAGCATCTTATAAGGCATGCCGTCAACTGACTCTTCTTCATGCTTCATTTAATGGTGCGCCTGGCGGCTGTCGCCGACGGTGCGGTAGCTGGAGCGCGTTTGGCCGGGTCCTTCTCCTTCCCGTCGCCGCGCGCCGTGGTGCCGTTCACGAACAAGGCGCTGTTGTGGAGCTTCGAGGCGGCGGAGGACGGGCTGTAGAGGAAGGAGATACTCGTAGGGGAGCGCTGCCAGCAAACTCCACCTTCTTCTTGGTGCTGCCGCCGCAGCGACCGCCCTCACCACCGTAGCGCTGAGAATAGTTTGGATCAAAACTAAGTTTTGGTCTGGTTTTTCCTTTGGTCTGCAATGGATCGGTCAGGATGATCTCGTAACAAAAACAGCTACAGTTTGGTCTGGACTTCAACAAAATCCGGTTTGGACTGGGCTGGTTTGATCCCAAACTTTCTGGTCTCAGATTGTTGGAAACCGATGGGCTCAAATCGATTCAATCTTCTAGTTTCAGCAGAGGAAAGAGGTTCCCGGAAAAGGAAGGAGTCGTCGCCCCGCCGCTGGGCTCTCCCGAGGTTGCCGCCGGCGCTCTCCCGGTACACCGCCGGCGGCGACTGCCGAAGCTATTATACGCTGCCGCCGAACGCCGGCCGCTGGAGCTTCTATACGCCGCCGCTGGCCGGAGCACCCGCCGTTGTGTTGCTTGGTCCCCCTCACTATTCTGCTGTCCTCCTTCCTGCCCTCCACCAACGTCGCTACAAGATATATGTTCCATGTTTGACAAACTATTTCTTATGAATCAGAGATTCTTCACTGTCTTCACCAACATGCCAGTTTGTTCCATGTCCGTGGTCTCAAACTGTAGATTCAGACCAAATTGGAGAATGGATTGGATTGGGTTGGACTGGAAAATACGGCTTCGCGTGACAGAGGTAGGAGGAGAAGGCGAGGTAGAGGGGATTGGATTGGGTTGGACTGGAAAATACGGCTTCGCGTGACAGAGGTAGGAGGAGAAGGCGAGGTAGAGGGCGACGCAGGCGAGGAAGCCGGCGACCACCTTCCGCAGCATCGCGAACCTTTAGGCGGCCGCGAGAAGCAGCGGCTGGAGGGGATTAACACGCGGCGGAGGCGAGATCGGCGACGACGGGATTTCCTATCCCGACGCGGGCTGCTCAGGTTGGTCGCCCGACGAGCGCGAGGGGGGACGGGAGGTGTCTGTGGCCGCAGGCGGCGCTCTCCTTCTGATGAATTTGGGGGAGGATGCGCTACGGTGATGGAGATGGGAAACAGTAGGGCAGGTCTCAAACAGTTTTTTCACTTAGAGGAGTGCGGGTTGATTTGGCAATTTCAGAGGGGCTAAAACGCAAAAACGCCGTGACGTACCGGACACCTTGGCCATATTATATAGTAGAGATAGAGAAGAGATAGAGATAGAGAAAAGTTCCAAAAATGTTCACATTTTACTCAAACTTAAGACTTAGGGAAATAGCATGCTACCTCTTATACGTTTTAGAGTTAATGACAAGGCACTCACAGCACTAATCGTATTTTAAGATTGCAGGTTTGGCGGTAGTACCGGTGGTGTTTGGCGACACTACCGAAATGTGCTGCCACAGAACACTGGTATCTCGCCTTAAGCAGCGGTAGTATCTCGGCTAGTACCGTGCTTCCCAGGCATCGGAACTGCCTCTAGGAGTACCGTTAGAGATACCTGATATGTCGTCAACATATTTATAATTTTTTATGTTTTATTCTTGTTTTATACCATTGAATACTTTATTGCTTGTACAATTAAAACCCACCTTTTGTTCTAAAAAGGGCAAAGGTGTAGATGAGAAGAAGCACCGCCATGTTGCAAATACCAGGTCTTCTTGTATATGGAAAGGAATATTTGATATTACCTCCAAATGAGCTAAAGGCATATTCAAAGACCCCAACAGTTACAGTATTGGTAGAAAAAGTGGAAAGTTTCTTTGGTGAGGTATCAGCTTAATATCTTACTCCCTCCATTTTAATTTAGTTTGTGTTGTAGGTTTAGTCAAAGTCAAACTTTATTAAGTTTGACCAAAAATATAGGAAAAACTATCAACATTCATAAAATCAAATGCATACAATATGATATATGTTATAATGATTTGAATACTATAAAAGTTTTATTGTAAATGTTAATTTTTTGCACAGTACTTGGTCAAACTTGACAATGTTTGACTTTGACTAAACTCAGAACGCAAACTAAATTGAAACCGAGGGAATACTACAGTTTTATACCTGCTGAGATATTTTTGGTTGATTACTATGCATGCCCATTTGCTTGACATTTTTATCTAGTTACAAAGGATAGAAACAAAACTCAGAAAATGTTATCATTCGTTTCCAAGTTTTGTGTTGCTGCAGTCTTGTTGTAATTTTCAAGGTATTGTAATTTTCTAGCTCAATTTAAGATGGGGGCTAGGTAAACAGTCACATGCAGCTCTACCAGCATCTTGAAACTAGAAGTAGCACACAAACAGAATAAATTCTTACGGCGTGATGAGGCAGTTCTTATGGTGTGATGAGGCAGTTCGAGTGCTCGGGTTTTTCCCCTGACTTGGTAGCGTCATTTATTACCCTATATATAGAAGGGTGTCGGATTCACGTTTTAATCCAGCATTCACGTCACCCGTAAAACGACAGCCGTTCAATCGGCGCGTCGGACGGTTCAGATGCGCTCAAAACCACCCTCAAATGCATATTACTGTAGCACGGCCCTCTAGGCCAATCACGTTGCGCCGCGTGTCCCGGCCGCCCGCCGGTCGCCCCCGGTTTTCAAAAAAGTCACTGGACAATTCGCACCGTAACCCGTGGTCCTTTTTCCAGAACTGCGGAGGAGCTGATCGCAAATCCGAAATAGTTCGGATGCTTTTCTATAAAAATACCGCCACACTCTCCCCTCCGTTCCTCTTCTCTCCCACGACGCGGAGGTCGCCGCCGCCGCCGAGGCGCGCCGTCGCCGACAGACGCCTCCTCCCTCAAATCCAACGACACGAGGATGTCCACCGCGGTTTACTCTACCTCCTCACCGGCGGAGTCATGTCCGGACGCCCGCGGTCACCGGCAAATCGCCGGCTCGCCGCCGCCGTATTCTATCTCCGCCGCCGCAAGAACTGGTCGTCGCCGGCGACTCCGACGACCAAACGGCCCGCGCGCCGCCCGTAGGTTCCCCTCCTCCTCCTCTTGCAGATCCGCAGGATCTCGAAGCCCGGCGTGCACGCCGCCGCACGGTGGGAGCTCGGCCGCGTCCGCCGCCGCTGACGTCAAGGGCTGACGTCACCACGTGTGGCTGACGCGTGGGGTCCACATGTCGGATATTTTCAGTCACATAAAAAATTCACAAATCACAAAAATCATATCTTTCAATCCATAACTTAGAAAAATACAAAATAAATACCAAAATTTGAAGAAAAAATATATCTTTGCAGCCAACACATTTACATGCATGTTTACACAATTCAAAAAATTAAAATAAATGATATAGTTTTTACATCGATTGGCTAACTCAAAAAATACAAAAAAAAACAAAATTTGAAGAAAAAATATATCTTTGCACCCAACGCATTTACATGCATGTTTATACAATTTAAAAAATTTAAATAGATGATATAGTTTTTATATTGACTGGACCAATTTATTTTTGTATTAACGGACCAGTTCCTAAATTGTCAAAACATTTCGATAAATGCTGTCATAATTTTTGTGTCTATTAGTAACATATTATCACAATTTACATGTATGTGTAAATTTGGAAACAATTCAAATTCATTTTCTAAGATTATAGGTTTCAATTCATAAATGTTCATATATTGTATTCCATCTGATTACAAGATTAAATTAAAATTTTCAGACAGAAATATGAACTTACTATAATATTCTAAACCACGATATTTCTCCTTCTAATGACATAGACATATTTCAGAATTTCAAATAAATTTCAAATATACTCATTTCTTCGAGCATAAAACACATTCGAATCTGAGAAAACACACCACCTTGAATAATTTCTGCGAACTAAACAACTTTCGGACGCACACTTTCTCATTTTCATTAATTTTCAAACATACATGATTTTAAAATATACAAAATACCGAGTTTATATCTTATTTATTAGGCCAAATTTCAAACCTACAGAATTTTGAGATATCAAAATTACCGAATTCAAATTTTATTTACTACACGGGCGAGACATTGCCGCGCTAGGTTGCCAAGTATATTCGGCAAACTTTGTGTCCCACCGAGGATCGAAATAGACAGAATCCTCCGAAGGCAACCAGGCCATATACTCACTTCTGCTCGTCCCAAAGATGATTGCTTCTTCGATGGTGAGTCCTTGTAATGTAGAAGCACTTTCCTCAAACTCTGCGTCACACCCATGGTATGTTCCAAGAGCCGGATGCACGAGCCTGGTCCCTTCATAATCACAATGGAAACATCGACCTTATTCGAAGCAAAACAAGAACATGATAATTAGCTAGCTGGACGTAATCACAATTGACCAAATCTTTTTGAATATAACATCACATCAAACTGCAATTTTAGAGATAAAACTATTTCACCAGGAAAAAATGTCAATCGGTTCTTATGTAGTTTAAATCAACAGACGATTATAGCAAACATAAAAAAGCAGTGCCTTGTGTCTATGTTCGTAGTGGGGTTGTGGGGTGATTTATTAAACACATACGAAACAATTTCAGTATCTATAATGCACAACAATAAAGGGCTATGTGAGGACAACAACGGTCTAATACATGTCAATCAATTATTTCATTATTTACGTAGTTAAATTCAATCTAGTATTGTAGAAGACATTAAAACTAGTGACTTATATGTGCGTTCATAGTGGGGCGGTGAGCGATTTACAAAATGCATTCGAAACAATTTCAGCATTCAGCACTGCACAAGGCACAACAATATATTTGAGAACAATAAAGTCTAATAGACGTCGATCAATTATTTCATTCTTATGTAGTTTATATCAAGAAATAGTATAGCAAACATAAAAACCAGTGCCTCATGTGTGTTCATAGTGGGGCAGTGGACGATATATGAAACACGTAGAAAACAATTTCAACATCTATACTGCAAATTGCACAAAAGGGGTATGGAGGACAAGACAGTCCAATACTCTCTCCATCCATTAACAGTTACTAGGTAAGGAAGCACGGCGATGCCGCGCCCGTTCTGTAAATAAATTTTTAACTTGGTTATTTGAATATTTTTGAATTAAGTTGGTTTGATAATTTCATCCATCTAGTAAATAAAATTTGAACTCGGTAATGTGCACATTTAAAAATTTCTTAGTTTGAATATTGCTGGAATTAAATAACTTATTGTGCAAATGGATAAATGGCTTATGCTTCCCCTACATAATGGTAAGAGCTAATAACTTAATGGCTAAATGGCTCAAGGAAGTTGGTTAGGAACTTTTTCATATTTTTTCATTAGAGAATGGTAAGAGCAAATAACTCACTGTGCAAATGGCTCCAGAAAGTTGATTAGGAACTTTTTCATATTACTCAACTCCCCCGGTGCAGCAACAGCCATCATCTAAAAAATATTGTCACTTGTCTGGAACAAAGAGAAAATGGTTGGAGCATAATCAAGTTTAGGAAACAGATTTCAATGACAATAGAAAGAACTGTACTTCCATGACGTGGGCGAGCACGATATACTCAGTCTCATCCATGTTTACACCATGTTCGAATTTAAAGTAAAAACTAAGAAAAACAACTCCATAAAAACGTGTTTGCATTAATTACTGTTTCAAGATGACAATTTACCGTCTGATCAACTGAAGTTAACTTCATCTCAGTCCAGGTATAAAAGCAAGTAGAAGCGGGTACAGAAATAAACAACCAAATGAGCATATATAAAAATAAAAAGGAATACAATATTACACAAACAACAATTTGCTGGTTATGCAATACAGGTTGACATTCCGTTTGTTAAAACTGAACTGTGAGACAGAGACACACAATTTAGTTACTGAGATATCTAAAAGGGGCCCGACAGACTGACTGTACATGAAAAGGTGCAGTTGTAGGTAGAGTAAAATAAAAAGGAGAAGAACGACATCTACATGCATAGATGAGAGAGAGGTAGGTCTAAGTTTCCGGCTGGTGCTCTTGTCGTTAGAAGCTACATAACGATGTCGATGCAATTTTTAGGTTGTAAACACTGCTAAGGAAACAAATTGCTAATGAGTATTAAGTACACTTTGAAGTACCAATAGTTGTCTAGAAATCTGAACCTTATTGGACTTCATAGTGGGAAGCAAATCTATAAGAAATGCATTGAAAATTACATTATCAGATAAGGGCACATAAGAAACCATAGATATACCAAGCGGCCAGGTAGGCATAATCAATTTCTTCATAGAACATATCATTATAATTCCAAAACAACCGCATATATACATCATAAATAGATACTTACCCAATCATCCATACAATGTTACAGATGGTTAATAATCACTCAACTCCATAGATGCAAATAAATTAGCAGATAACTATTGTGTCAATCTAAGCGACCAAAATATTCAGGAGTTGCATATTGTGTACAGAAGGTTACTTATTCAGTTGGGGAGCAGTTAAAAAAAATTGTGAATACAAACATGTGTAGAATACATATGCCCAATAAAGTATATCTAACCGATCCAACTCTGGGGGTGCCAAAGATTGTCAAGAGTTAACCAGCCCCAGTTGATGAACTTATGTTGCACAAAGGGAACCTAAGCAAAGGCAACATACTGAATATGATAGCACTGCAAATAAACAATTCTCACTGCACTTCCCTAATACCGGCAGAAAATTCAATGTTTGGAAGTAGTCACTCCCTTAACAGAAAAATATACTAACATAACCTATGCAGAGAAGAAACTTTAGCAGAGGCAAGACACTAAGTAGGAGCAGGTGTGTCGTTCGTGCATTTCTTGTATATCTAAAATATTGACAATACAAAAGGTATAATGACATTAGAACTTCTCTAGAATCCAAGTGATGTCATGTATTATTTTAAAACATAATAAACCACATGAGTATACATCATGAGTGACTAATCTGTGTATAGTGGCAATTGTAAGAAAAGTGTGCAGTCTGTTTCCAAAAGTGGCAACTTTGTGCTTTTATGATGGACCCAAATGCTATTTATTTCAGAAATCTTTAGGAAGCAAGAACACACATGAGTTCATTTGTTTCTTGATGAACGACTGCTGGATGCCTGCTTAAGAAGTTATTGTTAACTAGCTATTCTTGGCTGAAATGCAGCGTTAAATCTCGGATATGTATGTATGTCGAAAGCAGACATATCATACCAGCCAAAAAGCAGTAGCAAACATGGGTAGGCCTATGAGGATGGCACGGATACCAGAAAATTTTCTCCCTTGCTCCATGTGCATCAGTATAGCAGCATAAGTCGCCTTGTATATCGCCTATCGGGATCACACTGCAGCACTTTTTGCCGCAGTGACACCACTTCAAGCAGATCAGAACCAACATCGTCATCTGATTCATCTCCACCAGGTCTGATGCATGTACATTCACATGGAAAATAGTCATCAGACGGTGATGTTAACTCAAAGAAATTCTAAATAGACAAAAGGGAACCCCGCATGCATGTGATGTCTTGTTCAGTACATCTATCCCAGCCAAGGTAAGTAAGCTAGCTCCAGATGAACATACAGTAGTCAGTAATGAATCACCATGATCATATATAGTAGGAAGAGGCCAGGCCGGTTTATTAAACAATAAATTAGCAAGTGGCACTCACCAATCTTATTTACCTTTGAGTATTCAGTAAAAGGCTTGAACAGACAGTGTAGATTCTTCTCCCATATACATTCTCCTGTCCCCATCCTGCATGATGATACAGTGAAAGCTATGCTTAATTGAGGAGGGCACATGATGTACCAAATCGAATTCTAGTTCAGATGCAACTCAGGAGGTATGTGATGCAGCAAGGGTCTCTCCTCATCGGCTGCTTCCATGCCTGACCACTTCTGCGTATCAGCAGCTGCAGTACATAGGAGGATAAGCAACAAAAATTATGAGCTTTCTCTACAAAGTTCCGACGACTCTAGGTCAAACTCAAATGCCGGCCAAGTTTGTTTGGTGTCAATTTACGAGTCGACTTTTCGTCAAAATCTGAAGCGGGGAGAGAGAAACCTGTTGCGGCGGAGCCGGTGAAAGATCTTGGTGTTGGATGAAGGAGACGAAGAAACCCAAAGAAGCAGATGAGATGTCTCTCTCGGTGGGTACCGTTCTCAGTTAAAAGGAATCTCAACCAGTCACTGCCTGCAATAATTTGCATTTACATATTCATATGCGAAGACGAAAGTCGCAACTCGATTACTGCACCTACATAGAATCTGAAATTGTCACGGTGCCAGTGCGTTGATAGAAAAAGAGTTAAGTAACACTCCTCTATTCCAAATTACAATAAGATGCTTTAAATATATTAATATGTACTGCTTACTCTATTTCATTAAATAAGATGTTGTAGGTTTTAAAATGTTGTTTAAATTCACATTAAAATAATATACACATGCACTAAAATATGACTATGATACATGCGTGTATATATGAATATAAAAAAGTTAAAATATCTTATATTGTAGAACGGAGTAAGTATACTCTGCACACTAAAAAAATTATATACAGCCGAATCAGAAAAAGCCTGAACATTTTATATTTCGAACGGAGGTAGTAGGAGCCAACGGTCCATCATCGCTCCCGACGCAAGAGAGGAAAATATTCACCTGAGGCAGAGCCCACTATTTCCATATGTGCTGTCCTTGACCTATTCAACCCCTCAAAGAGAGCATAGTATCGTATCAAGAGTTTTTTTTTTTGAAAGGGTATCGTTTCAAGAATTGGACACATGTACTCCACTCCGAAGGAACTAAAGCTGTGTATATAGTACTCTCTCCGTATTAAAAGTATAAGATGTTTTAACACAGACATATCTTGTGCTAAACATTTTATATTTTGATACGGAGAAAGTAGTGGAGTCTATATGTGTTGAATAGGGATTAAAGACAGGGAGCTGTCTGGACTACTGCACATGCCCTTGGGTGCAAGTCACCGCAACAGCCAACTCCCATGTGTTAAACCAAAGTCCAAAATGCATGAACCAACAACTTGCCTAAGAATGATTAGGGGGTAATCATCTTAATGGAACATACAAAGATGGTTGCCAGAGCTCCTAAATCTGATTCAGCCAGCAACCAGTCGTTGGAGCTCAAAAGGTTGCTTTTCTTGGGCTAATCAAATGACCTTAAGTCTTACGGAGAAGAAGAACTTCGCAACAACTCAGGAGCACATAGCGCAAACATGATAGGTGGGGGGAAAATTGATGTAAATGACTAAATGAGACAGCACATCCTGCCATAAATAAAAAGGAGAAAACAGATACAAGGGTGACATTCTAATGAACAATGTTACAGTGATACAAGGCCTAGACTGCAAATATTTTACACAGATGGGATCTACGATCTAGGCTGCAATCTAAGCTAAATCCACAGTTACAATGACCTCAAGAGCCCACACTCTCACAGATGGAATCGGCAGGCTTGGCTGGAGCTCATTCCAGAGCTTTGGGTCTTGACTGACACTTCATCCATATATTTACCTAAAAAGATAGAAAACCAGTGGAAGATGTAAATGCCCGAGGTGCAAATAACTGCCTCAGGACAATATAATCTCAAGAACACAACTCAGAAAATGGAATGTAAAGCTAAGATCCCTCCAGTTCTCTACCTTTTCTCGTAAATGGAAACTGTTTACACACGTGAATGCATTAGGAGTTCCTAACTAGGGTACGGTCACAAACATTAGGTAAAGAATCATAGGCAATATTGCTCACCAGCAGTCTCAACCTTTCCATGAACGCTCTTGGGCAGATTGGATTCCCTATGAAGTCATCAAAATAAATGATGCCGAGTGAAATTCTTAATCCATGCTAAGATATAATGAGGTGTAAATATTACAGAAGATACCTGTGGGATCCTATTGGGATCAATATTCCCAGTTGCCTGTAACTGATTATAACTTAGTTCCTGTACAGAATTTTTAAAGTTTTAAATTCAGATCCCATAAATCAAGATTCAATTGTATTAACTATTAGAAAGGCTAAAATTTCAACAACAAAAAAACTATTAGAAAGGCTAAAGATGGAGACTGCAGTAATAATAATCATTGTTATCACAGATGCTGTGAAACATAAATGCAATGCACGAGAAAAGTTTACATATATTAACAACAATTTGATATTATATCAATTCTCTACAAATTGAAATTACAACTTAAGAAACTGAATGAGCACCTGCTGTTTCATCTGCATCTGGTTATGCCCTTGATGTGACTGAGGATGCTGTTGCATAGATTGCATAGATTGAATTGTTTGAGCCTGAGGAGGTGACTGAAGTTGTGCAACAAGCTTTTGTTGGTGCTGAAGTAAAATAAGCTTCTGATGCTGCTGCTGCTGTTGCTCATACAGTACATACTCTTCAGGCTTCTCCCACTACAACACAATAGCTTATAAGAATGAAAATCCCAATATCTCAAATGTCGAGAGGACAGATCATGTGGTAAGTATTAATTCTTCACCTTACTCTCTCGAGTAATGCTATTGTAGTAGTATTTAAAACCTTCGGGGGAGGAATGTTCGGTCCAATTGCAAGTTATAGAAACTGCAGGTGAATTGACCTGCTGTGGAATTGCATTAATATTTGTCGGCATCATGGCAGCTGGACCACCCGAGGATTGATTTTGCTGTCCCTGCACAGTGCACAAAAACTTTGAATGTGTCAAATGTAAACATATAATAGAACGAAGGACAAACAGAGAGCATAAGTGGAAGGCAAGGAAAGGAAGCAAAGCAGAAGGAGCCATGCAGGGTGATTCTGGATGCTGATATTAAAAGAAGCATCTTCTCCTGGGGTCAGTTGCTAGGAATTACCTGTTGCTTAGAGACCTGTGTATGTGGCTGCTGATTGAGATTAGGTTGCTGCTGCTGGTGCTGCTGCTGCATTAGCTGCAGCTGTTGCTGAAGCTGAAAAATCGCCTGCTGTGAAGATTGATAACTGGACTGCAAAGCTGCCTGCTGTTGGAGTAGCAATTGTGGTGCTTGTGATGGCATCTGCTGGATTGGTTGTTGCAGCATTTGTGGTGTCACATTGGATGGAAGTTGCTGTCCAGGAACAGGTTGCATGGGATTGGACTGTACAGCAGAAGGTGCCTGTAGAGAGCCTGCAGAAGCATTTTGCTGTGGCACAGAAAGCTGGCCAGGTAACTGCATGGATGGTACATTCTGGCCGAAAGAACCAGGCCCCAAGGAATGCTGCCCCTGCTGATTCTGCAATTGTACAGGGAAATTATGCGGTGCCCCAGGTTGCTTTTGCAAAGGCGGGATCTGCTGCCCCGCAAGATGATGCCCTTGTAACGAAGAAGGGTTTACACCCTACAAAGTAAAGGTGTCATGACCAAGAGCATCAAGCAATTTACATCAAAGGCAATTCACAAACATCAGAAGTCCTAATATGCCAGTACCATATGAGATGACGTCGGCGCAGCTGTCTGACCATTCCCAGGAAACATCTGAGGTCGAAAAGCCCCCTAAAATGATTAAATGTAACTATGTAAGTAAAAGGGCCAAGAAAAAGTGACACTGCAGTAAAGGCTTGGCTTGTACCGTACATTATCTGCTGCTGGTGTAACAGTGCCACCCATTAGACCCATAGGATTGTCCGACCCAAAGTTATTAAACTGATGAGGTGCCACTGAGCTTGGGCTTGAAGGGCGCCAAGCGTCATGAGGCATATGTCGACCTCTTGGCTCATCAAGATTGGCATTCGGCCTAAGAACGAAAAATGATAAGGAATGAATAGAATGGTTTAAGACTTAAAATAGGATTATGTTAGTCTGCCAAAAAGAGAGAAAACATGAAATGACAATTCTATAGCATCCAACAGTATGTTATACATAGCATCACAGGTTATCTACTGATACACATCATCTGAGTCTTGCAATTCATTCTGGAATTACTTCATTTACTATTTATTTAATGCTTTTGGAAATTTTGAAGTACAACTAGCCCCTAAGTGTGGTGTCAGTTATTTATGACACTTAAGTGGACTAAAGGTTTCATTATGTATATGAGGTCATATTTCACAGTTCAGCGATCATTGGCATCAAATCAAAACATGCCAAATGCAACCCAAGTCAGAAACACAAACTCAGCGCATGCGGAGTCAGGTAAAACCATATGCAAATATTTTCACTTAAAATAAACCAATCAATTATCCTGCTGTAAGAAATTAATTGTTCGAATAAAAGGAATCAAACCTGATAACAAGTGCTGCATCAGATCGAGGACTGACACCAGGACCTCCGAACGTAGGGCCACCCCTAACCAAACAAGACAACTCAGACATCGGTGATTTGTCAACAAATAGTTCAGAGTTAGAATATAAGCAAAACAAATCTGTGTTCTTTAACCACCTTGATTCTCCGGGTCTAGGCCGCTTAGGATCAGCAAATCGCACTATTAATGGTTGTTCGCACCCCTATCAACACAATGGGTACAGTAAGTTCAAAAGGCAAAATGCGCAACTAGTCGACTTAGAACAAATACTTACCCTCATTATGTATGTCCCGCTAAGAGAATTCATGGCCGCAAGTGCAGGTTCTTTTGATGAGAATTTGACAAAGCCACAACCTGCAACTTATCACAGATGTGATAACAGAAGTCGGAACAGAAGAGCAGATTGAAGAAATGAAGCGAGAAAAGGAATCTAACAAACCTCTGCTCTGCCTCATGCCATCTTTCATAATGTAAACATCTTCCACATGACCAAAAGGCGAAAAAATCTATAAAAATATGAGCAAATATTCAATTCAATATGGAATTGCTAAACATTAACGGTTACAGATAGATGAGAAGTTTCCACACCACAATATCCTGCCAACAAGAAAACGTCTATCAATTTAAAAAGCAATGGTCATTACCTCTTCAATCTCCTTTGCAGTTGCCTGCTTATTCAGTGATGCAACAAACAATTTGTGTTCAATTGACCCTAGAAAATTAGTGCACGAAAAAATTAATCATCCAATAAGTGCATTAAGGAAAAGATCTGAAGAAAAAGGAATTTTTACTAGTACAAGTTAAGAGTAACTTAGTTCTCGCAATATTTTTATGTAGCCAAACTCAGGACAAAAGAATTAAGATTCTTAGCAGTCAGTACAAGTTAGAATAGGACCAATGTGTCTACTCTTTTTTTTTACTTACAAATGTGTGGACATTGAAGGAATTGTAAAACATGGAATTGTTCAAGTCTGCTGCTGGGGAAAAAGGTAAGTATATGTATTTTGGAAAATCAATATATTCAGTGTAGCTGAATCCAGATCACAAGCTGCCTTTTGTTAATAGCTTAAAGGAATTATGTTGAAACATCATATTAAACAAACTTCGCAATATAGTGGCAAGCTAATATGTAACAAAGGTACTTTGAATTATTACCATGACGCTCCTTTTCACCATCGGCATATCTAACCTGAACAGGGCCCATTGCCTGACAGATATAGACACAGTCAATAATTAGAAGACAAAAGATTGGTCACAGATGGCCAACAAAATCTAGTTACCCCAGGTATAGTGCGCTGGTTATGAAGAGCTCTTATGGCTCTCTCCGCCTCTTCAGAAGTCGCATATTTAACAAAGCAACATCCTGCAAATGCAAACATATGGATTTCATCACAAGGCATTCCAATTGTCTGCATGATTCAATTTGATATAATGTAGAGGCGATACGAAACCTAGTTGAGTTAGCAAAGAGAAGGAACTAAGGAGTAAGTTCATTTCAAAAAAGTTAATTAAGTTCAAGAACACATTGATCAAGAAAAACAACTTCCAACACTTCTAATGTTCAGAAGATGGAAGTCAAATTGGGCTGCACTCTGCAACACCAAGCACAACTTCAGATTATAGCTAATGTACGCAACACGGGGTTTATTTTTACAATGCTCCAGCTGACTGCAAGATGCACTAGGATTTCAGGAGACAAACTGGATCCCAGGATGAAACATTACTATCACCACCAGAATACAAGAACACAGGTGAACTACTCGTGATAAAAGAAAAACATGCGCATTTCATAAAGAACCATGTATAACTGATCCACAGAAATTTGCACAGTCGTGTAGACAGTAGCAGCAATAAAGAAGCTCAAGTTCCCATGTGATAAGAGACCGTCCATTAGCAAAACCATACAAACTTCTCAGGTTGGCCGATATTCACAATCTATAGATACAGTGAAGAGCACAGGTGTACAACCCATTTTGTATGTTGTACCAAGTTGATACATCAAGTGATAGTAAGAACCTGCCACAACAGAGCGCCTGAATATATCACTGTGTGCTAAACACTATACCACAGTGAACCAAAGCAATCTGCAGTGCTTTATAAACATGAACATGACTCATGTACTCCTAACTGTCAAGCGACACGCTCAAAATGGCAACCAAATCATACATGGTAATCAAAATATATCAACAGCATCATCGCTTAGGCTGAATCCAATTACTCAGCCATACAGCTCCAATAGCAGTGTTGATATAACCCAAATACGCACATATGACAAGTAAATAGGTCCAGAATTAGGATTCAGCTCCAATTCTCCCACATAAACAATATATATTTCACCAATCATTTCCAAGTACAGTACAGCCACAAGTGTATAGCATTCGTATTGGCAGATGGCTGATTTGGAATGTAACAGTTACATGCAGCATGGACATGCGAATCCAACAGTTCATGGCTGAAGATTCCACGTGAATGACATACATTAATTATGCCAGGTTGCATAATCAAATACAGTGAGCATAACTTTGGTACATCGATGTCAGCATCATGTAGTACAAAATAAAATTAAGTAAATAACCACGATTTCTGTTGTGCGGGTGCAGCAAAGGTTGACAGAACATGAACGGCAGAACAATCAGGAGATATGCCAGACTTCAGTGTATCAGATAATACTACCAACAGGGCCATCAACTCTGAAGTACAGAATCAAAAGCACACCAGTTAACTCTACTAGAACAAGCTCATAATAGGGCAGGAAACGTTACTACGGATATAATGTGCTTCGTATTTCAAATTGATGTGAAGTGTCACCACAAGGATCATCACACACAGTAATGCCATTCTGTCTCAGATTATATGATTCCCACTGGGTGGATCGAGAACTCTCCACTGTCACACACAAACATCCAGAACTGCGTAGGGTCACAGCGTAGCACAACCAAACAACCAAAATTCATGAGATACATTTTGTTCAGGACAACTAAGCAGTCGGTGTCACTCGCATGGCGATCAGGTATAGCTGAACTGAACAAGGCAATAATATTGCCCATCAAAGCACAACTCCAGATTTGACATTCAACCACAATATCCCAACATAAAACAAGTAATACCACATCAATTTAGATCAGTCAGGACAATACCGCACAGCATCATCCAACCAAGCAACCACTTATCCATTGAGGGATTCAACGAGGGATTCCATACAGTGCAACTCATGATAACAAGTATATTAAAGAAAGAATCTGAAACCATGAATGGAAAATAATAACATGTTGGTCTTAATTCATTAGATATATGGTATTCTGCATCACATTCAAACAGATAGATGAAAATTAAAACAGCAACCTTAGTTATTTCTGGTCAAACTACATTGAACCATGCAAAGATTGCTATGACCTGAACAAAGTTGTTTGTCCAAATCTGATGCCTTATCTAGCAGCAGGGTGGAGTCTGGTTAGGTTACAGTAATCAGCCAACAGTTTGTTGATTCCTTTCTTGTCTTCTACCAACCCAGAGGAGGTACACAGAACGGAAGTGCAGGAAACAAAAATCAACAACCGCCAAATCTAACTGAGAGAAGATGCAACCTTGTTGCTTCTAAAACTCTCAGAACCTGAAAAGAAAGAGATACCGGTACAATGATATCATAAGAAAAAAAACGTTTGGTTCACCTTGTTGTTCACCAGTTTTCCTATCCCTGATCAAAGCAACTTCAAGAACATCTCCATGCTCCTCAAATAAAGGTCGAACCTGAAGACACGAGAAGTCGAGAAGAGTCTTTCAGAAACAAAACAATACTTACAAACAATGTCGATCTTCTGGAGAAACAGAATCATACGCAACAAGACAAAAAAATTGCAGAGCAAATGAATGTTAACGAGCAAAGACCAAAAAATAAATAAATGGCTTAACTACGTTCATCTTCCATTTGTGAGCTTCTGACCAAATTTTATTAAGGCTAACCGCAATGCTCCAAGTGGAGCTGAGATTAAAAAACGATGAGTTATAAGCCAATAACTGGATAAAGGCAGCTTTAGCTATTTTTATAATTTTACGGTAGTTTTTGAAAAAAAGTGTAAATAGTTTATCATCAGATTTCCTTAGCTTAAAAATAAATTATTGCCCCTTTTATCTCCTAAGCTAGGACAGGACTTTTAAGCTGTAAATCTTCACACTGTTTCATGAATATGATAAAACCTCAAATAATAGTACCACAAAGAAACTTGAGAGTCATGAGAGTATGTAAGGTATATAAACAGGTGATGAACAGTAGAGATATTAACAAATCTACAGGTAAGGAAGGGCAGATACTACATTAAGTGTGAAAGTTATACTCACGTCATTTTCACTTGCTGTTCTCGGAACTGATCCAACAAAAAGTTTAACATGACCAGTTTTGTTGTCATGATCTGCAGGAAATGTTCCACACAAAAATCAATTAAATCGTTGGTGGAAGGTTGTAAGCATAAGCTCAAACGTTTCTCCACTGAAGTTCAATGAGATAAAACAGTACAACGAGAAGCTACATGCAACGAACATAATTTCTACTAAAATTCATTACTGATACCACTAAAAATAACTTGATGGGTTTGATTCGGGAAATAAACTGCATATTAGGAGGGAGAACACATCATTTAGCTCAACGGGTTATAAATTTGCAGGCCTTGGTGCAGCGGTGAGGTCCTCCCCACTTGTGCCAAGAGGTCCTGGGTTCGAACTAGCCTCCCTGCACTGCACTTTGCAGGGGTAAGAGTAGACTAGGTTCCTACAACCCCTCCCCAGACCCCACCTCTATGCAGTGGGTCTGCCCTTCTACAATAGCTTATCCGCTTCAGGATGAGATAAGCTCGATCGTAGGCCATATCATTATACTACGATTTAACCAATAGATAGATAGAGCAACTGTGTGCCTCATGCAAATTACACCATATATATACATCTAATAACAGTCTAAGCAGGTTCAACCTACATCTAAGACAGCACAACACAGCAATACCTAGAGAACGCCAAATCGCCGTAAGCCGAGATTCTGGACCAACCTGAGTAGTCTCCACGGCCTCCGCCGCCGCCGCCGTAGCGGTTGTTCCTCTGCCCACCATCGGTATCCCCGAAGTCGCCGCCGCCGCCTCTGTACCCTCCGGTTCCAGCGCCAGCAACAGCGTACTCAGACGGCGCCCGGTACGGATGGAACCTCCCGCCACCGCCGCCAACGCCGTCGCGTGAGGAGGAGCGGTGGGTCGGGCTACCCGCGCCGCCGCCGCCGCCACCAGACCAGCGTGAGGGCCCGCGCGCGAATCTGGCGTCCGGGCCGCTGCGGCCGCCCGCAGGGCCGGAGGGGTCGCTGCCGCGGTGCATGTGGAGGAGCAGGAGGTGGCTAGCCTAGGGTTTTGACGCGGCTCGCGGGCACGAGAGGAGGAAGGGAGGCAGAGACGAAGAGGGGCGTGTGGAATTTCAACTCCGCCTCGTCAACAGCCGATGGCCATGGGAAAACCAGCAGATTGGATCCGGCAGTCTGCGCCGGCGTACCCCTCTCCCTCTTATTCCAACGGACGGTTCTAATTTAAGGTTTCGGCCCAACCATACAAGGAAGTATTTTTTTACATATATAAGAACTTTTTTGTTACTCCATTTGATTCCCTTGACTTTCTTGATGGATCTTGTTACTCTTAGCGCTAATTTGGTTGTTGGGGATAGAAAATCCAGGGTACTCCTTCCGTTTTTGTATACAAGATCAATTTGTTTTCATCTCAAACTTTGACTTTTAATTATAGTTAACAAAATATAAGTTATATTTTATAAAAATAGATATCACTCAAAAGTTCTTTTAAGTGTGTTTCTAATGGCATACTTTTTGTGGTACGTAACTCATATATTGTTGGTAAAATTAATGATTAAAGTGTGTCCTAAAAATATGAAGTGGCCTTGTAATCATAGACAGGGGGAGTGTACTCTACTACTAAGCAAAATAGATGGAGGTGTATATATCTACAGCTAATTCATATGTGTATTAATCCCAATTCCGCAACACTATGAATCAATCATCAGTTCATCACTCACATGTCCAAGTGAAACTACATTGTTTAAGAGATATGATTTCACAATTCATATGGGCATTGTAGCGAACTTACCCTGCCAAAAATTATGCTGAGAAAGGAAAGCAAACCTGACCAAAAAAGTTTCTCAACCTCATCAACTCACAATCATAATGCTACTTCTCTACTCAATAAGCCAAACAACATATTCAAGATTTAGTCAAATAAATAGTACTACCTTTGTTTTTTAATATAAGATGGTTTAGCCTTTTTCATATTCACATGTTCAGACTTGTATCTAGACATGTTTTAATATCCATATTCACTTATTTTTGTGTGTATCTAAACAACATGTGCAATAGCTAAATCATCATATATTAAAAATCGGAGGGAGTAGCACGGAAGCGGTAGAGAGGAAATTGCCCCAACTTGTTCATCTCCAAGACCTAGTGTACTCCATAATCCATCGCGTGCAACCAAAATCAATACTAGAGGTGATGAGGTAAAATTGAACAAAGAACCAAGAGGCTCTGGATATAGGGACCAAGATTTGGGTTGAATGTGGGGGGGATAAAGGTGGTTGCAAGGCGAGGATCTTCACAGTAAGATGTTAAAGACAAGGCGGCGGGCTTCGCTTCTTGTACCAAGAAGAAGACAAGGTGGTCGGCCCCGACGTTGCTTGTTGTGAAGGACATCACAAGTGGGAGATGGATAAGGTAGTCGAAACAGTCACCGGAGGTAGTGGAGGAGGTCAGGCCGTGGCCGGAGGGGGTGGAGGAGGAGGTAGTCAGGTCGTCGCCATAGAGAGCTGGAGGAGGTAGTGGGTGAGAGGCCGAAGAGTGAAAGAGCTCATCTTGGGGCCAATTGGGTGTGTCGTCTAGGGAGATTTCTCCTGACGTCTGGAGTCGCGGGCGAGAAATCCAGGGATTTGGAACTTCCCATCCCCTATGTTGTCCCCTATGTTACCAAACGTGACGGCAGAAAAACCGGGACATATTTTTCCACATGGTGTTCAAACCCATGGAAAGGACGCGGATACCAAGATGATCCCCGCAACCAAACAAGCCCTTAAGTGTTTGGATACCCTAGACGAAAAGAGTTTGTTCGAGAGACAATCCGTTGTGGAGAGGGCTCTGGGGATGCTCAAATTAAGCGGTGGAGTGGTTCTGAATAAATTTTGTAAAGGTTCAGTGACCGTTTTTGTTAGACCCTAAATTCAAGCTACACAAACGAAACGTATCGGTTGGGCCACACAACCAAGAACATACTGGGGTTACCAATCCCAGGAAACATGCAGGCCAGGCTCGGAATGGATCATCGGCCGACAGCTCTTGGCGACCCCAACGTCACATACGTTTCAAGATTGTGCACGCAAGAACCCAAAAAGTCTTCCAACTCGTATACTTCAACCATACACACATAGTATACGAGTCGGATTTTTAACAAGTTGAAACCACAGAATAAACCTAAGACACAAAGAAAGAAAATAATATCCAAAAGCTCTCACTGAGCAAAATATATTGAATGGCACCAATCAGAGGACACATGTCCCAACATTACATCAGGCAGCGGAAACAAACCGGTCTGAGTACAGACAAGAAGCAAAGGGCTCAAAGCCGAAACGGAAAAAAAGAAGGCCCATCCACGCGGTCCACCAGGAAGAAGCCCAGGGGAACTCTAACTACTCGTCGCAGAACTCGTCGTCGAACTCCACGTAGTATCCACCAACCTGGTCGTGCGAAGAATCCTCAACTGCAGAAAAAACCACAGCCCGCGAACGGGTCAATACACCGAAGCGTATCAAACAAGCTTAAGCTAACAGGTTACAAAATTGTAAGACTCCCAAAGTATGGGGTTAGGTGGACTTTAGCGGCAGCAGCACTAGCAACCTAATAGAGACACGCTACAACTTCCGTCTAAGTTAGAGAGGGATAAGAGAGCGCATAAGTTAACCATCTACAACTAACACCAAACATAACCCATTCCCGGATTAACCCCCTCAACCAAGTATGAGGAAGCAATTCGGGAATTACTCACACAGTGAACAATTTTAGTTACAAGTTATTGTGAAAGTAAGTCTATATTACTAGTCAGGTTAATTAACAATGATTAGGTGTAAGTTGTCTATGATCTTGTTAGCCAGCATCATCACCCAGTCGTCCATAACCGTGGACACGGCTCATCGATAAGATTATACCCTGCAGGGGTGCACTACTGGACCTGTACTCGTTCGATCAACCCCAAAAGAAAAGCCAGAAGGTAGGGCATCTCAACACGGCAAATCTCTTCTCTACAACCCATCCAGGGAACCGCATGATTGTGTGCACGGCTAATCAGGTCCAGTGCCCGCGGGATCGACCTTCATAGCACTCTAAGAACGTGCCACCCTTTATCAGAATCGACCACTACATCATCATGAGATCGTTAGGTAACCATATGCATGCATCAAATGGAAATCCCGAACTACTTGCGGCGCCCTGGATAAGAAGCGGATTAGATCGAAGCCGCGGGGGGCTCCATAGGGCCTCCCACAAGCGGTTAGTGCGCTCAAAATTGGATCCGAGGACAAGAACTGAGTTCCTAGGTCGACACTTAGCAGAACAAAGCACCTCGTAAGGCCTTCCGCCGGTGCCTTATCTTTTAATTATAATAGCCCAACAAAAGATAGCATTTTATTAAAGTAGACAATCTATCATGCTAAGTATAAATGACATAGGACAAACAGACTCGCAGAACCAACCTTAAGCATGCACTACGACTCGCAAGGCTAACAGATAGTCATACAACAGGTGATAGGATGTGGGGATAAAGTTGTATGGGCCGCAGGATAACATATGATGGGATCGCAATTCAAGAATCGTAACTAGGATAGCATAGATCAAAAGGCAAGAATGAAAATCAAACAATCGTGTAAACTGTTAGCAGAAGCTTGCCTGGCAGCTCGTGGCCCGGCACAAAAGCTGGAATCTCAAGGATGAAAGTATCAGCAGCAGACACGTCGTCGTCTACCCAGAGAAGAGAAAATACAGACAATAGGAAACAATATCAATAAAAAGAAATGCGCAAACAATTGATGTTGCAGTATGGTATGAGATGATTAGGTCATATTAAAGCGGGGATGGAATCCCGACAATTAATTAGTGTGCAAGTTATTTGTGTAACCAACAAATTAAATGGTGTTTAACATATATTGCATGGCATGGTGATTTGATCAATTTAAATGGAGTAGGCAATAATTAAATATTTACCCAACACATTCCATATTTATTAAACACATTCCATATTTATTATTTAAGTGCAAAATTATTTATCTACGCAATAGATTAAATGTTATTAGCATGGCAAGACATGATACAGATGATAAGGGCAATTTAAATGGAATTAGGGCATTATATATTTATTACCCCACATATTCCATATTTAATTATTTAAGTGCATTTGTTAAATTAAACTAAGCATTTAAAATAAAAGATGCAAAATGACCTAAGAATGTGATATTAATGTTTATTGCATTTTTCTGATATAAAACATATAAAGTTTATTTTATTTGGAGTTATAGATTAAAAGTTATTGTATTTTTAGTTCTAGGGTGGTTTCTAAAATTATCGAGGGACCTGTTCGTGATAGAAACTTTGCAGTGAAGGTCCTCTGTGCAAACAGGAAACTCCAGGGGGCTCGGGGTAAAATTACATCGTCTCTGTCTATGACTGGTGGGACCCACATGTCAGTGAGAGGAGAGAAAAATTGGGTCTTTATTCCAATGCGCAACGGGGGTTCGAACTCGCGCGCTGGCGCGTCGCGAAGATGGCGCTGCTAGCCACTGCGGCTCGGTGGTGTTTGTGATAGAGAAACAAAAAAACAGCTGTTAACACGAACCGTGAATACTAAGTCTGACGAACTGCATCTCGGCAGAGTTTAAGAGGAGCTCGTCCGAGGTGAACAACGGCGAAAAATTCGCAGGCGTCGACTCGTTCTGGGCAGGGATGCGGCGTGAGTGGTGTGTGTAGGTGTGTGGTGCGTCCGGCGTTCAGTTCCCGTCCTCGACAGGGAAAAAGAGGGGCGCGACGGCTCGGACTCGTGCGTGTCGCCATGGACTACGGGAGCTACTCCGGCATCGATGATATCCGGATGAACCGAGACCGAAAAAAATGGAGGGGAAGAGAGGGGAACAACGGCGGCTCAATGTGGTGAGTCGATGGCGAGGTGGGGTGGCTCGGCGATGACGGGGGCGACCAGACGGTGCTGGGCAAGGCGGCAAAGCCGCGGCCGGCGTCGGAGAAGGGAGGAGGAAGCGGCGCCTCCCGGGTCCGGTCCTCTGCTGACGAAGAACGAGACGGCCGTGGCGCAGCCGCTGGCGCGAAGTGGAGGAAGGGGGCGAGCGGAGTTGCGCCGGAGGCGGGAAAAACCGGCGGCGTCGCTCTGGCGTTTTTTGGTAGGGAAACCAGGGGAAAGAGAGAGCGGCGCTGCGAGAGTGGCTAGGGTTAGGGTTCGGGCTGGCGGCGCTGAGGATAAGGAGAGGGAGAGGGAAGTGGGACAGCGCGCGGGCAGTGGGGCAGCGCCATGGCATCTCGTCCTCGCTGTAAAGCGAATCGAGTGTACGGAGGAGGGGGACGACTCTGGTGGGCTGGGTACTGGGCTGAATTGGGCCGTGGTGGCCCAGCTCGGGCATGTTTTTTTTTGTACTGTTTCTTTTCTTTTTATTTCTCTTCTGGTTTTTGTTTTTAAAACAAAATGGAAAGAAAAATAAAGATGAAACCATTGGACAAACTTTTATAATTATAAAAATAGTTAATTTAAAATACTAAGTTTGAAAGTTTATAAAAACTTTGCAACATCATATTTAAAAAATATTTGAATTTGCATTTGAATTTAATAGTGTGAAATAAAATTAAATGCAACAATTTAATTAATTGTGCTGACAAAAAGAAAAGATACCATGCTGATAATTTTTATTACAACACAAACACAACCTTTTTGGAATGTCTAAAGTTGGGATGTTACAACACTCCCCCCCCCCTCAAAGGAATCACGCCCCGAGATTCTTCATGGAGCATTGAAGAGGTCGGGATATTCGGCTTGGAGGTGGTCTTCACGTTCCCATGTAGCTTCCTTGTCAGAATGATGAGACCATTGAACCTTGTAGAACTTGACAGTGTTGTTACGGGTGCGACGTTCAGTTTCGTCAAGAATGCGAATCGGTCGTTCCACATAAGAGAGGTCTTCTCGAAGTTCAATAGATCCATGATCAACTGCACGTCCTGGATCTTGGAAGCACTTCTTGAGTTGTGACACGTGGAAGACATCGTGCACTTTGGAGAGGTTTGAAGGAGATATGCCCTAGAGGCAAATAAATAAGTAGTATTTATTGCATTATCTCATAAGTTTATAATAGGTTTGTGTATTATGCTATAACTGTATTAATCGGAATTATTAATACACGTGTGATACATAGACAACCAGGTCCCTAGCAAGCCTCTATATGAGCTAGTCCATTGGGCAACAGTTGATCGAGATTCCCGATCAAGGACAATGACGTCGGTTGACAATGGGGTCATCTTGTTAGTTGAATAAGGTGATGGACATACGAAAAGTATTGCAATAAGATCGTATTACGATGTTTGTCATTTGCAATAGATAAGAATATGATAGCTTATTCCTTAGACCGTGAGACCGTACTTATTAATGCTTCGTAGGGGTGCTTTGAGAGCATCAAACGTTGTGTCTTATATAGCATGACAATAACGGTGTCCATCTTGGGTATTCCGAAAGAGCATCAAGACGTAAGGATCAAGAGCAGGATTTGTTCATTCTTGTAATGGAAAGATCTCTGTGCCCACTCGGTGATATTGCATCTATATAGATGCGCAGCTTATGACTAGGTCATGGAGATGTAATATCGCAGACGAGTTAATAACCTTCGTCGGTAACGAGATACAACAAAGACATCGGTGTGTCTACGATCATATCTCGGACAAGGTAGTATCGCATAGACAAAGGGAATGAATATCATATTTATGGTTCAACGACGATATTCGTGGAATGCACAGGGGTCGTCATATACTTCCAGGTATCCCTGACGGTCATTGGTGAGCGGAGTGTCTCGACCATGTCTGGAGTGTTCTCGAACCGTAGCGTAACAAACTTAAGGTCTTAGCGACGCCAGGAGATAGGTTATGGAATATTATAGGAATTTGTTGGAGGGAGAGAAATAATCCGGAAAGAGTTCCGGTGGTCCGGAAGGAGTTCCGGGGAGGTATGGAATGGTTCCGGGAATGTCCGAAAGTTGTTCGGGTGGTTCCGAAATAGTTTCGGAGTCATGGGATATTGAATTATATATAAATATATTAATTATGAATTAATGGGAATTTTATATTAATTTAATATTAATTAAATAAAGGAAAAAGGGGGCTCCCACCTACATGGGCCCTAAGAGGGCCCAAGAAGGGGGAGCCGCACCCCACAAGGAAGGGAGGCTTGGGCCTCCTAGTCCGAGTTGGACTAGGAGTAGGAGAAGCCCAAGGGGGGTTCGGCCGAACCCCCCCTCCCCTCTCCTCCTTTAGTCCCACATGGGGGAGCCAAGGGGTTTGCACACCCCCTTCCCCCTTTATATAGCAAGGCATATTAATTGATTTAATTCATTGAAAAATACAATTAATTCCCGATTTCTCTCTCGATCTCGTGGTTCCCAAGTTGGAGCCGCGCCGAGCTGAGGAAGGGGGGTCTCTCTCCACCTAAGCTATACCGATGAGCATCGTTGCTCTGCGGGATTCCAGATAAGATCTACCCCTGCGATTTCAGCTGGATCTGAATGACCGGGGGTTGTCGCTAAGCTCCGTATGTTTGTGAGTGCTTGGAGGTAACTCCTTTTGAGTAGCCTGGGCGACGTCGTCTCGCCCCTGCAGCCGCCGCGCCCCTCTCCCCTCTGCCGCCGGCGCACCACCTCTGGTGCTGGCGTTCTGCCTTCTTCCGCCCGACGCCCGTCGACGCAGATCATCGTCGACACCCCGGCGTCATCGTCTTCGTCATCGCGGCAAGTTCTCCGCGACCTCGAGGTCGGCTACGTACGACTTCATCGTCAACGCTTGTGCGGGAGCGTAATCCCCGCTATCGGTCTACATGGAGGTAATGTAACCCGTTCCGCCACCGTTATCGCATGTACTAGATAGATAGATCCTGGCTAGTTAGGGTTTCGTACGCTAGAAAAATTATTGTTTTCTGCACCGTAACCCCTTCAGTGGTATCAGAGCCGATCTATGCGTAGTACTGCTGGTACGGTTAGAACTCATGTTGAATGAGGGCGTCTTTCTTATATTTGCTACCCTCTAGCGTGCACTTGCGATGCCTTCGGTATTGAGTTGATGAAGCGGCCCGGACCGACTTTACGCGTACGCTTACGCGAGACTGGTTCCACTACTGACATACGGCTTGCACCGTATCTGTGGCTGGCGGGTGTCTGTTTCTCTCTCTCTAGTCGGCAAAGCATTTTCAATGGAGGGCCCGAAAGGGATGCTTAAACATGCAATTATACGATCGACGTTGTGGTACAAAGTTCGTAGGTAGGGAAGCAATTCTCTTACGAATAAGCCTATATGCCACGTAAAATTTGCAAAACTAAATAAAGCTAGAGGCGTCTAACTTTGTTTTGCAGAGGCGTTATTTCATGTGACATGGTTACGATAAGTTTTGATATTACTCGTACTGTCGGAGGCAATGGAGGGCTATGTAGACTCGGAGCCATGCCGGGGCGCCGGGGGGCCAGGCACATGGCGCCATGAAGGTCCAGGCGCATCGACCATGTCACATCGCACTTCATTGCATCATTATTGTGTGTTGTTGTGTGTGCATCCTATTGATTGCTTATATACTAGATATACAACGGTAGCATCATAAATAGGATGATCCCTAACAAATACCAAAATTGTGTTCTCCCTCGTTGCGCACCACCAAGAAAGTTCTACGTTATGAGGCAGGCCGTGATGATCGGGTGTCACACATCTCGTCGTTCGCATACAGTGGGTGTAAGCCATGTTGCACGCGCAGGGTCTTCGAGGTTTGATTGGCGAGCCTAGCATACTCAGAGGTATGGCCTCGGAACACGGGAAGATCGAAAGATCGAGCACGAGTCATAGAGTTGTTGTGATCGACATTTTATGTCCACCTCTGAAGCTGTGCTGCCGGCCGTGATGATCGGGGGTGGTGCAGTGGATGGGGGTCGTGTCATCGCCATTATTATTTTAGGGATAATAATCTTGGTGAGGTGTGTTTTAGATAATAAGATTATAAAACTAAAACTCACCTACATATTATAAACTTTACCTTACCTCCTTTTGCGATCACATCTGTAGACTACGCAACTATACTTCGGTTACTTCCTCAAGAGCCCGGATGCTACATTAGAAGCCGACGGGTCCAACTTCATCAGATGGTACAGCGGTTTTAGAAACATTCTCGAACACAACAACATTCTATATGTTCTCGATGAACCGTTAGGAGAAGGACCAGGAGATTCTGCTAGCGAGGAGGAGGAAGATGATTTCCGTAGGCGTCGAGACATATTCATTGAAGTGGAGATCACCATGATCGTATGCCTGGCACCCGAGTTGAAAGAGTTTTTTCGACGCAAGGAGCCAAGCGTCATGATGGATGCGATAAAGACACACTTCGGGGATGAATTAAAGCGTGAGCAATTCAGGCAGCTTAGAATGTTCCAGACCATTCACATGGAGGAGCATACCTGTCTGAAGACACATTTGAAGAGATTGTATGACATCTACTTCCAGCTGACGATGGTCTTCGATTACTGGATGGCAGATTCTTGTGCCATTCGGACTGTCCTGATATCTCTACCTCCTAGCTATGAGACTCATGTACGCAAGTACATTTTGAAGGCCGATGATATGAACTTCTACAAGTTTGTGTCTGAATTCAAATCTCTGAAGGTTGATTCCATCGAAGGAGAGATCTTCGATGCTACAGGTATATATTTGATATATTCAGAATTATGAATTCGCCCCTTGGTATATGATGAAGCATTTGATACTTGTTCTGTTTGTGAAACAGGTCTAATTATCACATATATGCAGCGCAGTTTGATGTGACCTGGCGCTGAAGCTGGTAGTCAAGGAGTTGATGGCCTTTTGGTGTTCACGTCCTCAAGTTATCATAATTATCATTAATAGTTTTTGATACGATCTTTTGTAATAGTGAGCGAGTGTGTGTGTCTTGATTGTTGCAAGACAAAGTTGTTCATGTAATAAGACAAGTTCAGTTGTTTTATGTTATGGAACAAGTCAGTTGTTTTATCTTATGAATAAAGATTCCACATCTCAGTTACATTGATTGTATGATAAGTATTCATAATTGTAGAAATGATAAAATAGCGTGTCCCATGAATAAGAGTTCTATTACTAGAACAAACACCGTCGAGTTTAGTCATAAAAGCAATGAAAGAAGTAATGGATGTTTTGGTCCATTTAAGTATTTCGAGTGCTGAGTTGATTAAGCTTGAAATCAAGTATTGAAGTTGCAATACTAGCGGAAATTAATTGAGTGTCATTTTTAATGATTAATTAATGGTGTTTACTACTTGATCCGAATTCTTCCATGATTTTGGTAAATAGGATTATTTGCCCGATAAATTATGGAGTCTGAAATTAATTTGATAATAGATCAAATGGGGTTTTTCAGAAGAAAGATTAGTGAACATTGTATTCACATGATTCGATCAAAGGACAATATTTTTGAATTATGGTTTCAACACAAAAGACTTGTGGAAATTCGTTTCACAAAATTATAATGTCATATATAGTGATATATGGGGAATTATAATCATGCTCTATTTTAAATAAAGTGTGGTCTGTCAGAATCGGTTTTAGAAACTCCTAATATGTTCGAAACATTATAGTCGATGCCCACTTTAGAAAATAGATGTTTTTCTCAACAAGAATTCGTGAGATCGACAGTAATGTCGACATGTATATGATTACACGATAATTCGGTATATACATGAATAGTTCTTTGTAGATTACTCACATTGGACGAGAGTCTGTTCCCAAACCAAATAGAAACAAAACTCAGTTTGTTGTCTATGTAATTCCGAGGAAAATATGAATTTTCGAATTATGGTTTATGGATTGGAATTAGAAGCTTGGAATAAAGTGTCAGACATATGTTGGAAGGTGTTCCAAAGAGTATGTGTCTGCTAATGAAAATTTGGTGATTAAGAGTGAGGGAGACTAGATAATTGTTTTCTACTTGCAATCATCTTCATAAAGATCATAATATTTTCATGAAAGAAACTTCTAAATAAAGTGTTGTTATATTTAATATTGCTGTCAGGTCACAACACTGTATTAAGTATTTCGGATCTTGTTGACAGATCAAGGTGCACTTCATGAATACAAAGAAAGTTGAGAAAATATCGGAATACGAATAAAGACTTTTTCAGCCTGGAAATCCAAGTTACATTTAAAAGGATTAAGAGAGCAATTGTTGCTGCAATTCTTATTAGAGGAATAAGATTGTTTAATTGTCATATAAAGTGTTATATGAAAATGTGACTATAAGAAAGACGCAGTAGCATGTTTTGTCAAGAAATGTGTCTTGCACAAGATCAGATTTGTTGACTACATTTGTGTAGACATGCTTGAAGTCTGAGGGATTTGTATTAATGTAATACTGTAGTTTGTATTAAACTCGAATTGATAATAGATCAATGATTTTGGTTTGACCAAAATGTCGAATTAAGTGGGAGTCAATGTTAGTTTACTCAGGTGGAATATGTAAGGAGCATATTTTTGAGTGGGAGCTCAGGAACTCGAATATGTGGATGACACGTTTTTGAGTGGGAGCTCGTGTTGTCAAATATGTGGAGACATAATTTCAGTGGGAGTCGAATTCATCTTGTGTAGTTAACACATTGTGAAACTGTACCAATAGAATAGGATGAAGTTGTGAAACTATTTGAAAGTTAGTGTCTATTTTTAAATAGAACGGGAATTTTAAATAGTTAGTCGAGTTGTTTTGGATTATATCTGAGGAGTCAGAATAGAATCAAAAGGATGGTCCTTTGGAATCCAATTGATCATTAAGAGTAATGATGCGTGAAAGTAATGGTTGTATGACATATGGGTCTATTATTTAATGTTAGACATCATACAGAAACCATTTTATCTGCTCGATGAAATATAACCGATGTTCTTGGAAGAAGAACAGTTATGAAAGTAAATTTAGAATTTACTGGAAGTAGAGGTGTGTTAGTTGTTGGACTGACATTAGAATGTCAAAGTTGTCTGCATAGGTGTGAAAGTTTGTAGATATCGCGAGTTTGTAATTGTTACAAGGGGCTCTGTATGGCTGAGTGTGTTTTTCAGCGCAGTTATCTGGTTGGTATAATCAGAGTAAGCGCTGGGAAACAGAAGTCTCACTTAGTTATGGTATTTGCATATATGTTGTTGAACAAGATGGTGATATCAAGCAAGTTGATGTCAATGAATCGCAAAAGCATGTACAATCATGGATTGTGCAGTAACACTCTTCCACAAGCAAGCATTATCAAATGATTCTTATTTGATAAGGGATTCTGATAAAGTAAAATGCAGCTAGTTTATTTGTACTCTAGTTCAAGGGGAGACTGAAGGAGATATGCCCTAGAGGCAAATAAATAAGTAGTATTTATTGCATTATCTCATAAGTTTATAATAGGTTTGTGTATTATGCTATAACTGTATTAATCGTAATTATTAATACACGTGTGATACATAGACAACCAGGTCCCTAGCAAGCCTCTATATGAGCTAGTCCATTGGGCAACAGTTGATCGAGATTCCCGATCAAGGACAATGACGTCGGTTGACAATGGGGTCATCTTGTTAGTTGAATAAGGTGATGGACATACGCAAAGTATTGCAATAAGATCGTATTACGATGTTTGTCATTTGCAATAGATAAGAATATGATAGCTTATTCCTTAGACCGTGAGACCGTACTTATTAATGCTTCGTAGGGGTGCTTTGAGAGCATCAAACGTTGTGTCTTATATAGCATGACAATAACGGTGTCCATCTTGGGTATTCCGAAAGAGCATCAAGACGTAAGGATCAAGAGCGGGATTTGTTCATTCTTGTAATGGAAAGATACTCTGGGCCCACTCGGTGATATTGCATCTATATAGCTGCGCAGCTTATGACTAGGTCATGGAGATGTAATATCGCAGACGAGTTAATAACCTTCGTCGGTAACGAGATACAACAAAGACATCAGTGTGTCTACGATCATATCTCGGACAAGGTAGTATCGCAGAGACAAAGGGAATGAATGTCATATTTATGGTTCAACGACGATATTCGTGGAATGCACAGGGGTCGTCATATACTTCCAGGTACCCCTGACGGTCATTGGTGAGCGGAGTGTCTCGACCATGTCTGGAGTGTTCTCGAACCGTAGCGTAACAAACTTAAGGTCTTAGCGACGCCAGGAGATAGGTTATGGAATATTATAGGAATTTGTTGGAGGGAGAGAAATAATCCGGAAAGAGTTCCGGTGGTCCGGAAGGAGTTCCGGGGAGGTATGGAATGGTTCCGGGAATGTCCGAAAGTTGTTCGGGTGGTTCCGAAATAGTTTCGGAGTCATGGGATATTGAATTATATATAAATATATTAATTATGAATTAATGGGAATTTTATATTAATTAAATAAAGGAAAAAGGGGGCTCCCACCTACATGGGCCCTAAGAGGGCCCAAGAAGGGGGAGCTGAAGGAGATATGCCCTAGAGGCAATTAATAAAGTATATTCTTTATCATATCTCGTTTGTTCATAATAGGTTTTTGTGTCATGCTGGAACCGTATTAAGCGGAAACATTAATGCTGGTGTGATACGTAAACAACCAGGTCCCTAGTAGCCTCTACTAAGACTAGTTTCGTTGCGCGATTGATGATCGAGGTTTCCCGGTCATGGGGCATGGCGCCGGTCGGCAATGAGAGTCATATCACTAGAGAGTGATGTGATGGACATACCCAGATTTGGAGAACATAGTCGTTACACCTTTGACCGTGAGATCAACTCTTATTGATATTCCCCGCAGATACTTTGATTGCACCAAACGTCGTATCTTATTTAGTATGACAATAACGGTGATACTTTTGGGTATTGGAAAGGAGTATTGAGACGAGGGGTCAAGAGCGGGATTTGCCAGTCCGCATAGCAGGATAGATACTCTCGGGCCCACTCGGTGAGATCATGTCTAATGAGCTTGCAAGCATGTGACTAGGTCACGGAGACATGAGATCATGAACGAGTAGAAGATAGCATCGTCGGTAACGAGGTCGGGATTAGGTATGGAGATATCTATGGAGCGACGCTCGGACGTGCTAAGTATCGCTATGGCAAAAGGTCTAAGACTTCACGTTCAGGTTTGATAGATGAAAGTCATTCGTTATATCTCAGGGATTAATTCATGGGGTCCAGGCCTACGGATTAGTCGTTGATCATTGAGGAGTCTTGATTAAGGCAGATTTCCCTAAATGGAGAGGGAAAAAATGCCTAGGGGAATTCGGTGGGGGCCAGGAGGGCCGGCCTAGGTGGGCCACAAGGGGCCCACCAGGGGGCCGGCGCACTCCCTAGCCGAACCAGGCTGTGGGGGGTTAGTCCCACATTGCCTGGCTGGCAAGGTTGGCTCCCCTTGGGAGCCTATATAAGAAGGGGCACCCCCAGCCTTTTAATTCACCAATTAATTCTCGATTTCTCTCTCGATCTCGTGGTTCCCAAGTCGGAGCCGCGCCGAGCAAGAGGAGTCGGGGATCTCCTCCACCATAGCCCGCTGCCGCACTGCTGGTGTTCCGGTCCAAGTCTTCCGCTGCTCGTCCTGGACTGGAGCTTCGGAGGTGTCGTCTCCACCGTACGTGTGCGACTCCTTGCGAGGTGCTGCGCTAGCGGTACTCGGAGGCCTGCTTCCTCTACACGACCTTGAGGTCGGCTACGACGGTCTTCATCGACAACGTTTGTGCGGGAACGTAATCGCCGCTTTCGGTCTACAAGGGTACGTATTCCGATCTCCGTTCGTACTACTATATCTGCATAGAATAGATCTTGGCTAGTTTAAGGATATCGTTGCTAGGAATTTTTTTGTTTTCTGCACACGATCCCCTTCAGTGGTATCAGAGCCGATCTATCGTAATATATAGCTGTACGCTGTTAGAACCCGTGCTCTGCACGGGGGCACCGTTCCTGTTATTTGCTACCCTCTAGCGTGCACTTGTGTATTCCAGCGGCATTGAGTTGATGAAGCGGCCCGGACCGACTTTACGCGTACGCTTACGCGAGACTGGTTCCACTACTGACATACGGCTTGTACCGTATCTGTGGCTGGCGGGTGACAGTTTCTCTCTCTTTAGTTGGTCTTCGCATTTTCAATGGAGGGCCCGAAAGGGATGCTTAAACATGCAATTATTGGATCGTTGTTGTGGTCACAAGATTCGTAGGTATGAAGCGGTTCTATTTACGAAAGCCCCAAGCCACGTAAAATATGCAAAAGATAAAGTAGAAGCGTCTAACTTTATTTTGCAGGGGCTATGTGATATGGTCAAGGTAGGTTTATTAAATTGTTTATAAACTGCGGGCGCCAAGAAGACCATGGCGCGATGGACTATATCACATTGCATTACATTTGATGTTTTGTGTGCATCTTATTTTTGTGTGATTGTGTGTTACACGGCGGTAGCTGAATAAGATGATCCCTTCAAAATACCACTAGTGTTCTCCCTCCAACGCGCACCACCAATAAAGTTCTACGTTATGAGGCAGGCCGTGATGATCGGGTGTCATACATATCTTCGTTCGCATACGGTGGGTGTAAGCCATGTTGCACAAGCGTCAGCGTGGAGGTCTTTGGTGGCGAGCCTAGCATACTCAGAGGTATGGCCTCGGAACAGGAAGACCGAAAGGTCGAGCACGAGTCACAAAATTGGTGTGGCGGACGATTTTGTCTACTCCTGAAGTTGTGCCGCCGGCTTTGATGATGAGGGGTGGTGCAATGGATGGGGGTCGTGTAATCGCTTAAACGACCAGGAGGGATGTTCGTTTGAGTGGGAGTTATGTCAGTTATTTTCTAAAATACTATAACTCAAAATTATTATGAACAAAGTCTTATGTTGTTGTAAATTCCATTGTAGATGTCTCGCCCCTCGTTTAACCTAGGTCTGTTCCTTGAGAAAGAGAAGCTTAAGACCGATGGGTCTAACTTCGTGTCCTGGTTCCGCGATCTGAAGTCCATCCTTGAAACCCACAAGGTGGCCTACATCCTTGATACCCCCTTAGGTGATCTTCCTAGCACCGCCCTGGAAATCGAAAGGATTGTCCATGGGGTAAAGGCGGAGATTTTGTAACATCCCAAATTTCTCAAAAATTTAAAACTTTGCATTCATGCATCATGCATCATAAAAGTATGGCATTGAAATCACATAAGGAGTAGATTGAATATTAATTATATTGTTAAATGGAATTGTTTTCATTAAAGAGGTTTATTTGAGCTCCTCTTACAAATCTGTATTTTATTATTTTATTTATTTAACAAAATGATATCAAAAAGTCATAAATGAAATTAGCTTTTCAAAACATATTTTTATGAATTTTTCTGAAATGTTTTGATAAGTTTTAAAAATCAATTTTGAATTAAACACTGAAATCAGAAAATGATTTGTTAAAAAAAAAAGGGGAGAGAAGCCACCTGGGCCGAAGCCCACCTCCTCTCTACCGTGCGCGCGCTGCTTCGGCCCAGGAGCAGCCCAAGTTTAGCCCGCACTCCTCCTCCCTCGCTGACGACCGGGCCCCACCTGTCATCTCCTTCATCGTGTAGGACACGAACACGATCCTACCAAACTCGAAATCGAATCGGATCAAATCGGTTGTTTAATCGCGGATTAATCGGTCCCCTTCGCCCCTATATAAACCCCCCTCCGCCTCCGTCTCCCGCGACCAAAACCCTAACAGAAACACGCCAGAATCGCGGGATCCTCGCCGACATTGCCGCCGCCGTGATTTGCAGTTTTCCGGTGAGTTCAACGCCCGAGCTTCATCCCCACACCCCCTCTGCGCCTCCCCTTCACCGTACGCGTCTAACGGACTTGCTCCGGCGTGGTTTTGTGCACCAGGGCGGCTGATCCATCGAAGACCGACGCCGCCGTCCGCCGCGCTTCTCCGACGAACTCGCAGAGGAAGAGAAGAGCCACCCCGACCACCTCCGTCACGCCATCGAGTCCGCCGCCGTCTCCCGCGTCCAGTGGTATGAGTTTCACCCCTCCCCTAGCCGTAGAACACGAGGTTCATCGTTTCCGATGATGGCGCCGCCGCGGGCACGAAATCACCGGCGAGCCGCGCCGCCCGATCCCCCCTTTTGATCCGAGCGGTTAGATTAGATCGGACGGGGGAGATTAAATCTCCCGTACCGTTTCGTTCAGCAGATCTGACGCGTTAGATTTAAATAGATCGGACGGTCCTCGTACGCGATACGCGCGAAACGGTACCGGCCAATCAGCGAGCGCCGCGTGGCGATTTTATTTTCTATTTTCGGCAGAGAATTTGTTTTAAAAACAGAAAATAACACAAACTTGCAAAAATCATAACTTTTGATCTGTTCATCCAAATTTACTTATCATGTTATGGAATTATTGCTAAGTGTTAAAACATTGAATACACTTCTGGGTGGAATTGGTTGTTTGGTTTATGTTGAGTGGCTTTTGGGACTATGCTTGTGGTTGTCTTCGCCTAGGATGAATTTCTATTCTACTTAGGGCCATGAGTATGGTGGTTTTCACCCAGAAGCGCACTTGTGGACGGCCACCCAGGAACAAAGATATAACTAAGTCCCTCCAAGTTTAGAAGCTTCCCGTGCAGCCTTTTGACAATGGGCTCTGTCTAGAACGACTAAGTTGTGAGAGTGCAACCTGTCAGCTTGACAAGCAGATGTAGAGTTGATAGGTGGAACGGGTCTTGCTAGTATGGTTGCATTCTTCTTCTGAAAGTTCTTGTCTCAATTCTCTCCTTTCCATAATACACTCCGCGTGTATAGGATATCTCGGACAAATTGAGTCTTAAGGTGAAAGTGCACAACCTCTGCAGAGTCGACAAACTGAGTACTCAGCCGTGTCCCCGGTGATGGACAACTTCGAGCAACTGGACAAGGATGGACGGAAGAATCTCAACATGGTTTTCTAAAGTAAAATTTGGCTAAGGAAAGAATTATTGGTGCACTTGGGCTTCATCCCTTGGTGCCAAGTCTTAGAGATACAAAAGTGTTTTACAAAAGATAGGAGAAAACTGGCTTTCTGCAAAATAGCCTACAAACTCCACTAAGCCAAATATGCATATAGGATTAGACTTGCCATAATTTTTTCCACCATAGTCACTTGCCAATACTTCATTGTATTGACCTCCTTCGGGGGCTGCATATTCAAATGTGCAGGTAATTCTGATGAGGAGTAAGTTTGGACTCGATTCTACACCCAACATGTCTGCTCGTGGCGTATGCTAGAAGAGAAGGCCCATTGCTTTTATTTTCATTGTGAACTCTGAATATTTTAGCTAGTCTTCATGACTATGCACATTGTAATAAAGCTATACTTGGCTATTTTTGGATCTCGATGTAGTATTTTGATACTTATGCAATGATACTATATATTTTGTACTGTGGTGCTAGCAGTGATCCAGGGACTAGCACATAACACAGGTGTTCCATCTTCATTTAAAGATGGGGCGCTACAAAATGGTATCAGAGCTTAAGTGTTGCCTGTAGGTTCGAGCCCTTAGGATTGGTTAAGCCTCTTTTGATCATAATATTACCATCTTTGAAGTATGTTGGATCCTAGCGGCATAGTGGGATGAAGCGGCCCGGGACTAACCTTACATGTCCGCGTACATGAGACCTGTTCCACAATATAAGTGGCTGGCCGGGTGTCTGTCTCTCTCACTATAGTGAATAGCCGACTTACAAAAGAGTTGATAATAGTATTGATCACCTGTTAGAGAAGAACTTCTTTTTCTCTAAGTACTTAAGTACACCACAATTAGTATATCTTACCTTTGTCTTGTTTTAATAAACTCTACCTTTATCACTTAAGGATGTCGTTCTTCATGTATCAAACCGCGGAGGACTTCAAGGACATGCGCTTTGGAAGATATCTTCTAGAGTTGGTAGAACTGTTGGCACTTCCAACACCCATCATCAAGGCAAGCCAGCTGAAGCACTTCAACAAAGAAGACGTATGGGGAATTCGCCTTTACCAACAAGGGCGCCAGACTGAACCCAAGACCGAAGACATCCAGTACAAGTCGATTAGTGACTCCTTGGAGAAAGGGCTGAATCTCGTCACGCAGGAGCTAATAGGACGTCTTTGCTTGCAATACCAAGAAGAGTTAAAAGACCACTACTTTGCTCACCTTGGCCAACGTGACGAACATGGTATTCCTTACTGTATTAGCGAGGAAGACAAAAACAAACCAGAAGCTTTGTACCCATATCTCCAAGACTTAGAACTTCACCTCTGGCAACTAGAAGAAGATAAACGCAATGAGCTGTTGAAGAATGATGAAATAATGGCACAAGTCAAGGAGACTCAAAAGAAGATTGAAGCCCAAGAAGAGGTGGCCAACGCTCAAGAGGAGAAGTTCCGAGCTCAAGAGAAGAAGTTTCAAAGCCAAGAAAAGAGAATTAGAGACAAGAACAAGGAGATCAGGACCTTGAAGGATGAAATCCAGAGCAACGACGTCGAGTTCGAAGCTGATCGAGATTTGATCGAGACTCTACGCCGTGAGAAGAGAATGCTACAAGAAAAGATTGAAGTCCTGGAGAAGGAAGCAATCGAGACTCTGCACCGTGAGACGACAATGTTACAGGAGAAGAACGAGGCCTTGGACAAGGAGGTGAATGACTACAAGGAGATCCTTACAAAGGAAGGCATCATCATCGAGGAAATCGAAGAAGATGAAGGAGATGTCATGGACGAAGTTTAGACTTAGTAGTTGGACCACCATGTTTTCCTCGTTTAGTTCGTCGTTCCTTTTAAAAACATTGATCTCCAACTTGTGGTGTGACAATGATAGAATGTTTGGGGTTGCAGACTCTGTGTTTTATTAAATCAACTTAGAATACTTGTTTGGTTTTGCTAAGTAGACTTTTCCTTTTAAGTTGTCTTATGAGTGTGATTGTGTTGACTTGGTTGCTTTGTGCATGGGTAGGATTTTTCTTCTCTTAGTTCTGTCTATCTTTCACTCATCTATGCTGAAAAACCCTACAGATGCCTCCTCGTCGTGATACCAACAACGACGACGTCATGCAACAACTGATGGCCGCTCAAGCTCAGTTAATGAATATGATGACTCAGTTCATTGCAGCAACCAACAAAAACAACAACAACAACAACAACCACAACAACAACAACCCGCCACCTCCACCACCCCCCCAGTGGACAGACTTGCTAGATTCCTAAGGCTTAGGCCTAATAAGTTCTCCTCTGCTACTGAACCAATAGTGGCGGATGATTGGATCCGTTCAGTCAACAAGGACTTAGTAACTTGTGAATGTTCTGAGGCAGAAAAAGTGAGGTTCACTGCACACTTGTTGGAAGGACCCGCAGCATTGTGGTGGGAGAATTATCAAGTGACTCATCCCTTGGATGGCATGACTTGGGATGCGTTCAAGGAAGGCTTCCGGAATGCTCACATCTCCTCAGGTATAATGAACCTGAAGAAAGATGAATTTCGCAGCTTGAGGCAAGGTGGTAGAACTCTAAAGGAGTATATGGATGACTTCTGTATGCTATCAAGGTATGCACCCGAGGACATTGATACTGATGCAAAAAGGAAGGAAAAGTTCCTCAATGGACTTAAGGGAGAACTGAAGATACCTTTGTCTGTGGCATATACTCCAAACTATCAAGATCTGCTGGATCAAGCTATCACCCTGGACAACAACATAAGAAAGGAAGAGAACAGGAAGAGGAAGTTCAGTGCAAGTAAGGTTCATTCTGAAGGGACATATAAGAAACACACCTCTGAAGTCAGTAGCCATAAACCCTGGAATCACTCCAATACTGGTAGTGGCCAAAAACATCATGGCCATAACCACAATGGAGGGAACAAAGGAAGCAATGGAGGATACAATGGAAATAATGGTGGATCCAGGGGAAACCATCATCATGGCCATAATCATGGGAATGGGAATCACCGTCCTAACCATGAAGGGAAGAAAGACTTGTCTCATGTGACCTGCTACAAGTGCAAGAAGACAGGACATTATGCAACTGATTGCCCAGAAAAGAAAGCTGATGAAAATTCCAAGCCCAATCCTTTTCAGAAGGGACAAGTGAATCACATCAATGTGGAAGAAGTTCATGATGAACCTGATGCTGTGATTGGTATGTTCTTGCTCAACTCCTTTCCAGCATTAGTTTTATTTGATACTGGAGCATCTCATTCATTCATATCAAGAGCTTTTGTTAACAAACATGGGTTAGCTGAGGAAAGTCTAGGAAAACCTATTAGGGTAAGTTCACCTGCAGGAGAGATGCTAGTAAATTCCGGGTGTAGGCAGTTAGACTTGCATATTGGAAAACACACCTTCCCAACAGACTTAGTCATCCTAGAGACCCAAGGATTGGATGTTATCATCGGAATGGATTGGATGACTCGTTTTGAAGGAATCATAGATTGTGCAAATAGAGCAATCACCCTCACCACCCCAGAGAAAAGGAAGATTAAGTTCCGATCAACTTTCGAACTTAAGAAGGTTAGGCTAAATTCTCTTAAGGGGGTTAGCCTTGGTGATGTGCTTATCGTCAAGGAATACCCAGATGTTTTTCCGGAGGAACTACCGGGAATGCCACCCGATAGAGATGTAGAGTTTCTCATCGAATTGAAGCCGGGAACAGGGCCAATAGCTAAAAGACCTTATCCTATGGCCGTCGATGAATTGAAAGAGCTCAAGAAGCAATTAGAGGAACATATCCAGAAAGGATTCATTCGTCCAAGTTCATCGCCATGGGGAGCACCAGTTTTATTTGTTAAGAAGAAGGATCAAACCCAGAGGCTAGTTACAGATTATAGAGATATAAACGAGCAAATTATCAAAAACAAGTACCCGTTACCCAAGATAAATGAACTATTTGATCAACTGGAAGGTGCTTGTGTTTTCTCAAAGATCGATCTTCGATCGGGGTACCTCCAAATGAAAGTTAGAGAAATGGATATACCTAAAACTGCATTTGTCACGAGATATGGCTCTTATGAGTATACAGTAATGCCATTTGGATTAACCAATGCACCAACCTATTTCATGAATATGATGAATAAAGTGTTCATGGATTTTCTGGATAAGTTTGTGGTAGTGTTCATAGATGATATTCTAATCTACTCTAAGAGTCACAAAGAACATGAAGAGCACTTGCGTCTGGTATTGCAGAGACTACGTGAACATAAGTTGTATGCCAAGTACAGCAAGTGTGAGTTTTGGTTAGAACAAGTCGGATTTTTAGGCCATGTGGTGTCCAAGGAATGTATAGCAGTGGATCCTGAAAAGGTTTCAGCTGTAACTAATTGGGAACCGCCGAATAATGTTGGGGAATTACGAAGTTTTCTGGGTCTAGCAGGATACTACCGACGATTCATTGAAAACTTCTCCAAGATTGCCAAGGCCTTGACTGAATTATTAAAGAAGGAGAAGAAATTTGAGTGGACAGAGGCATGCGAAGCCAGTTTTCAGGAGTTGAAGAAACGTCTGGTTTCAGCCCCAGTTCTATGTTTACCTGATTTGGAGAAGGAATTCCAAGTATACTGTGATGCTTCACGTCAAGGCTTGGGAAGTGTGTTGATGCAGGAAGGCAGAGTGGCATCTTATGCCTCTAGACAACTCAAGCAACATGAAGCAAATTATCCAACTCATGATCTCGAGTTAGCATCAGTAGTGCATGCTCTGAAAACTTGGAGACCCTACCTGATGGGAAAAAGATGTGAGGTATTCACGGATCACAAAAGTTTGAAATACATATTCACACAGAAGGAATTGAATATGAGACAAAGAAGATGGCTGGAACTTATTAAAGATTATGATCTGAGCCTTCAATACCATCCGGGGAAAAGCTAATGTGGTAGCAGATGCTCTGAGTCGTAAGGTGTATGTGAATGGCCTTACAGCAGGAGAATTACCCGAGGATTTATGCAAGGCATTCAAGGACCTCAGATTGGAAGTAGTACCCGAAGTGTTTGTAACCTCATTAATTGTACAACCCACTTTGATGGACAAGATACGTGAAGCTCAGAAAGGAGACAAGGAAATAGAAGAGATCAAAGTCAATTTAAGAGCTGGAAAAGCTAAAGGATTTCATGAGGATGAGCAGGGAATTTTGTGGTTTGAAAAACGTGTATGTGTGGCCAATGACCCTGATATTAGGAAGTTAATTCTACAAGAAGCTCATGAAACACCTTATTCAATTCATCCGGGAAATACCAAGATGTATATGGATGTGAAAGAGAGATTTTGGTGGAATAATCTGAAGAGAGAGATAGCAGAATACATCGCTAAGTGTGATGTATGTAGTCGAGTAAAGGCAGAACATCAGAAACCAGCAGGACTTTTACAACCTTTGAAAGTACCGGATTGGAAGTGGGATTCCATTGGGATGGACTTCATCACTGGATTACCAAGGACCAGATCGGGTTATGATTCTATTTGGGTTATTGTTTGTCGTCTAACCAAAATAGCTCACTTCATACCCGTGAAGACCACTTATACTAGTGCTAAGCTAGCTGATATTTACATGAAGAGAATTGTGTGCCTTCACGGTGTTCCTAAGAGTATCGTGTCTGATAGAGGGACCCAGTTCACTTCTCATTTTTGGAAGCAGTTGCACGAATCTTTGGGAACCAGATTGGAATTCAGTACGGCTTTCCACCCGCAAACAGATGGTCAGACTGAAAGAGTGAATCAGATTTTAGAAGATATGTTAAGAGCTTGTGCGCTCGACTATGGATCTAGTTGGGATGATAATTTGCCATACGCTGAGTTCTCCTACAACAATAGTTACCAAGCCAGTATTGAGATGGCACCGTTTGAAGCCTTATATGGAAAGAAATGCACAACCCCACTGTTGTGGAGTGGTGTAGGAGAACGGAGTTTCTTTGGGCCTGATATAATACAGGATGCTGAAGAGAAAGTCAGGCTGATTAAGGACAAATTGAAAATAGCACAATCACGCCAGAAAAGCTACGCAGATTCCAAGCGTAGAGAAGTCACCTATGAAGTGGGAGATAGAACCTATCTAAGGGTGTCACCACTTCGGGGTGTGAAAAGATTTGGAATCAAAGGAAAGTTAGCACCTCGATTCATTGGACCATTCAAAATTCTTTCTCGCAAAGGAGAAGTGGCCTATGAGTTAGAACTACCTGAAGTACTGTCTGCTGTTCATAATGTGTTTCATGTCAGTCAGTTGAAGAAATGTCATCCCGAGATGATGGGAGTTCCCTTAAAGGATACAGTACCCCTCGAGGAGGTACAATTGGAGAGTGATCTGACATACGAAGAGAAGCCCATCAAGATATTACAGACAGCAGAAAGAGTCACCCGTACCAAAACCATCAAGTTTTGCAAGGTCCAGTGGAATCATCACACCGAAGACGAAGCCACCTGGGAACGAGAGGATGACCTCCGAGAAGACCACCCACACCTATTTGCTGACCTTTCCGAAGCTCGAGGGCGAGCTTCTTCTTAAGAGGGTTAGTCTGTAACATCCCAAATTTCTCAAAAATTTAAAACTTTGCATTCATGCATCATGCATCATAAAAGTATGGCATTGAAATCACATAAGGAGTAGATTGAATATTAATTATATTGTTAAATGGAATTGTTTTCATTAAAGAGGTTTATTTGAGATCCTCTTACAAATCTGTATTTTATTATTTTATTTATTTAACAAAATGATATCAAAAAGTCATAAATGAAATTAGCTTTTCAAAACATATTTTTATGAATTTTTCTGAAATGTTTTGATAAGTTTTAAAAATCAATTTTGAATTAAACACTGAAATCAGAAAATGATTTGTTAAAAAAAAAGGGGGAGAGAAGCCACCTGGGCCGAAGCCCACCTCCTCTCTACCGCGCGCGCGCTGCTTCGGCCCAGGAGCAGCCCAAGTTTAGCCCGCACTCCTCCTCCCTCGCTGACGACCGGGCCCCACCTGTCATCTCCTTCATCGTGTAGGACACGAACACGATCCTACCAAACTCGAAATCGAATCGGATCAAATCGGTTGTTTAATCGCGGATTAATCGGTCCCCTTCGCCCCTATATAAACCCCCCCTCCGCCTCCGTCTCCCGCGACCAAAACCCTAACAGAAACACGCCAGAATCGCGAGATCCTCGCCGACATTGCCGCCGTCGTGATTTGCAGTTTTCCCGTGAGTTCAACGCCCGAGCTTCATCCCCACACCCCCTCTGCGCCTCCCCTTCACCGTACGCGTCTAACGGACTTGCTCCGGCGTGGTTTTGTGCACCAGGGCGGCTGATCCATCGAAGACCGACGCCGCCGTCCGCCGCGCTTCTCCGACGAACTCGCAGAGGAAGAGAAGAGCCACCCCGACCACCTCCGTCACGCCATCGAGTCCGCCGCCGTCTCCCGCGTCCAGTGGTATGAGTTTCACCCCTCCCCTAGCCGTAGAACACGAGGTTCATCATTTCCGATGATGGCGCCGCCACGGGCACGAAATCACCGGCGAGCCGCGCCGCCCGATCCCCCCTTTTGATCCGAGCGGTTAGATTAGATCGGACGGGCGAGATTAAATCTCCCGTACCGTTTCGTTCAGCAGATCTGGCGCGTTAGATTTAAATAGATCGGACGGTCCTCGTACGCGATCCGCGCGAAACGGTACCGGCCAATCAGCGAGCGCCGCGTGGCGATTTTATTTTCTATTTTCGGCAGAGAATTTGTTTTAAAAACAGAAAATAACACAAACTTGCAAAAATCATAACTTTTGATCTGTTCATCCAAATTTGATGAATTTTATATCCACGTGAAGCTCTGCTCGTGTAGTTTAATATGGTTTCATTAGTTTATCCTTTTAGTGCATATTAAATTGCGAAATTAAATTGTTTAACTTTTGGATATTAAATCAATAACTTAATTAATAAATTTTCTCTCCAAATAAATCCAATTGTTTTAGAGAGATATTAATGCCCTCTGTCCAGAGAGTGCAACATGAGTTTTATTTGAAACTTCTTCTAATAGACTTAAAGAAATTGGTTTTATAATTTAAAACTACTAAAATGCTCATTATTTAAATGATTAATTAAAATATTAAAATATTGATCATTGCATTTTTATGCATGAATAACAGAGAACTTAATATGGTAATTAATTGGTCTTGTTAAGTTCATTGCATATTAAGCATGCATACATATTTTGTATTGATATTCTAAGTGTTATGCTTGTGTGTTTATTGAGTGTTATTATTATTTTGTCTCTAGATTGTGAAGAGGAGGAAGGTCCTTGTGATTGTTATTCTTGATGTGCTTGTTCCCTTTGTTACCAAGGCAAGTGACATTTATCATCTATCCTATGTTTTCTATATGCATTATTAGTAGATTTTGAGTAGTATGCATGATAGGAAAATTTTGATACTATCTTAGAATGTTAAGTTAGTCTACACTTTGAAAATATCCTAGTAGTGTGTAGCCATCCCTTCCCTTGCAGCCACCAAAAGTTTTATTAGATGCTTAGCTATGCTATAAAGGAGTTTACTTATCATGTTATGGAATTATTGCTTAGTGTTAAAACATTGAATACACTTCTGGGTGGAATTGGTTGTTTGGTTTATGTTGAGTGGCTTTTGGGACTATGCTTGTGGTTGTCTTCGCCTAGGATGAATTTCTATTCTACTTAGGGCCATGAGTATGGTGGTTTTCACCCAGAAGCGCACTTGTGGACGGCCACCCAGGAACAAAGATATAACTAAGTCCCTCCAAGTTTAGAAGCTTCCCGTGCAGCCTTTTGACAATGGGCTCTGTCTAGAACGACTAAGTTGTGAGAGTGCAACCTGTCAGCTTGACAAGCAGATGTAGAGTTGATAGGTGGAACGGGTCTTGCTAGTATGGTTGCATTCTTCTTCTGAAAGTTCTTGTCTCAATTCTCTCCTTTCCATAATACACTCCGCGTGTATAGGATATCTCGGACAAATTGAGTCTTAAGGTGAAAGTGCACAACCTCTGCAGAGTCGACAAACTGAGTACTCAGCCGTGTCCCCGGTGATGGACAACTTCGAGCAACTGGACAAGGATGGACGGAAGAATCTCAACATGGTTTTCTAAAGTAAAATTTGGCTAAGGAAAGAATTATTGGTGCACTTGGGCTTCATCCCTTGGTGCCAAGTCTTAGAGATACAAAAGTGTTTTACAAAAGATAGGAGAAAACTGGCTTTCTGCAAAATAGCCTACAAACTCCACTAAGCCAAATATGCATATAGGATTAGACTTGCCATAATTTTTTCCACCATAGTCACTTGCCAATACTTCATTGTATTGACCTCCTTCGGGGGCTGCATATTCAAATGTGCAGGTAATTCTGATGAGGAGTAAGTTTGGACTCGATTCTACACCCAACATGTCTGCTCGTGGCGTATGCTAGAAGAGAAGGCCCATTGCTTTTATTTTCATTGTGAACTCTGAATATTTTAGCTAGTCTTCATGACTATGCACTTTGTAATAAAGCTATACTTGGCTATTTTTGGATCTCGATGTAGTATTTTGATACTTATGCAATGATACTATATATTTTGTACTGTGGTGCTAGCAGTGATCCAGGGACTAGCACATAACACAGGTGTTCCATCTTCATTTAAAGATGGGGCGCTACAGATTTCTTCTTATGTCCAGAGTGGCATGCTCTTTGCCATGGAGGCTGACCTGCAAAAACGCTTCATGAACAAGGGTGCTTATGATATAATCACTGAACTCATGGTTGTTTTTGCACGACAAGTCAAGGCTGAGACGTACGAGGCAACTGTGCTTTTCTTCTCAGCCCAGATGGAAGAGCACGACAATATCAGTGAGCACTTGGCCAAGTTGTTTGGCTGCGCTCGACTTCTGAGTGATGTGGGTAGTGTGATCCCAGAGGAGTTGGTTATTGATAGGGCGCTGATTTCTCTGCCACCTAGCTATAAGAACGCCATAGTGGACTACGGCATGAAAGGGACGTCAAAACCCCTGTCGGAAATCCTGAAGATGCTCGAAGTGGCCGAATTAGAAATCAAGCTGCAGAAGATGGTGGTAACCATCGGATCACCTGAGCACAACAGCCCCAAGTATCTGGAGGATAGGAAGTCTGGCAAGACGGTCGACAAAGAGCAAGGTATATTTGATATACATGTTATAGATGTGTACCTTACATCCGCCCGGAGCAATACGTGGGTATTTGATACTGGTTCTGTTGCTCATATATGTAACTCTCAGGAGGAGTTACGGAATAGAAGGCGGCTGGCGAAGGATGAGGTGACAATGCGCGTCGGCAACGGATCGAGAGTCGACGTGGTGGCTGTCGGCACGCTCCCTCTGCATCTACCATCGGGATTAGTTTTGGTTTTAAATAAATGTTATTTTGTGCCATCCTTGAGTGTAAACATTATAAGTGGGTCTTGCCTGTTACAAGACGGTTATTCATTTAAATCAGTGTCAAGCAATTGTGCTATTTATATGAATGATATCTTTTATGTTGATGCTCCCGAGAGTAATGGTTTATTCTTGTTGAATCTCGATCGTAGTACTCACATCCATAACATAGAGGCCAAACGAATTAAGTGTAGTGACGATACCGCCATGTTTTTGTGGCATTGCCGTCTTGGTCATATTGGTATAAAGCGCATGAAGCGACTCCACTCCGATGGACTCTTGGACTCGTTGGATTTCGGATCCCTCGATACATGTGAACCATGCCTCATGGGCAAAATGACCAGGACACCGTTCAAAGGTTTCGTTGAACGGGCGTCGGATTTGTTGGGGATCATACATACAGACGTATGTGGACCAATGAGCGTTTCGACACGCAATGGTTATCGTTACTTCGTCACCTTAACTGATGATTTGAGTAGATACGGTTATATCTACTTGATGAAACACAAGTCTGAAACGTTTGAAAAGTTCAAAGAATTCCAGAGTGAAGTTGAGAATCAGCTTAATAGAAAAATCAAGCATCTCCGGTCCGATCGCGGTGGAGAGTACTTGAGTTTTGAGTTTGGCACACATCTGAAGAGTTGTGGTATAGTGCCCCAACTTACGCCCGCCGAAACACCGCAGCGAAACGGTGTGTCCGAGCGACGTAATCGTACTCTACTGGATAGTGTCCGATCTATGATGTCTCTTACAGATCTGCCAGTGTCCTTCTGGGGTTATGCGTTAGAAACAACCGCATTCATTTTAAATAGGGCTCCGTCCAAGTCCGTTGAAACGACACCGTATGAATTATGGTATGGCCACAAGCCTAAGTTATCGTTTCTGAAGGTTTGGGGCTGTGAGGCGTACGTTAAGAAACTACATCCCGACAAACTCGAACCGAAATCGGAGAAAGTCGTCTTTGTAGGATATCCACGGGAAACCGTTGGGTACACCTTCTACAACCAAGCTGAGGGCAAAACTTTTGTCGCGAAGACCGGTACCTTTCTAGAGAAGGATTTTCTCGCGAAAGGAGTAAGTGGGAGGAAGGTAGACCTCGATGAAATCGTTGATCCTGAACTCGAGATTCCGAGTGGCGCAACGAAAGCAATTCCGGAAACGTCCTCCGTGGAAGGAGTGGGAGAAACTGTCGAGGAAGATGTTCTACCTCGTAGGTCTGGTAGATCTCGGATCGCACCAGAATGGTATGGCAATATGGTTTGCACCGTCATGCTAGTCAAGCAAGACGAACCTACGAACTACAAGGAGGCGATGGAGAGTCTAGAGTCTGAGAAATGGCTTGAAGCCATGAAATCCGAAATAGGATCCATGTATGATAACCAAGTGTGGACTTTGGTGGATATTCCCGAAGGGCGCAAGGCCGTCGAGAATAAGTGGATCTTTAAGAAGAAGACTGATGCTGATGGTAATGTGACCGTCTATAAAGCTCGGCTTGTCGCAAAGGGTTTCCGACAAGTTCATGGAATTGACTACGATGAAATTTTTTCACCGGTAGCGATGCTTAAGTCTATTCGGATTTTGTTAGCGGTAGCTGCCTACTATGATTATGAAATCTGGCAGATGGACGTCAAAACGGCCTTCCTGAATGGAAACATTGAGAAAGAGTTGTACATGGTACAGCCGGAAGGTTTTGTCGATCCAGGAAGTGCTAACAAGGTGTGCAAGCTTCAGCGATCCATCTATGGATTGAAGCAGGCATCTCGGAGCTGGAATCTTCGCTTTGATGAGGTAATCAAAGGTTTTGGATTTATCCAGAATGTGGAAGAGACCTGTATTTACAAGAAAATGAGTGGGAGCTCGGTTGTGTTCTTAGCACTGTATGTTGACGACATATTGCTAATAGGGAATGATGTGGAACTTCTGAATAGCGTGAAGGAATATTTAAACAGTAAGTTTTCCATGAAGGACTTAGGAGAAGCTGCGTATGTTTTAGGCATAAAAATCTATCGCGATAGATCAAGGCGCCTATTAGCACTGAGTCAGAGTACTTATCTTGATAAAATATTGAAGCGTTTTCATATGGAGAAGGCAAAGAAGGGTTCTCTGCCGGTTATCAAGAATAAGATATTGCGTAAGGCGCAGTGTCCGGTGACGGAACTGGGTAAGGCCGAAATGACGAAACATCCTTATGCTTCAGCCATAGGATCGATCATGTATGCAATGTTGAGTACTAGACCAGATGTGGCATTAGCTCTAAGTTTGACCAGCCGGTTCCAGAGTAATCCTGGAATGCCGCATTGGGTAGCTGTTAAGAGCATTCTTAAGTATCTCAATAAGACAAAGGAAATGTTCCTGGTGTATGCTGGCTGCGATGAGGAACTTGGCGTAACGGGTTACGTAGATGCAAGTTTCTGCTCAGACCCCGATGACAGTAAGTCACAGACAGGTTACGTGTTCAAGGTGAATGGAGGCGCCATGTGCTGGAGAAGTGGGAAGCAACCCATAGTCGCACAATATACAATGGAGTCGGAGTACATTGCTGCCTGCGAGGCCGCGAATGAAGCTGTGTGGCTGAGGAAGTTCGTCATCGAACTTGGAGTGTTCCCGAGCGTGCAAGACCCCGTGGTCCTCTTCTGCGACAATACGGGTGCCATTGCGAACGCCAAGGAGCCAAGGTCTCACTCCACCGCCAAACACATTCTCCGACGCTTCCACGTGATACGTCAGTACGTACAAGAAGGCGATGTGAAGATTTGCAAAGTGCATACGGATCTGAATGTGGCAGATCCGCTGACGAAGCCTCTTCCGCTTGATAAGCATGAACAGCACCAGTTAGCTATGGGTGTTAGGCTTTTACCAAGTTGTAATCTAGATTAAATTGTACTCTAGTGCAAGTGGGAGACTGAAGGAGATATGCCCTAGAGGCAATTAATAAAGTATATTCTTTATCATATCTCGTTTGTTCATAATAGGTTTTTGTGTCATGCTGGAACCGTATTAAGCGGAAACATTAATGCGGGTGTGATACGTAAACAACCAGGTCCCTAGTAGCCTCTACTAAGACTAGTTTCGTTGCACGATTGATGATCGAGGTTTCCCGGTCATGGGGCATGGCGCCGGTCGGCAATGAGAGTCATATCACTAGAGAGTGATGTGATGGACATACCCAGATTTGGAGAACATAGTCGTTACACCTTTGACCGTGAGATAAACTCTTATTGATATTCCCCGAAGATACTTTGATTGCACCAAACGTCGTATCTTATTTAGTATGACAATAACGATGATACTTTTGGGTATTGGAAAGGAGTATTGAGACGAGGGGTCAAGAGCGGGATTTGCCAGTCCGCATAGCAGGATAGATACTCTCGGGCCCACTCGGTGAGATCATGTCTAATGAGCTTGCAAGCATGTGACTAGGTCACGGAGACATGAGATCATGAACGAGTAGAAGATAGCATCGTCGATAACGAGGTCGGGATTAGGTATGGAGATATCTATGGAGCGACGCTCGGACGTGCTAAGTATCGCTATGACAAAAGGTCTAAGACTTCACGTTCAGGTTTGATAGATGAAAGTCATTCGTTATATCTCAGGGATTAATTCATGGGGTCCAGGCCTACGGATTAGTCGTTGATCATTGAGGAGTCTTGATCATACCTGATATTATATCGAACCGCTAGGGTAACACACTTAAGGGGTTTCGACAAGACAACCGGAAAGGAAGGAGATCACCGGGAACGTCCCGGGAGAGGTCCGATGGAGATCGGGCAGCGCCGAAAGAGTTTTCGGAGCTAGGAAATATTATATATATTATGTTTGATATTAATAGTGTTATTAATATGCAAATATGATTTTATATATTTATTTTCGAATTTATTAAGGCAGATTTCCCTAAATGGGCCTTCCGGACGAAAGAAGGCCCAAGAGGGGAAAATTCCCTAGGGGAATTCGGTGGGGGCCAGGATGGCCGGCCTAGGTGGGCCACAAGGGGCCCACCAGGGGGCCGGCGCACTCCCTAGCCGAACCAGGCTGTGGGGGGTTAGTCCCACATTGCCTGGCTGGCAAGGTTGGCTCCCCTTGGGAGCCTATATAAGAAGGGGCACCCCCAGCCTTTTAATTCACCAATTAATTCCTGATCTCTCTCTCGATCTCGTGGTTCCCAAGTCGGAGCCACGCCGAGCAAGAGGAGTCGGGGATCTCCTCCACCATAGCCCGCTGCCGCGCTGCTGGTGTTCCGGTCCAAGTCTTCCGCTGCTCGTCCTGGACTGGAGCTTCGGAGGCGTCGTCTCCACCGTACGTGTGCGACTCCCATGCGAGGTGCTGCGCTAGCGGTACTCGGAGGCCTGCTTCCTCTACACGACCTTGAGGTCGGCTACGACGGTCTTCATCGACAACGTTTGTGCGGGAATGTAATCCCCGCTTTCGGTCTACAAGGGTACGTATTCCGATCTCCGTTCGTACTACTATATCTGCATAGAATAGATCTTGGCTAGTTTAAGGATATCGTTGCTAGGAAATTTTTTGTTTTCTGCACACGATCCCCTTGAGGAGCCGCACCCCACAAGGAAGGGAGGCTTGGGCCTCCTAGTCCGAGTTGGACTAGGAGTAGGAGAAGCCCAAGGGGGGTTCGGCCGAACCCCCCCTCCCCTCTCCTCCTTTAGTCCCACATGGGGGAGCCAAGGGGTTTGCACACCCCCTTCCCCCTTTATATAGCAAGGCATATTAATTGATTTAATTCATTGGAAAATACAATTAATTCCCGATTTCTCTCTCGATCTCGTGGTTCCCAAGTTGGAGCCGCGCCGAGCTGAGGAAGTGGGGATCTCTCTCCACCTAAGCTATACCGATGAGCACCGTTGCTCTGTGGGATTCCAGATAAGATCTACCCCTGCGATTTCAGCTGGATCTGAATGACCGGGGGTTGTCGCTAAGCTCCGTATGTTTGTGAGTGCTCGGAGGTAACTCCTTTTGAGTAGCATGGGCGACGTCGTCTCGCCCCTGCAGCCGCCGCGCCCCTCTCCCCTCTGCCACCGGCGCACCACCTCTGGTGCTGGCGCTCTGCCTTCTTCCGCCCGATGCCCGTCGACGCAGATCATCGTCGACACCCCGGCGTCATCGTCTTCGTCATCGCGGCAAGTTCTCCGCGACCTCGAGGTCGGCTACGTACGACTTCATCGTCAACGCTTGTGCGGGAGCGTAATCCCCGCTATCGGTCTACATGGAGGTAATGTAACCCGTTCCGCCACCGTTATCGCATGTACTAGATAGATAGATCCTGGCTAGTTAGGGTTTCGTACACTAGAAAAATTATTATTTTCTGCACCGTAACCCCTTCAAGGTTTGGAGGAAGTTCCAGACGGTAAGCCAATTCACCACGCCTTGAAAGAACGTTGAAAGGCCCAACATAACGCGGAGCGAGCTTGCCTTTGATGCCAAAGCGTTGCGTGCCTCTCAGAGGAGTGACACGAAGGTAAGCTTGAGCACCAGGTGCATAGACCATGTCCCTGTGCTTGCTATCATAATAGCTTTTCTGCCGAGACTGGGCAATCTTCAGATTGTCACGAATGATGCAAACCTTTTCTTCAGCCTCCTGGGTAATGGCAGGACCAAAGAATTGACATTCACCAGCTTGAGACCAATTCAGAGGAGTTCTGCATTTGCGGCCATAGAGAGCTTCGAAGGAGCCATGCCTAGACTTGCTTGGAGGCTGTTGTTGTAGGAGAACTCAGCATACGGAAGGCAATCCTCCCATTTCATGCCAAAGGAGATAACACAAGCTCTGAGCATATCCTCCAGAATTTGGATCACTCTTTCAACCTGTCCACTTGTCTGCGGATGGTAAGTTGTGTTGAACAGAAGTTTGGTACCCAAGGCTTTCTGAAAGCTATCCCAAAATCGAGAAGTGAAGATACTTCCACGATCTGAGCTTATTGCCAAAGGAACACGATGTAACGGAACCTGTCTTGTCATATAGAGTTCTGCCAACTGACTAGCTGATACTGTCTCTTTGACTGGAAAGAAGTGAGCCACTTTGGAGAGACGATCAATGATAGCAAAGATTGCATCGTTGACTTTCTTGGACTTTGGAAACCCAGTAACGAAGTCCATCTCGATCTTGTCCCATTTCCACTCAGGAATTTGCAGTGGTTGAAGAAGTCCAGATGGTCTCTGATGAACTGCCTTGACACGACAACAAACATCACACTGAGACACATATCGAGCAATTTCACGCTTCATCCTGGTCCACCAATAGATTGACTTGAGATCCTGGTACATCTTTGTGCTGCCAGGGTGGATAGAAAGCGAAGTATCATGAGCCTTCTTGAGAATGAGCTCTCTTAAGATGTCAAGCTTGGGCACTACAATGCGTTCTTCAAACAGCAAGGTACCCTTGTCATCGAGAGAGAAACTCTTGTACTTATCCTTGCCAATGTTATCTTTGATATTCTTGACACCAGAATCACGCAACTGTGCGGCACAGATCTTATCCTCAAGTGTAGGAGTGGCAATCAAGTTTGCAAGATAACCAGAGGGAATCACTTGAAGATTGAGTTTCTTGAATTCTTCGTGAAGAGGAGGTTGGATGTCCTCAACCATGATGTTGTTGCAATAGGACTTGCGACTGAGAGCATCAGCCATTACATTAGCCTTGCCTGGAGTGTAAGAGATGGTAAGATCGTAATCTGAGAGTTTCTCAAGCCACCTTGTTTGCCTGAGGTTCAAATCTGGTTGAGTGAAGAGATATTTGAGACTCTTATGATCAGTGAAGATCTCACAGTTGTGCCCCAACAAATAAGGTCTCCAAGCCTTGAGGGCATACATGATTGCTGCAAGTTCAAGATCATGTGTAGGATAGTTGAGCTCATGAGGCTGCAACTGACGAGATGCATAAGCCACAACTTTGCGTTCTTGCATGAGGACTGCGCCTAGTCCTTGAAGAGATGCATCACATAATATTTGGAAAGGTTTGGAAGTATCTGGGCCAACTAGAATAGGAGTAGAAGTGAGTTTAGCTTTCAAGAGATTGAAGCTCTCATCACACTTTGGAGTCCAAAGAAACTGCCTATCCTTCCTAGTAAGATCGGTGAGAGGCTTAGCGATTTTGGAGAAGTTCTCAACAAATCGACGGCAATAGCTAGCCATGCCAAGGAAAATCCTGACTTGTTTCACCGATATATGAGGCAACCATTCCACAATGGCCTTCACTTTTTCTGGATCAACAGAAATGCCTTCAGAAGAGATGACATGACCAAGGTAGGATACTTTAGGAAGCCAGAATTCACACTTGGAGAACTTGGCGTAGAGACGGTGTTCTCTGAGTTTCAACAGGATAAGACGTAGATGTTCTCTGTGTTCTTCTTCGGTTTTGGAATAGATAAGAATGTCATCGAGATAGACTACCACGAACTTATCGAGGTATTCCATGAAAACGAAGTTCATGAGACGTGAGAAAGTCGCCGGAGCATTTGTGAGACCGAAATACATGAAAGTGTATTCATAGAGTCCATAACGAGTGGTGAAAGCTGTCTTAGGAATGTCTTCTTTGCGGATCTTTATCTGGTGATAACCTGACCTCAAGTCCAACTTGGAGAAAACCTTAGCACCAGCGAGTTGATCAAACAGGTCATTAATGCGAGGAAGGGGATACTTGTTCTTAATGGTTTTCTTGTTCAGAGGACGGTAGTCAACAACCAGTCGCTCAGTCGTGTCCCTCTTTTTGACAAACAGAGTAGGACAACCCCAAGGAGAAGTACTAGGTTGAATGTGACCTTTACTTTCCAACTCCTCTAGTTGTCTCTTAAGTTCAGCCAGTTCTTTGGGGCCCATCTTGTAAGGACGTTTGGAGATAGGAGCAGTGCCTGGTTCTAGTTCAATAACGAACTCCACGGCTCTGTCAGGCGGCATGCCTGGCAATTCTTCAGGAAAGACGTCAGGAAAGTCTCGGACCACCGGTATATCTTCCATAGCAGGGAGAGGAAGAACATTGAGCGCAAAAAGCTGAGCTGAAGAGGTTTGGTTTGGGGAATAGACTATCTGTCCAGAAGGATGAGAAAGAGTTACAGTCTTTGTGGAACAGTGTATCTTAGCTTTGTTGGCCTTCAACCAATCCATGCCGAGAATGACATCAATGTCTGAGTTACCCAGAAGAATTAAGGAAGTCAGGAACAAATGGCCTCCAATTTGTATTCGGTTTCCATGGCTTACCATGGAAGTCTGCATTTGCGTTCCCGGAGAATGGATCACGAGTGGAATAGATAAGGGATCTAGAGGCAGCTTCGTTGTTTTAGCGAAAGTTGCTGACACACAAGAATGAGATGCTCCAGTATCGAACAATACCTTAGCAGGAAAAGAGTTAACTAGGAGTTTGCCCATTACAACTTCTGGAGCTTCCTCTGCCTCTTTGGCGTTGAGGTGGTTCACCCTTCCACTCTTAGATGTAGGCAAATTGCTGGGGAAAGCACAAACTAAAGCTTGTGTTGGAGAAGAACGAGCTTGTTGCTTATGAAGCTTGTTTTGTGGACAATGGATAGAGATATGGCCTGGATCACCGCACTTGAAGCAGGTTTTTGAAGTCGCTGGCTTTGGCGGAATTTGAACACTTGGCCTTTTCTGAACTTGAGAACCTCTTGTAGGAAACATTACGGAGGGAGGACGAGTAGTGAACCCTAAAGGGCTTGGAAGATAGGTGTGTTGAGTTGAAGGTGCATATGGAACCCAAAGCCTACGCTTCTGTGGAGGCAATGTGTTTGCTGAAGAAGAAGCACCTTCAAGAGCATGTTTTCGAGATTCTTCAAACATCTCACGACCAAATTCCTCCCGGAGAGTTGTGTTCACGAGCTCTTCAAAGTTAACGCACTTGAACAAGGTGAGTGCATACTTCAGATTTGGGCTTAAACCTCTACGAATTTGGCTTGCTTCTGGGCATCAGTTGATACCTCATCTTGAGCATAGCGAGCCAGACGGTTGAACTCAGCTTGATAGTCCAGCACATACATGCTTCCCTGAGTCAAGTCATAGAATTCATCACGCTTTCTTTCCATGACCCCATCGGGAATATGGTGGCGTTTGAAAGCCTCCTTGAACTCATCCCAAGTGATAACAACACCTGGTGCTCGTAACTGTTGGAAGTTCTCACACCAAGACATGGATTTTCCGCGGAGAAGATAGGACACAAACGGAACACGGTCCTCATCGGACACATGAGAAACAGCCAGAGCATTGTTCATCTCACGCAGCCAGTCATCAGCATCCAGTGGCTCAGAGGGAACATCAAACGTGCGTGGGTTGAGCTGGAGGAACTCTACAATTGTCACACGGCAGTTGCCCTGGTTTTGGTTTTGCTCAAAGTGACCCAAAACTTGCGTCATCTGAGACAGCACTTGCCTCATTTCGGATGGCATTTGAGTATCTTCTTCGCCACTCTCCATCCTGAGGAGGATACAACGTTAACACCACAATCGGATAAACAAAATCCAATGTAAGCGCTTAAAGGAAAAACTCCAGATTGCTTAGAAAAGACAACAATGAACAAGACATGGCCATCCATCATGGTACGCCACTTTGTTTACTTTCAGAAAGGTTTAAAGAGAGGTAAGAACAAAGACTAGCACTAGAACGAGGAAACACCAATTGAGCTTGACGTAACTCCACCAAAGAGGAGAAACAACTAATTGATTCAAGAATGAAACTGAACGTAGCCGAAGAGGTTGATAACTGCTAAAACGAAGAGCACCACCTTGAAGACACCTGCAACTATGGTACTACAGAAACCCAGAACACGTGATGTCCTAATTTTAAAATTTAGGTGAGAAGGGAAATATCGTAACACTTCCTTACCAGAAGAACATGGAGGGTGGGTGGGGAAAGAAGTAAAAGAACAGAATTCCTACTCTCACGTTTAAGAATTTCCTGATAGCTACAAAATATTTTTCTAGACTCAAACAACGACCAGTAGAAGGGAACCTGAGGGCGTTTAAGCTCTGATACCAACTGTCAGACCCTAAATTCAAGCTACACAAACGAAACGTATCGGTTGGGCCACACAACCGAGAACATACTGGGGTTACCAATCCCAGGAAACAAGCAGGCCAGGCTCGGAATGGATCATCAGCCGACAGCTCTTGGCGGCCCCAACGTCACATACGTTTCAAGATTGTGCACGCAAGAACCCAAAAAGTCTTCCAACTCGTATACTTCAACCATACACACATGGTATGCGAGTCGGATTTTTAACAAGTTGAAACCACAAAATAAACCTAAGACGCAAAGAAAGGAAATAATATCCAAAAGCTCTCACTGAGCAAAATATATCGAATGGCACCAATCAGAGGACACATGTCCCAACATTACATCAGGCAGCGGAAACAAACCGGTATGAGTACAGACAAGAAGCAAAGGGCTCAAAGCCGAAACGGAAAAAAAGAAGGCCCATCCACGCGGTCCACCAGGAAGAAGCCCAGGGGAACTCTAACTACTCGTCGCAGAACTCGTCGTCGAACTCCACGTAGTATCCACCAACCTGGTCGTGCGAAGAATCCTCAACTGCAGAAAAAACCACAGCCCGCGAACGGGTCAATACACCGAAGCGTATCGAACAAGCTTAAGCTAACAGGTTACAAAATTGTAAGACTCCCAAAGTATGGGGTTAGGTGGACTTTAGCGGCAGCGGCACTAGCAACCTAATAGAGACACGCTTTAACTTCCGTCTAAGTTAGAGAGGGATAAGAGATCGCATAAGTTAACCATCTACAACTAACACCAAACATAACCCATTCCGGGATTAACCCCCTCAACCAAGTATGAGGAAGCAATTCGGGAATTACTCACACAGTGAACAATTTTAGTTACAAGTTATTGTGAAAGTAAGTCTATATTACTAGTCAGGTTAATTAACAATGATTAGGTGTAAGTTGTCTATGATCTTGTTAGCCAGCATCATCACCAAGTCGTTCATAACCGTGGACACGGCTCATCGATAAGATTATACCCTGCAGGGGTGCACTAATGGACCCGTACTCGTTCGATCAACCCCAAAAGCAAAGCCAGAAGGTAGGGCATCTCAACACGGCAAATCTCTTCTCTACAACCCATCCAGGGAACCGCATGATTGTGTGCACGGCTAATCAGGTCCAGTGCCCGCGATATCGACCTTCATAGCACTCTAAGAACGTGCCACCCTATATGAGAATCGACTACTCCATCATCATGAGATCGTTAGGTAACCATATGCATGCATCAAATGGAAAGCCCGAACTACTTGTGGCGCCCTGGATAAGAAGCGGATTAGATCGAAGCCGCGGGGGGCTCCATAGGGCCTCCCACAAGCGGTTAGTGCGCTCAAAATTGGATCCGAGGACAATAACTGAGTTCCTAGGTCGACACTTAGCAGAACAAAGCACCTCGCAAGGCCTTCCGCCGGTGCCTTATCTTTTAATTATAATAGCCCAACAAAATATAGCATTTTATTAAAGTAGACAATCTATCATGCTAAGTATAAATGACATAGGACAAACAGACTCGCATAACCAACCTTAAGCATGCACTACTACTCGCAAGGCTAACAGATAATCATACAACAGGTGATAGGATGTGGGGATAAAGCTGTATGGGCTGCAGGATAATATATGATGGGATCACAATTTAAGAATCGTAACTAGGATAGCATAGATCAAAAGGCAAGAATGAAAATCAAACAAACGTGTAAACTGTTAGCAGAAGCTTGCCTGGCAGCTCGTGGCCCGGCACAAAAGCTGGAATCTCAAGGATGAAAGTATCGGCAGCAGACACGTCGTCGTCTACCTAGAGAAGAGAAAATACAGACAATAGGAAACAATATCAATAAAAAGAAATGCGCAAAAAATTAATGTTGCAGTGTGGTATGAGATGATTAGGTCATATTAAAGCGGGGATGGAATCCCGACAATTAATTAGTGTGCAAGTTATTTGTGTAACCAACAAATTAAATGTTGTTTAACATATATTGCATGGCATGGTGATTTGATCAATTTAAATGGAGTAGGCAATAATTAAATATTTACCCAACACATTCCATATTTATTATTTAAGTGCAAAATTATTTATCTACGCAACAGATTAAATGTTATTAGCATGGCAAGACATGATACAGATGATAAGGGCAATTTAAATGGAATTAGGGCATTATATATTTATTACCCCACATATTCCATATTTAATTATTTAAGTGCATTTGTTAAATTAAACTAAGCATTTAAAATAAAAGATGCAAAATGACCTAAGAATGTGATATTAATTTTTATTGCATTTTTCTAATATAAAACATATAAAGTTTATTTTATTTGGAGTTATAGATTAAAAGTTATTGTATTTTTAGTTCTAGGGTGGTTTCTGAAATTATCCAGGGACCTGTTCGTGATAGAAACTTTGCAGTGAAGGTCCTCTGTGCAAACAGGAAACTCCGGGGTGCTCGTGGTAAAATTACATCGTCTCTGTCTATGACTGGTGGGACCCACATGTCAGTGAGAGGAGAGAAAAATTGGGTCTTTATTCCAATGCGCAACGGGGGTTCGAACTCGCGCGCTGGCGCGTCGCGAAGATGGCGCTGCTAGCCACTACGGCTAGGTGGTGTTTGTGATAGAGAAACAAAAAAACAGCTGTTAACACAAACCGTGAATACTAAGTCTGACAAACTGCATCTCGGCAGAGTTTCAGAGGAGCTCGTCCGAGGTGAACAACGGCGAAAAATTCGCAGGCATCGACTATAGCTGGCCAAATGGGCCGCCCGGCACGGCACGTCGCGTGCCGGCCTTGGCACGGCCCACGAGCGGCACGACTCTATTCGTGCCGTGCCGGGCCGGCCCACGGGCTGCGATCGGCCTTCGGGCAAGAGCATGCCGGCACGCGGGCGGCCCGTTGGCCCGGCACGGCACGGTCGGCCCACGAGAGCACACCGGAAAAAATTAAAAAAAATTAAAAAAAAGGGGTAAGGGGGTAAATTAAAATTAAAAATCCTAAAATAAAAATAAAAAAAAGTTAATCGTGCCGTGCCGGGCCGGCCCGCGTGCTTCAACGTGAAGTTGAGCACGGGCCCGTGGCGTGCCGGGCCAGGCCCGGCCCGATTACCGGGCCGTGCTCGTGCCGGGCCAAAATGGCCGTGCCTCGGGCCGGCCCGTTTAGCACGGCTCATTTGGCCACCTATAGCGTCGATTCGTTCTGGGCAGGGATGCGGCGTGAGTGGTGTGTGTAGGTGCGTGGTGCGTCCGGGGTTCAGTTCCCGTCCTCGACAGGGAAAAAGAGGGGCGCGACGGCTCGGACTCGTGCGTGTCGCCATGGCCGACGGGAGCTACTCCGGCATCGATGATATCCGGACGAACCGAGACCGAAAAAAATGGAGGGGAAGAGAGGGGAACAACGGCGGCAACGGCGGCTCACCGTGGGGAGTCGATGGCGAGGCGGGGTGGCTCGGCGATGACGGGGGCGACCGGACGGTGCTGGGCGAGGCGGCAAAGCCGCGGCCGGCGTCGGAGAAGGGAGGAGGAAGCGGCGCCTCCCGGGTCCGGTCCTCTGCTGACGAAGAACGAGACGGCCGTGGCGCAGCCGCTGGCGCGAAGTGGAGGAAGGGGGCGAGCAGAGTTGCGCCGGAGGCGGGAAAAACCGGCGGCGTCGCTCCGGCGTTTTTTGGTGGGGAAACCAGGGGAAAGAGAGAGCGGCGCTGCGAGAGTGGCTAGGGTTAGGGTTCGGGCTGGCGGCGCTGAGGATAAGGAGAGGGAGAGGGAAGTGGGGCAGCGCGTGGGGCGCGCGGGCAGTGGGGCAGCGCCATGGCAGCTCGTCCTCGCTGTAAAGCGAATCGAGTGTACGGAGGAGGGGGACGACTCTGGTGGGCTGGGTACTGGGCTGAGTTGGGCCGTGGTGGCCTAGCTCGGCCGTGTTTTTTTTGTACTGTTTCTTTTCTTTTTATTTCTCTTCTGGTTTTTGTTTTTAAAACAAAATGGAAAGAAAAATAAAGATGAAACCTTTTGACAAACTTTTATAATTATAAAAATAGTAAATTTAAAATACTAAGTTTGAAAGTTTATAAAACTTTGCAACATCATATTTAAAAAATATTTAAATTTGCATTTGAATTTAATAGTGTGAAATAAAATTAAATGCAACAATTTAATTAATTGTGCTGACAAAAAGAAAAGATATCATGCTGATAATTTTTATTACAACACAAACACAACCTTTTTAGAATGTCTAAAGTTGAGATGTTACAGGTTTAAAGGGTACCACTAAAAAATAAAGCCACTTCCCTTGTGTGGAAAGCTCGAGGAGAATATTGTGAGGGTTGTGTGCACACGAAGCTTGTTGTCTCTCACCTCTCTAGCGAATATTAGCACCCATTTTGTCTCCGTAATCATATCCTTACATTACTCACGTGTTTCCTAATTGGTTATCTTGTAATCTGATTGTGTCTTGTCATAAAGATTGTTCTAATATAGTTGCATATCTAGACAATTTATATTTTAATTATTTTTAAATTACAAAAAAATAGTTATAGTCACCTATATACACATACACCTCCCTCTAGTCGATATTTTCGATCCTTTCAAAATGCTTGACAACATTTGTTGTATTCGCTAATGTATGACATAAAGATAAATATATGCATTGAGTTTTGACATAGAATCATCGTCTTGAAAAGATAAAGAAGAAAAGATTGAATATAACTAACCAAAATGCTTAAAAGAGCAACTCACAAAAGGCTGAAGTCTCTAGGTACGCTGCCGCGAGCGGAGGAAAGCCATGGTTTTTTTCCAAAGCATGTGTCTACTTGACACCTCACGGTTCACCCTCTTATCGTGACATTGAAGGAAAAAAATCGATGTAGCCTTTTACAAAAGGTAAGAGTGTCAAATCAAACAAGCAACAATAACTCATTAGATTCTAAAAATAGTCAATATCATTGTTATAAAAGAAGTTTCTAGTACTATTTGATCACTCAGAAGTTACAAATGCTAGGTGTTACCAAATATGCCCGGTTGAATTTTGGATTAATAAAACAAGGCATAATTAAATGAGGATTAGGCTGTGAAGTGAGCCTAGCTCAACTGGTTTGGTTCCTTGTGGTTGAACCAGCCCACCAGGTTCAAGTCCTAAACTTGGCATGGGTGCTCACATTTCCTGAATTTTACAGGATTTAATCGGCGCTATGCTTTCAGTGGTAGGTGACGTGCCCGTCAACAGCGAGGCGCCCGTGGTGACTTCGTCAACCTCAAGATATGACGGACCAGTCTCTCGGAGGTGCTCATAGGGGTAGGGTTTGCGTGTGTGCGGTCATAGGGGTGTCTGTACGTGCGTGTTTGTGAGTGTCTGCGTCTGTACTGTGTTTCTCAAAAAAAAAATGAGGATTAGGCTGGGAGAATATGAAGGGGAAGGAGCCTTAGAGCAAAAAAGGAGACAAGTCAAGAAAGGTTGGGAGCAGGGCCGGCTTTAAGGATAGTGAGGAGGTGCAATGGCCTAGGGCCCAGGCCAGAGGAGTGCATAATATTATTTTTTCCTTCATACTTTGGTGACTAAAAGTTATTTGTTGGGCTGGGCCTTTTCATCGGGAGAGAACGAGAGCAGGAAAAGCACGACTTCAGGAGAGCATGTTCGCTCGTTCCTTTTCTCTTCGCCTCCCCAATCTCGGTGGAGTCGCCTACTCGTTTTCATCTTGGCCTCTTCGCATCCCCCGTCTCGAATGACTTCGCCGGCTCGCCAAGTCGTCGAGACTGCTCCGGCGCGCCTACTCACAGAAGGGAATATTATTTGTTATATTTTGCAACTTGTTTAGACCTTTTGTCGTAATATGACATTGCTTAATTTCTTATATCATTTTTTTATGGATGTCTTGGAAACAAATGTGTGGTTAGATGTAAACTTTTAATATTTTACGTCATGTGCATAGATATATAGTAAATAGGGGCCATTTTTTCAATCTTGTACTAGTGCACCAAAATATATAGAGACGACATTGGTTGGGAGAGCACGGCCACTGGCCTCACTAGTCCTATAGCAGCAAGCCTTTTAGGTGTGTTGGTTCCATTCCATTCCACTCTCATAAAACCGTTACATTCTTGTTCTTTTTAGACAAAAAATTATCACGGAACCGTTCCATTTTTGTGTTCTTTTCTAAAATAGGGTGGAATAGAATAGAACGAGAACGGCATCCAACTCGATTAATTATTGCTAAATTTACTTAATTATTGCTAAACTTGATTAATTATTCCTAATATTAATTAATTGTTACTAAACTTGATTAAATTAGAGTTAATTGTCCATCATTATTGTTCCGTTCCACCTCGTTCGGCCGGGTTCCGCATATTGAGGGAATCCCTTTTCTGGAACCAGTTCATTATACTTTATTCCAGAAAAGAACACAGAACGGGCTCACGGAATGGAACGGTTTCATTCCAATCCGGTTAATTCCAGAAACGAACACACCCTTAATGAACGTCCACGCGACGTTGCACAGCTAAGAAGCAATGAATCCACTAGCCCAAGGAAGAGCGCATCCGGCAAAGTGGAGTATTTGGCCTTTCAATGCAGGGCAAGAAGAGTAGTGTGATATGGCCTATGTAGCCATCACGGTTGCTGCATAGGGGAGGGCGGCAGCAAGGTGTAGATTGATTTTTATGACTGGACTTCATTTAGCACCTGAATTCATTCCCTCGGCCGTCTCTTCATCATTGATGAAAGATACTAGTTGCCGATATATTCAACAATTTAGTTCAGATTATCATGGCGGGGGATAAGTGGGTAGGCAATACATATAAACCAAATGCATAAATATTATATTGGATTGGAAGGTCCAGATACCAATGCAAATCAGTCCCATCACCCATCAGATAATGTTGTTTGATTTGGCAATAATATTATATTGGATTGGAGTATTATTTCTGATAGTCCCATCAGACTATGGAAACGGGAAACAAAAATTGCATATCACGCTCCTTATAATACCACTGGTATTCAGCATGACAATACATATGTTATGTAATAGGTACGTAGTTTATTGAACAAAAGTTTGGTACCAGTCAAAACAGCAAAACAAATTGTTCAAATAGCAAATGATATGGAAGTGAACTTCCTCACAAAAACGACAGCTTTAACACGCTTTGCCAACAGGCAAAAGTGCACAACAGTTGCAATATAAGCAGATATAGTAGTATACTCCGAGAACCAACTTGGCAGCAAGCTAACTGTTCCTTGAACTTAATTCACAGTAGCCATAGATGAGCATGACCAACACCAAATGGCTTTTAGTTTCCATCACACTGGCCATTCTCACGGTACGGTATGTAGTTAATCCAATGAGAGACTTGAAGCGCAAAAGCGTGCCTACAGTGACTGGATTTGAGTTCCTTCGATCAATCCCCATGCCTGAGCATCCAAGGGTTCTGCATACAACTCGTCCCTATCAGACCATCCACAGATCAATCATCCTCCACCCTTCCACTGGACTGGAAGACCTGGCACACCCTGTAATTGCCAAATCAAACAACTTGAAGGGTCACACAGCTGTTAAGAAATCACAAGCAGGGAAGCTCATAGTATCTACTACCTCCACAATGTAAGCCTTTTTACCTAGCTACTTCAGCTTGCTAAAAAGGCTTACATTATGGAACATAGGGAGTACTTACAGAAAGAGTTTGAGGGCACACAAGTTCAAAAGGCAACAATGGTTCATCCAAGAGAAACTAATTCATCAGTCTGAAGTCTTAACAGCAAAAGTGAACCCTATTTAAAATAGTTATGGCAAGTTTAGTATTCGTTATGCGGATTTGGCACTACAAGCAGAAAAAACATATTTGATGAATACCAGTACCCGAAACAAATAGCTTTAAAAACCCTCTGAAATGTGTACTCCCTCCGATCCGGAATAATTGACGTGAAAGTTGAACTATAGCAGTGCAAATTTGTATACCACTGGTGACACTAAATTCGGATAGGAGGGGTATTACAGCCAGCATGTGATCAATTGCAAAACATAGAATGTAATCAACTGAAATTATCACCACAGTTGCAAATTATATGAAAACTACACTGAAATAGAGCAATACTCCCTCCATTCCTTGATATAAGGTGTCTTAAGTTTTTGGGAAAAAATTCAGAATATAAGGTGTATTGCGATTTCTGAATAATTTTACTCATCAAAAAATGAGTCATAATCTGGATGGGAGATGAAGGATTCTTTTCAATTTGTGGCTATTCGGGACTCATTTATCTCGATTTTTTTAGATGAAAATTAGTCCACCGCATGCAAAATACTGGTGTCTTAATATTCGTGCCAAAACCATAGACATCTTATATCAAGGAACGGAGGGGGTACATGCTAAGACACCAGTTTTATATACAAGAGCAAAATGGTGACATGACAGGAATGAAATCAATTGCATTTGTAAGAGAAGCAATGAAAAATTCAATTTCAAATAGTGATGTCCAACTTTAAAACACAGCTTCATGTTATGCAACAACTCTCATTTTACTATCATCAAGGAAATGCTGGGAAGCATAAAACTTACCAAACCTAACAGCAGCACTTGCTATGCTTCCAGGATCACCATTCTCCAAAAGAAATTTAACGCTATGAAAGAGCTGCAGGTATGGGACCGAACTGAATAGGTATCAAGCGTGCCACTTACTCCAACAGATCCTCAGCAACTGCTGCACACATAAAATCAACATATAACTCAGTACTACTTTAGATATATAACCTAAATTAGCTCCAGCAGAAGAGAAAACAAGAGCATATAGACTGGCATGGAGAAGCACTGAAATTAAAACACAAATCTAGTGTCCAATTTATTGATCAATGAGAAGAAAGATGTTTACCAGTAACCATCCTGGTACAAGCTACTCAGTCACACGAGATAACGGCCAGATCCGATTGGTTTTGTTGGCTGCTCTTCAGCCACTTGACCACTTTGCTGATTAATTTGTTGGTGGCTTTGAACCATATTCTGTTTTGCAGGGTCAAAAAGGTGGAAATCTTGCCATGTTTTCTCATTGGTGTTTCGGGCATGCACCCCAGAAACCTGCTGTTTCCCCGGGAAAGGGAAGGGAGTGGTGAAAGCACTGCTAGTACTGTAAACATCAGGATAAGAAGCTCGTGCGTTGTGAACATTGTCCATTGATGGCTGGTAGCCATCTAGCCAACTGTAATCATCAATCTGTTGGTGCCGCGGCTTCTCAAATGACATGAAATCATCATGACGCTTTGGGGTGATGTGGTTAAATCCGGGAGGAGGACCAGCAGGCCTTGATGGACGACTAACAGGATTCTTCTTAGACACAGCTACAGCTACAGGTGCCTCAGTGGGTTTCATCGTCACCCCACCAGATGCTGCTACTGACGGTACAATTGTATCAGAAGTAGATGGGATAGTCTCTTCATAAGTGTTCACCTGATTATGCATGAAACCTGTATTGTTATGACCAGATTCAACAGATACATGTGGTGAATATGCCATCGACTGTAATCCACTCAATCCAGCCTGAAATCTCTGCTCATGAAATCCATTTCCAGCCAAGTTAACACTGTTTAGTCCAATCATCCGGATTTTTTCTTGTTCAAAGAGAAATTTCAAATAATCCTGGCTACCGATATGTGGAACCATTGATGCAGATACACGCGGGTCAGAGATGACACCTGGGAAAGTTGGCATTGTGTTCAGAGCACCAACAAGTGGTGCAACACCTGAGAAAGTTGGCATTGAGTTAATAGGACCAACAAGTGGTGCACCACTACTTGCCCAGCTGGAAGTAGGAATCCCAACAGACTGCACAAATTCATAAGGACCCGACACTGGAATGTTGCTAGGAATGACCTCTTGACCGCCATTGGGTGCCCTACCAACAGAAGACGTGGGAAGTGACCCGTTAACAGTACAATTACCAGGAGCTGATGCAGATGAAGTAGTCTGGATAGCACTTGGTCCACCAATGGTTGGCCAACCAGCAGAAGACATTTGCACAGGCTGGATGTATCCATTAATGGGTTGTTCAGGAAGTACTTTTGGGAACTTATCAGAAGCTGTAGGCTTAAAAACAATTTCTTCATCATCTTCTCCTTCAGAATAGAACTGTACTCCCGCTTGCATTGCTCCAACATTAGCTGTGACTGAATCAAATCTGCTAACAGTTTCATGTTCCACCTCAACAGCATTCACTTCAGGTGCGTTGGAAAATCTACGAGTAGAGATAGCAGCTTCTGAAACAGGAGGCTCCTTAGCCAGAATAAACTTCCTCGAAGATGAATCAAAAAATATTCTCAGTTGATCAATCTGAACGAAATTTAGGAGAGACTTCCCTGCAGAAAGTATCCGTTGAGCCCGTGCTTTCTTCTCCTTGGCGCTTCCATCATTTCCAAATGTGTGCTTGCTTGAGAAATCCAAGATAACATGTGCAGGCACCAAGGGCAAGAACCCCCTTAATTCAAAATCTTCCCAGAGTGCGAGTCGATTGCCAGTTTCACCCTCTTCATACACACCCATATCGAAAAAGCAAGCCTCGTCATCATCACAATCGACGGAAGCAAGGTCTGTAAGGATGAGCTTATTCATAAGTGAGACACACTGATTCCAGAAGAAAGATCGGGCCCTTGCATGCTTCTCATCCATCTCCGAATCAGCAGCTAACTCTGGATGGGATGCCAGCCATTCAATGTAGACCACGATGGCTGGAAGATAGAAACTTGATGCAATGTCATGAAGCTCTGAGCATCTTTTGAGAATACGCCCAACAAACTCGAAAGCGGCTGTAAATGCATTTTGAAGCAGTACCCTGCGTTGCACAATTTCAGCATAGGATTGGCTATCTGGTTCCTTTCTCACATTGTGCACTGTGAATATAAGGATTGCAATGAGTCGAACAATAGCTAATGCATTCTCTGCAGCATCAGAACCGAAATTGAGCTCTTCATTTGGACCAGAAGAGAGGAGAATTTTCAAATCATTGCGGACGACATCAAATAGTTCTTCAAACGTTTCCAAACTGCCAAAGATATTAAATAATTAGCCTGCGAGAGAGAGAGAGACGGAGACAGAGACAGAGAGGATAAACGACGGCAAGTACCTAGTCTTTGTGAAAAGGATTCCATTCAGTCTAACAAACCGCACAAAGAAGGATTTCAGTGTATCAGGTATACTTTGCTCTTGCTCTTTTGAAGTTGCTTCAGTATTGACATCTTTGGGCTGAAACCTTATTTCACCCCGTCCTCTGCCCCTCCCAGCTGATCGTGGGGGTAGTGCCCTAGCAGTGGCAACTTTGTTGTTGCTTGGCAGCTGTGCATAACTCTGGCGATTCTGCACAAGTAATAGTCTCAGAAATAGAAACTAAAGGAATAGTGCAGGTCTGGCAAGTCAAGTTCTGTTAATACAGTATTACAAAACAAGTCCCTGATAAAACACCCAAAATTCTGCACAGGTAACACTGCCAGAAGTAGAACCTAAAGGCATAGTGTCCCTGATAAACCAACTAAAGCTGACAATTGTAATGCCAGGTTTCAGAAATTTAGAGTCCTTTTTATTTTTAAGAAATGATGAAATGATCAGGCCATTACTTATTAAACTAGAAAGATAGAGAGCATATAACCAAATTAAATGCTCCACAAGCAAAGTTAGCTTCACAGTGAGGGGAACAAGCAGTGAAATGGAACCCCATGTAAGCAGCAAAACGCAACATGCTCTCCATAAGAACATGAAATGCTCTCCATAAGGCAAAACGTAACACTGCACAAAATGAGTCATAGAAATTAAGTGTACTATCCACGTATCAACAGTGGCCATCTGATATATTGAGGTACAATAAGGGTCAGAGAAGCATAACTAAGCGTGGCTATGGGCCTAGGCCAAACATAATGTCAGTTAAGACGGAACTCAGAAGAGCACAATGATACAGTTGAGATGTAGAGCACATGATCAGTTATATGCACTTTTCACTACCAAAGCATGCGTATTTAAGCTAGTATCAAGTCAAAAGGTATAACTAACTGGACTCACAACGAAGACATAAAGCTACACAACTGAGTATGGATAATCTAATCATTCATATCAGAGGAGAAGTATGATGTTAGATAAATCCGGTGCCAAGCAGCTTACAGTACTAGTGACTTAAGGGGTGCCAAGCAGCTTCCAGTACTAGTGAATTATACAAATGTTGTTCAAGGGTACCAAATTCTACACCAGACGACAAACAACGCAGGAAAGAGCATTAGAGCAGTACACTACTATGGGAATAAGTTAGTGAAGAACATTGCAACAATACCTTCTCAAAAGCAAGAATGAGGTTGTCCCGTGCTGTAGAGAAGGGAGTGTCTACAGCCAAGCTTCGAAAGTATCGGTAGACAGCCACTACCTCATTGCTTGAGTAAGAAGCTAATATAGCAAGCTGACAAATACAATCAGAGTCATCATTAGAAAACTAAACAGAGAATATATGACCATTTGACGGAAGTGAGATTATACCTGATGGTGTGGATTGCCGCTGGAAGGGCAGATTGAAGCTGCCTCCTTGTAGTAACTAGAAGCCGCAGCATACTCACGGCTTGCAGAATCACCATCAGCAAACATACCCTTATATCGGGCCAGATCACCCAGATATATGAGGCAACGGTGGCATGATACCATGGCTTTCTTCGCATCAGTTGTTTTCTTATCATTTTTTGCAGGGTTGCTTGCATTCTCAGGAGACTCAGAGAAGTAACCCAGAGGAAGGCCATAATTAGATTTGATCTTGAACATCAAGTCATGATAGAAGCCTGATGCTTCTGAAAGAAAGCTCCTGAAGGCCGACTTAATTCTCTTGATTCGATCTGTGTTGCCATTGTTTTTCCCGTTCTGAGGTGCAGCTGAGCCTGCAGCAGTAATGTGGTGCCTGAACTCCTCAATTCTTTTGTAGTGCAACTGCCACAAGATATACTCAATCTCATGCTTCTCACAAAATTCATGATCTGCCAGAATCATCTTCTCAAAATTCTCACGCATCTGAAGCCATATGTTGGGATCGGAAGGGACTTTGGACTGTGCTGACTTCTCCAGAAGCCTTTTGAGTTCAGCATTCTATACAAATAAGAACACTGTGTTATCATTATATCTGAAGCTCACACATGCAGTGAATTTATCCTGACCAAATCATCAGATGGGAAACCCCAAATAACAAATAAGATGTAGAAATCATTAACGCTAGTTTTTTTTTCAAACTCAGCAAACATCCAGGGAAATCATTAAGTCAGATAGTCAGAGTATGTGCACTTCTCTTGGTACAAAATCAACTGTTGGTGGTTAAAGCTAACAAGTCATAATAAACCAGTCATCACATTACTTGGTCGGTCCAAGAAGGCCACTTCCACACCGATATGATACTAACTAATGAGGAAGAAGAATATGCACTAAGCATCGCATACAATACAAATACAGATACAGCAAGAAGTTACATGAAACACAGCCCGATATGATAGTAAACACTAAACAGGAAGAAGAATATGCAACGAGCTGTCGCAGCATACGATGCAGATACGGCTACATGTTTACATAAAACACAGCACGAGCATAAGCAGCCTAGTGCGAAATAAGTGGATGCAAGGGAAGCTCACCTTCTTAAGGAGGCGTTTGGCGAGGTCCTGCGAGGGCGGGGTTGCAACACTATCCATCGGAACAGTCATCATTCATCAACCGAACATCAGTCTCATCACCTGCAACGAGCAAATAAACACCAGCGGAATCAATCACCCGAGAGAGAGAGAGAGAGAGAGAGAGAGAGAGAGAGAGGTGCAGAAATACCGCGACCACCCAAGCCAACAGCGGTACGGGAGACCTAGCCCAACCCTAGGTCGCCCGCCCGACCGCCCAGCTACAACAAAATCAAGGGGAGATAGACAAAATCCCCGCGTCTGTCTATCTAAACCCCGCAGCGGCGACGCCGAGAACCCTCCCCGGATCTCCCTCAACCCCAACCACCGACGACGAGGGAGGGCGCTTCCCTAGTCAAAATCAACTGCTCCGGCGCCGGAGAACCCGCGATCTGGGGAGCGGAGAGGGCGAATCTGCGGGAATCGAGCGGGTGGGCGGGAGGAATCGGTACCTTGTCGCCGCCGCCCGTGGCCGTCGTCGTCGTCGCCGCGACGGGAGCGAGGGAAGGAGAGGGGAATTCTTTTGGGGGAGAGGAGCGGAGAAGGGAGGAGGACGCGGAGGCTATTTTTCGTCTTTTTGTTTGGTGTGCCGTGTTGGGGTTGGACTCGACTCGAGGGCGGCCGTACGTACGTAGGCGGTATGGAAGCTGCCGGGTGGGCCCTGGTGCCGCCCCGTTTTTTTTATTTAAACAAAGCAGTAAGAAGAATGTGTCAGAGGCCTATACAACCACATCTATATCTTTAATATATAATATATATTGCTTGGAGACACCGGTCGTACATCGTCAGAGTTTTGCAGTTTAGTTCTTATAAAACTATAAAATCAAACCCGCATCTACTATATAATATTGCTTGGAGGCACCGGTCGTACGTCGTCGGACGTTTTGCAGTTTAGTCCCTACAAAACTAAAAAATCAAACCCACAGTCCAACATTAAGTTACAAGATTTGTGTTTCCACCCCTGGTATCGCTTCGACAACAGACCCCTCCCTCCTCCAGTTCCTCGGCTCCTGTGAGCGCTTGAGCGGCGGCAACCTTCAGCACTAGAGACCGTCCATGCCCCTCGCCGCGGCGACCTCCAGCATCAGATCATGTTCCTTCCCCTCACCTCATATCTTTCCCCTCAGCTCCGAACTTGCGCCGCCGCCCACCCCAGCCTCCCTTCCCCGGCCTCACATCCAAATCCTCCAGCTCCCAAATCCTCCAGCTTCAGGTCGGGGCTGCCACCGGCCGAGGAGCAACAGTAGTCCAGCGCCCAAATCCTACAGAGGAGGAGCTCCAGGTCGGGGCTGCCGAGCTCCAGGAGCAATAGCAGGACGCCGGACATGGCGATGTGTCCCGCACGGCGCACATATGGCTTCTTGAGCTCGGAGGAGCCGAGACCCCCAAATTCTCCAAGCTCTTCATCTCCGTGGCCGGGAGATCATGGCCAAACCCTAAATGGTGACCATGGAGGAGGAACTGCTGAAGAGATGATTTGTTTTGTTATCTGCTATTGTTGCAAGTGTAGAACTATCTAAATTAATGCAGTTCCATTGCATGTTGAAACATCACTGTTTGCATGGAGTCCAAAGACACCACCCGACGTTGTTTTATCCTTTCTCGGTGAAAATTCGTGCAATTTTGATCTGGTATATTTCATTTATAATGATAAATTGAGTGACCTTCTCATCTCACACCCACTACCTCGTTAGTTTTTAACTATATGTGACATCCTCCTTCGCCATTTTATCACCTGAATTTTGTTTATATAATAAGATATAAAATCACAAATATTCCTTTTTGGGTTTGACATATGACATTATGTTAGAAATTAAGTACTTATACTGTATTTAACTAACTGGGTTATGTGTGGGTATGAAGTAGTATTATTATTATGCGAAGCATGCCCATAGTCATAGCTCTGTAGCGTGGTAGGGTAGTTACGATATATATATACAGCTGCATATCTCACAGGCTTGTACAGTTGATGGAATATAAGTACCATACAGGCAATGCTCGGGATGTTGAGATTAGTTCATCGCCTTAGTGTTTTGGTTATTTGCAATTTATTTTGTAATATTCAGCTTCTATCTATGCATTAGGAATATGAATACTAATAGTTTGATTTATTTCCCTTCCTGCTGGTGTTTACCATTCTAGCATGGGAATGAAGTGTGCGTCAGCGCTATGCAGCTGGTCAGTTAGAATTTTGCTCTTATATGGATGTTCTAATATTATCAAATTGCTTAGTTTTTTTTTGTTACAGCTTGATTTTGCAGTAACTGTATCAACACTACTTGGTTACCTTTTCCTTTTGGAAGGTATGTAAACTTAACATGGCGCCTATTCTATGGCTTCAGTTGTTTGTTAATGCTCTCTTCTGAAGTATGTATGTTTTTTCCATATCTAGCATTGGACGTGTAAACCCAGAATTGTATGCTCTGACTGCTGGGACATGGGATAATCAGAAGACGGATCATGTACGCCGCAGAATGACCTAGAAGCATGGAAAAGGAGATATGTTGAAGCCCTTTGTGTAAATAGTTGGCAGGTAGTTTAAACTGCATTTCCAGATATGCTGATCTATTTCAACTCATTTGATCTTAATATGTTCTTTGTAGGTAAAGAGATATATTGATAAATATTCGGGTAGTTCTATTATTGGATTTTTGGCTGAATACCTGCACCATGTCGAGGACCTGTATTCATAAGCTCAGTCAAACTGGTCAGAGGCTCTCAAGTCTACATGTCCATGGTGAAAGAGCATTTTCCCTCATGTGTGGTTTTGGTAATTGAATGACAATCTCTATGGACTAATGTTTGCATTGAGATATCCCTATAGATCTTATCCATGGAATGGTGGAGTTCATGTGTTGAACTCTTGAAGCTCATGTGTTGAGTGAAGCTTATTGCAAGCATGTCTTGAAGATTCAAGACATCATCTTAGTGAAGAAAAGATGAGTTGTGCAAGACCAAGAGAAGCTTTCTCGAAAAGATCCTATGCTTGGTGCTTGCAATGTATACATGAAGACGAAGCTTAGCGAGACTCTCCCATTGTGAGCATGGGGGGGTATTTGGAGAAGTCTTCATCAAGCATGTGCTTGGACGCGCAATCAAGAAAGATGATCCACTTGAAGAGATCAAGATAGTCATCATCCAACTCAAGTGGAATGCTCAAGGCAAAAGTATGATCTTGATAGGGCTATAGGATAGATAGGCGTACTATCAAGAGGGGCTCTCAAGTTAGTAACTTGATCGCATTCTTGTGGAGAGCTCAAACCTTTGCATACTTGGCATATCATATCAAGAGGGGCTCTCAAGTTAGTAACTTCATCGTCGCTATCTTTCCAACAAAATTGGTCTCACCTCATTTGGAGTTCATTTGTAAAAGTTATAGCAGTTTTCGTTTCAGTGTTCTGCTGATTCGGATTATTGGGGCCGGATATTCAGCCCTACCGGAATTTCCGGTTCCCCAGCTCATCCAAGAAAACGGCTAAGGAAAGGAGAAAAAGGGTTCTGACTCCAGTCGGAAATTGTGCTCGGAAATTTCCGTCTACCGGAATTTCCGAGTTAAGGATCGCATCCCGCGCATATTCTACATTATAACCTGCAACTAATTCAGCTTCCGCTTCTGGGAGATCAGACGGAGCTCGATTAGTTGCTGCTAGACGAGGAATAAGGAACATAACCAATACGGGGAACAAGGGAATACCGGACCATATGTGCTTTTGCGCCATGACAATCTCACTCGAATTACAGGGACCTACACATATTAGTACAGTATACCGGGGTCCCCGGCCAGAACCACACGTGCAAGTTTCCCTGCATGTGGCTCGTCCGTGCTTTTATCCGAGGCGCTGCCTGCGACTCTGCATGGGAGAAGAGGGCTGAACTGCAAACTTTCGTGTTCATAGCATTGCATTGTCTAAGGGAGTAGGGTGAGTAAGATGCGCCTACCAAGCTAAGCTTTCGTCGAAAAGGCGTCACTGCTTCCTTTTCGGCGCCCACCCTTTATTTAGATGTTGGGGCAAGGCAAGCCCAAGGAAAGTATAGGTTGGCACTCCATCTGGGCCGGCATCCTGCTCTCGAGAGGGTGTGGTCCTTGAGCGAACTAGTCATGTGCTGTGTTGCCCCAACGCAGGGGCATTTGGTGAGGAGCTACGGTCCGGTGGTTGACAAGCCACTGATCGGAGGCGACTGGACTGGAGTGCTTTCATCAAATGATGCATGTGGGCTGAGCCATTCCCATCCCAAGTGGTGGCCCGATTCGGCCTGGCCTGGTCGGAAAGAGATTCCAAATCTCGCCGTTTTCTCGCAGAGACAGAAACATAGGCATCCAGCCAGCCGAGATCTCCTTGATCCAATCCTGCATTTGCAACTGCATGCGGCCCAACGCACGTTGAAGGCCATCAAGCCCTCCGCCCCGACTCCCGGCAACCAGCATAACCACTCCTCTACGCTTCAGTGCCCAGTCCACTTGCATTGGACCAGTGGCTTACAAGATGAAGGAAAGAACTGGCTAGAAAGAACGGCTCACAAGGCCTAAGGAATTGAAACCACCCGCACAACCACCAGTTGCAGCTTTAGACTGACTAAATGCTCTTTACTTCCCTTGCGTTTAGTTTCGATCCATCCGTGCTTAGAGGAGAGAGGAAAGCAAGAATCAGAGGTCATATGTATAGGACCAACTGGGGTATTGGCCATGGACTTAAAGATATCTTGGAAGCTCACAAAGGCCCATTTACAGGACAAGGCCATAAGGGTCTTTATGAAATCTTAACAACGTCATGGCATGCTCAATTAGCTCTTAACTTAGCTATGCTAGGCTCTACAACCATTGTTGTAGCTCATCATATGTACTCTATGCCCCCCTACCCATACCTAGCTACTGACTATGGTACACAACTTTCCTCTCCTCAATCACATGACCATGATGCTATTGGGTGTCCGGTCATTTATTGCGCTGCAAGCTGTAAGGCAATCTGTCTCCAAAACAAGAGGCAAATAAGCCCAATTTATCAAAAGCGCCACCTATTCCTGAATTAAGGGAACGCGAGAAATCTTTCTCTATGTCAATTCAAAACAAAACAAACGGACGACTGAATCTAAAGTCTACTAGAGAGAAGATTGGTTCGAACGTCAACTACTGATTGCTCTATCCAAGTCATTCCATCTAAATACGAGGCCCACTGCTGGCGCTAATTCACTTCTTTCATTGAGCTGTGCCCCCCGAAAAGTCCTCCAGAAATGGCTAAGTAAAAGTTTGGTTTTGCTTCTGACTCCAGCCGGAATTTCCGAGTCTCTCTAGACCGGAATTTCCGGGTGACCGGAAATTCCGAGTCTCACTTATACCGGAATTTCCGAGTGTCGAAACAGCCAACGACTATATTTCCTGGAGGGGTATAAATACCCCTCCCCTTCTTTTTCCCCAGCCAATCTAAGGCAGCACGACTTTCCCCTCTCTCCTACTCCATTGTTGACCTTGGAAAGCTCACTTCCCTCTCAATCCCTCCATTGAATCTTCCATATTCTTTAGGGAAAGTTGAGAGGAGATCTAGATCTACAATCCTACCAATCAATCTCTCCTCTAAGTGAGGAGAACTTAGTTGATCTAGTTCTTGGAGTTCCTTTGTGGTTATTCTTCTTTGTTCTTCCTCTCTTCTCCCCCCATAAGCATTAGTTGCTTTTGGTGGGATTTGGGAGTGAAGGATTTGACTCATTTGTGGTTTCCTTTGTTCTTCCTCTCTTATTCCCCCATAAACATTTGTTGTTGTGTTGGAATTTGAGAGTGAAGGACTTGAGCACTTCGTGTGCTCTTGCCATTGCATTTGCATCGGTTTGAGCCCTCCACGAGGATTCGTGGTGGTGATACTTGTGAGCTTGTTACTCTTGGGTCTTTGGACCCTAGACGCCTTTTGTGGCCGGCCTTTTGTGGCCAAGACCTTTTGTGGTCAAGACCTTTTGTGGTCACTTGAGAGCCCCCAATTAAGTTGTGGGTGTGTGCCTCAAGACTTGGGAGCCCCCAATTAAGTTGTGGGTGTGTGCCTCAAGAGTTGTACGGGATTCGATCTCCGCCCCAAAGGAGATCAATAGTGGAAGGTGAACTCGAACCTTTTGTGGTTGAGTTCATCAGGAGAAGAAGGTGAGCCTTTTTGGCGTTGCGGCTAACCTGTTGTGGTTGCGCACACCTCTCCAAACGAGACGTACACCTTTGGGTGGAACTCGGGAATACATCCTCGTCTCCGCGTGCCTCGGTTATTTCTATACCCGAGCTCTTTACTTATGCACTCTACATTGTGATAGCCTTCGTGCTTGAAGTCATATCTTGCTATCATCTTGTTACTAGTATTGCTTAGCTTAAGTTGTTGGTGCACATAGGTGAGCCTAGTTTATATATCTAGGTTGTATGCTTGTTAAAGTAAACCTCTAGTTTTATTCCGCCTTTATCAAGCATACCGGAATTTCCGGGTCATTCGTGTACCGGATATTCCGGCTACTCGGAATTTCCGGTCACTCCTGGACCGGATATTCCGGCTCCTCGAAAAAGTTTTAAATCGCCTATTCACCCCCCCCCCCTCTAGGCGACGTCTATCCGTTCACATGGGGGCAAGAATCTAAGGAGAGTGCAAGTTCTTCTCTGCAGTTGCAAATTGATGCATACTCTAGCTTCTTGGAAAGCTTTGCAAAGCTTGCTCGCTCTGCCTGGACGGAGTTTGATTTATGCTTGATGGGCATTGGTCTCATACTTATGATATTGTCAGTTATCACTCAGCCATACATACTTGTGAAGCTGAACGTTGTACGTCAACCATCACACAGAGAAGTGTCTTTTCAAGGGTCAACCCCAAATTATCCTTTGCTCTTACATTGGTCGCGATTCGAGCTGCAAGTTTGCTATCCAGCAGCTATATATGTGAGCTCATCAGATATACCATTGTTATTGTAAATTTTGAACTTATTTTGGTTTCTACTGATTCGTGAAGTTGTTTTCTTGTCAGTGAGAGAAGACAGAGTTACAAATTTCTTCTGGCCACAAGTTGCATTGCTGGTTTGTGGCACTCCGCCATGAACGTAAACTTCAGCATAGTGTCCATGAGTTTAGTTGCTCCTTTATTAAATTCCAGTGCAATCCCTGACTTTCTGATTGGTGTTGTTCAATCAGATTTGTATCTGCGAGTTGATCAATAAAATGTTGAGATTGGCGGACTGCTGTCATGCAGCCCTCTCCGCCTATTTCCTTCGCAATCAGAACGAGCTTAGAGTGTGGTGTACACGAGAGGTAAGATCAACACTTGACTTTATGAATAAAACGATAAAAAATAAAGATTTAGAACTAATATTAAATGAAATTAAAAATATTTAATTTGTTAATGATTTAGAACCAATCAATAGTTTTGTGTGTGTGTATTGTTGTGTCATATCGTTTTGACAATTATAAGAATTTACAAAAATAAAGATTGGTGCCGGATGAGGTATTTCTTTTCTTTTTTGGAGAGGTGGATGAGGTATTTCTTAATTTAGATGAACTTCCAATAAGGAGATAAGTCGCCGGTTGTGCTTTGCTGAAGGAGAGAGAATATGGAGAGGGCACACTAAGGTTACGTTTGTACGGCTTGAAAGGTTTTTTTTGGGGGGGGGGGGGGCGCACCACCTCCTCATGAGATGTCCGATATCCACTACACTTTGCATGTTCAGCTTTCCAAGGTTTGTATAAATACTAAAGTCCCTTGATTAATATCTCGGGTTAATTGCAAGTTTCGGTGCTCAACATTGTCGTGTCCGAAGCATTGAAAAGCTTAAACCACATGATTTTTTTACGTTAAAATAAGAACTAAGATATCAAATAATTCGATCAACCCGTTGCTGGGCATTTTGCTAGTCTATATCTCTACTATATAATATTGCTTGGGGATTCCGGTCGAACGTCATTTTTTTATCCCGATTTTACCCCTATGATTGCTGAGATATTACCCACCACTGCCACCCATAAGTGAAAAAAACGGTCGGGTTTTTTTCTCCACGCGGGGAAGGGGATGTGCATAGGAGAGGTCGGCGGCCGACGAGGGAGCTCGGGGCAGAGGAGAGGAGCTGATGTCGACGCCCGCGCATGTCACCTGGACGGCGCACGCTTTCGACGCCTTCGTCTGCCCGGCGGCCGCGGCAAGCAGCAGATCAGCATCAGGACGCTGCTCGGCGGCGGCGACAAAGAGTTGCATGTCACCTGGAGGACACACGCTGTCGGCGTCTTCTTCAGCCCGGCAGCCGCGGCCAGCAGCAGCAGGGTCGGCATCAGGAAGCTGCTCGGCGGCGGCGACGCAGAGTACTGAGTAAATCATATAGACATCCACCCTGAGGCCAGTTCCACCAGTTCTGTCACCTGGACGATGACGCCAAATTGATCCAAGTTTGCGACCAAATCGAGCGCTCTAGTGATTTGATGACTAGCCCTGGTGATTTCTGCGTCGAATCCAATTTCTATCGGATTGATACGGTGGTGGGGGTGCCGTCGAATCAGATGAACCGGGAGGACGTTGCCGCCTTGCATCACATCAAGGATTCCCCGAAGTCAGCTCGTAAGGGATGCACTCGCTGGGAGCCCCACCGTCGCCATCTGCAGGATCGCCTGGGCACCTATGAGCCCGTCGTCGGCTCGTCGCCCGGTTCATGGGGAAGGTCGCTGCCAAGAAGCTCGCGGAGCTCTCGTACTCAGCGAGTTATGTGCTGATATTGGGTATCCACGTGATGCATGGAGACTAGCACGATGCGGCTGTGGTGAGGCGGCATGAGGAAGGAGGCCAGTGCTGATGGTTGGATTGGAGGTCAGAACTCACTTGGGAGGTGCATGCCTTCGTTGCCGGGATGTGTCTCACCCAAATTTGGTGTCCATGTACGAGTGATATTGTCTCTGATGCCATTCTGAGAGAGTACGGCTTACGGTGAAGGTACTGAGTTCAGTGGCCAAGGATGTTCAAAGATGTTTACTCAAGTTCCAAACATATGAGATAGATGACATCATCAGCACATAAGATGTCAGAGAGACCACAAGGGTAATATAGAACCCGATCGAGCACAGATGGAGGTTTTCGTAGCATGTTGCATCTAATTCCAAATGATGCCAAATTTTCGGACACCTCTCATTGACATCATCAGCACATAAGATTTCCGATAGACCACAAGGGTAATACAGAACCACACTGAGGACAGATGGAAATATTCAGAGCATGCTGCATGCCTGCATCTAACTCCAAACGATGCCGAAGTTTCCGACAAATATGAGTTGTGCTTGCCGAAACAAGGGGCCAAACAACCTTAACCTACAACTTACGAATGTACAACACAATCTCAAGCAGCGACAAAAACCTGCCGCTAATAAGAGTGAAGAAGCTAAATAGCTGAAGGAGTGTTGAGAGGCAGTAAGCCTGAAACTCGAAAATATGGGAAAGAGCAGAGTACTGATCTCACAAACTTCCTGTTAGCAAAGATTATTTGTTGTTACTTATAGTTGTCATATCGCTTTGCATTTAGTTACTGATCTCATAAACTTTATGTTAGCAACAGATTATTTGTTGTTACTGTTGAAGACGAATGGCGCAGGTCACCGGCGGAACGACTTCAGAGAGAGAGAGATGTGTTGAACAGCTGATTTGCTCGATTCCTGTGAGAGCTGGGAGATTAGAGAGTACTGAATGAGGGCGAATTTGGGCTGCTGTGTGCCAATTTGGAGTGGATTTAGAGAGCTTGTGTGGAAGAATTAAGAGAAGCTAGGCTTGTTTGAGAGAGGGAGAGCACACCTAGAGAGATTGATAAAGCCAACTCACTTCGGGACAGGCAGAGGGAGAGCAGTTTGGCGGTAGTTTAAGCACTGAACTTAGTCGTAGGATCTAGCAGTGCAATTTGGAGAAGTTCATCTCTGCATGACGTTATAGCATTTAGTGCTGTACTCTGAAGTACATAAGTAGTGTTGCCAGAGATCTATCTACTGTCTATTTTCTGTAATCTTTTCAGCTGACATGACATGATGCACCAACTTCTTTGATAAATAGTACTCTTATTTTTAGATGATCGTTGTCTAAGATGTTATTCAGGTTCGGTGATCAGCTTGACGTCTACAACATCGTCTTCGTCATACCAGGTTATGTTGCCGCTGCTTCGAGTGTCTCTTCCTCAGACTTTTAGAAGTACATGCCAATGACCACGTTGAGCAAGAGGACAGAGGATCTTTGGACAAGGCTCTTGATCATGTAGTGACCCAGTTCCTCGACCTGTCAACCATGTGTTTATGCCATCTGGTGTTTGTGTTTGTCCCGTTGCAACGTACGGGCAATTTACTAGTCTATATCTATACCTAATAATAAAGTACGGATCGTTTCTCTCTTCATCTGTCTTTTTGCGCTTTCGTCCGTCTGTCGATACGTCTTCGATCGTATGTCGTAGTGCTAGCGATTGCAATGTTGTACTATCTACGGCTGCCTCCTCTCGGACACGGATGAAATCTCATTGAACGAATCTGTCTGTGCCTTGATTGTACCAACAGAAAACCGTAGCATAGCAGTGGACGATACAAACGAATCAGGCGTAGTGGCCACCCAGCGTAGATTCATAGCAGTCAGGCCCAGCCACAGCGCGCCCTGAAGAATCGTGGCCTTGGCAGTCGTCGACGTCGTTGTTGCCAACTTGCCATCGCCATTGTGCTCCGCCCCAGACCGAAGAGAGGGGCGCGAGGTGGTCGAAACAAGAGTTTTCGGGTGTGGAACATGCCCCTGCATGTCTGTAAGGTTGAGACGGACAAGGAACGGCGATGAAGGCCGAGCTCGAAGGCGGACGTGGTCGAGACGGTCGGGCTGGATGCAGTGGTGGGGACGGGCGGCCACTGGGACGGGCTCGATCGGCCCCGCGTGCGGCCCTAGCAGGAAGCCGGCGAGGCGGACAGGTGTGTCGGCCCTAGCAAGAAGCCGACAAGGCGGACAGGGGTGTTGTTGGGATGGAGAGCGTTGGTGGATTGCCGCGGGCGAGCGGTGCGCATGTGGCCGACTGGTGGTGGTGCGCGGCTATGTTGCAGGGATACGACTGGGATGTGCCGTATCGGTGCAGGATACTGCACCGGATACGCGTGGGATACATGTATTAGACTGTATCTCATTTTTTAAGAATTAAAATACAAAATATGAAGTGATTCGGTGTAGAAAATAATAATTTTTCTAGCGGATGAAATCCTAACTAGTCAGGATCTATCTATCTAGTACATGTGATAACGGTGGCGGAACGGGTTACATTACCTCCATGTAGACCGATAGCGGAGATTACGCTCCCGCACAAGCGTTGACGATGAAGTCGTGCGTAGCCGACTTCCAGGTCGCGGAGAACTTGCCGCGATGATGTAGACGATGACGTCGGGGTGTCGATGATGACCTGCGTCGACGGGCGTCGGGCGGAAGATGGCGAGGCGCCGGCACCAAAGGGGGGGCGCGCCGGCGGCAGAGGGGGTGGCGCGGCGGCTGCAGGGGCGAGACGACGTCGCCCAGGCTCCTCAAAAATAGTTACCTCCGAGCACTCGCAAACATACGGAGCTTAACGACAACGCCCGGTCATTCAGATCCAGCTGAAATTGCAGGGGTAGATCTTATCTGGAATCCCGCAGGGCAACGGCGCCCGACGGTATAGTTTAGGTGGAGAGAGGGGGCAAAACGGGCGGAGAAGCAACTCGGCCGGCCTGCTATACAATTAATTGTATTTTTCTGTGATTAATCCAATTAATATGCCTTGCTATATAAAGGGGGAGGAGGTGTGCAAACTCCCTAACTCCCCCATGTGGGACTAAACAAAGAAGGAGGGGGGGTGCGCCCCCACATGGGCTGGCCGAACCAGCCATGGGGCCCACCCCCCTTTGGTGGTGCGGCTCCCCCTCTTGGGCCCTCTGAGGGCCCATGTAGGTGGGAGCCCCATTTTTCCTTTATTTAATTAATATTAAATTAATATAAAATCTTATTAATTCATAATTAATATATTTATATATAATTTAATCTCCCATGACTCCGAAACATTTTCCGAACCACCCGAACAACTTTCGGACATCCCTGGAACCACTCCAGACCTTCCCGGAACTCCTTCCGGACCACCGGAACTCTTTCCGGATCATTTCTCTCTCTCCAACAAAAACCTATAATATTCCAGAACCTATCTCCTGGCGTCGTTAAGACCTTAAGTTTGTTACGCTACGGTTCGACAATACTCCAGACATGGTCGAGACACTCTGCTCACCAATGACCGTCAGGGATACCTGGATGTATATGACGACCCCTGTGCATTCCACGAATATCGTCGTTGAACCATGAATATGATATTCATTCGCTTTGTTTCTGCGATACTACCTTGTCCGAGATATGATCATAGACACACCGATGTCTTTGTTGTATCTCGTTACCGACGAAGGTTATTAACTCGTCTGTGATATTACATCTCCATGACCTAGTCATAAGCTGCACAGCTATATAGATGCAATCTCACCGAGTTGTCCCAGAGTATCTTTCCATTACAAGAATGAACAAATCCCGCTCTTGATCCTTATGTCTCGATGCTCTTTCGGAATACCCAAGATGGACACCGTTATTGTCATGCTATATAAGACACACCGTTTGATGCTCTCAAAGCACCCCTACGAAGCATCAATAAGTACGGTCTCACGGTTTAAGGAATAAGCTATCATATTCTTATCTATTGCAAATGACAAACATCGTAATACGATCTTATTGCAATACTTTGCGTATGTCCATCATCTTATTCAACTAATAAGACGACCCCATTGTCAACCGACGTCATTGTCCTTGATCAGGAATCTCGATCAACTGTTGCCCAATGGACTAGTTCATATAGAGACTCACTAGGGACCTGGTTGTCTATGAATCACACGTGTATTAATAATTCCGATTAATACAGTTATAGCATAATACACAAACCTATTATAAACTTATGAGATAACGCAATAAATACTACTTATTTATTTGCCTCTAGGGCATATCTCCTTCAGTCTCCCACTTGCACTAGAGTACAAATAAACTAGTTGCATTTTACTTCATCAAAATCCCTTATCAAATAAGCGTCATATGATAATGCTTGCTTGTGGAAGAGTGTTACTCTGACAATCTGCACAATACATGATTGTGCATACTTTTGCGATTCATTGATATCAACTTGCTTGATATCACCATGTTATCCAATAACATATATGCAAGTACCATACCTAAGTGAGACTTCTGTTTCCCAGGGCTTACTCTGATTATACCAACCAGATAACTGCCTAGAAAAACACACTCACTCACAATGAGCCCCTTGTAACAATTACAAACTCGCGATATCTACATACTTTCACACCAATGTAGAAAACTTGACATTCTCATGTCAATCCATCAACTAACGCACTCCTACTTCCAATAAATTCTAAATTTACTTTTATAATTGCTCTTCTTCTAAGAACATCGGTTATATTTCATCGAGCAGATAATATGGTTTATGTATGATGTCTAATATTACATAATAGACCAACATGTCATACAACCATTACTACCTTGTATCATTACTCTTAATGATCAATTGGATTTCAAAGGACCATCCTTTTGATTCTATTCTGACTTCTCAGATATAATCCAAAACAACTCGACTAACTATTTAAAATTCCCGTTCTATTCCAAATAGACACTAACTTTCAAATAGTTTCACAACTTCATCCTTCTCATCTATTCTACTGGTACAATTTCACAATGTGTCATTTACACAAGATGAATTCGGCTCCCACTCAAATTATGCCTCCACATATTTGAGAACACGAGCTCCCACTGAAAAATATGTTCTTCACATATTTCACCTGAGTGAACCAACTTTGACTCCCACTTAAATCGACATTTTGGTCAAACCAAAATCATTGATCTATTATCAATTCGAGTTCAATACAAACTAAAGTATTACATTAATACAAATCCTTCAGACTTCAAGCATGTCTACATAAATGCAGTCAACAAATTTGATCTTGTCCAAGACACATTTCTTGACAAGACATGCTTCCACGTATTTCTTACAGTCACATTTCTCATATAACACTTTATATGATGATTAAACAATCTTATTCCTCTAATAAGAATTGTAGCAACAATTACTATTTTAATCTTTTCAAATGTAACTTGGATTTCCAGGCCGAAACAACCTTTGTTCGTATTCTGATATTTTCTCAACTTTCTTTGTATTCATAAAGTGTACCTTGATCTGTCAACAAGATCTGAAACACTTAATATTGTGCTATGACCTGACAGCAATATTAAATATAACAACACTTTATTTAGAAGCTTCTTTCATGAAAATATTATGATCTTTATGAAGAGGATTGCAAGCAGAAAACAATTTTCTAGTCTCCCTCACTCTTAATCACCAAATTTTCATTTGTTGACATATACTGTTTGGAACACCTTCCAACATTCTACTTTTATGGATATAGGTCTGACACCTTATTTCAAGCTTCTAATTCCAATCCATAAACCATAATTCGAAAAATCATATTTTCCTCGGAATTACATAGACAACAAACCAAGTTTTGTTTCTATTTGGTTTTGGAATACACTCCCATACAATGCGAGCAAGTATCGTATATTCCGAATTATCGTATAATCATATACATGTCGACACTACTGTCGATCCCACGAATTCTCGTTGAGAAAAATATCTATTTTCTAAAGTGGACATCGACTATAATGTTTCGAACATATTAAGAGATTCTAAGACAGATTCTGACAGACCACACTTTATTTAAAATAGAGTATGATTATAATACCCCATATATCACCATATATGGCATTATAATATTGTGAAACACATTTCCACAAGTCTTTTGTGTTGAAACCATAATTCAAAAATATTGTTCTTTGATCGAATCTTGTGAATACAATATTCACTAATCTTTCTTCTGAAAACCCCATTTGATCTCTTATCAAATTAATTTCAGACTTATGATTTATCAGGCAAATACTCCTATTCACCAATAATCATAGAAGAATACGGATCAAGCAAAAAACACCATTAATTAATCATTAAAAATGACTCTCAATTAATTTTGTCTCGTATTGACACTTCAATACTACATTTCAAACTTAATCAATTCGGCACTCGAAATACTTAAATGGACCAAAATTATCCATTACTTCTTTCATTGCCTTTATGACTAAATTTGATGGTGTTTGTTCTTTGGACGTATAATTTTATCATTCTTGCTATTATAAATGTATATCATACGCATAATGTAATTGAGATGTGATGCAAATTACTCATAATATGAAACAACTGCTTTGCTTCATAACATAAAACAACTGATGTGTTCTATATGAATAATTATGTCTTGTAACATTCAAGACACCAAACTAGATCACACTCTCACTATTACAAAATGTCTTGTAAAAAACTATTAATGATAACTAATATGATATCTCGAGGGCGTGAGCACTACTGGCCATGAACTTGCCATCACTTGTGCACTGTCACGTCACCCTTCGCCGCATACTTGTGATAATCAGGGACTGTTTCATAAACAGAACAAGTATCAAATACTTTTCATCAAGTATGAGAAGAATACATTTATATCTTTGTATATCAAATATACCGTAGCGTCGAAGAACTCTTCTTCGATGGAATCAACTTATAGATATTTGAACTTGTTCACGAACGTGAAAAAGCTCATCGTGTCTCTATAGCATATTCACGCACATGCTATTCACAGCTAGGAGGCAAAGCGCAATCTCTATTGCACTGGAGTTCGCTATCTAGAAATCGTAGATATTCGTAAGACTGAAGTAGATGTCATACAACTTCTTCAATTGAGTCTCCAGACAGGTATGCTCCCCATGTGAATGGTATGGAACTTTCTAAGCTGTTTGAACTGCTCAAGACTCAATTCATCTTTGAAGTGACCTTTGATCGCATCAATCACGACATATGTCTCCATGTGTTGAAACAACTTTCAACTCTGGTGCTAGGCATACGCTCATGACGACCTTCACTTCCATGAAAATATCATGATGCTTACGGAAATCATCATCTTCCTCCTTGCTAGCAGAATCATCTGGTCTAACTCCTAACTAATGTTCTAGAACATATAGGATGTTTGTTGTGTTTGGAGAATGTTTCTAAAACCAATGTACCAGCTGATGAAGTTGGACCCGTCGGCTTTTGAGGTAGAATCCGGGCTCTTGAGGAAGTAACCGAAGTGTAGTTCCGTAGTCTCCAGGTGTGATCGCAAAAGAGGTAAGGATAAGTTTATAATATATAGGTGAGTTTTAGTTTTATAATAACATTATCAAAAACACACCACACCAAGATTATTATCCCTAAAAAATAATAATGGCGATTACACGACCCTCATCCACTACACCACCCCCGATCATCACGGCCGGCAACACAACTTCAAAGGTGGACATAAAATGTTGATCACAACAACTCTGTGACTCGTGCTCGATCTTTCGATCTTCCCGTGTTCCGAGGCCATATTTCTGAATATGCTAGGCTCGCCAATCAAACCTCGAAGACCCTGCGCGTGTAACATGGCTTACACTCACTGTATGCGAACGACGAGATGTGTGACACCCGATCATCACGGCCTGCCTCATAACGTAGAACTTTCTTGGTGGTGCGCAACGAGGGAGAACACAATTTTGGTATTTGTTAGGGATCATCCTATTCAAGATGCTACCGTTGTATATCTAGCATATAAGCAATCAATAGGATGCACACACAACATCACACAATAATGATGCAATGAAGTGCGATGTGACATGGTCGATGCGCCTGGACCTTCATGGCGCCATGTGCCTGGCCCCCGGCGCCCCGGCATGGCTCCGAGTCTACGGAGCCCTTCATTGCCTCCGATAGTACGAGTAATATCAAAACTTACCGTAACCATGTCACATAAAATAACGCCTCTGCAAAACAAAGTTAGACGCCTCTAGCTTTATTTAGTTTTGCAAGTTTTACGTGGCATATAGGCTTATTCATAAGAGAATCGCTTCCCTACCTACGAACTTTGTACCACAACGTCGATCGTATAATTGCATGTTTAAGCATCCCTTTCGGGCCCTCCATTGAAAATGCTTTGCCGACTAGAGAGAGAGAAACAGACACCCGTCAGCCACAGATATGGTGCAAGCCGTATGTCAGTAGTGGAACCAGTCTCGCGTAAGCGTTCGCGTAAAGTCGGTCCGGGCCGCTTCATCAACTCAATACCGAAGGCATCGCAAGTGCACGCTAGAGGGTAGCAAATACAAGAAATACGTCCTCATTCAACATGAGTTCTAACCGTACCAGCATTACTACGCATAGATCGGCTCTGATACCACTGAAGGGGTTCCGGTGCTGAAAACAATATTTTTTCTAGCGGATGAAACCCTAACTAGCCAGGATCTATCTATCTAGTACATGTGATAACGGTGGCGGAACGGGTTACATTACCTCCATGTAGACCGATAGCGGGGATTACGCTCCCGCACAAGCGTTGACGATGAAGTCGTGCGTAGCCGACCTCGAGGTCGCGGAGAACTTGCCGCGATGATGTAGACGATGACGCCGGGGTGTCGATGATGACCTGCGTCGACGGGCGCCGGGCGTCGGCCGGAAGATGGCGAGGCGCCGGCACCAAAGGGGGGTGCGCCGGCGGCAGAGGGGGAGGGGGGTGGCGCGGCGGTAGCAGGGGCGAGACGACGTTGCCCAGGCTCCTAAAAAAGAGTTACCTACGAGCACTCGCAAACATACGAAGCTTAACGACAACCCCTAGTCATTCAGATCCAGCTGAAACCGCAGGGGTAGATCTTATCTGGAATCCCGCAGGGCAACGGCGCCCGGCGGTATAGCTTAGGTGGAGAGATGGGGCAAAACGGTCGGAGAAGCAACTCGGCCGGCCTGCTATACAATTAATTGTATTTTTCTGTGATTAATCCAATTAATATGCCTTGCTATATAAAGGGGGAGGAGGTGTGCAAACTCCCTAGCTCCCCCATGTGGGACTAAACAAAGGAGGAGGGGGGGTGCGCCCCCACATGGGCTGGCCGAACCAGCCATGGGGCCCACCCCACTTTGGTGGTGCGGCTCCCCCTCTTGGGCCCTCTCAGGGCCCATGTAGGTGGGAGCCCCCTTTTTCCTTTATTTAATTAATATTATATTAATATAAAATCCTATTAATTCATAATTAATATATTTATATATAATTTAATCTCCAGTGACTCTGAAACATTTTCCGAACCTATATTCATGTAGGTGGAAGTATCTTTCCATTGCAAGAATGAACAAATCCCGCTCTTGATCCTTACGTCTCGATGCTCTTTCGGAATACCCAAGATGGACACCGTTATTGTCATGCTATATAAGACACAACGTTTGATGCTCTCAAAGCACCCCTAAAAAGCATCAATAAGTACGGTCTCACGGTCTAAGGAATAAGTTATCAGATTCTTATCAATTGCAAATGACAAACATCGTAATACGATCTTATTGCAATACTTTGCGTATGTCCATCATCTTATTCAACTAATAAGACGACCCCATTGTCAACCGACGTCATTTTCCTTGATCGGGAATCTCGATCAACTGTTGCCCAATGGACTAGTTCATATAGAGGCTCACTAGGGACCTGGTTGTCTATGTATCACACGTGTATTAATAATTCCGATTAATACAGTTATAGCATAATACACAAACCTATTATAAACTTATGAGATAACGCAATAAATACTACTTATTTATTTGCCTCTAGGGCATATCTCCTTAAAAAGAGAAATAGATAAACGGTTGGGACATGGAGGGGATACACCGGGGATACTGTATGGGCCTTGTTTCCACTCGACTTACAGCCTGATGTATGATACTAGTGGATGTGGTGCGGCCATGCCGCACCCATAGATTGAAATTTTTGAATAATGAATTTATTCAAAATTAATCTTATTGAAACATTGAAATGTGTTCGCATTATGCCATCCGGATTTTTTTTGTTCATCTCGATATATTCGAATGGAAGACACATTATGCAGGCATTTGGTAAATACAAAAAAAATCATATATGTTTTCATAGTGGCATAACTGAACATCCTTTTTTTGTGATCATTTTGATATAGTTAGGTGAGCACTTGTTAAATCAAACCTGTAATTTGGTGAATTGTATTTAGAATTTTTTTGACCAGTCAATATCTGAAAAAATATCATATGTAGTAATTTAGAAGCAACAATGAGTTGTTTGAAGAATCTATATTAGCTATTGTAATTATTTTGTTTGAATTATAATTTGCTTATCTGCGAGTATCTGAATATTCGAGATGTTTTTGTATAAGCCATGTACTGATATGTGAAGCTATAATACGTGTTGTAATTAATATTTTTGAAGTTGTTTACATATGCATGAGGATATGTTTGTTGTTAAGGATTTTTTACATGTAAATTTTGATATATTTTTTGTATTTTTCTGAGCTGTGTTTGAAAAGTTATGATTTATTTGGATTTTATTTGATTTCTGAATTTTCCAAAAACGCTGACAGGTTGGACCCACATGTCAGCGTCTGTGTGCTGACGTCAGCCCTGGCGCAAGCGGCGGCAGAACGGCCGGCGTTGCTGCGGCGCGGCGGAGTTCGCGCGGCGCGGCGGTGGACTTACATGGGCCCGCGATGGCATGGATTAGACGGAGGGAGCCACGACGCGTCGATTGGGCGGTGGCGCGTGCCAAATAGCGGCCGTAGTGGCCAGCGGTGAGCGCTCCCGTGGCGGCGGTTGCCGAGCACGGCGGCGGCGAAAATGCGACGGTTCATCGGCGTGTCCGGCCGGCCAAGTCGATTCGTCCGACATAACTGTAGCGGGAGCGACGGCGGAGGCGTTCGTCTGCTCGGATGCGATCGGGGAGGCGTGGAGCGGCCGTGCCGCGTGGCGGCGGCGGCAGCGACCTCCGGTTCGCAGGGGAAAGAGGAAGGAGAAGGGGGGTATGCGGCCGTTTTGCAAAAAAGCATGTGAGTTTCTGGGCAATTACAAACAGGTCCCTTGCTGCGGAAAACCATGGACTGTGGGGCATATTTCCGTGTTTTCCAAAGGTTTTTCTGTAAAACAGTGGTGGTGATTGGTGGGAACAGTTGGATCTGTTACAGACGGACCGGATTCGTCAGGAGGGGCACGTGTCGACGCGTGATTGGTTAAAAATAGGATGAACAGTGCTCGTGCGCTGCCGTCGCGCCGTTTCTGCGCGCCTTTATATATAGTACAATTTGTAGTTGCAAGGAATACAAATACTGCATTCAAAGAGACTTGCAAAGGTAGCAACGCTTATTCAGATCACGTGAATAAGATTACTTCACTGAGGTCACTTTCTCATCCTCAAAAATAGTTTTCTGATGCTGATTTTTTATGCATTTATACATATAGTTGCCGTATCCTCATAAGTATATTTCCAGAAAATGCCGTTTTCCCAATTCTCTGTATCTGTATCCCCGAGCTGTCCTCGTAGGTGCGCGGCTGCGTTTTGCTGCGACTGACGATGCGCGGGTGTCGATCTTAGGGCATCTCCAGTCGTTGCGCCCCCAGGGCTGAAATCGCGGGCGATTTGCGCCCGCCGCGGCGCGGAACGACGTGAATCCGGAACCTGGGGGCGCGTTTACCAGCCTCGAAACCAGGCCGCCGCCCCGACAGCGTGTTTTCGGCTATATTTTGACATTTTGACATACAAATTCACACGTTTAAACATACAAATTCACACAAAAAATAGTTCAACTGTGTTTTAAAAAATAAAACAAATAATACTAAACATCGGTGGCATTGCCATTTCCCTTGAGAGCCCACAAGTGTTGCACCAGATCATCTTGTAAAGCTTGATGTGTTGCAACGTCTTGAATCTCCTAACGCGTGGCGAGGAAGTTTGCCCATGATGCCGGCACCTGGTGATCAACATCGGCAAGAGGACCCTGACGGTAGTATGGTATCCTTGCCTCATTGTCAGGCACCGGGTCATCCCGCTCACTCTCAATGATCATGTTGTGCAAGATCACACAACACTGCATCACCTCCCACATGTTGGACTTCGACCAAGTCATAGCTGGGTACCGGACAACGGCAAATCGAGACTGCAGCGCACCAAATGCTCGCTCGACATCCTTCCTACAAGCCTCCTGGCACTTCGAAAACCAATCTTTCGCGCTTCCTGGCACATGCTTGGAGATGGTCTTCACAAATGTTGCCCACTTGGAGTAGATGACATCTATAAGATAGTAGCTCTTTGTGTACTGGTGTCCGTTGATCTCATAGTTCACTGGGGGAACATGGCCTTCAACAAGCTCGGCAAAGACATCAGAGCGCTGCACAACATTGATGTCGTTGTGAGTTCCAGGCATACCAAAAAATGAATGTCAGATCCATATATCATATGAAGCCACAGCCTCGAGAATCACCGAGCACTCTCCTTCCTTGCCCTTGTACATCCCCTGCCAGTCAAATGGACAGTTCTTTAATGCCCAATGCATGCAGTCGATACTACCAAGCATCCCAGGAAAGCCTCTTGCTGCATTCTCTGCAAGAAGGCGAGCAGTGTCTTGCGCATTGGGTGATCGCAAGTACCTTGGGCCAAAGACTGCAACCACTGCACGACAGAACCTGTTCAAGCACTCAATGGCCGTGGACTTTCTCATGCGCAGATAGTCATCCTGTACATCTGCAGGAGCACCGTATGCAAGCAACCTCATGGCCATCGTGCACTTCTGAATAGAGGTAAAACCTACCATGCGAGTGCAGTCCTTCTTCAATTTGAAGTAGGTGTCGAACTCTCGGATTTCTTGCATGATCTTGAGGAAGAGTTTGCGGTTCATCCTGAAACTGCGTCAGAACACTTTCGCATCCTGGGTGGGATCATCGGCAAAGTAGTCGGAGTAGAGGATGCAGTACCCCTCGTACCGCTGCCTCGGCTTGGTCTTGCGGCGACCCATTTTTGATCCAACACGCCGCGGCCCAACCTGATTCTCGGCGAGCAAGCCGGCAAGGGAGGCCAATATCAGCAGGTGTTCTTTGTCGTCGACGGCGGCCTGATCTTCCTCATCGAAGAGCTCGGCGAGTATCTCCTCGTCGGAGTCCATTGCTGTGCCGTTCGCCGAACACCTTGCGCGCGGGGTGGTCGCCCTTTCACACTAAAGAACGCCCCAGAGGCGTTTTCACGGCGGAGGAGTGGGTGGCGCCGACGGGGCGCGGCGTGGTGGGGCTAGGTGGCGGATCGAACTGGTGTGGCGGCGGCGGCGTGGCGGTGCAGGTAGGGGTGGGGGACGGTGGCGTTCCACCGGTGACACGTGAAGGGAGGGGAAAGGCGATCCAAATGTGTGGTGAAAGGTGGTGTCTCGCCGACAGCGCTGGTCCACGCGTGGTTTTTCCTTCCGCCGGCGCCCCTTGGCCAAACCCAGTGGGCTGGGTTTCGCCTGGGGACGCCGGCGCTATTTTCCGCCAAAACGACGCTAATTGGGCTTCTTGGGGGGGGGGGGGGGACTGGTGGAAAAACGACGCTATTTGGTTCCGTCGGCGCCAAAAAGGTCCTACATTTTACGAATCAAAATTCTTGACTCCTGGAGCTAAATTACCAGACCAAATCATGGGCACATGCTACCTAAATGCCAAGATCCGTTACCCAGTAAACCAAGAGGAACTGCCAATGGACGGAAAACATCCACCTTTGTTGCCGCAGGGAAAAGCTAGTAAAAAAATTAACCTAAATTGCAAGTTGAGATGCGCAAGAACATCCTGAACCAACCTCAAAATCGCAAGGCAACACGATTTTATGCAGGAAGTTGGAAGATTTTCTCATGGGAGCTCCAGAGGGACATGATGCTTCCTGTGTGCCGCTGAGGAACCCAGTCCACCTCCTCCTTGCCATAGATCCTCCTAGCTGGAGGTCGGGGATTGAAGAATGAGGGGAAGGAGATGGAGGGATCGTGGGGACAAAGGATGCAGAGGATATGGTGGACGACGGGTTCTGCCGGAATCAGCCGAAGAAGCCGGTTCTTGCAGCGCGGCAAGGCAGGAGGGCAAGGGCTAGGGCGAGCAGGAGGAGTAGGGCTGAAGGAGGCACGGTGGATGTCATGGAGAGAACAGTGGAGCAGGCCGGATGCGGAGTGGTGGTGACGTAGGGCAGATTTGGGGAGACACCAACGACGCGCGTGGTGAGGATCCGACCTCGTGCGGAGACCGGGAAACGCACGCCAGACGGAGCCGGAGAAGGCATGACGTAGAGGGAGGAGAGGTGTGTGTAGCAGGTCACGAAGCAGCGCATCGCGAGCGCCTGGACGGTGACCGAACCTCCGGCGTCGGTGGCAGCACACGGCTCGTCCGTGACCACCGCGGTGGTTTGGCGGCGACTCCGGCCTTCCGGGCGCGGTTCCGCCGGCGAGTAGCTAGAGGGCACGGCAGCGGAGGTCGTCGTCTCCATCGATCTGAGCGGGGAGAAGCATAGCAGCCGAGCTGCGAAGCGACGACGACGGCGATTTCGGCGGCGCACGTGAAAGAGGAAGGGATGGGGGAGACTGCGTGGCCGTTTTGCAGAAAAGCATCCGAAGGTCTGCTTATTTGCGAACCAGTCCTTTGTAGTTGTCGAAGATGGACTGCGGGGCACGGGTTTAATTTTCGAGTGTCTTTTATGCAAATGGTGACCGGTGGGAACCGGCGAGACCGGACAGTGACCGGGTGACCTGGCGTGTTCGGATTGGCTAAAAATAGGGATGAACACTGCCGTGGTGGTTTTCGGGCGACGTGGTTCTATTTAGGCCGTCCGTGGAGGTGATCAGACGGCCAGAAGATTTAGATAGACGTGGACGAAGGAGATGGTGCGAATCTTGTGAGCTATTATATATGCGCCCTTTTTAGCGCCGGCGGAGGCAAATAGCGCCGTTTTTTCCACCGTTCGGGCCCCCTAGAAGCCAAGTTAGCGCCGCTTCGGCGGAAAATAGCGCCGGCACTCCCAGGCGAAACCCAGCCCACCGGGTTCGGCCTGGGAGCGCCGGCGCAAGGAAAAGCACGCGTGGGCCAGCGTTGTCGGCGAGACAGCGGCTTTTCCCCACCCACCTGGCTCGCATTTCCCTCCCTTCCCGTGCCGCCGGCGGAATGCCGCCGTCCCCCACTGTAACGCCCCGGGATTTTCCCAATTAGAAAAATTGCTTGTTTTTCTTTTTTGCATCAACATGACATCATCATGCATCATTTGCATTTGTCAATCTTAATTTAAATTGTTGCATTTAAATTTAACACCTTTCAAATTCAAATTCCACTTTTAAATCTAATTGCAAATCAAATTAATTTAAATGTGGTATTTAAATTCTTTTCAAATATTCAAACTAATATATTAAATTGTATATTTTTGAAACTATTTAATTTTGCTAAATGTTTCTTTCTCTCTTCTTTTTCTATGTTGCTTAAAAACACAAAAAACATAAAAGAATAAAAACGAAAAGAAATAAAAACACAGAAAAAACCCTCCTGGGCCGAAACCCCTTTCCCCGGCCCATCTCCAAAGCCCACCACTGGCCCACTCCTCCTCCTCCCTTGTCTTCTTCCTTGCTTTACAGCGAGGTAGAGAGAGCCATTATCCTAAAAAAAAAAGGTAGAGAGAGCCATGGCGCCCCACCTCCACCTGCTCCCCCTCTCCCTTTAAATCGCTCCCCGAGCCTCCCCATGGAACCCTAGCTTACCTCCCTCTTCTTTCCTCGCCGCCGCCACCTCCCCTCGGTCCCTCTCCCCTCTGTTTTCTTCCCCGTTAAACCTCACCGGAGATCCACCTCGCGTCGCGCCGCCGCTCTGGCGTGGTCGAGGGAACTCCGAGAAGCCCCGGCGCTCCGCGTCGTTGTCGTCGTCCTCCCCGTGCACTGAATCGCTCCAGGAGCGACCGAGCCCGTCGGCCTCGTCCTCGCCTTCACCGCGGCTGGTGAAGCTCCGCCTCCGCAATTCCACCGACCTCGGCCTCCTCGCGCAAGAAATCCTACCCCGTCAACCTCCCCGTGAGCGTCTCTCTCCGTCCCCCCTCTTCCCCCCTCGTTTTGCTGTAGGTTTTCTCGGGTTGGTCCTTGACGTGGGGCTACCTTGCGGGTAGCCCACGATGAGGCTACCTGGGCCGCGCCAAGGATGGAAAGGCCCGCAGAAGGCCCACTCGGGGTATCTAGTATCCCAGTCCAACTCGGTTAGGTCTTGTAACCTACCGTATCTGTACCAACCACCCGAGACCTGGCTACCTATAAAGCCAGGAGGGTTGCCCGTCCTAGAGGACACGTTGATAACCACTACGACAAACCCTAGCGAGATCACAATCTCGCCGTTGTAATCGCTACTCGCATCAATAACCAGACAAGCAGGAGTAGGGTGTTATCCTCCGGGAGCCCGAACCTGGGTAAACCTCGCTTGTCAGCCGTCGTGATCACCTTGCACTCATCTCTCTCCCCATCAATCAACCCGGGGTGCGCAACCCTGGGACTTGTCGAGTTAACACCTCGTCAATTGGCGCCGTCTGTGGGAAGTTCAACAAGTGTTAGGATGATGGTCGCACCGGCTCCATCCGCAATAAAGATCGGCGCATCCGCCGTCAGGGAGTCGATCCGATTCGGCTCCTTCGAGTATGTCGTCCACTCGCCAACTCATCAATCGGTGTACGCCGATCTGGACAAAGGTATACACATTACCTTCGGCTCCATATTCTGCTGCATAGATAGTCGTGGTATACTCAGGTCTACGACTACTGCGCTACACGCGACGGCGTCTCCAAAACCGCCGACGATCGCGCCCGTTGGACCCGCTGAGATCGCATCTGCCGCACCCGCGGAGATCGCGCCCGCTGGACCCGCTGAGATTGCATCTGCCGCACCCGCGGAGATCGCGCCCGCTGGACCCGCTGAGATCGCATCTGCCGCACTCGCGGAGATCGCGACCGACGAACCCGCGAAGATCGCATCTGTCGCACCCGCAGGGGTCGCGCCAGCTATACCCGCGAAGAGGACGTCTACAACAACAATCTCGGCAACGACCGCGCGAATCGAGTCCGCTACACCAACCTCGGTCGCGCGATCGATCAAGTCAAGATCCACCTCCACCGTCGCACCCGCGCGGCCGACCGGGGGCCCGCGTCCGACAACCATGTCGCACGCGCCCTCGTCTTCGTGGAAATCCCAAGTCTACCCCAAGCCAATCGCACTCGCCCCGGCGAGTGTGAGCACCTGGACAATCGCGAAGAGACGCGACAGCGGGTACGCCGCGCGCCACGTTGCAGCAATTTTCGACCCCGAGCAAGAAGCGGGTGACAGAAGCAGCATCGGCAGCACCAACTCTCCAATTCATGCCTACCCCAAGCAAGTCTTCATGGCTGGCACAGCGCCGCATGACGACGAAGACGAACCCCCATACCCACTGGAGGTGGACATGCCGGACCAGACGAAACTTGTCATCACGCGCGATATGGCGATCCAAGCCATGAAGCATGTGGACGAGGGCACGTTCCCGCCACCCAACGCACCTCGAGACGATCACCTGGCGGTCCAGTACTTGCTACGCAAGGAAGGCGAACGAATTCGCACCGAAAAAGCCGAACTTCTCAGGCGCAAAAGGGACGCGGATGCGTCGAGTGCCAGGCGAGCTGCTCTCTCCTTCACATCCTCCACAGAGGTGAATCAGGGAGCACGGCGAACCAGAGCCCGTGTCCCCCACATGGCAGAAGCTGATCGAACAAGGCTCACCCGCAACCTGGACTCGTCCTTCGTCACCGAAGACGAGAATGGGATACCCGTCCCGAAGACGGCGAATGCCGCCCTGATATCAGTCGAGACATACCTCCGGCTCACGCAGCCACCGGAGGGGGACGCGCGCTCCCTTCTCCACAAACAACAAATCGCCTCCATAAGGGCAATCGAAGAGGCTCTGGCGGCCAAGGTGCCAAGCAACAGAGCGACTGAGCCAACGACGTCGGGCATCCCAGCGGCGCAGCGACAAGCAGTCAAGGACCTCCGTGACGTCCTGACACAGAAGACGGTGGACCGCAACCGCAAGGAACGTTCGGCTAGCGTGGCACACGCAAACGACCACGCCGACCGCGACTTCGAGCCGTGTGGCGCAGCATGTTTTTCCTTCAACATCCGCGACACCCGCATGCCTAAAGGCTTCAAGTTGACGGCGGGCACACCAAAATACGACGGGAAGCAAGACCCAAAGCTATGGCTCGAGGACTACCTCATCGCTTGCACCTGTCAAGGCGGAACGTCGACTACAGCCATGCAGTACATCCAGCTCATGCTGACAGACTCGGCACGCGGGTGGCTCACAAGCCAAACCAAAGACTCTTTCCGAACATGGGAGGAATTCCAAGATAAATTCATTAAGAGTTTCTCAGGAACATTCGCCAGGCCAACGACCTACATCGAGTTACAGGTCTGCAAGCAAGGGAAGGACGAGTCGCTCCGCTCTTACATCCAGAGGTGGACACTCCTCCGCAATACCATGGAACCCGTATCAGAGGATCGAGTGATGGACGCTTTCATGCATGGCGTCGCTCGCCGCGACCTCCGGGAGGAATTCGGTAGGCTCCAGCCGAAGACCACAATAGAACTCATGAAGACAGCCAACCAATGGGCCGAAGGAGAGGACTATGTCCGCGAAAAATCTCCCAAAAAGGAAGGCGAAACAAGCAACTGGCGCGAGGCACGTCAAAAGAAGAAGGCACGTTACACCCACAATTCAATCGAATTAGTAGCGGCAGGGTACGAAACCCCCCGCGAGGACAAACGTGACAGCAGCCGACAATACGAGCAGAGTCGGCAGCCCAGCTCGAGTCAGTACAACCGTGGCAGCAGCAGCATCGACCACAATGACGGAAGTCAGAAGCGCGAGTGGAAGCGCCCGCTGACCCCAGGAGAGGAACTGATGCAACCCTGTAAGCATCACTCGTTCCGCAACCCCGCGACAGGAAAGTGGGGTTCAAACCACTTGTTGAAGGATTGCCGCAAAGCAAGAAAGATCTACCATGCCATGCAGCAAATCATCGCCCCGGTGCAGGCCATACAAGCGGCACCACAGCTAGCCATCCAGGCAGCACCCGCAAACAACAATCAAGTACAGGCGACAGGAGCGTTCCCCCAGCCGCAGCAGCAGCAACAAGGTCCGTCGGCAGCAGCCGACGCGTACCCAGCCGCACGGGGACGGTTGAACATGATCCAGAAAGGACCCCCGTCGAGCAGGAGGCAGAAGATCATCACACGCCAAGTACTTCAAGCCATCAACAGCCCGCGCGCGGTACCAGACTACCTGCGCGGGTCGGAGACACCAATCACATTTTCCAGGGCAGATCACCCAGCGGAGGTAGTCCGACCCGGGCACGCCGCACTCGTGATTGAGGCTTTGATCGGCGACTACAGCCTGAAGAAGGTATTCTTGGACGGGGGCAGCGGCATCAACATCATATTCGCCGATACCCTCAGGCGAATGAACAGGTCGATAGAGAAATTGCCGGAATCGGAGACCACCTTCCACGGCATAGTACCAGGGCAAGCAATCACGCCCATGGGAACAACCACACTCGACGTCATCCTCGGTACACCCGAGCACTTCAGGAAGGAGTCGATAGACTTTGAGGTCGTCGACTGGAAGTCACAATACCACGCCATCCTCGGACGCCCAAGCTTTGCCAGGTTCATGGCGGTACCCCACTACGCCTACCTGATGATAAAGTTACCCGGGCCGAAAGGAGTGATCACCGTCCGCGGTGACTTTGGGCTCTCCAACAGCTGCGACCGCGAGTTCGCCAAGATCTCCGAGTCCTTCGGCGTCGAAGAGCACTTCAAAGCCATATCAGCCGACAACGACAAGACCATCTTCCCGGCTCGCAAGAAGCCTTCCAAAGACGCAGCGTTCAACACGAATGACGACACTGTCACCCACCAAGTCCATCCGACTGACAGTGGAAAGACGGTCAAGGTCTCATCGAGTCTCACCCCCGCATAGGAAGGCGCGCTCGTCGAGTTCCTACGTGAGAACTAGAAAATCTTTGCATGGCAACCCTCTGACATGCCAGGGATACCCAGGGAACTCGCCGAGCACTCTCTAAAAGTCCACAAGGACGCAAGGCCAGTCAAGCAATCCATGAGACGCTTCTCAGGACCCAAACGAGACGCGATCACCATGGAAGTCGACAGATTACTTCACGCCAAGTTCATCCGAGAGATCAAGGACTCGGACTGGGTCGCCAACCCGGTTCTAGTTGAGAAAAAGAAGACGAAGAAATTGCGCATGTGCGTTGACTTCACCGCAGTCAACAAATGCTGCCCCAAGGACCACTTCCCGCTCCCGCGGATAGACCAGATCATCGACTCGACTGCAGGTTGCGAACGCCTATCTTTTCTGGATGCCTACTCAGGTTACCAGCAGATCAGGCTGAAAGTCGAAGACGAGGAGAAGACTGCCTTCATCACACCCGACGGCGTCTTTTGTTACCAGACAATGCCGTTCGGGTTAAAGAACGCAGGTGCCACCTACCAGCGGACAATGCAAGCGTGCCTCAAGGGGCTAATCGGGCAGATTGTCCAAGTCTACGTCGACGACATCGTTGTCACTACACGAAAGGAGGATACCCTAGTCGACGACCTGCGCAAGGTCTTCGCCGCGCTGGACGTATATCAGATCAAGCTCAATCCAGAGAAGTGCGTGTTCGGCGTACCAGCCGGAGAGCTACTAGGGTACCTTGTATCTGCAAGAGGAATCAAAGCAAACCCCGAGAAGGTGCAAAACATCCTCACAATGCCAGCACCAACCAAGCTCAGGGAGGTGCAACGATTAGCTGGCCGAGTCGCAGCTCTCAGCCGGTTCATTAGTAAGTTGGGAGAGAAAGCCTTACCTTTCTACCAACTGATGAAGAAGGCAGACAAGTTCGAGTGGACACAAGAGGCAGACAAGTTCAGTAGGCATCAAGCCGAAACTCACCCCCGAGTACGCCGGCTAGCGAAAGGAGACGACCAACTTGAGTCTTCTCCTTGGCGACCCGAGCCAGCTCCCGATCTTGGGACTCGCGAAGAGCCTTCTCAAGCTCATCAACCCGCCCAGTAACCTGGTCCAGCGAGGAACGCAGTTGGTCCCTCTCTTTCTCCAGGCGAACATAAGCTGCGGCTGCGTCGAGCTGTTGGCGATAGTAAGGCTGCAATAAAAGCACGAAGTCAATAAAGTTGCGGGCGACTATACTAGTCACCCACACCTTCGGGGGCTACTCCCTTCGGGAGCGCTGATCGCGCACCCGATGAAAATCAAAGAACACGAAGAAGAAGCATGCAAGACTTACGTGGTCCAGGAGTTCAAGGTCTTCCGCAGTCGAAGGAAGCACGCGGCTAGAAGATGCAATACCGGCAGGCTCAGCATGCACCTTCTCCACCACCACTGGCGTCCTCAAGCCAGCCGAAGGGGCAGATGTGAGCTCCACGTCCCGAAGGGGGGAGCTAACATCATCCGAACGATGGCTGCAGCAAAACCAAGAACACCAGTCGAATCAAAATAACGGCCAAACTGCAAAGTATAACTAGATGGACACATTACAAAGGAACTCACCTGGGGGTGCCGGCGTCATCATAGCTCTCAAGGGAAGGCGAAGGCATCCGCGCGAACGAGCGTGGCGCCGCGGAGCTGACTGGGGGAACGTTCAGAGGTTCCTCCCAGCCACCCGAAGAACGAGCACCCGGAGACGTCACGACGACCTCCTCCTCAGCAGCGTCCACGCCCCGGGCAGGTGACGACGCAGTGGCAGACTCGCCGCGACTCGGAAGCTTCCGCTTCTTCCTCGCGGGTTCCTCCACCTCATCTTCCTCCTCCACCTCGTCGCGGGGAGAATGCGCGGAGGGAATCTCTTCGTCCTCATCATCCTCTTCGACAAACCTCGACTCGTCGTCGGGTCCGTTCTCAGGGAGGGGAGGACAGCTGACGAAAAGATCTCGGCCCTGAAGCAAATAGACACAAGTCGAATCAGAAAGAAAGGTAGACTCGAGTCGAACAAGGTCATAGAGAATACAATAAAATACTTACCTCGGGAACGGGGTTCGAGGCCCCGTAAGGAGAAATTGGGCACCTGACGTTGCACGTGTCCGCGGCTCGGAGGTTGGTGATGGACCTGACGCTGGCTTCCACCTCCTCATCCTCCAGCGGCTTGGCGCTGACGCCTTCGGCGGCCCACATCGGGTGCGGCCGGGCGTTGAGCGGCTGCACCCGAAGACGGAAGAAGGTGGCCATCAGAAAGACGCCACCCGCATCACGCCCAAGGGTCTGAGTCAGCTCATGCAGCAGGGACAGCAGGGGCCGCACAGCCTCCTTCTCCGCGGCAGACAACGGGTGCGCCCAGGCGCCGGTCTTCCGCAGTCCGCGCTTGCTGTCGAATGCCTCCAGTCCGTCGTCGTTCGACTGGACTTAGAACCATCTCCGGCACCACCCTTGGACGGAGTCTGACTTCTTCATCTGAAAGTACGCGGTGTCACCGCGTACCTGGATTCCGAAGCCGCCCACTGGGAAGGTCAGCCCACTCTTCCCCACGTTCTTGCGAACGAGGAAGAGCGACTTCCACAGTCCCCAGTGTGGCGCGACACCCAAGAAGCACTCGCAGAGCACGATAAAGCCCGCGATGCTCAAGACACCATTGGGGGTCAGATCGTGGATCTGAACCCCATAGGCGTACAGGAGACCACGCACGAAATCGTGCATGGGGAACCCGAAGCCTCGCGGAATGAAGTCCGCGAAGCAAACACGTTCCCCATCGCGAGGAGTGGGGAAGACCTCCTTGCTAGGGACTCGTACCTGGACTTGGTCGGCGGGCGGCAGCATGCCCTGCGCGCGGAGCAGCTCCACATCGCTCTTCTTCGTCGACGACCTCTGCCAATCACCCTCGGGCTTCTTCATCACCCCGGCGTCGTCAGCCGCGGCGGAGGAGCCAGCGACGCTCTTCGGCTTGCCCATCGCCTAGGTCGCAAGGTGCGCGGACGGAGTGTTTGGAGCTCGGGATGGCGGCGGTAATGGCAGAGCGCAAGAGGAGAAGAAAGGCAAGAATGGATTGGAGAAGATGACATCCCAAAAGCCAAAGCGCGGTACTTATTCCTCGAGGATCGGCATCTCAACCGTCCATCAAGCAATGGCTCCGAGCGAGAGCATCCATCCGTCCACGTGTCGCACGGAGAAACCAACCGTCGCCGCCAACTCCCTCCACTACGCACGGGAACCGAGGCGTCGTCATCGTGCCGCGCAAATTTCGCGCCCACTTCGGAGACGTGACAACTGCGGACCGTGGTCAGCTCTGACAGCGGGGCCCACCACGTCACGTCCCATCGGGCGCAGTGGCGTGCAACGAATCGTCATCAATGACGTCACCAAGCCAACGGCTCCAAAATCAACCGAAGAAACTCGAAGAAGTCATTCGAGTAGTAGGCTTCGTAGCCGAAATCAGCAAGGTAGGATCGGCCAACGATCCGAGCACCCGAAGAAACCGTTCGAGTGGCAACGCAGTAAGCTCGCACAGCCGAATCCATCCAACAAGTAAGCCAAAAGCAGGCTGAGCAGAAGCAAGCTTCGCAAAGAAGATGAAGACAAAGTAATTCGACTGCACAGATTACTCCCATCGGGAGTGGCGGGTTCGACTGAGGAAATTCGAGTTCAAGCTCGAGATCAAGTAATCCAATGGCGCGTCCAGGAGGAAGGAGTCCTTTGTCCGACTCTGCGTTTCGACCAAGCACTCGGGGGCTACTGACGTGGGGCTACCTTGCGGGTAGCCCACGATGAGGCTACCTGGGCCGCGCCAAGGATGGAAAGGCCCGCAGAAGGCCCACTCGGGGTATCTAGTATCCCAGTCCAACTCGGTTAGGTCTTGTAACCTACCGTATCTGTACCAACCACCCGAGACCTGGCTACCTATAAAGCCAGGAGGGTTGCCCGTCCTAGAGGACACGTTGATAACCACTACGACAAACCCTAGCGAGATCACAATCTCGCCGTTGTAATCGCTACCTGCATCAATAACCAGACAAGCAGGAGTAGGGTGTTATCCTCCGGGAGCCCGAACCTGGGTAAACCTCGCTTGTCAGCCGTCGTGATCACCTTGCACTCATCTCTCTCCCCATCAATCAACCCGGGGTGCGCAACCCTGGGACTTGTCGAGTTAACACCTCGTCAGTCCTCGTCCTTTCTCCGGTTCCCGCCATGGCTGCGCTTGCCAGCTCTGCTCAATCCGCCACGTCTCTGCTTGCCGTAAGGTGCCTCCCCTGTGCCCTACGACACGCGCACACAAGCAGCAACACCCACGCACGCCCGCACACCCCTCACGCGCGCAGCGCCCGTCGGATCGACGCCGGCGTCGCCGCATCCGACCTCTGACGAGAGAGAGTTTCTCTGAAACTCTCTGTTGATTTCAGTTTCGACAGTTTTTAGAAGTTAGGTTAGGTTCAAAACCAAAGTGCCTCCTTTGTTATCACCAACACCCGTCCGGACTTCTGGCTAGCGCAGCCGTGCGTTTCCCTCCGAACGCGAGCGCCCGAGATCGATCCCCGGCCCCGATGAATAAAATGGCCACCTTTTTCTTCTCTTTTTGCTCACTGACAGCGCCCCCCACCAGTCAGTGACTGTGGGTGCAGCGAACCCTAACCGCACCCAGTCAGCGCCCACGTAGCACTCGGGCCCGCGCGTCAGTCTCTCCGGCTAGCAACACGCACGGTACAAAACGCCAGATCCAGATCTGCGCAGGAACTTTTGCACTGAGCCCCCTGTTTCTCTACTTTTCACACAGAAACACTCACAGATAGTTTTCTATCACGAACAGGTCCTGTAAAAATGCAGAAACACCCCTAAACTTAATATGCTAATAACTTTTAATTTATAACTCTAAATAAAATAATCTTTATATGTTTATTTATCAGAAAAATGCAAGGAATATTAATATGCCATTTGTATGCCATTTTGCATCTGTTATTTTAATTTCTTAGTGTAAACTGATAATTGCAACTAAATAATTAAACATGAAATGTGTGGGGTAATAAATATATAATGTCCTATTCCATTTAATTAAATAACTTGCACCTAAATATTAATTGCCGGGGGTTGCTTTCCCGCTTAATTTGGATTACCTGCATTGTGTTGCACCCTGCCATGCCATGCATCTTTCTCATATGATCATGCTGGATCTTTTGCCGTAGTTGTAAAGTGCAACTTTTACGCTTTCCAGTGTTTGTTGCTTCTTCGCGGTACGACGTTGAGATGTGTGAGCAACGACAAGATCTGCTTCCATGCAGGATTCCAGGCAAGCAAAGTTTGCTTGTTTACCTATACATTGTCTTTCATTCCTACCGTTGATCTCTGCTACCCTAGTATACGGTTCTTTATCGCGATCCCATCACATGTTTATCCTGCAGCCGATACAGCTTCACCCCCACATCCCATAACCTGTTGTATGTTTATCTGTTGGCCTTGCAAGTCGTAGCGCATGCTTAGAGTTGTTTGTGCGAGTCGTCTGTATGTCTTATTTATTTCACCTGCTTAGCATGATAGGTTATTCTACCTTAATAAAATGTTATTCTTATATTGGGGTATTATAATTAAAAGATAAGGCACCGGCGGAAGGCCTTGCGAGGTGCTTTGTTCCGCTAAGTGTCGACCTAGGAACTCAGTTCTTGTCCTCGGATCCAATTTTGAGCGCACAACCGCTTGTGGGAGGCCCTATGGAGCCCCCCGCGGCTTCGATCTAATCCGCTTCTTATCCAGGGCGCCACAAGTAGTTCGGGCTTTCCATTTGATGCATGCATATGGTTACCTAACGATCTCATGATGATGGAGTAGTCGATTCTCATATAGGGTGGCACGTTCTTAGAGTGCTATGAAGGTCGATCCCGCGGGCACTGGACCTGATTAGCCGTGCACACAATCATGCGGTTCCCTGGATGGGTTGTAGAGAAGAGATTTGCCGTGCTGAGATGCCCTACCTTCTGGCTTTGCTTTTGGGGTTGATCGAACGAGTACGGGTCCAGTAGTGCACCCCTGCAGGGTATAATCTTATCGATGAGCCGTGTCCACGGTTATGGACGACTTGGTGATGATGCTGGCTAATAAGATCATAGACAACTTACACCTAATCATTGTTAATTAACCTGACTAGTAATATAGAATTACTTTCACAAAAACTAGTAACTAAAATTGTTCAATGTGTGAGTTTTCCCGTATTGCTTCCTCATACTTGGTTGAGGGGGTTAATCCGAGAATGGGTTATGTTTGGTGTTAGTTGTAGATGTTTATCTTATGCGCTCTCTTATCCCTCTCTGATTAGACGGAAGTTGTAGCGTGTCTCTTTAGGTTGCTAGTGCTGCTGCCGCTGAGTCCACCTCCCCTATATTTTTGGAGATGGTGTAGAAAATAGGCAAGTCGGTTTTGCTTGCCAGGGAGTGCCCTGACCCTCTTTTGGTATGTGCTTTATGTGCAGTCAACAGGTTTGAAGTCTGACGACGTTAGCTTGGGAATCCCTCCGGCTTGGCTGGGCAGGGATATGGCGCCATTGCTTATCTTCAGGACTCTTAGTCCGATTTGCATCTTATCCGTAGTCGGATACTATTTTGCTTCGACTGTCATTTGTATCTTTGTATTATATCATTTGTATCTTGACTCGTCCGAGTCGTTGTTGTATTATATCTTCTGTTGTATGTGTGGATGTATGAGAACTGTTGTAATGTTATCACAATTCCACCCACATAATGCGCATGTTTCGGCGTACATTATGTCTGGTGGGCGACCTAAAATCGTTATTATGCGGATTTCGGCGGGAACGCTTAAATCAACATAGTACCGATTTTCGGGCATCACATATACTCACTTCTACTCCTGTTCTAGTTGGCCCAGACACTTCGAGACCTTTCCATTTTTTTGTGCATGCACCACCACGCCGCCGCCACCACACCGGACGATCCCCGCCACGCCCCACCTCATCGGCGCCGCCCACTCCTCCGCCGCGAAAATGCCTCTAGGCGTTCTTGAGTGCGAAAGGTGAAGGAGATATGCCCTAGAGGCAAATAAATAAGTAGTATTTATTGCATTATCTCATAAGTATTCAATAGGTTTGTGTATTATGCTATAAATATATTAATCGGAATTATTAATACACGTGTGATACATAGACAATCAGGGTCCCTAGTAAGCCTCTATATGAACTAGTCCATTGGGCAACAGTTGATCGAGATTCCCGATCAAGGACAATGTCGTCGGTTGACAATGGGGTCATCTTATTAGTTGAACAAGGTGATGGACATACGCAAAGTATTGCAATAAGATCGTATTACGATGTTTGTCATTTGCAATAGATAAGAGTATGATAGCTTATTCCTTAGACCGTGAGACCGTACTTATTGATGCTTCGTAAGGTTACTTTGAGAGCATCAAACGTTGTGTCTTATTTAGCATGACAATAACAGTGTCTATCTTGAGTATCTCGAAAGAGTATTGAGACGTAAGGATCAAGAGCGGGATTTGTTCATTCTTGTAATGGAAAGATACTTTGTGCCTACTCGGTGAGATTACATCTATATAGCTGCGCAGCTTGTGACTAGGTCATGGAGATGTAATATCACAGACGAGTTAATAACCTTTGTCGGTAACGAGATACAACAAAGACATCGGATGTCTATGATCATATCTCGGACAAGGTAGTATCATAGAAACAAAGGGAATGAATATCATGTTTATGGTTCAACGACGATATTCATAGAATGCACAGGTGCCGTCATATACATCCAGGTATCCCTGACGGTCATTGGTGAGCGGAGTGTCTCGACCATGTCTGGAGTGTTCTCGAACCGTAAAGAGTTCCGCTGGTCCAGAAGGAGTTCCGCGAAGGTCTGGAATGGTTCCAGGGATGTCCAAAAGTTGTTCGGGTGGTTCGGAAAATGTTTCGTAGTCACGGGATATTAAATAGTATTTAAATATATTAACTGTGAACTAATTATATTTTATATTGATTTAATTATTAAATAATAAAGGAAAAATGGGGCAGCTCACCTACATGGGACCTAAGAGGACCCAAGAGGGGGAGCCGCACCAAACTTGTGGGAGGGGGCCAAGCCAAAGTCCAATTCAGACTTGGTTCGGTCGAACCCTTCTCCCACCTCCTTTTCTTTAGTCCCACATGGGGGAGGCAAGGTGTTTGCACACCCCCTCCCCCCTTTATATAGCAAGACATATTAATTGGATTAATTACAGAAAATACAATTAATTGTATAGCAGGTCAGCCGAGTTGCTTCTCCGCCCGTTTTGCCTCCTCTCTCCACCTAAGCTATACCGCCGGGCGTCGTTGCCCTGCGGGATTCCAGAAAAGTTCTACCCCTGCGATTTCAGCTGGATCTAAATGACCGGGGGTTGTTGTTAAGCTCCGTATGTTTGCGAGTGCTCGGAGGCACCACTTTTGAGGAGCCTGGGTGACGTCGTCTCGCCCACCTGCAGCCCAGCCGCTGCTCCCCCTGCCGTCGGCGCACCCCCCAGCCGCCGCCTTGCCATCTTCCGCCCAACGCCCGTCGACGCAGGTCATCGTCGACACCCCGGCATCATCATTTACGTCATCGTGGCAAGTTCTCCGCCACCTCGAGGTCGGCTACATACGACTTCATCGTCAACGCTTGTGCGGGAGCGTATTCCCCGCTATCGGTCTACATGGAGGTAATGTAACCCGTTCCGCCACCGTTATCACATGTACTAGATAGATAGATCCTGGCTAGTTAGGGTTTCATACTCTAGAAAAATTATTGTTTTCTGCACCGGAACCCCTTCAGTGGTATCAGAGCCGATCTATGCGTAGTACTGCTGGTACGGTTAGAACTCATGTTGAATGAGGAAGTCTTTCTTATATTTGCTACCCTCTAGCGTGCACTTGCGATGCCTTCGGTATTGAGTTGATGAAGCGGACCAGACCGACTTTACGCGTACGCTTACGCGAGACTGGTTCCACTACTGAAATACGGCTTGCACCGTATCTATGGCTGGTGGGTGTCTGTTTCTCTCTCTCTAGTCGGCAGAGCATTTTCAATGGAGGGACCGAAAGGGATGCTTAAACATGCAATTATATGATCGACGTTGTGATACAAAGTTCATAGGTAGGGAAGCGATTCTCTTACGAATAATCCTATATGCCACGTAAAACTTGCAAAACTAAATAAAGCTAGAGGCGTCTAACTTTGTTTTGTAGAGGCGTTATTTTATGTGACATGGTTACGGTAAGTTTGATATTACTCGTACTGTCAGAGGCAATGGAGGGTTGCGTAGACTCGGAGCTATGCCGGGGCGCCGGGGGCCAGGCACATGGTGCCATGGAGGTCCAGGCGCATCGACCATGTCACATCGCACCTCATTGCATCATTTGATTGTGTGCTGTTGTGTGTGCATCCTATTGATTGCTTACATGCTAGATATACAACGGTAGCATCATGAATAGGATGATCCCTAACAAATATCAAAATTGTGTTCTCCCTCGTTGCGCACCACCAAGAAAGTTCTACGTTATGAGGCAGGCCGTGACAATCAGGTGTCAGACATATCATCGTTCGCATACAGTGGATGAAAGCCATGTTGCACGCGTAGGGTCTTCGAGGTTTGATTGGCGAGCCTAGCATATGCAGATATGGCCTCGGAACACGGGAAGATCGAAAGATCGAGCATGAGTCACAGAGTTGTTGTGATCGACATTTTATGTCCACCTTTGAAACTGTGCCGCCGGCCGTGACGATCGAGGGTGGTATGGTGGATGAGGATCGTGTAATCTCCATTATTATTTCAGGGATAATAATTTTGGTGGGGTGTGTTTGATAATATGATTATAAACTAAAACTCACCTATATTATAAACTTTACCTTACCTCTTTTGCGATCACATCTGTACACTACGCAACTATACTTCGGTTACTTCCTCAAGAGCCCGGGTTCTACCTTAGAAGCCGACGGGTCCAACTTCATCAGCTGGTACAAGGGTTTTAGAAATATCCTCGAACACAACAACATCTTGTATGTTCTCGATGAAGCGTTAGGAGAAAGACCAGGAGATTCTGCAAGCGAGGAGGAGGAAGATGATTTCTGTAGGAGTCGAGACATATTCATCAAAGTGGAAATCACAATGACCGTATGCCTAGCACCTGAGTTGAAAGAGTTGTTTCGACGCAATGAGCCATGCGTCATGATTGATGCGATAAAGACACACATCCGATATGAATTGAAGCGTGAGCAATTCAGGCAGCTTAGAATGTTCAAGACCATTCATATGGAGGAGCATACCTGTCTGGAGAATCATTTGAAGAGATTGTATGACATCTACTTGAAGCTGACGATGGTCTTCGATTACTGGATGGCAGATTCCTGTGTCATTCAGACTGTCCTGATATCTCTGCCTCCGAGCTATGAGAAGCATGTGCGCAATTACATTTTGAAGGCCGACAATATGAACTTCTACAAGTTCGTGTCCGAACTCAAATCTCTGAAAGTTGATTCCATCGAAGGAGACATCTTCGATGCTACAGGTATATATTTGATATATACAGAATTATGAATTCGCCTCTTGATATATGATAAAGTATTTGATACTTGTTCTGTTTGTGAAACAGGTCCTGATTATCACATATATGCGGCGAATTTTGATGTGACCTGGCGCTGAAGATGGTGATCAAGGAAGTTGATGGCCATTGGTGTTCACGTCCTCAAGTTATCATAGTTATCATCAATAGTTTTTGATAAGATCTTTTGTAATAGTGAGAAAGTGTGTTTAGTGTCTTGATTGTTACAAGACAAAGTTATTCATGTAATAAGACAAGTTCAGTTGTTTTATGTTATGGAACAAGCCAGTTGTTTTATATAATGAATAAAGGTTTCACATCTCAATTACATCAATTTTATGATAACGTTCATAATTGTAGAAATGATAAAATAGTGTGTCCAATGAATAAAAGTTCTGTTACTAGAACAAACACCATCAAATTTAGTCATAAAGGCAATGAAAGAAGTAATGGATATTTTTGGTCCATTTAAGTATTTCGAGTGCCGAATTGATTAAGTTTGAAATGTAGTATTGAAGTGTCAATACGAAAGGAAATTAATTAAGAGTCATTTCAAATGATTGTTAAATTAATTAAATGGTGTTTTTGCTTGATCCGAATTCTTCTATGATTATTGGTGAATAAGTGTATTTGCCTAATAAATCATGAGTCTGAGATTAATTTGGTAAGAGATCAAATGGGGTTTTTCAGAAGAAAGATTAGTGAATATTGTATTCACAAGATTCGATCAAAGGACAATATTTTTGAATTATGATTTCAACACAAAAGACTTGTGAAAATTCGTTTCACAATATTATAATATCATATATGGTGATATGTGAGGGATTATAGTCATACTTTATCTTAAAGTGTGTTCTGTCAGAATCTGTCTTAGAAACTCTTAATATGTTCGAAACATTATAGTCGATGTCCACTTTAGAAAATAGATATTTTCCCAACGAGAATTCGTGTGATCGACAATAGCGTCGACATGTATATGATTATACGATAATTCAGAATATACATGGATAGTTCTTTGTAGATTGCTCACATTGGATGGGAGTGTATTCCAAAAGCAAATAGAAACAAAACTTGGTTTGTTGTCTATGTAATTCCGAGGAAAATATGATTTTTTGAATTATGGTTTATGAATTGGAATTAGAAGCTTGAAATAAGGTGTCAGACCTATATTCATAAAAGTAGAATATTGGAAGGTGTTCCAAGGGTATATGTCTACAAATGAAAATTTGGTGATTAAGAGTGAGGGAGACTAGAAAAATGTTTTCTGCTTGCAATCCTCTTCATAAAGATCATAATATTTTCATGAAAGAAGCTTCTAAATAAAGTGTTGTTATATTTAATATTGCTGTCAGGTCACAACATAATATTAAATGTTTCAGATCTTGTTGACAGATCAAGGTGTACTTTATGAATACAAAGAAAGTTGAGAAAATATCAGAATACGAACAAAGGCTTTTTAGCCTGAAAATCCAAGTTACATTTGAAAGGATTAAAATAGTAAATGTTGCTGCAATTCTTATTAGAGAAATAAGATTGCTTAATCATCATATAAAGTGTTATATGAGAAATGTGACTATAAGAAAGACATGGAAGCATGTTTTGTCAATAAATGTGTCTTGGACAAGATCAAATTTTTTGACTACATTTATGTAGACATGCTTGAAGTCTGAGGGATTTGTATTAATGTAATATTGCAGTTTGTATTGAATTCGAATTGATAAGAGATCAATGATTTTGGTTTGACCAAAATGTCGAAATAAATTATGAATTTAAGTGGGAGTCAAATTTAGTTCACTCTGGTAGAATATGTAAAGGACATATTTTTGAGTGGGAGCTTAGGAACTCAAATATGTAGATGACATATTTTTGAGTGGGAGCTCGTGTTCTCAAATATGTGGAGACATAATTTGAGTGGGAGCCAAATTCATCTTGTGTAAATGACACATTGTGAAATTGTACCAGTAGAATTGATAAGAAGGATGAAGCTGTGAAATTATTTGAAAGTTAGTGTCTATTTGGAATAGAATGGGAATTTTAAATAGTTAGTCGAGTTGTTTTGGATTATATCTGAGGAGTCAGAATAGAATCAAAAGGATGATCCTTGGAAATCCAATTAATCATTAAGAGTAATGATACACGGTAATAGTGGTTGTACGACATGTTCGTCTATTGTTAGACATCATACAAAAACCATATTATCTGCTCCATCAAATATGACCGATGTTCTTAGAAGAAAAGCAGTTATAAAAGTAAATTTTAGAATTTACTGGAAGTAGAAGTGCATTAGTTATTAGATTGACATTGGAATGTCCAGTTTTCTACATAGGTGTAAAAGTATGTAGATATCGCGAGTTTGTAATTGTTACAAGGGGCTCTCTATGACTGAGTGTGTTTTTAAGTCAGTTAACTGGTTAGCAGAATCAGAGTAAGCGCTGGGAAACAGAAGTCTCACTTTGTTACGGTATTTACATATATGCTATTGGATAACATGGTGATATCAAGCAAGTTGATATGAATGAATCGCAAAAGAACGCACAATTATGTATTGTACAGATTGTCAGAGTAACACTCTTTCACAAGCAAGCATTATCATATGACGCTTATTTGATAAGGGATTTTGATGAAGTAAAATGCAACTAGTTTATTTGTACTCTAGTGCAAGTGAGAGACTAAAGGAGATATGTCCTAGAGGCAAATACATAAGTAGTATTTATTGCATTATCTCATAAGTTTATAATATGTTTGTGTATACTGCTATAACTGTATTAATCAAAATTGTTAATACACGTGTGATACATAGACAACCAGGGTCCCTAGTAAGCCTCTATATGAACTAGTCGATTGGGCAACAGTTGATCGAGATTCCCGATCAAGGACAATGACGTCGGTTGACAATGGGGTCATCTTATTAGCTGAATAAGGTGATGAACATACGCAAAGTATTGCAATAAGATCGTATTACGATGTTTGTCATTTGCAATAGATAAGAATATGATAGCTTATTCCTTAGACCGTGAGACCGTACTTATTGATGCTTCGTAGGGGTACTTTGAGAGCATCAAACGTTGTGTCTTATTTAGCATGACAATAACAGTGTCCATCTTGGGTATCCCGAAAGAGTATTGAGACATAATGATCAAGAGCGGGATTTGTTCATTCTTGTAATGGAAAGATACTCTGGGCCCACCCGGTGAGATTACATCTATATAGCTGCGCAGCTTGTGACTAGGTCATGGAGATGTAATATCACAGACGAGTTAATAACCTTTGTCGGTAACGAGATACAACAAAGACATCGGATGTCTACGATCATATCTCGGAGAAGGTAGTATCGCAGAAACAAAGGGAATGAATATCATGTTTATGGTTCAACGACGATATTCGTAGAATGCACAGGGGCAGGTATCCCTGACGGTCATTGGTGAGCGGAATGTCTCGACCATGCCTGGAGTGTTCTCGAACCGTAGCGTAACAAACTTAAGGTCTTAACGACACCAGGAGATAGGTTCTGGAATAATATAGGATTTTGTTGGAGAGAGAGTATTGATCCAGAAAGAGTTCCGGTGGTCCGGAAGGAGTTCTGGGAAGGTCTGGAATGGTTCCAGGGATGTCCGAAAGTTGTTCTGGTGGTTCGAAAAATGTTTCGGAGTCACGGGATATTAAATAGTATTTAAATATATTAATTATGAATTAATTATATTTTATATTGATTTAATTATTAAATAATAAAGGAAAAAGGGGGCAGCCAACCTACATGGGCCCTAAGAGGGCCCAAGAGGGGGAGCCGCACAAAACTTGGGGGAGGGGGCCAAGCCCAAGTCCAATTCAGACTTGGTTCGGCCGAACCCCCCTCCCACCTCCTTTTCTTTAGTCCCACATGGGGGAGGCAAGGTGTTTGCACACCCCCTCCCCCCTTTATATAGCAAGGCATATTAATTGGATTAATTACAAAAAATACAATTAATTGTATAGCAGGCCGTCCGAGTTGCTTCTCCGCCCGTTTTGCCTCCTCTCTCCACCTAAGCTATACCGCCGGGCGCCGTTGCCCTGCGGGATTCCAGAAAAGTTCTACCCCTGCGATTTCAGCTGGATCTGAATGACCGGGGGTTGTCGTTAAGCTCCGTATGTTTACGAGTGCTCGGAGGCACCACTTTTGAGGAGCCTGGGCGACGTTGTCTCGCCCACCTGCAGTCCAGCCGCTGCTCCCCCTGCCGCCGGCGCCTCGCCATCTTCCGCCCGACGCCCGTCGACGCAGGTCATCGTCGACACCCCGACATCATCATCTACGTCATCGCGGCAAGTTCTCCGCGACCTCGAGGTCGGCTACGTACGACTTCATCGTCAACGCTTGTGTGGGAGCGTAATCCCCTCTATCGGTCTACATGGAGGTAATGTAACCCGTTCCGCCACCGTTATCACATATACTAGATAGATAGATCCTGATTAGTTAGCGTTTCATACGTAAGAAAAATTATTGTTTTCTGCACCGGAACCCCCTCAAAAAGGCGCCCACCCCGCGTGCAAGGTGTTCGGCGAAAAGCCGGCACATCAATGGACTCCGACGAGGACATACTCGCCGAGCTGTTCGACGAGGAAGATCAGGCGGCCATCAATGACGAAGAACACCTGCTGATCTTGGCCTCCCTCACCGACTTGCTCGCCAAGAATCAGGGAGGGCCGCGGCGTGTTGGATCGACAATGGGTCGCCGCAAGAGCAAGCCGAGGCAGCGGTACGAGGGGCACTGCATCCTCTACTCTGACTACTTCGTCGATGATCCCACCCAGGACGCGAAGGTGTTCCGATGCCGTTTCAGGATGAACCGCAAGCTCTTCCTCAAGATCATGTAAGAAATCCGCGAGTTCGACACCTACTTCAAATTGAAGAAGGACTGCACTGGCACGGTAGGGTTTACCTCTATTCAGAAGTGCACGATGGCCATAAGGTTGGTTGCATACGGTGCTCCTGCAGATGCACATGATGACTATCTGCGCATGAGCGAGTCCACGACCATTGAGTGCTTTAACAGGTTTTGTCGGGCAGTGGTTGTAGTCTTTGGCCCAAGGTACTTGCGATCACCCAATGCGCAAGACACTGCTCGCCTTCTTGCTGAGAATGCAGCAAGAGGCTTTCTTGAGATGCCTCGTAGTATCGACTGCATGCATTGGACATGGAAGATCTGTCCATTTGACTGACAGGGGATGTACAAGGGCAAGGAAGGAGAGTGCTCGGTGATTCTCGAGGTCGTGGCTTCATATGATTTATGGATCTGGCATTAATTTTTTGGTATGCCTGGAACTCACAACGACATCAATGTGTTGCAGTACTCGGATGTCTTTGCCGAGCTTGTCGAAGGCTATGCTCCCCCAGTGAACTATGAGATCAACGGACACCAGTACACAAAGGGGTACTATCTTGCATATGGCATCTACCCCAAGTGGGCAATATTTGTGAAGACCATCTCCAAGACTGTTGGCAGGAAGCGCGAAAGCTTGGTTTTCGAAGTGCCAGGAGGCTTGCAGGAAGGATGTCGAGCGAGCATTTGGTGCGCTGCAGTCTCGATTTGCTGTTGTCCGGTACCCAGCTATGACTTGGTCGAAGTCCAACATGTGGGAGGTGATGCAGTGTTGTGTGATCTTGCACAACATGATCATTGAGAGTGAGAGGATGACCCGGTGCCTGACAGTGAAGCAAAGATACCATACTATCGTCAGACTCCTCTTGCAGATGTTGATCACCAGATGTCAGCATCATGTACAGACTTCCTCGTCACGTGTCAGGAGATTCGAGATGTTTCAACACATCAAGATCTACAAGATGATCTGGTGCAGCACTTGTGGGCGCTCAAGGGCAATGGCAATGCCTTCGATGTTTTGTACTATCTATTTTATTTGTTTTATACATTATTGAAGTATTTATTTATGTGTGAATTTGTATGATTAAACGTGTGAATTCGTATGCAAAATATAGCCAAAAGGCCAAAATAGAGCCGAAACACGTCTGAGGCGGCGAGCTGGGTTCGTGGCTGATAAACGCGTCCCCCTAAATTCTGGATTAGCGCTGTTTCACGCCGTGGCGAGCACAAAAATCTGGCGTTTTGGATCTGGGGCCGCAACAAGTGGAGATGCGCTTAGGTGGGAGACGATGCAGTGGATAAGACTGGCGATGCGCGGACATGGCAGGCTACATGGCGTCAGCCTTTTCACCCCTCTCTCTGGCGGCAGCTCCAGGTCGGGCGGGTGGACGGTGGACCGGCCAGAAGCACTGGAGGTCCTTGGTCGGCAGGTGGAAGAACCCGCACGACGAGGTATTCCTGTGAAGGAGAGGCCGGAGTGAAGGATAGAGCGTGGGAACATCCACGTGCGTCTGCTGCCAGACGCGCAGCGCCATTCCCGAGCTCAAGCCGCGCTGTTTCCTCAGATCAGATCAAGGATTAATTCGGTCTAGACAGTGGACACGGACGCTGTTGAGGTATACTAAGGGCGTTGAATTCGCGTCTGGATCCAGCGTCCGCGTCATCCGGAAAACGCCGGCCGTCCGATCGGCGCGTCAGACGGTCAGGATGCGCCCAAAACGACCAGATGCGCGCTACTGTAGCACGGGCGTCTAGACCAATCATACGCCGCCACGTCGCTGGCCGGTCGGAGCCGGTTTCACCGGTGGCCGAGTCATTTTGCAGAAAAGCACCTGAAAGAAATGAGTCGTCGCTCCGCAGTCCACGAGTTAACACGTCCAGGGACCGCGCTGCAAATTCACGAAAACAGACGGACTTTTTCGCAAAAACTGCCCGCACAACCGGCACGCCTCCTTCCTCTCCTCCCCCGCGTCCGAGGTCGCCGCCGCCGCCTCCACGCCGCGCCGCCGCTACGGGCCTCCTCCCTCAAATCAGACCGTGCACGGAGCTGCGCCGCGTCGAGCACCACTTCCTGGCCACCAGGCGCGTCCCGGGGTGGCCAGCTCTACGCGCAATCGCCGCCGCGCTTTCGGCTGCCGGCGGCGGCTCCGGCGACCATATGGCTCCGCCCGCCGCCCGAACGAGTCCCCTCCTCCTCCTCTTGCACTTCCGTGCGGCCACGACCCCGCGGGAGCTCGCCGTTGCGCCGCCCGAGCTCGGCGTCGCCGGCCGGTCCGCCGCCGCTGACGTCGAGGGCTGACGTCAGCGGTTGGCGGCTGACGGGTGGCCCCCTGTGAAGCGTTCCATTTTTAACAGTTATTTCTCTTTTATTCAATAACTTTAAAACTACAAATCAGAAAAACATGAAAAATATATCAAAATGACCGGAAAAAAAACCTACTTCCTTTTGACACAGTGCAACAGTTTTGAAAGTTTTAAATTCGCATAAGTTTAGACAAAGCACAACAAAAAATGATTACTGCAAATTACAATAATTACAAAAAACAACCAAATACATCTGGGAAATTTACCAAGTTGAGCACGGGGAAAAACTACTTACTGTACAATAAAGCAACGTTCTACTGTTTCAATTTCGTATAAGTTCAAATAAGATCAACAAAAAATCCACTACAAGAAATTTTTATTTTCAAAAAAATAGTTATTTCTCTTTTATTCAATAACTTTAGAACTACAAATCAGAAAAACATGAAAAATATATCAAAATGACCGGGAAAAAAAACTACTTCCTTTTGACACAATGCAACACTTTTGAAAGTTTTAAATTCGCATAAGTTTAGACAAAGCACAACAAAAAATGATTACTGCAAATTACAATAATTACAAAAAACAACCAAATACATCTGGGAAATTTACCAAGTTGAGCACAGGAAAAAACTACTTACTGTACAATAAAGCAACGTTCTACTGTTTAAATTTCGTATAAGTTTAAATAAGATCAACAAAAAATCCACTACAGGAAACTTTTATTTCCAAATACAACGAACAGAGAGAAATATGAAAGAATTACGAAAATGGTCCCAAACAAGACTAATTACTTATAGCACAGCACAACACGAAAAAAAAATCATACTCCGCAAATTTACGCACAATCTATCTTTGTTTTCTCAAATTGTAGATTAAATTTAATACATACTTGCATAGTGCGCTCCACTAATTAGAAAGTTAAATTCAAATTTTATAGTAGAATAGAAACTAATTTTTTAATTCACGGGTGCAGCACGGCCACACCAAACTCCACTATCCATATTTAAGAATGTTTAGAAAAATTTAGATCCAACAAATAATACAGTGGGCCACATTTCTACACGTAAAATTTATAACTTTGAGACTGCGATTTTAAAAATACAAATAAAATACCAAAATTTGCAGTACAAAAATCACATCTCCATCCATGTTTAAACAACTTAACAAAAAAATACGTATAAGAGATATTATAGTTTTTCCATATTACTTAACCCTGTTTTAAAAACATGAAAGTATTCCTACAAATATCCTCACAAAAAATATAGGCTATTTCTACCACATAATCCAATTCCAATTTTACATACTCCAAAGTTCAAATTTCTTCGAACTCTACTCTTTTACATACGCATAACAGAATCAAATATGCAAAACTACCCCAAGTTAAATAATTTTTGAGGTCCAAACAATTTTTAAACATACAACTCTTTCCATTCCGCCAATTTTCACACTAAACGGGTGCGGCATTGCCGCGCCTTATTGCCTAGTATACCGAAGGGCATGCCGATATGGTAGTGCTCCTGCAGTGCATGGCTCGTGGCGACATGCATCGTTAGATATACAAATTATATATAAGAGAAGTCCAGCAATTTCACTAAAATCTCTTCCCTATATGTCCATATAGGAGATTGCTCCTAAATAATCTCTCCTAAAATATATTCAACTCCAGCAGTTCCCCTAAAACATCTCCTCTATTTATTTTTCTTTATCTATTTTTTAATATTTTAAAAATATTGTATAACTAAAATGTAAAATCCAACGGCTACCTCTGTAACTGCTAACTTGTATTGTCAAAAACTTTTCCATCACCAAAATCTGAAAAATAAACAAAAAACTCACGGATATCGGCATATTGCAGTGTCAAAAACCTCACTAATATCGGGATAGGTGAGTCTTCCATCTCCCCTACTTGTAGGGGAGACGAGCGAGCAAAATCGGGAGCGCCTATAAATCGGGGGAGCGTCGAGGGAACTGCTGGGCGGTAGTTTTTGAGCTTTTTCCCCTAAAAAACGTATAGGGGAGGGTTTGAGGGAACTGCTGGACTTGCTCTAAAGGGGGGAGATTTTGGAGCTCTCTCCGCGCTCCAAAATTTGGCCGTAGGATCGAGATCCGGCGGTCTAGATCATCCAATTCCGCGCGTTACTGTTCCTTCTACAGTAATCTACAGTACCTCGCTGAGGACCTAGATGCAATTATCGTAAACTACAGGGATTGTTTCACAAAAGGATCTCAGTTTCCCCATCTCCCCCTACTCCGGCCCACACCCCGCCGCCGCCCTCCTCTCCTCTCCCCTGCCCGCCTCCGCCCCGCTGCTCCCTCCTCCACCTCCCCTCCACAAGCAGCAGGCGGCGGCAGGCGGCGTCGCCAGCTCCCTTCACCTCCCGTCTCTAGCGCGCAGCGCCGTCGCCTCCGCTGGCTCCAGCTTCCTCGCTGCCGCGGCCGAGCCGCCGTCCTCCTCTGCTTCCTCTCCATCTTCCTCGCCTGCCGCCTCCTCCGCGACCTCCTCCACTTTTTCCCTCTTTGGCTCCGACGCCCGACCTACGCGCCGCCGCAATTCCTGCTCCGTCCTCTTGCCATCCGGCGCGCCGTCCTTCGAGTCTGAGCTCGGCGTCGTCTCCCAAGACCCCAGGCTCCCTCGACCTAGGGTTTCTGGCTGTCGCGGCACCAATGGCGAACGCGCTCGGTGGCTGCTCATGGGACGTCCCCTCCTCCCAGTCGCCGCGGCCAGCTGCTGCTCCATGGTTGCCGTCGGCGCCGCCCATCGCCATGGCGGGTCGCTCCGGCTTCCTCGCATTCTGGGCTTCTGCCTGTCGAAGACCGCCTCAACCAGCTCCATGGAAGCGTCTAGGTGGGGGTCAGGTTCATGTCGTACTTCTGGTTTTACTGGTGTGGAGGGCTAGCAGCTTGGTCGCTTACGCTCGTGGCATCCGGCAAGCACGTGAAGGTTGCGTTCCTGTTCCTGTCCATGGCACCGCAGAAGATTGGATTCAGGTTCGTCCTCCTGCCTTTACATCTCGCTCTCCATGTCTCTCGAAATGTATGTCCGTTCCTTTTCTACTGCATAAGGGCGTTCCCTCCTCTATGGCTCCATTTTATTAATGCTTTTGTGTTTGCAGGCCATGTCAGCATAACAGGGTGAGGACCTGTGCTCGAATCAACTGTCAAGCGGAAGGTACGGTCCAAATTCTTCATGTGATGGTGTTAAAATCAGCTTCCGGTCCGCACATTTCTGGTGTCTTTGCTAGCTAGATGGGAATGGCCAGCTTAGGCAACATGGCAGAGAAAAAAATGCAATATTTCTGAATCTGAAGCTAAGCTGCCATTTACAAATTACAAAACTCTTTGTCTATGGTAGCAGTAGCTTGGATTATTTACATTTGGGCTTCTTCTTACAATAAACTTAGTTAATTCACACATAACAGAGCAACTAAATGTGAAGAGCTTCGATTTGGCTAGCTGGGTAGGTTAATCCTGACACATGTGTACATATAACCTTCTGTCTGTAAACTAAACTGATATATCATGTCTTTTGCCTTTTTGTCGGCCCAGTGGGAACTGGGGTATCAAGAGGCCATTCCCCCCAGGCCTCGCTCGTGGGCCAGACGGACGAAACGACTAAGGACCAGGCGTCACCGCCTGACGGGACCCTCGAGAGGCGATCCCCCCTCGAGGGCTTGAAGAGGAGGCGAGGGCCTCAAGGGACCCCTCGCCTCAGGGGATCCTCCCCGTCAAGGAACCAACCCCCCTGAGGGAAGTCCAACAGGAATCTCCCCTCAGGCCTGGAGGGAAACGTCGTCGCAGCGCACGTGACCTCTGCCACGCTCGTACAGTGGCGCTCACACCCCTGTCGCTGTCCCTGGCAAAAAGCGGTCAACAAAGCTGCGCCGCCTGCTGCACAGCTGTGAGGACCTTCTACTCTGACGATAAAGCAGGTGGACGGTGCAACCCTCCAAAGAGATCGTCATCACGGGCTCCACCTCAGAGACCACCCGCTCTGCGGATAGTACGAGCGCGGTCGGCCGCCGGTCGGCCACGGCGCCACCTTTATCAACAATGGACCGAGTCCATGGACGAATGGAGCACGGTGGACTCGTGCTCCGCCCCACCACTGGAAAGTGGGAGCCACCTTGAAGGCCAAGCCAAAGAAGAAGGCCTGAGGCGCCTATAAAAGAGAGAAGACATCCATCGTAGCAGATGTCGGCCCTTTGCGTGCAAAACTCCCTTGTAAACCCTAGCAACTCTGGTTAGGTTAGCCTCTGGCTGGAGGAGGAAGAAGATCACCGCTTCCCTCCCCAGGCAAGAACTGCCTCAAGGGGGCTTCCGGCAAGCTCAGTTGTACTGTAACCTCCCACATATAATACAGACAGGCAGGAGTAGCGGTCTTACCTCCTCACGAGGGCCGTGAACCTCGGTAAAGGACGGTGTCTTCTTTGGTCGGGTGTGTGTCTTCTTCGGGTCCGGCGAGCAACGTCGCGGAGCCACTTGAGGGCTCAGACCTCCGCGTTCAATCCCCCCTGAACTACACTTCAGGAAGTGACTACCCCCGATTCCTGGGAGTCATAACCCGACATTTGGCGCGCCAGGTAGGGGATTGAGGCGCGTCAACAACCTTCGAGTTCGTCTCCGCGCCATGGTGAATACGCGCGCCACCCGCACCGCTCGAGTCAGCCGATGTGCGCCCGCGGGAACACGCGCGCCCCCAGGTGCCGCGACCACCCGCGCGACCACCCGCGCAAGACGAGGCCGACCCCGCCAAGAGGAGCATGTCCCTTCTGGCCCTCACGCAGAGGCGCCGGAGCATGACGCCAAGCACCAGCAGGACGTGCAGTCGTCGCACCCGACGCAACGCCCGAGCGGTTCGGGCCCGGGGAGGACAGACCCTGCGCCCCACACCGCGCTGCTCATGGCGCAGGAGCTGCTACGCTACCAGCCCACCGCTGAGGCCCACGAGCAGTGGCTCCAACGCCTCAACCACCTCGTCGGCATCGCCACGACGCGCCCCGCTCCGTCGCAGTCCAACATGCACCCCTCTCTCGCGGGCAAGGTCGCAACAAATGCGCCTCCGCCACCTCCGGGGCCTGCACCGGCTGCGGCACAGAGGGCTGCTTCGCACGCGACCTCGCCGCGTGATTGCATGATCGTGCAGCGCACCGCGCCCGACGCTCGTGTGGGGATGGAGCTCCAGCGAGACCGCCAGAACAGGCTCGTGGAGGAGCTCGGCCAGGCGGGACAGCAGAACCGCGACGCGCTTCAGCACGGGGTCGCTACGTACACCTCGGGCTGCATGGCGTTCACTCGCTCCCTGCGCCGCGTGTTCTGGCCGCCGAAGTTCAGGCCGGCTCTTCCCAAGGGCTACGACGGCTCCAGCAACCCCGTCGAGTTCCTGCAGCTCTACACCACCTCCATCCAAGCTGCGGGGGGAGACGATAAGGTCATGGCCAACTGGTTCTCCCACGCGCTACGCGACTCTGCGCTGTCGTGGCTCCTGAATCTCCCGGAGGACTCTGTGAACTCCTGGGAGGAGCTCTGCAAGCAGTTCGTCTCCAACTTCAAGGGGACGTACGAGCGCGCCCTCACCCACAACGATCTGCGCGCTGTGGTGCAGAGGAAGGACGAAACGCTCCGCAAGTACATCCAGCAATTCAGCCAAGTGCGCAACAAGATTCCGAACATCCCCGACACCCAATTCATCGCCGCCTTCCGCGAGGGTGTCACAAACAGCAGGATGCTCGAGAAACTGGGCATCCACGACAAGCTCACCTCTGTGGTCAAGCTGTTCGACATTGCGGACAAGTGCGCCAAGGGTGAAGAGGGACTCCTCTTCGTGAAAATGTCCTCGAGAGGGGACGATCATGCTGAGGGGTCCAAGAGCCAGAAGAAGAAGGAGGAGCCCAAGCGCAAGGCCAACGCAGTTCTCGCGGCAGAGCCTGACACAAAGGGCACCCGCAGGGACTCCCCCGAGGCGGGTGAGAGGAAAGATGATCACCGCCCTTTCTGCATCTACCACAACATGCGCGGCCACTCCACGGAGTCCTGCTACGACCTCAAAAGGTTGAGCAAGGAGCGCGAGCAAGCAGAAGACAGCGGCGGCCGCGGTCGAGGCCGTGGCTACCGCGGAGGCGGACGCAAGGGCGGCTACCAGAAACCATCTGGAAATCGAGCCAACGCCGCAGAAAAGAACGGCAACCTCCCTGACGAGGAAGATGGCGGCTACCAAGCCCTGAGGGGCGCCATTGCCTGCATCCTAGGGGGGGTGCAGGCGCCGAAGTCGAACAACCAGTTCAAGCAGTTCGCCCGCGAGCTCAACGCCGCCCTCCCAAGCACGGAAACCTCTAGGCCTCTCAAGTGGTCGCAGTACACCATCGCCTTCGACGCTCAGGACCATCCCTAGTCCACCAAGACTGTTGGAACCCTCCCGCTGGTCTGCACCCCCACCATCGACAATGTGGTTGTCTCCAAGACGCTCATCGATGGCGGAGCAGGCCTGAACGTTATCTCCATAGATACGTTTGAAGCGCTTCAAGTGCCCTACGAGAGGCTTATGCCCTCGAGGCCATTCACGGGGGTCACCAGCGGCTCAATCGAGCCTCTAGGCCAGGTCAGGCTTGCCGTCACCTTCGGGAGCGAGGAAAATTACAGCACCGAGCACATCGACTTCGATGTTGCGCACATCGGCCTACCGTACAACGCCATCCTCGGCTACCCCGCGCTCGCGAAGTTCATGGCCGTCACGCACCATGCGTACAACATGGTCAAGATCCCCGGCAGCGCCGCACGATCACCATACGTGGGCATGTCCTGGACGCTACGCGTGCTGTGGAGACGGCCTACAAGACCGCCGCCATGGCCTTCCCTGCAGACGAGGAGCAAGAGCCTCTAGAGAGGCCCAAGAAGAAGAAGAAGTTGTTCTCCCAGGAGGCAACTGCTACAAAGAAGATCTCTCTGAGCTCAGGTAGCTCGGGGACTGAAGGCTCAGGGGTTAGCGTCACCATTCGCGCCGCGCTGCCTCCCAAATAGGAAAGCGCGCTCGTCGCCTTCCTCCAGGCAAACTCTGACATGTTCGCATGGACACCGTCAGATATGTCTGGTGTACCGAGGGAGGTGATCGAGCACCACTTGGCCGTGTGCCCAAACGCGCGGCCCGTCAAGCAAAAAGCAAGCCACCGAGAAGCAAGCATTCATCGTCAAGGAGGTCGAGAAGCTCAAAGTGGCAAAAGTAGTCCGCGAAGTCGCGCACCCCACTTGGCTCTCCAACGGCGTGGTAGTCCCAAAACCCGCCGGCGGAGGCCGCCTCTGCATCGATTACACCGACGTGAACAAGGCATGCCCCAAGGACCCTTACCCCATGCCCAGAATTGACCAGATCGTGGACTCCACGACAGGCTGCGACCTCCTCTGTTTCCTCGATGCCTTCTCTGGTTATCACCAGATTAAGATGGCTAAAGAGGACGAGTAGAAGACGGCTTTTCTCACCCCATGCGGTGTGTATTGCTACGTCTGCATGCCCTTCGGCCTAAAAAATACCGGAGCCACTTTCCAGAGGTTAATGAGGATAGCCCTTGGCGGGAAAATGGGGCAAAACGCTGAAGCTTATGTCGATGACATCGTCGTGAAGTCACGAGAAGGAAATACTCTGCTCGGAGACCTGGAAGAAACCTTCGCCAGCCTGCGCAAGGTGAACATCAAGCTCAACCCCGCCAAGTGCGTCTTTGGAGTACCTTCAGGCAAATTGCTGGGCTTCCTCGTGTCTCATCGGGGCATAGAGGCGAACCCAGACAAAATCAAGGCCATAGAAGGCATGAAACCTCCACGCAGGCTCAAGGACATGCAACGCCTGGCAGGCTGCATGGCCATCTTGGGTCGATTCATCTCCAAGTTCGGCGAAAGAACCCTGCTGTTTTTCAAGATCATGAAAATAACGGGCACTTTCAAGTGGACCCCTGAAGCCTAAAAAAGCATTTGAGGACTTGAAAAAGTACTTGGCCAGCCCACCTGTAATGGTCGCCCCAAGGCCTGGCGAGCACCTGAAGCTGAACTTATCAGCTACCCCACAAACAGCCAGTGCTGTCCTTGTGGTGGAAAGAGAGGAGCCTGGACTTCACAAGAAGAGTGCAACCAATCCAAAGAAGAAGCCTCCTGATAAAGAGCTCGACGAAGGGGCGGTCATCACAAAGCCCACGCCAGGCCCAAAGCCTCAAGAGGGGACCGCCTCGAGCCAACTGCTGCAAGAGGTTCTTGCCGAAGGGACCGAGGAGCCTCAAGAGGCTAACACACTCGAGGCCCAGGAGGAACGCTGCGAGGCCACGTCCCTCGAGGCCACATCCCTCGAGGCTACGTCCCTCGAGGCCGCGCCCCTCGAGGCCAAGTCCCTCGAGGCCACGTCCCTCGAAGCCAAGTCCCTCGAGGCCTAGGACAAGCCCCTTGAAGCCGACCCCATCGAGGGCCAAGCTGGACCACCTCAGGTGAAAGACGCCAAGGAAACAGAAACTACTCTCGTCGAGCATCCAGTTTACTTCGTCAGCACAGTACTGCGTGATGCTCACGAGCGGTACCCGATGCAGCAAAAGCTTCTCCTCGCCCTCCTCATCGCCTCAAGAAAGCTGCGGCACTACTTCCAGGGGCACCCCATCACGGTGGTAACCTCTTTCCCCCTGGAGCAAATTCTGCGCAACCCGAATGCAACAGATCGTGTCGCAGGATGGAACATATAGCTACAACCATTCAACTTGCGATTCGATACCACAAGGGTATCAAAGGAAGAGCGCTGGCAGACTTCGTTGCCGAATGGACTGATCCAACCCCTGAAGAGCCCTGGGAAGAAGAGCACGATTCCTCTGGAGCCGCAATGCCCAGCTACTGGACCATGAAGTTCGACGGAGCTTTCGCTTGTCGCCACGGTGGGGCGGGTGTAGTCCTGACCTCACCCAAAGGAGACAAGTTGTATTACGCAGTCCAGCTGTGCTTTGGAATCGACAAGATATCCAACAACATCGCCGAGTATGAAGGGCTGCTTGCTGGCCTACGCGCCGCAATCGCCCTAGGCGTCAAGCATATACTCATCAAGGGCGACTCCCAACTGCTCTTCAACTTCTCCAACAAAAGCTACACGGCCAAGGACGACCACATGGCCGCATACCTTGAAGAGGTCCGTAGGCTGGAGAAGAACTTCAGGGGAATGGAGCTCATGCACATCCCAAGAAAGGAAAACCAAGAGGCTGATGACATCGCTAAGCGCGCATCAAAGAGGCAAGCCCAGCTGCCAGGTGTCTTTGAAGAAAGGCTCGTCAAGGCATCCATAAAGCAGCCCCTCGAGGCCCTGCCCGCAAGCACAGACGAAACGCTCCCGCCACCAAATGCAAGCGGAGCCCCAGGCTGCGGGCCCCCAACAGGAGAGCGTCTGTTGCTCGCAGCGGTGCACCAAGAGGCGGGCTGGATCGACGAGATCAAAGACTACCTCCACAAAGGGATCCTTCCCGAGGAAGATGTTGAAGCGGAGCGAATTGCCCGCCAAGCAAAATCGTACCAAATCCTCGAAGGAAATCTCTACCACAAGCGCCCAAACGGCATCGCGCTCAAGTGCGTCCCTCCTGAAGAAGGAAAACTGCTGATTAAGGACATCCACAGCGGGGAATGCGGCCACCATTCGTGCACCCGCACCCTCGTAGGGAAAGTCTTCAGGAGCGGCTTCTACTGGCCTCAAGCGGTTCAAGATGCAACGGACATCATTCAAGCTTGTGAAGCCTGCCAATTCCATGCCAAGCAAATCCACCAACCAGCGCTGGGCCTACAAACCATTCCGCTCTCGTGGCCGTTTGCGGTCTGGGGGCTAGACATCCTGGGACATTTCCCAACGGCGCAAGGTGGATATCGCTACCTCTTCGTCGCCATTGACAAGTTCACAAAATGGCCTGAAGTGGAGGCGACGCGTACAATCACAGCAGGCGCGGCGTTGAAATTCATCAGAGGCCTGGTCTGCCGCTTCGGAGTGCCTAACCGCATCATCACCGACAATGGCTCGCAATTCACAAGCGGCATCTTCAGAGCCTACTGCCAGAAAATGGGCATCAAGCTCTGCTTCGCCTCAGTCGCCCATCCGCAAAGCAACGGGCAGGCTGAGCGCGCAAACGCAGAGGTCCTCAAAGGCTTGAAGACCAGGACCTTCGATGTCCTCAAGGGCCACGGCAAGGGCTGGATCAATGAGCTACCCTCGGTGCTCTGGTCCATCCGTACCACGCCACCCAAGCCCACCGCGGAAACGCCGTTCGCACTCGTCTATGAGGCCGAAGCAGTCCTCCCCGCAGAGATAAAGCATGGTTCCCCACGGGTCCTTGCCTTTAGTGAGGACCAGCAAGAGGACATCCACAACGACGACCTGCTGCTCCTTGAAGGGCTAAGACGCCGCGCCGCTCTACGGGCGGCCAAGTACCAGCAGTCCCTGAGGCGCTACCACAGCCGCAATGTGCGCTCGCACACCCTGGAGGCAGGAGATCTCGTCCTCAGGCGAATCCTCTCCAGGGAAGGCCTCCACAAGCTGTCCCCGATGTGGGAAGGTCCCTACAGGGTCACCCACATCGCTAGGCCTGGCGCGGCTCGCCTCGAGACGGAAGACGGTGTCCCCGTCAAGAATCCATGAAACATCATGCACCTACGCAAGTTCTACCCGTGATCATCATCACGTCAGGGCATTTAGCGAAAGAGGCAGCCCACGGCTCAACCTCCAAGCACCTTTTTGTCCCTCAAGGTTAAAAGCTCAAGGCTTAAACCTCGCAAACCTTTGTATCCGCCAGGAACAAGTAAAAAAAGTGATTATTGTCACGCCCCTGATCATTGTCACGTCAAGACGTCAAGCGGACGAGGCAGTCTACGGCTCAACCTCTAAGCATTTTTCGTCTTTAGAGGTTAAAACGCCGAAAGGCTTAAACCTCCAAAAACATAGCTTTGTCTCCTAAAGGAACAAATGCCAAAGTGGTCATTGCCACACCCGTGATCATTGTCACGTCGAGAAAACAAAGCGGAAGAGGCAGCTTACGGCTCAACCTCCAAGAAATGTCGACTCTAGAGGTTAAAACGCCAAAAGGCTTAAACCTCAAACAAATGCTTTGTCTCCTAAGGGAACAAACGCAACCGTGGTAATTGCCACGCACGTGATCATTGTCACGTCGAGACTCCTAGCGGACGAGGCAGCTTACGGCTCAACCTCCAAGCATTCTTGTCTCCGGAGGTTAAAACGCCAACGGCTTAAACCTCCAAAGCCCCAAAGGCTTCACTCGAGGGAAAACCCACCGAGCTCTCAATTAAAACGAGCCACCTCAGGCCGTTGACAGTCTCTGCCACCAACAGGTGGTCCCCATGCCTCGACATGGTCAGAGCATTAACTTGGCAACCCCAAGCATAATGACTCAATCTCGTTCCTAAGTGAACTTAGCGCTTCAGCGCCGCTTAAAAATCGTTTTTGGGGGGTTTTTATTTACGCATTACTATTGTTGAAGTGTGCGCTTATATCTCTCCACATGCGTACCTCGCGAGCGGGGGCTGAGTACGGTGCCAGTGCCTCAAATGACACACCAGCAACACTGCAAAATCCAAGAGTCCGAGCTCTGGCTGGAGGGCAATCCCCCACAAGCAAGCCATCTCTACAGAGGACCTTGGTACTTACTCTCCTCGCAAGGAACGCCTGAGGGGACCTATAAGCGCGCACGATCCCTTGATCCGTGTTCCAGCGTTTGGGTTCGCCCCTCTATTACCTGCAGAAAAGGATTCCCCCGCGAGCCTGAAGGGGCATCCGTGAGCGACCCCTCAAGTGGGCAACCTCGCCAGGCAAAGAGCCTCCCCAGGAGCGACCCTTCAAGCGGGAAACCTCGCCAGGAAAAATGCCTCCTCAGGAGCAACCCCTCAAGTGGGCAACCTCGCCAAGCGAAAACCTCGAGAAGCTAAGTCTCGCACCCACGCTTTAAGAACGTTTTTCTAGCGCGCGTCTCTGCCCCTCGAGCGACTTCGTTTTCCCTTACGCTTCATGGACTACTCGCATGTCTAAGGGGGGCACTTGAGCATCGCGACTCAAGGCTCTTACTTCTCCAAGGCCTAAACTCCCCCTGGCCTTGCGGAGTCAGTGCTCCCGCGAACCGAAGTGGCGGAGTCATGGCACGAAGAGATGGGACCTAACGACGCAGAGAACAAATAGACATGAAGATGAGGCCAAAGAGACCTCACGATGGACAGACAAGCTCGAATTAAAACAGCAATTAAGAGTGTATTACAAGTTAAAAGATTCAAGATGTCTAAGGCACACAGCTGGTGCAGTTACAAGCGCCTGCAGGCGCAGCCAAGAAAGGCTCAGGGGGATGCAACATCGCTTTGAGCCTCCGTAGCGCCATCTTCGACCTCGGCTGAGCGGGCCTCCTCCTCCGCAACGCCATCTTCGACCTCGGCGGAGCGGGCCTCCTTCTCCGCAGCACCACCTTCGAACTCGGCGGAGCGAGCCCCCTCCTCCCTGAAGTCCGGCGCAGCCTCCACACGCCTGAAGCGGTTGCAGAATGCATCCACCTGCTCGCGGAGGGAAGACGAGACGCGCTGCGCGTCCTCGCCGGGAGCAACCTCGGTCACCAAGCGGAGGTCGAAGTCCGGCACAAGGAGCTTGATGTTGGTGAAGATGCGATCAACAACCACCCCCAAGAGCTGCCTGCTCTCGTCTTCGATCACCTCGCGAAGCTCAGCGGCGGGGCCCTCCAACGCCGCGAAAAGCTGGTCGAAATAGGCCAGGAGCGCGGCGTCGTCGTCTTGGCCTTGGGTCCAAGGATACGGCGCGTCTGCGCCGAGCCGCGCCGCAAGCTCACCACCACGCGCAACCAGTTCTTCAAATAGGAGGTCGCACTGCATCGCAGGCGCACCGGACGAGGGGCCAGCGCCGTGGGTCGCCACGTCGCGGGCCTCCTCCGCTCGGCGCCAATATGCCTTGGCGCGCTTGAAGCGGCGCGCCAGCTTGGAGTTGGCCTTCTCGAGATCAGCTAGCCGCTGAGCGTCCGCAACATGCTCGGCCCTGAGGCGGTCCTCCCGCTTCCGCAGGCGAGCACGATACTTCTGGAGAAGGGTCCGACGGAGATGTCTCTCGTGCTCCGCGAGGGCCCTCTGCGCCGCTCCGTGCGCTCGTCAAAGCGCTTCTGAGCAGCGACGTGCTCGTCGAACTTCGAGACCGCCTGTGCCAGGCCTCCCTCGCGCGCTTCAAAGACCTCGCGCTGGGCGGCCTGGTCCTTCTCCATCTGGAGACACCGCTCCTCGCGCCGCTGCAGCTCACTCCCCCTTAGAGCCAGCTGCCGATCGCGCTCGGCCAAGCACTTGCGGTCCTCCTCCAGAGCGGCCTGCGCGACCTGGTGGGCAGAGAGACGCTGGGACTCCAACCGGTCTAGCTCGCATTGCCTGTGCGCCAGCGAGCCCTCCATCGCCACACGCTCGGCTGTGGCCCCTCTCATGAGCTCCTCAGCGGCGTCGTGTTCTGCCTGGAGGGGCTCAAGTAGCTCCGCGGCATCGCGAATGGCTCCGTCACGGACTTCCTTGGCAAAGTTGATGGCCTCTTCGCGGGCTGCCTGCAGCGCCGAGTCCTCAAGCCGGCGCACCTCGACGGCCGCATGGAAGGACGCCCATGATCTCGCAAGTTCCACCTGCTGCTGGGCGAGCCGTATGTCGCCAAGGGCAAGGTGGGCCTCCAGGCCCTCCAATGACTCCCGCAAAAGGCCGAATGCCACCTCGCGGCGCCCCGTGCTCCAGTCCCAGCCTCGGAGGACCAGTTCCTGGCTAGAGGAGGGCCCAGCTGCGGCGGCCGGTCCCGAGAACCCTGCCCCAGGTCGGGCTCGGGGGCTGGGTGGGGCTCCACCTCCATCCACGCCGGTTTCCGCTGCGGCGCTCGAGTCATTGGGACGCTCGTCTTCTCCAGCAGGGCGAGGTGGTGAGGCCGCACCCCCTCCTGTGGCCGCCTTGGCGCCCGCGGGGGCCTCGGTCCCTCCCTCCAGAGGTGGCACGGGCGCCGCGGGCGAGCATGGTAGAGGTGACACAGGCGGCGGCGTCGCTGCGCGGCGATGGCGGCGTGCGGAGCGGAATTGCCTCGCGTGGTGGCGTAGCCGCGCGAGGAGGAGTCGGGGTGCGAGGTGACGTGGAAGCCGTCTCCTCCGCGCTGTCCACAAGAAGAGGCTCGAGAGGCGCTGTTTGAGGCTCAGGCACCACCTCTGGGGGCGCAGTCGTTCCCTCCTGAGGCGCCCCCTCCACGGGGCCTGGAGTGAACGTCTCCACAGGCCTCGGGCGCTCGCCAGCCGCCACCGCGGCTGCGGCACTCTTCACACCTGCTGCCTCGCGAAACTTGCGGCGCTTCGCAGGCACCGGATCGCTGAAAAAAGCCCAAAGAAGATGGTTCAGGTGAAGACAGAGCAGGGGGACGACAAAAGCCAAAAATAACCAAGTGGTGGGAATACTCACCATGAAGGGGAAGCACCAGCGTCGACCCACAATAGGCCAGGAGAGCGCCAGGAAGGTGTGGGCTTGGCACCTGATCCCTCCAAAGGCGTCGCCGCTTTTCTCTTGGAGGGGATGTCGGAGGGCCTCGCCCCGGAGAAATCCACCATCGCCTTGGTGCGAGGCTCGCGCCTCCCCGGCGAAGCATCTAACTCAGAGGCCGCCCCCGCCTCAGGCGCGTCCTCCTCGAGGCGCGAAGGCGCCACGACAAAGGCGTCATCATCACCCGACTAGATGTCGCAAATCTCGTCGGTGAAAGGCTCGTACCTCGCAGGGGGCGCCTCTCCCGTCGCTGCCTCTTCCTCGCCGCTCCAGGCACGAGAGGTGGACGAAGAATCAACACCCACGACCGCGCGCACCGGCGGAGCGACCTCCTGATCCATCAAGCCCGCCAGACCATGAGGAGTGAAATCCGGCATTCCGTTTAGGATATCCATGCGGTCGCTCAGAGGAAGCTGGTGCAGGGGACGCACGGAGCCGGCGATCTTCCCAGGCACATCCGGACTGGCGAAGAGGATGTTTAGGATGGTGTCGACCACGTCCGAGCCAAGGTCCTCTGGATGAAGCCGCATTGGGTCGGAGGGGCCGACATACATCCACATCGGCTCCGAGTGTGCCTGAAGGGGGGCGATGCGGCGTGCCACGAAGTCCGCCGCGACCATCTGACCCGTGAGACCCTCCTCGCGGAGAAATCTCAAACGCCCCTCCAAGTAAGCGTTGTCTGCACCACGAAGAGCAGACTTGCACCAGTGGGAGCTCCTCACGGGCGGCGCCTCCGGGACATCCAGGAATGCGCAGGGTGACGAGACGCCAATGAGCAGCCACTTTTGGCGAAAGTCACCCACCTTCTTGAGCAGCGCCGTAACAGGCTTATCCCCACTCCAGGACATGGGGATATATACATGCCCCATGCCGTCCGCGATGCAGAAGGAGACGCACCCCGTCCTCTCGCCACCAGCCGTGCACCGCAGCGAGTAGAAGGTCCTGAAGAGCGCAACCGAAGGGTGCACCCCCAGATAAGCCTCGCAAAGGTAGGCGAAGATGGACAAAATGAGTATGGAGTTCGGGTGAAGATGGAGGAGTTGAATTTGGTAGAATTCCAGTACTGCCTCCAAGAATGGCGAGTACGGCGGCACCAGCCCGGCGGTGATGGCGTGGAGGAAAATAGGGTAAAACCCTTGAGGAAATCTCCCGAACCGGGCGGCTTGGAGTTCGCTGGCACCGTGCTCGTTGGATGGCCCCGCAACCAGATGGCGGATCTTCCCCAACGCCTGAAGATCGGTGCGCGCCCCCTCGAGTGCCGCGCCCCGCACTACCTCCATGGCCGCCGCCCGGGAAGAAGACCCCGCTGCGGCCTTACTTTTGCTCTTCACCGGGCCCATCAGAGAGGACTTGGGTTTTTCGGCGAAGACAAAGATGGGAGATGGGCAGGGGAGAGCGGAGGCGGAGAGCTCTGGGAGGCGGAAACTTCTGCGGGAAGAACTAGAAACAGTAACGGCTCTGCGCGGCAACGCCTGGGTTTTATGTCCTCTCCAAGAGCAGTTACCGGGGCGTGGTGGGACCCCCCCACGACTCGCGCCCCAGATCGTGTGAAGCCGTTAGTCGTCCAAGTGCCGCGTGGCTCGGGCCGGCTGGGCACTAAGGGCCCACGATGCTTCTCCTAAGCCCATGGGCTCAGTCGTGCCCATCATGGGCCTGGGGGCTACTGTCGGCCCAGTGGGAACTGGGGTATCAAGAGCCCATTCCCCCCAGGCCTCGGACGAAACGACTAAGGACCAGGCGTCACCGCCTGACGGGACCCTCGAGAGGCGATCCCCCTCGAGGGCCTGAAGAGGAGGCGAGGGCCTCAAGGGACCCCTCGCCTCAGGGGATCCTCCCCGTCAAGGAACCAACCCCCCTGAGGGAAGTCCGACAGGAATCTCCCCTCAGGCCTGGAGGGAAACGTCGTCGCCAAGGAATCCCGGCAGAGCGCACGTGACCTCTGCCACGCTCGTACAGTGGCGCTCACACCCCCGTCGCTGTCCCTGGCAAGAAAGCGGTCAACAAAGTTGCGCCGCCTGCTACACAACTGTGAGGACCTTCTACTCTGACGATAAAGCAGGTGGACGGCGCAACCCTCCAACGGAGATCGTCATCGCGTGCTCCACCTCAGAGACCGCCCGCTCTGCGGATCGTACGAGCGCGGTCGGCCGCCGGTCGGTCACGGCGCCACCTTTATCAACAATGGACCGAGTCCATGGACGAATGGAGCACGGTGGACTCGTGCTCCGTCCCGCCACTGGCAAGTGGGAGCCACCTTGAAGGCCAAGCCGAAGAAGAAGGCCCGAGGCGCCTAAGAAGAGAGAAGACATCCATCGTAGCAGAGGTCGGCCCTTTGCGTGCAAAACTCCCTTGTAAACCCTAGCAACTCTGATTAGGTTAGCCTCTGGCTGGAGGAGGAAGAAGATCACCGCTTCCCTCCCCAGGCAAGAACTGCCTCAAGGGGGCTTCCGGCAAGCTCAGTTGTACTGTAACCTCACAGACAGGCAGGAGTAGCGGTCTTACCTCCTCACGAGGGCCGTGAACCTGGGTAAAGGACGGTGTCTTCCTTGGTCGGGTGTGCGTCTTCTTCGGGTCCGGCGAGCAACGTCGCGGAGCCCTTTGAGGGCTTAGACCTCCGCGTTCAATCCCCTCTCGAACTACACTTCAGGAAGTGATTACACCCGATTCCTGGGAGTCATACCCCAGCACTTTTATATCTATCTCATGTTGTCCAGCTGATTTATACCATTCGTATTATGTTCTCACTTAGAAAGCATGTGAAAAATGTTGATGCTCAACATACATGCAGATTGGAGCTTTTAACCATATATTACACAAGCTGCAGCCTGCACGCGACACTCACAACGCATTGCTTCATATTTTCAGAGTGCAGTACTGATTTCATTTCAGATTTAGCTATCATAAGATGCATTCTAATTTTGCTGATTGCCCTTTCAGATTTATTTTTTCACTATTTATACATGTCTATGCAAATTGTGTTATGTTATCTTACTGGAAATATCAATTGTCAAATTAATAAATTTGTCAACTTAAACAAAGCTAGATCCACACAGCCTCCTTCAAGGAAAAATAACCAAAGGTCTTTTTATTGGCTGCACCTTCATTCTTTATGTGTTTACAGTTGCTACTTCATTTTTAGATTTATTTTCTTCTATCCAATCGGGTGTGGCTGCTGCATCATGTCCTTTGGCTTCTCACCAATTGTTCCAGACACCAAATGTTTGCTCCACTGTATATCCTTTAGTATAATTAAAGGGTTCCAATGGCTTAGATATGAGGTTACTAGGTGAAAGATGCTTTAAAATTCCCATTACATATTATAATAAATTGCATCTTTTTTCTGGACTATGGTAGGTATGTTTCATGTTTTCCTATAGAACTCAAGGTTATTACGTATATGTGCATCTGTTGTTTACCTAAATAGCTATTACACATATTTTCCTGTCTTATATCTTTTTGGTTCATGCATCCAGTTGAAAAAATGGGTATCAACTGTAATTAGCTTATATTCAGATTCTTTTAAAAAATGATATTCTATTCTATTTGAAAAAAGAAAACAAATGAATATTTGTACTCGATTAAAAAGTATCATCTAGCTAGGTTGTTGTATCTGACCTAAGGAGTTCTCTCTGTTCCGTGTCCATCAAGAAGGTGCCCTGCCTAGGATCCTTTCTACCATGTTTACTTTGGTGGGATGGTATTGAGTTGTTTGATTTGGTTATTCGTCGGGTGCAAGTCGTGCTCTTATTGCTAGGAGGAAAGGAACATTTACCGGGATTGGGTTGGGGTCATCGTCTTCGCCATCATATAGTCAGATTTAATGAGTTTCTAGGAAATGCGAAAGGATGGAAATAATTACAAGATCCCGTATTCTCTTTGAAACGAAGTTGCAGGGGCCACTAAGGGGTTGCTTGGATTGAGTACAGAATAAGTGGGGACAACATGTATGGTAGTTTATTTGTTGCTAAGTAATTTTCTTGAACCAACTTAGAAGCTGGTCTCACTTGGATTTTACAATTTGTACTACATCAGGGGTACTCATCCACAATGTCCAATTATTTCTTCTGTGCTACTTGCTCAATTGGATCTAATTTTCCGGGTTGTATGATCATGCAAATACTACTAGAGGGCTACTTGGATTGAGTATAAAATTAGTGCAGGACAGTGCATCAAAACTTATGTTTCAGCTTAGTAGTTTTCTTAAACTACTTAGTAATTGATCATTCAGGCTGTCTAATTATTTTTTCTACGCTACTTGATTTCCTTTGTTGTCTGAAATTACTTTGGTGGGATGGTATTGATTTTTTTTTTTTGTTATTCGGCAGATGATAGTTCTTAGATACTACTAGATGATAGCTGGCAATTTGTACCAGATTGATTTTCTGTGCTGCTTAACCAAATTTATCCATATTTTCTTTGTTGAATTTACATCTTATATATTATACAACGGTGTTATATTTCTGTAAAATGTACCTGCTGCTTTCTTGACATTCTTATGATCGACAAAGCAAATTGATCTGGACATAATAAGCAACAGAGCGTTTTCAAAAACTTTAGTGTAAGATTTCATATTAGTTTGATAAAGAACTAACTGGTGCATGTACATTACACTGTTTGCTAATTTAGCTCAAGTTTTTTAGATTATGTACTGTAATGTTAAATATTTGTGTTCTTTAACCATCAATATAAATTCTCATCAAGGACGCGGCGTGCCGCCGCGCCAAATTCAACTAGTACAAATTACGGACAATCAGGGTAAAAACGTGGAGAGGATAAATCAAGTCTTCTTTTTTGGGGACGTTCAGCTATAATGTTTGTAACAAATATGGAGTGTTTCATGTGAAGATTTCTAAGATTCTTTCTACAACTATATTAAGACTTTTCAAAACCTTGAAGATTATCTCAAAAAATTCACATAGAAATTTCATATTGCATATCTTTAATTAATAGTCAAATTATGATTAATCAAATGAGTTTCAATTGAACGTCAATTATGTGGTTATCTTTTACATACACATGAATTATTCGGCGGTGAAAGCCTCTATGTCACCGGTGTTTGAGCGAATAATAATGCAGTTTCACAGTTTATTTTTCTCCCGGTGCAAGGCACGGGTATTTTTACTAGTAGAGTAACATTTAAGTCAATCAACAACCTCCCGCTACCAATAACGACCACGATCTTATGACAACTCTAGGACCCCTATCAGTCGGAGGTTTCTTTGCTATTCCCCTATTTATTTTCTTATCCCTAATAGTAACCCTAATAGTAACCGGTTGAAAGATTTCTCCACCTTTCTAATTAGGTCCTCCCTGCCAAGACGCAAGCAATATCCTTGGCATAACCAGAACTAGTCGTCTCCAAACAGGCGAGTAAACCTTAAACTCTTTAGCAAAAAAAAAAGAATCAGAGTCAGGATCCAACCCTCCTTCTCACCCCGTAGAGGGCATCGAGGCCATCGCCAAAGCCTCCAATGAGTCGGAATCCATATGAGGCACAAAAGATGAATCCCCACATGACTCCTGAAGCACTTGAGCCAAGATCTCACCATCGTCCTCACCCTCAGGAGTGGACAAGTCAACAAACCGCGACGACGGGCAAGGAATGCCACGAGGAGAGAAACAACCAAAGTGAAGCGCTTCCTCAGCCACAACTCCTGCTTAGCGGAGTCCGGTGGAAATAGTCTCCCCCTGGGTGAGCCCCAGGCCATCATAACCACATGTCTCTATGGGCTGCAAAGAACCATCAGCGCCTGCCAACTACAACTTGAGAGTTGCCACCTCTTCACGAAGAGGACGAGATGCCTCCTTAATGCGGTCAGCAACCAACTGACAGAGTTCCAAATGAAGTAGGCCAAAGTGAGACTGAAAGATGGAGTCACTGAACTCCTCACAACACCTAGGAGAGGGCTTTGAATGCACCACAGAACACAACGTAAGAGTGGTACACAATATCAACCAAACTCTGAGGTGACGAGGACGACGAGGGACTGCAAACGGCTCCGGGTGCAAGGCTGAGTGGACTGCAACTGCGGGTTTTTTAGTTGACAACGGCCAGAAAAATAGATGCAGCGCTCTCCTGTGGTGGCCGGCGGTAGCTTTGTTTGAAGATCGTGTTACCCGATGGCCAATATTTTCCAGGATTTCCTTATCTCGTATTGTGTTACTCGCACGGTAATCTCTTTTAAAATATGTTGTAAATGCTAAGCTTAAACGTGCTTCGCTCTGAAACAAAATGACTAATACATTATATGTTTACCAACCCTCCATAGCCAAGTAATTTAGATAAAACAATAATACTGCATGTTTTCATATGAACATGAATAGTAAGTGCGGTATCATTAGCATACAAAATAGCAGAAAAAGCAAGTGTGTGCTTTTAAAAGATGTTACCACTCTCCAGAACAGGCAAATGTTATTAAGGTAATTTGGAAACAAATTAACCACAACTTTTCATTTAGAAGATGGAATTATTCGTGGATCATACTTTGAGGTGTGAATACCTAAGTTATATGGTTGCAGGTTTGGCTGTTTATATCTCTTGCAAGTACTAAAGTAAAATGCTTCCTCAGCAAAGCAAATGCAACACCAGCAGCGATTTCTGAAGGTCTGAAAACCCAGCTTCTGCTATGGAAATTGTCAAATTTCCGAAATTAATAGTTGCCAAACTAAATAAAAATGGTTGCTACAAAATTCGAAACATGCCACCAGCTGCTGATCTAGCCTAGCAACACGCCCCATAGCTGTTGGTGGTTTTGGTGAGCAAGGTGTTGCTGCTGGCGTGTCGACGTCTGGTGTGCGGAGGAGTTGGTGGAGACTGGATGGAGATGGTGTCGCCGTGGTCGTTTCATCCTCCGTCGGTAGACGAATGACCGGCAGGCGTTGCATCCTCGAGGAGACGAATGACATCTTGCCTGGTTACATCTTTTCGATGGGAGACGAATGGCGTTGTTGCAGGGTTTACATCCTCTGTTAGAGGGGACGTGGATGTTAGGTTGGAAGCACATGGAGCTTGTCGGGAGGTGCGGTTAGCCGTGGAGGCAGGGTAGTGGTTTGGTGTGTTTGCTGGTTGGATCATGGGTTCAGACTATGCAAATGAGACTGCCGGGGTCGTCGATGGCGGCGTCTACGCCGGTCGCTCCCTCCTTGGAGACATAGTTGTAGCTGCTCCCATCTTGCCTTTTCTGACATGCTAACCCTTGACCTAGTTTTCTAGATCGGACACGCTTTCAGACGTCGTGTTCATTCTTGGGGGCATCGTTTTGGCGGTGGATCCGGTCAGAGGGACTTGTGGCTTGCTAGGTTGTGTGTGATGTATGCCGAAAGGCACTCCCTATATAGTTTTCTGATACGGTTTACCTCATAAATTGAACCAATCTTCTTCTGATCAATGAATTTAGCAGCTCTCCTAATAATATTAAAAAAACGCCCCATAGCAATTATGTCTCACTCACAGAATATGGTTACGGCTGACGTCCATGCAAGCATGTTTAGATAGAATAAGGTCACGGCTGCTCTATGCTATATAGGTTTGTGGTATATGCGAATAGAAATACCCATTGATTGGCATGGTTCCTTAATCTTAAAGTAAGATATGCACATATTTTCCATTATTTTTGTTTGCAATTAAACTACTCTGTTGAGTCTCCTCGCTCTTGTCTAAGGATCACTCAAGAAGTACTCCCATCTCTACCGCAAGGAATATTGGTAAAAACACTACTACATGAAGAAAATCAGCAAGAATAAACAGACAAGTCAAGCAGCAAAGAGATATACTGTTACAAAATGTCATAACATATGCAGACGAGATGCAAGCCCTAGAACGGCAAGTATTTGTGTTCTCTGGAATGCCAACTACTCGTCACTGTGTAGAGAATACCTGAGAATAAATGGCCCGGGGCTAGCGTTTTTGCTAAATGGTCGATGATGTATGATGCTACACATCATAGTTTGGTTATAATGGCCTTAGCACCTACAGAACTATACAACAGTCGGTAAACAGAGCAGCAATTAGGTTATCTCATCACTAATTCAAACCAGCATGATGTCATTTATTTAGCACGAAAACTGTTGAAATATTGTCCAAATATTGAATGGGCCTTTGACCCATTTAGCAATTTTAGGAAAATTCCTAAATCACATGATGTTGTCATGGCAAGTGGTGAGACTTTAGTCCCATACTGCTAGTTGAGTGAGATGTGCATCAGGTTATATACCGAGTCATTCTACTACTAGTATGAGTTAGTATGAGGTATGAGGAGAATGACTGTGTACCACACGCGCGTTCCTCCTCCTCCGCCGCCCGCCTCGCCACGCCGTCGCGACGCGGAAATCTCGCTGAGCCGATGTGTTATTTTTGTCACACAGGAAAAAGTGTCAACAGCACGAAACGTTTTGTGTTAATGAGATTGATTGTTAGCTGAAACGTTTTCAGTCTTAATGGCAACTCATTACGGGCGTTTTGGCTGGACGTTTGCCTCCTGCGTCTGCGTCTGTGTCTATGTTAGCGAGAGGTCGCTACTCTCCGTCTACACACAATACACAGAATAGAAGAACTCATCTGTCCACAACCGTCATCGTCGTTCCTCCTAACCTATTGCTGCCATCGCTGATCCCATCTGAAACCCCGCCTCTCCGTTTCCTGTATGGGAGAGGGGCGATTAGGTTTTGGGGAGCGTCTCTTACGCGACTGCTCACCAATCTTCATCCACTACGTCAGCTACTTCGCCTACTTCCTCTACGTCTGTTGTGTCACCTTCATCGTCATCATGAGCACCGACACCGAGATCGAGAAGGCTGCTGTAGAGAAGAGGATCGCCGACGAAGTTGCTTCTGTTTCGGCCAATTCGCCAACCACCGGGTATAATATGTTTATACTTCTCCTACTTATTTACTTGTTACTTTACTAGTGATTTGCATAGATGTATCTACTGTATGTCTACTACACGATTACACTGTTAAGTTTCAGTATGTCATTAGCACCATATGCGTCATGATTTTAGTTAATATTGGATTAATATAATCGAAAATTGCTTATATACTCAACAAAAACATGCGATATAACACTGATACACCATTGTCATCAATTCACGGCTAGATAATGAAACCGTATCAAACACAAAGAAAGTGGGGGAAAATTTGCAAACAAAAACATAATTGTGACAGAAAAGTAGTTGTGCATAACAATAAGGACACCACTAGGCATCGGACGTCTGATCCAATGTTTCCGTCGGACTAGCACTTGGCGGTTGGATCAAAGACATTTTGACGTGCGATGCAGGAATAAATGCAGCCCCAAACTACTCCACGTTTAATTCAGTCATTAATTAGCCCCAAACTACTCCGTCCAGCAATTAGCTCTCAATTAATTTATCATTCAAATGTATGGAAGCCTCATTTCCCGTTGAACTGAAGCAATTTACTAATTCGGCTAACAATTCTCCACGAAGCATGGAAACACAAGGCAACAAACATTGTTTGGGATGCATGGAAGCATCATTTTCTGGACGTTTAAAACCAATTGTTATGTTTCTGAGATAACAAAAAAACGCAACCTGGTGAAAACTTGCATCAAACGCAAACAAAAAGTATTTTATTGATCGCAAGGTTATATTTCTTTCGACCGGACAATTTGCTTCCATAGCTAATGAACATGGTTCAAGGGCATGTAAAATTTGGGTCTTTCACAACACGAATCATTGGATATAAAACCATGCTTCTAACAACTAGAAACTGTGCTTCCAAAGCTAATGAACATGCTTCGTGGGCATGAAAATTTTGGGGATACACAATATGAATCATTGGATACAAAACCTTGCATCTAACAACTTGGAGTTGTGTTTCCAAAGGTAATGAACATGCTTCGTGGGTATATAAAATTTGGGTCTTACACAACATGAATCATTGGAGACATGCGTCTAACAACTTAGACCTCGTGGGGAGAGGTTATGGCCGCGTTAATTTAGGGAGTGGTTAATGAGATTTTTCTGTGAATCTCTCGACCCTGAGCGTCCGACAAAGGAAAGAAATCATTTTTTTTAAAACGAGGCAAAAGTTTTGCCTTTATATTGATAAAGAAGGAGAAGAACAAATTGGACGGTTTATACGGGAAACCGTCCGAAAACCATACAACACAACACACCACGCCGACCCCAAGGCCACGCTCCAAAATCTAGTCGACGGTCATGTTACCCTAGCAACCATGACCGACACCAACACGGCGGAGACGACCTCACGGCGGAGACGACCTCAACGCAAGGAGAAAAACTCGGAGCCGCCGCTCCGACATCCACACCGGCCCCAAGGCCACGCCCCCAAGACGAGTCGAAGACCATGTTGCCCTAACAACCACAACCGACACTAACACGGCGGAGGCGACCTCGACGCATGACGATATCCGGAGCCGCCGCTCCGGCATCCACGCCGGCTCCAGAGCCGCGCACCACCTAGCCGAAGACGAAATCTCGCCCCGCCAACCACCAACTGCCCCACTAGTCCCCTGGCCGATGGAACATCCAAAGCGAGACCCCAAGAGGCAAGCGACGCAGTAGCGCCGCCCTCGCCAGATCCCGCGAGGGATCTAGGGTTTCCCCCGGAGAACCCGGTGCGAAGAAGCAACAACATCAGCTCGACGACGCCTTCAAGAAGGACGCGACACCCGAGGGTGTCGCCATCGTCGGCCCTAGCCAACAACCAGTGCAGGGCTTTCACCCGATGATGTATCGCAAACCTCGCAACCGCCCATCGAGGACCGGCCAGTCCACCAACGCCGCAAGCCGCAACCACCGCGTCACCTCACGCCACGGCAGTCGCCGCGCCAACCAAGCTCCGGGGCCGCCGCCCCGACATCCTCTCGTCCGGCTTCGAACAACCGGAGATGCAGGCAGCCCTGCTGCATCACTCCCACCCTACCTCTAGAGTCGGAGGCGACGAAACCATCGATCTTGCACCCGGAGCTCCACACCGCGCGGAGGCACCGAGACAAAACGGACGGCACCTCCGAGCACCTCGCCGGGAGGAGTGCCGACACCTCCAACCCCGGCCGCCACGCCGCACCAGAGCAGCCGCGTCGACCGCCACACGCCCGCACGCCCACCACACCGTTGTAGCCGCGCCGAAAAGGTCCGGGGCCGCCGCCCCGGCTTCCACCCAAGCCCCAGCGCAGCAGCCGCCCTGCGACGCCCCTCCTCCACCTCCATCCCGCAGCACGCACACGTCCCACGCCAGCGGAGAAGCGCCGACCGGCCGTCGCTCGTGCAGGTCCCCTCCGGCCCAGATCGAGCCCGGTAGGGCCGGGAACGAGCAGAGCGCAGACCTCCACGCCACCGCGACGCCCGACGCGCGTGGCCCACGTTGTCGCCCTGCCATCCTCATGGCCAGAGCAGCGGCGCATCTGCCGGGCCGCCGCCACCAACTGACGGCCCGCCTCCCCATCGGATTTGGCCACCAGGAGCCCCAATCCGCCGCCCCGCGGCCGGCTGCCACGAGGACGAGCACGACACGGTCCCGGAGCCGCCGCTCCGGCTTGCAGGTGCCGGCAGTCCGCCATCTCCGCCCCAGCCCGAGTCCGGCGGCCGCCCGCACGCCCTGGCGCGCAAGAGAGAGCCACCCCGCCACCAATTTTTGGCAGCAGGGGTGTGCCGCCACCGCGGCGCAGAGGCCAGCGGCAGCGGCGTCGAGGTTGCGCGGGGGAGGTGCCTTTCGGCGGCGGTGCAGGGGGTGTCGCTGGGTGCGACACGGGAGGGAGAGGATAAGGTGTACTGAGCCGCATCTGACCCAGAGGAAAGAAATCAGACTACTGATTAGAATACTTTCCCAATTAATTTCTTGATACAATGGATTGACTCAGAAAATATGATGATGCGCATTACTCTACGCATTTTACCAATGAGGACAATAAGAAGACAAATTTTTCTTCTGTATGTATATTCAAAAAAAAAAAAATCTTCCCTATGCATGTGTCTCTAGCAAACTCATTAATTTTACCGTCACTATGTTGGTTGGGTAGAGTGCTGATATAATATTTGCATGATGACAGTATTGTCGCCTTTTCGTAAAAGATACAGCAAGTAATCATCGCTGAGAATATGCAACGAAGATACCAAATAAGGTAGGCACTGAGTAATATGAACTGATATTATCATTTGAGTAATAAGGTAGGCACTGAGTCAAAAATCTGCAACCTTATCATGGACAACACGGATTTTGACTTCATTCTCGACAGGAGCCCCGTGTTGGAGAACCTCTGTATCGAAGTCAATCTGTTTGTCAGCCAAAGCCTTCGTTGAAGACATCTTCGTTTTTCTTAAAGGGAATTTTATTAATCCCAGCCTCTACATCGAGTGATGCACACAACTAATTATTACAGAATTTAAGTGTATCTTATCCGTTATTATATTGCCAAATCACCAAGATTAAGACAAGCCTCAGTCAACTCAGAACACACTAAAGTAGAGCTACAAAAGCCGACTAGTATGCTGCCAAATATGTCGGGAGAAAAACTCATGTGCCACGCGCAACAGTCTCATGCACCCAGCCACCATAAGATCCCGCTGGTCCGAAGGCAGCAGTAAAGCGCATAACTGTATCCAGTGAACTGCCTTGTGGATAACCTATATTACATGAAAAGTGTCCTTCTTGTTAAAAACAATATCGTTATGACAATTCCAAATTGACCAATAAATAGTGGAGACGCCGATACAAATCCTATCTTTGGTCCTTTTGTCCACTCCATTTTACCAATTTTCAAACATATTAGAAACATTGGTGGGTGGTGGAATATTGTAGGTACAAAAGACAACACGCCACACTAGTTTTGCAAACGGGCAAACAAGAAAAAGATGTTCAACAATTTCGTTACACCCACAAAAGGCACACTTACTATTACCATGCCAATTTCTTTTAGTGAGATTATCCTTCGTTAGCAAGACCTTTCTATCAAGGAACCACATAACTTTTTTAATCTTTAGCGGGATTTTGAGCTTCTATAAATACGATCGTAAGAGCCTTGTATGACCGTTCATAAGATCTTCATACATCGACTTAACAGTGAAAATTCCATTCTGAGTTAAGCCCCAATGAAAAGAGTCAGGAACATCATTTAACGTAATATCCATAAGGCTAAACACTAAATGAGACCACATGTCCCATTTATTCCCTGTAAGAGCCCTCTTAAAACTTAAATTCATTGGAGGCGCATTATGTAGCACCTGATGTACTAAAACATCCTTATGCTGCACATTGTTATAAAGGAGCAGATATTGATCTTTCAATGGAGAATTACCCAACCAAGTGTCCTCCCAGAACCTCGTTGTCTCCCCATTACCAATTTTAAAGTAGCCTTTAGAAAAAAAGCTCACTTTGACCCTCGTAAGACCCTTCCAAAAGGGTGAATCTGTTGGTTGTGCTTCCACTTGAGCTAACGTTTTATTTGTGAGATATTTGTTATGAAGGATTTCCTGCCACACTCCCTACTCATTCATCAATTTAAACAGCCATTTGCTGAGTAAACATTGATTCTTGAGTTCAAGCACTTCAACCCCCAGACCTCCCTGGTCCTTAGGTCGACATATGATGTTGCACTTAGTTAATCTATACTTTCTCTTGTTCTCATCACTCTTTCAAAAAATCTTGATCTATAAAAGTCGAGTCTCTTTCTTAACCCCTTAGGTATTTCCAGAAAATACAACATAAACATCGGCAAGCTTGTTAGGACCGCATTAATCAAAACTAATCGGTCCCCATATGATAACAGCTTGCCTCTCCAACACCCCAGTTTGCCGTCGAACCGACATTCTACTTGGTACCATTCGGAGTTACGTAATCTCCTATAATGGATTGGTACTCCGAGGAACTTAAAAGGTAAGGACCCAGCTTCGCATCCGAAGATTTGTTTATACTGTGTCTCTACCTCTTCAGCCTTCCCAAAACAAAACATTTCACTCTTATGAAAATTTATTTTGAGTCCAGAAAGTTGTTCAAATATGCAGAGGATAAGTTTCATGTTAACCGCTTTCACTAAATCATGTTCCATGAACAAAATCATGTCATCCGCATATTGTAGAATGGATAGCCCTCCCTCTACTAGATGAGGAATGAGACCACCAATCTGGCCATCTTCCTTCGCACGAGCGATTAGAATGGCCATCAGCTACAATGTTAAACAATATCGGAGACAATGGGTCTCCTTGCCGGAGCCCCTTTTTTGTTTGAAAATAATGACCGATGTCATCATTAACTCTTATACCGACGCTTCCTCTCTTCACAAATTGCATAATCCAATCACACCATTGTTGTGCAAATCCTTTCATACGCAACGCTTGTTAAAGGAAGGGCCATTTAACCTTATCATATGCCTTCTCAAAATCAATTTTAAAAATGACCCCATCCATCTTGTTCCTATGAAGCTCATGAATAGTTCATGAAGGACAACCACACCCTCGATTATGTGTCTCCCTGGTATAAAGGCCGACTAAGTAGGTTTAATAATCTTCTGAGCAATTTCAGTAATACGATTAGTACCTACTTTTGTGAAGATTTTGAAGCTAACATTTAACAGGCATATGGGTCTGTATTGTTGGATTTGCACCGCATTTTCATTTTTAGGAAGTAGTGTGATGACTCCAAAATTCAACTTAAACAAAGGCAAATTCCATTGTTGTAGCTGAAAAAACATAGCCATTAGGTCCCCCCTTATAACCTAACAAAAGGTTTTATAAAATTTAGCAGGGAACCCGGCTGGTCCCGGAGCTTTATTTAGTTCATTTTGAGAAATAACCTCATACACTTCTTTCACTAAGAAATCAGTTGTAAGAACCCTATTCTCCTCTGGTGTTAATTGCGATATATCATGAGTCATTTGTTCATCCAACGTAATTGAATTTGGTGAGGACTCCCCAAATAATTTCTTATAAAACTCAGAAATGTAAGTTTTTAAATTCTCCTGGCCTACTATGGTTCCTTCGTCTTGCTCTAACTGAAAAAAATTCTTCCTGTGTCTCCCGTTTGCAATAAGATGAAAAATACTTTGTGTTATTCCCACCTTCCTGTATATATTTATCCTTCGCTCTTTGTGCCCATTTTGTCTCCTCATCACGCGTAAGGTGACAAATTCGATCATTCGCCTCTCGCAGGGCATCCCGCTCAGATACCGAGAGAGGAGTTGTTTCAGCTTTAACATCTAACTCATCAATAAGTTTTAGCCATCGCTCTTTTTCTTGTTTGTATTTCCCGCTTTGATTTTTGGCCCAACCTCTCAAATAACGTCAAATGTGTCTAATTTTATTTTGCCACACTTCAATAGGCGAATCCCCATTTGCATGTTTACCCCCTCGGCTGCCACCATTTCGTAGAACCCCTCCAACCGAAGCCAAGAAAGTTCAAACGAGAAGCGCGATCTATTACCTACATGTGCATTAGCTCCTGAACGGACTAACAAAGGTGTATGATCGGATCCTGTACGGGTCAACGCATGAACCGTAACGAGCGGGAATTTCTGCTCCCATTCAACCGTGGCCAAAATTCTATCCAATTTCTCAAAAGTTGGCTCAGTGCGTCTACTCGCCCACGTGTACTGTATCTCTGAAAGCTCAATTTCTTTTAACTCTAGACTTTGAATAATAGCGTTAAATATTATGGGCCATCTTGGGTTGTAGTTATCATTGCTCTTCTCCACAGGGTTCCGTATTATGTTAACATCCCCACCCACCATCATCGGTAGTGATTCATTTTCACACAAGAGGACTAACTCTGCTAAGAACTGAGGTTTATGCTCCTCTTGGGCAGCGCCATAAACAGACACCAAAACCCACTCAAAACTATCCTTTTTTGATCTAACGAAGAGTTTAACACAAAAATCTCCAACGTCCATCTTTTTAACATGAATTGCCGTTGTATTAATCCCGATTAACATACCCCCGGATCTTCCCCTAGGAGGTAGACCGAACCAACTAAAATCAAAACCAACCGCCAAGTGCGTCAGAAATGGTGTTGAAAAATTGGATCACCCAGTCTCCGACAAGGCTATGAAATCCAATTTCCGCTCCCTGATTGTTTCTTTACCAAAAAAATGTTTCCTAGGGTCACGAAAACCCTCACTATTCCAAAACAAACCTCTTAAATTAGAAATCTCTGCGATTGGATCAAATTTTAATTCTAGCACTTCTTCTCTTATTCGCACAGGGGTATTCTTTTCATTTTCTGGGTTTCTTAATCTTCTCCGAAACTAGATTAAAACCTGTTATATCCCCATCAATTAGAGAGCACTCCTCCTCCTCCTCTAAATCTTCCGAGTTACTTGCTACCCTATTAAGCAGTAAGCAGTTTGGTTGTTCATCCTTACTCATATTATTTTTCAAAACATGTACTATTCTCTGTAACGCTGATTGTTTAATAAGTTTAGCCGAAACAATAGCTTCTTTACCACACCTCCCTAAAGATACACCCAATCTAGCAGCCCTATCCGCAATTTTCTTATCTGAAAAAGACAAAATCGAAGGGGTTAATTGGTTATGTGCCATACCTAACTGAGTTCTATCTGTCTGTGCCATACCCGCGCTATTTCTCTGGTCCGTGCTCTGGTTTGCTCGCATATCGCCCAAACGCTCGTTTCCCTCTGGTCAACCTCCTTTGACCCGCACTTGTCCTGACTGGTGGGGTCGGCCAGCTGCGGCTCGGCTGGAGTCTCGTGGGGTCGGCTAGTGTGCGGCTCGGTTCGGTTGGGTTTTCGAGGGGTCGGCTTGGGGCCGGGGGACTTGTTTAATCAAGGGAAAACACCGATAGGGCCCACATGTTCTTTCTTCCCTGCCTCACTGTTGTCACCCATAGAACTTCCGATGAACCCCCAAGAACAGAGCAAAACAGAGCAAGAGGAGTTGGACTGAGGGCGGAGAGCAGGGTGATTGAAGGCGCAAAGGAGCTCCATCGCCATCGCCATTTCCGTAGCCGGCCAGTCTCCCGTCGCCCGTCGAGAAGGAGGGACAAGCAAGGAGCTCCATTGCCCACGCCATTGTATGGCCGCCTTGGCCGTTTGGGGTTTTTTGGTCGCCGACGGTTTCAGATGCAGTCCATCAACCCCATTTTGTCGCCGATGGTCAATGCTATCTTCTCTATATGTTTCATTTTCCTGTTTGGTGCATTATATGTGAGTAGATTTGATTTTGTATTTGGATTACAGAATGGGGAAAAACCCCAGGTTCCACTTGTTTATCTGGTTCTAAATTTCATTTGTTAAAATAGGATTCCGATAGCGATAGCGATAGCTATAGCGATAGCGATATCAATAGCGATGGCGTCGATCGCTGTGCTCTGTGCAATTACGAAGCAACTCTCTGTCGCACACTAATTCGTGGTTCCACTTTCAAAGTCCCGATGGAACGCAGTTTCAAAACGGCCATTGTAAGTATTGCCTTTCAAACCTCGAGGGAATGTCATTTGTTTTTCCTTCAATGAATGTTTTCATAGTTTCTCCGGTTTGGTATTACATGTAGATTCCGCCATGCCCTTTAAGATATCTTCTAGATCAGGGTCGGGCATTTGGCCCTCGTAAGAACTGGATGGAGGCTAGGTGTCCGAACGGAGACCACTACTTGTTTGACCTAGATAAGTGGATAGAAGATGACGCAGAACATCCATATCTTGTTAAGCAGCTAAGTGGTAGCCCGAACATCCATATATACACGGACATCCGTGGAACGCAGTGGAGAACACTATGTGAAGGTTACATCATCGAGGAGGGCGATGTTGTCAAATTCGCTTGGAATGAAGATATGCATTACTTCTATAAAGGTTGAGAGCATACCCTCCATATGAGAGGGTTTGCCCCTTCTGGCGATTCTGGGCCGTTGGATCGGCCTTATGAATAGTAGATTTCACTCTCACTTTTCATCACAGCCGTTGGATGCGGTAGATCTTTTGTTACTTTGTGTTGACTAATTTGTGCATGACATTGTGGGGTGAGGTGCGCGATGGGCCCGCTGATCAGTGGGAAAAACAACTCACCCGTGTCTCACTTCTTTTCTGCGTCCGCAGTGGGACAAAACCTGCCCGGGGAGAAACCCTAGCCCCATTCGCCGCTTCCGTCTCCCTCCACAGTCCCCTTTCTCCTCCTCCCTCTACACGATGGCGGCGGTAGCAAATCCTGTCAACACCCCTCCCCCGCCGCCCACCAAAGCCGAGCCGGCCCACCACGATGCCGCTTGCCTCGCCATCAACGGTGGCCACCCGCGAGCTTGGCTCGCGTCCGTCGACGACAACTGCACACGGTCGACTTCGACCCGCACTGGTTCAGCGCCGCTGTGCGCACGCCGTCGGGAAGATTTATTGGTACATCTGCAACTCCGGCCGCGTGCTCGTGTTGGGCCCCGCCACGCTGCGCTTCTCCTACCTCCTGGCGCCTGCGGAGCTGTCGGACCGCTTCTGCACGTCCCGCGTCGTGGAGACGCCCGAGGACGGCCGGCTCCGCATCAGGGCCATGGCGAGCCGCTCCAGGCGGGCCGTGGTACTCTCCTCGCCAGATCTGAGACCCTTGGTCACCCCTGCCGGTGGGGCTGCAGCGTACGAGCAGCGGGCGCTGGAGCTTGCCTGCATCGAGGCCAGGCCGCAGGCAGCGTCTGCTCTTCAGCAAGCACCGAATCACGATCTTCTCCCGATCACCCATCGCCTGGTTAGGGATCACGCTTGGCCCATCAGGCCACAAGCACTTACGTTTTTGATTTTATCGGTTTCCTTGCTCTCTTCGTGCGTGCAGGATGACCCCGTGTGCATGGCGGCGCGGGCGCAGAGGAACAAGGTCGTCAGCGAGCTAATTGCTCTTGCCGATAGCCTGGACCGGGTTGCTTTTGCTGACGCCGACAGGTTCTTTTTCCCCTGCTAATTGCTTGGGTTCTTCTCCTATTTTTCTGTTGATCATATCGCCATAATATATTCTCAAATTTGTTCAAATGCTGCTGCTCTTGCCGATGCAATATGTACTTACTTCCGTTGTTACAGTTATATCACTGCGTTCGTTTCCTCAAGCAGCATTTTGTTTCTTGACAGGTTATTTATTGGCCAACGAGAGATTTGAACGGGATACCGGGTAGCGAGTCACTGCAGATCATTTGGTGGTTGAATGCGCTGGCATCACCTTACGCGAGCCATATAAAAAATAGTCGCATGATCATAGTTAGCCTTTTGGTATGTGGGGTGTACCAAATAGGATGCCTGGACACTTCTGATCTTTCTTTTTTTCATTTTGGTTTCCTTTTTTTGGTCCTTAGTAGTTGAAGTACTGGTTTCTGATAATAGAAAGGCGAGATTAAATTGTTAAGCAAGTGTGGTGTGCAATAATGAACATGAAAGTTTGCGAGATTTGGTCAAATATACGCTGCGTATATTGGGGAAAACATTACTCTTTGTATCAGTTAGAAAGCCTCCGAAAATAGGCTTTCAGTAACTTAAAATAAATGACAACATGTCTATCGAATCTTTGTTTTTTGACCATTTGTGTGTGTTTGTATAATGATGCTAGAATGTTCTGTTATATGCTCCTTGAATGCATTATCTGTTGGAGATATATCAACTAGGGGTATCACCAACATGGATCAATCCGGATAGTCCAGGGTGGCCCAAGGGTGGTAAGGCTGAAGCCTGTCGGGCGGCCCAGATAGCTGACGTACAAGGAAGTAGGCGGACGGTCCAAGGAAAGCGGAAGGCCGAAGCCCATCAAGCCACCAAGCCCAAGACGGAAGGCGGCAACTAAGCCGGCTAGGTATAGGACTTTGTTTTCTTGCCGGACAAGTACTTGCCTTGTACCCTGGGGTCTGGCCGCCTATATAAGCCGGCCACCAGGGAGCCTTTAGGACACGCTTCAATACGCATCATACACATTGTAACCTGTTCACGGTTATTGCCTCATAGTGAATTATAGCAGCACGTAGGATCTCGCCACCGCTGTGGGATCCGAAGCTGGGTAAACTCGCCGTGTTCAATCCCGTCCTCGACGACACCAATCTTCTTCCCCACAATCCATACGTAGGCTAGAGTTCCCCCGTCTCCTATCAATTATGCCGATACCACGACAGTTGGCGCCCACCGTGGGGCATAAGGTTCCTGGCGTCACGTTCCAGGCGGGAACACTTGGCGACGTGGGCAAGCAGATCGCCGTCGGCCGCGTGACAAGGTATGGCGGCCACAGCTACGTCAACTCGGATGAGTCCTGGCTCCCGGCGGACGACTACCTTATCGGATGCGCAATCGTACCGATCGAAGGGATCGACGTCTTCATCGGGTATACGCCAGAGTCGTACGGCCTACCGCGCTTCTACAACCCCACCCACCAACCCTTCGACCAAGCAGTCGACCGACAAGATGGATCTGAATCCGCCTTCTCCCAGGAGGCGGCCGAATCTGATTTCCACTTCGTCGGAGTTGTCGGACTGGGATCAGACTCCCAGCCGGAAAACTACGATCCTGAGTCAATCCTCCCTGCTCTCCAGGAGGATGCGATGTCAGATGCCGGATCCAGATCTACCGTTCAAGTCAACGTAGACTCTGACTCTGATGATGATGCTAGTCTCTTCGAAAAGAAGATCAAAACCCGCTTTTCCAGTGGTAATCCGGCTCCTTCAGAGGGCACAACGGATACTGACATGCCTGATAAGCTGGCTATGATGGTTGTTGTCGGTCACGAGACAACCCCAGTTGCTTCAGAAGCGCAAAACAAGCCGATGGAAGACGCCGGCGACACCACTGCCGGTCAACTCATTGAAAGTTCCGACAAGGTGCGTGCAAAGAATAAAACTGGCCTCGAGAAAGGCGGCAGCATCAAACCCACGGATTTGCTCTCCGTCATCAAAGAAGTAGACGAGATCATGAATACTCCGGTGAATAAAGACACCCCACTCGACGAAGTGGAAGAGCTTAGGCTTAACATGCTTAAGCACTCTGACTTCCTGCGAAAAAGAGAGGAGCACGTTGAGAGCCTTGCGAAGAAGATCGAGAAAGAACAGGAGAAGATGTCGGCCAAAACAAGCCAGCAACTCTTTGAGGAAAAAAGGTCATCAAAAAACCGCCGTGGCAAGGAGCCGCCAACACGCGCAACGACAGCGGCTCAAGATCTCGGGTTCGACTGGCGTACGGCACCACAACGCGTGGACAGAAGGGGAGATGTTGTCTTCTGCACCCCCGTCCTCAACGCGGCTGTCGCGCTAGATACCCTGGACGACAACACTTACACGGCGGAAGAAAAGCTGGCCAATGCAAGACACTTCGTGAGCAAGGCCCTAGAACAACAAGCTCGCGCTGATTCCTACGGCCACATGGCGGATGCTCGCGGGGGAGACCTAGAGTCTAAGTCAGGAAAGTGCAAAGCTGCACCTGGCGGCGACCCCGAAGGCCCGTCTGGCTCCAGTAGCCATGGCGACAAAAGGAAGGCAACGCCACCGCCAAAGCCAAGGCGGGACGAGAATTCAAGGACAGGAAGCAGGGGAGACCTGCCACCTCCATCCCAACCAAGACGCGACAATGGCGATAGCCGGAACAATAGGCTGCCGCCTAGGAAAGATGCCGGTAACGACCCTCCCAGGAGAGGTCGAAGCCGGTCTCCGCAGCGTAGCACCGGCACAAGAGGAAAGAGGAGGCAGAAGGACCCAGGCGCAGTATAAGCCGGGCAGCGCAGGACGAGCCAGACGCAAACAGAGGCGTATGGCAGCTCGATCCAAAAGACGCACGACACCGCCTACAGGACATAGCAAGAGGAAAGGAGCCGCTATATTCTGGACCAAAGTGCTTCGGTGACGCCATCCACAGAGAGCCGTTCCCTAAGGACATGACATCAGTGTCAAAAAACTGTTCTAGGTACAACGGCCTCGTTAAGCCGGATTCATGGCTATCCGACTATGCCATGGCCATAGAAATTGCCGGCGGGAGCAGCTACATTGCCGTCCGTTACCTACCTCTCATGTTGGAAGGCACAGGAAGAGCTTGGATCGACAACCTTCCTGAAAAGTCTATCCATAGCTGGTACGACATGGAAAAGGTTTTCTCCCAGCACTTTGAAGGAACATACAAGCGTCCAAATACCTACACGGATTTGCAACGCTGTATCCAAAAGCCGGACGAAACCATGACAGACTTTGTCAGTCGTTGGATATCCGAAAAAGCCAACTATCATGGTGTTTCGGACGCATAGGCCATCCACGCCTTCTACACGGGCCTGCAGAAGAAGTCCTTGCTCCGTCATCGGCTCGTCCGCGAGCAAATCACGGACCTTGGTGAGATGCTCAACTTAGCCGCCTAATACGCGGCGGCGGATGACGACGCCCGGGACGATGACCCAGACGTCAACATCATACCAAAACGGAACAACAAGCGCAAGCAGGCGGCGGATGACAAAGCCGGACCTTCCAACGAGGTAGATGTCGCATTCCAAGGGAACGCCGGCAAAAATAAGTGGAAGAATAAGAAAGATAGTCGCGACGTCGGCTCAGGGCCTAAGGCGGCGCGAATCACTTATGAGCAGGCAAAACTTTTGCCGTGCCCCATCCACGCCTCACTTGGCAAGGTCAACCATATGCTTGGCGAGTGTCATTTCATGGACGACTTCAAAAAGGACCCCACAGTCGGCTGGAAGTCAAAGAAGTCAAAGAAGAACGACAAGAAAGACAACAAGGAGGATGAGGATGACGACGACATGTCTGTCTCAAGCGAGGATGACGCGGCCGCCAAGAAAAAAAAACCTTATCCGAAGGTCAAAGAATCTCTTGTATGCTTTGTCGGCACACCTTCGGTTAAGGCAGATAAGGCGGAGATGCGCGAGCTCAATGCGACAATGCCGGACGTCCCTCAGTATTTGAACTGGTCGGAAGCAACGATCACTTGGGACCGGTCCGACCACCCTGATCATGTTCCTCACCCAGGCAAGTACGCCCTCGTCGTCGATCCCATTGTCGACAACTTCAGACTCACAAAGGTACTCATGGATGGCGGCAGCAGCCTCAACATCCTGTACTACGACACACTAAGCCGCATGAACTTGTCAGAGGATCAACTGGACCACAACAACCTCACTTTTCACGGCATAGTGCCCGGCAGGCAAGCAAAGTCAATGGGGAGCATTAGGCTGAAGGTAACTTTCGGACCAAAAGAGAACTACCACTCAGAGTTCCTCCGGTTCGAAGTTGTCCCCTTCAAAAGCGCCTATCATGCAATCTTCGGACGACCGGCTTTCGCCAAATTTATGGCAAGGCCGTGCTACATATACAGCAAGCTTAAAATGCCGGGGGAAAACGGAACCATCACGATTTCCGGCAACTTCAAGAAAGCCAAGGAGTGTGAGCGTGGCATGGCCGCCTTCGCAGAAGCCGTCATCCACAAGGAAGAACTCGCACTGCTCGGGGCGGATTCAGACAACTCCATGCCTAAGCCAAAGTCTGATGTCAAGAAAACCTTTGAAGCTTCCGAGGACACCAAAAAGGCGGACCTCATCCCAGGCGACAAGTCCAAGCAAGTCGTCATCGGCTCCAACCTTGACAACAAATAGGAAGGCCTGCTCGTCGAGTTCCTCCGTGAGAATCGTGACATCTTTGCAGGGTCGCCTTCCGACATGCCTGGTGTACCGAGGGAACTTGCCGAGGACTCACTCAACATCATAAAAGGATCCAAGCCGGTGAAGCAAGCAACAAGACGCTTTGGAGATGAGAGACGCAAGGCTATAGGAAAGGAGATAAATAGGTTGAAGGCCGCCAATTTCATAAAAGAAGTTGTACACACTGATTGGGTGGCAAATCTTGTACTTGTTCCAAAGAAGAATAAAGAGCTGAGGATGTGTATTGACTATACCGGTGTTAACAAGTGCTGCCCAAAGGATCCCTTTGCGCTGCCTAGAATTGACCAAGTCGTAGACTCCACAGCAGGCTCCGAGCTGCTTTGCTTTTTGGACGCCTACTCAGGATACAATCAAATCAAGATGAGAGAGTCGGATCAACTGAAAACATATTTCACCCTCCATACGGGACTTTCTGCTACATCACGATGCCTTTTGGCCTGAAGAATGCAGGGGCCACATACCAGCGCTGTATGCAAAATTGCCTGCACGAACAGATTGGCCGCAATGTTCACGTCTACGTAGACGACATCGCGGTGATGTCAAAAAAGAAGGCAGATCTCCTAGAGGATTTGGAAGAAACTTTTCGGAATATCCAGAGATATCAGATGAAACTCAATCCCGCCAAGTGTGTTTTCGGCGTTCCAGCCGGCAAGCTGCTCGGGTTTATCGTCTCAGAACAAGGTATCGAGGTTAATCCGGAGAAGATCATGGCCATCCAAAACATATCCAGACCTACTTGTCTGAAGGACGTGCAACGCCTAGCCGGATCGGCGGCGGCCGTCAGTCGTTTCATAAGCCGCCTAGGGGAAAAGGCAATGCCTCTCTACCGGCTATTGAAGAAATCCAACAACTTTGAGTGGACAGCAGAGGCAGATGCCGCCTTACAGCAACTTAAGGAGGCCCTCATATCCGCTCCGATATTGGCAGCACCTCGATCACAGGAACCAATGCTGCTATACATCGCGGCAACAAGAGCTGTTGTCAGCGTTGTCTTGGCTGTGGAAAGAAAGGAGAACGAAGCCGCGACGTGTGAGCAACGACCGGTCTACTTCATCAGTGAAGTATTCTCCGCCTCCAAGCAGAGGTATCCACATTACCAAAAGTTGGCTTATGGTGTATTCTTCGCCGCCAGAAAGCTTAGGCATTATTTCCAGGAGCACACAGTGACAGTAGTCAGCAAGGCACCGTTGGGAGACATAATCAACAATGCAGAGGCAACAGGTCGAGTTGCCAAATGGGGCATCGAACTTGCCGCCTTTGATATAGTCTATAAGCCACGGATCGCCATTAAGTCTCAAGCGCTTGCAGATTTTGTCGCCGACTGGACAGAAGCCATGGAGGAAACGAAACTCCCCGAATCAGAATATTGGGTCATGCACTTTGACGGATAAAAAATTCTCAAAGACTCGGGGGCTGGAGTCGTTCTACGCACGCCTAAAGGTGACAAGCTTAGCTACGTGTTGCAAATCCACTTCACAGCAACCAACAACGTTGCCGAGTACGCAGCTTTGCTTCATGGGTTACACGTGGCAAACGACCTAGGCGTCAAAAGAATCCTCTGTTATGGCAACTCAGATTTGGTCGCGCAGCAAGTAAGCGGAACATGGGATGCGAAAAGCGCAACAATGGCGGAATACAGAGCCAAAGTCGACGAATTCGCAAAAAACTTCGCGTGCTACGAAGTCCGGCATGTTCCGAGAGCTGAGAACGAGGCGGCAGACACACTTGCAAGACTAGGGTCCGAACGCAAAAAGATACCAAAAGATATTTTCCTGGAACATTTGCACAAGCCATCCATTAAAGGCGCCGATTTGATGGACCCCGACACAGAAGAACCGGTAGAAGCGGCAAGTCTCGCTGTCTACTTGACACAGCCGGATTGGACAGTCCCATATATCGATTTTCTAATCGACAGAAAGTTGCCGGAGGACGATGAGGTGCTAAAAAGGCAGATCATAAGGCGAGCCAAGGCATTCACGATAATAAAAGGCGAGCTATATAAGCGAAGCACGTGCAGCATCTATCAGCGGTGCATACAGCCAGAAGAAGGCCAGGAAATTCTGAAGGACATACATATTGGTACCTACGGGCATACTGCTTCCGCCAGGTCCATTGTATCCAAAGCTTTCCGCCAAGGTTTCTACTGGCTTACCGCCAAAGAAGACGTCGAGAACATCGTAAAGACATGCAAAGGCTGCCAGTTGTACGCTCGTCAACCTCACTTGCCGGCACAAGAACTGAGGACGATTCTAATCACCTGGCCGTTCGCGGTCTGGGGCTTAGACATGGTGGGTCCCTTCAAGAAGGCGCGTGGTGGGTACACCCACCTATTGGTCGTTGTCGACAAGTTCACCAAATGGGTCGAGGCTAAGCCGATCAGCAAACTTGACGCACGAACAGCCACTAATTTCCTCTGGGGAATTATCTCTCGGTTTGAACTTCCACACAGCATTATCACTGATAATGGCAGCAACCTATCTCAAGGCGACATAGAAGAATACTGCAGTGATCTGGGTATCCGGCTTGATTTGGCATCCGTGTCACACCCTCAATCCAATGGACAAGTAGAGGTACAAACGGCCTAGTCTTATCAGGACTTAAGCCTCGTCTCGAAGCTCCATTACACAAGGCAGTCGGCGCTTGGGCAGATGAGTTACAGTCGGTACTATGGAGTTTGCGCACAACGCCAAACAGATCTACCGGCTACACTCCTTTCTTCTTAGTATATGGCGCTGAGGCGGTGCTACCTACCGACATGAAATACGACTCCCCAAGAGTTCAAGCCTACATCGAGCAAGACGTAGAAGGTGCAAGACAGGACATCCTAGACCTGCTAGACGAAGAAAGAGACATCGCTCTACATCGCTCAGCCTTGTACTAGCAACAACTTCGCCGCTATCATAGCCGGAGAGTGCGGAAGCGAAGCTTCAGAACAGGTGACCTGGTTCTCCGCCTAGTTCAAGACAGAAAAGGCTTGCACAAGTTATCCCCGCCATGGGAAGGACCGTTTATAGTCACAAAGGCGCTGCTCAATGGTTCCTACTACCTGGCCGACATCCGCGACGAAGACGAAAAGAAGAGGCGCAAGAAGGCGGCAGGAAAAAGGGGAACCAAGCGCAAAAGAGGCATTGACGATCCGTTCGAACAAACAAGACGGCCTTGAAATAAAAGTCTATGGTTCCTCATCTGTGTTCAGAAGCATGCCATCTTTTGTCTTTTCTTGCAGTCTTATTTCCCCTATGTATCTAAGTTACCTATTTTGCTAGCTCCGTGCAAAGGTTCAAACTGGTAGATACTTGCAGCTTTCGAGCCAACCTAAAGCAAAACTAAAACTTTTTGCGCCGCCTCATTCCTTTACCTCTGATTACTTATATGTGGTTCGCCTAGTAGTATGTCTTCGACACCAACATGTCGGCTTTGGTCTCTGATCCTAAACGCATGGTTTAGCCCTGGTTGTTTGAGCTAAAGTTACCGGCTGAGGTTCGTCAACATACAAAAAGTCAAACATATAGGTCAGGGTAAAATTAAGGCGGGCCATATAAATAAGGCAAAATAAAACTTGTCGGCTAGTTTCCGCCTAGCAGAGCAACAACAAAAGTATATACAAATATTACAAGTCAAAGTTGCATTGTTTCAGGGACTGACAAATCATGCTAGAAGGAGGCAAGGAAAGAAAGCTATGGCTCGGGGGAGCGTCTATATCAGGCTTGGGGGCTGACAACTTCAGCCCCGGAACTATCACTCCCCTCCGCCTCGGCCGTGCCGGCAGCTCCAGCTTCCCCTCCGGCAGGCACAGGATGGCGCCGGTAGAAGATTGAAGTATCCACCATATCGGCAACACACGTGGCGTAGCCGGCAACGCTGTCCAGAACAGCGGCCGGCTCGACCTCGCTGCCGTCTTCATATGTAGACGGCATGCCTTCGGTGACGGCTTCTATCTCCGCCTCGGGGTAGTGCGCCATGAATAGTCCAAGTGCAGTCTTGGCACCACCCCGCGCCGCCGACTTCAGCGAGCTCTTGTGCAGCTTGGTAGCCTGATCCAACATAGTGGGCACGTCGCTGAATTCGGTCGGTTCCTGGCTGCCAGAGGAGATGAAGAACTTGGCGGCAAACCGCTTGGACGCCGCCAAAGTCTCGGTGATCAGCTCGCATAGACGCGCAAGGCGATCCAGGCGGGGGCTGACAACCTTGTCGTCGCCCAAACCGGCGGGAACTACATCAAAAATAAAACAATCAGTTTGGCTCAGGCTAAGCAAAATGGCAAAATCAAAGTAAGGAGTGAAAAATTACCAAGGACCGAGTTATGGAAAGCGGACAGCTCCACCATATGAGCCGCCAACGCATCCTCAGCAGTTTGGGCGCGAGAAGCCTGCTTGGAGATTTCCTCGGCAGCCGTCTTCTCCGCCTCCGCCAACTTCTTGCGCAGGCTTTCCAGCTCACCAGTGAGCTGGCTAGATTCCTGCGCAAATTTGAGCTGCTGGGCCTCCATCTCCTTCCGGTGATCCTCCTTCATCGCCAAGTTGGCGGCTGCCAAATCGGAAGCTTCATTCATAAGAGCTTGCATATCAGTGGACGCCTTCAGTATATCCTGGGCATGGTCTAGCAGTTCTACAAATATGGATTCGCTAACTAAATGATTGACGACAACATAAGTCGAAAATATAGCTGAAGGCAAAAAGGATCAACCCTACCTTCATCTTTTTGACGGGCCGCCTCCAACTCGGCAATCCGCAGGTCCTTGGCCTCGCAATCCTTCTTCAGGTCGCGGCACCGCTGATTTATCTCGACTCGGGAGGAGACAAGCTCAACGTTGGCGGACACAAGGCCCTGCAGGAAAAAGCAAAGGCATAAAACATATTGTCGAATAACCACTAAGCCGGCAGTCAATTTTTTTTGACCTGCCATCTAAGTGCTCGGGGGAAAGACTATGTATATGCCGGAGTTGTAAAAACTTACAGACAGGTCGCCCTCCAAGTCGGCGAAGGCCTGGGAGGTGAAGTTGGGAAAGGCTAAGGCTGACTCCTTGGCCTTCGTGAAGGTGGACCAAGGGTCCCTAACTTTGCCGCCTCCTGCAGTCAGGGCTGCCCTCTGGGACCCGCCGGCAGCCGCCTCCAGCAACCCTTCCTTGGCGGCGCGCGATTGAGCGGCTTCATCGGCCGTAGCCTCAGCCAAAAGGAGGGGAGTCGTGGGTGCGCGGTTAGCGGAGGAAATCCTTGGCGGCGCGCCAGGAGCCGGAGCCGGGGGCTGGCGACGAGCATTGCCCATAAAGTTGCCGGCCCGGGGCTGGGGAGTTGGCGGCACGGTAGCAGGCGAGCTGCCTTGGGGTCGCTTACCCTTGGAAAGAAGCCTGGTCGTCAACCGGGAAGTTGCGACCCTTTCCCTGTCAATAAACAGCAAACACAGTCAATTGGGTGCCAGTATTAAAGAAGCTCGTCGTCAACAGTTAAAAGCAAAATTGAGTACCTTCGGGGGATGTTAATCCCCGCGTTCTCGTCAATGTTGACGACAGTCGGCTCGGTAGCCGTTGTGATCCGTTTCTTCCTTTCGGCGATCACCGTGGAGGAAGCGGCGCCGGATGCCTTGCGCTTCTTAGTCTTCCGGCTTCCGACTCGTAAAAGTCGGGAGCCAGGTCATCCTCCCCCAAGTCGGAGAGCTGAAAAAGAAGACAGGTGTTAATGGAACTCAAGATTAGCCGGCGAAGCTGTCAAAAAAGGGGCAAGGAGCAAGATATCTACCTCGAGGGGAGGGTTGTCGTGGGTGTGCATGGGCACGCCCTCCACCGCCTTCACCAGCCCCGCCTTGACGAGGCTGTGGAGCCAGAACGCCAGGTCGGCAACCGGCAACCTCTCTTCGCTTACGCGGAGGGAGGCCGTGGTAGTAGGCGAATACTGACACATTTTGTGCGGGCTGTACCGCAGGGGGAGAATCTGTCGGCCGAGCCAGCAGATGACGGTGTCGACCCCGTCCAGCAGAGGGGGAGCCATCGTCCGTGTGAGGAATTCAATCCGCCTTTGAAAAAGGCGGAGTTCCTCCGTCAGCTTGGGCACCGCCTCGTCCCAGCATGGCCTGGGCATAGGCGGCGCATTGACGAATTTCGGGATGCCAAATTGGCGGCCCGGAGCTGCCATATCTTGGCAGTAAAAGAATGTGGAGGTCCAGCACTTGGCGGCAGTTGAAAGTGACGATGCCGCAGGTTGCCAGCCCGCCGTCTGGCACGGTCTGACGCCGGCTACGGAAACAATATCTGAAGAAGTCTAAGCTAGGCCTAATACCTAGGTAGCCCTCGAACAGAGATGTGAAGCCGGCTAAGACTAAGATGCTATTGGGCGCTATGTTGTGGGGCTGGAGCCCATAGTGATCTAAGACCTCGCTGAAAAAGGCGGAAGGCCGCAGAGCCATTCCCCTAACTAGATGGGAGGTGAGGATTACCCGTTCCCCGGCTTTCGGAGCCGGGATGACGTCTCCCAAGGCGGATCTCCATTGGCAGTATTCCCGAGTGGGGAGGTAGCCGACGGCCTCCAAGTCTTGGAGGGCATCTTCGTCGACTATGGAGGGAAGCCAGTAGCGGGACCCGAGGTCTGCCGCTTCCTCTTCCTCGTCGACGGGAGCGCCTCTCGCCGCCGTCGCCACGGCGGAAGGTGGAGGAGCCGAGGAGACCGCCGCCGACGCGCGCGCGGTAGGAATCCGAGAGGCGACGGTGGCGACATTGCCCGTCGCCGCCGTCGCGGGGCGAGATATCGCGCCGCCCATCGCTGCCGCGGGCGCGGTTTCGGTCGCCGGACCGCTGGACGCCGTGGAAGGAAGGTCTTGGCCGGTGGACATCGCCGTGCGCGGAGGTCGTCGGAGGAGAGTGCTCGCCGGAGTTCGCTCGGAAGCAAGAAGCGGAGAAGTGGAAGGGCAAGAGGTCGAGGAGAGCAAAGGCAGGGGTGCAAAAATGAACCGTTCGGTTCCCTATTTATAGGTCCAGGCGTTGCTCCCTGTGCAAACGGCGTTTTTAGTCGGACACGTGTCCAGCATCCGCTGCGGCGCATGATCGCACGATCTCCACGCGTCCTCTTTCCCGCGATTCGTGATCATGGCGAGATTCCCACCTAGGCCGTTTTCAAACTGTCGTGAGCCGGCTAAGTGGGATCCGTCAAGAAGAATGCTCGGTGAGATTGCAAAATACCGTCTTTTCCCATGTTGGATAAAGGCGGCCGCGCGTCAATATCAAGACATGCATGCCTCGTCGATTTTCAGAATGGTTCAAGTCCTGCAGCCGCCAACTTTGGCAGATGAAGAATCAAGAAGAAGCCGACGCCTGGAGAACTTCAACCTTTCTGGGGCCTATTGTTGGGGATATATCAACTAGGGGTATCACCAACATGGATCAATCCGGCTAGTCCAGGGTGGCCCAAGGGTGGTAAGGCTGAAGCCTGCCGGGCGGCCCAGATAGCTGACGTACAAGGAAGTAGGCGGACGGTCCAAGGAAGGCGGAAGGCCGAAGCCCATCAAGCCACCAAGCCCAAGACGGAAGGCGGCAACTAAGCCGGCTAGGTATAGGACTTTGTTTTCTTGCCGGACAAGTACTTGCCTTGTACCCTGGGGTCTGGCCGCCTATATAAGCCGGCCACCAGGGAGCCTTTAGGACACGCATCATACACATTGTAACCTGTTCACGGCTATTGCCTCATAGTGAATTATAGCAGCACGTAGGATCTCGCCACCGCTGTGGGATCCGAAGCTGGGTAAACTCGCCGTGTTCAATCCCGTCCTCGACGACACCAATCTTCTTCCCCACAATCCATACATAGGCTAGAGGACCCCCGTCTCCTATCAATTATGCCAATACCACGACATTATCTCAGTTTTTCAAACGAACTAGGTGAGAAGTACGAGCTTGCTAAAAGGTTGGGCATCAAGCTTGATAATCAGCGCTGGTTGGAAGATTGGTATTACACACCATTTGTTTATTATTATGTTAACTATAAGGCTCAAATGTTAGATATCATAATATTAATGTCCCTCCCCCTTTTAATTTATCTTTGCAGCTTAAGGTCATGGGAAATTCTTCCAGTAGATGATTATAGAAAGAGCAAGTAAATGTAATCTTTTGAGTTCTCTTTTCAACTTGTGGTTTATACATGTTCTGATTTAATAATCTCACTATGATGCTTGCTAAAGCCGCTCCAGGCAGCTCCAGCTCTGGGTACACGGCGAGGGCAGGTGCAGCGACAACGAATGGCTTCCCGAGAGGGAGATGGTGATCATGCGCATCGTGTGGAAGTTGCTGTCGGGCCTTCCCATGGACCTTGCAAGAAGGATCTTCAACGTTTGGCCAAGCGACATGGACGTCGGCCGCACCGGCAAGGTCTTCATCCAGTCGTTCGGTACGGCCGCTACTCGCTGCGTCTGGACACCGTCGAGATGGTGCGCCTTGCGACGGAGGATGGCAGGGAGTGGGGGCAACCGATCTTCGCCTACTTCCCTGTGTGCCTGCGACTTCCTGTCAATTAGTTGGTAAAATTCAGATCGCACTTCACTTCTCTGGTCCCTAATCTTCATGATGTCATTGTTCTTCATCCTCGAATTCATGTTGCTTGGTCATGTGATATATTAATTTCTCAGATCTTTTGCTGCCTCGAGTAGTGTGTTGCAAGTGCATTAGATTTGAAGCAGAATGTACTATTGTTCATAGCACATTTGTATTTCCGGCAATCCAAGTTATCAGGATTTTGTAGTGCAAGATTAGATAGTTACGGTACTTAGTTAAGGTAATTTTCTCATAACGAATGTAGGGCCATCATTCCAAAATGCATTTCTGTTTTAGAAGTTTTGATCACACTTTCTTTCCCCATTCCTGTAGGTTTGAGATATATAATTAGGGCTGGTGTTACAAGATCAAATTAACACTCCGTATATGTACTCATGGTCCTATATTGATCTTATAGGCTACCTCCAGAACTCAAAAAATGCAGTGGTTTTCAAAACTGGGGTGGTTAATTATTAAATTTGATTGAAGTTAAAGTTTGTTACCCAACTTCAAAGGTAAAATATGTTACACAACTTTAAAATGGTTTTGTAGTATGTTTCATTCTCATTGTGAGTATCTATAGTAAAATAATTTTGAATCAAAAATTATAAGGTCCCATACTGATAATTAAATTGTAAATTCGATGCAAATATTTTTTACTATCCAAGTTTACAAACAGTAGAGTGATGCTACACATCAGCATGTCTGCTCTTCTTTTTTCGAGAAAGCGCAAAAAGCTTTTGCGTTTCATTTCATTGAAAATATAGAATTGCTTACATATTTAAAAAATTTCAAGTGTAACGATTCTTCTCTCTACATATGCAAAATGCCCCAGCTTTTGGGCACTGCTTGCAAAAACCGTATATCTATTATCTACTCAGACTTAAATCACAACCTGGACCGATCAGGATAACACCACAAAACACTATTATTTCTGCTTGAATTTTGGTCTTATAGCGCAAATCTATGCAACAAGTTTGTTTGGGAACTAAATGTAATATTGGTTTCATTAGATTGATGGGAACTTGCTGAGTGTTATCATTTTCTTTGGTTCATGTCTTTGGAAGATAAAAAATACAGTTGTTGTTTGTATTGTAACTTCATTTGTGTGAATAAATTAAGCAATGCATTTGTTATACATTGGGTCTCATATTTCAATTATAGTTAAAAACTGCACACTGCATTTATTAATATGCCTGTACTGCTTGATCACCACTTTTTAAATATAATAATTGAACACACCGATAATTAGTGTGTTTCTTTGTTTTTTTCTTTATAGAAGATTCACGTGTACAATTTGCTTGTCACTCACTTCTGGTGGGAGCCCCTTTTCCGCTTGTGTGTTTTTTGTACTGCTATCTCTTATCACTGCTGTGTTTATTTGTTTTGGTTCAGGTAGATAATTTTTTGTACTGCCCCTTCAACTTGTTACCATTCGGTTTGTATTTGGAAAATCTCTGCATTTAGATTCCCAAAACTTCCATGAAGTCCGCAAATAGATTTCCAAAAGCTTTAACTGAATAAATGTCTTAACCTGCTATATATTTAGGTTCGAAACCCTAACCTAATGAAAAATAGATAATATGAATGGATATTATTAGTGTGGCTCTCCAGCTTGTTCTATTGGATGTGTTTGGTTCGAAATAATTCATTTCATTGTCAGGATGTTGACACCTACACTAACCCCTCTCAAAACCGAAATGGAAAATGGTTGATATTTATTTTGTTATTTTCTCTCTATACTAACATATAGCTTTATGCTTTACATTTTTGGATGTAGGTTCCTTGCCCTTTTTCTATAGGCTGTGAGATATGTTTGTTAGCTGCTCTAAGGTGGGTGAAGACAGGGAGTGGGTAGGAAACAAACACTCCTTCCTATACGTCATATCTTTTCTTATGATCTAAAGGCTAGGATCCGTTTGTGTCCATATACAGTATCGAGCACTAAGTCCATGTTTGCCTATGTCTACTTATTTAGTGCTTCAGTTTGTGGTCGAAAGAGGATTTTAAAGAAAACTTGTTTGTTGTTTTGTATTTTGCAGAGTATAAAGTAAAAGATCTTGCCGCAGCTCTACTGGACTCATTCGCCATCTTCGCAGTCCACTGGCGAGCTGAGCCGGACGTGACACTGTGAAGGTTGTGCTCTACACCATCCTTCCAACTTTGATGGCAACTCCATGTTGCGAGCAGCAGGGGTGGAATTTCTCTTCTCTGCTCATCCATTACCATCTGGTATATTCATTTTCTGATTGTGCAAATGTCAAAGTTTTCTTCCGATACTTATTAAGGTGTACCACTATGTTTGTGCTGCCTCAGCAAGAGGTCTTCAGAAGCTGCTACTACTTTTTTTGCATGTACCTTTATTTCATTTGCTTCCCTACCTAGATACATATCATTTTTATTACCAAGTTTGTAAACTGTTATCGGTGAGTGCTTTATTTACCCCCGCAAAAAAGGAGCGTTTCTGTAGGATACTACTTTTGTACATACATTCAGCTTTGTTTATTCATGTCTACCTTTCTGAGCTATATTAAATTGGTTCTTAGTTGATTGCATTGCCAGGATGTAACTTACTTTTTACTTAAAGAGGTAAGTGATTGAATGAACAAACATGAAGTTTGCTACTTTTTTTAGATCTTCGAGTATCTTCAGCAAATAATTTCTCAATGATCAAAGTTATCTCATGCACCTACAGGAAATTTGCTGGGTTTATGGTCTGGATTTTGGAAATTTGAGGGGCTTTTGGTGCTCAAACGAGGTTCCTGCAATAATAGTCATGTAATTATATATATTGAATGTGCATTTAACGTTTGAGAATGTTAATTGTTCCCCCGCAAAGATTGGTTAATCATAAATCATTGTTTTAGTTGCATTAGACATTATTTGGCTAGATCGCTCGCCTTAGGCTAGTGGTGGTATGCTTCTCCTTAAATTAGTGTCTATTTGATGCATTAATCATTTCAGTATGTGTAGAAAGGTTGGTTATGTGTGTTGATACTGTGACAAATTTAAACCATTAATATCGAAAGGGAGAGCCTACAAAATATGAGCTACTTGCTTCTTAGAATGTATCTAATATTTAATTTGGGCTCCCTCTCTACGTTTTGGTGCAGTGCATGTTCCATTCTCCAGTACTTATCATATGTGTTTATGGCACATTTTCCATTTTTTTACAGGTTATTAGTCTCCTCACCATTGTTTCATACTAGCAAATTATCCGTGCCCATGTGACTCTCTTATACATCTTTCACAGCCGTTTTTAAGAACTTGAAGTGTTACATGCATATTATGTGTGCTCAGCCATAAGTGGCATGTTTTACAGACTATATTGGCTGTATTTTAGAGGTTAGTCTATCGCTTACTGAATTATAGATTTCTGTGTTTTTATTGTCACACTTGTCAAATGAAAATCTATGCGAATGATGCTACAATTTGGTAATTTATTATTTAAAACATATATTCAATAGGATTTAGAGAGCCAACAACTTGCATTGTGCTCACTTACTCACATACAAATGATGTAAGCCAATTAAGATTGAGATCATTTTTTGGCTGCAATCTCTGTGGTGTTAGATCTGTCCGCCTTTATTAATGTTCCTTCAGTGGATGCAGTTACCGTGTTGTTATTCCTATGCTTCATACTCCTTTCAGTGGAGTACTTGCTTATAATTCCATTTATACGTTCCTTCTATTGTGGTGTTATTACTATACTTGTCATTTTTCATATACCGTTAGTTAATTACATTCCTTCTCTCCTTTCAGTGCTTGTTGTACGTACCTATGTAAATAGGTATGAATTGTGATGTTTCTCTTCTCTCAGTTTGTGTTCTTTCCAGGAATGCCTGGAGGTTGCTGCTCTACTTGATGTTTTCTTTTTTTCTTTCTTACTAAGTCTCGTTCTAAAGTAGATGATTGGAATTGCTCTTTGTAATATGATGGTCAGAGATTGTGTCGGAGATTCTGGTTCAAACATTGCCCAGTTGTACCTAACAAAATTTGAGATGTGGTTCATCATTTGGTCATGTAATTGTTTCTTCCGTTTGAGAATTAGTGGGATGGTTGTGCTACTGGGGTGCATAATATTTTAGTACATTAAATGGCAGTACCATTTTTATCTCTGTTACTTTGTTTGGGATATTCATTGTGAAGAAGAGCTTGCATTGGATAGTCCTAGCAAAAGATGAATTCGTCAGCTCTATCGGATTAATCTTTTGGCTTTTGTATATGATTTTGCTGTAGATTATTACAACACATGAATGTGAGTGGTTAATGTTACATATAGAGGTCATGCCTTTAGAAAGATTTGATTGGAGTAAGTGTAGTGTTGCTCGACCCTTTTCTAAAATAAAGGTGTTACAAAAAATTTGGGTTTTTGTTTCAGGCTTGCTTTACACTCATTTTTGCACACACTAAGGGTAAGCGGCGATATACTGGTAGTGGTAATGGGGATTTTACTGTTACCATGAGAAATTAGTTTTATAGGTATGGTATCAGCTATTGTCCAGATGTATATTTTCCAGTTTCTTCTTCATTTCCTTTTGTGATTTTTCTTATAGCTAATGTTCATTGAAACAATCAGAAAAAAATTTAGCTCAATATACCTTTGACCTATGACAATCAGATCTAAGTGAATCAAAATTAGATATTTATGTTCATATACATCCTATAGGCGGGCAGAAAAATATGGAGAAGAGATGTGTTAGAAAAGTTGTTATGTTTTTACGGATAGGCCATAAAAGTTGCGCTAGGTTTACACCCCTAATATGTTCAAGTGTTTTGATACGCACTTTGCAATTACAATTAAGTACTACAATGAGATAATGGGATGAAACAAATGGCTTAAATCACGACCTGATTCGGTCACCTACACAAATATTCAAATAACACATATACAGACCTCAAAATCAGCAACTACAACATCAGGTTTCCATGGAACATGAAAATTAATGGCACTTATCTTCTAAAAAACGGCTTCATTTCAGTCAACTGATGGGAAACAAAAAAAGAGACCCTATGACAACAATAAGATCTTGCTTCCGGCAAACAGGAAAATCACATGGCAAACAACACGGTCTTGTTTTTGGCTGTTGCGCAGTTGCGCAACGGGTCATCTAGTTTGTTCAATGTTGAAGTGACTAACAAGCACAATGATGCAAAACCTCTTGTGCAGCACACGGGTATGCTCGTTTGTGTTCGTTTTCACACATTGAGTAGTTTACAAGTTTTCTGAATGTCTTCCTCTCTTTGATCAGAGTTTCAACATATTGACGGACGCTGCAAGCCTGCCCTCATGTCCAGCATATTTCACGAACCGAGAGATGTCACCTATTCAGAAATCAATGCGATATCTCTCGTTTTATTACAAGATGCCACGATGGAGTTGGAAGAGATCCCTCAGTACTACGTGCACAGGATTGAGAATGATTCTATAAATGAAGTTTCTATGGTATTCTGATACGATGCTCATGTTCTGTCATTTGAATGATCTCTCAGTTCTGTCATTTGAACTATTCTGATATGATGCTCATGTTGTTTTGATAGCATCTCAAGATTGAGTTACTAGATGGCTACCCCGAGGTTTTTCCACCGTGTGAAATCATATTACTGCATGATCACGGAGTTTCTCGTCTTTTGGGAAATTATGTCGAGATCTTTGGATCATATCATGTGGTCAACGGCTACGAATACCTCGAGTTCGAGAGGAACTGGGATCTATTCTGTGAGCAACTGCCGATTCCATTTGGTGATCTCTACGTTATCAAGCTGATCATCAAGGTGGAGTACATCCTGCTGACATTTGAGAAGATCAGTGTAGAGATCGAGCAGTCAGACGAAGAAATCGAGCAGTCGGACGAAGAAATCGAGCAGTAGGACGAATAAATCGAGTAGTCGGGCGAAAAAATCGAGCAGTCGGACGAAGAGATCAGCGACCCTAGCGAAGAGATCGACAAGTGGGTTGACGAGATGTTGTCCGGCTTTGACGACGACAAAGAAGAGACTGATTAATATTACTAATCCCTTGTATTTTGGTCGGATGTAATTTGGTCGAACACCTTATGGCTCTGGGCATGAACTTTGCGCGCTCTGGGCATGAAGTGTGCGCGCTCTGGGCATGAACATTCAAATGATCATAAATGATTCAAAAAAATCGAAAAATGTGAAACCAGTGCACATTATCTTATTATGTGACATAGTTATGATAAAAAAATATAAACATGGGTTTGGTTAATTTCATGAAAAATGGTACGCACAAATGAGCTACCATGTACAAAGAGTTCGTAGAAGAGTGAGAGGGTTTAGGTTTTGATAAAATAAAAAAAAAACACAAAAGCTTCATTTCATTGTTAATAAGAAGCATCTGCACTTCGTTTTTCATTTTTCATATTTTAAACTTCTTTTGGAGACGTTCAAAGTGCGTTTGACCAGGTTTGACCAGACATTCAAATGATCATAAATGATTCAAAAAAAATCGAAAAAATGTGAAACCAACGCACATTGTCTTATTATGTGACATAGTTATGATAAAAAATATAAACCTAGGTTTGGTTAATTTCATGAAAATGGTACGCACAAATGAGCTATCACGTACAAAGAGTTATAGAGTTCGTAGAAGAGTGAGAGAGGGTTTAGGTTTCGATAAAAAATGCCTTCTTAGCCACTTCAAAATGAAACTTGGACACTTTATCAAACTTTTCAAAACCCCGTTGAGTGCCTCCAAATCCCATTTGAACAATGACCGACGATCTAACCCTACCGTTGAACTGCAGCCGTTTGATCGTCCTCCAGAAGGAATCTGGCAGACTCGGGGCTCATTCTGTGATCTGATTGGCGGTGCTCATTCTGCACAACCCGTTCGATGTGTTTCAAATGAGCTCCAAAGGTAGGGTAAACAGCCACATTTCTAAGCAAAAAGGGTTGGTGGACTTGCAACAGCCGCACCACCGCATGTGACCGTTACACGCTCACCATGCACCCACCATTTGCCTCCTCTTCATAGACAGAGCACCCATCCTCCTCCTTCCTCCTGTTCATCTTCTTCTTCCTCGCATTGACAGAGCATCCATTCTTTCTCTCATAGACAGAGCATCCATTCTTGCTCGCATAGACACATCACCCATCCTTGCTCGCATAGACAGAGCATCCATCCTCCTCTTTGGACCATCTTCTTCTTCCTATTCCTTCCTCTTCTTCCTCTCCGGTGACAAAGGGCAACAGCAATGTCGAGCTCCTCCACTTCATCCGCTCGCCCCAATTGGCCAAGGCAGCCTGAGGTGACGTTGCCGCCATGTTCTAAATGCTCACGCAAGGAACCACTGCTCCGTAAGATTACTAAGCATGGAAGGAACATGGGGCGCAAATATTTGACATGCGGGAGCCTACCACAAGATGTAAAGTTCTTCTCTCGCATCCTTTTGATTTGATTTCTTCAGTGTTTTCAATTTCTTGCTCAGATCTGGGATTGAGGGTTCAGGTTGACTTTTTCAGGGTATAGATCCATGCAACTATTTCAAGTGGTTGGATGAATACGTTGCGCAGCTTAGACATGACATGTGCGCGCACAACGACCTTCCTCTACCGTCTGATGTGGAGATTGCACCCTCTGCTCCGCCGATGGGGCTTGCGGAAGCGGAAATGAGAGGCGAACTGAAGAAGTTGAACAAGCACTTAAGGCAGATGATTGTCAGTCGTAGTTAATTAATGTGATGTAAGCATAATTAATGCAATGTCACCTCTATGTAACCAACTGCTTATGATAAGCCAGTCGTCTCATTTGGACCAACCGCTTCTACTCCAGAAATTAGAGGCAGATCTATACACCAACACGTTCAATGCTAACGACAGATTTGGAATATTGTGATATACTCTCTCTTCTGATTCTTTTTGAATTTACTCCCTCTTCTGAGTCAATTTAGAACGGAGGGAGTATAATATAAAGAGGTCGCGCACACACCCAACTAGCGGTGGTGATTCTTTGTGGGTTCCACATCGGTGGGCCCGGCCCCACCAAGTCAATACCCCACCAGGTCAAACTTGTGCCCCGGCCCCACCAGTCAAACTTGTGCCACAGCCCCCCAGTCAGACTTGTGCCACAGCCCCACCAGTCAGTCTAGTGCCACAGCCCCACCAGTCAGACTAGTGGCCCGGCCCCACGCACCGACCCCAGAAAATCCCAACCGAGCCGACAAACGAGCCGAGCCGCGCCAGGCCTACCCCACCAGTATGGCCATGTGCGGGTCAAAGGAGGTTGACCAGAGGGAGACAAGCGTTTGTGCGATATGCGAGCAAACCAGGGCGAGATTCTTGTAAGGAGGGTAGATCTGTAACATCCCAAGTTTGCTAAATGGAAATATAAGGTGTGTTTTGAGCTTTGCATGCATCTCATTTAATTTGGACAAGAATTTGCATTTTAATTACACATGTTTGCTTTTGAAAGAAAGGGGTAAATTCTTGTTATTCTTGGTGAACTCAAAATATTCCAAATTTTCAAAATCCAAGACTACCAGTGGCTTCCTTGTGAAATTTTGAATCTCCTAGTATTTTTCTGCAAAAATTTTCTCTTTACAGAAAAGCCCAAACCTTTTAAATAAGTAACCAGGGGCCTGTTTGTGAAAGAAACTGGCAATAATTAAAATCTTCAGGGGGGTTTTCAGAAAACAGGGATCGTCTTCAAGCTTCCGACCTCCCCGTGCGCCGGTGGCGTGCGCTCCGCCGTCCCTCGCCTCCCCGCGCTGCGATTCGCGCCGCCGCCCTTCCCTGGACTACAAGAAGCCCGCCGCCGCTCCGGAGAAACCCTAAGCCATTCCCATTTCGTCTCCTCCTTCCTCAGCTCGCCCGAAACCCTAGCTACGTCCGGCGAGAAACCCCGGCGAATCCCGGCCACCCCCTGCTCCGGCGAGAAGACCAGAAGCACCGCCTCGCTCTCCTCTTCCTCCCCCTCGAGCGGTTCGTGCTGGGAAGCCGCGAAGCCGCGGGAAACGCCGATTCCCTCCGCCGGGTCCGCCGCCGTCGAGCTCGTTTTCCGGCCATCCCCGAGCTCCCCTCGCCTCCCCGACACTCCCACGAGCTCCAGGTGGTTCCTGCGGTCCTCCCCGTGCCCTCCTTTCTCTCCCTCTCCCTCTGGTTAGCCCGGCCGCCGAGCGCCGCCGTCGGCCTCCGCTCCGGCGAGCCGTACGGCAACTCCGGTGACCATTTGGTCACAACACCGCCACCGCTCGGTCCGCCTCGATCTCCTCTAGCAACTGCCGCAAAGAAATTCGCTCAAATCGCTCGAATTTGAGCAGTTCGTGCTCGGCAGAGAGGAATTGGGCATCGATGACGTCAGCTGACATCATCATCCCTTTTAAATTTCATAAAATGATTATTTCTTTTCTGTAATTGTTTTAATATGACATGTGGGGCCATGTTGTCAGAGTTTTAATCTTTCTACATTATTATTTTCTTAAATGATTAAAATTATGACATGTGGGGTCAATTTATTTAAATAAATTTGAAATTTGAATTAAATTGTTTAAACTTTGAAAATTCATAATTAATTCATTTTAAATCAGAAAAATATGATTTTTATATCAAAATATTCAGAAAAATAAAATCTATTCAATTATAATTTAATCATACATATTCCATACAAGAAAAATAATGTTATTAGTCTCACCTTAATAAACCCTAATTTAAATTATGGGTATGTTATATTCATCCATTTAGTCTGATGCTTGCATCCAGGAAATTCTAAAATGACATATCATTCATGTGATTGTGCATTGCATCAATATCGTATTGATTGTGTCATTCCTTTCCGGTATTTGGTTCTTCGCGATAGGATTTGAGACCGAGAGTGTTTGCATCGCCCCCGAAGATCAATACCCAGCTACTTAAGAGCAAGGCAAGCATAACCTTATATCTGCACATATAAGATTTCCAAAGTATTTGATTCTTGTGTTATGCATACGGTTCAAAGATGTTTTGGTCAAGGTATAGAGTGTCACTTGCGTTGCATTGCCGCTTAGACTTGCTTAGTTGTTCCTTTCTCCATCCAGTTGAGAGGATTGGGGTGGGATAAGTATACATGACTTGTTAATGTTAAAGACTTGGACGAGAGGCCACATTGGGTTTGTGGTGGATTGTCTCGTTCTCGTCGACATTAGGAACTGAGTTCCTGGGTTCGGAACCAAGACTATCCGTGCATCCACACGGGGCTCGGAAACCCCTCGACTCCAACTTGCCTAGCCTACTACGTGAAGCCACTAGTTCGAGTGTTCCATTTGCGTGTGCGGTAAAATGATTTGAGGAGAAAATTTAGGGCTTGGGTCAGGAGAGTGTGACGCTCTGATCTTGACCCCGGCAACCCGCACTAGGGATCGCTGAGATGGCGGTCTGACCTACTGCTGTGGCTCATGAACATAGGCGAAGCTTGGGAAAGGTCGTGGCCAACTCTCCAGCCGGCACTCCCAGGTAGAGTGCTAATGTCTGGCGTATCGGTTGGTTGGCGCGTGTGGGTAGTTACACCCCCTGCAGGGTAAATCTTTTCGGAAAGCCGTGTCCACGGTTATGGACGACTTGGTACCTTATTTCGGTGATCATAGACAACTTGAAATTAATCATAAAACTGTCAACTAAGGGTGGTTAGGGTTACTTCCTCGGGTTGAGCGAGGGGGTGATTCTTGAGGGTGGTGCAAGCGATGACGTCTCGGTGGCTACAGAAGATGGATGATGAAGTCAGAGGTGTTGTTCCCTTATCCCATTTTAAAAGTCTACTGATGCGAGACTCCCTCTCTCCTCCCTCGATTTGAAAACAAAGATGGCTTTACGCAAAGACATTCATGAATACTCTCTGAACGGGCAGATATATAGAAGGTTAAATAAGTCTTGTTGAGTACCTCCTGTACTCAGCCTTGCGCACTTTTTGGACAGGTGAAGGTTCCAACTCCACGGCTGGTTTCTACATGGACATCGACGAGTAGATCGGGGTTCCCGGGCAGCAGCCTGGAATCGATGGGCGGGACGTCGCTTATGTTATGGCCTCTTAGGCCTTTTGGTTCTTGTTATGTAGCATAACATAATTTGCTTTCGCTGTTTGACGTGTTGTTGGGTCAGTGACCTCTACTTGTATTATTTGCTATCTTCACTCTGCTAAGAGTTTGTTTAATATTGCTTTGAGTCGTAGAGTCACTGCTGTGTTATCGAATGTTCAGCTGCTGGCTCTCGAGATCGAGGTTAGGCTTATATCAGATGGATATCTGGGATTTGTCTAGCCTGGCTCTCGGGGGTGCTACAGGTTTTGGTATCAGAGCAGGACTGCCTGTAGGAAACCCTTTTTGTTGGTCGATGTTGAGTTTAGTGTTTGTGAAAACTATTTGAAAGCTGAAAACTATTGAGAAAAATCTTGATAGGATGCTTTTTCTCCTTATCCATGAATCTATTCTTGGAGCCTCCTTTTCTTGATTTGGTTTCTAAAGGTTTACCATCTCATCCCATATTTCAAAATCTTAGGATTTCGGAGGTTGGGTAGTGTTCTTTCGTACCTATTTCCGGTTGCGATTCTCAGAGTGTTCTATATGCTTCAACTCCGCTGAAGCATGTATCTTTCTTTTTCCAAACCTGAATTCCACTGCTTGACCATCTCTTATCATTGATATCCTGTTACCTTCCACGCCTTCTCATCTATCCTGTTTACCGGTGGATCTAATCTTGTGGTCTCTGTTCTATGCTATCAGGATGTCAAGTGGTACCCGTGGCCAGGGCCGTGGTGGTCGTCACCATGGTGATGATGATGAACTGCCGCCACCTCCCACAATGGCGCAGGTTCTTCAGAACATCGAGAACAATCGCGTGCGGACTGAACATCTCCTTGAGCGTGTGGCCCAGAACACAGAACGTCGTCCCAATGTCTGTGCTACACTTGGAGATTTCCTTAAAGCTCAGCCTCCTACCTTTGGTGAATACAAGGAGCCCCTTGAAGCTGATGACTGGATCCGTACAATTGAGCGTAAGTTTGCTGCTCTCCATGTTCAAGCCAATGACCGTGTGAACTTCGCCACCTACCAGCTAGAGGGTGCAGCTGGCGCTTGGTGGGAAGGTTTCTTGGCGTTGCAGGCGCCAGGACATGAGGTCACTTGGGAACAATTCCGTACTGCTTTCTGTGCTGCCTATATCCCTAAAGCAGTAATGGACATCAAAAGAAAGGAGTTCCTGGAACTGTCCCAGGGAAGGCTGAATATCGAGGCTTACGGGCGTGAGTTCACTCGTCTCGCTCGCTACGCCCCTCGAGATGTTACTGATGATGCGGATAAACAAGAGCTATTCCGCAAGGGCCTGAACCCAGCACTTCGGTATGAGCTGCTACCCTTTAAGTTCCAAACCTTCCAAGATCTGTACAATCAGGCTATCACCCTTGAGAATGGAAGGAAGGAAATGGATTCTGCTATGAGGTCTGTCTCCGGGGATCCTCGTGCATCTGGCTCTGGCTTCAAGAAGCGCCGTGTGTTCATTCCATATAGCGCTGTTCCAAGAGCCCCATATGCACCCAAGCCTGCTGGTTATGCTCCTCGCCCAACTGCACCCCATTCTACTTCGACATATGGTGGTGGGCAAAGTTATCGTCCCTCAGGTGCTGCTCCAGCTGGACTTATCTGCTACACCTGTGGTCAACCCGGACACTATGCTTGGGGATGTCCTCAAAGGAACATTGGTGGTGGAACCCCTCCGCCAAAGAAGGATGCTAAACCATCTGGTGCTGGACGTGGTCGTCTGACCCATGTCACTGCTGAGGCTGCTGAAGAAGATCCAAGCGTCATTCTTGGTACGCTTCATCTCACCTCAATTCCAGCTACAGTTTTGTTTGATTCCGGAGCATCGCATTCATTCATTTCGCAAGGATTTGCTCAAAAGCATGGTATCCTTCTAGAGGAAATGTCTATCTCTATGGAGATTAATACCCCGGGATCTCGTTGGCGGGCAATCCGGACTGCCCCTGAGCCCAACATTGTTATAGGCTCTTTATCTTATCCCGTTTCTCTCATTGCCCTCAAGTCAACTGACCTTGACGTCATCTTGGGCATGGATTGGCTGACACGGTACAAGGCCGTTATTGACTGTGCAGCCAGATCTGTAGATATGACCCACCCCTCTGGTGAAACTGTTCGGTACTGGTCTCCTTCCTCAGTACCTTCCTCCGCAACATCTTTTCCAAGCTCAGAGTTGTGTGCCATGGACGCCACAACTACCCTTGAGATTCAAGACGTTCAGGTGGTTCGTGAATTTCCAGATGTTTTTCCTGAGGAGTTGCCTGGTATGCCACCTGATCGAAGTGTGGAGTTTGTTATTGAGTTGGTTCCTAGAACTGCTCCAGTTTCCAAAAGACCTTATCGCATGCCTAAGGAAGAGTTGGTGGAGTTAAAGAGACAGTTAGAGGAGATGGAAGAGAAGGGATTTATCCAACCTAGCACCTCTTCTTGGGGATGCCCTGCCCTCTTTGTCAAGAAGCGGGACACCAACATCCCTCGACTGGTGGTTGACTATCGACCGTTGAATGCTGTGACAATCAAGAATAAGTACCCTCTTCCTCGGATCAATGATCTATTTGACCAACTAGCTGGTGCTACTGTCTTCTCCAAGATGGATCTGAGGTCTGGTTATCATCAAATCAAAATCCGGGAGGATGACGTTCCAAAGACGGCATTTCAAACTCGTTATGGTCTCTATGAGTATACTGTGATGTCCTTTGGTCTTACCAATGCTCCAGCCACTTTTATGCGGCTGATGAACTCAGTATTCATGGAGTACCTTGACAAGTTCGTCGTGATCTACATCGATGATATCCTAATCTACTCCAAAACCGAAGAAGAACACGCAGAGCATCTGCGTTTGGTGTTGACCAAGCTTCGTGAGCATCGTCTCTATGCCAAGTTCTCTAAGTGTGAATTCTGGTTGAAGGAGCTTATCTTTCTTGGTCATGTTGTGTCAGCCGATGGTGTTACCGTCATTCCGGAGAAAGTTCAAGCTGTTTTGGATTGGGAGACACCTAAATCAGCTAAAGAGATTCGGAGTTTTCTCGGACTTGCTGGTTATTACCGTCGCTTTATTGAGAACTTCTCCAAGATTGCAAAGCCCCTGACTGATCTTCTCAAGAAAGGAAAGAAGTTTGAATGGTCAGAAAAGGCAGAAGAAAGCTTTCAGGTATTGAAAACCAAGTTGACTACTGCTCCAGTTCTTGTTCTTCCCGATACGAGCAAGGATTTCGTTGTTTTCTGTGATGCTTCTCTTCAAGGGCTCGGATGTGTGTTGATGCAAGATGGTCATGTTGTGGCCTATGCCTCTCGGCAGCTGAAACCACATGAGCTGAACTATCCAACCCATGATCTAGAGCTGTCTGCTGTTGTACATGCTCTAAAGCAATGGCGGCATTATCTCTTTGGTAATCGCTGCGAGGTCTATTCAGATCATCAAAGTCTGAAGTATCTATTCACCCAGCCGGATCTGAATCTCAGACAGAGAAGATGGTTGGAACTCATCAAAGATTATGATTTGGGTCTCAACTACCAACCCGGCAAGGCGAATGTGGTCGCCGACGCGCTAAGTCGGAAGTCTTACTGCAACAATCTGATACTTAAGAAAGCTCAACCCTCCCTCTATGAGGAGTTTGCACGACTCAACCTTGAAGTTGTCCCTAGTGGATTCTTGGCAAATCTAGAGGTGAAACCCTCTCTTGAACAACGGATCATAGCTGCCCAGAAGAATGATTCTGATATCACTCAGATTAAGCGGAACGTTGCTGACGGAGCAGCTACATGCTTCACCATCTATGACCAAGGTACCGTTTATTTCGGCAAGCGTCTAGTGGTGCCCAAGAAGCAAGATCTGAAACAGCTTATCCTTCGAGAAGCTCATGAGTCACCTCTTTCTATCCATCCTGGTGGCACTAAGATGTATAGGGATCTTCGTCAGAGATTCTGGTGGTCCCGGATGAAGCGAAAAATTGCTAAGTTTGTGGCAGAATGTGACGTTTGTCGTCGCGTCAAAGCTGAACATCAAAGGCCAGCTGGTACCCTTCAACCCCTTTCTATTCCTGTCTGGAAATGGGATGAAGTTGGTATGGATTTCATCACCGGTCTTCCAAAGACTCAAAAGGGAAACAATGCTATCTGGGTAGTCGTGGACCGCCTTTCTAAGGTTGCTCACTTCCTTCCTGTTCGAGAAGATATTACCGCTATTCAGCTAGCAGATCTGTATGTCTCCCGGATAGTTGCTCTTCATGGTATTCCAAAGAAGGTCATCTCTGACCGTGGAAGTCTGTTTACCTCCAAGTTCTGGTCTAGTTTCCAACAAGCTATGGGAACACATCTTTCCTTTAGCACAGCTTATCATCCTCAAACCGGTGGTCAGACAGAACGAGTCAATCAGATTCTTGAGGACATGTTAAGAGCCTGTGTCATATCCTTCGGAAAGAATTGGGAGAAGAGTCTTCCATTCGCTGAATTCAGTTACAACAACAGCTTCCAATCTAGCATTGGTATGGCACCCTTTGAAGCTTTGTATGGCAGGAGATGTCGTACCCCTTTGAATTGGTCCGAAACTGGTGAGAGATCACTCTTTGGGCCAGATATCATCAAAGAAGCAGAAGATCAAGTCAATATCGTCCGTGAACGCCTCAAAACAGCTCAGTCCCGTCAGAAGAGCTACTATGACAGCCATCACCAAGATGTTCACTATGAAGTTGGCGAGTATGCCTATCTCAGGATCACTCCTCTTCGGGGTGTCCGTCGATTCGGTATCAAAGGCAAACTGGCTCCTCGCTATGTTGGTCCCTTTCGCATCCTTGCTAAGCGTGGAAAGCTTGCCTACCAATTGGAACTACCCTCAAAATTTCCAGACGTCCATGACGTCTTCCATGTTTCCCAGTTGAAGCGTTGCTTCAAAAATCCCATTCGTGGTGTTGATCATGAGACTCTTGACCTTCAAGAGGATCTAACCTATCGTGAATATCCTATCCGTATCCTTGATGAAGCCGAACGTAAAACTCGACGTCAGAGCATCAAGTTCCTCAAAGTTCAGTGGTCTCATCACTCTGAGGAGGAAGCAACCTGGGAACACAAAGATCGTCTCCGATCTGAGTATCCCGACTTCTTTTCTAAAACCTAGGAATCTCGGGGCGAGATTCTTGTAAGGAGGGTAGATCTGTAACATCCCAAGTTTGCTAAATGGAAATATAAGGTGTGTTTTGAGCTTTGCATGCATCTCATTTAATTTGGACAAGAATTTGCATTTTAATTACACATGTTTGCTTTTGAAAGAAAGGGGTAAATTCTTGTTATTCTTGGTGAACTCAAAATATTCCAAATTTTCAAAATCCAAGACTACCAGTGGCTTCCTTGTGAAATTTTGAATCTCCTAGTATTTTTCTGCAATTTTTTTCTCTTTACAGAAAAGCCCAAACCTTTTAAATAAGTAACCAGGGGCCTGTTTGTGAAAGAAACTGGCAATAATTAAAATCTTCAGGGGGGTTTTCAGAAAACAGGGATCGTCTTCAAGCTTCCTACCTCCCCGTGCGCCGGTGGCGTGCGCTCCGCCGTCCCTCGCCTCCCCGCGCTGCGATTCGCGCCGCCGCCCTTCCCTGGACTACAAGAAGCCCGCCGCCGCTCCGGAGAAACCCTAAGCCATTCCCATTTCGTCTCCTCCTTCCTCAGCTCGCCCGAAACCCTAGCTACGTCCGGCGAGAAACCCCGGCGAATCCCGGCCACCCCCTGCTCCGGCGAGAAGACCAGAAGCACCGCCTCGCTCTCCTCTTCCTCCCCCTCGAGCGGTTCGTGCTGGGAAGCCGCGAAGCCGCGGGAAACGCCGATTCCCTCCGCCGGGTCCGCCGCCGTCGAGCTCGTTTTCCGGCCATCCCCGAGCTCCCCTCGCCTCCCCGACACTCCCACGAGCTCCAGGTGGTTCCTGCGGTCCTCCCCGTGCCCTCCTTTCTCTCCCTCTCCCTCTGGTTAGCCCGGCCGCCGAGCGCCGCCGTCGGCCTCCGCTCCGGCGAGCCGTACGGCAACTCCGGTGACCATTTGGTCACAACACCGCCACCGCTCGGTCCGCCTCGATCTCCTCTAGCAACTGCCGCAAAGAAATTCGCTCAAATCGCTCGAATTTGAGCAGTTCGTGCTCGGCAGAGAGGAATTGGGCATCGATGACGTCAGCTGACATCATCATCCCTTTTAAATTTCATAAAATGATTATTTCTTTTCTGTAATTGTTTTAATATGACATGTGGGGCCATGTTGTCAGAGTTTTAATCTTTCTACATTATTATTTTCTTAAATGATTAAAATTATGACATGTGGGGTCAATTTATTTAAATAAATTTGAAATTTGAATTAAATTGTTTAAACTTTGAAAATTCATAATTAATTCATTTTAAATCAGAAAAATATGATTTTTATATCAAAATATTCAGAAAAATAAAATCTATTCAATTATAATTTAATCATACATATTCCATACAAGAAAAATAATGTTATTAGTCTCACCTTAATAAACCCTAATTTAAATTATGGGTATGTTATATTCATCCATTTAGTCTGATGCTTGCATCCAGGAAATTCTAAAATGACATATCATTCATGTGATTGTGCATTGCATCAATATCGTATTGATTGTGTCATTCCTTTCCGGTATTTGGTTCTTCGCGATAGGATTTGAGACCGAGAGTGTTTGCATCGCCCCCGAAGATCAATACCCAGCTACTGAAGAGCAAGGCAAGCATAACCTTATATCTGCACATATAAGATTTCCAAAGTATTTGATTCTTGTGTTATGCATACGGTTCAAAGATGTTTTGGTCAAGGTATAGAGTGTCACTTGCGTTGCATTGCCGCTTAGACTTGCTTAGTTGTTCCTTTCTCCATCCAGTTGAGAGGATTGGGGTGGGATAAGTATACATGACTTGTTAATGTTAAAGACTTGGACGAGAGGCCACATTGGGTTTGTGGTGGATTGTCTCGTTCTCGTCGACATTAGGAACTGAGTTCCTGGGTTCGGAACCAAGACTATCCGTGCATCCACACGGGGCTCGGAAACCCCTCGACTCCAACTTGCCTAGCCTACTACGTGAAGCCACTAGTTCGAGTGTTCCATTTGCGTGTGCGGTAAAATGATTTGAGGAGAAAATTTAGGGCTTGGGTCAGGAGAGTGTGACGCTCTGATCTTGACCCCGGCAACCCGCACTAGGGATCGCTGAGATGGCGGTCTGACCTACTGCTGTGGCTCATGAACATAGGCGAAGCTTGGGAAAGGTCGTGGCCAACTCTCCAGCCGGCACTCCCAGGTAGAGTGCTAATGTCTGGCGTATCGGTTGGTTGGCGCGTGTGGGTAGTTACACCCCCTGCAGGGTAAATCTTTTCGGAAAGCCGTGTCCACGGTTATGGACGACTTGGTACCTTATTTCGGTGATCATAGACAACTTGAAATTAATCATAAAACTGTCAACTAAGGGTGGTTAGGGTTACTTCCTCGGGTTGAGCGAGGGGGTGATTCTTGAGGGTGGTGCAAGCGATGACGTCTCGGTGGCTACAGAAGATGGATGATGAAGTCAGAGGTGTTGTTCCCTTATCCCATTTTAAAAGTCTACTGATGCGAGACTCCCTCTCTCCTCCCTCGATTTGAAAACAAAGATGGCTTTACGCAAAGACATTCATGAATACTCTCTGAACGGGCAGATATATAGAAGGTTAAATAAGTCTTGTTGAGTACCTCCTGTACTCAGCCTTGCGCACTTTTTGGACAGGTGAAGGTTCCAACTCCACTGCTGGTTTCTACATGGACATCGACGAGTAGATCGGGGTTCCCGGGCAGCAGCCTGGAATCGATGGGCGGGACGTCGCTTATGTTATGGCCTCTTAGGCCTTTTGGTTCTTGTTATGTAGCATAACATAATTTGCTTTCGCTGTTTGACGTGTTGTTGGGTCAGTGACCTCTACTTGTATTATTTGCTATCTTCCCTCTGCTAAGAGTTTGTTTAATATTGCTTTGAGTCGTAGAGTCACTGTTGTGTTATCGAATGTTCAGCTGCTGGCTCTCGAGATCGAGGTTAGGCTTATATCAGATGGATATCTGGGATTTGTCTAGCCTGGCTCTCGGGGGTGCTACACAAATGTACCATAGCGCGTCCCATATGGGTATCATCCGCGTCTAGCTGAGCACGGATACGTCCACCATATCGCATCCCCAAAGACTCGACCTCCGGGATGGCCCCAAACTCGACGACGCGCTTTGTCGCCGCCTTCCTCTCTGAGTTAAAAGAAATTGAACTTTCAGGGAGACAGTACACGTGGGCGAGTAGACGCACTGAGCCAACTTTTGAGAAATTGGATAGAATTTTGGCCACGGTTGAATGGGAGCAGAAATTCCCGCTCGTTACGGTTCATGCGTTGACCCGTACGGGATCCGATCATACACCTTTGTTAGTCCATTCAGGGGCTCATGCACATGTAGGTAATAGATCGCGCTTCTCGTTTGAACTTTCTTGGCTTCGGTTGGAGGGGTTCTAGTGCCACAGCCCCACCAGTCAGTCTAGTGCCACAGCCCCACCAGTCAGACTAGTGGCCCGGCCCCACGCGCCGACCCCAGGAAATCCCAACCGAGCCGACAAACGAGCCGAGCCGCGCCAGGCCTACCCCACCAGTCAGGCCATGTGCGGGTCAAAAGAGGTTGACCAGAGGGAGACGCGCGTTTGGGCGATATGCGAGGAAACCAGGGCACAAAGAAACAGCGCGGGTATGACACAGACCGATAAAACTCAGCGAACCATGTCACATAACCAATTGGCCCAAATCGAAAAGGCATGGTTTAAATTAGTACCTTGCATAGAATCTCGCCGCTCCAAATGTGCCATAGCGCGTCCCATATGGGTATCATCCGCGTCTAGCTGAGCACGGATACGTCCACTTGATTGCAGCCCCAAAGACTCGACCTCCTGGATGGCCCCAAACTCAACGACGCGCTTTGTCGCCGCCTTCCTCTCTGATACACTTATCGGAAGATGGCAACGGAGCGTTGTACACCGGCGCGCGACGAGGCAAACCCCCCCTCCCCCCACTCGATCCAATACCCCATCCTGGGTACGCAGAGAGTTTGGGGGGCTCACCGCCTTAGTCGCACCACCTCCACCTCATGTGGAGTCCGAGAAGCTGGAGACGACCACCGTCGACGAACACGGTGATGCCAATGTCTTAGGCTGCTCATCCGAAGGAGCAGCGCTAGCCACCTCAACCGCAGCGTGTAACACATCCACCACAACATCCTCTTTTACAACTCTAGTGAAAGACGTCGCCACTTCCTTCCTAGCCAAGTCAAAGGATCGACGTACAGCCAGTGAGGACACAACCCCCGACGCCATAGCTACTGGTGCTTGTGCGGCACCACCACCTTCAGGAACATTTTATTCCTGAGTTCCATTCGCAGCTTTTGGTTTAACCTTGGTAGCATACCCAAACTTAGCAACAGCTTCTTTAAAATCATCAAGCTCCTTGTCATCGTCATCGGGATCCTCTCCGTTATTCCCTTCCATGTGAACATCCGCCATAACCGGATCCTCTCCCTCCTCAGCCACAAAGGTTAAGTTGAAGAAACCATCTTTGAAAAACAAACGGAAATTGCGGGAATATTTTTGTAGTTTAGACAGCCCAACCGAATTCTTAGAACCCCATGTTCCCTAGTAAACGCCATATCAATCTCCAGCGTCATTCCGAACATATCTCCCACAACCCATAAAGCAAGGAAGTCTCCAATGTGATGGCTGGGAATACCTGAAACCCTGAGCCAAACCTCCGGCAAATTGCTCATAGGTTGTGGGTTCTGAGCCCAACTATTGAAGATTAACTCACAAGCAGTATCCGGTACATGACATCTCCCAAAAACTTGCAACCTCTCAAGGTCACTCTTGTTCGGAAATTGTACTTGATAAACATTGTTTCCCCTTTGATGTACATCCCAAGAAAAATTCTCAGTTGGCACTGATGACCCACAAGTATAGGGGATCGCAACAGTCTTCGAGGGAAGTAAAACCCTAATTTATTGATTCGACACAAGGAGAGCCAAAAAATATTTGTAAGCTTTAACAGATGATTTGTCAGATCAGCTTCATTTATGAATAGACTTGCTCGAGGAAGATTATCAGTAGCAACAGTTTTATAGCAGAGACAGTAGTGAAATAACAGTAGCAGGAGAATTGAGACATCGATTGTGATTGATGTACATAGCAGGATTAAAATACTTTAGGCATAGGGACGGATGTGCGGGCGTTGCATGGACGAGATAATTCATGTAATAACATAGCATAGGCATTTGCAGATAAATAATATAAAGCATCCAAGTATTAACTAATCATAAGCATATATTCCAATTTAGTTGTGCGTGCTCGCAATGAGAAACTTGCACATCATCTTTTCTCCTACCAGCCCGTTTGCAGCGGGGCCTCAAGGGAAACTACTGGCAATTAAGGTACTCCTTTTAATAAAGTACCAGAGCAAATTATTAACACTCCGTGAATACATGTGATCCTCAAATCATAGCCATTCTCTCCGGTTATCCCAATTGATGTCACTTTGGGGCCATCCCAGACAACAGCGTGTGTATACAACTCATAGATATGATCCAAAACAATAATTATCATCATAATTCAATAACATGTTCAGATCTGAAATCATGGCACTCGGGTCCTAGTGTCAAGCATTAAGCATAAAAAGTTGCAAAAGTGACGTAAAACACCGATAACGGATACTAGGCACTATAACCTAACAATCTTACAACTATTACATGATTGATCTCATCCAATCCCTACCGTCCCCTCAAGCCTACAGCGGTGAATTACTCACTCATGGACGGGGGAAACATAGATGGTTGATGGAGAGGCGGTGGAGGTGACGATGGCGATGATCCCCTTCGATTCCCCGTCCCGGCAGGGTGCCGAAACAGAGACTTCTGGTCCCCGAACTAGGGTTCGCGATGGCGGCGGCGCACGGGTGTGTTCTCTGGAAAATTGTCTAACCCCCCGACGTTTTTAGGTCAGAAGGGTTAAGTAGCCGCGAGGGGGTCGCGAGTGGGTGCCGAGTCGGTCACACCACCTCCTGGCGCGACCAGGAGCCTGTCGCGCCACCAGGTGGTGTGGTGCCCTCGTGCCTCCTCTCTGGTTGGTCTTCGTGGTTCCTGGTCCCTCTCGGATGGAAAATAACTTCTCTTTGGATTTTGCGGTTTTTCTCCGAAGTTGATATTTCTCAAAAAAATAAGACACCAGGGTAATTCTGCTGAAAACAACGTTAGTCCGTGTTAGTTGCATCCAAAATACACAATTAGAGGTAAAACAATAGCAAAAGTGTTCGGGAAAGTATATACGTTTTGGACGTATCAGGCACCAAACGTTGTAACTGTGTGACAATGGGAGGAATAGACATCTCACCCCCTGACACCACTATAGAAGCTAACCGCTGATTTTCCATCTTCGGTTTGTATGACGCCATGCAAGGATAGGCAAAGAAGATCAACTCCTCATGAGCATACCCATATACCCTAATCTGCGGTTTTGGAGCTGTCAACAAATGACAAGTCTTATCTCCATGATCAGGTCCTTCACAAATCACACAAATATCGACCTTGCAGTCCGTCGATTTATGTCCTGCCAGTCCACACCTGTAGCATCTTTTCCCTTTCTTTGGTACAGCCCCCGCCAAAGCCACAACAAGATGATCCGCCGAAACCTCAGCCGCCACCGGCGCCACCACTCCAGCCTTCCCATCATTCGCCATGGGAACCTACGTCGTTGCCACTAGCATGGGAACCGGCACCAGTGCCACGGCAGGAACCGGAGCCACGGTAGCAGCGGGAACCTGCAACACCAGCGCTTGTACTCCTGCCGGTGGAGCTGTGATGTTTGCAGCAGCATGCATCGCTGGAGGTGCCACGGGCAGCCCAACAGCTTGCCCACGTCCTCCCCCGTTCACGTATGGCCCGTCTGCATAACGATCGTTGACACCGCGAATCTCCGCGCGACCTCTACCAGCACCATATCCGCCATCAGCTCGGCCATATCCAGCACCATAGCCAGCTCCTCCATTCGTCCGGAAATAGCCAGCGGCATAGCCTCCGTCAGAACAGCCATAGCCATGGTTCGCGCCGCGCCCACCATAGCCAGCATCCCCATGACTCCGACCATCATAGCGGCGACCACGCCCTCCGCCAGCATGATATCCGCCATGGCGACCTCTAGCCACAAAAAAACCAGCGCCGGCATTGAAACCACCATGAAAATGCCGTTGAACTGGAAGGGTGGCGCCGCTCCCTGCCCACCTACAGTGCCGCTTGAGCTTCCCACCTCAAACGTACTTGCTCGCCCCACTCCGGTAGCCGCTCCCCGGCCCGGCAGGAAACCGCCACCACGACCATGGCCACCAAGACCATCACCGCCACGATTCGCCATGGGGTTTGCTGCTTCCAAAACTGGTTGTGAATAGCGTCGCCAAAAAACCACCAAACAAACCACAGAGACTAACTCCGAGTGGGTTAGGGTTTCTGCGCTTATTTTCCTCAGAAACCAAGGGTGGGCTTCTATGCAGGACGGGCTTAGCCGGGCCGAAACCCACCTTGCCTCGTCCGATTGCATTTTTGAAATTCCATCTGGAAACCGCGGATTGAGCCAGAGTTGTACGTACCTTCGCCGCATCACGGCGCCTCCGCCGGCAAACCGTGATCCAGTCACTGCCTCCGTCGTCCTCATCAAGGTTAAAAGAACATTTCTTAATCCCTAGTGTTTTGAGTGTTAGTTAACAATACCAATGATGTACTAATCCTATTTGCTAAGTATTTCAGTTTGTGTGAGTTTCATATCACAAATCCCAAAGCCAAAATGTAGAGAAAAAGAGTTTCTGGAATTCTTCCCAGAATCGGATTATTGGAACCGGAAATTTTCTGGATCGGAAATTCCGGGTCTCATATACTTAACAGAAAAATGGCTAAGGAAAAATCAGAAAGTGGTTCTGACTTCAATCGGAAATTCAGCTCGGAAATTTTACTGACTCGGAATTTCCGAGTCACCCTCAGAAAATTGGCTAAGTCAAGTTCAGAAAGTGGTTCTGACTTCAATCGGAAATTCAGCTCAGAAATTTCACTGACTCGGAATTTCCGAGTCACCCTCAGAAAATTGGCTAAGTCAAGTTCAGAAAGTGGTTCTGACTTCAACCGGAAATTCAGCTCGGAAATTTCACTGACTCGGAATTTCCGAGTCACCCTCAGAAAATTGGCTAAATCAAGATGTCAAAGTGGTTCTGATCTCAACCGGAAATTCAACTCGGAAATTTCATTGACTCGGATATTCCGGGTGACTCGGAATTTCCGGTGTCACTTATACCGGAATTTCCGGGTCCCCGAAGCAGCCAACGGCCAGATTTTGAGAGGGGGTATAAATACCCCCTCACTCACTCAAGAACAGCTAGCTCTCAGATATTCTCTCTCCTACCATTCTTGAAAGCTCAACTCAACAAGATCTCCCAATCCCTCCACCCAAATTCGCTGATCTTTGGAGGATTGGAGGAGAAGGCCCGGATCTACATCTTCACCGAAGGGATTTGCATTTCCTCCCCATTCACTTGCGGATTTTGTGGCTAGGGTTTCCGGTGGGAAAACCTAGTTCACCATTGTTGTAATCTTGGTGTTGCCTTGACCTTTTGTGGTCCTTGACCTTTTGTGGTCTTCTTGAGAGCCCCCAATTAAGTTGTGGGTGCGTGCCTCAAGCGTTTGTAAGGGATTCGATCTCCGCCCTAAAAGGGGATCAATAGTGGAAGGTGGACTCGCAACCTTTGTGGTTGAGTTCATCGAAGAAGAAGGTGAGCCTTTGTGGCGTTGCGGCTAACCTGTTGTGGTAGCGCACACCTCTCCAAACGAGACGTACACCCTTGGGTGGAACTCGGGACTACATCTTCATCTCCGTGTGCTTCGCTTGGTTCCCTTTATCTTTGCTCCCTTACTTGCTTGTCTTGTTAGCTTGTCTATCTTGTTATTGCTTAGATTGTCATTTAGGTAAATTCACCGTGGTTGCATATCTAGAGAATTTACCTTTGTGTTGAGCCTAAATTTGAAAAGACCTAAAATTTGTAATAGCACCTATTCACCCCCCCCCCCCCCCCTCTAGGTGTCGGATTCCCGTTCAAAGGTGTCTGATCATTCAATTTGTCTAATCCTACATGATCAATTTAATTTTGTGATATCTCTTCTCTTAGACTAGCCACAATGGGGGTATCATAGGTGGTATCGTACATGTCATGTTAGTAAAATGATGACATGTCACAACAATTAATGAAGAAAGAGATGATAGTGGTATCATAGGTAGATATCGTAACAAAACAGATTCCAATCCATTATGAGTCTAGCATCTAATAAATATAGCGTAATATGATACCACCCATATGTTACTATGCATTGTGAAAGTAGTATCATATACTAGTATCATATGCATAATACTAGTATATGATACTCCATATTGTGACTAGTGTTAGACTAGTCATAGTGGGAGTAACATATGTAGTAACATAAGTATCACATAGGCAAAAATGGTGATGTGGCAAGTATTTAATGAAGAAAGAGGTGGTGGTGTTACCATAAGTAGATACCGTAACATAACGGATTTCGAGACAAGATGAGTCTATAAAGTAATAAATGCATGATTATATGATACTACATATATGTTACCACCCACTATTGATATAGTAACATAGACTAGTATCATATGCATGATATCACTCTATGATACTCCCCACTATGACTAGTTAACCACTCAGGCAAAAAATTCTCTTAATTGGGTGCATTGGGATTGTAAATGCAGGACAGGACAAGCCGACAAGGGCGAGCCCCATCACAATTTTTTCAAGTGTGACAATCCTGTCTATGACGGTCCATTTTGGAGTCCGCAATGATCTCAAGATGATTTCCAGTGTCCTCATGCTTTCTGAATGTCGAGGACCTCCGCATAAGGGTGAAGCCCGTTACACTTCTTTCCGCATTCATTTCATTTGCACAGTCATATACTAGGATCATATTGATGTTTGCTATCAATACTATTGGAGTCCTTGTTTTTAAACTTAGAGGTGTGTAAGGACTGAACTATAACTTGCCTTGTATTTATTAGATATGGTAGAAGGAAATAGAAGGGGAGGGTTTTCAGAAAATTCCCCAATCCGCAACATGGTATCAAGTTAGTGGACAAAGGATATTGCCAAACTTACAGGGTGAATTATGACGACACTTTTGCACCTGTGGCAAAAAATTACAATTAGAACCTTAATCTGCATAGTTGCTAATTAAAACTGGAAAGTCCTCCGGTTATATGTTAAAAATGCATTTCTTCATGGATACCTTGAGGAGGAGGTATATATGGAAAACCCCCCAGCTTTTCGTAGTAAAGAAACATAGGCGAAGGTATGCAAACTAAGAAAGTCACTTCATGGACTCAAGCAGTCACCACGGGCTTGGTTTGGAAGATTCCGAAAGGAGATTTGTTCAATGGGTTACAACAAAGCAATGTTGATCATACTCTTCTCTTTAAACATTGTCGTGGTGAAATTACACTGTTGGTTGTGTATGTTGATGATATAGTCATTACACGCAATGACGAGAAGGAGATGTCACGTCTTAAGAAGATGTTATCAAGATCATTTGAGGTCAAGGATCTGGGAAACCTTCATTACTTTCTGGCAATTGAAGTGGCCTACAATGCTCAAGGTATTCATCTATCGCAATGGAAGTATGTGCTTGATTTACTTGCAGAAACAAGGATGCTTGATTGTAGACCTACATCCACATTTATAGAACAAAATCATCACACTATAGAGGAAACTGGTGACCCGGTAGACAAATATAAATATCAAAGACTCGTGGGACAATTGATATATCTATCACAGACTAGACCGGATATTGCATATTCTAGTGTTGTCGGCCGGTATATGCATGATTCTGTACCAGCCATCTAGATGACGTGAATCGAATCATAAGATATCTTAAGAGTTGTCCTGAAAAGGGGATTCTATTTTCTAGAAATGGAAATTTGAATATAGAAGGGTATACGGATGCATACTGGTTGTTGTTTAGACGACCGAAAATCTACATCAGGTTACTGCATTTTTCTTGGTGGCAATCTTGTTAGCTGGAGGAGAAAGTAACAAAGCGTTGTGTCAAGATCAACTGCAAGAGCCGAATTTAGGTCCATCACATCTGGCTTATGTGAATTGATATGGCTAAGAATATTGCTGATGGAGCTTAGATTGTTTAATAATTCTCCTCTTCAGCTATATTGTGACAATCAAGCCACAATCAACATTGTGAGCAACCCTGTTCATCATGATATATCTAAGCACATTGAAATAGACTAGCACTTCATTAAGGAAAAAACAGAGGAAGGAGTAATGCAAGTATGTTTCGTTAAATCTAGAGATCAACTAGCTGATGTGTTAACAAAAGGGGTTTGTAACATTACTTTTATGAGAATCTGTAGCAAGATGGGCATATAGATATTTTCGCCCTATCTTGAGGGGAAGTGTTGGAGTCCTTGTTTGTAAACTTAGAGGAGTGTAAGGACTGAACTATAACTTGCCTTGTATTATCAGATATGGTAGAAGGAAATAGAAGGGGAGAGCTTCCAGAAAATTCCCTAATCCACTACAATAGTTGATAAACTGATCAGTCACTGGCCAGCTCAACCAGAAGTTCTGGCACGAGTCTGGTACCATAGAATGCATCCAGTCACGCATCAAGCGGCTCAAATTTCATGATTTCCAAGGAGGTCAAAGTGAGCTCACATTCCTCAAAATTTTCTTTGAGAGCGCGCGTTGGTGCTGGAGAAGGCGGTGATTCATTTCAACGGTGTTATTATTTCGACAGAAGAGATGGATTCGAAAGTGGAGATTATGGAGACCATGAAATGGTCCAGCGACAACACTGTGTTGGAGGTCAGCTTCGCTGGCCCCTCTAGGCGGCCCCGGAAGAAATATCAACCGCCACCAAATGCTCGTAAGCCTTACACCCGCCAAGCACGGGTGAAAGGGCATGTTTCTTAATGCGTTGCGCCTTCCTAAACATCCGCGGGTTCGGGGTACGGGGCTGCCGAACCCTGCTCAAAGAGTCGCTCCGCAACAACAAAATTGACGTGGTGTGCCTTCAAGAAACAATTAAACAGGATTTCTCAGACCTAGAGCTCCGTGGGTTGGAGTCAGGAGAGAAATTTTTCTGGTGCTGGCTGCCTCAGGAGGCATCCTCATGGGGGTGACAGATAGTATGTTTGAAGTTGGCCAAATTGACAGGGGTCAATGGTTTATCCGTCTTTCGGTAATTCATCGCCAGTCCAACCGCGGGCTAGAACTCTTGGGGATCTATGGGCCTGCAAACCACGACAACTCGGCAGCCTTCATTGCGGAATTTCAAGCAAGATCACCACTCTAGCCCACCCCGCGATCATGGGTGGCGACTTTAATCTCTTCCGGGGCAGCGAGGATAAGAACAACGATATAATTAACTGGCCAAGAGTAAACCTCTTCAATGCGCACATTGCTAACTGGAACATGATCGAAGTCCCCCGCTCGGGTGCGCGGTACACTTGGTCAAACAGACGGTCCAATCCGGTCCGTTGCGTTCTTGACAGGGTCTTCATCTCTGCTAGTCTGGAAGGGGTTTTCCCACTTTGCTCGCTCGTTGCGGAAACTAGCCTGGGCTCAGATCATACGCCACTGATTTTTGATACGGGGGAGGGCCCCCCTATTAGAAGTAATAGGTTCTTCTTCGAGACGGGCTGGTTTGAGCTGCCTGATTTCACTGGCACCTTGGAGGTCGCTTGGGAGCGATTGGTGAGACAAGCTAGATCTGGGGACTGTGTGGATTGGTGGACATCCGTGTCAGCCGGCCTTAGACAATACCTGCGGGGCTGGAGCCGCAACCTTGGCCGGCAGTCCAGGATCACAAAGGCTGATTTGCTTAGGCGTATCCAAGCCATTGATTCTAGGGCAGATGTAGATGACTTGGAGGAGGAGGAGTGGGCCTTCAGATTTCACTTGGAAGATCAACTTCTTCAAGTTTATAGGGTGGAAGAGGAGTACTGGCGCCAAAGGGGGCGTATCCGGTGGGCGCTCTAGGGGGACGCTAACACGGCTTACTTCCATGCGGTGGCTAATGTAAAACGTCGGAGGTGCAGTATTTCTTCTTTAGTTTCGGAGAACGGCCCCATCTCAGGCAAAGCGGAGCTTCAAGAACACATTTATGGCTTTTACCGCGAGCTTCTAAGCACGGACACCGCTAGGTCGTGCGGCCTGGCGGCTCACACATGGGGTGTTGCCCACCAGGCTAACGCTGCGGACAACGAAGGGTTGGCCTGAACTTTTTCGGCAGAGGAACTTGACAAACTGGTTTCGGAGATGAAATCCGACACGGCCCCGGGGCCGGATGGGTTTCCTATCCCGTTTTTCAAGAAGTGCTGGAAGCTGGTTAAACATGGGGTCCTGCAGATTCTCAACGATTTCATCCTAGGGAGGATTGATATCTCTCGTCTTAATTTTGGGGTGTTGTCCCTCATTCCTAAAGTCCCGGGAGCGGACCAGATTTCCCAATTTCGCCCAATTGCGCTGATCAACGTGATCTTCAAAATTGTCTCCAAGGCCTTCGCCTCACGTTTAGACCCCATTGCGCATAGGATCATCAGCCCCAACCAGACTGCCTTTATTCGGGGGAGGTTCATCCTAGACGGTGTGCTGGCTCTTCACGAGATAGTTCATGAATTGAAAAAGCAGAAGGCAGGGGGCATCTTGTTGAAGCTAGATTTCGAAAAAGCTTATGATAGAGTGAACTGGGACTTTCTGGCTGAAGTCCTCCGTCGCAAGGGTTTTGACGCCGGCTTTATTCACCGCATCTCCCAGCTGGTCTCGGGAGGCCAGACTACGATCTCGATCAACGGGGAAATGGGCCCTTTCTTCCGGAACAAGAGAGGGGTGCGCCAGGGCGACCCTCTCTCCCCCCTTCTCTTCAACTTTATTGCGGAAGCTCTCTCGGCAATGCTCTCCGCTGCCAACTCTGCGGTCCACATTCAGAGAGTGGTCCCGCACTTGATCCCGGGGGGGGGGGGGTCACCCACCTCCAGTATGCGGATGACATGATAATTCAGATCCAAAATAACGACGCAGCCATTGCCAACCTCAAATTCTTGCTCATGTGCTTCGAAGACATGTCCGGGCTGAAAATTAACTATCATAAGAGTGAGGTATTCATTTTGGAGGCCGAGGAGGAGATTCAGTTGAGCATTGCCCAGCGGCTCAACTGCAAGCTAGGGCACTTCCCGTTCATTTACCTGGGGCTGCCAATCTCAAACAAGAAAGTGACCATCGAGCAGTGGTTCTTCCTCATTCAGAAAATCGCAGCAAGAGTGGAACCTTGGCTTGGAAGATTCCTGTCCTCGGAAGGACGGCTCATCCTCTCCAACTCCTGCCTCTCCAGTATCGCGATGTTTGCCATGGGCCTTTTCTTGCTCCAAGATGGAGTGCACGACCAAATGGACTCTCACAGAGGTCGTTTCTTCTGGGAGGGATCGGGACCAAACAGAAAGTACCACATGGTTAACTGGCCTGCAGTTTGCAGGCCCAAAGACTGCGGTGGGCTAGGTCTCATTAACTCCAAACTCATGAATAAGGCGCTCCTTCTAAAATGGATCTGGAAGCTTTACCTCTTGGATGACTCGATCTGGGCGACGATCATCAGAAATAAGTACACCCGTACTGGAGACATTTTCTCTTGCTCCAGCCGCGGGGGCTCGCAATTTTGGTCGAGCTTGCACAAAATTAAAGATTTGTTCAAGCTGGGCGCTAGGCACCATGTCCAGAGTGGACACAAGACTAGTTTTTGGCTAGATCGGTGGACGGGGGAGGGCCGCCCCTTCGCCTTCGGTTTCCTTCTATCTTTAGCATTTGCGAGGAGCCGCGAGCTTCGGTTCAGCAGGTAGTGACTCTAGGCTGTCGCATCAGACGCTCGCTGGATGTGGCAGGGGCCCGACAGTGGGACGAGCTGATGGCGATCATTGCCAATACTTCCCTGTCAGCTGACCATGATACGGTGTCTTGATCGCTGGAACAATCTGGCCAGTTCTCAGTTAAATCGATGAACAAGAAGCTTTCGCAGGGAGACTTGGTCGTTCAATTTCAACAAGTTTGGAAACCCAAGCTCCCGCAAAAAATCAAAATCTTCACTTGGCAACTAATTCTGGATAGACTACCTTCGGGTATCCAGGTTGCAACCAGACACGGACCCTCGGACATGAATTGCGTGATTTGTGGTTTGGAGGAGGATGCCTCCCATATTTTCTTTGCTTGTTTGCATGCGGCATTTGCGTGGAGCGTGCTTCGCTAGGTCATTGGGAGGCCCTGGTGCCCCACCAATGTCGATCAGTTTTTTGCAATCCTTGCTTCCACCCCAACTGCTCTTAAACGTCTTACTTGGTTCATGTTCTCTGCCCAATCTTGGGCGCTCTGGCAGATTCGGAATAAAGGTGCCATTGAGGCGAAATTCATCAGGCAACCGGCTGACATTATCTTTAAAACCTTGATCTTCTTACAAGATTGGTCCCCCGCTCTCTTGCCGGTGGATAGGGAGGCGGTGTCTACCCTCTGCGCGGCACTCAGGAGAATCCACGCGGAGAACCTCTTACCTCTCCAGGCCGGCGTGGCTAGTTCGATTCGCTAGCTTGTTTTACTTTGGCTAAGCTGTATGCCGCAGCACTTTGTCGCTTTTACTCTTGGCTAAGCTGTATGCCGCAGCCGTGTGTCGCTTTTCCTTTGGCTAAGTTGTATGCCGTAGCATGTATCGTGTTGGCGAACCTGGTGACTTTGTTAATTTCAAAGCCCGGCAATAAAGGGCCTTGTTCTAAAAATAAGAAAAAAGGTCCAGCGAAGCCTCAGTTCTGGTCATCAAGGACAAGGAGGTTACACTCGGAACTTCAAGAGAGGTTCTGATTTTTCTGTCCGTGATCCTCTTATTCACTACTCTGTTGCTCCAGTATGCACATGCAAGACACCTTTTGAGATTCGTATTCAGTATTTCAAAACTCCTCCCACTTGTGGGTTCTGCTATCATGATTAGCTTATTAGGTGCGTAGTACCATTATTGTTAGGGAAAGTATTCTAATCAGTAGTCTGATTTCTTTCTTTTCGTCGGACGCTCAGGGTCGAGAGATTCACAGAAAAATCTCATTAACCACTCTCTAAATTAACACATTAACCACTCCCTAAATTAACGTGGCCATAACCTCTCCCCACACGCATTTATTCATTCCCTCTCCTTTCCATAGCTGCTGCGCCTGCCTCCCCAGCTCCGGCTGCGTCCAAAGCTCCAGCTCGCCGAATCGCCGGCTGCACGCCCGGGCGGCCCTTGGCGCTGCTGCGGCGGCGACCCGGTAACCCGCGATTCGGCGTTCGAACCCAACTGGCGGCGCAGGAGCGGGGCTGGCTGCACGTCGATAAGGATGGAGGTGGAGCACAGCTGTGCGTAAGAGCTCGGGCGCAGCCGAGGATGGGGGCGCATGGAAGCCGGGGGCAGCGAGTTGAGGCGAGGGCGTGGGTTACCGCAGCAGGGAAGGAGGTGTAGTCGGCAAGTCGGCTGCCGCGGTAGTTGATTGAGGGAGCAGCCGGAGCTTGTGTTGCGGGCGCGGAAAGTCAAAGCAGGGGCGCGACCGGCGAGCGACAAGCTGGGCGCGGTCAGAGACGGCGACGAGCCTCCGGGAATTCCACTGGTGGTGGCCCAGGCACGGCCCAGCGGAGCAGGCGGCGTGCATGCGGGGAAACTGGTGGTGGAGTACCACGAGCGTGCGGTGAAGGCGCTCAACGTCTGCAATACCGTCTCCGACGACGTCGACCAGGTGTGCCGCTGGGGTCGGCGACTTTCCTGTGTATGGGGTCTCCGAGCTCTGCCCGTCCCAGATGAAATCGTAGAAGCATATTTTTGATTCGACTGGAGCAATATTTTTTTGGAAGCACACTTCTAAGTTGTTAGACGCATGTCTCCAATGATTCATGTTGTGTAAGACCCAAATTTTATATACCCACGAAGCATGTTTATTAGCTTTGGAAGCACAACTCCAAGTTGTTAGATGCAAGGTTTTGTATCCAATGATTCATATTGTGTATCCCCAAAATTTTCATGCCCACGAAACATGTTCATTAGCTTTGGAAGCACAGTTTCTAGTTGTTAGAAGCATGGTTTATATCCAATGATTCATGTTGTGAAAGACCCAAATTTTACATGCCCTTGAACCATGTTCATTAGCTATGGAAGCAAATTGTCCGGTCGAAAGAAATATAACCTTGCGATCAATAAACTACTTTTTGTTTGTGTTTGATGCAAGTTTTCACTAGGTTGCACCTTTTTGTTATCTCAGAAACATAATAATTGGTTTTGAACGTCCAGAAAATGATACTTCCATGCATCCCAAACAATGTTTGTTGCCTTGTGTTTCCATGCTTCGTGGAGAATTGTTAACCGAATTAGTAAATTGCTTCAGTTCAAGGGGAAATGAGGCTTCCATACATTTGAATGATAAATTAATTGAGAGCTAATTACTGGCCGGAGTAGTTTGGGGCTAATTAATGACTGAATTAAACGTGGAGTAGTTTGAGGCTGCATTTATTCCTGCATGCAGGGCTGCTTCATCGCACGGTCAAAATGTCTTTGATCCAACCGCCAAGTGCTAGTCCGATGGAAACATTGGATCATACGTCCCGATGCCTAGTGGTGTCCAAATTAATTTACGACCTTGTGGTTCCATGGTTCTTTTTACATCAAGGGGGATAAAAGTAAATGTGTATCCATTATTGTGTGTTCAATATGGTAAGTTCAAATTCTTAATAGTGGTGGCACATAGAAGCATGTTGTCACCACAAGGATGGGAGGTAGCCAGTGTTGACTGCTTACTGCTTAGTACAAATATGGTTAGTTCAAATTCTTAATAGTGGTGGTGCTTACTGCCTAATCATATAGTCGTAGTGTCGTTAAACCTTTTGATTGAACAGTCGGCAATGATTTTTCTTTTTTTTCTTCCATAAATGCTTGCCTCACTGCATCTGGTTCAAATTTCTTAGACCTCTGGACCTGGCAATGGAGACGTGCAGATCACCTTTAGCGTGTGATCAGATTGGTAATACATTCTTCAAATGATGAAACCTTTTAATTTCAGTTCATATTACTCAGTGCCTACCTTATTTGGTATCTTCATTGCATATTTTTCAGCAATGATTACTTGATTTTTCTTTTCCGAAAAGGCAACACATTTGCTATTTATTCACTACCCTGTCACCATGCAAATATTAGATCGACACTGTACCCAACCAACATAGTGACAACAAGCGGAGTGAGCCTAACTCAACTGATTTGGTTCTTGTGGTTAACAAGCCCACCAAGGTTCAAATCCCAGACTTGGTATGGGTGTTCTATTTTTCTGAAAAATATTCAGGATTTAACCGGCGCTATGGTTTCAGTGGTACGTGACGTACCCGTCAACAGTGAGGCGCCCGTGGTGACTTCGTCAAGCTCAAGATATGCCGGACCAGTCTCTCGGAGGTGCTCATAGGGGTAGGATTTACGTGTGTGCTGTCATCGGTGTGTTTGTATGTGCGTGTTTGTGAGCGTCCGCGTTTATACTATGTATTAAAAAAAACATAGTGACAGCAAAAGTAATGAGTTAGCTAGAGACACATGCATACGGAAGATTTTTTAAAATATACATACGGAAGAAATTTTCGTCTTCTTCTTGTCCTCATTGGTAAAATGCGCAGAGTAAAGCACATCATCATATTTTCTGAGTCAATCCATTGTATCCAGGAAATTAATTTACAACCTTGTGGTTCCGCAGTTCTTTCTACATCAGGGGGGACAAAAGTAAATGTGTATCCATATAACCATATTATTGTGGGTTCAATATGGTTAGTTCAAATTCTTAATAGTGGTGGCACATAAAGCATGTTGTCACCACAAGGATGGGAGGTAGCCAGGTTGATGCGGTGGTGCTTAGTCATATAGTATTAGTGTTGTTAAACCTTTTGATTGAAAGATATTATTTCCACACTTTGTGCAATCATCAGTTCCCGCGTTGGCTGATTGGATCATACAGTAAACAAATGTAGAAATATAATGTCACGCTATTTTTTCTAGGCTTGAGGCATATATGTCTTTCAATGAGCGGTCGTTATGTCAACACTCGTTTGTTCCTGACTTCTGAGTGCATCGAATTAGGGTATTTGGATCACATTTCTTGCAGAATTGTGTGAAGTAAGTGATCAAGCAAAATAGTTTGTTAGATTGAATTGTTTAATATCTTAATAAACCGTTCAAGTGGAGTATACAGAAACGAGATGGTGAATTGAAGAATAATTAGCACGACTGTCTCAGTAGAAAGTGGTATGTAAAAAAATATTAAGTTGAGGGCTTAATGATAATTTCAACTGGATTCTTCAGGCTGAAGTTCTTAGCAGGCTACAAGTGACACCGAGCGGTGGACATGTTCGTTTAGATGGTTCACACAAATGTACGAGCTAGGCGACGACACACACAGTCACACACACATGAATCGGCAGAGAGAGAAAACTGTAGCACACAATGTTCATCCACGCTCGAGAATAAGTAAAATCCACTCAGGCTTACCAATTACATATCTAGTTATTTTGCTGTGTTAAGTAAATTATTTGGTCCTCAATTTTTTTACATATCCTGTGTTGGGCTAAACTATGATAAGTGATTTGTTGCTAAATTTTAGTATATAAAGGAAAGGCTTAAAAAAAATCTCAGCAAGTGTGTCTATGCCCGCCTGGACTAAATACTGTGATCATGCATTCTTGATGCAAGTGCAAGCAGGAGCCAAACAATAAGCATATGTTGGTGCGTTGAGAGGTGACCATTTCTAGCTTCTCAAGTACCCTGCAAGCAAGCACACACTATTTCAGTGACTGCATGTACACGCCCAACTGTGCAAAGTTTTGTGTGAATGTTATCTAGGTTGGGACGGCAATAAACTGAACAAAGAACACATATTGATCTTCATCTCTTCTGAATTTCAACATAAGCGTAATTTATGCTTCAAGATCTTTATGTTCAACACAACTAATCATTGTAATAACTAGTATTATGTATTATGATGAACGGACATGTAAACTCAATTTCAATGATCTATGACTGCTTAATACCCTGCAATAAAGATCTTAGTGTTGAATATGAATTTGGATGAGCAGAGCAAGACACTCAGAATGGGAACATCTAGAATATATTTAACTTAATGTTTTTTATTATAGATTTACCAAAAATTAAATAGTCACTAAAGTAATATTTGGATGTCGTAATTGTATTTACAGTCTGCTGATTTCGGGTATTTTTTATTTATTTACCACATACCCATAGATATCTTTATTTTGAAGAGCTTTTTCAAATTTTGAAATTAACGTGTTTTCCCCATGCTAGGAAAAAATTTCTTGGGGTATTTTGGACACGAACTGTTCTTGATGCCGTGCAACAAAAGGAGGTTGGAAACCTTGCAGATGCCGTCAGCTAAGAAGAAGAAAAAGGAAAATGAAATCAGTTTCCTCTCCGCCCTTTAGTACTAGACTGACTACTAGTACTCCACTCCAGCTGCTCACTCCACTGCCCACCTCAACTCCTACAGAACTGTAGCCCTTTCAAGGAGCAGATTCGAAGCGCTGCAAAACTCCAAACTAAGTGCTGAAAGGGGTAGTGGTAGACTGATAAATGATCATGTACCTAATGGCATCCCTGCCTTCCTGCGGCACCTTCCATGCACCTTTATTGTCTTCTTGCCTGAGGAGGAAAACCACAGTAGTGGCCACGGCTTCCAAGGCCAAGTGAGTTATGTTCTTCATCTTCATCATACCAAGAATATTTCCTATTGATTGGAAAAAAATTCTGTTCTTGAGCCACTCTTGGAGTTTTGCTTCGGCCCTCTGATCTTGGTTGGGCTGGTATTAGGCTTCTAGGACACCGTAGATGGCGCGTGGTTCTTGCATCTTGGGGCTGGGTGAATTTTTAATTTTTGGAAGTGGTCTCCTGTGGGTTCATTAGATTGAACTGAATCCGGTCATAAAAGAAGTTTTTCATTTGTGTTCGGTCATTCATGTGTTTATTGATGTTTTTTTTTCATGATAATCTTGCTTTACTGTTGAGATGGAGAGTCGAATTCTTGAAAAATTTCTTTCTGTGTCTTATTACAAACTGATTTGGTTTGATAAAAATGGTCCTATTCTCTTTCCTTTTGTTATTTTTGTTTGAGTGAGCTACTATGTCTCGTATGGATTTTTTTTCACCTGGTTGTCTTTCAGCATATAATCCACTTTAGTTGCACAATATGCCATTTTTGCATATTCCCTCTACGATGCTGTCAACTTAGTGATTGTTGTAAACACAATGGGGTTTATTTGCAATTTCGTCTGATCTCCTCGGTTCTTATTGTTAGTTTTTACTGTAGCTTGTAAGCTCAGATCACTCAGTACTAGTGTTTGCAAATGAAAGAAAATACTATTTTGCTGTTCTGTTAAAGGCTTAATGCAACCTACTACGCAGTTCTGCTGAAGTCTCAGGATATGTATGATCTACTCCAAGTAGTGTATAATTTATAAGGTGTAGCAAACATTTTTCTACGAAGTCATGCCATTTTAGCTGGTTTTAGCTTTAAAAATGTTTGACTTTTACCCCTCTCTTACATGTAGATGTAGTTGCATATAACATGCCATGCTACTTGAAAAGAGTACCTGAGTTGAATGAAGGATTGCTTCGTAGATGTTTCACTACTCTAGATTGTTTTTTTAGTAACCAGTCTACAGATGCGTAGCAATTTATTTAATTCCTTAGTTCTGCTAAATCCATTTTTCCATCACGCTTCTGCCTATCTTTTTTTACTGCTACTCTTCTTAATGTCTTTATGTTACATATATGAAGGGTTGGAATTCCCGAAAAGACCTTCACTCCTCGCGAGGTGCCTTTCCGAGTTCGAGTTACCCACTCATTGCCACCTCAAAAGAAGGAAATTTTCGACTCACTGAACCAGTGGGCGGAAGACAACATCCTGGTCCTCTTGAAGCCAGTTGAGAGATCCTGGCAGCCGCAGGACTACCTGCCAGACCCTTCCTCCGATGGATTCTATGATGAAGTCAAGGAACTGAGGGAACGGGCCAATGAGATCCCGGACGAGCACTTCGTCTGTCTGGTTGGAGACATGGTCACCGAGGAAGCACTTCCTACTTACCAAACGATGCTCAATTCCCTCGATGGCGGTGTCCGCGACGAGACCGGCGTCAGCCCGACCAGCTGGGCTGTCTGGACAAGGGCATGGACGGCTGAGGAGAACAGACACGGGGACCTCATGAACAAGTATATGTACCTCACTGGGAGGGTTGATATGAGGCAGATTGAGAAGACAATACAGTATCTCATTGGTGCTGGAATGGTAAGCACTTGTGTCTTATTCCTTCCTTCTTTGTTTTACTGGTGACAAAGCAGGGAAGGGAGCACAAGCTCATTATTATTCTCAAATGATACAGCTTTGTTGTAAGCCTACCTTGTGCTGTACTAACTTTTTTGTGTAGGATCCAAAAACCGAGGGCAACCCCTATCTGGGTTTCATTTACACATCTTTCCAAGAGCGGGCAACCTTCATATCTCATGGAAACACGGCGAGGCACGCCAAGAAGTACGGGGACTCGAAGCTGGCCCAGATATGCGGCACCATCGCAGCCGACGAGAAGCGCCACGAGACGGCCTACACCAAGATCGTGGAGAAGCTCTTCGAGGTGGACCCAGACTACACGGTGCTGGCCTTCGCCACCATGATGAGGAAGAAGGTCACAATGCCTGCCCACCTTATGTACGATGGGCAGGAGGACAACCTGTTCCAGCACTTCAGCGCGGTGGCGCAGCGGCTGGGCGTCTACACCGCCATGGACTACGCCGACATCCTCGAGTTCTTGGTCCAGAGGTGGAACGTCGCTGGTCTTACTGGGCTGTCCGGGGAAGGGAGGCGCGCTCAGGATTTCCTCTGCTCACTGGGACCGAGGTTCAGGAAGCTGGAGGAGCGAGCACAAGGGAGGGAGAAGCAGTTGCCAGTTGTTCCCTTCAGCTGGATCTATGGCCGACAAGTGCAGCTTTGAGTGCCATTGCCAAGCACAAGCATACGGACAGCTTTTTTTTCTGTTCTTTTTTAAAATACGTAGGATTATTTTTTCTTGTATGAACACGTCTACATTGCATACATATGCCAATGAAGCTTGAAGTAACATAATAATTATATGAACACAGCCGGAAATGTGTATTGTTTTGTTTCAGTTTCAGATGCCAGTCAAATTTGGAATACTGAGTTTTGGATTTTGAAGTCTCTAAACCATACGAGTTGACTTGCTTTCGCGACGAAAAAACTGTTTTGGGCCACCACTGATAGCTAGATCGGGAACAGTGCCATTGTAGGATTATTTATTTAGTAGGGTATTTCTGTACTCCCGTACGAAATAAAATTTATGGTATATTCTTGTGCTGTTATAGCAGGATAGATCGAAAGTTAGTTGTTGTGAACTGGTCCATGCTTGCTATGTAGTGTTGTCTTTGAAATGTTTGGCCTTCTCGCTTGAATTCAGCTCATGCGTTCCTTGCCCAGCTCCTGTGATATGGCACGGCACCTCCGCATGGGTCATACTTGTCGTGTGACTGCAAGTGAGCCAGCGGGTTATTGTCAGGACCGGAAACCTGTCTAAAGTGAACCGTGGCTTGGCTTGGATGGCTAGGAGGGTTGATACCTCCTGTGCCCGTGAGGTCTTTTGAGTTCGAGCGCTAGTGCCCGCTCCCTCACCCGTACTCACCGAATTTCTTTTAAAAAACTGCTTGGAGGGCCTTCTAACCCCCAAGTCTCATTTTGGAAACCTGTCTAAAGAAGTGCGGAAGCAATATCAGTTAAGTACAGGTTTCGTGCCGATTGTTTTGCCGGTCTCTCTCAATCGTTGATCTCCTAGAAGTTGATTTTTCCTACTCCTATTTTGTTCCCTGGATGATTTTGAGAAGTTGATTTTCCTACTCCTATTTTGTTCCCTGGATGATTTTGAGAATATAGCTGGAGGAACAAGAATACGCAGAAGAAGAAAAAACGTCATTTGCTGCCTGATGGATCAGCAAAAGATAAACCTTGTGCGGGTAGGGTCATAAGGAAGAAGAAAGGATAGATGGCTTGCATTTTTTAATAATATTGGAGGTTTTAGGGCTCTAGGTACATTAAGACAATTTACTGAGGTGTTTCAGGAGTAGAGAGTTGATATTGTCTGTCTACAAGAGTAGAGCATTCTCAGGACTTCTTGTGGGAGCTTTCTGAGGAATCGTTCTATTGTGTAAACCCTGTCGTCCTTGGGGGTAATTTTAACTTGATTAGATTCCCGCGTGAGAAATCATCGGGTAATGCATATGTTGGGTCAAGGGATATTTTTAACAGCTTCATTACCAAATACCAATATAAAAGGGAGAGAAAAGCTTTAATTGAGGTTGTCCACAGACTAAACTCAAAAGATAGGCCATCAGGTTTATTTGATGGGGAATGGAGTGAAAGGTATGAGAATGACATAGAAAAAAGCATGATGGATGTAACTCCATGTAGCTGAGGAAGCAAAAGCATACTGCCATACTGGCACAGAAGGAGGGACAAAAATAGATTTTCCGGGACATGCCAACGCTGCTTTCTTCCATAGTCTTGCTAATGACAGGAGAAGTTAAACTGTCATGTCACTTGATAGTGACAAAACAATCACAGATGAGATTGAGCTCAGGGCTCATATCTATGGTTACTATAAAACCCTTTTTGGTAGTGAATCAGTCCCTTCTATTCACCTTGACGAGGGTCTAAAAGAGCGGCACGGATTCTCTGACTTTTCTTTTCTAACTTTTCCCTGACTTTGGGTCACTGATTTGTGGGGCATGCCGGATGTGGGACCCACCTGTCAATGAAACAAAGTCAGGCTATTCTAAGTCAGAGAATCCACACCGCTAAAAGAGCCCTTAAACTGGGACCCAAAAAAAAGTTTACAATCCGCCTTTTTTGCCAATTCTGATCGCAACTACTCGTGGCGCATAGCAGAAACCTTAAATGGATCTGCAAATTGTCTAATTTTGGCTGGTGTTCTTCACCGATTCATTCCACAGAGGAGTTCGTCACCAATTTGCATATAATGTACATAAAACCTACGCTAATCCAAAAACTAATCTACCCCTAACTCGTTGCCGCCCTAACTCTACTTCCAAAAATCGGCTCACCGGAGACTCAGGTGCGGCGGCGACGAGGTCGAGGCCGACGAGCTTCACTCCTCATCGCGGGCGAGCTGTGCCTTCTTCTTCTCTGCCTCGCGGATCGAACAGAGCAGGACGAGGGCGATGATGTAGTCGACCATGGGATCGAACAGAGCAGGACGAGGGTCTCCGGTGGAAGAAGAGGAAGCGGCGAGGCGGAGCTACTCGCGACGCCGCTCGAGCTTCCCTCGCCACCGGTGCTCTGCGCGAGGCGGCGGCGCTGGAGCTCGCGCTTGCAGTGCATCCGGTCAAACTCCTCCACCTCGCGCCTAAATCGCGCCGGCGGGATTGGGCTGCCTTTCTTCATGTATTTCTTGATAAGCCGCTTTCGTCCGGCGTCGGCGCGGACGAGGATCTTCCGATTCTCGTCGGAGAAGTCGCCGAATATGTCGCCACAGCCCCGCAGATTCGACTTCGATCGCTTGGGTGCTATCCCGCGGCTGCTACCGTGACGGATCTACCTCAGCGGTCGTGGATTGCTCGTCGGAGAAGACGGGGCGGGAGGCGAATTTCTCGTCGGCGACGGCGGTGGATAAGGTTTTAGAACGGGGAACGTTGCAGAACCCGACATAAATAGGGTTCGATGGTCCTAATGCGCCCTTATCGGCCGCACGACGTTTACAGGTTCTGCTTTCATGCAAAAAAGGTCTTGACCCGTAAAGTCGTCGGAGTTTTGCCCCGTAAAGTCGCCGGAGTTTTTAGGGTCGCCGACATTTTACTCTGTTAGAGATGCTCTAAGTGAATTATGTTCCAACCCAGGAAAATGCCTGGCTAATCCATGAATTTACATGGCACCACACATACCACATGTATGTGTCCTTTTAGTATAACACAAAATTTGAAAGCATGTACTGTGGACTGTGGTTCTTAACACGCCATAGAATGTCCACTTAGAGATGAACACAGAACTCCATATTTATACCAATGTCCCTCTCGAGAAGGAAAGTAGAAACCAAGGAAACAATAAACATAGGTGTTGTGCAAGTTATAGTTCAAATATAAACCAATGGTCTCAGATTCTAGAGCCTTTTTTCACGTTTCTTTTGTGAATGAACGAAAAATATCAGCAGGTATGCCGTAAGTACACCTCTCTTCAGTGCAAAGAGCGGTAGAGTAAAGCTTGAGTAACCTCAACAAATTACACCCCTGAATCTGTAAAAGCTAAAGGTGGGGAAGGGGAGATCTACAGTCTTTTTTCTTATGTATGGTACACAGGAAAAATATTACGATCTTACAAGACGATCATCCACATGGGGTCAAGGTCCAACAGAAGAAATGGCAATTATCAACTATAGAAAATTCATCCAAAGGAGGCTAAAGTCTTATCTGCTGGTAGCTACACTACTGGTCCTAAATCTGACGTTTCTACACCGTCTCAACTTGCCGATAGCTTCTTGCGCCATCCCTTGCAGAAGGTCCACATAAACTGATGCTAGCAATGCCCTAGGGTTGTTGGGCAATAATGCAAAACCACGGCTCACCATATAGCTAGCCTGCTCAAGCTCTCCCTGCACTGCTGCAGTCATGCCTAGGTCAACATACACAACACCACAGGCTTCCTCAGGCTTGAGGGACACCGAATACTGAGTTTCTTCTGAGGTGAGTTTTGTGACAGCAGGAGTGACCGAGTCTTCACCGTCGCTGTCTTTCTCAACAGGGGCCTTTTCATGATTCTCGATGCTGTAGGGCAACTCAATATCATTGCCATCTCTCAAATAAACAGTCAACTGCTCAGCAGCCTCCTTTGGCCTATTCAGCGCACACAATGCTTCAGCTGCATATACATGGCCAAGGAATAAGTACATTCTCGAGCATTCCGAAAGCTGCACCAGCGACCTGGCAGAAGATAAAGCTTTCAACGGATTCTCAAGACACAATTCAACGAAAGCCAGGTCCCCCAGGATGGCTTGTCGAATTTTGAGGTTATCTTTTCTACAGATGTCATCATAGATAGCAAGAGAGCTCTGCATAGTGGCATTCAAGCTTGCTGCTCCCTTTTGTTCTCCATTTGCATTAGTTGTCGAACCAGAAGGTACTTTGGACTCAACACTCACTGCATTCTTGTGGCCTAAACTTTTCTGGAGTTGTGCTCCTTGGTTGCAATCCTCTGAATCTGATGGAATCACCAACTGTTTTTGCTCAGCAGCATCTACTAGTAGTTGGGCGTTGAGTAGACACTGTCGAGCAAATTTAAGTGATATCAAATTTCCTTGTTCATTTGAACTCCCAGACTCTGAATAATGACTTGCTGAGTTCACCGGACTGATAACTAAATGCCGCCATTTCCCTGACCCCACAACATGAATTTCAATCTCATCATTGCATGAAGTAGCACCTCTTGCAGTAAGGAGGCCCTTTTCTATAGCTAGCAGGCTACACTCAGCAAAACGGAGCCAAAAGAGGGGTCGCTGGTACAAGAGCGGCATGGCTTCACGAAAACAACGAGCTGCTAACAGTGGTTTACCACACATCAAATGTTGGATGCCACAGTTATATGATATAAGACAAGATTTATCTTGTGATAATGCAGACAGCTTCAATGGTTTCTCTGAGCGAAGAGATAAGCTATATTTCAGTGCTTTGCTGAAGCACAATATTGACGTATGGTAGGATCTCTGCTGGTGGAGTATACAACCAAGATTGTTGTAGAACATGGCTAGCATCACTGGTTCAGTCCGATTATTGGGTGTGCTCAACAGTTTCACAGCTTTCCGATAATTTCCTCGGGCATACTCCAGCTGGGACTTCAAGAGAAGCTCTGTTGATGAATCCCTACCACGTGCCATGTTCATTAGAACTTTGAGTTCTCGCTTAGCAACCTTCAGGTTCCTTGTGAGAAGTAAAAGCCGGACCTTGTAAATTTGTAGTCTAACTTTCAAATCAGCAGCAGTGGCAGCAATATCAGCTGATGCCCTCGAGAACTCACTTAATATAGGTCTGCCCAAGTGATTTCCACCATCCAAAGTAGAGTAAAAAGATTCAAACTCCAGTGTATCATCTGAGAAACTTCCAACTGAAAGAATCTCAGATCCAGCAGCAGTATTGGAATCAGAATCTGGAGGTGTGCTACTTCTTGCAATAGGTTTCAGTTGACCAGATTGCTGCTGAACTGTGCTAGTAATTTCACTGTGGTTCACTGTATTAGTAGCTACTCCAAATGATCTTTCCAAGTATTGAATGATATCCTGTAAAAACATAGAGATGAACAAAGCTCCACCTAGACAAAAATCAAAATGCAGCAACTTTGGAAAGAAATAAGGCTAACATGTGCCATAGACTGCCGTGCAAGTTGAAATCCCAACTAAATATGACAGTGCTAAGATTGAGAATACTAATGCACATGAAACCAAAGGAGACGAGGATAATTTCAATTCTACCTAATACAATCTAACAGACAAAGGGAAGTCCATGATCAGCCATCCTCGGATTCGCTTGCCTCTTTCAAAGCTTTATCATTTATCAGCAATAACTCCATAACAAGTTATTGCCATACAAAATGCATGTTATGTAAGGATATACATACTCGGTGAAGCATATGGGGGACAAAGTAGGCAACATTGATCATATTACATTAAAATAGTAATAATTAGCCTGTTATTTTGCAATGTCGTATCCAAAAAACAATAGTTTACTGTCATGCCATGTTGCTGTGTCAAAAGGAAATTATTATAAGCCCACAAAGGATGCTTTCAAAGAAGTTCCTAGTTTCAATGGCGCCAGTCATAGCTGTCAAGTGCAAGTTGTACTGCGGTTAAGGAAAAAAAACTTACCGCGGCTTTCGATGCATCTTGCACAGCTAAGGTAATATCCAATAGGAGAAAACATACGTGAAGAGCAGTTGTCTGCAGCAGTGAAAATGTAATTATTAGAGAATGTAAGCAACATTTTAGCTTACTAAGCAACAACATACCTCATCAATTGGTTCGATGTTTCGATACAATGGCTCCAAAGCAGACAGTGCAGATTCATAATCATGAAGATGATAAAGGATAAGAGCCTACAAATTTATTCAGTTCACAACCATATCCGTCAGCATGGCTTCAGATAAAGCTTGCACTGGCAAAAACATAACTTCAAAAAAGAAACCACTGACTAGAAATCCTAATCATCAAATAATTTACACAACTGAAACAAGAGAACATACAGTGTTGAATGTTATTATGGTTGTGTAAAACTCATCTCCATAGGCTGTCGCATTATGAGCAGCAGAAATCAACGGTACAATGCCACTGCCTCTTGGTTCATTAGTATTGTTTCCTACTCCATTGGTAGAATCAGCTTGTTCTTTAGATGCACAGGCAAGTTCATCACTTCGTTTCTGAATGCATGTATTAGCACAACATTAGAATTTCCGCAAATTGTGAATTCTGAAATTAAAAGCAGGAACATAGTACAATAATATGACATGGCAACTCCACACTGGCAGATGTGTACAGACAAACGGCAGAGGATATTACCATATGTTAGTGAACAAAAATGAGATGATTCATTTCAATATATAATTCGATGTCTCTCAAAAAAGAAGTATAGCATCATTTAGCACCAAGAGATCGAAATAAGAGGTTGGGATATAGCTATTTCAACATTGTAGCGCATGTGTGGGCATTCAAAGCAGTTAAATATTGGTTACATGTGGCATTTGATTAAAAAAAGGCAATTCTGTAGATAAAATATTGTTTCATTGAACTGCATTGCTACGAGTTCTATCCCTACTAATTTGAACTTTCAAATGATGGAAGAAAGGCGAAGTTGTTTTCAGAGCCCATTAACCACTATGGATGAATTGCAGCAGTAGACCAACTATTCCAGTCAGTCTCTACTTGTACGTTATAACACTATGTTACACCAAATATCATAAATGTAACTGCCAAATTTTGAGGCAACTTGCATGCACACAGATTTGAAGCCTTTCACCATGCAGCAGTAGGAATTTAAGTTCTTGATTGCACGAAAGCGGCAAATGAAAAACATGAACCATAAATCATTGAATCCTCAAATACAACATTTTCTTGGTCAAGCTTTGTGCAACAAAACCAACATGATTCAAGGACAAGGAGTAGGAATAACAAATTTATGAACCATTCAGAATAAAAATACATAAAGGTCAAAACATATGCAAAAAAAGCAATGATGAATATATAGGAATGCTTCTCAAGTATTCCCTCTGTTCCTAAATGTAAGATCTTTTAGGTGTTTCAGGTGTTGTCTAGATTCGGACTAAAATGAGTGTACATATACACTAAAACGTGTCAAGATACATGTGTATACATATGAATATGGAAAAAGCATAAAACATCTTATATTGTGGAACGGAGAGAGTGCCCTTTAGTATTGTCAATCGATACTCGACAAAACCACATTAGGTCGCATCCATTTTATGCACAAGTTCACAACCCTTGTTTTGTGTACCAATGCATATCACACCTAAAATTCTTGAGTAGAAAGGAATGTTTTATCTCTGGTGACAAAAAGTCATATCAAACCAAGTCTACAGACAAAAAAAATCAACCTTTAAAAGTTGCTAATTCCATTTCGAACCATCAAAGGTTGATGATTTATATTCCCAACAGCGTCTACACATGAAAATCGAAGAAGATTTCGAATGTACCAGAGCAACTCAAAGGCTTCAACCGTGGTTGTCGATTCAGACTTTAAATGTAGAGCACACAGCACTTCTGTACCAGAGCCACTAAAAGGTTTCAACTGTGGTTGTCAATTCAGACTTTAAATGTAGAGCACACAGCACTTCTGTACCAGAGCCACTAAAAGGTTTCAACTATGGTTGTCAATTCATACTTACATGTACATCACAAAGCACTGCTCATAAAAGATGTGTTTCTACTACCAAGTCTGAATGGCAAACCAGTTTGCTGATTTACTAACCTTAACACTCCCTAGAATTTCAATCAGCTTCTTTGGATCAGGACAACCATCCAAAAACGATTCTGCGATGGCCATATTATGAAGAACCTGAAATTTTCACACTGTGACATCAGATGCAACAACAAAACATGACTAAGTATCATTCTTTCTTGGGAGACAATACAATCAGTAAAGAAAAATATATTGAGTAGGTCGTACTCCTAGACCCTCACAGGTTACAATTTACGAGTAAGTAAATACAAGTATGTAAAAGGCTTACTAGGTATGAAAGGCTGATCAGCCATAATCAGCTAACAGGCTGGGTAACAGGTCGGTTAAAGTTGTTAGTGCACAGAGGTGCTGGGCAGCACTGGCTGTGTGCACAAGGGGGAATTGATTTGGATGGTTCGGGTATTGGATTTGAAAAATGTGTAATCGTGATCATCGTTGTAAGGCAGTTGTCAGTTGATTAATTGACCATTTGTTTGTATCCAGCCAATACAAATTGAGTCAGATTCATCGCATACTTATTTTCGCAGTATGTGGTACATGTAAAATTCCAGATAAAATTTGGATGGTTCACGGATTGGATTTAGAAAATGTGCAATCATGTTCAATGTTCTGCAGATGTTCAGATCTGTCTGAACATTATTGATTATTCACTTGTTGCTCACTATTCCCAATATTATTGTAGGGGTAGTGGTCAGTGAATTTGTATCAACTATCCGTTCGTATCCAGCCAATATAGATTCAGTTCAGTCAGATGCATTACATACTTATTTGCGTACCATATGGTACATGCAAAACTCTGTACAAGGGAAGCAGCCTGCCGAGTACCAGTTAAACAGTTTCAGTACACTGGCATATTCGGTTCAATACAGAAGTATTAGGTAATAGTTTCACCATTTTTCCTTTCCATTTGAAGGAAAGTTTCTTCTTAAAATTTATAACCTAACAGAACAAGCTTAAATAAACCTTCGGCTATGCTTCAAGTGTAATGCACAATCAGGTGCACCACCGAGAACTGTCGGTACAAACAAGTACAATGGCACCAATCCAACACCAGCACGTTAAGATGCTAGCGAATCATACAACAATCCCATATACGATGGCAGATGCACAGCCCAAGATGCACCCAACCGCTTCGAAACATATCCAGGCTCACACCACCCACCCTGGGAGTGGGAGTAGAGCCTCGCGCACAACTAAAACATGCACACCGCCCAATTCACATGCAGCATACACTGAGCAAGCATATAAGACGCAGCTACCAGCCACAGAAACATCAAGCAAGCAAGACTAAAATCGCCTCGCTGAGCAAACGGGGCACCACAAGCCGAGGGAGGTGCAGGATTCGCTACGTGGTCAGTGAAATAAAGTTACGGATCACGGCAGAACCTCCTAATAACTCTCCTCGACTGCCGACGCGCAGGAAAGCAGCAAAAGGCGGAGCTCGAATAATCGCTCACCTTGGGGTCGCCCTCCTTCTTGAGCAGGAGCTGCGCCAGCATCTCGGCGCACTCGGCGTACCGGCGGCTCTGGAACAGCACGGAGGCGTCCCGCGCCATGGCTGCTGTGGCGGAGAGCATCCCGTCCTCCTCCGCCGCGGGCAGTGGCTGGGTCGGCGGCGCGTCCTTGGGCGCCGCGGGCTCCATCTACCGGATCTCGCTCGCCCGGGCGGCGGTTGAATCTGGGGCGCGGAGTGCGATGTGGGGGACGCCTGAATCGCGAGCCGCGCCGCCGCCGCGGATTGGAGCACCGGCGAGTAGGTTTGGAGTGGGGTGGGGAGGAGGGCTAGGGTTTGAACGCGACGGCGACGGGAGACGCCAGGGAGAGGGGGATGGAAACCGGAAGGACGAATGCGATGGATAGAGAGAGAAGAGGGAGTTGCTTTCATTCCCTGGTTTTGTGGTATTTTACGGTACTGCCATTCCAGATTAAGAGGAGGATAATAAATTAGTGTTTCTCTTTTCAAAAAAATAAGTAAATAATTATATGTTTCTAATATACTACTAGACGATTTAGACAAAAATAGGAAATAATTGATCGCTAGGTGAAACAATCTAACCATTTCGGGTAGCGTCCTCCAACCGCAACCAGGCGTTACATTCTATTTATATTGTAGCGTCTAAGCATGAGGCGCTACAGAACCTATCAGAGTGGCATGCGGCGTTGGGTCCATTTTTGTAGGTATAGGGCCTCACCAAAAGGCGCTACGGTGTGGTTCATGCGGCCGCCCTCTCTCTTTCAACACTAGTAGTCAAACTAGGACGGACAGAGAGAAGATGATAGTGGCGGCGACGGTGATTCTTTCTCCCCCTCTCTAATCCTTCATCAATTCCTCTCCGATCTGAACGAAAAAAAACGAGGGCATTTGTTGCCCAACAACTTCCTCCCATTATGCCACTTGGGTAGGATGATTTTGCATAGATATCGATTGCTCCTTTGATTGGATATTTCATTTTTATTATAAGCATGTGTACAACTATGTGGTGCATCTAAAATGTATACATGAATTTTTGCAGTTTATTACTTCATATTTACACATACTTGATTTCACATTAACCTTAAACATTTAAGATGCTAATGACATGCAATGAGACTCAACACTAATGATGCACCATGATCCAAGCATAAACTTAAGAGTATCATTTTGAAGCTATTTGAAATTTATATATGTTTAATCCCTACTTATTTTCTACTTTTTCAAGTGCTTATATTCAGATTTGGAAAGATGATTTTATGACCAATACAGTACATTCTACTTTTGATTTTATTCTTGCAATTTGCATAGTACTTTTTCTATTTTACACTTTGTGACTTATTAGCAAACAGTATTCAATTTCCTTAAATTGCGTATGAGATATCACTTTATAATCTACTTGCTTGTTGCTACTTCTTGAAAAATGAATTATTTAACTTTGTGCAGCAATCATAAACACTTTTTATATCCAACATAGTACCAAACTACAAAGTTCATGTTAAGACGAGCGTAAGTTACGCTTGGAGATGTTGATGCGTGTAAAATGTATATACGAACTGTGTAGTTACTTCATATTCCCCCGTATTTGCAACTTATTTAGGGTTTTTATGAGTTATGATGGTTAGGGGGATATTCCACATGATCCCCTTATTTTGGTTATAACCGTGCACAACAGGAAACGCCTTTTTTGTGTATTTTTTACTTTCAGGGACCAAAACAACGTCAAATTGGGATTTTTTTAGCATTTATTTTCGAAAGAAAGAAGAACCACATGGTTTGGCCTTTGGCACCTCGGAGGGGGGGGGCCCCGAGGCCCAAACGAGCATGCTCGGCGCGACCTAGGAGGGGGTCGTGCGAGTCGTGCCCGTTTCTTCCTTAGTGCTCCGTAGTTGTCCATCTTTTGACCTCCGCTTTATTGAGCATGGAGAAGAACAAGGAAATTTCAAGGGTGTACAAGTCTGTAGGAATGTGCCTTCTATTTCCATCTTGTTCTTTGCTGATAATTCACTTATGTTGATGCAAGCATCAGGACAAATGATTAGCGAAAGTGAAGTCTTCAATTTTCTTTAGTCGAAACACGAAGGTAGAGGACAAGGTAGATGATTGCTAGCTTCTAAGTGTTATAACTAAATCTCTATATGATAAATATCTTGGAATGCCTGCTATGATCGGCATGGACCGAACTGACTGTTTCCGACGCATCATTAATAGAATTGCAAAACTAGTTAATGGCTGGAAGGAGAGGATTTTGAGTTTGGGAGGGAAAGAAGTTCTTCTCAAAGTGGTGGCCCAAAGCATCCCAACTTATGCGATGAGGTGTTCAAATTCTCGACACAAATCTGCAAGCGAATCACTCACGCGATATCGCACTTTTGGTGGGGTGATGAGGAAAATCAGAGGAGAAAGCATTGGTTTGTTTGGTGGAAAATGTGTGTATCGAAGGGACAAGGTGGAATGGGTTTTCGAGATATTCATTATTTCAATCTAGCGCTTGTAGCAAAACAAGTTTGGCACCTTCTTGAGCATAGTGACTCCCTTTGTGCTAGAGTGTGAAGAGGTTACGGTGCGGAAAACAATAATTTTCTAGCGAGCGAAACCCTAACTAGCCAGGATCTATCTATCTAGTACATGCGATAACGGTGGCGGAACGGGTTACATTACCTCCATGTAGACCGATAGCGGGGATTACGCTCCCGCACAAGCGTTGACGATGAAGTCGTACGTAGCCGACCTCGAGGTCGCGGAGAACTTGCCGCGATGTCGGAGTCGACGACGCCGGGGTTGTCGACGATGATCTGCGTCGACGGGCGTCGGGCGGAAGAAGGCAGAGCGCCAGCACCGGGGCTGGCGCGCCGGCATCAGAGGGGGGAGGCGCGGCGGCTGCAGGGGGCGAGACGACGTCGCCCAAGCTCCTCAATAGAGTAGCCTCCGAGCACTCGCAAACATACGGAGCCTAGCGACAACTCCCGGTCATTCAGATCCAGCTGAAATCGCAGGAATAGATCTTATCTGGAATCTCGCAGAGCAACGGCGCTCTGCGGTATGGCTTAGGTGGAGAGATTCCCCTTTCCTCAGCTCGGCGCGGCTCCGACTTGGGAACCACGGGATCGAGAGAGAAACTGGGAATTAATTGAATTTCCTATGAATTAAATCAATTAATATGCCTTGCTATATAAAGGGGGAAGGGGTGTGCCAACCCCCTTGGCTCCCCCATGTGGGACTAAAGGTTGGGGGGGTGGTGCGCACCCACCATGGGCCAGCCGAACCCCCTTGGGGCCCACCCCCCTTTGTGGGGTGCGGCTCCCCCTCTTGGGCCCTCTTAGGGCCCATGTAGGTGGGAGCCCCATTTTTTCCTTTATTTATTTAATATTAAATTAATATAAAAATCCCATTAATTCATAATTAATATATTTATATATAATTCAATATCCCATGACCCCGAAACTATTTTGGAACCACCCGAACAACTTTCGGACATTCTCGGAACCCTTCCATAGCTCCCCGGAACTCCTTCCGGACCACCGGAACTCTTTCCGGATCATTTCTCTATCTCCAATAAAAACCTATAAAATTCCAGAACCTATCTCCTAGCGTCGCTAAGACCTTAAGTTTGTTACGCTACGGTTCGGGAACACTCCAGACATGGTCGAGACACTCCGCTCACCAATGATCGTCAGGGATACCTGGAAATATATGACGACCCCTGTGCATTCCACGAATATCGTCGTTGAACCATAAGTATGATATTCATTCCCTTTGTCTCTGCGATACTACCTTGTCCGAGATATGATCGTAGACACACCGATGCCTTTGCTGTATCTCGTTACCGACGAAGGTTATTAACTCGTCTGCGATATTACATCTCCATGACCTAGTCATAAGCTGCAGCTATATAGATGCAATATCACCGAGTGGGCACAGAGTATCTTTCCATTACAAGAATGAACAAATCCCGCTCTTGATCCTTACGTCTCGATGCTCTTTCGGAATACCCAAGATGGACACCGTTATTGTCATGCTATATAAGACACAACGTTTGATGCTCTCAAAGCACTCCTACGAAGCAACAATAAGTACGGTCTCACGGTCTAAGGAATAAGCTATCATACTCTTATCTATTGCAAATGACAAACATCGTAATACGATCTTATTGCAATACTTTGCGTATGTCCACCACCTTATTCAACTAACAAGATGACCCCATTGTCAACCGACGTCATTGTCCTTGATCGGGAATCTCGATCAACTGTTGCCCCATGGACTAGCTCATATAGAGGCTTGCTAGGGACCTGGTTGTCTATGTATCACACGTGTATTAACAATTCCGATTAATACAGTTATAGCATAATACACAAACCTATTATAAACTTATGAGATAATGCAATAAATACTACTTATTTATTTGCCTCTAGGGCATATCTCCTTCAGTCTCCCACTTGCACTAGAGTACAAATAAACTAGCTGCATTTTACTTTATCAGAATCCCTTATTAAATAAGAATCCTTTGATAATGCTTGCTCGTGGAAAAGTGTTACTGCACAATTCATGATTGTACATGCTTTTGCGATTCACTGGCATCAACTTGTTTGATATCACCATGTTGTCTAACAACATATATGCAAATACCGTAACTAAGTGAGACTTCTGCTTCCCAGCGCTTACTCTGATTATACTAACCAGATAACTGCCCTGAAAAACACACTCAGCCATGCAGAGCCCCTTGTAACAATTACAAACTCGCGATATCTACATACTTTCACACCAATGTAGAAAACTTGACATTCAAATGTCAATCCCTTAACTAACGCACTTCTACTTCCAGTAAATTCCAAATTTACTTTCATAACTGCTCTTATTCCAAGAGCATCGGTTATATTTCATCGAGCAGATAATATGGTTTCTGTATGATGTCTAATATTACATAATAGACCCACATGTCATACAACCATTACTTTAATGCATCATTACTCTTAATGATCAATTGGATTTCAAAGGACCATCATTTTGATTCTATTCTGACTTCTCAGATATAATCCAACACAACTCGACTAACTATTTAAAATTCCCGTTCTATTTCAAAATAGACACTAACTTTTAAATAGTTTTACAACTTCATCCTATTCTATTGGTACAGTTTCACAATGTGTTAACTACACAAGATGAATTCGACTCCCACTCAAATTATGTCTCCACATATTTGATAACACGAGCTCCCACTCAAAAACATGTTATCCACATATTTGAGTTCCCAAGCTCCCACTCAAAAATATGTTCTTCACATATTTCTCCTGAGTGAACTAACTATGACTCCCACTTAAATCGACATCTTGGTTAAACCAAAATCATTCATCCACTATCAATTCGAATTTAATACAAACTACAGTATTACATTAATACAAATCCCTCAGACTTCAAGCATGTCTACATAAATGTAGTCAACAAATTTGATCTTGTCCAAGACACATTTCTCGACAAGACATGCTACCGCGTCTTTCTTATAGTCACATTTCTCATATAATACCTTATATGACGATTAAACAATCTTATTCCTCTAATAAGAATTGCAGCAACAATTACTCTCTTAATCCTTTCAAATGCAACTTTGGATTTCCAGGCTCAAAAAGCCTTTGTTCGTACTCCGATATTTTGTCAACTTTCTTTGTATTCATAAAGTGCACCTTGATCTGTCAACAAGATCTGAAATACTTAATACAGTGCTGTGACCTGACAGCAATATTAAATATAACAACACTTTATTTAGAAGTTTCTTTCATGAAAATATTATGATCTTTATGAAGAGGATTGCAAGCAGAAAACAATTTTCTAGTCTCCCTCACTCTTAATCACTAAACTTTAATTAGCAGACATATACTCTTTGGAACATCTTCCAACATAAGTCTGACACTTTATTCCAAACTTCTAATCCATAAATCATAATTCGAAAAGTCATCTTTTCTCGGAATTACATAGACAACAAACTGAACTTTGTTTCTATTTGCTTTTGGAATACACTCTCATCCAATGCGAGCAATCTACAAATAACCACTCATGTATATTCCGAATTATCGCATAATCATATACACGTCGACATTACTGTCGATCCTATGAATTCTTGTTGAGAAAAACATCTATTTTCTAAAGTGGACATCGACTATAATGTTTCGAACATATTTAGGAGATTCTAAGACTGATTCTGACAGACCACACTTTATTTAAAATAGAGCATGATTATAATTCCCCACATATCAGTATATATGACATTATAATTTTGCGAAACTAATTTCCACTAGTCTTTTGTGTTGAAACCATAATTCAAAAATATTGTCCTTTGATCGAATCTTGTGAATACAATATTCACTAATCTTTCTTCTGAAAAACCCCATTTGATCTATTATCAAATTAATTTCAGACTCCATAATTTATCGGGCAAATACTCCTATTTACCAAAATCATAGAAGAATTCGGATCAAGCAAAAACACCATTGATTAATCATTAAAAATGACTCTCAATCAATTTCCTCTAGTATTGCAACTTCAATACTGTATTTCAAACTTAATCAATTTTGGCACTCGAAATACTTAAATGGACCAAAAATATTCCATTACTTCTTTCACTGCCTTTATGACTAAATTCGATGGTGTTTGTTCTTTGGACACATAATTTTATCATTCCCGCTATAAATGTATATCATACGCATAATGTAATTGAGATGTGATGCAAATTACTCATAATATGAAACACCTGCTTTGCTTCATAACACAAAACAACCGATGTGTTCTATATGAATAATTATGTCTTGCAACATTCAAGACACCAAACTAGATCACACTCTCACTATTACAAAATGTCTTATCAAAAACTATTGATGATAACTAATATGATATCTCGAGGGCGTGAGCACTACTGGCCATTAACTTGCCATCACTTGTGCACTGTCACGTCACCCTTCGCCACATACTTGTGATAATCAGGGACTGTTTCACAAACAGAACAATTATCAAACACTTTTCATCAAGTATGAGAAGAATACATTTATATCTTCGTATATCAAATGTACCCATAGCGTCGAAGAACTCTTCTTCGATGAATCAACTTTTAGAGATTTGAACTTGTTCACGAACGTGAAGAAGCTCACCGTGTCTCTATAGCATATTCACGCACATGCTATTGACAGCTAGGAGGTAACGCACAATCTCTTATTGTACTGGAGTTCACTATCTAGAAATCATAGATATTCGTAAGGCTGAAGTAGATGTCACACAACTTCTTCAACTGAGTCTCCAGACAGGTATGCTCCCCATGTAAATGGTCCGGAACTTTCTAAGCTGTCTGAACTTCTCAAGACTCAATTCATTTTTGAAGTGACCTTTGATCGCATCAATCACAACATATGGCTCCAGGTGTTGAATACAACTTTCAACTCTGGTGCTAGGCATACGTTCATGACGACCTTCACTTCCATGAAAATATCATGATGCTTACGGAACTCATCATCTTTCTCCTTGCTATCAGAATCATCTGGTCTAATTCCTAACTAATGTTCTAGCACATATAGGATGTTTGTTGTGTTTGGAGAATGTTTCTAAAACCAATGCACCAGCTGATGAAGTTGGACCCGTCGGCTTCCAAGGTAGAATCCGAGCTCTTGAAGAAGTAACCGAAGTGTAGTTCCGTAGTCTCCAGATGTGATCGCAAAAGAGGTAAGATAAGTTTATAATATATAGGTGAGTTTTAGTTTTATAATCTCATTATCAAAAACACACCTCACCAAGATTATTATCCCTAAAATAATAATGGCGATTACACGACCCTCATCCACCACACTACCCCCGATCATCACGGCCGGCAGCACGGCTTCAAAGGTGGACATAAAATATCGATCATAACAACTCTATGACTCGTGCTCGATCTTTCGATCTTCCCGTGTTCCGAGGCCATACCTCTGAGTATGCTAGGCTCGCCAATCAAACCTCGAAGACCTGCGCGTGCAACATGGCTTACACCCACTGTATGCGAACGACGAGATGTGTGACACCCGATCATCACGGCCTGCCTCATAACGTAGAACTTTCTTGGTGGTGCGCAACGAGGGAGAACACAATTTTGGTATTTGTTAGGGATCATCCTATTTATGATGCTACCGTTGTATATCTAGCATATAAGCAATCAATAGGATGCACACACAACAGCACACAATAATGATGCAATGAAGTGCGATGTGACATGGTCGATGCGCCTGGACCTTCATGGCGCCATGTGCCCGGCCCCCGGCGCCCCGGCATGGCTCTGAGTCTGCAGAGCCCTCCATTGCCTCCGACAGTACGAGTAATATCAAAACTTACCGTAACCATGTCACATGAAATAACGCCTCTGCAAAACAAAGTTAGACGCCTCTAGCTTTATTTAGTTTTGCAAGTTTTACGTGGCATATAGGCTTATTCGTAAGAGAACCGCTTCCCTACCTACGAACTTTGTACCACAACGTCGATCGTATAATTGCATGTTTAAGCATCCCTTTCGGGCCCTCCATTGAAAATGCTTTGCCGACTAGAGAGAGAGAAACAGACACCCGCCAGCCACAGATACGGTGCAAGCCGTATGTCAGTAGTGGAACCAGTCTCGCGTAAGCGTACGCGTAAAGTCGGTCCGGGCCGCTTCATCAACTCAATACCGAAGGCATCGCAAGTGCACGCTAGAGGGTAGCAAATATAAGAAAGACGCCCTCATTCAACATGAGTTCTAACCGTACCAGCAGTACTACGCATAGATCGGCTCTGATACCACTGAAGGGGTTACGGTGCAGAAAACAATAATTTTCTAGCGAGCGAAACCCTAACTAGCCAGGATCTATCTATCTAGTACATGCGATAACGGTGGCGGAACGGGTTACATTACCTCCATGTAGACCGATAGCGGGGATTACGCTCCCGCACAAGCGTTGACGATGAAGTCGTACGTAGCCGACCTCGAGGTCGCGGAGAACTTGCCGCGATGTCGGAGTCGACGACGCCGGGGTTGTCGACGATGATCTGCGTCGACGGGCGTCGGGCGGAAGAAGGCAGAGCGCCAGCACTGGGGCTGGCGCGCCGGCATCAGAGGGGGGAGGCGCGGCGGCTGCAGGGGGCGAGACGACGTCGCCCAAGCTCCTCAATAGAGTAGCCTCCGAGCACTCGCAAACATACGGAGCCTAGCGACAACTCCCGGTCATTCAGATCCAGCTGAAATCGCAGGAGTAGATCTTATCTGGAATCCCGCAGAGCAACGGCGCTCTGCGGTATGGCTTAGGTGGAGAGATTCCCCTTTCCTCAGCTCGGCGCGGCTCCGACTTGGGAACCACGGGATCGAGAGAGAAACTGGGAATTAATTGAATTTCCTATGAATTAAATCAATTAATATGCCTTGCTATATAAAGGGGGAAGGGGGTGTGCCAACCCCCTTGGCTCCCCCATGTGGGACTAAAGGTTGGGGGGGTGGTGCGCACCCACCATGGGCCAGCCGAACCCCCTTGGGGCCCACCCCCCTTTGTGGGGTGCGGCTCCCCCTCTTGGGCCCTCTTAGGGCCCATGTAGGTGGGAGCCCCATTTTTTCCTTTATTTAATTAATATTAAATTAATATAAAAATCCCATTAATTCATAATTAATATATTTATATATAATTCAATATCCCATGACTCCGAAACTATTTCGGAACCACCCGAACAACTTTCGGACATTCTCGGAACCCTTCCATAGCTCCCCGGAACTCCTTCCGGACCACCGGAACTCTTTCCGGATCATTTCTCTCTCTCTCCAATAAAAACCTATAAAATTCCAGAACCTATCTCCTAGCGTCGCTAAGACCTTAAGTTTGTTACGCTACGGTTCGGGAACACTCCAGACATGGTCGAGACACTCCGCTCACCAATGATCGTCAGGGATACCTGGAAATATATGACGACCCCTGTGCATTCCATGAATATCGTCGTTGAACCATAAGTATGATATTCATTCCCTTTGTCTCTGCGATACTACCTTGTCCGAGATATGATCGTAGACACACCGATGCCTTTGCTGTATCTCGTTACCGACGAAGGTTATTAACTCGTCTGCGATATTACATCTCCATGACCTAGTCATAAGCTGCAGCTATATAGATGCAATATCACCGGGTGGGCCCAGAGTATCTTTCCATTACAAGAATGAACAAATCCCGCTCTTGATCCTTACGTCTCGATGCTCTTTCGGAATACCCAAGATGGACACCGTTATTGTCATGCTATATAAGACACAACGTTTGATGCTCTCAAAGCACTCCTACGAAGCAACAATAAGTACGGTCTCACGGTCTAAGGAATAAGCTATCATACTCTTATCTATTGCAAATGACAAACATCGTAATACGATCTTATTGCAATACTTTGCGTATGTCCACCACCTTATTCAACTAACAAGATGACCCCATTGTCAACCGACGTCATTGTCCTTGATCGGGAATCTCGATCAACTGTTGCCCAATGGACTAGCTCATATAGAGGCTTGCTAGGGACCTGGTTGTCTATGTATCACACGTGTATTAACAATTCCGATTAATACAGTTATAGCATAATACACAAACCTATTATAAACTTATGAGATAATGCAATAAATACTACTTATTTATTTGCCTCTAGGGCATATCTCCTTCAGAGTGCTTAGAGCAAAATATTACCCGGATGGTGATATCTTAATGGTAAGTTTAAAAAGAGGATCCTCTTATGTTTGGCAAAGTATATGGTTTGCAAACTTTCAAAAAAGGGAAGATTTGGAGAGTTGGTGATGGATTGGACATCAATATTTGGGAAGATTGTTAGATCCCCAGTAGTCTGGACCGAAAGATTATTTCACCTTGTAGAAACATTGTTCTAACTAGAGTTCCTGAACTGTTTGGTCCCGTTAATGGCTCCTGTGATGAGCTTCTTCGTGCTAACTTCTTGAGCATTGATGTCCAGAGAATTCTCCAGATTCATTTACCATGGCACGATTTATCTGATTTTGTTACTTGGCAGTTCAATAAGAATGGGAGATTTTTGGTTAAATCTAAAGGAGATATGCCCTAGAGGTAATTAATAAAGTGATTAATTTATCATATCTCGTTTGTTCATAATACGTTTTGTGTCATGCTATAACTGTATTAAGCGGAAACATTAATACATGTGTGATACATAAACAACCCGGTCCCTAGTAGCCTCTACTAAGACTAGTTCATTGTGCGATTGATGATCGAGGTTTCCTGATCATGTGACATGGCGTCAGTTGGCAATGAAGTCATATCGTTGGTACAACGATGTGATGGACACACGCATATTTGTAGGATGTTGTCATTACGCCTTTGACCGTGAGATCAACTCTTATTGTTATTCCTGAAAGATATTTGGATCGCATCAAACGTCATATCTTATATAGTGTGACAATAACGGTGACACTTTTGGGTATCGGAAGGGGGTAATTAAGACGAGGGGTCAAGAGCGGGATTTGCCAGTCCGCATAGCAGGATAGATACTCTATGCCCCACTCGGTGAGATTATGTCAAATGAGGTTGCAAGCATGTGACTAGGTCACCCGGACATAAGATCATAGACGAGTAGAAGATAGTGTTGTCGGTAACAAGATCTTACTATGTATGGAGATATCTATGAACGAGTCTCGGACACGCTATGTATCGCTATGGCAAAAGGTTTAAGACTCGACGTCCAGGTTTGATAGATGATAGTCATTCGTTATATCACAGGGTTTAATTCCTGGAGTCCAGGCCTACGAGTTAATCATTGATCGGAGAGGGATCTCGATCATATTTGTTATTATATCGAACCGCTAGGGTAACACACTTAAGGGGTTTCGACAAGACAATCGTAAAGGAAAGAGATCACCGGGAACGTCCCGGGAATGGTCCAATTGAGATCGGGCAGCGACGAAATAGTTTTTGTAGCTAGAATAAATTATATATAATATGTTTGATATTAATTAGTGTAATTAATAATTAAATATGATTTTATATATTTATTTTCGAATTTATTTAGTCTGATTTCTCTAAATGGGCCTTCTGGTGGAAAGAAGGCTCATGGGGGGGGGGGGGGATTCCCCTAGGGAATTCGGTGGGGTAGGGGAGGCCGGCCCTAGGTGGGCCCCATTGCCTGGCTGGCAAGGTTGACTCCCCCCCGGGAGCCTTTATATAGAGGTGCACCCCTGACCTTTTAATTCACCAATTAATTTCTCCTTTTTCTCTCGATTTCGTGATTCCCTTCGTCGGAGTTGAGCCGAGAAGAGAGGAGGTATCTCCACCATAGCCCGTTGCCGCGCTGCTGGTGCTCCAGTCCAAGTATTCCGCTTCTCGTCCTGGACTGGAGCTTCGGAAGTCGTCGTCTCCATCGTGCGTGTGTAACGCCCTGCGAGGTGCTGCGCTAGCGGTGTTGGGAGGTCTACTTCTACTACACGCCCTTGAGGTCGGCTTCGTCGTCTTCATCGTGAGAGTTTGGGTGGGAACGTAATCTCCGCTTTCGGTTTACAATGGTATGTATTCCGATCTCCGTTTTACTTCTATATCTACATAGTATAGATCTTTGCTAGTTTAATGATATCGTCGCTAGGAATTTTTTTCTGCCTACGATCCCCTTCAAAATCCGCATATCATGTTGAATGGGAGTCTCAATATAGTGGAAAGTTGGCCTATTCTAGAGGGTAATGATCGATTCTCGTAAACCCTGTTTGGAAGAGCCTTTGGTCTTTAAGGGCACCATTATAGGTGAAGAGTTTTATATGGAGATGCATAGATGGGTCTATCCCATGTTCTGTATACTTGGTTATCGCCATATGAAGACTAGTGGGCAATGTGATATTTATCAAGCTAGGGCTGAAGACATACGCCACTTGCTGTTTGATTCCAAGCGTGTGAGAAAGATTTGGCAAGAGCTGGGACTACATGAAATCATAGACCATACTAGGATAGTTGACAGGTTGGGATCAACCATGATTGAAGCAGTCCTTTGTGATAATAAAATGTAGCATTGTTACATGGAACCAGTCAGATTCGGAGATGTCTTCTCCGTTACTTGTTGGTACTTGTGGTGACAGCATAGGCAGATCCTATGGGAGGAGAATGTACAAGATAGCAAAAAGGACAACACTTGCCATTCAAACAGCAAACGAGAAAGGAACAACAACTATAGAACAAGGTAAATGGACTAAACCCCCTCCAGATCATCAGATTTTGAATATAGATGTTTCGGTCCTTGACTCGGGACAATGTGGAGTTGTCGGTGGTGTGGTGCGAGATGATTCAGGCGCTTTCGTTGGGGCATCCAGCTTGAAGATCTCTAATGTTATTAATGTGCAAATGGCTGAAGCAATTGCCTTTCTTGCCCTTCATGACGGACTCCAGCTGGTCAAACAGTTAGCTTGTCATAACTTGATTGTCGAATCAGATTGCCATACGATGGTGGATGAATATAACTCAGAAACAAGTCTAATAATCCAATTCAGTAGCACATGAGGTAGCTAAGTTTGGGGGAGATAATCCACCGACTTTGTTGTTGTGGTGTGATGTGCTCCCAAGATTTCATTTCACCACTTTTTTTTTGAAATTTAAAAGCCAATATATTAAGTCAGCAAGCCGCGTCATTAAAAACCTTCAACTCCCCATAGGTACATTGGTAAGGAAAAAAGCGCGTATGAAACTTGCCGCTTTTTCAAATCATTGTATGCTTACATCGTTGATAAGAGGGCTAAGGAGAAATCTAGGGGGATCATCGTCCCAATTATAAATGGTTTTGGTTTTGTAGCCCTCTCTAGCTACTTCATGGGCACAACTATTTGCCTCACTAGTGATCCTCATGTGTGGTTTTGGTAATTATATGACAATCTCTGTGGACTAATGTTTGCATTGAGATATCATTATAGATCATGTCCATGAGATTAGTGGAGCTCATGTGTTGAGTGAAGCTTATTGCAAGTATGTCTTGAAGGATTCAAGACATCATATTAGTGAAGAAATGTTGTAGGATACAAGGTTGATCAAGATGTTGATCAACACATAAAGCTACAAGATGTACAATGAGCGATCATGTATCTCTTGGGATGGTAAACACTTGTCTGTATAGCTTTGTGAACTACCTCATGATATATGTGTGTGTGGTATCTTTATATGAGGTTAGGTATCTTCCCATGGGCTTGCATCAAATGAAGATTTCATATAGCTCAGGGAGGATGACGTCATGTGGTGATCGTCATCAAGGTGATATGTGCAAGACTAAGAGAAGCTTCTTGAAGAGATCCTATGCGTGGATCTTGCTATGGATACATGAAGACGGAGCTAAGCGAGACTCTCCCATTGTGAGCATGGGGGAGTATTTGGAGAAGTCTTCATCAAGCATGTGCTTGGACGCACAATTAAGAAAGATGAACCACTTGAAGAGATCAAGATATTTTTCATCCAACTCAAGTGGAATGCTCAAGGCAAAGGTATGATCTTGATAGGGCTATAGGATAGATAGGCGTACTATCAAGAGTGGCTCTCAAGTTAGTAACTTGATCGCATAGTTGTGGAGAGCTCAAACCTTTGCATTCTTGGCATATAATATTTATTGGTTCTTATTTGGCTTTTATGTTAGTGAGGAGATAGAGCTTGGTTCATCTCCATGTCAAGCTCTTGTTCATCGAAATCGGTTTTACTTTGGATAACTTGTTGCGTTTTCGGTGGCGGAAGTATTGCCGGTTCTACCATGAGGAAAGTTCCACACCTTTCCATGTGTGGAGATTTTACTCTATTTATGGGATGCAATATTTTTTGGGTGCTTATCGTCGCTATCTTTCCAACAAAATTGGTCTCACCTCATTTGGAGTTCATTTGCAAAAGTTATAGCAGTTTTAGTTTCGGTGTTTTGCTGATTCGGATTATTGGGGCCGGATATTCCGCTCTACCGGAATTTCCGGTTCTCCAGCTCATCCAAAAAAACGGCTAAGGAAAGGAGAAAAAGGGTTCTCACTCGAACCGGAAATTGTGGTCAGAAATTTCCATATACCGGAATTTCCGAGTGCACCCAGAAAAGCCTTCCAGAAACAGCTAAGGAAAAGTTTGGTTTTGGTTCTGACTCCAGCCAGAATTTCAGCTCAGAAATTTCATGGACTCGGAATTTCCGGTTGACCGAAATTTCCGAGTCTCACCTATACCGGAATTTCCGAGTGTCGAAACAACCAACGGCTATATTTCCTGGAGATGTATAAATACCCCTCCCCTTCTTCTTCCTCAGCCAATCCAAGGCAGCATGACTTTTCTCTCTCTCCTACTCCATTGTTGACCTTGGAAAGCTCACTTCCCTCTCAATCCCTCCATAGATTCTTGCATATTTTTTAGGGAAAGTTGAGAGGAGATCTTGATCTACAATCGTACCAATCCATCTCTCCTCTAAGTGAAGGGAATCTAGTGGATCTAGATCTTGGAGTTCCTTTGTGGTTCTTCTTCTTTGTTCTTCCTCTCTTCTCCCCCCCCCCCCCCCCCAAGCATTAGTTGCTTTTGGTGGGATTTGGAAGTGAAGGATTTGACTCCTTTATGGTTTCCTTTGTTTTTCCTCTCTTATTCCCCCATAAACATTTGTTGTTTTGTTGGAATTTGAGTGTGAAGGACTTGAGCACTTCGTGTGCTCTTGCCATTGTATTTGCATCGGTTTGAGCCCTCCACGAGGATTCGTGGTGGTGATACTTGTGAGCTTGTTACTCTTGGGTCTTTGGACCCTAGACGCCTTTTGTGGCCAAGACCTTTTGTGGTCACTTGAGAGCCCCCAATTAAGTTGTGGGTGTGCCTCAAGAGTTGTACAGGATTCGATCTCCGCCCCAAAGGAGATCAATAGTGGAAGGTGAACTCGCAACCTTTTGTGGTTGAGTTCATCAGGAGAAGAAGGTGAGCCTTTGTGGCGTTACGGCTAACCTGTTGTGGTTGCACACACCTCTCCAAACGAGACGTACACCCTTTGGGTGGAAATCGGGAATACATCCTCGTCTCCGCGTTACTTATGCACTTACTTATGCACTTACTTATGCTCGGGTTATTTCTATACCCGAGCTCTTTACTTATGCACTTTACATTGTGATAGCCTTCGTGCTTGAATTCATCTATTTTGCTTTCACCTTGTTACTTGTATTGCTTAGCATAAGTTGTTGGTGCACATAGGTGAGCCTAGTATTTACATCTAGGTTGTATGCTTGTTAAAGTAAACCTCTAGTTTATTCCGCCTTTATCAAGCATGAATTTCCGGGTCATTCTTGGACCGGATATTCCGGCTCGTCGGAAAAAGTTTTAAATCGCCTATTCCCCCGCCCACCCCCCCCCCGGTCTAGGCGTCGTCTATCCGTTCAACTAGGGCAATAAGAAAAAACCACAATCCCAATATATGAAGCGACCTCCATGCAATCAGCAAAAATGCCCGCTGATTCTGACCACCTGTTCTTCGCCATTGCAATAACTTATAGTTTCCATGGAGTCTCCTTCCGCAACAATATTATTGCACCCAAGTGTATGAGCTAACTCAAGCCCAAATGTTAAGGCCTTTGCTTCCGCCATCGAAGAAGAGGCCACATTAGAAAGATACATTGTACTCGCTGCAATAAACTTTCCTTTGTAGTCTCTTAGGATTACCCCAAGCGCACCGTCCATGTGATCAGCATTGACCACGACATCAACGTTTACTTTTACTTGCCGAGTTTCAGGTTTCTTCCACCTTTTGTCATCGCCGTTTGTGGCTCCATTGGTACCTGCATTTGAATTCACAACAGTGGATAGAATAGAAACAACACAACTAGACAACCGGGGAACCTCTTCGTTGTGTGTTCTTCGGCGACGAATCCACCAAAGATACCAGCAAGCAGTGGCAATGACCTCGCAAACACCAATATTCTCATGTCCCTCAAGCATAGCCTTCTCGCGCCTTAATAGAGTCTCAAGGATTACTGATCCCGACCGTTCAGCAGTCATTGTTTCAATGATCAGAGGAGACAACCCAATTAATTCCCAAATATGCCTCCCAGTTTGGCATTGGAAAAGGAGGTGGCGAATATCCTCAGGCCCTTGAGAACAAATAGGGCATTCACCGGAGGTACCAACGTGCCTATTAGCCAACACACATTTTAGCGGGAGGATTCCGTGTAGAGCTCGCCAACAAAAAATCTGAATTTTGCTCGGAATCTTAAGCCTCCACAAAATTTTCCAAACTGGGTCGATCACTGAACTTCCAGGCAGACTTAAGAAGTTACCAGCCGCACCAAATGAATGGCGCCATTTTAAGTGGTAAGCAGACCTAACTGAAAATCTCCCATGTGTGGTGTACTTCCAAGCAATAAAGTCATCAAATATTTGGTTGTGTAGTGGAATTTGGAGGATACGATTAACGTCAACTGGGTTTAGCAAGGAATAAAGGATGTCCACATCCCACTGCCTGTATAGGGGTCTATTAAATCTGAGACCAAAGTATATATAGTGTTACCTCGAGGAGATATAACCTTCCTGCTAGGACCGCTAGGAATTCAAGGATCAAACCAGATGTTTATGCTTTCACCACTTCCAACTCTCCAGATATATACCCCCTCTTGAAGCAAGTCAACCCAACAACAATACTTTGCCAGGTAAAAGAAGAACCTGATTTTGGCCCCGCCTTTATGATATCACCATGACTGTAATATTTAGCACGAAGAACTCTTGCACATAACAAATTAGGATCGTTTATCAAGCACCAAATCTGTTTTGCCAACATAGCTAGATTAAAAGAGTGAAAATCCCTAAAGCCCATACCAACTTTGGATTTAGGAAAACACATTTTCCACCAAGCATACCAATGCATCTTGTTACTATTTTCATCATCGCCCCACCAAAATTTAGCAATAGCGTCCATCATTTTCTGACAAACCCCTTTTAGAATAAGAAACACCAACATTGCGTATACATGAATAGCTTGAGCAACATATTTCAAGAGGATTTCTTTTCCACCAATGGATAGTAGCTTTTCCTTCCAACCATTAATACGCTGAATAATTCTTTCAATAAAATGCTCAAAACAGTCGCTTCAATTGTACCGAGTTTGCGCAGTACGTATCCAACACATGTTGTAGGGAAGTTGCATTAGTCATATCCGCCTTCATGAGAATTAAGGAATCATCAGCAAATAAAAGGTGTGAAACTGACAGTGCATTTTTGCACACCCTAATCCATTGATGCCAGCAACTTCCTCTTCAAACATCAGTAAGCTAGATAAACCCTCTGCACAAAGGAGAAACAAGTAAGGGGAGAGAGTGAACGGATAGACGTCGCCTAGAGGGGGGGGGGGGGGGGGTGAATAGGCGATTTAATTTTTTTTCCGAGGAGCCGGAATATCCGGTCCAAGAATGACCCGGAAATTCCGGTATGCTTGATAAAGGCGGAATAAAACTAGAGGTTTACTTTAACAAGCATACAACCTAGATATAAATACTAGACTCACCTATGTGCACCAACAACTTATGCTAAGAAATACAAGTAACAAGGTGATAGCAAGATATATGACTTCAAGCACGAAGGCTATCACATTGTAAAGTGCATAAGTAAAGAGCTCGGGTATAGAAATAACCGAGGCACGCGGAGACGAGGATGTATTCCCGGGTTCCACCCAAAGGGTGTACGTCTCGTTTGGAGAGGTGTGCGCAACCACAACAGGTTAGCCGCAACGCCACAAAGGCTCACCTTCTTCTCCTGATGAACTCAACCACAAAAGGTTGCGAGTTCACCTTCCACTATTGATCTCCTTTGGGGCGGAGATCGAATCCTGTACAACTCTTGAGGCACACACCCACAACTTAATTGGGGGCTCCCAAGTCTTGAGGCACACACCAACAACTTAATTGGGGGCTCTCAAGTGACCACAAAAGGTCTTGACCACAAAAGGTCTTGGCCACAAAAGGCCGGCCACAAAAGGCGTCTAGGGTCCAAAAACCCAAGAGTAACAAGCTCACAAGTAACACCACCATGAATCCTCGTGGAGGGCTCAAACCGATGCAAATGCAATGGCAAGAGCACACGAAGTGCTCAAGTCCTTCACTCTCAAATTCCAACACAACAACAAATGTTTATGGGGGAATAAGAGAGGAAGAACAAAGGAAACCACAAAGGAGTCAAATCCTTCACTCCCAGATCCCACCAAAAGCAACTAATGCTTATGGGGGGAGAAGAGAGGAAGAACAAAGAAGAAGAACCACAAAGGAACTCCAAGAAGTAGATCCACTAAGTTCCCCTCACTTAGAGGAGAGACTGATTGGTAGGATTGTAGATCTAGATCTCCTCTCAACTTTCCCTAAAGAATATGGAAGATTCAATGGAGGGATTGAGAGGGAAGTGAGCTTTCCAAGGTCAACAATGGAGTAGGAGAGATGGGAAAAACGTGCTGCCTTGGATTGACTGGAGAAGAAGAAGGGGAGGGGTATTTATACCCCTCCAGGAAATATAGCCGTTGGTTGTTTCGACACTCGGAAATTACGGTATAAGTGAGACTCGGAAATTCCGGTTACCCGGAAATTCCGAGTCCATGAAATTTCCGAGCTGAAATTCCGGCTGGAGTCAGAAGCAAAACCAAACTTTTCCTTAGGCATTTCTGGAGGACTTTTCTGGGGGCACTCGGAAATTCCGGTAGACGGAAATTTCCGAGCACAATTTCCGGTTCGAGACATAACCAAAAGTCCTTCTTTCCTTGGCCAAAGCTAGAGGGCTTTCTGGGTGCACTCGGAAATTCCGGTAGACGGAAATTTCCGAGCACAATTTCCGACTGGAGTCAGAACCCTTTTTCTCCTTTCCTTAGCCGTTTTCTTGGATGAGCTGGGGAACCGGAAATTCTGGTAGAGCGGAATATCCGGCCCCAATAATCCGAATCAACAAAACACCGAAACGAAAACTGCTATAACTTTTGCAAATGAACTCCAAATGAGGTGAGACCAATTTTATTGGAAAGATAGCGACGAAGAGCACCCAACAAATAGAGTAAAATCACCACACATGGCAAGGTGTGGGACTTTCCTCATGGTAGAACCGACAATATTTCCGCCACCGAAAACGCAACAAGTTGTCCAAAGTAAAACCGATTTCGATGAATAAGAGCTTGACATGGAGATGAACCAAACTCTAACTCCTCACCAACATAAAAGCCAAATAAGAACCAAGAAACATGATATGCCAAGTATGCAAAGGTTTGAGCTCTCCACAATGATGCGATCAAGTTACCAACTTGAGAACCCCTCTTGATAGTACGCCTATCTATCATATAGCCCTATCAAGATCATACCTTTGCCTTAAACATTCCACTTGAGTTGGATGATGAATATCTTGATCTCTTCAAGTGGTTCATCTTTCTTGATTACGCGTCCAAGCACATGCTTGATGAAGACTTCTCCAAATACTCCCCCATGCTCACAATGGGAGAGTCTCGCTTGGCTCCATCTTCATGTATTCACTGCAAGCACCAAGCATATGATCTCTTCAAGAAGCTTCTCTTGGTCTTGGTCTTGCACATCTCACCTTGATGACGATCACCACATGACGTCATCCTCCATGAGCTATATGAGATCTTCATTTGATGCAAGCCCATGGGAAGATACCTAACCTCATATAATGATACCAGACACACATATATCATGGGTTAGTTCACAAAGCTATGCGGACAAGTGTTTAACATCCCAAGAGACACATGATTGCTCTTGGTACATCTTGTAGCTTTGTGTGTTGATCAACATCTTGATCAACCTTGTATCTTCCAACATTTCTTCACTAATATGATGTCTTGAATCCTTCAAGACATACTTGCAATATGCTCCACTCAACACATAAGCTTCAAGAGTCCAACACATGAACTACACAATTCCATGGACATGATCTATAATGATATCTCAATGCAAACATTAGTCCATAGAGATTGTCCTTCAATTACCAAAACCACACATGAGGGAAAATGCTCTTTCAGAGAGGGTCCCCCCTGGCGAAGCCCTCTAGTCGGTATAAACATGTTTGTTTCCTCATAATTGAATTTCACTTGGTATCTCACAGAGCTAACACATGCCATCATTAAAGAAATCCATCTCTCATCAAACCCCAACTTTCTCATCATATTTTCCAAAAATATCCATTCAACACGATCATAAGCTTTGTGCATATCCAATTTCACCGCACAGACACCATTATTACCTGATCTCTTATTTTTAATTGTATCAATGCTTTCATAAGCCACCAACATATTATCAGTAATTAACCGTCCAGGAACAAAAGCACTCTACATAGGAGAGATCACCTCAGGAAGAATAGCTTTCAGCCTTGTCGCAAGCATCTTAGATATGATTTTGTAAATGACATTGCACAAACTAATAGGTCGAAATTGAGTAACTAATTCTGAATCATTAACTTTGGGAATCATGACAATCGTCGTATCATTCCAACCATGTGGTATAGAACCCGTATTGAGAGCATTGAGTACCTCAGTTCTTCACCGCATATATTCCAGAAGTTTTTATAAAAAGCCGCATGAAGTCCATCCGGGCCAGGAGCCTTAAAATCCCCAATACTAAACGCCGCCTTCTTAACATCATCAGGAGAAGGTGGCCAACAATAATTCATTCATCTCAACCGTCACCTTGGAATAAATTTATCTAGGAGCCCAGGATCCGTTGCATTCACCTCAGATGTAAACATGTTAGCAAAGTAAGAATGGATAAGCGGTTTGAGCTGTTCAGTACCTTCACTCCAATCCTCTCCGTCCTTTAGCTTTTTGATGTAATTTTTCTTACGTCTTGCGGATGTAAAGTTATGAAAAAATGACGTGTTCCGATCTCCATGCTTAAGCCAATCAGCCCGAGAACGTTGCATCCAATGGATTTCTTGCTACTCCAACAGAAGTTCAATCAAATCAGCCATCTCCTTAGCGATAGCGTCGTTCTCATCGGATAACGGTCCGGACATAGCATTTTCCAGCCGTTTTTGCGCTTTCTTTAGTTTTTTCAACGGTTGTCCCTGAAGCGTTCCACGCATGCAAAGTCTCATGGAGCGCACCAAGTTTACCATGCACGTCCCCGCTTGGGTCCCGCATCGACACATCCAACCATTCTTGTTGAACAATATCCTTGAACTCCTTCTCATGCAGCCACCTTGCCTCAAACCGCTTAAATTTTGTATTGCGACCAATGCTCGGCAGTTGATACTCAGTATCTAAAAGAATAGGCCTATGATCTGATTTGACATAGTTGAGATGTTGTAAATTAGCACCCATATGCATTTGAGACCATGCCGGATTAACAATAGCCCTATCCAACATTTCTCTAATGCGGCCTCGTTTCCAAGTAAAAGAATCGCCACCGAAGCCAATATCATCAAGGTTACAGTTTGTTAAAGCATCCCTAAAGGACTGCATATACCTTTGAGGTCTCGGATTGCCTCCCTCCTTTTCATGGGAATAAAGTATCTCATTGAAATCACCAATATGCTATGATTAGTATTTAAGACTTTCAGTTTATCCCAAGTTTTATACTCCCTCCGTTCCTATGAACAAGGCGCATATATTTTTTCAAATTTTTGTCACAATTCAAGACGCATGGTGCAGGTTAGCTGATTTCTTCCAAAACTGACCCTGCCAACTGTGTGGCAATGTGATTGGGGGTAGAGGGTGCATGCGGAGAGAACAACAGAAAATTAGGAGAAGAGTAATTATTGCGGGATAGCTATTAGTCTTGCATGTCGCATGCGTGCTCCGGCGCGCTGTGCATGCATGGAAGATTGGGCAAGCTGGTTGCATGCGTGTGTATTACCTGACTCAGAACTGCAAAAATCAATTCCATCGGAGTAAAAGGGTCTAATTGACAGAAAATTTGCTTGGGCGCTGGGCTGCCTTAATCGTAGCGCCAGGATTTTTACGCCTTGTGCATCGGAAGGAGTACTTCTCGGTTCGCCGTAAATACGTAAGCCTCTAAACTTTATTGTCATTTTCCACAATCTGAACATCAATATACTTTGGATCTGAGAAGATTTGCTGCACTGTTACCTCTCTTTTCCAAAACATAATTAATCCTCCACTTCTACCATCAATATGATTAACTATCTTACCATCCATCTTTAAGGTCTTCCTCAAACACTCAGCCGGATAATCATCAAGGTGTGTCTCCGACAAAAACATCACCTCAGGGTCACAAAGCCTTCGAAGGTTCGAAAGCGAACGAACTGTCGGGGTGTTACCCGCACCCTGACAATTCAAAGCGAGGATCCTCATTGCTCCCGGACAGGTTCCTCACGAGAACCCGCCGATCCGATTGAAGGGGAGTTAGCTCCATCCTTCTTTGAACGTTTACTCCGTTCAGAATGTACCAAAGCATTGTCCTGTTGCATTTTCAAAGCAATCTCATCGCTGATCATCTCAGTTGGTTGATCAGTCTCCTTAATTAAACCTCTATCTTGCCCTACCAAGTCGAGTGTGCGCTTAGCTGCCAAAACAGTCTGATTTTTGTCCTTCATAACCACATCTGCAACTTTTATTGGACTAAAGGATGTGTCCTCAAGGTCGGAGAAACCTTTAGCTACAGCATGAACCACAGGAACAATAGCGTTAGAACGCCAAGGCTTGTTTATATCGTATGTATTGTACTCATCATTAACTCCTCTCCCAAAGCCTGCACCATCCCTTCCACGTCCAGCCCGAGCACCTCGTGATCCACGACCTCCTGTGAAACCTCGTTTCTTCCAGGTACTCAATTCAGCCCTAAGATAATCGCCCCACTTGAGCTTGTTCAAGTCATGTTCTCCAGTACCACATTCGGTATGAGTATGACCGAATAATCCACAAGCATCACAAAATCTCGGAATCTTCTCATACATTACTTGGTAAAATTCATGATAACCTGCCCTTGAGATCGTCACTACCTTCGCCAGAGGATTCGTGACGTCCAAGATCACACGAACCCTTACAAAATTTCCAACCCCATCAACATTTGTCTCAATAAACACCAACGATTCCACCTTTCCAACTTTCTTATCTGTCAAGTTTTTAATAAAGGGTATCGTCCTATATCCAATAGGGAGCTTGTGTATTTGGATATTAGCAGCAAACACATTGAGATCAATAGAACTCGGTGGCGCTAACCCGTCATATTTGACGATACACACTGGGTTTTGTCGAAATAACCAAGGTCCTCCTTCTACAACTTTGGTCCAATCACCTAGACAAAAGCATTGAATTGTGAACACGTTTTCCTCCAAAAGTTGTATCTTCACCTCCCTTGCCGGACTCCAAGCAACACACATATGTTGCTCAAACGTTTGCGTGCTGTAGTTGGAGGTGTGAACTTTGGCAAGAGCTATCCACTTTAGACCTTCCGTAGGAGCAGACTCTTCTTCCTCGAAGATGAAATCATCACCCTCGTCCTCTTCAAGACCCAGACGTTGGAGAAGATCATCGATGGCCTCTGCTTTCTACCCCGGGATCGCCGGCTGGCTAGTCGAGCTTCCTGCCGTACTTGCCATAGCCGTCCCATCAAGGCCTAGATCGCAACCAAAACGCCTCCGCCTAAAGAACCTGATCGTGCTTGCAGCGAGAGCCAAACCCGATCTATTGCTTGATATATTGTGGTTTAAGTTTTTTTAAAAGTAACATACGCAATTGAATACGCTATAAAAAAAGAGTCCGGCAAACTGAAAAGGGTGACACGGGCGCACAGATTCAACCATGCAACAAGGTAGTGCTGCCAGCTCTAGATAACAAAACAAGTACTGTTGCGAAGTCTCTGACTACGTTCTGGCTAAAAGTTTTCACTAAGGCTACGTGATATATATATACCATACTGACTACTGAGCACAACGTCAGTCAACCACGTGGGGCGGCCATCTGCTGCTTCTTGACCCGATCTCCAGGCTTCACCATGCTGATGAAACAGACATGTTATAAGTATCTATTCGAGAAACTGAATCAAGAAATACTATACTCTTTTCAGACCTGATATCATGCGGTGTTATGAATACCCATTGTGACCCTTGCGCAACAGCAAACTCTATGAGGGTGTCCAAGCTTATCTTGCGGCTTACCGCATCCTGCACAATTAAGATACCGCCGATAAGGTTTGATTTGCCATTAACTGGACAGGATAGTTGTCACAGAACATCAGATCGCTCACCATGAATACATCAAACTCATCCATGGCCCTAAAAGGCGCTTCTGTCATTCCATGAAGAGCTAAGGTGAAGCAAAGTGTCGAAAAAGATCGCTCTCCTCCTGGACCAAGATGCAAAGCAAGAATTATAGTTATCTAAAACATAGCTGCATACTAAAAAATCAACTTGGTGAGAGCTACTCTCAACGATAAAAGAAATGTAAAAATTACTATAAAATTATAGTTTCTAAACCATAGGTACAAAAATACTGAGAAACTATGTAGGCACCTGACAGTCCTCTAGTGTCTCTGACAGTATCACGCGATGCATCTTGAGGCATGGTGAGCTACAACAAATGCAATAAACAAATGTTACATAAATTGCGGGCAGGCAACTAGTGATGAGGCACAAATCTTCCATTTACTAGGTACACATCAAAAAGCGCAAATCTTATGAAAGATACACACCTCAACGGACAGAACTTTATTCTTGTAATCTACATTGATGAATCCACTGATACCTTTCTTTCCCAGGTGCTCATTAAACCTTTAAAACAATAAAAGGTGGTACAACTCTCAGGACTAAGATTCCAGCTGATGGATAAGAGAAATCAAAACCTGCAGATCATTTGACGATAAACATCCAAGAGTGAAACATGTATTTACAGCCAAGTCAATTGTCGCTTCAAAAGGCCAGCATTTCTCTGGAACTTCTTCCATCGCAAGTCCAATGCTTTTTGACACGACTGCACAGCAGGAAACTTGGCTCAAAAGCAGACCCGGTAGATGGGTGTATTTCAAAGTGATACATCAGACCACACTTTCAGTATTAGACTATCAGTAGTATTACTCCTGAGTCCTAGCGAAACATTAAAAAAATTGACTACCAATATTAATTTAAATAATTAGATAGAAATCATGTGAAGAGACATAGAGTTGTCTCAGAATGTACTCACACAATATATCATTTTAATGGGCTCTACAAATATATAACAATAGAAGAAAATAGTCAACTCACTTGCAAAAAAAAGAAGTAAATAGTCAAGATTGTGTTTTGTAGGCAGTGTCCAAAACACGATAGCTTGAACAGGAGGCCGCATATGCCTTGGTAGATCAAACATTACAATTTAAGTAATTAGATTGGATACTTAGAAACCATATGTTAGAGACGTAGAGTTGTTCCAAAATGTACTCACACAATATATCATTTTAATATATAACAATAGAAATAAGTAGTCAAGATTGTGTTCGATTTAACAGCGGTTAGCAATTCAGCCAAATATTCCGTCTGACTGACGCACTATATGGAAAAACGAGGAGGTACATCATATGTAGGAAACCATGAAGTAATAAACTTACGTTTAATTTCACCCTAAAACCTGCATAGAGCTGTTGCTTTTTTAAGATTTTCCGTTCCTTTTTGTCATGCAATGCCCTCAGATCATCTATGGACTCAGAATATCTGCTCAGATCATTAATATTATTATCAAAGAAAGGATCAAAACTCATATGCAGCAACATTTTCTGCAACTAAAACCAAGTTGTTGGTTCCAAACCTTCTGCTTTCTTGATCAAGTCTGTGTTTCAGTCTATTTATCTTAGCACTTAATTGTTCAGGAGTGGATCCAGCAATATGCCCCAGAGCTTCTAAATCACTCTCAGGGCAAATAATCGAAGCCTTCTTGAAGCAATCCTACATGAATGCAAGGCCGTGACAGGAGGTGTGAGTCCGGTAAAACAAGAGACTTGATATACCAAGGTCTTGGAAATGCTTCATAGAAATGGGCGAAACTTCAGCCCTATGATCAATTGTTTTGCTAAAAATCACTACGAAAAAATAAAGTATAACTGATATGCATGGTGCATCCAGCATTACTCTATTTGCATTTCACAGATGCTAAGATGAAGACAATAAGTTACAGTTTTAAGTTTGGCCACCATTCAAGGTGTGGCCTTTTCTAAACATTATACTGCAAACAGCATGAATTTGGTGGTTGTAGACCATCCTGAACCCTGATACGTCCATTCCAGTAGGTAAAAAATAAACTAGTTTGGCCTTCAACTTACATCTCGCTTTGTCTTCATCCTGTCAATTAGCAAAATCGATACACATGGCTTTTATTTCTTCTTGGAGAATGTCAATTCTATCAGAACGTTTAACACTATATCTTTGGTTTTATTTATTAAGCAATTTTGTGTTCATTCAGCGATGACAATTTTTAGGTGCACACTGCCTGTGCCTGTAACTATAACATACACTCTTTTTACAGAAGATCCATGCAGAAACAATAGGTCAGGTAAGACTTTCTACAAAAATGAAACTGGTCATTAGTGACAGTAACAGAACACAGACCTGACGAAGCTGCTGAAGATCTGCATACTCTGCTTCAGCCATTTTGATATCAGGCAAGACTTTAGTTCTCATGACACCTTCATAGTGAGTCTTCTCCTGATTCATACATTCAATGAAAGAACTTCCATCAGTACAAACGAGCTTAAATTTCAAAAATAAATAAATACAAACGAGCTTAGAGAATTGAGCAATCAAATTTTGCTAATTTCTTCAGATAGGAGTGGTCGACCAAGCTGTTGATGGTGACTATCTGTGTCTAAAAAGACACATTTAACAAAGTTATATAGAATAGTATAGGTAAGAGCTAGTGTCATAATCTAACAAAAATGTTACTATTATCCACTTCATCTACCATATAATTTTTTATTCTCACATTCGAAAATAGGTAAATGAAAAGATCAACAAGATATCAATGTGGTGCTAAGGCGGAGATGGTAACAGACCATAGGAGCATACTGCCTGTAGGACATAACGGATGACAGCCCTAATTTGATAAAAAAAATTTGATCATTTACAATAGAATGTTTAGCTGAGATAAGAAAGGATGGGAAGATATGTGACTCATCGATGCTTTCATGATTCAATGAATTATGGGATAGTGTTTCCAGTCAACTATACTCACAGTACCAAAGACCATAGAAACACACACCTACGGTTAAATCTGGAAGTGAATTAGCACAACCCAATGCACTTTGGACTTTATTTCGTTGGATATGATAGGATTCGTCCTCATTGGACATGGATAACAATGGGCATTAGGTCCAGTAATATTGGTTGGACTTTGGACCAAAAAAACTGGATAGTCCAATGTCCACTGGACACGTCTTTGCCGGCAGGCACGACCTTGATTCTGAGCAAATATCGTGTATACTATACACATCGTGTCATTCTTCCCAAACAGCTCCCGGGCAAGCAATCAGACTATGAAGACTCGATGAGACCGTGGCGGCAGCGTGCTCCACTCCAGAACCTTCACCTCCCATCGCCGTGCCTCCTCTCCACGTACGGGTCGACCTCCCGCAAGTGCCCCACCCATCTAACTATGTCCCACACCCGCCCCGAGCCGCATTCACAGGGTCGCATGGCCGCTCTGCCTCACGCTGGCTCCCCACCCGGTGGCCATCGTTCCACCTGACACCGGCTCCCTGCCCAGCCACCACATCCACGGCTCCACCTCCCGCCCTCACGCCGGCCGTTGACTCTTGCCCGCACACCGGCAGTTGACTGCGTCCTGCCAAATTGCCACCTCGTCGCTATTGTTGTTTGCCTGTTTGTGTTCTTCAGAAATATTCAGTGATTAAAGTCCATTGGATCTTGGATACTCATTGTTCCGGCTAGTTGGACTTGGATGGATTTTGGATATTAGGCAACACCACGTGGATTGGAGCTGGACAACACCACATGAGATTGGATATCAAAGTGGACATCTATATTTAGGATTTGGACCCGATCCACTTCCAGGCATACCTACATGAGCACGTAAGAATTTTAAATAAGGAGAAGCACACCTGCTGAGCGGCATCCAGTTTACGATTAGCAACACCTAATTCATCATTTGCGCTGCTAAAAGACCCCGTCTCCTCATTCACAGAATCTGAACCAAAAAAATTACTTTGAGAACCAGAGAGAATAGTAACGACAGCTAAAGAGGCAGCCACAGACAGCAAAGAGTAACTTTCAGTCTCAGGCATTGAAGAGCATATTATGTAAAAGAAAATATAGGCCACAAATAAGATATAAAAGGAACTTAAAACAGAGCTCCAGTGAACACAATATTTCGATATTATCATGCTCCAGCTAACACCGATTTGTCATTTGTTTCTATAATATGTATCCAAGGCACAAAGTACGCAGAAGTTAACTAAGGTGCTCCAGTAGTAGTAGGTAGCCAGGCTGAAACAAAGACGAATTTACTAAAATATGAATACTGTATCCATCAGTTTCAGCGGAGAGAATAGTTTATTATAAAAACACCAACCATTACGAAATAAAATACAGTAAATTATAGAAACCTATGATAAATTTGGAATACAAACAAAGTGGAGGAACACGTGTCAACTAGAAAGAGCTAGAAACAACCAAATTTTTACACGTGTTTTAGTGAAAAAAGGTGGTAGGTGTCATCTTTCGCATCCCTTCTCGTTCAGGAGTAGAAATATCACAAGAAAATATGAAAGGTGTCGTATGGGTATATTTTTCTCTATCAGAAAAACAAGAGCAGCAGGACAAAGGAGCCCATGAACCTATATATTAAGAAAGGGGAGCTCAAGGCGCGCAGTAAACCGAGGAGCCTGGGGCTCAAACTTGGTCGCGGGGGCGCGCACGGGGCGGCCGTGGGATGCTAACCAGCTGGGCGGCGCCCAGTTCCCAATTGTTCTTTATCAGAGCACAGATACTATCCGACGAACTGAATACTAACTTTATAGCTACGCTATACTAAATCCTTTCACACTTATGTCCGAGAAAGAAAAAAAGTAAGTTCTTAACTTGGTAGAGTTTTCTTCAGTTTATGCTGGTCTTGTAAAGCTGGGCAGATGCTCGTATTCTTGTACTCGAACAAAACTTTTGCTTTCAATATAAAGCAGGGACATGTGCATTTACTCTAAAAACATATGCGTCCATTAATTGTATGTTTTACTTTAAAAAATTGACGCCATAATTCATCTATCACTATGTACATACCCAGCTCCACATGCCAAGCATTGTTAGCCATCTCAAGATAAAATGGAGAAACAAAATGCTAAACAGCATAAAGGGTACATGCCAATTGAAGATGGTAAAATCATCAGTAGTGATATTGCGAAATTTCCGTACCCATAAAGGTCTTGTAAGACGCTTTTTTATCATTCACTTCTCGTAAACTTGCTGTTAACCTTACACTGCTCTTCTGCAGTAATAGTTCTTTTTGCTCAATGTCACTTTTCTCTTGCTGCCAAAATAAGTATAGCATGATAAAATCTATGAGGTTCTTGCTTAGATAATGACGATCATAATATACTAGTGAAGCGAAATGAGATAGATGGTTGCTAAGAAAGGGGAATGGAAGCAAACCTTTATTTCTTCCTCTAGTTCCGTGGTATCCACAGCAGTATAATTATTATTTTCAGCAGAAGCTCTCTTGGCATCATCAAGTTGCAGCCTTTTAGCCGCTAAACGAGGCTCCTCGGATGCCCGTTTTCTCTACACAGCAATAAGAGAAGTTACAAGATAATTTAAATAAGTTATAACACATCAATATGAATTTTACCTTCAAACTTATTATTTTCTGTTCAAGGTTTTGTCGGTCACTAGCTAGCTTCCTTTTCTGAGCGCTCTTTTCAGACTTTATTCTTTCAATACCAGTACCTTCATTGTTCAGATCAGCTATTCTTTTTTCCAACGAACCGCACAACCTACCAGCTCTTCCGTTTTTGAATGGAGGAAGAATGGTCTGAACAGACCCTCTACAAAACCTGGAGAAAGGATCAAAGGCAACATGATCATCAAATAATGAGCGTACAAGCATACAACACTATGACACTACCTAGCATGCTAATTTATTTTATGAAAGAAGTTATCTAGCAATTTGCATGAAACAGTATTACAAAGTGTATAAATAAAATTGGGCTGAGCACTCAAACACACCAGACATGACAACACTGGTCAACTACATTTAGGCAAAATGACTTTACTAGATGTTCTTCTCTAAAAGAATTTACTTCAACGAAACTGAACATTCTCACTTTTTGTCATGCTATCTCGAGGTTAATAATTATCTCCTTATAAAACTGCGCAACTGGACGAAGTGATTCGACTTGCAGAAACTGCAAATGGAGCTTGGGCTCCATGTAGCCCAATTTTTTGGAAGATCAAAATCTCAGTTCAGAAGTTCCAAAAAATTATGAAGAAATCCTAAATGTAGATAATCAAAATCTACAAGTGCACAAAACAACTACATTTAGGATTTTTTCAGAATTCTGGTTCTGGTTCGGAAATCACCCCCATGGTAAGATAATGCATTCCATATTCTAGAACCAGAACCTTCTAAAGTTGTTCATATAACAACTAGGTAAATGGCTAGAACATGACCAAATTAAATATGAGCACCACCACCAATACTTACATTTTAAATCCATCAGCAGTATAAACTTCCTTCATGTTTCGAATCTGAGGATCAAATGCAACAGATTTTCCTACTTCATAATCTCGAACCAGAACCTGCCTTTCAGCCCCACCCTGAAACAAAGGAACTTTAGCAAATATGTGCTCTAATATAATAAGTAAAACTGAAGTATCTGAAGAAAACAACAAGAATAGCGTAATGCGTGTTGACTAGTTGTCCAGTTTATTTGGATTCGTTGTTTCAAAATAACTATCTGCTCCGGGAATCAAGAGTGCACTTCTTGTAACTTTTCCATGCACAAAAAGTGCAGTAAATGATAACAGAAATCATGGTTTAAATACGACATGGTGTAACCGGTCCAATTCCTTTATTGCTACTCAAATTTTTTGCCCCCTTGGTGTTTGGACATATGGAAGATGGACCAATTTTTTAGACCAACAGAGTAGGTGTCAAGTTTACATAATGTAGTACCTGATCCACCAATACATTCAGTACAGTATAGTTTTCTGACTGAATAACTGACAGTACTGTCGGATGCTCGGTTGTAGGAAGTTTATTAGCTGGAATATCCAAACTATAAAAAGCAAGTGTTAGAATGCATCAAAGTAAACAGGAAAACAGAAAAATATGGAAATATGGAATGCATTATCTTACCATGGTCTAGTAAAATCATATATGACAATTTGAAGGTTATTGTAATACACTTTATTCGCACATTCTCGCAAAATTTGCAAATCCTTATGACAAGAGACAATAAAAGCATCCATAAGCCTCCCGCATGCGCAGTCAACTGCCATAGACCAGATCTCACTAACAAGTTTCTGCATCACAACAAGCATTATTAAGGTTTGGAAGTAATGCAGCTATAACCTTATAATTTAGCAAAGACAATACTATACGAAATAACCAGCTATAGTTTATACTTTATACCATTACTTTTTATTATACGGGAGTGCAGTACCCAAACTTTGGCAAGGACTACAAGGATAATTGCAAGAACTTTCTATTTCTATGGGATTGACATAAAACAAAAAATCTATTTTGCATTCATGCTGTTCAATGCAATGAGAACAAATATGAAACAGTTACTTTGATGAACTGAAATCAATAGCAGAAAAGATTGAGCAAATTGTTTAATTTTCTGATGGCCTACATCGTTGGCGGAGGTCCCGAAATGTCAATGCGACTCGCCGAGCACTTTCCGGTTAGAGCAATGAACCCACGTAGCGCTTAGCAATGACCTGGTGGCCAAGATCAAAGAGGAGGCAATAACATGGGCTAGAGCAGGCGCCTTAGGTCTAAGAGTTATCCTACCATCCACTTGGGATGTGCACTAAATCATGTACTCTGAATTTCTTTGCCTCCTAGGAGGTGTGTAAACATCATTCTATCTTTTCAATATAATGAAACACAAAGGTCCTTTGCGTTTTCGTGGAAAAAAAAGGTAACTCGACTAGATCACTTCTAGCCAGGCTTTCGGCCAGACCAATGCCCATGTATGAAGCTAGCTTCGACTAGATTTCCTAGCTAGCTACTCAAGCACGCAAAGACACAACATGCCTCAAGCCTCGCTGCTTTCTTTCTTACTTTGATCATGGTGGTACAGATTACAGGGGTATCGTGCATATATAGGACACTGCGCCTTGTTACAGCCTAGCTAGGATCTCAACTGAGTAGGATTGGGACTAAACCCCTATACTAATCAGACATGGATTCGTGCTTATTTCCAATGTAAATGATCTCAGGATGCAAACACCAGTCAACATCTGAGGCAGACTTTAGAGAAAATTTTGTGCACATAGGGATCATGCACACACATCTCGGTTTGTGTTTTGTATATCTCCAGATAATACAAAAAAAAAATACACCTGCGTCATGTTAAAACAAATCTACCAGCAAATTATGTCCGAGAATATGACCATCGTCCACTGTACAAACAAAGAGAAGACTGTGCTTATATTACAACAGATTAGTGTAATCTTCGGTCTTTGTATACAATACACAAAAGGTCACAACTTCGAACAATTTTTTTATGCTAACATGAAGCACATGTCTGAATTGTTTGAGATTCTTTCTAGATTCAATTTTGAATTCTAAAAATCATGTGCGCCTATTAGCACTTGGGCATTTCCACAGACCTACTTTACAGTCAACACAAGGTCTAGAGAAGCAAGAGATGCTATGAGAAACAAAGGACATGTAATATGGATGTCCAGTCACAGTAACGAAGTAGTACGATGGGTAAGAATTCCGTATGAACCAATGCAACTGTTCTAGAGGAACACAGCATTGGCATGTGACTAGGATTAATGGTTAGGTGATAAACAAATAGACAAAAGCTTCAAATAAAGGGATCTGCTGTAATAATGAGTTGCCAACAAAACAGTACATACAATACAAAAAAAGCAATATGGACTGATGAAGTTCATTACTAGGTACAGCAGATCATAACTAGTGGTAAAATATATATCAAATTATCAATTGCATCAGGTAGTTCTCATGGTATTATCAATAATCAGCATATGTAAGACTAACCAATCCAAGACAAGAATCAAGATAATCAGCACTTCCATACCAGATGAGCTCCTATCGGACCAATTGGTGGGCTTTTGAATCGTTGGTAGTTAATCTCTATTGATTTTAAGAGGTTCAGAACTTTTTGTCCCCCAAATGCCGTCACCTGAAGCATTATAGCATGTAAATAGATGTTAGAGAGAAGTTGATACTAAAATCAAGTATATCCTGACCAGCATGGTTATAATCACAAAAAGAGCATGTACTGCTTAGTGGATACCATACACTAAGAGAGAACATACCGAATTGCTTTGACGGCGTTGAAGATCATCAATTTCATACTTCAATTGTTTAATCCTGTTATCCTTTTCAGCTATCTGCGAAGAACGTGTAGTCACATAAATGGTACAAGAAGACACATATTTCAGATTTCATTCAGACAAAAGTCAGCCAATTACACACAAAATACAGAAGTTTTGTGAACTTCAAATGTTGCGTACTGTAGATATTTACCAGTGGAGCATTTCAGATGCATAGTAAAGGGCCATTTCTTCAAAGGTACTCCCACCGTTCCACAATGTAAGCCTTTTTAGCTAGCTAGTTTAATGGTCAACTAGCGAAAATGGCATTTTTTGACGACGGCACTTGTTTGATGGTATTCTTAGCACGGCGACTAGTTTGATGGCAGCTTCAGAACGCTCCAATTATTTGATGGCGTTCTCGGAATTTCCTCTACATAGTTACTTCCTCTGTATCAAAATATAAGACGTTTTGGTAGCTCAAATTGAACTACAAAAATGTCTTACATTTTGTTACGGAGGAAGTATATCGGAGTAAACATGCCTACTTTTTCGTTCATTTTTCTTGTTCAAAACATGCCTTATCAATACAAGAAAATGAAAATAAAGGATCTTGATGTTCAGCATAATTTTTTATTACTCTAACATCAAAAGGCACATTATATGTCTATATACATAACATTATTTATGAATGTAATAATTTGATGAGGTTGTAAATTTTAGTTCCAACAATACTATTTTGAGAATAAAATATTTTCATCTATGTATCAATCTGGTCAAATATCAGGTTCATGCATATTGGTAGATATATAGGTCTATAACTGATTGTATATTTACAAGCATAGCGGCAAGCTAATGCATCCTATGTCCGCTCCGGTAGATGAAAGCATTGAAGTGAATTAACTTGACATATAACTTGAGTAAACTATGTGTCACTTCGTTTTTTTTGTTAAGGCATCTTGCCACTAGGCATGGAGAGAACCCCTCCAGTTAAATATATGTGTCCCAAATTTTGTGCAGACAAACTATTTCCACATTGACAAAAACAATCTTGGTGAACATCTGGGCCATATGGAAATGGTAGAAGCAGGCTCATCTGAAACAAAACTTCTGTAATATAAAAAATATACAGTTCATATCAACAGTTTAGGAACCTTTTCTTTAGAAATTGTTTCAGGTCCAAAATGTGTCTAATTTGTGAGTGAAGTGGACTGAGTAACATGATAAGTTTTATTGTTTTTCCAAAGTTTGAAGTTCATTATGCAGGAAAGTAGTGTTTCTAGCAGCACAACAGAACTAGAGGAAAGACTACTCCAAGAAAATCATAACCACGTAGGCACGTACTAAACAGTCTAAGAGTTGACATTAAGTTGAAAAATACCTCTTGTGCAATGGCATCAATAGATTTTTGAATGCCTGATAGTTCTTCGGAGAATTTTTTTTCTTCGTCTCTTAACCTGAATGGCATAGAAGCGGCATCAAACAACCAAGAAATTCACTTGGTTGTCTTTAAAGCATAAATAAGCAGGACAATTCAATGACCTTGTAACACTAAAATGAAGACAATCAATCTCTTGTTGAATGCTCTGCATGTCTTCCTCAATTTGAGATGCTTGAGCCTTCAGGATTGATAACGAAATGATTCAGACGGAATAACAAAACTGGAACATATAAAGCAAAATAACTACAAACGAAATCAAGACATGTGCAACACTATAGTGAAAATCTTTCGGAACAGCTGATGCCAAGGTTCACCCATTACTTCGAATTTTTAGGATAACCCCATTTAACTTCAAAGGCCTCTGCCAAAAGCACCTTAACCAGGGCCAGCAGTTGACAGTTGAGACTTGAGATCAAGCATTTGAAAGTACACATATAACTAGTGGTCAGAACAAGGAAAATAACAAAACAAGACAGCACCATCAAATTACCTGCCACCCTGTCAATGATTCTTGTTACAATCAGCTACGTTCTATTGAAATGACTTAGAAATGCGTAAATATTTGGGTCCAGCAGTTCCATTGTCGAGACTAAGTCTGGTCGCTAGTTTGCTCGATCAGAATATTTCATCACTTCTAACTTAGACTGAATTAACTCATGCATTTAAATTCTTCTGAGGAGCCTACCGCAACTTGCTTGGGACAAAAGGCTTAGTAACTTCTTCTGAGGAACAGGTTATCCTTTCATTTGAAAAATATAGATATGAAGTAATCATATTTAGCTATTTATTAAAAACAAAATTATATTTAGACCAATTAACATGTGTCCTGTACCCTTTATGCATCAAGAACTACTTCAAGAACATTACACTGAGACTATTTTGAGGGGTCAAGTCAACCCAAAAAGCCACCCCTACAAAAGAGATATCATGACCATGTACCATTATCTATCGAGCAAGAGTAATAAATTAGGGCATTTTGTTTGCAGACACATATTAACAAACTGTTAGGCAGACAAGTTTGGCAATTGTTTGGTTGCAGCCACGGTAGTTGCATACCGCACTTTCTTAGATTCTTATCCTACCTAACATAGATTCTGCTGAATTTTTTTACCCTGCACAACCAAGTTGACCACCACAAGATTGTGGTTTGCCACACTTGATATACAAAAATGATACTCGTGACACGTCCTGCCACGATCCACCAAATGCCGAGCAACTTATTCTGAAGGTAGCAAAAGGTACTAAGGCAGCGATCTGGAGATCGGTGGGGTAGCCAAAAGACTGCAATCTTGGGCTCGGCAGGGTAGCCAAAAGGCAGTGACTAGTGGAGTTAGCAGCAACTTTGAGGAGCACAGTGTAAAGAAGGGCAATCTTTAGAATGTCAGCACAGGCAGCTTTGGCTGTGAAGTTTGTTATGAGAGCAAACCATGAAAAAGACTACGAAGAGGACAGAAGGGAATTGGAGTGCCCTCAACACTCAAAAAAAGAGAAAATTTAGGCTTTCATCACCACAAATACCATATCTCCACAAATGCCAGCTTCTCTCACAATCTCAATCTCCTAGCTACATTCCTTCTCAAGCGTCAGCAGATTTCCTCTCCTCAATGGGTTTTTAAGTTGGTAAGAGGCGCACCCCCGCTGACCCTTAACATTTATAAGTGCTTAAGGCGAGGTAAGCCGACACCTTAGACATTGTACAAAGTAGGAACAGAGCGATCAATACATGTTTTAGAAAAGGAAATGAAAAAATCTTGATAGATGGGACACTTATGTATACAGCACATAACGTCCTCATGAATCAGAAGGCCATCTACTCTACTCCTCTATGACCAAACTCCAAAAACACCCCCTTCTCCCGAGAACATAGTAAGGCATGTTCCTGAAATCTCGAGTGTAGACGAGTTCGATATTCGGGGAAGGAATCTTGTAATGTACATGAAAACTTACGTCATGCCGAGGCCCACTTCTAGCACTTAACTAAAAACGTACAAAAACAAGTTTAAGTTTAGGACCTTAAAGTCTAGCATTCTAATTTTCTCATTTAAAAAAAACTCAGATATTTGATGAAGTTTTCTGTGAGTAAGTTTCAACTCAATATCTATATGCGTGGTCTTTTCAAGACTGATTTTTACAAAACTTACAAATGTGTTTTTTGCTATGATCTAGAAGGTGCGTGCACCAACATTTATTTCTATTCGGGTTCTCAAAAGGAGACTGATAGGTGATCCAGATTTTGAGTCCAGGCATCCCTAGGGGACCACATTAGCATTTGCTGTGCTTTGCTGTGCTGGGCTATGCACTTTTAGTGTCATCCTGCCTGTGGTTGAATGCATTAGGCTGGGATGCAGGATGCTGTCAGTTGCAGTGCATCAGATATTTATCTTCCCCAATTCATGCAGGCCGATGTACAGTCTGTTGATGCGTATAAGTGGATTACCTAGCCCTTTCCATAAGATCGGTCTTTTGGAATAGTTGGTTAGTGCATGAAGCTTGACACTGTCTTCCATTGACTGGCAGCTACCTAGGCCTTAAGGCAGACTGCCTAAGTTTTTGTAACAGTATCTGCTACAGATTGCCTACAAGGTACAATTTTTGCATGGGGTCAAAGAACGACTCACCTGGGTAAACTGCATATGCTGGGTTTGCAAATCACGAAGATGTGCCTGCAATTGATTCAGGTGGACGTTCATTTTCTTCAGCACACGCGTACCACGTTCATGCTCTGCCTCTAGTTCTATGTTCTGCCTCACAACCTGTAAATAATAAGAACATGGACAATTGTTAACAAGGAAAAGTAAAGTCATTGTACAATCATTTCCTCCATCCCAACAATAGCAGATAGCTCATATTCAGTTTGAACTATTTAGAAATGTCAAGCATTATACTTAAAATTAACAACAACACCAATCTAACAAATTGACAATTCTGAAGAAAACACATGCCCCAGTGACATGCTTTTACACACACCCACAGCCGACCATAATACAGAGCCCACATCATAATGCTTCCTCCAATTAAAGGGCCTATTTTGGTCCAGCATGGAGATTAGTTTGGTTATAAACCGACAAAACTTAGGGAGGGACTGTGCTATCCATGGCGTTAATGTCTTGGCAATACTAGATCAGTTAGTGTGGGTGTTTAATCAGAAATGAGGAGAGAAAATGATTTTAAGTTTCCGTACAAATTTTTCATTTTCAAACAGGATTACAAACTTATAATAATCCTTGTATTACAAACAGAATTAGTACTAAACAAAAAATTAAGCTGCCAGCAATAGGAATCCCAGCAATTCTGAGCGGCACTACTTAAGGTAATTGTTGTGACACAGCCAAGATGAACATATCAGTAAGCTAAAAATTATTGCAGATTTATTGCTGCAAGAATAACCAGTACAAACTTGACATGATTATAACTAATAGGCCAAATAAACCCAGGAGACACAAAGATGTGACAACAGAAGGGTCAGTAACGATCATAATTTGTCTACATATATAATGGCCATCATTTTTTTACTTCCACGTACAATGACAACAGAGCCGCATGCAGGCTCTACCCGCTACTGGTTCAAATATAACTATTCCTGAATGGATGCTACCTCAAGTCCTCAACTACTCACATACCTCAACAATGTTATCTTCCATACTTTTTTTCATCATGTTCACTTCACGAGTCTTATCCAGCAAAGATTTGACATATTCTTCCTTTTCGATTAGTTCCTTCTTCAGTTCATCTATGACAGCCTACAAGATATTGAAACACAATTCAGTAAATGATCTATCACCATTTCTAAGACCTCATATACAATAAATATATTAATTTAGAACGTGTATTTTCAAACATAAGTACATAACTAGTGTGAATAACTTGTCCTCTCTTTGAAACAAGAGGCGCTTCCGGTCAATTTCAGGGAAGTAAAATATGTACAACTAAAAGTAAAATAGAGTATCCAACCCTTGAATGGGGTCGATTTTTGAGAAATCAAATTCAGTTTAAGATGGGGGAAATTAATGAGTAGGGTAATAAATAGCTGCTAGAATAAATGAAGCTTGAAACATGGTGTTATCTTCAGATTGTTACCAAATGGTGAATTCGAAGAGGCGGGAAAGAATGACTCCATAAGATTCAAGATGTAGTACTCGTTAGAAAAATGTTGCTAATCACTAGGACTGAGTGTGAATTGTGATAACCTATTAAGTTGTAGGGAGAATAATATAGAGAAATAAAATGGTTGATACAAATTTTGATATGAATAAAGATGTTGTCGCATTACTGCTGTAATTCACTTCATTCATCAGCACAATGGGAAAGCATCGCGTGAAAATGGGCCAAGGAGAACAAATCAAGTTCAAATAAGAAATAGTTGTATGGCCGTATGATAACCAAGCTTGAATGGACATCAGCTTAGACAAGCAAAACACATGACAATTTAGCGCATGTAAAGAAATCCTTTTTTAGCCCATTTTGGACTGGAGACGGAAAAAACAGCTAGTACACTTCCAAAAAAAAGATAAAATATTGACCAGCAAACATCGATTTCTTCCTGATACTGAATTGAATTAGTCCAGTGGAATTGTTCATCAAACTTTATGCCGGAAGGTAGAGAATTCTCTACCTTATGGGCTGCAATTATTTTCGTGTTACAAAAAATGGTCACACTAGCAGCACATTGGTTCCTCAGGGATACTATTGCACAATGTACTTCAGAGTAAAAAGGTCACAACTTACTGTATTTCGATCAATTCTTTCTTGGCATGCAGGGATTCGCTCTTTGAGTTTTTGGAGTTTCTCTGTTTGGTCCTTAATCTGCCTGTCAACATCATAAACCCATGACCAGGCTAACTTCTTCTTCAAATTATCAATATCATGTGCTATCTCTTCTATGTGTTCCATATTCTTTATCTTCTCTCGCAATTCATCAATTTCTTTCATGACTGGCTTAATTGACTTTTCTAACTCTTGAACAGTAGAGTCTGCATTGTTCAGCTGATCTCTTATTGTCTCAAGCAACTCATTTACTTGCTGAAGAAGAGTAGCCTTGAAAAAGAACTGCAACAAGACACAACGTATGAACAGAAAAAAAAACAAGAACAGTACTCGGAGTTATATACGAGGAAGAGATATGGCATTTACAGGTATATAGCAGCATTATGAGCTCAATTCCACAGCACCACTTCTTTATATGGCACTTGGGCCCAACGGTCATATATGATATAGTCCCTCCGTCTCACAATATAAGATGTTTTAGGTGTTACACGTGTTGTTTACATTCGGGTTAAAAAGAGTGGACATATACACTCAAACGTGTCTAGATACATGTGTACACATATGAATGTGGAAAATGCCTAAAACATCTTATATTGTGGAACGGAGGGAGTGGTCAGCTATCAAAAGATATGTGGCCTGGCATTGAATGCATCGAGTGCCATGTTCTTACAAAATGATGATCCAGTAGAGTCTACAGAAAATGCTAATAAGTTACGTGCAAAACTGGTAACCGTCGAGAGGCACAGAATCATGCAATTACAGTGTATAATCACGCTTCACAACACGACTGAATACATCTAGAAGTGACCAAAGTACCATAGGAACACCGGAGAGTAGGACTACTCCATCCACGCCCATCAAACCACAGACGTTTCAATGCATAAAATGAAATTTCAGAAAAACACACATATTGATATAATGGTATCAGCAGAAAACTACCTTAAATTTATCCTTGTCATTTCCTGAGTGTAGGAATTCTCTACTTTTGTCTTGACTCATAATTACACAAGGATTTTCAACATCGATCTGTAAGTTGCATAAGCATCAGGATGTGAAAACATAACAAAATTCATTAAATTTAAATAAGGTGCCATGGTACGGTACAAAAATAAATACAGCTTGAGATCCACGTCACGAATGATTGAAATAATGCTGAAGCATGGTGGTGAAACCCTAATAGAATCCAACTGCAGGTAAGGATACCACCATGCTTATCATAAAATCTACTGATGTGGCAACTGTCTACCCTCAAAGGTTCTTGCACGTGAGTTACAATTAAGAAGATGAGTTAACTGCTGCTACCTTTAGACATGTTCATGTTCTTCTCTTCAGGAGGTTAGTTTGGTTTAGAGGAATCATGTAGTTGTGCATGCATAAAGACCAAGGTACATTCCTAGTAGCTGAATAAGTGACATGTACATCAAGATTTGTTTACACATACAAGGCTGGTTTAGATTGGCTTTGGAGAGAAAATTACATGTTTGGCCCCCCTGATTGATTATTACCCTGTCTGGCCCCCTAATGGTCAATCCTGGCTCCACCCCTCCTGAATAATATCAAGAGGAGATGTCACGTGAAAGGTTTCCAGATTGACTCATGCTATGTTAGATGGAAGTAGTCATCGCTTAAGATCACGAGGACCAGAGCCCTTACTGCACACGTTTGGAATGCAATTCGATTTGTTAGAAAGAAAGAAAATATATCGGCTAGAACACAAGAAAACCAGGAAAAGGATGCAGTTTGTTTTTGTCACAGAAGCAGCTTGTGCAAGAAGGTGCACAAACGAAAATACAGTCCACATATTCCTGTTTTAGTCCCTATTTGTGTTTAGCCAAGAGCCACATAAAATTATAGTTCTTTTCATTTACTTGTTCATCGTTCAAGTTTTGGAGTTGGTACAAAGCCAGATTATGTGGCATGATAATTCAGGTTAAGTTTTAACTAAGAACACAGTGTGTGTTTCACGGTGGATCGCCATTACAGAGTTTTGAGGTAAGCTTGTTACATATCCCTTGTCTTGCTGCGTGAGATAGCATCTTCTAGATTGGTTCTTGTGTGCTAAATCGCAAGGTTCAAATCTACAAATCCTCTACTTTCTGAACATCACTTGCTTGGGCCAGAGACAGGAAACAAGCTGGGGGAAGCAGCTGAAAGTCAGGCCGAAAACAACAGATAATTTTCAGGCTTGGAGGGTTTGTCCTCATCAAGCATGATTGGTGAAGATGTGAGCCCATGGTGTAAGGGGAATTAGGTGAGCTGCTTGTGCTACTCTAAATAAGTGTGCACTTATGCACACAAAGACATGGTTGACAATTAGTAAGCTCCATAAATGCAAAGGCTCGCTTGACAACTTCCCAATCCTGAACTAGTCGGATCCTCTCGTGGTCAATGGCAGTGAGTTGATTGACCGCTCGTTGAGTTAGTTGGGATTCTAATAGGAGATAGCATGAGGATAGGAGGACTTGGCAGCTTGTGACTGTATTACGATAGGGCCTTCCTCGCAATAAAATTTCTCCTTGTGTGTTTTATGTACGAGTAGAAAAAGAACAGTATGTGTGTTCTCTGCATGCAATGGTTCAGCGGAATGGAGCAACAAGGGAGCAAGTGGGGAGAGGAAGGTGGACGGAAATGTGATTGCAAAGCAGACCAATAGCATACTAGCAGGGGCAGGAGGAAGTCAGGGAGGAAGACGATGATATGGTGTCTTCTTGTGGTTGTGTTAATATATCTTCTCATATACTATTTTTGTAGCAACTCATGGAATGGTGTAGCAAGGACAAGAAGATGAAAAGGTCCGTCAGTTCTCTACAGTTGATACAGATAGTAAACAATAAAATTAACAATGAGTGAGAAATACATCTACTTAAAAAATCATCAGGACACTAGCAACTTACATTAAAATACTCGATGATCTCATTGAGATCATCTTTGCGATGCGCCACCTTCTTCCCTGATCCAGCACATGTAACACAATTGGCATGGTATAATATGTGAAAAAAAATTGTGCAATCAGTAAATAAAAATATAAGAATAGCTTTTTATTAATTATTATGGTAAATTTACAGCAATCATCCATTTACCAATTCAGAGTTTACTGCCCTTCAGTTTAAACAAGGATTCAGATCTAATAGCAATCTGATGTGCATACTGCAATTTGGACCATGCAAAAGTCTTTTGTGGTATCAGAATCTGTATTTAAGTGTTTTCCCACGAAAATTGAAACTAACTGCTAGTAGTGTTTATTTTCATGCCTAACTAGCCTTTAATAATCTATTCGTATAATCTGGATGCAACATGTATACCTGGGATGCATAAATGTGATCTGAGTATTAAGGTGAAAAGGCAAATTTTTGACAGTTATGCAAACATGTACAGTAAGAAGTCAAGCACAAGGAACACCTAGGTCTTTTGCTAACATGGAAAGTTGAGACGACTAAGATAGGAAAGATGTGTTTAAAACTCAAACTTGAGATAGCCACTAAACTGAATAAAGATATGAAGCGAAACAAACATGAATGGTTAATGATATAAGAAATGCAACCATCCTATATACAGAAATGTGTCAGCTTTGAATAGCAAAATGCAACTAAGAAATGAGAACCCTGATAGGTTAAAGGTTAAAACGGAATATAAAGAACTTAACACATGAAAATGTTTATTAATAGGCAGACAACCCCAACAACTGGGGAGGAAGATGGATAATGTATCACTACCATGTTGATCCTTTAAAATCGTAGAACTAGTAGCCTCAGTAATTCTGCGCTCCAACATAATTAAGTTCCCGTATACTTCAGGCTTGAACGCATCTTCCCCATTGTTGTTGATATCAACAACAACTGTTGCATAACTGCAATTTGGATTTAAGAAAATAAACTGAATTACAATTGATCACATGAACGAGGTGAAACAGTGAGGGTAAATAAAAAACTATTAACCTCAGATAGTGCAGGTAATAACATACAATGCATGATAGATGCAGACATGAACTCTACAATCATCCATAAGATCATAATTAATTAGCCAGAACAGATCATTCTCCAAGCCAATCTCTCAGGTTCAAATGATCGTTGACCATTTGGAATTGTTTAACAGCATTTTATTCAACCGAGGGCAATTCTTTGGTGAACAAGTAGGTTCAGCTGCTACTTCACTGGTTTGCAAAGGTCCAACCCCAGAAACGGACCACTTTTAATAGCAGATTATCTTCAGAATTTGGTCACCAAAACCTTCAAACTAAGCTAAAAAAATATCATTCTACTTGATCATACTAGTTCGTTTTGGCTATGACATGCTGATACATAGAACCGACGAAAGCTAATAACAAAGAATAAATAGCACCAGGTCCCGTAAAAACATGTTTTAAAATATCTGAAAATTATACATGTGTATTGTCGGACGAAATATATACCTGCAGATTTTTGTTTGAAAAATATGACCATATGCGAGTCGTGCAACAAGAACGTGTATCTTGCTTTTCCGGACATGTATGAATTTTTTACCCAAACAATATGTTTTAACCAAAATGTTAGGTATATTTTAACTGACAATACAGATGTATGATATTTTTTCTAGATGTTTCCGAACATGTTATTTTACAGACCTAGTGTTAAGTACATTATTACTGCACCTGGTGCGGATTGAAAACTTTTGTGTGGCCTAATGCCAGAGTGAAATAAGTGATAATCTGTGTGGTGCAAAGTGGTATTCACTACAGTATATCTTAACTAGCAAGGGGGACTTGGTATTCGTGGTGATATAGTACATCGTCCTCCACTCCCCGCTCACCCTGCTGCCCTGAAATCTCACATTTCCAATACACCAACGGGTAGGCCTAAATCCCCGTGTCCCATAAAATTTATCCCAGCAGCCAATCATATGTTCCTCCGTATCGTCACCAGTCACCTTCTCGCCTAATCTTGCACCACCCCAACATATCTTCCACCAACTTCTCACCTTTCAGTTCTACTCCCTCCGTTCCATAATATAAGATGTTTTGAGATTCCAATACGGACTACATACGGAGCAAAATGAGTGAATCTACACACCCAGAATACGTCGAAACAAGAGAAGTTAGAAAGGTTTATATTTAGGAACGGAGGGACTAGTAGATAAATATGCCATTATGTGTCAGTGCACGAGCTGCTGTAAGTCTGCAGCGGCTTCACATGAAAGGTCTGAGACCATTCTATCGTCGCATGGAAAGATTAGGACATCATCCTACTCATCGTCATTGTCACCGAGTACTGGCAGCCACAGTTACTTCAGAGGTTCGTTCATAGAGTTGCCACCACGAAGTCTGAATTTGACGGGTGAGTGTGTGCCAGGTGATAACGACAGTACAAGAGAGCAAGCCAGGTCGCCGCCCGGTCAACCAGGTCAGGGTGATGTACTGCAGCTGATTTAAGGGAGGGAGTAAGCAAGCAGGGCTTCTACAAGTGAAACTATATTCCTATTTCTATCTCTATATCTCTCTCTAGACCAAATTTTCCTGTCCAGTGTATTACTGATCCCTTCTGTTTCATCTGCTGATCCCAATTTCAGTAAAAAAAATAATGTCTTTACTGTTTTATAATGTTCAGGACATGCTCGGTAATGCTGGCAAGATAAAATCAGAACTAAAAGTCTCTCATGCATATTGAACTCAAATCTATCTCACACAGTTGTATTCATTACTACGCATGTATGTCTGCCGTAGAGACATTGTAGCATCATGTTGCAAAGGAATGGAGTCAGTCAAACAGTAGGACTGCACCTATGAGAAAAGACGTAAGCTTTCCTCGAGTCTTAAGGCCAGTTTGCAATGCACCTATTTCTTGTACAGATGGATGTGTTCGGTAGTGTGTAAACATGCTTTTGTACAATTACACTTGATGGTATGGTTGTTCTTTATTGTTATTCTCTGCAAAGTTACAAGAACTTGGTTAGTGTATTTGCACAATGACAACAGATGTTTGTTTGATCTCTACAGTCTACACCAACAATTCTATTGCTGCATGCCCAGCTTCCCTTTCAGGTTTATATAGAGGTAAAGCTTTCAATCTGCCGCCAACAGACGGGTACCACAATGCATAATCGGCGCAGACGGAGAAGATTGAGATGCATGCACAACTATATAATGATCATCAACAGAATGATGAGGCACGCAGATAGGAAATAAGGAAGGAGGAAGAGAGATGTGCAACCACATAAGATCATTGACATAGTTCATAGGCATGCAGAAAGGAACGAAGGAAGATGCCATTGACCATCAGTGGGGAGGGGAAGAAGTGGTACGGTTTGAAATTAGGCTCCATGAATGGCACTCCTAATGCATATGTTCGTAAAATATAACCGTTTATTTAACGTGCGGAACAGTTTTGATGTAGCCCAGCCCACCAAAGGCAAGAAGCACTAAGCAAATAACCCCAACAACTGGCTTGTTAGAATCGACGGGGATTAGACCAAACCAAAGAGATTGTGGAATCTTTTTATACTACATTCGGTACTAACTATTATGCAAAGGTTTGTCCGAAAATCCATCTACAGAAATGCGGTAACCATCACACCGATTTGCACTACACGATAGCTATTCTCAACAACAACAAAAAAGCTATCCTCGCAAGAACAAATCGACAATCACCCAGCAATTAATTAAATAGTGATTCGGAAAGTAAATAATAAAGATGTGAGAGCGGGTACGGAAGGGGGACAGAACCTGCAGCCATTCTTGATGAAGTCCTTGAGCGTGGCAGCCCGCTGCGTGCTCTTGGCGCGGCAGCCGAAGGCGATGCACAGAGCGGTCAGGATCGCGCTCTTCCCGCCTAGGAAAAAAAGCACGGAGAAGAAAATCGCAGCAATGAGTAATGAGAGAGGGAGGGAGAGGACGGGGGGCTAGCTAGGGTTTGAGTGGAGGCGTGCGTACTGCCGTTCTGGCCGGTGATGAAGTTGACGTGCTCGCCGAGCTCGATGTGGAGGCTGGAGTGGCACATGAAGTTCTCCAGCCGGATGCGGGAGATCGTCCCCGCCGCCATCGCCCCTCCTCGCCGGCGGTCCGGGAGGTGAGCCGTCGAGGGAGGATTTGGGGATTTTCTTCTGGGGGTTTTGGTCCTTTTTTTCCCTCGGAGCGGACTTAGAGGGGGTTATGCGGGTGGTGGGCGGGAGAAAGCCCGCCAAAACTGCGGAATGTGCGGGGTATCACTAAAAAAGGCCGAACCTTCCTAAGGCCATGTACAGTACGGTGACATCAGATGCCACATTAGATTTTTATTTAGTTAGAGAAAAGAGAATGAAAAGAGAGGGTTGACTTCCCTTACTTAAGCGATGAACTCTTAAAATTAAGAGAATACTATTTTGTGCATTGTACCATATGCCTTCCCTTATTAATATAATTTTCTTACTAAATTTATTTAGTTCAGATGACAACAAAAGTTAACGCATTGTATGACTACTACTTGTTGTCTTCTCTAAGTGACGTGGAGAGCTAAGAGAAAGCCGACATTCTCTACCATTGTATGACTACTACTTGTTGCTTTCTCTAAGGCCTCGTTTGGAACACAGGAAGTAAAAACGCAGGAATAGGAAAAACATAGGAATTGAGCTGTCATGTTTTCTGAATTCCTACAGGAATCAAAACCACAGGAAAAAATTCACAGGGTCGTTTGGATGTCACGCAGGAAAAACACAGGAATTGTAGACATTGGAAGATTGAAACATGAGGTGAGACCTCATGTTGTTTTCCTCCAAAATTCCTATGGAATAGCCTATCTCATAGGAATTTCAAATGAATCCAAGTTTCCTATTCCTTTGTTCCAAACAGCACCATAGGAAAATTTCCTGTAAGATTCCTATCCTACAAAATTCCTATAGAATTCCTGTGTTCCAAACGGGGCCTAAGGGTCTTGGCCGCGCACACTCTCTCATGCCGCCGTGACGGCCGTACGAAACGCGGGTCCGTTTCAGATCCAGATTCAGTTTTATGTGAGATGTACAAACCCACACAATACCATGTACAAAAATAAATTTAACTAATACAACTACACAGATATAATTGTACGTACAACTACATAAACCACTTTGTACAAATAAACAGCAGGTTGTACAGATCATATCGTACAACTATACAAATTAGGTTGTACAGAACAAGACTGAACGTATAACTACACAGATGAACTTGTACAGATCAGATTGTACATACAACTATAATCAGTTTCAATCGTATGTATAACTACGCATAACAGGTTGTACGAAGTACGCACAATCTAAAGTAAAAAAATCGTTGACCCCTGTCAACAATGGATCTAGTTTTGAAGATCTCGACGCGAGGAGTTCAAAAATGAAAATGGTTTGTAATTTGGATAAACGGTTCTTAAGATATTTCATTTTGAAAAAACGAATCTCAAAATAAATGCACGTACAACCCTCTGCCGACCACCAGGAAGCTGTCACTTGTCACGCATGAAGGAAAGGTGAGGATTGAAGGCGAACGAAATTGCGACACGTGTCGGACTTAGAGCGGATAAAAGTAGCCCTTCATGAAGGGAGGACTTTTTCTAAGGATTTCCGAATGTGCGGGGTGGGGCGGCGCAGCGTGGATCGGGGGGCCCGCAAATGTGACGCCCACGGAAACGTCCGGCCCAATTTGCAACCTATTATCCTGATCCCTTCCCCCTCCCAACCCAATTTCTTCTCACCCTGAGTTCCCCTCTCACATTGACCTACGCATGCGGTCACATCAACGAGTCGTGTTGTCTCGGCTACGGTGAGATTCTTTCTTTGCCTCCGATAGCGAAGTCGTTACCTTTGTCGTCTCAGTCTTTGGCCACACCGTTTGATTTGTTGGCGTGTTGTAAGGATGCCAAAGGGTAGGGTACGATACTCTATAACAAGTAAAAAGTTTTTTTTTAAATGAAATAAAAAAGGTTAATTTCACTCGCGGAGCTCCTAATGACCGGCCCACCCTGCAACTTATTCTCCCGTATCCTCTGCCCTCCTCCCATATATTCTCTCCCCCGAGACCCTACCTTCTATCCCATCAACCCATATTGTCTCTCCACCATAGCGCCACCACATTGACCCCTCCCCAAGAGCTCGTCGAAGTCAGGTCTGACGTGCTTGGTGTAGCAGAACCGATGACATGACACTAAGCCTATAACGAGTCGGATGCGAGCAACAAACTTAGGGGATCGAGGGGTGCAACTCGTTGAGGCCAAACTTCGGGGTTGGCTCACGGACGTAAAAAATGGTGGAGGGGACGAGAGGGGCTGATAGGATGAACACATACACGACTGACTGACAGAGGTTGTGATTAGAGTCATGTGCCGCCGAACGCAGGTGGCGATGACCAACAACTAGGCATATAGAGGCAACCCCGGATCTAGATCAGAAGGGGATGTGCACATTATAAAAAACGGAGCAGAGTGGTTTCGATGGGCAGATATGGGGAAGAATAGGTAGTTTTGACAACCGGCGTTCTTCTCATAAAGCTATTGGAATTTGACCGTGCAAAAGATGACTGTGAGCTATCACCCCTCTAGATGCAACTCATGTTTACTAGTACTCCCTTCATCCAACAATGAATGTCTTATACCCTCCGTTCCATAAAGGATGTCATAGCGTCGAACAAAGGATCATTCTTTATTAGAGCGGAGGGCGTAGATTTTTTCTCAACTGAATTAATCGAAAATGATACTTAGGTTAGGTTAGGTGTGCATTTGGTAGAGGCCGTTAGAGGCAAGCACGTGCCATCGGCATCACGCAAGGCCACATCGACAAGAGAAGCACCGAGCAAACCTCTCCTGTCTGTCCCTTTTCTAATTTTCTTCCGGCTCCCTCCAGGCCTCCACTACCCATCTCCATCTGCGCCGCTCCCCTCCGCACCCGTACCAATCCGCGCCGCCCTTCCGCCAACAAACCCTAACCTCCACACCATCATCCTCCACCTCGCCAGGGCGGCCGCCGCGGCAAGAGGAGAGGGCCGCGCGGCATTGGCGCACCATGTGCGCCGCGATGCACCGGAAGCGGTCATCCTCCTTCTTCGAGGACCCGTCCCAGGCGGAGGCCGCGGCGGCGTCCCCTCCGTCCTCCAAGCGCGCGCGCTTCCGCGGAGACGGACACGGACACGGCGGCGGCAGCCCCAAGCCTCCGCGCAGCTGCGCCGTCGACCCCGACCTGGTGGCCGTGCTCCGCGCGCGGTTCCCTTCCGTGAGGCTCGAGGTGATGCCACCCACCCTGCTCGAACCCATTGTTGCCGAGTTAAAACATGGTCACGTACGTACGCTCGTTCCTCTGTTGATTGATCGGGAAGGGAACGGAGCGGCCACGTTTGGGTGATGAGATGAGAGACTCATCTTTCACCCGGAAACAAGTACGGTAGTCAGTAGTAGCTCTCGCTTCTGTGTCTGTCTGCGCGAGGAGCGACCCAAGAACGACCCCCCTACTCGCTGCTGTTACTGCTCGAGCCAATACCGCATTTGCTGCGTTCTTGGTGCTTGCCAGTTGCCACCCCTGGGTGATACGGTTCCAGTGACAAGGTTAGATGGAGTTGCAGGAAACAGCTAGTTTGTTTCAGTTTTGCATTGTGACATTCTTTATTGTTGTTGAAATCTCTGACTGTGATCAGTTTGGGTCGAAATGGAGTTAGGTTCTCTGTGCAAGATTAACATTATGCGGGTTTGCATTTTTTTTTGGGTTAAACCGCCATTAGTTGTTGAAATCATGAAGATTTTTATTTACTATTTGTGCATGAATCGATCATGTATTTTAGGTTTTACTTTTGTGGTTTCCTTGCTTACAATTCTGATGATCATCTATTAGTCATATGATGTGGTGCACCTTTTGTCGACTACTCCTACTAGTCAGATACAAAAAACCATATGGTTTCTCTTTGTTGTTAAAATTCATGACCTGGAGAGAAAGGAATACGATCTTTTATATTTTGTGCTTATTTGTTTTTCAGTATCCCTAGAATTGCACACATCACCTCGGATGGCTCACGGTCTGCCTCCACTAGTTTGCATGCAAAAAATACTTCATTTTGACATGTTTGTTACAAACATATTATTTTGACATTCCAATGTGTTTTGACACATTGAATTCCCAGTTACGATTTTGTCCTAGAAATGTATAATATTCTTTGTGACTATAAATATGCAACAGCTGACAGTTCTAACAAGTAACAATGTGACACCGATAACCTGGTCTGGGTTAGATGAACATGGTAACCAGTATCATTACAAATCCCGGGTGGTCGGATGGTCGCCTGTTTTGTACTGTGTGTGTTATGTGGCTTGTTGTGTTTCTTACTTTCTTGGAATCACATAAGATGCTGTTGTTTGATTTTGCTTCATGTCACCTTTTTTCTTCCTTATCTTACATGGGACACTGTCATCTGGATTTTAACTCTTTACAGGTGCTAAAAGGAAGGATAACATCATCCTGCCATATCTAGAAAATTTTCTAACCCATTAATCAATTTTCAGTGCTCTTATTGACATGTTATTTGCATTTTGTTACTGTGGTACAAATATGTCTTTTGGGAGCTTAATTTTGGTAACGAAACCTACTCACAACATTAAGCCTTATCGAAGCTTTTCTCATTTCAGTTTATTGAAAAGGCTCTGGAAGAGTGTGAAAATGATTTGGATTCAGCAATAAAGTGTTTACTTCCTCTGCGCTTAGAACCCACAGAGTTAAATGTGGATCCACTGTATCAATCTCCCAATGAAATGTCTACTGAGGTTAACCAAGGTAATCTTCTGTAGTAGTCTATCATCCTTCATGTGATGCTGATACCATGCAATCTAAAGAGACCAATAAAACGCAAAAAGCATATTGCGTTGATCCATTGATAGATAAAAACAAGTACTTATAACTTACAAGGCTAGAAATGGCTGATTACAACCACTACTCACGTAAAACCCTAAGCACTAAGCTCCGCCTCTAGTGGCACTTGGATACAGTGTAATATTCTTGTTTGGTTCCTCTTGGCATGTCAGATTGTAGTGAAGCATTTTCTTCTGTCAATTTTTAGTTTTTTACTGTCAGCTATTATGTTAGTACCCACTCACCTAGCTGGCCTCAGCACCTTTTCTCCAGCAGGAGCTCCACCTGTCTGAAATTAATGTAATGCAATTTTATTATCACATTCTACTCCTATTTTCATATTAACATGGCGTCTAGTGGTTTAAGCTTTTGACACAAGAATTTGTTAAAATGTCTGACTACCATACTTGTACCAAGTAAAAATAATGTTGTGTTCAATGGAATTAGCATGCTTTAGATAACAAAAGGTTCACATATATATTTGGCCCATGATTCGTGCATTCATGTTTTATGTTTTTTGTTTTGATTAGATTAATTGGGGATAGTTCTTTCATGAAAACAATGATCTTAAGGATGATCGATATCTTGCTTTATGCTACAGGTATTACAGAATGTAATGAAGTTCCTGCACCCATAGGAACTGTTCCTGGTGCAGATAACCTTGCACCAGGCACCACCCAATGGGTTGAGATTCTTATGAATGAGATGGCAAGTTCCTCTAATCCAGATGATGCAAAGGCTCGTGCATCAAGAGTACTGGAGGCTTTTCAGAAGTCCACGGTCTCTTGTATCCATACTGAAGTAATGCAGAGGTTTCAGAAGGTAGTTGAATACCCTCCCAAAGCACTCTGTAACTTGCCTGCTTGTTAGCTATCCAACCTTAAATATTATTATGGGTGTTGCTCTTTTGTCCATTTCTGGTAGCTTGGTTCTGTTGGCCGGTTAGAAAGTCTAAGTCAGTTAAGGGCCAGTTCTTAAGCAACTCATAGTTTGCGTACATGATCTTCAAGAACTGAACTATGTAATATGGAAAAGGGGAGTCCAATCAATAGCGCATGTTGCACCCACGTAACTGCAGGATAGGTTCGTTTCTGGTAGAAATCTTAGTATCGAAGACTTCTCAAAATGCATTTCATATATCACGCATTGTGTAATAAACCCCCGCTTTTTCTGAAATGTACTATTCCATGGGACTTGTTCCCTTATTTCCACATTCTTCTGTTTAAATTACACTCTTCATATTTTTGTCGATGTAATTTATTTACTAGTGATTTCTAGGAATCAAACTGTTGCATTTTTCATATGGTGGTCTACTTATACCATTTTGTGCAAGGGGTGGTTTCGTTCACTTCTGTAAGGTAATATGTGTTGTGTTAACTCGTAGGCTATTTTTTTTAGGGAAACTCGTAGGCTGTTTGGTCATGTACATAATTGAGTTGAAAATGTTGGCAAGTATGGAGCGAAAGAAATTTAATTGTGCAGCCAATTTTTATCCCATACCTATAAATATTTACCAGTCCAGGTTTTAAGTCTTTGGCTATTCCAGAAGTTGGATTAAGTTGACTCCCGTGAAGTCTTGTTATTCCAGCCTCACTATTAATTGAATATATCTATATACGATGGTTTAGAACATAAAATACACTGATATTAGGTTTATATGACCAGTTAAAGCTACATTGCACTACAAATGTCTGCGGGTTTACATGGCCTGTTTATAGTTGAAAGTATCTTGTGCTGTGCCTGAGATATTGTTGCTTTCAAACAGGAAATTTCGTCATACAAGGAACAATTTGAAGCTGTCATTAAAGATAATAATATTCTTAAGAAAGCCGTGACAATACAACATGAACGCCAAAAGGAGCATGAACAAAGAAACCAGGAGCTTCAGCAACTGAAGCAGTTGGTTGTACAGTATCGGGAACAAATTAGAAGCCTTGAGGTACAGTGTTTTTGTTGTCTTACTATTTCTTTTTATCTCGTTTTTGTTGAATGTTAAGAACGGTTGTGGTAAATGATGTCTTCTTTCATCTGCATCTTCACAGATAAATAACTACGCCTTGTCCATGCACCTCAGACAGTCTCAGCAGGGCAGCTCGATCCCAGGGCACTTTCACCGGGACATTTTGTGAAACAAGAAACCTGATTTTAAGGTTTCCATAGCATGAGGACATCGTTCACCCTCGAGTCAGTTGCAGGTCTTGTTGGTAGTGGCTACATTCAAGACATATCGGCTATGTTCAACATATATAGGCAAGTGACAACATAGCTTAATTTCGATGTAGACCTGTGTGCCTTTGTAAATGTACTTATGCCATATACTACCGTGCAACGGGAGGGAGGGAAAGCAGCCCAGCATGAACTGGTGCTGTTCCCTAAGAATAGACAGAATGTGATAAAGTTGAAAAGAAAAGAGGACAACACATTTTGATTAAATCACATGTGCGGTCATTCATGATGTGATCCAAATTGTTCAGCTTTGCTGATGTTGTCACAGGGAATCCGTGTCCTGAAATGGTGAAGATGTTTCTCAGCTAGTTGTGCTGTCTGCACAATTTATTATGTATACGCGTCTGGTTTGTTGTCACCTATCTTGTTTGCTGTCGATGTGGCTTGCGATACATGCTTTAACCGTTAACCCAGTTGTGTTCGGACTGGCGTCATTTCAATTACATCTCTCTCTTCAAAAGGAGTATATGAAAAGTTGATGCGTTTATCTTGTGGCGAGTCTTTGTGATTCGACTGTTGGATACTTGGATGTCGACGACAAGCGCAAAGATGGACTTGGAGAAGCTGGCAGGGTGCCCCCCTGTGCTCAAGAAGCCAGCAAGGTTGACTTGGACTATGATGAGTAGGTGAGGCTGCTGAGCTTATTGTCGATCGTGCGACCTACAAATCGAAGAGGGCGCACAATGACGGGACACCCCTGACGCCAAGAAAGCTGGCGCGGTGGTGGTGGACCGAAGAGAGTGACATGACTCGTATTGAGTGTGTGTGGCTCAAGAGAAGGGTCTAGAGGATGAGGGGGGCTTACGACTCGAGAGAAGGGCCTAGCGGACGATGGGTGTTGAGGCGGTGCATAGGTGAAGTTTCACCGTGTGATCATTGCCTCTTCCCATGTTGCAACTCAAATTTGTCAATCAGACATATTTCAAAAAACTGTGTGAAATTTCCTGTTTGGTAATCCGAGTGTGAGTGTGGGCTGGCAACTCAAATTTGACGATCAGATAGATTTCAAAAAAAAAACAATTTATCAATCAGATATCAACCTTTTGTTATTTTTACCAAATTTGTATTTGGGTATGAGCTCACGGATGTGTAAGGTGTTGGAGCAAGTTTTCTTTTTACTGCCAGTAGTTTTAAAAAATAGAATGCTACAAAAATTTAGCACAAACCTATATTGCTTTATGGCGAATGAATATGCATATATTTCATTTAGCGAGCTAGACGTTTGATTGTTGCTCAAAATGATATAACGTGCTATTATCGATAGTTTCGCAATTCCTATACCACTATATTATAAGGACAGTTTTTTTCCCGGTCGTGAGCATTACTTAGAGTTGCTAAACCGTTATGTCTTTAAGTTGATAAACCCTATAACCTATAACTGTACACGGTAAGAATTTGATTTTTTTCTAAAAGAAACAATATAACGTAGACGCTTATATGCACATACGTGTAAACATCACTATAAACATATGCATGCACACCCTACTACCTCTATTATTACTATTTTAATATCGACTAAGTTATCACCTCGTTAGGGCATCTCCAGTCGCCCCCCAGCGCCCCCCAGGAGGCCTTTTTAGCACCGGCGGAAGCAAATAGCGTCGTTTTTCCACCAGCCACCCCCCAGAAGCCAAGTTAGCGCCGTTTCGGCGGAAAATAGCGCCGGCGCACCCAGGCGGAACCCAGCCCGCTGGGTTCGTCCTGGGGGCGCCGGTGGAAGGAAAAGCACACGTGGGCCAGCGTTGTCGGTGAGACAGCTCCTTTTCCGCACCCACCTGACTCGCCTTTCCCTCCCTTCCCGTGCAGCCGAGGGAACGCCGTCGTCCCCCACCCGGCCACCCCTACCTCCACCGCCACGTCGCCGCCACACCAGTACGATCCCTACCTAGCCCCGCCCCGCCTCGTCGGCACCGCCCACTCCTCCGCCGTGAAAACGCCTCTGGGCGTTCTTTAGTGCGAAAGGGCGACCATCCCACGTGCAAGGTGTTCGGCGAAAAGCCGGCACAACAATGGACTTCGACGAGGAGATACTCGCCGAGCTGTTCGACGAGGAAGATCAGGCAGCCATCAACGACGAAGAACACCTGCTGATCTTGGCCTCCCTCGCCGGCTTGCTCGCCGAGAATCAAGACGGGCCGCGGCGTGTTGGATCAACAATGGGTCGCCGCAAGAGCAAGCCGAGGCAGCGGTACAAGGGATACTGAATCCTCTACTCCGACTACTTTGCCGATGATTCCACCCAGGACGCGAAGGTGTTCCGACGCTGTTTCAAGATGAACCGCAAACTCTTTCTCAAGATCATGCAAGAAATCCGCGAGTTCGACACCTACTTCAAATTGAAGGACTGCACTGGCACGGTAGGGTTTACCTCTATTTAGAAGTGCACGATGTCCATGAGGTTGTTTGCATACGGGCCTCCTGCAGATGCACATGATGACTATCTGCGCATGAGCGAGTCGACGACCATTGAGTGCTTAAACAGGTTCTGCCGGGCAGTGGTTGCAGTCTTTGGCCCAAGGTACTTGCGATCACCCAATGCGTAAGACACTGCTCGCCTTATTGCAGAGAATACAACAAGAGGCTTTCCTGAGATGCTTGGCAGTATCGACTGCATGCATTGGGTATGGAAGAACTGTCCATTTGACTGGCAGGGAATATACAAGGGCAAGGAAAGAGAGTGCTCGGTGATTCTCGAGGCCGTAGCTTCATATGATCTATGGATCTGGCATTCATTTTTTGGTATGCCTGGAACTCACAACGACATCAATGTGTTGCAGTGCTCGGATGTCTTTGCAGAGCTTGTCGAAGGCCATGCTCCCCAGTGAACTATGAGATCAGCGGACACCAGTACACAAAGAGGTACTATCTTGCAGATGGCATCTACCCAAGTGGGCAACATTTGTGAAGATCATCTCCAAGACTATGGCAGGAAGCGCGAAAGCTTGGTTTTTGAAGTGCCAGGAGGCTTGCAGGAAGGATGTCGAGCGAGCATTTGGTGCGCTGCAGTCTCGATTTGCCGTTGTCCGGTACCTAGCTATGATTTGGGCGAAGTCCAACATGTGGGAGGTGATGCAGTGTTGTGTGATTTTGCACAACATGATCATTGATAATGAGCGGGATGACCCGGTGCCTGACAGTGAGACAAGGATACCATACTACCGTCAGGGTCCTCTTATAGATGTTGATCACCAGGTGCCGGTATCATGGACAAACTTCCTCGCCACGCGTCAGGAGATTCGAGACGTTGCAACACATCAAGTTCTACAAGATGATCTGGTGCAGTACTTGTGGACGCTCAAGGGCAATGACAATGCCCGATGTTTAGTACTATTTATTTTATTTTTTATATATTGTTAAACTATTTATTTATTTGTGAATTTATATAATTAAACGTATGAATTCGTATGTTAAAATATAGCTAAAATATCAAAATATAGCCAAAATATTAAAATATAGACGAAACACAAGTTCGCGGCTGAGGACCGCGCCCACGGGTTACGGAATAGCGCCGTGACCGCGCCCACGGGTTACGGAATAGCGCCGTGGCGGCGAGCGCAAAAATCCGGCGTTTTGAGAACTTGGGCGCACCAACTGGAGATGCCCTTAGCTAACCTACGCTCAGTTCGCCGCCAGGAGTTCGACCTACAGCCACCGTGCCCGTGCTGTATTTTAGCGTCGCAGCCGCAGCCTCCGCGTCCGGCGTCCGCCTCAATCCAACACCCCCAATACCCGCGCATCTCACGCCCGTCGCCGCCATCGCCGTTCCTGTTATTCCTCGTCGGGACATCCCGTTCGTGCTGTCTCACCCCGTCCAGTCTTTAGCCACTGAGTTTGGAGGTACGAGGTTGTTTTCATCCAGCTATCAGCTATGATTTTTTGGTGTGCAGTTGCACACCCAGCACACCGTCTAGATCCGCCCCTGCTACGGGGAATTTGATTATTTTTTTCCTGTCAGCGACGAGCCTAGATTTTGCCCCGACGGTTTTATTCTAGTTTTTCGCTTTCCCCAATCCGATTTCCTTCTGTTCTCTCAGGTTCATTAACTCTGTTGTTCGCATTATCTCGAACCTAATGTTTATCTGCTAAACTTAATCTTTCTTAGGCATTGCGATTTGAGTGAAATGAATTTTAACTATGTACGTGGTAGAGACTCTCTTTCATTGTGTATGTATAACGGTAGTATTTTGTAGGAGTTTCTATGGTTCTAAGCAACTATGATCTGTAATTCTGTATATTGAGACCAGCAAGATATCCTCTGCACACAACTTACCAGATGTGATTATCCTATATGGATGAAATGTTAGAATATCTATTTATGTGTTTCAGTATAGGTCTTAGATCTGTTAACTTGTTACTAACAAATGTCAATGCTCCGTGCAATTCCAGAGCTTACTGATGCACAGGTCAATCGTTCTCGTCAGAAAAATTGTAGGATCTGTGGAGAGACAGAGATTAAAGGTTGTTCATGTGTTTCTAAAGTAAACTGAAGTGAATCGATATATCAGGAAATATGATTGGAAGAATCAACAAACCTTGAAATATTATCATTGCCCCGTTACCTCTAGCCGAACCTCCAAGATTTAAGATCACAAAAAGATAATGAACCCATATGGGTTCTCCGTGCATATTGCAGCTAGTGTTGCAAACTTTGTGTCATCATTGCCATTGCAGATGTGTCCTGTCCTGTTGATGATAAAGGAAATTTTATCCCATATGTTGGGTTTTAGCTTCTTTTTTAAGGCTAAACCACATTGCCTATTATTCCCCACCTCACCGAGCGAGCTGCCAGATGATGTCCTCATCGAGATCTTTCTCTCCCTCCCAGCGCACCCCACCTGCTTGATCCGCACATCCCTCGTCTGCAAGCGATGGCACTCCCTCATCAAAGACCGCCAATTCGTCTGCCGCTTTCGCAAGCTCCATCAGAAACTTCCTGTGCTTGGCGTCTTCAGCAACTCCACTAGCATCCCCCGTTTTATCCCCACTGGGGACCCTCCTAATTCAGTCACAACAGCAGCTTTCTCCCTACCTGACTCCTGCTGGAATGTCCTTGGCTGCCGCCACGGCCTTGTCCTCCTTGTCAGCTCAACTTGGAATCAGCTCCAAGTGTGGAACCCCATGACTGGCAGCCGGAAATATGTGCCAGTTAATCCCGATGCGGATTGTCGTTTTAATCATGGTATGGTTCCTGAGAGCCATGCTACGGTGCTCTGTGCAGCCGGCCACAGGAACAATGGCGACTGCCACTCTTGCCCTTTCCTCATAGTGTGGGTATTCACCTGCACACGTTATGCATATGCCTCTAGATACTCGTCAGAGAGTGGCAGCTGGCACCAGTTGGTGTCTTCACCAACACCATCTGAGGCCGACTCAAGGCCTAGCATCCTTGTTGCTAACATCTTATACTGGCCGCTGAAGTCGAAGTATATACTTGCCTTTGAGTTAAGTACGTCTAGATTATACCATATTGAGTGTCCACCAGAAACACATACTGTATTTAGAAGGAATGTCCACATCATGAAGGCAGAGGATGGTGGGTTAGGCCTTGCTGCCTTGATGGAGTTCAACCTGCATCTATGGGCGCGCGAGACAGATGCTGAGGGTGTTACAGAATGGGTTCTGCGCAGGACCATTCAGTTGGATGCACACAATCCACTGAAACTGTCATCGGTGCCACTGGTAAATGATCATTTGGCTGGTGGGCGTCCGGTCAGGATATTGGGCATTGTTGAGGACGACGATCTGTTTTTTCTATGGACGAAAATTGGTGTCTTTGCAGTCCAGCTCAAGTCGATGCTGTACAAGAAAGTTTTTGAGGCTGATGTCTCTGCAACTGTGTTGCCCTACACTGGCTTTTATTCCACAGGTGAGAATCTCTCCACATCAGTATGCTTTGCCTTAACATACTAGTTTTATCCTCTGTTTGTCCATGCATGAATCCTAATTATAAGTTAGTATTAGACCAGGTTTCATATTTCTGGCTCTGGGAGAGGTGAAACTTTTGCTTGCCTCTTTTTTATGCTTATGCAAATTGTACTGATTATGTGCAAATTTTCTGCCAACATCCTATTCTTAGCGTGCTAATCCAAACTTCTCTAATCCTTGCCTTTTATGTACCGCTTCTTTATTTATGGCTTGATTTTTAGTTTCATTTCGACTGGGCCTAACCTAAGCATGTTTTTTTCTTCTTCCTTCGCAGGTGCTGTGGACAGCTTCCAGTGAAACTATTGGAGACGTTGATGATATCTAGATCTGCTATTCCACTGAATTCCTTTCGATAAACATGATAACAGCACAGGCAGGTGCTGGCAGGTTGTAATTTTGTCCCTTTTCTTGTTTGGAAAAGACACCCTTAATTTTTTTTGATTCGTATCGCGAGCTGTCTTTTACATGGAGACATAATGTGTTGGTTCTGTACTGTCGATTATGGTGTCCTTTTGTGTCAGTAGTTCCATGGAGCTTAGTTAGCAAAATAGCTCGGTCACCACGGCAGTACTTCTTGTCCAATCTAAGAATATGATTTTTTTATTCGTATATTGAGCTATCTTTTACATGGAGACAGAATGTGTTGGTTCTGTCCTATCTATTTGCTGATCTATCTGGCCTCTTTGTTTTAGAACGCGGAGGGTGAATACCCTAGCGATGCCTACGCGGTGATTTTTTTTGTTAAGAGCCAACAGGAAACAGGGCAGCAACATGCTGAGGATGTGCTCTTCGTCCTTGTCTCTTCGACGGCTGGTAGCAGCTGCTGCTGGTGGTGCCTTTCTCTGGATCTTCTTGCAGACCGTGATCTCAATTGACCTGGGCACGACCGTTCTCTTCTCACCAACCTCGATGCCTCTGGAACATTGAAGCCCACTTGAAAGCTTATTTGAGTTTTTTTGTCCAACAATTCAATTTTTGATTCTGCTGTGTCTTCAGGTTTCAGGACAAGGTCCCTCTGGTTGACAACAGTTCATCATGTTCATCTTAGACTATCTATTTTCCATTAAAGCGAGGAAGCTTTCATCTTCAGGTTTCAGGACAATCTCCCTTGGATGATGAAGACTGCTTTTGACACAAGTAGTAATAGCAGCTTAGTGAAGAAATCGATGGACATCATACATGACATAGAAAGTGGGAAATCAAGGCTTGACGTAACCTTTCCTCATCTTGAGTTTTTAGAAGATGTGAGAGAAGATGTCACTCAGGGCATTTGCCTAGAAAGTGCAAATAAATTCAACATGACACCAAGCTGTTTACTGCTGTGGGCATTGATCCGAATGATTACATATTATCCATTCCAATTTCCAATGGGCTTAGTTGAAATGGCGTCCATACACAATTGGCAATGGTTCTTGGAATAATTTAAGAATTATCTTAAGATCATCGACACTTCACCATTGATAGTTATGAGTGTATAGTGACAACTGCAATTACAACTTTGGTATTGAGGCTATTGTTGGGACTCCAATCACCGAGCGATGTGGTAGTGGAAGCACTTTTGCTCACAAGGATAACTCAGAGTTTAATATCAAACACATGGAAGGTACGTAAGTGTTCTACTCTATCTAGCAATATGTCAAAGAACCAAAAGCTACCTTGTTGTCCCAAACATACTGAAGTAGTTGTTAGTTACAAAGATAGCGAAAGGAAGTGAATAAGATAACTTGATAACAAAGATATAAGTGTTTTTTTTAATCTTTTGGAAGAATTAATCTTTGTTCAAATATTTAAACTTAAATCTTTGATTAAATTTACAGTCCAAATTTTATTCTTATTTTTTCCCGTCACAAAGACATTTTGAGGCAATTCAGCTAACAAGGACGATACACATAATTACAGTGATTAGTGTGCAATCTAACAGAAATATCTGCCTCCATCCGTTTCATCACTAGCATTGACTAAGAAAGGGGATAGCTTAACAATTCCAGTCCAAATATCGCATGTTAACCTTTTCACCCAGGTCCAGTCGTATGCTTTCGGAATTCCAGTTGTCAATAGCCGCGTACAATTAATGAACGAGCACAATAGCAGAAACAAGTAATTGGTTCACATATATATATATATATATATATATATATATATATATATACTCAAACCGATAAAGTATGACAAATACTTCCATAAGGTGGCATATGAGACGTGGGTGTAGTTACACCCGGGAGTAGAAAACATTTAACCTATATATATATATATATATATATATATAATGTGAACTAAGCAAGATCCACAATATATCTTCGCCAAAAGAGAGAGGACAAGACGAAAGATCCAGTACTGCACAGGAAGTATCAAAATATATATACATTGTTGATCTGCATGAGATCTAATTGGTGTGCAAAATAAGTAATCAGGCATCGAGTAAATCTTTAGAGATTACAAAGTATACAAATACATGCAAATGTTTGGTTGTGCTGGCAGCCACAAGGAGGATGCTGGGTGATTGTGGACGCATCATTTCAGTACAAGATGACAAACTGATCAATTAATGGATTTTATTTGGAATTACTTCCCTCCAATCTTAGATATTGGCTCTCTTTGGAGTCTACTAACCAAATTAATTGCTTCTTTTACCACTGTGGGCATGCTAGTTATCCCCTAATACATTTATAACCATCCTCTGTTTGAAGAATTCAAACTATACAAATCACCCCTGCTTCTAAGATCCTGCACCTCCATCCACCACCATGTTTTCTCGTGGCAGTGGCTCATCCATGGCAAACAACAAGGTACGATTTTTTTTACTAGAGATGTTCAAACAGGTGTTAAGGTTGCAAACAGCTTTTTTTGTTTTATTTTGTTTCTATGTTTGATTGCTCTTTCAGTTCTTCTTGTTGCATCAAATGCCTTAAAATATATTGGCCCGAGAAAACCATGTTATTATGTGGTGTTGCAAGCACATCAATGCTTAATTCTTTTCGTGGACGCCATGAATCCGAAGACGATTCGGAGTTGGAGACCATTTGTCGCATTCGGAATGCTATGTTCTAGGATAAATAATATTGATTGGATTCTGCATTAGACGATGACACCATGTATCCGTTCCTTAAGTTCAAAGTAACTTACGTACACTATGTTTGACCTATCGGATGACAAAGCGATCCTCAATAGAATCTTGTTGAACCACTCCGAAACCAAGGCGGATTCTGACACCCGTGCGTGCATCAGAGTAAACTAGGCATTGAAAGGAAATGTCATGGTCCAATGAAAAATAAAAATAATGTTTCCAAAAACATTCAACAAGGTAAATCTAACACTGTATTACAAGTAGGAGCACAAGTAGTCGCAGAAGAGAACTTACCAGATCTACAAACTAATGTCTGAACCAATAAACTCCTTGTACGCGTGTGAATAAAACTTGACTACAAATAAACAGAAGCATACTGGTCACAGCAAAAGAGTCAAGCGGGTTGCTGTACACAATCTTTTTCGAAAACGATGCTAAACAAGATCAAGGTTGAATAGACCGGCTTTCCAAAGAGGAAACAATATTTCCTTGGCAAATACATGTTTCACATTAAACACTCAACATCTATTCAATTTATCTATACCTTGAGTCTTGAGACACATAATTGCAGCTGGTTGTGTTTTCGATGATTTGGTAACAAATAGCTTAGAATTTGTATATGCATTTCTTTGGTCGTGTAACTCATTGAAGGGGAAGGAGATCATGGTGGAGGTTGAGGAGGAGCAAGATGGCAACAACAGTTCACCGTGGATGCTGCCACCACCAGAGCTGCTAGAGGCAGAGGAGGCGCTCAAGTGTCTGCAGGTGTGCGCAGCTGGCTATGCCATTTCTGAGTTTTCAGTGATCTGGTAACTAACATAGAATTTGTATATACATCTCTGGCCGTGTAACTCTTGAAGGGGAAGGAGATCATTATGGAGGTTGAGGAGGAGCAAGATGGCAACAACGGTTCACCATTGCCTCTGCTGCAGGCAGCGGCGGCGCCCGAATGGCTGCTGGTGCTGATAAGGGCCAAGTTCTGGGAAGAGTGCAGGGTGCACCGGCTGCACAGAGCCGAGGAAAGCGTCTTCTGTGTCAACTGCTTCGATATCACCTGCCCACACTGCAGACACGCCGAAGACGAGCCCACCCACCGGCTCCTCAAGATCCGCCGCTACGTCTTCCGCAGCGTCGTCAGTGTCAGTGACATGAACAGCCTAGGGGTTGACATCTCGTACATACAGGTATTGCAGATGCTACTACTCTACACAATGCATGTTTTTTCAGATGAAATTAGTATCCGAGCAAATAAGTTGATCCTTGAACTAAAATGATATTTCAGGGAAATATTTATCCTGCTATCTGTACAAAATATTTTTTATTGTAGAATATCATCTGCAACAAGGCCTTACAAAAACATAAAAACCATTTTAGCAACTAATTAGTAATTACCCACCCTAACTTGTATCTCTTCTATTTTTCCTTTTTTGTGTTTCCAAAAATTATTAAATAGTTCATATATTTAAGTCATGCTATATAATGTGCACCTGCAAAAATAAAATGACAAAATGTGACTTCTTTTAACCCTTACAGACAAAAAAAAAACTTGTATCATGTGCATACTATTTAACTCAATCACTCATTTGACTGTTGTCTTTTTTCTAGGTCACTAATGGTCATATTCTTCAATGATTTTTTGCAAGTGAAAATGATATGGTATTAGTGTCCATGAAGTTTATTTCGCGTTTTTAGGAGATCAGGAAAAAAAGAGAGGAGAGAATATGTTGCATGGGTAGTTGCACAAAATACTCTTTCTTAGAAAAATTGCTACCTTGCTGTGTTCGTGCTGTCGGCCCAGTGAGGACTGGGGTGTGCAGGGCCCACTCTCCCCAGGCCTCGCACGGTGATCAGACGAAACGACTAAGGACCAAGCCATCGCTTGGAGAGACCCTCGAGAGGCAACTCCCCTCGAGGGCCTGAAGGGGACCACACGCTTCGAGAGACTCCCCAGGCTCTCTTCGCTCGGAGAGAAGTCAACGGAAATCTCTCCACAGGCCCCGCGGCCCTGTGGAGACACTTCGCGGCCAAGCAAGCGATGCAGGACGCACATGGCCTCTGCAGCGGCCGCAGAGTGACGTGAGCACTCCAATTGCCATTCTGGTGATAAAGGAGTCAACAAAGTTGCGCCGCCTGCGCCAGGACAGCTGGAACTTTCCTCTCTGATGATAAAGCGGCTGGACGGCGCAACGCTCCAAGAAGATCGTCATCGTGAGCTCCACCACGATCACTGCAACCCCTGCGGGCCGTTCTGCGTGGTCTGCTACCTGTCGGCCACCGCGTCCCACTTTATCGCGGATGGACCGTGTCCATGGAGGTTTCAACAGCGGTGGACTCCGTCTCCTCCACGCCACTGCCGTGTGGGAGCCCACCTTGGACACCCTGCAAGAGCTCCACCGTAGGAGGGGATCGGCCAATTGCTTGTGAAACACTTGTAATCCTAGCCGAGCAAGTATGATAGCCATCTGCTGGAGGAGGAAGACAACCTTTGTGTCCCTCTCCAAGCACAAACTGCCTCAAGAGAGCCCTCGGCAAGCTCAGTTGTACTGTAACCTCTGCAGTGCAATACAGACAAGCAGGAGTAGCGGTGTTACCTCCTCCTGAGGGCCGTGAACCTGGGTACGGGCCGGTGTCCTTTTCGGTCGTGGGTGTTCCTCTCCAGGCCCGGCGAGCACCGTCGTCGTGCCTCTCGAGGGTTGTTTGACCTCCGTGTTCAATCCCCCTTTCGAACTACTCTTCAGAGTGTGACCACCCCTGTTCCGTGGGAGTCACTCTCCGACACGTGCCTTTACTTTATAGAGGGTGGGGGGCACAAATAATTAGTATATTGTCATGCATAAATTAATGGATCACTTTTTCAGTTTTAACAAGAATTTATATGGTCATTAAGAAATAGAACAAGGAGCATAGGTTGCTATTCCATTTTTATCCCTTCAGTTAACTCTGTGAAACACAGGAACTGTAATCCTCCTAATATTCTTTTCCTTCAGACAAATCTAATTTGAACTTCCTGCAAAAGAGTTTAAAAAATATTTAATAAGCATATGTGTTACTGCACATATGTATCAATTAATATTTCGGTTCTTGTAAGATGGGACCTACTTTTATGTAAGCAAATTGTGTAGCAAAATAATACTGGGTTAAAGCTCAGCGATGACTTTATTTAGTTATAAGATGGCCTCCATCAAGTTATCTGTAAGAAAAATCTAACATTCCTGCTGCTAGTTTCTCACACATACCTTCAATCAATTGAAAGTTTGAACTTCTGAAAAAAAACTAGAGTTAAATTAATAAGCATATATAGTACTCGACTTATATATCTATTACTATTTCAGGTTCTTGTAAGATGGGACTTAATTTTACATAGAGAAAATTTGTAGCGAAATAATACTTGGTTAAAGCTCAGCAATGGCTTTGTTTAGTTACATATGATGGTCTTCATCAAGTTATCTGGAATCTTAGGAAAAATTAGCATTCCTGCTGCAAGTTTCTCACACATGTACCCTTACAATTTCTGTTTGCAGACGTATAAATGCAACGGACACAATGTTGTCCACCTGCGGCCCATGAGGAGGTCGCCTAGACACAAAGGTTCCCCGGACACCCCTCGCTGCATGATATGCGACTGCTTGCTCCACACCTTGCCCAACCGCTTATGTTCACTCAGCTGCAAGGTTACCTTTACGTCTGCATCCAGTTTAGATTACATTATTTTATCTTCAAGGTTCCATTATGAAATTTTCATACCCTTGTAACAGCACCGTATCCAGAGGAGGGAAGCTACGGCTCCAGTTAATCTCTCAGGACGTAGGGCTTCACTTTTACTTATGCTTGGCCACCCGGACGCTCAAGGTGAAGCGGCATCGCAGGCTCAAGCTGCACCAACATCCCGTCCAGCTGGTAGGCGGCCTCGTAAGCAGGCGAATCCGCTGAGGGCCCCATTCTTCTGATATGTGTGGATTACCTATCTGTTCGATCTTGTGTTGTACTCTACACCATCTTTGTTGTTAAGTAGTCAGGTTGAGCTGGCCTGCTTGCTGCTACCGGGTGCAATTAATTAAACTTTTCGATTCTGCTGGTCTGCAGATGTTCTGGAGCGAAACAATTAGTGTTATGTTCTGTAACTGTTATTTCAGCAAAGACTATGAAATTCTAATATTTTGGCTTTCTTTGGTCTTTTCTTGTTTATGAGTGAAATGTTTCCTATTTGCCTATATTCTCCCAATCATTTTCTTATCTCTGTTTTGTTTTGCAGTTTTCCAATTCTTGTGATAGTGAATAGATTCCATGTCTTGTAGAGGTAGGTCTTTGTAAGTTGGGCTTGCTCATAGTTAGAAAACTTTAAATACCTCGAGACTGAACCAGCAATTTTTACAAATACTAATTATGCTTAGAGCCTTAGATTACGTGTGAACACTTTGCATTATCGTTTCCTCCTTTTTTTGCGAATAGAAATTTATATTACTCAAGGAACCGCATTACAGTCCTTCTGAGTTCTGACATAAAACCAGAATAGCTTCCGGGCCGGAGTTGGCTCAGGTTTGTGTCCTCATCTCACTCCTACCAAGGTTAGCCAGTGCATGACTTACATTATTTTGTATACGACTGATCGAGATTACCAACAAATTCCCACTAATCATCACCAATTCACCAGATGTTTGATCTTCCGGACTACTCCTGTGAGGTGCGATCGATCATCTTCACCGCCTCCACGCGGACCACGCAGTCCAGTTCCATTAGGCACAGATATGGCCTGGCGCACATGCCAGCGTCAGCTCCATGCCTTGCCTACACGCTTCCAGCTCCGCCTCCAGATGGCCGTGACAGGGATTCACAAGCTCACAGGCAGAAACTAATAGTCTAATACAGTGCCAGTATGGGTGCGCTGCACCATCCCAGAACCTCCTGTTTCCGTCGATGCACAAAACGAACCATCAACATCGAGCTTCAATTCCTTTTCGACTTCATTGCCGATGTCCTCCAGCAGCTCCTCCTTCAGGCCTCGCGTGACGGGCTTCTCCTCCACCCCCTAGTCGATGACCTTCCTTGCCCCATTCTTCAATCAACTACCACAAGAGTACCTTCGTTCCTATCAAGACGGATGTCGCCATGGCGACAACTATGGCTAACGCCTTTGGGTGCGCCGTCTCCACCTTCCCGCAATCTTACCTAGGCCTTTGTAACAGCCCGTTTGTAACTTTCCTTATTTGTGTGCAATAAAAATGGATATCATGTCATCATTCCATATGTGCTTGCATTTATTTTAATTTTTGTGCTTCAAATTACAAATTTAAATTCTTATTTTTGAATTCAAATGCTTTCAAAATAAATTCATTTGAAGTTTCAAATTATTGAAAAAAAATCAAATAAGATATTAATATGACTAATTTGAAACTTTTAAAAATTATTCAAAGGTTCTTTTTATGTCTCTTCTCTTATTTATTTTACAAATACAAAAATCAGAAAGTTTTGTAAAAGAAAAAATAAAAACAGGAGAAGAAAAAAAATGAAACCCTGGCCGAGCTGGGCCAAATTCTTGGCCCAGCACCCCAGCACCCAGCCCGAGGCCCATCTACCTCATCCCTCTCCTCCGTACGGTTCCTTTCCAGCGTGGAGGAGCAGACGAGCTGGCCATGGCTCTCTATCGAGGTCGCCCCACCTCGTTGCCCCACTGCTTCCCATCTCCTCTCCCCTATTTCTAGCCCCCAAAACCCTAACCCTAGCGCGGATCCTTTCTCTCCCCCGCCGCCGCAGCTCGCTCCCCTCGCTCCGCCGTCGAGATGTCCGTGACGAGCAAGAATTGCTCTCCCTCGTAGACAACCACCGCGACCTGCTACTACGCCGGTGAGCCTCCCCGACAACGTCTTCGACCGCGACACCAGGAACCGGACTCGGAGGCTCGCCGCACCCTTCTCTCCATCGACGAACGCCGCAGACCCCGGCGCCTCTCCCCGCACCGTTCTCTCCTCTCCGGCCACCTCGACCGCCCTCCGCTCGCCATCCGCTTCCCCGAGGTGAGCCGCACCCCGCCGACCGTTTTTCCCCTTCGATTCCGTCTCCGTTCATCGGATTTTGGCCGGCGCCGGTGTGCACACCATGGGCACGCACGGGCCGAAGAGGGCGGGCATGAATCCGAGCAACGCCGTCGACCTTTCGTTGAGTCGAGCACGGGAACGAGAACCCCGCACACGCCACACCCCTTTACACCCTCCAATGCACGCGCGCCGCCCCGTTTTGGTCGCCGCCGGCCTCGTTCCCCGCCGTCGCGCCTCGGTTCCTTGCCGTCCGTCAGTTTCGTCAGAGAAACGAGAGCAGAGACCTTTTTTTTAAAACGTGTTAAAACGAAACCTATGCTAATCCTATCACTAATACACACCCGCCCCACTGGCTAACAATGCATCGCACGCTAGCGCGCCCGCGTTCGCGAGTTCGAACCCTGGGGTAGTGGAAAAAGAAGCCCCTTTTTGCCTCGCATTACTCGCTGACAGGGCGGGCCCACTGGTCAGTGACCATGGCGCCCGCAGCGCGCGGTCAGCGCGTGGTCAGCGCCCGCGTGGCCCAGGGACCCACCTGACAGCCTCAGGGGTGGAATCTGCGCGCGGTGAGAAAAGTCCTGACGCGGCAGTTTTTGCACCGGAGCCCCTGGATCCCTGTTTTTGCACAGAAGTCCTTCCATATGTTTTTCCCATCACGGTTAAGTCCTCAGTTTTGCAGAAACAACCCTAGACTTCTTTTTGCAATAACTTTATTTCTACAACTCCAAATAAAATAAACTTTATATGTTTTTATATCAGAAAAATGCAATAAACATTAATATCACATCCTAATGTCATTTTGCATCATTTATTTTAAATGCTTAGTTTAAATTAACAAATGCAATTAATTAATTAAATATGGAATATGTGGGGTAATAAATATATAATGCCCTAATTCCAATTAATATGCTCATATCAATTATACCATATCTTGCCATGCTAATAAATATTTAATTTGAGTTGAAGATAAATAAATTGCAATCAATTCCTAAATGTGGAATGTGTTAGGCAATTAAGTAATTAATGTCTTTTCCATTTAAATTAATTTGATCACCACATCTGCTTTATATTAAGTAACATTTAAATGGTTGGCTACACAAATCACTTGCACCATAATCTTTTGCCGGGATTTCATCCCCGCTTTAATATGACCTAATCATCTCATACCATATTGCACCATCATTTGTTTGCGCATTTCTCTGTATTGATTATTGTTTCCTATTGTCTATGTTTGGCTCTCTTTGGGTAGACGACGACGTGTCTGCTGCGAGTACCTACGATACTGAGGTTCCAGCTTTTGTGCCAGGCCACGAGCTGCCAGGCAAGCTTCTGCTAACCGGTTACACGATTGTTTGGTTTTCATTCTTGCCTTTTGATCTATGCTATCCTAGTTATCGATTCTTGAATTGCGATCCCATCACATGTTTTTCCTGCAGCCTATACAGCTATATCCCCACAACCCATAACCCCTTGCATGTTTATCTGTTGGCCTTTGCGAGTCGTAGTGCATGCTTAGGATTGGTTGAGCGAGTCGTTCCTTTGTCTTTATCTCATATGCTTAGTATGATATATTGTTCTACTCTGCTGTCTTATTTTGGGGTTCTATAATTAAAAGATAAGGCACCAGGCGGAAGGCCTTGCGAGGTGCTTTGTGAAGGAGATATGCCCTAGAGGCAATTAATAAAGTGTATTCTTTATCATATCTCGTTTTGTTCATAATAGGTTTTTGTGTCATGCTAGAACCGTATTAAGCGGAAACATTAATGCGGGTGTGATACGTAAACAACCAGGTCCCTAGTAGCCTCTACTAAGACTAGTTTCGTTGCGCGATTGATGATCGAGGTTTCCCGGTCATGGGGCATGGTGCCGGTCGGTAATGAGAGTCATATCGCTGGAGAGTGATGTGATGGACATACCCAGATTTGGAGAACGTAGTCGTTACGCCTTTGACCGTGAGATCAACTCTTATTGATATTCCCGGAAGATACTTTGATTGCACCAAACGTCGTATCTTATTTAGTATGACAATAACGGTGATACTTTTGGGTATTGGAAAGGAGTATTGAGACGAGGGGTCAAGAGCGGGATTTGCCAGTCCGCGTAGCAGGATAGATACTCTCGGGCCCACTCGGTGAGATCATGTCTAATGAGCTTGCAAGCATGTGACTAGGTCACGGAGACATGAGATCATGAACGAGTAGAAGATAGCATCGTCGGTAACGAGGTCGGGATTAGGTATGGAGATATCTATGGAACGACACTCGTACGTGCTAAGTATCGCTATGGCAAAAGGTCTAAGACTTCGCGTTCAGATTTGATAGATGAAAGTCATTCGTTATATCTCAGGAATTAATTCATGGGGTCCAGGCCTACGGATTAGTCGTTGATCATTGAGGAGTCTTGATCATACCTGATATTATATCGAACCGCTAGGGTAACACACTTAAGGGGTTTCGACAAGACAACCGGAAAGGAAGGAGATCACCGGGAGCGTCCCGGGAGAGGCCCGATGGAGATCGGGCAGCGCCGAAAGAGTTTTCGGAGCTAGGAAATATTATATATATTATGTTTGATATTAATTAGTGTTATTAATATGCAAATATGATTTTATATATTTATTTTCGAATTTATTAAGGCAGATTTCCCTAAATGGGCCTTCCGGACGAAAGAAGGCCCAAGAGGGGAAAATTCCCTAGGGGAATTCGGTGGGGGCCAGGAGGGCCGGCCTAGGTGGGCCACAAGGGGCCCACCAGGGGGCCGGCGCACTCCCTTGGCCGAACCAGGCAATGTGGGGATAGTCCCACAATGCCTGGCTGGCAAGGTTGGCTCCCCTTGGGAGCCTATATAAGAAGGGGCACCCCCAGCCTTTTAATTCACCAATTAATTCCCGATTTCTCTCTCGATCTCGTGGTTCCCAAGTCGGAGCCGCGCCGAGCAAGAGGATCCGGGGATATCCTCCACCATAGCCCGCTGCCGCGCTGCTGGTGTTCCGTTCCAAGTCTTCCGCTGCTCGTCCTGGACTGGAGCTTCGGAGGCGTCGTCTCCACCGTACGTGTGCGACTCCCTGCGAGGTGCTGCGCTAGCGGTACTCGGAGGCCTGCTTCCTCTACACGACCTTGAGGTCGGCTTCGTCGGTCTGCATCGACAACGTTTGTGCGGGAACGTAATCCCCGCTTTCGGTCTACAAGGGTACGTATTCCGATCTCCGTTCGTACTACTATATCTGCATAGAATAGATCTTGGCTAGTTTAAGGATATCGTTGCTAGGAAAATTATTGTTTTCTGCCCACGATCCCCTTCACTTTGTTCTGCTCAGTGTCGACCTAGGAACTGAGATTTTGTCCTCGGATCCAATTTTGAGCGCACTAAACACTTGTGGGTGGCCCAATGGAGCCCCCCTCGACTTTGAACGGATCCGCAGCTCGTCCATGTGCCGCAAGTAGTTCGGGTTTTCCATTCGCTCATATGCATGTGCATGATGATGATGATCGATGAGAGGTTACTTGATACGGGGGGTCATATAGTGAAAGTGCATTCTATGTACTCCCAGGTTTTGGTGACTAATGACAACACAAAAAGTATTCTAATGTTTGTGATGAAGCATGCAGGCTCTTTTACAGGTAGACTGATAAAGAGGAACACTTAGTTTGCCTAAATGTCATTTCAACCACTTGGTATTTGTTCAGGAATTCAGTCAGGAGATTTCCGGGGCTCGGAGATTTCCGGTCCACAGACCGGAGATTTCCGAGCCGTCCTTATTTTTCACTAAGTTTGAATTGAAATGTGTACTGACTCCAACTCAAGCTGAGCCGGAAATACTCCCGGAGATTTCCGGCGCTCGGAGATTTCCGAGCCCAGTCCGGAGATCTCCGAGTGACAGAGGAATTTCGACCAAGTCCAGAACTCAAATTGCGTACTGACTCCAAAAAAATTTTAGCCGGAAATCCTCCCGGAGATTTCCGGCGCTCGGAGATTTCCGAGCCCCAATCCGGAGATCTCCGAGTGACAGAGGAATTTCGACCAAGTCAAGAAGCCCAACCAGTACTGATCCAGTTTCTTGCTCAGCCGGAAATTGCACCGGAAATTTCCGGGGTCCGGAGATCTCCGGTCCTCAACCCGGAGATTTCCGGGCTGGCGGCTGTGCAACGGGCAGATTTTGGGGAGGGGTATAAATACCCCTCCACCTACCTCCAACATTCTAAGCTTCCAGATTTTCTCTCTCCTCCATTGGTGCTGAAGCTCGTTTCTCCCGGATCTCCCAATCTAGCCACTCAAATCCGTTGATACTTGGGGATCTGAGGGAGAAGCCACCGATCTACATCTCCACTGAAGCGATTTGACTTTCCCCCTCTATTTCTTGAGGGGCAACGAATCTAGGGTTCCTTTGTGGATAGCTAGGTTCAACCTTGTGTATTTTGATCCTTTGTGGATTCCTTTGTGGAAGTGACCTGTTGTGGTCGTTGTGAGAGCCCCCAATTCAGTTGTGGGTGTGTGCCTCACGAATTTGTACGGGACCTTCTCCGCCCTTAAAGGAGTCCTTAGTGGAAGTGTGGATTCGCACCTTTGTGGTCGAATTCACAGGAGAATAGGGTGAGGCCTTTGTGGCGTTGAGCAAACCTTTGTGGTAGCTCACACCTCTCCAACGAGACGTACACCTATGTGGTGGAACTCGGGATAAAATCTTGGTCTTCGAGTTCCTACGATTGTTTCGTTCCACTCTCCTTTACCGCATCTTTATTTCTTGTACTTGCTTAGCTTCCTTGTAGTTTGTCACTTGTGTCACCTAGTTGCACATCTAGACAACTTACTTTCCGGTAGCCTAAAACTGAAAAGGACATAAAAATTGGTCACCACCTATTCACCCCCCCCGTCTTGGTGGTCAACTGTCGTTCATATATGGGTGGTGCTCACGTAGCGGACAATTCCTACTGTGGTTTGAGCCGCATGGTGCGCAGACACAAACTAATGAGTCCGCAATTGAGATTCGGCCGGACTCCTGACGCGGGTAACAACTCATATGGGTGGCACTTGGACTTGCTGTAGTGAAGGAATGCGTCGTGTTGAGAGGTCCTAAGGTTTTTGACTGGGTTGATCATGCGAGTATGGGTACTGTAGTGCACCCCTGTAGGGTTTAATCTTATCGATGAGCCGTGTCCACGGTTATGGACGACTTTGGTGATGATGCTGGCTAACAAGATCTAGACAACTTACACCTAATCATTGTTAATTAAATGTGACTAGTAATATAGAATTACCTACACCATAATTGGTAATTAAAATTGTTAACGTGTGAGTATTCTCGGATTGCTTCCTCATACTTGGTTGAGGGGGTTAATTCGAGAATGGGTTATGACTGGTGTTAGTTGTAGGTGGCTACTTAAACGCTCCCTTATCCCTCTCTAATTAGATGGAAGTTTTAGCGTGTCTCTTTAGGTTGCTAGTGCTGCTGCCGCTAAGTACACTTACCCCCATATTTTGGGAATCTTACAGTTTTGTAACCTGTTAGCTTAACCTTGTTCGATACGCTTCGGTGTATTGACCCGTTCGCGGGCTGTGGTTTTTCTGCAGTTGAGGATTCTTCACTCGACCAGTTGGGTGGATACTACGTGGAGTTCGACGACGAGAGCTACGACGAGTAGTTAGAGTTCCCCTGGTGAACTGCGTGGATGGGCCTTCTTTTCCGTTTCGGCCTTGAGCCCTTTGCTTCTTGTCTGTACTCAGACCGGTCTGTTTCCGCTGCATGATGTAATGTTGGGACATGTGTCCTCTGATTGGTGCCATTCGATATATTTTGCTCAGTGAGAGCTTTTGGATATTATTTCCTTTCTTTGTGTCTTAGGTTTATTCTGTGGTTTCAACTTGTTAAAATCCGACTCGTATACCATGTGTGTATGGTTGAAGTATACGAGTTGGAAGATTTTTTGGGTTCTTGCGTGCACAATCTGGAAACGTATGTGATGTTGGGGTCGCCAAGAACTGTCGGCCAATGATCCATTCCGAGCATGGCCTGATTGTTTCCTGGGATTGGTAACCCCAGTATGTTCTTGGTTGTGTGGCCCAACCGATACGTTTCGTTTGTGTAGCTTGAATTCAGGGTCTGACAGCCTTCCTCTCTCCCTCCACAAAATCCGTCTCGCTGATCTTGCCCCCCTCCTCTCTAAGTGCGACGCCCACCTCTCTGGGTGGAGAGGACGCTCCCTCCCCATTGGAGGGCGTCTCATTCTCGTCAACTCTGTGATCACTGCAAAATTTGCCCATGCCATTAGCGCCGGGCTCTCCCGGTGGGTGTTGTCGAGGCTATCGATAAAAGAAAAAGGGCTTTCTTTTGGATTGGGGAAGAAAGTTGCACCGGTGGGCACTGCAAGGTGGCTTGGGACGATGTTTGTAAACCCAAAGGCCTTGGGGGGCTGGGTGTCCTATCCATATCCTTCCAGAACGCTGCCCTCCTCTCCAAGTTTTTAACTAAACTCCACTCCCCCTCTGATGCTCCCTGGAACGTCTGGTTCCATCGCCAATACGGCTGGTCCGTCTCCCGTGACTTTGGTGACTGCAATGCTATGGACTCCCCCATGTGGAAGTCCATTGTTTCCGGCCTCTTCCTCTTTCGGGCAAACTCTTCTGTCTCCATTGGCAACGGCCGCCACGCAGCCTTCTGGCATGACCGGTGGCTTGGTGCCTCTCCCCTCTCCGACAAATATCCGGCCTTGTTCACCCATGTCACTAGACCTAATGCACAGGTGGCTGCTGTCCTTCAAAATGCTAATGACCTTTCACTGGTTCCCCGTCTTTCGACTAGGGCGCAAAGCGAACTGTCCTCTCTCCTTACCGACCTTCATACCATTACTCTTATCCCCTCTAAACCTTCATACCATTACTCTTATCCCCTCTAATGATGACAGTAGGGTCTGCCTTTCCACGCAAAAAACTTTCACAAATAAAGATCTCTACGACAGTTATTTTTCGCATGTTTCGACTGATGATCAAGCCGCTAAGGTTTGGCGCAATGCAGCTCCTTTGAAGTGCATGATTTTCAATTGGCTGGTTCACCGCCACCGGCTCCCTACAAACAGCCGTAGCTTCCGTCATGACCTCGGTCCATCTCCATCCTGCCCCTTCTGCCCTCATGCGGAAGACGTTGATCACCTTCTCATCGGTTGCCATAAGGCTCAGGAAGTTTGGCGCTACTTCTTCCCCGATAGCACGGATCAGATCTCCACTGTCCTTGATCTATGGAGATGTCGTAGCCGGAACTATGTGGAATCCACGATCACCACCACCATCACCTGGAGTATATGGAAGAGGCGCAACGCCATGACTTTCAACGCCATTGATGAACCCCTCGCCTCCGTTCGTGCTCGCTGCATCGCTGATGTGCGATTATGGGCAAACCGTTGTAGCTCTACTACTATTGCTCACCGCCTCGACGCTTGGTGCCTCATGTTTGAGCCCCCGTGAACTTCTTGTAATGTTGTAATCTCCTTGTAACTGACGATATCTCGTGCTGATCCTTTGATAATAAAAGTTCGCCGAAGTTCAGGTAAAAAAAACATCGAGCTTCAAGTAACATCACGGCAGCGACATGCTTGATAGCTTAGGTTCATTATACTCTAATCAAATGTAGAATGTCCAGATCATGTTGTTTCCTGTTCAAAACTAGCTACTGAACACATGAACTGCACATAGTTTTTGTATTTAAGTACATAGCACAGCATATAGTCTAACTTAACCTATAGCAGGAATCCAGATCATATGCATCGTTGGCCAACTGAGTGCTTAGACTTTTAATTTCATACAGCATGACTCAAATATTTACTGGACCAGTTATTGTTTTCTAACCCAAACTAGTACTAGTAGAGTGTACCTATTATATACTACTAGAAACAAACGATAAAGTACAAAATATTTACAAGGCCAAGCGGACTAAAAGCAAATAAAGAAGAATGAAAAGGCAATCAGGTGATATGAACAGGAAACATCCATGTTGAAAACACAAATGGCCTATCAAACTTCTTCTGGTTCACGGAGGCCGGCTCAATATCTCTGCATTCACTAGCATGTCCAAAACTTTCAAGAAATGCACTCATTTTGAAGGTAACCAGATATGAACAAGAGCTTGAGGCCGGCTCAATATCTCTGCATTCACTAGCATGTCCAAAACTTTCAAGAAATGCACTCATTTTGAAGGTAACCAGATATGAACAAGAGCTTTTTGTGCCGCTGCTAGTCTCTTGATTTGACTCAATCCATTGCCATATTTCCCTATAATATAACAGCTTCTCCTACATTCTCCCAGCATGTCGACAGAAAGTGGTTCAGAACAACATAAGTTCAGAAAAGACATTTCTCCAAGGGCAGAGAAACAAGACGGTGCAGTAACAGAGCAAGATAAACCTTGTGAAAACTCATAAGATAAACTCTTCTATCTGCAACAGCCCAAGTTCAATAGAGACTGCAACACTTCAACTCACAGAACTACCATGTCTTATGATCCATTGATCCTTGCCACATTCCTTCAAAATGGCAACACGAGTTCATCCATCCATCGCTACGATCTCACGAGAGTTCAAAACTGTTGTCGATTCAGATATAATCCTCTTGAAGTAAACGCATAATGGACTGAAAAGAACCATCTGAAGCAAACATACATCTCCTGGTCAAGTAACACCACGCATCTGAAGCTCACCATGGATGTACATCAGCTGCAAAGAGATTGATCCAAACAGGCATCTGAAGCTCACCAGGTCACCACGCATCATCTGCCGCCGCCCTGGCATTGGCGCGCATTCGCTCGAACGCCTCGGCGGGCACCGAGAGTGGCCCAGCGCGCGCGTGCCACCTGGTGCCGTGCCGTCCGATCTTGGCGGCGACGTCCTCGACGGCCTTGAGGAACTCCTTGGCCTGCGCTGGCGTGAGCACCTCCTTCACTGCGGCCTCCACGGCGCGCCAGCGCAGCTTGTCGGCCCGCCGCGCCGCGCGCGCCATCTTGCACACCTCCTCGGCGGCGGTCTCGGCGAAGCCGTCCTTGGTCTTCTCGCACGCGAGCTTCATGGCGTAGGTGGCCTGGTACTCGGCCACCTCGCCGTCGAGCGCGGCCTCGCGTGCCTGGAGGCGTCGCGCGGCGGCCGAGAGCGCGTCGCGGGCGTGGGGCGGGAGGGAGGGGAAGAGCGCCGGGAGGAGGGTGCGGAGGATGCAGGAGGGGCGGAGGTCTCCGCCGAGCCAGGAGAGCGCGGCGACGGCGAGCGGCGGGTCGTCGGGGCGGGCGATGAGGGCGGGGACGTCGCGCGGGCGGACGGGCGGGCCGGCGGCGAGGCGGGAGTAGCGCAGGCGGAGGCGGGCGAGGTCGGCGGTGAGGTCGACGACGCCGATGTTGTCGCTGTCGCTGGAGTCGGAGGAGAGGAGGCGGCGGTACGCCGCCGGGTCCACCCCTCCGGGCGCTGCTTGGCAAGAAACAAGAAATCATCGGTCTTCTGGGAGGGACGTGAAAATCTTGGCAAGAAAGAAAGAAAGAAAGAAAGAAAGGAGGAGGGGAGAAGCAATCACAGATGGGGATGAAGCAGGGGAGGCAGGAGAAGATGCCCTGCTTGTCCTTCTTGGCGGGGCTCTTCCCCGTCCCGCCGCCGGTGCCGCGGCGGTACCCGGCGTCGTAGCCGTAGTAGTAGTCGTCGGCATCGTCGCCGGCAAGGGGGCTCAGGAACGGCATCGCAGCGCAGCACCAGCACCAGCACCAGCAGAGAAACGCGAGAGGGGGAGAGGCGGGTCGGTGGGCGGCGAGTTTTAAGGTGCTGTCGCCGCTGCTCGTCGGCGACACCCACAAACAGCTTCGCACCCACAAATAGTGTGATGGATCAAATCCACCGTCTGTAGTGTAGGTTGAGGAATGGGATGAAACCGACTCGTGTACGTACGTAATCTGCCTTTTGTTGTTTACTTGTTTGGAGATTTTTTTCTGCTTCGAGTTACGGTGCTATTTCTGCTTAAAAATATTCGAAAATTCATATATTTCGAGTTCTCAAAAAAAAATGGATGTAACTGACGGTGTATCCCACAAACATGTAAGAATTAAAAATTTAAATACTTTGTAATTTTTAGCTACAACAAAATGGTAAAAGTGTGGATCTGAGTGTATGTATTTTTCAATCTCTAAATTTTACCAGATTTTTTCGATTTTCTATAACTTGCAATACGAACTATTTGAATTTGATACTTGGCATGTTTTTTGGATGCATCATTGCCTACATCTAATTTTTTTTAAAGAAAATAATGTAGTAGGAGGACAAGTACTCGGGAGTCAAAAGTAACACACATGGCACTTCCTTGTTGCAAAATAAGTAAATAACTCAAGTTTTAAGGTTAAGTAAAACAATTCAAGTTTGACCAGATTTATATAAGAAAAGATACCTGGAAGATCAATTTAGTTTTTCTAATGTGGTTAAAATCTTTAGCGGATCTAGTAATTAAGAAGATAATTGTCAATAATTAAACATATAAAAAGATCAAAACAAACTACTCGCAAAGCAAGACCCCACACATGGCCGACACTAGTCCCGGATGATTGTATAAACATTATTAGTATCTAAATTGATAAAACTCACAATTTCCGTAAAAAAAACATGTGGGACCAAACTCTCCCAACACGGACTAATTTTATCTCTGAACTTTAACGGCAATTAGAAATCCCAAAGCCATACAACAATCCAAACCGAGAGGGTGACACATGAAACAACATCCACCAAGCAGCTACATAGGCCTTTCCTATGGCACTAGTCTTTTCTATCTTTGCACCTCCGTGAAGTCGTCCTCACAATTCTTCCTTGGTTGGTCTCCTCCAATGCCCTCTCTGTGTTAAGTGGGGAATCACGCATATGTCCGACTTCTAATTGTATTGTGAACTTGTAGTTCAAATTTTGGTCTAAAATTTTAAACTAAGAAACTTCAAATGAACAGTGGGATATTGTTGGGACCCCGCTTACTTTTATAAAAAAAAGGGATCCCACTTAGTACATCTATGCTGTGCAAGAAAATGGGTCGACCGTTGGCTCAATAAGGCAACAAGCCAACAAGGTCATACTATCATTTAGCAAAAACGGGTCGGCCCATTTTTCACAACTCCTGGACGTCGTAAACCGCCTCGACGACGATGGCTGGTGGTGAACGTCGGCGACAACCACAGGTTCAAGAGCGTGGAGCGACGATGGCAAGGCACGCTACAGGAGCACGACGTGGCAAGGGCCAAGGGCCTTGAGCCCTCGACGGCACCTTCGCACTCTCGGTCCTCACCGCATGACCATGACCTGAATGAATCTCGTTTGAAGACTGAATTTATAGCTTACCCTCTTTGTGCTTGTGATCGTAGCACTGAATCTTTTTTCCATCTCCAATGGTGGAATTGTGGGCCGAATTAACAACACAAACCCTATACTTAACCAGCAAACATTCAATAAACAGAAAAGTTTTAAGGCATATATAATTCAACCAATGAATAAACCAATCAGGGTTGCCTAAACCAAGATCCAGGAACTACATATATCTGAAAAGGACGAATAATGGTCAATGTCTAAAGACTGCAGTCTATAGCCACAATACACACACACAGCCTACAAGCTTATCTCCATTCTTTCTATACAGAGAAGAAGGAGGCAGCATTCAAGAAATATAGTTTCTTCATCATGGATGCTACCGGAGTCTACCGAGAGATGTGCCGCTAGTTCGACGAGAGGAAATGCACTCGGGCGAGGGGATACTCCTTCCCAGAAACCCACACGGCAGTCTGCGACCACTGGAACTCCTCCCATTCCAGATTCTCATGCACCACCTGCACGTGTCAACACACAACAAACAAACTTTAACAGGTTTCTATGATAGTTTGAAGAACTAGTGATTTGTGATGGAACAAGTAAAATTACCTCAACTAGATCAGCCGGCAGAGGGATACCGATGGATCGCATCACAATCTCGGGCATGGCTTTCTTACACCGTGAACACCTAAACACGTCCCGGAGTTCATGCTCACCCCCATCCCCATTTTGCGAGTGGTGGTGGCCACTCTTCTGGTGCTTTTCCGGTTCTAAATCTGATGCACTGGAGTTTGGTCCAACAGAACGAGGTTTCTCTCCGCTGAAGCACAGCTCGTACCTGTGAGAACTTAACGGCAGCAAGAGCAAAATTGAACCACGCTGAGTAATATGCAAGTAAAAGTGCAATTTCTGGACAATGCCAACAAACATAAACAATGTCAGGTTTGGCCACTATATAACGTATACCTATTGAAATGTGTTTCCAAGTATATGACTTCACCCTTCTTCAGCCTCGCGGAAGTATAAAACGACTTCCTCAATCCCTTATCCGCCACAATGCTGATACTGTATTTTAACCTGAAGGGGAAAAACGAGCTTACTACGAGCAACCTCAGCTCAAAGAGAACATTCTACAAGCAGAGCTTCACAAGATATGAGCACTTGAAAACACAAGAACTGGTTGCACAGAAATGGGAATAATATGCACTTCAAGAACTGAAAATGAGGGGCTTCAGAAGGCAAGTGGGAAAAGTACCATGGCTCGTTGCACAGGTTGAACCCTATCGTGACTTCTCGAACAAATCTTTGTTGAGGCAATGCATTCTGCAGGAAAAGTAAATGACAACAAACCTTAGTACAGAACAGAAACAAGCCACTGGTTATAAGAAGAAATGATAAATAATGGGAAGGAGAACTTCTCTCAATTCTGTTGAACTTTTCAGTTAAGATAAAAGAATAAAGATTATCAGAAAATTACAGAAGCTGATGCTCTTGTTGTCATTGTACGCTCCATTGCAACTGGGGCTAGTGTAGGCTCCACAGCTGATGTATGTCTAAGGCGAGGTTCAAGATCAATTGTACCACCACCTTTCTGCAAAGCATAGATCATGTAATCAATAACAGGATTTCACCAGGCTGTAGCATCAACAGAATCAACTAAAAGAACAACATTAGTATAATATAGTATAGTCTTACTACCTTGACAATGCAGCAGTGTTCTATGTGAAAGCTACAACCAATACCAGCACCCCAAGCACGTGAGCGAACATTGTTCCTAAGTGTTGAAGTATAACCTGGGAAACATATCATGTTTTATAAGGGTACTCATTCAACCATTTGATGAGTCAAAATGAACTGAAACAAAATTAGCTAGAGCTTACTGTCTTGTGGTGGTAGAACACGAACAGTTGCTCGCAGTTCCTGGATAGCACGTGGCGGAGGGGATGATGTAGGGGAGCAGTAGCCAGTATGCATTAGCACTAAAAGCAACACCCATTAGAACATCAGCTTTCTGAACTACTTTAAGAGATTGGAAAAAATAATGAAGACCTACCAGCAATAAGGTCTGAATCATTTGTATAAATATCTGTTCCCCAAAGCTGAGCACCTTTTATCTACAAAATAGCGAATAAGTGTAAGCCTCCGGTTAGAAAAAAAGAAGTGTACAGCCAGTGAATTCATCCCTCTTCAGGAAATAGAGTGAAATCGCAACTGAAGAAACTCCTATCGCATTTCAAATGCCAGAAATGAAGATGGTTTTGTAATTTCAAGTGTGTTCGTCATCAATTAATTTCCTTATGCTGCTTGTAAAAAAACAATTGGCCTCTTTGATTTGCAGGATTTTTTTCTGTTTCCTGTGGGAATAGAACTGCTTCCTGTGAAATTACTACAAAGTTCCGGCAAATCAATGGGGCCCTACAAATCCAGTAACACGGAACTGACGATTGAAGAAGTGACTAAGAGTCTAACACAGAAACCACTGGTAAAATCAGTATACTTACTTGCCGATTAGTCGAAGTAACAAACTCTGCAGGTATCCGAAATTCAAGGGTAGGACCATTTTGTTGATTGTCAGCAGTTTTAGCATCTGGGGCTGCTTCAAACTCTTTCCATGATTTCAGAAGCTCTTGCACGCATTCGCCAGCTTTATATACAATAGCAGATACCTCAGACTTACCTACATCAATGAGAATACTAAGATTACAAATACAAAGCTAGCATGCTTATAGAGCATGGAAAATTTTCATTTCATGCAGCTTGATGCTGGATCTTCGTCGGTATTGTTTATGTAAATGGGAATTCAAACAAATGGATCGTAGGGATCTAGCCAAAAATTATAACATGTAAAAACAGGTATGTGCAAAATTGAAAAATGAATCGCCCCAAATGTAAAGGGATTTCAAATATTGATGAAGTGGGTAAGGTGAGATACTGAGATCACTAACATCTTGCAGTATGAAAATGTGTAGTAAAATCACAGTATGCATTGAAACCTTATGAGAAGGAAATGTAAATACTCCCTCCGATCCATAAAAAGTGTCGCCCATTTTATACTAAGCTAGTACAAACTTTGTACTAGATAAGCGACACTTTTTATGGATCGGAGGGAGTACTATCTAGGTGCTAATATTTTGATTACACCATTTTTTAAAGAAGCATCACTATCTATCCATCTTCCATTTTATCAGGATAGAAAAACACCAACCCGCATAATCATCTGAATGTTCAACGTATATTTTACCCATGCAATCTTCATTATCTTTCCAGGCTAAGTTTGAAGTTCTTGCAGGATGACTATCCTTACCCAATTTGACGTCGCCTTTGTAGTCCGCATGTACTCTTCGGTCAACTCTTATTCCACTGTCATCTGCTCTTTTATCTGTCTCCCCATCGGTCTCAGCTTTATTGCCTTGAGATTCAACCTTGGTAATATCACTATGGACGTCCCGAGCATCAGCTATTGCCTTCCAATCATCAACCTTGCTGTTCTGCGCATCTTTGTTTTGTTTGACTTCTGATCTGCTGTGAGATGAGGTTGAATGGTCTACACAATTCGACGAGCCAACAGGCATCCAAGGTACCAGAGATGGCCTCTTATCATCACGGGGCTCAACACGTTGCACTTTGACGGATCTTCCATCATGTTCAAAAGAACCATGGTTTCCAAAAGAGCTAGAATGCAAGCTGCTCTCATCCAACGGACGTTTCGCAGGTGTAGCGTGGCTACCCTCATCGTGCAACCTTCTTGGAGAACCACTCATTTTACCTATGAAAATACAATAAATCCCTCACCGTGAGCCAAGAATAACATAATTACAATACACTGTAAAAAATTATTAGATCGGATAAGAACATGATATTTACTTTGTTCTTTGTCACAAAAGCTGGACAAAAAAATAATAAATTCATATATTTGTGCTGTATGTTTCCATAATGAGCCTGTTGTGAAGCAAGTTATTGAATGTAATGAGTAATGACGGTGTCCTTTTATGATGGGTCCTGACCAAAATATTAGGATCTAAGCAGATCCAATCATGTCGAGAGGCCAACAAATTAAACACCCCATACATGTACACTTCTTAAATAAATAAAAAACTGCAAGCTATGTGTACCAATCAAATTCCAGAGAATGAAATTAGCATATTACAGAATAAGCGGCACGTTCTGTAAAGAGGTGATCCAAATAATTCAAGGGCAGGTGTATATGGAGAAGATATATGCGGCAGGTGATCAAACTGTGAATTCAATGACCAGGAGAAAGGTGGCATCAGCGCCATCAACAACTTCTTTCTGATTTTCCTCAAGGAATAGGAGAATGGACATAACAGAACAGCATTGATATGTGTGATGGTCTGAAGTGAGATGAGAAGGCACTGAATCCCTCGAATCAACTCCATCAACCTAGGGTAGGGGTGAATGCACAAGAAGTCATTTCCCTTAGAATTGAGATCGACCTAGGGTAGGGATGAGCAGGGTCAGACCAGACAGCACCCTATTTTCTTTTATTTTATTGGAAAATAATCAGCTTAAGCCAACATGACCAGGGAAAAGGTGAAAATAATCAGCGGCCAGGACAAAATAGTGGATTCATATGGGTGTTCATTATCTAAAGATGTGAGATTGGAATTTGTTTGAGAAAGTTATTTCGTTTGCTCAAGGCAGAGAAGGAGAAAAGGGCAGACTGCTCAAGAAAGTTAGGCCTCCTTTGATTCATGGGTAGAAAAAGTGAAGGGATAGGAAATGTGTAGGATTGGGATGCCCTGCCAAGTTTAATCTATGAATAAAGGAACTCTCATAACTAGTTCTTTGATTGCAATGAGGAAAACGTTGTCTTCCCACAGGATTTTTTCCATGAGCTCTGATTTTATGTGTTTTTTCCTGTGAAGACATACTAGAGAATTCCTATAGGAATAGTTCCTACAAGAATAGTTCCTGTGAATCAAGCGGTTTTGAAAGGGAAAAATCCAAAGGTTCCCAATCCTATGGAAATTCTGTAAAAATCCTACAAATCAAAGAGGGCCGTAGGGTTCGTCATTTCACGAACAGAGTACTAATTGCACGGGCGGATCTAAGATGGTCCACGCCACCCCAAACATTCCTCAAGGAACGTTCGTTTGCGACTAAACCAGCATCGCCTATTGGCCTCGGTACTGCTGGATGAAATGGCCGGAAGTTCGTACCTGTACTTCCAAGATTGGGGACGGGCGGCGTTGGAGAGGAATGGAGCAGAAAGTGAAGGGCGACGCGCGAGCAGGGTCTGGACCGGTGGTGAGTGCGGCGTCGGCGGCGGTCGAGCACCCCTTGCGGCGGAGAGAGGAGAGGCTAGGACCCTAGCAGCAGAGTCGCTCGCGGCCGCCGCCCGTTTGGAGAGCGCTAGGGAGGGAGTTCTTTTCTAGGGAGAAAATGATTTGTATCCTAGCAATGCAAGATGCCAAGATGCAGCAACAACGTTTGTCTTATGACATCGAGAAAATTGCACACAACACCAATTTATTTTTGTTGCACAAAATATAGAATTAAAGCACTTGTATCAAGTCCCATGTTTTTGTCTAATCCGTTACAACCAGCCCAAATACAGGTTTTAGGGACCTTAATAGGTATCTAACAAGATTTGTATACCGTATAACAAAATTATACTACTAATTTATACCGTATACCAAATATTATATGACAATGAATAAAATTTTCGAGAAATAAATTTGAAAATTTGGCAGCATAACAGTACGAAATATTTAGATTATACACATTAAATATTTGGTTTCAAAATTTTCTCAAACTCATCTTCCATTGAGCATATCATATAATTGTTGAAATTGTATGTTGGTGCAAGATTGTGGTTCTGCAAGTATTATCAAGTGAAATACGAATTTGCAATTAATAAATATGAAGTTCAATGTAGCTTGTGTTTATCTTTCTCATTTGGCATAAATTTGAACAAAACAAATCAACACAGAATATCTACTGTTAAAAGGTCGAACACCTATGTATTTAAGGAGAGGCTGAAAGGCATGTGCCCTCTGAAGGAGATATGCCCTAGAGGCAATTAATAAAGTGTATTCTTTATCATATCTCGTTTGTTCATAATAGGTTTTTGTGTCATGCTAGAACCGTATTAAGCGGAAACATTAATGCGGGTGTGATACGTAAACAACCAGGTCCCTAGTAGCCTCTACTAAGACTAGTTTCGTTGCGCGATTGATGATCGAGGTTTCCCGGTCATGGGGCATGGCGCCGGTCGGCAATGAGAGTCATATCGCTGGAGAGTGATGTGATGGACATACCCAGATTTGGAGAACATAGTCGTTACACCTTTGACCGTGAGATCAACTCTTATTGATATTCCCCGAAGATACTTTGATTGCACCAAACGTCGTATCTTATTTAGTATGACAATAACGGTGATACTTTTGGGTATTGGAAAGGAGTATTGAGACGGGGGGTCAAGAGCGGGATTTGCCAGTCCGCATAGCAGGATAGATACTCTCGGGCCCACTCGGTGAGATCATGTCTAAAGAGCTTGCAAGCATGTGACTAGGTCACGGAGACATGAGATCATGAACGAGTAGAAGATAGCGTCGTCGGTAACGAGGTCGGGATTAGGTATGGAGATATCTATGGAGCGACGCTCGGACGTGCTAAGTATCGCTATGGCAAAAGGTCTAAGACTTCACGTTCAGGTTTGATAGATGAAAGTCATTCGTTATATCTCAGGGATTAATTCATGGGGTCCAGGCCTACGGATTAGTCGTTGATCATTGAGGAGTCTTGATCATACCTGATATTATATCGAACCGCTAGGGTAACACACTTAATAGGTTTCGACAAGACAACCGGAAAGGAAGGAGATCACCGGGAACGTCCCGGGAGAGGTCCGATGGAGATCGGGCAGCGCCGAAAGAGTTTTCGGAGCTAGGAAATATTATATATATTATGTTTGATATTAATTAGTGTTATTAATATGCAAATATGATTTTATATATTTATTATCGAATTTATTAAGGCAGATTTCCCTAAATGGGCCTTCCGGACGAAAGAAGGCCCAAGAGGGGAAAAATCCCTAGGGGATTCGGTGGGGGGGCCTTGGTGGCCGGCCTGGATGGGCCAAGGGGCCCACCAGGGGGCCGGCGCACCAAGCCTAGCCGAACCAGGCTGTGGGATAGTCCCACATTGCCTGGCTGGCAAGGTTGGCTCCCCCTGGGAGCCTATATAAGAAGGGGCACCCCCAGCCTTTTAATTCACCAATTAATTCCTGATTTCTCTCTCGATCTCGTGGTTCCCAAGTCGGAGCCGCGCCGAGCAAGAGGAGTCGGGGATCTCCTCCACCATAGCCCGCTGCCGCGCTGCTGGTGTTCCGGTCCAAGTCTTCCGCTGCTCGTCCTGGACTGGAGCTTCGGAGGCGTCGTCTCCACCGTACGTGTGCGACTCCCTGCGAGGTGCTGCGCTAGCGGTACTCGGAGGCCTGCTTCCTCTACACGACCTTGAGGTCGGCTACGTCGGTCTTCATCGACAACGTTTGTGCGGGAACGTAATCCCCGCTTTCGGTCTACAAGGGTACGTATTCCGATCTCCGTTCGTACTACTATATCTGCATAGAATAGATCTTGGCTAGTTTAAGGATATCGTTGCTAGGAAAATTATTGTTTTCTGCCCACGATCCCCTTCAGTGGTATCAGAGCCGATCTATCGTAAGATATAGCTGTACGCTGTTAGAACCCGTGCTCTGCACGGGGGCACCGTTCCTGTTATTTGCTACCCTCTAGCGTGCACTTGTGTATTCCAGCGGCATTGAGTTGATGAAGCGGCCCGGACCGACTTTACGCGTACGCTTACGCGAGACTGGTTCCACTACTGACATACGGCTTGTACCGTATCTGTGGCTGGCGGGTGACAGTTTCTCTCTCTTTAGTTGGTCTTCGCATTTTCAATGGAGGGCCCGAAAGGGATGCTTAAACATGCAATTATTGGATCGTTGTTGTGGTCATAAGATTCGTAGGTATGAAGCGGTTCTATTTACGAAAGCCCCAAGCCACGTAAAATATGCAAATGATAAAGTAGAAGCGTCTAACTTTATTTTGCAGGGGCTATGTGATATGGTCAAGGTAGGTTTATTAAATTGTTTATAAACTGCGGGCGCCAAGAAGACCATGGCGCGATGGACTATATCACATTGCATTACATTTGATGTTTTGTGTGCATCTTATTTTGTGTGATTGTGAGTGTTACACGGCGGTAGCTGAATAAGATGATCCCTTCAAAATACCACTAGTGTTCTCCCTCCAACGCGCACCACCAATAAAGTTCTACGTTATGAGGCAGGCCGTGATGATCGGGTGTCATACATATCTTCGTTCGCATACGGTGGGTGTAAGCCATGTTGCACAAGCGTCAGCGTGGAGGTCTTTGGTGGCGAGCCTAGCATACTCAGAGGTATGGCCTCGGAACAGGAAGACCGAAAGGTCGAGCACGAGTCACAAAATTGGTGTGGCGGACGATTTTGTCTACTCCTGAAGTTGTGCCGCCGGCTTTGATGATGAGGGGTGGTGCAATGGATGGGGGTCGTGTAATCGCTTAAAAGACCAGGAGGGATGTTCGTTTGAGTGGGAGTTATGTCAGTTATTTTCTAAAATACTATAACTCAAAATTATTATGAACAAAGTCTTATGTTGTTGCAAATTCCATTGTAGATGTCTCACCCCTCCTTTAACCTGAACCTGTTCATTGAGAAAGAGAAGCTTAAGACCGATGGGTCTAACTTCGTGTCCTGGTTCCGCGATCTGAAGTCCATCCTTGAAACCCACAAGGTGGCCTACATCCTTGATTCCCCCTTAGGTGATCTTCCCAGCACTACCCCGGGAATCGAAAGGATTGTCCATGGGGTAAAAGCGGAGATTTCTTCTTATGTCCAGAGTGGCATGCTCTTTGCCATGGAGGCTGACCTGCAAAACCGCTTCATGAACAAGGGTGCTTATGAAATAATCACTGAACTCATGGTTGTTTTTGCACGACAAGTCAAGGCTGAGACGTACGAGGCAACTGTGCTTTTCTTCTCAGCCCAGATGGAAGAGCACGGCAATATCAGTAAGCACTTGGCGAAGTTGTTTGGCTGCGCTCGACTTCTGAGGGATCTGGGAAGTGTGATCCCAGAAGAGTTGGTGATTGATAGGGCGCTGATTTCTCTGCCCCCTAGCTATAAGAACGCCATAGTGGACTACGGCATGAAAGGGACGTCAAAACCCCTGTCGGAAATCCTGAAGATGCTCGAAGTGGCCGAATTAGAAATCAAGCTGAAGAAGATGGAGGTAACCATCGGATCACCTGAGCGCAACTGCCCCAAGTATCTGGAGGATAGGAAGTCTGGCAAGACGGTCGACAAAGAGCAAGGTATATTTGATATACATGTTATAGATGTGTACCTTACATCCGCCCGGAGCAATACGTGGGTATTTGATACTGGTTCTGTTGCTCATATATGTAACTCTCAGGAGGAGTTACGGAATAGAAGGCGGCTGGCGAAGGATGAGGTGACGATGCGCGTCGGCAACGGATCGAGAGTCGACGTGGTGGTTGTCGGCACGCTCCCTCTGCATCTACCATCGGGATTAGTTTTGGTTTTAAATAAATGTTATTTTGTGCCATCCTTGAGTGTAAACATTATAAGTGGGTCTTGCCTGTTACAAGACGGTTATTCATTTAAATCAATGTCAAGCAATTGTGCTATTTATATGAATGATATCTTTTATGTTGATGCTCCCGAGAGTAATGGTTTATTCTTGTTGAATCTCGATCGTAGTACTCACATCCATAACATAGAGGCCAAACGAATTAAGTGTAGTGACGATACCGCCATGTTTTTGTGGCATTGCCGTCTTGGTCATATTGGTATAAAGCGCATGAAGCGACTCCACTCCGATGGACTCTTGGACTCGTTGGATTTCGGATCCCTCGATACATGCGAACCATGCCTCATGGGCAAAATGACCAGGACACCGTTCAAAGGTTTCGTTGAACGGGCGTCGGATTTGTTGGGGATCATACATACAGACGTATGTGGACCAATGAGCGTTTCGACACGCAATGGTTATCGTTACTTCGTCACCTTCACTGATGACTTGAGTAGATACGGTTATATCTATTTGATGAAACACAAGTCTGAAACGTTTGAAAAGTTCAAAGAATTCCAGAGTGAAGTTGAGAATCAGCTTAATAGGAAAATCAAACATCTACGGTCCGATCGCGGTGGAGAGTACTTGAGTTTTGAGTTTGGCACACATCTGAAGAGTTGTGGCATAGTGCCCCAACTTACGCCCGCCGGAACTCCGCAGCGTAACGGTGTGTCCGAGCGACGTAATCGTACTCTACTGGATAGTGTCCGATCTATGATGTCTCTTACCGATCTGTCAGTGTCCTTCTGGGGTTATGCGTTAGAAACAACCGCATTCATTTTAAATAGGGCTCCGTCCAAGTCCGTTGAAACGACACCGTATGAATTATGGTATGGCCACAAGCCTAAGTTATCGTTTCTGAAGGTTTGGGGTTGTGAGGCGTACGTTAAGAAACTACAGCCCGACAAACTCGAACCGAAGTCGAAGAAAGTCGTCTTTGTAGGATATCCGCGGGAAACCGTTGGGTACACCTTCTATAACCAAGCTGAGGGCAAAACTTTTGTCGCGAAGACCGGTACCTTTCTAGAGAAGGAGTTTCTCGCGAAAGGAGTAAGTGGGAGGAAGGTAGACCTCGATGAAATCGTTGATCCTGAACTCGAGATTCCGAGTGGCGCAACGGAAGCAATTCCGGAAACGTCCTCCGTGGAAGGAGTGGGAGAAACTGTCGAGGAAGATGTTCTACCTCGTAGGTCTGGTAGATCTCGGATCGCACCAGAATGGTATGGCAATATGGTTTGCACCGTCATGCTAGTCGAGCAAGACGAACCTACGAACTACAAGGAGGCGATGGAGAGTCTAGAATCCGAGAAATGGCTTGAAGCCATGAAATCCGAAATAGGATCCATGTATGATAACCAAGTGTGGACCTTGGTGGATATTCCCGAAGGGCGCAAGGCCGTCGAGAATAAGTGGATCTTTAAGAAGAAGACGGATGCTGATGGTAATGTGACCGTCTATAAAGCTCGGCTTGTCGCAAAGGGTTTCCGACAAGTTCATGGAATTGACTACGATGAAACTTTTTCACCGGTAGCGATGCTTAAGTCTATTCGGATTTTGTTAGCAGTAGCTGCCTACTATGATTATGAAATCTGGCAGATGGACGTCAAAACGGCCTTCCTGAATGGAAACATTGAGTAAGAGTTGTACATGGTACAGCCGGAAGGTTTTGTCGATCCAGGAAGTGCTAACAAGGTGTGCAAGCTTCAGCGATCCATCTATGGATTGAAGCATGCATCTCGAAGCTGGAATCTTCGCTTTGATGAGGTAATCAAAGGTTTTGGATTTATCCAGAATGTGGAAGAGACCTGTATTTACAAGAAAATGAGTGGGAGCTCGGTTGTGTTCTTAGCACTGTATGTTGACGACATATTGCTAATAGGGAATGATGTGGAACTTCTGAATAGCGTGAAGGAATATTTAAACAGTAAGTTTTCCATGAAGGACTTAGGAGAAGCTGCGTATGTTTTAGGCATAAAAATCTATCGTGATAGATCAAGGCGCCTATTAGCACTAAGTCAGAGTACTTATCTTGATAAAATATTGAAGCGTTTTCATATGGAGAAGGCAAAGAAGGGTTCTCTGCCGGTTATCAAGAATAAGATATTGCGTAAGGCGCAGTGTCCGGTGACGGAACTGGGTAAGGCCGAAATGACGAAACATCCCTATGCTTCAGCCATAGGATCGATCATGTATGCAATGTTGAGTACTAGACCAGATGTGGCATTAGCTCTAAGTTTGACAAGCCGGTTCCAGAGTAATCCTGGAATGGCGCATTGGGTAGCTGTTAAGAGCATTCTTAATTATCTCAATAAGACAAAGGATATATTCCTTGTGTATGGTGGCTGCGATGAGGAACTTGGCGTAACGGGTTACGTAGATGCAAATTTTCTGCTCAGACCCCGATGACAGTAAGTCACAGACAGGTTACGTGTTCAAGGTGAATGGAGGCGCCGTGTGCTGGAGAAGTGGGAAGCAACCCATAGTCGCACAATCTACAATGGAGTCGGAGTACATTGCTGCCTGCGAGGCCGCGAATGAAGCTGTGTGGCTGAGGAAGTTCGTCATCGAACTTGGAGTGTTCCCGAGCGTGCAAGACCCCGTGGTCCTCTTCTGCGACAATACGGGTGCCATTGCGAACGCCAAGGAGCCAAGGTCTCACTCCACCGCCAAACACATTCTCCGACGCTTCCACGTGATACGTCAATACGTACAGGAAGGCGATGTGAAGATTTGCAAAGTGCATACGGATTTGAATGTGGCAGATCCGCTGACGAAGCCTCTTCCGCTTGATAAGCATGAACAACACCAGTTAGCTATGGGTGTTAGGCTTTTACCAAGTTGTAATCTAGATTAAATTGTACTCTAGTGCAAGTGGGAGACTGAAGGAGATATGCCCTAGAGGCAATTAATAAAGTGTATTCTTTATCATATCTCGTTTGTTCATAATAGGTTTTTGTGTCATGCTAGAACCGTATTAAGCGGAAACATTAATGCGGGTGTGATACGTAAACAACCAGGTCCCTAGTAGCCTCTACTAAGACTAGTTTCGTTGCGCGATTGATGATCGAGGTTTCCCGGTCATGGGGCATGGCGCCGGTCGGCAATGAGAGTCATATCGCTGGAGAGTGATGTGATGGACATACCCAGATTTGGAGAACATAGTCGTTACACCTTTGACCGTGAGATCAACTCTTATTGATATTCCCCGAAGATACTTTGATTGCACCAAACGTCGTATCTTATTTAGTATGACAATAACGGTGATACTTTTGGGTATTGGAAAGGAGTATTGAGACGGGGGGTCAAGAGCGGGATTTGCCAGTCCGCATAGCAGGATAGATACTCTCGGGCCCACTCGGTGAGATCATGTCTAAAGAGCTTGCAAGCATGTGACTAGGTCACGGAGACATGAGATCATGAACGAGTAGAAGATAGCGTCGTCGGTAACGAGGTCGGGATTAGGTATGGAGATATCTATGGAGCGACGCTCGGACGTGCTAAGTATCGCTATGGCAAAAGGTCTGAGACTTCACGTTCAGGTTTGATAGATGAAAGTCATTCGTTATATCTCAGGGATTAATTCATGGGGTCCAGGCCTACGGATTAGTCGTTGATCATTGAGGAGTCTTGATCATACCTGATATTATATCGAACCGCTAGGGTAACACACTTAATAGGTTTCGACAAGACAACCGGAAAGGAAGGAGATCACCGGGAACGTCCCGGGAGAGGTCCGATGGAGATCGGGCAGCGCCGAAAGAGTTTTCGGAGCTAGGAAATATTATATATATTATGTTTGATATTAATTAGTGTTATTAATATGCAAATATGATTTTATATATTTATTATCGAATTTATTAAGGCAGATTTCCCTAAATGGGCCTTCCGGACGAAAGAAGGCCCAAGAGGGGAAAAATCCCTAGGGGATTCGGTGGGGGGGCCTTGGTGGCCGGCCTGGATGGGCCAAGGGGCCCACCAGGGGGCCGGCGCACCAAGCCTAGCCGAACCAGGCTGTGGGATAGTCCCACATTGCCTGGCTGGCAAGGTTGGCTCCCCCTGGGAGCCTATATAAGAAGGCCCCCCCCAGCCTTTTAATTCACCAATTAATTCCTGATTTCTCTCTCGATCTCGTGGTTCCCAAGTCGGAGCCGCGCCGAGCAAGAGGAGTCGGGGATGAAAGAGCATTTTCCCTCATGTGTGGTTTTGGTAATTGAATGACAATCTCTATGGACTAATGTTTGCTTTTGAGATATCATTATAGATCATGTCCATGGAATTGTGGAGTTCATGTGTTGGACTCTTGAAGCTTATTGCAAGTATGTCTTGAAGATTCAAGACATCATCATAGTGAAGAAAAGATGAGTTGTGCAAGACCAAGAGAAGCTTTCTCGAAAAGATCCTATGCTTGGTGCTTGCAATGGATACATGAAGACGAAGCTTAGCGAGACTCTCCCATTGTGAGCATGGGGGAGTATTTGGAGAAGTCTTCATCAAGCAAGTGTTTGGACGCGCAATCAAGAAAGATGATCCACTTGAAGAGATCAAGATAGTCATCATCCAACTCAAGTGGAATGCTCAAGGCAAAGGTATGATCTTGATAGGGCTATAGGATAGATAGGCGTACTATCAAGAGGGGCTCTCAAGTTAGTAACTTGATCGCATTCTTGTGGAGAGCTCAAACCTTTGCATACTTGGCATATCATATTTCTTGGTTCTTATTTGGCTTTTATGTTGGTGAGGAATTAGAGCTTGGTTCATCTCCATGTCAAGCTCTAGTTCATCGAAATCGGTTTTACTTTGGACAACTTGTTGCGTTTTCGGTGGCGGAAATATTGCTGGTTCTACCTTGAGGAAAGTCCCACACCTTGCCATGTGTGGAGATTTTACTCTATTTATGGGATGCAATCTTTCCAACAAAATTGGTCTCACCTATCTTTCGCTATCTTTGTTGGGTAGTCATCGTCGCTATCTTTCCAACAAAATTGGTCTCACCTCATTTGGAGTTCATTTGCAAAAGTTATAGCAGTTTTCGTTTCGGTGTTCTGCTGGTTCGGATTATTGGGACCGGATATTCCGCCCTACCTACCGGAATTTCCGGTTCCCCAGCTCATCCAAGAAAACGGCTAAGGAAAGGAGAAAAAGGGTTCTGACTCCAGTCGGAAATTGTGCTCGGAAATTTCCATATACCGGAATTTCCGAGTGCCCCCAGAAAAGTCCTCCAGAATTGGCTAAGGAAAAGTTTGGTTTTGCTTCTGACTTCAGCCGGAATTTCCGGGTCTCTCTAGACCGGAATTTCCGGATGACCGGAATTTCCGGGTCTCTCTAGACCGGAATTTCCGGGTGACCGGAAATTCCGAGTCTAACTTATACCGGAATTTCCGGATGTCAAAACTGCCAACGGCTATATTTCCTGGAGAGGTATAAATACCTCTCCCCTTCTTCTTCCTCAGCCAATCCAAGGCAGCACGACTTTTCCCTCTCTCCTACTCCATTGTTGACCTTGGAAAGCTCACTTCCCTCTCAATCCCTCCATTGAATCTTCCATATTCTTAAGGGAAAGTTGAGAGGAGATCTAGATCTACAATCCTACCAATCCATCTCTCCTCTAAGTGAGGGGAACTTAGTGGATCTAGTTCTTGGAGTTCCTTTGTGGTTCTTCTTCTTTGTTCTTCCTCTCTTCTCCCCCCATAAGCATTAGTTGCTTTTGGTGGGATTTGGGAGTGAAGGATTTGACTCCTTTGTGGTTTTCTTTGTTCTTCCTCTCTTCTCCCCCCATAAGCATTAGTTGCTTTTGGTGGGATTTGGGAGTGAAGGATTTGACTCCTTTGTGGTTTCCTTTGTTCTTCCTCTCTTATTCCCCCATAAACATTTGTTGTTGTGTTGGAATTTGAGAGTGAAGGACTTGAGCACTTCGTGTGCTCTTGCCATTGCATTTGCATCGGTTTGAGCCCTCCACGAGGATTCGTGGTGGTGTTACTTGTGAGCTTGTTACTCTTGGGTATTTGGACCCTAGACGCCTTTTGTGGCCGGCCTTTTGTGGCCAAGACCTTTTGTGGTCACTTGAGAGCCCCCAATTAAGTTGTGGGTGTGTGCCTCAAGACTTGGGAGCCCCCAATTAAGTTGTGGGTGTGTGCCTCAAGAGTTGTACGGGATTCGATCTCCGCCCCAAAGAAGATCAATAGTGGAAGGTGAACTCGAACCTTTTGTGGTTGAGTTCATCAGGAGAAGAAGGTGAGCCTTTGTGGCGTTGCGGCTAACCTGTTGTGGTTGCGCACACCTCTCCAAACGAGACGTACACCTTTGGGTGGAACTCGGGAATACATCCTCGTCTCCGCGTGCCTCGGTTATCTCTATACCCGAGCTCTTTACTTATGCACTTTACATTGTGATAGCCTTCGTGCTTGAAGTCATATATCTTGCTATCATCTTGTTACTAGTATTGCTTAGCTTAAGTTGTTGGTGCACATAGGTGAGCCTAGTTTATATATCTAGGTTGTATGCTTGTTAAAGTAAACCTCTAGTTTTATTCCGCCTCTATCAAGCATACCGGAATTTCCGGATCATTTGTGTACCGGATATTCCGGCCTCTCGGAATTTCCGGTCACTCTTGGACCGGATATTCCGGCTCCTCGAAAAAGTTTTTAAATCGCCTATTCACACCCCCCCCCCCTCTAGGCGACGTCTATCCGTTCAATTGGTATCAGAGCCTGGTTATCTCATTATTAGGACTAACCGCCTAGAGATAAAGATGTCGTTTAGAGATCTAGTGCACAATCCCTCTTATAGATTCGATGGCACAAATTATGATGTTTGGAAAATTTGCATGCTTAATCTTTTTAGAGACATGGGTTCTAATTTAGAGAGTATTGTAGATATGGGTTTTTCTCCTCCAAAGGATTCTCAAGAATTATCTTTAGAGGATGAGAAAAACTCTTATCTCGATACTCTAGCATCTAATGGTCTCATATGTGCTTTGAGCGATGTAGTGCTTGCTTCAATCATGCCTTTTCGGAGCGCTCATGAATTATGGACAAAACTTCAAGATATATATGAGGTGTCCAACATCTCCAAGGATGATTGTCCTCCTTCCACTTCCGGTCGTGATGAGTTCACGACTTCCTCCACTTCACCGACATGTGATTTGCCACAAGGTAATGATATGGTGAGTGGTGATAGAAATTGCATTTTTGATGATGAATCTACTATTGACTATACTTCAAACTCATCTTATTGCAATGCTCTATCTTTGGACTTAAACACATATAGCACTCAAAATGTCATAAATGCTAGTGTTGATAGTCCTTGCATATCATGTAGTAGTTGCTTAACTAAATCTCATGATGATATGCATTCCTTGTCTTGTTGCCATGATCAAAGTGCTTCTATTTCCTCTAGTACTTGTTTTGCTAACAATGTAGAGGAATTCCAACAATTGTTGGAACAAGACTTGGACCTTAATGGTGTTTCAAGCAACTCTTCATCGTCTTCATCCACTACTCACCTTTGCCTTATGGCTAAGGAGTATAAGGTAGGTCCTACCATGCACTCCAATATATCTCATGGTGATGATGATGATGATGATGTTGATGATGATACTAGTCTTGAAATCAAACAAGAAATTATTGCTTTTGATCATTTCATGACTAACTTGCAAGGAGTTGGCAAGAAACACTTTGGCTCTCTTATGAGCCGTATAGGTGAGTTTGAGGATGTTCTTGAGCTAAAAGGTGAGATTGAGAGAGAAGATGCCTATGAAAAGGTATCTCTTCAATCATCTCTAGAAGATGAACAAGAAACTAATGCTCACCTTCAAGAGCAACTTGAAACTATCATGGAGTCTCATAACTCCAAAATTGCTAAACTCACTAAAGAACATGAACATGCTATTGCTAAATGTAATGTGCTTAGTAAACAAAATGCTAAGTTAAATAATGAGCTTTTCATGTTGTCTTCTTCCACTTCTAATGATAATGATGCTTGTGCTACTAACTCCACTTTGTGTGAAGCATCTATTTTGAAGGAGAATGTTGAGCTAAGGGCTCAACTTGATTTGCTAACTAGCAAGTATGGGATATTGGAAGAAAATCATGAAAAGCTTTCAAGCTCTAATGAGGATCTTCTAGCATCCCATGCTAGGCTAAAGTTAGCTCATGAGGCGGTCACAACGAAGGTAAAATCTTGTGAGCCTCCTATGGTCACTAGCACAAACTCTACTACTAATTCTTTATTGCAATGTGCTAGTACTAGTAATTCTACATCACATACCATTGCTAAATCTTGTGATGAATTACTTTCCTTGCCTTGTTGCTCTAACAATGTAGCTACTACTTCCTCTAGTATATGTGTTGAAACTAACCATGTAGAGGAACTCAAAGAGCTCAAGGCACAAGTCACTTCCTTGAAGAAAGACTTGAAGTAGTGTCATGAAGGGAAGTCCACCCTCGACAACATGTTGAGAGTGCAACAACTTCCTCATGACAAGAGTGGACTTGGATTCAACTCCAACAACAAGAACAAGTCCAAGAACAAGATGAAGCACAAGTTCGTCAAGAAGAAGGGCCAAGAACAAGCTATTGATTCGGCCAAGATTGTGTGCTTCAAGTGCAAGGTTGAAGGGCACCATGTTAGATCATGCCCTTTGAAGAAGAAGCCTCTTAGTGAGAAGCAACAAGGGAAGCAACCTCATGTTCAAACTCAAGCTTCCCAAGTTGAAGAACCTTCCCTTCCCAAGAAGAAAGGTAAAAGTCGCCTTTGCTACAAATGTCGTGGGAAGGATCACTTTGCTTCTTCTTGCACTCATAGTACCTTATCCAACCCTCCTACTATTGATAATGTTCATTCTCTTCGGAAGGATAAGGTTGCCAATGTGTTTGCCAAATTTATTGGTACTCAAAGTGGTGTCAAGAAAAGAACCATTTGGGTTGCCAAACCTATTGTGACTAACCTCTTAGGACCCAACTTAGTTGGGGACCAACAAGCTAAAACTTGATCAATAGGTGTAAATGGAGGACATTGGAGACTTGACTACATCATGAAGAATTAAGGGATCTTCATCATCCATATTATCTCAAGTCAAGTCAATTGAATTATATTGTCTTAGCATATATCCAATGCTCCTCCTTGCGGTAACTTGTATCTAATTCATATGTTTACATTGAAAGTTACTTGCACCCTTACATGTGTTTGGTTTTGTGCCTTACTAGTGTTTCATATGTGTTGTGCACTCTACTTACTTATGTTGAGTAATCAAGCTTGTGTATGTTGGTTTGCACACCATGTATGTTTGAGCCTCTTGTCTATTTGTTTTTATCTTAATTGGCTCTTTTAGGGATTTTAATGGATTATCCCATTTTGGGGGAGTGATGTGCTTTTTTGTAACTCACCCCCTTAAAATGTGTATTCATGAGGAATACCACTTAGTAGTTATATTAATGTTATCTACTCTCTTTGTGGTATTTCTTACTCATGAGAAACTCAAATTCTAATGTCCATTAATTATCTCTTGGATTTCTTTTGCCTCTTGTTAAAAAGAATGGATTATCACATTATGGGGGAGTAATAAGCTATGTGCATATTACAAGCCTAGAAAATGTGAACATGAGAGGTAGTGTCACCTAGAGTTGATATTGTTGATTATCTTGTTCCTAGGTGGCATGGTACTCAAACAAGTTCCATATTTGCTTAAATGCATTTTGATCAACCATCTTTTGGTATCTTGTTTGTGAGAAAGTTTCTTGATGCCTAGAATGATCAATTAATATGTGAAGTCATCAAGAATATCTAGATAAGCATGTTTTTCAATTTTTTTATTTTGCCACATGCTTACGTTTTGTGAATATGATCTTGAATACATATATGTCATATACCACCGAGAAATGTCTCCATACAATCATTGTCTTTGACAAGTGATAATTATATTTGTGGTAAATGTATTGATCATATTTACATTGGCTATTGTTCTTAAGTTGTATTATTCTATCGCCAAGTTTGTGTTGGTTTAACCACCCATTTGTCTTCTTTGCTTCATTTGGATCTTTTTGTTGCTCTACTCATAATTTGTGTTGTGCTTTCTTGAGTTAGGACAAGCAAGGATCCCATTGTTGTGCATTTATTTTCGAATACTTAATTCTAAGTAATGCACTATTCTTGGGGGAGCTATCCTACATTGAGTAGAACATCATCCTTTTTATTGTTATCGGGTCTTATTGATTTTCTTGAACTTTGTGTTCAAAAAGATATATGGAGGGTAATGATCCCACTTGTGTGCATTTTGTATTTACATACAAGATCTTAAAAATGCACTAATCATGGGGAAGCTACTCTATACTCTTTAGAACACTATTCTTTAAATTGGTTTTTAAATTGGTTTTGTATCTTATTGCTCTTCTTGAACATGACTAATTGGTTAACAATATATATGGAAAGTGATGATCCCATTTTTGTGCATTTTGTATTCAAATAAAAGATCATAAGTAATGCACAAATCTTGGGGGAGCAATCCTATATGTTATTCAACATTAGTTGTCTTGAATTGATTTTTGATCCCGATGACATGTCTCTTTGAAAGACAAACATTTTTCGTCTTTGGTATTTTGTGCCATCATGAAAAGTGTAGAGGGCTTGGTTTATTTGTTGGAACCTTACTCTTCTTTGTAGAGTTGGCTATCTCATCCCATGGTTCCTAGACTACCTTTTTGGATGAGATAAACCTTCGAGCATGCTTGTTTGATTTATTTCTTATGCTCATTGGTTTAGCCTTGACCTTGTTTTCATTTGATATATTTTCAAATTGGTTTCTCGAATCATGTGTTGGTTTGAGTCTTTGATACAATGAGGACGAATCTTTCTCTTGCCACACTTTTGTGTAGCTTTTTGATTTAATTGGTGTTTTGTCCTAATTGTATCTCGCTTGGTTCTTGAAAGTTTTGTGCATGCATATTTACTATATGTATATCTTATGGCATGCTTACTTTCGTAGATCCAATATATAGGATAAACTCCATCAAATCCTAAATGGCTAAGATGTGCATGAAATTCTATTTCATATCAATATGCACATATTTATGTGGAGTTTGTCCTATGTATTGTAGTTGGACTAAATACTTTGGACCCAATTAGTTTGGGTACCATTGTGTACTTGATTTGTTTTAGGTACATGAGAGATGCATTGGAATCTTGCCTCTATTTAAAGAAGATGTCTTCACCATGTGCTTCTTGGAGCCAAGCTTGGATGGTTGCGAACTCTCATCTTCTACACCATCAATGCTATCTCGGTAACAAGTATCTAACTCATGCATATACTTCTAGCTCTCAACCTTGTGTAGGTTGCTCTTTGGCATGAGTTTCACTAAGTTGCATTTGATTTTGTTTTTGCAAAGTTTCTTTCAATACATCTTCATTGCAAATGTGAGTTAGCCGGGATGATTAAACATCAAGGGGAATATATATTTATATATAATCATTTTCATGATTCACGGATCCCCAATGTGTTAATCTAGCAAATTCATTTCAAAGTCTCTCATATGCAATATTGATGAATTCTCTTAAACCATTTGCCTTATGTGATATTTGTTTTGTGTCTCGAAGTATCCCAACTATCACTTATCCTATGTGGGTATTTGTGATGCTTTGAGAAATTTGGTGTTGGAAGTTCATATATACCCTCTAAGAATAATTTGAGCTATGTGCTTTGCTTTTAAGCAAAAATTCTTATCGGTGTATTTATGACTTCCTCTTGAATATCATGTGCTTGACCTTGTACCTACATTGTGTGTGCATGTTTCTTTGTGGACTTAGTGTCCACTTAGAAACTTATACACATGAGGGTAGTTACATATTTAATTGGTATTCAAAATCTTTAGTGATCACCTTTTATTGCTTTCTTGATTCTTTGGTGATCTCTAAATGGCACAAGCTTTGTTTTTCTATTGGTTTCACATTGCCTCTTAATAAGCTTGTGATCCTATTTGATTTATCCTCTTGGGTGTGCTTGTTTACGAAATACATGATATGCACTATGTGCCTCATAATTTGAAAGAGTATGGTGATGCTTAGGCACATCCTTGTTTAGTCTCCTAAAATGTATTTTCATGACACACCCATTCTTTCTCGTTTGGGCAAGTCTTCATTTTGTCACTTCTTTCTCTTTATTGCTCAACATTTGTTTGTTGCAAGGTATACTTATTTTCTTAACTATACAATCTTGCACCTTTTTGTGCTCGAAAGAATCTAGGAGGAAGCGAGGATTCCATGTTATGCACACCATATTGAAATACAAATCTTTTCATCGTGCATGTACCTTGGGGAGTTCCCTCGTGATTTCTAGAACACTTGGTTGATCTTATCATAACATCTTCTTGTGCTCAATTGGTTTTGGATCCCTTGATTGCTTGCTTCTTTGTGAATGCTTTTCCCCTTTGCAATTGGTATCCTTCCAGTGGATTTCAATTGATATCTTTCTTGTGCAATTTTTGGATCCACAATATAGTTTGATCCCCTTCATCTATTCGCCATTCGATAAGTGCATTTGCTTTCACTCATATCATGAGAAATGCATAAATCATGAAGGAGATCTTATTATGTTACCTTTCCAAATCCTTTCGCCCATTTCGGCAATCGTTGCCAATGGGGGAGAAGTTTTGGAGGGTTGTATGGAATTGGCTTTTTACTTTGGTATCTACTTTGGTATCTTCTTAAGTATTTGCCTTCCTTGCCTTTGCATTCGTTGCTTGGTTTTATATATAGTGAAAACTCCACCATCGGTAATGTTCGATAATATATGCAATGAATTCATGTTCATACACACGTGCATAAATTATGGGGGAGTTTGCTCTATATATGTGGATGGACTAACATCACATACCTTTGTAGTATTTGATGTTAGTGCAACCATTCTTGTTCGTTAAATTCCATATTATAAACCCTCTCAAAAGAGATTGTCATCAATTACCAAAATGGGGGAGATTGAAAGAGCATTTTCCCTCATGTGTGGTTTTGGTAATTGAATGACAATCTCTATGGACTAATGTTTGCTTTTGAGATATCATTATAGATCATGTCCATGGAATTGTGGAGTTCATGTGTTGGACTCTTGAAGCTTATTGCAAGTATGTCTTGAAGATTCAAGACATCATCATAGTGAAGAAAAGATGAGTTGTGCAAGACCAAGAGAAGCTTTCTCGAAAAGATCCTATGCTTGGTGCTTGCAATGGATACATGAAGACGAAGCTTAGCGAGACTCTCCCATTGTGAGCATGGGGGAGTATTTGGAGAAGTCTTCATCAAGCAAGTGTTTGGACGCGCAATCAAGAAAGATGATCCACTTGAAGAGATCAAGATAGTCATCATCCAACTCAAGTGGAATGCTCAAGGCAAAGGTATGATCTTGATAGGGCTATAGGATAGATAGGCGTACTATCAAGAGGGGCTCTCAAGTTAGTAACTTGATCGCATTCTTGTGGAGAGCTCAAACCTTTGCATACTTGGCATATCATATTTCTTGGTTCTTATTTGGCTTTTATGTTGGTGAGGAATTAGAGCTTGGTTCATCTCCATGTCAAGCTCTAGTTCATCGAAATCGGTTTTACTTTGGACAACTTGTTGCGTTTTCGGTGGCGGAAATATTGCTGGTTCTACCTTGAGGAAAGTCCCACACCTTGCCATGTGTGGAGATTTTACTCTATTTATGGGATGCAATCTTTCCAACAAAATTGGTCTCACCTATCTTTCGCTATCTTTGTTGGGTAGTCATCGTCGCTATCTTTCCAACAAAATTGGTCTCACCTCATTTGGAGTTCATTTGCAAAAGTTATAGCAGTTTTCGTTTCGGTGTTCTGCTGGTTCGGATTATTGGGACCGGATATTCCGCCCTACCTACCGGAATTTCCGGTTCCCCAGCTCATCCAAGAAAACGGCTAAGGAAAGGAGAAAAAGGGTTCTGACTCCAGTCGGAAATTGTGCTCGGAAATTTCCATATACCGGAATTTCCGAGTGCCCCCAGAAAAGTCCTCCAGAATTGGCTAAGGAAAAGTTTGGTTTTGCTTCTGACTTCAGCCGGAATTTCCGGGTCTCTCTAGACCGGAATTTCCGGATGACCGGAATTTCCGGGTCTCTCTAGACCGGAATTTCCGGGTGACCGGAAATTCCGAGTCTAACTTATACCGGAATTTCCGGATGTCAAAACTGCCAACGGCTATATTTCCTGGAGAGGTATAAATACCTCTCCCCTTCTTCTTCCTCAGCCAATCCAAGGCAGCACGACTTTTCCCTCTCTCCTACTCCATTGTTGACCTTGGAAAGCTCACTTCCCTCTCAATCCCTCCATTGAATCTTCCATATTCTTAAGGGAAAGTTGAGAGGAGATCTAGATCTACAATCCTACCAATCCATCTCTCCTCTAAGTGAGGGGAACTTAGTGGATCTAGTTCTTGGAGTTCCTTTGTGGTTCTTCTTCTTTGTTCTTCCTCTCTTCTCCCCCCATAAGCATTAGTTGCTTTTGGTGGGATTTGGGAGTGAAGGATTTGACTCCTTTGTGGTTTTCTTTGTTCTTCCTCTCTTCTCCCCCCATAAGCATTAGTTGCTTTTGGTGGGATTTGGGAGTGAAGGATTTGACTCCTTTGTGGTTTCCTTTGTTCTTCCTCTCTTATTCCCCCATAAACATTTGTTGTTGTGTTGGAATTTGAGAGTGAAGGACTTGAGCACTTCGTGTGCTCTTGCCATTGCATTTGCATCGGTTTGAGCCCTCCACGAGGATTCGTGGTGGTGTTACTTGTGAGCTTGTTACTCTTGGGTCTTTGGACCCTAGACGCCTTTTGTGGCCGGCCTTTTGTGGCCAAGACCTTTTGTGGTCAAGACCTTTTGTGGTCACTTGAGAGCCCCCAATTAAGTTGTGGGTGTGTGCCTCAAGACTTGGGAGCCCCCAATTAAGTTGTGGGTGTGTGCTTCAAGAGTTGTACGGGATTCGATCTCCGCCCCAAAGGAGATCAATAGTGGAAGGTGAACTCGAACCTTTTGTGGTTGAGTTCATCAGGAGAAGAAGGTGAGCCTTTGTGGCGTTGCGGCTAACCTGTTGTGGTTACGCACACCTCTCCAAACGAGACGTACACCTTTGGGTGGAACTCGGGAATACATCCTCGTCTCTGCGTGCCTCGGTTATCTCTATACCCGAGCTCTTTACTTATGCACTTTACATTGTGATAGCCTTCGTGCTTGAAGTCATATATCTTGCTATCATCTTGTTACTAGTATTGCTTAGCTTAAGTTGTTGGTGCACATAGGTGAGCCTAGTTTATATATCTAGGTTGTATGCTTGTTAAAGTAAACCTCTAGTTTTATTCCGCCTTTATCAAGCATACCGGAATTTCCGGATCATTTGTGTACCGGATATTCCGGCCTCTCGGAATTTCCGGTCACTCTTGGACCGGATATTCCGGCTCCTCGAAAAAGTTTTTAAATCGCCTATTCACCCCCCCCCTCTAGGCGACGTCTATCCGTTCAGGGGATCTCCTCCACCATAGCCCGCTGCCGCGCTGCTGGTGTTCCGGTCCAAGTCTTCCGCTGCTCGTCCTGGACTGGAGCTTCGGAGGCGTCGTCTCCACCGTACGTGTGCGACTCCCTGCGAGGTGCTGCGCTAGCGGTACTCGGAGGCCTGCTTCCTCTACACGACCTTGAGGTCGGCTACGTCGGTCTTCATCGACAACGTTTGTGCGGGAAAGTAATCCCCGCTTTCGGTCTACAAGGGTACGTATTCCGATCTCCGTTCGTACTACTATATCTGCATAGAATAGATCTTGGCTAGTTTAAGGATATCGTTGCTAGGAAAATTATTGTTTTCTGCCCACGATCCCCTTCACCCTCATGTATGGTTTTGGTAATTAATGACAATCCCTAAGGACTAATGTGTGTTTTGAGCATATTGCAAGTATGGCTTGAAGTTGTCAAGCCATCACCTATAAGAAGAATGATGGTATCTTCCATGAGCTTGCAACAAGTCACCTATAAGAAGAAAGATGGTATCTTTCATGAGCTTGCAACAAGAAGATCAATTCATATAGCTCATGGAGGATGATGTCATGCCATGATCGTCATCAAGGTTGACTAGTGCAAGACCAAGGGAAGTTGTCAGAGACATGAAGACGAAGCTAAGCGAGACTCTCCCATGATGGAGTATGGGGGAGTATATGGAGGAGTCGACCAAGGGAATCTGTCGGAGACATGAAGACGAAGCTAAGCGAGACTCTCCCATGTTGGAGTATGGGGGAGTATATGGAGGAGTCTTCATCAAGCATGTGCTAGCAAGCGCAATCAAGAAAGGTGGTCCACTTGAAGAGATCAAGATCGTCATAATCTAGCTCAAGTGGATTGCTCAAGGCAAAGGTATGATCTTGTTAGGGCTATAGGATAGATAGGCGTACTATCAAGAGGGGCTCTCGAGTGAGTAACTTGATCGCATCTTTGTGGAGAGCTCAAACCTTTGCATGCTTGGCATATCATCTTTCTTGGTTCTTATTTGGCTTTTCTCTTTGTTGGTTTTTGGTGCTTGTCGTGATCTTCATGACAAGACCAAGTTCTTCGAAAACGGTTTTTGTTTGGAAAACTCGTTATGTTTTCGGTGTGGAAATATTACCGGTTCAACCTTGAGGAAAGTTCCACACCTTCACATGTGTGGAGACTTTGCTCTTTTTATGGTTTGCAATATTTCCTTGTCAGTGCCTTTCCAACGGAGTTGGTCTCAAATCATTCGGAGTTTATTTGCAAAAGATATTTCAGTTCTGTTGTTTCTGCAGTTTTTCTAAGGGTCGGAAATGTCCGGATCTTGCTCGGTGATTTCCGGTGCTCGGAGATTTCCGAGCCCCAGTCCGGAGATCTCCGAGCGACGGAAGATTTTTGCTAAGTCCAGAACTCAATTGCGTACTGACTCAGTTCAGTTTTCCATCGGATTTTCTACCGGAGATTTCCGGGGTCCGGAAATCTCCGGCCCTGGTTCGGATATTTCCGGTCACAAGTTGCAGTTTTTTGCCAAGTCTTATTTGCTTTCAGCACTGATCTTTTCTCAGCTCGGGTCGGAATTCCTACCGGAGATTTCCGGGGTCCGGAAATTTCCGGACCTTAGTTCGGAAATTTCCGGACTGGAGATTCCCAACGGCTAGAAATCTGGGAGGGGCTATAAATACCCCTCCCCTTCTTCTTCCTTGAGCTGACGACTTTCCCCTCTCTCTCTTGCCATTGTTGACCTTGGGAAAGCTTGCCCCCTCTCAAATCCTCCCATGATTCTTGCATATCTTTGAGGAAAAAGTGAGAGGAGATCTAGATCTACAATTCTACCAATCCATCTCTCCTCTAAGTGAGGGGAACATAGTGGATCTAGATCTTTGAGTTCCTTTGTGGTTCTCCCCCTTTGTTCTTGCTCTCTCTTATCCCCCCATTAGCATTAGTTGCTTGTGGTGGGATTTGGGAGTGTAGGATTTGTCTCCTTTGTGGTTTCTTGGTTCTTCCTCTCTTATCCCCCCATAAGCATTTGTTGCTTTGTTGGAATTTGAGAGTGAAGGACTTGAGCACTTTGTGTGTTCTTGCCATTGCATCTTGCATCGGTTTGAGCCCTCCACGAGGATTCGTGGTGGTTAAATTCGTGAGCTTGTTACTCTTGGGTCTTGGACCCTAGACGCCTTAGTGGCCGCCTTTGTGGCATAGGACCTTTTGTGGTCAAGTCCTTTGTGGCTAGTTGGGACCTTTGTGGTCAAGACCTCTTGTGGTCATTTGGGAGCCCCCAATTCGGTTGTGGGTGTGTGCCCCAAGGTTGTTGTACGGGATTGTTCTCCGCCCCAAAGGAGTTCATAGTGGAAGGTGGACTCGGACCTTTGTGGTCGAGTTCATCGGAGAAGAAGGTGAGGCCTTTGTGGCGTTGAGCAAACCTGTTGTGGTTGCTCACACCTCTCCAACGAGACGTTTTTATGGTGGAACTCGGGAATACATCATCGTCTCTGCGTGCCTTGGTTATCCCTATACCCGAGCTCTTTACTTATGCACTTTACTTTGTGATAGCCATCGTGCTTGAAGTTCTTTACCTTGCTATCCCATTGTTGTTTGTGTTGCATAGCATAAGTTGTTGGTGCACATAGCGAACCTAGTATATTTAGGTTGTGTCATTGATAAGTTAAACACTAAGTTTTATTCCGCATTTATCAAGCCTAAATTGTAAAAAGTGTTCCTCGCCTATTCACCCCCCCCCCCCCTCTAGGCGACGTCTTTTCTTTCAGAGGCAGAATAACATTTCTACTCAAGATGGCCAAGGATAACTATCTTACCATTATAAAACCCTTAAGGAGAATAAAGTAGTCAGACTGTACAACAGATTGTCCAGATTGTCCAAATTGTGTGAGGAACCAAAATTATATGATCACACAATAAAACTCCTTAAGTGATGGTTATAACAGTGAAGTACTAGTGGTATATCCGTGTTGTATACATCAAAGGAGAACCTTTATGCCTCAGCTCACGTGGCATAAATTTCAACAAAACAAATCAACACAAAATATCTACTGTTAAAAGGCCGAACACCTATGTATTCAAGGAGAGGCAAAATAACATTTCTACTTAAGATGGCCAAGGATAACTATCTTACCATTATGAAACCCTTGAGGAGGATAAGGTAGTCAGACTGTACAACAGATTGTCCAAATTGTGCGAGGAAGCAAAATTATATGATCACACAATAAAACTCCTTAAGTGATGGTTATAACAGTGAGGTACTAGTGGTATATCCGGGTTGTATACATCAAAGGAGAACTTTTATGCCTCAACTCACGAAAAATAAGTATTCCCCTCAACATGCCACACACATAACCGCATTATTTTGACTCCAAAACTGGAACGAATATGATTTGGTAAGTGCTGACGATTGCTAAATTTTGGAACGAAATATTTTAATGCGTATAATCTTAATATTTTGTATTGTCATGCTGCCAAATTTTTAATTTTATTTCTCAATTTTTTTATTAATTGTCATATAATATTTGGTATACGGTATAAATTAGTAGTATAATTTTGTTATACGGTATACAAATCCTGTTAGATACCTATTAAGATCCCTAAAACCTATATTTGGGATGGTTGCAACGGATTAGACAAAAACATGGAACTTGGTGCAACAAGTGCTTTGATTCTATTTAACAAAGACATCAAAGCTTGGAGTTATGTGCAATATTCTATGTGGCGGCATCGCCGGCAACAAAAATATATGTGGATTTCAGTGTTTGCAACATGTATTCTAATTTTAGTTTCAAAAACATGTATTCTGATTTAAGTTGCAAAAATATGGATTGCATTCCTAGGATATGTAACCAAATACATAATGACATGTCCACAAACTTGTAAAGACATGCAAACGTTATATACATTTTGTGAAAAGCGCGTATGCAGACCGAGTGGTTTCGCGTGCAGATCAGACACGCTGCAAATTGGAACTGCATATTACATTTTTAAAGTTCGTGGGAGAATTTCATCTTATATACGGACCGTGCTCGTCAGAATACTCACTGGAGCTCGCTCAGACAGCCAATATTTATCTAGACTACACGGCCCTAGCCCTAACGGACCAAAATGAGCTTACCGGAGCTCACAGGGTGTGACTACGCCGTCGCCGGAGTGTGTTCAATCCTGGTCGGAGGAGTCGTTGTCGAAGAAGATGACGACACCCTTCCCCTTGCTGGCCTCCTGCTCACAGTGACGGCGAGCAGGAGCTGGTCGATGTCGACCTCGCGGCGGCGCTTGGCGTCCGCTTGGAGCTCCTCCGTGGAGCGCGCTTGCACAGTGCCGGTCATCGTGGTGAGGATCTCGTCGGGAACGAAGTCCTCGCGAGTCACCGAGGACTCGAAGGGCGGCGGGATCGTAGATCTCTGTCGGGGGGCTGCCCCCCGGGTAGGGGCAGATCCCGGAATAACTCAGCAGTATGCCAACAGTACTTGACCTTTGGCGAGAGCAAAGGACACCCCCTGGTGTGCTGAAGGGGGCAGCTTGACCCTTGAGCGCCGGAAGAGTGCAAAGTGCCACCTGGCAGGCGCAAGGGTCAGCTCTAACAGCTATAAATAGACACCCCGAGCCTTCACAATGGCAGCAAAAGCATCAGCGGATGGTTCCTCTAAGAACTAGCTTCTCGAAGATGTCTTTGCTGGTAGGCCAAGACATCTTCGGGAGGCTAGGCTAGAGATACGCATCCACGGACGAGCTCGGACACCTCCGGAAAGGATCTCGGATCTTGGGCTCCGAGGAGACTCCCGGAAGGAGGTGTATTCGGTTTTACCGGATAGATGGTCCGGGTAAGTGCTAACCGGAGTATCTATCTCGGTGATCTTATGCAGGAGAGGCTCGCGGGGGCAAGCAAGGAGATAACCGGCATGAGGGATCCCGGTAGGCCGTCAACGGTCTGTAGCAGGCTTTCCCGCCTGATGCAGGGGGAAGTACCTTTCCATCTGACACGGAAACATGGTCACCTCCCGCCTGACACGGAAGCATGGTCACCTCCCGCCTGACACGGGAGCGCGTCAGCCGGTACGACAACGGTACGACAAGACACGACGTGCCTAGCCCGGCAATCCGGAAAAGGCTATTCGGGATGGGCAAAGACATGTCCTGTCTCTGACAGGGGGACAATGATGATCCAGGACGGCGCCTGCTGTCCTTGCCGAGATGATGACGAAGGGGCTACGCCGGATAGCGCGGCGACTAGGTCGCACTAGCCGGTGACGACATGCCGGCTAGGCCTGTCCGGTGGGGCCAAGCCGGTTTAGGGTTTCCGGCCCTCCTGGCCGAGACCCTATAAAAGGCACCATAACTGCTTCTGTGAGAGGAGGACCAACTTGGGAGCCAAAACAGTAGTTGCATTTACTCCTAGAGCTTTTACTTATTCATACCTTGAGTTCATCTAGTTCTTCGTGTTCTTCACTTCGAGAGATCTAAGAGCAAGTTGTAGCCCTTGTACCACAGTTATATAGAGAGGAAAGGCAGGAGTAGGGGTGTTACCTCCTCACGAGGGCCCAACCTGGGTATATCGTGTGTGTGTTGTGTGCCTTCGTGCATTTGTTCTTGTTTGTTAGATCTCCCCTATATCGTATTGTTGTTGTTTCTAGTTCTTGGAAGATCTCGGTTATACCGGGATCCTCCTCGTGTGGGCTATTCAGGCCGCTATCCCTCCCCGGATCCACCAACGTCCATCGGCCCCACACATTAGCCATCCTATGGCATCTGCCGTGACACCACCACGACAATCTCCAAGCCGTCTTCGTCCGCGGCGACGGGCGGAGTGCACGGCGACGGTGACAGGGTCCAGCTCCTGGAGGAGGTCCCCTCGTCGGCAGGTGGTCCTTCCCCTTCTCTTGCTGGAGATGCCATAGGAGGCCGTCCATGGTGGCGGTGGAGAATTGGCGGCTGGAGGGGAAGAAATGGATTGCCGGCGGCGAGAAATTGGCTAGGATACCCACAGCAATATTTCAAGTTTTTCTTTTCCTCATTTTAGAGTGCGTTCCCAGGTTTCTTGGTATTACAGAAATCAACCAGGCATAGAGGAACAACATTGATTAGCTTCACCTAGCCTTGGTTAACCAGCTCTGGTGGGTGCGGCGATGCAACCTGCTCGACTGATATCCGAGGCCGAACGTTCGGCTCCTGAAACAAAGAAATTGGAACAGATTCAGGGCACTGACATTGTTGTACTCCTGCCGGTAGGAAACAAAATAAGATCAGAGACAGTCAAAACTGAAGCTATGGAAGCAGACAATATCAAGAGCTCCATCCTATGACAAAGCGGAGTGACTATATATATAAGAAAAAAGATGGAAGAGAAAATCTACATAGGCTGGCTGGGTCAGGAATAGTGGCACGCTAAGTAAAGGAGCTAGCACGGAAAGGTTGAGGAAAGGAGTTAACCGGGCAATGGCAATGGTCAGAATATGAATCAAAATGACACAAAGACTGAAGTTGACATAATTGTTTTGAGGGAGAAGTTCGAGATGACTGATAAATTGATATGATTGCGGAAGGAGTGCAGCTTATGATCCTATTCAATGGATGGATGACACTTGTATTGGTAAGTGGAGTAACAAGTGTATTAATACATCATGTTAATCACCCAAATTAATGCCTTTGGCGCCGTGTAGGTAAAGTGTATTAATAGAACATTTTCCAAATTATATGGATGGGGAATGTATGAACCAAACAAGCTGGATGCATAGACGATTGGTGCTATTTATGCAGTGGTATTTTTTTCTTGCTCGAAAATATTATCACAAACAAGCACATGTATCAAGTAAAATGTGTCTGGTCAAAGTTCACTTACTCCAATCTCGGTGACGAAAAGGCACCAAGAACATTTAACAGCAGGAGCCCCAAAAGGATACATCAACAATGTCTTACATCGTCCACAGTGTACATTGCCAACTTCATGTGCTGCAACACGAATATAAGGTAAGATACCCCTGGGAAGCATAAGGAGGATTTAAAAATGAGCACATATAACCCCAAGATTACATCAGTAAGGGTGTCCATGTTCCAAAAGGTCAAAAGGTTTTAAATTGACATAAATTTGAGCTGATGGCAATCAGAAACTACTACTCCCTCCGTTCTAAATTAGATAACTTCTATTTGGACAAAAGTGGATGTATCTAGATATGCTATAAGTCTAGATACATCCACTTTTTGACAAAATGAAGTCATCTAATATGGAACGGAGGGAGTAGAAGTGGAACAAGTCCATAAACCTCCAATCTCTTTTAAGGGCCAGTGTTGATATAAATTGATAGAGTAATCCTTGCATAGGAGTTAATCTAGAACGTTCTAGTAGTACTATTCTAGACTAAGCCTTAGGTTGTAAGATACAGTAGCAAGTATTTGCCATCCTGGTTAGCAGCAGAAACTTGCAGAAGGTTGTAGAAAACTAGCTATAAAAACCTAGCTGTAGAAAGTTGTAGAAGGTTGTAGTCTATTTTTTTTAGTCTAGCGACTAGTCCATGAGTCCTAAAAATAATGTTGACTCAACATCTCGACTCGACTTAAAGTTGCCCCCGCTTGTAATATCTTTTTCCATATTGCTTGCCAAACTATTATACATATAATACGATAATTTTATACAGTTATACATATAAATGATAATTGCTTGCCAAACAATTTTTTCCATACAATCATACATACAATATGATAATTTTATAGTACATATAATATGATATTGCTTGCCCAACTATTGTCTACATACAATTATACATATAATATGATAAATTTACTCATGTCGACTAGTCGACCATGAGTCTTGACTAGTCACGACTAGTCGAGTCGCTACCCCTGAACGCTCGTCGACTCGAAAACCTTGGTTGTAGTCACCGACCTTGTACTCCTATATACAGTATACCCCTATGTAATACAAGCAGCTGTAGTTTTTGCATCACACATAGAACACCTTCCACATAGCTAACTCTAACATAATGACATCCCTTAAAGTTTTAAACCGTGATAGATGAACTTAAGAGAAAAGGTGCAACTTTATATAGAAATAGGAACCTTTAGAGCTTTACCCTCACTGGAAGTCACGATTGAAGAAGAAAAGGAATGACAATTAAATAAGGAACGTACTGTTGACCATGGTAGAAATAGTACGTACCTTCCAATACAAGGTTTATTGTCCGACAGCCAGCACATTGTACATGAACAGCCCCTCTAGGATAAGCAAGAAGTTCACGGCAGCTTCCACATACCATTTGACCCATTTCTGTCCAAAGTTAATATATTGAACATGTGTTACAAAGGCTCCCACCCTTGATTTCTAAGTAGGTACAGTTGGCTTCGTTAATTCAGATGTACATGCAGATTGCTATTTAACAGTCCAAATGAGAGCTTGTTGATGTATAGTCTAGTGTATCAATATTACTCGCAAGATGAAGGCACATAAATCTGGATAAGACTAATAAGCAAATAACCAAGTGCATGTGTACACACATGCTTTAACAGTTGGATTTGTTCCATTTATATCTGCTAGCCCATGTATGTGCACAGTTCATGACAATGAAAACGCAGAAGCAAAAACAGCACTGAAGCAAAAAAAAAAATCTAAATAATTTCAGTGTGATGACACCAAGCACGTTATACGGTAATGATGCATAAGAAAAATCTAGACAGTAACAGATCGTTGTGCATTGCAGTATCATAAATTCCTAGTACTTTGAAGTGACAATTTTAGTCTAGAGATAGAGTTCACAACTGGGGCTCAGATTTTTGTGGCGAGTGAACCATCCAGGTAACTAGTTCGTCTGTACAACGCTGAACCGCCAGCCTGAACAGTTGGAATGTGTGTTAATATATAATATTTGTGAGCTCATTGCTACCCTAGACAACAAAAGCGCTTGGCCGAGTGGGAGTTCAACCCTTCCTTCATGCTGTTATCTGAATAAAAATAAGTTCCACTTTTACTTAATTAGACTACTCAATAATTAAATCGGAATAGATCTGGCAGGGTCTTCCGTTGGTATCATGCTACATTCTGGTGAGAAACTAAGACCACCATAAAACTGGTTAGGTCGTTCAATTGCCTACCTGACAAGCTACATTTCTGCACAAATTATAGCAACATTTGTGTTGCATCTAAGATGGGCATGTGATCCGAACATCGTTCATCAATAGACAGAGAACTGTGTCATGAACTCCATTGACGGCAAATAATTACTAACAATAAAAATGGTAACTTTGTAATATATATGCAATGCAGCATAAAATTGGAACATTAATAACCTTTGTTGAGGAAAGGAGGCGGTGGTGGTGGCAGAAGATCCAAGTCGTCCAATGAACAGGGTTTAGCCTGCATACTTGGAGAAGACGGTTGGTGCTGTCGCTGGGGCAATGACCCCTCTGCTCCATTCCCTGATAGCAGGAGTGTTGTAGTTGCACTGTCCATGTTTGTATCCATTGCCTGCAATGCAGGCAGTGGCAGAGCTGTTTCGTCTGACTTCAAATCCATATAATTTGTGGCAGGTGCATCTGACTGGGTGTCCACAGCATGCTTCTTAACAGAATTCACTTGTGGCTCTAGCTGTGGCAACAACCCCTCAGAACTGCTCTCCAACTGTTGTGACAGAATGGGTGATGTGCTCTCTTTAATTGTCCCCAGTACAGGCATTGGATGATGCACTTCGTCCAGTGCCCCTATGACTGACTCAGTGGCAGCCATATCAGCCAAGATATCTGGCAGCTGAACTTCACGGCCAGCCGCTTCCTCCAACTTCACGGCCAAAGGCTCCATGACAGCTGCATCTGGCATGATATGTGCAGTCACAGATAGAGTGGGTAGCCGTTGCCACGACGGCCTAGCCGCTTCCTCCAACTTCACGGCCAAAGGCTCCATCACAGCTGCAGCTGGCATGATATGTGCAGTCACAGACAGAGAATTGGATAGCCGTTGCCACGACGGTCCAGCCGCTTCCTCCAACTTCACGGCCAAAGGCTCCATCACAGCTGCATCTGGCATGATATCTGCAGTCACAGACACAGGAGAGGATAGCCGTTGCCACGACGGCCCAGCTGCTTCCTCCAACTTCACGGCCAAAGGCTCCATCGCAGCTGCATCTGGCATGATATCTGCAGTCACAGACAGAGGAGTGGATAGCCGTTGACACGACGGCCCAGCCGCTTCCTCCAACTTCACGGCCAAAGGCTTCATCGCAGCTGCATCTGGCATGATATGTGCAGTCACAGACAGAGGAGTGAACCCAGGACGTGCCATCTCCAGTGAACAAGGTTCAGACAGCACCACTGGAGTAGTTGATCTCAACAATGGTTGTTTCATTAACCCCTCCACCTTACTCTCCAAGGGTGGCAGCAAACTGCGTGCACCATCTGTCTTCACATATATTGCCTCCAATGCTGGCACAGGCAAAACCGCTTCCTCATGTTTCACCGTCTCTGCCTTGGTGGCAATTAAATTGGACGAGGTATATGTGGTTTGAATGGGTGGCGGCAGCCTTGACAACTTGAAATCCTCAAACCCGGGAGGTGGCGTATCTGGTGTGCAGGGCTCAGCTTCGGTGATGGGAGAAGGTGGTCTCAGCAGTGGCTGTTGCAATGACCCCGATGATGGAGGTGGAAGGCCCGGTGCAGTGTTTATCTTTGCATCCATAACCTCCAATACAGTCGGCGAACAACACGCTTCCTCTGGCGTGGCTGCATTTAGCAATGAATGTGTAGTTGTGACTAACAGGTTGGGAGAGGGCAGTGGCGGCCATGAAGATTTAAATTTCTCAAACCCGGGAGGTGCAATCTCCGGCGAACCAGGTTCAGCAGTTTTAGCATCTGGGGCTGCTTCAAACTCTTTCCATGATTTCAGAAGCTCTTGCACACATTCGCCAGCTTTATATACAATAGCAGATACCTCAGACTTGCCTACATCGATGAGAATACTAAGATTACAAATACAAAGCTAGAAAGCTTATAGATCATGGAAAAATATCATTATGCAGCTTGATACTGGAGCCTCGTCAGCATAGTTTATGCAAATGGGAATTCATATAAATGGATTGCCATAATTAATCTGTTTTCACTCCAACTGGATTTAGCCAAAATTTATAAAATGTAAAAATAAAGGTATGTGCAAAACTTAAAATGAATCGCCCCAAATGTAAAGGGATTTCAAATATTGATGGAGTGGATAAGGTCAGAGCACTAAGATCTTGTGGTATGAAAATGTGCAGTAAAATCTCAGTAGGCATTGAAACCTTATGAGAAGGAAATGTAAAAGGTGCTAAGCTTTTGATTACTCCATTTTTTAAAGAAGCATCACTGTCTATCCATCTTCCACTTTATCAGAATGGAAAAAAACACCAACCTGCATTATCATCTATCTGTTTAACGCATATTTTACCCATGCAATCCTCATTATCTTTCCAGGCTAAGTTTGAAGTTCTTGTAGGATGACTATCATTACCTGATTTGATGTCGCCTTTATAGTCAGCATGTACTCTCTGGTCAACTCTTATTCCACTGCCATCTGCTCTTTTATCTGTCTCTCCATCAGTCTCAACATTATTGCCTTGAAATTCAACCCTGGGGACATCCCGAGCATCAGCTGTTGCCTTCCAATCATCAACCTTGCTGTTCTGTGCATCTTTGTTTTGTTTCACTTCTGATCTGCTGCGAGATGAAGTTGAATGGTCTACACAATTCGAGGAACCAACAGGCATCCGAGGTGCCAAAGATGGCCTCTTATCATCACGGGGCTCAACACGTTGCACTTCGACGGATCTTCCAGCATGTTCAAAAGAACCATGGTTCCCAGAAGAGCTAGAATGCAAGCTGCTCTCGTCCAAAGGACGTTTTGCAGGTGTAGAGTGGCTACTCTCGTCGTGCAACCTTCTTGGAGAACAACTCATTTTACCTATGAAAATACAATAAATCCCTCAACGTGAGACAAGAATAACATAAATACAAGACACTTTAAATTTTTAGTAGATCGGGTAAGAACATGATATTTACTTTGTTCTTTGTCACAAAAGCAAGGCAATAAAATAATAAATTCATATATTTGCGTTTTATGTTTCCAATAACAAGCTTGTTGTGAAGCAAGTTTTATTTAATGTAATGACAGTGTCCTTTTATGATGGGTCCTGGCCAAAATATTATAGGATCGAAACAGATCTAATCATGTCGAGAGGCCAAGAAATTAAACACTCCATGCATGTAAACTTCTGAAATTTAAAAAAACTGAGAGCTATGTGTACCAATCAAATTCCAGAGCATGAAATTAGCAAATTACAGAATAAACGGCACATTCTAAGATCAGGTGATCGAAATAATTCAAGGGTGGGTGTATATGGAGGAAATATATGCGGCAGGTGATCAAATCTGTGAATTCAATGACCAGGAGAAACGTGGCATCAACGCCGGGAACATCTTCTTTCTGTTTTTCTCAAGGAACAGGACAATGGGCATAACAGAACGACATTGATATGTGTGATGATCTGAAGTGAGATGAGAAGGCACTGAATCTTTCGAATCAACTCCATCAGCCTAGGGTAGGGGTGAATGCACAAAAAGTCATTTCCCTGAGATCGACCTAGGGTAGGGGTGAGCAGGGGCAGTCCAGACTGAACCTCCAATTTTATTTTATGTTTTTTTGGAAAATAATCAGCTTAGGCCAACATGACCAGGGAGAAGTTGAAAATGATCAGCGGCCAGGACGAAATGGCGAATTCATACGGGTGGTTATTATCTAAAGATGTGAGAATCGAATTTGTTGGAGAAGCCTACAGTTATTTCGTTTGCTCGCGGTATACAAGGAGAAAAGGGCAGACTGCTCAAGCAAGTTAGGGTTCGTCATTTCACGAACAGAGTACTAACTGCAGGGGCGGATCTACGATGGTCAGCGCCACTCCTAACATTCCTCAAGGAACGTTCGTTTGCGATTAAACCATCATCGCCTATTCGCCTTAGTATACTGGATGAAATGGCCGGAAGTTCGTACCTGTACGTCCAAGATTGGGGACGGGCGGCGGTTGAGAGGAATGGAGCAGAAAGTGACGGGCGACGCGCGAGCAGGGTCTGGACCGGTGGTGAGTGGGGCGCCGGCGGCGGTCGAGCAGCCCTTGCGACGGAGAGAGAAGAGGCTGGTCGCTCGCGGCCGCCGCCCCTTTGGAGAGCGCTTGGGAGGGAGGGATTTTTTTTTTCTCGTGGACTGGATTTGTATCCTAGCAACCGCACCGTTTGTCTCGTGGCATCGTCTACTTGTACTAAATTTGAGTCGATTAATTCAAAATGAAGGAAGTACATGGCTTTCAATGTTTTGCAACATGTATTTTGATTTTAATTTCAAAAACATGAATTCTGATTTTAGTTTCGAAAACATGGATTGCTTTTGTAGGACATCTATAATATGCCACCAAATACATAATGACATGTCCACAAACCCTTGTAATGCATAAGATCTCGATTAAAGATGTCTAGACTGCAAACTTTCAAAGAAAGAACTTTTTTTTTGTTATTATGCCATAGCCTTACTAGCAATGTATTTCTACGGCATTTGTCCTCAAAATTTCGTACCAGCATATCTTGTCATTTGTCTCATCATCGCACATGGCCTTTTTCTGCGGTGTTAGTGAAATGTGATAACGTCATGTTTTCACTATGTACTCGATAACGTCATGTTTTCACTATGTACTCATAAATGAGGAACTTATTCATTTTGATAGTAATAGTGAGTAGATACGACTACCCTTAAACCAAAAAAAAAGGTGAGTAGATCATTATGACTATGTGTTTACACGAATAGGATTAATCGGCTGAAGTGGTGGTGTGTAACATCCCAGTACTTAGGGTCCAGAAATAGAGTGGGCACAGGAGTGTGCATTGCATTCATGCATCAGAAAATCCGGATAATTTTCGCGCATTTAATTTTCGAAACACTAAGTGATTGAAGTTTCACTTGAGTTGGTGGAATTGAAGTAGATCATCAACTTGAGCGTTATAAACTTCGAGATGATCTTGGCTTAAACCTTATTTTGGGGTAAAGAGATACACGATGAGAGGTTACACTAAAGAAAACAAAACTTGTTACATGAAAACAATATTTAGGAGTTAATGACCAAAACCCCTATTCTTAGTTATTCTCTGATCATCTATCCTTATCAATTGTGCTAGACATATTTCTAGTACATGGAAACCATGACATTCCTGGAGACCAATTGAATTACCTAAAGCTTAACCTAGATCTTCCACTTTTATCTTGACATCATATATTCTTATCTCCTAATCTTCTCGAAGGCATCAACAAGAGAAGATATCGAGAAGGGAAGAAATACAACAAGAAGACATAGAGAAGCATTCATGTGATGGACATAGAAGTGTTGTGCCAATCTAGCATGAAGAATTGGAACTCTTTTATCATCAACCATCTTTATTCCTCAGGAAATGGTATGACATTACAAGTTTAGTGCGATCTAGAAATAGGTTGATAACAAGCTTTGCAACCTTGTTGACAACTCATTTTGGTATGCACAAACAATGGAGTGCCATATACACATGAATAGTAGGATAGATCATCTAGTACATCAAGATCTTGGATGTCATAAAATACACATACATTCACATACCACCAACCAAGAAAGTTGGTTTGGTAAAATTGAATTGTCCTCACCACAAGGGTGAGACAAGTGATGTTGGAAATTCAATACAGGACAAGAAGAACTTGTCTTGAATATCTACTTCTTGTTCAAAAGGATGAATGCCAAAGTAACGTCACATATGGATTCATGGTGTTTCTCCAAGGGGATCATAACCAAAGAGAAAGTAATGCCAAGTCATAGGTGTATATGATCAATATACATATCTCAGAGTCACATGTATCATCTTTCAAGACCATGTGAATGAAGAATCATATAAGAGAGGAGCCACTAGAGCACTAATGGATAATCATCCATTGGTTGAACCAAGAATTCATTCTCAATAAAAGATAATCTCGTACATATGGCAAAATAATCATCTGGAAGCATTAGTTGTTATATGTTCAAGGATACCTATTTCACAAACTCAAATATATCTATTATTAGATATATTCCTAATACATTAATTCTATCAAGAAAGAATGTATCCTCCTTATTCCATCTTAACTGGAGGATGGAATGAGAAGAAGTCTAAACTCATCATCTTATCACCATTAGACCTAACCTTAGGCAGGAATTCCTATCGTGTGCTTTCATAAACAATTGATCATGTTCTCACATGATTTATTTGTCAAGGATCACAAACAAAAGCCATTTGGCAATATCTCATGCTTAGCATGGATTTGACATAAAGCATTGTGTATACTCTTCTTTGGAATCACAAGGATCCATTTTGTTATTCCATCAATCCTTAATTTGGTGTGGTTAGAAATACTTAAATCACCATACCATCAACTGGTGTATTCAAATATTTCAATACCTTAAAGTCCATAACTTAGATCATTTAGTAGTTGATGGAAACAATTTGTAAAAAAAATATATAAGGCCATAGAAATAATTTCACATGGTTATAATGCACCATAAAAATGATTTAGTGGAAGCAACAAAATACAACACAATGGAATATTCATGTTCACATATATTCTTTAAAACAAAATCTCAAATCAATTGATTATTTGGAAACAACAAATTCCAAAATAAATGATAGCATAGGAAGTATTCTCATATCCCTAAATGCATCCTAGAAATTTAATCAAGTGCAAGATATAAATTTCAAAGAAAGGAAAATACCTAAATATGACCAAACTCTATTAAAAGGATAAAATAATTCAAAATATACCTTGCAATAAAATTATATCAAGAGATGAAAATTATATAAAGGAAATAAACATTTTATCACAATTATAAACTTTCCAGGACCTCTTTGCAAGTTCCAGAATCAAAAACAGACCCAAAACAGAAACCAGGGGTCTGTTTCAACTGTTTTTGTAGTTTCCCGGAAATCCAGGGGGTTTTCTGCAAATCGGCGTTTATTTCCTTTCTTCTTCCTCTGGCCAGAAGGATGCCGACGCCGTGGCCGTGCGTCCGAGCTGCCGTGCTCCATTCCTTCTCCTCCCGCGCGGATAAGGAACGAGACACCGTCCTCATCTGTCTCAGCTTCTCACCCGCACCCCATCTCTTCTTCCCCTCTCCCTAATCCTCTCTAACCCTAACCCTAGCTCTCCCGGCCGCCGCCGTGCGCCGGCGTTCTACGTCGATTCCGACCACCCCGTGCCAAGGCGAGCAGTTCTAGAGGTTCGCCTCGTCTTCCTCTACCTCCTCGTCGAGCCGTTCATGCGGAGGAGCTCGGGAGACCGAGGAATCGCCCATCTTCTTCAACTCCGGCCGCCGACGCCGCGGACGAGTTCGTCGCTCTCCGACCTCGCCTCGCCTATCCGACCCCTCCACGAGCTTCAGGGTGAGCGTACGGTCCTCGGGAACCTCTCCTTCCTCTTCCTCTTGCTCTGGACGCTCCGGCCGCCGTGAGCAACTCCCGGCCGCCGCGGCATGTGCTCGTCGGAGCATCTCCGGCGACCCAAAGTGAGCGGCGCCGCCACCAAATAGTCCGCCGCGACGCCTAGTAGCTTTTGGTGGCTCGAATTCGTCCCAAGTCGCTCGTGTTCGAGCAATTGGTGCTCGGCCAGGAGGAACCTCCATTGATGACGTCATGATGACGTCATCGGCCGAAATAAAATCCATTTCTGATATTTTCCTGTAAAAGTAAGTCTATGACATGTGGGACCCCTGTCAGACTTTTAATCTTTTAGGAAAATCTGTAAATATTAAAACCCTGACATGTGGGCCCAACTTTATTTAATAATTATAGAAATTGATTTAAAGTGAATAAACTTTATAAATTCATAACTAATTCATTTTAAGCCAGAAAAATATAATCTTTATACCAAAATGACCAGAAAAATAAAATCTATAATCTTGTATCATTCTTATCTGTGTTTGAATAAAATTGTAATATAATAAAATTTGAAATACAAACCACATAATTTGTTTTTAAAATATGAAGTTATTTTGAAATGCTATTCTGGATGCATTTCAAACTTCATTTAAAAAATTTCACACACATTCTTCTAGAACTGAAAATATAAATTCAGTATAACATATAATATTCAGAATACAATCATTGCTATTTTAAAATAATATTCTATCTTATTAAATAATAAATAAATATTAATATCCTAAATAAAAAATAAAAAAATAAAATAAAAGTATAAGCTTATGAAAGCTATTCTACTACCAATTGGTATTCATTCCAAATAAATAAAAATCCAATAACATCGGAAAACTACTTATATCCACTTTGTATGAATGATCCACTTATTTCATGTATTACTCACTTCTTGTTTGTTTATAATTTGATAAAGTGAAAATCATTAACAAACACCCAATGAATAGATAACACTATGGTAGTTTGTAACTTGTTATAATCCAAACATAAATCATTCATCCACAATAAACAACTTTAAGTTTAGAAGTAAGTGCTTAACTGAAATAAAATCGTATTGCAATGTCTTGGGTAAAACACACAAAGAAGAATAATCATATAACTTTTCCCTCAACTACTTCATATAATACCAACAGTTGTTTACATTATTTATGTTCTTCAAAAGTTATTCTTTTTGCCATCATAAAAGATAATACTACCCTATTTCTAGATTAATTAAAGTTCATACATGTCTTCCACCAACATTAGATGAACACAACTTCAAGCAACCATTGAATGTTTATATGTGGTTTGACTTTACTCTTATGCTTAATTTGATACATGAACATTAATGTTAAACAACTCATCTTGCTTGTGAAGCAAACTTGAAGACAAAACAACTCTAAATGAAAACACCCAACTCAAACAACACACAATCTCCGAGAGTGAGATACGGGGTACTTTGTGATGCATCTCATACTTATGCATAATTCATGCTGCTCCTCTAAACACTAGTCCTTACCGGACCAATGATGTTGTTTCCAGATTTCTTGGAGTTATATTATATCAAAGACCCTGCCTGCATAATCTTGCAGTCAGAAAGGCAAGTTCATCCCTTTTATTCATGTCCTCTTGATGTATTTGTTAAGAAACTATTTTCAAAATGTTAGTATTGCATAGCACACAAAAAGGGAAAAACTTATTTTATAATAATATGACTACGGTTATCCACCAGTGAGGTGGTAATCTCATATGGCTGTCAGATGGGACCACGGTAAGAATGTTGTGGTGGAGGTTCCATTTGCACGGGAAAGTATCACCTAGGACTTAACAACCAATGTCGCCAGTGATTCTTGCGCCGAATATTACGCGCAACCATGAGATCTGAAATGGGACGGAGAAGTCAGCTGTACCCTTTTCCTCTCGTACACCAACGGGTGACTAGATCAAAGCCGGGCGGTGTGTAAATCCGCTGAGCTTGAGGTGGCCAGGATAATAACCTCACCTTCGGGTTGTGGCTTCTAGCATCTATTGAAGGTTGGCTTCAGGACTAGGTTGGGACGGTGCCCACGAGTCGGCAAGTTGTAGGTTGGGATGGTTCCCACTAGCTTGCAACTGAAGTAATGGGGGGTGTGCGGGGATGGTGGAAAGGCGCAGTGATTGGCTTGGATTATTGACTGGGCCCCACACCAAGGCAGTGTGGACGGGAAGATCGCCCGGATGTGCAATAAAGTCTTGATCTCTTATGGGTAAAGCAGCGCACCTCTGCAGAGTGTATGAATGTGACATGTTACTCCACGTTCCAGGACGGAACGACGAACGCAGCAGGAAAGGAGGCTCCTCAAAGCCCTAGTCCTGTGACTCCTGATGAGCATAGTCTTCAGAATAAAAGCAACCTTTTGAAGAAATGTTTTCGAAAACTTGTATTAGCCTACGACAATCCATTGTCTGTGGCTGTATTTATGCATCAAACTTCCCACCTTGCATAATGAACTTGCTGGGTAACGCTGTTACTCACCCTTGCCTCCTAAACCCCTGCTAGACATGAAGAACCACAAGAAGGCAGCAGTTTAGGCTATGAAGACTCTGAAGACGGATAAACTCAAGATACCAAAGAAGGCATCTACATCGAGTTGAAGCAATTGAAGGAAGACGGAGGACAAATAAAGGTGTAGTGTAGAAGAGGACATATTCCTAGTCATAGAACCTATCTCTGTAGGCGTTGCCATAGCGCAACCGCAAGCCTAGCCGTATTAGCAGTAAGCTTAGTATAGATCAGTTCCTCCGAGATTTTCCATTTGGTGATCTGTTGTTAGGGCCTTGCCTCATTGTTTCGAGGAGGTTCTAAAGATCTGCTGCTTTGGATCTTCTGTTTGTAATCTATAGTCATGCCTTGGACCTGCGATGTTTCTGTTGTACCACTCTGATGACGTAACACTAGTGGGCGGTGATCCATTGGTGCTATGTCAACGACTATAGCATACTACACCATGCAGTGGTATGCTGGGTCACCACATGGTGATAGCTAGGACAGATCGTGCTGGAGGAGCAATCGGAAGTCCCTTTGGAAGTTCTTGTTCAAAACCTAACTCCTCAAATGAGACGATGAGACAACATACATTCTCCAACTCGCTAGGATGGTGGAGGTCAAAATGTCAAGACTCTCGTCTGGTAACTTTTCTTTCTTATTATGTTGATGCCTTTGCAATTAACTCATTTATCAAAAGGTCATGCTTGAATGCTTTGCATATGGCATAAACTCATGTTTGGGAGTTAACATTCGATATGGTGTCACCAAAACAGTTTGTTGCCTATTTGAAAAAAATTCTTAGCATTAGCATGTATGACTCATAAACTTGTAAAAGGAAATGTCCCGTACTATGAATAATGATCAACTATTGTTCCTGAATGAGTGAGCAGATCAGACAGTGTTGGGTGGGTCTCTGAAAAGAAAACAAAGGAAAAGTGCGTTCATGGTTTGACCCCTCCATGGCTCCATATATTCTATCACCACTCACCAGAAAGAAAAGAAAAAAAAAAGACAAGCAAATAAAAGAAAAGAGAGAAAGAAAAAGGTAAACCATGTATCTCCCCTCCTTTCCCCTTCCCATAGCTCGGTTGCTCACTCCATGGTAGTACCAGCAGCAGCGAGAGTAGTTGGTGGCCACTAATGGCGCGCCCCTCCTGCTTCCTCCTCCTCCTCCTCTCGCTCCACATCTCGCTGCTGCTGTTAATCCCCTGCTCCTGCCAGGTGCCCGCCGGTTCTTTCATCCGATCCTCGCAACAAATTTTCAATTCTTGGGCGTTTATGCTGTATTCCGATCAAGTTCTTGACCAATTCGATCTGACGACCCGCGCCCGCCTCGCTTTTCAACAACATCAACATTTTTTTTTGCTACAACGATGCACGCACCTAGTTGATCTCAGTGCCCTGTTCTTCCTAAAAACATGCGATGTTTGAGGGGGGTGTATGCTTGCCAGAGACGGTTCTTGCAGCCAGCCTGAATTTAGTGCCGGGTCTATGTTTGCAGGTCGGGAACTCGTGCTCGTCGGCCCGCGACTGCGGGGTGGGGCTGTACTGCGGCGACTGCGCCGCCACCGGCAGCACGCGGCCGTCCTGCATCAGGGACCTGGCCATCCAGCCCACCTCCATCGTAATCTTTTGCATCCCCTTGCTTCACTAACTGCTGATTCGCTTGTGCTAGTATTACTCTGTAGCTTGTATTGAGCAAATTTCCTCGTCTCACTCGTGCTCGAACCATGGGATGGGGCATGCGTGCTTCGTTCAGGTGAAGGGGCTGCCCTTTAACAGGTACTCATGGCTGGTGACCCATAATTCGTTCTCCATTGTGGGGGAGCCGTCGCGCACCGGGGTCGAGAGGGTTACATTTTACAACCAGGAAGATACTGTCACCAACCAACTCAGGGTAACTATTGGATAAATGTGACAATCACGTGTTATATGTTTGTGAATTGTGAATTTATAGTGTGTGGGTGTTCTTTTAGTTTTTCTCTTCTTTTATATATACTGGGTGTTTGCAGAATGGAGTGAGGGGATTGATGCTGGATATGTATGACTTTGGTGGTGACGTCTGGCTCTGCCACTCTCTGCAAGGGAAATGCTACAACTTCACAGCTTTTGTAAGTTATATTCCTTGTCGACACCGCTATTTGGCATTTCATTGTTAGTTAAATCCACCACAAATGCAGTTCAGTTAGAATGTTCTGGTGACCATATGTTAGATATAGGAATTCATGATAAACGAGGCTTGTGTTGATTTGTTACTCTTATGGTTCTGTTTGTGGATTATATTGTTTCCTTGTAATAAATCAGTTGGAACTAAAGAAATGGAAGTTAATTGATTCCTTTCCAAAATTCATTTTAAGGCTCCCAGACTAATGTCCGAATGAAATATGATGTTAGGAACCAGCAATTGACACGTTGAAAGAGGTGGAAGCATTTCTATCTGAGAACCCCACTGAGATTGTCACGATATTCATCGAGGATTACGTCCACGCACCAATGGGATTGAGCAAACTGTTTACTGCTGCTGACTTGATGAAGTATTGGTATCCTATAACAGAAATGCCAACTAGCGGCCAGGATTGGCCCACCGTTACAGATATGGTTGCAAAGAACCACAGGTTGCTGGTGTTCACTTCCGATGCTTCAAAAGAGGCTACTGAAGGAATAGCTTACCAGTGGAGCTATTTGCTGGAGAATGAGTGTAAGTATGGCTTTCTGGGCTTGAGTTAATAAATAAAATACTAAGTTCTTCCGATTATAGGCACTGATAGCTATACCATATTGTGGCGTGCAAATCTAAAGTCTTAAATACAATCTGTATTGCTGAATCTTCTCGGTTCAGAGGTGAGATTCGGCAATGACAGCACTTCTATGTTTTGAGAACCTTAAATACAGTCCGTATTGTTGGATCACAAAATTCCTGTGTGGTGATTAGTTTTCTGTTTCCCATATCAGCATATCTGGTACAATAACAATTGTTTCATTCAATCATTAGTACCGAATCACCTCAAAGAATGCATACTTAAATACTCGAACATGGAAGTTTATGGTTTAAGTATAACTATTCTACATGAAGCAAACATGAAAAGGCATCTGAAGTAAGGACGGTGCTATAACTGTACTTTGCCTGTTGGTCTTACTGACTATCTACGATTATTAAGGTTACTTTTGTTTGCCTCTTTATTAATAGTCAAGAAGTAAATTGTGGGCAGTACAGTAACCACAACATTATAGAAAGGAAAAGAACGACATATGTGCACTCCCGTGCTTAATATTGTGATTTAAATATAATTATAAAGCATGCACACTGAAGTACCATGATGACATTTTTGTTTCGAAAAGGAACGAATAAACATGTTTTAGGCTGCTTTGGCCGGATTTGGGAATGGTATGGATTAGTCTTCAGTACATTGAGAGTCATTCCTTTATGTATGACCAATATCATGTGCTAGTTACACCCAAATTGAATGGATCAACCCTCCCTGAGCAGATCCACATAACTCCAGCATGTCATTAGATGTTTGTTAAATGATAAACCATGTTACATGTTTTGGAAAAAATCATGTTGATTTGGTGCTTGAACCAGCAAAGTTATAATCTTACAGCACAACCTATTATCTTTTCTGATATCACCTGCCAGCTTATGAGAATAAACATTATCTGATTAGTATTTTCCTATTTAAAACATTGACGCAGAGTTTTTTTTTTGACAACGTCGGGAGGGGAAGCCCTACCTAAATTCATTAAAAACCCTGTCCTGAAAGGTTACAAAGAAACTTTACAGGCAAACCGACAAATAAAAGGCCCTGTGAGCGAACAAGAGTTACTATTTTGTATGCTAGTTTTGTGATCTCGTACAAATTTGCTTCTGAACCATATAGTGGTTATGCTGGTAGATATTACTCAATTTGCATGCAACTCTACTGATCTATCTTTGTTAAGTGAGCACAAAAATAAGAGCTCTTGTTTTCTATATGTATTCACAGTTTATTTACCGTGATCATAACAGCTGGAGATCCAGGTATTGAGCCTGGCTCTTGTCCAAATAGAAAGGAATCACAGCAACTAAACGCAAGATCTGCGTCTCTGTTTCTGCAAAACTACTTCCCAACTATTCCTGTTCAGAGTGAATCATGCAAGGAGAATTCTGTTGGACTACCTCAGATGGTCCAAACATGTTATGCTGCAGCTGGAAATAGAATCCCCAACTATATAGCTTTGAATTTTTACATGGTAATAATTTATTCCCAGCTCCCCACAATTACGAACAATATATGTTTGGCAGTATCCAATTTAAGTATGGAATTGGTCTTATGACAACATGTGCAGCGAAGCGATGGTGGTGGTGTCTTTGATGTTCAAGACAGAATCAATGGCCTCACGCTATGTGGTTGCAATACCATTGCTGCTTGCCAGGTAATTGTGAAGCTGTAAATTCCGTTCAACGCACAATTTGTTGTAAGATCCGCATTAGCACTGGAACACCGTTTCCAACCACTATTTACAAATGTTTAGATAGTATTAACAATGGAATACTTTGTTCCCCTTCTGCTTAGTTATACGGTTTCAGCCATGATTAGCTTTAGGTTTATACGATTAAAAATAGCTTCAGTTTTGTCAGAATGATCCACTGCGTAAATTCTGCAGGACATCACTCCTATTTTGGCATAATACACCTTTTGGCATCTATTCCCTTTGAAATGTCATATTGTTGTCATGTTATGGAAGTCTCACCAAGAAATTTATGCAGGCTGGGGCACCGCCGGGCGCATGCAAGAACATACCAGCACCGAATCGAACCACGTCTTCTACAAATGGAACCGTGATTTCAGGAACTGTAGAATTCAAATCCCCTGCTTCAAAAACCAGCAGTACTTCTGCCTGGAGTTACTTCGTTGTTTCGCTAAGTCTGGTGTTGATTCTTAAGCCGTTCTGTTTTTTTAGGCATTAATTTTCATCTCTTCATAATTTGTCAACTTTACTTTCCTTCTATCACGTCGGCATATGTTGGCATGCTGTCTGCTTCTGTGATGGGCTGACAGTTAGTAGCTTGCTAGCTTCCTAGGCTAATTTCAGAGGAAAAGAGGATGCAATTGGCCTGTCTGTAAGACTCTGTATAGAACAAATAGTGTGCAATGGTAGCAAAATTACTTTGGCGGGTTCGTCCCCCCTCGCAAAGTAATACAAAGAAGATGATTAAATTATTTTCGGTTGGGTGAATATCAGGACAAAGTTCCGTACTACCTCTGTTCCTACCTGGTGTCTGTTAAAACCTTGTTAGTTCGCTAGCCAAACTAGTGGTTCCTATTTGAAATACAGAAATTGCAAATATCATGTAACTTGAATGACTTATTTGTGGTGAGCTGTTCCTTGTGATATGTATCATGTTGCATATGCATCGATGTTTAAAACATCTACCGTTGGTCTGGACTCTGGAGTCTGGACTGGTGTAGAAGGAACAGAGAGAGATTATATGACTTGCTTGGTCTTCTTCTAGGTGATCTTCTGAACATTCCAGTTCCCGACTTTGTGGACGACTCTTCTTCTTGTACATACCTCTCCGTCCGTGTGCAGATACCAAACCGAGCTGAGCTGACTAACGCTTCTGACCGTCGAAATTGGAACGGGGAAGAAGAGAAATAGGAGAAGAAGGATTTGACATGGTGACATGGATGCTTGGCCTGGTTCAACACGGGGAAATAGAAGAGAAGGTAGAGGATGCGTGCAGCGGCGGAGCTGGAACTGAAGTCACCCCGATGCACGACTAGCACCCTGATGCACAACAATCAGCACAACATGGTGCATAACTATACTAAAGAAGCTAATTGCCTCCATGCAGCTCCGCCCCTGGATGCGTGTGGCGTGAACAGAGGCGTCGGAAGCAGCACCTCCGTTGCTAGCTGTCTTGTTGCGTAGCGCCAAGTCAGGATGCAGGCGGACGGGCCGCCGGTCAGTCCGCTTGGGCCGCCTCGTCCGTGAATGCTAATTAGCTGATTAGCGGCTTCCGCGTCCACCATCTGGTTTGACTAAGCTCAGCGGACACAAGCGGACAAGCTAGCTGCTACTTATACTAGCTGATATTTCGTGCAGGAGATGGCAATACTAACTACATCTAGCTAAAACTGATCAAAGATAACAACGTATTACATAAACTGCAGTACAAGATGCCCATACATGACGACATGAAAAGCAGAATAATCAGTATAACCTGGACTGAACAATATAGGGAACAATCATAATAGTAGCTATGTCAAAATTGAACAACTAATAGAGGAAACACTCAATTAAACTAAACACAATTAGAAAAAAATACTAGCTTCAGCTGCTACCCAATGTAACATTCAGTTCAAGATGAAAAAACCATGAGGTTATCATGTTCAGTCTGATTGCATAAAAGGACAATCATATACGTATTACAGAAACTGCAGATTGAGTAACTATAGAATCAGGTTCAGCTAGGAGTTCCATTTGCTTGCACAATCCGATTCAGCTTGCACAAGCAAGTAGCCGTCCGATCATGTCAGCTGGTTTCTTGAAGCGACATCTGAAGTACACTAACACTGATAGAAAAATATTTTATTGGATCCGATAAGTAGGACTGCATCTAACATAGGAAATAGAGTAAATATGGCATTAAATGTGAATGAAACCACAAAGTAAGTATCAGGACCATATATCGTTTCATGACTATAGCCTCCATCATATCAGCAGGTTTTCTGGAGTACCATCTGGGTTCACTAAAAAACAAATAAATCAATTGCTTGACAAAAGTAATCATCAAAGTAAAAAAATATCCAATGAGTACTACAAACTAAAGACATTGTGCTAGTGTGCTACAATTTCTTCTACAAAAACCATGTACACACCTTTGGCTTGACGGGGGTCGTTTTCTTCATGGCACTCGCTTACTTGGTAAAATACCAAGCATTGTTCATCCTCACAATCTTTATTCATTTGTTTAGGGTCTGAATGATTGAAAGATCATCAAGTTAGTGACAAAGTTGATTTTTTTAAAATGCCAATCTCAATATTCAAAAAATACTTACCAACAGCCTTTAGCCAATCTTGGAGGCATATCAACGCCTCGACCATCTCACTCTTTAACCTGCTCCTATGATCAGTGATGATTCTCCCACCGGCGCTAAAAGAAGACTCTGATGCCACGGTTGATGCTTGAATAGCTAGGACATCACGAGCAATACGTGACAGAACTGGGTACTTTGGACCGTGGAGTTCCCACCATCCCAAGATATCGAAATCTTTGTTGTGGGGAAAGAGTTCTTCAGCCATGTATCTCTCAAGCTCATTTGGTAATTGTTTTTTCTGCACCCTCAAATGATCTTGCCAGTCAGCCAACGAATCATCAAGTTCTGCAACCCCATCTTGATTTTCTTCTTCGGATGAATTGGTAGCAAGACAATCACCCATTTCACGGGAGTAATCTTCAAAGAGACTCTTGATGATCATGTCCACCTTTTCAAGATGTTCTCCTGCAGTGTGTCCAAAAGCTTGCCCGAGGCGAAATTCAATGAAACTCCTCTTGTATCTTGGATCGAGGATCACGGGTATGCAATTCGCCAAATATGACTCCTTCCAGTACTTGTCGAACTTCTTTTGCATTTGGCTCACCATGGATGCAATTATTGGTTCTGTATTACTTGCTTGTTTCCTCAACAATTGTCGAACACTCCATATTTCATGGAAGTAACGGTTCGATGTTGGATAGGTAGAACCTGATACTACTTTTGTAGCTTCAAAGAAGGTCTTCAATAGTGAGCGGATCGCTTCAGTCATATTCCAATCATCCTTTGAAGGAGCAAACTTAAAGTGAAGATCTTGCTTAGCTAACTCATCAAATGCTGCCATGTATGGCAAAGCTGAATCAATCATAAGATATGTCGAGTTCCATCGTGTGGCAACATCAAGTGAGGGTTCCTTGTCACATATGATGCTGAGTTGCCGAACTATGTCTTCAAATTGCTCCTCTCGAGACTGTGAGCTCTTGACATATTTCACACACTCTCTGATCATGTCGATAGAACCTTTCATTACAAGCAGGCCATCTTGCACAACAATATTCAATACATGTGCAGCACAACGGATATGGAAAAGTTTTCCTTCACAACCCAACATGTTCTTCTTCAACAAATTTTCTTTCAAACTATCCATCATTGAGCCATTGACTGATGCATTTTCCAATGTAATACTGCAGATTTTATCTTCAATATTCCAATACTGCAAACACTTCAACATGACATTGTACATCCTGAAGCCACTATGTGGTGTTTCCATCATGCAAAATCTAAGTATCCGCTTCTGCATCTTCCATGTCTTGTCAATGAAATGACAAGTGACACAGAGATATCCTAGCCTCTGATTGGATGTCCACGTGTCTGCGGTCAACGAGACTCTAGCATCAAAGTTCTTCAATAATTCTCGTAGCACTAACCTTTGCTCTTTGTATGACTCCAGGCAGTCCTCTCTTATGCTTGTCCTTGAAACCATTTTGAACATAGGATTTAAGCTTTTGACGAATTTTCTGAAACCACTGTACTCCACAATCGAGAACGGGAGCCCATGATGTACTATCATGTTTGCAAGGTCCCTCCTACACTCTTTTTGACTAAATGTCCAATTATCCAAAGAGACACGAGCCAACACGTGGAAGATTAGGAGATGGGAAATGCACAGTTACATTATCTTGCACTTGAGGGGACATTCTCTTCCTCAATGTTGCCACTCTCGCAAACTTGCCAAGCGAAGATCCAACCAATCTTGCTTGAGGCGATTCCAGGGGTTGTTTGTTCCTCCTCCCACTCTCATCAGACCTTTTCCTCTTCAACTTGTTCCTTTTCTTCTCATCCAATTTGTCTACCTTATTCCTCTTCAAGTTAATCACATTTTCTTTGCCTTGCTCTTCAACTTCAAGAATTTGCTCGACAATCTCAGACTTGTGGCAAGGGAACCAAAACACCCACCCCGGAGAGATAATATCCCCTTCCTTGAGGTAACATGCATCAACGGTCGTTTCATTGACGTCAAGGAGGGTGACGCGGTTGACCGTGGGATCGAGGAGTATTGAGCCCTCATATTGTACCTTATGGTTTTTCATCAGTAACGTTGAGTAAGAGACACACCACCTCAAAGGACATGGGGCCTTGCTTGCTGGCTCCGCTGCATCACTAAGAAGCTTCTCTTCCTTGATTTTCTTAAGTTCACTTCTCCTCCTTTTCTTCACTTTCTTTTCCTGCAGCTGCACCTTTTCCAAGTCATCCTCTGCAACAGCCATCAAATGCTCTTGTTGAACACCACATGGTAGATGGGGCTGATGTCCATCAACTGTCAAAGGGGTCTTCTCGGGATCAATCAGTCGCTTCTCTTGCTTGATTTGTTGAAGTTCACTTTTCTTCCTTTTCTTCTGTTTCTTTTCATGTGGCTGAACCTTTTCTGAGTTGTCCTCTTCCTCTGCAATATCCATCAAATGCTCTTGTTCAACACCATATGACAGATGTTCGCTTGTTGGCTCCACTGCCTCAATCGACACCTGCAACAAAATTAACAAAGGTTTATTAACAACATTAAAATACAAAGATAGCTCCTTCTACCAGCCAACTACATTGACAAGATTACTCCCAACAAAGTAAATAGTATTCAATTCAGAACATTACCACTGAAACAAGAATTTTTAGTTGTCCCATTTAGGTTACTGGTATGTGAGTACATAATACACAGAAACAAAGTACTGTACAATATGTGTTAAGAGCCCACAACACAATAGGTGTTCACACATTCAGCCTTCTTCTCCTACAGCTGTTATTCAGACCTTAAAATAGATTGTATAAACAAATTGGCATACTCGAACTGAACCTGAGGAACTAATAGCAATGTTGGAAATGCTACTACTATATAGACAAAGGAAATTTTAAAATAGCCAAACAATTTTGTAGGGAATATTGCACTGCCCTCACAGCAAGATTGTATCAGGTAGGCATATTGCACCGCCCTCACAAATACAACATTCCAGGGAAACCCCATGACAAGATCACAATAAAATAAACAAGAACTGTCCTACGCAAGAAAACAAACAAGGAGTGTTCTCCTCAGGAAAAGATAACTGGAAGTTTCACTAAATTCACTATGTTAACACAAACAATGATGCAGGCCATCTAAACAGACAGATCATCCATCAGCTTTGACTTCAGTAGAAATATATAAGCACAGATCGAACCAGGATGGGAACCACTGAACCAGACCTGTGTCTTGCCGTCTTGATCGATGTGGGTGCCGCCGCGCTTCTCTTCCTCCAGCGGATACTTCTCCTCTTCCTCCGGCGATTTCTTTTCCCCATCCACCGCTGCTCCCTCCACTGCGCCTAACATATTTCCGCAGCCGGGCGACATGGAGCGCGGAGCAAGAAAGAATCGCCTTCCTCAGATCTCCTTCCTCAGATTCCTCAGCCCTGCAGCGCAGCACACGCGAACAACCAATCCGTCAGAAGCTAATCAAGAAAGAATCGCCTGAGGATATATGACGGTGTAGCAAGAAATCAAGAGGACGATCTTTCTGAACTACTAGTGTGTTACTCTAGTGCTAGCGCAGATCGAACCACGAGAGGAACCAAACCTGCTCCTTGCCGTCTAGATCGATGTGGATGCCACCGCGCTTCTCCTCTTCCTCCGGCTCCGGCGATTTCTTTTCCCCATCCACCGCTGCTCCCTACACTGTGCCTAACATTTCTCCGCAGCCGGGCGACGGGGAGGGCGCCGAGCAAGCTGCATAATGAGGCTAGTAGGGGAAATCCAGGTAGCTTGTAGCAGGACGATGAGGTGACGGCGGATCGGCGTCAGGGCGGGCAGGGCAGGACGACGCCGTGGCCAAACGCTGGGGATATGTCGCTCGAGATGGACGCGGCCTTTACTGGCTTAGTGGACACTTTCCGCCAGGCCCGCCTAGTTCGGGCGGCCCATTTACGTGTCCACTTTTTGCCATCCAAGCGGCGCGGACAGAACGGGCCGGCGGATTCCGTGTCCGCCTGCATCCTGAGCGCCAAGCCATGCCTCTTTTCGCACGCGCGGCCGTCTACCTATTTTGTTTTGTTTTGATTTGCTTGCATGATTAGGGCGGTCGATCGTGACTTCGTGAGTGTGGACAAATGGAGGCCGAGCTCTATGGTTTTTTTTAGTCCCAGTGAAAAAACTTTATGTACGTATGGAGCCATTAAATTAATTAAGTAATATGCAATAGCATTACCACTGATATTCATGTTAGTAGAATGCACCGTTTTATACCTTTGAGTTATTTTTTCTATTTATCTGAATTCAAGTACTCCCTCCGATCCATATTAATGGACTTAACTTTGTCTAGATACGAATGCATCTAGTCTAAACACTTAACTAGATGCATTCGTATTTAGACAAAGTTAAGTCCATTAATATGGATCGGAGGGAGTATAAAATTGTGTGTTTTTTTCAAAATCAATAGCACCCTAGTGCTCAGTCTCTATTTGTGGTTTCGGAGAATCATACTCCCTCCGTAGCTAACTCTGAGCTACCAAAACGTGTTATATTTGGAAGTACTAGTATACACAATCATTCACGGTATACTAAGGATAAATCATATAGTGCACCTGTAGATAACACTAAGAAACAACTAATCGGTGAGTTTCTACTTGAGTGCACCTATAATTTTTTGGGACCATGTGTTAAATCGCTCCTTGATCACCAGATTTGGCACCTGTAGGTAGATAACACTGACAAAAAGCTACAGTAGCTCTCATTCAATTTAAAACTAGCAAAACCGACCATCAAACATCCCTGAATTTCCTGGATTCCCCTGAATTCGATTTTTTTGAAATTTTCAATATATATTAAACCAACTAAGAGTATAAGATTACAAAAACAATACTAAAAGAGATGAGCGAATCTTATAAGATCTTTAAGCTCTTTCTTCTTTAATGATATAATTTTATACTTTTTTGAAGGCAACATTAGAGCAATGCCAAATACACCAAATCAGAACTTCAACGAAGGTTCTCCCCTTTTAATTTTGAGTTGCAATGCCAAATATTTGTGCATACATGCAACCATTAAATTAATCAAGCAACATCGGTAAGAGCACCATCATTGATATTCATTTTAATAGAATGCATCGTTTTCTACTCTCGAAATTTTTTCTGTTTATCTGAATTCAAGTATAAAATTTATGTTTTTTTTTTCAAAATTGGCACCTGTAATTCTCATTCGATTTACAACTAGCAAAACCGATCAGAACTGGCAAAACCGATCATCAAATATCCCCTGAATTCCCCGGATTCACATCGCCGATGGCCGATGGATGCAGTCCACCACCGCCGCAGTGTACATACACGGAAGGAAACGCATACGCCCGCCGGAGACGAAGAAACCACTCACCAGGTAAAGGAGCACGTGCAGGCAGCATCGGTGAATCTCTCACGCCGGAACAAACCAAGGAGAGACCCCTCGGCCCTCGCCGCTGCCGTCCCTGTCACCGTCTCCGTCTCCGTCCATCCACCACCGTTCCACCCCGGCCGCGCGCAAGCAAAAGTAAAACCAACACGCCTCCCCTTCCCCTTCCCCTTCCCATTCCGGGCGAGGAAGCGAGTCCGGCCGACCGACCCGCTATAAAAATCCCAGCTTCATCCATCCACACATCCGCTCCACCGGCACTCTCTCTCTCTCTCCTCTCCTCTCCTGTCGCCATATCACCGCAGCCTCCCCCGTCGTTCCCACCCGCCAATCCCTCCATCCTCCTCTCTGATTGCTTCTCCCTCGCGTGTGTTCGCCATGGAGGCCGCCGCGGCCACGCTGCTCCTCTCCGCTGAATCGCCCCTCGCCGCCGGCCGCCGCCTCCCATCCCGCGTCGCACGGCGGGGCGCCGTCGCCGGACCCAAGAGCCGGTGGGCGTCCGTGCGCGCGTACGCCGCGGCCTCCGCGCCAGCGCCCGCCGCGGGGAACGGCCTCATCGGGGTGAGTGCCGCGCGGGTCTCTTTACCTTGGCTGATTTTCACTTCTTCTACAGCAATTCGTTACACCCCCCTTAAAAGTTAGCGTCACTTGCTTCTTCCTTTAGTAGCTCGCTTGCTTTTCTGCTTCCGGTAATTAATCCGTGAGCATCGAGCTTGCTTTTCTAACAACACGGAATGGAACCTGTGGGTTATTTCTTCGCGTCGATCTACATACTATGCTACCGAATACCGTTGTGTGAAATGATTTATGTTTCAGAGAGAAAAGAACACGGCTAACGGCTCAAATTCAACCCACTAAAGTTAACCCAGCTTGCCCACTACTCTGCTCATATATTCTTATTTTCTCATCAGTATGGATGAAAGTTCTTTACTTGTTGGTGTTGAGTGTTCATTTTCATGTTCATCTTCAAATAATGGCTTCTCTTACACCCTGCTTACGCAGCATAATGGAGTGTACACCGTTGGAGACTTCATGACGAGCAAGGAGGATCTCTATTTCGTCAAACCGTCAACCACGGTTGATGAAGGTGCCCTTCTTACTTAATTGGCACTCCGCTCTCTGCTCTGCTCGCTCATGAGCTTCCAGATGTTGATAAAGGCCATATGCACCAATCGATGCAGAGGCTGGGGCTGCCCTTTTTCTAAAAAAATGATCTTCCAGATGGCTAACTAGTTCTTTTGGTGTGCGTGCAGCGCTCGAGATGCTGGTGCAGCACAGGATCTCTGGTTTCCCTGTTATCGATGACAACTGGATGTTGGTTAGTGCCCTTTAAATTTAACATACCTGTTATTATTTCATACTTCATATTTTTTTAGGAGTTAATGTGAGAACAAATCGGGCCATTTTTGGAACAAAGATTTTAAAGAGCAAGTAGACGGTTGCAGTCCCATATAAAAAATCCGTCTGATAGTTCCCAATGTATCTTCTCCTCTTTAATTTCCCTCTCTCCATCCATGATGTGCGGCATCCAAATAACTTTTCTAAGTCCTGTGGGATTTAGCATGCCATGACAAACAATCAGCTGCTTTTCCTATTTCTACAGTTTTAGATTCATGCATTTCAAAGAGGGCTTGAAAGAAAATATTCTTCTTGAGGAAAAAAACATGTGGATTAACCAGAGTTTTGTTTCTTACATGTCCACTTCTTGATCAATGTTTACAAATATTATTGCTAAAGTAGTTATTTCCATAAGATGGTGGAGTAATTTTCTTGCTCCACAAAGATAAACTTGACTTGGGAGTGTGATGGCTATGTCTTGGATTTTCGCAGGTTAAACCTGTTTACATTTGTAATTCTACATCAAGGGTTTACAAAGCTTGAATTTCACTTAGAGTGTGGCAACATTTCAAGAACAGTTTCCGTGTCACACGACTAAACGTTTATAGGCCTTTTTGTCATTCTGTATCATGCCTTAGGAAGCATTCAATTGCAATGATTAATTGTGCTGATTTTCTCATGCTTTGTTCTTGACTTTTTTCCTGTTGGTTGTTTTACAACCCCAATTTTCCTTGTCATACAAAATACTCATTTGCAACACAAATTATTTCCACCTACAGGTTGGCGTTGTCTCAGATTACGATCTATTAGCTTTGGACTCAATGGCAGGTATCATAATTGATCTTTTGCTTACAAAGAACTTATAGTCACATGAGAAGATATGTTGTAATTTGTAAAACCAAAAATATTCAGTAATATCATTACATATCGTCAGACAAAGTTGTCAGGATCTTAATTTGAAGGACAACTAAAAGAGTTGTCGCCTTATGATCTGTCCAATCATATATTTGAAAGACAGAACATAAATTGAGATAGTATCTACAATAAAATGATCCCACATAGGATCCCATTACTAACGACCCTAGCCGTAAATTGTTTTTTGCTGCTTTAAGATTTACAGATAACTTGAGTTCATTCCCACGTTGTATGTTTTTTTATAGTGCTTTAAGGTTTGCTGAGGTCAATCGACATCACAATCCTATCGGGTAGTTTGTCAGTATTTGAACACATTTTCATGCTTCAGGAGTTGGACTGGCTGAAACAAACACGAATATGTTTCCTGAGGTTGATAGCAATTGGAAGGTAAAATCTGTAAAACCTGGATTAATGATTTAATCGTCTATTTTGACTAACTATGCATATATTTTCATATGTTGAGTTTTATAACTTCCATGTGTTGGGACGGGGTGTTGTGGCTTGCAAGGCAGTGAAATTTTTAGAATCGGAATTTATCAAACAGTGACCTTGTAAATGTTTCAGTCGCATATCATCTTCATGTTTAGTGTTTTATAAGTATCTTTGGTGATATCAATATAATTTTGTGCCAGTTGGTGTAATCGAACATGTGCAATAGAGCAAATTGTCTCCCATGCCTAATGATGTGGGCAGTATCCAGTTAGGTCCCACATAACAACCTTACATAGTTAGTACTAGCGCCCATTCAATTGATACTAGTGTATCCTACTCCCTCCGTTTTTTAATATAAGATGTTTTAGCTATTGCACAAGTTGTCTAGATACACATAAAAATGAGTGAATATGGACACTAAAACATGTCTAGATACAAGTTTGGACATGTGAATGTGGAAAAAGGGTAAAACATCTTATATTAAAAAACAGAGGTAGTATTATAGTGTTATTATCATTGTTCCCAGTTCAGCAACTCATCAGACTCACTCCTAACAACTTATATGCAGACATTTCGCGAGATCCAGAAACTCTTGAGCAAAACCAGTGGCAAAGTTATCGGTGATGTTATGACCCCCAACCCTCTTGTGGTGCGTGAAACTACTAACCTCGACGCTGCTGCAAGGTTTGTTCAACCAATCCGTGTGACTCTCCAAGGCTACATATATACTACCTATTTATCATTGCTGAGAGTTCGGCTTTTCACAGGTTGCTGCTTGAAACCAAATACCACAGATTACCTGTTGTTGATAGCAAGGGAAAACTGGTGAGTTGGATGAATCTATCTTTCTTTACCCCCCACCCCCACCCCCCCCCACACACCCCGCCTATTGTTTCTTAGTTTGGTCTCTTATAAAGAAGTTTCTGTCCTGAACTAGGTTGGGATGATCACAAGGGGGAATGTCGTCAGAGCTGCTCTCAAAATAAAGAAGAAAGCTGAAGAAGATGCCTAAAATAGATAGTTTGGATGACTCTTTATAAGGGCATCACCTGGGTTTGAACCTGCAGCAATTTGGTTACTTGGCTCAATTGTAACATTGACTACTGAGCTGAACTTCATAAGCTGCTAGTGCAGAAGCGTAATTTCCCTGGAGCATAGATGGATATATTGTTGTTTACAGTGCAATGTAAGTAGTGTATTGTTACAGTCTTGTGGAAGAATGGAATGTAGGTATGGCATGAGAACAATTACAGTTCATTTGAGGTCAGCATACTCTAGCTGTCTCTCCATATTAGTAGGTAGTAGTAGCAATGTATGGAGGTTTATATTCATTACATTTCTTCTTGATGACTTGTACGAGGCTCGAGCGTATTAAGGTTTTATATAGGTACAATATTAAGGTTTTATATAGGTACAACCAAAGAAGTTGTAGCAAGTGAAACTAGTTAGACACAATGTTTACAATATGGTTTTCATAGTTTCCATCATATGTTTTCTGTGCAAGTTCCAAATAACCTGATGGTGTGGAGCTGACGAGGTTATCTTTTTGATAAAGGGTGCTTTTATTAACTCAAAAAATCCACATCAAGCCGCTACAATTGGGAGAGTTTTACAGCCGATCTCTGCGTAACAAGATACACAGATCAAAGCAACATAAAATAAAGTTAAAACAACGCTCTTATTCGTACAAAAAAAATGGAAAAAGAATGCCTACGGTGTCCAGAGGATCTATCCATAGACCTACACTTCTATCCACACTGGCTAAAAAATCTCCTTGGCTGCCTTCTCCACCTGAACCGCCATGAAGAGCTCTTTGTGCTCTGATTGCTGCGGATGAGATCACGATTACACGAGTAACCTGCAACACAGATGAATTAACCTCATCCCTCATATCCACAAGGCTCCAAGGAGGATGTGTTTCCCTAGAGACATTTGGCGAGTCATACTAGCAACGCCTTCTGGGCTTATCTCTAAGAATACTAAGCTCACTAAAAATAGAGACTTCTCCTTTATCCACATGTCCATATAATTGTTTACCCCACTCATATTTCATTTTATATGTGCACGTAGTGGTATGTTTTATTTCAAAAAAATGAAAGCTAAACATGTCGTTTTATTTTTTTAAAACGACATGTGGTGAGTTCGGAGCTACCGGAGAGATATCCGATAACCCTCTCTCTTATCTCTGCCTAGCGTCCACCATAGCGCCATGCTGCTTGTGCCACACGACACCGTTTCTCTCCCTCCACCTCCCCCGAGTCGTATTGTACCAAAAACAACCGTCCCTACGCAAACTTTGTCTTTCTCTCCACACACACCTTTACACAAAGTTTGCCCTTCTCTCCACGCACACCTCTGGCTTCGTCAAGCACTTGGGACTACATGACACCTCATCTATGATGTCACGTAACATCATTTCTCTCCCTCCGTCTCTGTCGAGTCGTATTGTATCGAAAACACGCCATTGAACTGACTTCTACGATCCTCACAGTAGTTGTATGTGAACATCCATGTCGCCTCCCGCACCGGCCATCGCTATCACCGATGCTGGTGGTCGACTCTCCAATCCTAACGCTGCCCCTCAAGTTCATTGGTAACTTGCATGCTACATACGCTCAAACTATATGTCAAAAGAGGTGTATGGTTGGTGGTATTCATACTGTTTAATTTTTATAATTTATTTTATATAATTTAGATCTATGGCACAAATTAATATTGCATGTAAACAATATAATCTCTTAGTTTCCTCTATATTTTTTGAATTATTTAATATTTATTGGTGAAATGTTCCTCTATATTTATATAATATCGGTCGTATTCAATGCAATTTAATTAAATATGTTAGAACAAAATTATGCCAACTGTTATTGATTTTGGGATAATTTATATCAGAAAATATACTTAATTTTATTATATTAAAATCAGTAACCATCACTGTATGACCTCAATGCCTAATCTAGCTCTTTAACTTTGCAATGTTCATCATACAATGTCTCTAGATTGTTGAAAAATTGATCAAATTATTATAGAATCATGTACACAATTTAAATTTCATGGCATTACAACTAAATAATTATGTCCCTTCTCTACTTCCATGTAGTGATCGAGTTGTACTATTTTTTCATCATTAATATTTTTTTATAAGTATATTTCGCTCAAAGTAATTTTTTAATCTATCTTATTCCTATTAGAATGGACGCGTTTTTTCCTTCTAGTACAAACTTGATGCCACATGAATGATAGAACCCAGCCCTAGCGAATTTACATTAAAAAACAAAATACCCAGCTATCTTATGATGATGACACAGAAACAAATGATTTTTGCTTCCATGCTTTTCTTTTGTAGAGTTATCTTTTGTTAAAATGACTCCCCGTGTTAGATACCATAAAAATATACCAATCTTTTGGGGGCCTTTATTTTTCAATTTTCATATTATTAATTGACATATCAGCTCAGACTAGCACCTAACACATGTAATTGACCGAGAAAGACGTCGCTAGCATATAGATTCCAGCGGAACAACATCATGACCAAGTGTAAAGACCACAATGGAGATTTGTTGTACCAAGCCATTCCATGCTATCACCCTATTTCCTACCGAGCCGCAACTAATGGAAATGGTAGGATGATATGGCATCATCACCTCCTTAGTTATAACCGGTTTATGCCTAATAATTTGACAATGTTGGGCATCGGTAGAGGTTAGTGCATGTCAGGGGCAGGGACGTAGCAAGGGGGACGAGTAGGGGCTAAGCCCCCCCCCCCCCCCCCCCCAATTTGATTTCCTTCCTAATCCTACTACTAATTACACTTATTACTTAGTGATTCTAAGTTATTTTGCCCCCTCCAAGCATTGTGGCTAGCTCCGTCCGGGGGCGGGGGGGCTCTGACTTGCAGAAGAGTTTTCTTTGGAGAGCCCGAATTAGAATTTTTGTTGTATTTACCCCTCCCACCTCTAAAAAAAAGACTCTTATATGTTGTATTTTCCCCTTCCCCCTTCACAACCTTTCGCAAGCTCCCGCCACTAGTGTTGGGTATGCACATCTTAATTCACGTTTTCCGACCAGACACCTCTCATAACATGGGAATGTCTCAAAACTAAAAAAATCACTTCTTTCCTTACATTGATTCAGTTAAAAGTGAAAATCAATTGGTCTCAACCGAGTAGAGAAAGCATTCCTTCCAATATAAAAACTTCCCAGCACACCCCACCCCCCCTACAGAAGTTTAAGCAATCATTTGGTGAACAAGACAATGTCTTTAGCCAATAATTTGGTTCAGAAAAAGTTACTGTTGTGTTACATCACCCACTTGGGGGTACCCAAAAAATTATACGGAAGTAGCACACACTTATCTCAAAGTTTGATTGGATATAACATTTATTTTTTATCCCGTGTCAATAAAAGCACATTCACATGGAGGATATCTTCTGATGTACAACCTAGCGAGATAGTGTTTCGCTCAATCCATTTTGGATTTCTTCTCCATTAAGTCTCCTCGCTCTCTAAAAATAAAACTAAGCAATTTCTTCTCACTTAAGCCTATGTTTCTTGAAAACACCCCTCACATAACTTATAGTGAATATACGTATGCTACACAAGCGCTACACCTACATTCAAACATGCAGTGATCAAAATGGGTCCAACCACATGCATGATGTTGTAAGCTATTCAAAAAATAAACAAACATCATTCCTTGAGTAATTAATAGATAATACGATTACTCAACTTTGTACTCAATCGAACATAACAATCAATGCCAACATGATACTCGTAAGAGCACGTGGTTATCGAATCCATATAATTATGAAGTTACAACGTTGAAATCACTTGAACGAACACTTCAATGAAATATTTATTTCCGTTAACGGTCTTATCCGGTAATTCAGTTTCACCAACGCGCACTAGTAACCGCAACCGACTCAAATGATTATTACTCAAGCAATATGATCAACCTTTGGAGAACGAATGATACTACTTTCATCCTATTTATAACATGATTTATTCAGATGGAACATAACTTTTATCAACATTATTCAGAAAAAAAAAACTTTGTGAAAATCCATGCCATGGATTTCCTTGAGAAGAAGATGTGTTATCCAAACCACGAGCGCAGTACAATACGTCTTCGTTCCTCAGCCCCGGACCCGTGCACGCGGCGACCGCATCACGATCACGGCCGTCCACACTCGCCCGATCTGGGATCCAACGGCCAGGCGACGCCAGGGTTTCGCCAGCGAGGGTACAAATAGCCTTCTTCCTCCCTCCGCCGCCGCCCCCTCCCTTTTCTCTCTCCTCCCGCCGCAGCTGGGAGGCCCCTTATCAAACCCTAAACCAGAAAATACCTCAAAAAAATCCGCAAAACCCGAAAAAAAAAACTATCGATCCGGCGATGGCGGCGGCGCAGGCACAGGCAGCGAGCTCCGCGTCGGAGGGAGGCGGCTCACCGGCATCGGCGGCCGCTGCGGCGGCGGCGGCGTCGTCGTTCCCGGCCACGTCGCTGTACGTGGGGGACCTCGACATGAGCGTGCAGGACGCGCAGCTCTTCGACGTCTTCGCCCAGATCGGCGGCGTCGTGTCCGTGCGCGTCTGCAGGGACGTCACCACGCGCAAGTCGCTCGGATACGCCTACGTCAACTACAACACCCCCGCTGACGGTGAGCGATTCCCCCCGCCGCTCTGGCGGCCGATGCATTGCTAGGGTTTTGATTGAACTCGTCCTTTTTTTCGCATTAATGGTCTGGAGCTGTCATGATTTGTTTGTTAGGGGGTTGAATGCGGCCCCTTTCGTAGGTTGTTTCGGGTTGGAAATTCATTGCGGTGGGTGAGGCGGTTAGGGATTAGTTATTAGTTGGTTAACGGCCGTGACTTGTAACACTGATTGTCTGTCTTGATTTGGAAATCCGGGGCGTTTGTGGTTTTTTTGTTGAATAATAGGACTGTTTCATTTTGTTGTACTAGTGTTGTTGCCTGTTTTGGAATTTTATCATAGGCTCAGGTATATGGTGTCCACAATCCTGTAGGTCTTTACTTGCTTCAGTTGTGATGCATACATTAGAATTAGGGTAAAATAAGATGGTGGTCTGCCTTGGTGGCGTCGTGTCCTGCGTGTTTCTGCCTGGAACAACGCTGAGGTCCTTAGAGCTGGTGGCGGATGAACGACGATTGAGAGAGGTGGATTGTGAAGGGCAGGCAGAGAGTGAGCAGAAAACACGAGTGAGAGCTAGAGCAGCAGGTTAAGATTGCTGCATGTAGTTGGTTCGGTTGTGAGCCATCCGTAGAAGGGTTTCAATGCAGTTCTGTGCCCAGTTTTGTCTTGATCTCATGTCGGCGTGGTTTAATCCCATCTTTTCCCATTCTCCATGGCAGTTAGGAATTTTGCCGTTGATGAACTGTTGGAAAGAATGTTCTATTTCACTCGGTTTGGAAGTTTGCCTTGTTGTGACAATAGGACTTCAATTGATCTGGATGTATTATTACTCTGTTTTGGTATATATCTCATGTATGTGGTGTCTACAATAATGTAGCATGTTGCCTAAGTTCTGGAGCATAAATTGGAATATTATTTGATTTGATTTTGTATGCACTTTGTTGATGCTTTTGTGTGATTTATTATTTTCTGGAATTAGTAACCTACTTTATCCTTGGAGAGTTTCCACATCTGATGAATTGTTTTCCATGGCTCACTCTCCCCTTGAGATGCATTTGCCTTGTTGAACCTTTTGCATGCACCTTCTTGTTGTACTTCAGCAAGGTCTTTTAGTGGTTTCATACTGATTTTGAAATATCCTGCAGCTGCACGAGCTCTTGAAATGCTCAACTTTACTCCTATCAATGGGAGGCCTATCAGGATAATGTATTCTAACCGTGACCCCAGCCTGCGCAAGAGTGGCACAGCAAATATATTTATCAAGGTGCGTAGACATATTCTGAGTGCAATTGTTGGCATATTGGTTAAGTCTTAGGTCCCTGAGACCCTGACATCCTTATCCTTCATGTTTTGCAGAATCTTGACAAGTCAATAGACAACAAAGCTTTGTATGATACATTCTGTGTATTTGGAAACATCCTTTCTTGTAAAGTTGCAACAGATTCTTCCGGAGAATCAAAGGGCTACGGCTTTGTTCAGTATGAGCGGGATGAGGCTGCTCATGCTGCTATTGAGAAACTCAATGGGATGCTTATGAATGACAAGAAGGTCTATGTTGGGCCTTTCGTTCGTAAGCAGGAGAGGGATAATTCTCCAGGCAGTGTCAAGTTCAATAATGTTTATGTAAAGAACCTAGCTGAGACTACCACTGAAGATGACTTGAGGGAAATCTTTGGGAAGTTTGGAACCTTAACAAGTGTTGTTGTAATGCGGGATGGAGATGGAAGATCCAAGTGTTTTGGATTTGTCAATTTTGAAAGTCCAGATGAAGCTGCTCTTGCTGTTCAAGACTTGAACGGCAAGAAGTTTAGTGAAAAGGAATGGTATGTCGGTAGAGCACAGAAAAAGTCGGAAAGGGAGATGGAATTGAAGGAGAAGTTTGAAAAGAACCTTCAAGAGGCAGCAGATAAGTATCAAAACACCAACTTGTATCTGAAGAACTTGGATGACACTGTTGATGATGAAAAGTTGCGAGAACTTTTCGCTGAGTATGGAACTATTACTTCCTGCAAGGTTTGTTTAAATCCTCAGCTATTGGTGCATATGCGTCCCAGCTTATGTGACTAACTGAAAGCCTTGTCATAGGTTATGCGTGATTCAAACGGTGCAAGCAGAGGTTCTGGATTTGTTGCATTCAAATCTGCTGATGAGGCTTCCCGTGCTGTAAGCTTGAGTTCTAAAATATTCTTTTGTTGGATTGGTGGTTATATCTTTCCTCTTAAGTTATTTATTTGTCTTGTGGTGTCCCATGTAGCTCTCCGAAATGAATAACAAGATGGTAGGCAATAAACCACTTTATGTTGCACTTGCGCAGCGCAAGGAAGACAGGAAAGCAAGGCTGCAGGTAAGAATCCCTGTGAGTGAAATTGTACATTGACCTGTGCCAGTTTGCTATGTTATTTTTCTGTTTTTATACATAACTCTTTTTATGTGTACAGTATTTTCTCTCCTAGTTTGTCCGTCATATTGAGATGAGAACATTTGCACGATAGCTAGCACCTGTGTTTTTGTTGTGTGGTGCTTTATCATGTTGCAGATGTGTAGTATACTAGTTAAATGTGACTGGGATGTTTCGTTATGTACAATGGTAAGGTGATATCTACTCCCTCTGTTCCACAGTATAATATGTTTTAGGTGTTGTACATGTTGTCTAGATTGAGTCTGAAATGAATGAACAAATTAACTAAATTATGTCTAGGTACACATATACATTTGAACGTGGAAAATGCCTAACATATCTTATATTATGGAACGGACGGAGTAATTGTCAATGGAGTTGCGCTTTACAGTACTTCCTTGGCTCGCATGATTCCTAACATATTTATCTGTGGTGGTTATGTGCTCTTGATTGCCGGTCACTGATTTTTCTATTTGTTGCAGGCACAGTTTTCACAAATGCGTCCTGTTCCTATGGCTCCACCTGTTGGTCCTCGCATGGCCATGTTTCCTCCTGGTGTTCCTGGAGTCGGTCAGCAACTATTTTATGGTCAGCCACCTCAAGCTTTTATCAACCCACAGGTGAGCAAGTTTAATTTTTCCCTGATGGATGTTGCTCTTGACAGATAACTAGATTTGAGTATTGTTGACCTTTAAATTTTCATGCAAGCTTGTACCATTGCTTTAGCAAAACTGTTTATTGGTGTTCTTTTCTCATCATTGTTCTTCTGTTCCATGCTTCACTGAAATGTGTGCCAATGTTACCATTTACTTATCTGCTTCCCTAGTAACCATTGTATGCAATGCTTTGCTTTTTCGTTGCCATTGCCAGTAGTCTCACTGCTCCAACTGTGACCCAGCTATTCCTCCATAAACACTTGTTAGATGAACGGGGCAAATGTTTATGATTCCACTGCTTGCTACTTTCATGTCTATATAAGGCTGAACTTGATGTTATTTATAAGGGGCACCTTCTCTAGAGAAACAATATCATAATACTCCCCCTGTCCCAAACTAATTGTCTTTGATTGTCTTTATAGACGCATCTAGATGTGTTTCATGTCTAGATACATTCATATTTGGGCAAATCTAAGACACTTATTTTGGGACGGAGGGGGTATATGGGACTTCAGTGAACTTGGTCTTAGGATATATTCTTCTTCTCTTTATTCCCTAACCTTGCCCCTGCGCATCTTTATCTTCTAATTTACTTGTTGCCGGAATTGCTTATAATTAGCCTATCTCTTTATTGGTAAGGATTTTTCAGTATATAGTAACATCAAAGCTTATGTTTGCAATAAGCTTATGTTGTTTGCAATTAGCCTATCTCTTTATTGGTAAGGATTTTTCAGTATATAGTAACATCAAAGCTTATGTTTGCAATAAGTGTCACAAAAGAGTTGGAAATGATTGAGATAATGTAGGCTTTGATGTCTTTATGCTGTTTTCATACTAGTTAACTGTTCGGTTGAAACATAGTGCTAGAATTCCTTCAATTCAATGTCTTGCAGTATATTTGTACAAACATTTTGGGTTAACAAACTTGGTTTTTTGTTTAGCCTGGATATGGATTTCAGCAGCCTCTTATGCCTGGGATGAGGCCTGGTGGAGCACCGATGCCAAACTTTATGATGCCTATGGTGCAGCAAGGACAACAACAGCGTCCAGCTGGTAGGCGCGCTGGTCCTGGTGGAATGCAGCAACCAATGCCAATGGGCCAGCAGCAGGTAACCAGCTATATCTACTGAACTTCCAAGTGCTTGTCTCCTGTATACGATCTGTAGAGTCACGACATAAAATCATTTTGTTTTGAGTCTGAAATCCGTCTGTGTTGCTGTTGCAGATGATGGCTAGGGGTGCTGGTGGTCGTGGCTACCGCTATCCATCTGGCCGTGGCATGCCTGATCCTGCTATGCATGGTGTTGGGGGTGTGATGCCATCCCCATATGAGATGGGAGGAATGACTATGAGAGATGCTGGTGCCTCACAGCCTATTCCAATTGGTGCATTGGCTACTGCACTTGCGAATGCGCCCCCAGAGCAGCAAAGGATGGTATGGGTCAAAGCTTTTTTTCTGTATGTTGTTTTATCAGGATGTGTTTTGTGGACCTTGACGATGTGTTATCTACTATTGCAGATGCTTGGTGAGAACTTGTATCCTCTTGTTGACCAGCTGGAGCATGACCAGGCTGCGAAGGTGACCGGCATGCTTCTGGAGATGGACCAGACTGAGGTGCTTCACCTGCTCGAGTCGCCAGACGCTCTGAAGGCCAAGGTTGCTGAAGCCATGGAGGTTCTCCGTAGCGCTCAGCAGCACACCAACCAATCTCCTGAGCAGCAGCTGGCTTCTCTCTCGCTAAACGACGGCCTCATCTCTTCATAAGCTGAACGGCGACAATTTTTGCACCATGTCAAGCTTTATTATCTAGACTGAGAATGACTTGGTTTATTGGAGTTTTAGTGTTTGCCAGTAGTTGAACTAATTGTTTTAGGCTTTCCTTGGATTGTCTACTTCATTTGCAAGGATTAGTTGTTTTGGTTAAGCTGTTATCAGTTTGTACTAAAGCTATCTATCTGGTGTGTTTTGAGGTTTGTTTGTTTCGTCTACAGTGTTATGAGTGAAAATATATTTCTCTTTGAAATATTTGGCTCTTTGTGAAACCCAAACTCAACCTGTATTTTCCTCGATCCCTTCGACTCCCTCCGTTCCAAATTAAAGACGTTACATGTTTGAAGAGGATGCACAGCAGATGTCCTTCGTAGCCAGTTTTGGAACCCGCACGAGGCAGGCCTGATGTGAGGTTCAAATGTCGGTTGCATCATTGGCTTCCAAAAACGCAGAGGGTCGGCAGCACTAGCCTTGCAAGGTTTCGCCGTGCGGCCGCTGCTGCTTTCTGTCTCACGTCGGGCGTCCAAATTAAAGGCAAAGTTAGCAAGCTGCTGCCGAAAAAAAAGAATAAAATAAAAAATGTTTGATTTATTTTCCATCTATAATATGATACATGGGGTTCTATGGATGACTTCGAGCCCACAACGGGTTCATGTGCACACGGCTCACACGGCGGGGTTTGTGACTAGCGTGCACTGTGCACTTGCCAATTACTCTTCATCGCCCACATGACTTTCTTCAAGCCCCCTCTCCCATGTGCTTGACATTCCTTGTTTTTTACGAAACACAGTATAACACAAACACGTACACACGCATACACATCCTATGAATACATATCATCATTATTGTACTCACATCAGAAAATACAAGTTTTAATGGTGGAAAAGACATATTAGGATCACTATGTTGATTATTCCTTATTGTTTGACAAACTTCAAAACCGAACTCAACATGGGACACATTAGAGCAACACTACTCATTGTTTTCTAAAACCTGGTGAACCGCAGAAAATGATGGATGCTGATGCTTCATGGATAGTGGCTTTTATGATACCATGAATTTTGCTTTGGTGGATGTATACCTCTTTTTCCAAAAAAAAAAGAACTTTGTTTTCGTGAGGACGTTGGTTGTGACTAAGAGATAGACACCCTATTAACATGTATGACAATGAGTTGTTATGTTCACTGCAAGATCATTGTTTGAAGTTCTCTGGATGAACCATATGCGGCTTGAACGGACACGAATCAATCTAAAATAAGATCTTCCATGGTATCCATGATTGCTAGTCCCTCCAATTTATAAATATAACATATTTTAGTCTTTGTCTATGTTCACGTGTACATACATGTATCTACACACGTTTTAGTTTGTATGTTCACTCATTTTAATATGCATCTATACAACATGTATAACACCTAAAATATCATAGTATATTAAAAAACAGAAGAAGTACTTGCTTAGCTGGCTTTGTGCAGACAATTCAGATTCCATAACACACCCAATAGATCATATGTGGTTAGTTGTGAGTGTACTCGTGATTTATGAGCTACGACTGCTTGTTCTATTTACAGTTCAATCCAACAATAGTGCGGTGCAGAATTAAGTAGCTCACCGATTCATTTGTTTATTTTCAGTTTGATCTGTTCAACAACCTTCTCACAATATTGTTGGATTGCCTTAACTACTCCAATGTCGATGTCTATATAACATCCTAGCGAGTGATATATAGGCAAGAGAAGATCAAGACAATGCTTCGTTGAGCTGAGTTTAGTTCTTGAGGTAAGAGCAGTGCAAAGTATATGCATAGGGTTGGGAGGTGTCGGTAAAATGTTCTCCACGGAAGTCATTCGTTGCACCTGTCTGGAGGCTGCAACATCTCGTCCCGCGTAGTTCCGTAGAGCGTGAGTTTGCTGGGTGGATCTAGAGACTGATCGCTTGTGATCAGATCAGACTCTTGCATGGGTGTGGAACAGGTGTAAAAACTCCTTTCTATCTCAATATAGAAGACGCTTTATGCGTGTTCTGGAATTTTTTAAGTGTTCTTTGGTTGCTAACAAAGAGGAAAACTTGTGACTTTCCTATTTCCTTCTTCCTTAGAGCACGCTTGGATTGGGTGCCACCGGCTTAAAACTTCCTATTACTTGCTCCGTTCTAAATTAGATGACTTCCATATTTGTTAAAAAGAGCATGTGTCTAGACGATGCATGCTCTTTTTGATAAATGGAAGTCGTCTAATTTGAAACGAGGGAGTAGAACATAGTGCCGGTACTCGGGTGAGAATACGGAACCGTAACATTTTCCGCGCATGCGACCATATTTTCAACAGGGCCGCACTATCTCCGTGAGATTTTTTGGTCGTTCTGCGTATTATAGGCTTGAGCCAAGCGCGCCCTTAGTCGCCACTGCCTAGATGGAGAAAGTGCAGCATAATTCTAGATGGAGAAAGTGCAGCATAATTGCATCCTAGATACTTCAACTTCATTAGTTCGGTGCAGAAGTAACGTAGCTCACCAACTCATTTAGGTGAAGGAGGGCGGGGAAGGGAGCGACAGCGGAAGCGTTTTCATCGCTTCAGGTCGGCTGCCCGCTTCAGAAAGGAGGATAGGTTTTGACTTCCTGTGTGATCGGGGACAGAAAACTAGCCCACACGCGACGTGGAGGCCCTGAGAAGGCGCCGTTGGTAGTGGCCTTACAACCTTAGTTAATGTTCAGTTCGATAGGTACGACAACCTTTGCACCATATTACGTTGGATTGCTTGACTGCTGCAGTGCAATGTAGATGTCTATATATAACTTCCTATCTAGTGATTGATCCATAGGCCAAGAGAAGACCAAAGCAATATGCTCTGTTGAGTTGAGTTGTTGAGAGTAAGAGCAGTGTAAAGTATATGCATAGGGTTGGGAGGTATCCGTAAAATGTTATCCACCGGGGCCAAAATGTGCCAGAGCTAGTGAAAGGCAAGGGCTGTTGTTCCACTTTTTGCATGGTGTGCTTGTAGGTGATTTAATATTTTTCTGCTTGTTCAGTACATGTTTCAAACTCTGGAACCACCGAAGAATCGGAGAAAGAAGACGACCATGATGGGTTTCACTGTATTTTTATTTTGTCTTAACCGTGTTGTGTCGAATTGTATCTCCTTTGTATCTTTCCATAATAAATATCAGATATAAGGTACCTATGGGTGTCTTTTCTGGAAGGCAATAATATAATATTATCTTTGTCCCAAATTATATAAAATATTTTGGTAGGATAGAGAAACTAGATTGCAACAGCGAGAAGCCGTATCAAATTGACGCATGATAATTCGTCACAAGAGAATAACCAATTAGCACCTAGCTGAAGTATGTAGGAAATCTCAACAAGTCAACATTGCCTATAACATGGTGAGCTCTGTGCAAACTATTCAGAATTTCATATTACATCGAATTATATGTGGTTAGTGGTGAGTGTACTTATGATTTACAAGTTTCGACTACTTGTTCTATTTTCAGTTAAGTTGCCACTGCCTAAAGGTAGAAAGGGTTGGTAGCATAGTTGCATCCTACTTCATTTGTTCAGTGAAAGTTAGCATGGCTCACCAACTCATTTATTAATGTTCAGTTGGACAGGTTAACAACCTTCTCACCATATTATGTTGGATTGCGTTAACTGCTGCAGCGTAGATATGTCTATATATAACACCCTAGCTAGTGATTGATCCATAGGTCAAGAGAAGATCAATGCAATGCTCTCTTGAGCTGAGTTTAGTTCTTGAGGGTAAGAGCAGTGCAAAAGTATTTCCATAGGGTTGGGAGGTGTCGGTAAAATGTTGTCCACGGTAGCTACATGTTGCACCTGGCCGAAACGACAACAGAGTCGTCTAAACTACACGGAGCCTCCCGGACAATGAAGCATATAGCTGACGGGCACAAGGCTGGACGGAGCCTTGAAGCCACGAGAGAAGCGCCTCATTGGTGGAGTATGAGAATTTATAGACTGCACACGTGGGTAGAATGATACTGCTAGAACATCAAAGATAAGTTGTTGAGGGAAGAATTAAATTTTTTATAGAAAAAGAGAATATATTAATATCACGGAGATATCAATTACACCCGGCCTCTGCAACAACGCAATAACCGTAGGTATTACGGATGCACACAACCAAAAGACAATAAGAAGAAACTAAAAAAGAAAAGTCCCGCTACAAAGTTATAGTACTTATAGCAACAACATAACCACCACCAAAACAACACCTGATGTCCAAACTCTCCATAAGCAACGCCTTCAAGAAGGAAACAGTGCAAAAGCGCTGTCGTCGCCCCGATCAAAATCTTGAGTTTTCACCCTGGAGATAGTCCTCACTCGCAAAACAATGTCTTCAACAAGCACATTGCCAGGCACAACCAATTAAGTCCAGACCTTAGATTTTCACCCTGAAAGGTAGGACTTTGAACTTCACTTGCGTTATCGCCCCCACTTGCGAACTGCTGCATACGAGTCCACTAACTCCAAGCAAGTTCCTCACCGCCGCCAAAAGCTCAAATCACCATTAGTGGTCTTCCAATCTCGCTTCCATGATATTCTCCGTTTCTCACTACACCATGGATTTGCCCATGATGGCAAAGAAACAGAGCTTCACGCCGCTACCTCCGGCGCGACCGAATCCCTCCGATCCAGCATTCTCCAGGCAAAAGTCCATGTGAGATCGCCGGTGGAGCCTTCCGAAACCCGACACTCCGGCCAGATCAAAGGGGACACACGACAGGCTGATCTTTGTCTTGGCACAATTCAGAACCCTAGGACCGCTACCACCATTATTCTTGTCGATCCAGCAGTCCCCACACCACGGTCGACTCCCGGCAATCGGAAAGAGCGGGTCGACCTCCGGCCATGCACACCTCTAGTGCATGGTCGAACCCTAGAAAGGGAAGAATTACATGCTTAATTAGAACAATCTTTCTCACTTTGTCTTATGAAGTGCTTATGGCTATGGGCTCCCGCACACCTCTAGTGCGTCTAGAGATAGTGCTCTTGTCAATTGAAGCACGGGAATTTCGTCTGGCTATCGGGGGCTCTCGGATAAACAGTGGGACAAAGCAATCGAGGCACACAAACTTTTGGATCATATGGACCCGCACACTTTGGAGTAAACTCTCGTATATCTTCCCTAACATGCGCTATTCAAGTGCTAATTATACATGTGTCATCGTCTTCTCCACATAGTCCATCTTCAACGAGTTAATTACAAAAAACCACCACAATTGATGCTAGGGTTTCAAAAAACCACCTGGATACAAAAAAATTGCGCGCGACCACCGGCCCAGCGCTAATCAATTTCACATAGCCACCAGTCGGGGTCTAACCATGCGCGACGCTCAGTTAAACATTATTCTGACAGGGAGGGCCCAGTTTCAGGGGGCATGTGGCAAGTCTAACACTGCATCGCGAACGGCCAATTAATTCTGGACTTTTGTGTAAATTTCCAAAAATAAAAATAAATCACGAAACGAGGACATCCTGCCGGACACCCGACCATCCCGACCCCGCCGCCGCTCGCCGCCCGACCGCCGCCGCTAGCTGCGGCCGTCGTCGTCCTTCCCTACGCGTGTTCCGCGAAGGCCGCCGCGACTCCGCCACCTCCTCCTCCTCCAATGGATTCGCCGCCTAGTCGGCCTCCGCGTCAGCGCTCCCGTCGCCGTTCCCGGACCTCGGCGTGCCGCTCTCGGCGGTCGAGCTGCGCGAGGCCGCCTACAAGGTCCTCGTCGCCGCGTCCCGCACCACCGGGGGTAGGCCCCTCACCTACACCCCCCAAGCGGCGGGTCTCGGAGGAGGCTGCTGTAGCAGGGTGCTCTTCTGGCGCTGGCTCCGTCTTGGCGCGAGGCTTCTGCATGAAGGAATCGCGCTGGCGCACCGTCAGGACCGGGAGATACTCCGTGAACGCGCGGAGGAGGTCCTCGTGCTCCGAGTCGAAGGCTGCCCGGGCTCGCTCATAGATTTGATGTGTGTTCGCCGTCTCCTCGGAGGAGCCCAGCAGGGGGCGACGTGAGGCGGGCGCGGCGGCAGGCAGCCGCGGGCGGGCGTGCGGCCGTGCGCGGCGCGGCAGGCACGGCAGGGCGCAGCGCGAGGCGGGCGCGGTGCACAGCGGCAGGCGGCAGCGGGCGGGCTCGGGGCGGCGGGCGGCCGGGCGCGGCACAGGGTGGCAAGGGGCGGTGCACGGCGGGAGCGGTGACATGCGGCCGGGAGCGGGGTTGCAGGCGGCGGCGCGCGGCGGGAGCGCCATGGCGTAGGCGCGGCGCGTGGCGGGAGCAGCAGGGCGCATGCGCAGGCGCGCGGCGGCAGGGGCGCGGCGACCTCGACCTTGGCGGGAGCGACACCTCGGCAGGGGCGCAGGCGCGGCGCGCGGCGGCAGGGGCGCAGCAGCTGGACACGGGCAGGAAGAAGATGCCCTGTTCCCCATTGTTTTATTTTTTGGATGTTTAATTTTTGGAAAATTACACAAAAGTCCAGAATTAATTGGCCGTTCGCAGTGTTAAACTTGCCACATGCCCCCTGAAACTGGGCCCTCCCTGTCAGAATAATGTTTAACTGAGCGTCGCACATGGTTAGACCCCGACCGGTGGCTATGTGAAATTGATTAGCGCTGTGCCGGTGGTCGCGCGTATTTTTTTGTATCCAGGTGGTTTTTTGAAACCCTAACATCAATTGTGGTGGTTTTTTGTAATTAACTCATCTTCAACAAAGTGTTTAGAGCATCTCCACTCGAAGGCAAACTAAACTCATCCGGCTGCCGCTCCGACAAACGATATTGTCCCCCTCTGAATGCACCGTGGGGGCACCGCTCCCCACTCGTGGCTGGTCAGATTCTAAGTCACATATAGTTGTAGTGCCTAATCCAATGCAAGGGGATAAGTGCGTAAAAGGCTCCTCAATAGATTGTTTTCTCCTTTTTTCTTCGGATTTAAATATTTGCCATGCACAAATCTAGTTCATATATTTCAAGGTATGAATAAATTTTCACAATAATTAAAATAACAATAAAATTGTTTCATATAACTCAAATCTGTTGCGTTGCAGCGGCTGGCATTGCTTCCATTCCCGACGTGCCCACAAATGCTGACTATATCATTTAAAACTGACGACATCGTCCCTAATCTCCATATGAATGGGGAAGAAATCAACAAAATCTGTCAGCAACATAGTGATCAACAAAGGCGAGGGTTGGGGACCTCAGACCTGTGATCCACGCTAAAGTCCCAAAAATTAGAGTTTCGTTTTGGATCCCTAGTGCCATCGACGAGTTTGTGGTAACGATGACACATTGGAGCAATATCTCTTCGGTTTAAGTTATGGCAATAAAATTGAAATTTGAGTGAGCAAAAAGTAGACATAAAAATCATGCTCCTAGCTTTACGACAACATACTTCAGTTATGACCTTTTTGATTCAAAGGATTCTCGAAACATAGTAATGTCCGGTGGAATACTGCATTATATCACGCGAAAAACAAAGTAATTATGGTATGCGGTCTGAGTGGATGGAGACTTTCCTCCAAAACATAGTGCAAAGCAATCGTACAGGAGAATTTCCTAGGATCTAATACTTGGAATCAAAACACACCACATTGGACAATTTAAAAGGATTAAAATCCTCCAAAATTATTATGGGACTCCTTTGAATCAAAGGAGCCCTACTACTTAGGAAATGCAGCTAATATTGTAGGTATCCTTGCAACCGACCACCTCAGGATACATAACATAGATCACTTAGATTGTTATGAACATGCTGTATATGCCACCTTATTGTTAGAATCCAGACCATTTTTTTTTTGAAATGGAGGGTGTACCCAGGCTCTACATACTAAGGATCAGTTTTTGTTAATAAACCGCCGACCCTCTCAAATATTGCTCCATAGTTGGTGGCACAATACACCCTACTTGATCAGTTGAATGTAGATCATAAATGTGGCTCACCAACTTGCTAATGTCAGTATGAACTGCTGCGATGCGGTGACTATATATAATACTCCTAGGTCCTAGCTAGCGAGCCATTTGATCCATAGTCCAGGAGAAAATCTATGCAGCAATATGGAGAAAATTACACATAACACCATGGTTTGGTGACATTGTTACATAGAACACGGAAACAAAACCAGTTTTGCAGCAAACCACAAGTGTTCGTCTAATGAGCTGCGGCAAACCCAAATTACTAATTTAGAGCCTAAAGACGTTGCCTAACATGTGGGTCACCTTCTAACCTCCCGTGTACAGTGTACTGTTGGGTACGTGAGCTATTTATTTTATTGGAACCACACGAGAAACAATTAGAATGCTAATCTCGTAAAAACAAAACTTGCATGAACCAAATTTTGATTCAAATAAATTGACTAATGTAACCCGTAAACCTACCCTCAGTTTACCATTATGTCTCTTCCAGCGAAGCACCAGTGACAACGATTAAACCCCCATAAGGATCATATCAATTTTCTCGTTGCTCGGAGAGTTTACGAATTCCTTCACATGAGCCAGTGAGAAACGACGCAACGTGTAACGCGGAGAGGGAAATTTCACAATGTCATCTTTTTAACCAAAGCTACCTTAAACGTTGGAGTTGATAAGTACTGCTTATGTATGTTCTTGTCGTCCTACGTTATGCCAGTGTGCCCACGAGATTAGCGTATTAATTGTTTCTTGTACAGGCCGAATGGAATGAATAGCTTACGTACCCAACAATATACAAGAGGTTAGACGGTGACCCCACGTGTCAGGCAATGATTTTAGCCTCTAAATCAGTAATTTGGGCTTGCCGCAACTCATTAGACGAACACTTGGGGTTTGCTGCAAAACTGGTTTTGTTTTTATGTTCTCTGCAGCAATGGCACCAAACCATGGTGTTATGTGCAATTTTCTCCAGCAATATGAGATGAGTAGTGCCAACCTAAGCTGAGCTGAGTGATGGTACAATGGACAAAAGCAGTGCGCACAAAGTGTAAACATGGGTGTGGGAGGTGCCGGAAAAATGTTGGCCATGTAGGCCGAATGTTGCACTGCATTCGTCAAGGAAGTGCCCACTGTAAGAGCCAAACGAAGCATTTCAGGCGATAAAACATACTTGGACACGGCCGTGGACGGGGATGTGATTCCCTGCACCTGTGCGCAGTACACAAGCTCGCCCACCCTGCTCCTCGCTACTGCTCTCCTTTTTTCGCTTTGACGACTCGCTCGTCCTCTGGTTATTTTTGGAGCAGACAGTCTCATCTCATCTGATTACTAGTGGTAGTAGGGATGCCGATCGACTAAATGAAAGAAGATGACCAGAAGAGTGTTGTATAAGAACTACTGCAGGGAGGTTGGCTGAGAGTGTACGAGAGCCGAATCTGATGTTTGCGATGACAGAGCGGCCTACGGTTGTTTCGAATTAGCCAAATCGTTCACTAGCACTTATCTTTTTGATAAAGGCAAAATATATTAATATCGCAGAGATATCAATTACACTTAGCGTCTGCAACAGCGTAATAACCGAAAGTATTACGGATGCACATAACCGAAAAACAAAAAAGAAGAAGAACTAACAAAAAAAGTCTCGCTAGAGAGTTACAATCCTTGCAACACCAGCACAACTACCACCAAGCCAACACCTGATGTCAAATCTTTAAAAACAACACCTTCAATAAGAAAACAGTGTCAGGCGACTTTGGGTTTTCACTCTGAAGATAGTCACCGCTCTCAAAACAATGTCTGCAGCAATACCATTACCAGGCACAAGTACAACCAATTAAGACCAGGCATTGGATTTTCAACCTGAAATGTAGGACTTTGAATTTCACTTGTGGACTTTGAACTTAAATTAAGAGTGTTGTATAAGAACTACTGCAGGGAGGTTGGCTGAGAGTGTACGAGAGTCGAATCGAATGCTTGCGATGAGATAACTAAACTTATAGCGTAGGCAACCCATCAGCGATTGATCCAAATCGCTACGCGGGTCACTGCTGGGGCACATGCCGCTGCTCGTGTCGGTGCTGTAGCTCGCCATGAGATAACTAAACTCCGGGAGTCCGCAATGCTACCGCTGCGCTACTCCACCCCGTCGACTGTTGTACCATCGATGACGGTCGAACCTTTGATTCCATGAGTTTTCTTTTGTACTGATCCCTCCGTCTGGTAATATATGAATTTTTTATTTAGATAAGGGGATGCGGATCCCCGCCTCTGCATCCAAATGATGCACACATCCATATATATAAATTTATTACAACTAATATTATTTATAAAGTGATATGGTACAGGGCGGAAGGCTTAGTTACATCTCTGTTACACAATTCTCAGCAAATCCACGGTTTCAGAGTTGTTTAAATGAAACAAATTCTAGTTTCACCACGTTTGTCAGCTTACACCAGCTTTTTGGAAATCGACGGCTTAACCAAACAAGCCCTTATCGACTTATCGTGATAGGTGATAGGATTTGTATGGATAATTCAGACCAGACTGGATCAAATGCGTTTATTTCGAGTGTATTCGCTGATTTATGAATTATGACTTCTTGCCCAGTTTCAGTGCAGTTGACACTGTCTGCAAGGAGAAAGAGTCGGCGACGCACAATTGACTTTAGCGTGGCTCGACAATTCATTTTCTCATGTTCAGCTCGATAGGTGCAACAACCTATTGGATTGATTTAGTGCTGCAGTAGCGCAGGTGGATATATATAACGCTTCTATGTAGTAGTGGCGACTTATCCACGGGCCAAGAGAAGACCTACGCACTAAGGTGAGCTGTGTTTAGCTAAGCTGAGTAGTTTTTCAGGTAAGCGTGGTGCAAGTGTAGATATGGGTGTGGGAGGCGCCGGTAAGACCATCCACTATGTTACAAAAAAGCGAACCAAAACGACGTATGGTTCGGTTCAATGCATAGTGGAGAATCGATGTATGGTGTCAGACAAAAAAAACGACTTGTTTGTTTGGTTCGCTTCTTCTCTGACACACATAAGCTGAGCAAGAGCATGTGAGTGCAAAGTGACCTGCGCGTGAAGGGAAAGAGCAAGGCATGCATCGAAGAAAAGAATTATTTTACTGTTTGGTAGGTCCCACTAATGCATGCGGATCGATGCTACACATAGGTAAATCTCAGTGATTCTAAACTCTGACAATATTTGGTTTGAACCGATTTAACATAGTGAATGGCCTAAGATGTGTTGTACCACAACAGAAGCCTCTCGGACTGCGGGTCATGACCTGGGTCTGCCGTGAGCTTTGCTATGTGTCCTCTTCCCGCTGAACTCTTCCAGGTCGAGTCTTGAATCCACCGAGTGACGGACTGACTGAGCGATGGAGTAGAGCCGGAAATAGGATGATGAACACTTACGCTTTTCGGTCAGAAACTTTGATTATTAAACAAAGGATTATGGTGCGAAGAACCATCGATCGCTCTCTTCCGGACAGACTATGACAGCATGCTCCCGCCAATCCATGGAAGGGGTTCTCGGGGACAGCATGCTCCGGACGGACTATGACAGCATGCTACCTTTATCTTCTCTTCCGGACGGACTATGACAACATGCTTCCGGAGGACCTAGAATAATATGATCTTGCCAATCCATGGAAGGGGTTCTCGGGGAGAATTTGGAGAAGGCATTCGAGAATCCGTTGGAACCGGGGCTTTGCCAAAACTGTTTACTACCTAGTGTACCTGTTACATGGCTTTTATGAACACAACTCGATGGCGCTCACACGAGAAAACTTGTTTTTCATTCAGAGAAACATAGTTTCCTTTTAAAATTATTTGTTGGAACATGTTCCTAGAACTAGTTTTAGAAATCTTGTGGTAAGGAGAACAACGAAGCAAACCAGTTTTGGAAATTGAAAGCCCTGCCTTAAAGCAACAGACGTTTTTAAATATTTGGAACAACTTTGCAAGTGGCTGACGCCATCTTCTTACTCAGCAAGCCTACCCGTGTTTGTTTGTCCAAGCGCTTGACCAGCCCATGCCGCATCCCTGTTTGAACGCGCGACGCCAACCCATTGAGTGCCGCGATTAGCAGAAAACGCATGAATTTGGGCAAGTTATCTCTTTCGAATCAGGCTTGCGCCTCGCTTTATAAATAAAGCCACACCGTTTGAGACCGTTGCTGGGGCAGACAGCATAACACCCAATGCTGGGGCCAAACAGCACATGAAGCCCAAGAGAAAAAACAAGAGAACTAGAAAAGAAACTAAAGACAACACCGCCGGATAGACAAAAACGAAGATAGCTCTCGACCATGGCGCCCTCCGACGAATACCAACCGCACTCCAAAGCCTCCGAATTGCCGCATACCAAGCAACAACTTCATGAAGGAATGCGACGATGCCGACGCTGTTGCCCGGACTGATCGTAGGATTTCTCCTGGTACACGTAGGGGAGTGGGGAAGGGGTACACCAGACGCCCTTTAAGAAGGACGGCAACACCCACAGACGTCACCGCGCCGGTGCCGGCGAACCGGCAAGGATCTCTCCTGACCCCAAAGAACCACCACCCTAGAAAATCCGTCGGCTCCACCCATCTAACCGCCAACCAGCATGCACCCCAAGTCTTAAAGTCACCCACGCTGTCTCACCATGGCGAGGCCGGCCGAACCGAGAAGGCGCCGTAGACGAGGCAAGGCGAAACCGCAACCATGTTGGAGGGCACAACCTCCATCGCCAATGGCGATAGCAGACCGGACGCCACATAAGGAGCAAACCAGGCCACCTGCCCAGCCGGGCCCACGACGGGCCCGTGAAGCCCCTCCATTGCGCTGCAGCCGACAATGGCGCCGTTGCCGCCAGCCCCGTCGCGAGCATCTCATCAATCCAACCAGAAGCGGCGTGTTCAGGCCCGAACCAGCCCGCCCATACCCAGATCGGGCCCAAAGGGCCCAGATCTGGGCTTGCAGGGCGCCGCCGGTCAGGGGCCGTTCCCCGTCGCCCACGCCGCCAAGAGGCCGTGCCGTCGCCCCTCCGCCATCCAGGGACGCGCCAGAACGCTGCTGACCGAGCCGCACCGCCGAAGAGCAAGCCCCGTCCGTCAGGTCCTCTAGTCGCGTGGGGAGAGAAGGTCCGCCAACGCCGGCACGCGCGGGCAACACCCGGCGGCTCCCGCCGGCGGCCGCGAGGGAGGAGGGCAGGGGAAGGGGGAGCTGGGGCGGTGGGCCTCGGGGAGGCGAAGGGAGCGGGGGAGCGGGGGGCCCTCTGCTCGCGTCGGTCCAACTCCAGACCTACGCTTTCGCCCATTTGGGCAAGTTATGACCGCTAGCTGTTCTGTTAGTTCAAATGTAACTCCTGGAAGGTGAAGAAAAAGTTGGTGGCGCAATGCACCCTGCTTGATTAGATGCACAATGCACCCTGCTTGATTAGTTGAGTACAGCCGTACAGGGCATGCGCATGGCTCACCAACTCATTTGCTAATGTTTAATACTGCCGCCGGTGCAATGGCTATATAGGATGCTATACCTAGTGACTGATTCATAGTCCAAGAGAAGACCAGGGCAGCAATATGAGATGAGTCGTGCTAACCTAATGTGGGCTGTGTAGATGGGGCCAAAAGCAGTGCCAAGGTGTAGTGTAAACATGGGTGTGGGGGGTGCCGGTAAAATGTTGGCCATGCCGGCCGACTGTTTCATCTGTGGAGCTGATATTTTCAGGCCACCAGACCAGACAAAGGCGGAGACATGGACGTGAGTGCCTGCACTTGTGTTCAGTAGCAAAGTTGAGATTGTGCAGCCAGATCACTCAGCTTAGATTATACTATACTAAAAGACAGGACTGATCCCAGAGTGATTATTCCAAACAACTCACGGTTCACGCGGAAGAGGTGTTTAAGGGGTAGCTAGCGAGTCGCAAAAAACGCACCGGTGGCCACACTAGTGTGTGATGATGCACACATTTACCAGTATCTACACGGTTCAGTACGATTCAGTTAGTCGCTAATGACAAATTAATAATCTCTCAATGACCATCATACCTTTAATTACGAATGGGTACAGAGCGATCTCAGCCCTTGATGTGTTTAAATTTTGGGGAGGGAGTACACCGAAGCAGAAGCCTTAATGACAAATTAATTATGAATATTCGATCACACAAAATGACAAATTAATTATGAATATTCGATCACACAAAATGACAATTAAAAACGATATGTAAGTGAGTGAGAAGTGGAGATAGGAAAAATATGGTTGTACATTTCTCATACACATTGGTTAGGTTGCAGCTAATTAACACCGCCGGTTATGATTACGATGATCATTCAACATGACACGTACTGTAGATCAGAATAGTTGTTCTCACAATATTGAGTTTGTCCCCTCGTCATAAGATTGTGGAACTAGGTCCCGGGAGAGGCCATATGAATAAAACAGGATTATAGATCACATCAACTAAAACCCATGTCGACTTGACCTTATGGTTTTTAATCATGAGTAAATAAACAATCAGCATATAAAATCGTAGACATTGTGTGGGTAAAACAGATTAGACTGGATCAAATGTGTCTATTTTGGAGTGTACTCCTGATTTATGATACTGTATATGACTTCTTGTCTCGCTTTCAGTTAAGTTATCACAACTGGAAGGAGGAAGAGTTTGCGACACGGTTAAGTACATTAACGTGGCTCATTAATTCATGTCCAGTTCGACGGGTGCACCAATCGTAGTTACCATATCATATTAACTGTTGCATGCATTGCAGGTGGCTATTTATGATGCTCTTATGTAGGACTAGTAATTCATCCCCAGGTCAAGAGAAGACCGACGCAGTTAGATGAGAGCTGAGCTGAGTCGAGTTGTTTTAGATACGATGACAAACTGTTACACCAGATCTATCTTGGCACCATCTAGGCGAAGACAAACTCCTCGTCGATCTATGGATGCGAAATCGGGACCTATTTGTCTCACGTATTCTCCATTTTATGTATGACTAGTAAATTGTCTAAAGTTTTATACTAAGCATACACAAATAAAAACAAGTGTGATAAACGGATCCCTTTTTCGCACTCTTACATGAGTCCATGCGCTCTCTTTCTATATGGTTGAGAAACAATGGTTGACAATTATGAGAAGAAAGACATGCTAGATTAGGGAGCAAGTCTTCTCCCTATAGCTATCGCCCACACCGTCGACTTCCGAGCTCGATTCCACGACGAGGAGACTCGAATCTACGTCAATCTTCGATCATTGGCGAGGAGATTTGATGCTCACCGATTGTGTGCAAAAAACATAGCATGTGCTCACAGCCCCATATAAGCACCTTTGCCCTAAAAAAATATATAAGCATCTCCATGGCCAAGCTTCCCCATACGAGTACCTCCACGAAGGAGGTGGGTCAAGGTGGGGGAGGCCAGCGCTATGAGAGCCAGGTGAGGGTCCAAACTCTTCTTAGTGGACCCTCTAAGAACTAGCTTCTCGAAGATGTCTTTGCTGATAGGCTAAGACATCTTCGGGAGGCTAGGCCTAGAGATACTCATCCTAAGACGAACTCGGGTGCATCCAGAAAGGATCTCGGATTTTGTGGCTCCGAGGAGACTTCGGAAGGAGAAGTACTCTGGCGTACCGGATAGGCAATCCGGGTAAGTGCTAACCGAAACATTTATCTCGGTCCTAGATTTGTGCAGGAAGGACTCGTAATGTCGAGCAAGAAGGTGACCGACATGAGGGATCCCGGTAGGCCGTCAACGGTCTGCAGCAGGCTTTCCCGCCTGATGCGGGGGGAAGTACCGTTCCGTCTGACACGGAAGCATGGTCACCTCCCGTCTGACACGGAAGCATGGTCACCTCCCGCCTGACACGGGAGCGCGTCAGCCGGTACGACAACGGTACGACAAGACTGGACGTGCCTAGCCCGGCAATCCGGAAAAGGCTATTCGGGATGGGCAAAGACATGTCCTGTCTCTGACAGGGGGACAATGATGTTCCAGGACGGCGCCTGCTGTCCTTGCCGGAATGATGACGAAGGGGCTACGCCGGATAACACGGCGACTAGGTCGCACTAGCCGGTGTCGACATAACTGTTAGGCCTGTCCGGTGGGGCCAAGCCGGATTAGGGTTTCCGGCCCTCCTGGCCGGAACTCTATAAAAGGCGCCATAACTGCTCCTGTGAAGGAGAGACCAACTTGGAAGCCAAAACTATAGTCTCATTTACTCCTAGAGCATTTACTTCATCCTCCCTTGAGTTCATCTAGTTCTTCGTGTTCTTCACCTCAAATGCTCTAAGAGCAAGTTGTAGTCCTTGTTCCACACTTATATTGAGAAGGAAAGGCAGGAGTAGGGGTGTTACCTCCTCACAAGGGCCCTAAACCTGGGTATATCGTATGTGTGTTGTGTGCCTTCGTGCATTTGTTCGCGTTTGCTAGATCTTCCCTCTCGCACCTTGATCTTGTTTCTTGTTCTTGGGAGATCTCGGTCATACCGGGATCCTCCCCGTGTGACCTCTTCAGCTCGCTATCCCTCCCCGGATCCACCAACGTCCATCGGCCCCACACATTAGCCATCCTATGGCATCTGCCGTGACACCACCACGACAGTTGGCGCCCACCGTGGGGCAGACAGAGGCGTTGGCTGGTGTACACATCCGGACGGGCTCCCCCGTCCACTTCGGCATCCGGGTTCTCTCTGGCCTTGTCGTAAGGCTAGGCGAGATGGACTTCGTCAGCGACAACGCAGGGTGCTTCCGGAACAAACCCTTCCCGGTGAACGGATGCATCATTGACTTCGATGGCTTCACCACTTACGTCGCCATCGAGGTTATCTGCAGCTACCCGGATGTTGTCCTGGATGCTGAGGATCCTCCCATGCTCTGCGCCACTCGGGGTCCATGTGCCAGTCGCTCCCCGAGCTCCGTCACAGTCATGATGGTCGGGACGACCGAGGAGGAGTACCAGGACGCCGACGGCGATGCCGGTAGCGGTCATGTTCGCTTGGCCAAGCCCCCTCAGGAGAGAGGTACGGCCCGAGACGGCGATCCGCAGCCGTCCCAGCCACGTCGTCGCCCGGATCCCCTCTCGGGTCTGGTGGCTAAGTTGGCTGTCCCATTGACAGCTGAAGCAGACACCCAAGCCACTTCGGCTGACTTGGATGAGCAGCGTAGGTTGCTGCTCGCCGAAGCGCAAGAGATCGCCGAGATCCGGCGTGAGCTCAATGCTAGCCTCCGGGAGTACAATGCAGCTCACGGATTCCTTAAGATAGACTCCCGGAACAAGCGTATCGCGGATCTGCGCAAAAAAGGCAGAATGGTGAATGATGAGCTAGCCGGTGGGGCCACAACCAGTCAGGCGGGTAGCATGATCTCGGTGGGGAAGCCGGTATACAGCTCCCCGGCGAAAACTCTTAGGGCTGCCGAAGCCACCATGGCCGAGCTGGCAGGGCTATCCGGTGAGGCTCTACGCAAACAACAGGAGCGGGTGAATGAGTTGGTCGTCGAGGCCAACCGGCAGAATCAGGCCTTCAAGAAAAAGAACCCCGGGGCGTGATCCCAAGTGCACTCAGCTAGGCCCGATAGCCAGAGATCGGATGGAGAGGCCTCCTCCCCGCATCCGAGCAGAAGCAAGAGCAAGAGCAAGAGCCGGAGCCGAAGTCGGGGCTCCGGAAAAAACAAGCAGTTGCAGACTTATGACCCGGCCTTTGCCGGTATCCAGCAAGCCGGGCAGCGTAACTCGGGGCAAGCAGGGAGCACTCGTGGTGGTGGTGACCGGGGTGTAGGAAACAATAACCCGACTAGCCGTGGTAATCCACCCCGGAATCCGCCACATGTTCAGGGAAACCCACGAAGGGAGGCCGCCTCTGTCCCGCAGCAGGCTGTGATCCCGGTACAAGACCGGCACAACGATGGCAACTCAAGGTTGCAGCAGCTCGGGTACCAGCCCAATGAAAATCCTTTGGGATCTCGGAAAGGAACTAGGCAACTGGATCCGGCCGATGCCAGAATTCGGCTCGACCGGATTCACCAATCCGAGCTGGTGGAAGAGCAAGGACCTCCGGGACCTGCTTGCTTTGGACCCCGGATCATGCGGGAGCCGCCCGTCCGGAATTTTCAGCTCAACCGAGGTGCTAAGACCTATGACGACAGCAAGAAGCCGGAGGACTGGTTGACCGACTATGTAACTGCAGTAAGCATAGCCGGTGGAAACAGACGCTGGGCGGTACGTTATGTGCCCCAGATGTTGGAAGGACCTGGCAGAATCTGGCTGAACAACTTGAGAACCGGCATCATAGACTGTTGGTTAGATTTCGAGGAGGCGTTCATCAGCAACTTCACCAGCACGTACAAAAGGCCAAACAGACCTCAACAGCTCGCCATCTGTAGGCAAAGGAGCAACGAAACCGACCGGGAGTACCTTACCCGGTGGAGCAATATTCGCAATTCTTGCGAAGGAGTGGTGGAGGCACAGGCCATCTCCTGGTTTGCGCAAGGATGCCGGCATGGCTCAATGCTTTGGCAGAAGTTGCAAAGGAAGATGCCGGCGACCTTGGCAGAGACCATGCGCATCGCCGATACCTACACGCTTGGAGATCCCATGCAACCCCTGGTGGATGTTGGTGACTCCAACAAGAGGAATGCGGGACCTCAGCTTTCGGGATCGAGCAGAAGCCATGATCGCCAGGATTTTGGCTAGAAGAGGAATCAGCCCGAGTACCACCATGCCGCGCAGCATGTCGCAGCGGTGACCCGAGATCAAGAGGATGCCGGCAACAGTCAGCGTCAGAAGACAAGTGGCCCGGCTTGGGGTCAGAGCCAGGAAGTACAGAAAACTTGGGTGGACCAGAAGAAGCCCCTGACGTATGAAGAGATGCTGAACAAGCCATGCTGTTACCACACCCTAGAGGCCAACAAGTCGGCGAACCACTCCACTCGGCAGTGCAGCTGGTATCAGCGCACGCTGCAGGAGGGCAGCTCGGGGGCTATTCGGCCGAGTGCTCCGGCATCTCGACCCAACATTCCGAGACCTCCCTCTCCGACTTCAGGAGCCAACGCGACCCATATTAATCAGCCTCAGCGAGGACCCCCACCTCGGCCGGTGAACGTGGTGCACACCCGGAACGACAATGGTGCAGGCCCCAGTAATCAAACCAGACATCAGCAAGGCGGCTACCGGGAAGCACATCAGAGCTATGTGATCTTCGTGACCGAGCCCACTGACCGGAAGAGTGTGCGGCAGCGTGCCCTGGAAGTGAACGCTGTGATTCCGGCGGTGCCCAAGTTCTTGCACTGGTCCGAGATGGAGATCACGTGGAGCCGGAAGGATCATCCCAGAGTTATGCCTAAGCCGGGGGCGTACGCCTTAGTGGGTGACCCAACCTTTGTCGGGCCAAGCCTCAACGTCCGCTTCAGTCGGGTTCTGATTGACAATGACATCGCCATTAACATCATGTACAAGGATAAGATGCTGAAGCTGGGGGTGTCCATGAACACCTTGCTACCTACCGAGACGACCTTCCATGGCATTGTGCCCGGAGTCTCTTGCTCACCCATGGGTAAAATCTGGGTTGAAGTGCTATTCGGAACCCGGGAAAACTGCCGAACCGAGAGCTTGGAATTCGAGGTCGTGGACCTCGAAAGCCCGTATCACGCACTGATCGGCAGGCCGGCCCTGGCCAAGTTCATGATCTCTACTCACATGGGCTACCTGAAGATGAAGATGTCGGGTCCTAACGGCATAATCACCATCTCGGGAGACCACAAGCGCTCCATGGAGTGTGCTTCGGCCGGCTCGTGCTTAGACGAGTCCCTGGTGATAGCTGAAGAAAAGAAGAGGATCCAGCAGGTGGTGGCGCTGGCCAAGACCTCCCAGCTCGGAATGCCCGGGATGGTGAACCCGGAGCAGGGTGCATCATTCCAGCCACCTAAGGAGACGAAGAAGGTGGGGGTGGTCCCCAGCAACCCGGAGCGCCAAGTTATCATTGGCAGCAACCTGGACAGCAAATAGGAAGGCGAGCTCGTCGACTTCCTCCGTGAGAATCGGGATGCTTTTGTGTGGTCGAGTGACGATCTGAAAGGTGTTCCGAGGGAGTTGGCAGAGCACTCTCTGTTTGTTAGGCCGGATGTGAAGCCGGTGAAGCAACCGACTAGGCGCCTGTCGGATGAAAGAAGAGCTGCCGTCATGGAGCATCTTGCTATACTGCTGGCCGCCGGATTCATAATGGAAGTGCTGCACCCGGATTGGATATCAAATCCGGTCCTGGTAGAGAAGAAGAAAGATGATCCCCTCCTGCTTAAGGTGTGGCGCATGTGCATCGACTTCACCAACCTCAACAAGGCATGCCCGAAGGACCCCTTTCCACTTCCCCGGATAGATCAAGTGATCGATTCCACTGCCGGGAGTGAGCTCTTAACTTTTTAGATGCATATTCTGGTTTTCACCAGATACCTTTGAATCCGGATGATCAATTGAAAACTGCTTTTATTACCCCGTATGGGGCTTATTGCTACCGTGTCATGACTTTCGGTTTGAGAAATGCTGGTGCTACATACCAGAGGTGCATGCAGAAATGCTTGCATGACCAGATAGGCCGGAATGCCGAGGTCTATGTCGATGACATAGTCATAAAAACAAAAGAAAAAGCCTCATTGATCGATGATCTGAGGGAAACATTTAAGAACTTAAGAAGATTCCGGATGAAGTTGAATCCGGATAAATGCACATTCGGCGTTCCGGCAGGGAAATTACTCGGTTTCCTCATCTCAAGCCGGGGAATTGAAGTCAAATCGGGTAAGATACGTGCTATCGAGAGCATGAAATTGCCCGTGCGTCTCAAAGATGTGCAGAAGTTCACTGGTTGTCTTGCATCCCTAAGTCGGTTTGTGAGCCGACTAGGAGAGAAGGCCTTGCCCCTGTACCAATTGATGAAGAAGAGCAAAACATTTGTTTGGACCCCGCAGGCCGATGCGGCGTTCAACGATTTGAAGAGAATGCTTTCAACAGCACCCGTGTTGGCGTCCCCATTGCCCAAGGAGCCTATGCTGCTGTATATTGCTGCCACTAACCGGGTAGTTAGCGTAGCCATTGTGGTAGAGAGGGAAGAAGGGGGCAAACTGATACAGAGACCGGTGTATTACCTCAGTGAGGTGATCTCGGAATCCAAGCAGAACTACCCGCACTACCAGAAGATGGCGTACGGAGTGTACATGGCAGTGACCAAGCTCAAGCACTACTTTCAAGAGCACCCAATCACAGTGGTGTGCGAGGCTCCTCTCGCCGAGATCATTGGTTGCAAGGATGCTAGCGACCGGGTTGCCAAATGGGCCATCCAGTTGTCTCCGTACGCTCCGGCATACGAGAGACGAGATGCCATCAAGTCGCAGGCGCTGCCGGACTTTTTGGTAGACTGGGCCGAGATGCAGTATGAACCTCCGATGCCGGATTACAATTTCTGGAGGATGCATTTCGATGGCTCCAAGGCCAAGATCGGGTTGGGTGCCGGAGTGGTTCTCACCTCACCAAAACAAGATGTGCTGAAGTATGTCCTGCAAATTCATTTCCGGGCATCTAACAATGTCGCTGAGTACGAGGCCTTGGTTCATGGACTTAATGTCGCCAAGGAGACCGGCATCCGCCGGATAGAGTGTTTCGGCGATTCCGACCTCGTGGTGCAGCAGGTGTCGGGGAACTGGGATGCACTGGATGCCAACATGGCCTTGTATCGGTTTCATGTGCAGAAAATATCCGGATTTTTCGAGGGATGCGAGTTCAAGCACATACCCAGAGGAGAAAACGATGCAGCAGACGTGTTGTCCAAGCTAGGATCATCTCGGGATGCCATCCCACCCGGGATCGCTCTTGAGCATTTGAGGAAGCCATCTATTCAGCCCTCACCCGAGTCGGATTCTATCTTCATCCCCAAAGAGCCTGGTTCGGAAGCTGTACCCATGGAAGTGGAAGTCGGGAGCATCGCATCGAACCCGAGGACTACATCACAGTGCTCAGAGAGGCAAAGAAAGATGATGATGGAGGTAATGTCGGCAGAGCCAATGGACATAGATATTCCCATGTTCCCGGTTCGACCAGTCCCGGGATGGGCACAACCCATTATGGTTTATATCTTGGAAGGAACTCTCCCGGAAAACGAAGTGGAAGCCCGGCAGATAGTGCGAAGGTCAAAAGCATACACCGTCATCAATCAAGAGCTATATAAAAGGAGTGTCACCGAGGTACTCCAGAGGTGTGTGGAATCGGAAGAAGGCCAAGAGATGCTGCTGGAAATACATCAGGGGGAATGTGGACATCATGCATCATCCCGGGCCCTGGTGGCGAAAGTGTTCCGGCATGGGTTCTACTGGCCCACTGCGTTACAGCAAGCAGAAGACATTGTCCGGAAGTGTGGAGGATGCCAGAGGTTTGCTCACCGAATACATATGCCGGCATCGGCACTGAAGACAATCCCTATCACTTGGCCATTCGCAGTATGGTGTTTGGACATGGTCGGGCAGTTCAAGCCGGTAAGAGGCAATATGACTCACATACTGGTCATGGTGGACAAGTTCACCAAGTGGATAGAGGTCAAGCCAATCCGAAAGTGTGACGAACACACCGCCGTGCAATTCCTGAAAGACATCATCTTGAGGTACGGATACCCGCACAGCATCATCATGGATAATGGCACCAATTTTGCTGTGGGGGAATTTGCTCGATTTTGTGCTGAGAAGGAAATCCGGTTGGATGTAACATCAGTTGCACACCCGGAAGCAAACGGGCAAGTTGAAAGAGAAAATGCATTGGTCTTGGCCGGCATCAAAGCCCGCTTGATCGAACCACTGTTGAGAACTCCGGGATGCTGGATAGAGGAGTTACCAGCAGTATTATGGGGTCTCCGGACCACACCGAATAGATCTACCGGGTATACGCCATTCTTCATGGTGTATGGTGCCGAGGCAGTACTCCCGACCGACATACAATATGATTCCCCAAGAGTGACAATGTTCACCGAAACTGAGGCGAAAGAGGCCCGAGAAGATGATGTTGACTTACTTGAAGAAGCAAGAGAATCGGCATTATCCCGATCGGCAATTTATCAGCAAAATCTCCGTCGCTATCATAGCCGGAAGGTGCATCCGAGAGTGTTCCGAGAAGGGGATCTTGTGCTGAGGCTCATCCAACGCACGGCCGGAATGCATAAGCTGTCACCTCCATGGGAGGGACCTTTTGTGATAAGCAGTGCATTGCACAATGATTCTTATTACCTTGTAGATACACAGGAGGCTAGGAAAGGGGTAATGGACAAATCCGGTGAGGAAACCAAGCGTCCGTGGAATGTAGCCCTGCTTCGACCCTTTTACACGTAAAGGGCGCAATGTATGTTGTATTTCGGTTTTTGTCTATTAATAAAAGTTCGGCACCTCGGGAGGAACCCGGGGACTGCCTCGTTGCGTGCCCATTTACTTTGTTCCGTTTATTTATTATTTCATGTCGGCATCCCGGGAAGGAACCCGGGGACTGCCTGGTACCTATTTTTTATGTTATATGTATGCCAAGAAAGTTTCGAAATCGATTCTCAAAGTCAAAGTAATGTATGTCATGTGAAATCATCTTGTGACTCGACTGACGAACGCCGAAATGGTAGTCAAGAGCAAAGAGAATCAAATATGGGGAACACGAAAATGGTCTCGGGGACTCGGAGCAGGAACTTATCCGGCATACCTGTTTTACTAACCCGTTTATTTTTTATGTCGGGAATTCGGTTAACTAGAACTCGGATATTCTTAAGTAATGTATGTCGTGCATGGAATTTTGTGACTCGACTGTCGAACGCCAAAATGGTAGACAAGAGCAGAAATTGCCTAAGTACGGTAAACATGAAAAGGAACTCGGGGACTCGTGGCAGAGTAAACCGACATAGCTCGTTTTAATATATAACTTAGTACGAAATATGGATCTTAAGAGTATATATTACATCTGGCACCCGGCATCCCGGGGATTTAACAGTTCTACACTTGAGTATTTCTAAGGGATAGGGGAAGCCGGATTCTCGGTGGTAGCAGCAGCAGGAGCGGCGGTGACGGTATCCTCAGTGCCGGCAGCGGTACTCGGGGCATCTGGACGCGCCTCGGCCTGAGATGCCTCGGGTGGCGGTGGAGTTGAAGCATCCCGGGAGACCACGGTCTCAGTGGCGGCACCGGAAGCAGCGTCGTCCTCCTCCGGGATCTCGGCGTCCACGTCATCGGTTGCACCGGTTTCGCCGTCATCCTCGTAATCTGACTCGGAGTCAGAGGTGACGAGGCTGGTGGTGAAGACGCCGATGTCGGACCAGGAGGCGATGTGATGTGCCACTTCTTGGCGCCGCTGAACCTTGGACGGATCGGTGCACCACGGCGAGATGGTGCGCAGGCGCTGGACCACGTCAAGGTCGAGACCCTTGTACCAACTAAGTACGTGGGTCAAGACTTGATCGGTGCCAGCACGCGCACCGGAGCGCTTCCAAGCATGGACACGCCTCCCGGCAGACCGGAGCACGGTCGCCAGTTCGCTGACCGAGGGGGTCGCGCTGACGCCCGGCCATAGTGCGCCATGGACATGGACCGCGGCGCTGATCAACTCGGTCCCGATCGACCGGAGAGGCATTATCCGGGCCTTCAGGGCAGTGAGGTGATCCTCAATGTCCCAAGAGTCCGAGATAGGGCCCTTCCTGGCACGCTTCTCCCGGGCGGCGGCGACGGCAAGATTGGCAGCGTCGCGGGAGTGCTCGAATTTCCCTTTAAAAAGAAGAGCTGTCAAGCGACTAGGTCAAGAGGATGGTAGCAGTAAAGAAAAAGAGCAGGAGAAAGGGGTGTCGGTAAACTTACTGTTCAGATCCCGGTTCAACACGGTTAGCTCAGAGAGCCAAGTATCGACCTATGACCGGAGAAGCGCCAGCCCGGTCTCGGCGTGATGCGCGCGCGCCTCGGATTGATCCAAGGTCTCCTTCTGCTTCTTCGACGCCTCCACGAAGCACATCTACATGTCGGTCGCGGCAGATTTGGCCTTCTCGAGCTCGGCGCTTGGCCGCACGATCTCGGACTGGGTTGCGGCAAGCACAGCCTTTTGTTCCACCGAGATTTTGCGCGCGGCATCCCGCTCCTCCCGGAGACGCCCCTCGCACTTCTTGGACTGACCGAAGTCAGAAAGAAGCCGGTGGAAGATGCTGCCCCGTTTCTTGCCGCACTCCTGAATTCAAACAAAGAAAGTTATATCAATCTCGGGAAGGATCCCGGGGACTCGGGATGTTCCGAGATCTATGTCAATTAAAGCTACTCGGTAGGGAGGATCTCGGGGACTCGTCTTCCGAGTCCTGTGATTTTCTCTAAGATTGGAGCCTAGTGGTCTGCTATTCGGTGGAATCTAGAGCACTAAGCACCAATCTCGGGGACTAGTGGAGATGGAACAATTTTAAAGCTACTCGGTAGGGAAGATCTCGGGGACTCGTCTTCCGAGTCCTGTGGTTTTCTCTAAGATTGGAGCCTAGTGGTCTGCTATTCGGTGGAATCTAGAGCACTAAGCACCAATCTCGGGGACTAGTAGGGAAGGAACAAGTAGTTTTTGGAGAAGGCAAAGGGAGCAAACTTACCTCGGTCACCCGAGTAACGTCCAGCGCGGCCACCTGGAGAGCGTGTGGAGCTTGGGCTCTGCGGCTAGGGCCGGCAGCGTGCAAATCCTCCACGATCTCAGAGGCATCGGCGGCAATCCAGGCTTGGTTGTATTCTTCAACAACATGCATGCCGGAACCGCCAGGCGCGCGAGCAGCAACAACCTCCCGGGATCCTGAAGGCATAAAGGAGCTTACGGTTGCTCGCAGCATCTGCAGGGTGGCAGTGGGGGTCTCGGCAGGAGGTGGCGGTAATCGCGAAAACTTACCCGAGCTCAGGGCCAAGTCTTGGGCCGAAGATGTCGGAGGAGCAGCAGGTTTGGTGGAGGCTGTTTTCTGCCCGAGGCCTTGCTGCGTGACTTCCCGGCGGGATGGTCAGATTGCCGGGAAGGGGCCGTAGGCTGTTTCGGCGGAGGAATCTTGCCCAAGGCCTGCCGGGAGGAGGCTCCCGGCACGACCTGCCGAGGTGGACTTGCGATGTCCGTCTCAAGCCTAGGCACCCTGCGCGGGCTGTCCGGAAGGAAGACATCTTCCGGTGCGGTGGTAGCCTGGGCCGGAATCTCGTCCACCACGGGACGCGTATCCGGAGTCTCCGCGGCAGTCTACGCGGCACCAGGCGCCAGGATGCTCGCTCTCTCGTACGGAGGGGCGAGATGGAGAAGGAGCAGCCCGAGGCGGGCTAGGTGTGCGGGATCCCGGAGGATGGGAAGCCGCGGATGCCGGGATGTCGAGTGCATCGCTGAAAGAAGTATGTCAGAAAAGACTTCGGGAGAAGACAAAGCCGTGTAACTCAAAGCAAAGAGATCTTACCCGGAATCGACGGTGGGAGGACCTCTCTTTCGGCGGAGAGGCTTCTCGGCCGTTTGCTTGTTTGGCCTGCTCTTCTTGGGGGTGATGCCGGATGCATCGGCAGGGGTGGTGTCGGAAGCCGCACGCTTCCGGGTCTCGGCGCGCTTCGTCACGGCCGTAGGTTTCGGAGCCACTGGCGAAGCCCAATTGAGGGGAAGAGCGTCAATCACATCGAGTATTTGACAATCAATCCCATCCTCATCATCTGAAGAAATAGAAATAGCCTCTGAGGTTGAAGGGTTACCCGGAGCAGCGGCACGAGCTAGAGGGATGGCAAGGTGATCCTCGCCGTCGGGATCCTCTCTCGGCATCTTTTCCGGTGGCGTGATGTTCGACACGAACTTCCCACCGGCATGCATAGCGTCCTCTTCGGTCTGACGCTCGAATAACTGCACGAACAAGTCATTGCATGACAACCATGTCGGTTTCCAGCAGAATCCAGGTGCAAATGTAAGTTTGCGAAAGACAGACAGAAGCACCTGTCGCAGGTTTTTTTTCCGGGAACCCCCGATAAGACCCCAAGTGTAGTCATCCGGCATCTTAGTTCGAGCAATAGCTCGAACGCGCCGGGCGACTGCGGAATGATCCAACCCGAAGAAGCTGGTCCTGGTGGGATCTAGTATCCCGTCCATATGGCACATCTTGTGCACTCGGGTTTGCAGGGGGCAGACGCGGCGAATGATAAAGCAACGTAGGAGATCGTCGCCAGTCATCTTATCCGTCAGCACGTTGAGGACGTCGTGCATGCATCGAACCTCCTCGGTATCCGGGAGCCGGTTCCAGAGGTCGAATTCGCGGGGAGGACCGATGGCGAACTCCGGCAAATTTATGAAATCCGGGTTCGAGGATCCTGGACCATCTCCCGACATCTCCCGGTTATTCACGTAGAAGAAGCTACGCTGCCACTTCCGGCAGGACTCTAGCCCCTGGACTTTGGGGAATCCGGAATCAGCGCGGGGAATTATGTTGGCCGCTCCGCAGTCGACTAAGTCTTTGACTTTCTGATCCGGATTGGGGATGACTTGGCGGCGGAGGATGAAGTACTTGGCCCAGAGGTCCAAGAAAGGCCACACGCCGAGATATGCTTCCGTATAGGTGGTGAAGACCGAAAGCATCATAATGGCGTTGGCTGGGAGATGATGGGGTTGGAGGCCGTAGGTGTCGAGGAAGTTGCGGAAGAAGGGGCTAGCCGGAAGCCCAAACCCGCACTCGAAATGCGTGAGGAATACAACGTATTCCCCGGGTTGGGGTTCCGGTTGAACCTCGTCCTTCGGAAGTCGACTCTCGACTTCTGGCGGAATCCGGTGAGTCCGGTACAGCCAGTCGAGATCCTTCTGCATGATCTCGGACCCATCCCAACACCCCCGAACACTCTCTTCAGCCATGTCGGAAGGATCTTCGGATGTGTCCGGGCTATTCTGCAGGCGCAACGGCAGTTAGTCAAAGTTAGTCTACTGGGAGCTAAGATACCAGATCGCAAACTCCTAAATGCAACCGGATTCCTACCAAATAAGATCTACCGCACACAAATAAATTGAAACTTAATCGACGCAAATATGCTCGGGCAAGATGCGAAGGTGGCCTAGTGTGAGCAAAAGCTAAGGTATGGAACGCGTCCTCGTCCACGCCGCGCGGCTCGTGCTCACCGCCGGCGGCGCCATCACGGGTGCGTAATTGCACGACCGAACGCGAAGCATAATCCCCGTAAAGAAGTTCATCGGAGCGGAGGGAAGAACTCACCGGAGGAAGCGAGGCCGGTGGCGAGCGAGAATGGCGCGACCCGATGGTGGAGGCGAAGAGCTCCGGCGACCAGCGGGAACGGCGGTGGTTGAGCTCCGGGCGCGGCGACGGCGAGGCGCTCGTGACGGTGGTAGGAGAAGTGAAGAGTTGGGGAAGAAGAAGAAGTGACCGTTCCCGTCCCCTATTTATGGGGGGGATCCGGAGCGGTTTCCGAATTTCCCGCCCACGATCTCTCCGATCGTGGGTGGGATCTGTTCTGTGCCACGCGACACGTGGCGTCCCCAGGAGCGCCCATCCGGCCACACCGGGGGCCACAGAGCCCCAACGGTTGGACTTCGGATCGGCTGCGGCTCCCGGCGCGTGAACCCGAGCATCGGCGTGCTCGGTCAGAAGCACTCGAGTGCGTTTCTGATTCGACAGGACCTCGGGTGGGACCCAGCCAAAGATCTGGAATTCAATGCGGAGCCAACGATCAAGATTCACTCACGTGGCACTATCCGGTTAGGAGCATGGCCTTCCGGTCGAAACGATCTCGGTGCGGGGATCTCGGTAAAACTCATCTCGGCATCAAGTCAAAGGATAGTCTCATGTTTTCTGGGGAGATGGTTGTTATTAAAGCTGACCCCGCACATCATCCGGGGTCGCTGCGCAGCATCAGCTTCGGGGACTAGTCTCGGGTGGCTGCCCCCCGGGTAGGGCAGATCCCGGCGTAATTCAACAGTGTGGCAACCGTGATTGACCTTTGGCGAGAGCAAAGGCCACCCCCTAGTGCGCTGAAGGGGCAACTTGACCTTTGAGAGCTGGTAGAGTGCAAGGTGCCTCCTGGCAGGCGCAAAGGTCATCTCTGGCGGCTATAAATAGCCACCCCGAGCCCTCATAACAGCACAAGCATCAGCGGGTGGTTCCTCTAAGAACTAGCTTCTCGAAGATGTCTTTGATGATAGGCTAAGACATCTTCCGGAGGCTAGGCCTAGAGATACTCATCCTAAGACGAACTCGGGTGCATCCAGAAAGGATCCCGGATTTTGTGGCTCCGAGGAGACTCCCGGAAGGAGAAGTACTCGGGCGTACCGGATAGGCAATCCGGGTAAGTGCTAACCGGAACATTTATCTCGGTCCTAGATTTGTGCAGGAAGGACTCGTAAGGTCGAGCAAGAAGGTGACCGGCACGAGGGATCCCGGTAGGCCGTCAACGGTCTGCAGAAGGCTTTCCCGCCTGATGCGGGGGGAAGTACCGTTCCGTTTGACAAGGAAGCATGGTCACCTCCCGCATGACACGGAAGCATGGTCACCTCCCGCCTGACACGGGAGCGCGTCAGCCGGTACGACAACGGTACGACAAGACTGGACGTGCCTAGCCCGGCAATCCGGAAAAGTCTATTCGAGATGGGCAAAGACATGTCCTGTCTCTGACAGGGGGACAATGATGTTCCAGGACGGCGCCTGCTGTCCTTGCCGGAATGATGACGAAGGGGCTACGCCGGATAGCACGGCGACTAGGTCGCACTAGCCGGTGTCAACATAACGGTTAGGCCTGTCCGGTGGGGCCAATCCGGATTAGGGTTTCCGGCCCTCCTGGCCGGAACTCTATAAAAGGCGCCATAACTGCTCCTATGAAGGAGAGACCAACTTGGAAGCCAAAACTATAGTCTCATTTACTCCTAGAGCATTTACTTCTAGAGCATTTACTTCATCCTCCCTTGAGTTCATCTAGTTCTTCGTGTTCTTCACCTCAAATGCTCTAAGAGCAAGTTGTAGTCCTTGTTCCACACTTATATTGAGAAGGAAAGGCAGGAGTAGGGGTGTTACCTCCTCACGAGGGCCCTGAACCTGGGTATATCGTATGTGTGTTGTGTGCCTTCGTGCATTTGTTCGCGTTTGCTAGATCTTCCCTCTCGCGCCTTGATCTTGTTTCTTGTTCTTGGGAGATCTCGGTCATACCGGGATCCTCCCCGTGTGAGCTCTTCAGCTCGCTATCCCTCCCCGGATCCACCAACGTCCATCGGCCCCACACATTAGCCATCCTATGGCATCTGCCGTGACACCACCACGACAAAACATGAAGACACAACTTAGCGAGTCCCTCCCATAACGGAGTATGGGGGAGCATTTGGAGAAGTCTTCATCAAGCATGTGCTAGCAAGCACAATCAAGAAAGGTGTTTCAACTTGAGAGAGTCAAGATCTTCATCATCGAGCTCAAGTCGAATGCGCAAGGCAAATGTATGATCTCGATAGGTTTTCTATTTTACCGGTCTCATGGTGTTAGTGGGAGGTTTGCCGATCATTCCTTTTTAGAGAGGTTTTAACCTCCTCCATTTGGTTTTATCTTCCATTGTTGTACTATGAGGTTTATCTGCATGGTCTTGTAAAGCTCTTCGTTGTGATTCCAACGAGCCAAAAATCATCGAAAACGGAGTCCGGATGGAAAAGATATTGACGTTTTCGTTATCGGTTTTGCTGCAGTTTTTCCTAGGCCGGAGTCTCCGGTCCTACACCGGAAACTCCGGTCTGTGCAGGACCGGAGTGTCCGGACTCAACGTTTTTCTCCAAAGCTGCTTTGAAGCTGTTCAACCCCTGGTGGGGGGCGGAGTTTCCGGCCCTAGAGGCCGGAGTTTCCGCCCCTGGATGAACTTTCCGGCCCAGGGCACCGGAGAGTTTGCCCAAGACTCGGCGGTGTTGACAGTGTTCAGCCCCTGGTGGGGGCCGAAGTTTCCGGTCCCAGTAGGCCGGAGTTTCCGGCCCTAGTGACCGGAAACTCCGGTGTGAAGTTTTCCTGCAACGGCTCTTTTTCGTGGGACCTATAAAAAGGCCCCTTCTTCCCGAGAGAGAGTAGCTCTTCCAAGCACGAATTTCCCCCCTCTCTCTCCTCCATTGTTGACCTTGGAAAGCTTGCCCCTCTCTCATTTCCTCCTATGATTCTTGCATATCTTTGAGGGATTTGAGAGAGGAGATCTAGATCTACATTTCCACCAATCCATCTCTCCTCTAAGTGAGGGGAACCTGGTAGATCTTGATCTTGGAGTTCTTGGTGCATCTCCTCTTTGTTCTTCCTCTCTTATTCCCGCATAAGCATTTGTTGCTTTGTTGGAATTCGAGAGTGAAGGATCTGAGCACTTATGCTCTTGCCTTTTGCATTTGGTGCATCGGTTTGCTCTCCACGAGGATTCGTGGAAGTTGAAAGTTTGTGAGCTTGTTACTCTTGGGTCCTTGGACCCTAGACGCCTTTGTGGTGGTTGGACCCTTGTGTGGTCACTTGAAGCCATTCGGGAGCCCCCAATCCCATTGTGGGTTGTGCCCCGGATTGTTGTTGGAAGCCGTCCGGGAGCCCCCAATCCCATTGTGGGTTGTGCCCCGAATTGTTGTTGAAAGGCTCCGGATTCCGCCTCGAAGGAATTCCGATAGTGGAAGGTGAACCAAGCCTTTGTGGTGTGCTTCATCGGAGAAGAAGGTGAAACCTTTGTGGTTGTTGAACCGTTGTGTCGGTTCACACCTCTCCAACGAGACGTACTCCCTTAACAAGGAGGAACTCAGGAATACATCCTCGTCTCCGTGTGCCTCGATTATTTCTATACCGAGCTTTTTACTTATGCAATTTACATTGTGATAGCCTTCGTGCTTGAAGTATTCTATAGCTATCACCTTGTTGTTTGTCTTTATTAGCATAAGTTGTTGGTGCACATAAGTGAGCCTAGTTTATTTAGGTTGTCGGCTTGTTAATTTAAACACCTAGTTTTATTCCGCAATTAATAAGCCTAAACCGGAAAAGTTTTCAACCGCCTATTCACCCCCATCTAGGCGACATCATTGTCCTTTCAATTGGTATCAGAGCCTGGGCTCTCTTGTTGGGCTTTACCGCCTAGAGAGTAAAAGATGTCGTTTAGAGAATTAGTGCACGATCCCACTTTCATATTCGATGGCACAAATTATGATGTTTGGAAAATCCGTATGCTTAATCTATTTAGGGCCATGGGTACAAATTATGTTAAGAGGATTGTAGATGTGTGTTTATCTCCTCCAAAGGATTCTCATGAATTATCTTTAGAGGATGAGATAAACTCTCATCTCGAGACTCAAGTAACTAATGGTCTTATGTGTGCTTTGACCGATGTAGTTCTTGCTTCAATCATGCCTTTTCAAAATGCATATGAGCTTTGGACCAAGCTTCAAGATATATATGAAGTGTCCAAAATTATTTAGGATGATTGTTCTCCTTCCACTTCCGGCCGTGATGAGTTCACAACTTCGTCCACTTCACCAACATGTGATTTGTCACAAGGTAATGATATGGTGAGTGGTGATAGACATTACACTGTTGATGGTGAATATTCTATTGACTATACTTCATCTCTATCTCATTGCAATGTTCTATCTTTAGACTTAAACTCTTCTAGCACTCCAAACGCCATACATGCTAGAGTTGATAGTCTTTGCATATCAAGTAATAGTTGTTTAACTAAATATAATGATGATATGCTCTCCACGCCATACATGCTAGAGTTGATAGTCTTTGCCCAACTTGAGTTGCTAACTAGCAAGTTTGCGAAATTGGAAGAAACACATGAAAGGCTCTCTAGCTCTAATGACGATCTCCTAGCATCCCATGCTAAGCTAAAGTTAGCTCATGAGGCTATTATGTCAAAGGTAACATCTTGTAAGCCCCATGTGGACAATGGCACAACGTCTTCTCTTAATGCTATATCATCTTGTGCTAGTCCTTGTGATTCATCCACTCACAATGTTGCTACATCTCGTGATGAATCACGTTCCATACCTTGTTGCTCTAACAATGAAGCTTTTACTTCCTCTAGTATTTGTGTTGATACTAACCATGTAGAGGAATTAAAAGAGCTCAAGGCTCAAGTCACTTCTTTGAAGAAAGACTTGGAAAAGCGTCATGTTGGGAATTCCACACTTATCAATATGTTGAGTGTTCAAAGACGCCCCAATGACAAGAGTGGACTTGGATTCAACTCCAATAACAAGAACAAGTCCAAGATCATCAAGAAGAAAAAGGGCCAAGAACAAGTCAAAGATTCGGCCAAGATTGTTTGCTTCAAGTGCAAAGTTGAAGGGCACCATGTTAGATCTTGCCCTTTGCAGAAGAAGGCTCTTAGTGAGAAGCAACAAGGGAAGAAACCTCAAGTTCAAACTCAAGCTCCTCAAGTTGAAGAATGGTCTCTTCCCAAGAAGAATCAAGCTACCCCTCCTCAAGTCAAGACTCCAACTAAAAAGAGAGGAGGACGTATATGTTTCTACCTATGTCGTGAGAAGGGTCACATTGCTTCTTCATGCACAAATGGTACCTTATCCAACCCCATTATAATTAATGATGTTTATTCTCTTCGGAAGGATAAGGTTGGCAATGTGTTTTCCAAATATGTTGGTACTCAAAGTGGTGTCAAGAAAAGAACCATTTGGGTTGCCAAACCTATTGTGACTAACCTCTTAGGACCAACCTTGGTTGAGGACCAACAACCTAAAAATTGATCAATAGGTGTTGTTGGAGGCATTGGAGACTTGACTACACTATGCAGAATTAAGGGATGTTCATCAATTATATTCTCTCAAGTCAATTCATATGAATCATATTGTTCTATCTCATATCCAATGTTCCTCCTTACGGTAACTTTTATTTAAATCATATATACATTGAAAGTTGCTTGCACCCTTGCATGTGTTTGGTTTTGTACCTTGCTAGTGTTGGTATGTGTTGTGCTCTCTACTTACTTATCTTGAGAAATCAAGTATGTGTATGTTGGTTTGCACACCATTTACTTGTTTTGAGCGTTATTGCTTTTATTTGATATCTTATCTTGTTGGCTCTCTATTATAGATTAATGGACCATCATATTTTGGGGGAGTGATATGCTTCGTGCACTTCACAATCCTAAAATTGTGTATTCATGAGAAATACAACTTAGTGTTGATATACTTATATTATTTACTATCTATGTGGTATGTCATTCTCATGAGAAATTCAATTTCTATAATGTCCATTAATTTCTCGAGTTGGTTTTGTTTGCCTCTTGCTTTAAATAAATGTATTATCACATTATGGGGAAGTAATAAGCTATGTGCATATTACAAGCCTAGAAAATGTGAATATATGAGGTTTTTCCACCTAGAATTGATATTGCTAATTATCTTGTTCCTATGTGGCATGTTGCTCAAACAAGTTACCATTTACTTAATGCTTTTTGTCTCTCACTCTTTTGGATCTTGTTTGTGGAGGATGTTCTTGGTATGGCTTTCCCCAAATATGTTCTCATGTATCTTTTGGGAAGCCCATTGTTTCAAGGTACTCCTTGGAGTTGCTTTGCACCTTCGCATGATTTGTGAAGCTCTCAAGAATATCTATATATCTAAGCATGGCTTGTAATTCCTATCATTTGCCATATGCTTATGTTTTGTGAATATGATCTTGAATATATCTTTGCAATCCACCCCCGAGAAATATCTCCATACATTACTTGTCTTGACAAGTGCTAATCCTTTTGTGGTAAATATATTGATCATATTCGCTTTGGCTGTTGCTTTGAATTGCTTTATTTGATTGCCAAGGATTTGTTTTGATCTAACTCTCATTTGTCTTCATTGTATCTTTTGGATCCTTTTTGCTCTACTTAAAATTTATTTAGTGCTTTCTTGAGTTGGGAAAAGCAATGAACCAATTCTTGTGCATTGACATTCAAAAGTCATACTTCTTGATAATGCACTATTCTTTGGGAAGCTATCCTACTTTGAGTAAAACACCGTTCTTTAAATTGGTATTGCAATTTCTTGCCTTTCTTGAACATGACTAGTGTTTGAATAATATATATGGAGAGTGATGATCCCGATGACGTGTCTCCTTGGAAGACAAACATTTTTCGTCTTGGTACCTTGTGCCATCATGAAAAGTGTAGAGGGTTTGGTTTATTCCTTGATGATATTTTTCATCAATTGGTCTCTTGCTTTCATTGGTATCTTTCCAAAGTGGTATCTTTAATCATGTGTTGATTTGGGTATTTGATATAATTTGGACAATTTGTTTTTCTTGTCACACTTGTGTGTGCCTTGCTGGTTTACTTGGTGTTTTGTCTAAATTATATCTCGCTTGGTTCTTGAAAGCCTTGTGCATGCATATTTATTATATGTATATCTTATAGCATGCTTACTTTCGTTAATCCAATATATAGGATAAACTCCATCAAATCCTAAATGGTTAGATGTGCATGAAATTCAATTTCATATCAATATGCACATATTTATGTGGAGTTTGTCCTATGTGTTGTAGTTTCTCTAACTACTTTGGATCCAATTAGTTTGGGTACCATGTTGTACTTAAATTTGTTTTAGGTACACTTGAGATGCATTGGAAGCTTGTCTCACCTACAAGGAAGGTGTTGTCACCATGTGCTTATTGGAGCCAAGCTTGGATGATCATGAGATCCTATCTTCTACATCACCAATGCTATCTCGGTAACAAGTATCTACCTCATGCATACATTTCTAGCTTTCAACCTTGTGTAGGTTGTATCTCGGCATGAATCTTTTGTTGCAATTAATTTGGTTCTTGCAAAACATCTTTATTGCAAATGTGGGCAAGCCGGGATGATTACATATCAAGGGGCATATATTTAATCATTTTCATGATTCACCAATCCCAAATATGTTAATCTAGCACTTTCTACTCTATGTCTCGCATATGTAATATTGATTGTTTCTTCAAATAATTTGCCTTTTGTGATACTTGTTATCTCTCTCGGAGCATCCCTTTTATCACCTTATCCATTGTGGATATTTTGATGCTATGATGAGTGTGTGTTGGAAGTTCATCTATATCCCTTTAAGATAAAATTGAGCTTTGTCTATGCTTTTAAGCAAAGATCTTATTGGTGTATTTATGACTTTGTCTTGGATATCATGACCTTTTCCCTTGTACCTATCTTGTATGTACATGCTTATTTGTAGACCCATATCTTAGTGATTCGTGTCTACTTAGAAACTTATACACATGAGATTAGTTACATCTTTTATTGATATTCCAATTCTTTTAGTGACCACCTCTTATTGCTTTTGTTTCTTTGGTGGTTTCTAAAAGGCACAAGCTTTATTTTTCTTGAGTTATAATTTTGCATCTTAATAAGCTTGTGGAGCTATTTGCTATATCTCTTTTGGTATGTGAGTATGGGAAAGACATGATATGCACTATATGCAACTCTTCTTGAAAGACTATGTTTATGCTTTGGCTCATCCTTGTATTAGTCTCCTAAAATGTCTTTGTATCCCACACCCAACCCTTTTATTTTCCGCTCCTTGCTCATGTTGCAAAACATTTTATTTGTTGCAAGTTGTTTTGCCTTCTTTTCTCATTTATATTCTCTTGCATGGGTTTGATTCGAATTTATTTAGGAGGGAGTGAGGATTCCATGTTGTGCACACTATATTGAAATAAAAATCTTATTTGTGCACGTACCTTGGGGAGTTCCCTCTTGATATTTAGAACACTTTTTGGATCCTTTTGATTGCTTGCTTCTTTCTTTGAAGTATCTTTCTATTTGATATTTGTTTGCAATCTTTGGATCCTAAATATAGTTTGATCTTCACCCAACTATTCTTCATAGGATATGTGCATTTGATTTCACTCATATTATGAGAAATGCACACATTATGGGGGAGCTCTCACTATATTGGCCTTCTAAGTTTTTCTTCCCATTTCGTCAATCGATGCCAATGGGGGAGAAGTTTAGAGGGTTTAAGAGATTTTGGTGTTATGCTTTAGTTTCGTTCTCAAGCATTTGCCTTTCTTGCTCTGGCATCCTTGCTCTTTGTGTTGCATGGTTGCTTAAATTCATTATATAAACCCTCGCAAAAGGGATTGTCATCAATTACCAAAATGGGGGAGATTGAAAGTGCATGGTTGCCCCCATGCGTGGTTTTGGTAATTAATGACAATCCTTATGGACTAATGTTTACACTGAGATATTCTTTATAGATCTTGTCCATGGGAAGCTATAGGAGTTCATGTGTTGGACTCTTCAAGATGACTTAATGACCAATGCTCTATTCAAGGATTTATATGATGAATAGTCATGTGTAGAGTTGAGCTCATTGCAAGTATGGCTTGGAATAGAAGATTGAGTGAACAATCATGTTTACCTCCAAGCCATCATACATATAAAGATAAGAAGATGAAGTGCAAGTTCAATATGATGCATATCGGAAGATATCCTTTGATTGAAGCTTTCAAAGGAAACATGAAGACAAAACTTAGCGAGTCCCTCCCATAACGGAGTATGGGGGAGCATTTGGAGAAGTCTTCATCAAGCATGTGCTAGCAAGCACAATCAAGAAAGGTGTTTCAACTTGAGAGAGTCAAGATCTTCATCATCGAGCTCAAGTGTAATGCGCAAGGCAAAGGTATGATCTTGATAGGTTTTCTATTTTACCGGTGTCATGGTGTTAGTGGGAGACCGGTGAACGGGAATCCGGCACCTAGAGGGGGGGGGGTGAATAGGTGCTATTACAAATTTTAGGCTCAACACAAAGGTAAATTCTCTAGATATGCAACTACGGTGAATTTACCTAAATGATAATCTAAGCAATAACAAGATAAGCAAGTAAGGAAGCAAAGGTAAAGGGAACCAAGTGAAGCACGCGGAGACGAAGATGTAATCCCGAGTTCCACCCAAGGGTGTACGTCTTGTTTGGAGAGGTGTGCGCTACCACAACAGGTTAGCCGCAACGCCACAAAGGCTCACCTTCTTCTCCGATGAACTCAACCACAAAGGTTTCGAGTCCACCTTCCACTATTGATCCCCTTTTAGGCGGAGATCGAATCCCTTACAAACGCTTGAGGCACACACCCACAACTGAATTGGGGGCTCCCAAGAAGACCACAAAAGGTCAAGGACCACAAAAGGTCAAGGTAAAACCAAGAGTACAACAATGGTGAACTAGGTTTTCCCACCGGAAACCCTAGCCACGAAATCCCCAAGTGAATTGGGGAGAAATGCAAATCCCTTCGGTGAGGATGTAGATCCGGGCCTTCTCCTCCAATCCTCCAAAGATCAATGAATTTGGGTGGGGGGATTGGGAGATCTTGATGATTTGAGTTTTCAAGAATGGTAGGAGAGAGAAAATCTGAGAGCTGGCTATTCTTGAGTGAGTGAGGGGGTATTTATACTCCCCCTCAAAATCTGTCCGTTGTCTGTCTTGGGCACCCGGAAATTCCGGTTTAAGTAACACCAGAAATTCCGGTCACCCGGAATATCCGGGTCTTTGAAAATATCCGAGCTGAATTTCCGGTTGAGATCAGAACCAATTCTGAACTTGACTTAGCCGATTTTCTGAGGTTGACTCGGAATATCCGAGTCCTTGAAATTTCCGAGCTGAATTTCCGATTGGAGTCAGTACCACTTCTGAATCTTGACTTAGCCAATTTTCCTGGGGTTGACTCGGAATATCCGGGTTGGTGACTCGGAATATCCGAGTCCTTGAAATTTCCGAGCTGAATTTCCGATTGGAGTCAGTACCACTTCTGAATCTTGACTTAGCCAATTTTCTTGGGGTTGACTCGGAATATCCGGGTTGGTGAACCGGAATATCCGAGTCCTTGAAATTTCCGAGCTGATTTTCCGATTGGAGTCAGTACCACTTCTGAATCTTGACTTAGCCAATTTTCCTGGGGTTGACTCGGAATATCCGGGTTGGGGAACCGGAATATCCGAGTCCTTGAAATTTCCGAGCTGATTTTCCGATTGGAGTCAGTACCACTTCTGAATCTTGACTTAGCCAATTTTCTGAGGTTGACTCGGAATATCCGAGTTGGGGAACCGGAATATCCGTGTCTGGGAAGAATTCCAGAAACTCTTTTTCTCTACAATTTGGCTTTAGGATTTGTGATATGAGTTTCACCCAAACTGAAATACTTAGCAATAGGATTAGTATATCATTGGTATTGTTAACTAACGCACAAAACACTAGGGATTAAGAAATGTTCTTTCAATCTCCCCATTTTTGGTGTTAGATGACAATACCAAGATTTGCATAGAAACAAAAGGTAATATCATGTTTTTGGCAGAAAATGGATCCCCCTAAATAAATGCAAGTAAGCAACACAAAATGACAAATGATAGGAGCAATTTTATAACAACAACCACAAGATATCACAAAAGAGAAACGAGACAAAAGTAAGATTATGGTAGCAATTGAGACTAGATAGATTTTCATACCTTGTGTATATGGAATATGAAGAGACTACCAACACAATCAATTCGAAGTCTCAACCATAAGATAATGATAGCATCAAACCATTGTCTCAATACAAAGATATCACAAATGAAATAAAGAGAGTTTCACAAGTAACTTAAAACACGATAAATGGACACAAGCGCAAATAAATGATAAACGCATAAGCTTGTGCCCGACCCTTGCAAATCCCCGAAGAAGTCCTAGTAGAGCAACTTCTCCCCCTTTGGCATCGAAACGCCAAAAAGGAAGAAGAGCGATGCTACGTCCCCATGGAAGTTTTCAGTCCGAGGGGTCCTCCTCCTCATCATCATCACCAGCATCCTCATCATCATCATCCTCCTCTTCATACTCCTCAGACTCGGCCTCCTCATCATCATCTTCCTCCTCATCATCATAGTCATAGCCAGTGGTGTACGAGCTGCCGCCAAGGTCCTGGTCAATCAGTGTCCACGGAGCCAAGGAACCCTGGTTCCACTGAGCAAAGGTCAGGGGCTCAGACAGAGCAGCAGGAGCAGGAGAGCCAGAAGCATGGTGAAGGATCAAGTCTTGCTTGTAATCCAGCTGACGGCGATCCTTGTAGGCATTGTATTGCTCTTTGTAGATGTCCACATTCATGCAAAGGATGTTGCGCTGGAACCAGTTCAGCTTCTTGACATGTGCATGAGTGGTAGGAACATGAGTAGAGGTAGCAGCAGCCCTCCTAGCATCACCCATGAAAGATCCACCTGTAGCTGATGTAGTAGAAGGCCTAGGAGGGGGCTTGACCACAGTCTTCTTCACATAAAGCTTCTTGAAGTCATGTGGCACCAAATCACTGCTGCTGAAGTTGTAGTCAGGGAACTTAAACTGGAGGAGCTTCATTATGTAAGGAGCATAAGGAATAGAGACCCTGGTGGTCATAGCTTCATACATCTCATTGTAGATGTAATCCATCACATCTACTCTCCAGTCAGTATCAGAACCCGAGTCCTCCACAATGCGGTTGGCGTGAAGGAGCAGGTTGCAGAGAGGGGTAACCACGTTGTCGTTGTTGCCACCACTCGGTGCAATGTTCTCACGCATGATGCGCACAAGAACATCATACAATGGAAGCAAGTCACGAGAGAATCCAGGGGTGGCTCCCACACCATATAAGTGAGCTGTCTCCTTCTTGTTGAGCTTGTAGGGGGTGTGCATGCGAGTGCCTTGGGGATTGTCACCATCAAACCTGTAGCCCAGTACCTTGGCAAACTCCTCGAAGTTGGACTCACAGTATGATTCCCCAGTCATCCACTTCATGGTCTTCTTCGAGTCACCCTTGATCACTAGGGTGGCGAAGAACTGCATTACAAGCTGCGCATTGTAGGCACAACGGATGAGCACCAACCTCTCCAAACCCATGGTCTTGACAATGTGGATGGCCTCAGCAAATGCGGTTTTCTTCTGCAGAGATGCAAAGTCAAACGGGTGCATGGGTCGAATGGGCTTCGACAGTGAGAGATAGAGATCCACGAATATGTGCTCTTGCGCTTGGCACCAAAAGTTGCGATCAGCGAGAGAGTTGTCTCTTGCGCTGAGGTACCAGTCCCCCTGCCTCAGCTGAGAGTAATCCACAGAATGCATCTTGGAGTAGTTCTGACGTTGGGGACTAGGGACATTCTTTCTCTTCTTGGATGAGGGCTTGCTGGCAACAGCTTTCTTCTTCCTCTGAGTTGCAGGGCCCTTTCCCTTGTTGACTGGTTGCTTGTGGACATGTGCTCTACCTTTGTTCCTTGATCCCCCTGCGGACGGACTTCCACCTGAACCTGTGAATTTGAGCATAGAGGGTAGCATAAGGTAAGTGCACACAAGTCAGGAGATAATACACACATTAGATAGGCATTTGATGAATCATATGTAGTTAAACATGAGTTAATCTTAAAACTGCAGTGTTTGACTCGGAAATTCCGGTTCAGACATGACCGGAAATTCCGGGGGACCGGAAATTCCGAGTCAATCTGAACCGGATATTCCGAGTCAGACAGAAACTGCAGATCTGAGATTGACTCGGTCTAAAACTAGATCGATCCAACATAATGCAAAACTAATGTATGTAGAAGGCAGGGAATAGTCCTAGGAACAATCTCTACCAAGCAACATTGAAACAAATAACTCCACATCAAGATCCAAGTGCAAGCACATAAGGAAGAAGAAAAGTGAAGTTACCCTCATCCATTGAGGCCATTGCTTGGAGGAGTGAGTTCCCGGGGCGGAGGAGGAGCAGATCCGGCCGAGAAAGAGGTTCCCTGGCGGTCGGAGTGCTCCGGAGGGACCTTGGAGCAGCAAGGGCGGCGGCTGGAGGAGAGGGAGGTCGGGGGTGGAAGAAGGGCACTAATGAGCCCTTCACCCCGAGCCTGCCCTTATATTTCTGGACAAACCGCCAGACCGGATATTCCGGGTGTGACTTACACCGGATATTCCGAGTCACCGGATATTCCGGTTCAAAATGAACCGGATATTCCGACCTGCTGAACCAAAATCCCAGTTTTCAAAAGGATGCCTTGTGTGCAATAGAGAGAAATGTTTTCAAGGGAAAGTAGGCTTGGGATAGATTTCCAAACTGATATTGGTACACCATACTCAACTCACAAAAACCAAATCGAACCAAAAGAGCCAAGTTGAGTAGGTTTCCCACATGCATGAAAAGGAGGGCAAATAGCAACAATAAGCTCCAAATAAAATCAACTCTTCAAGGAGAGGAGGTCGGTGGCCGAGGCCACCATGTAGGAGTGTATGGCATGTTACCGCGAAGATGTATCTTGGGTACATAACCAATACTCGTCGTTTTAGCTCATTAGTCATAAGAATGAATATAGAGATAAAAGAACACTTGCTATCGGCATAATGGGGGGAGGGATGGTCCAATGTATTAGGACCGCACTCCCCCTATTTCCATGCCTACATCTAAACTAGATAAGATGCAATTACGCCCTAGGTGAGTGTGCAAGCGATCAAGCTAAGGACCTCGAATCAATGATATTAAGCTCATTCCTCAAAAAGCAAAACCTTCCTTCCTCAAGGGGCTTCGTGAAGATATCCGCCAATTGATCCCTTGTGCCCACATATGATAAGTCAATGTCTCCACGGGCCACATGATCTCTTATGAAATGATGGCGGATCTCAATATGCTTGGTTCTTGAATGTTGCACCGGGTTGTAGGCAATCTTGATGGCACTTTCGTTGTCACATAAAAGAGGCACTTTGTCGCAATCGACTTTGTACTCCTTTAAAGTTTGCCTCATCCATAGCAACTGAGTGCAACAACTTGCGGCGGCAACATACTCGGCTTCGGCGGTGGAGAGAGATATGCAATTTTGCTTCTTAGAAGACCAACTCACCAAGGACCTCCCAATAAATTGACAAGCACCGGAGGTTGACTTCCTATCATCATGATCTCCCGCCCAATCGGAATCCGTGAACCCACATAATGAGAAATTTGCATCCTTGGGATACCACAATCCATAAGTTGGGGTATAAGCCAAATATCTAAAGATTCTCTTGACCGCCACATCATGGCTTTCTTTAGGAGCCGCCTGATATCTTGCACATACTCCTACGGCTAGCACTATATCCGGTCTAGATGCACAAAGGTAGAGGAAAGATCCAATCATGGAACGGTATACCTTTTGATCCACATCCTTACCCTTCGGGTTGAGCTCAAGGTGGCATTTGGTTTGCATTGGAGTAGAGGCACCCTTGAGACCAAGCAACTCGTACTTCTTGAGCATGTCTTCAATGTACTTTGCTTGGTTGATGAACGTTCCTTCCCTCAATTGTTTGATCTCAAATCCGAGGAAGAACTTCATCTCGCCCATCATAGACATCTCAAACCTGTCAGTCATAAGCTTAGAGAATTCTTCGTTAAATGCTTTGTTAGTCGATACAAATATAATGTCATCCACATATAATTGACAAATGAAAAGCTCCCCATTAATTTTCTTAGTGAAAAGTGTGGGGTCGATTTCCCCAACTTGGAATCCACGGTCTACAAGTAGTTCTCTAAGGTGATCGTACCACGCTCGTGGGGCTTGTTTAAGGCCATAGAGTGCCTTATCCAACTTGTAGACATGGTTCGGATACTTGAGGTTCTCGAACCCCGGTGGTTGCTTAACATAAACAAGTTCATTTAGTGACCATTTAGAAAAGCGGATTTAACATCCATTTGTTGCAACTTAAAGTTATGGTGAGAGGCATAGGCAAGAAGAATACGGATTGACTCAAGTCGAGCCACGGGCGCGTAGGTTTCTCCAAAGTCAATGCCTTCAATTTGAGAGTAACCTTGAGCCACCAATCTTGCCTTGTTCCTCACCACCATGCCATGTTCATCTTGCTTGTTCTTGAATATCCACTTGGTGCCGATAACATTGCGGCAATCTTTGGATCTTTCCACCAACTTCCACACTTTGTTGCGCTCGAAGTTGTTGAGCTCTTCATGCATAGCATCAAGCCAATCTTTATCTTCAAGAGCTTCAAAGACCTTCTTGGGTTCCACCATGGAGATGTGAGCTTGATGTTCACTAAAGCTTGCGAGTTGTCTTCGGGTAGAGACCTTGCTTCTCACATCACCAAGCACCTTGTCAAGAGATAGAGCTCTTAATTCTTGTGAGGTGCCAACCCTATTCAAGCGGCGGATCTCGATTTCCCTCCGAGTGGTGGGAGGAATCGCTTGATCATCTTGATCATTTATGTCTCCGCCTTGACTGATTTGATGGCCTTGATCAACCATTGGAGTGGTGTCCATTGGTGAGGGAGAGGGTTGATCTTGGCCTTGCGAACTTCCACCGGGAATGTCAGCAGGACCGGATATTCCGGGTTCAGGGACCGGAAATTCCGAACCACCGGAATTTCCGAGTCCAGCTTGAACCGGATTTTCCGGTCCTCCGGAAATTCCAGGAGCAGCTGTAGAATCTTGTTCTTCTTCTTGGCAAGGTGCATTGGGCACGGTGTTGTCGATGGGTGTTTCTTGTGTTGGGGTGGTCACCACTTGTGAAGAACTTGGTACTTGTTGATCAACCTCATGATAGAGTTCAACGGGGCGGTGGACTCCCAACCCCATTCTTCGGATAGCATCTTGAGGTTCATCATCACCTACACCGGAAACACCACTTTGCTCCACGAGGGAGCCGTCATTCTCCTCGAATACCACACTACAAGTTTCTATGATTATGCGCGAGGCCTTATCATAGACTCTATAAGTGTGGGATTCGGATCCGTAGCCCACAAATGTCCCTTCAAGAGACTTAGAATCAAACTTGCCCAAACGAATACCTTTGATGAGATAAAAACACTTACAACCAAATACTCGGAAGTAGGAGATATTGGGCTTGTTCCCGGTAAGCACTTCATAAGGTGTCTTCATGAGTCCTTTGCGAAAGAAGAGCCGGTTGGATGAATGGCAAGCGGTGTTGACGGCTTCGGCCCAAAAGTTGTGAGGGGACTTGAACTCTGCCATCATCGACCTTGCCATCTCAATAAGTGTGCGGTTCTTCCTTTCGGCTACACCATTTTGTTGGGGAGTATAAGCAGCGGAATATTGATGACGAATCCCTTCTTCACTAAGGAACTCGTTTAAGGTGTAGTTCTTGAACTCGGACCCATTGTCACTTCGTATCACCAAGATAGGGACATTGTGTTGACGTTGAGCTTCATTGGAGAAGTCGATGATAGTTTGTTGAGTCTCCATCTTCGTCTTGAAGAAGAAAACCCATGTGTATCTTGAATAGTCATCAACAATCACCAAGCAATATTTCTTGCCACCAAGACTAGCTTCCGGAATGGGACCAAAGAGGTCAACATGGAGAAGCTCCAAAACCCTCTTTGACGAAATGATGGTCTTGCTTTGATGGTAGATGTCATGCATTTTTCCTTCAACACACGCCCTACACATTCGATCCTTCGAGAAAGAAACATGGTCTTTTAGTCCTAGGATATGACCACCCTTGTGGAGACTTTGCAAAGTCCTCATGTTGACATGGGCTAGTCGGCGATGCCATAGTGAAAGAGCATTTTCCCTCATGTGTGGTTTTGGTAATTGAATGACAATCTCTATGGACTAATGTTTGCATTGAGATATCATTATATATCATGTCCATGGAATTGTGGAGTTCATGTGTTGAACTCTTGAAACTCATGTGTTGAGTGAAGCTTATTGCAAGTATGTCTTGAAGATTCAAGACATCATCTTAGTGAAGAAAAGATGAGTTGTGCAAGACCAAGAGAAGCTTTCACGAAAAGATCCTATGCTTGGTGCTTGCAATGGATACATGAAGACGAAGCTTAGCGAGACTCTCCCATTGTGAGCATGGGGGAGTATTTGGAGAAGTCTTCATCAAGCAAGTGCTTGGACGCGCAATCAATAAAGATGACCCACTTGAAGAGATCAAGATAGTCTTCATCTAACTCAAGTGGAATGCTCAAGGCAAAGGTATGATCTTGATAGGGCTATAGGATAGATAGGCGTACTATCAAGAGGGGCTCTCAAGTTAGTAACTTGATCGCATTCTTGTGGAGAGCTCAAACCTTTGCATACTTGGCATATCATGTTTCTTGGTTCTTATTTGGCTTTTATGTTGGTGAGGAGTTAGAGCTTGGTTCATCTCCATGTCAAGCTCTTGTTCATCGAAATCGGTTTTACTTTGGACAACTTGTTGCGTTTTCGGTGGTGGAAATATTGTCGGTTCTACCACGAGGAAAGTCCCACACCTTGCCATGTGTGGTGATTTTACTCTATTTGTTGGGTGCTCTTCGTCTCTATCTTTCCAACAAAATTGGTCTCACCTCATTTGGAGTTCATTTGCAAAAGTTATACCAGTTTTCGTTTCGATGTTCTGCTGATTCGGATTATTGGGGTCGGATATTCCGCCCTACCGGAATTTCCGGTTCCCCAGCTCATCCAAGAAAACGGCTAAGGAAAGGAGAAAAAGGGTTCTGACTCCAGTCGGAAATTGTGCTCGGAAATTTCCGTCTACCGGAATTTCCGAGTGCCCCCAGAAAAGTCCTCCAGAAATGGCTAAGGAAAAGTTTGGTTTTGCTTCTGACTCCAGCCAGAATTTCCGAGCTCTCTTAGACCGGAATTTCCGGGTGACCGGAATTTCCGAGTCTCTCTAGACCGGAATTTCTGGATGACCGGAATTTCCGAGTCTCACTTATACCGGAATTTCCGAGTGTCGAAACAGCCAACGGCTATATTTCTGGAGGGGTATAAATACCTCTCCCCTTCTTCTTCCCCAGAAAATCCAAGGCAGCACGACTTTCCCCTCTCTCCTACTCCATTGTTGACCTTGGAAAGCTCAGTTCCCTCTCAATCCCTCCATTGAATCTTCCATATTCTTTAGGGAAAGTTGAGAGGAGATCTAGATCTACAATCCTACCAATCCATCTCTCCTCTAAGTGAGGGGAACTTAGTTGATCTTGTTCTTGGAGTTCCTTTGTGGTTCTTCTTCTTTGTTCTTCCTCTCTTCTCCCCCCATAAGCATTAGTTGCTTTTGGTGGGATTTGGGAGTGAAGGATTTGACTCCTTTGTGGTTTCCTTTGTTCTTCCTCTCTTATTCCCCCATAAACATTTGTTGTTGTGTTGGAATTTGAGAGTGAAGGACTTGAGCACTTCGTGTGCTCTTGCCATTGCATTTGCATCGGTATGAGCCCTCCACGAGGATTCGTGGTGGTGATACTTGTGAGCTTGTTACTCTTGGGTCTTTGGACCCTAGACGCCTTTTGTGGCCAAGACCTTTTGTGGTCAAGACCTTTTGTGGTCACTTGAGAGCCCCCAATTAAGTTGTGGGTGTGTGCCTCAAGACTTGGGAGCCCCCAATTAAGTTGTGGGTGTGTGCCTCAAGAGTTGTACGGGATTCGATCTCCGCCCCAAAGGAGATCAATAGTGGAAGGTGAACTCGAACCTTTTGTGGTTGAGTTCATCAGGAGAAGAAGGTGAGCCTTTGTGGCGTTGCGGCTAACCTGTTGTGGTTGCACACACCTCTCCAAACGAGACGTACACCTTTGGGTGGAACTCGGGAATACATCCTCGTCTCCGCGTGCCTCGGTTATTTCTATACCCGAGCTCTTTACTTATGCACTTTACATTGTGATAGCCTTCGTGCTTGAAGTCATATATCTTGCTATCATCTTGTTACTTGTATTGCTTAGCTTAAGTTGTTGGTGCACATAGGTGAGCCTAGTTTATATATCTAGGTTGTATGCTTGTTAAAGTAAACCTCTAGTTTTATTCCGCCTTTATCAAGCATACCGGAATTTCCGGGTCATTGTGGACCGGATATTCCGGCTACTCGGAATTTCCGGGTCACTCTTGGACCGGATATTCCGGCTCCTCGAAAAAGTTTTTAAATCGCAATTCACCCCCCCCCCTCTAGGCGACGTCTATCCGTTCAATTGGTATCAGAGCCAGGTTATCTCATTATTAGGACTAACCGCCTAGAGATAAAGATGTCGTTTAGAGATCTAGTGCACAATCCCACTTATAGATTCGATGGCACAAATTATGATGTTTGGAAAATTCGCATGCTTAATCTTTTTAGAGACATGGGTTCAAATTTAGAGAGTATTGTAGATATGGGTTTTTCTCCTCCAAAGGATTCACAAGAATTATCTTTAGAGGATGAGAAAAACTCTTATCTCGATACTCTAGCATCTAATGGTCTCATATGTGCTTTGAGCGATGTAGTGCTTGCGTCAATCATGCCTTTTCGGAGCGCTCATGAATTATGGACAAAACTTCAAGATATATATGAGGTGTCCAACATTTTCAAGGATGATTGTCCTCCTTCCACTTCCGGTCGTGATGAGCTCACGACTTCCTCCACTTCACCTACATGTGGTGTGCCACAAGGTAATGATATGGTGAGTGGTGATAGAAATTGCAATCTTGATGGTGAACCTACTATTGACTATACTTCACACTCATCTTTTTGCAATGCTCTATCTTTGGACTTAAGCACATGTAGCACTCAAAATGTCATACATGCTAGTGTTGATAGTCCTTGCATATCATGTAGTAGTTGCTTAACTAAATCTCATGATGATATGCTTTCCTTGTCTTGTTGCCATGATCAAAGTGCTTCTATTTCCTCTAGTACTTGTTTGGCTAACAATGTAGAGGAATTCCAACAATTGTTGGAACAAGACTTGGACCTCAATGGTGTTTCAAGTAACTCTTCATCGTATTCATCCACTACTCACCTTTGCCTTATGGCTAAGGAGTATAAGGTAGGTCCTACCGTGCACTCCAATATATCTCATGGTGATGATGATGATGATGTTGATGGTGATACTAGTCTTGAAATCAAACAAGAAATTATTGCTTTTGATCATTTCATGACTAACTTGCAAGGAGTTGGCAAGAAACACTTTGGATCTCTTATGAGCCGTTTAGGTGAGCTTGAGGATGTTCTTGAGCTAAAAGGTGAGATTGAGAGAGAAGATGCCTATGAAAAGGTATCTTTTCAATCATCTCTAGAAGATGAACAAGAAACTAATGCTCACCTTCAAGAGCAACTTGAAACTATCATGGAGTCTCATAACTCCAAAATTGCTAAACTCACTAAAGAACATGAACATGCTATTGCTAAATGTAATGTGCTTAGTAAACAAAATGCTAAGTTAAATAATGAGCTTGTCATGTTGTCTCCTTCCACTTCTAATGATAATGATGCTTGTGCTACTAACTCCACTTTGTGTGAAGCATATATTTTGAAGGAGAATGTTGAGCTAAGGGCTCAACTTGATTTGCTAACTAGCAAGTATGGGATATTGGAAGAAAATCATGAAAAGCTTTCAAGCTCTAATGAGGATCTTCTAGCATCCCATGCTAGGCTAAAGTTAGCTCATGAGGCGGTCACAACGAAGGTAAAATCTTGTGAGCCTCCTATGGTCACTAGCACAAACTCTAATACTAATGCTTTATTGCAATGTGCTAGTACTAGTAATTCTACATCACATACCATTGCTAAATCTTGTGATGAATTACATTCCTTGCCTTGTTGCTCTAACAATGTAGCATCTACTTCCTCTAGTATTTGTGTTGAAACTAACCATATACAGGAACTCAAAGAGCTCAAGGCACAAGTCACTTCTTTGAAGAGAGACTTGAAGAAGTGTCATGAAGGGAAGTCCACCCTCGACAACATGTTGAGAGTGCAACAACTTCCTCATGACAAGAGTGGACTTGGATTCAACTCCAATAACAAGAACAAGTCCAATGTCAAGAAGAAGCACAAGTTCATCAAGAAGGGCCAAGAACAAGTTATTGATTCGGCCAAGATTGTGTGCTTCAAGTGCAAGGTTGAAGGGCACCATGTGAGATCTTGCCCTTTGAAGAAGAAGCCTCTTAGTGAGAAGCAACAAGGGAAGAAACCTCAAGTTCAAACTCAAGCTTCCCAAGTTGAAGAACCTTCCCTTCCCAAGAATAAAGGTAAAAGCCGCCTTTGCTACAAATGTCGTGGGAAGGATCACTTTGCTTCTTCATGCACTCATGGTACCTTATCCAACCCTCCTACTATTGATAATGTTCATTCTCTTCGGAAGGATAAGGTTGGCAATGTGTTTGCCAAATTTATTGGTACTCAAAGTGGTGTTAAGAAAAGAACCATTTGGGTTGCCAAACCTATTGTGACTAACCTCTTAGGACCCAACTTTGTTGGGGACCAACAAGCTAAAACTTGATCAATAGGTTTAAGTGGAGGACATTGGAGACTTGACTACATCATGAAGAATTAAGGGATCTTCATCATCCATATTATCTCAAGTCAAGTCAATTGAATTATATTGTCTTAGCATATATCCAATGCTCCTCCTTGCGGTAACTTGTATTTAAATCATATGTATGCATTGAAAGTTACTTGCACCCTTGCATGTGTTTGGTTTTGTACCTTACAAGTGTTTATATGTGTTGTGCTCTCTACTTACTTATTTTGAGTAATCAAACTTGTGTATGTTGGTTTGCACACCATGTATGCATTGAGCCTCTTGCTTATTTGCTTTCATCTTAATTGACTCTTATAAGGATATTAATGGACTATCCCATTTTGGGGGAGTGTTGTGCTTTTTGGTAACACACTATCCTAAAATGTGTATTCATGAGGACTACCACTTAGTGGTGATATATTAATGTTATCTACTCTCTTTGTGGTATGTCTTACTCATGAGAAATTCAAATTCTAATGTCCATTAATTATCTCTTGGATTTCTTTTGCCTCTTGTTAAAAAGAATGGATTATCACATTATGGGGGAGTAATAAGCTATGTGCATATTACAAGCCTAGAAAATGTGAACATGTTAGGTAGTGTCACCTAGAGTTGATATTGTTGATTATCTTGTTCCTAGGTGGCATGGTACTCAAACAAGTTCCATATTTGCTTAAATGCATTTTGATCAACCATCTTTTGGTATCTTGTTTGTGAGAAAGTTTCTTGATGCCTAGAATGATCATTGAATATGTGAAGTCATCAAGAATATCTAGATAAGCATGTTTTTTAATTCTTTTATTTTGCCACATGCTTATGTTTTGTGAATATGATCTTGAATACATATATGTCATGTACCACCGAGAAATATCTCCATACAATCATTGTCTTTGACAAGTGATAATTATATTTGTGGTAAAATTATTGATCATAATCACATTGGCTATTGTTTTTAAGTTGTATTTTTCTATCGCCAAGTTTGTTTTGGTTTAACCATCCTTTTGTCCTCTTTGCTTCATTTGGATCCTTTTGTTGCTCTACTCATAATTTGTGTTGAACTTTCTTGAGTTAGGAAAAGCAAGGATCCCATTGTTGTGCATTTACATTCGAAGACTTAATTCTAAGTAACGCACTATTCTTGGGGGAGCTATCCTACATTGAGTAGAACATCATCCTTTTAATTGTTATCGGGTCTTATTGATTTTCTTGAACTTTGTGTTCAAAAAGATATATGGAGGGTAATGATCCCACTTGTGTGCATTTTGTATTTACATAAAAGATCTTAAAAATGCACTAATCATGGGGAAGCTACTCTATACTCTTTAGAACACTATTCTTTAAATTGGTTCTTAAATTGGTTTTGTATCTTATTGCTCTTCTTGAACATGACTAATTGGTTAACAATATATATGTAAAGTGATGATCCCATTTTTGTGCATTTTGTATTCAAATACAAGATCATAAGTAATGCACAAATCTTGGGGGAGCAATCCTATATGTTATTCAACATTAGTTGTCTTCAATTGGTTTTTGTCCCCGATGACATGTCACTTTGAAAGACAAACATTTTTCGTCTTGGTACTTTGTGCCATCATGAAAAGTGTAGAGGGCTTGGTTTATTTGTTGGAACCTTACTCTTCTTTGTGGAGTTGGCTATCTCATCCCATGTTTCCTAGTCTACCTTTTTGGATGAGATAAACCTTCGAGCTTGCTTGTTTGATTTATTTCTTATGCTCATTGGTTTAGCCTTGACCTTGTTTTCATTTGATATCTTTTCAAATTGGTTTCTCCTATCATGTGTTGGTTTGAGTCTTTTGATACAATGAGGACAAATCCTTCTCTTGCCACACTTTTGTGTAGCTTCTTGATTTAATTGGTGTTTTGTCCAAATTGTATCTCGCTTGGTTCTTGAAAGTTTTGTGCATGCATATTTACTATTTGTATATATTATGGCATGTTTACTTTCGTTGATCCAATATATAGGATAAACTCCATCAAATCCTAAATGGCTAAGATGTGCATGAAATTCTATTTCACATCAATATGCACATTTTTTATGTGGAGTTTGTCCTATGTATTGTAGTTGGACTAACTACTTTGGACCCAATTAGTTTGGGTACCATTGTGTACTTGATTTGTTTTAGGTACATGAGAGATGCATTGGAAGCTTGCCTCTATTTAAAGAAGATGTCTTCACCATGTGCTTCTTGGAGTCAAGCTTGGATGATTGTGAACTCTCATCTTCTACACCGTCAATGCTATCTCGGTAACAAGTATCTAACTCATGCATATACTTCTAGCTCTCAACCTTGTGTAGGTTGTTCTTTGGCATGAGTTTCACTAAGTTGCATTTGTTTTTGTTTTTGCAAAGTTTCTTTCAAAACATCTTCATTGCAAATGTGAGTTAGCCGGGATGATTAAACATCAAGGGGAATATATATTTATATATAATCATTTTCATGATTCACGTATCCCCAATATGTTAATCTAGCAAATTCATTTCAAAGTCTCTCATATGCAATATTGATGAATTCTCATAAATCATTTGCCTTATGTGATATTTGTTTTGTGTCTCAAAGTATCCCAACTATCACTTATCCTATGTGGGTATTTGTGATGCTTTGAGAACTTGGTGTTGGAAGTTCATCTATACCCTCTGAGAATAATTTGAGCTATGTGCTTTGCTTTCAAGCAAAAATTCTTATTGGTGTATTTATGACTTCCTCTTGGATACCACGTGCGTTAACTTGTACCTACATTGTGTGTGCATGTTTCTTTGTGGACTTAGTGTCCACTTAGAAACTTATACACATGAGGGTAGTTACATATTTAATTGGTATTCAAAATCTTTAGTGATCACCTTTTACTACTTTCTTGATTCTTTGGTGATCTCTAAATGGCACAAGCTTTATTTTTCTATTGGTTTCACATTGCCTCTTAATAAGCTTGTGATCATATTTTATGTATTCTCTTTGGTGTGCTTGTATGCGAAATACATGATATGCACTATGTGCCTCATAATTTGAAAGACTATGATGTTGCTTAGGCTCATCCTTGTTTAGTCTCCTAAATTGTATTTCCATGTCACACCCATCCTTTCCCGGTTGAGCAAGCATTTATTCAATCTTGCACCTTTTTGTGTTCAAAATTATCTAGGAGGAAGCGAGGATTCCATGTTATGCACACCATATTGAAATACAAATCTTTTCATTGTGCATGTACCTTGGGGAGTTCCCTCTTGATTTTTAGAACACTTGGTTGATTTTATCATAACATCTTTTTTGCTCAATTGGTTTTGGATCCCTTGATTGCTTGCTTCTTTGTGAATGCTTTTCCCCTTTGCAATTGGTATCCTTCCAGTGGATTTCAATTGATATCCTTCTTGTGCAATTTTTGGATCCTCAATATAGTTTGATCCCCTCCATCTATTCGTCATTGGATAAGTGCATTTGATTTCACTCATATCATGATAAATGCATAAGGAGATCTTATTATGTTACCTTTCCAAAGCCTTTCGCCCATTTCGGCAATCGTTGCCAATGGGGGAGAAGTTTTGGAGGGTTGTATGGAATTGGCTTTTTACTTTGGTATCTTCTTAAGTATTTGCTTTCCTTCCCTTTGCATTCGTTGCTTGGTTTTTTATATATAGTGGAAACTCCACCATCGGTAATGGTCGATAATATATGCAATGAATTCATGTTCATACACACGTGCATAAATTATGGGGGAGTTTGCTCTATATATGTGGATGGACTAACATCACATACCTTTGTAGTATTTGATGTTAGTGCAACCATTCTTGTTCGTTAAATTCCATATTATAAACCCTCTCAAAAGAGATTGTCATCAATTACCAAAATGGGGGAGATTGAAAGAGCATTTTCCCTCATGTGTGGTTTTGGTAATTGAATGACAATCTCCATGGACTAATGTTTGCATTGAGATATCATTATAGATCATGTCCATGGAATTGTGGAGTTCATGTGTTGAACTCTTGAAACTCATGTGTTGAGTGAAGCTTATTGCAAGTATGTCTTGAAGATTCAAGACATCATCTTAGTGAAGAAAAGATGAGTTGTGCAAGACCAAGAGAAGCTTTCTCGAAAAGATCCTATGCTTGCTGCTTGCAATTGATACATGAAGACGAAGCTTAGCGAGACTCTCCCATTGTGAGCATGGGGGAGTATTTGGAAAAGTCTTCATCAAGCAAGTGCTTGGACGTGCAATCAAGAAAGATGACCCACTTGAAGAGATCAAGATAGTCTTCATCTAACTCAAGTGGAATGCTCAAGGCAAAGGTATGATCTTGATAGGGCTATAGGATAGATAGGCGTACTATCAAGAGGGGCTCTCAAGTTAGTAACTTGATCGCATTCTTGTGGAGAGCTCAAACCTTTGCATACTTGGCATATCATGTTTCTTGGTTCTTATTTAGCTTTTATGTTGGTGAGTAATTAGAGCTTGGTTCATCTCCATGTCAAGCTCTAGTTCATCGAAATCGGTTTTACTTTGGACAACTTGTTGCGTTTTCGGTGGCGGAAATATTGCCGGTTCTACCTTGAAGAAAGTCCCACACCTTGCCATGTGTGGAGATTTTTACTCTATTTATGGGATGCAACTTTTTGTTGGGTAGTCATCGTCGCTATCTTTCCAACAAAATTGGTCTCACCTCATTTGGAGTTCATTTGCAAAAGTTATAGCAGTTTTCGTTTCGATGTTCTGCTGATTCGGATTATTGGGGTCGGATATTCCGCCCTACCGGAATTTCCGGTTCCCCAGCTCATCCAAGAAAACGGCTAAGGAAAGGAGAAAAAGGGTTCTGACTCCGTCTACCGGAATTTCCGAGTGCCCCCAGAAAAGTCCTCCAGAAATGGCTAAGGAAAAGTTTGGTTTTGCTTTTGACTCCAGCCGGAATTTCCGAGCTCTCTTAGACCGGAATTTCTGGGTGACCGGAATTTCCGAGTCTCTCTAGACCGGAATTTCCGGATGACCGGAATTTCCGAGTCTCACTTATACCGGAATTTCCGAGTGTCGAAACAGCCAACGGCTATATTTCCTGGAGGGGTATAAATACCTCTCCCCTTCTTCTTCCCCAGAAAATCCAAGGCAGCACGACTTTCCCCTCTCTCCTACTCCATTGTTGACCTTGGAAAGCTCACTTACCTCTCAATCCCTCCATTGAATCTTCCATATTCTTTAGGGAAAGTTGAGAGGAGATCTAGATCTACAATCCTACCAATCCATCTCTCCTCTAAGTGAGGGGAACTTAGTTGATCTAGTTCTTGGAGTTCCTTTGTGGTTCTTCTTCTTTGTTCTTCCTCTCTTCTCCCCCCATAAGCATTAGTTGCTTTTGGTGGGATTTGGGAGTGAAGGATTTGACTCCTTTGTGGTTTCCTTTGTTCTTCCTCTCTTATTCCCCCATAAACATTTGTTGTTGTGTTGGAATTTGAGAGTGAAGGACTTGAGCACTTCGTGTGCTCTTGCCATTGCATTTGCATCGGTTTGATCCCTCCACGAGGATTCGTGGTGGTGATACTTGTGAGCTTGTTACTCTTGGGTCTTTGGACCCTAGACGCCTTTTGTGGCCGGCCTTTTGTGGCCAAGACCTTTTGTGGTCACTTGAGAGCCCCCAATTAAGTTGTGGGTGTGTGCCTCAAGACTTTGGAGCCCCCAATTAAGTTGTGGGTGTGTGCCTCAAGAGTTGTACGGGATTCGATCTCCGCCCCAAAGGAGATCAATAGTGGAAGGTGAACTCGAACCTTTTGTGGTTGAGTCCATCAGGAGAAGAAGGTGAGCCTTTGTGGCGTTGCGGCTAACCTGTTGTGGTTGCGCACACCTCTCCAAACGAGACGTACACCTTTGGGTGGAACTCGGGAATACATCCTCGTCTCCGCGTGCCTCGGTTATTTCTATACCCGAGCTCTTTACTTATGCACTTTACATTGTGATAGCCTTCGTGCTTGAAGTCATATATCTTGCTATCATCTTGTTACTTGTATTGCTTAGCTTAAGTTGTTGGTGCACATAGGTGAGCCTAGTTTATATATCTAGGTTGTATGCTTGTTAAAGTAAACCTCTAGTTTTATTCCGCCTTTATCAAGCATACCGGAATTTCCGGGTCATTGTGGACCGGATATTCCGGCTACTCGGAATTTCCGGGTCACTCTTGGACCGGATATTCCGGCTCCTCGAAAAAGTTTTTAAATCGCCTATTCACCCCCCCTCTAGGCGACGTCTATCCGTTCACATAGCCAACCCAAGTCCGCCTTTGCGAATAGGCACATTGTATGGGAAGTGGTGACTCCGGAGAAGTCAACCACATAGAGCCCATTCTCAATGTACCCCGAACGACACATTGAGAGACTTGCTCCGCAAGAGAATGACCATTTCCTTTTCGAAGACAACGGTATAACCCAAACAAGTTAAGGAATGGACGGAGATCAAGTTGAAACCTAGGGACTCGACAAGCAAGACATTCACAAGTGTGATGTCCGGTGCCACTACCACCTTGCCGAGCCCTATTACCTTAGACTTAGAATTATCACCATATGTAATGGTCATTTGATCATCATTGGGCTTCAACTCCGTTACAATATCCTTGCTTCCGGTCATATGACTAGTGCACCCACTATCAATTATCCATTTCGATCCTCCGGAAGCAAGGCCCTACACACAATCAATTCTTGGGTTTAGGTACCCATTTTGCAATGGGTGCCTTTTGGTTAGCAACAAGGGTCTTTGGTACCCAAATAGCATATTCAATGTAACCATCAAAAGGACCAATGTATCTAGCATAGACATCCCCATAATAATCAACATATAAAGCATAGTTGGGGTTAGATATGCCCGCAAAGTCATTACGAGTGGGAATGCCCCTTGTGGCATTTCCACTCGCAATGTCAACCTTCTTGGCTTGTGCGGACTTGGTCTTCTTCTTGATCTCCTTCTTCTCCTTAGCAACATAGCCTAGACCTTCCTTACCCTTGTGGGGCACTCGCTCATGAAGAGGAGTAGTGAGTGTCCCCTTACCTTTATCAAGAGAGGTCTTGGGCTTGGTTGCCATAGAAGGAACAAACACAACCCTAGCAATACCCTTCACAACATTTGCATTAGCATTCAAAGGAGTAGAGGTGCTAGGTTTCTCAAGAGTAGATATCCGAGATTGGAGTTGATCACGAGACTTGAGAAGACGTTCGTGATCACTTGTCAACACCTTGTGAGCATTGTCAAGTGACTCGAAGTCTTCGCAAAGTCTAGCATGAGCAACTACAAGCTCGGACTTTTCATTTTGCACAATTTTACATTTAGCAAAGTAGAGATCACGATCCTTAGTGATCTTAGCAAGTTGCTCCTTGAGGAGAGCATGAGCTTCTTGTTCATCTTCGAGAGAGGATTGGAGAGACACCTTAGCGTGTGCATCCTCTCTCTCAATCTCACCTTTTAGTTCAAGCTCATCCTCAAGCTCACCTATACGACTCATGATTGAGCCAAAGTGTTTCTTTCCTTCTCCTTGCAAGTTAGTCATGAATTTATCAAAAGCAATGATTTCTTCCTTGACTTCTAAGCTCATAGCATCATCAATGTCATGTGATATGGAGTCGGGGGATAATTGTACCTCGGATGTCTTTGCCATAAGACATCTTGCATTCTTGACGATGGGGCTCTCTTTTGGTGAGGAGAAGAGTGATGGAGGTGTGGAAGAAATGGCTAGCGCGGCCACTTGCGTTGGAGTATCCTCCTTGTCACTATCTTCATCATCAGTGGGATATTACTCTTGAGTCACCAAGACAATCTTTTGGTTCTTCTTGAAGAAAGGCTTCTTCATGGGCATGGGCCCCTTGCCCTTCGTCTTGGCCACGAGCCTCCCACCATGATCCTCTCTTCTCTCCCATGGGCAATCGGCAACAAAGTGGATCTTGTCATCGCAGTTATAGCAAAGCCTCACTTTGTTGAATGGCTTTCCTCCGTTGGGGGGAAACTTCTTGTCAATCCTTGCTTTGGCCCTTCCGGGGTTCTTCCAAAAGGTTCTTGCCGCAAGACCCATGTGTTGAGTGAGAGTGCTTGAGAGAGCTTCACTAGATAGCTCGACTTGATCATCACACTCCTCTTCATCCTCTTCTTCAACGGTGGCCTTCAAAGCAATTGAGGCATGCTTGTGCATCCCTATGGCTCTAGCTCTTGCATCTTGTGCAATCTTGGAGGCCACCTTGTATGCGGTCATCTCTTGCATAACTTCATTGGATGTCATCTTTGCAAAGTCATGTCTCCCTTGGAGTGTCTTCAAATCCGTTTCCTCAAAGGGCAAGAGAGCGGTCACAAACTTCCTCTTGATCCAAGCATCATTAATGTACTCCGCCCCGAGGTTCTTGAAGGAGTTGGCAACCAACACCAACCTCCGGTACATGTCCTCGTGGCTTTCTCCATCCAACTTGTAGAACCCTTCCACCTCATTGCATAAGGCATCATACCGGTTCTTCTTCATGCTCTCATTCCCAACGAAGATGTCGGAAAGAGCATTCCAAACTTCCTTGGCGGTGGAGAATTGTTGAATGAGCGCCATGTCCTTCTCTCCAACGGCCATTTGGAGTTGATGAAGAGCGGTGGCGTTGAGTTGGCTATCAACCACCTCTCTTCTTGTCAAGTTGGTTGGATCATGGGGCTTGTATCCTTCTTCAATGATGCGCCAAAGCTCAATGGAGGCACTACATAGATGAGACTTCATTAGAAATACCCATTGAGAGAAATGAGTAGGTTTAAGCTTAGGCGGATCACTTTTAAAGTTTACATGAGGGTGAGGGATAGGAGGGTTAGGAGAGTAATTATGGTTGACATTATGAAATTCCCTTCCTTTGGGGGTGTTAGAGGAGCTAGGTGGTTCATCCTTTTCCGCCATCCCGGGAACACTTGAGGTAACATCTTTGGACCCATCCGAAGATGACTCCTTAGAGTTCCCCGCATGTTCCTTAGGAGGAGGAGAGGAAGAAGTAGCCTCAGGCTCCTTAGACTTCAAGAGTGCCATGAGCATCTCATTCATATTGAGGAGTTGGGCCTCCAAGGACGATCTCATATCAATAAGATCGGCCATGGTTGCCCCTTTGGCTAACGCCTCCTTCTCCGACTCTAATTTTTCACGGGCGGCCCTCTCGGCATTGGATTCCGTCATCGTTGCACTTAGTCAGTTAAGCCCTTAAAAGTGAACCTGGCTCTGATACCAATTGAACGGGAATCCGGCACCTAGAGGGGGGGGGGGGGGGTGAATAGGTGCTATTACAAATTTTAGGCTCAACACAAAGGTAAATTCTCTAGATATGCAACTACGGTGAATTTACCTAAATAATAATCTAAGCAATAACAAGATAAGCAACTAAGGGAGCAAAGGTAAAGGGAACCAAATGAAGCACGCGGAGACGAAGATGTAATCCCGAGTTCCACCCAAGGGTGTACGTCTCGTTTGGAGAGGTGTGCGCTACCACAACAGGTTAGCCGCAACGCCACAAAAGCTCACCTTCTTCTCCGATGAACTCAACCACAAAGGTTTCGAGTCCACATTCCACTATTGATCCCCTTTTAGGTCGGAGATCGAATCCCTTACAAACGCTTGAGGCACACACCCACAACTGAATTGGGGGCTCCCAAGAAGACCACAAAAGGTCAAGGCCCACAAAAGGTCAAGGTAACACCAAGAGTACAACAATGGTGAACTAGGTTTTCCCACCAGAAACCCTAGCCACGAAATCCCCAAGTGAATGGGGGAGAAATGCAAATCCCTTCGGTGAGGATGTAGATCCGGGCCTTCTCCTCCAATCCTCCAAAGATCAATGAATTTGGGTGGGGGGATTGGGAGATCTTGATGATTTGAGCTTTCAAGAATGGTAGGAGAGAGAAAATCTGAGAGCTGGCTATTCTTGAGTGAGTGAGGGGGTATTTATACTCCCCCTCAAAATCTGGCCGTTGGCTGTCTTGGGCAGCCGGAAATTCCGTTTTAAGTAACACCGGAAATTCCGGTCACCCGGAATATCCGGGTCTTTGAAAATATCCGAGCTGAATTTCCGGTTGAGATCAGAACCAATTCTGAACTTGACTTAGCCGATTTTCTGAGGTTGACTCGGAATATCCGAGTCCTTGAAATTTCCGAGCTGAATTTCCGATTGGAGTCAGTACCACTTCTGAATCTTGACTTAGCCAATTTTCCTGAGGTTGACTCGGAATATCCGGGTTGGTGACTCGGAATATCCGAGTCCTTGAAATTTCCGAGCTGAATTTCCGATTGGAGTCAGTACCACTTCTGAATCTTGACTTAGCCAATTTTCCTGGGGTTGACTCGGAATATCCGGGTTGGTGAACCGGAATATCTGAGTCCTTGAAATTTCCGAGCTGATTTTCCGATTGGAGTCAGTACCACTTCTGAATCTTGACTTAGCCAATTTTCCTGGGGTTGACTCGGAATATCCGGGTTGGGGAACCGAAATATCCGCGTCCTTGAAATTTCCGAGCTGATTTTCCGATTGGAGTCAGTACCACTTCTGAATCTTGACTTAGCCAATTTTCTGAGGTTGACTCAGAATATCCGAGCTGGGGAACCGGAATATCCTTGTCTGGGAAGAATTCCAGAAACTCTTTTTCTCTACAATTTGGCTTTAGGATTTGTGATATGAGTTTCACCCAAACTGAAATACTTAGCAATAGGATTAGTATATCATTGGTATTGTTAACTAACACACAAAACACTAGGGATTAAGAAATGTTCTTTCAACCGGGTTTTAGGATAGATGGCGTACTATCAAGAGGGGCTCTCGAGTGAGTAACTTGATCGCATCTTTGTGGAGAGCTCAAACCTTTGCATACTTGCCATTTCATCTTTCTTGGTTCTTACTTGGTTTTTCTCCTTGTTGGGTTTTGGTGCTTGTTGTGATCTTCACGACAATCCCAATTTCACCGAAAACGAATTTCATATGGAAAACTTGTTGCGTTTTCGGTTTTGGAGGTTTGCCGATCATTCCTTTTTAGAGAGGTTTTAACCTCCTCCATTTGGTTTTATCTTCCATTGTTGGACTATGAGGTTTATCTGCATTATCTTGTAAAGCTCTTCGTTGTGATTCCAATGAGCCAAAAATCATCGAAAACGGAGTCCGGACGGAAAAGATATTGACGTTTTCGTTATCGGTTTTGCTGTAGTGTTTCCTAGGCCAGAGACTCCGGTCCTGCACAGACCGGAGTTCCGGTCTGTGCAGGACTGGAGTCTCCGGACTCAACGTTTTTCTCCAAAGCTGCTTTGAAGCTGTTCAACCCCTGGTGGGGGGGCGGAGTTTCCGGCCCTAGAGGCCGGAGTTTCCGCTCCTGGATGAACTTTCCGGCCCAGGGCACCCGAGAGTTTGCCCAAGCCTCGGCGGTGTTGACAGTGTTCAGCCCCTGGTGGGGGCCGAAGTTTCCGGTCCCATGTAACATCCCAACATTTTATAATGTTCAAAAATCACAAAAATTTAAAAAAATTCTTTTTATTAAAATAAAATGTTAAATGCATAAGAAAACCAACTATGAAAGACTTCAAACTTAATGAAAAATATTAATATTTCAAACATCTCAGTTTTACATAATGTTGAAAAGTTGTTCTGGTTAAAACATTACATCTCTTATTGTATTTCAAAAACCCTAATATGTAAATACCTCAAACCATTTAATTTTAATAAAATAGTTTCCTTATAAGAAACTAATTTCAACCACTTAGTCATATCTATTCATAAATTTTTAAAACTATTTAAAGTGGATTAATTGCCAAATAGTTTTCATTCATCAGACTAAATCCAAGTATAGCTTTGTAAATTATAATTTATTATTCATTACCTTAAAACTACATAGATTATATAATTAATGAATTATACAAATAATCATTCCATTAGCTTAAATGATCTCCATGTATTTTCAAAACATTAAATGATTTTCCTGAATATATTCAGTACAAATAATGAATTAAAACTGGAATATTTCCAAAGGTATTTATTATAATTTTCAAATGATATATCTTAATAAAAAAATATAATGGTGCACAAAATAATTTGAGTTAAAAATGATTACATTACATTTTCTCTTTTCATTACAAATACTTGTAATATGATATTTAATAATCTATTAAAGCTAAAATTTATTTCATATTGGAATATGAGTTTAAATAACTTAAATTCAAACATGTTGGGATGTGGGTATTTTACAAATTTTATTTAGCCAAAAGAAGATTTAATTAAAATATAATTTCAAATTTGACTTTAAGTGTCAATTTTGCATTTAATCAATAATTCAAAATATTATTTTTCAAAATATGTTCAAAACATTCCCACAACTAGTTTAACATAAAGATAATAATTTTACAAATTTTTAGAAATTTTTTTGACCTCATTTGGAGTTATAAATCAAAAGTTATAAAAGAAATAATTAAATCAGAAAAGAAAAAGTGAAAAACCTGACAGGCGGGACCCACCTGTCAGGACTTCATCCCTAACCTCTAGCCAGAAATCACGCCCCCGAATCCTCCTCCGATCCTTGCCCAAATTCGAGCGAGATTGTCGTGGATGTGTTTCCCCCTTCGGCCTATATAAACCCCCTGCTCCTCCTCTCCCTTTTCCCCTAAAAACCCTAGCCCGAGCGCCCCCAGGCTGCTCGCGTTTGTCCTCGGAGCTCCACCATTGCCGCCGCCGTATTTCTCCAACTCCGGCGAGTACGAGACTTCCCGAGCACTACCCTCTCTCCCTTGCTCTTTATTTTTACCGTGTGCATCTTTCTGACTTGGTCGGGTTTCCTCTCGCGCACCAGAACACCGTTCCGGTCATCGACAGGAGCTCGCCGCCGCCATTCTCTACTCTGACGAGCCACTGGCAACAGACGAGGGCGCCCCGAAGACCACTGCCTCGCCATCTAGACCGCCACGGCCTCCTTTTCATTTTGGTATCATCCGCTCCTTCCCGTACCCCCTAGATGTCGTAGAAAGTTTGTTGCCGACGCGCCGCCACCGCGTGCATCGTCTCCGGTGAGGTCTCCGGTGACCTAGCGCCGCTCGGTCTGGTCGATTGAATCTGGGCCCTTAGATCTAAATCCTGCGGTCAGTTCTGTTTCACTTAACTGAACCGGTACGGGCAAATCACAAAACGCCACGTCAGCCGCCACAGTCAGCGTTCCGTCAGCAGCCACGTCAGATCCAGTCAGCGCCCAGTCAACAGATTTGGCATTTTTGCAGAAAAGCCCCTGCATATTCAAACCTTCATAACTTTTTAACCACTTATCCAAATTTGATAAACTTTATATTTTTGGAAAGCCCTCGACATGTAGAATATTTTAGATCTGCCAAAATTCAAATTTGACTAAGTTTACAATATTCAAATTTCAAATGGAAGATTTGAATATTTTTGTCATAACTTTTAATCTGTAATTTCAAAAATTACAAATAAAATTGCTTTAGAAACTTTAGAATATTTGTTAATGCCACTGCTATAAAATAATTTTGAGTAATATTTGAATGAAATCATAGTTATATATTTAATTTGAATAGTTTAAGTATTTTCAACATAACTATTAATAGAATATTAATTTTGATTAAATCAAATTGCTATAAATATAATTAAATGCCCCCTGTCTATTAACACTATTTATAAAATTTTGTTATAAAAATATTAATCACATAAAAATTTAATTTCATATTTATCCCTTTATTTATATTTTGTAAAAATAGAAATTAACTAAAATTGCATTTATAAATTCATGCATAATTATAAAGAAATCACAAAAGTCATTTTGATGCTTTCTTGTGAATAAAAATTGCATTTCATGCATAACATATTTTATTATATAATTATATCCCTCGTAGGAAAACCTCTTCATTATTTTTCTCTAAGTTAGAAAATATTTTCAACTTAGCATTTTGGTGAAGTGCTACACTTAGACACTTAGTAATTTTCAACATGGAGCTGGAAGACCAATGAAGGACTTAGCCAAACAAGACTCCAGAAGAATCTCCAAGGAGTGGAAGCACTTAGAAGAAAGATCAAGAAGAAGTTCATAAAGACCAACCAGAAATAGTTTCTAAGTCTTTCTCCCTCTTTCTTTCTTTTCTCCCTCCTTCTTCTGTTAGACTTCATGATGACTAAGTAAATCCAAGACCAGCCTCGAGGATACAAGAACCACCAAGTCTGAAGATTTATCAAGTCTGAAGATTTATCAAGTCTATCGAAACTTCAATCAAGACATCATCAAGGAGAATATTACAAGTCTGGAGATGAAGCCTAGAGGACAACTACATCTTTCTTCTATCCTTTCCCTCTTTTCTAATCTTGTCTTTCACATTTGACATAAACAATTTTTGATCATGATATTATCGTCTTGAAATATGTTGGATCCTAGCGGCATAGTGAGATGAAGCGGCCTGGATACAAACCTTACATGTCCACGTACATGAGACCTGTTCCACAATTTAAGTGGCTAGCCGGGTGTCTGTCTCTCTCACTATAGTGAATGTCCAATTTACAAAGAGTTGATAATAATTGTTGATCATCTGGAAGAAATGACATAGTATTTACTCTAAATAATTCTACACATCAAGACTAAGCCGTTAGAGGGCTTATTCAAGATGATATAAAACAAAATATTTTATTCAACTTATGACCTTAGTCCTTAGTCATTTTGACCAACACATTTCCTTGCATTAACTTAAAAGAATTTCATGCATGACATGTTTTCCTTAGAAGTTTACAAAACTTGTTTGTTCACTAGATATGAACATGTAGGTTTGATGATTGATGTTTGTTGATTGTTGAATTGTTGTTTGCATATTTGTTTAGATTAAACGGAGAGCAAACGTTCGTTGTGGAAAAGAGTTTGTGAACAACGACAACATTCAAAGGCAAGTGGCACACCTCATAAACTTCCTATTATTTCTATATGCATTACTTAGTGTATTTTTATATGCATGAGTAGGACAGTATTGCTATGCTAAACCTGTGTAGAATTACCTTACTCCTGTGTCTAGGTACCTATATAATACTTAGTAGATGTATTGATGCTATGCAATTGATGAAAAGTTTTACAAAATGTTAAGTGACTACTCAGGGCTGTGCTCATGGTTGTCGTCGCCTAGGATGAATGTTTATTCTACTTAGGGCCGTGAGCATGGTGATTTTTACCTGAGAGTGCACATCCACTAAGTTAATAAAACTCCTGGGTGGATTGGTTGTTAATGGTGGCGAAGTTGAGTGGCTACTCCGGTCCATGTCTATGGTTCCTGGAGTACGTGCACTTGTGGATGGCCACCCAGGGAACAGAGGAATCTGAAGAACTCCGAGTGACGATTGCTTCTAGTGCAGCCATTGCCATATGGGCTCTGGCTTGATCAATTATGTTGCATGGACTCTCTCCGACTTGACAAGCAGATGTAGGGGGTGTTAGGTGGAACGGGTCAAGGCAGGTGGGAGGGAAAATGCTTCTGAAAGATCTCGTCTCATTCGTCTCCTTTCCTTATCACAAATGGTGTGTAAAGGATAATCTGGGTTGAATGGGTACAATGGTGAACGTGCACAACCTCTGCAGAATGTAAAACTAAGTACTTAGTCGTGTCCCTGGTACGGACAATTTGTGCAGCTGATCACGGACGTCAACGGAGGATTCCATCATTCCAACTTCAGAAGTAAAACTTGATGGGTGAACAAGGGAAGATGAGATTTATGGTTTTCATGCCATACTTGTCTTGATTTGAAGAAAGTGTTTTACCAAAAAGATAGGAAAAAATTGGCTTTATGCAAAATAGCCTTGAACTCCACCAGCCAAATATGCATATAGGAAGTGTCCACCATAGTGTCACTTGCCAGACTCCATTTTTAATGGAATCTGACCCACGTTGTTGCAATATTTTTCTTATTGCAGATTGATCAAATTACGAGTGAGGTTTCGTTTAAAGGTTTCGAGTCTACAACCAACATGTTTTCGCCTGTGGCAACATGAAGTTGTTGAAGACCCACTGCTATTGTATTTCCGCAGTGTACTTTTTCAATGCTAGCTTTATGCTATGCAACTTGTATCGAATAATTTTGTAATTCTGGATCATCTATGTAATAAAATTGACGCTTTGTTGTGATATTACATCGTAAACTGTGTGTGCAAATGAATCGATCCAGGGATTTGCACTATACACAGGTATCTGCCTTATTTTAAGTGCAGGTACGCTACAGATGGTATCAGAGCACTGTGTTGCCTGTAGGTTCGAAACCCTAGGTTTGGATAGAAATAGGTTTGACCATAGGATTGAAAATATATTTTTCTTCACTTTTCTAAAAACAAATCTTTTCACTATGTCTTCCTCGTATTCTCATCTACTATCAACCTTCTGAAAATACCTTATCTTATTCTAGATGACCATGTTCTTATAGTCTAAGTCTGATTCTGCTGCTTCATATGGAAAAGCTATAATGCAACATAAAGTTCTACATGCATGAAAGACCACTGAAGAACCAGGATACGACCAACACTTCGAAGATATCCATAAAGGTTGAACAAGAACTTGAAGCACTTGCGAAGGAAGTAGATGTGACCACCACCTAAATAGAATGACGATATCATGTTAGTGTATTGATCATATCAACTCGTCTATATGACAATACTAGATTGTTTGTTTGATGTGAACCTTGTTGCTTGATGTTTGTTAGATGTTGATTGATTATGTTATAGATGGGTTGCCTTGTTTTGTTTTATTGAACTAGGATTCCTCCATAGTAAAATTTAACTCATTGCTTTCTAAACCAACCAGATGTCTCACCCAAATACCAACACCAATATTTTGCATACAACTATGCAACTACTATTTGAGAACCAGAGTCAGCTGTGGAATTTGATCAATGATCAACTGCCAAAGATTGATCAAAACCATAGTGTTTTTGAAGAGGACCTTATGACCAAACCAAAGGTATGAAAAACTTGTGGAGAGATAGGACATACGTCCAAAGAATGTTCTGATGAGTGGCCCCATGGTCATACCAGACATCTAGTTAAAGGATGCCCACAAGTCAGGTTACTTGCTTCCTGTGTGAAGGAACAAATCATGTCCCAATACAGTGTCAACTTTATCCCTTGGTGCAACAAGTTATCCAGCAAACCAAGCAAGGAATGCAACAGTCTCTCATGAAGACCCTGGAGGAACAAGGACAAAAGCTTAAATCCAAGAAAGTTCTTAGCCACATAAGTTGCTACAAGTGCAAAGATAAGGGACATTACGCTGATAAGTGCCCTGAGTGGAAGAAGGATAAATCTCTCCAAGGACCGAGTGGAAAACGTAAAGTGAAGGAGATATGCCCTAGAGGCAATTAATAAAGAGTATTCTTTATCATATCTCGTTTGTTCATAATAGGTTTTTGTGTCATGCTAGAACCGTATAAAGCTGAAACATTAATGCGGGTGTGATACGTAAACAACCAGGTCCCTAGTAGCCTCTACTAAGACTAGTTTCGTTGCGCGATTGATGATCGAGGTTTCCCGGTCATGGGGCATGGCGCCGGTCGGCAATGAGAGTCATATCGCTAGAGAGCGATGTGATGGACATACCCAGATTTGGAGAACGTAGTCGTTACACCTTTGACCGTGAGATCAACTCTTATTGTTATTCCCGAAAGATACTTTGATTGCACCAAACGTCGTATCTTATTTAGTATGACAATAACGGTGATACTTTTGGGTATCGGAAAGGAGTAGTTGAGACGAGGGGTCAAGAGCGGGATTTGCCAGTCCGCATAGCAGGATAGATACTCTGGGGCCCACTCGGTGAGATCATGTCTAATGAGCTTGCAAGCATGTGACTAGGTCACGGAGACATGAGATCATGAACGAGTAGAAGATAGCGTCGTCGGTAACGAGGTCAGGATTAGGTATGGAGATATCTATGGAACGACGCTCGGACGTGCTAAGTATCGCTATGGCAAAAGGTCTAAGACTTTATGTTCAGGTTTGATAGATGAAAGTCATTCGTTATATCTCACGGATTAATTCATGGGGTCCAGTGTGGGGACCCCGGATTAACTGTCCGGAATACCTGATTATGCTTAACACAATGATCCCGTGATCAGTCTGTCGTTGCACATAATCCGAATTGAATACCAAAGTTTACATCCATTACAATACTGAATGAAAGTCTTACATAAAATGGTCATATAGACCAAGTCTTACATAGGTGCCTTCAAGGGCCAAACCAAAACAATCAGCGGAAACAAGGCGTAGTAGACATCAAATCCTAGCGATGACCCGACAGGCAGTCGACTTATAAAGATCCTTAGTTGGCATAGATGTCGCCGTATTCCTCCTGGGCGTAGTACTCCTCCATGTCTGGCTACGACAATAGCCAGAAGCAAACTAGTATGAGTACATTTGAATGTACTCGCAAACTACTCCAACATGAGTGCTCTAGTTCCATTTTTAGTTTCTCACTTTTATTTATTTAAAACATCTCTGTATCTTTGTTGAAGAAGATAAGGAAATTATGACTACTAGATATCTCAATTTTTATTAGTTTTATTCCAAAACTCCTCCTTTTCCAACCATAAACCCTTATGGTAATCATTTTCCAACTACCTCATACCGATCCGTTGGTATAGGTGTATGGAACGTTCTCCAATTTCCTTTACTTTTGAAACTCAACTCCTTCCCAAAAACTTGCACATGGTCTAAGTAGGGTCTTCAACTGTCCATATCCGAGGACTCGGCTATTCGAATAGTTTAATTACCCTCTGCAGAGGTAGCACGCTTTTCCCACACTCATTCGATAACTCATCGTGTCAGCCACGTTTCGCCATACCCGAGGTATGCGAAGTTGAGCTACCGACCCTAGTCTTTCCTTTGCTCATGCTAGTATAGGATCCTGCCCCTATGAACCATTCCATCTACACCTAGTCTAGTTTCCCGTCGGAAACCCTAAGTGTGAGGACTCATAGGTTTTATCTGGCGGTGTATACGGACATCCTTCTATCCTCCTCCTTATCTATTCATAGATTTTTGAGCGAGGACCCAGGTCAGGGTTAGGTCACCAAACCACTCCCTCATGCATAACAGAGTCATCTCTGTTGATGCAGTGTCCCATACTAATAAGAGCAAACTATATGACTAAGCCCTTTCCCATATGTGGGTAAATGTGGTCGCACAGAGTATCGGTTGCTTGACTGAGTACTAGGACACAATGTGCTTTTCCAAAACCATCTTTCTCCATTTCCTTATTTCAACACCACATCTTGGTGCTATATATCCACACAAGTTTTCAAAGGAGTTTTGAATAAATCACCTGGTTTTTCCCATCCTATAGTTTCAGTATATACTTCTACATATGGTGGCAAAATAATCTCTATATACTTTTGAAAAAGGGTTTTTGTAAACCTTTGCTTTTGAAAATGATTTGTGAATCTAGATACATAAGTTAGGTGCAAGCTCAGAGAGTAGCTTGCCTTGCTCGGCAAAGTGATCTTGGTCTTGGTCTTCAGGTTCTGCAAATCCTTCCTCCTCGATATATCCGGCAACGTTCTCGTCTAATACACAATCAATCAAATACAAACAATCACTAGCCTATTCAATCAATCATCATAGCAATACACTCTTAGAGGTTCTAATTAACCATTCCACATACCAAACAATATCATGTGGTTTTCAATTTAATTGAATTAAACATTATTCCATTATATTTTAATTTGGGCAGAAACTTGTTGCATATGTTTAATTGCATATCTTGAGTTCTGTTTGTCACAAAAATACAAACTAAAATTCTACAGAAAGCTAATGATGTGTAGAAGATGACACAATTGGGTTTGGGTCATTTGGAGTTACCAAACTCCCTACACATTGTTTTGAATCCAGAAGCCAATTCATAAGGTTTTGGCTATTATTTAAATTATATTCATCTAAAAATTAAATCCTTTTAGGATTGACTAACCATGGTTAAATGTGATCTAATAAAATTAGTTTCAACTAATTTGGATCATCAGAGTATCAGAAACAAACAAGTTTAGAATTTGAACATGCTAGTGTAATTTGAATGTTATATTTTTATTATACATCCAAATGGGGTGAAACTAGTTTAGTTGGATAGATAATTTCATAAGCTTTCCAGAACAGTTGGATTTGCTAAATTTGGAGTTGTAAATCTAAAGTTATGGAATTTCTAAAATTGGGTTCAGTACTGGTTTTTAAATGAAATTTAAATTCGAATTAGAATCCAGAACGGATAATGTTGAAAAATCTGACAGAGGGGACCCACTGGTCAGTGACTCAGCGAGCGCGCGCGCGGTTTATTTAAACCTGACGCGTGGGACCCGCATGTCAGGGTTTTAATATTTTTCACGAACCGGTAAGCTACCGTAGGATCTAGATCTAACGGCTGAGATCGAGCGCGTCGGCGACGACCTAAATCGGGCGGCGCCGCGGCTCCGGCGACGGCGAGGAGGACGGTGCGCTCACCTAGGGGGCTCGGGAGGGCGTGCAGACGGTGCAGAATGACGGCGGCGAGGTGGGGAAGCTCCTGGGGCGAGTGGTGCGTGCTGGCGTGGCTCCGAGCGTCGGCGACGATCTCCTCCTCCTCCGCGGCTCCGCTCCAACTCCGGCGAGCGATTGGTGGCGCTCCTGGACACGGGACAGAGGGAAAAAGGGCGCTGGTGAGTGCGGGGTGCAAGGGGAAGGGAAGGGAGGCAGAGGGGAGAGACGGGGAGAAGCAGCACGGCCGTGCCGTGATCGTCGTCTACCTCGGGCACGGCGAGCTCGAGGAGACCCACGGGCGGCCGGGGCTCTGCGGCGACGGCGTCGACCCCCAGGCGGTGCTCGAGAGGGTGGTGTGAGAGGGGAAGGGGTTGTGGTGCGGTGTGGAGAGAAGCAGGGCACGGGGCGGCTTTTATAGCGGCCGGGCGGCGCACGGTGGGCGCGGTGCAGGGGCGCCCGTGGCCGTGCTAGGCCGCCGTAGGCCGGTGGAGGGGCGCGGCTACGCTGCGGGCTGCTCGGGGGACCAGGCGGGCAAGGTGGGGTGGCGTGGCGCGTGCTGTGCGTGCGAGGCGGGGCGGGCCGGCCGTGAGCGCGCTCGGGCGGTGCACGACGTGCATGGCATGGCTCGGGCGCGGCGCGGTCGGGGCGTGCTGGGGCGCTGCTGCTGCCGCGAGAGGGAGCCAGAAGGCGAGGGAGAGCGAGGGGGCACGGAGCGGACAGCACGGCGCGGCGCCTGCGCGGCCACAGTGCCGACAATGGCGACGTGCGCGCCGGCGGCTGTCCCCTGGCGTCCAACGGTGCTCCCGGCCGATTTTCTTCACGTTCTCGAGCGCGGCGGGTCGAGTGGAGTGAGGCAAAACGAGTGAGGGCAGAGGATTGCATCAATTTGATCAAATTTGATCAAATCATCCACGGATTTTGGTTCGGTTTGGGATGAACAGGTGGTGATCACCAGGTGTTTGATGAATTGCTTGAACCAAAACAGTGACCTTTTGTTATTTTATTTTTCCTATTTCTATTTATTCTTTTGGGTCCAAATTTAAGATCTAGGCTAAGTATATTATTGGTGAGTGTTACAAAGTCTCTTTGAAATATTTTGAAATATTTCAATCATGAATTTCTAATTTGAATTTGAAGTTTTGAATCTGAATTTTTGAAAGGGAATAGTTTGTAAAAATTAACTAGGAGTGTTTATAATATTTCTCCATTGGTTTTGGTGTAAAAATAAATTATGCTTCTTAATTTGGAAAAATAATGTGACATGTGTCACATGGTGTTTTGTTTTTAGGATTTGTTTTATTTGTTTTCCTTTCTTTCAATTTTTCAATTAGAGCTTGAATTCAACAATATTGCAAACAATGTAACAAGCAACACTCAAGAATTAAACATACACAACTTTTTTTATAAGAAAAGTTTTTGTTGGCCCACATTTTTGCATTAATAATTATATTAACATTCTGGGATGTTACAGACTTCCCCCCTTAAAATAAATCTCGTCCCGAGATTTGCTAGGCCTGGGTACTAAAGAGGTTGGGAAACTCGCTCCTAAGATAGTCTTCACGTTCCCAAGTTGCTTCATCTTCAGAGTGGTTAGACCACTGGACTTTGTAGAACTTGATTGCTCGCCTGCGGGTGAGACGAACATCTTCGTCGAGAATCTTGAGGGGCGTCTCACGATAAGTCAGATCTTGATTCAGGTCGACGGACTGGTGATCGATGTTTTTGAAAACATCAGGCTGGTCAGGAACTTCAAGACACTTCCGGAGCAAGGAAATGTGGAAAGCATCATGGTAATCTTCTAACTCTTGGGGCAACTCCAGTTGATAAGACACTTCTCCTCGACGGGCAAGGATCTTGAAGGGTCCAATATATCTTGGCGCTAATTTTCCTTTGACATGGAAACACAGCATTCCTTTAAGGGGTGTCACTCGGAGATAGACATAATCTCCGATATTAAAGGTGACATCACGACGCTTGGGATCAGCGTAACTCTTCTGACGGGATTGGGCGGTCTTGAGTCGCTCTCGGATAAGCTGGACTTGCTCTTCAGCTTCACGGAGGGTATCTGGTCCAAACAGTTTGCCTTCTCCGGTGTCGGACCAATTCAGGGGTGTACGACACTTCTTGCCGTAAAGGGCTTCAAAAGGGGCCATTTGCAGACTAGACTGGTAACTGTTGTTGTAGGAGAATTCTGCAAATGGAAGACAATCTTCCCATTTGGATCCATAGGCTAGGACACATGCGCGAAGCATGTCCTCTAATATCTGGTTCACCCGTTCAGTTTGGCCATCGGTCTGGGGGTGATATGCTGTGCTAAATGCCAACTTGGTTCCGAGGGCTTCATGCAGGGCTTTCCAGAACCTTGAGGTGAATTGTGTGCCTCTATCTGATACAATCCTCTTAGGCACACCATGCAGGCTTACTATTCTGGAAATATACAGGTCTGCTAACTGATTTCCCCTATAGGTGGTGTGGACGGGAATAAAATGGGCCACTTTGGTCAGCCTGTCAACGATGACCCATATTGAGTCATGGCCTCGGTTGGACCTTGGAAGTCCGGTGATAAAATCCATTCCAATCTCATCCCACTTCCACTCGGGAATCTTTAGGGGTTGAAGCAATCCAGCGGGTCGCTGATGTTCAGCCTTGACTCGCTGACAAATATCACACTTGGCTACGAAAGCACCAATTTCTCGCTTCATTCCATGCCACCAAAATCTTTCACGAAGGTATTGGTACATCTTGGTACCGCCGGGGTGGATTGAGTAAGGGGTCTCGTGGGCTTCCTTTAGGATTAACTCCTTGAGCTCTGAGGTATTGGGGACACAGATACGACCATTGAATCTCAACACTCCTTCTGCATCCTCGGTAAAACCAGGCGCTTTACCGAGAGAAATCTTCTTCTTGATTCCTTCCATGCTCTCATGACCTTTCTGGGCCTCCTTGATCTGATCTATCAGAGTTGGAGCTAACTCTAAATGGGCGAGATAGCCGTGGCTAACAAGCTCTAGTCCAAAATCTTTGAACTCCTTAAACAGGGCTGGCTGCTCTGCTTGGATCATGGCATTCAGGGTGCAGGGTTTGCGACTAAGGGCATCGGCAACTACATTAGCCTTTCCAGGGTGATAATTGATGCCGATATCATAATCCTTGATTAATTCCATCCACCTTCTCTGTCGCAAATTTAACTCCCTCTGCGTGAAGATATACTTCAAGCTCTTATGATCCGTATAAATCTCGCAGCGATGTCCCGCCAGATAGGAGCGCCACGTCTTCAAAGCAAGAACAACAGCGGCTAACTCCAGGTCATGGGTTGGGTAGTTCTCTTCATGTGGTCGCAACTGTCGAGACAGATACGACACCACCTTGCCTTCTTGCATCAGAACACAACCCAGTCCTAGACGTGATGCATCGCAATACACGTCGAAACTCTTGGTGACGTCTGGCATAATCAGGATAGGGGTGGAGGTCAATCTCTTCTTTAATTCCTGGAAACTCTCTTCACACTTCTGGGTCCATTCAAATTTCTTGTCCTTTTTCAGCAGTTGGGTAAGGGGCTTGGCTATACTGGAGAATCCCTCAACGAACTTGCGGTAGTATCCCGCTAGTCCGAGAAAACTTCGGATTTCCGTCACACTAGTTGGGGCTTTCCAGTCCACAATGGCTTGGATCTTCTCCGGGTCAACAGAAATTCCTCCTGCAGACACAACATGTCCGAGAAATGAGACTTCACTGAGCCAGAACTCACACTTGCTGAACTTGGCATACAACTGATGCTCTCGGAGGGTTGCTAAAACTAGACGCAGGTGTTCAGCCTGCTCTTCTTCAGTTTTGGAGTAAATAAGGATGTCATCAAGGAAAACTACCACGAACTTGTCAAGATACTCCATGAAGATCTTGTTCATGAGATTCATAAAATAGGCTGGGGCATTGGTCAGACCAAAGGACATTACGGTGTATTCAAATAAACCGTAACGGGTTGTGAAGGCAGTCTTGGGAATGTCTGTCTCTCGGATTCTTAACTGATGATACCCTGACCGAAGATCGATCTTGGAAAAGACTCGGGCTCCGTTCATTTGATCGAATAGATCCTCGATCTTTGGGAGAGGGTACTTGTTTTTTATGGTCACATCATTTAACCTGCGATAATCCACACACAGGCGTGTGGTACCATCTCTCTTATCCACAAAGATAATGGGTGATCCCCAGGGTGAAGCACTTGGGCGAATAAGCCCTTTGCTGAGCATATCTGCTAACTGCTTCTTCAACTCAACCAGTTCTTCTGGATTCATCCGATAAGGCCTTTGGGATATGGGGGCTGTCCCGGGGATAAGTTCAATGATGAACTCAATATCCCGATCCGGTGGCATACCAGACAATTCTTCAGGAAAGACATCTTGGAACAGGTGAACAACACGAATCTCATCTAGGGCTGGTCGAGCTATGCTCTCATGGCATCTTGGTCGGGGTCGACTGGTTTCTGACACATACTCCACTTCTACTCCTTTTTCGGTGGTGAGGGCTACAGCTCTTCTGGCACAGTCAATTCGACCATGGTACTTGGCTAACCAATTCATACCCATTATGACATCTATTCCTTGGGTTCCTAGGATGATTAAGTCGACTAGGAACTTTTCCCCTTTGATCTCAAGGGAAACGTCCGGGCAAAATGACTTGGTATCTATGGTGGATAATGGGATTTGGATGACCATGGGTCTGGGTAAGAGGCTTCCGACTAAACCTCCCTTAGCAACAAATTCTTGGGTAACAAAAGAATGAGTAGCACCAGAATCAAACAGAACAGTTGCAGGTACTGAGTTGACAAGGAACGTACCCATCACAACATCTGGTGCATCCATGGCCTCTTCAGCATTGATGTGGTGCAGGCGTCCCTTGGCAACAGCCACATTTCCGCGGGGTGCGGGGTTCTTGCCATTTCCATTGCGGCCTTGACCGTTGTTTGGCGCCTGTGCATCGGGGCGCGGACCATTCTTCTTAGGATTGGGGCATGCCTTGGAGTAGTGACCCTTGGTGCCACAATTGAAACAGACAACATTGGCATTGAGGTTGGGGTTGCTAGGGTTCCCTCCGGGACGGGTGTTGTCATTGGGACGGTTGAACTTGTTTGGGTTGTATGGGGGCTTAGGGTAACTGGGGTGCGAAGTTGGTGGTGGTCTATATGCTGGCTTGGGGTTTGGTGGGTGGGTGCGAGGTTTCTGACTGCTCGAACCTTCCTGGGCAATCATTCTCCTTTTACGACCCTCAAACATGGATTTGCGCTTGGTCTCCAACTGTATGGCCTTGTCCACAAGTGATTCCAAATCAACAAAGTCATGGATAACCAAGGCGCATTGCAGTTCATCATGAAGTCCGTTCATGAAACGCTCCATCTTTCTTCCCTCGGTGTCGACGTCATCAGGAGCATACCGAGACAAGTCAGTGAACTCATCGAGGTATCCGACCACATCCTTACTTCCCTGCCGCAACCTGCGGAATTCGTCCTTCTTCCGCTCAATGAGTCCGCGGGGAATGTGCTTCTTGCGGAACTTCTCTTGGAAATCATCCCAGCTGATAGCATAACCAGCTTGCTGTAGAGCCTTGGTAGCTTCCCACCAAGACCGTGCTGGTCCTGCAAGATAGTGGGTCGCATACAGCACCTTCTCAGGTTCCCCCACGGCTGCAACTACCAGGTTGTTGTTAATGGTGCGAAGCCAGTCATCGGCCTCAAGTGGGTGAAGTCCCTTGGAAAAGGTGGGTGGGTTGGTCCTTTGGAAGTTGCTCAAAGTGGACCGCTGATTCCCTTCACCATTGCCATTGCCATTGCCATTGCCATTGTTGTGGTAGTTGTTGTTGTTGTTGTTGTTGTTGTGAGCGGCAGCTATCTGTTGTAGGGCAGCAATATGAGCTTGACGCTCAGTCCGGGCAGCTTGACGTTCCTCCATGATGAGCGCCAGAAGTTGGGCGGTGGTTGGGTCCGGTGGGGGTGGTGGTGCTCCTCCATCCGTGTTGGTGCGACGAGTGTCCACCATCCTGAAGCACACCGGGTATAAGGGGCAAGCAAAAGGGGGTTTGACCAAGGGAAGATGGGTTTTTACGTAGAGGTTGATTTACTAAGGATTATAAGAAAAACATTTAACACACGTCAACAAGACTAGCACACACTTTCATAGCACAACCATTACATCAAGAGTTCATCCAAATCTAGCTTACAACATTCTCCCTAACTAATGTACATATAGCAAGTTCCAAAAGAACCACAACCTTGACTCTACTAGCGATAGGGGGTCGACCTAATCCTGCGGTAGAACTCAAGTAACTCGCCTACTGAGGTGGAACCTCAGGCTCTGCCATGTCAGCATCGGACTGGTAGGGTGGCTCCTCTGGATCCTCCTCCTCATCATCCTCATCCTCATCGTCCATCTCCTCCAGATAGTCGTCATCGTCACTGAGGAAAGCGTTGTTCTCCTTGCGGAGATCCTCGCCCTCCTCCTCCATCTCGTCAGTACGGAGCTCCAAATCCTCTATCAGCTCATCCTGCTCGGCAACCTTCTTGCGGAGTTTCGCTATGGTCTTCCGCATCTGGGTTCCCTTCTTAAGAAGAGCGGTCTTCTCAGTCTTCAGCTGTGCCTCACTCTCGCGACTCTCCTTGAGCGAGAGACGCTCAAAGTGAGACCGAAGCCTAGCGCACCTCAGATCCTCCTGGGTGCGAAAGAGCATAATCTCCATGTCCAGGATATACTCTCCGAATGTCGGGTGCAGAGGGGACCGAATTGGGTGTCCATCGATGGTGCGCCTCCCGTAGAACTGGAAACGAGAGTTTACCAGCTCCGCCTTGTGTTCCTCACAAAGCCGGGATAGCATCCGCTGCATGGAACGACACAGTCCATCGTCTCAGTGGACGTCCATGAGGGTGAAAGAGAGTGCCCTGGATCCGGGGGACTTGATGTTCCCGCGAACAGACCCCTCGATCAACCAGGACAGGTTCCCGTTACCGGGAGCGTCCACCTGGGCTCCCCTGAACTCAGGAGTGGGACGACCTAGCAGCTTGGTCAACTCGAACAAGTCCTTCTCGAACATCAACTTGCCGTCCTTCTCCAGCTGAACGAACTCGGTGAAATGGATCGCCATCTATAATTTTTAGTCAAAATTTTAAGTTAGTGAGATGGCAAGTATATCAAAAATTTTAATGGAAGGGACAATATGTGAGCAGATTTTTAAGTTTATTAAAATGAAGTGTGGCAAGTTTTTATGAATATGAGAGAAAACTTAGTAGTTGGTAAGAAGAGAATTTTGCATAAATGAGAGGGTAAGAGATAAGCAATTTTTTTAAACTAATTTCTTACTTTGTTTTTCTTTAAAAGTCAACTTTTGCAATCACTACCTAACGACCATGCTAATCTAAGGCTCCTAAAGTCGAGATGGCTCTGATACCAATTCTGTGGGGACCCCGGATTAACTGTCCGGAATACCCGATTATGCTTAACACAACGATCCCGTGATCAGTCTGTCGTTGCACATAATCCGAATTGAATACCAAAGTTTACATCCATTACAATACCGAATGAAAGTCTTACATAAAATGGTCATATAGACCAAGTCTTACATAGGTGCCTTCAAGGGCCAAACCAAAACAATCAGCGGAAACAAGGCGTAGTAGACATCAAATCCTAGCGATGACCCGACAGGCAGTCGACTTATAAAGATCCTTAGTTGGCATAGATGTCGCCGTATTCCTCCTGGGCGTAGTACTCCTCCATGTCTGGCTACGACAATAGCCAGAAGCAAACTAGTATGAGTACATTTGAATGTACTCGCAAACTACTCCAACATGAGTGCTCTAGTTCCATTTTTAGTTTCTCACTTTTATTTATTTAAAACATCTCTGTATCTTTGTTGAAGAAGATAAGGAAATTATGACTACTAGATATCTCAATTTTTATTAGTTTTATTCCAAAACTCCTCCTTTTCCAACCATAAACCCTTATGGTAATCATTTTCCAACTACCTCATACCGATCCGTTGGTATAGGTGTATGGAACGTTCTCCAATTTCCTTTACTTTTGAAACTCAACTCCTTCCCAAAAACTTGCACATGGTCTAAGTAGGGTCTTCAACTGTCCATATCCGAGGACTCGGCTATTCGAATAGTTTAATTACCCTCTGCAGAGGTAGCACGCTTTTCCCACACTCATTCGATAACTCATCGTGTCAGCCACGTTTCGCCATACCCGAGGTATGCGAAGTTGAGCTACCGACCCTAGTCTTTCCTTTGCTCATGCTAGTATAGGATCCTGCCCCTATGAACCATTCCATCTACACCTAGTCTAGTTTCCCGTCGGAAACCCTAAGTGTGAGGACTCATAGGTTTTATCTGGCGGTGTATACGGACATCCTTCTATCCTCCTCCTTATCTATTCATAGATTTTTGAGCGAGGACCCAGGTCAGGGTTAGGTCACCAAACCACTCCCTCATGCATAACAGAGTCATCTCTGTTGATGCAGTGTCCCATACTAATAAGAGCAAACTATATGACTAAGCCCTTTCCCATATGTGGGTAAATGTGGTCGCACAGAGTATCGGTTGCTTGACTGAGTACTAGGACACAATGTGCTTTTCCAAAACCATCTTTCTCCATTTCCTTATTTCAACACCACATCTTGGTGCTATATATCCACACAAGTTTTCAAAGGAGTTTTGAATAAATCACCTGGTTTTTCCCATCCTATAGTTTCAGTATATACTTCTACATATGGTGGCAAAATAATCTCTATATACTTTTGAAAAAGGGTTTTTGTAAACCTTTGCTTTTGAAAATGATTTGTGAATCTAGATACATAAGTTAGGTGCAAGCTCAGAGAGTAGCTTGCCTTGCTCGGCAAAGTGATCTTGGTCTTGGTCTTCAGGTTCTGCAAATCCTTCCTCCTCGATATATCCGGCAACGTTCTCGTCTAATACACAATCAATCAAATACAAACAATCACTAGCCTATTCAATCAATCATCATAGCAATACACTCTTAGAGGTTCTAATTAACCATTCCACATACCAAACAATATCATGTGGTTTTCAATTTAATTGAATTAAACATTATTCCATTATATTTTAATTTGGGCAGAAACTTGTTGCATATGTTTAATTGCATAGCTTGAGTTCTGTTTGTCACAAAAATACAAACTAAAATTCTACAGAAAGCTAATGATGTGTAGAAGATGACACAATTGGGTTTGGGTCATTTGGAGTTACCAAACTCCCTACACATTGTTTTGAATCCAGAAGCCAATTAATAAGGTTTTGGCTATTATTTAAATTATATTCATCTAAAAATTAAATCCTTTTAGGATTGACTAACCATGGTTAAATGTGATCTAATAAAATTAGTTTCAACTAATTTGGATCATCAGAGTATCAGAAACAAACAAGTTTAGAATTTGAACATGCTACTGTAATTTGAATTTTTTATTTTTATTATACATACAAATGGGGTGAAACTAGTTTAGTTGGATAGATAATTTCATAAGCTTTCCAGAACAGTTGGAGTTGCTAAATTTGGAGTTGTAAATCTAAAGTTATGGAATTTCTAAAATTGGGTTCAGTACTGGTTTTTAAATGAAATTTAAATTCGAATTAGAATCCAGAACGGATAATGTTGAAAAATCTGACAGAGGGGACCCACTGGTCAGTGACTCAGCGAGCGCGCGCGCGGTTTATTTAAACCTGACGCGTGGGACCCGCATGTCAGGGTTTTAATATTTTTCACGAACCGGTAAGCTACCGTAGGATCTAGATCTAACGGCTGAGATCGAGCGCGTCGGCGACGACCTAAATCGGGCGGCGCCGCGGCGCCGCGGCTCCGGCGACGGCGAGGAGGACGGTGCGCTCACCTAGGGGGCTCGGGAGGGCGTGCAGACGGTGCAGAATGACGGCGGCGAGGTGGGGAAGCTCCTGGGGCGAGTGGTGCGTGCTGGCGTGGCTCCGAGCGTCGGCGACGATCTCCTCCTCCTCCGCGGCTCCGCTCCAACTCCGGCGAGCGATTGGCGGCGCTCCTGGACACGGGACAGAGGGAAAAAGGGCGCTGGTGAGTGCGGGGTGCAAGGGGAAGGGAAGGGAGGCAGAGGGGAGAGACGGGGAGAAGCAGCACGGCCGTGCCGTGATCGTCGTCTACCTCGGGCACGGCGAGCTCGAGGAGACCCACGGGCGGCCGGGGCTCTGCGGCGACGGCGTCGACCCCCAGGCGGTGCTCGAGAGGGTGGTGTGAGAGGGGAAGGGGTTGTGGTGCGGTGTGGAGAGAAGCAGGGCACGTGGCGGCTTTTATAGCGGCCGGGCGGCGCACGGTGGGCGCGGTGCAGGGGCGCCCGTGGCCGTGCTAGGCCGCCGTAGGCCGGTGGAGGGGCGCGGCTACGCTGCGGGCTGCTCGGGGGACCAGGCGGGCAAGGTGGGGTGGCGTGGCGCGTGCTGTGCGTGCGAGGCGGGGCGGGCCGGCCGTGAGCGCGCTCGGGCGGTGCACGACGTGCACGGCATGGCTCGGGCGCGGCGCGGTCGGGGCGTGCTGGGGCGCTGCTGCTGCCGCGAGAGGGAGCCAGAAGGCGAGGGAGAGCGAGGGGGCACGGAGCGGCCAGCACGGCGCGGCGCCTGCGCGGCCACAGTGCCGACAATGGCGACGTGCGCGCCGGCGGCTGTCCCCTGGCGTCCAACGGTGCTCCCGGCCGATTTTCTTCACGTTCTCGAGCGCGGCGGGTCGAGTGGAGTGAGGCAAAACGAGTGAGGGCAGAGGATTGCATCAATTTGATCAAATTTGATCAAATCATCCACGGATTTTGGTTCGGTTTGGGATGAACAGGTGGTGATCACCAGGTGTTTGATGAATTGCTTGAACCAAAACAGTGACCTTTTGTTATTTTAATTTTCCTATTTCTATTTATTCTTTTGGGTCCAAATTTAAGATCTAGGCTAAGTATATTATTGGTGAGTGTTACAAAGTCTCTTTGAAATATTTTGAAATATTTCAATCATGAATTTCTAATTTGAATTTGAAGTTTTGAATCTGAATTTTTGAAAGGGAATAGTTTGTAAAAATTAACTAGGAGTGTTTATAATATTTCTCCATTGGTTTTGGTGTAAAAATAAATTATGCTTCTTAATTTGGAAAAATAATGTGACATGTGTCACATGGTGTTTTGTTTTTAGGATTTGTTTTATTTGTTTTCCTTTCTTTCAATTTTTCAATTAGAGCTTGAATTCAACAATATTGCAAACAATGTAACAAGCAACACTCAAGAATTAAAATACACAACTTTTTTATATAAGAAAAGTTTTTGTTGGCCCACATTTTTGCATTAATAATTATATTAACATTCTGGGATGTTACATCCAGGCCTACGAGTTAGTCGTTGATCATTGAGGAGTCTTGGTCATACCTGATATAATATCGAACCGCTAGGGTAACACACTTAAGGGGTTTCGACAAGACAACCGGAAAGGAAGGAGATCACCTGGAGCGTCCCAGGAGGGGTCCGATGGAGATCGGGCAGCGCCGAAAGAGTTTTCGGAGCTAGGAAAAATTATATATATTATGTTTGATATTAATTAGTGTTATTAATATGCAAATATGATTTTATATATTTATTTTCGAATTTATTTAGGCTGATTTCCCTAAATGGGCCTTCTGGTCGAAAGAAGGCCCAAGAGGGGGAAAATCCCTAGGGGATTCGGTGGGGGCCTTGGTGGCCGGCCTGGATGGGCCAAGGGGCCCACCAGGGGGCCGGCGCACCAATCCTAGCCGCACCAGGCATGTGGGGATAGTCCCACATTGCCTGGCTGGCAAGGTTGGCTCCCCCTGGGAGCCTATATAAGAAGGGGCACCCCCAGCCTTTTAATTCACCAATTAATTCCCGATTTCTCTCTCGATCTCGTGGTTCCCAAGTTGGAGCCGCGCCGAGCAGAGCAAGGGGATCTCCTCCACCATAGCCCGCTGCCGCGCTGCTGGTGTTCCGGTCCAAGTCTTCCGCTGCTCGTCCTGGACTGGAGCTTCGGAGGCCGTCGTCTCCACCGTACGTGTGCGACTCCCTGCGAGGTGCTGCGCTAGCGGTACTCGGAGGCCTGCTTCCTCTACACGACCTTGAGCTCGGCTTCGTCGGTCTTCATCGACAACGTTTGTGCGGGAACGTAATCCCCGCTTTCGGTCTACAAGGGTACGTATTCCGATCTCCGTTCGTACTACTATATCTGCATAGAATAGATCTTGGCATGCTTTTAGGATATCGTCGGTAGGAATTTTTTTGTTTTCTGCACACGATCCCCTTCAGTGGTATCAGAGCCGATCTATCGTAGATATAGTTGTACGCTGTTAGAACTCGTGCTCTGCACGGGGGCACCGTTCCTGTTATTTGCTACCCTCTAGCGTGCACTTGTGTATTCCAGCGGCATTGAGTTGATGAAGCGGCCCGGACCGACTTTACGCGTACGCTTACGCGAGACTGGTTCCACTACTGACATACGGCTTGTACCTTATATGTGGCTGGCGGGTGTCAGTTTCTCTCTCTTTAGTTGGTCTTCGCATTTTCAATGGAGGGCCCGAAAGCGATGCTTAAACATGCAATTATTGGATCATTGTTGTGGTCATAAGATTCGTAGGTATGAAGCGGTTCTATTTACGAAAGCCCCAAGTCACGTAAAATATGCAAAAGATAAAGTAGAAGCGTCTAACTTTATTTTGCAGGGGCTATGTGATATGGTCAAGGTAGGTTTATTAAATTGTTTATAAACTGCGGGCGCCAAGAAGACCATGGCGCAATGGACTATATCACATTGCATTACATTTGATGTTTTGTGTGCATCTTATTTTGTGTGATTGTGTGTATAGTATACATTAGTTACACGGCGGTAGCTGAATAAGATGATCCCTTCAAAATACCACTAGTGTTCTCCCTCCAACGCGCACCACCAAGAAAGTTCTACGTTATGAGGCAGGCCGTGATGATCGGGTGTCATACATCTCGTCGTTCGTATACAGTGGGTGTAAGCCATGTTGCACAAGCGTCAGCGTGGAGGTCTTTGGTGGCGAGCCTAGCATACTCAGAAGTATGGCCTCGGAACAGGAAGACCGAAAGGTCGAGCACGAGTCACAAAATTGGTGTGGCAGACGATTTTGTCTACTCTTGAAGTTGTGCCGCCGGCTTTGATGATGAGTGGTGGTGCAATGGATGGGGGTCGTGTAATCGCTTAAACGACCAGGAGGGATGTTCGTTTGAGTGGGAGTTATGTTAGTTATTTTCTAAAATACTATAACTCAAAATTATTATGAACAAAGTCTTATGTTGTTGCAAATTCCATTGTAGATGTCTCACCCCTCCTTTAACCTAAACCTGTTCATTGAGAAAGAGAAGCTTAAGACCGATGGGTCTAACTTCGTGTCCTGGTTCCGCGATCTGAAGTCCATCCTTCAAACCCACAAGGTGGCCTACATCCTTGATGCCCCCTTAGGTGATCTTCCGAACACCGCCCCGGAAATCGAAAGGATTGTCCATGGGGTAAAAGCGGAGATTTCTTCTTATGTCCAGAGTGGCATGCTCTTTGCCATGGAGGCTGACCTGCAAAACCGCTTCATGAACAAGGGTGCTTATGATATAATCACTGAACTCATAACTGTTTTTGCACGACAAGTCAAGGCTGAGAGGGTACGAGGCATCTGTGCTTTTCTTCTCAGCCCAGATGGAAGAGCACGGCAATATGAGTGAGCACTTGGCCAAGTTGTTTGGCTGCGCTCGACTTCTGAGTGATCTGGGAAGTGTGATCCCAGAGGAGGTGGTTATTGATAGGGCGCTGATTTCTCTGCCCCCTAGCTATAAGAACGCCATCGTGGACTACGGCATGAAAGGGACGTCAAAACCCCTGTCGGAAATCCTGAAGATGCTCGAAGTGGCCGAATTAGAAATCAAGCTGAAGAAGATGGTGGTGACCATCGGATCACCTGAGCGCAACTGCCCCAAGTATCTGGAGGATAAAAAGTCTGGCAAGACGGTCGACAAAGAGCAAGGTATATTTGATATACATGTTATAGATGTGTACCTTACATCCGCCCGGAGCAATACGTGGGTATTTGATACTGGTTCTGTTGCTCATATATGTAACTCTCAGGAGGAGTTACGGAATAGAAGGCGGCTGGCGAAGGATGAGGTGACGATGCGCGTCGGCAACGGATCGAGAGTCGACGTGGTGGCTGTCGGCACGCTCCCTCTGCATCTACCATCGGGATTAGTTTTGGTTTTAAATAAGTGTTATTTTGTGCCATCCTTGAGTGTAAACATTATAAGTGGGTCTTGCCTGTTACAAGACGGTTATTCATTTAAATCAGTGTCAAGCAATTGTGCTATTTATATGAATGATATCTTTTATGTTGATGCTCCCGAGAATAACGGTTTATTCTTGTTGAATCTCGATCGTAGTACCCACATCCATAACATAGAAGCCAAACGAATTAAGTGTAGTGACGATACCGCCATGTTTTTGTGGCATTGCCGTCTTGGTCATATTGGTACAAAGCGCATGAAGCGACTCCACTCCGATGGACTCTTGGACTCGTTGGATTTCGGATCCCTCGATACATTCGAACCATGCCTCATGGGCAAAATGACCAGGACACCGTTCAAAGGTTTCGTTGAACGGGCGTCGGATTTGTTGGGGATCATACATACAGATGTGTGTGGACCGATGAGCGTTTCGACACGCAATGGTTATCGTTACTTCGTCACCTTCACTGATGACTTGAGTAGATACGCTTATATCTATTTGATGAAACACAAGTATGAAACGTTTGAAAAGTTCAAAGAATTCCAGAGTGAAGTTGAGAATCAGCTTAATAGGAAAATCAAGCATCTCCGATCCGATCGCGGTGGAGAGTACTTGAGTTTTGAGTTTGGCACACATCTGAAGAGTTGTGGCATAGTACCCCAACTTACGCCAGCCGGAACGCCGCAGCGTAACGGTGTGTCCGAGCGACGTAATCGTACTCTACTGGATAGTGTCCGATCTATGATGTCTCTTACCGATCTGCCAGTGTCCTTCTGGGGTTATGCGTTAGAAACAACCGCATTCATTTTAAATAGGGCTCCGTCCAAGTCCGTTGAAACGACGCCGTATGAATTATGGTATGGCCAAAAGCCTAAGTTATCGTTTCTGAAGGTTTGGGGTTGTGAGGCGTACGTTAAGAAACTACAACCCGACAAACTCGAACCGAAGTCGGAGAAAGTCGTCTTTGTAGGATATCCGCGGGAAATCGTTGGGTACACCTTCTACAACCAAGCTGAGGGCAAAGCTTTTGTCGCGAAGACCGGTACCTTTCTAGAGAAGGAGTTTCTCGCGAAAGGAGTAAGTGGGAGGAAGGTAGACCTCGATGAAATCGTTGATCCTGAACTCGAGATTCCGAGTGGCACAACGGAAGCAATTCCGGAAACGTCCTCCGTGGAAGGAGTGGGAGAAACTGTCGAGGAAGATGTTCTACCTCGTAGGTCTGGTAGATCTCGGATCACACCAGAATGGTATGGCAACATGGTTTGCACCGTCATGCTAGTCGAGCAAGACGAACCTACGAACTACAAGGAAGCGATGGAGAGTCTAGAGTCCGAGAAATGGCTTGAAGCCATGAAATCCGAAATAGGATCCATGTACGATAACAAAGTGTGGACTTTGGTGGATATTCCCGAAGGGCGCAAGGCCGTCGAGAATAAGTGGATCTTTAAGAAGAAGACTGATGTTGATGGTAATGTGACCGTCTATAAAGCTCGGCTTGTCGCAAAGGGTTTCCGACAAGTTCATGGAATTGACTACGATGAAACTTTTTCACCGGTAGCGATGCTTAAGTCTATTCGGATTTTGTTAGCGGTAGCTGCCTACTATGATTATGAAATCTGGCAGATGGACGTCAAAACGGCCTTCCTGAATGGAAACATTGAGGAAGAGTTGTACATGGTACAGCCGGAAGGTTTTGTCGATCCAGGAAATGCTAACAAGGTGTGCAAGCTTCAGCGATCCATCTGGATTGAAGCAGGCATCTCGGAGCTGGAATCTTCGCTTTGATGAGGTAATCAAAGGTTTTGGATTTATCCAGAATGTGGAAGAGACCTGTATTTACAAGAAAATGAGTGGGAGCTCGGTTGTGTTCTTAGCACTGTATGTTGACGACATATTGCTAATAGGGAATGATGTGGAACTTCTGAATAGCGTGAAGGAATATTTAAACAGTAAGTTTTCCATGAAGGACTTAGGAGAAGCTGCGTATGTTTTAGGCATAAAAATTTATCGTGATAGATCAAGGCGCCTATTAGCACTAAGTCAGAGTACTTATCTTGATAAAATACTGAAGCTTTTCCGTATGGAGAAGGCAAAGAAGGGTTCTCTGCCGGTTATCAAGAATAAAATATTGCGTAAGGCGCAGTGTCCGGTGACGGAACTGGGTAAGGCCGAAATGACGAAACATCCTTATGCTTCAGCCATAGGAACGATCATGTATGCAATGTTGAGTACTAGACCGGATGTGGCATTAGCTCTAAGTTTGACAAGCCGGTTCCAGAGTAATCCTGGAATGCCGCATTGGGTAGCTGTTAAGAGCATTCTTAAGTATCTCAATAAGACAAAGGAAATGTTCCTTGTGTATGGTGGCTGCGATGAAGAACTTGGCGTAACGGGTTACGTAGATGCAAGTTTCTGCTCAGACCCCGATGACTGTAAGTCACAGACAGGTTACGTGTTCAAGGTGAATGGAGGCGCCGTGTGCTGGAGAAGTGGGAAGCAACCCATAGTCGCACAATCTACAATGGAGTCGGAGTACATTGCTGCCTGCGAGGCCGCGAATGAAGCTGTTTGGCTGAGGAAGTTCGTCATCGAACTTGGAGTGTGAACGGGAATCCGGCACCTAGAGGGGGGGGGGGGGTGAATAGGTGCTATTACAAATTTTAGATCTTTTTAATTTTAGGCTCAACTCAAAGGTAAATTCTCTAGATAGATATGCAACTACGGTGAATTTACCTAAATGAGAAACTAAGCAATAGCAAGAAGCAAGTAAGGGAGTAAAGGGTAAGGGGAACCAAGTGAAGCACGCGGAGATGAAGATTTATTCCCGAGTTCCACCCAAGGGTGTACGTCTCGTTTGGAGAGGTGTGCGCTACCACAACAGGTTAGCCGCAACGCCACAAAGTCTCACCTTCTTCTCCGATGAACTCAACCACAAAGGTTTCGAGTCCACCTTCCACTATTGATCCCCTTTTAGGGCGGAGATCGAATCCCTTACAAACGCTTGAGGCACACACCCACAACTGAATTGGGGGCTCCCAAGAAGGACCACAACAGGTCAAGGACCACAAGAGGTCAAGGTAACACCAAGAGTACAACAATGGTGAACTAGGTTTTCCCACCGGAAACCCTAGCCACGAAATCCCCAAATGAATGGGGGAGAAATGAAGATCCCTTCGGTGACGATGTAGATCTGGGCCTTCTCCTCCAATCCTCCAAAGATCTATGAGTTTGGGTGGGGGGATTGGGAGATCTTGATGAATTGAGCTTTCAAGAATAGTAGGAGAGAGAAAGTCTGAGAGCTCAAATGTTCTTGAGAGCTCAAACTAGGTATTTATACTCCCCCTCAAAATCTGGTCGTTGGCTGTCTTGGTCACCCGGAAATTCCGGTATAAGTTGCACCGGAAATTCCGGTGCCCCGGAATATCCGGGCCTTTGAAAATATCCGAGCTGAATTTCCGGTTGAGATCAGAACCAATTCTGAACTTGACTTAGTCGATTTTCTTCGGTTGACTCGGAATATCCGAGTCCCTGAAATTTTCGAGCTGAATTTCCGATTGAAGTCAGTGCCACTTCTGAATCTTGACTTAGCAATTTTCCTGAGGTTGCTTCGGAATATCCGGTTGGTGAACCGGAATATCCGGTCCCTGAAATCTCCGGGCTGATTTTCCGATTGAAGTCAGTGCCACTTCTGAATCTTGACTTAGCAATTTTCCTGAGGTTGCTTCGGAATATCCGGTTGGTGAACCGGAATATCCGGGTCCTTGAAATTTCCGGGCTGATTTTCCGATTGAAGTCAGTGCCACTTCTGAACTTGACTTAGCCAAAATCTGGGGCTGACTCGGAATATCCGGTGGGGGGACCGGAATATCCGAGTCCCTGAAGAATTCCAGAAACTCTTTTTCTCTACAGTTTGGCTTTAAGATTTGTGATAAGAGTTTCACCCAAACTGAAATACTTAGCAATAGGATTAGTATATCGTTGGTATTGTTAACTAACACACAAAACACTAGGGATTAAGAAATGTTCTTTCAATCTCCCCCTTTTTGGTGTTAGATGACAATACCAAGATTTGCAAAGAAACAAACAGCAATATCATGTTTTTGGCAGAAAATGGCTCCCCCTAAATATATGCAAGTATGCAACACAAGATAACAGAGGATAGGAGCAATTTTATAACAATAACCACAAGATATCACAAAGGAGAAACGAGACAAGATGAAAGATTATGGAAGCACTTGAGACTCGATAGATTTTCATACCTTGTGCATATAGAATATGAAGAGAATACCAACACAATCAATTCCAAGTCTCAAGCATAATATAATGAGCATCAATCATTGTCTCAATACAAAGATATCACAGATGACAAAAAAGAGAGTTTCACAAGTAACAAAAAAACACGATAAATGGACACAAGCGCAAATGAATGGTAAACGCATAAGCTTGTGCCCGACCCTTGCAAATCCCCGAAGAAGTCCTAGTAGAGCAACTTCTCCCCCTTTGGCATCGAAACGCCAAAAAGGAAGAAGAGCGATGCTACGTCCCATGGAAGTCTTCAGTCCGAGGTGTACTCCTCATCATCATCAGCAGCATCAGCGTCCTCATCATCATCATCCTCGTCCTCATCCTCATCATCAGTTGCCTCCTCATCCTCATCATCATCCTCCTCATCATAGTCATAACCTGTGGTGTACGAGCTGCCACCAAGGTCCTGGTCAATCAGGGTCCATGGAGCCAAGGAACCCTCGTTCCACTGAGCAAAGGACAGGGGCTCAGACAGATCATCAGGAGCAGGGGAGCCAGAAGCATGGTGAAGGATCAAGTCAAGCTTGTGGTCCTGCTGACGGCGATCCTTGTAGGCATTGTATTGCTCCTTACGAATGTCCACATTCATGCACATGATGTTGCGCTGGAACCAGTTTAGCTTCTTCACATGTGTATGAGTGGTGGGAACATGAGTAGAGGTAGCAGCAGCCCTCCTAGCATCACCCATGAAAGATCCTCCTGGAGCTGATGAAGTCGAAGGCCTAGGAGGGGGCTTGACCACAGTCTTCTTCTCATATAGCTTCTTGAAGTCATGAGGCGTCATATCTCTGTTGCTGACGTTGAGGTTGGGGAACTTAAACAGGAGAAGCTTCATGATGTATGGAGCATATGGAATGGAGACCTTGGTGGTCATAGCCTCAAACATCTCATTGTAGATGTAGTCCATCACATCTACTGTCCAGTCAGTGTCAGAGCCCGAGTCCTCCACAATGCGGTTGGCGTGAAGGAGCAGGTTGCATAGAGGGGTTACCACATTATCATTGTTGCCACCACTCGGTGCAATGTTCTCACGCAGGATGCACACAAGAACATCATACAAAGGCAGCAAGTTCCGAGAGAATCCAGGGGTGGCTCCCACACCATATAGATGAGATGTCTCCTTCTTGTTGAGCTTGTGGGGGTGGTGCATGCGAGTGCCTTGGGGATTGTCCCCATCAAACCTGTAGCCCAGCACCTTGCCAAACTCCTCGAAGTTCGACTCACAGTAAGCTTCCCCAGTCATCCATTTCATTGTCTTCTGTGAGTCACCCTTGATCACTAGGGTGGCGAAGAACTGCATAACGAGCTGCGCATTGTAGGCACAACGGATGAGTGCCAATCTCTCCAACCCCATGGTCTTCACAATATGGATGGCCTCAGAAAAAGCAGTCTTCTTCTGCAGTGTTGCAAAGTCAAAAGGGTGCATGGGTCGAATTGGCTTTGACAGAGAGAGGTATAGATCCACAAGTATATGCTCCTGTTCTTGGCACCAAAAACTGCGATCATCAAGAGATGTGTCCCTTGCCCTGAGGTACCAGTCCCCCTGCCTCAGCTGAGAGTAGTCAACAGCATGCATCTTGGAATAGTTCAGACGCTCGGGACTAGAGGTACTCTTTCTCTTCTTAGATGAGGGCTTGCTGGCCACAGCTTTCTTCTTTCTCTGAGATGCAAGGCCCTTTCCGTTGTTGACTGCTTGCTTGGAAACAGGTGCTCTAGCAGTGTGCCTTGATCCCCCTGCGGACTCACTTCCACCTGAACCTGTGAATTTGATCATAGATGGTAGCATAAGGTAAGTGCACACAAGTCAGGAGGTAATACACACATTAGATAGGCATTCGATGGATCATATGTAGTTAAACATGAGTTAATCTTAAAACTGCTCTGTTTGGCTCGGAATATCCGGGTCAGTCATGACCGGAAATTCCGGGGGACCGGAAATTCCGAGTCACGATGGACCGGATATTCCGAGTCAGACAGAAACTACAGATCTGAGATTTGACTCGGTCTAAAACTAGATCGATCCAATGTAATGCAAATCTAATGTATGTAGAAGGCAGTGAATAGTCCTAGGAACAATCTCTACCAAGCAACATTGAAACAAATAACTCCACATCAAGATCCAAAAGAGGAAGAAGAAAAGTGAAGTTACCCTCATCCATTGAGGCCATTGCTTGGAGGAGTGAGTTCCTTGGGCGGAGGAGGAGCAGATCCGGCCGAGAAAAAGGTTCCCCGGCGGGCGGAGTGCTCCGGAGGGAGTTGGGCACAGCAGGGGCGGCGGGTGGAGGAGAGGGAGGTCGGGGGTGGAAGAAAGGCACTAATGAGCCCTTCACCCCGAGCCTGCCCTTATATTTCTGGACAAACTGCCAGACCGGATATTCCGGTATAAGTTACACCGGATATTCCGAGTCACCGGATATTCCGGTTCAAAATGAACCGGATATTCCGACCTGCTGAACCAAAATCCCAGTTTTCAAAAAGGATGACTTGTGTGCAATAGAGAGAAATGTTTTCAGGGGAAAGTAGGCTTGGGATAGATTTCCAAACTGATATTGGTACACCATACTCAACTCACAACAACCAAATCGAATCAAAAGAGCCAAGTTGAGTAGGTTTCCCACATGCATGAAAAGGAGAGCAAATAGCAACATAAAGCTCCAAATAACATCAACTCTTCAAGGAGAAGAGGTTGGTGGCCGAGGCCACCGTGTAGGAGTGTATGGCATGTTACCGCGAAGATGTATCTTGGGTACATAACCAATACTCGTCGTTTTAGCTCATTAGTCACAAGAATGAATATAGAGATAAAAGAACACTTGCTATCGGCATAATGGGGGGAGGGATGGTCCAATGTATTAGGACCGCACTCCCCCTATTTCCATGCCTACATCTAAACTAGATAAGATGCAATTACGCCCTAGGTGAGTGTGCAAGCGATCAAGCCAAGGACCTCGAATCAATGATATTAAGCTCATTCCTCAAAAAGCAAAACCTTCTTTCCTCAAGGGGCTTCGTGAAGATATCCGCCAATTGATCCCTTGTGCCCACATAAGATAAGTCAATGTCTCCACGGGCCACATGATCTCTTATGAAATGATGGCGGATCTCAATATGCTTGGTTCTTGAATGTTGCACCGGGTTGTAGGCAATCTTGATGGCACTTTCGTTGTCACATAGAAGAGGCACTTTGTCACAATTGACACCGTACTCCTTTAAAGTTTGCCTCATCCATAGCAACTGAGTGCAACAACTAGCGGCTGCAACATATTCGGCTTCGGCGGTGGAGAGAGATATGCAATTTTGCTTCTTAGAAGACCAACTCACCAAGGACCTCCCAATAAATTGACAAGCACCGGAGGTGGACTTCCTATCATCATGATCTCCCGCCCAATCGGAATCCGTGAATCCACATAATGAGAAATTTGCATCCTTGGGATACCACAATCCATAAGTTGGGGTATAAGCCAAATATCGAAAGATTCTCTTGACCGCCACATCGTGGCTTTCTTTAGGAGCCGCTTGATATCTTGCACACACTCCTACGGCTAGCACTATATCCGGTCTAGATGCAAAAAGGTAGAGGAGAGATCCAATCATGGAGCGATATACCTTTTGATCCACATCCTTACCATTCGGATTGAGCTCAAGGTGGCATTTGGTTTGCATTGGAGTAGAGGCACCCTTGAGATCAAGCAACTCGTACTTCTTGAGCATGTCTTGAATGTACTTTGCTTGGTTGATGAACGTTCCTTCCCTCAATTGTTTGATCTCAAATCCGAGGAAGAACTTCATCTCACCCATCATAGACATCTCAAACCTGTCAGTCATAAGCTTAGAGAATTCTTCGTTAAATGCTTTGTTAGTCGATCCAAATATAATGTCATCCACATATAATTGACAAATGAAAAGCTCCCCATTAACTTTCTTAGTGAAAAGTGTGGGGTCGATTTCCCCAACTTGGAATCCACGGTCTACAAGTAGTTCTCTAAGGTGCTCGTACCACGCTCGTGGGGCTTGTTTAAGGCCATAGAGTGCCTTATCCAACTTGTAGACATGGTTCGGATACTTGAGGTCCTCGAACCCCGGTGGTTGCTTAACATAAACAAGTTCATTTAGTGGACCATTTAGAAAAGCGGATTTAACATCCATTTGTTGCAACTTAAAGTTATGGTGAGAGGCATAGGCAAGAAGAATACGGATTGACTCAAGTCGAGCCACGGGCGCGTAGGTTTCTCCAAAGTCAATGCCTTCAATTTGGGAGTAACCTTGAGCCACCAATCTTGCCTTGTTCCTTATCACCATGCCATGTTCATCTTGCTTGTTCTTGAATATCCACTTGGTGCTGATAACATTGCGGCAATCTTTGGGTCTTTCCACCAACTTCCACACTTTGTTGCGCTCGAAGTTGTTGAGCTCTTCATGCATGGCATCAAGCCAATCTTTATCTTCAAGAGCTTCAAAGACCTTCTTGGGTTCCACCATGGAGATGTGAGCTTGATGTTCACTAAAGCTTGCAAGTTGTCTTCGGGTAGAGACCTTGCTTCTCACATCACCAAGCACCTTGTCAAGAGATAGGGCTCTTAATTCTTGTGAGGTGCCAACCCTATTCAAGCGGCGGATCTCGATTTCCCTCAGAGTGGTGGGAGGAATCGCTTGATCATCTTGATCATTCATGTCTCCGCCTTGACTGAATTGATGGCTTGATCAACCATTGGAGTGATGTCCATTGGTGAGGGAGAGGGTTGATCTTGGCCTTGCGAACTGCCACCGGGAATGTCAGCAGGACCGGATATTCCGGGTTCAGGAACCGGAAATTCCGGGCCACCGGAATTTCCGAGTCCATCTTGACCCGGATATTCCGGTCCTCCGGAAATTCCTGGAGCAGCTGTAGAGTCTTGTTCTTCTTCTTGGAAAGGGGCATTGGGCACGGTGTTGTCGATGGGTGTTTCTTATGTTGGGGTGGTCACCACTTGTGAAGAACTTGGTCCTTGATGATCATCCTCATAATAGAGTTCAACGGGGCGGTGGACTCCCAACCCCATTCTTCGGATAGCATCTTGAGGTTCATCATCACCTACACCGGAAACACCACTTTGCTCCACGAGGGAGCCGTCATTCTCCTCGAACACCACACTACAAGTTTCTATGATTATGCGCGAGGCCTTATCATAGACTCTATAAGTGTGGGATTCGGATCCGTAGCCCACAAATGTCCCTTCAAGAGACTTAGAATCAAACTTGCCCAAACGAATACCTTTGATGAGGTAGAAGCACTTACAACCAAATACACGGAAGTAGGAGATATTGGGCTTGTTCCCGGTGAGCACTTCATAAGGTGTCTTCATGAGTCCTTTGTGAAAGAAGAGCCGGTTGGATAAATGGCAAGCGGTGTTGACGGCTTCGGCCCAAAAGTTGTGAGGGGACTTGAACTCGGCCATCATCGATCTTGCCATCTCAATAAGAGTGTGGTTCTTCCTTTCGGCTACACCATTTTGTTGGGGAGTATAAGCAGCGGAATACTGATGACGAATCCCTTATTCACTAAGGAACTCGTTTAAGGTGTAGTTCTTGAACTCGGACCCATTGTCACTTCGTATCACCAAGATAGGGACATTGTGTTGACGTTGAGCTTCATTGGAGAAGTCGATGATAGTTTGTTGAGTCTCCATCTTCGTCTTGAAGAAGAAAACCCATGTGTATCTTGAATAGTCATCAACAATCACCAAACAATATTTCTTGCCACCAAGACTAGCTTCCGGAATGGGACCAAAGAGGTCAACATGGAGAAGCTCCAAAACCCTCTTTGACGAAATGATGGTCTTGCTTGGATGGTAGATGTCATGCATTTTCCCTTCAACACACGCCCTGCACATTCGATCCTTCGAGAAAGAAACATGGTCTTTTAGTCCTAGGATATGGCCAACCTTTTGGAGACTTTGCAAAGTCCTCATGTTGACATGGGCTAGTCGGCGATGCCATAGCCAACCCAAGTCCGCCTTTGCGAATAGGCACATTGTATCGGAAGTGGTGACTCCGGAGAAGTCAACCACATAGAGCCCATTCTCAATGTACCCAACGAAAGACACATTGAGAGACTTGCTCCGCAAGAGAATGACCATTTCCTTTTCAAAGACAACGGTATAGCCCAAACAAGTTAAGGAATGGACGGAGATCAAGTTGAAACCTAGGGACTCGACAAGCAAGACATTCACAAGCGTGATGTCCGGTGCCACTACCACCTTGCCGAGCCCTATTACCTTAGACTTAGAATTATCACCATATGTAACGGTCATTTGATCATCATTGGGCTTCAACTCCGTTACAATATCCTTGCTTCCGGTCATATGACTAGTGCATCCACTATCAATTATCCATTTCGATCCTCCGGAAGCAAGGCCCTACACACAATCAAATCTTGGATTTAGGTACCCATTTTGCAATGGGTGCCTTTTGGTTAGCAACAAGGGTCTTTGGTACCCAAATAGCATATTCAATATAACCATCAAAAGGACCAATGTATCTAGCATAGACATCCCCATAATAATCAACATATAAAGCATAGTTGGGGTTAGATATGCCCGCAAAGTCATTACGAGTGGGAGTGCCCCTTGTGGCATTTCCACTCGCAATTTCAACCTTCTTGGCTTGTGCGGTCTTGGTCTTCTTCTTGATCTCCTTCTTCTCCTTAGCAACATAGCCTAGACCTTCCTTACCCTTGTGGGGCACTCGCTCATGAAGAGGAGTAGTGAGTGTCCCCTTACCTTTATCAAGAGATGTCTTGGGCTTGGTTGCCATAGAAGGAACAAACAAAACCCTAGCAATACCCTTCACAACATTTGCATTAGCATTCAAAGGAGTAGAGGTGCTAGGTTTCTCAAGATTAGATATCCGAGATTGGAGTTGATCACGAGACTTGAGAAGACGTTCGTGATCACTTGTCAACACCTTGTGAGCATTGTCAAGTGACTCGAAGTCTTCGCAAAGTCTAGCATGAGCAACCACAAGCTCGGACTTTTCTTTTTGCACAATTTTACATTTAGCAAAGTAGAGATCACGATCCTTAGTGATCTTAGCAAGTTGCTCCTCGAGGAGAGCATGAGCTTCTTGTTCATCTTCGAGAGAGGATTGGAGAGACACCTTAGCATGTGCATCCTCTCTCTCAATCTCACCTTTTAGTTCAAGCTCACCTATACGACTCATGATTGAGCCAAAGTGTTTCTTTCCTTCTCCTTGCAAGTTAGTCATGAATTTATCGAAAGCAATGATTTCTTCCTTGACTTCTAGACTCATAGCATCATCAATGTCATGTGATATGGAGTTGGGGGATAGTTGTACCTCGGATGTCTTAGCCATAAGACATCTTCCATTCTTGACGATGACGCTCTCGTTTGGCGAGGAGAAGAGTGATGGAGTAGTGGAAGACATGGCTAGTGCGGCCACTTGCGTTGGAGTATCCTCCTTGTCACTATCTTCATCATCGGTGGGATATTGCTCTTGAGTCACCAAGACAATCTTTTGGTTCTTCTTGAAGAAAGGCTTCTTCATGGGCATGGGCCCCTTGCCCTTCGTCTTGGCCACGAGCCTCCCACCATGATCCTCTCTTCTCTCCCATGGGCAATCGGCAACAAAGTGGCTCTTGTCATCGCAATTATAGCAAAGTCTCACTTTGTTGAATGACTTTCCTCCATTGGGGGGAAACTTCTTGTCAATATTTGCTTTGGCCCTTCCGGGGTTCTTTCAAAAGGTTCTTGCCGCAAGACCCATGTGTTGAGTGAGAGTGCTTGAGAGAGCTTCACTAGATAGCTCGTCTTGATCATCACACTCCTCTTCATCCTCCTCTTCAACGGTGGCCTTCAAAGCAATTGAGGCATGCTTTTGCATCCCTATGGCTCTAGCTCTTGCATCTTGTGCAATCTTGGAGGCCACCTTGTATGCGGTCATCTCTTGCATAACTTCATTGGATGTCATCTTTGCAAAGTCATGTCTCCCTTGGAGTGTCTTCAAATCCGTGTCCTCAAAGGGCATGAGAGCGGTCACATACTTCCTCTTGATCCAAGCATCATTGATGTACTCCGCCCCGAGGTTCTTGAAGGAGTTGGCAACCAACACCAATCTCCGGTACATGTACTCGTGGCTTTCTCCATCCAACTTGTAGAACCCTTCCACCTCATTGCATAAGGCATCATACCGGTTCTTCTTCATGATCTCATTCCCAACGAAGATGTCGGAAAGAGCATTCCAAACTTCCTTGGCGGTGGAGAATTGTTGAATGAGCGCCATGTACTTCTCTCCAACGGCCATTTGGAGTTGATGAAGAGCGGTGGCGTTGAGTTGGCTATCAACCACTTCTCTTCTTGTCAAGTTGGTTGGATCATGGGGCTTGTATCCTTCTTCAGTGATGCGCCAAAGCTCGATGGAGGCACTACATAGATGAGACTTCATTAGAAACACCCATTGAGAGAAATGAGTAGGTTTAAGCTTAGGAGGGTCACTTCTAAAGTTTACATGAGGGTGAGGGATAGGAGGGTTAGGAGAGTAATTATGGTTGACATTATGAAATTCCTCTCCTTTGGGGGTGTTAGAGGAGCTAGGTGGTTCATCCTTTTCCGCCATCCCGGGAACACTTGAGGTAACATCTTTGGACCCATCCGAAGATGACTCCTTAGAGTTCCCCGCGTGTTCCTTAGGAGGAGGAGAGGGAGAGGTAGCCTCGGGCTCCTTAGACTTCAAGAGTGCCATGAGCATCTCATTCATCTTGAGGAGTTGGTCCTCCAAGGACGATCTCATATCAATAAGATCGGCCATGGTTGCCCCTTTGGCTAACGCCTCCTTCTCCGCCTCTAATTTTTCACGGGCGGCCCTCTCGGCATCGGATTCCGTCATCGTTGCACTTAGGCGGTTAAGCCCTTAAAAGTGAACAAGGCTCTGATACCAATTGAACGGGAATCCGGCACCTAGAGGGGGGGGGGTGAATAGGTGCTATTACAAATTTTAGATCTTTTTAATTTTAGGCTCAACTCAAAGGTAAATTCTCTAGATAGATATGCAACTAAGGGAGTAAAGGGTAAGGGGAACCAAGTGAAGCACGCGGAGATGAAGATTTATTCCCGAGTTCCACCCAAGGGTGTACGTCTCGTTTGGAGAGGTGTGCGCTACCACAACATGTTAGCCGCAACGCCACAAAGGCTCACCTTCTTCTCCGATGAACTCAACCACAAAGGTTTCGAGTCCACCTTCCACTATTGATCCCCTTTTAGGGCGGAGATCGAATCCCTTACAAACGCTTGAGGCACACACCCACAACTGAATTGGGGGCTCCCAAGAAGGACCACAACAGGTCAAGGACCACAAGAGGTCAAGGTAACACCAAGAGTACAACAATGGTGAACTAGGTTTTCCCACCGGAAACCCTAGCCACGAAATCCCCAAATGAATGGGGGAGAAATGAAGATCCCTTCGGTGACGATGTAGATCTGGGCCTTCTCATCCAATCCTCCAAAGATCTATGAGTTTGGGTGGGGGGATTGGGAGATCTTGATTAATTGAGCTTTCAAGAATAGTAGGAGAGAGAAAGTCTGAGAGCTCAAATGTTCTTGAGTGAGTGAGGGGGTATTTATACTCCCCCTCAAAATCTGGCCGTTGGCTGTCTTGGTCACCCGGAAATTCCGGTATAAGTTACACCGGAAATTCCGGTGCCCCGGAATATCCGGGCCTTTGAAAATATCCGAGATGAATTTCCGGTTGAGATCAGAACCAATTCTGAACTTGACTTAGTCGATTTTCTTCGGTTGACTCGGAATATCCGAGTCCCTGAAATTTCCGAGCTGAATTTCCGATTGAAGTCAGTGCCACTTCTGAATCTTGACTTAGCAATTTTCCTGAGGTTGCTTCGGAATATCCGGTTGGTGAACCGGAATATCCGGTCCCTGAAATCTCCGGGCTGATTTTCCGATTGAAGTCAGTGCCACTTCTGAATCTTGACTTAGCAATTTTCCTGAGGTTGCTTCGGAATATCCGGTTGGTGAACCGGAATATCCGGGTCCTTGAAATTTCCGGGCTGATTTTCCGATTGAAGTCAGTGCCACTTCTGAACTTGACTTAGCCAAAATCTGGGGCTGACTCGGAATATCCGGTGGGGGGACCGGAATATCCGAGTCCCTGAAGAATTCCAGAAACTCTTTTTCTCTACAGTTTGGCTTTAAGATTTGTGATAAGAGTTTCACCCAAACTGAAATACTTAGCAATAGGATTAGTATATCATTGGTATTGTTAACTAACGCACAAAACACTAGGGATTAAGAAATGTTCTTTCAGAGTGTTCCAAAGCGTGCAAGACCCCTTGATCCTCTTCTGCGACAATACGGGTGCCATTGCAAACGCCAAGGAGCCAAGGTCTCACTCCATCGCCAAACACATTCTCCGACGCTTCCATGTGATACGTCAGTACGTACAAGGAGGCGATGTGAAGATTTGCAAAGTGCATACGGATCTGAATGTGGTAGATCCGCTGACGAAGCCTCTCCCGCTTGATAAGCATGAACAGCACCAGTTAGCTATGGGTGTTAAGCTTTTACCAAGTTGTAATCTAGATTAAGTTGTACTCTAGTGCAAGTGGGAGACTGAAGGAGATATGCCCTAGAGGCAATTAATAAAGTGTATTCTTTATCATATCTCGTTTGTTCATAATAGGTTTTTGTGTCATGCTAGAACCGTATTAAGCGGAAACATTAATGCGGGTGTGATACGTAAACAACCAGGTCCCTAGTAGCCTCTACTAAGACTAGTTTCGTTCCGTGTTTGATGATCGAGGTTTCCCGGTCATGGGGCATGGCGCCGGTCGGCAATGAGAGTCATATCGCTAGAGAGCGATGTGATGGACATACCCAGATTTGGAGAACGTAGTCGTTACACCTTTGACCGTGAGATCAACTCTTATTGTTATTCCCGGAAGATACTTTGATTGCACCAAACGTCGTATCTTATTTAGTATGACAATAACGGTGATACTTTTGGGTATCGGAAAGGAGTAGTTGAGACGAGGGGTCAAGAGCGGGATTTGCCAGTCCGCCTAGCAGGATAGATACTCTCGGGCCCACTCGGTGAGATCATGTCTAATGAGATTGCAAGCATGTGACTAGGTCACGGAGACATGAGATCATGAACGAGTAGAAGATAGCGTCGTCGGTAACGAGGTCAGGATTAGGTATGGATATATCTATGGAACGACGCTCGGACGTGCTAAGTATCGCTATGGCAAAAGGTCTAAGACTTTACGTTCAGGTTTGATAGATGCAAGCCATTCGTTATATCTCAGGGATTAATTCATGGGGTCCAGGCCTACGAGTTAGTCGTTGATCATTGAGGAGTCTTGGTCATACCTGATATTATATCGAACCGCTAGGGTAACACACTTAAGGGGTTTCGACAAGACAACCGGAAATGAAGGAGATCACCGGGAGGGGTCCGATGGAGATCGGGCAGCGTCGAAAGAGTTTTCGGAGCTAGAAAAAATTATATATATTATGTTTGATATTAATTAGTGTTATTAATATGCAAATATGATTTTATATATTTATTTTCGAATTTATTTAGGCAGATTTCCCTAAATGGGCCTTCTGGTCGAAAGAAGGCCCAAGAGGGGGAAAAATCCCTAGGGGATTCAGTGGGGGCCTTGGTGGCCGGCCTGGATGGGCCAAGGGGCCCACCAGGGGGCCGGCGCACCAAGCCTAGCCGCACCAGGCATGTAGGGATAGTCCCACATTGCCTGGCTGGCAAGGTTGGCTCCCCCTGGGAGCCTATATAAGAAGGAGCCCCCAGCCTTTTAATTCACCAATTAATTCCCGATTTCTCTCTCGATCTCGTGGTTCCCAAGTTGGAGCCACGCCGAGCAGATCAAGGGGATCTACTCCACCATAGCCCGCTGCCGCGCTGCTGGTGTTCCGGTCCAAGTCTTCCGCTGCTCGTCCTGGACTGGAGCTTCGGAGGCCGTCGTCTCCACCGTACGTGTGCGACTCCCTGCGAGATGCTGCGCTAGCGGTACTCGGAGGCCTGCTTCCTCTACACGACCTTGAGGTCGGCTTCGTCGGTCTTCATCGACAACGTTTGTGCGGGAACGTAATCCCCGCTTTCGGTCTACAAGGGTACGTATTCCGATCTCCGTTCGTACTACTATATCTGCATAGAATAGATCTTGGCATGCTTTTAGGATATCGTCGGTAGGAAATTTTTTGTTTTCTGCACACGATCCCCTTCATAAAGTACTATAACTTGCCGTATCACCACATACCATTACATTTTAAATAGTAGTACACTCTACATCAGAAAAATAAATAAGATTAAACAAAGTTCCTAGACTGAGCCACCCAGATAATTCTAACCCAGCTGCCTGAAACCTTGAGATACCAAACCATCTTTCTTTCTAGCCTCCCCAATTAGAAAATTTATTCCCTACAAGTTTTCAAGTTTCCATGTCAGAAATTACATTTCTCAAAACCTCTCGAGTTATCAGAATCATTCAAGTATTTGCTTTTCTTTTTAGCTTCTCTGAATCTCGGGGACGAGATTCCTTTTAAGGGTGGTAGTCTGTAACATCCCAACATTTTATAATGTTTAAAAATCACAAAAATTTAAAACTTTTCTTTTTATTAAAATAAAATGTTAAATGCATAAGAAAACCAACTATGAAAGACTTCAAAGTTAATGAAAAAGATTTATATTTCAAACATCTCAGTTTTACATAATGTTCAAAAGTTGTTCTGGTTAAAACATTACATCTCTTATTATATTTCAAAAACCCTAATATGTAAATATCTCAAACCATTTAATTTTAATAAAATAGTTTCCTTATAAGAAACTAATTTCAACCACTTAGTCATATATATTCATAAATTTTTAAAACTATTTAGAGTGGATTAATTGCCAAGTAGTTTTCATTCATCAGACTAAATCCAAGTATAGCTTTGGAAATTATTTTATTATTCATTACCTTAAAACTACATAGATTATATAATTAATGAAGGATACAAATAATCATTCCATTAGCTTAAATGATCTCCATGTATTTTCAAAACATTAAATGATTTTCCTGAATATATTCAGTATAAACAATGAATTAAAACTAGAATATTTCCAAAGGTATTTATTATAATTTACAAATGATATATCTTAATAAAAAATATAATGGTGCACAAAATAATTTGAGTTAAAAATGATTACATTACATTTTCTCTTTTCATTACAAATACTTGTAATATGATATTTAATAATCTATTAAAGCTAAAATTTATTTAATATTGGAATATGAGTTTAAATAACTTAAATTCAAACATGTTGGGATGTGGGTATTTTACAAATTTTATTTAGCCAAAAGAAGATTTAATTAAAATATAATTTCAAATTTGACTTTAAGTGTCAATTTTGCATTTAATCAATAATTCAAAATATTATTTTTCAAAATATGTTCAAAATATTCCCACAACTAGTTTAACATAAAGATAATAATTTTACAAATTAAAAGAAGTGAGCCTAGCTCACTTGGTTAGGGAAGGGGATGTACAACCCAGCCACCCAGGTTCAAATCCTCATGGATGCATATTTGGGTTCTTATTATTTAAAATAAAAAACTCGCTGTAGGGGCTTCCCCTACCGCATTCCTTTCAAAAAAAAAATACAAATTTTTAGAATTTTTTTTGACCTCATTTGGAGTTATAAATCAAAAGTTATAAAAGAAATAATTAAATCAGAAAAGAAAAAGTGAAAAACCTGACAGGCGGGACCCACCTGTCAGGACTTCATCCCTAACCTCTAGCCAGAAATCACGCCCCCGAATCCTCCTCCGATCCTTGCCCAAATTCGAGCGAGATTGTCGCGGATGTGTTTCCCCCTTCGGCCTATATAAACCCCCTGCTCCTCCTCTCCCTTTTCCCCTAAAAACCCTAGCCCGAGCGCCCCCAGGCTGCTCGCGTTTGTCCTCGGAGCTCCGCCATTGCCGCCGTCGTATTTCTCCAACTCCGGCGAGTACGAGACTTCCCGAGCACTACCATCTCTCCCTTGCTCTTTATTTTTACCGTGTGCATCTTTCTGACTTGGTCGGGTTTCCTATCGCGCACCAGAACGCCGTTCCCGTCATCGACAGGAGCTCGCCGCCGCCATTCTCTACTCCGACGAGCCACTGGCAACAGACGAGGGCGCCTCGAAGACCACTCCCTCGCCTTCTAGACCGCCACGGCCTCCTTTTCATTTTGGTATCATCCGCTCCTTCCCGTACCCCCTATATGTCGTAGAACGTTTGTTACCAACGCGCCGCCGCCGCGTGCATCGTCTCCGGTGAGGTCTCCGGTGACCTAGCGCCGCTCGGTCTGGTCGATTGAATCTGGGCCCTTAGATCTAAATCATGCGGTCAGTTCTGTTTCACTTAACTGAACCGGTACGGGCAAATCACAAAACGCCACGTCAGCCGCCATAGTCAGCGCTCCGTCAGCAGCCACGTCAGATCCAGTCAGCGCCCAGTCAACAGATCTGGCATTTTTGCAGAAAAGCCCCTGCATATTCAAACCTTCATAACTTTTTAACCACTTATCCAAATTTGATAAACTTTATATTTTTGGAAAGCCCTCGACATGTAGAATATTTTAGATCTGCAAAAATTAAAATTTGACTAAGTTTACAATATTCAAATTTCAAATGGAAGATTTGAATATTTTTGTCATAACTTTTAATCTGTAATTTCAAAAATTACAAATAAAATTGTTTTAGAAACTTTAGAATATTTGTAAATTAATGCCACTGCTATAAAATAATTTTGACTAATATTTGAATGAAATCATAGTTATATATTTAATTTGAATAGTTTGAGTATTTTCAACATAACTATTAATAGAAATATTAATTTTGATTAAATCAAATTGCGGTAAATATAATTAAATGCCCCCTGTCTATTAACACTATTTATAAATTTTGTTATAAAAATATTAATCACATAAAAATTTAATTTCATATTTATCCCTTTATTTATATTTTGTAAAAATAGAAATTAACTAAAATTGCATTTATAAATTCATGCATAATTATAAAGAAATCACAAAAGTCATTTTGATGCTTTCTTGTGAATAAAAATTGCATTTCATGCATAACATATTTTATTATATAATTATATCCCTCATAGGAAAACCTCTTCATTATTTTTCTCTAAGTTAGAAAATATTTTCAACTTAGCATTTTGGTGAAGTGCTACACTTAGAGACTTAGTAATTTTCAACATGGAGCTGGAAGACCAATGAAGGACTTAGCCAAACAAGACTCCAGAAGAATCTCCAAGGAGTGGAAGCACTTAGAAGAAAGATCAAGAAGAATTTCATAAAGACCAACCAGAAATAGTTTCTAAGTCTTTCTCCCTCTTTCTTTCTTTTCTCCCTCCTTCTTCTGTTAGACTTCATGATGACTAAGTAAATCCAAGACCATCCTCGAGGATACAAGAACCAACAAGTCTGAAGATTTATCAAGTCTATCGAAACTTCAATCAAGACATCATCAAGGAGAATATTACAAGTCTGGAGATGAAGCCTGGAGGACAACTACATCTTTCTTCTATCCTTTCCCTCTTTTCTAATCTTGTCTTTCACATTTGACATAAACAATTTTTGATCATGATATTATCGTCTTGAAATTTGTTGGATCCTAGCGGCATAGTGAGATGAAGCGGCCTGGAAACAAACCTTACATGTCCACGTACATAAGACATGTTCCACAATTTAAGTGGCTAGCCGGGTGTCTGTCTCTCTCACTATAGTGAATGTCCAATTTACAAAGAGTTGATAATAATTTTTGATCATCTGGAAGAAATGACATAGTATTTACTCTAAATAATTCTACACATCAAGACTAAGCCGTTAGAGGGCTTATTCAAGATGATATAAAACAAAATATTTTATTCAACTTATGACCTTAGTCCTTAGTCATTTTGACCAACACATTTCCTTGCATTAACTTAAAAGAATTTCATGCATGACATGTTTTCCTTAGAAGTTTACAAAACTTGTTTGTTCACTAGATATGAACATGTAGGTTTGATGATTGATGTTTGTTGATTGTTGAATTGTTGTTTGCTTATTTGTTTAGATTTAACGGAGAGCAAACGTTCGTTGTGGAAAAGAGTTTGTGAACAACGACAACATTCAAAGGCAAGTGGCACACCTCATAAACTTCCTATTATTTCTATATGCATTACTTAGTGTATTTTTATATGCATGAGTAGGATAGTATTACTATGCTAAACCTGTGTAGAATTCCCTTACTCCTGTGTCTAGGTACCTATATAATACTTAGTAGATGTATTGATGCTATGCAATTGATGAAAAGTTTTACAAAATGTTAAGTGACTACTCAGGGCTGTGCTCATGGTTGTCGTCGCCTAGGATGAATGTCTATTCTACTTAGGGCCATGAGCATGGTGATTTTTACCTGAGAGTGCACATCCACTAAGTTAATAAAACTCCTGGGTGGATTGGTTGTTAATGGTGGCGAAGTTGAGTGGCTACTCCGGTCCATGTCTATGGTTCCTGGAGTACGTGCACTTGTGGATGGCCACCCAAGGAACAGAGGAATCTGAAGAACTCCGAGTGACGATTGCTTCCAGTGCAGCCATTGCCATATGGGCTCTGGCTTGATCAATTATGTTGCATGGACTCTCTCCGACTTGACAAGCAGATGTAGGGGGTGTTAGGTGGAACGGGTCAAGGCAGGTGGGAGGGAAAATGCTTCTGAAAGATCTCGTCTCATTCATCTCCTTTCCTTATCACAAATGGTGTGTAAAGGATAATCTGGGTTGAATGGGTACAATGGTGAACGTGCACAACCTCTGCAGAATGTAAAACTAAGTACTTAGCCGTGTCCCTGGTACGGACAATTTGTGCAGCTGATCACGGACGTCAACGGAGGATTCCATCATTCCAACTTCAGAAGTAAAACTTGATGGGTGAACAAGGGAATATGAGATTTATGGTTTTCATGCCATACTTGTCTTGATTTGAAGAAAGTGTTTTACCAAAAAGATAGGAAAAATTGGCTTTATGCAAAATAGCCTTGAACTCCACCAGCCAAATATGCATATAGGCTTTAGAGTTATTCCATTAAGTGTCCACCATAGTGTCACTTGCCAGACTCCATTTTTAATGGAATCTGACCCACGTTGTTGCAATATTTTTCTTATTGCAGATTGATCAAATTACGAGTGAGGTTTCGTTTAAAGGTTTCGAGTCTACAACCAACATGTATTCGCCTGTGGCAACATGAAGTTGTTGAAGACCCACTGCTATTGTATTTCCGATGTGTACTTTTTCAATGCTAGCTTTATGCTATGCAACTTGTATCGAATAATTTTGTAATTCTGGATCATCGATGTAATAAAATTGACGCTTTGTTGTGATATTACATCGTAAACTGTGTGTGCAAATGAATCGATCCAGGGATTTGCACTATACACAGGGATCTGCCTTATTTTAAGTGCAGGTACGCTACAGATGGTATCAGAGCACTGTGTTGCCTGTAGGTTCGAAACCCTAGGTTTGGATAGAAATAGGTTTGACCATAGGATTGAAAAACTATTTTTCTTCACTTTTCTAAAAACAAATCTTTTCACTATGTCTTCCTCGTATTCTCATCTACTATCAACCTTCTGAAAATACATTATCTTATTCTAGATGACCATGTTCTTATAGTCTAACTCTGATTCTGCTGCTTCATATGGAAAAGCTACAATGCAACATAAAGTTCTACATGCATGAAAGACCACTGAAGAACCAGGATACGACCAACACTTCGAAGATATCCATAAAGGTTGAACAAGAACTTGAAGCACTTGCGAAGGAAGTAGATGTGACCACCACCTAAATAGAATGACGATATCGTGTTAGTGTATTGATCATATCAACTCGGCTATATGACAATACTAGATTGTTTGTTTGTTGTGAACCTTGTTGCTTGATGTTTGTTAGATGTTGATTGATTATGTTATAGATGGGTTGCCTTGTTTTGTTTTATTGAACTAGGATTCCTCCATAGTAAAATTCAACTCATTGCTTTCTAAACCAACCAGATGTCTCACCCAAATACCAACACCAATGTTTTGCATACAACTATGCAACTACTATTTGAGAACCAGAGTCAGCTGTGGAATTTGATCAATGGTCAACTGCCAAAGATTGATCAAAACCATAGTGTTTTTGAAGAGGACCTTATGACCAAACCAATGGTATGCAAAACTTGTGGAGAGATAGGACATACGTCCAAAGAATGTTCTGATGAGTGGCCCCATGGTCATACCAGACATCTAGTTAAAGGATGCCCACAAGTCAGGTTACTTGCTTCCTGTGTGAAGGAACAAATCATGTCCCAATACAGTGTCAACTTTATCCCTTGGTGCAACGGCTCTTTTTCGTGGGACCTATAAAAAGGTCCCTTCTTCCCCAGAGAGACTAGCTCTTCCAAGCATGAATTTCCCCCCTCTCTCTCCTCCATTGTTGACCTTGGAAAGCTTGCCCCTCTCTCATTTCCTCCTATGATTCTTGCATATCTTTGAGGGATTTGAGAGAGGAGATCTAGATCTACATTTCCACCAATCCATCTCTCCTCTAAGTGAGAGGAACCTAGTAGATCTTGATCTTGGAGTTCTTGGTGCATCTCCTCTTTGTTCTTCCTCTCCTATTCCCCCATAAGCATTTGTTGCTTTGTTGGAATTCGAGAGTGAAGGATTTGAGCACTTATGCTCTTGCCTTTTGCATTTGGTGCATCGGTTTGCTCTCCACGAGGATTCGTGGAAGTTGAAAGTTTGTGAGCTTGTTACTCTTGGGTCCTTGGACCCTAGACGCCTTTGTGGTGGTTGGACCCTTGTGTGGTCACTTGAAGCCATTCGGGAGCCCCCAGTCCCATTGTGGGTTGTGCCCCGGATTGTTGTTGGAAGCCGTTCGGGAGCCCCCAATCCCATTGTGGGTTGTGCCCCGAATTGTTGTTGAAAGGCTCCCGATTCCGCCTCGAAGGAATTCCGATAGTGGAAGGTGAACCAAGCCTTTGTGGTGCGGTTCATCGGAGAAGAAGGTGAAACCTTTGTGGTTGTTGAACCGTTGTGTCGGTTCACACCTCTCCAACGAGACGTACTCCCTTAACAAGGAGGAACTCAGGAATACATCCTCGTCTACGTGTGTCTCGGTTATTTCTATACCCGAGCTTTTTACTTATGCAATTTACATTGTGATAGCCTTCGTGCTTGAAGTATTCTATAGCTATTACCTTGTTGTTTGTCTTTATTAGCATAAGTTTTTGGTGCACATAAGTGAGCCAAGTTTATTTTGGTTGTCGGCTTGTTAATTTAAACACCTAGTTTTATTCCGCAATTAATAAGCCTAAACCGGAAAAGTTTTAAACCGCCTATTCACCCCCCTCTAGGCGACATCATTGTCCTTTCAATTGGTATCAGAGCCTGGGCTCTCTTGTTGGGCTTTACCGCCTAGAGTGTAAAAGATGTCGTTTAGAGAATTAGTGCACGATCCCACTTTCATATTCGATGGCACAAATTATGATGTTTGGAAAATCCGCATGCTTAATCTATTTAGGGCCATGGGTCCAAATTATGTTAAGAGGATTGTATATGTGTGTTTATCTCCTCCAAAGGATTCTCATGAATTATCTTTAGAGGATGAGATAAACTCTCATCTCGAGACTCAAGTAACTAATGGTCTTATGTGTGCTTTGACCGATGTAGTTCTTGCTTCAATCATGCCTTTTCAAAATGCACATGAGCTTTGGACCAAGCTTCAAGATATATATGAAGTGTCCAAAATTATTGAGGATGATTGTTCTCCTTCCACTTCCGGCCGTGATGAGTTCACAACTTCGTCCACTTCACCAACATGTGATTTGTCACAAGGTAATGATATGGTGAGTGGTGATAGACATTGCATTGTTGATGGTGAATATTCTATTGACTATACTTCATCTCTATCTCATTGCAATGTTCTATCTTTAGACTTAAACTCGTCTAGCACTCCAAACGCCATACATGCTAGAGTTGATAGTCTTTGCATATCAAGTAATAGTTGTTTAACTAAATATAATGATGATATGCTCTCCATGTCTTGTTGTAATGAAAATAATGCTTCCATATCCTCTAGTATTTGCATGACTAACAATGTAGAGGAATCCCAACATTTGTTGGAACAAGACATGGACCTCAATGGTGCTTCAAGTAATTCTTCATCCTCCTCACCCATTAATCATGTTTGCCTCATGGCTAAGGATTCCAAGGTAACTACTACCTCGAATCCCGAGATATGTGATGATGTGGTTGAGGACCCTCATGAAGAAGATTTTGACATTGAAACCTTAACCAAGAAGGGTGAGATTGTTCTTGGTGCTCTTCCCAAAGGTAGTGAAGCTATCTCTTCTCTATGTGAAATTGTTGCTCATGGTATTAAATGTATAGAAATCATTGAGGATTTGGATACTCAATTTGAGCAAAAATGTAAAATTGAGAGAGAAGATGCTATTGAAAAAGCATCCTTAGAGAATGCACTTGACGAAGAGCAAGAGCTTCGAGTGTCTCTTGAGGAGAGACTTGAATCTCTTGATGGATCAAATAGTCTTATCACTAGTAAAATCATTAAGGAAAGAGATCATGCTATTGCAAAATATAAAGTGCTTAAAAAGGAAAAAGTTGAATTTGGTGTTGGCAATGCTATACTATGTGAGGACATAGAGAAACTTGACAAAGCTCACAAGGCTTTAGAAAGTGAACACTCTCTCCTCATCAAGTCTCATGATCAACTCCAAACTCAACTATCTAATAATGATAAGTTTACCAATTTTTCTCCTTCCATTTCTAATGTTGATGATGCTTGTGCTACTAACTACACTTCTCGTGAAGCATCTATTTTGAAGGAGAATGTTGATCTAAGGGCCCAACTTGAGTTGCTAACTAGCAAGTATGGGAAATTGGAAGAAACTCATGAAAGGCTCTCTAGCTCTAATGACGATCTCCTAGCATCCCATGCTAAGCTAAAGTTTGCTCATGAGGCTATTATGTCAAAGGTAACATCTTGTAAGCCCCATGTGGACAATGGCACAACGTCTTCTCTTAATGCTATATCATCTTGTGCTAGTCCTTGTGATTCATCCACTCACAATGTTGCTACATCTCGTGATGAATCACGTTCCATACCTTGTTGCTCTAACAATGAAGCTTTTACTTCCTCTAATATTTGTGTTGATACTAACCTTGTAGAGGAATTAAAAGAGCTCAAGGCCCAAGTCACTTCTTTGAAGAAAGACTTGGAAAAGCGTCATGTTGGGAAGTCCACACTTATCAATATGTTGAGTGTTCAAAGACGCCCCAATGACAAGAGTGGACTTGGATTCAACTCCAATAACAAGAACAAGTCCAAGATCATCAAGAAGAAAAAGGGCCAAGAACAAGTCAAAGATTCGGCCAAGATTGTTTGCTTCAAGCGCAAAGTTGAAGGGCACCATGTTAGATCTTGCCCTTTGAAGAAGAAGGCTCTTAGTGAGAAGCAACAAGGGAAGAAACCTCAAGTTCAAACTCAAGCTCCTCAAGTTGAAGAACGGTCTCTTCCCAAGAAGAATCAAGCTACCGCTCCTCAAGTCAAGACTCCAACTAAGAAGAGAGGAGGAAGTAGATGTTGCTACCTATGTCGTGAGAAGGGTCACCTTGCTTCTTCATGCACAAATGGTACCTTATCCAACCCCATTATAATTAATGATGTTTATTCTCTTCGGAAGGATAAGGTTGGCAATGTGTTTGCCAAATATGTTGGTACTCAAAGTGGTGTCAAGAAAAGAACCATTCGGGTTGCCAAACCTATTGTGACTAACCTCTTAGGACCCAACTTGGTTGAGGACCAACAAGCTAAAACTTGATCAATAGGTGTTGTTGGAGGCATTGGAGACTTGACTACACTATGAAGAATTAAGGGATCTTCATCAATTATATTCTCTCAAGTAAATTCATATGGATCATATTGTTCTATCTCATATCCAATGTTCCTCCTTGCGGTAACTTTTATTTAAATCATATATACATTGAAAGTTGCTTGCACCCTTGCATGTGTTTGGTTTTGTACCTTGCTAGTGTTGGTATGTGTTGTGCTATCTACTTACTTATCTTGAGAAATCAAGTATGTGTATGTTGGTTTGTACACCATTTACTTGTTTTGAGCCTTATTGCTTTTATTTGATATCTTATCTTGTTGGCTCTCTTTGAGAGATTAATGGACTATCATATTTTGGGGGAGTGATATGCTTCGTGCACTTCACAATCCTAAAATTGTGTATTCATGAGAAATACAACTTAGTGTTGATATACTTATATTATTTACTATCTATGTGGTATGTCATTCTCATGAGAAATTCAATTTCTATAATGTCCATTAATTTCTCGAGATGGTTTTGTTTGCCTCCTGCTTTAAATAAATTTATTATCACATTATGGGGAAGTAATAAGCTATGTGCATATTACAAGCCTAGAAAATGTGAATATATGAGGTTTTGCCACCTAGAATTGATATTGCTAGTTATCTTGTTCCTATGTGGCATGTTGCTCAAACAAGTTCCCATTTACTTAATGCTTTTTGTCTCTCACTCTTTTGGATCTTGTTTGTGGAGGATGTTCTTGGTATGGCTTTCGCCAAATATGTTCTCATGTATCTTTTGGGAAGCCCATTGTTTCAAGCTACTCCTTGGAGTTGCTTTGCACCTTCGCATGATTTGTGAAACTTTCAAGAATATCTATCTATCTAAGCATGGCTTGTAATTCCTATCATTTGACATATGCTTATGTTTTGTGAATTTGATCTTGAATATATCTTTGCAATCCACCCCCGAGAAATATCTCCATACATTACTTGTCTTGACAAGTGATAATCCTTTTGTGGTAAATATATTGATCATATTCGCTTTGGCTCTTGCTTTGAATTGCTTTATTTGATTGCCAAGGATTTGTTTTGATCTAACTCTCATTTGTCTTCATTGTATCTTTTGGATCCTTTTTGCTCTACTTAAAATTTATTTAGTGCTTTCTTGAGTTGGGAAAAGCAATGAACCAATTCTTGTGCATTGACATTCAAAAGTCATACTTCTTGATAATGCACTATTCTTTGGGAAGCTATCCTACTTTGAGTAAAACACCGTTCTTTAAATTGGTATTGCAATTTCTTGCCTTTCTTGAACATGACTAGTGTTTGAATAATATATATGGAGAGTGATGATCCCGATGACGTGTCTCCTTGGAAGACAAACATTCTTCGTCTTGGTACCTTGTGCCATCATGAAAAGTGTAGAGTGTTTGGTTTATTCCTTGATGATATTTTTCATCAATTGGTCTCTTGCTTTCATTGGTATCTTTTCAAAGTGGTATCTTCAATCATGTGTTGATTTGGGTATTTGATATAATTTGGACAATTTGTTTTTCTTGTCACACTTGTGTGTGCCTTGTTGGTTTACTTGGTGTTTTGTCTAAATTATATCTCGCTTGGTTCTTGAAAGCCTTGTGCATGCATATTTATTATATGTATATCTTATAGCAAGCTGACTTTCGTTAATCCAATATATAGGATAAACTCCATCAAATCCTAAATGGTTAAGATGTGCATGAAATTCAATTTCATATCAATATGCACATATTTATGTGGAGTTTGTCCTATGTGTTGTAGTTGCTCTAACTACTTTGGATCCAATTAGTTTGGGTACCATGTTGTACTTAAATTTGTTTTAGATACACTTGAGATGCATTGGAAGCTTGTCTCACCTACAAGGAAGGTGTTGTCACCATGTGCTTATTGGAGCCAAGCTTGGATGATCATGAGTTCCTATCTTCTACATCACCAATGCTATCTCGGTAACAAGTATCTACCTCATGCATACATTTCTAGCTTTCAACCTTGTGTAGGTTGTATATCGGCATGAATCTTTTGTTGCAATTAATTTGGTTCTTGCAAAACATCTTTATTGCAAATGTGGGCAAGCCGGGATGATTACATATCAAGGGGCATATATTTAATCATTTTCATGATTCACCAATCCCAAATATGTTAATCTAGCACTTTCTACTCTATGTCTCGCATATGCAATATTGATTGTTTCTTCAAATCATTTGCCTTTTGTGATACTTGTTATCTCTCTCGGAGCATCCCTTTTATCACCTTATCCATTGTGGATATTTTGATGCTATGATGAGTGTGTGTTGGAAGTTCATCTATATCCCTTTACGATAAAATTGAGCTTTGTCTATGCTTTTAAGCAAAGATCTTTTTGGTGTATTTATGACTTTGTCTTGGATATCATGACCTTTTCCCTTGTACCTATCTTGTATGTACATGCTTATTTGTAGACCCATATCTTAGTGATTCGTGTCTACTTAGAAACTTATACACATGAGATTAGTTACATCTTTTATTGATATTCCAATTCTTTTAGTGACCACCTCTTATTGCTTTTGTTTCTTTGGTGGTTTCTAAAAGGCACAAGCTTTATTTTTCTTGAGTTATACTTTTGCATCTTAATAAGCTTGTGGAGTTATTTGCTATATCTCTTTTGGTATGTGATTATGGGAAAGACATGATATGCACTATATGCAACTCTTCTTGAAAGACTATGTTTATGCTTTGGCTCATCCTTGTATTAGTCTCCTAAAATGTCTTTGTATCCCACACCCATCCTTTTATTTTCCGCTCCTTGCTCATGTTGCAAAACATTTTATTTGTTGCAAGTTGTTTTGCCTTCTTTTCTCATTTATATTCTCTTGCATGGGTTTGTGTTCGAATTTATCTAGGAGGGAGTGAGGATTCCATGTTGTGCACACTATATTGAAATAAAAATCCTATTTGTGCACGTACCTTGGGGAGTTCCCTCTTGATATTTAGAACACTTTTTGGATCCTTTTGATTGCTTGCTTCTTTCTTTGAAGTATCTTTCTATTTGATATTTGTTTGCAATCTTTGGATCCTAAATATAGTTTGATCTTCACCCAAATATATTTTGCGGCTATTACAATTTTCTTAATCACAACTTGGAATTGATGAAGTAGCCAAGCAACAGTTTTGGTAGTCGACTCTTAAATGGTCATATCAGAATATAAATAGAAAACCAACCAAGTAAGTCTCACATAGACTATAGGTTGAGTATACATGGATATTGGTAAAGGAAGTTGTTACTTGCGGTTGCGATGTTAGAATAACCATGTCAATAAAGTCCTGTTGCCAATTAATAACTGCAAGAAGGTAAATGATGGAAACATCATGCAATAATTTGTACAATATCCTTTCCCCAGACAAATAATCATAACAGGCGACTCTATATGTTCCTTTAACCAAAACAATAATGTAGTGTAGTTGATGGATCAAGTGACTACTGCAATAATTCTTTCATGGGAGAAAAAATGCACTAAAATATTAATAGAGTGCCCCTTATGAATGATCTGGTATTATCCAGAAAACAAATGCTATGGCGAAAATAGACGGCAGCTTTGTATTCATAATGAGATTACATGCATAATGTCCTGGTTCTATTGGCATGGCAAACAAAATTTGATCATCTGAATGAGTACTATACTAAAAATCTACAGTAACTAAACAAAATCAGATAATAAGTCATGCCTTCCCAAGAGCTAATATGGTTTGCTTATTCCTAATATGCTTCAACTCGTATAGACCTTGACCCTGAATGGTAGTTCCTCTTCCTACTGGAAGCCAAAATTGTTGTAGTCATATTGAACAATTAGGTTACAATTTGGTAGTAAAGTATTTTCTAAATATGTTAATGTAAATTTTAGAAATAGTACAATATTAGATAGTTTCAAGTGTTTGGATCTAATACAAAAAATAGTTTTACATTCTTTATTATTGGCAAAACTAGGGTATTTTCACGTATATGAAAAACGGCCTCCAGAGATGCACTGACGCAATCCATGTCTATGGACATCAAGCTGCTCCTGACATCTCTTGCTAACCAAACCTCACGCCTTCTCTTTCCATGAAATAGGGTTTCGTCCCGCTTTATAAACAAAGTCAAACCGTTTGAGACCGCTGCTGGGCCACACATCACAACGCCCAAGAACCGGCCGAACGATACAAAGTAGTGAGGTAGGCCTCTTACAAAGAAGATCCTAAGAAAACCGAGCTACAAAACCCATAGCGAACCACTACTACGAAGCCGGACAAGCACACTAGCTCCACACTACGCCTTCTCTTTCCTGAGAATTCCCAGACGGAAATCAATCAATGAAAGCCAATTTCATAGGCTAGCAGCAGATCGACTAAAGCCCAAAGCAACCCCAGTAATTTCAAGTACACAGGACGTACCTAACCACAAACCTAATGACAAAATATAAAATAGAAACCGTGGAGAACAAAGAACAGAAGAGATAAAGAGAAGAACTTGAAAGAAGCTCACCTGCACCAAACTCTTCAAGCTGCTCGTCCCGTCCGCGCCTCCCCGCCGGCAGCCCCAACGCCTCCCGCGCAGGCCGCCCTAGGACCCGGCGGCCTCGCTCCGGCCTCCATGCTCTGCCCGGCGCCGCCCCCTCCGGCCTCCTCCTCCTCCAGCTGCTCGTCCCGTCCGCATCTCCCGCGTTGTGCACCACTTGGGAGAGAGCATCGGGTCGTGGAGAGCGGCGCGGCTAGGAGGTAGATCACGTGGCGGCGGAGCTTCCCGCCGGCGTAGATCTGAAGGGGGGAGGGCGGAGGGGCGGCGCGCCGCGTCGGCGGCCGCGGCGATCTCGTCGAGCGGGGGTGCGGGCGGGCGGCTGCCGTCTCCGATGGCTCGGGCGGCGCATGAGAGGTTAGGGGAATTGAGGAACACTTTTGCAAAGAAGTATATGCAGTTTCTGATAATTGCAGTTAGGTCCTCGACGGGCGGGTAACTGCAAAAGCGCGCGCGACACTGTTCATAATTGTTCATCACGCGAATTGGGTGATCTAGACCGCCCGATCTGATCGAACGGACGAATTGTGGAGCAAGGAGGGAGCGTAAAAATCTTTGTCCTTAATATATAGAGGCATAGTATGGCTGCATGCCTGCATGTCAGAAGTAGGGGTGGAATCGAGCCGAGCCGAGCCGGCTCGAGGCTTGGCTCGGACAGGCTTGCTAAAATTCGAGCCGAGCCTAGCTCGGCTTGATAGTGAAATGTTTCTGAAAAAGAGGCTCGTGGCTCGGCTCGGCAAGCTTGAGGCTCGGCTCGGTAGGCTCACGAGCCGGCCACCAACCACCAACAAATTTAGCCCTGATGGCAATCCAGCCTCTTCCTCCTGACGATTCCTTTATGTTTCCCTTGCTCGGCGCCTCGGCCCATCCTCATCTAGATCGCTAGCGCTAAGGTTCACGCCGGTGACCCGCCGGTGACGCCGGCCGCCACCCGATGCTTGTCCTGCTTGCTGCTTCTCCCGCCGGACCCGAACTACTTCCCTGTATCGGAAACATGCCGGGCAGCGACGCCGCCGTTGAGGCCCTCTCCCGCTTGCCGGCCAACTGCACTGCTGCGCTACTCTGGGCATGGACGAACTGCTAGTCTCTTCAGCCACCAGCGTCTCCTGGCCTATTGTTTGCTGCTTTGTCTCCACTGACCATGCAACCAAGCTCCAAAAAGAACTCATACGTGCTTGGATGTTGATATGTTGCAAAGTGCACTAGCCACTTGTGCTTGGATGTTGATATTTTGCATCTCGCTTAGTCATTGCTCCAACTTTTTATTTGATGCTTGTTGTAACTTTTTATATATAAAAAGGTGAAGCAAAATAGTGCAAACTATGCTTATTTGATGTATTTGTTTCCTGGACCTTTCGATACAATACAGCAAGAAACCTAATGCAAAATTTGTGTAAAATAGTGTTTATTTCATGTATTTACTTGCTGAAACTTTCTATACAACAAAAAACTAAAGCAAATTAGACTATGTTATGAATATATTCATGCTCAGTTATTGGTTATAATCATGAATTATTTCATTTTTAGTAAAGATTCGGTCAAAATTTCATAGAACATCGAGCCTTCGAGCCGGCTTGCGAGTTTCACCGAACCGGCTTGTCGAGCCTCGAGCCCTGCCTGGTAGGTTTAGGCTTGGCTTGTCCTACCTTCGAGCCAAGTCGAGCCCGAGTCGAGCCTTGTCGAGTCCGAGCCGAGCCTCGAGCCTCGAACATTGTGTCCACCCCTAGTCAGAAGCACCGTCACAATGTTTCTTGTCCGAAGACTTGATTAAGGACGGATCCCTTTTTTTATCCCTACACACGACCAGCACATGCTAGTATGCTATGTCCTGTTGTAACGGCCGAGAAAAATGATTGAACCGGCCTTGTGAGTCGGGATTAGCGAAGAGCGGATGCGCTTCGAATCATTTGGGTATCTTAATAAGTTATGACGATAGAAATGTTTAATTCAAATGTCACTACGGAGGCCTCACTTAGATTCATGTTTTTTAGTCAAAACAACAAGAAAATTTCCCGGACCGGTTGACTTCCCTACTAAAATTACGGAGCTGCTTGAAGAAATAGGAGCCGGTAAGTATCATGACATTCCAAATGCGGCCTAAAGGATGAAAAGAGTTTGTGGCACAACGGACCCTACTTGATTAGTTCAGTGAAGCCGTGACGGATGTACTATCAGATGGGGTGACAAGCTGAATATTAGATTGGTCAATAATCGAAACCTTGTATTTTGAAGGGGTGTCGTGGCATCAATGACACCCCGCTGGATCCGCCCCTGTAGTGAAGGGCACTCATTTGTAATGTTCAACATTAAATTCTGCGGTGCAGTGGCTATATATATAATGCTGCTATCTACCTAGGGTCTAGCGAGCAACACTGATCCATAATCCAATAAAAGATCAATGCATCAAAGATGAGATGAGTCGTGCCAACATAAGCTGAGCTGAATTGACGAGGGCGAAAAGCCGAAAGTCAGTCCAAAGTGTAAATATGCGTGTGGGAGGTGTCGGTAAAATGTTGGCCATGCAGGCCAACTGTTGCATCCGTTGATCGTGTACCTGCAGTATGTATCAAATGATGTCTTTCAGTTTCAGTGGATAAAACAGATCATAGAGTTGTAGACAGGGACATAATGCTTATTCCGGCCAAATAAATACAGAATGACAAAAAGGACAAACTGGACCAGAGGAACCAAAACTCAATAAGTAAAACCTCTAGGTATAAAATTTCTTGATTATTCATGTGTCGAGGCTTTTTATCAACAGTTTTGTCTCCTACATATTCAGCAAAGTCGCGTATAAAACTGGTCGGTGTTTTTTTATTCTTTTGAGATTCGGTCGGCTTTTTTTTACATGGTTAGTTGCATCATACATTACTTGTGTTGTATTGATAAAAGTATGGATACATAAATAAATATCAAGCATCCACGTCTTTCACCGTCATCGGAGAAGAATATCAACAGTTTCAGTTGGTACACATATTGAAGCTGAAGAAACCACTTACCATAAGGCGTTAATGAACCATAATAGCCACCAACCCTACAAGACTGGATCTATCTCGGTAAGGAACATCGGTCGGAGCAGCCCTTCGAACCTCTTCAACGTCAGATTCGGGGCCAACGCCATCACACCCTTCAATAGGCAGTCGGATCCTCCGCAGAACAGACAACACCGCAGCAGTTCAAGAGCAGCCCTTTCCCATTGTCGTGCCTAGATGCAATGTTAGATTGAAACCGCTCCAACAGTTTGGACTCCACAAGCCTCTCGTCGGTGCTAGCAATAGTCTGACGATCAAGGCCATCATAACCGACGGAGGTAATACGAAACCTAAAAAACAACTTAGGACGAAAACACCACACGAACTCGCCGGAGATGATTTCTCACAAGAAACGAAACGCCGTGGACTGATCCCAACCCTTCCTTATCAGATCCAACGGCCTCTGAAAACCGCTGCGTGGCGATGCTCTGCCTACTTAGCTCACGGCACGCAAAACCCCTGAAACAGCAAAAGCCATTCCCCACCCTACTGCAGAAGAAAACCCCAATTCCAAAAGAAGAAGACGAAGAGGAAAACCCAGTAATGTCGGGGCGGCGCGGGCAGGAGCCGCCGAGGGAGGAGGAACAGCTGACCCTGGATGAGCTGATGGACGGGGCCATCCAAAAGTTCGCGCCGATGGGCTACCCCGACGCCGACATCCGCAGCACCGTCCAAGAACTCATCCAGGTTCCCTTCCTTCCTACCCACTTTTCCACTTTCCCCGAGTTTAACCGCCGGACATGGCCCCACCCCAAGGATACTAGTTCTTGCGATTTCTTCCAAGATCATAATTTGGTATGACCCGATCAGGTGTATGGGGAATCGGGGATGGGGCACCTGCAGGAAGATCACTACAGCGTCGTGCTGGACGCGCTCTTTGAGAAGCAGGAGAAGCAAGAGCAGCCACTGCTGCTGCTGCTGGAACAGGGGGGTCCTACTACGGTGAGCTCCCTCTCTATTTCCCTTGTGTGTATTTCTTCCTGTTCTTGATTAGCTTGCATGCTTCATCACATCAGTAAATTTGCCTCTCTTCTCTGGAAAGAAACTTAGCTAATTTGCCTGGTCCTGGCCTTGCTTGTTGGGTTGATTGGTCTGCATTTTTTTCACTGTATTGCAAGTATAACGACAACGTGTACATAGTTTCCCAGTTTTTTTTCGATGAAGGGACTATATTAATGTGAAGTATATACCAATTATTACAACTAAACCTTCCTCAACACTATATCAAGAGCTAACATAGTCTCCCAGTGCGAAGTTTGGAATTATTTTTCTTGATTAATTTTTTTAGGACGCATGCATTTCAGTTCATACCAGGGCTACAAGTTAGTTCTCCACAAGTTCTTTTATTTTACTAGAAGGCAAGGTGCTCTGCCCATTCCATTAAGTTAAGAAAAATAAAAAAAGAGGTGTAATGCTTATTACCATGACAGAGGAGGGAAAACAAAAGGAGAGAAAAGAAAATAATCTCTACTAGTTAATCATTATAGCTCATTGATGCATCTTCATTTTTTCCTGTGAATTCATCCGAAAGTAGCAGCAGACCAAGTTATGAAAGCTACTCTGTTGTATACTAGGCTTTAGGTTTTGGGCTAAGTTAGTCCATTCTACATTCTTCATTCAAAGCACATATTGTTATTGAACAGATATAGGCATGAGGCATGTTGTATGATAGATAAGCGAGGAAAATGTTTTTTTTGTGAGGGGCATTTATTGTGACCTCTGCTGTTAACCATTTGCTACTTTTTCCCAACCATATGTAGAAGTTACATACAAGGATAGAAACATGAACCATAATAGGTGCTTTAACTGATGTAATATAACCCTGTAACTTTTGTATATGCCGATTACTTATATTCATATTGTTTGAGACACTACAAATCTCCATGCCACTTCATTCAGTACATTACTTTGCAGTACTTGTTGTGGGTTTTCTTTGAGAAACAGGAGCAGGGGAAGCTGCTACACCCGCTGCACGTGCGACACTCGTAGCCATCTCGACTCCCGTAAACCCCTCCTTGCCATCTAGGAGTATGCGGAACCTCCTTACGTCATCTGACCCATTGCACCCCTCCCTGCCATCTAGGAGTATCAGTAGCACTTTTAAGTCATCCTAAAACACGTGCGACACTCGTAGCCATCTGTACCCCCGTGGACCCCTCCTAGCCATGTAGGAGTATGCGAACCCTCCTTACGTCATCTGACCCATTGCACCCTTCCTATCCATTTAGGAGTATCAGTAGCACTTTTAGGTCATTCTAAAGCACGTGCGACACTCGTAGCCATCTGGACCCCGTGGACCCGTCCTAGCCATCTAGGAGTATGCGTACCCTCCTTACGTCATTTGACCCATTGTTCCCTTCACAGCCATCTAGGAGTATCAGTAGCCCTTTTAGGTCATCCTAAATCACGTGCGACATTCATAGCCATCTGGACCCCCCTGGACTCCTCCTAGCCATCTAGGAGTAAGCGGATCCTCCTTACGTCATCTGACCCGTTGCACCCCTCCTAGCCATCCAGGAGTATCAGTAGAACTTTTAGGTCATACTAAAGCACGTGCGACACTCGTAGCCATCTGGACCCCCGTGGACCCCTCCTAGCCATCTAGGAGTATGCAGACCCTCCTTACGTCATCTGACCCATTGCACCCCTCCTAGCCATCCAGGAGTATCAGTCGCACTTTTAGGTCATCCTAAAGCAGGTGCGACACTCGTAGCCATCTGGACCCCGTGGACCCCTCCTAGCCATCTAGTAGTATGCGGACCCTCCATACTATTTAAGGTTACGTTCATTGTTTGATCAATCAGTTTGCATGTCCAAGTTACCCTGTGCATCAATTGATCAACACATAGTCCGTAAAGTATTTGATTTGTTAGAAATGTTGGTCCTAGGATAAATGGTGATATACATTCATTGTTAGAATTACAAGATACTGTTTGGTTGTTATTCCTCATCTTGTTTAAAGGAATTTAGTGAATTGGTGATTTGGTTCTGCATTATTACTCTATGACTAGAATGTGAATACAAGAATGAAGTGATGCTACAAAGATCATGCCATCCAATCAAGTATACATGTAGTAGGTTCCTAGCTTATATTAGTGTTAGTGTCAGCATGCTTTACTCTGATGGTACATTTCCCAAGGTTGAAGTACATACAAAATAACAAGTTTCTTGTCATTGCTTGCTGTTTTAGTTATCTAGCTATAACTTTTTGTTATTCAAGATCAATCTTTTCTCATGCTAGATTCACATGCTATGAAAGTTGAGTGGGAGAAAATAGAGTTTAAGTGATAGCAGGGTTAACTTGTTCTTATGATTGGATGCATATTTCTTTGCTGTGATTCCTTATCTTATTTGTCCATATATTCTCTCATGATTTCGTTGTTCTCTGGAGATTCCTTTTTACATTTACATGTGTCTGTCATAAAAGCTTAGTTATGCATAAAATACAAAAAATAACATCAGGAAAAATTGATTTGTTTTGATGCCTGCCTTTATGCAGGAGAACTGGCATCACGCAAGCGTCTCACTACTAGTTTCCTCATTTGTCTCTGCGATATAATGTGTGGGATGCATAAAAAATAGCAAATGGACTATAGTATCATATGGTCATGATATTTGTAAAAAAATTGAAAAACATTCACACATGTAGAGTATAGATTGGAACACATGCATGTTTTTTGTGTAAAAAAGTTACTCATATAAATATGATTTAGTGGTGATCTGTTCACCCTCACTACCATCACCGAGATTACCTCTTTAAGTTACTAGGAAATGAGAAGTGTTATACGTATGAAGATTTTTCATCCGATCCTTTACGACAATGAAATCAAGCCATGTGTATTCTAACTGTCGGGCCATCTCACGGTGCAAAGATAGTTTTGTACACACTTCGGACACTAATAAGGATCGTACGCAGATCAATTCTGCTAGGAAAGATAAGTGCTATAGGTACGACGGTTTTTCATCTGATCCCTTTACGACAATGAAATCAGGCCGTGTGTATTTTAACTGTCGGGCCACCGCAGTTGTGATCAATTGTTTGTAGTAGTGCGACTTATTGATGTATATTTCGAGGAAAAACATTTTCCACGATGTTAAGGAATATGATGCCATAAGTTCTTTAACAATTGATGTGACATAAATATTAACTTACACCCGGCCATTTAGCTAGTAATGCAATCTTTTGTAGTCTGTACTTGATCTAATCTGGAAACCTCTTTTGCAGGACGTTAGTGTAAGTTACTATGGCTCAGACGCTCAGTGTACTATATAACTTAGTTTGTTATTTTTTATGATCTCGGAGATTATTACATTTTCGTACTAAATTTCACAAGCATATGTCTCTACATACCTTTTATATTCTTCATTATTTTGTTATATTTTTTTGATTGAGTTACTGTATCATGATCTTAGGATCAGAAAATTTCACAATGCCAAACTTCCAGTGGCGCTCCACCATGAAACAGTAGGATACTAGGATTCCCTTCCAACCTATCTGGTTCGTGGAAGTCAGCCCATAATTATGGAACTGGAAATGAATTTCTTGAATTTACGTTGTTTTCATTGTCCTTTATAGTTGCAGTTGGAATCGTTCATCATTGTCAGACGAATTGTGGGATAGCTAAGAATGCCTTCCATAACGTGTATTTGTCTGCATTCCATGTTGACAAAACTGTATTCTTTGCTAGACTGAATTTGTCTTCCAGCAATCTCTTATAGCTAACTTTATCATGCCCAGCTGTTGTGACATGTGATACGATATGCATATGGTGTGATTCTTATGTGGCCTTGGTGTTAGATGCAGCAAAAGGAAGCATCAACGTCCGAGGCACCAGTAGAACGTGAAATGACAATGGTGGACCACCCTGCTGACCTGATGCTCGTCGACCACCCTCCTGCTCCTAGGGCTCCACTGCCACGTCCTGCAGCTACAGAAACCAGTCGTGCAAGGCGTCCCTGCTATGGCTGGATCAGCGAATCTGAGAGTGATTCCGACTACGAAGAATACCTTGCCAGTCGACAGCGAGTATAGATGGGATGTGAGATGAAGCCACTAACTGGTGATGTTTCTGATCCGTGATCTTCCTTTGGTCATCGTTGACTTGACGCTAGTACACAAATTGCCTTGAGTAGTCAGTAACTTCATATCGCTGTTGTTATTTCCTTGCTCTAAATGGTAACAGTGGTGATTGGTTTGACAGGTATGCACACAACTCACTTGACCGGAGAACTGTTTGTATAAACTGGAGTAAGTATTAAGTACGCTGGGAAGACAGACAATTGACGTTGACCTGTAACTGTAAGAACAGCATGAAATTGTGTATACTGCTAATTAATTAGTGTCCAACCTCGGATTGGGATTGTGTTGGCTTTTTTTTTCAACCATAAAACATATTAACGTGAAAAAAGAAGTTTGAATATTGATTGATCTGACATTCAGATCAAAACTTATTACAAAAAATTAAAAAATCTGTCGCCGGGACTTGAAACCGGGTTGTGTTGGCTATTGCTGAACCATAAACATATTTGATGTGAAAAAGGAAGTTTCAATATTGACTGATCTGACATTTAGATAAAAATATATTGCAAAAAACACAAAAATAATGTTGACCTGGTGAAATTTCACAAAAATAACCCTTTGGTCAAACTTCAGCCAAAACTAACCCCTTTTCGAAACTATTTCAAAATCTAACCCTTTTTGGTAGCGCCCAACAACGTGGCGCTACCCTCTCTGCGGTAGCGCCACGGGCTTCGGCGCTACCCTCGTGACAGCGTGGCACGGCGGGCCCCGCGAGGTGGACGCGCAACGCCGAGGCCCGGGGCGTTGCCCTTCAGAGGGTAGCGCCACACGCCCTGGCGCTACCCTTCAGAGGGTAGCGCCACACGCCGTGGCGCTACCCTCCGCGACTTAAGGCGCAGCGCCCAGCGCCCGAGACCAAAATCGTTGTCCTCTTCTCTCTTCTCTCTGTTTCTCTCCATTCGACCCCAACAGCTCTTCTCTCCCTCTCTCTCCTTGTACTCACCCCCCCTCACAAATCCCTCCATATTGGTTCGATTTGGCCGTGGATTTGGGCTCCCCTGCGTTGAGAGAGGTAATCTCCTCCATCCCCCATGTTTTTGTCCAACCAAATTGTTGCAATTTTGTGGCATTTTGTTTAGATCTTGGAAACCCTAGAAATGTCATATGAGGGTGTAATATTTCGTTTTTGTGGATAATAGTGGGCAATGTGTGTGTGTATGCTTCTATTTGCCCATTGTATGTTAGGGTTAGGGTTAGTGTTGATTTGGACACATTGTATGTTAGTGTTAGGGTTAGTGTTGATTAATTTAGCTTTAGGTTAGTTTAATTTTGCTTTAGGATTTAATTTGCTATATCATGTTATTATAGTATTATCAAATAATTTGTTCTCTACAAATTATTTGTTTTTAGATGGAGAGAATGGTTAGTGTGCATCATGTGGATAAAGAAGCATTTTTTAAAGGCAACGTTGAGCATGACCCGGAGGAGAAGGTTGTGGTGTTTGACCGTAGTCCGAACTATGCCGAGGTTGTTGCTAAAGTGAGGATTGCATTGAATTGGACGGACCTAAATGATATAGTTTGTTTGGAGGGAAGGCACAATGTTGGGTTCGGTCCTCACTCCCGTTGGAAGATCATGCCTATCAACTCCGAGTTGTGTTGGAGTGCATATAAGGAGATGGTTGTCGCATCTCAAGACAAGGCTCTCGAGTTATTTGCCACCCAAACATTTGACTTGAACCGGGGTGCCGCCCAAGGTGAAGTTGGGGTTCAAAATGAGTTATCCAATGAACAAGAAGTGTACGAAGCAACGTGGAGCCAACCTCCGATGACCCAACATGAACCTAGCCAACCTCCAAGCCCGATGCAATTTGACCGCTATGAACTATCGGAGGAGGATACCGATGAGTTGGAGGACGAGCTTCATAACACTTGTATTGGTGACGTTGAGAGAACTTGTAGGCAAGAGGACATGGACCATGACATCCCTTATAGCCGAGGCTAGCATCGGACTCGGAGGATGACGGACCGGACGAAGAAGTGGATGAGGATGGGTTCACGGCTAAAGAAACGGAAGTGTTCAAGAAGATAGTGGGGCGGGACCATCGGATATCGTTGTTCCGTGATCTTAGTCTCGCGGATAAAGCCGTGGTTGATGGAGGCTCATGTAAATTGCTTGAAGCAAGGCCGAGTTCGAAGAGGGATACCAATGCCGACAATTATGGTATTGCCGAGGGATTGAAGTTTGAAAGCTTCTTGGAGTTGAAGACTTGGATCAAGGAGTATGCGGTTAGGTATTTTCGACCGTTCAAAGTTGTTCACTCCGATGTCCGAAAGTGGTACACGGTAAAGTGTGAGGACGCGACAAATGGGTGTCCATGGGTTGTGCGTGCAAGACCATGGAAAGGTGGTCCTCAATGGATTCTAACGAAATGTGTTTCCTCTCACATGTGTAGTGGGAAGGGTGATGATCACAAGGATGTGGATGACGTACACCGTCAACTCACCTCTGAATTCATTGGTTATAGGCTTTCCAATTCCATAGAGGCATTCCCGACGTTCACGGTGAAGTCTATCCAGGGCACGGTGAAAGAAATCTTTGGTTACTCCGTAAAGTATGGCAAGGCATGGAAGGCAAAGCAAGCGGCATTCCAGATGTTGTATGGTGATTGGGAGCAAGCATACAACCGACTTCCTAGACTATTGGGAGCTATGGCCGCTACCAATCCGGGCATGATAACCGTAGTGGAGCCATTTGGTCAAAAGACTAGAGAGTACAAAGGTGCAACCGTCCGTGTTTTTGGTCGTGCTTTTTGGGCTTTCGGGCAATGCATAAGGGCTTTCAAGCATTGTAGGCCGGTTGTCTCTGTGGATGGCACATTCTTGACCGGTCAATTCAGGGGCACTATTTTGATAGCTGTAGCTCATGATGCAAACGACCGGTTGCTTCCATTGGCCTTTGCTTTGGTCACGGCGGAGAACAACGACAATTGGGAGTGGTTCATGGGGCTATTGAGAACCATGGTCTTCGAGCCTGAAAGAGAAGTTTGTATCATCTCGGACCGGCACCAGGGCATACTCAACGCGGTGGAGATAGATATTCCCGGGCATGCTCCAGTACATCATCGCTGGTGTATGAGGCATTTTGTGTCCAACTTCTATAGGGCATGTGGGAATAAGGAGTTGTCCGATGATCTAAAAGATTGTTGTCTTGCTTTCACCGAGCGGCATTTCGCGAGATTGTACAACCGATTGCTCACGCTTACAACATCAGCTGGGGGTAAAGAGTTCTTGCATAGGCATGAGGCACTTACACACAAGTGGGCTAGAGCATTTGATCCGGACGGTCGGAGGTATGGTGACATGACAAGCAACATGGCAGAGTGTTTCAACAATGTGCTCAAGGGTGTGCGTGCGTTGCCCGTGACAGCAATCGTGCAATATACATTTGACAAGTTGAATGAGTATTTCATGAAATACAGTGAGGAAACAGATGATCAGATTGAAGGGAGGAACAAGGATAACAAGAAGTATAACTATCCACCCGAAGTTGACAAGTGGATGTTGTACCAGTCTCGAAAAGCGGACGCTAGTACGGCTCAGTGTTTTGACCAAAATGATTGGACTTACCAAGTCAACGAGCCAGGAGGCATTACGTTAGGTGGTGTGCAACATGGAGGGAGGGCGCGCAAAGTTTTACTTAAGCAATGTTTGTGCTCATGCCAGAGGCCTCAGTTGCTTCACCTCCCGTGCTCCCACTTGCGGACGGCGTCACTCGCTCGGAAAGTGGGATACACCGATCCCGTGAGGTTGTCTGAGTACTCTATCGAGGCTACAAGGGATACATGGGCTCAGCGATTTGAGCCTTTTTTCGACCAATCGCAATGGCCTGAATACCATGGCATTCAAATGTGGCCTGATCCAGCATTGAAAGTGACGAAACGGGGAAGACGGAAGACAAAGCGTTTCCGAAATGACATGGACGCTTGGGGTGGGGGAGGCCTTAGAGAATGGGGCAACCAACATTTTCAAGAGCCTCGAGCGAGTGGCCGTTGTGGAGATTGCAATGAAGTTGGGCACAACACAAGAGGTTGTAGCCAAAACAAGAGATCCAAGGGCAATGATGGAAGCACTAGTCGTGGAGGAAGGGGAGGTGGTGCTAGAGGCGGTGGGGGTGGGGGTGGAGGTGATGGGGGAGGTGGTGGGGGTGGAGGTGATGGGGGAGGTGGTAGTGGTGGTGGTAGCCGTGGTGGTGGTGGTAGACGAGATGGTGGTGGTGGTAGACGAGATGGTGGTGGTGGTACCCGTGGTGGTGGTGGTAGCACAAGTGGACACGCGGGTACACGAGTTCGAATGTTTGACGAGCTTAGAGGGGGTAGCGGTTCGAGGCGTAGAGGTGGTAGCCGTAGATGATTGGTACGACTACAAATTATTTGGTTGTTCTCTTTTATTTATTATATTGTTTATTTGATCATGCAAATATCAAATGCTTTTCATTTTGCAGGGTATGGGGTCTGATGATTGGATGTCGAGGCCGTGGGCATGGAGGGTGGCGTCTACCAAGCCCGAGGAGGAGGCACCAAAGTGTTTTTGTCAAGACATTTGCAAGGCCAAACAGTCAGATGATTGGGATGAGACAAGAGGACGACGGTTTTGGTTGTGTCCCAACTATTGTAGGGACAAGGAAGAACCCAAGTCCGCTTATGATCGTCCCAAGGTATGTCTCCTCTTACGCATGCAAATTTAAATAAAATTGTGTACTAATATCTAATGCTCCTTCTCTCTTTTGTAGTCACCGCCGCCCCTTTGTGTCTTTATCAAATGGATAGACTTCGTCCAAGATAGGTACTTCAAGAACGAGGTCGAATGGGAGCGAGAGACTGCAGAACGGCGCATGAGGGAGAGGAAAAAGGATGAGGAGAGGGAGGAGAGGTTGAGGTTGAAGAAGGAGAAGGAACGTAAGGAGAAAGCAAAGAAGAAGCGTGAAGAGGCCAAGGCTCGTGAGGCCGAGAGGGAGAAGAAACGTGCAAAAGCTCGCCGCGCCATGGAGGATGAAGCATCGGGAAAACGCAGGGACAAGTACCCGCGTTGGACTCAATAGAGCCTCCAACATCGTTGTCTCCTATCTCGTAGGCTTTGTTATGAACCATGTAATATTGTGAACCATTTGATGCTCTTTGAACCTTGTAATGTGCTCCTATCGATGGGTTTATTTTGAACCTTCCAAATATTGTTTGTGAACTGGCATAGTACTGTTATTTTGTTCCGACCCCTCTAGACGGCTCCGACCCCTCTGACTCAATCTCTTTTCCCTTTGCTTGCTGAGCCCACTGGCTAGGTGTGAATCGGGTGAACTCACGCCTCGACCGTAGGTTAAATGACCGCCTCTGGCTGACTTGAAAATCGTCCAAGGTCATGTCGTCGGGAATCTAAAACAACACAAAAGGATGCGGTTAGAAAGTGAAGACACGACTATTGTGTATGGATGAAGCTAAAAAAAATCCGTACCTCGTCATATTGCGGATTGGAGCTAGAGGCACCACCATGACAAAGAGGTGTGGAGCACGACGTCGGCTCTGTGGGCACGGTGTCATCGGTGGTACGACAACCAAGCAGTAGAGCTAGTGAACGTAGCCGTTGGGCGCTTTTCTGTGACATTATGGCTGCAACATAGGTCTAAGGATAACATTCATATAACTACCTTACTAGGATGCACAATATCGACTTACCTTCGCAAACTCTCTAACGGCACTGTCGCCCTTCTTGGTCCGAGGATAAGCGGCTGCTTCCTCGGCCTCATCGGCTTGCTGCGAGATCTCCTTGCGCTATAACAATATAGAGATATGTCAACACACAATTTATATTTATGACAACGTGAGGTACAAGAGAATCGTATTACCATGAAGTTGAGCAATGGAGCAAACTTGGTTTGTGTGCCATCTCTCACAAGCTTGTTGTAACCAAGCGTCCGGAAATTTGTATCGGTGGGCGGGTCCTCAAGTATGGTAGAATCAAAAGCCGGCGCGCATAGCTCCACACGACTGTTCGAAAGAAACCAAGCTAGATAGTTGTCGAAAGCACCTTGGTCATATTGACGGTAATGTGAGAGGGTTTTCGGATGCGCCTTCGCCGCCGCCAACACCTGATGCCACTTAGCAACGTAGTCCTCGTGATGCACGTCCCACTTGAATACCTTCTTCTGCCTTTTGCGCTCCAACCTGCAAATTAAAGTTCAATTGTACCGTCAACCACAACCAAGTTCAATATGAATAGAAGGACTGAGCGAGATAAACAATGATCTCACTCGTGGAGCGCTAAGCCCGTGTTCACCCACTCCGGCGGTGTACTCTGAAATAGCCCAAATTGGGTCATCACTCGTTGCGGCAAGTGAAACTCGACCGCCCACAAGCATATGAGCGGCGTCTCCATCAACCAAAGATGTTGTTCCGCCATGCATATAGGGTTGAGCTCGAATTCACCCGTGACTCCCAACCTATGGCCATGACCATATGGATCCCATACCACCTACAACATAATAGTGGGCTCATTTCACATGGTGCAATATAGACAAAAGAAGAGTTAACAAAAAAAAGACATCCATTACCTGCTCGGGCGTTAGCGCGTCGAACTCGTTTGTGTACCTCTCGTACTCCTTTTCACTGTCGCCATAGAACGGGGGAATCACGTCCCACTTGTACGCCCAAGTTGGCAGACGGTCCTCGTCGCCGCCATTATCCCAAGGCAGGCAATGCCCGGGGGTCGGCCGACCAACGGAGAAGCGCTCCCACTTCCAAACAGAAAGCAGGAGTAACGAGCCACCTATCCCGGACTGACCTTCTCCCCGACGGCAGGCATCGTCTAGCTGCAAGTGTAGGGTAAGCATTGTGATAAGTAATGACTTCATGAGATGTTAGATGCACAAACAAACTCAATTTGTTACCTGACGGTACAAGTATGCCAAAGCCGCAGAACCCCAACTCCAGTTTGTGTCCCAACCGCTTAACGCCTTGAGCCACATCCACGGACACGTCCTTCCGCTACCATCCGCAAACAACGCACGTGAGATCACGTACCACACGTACGCACGGGCGTACATCTGAACCACAATGTCATCGGCAGGCGGTGGTCTACCAAAGGTTCCACGGACCCAATGAAAGGACGCTCCAGAAGGCATTCTATTCTTTTTCGGTTCTGGATGCGGTTCAGGAGACCTCCCAATAAGACCTTCCATATTTGCTCTCCAACCATCTGAACTTGTGCTAAAACACAAGGGCCTTCCATCGATAGGGAGCCCTAGGATCATCGCCGTGTCCTGGAGAGTGACGGTCATCTCACCCGTGCGGAGGTGAAAAGTGTGCGTCTCCGGCCTCCATCGATCAACGAGAGCGGTGATAGCAGAAGGGTTCAAGTTCACTGTTGACCGGGTGACAAGGTGGATGAAGGGCAGTAGACGCAGCCTGCGGATGTAGGGGTATACCTCTCGTCGTATTGCATCTTATCGGGGTCTGATACCTCATGAGAGCGAAGACGAAGAGGTTTAAAAACCTACAAAAATTAAACACAAGTTAAATACATATAATCCATCTCAAGAATATTTTACAAGTTATGTCACAAAAAAGTAGTACCTTACTCCCTTCCGCTATGAATCGTGCACGATGCACTCGGTCATATGCCTCATTAAGTAATTCCATCCTACGCATTTACATATAAAGATACAAAAGTAAGATGTAGCCCATATTTGTAGAAATCCAAAATTTAGCATGTGAGCAACTACATAAATCGGAGGAGTATTGAACTATACAATCGGAGGAGCATTGAACTATACATTTGCTAAAAGAAACTATAATAGATAGCTACCCTTCAAAATAGGTGTAGTATTCATCTACAAATTGGAGGAGTATTCCACAAATCTATTCTAAATAAATCTAAAAAATAGTACAACGACCTACACGTATTGGCAAATGATTTCACCCCAACAAAACTTGAAAGATTTCATCTAGACTAGCCCTAATTCCGAATCACGCATGAACTAGGGTTTCACCTACCATAGCAAATATACAGCAAATCTGACAACTCCTATGGATGAAATTGAGAGGAGAGGAGGAGAATACCCAGGGGAAGGAGATGGAGACGATCTCCTCCAAGAGCTGCTTCAAATCCGGCCGGATTTGGTGGGGATTTAGGAGGGAGGAGAGAGAGAGGCAGCAGCCGCCATGGAGGACAGAGCGCACGGGATGGAGAGGAAGAACCGTTCGGGCGCGTGCGCTGCTCCTTAAGTCGCGGAGGGTAGCGCCACGGCGTGTGGCGCTACCCTCTGAAGGGTAGCGCCAGGGCGTGTGGCGCTACCCTCTGAAGGGCAACGCCCCGGGCCTCGGCGTTGCGCGTCCACCTCGCGGGGCCCGCCGTGCCACGCTGTCACGAGGGTAGCGCCGAAGCCCGTGGCGCTACCGCAGAGAGGGTAGCGACACGTTGTTGGGCGCTACCAAAAAGGGTTAGGTTTTGAAATAGTTTTGAAAAGGGTTAGTTTTGGTTAAAGTTTGACCAAAGGGTTATTTTTGTGAAATTTCACGTTGACCTGACTTGAACCTGGGTTGTGTTTGCTATTGCTGAACTGTAAACATGTTGATGTGATAAAAATACACAGAAATTCTATCGCCCTGACGATCTAAACTCGGGTTCTGTTGGCTATTGCTGAACCCTAAACATGTTGATGTGAACAAAGAAGTTACAATATTGACTGATCTGACTTATAGATCAAAATATATTGCAGAAAAACATAAAAATTCCGTCGCCGGGACTTGAACCCGGGTCTCTCGGGTGAGAGCCGAGTATCCTAACCACCTAGACTACGACGGATTATGTATTTATTACGTTACAGTCATGATATAACCTTTACGTGCTGCATATGAGGTGTAACATAACGAATCCCGTTAGATTTTTTTATGTTTTGTTTTCCCAACTGAATAAATAATTTCACCCTACTTTAAATGGATAGCCATTTCTTTAATTCGTTGGTGGAAGAAAAGGCCATGCATACTACTGTAAACTCACCTGTCAGGCTGTCACTGACATGGTGGACGGGCCCAAATGATACTGACAGGATGTTTCATTATTTTTATGGCATATAAAGATTTGACGCACACAACCTATTTTACCAGTGTAATATTCTCCTACAACTGCTAGTAGTAATTTTGTTTTGAATCTCTCAATATCAGCCTATGTTGACTGAAAAAGTGAATTCACATTGCGTTGTAGCTTATTTGTATCATTTGAACAAAAGTCTGCCTGAATGTATCCTATCTATGAAACATTAGTCACGGGCAAACAATAAATGAGTGGCCAAAATATAGTTAGCTGTGTCAGATCAATAATTCTTGCTAACAAACCAGACCAGTCACTGTACTTGCCACTTTCAGTATCAACAAATAAAAAATAATAACATAAAGAACACAAGCACAAGACATCCAACTTTCATCATCCTTCTTGCAAATCTTTATGTAGAAGAGCACCAACTATTGATCTCTCTCCAGTCAGACGAATGAAGGCTGAAACATGAAACATTGTCCTCACTCACTCACTAATTTCACCACCTCTCTACATTCACACCTCACTTTTATAGGCACAGGAAATTTACACCCAAAGACAAGTCACCCTATCAAGAACATATACTTGTTGACCCCATGGCTAAGTAAAAACGAAGCACAAAGGAGGATCTTAGCTGCAATGTTAGCTGTGTAGGTCCGCAAACCGTGTCAGTCCATGTGAAGCCGAAAAAAAGGAAAAGCCTGTTTCACATCACTTTCTGAGGTTTATGCGTCATAAGAAGCTGTGGTCTTGGTCTGGACCTCGTGATAGTTTCATCGCTGTGGCGGATCATTTCAGACAGTTTCCAAGGCTTCTGCCATTTCCACTTGAATTGTAGAAGCCACTGGTGGTGACTCCTTTTCCATCTCCAGAGTTTCCCCGACTGCCCCGATATCGATACCTTCTTGCCGACAGTTAACTGTGCAATAGGAACCATCTGTGTTGAAGATCATCAACGAAGAAGTGTATAAGAGACACAGAAAGATGTCAAGGGAAAAAAACATATCAGGTCGAGATACAAAACCTTCAGTTGTTGTTTGTTGAATGCCGCTGCCCTTTTGCTGGGGCTGTTTACAATTCCAGCTGAGTACTTCAGCTGCTTCTGTGCAGGAACTGCAACTGGGGATAATGGTGTGCTGGAGTCATCGGCAGAGTGTTTGGATCCATTTACGCTTCCCTATAAGTGTATGTTTTTCATTAGAATTTCATGTTATATGTTAATTTTCCATGGTAAAAAACAGGTGTCATGCTTAGTATATTGTAGAACTTTTCTCTCTCAAAAAATATTGTACAATTTTTTCCTGATAAATCTGCGCACTCTCTGTGACTCTTAACATAGATACTTTTGAAATTTATAGCGAATTTCTTTGAAAGCATGCTGCTTTAGAATTAGATAATATATATTACTACTACCCCTCCGTTCACTTTTATAAGAAACACTAGCTAGTCATTCCCTTCTGGCCACATACATGCTAAAATGAGTGAACCTATGTACAAAATAAGTCTAGATTCAATCATTTTGGTATGTATGTGGCCAAAATAGAATGCCTAGCTAGTGTGACTTATAACAATGAACGGAGGGAGTATTAATTATTAAAGTATGGGTGTCGATGTTCTAGCAGTATCAATTTGTTGTCAATGTTGAATTATTTCTATATTGATGGTCAAACCAAAAAACGTTGGACTGTCATAGAAATAGATATAAAAGTATTTATATTTGGAACATGAAGGAGTAGATGTAATATGAGAGAAATCACACCGGAGGTGTAGTAGCCATGGGGGTTGTCTGCTCTTTCTGCTTGCTCTGCTTTTCAAGTTCCCTCCTACGTGATTCACTGTGCCTAAGAATGCCCACAAGCTCCGTCATTTGCTCCTTCATTTCCTTGACCTCTATTTCTTTTTCTCTTACCACACATCTGGTTCAACAGAAAATATTAAATAAAGTTGGCTTTGAAAGAATCAAACTTTCAGAACAAGAAAAAATGGTCTTCTTCCATGCTATCACAAAAAGGGTAATTATCTCTACTTCATTAATATATGAAATATTTAGTTTTACTTGAAAAAAATACTCGTTTTGGTTTACTATCAGCTATCGCTTAAAAAAATGAAGGCCGCTCTTTGTTTCTGATTCTATAAATTTGAAGTCTAAGTAGTATGGATGACGGTATGGTATATTCTTTTGGCAGAAGATAATGCCATAGTATGAAACCATGAAGATGCCATAAATACCTTGCATCCGCAGCAACACCAAAAATGTACTGCAGCAAACTCTTTGCCTCTCCCATTGACCGCAACTGATTCCAACGACCACGCCCAGAGAATGAACGCTCTCTTTCTTCAGCTTCTGAGAGTTGAGACGCCATTGCAACAAGAGTATTTGAAGAGATTGTGACCATGCTCTCAAGTGCTGCTATCCTAGATTGTCGTGCATTTGGTGACAAGTTATTTGCCCTGCAAAAGAAATTGCAGTCAAGATATGCATGACCATCTAGAAGCCCTGAATACACCTAAGGAACCAAATATGTCCACTCATATCACAAGAAACTGGATTGTAGATTTGTATATAGTTCTTGTATATGACTTATTACTGTGAAAGTAATGGATTGAATATGTAATGAAAGAAACCATCAGGTACGCCAGAAAACAAGGGGACAACTATTACCTAGAGTTTCCATTCTTCCCTCTTGGCGGACTAGGTGAACCAGACATGACATCTTCTTTCTTCAAAATGGCAAGCTCCTCACCAAGTGCAGCACGCCTTTAAAACCATATTATTTTGAAGTGGTCATGAATCAATGCAGAAAAATGCAAACAATACATGCAACAAACATTGAGAAAAAAAAACTGAAGTACACACAGGACATACAATTGAGACTGCTTTTCATATTCGTTTCGGACTTCGTGCACATGAACCATGACTTCTAACTCTTGATCTAACCATTTTTGCAACGATTTCTCACTCATCTGTGTTACAAAAGAAATATGTTGAGGAAATGAGGAATATATTCGAAATAAATATCAGAATTTTTTGGGCAAGTGCGAATTAATCTTACATGAGAGCCAGGAGAAGTACCATTCATGCCAGCTATTATTGAAAAAATGAGGAATATTGGAATGCTGTTAGATTCAAAGTATTAATTATGATGCAAATAATATTGCCATCATGCACAGAGACTGATACCTGAATTATCACGCCCTGAAGATTTCCGAGCTTCAAGTATCTCTTTCAGCCTTTTGGTAGCCATGGCGGCTTCTTCAGTCTTCCTTTGGAGAACCTACACATAGAAATAGGTGCACCATATATGGATCAACTTGTATTACAGATATAATAGGCATCGACTTGTTCTGTTCTTAATCATATTTGTTGGTTTTGACATTAATCAGACTCTTGAAGGGACAAAACTGTGAATAATACATTAATCACGTTTTTCACTTCAACTCTCTTAACACCGATTAATGACAACACCTTTGTTTCTTCAACACTTTTATTCAGTATAGCAATGTATTTAATGAATAACTTAATCACTTCTGTCACTTAACTCTTTTGTTTCCTTTAACACCGACCTTAGTTTCTTCAACATTGTAAAGTATAGCACTGTGTTTAATGAAAAACTAATCACTTTTGTCACTTTAACACTATGTTCAAGACATCACTACTCCGCAAGCACCTCAACGGAAAAAAAAACAGCTTAGTGCGCAGTGAAGAAGTTACATACTTGCATGTAGCACACCGAGGTAGTGCAAAGCAGAATTGCCTTATAGTTTATTACGCAATAAAATGAGTTACATTTTTTCGCCGTTTGCTCTTGCGTTAATGCTCACTAACCAAACAGGTACTATCTCAGGACAAACCGGTGGCATTAATTGAGCGTGTGGAGGCATATAAATAGGCCATAACTCATATCAAATCAAGCTTCCAAGTGAGGTGGACACCAGATTCCCTCGGCATCACAAAACAATTGTAAAATCTAATTGTTTTTCCAGAATATCTCTTTAGTGCAAATTCAGATGACTAACTTACCAATTTTTGTCTTTGGGTAAGTGCTTGAAGTTTGTGACGTTCATATTCATTTCTCCGCCCCTCCTTCCGCAACTGCATTTAAGGAAACCGAAATGAAGACCATGCTTGTCAAAATGATCTTTGGAACATTAAACTCCATGTATGAAAATATTACAACAGAAGCATCGCATAAACACTATGTATACCATTAGAAGTAAATCATTTGTGAAACATATTTTTCTATGTGCTTGGGTGTTACTGCAAACAAATGCGGCACTAACTACCACAGAATCATTCGTACCTGTAGAAGTTCCTTCTCACGGGAAGCCTTCCATTGCCGGAATTGTTCTGCTTCTTGTTTGATTTTGTGTTGTAGTTGAACCTGACATTGTAAGATATCGTCTTAATATGCATGACATATTATAAACAAATAATCACAAATGTTGAAGTTATCATAGACAAGCTGACAAAGTGAAGGCAACCTTCTGAGACTTTATAAAATGGATTTCTTCTTGCAGTTTCTTAGCAGCTTCATCACTCTTCTGCTTTTCTTTCAGAAGTTGAACTTGGTTCTCCTGCTTTTTCTTGAGTTCAAGAATCTGCAAGTCCGGTACCTTATGACTAACATGTACTAACCTGTGAAAATTATTAGAACACATAATTAAGAAGTACAATTTACCTGTGCTTCAAATGCTTTCAGTTTCTGTAGCTGGGCATCTCGCAACTTATGTGTCTGTCCATCTGCATTTAGGCTTTCAACTTCAGCCAACAATCTGTCCCTCTCTTTCTGACATTGTTCAAACATTTTGTTAGAATGTGCAATGTTTATGGTTGGGGTAGTAATATGTAACTCTTGTTGACTGAGGATGTTAGTGTGAAGATGTTATGCCAAACCTGTACAGCTCGTTTCTCATCTTCGAGCTCCATAAGTTTCTTTCCAAAGTGTTGCTTAAGTGCCACGGTATCATGTCCGTACCCTTTCATCTCAGACTGCAAAGTGTTTGGGAAAAGTGGCGTAAGGTTCTTGGAAAGCACAATCAGGATCCAAGAGTAAAAGGTTAACTCAGGAAACAGATCACAAAAGTGTTTGTATTGAGCATTTATTACTTTGCACTTTCAAGTTAGTAGAGTAATCGATGGTACACAATTAACGACCGTTGCAAACTTGCAACTTCATCGATGATGCATTTTGAAGTCAACTTTACCAAGATATGGACAAGATTTAGGGAAGAGTCAGAAAAAGGAAGGCCAGAGAAAAGGGTTCAGGGAAATGAATGCATATTTCATTCACTGATGAATAGTAACTCATAGGAAGATATTTTTAAACGAACTTTTTTATTTACTGGTGAAAGATTCCTGTGTCAACGTTTCATACCTCCTTTTGTTCTAGTTGTTTGTTTAATTCATTCAATTCCTTGCCCAGGCTATCCTGCAGCATTGTGTGTTCCCATTCTTTGGCCACTTCGTCATCAATATCTTTATGGTTGTCTTCTGCAGGTATGGAATATTAGTGGCATATAGGCATAGTAAGACAACAAAGATAAATTCCAGGTTAAGTCATTATTTAAATGCAACCAGATAACTATAAGATGCTAAGAGATCACCTCTTACTGACTCAGTCATAAGGACATCAAATGGCTCTGTAGTCTGCAAGCTCCGTTTGAGCCCTTCACCTTTGATATATCCACTTCCAGTTTTCTGAAACAGAGACCAGAAACCAGTAAAAATAAATATACAGTATACCTATCATTTAAAGTGCAATGACATGGAAAAGAACTATATGGACATGCAATGTGAAAGGATCAGTGGAAATGCGGAGTATATGCTTCTTCTCAAATGTAGCATATCTAAGACCATGCTTAAGGTTTCGTTGACATACGTGAAGTTCAGGTTCACATGGATCAGAGTGAACATGATTGCGAAGGCCATATAGTTCCCTGCAAAGGTCTTCATTCGTGTGCTCAAGCCATGAGATCCTTTCCCTGAGACCCTGCACATTGATGTTTGCTGCCAGTGAGTCTACCATCTATTCTTGCTGATGACATTGCAGACAGATTATAGAACATTTACCTGAACATCATCTGATCCAACTCCTCCGCGAGCTAAAACTAGCTCTGCTTGCAAATACTCCAGCTGCTGGCGCATCCTTTTCATCTCATCAGCAATAGGATTCCTGTTGACCTGTAAATTAGGCAAGTAGATAGCAAAGTGTCAAATAGCCATCCTGGAAAAATACATACCAATGTAGTAAAAAAAATGTAGGGAGGCTAAAGATAACGAACTCACAATTGGCTTATTATGAATATTACGTGCCCGGTTAGCATATTTCAGTGTGTTAAGTGTTTCTTCAGCATTAATATCTGCTGGACTAATACAAGCTGCAGGAGAAAATATAGATATACATCAGTTGAATGTAAGTTCACTCAGGCCAGTTAGTAAAATATATCATGGGTAAGGAATGATATAATGGGATTCATATCATCTACTAAATTAACCTGAATATAACATGACCGGATTAAATAATGGGATTTATATTAGCTGATAAAGAAAGTGAAGATAACATGAACCAGAACTTTCACAGAATTTTACATATTGTAGGAGATCGGCGCTTGTATTATAAACATTAGGAAAGTGAGATTAGGTGTATCCAGCAAAAATGACTTACCTATCATTACAGTCTTGCTGTTTCCACCGAGTGAGTCCTGTTACCAAAAAATTAGAAGATCAGAAGTAGCTAGTATTAGGACAACAAAAAAGATTAAGAGAAAACATATGTGATGTTGAATCAGTAGTTAGCCTAGTCCAGTTGACCTGAACATAGCTATGAAATCAATAACATTTTAAAGCCACATTTGTTCAATTGCGTGAGAAGAATATAACCTGCAGAAGGCGAGTGAGTTTGCTGTCCCGATAAGGGACATGTGCACCTTCTTTCCTCTTTTTCTCATCTCCGAGAGCACTTATGACGTTGCCAAGGGCAAGAAGTCCTCTATTGATATGAACACCTAATGACATGAGGCATAAATTGCCTTTTAGCTTGCGACCGGGATGATAAGTGCATCAAGGGTTCATCTAAAACAAAAAAAAAACATTCCAAATACCTTCCTTGAACCGAAGGCCGTCTGAACCAGTTCTCTTAGCCCGTTCTGATCCCGCAAGATCTACTAAGTGTAGTTTGGCACAGAGATAATCGTCATTTATCTCTTCTATTGGCATTCCATCTGATGTCATGATGGGGTCTGCTTTGCGCATCTGCTCCAATGTGATTGTGAAGATGGCATGGGAACGACTATTACATGCCGAAACCAAAAGCATAAAGTTCATTAAAAGTTGTAGAATTTAGTAAGGGGGTATCACATAGCCAATATGATTGAATGTGCCTAAAGCACTTGAACAGAACAAATTAGTTAAAGACCGGAAAATAATTTGACTTTTCTTATGAGGGGGAGACAGAATAATGAAAAATTATGCAAAAGATCCTATAGTGATAATAAGTGGAGACAGAAACAACAGTGTACATGTAATCAAGAATTCATCACAAGAAAATGTATCCAGCATTGATTGCATATTTCCAATCTTAATGATGCTACTTCCTTTTGTCGTCAAATAACTTATGAGTGATTAAAAAGCTTCATCATCCTAAAGACAAGCTATAATTATGATGCTGCTCCTAACCTTGATTGGTTGTTCATGTTGGTACTCCCGGTCGCGCGACTCAGAGAGCCTTGTTCAAGGCATGTAGACATTTCTTTCTGAGTGGTAACATGCACTTCGGTCGACCCTGTTAGAGTTATTACCCCATTTGACCCCTCTCGGATCTGCACCGGAGGTTTACCTGGCACAGACAATTTGCCAACGTGTCCATTGCCATTCTCAACTTTGCCAGAAGCAACGATAGAAGGATCAAGCAAATCCCTCACCTCTTCTTTCAAGATCTGTTCAAAAGAAAGGTTTAGTATAGCAAAATTTTGTGGAGGACTGTTAGCTAACACCATCAGTTCATTCAGATAATAAGATTGCCATGTACCTCGATGAATGAAACACGTAGCTGGAACTCTACTTGGTTTTTAAGTTTCTCAATCTTGTCGAACATCGCCGCCATGGCCCGTGGGATAATCCCGACATGCGTCCCCTCCTTGCAAGATGTCCCCATGGTGTATGTCTTCCCTGAGCCAGTCTATGGAAAGGAACAAAAATGATATAAAGAGTTTAGACTTCAAATGATCAGCATTTTTCGAGATATACATTGCCACACATAAAAAAGAATCAATCAATCAACAATATTTTTGGAAATTTGTTTGTGGGAGCAAGAAACCAAGAGAGTCTGCCTGCCCCATTATGACAGAGAAAACAGCTGGAAGAAAAAAAAGGGGGGGATTGTAGATTGTAGTTCCAGCAGCAGCACATGATGTGGTGCTGGCTTTTTTCGCCGGCATTGGCATTGCACCTCCCTCCCCCACCCCAACGTGGTGGTCCAGGTATCATATGAATGAAGGGCACATGGGAATGAATGAATGATTGACCGACCTGGCCGTATGCAAGCACGGTGGCGTTGTATCCCTGGAAGAGGCCCTCCACCAGCGGCGCCACGCACTCGTCGAACATGGCCGTCGACGGCGTGCCGGAGCTGCCGTAGACATGGTCGAAGGTGAAGGAATGGGTGCCGATCTGGACCTGCATTTTCTCAACAAACAAAAGGCACATCTCGTCAGTTCTATTATTACTGCTAAAAGGTTGGGAGAAAAAAGGAAGTTACTTTTTCATCTCATCCTAGACCAAACTTGCTTCATCAACCACAAAAGGGGAAAAAAAGGTCACACAGAGAAACGCAAGAAAGATCAAGAAGAGTGTGCCATGGACAGCTGGATAAGGAGAGCATTCAGATAAATCAGGGAAAGTGAGATAAACCAGATCTCAGCCAGTCTCAGGGTGGAATCCAACCCTTCAAGGTTGTAGTGGTTAACTGATAAATCTTTCTCAAAGAAGAAACGGGAGGAAGCTCGAATTGGGAGAGGTGAAAAGGACTGGATGAGCAAAACCGAGCTGGATAATTGGGTGGTGACGCTGACAGGGTTCCTGCCCAAATAAAGAAGAGCACGAACACAATCAAGATCGGAGGCAACTCCGCACCAGAATTGTGGCACTGCCGACAGGGGAAATTTTTCGAGGAGAGAGAAGCACACACATTTAATGATCAAAAAGGGAATAAAGGGTAACTATCATGGGGGAGACTGGAGCAAGCAAGCAACCTAGATTCTCTTCCCCTGAATTTGAGAAGTTTCTGCTGGAGACATCACAGGATCTGGATGCCCGAGATTGGGGAAAAGAAGCAGCGGATTAGTCGGATTCTCTCTCGTGAGCTTGCTTGTTCTTGATCAAAGGAGAAAACACATCTGTCAAAGGAAAAAGTCCTTTTCTTTTGTCTCTTTGGCGAAACTTAGAGTTGCAATCCTAAAGTTTGGGCTGAAAATGTCCACCCAGTCTCTGAATTCTATAAAGTGAAATTAAGGAAATGCAGCCATGCATGGGTTGCTCTCCCCTTCTTTTTTGTAAGCTAAAAAAACAAGAGAACTTATCATATGGCCAGAATTGGGTTGAAAAAAGTGCGTAATTCCCCTGAAAATCATCCAAGAAATAGCATAATTTGCCGGAGGAGTCAATCTAGCACTTGCAAATAAAGCAAAATAGAAAGAGTCGGAGAAAAGAAAAGAAAAGAAAAGAAAAAAGTAAAACACAAACATTCCATCCGCCGACGACCGACGGAGCAAAATAAAAGAAAGAAAAAAGCTCAATTTTGAGTGAAGGAAGAACAAGAAGCAGCAGACAAGTACCTGCGGCTTGCCGGGCACGACGGTGACGCAGTCCTTACAGCCCTGCAGCTTCTCGTCGCCGATGAGCGGCCGGGCATGGACCGCCACCTTGACGCTGCAATCCTCGCCGTGCTCCATTGTCATCTCGCCTGCCTCCGATCATACAACAGCACCCCCGAACGCGGCGCGGCGCGAGCACCAACCAGGAGAGAAAAATGCGTCCGGCTGGTAGGGTGTGGGTTTCTTTCTTGCAACAAGGCAATAAGATAGACAGGGGAGGAGGACAGAGAGAGGGAGTGGAGAGGAGAGGAGAAGTGAAGCAAGGATTAAAGGAAAGAAAGGGAAGGATGGCGACTGGTGAGTAACAGCAGCGGCCACTACCGCAGACGCAGACGCAGAGCAAGCACCGATCAATCCTCCTCCATCATGGTTTCTTGGGTTATACTGCAATCTACCAGTGGATGGATGGAAGGAGTCGGGGGCTGAGATGGAGATGGATTTCAGGTGGAGTTGGAAAAGCTAGAGGAACTTGACCCACACTCCTGCGCGAGAGAGCGCAACCACTTCCACCACCGCCGGCCACGCCACCGCCGCTCCGATCCAAACGGTGCAGCCTCGATCGATCTCTACAAATGCTGCTCACGCTCCGAGGAATCTCGGGACCTGGATGGATCTTGCTGGCTCCTTGCTCCCCCTCCCTCGGTGGTGGTGTTCTTGGGGTTGAGGAGGTGTTCGGTGGTGGGTGGAAATGGAGGCCGGGCTGCTGCGATCGATGCTGTGCTGTGTAGGTGGGAGTGTGTGCGTCGCTCTTTAACTAATTATTAGTCTCTTCTTTCTTTTCTGCTTTTCTGGTGAGTGAGAGGAGAGTGGCTTCAGTTAGTTTCAGTCTGTGAATTAACTCGCTGTGATTGTTACCACTGTCTACCTGTCAGTCAGTCGCCGCAAGAAGGACGCCCCATCCATCTCCTTGGTTGTTAGCCAGCCACCGCACTCCACTAGTATATACGTGTCCCGGTACTCAAAATGAAAAGAGATGAAAATGTGCCCTCTCAGATGTACTAGTATATGATTTGCAAGAATTATTTATCCTCCCTCTCTTAATTTTGCCTATCAAATCATATCACCATCATTTTGAGCTTTCAAATCCGGATTTAAATGCATTGCCATTGCCCATAAAATATCTCCTTTCATTGAAGTCCTTCGGTGGCAGTTTCTTCCTCCCTTGAGGACATCTCCTACGGGTTGCTCAATTGCCCCGGACCGGCCAAATTTGAGCAGCCCCGGACAAAACCAGGCCCCTACGGAGCTAACTAAACGAACATCGGTCCAAAAAAAATTTCCAGATATGAACAGCCTCCGGACACCGAGTGGAAATCGAAAGTGTCCTCTTTTGAGCACACTGCCCCACCGCACAGAGATCTCTCCTCCCACCTCGCGCCCACCCTGTTCCACCGCGACCCACCCCGGCCACCCCCCGCCGCCGTTCGACCTCCTCCGGCATTACACTAAATTAGGTAAAGGTTGTGATTAATTTTGCTAAATGAAAAAAAGGAACGGACTATTTAACAAGCATTACACTTAAAATGAGTTACAGATAAGTATAAAATGTGATTAATTTGGTTAAGAGTAACACCACCATTGATTACTCTTACTTGTATATTGAGAAAACGAGTTACAACAAAGTAAAATATATGGTGAATTTTTCTAAATATAATAGAAATATGTGAAAGTCATATGTCGAATGAAAAAGTTGTAAAGAATCATAAGATGTGTTTAATATTACTAAGTGTAATAGCATAAATCTCGAATTAAGACAACATGAAACGAAACATAAATGTGGATACATCATTCGGGCTAGACATGACTCGAGTAAGCATGCTAACACAAGTAAATGCATGATGTAGTGACTGAACTAAGCCGACAATGTTAGCTTAGCATGATCGCTTATTTTTACAATATGTATTAAATTATGGGTATTTAGCTAGTATATTTTCCATAGTAAAAATCATATTCATTAAACAAAGGAGTTAACTTTATACTGTGATCAAGACTCTCTATGTTTCCTAAATGTTTTCTTTTGTTACCCTAGTTTATAGTCGTGTATTATTACCTTCTCTTAAGGAAAAGAAAAGGTACATTTTGGCATTAGTCTAACTTTGGCATCTCATGTCCGATGCTTGATAGACTAAAATCCTCGACTCGAGACTTAGTCTAGTTTAGCTCCCTAACTTTACATTAGGTTGTTTAGTTGGGAACTATAGGGGCAGTCATAATGTGGCAGTAGTTTTGCAATGTGATGAACCCACAGGAATACATGATAATATAAACTCTTAAAATGGAATAAGAAAATAAGGGCATGAGTAAGTAATAGTGGCAATAAACGAGCGATCATTTAAAGACATGCGCAAATTGGAGAAGCAATATTTTCAAGTAATCTTATGGAGTAAGTTTGAGTATGAAATGGTGTGATGCTTTCTTATTTTCCATGAAATGTCAGGTTTAATTCCATGTTTTCCAAGTTCAACCGTTTCCTTCCGTTTGCACAAATTTCTACGTATTTTCGGATATTTTCAATATTTTCCGTGTCTTAGTTATTACTAGGGCTACGTGTGCCAAACTAGCATGTGATCATTGTGAAAACCAATATTAATACCGAAATAGACCAAATTACTACTGTTCTGAATGTTGAGGGATCAAATTTGTATCATACTGAAGTTTAAAACAGAGTTCTTCTTTCCTTCGCCCACGTTTGATTTGTGGTTCACGTATATCTATGTGCTGTACCGCATGTGCTAAGCCGCAACAACGGTTAGAACACAGCAGCATCTGAGTCACTGAAAGTGGATTTCATTTTCTAGTCTAGCAATATATATGCTCCGTGTCTGCATGCGCTGGTGCAGCGCTTGTCAGGGAGTGGGTACGGGGGGACAATCAGTGGATGAAAACTAGGTGGAGAATAATCGGAGAAGACAAGCTGCAACGGGTCAACAGATTTGCTGCAGCGACGATACGGACGGACTAAAATATTTGGGCAGTACAGGGCAGCATTTGGTAGTATCGCAACCTCGCCAGCCTCCCGTGTCACTCCTCTGCCTGCCGCAGTAGTGCATGCCGAGGAAGGTGGCAGGAACGCAAAACACTGCTGCGGAATTTCGTCGCCACCACGGAGAGGGAGGAGCCATGTCGATATCTCATTTTTTTTTGACAAATATGACCCCTGCCCAATATAATTGTCAACAATAACCCTTCTGATTTTTTTAATTGTAAGTTTAGCGGGAAAATAACGAAGTGACACGTGTCATCGCGCCATTCCAGATGGAGGGGAAGCCACCTCCCACCATACCAAATGGAGGGAAGCCACCTCCCGCCGTACCAAGCGGCGGGAAGTCCCTTGTCACTGACCATGCTGACGATCGAGCTTGTTTGCACCAAGTTATTTCGGCCCCACCAACTTGCTCCATTTTCAGAGGGCGAAATGTGTCACGTGTCGTCATAGGAGATTTCCCTCCATCTAGGATGGCGGAAGGATACGTGTGGTTTCTCTGTCTTCCCTCCAGGGTTAGATTTGACAAAAGATCCAAAGGGGTTACTTGTCACAATAAAATTGGGTATGTAGGGGGTCATATTTGTATTAGAATCACTATCTCATGACCGCCCAGCGCCAGGCTTTAGCGGAATTGCAAGCCTACATAAAGGAGGAGGACACTACCTCTCGCAAGTACATGGAGGCGCACCACTAGGAGGTAGGGGAGGAGACAGAGAGAAAGCATCGGACGGTGATGGATGCATGTTGGAGCGCGAGACAGTGCACATCGATGGCGGAGAGGCACTCGTTGGTGCTCGAAACAATGAGGGTGGGAGAAGGACCCATGCGGCGAACGACGTTGAGGATAGCCCGAGCGAGCCCTCCTACGTCATGAACCTAGAGCCCTCCTACGTCATGAACCTAGCAGGGAATGATGGCTAGGCTAGTCAGAATGAGCCCTCTCCCCGCGGTTATGTTTTAGTTTTAGTTTTAACTTTGTGATAATATGATTAAGTTGAATAAAATTCGAGATGCTTGTTTAAAATTATGAGTGTTCAGTGCCACAGGTGCAACCGTTTTCAATGGACTGGACATATGTCCGACACTCTGATAACAAACACATCTGCGATGCCGGACACATTATTAGGGTTGGTGAACAATGGAGATGCTCTAAGTTTTTGATAATTGACAAAAACCTGGTGTTTTCAGAGTGGAGACATTCAAACAATCTTAGTGGAAGCTGAAACCTCTATTGTCGAGTTGGCTCCTATGTATTTTCGAGAAAGATGTTACAGGCAAGAAGACGGCCCCAATATATGGCCAGCCAAAACCTTTGCGGCATGTACCTAGACACACATCAATAGGAATCTGTAGAATTAATCTCTTTTTTTGTGCGAAATTCTGCACAGGAACAAATCTTGGGATATGCTTTAGTCCACAACCGTCCACCAGTAACATCACTGTTACCCTCCCAGGCTCCCACCCCACAACTGTTAACAGAAGAGAGAAACGGATTGCATGTTTAGTTACTAAAATAACATCTTAATGAAACGAGTTAGTACCAAGATGGAAAGCATGAGTAACTCTACACGTACAGATGTACTCACTCTTTTAAGTACGACTCATGAGGCCTAACTCTGGAGTAATTTTTTTCCTCCGAGAAGACAGATCAAAGAAAGATGAAGGGTCAAGATCTAGACCTAAAATTAATGCAGGTGCAATAATAAGTGGTCAAATTAACATAGGTGCGCACGACGTCATGGGGGAATAATAACTCGTCGGAATTAGCTGGTGTGTCAATTCTAGCATGGATGCGTAGATGTGGGGGGTTAAACGGATTCGGTCAAGAGTTTACATGTGACTGATGCTAACTCTTTACCTCTCACTAAGAGTGACTCGACGCATAGTTTAATTGTGCGCGGCCCTGTCACATTATTACTATATTGTTTGTTAAAAGTGCTTTCTTTCGTGTCAACCTATATAGCTGGTTGTTAGCCCATCTCATGTGGCTTCAGCGACAATTTATATACGCATTTCTTCGCCATCACGTCCTTATCTATTGGTTTTTCTTTTGCAGTAATTTCTTTGATGGAAAGGTCTGCTTATATTAACATAAAATCAATTTGTTGGTGAGATTTCGTTGTGAATTTCCTGCTTAAAGTTAGCTGTAACAGTATGGTCTAGCTCACCTCTCTGCTTTCTTCCACCTTTTCTGATGACAGCACTTTCACTTTTTTTTCTCTCTTATTGGCTATGCCTCTGCCTTTATAAGGAAACTTCGGTAATGAGCATTACTTGACAAGTGTGTGATGAGGACCAAAGGCTTGCGCATTTCTTAATCAAATTGAGTATGCATACATGCACACATAGGCAATTTCTAGGTATTCATGAAGTTCATACCTACGTAGTATTGGTTTGCATGTTAGACTTGAAGCCCGTCATGTTTTACTAATTTCCTAATATTTCTAGTTAGACTCAGTGCGAGTTCTATTGTTTATGGTAGACCGTGCCCTGCTACAAATGCTGGTGTTCTGTCTCTTCAAACAAGAAAAGAAAAATGAGCATTGCTTGTTTATCTATGCATATTCATGGTAGACTTTAAGTAAAATATACAAAATATGGAGCATTGTTCACTATTTTATATGTTCATCACTGGAATCTGATGTGTCACGATATAAAATTGAAGAATCCTGGTGCTGCTTTCTTATACAAAAGTTTTAAGTGGCTAGGTTGACTATCCAACTAGTCTGGAAAAAGATAATGATAAGTACAATAAAAGGATAAGATACTGTATGTTTCTTATAGTGATTAATTGATGATAATTGTAGCTACTAAAGGAGTGTTTTGTCATACTTATTATTAGAAACTAGGTTTATGGATCATATTAATTATTAGCATACATGTGTCGTGTCCTTGTTCAAGGTGTTACCTCAAAGCTTTGTTTCACTGATGATAATCTCAAGTTCGATCCTTCGATTGGACCCGACTACATTGTATATACTCTTTGTTGGGTCGTATGTTGTTCTGTGTTAGTGGATTGTGCCCACGATGGGTTGTTTAATTTAGATGAATAGGAGGATGTTTTCACAAGGACAACTCTAGATGATATATCAGGTTTTTATTTCTTTTTCATAAGCCATTGTGTGTAACCTCTATCTCGCATGGGCCAGTCAACTGTTCTTCCTAAACCATCGACGCTCATTGGCTCGTCAGGCACAACTCCGACAGAGACCACCTCTCGCCCGACTCGCACACAAGGTGCTCACCGTTTGCTAAGGTATTTTCTTCCACATTTTTGGCTTGTTAAATTAGGTAGAGTCCTTGTTGCTTTGTTCATAGATGACTTGATTATCCATGAATTTATACAGTAGGAAGCCAATGCATATGCCGATGATGATAAACAATATGATTTTATTCTAGGTTTCAACTATTTTGAACTGACTTATGTGTTTAAATTAAATTCAATATTGTTGCATTTAGGTAAAAATATGGTTGTGTTTGCCAAGATAATGAGCAATAATCTATTGGGATGGCTTATTGGAGGTCAGCACTTGGGGCAGGAGGACCCAATATGTCGATAACGTGTGTCGGCGATCCCAATAGTGTCCGTCCGGCATTGTTGGACCAGTTTGTTAGAGATGCTCTAAGACACCCTTGAGTTAGTTTAACTTTGCCCATAAAATAATTGAGAAAATATGATTTATTTTATGAAAATTACACCATTCAAATTTTCTTCCAAAAATCAATCCAGTGATATAGTTTATGTTCTATTTATGAAAGGCATTGCACTATGTATCGCTGCGATGAGTTGAGTAACATTCATGTAAAAAAGGTACGAGCGCAGTATAGCAGGATCAGCTTGTTGTATTGTACATCTGGTTTCAGTTTGGTGACAACTCCAACGAACTAAAAACATATAAATATACCCAGTATTATGTGCATTAGAGGCAGCGTCAGCTTGTACGTCTGGTTTTAGTTTAGTGACAAGTCGAAAAAATTAAAAACATATTGTAGTAGAGTAGGAGTACCGTCTATTGGCATTAGTGCAGGAATCATGATAAACACATCTTACCAGTCCTGTAGCGCTCAGATAAATTATTCCTGGCCATGCTATGAGAACGTACGTGCAGCCTCTTGTGATTAGGTCATCGGACCAAGACATGAAAAACATATAGATATACCCACATCTTCATCGTCCTTGATGTACATCATGTGCCGTGTCTCATAATCTTAATCTCGTCATGTATATATCATGAGGTATTGCGACCTGCACTCGCAAGCTAGGCTAGCTGTCTGGAGGCTTATGATGATACGAAATTTACTCTTGTTTTATTTATTTGTGTCATTAAACAGTCAGACGTCCGGTACATATTTGGTCTTTTATGGCCTATACATTCAATGGACTGACGCATTCTTCTGCTCGTCCGGCAAGAATTTTGATCATTTTAATAATATTTTCGACACTTTTGATCACATTTAATCATTTAGGTAAACTAATGAGAAGCATATATAGCGGCACACTGTATCAATCATTTAGGTAAATATTGTCATGCTGGCATATATCCCAAAAAATCACACATAATCCCGGCCACCTCAGTCATGTTCTTTCGTCCATCATCTCGGTCATAGTTCAACATCGACATACAACATTGCTAAAAGGACCGAGATGTGATCAATCTCGCTCCATGTAGTATCTTTGCTTTTTGATGAAGTACGTCGTATTCGTCGGAGTAAAAGCGGAGAGATCCATATCCATAATCTAGGCGTCCTCTTATTGATGGAAGCTGGATTCACCAATGTCGACCGGTGAAAACCGAGTGGGCATGCAACGTGAACCCGTACGCAGACGGTTACGGTGGCGGCGACGACGGAACAACATCCGCTTCCAGGTCTCTTCGACCCTCTGCTCCGTGGACATCTGTTTTCATAAGCTCGTTTAGCCGGCAGAAGATGGAGAGAACTGAGGAGCAAGGAAAGAATCAACGGGCGCACGTGGCAAAGCGGGCGGTAGATAGTGCGGGACGCAAGGTTCCTTTGTTTAAAGGGCAGCCAGAGCGACCTGGAGTCTGGAGATCGGACACGGCTATGGACCTGACCTATGCCGCGCACATGCGATGCGAGGCTGGATCATTGTTCACTCCTGTTCCGGTAACCGGCCGGCCCGGCCCGGGCCCACCCTACCTAAAATCCCCGCGTACACGCTCTCGACGTCCATCTGGTTGGAAGCGCAAGTCACCTCACCTCGCCGTCCATCGGATTCGCTCGCCTTTTTTGCCTTTGCCAACCAGGTAAAGGCGTTCCTGTACCTGTACGCTGCTGCCTGCTTAATTCGTAGATAGATCTCGGCCTTCCTTTTCTCCTTTTGCCGGTGTTGGATCCAAGAGAAAAAGCATATGCACAGACACAGGTCCTCCTCGCTTTCTTTCGTCTCTTCTTCTCCAGCTCTCACTTCACTTGTTCATCCGACTATTTTTTTCTCAATATTTTATGAGCACTGACATGTGTTCAAAGAACTATCCACACATATGGATTATTCAAACTTAAAACCTTGATTAGCATAGCCACACCACGATGATCCTGTTAAGTCGTTGCTACTCCAAATCCATGGGCAAACATTCATCATCCTTTCACGAAACCTAGCAGTAGCCGCCGCCCCTCCCTCTCCCGCTCTTCTCTCTCGTCGCTGCCAAAATATGCAATATCGAAGAAAGGTGGCGGTGGGAGGCGGTGGCAAGACGGTGTTGCATCCAGTACATAGCTAGACACCCTTGCTATATATGGTGGTTGTCCATTGGCATATGAGGGGCTGTTAGCTCAGCTTCCTCCTCTATCCTCCCTCGACGTACGTGTCCCTAGGTCAGGGGTCTTCACTCGCTCGTTCAGTCGACTATCCTTTGTGGTCCACGATGATGCAACCGGGTGTGGTTGTGGTGGTGATCTCGCGAGCCGACCCAACTTCTGGTCATGCTCAGTCCAATCAACATGAATTCAGGGGGAGTCTACGGTGAGACTAGGGATTCCAGGTAGATATCCCTTGGTCACCATTAGAGGTGGATCGAACATGGTGTGAGAGCGACTGAAATTAAGGTGTCGACAAGGTCTAAAATCAAACTGGGGTGCGCAGTCCGGCCCGAAAAGACTGACGGCAAGTCGGACTCGGGCTTCACTTTTATGCACAAAGCCCGGTCCAGAATCCCGAAAAGCCTAGAAACAAGGTTTTTTCATTTTATAGAAACTATTTGTAAATATTAATATGGTATGAAAATAATATATTTACTATTTTTAAATACAAAAATAGGCCTTTTTCCACATTTATGGGTCGGGCTTGGCTTTTGTAGTTCGGGATTTAACAAGTCAGTCCTGGCTCGAGGTATGCCCATGTTTAGTTGAAAATGTGCTTGTGGCGTCTTGTTCCAACGTTGTGTGAGGGTGCAGGTTTCCCTTAATGTGGGTGTCAACGTTAGCCGGTAGAGAGGTAACATGCAATTAAGTGTTTGAAGATATGTAGGTTCACCTCTACAGAAAACACAAGAACATTTCAATCAGTGTTGATGCGCGTGCATCATGTTCTTGCTTAAACATATTGTACACCAGTCGCAACGACACGAGTTAGACATGAGAAATAATCCAACGACAAAGATAAGCAACAAAACTTTTTATTTCTGTTTGTCGTTACCCATGAAATTTCACATAATAGAAATACTAAAAGTGATAATAACTCAAAAGTGGAAAATGGACAGACGAAATAGCCAAAATCAATCGAAGAATGCAAATTTGGCTAAATGAGGTGGGGCAAGTTAATCTGGCCCCCATCACAAGTTTATCCAAAGAAGAGATTTGGACAAGAAAAATATATGCAATATGCGCATAAAGCTAGGTTGATGCACCAGCCGGACACTTTCTAGATTCCACTGTAGCAATAATTCTGCACCATGGAAACATCGGATGCGCAAGTGCAGAATGCAGGAGAACATGCAAACATATAGGGCAACAGAAACAAGCATGAAGCCCGAGTGTGACACCACCACAGCAGTCTGGCCGTCCGATGCGGACTTGAAGGTGCATCGTGCGCAGCAGCGTGGTCCACTGAAACCGACTTATGTCGCGTGTTGCCAAGACAGTTGGTATGCAACGTTTTATAACAAAAACAAGCGCGAATGCAACCTAAGGTTCAATGTGCGTGGTGTGTTGCCAACTTCTGAAGATCTCTGCTTGTCATGTACACTGACTAATTAGGAGGACTGGACCTGTGCCATTCTTTAATAGTACTCGTACTAGTCACAAATCATAATTTAAAGAAATTGTTCATCAGCGATTACATGTAATTTCGAAATAGAAATGGTAAAACACACGTGGAGACTCTAGAATGAACTTAGAAAATAAGACTTCGGGTAGAATTAACATATCCTCAATCGACCAAACTATCGCCATGTGACCATAGATCTTTTCTTTTCCTTTGCTTTATAGAGTAGTGCCCATATATGAGGGCACTATGGTTATTTTAAGATAGCCGTGCAGCTCAATCTTCTCAAACAACTCATTTATTTTCTCTTTGGAAAAAGTAGTCAAACGACAAATTTAAGAAGCATGGTCTCAAGTACTACGTGGGTCTATAGGTTCATTCTCACGGCATGACACTGGCAAATTCTAGAGAATTCACAATTTTTTATTTGGGACCATGTCTTTGCTAATTAGCTAGTACAAAATTAACCCCATGTACCCAGCACTGTAAGAATCATTGGGCATTTTGTCCCGCCATATCACAACTAAATGTCTAGCTAAGGACTAGGATTAGATATAAATGACCGTAAAAAAAGTCATAAAGCTGTCCATTTTAGAAATAATTCATAAAATTGGATCAGATTTTGCGAAAAAAAGGATATTCTACTACTTGGTCCGTTGGTCGGTGTATGTACCATGTAGTGATACTTAATGGTGAAAGTAGGTGCCCATTTTAGAAATGGGGGCAATGGCACCAGATTTTAGTCAGTGGTTTATTTGTTTTCTTGCCCTCCATATCATGTAGACCCAACAGCAAAATAACTCAAGTTCAGTTACGATTCAAGCTGCCAGGCTTTAGAGTCAACCGTGAATAATTTTTCCGCCCTACAGAAGAAAATTCGTCATGGTTAAGGCTAGGTGGTTGGTACTGGTTTCTTGGTCCAATAGATAGGCTCCAAGTTGAGCCGATGGGCATAAATATGGTTAAACCGTGTCCTGAAGAAGATTCCGATGGGTCAAGAACACCATGTACGTACCCACCGTGGTCATATCGATCTGGTGGCCGTTCGCTGGGATGGAAGTAATTTGAGCAGCACACTTCGGCGATTTTTGCGTGAAAGGTACACATGCCCAATTTTTTCAGTGACAGGTGTACGCAATGATATATTATTTGGCCTATGGATATATATGTTTTAATGTGAGTGCCTGTCCAATGTCTAGTGGTTCTCGCCATAATATAAAGAAAACTGTCCTCTTGGGGAGCTGATCCACGCGAATTTTGCAGCACTCTACAGAAACACAAGATATATATGTGTTGCTACACGCAAAAAAGGAGTGCATGAAAGAAAGGAAATTTTATGGAATGTAAGTATTTGCTCGAAAACATGTGCAATTGAAATGTTTGAATGCAATCATTAGTGGTCATAATTTTCAATGATATGTTTGGTGACTTTTCGTTAGATTTGGCATGAATTTGGTTGAATTTTCAAAAAAAAATGCAAGGTTGAGACAACTTGTTCAACTCGACCATTCGGAGGTGAGATGACATGCAACTAACAACGTAATAACTGACTTGTGGGTCCCATTGTCATATTTGGTGTGTATTTTTACGAAAAATAAACCAAACCGTTCTACTAATAATCATCATCATATCATCACTAAAAACATCACCACCCGAATAAACCGCACACCCGGATGCTTCGGAGTGATCCACTGAACTTGCCACCCGTCAACTCATGCCACCACAGTCTTGGAATCACTACCGCCGTATCACCGTAATCCATGCATGTTGCGAAGCTGAGAATAACGAAAATAAGGAACATCGGCGAGGGGCGAAAATGTACTAGCACACGCGAAGGATCGACCTCCACCACCGTCGGCGGTAGCCAGCAACAAGGACACACCAGGCCCTCATCGGCTTGGCCAAGCTTGTATTGAGCCGTAAAGTCCCTGCTGCCGCATTGTAGCAGGCCGCCACCGTCACCGCCACCCCTAGGCACCAGGGCCCCCGCTCGTATGTCCATGGGGGATGCTCTGCCACCACATCCGAGGCGGCTCGCCCAGTCCCAAATATGGACCAGGAAATGCACATCCTTACCAACACACGGGGAAAAGTTGACGGCCGTCACTGGCACTGGAACTGCATAGGCTGACTCTGTTCGCCTGAAAGGTTCATCGTTTTATGTGAATCTTGCACTAAGAAATATCTATGTATATGTGAACATATCTTATGCTAAAACATCTTATATTTTGATATGGATGAAGTATATATATTAGTAGAGATGGATACATAATTAGCATCTTCCCACGGCACACTTCATCCAGCAGAGTCAGACTCGGACGTGTGGTCTTCAATTCCTTGCGCTCTCGCTCTTTCTCTCTCTCTCTGATCTCACGTACATCCAGCTAGCTTAGTACTGTTTCCGACAGCGTGATGATGGTCACATAAATAATAATGAAAGTTAATCAAACTCGTATAGCGAACAGGCTTGTGTACAGGGCGTCCGGCTGTAGGTAATTAATAAATTTTCGTCAAGGGAGAAGTACATGCTGATTATGCTTCAAAGCTGGACAAATCTCGGTCACCCTTCGGAGCCTGTAGATAGGAGGATTCACGGTCAATAGAGTGCACCGTGGTTTCTGCATAGTAATATAGTATATGCCTGAACGAAGTCACCACTATATATGAAAGAGCGTTGCTTTCACCCCTCGATTTGCCTTCCACGTCGCCCTTTTTGTTCTGGCCGTCCGATCGGTGCGTCGGACGGCCGAGATCCGCTCCAAACAACCCCAAAACGCGAGTTACTGTAGCTACGCCTTCCGCACCAATCAGAGCGGGACACGTCGCTCGGTCACCATCCGGTCACCGTGGTTATTTGCAAAACAGCCACTGGACAGTTTAAACCGTGACCCGCGGTCCTTTTCCCAGAACTGTGGAGGACCAAAACGCAAATCCAAAATAGTTCGGATGCTTTTCTGCAAAAGAACCGCCGCACTCTCCCCTCCCTTCCTCTTCTCTGCCGCGACGCGCAGGTCGCCGCCGCCGCCGCCGCGCGCCGCCGCCGCCGGCACACGCCTCCTACCTCAAATCCAGCGACATGAGGATGTCCGCCGAGGTGTCCGCTACCTCCTCACCGGCGGATTCGTGTCCGGACGCTCGCAGCCGCCGACAAACCGCCAGGGCTCGCCGCCGTCGTATTCCATGTCCGCCGCCGCAAGAACTGGTCGTCGCCGGCGACTCCGGCGACCAAACGGCTCGCCGTACCGCCCGTTGGGTTCCCCTCCTTCTCCTCTTGCAGATCTGTAGGATCTCGAACCCCGACGCTCGCGCCGTCGCACGCTGGGAGCTCGGCCGCGCCGCCCGCGTCCGCCGCTGGTGACGTCAAGGGCTGACGTCACCCCGTGTGGCTGACGCGTGGGGCCCACATGTCGGTTGTTTTGAGTCCCAGGGAAAATTACAGAAATCAGAAAAAACATATCTTTCAATCCATATCTCAGAAAAATACGAAATAAAAAGCAAAATTTGAAGAAAAAAATATATCTTTGCAGCCAACACATTTACATGCATGGTTAAAATATTCATAAAAATTAAAACAAATGATATAGTTTTTACATTCACTGGATAAATCAGAAAAATACAAACAAAAATACCAAAACATGAAGAACAAATATATCTTTAGTCTACACAAGTCAAAAAAAAATTAAAAAATGTACTATAATACTGTAGACCACGATTTCAAATATACTCATTTCTTTGAGCATAAACCACATTTGAATTTTAAAAACACAACACTCCGAATAATTTCCGTGAACTAAACAACTTTCAAACGCACGCACGATATTTCTCCTTCTAACGCGACAGACATATTGTTTAAAATATTCATAAAAATGGAAACAAATAATATAGTTTTTACATTCACTGGATAAATCAGAAAAATACAAACAAAAATACCAAAAAATGAAGAACAAATATATCTTTAGTCTACACAAGTCAAAATAATTTTAAAATGTACTACAATACTGTAGACCACGATTTCAGATATACTCTTTGTTCGAGCATAAAACATATTCGAATTTGAAAAACACAACACTCTGAATAATTTCCGTGAACTAAACAACTTTCGAACGCACGCACGATATTTCTTCTTCTAACGCGACAAACATATTTCAGAATTTCAAATAATTTTCAAATATACTCATTTCTTCGAGCATAAAACACATTTAAATTTGAAAAACACAGCACTCCGAATAATTTCCGTGAACTAAACAACTTTCGGACGCATGCTTTCTAATTTTCATTCATTTTCAAACGTACATGATTCTAAAACATACAAAATACCGAGTTTACATCTTATTAGGCGTGTGCAAATTTCAATTATACATAATTTTAAAATATCAAAATTACCAAATTCAAATTTTATTTACTACACGGGCGTGACATTGCCACGCTATGTTGCCTAGTATATACAACAAGGCGCTTAATTAGTTTGCTTCCAAGTTAATAAACTCCGTGAACTAAACAACTTTCGGACGCATGCTTTCTAATTTTCATTCATTTTCAAACGTACATGATTCTAAAACATACAAAATACCGAGTTTACATCTTATTTGTTAGGCGTGTGCAAATTTCAATTATACATAATTTTAAAATATCAAAATTACCAAATTCAAATTTTATTTACTACACGGGCGTGTCATTGCCACGCTATGTTGCCTAGTATATACAACAAGGCGCTTAATTAGTTTGCTTCCAAGTTAATAAACTAGATATGACATGAGCAAACTGAATCGCATGCTTTGGCAGGATGCAAAGCACTAGGCGCAGGGGATGCTGTCTCTTCATAGAGTGTCGCATTAGTCTTCTTAATTAGTTGCTGCGCCACAAGAGGAGCATAACATAGTGTACTTTTGATTTCAGTTGAGCTGTCTCCATTTCGTAGCCTGTTAATTTATCGCAAACTACGAGCCCACGAAACATTCAAATATTTTCTAAGAACCCATACCTGAAAAGGAACAAAAAGAGCAAGAGAGGTAGACTCTACAACTTCCCTGTGGCGATTTCTATTAACTAAAACCGGTAGGCCAAGAAACTAATCATGCATGTGTGTAGTCTAGCTAGATTTCAGAATGACTTCTCACCGGCTCTTTGGAGTGTACAGACAAAACGTGACATCGGTCTAACATTGCGTATTTGGTGGAAGGTAAAGTATATATATGCGTTTAGCATTGTGGACTAGGATCTCCAGTGTTTCCCTCTTTACCCTAGGCTGTCTTTTCATTATATGCATGTCGTGTTTACTTCTCGATCGGGAACATTGGGAACATTGGGTATTCTTCGTCGGTATATGCAAAGACTAGGTGTAAACTCTTTGTGTTTCTATCGGCTTGAAATGAGCACTTACAAATCTTTATATGATGATAGACCGAGTTCAAAGATGAAGCCGAAAATGGAAGGAGAAACCGGTCGGAGAACCGATGAGAGCGCCGCTACGACAAGGAGGAGCGGCGGCAGTTCATCGATGATTACAGGTTTATCTATAAATAAGACAAAAACGGTGTTGGGTGAACTAAATGAAGGGACACATCGTTCTTGATTAAAAAGAGAGTAATAGAAGCACAACTATGTTTGAATTTTTTTGTAACGTATACCATGCCCCAAATAGAAAGGTATGCCTCCTATAAACTTTGGACCTACTTCCCCGAAGAATTATGCAAGTTTATCATTAGACAAATTAACTCAAGCCTTTTTCTTTTGAAAAAAAAAGAGCTGAAGGGGAAAAGCCTCTCTGACCTTGGCCTTTGCCTTTAACTCAAGTCCTTTAGTGATTTATCTTCCATAGATATATATTTTTGCCAGGCCATGATTTTCTCAATCACCTCTTTTATGTTGCTTTCGTATGTCGCAATAACATGTCCTTGCGAGCATATGGTGTTCCTTTGTTTAGTTTACACCTTAAGAACCTTTTGCCTATAACCATTGCTGACCACATAGGTAATGTTAATCACCATATAAACCACACGTGACATGTCGTGGACCAAAGGGCCTTATAGGGTTTCTTCTCTAGAGGTCGTAAAACCTATAAAATGAGATACCCTAGCCGAGCGAGGATTTGCTACCACAGGCTCTATATATAGTGGGTTACCATTCATTTTACTTCCTCCGATATCTTGACTTTGTTTAATTTTGGGTGTATCTAGACATAACTTAGTGTATAGACACATCCAAATTTAGATAAAGTCAAGACATCATTTGTTGGACAGAGGTAGTACCATTTTAGGTGTGTTCTGTTCTTGGGGTTCTGTAGTGTTGCGGTTCTTGCCCAGCCTATGGACCGGCAAGGACTGAAATCTTAATTAATCTCGCTGCATTGCTAGTCCATTTGCTGGATCGTTCCTTCCCAACGGATCCTAAGCAATTGGATATGGATACAGGCTTAGCTCTCTGGTGTCTGTTTCGGTGAGACAGGCACGGTCGCTAGAGAGGCACATGGATGCAGTGGAACGCAAGGCAGCAAGGGGTTCGGCTTTTATGCATGTTCTCGCAGCTGAAGCCACTCCGAAGAAAGGTGAATGAAAGGAATGGAAGCATCGCTTTTTGCACGATCGAGCTAGCTACTATCAATCTCTTCGGGTGCGATTGCCTGTCACTTGTTCCCAGTGGGCATGTGTGATGTCTGATGATAATGCATGGCTCATCGTCACTTTGGTTGGAGAATGATCGTCTCATGAGGAAGCTTACATTGCCACTGCCTTCCAGTCTCTCGATCCGTGCATGCTCATGGAGCCCGTCCATGAAATTCATCATTAACACTACACTAGCGTACGTAGCCTCGAGAGTTTTGATCGTTTTCACCCTGATTGAAGATTGCGGTAACTCGGAACTGAACCCAACGTCTCATGCAACCTGCGCCGACATACATACCCCCAGCTAGCTGAGCTCACGTGGCCTGGCTGTGATTGTACAAAAAGAGTTTTTACGAGCGTCGAAATTGGCTGGCTTGGTCACCCATGGCCTCTCCCGGGCTTTCATGTACCTCATTATTTGGATGCTAGAACAGTAGAGAGGAGAAGTACACACGTTACAAAGTTGCAACAGTCGGTCAAGCGGTGAACCCGGGCGTATTCATGAATGAATTGAATTGCCCGTGGAATCCAAAGGGTATGTGGGTCATGGACTCATGGCCCAGTTTGTACCACATTTCATCGTTGCTTGTAGTTGTAGACCTTGGATTTACAGCTCATGTAACCATTTTATAGATTTAAACCTGGTGGAATGAAAACTGATGTGATTGTCGAATATTTGTACACGATTTACGTTAGGAATTAAAATTGTAGTAGGTGTGCATATAAGATACGAATAGTATTAGAGTTGTACTCCTATTTTTTGACATCCTTTGTACACATAATGGGACTAATAACGACTAGTTAGCAACAAGCACGCAGGGGAGCTGGTGGCTTTTGCCGTCATCTGGGCCGGCCAGGTGTTGTGGTAGAAAAGGGGAGGAGCACCGGTAGTCATGCCCCGCAGATGTAGACGTTGAGGGTTGAAGTACATTAACACATCTCGTTGTTGTCATTTATAAAGTGGTTGCTTTGTTTTCGATAAGTCAATTGTGCACCAATGATGGTAACAGAAAGAATATATGAATCTTTTTCAGTATCTGATCGAAGTGGAGAGAAAAGAGTGCTCTACAATTCTGAATGTACCCATGCAACTAAACCTCATATGATGTTAAGACCTTCGAATAAAAGATCCTCAGCTGCACATGTGATTCTTTTGTAGACGGGCTTTAAACAAGTCCCATTTTCCCAACCCAGGATCAATTCCATCTTGGTCTGTTGGCACGGCCGTAAACCAAAGAAGCCCAAGAAAATAACTTAAAAGGACTGGGCCTGAAAGCAAGTTGCGTGTTATTTTTATTAAGAAAAGAGCACACCTAGAGAAAAAAATGAATTTGAACATATACTCCGTCCATTCCATATTGATGTATCGAAATATGTTACAAATGTTACAAGTCTAGATACATGTATTTTTGAACAAATAGAAATCATCTAATTTCAAACGGAGAGGGAGTAGCTATGTAGAGCATTATACTTCAGTTTTAAAATAAGTGGTTCATACCTCTTTGGAAAGCCGAAGTAATTGCATGCCTGATCAATACTTCAGTTTTAAAATAAGAGGTTCATACCTATTTTTATATATACTTCAAAATTCATGGAGTTATCTTGTATGGAAGTATGTAAAACTAAATTTTTGTTAAAAGAAAAATCCTTATAATTTTAAAACCATAATATTTTAGAAATCACAATTTTGTTGAAATATTTTAAAAATAGTTCGCTTCCAAATGGAGACTTAGTCCCGCACTGCAGTGAGATAGGAGCTGGTTGACTACTCCCTCCTCTAGATTGTCCATATATGCCGACTTATCCACTCCTATTGTCCCACCAGACCTCCCGCTACAGCTGTTGACGCAACGCACGAGCCGGTTCCATAGTCGTTCCCCGCTTTGCCCCCTACATCATCAACAACTCGTTCAACTGCTCCCCTACCTCTGTTTCATCTGCCCCCGCCTCACTCGACACTCTTACACAACTCTGTTGTGTCCTTATGTTCCCAACACTCCTGTGCAGGCATGACCCCAAATCCAACACCCTCTCCTCACCCTTTTCTTCTGGCCGGGAAGAGGTGGGACAATGAGTGTTGATGTCCGGAATGCCGGACAGTGGTGTAGCCATGATTTTTGTTGTTGGGTATGTGAAGTTTCCTAAAGAAAATTACAACACGAAAATATAAGATTCCAATGTCCACACTAGACTCAACGAAACAATAAGTTATTCACGGTCGTACAAAGCGCACTTGTTACCAGAAATTTAAATTGGCACTTGATCCTTAGGAACCGAGGGAGTACAAGCCCGCGTGGACACTTTTGAAGGCTGGCCTCTATCTAGCCCAGCGATACCCCTATAGCAAGTTTAAAAGCCCAACATACATCCCTTTGCCGACTGCCTTCTGGGCCCATAAATGTACATAAAGTCCTTCATCAGTGTCTGAAAGATCTCAGCAATCTCAAACCCTCGTCCCATTGCGCCGTCGCCGCCACACCACGTACACGCTTGACGCTGCCGTGCACCGCCATGACGCCACAGCAATCGCCTAAACTTCGTCGCCGCGTTCCTATTTCTCCGGCAGCCTCGACCAGCACCGGTGGAAGGTGCTTCCAAGTTGCCAATGGAGCTAATCTTTGAAATTCTTTCCAGGGTGCCGGTGAGGTATGTGTGCCGGTTCCGGTGTGTGTCCAAATTAAAAGGTGGCGATCTCTCCTCCATGATCCGATCTTCGTCGCTGCGCATAAATCTCTCAATGCCGAGACGTTCATCGTGGTTAGCCCCTTTCAAAAACTTCCTGGTGCTGGTGGAGGCCGCGAACTGCGGCTGATGGACATGGACGGCAATGATGTGGGCGTGATAATAAAGGGCATAAACTGCATGTCACGACCCGTCTCTTACCTAAAGCTTTACAAGCACGACGCCGAGTGGAGAAGCGTCAAGAGATAGGGGAGGCCCATCTGGCATTACAGACAAGACCCAGCAACGACCACTGCGGCTTGGACACGTGAGAGGCCAGAAGGGATTTATGCCTAGGTTCAGTCCCATCGGAGGCATCAACCAATCACACAATTAAGATTAATGTCGGATACATCTCTCTCTCTCTCTCTCTCTCTCTCTCTCTCTCTCGATCTCTCTCGATTCATCGCTGAGTTCTTATTCTCCCAGCGCGACGCTGTGGAATTTGTATCGAATCCTTACTTACATCATACAATATAGATCGGGATATAACATATGATATCAGAGCAGTAGATCACAGATCGGAGAGAATTTTTTTTCTAAAAATACACCAAAAAAGAGAGAGTGAGCGGATCCCGATCGGAGGCGATTGGAGAGCGGATCGCGATTGGAGAGCGGATCGCGATTGGTTTGGCAAATCCTGTAAAATCCCAGTCTCGGTCTTAACTCGCGGCGGCGAAGAGTCGATCGGCGTTCTTCGACGACTTGCGGCGGCGTTGGTGGTGGTTGACTGCAGAAAGGGGAAATTCGGGCACAGATACTACGGCGGCGGAACGGTTGCTCACAGATCCCTAACTGTGAGTGGTAAAATTCCGGTTTCGCGGTGGTTCCGTGTGCCAGAGGTGGTGCGGCGTTCCGGTGGCGGTTGACGCTTGTTCCAGGCGCGGCGGTGTGGGGACAAGCGGACGAGGTGGTCATGGAGAAGGTACAAGCTGATCTGACCGCGCTTAAGCAGCAGGGTGGTGAGACCGCTGTTACCCTAAAGTCGATCAACGACATGCTGCGCGGATTGAATGCTTGGGTACCGCAAGTTGATGATACAATCACAAGGATTCAGACTACAATGGGGACAAGGTTGGAGATACTGGAAACAGATGTGCAACAATGACCTACCACAGCAAATGGACAAACATCTCCGTCAGTGGCAGAAGAAGGGGAACCCTCAACCACCACAACAGCTCTAAAGGTACTGGTACCAGGGCGACAGAGTGGCAATCAAAGATAATTTACCCACACTCCAGTGAACTTTGATTTGGGAGATCGTTCGGGAGGTTTCGACGGAAGCACATACCCAGAATCACGTAATGGGAATCATCGAGCCAGGCCACCAAAAACAGATTTCCCAAAATTTTCTGGTGACAATCTGAAGTGGTGGAAAACTATGTATGAGAAATACTTTGCACTGTACAATGTGGATCATGAGACGTGGGCTAGTTTTGCCACGATGCATTTCACCGGCAATGCAGCATTGTGGCTGCAGACATATGAGGCTGACACGAGGTGGACAGTTGGGAGGAACTGTGTGTAGCCATTCATGCCAAGTTCGTCAGAGATAAACATCAGAAGTACTTGGAAGCATTGGAACATTGCAAACAGACAAGCACTGTGGAAAATACTATCAGCAGTTTGCAGTTTAAAGCACTGCCGGCATCAAATTCTGGTCCACAACAAGCATTACGATGAAGCCTATTTTGTGACCAAATTTCTGAATGGACTTAAAAGAGAGATACAACGAGCAATTAAACTTCACAAGCCAAGAACAGTGGATGGGGCCCTGTCCTTAGCTGAGACACAAGAAGAGTTATTGGAGGATGGAAGGCAGATCTCTTATACAAGGACAACCAAGGATTACAGAAACAAATACAACCTAACAGGGTTCCCAGGAAAAGGGTTAATGGGAGCAAACCCTGACGAAAGCAACAGGACAGTAGAAAAGGTTGTGGTAAAACCACCATGGAACGACAAGTTACAAGCACTAAAAGCCCAACGCTGTGAGCGTGGAGAATGTTTTAATTGTGGTGAAAAATTTGTCCCGGGCCAAAGATGCAGGAAATCAGTGCCACTTCATGTGGTGGAGGAACTAATGGAAGCATTGCAACTAACAACCGCTGAGAGTGAAAACGATGATGCTCAATCAGACACTAGCAGTGAGGAATCTCTGTGTATAATATCGCAATGTGCTTTGGCAGGCACTTCGCCAAAGAAGAGCATCAGGTTGTTGGGTACTATAAACGGCAAGCAAGTGTTGATTCTGGTTGATTATGGAAGCTGTGGTAGTTTCATTAGTACCACAGCAGTGAAACAGTTGGGGTTGTCAACAATAGACTGGAACCAGTAACAGTGCAAGTAGCTGATGGTGGCAAAACAAAAGTAACCACAGCAGTTCCTGAAGTGAATTGGGAATGTGAGGGCACGAAATTCAGCATTGCATGTCATGTGTTTGATGTGCCTCGTTATGATATCGTGTTGGGAATGGATTGGCTAGATGAGTGTGGGAAAATGTGGATCGATTGGCCAAAGAAAACGATGCGTTTCAGAGTAGAAGGCAAGCGCATCACACTGAAAGGAGTGAAAAATGTGGTGAGGAGCTGTGAATCCATTTCAGCTACAGAACTTCGTGGATTGATCAAACAAAGAGGTCTGCCTCAACTTGTCCAATTATGCCCCAACGAAGGAACATATACAAAGACAGCACTGCCTGATGACATTGTTCAGGTGTTAAAGGAGCATGAGCATTGCTTTGACACTCCGTCAGGATTACCTCCACACCGACAATTCGACCATCGAATTCCTATGATGCCAGGAGTACAACCAGTCAACGTCAAACCCTATCGTTACTCTCCACAACAAAAAGACGAGATGGAAAAACAAATTGTTGATATGATAAAACAGGGCATCATTCAACCTAGCCAAAGTCCTTTTGCCTCACCAGTGTTGTTGGTTAAGAAGAAGGACGTCACATGGCGGTTTTGCGTCGATTACCGTCAGTTGAATGTAGTGACTGTCAAGGATCGATTTCCCATGCATGTGGTTGATGAGCTCCTGGATGAATTTACACAAAACAGCCTTCAAAACACATAGTGGCCATTTTGAGTTCAAAGTAATGCCATTTGGGCTCACTTCAGCATCTGCAACCTTCCAAGCTGCTATGAACACAATCTTTGCTCATGTTATCAGGAAATATGTGTTGGTTTTCGTCGATGATGTGCTGATATATAGCAAGACATTGGAAGATCATACACGACACTTGACAGCCGTGTTTCAATTACTTGAGCAGAATAAACTATTTGTGAAAAGTAGTAAGTGTTCTTTTGGACAGAAGTCACTAGAATACCTTGGGCACATCATCAGTGCAAATGGGGTGGTGACTGACCCATCCAAGATAGAGGCAATCCAACATTGGCCACAACCCTCCAATGTGAAACAGGTGAGAGGAATACTGGGTGTGGCAGGATATTATAGAAAGTTTATTAAGCACTTCGGAATTATTGCCCGCCCCCTCACAAATCTTTTGCGCAAGAATGTACCATTTGTTTGGTCTCCTGTGGTTCATGATGCATTCCTCACCCTCAAGAAAGCATTGATACATGCTCCTGTTTTGGCACTTCCTAATTCACTAAGGAATTTGTGCTAGAGGCTGATGCTTGTGCAACAGGTGTTGGTGCAGTGTTAATGTAGGAAGGACACCCCCTGGCATTTTTTAGCAAGGCTCTGGGACCCAAAAACCAGAGTCTCTCTATATATGACAAGGAATGTCTGGCCATATTAGCAGTGGAGAAATGGAAAACATATCTGCAACACGGCACATTCACTATCCACGCTAACCAGAAAAGCTTGATACACCTCGGGGATCACAAATTTAACACACCAATACAGCAGAAGGCATTCTTCAAGATGTTGGGCTTGCAATACAAGATAGTGTATAAGAAAGGGGCAGCCAACGTCGCAGCGGATGCACTATCCAGACGACCCCACCAAATTTGTGCAGTGTCAGCCGTCAAGCCAAGATGGATGGAAATAATTGTGGAAGGATATATGAAAGATGAGAAGACAAAGCAAATGCTGACAGAGTTGAGCGTGCAGGGGTCAAATGACCAGGGATTCACACCAAGGTATTGGTTACCGGTCGGGATCCCGAGTTACCGGGCGGTAACCGGGTTTCCCGAGCACCCCCGGGAAATGGGCTTCCCAGGCAAAAAAATTCGAGTTTTTTCGAAAAGTTTGAACTTAAACTCTGTAAATGCTTATACATAGATGCATGCTCATAGCATGGACAACTCCAGCGATGTATCCCAGTGGTTGTGTCCTTCCCGGCGTCACAGCAGGTCCTGGGTTCAAGTTTTGTTGGCCGCATCAATTTTTTGATAATTTAAACATATTTCACACTGTACTGTCCCAATGTACATAATAATGAAAAAGGTGGGCACCAAGGTTCGAACTTAAGACCACTGTTACGAACGGAACGAAGCCATACCACTAAGCCACGTTCAGAATTCTGATCAAATTGAGTATAGCATGTTAATAACCTTTCTAGACAATTTGAATTCAAAATTTAAATTTTAAATTCGCCCGGTAACCATCCGGGATTTCTCGGTTACCGCGGTAACCGGGAATCCCGAGCCCCCTCGGGATTTTTTTCCGTTCGGGAACCAAAACCTTGATTCACACTCACTGATGGGGGAGAATTTGGTTGGGAAGCCATGAGGAAGCTCATCAAGCAATATTGCAAGCATTACATGATAGTGGGCTGGGTGGTCATTCTGGTTTTCGTGTCACTTACCACAGAATTCTATAGTTGTTTGCTTGGCCAGGAATGAAACATGACATATTGCAGTATGTTCAGAAGTGCGCAATTTGTCAACATGCAAATAATGAACACATTAAGCTGCCAGGGAAACTGCAGCCACTGCCAATCCCTCCAGAAGCTTGGCACTCAGTGGGGCTGGATTTAATTGAAGGATTGCCCAAATCAAACAAGTATGATACAATTTTGGTAGTCGTGGACAAATTCTCTAAGTATGGACATTTCATTCCCCTCAAGCATCCGTTCACTGCAACAACGGTCGCGCAACTGTTCTTTGACAATGTCTTCCGGCTACACAACATGCCTAAGGTGTTGATATCTGATAGAGACAAGGTATTCACGAGCCAATTCTGGTAGCAACTGTTTAAATTGGCTGACACAACGTTGAACTTGAGTTCATCCTACCATCCGCAAACGGATGGGCAAACAAAACGGCTCAATCAATGTCTGGAGAATTACCTACGCTGTTTTGTTCATGACAATCCAGCAAGCTGGTCGAAGTGGCTGACATTAGCAGAACACTGGTACAATACATCATTGCATTCTGCTCTAGGGAAATTGCCATTTCATGTGCTATATGGACGGCAACCTCGTCCATTTGGGTTTAAACAAGATGCAACAACAGGCAACACAGATCTGGATGCTTGGCTGATAGAACGAGCACAGATGCTGCCGGTGATCCGTCACAATTTGGAGAAAGTACAACAACGGATGAAAACTCACGCGGACAAAAAACCATCAGAGCGAAGCTTTGCTGTGGGAGATTGGGTATATCTCAGATTGCAACCTTATGTGCAAGGGTCAGTGGAGCATAGAGCGTCGTAAAAACTGGGGTTCCATTTCTTTGGACCATTCAAGATATTGCAGAGAGTGGGCAACGTCTCATACAAGCTCCAGCTACCAGAGAAAGCAAGAATCCATCCGGTGATCCATGTCTCCCAGCTCAAGAAGGCGTTGAAGCCAGGTGAGTTGGTCAGCGACACCCTGCCACTGGCTATGATGGATGCTTCTATCTCTGTTTAGCCACGCGACATCGTATGAGAGCGCATGGTCAGGAAGGGGAGCAAGATGATGCCACAACTACAAGTCCGTTGGATAGGATGGCCGGATTCCTACTGCACCTGGGAACATCTCTATTACATCATCGACAAGTTTCCTCAAGCACCTGCTTGGGGACAAGCAAGTTCTTCAGGAGGGGGTAATATCACGACCCGTCTCTTACCTGAAACTGTACAAGCACGACGCCGAGTGGAGAAGCGCCAGGAGATACGGGAGGCCCATCTGGCGTTACAGACAAGGCCCAGCAACGACCACTGCAGCTCGGACACGTGAGAGGCCAGAAGGGATTTATGCCTAGATTCAGTCCCATCGGAGGCATCAACCAATCAGACAATTAAGATTACTGTCGCAGACAGCTCTCTCTCCTCTCTCTCTCTCTCGCGATTCATCGCTGAGTTCTTATTCTCCCAGCGCGACGCTGTGGAATTTGTATCGAATCCTTACTTACATCATAGTACAATATAGATCAGGATATAACACTGCACTGGTTTGCGCTCCGCGAGCATGGACGACCTCGTCTGCGTCTGTGATGAATCTCACAAGGTTGCATCGGTCATCAACCCGGCCACCGGAAAAGTGCTTGTGGTCTGTCCCAAAAAGGACGTGAGATCCTGGGAGGCCTGGCGCACCGTTCGCCTTCGGTCGTGCAATGTCGTCTGGAACTTACAAGGTGCTAAGCTACTTAAGTGGCCGGGGTTGTGATGTGAGGTTTTCTCGTTAGGAGATGCTACCGGAATGGAGGTTCTCAGAATCCCCCCCAGCCAATCTCCTGTCACTGTCACCCAAGATCCGTTGTTGCTGTGAAAGGTGTAATGTACTTCTTGGTGGGAAAACAATACAATTATTCCCCTGGTTACACGTTACTTTGCTTTGACATTGAGAGAGAAAAATAGACGAAGGCTATCCAAAGCACACAAAAGGTTGTGGCTTGCGGGAGAAGTACCACCAGTACCATAAACGTGGCCAACGGGGGAATGATTCCTCCCTTGACTTTACGTTGTTAGGTAGAAAATAAGATGCCCGATTTATGAGAATTCATCGCTGCAGCCTTTTTGATACCGCTAGGACTCGAACCGGAGCCGGCTGGTTCCTCACTAGGAGCCTCAGCCACCAGGCCAGTGCCTGGTCCTTGTACCACCAGTACCATAGCGGAGCTCAATGACACCGTGTGCATGCATGGTTGTCGTTCAGCTCAAGGGGGTGATGTCTTCTTATCAATGTGTCAACATATGGCTCCTAGAAGATTCTCATGAGGATATTTGGATCAAGGCGTATACGATTCCAACGGATGAGTTCATAATTATACGCCATTGAGAGTGACACACGTGATGGTGGCAAGTTGGTCTTCTACTGTACCGCCGTTTTCAGAACAGGACATGCACTGATCAGAGTGTATGATCCGAACACCGACACAAGCACGACACTACGAAGACTAGACGATGTAGCCGACAGTATCAGCATTTGCAGCTTACTTGGACCGCCTCTGTGATCACCAAGATTTGGAATTCGTAGGAGCTGCAGAGCCAACCCTTTCTCTTCTGTTTTTTCTGAATAACTGGCACATACTATGGTTGAAGGAATAAAGTTTTCTAAATAACTCGCTATATCATTTGTTTGCTATTGCTGCACTCGTTGGTGAAAGTTTTCATGGCCTTTTTACTTATTGTTGCTACTGTACGTCCACATTGCCTCTCCCTTTTTCGAAAGTATGTTTCCATGTCTATCGTCTCCTTTTCCAATTTAAAACATGGACGTTTGTTCCTCCACATTGGCTTCCTTGCTGCATAGTCTGGATCACCTCTATCAATTCTGAGATGATTAATTACTCATCCGTGGGCTCTATTGAACCCAGTCTCATCATTTCATATACCAGCAAATCAAAGACCGAGATACTTATGCCATAGCAGCTGATAGAAGATCTGCACAAGTGTTTGTTGTGGTATCGACCTATACTAGGGAACCTAGCGCGGCAACAGGGGCGGCGCCACCAGGGGGGCGAGGTGGGGCGGCCGCCCCCCCTCAACTTTTGTTACTTTTTTTACTATACGTATTCAGCACTGTGAAGAATTATGTGTGAGGCGCCATTAGAGCGTAGCAGAGCACAGGGCCATCGATGAGGGTGTGGGAGGTGGGCGACCGCACATGGCACCCAAAATTTAGGAGCCCCTAACCCCCAAATCCTTCATACATAGCTAGCATCGATGTGGATCTGAAGTTTCGAACTGATCTGTTCGTGCGTGTTTTGAAGAAAGATGCGATGGGAGGAAGAAGATGAACCTGTGCTGTGGGACCATCGACGAAACGGTAAGTGATGTGCGGCCCAACTGATACGATTGCGGCCGACAACCCCAGCCCCGTGAGAAACGAATCCGGCGAAAAAATAAAAAATAAAGCCCATGTGTCGAGGAGTTGGTGTCGGCCGTCAGGTCGTCCAGCACTAAGCTCCGTAGGTCGATCGATCGATCTACAGACTACACGATCCGTCTAGTTGTCTGTTGTATTATTGGTTCGATCGATCATTTACAACCAGCAAGCTCAACTGACTGAATTATGAATCTATGATTTATTTGTTACCTCAGTTATTTTGTTAGAACATATACTCGTATTAGATAACTTTCATTTGTTTAAAAGTAGAGTATCTATATTTATAATATGTCTAAATACATCTACTTTTGCACAAATTAAAATCATTTAATTTAAAACGGAAGGAGTAGTTGATTTCAGAATCGTCAAATCGGTGACTTGACACCAGGGATGGAGGCTAGAATAGTATATAAGAGGGGCTAGTGAAATAATTTTCCTCTTGTCATGTTTTGGGATGGCCGAAATCGAGACTTTCATGTCCTTAATTAAGAAAGCATAGGTCGTCTACGACCGGGTCTTGATGAAGGCGTTGCGGAGGTACACTAGGAACCCGAGAGGGATCACCATCCTGATGAGGATGGGCATCAGGCTGACGATCTAGGTGTTGATGATGAAGACGTCGTCGATGATCGAGATTTTAGGACCCCTTTTCTATACTCCGCATAGGGGCTCCATTTTAGAGCAAATGGGAGTGATATTGAGGTGTGTCATATGTTTTTATTGAACTCATTTGTTGGAATCCCACACCTCACACGAATAATGTTTGTGAGTTTTAATATTGTGAGACATCGACTTATTTACATTGTTTCTTCCATACAATTGGGTATACATGTGTTGTAAAAAAAAATCACCGGTGGCACACATTTTACTGTTCGCCCCCCTCATCTCAATTCCTAGCTCCACCACTGCGCGGCAATGCCGCGCCCGTGAAGTAAAAAAAACATAAATTTCCGTAATGTGTGCATATTGAAATAATATAGGACTAGAAATCCGTAGAATTGAAAAAAGTGTGGGTTTAAAGATTTTGGACTCTAAAAAATGTTCAATTTGGGGCGCTTAAGATCAAAACGTTTGTACTTTTGTAAAATGAGCATATTTTGAAGTTTTTTTTGGAGTGTTCAAATATGCAAATTTGAAAGTCGATTTTGTGATAGAAGTAGGTAAATTTTTTTGTTTTGTGAAGACATTTAATTGAAAGAATATTATGCATGCAATATTTTTACTCTTTCGAAAATGCAGATTTTTAATCGTTTTGAGGGAGATTTTTTTGTTCCGAGGGAGCTTGGACTTTCGTCCGGAGATCTTGCAACCACTCCCGTCGGTCAAAATCAGGACTCCACGATGAAGCAAACACGAAGGGAAACGACGTCCGAAGGCGCCGCCGTCATCGGCACCGACCGAAGTCGGTACAAGGCTTTCACCTAGAGCTTGACTTGCCCGCAAAGCGCCGGGAGCAGCATGGCAAGAACAAGGGCGTTGTTGCCGACCTCCAAGCTCCTCACTCTCGTTGTCGCGCGCCGAATCCCACCGTAGCACGTCCTGCCACGGCGAAACCCGCCGCAGCCACCATGGCATGGGTCCACCGCCGAATTCCCTCGCCGTCCTGCCATGGCCTGGTGGCCCCGCCACCAGCACCACGCAGACCCCGACCGTAGGGCCCACCCCCGGCCCGGATCAGGCCCGGGTTGACCGCCTACAGCCGCCACCTCCGTGCCCGCCTCTTCCACCTCCGTGCCCGCAGCACGCCCGCGCGGCCCGCCGCCCACACTCTCCCACGACACAGAGCCCACCACGCCGCCAGCTCGCCGTTCCCGCCGCCCATGTTGCGCCTACGTGGCCCACTCGAGCGGGAGCAGAGGAAAGAAAAGAGCCCCGCCGCCACCATCCTTGGACGCTCGCGGCTTTGCCGTCATGACCTCCGGCGGGGAAGGAACGGTGGAGGGAGGTGGGGGCTTCGAGCCGGCGGTGGCTAGGGTTCCCCCCGTGTCGCCAGGCGCGGGCGACGCGGGGGAGAGCAACCCGAATTTAGGGATCGTTATAATGGACGTGTCCTGTAAGGGACACATAACACGAGTCATCTTAAGTTTTTTTTGATAGGTATACGTATATATTAAGTCAAAGACATAACATAGTACAGAATACGCACACACACAACAGAATGGTCTAGAAGGACACGTACACCGTACACTTTGCAGAAAAAGCCCTGAAAAAAGAAGGAACTACAACGCAGTCCTTCCGAGGCTCTGCAACAGCACAACCGAACTGCCTCTCGTCTCCGACGCCGACGAGCACCGCGAGCAGAAAGGACAGAAGCCAGCACACCCGAAGACAAGGAAGCTCCATCGCCGCAATGGCTTTTTGGACCACGAGAAGAAGCACCAGAAGTGCCCACCTATCACTGTGGCGTGTGGGTCGGGGATCATCCCCAAGCTGACCCTCGTCCTCCAGATCCAGCACCCTCCGTCGACGAGGTCGAGAAGAAGCACCAGCTCCGCCTTCCTTCATCCACAAACCTTGTACAGAGCACATCGCCAACCAAACCGCCGCTATGCCAAACAGGCCAACGGCACCAACCTCTCCACCACACACATACCTCACAAGCCCTGCAGCATCACTGGAGAGGGCGACGCCGCGACGACGACAGGGCCGGAGAAGGGGAATCCCAGAGCGCGCGGTCGACGACATCGCCTCGACGGCCACCCACAGGGAAAACGAGAGCTCACCCGATCTGTAGATCGACGAGCTCCGAACACCGCCAGCTCGCCAGCACCGCCCCAGAGGACGACGCCGAGGTAGAAGACGAGCAGCAGCAGTTTTATTTCATGACCGCGACGCCGGCTCCACCCCACCGCCACCACCGGAAAGACCTAAGCTACTCTGTACAGCTAGACTAGTCGTACGGACGAGTTCCAACGCTACTCCTCCGCCTCACAACGCCACGAACGGCGCCGGAGACGGAGGAGAGCGGAGGAATCGCCTGAGAAAACCAAGTCGCCTTCCTTTCGCCTGTTAACTGTAGCAGGGGATAAGGACGGACTCCCCCGGTGAGTCAGCTTAAGTTGAGGCAAGCGACGATGTGGGAATTTAATGCGTGCTGCACCCCACCCCCCAGACATAGTAGGGATTTTCCCTACAATTGTATTGTAAAAAAATGTTTGGGTTAAAATTTCACTATCCATCAAAAATTGCAAAATTAGAAATTATGTCAAACAAAGCGCCCAAATTGTGTTTGAAATCGAATAAATTTGAAGTCATACTAATATACTAATGAATATCAGTGTATAATGTATCGCTAATAATGTTTGAACTCAGCTGCATGTACTGTCAGTAGCTTGCCACTAGGCTAAGAGGCGCCGTGGAGCTCTGAGAGCCCTATAGTAAGAAGTATGTGTAGTAGGTGGTTACCTCGTTCAGTATCACTATCAGCATGTGTACTAGGTGGTCTTCACCGCAAGCACGCGACGCGACGGTGCCTTCCTCCTCGCTAACACTAAGAGACACTGCATCTGTTCACGCCTTCACAGCCATGGATTCACCGCTGAGCCAGCCCACGCTGCTCGCTCTGCTTCTCCTTCTCCTAGCCCTGATCCTCGCGCGCCGCGTCCTGCTCCGCAAGAGACGAAACTACCCGCCCGTGGCTGGCACCGTGCTCCACCAGCTGCTCAACTTCGGCCGCCTGGCCGAGTACCAGACCGAGCTCTCCCGCCGGTACCGCACCTTCCGCATGCTCGCCCCGACCTTCAGCTACGTCTACATCGTCGACCCCGCCAACGTCGAGCACATCCTCCTCACCAACTTCGCCAACTATGGCAAGGGGACGACGACCCACGACGTGATGGAGGACCTCCTCGGCGACGGGATCTTCAACGTGGACGGTGCAAAGTGGCGGCACCAGCGGAAGGTCGCGAGCCTCGAGTTCTCCACCCGGGCGCTCCGCGAGTACAGCACCGGCGTGTTCCGGGACACGGCCGCCGAGCTCGCGGGCATCGTGGGCGCCGCCACCGCCGGGGAGAGCGCGGTGGACATGCAGGATCTGTTCATGCGGTCGACGCTCGACTCCATCTTCAAGATCGGGTTCGGGGCCAACCTGGGCGGGCTGTCCGGAGAACCCAGCCGAGACGGCGCCGCTTTCGCCAGGGCGTTCGACGACGCCAGCGAGCAGGTGCTGTACAGGTTCTTCGACCCGCTCTGGAAGCTCAAGAGGCTTCTCAATGTCTCGTCGGAGGCGGCCATGAAGCGGTCGGTCCGGACCATCAACGACTTCGTGTACGCCGCTATCGACAAGAAGATCGAGCAGATGGGCAGCAGAGATCAACACGAATTCGTAAGCTTTCTTCAACCTGGGAATGAATGAATCACGAGCACACTAGCTAGCACGGCTGTCATCAATTAATCGTTACATTTGCTAATTGTGCAGGCCAAGAAAGAGGACATACTGTCGAGATTCCTATTGGAGAGGGAGAAAGACCCCAGCTGCTTCGACAACAAGTACCTTCGGGACATCATACTGAACTTCGTGATCGCCGGCCGCGACACGTCGGCCGGGACGCTGTCGTGGTTCCTCTACGTGCTCTGCCGGAACCAAGACATCCAGGACAAGATCGCCACGGAGGTGCGCGACGCCGCCACCGGCGACCGGCCGAACGTGAGCGTCCAGGAGTTCACGGCGTGCCTCACCGAAGGCGCCATCAACAACATGCAGTACCTCCACGCCGCGCTGACAGAGACCCTCCGGCTCTACCCTGCAGTGCCTATCGTGAGTTCACTTGCCTTGGCACTTGGCAGTTTGGCACTTTTGCACCATACCTTCCAACGTCAGGATTAGGGAAATGAGTTATCACACCGTACCTTTTTTGGTTGGTTTGTTATAGGATGTCAAGTACTGCTTCTCCGATGACACGCTGCCGGACGGGTACGCAGTAAAGAAAGGTGACATGGTGAACTACCAGCCGTACCCGATGGGCAGGATGAAGTTCCTGTGGGGCGACGACGCCGAGGTGTTCAGGCCCGAGAGGTGGCTCGACGACGACGGCTTGTTCGTCCCCGAGAGCCCATTCAAGTTCACGGCTTTTCAGGTGAGATATATTATCTAGATTTACCTCCCATACATATTCACCGTCGGTGAATCGGATGTATCTAGTAGGGAGTATCACTTATAACATGGACCGGATATCACGTGACATACTTGGTTGGCCTCTGGTTCAATATAGGCGGGACCTCGAATCTGTTTGGGAAAGGAGTTTGCGTATAGGCAAATGAAGATATTTGCGGCAGTTCTTCTCTACATATTCAGGTTTGAGATGTGGGAGCCTAGCTCAACGGTCGGGTATAGGCCCATGCTCACACTGAAAATGGATGGCCCGCTCCTTGTTCGTGCGACTCCCCGACGATCAAGTGGGTAAAGTGTTTGACAAATTGACATCAACAAGTTTTAGTTGTATGTAATATGGTGTCCCTACGTATAATCACTTAATCAGTGATAACATAGGTTTGCATTTGTTCGTATTGCAATATGGGATGTAACGTTTTCGTTTAGGGCGAACATCAATGATCTGTTGATTTCTATATAGATTTCCGGTTGTGAAATTGCAAGGCTAACTAATTTTAAAAATGAATAATCAAGAGAAAGATTGTATCGAAGACTCAAAAAACTAGTCGGATATATGCATATAAGGATATCGTCAAACCATACAACCAACACAGTATTTTTTTTAATAACCTAGTAGTCGAAGAAATTTATACTTCATAATATGTACAATGACCATGTAAGTGAGTTTTTATTCAACATATAAACTCAACAACTCAATAACTACAAAATTATGCTATATTAAGTTAAAAAAATCAGTAGAAAATCAGATTATTCAGACTAAAACCATTAAATAATCTTTACAATATTAAAGAAAATGCCACACTACATGACTAATTACCTGGAAGATGGGAGGGCTGAGGGGTGTGGAGCACATAGTGTTAGATCCTTATTAGACTGTTAGGATTAGATCCTTTCGGTAGCACTTCTATTGCATCGAGTTCATCAAGATAACAGAGAGAAAACAGAGAGGGTGAGGGAGGATCAGAGAGGCATACCTTGGCTCTGGCTCGAGGAGCTTGAGTCGGAGGCCATGGTTGTCGACGGTGGCGGTGACGGAGCAGTGGCGGCGCGGTGGTGCTTTCCGTGAGCACTGCGCTAACCCTAGATCGGAGGGGATATTGGTGGGGTGACTGGCGGCACAGGTGAACCTCGTACCGTGTGCCCCAGCCCCCACCTCTTTATATAGCGCAGGTCATAGGGGGCCACCGTCCATTAAGAGGAAACGGGCGCCCCCGATCAGGGCGCAGTCAAGGGGATCCGTTCGAGCCGTTGGGCTCGTACATGAGATCAATCTAACATTCTCCCCCTTGATCTCAACTTTTACTTTTTACCTTTTACTTTACTCGTTTCAGCACGGATTAATACATAGAGCATGTTTCATCGTCACATCTCAATTGCCGATAGAATCAGACAGCCACTATATACTTTTCTGTGTTGAAACAAATCATGTTACTTTTGGGCCTCTGTAATCCAGAAATCATAGGCTTTCCATTAAACCCATGCCGGTTGTGTGTTCCTGGAACACACTGGGTGGTAAGCCTTTCGTTAGCGCATCCGCAAGTATATCCTTTGTCCTTATATGCTCGAGACTTATAGTTTGATCCTGGATTTTATCTTTCACAACATAATACTTTATATCTATTGCCTTTGTAGCATTACTCGACTTGTTGTTGTGAGCATAGAATACTGCGGGCTGGTTGTCACAATACATCTTTAGTGGTTTGTCAATACAATCTACCACCTTCAAGTCGGGTATAAATTTCTTTAACCATACTGCCTGCCCCGTGGCCTCATAACATGCTATAAACTCTGCATACATCGTGGACGATGCAACTAATAACTGTTTGGAGCTTTTCCACGAAATAGCCCCTCCTGTAAGAGTGAACACGTATCCTGACGTGGACTTTCTATCATCTTTGTCTCCCGCAAAATCTGCGTCTGAATACCCTCTTATCTCTAGGGAATCATATCTTCTATATGTTAGCATGAGGTCTTTTGCGCCTTGCACATAACGCAAAGCTTTCTTTACCATATTCCAGTGCTCTTGGCCTGGATTTTCTTGATATCTACCGAGTACCCGGTGATAAAAGCTAAGTCAGGGCGAGTGCACAGTTGTGCATACTGTAAGCTTCCAACAGACGAAGCATATGGTACTGCTTTCATTCGATCGATCTCATATTGGTTCTTAGGACATTGAAATTTCCCAAAACTGTCGCCCTTGACTATAGGAGCAGGTGAAGTACTACTTTTGTGCATATTATACTTCTTTAGAACCTTTTCTAAATATTCCTTTTGTGATAGTCCTAACACTCCATTCTTTCTATCCCGGTGAATTTCTATGCCCAAAACATAAGAAGTTTCACCAAGATCTTTCATATGAAAATTCGAGGACAAGAATTTCTTCGCTTCTAGTAGTAGACTGACATCATTACTCGCAAGCAGAATATCATCCACATACAGAATTAAGAAAATATATTTCCCACTTTTAAACTTTGCATAAATGCAATTGTCCTCAACATTCTCTTTAAATCCAAAACTTTTAATTGTATTGTTGAACTTTAAATACCGCTGTCTAGAGGCTTGTTTTAACCCATAAATGGATTTCTTTAGTCGGCATCCCATATGTTCCTTCCCCTCCATGAAAAAACCCTTCGGTTGTTTCATGTAAACATTCTCTTCTAAATCTCCATTTAGAAATGCCGTCTTTACATCCATTTGATGTAACTCTAAATCAAAATGAGCAACTAGTGCCATGATGATTCTGAAGGAATCCTTACATGAGACCGGAGAAAAAGTCTCATTGTAATATACTCCTTCTCTTTGCGTAAAGCCTTTTGCCACAAGTCTTGCTTTATACTTTTCTACTTTCCCATTGAAGTCATAATTTATTTTGTAGACCCATTTGCAGCCTACTGTTTTGGCTCCTTTAGGAATTTCCTCTAAGTCCCAAACATTGTTAGAACTCATTGATTTCATCTAATCTTCCATGGCATCCAGCCATTTCGAAGAGTGAACGCTACTCATGGCTTCTTCATATGAAGTGGGATGTCCTTCCACATGAACTGTTTCTGTGTTATAAACTTTATAATCACTAGAAATAGCTGATTTCCTAGCTCTTGTAGACCTTCTAAGAGTCTCATTCTCTGGCACATTATGTGTTTCAATTTGCGACTCTTCTTCTATATGTGATTGTCGCCGCTCCCTTTCATGCTCAACAACGGGTTGAGTCGGCTCCTGACGGACAGGTTCCGAATGTTGCCGCGTTGAAGTCACGGGTGGAGTTACAACAGGTGCTTGCATCACAACCTCTGGGATTGTCGGTGCAGGTACAACAGGTAGGGCGAAAAATGGCTCATGGATCATCGTAAAAGGTGCACACACCCTCTTCTCCTCAAGATCAATTTTCCGGCCTACCATGCTCCCCCTCATCATTTCGTCTTCTAAGAAGACCGCGTGTCTCGTTTCTACAAACTTTGTGTGTCTGTCTGAACAGTAGAAACGAAAACCTTTTGATCTATCAGGATAGCCAATGAAATGGCAAGTCACTGTTTTGGGGTCTAACTTTGCAATATGTGGATTAAAAACTTTTGCCTCAGCTGGGCTCCCCCAGACTTTCAAGTGGCTTAGAGAAGGAACTCTCCCTGTCCACAACTCGTACGGTGTTTTGGGCACCGATTTACTTGGTACTCTATTGAGAATGTGAATGGCGGTTTTTAACGCCTCCATCCATAATCCCAATGGCAGTGTGGAATAACTCATCATACTGCGCACCATAACCATAAGAGTACGGTTACGCCTTTCAGCTACTCCATTTTGTTGCGGTTCGCCCGGCATAGAATACTGGGCGACTATTCCATTTTCTTGAAAGAACCTTGCAAAAGGTCCAGGTACTTGACCATATGGAGTGTGCCGACCGTAGTACTCCCCCCACGGTCGGACCTGACTATTTTAATTCTTTTATCATGCTGGTTTTCAACTTCAGCTTTGAATATCTTAAATTTATCCAATGCCTCAGATCTTTCTTTAATTGGATAAATATAACCATATCGGGAATAATCATCTGTGAATGTTATGAACGAGTCATAGCCATCCACACTTTTCACCGGAAATGGTCCACAAATATCGGTGTGAATAATTTCTAGTGTCGCTGTGCTTCGGTTTGCACCCTTTTTAATTTTCTTTACGTATTTTCCTTTTATTCAATCTATGCATTGTTCGATATCTGAGAACTCTAACGGAGGAAGAATATTATTTTTAACGAGGCTTTCTATTCTTCCCCTCGAAATATGACCTAATCGACAGTGCCATAACTTCGGTGAGTCATGAGTTCGCTTTCTTTTCTTTTGTTCTTTTTCGACAAGGGAATTTGTTCATTCACATTGCAAACAGAATGCACTTTTTCACGCAAGGATAACAAATAAAGCTTATCATGAAGTAAAGCAATACCCACACAAGCATCTTTAATCCATATGACACACTTGCCATGACCAAAATAACATTCAAAATTGTCTTTATCCAAGCACGATACACTTATTAAATTTCTGTGAATGGAAGGAACAAATAACACATCTCTTAGCATAATATTAAAACCATCAGCTAGCTCCAAGGAGACGTCGCCAACAGCCTCAACTTCTGCTTGAACTCCATTCGCGACTTCAATGTGTCTTTCGCTTCTTTGCAAAGTCCTTGTCGAATGGAATCCCTGTAAAGAATTTGCAACATGAACAGTTGCACTTGAGTCAATCCACCAAGTAGATTTTGGAAACTGTGTATACAGGGATTCATTTACAAAAGAAACTGTATCAATACCTTTCTTTGCCATTATGCTCTTGAGCCAATCAGGGCAATCTTTCTTGTAATGTCCTTTCTTCTTGCAGTGGAGGCATGTGTCTTTATCCACTGGAAGTTGGTTCTCATACTTATGATGCCCTTTGCCATATGGCTTATATTGATGAGGACCTTTGCCATACGGCTTTGAAGGAGAACCATTGTAACTCCTGTTCTGGTTGTCCTTCACGTAGTTTAAGGAGCCCCCATTTTGGGACTTCAGTCTTTCCTCTTCTTGCGACAACATGGCGACACATTGTAGTTGATGATGAAATTTTCAAATTGTGGTGGCAGTGAAGCCATCACCAAGTGAACTATAAGTGCAGGCTTGAGCTCCAGATCAGCCTCCATGGACTTAAGCTTAGCAGCCATGTTGCTCATTCTGAGAATGTGCTCTCTTATGCCATGTGTACCTCCATGATACTTTTCTGTCACCAGCTGTCTGAGCAGCTGGGTAGCATATGTCTTTGAAGAACCAGTAAACTGACTCTTTATCTTTTGGAGATACTCTCCTACAGAGGCACACTCTTCAATTGAGCCCACAATAGGGTTCTCAACTGTATTCTTTATGAATGCCATGCACTTTTTATTTGCGTTCACCCACTTTTGGTTCTCTAGGGTGTAGCCCATCTCTACTGGAGCATAGTCCAGCTCTTTTTTCTGCCAAGTAGAATCATCATCATCAGATGCTCTTACTGGCTTTGCTGGCTTGACTGGCTGTGGAGTAGTCACAACCCAGTCGACCTCAGCACAGACAAAGGCCAGCTCCATTTTCTTCCACCACTCGGCGTAGTTGTCACCCCTGAGTGTCGGAACGTCCTTGAGGCAACTCATCAGGTGAAAACTGCCTGAAACCACAAGGATATAAGATAACAAAAAACAATTGCATACATTTAATCCAACGTTGGTATAAATTAAAGCATACAACTGTTGTGCAATTAAAACAATATCACTGTTGGGCAATAAAAGAAATAAATGCACCATTTAACACATAATAAATGAATCATGATAATGCTATTAACAAAGTTGGTCATATAATAACAGAATCATAATCGTCTTTAATATCACTTTATCATGCTTTTAATTCTCACTTTTAATTCTATTTAGAATTTAAGAAACACTTTTAAACTATTTGCAGCCGGAAAGTATGAATAAAATTCATAAACTTTATACTTTTCAGAAGCATTCTGTATACTTTGTATTTTCTAGACAAACTTTCGTTGGAATAATTTGAATAGAAAAAGCTGGATGAAATTTGCTAAAAAAACTCAACAAAAATAATAAAACAGTGCTTCTGTAAAAATAAAACTATGAAAATTACAGAGAAAACGGCCTGCTCGGCGACCCGGCCCACGAGCAGCTCCAGCGCATGCAGCGCGCTAACTGTCGCTCGCTGGCCCGCGGCCCAAATTCCTTTCAGCCCAGCAGCCCACGGGCGAGCTAGGGTTTTCTCTGAGCCGTCCGATTTGGATGGAGCGCATCCGACGGTCGCGCGGCGATTCCGCCCGGTCAAAACCGACAGACCGAACCGGTGCCCTAACCCTAACCCCATTCTTCTCCTTTCCCTCCGTGCCTCTCTCTCTCTCTCTCCCGAAACGACGGCGGCGACGGGAGGAGCCCGTGGCCAGCAGCACGCCGGCGACGGCGAGGGAGAGCGCAGCGCCGCGTCGTGCACCACGCCGGGCTGCGCCGTCCGTGCGCCTCGTGGCGAGCCCACGCTCCCGTGCGCTTGGCGAAAGGCCGGGACTTTCCCCGGTCTCGTCGGAGACGGCCGAGCCGCGCTATGGCGGCGACGGCGCCGTGCGCCCCGCGCCTCCCCCTTCTACTCTTCTTTTCTTCCTCCATCGAAAACAGAGAGCCCGAAGGCAAGCTGCTCCGGGAGATCAACAGCGCCTCCCCTGCCCCCTTGCCGGCGTGTGCGTGCACCCGAGGGTGAGCGCATCACCGTCAAGTGGCGCAGGCGACGGCGCCTTTTTCCGGTGACCAGACGGTGAGTTTTCTCTCTTCTAGGGTTAGGGTTTCTTTTCCTTTGTTCTTTCCCCCATCTGGGGTATTTTCTTCGTCTGATGCCCCATCTCGTGCGCATTGGATCGAGAGGAATGGCGCGGCCGAGAACGGCGGCGCTCTTTGCCGGCGAGCCCGAGGCCCTCCGGTGTAATTTCTTTACCCACTTTAAAAATTAGGGTTACGGGATCCACGGGAGGGATTTGCTTTTATCTTTTGCTACCAAAAATAAAAATAGGATCCAGATCGCTCTGATACCATTGTTAGATCCTTATTAGACTGTTAGGATTAGATCCTTTCGTTAGCACTTCTATTGCATCGAGTTCATCAAGATAACAGAGAGAAAATAGAGAGCGAGAGGGAGGATCAGAGAGGCATACCTTGGCTCTGGCTCGAGGAGCTCGAGTCGGAGGCCATGGTTGTCGACGGTGGCGGTGACGGAGCAGTGGCGGCGCGGTGGTGCTTCCCGTGAGCACTGCGCTAACCCTAGATCGGAGGGAATATTGGTGGGGTGACTGGCGGCACAGGTGAACCTCGTACCGTGTGCCCCAGCCCCCACCTCTTTATATAGCGCAGGTCACAGGGGCCCACCGTCCATTAAGAGAAAACGGGCGCCCCCAATCAGGGCGCAGTCAAGGGGATCCGTTCGAGCCGTTGGGCTCGTACGTGAGATCAATCTAACACATAGGACATTCGAGGGTGTTCATCCCCATGGTGACATGCTGCTTCTTCACGAGGATGTCCTCTCCCTCTTGCAGAACATCTTCTTTCTTGGTCTTGTTCCCCTGCATCGGCATTGAACCCAAGGCATGTTCAGTACAGATTAAAACCCGACACGGTCCCATTCCTGATTCTTGACACATCGGTGATCAGCAATAAGCAAGCAACACATTTCATCCTTACTTTTTTTTATAAAAGGAGAGTGCGATTCTCCGGCCTCGCATCAAGTGATGCACACAGCCATACGCACTTATTAATTTCAACCAGATTTACAAAGTACAGTATTGAACACAAACTGAAATCAACCTCTCGACAACAAGGGTCCCTACCACTATGATGGGGGTGACTAACACCAACGCACATCATCTAAAGCTGGTGTACCAGTTCAGCTATCAACACACACCGACATGTACGCTTTAGTTGTTGTCGCCGTCTCCACGAACCCATCTTCAGAAAGGATCAACACCACGATCTCGCAAATCCGGTCTGCCATCGGCATCGCCACCATGCGTGAGTCCATCGACCCGAAATCGACAGCAGCGCCACGCTGCCGAGACACACCGACATCGATGTGGTAGATGACAACCGCTCCGCCAGCTGACCATCCAGGTAGTTCGTGTTCTAAAACGATGCCCTCAAGAGGGTACACGACACCAAAGGTGACGCCATCATCCGATCTGGGTATATCAGATCTAGGGTTTCCCCAGAACACAGCAACGGCAACTCCTTCAACAAGGTGGCGACACCCACGGGCACCGCAGTCGCCGGCTAGAGCCCGACTTTCACCGGCCGCGACCTCACCTCCCAGTCCGAGGCGGATGTGTAGCGCCGGCAGACCTCACCTCCCAGTCCGAGGCGGATGTGTAGCGGCAGCAGCTCCTTCAACAAGGTGACAACACCCACGGGCGCCACAGCCGCCGGCCGCCTTCCCCGCCTCGAAGATCTGAAACCAAGATGGCCGAGATCTGGAAAACGAGATCCACACCATGGCGCCGAACTGCCTGGAGAGGGTCCGAACGCCGTCCACCGCGTCGTCGCTTCTCCGAACGCCAGAGAACCGCGCCGCCGAGGTGCTCGGCGCGCACCTAAGTCCTGGCCCGAGGATGGCGTCCCGCGCCGCCCACCATGCGAGCGAGGAGACGAGAGATCCCCCTACCGCCGGCAGCAGCCGAGCTTTGCCTGGCCTCGCCCATTGTGGCGGCGGGGGAGGGAGGTGGGAGGAGATCAGGGGAGGGCTGGCGGCGGCGGTAGGTTTTTCCCTCCCGTCGCCTCACATTTTGTCCTTACTGTTACCCTCCGTCCACATCATGTCTTTTTTTTTGAAATTTACGCTTTATAGATTAAACAACAAGAAATGTTTGATTACAATCCTTCAGAACCGATTCCAAGACACAAGTCGGAACCGTTTCATGAAGTACACCACCACACAAATCTCTACGACCTAGTTGGCAAAGTTCATGAGCAGCAGAGTTGCAACTTCTGTCGATCTTCCGCAACACAATATGTCGGTCAGGCGGCTTCAACTGTCTAAAATCCCCGGCAATCATGCTAATAGCAGAACGATCATTGCTATCCTTTTTGAAGGCTTCAATCAGCCTAGCACAATCAGTCTCAATCATCACATTGTCAACAGGCTTTTGGAGAGAGAGCTTTAATCACTCAACACATGCAATGGCTTCACCCTCCTCTGCCGAGCTGCAATACGGAATAAAGTCCCAAGCACAGCTTAACACTTTCCCATTGTTGTCTCTGATAATTGCACCCCAAGCTCCTTGACCTGTATTTGTAGAGAAACTAGCGTCGACATTACATGTTAACCAGTTAGCCTCGGGTTTGATCCAGCCGATGGGGTTTTTATGAACCACAGGGTCCGTCAGGTTGTCATAATCGGATGAACCCAGACTAGTGTACTGGGAAACAATACCTTTCCCTTTTCTATCAGGGGGATTATTTCCAGCTTTTAAGAGTTTCAGACTGGAGAGGTAAGTTTGGAGGTACCTGATGGAGTTATCAATAGAGGAGTTTCCACTTTTAAAGATGATATCATTCCTATGATGCCAGGCTCGCCACCAGAGAAACATCATCTTTACTCTCAACTCTTTGTTAAGCTGATCGAGAAGAATTAGGACCCATTCTGGCCCAGTGTCGCCCAACACAGTTTCAGCAGGAAGGTTCCAGGGAGCAGAAAGTCCCTGTCTAAGAGCTAAGGATTTTGTGCAGCGCATTGTAGCGTGGTACCCTGATTCATCTTCCATTCCACAGATGGAACAGGTTGGCATCACCTTTGGCAGCCTCCTGCTCTTGTTAACCTGCACAGCCAGTGAGTTTGTCGCCAACCTCCACGTGAAGTTTTTAATTTTTGGAGGGGCTTCCGATCTCCAGATCAGGTTCCAAAGACCTCTGTCTCCGTTTTGGCATGTACTAGTACCCGGTAAAGATGTGGAACTAAGGTTGACAGCCAAATTGTATGCACTACGGACTGTAAACAGTCCATTCTTCTCAGGGTTCCAGGCAACAAAGTCCTCTGAGTCCTTCCTAGGGAGTTTAATTCTGAGAATAGCTTCCGCTTCAGAGTGTTGGAAGATTGTTCTAACAAGATCTTCTTTCCAGGTTTGATCTTCACTATTGATTAGTTGGTCAGCTCTTCTAATCCTGGAATTTGAACGATTTACCGTTGCTTTTAAATCCCCTCTAGGGATCCAGTTGTCCCTCCAAACCCTGATCTTCTTACCATTGCCAACTCTCCAGATAATGCCTTTTTAAGCAGTTCTAGACCATGTTCAATTCCTTGCCAACATGGGGAAGGGTTTTGAATAAAAGCTGTGTCGGTGAGCTCACCATTTGGATAATACTTTGCTTTTAGGATTATAGCACAAAGACTATCTGGATAGACAATTAACCGCCAGGCTTGTTTCGCTAGGAGCGCTTGATTAAACAGATGAAGATCCTTGAATCCCATTCCTCCTTGTGCTTTCCTCCTAGTCAGTTTCTCCCAACTGAGCCAATGCATTTTCCTTCTATCAAACTCATTACCCCACCAGAAGTCTCGTCAGCTTCATCAACTCCTCGCATAAGGAGCTCGAGAATTTGAATAAACTCATAGGGAGAGTGGGGATTGCCTGGATAACAGCTTTGATAATTATCTCCTTAGCACTACTAGATGAGTACTTTTCCGCATAGTCAGAGAAGCGTTTACTAAGCTTCTCTTTGACAGGTTGGAACTTTCCATTTTTCATACGTCCCTCCGGCACAGGAAGTCCAAGATACTTCTCATCAAAGCCCACTGTTTGAATGTTAATGATAGAAGCAACTTCCCTTCCATCCACTTCAGAACATTTGTTTCCCAACATCAAGGAACACTTTTCATGGCTAAGAGATTGTCCAGTCGCTTTCTCATAATTAGTAAGAACCATTTTCACTCTAGTAGCTTGGTCCTTATTAGCTTCGAAAAATAGGAGACTATCATCCGCAAACAAGAGGTGAGAAATTCCAGGGCTGCGTCTGCAGACCTTTAGCTCTTTTATATTCCCTTTATCAATCTCCAGTTGAAGTAGTCTTGAGAGGCCATCACCAACAAACAGAAAGAGGTAGGGAGACAGAGGATCTCCCTGTCTCAGTCCTCTTGTTGGGTAGAAATCGTCTAGTATTTCGCCATTGAATCTGATAGCATACCTCACAGTTTTGACACACGTCATCACCCAGGAAATCCACTGTTTATGAAAACCCAATTTCATGAGAATATCTTCTAAGTAATTCCAATCAACACGGTCATAGGCTTTTGCTAGATCCAGCTTGTAAGCAGCAAACTTTCCTTTTCTATCAGAACTTTTCTGAATAGAGTGAATACATTCAAATGCTATTAGAGCATTGTCAGTTATTAATCTACCTGGGATAAAGGCACTCTGAGTTGGGGAGATAATATCTTGAAGGAGAGGTCGCAGCCTATTCACCAAGCATTTGGATATGACTTTATAGATGACATTACACAAGCTTATGGGTCTGAAATCTTTTACGGAGACAGGGTTCTTCACCTTTGGGATTAAAACGATCACTGAATCATTTATACCCATAGGCATATCGCCAGTTTTAAAAAAATCCTTGATCGCCAAGATAATATCATATTTGAAAATCCCCCAGTGTCGTTGATAGAATCTGGCTGGGAACCCGTCCTTCCCGGGAGCTTTGAGCGGGCCAATTTGGAATAAAGCATAACTGATTTCCTGATCAGAAAAATCCGTGCATTACTTTTCATTCATATCATCTGTAATCTGGGTGAGCACTGACTCGGTAATGATTGAAGGGGTGACATTCTGGTCAGCCGTGAAGAGTTTCTTGAAAAAAGAGGTTGTAATGTCCTGTATTTCAGCTTTTACATCTGTTTCAGTACCATTCTCCCTTTGCAGCTTGGTGATGTTATTTTTCTTCTTTCTCCACGTTGTTTTTGTGTGAAAGAACTTAGTATTCATGTCCCCATGTTTCCGCCAGTTGATTCTGGATCTCTGTCTCCAGTACAACTCCTCCTGCTCGAGGAGGGAGTCCAGCTCCTTTTCAATACGAAATTTCTTATCTTGATCATGGAGGGTATTCCGGATATTTAACTTTTCCAATTCCCTTCTCAGCTTCTCAATACGTCTTGGGATGATTCCCACCTTTTTCTTGCTCCAGCTAGCTCTGTAAGCAACCTCTCCGAAGTCCCTTGGTTTTTTTATGTCCTTCCCAAGCTGTTTTAACTTCTTGAACAAGTGACTCCTCATGCTCCCAACAAGCTTCATATCTGCGGTTGGTAGAAGGGATTCTCTCAGCAGTATAATGTTCTAATTTTAATAAGATAGGGCAGTGGTCTGATCTAGAAGAAGTTAAGTGTCTTACCGAGGCCTGTGGGTAAATGTTAGGCCAAGCGGGAGTAGCAACCGCTCGATCCAACCGCACCCGAACGTTGTTCAAGCCTTTTTGCTTGTTGTCGAAAGTCCAGGGAGCCCCCAAATATCCGAGATCATGTAGATCACAGAACGAGAGCACTTCCCTGAAGTCCATCATTTGCCTTTCTCCTCTTCTCTTTTTGGAGAAGTGTTCAGATTGCCACATAGCTTCATTAAAATCCCCAATCATAAGCCAGGGTAAATTTAGCATTGGTTTTATTCTTTTTAACACATCCCACATATTATGGCTAAGGTGAGTACGAGGCTCGCCATAAACAAACGTGCATCTCCATTTTATTCCTTTTTGCAAGTCCTTAACGATTACATCAATGATTCTAGAGCTTATTTTGAACAACTCGACATCTAAATTCTCATGCCAGAAGAGGGCTAGACCTCCCCCCTTCCCTTTTTCATGACAGGAGACTACATTTTTAAGACCTAGTCTCCAATGTAAGTTCTCTACGACGTCTTTTTCCTGTCTAGTCTCAGACAAGAAAACGAGTTGTGGTTTGTGGGAGTGCACGAGGCGCTCGATCTCTGCAACTGTCCGGAGGTCGCCCACCCCCCGGCAGTTGAAACTTAAGGTCGTCATTGCTTCTGACAGGCACGCTCATCCGTGCCTGTCAGTTGACCAGCGGCCTCTGGGCTGGTTGCCTCCTTTTCCTCATGTCCTCCTTTCTGTTAGTGCTGCAGATTAAAACCCAACTGTTCAATTCGAGCAGCCCAACCTCACCGATTTATAAGGGCTTATGACAACCTTTACTACGAAATCAACAACATAAAAATCAGTAAAAACAAGTCACGGGCAGGAGTGCTCGAGGTCTCACCGAAATTTGAGCGATTTCCGTGAAGATCAAACATTGAATCGACACGCGTAAACTGTAGAGAAAAGTATGGAGGCGGAGGGCATCTCCTGGCTCTACACACCAAACAAACAACGCACGAAACAGGTCGAAACCCCAATGACGGCATGGTTGCATTTGCAAACGACAAAAGAACCCCAATTAAGCCCAGACCCCACGCCTTCCTCATGAAGCTTACAAGATTTCTAAAATCCCAAAAAAGGTGTACAAGTTGTGGCTCCATGTTTAAAAACCAAAGCATGCCGACGGAGAAGACGTGACAAAATTAAAACAACTTCACTTTCTTTTTATTTTGTTGCGAAAATTTCCATCGATCTATTGATAATCACTAGGTAACTTGGCGCGGCTATGCGGCGCCCGTGAGATAAAAAGAAAACGTATTTTGAACATTTATTTAAGTCTGGAAATGTAACCTTCCTAGTGATTTTTTTGTGTGCGTAAACCTACATACTTTCAAATTTGTTGCGTTGTGTTATTTGTTGAATTATGTTATAAGCATGTTGCATTGTGCTATAAGTTATTAGTTACCTTTTGTAATCATTCTGATTTTTTAGTATTTTCTGATGGTTATGTTCGAAAATATTGTTGTGACAGTGAGATAAAGAAATGGTAGTTTGAGCATTTATTTGAGTTTGACAATTTAATCTATTTAGTGAATTTGTTTTTTTGTCTAAATTTACAGCGTGGCAAAACTTTCAAATTTGTTGCGTTGTGCCATTTGTTGCGTTGTCTAGATTTATAAAATTATTCAAGTTGTGGTGATTTTAAATTCAAATTCGGTTTGGAAATGGATTTAATAGTTGCCTGAAACTACACGGTGTAGGAACTTTCAAATCATCCCGTATTTTTATATTAGGTAGTTAGTTTTTTGTTCTTGTGATCAGTTTGATATTTTATGGTTTGTATTTAAAGGAAACAAAGTTAAAATTTACTCAAATTTGAAAATGTTTTGAAGTGCAAAAATGTTTTCTATTCTTAGCATAAGTAAGTACATTTCTTTTTTGGGGTCATTCTGTTGTTTTGTTGATATTTTTTGGTGGATAAATTTGAAGTTATTAGTAACCCAAATTTGTATTTGAAGGAAATAGAGTAGAAATTTGCTCAAATTTAATTGTTTTTGAGATGTTAATTTTTTTGTATTCTTGGCATAAGTAATTAAGTCTATTTATTGTGGTCATTTTGATATTTTTTTTAGTTTTTTTATGATTTGGAAATCAAAAGTTATGAATTATTCGAATTTTATTCATTTTCTGTATTTTTGAAGACGCTGACATAGGGGACCCACGCGTCAGCCGCAACATGCTGACGCCAGCTCTTGACGTCAGCCGGCGGCGGAGGCGCCCGCTGCTGCCGATCCCGCGCAGCGCGGCGGCGCACGAGCGCGGCCTCGAGACGGCAGGGATTCAAAGGAGCAGTAGGAGTGGAGACGAACGGGCGGCGCGGAGTGCAGTTTGGTCACCGGAGTCGCCGGCGGCGACCAAATCCGCGGCGGCGGACCCGAAGCGCGGCGTTGACGAAATCGACCGGATTGGAGACGACTTCAGTCGTATCAGGGCGCTGAGGCGAGGTGATGGCGAAGGAGACGGAGAAGGACGCCATGCTCGTTGGTTGGAGCGGGGAGGCGCGGAGCAAGGCCGGCGCGCGGCAACGGCGGCGGTGGCCGCGCGGTCGCGTGAGGGGAGAGGAGGAAGAAGGGGGATTCTCCGGGTTGTTTTGCAGAAAAGTCTGCGGAGTTTAGCATATTTGCACTCTGGTCCTTTTCTGTGTTAGAAGATGGAGTGCGGGTTGATGTTTCACTCTTTCAGTTACTTTTCTGCAAAATGCCACGGTGACCGGTGGAAACCGGAGATGACCGGCCGCGACCGGGCGACGTGGCGCGCTGCTATTGGCTTAGAGCCTCGTGCTACAGTAACTCACGTTTGGGGGGTTTCTGTGGACGCATCTTGACCGTCGGAGGCGTCGATCGGACGGCCGACGGCATTCGGGTGACGTGGATAGCAGATTGGGACGCAAAATTGACGCCTTTTCATATATAGATTATATTCGTAATAGTACGAAGAAGCATAAAACTAAAAAAAGTAGATTATTTGACCAGCTAGCAACGACTACATAAAGTGATAAGAGTCGAAGGCCGGGTAAAGCTAAAACAAACATCCCTTCGAGGGTGTGACTCTACCTATAGCCCTTGCACCATGTGAAAAGTCCTCTTAGCTTCCGAACCATAATCGATTTTGTACCCCAATAGTAAAATGTGAGGAGCAAAAACCCCTTTTTAGGTCTGTTTAGAGCCACAATTTTGTGTTTATAGCATATTCCAAAAAAATATTACTTCATAATACATTGTAGATACCACACATCAGTATGTACCCACGATTTTCTAAATGGTTTTGGGAGTTTAGCAATATCTTATTTGAATTTTTAAACGTTTTGATCATGGGATCCCAGTGATCTCTACCGTGCAAAAAATCCTTTTATCTCTCTCTTTAATAAAACGAAATATTTATCTTTTTAATCTCAAACAATTCAGGAAAAAGTAAAATATGACAATCCCAAATAATTATCCAAAAAAAAATACAACTACATATATATATGTGCAGTATGGACTTACAAAATATTCACCAAAATATATCTAAATATGTGGTCTACAAAAACAAGATAAACGTGAAGAACACAATCGATGTTTTGCCTTTTAAAAGCCACAATTTTGAGGTTTTTGGGTAGCTCCCACCGCTAGAGAAGATATATAATTGCTCGGTGTTGTAGTCCTGGTTGTTTTTTGTTTGAGGGAGTGACACGTGCATCAGGCTCTAGCACAAGATATTGGTGTAATTATTGCTCCACATTTGTGGACGAACAGTGAGTATATAAAAAACATGCATAGTTGTTGTTTGTGAACGGGAATCCGGCACCTAGAGGGGGGTGAATAGGTGCTATTACAAATTTAGGTCTTTTCAAATTTAGACTCAACACAAAGGTAAATTCTCTAGATATGCAACTACGGTGAATTTACCTAAATGACAATCTAAGCAATAACAAGATAAACAAGCTAACAAGACAAGCAAGTAAGGGAGCAAAGATAAGGGGAACCAAGTGTAGCACGCGGAGACGAATATGTAATCCCGAGTTCCACCCAAGCGTGTACGTCTCGTTTGGAGAGGTGTGCGCTACCACAACAGGTTAGCCGCAACGCCACAAAGGCTCACCTTCTTATCCGATGAACTCAACTACAAAGGTTGCGAGTCCACCTTCCACTATTGATCCCCTTTTAGAGCGGAGATCGAATCCCTTACAAACGCTTGAGGCACGCACCCACAACTTAATTGGGGGCTCTCAAGATGACCACAAAAGGTAAAGGACCACAAAAGGTCTAGGCAACACCAAGATTACAACAATGGTGAGCTAGGTTTTCCCACCGGAAACCCTAGCCACGAAATCGCCAAGTGAATGGGGAGGAAATGCAAATTCCTTCGGTGAAGATGTAGATCCGGGCCTTCTCCTCCAATCCTCCAAAGATCAATGAATTTGGGTGGAGGGATTGGGAGATCTTGTTGATTTGAGCTTCCAAGAATGGTAGGAGAGAGAAAATCTGAGAGCTGGCTGTTCTTGAGTGAGTGAGGGGGTATTTATACCCCCTCCCAAAATCTGGCCGTTGGCTGCCTCGGGGACCCGGAAATTCCGGTATAAGTGACACCCGGAAATTCCGGGTCACCCGGAATATCTGAGTCTGAGAAATATCCGAGTTGAATTTCCGGTTGAGATCAGAACCACTTTGACATCTTGACTTAGCCAAATTTCTAAGGGTGACTCGGAAATTCCGAGTCAGTGAAATTTCTGAGCTGAATTTCCGGTTGAAGTCAGAACCACTTTCTGATCTTGACTTAGCCAAATTTCTGGGGGTGACTCAGAAATTCCAAGTCAGTGAAATTTCCGAGCTGAATTTCCGGTTGAAGTCAGAACCACTTTCTGAACTTGACTTAGCCAAATTTCTGAGGGTGACTCGGAAATTCCGAGTCAGTGAAATTTCCGAGCTGAATTTCCGGTTGAAGTCAGAACCACTTTCTGAACTTGACTTAGCCAAATTTCTGAGGGTGACTCGGAAATTCCGAGTCAGTGAAATTTCCGAGCTGAATTTCCGGTTGAAGTCAGAACCACTTTCTGATTTTTCCTTATCCATTTTTCTGTTAAGTATAGGAGACCCGGAATTTCCGATCCTAGAAATTTCCGGTTCCAATAATCCGATTCTGGGAAGAATTCCAGAAACTCTTTTTCTCTACATTTTGTCTTTGGGATATGTGATATGCAATTCACCCAAACTGAAATACTTAGCAATAGGATTAGTATATCATTGGTATTGTTAACTAACACACAAAACACTAGGGATTAAGAAATGTTCTTTCAATCTCCCCCTTTTTGGTGTTAGATGATAATACCAAGATTTGCAAAGAAACAAAATGCAATATCATGATTTTGATAGAAAATGGCTCCCCCTAAACAAGTGCATGTAGGCAACACAATATGGCAAGGATAGGAGCAATTTTATACAAGATATCACATAGGAGAAAGGAGACAAAATGTAAGGTTATGGTAGCATTTGAGACTAGATAGATTGTCATACCTTGTGTATACAGGATATGAAGAGAATACCAACACAATAAATTTGAAGTCTCAACCATAGGATAATAATAGCATAACATTGTCTCAATCCACATAGTCATCACACATAGAAAATAAAAGAGTTCAACAAATAACTTCAAACAAGATAAATGGACACAAGCGCAAATAAATGGTAAACACATATGCTTGTGACCGAACCCTTGCAAATCCCCGAAGTCCTACTAGAGCAACTTCTCCCCCTTTGGCATCTAAACGCCAAAAAGGAAGAGGAGCGATGCTACGTCCCATGGAGGTCTTCAGTCCGAGGGGGTCTCCTCCTCATCATCATCAGCATCATCATCCTCATCATCCTCATCATCCTCCTCATACTCTGCCTCATCATCATCATCTTCCTCCTCATCATCATAATCATGTCCAGTGGTGTATGAGCTTCCGCCAAGGTCATGGTCAATCTGAGTCCACAGAGCCAAAGAACCCTGGTTCCACTAAGCAAAAGTCAAGGGATCAGAGAGTTCAGCAGGAGCAGGAGAGCCAGACACATGATGAAGGATCAAGTCTTGCTTGTAGGCCAGCTGACGGCGATCCTTGTAGGCAGTGTATTGCTCCTTGCGGATGTCCACATTCATGCAAACGACGTTGCGTTGGAACCAGTTCAGCTTCTTTACCTTCGCATGAGTGGTTGAGACATAAGTGGGAGCAGCAGCCCTCCTAGCATCACCCATGAAAGATCCACCCTGAGCTGAGCTAGTAGAAGGCCTAGGAGGGGGCTTGACCACTGTCTTCTTCTCATAAAGCTTCTTGAAGTCATGCGGCTCCATCTCACCATTGCTGAAGTTATAGTCAGGAAACTTGAACTTGATGAGCTTCATGATGTAAGGAGCATAGGGAATAGTGACCCTGGTGGTCATGGCTTCATACATCTCATTGTAGATGTAATCCATAACATCCACACTCCAGTCTTCATCAGAACCAGTGTCCTCCACAATGCGGTTGGCATGAAGGAGCAAGTTGCATAGAGGGGTCACCACATTGTCGTTGTTGCCACCACTTGGTGCAATGTTCTCACGTAGGATGCGCACAAGAACATCATAAAGTGGAAGCAAGTCACGAGAATTGCCAGGGGTGGCTCCCTCACCATATAAGTGCACTGTTTGCTTCTTGTTGAGCTTGTAAGGATGGTGCATGCGAAAGCCTTGAGGATTGTCACCATCAAACCTGTAGCCCAAAACCTTGGCAAACTCCTCAAAGTTGGACTCACAGAAAGATTCCCCAGTCATCCACTTCATAGTCTTCTTCGAGTCACCCTTGATCACTAGGGTGGCAAAGAACTGCATCACAAGCTGAGAGTTGTAGGGACAGCGAGTGAGCACCAGCCTCTCCAAGCCCATAGTCTTGACAATGTGAATAGCTTCAACAAAGGAGGCTTTCTTCTGCAGAGTTGCAAGATCAAACAGATGCATAGGCCGAATGGGCTTTGACAGAGATAGGTAGAGGTACACGAGTATGTGCTCTTGCTCTTGGCACCAATAGCTGCGATCATCCAGAGTGTTGTCCCTTGGCATGAGGTACCAATCCCCTTGTCTGAGCTGGAAGTATTCAATAGAGTTCATCTTTGAGTAGTTCTGACGTTGAGGAATAGGGGCATTCTTCCTTTTCTTGGATGGTGGCTTGCTAGCAACAGCTTTCTTCTGCCTTTGAATAGGTGGATTGCTGGAGGAGGCAGGACCCTTACCCTTGTTGACAGGGTTCTTGTGAACAGGTGCCCTTGATGTGTTTCTTGATACTCCGGCGGACGGACTCCCACTAGAACCTGTGAATTTGAGCATAGTGGGTAGCATAAGGTAAGTGCACACAAGTCAGGAGATTATACACACATTAGGTAGGCATTTGATGAATCATATGTAGTTAAACATGAGTTAATCTTAAAACTGCAGTGTTTGGCTCGGAAATTCCGATCCAGACATAACCGGAAATTCCGGGGGACCGGAAATTCCGAGTCAGACTGAGTCGGAAATTCCGAGTCAGACAGAAACAGTGCAGATCTGAGATTGACTCGGTATAAAACGAGATCGATCCAACACAAAACAAAACTAATGTATGTAGATGGCAGGGAATAGTGCTAGGAACAATCTCTACCAAGCAATATTGAAACAAATAACTCCACATCAAGATCCAAGTGCAAGCACATAAGGAAGAAGAAAAGTGAAGTTACCCTCATCCATTGAGGCCATTGCTTGGAGGAGTGAGTTCCAAGAGCGGAGGAGGAGCAGATCCGGCCAAGAAAGAGGTTCCCCGGCGGTCGGAGTGCTTCGGAGGGATGTTGGAGCAGCAGGGGCGGCGGCTGGAGGAGAGAGAGGTCGAGGGTGGAAGAAGGGCACTAATGAGCCCTTCACCCCGAGCCTGCCCTTATATTTTTTGGACAAACCGCCCGACCGGATATTTCGAGTGTAACTTACACCGGAAATTCCGAGTCACTGGATATTCCGACCTGCTGAACTAAAATCCCAGTTTTCAAATGGATGACTTGTGTGCAATAGAGAGAAATGTTTTCAGGGGGAAGTAGGCTTGGGATAGATTTCCAAACTGTCATTGGTACACCATACTCACTCACAAGTACCAAAACGAAACATAAAGCGCCAAGTTGAGTAGGTTTCCCACATCATGAAAAGAAGGGCAAATAGCAACAATAAGCTCCAAATAAAATCAACTCTTCAAAGAGAAGAGGTCGGTGGCCGAGGCTGTCGTGGTGGCGTCACGGCAGATGCCATAGGATGGCTAATTTGTGGGGCCGATGGACGTTGGTGGATCCGGGGAGGGATAGCGAGTTGAAGAACTCACACGGGGAGGATCCCGGTAAAACCGAGATCTCCCAAGAACACTAAACAAGAACAAAGTGTAAAGAGGAAGATCTAACAAATACAAACAAATGCACGAAGGAACAAAGCACACACACGATATACCCAGGTTCAGGGCCCTCGTGAGGAGGTAACACCCCTACTCCTGCCTTTCCTCTCTATAAATTGGTGGTATAAGAACTACAACATGCTACAAGATCTGTCAAAGGAGGAAATACAAAGAACTAGATGAACTCAAGGTGAGAAGGAGTGAATGCTCTAAGAGTAAATGCAACTATAGCTTTGGCTCTCAGGTTCGTCTCTCTCTCTCAGGAGCAGTTATGGCGCCTTTTATAGAGTTCCGGCCGGGAGGGCCGGAAACCCTAAACTGCCCCGGCCCCACCGGACAGGCCTAGCCGGGATGTCGTCACCGGCTAGTGCGACCTAGTCGCCGGACTATTCGGTGTAGCCCCTGCGTCATCATCTCGTTAAGGACGGCAGGCGCCGTCCTGCATCATCATTGTCCCCTTGTCAGAGACAAGACATGTGTTTGCCCATCCCGGCTAGCCTTTTCCGGATTGCCGGGCTAGGCATGTCAAGTCTTGTCGTACCGTTGTCGTACCGGCTGACGCGCTTCCGTGCTAGGCGGGAGGTGACCATGCTTCCGTGTCAGGCGGGAGGTGACCATGCTTCCGTGTCAGGCGGAATGGTACTTCCTCCCGCGATATACGGGAAAGCCTGCTCTAGACCGTTGACGGCCTACCGGAAGCTCTCTTGCCGGCTACCTCCTCTCTTGCCACTGGGAGCCTCTTCTGCATAAGATCAAGATCTACACGTACATTCCGGTTAGTGCTTACCCGGGATACCTATCCGGTAAAACCGAGTACACCATCACCCGGGAACCTCCTCGGTGTCCCAGGTCCGGGATCCTTTCCGGAGACGTCCGAACTTATCTCAGGATGAGTAACTCTAGGCCTAGCCTCCCGAAGATGTCTTAGTCTACCAGCAAAGACATCTTCGAGAAGCTAGTTCTTAGAGGAACCATCCGCTCTTGCCCGTGCTGCAAATGCGAGGGTCGGGGATGTCTATTTATAGTCGCAAGACCTGACCATTACGGCTGCCACGGGGCCCCTTGGCCTTTCCCTGCGTCCAAGCGACCAGCTGCCCTTTCGGCACACCAAGGGGTGCCCTTTGCTGTCGCCAAAGGTCAAGCACTGTTGTTATCCATTATAATTTACCGGGATCTGCCCCTACCCGGGGGGCAGCCCCCCGACACTAGTCCCCGAAGCTGGTGCGGCACAGCGACCCCGGATGATGTGCGGGATCAGCTTTAATAACAAACTTTCTTCCGAGAAGACACGACATCAATCTTTTATTCCATGCCTAGATTAATTCTTGCCGAGATCCTCTCACCGAGATGGTCTCAACCGGGAGGCGAAGCCTGCGACCGGGTAGCACCATCTCAGCAAATCTTGACCGCTGATTTCCCGATGAATCCGAGATAGCGAGTCTGGGCCCACCCGACGTCCCGTCTGCGCAGAGGCGCACTCGAGTGCTTCTGCGCACGCACGGTGTCGCTTGGGTTCCCGCGTCAGGGAGCCGCATCTGATCCGGAAACGAACCGTTGGGACCTTGTGGCCCTCGGTGTGGCCGGATCGAACGCTCCGAATAATGCCACGTGGCCCGCGGCACAAAACAGATCCCACCCACGATCGTGGAGATCGTGGGCGGGAAAAACGGGAACCGCTCCGGAATCCCCCCCATAAATAGGGGACCGGAACGGTCTCCCTCACTTCTTCTCCTTCGCACTTCCTCTTCTCCACCGTCTCGAGTTCGTCGCCGCCGCCGCGCTCGTTGCCCGTACGCCGTCTCGCCGGAGCTCGCGCCCCGTCGTCCTTCTCGCACGCTGTCGACCTCCTTCGCCGGTGAGTCTCCCTTCTCCGCACCGATGCGTTTCTTCGGTAGAGTAGTTTCCCAACCCCGGCCGTGCCCTAGCACGAGCACGGTTGTGCCGACGCCGGTGACCAAATTCGGGCGGCGCGCATGAGATGTACGGTGAAGAACCACCGTGGCGCTAGGATGTAGATTGGTTACTCTTGTTCGTGCCTCACTTGAGTTTAGCAAGATCCATTTTTCCTTCCTTTAGTTTTGATTATACGACCCGCGGTAGATCTTGCTTCCCATGAACCCGGTAGTTTTCAGCAGTTTATGCCCCGACATCCTCATTTCGGATAGACTAACTCCGACTAACCGCCGCTGCATCTGCAGAATAGCCCGAATACTCCCGCGTACTTCTCCGAGATGGGTGAAGAACGTGCCCGGGGGTGTTGGGACGGATCCGAGACAAAGCAGTCGGATCTTGATTGGCTGTATCGGACTCACCGGATTCCTCTGGAAGTCGAGAGCCGTCTACCGGGAGAGGAGGTTGCGCCGGAACCCCAACCCGGGGAATTTGTGGTATTCCTATCGCACTTTGAGCGCGGGTTTGGGCTTCCGGCTAGCCCCTTCTTCCGCGACTTCCTCGACACGTACAACGTGCAACCTCACCACCTTCCCGCCAACGCCATCATGATGCTTTCTGTCTTCATCACTTATGCGGAGGCGTACCTTGGCATATGGCCCTTTGTGGATCTCTGGGCCAAGTACTTTATCCTCCGCCGACAAGCCATTCCCAACCCGGATCAGAAGGTAAAAGACTTGGTCGATTGCGGAGCGGCCACCGTCATCCCTCGCGCGGACTCCGGATTCCCCATCGTCAAGGGATTGGAGTCTTGCCGGAAATGGCAGCGCAGCTTCTTCTACGTGAAGAACCGGGAGTCCTTGGGAGATGGCCCGGGATCCTCGAACCCGGACTTCATTAATCTGCCGGAATTCATCATGGGTCCTCCGCGCGAATTCGGTCGCTGGAAGCATCTTCCCGACAGCGAGGAGATCGGATACATGCACGATGCTCTGCAGGTGCTCACCCAGGATATGACCGGGGATGACCTCTTGCGCTGCTTTATTGTTCGCCGGGTCTGCCCCCTTCAACACCGAGTGCACAAGATGTGCCACATGTCCGGGAACTTCGACCCCACCAGGACCAGTATCCATAGGCTAAGCCACGGGGCGATCGTCCGTCGTGCCCGAGCTATTGCTCGGACGGAGATGACGGAGGATTATGAATGGGGGGTCATAGGGGGATCCCGGAAACGACCGGTTGACCAGGTGCTTATATCAGTCTTTCACGCCTACGCCTTCGTACATGCGCTCACCTGGACACCGACACGACCTAACTTGTTTGCGCAGTTGTTCGAGCGTCAGCACGAAGAAGACGCCGTCCACGCCAACGGGAACTACGCCCCGGATTTCCCGAAACCGGACGTGATGCCGAGAGAGGATCTCGACGGCGAGGACCATCTCGCCATCCCTTTCGTTAAGGCCCCGGGTAATCCTTCAACCTCAGAGACAGTTTCCATTTCCTCGGATGACGATGAGATTGACTGCGAGATCCTTGACGTTATTGACGCTGTCCCTCTGAATTGGGCCTCAGCTGTGGTTCCGATACCGTCAGCCGGGACCAAACGTGCCGAGAGCCGGAAGCGCGCGGCTTCCGACACCGATGGGGCTGAAGCCTCCGGCAACCCCCCCAAGAAGAGTAAACCGAGCAAGAAGACGACCGAGAAGCCTCCTCGACGCCGGCAGAGGGGTCCTCCCCTTGTGGATTCCGGGTACATCTTTCTTGCCTCATGTTATTTGACTTCGCTCTCTCCATAACTTCTACTAAGACATTTTCTTTCAGTGACGCGCTCGAGCTCCCGACACCTGCTGTTCCTCCTCCTCCGGGAACTCGGACTCCTAGTCCGGTTCGGGCCTCTCCTTCACCTCTTCGCCCTTCTGCTCGAGGAAATGAATCCGCCGCCTCCGGCGCCGCACCGGCAAGCGTCGCGACCTCGGATTCACCTCCGGTGATCGACGAGATCGCGCTGCAGGCCACGACCACCTCGGGAGAGATTGTTCTTCCGGATAGCCCGCGCCTGGTTCCCGGACTGGAGGCAGAGATCGCTAGCCCTCGCCGGCAACCTGCGGCGAGTGGGGCCTCTCGGCCAGCCGCGCCCAAGGCCATCCCGGAGAAACAGCCTACCGCCTCCTCCCGGCCGGCAGAACAAATTCCCAAGTCTCGCGGCAAGACTTCTGGGCAGAAAACATCTTCTGCTCCGCCCGCAGCTGCTCCGACATCTTCTTCCCAGGACTTGGTGCTGCGCCCGGGTAAGTTGTCATCGTTACCACCACCTCCTGCCGAGATCCCTACTGCCGCCTTGCGGATGTTGCGAGCAACGGTCAGCTCCTTTGCATCTTCAGGATCTCGGGACATCGCTGCCACCCGCGTTGCCGGCAGCTCCGGCATCCGGGTTGTTGATGACTACAACAAGGCCTGGCTTGCCGCCGATGCTTCCGAGACTGCAGGGGATTTGCACGCTGCAGGTCCGAGCCGCAGCGCTCAAGCCCTGCATGCTCTCCAGGTGGCCGCGCTGGACGTCACCCGAATAAGCGAGGTAAATTTTTCTTCTTTTACCCAAAACACACTTGTTCTTTCCACCACCACTAGTCCCCGAGATTGGTGCCTAGTGCTCTAGATTCCACCGAATAGCAGATCATTAGGTTCCAATCTTAGAGAAAAAATCCAGGACTCGGATATTGAGTCCCCGAGATCCTCCCAACCGGGTAGGTTGCTTAAAAAATTGCTTCATCACCACTAGTCCCCGAGATTGGTGCTTAGTGCTCCAGATTCCACCGAATAGAAGATCACTAGGTTCCAATCTTAGAGAAAAATTAGGACTCGAACACCGAGTCCCCGAGGTCCTCCCAACCGGATAGGTTGGTTAAAAAATTGCTCCATCACCACTAGTCCCCGAGATTGGTGCTTAGTGCTCTAGATTCCACCGAATAGCGGATCACTAGGTTCCAATCTTAGAGAAAAATTAGGACTCGCACATCGAGTCCCCGAGATCCTCCCAACCGGATAGGTTGGTTAAAAAATTGCTCCATCACCACTAGTCCCCGAGATTGGTGCTTAGTGCTCTAGATTCCACCGAATAGCGGATCACTAGGTTCCAATCTTAGAGAAAAATTAGGACTCGAACACCGAGTCCCCGAGACCCTCCCAACCGGGTTCTTTAGTTCTTTTTCCATACTGACTTTGCCCTCTTTGTCTTGCTATCAGGAGTGCAGCCAACAACGCCGCAACATCTTCAACCGGGTTCTCGCTGAACTCGGCCAGTCGATGAAGTCCGAGGAGCGCTTCCGGGAGGAGCGAGACGCGGCGCGCCAGATCTCGGTGGATCAGAAGACTGCTCTTTCCACCGCGCAATCCGAGATCGCTCGGTTGAACGGCGAGCTCGGAAAGGCCCAGGCTGCTATGTCCGAGATGAAGACGCGCTTCATTGAGGTGACCAAAAAGCAGAAAGAGACCCTGGACCAAGCGGTGGCGCGCGCGGACAACACCAAGACCGAGCTGGATCTTCTCCGGTCGCGATCTGATGCTTGGCTCACCGAGCTCACCGTGCTGAACCGGGATATCAACAGTAAGTAATCCGACATCCCTCCTCTCCCGTTTCTTCCTTAATTTGCTGTTGCTCTTCTTGTGACTTAGTCGTTTTGACAGCTCTTCTTTTTAAAGGAGAGTTCGAGCACTCCCGCGAAGCCGCCGCCAAAGCTGTTGCTGCCGCCCGAGAAAAGCGTGCCGGGAAGGGTCCCATCTCAGACGCCTGGGACATTGAGGATCACCTCACTGCCCTGAAGGCCCGGATAGTACCTCTCCGGGCTATCGGGACGGAGCTCCTCAGCGCGGCGATCCATGTCCACGGCGTCTTGTGGCCGAGCCTCCGCGGGAAGCTCTCGATCCCGGAGCTCTCGCGCGCACTTCTGGGTGCCGGTAGCCGCATCCACGCTTGGAAGCGCTCCAGTGCTAGAGCTGGTGCGGATCAAGTCTTGACCCAAGTACTCAGCTGGTACGAGGGTCTTGATCTGGCAGCGATTCTGCGCCTGCGGACGGTGTCGCCTTGGGTTAAAGATCCGGCAAAGATCCAGCAGCGGCGAGAGGTGGCGCACCGCATTGCGAAGTGGGCCAGCATCCGTGCCTTCACCGCCAGCACTGTTCCTTCAGAGTCTGAGTCAGATAACGAGGATTCCGAAGAAGATGATGCCGCTTCCGGCGATGGGGAAGAAGAGGTCCTGGAGGGAGATGACGCTGCTTCTGGTGCTGCATCCGAGAAGGTGGTTTCCCGGGATGCAACATCTTCGCCGATACCCGAGGCCACCGAGACCGAGGTGCATCCCCACGTCCCGAGTGGTGCTGTTGATGCTGAAGGTGAAGCTACTCCTGCTCCCGAGGTCGGCGCTCCCGAGGTCGTCGCTCCCGAGGTCGTCGCTCCGGAAGTCGCCGTCGAGAAGCCTACCTCCCCCACCGCTTAAAACACTTAGTAGCAAACTCGTTAAATCCCCGGGATGCCGGGTGCAATATGTATCGTACACTTAAATTACTTCTGTTTCACCGTGAACTATTTATTCGAACAAACTATGTCAATGTATTCGGCTTTTAATTCCCGAATTGCCTTTCATGTTTACCGTACTTAGGTAATTTCTGCTCTTGTCTACCATTTCGGCGTTCGACAGTCGAGTCACAAAACTCCACATACAGCATACATTACTTAAAACAATCCGAGTTCCTACTAACCAAATTCCCGACACGAAAAACAACTAATTTAGTAAAAACAAGCATGCCGGATAAGTTCCTGTTCCAAGTCCCCGAGACCATTTTCGTGTTCCCCACCTTCCCTCTCTTTGCTCTTGACTACCATTTCGGCGTTCGTCAGTCGAGTCACAAGATGATTTTACATGACATACATTACTTTGACTTTGAGGATTGGATTCGGAACTTTCCCGGCATGCACATAATAAATTACAAGACAGCTATCCGGCAGTCCCCGGGTCCTTCCCGGGATGCCGGCAGAAAAACAGTAAATAAACTTGACAAAAATAACCAAATATGCACGTAACCAGGCAGTCCCCGGGTTCCTCCCGAGGTGCCTTACTTTCATTGATATTTGAGAATTGAGATATAACCTACACTGAGCCCTTTACGTGAAAAAGGGGCGAAGTAGAGCTACATTCCATGGACGCTTGGTTTCCTCACCGGATTTGTCCATTACCCCTTTCCTAGCCTCCTGTGCGTCTACAAGGTAATAAGAATCATTGTGTAATGCCCTGCTTATCACAAAAGGTCCCTCCCATGGAGGTGACAGTTTATGCATTCCGGCCGTGCGTTGGATGAGCCTCAGCACCAGATCTCCCTCCCGGAATACCCTCGGGTGTACTTTCCGGCTATGATAGCGACGGAGGTTTTGTTGATAAATTGCCGTCCGAGACAGTGCCAATTCTCTTGCCTCTTCGAGTAAATCTACATCATCTTCTCGGGCCTCCTTTGCCTCGGTTTCGGTGAACATTGTTACTCTCGGAGAATCATACTGTATGTCGGTTGGGAGTACTGCCTCAGCTCTGTATACCATGAAGAATGGGGTGTACCCGGTAGATCTATTCGGTGTAGTCCGGAGACCCCATAACACCGCCGACAACTCCTCTATCCAGCATCCCGGAGTTCTCAACAATGGCTCGATTAAGCGAGCTTTGATACCAGCCAAGACTAAGGCGTTAGCCCTTTCGACTTGCCCATTTGCTTCCGGGTGTGCGACTGATGCTACATCTAGCCGGATTCCTTTCTCAGCACAAAATCGAGCGAATTCCCCCACAGCAAAGTTTGTTCCATTATCCGTGATAATGCTGTGTGGGTATCCGTATCTCAAGATGATGTCTTTCAGGAATTGCACAGCGGTGTGTCCATCGCACTTCCGGATTGGCTTGACCTCTATCCACTTGGTAAACTTGTCCACCATTACCAGTATATGTGTCATGTTGCCCCTTGCCGGTTTGAATTGCCCGACCATGTCCAAAGACCATACTGCAAATGGCCAAGTGATGGGGATTGTTTTCAGTGCTGACGCCGGCATGTGTATCCGGTGAGCAAATCTCTGGCATCCTCCACACTTCCGGACAATATCTTCTGCTTGCTGCAACGCAGTGGGCCAGTAGAACCCATGCCGGAACACTTTTGCCACCAGGGCCCGGGATGATGCATGATGTCCACACTCTCCCTGGTGTATCTCCAGGAGCATCTCTTGCCCTTCTGCCGGTTCCACGCATCTTTGGAGCACCTCGGTGACACTTCTCTTGTACAGCTCTTGGTTAATGACAGTGTATGCCTTTGATCTTCGCATTATCTGACGGGCTTCCACTTCATTCTCCGGGAGGGTTCCTTCCAAGATGTACACCATAATGGGCTGTGCCCAATCCGGGACAGGTCGCACCGGGAACGTTGGAGCGTCTATGTCCATTGGTTCTGCCGACATCACCTCTATCATCATCTGTCTTTGCCTCTCTGAGCACTGGGAGGCAGTCCCCGGGTTCGATGTTATGCTCCCGACATCTACTTCCATGGGTACTGCTTCTGAACCAGGTTCCTTGGGGATGAAGATAGAATCCGACTCGGGTGATGGTTGTATAGACGGCTTCCTCAAATGTTCCAGGGCTATTCCGGGTGGGATGGCATCCCAGGATGACCCTAGTTTGGACAAGACATCTGCTGCTTCGTTTTCTCCTCTGGGTATGTGCTTGAACTCGCATCCTTCAAAAAATCCGGAAATTTTCTGCACATGAAACCTGTACAAGGCCATGTTTGCATCAAGGGCATCCCAATTCCCCGACACCTGTTGCACCACGAGGTCGGAGTCACCGAAACACTCTATCCGGCGGATACCGATTGTCTTGGCGACATTCAATCCGTGAACCAAAGCCTCATACTCTGCGACATTATTGGATGCCCGAAAATGGATCTGCAGCACATACTTCAGTACATCTTGTTTCGGGGAGGTGAGAACCACTCCGGCACCCAATCCGATCTTAGCTTTTGAGCCATCGAAATGCATCCTCCAGAAATTGTAATCCGGCATGGGAGGTTCATACTGCATCTCGGCCCAGTCTACCAAAAAGTCCGGCAACGCCTGCGACTTGATGGCATCTCGTCTCTCATACGCCGGAGCGTATGGCGACAACTGGATGGCCCATTTGGCTACCCGGCCGCTAGCATCCTTGCAACCGATGATTTCGGCCAGAGGAGCTTCGCATACCACTGTGATCGGGTGTTCTTGAAAGTAGTGCTTGAGCTTGGTCACTGCCATGTACACCCCATACGCCATCTTCTGGTAGTGCGGGTAGTTCTGCTTGGATTCCGAGATCACCTCACTGAGGTAATACACCGGCCTCTGTATCAGCTTGCCCCCTTCTTCCCTTTCTACCACCATTGCCACACTGACTACTCGGTTGGTTGCTGCAATATACAACAGCATAGGTTCCTTGGGCAATGGGGATGCCAATACCGGTGCTGTTGAGAGCATTCTCTTCAAATCGTTGAACGCCGCATCCGCCTGCGGGGTCCAAATAAATGTTTTGCTCTTCTTCATCAGTTGGTACAGAGGCAAGGCCTTCTCCCCGAGTCGGCTCACAAATCGACTTAGGGATGCCAGACATCCGGTAAACTTCTGCACATCCCTGAGACGCACAGGCAACTTCATGCTCTCTATAGCACGAATTTTACCCGGGTTGACCTCGATTCCCCGGCTTGAGATGAGGAAACCGAGTAGTTTCCCTGCCGGAACACCAAATGTGCACTTATCCGGATTCAACCTCATCCGGAATCTTCTTAGGTTCTTGAATGTTTCCCTCAGATCATCTATTAGTGAGGCTTTTTCTTTTGTTTTTATGACTATGTCATCGACATAGACCTCGGCATTCCGACCTATCTGATCATGCAAGCATTTCTGCATGCATCTCTGGTATGTAGCACCAGCATTCCTCAATCCGAAAGTCATAACACGATAGCAATAAGCCCCGTAAGGGGTAATAAAAGCGGTTTTTAATTGATCATCCGGATTCAAAGGTATCTGGTGGAAACCAGAATAAGCATCTAGAAAAGTTAAAAGCTCACTCCCGGCAGTGGAGTCTATCACTCGATCTATCCGGGGCAGCGGAAAGGGGTCTTTCGGGCATGCCTTGTTGAGGTTGGTGAAGTCGATGCACATGCGCCACACCTTAAGCAGGAGGGGATCATCTTTCTTCTTTTCCACCAGGACCGGATTCGAAATCCAATCCGGGTGCAGTACCTCCATGATGAACCCGGCGGCCAGCAGTATGGCTAGGTGTTCCATGACAGCAGCTCTTCTCTCATCCGAGAGGCGCCTAGTTGGTTGCTTCACCGGCTTCGCATCCGGTCGAACAAACAGAGAGTGCTCAGCCAACTCCTTCGGGACGCCTTGCAGATCGTCACTCGACCACGCAAAAGCATCCCGATTCTCACGGAGGAAGTCGACGAGCTCGCCTTCCTATTTGCTGTCCAGGTTGCTGCCAATGATAACTTGGCGCTCCGGGTTGCTGGGGTCCACGCACACCCTCTTGGTCTCCTTGGGGGGCTGAAAGGATGCCCCCTGCTCCGGGTTCACCATCCCGGGCATTCCGAGTTGGGAGGTCTTGGCCATCGCCACCACCTGCTGGATCCTCTTCTTCTCTTCCGCGATCACCAGGGATTCAGCCAAGCACGACCCCGCCGAGGCACATTCCATGGAGCGTTTGTGGTCACCCGAGATGGTGATCACACCGTTGGGTCCCGGCATCTTCATCTTGAGGTAGCCCACGTGAGTTGAGATCATGAACTTGGCGAGGGCCGGTCTGCCGATCAGTGCATGATACGGGCTCTCGAGGTCCACGACCTCGAACTCCAAGCTCTCGGTTCGACAACTCTCCCGAGTTCCGAATAGCACCTCAACCCAGATTTTTCCCATGGGTGAGCAAGAGACCCCGGGCACAATGCCATGGAAGGTTGTCTCCGTGGGCAGCAGGGTGTTCATGGATACTCCCATTTTCAGCATCGTGTCCTTGTACATGATGTTAATGGCACTGCCATTGTCAATTAGAACCCGGCTGAAGCGGACGTTGAGGTTGGGTCCGACAAAGGTCGGGTCCACCACCAAAGCATACGCTCCCGGCTTGGGCATAACCCGGGGGTGATCCTTCCGGCTCCAGGTGACCTCCATCTCGGACCAGTGCAAGAATTTGGGCACTGCCGGGATCACAACGTTCACCTCCAGAGCACGCTGCCGCACACTCTTCCGGTCCGTAGGCTCTGTCACGAAGACCACATAACTTTGGTGCGCCTCCCGGTAGTTACCCTGCTGCTGTCCGCCTTGGTTGCCGTTGTCGTTCCGGGTGTGCACCACATTCACTGGGCGAGGTGGGGGTCCTCTCGGAGGAGGGGGAAGTCGGACATTGTTGGCCCCCGATGTCGGAGGAGGGGGTCTCGGAATATTGGGTCGAGATGCCGGAGCACTCGGCCGAATACCTCCCGAGCTGCCCTCCTGCAACGTGCGCTGATACCAGCTGCACTGCCGAGTAGAATGGTTTGCGGGCTTGTTGGCCTCCAGAGTGTGATAGCAGCATGGCTTATTCAGCATCTCCTCATACGTCAGGGGCTTCTTCTGCTCCACCCAGGTCTTCTGCACCTCCTGACTTTGACCCCAAGCTGGGCCACTTGTCTTTTGACGCTGGCTGTTGCCGGCATCCTCCTGTTCCCGGGGGGCTACCTCCTGCTCCCGGGTTACTGCTGCGACATGCTGCGCTGCATGGTGGTACTCGGGCTGATTCCTCTTGTGACCGAACTCTTGGCGATCATGGCTCCTGCTCGGTCCGGAACGCTGAGGTCCCGCATTCCTCCTGTTGGAGTCTCCGACATCCACCAGGGGTTGCATGGGATCTCCAAGCGTATAGGTATCGGCGATGCGCATGGTTTCCGCCAAAGTTGTCGGCATCTTTCTTTGCAGCTTCTGCCACAGCATAGAGCCATGCCGGCATCTCTGCGCAAACCAGGAAATGGCTTGTGCTTCCACCACTCCTTCGCAAGAGTTGCGAATATTGCTCCACCGGGTAAGGTACTCCCGGTCCGTCTCGTTGCTCCTTTGCCTACAGATGGCGAGCTGCTGAGGTCTGTTCGGTCTTTTATACGTGCTGGTGAAGTTGCTGATGAATGCTTCCTCAAAATCTAACCAGCAGTCTATGCTACCCGACCTCAGGTTGTTCAACCAGATCCGGGCAGGTCCTTCCAACATTTGCGGTATATAACGTACCGCCCATCGTCTGTTTCCACCGGCTATGCTTACTGCAGTTACATAGTCGGTCAGCCAGTCCTCCGGCTTCTTGCTGCCGTCATAGGTCTTGGCACCCCGGTTGAGCTGAAAGTTCCGAACAGGAGGTTCCCGCATGATCCGAGGTCCAAAGCAAGCAGGTCCCGGTGGTCCTTGCTCTTCCACCATCTCGGACTGGTGAATCCGGTCCAGCCGGAACCTCGCATCTGCCGGGTTCAGCTGTCTTGTTCCTATCCGAGATCCCAAGGGGTTCTTGTCCGGCTGATACTCGAGTTGCTGCATCCCCGAGTTACCATCATTGAGCCTATCCCGCATCGGGATCACGGCTTGACGGGGGACCGCGATGACTTCCCTCTGCGGGTTTCCCTGTACATGGGGAGGATTCCGGGGTGGATTACCATAGCCAACCGGGGTATCGTTTCCCACACCCAGGTTACCCTCCCCACGGGTACTTCCCACCTGTCCCGGGTTATGCTGTCCGGCTCGCCCTGCCTGCTGGATACCGGCAAATGCCGGGTCATAGGTCTGTAGCTGCTTGTTCCTCCCGGAACCTCTACTCCGGCTCCGGCTCTTGCTTTTGCTCTTGCTTCTGCTCGGATGTGGGGAAGAGGCCTCCCCATCCGACATCCGGCTATTGGGTCTGGCTGAATGCACCTGTGACCCTGCTCCGGGGTTCTTCTTCTTGAAGGCCTGGTTCAGCCGGTTGGCCTCAACCACCAGCTCGTTGACCCTCTCCTGTTGCTTGCGCAGGGCTTCACCGAATAACCCCACCAACTCGGCCATGGCGGCTTCGGCGGCCCTAAGAGTTTTTGCCGGTGAACTGTACACTGGCTTCCCCGCAGAAATCCGGCTTCCGGTGTTGCTAGTGGTGGCTCCACCAGCCAGCTCCTCATTCACCATTCTTCCCTTCTTGCGCAGATCTGCAATGCGCTTTTCCCGGGAGTCTATCTTAGTGAATCCGTGAGCAGCATTGTACTCCCGGAGGCTAACGCTGAGCTCGCGACGGAGCTCGGCGATTTCCTTTGCCTCAGCGAGAAGCAACTTCCGCTGCTCCTCCAACTCAGCCGAAGTGGCCTGGGTATCCGCTCCGGTAACCACGGGTACAGCTAACTTGGCTACCAAACCCGAGAGGGGATCCGGACGGCGTCGCGGCTGGGACGACTGCGGATCACCATCTCGGGCCGCAGGTCTTTCCTGCGGGGGTTTGGCCAAACGAGGGACGCCGTCGGTATCGCCATCAGCATCCTGGTATTCCTCCTCGGTGGTTCCGACCATCATCACTGCGACGGAACTCGGGGAGCGGTCAGTACGCAGACCCCGAGCTGCGCAGAGCATGGGAGGGTCATCAGCCTCCAAGACTAGGTCCGGGTAGCTACAGACAACCTCGGTGGCCACATAGGTGGTAAAACCACCGAAGTCGATAAGACATCCATTCCCCGGGAACGATCTGTTCCGGAAGCAGCCTGCGTTGTCGGCGACGAAATCCATCTCCCCAAGTCTTACGACTAGACCAGAGAGAAACCGAACGTCGAAACGTACCGGGGAGCCCGTCCAGATGTGTACACCAGCCAACGCCTCTGTCAGCCCCACGGTGGGCGCCAACTGTCGTGGTGGCGTCACGGCAGATGCCATAGGATGGCTAATTTGTGGGGCCGATGGACGTTGGTGGATCCGGGGAGGGATAGCGAGTTGAAGAACTCACACGGGGAGGATCCCGGTAAAACCGAGATCTCCCAAGAACACTAAACAAGAACAAAGTGTAAAGAGGAAGATCTAACAAATACAAACAAATGCACGAAGGCACAAAGCACACACACGATATACCCAGGTTCAGGGCCCTTGTGAGGAGGTAACACCCCTACTCCTGCCTTTCCTCTCTATATATTGGTGGTATAAGAACTACAACTTGCTACAATATCTGTCAAAGGAGGAAATACAAAGAACTAGATGAACTCAAGGTGAGAAGGAGTGAATGCTCTAAGAGTAAATGCAACTATAGCTTTGGCTCTCAGGTTCGTCTCTCTCTCTCAGGAGCAGTTATGGCGCCTTTTATAGAGTTCCGGCCGGGAGGGCCGGAAACCCTAAACTGCCCCGGCCCCACCGGACAGGCCTAGCCGGGATGTCGTCACCGGCTAGTGCGACCTAGTCGCCGGACTATTCGGTGTAGCCCCTGCGTCATCATCTCGTTAAGGACGGCAGGCGCCGTCCTGCATCATCATTGTCCCCTTGTCAGAGACAAGACATGTGTTTGCCCATCCCGGCTAGCCTTTTCCGGATTGCCGGGCTAGGCATGTCAAGTCTTGTCGTACCGTTGTCGTACCGGCTGACGCGCTTCCGTGCTAGGCGGGAGGTGACCATGCTTCCGTGTCAGGCGGGAGGTGACCATGCTTCCGTGTCAGGCGGAATGGTACTTCCTCCCGCGATATACGGGAAAGCCTGCTCTAGACCGTTGACGGCCTACCGGAAGCTCTCTTGCCGGCTACCTCCTCTCTTGCCACTGGGAGCCTCTTCTGCATAAGATCAAGATCTACACGTACATTCCGGTTAGTGCTTACCCGGGATACCTATCCGGTAAAACCGAGTACACCATCACCCGGGAACCTCCTCGGTGTCCCAGGTCCGGGATCCTTTCCGGAGACGTCCGAACTTATCTCAGGATGAGTAACTCTAGGCCTAGCCTCCCGAAGATGTCTTAGTCTACCAGCAAAGACATCTTCGAGAAGCTAGTTCTTAGAGGAACCATCCGCTCTTGCCCGTGCTGCAAATGCGAGGGTCGGGGATGTCTATTTATAGTCGCAAGACCTGACCATTACGGCTGCCACGGGGCCCCTTGGCCTTTCCCTGCGTCCAAGGGACCAGCTGCCCTTTCGGCACACCAAGGGGTGCCCTTTGCTGTCGCCAAAGGTCAAGCACTGTTGTTATCCATTATAATTTACCGGGATCTGCCCCTACCCGGGGGGCAGCCCCCCGACAGAGGCCACCATGTAGGAGTGTATGGCATGTTACCGCGAAGATGTATCTTGGGTACATAACCAATACTCGTCGTTTTAACTCATTAGTCATAAGAATGAATATAGAGATAAAAGAACACTTTCTATCGGCATAATGGGGGGAGGGATGGTCCAGGACCGCACTCCCCCTATTTCCATGCCTACATCTAAACAAGATAAGATGCGATTACGCCCTAGGTGAGTGTGCAAGCGATCAAGCTAAGGACCTCAAATCAATGATATTTAGCTCATTCCTCAAAAAGCAAAACCTTCCTTCCTCAAGGGGCTTCGTGAAGATATCCGCCAATTGATCCCTTGTGCCCACATATGATAAGTCAATGTCTCCTCGGGCCACATGATCTCTTATGAAATGATGGCGGATCTCAATATGCTTGGTTCTTGAATGTTGCACCGGGTTGTAAGCAATCTTGATGGCACTTTCGTTGTCACATAGAAGAGGCACTTTGTCTCAATTGACTCCGTACTCCTTTAAAATTTGCCTCATCCATAGCAACTGAGTGCAACAACTTGCGGCGGAAACATACTCGGCTTCGGCGGTGGAGAGAGATATACAATTTTGCTTCTTAGAAGACCAACTTACCAAGGACCTCCCAGTAAATTGACAAGCGCCGGAGGTTGACTTCCTATCATCATGATCTACTGCCCAATCGGAATCCGTGTACCCACATAATGAGAAATTTGCATCCTTGGGGCACCACAATCCAAAGGTTGGGGTATAAGCCAAATATCTAAAGATCCTCTTGACCGCCATATCATGGCTTTCTCTAGGAGTCGCCTGATATCTTGCACACACTCCTACGGCTAGCACTATATCCGGTCTAGATGCACAAAGGTAGAGGAGAGATCCAATCATGGAGCGGTATACTGTAACATCCCAATTTTCAGAAAAATTTAAAACTTTGCATCCATGCATCTTTATCATTAAACATATCATATGAATCACATAAAATTTGAATTTAAATAATTAAATATACTTAAATTGACTCTATATCCTTTAAAATTGTTATTTTGAAATGATAATAATGTTCCTTTTATTCTATTTTTATTTTAGACAAAAATAATGTCAAAAAGATCTATTCTTCATAAGCTTTTCAAATATTATTTTTATGAATTTTTCTGATAAGTTTTAATATAGTTTTGAATTTGTTTATACTCAAAAGATTCAAAAACAGAAAAGAATTTTCAAAAAAAAAAAATTAGAATCGGGCCAGCCAGTGGGCCGAAGCCCACTAGCTATCTACCGCGCGCGCGACGCAATCCAGCCCGCCAGCGGCCCGTCCCCGCCCGCGCGCGCGCTCACTCGCTGACAGGTGGGCCCCACCTGTCATCCCTCCCGCTGCAACGGCTCGCCCCAAATCACGCCCACGACCTAGCCGAGAAACGGCCGAATCAATTCGATTGATTCCCAGCGATTTACTCACTCATTTACGTCGCCGATTCCTGCTATAAGATCCCCTCGACCCCCTCTCTCTTTTTCCCCAAGCACCACCTCCCGAGAGCCACCAGGCCGCCCACGAGCACCCCCCGATCCCCGCCGTTACCGACGGCGAGTTCGACGAACTCCGGTGAGCCGCGTCCCTCTCAAGCCCTCTCTCCACTTCCTTTTGGTCTATCTTGACCTCGCACATCATTTTGGCAAGTTTTTGCGTCTTCTCGGGCAGCAGAACATCGTCTCCAACCACGCCCGAAGAGGACCGCCGCCGAGCACGACTCCGACGAGCAAATTCCGGCGCGACAGAGCACTCCATCGTCGACCACCTCGCCATCGTCCCCGCCTCGACCTCCTCCACGCACGGGTATGACTCGTTCATCCTCGTAGGCCGTAGGGCGTGCGAAGCGAGCAACTCCGGCGATGGCACCGCCGCGGGCACGCCTCGGGCTAGGGTTCCGGCCGGTCGCGCCGCTCGCTTCTGGTCGTTTTAATCTAGACCGTTAGATCTCCCGTGTACGGCTAGGATTAGATCACTTAAAACTCCGAACCGGTACGCCGCGTCAGCACCACGTCAGCGCCACGTCATATTTTATTTTCTGAATTTATATTAAATCTTTTAATTTGGCAGTTTTGCAGAAAACCCCCTGCACACTGTTTTCATCATTACTTTTTATCTGTTTAACCAAATTTAAATATTTTTATATATTTGAAATCCTTAGAACCAGTAGAACACTTTGGATTCATTAGTTTTCTGTTTTTACACATACAAAATTTTCAAATATTTTTGAGAGTAGTTTAAGTGTTTTTAACATAACTTTAGTTAGAAAATTTATTTTTGAGTAAATCAAATTGCTAACAACTTGTTTAGATGCCCTCTGCCCAAATGTGATTTTTACAAAATTTGATTTGAAAATTTATTTAAGTGAACTAAAGTCCTTGTCATTAACCCTTTACTCATGATTAAATAATAGAAACAAATCAAAAATTTATTCATGCATATATTTGGAAATAAATTGTTGCATCTCATCTCATGCATAGCATAAATCTTCTTTGTGTGAACCTTTGCTTGTGTGTTTATGTGTGGCTGTTTATTTCTTTGTTAGACTATTCGGAGGGAAACGAGAATCTTTGCAACTGTAACTGCTGCACTCCCGATTGCCAAGGCAAGTGGCACACCCCATAAAAGTCCTATTATTTCTATGCATGAGTAGAGTATTTTCTATAAGCATGTGTAGGATAGCATTGCTATGCAAGCCATGATAGATCTCTTTATTCCTGTGTCTAGGTTCCTATGAAATTAATTAGTAGAATAGTGATGCTATGCAAAAAACTATTTTGATGAAAAAGATAAGTCTACTAAGTTTTAATCAAACACCTGGGTGGAAATTGGTTGCTTGGCTGTATGAGTTGAGTGTTGTTCCCAGGGGTTTTACCTGTGGAATATTCACTTGTGGAAGGCCACCCAGGAGCAAAGGAATCCGAAGAACTCCGAGTGAAGATTGCTTCTCGTGCAGCCATTGCCAATATGGGCTCTGGCTTGATCGACTAAGCTGCATGGACTCTCCCCGGCCTGACAGGTGGTGGTAGAGGATTTGTAGGTGGAGCGCGTCAGGCCAGAGTGGGAGGGAAAATGCTTCTGAAAGATCTCGTCTCATTCTTTCCTTTCCTTATCACAAATGGTGTGTAAAGGGTAATTTGGGTTGAATGGGTACAATGGTGAACGTGCACAACCTCTGCAGAGTTAAAAATCTAAGTACTTAGCCGTGTCCCCGGAAACGGACAATTGAGCAGCTGAACGAGGATGTCAACGGAGGATTCCACCATTCCAACTTATAACTGGATGGGTGAACAAGGGTAGAATGAGACAGTGGATTTCATGCCACGGATGTCTCGAATAGAAGAAAAGTGTTTTCAAAAAGGTTAGGGAAAAACTTGCTTTCTGCAAAATAGCCTTGAGCTCCACCAGCCAAATAAGCATATAGGTCATAGAGTTATTCCTCTAAGTGTCCACCATAGTGTCACTTGCCAGTTCCATTTTAATGGTTCTGACCCACGTTGTTGCAATATATATCTTATTGCAGACTGTCCTGATGATGAGTGAAAGTTTTACTAAGGGTTTCGGGTCTTCAACCAACATGCTCGCCTGTGGCACATGATGATGATTGGGGACTCCATGAAGAATAAATTTTTCGTTGTTTACTCTGTGTACTGCTAGCTGTATGCTATCCAAATTTGTAATGAATATTTTCCTTGTCTGGATCAGCGTTGTAATAAATTGATACTTTGTTGTGATATTACATCGTAACTGTGTGTGCAAACGAATCGATCCAGGGATTTGCACTATACACAGGTATCTGCCATATTTTAGGTGCAGGTACACTACATATACCTTTTGATCCACGTCCTTACCCTTAGGGTTGAGCTCAAGGTGGCATTTGGTTTGCATTGGGGTAGAGGCACCCTTGAGCTCAAGCAACTCGTACTTCTTGAGCATGTCTTGAGTGTACTTTGCTTGGTTGATGAACGTTCCTTCCCTCAATTGTTTGATCTCAAATCCGAGGAAGAACTTCATCTCACCCATCATAGACATCTCAAACCTGTCAGTCATAAGCTTAGAGAATTCTTCGTTAAATGCTTTGTTAGTCGATCCAAATATAATGTCATCCACATATAATTGACAAATGAAAAACTCTCCATTAACTTTCTTAGTGAAAAGAGTGGGGTCGATTTCCCCAACTTGGAATTCACGGTCTACAAGTATTTCTCTAAGGTGCTCGTACCACGCTCGTGGGGCTTGTTTAAGGCCATAGAGTGCCTTATCCAACTTGTAGACATGGTTCAGATACTTGAGGTCTTCAAACCCCGGTGGTAGCTTAACATAGACAAGTTCATTTAGTGGACCATTTAGAAAAGCGGATTTGACATGCATTTGTTGCAACTTAAAGTTATGATGAGAGGCATAAGCAAGAACAATACGAATTGACTCAAGTCGAGCCACGGGCGCATAGGTTTCTCCAAAGTCAATGCCTTCAATTTGGGAGTAACCTTGAGCCACCAATCTTGCCTTGTTCCTCACCACCATGCCATGTTCATCTTGCTTGTTCTTGAAAATCCACTTGGTGCCGATAACATTGCGGCAATCTTTGGGTCTTTCCACCAACTTTCACACCTTGTTGCGCTCAAAGTTGTTGAGCTCTTCATGCATAGCATCAAGCCAATCTTTATCTTCAAGAGCTTCAAAGACCTTCTTGGGTTCCACCATGGAGATGTGAGCTTGATGTTCACTAAAGCTTGCAAGTTGTCTTCGGGTAGAGACCTTGCTTCTCACATCACCAAGCACCTTGTCAAGAGATAGAGCTCTTAATTCTTGTGAGGTGCCAACCCTATTCAAACGGCGGATCTCGATTTCCCTCCGAGTGGTGGGAGGAATCGCTTGATCATCTTGATCATTCATGTCTCCGCCTTGACAGAATTGATGGCCTTGATCAACCATTGGAGTGATGTCCATCGGTGAAGGAGAGGGTTGATCTTGGCCTTGCTGCGAGCTGCCACCGGGAATGTCAGCAGTACCGGATATTCCGGGTTCATGGAACGGAAATTCCGAATCACCAGAATTTCCGACTACAGTTTGAACCGGATTTTCCGGCCCTCCGAAAATTCCAGGAGCAGCTGGAGAATCTTGTGCTTCTTCTTGGCTAGGCGTATTGGGCACGGTGTTGTCGATGGGTGTTTCTTGTGTTGGGGTGGCCACCACTTGAGAAGAACTTGATCCTTGTTGAGCAACCTCATAATAGAGTTCAACGGGGCGGTGGACTCCCAACCCCATTCTTCAGATAACATCTTGAGGTTGATCATCACCTACAACGGAAACACCACTTTGCTACACAAGGGAGCCGTCATTCTCCTCGAACACCACACTACAAGTTTCTATGATTATGCGCGAGGCCTTATCATAGACTCTATAAGTGTGGGATTCGGATCCATAGCCCACAAATGTCCCTTCAAGATACTTAGATTCAAACTTGCCTAAACGAACACCTTTGATGAGATAAAAACACTTATAACCAAAAAATCGGAAGTAAGAGATATTGGGCTTGTTCCCGGTAAGCACTTCGTAGGGGGTCTTCATGAGTCCTTTGCGGAAGAAGAGTCGATTGGATGAATGGCAAGCGGTGTTGACGGCTTCGGCCCAAAAGTTGTAAGGGGACTTGAACTCGGCCATCATTGACCTTGCCATCTCAATAAGAGTGCGATACTTCCTTTCGGCTACACCATTTTGTTGGGGAGTATAAGCAGCGGAATATTGATGACGAATCCCTTCTTCACTAAGGAACTCGTTTAAGGTGTAGTTCTTGAACTCGGACCCGTTGTCACTTATTATCACCAAGATAGGGACGTTGTGTTGACGTTGAGCTTCATTGGAGAAGTCGATGATAGTTTCTTGAGTCTCCATCTTCGACTTGAAGAAGAAAACCCATGTGTATCTTGAATAGTCATCAACAATCACCAAGCAATATTTCTTGCCACCAAGACTAGCTTCCGGAATGGGATCAAAGAGGTCAACATGGAGAATCTCCAAAACCCTTTTTGAAGAAATGTTGGTCTTGCTTGGATGGTAGATGTCATGCATTTTTCCTTCAACACACGCCCTACACATTCGATCCTTCGAGAAAGAAACATGGTCTTTTAGTCCTAGGATATGGCCACCCTTGTGGAGACTTTGCAAAGTCCTCATGTTGACATGGGCTAGTCGGCGATGCCATAGCCAACCCAAGTCCGCCTTTGCGAATAGGCACATTGTATGGGAAGTGGTGACTCCGGAGAAGTCAACCACATAGAGCCCATTCTCAATGTACCCAACGAAAGACACATTGAGAGACTTGCTCCGCAAGAGAATGACCATTTCCTTTTCGAAGACAACGGTATAACCCAAACTAGTTAAGGAATGGACGGAGATCAAGTTGAAACCTAGGGACTCGACAAGCAAAACATTCACAAGTGTGATGTCCGGTGCCACTACCACCTTGCCGAGCCCTATTACCTTAGACTTTGAATTGTCACCATATGTAACAGTCATTTGATCATCATTAGGCTTCAACTCCGTTACAATTTCCTTGCTTCCGTTCATATGACTAGTGCACCCACTATCAATTATCCATTTTGATCCTCCGGAAGCAAGTCCCTACACACAATCAATTCTTTGGTTTAGGTACCCATTTTGCAATGGTGCCTTTTGGTTAGCAACAAGGGTCTTTGGGACCCAAATAGCATATTCAATGTAACCATCAAAAGGACCAATGTATCTAGCATAGACATCCCCATAATAATCAACATATAAAGCATAGTTGGGGTTAGATATACCCGCAAAGTCATCACGAGTGGGAGTGCCCCTTGTGGCATTTCCACTTGCGATATCATCTTTCTTGGCTTGTGCGGGTTTGGTCTTCTTCTTGATCATCTTCTTCTTCTCCTTAGCGACATAACCTAGACCTTCCTTACCCTTGTGAGGCACTCGCTCATGAAGAGGAGTAGTGAGTGTCCCCTTGCCTTTATCAAGGGAGGTCTTGGGCTCGGTTGCCATGGAGGGAACAAACAAGATCCTAGCTTTATCCTTGACAACATTTGCATTAGTATTCAAAGGAGTAGAAGTACTAGGTTTCTCAAGAATAGATATCCGAGTTTGGAGTTGATCACGAGACTTGAGGAGACGTTCGTGATCACTTGTCAATACCTTGTGAGTATTTTCAAGTGACTCGAAGTCTTCGCAAAGTCTAGCATGAGTAACTACAAGCTCGGACTTTTCATTTTGCATAATTTTACATTTAGCAAAGTAGAGATCACGATCCTTCGTGATCTTAGCAAGTTGCTCCTTGAGGAGAGCATGAGCTTCTTGTTCATCTTCGAGAGAGGATTGTAGGGACACCTTAGCGTGTGCATCCTCTCTCTCAATCTCACCTTTTAATTCAAGCTCATCCTCAAGCTCACCTATACGACTCATAATTGAGCCAAAGTGTTTCTTTCCTTCTTCTTGCAAGTTAGTCATGTATTTATCAAAAGAAATAATTTCTTCCTTGACTTCTAGGCTCATACCATCATCAATGTCATGGGATATGGAGGTGGGGGACAATTTTACCTCGGATGTCTTTGCCATGAGACATCTTGGATTCTTGATGATGGGGCTCTCGTTTGGTGAGGAGAAGAGTGACGGAGGTGTGGAAGAAATGGCTAGTGCGGCCACTTGCATTGGAGTATCCTCCTTGTCACTATCTTCATCATCGGTGGGATATGGCTCTTTAGTTACCAAGACAATCTTTTGGTTCTTCTTGAAGTAGGGCTTCTTCATGGGCATGGGCCCTTTGCCCTTCGTCTTGGCCACGAGCCTCCCACCATGATCCTATCTTCTCTCCCATGGGCAATCTGCAACAAAGTGGCTTTTGTCATCACAGTTATAGCAAAGCCTCACCTTGTTGAATGGCTTTCCTCCATTGGAGGGAAACTTCTTGTCAATCCTCGCTTTGGCCCTTCCGGGGTTCTTCCAAAACGTTCTTGCGGCAAGACCCATGTGTTGAGTAAGAGTACTTGAGAGGGTCTCACTAGATAGCTCGACTTGATCATCATACTCCTCTTCATCCTCTTCTTCAACGGTGGCCTTCAAAGCAATTGAGGCATGCTTGTGCATCCCTATGGCTCTAGCTCTTGCATCTTATGCAATCTTGGAGGCCACCTTGTATGCGGTCATCTCTTGCATGACTTCATTGGATGTCATCTTTGCGAAGTCATGTCTCCCTTGGAGTGTCTTCAAATCTGTTTCCTCAAAGGGCAAGAGAGCGGTCACAAACTTCCTCTTGATCCAAGCATCATCAATGTAGACCGCCCCGAGGTTCTTGAAGGAGTTGGCAACCAACACCAACCTCCGGTACATGTCCTCGTGGCTTTCTCCATCCAACTTGTAGAACCCTTCCACCTCATTGCATAAGGCATCATACCGGTTCTTCTTCATGCTCTCATTCCCGACAAAGATGTCGGAAAGAGCATTCCGAACTTCTTTGGCTGTGGAGAATTGTTGAATGAGCGCCATGTCCTTCTCTCCAACGGCCATTTGGAGTTGATGAAGAGAGGTGGCGTTGAGTTGGCTATCAACCACCTCTCTTCTTGTAAGGTTGGTTGGATCATGGGGCTTGTATCCTGAAGGGAATATGCCCTAGAGGCACTTAATAAACATAGTTTATTGGCAATATCTCAATCGTTCATTATATGTTTTATACCATGCTATAACTGTATTAAGCGGAAACATTAATACAGGTGTGGTAGATAAACAACCAGGTCCCTAGTAGCCTCTACTAAGACTAGTTTCATTGCGCGATTGATGATCGAGGTTTTCCGATCATAGGGCATGGCGCCGGTCAGCAATGGAAGTCATATCGTTAGGAGTAACGATGTGATGGACATACCCAGTATTTGTAGGACATAGTCATTACGCCTTAAGACCGTGAGACCAACTCTTATTGTTATCCCAGGAAGATACTTTGATCGCACCAAACGTCATATCTTATATAGTGTGACAATGATAGGTGATACTTTTGGGTATCGGAAGGGGGTAGTTGAGACGAGGGGTCAACAGCGGGATTTGTCAGTCCGCTTAGCCGGATAGATACTCTAGGGCCCACTCGGTGACATTATGTCAAATGAGTTTGCAAACATGTGACTAGGTCACCAGCTGACATAATATCATGGACGAGTAGAAGATAGCGATGTCGGTAACAAGATCATGCTAGGTATGGATAAATCTGAGAATGATGCTCGGACACGCTAAGTATCGCCATGACAAAGGGTTTAAGACTATACGTCCAGGTTTGATAGATGAAAGTCATTCGTTATATCACAGGGATTAATTCATGGGGTCCAGGCCTACGAGTTAGTCGTTGATCATAGAGGAGTCTTGATCATACCTGTTATTATATCGAACCGCTAGGGTAACACACTTAAGGGGTTTAGACAAGACAACCGGAAAGGAAAGAGATCACCGGGAACGTCACGGGAATGGTCCGATGGAGATCGGGCAGCGACGAAAGAGTTTTCGGAGCTAGAATAAATTCTATAAAATATGTTTGATATTAATTAGTGTAATTAATGATTAAATATGATTTTATATATTTATTTTCGAATTTTTAAAGGCTGGTTTCCCTAAATGGGCCTTCTAGTGGAAAGAAGGCCCATGAGGGGGGAGAGTCCCCCCAGGGCTTCGGATTGAGGGAGGCCGGCCTACGTGGGCCAAATGGGGCCCACCTAGGGCCGGTACACTGCCCTTGGCCGCACCAGGCATGTGGGGATAGTCCCACATTGCCTGGCTGGCAAGGTTGGCTCCCCCCGGGAGCCTATATAAGAAGGGGCACCCCTGGCCTTTTAATTCACCAATTAATTCCCAATTTCTCTCTCGATCTCGTGGTTCCCTTGTCGAAGCCGCGCCGAGTAGAGGAGGGGGATCTCTTCCACCATAGCCCGCTGCCGCGCTGCTAGTGTTCCGGTCCAAATCTTCCGCTGCTCGTCCTGGACTGGAGCTTCGGAGGCCGTCGTCTCCACCGTATGTGTGTGACGCCCTGCGAGGTGCTGCGCTAGCGGTACTTGGAGGCCTACTTCCTCCACCCGACCTCGGGGTCATCTTCGTCGTCTTCGTCGCGCCGAGTTCTCCGCGACCTAGAGGTCGGCTACGTCGTCTTCGTCGTCAACGCTTGTGCGGGAGCGTAATCCCCGCTATTCGGTCTACGAGGGTATGTATTCCAATCTCCGCCGTACTTCTATATCTGCATAGTGTAGATCTTGGCTAGTTTAAGGATATCGTTGCTAGGAAATTTATTGTTTTCTGCACACGATCCCCTTCAGTGGTATCAGAGCCGATCTATCGTAGATATAGTTGTACGCTGTTAGAACCCGTGTTCTGCACGGGGGCACCGTTCCTGTTATTTGCTACCCTCTAGCGTGCACTTGTGATTCCAGCGGCATCGAGTTGATGAAGCGGCCCAGACCGACTTTACGCGTACGCTTACGCAAGACTGGTTCCACTACTAACATACGGCTTGTATTGTATCTGTGGCTGGCGGGTGCCTGTTTCTCTCTCTTTAGTTGGCTTTGCATTTTCATTGGAGGGCCTGAAAGGGATGCTTAAACATGCAATTATTGGATCGTTGTTGTGGTCATAACGTTCGTAGGTATGAAGCGGTTCTATTTACGAAAGCCCCGAGCCACGTAAAATATGCAAGAGATAAAGTAGAAGCGTCTAACTTTATTTTGCAGGGGCTATGTGATATGGTCAAGGTAGGTTTATTAAATTGTTTATAAACTGCGGGCGCCAAGAAGATCATGGCGCAATGGACTATATCACATTGCATTACATTTGATGTTTTGTGTGCATCTTATATTGTGTGATTGTGTGTATAGTATACATTAGTTACACGGCGGTAGCTATATAAGATGATCCCTTCAAAATACCACTAGTATTCTCCCTCCAACGCGCACCACCAAGAAAGTTCTATGTTATGAGGCAGGCCGTGATGATCGGGTGTCAGACATATCTTCGTTCGCATACGGTGGGTGTAAGCCATGTTGCACAAGCGTCAGCGTGGAGTTTTTTGGTGGCGAGCCTAGCATATTCAGAAATATGGCCTCGGAACAGGAAGACCGAAAGGTCGAGCACGAGTCACAAAATTGGTGTGGCGGACATTTGGCTACTCTTGAAGTTGTGCCGCCGGCTCTGATGATGAGGGGTGGTGCAATGGATGGGGGTCGTGTAATCGCTTAAACGACCAGGAGGGATGTTCGTTTGAGTGGGAGTTCGGATAGTTATTTTCTAAAATACTAGAACTCGGAATATAATGAATAGATTCTGTTTTACAAACCTTTGTAGATATTAACCATTGTGATAGCATATTTCCAAATTAGGCTCATTCCTGCGATTGAGAAACTTAAAATGTTGGGTCCAAACTTCATAGTTTTATGCTTTAGCTTGAGGATACTCCTTGTTTAAACCGTTAGCTCTTTGTGTTACAATACCGGCTAGGAGATAAACCCGGAGATTCCGCTAACAAAAGATAATTTTGATTATCGGATTTTGTGCGGATGATATCATCATAGTCCAGTGTATGCTATGATCTCTGCCATAAAGAACCAACGGTGGGTACGAGTTTTTAGATCGCGAACATATGATATGGTCGCTAAACTCGGGGTACCCCAAACGTTGGGTTGATGAAGTTTATCATGACGTTGACTAATTGTCTTCTCAACCAAGATGGAAGAGAATGCACACATTAAGGGAGCACGTGGCGGTCATGCTTAATGACATATGTTCATACTTGATGAACATTGAGACGCCTCGCTCAGCTCAATCACTGGATGACAGACATCGTTGCCAAGTGCAAATCCTCTGTCATAGACTATGTCATGCAAGGGGAATAATTCACCTTCATGGTTCTTGATTACGGTGGAAGTATCAAGAAGATGAAACAGATCGCCGGAAGTCATCAATGATGATGGTGTATATATGATATACATGTTATGAATGTTTTAGCTAAGCAAGTACTCGCAGTAGTGACTAAGTTTTGAACTAGTCATGTTTTGTGAAAAACCAGGTTTACTGCTTGAGTAGCTTGAAAGGATGAGGCGACATTGCGTGTTGATAATGGCAATCAAGTTGTTGTGATGGCCATAGACACTCTCACTCTAGATCTACCATTTGGGTAAATTCTTTATGATCGGGTGTTGGTATGATCGTTACAAGTGTGTCTCCTCTAGCGAGACACTTGTTCATACATGATAGTGACAAATTGGTGTCCTATATTTATGAAGTAATGATCATATGCCGATTTGAATTTAGATGGTAGAAGCTCCCACATTCATAATATTAATGCCAAAAGATACAAACTTAATAAAGACACCACATATGTGTGGCACTACCGTTTAGTCATGTCAATGTTATATGCATTAGCTCCACACTGGATGGACCTACAAGTCCTAAGATTTGATCTTTTGACACTTGCAAAATAACTGTGACACCGTTTTCGGAAAGCGGGCATATAACTTATTGATAGTCATACATAGAGATGTATGTGGTTCAATGAAGTAATTGACGGGTAGTGGAGACCTTTATTTCGTGAACTTCACTGAACGTTTTGAGTATAGCTTGTTGAGAATCATGCATATGGGTGTATGTGAATCAATGAAGTACTTTTAACGTGTAGTGGAAGTCTTTATTTCATAGACTTCATGAACATTCGAATAGATATATGGATATCCACTCGGGGAATGTTGGCCTGGAAATTTTGATTCAATCAAACAAGTGCAGAATGAAGTAGGAAATAAACTTAACAAGAAAATCAAATTCCCGCGATGAATATCGAGGAATGAAGATTTGAGTTATAATGTTGGCACATCATCGAAAGACTTGTGAGAAGAGTTCCACAAATTACGTCGCATGGAACACCATAGTGTTATGGTGTGTTAGGGCGTCGTAATCGCACCCTATCGGATAGTGTGTGGTAAATGAATCTCTTACCGAATTATTGTAATCATTAGAGTCATATGGTAGAAACGTAAACACTCACGTTAGCAAATAGGGAAACCATTTGAATCCATGGAGACAATACCATACGAGTGATGGCATGGCTTTTGTAACAGCCCAAGGTTTAAAACCTAAAAACCCCTGTAATTTTTCCACTTTTGTGTAATTGCATCATGGCATGTTTATCATGTTGCTACTACTATGAACATTACCACTCCCCCCACTTTAATCTTGTATATTTGTCAAGGAAGTTCCAAGAGCTCAAATTATTATATTTACATTGTCTCCAAATTTATAAAAGGGGCAACATATGGAAATATCAACAAAATGCCCTTTTAACACCTATGAACAAAAGTGCACCAAAACATTTTATTTTGGGATGCCAATTTTTGTGGTACCTCTAAATGGTGTGGGGAAGCTCCCTGAATTTTCTCAAATTTTTATAAAATGTTTAACTGCCTCAACAAAATCCAAACAGTGCTCTGGTTTTGAAAAGAATTAGAGAAGGACCTCTCTGCATTGGAAAAGGACCTGTCTGTGAGGAAAGAGGAAAGTTGCCCAGGGGGTTTTCTGCAAAAACTGCGTCTTCTTCCCTGTAGCGACCGAGGAGCTCGACCCCGTCGCACCCCGTCGCCGTGTCGACCTCCCCTGCGCTGCGCCCGGACCCCCCCTCCTCCTCTGCTGCCCTGGAGAGGATAAGGCCACCACGAGCCGTGCTCTGCTCCCTCCCCCCCCCCCCCCCCCCCCCCCGATCTTCCCTCTGTTTGTTCCCACGCCATGGCCGAACCCTAGAGGAGCTCCGCCGCCGCACCGCCGTCGCTGGAGTCCACCCCGAGCCCAGCTAGGACACCCGCGAGCTTCGCCGTGACGCCACCTACCTCCACGCCGAAGGAATCGAGCCGGGGAGCTCGGGATCGACCGCCCCGTCGTCGTCTTCCTCCGCTCCGGCCGCCGGACTCCGAGCTCGCGCACGCCCTCCTCCATTCTCCTCCGTCCACGCTGCGGGTTCCCACGCTACGAGGGTGAGCTGGCGCGCGTCCTGGACATCCTCTCTCCCTCTCTCTCGCTCTAGCTCGCCGTGCCCGTGCAGCTCCGCCGTAGCCGTAGCTCTCCGCCGCTCGCCGTCGCTGCTCGCGGCGCTCCGGCGACCTGTAGGTAGCGGCGCCGCCCGCGTTTTGCTCCCCGTGCGCACGCGCGTCGAACGCACCCCACAGCGCGAGCCCTGGCGCCGTAGAACGCCGAACGCGTGCACCTCGCCGCCGGCGACCACCACGGCCACGCGCGCCGGCGTGCGCTGACGACCTGGGCCCGCGCGTCAGCGACCCTGAGCCAGCCCCGCGCCGCGTCAGCGCCACCTGGACCCTGGCCCCGCACGTCAGTGGCACGGGCTAACCGCGCCTCGGTGAAAAACGCCCGAGCGATTTTATCTGCGATTTAATAAAAAGACAGAAATGATATAAACTTCAAAAATTCATAACTTTCAAAATACTTATCCAAATTTAGCAAATAATATACCAAAATGCTCAGAAAAATAAATGCTATCTAATGGATTGATCCACACTTCCATTACTGCTACTGTAATTTTCTGTTTTGCTAAAATGAAGAGAGGGGTAGAAATAAAAGGGTGTAGTTTAACTTCATAATAAATTCCTCAACTTGCTAGAATGGTACCCTCTAAGTAAAAATGGTTAGGAGCACTGGTTCTACCCATTTCAAAATCATTTCAAGCATGTTGCCTAAATTAAAATGGTAGGGGAACATGAACACAAATAGGAAATTATATTTCCTATGTCGTTGAATAATTATTCTGAGCATCCCATTTAATTGTCATATAGTTGTTATAATAATTCAGTGCATTAAAATGTCATACCATCATGTGTTTGCGCATTGCATATGAATTGCTTGTATTGATTGTGTTCTTTCCGGTGTTTTTACGCATCGATAGATCAAGGAACCGGGGTCTCGCCACAATACCCCGAAGATCAGTATTACCCGCCTGCTGAGCAAGGCAAGCGTGATCCCCACCCTCTTGCATAGCTTATCCTATTTTATGCAAATTATTTTCTCCACTATAATATTGCATGCGGTTCCAAATGTCAATTTGATTGGATTAGAGTATCCTAAAGTTGCATTCAGTTACCGAAGCCATTACCTGTTTCCCCTCCTATTATCCATAGGATTGTGTTGATGGCCTGAATTACTTATTTTGCTAGGTTGTTGCTTAGCCATGCTTAGTTAACTGCTTAGTGGTCCGATGGATACTCATGTTGGGATCAGATGTGGAAATTCCGCGGATGATGGTGGAGAAATGGTAGTAATAATTATTAAAATGCTAAAAGGTGGGGATGAGAGGCCACATGGTATGTGGTGGGTTGTCTCGTTCTCGCCGCCTCAGTGCGAGTTCTCGCCTTCGAGCCAAGTTGAGCGTGCTACCATGCGTGGGTATATGGAACCTCATCGACCGACTAACTTGTGTCGGACTAGCCGGGGGTCCTCTAGTTTGGCTTTCCATTTGCGCGTGTGTTGAGATGGTGGCCAAGACTGAGATGAGGATGATGGTGGTAGGAAAATAAGTGGCCGAGGGGCAGGGTGTTGGAGGCACTGAACTTGTTCCCCAGTCACTGATGATCCTAGGTTAGTCCAAAGCGAGGTAAAGGTCGTAGCCGCTCCCACCCAGCCGGCTTTCCCCGGAAGAGAGCTAGTTGTACAGGCAATGGGCCGGACGGTACGCATGGATAAGGAGCTGGGAGGTCCCTCGGGAACCTGGCGCCTTTTACATTGTACACCCCCTGCAGGGATAAATCTTTTCGAAAAGCCGTGTCCACGGTTAAGGACGACTTGGTGACGAATTCAGGGATCATAGAATAACTTTAACGGAATGATTAAAAACTGGGTACTAAAGGTACCACTCACGATTGTAAGGTTGACTTCCTCGAGGTTGATTCGGGGAGGTGCCTCTGTGAAACAGGTACAGTGGTGGAAGAGGATGAGTAAGTGAATAAAAAGAAAAGAGTTACTTCTTACCCCTCTTCGAAAATGTTCTGTTAGTCGATGCCTTGGAGTCATATTTTAAGAATAAAATAAGCTTTACGCAAAACAGCCCTAAAACCTTGAGAGCCAATCATAGAGCAAATAGCTCAAAATCTTGCTGACTTCGTCGAACTCACCCTTGTTTATTTTTGTTTCAGAGGAGGACTTTACCTACCCCGAAGGTGGGTTCTATGTTGACATCGACGAGTAGTCTGAGGTTCCCGGGTGGCAGCCTGGGGCAACTAGGAACCAGCTGGCACGGGATTGTTTATCTGTAGGCCTCTTAGGCCATATTTGGATCTTGTTGTTTAGAACAACTTAATTTGCTTCCTCTTGATGTACTGCTGGGTCTGTGACCTTGGACTGTAATATTTGCTATCTTTCTCTACTAAGAGTTGAACTATATTTATCTGGAGTCGTAGGGTCTGTCATGTGCCAGGTGTTCCGGTGTTTCAGTCTCTTTATTATACGTGAGGGCTATGCTTTGGATATGGCATGATCGAAGGGTTGTGTTGCCGATGATCCATGCCGAGCACGCCTGCCGATGTTTACTCGGCCTGGGAGTGGTAACCCCAGTAACCTTCGATTATGTAGCATGACCACCGACACATAGCATCACTGTATAATTTATGGATTAGGGCATTACAACTTGGTATCAGAACAGTACCGCCTGTAGGAAACCCTTACTACTGGTCGACGTTGAGTCTAGTGTTGGTAAAAATATTTTAAACTAAAAATGAGTTGTGAAAACCATCTTAGGATTCTTTTTACTCCTTATCTGGTTACCCTCTAATCTCGGAGCCATCTTACCTCTATTTGTTTTGGGCCTTATTACGTGTCGCTTCCGCCGCGCATGGCTTGTCATACAAGTGGTGTACTCTTACTCACTTTGGGTTCAGGGCGCGGGGCGACCAGCATTTGGGGCTCCCGTCCCTCTGTTTGCTTTCAGGATCATTTCCTTGCTGTTCCTAGTCTCTACCCGAGTTCTACTTTCATTCCTGACTCTAGAGTCTCCGGACCTGACATTTGAACTATTTTTGCTACAGATGACTGGTTCGGGCTTGGTTGTTCGCCTCACTCGATGTGAGGGTGTTCGAGGGTTCCCCGCCTTGTTTGCCGCAGCTTTGGCCAGCCAGGGTTGTAGGTGGTACCCGGAGTACACGGTGTATGAGGAGTATGCACGGTACAGCCAGGCGCAGTTCTTCTTTAAGGTGCGCGTGCTCAACGACGAGGGTCGCGTTGAGAACGTAGCTGGAGGCGTGGGTATGACCGTGGAGCAGGCGGTTCAGGAGGCCGCGTATAACGTCCTCTCTATCTACCGCAGCTACTGTCCGTATCTCGCTAACCAGGCGTCGGATTTCTGCCACTTCCCCGCTGCCGACGACAGCACGTCGGGTGTTTACCGAGCTGTGTACAGCAGCGGCGAGATGGAGTCGGACAGCAGGCACCGGGCACTGATTGAGCTAGTCCGAGCGTTGGACCGTCGAGCCCGGCAGTGGTACCTCTACGCTGTTTCGGCACGCGCTAGTCACCGTCATACTCTGATGAGGGTGCGCCCGTACGTCATGGATGGGACGCTTCCTCTCACACTACTTCACCCTCCCCCGTTGGAGCAGTTGCCTCCCGACGTTTGCAGTCCGGATGTTGGTGGCGTAACCCCGCCTACCGGTCCTCACCGAGACCCGAGGCTTACTGCACTCGAGTCGCCGTATGGCAACCAGCCTGCCCGTGCGCGCCGCTTCCACACTCCCCCGGCGCCACTAGATGAGGAGGTCATGGCGTACTACTAGCCATGTGTACTACCAGGAGATGCTCGAGTTATTGTGCCTTCCTGCGAGTTGTGCCAATAACTCCCTTGCTTGTATCTCTGGAGCCTGGAGCAGTAGAGCTCGTTATGTAATAGACTCGTCACTGTTATCTGCCTAGTAACCATTCGGTCTAATATGTATGAGGCTTGTACCTCTCTCTCGCAGCAGACTGTGGATTGTACTAGAACCTATATTGGTGAACTCAGTTCCATCTATGCGTGCGTTTAGTAATGTGCATGTTGTTCTATCTGTTGCTACCACCAGTTCCGCTGTCCCTAATTTTTGTGTACAAAGATGGCACGATGGGATGCTAACTGTGTCCTTGTCAATATCCAGAATGACGGGCCGTCGCCGTGGCGAAGATTTACCGCCACCTCCCACAATGGCGGAGGTCCTCCTGCTTATGGAGGAGGGCCGTGTGCGCAGCGACCGACTCCTCGAGCAGTTGGTGCACCAAGGGAACCGGAGGAATAACGATTGTCATAATCTCACTGAGTTTCTGCGGTCCCAGCCACCGTCCTTCTCCGATGCTAAGGAGCCCTTGGACGCAGATGACTGGCTGCGTGCACTGGAGCGCAAGTTCGCTGCCCTGCATGTTCCAGCTGTGGAACAAGTCAACTTCGCCACTTACCTGTTGGCGGGTGCAGCGGGCGCGTGGTGGGAGAGCCACCAGGCGATGTTCGCGGCTGGACATGTTTTCACCTGGGAGGAGTTTCGCACTGCCTTCCGCGCTGCCTACATTCCCAAGCCCCTCATGGACTTGAAGAGGAGGGAGTTCCTGGACTTGCATCAGGGACGGATGGACATTCCAGTCTATGGTCATGAGTTCAGCCGTCTCTCCCGTTACGCCCCTCGGGATGTGACCAATGATGCGGACAAGCAGGAGTTGTTCCGCAAGGGGCTCAATCCAAGGCTTCGTTACGAGTTGCTGCCCTTCAAGTTCCCGAGCTACCAGGAACTGTACAACCAGGCTCTCACACTGGAACAGGGAAGGAAAGAACTAGAGGCCACTAAGAGGACACTTCAGGGGGATCATCAGAGCTCCTCGGCTGCTGACGGCAAGAAGCGTAGGGTCTTCGTCCCCTATAGCTCTGTGCCCCGTCCTCCGTTTGTGCCAAGGACCTCGGAGTACCGGCCACCTCCGCCGCGCCCTCCTACTCCAAAAGTGGGCCTGGGCGGAAGTGGTTATCGTCCTCAACTCCCTGCACCACCAACAAGCACGTGCTACAGCTGTGGCCAGCCAGGCCACTACTCCAGGGAATGCCCGAGGAAGGCGCCACCACCAGCACCTGCCACGCCCGTAGCCAAGACGGGTACGGCTAGTCGTGGTCGCATGAACCACGTCACTGTGGAAGACGTGGAGGACGACCCCAGTGTTCTCATGGGTACGCTTCGAATTGCTAAAGCTCTAGCTACAATACTGTTTGATTCTGGAGCATCACATTCATTCATTTCGGTAGCATTTGCACAACGAAACAATATACCGTTTGAAGAGTTGGAAGCACCGTTATATGTCACCAGCCCGGGTACTCGTTGGCAAACCAAAAGGGTGACCCCCGAAGTTTCAATTAATATAGGCTCATTCCCCTTCCCGTTTCCGCTGATAGCCTTCAATTCAACCGGCTTTGATGCCATATTGGGTATGAACTGGCTAGGGAAATACAAGGCTAACCTCGACTGTGCTGCCAGAACCATCACCGTGACCTCATCTTCCGGAGAAATGGTGGAGTATTGGTCTGCTCAGTCCAGCCCACCATCTCCATCCAGGCCCAACTCACCTGAGCTTCTCCTTTGCCTTATGGAAGGCTTATCCCCTCCTGAAATCCAAGACATCCACGTTGTGTGTGACTTCCCGGATGTGTTCCCGGAGGAATTGCCTGGCATGCCACCTGATCGAAGTGTGGAGTTCGTCATAGAGTTGCTTCCCGGTACCGCGCCGATTGCCAAGAAGCCCTACCGGATGCCGGTGGAGGAGCTAGCGCTGTTAAAGGAGCAAATTGATGAACTGTTAGCGAAAGAGTTCATTCGGCCGAGCAGTTCACCGTGGGGCTGTCCCGTGCTCTTCGTCAAGAAGAGGGATTCTACCGTGCCTCGTCTGGTCTCTGACTACAGGCCGTTAAATGCGGTGACAGTCAAAAACAAGTACCCTATTCCTCGCATCAATGATCTATTGGATCAACTAGCTGGAGCAACGGTATTTTCCAAGATGGACCTGAGATTAGGGTACCATCAGATCAAGATCAGAGAGCAGGATATTCCAAAGACAGCATTTGTTACTCGCTATGGCTCTTACGAGTATACCGTTATGTCCTTTGGTCTCACCAATGCTCCTGCGACGTTCATGAGGCTCATGAACTCCGTCTTCATGGATTATCTCGACAAGTTTGTTGTCATCTACATCGACGACATTCTCGTCTACTCCAAAACCGATGAAGAGCATGCCGAACATCTTCGTTTGATCCTGACACGCCTTCGAGAACACCGCCTCTATGCCAAGTTCTCCAAGTGTGAGTTTTGGTTGGATAATCTCATATTCCTTGGACATGTGATATCCGCAAATGGAGTGGCTGTCGTTCCCGACAAGGTTCGAACTATTATGGATTGGATAACTCCCATGTCTGTCAAGGACATCCGAAGCTTTCTGGGATTGGCAGGTTACTACCGCCGATTCATCGAAGGGTTCTCCAAAATAGCCAAGCCTCTGACCAACCTTCTCAAGAAGGATACAAGGTTCGTATGGACGGACCAAGCGGAGGAGAGCTTCAAAACTTTGAAGGCCAAACTCACTTCTGCTCCTGTGCTTGCCCTGCCAGACGCACGCAAGGATTTCGTGGTCTTCTGTGACGCCTCTCTGCAAGGCTTGGGCTGTGTGTTAATGCAAGATGGCCATGCAGTGGCATATGCCTCTCGCCAATTGAAGACACATGAGCAAAACTACCCGACTCATGATTTGGAGCTTGCCGCAGTGGTTTATGCTCTGAAGCAATGGAGACCATACCTGTTTGGTAACCGTTGCGAGATTTACTCGGATCACAAGAGTTTGAAATACCTTTTTACCCAGCCGGATCTAAATCTCAGGCAAAGACGTTGGTTGGAGTTAATTAAAGACTATGATGTGAGTCTGAATTACCAACCCGGCAAGGCGAACGTCGTGGCTGACGCGCTAAGTCGAAAAGCTTATAGCAACAACCTGATGGTTGAGAAGGCTCAACCTGCTCTCCATGAAGAGTTCGCCCGTTTGAACGTGGAAATTGTCCCTTCTGGCTATCTCGCGAATCTGGAAATCAAATCTACTCTGGTAGACCAGATAAAGGAGGCGCAGAAACTAGATACTGGCATTCTTAATATCAAGAAGAACATTGCTAGCGGAAAGGCCAAATGCTTCTCGGAGAATGAAGCGGGAATCGTGTACTTTGGTGACCATCTGGTAGTGCCAAAGGAACAAAATCTGAAGGAGCTGATCCTCAAAGAAGCGCATGATTCCCCTCTCTCTATTCATCCCGGTAGTACTAAAATGTACTAAGACCTCCGACCCCTATTCTGGTGGACTCGGATGAAAAGAGAAATCGCCAAGTATGTTTCGGAATGCGACACCTGTCGACGTGTAAAGGCTGAACATCAAAGGCCTGCTGGCACTCTTCGCCCTATTGTGATTCCAGAATGGAAATGGGACGAGATTGGTATGGACTTTATTACGGGTCTGCCGAAGTCTCCCAAGGGCAACGATGCCATCTGGGTAATCATCGATCGACTATCCAAAGTGGCTCACTTCCTCCCAGTGCGAGTCGACATCACAGCTACAAAGCTGGCTGACCTTTATGCTTCCCGGATCATCGTACTCCACGGTGTTCCCCAGAGGATAATCTCTGATCGTGGCAGCTTGTTCACCTCCAAGTTCTGGACGAGTTTCCAACAAGCCATGGGAACCCGCCTCAACTTCAGCACCGCCTTCCATCCCCAAACTGATGGACAGACCGAAAGGGTGAACCAAGTTCTGGAGGACATGCTTCGAGCTTGCGTAATCTCTTTCGGAAAGGGGTGGGAAAAATACCTTCCCTACGCTGAGTTCTCCTACAACAATAACTATCAAGCGAGTCTGGGTATGGCCCCATTCGAGGTTATGTATGGAAGGAAATGCCGAACTCCGCTAAATTGGTCCGAGACCGGAGAGAGGCAACTCTTGGGTCCAGACGTGATCAATGAAGCTGAGGAGAAGGTGAAAATCATACGAGAGAATCTGAAGATTGCCCAGTCTAGGCAGAAGAGCTACTATGATAAGCACCATCGGGAGGTCCATTATGAGATTGGTGACAAGGCCTATCTACGCGTCTCTCCTCTTCGTGGTGTTCGTCGCTTTGGAATCAAGGGAAAATTGGCCCCTCGTTTTGTTGGCCCTTTCACTATTCTGGCCAAACGAGGAGATCTATCCTACCAGCTAGAACTCCCAACCAACTTCCCGGATGTGCATGATGTGTTCCATGTATCCCAACTCCGCCGTTGCTTCAAGGATCCTATCCGTGGAGTCAGTCATGAGGAGCTGGATATCCAGGCGGATCTCACCTATCGCGAGCATCCCATACGTATCCTAGATGAAGCGGAAAGGAAGACTCGGAATAAGACTACCAAGTTCTTCAAGGTTCAGTGGTCTCACCATTCCGAAGAAGAAGCTACCTGGGAAAGAGAGTCTAGTCTTCGTGAGGAGTATCCCGACTTTCTTCCGCCACTTTAGAATCTCGGGACGAGATTCCTGTAAGGGGGGTAGATTTGTAACAGCCCAAGGTTTAAAACCTAAAAACCCCTGTAATTTTTCCACTTTTGTGTAATTGCATCATGGCATGTTTATCATGTTGCTACTACTATGAACATTACCACTCCCCCCACTTTAATCTTGTATATTTGTCAAGGAAGTTCCAAGAGCTCAAATTATTATATTTACATTGTCTCCAAATTTATAAAAGGGGCAACATATGGAAATATCAACAAAATGCCCTTTTAACACCTATGAACAAAAGTGCACCAAAACATTTTATTTTGGGATGCCAATTTCTGTGGTACCTCTAAATGGTGTGGGGAAGCTCCCTGAATTTTCTCAAATTTTTATAAAATGTTTAACTGCCTCAACAAAATCCAAACAGTGCTCTGGTTTTGAAAAGAATTAGAGATGGACCTCTCTGCATTGGAAAAGGACCTGTCTGTGAGGAAAGAGGAAAGTTGCCCAGGGGGTTTTCTGCAAAAACTGCGTCTTCTTTCCTGTAGCGACCGAGGAGCTCGACCCCGTCGCACCCCGTCGACCTCCCCTGCGCCGCGCCCGGACCCCCCCTCCTCCTCTGCTGCCCTGGAGAGGATAAGGCCACCACGAGCCGTGCTCTGCTCCCTCCCCCCCCCCCCCCCCCCCCCCGATCTTCCCTCTGTTTGTTCCCACGCCATGGCCGAACCCTAGAGGAGCTCCGCCGCCGCATCGCCGTCGCTGGAGTCCACCCCGAGCCCAGCTAGGACACCCGCGAGCTTCGCCGTGACGCCACCTACCTCCACGCCGAAGGAATCGAGCCAGGGAGCTCGGGATCGACCGCCCCGTCGTCGTCTTCCTCCGCTCCGACCGCCGGACTCCGAGCTCGCGCACGCCCTCCTCCATTCTCCTCCGTCCATGCTGCGGGTTCCCACGCTACGAGGGTGAGCTGGCGCGCGTCCTGGACATCCTCTCTCCCTCTCTCTCGCTCTAGCTCGCCGTGCCCGTGCAGCTCCGCCGTAGCCGTAGCTCTCCGCCGCTCGCCGTCGCTGCTCGCGGTGCTCCGGCGACCTGTAGGTAGCGGCGCCGCCCGCGTTTTGCTCCCCGTGCGCGCGCGCGTCGAACGCACCCCACAGCGCGAGCCCTGGCGCCGTAGAACGCCGAACGCGTGCACCTCGCCGCCGGCGACCACCACGGCCACGCGCGCCGGCGTGCGCTGACGGCCTGGGCCCGCGCGTCAGCGACCCTGAGCCAGCCCCGCGCCGCGTCAGCGCCACCTGGACCCTGGCCCCGCACGTCAGTGGCACGGGCTAACCGCGCCTCGGTGAAAAACGCCCGAGCGATTTTATCTGCGATTTAATAAAAAGACAGAAATGATATAAACTTCAAAAATTCATAACTTTCAAAATACTTATCCAAATTTAGCAAATAATATACCAAAATGCTCAGAAAAATAAATGCTATCTAATGGATTGATCCACACTTCCATTACTGCTACTGTAATTTTCTGTTTTGCTAAAATGAAGAGAGGGGTAGAAATAAAAGGGTGTAGTTTAACTTCATAATAAATTCCTCAACTTGCTAGAATGGTACCCTCTAAGTAAAAATGGTTAGGAGCACTGGTTCTACCCATTTCAAAATCATTTCAAGCATGTTGCCTAAATTAAAATGGTAGGGGAACATGAACACAAATAGGAAATTATATTTCCTATGTCGTTGAATAATTATTCTGAGCATCCCATTTAATTGTCATATAGTTGTTATAATAATTCAGTGCATTAAAATGTCATACCATCATGTGTTTGCGCATTGCATATGAATTGCTTGTATTGATTGTGTTTTTTCCGGTGTTTTTACGCATCGATAGATCAAGGAACCGGGGTCTCGCCACAATACCCCGAAGATCAGTATTACCCGCCTGCTGAGCAAGGCAAGCGTGATCCCCACCCTCTTGCATATCTTATCCTATTTTATGCAAATTATTTTCTCCACTATAATATTGCATGCGGTTCCAAATGTCAATTTGATTGGATTAGAGTATCCTAAAGTTGCATTCAGTTACCGAAGCCATTACCTGTTTCCCCTCCTATTATCCATAGGATTGTGTTGATGGCCTGAATTACTTATTTTGCTAGGTTGTTGCTTAGCCATGCTTAGTTAACTGCTTAGTGGTCCGATGGATACTCATGTTGGGATCAGATGTGGAAATTCCGCGGATGATGGTGGAGAAATGGTAGTAATAATTATTAAAATGCTAAAAGGTGGGGATGAGAGGCCACATGGTATGTGGTGGGTTGTCTCGTTCTCGCCGCCTCAGTGCGAGTTCTCGCCTTCGATCCAAGTTGAGCGTGCTACCATGCGTGGGTATATGGAACCTCATCGACCGACTAACTTGTGTCGGACTAGCCGGGGGTCCTCTAGTTTGGCTTTCCATTTGCGCGTGTGTTGAGATGGTGGCCAAGACTGAGATGAGGATGATGGTGGTAGGAAAATAAGTGGCCGAGGGGCAGGGTGTTGGAGGCACTGAACTTGTTCCCCAGTCACTGATGATCCTAGGTTAGTCCAAAGCGAGGTAAAGGTCGTAGCCGCTCCCACCCAGCCGGCTTTCCCCGGAAGAGAGCTAGTTGTACAGGCAATGGGCCGGACGGTACGCATGGATAAGGAGCTGGGAGGTCCCTCGGGAACCTGGCGCCTTTTACATTGTACACCCCCTGCAGGGATAAATCTTTTCGAAAAGCCGTGTCCACGGTTAAGGACGACTTGGTGACGAATTCAGGGATCATAGAATAACTTTAACGGAATGATTAAAAACTGGGTACTAAAGGTACCACTCACGATTGTAAGGTTGACTTCCTCGAGGTTGATTCGGGGAGGTGCCTCTGTGAAACAGGTACAGTGGTGGAAGAGGATGAGTAAGTGAATAAAAAGAAAAGAGTTACTTCTTACCCCTCTTCGAAAATGTTCTGTTAGTCGATGCCTTGGAGTCATATTTTAAGAATAAAATCAGCTTTACGCAAAACAGCCCTAAAACCTTGAGAGCCAATCATAGAGCAAATAGCTCAAAATCTTGCTGAGTTCGTCGAACTCACCCTTGTTTATTTTTGTTTCAGAGGAGGACTTTACCTACCCCGAAGGTGGGTTCTATGTTGACATCGACGAGTAGTCTGAGGTTCCCGGGTGGCAGCCTGGGGCAACTAGGAACCAGCTGGCACGGGATTGTTTATCTGTAGGCCTCTTAGGCCATATTTGGATCTTGTTGTTTAGAACAACTTAATTTGCTTCCGCTTGATGTACTGCTGGGTCTGTGACCTTGGACTGTAATATTTGCTATCTTTCTCTTCTAAGAGTTGAACTATATTTATCTGGAGTCGTAGGGTCTGTCATGTGCCAGGTGTTCCGGTGTTTCAGTCTCTTTATTATACGTGAGGGCTATGCTTTGGATATGGCATGATCGAAGGGTTGTGTTGCCGATGATCCATGCCGAGCACGCCTGCCGATGTTTACTCGGCCTGGGAGTGGTAACCCCAGTAACCTTCGATTATGTAGCATGACCACCGACACATAGCATCACTGTATAATTTATGGATTGGGGCATTACAGCTTTTGAGCCTGGATTGTCGTTTCAGCAATTTAGTATTTCGATGTAATCGAACCTAAAATGGATTAATCTTTGTAGTATACCCTACCTAAAGAGTTAGTTGGGTACATGTCTCACGACATAGGCAAAATCTTTGCCGGGATATACCTTGCGAAAGAAATAGTTTCTTGTCCGAGGGTATAAGTGAGAAAGAAAGAAGAGCGAGACGAAGTTGGTGAACTTCTTCTCCAAACATCAGAGTGGCGCAATCGAAAGTGTTTTCGGTGTCAGGCCCCACAGCTTGAAAAAGCTAATGATTCAAGATCATGATGTTCTGAGCTCATACTAAGAGCGTAGGCATACGAGGTTGTGTTCCACACCGTGTGTTACGACAATCTTGTTATGGAGGTCATATTAATGGAATATGATAGACCTACGAAGTACGAAGAAGAGATGGTGGACCTAAGTCCGAGAAATGGCTATGAGTCATTTGTGATCCAAAATAAAATCCATATACGATTACCAGGTATTGACTTGGGAGATCTTCTTGATGGCATCTAGGATGTTAATAGTATATGGAATTTTATGAGAGAGTAGACATTGAGCAGATTCGATTTGTCGTGAAACAGTTCCGACAGACCACATGAGAGTTTGTCTCAAGTGGCAAAGCCTAAATCTATTCTTGGTCGTTTAGCAATTACTATAATTTCGAATGAGAAATTGATAGATGGATGAGAAAAGCATGGCTCTTAATAGTGTAATTAAGAATGGTTTGTAATCCTGAGGATGCTAAACATGTATGCAAACTTCGGTGGTCCATTCATGGGCTGAAGCAAGCATATCGGAGCTGGAATCTTCACTTTGATAATGTGATCAAAGGATTTTGGAGTTGTCCAAAATAGTTGAAGAAACCTACATTTGCACAGAAGTGAGTGGGAGCAAAGTAGCTCTCCTTGATCTTATATGCGGAAGGCATATTTGAGTGGGAGCTAAGTAGCTTTCCTTGATCTTATATGCGGAAGGCATATTTGAGTGGGAGCTAGGTGTCATTTGTGATTTTGTATGTAACAACATATTGAATGACACAGATCCTCTAGTAGATTGTAAAGGATTATTTAAGTGATTAAATTTTCTATGAAATGAAGTTAGGAGTATTAGGCATCCGATTTATAATTGTATAGATCATAAGGGGCTTAATAACATTATGTCGGAATATTTCCTTAGTCAAGATTCTGAAGTGTTTCAGAATAGGACAAGCAAATAAAGAGGTTCTTGCTTGTATGACTAGGTAAAATATTAAGTTTATCTTGGCATTTTCAGTTATAGCAAATGATGTTCGACATTATCTATGTATCAGACATAGATGCTATCAGACTGAAAGCTCGACTTAGTGTGACCCGAGTTCTTGGTTGAAGAATAGGTTCTAGAGTGATCCTTGTGTGGATCAATGAACAAACGTTAAGTTTATTCTTCAGTGTCTATGAGAACTGAAGATAGGTTTTCTAGTAACGGGTAAGAGTGGAATGGCAACTTGCCGTAAAGCGGTTACGATGATGCAAGTTATTACACTGACCCATACGACTAGAAATCTCATATAGGAGATGTCCTTTATTTTGAAGATAGACATGGTTAGTTTGCGAAGTCGCATATGAATGCACTGTCGTATAATCTACATAGGTATAGAAATATATTGCGACTTCAGAAGTAGCAAGTGTGGTTGGACTGAGCAGTTTTCCGAGCGTAGGTGGTCCCCTTAATAGATCTCTTAGACTTTTAAGTCGCATGCGACGCGAATGCTCGAGTCTCACTCCATCCACTGGGATATATTTCACCGTCATCGTAAGATACGGGTTTATGTCAAACTAGGTGACATAGAAGTCTTGCAAAGAACACATAGATCTCAATGTGTGAGTTATATTGACTGTATTCCTCTTCCACGAGGCGAGCAGGCACCAAGATGTTATGGGTGTTGAGCTTTTACCAAGTCGTAAACTAGATTAAGTGTTACTCTAGTGCAAGTGGGAGACTGAAGGGAATATGCCCTAGAGGCACTTAATAAACATAGTTTATTGGCAATATCCGAATCGTTCATTATATGTTTTATACCATGCTATAACTGTATTAAGCGGAAACATTAATACATGTGTGGTAGATAAACAACCAGGTCCCTAGTAGCCTCTACTAAAACTAGTTTCATTGCGCGATTGATGATCGAGGTTTTCCGATCATAGGGCATGGCGCCGGTCGGCAATGGAAGTCATATCGTTAGGAGTAACGATGTGATGGACATACCCAGTATTTGTAGGACATAGTCATTACGCCTTAAGACCGTGAGACCAACTCTTATTGTTATCCCTGGAAGATACTTTGATCGCACCAAACGTCATATCTTATATAGTGTGACAATGATAGGTGATACTTTTGGGTATCGGAAGGGGGTAGTTGAGACGAGGGGTCAACAACGGGATTTGTCAGTCCGCTTAGCCGGATAGATACTCTAGGGCCCACTCGGTGACATTATGTCAAATGAGTTTGCAAACATGTGACTAGGTCACCAGCTGACATAATATCATGGACGAGTAGAAGATAGCGATGTCGGTAACGAGATCATGCTAGGTATGGAGATATCTGAGAATGATGCTCGGACACGCTAAGTATCGCCATGACAATGGGTTTAAGACTATACGTCCAGGTTTGATAGATGAAAGTCATTCGTTATATCACAGGGATTAATTCATGGGGTCCAGGCCTACGAATTAGTCGTTGATCATAGAGGAGTCTTGATCATACCTGTTATTATATCAAACCGCTAGGGTAACACACTTAAGGGGTTTCGACAAGACAACTGGAAAGCAAAGAGATCACCGGGAACGTCCCGGGAATGGTCCGATGGAGATCGGGCAGCGAAGAAAGAGTTTTCGGAGCTAGAATAAATTCTATAAAATATGTTTGATATTAATTAGTGTAATTAATGATTAAATATGATTTTATATATTTATTTTCGAATTTTTAAAGTCTGGTTTCCCTAAATGGGCCTTCTAGTGGAAAGAAGGCCCATGAGGGGAGGAGAGTCCCCCCCAGGGCTTCGGATTGAGGGAGGCCGGCCTAGGTGGGCCAAATGGGGCCCACCTAGGGCCGGCACACTGCCCTTGGCCGCACCAGGCATGTGGGGATAGTCCCACATTGCCTGGCTGGCAAGGTTGGCTCCCCCCGGGAGCCTATATAAGAAGGGGCACCCCTGGTCTTTTAATTCACCAATTAATTCCCAATTTCTCTCTCGATCTCATGGTTCCCTTGTCGGAGCCGCGCCGAGTAGAGGAGGGGGATCTCTTCCACCATAGCCCGCTGCCGCGCTGCTGGTGTTCCGGTCCAAATCTTCCGCTGCTCGTCCTGGACTGGAGCTTCGGAGGCCGTCGTCTCCACCGTATATGTGTGACGCCCTGCGAGGTGCTGCGCTAGCGCTACTTGGAGGCCTACTTCCTCCACCCGACCTCGGGGTCATCTTCGTCGTCTTCGTCGCGCCGAGTTCTCCGCGACCTAGAGGTCGGCTACGTCGTCTTCGTCGTCAACGCTTGTGCGGGAGCGTAATCCCCGCTATTCGGTCTACGAGGGTATGTATTCCGATCTCCGCCGTACTTCTATATCTGCATAGTGTAGATCTTGGCTAGTTTAAGGATATCGTTGCTAGGAAATTTTTTGTTTTCTGCACACGATCCCCTTCATATCCTTCTTCAATAATGCGTCATAGCTCAATGGAGGCATTACATAGATGAGACTTCATTAGAAATTGCCATTGAGAGAAATGAGTAGGTTTAAGCTTAGAAGGATCACTTCTAAAGTTTACATGAGGGTGAGGGATAGGAGGGTTAGGAGAGTAATTATGGTTGACATTATGAAATTCCTCTCCTTTGGGGTGTTAGAGGAGCTAGGTGAATCATCCTTTTCCGCCTTCCCGAGGGAAGCACTTGGAGTAACATCTTTAGACCCATCCGAAGATGACTCCTTAGAGTTCTCAGCATGCTCCTTAGGAGGAGGAGAGGGAGAAGTAGCCTCGGGCTCCTTAGACTTCAAGAGTGCCATGAGCATCTCATTCATCTTGAGGAGTTGGGCCTCCAACGACGATCTCATATCAATAAGATCGGCCATGGTTGCCCCTTTGGCTAACGCCTCCTTCTCCGCCTCTAATTTCTCATGGGCGGCCCTCTCGCCATCGGATTCCGTCATCGTTGCACTTAGGCGGTTAAGCCCTTAAAAGTGAACAAGGCTCTGATACCAATTGAACGGGAATCCGGCACCTAGGGGGGGGGGGGGTGAATAGGTGCTATTACAAATTTTAGGTCTTTTCAAATTTAGGCTCAACACAAAGGTAAATTCTCTAGATATGCAACTACGGTGAATTTACCTAAATGACAATCTAAGCAATAACAAGATAAACAAGCTAACAAGACAAGCAAGTAAGGGAGCAAAGATAAGGGGAACCAAGTGTAGCACGCGGAGACGAAGATGTAATCCCGAGTTCCACCCAAGGGTGTACGTCTCGTTTGGAGAGGTGTGCGCTACCACAACAGGTTAGCCGCAACGCAACAAAGGCTCACCTTCTTCTCCGGTGAACTCAACCACAAAGGTTGCGAGTCCACCTTCCACTATTGATCCCCTTTTAGGGCGGAGATCGAATCCCTTACAAACGCTTGAGGCACGCACCCACAACTTAATTGGGGCTCTCAAGATGACCTTAAAAGGTCAAGGACCACAAAAGGTCTAGGCAACACCAAGATTACAACAATGGTGAGATAGGTTTTCCCACGCACCCACAACTTAATTGGAGGCTCTCAAGATGACCTTAAAAGGTCAAGGACCACAAAAGGTCTAGGCAACACCAAGATTACAACAATGGTGAGCTAGGTTTTCCCACCGGAAACGCTAGCCACGAAATCCCCAAGTGAATGGGGAGGAAATGCAAATTCCTTCGGTGAAGATGTAGATCCGGGCCTTCTCCTCCAATCCTCCAAAGATCAATGAATTTGGGTGGAGGGATTGGGAGATCTTGTTGATTTGAGCTTTCAAGAATGGCAGGAGAGAGAAAATCTGAGAGCTGACTGTTCTTGAGTGAGTGAGGGGGTATTTATACCCCCTCCCAAAATCTGGCCGTTGGCTGCCTCGGGGACCCGGAATTTCCGGTATAAGTGACACCCGGAAATTCCGGGTCACCTGAAATATCCGAGTTGAATTTCCGGTTGAGATCAGTACCACTTTGACATCTTGACTTAGCCAAATTTCTGAGGGTGACTCGGAAATTCCCGAGTCAGTGAAATTTCCGAGCTGAATTTTCGGTTGAAGTCAGAACCACTTTCTGATCTTGACTTAGCCAAATTTCTGAGGGTGACTCGGAAATTCCGAGTCAGTGAAATTTCCGAGCTGAATTTCCGGTTGAAGTCAGAACCACTTTCTGAACTTGACTTAGCCAAATTTCTGAGGGTGACTCGGAAATTCCGAGTCAGTGAAATTTCCGAGCTGAATTTCCGGTTGAAGTCAGAACCACTTTCTGAACTTGACTTAGCCAAATTTCTGAGGGTGACTCGGAAATTCCGAGTCAGTGAAATTTCCGAGCTGAATTTCCGGTTGAAGTCAGAACCACTTTCTGATTTTTCCTTAGCCATTTTTTCTGTTAAGTATAGGAGACCCGGAATTTCCGATCCTGGAAATTTCCGGTTCCAATAATCCGATTCTGGGAAGAATTCCAGAAACTCTTTTTCTCTACATTTTGACTTTGGGATATGTGATATGCAATTCACCCAAACTGATATACTTAGCAATAGGATTAGTATATCATTGGTATTGTTAACTAACACACAAAACACTAGGGATTAAGAAATGTTCTTTCAGTTTGCCAGTGTACCAAGAAGGTATCGGCTTGACCTTCACTGTTTGCAAGGAATATGCCCCCCCCCAGCCCGGCCTACGGACCATTCAAAGGATTGGCCCATGCAAGAATATTTTCTTTTTTTGAGATACCTTAAGTTCAAGCCCTCCTCACCCACCCATCAATCTTTGGTAATCTCTAGCAATACTTGCGCCAGATATGTCACTGAAGCTCTGCGGGATGGACAGAAGGTTTGTGCCTTCAGTAGAGATGCAATTGTATTTAATAAACTTTGTATTGTTTGTCTCTCCAACAAGATACTCAGTTGGACCTCCAGTGTCCAGATCATTGTGAAAGGAGATTTTCTATGCAATCAAGAAGATGGACTGGTTTGATTTTGGTATTGATACACTCATGTCTCTCAGTGCAGTCACATGCGGCAAACTTACTGCATATATTCTCCAACGCACTTCAGGAAGTCGAAGGATTAGCACAATCTATACCCTAAATAATGCATGCAGACTGCGACACGGGTCTCGAGAAGTTAGGTTACTTATGCTTTTCGTTGATTGCTGGGCGGGAGGAAAGACTGGTGTAGTTATTGTAACTTACATGAGCCTTATGACTTCTTCTTTGGATATCCACAACCGCGACTTCCAACATTCCCCTACTTCATTAACTAAAAGGTACATACGAGTTCTTGGAGAAGGGGGAGGCAATGGCCCCCTTACATGCCAATGTACAGCTCCATATGCACACCTTATTTTTCGATAAAGATACGAACAATGCTGATGAAGAAAATACCTTATTGGGCAGGATAGCAAACAATAACTTTATATTTTCTTCAAATCTACTCCCCGACGAGTAGTTGCCAACAAAGCAGACATTACCAATATCTTGTGATAAAGCCTATTGCATGCATCACTCACAGAAGTATAAAATCAAGAGTGACAACAACCGTAGCAATTATCTTAATCTCTAACAGCGGAAACTAGAAAAAGGCATGAAGTAGAAGTTAGTGTAAATATTTAATGGTAGTTGTATTGCAATTAGGCGAACATAAGGTGCATGATCATGTTAATAAACACGTGCAATTCACGGTTCCAATTTTTGTTTTCTAAATCACGAATTAGAACTATAGCAAGTTTCTTTCTTCCATGTGCACTACTGTTTCATTCTAAAGCAATGATACCGGTTTCAAAAATGGATCTTCCCTTAATGGAACCATTTGGTCAATGGGAGTAGGGGCTTCCCTCTCCAATATGCTGACCAGGAATTAAGCAATCAATTGCAGATGTTCGGTGACCGTTAGACATGCATAATAATACTTGATTTGAAGTGGTGCATCAGTTTTGAGTTATTGCCAGACGACCTTTACAAGACCGTGTGGCGTGAGCCGATCATCTTTTTCAAGCCGTGTGGGTGGGCTCAGAGACAGAACAGATACAGTAAACTCATACCAAAAAAATCAGTACGAGTTTACCGCATCTATTTTGTTGGAGCCCGCACACGGTACCAGAAATTTCAACCAGATATGAGTTATCCGGTACAACTTTGTCCGTGATCCGCTAGAGTTGCACTAAGCAATATCTGCAAGAAATGCGTGTGAGCCGATCATCTTTTTTAAGCAAGCAAGCATGATGATTCGCTCTCTCTCGTTTCCGCCCAATGTAGTCCAGTCCAGAACCCACCACGGCATGCACGGCTCCACTGCCTGTGTTGGTCATTTTTTTCTCCATATTGTCTGGCATTTACATCACCCTTTGATCGTGCAGTGACCTCCTGATCTGCTGTTGGCGTTGCCCGCCAGTTGCTGCAACCTGCAACCGGCGAGGTGTCAAACATCCATGAACAGCAGACCACGATTTCGGGTACGTTGATCAACAGTTTCTAGGGGGGAAACGTGAGATCCAGGGCGCCATTGCTCCGGCCGGTAAGCTCTCAGTTCAGATGCAGCGATTCCCCCTTGAGGCTCCTGCTCTGGACCGCTTTCAGCTTTCCACGCGATGATGGCAGCACGAACGACATTTCAAGATCAGACTCGGAATGCAGCCAGAGGAGAGCATGCAGCGTTGTTTTCGTTTGTGAATGCATGTCGCCGTCAGGTGGTGCGTGGATAGGATTTGGGTCGGATGGCTCTGTCTCAGCTAACATTGATTCTCAACAAGATCAGTTAACATTGGACAAAACCAAAGTTGATGACTAGCAGGGATCGACTAGGAAAGTAATTGCGCTTTGGAGGAAAGAATTATGGACGACTCATGCATTAGGTGGTATACTATACTACACACTCAACAGTAGTACTATATATCTATCTATACTTCTAATAAAGGAAAAAAACCCACTACCATGCATTATTTTCAATGTCTAACATGCAAGCTATCTACATCGTCTATTATTATAACTAACCAATTATCCATGTCATCACACTATTCATTAATGACAATATTTTTTGCATGCAACTCCAGGTCTTATACTTTTCATCCATACAAGTGTCAATGTCACACTTTTTAATTATCAAATGCAAAAAAAAACACGTCAATAAAAATTTAGCCTTTTGATAATTCAGATATGTGAAATTATATTTGTAAATAAATTCATATTTCATGGGTCCTATTATCCTTCTTTAAATAATAATGTATTTAAAGACATTCCCGTCGCAACGTGCAGTGTATGTTTCTGGTATCTATAAATTTCATTCCCACTATCTTCATTTAATACTACAAAATACACACTGTGCGCGTTGAAGTGGATATCTTTTAAGAATCCTAATAAACACATGCAATCTAAAGTTGATTATAAAATGATTCATGTGATTGGCGCAACTAATTTTGATGCTTCCCCAGCACATGAATTAATTTTGTAATTACATAGAGGGATAGTTTGATCTTATCATTCATACAGTAAAAGAAGGATGGTGCAGACAACTAAATGGCTAAAAAAATATGACTTAAATACTTGCATGTGAAGATAGACTATAAGCGATGAATATTAGTGGGATGGTGTGGAAATTGGTTGGAGAAAACAGTAAGTGAGGTGGATAGCTTGCATATTGAGATAAAACATAAATTACAATTAGTGATGTTTTACTCTATAAAAGATGTAGATTTATGAATTGCATATTAAACATGTCAAGGACGTTAGAAGGCTCCTTCCGCCTATCTTATATACTCCTGGCCATGGCATGCAGCTTGCGACATCACCTCAATTGGTATTGCTTTTGTTCTTGCTTTGTCCCCATAATCATGGAGGTGGCTCCTAGATCGGGTTCGGTCATGGGGGTGGCCAAATTATGGGCTTTATAAGCTCTCTAATTGCAAGAGTCGGCCACCCACCTTATTTTCAAATACTGCTTCACTACAAGGATTTGGTCATCCTTGAAGAGTTGGCTTGGACTTCATGATATGGTTGCGCGAGATGGGCAAAACTTCCACTCCGTCAAGAAATGGTGCACCGAAGTCATTCACAAGAGACACCCATTTTGAAAGACGATGACCTCGCTTGCAATGCTTGTAGCTTGGGAGGTGCGGAAAGAGAAAGAAAGGACCTATCTTCCCAACGAAATCTTCGACCGTTACAATGCTACTCGTGAGGATCAAATAAAGGGTAGCACAAGTAATGTAATGCCACGAGACTAGGCTATTTGCTCGGCCTGATCGTTGTGTCATGACATGGTTTCTAGAACTTCTAGAAACCAATGAAAAAAGGCAAATATTTTGACTTGTTTTAAAAAGAAATCATCTTATCCAGTGACGTCGTGATTTTTTATGGCGGTCGGTTTGATGTATAATAGTTGAATGCAGGTTTGCAGCACAAGAACTGGGTAAAACAAAACCTTGTCTTCAATCTGTGGCCGAGTCAGTGATGGCGATGCCTTGTGTGTCTTGTTCTTCTTAAAGCCACCACAGAGATACCTCCCTCCGCTATCTCCGAGAAAATCCTAAATCCATAGATCATATAATGGTGGCCCTCATGCCCATCGTCCGCCGGCCCTTGAGCACATCAATCTTGGACGCATGCGTGAGCGACGGTGTATCGTTTTATGGTGGAGTCATGTTGTATATATCGTATATCGATGATGGCCAGTCTACGGAGGATGCGTGATGATTGACGTGGGCATGGTGGTGGCGTTGTCTGGCTTCGCCGTCAGGCATTACGAGTGTATCCGCTTTGATCTACACCCTCGAGATAGATTAGCGGAAAATGGTGAAGGTGACTTCCAGAGAATGGGGATTTAGCCGATGAGCCGGCTATGGGAGTGCTCGGGACATATGGCCCCGTTTGATTTATCTATCGGTGTGATACTGTGGGTGGCGCTTTGTCACCTTGTTTCACGGTTTCGGATGTACAATTATTGTAAACCTTTCCATTTGTCTATCATGTTGAATAAATTAAATAAAATAAAACTATATGTATCTCTTCAGTGGAGAAGCCCGGTAACTCACCTTTTTTAAGAAAAGAAAAAACTCACTACAAAACACACATACAGTATTGTATCCACACATTCTAAGGAAAGCATTATATATGAATGCGCCAGAAAGCTTTCATATAACAAAATATATGATTGCCTCTTATCGTGTATGATCTCAAGGATTGTAAATAGTCAGCTCATATTACCTAATTGCTTTGCATTTTATTTTCAGTGTATGCCCAGAGCCTGTAACCTCCTGACCAAGGACAGAGCCGCCGCATTCTTGGTCTCCCACTCCTCCCTGCTCTCCGTTCTCCGCTCGAACTTGCTCAGCACCTCGTCGTTGCCGTCCAGAATGCTCACGATCTTCCTCATGCTCGGCCGCGCCGCCGGGTCGGACCTCGTGCACGCGATGCCGAGCTTGGCCAACCGCAGGAGCTCCTGCCTATCGACGGCCTCCACGTCCAGCCGCTTGTCGGCGAGGGCCTCCACAACGTCACGGTCCTCCTCTTGGCAGAGCTGCACCTTCCTGACAAGGAGCACCTCCGGCGTCCTAGAGTCCACTGCCATGGCGCCTGTGACGACCTCGAGAACCACCACCCCGAAGCTGTACACGTCGGCCATGGTGGTGGCCTCGCCGCTCTCCATGTACTCTGGCGCCATGTAGCCGAAGATGCCGCGCGCCGACCCTGCGGCGGTGGGCACGACCACGTGGTGACTGTGCTCGTTCCTTGAGAGGAACTCGGCCAGCGCGAAGCTGCCGAGGCGCGGGCTCCGGTCGGGGTCCAGGAACACCGCCGACGACGTGATGTTGCGGTGGATGACCTGCTCGTCCCACTCCTCGTGTAGGTACAGCACGGCGGACGCGAGCGCCCTGACGATGCCGTACCGCTGCCGCCACGAGAGGACGTCGTCAGAATCGCTGTGCCGCCGGGCGAGGAGGTGGTAGCTCAGGAGGTTCCCCGGCGAGTGGTCGTAGACGACGAGCATCTCGCCGTGGTCCGTGCACCAGCCGCGCAGCTGCACGAGGTTCCGGTGCCGGAGCTTGGCCAGGTTGCAGAGCTCGTTGGCGAACCGGACACGCAGCGCCGGGCACGTCTTCATGCCGAGCCGCTTCACGAGGACGTGGACGTGTCCGCCGTGGCCCCTGTCCAGGAATCCCTCGTACCCTGTCCCGAAGTCCAGCTCCGCCACCACCTGAGACTCGGAGAAATCGTTCGTTATCGCGACGATTTCCTTGTATGATATCTCGCGCGGAGTGTCCACATTCGGGACGGCCACCACTGGCCGCGGCGACGAACGCTGGCTGCTGCCGCTCTTCTCAGTACCCGAGCTGCCGCCGGACGACGTCTTTATTCCGTCTTCTGCCGTGAGGTAAATGGTTGTTCCGGCCGCTGTGGCGTAGATGGGGTTCGTCGACGCGGAGATGGTGGAGGTGCTGTTCGTGCCGGCGACGATGGTCGTAGACATGCCGGAGGAGTCGGACGAGGATGAAGTGAGAGAGATGTACTTTGGGAGAGGTAAGAAGGACGGAAGCGGCGGGAGGTCGCCGGAGCAGCTGCCGGAGATGTTCTCTACCACCCACTTCATTGTAGGACGTGATCTCGGGTCATGCATGGAGCAGAGGAGGCCGAGGTGGATGAGCCGGACCATGTCGAACATGCCTCCTTCCGGCAGCCTACGGTCGCCGGCGTTGAGCAGCTTCCCCTCGTCGGACAGCCGGCGCACCCAATCCAGCATGAAGATTTGGTCGTCTGGGTACGCAAGATCCACGGCCCGGCGTCCAGTGGCCACCTCCAGGAGCACGATCCCGAAGCTGAACACGTCTGACTTGGCCGTTGCCGCGCCCGTGCGCTGGAAGCTCTCGGGAGGGAGGTACCCGATGGTGCCGCCGATCCTGCTCGTGTCGATCAGCCGGAACTGGTAGTTCGCGGACGAGGAGAAGGAGGACGTGGAGCGCACGGAAGGCGGCGACGGCAGCAGGTCGATCTTCTTCGTGGGCGCGGGGGCGTCCTCGACGGCGTGCTCGAGCCAGCGCGCGAGGCCGAAGTCCCCGAGGCGGGCGTTGAACTCGGAGTCGAGCATGACGTTGCTGGTCTTGACGTCCCGGTGGATGATCTGCGTGTCGAGCTGCTCGTGCAGGTAGAGCAGCGCGGCGGCGAGGCCTGCGACGATGCGGCGGCGGCGGTCCCAGCCGAGCGCGGGCGCCTTGGCGGGCGAGAAGAGGAGGCGGTCGAGGCTGCGGTTGGGCATGTAGTCGTAGACGAGCAGGAGCTCCTCCTCGTCGCGCACGCACCAGCCGCGGAGGCGCACGAGGTTGCGGTGCCGCAGTCGGGCCACGGCCGCCAGCTCGGCGAGGAAGGACTTCTCGAAGCGGTCGACGCCGAGGCTGGCGACGCACTTGACGGCCACCGTGGTGCCGTCGCTGGGCAGCACGGCGCGGTACACGCGGCCGAAGCCGCCGCTGCCGAGGACCTCGTCGTCGCTGAAGCCGCTGGTGCCGATGTAGAGCTCCGAGTAGCTGAACACCCTGGGCCCCGACGACGTCGCGCCCTTGATCTTCTTGGCCCCGAGCTCGTAGACGCCGGCCATGTCCTCGAACCGCGAGGCGTCGTCGCCGTGGCAGGCGCCGCAGCGGAGGCAGGACAGCGCGCGGCCGACCTTGCCGCGGACGTAGGAGCCCAGCTTCTGGCGGGGTCGGCGTCGTTGGGCATCATGATCAGCCACGAGGAGCTCGTCCCCGTCCATGGGCAGCACGAAGCATAGCCGGCGCAGCGACATGGCCGGTGCTAGCTGGTTTGGCGTGACGGTGGAAGATGTTACGTACGTGTCGGGGATGTTAGCTAGCTAATGGATCATCGGCCGGCCGGCATAATCAATGGTGGCCGCGCGCGTGGGGGCGTTAAAAGTTGAGATGTAGCGGTCATGGAGGTCTTGATCAATGGGAGTGCGGGCGTGGGCGTGGGCAGGTAGGTACGATAGGATAGGAAGATGACAAGAGGAGTTGGGTCGGTTTAGGCGATCGATGATAGTGTGTGTGGTGTGAAGGCGAAGCAGTTTGGCTAGCCAGACAAGCTAATCTAATGGTGGTGGCATGGAGCTAGCTCATGGTGGGTGGCTCACTCGGTTGACTTGGATGGCATCCATCCACGCCAGATGAAAGCGAAGGGTGCGCGCGATTCAGGAGCTATTGTCCAGATCAAAGGATTGTTTTTCACATATTTCACAACACACGTCTCCTTTTTTTCAAAGATGAATCTGGTTTTCCGGCTTGTTTGTTCTGTCATTCGGGTCATTTTCCGCCTTCTTCCCGGTATTTTTTTCATTTCATCATGATTCGTCTTCCTTTCGTTCCATCACAATAAGGACTCCCCACCATCGATGGGTTAGGGCTCGAGGATAAGGAGGTACACCATCAGAAGAGAAGAACATGAAGAGGACAAAGGCGACGGCCATTGTGACGATGGATGTATAGCCCTCTCGAACACTTCGATCGAGGGAAAACACCCCTCCCACTTACACCTCCTTGGGAATATCCATTGCAATAATAGAAATCATAATGTGAAGCGTGTTAGGATGACCTACATCCCGTGACTAGAAGTGCGTCAACATGTTGGTTCTATCTTACGAAGACCTCCAACTGCAACATCAGGGACACTGGGAGCATATCGGTCGTGGTGAAGGATGAATAGGTGGTAGCGGTGTGTCAGATCATGCAACTTCATTGGAAAAGGTGACAAGGACAAAGGCAAGTTCTAGGTTACCCACCCTTGTCTCTTACTAAAAGCAAAAAAAAAAACATCGGTATCCATCAACGTCTCTTACTGAATGAAAAAAAAACTTGGGTGCCCACTGGATCAGTTAATTTTTTCGGATGTAACATTCTTCGAAATATCTATATACCTTGATTCCTAAGAATTAATTGGCTTGCCGAGCCTTTGATATGTTGAAAATTTATTGATTCCTTTAGAAGTTTAATTGGGTTTTTTCTTATGAAATTGATGGATCTTGAGAACTAACCTACCGATATTTCTATCAAAGTGTCTTTTTAGAGGATTTCCCCAAAAGAATAAAAATGCACCAAAGAATAGGCGATGTCATTTGTAAGGATCAGCATAGCACTTCAAAGGGCAACCAAAGAAGAGCCACCAGGCCTTGATCGAAAAGATAAGTCGCACTTCACTCTATGTGCAAGGTCTCTAGATTTTTTTTTCCAAGAAGGTGATCTTTATTGGGAATCTTGGCGCCGACGTTATGTTCGCGCACAATTGTTTTTCAAGAACTTTTAGAGTTAAGAATCCTTCATATAAAATATAGCGGTGACGTGATTTTCTAAAGTATCGGAAAGAGGGCTCCTCCAAATTAGAGCTTAGGCGAATTCAACGGTTCAAAAGTGAGTTGGCCTGAGTGAGCTCGAATTTGATTCAGTTATAATATCCCTAATGTCCGGTATAGGTTTGAGGGTCTTGCATCTCAACCTTTTTTCGCTTCCGTCCAAGCGTACTCGGGTGCACCCCAAACCGTCTCTTGTGACATTATCCCTCTTCGAATGATTTCACTATTTAAAAACATCTTAACATCCATTACAAAATATGATGTCTTGTGCTATTAACTACGCACTCATGATTTAATACATCTTTACAGGGAATTCATCCAGTTCTTCGGGCGGCACCTGCTCCGGGCACAAGTCTCGTTGCCATTGGTCCAACTCTGACGTGGGCCCCATAGCAGCAGCCAATTTTTGGATAGAAAGAAGGATAGATTTGGAAATACATGCACGTGCGGGCCTCCTTCCTCTCTCTTCTTCCCCATGAGGACCCCCAGCCCGTCGTCGGCACGCCGCCCTCCATGGTTGCCCTCCTCGGTCGCGCACCCTGGGCCTGCACTGCTGCTCCACCTCGAGCTCTTGCGACTGCCGAGCTTGAGCTCGACCTCCGCCTCCGTCGCGTTCGGAGCATGTGCGCGTGCTGGTCCGCAGGAGACCGCGGTTTCAAATGCATCGATTGCACATCCGGCGTCCACGAGGACCCCCAGCTATCGCCGGCTCGTCGCCCTCCTCGGTCGCGTACCGTGGGCCCGCCCTGCTGCTCTGCTTCGAGCTCCTGGCCGGACCTCCGACGCGTGCCGAGCATGTGCGCGTGCTGGTCCGTGCAGCCACGACGTGAAGGTGCACCGTGCACGTGGAGGTGCTTTTGCAGGCCAGCGCAGCCACGGCGTGCAGGCTCGCGCCGTCGCGCACCTCGGTTGTTGCCGTCGGCGTCATGCTGGGCATGCGGCTCGCGTACACCGTTGGCGTTGTCTTGGTTATGCGCCTTGTGCACCTTGGTTGTAGATGGTGGACGAGCTCCACGGCCTGGCGAGACGCGCCGGCGCGGCTGTCGCTGAGCCTCGCGCCCAGCCCAGGTCACCACTTCCCCTTGAGGTGCCCACGCACGGCACTGACAGAAGGCACCATGGTCGCTAGCCCCGCCGCCGCCGCTACACCACGCGTCCATGTGTAACGTGAAATGCACACAGTCCACGCCGGTGCGCACACGCCACCATGCTACGGGCCGCCGCCAGCAACTTGACAAGAATGAGCATACCCGGCGTGATGCACGTCCGTGCACGTAGGGGAGCACGCTCTGCTCCGACATTGTTCATATACGTAGCGAGAAACTGATGTTCGACGTGAAGGAGATATGCCCTAAAGGTAATTAATAAAGTATATTTCTTTATCATATCTCGATTGTTCATAATGCGTTTTGTGTAATGCTATAACTGTATTAAGCGAAAATATTAATACATGAGTGATACGTAAACAACCAGGTCCATAGTAGCCTTTACAAAGACTAGTTTCGTTACGCGATTGATGATCGAGGTTTTCCGATCATAGGGCATGGCGCCGGTCGGCAATGAAAGTCATGTCGTTGGTGGAATGATGTGATGGACATACCCATATTTGTAGGACATAGTCATAACGCCTTTCGACCGTGAGATCAACTCTTATTGTTATCCCTGGAACATACTTTGATCGCACCAAACGTCATATCTTATATAGTATGACAATGATAGGTGATACTTTTGGCTATCGGAAGGGGGTAGTTGAGACGAGGGGTCAACAGGGTGATTTGTCAGTCCGTATAGCCGGATAGATACTCTAGCGCCCACTCGGTGAGATTATGTCTAATGAGATTGCAAGCATGTGACTAGGTCACGGATACATGAAATCATAGACGAGTAGAAGATAGCGATGTCGGTAACGAGGTCAGCTAGATATGGAGATATCTAAGAACGATGCTCGGACATGCTAAGTATCGCCATGACAAAGGGTTTAAGACTTAACGTTCAGTTTTGATATATGAGAGTTGTTCGTTATATCATAGAGAATAATTCATGGGGTACAGGTCTACGAGTTAGTCGTTGATCGGAGAGGAGTCTCGATCATACATGTTATTATATTGAACCACTAGGGTAACACACTTAAGGGGTTTCGACACGACAACCGAAAAGGAAAGAGATCACCGGAAACGTCCCAGGAAGGGTCCAATGGGGATCGGGCAGCGACAAAATAGTTTTCAGAGTTAGAATAAATTATATATAATATGTTTGATATTAATTAGTGTAATTAATGTTCAAATATGATTTTATATACTCCCTCCGTTCCATAATATAAGGTGTCTAAGGTTTTGGCACGGATATTAAGACACCAGTATTTTGTATGTGGTGGTCTCATTTTGTTTAGACAAAAGTCGAGAGAGACGAAATACTAATAGTCATAAATTAAGAACAATAGGTCAAATGCCTTCATTCTAGATTGTGACTCTTTTTTTATGGAAAAATTGTCTATAAATCACAGTACACCTTATATTTTGAAAAATTTTCTCAAAATCTTAGACACCTTATATCATGGAACGGAGGGAGTATTTATTTTCGAATTTATTTAGACTGATTTCTCTAAATGGGCATTCTGGTGCAAAGAAGGCCCATGGGGGGAAATCCCCAAGGGAATTCGGTGGGGGGACTTTGGCCAGCCTAGGTGACCAGATGGAGCCCACCAGGGCCGGCGCACCTCCTTGTGCCGCACCAGGCATGTGGGAATTGTCCCACATTGGCTGGCTGGCAAGGTTGGCTCCCCCGGGAGCCTTTATATAGAGGGGCACCCTTTTAATTCACCAATTAATTCCCTAATTCTCTCTCGATTTTGTGATTCCCTTTGTCGGAATTGCGCCGAGTAGAGAGGGGTCTCTCCACCATAGCCCGATGCCACGCTGCTGGTGTTTCGGTCTAAGTCTTCCGCTGCTCGTCCTGGACTGGAGGTTCGGAGGTCGTCGTCTCCATCGTACGTGTGTAACGCCCTACGAGGTGTTGCGCTAGCGGTGCTGGGAGGTCTACTTCCACTACACGACCTTGAGGTCGGCTTCGTCGGTCTTCATCATCAACGTTTGTGCGGGAATGTAATCCCGTTTTCGGTCTACAAGGGTATTATTCCGATCTCCGTCATACTTCTATATCTGCATAGTATAGATCTTGGCTAGTTTAAACATATCGTTGCTAGGAATTTTTTTGTTTTCTGCACACGATCCCTTCAGTGGTATCAGAGCCGATCTATCGTATATATAGGTGTACGTTGTTAGAACACGTGTTCTGCACGGGGGCACCGTTCCTGTTATTTGCTACCCTCTAGCGTGCACTTGTGATTCCAGCGGCATCGGGTTGATGAAGCCGCCCAGACCGACTTTATGCGTACGCTTACGTGAGACTGGTTCCACTACTGACATACGGCTTGTACCGTATCTGTGGCTGGCGGGTGTCTGTCTCTCTCTCTCTTTAGTTGGTCTTGCATTTTCTCAAGGATACAGTGGGTGCAAGTCATGTTGCACAAGCGTTACGTGGAGGTTATTGTGGCGAGCCTAGCATATGCAGATATGGCCTCGGAACACGGAGATCGAAAGGTCGAGCATGAGTCACAAAGTATTTGTGATCGACAATTGGTGTCTACCCTTGAAGTTGTGTTGCTGGCTTTGACGATGAGGGGTTGTGCAATGAATGGGGGTCGTGTAATCGCTTAAACGACCAGGAGGGATGTTAATTTGAGTGGGAGTTCTGATAGTTATTTTCTAAAATACTATAACTCAAATTATTATGAACAAAGTGAAGGGGATCGTGTGCAGAAAACAAAAAATTTCCTACCGACGATATCCTAAAAGCATGCCAAGATCTATTCTATACAGATATAGTAGTACGAACGGAGATCGGAATACGTACCCTTGTAGACCGAAAGCGGGGATTACGTTCCCGCACAAACGTTATCGATGCAGACCGACGAAGCCGACCTCAAGGTCGTGTAGAGGAAGCAGGCCTCCGAGTACCGCTAGCGCAGCACCTCGCAGGGAGTCGCACACATACGGTGGAGACGACGGCCTCCGAAGCTCCAGTCCAGGACGAGCAGCGGAAGACTTGGACCGGAACACCAGTAGCGCGGCAGCGGGCTATGGTGGAGGAGATCCCCTCTTCCTCAGCTCGGCGCGGCTCCAACTTGGGAACCACGAGATCGAGAGAGAAATCGGGAATTAATTGGTGAATTAAAAGGCTGGGGTGCCCCTTCTTATATAGGCTCCCAGGGGGAGCCTACCTTGCCAGCCAGGCAATGTGGGACTAATCCCACATGCCTGGTTCGGCTCTGGAGGGTGCGCCGGCCCCCCTAGTGGGCCCTTGGCCCACTTGGGGCAGTCCCTCCTGGCCCCCACCGAATTCCCCTTGGGAATTTTCCCCTCTTGGGCCTTCTTTCGTCCGGAAGGCCCATTTAGGGAAATCTGCCTTAATAAATTCGAAAATAAATATATAAAATCATATTTGCATATTAATAACACTAATTAATATCAAACATAATATATATAATTTTTCCTAGCTCCGAAAACTCTCTCGGCGCTGCCCGATCTCCATCGGACCCCTCCCGGTACGCTCCCGGTGATCTCCTTCCTTTCCGGTTGTCTTGTCGAAACCCCTTAAGTGTGTTACCCTAGCGGTTCGATATAATATCAGGTATGATCAAGACTCCTCAATGATCAACGACTAACTCGTAGGCCTGGACCCCATGAATTAATCACTGAGATATAACGAATGACTTTCATCTATCAAACCTGAACGTAAAGTCTTAGACCTTTTGTCATAGCGATACTTAGCACGTCCGAGCGTCGTTCCATAGATATCTCCATACCTAATCCCGACCTCGTTACCGAAGACGCTATCTTCTACTCGTTCATGATCTCATGTCTCCGTGACCTAGTCACATGCTTGCAAGCTCATTAGACATGATCTCACCGAGTGGGCCCGAGAGTATCTATCCTGCTATGCGGACTGGCAAATCCCGCTCTTGACCCCTCGTCTCAACTACTCCTTTCCGATACCCAAAAGTATCACTGTTATTGTCATACTAAATAAGATACGACGTTTGGTGCAATCAAAGTATCTTCCGGGAATATCAATAAGAGTTGATCTCACGGTCAAAGGCGTAACGACTATGTTCTCCAAATCTGGGTATGTCCATCACATCGCTCTCTAGCGATATGACTCTCATTGCCGACTGGCGCCATGCCCCATGACCGGGAAACCTCGATTATCAATCGCGCAACGAAACTAGTCTTAGTAGAGGCTACTAGGGACCTGGTTGTTTACGTATCACATCCGCATTAATGTTTCCGCTTAATACGGTTCTAGCATGACACAAAAACCTATTATGAACAAACGAGATATGATAAAGAATACACTTTATTAATTGCCTCTAGGGCATCTCCTTCAGTCTCCCACTTGCACTAGAGTACAAATTAATCTAGATTACAACTTGGTAAAAGCTTAACACCCATAGCTAACTGGTGTTGTTCATGCTTATCAAGCGGGAGAGGCTTAGGCTGGGGGTGCCCCTTCTTATATAGGCTCCCAGGGGGAGCCTACCTTGCCAGCCAGGCAATGTGGGACTAATCCCACATGCCTGGTTCGGCTCTGGAGGGTGCGCCGGCCCCCCTAGTGGGCCCTTGGCCCACTTGGGGCAGTCCCTCCTGGCCCCCACCGAATTCCCCTTGGGAATTTTCCCCTCTTGGGCCTTCTTTCGTCCGGAAGGCCCATTTAGGGAAATCTGCCTTAATAAATTCGAAAATAAATATATAAAATCATATTTGCATATTAATAACACTAATTAATATCAAACATAATATATATAATTTTTCCTAGCTCCGAAAACTCTCTCGGCGCTGCCCGATCTCCATCGGACCCCTCCCGGTACGCTCCCGGTGATCTCCTTCCTTTCCGGTTGTCTTGTCGAAACCCCTTAAGTGTGTTACCCTAGCGGTTCGATATAATATCAGGTATGATCAAGAATCCTCAATGATCAACGACTAACTCGTAGGCCTGGACCCCATGAATTAATCACTGAGATATAACGAATGACTTTCATCTATCAAACCTGAACGTAAAGTCTTAGACCTTTTGCCATAGCGATACTTAGCACGTCCGAGCGTCGTTCCATAGATATCTCCATACCTAATCCCGACCTCGTTACCGAAGACGCTATCTTCTACTCGTTCATGATCTCATGTCTCCGTGACCTAGTCACATGCTTGCAAGCTCATTAGACATGATCTCACCGAGTGGGCCCGAGAGTATCTATCCTGCTATGCGGACTGGCAAATCCCGCTCTTGACCCCTCGTCTCAACTACTCCTTTCTGATACCCAAAAGTATCACCGTTATTGTCATACTAAATAAGATACGACGTTTGGTGCAATCAAAGTATCTTCCGGGAATATCAATAAGAGTTGACCTCACGGTCAAAGGCGTAACGACTATGTTCTCCAAATCTGGGTATGTCCATCACATCGCTCTCTAGCGATATGACTCTCATTGCCGACTGGCGCCATGCCCCATGACCGGGAAACCTCGATCATCAATCGCGCAACGAAACTAGTCTTAGTAGAGGCTACTAGGGACCTGGTTGTTTACGTATCACATCCGCATTAATGTTTCCGCTTAATACGGTTCTAGCATGACACAAAAACCTATTATGAACAAACGAGATATGATAAAGAATACACTTTATTAATTGCCTCTAGGGCATATCTCCTTTAGTCTCCCACTTGCACTAGAGTACAACTTAATCTAGATTACAACTTGGTAAAAGCTTAACACCCATAGCTAACTGGTGCTGTTCATGCTTATCAAGCGGGAGAGGCTTAGGCTGGGGGTGCCCCTTCTTATATAGGCTCCCAGGGGGAGCCTACCTTGCCAGCCAGGCAATGTGGGACTAATCCCACATGCCTGGTTCGGCTCTGGAGGGTGCGCCGGCCCCCCTAGTGGGCCCTTGGCCCACTTGGGGCAGTCCCTCCTGGCCCCCACCGAATTCCCCTTGGGAATTTTCCCGTCTTGGGCCTTCTTTCGTCCGGAAGGCCCATTTAGGGAAATCTGCCTTAATAAATTCGAAAATAAATATATAAAATCATATTTGCATATTAATAACACTAATTAATATCAAACATAATATATATAATTTTTCCTAGCTCCGAAAACTCTCTCGGCGCTGCCCGATCTCCATCGGACCCCTCCCGGTACGCTCCCGGTGATCTCCTTCCTTTCCGGTTGTCTTGTCGAAACCCCTTAAGTGTGTTACCCTAGCAGTTCGATATAATATCAGGTATGATCAAGAATCCTCAATGATCAACGACTAACTCGTAGGCCTGGACCCCATGAATTAATCACTGAGATATAACGAATGACTTTCATCTATCAAACCTGAACGTAAAGTCTTAGACCTTTTGCCATAGCGATACTTAGCACGTCCGAGCGTCGTTCCATAGATATCTCCATACCTAATCCCGACCTCGTTACCGAAGACGCTATCTTCTACTCGTTCATGATCTCATGTCTCCGTGACCTAGTCACATGCTTGCAAGCTCATTAGACATGATCTCACCGAGTGGGCCCGAGAGTATCTATCCTGCTATGCGGACTGGCAAATCCCGCTCTTGACCCCTCGTCTCAACTACTCCTTTCCGATACCCAAAAGTATCACCGTTATTGTCATACTAAATAAGATACGACGTTTGGTGCAATCAAAGTATCTTCCGGGAATATCAATAAGAGTTGATCTCACGGTCAAAGGCGTAACGACTATGTTCTCCAAATCTGGGTATGTCCATCACATCGCTCTCTAGCGATATGACTCTCATTGCCGACTGGCGCCATGCCCCATGACCTGGAAACCTCGATCATCAATCGCGCAACAAAACTAGTCTTAGTAGAGGCTACTAGGGACCTGGTTGTTTACGTATCACATCCGCATTAATGTTTCCGCTTAATACGGTTCTAGCATGACACAAAAACCTATTATGAACAAACGAGATATGATAAAGAATACACTTTATTAATTGCCTCTAGGGCATATCTCCTTCAGTCTCCCACTTGCACTAGAGTACAACTTAATCTAGATTACAACTTGGTAAAAGCTTAACACCCATAGCTAACTGGTGTTGTTCATGCTTATCAAGCGGGAGAGGCTTCGTCAGCGGATCTGCCACATTCAGATCCGTATGCACTTTGCAAATCTTCACATCGCCTCCTGGTACGTACTGACGTATCACATGGAAGCGTCGGAGAATGTGTTTGGCGGTGGAGTGAGACCTTGGCTCCTTGGTGTTCGCAATTGCACCCGTATTGTTGCAGAAGAGGATCACGGGGTCTTGCACGCTCGGGAACACTCCAAGTTCGATGACGAACTTCCTCAGCCACACAGCTTCATTCACGGCCTCGCAGGCAGCAATGTACTCCGACTCCATTGTAGATTGTGCGACTATGGGTTGCTTCCCACTTCTCCAGCACACGGCGCCTCCATTCACCTTGAACACGTAACCTGTCTGTGACTTACAGTCATCGGGGTCTGAGCAAAAACTTGCATCTACGTAACCCGTTACGCCAAGTTCTTCATCGCAGCCACCATACACAAGGAACATTTCCTTTGTCTTATTGAGATACTTAAGAATGCTCTTAACAGGTACCCAATGCGGCATTCCAGGATTACTCTGGAACCGGCTTGTCAAACTTAGAGCTAATGCCACATCCGGTCTAGTACTCAACATTGCATACATGATCGATCCTATGGCTGAAGCATAAGGATGTTTCGTCATTTCGGCCTTACCCAGTTCCGTCACCGGACACTGCGCCTTACGCAATATCTTATTCTTGATAACCGGCAGAGAACCCTTCTTTGCCTTCTCCATATGAAAACGCTTCAGTATTTTATCAAGATAAGTACTCTGACTTAGTGCTAATAGGCGCCTTGATCTATCACGATAGATTTTTATGCCTAAAACATACGCAACATCTCCTAAGTCCTTCATGGAAAACTTACTGTTTAAATATTCCTTCACGCTATTCAGAAGTTCCACATCATTCCCTATTAGCAATATGTCGTCAACATACAGTGCTAAGAACACAACCGAGCTCCCACTCATTTTCTTGTAAATACAGGTCTCTTCCACATTCTGGATAAATCCAAAACCTTTGATTACCTCATCAAAGCGAAGATTCCTGCTCCGAGATGCCTGCTTCAATCCATAGATGGATCGCTGAAGCTTGCACACCTTGTTAGCATTTCCTGGATCGACAAAACCTTCCGGCTGTACCATGTACAACTCTTCCTCAATGTTTCCATTCAGGAAGGGCGTTTTGACGTCCATCTGCCAGATTTCATAATCATATTAGGCAGCTAACGCTAACAAAATCCGAATAGACTTAAGCATCGCTACCGGTGAAAAAGTTTCATCGTAGTCAATTCCATGAACTTGTCGGAAACCCTTTGCGACAAGCCGAGCTTTATAGACGGTCACATTACCATCAGCATCAGTCTTCTTCTTAAGGATCCACTTATTCTCGACGGCCTTGCGCCCTTCGGGAATATCCACCAAAGTCCACACTTTGTTATCATACATGGATCCTATTTCGGATTTCATGGCTTCAAGCCATTTCTCGGACTCTAGACTCTCCATCGCCTCCTTGTAATTCGTAGGTTCGTCTTGCTCGACTAGCATGACGGTGCAAACCATGTTGCCATACCATTCTGGTGGGATCCGAGATCTACCAGACCTACGAGGTAGAACATCATCCTCGACAGTTTCTCCCACTCCTTCCACGGAGGACGTTTCCGGAATTGCTTCCGTTGCGCCACTCAGAATCTCGAGTTCAGGATCAACGATTTCATCGAGGTCAACCTTCCTCCCACTTACTCCTTTCGCGAGAAAATCCTTCTCTAGAAAGGTACCGGTCTTCGCGACAAAAGTTTTGCCCTCAGCTTGGTTGTAGAAGGTGTACCCAACGGTTTCCCGCGGATATCCTACAAAGACGACTTTCTCCGACTTCGGTTCGAGTTTGTCGGGCCGTAGTTTCTTAACGTACGCCTCACAACCCCAAACCTTCATAAATGATAACTTAGGCTTTTGGCCATGCCATAATTCATACGGCGTCGTTTCAACGGACTTGGACGGAGCCCTATTTAAAATGAATGCGGCTGTTTCTAACGCATAACCCCAGAAGGACACTGGCAGATCGGTAAGAGACATCATAGATCGGACACTATCCAGTAGAGTACGATTACGTCGCTCGGACACACTGTTACGCTGCCGCATTCCGGCGGGCGTAAGTTGGGGCACTATGCCACAACTCTTCAGATGTGTGCCAAACTCAAAACTCAAGTACTCTCCACCGCGATCGGACCGGAGATGCTTGATTTTCCTATTAAGCTGATTCTCAACTTCACTCTAGAATTCTTTGAACTTTTCAAACGTTTCAGACTTGTGTTTCATCAAATAGATATAACCGTATCTACTCAAGTCATCAGTGAAGGTGACAAAGTAACGATAACCATTGCGTGTCGAAACGCTCATCGGTCCACACACATCTGTATGTATGATCCCCAACAAATCCGACGCCCGTTCAACGAAACCTTTTAACGGTGTCCTGGTCATTTTGCCCATGAGGCATGGTTCGCATGTATCGAGGGATCCGAAATCCAACGAGTCCAAGAGTCCATCGGAGTGGAGTCGCTTCATGCGCTTTATACCAATATGACCAAGACGGCAATGCCACAAAAACATGGCGGTATCGTCACTACACTTAATCCGTTTGGCTTCTATGTTATGGATGTGAGTACTACGATCGAGATTCAATAAGAATAAACCGTTATTCTCGGGAGCATCAACATAAAAGATATCATTCATATAAATAGCACAATTGCTTGACACTGATTTAAATGAATAACCGTCTTGTAACAGGCAAGACCCACTTATAATGTTTACACTCAAGGATGGCACAAAATAACATTTATTTAAAACCAAAACTAATCCCGATGGTAGATGCAGAGGGAGCGTGCCGACAGCCACCACGTCGACTCTCGATCCGTTGCCGACGCGCATCGTCACCTCATCCTTCGCCAGCCGCCTTCTATTCCGTAACTCCTCCTGAGAGTTACATATATGAGCAACAGAACCAGTATCAAATACCCACGTATTGCTCCGGGCGGATGTAAGGTACACATCTATAACATGTATATCAAATATACCTTGCTCTTTGTCGACCGTCTTGCCAGACTTCTTATCCTCCAGATTCTTGGGGCAGTTGCGCTTCCAGTGACCCTTCCCCTTGCAGTAGAAACACTCCACGCTAGCTCTGGGACCAGACCTGTTAGTCCTGGGCTTGGCAGCCAACTTTGCCTCCCTCCGGGACTTCCAGCTCTGCTTTCCCTTGCCACCGGACTTCTTGAAATCAACGGTCTTGTTGACCATCAACAGTGTGTGCTCCTTCTTAATCTCTACCTCAGCAGTCTTGAGCATCACGAACACTTCACCCAGGGACTTAGCCATGCCCTGCATGTTGTAGTTCATGATGAAGCCTTTGTAGCTTGGTGGCAACGATTGCAACACCCTGTCAATCGCCAGCTCATCGGGAATCTTGCACTCCAGAGCATTCAGGCGTTGAACGTAGCCAGACATCTTGACTACATGCTCGCTCACACTGCTATGCTCTTCCATCTTGGCTGAGAAGAAAAGCTCAGAAGCCTCATATCTCTCAGCCTTAGCCTGCGGCGCAAAGACATTCTTGGCTGAGAAGAAAAGCTCAGAAGCCTCATCTTCTCAAAGCGCTTCTGCAGGTCGGCTTCCATGGCGTAGAGCATGCCACTCTGGACAAAGGCAGAATCCTCCGATCGGGTCTGGAAGACCTTCTTCTCATCCTCAGAGGCATCATCTGCAGGAGGGTCACCTATGGCGGCCTCAATGACGTAGGCCACCCTATGGGGAGTGAGGAGGATCCTCAGGTTGCGGAACCAGGCCATGAAGTTTGACCCATTGGTCTTAAGCTTTTCTTTCTCAAGGAACAGACCTAGGTTAAACGAGGGGCGAGACATCTACGATGGAATTTGCAACAACATAAGACTTTGTTCATAATAATTTTGAGTTATAGTATTTTAGAAAATAACTAACATAACTCCCACTCAAACGAACATCCCTCCTGGTCGTTTAAGCGATTACACGACCCCCATCCATTGCAACACCCCTCATCATCAAAGCCGGCGGCACAACTTCAAGAGTAGACAAAATCGTCCGCCACACCAATTTTGTGACTCGTGCTCGACCTTTCGGTCTTCCTGTTCCGAGGCCATACCTCTGAGTATGCTAGGCTCGCCACCAAAGACCTCCACGCTGACGCTTGTGTAACATGGCTTACACCCACTGTATGCGAACGACGAGATGTATGACACCCCGATCATCACGGCCTGCCTCATAACGTAGAACTTTCTTGGTGGTGCGCGTTGGAGGGAGAACACTAGTGGTATTTTGAAGGGATCGTCTTATTCAGCTACCGCCGTGTAACTAATGTATGCTATACACACAATCACACAAAATAAGATGCACACAAAACATCAAATGTAATGCAATGTGATATAGTCCATTGCGCCATGGTCTTCTTGGCGCCCGCAGTTTATAAACAATTTAATAAACCTACCTTGACCATATCACATAGCCCCTGCAAAATAAAGTTAGACGCTTCTACTTTATCTTTTGCATATTTTACGTGGCTTGGGGCTTTCGTAAATAGAACCGCTTCATAACTACGAATCTTATGACCACAACAACGATCCAATAATTGCATGTTTAAGCATCCCTTTCGGGCCCTCCATTGAAAATGCGAAGACCAACTAAAGAGAGAGAAACTGACACCCGCCAGCCACATATACGGTACAAGCCGTATGTCAGTAGTGGAACCAGTCTCGCGTAAGTGTACACGTAAAGTCGGTCCGGGCCGCTTCATCAACTCAATGCCGCTGGAATACACAAGTGCACGCTAGAGGGTAGCAAATAACAGGAACGGTGCCCCCGTGCAGAGCACGGGTTCTAACAGCGTACAGCTATATCTACGATAGATCGGCTCTGATACCACTGAAGGGGATCGTGTGCAGAAAACAAAAAAATTCCTACCGACGATATCCTAAAAGCATGCCAAGATCTATTCTATGCAGATATAGTAGTACGAACGGAGATCAGAATACGTACCCTTGTAGACCGAAAGCGGGGATTACGTTCCCGCACAAACGTTGTCGATGCAGACCGACGAAGCCGACCTCAAGGTCGTGTAGAGGAAGCAGGCCTCCGAGTACCGCTAGCGCAGCAACTCGCAGGGAGTCGCACACGTACGGTGGAGACGACGGCCTCCGAAGCTCCAGTCCAGGACGAGCAGCAGAAGACTTGGACCGGAACACCAGCAGCGCGGCAGCGGGCTATGGTGGAGGAGATCCCCTCTTCCTCAGCTCGGCGCGGCTCCAACTTGGGAACCACGAGATCGAGAGAAAAATCGGGAATTAACTGGTGAATTAAAAGGCTGGGGGTGCCCCTTCTTATATAGGCTCCCAGGGGGAGCCTACCTTGCCAGTCAGGCAATGTGGGACTAATCCCACATGCCTGGTTCGGCTCTGGAGGGTGCACCAGCCCCCCTAGTGGGCCCTTGGCCCACTTGGGGCAGCCCCTCCTGGCCCCCACCGAATTCCCCTTGGGAATTTTCCCCTCTTGGGCCTTCTTTCGTCCGGAAGGCCCATTTAGGGAAATCTGCCTTAATAAATTCGAAAATAAATATATAAAATCATATTTGCATATTAATAACACTAATTAATATCAAACATAATATATATAATTTTTCCTAGCTCCGAAAACTCTCTCGGCGCTGCCCGATCTCCATCGGACCCCTCCCGGTACGCTCCCGGTGATCTCCTTCCTTTCCGGTTGTCTTGTCGAAACCCCTTAAGTGTGTTACCCTAGCGGTTCGATATAATATCAGGTATGATCAAGACTCCTCAATGATCAACGACTAACTCGTAGGCCTGGACCCCATGAATTAATCACTGAGATATAACGAATGACTTTCATCTATCAAACCTGAACGTAAAGTCTTAGACCTTTTGCCATAGAGATACTTAGCACGTCCGAGCGTCGTTCCATAGATATCTCCATACCTAATCCCGACCTCGTTACCGAAGACGCTATCTTCTACTCGTTCATGATCTCATGTCTCCGTGACCTAGTCACATGCTTGCAAGCTCATTAGACATGATCTCACCGAGTGGGCCCGAGAGTATCTATCCTGCTATGCGGACTGGCAAATCCCGCTCTTGACCCCTCGTCTCAACTACTCCTTTCCGATACCCAAAAGTATCACCGTTATTGTCATACTAAATAAGATACGACGTTTGGTGCAATCAAAGTATCTTCCGGGAATATCAATAAGAGTTGATCTCACGGTCAAAGGCGTAACGACTATGTTCTCCAAATCTGGGTATGTCCATCACATCGCTCTCTAGCGATATGACTCTCATTGCCGACTGGCGTCATGCCCCATGACCGGGAAACCTCGATCATCAATCGCGCAACGAAACTAGTCTTAGTAGAGGCTACTAGGGACCTGGTTGTTTACGTATCACACCCGCATTAATGTTTCCGCTTAATACGGTTCTAGCATGACACAAAAACCTATTATGAACAAACGAGATATGATAAAGAATACACTTTATTAATTGCCTCTAGGGCATATCTCCTTCACAAAGTGTTATGTTATTGCAAATTCTATTGTAGATGTCTCACCCCTCCTTTAACCTAGCCATGTTCCTTGAGAAAGAGAAGCTAAAGACCAATGGGTCTAACTTCATGTCCTGGTTCCGTGATTTGAAGTCCCTTCTTGAAACCCACAAGGTGGCTTACATCCTTGAAACCCCCTTAGGTGATCTGCCAAACACCGCCTCAGAAACTGATAGGATTGTCCATGAGGTTAAGGCGGATATTTCTTCTTATGTCGAGAGTGGCATGCTCTTTGCCATGGAGTCTGACCTGCAAAACCATTTTGAGAACAAGAGTGCTTATGAGATAGTCACTGAACTCATGGTTGTTTTTGCATGACAATTCATGACTGAGAGGTTTTAAGCTACCAAGCTATTCTTCTCAGCTTAGATGGAAGAGCATGACAATATAAGTGAGCACTTAGCAAAGTTTTTTGGCAGCGTTCATCTCCTGAGTGATCTGGGAAATGTGATCCTAGAAGAGCTGGTTATTGATAGGGTGCTGATTTGTCTGCCCCCTAGCTATAAGAACGCCATCGTGGACTACGACATGAAAGGGACGTCAAAATCCCTGTCGGAAATCCTGAAGATGCTCGAAGTGGCCGAATTAGAAATCAAGATGGAGAAGATGGTGGTGGCCATTGGATCACCTGAGCGCAACTGCTCCAAGTACCCGGAGGACAAGAAAGCTGGCAAGATAGTCGCCAAAGAGCAAGGTATATTCTATATACATGTTATAGATGTGTACCTTACATCCGCCCGTAGCAACACTTGGGTATTTGATACTGGTTCTATTGCTCATGTTTGTAACTCTCAGAAGGAGTTGCGGAATAAGAGGCGCCTGGCTAAGGATGAGCTGACGATGCGCGTCGGCAACGGATCGAGAGTCGACGTGGTGTCTGTCGGCACACTCCCTCTACATCTACCATCAGGATTAGTTTTGGTTTTAAGTAAGTGTTATTTTGTACCATCCTTGAGTGTAAACATTAGCAGTGGGTCTTGCTTGTTACAAGACGGTTATTCATTTAAATCAGTATCAAGTGGTTGTGCTATTTCAATGAATGATATCTTTTATATTGATGCCCCCGAGAGTAATGGTTTATTCTTGTTGAATCTCGATCGTAGTATTCACATGCATAACATAGATGCCAAAAGGATTAAGTGTAGTGATGATACCGCCATGTATATGTGGCATTGCCGTCTCGGTCATGTTGGTATAAAGCGCATGAAGAAACTCCATGTAGATGGAATTTTGGACTCGTTGGATTTTGGATCCCTCGATACGTGCGAACCATGCCTTATGGGCAAAATGACCAAGACACCGTTCAAAGGTTTTGTTGAACGGGCGTCGGACTTATTGTGAGTCATACATACAGATGTGTGTGGACCAATGAGCGTGTCGACACGCAATGGTTATCGTTACTTCGTCACCTTCACCGATGACTTGAGTAGATACAGTTATATCTATTTGATGAAACACAAGTCTGAAACATTTGAAAAGTTCAAAGAATTTCAAAGTGAAGTTGAAAATCAACTTAACAAGAAAATCAAGCACCTCCGATCCGATCGTGGTGGCGAATATTTGAGTTTTGAGTTTGACACACATCTGAAGGGTTGTGGCATCGTGCCGCAACTTACGCCTGCCGGAACACCGCAACGTAACGGCGTGTCCGAGCGACGTAATCATACTCTATTGGATAGCGTCCGGTCTATGATGTCTCTTACCTATTTGGCCGTATCCTTCTGGGGTTATGCGTTAGAAACAGCCGCATTCATTTTAAATAGGGCTCCGTCCAAATCCGTAGAAACGACGCCGTATGAGTTATGGTATGGAAAGAAGCCTAAGTTATCGTTTCTGAAGGTTTGGGGTTGTGAGGCGTATGTTAAGAAACTACAGCCCGACAAACTCGAACCGAAGTCGGAGAAAGTCGTCTTTGTAGGATATCCGCGGGAAACCGTAGGATACACCTTCTACAACCAAGCTGAGGGCAAAACGTTTGTCACGAAGACCGGTACCTTTCTTGAGAAGGAGTTTCTCGCGAAAGGAGTAAGTGGGAGGAAGGTAGATCTGGATGAGATCGTTGATCCTGAACTCGAAATTCCGAGTGACGCAACGGAAGCTGTTCCGGAAACGTCCTCCTCAGATGCAGTGGGAGAAACTATCGAGGATAGTATTCTACCTCGTTGGTCTAGTAGATCTCGTATCGCACTAGAATGGTATGGCAACCTAGTTTGCCCTGGCATATTGATTAAACAGGACGAACCTACGAACTACAAGGAGGCAATGGCGAGTCTAGAGTCCGAGAAATGGCTAGAAGCCATGAAATCCGAAATAGGATCCATGTATGATAACAAAGTGTGGACTTTGATGGAGATTCTAGAAGGGCGCAAGGCCGTCGAGAATAAATGGATCTTTAAGAAGAAGACTGATGCTGATGGTAATGTGACCGTCTATAAAGCTCGGCTTGTCACAAAAGGTTTCCGACAAGTTCATGGGATTGACTACGATGAAACTTTTTCACCGGTAGCGATGCTAAAGTCTATTTGTATTTTGTTAGCAGTTGTTGCATATTATGATTATGAAATATGGCAGATGGATGTCAAAACAGGCTTCCTAAATGTTAACATTGAGTAAGAGTTGTACATGGTACAACCGAAAGGTTTTGTCGATCCAGAAAATGCTAACAAGGTATGCAAGCTTCAGCGCTCCATCTATGGATTGAAGCAAGCATCTCGGAGCTGGAATATTCGCTTTGATGAAGTGATCAAAGGTTTTGGATTTGTCCAAAATTTAGAAGAGACCTACATTTACAAGAAAATGAGTGGGAGCTCGGTTGTGTTCTTAGCACTATATGTAGATGACATATTGTTGATTGGGAATGATGTGAAACTTCTGAATAGCGTGAATAATTATTTAAACAGTAAATTTTCCATGAAGGACTTAGGAGAAGCTGCATACGTCTTAGGCATCAAAATCTATCGTGATAGATCAAGACGTCTATTAGCGTTGAGTCAGAGTACATATCTTGATAAGATACTGAAGCGTTTTGGTATGGAGACGACAAAGAAGGGTTCTCCGCCTGTTATCAAGAATAAAACATTGCGAAAAGCACAGTGTCCGGTAACGGAACAGACTAAGGCCGAAATGACTAAATCCTTATACTTCAGCCATAGGATCGATTATGTATGCAATGTTGAGTACTCGACCTGATGTAGCATTGGCTCTTAGTTTGACGATTCGTTTCCAGAGTAATCCAGGAATGGAACATTGGATTGATGTTTAGAGCATTCTTAAGTATCTCAAGAAGACAAAGGAAATGTTTCTTGTCGATGGTGGTTGTGATGAAGAACTTGGCGTAACGGGTTACGTTGATGCAAGTTTCTGCTCAGACCATGATGACTCTAGGTCACAGACAGGTTATGTGTTCAAAGTGAATGGAGGTGCCGTGTGCTGGAGAAGTGGGAAGCAACCCATCGTCGCGCAATCTACAATGGAGTCGGAGTACATTGTTGCTCGCGAAGCCGCGAATGAAGCTGTGTGGCTAAGGAAGTTCATCATTGAACTTGGAGTGTTCTCAGGCACGCAAGACCCCGTGATTCTCTTCTGTGACAATACGGGTGCCATTGCTAACGTGAAGGAACCAAGGTATCACTCCACCGCCAAACATATACTCCGACGCTTCCATGTGATACGACAGTACGTACAAGGAGGCGATGTGAAGATTTGCAAAGTGCATACGGATCTGAATGTGGCAGATCCTCTGACGAAACCTCTTCCGCTTGACAAGCATGAGAAACACCAAGAAGTTATGGGTGTTAAGCTTATACGAAGTTGTAATCTAGATTAATTGTACTCTAGTGCAAGTGGGAGACTGAAAGAGATATGCCCTAGAGCCAATTAATAAAGTATATTTCTTTATCATATCTCGATTGTTCATAATACGTTTTGTGTCATGCTATAACTGTATTAACCAAAAACATTAATACAGGTGTGATACGTAAACAACCAGGTCCCTAGTAGGCTCTACTAAGACTAGTTTCGTTGCGTGATTGATGATCGAGGTTTTCCGATCATTAGGCACGGCGCCGGTTGGCAATGAAAGTTATGTTGTTGGTGGAACGATGTGATGCACATAACCATATTTGTAGGACGTAGTCATTACGCCTTTCGACCGTGACATCAACTCTTATTGTTATCCCTGGAACATACTTTGATCGCATCAAACGTCATATCTTATATAGTATGACAATGATAGGTGATACTTTTGGGTATCGGAAGGGGGTAGTTGAGACGAGGGGTCAACAGCGAGATTTGTCAGTCCGTATAGCCGGATAGATACTCTAGGGCCCACTCGGTAAGATTAGGTCTAATGAGCATGCAAACATGTGACTAGGTCACGGAGACATGAAATCATAGACGAGTAGAAGATAGCGATGTCGGTAACGAGGTCAGCTAGATATGGAGATATCTAAGAACAATGCTCGGACACGCTAAGTATCGCCATGACAAAGGGTTTAAGACTTAACATTCAGGTTTGATAGATGAGAGTCATTCGTTATATCACGGGGAATTTATTTAGACTGATTTCTCTAAATGGGCATTCTGGTGGAAAGAAGGCCCATGGGGGGGGGGGGGGAAATCCCTAAGGGAATTCAGTGGGGGGACTTTGGCCAGCCTAGGTGGGCCAGATGGGGCCCACCAGGACCGGCGCACCTCCTTGTGCCGTACCAGGCATGTGGGAATTGTCCCATATTGCTTGGCTGGCAAGGTTGGCTCCTCCCGTGAGCCTTTATATAGAGGGGCACCCTTTTAATTCACCAATTAATTTTCCAATCCTCTCTAGATTTCGTGATTCCCTTTGTCGGAGTTGCGCCGAGTAGAGAGGGGGTCTCTCCACCATAGCCCGTTGTCGCGCTGCTGGTGTTCCGGTCCAAATCTGTAACATCCCAACATTTTATAAGGTTCAAAAATCACTAAAATTTAAAACTTTTCTTTTTATTAAAATAAAATATTAAATGCATAAGGAAACCAACTAAGAAAGACTTCAAACTTATTGAAAGAGATTAATATTTCAAATGTCACAGCTTAAAACATTTTATTATTACTGTGTTTCAAAAAAAACCTTAAAATATAATTTGACAAATATTTTACAAACTACAATCCATTTTATCTTGAGTAAATAGTTTACTTATAAGCATCTAAATTAAACCACTTAGCCATATCTATTCATAAATATAAGATTATTCAAAATGGTATATAATTACTAAATGGGTTTCATTCCTTTAACTGAGTTCAAAATATAGTTTGGAAATTATAAGCCTATAAGGTATAACTTTAACACTTCATAGAATTTAGATTAATGAATTAGCCAAATAAACATTTCATTGGATTAAATGAATTCCATCTATTTATTTTCAGAACATGAAATGATTAATGGATTTTAAATAAGAATAAAATCAAAACAAAAATCCTTTCCAAAGTTGTTATGAAGTTTTCAAATGAATTATCATAATATAAAATATAATGTTGCACAAATTATTTTCAATTAAAAATGAATACCTTATCTTTCACATTTTCCTAAAACATTATTTATATTTTGTTCTTTAATAATATGCCAAGATAAAGATGAATGATTTCAGTAAAACAAGTTTAAATAACTTAAATTCAAACATATTGAAATGTGAGTATTTTTACAAATTTATTTAGCCAAAAGAAAATCTAAATAAGATAGAAATTCAAATTTGACTTTAAGTGTCAAATTTGTAATTAATCAATATTTCAAAATATTATTTTGCAAAAATATTCAAAACACTCCCACAATTGGTTTAACAGAAGAATAATAATATTACAAATTTTTAGAAATTAATTTGACATCATTTGGAGCTATAAATCAAAAGATATGAATTAAATAAATAAAAACAGAAAAAGAATTACCTGGATGACGTCATCGCTGACGTCATCATCATCAACCTCCAGCCGGAGATCTCGCTCCCGAAAATCCTCCAACGAATCCTTCCAAAATCCGGCAGTTTGTTGCGGGATTGGATCTCCTATCCCCCCCCCCTATAAAGCCCGCAACCCCGCCTCCATTTCCCCTCTCCTCTCCACGAAAATAACACCGCCAGGCCGCCAGTACTGCTCGCCGGAGACAGCCATTGTCGCCGCCGTATTCGTCTCGATTCCGACGAGGTGAGCACTCTCCACAACCCGAGATTGTGTCCATTCTTTTTCTCATGACCGTGCGCATCTCCCTAACCCCCATCCCCGTCCTTCCGACGAGTACATTGAGCAGGACGAGCTGACCGGAGCTCGACGGCGCCCGAGCCACCTCGACCGCATCCTCCACGCCACCTCCAGGACGAACGAGACGAAGCCGACGCCACCATTCTCTCCGCCGTGAAGCGCCGCATCCGGGGAGACCATCCACGCATCCGGGGAACAATCATCGCGACGGCGCCGTCCTCTCCCGAGAGCGCCGCCGCTACCTCCTCCAACTCCGGCGAGATTGCGCCGCCACCTCCCGGACATCCACGGTGAGCCCTCCGATCGGCGATTAACGGTGCAGATTAGATGGCTTAAAACGAAGCGGTACACTCCGATCTGGACCGTCAGATCCAGATCTGACGGCCCAGATCAGATGACTTAACCACGTCAGCGCCACGTGGCATGCCCCGTCAGCGCACAGTCAGCGCTGACGTGTATAATCAATTTCGTAATTAAATTTAATCGGCAGTTTTGTAGAAACACCCCTGTCACTTAGATCTCTCACAACTTTTCAACCACAACTCCAAATTTAATAATTTTTATATATTTGGAAAGCTCTGGATGTGTAGAATAATTTGGATCAGACAAAATTCAAATTTGACTTAGCATAAAATATTCAAATTTCAAATGGTGAATTTGAGTATATTTGTAATAACTTTAAATCTATAAATCCAAAAATTGCAAATAAATATGTTTTAGAAACTTTAGAATATTTGTAAATTAATGCTACTGCTATAAAATAATTTGGAGTAATTTTGAATGATTTCATAGTTGTGTGTTTAATTTGAATAGTTTGACTAATTTTGAAATAACTTTTAATAGAAACATTATTTTTGATTAAATCCAATTGCAATAGATTTAATTAAATGCTCTCTGTCTATTAATACTAATAATAAAATTTTATTATAAAAGTTTAATCATAGGAAACTTAATCTTATAATTATTCCTTTTATTATATAGTTTTAAAACTAGAAATTAATTAAATTACATTTATAAATTCATACATATTTTATAAACTTCACAAAAATTAGTGTTATGTGCTTGTGATTTAAGATTGCATTTCATGCATAGCATATTCTATAGTTATATTTCCATAAGGAATACTCCTTCCCAATTTCCCTAAGTTAGAATTATTTTCAAACTTAGTATTTTGGGAAAAGTGCTATACACTTAGACACTTAGTAGTTTTTCAACATGGAGCTGGAAGACCAAGGAAGGACTTAGCCAAAAACAAGACTTCAGAAGTATCTTCAAGGAGAAGGAACACTTAGAAGAAAATCAAGAAGAAGATCATGAAGACCAACCAGAAATATTCTCCAAGCCTTGTTCTCTCTCTCTTTCTTTTCTCTGAGACTTCATGAAGGACTTAGAAGAAAACAGAACCTGGAAGCATCCCCAAAGATGGCAAGCACTTAGAAGAAAAGTGAGAAGGAGTTCAAGAAGGCCAACCCCCTTTCTATTCTCTAAGTCTTTCTCTCTGCCTTTTCTTCTCCTCTGAGATTTCATGAAGACTAAGTAAATCCAAGACCAGCCTCGAGGAATACAAGAATCATCAAGTCTGAAGATCAAAACTTCAATCAAGACATCATCCAGAAGAAAGTTACAAGTCTGGAGATGAAGCTTGGAGGACAACTACATCTTTCTTTCTATCTTTTCCCTCTTTCCTAATCTTGTCATTTAGAATTAAACAAATTGTGGTCATGATGTTGTCATCTTGATGTTGTTGGATCCTAGCAGCATAGTGGGATGAAGCGGCCTGGAAACAAACCTTACATGTCCACGTACATGAGACCTGTTCCACAATTTAAGTGGTTGGCCGGGTGTCTGTCTCTCTCACTATAGTGAATGTCCAACTTACAAAGAGTTGATAATAATTGTGATCATCTTGAACAAATGACTTAGTATTTTTCTCTAAGTATTTTGCACATCATGGCTAAGCCATTAGAGTGCTTGTTTCAAGGAGATATAAAACAAAGTATGTATATCCAACTTAAGACTTTAGTCCTTAGTCCTTTTGGACCAACCTAATTGCCTTGCATAAACTTAAAAGATTTCCATGGCATGAAAAAGCATTTCTAGCCTTAGGAATATTTTGCACATCATGCATAAACATATTTTCCTTAGAAAGTTTTATAAAACTTATTTATTCATCTAGTATGTGTTTGTATGCATGGTGAGTTTGGCATGCTGTTGATTGTTGTATTGTTGATTGCTTATATTGTTTAGATTAAACGGAGAGCAAACGTTCGTTGTTGAAAAGAGTTTGTGAACAACGACAACATTCAAAGGCAAGTGACACACCTCATAAATTTCCTATTTTTATGCATTACTTAGTGTATTTTTATATGCATGTGTTGCTATGCTAAACCTGTAGAATCCCTTATTCCTGTGTCTAGGTTCCTATGCAATACTTAGTAGAATTATTGTTGCTATGCAAATGTTGTTTTGTGAAAATCTAAATTCTACTAAGTTAAGAATGAAACACCTGGGTGGTAATTGGTCGGATGGTTTATGTTGAGTGGCTACTCAGGTCCATTTCTATGGCGAGTATGTACACTTGAGAACGGCCACCCAGGAACAGAGGAATCTGAAGGAACTCCAAGTGACGATTGCTTCCAGTGCAGCCTTTTGACAATGGGCTCTGTCTAGAATAATTAAGTTGTGAGGGTGCAACCTGTCAGCTTGACAAGCAGATGTAGAGGGATGATAGGTGGAACGGGTCTTGCTAGTATGGTTGCATTCTTCTTCTGAAAGTTCTTGTCTCAATTCTCTCCTTTCCATAATACACTCAGCGTGTATAGGATTTCTCGGACAAATTGAGTCTTAAGGTGAAAGTGCACAACCTCTGCAGAGTGTAAAACTAAGTACTTAGCCGTGTCCCCGGTTATGGACAATTTTGAGCAGCTGATCAAGGACGTCAACGGAGGATTCCATCATTCCAACTTCAGAATAAAACATGATGGGTGAACAAGGGAAGATGAGATTTATGGTTTTCATGCCATACTCGTCGATTTCAAGAAAAGTTTTTTCAAAAGAATAGGAAAAATTGGCTTTATGCAATTAGCCTTGAGCTCCACCAGCCAAATATGCATATAGGTTTTAGAGTTATTCCATAAAGTGTCCACCATAGTGTCACTTGCCAGACTCCATTTTTAATGGAATCTGACCCACGCTGTTGCAATATTTTTCTTATTGCAGATTTGATCAGATGACGAGTGAGGTTTAGTTTAAAGGTTTCGAGTCTACAACCAACATGTTTTCGCCTGTGGCAGCATGAAAGTTATAGAGACTCACTGCTATTGTATTCCGCTATGTACTTTGTCAATGCTAGCTTTACGCTATGCAACTTGTAACAAATATTTTGTAATTCTGGATCATCGATGTAATATAATTGATGCTTTGTTGTGATATTACATCGTAAACTGTGTGTGCAAATGAATCGATCCAGGGATTTGCACTATACACAGGTATCTGCCTTATTAAAAGTGCAGGTACGCTACAGATGGTATCAGAGCACTGTGTTGCCTGTAGGTTCGAAACCCCTAGGATTGGACTAAGACCCCAAAAGTTAAATAGTTAACTAAACTAGGTTCCCAAAACATGAGTAAATTTTGAACCTTCCCTTAATATTGTTTTACTTTATCTTGTCTTGCATCTTTCCCTTTCTCTTAAATTCTAATACTCTTACCTGTTCAAAATTCTAGATGGGAGAATACACTGAGACTGCGTATGCTGGAGTTTTGTCGGGTTTCATCTTTGGGAGGCAGCTGGCTAGGTTGACAAGTGTTTTGAAGCTACCACCACCCTATTTCCGAGGAAGGAAGGAGGAGACCGACATACCCCATGTGATACGTTGGGAAATACGCACCATCATGACCCCGGATCCTACGATGCCAGACTTCGAGCCCGTGGACTATGTCACCTACTACCCAGAGTGGATTGAGGGAGTAAACATAGCTATGGTGGACTTAATGGCTCGTTTGTGTTACAAGTATCGATTCAAGCTAGCACCAGGATCGCCCTTCCGTGCCTTTGGGAAGAGGAATGCACATGGTCTCTCGATGGCTCACACGGGAAATCGCCTGGACGTGCCCCTTGTTAACAAGACGTTTGAAGACTTGGATTATCTCATCAACTGTCTGACCAGGAGGGTCCAACAGACTTATGACGTCGCAAATCATGCACAAGCCGTCATACACGCAAAAACCCAAGAACTCCAGGCTTCTGAAAATCTTATTGGTCAGTTGGAGGAACTCATCCATGACCTACATTTGGAGAACCTTGGCAAGGATCAGCAAATTGCCATGCTTGAGGCGCAACTCATTCCACCTCCACCACCGCCAGTAGCTGAAGAAGGAGGTGACCAAGGCACTGGAGATGTGACTGTATCTGCAGCTACGAAGAAGGAAGGACCAGTGGAAGAAGACCCCGAAGAAGTGATGTCTGAAGAGTCAACTGAGGGAGAAGTCACGCCTGTGGCAAATAACCACGCAATAAAACGCAAGCGTAGCATTTAGGAAGGATAAGTGTAACAATCAAAACCATGTTAGAGGGACCACCATTTATCCTTTAGCTTATCGTATCGATTTAGTGTATTGACCTATCAAATTGTGGTATGGCAGTACTGTTACTTTGGTATTTCCCCGACCTTTCGTTCGATAAACAATTAGTTCGATTTCTCAAAAGAAGTTTGAAATTTTTACGTATGTGGTTGCTTGTGTTTGAACCTTATTGCTTGATGTTTGTTAGATGTTGTTTGTAGAGGATTATCTTGAATTTTTGGTTGTGCATTAGGATGTTGAATTATCAACAAAACTTTTCTTTTAAGGGTGGTAGCCACCTAGAAAATTCAAACACAGTCACTTAAACCCAGAAATCTCAAACTATCTTTCCTTTCATCTTTCTAATCAGAAAAACCATTCACTGTCAGTTTTCAAGTTTCATGTCCGAAATTTCATTTCTCAGAACATCTCGAGTTATCAGAATCATTCAAGCCTTTGCTTTCTTTTCTAGCTTCTCCGAATCTCGGGGACGAGATTCCTTTTAAGGGTGGTAGTCTGTAACATCCCAACATTTTATAAGGTTCAAAAATCACAAAATTTAAAACTTTTCTTTTTATTAAAATAAAATATTAAATGCATAAGGAAACCAACTAAGAAAGACTTCAAACTTATTGAAAGAGATTAATATTTCAAATGTCACAGCTTAAAACATTTTATTATTACTGTGTTTCAAAAAAAACCTTAAAATATAATTTGACAAATATTTTACAAACTACAATCCATTTTATCTTGAGTAAATAGTTTACTTATAAGCATCTAAATTAAACCACTTAGCCATATCTATTCATAAATATAAGATTATTCAAAATGGTATATAATTACTAAATGGGTTTCATTCCTTTAACTGAGTTCAAAATATAGTTTGGAAATTATAAGCCTATAAGGTATAACTTTAACACTTCATAGAATTTAGATTAATGAATTAGCCAAATAAACATTTCATTGGATTAAATGAATTCCATCTATTTATTCAGAACATGAAATGATTAATGGATTTTAAATAAGAATAAAATCAAAACAAAAATCCTTTCCAAAGTTGTTATGAAGTTTTCAAATGAATTATCATAATATAAAATATAATGTTGCACAAATTATTTTCAATTAAAAATGAATACCTTATCTTTCACATTTTCCTAAAACATTATTTATATTTTGTTCTTTAATAATATGCCAAGATAAAGATGAATGATTTCAGTAAAACAAGTTTAAATAACTTAAATTCAAACATATTGAAATGTGAGTATTTTTACAAATTTATTTAGCCAAAAGAAAATCTAAATAAGATAGAAATTCAAATTTGACTTTAAGTGTCAAATTTGTAATTAATCAATATTTCAAAATATTATTTTGCAAAAATATTCAAAACACTCCCACAATTGGTTTAACAGAAGAATAATAATATTACAAATTTTTAGAAATTAATTTGACATCATTTGGAGCTATAAATCAAAAGATATGAATTAAATAAATAAAAACAGAAAAAGAATTACCTGGATGACGTCATCGCTGACGTCATCATCATCAACCTCCAGCCGGAGATCTCGCTCCCGAAAATCCTCCAACGAATCCTTCCAAAATCCGGCAGTTTGTTGCGGGATTGGATCTCCTATCCCCCCCCCTATAAAGCCCGCAACCCCGCCTCCATTTCCCCTCTCCTCTCCACGAAAATAACGCCGCCAGGCCGCCAGTACTGCTCGCCGGAGACAGCCATTGTCGCCGCCGTATTCGTCTCGATTCCGACGAGGTGAGCACTCTCCACAACCCGAGATTGTGTCCATTCTTTTTCTCATGACCGTGCGCATCTCCCTAACCCCCATCCCCGTCCTTCCGACGAGTACATTGAGCAGGACGAGCTGACCGGAGCTCGACGGCGCCCGAGCCACCTCGACCGCATCCTCCACGCCACCTCCAGGACGAACGAGACGAAGCCGACGCCACCATTCTCTCCGCCGTGAAGCGCCGCATCCGGGGAGACCATCCACGCATCCGGGGAACAATCATCGCGACGGCGCCGTCCTCTCCCGAGAGCGCCGCCGCCACCTCCTCCAACTCCGGCGAGATTGCGCCGCCACCTCCTGGACATCCACGGTGAGCCCTCCGATCGGCGATTAACGGTGCAGATTAGATGGCTTAAAACGAAGCGGTACACTCCGATCTGGACCGTCAGATCCAGATCTGACGGCCCAGATCAGATGACTTAACCACGTCAGCGCCACGTGGCATGCCCCGTCAGCGCACAGTCAGCGCTGACGTGTATAATCAATTTCGTAATTAAATTTAATCGGCAGTTTTGCAGAAACACCCCTGTCACTTAGATCTCTCACAACTTTTCAACCACAACTCCAAATTTAATAATTTTTATATATTTGGAAAGCTCTGGATGTGTATAATAATTTGGATCAGACAAAATTCAAATTTGACTTAGCATAAAATATTCAAATTTCAAATGGTGAATTTGAGTATATTTGTAATAACTTTAAATCTATAAATCCAAAAATTGCAAATAAATATGTTTTAGAAACTTTAGAATATTTGTAAATTAATGCTACTGCTATAAAATAATTTGGAGTAATTTTGAATGATTTCATAGTTGTGTGTTTAATTTGAATAGTTTGACTAATTTTGAAATAACTTTTAATAGAAACATTATTTTTGATTAAATCCAATTGCAATAGATTTAATTAAATGCTCTCTGTCTATTAATACTAATAATAAAATTTTATTATAAAAGTTTAATCATAGGAAACTTAATCTTATAATTATTCCTTTTATTATATAGTTTTAAAACTAGAAATTAATTAAATTACATTTATAAATTCATACATATTTTATAAACTTCACAAAAATTAGTGTTATGTGCTTGTGATTTAAGATTGCATTTCATGCATAGCATATTCTATAGTTATATTTCCATAAGGAATACTCCTTCCCAATTTCCCTAAGTTAGAATTATTTTCAAACTTAGTATTTTGGGAAAAGTGCTATACACTTAGACACTTAGTAGTTTTTCAACATGGAGCTGGAAGACCAAGGAAGGACTTAGCCAAAAACAAGACTTCAGAAGTATCTTCAAGGAGAAGGAACACTTAGAAGAAAATCAAGAAGAAGATCATGAAGACCAACCAGAAATATTCTCCAAGCCTTGTTCTCTCTCTCTTTCTTTTCTCTGAGACTTCATGAAGGACTTAGAAGAAAACAGAACCTGGAAGCATCCCCAAAGATGGCAAGCACTTAGAAGAAAAGTGAGAAGGAGTTCAAGAAGGCCAACCCCCTTTCTATTCTCTAAGTCTTTCTCTCTGCCTTTTCTTCTCCTCTGAGATTTCATGAAGACTAAGTAAATCCAAGACCAGCCTCGAGGAATACAAGAATCATCAAGTCTGAAGATCAAAACTTCAATCAAGACATCATCCAGAAGAAAGTTACAAGTCTGGAGATGAAGCTTGGAGGACAACTACATCTTTCTTTCTATCTTTTCCCTCTTTCCTAATCTTGTCATTTAGAATTAAACAAATTGTGGTCATGATGTTGTCATCTTGATGTTGTTGGATCCTAGCAGCATAGTGGGATGAAGCGGCCTGGAAACAAACCTTACATGTCCACGTACATGAGACCTGTTCCACAATTTAAGTGGTTGGCCGGGTGTCTGTCTCTCTCACTATAGTGAATGTCCAACTTACAAAGAGTTGATAATAATTGTGATCATCTTGAACAAATGACTTAGTATTTTTCTCTAAGTATTTTGCACATCATGGCTAAGCCATTAGAGTGCTTGTTTCAAGGAGATATAAAACAAAGTATGTATATCCAACTTAAGACTTTAGTCCTTAGTCCTTTTGGACCAACCTAATTGCCTTGCATAAACTTAAAAGATTTCCATGGCATGAAAAAGCATTTCTAGCCTTAGGAATATTTTGCACATCATGCATAAACATATTTTCCTTAGAAAGTTTTATAAAACTTATTTATTCATCTAGTATGTGTTTGTATGCATGGTGAGTTTGGCATGCTGTTGATTGTTGTATTGTTGATTTCTTATATTGTTTAGATTAAACGGAGAGCAAACGTTCGTTGTTGAAAAGAGTTTGTGAACAACGACAACATTCAAAGGCAAGTGACACACCTCATAAATTTCCTATTTTTATGCATTACTTAGTGTATTTTTATATGCATGTGTTGCTATGCTAAACCTGTAGAATCCCTTATTCCTGTGTCTAGGTTCCTATGCAATACTTAGTAGAATTATTGTTGCTATGCAAATGTTGTTTTGTGAAAATCTAAATTCTACTAAGTTAAGAATGAAACACCTGGGTGGTAATTGGTCGGATGGTTTATGTTGAGTGGCTACTCAGGTCCATTTCTATGGCGAGTATGTACACTTGAGAACGGCCACCCAGGAACAGAGGAATCTGAAGGAACTCCAAGTGACGATTGCTTCCAGTGCAGCCTTTTGACAATGGGCTCTGTCTAGAATAATTAAGTTGTGAGGGTGCAACCTGTCAGCTTGACAAGCAGATGTAGAGGGATGATAGGTGGAACGGGTCTTGCTAGTATGGTTGCATTCTTCTTCTGAAAGTTCTTGTCTCAATTCTCTCCTTTCCATAATACACTCAGCGTGTATAGGATTTCTCGGACAAATTGAGTCTTAAGGTGAAAGTGCACAACCTCTGCAGAGTGTAAAACTAAGTACTTAGCCGTGTCCCCGGTTATGGACAATTTTGAGCAGCTGATCAAGGACGTCAACGGAGGATTCCATCATTCCAACTTCAGAATAAAACATGATGGGTGAACAAGGGAAGATGAGATTTATGGTTTTCATGCCATACTCGTCGATTTCAAGAAAAGTTTTTTCAAAAGAATAGGAAAAATTGGCTTTATGCAATTAGCCTTGAGCTCCACCAGCCAAATATGCATATAGGTTTTAGAGTTATTCCATAAAGTGTCCACCATAGTGTCACTTGCCAGACTCCATTTTTAATGGAATCTGACCCACGTTGTTGCAATATTTTTCTTATTGCCGATTTGATCAGATGACGAGTGAGGTTTCGTTTAAAGGTTTCGAGTCTACAACCAACATGTTTTCGCCTGTGGCAGCATGAAAGTTATAGAGACTCACTGCTATTGTATTCCGCTATGTACTTTGTCAATGCTAGCTTTACGCTATGCAACTTATAACAAATATTTTGTAATTCTGGATCATCGATGTAATATAATTGATGCTTTGTTGTGATATTACATCGTAAACTGTGTGTGCAAATGAATCGATCCAGGGATTTGCACTATACACAGGTATCTGCCTTATTAAAAGTGCAGGTACGCTACAAAATCTTCCGCTGCTCGTCCTGCACTGGAGCTTCGGAGGTCGTCGTGTCCATCGTACGTGTGTAACGCCCTGCGAGGTGCTGCGCTAGCGGTGCTGGGAGGTCTACTTCCACTACACGACCTTGAGGTCGGCTTCGTCGGTCTTCATCGTCAACGTTTGTGCGGGAACGTAATCCCGCTTTCGATCTACAAGGGTATGTATTCCGATCTCCATTGTACTTCTATAGTATAGATCTTAGCTAGTTTAAAGATATCGTTGTTAGGAAAAAATTTGTTTTCTGCACACGATCTCCTTCACGACGAGGGTAGCGTCTGCCTCCACCATGCTACGAGGGAGAGGACTCAGTGCACCCGAGGGCAACGATGGTCGGCGTGCTCCAGGTCTGAAGCGGTTGCGCGCGCGGAAGGTCACCGAGACGGCTGTGTATGGTGGAGCACGCCGAGGAATGGGACGGGACCATGCCGTGGATGCGCAGAGGAAGACGAGATTTTGGGGAGAGTAGGTGGGAAATGAAAGAGACGACGTGAGGAATTCCTCTCCCCCATACACGGGCCCCACATATATTGCAGTCATTCAATGCTGCCATTTAACATTTTAACCTGTGAATACCCTGCCAATACATTGGCTCCACATCAATGTGGACCAATAGAATCTGGAGTTCTGCTGAGAGCATATGGCGCCAGGTTCACTCTATTCACTCTCATCTTTACAGGGAATTTGTTGTTCGGGTAGTACTTCGTTCTAAGGAAGTGGTGATCACAGTTTACATCCATTGTTTGGTCACCACATATATAATGGACTAATTTATTTATTTATTTGAAATAAGGCAAAAAGCCATTGATTTAGATTGAGATTTTAGGAGTACAAAGGAGCCAAAATGCTCCAATTTAGAAGCCTACTCTTGCGGTTGGACATTGCTCAAGTTCTTAGCACAAGTGGCACCCCAAAAGGCGGCATTGTGCTTGATTAGTGATTCATTCAATCCAATTTGATTAACCAATGACAACATGCGGCATAGAAGCGTCATTTTCAAAGACTCTACCGTTTTGCTCGGTTCAAAACTCTCTACTAAGGAGGGCCTACGAGGATAGCCCTGTACGCCGAGTCCATTTGCTCCAAAGCTAGACGTCTTGGACTATTTGGAGCTTGCCCCAAAGCATGTAAAACTCAGGCAATATGGAGGAGCGAGTGGCTCTCCTCAAGAAAAAGGTTTAAAATCCAAGAATAATCTTGGCTCAAACCTGCTGGCGATAACTAAACAAGCGCTGATCCCACCGCTCTTCAGGGAGAATGCAGGGCGGCGTCCAGACGAGAGGACGTACGCTCATCCTGACTCGATCCACCTTGGTGGATTGTCGTTCGCTTAACGCGTTCGTCCGAGGACCGAACATCCGCACTGACGCACACCATCGAGAGGACGACCTGAAATCCCATTTGTCAACGGATGCTCTTGGTACACTCGTAGTCTCTGAAGTAACACGCCGCCCAAGGACCAGATGAACATGCGTGTGTGCGCTCACGAGAAATATTTGGTTGCTGAATGTTCCTTAAATGGGTGCTCGGACGCGAAATCAACGCGTAGAACACGGTCTTGCATCTATCAGGTATTCAGGTCTCAACTCTGAATATCGATTACAGAAAGAAAAAAAGTCAGAAGATCGATCTCTGTATAGGAATAGGAAATTAATAAGAATGGATTTGGAGTTCTTTTTCATTGCAGTGAAGAATTTTTCATGACGTATGATATGATGCTTTTTTTCCTATGAGATTTACACTACAAGATTCTTATGAGATTATTTCATATGAGATATGATCCTGTGAATCAAACATTTTCTACAGGGCAGTTTCTTAAAGGATGTAGTCCTTCAAAAATATTTTGATATTCATTTGAATCAAATGGGCCCTTGTGGTACCTTTTACACTCTTAGTGGAAAACTAGTCCGTTTCTATAAACGAGAAAACCCAAAGACTTACAAAATTGCATCTTTAACTTAGAAAACATTGGCATGTCGTCTTCACATAATAATAACGGAAGCCACCCGGCAATTTGAAAATGTCCATGATGTAAGTGGCTAGTTGAGGTCAAAGCCTAGCAAAGCGAACTTCGAGGAGTGACCCCCCTCCTCTCCCTCTCGCCCCCTCTCGCCCCCCCCCCCCCCCCCCCCCCCGAGGGCGACGGGGCCGCCCAGGCCAGCAGCCGCGCCGCCCCTCCTCTACCTTCTCCCTCCTGCGCCGCCGTCGGCGGGGGTCGTGGGGCTTCGCCCCGGCGACGCCGGCGGCGGCGGATCTTCTGTCTCCGCGTCGTGGCTGGGTGGGTCGGGGCCCTTCCCTCTGTGGCGGCGGTGCTCTTCGGGCGGGCGTGGTCCGGCGCGGCCGGAGGTGGCTGGTGGCGGTGGTGCTCCGCAGCGGCGCAGCGGCTCCCCGGCGGCGGCTTGGCCCTGGTCCTTGCTTCGGCCCCCAGATGGGCTTGAGCGGGCCTAGATGGGCTTGAGCGGGCCGAGGTTGCGTGCTGCTAAACCCTAGGTCCAGTGCGCCGGTGGTGTTCGTGTGACTCGTGCTCGGGAGAAACCCGTGTTGATTCGTTTGACACCGACGCGGGGTCGCCTTCGGGTGGCGTCATTCCTTGCTGGAGGGCGTCGGGTAGCCCGAGTTCACCTTACACCGAGTTCCGGGGGAAACCCTAGGACTAGTGCGCTGGTCTGAGTAGCCGCGCCGTGTCGACGATGCCCCTTCCGAGGGAGATGCTGCTTGGTTATAGACGCATCGGGTGCCTTGAGTGTGGTGGGACAATTTCGGAGGGCGCAGCGATGGAGGGTCATCTTCGTTTAGTCGCTTCACCATGTTCGTCTTTTCTTTTCGTTTTGGGCGTTGTGTTTGCTGATGCCCCAGCTAGTGTGGTGTGTGGTGTGGTTCTTGTTTCTGTGGTTGTCTGTTGGTCGTTGCTTTATTTATAAAGCGGGGCGAAAGCCTGTTTCGAGAGTAAGTGGCTAGTTGAGTTAAGGATTTTATCACTTTATCATTTCCTTCCATGGAGAGGTACATCCATGACAAGACACATAATGGTTTGTGAATTCTTTCTTTGATATGTTTAAATTTTACCTGCTTTCACCTTTACTACATGTGTGGGAAAGACCAAGCACATTTTCCTCGAAAACATTGTTAGTTTCTGTTCGGTTGGGGTTCGTGGAGGGTCAATAACAGCATGATATAAAAATGTTATTATTTCAAGTTTCTTCCAAAGCTTAACAACATGTTGTGGACGGATACATTGTTTTGGTTCTATCCAACACCTTAAAGGGTCAATATCTTTTTGGCTAAACCGACTCAAAAGATCAAACTAATTATTGATAAAAAAATAGGGTGATCGTATGTCACTAATCATTCACAAAGTTCATAATAAATCATCATATATCGACAGGTGATATTAACATGTTACACACACAATTCAAATCGGGATATAAACTCCCTCGCAAGTGAGAGGGCTTGCTCCCATCTTTCCAACAAAGGGAACAAACGAAAGGCCGGTCAGGAGAGGTTGGTGGCGCACATTAACGCCGACGACATATTGGGTGATATTAACATGTTACACACACAATTCAAATCCGGATATAAACTCCCTCGCAAGTGAGAGGGCTTGCTCCCATCTTTCCAACAAAGGGAACAAACGAAAGGCCGGTCAGGAGAGGTTGGTGGCGCACATTAACGCCGACGACATATTGGGTGATATTAACATGTTACACACACAATTCAAATCCGGATATAAATTCCCTCGCAAGTGAGAGGGCTTGCTCCCATCTTTCCAACAAAGGGAACAAACGAAAGGCCGGTCAGGAGAGGTTGGTGGCGCACATTAACGCCGACGACATATTGGAAGGGCGAAGATGCATTTTGTGCCTCTATAGGGAGCCACCGCTTACGTTAATTCAGATGACTAGCGTCATCACTCGCTTCAAATTAAGCTGGCCCGCGTTATGTGTCACTTAATGGACCAGCCCGCATGTCGCCATTTTCCACTTTTGTTCGTCACTCCCACGCCACTCCTTAGGGCGTCTCCAATGCTTATTTCTTGTTGCCACCATAAGCTGGGGTCCACCCTTATTACTATGGCCTCCTCGAACTCTCACAATGCTTAAAGTACAGGCTAGGTCTTAAGATGGAGCCCACTTACCTATTTTTTCCCATCTTGAGTTCTTGACCAGGGACGGAGATCCAGTGCCTCGCTTAAGGCAAGGCAAAGGTTGCCTTGAGGTCAATCTGCACCGTCCCATCTGCATCCAACGGCCTAAGGCAGTCAAAGCAAAAAACAAAGACTTTGCCTCATCGTCTCCTTCCTCTGTTCGTCACGCACGAGGCACCAGCACGCGGGAAGAGAACGGTTCGCGGGCGGACAGGCGGGAAATCTCGCGCCGAGCTCTACCTTGTCGCCGCCATGGGGAAGTAGGCCAGGGGATCAGCGTCGGCGACCACCGAATAAAAGGCGCAGCCCTTCCCCCACGGATTTCTCTTCCCGTTCCGCTCCCGAGCGCTGCTCCATCCCGTCGCGGAAAAGGCAGAGCTCCCGCCACGGCGCCGCGCGAAAGGAAGAGGCCCGCTCCGGCTGCTGCCCATGGATCGAGCTCGCAGCAGCGAGGCGGATGAGAGGAAACCTGCAGCGAGGCGTGATGACAGAAATTCAGTTAACTACAGAGTACAGACAGGTACAGTGTACGATGAAAATTCAGTTCAAACAAGTTCAGATCAGCAAAACAACAGCAAAAATTGCTCAATGTGCATACTTTAGTACTGAAGATTGAAGTGACAAATGAAGAGTTAGATTGAGGGATTCATGATGCAATGAATTAGAAAGTGAACTCGAAATAAATTGAACATTATACAGACTTAGAATCCTTTAAGACTCAAATTCAGCACCAACAATCTTTCTTACATAATCATTCCAGTACATAAATTAGGCCAATCTACTTGTACACTTAGGCCACAAAAGACTATAGTCAGCCTCAAAATCCAAAATACTATAGTCATGTTTGTCCAAAATACTAGTCTAAATGTCCAAAATACTATCGAATAAGCTTATAGATGTTAGAACAAATCTTCATCATAAACACCATCAGGGGGAGCCATCAAGAGCTGTGTGTAACTGAGGACTATGTTGCTCTCTTGAACATTCTCATTTTCTCTTTTATCGCCATCGTCCTTCTCCACTCTTACTTGAGGCTCTACACCATCATTTTTCTTTTGTTGATGCCATGGAAATTTCAATATTTAGTTTAGTAATCAGTGGTACCAATATATCATTTGTATTATGGAACATACCTTTGATCCTTTGTTTTTGGACGAGGCAACCTTAGGTGACTTGCGCTTCCCCTTGAGTAACTTATCAAGCCAACTCTTCTTTCTCCTCAAGTTTTTTGATTGGACCTCTTTTTTCTTGAGCTTTGCGGCACTAAGAAACTCACTAGTTAGTTGCACATTTGGGTCAACATTTTCTTGCTCATCACATGGCTTGTTCGTAGCATTCATAGTTGCATCAAGTTTCTCATCTAGTTGTTGACTAACACAATCAAGTGCATTTTCTAATATCAAACGACACTCTAGAGAGTTGGCTACTTTATATGCCATAGTGTGAAATTTGTGAGACACGCCCTTGTACCAAAGTTGGGCCTCCAACTTTGGATTCTCTACCACATTCCTTCCTTTGCTATCTTGTATGCTTCCATTGCGTGCTTCTCTAGTCCATCTTTTTAGAACATAATGTGTTGGTAATGTCTTTATATTCATCAAATCAAGAACTTTGAGACCATGTGCACACAATATCCCTGTCCTATTGAACATTCCACAGCTACATGAAGCTGTTTTGGTCAAAGGATCACCAATCACTATCTGCTCCTCCTCAAATTTTAAATCACCATGCAAAGTCCCAATTGCAACCCCAAATTTGTTATCTCCATCCAATACTCTAGTGCATGCAGCCATGGATCTCTCATATTCACCTTGAAAAGATTCAAAGATAATTGGAGTGTATTCATTGCTTGCTAGAACCAACATAGGTGTGTGCATCATGATTCTTGGCAACTTCTTCCTTGCCTCAAATTCAGATTGCAATTCCTTTGTTCTTTTTTGAAGGGGTTACGGTGCAGAAAACAATAATTTTCTAGCGATCGAAACCCTAACTAGCCAGGATCTATCTATCTAGTACATGCGATAACGGTGGCGGAACGGGTTACATTACCTCCATGTAGACCGATAGCGGGGATTACGCTCCCGCACAAGCGTTGACGATGAAGTCGTACGTAGCCGACCTCGAGGTCGCGGAGAACTTGCCGCGATGTCGGAGTCGATGACGCCGGGGTGTCGACGATGATCTGCGTCGACGGGCGTCGGGCGGAAGAAGGCAGAGCGCCAGCACCGGGGCTGGTGCGCCGGCAGCAGAGGGGGAGGCGCGGCGGCTGCAGGGGGCGAGACGACGCCGCCCAAGCTCCTCAATAGAGTAGCCTCCGAGCACTCGCAAACATACGGAGCCTAGCGACGACTCCCGGTCATTCAGATCCAGCTGAAATCGCAGGAGTAGAACTTATCTGGAATCCCGCAGAGCAACGGCGCTCTGCGGTATGGCTTAGGTGGAGAGATTCCCCTTTCCTCAGCTCGGCGCGGCTCCGACTTGGGAACCACGGGATCGAGAGAGAAACTGGGAATTAATTGAATTTCATATGAATTAAATCAATTAATATGCCTTGCTATATAAAGGGGGAAGGGGGTGTGCAAACTCCTTGGCTCCCCCATGTGGGACTAAAGGTTGGGGGGGGGGGGTGGTGCGCACCCACCATGGGCCAGCCGAACCCCCTTGGGGCCCACCCCCCTTTGTGGGGTGCGGCTCCCCCTCTTGGGCCCTCTTAGGGCCCATGTAGGTGGGAGCCCCCTTTTTCCCTTTATTTAATTAATATTAAATTAATATAAAAATCCCATTAATTCATAATTAATATATTTATATATAATTCAATATCCCATGACTCCGAAACTATTTCGGAACCACCCGAACAACTTTCGGACATTCTCGGAACCCTTCCATAGCTCCCCGGAACTCCTTCCGGACCACCGGAACTCTTTCCGGATCATTTCTCTCTCTCCAATAAAAACCTATAAAATTCCAGAACCTATCTCCTAGCGTCGCTAAGACCTTAAGTTTGTTACGCTACGGTTCGGGAACACTCCAGACATGGTCGAGACACTCCGCTCACCAATGATCGTCAGGGATACCTGGAAATATATGACGACCCCTGTGCATTCCACGAATATCGTCGTTGAACCATAAGTATGATATTCATTCCCTTTGTCTCTGCGATACTACCTTGTCCGAGATATGATCGTAGACACACCGATGCCTTTGCTGTATCTCGTTACCGACGAAGGTTATTAACTCGTCTACGATATTACATCTCCATGACCTAGTCATAAGCTGCAGCTATATAGATGCAATATCACCGAGTGGGCCCAGAGTATATTTCCATTACAAGAATGAACAAATCCCGCTCTTGATCCTTACGTCTCGATGCTCTTTCGGAATACCCAAGATGGACACCGTTATTGTCATGCTATATAAGACACAACGTTTGATGCTCTCAAAGCACTCCTACGAAGCAACAATAAATACGGTCTCACGGTCTAAGGAATAAGCTATCATACTCTTATCTATTGCAAATGACAAACATCGTAATACGATCTTATTGCAATACTTTGCGTATGTCCACCACCTTATTCAACTAACAAGATGACCCCATTGTCAACCGACGTCATTGTCCTTGATCGGGAATCTCGATCAACTGTTGCCCAATGGACTAGCTCATATAGAGGCTTGCTAGGGACCTGGTTGTCTATGTATCACACGTGTATTAACAATTCCGATTAATACAGTTATAGCATAATACACAAACCTATTATAAACTTATGAGATAATGCAATAAATACTACTTATTTATTTGCCTCTAGGGCATATCTCCTTCATTTTTACCTCCATTGTCCTCTCAAAATGCATCAAGAACCGAACAATATGAAAATCTGATTTCAAATGATTTTTCAATGAATTGTTGAAACTCTCACTTAGTTGTGTACTTCTCACTCCCAAACTGAACACATCTCTCATATAACATTCAGCCCACTTTTCTTTCAACTTGTAGATACTATCTAACCAAGTTTGCTTGTGCACTTTACTTCTCATGTTGTCAAATGCTTCTTGAAATTCCACTTTGTCCTCGTAGCCATACATGCACTCACTAAAATCCGTGATAATATGAGACTCTTCCTCCTCCTCTTCACCTTCATGTTCACCTTCCTCTTCATCTTTCTCGTTTCCTCCTTCATCTTTTGCTTCACCCTTCAATGGACATAAATGTTTGACAGCATTTTGCATTATATGAAAGGTGCACAATCCATGATATGATTCCGTGAAGACTTTCTCTATAGCTTTCCCCATTGCCGCATCTTGATCCGTATAAATAGTTCTAGGCTGCCTCCCATTATGTGCAGCTAGAAAGGTCTCAAAAGGCCATTTAAATGAGTCACATGTTTCATCAAATAGCAAGGCTGCACCAAAAATGGTGGTTTCTCTAAACTGATTGAGTCCAAGAAAAACACCAAATGGCCTATATTCTTTGTTTGTGCCGAAAGTTGTATCAAATGTGACAACATCACCAAAGTGTGCATAGTCTAGGAGCATTTTAGCATCGGCCCAAAATATGTTGGCTATATTTTCCTCACAATCCAATTGCAAAGCATATTGAAAAGATGGGTTCTCAATCATCTTTTCATGGAAATACTTCAACATACTACCGGCTTGACCGAAAGCCAACTCTCTTTGTCGCTTGCTTCGCAAATAATTCTTTTGATCACGACAAGTGTAGCCGAGATTAAATGGTCCTCCAACTTGACGACAAGCAAACTCATGGGCAGCTTTAGGCATGATTCCAGAATCCTCGGCGGCTTCTATTTCAAAATCTTGTAGTTCGGAAATCTTTCTTTGTGATGCCATCAAGTGACATGTTTGTGGCAATTGAAGACAATGATTGTGTTCCAACACAATATCTGTGACTTCATAATTTATTGCCACTCGATCAAGTGATATAGTCATGCGAGCTTTGCAATTTGTTCTTGTTTCAGCCCTAACACGCTTTGGCTCGTGATCCATTGTTATGCCTTTCTTTCGTATACCCTCATTGGAACAAACAAATGTGCATGAAGTCACTTGACCATCCATCTTGCTTACATGTTTGTTTCTCTTTCTCACATCAAATCCAGCGAGACCCCCATATGCAACCCAAAACAACCAAGCTTCATCCGGTTTTCTAAACCTCTTGCCAATTTGAGGCACCCTCTTGTCAATTTCTTCCATTGCACGGTACTTCTAAATGCACAACACTCACGATTGCATCACCTCAATCAGCAACAATTCTGTCAAATAAGATATGAAACACATCGATCAATTCTCGGATTAATTTATGACAATGGAGACAATATAGGCTAAAGAAACAAATATTAATGCTACATAAGCCTAATTGCTCCAGCGCAATGTTCAGTATTAATTAAACCAACAATCTATATGACATAGCCAAAAATTTCAGGTACAATATGTTGACAAGCTGCAATCGATTGAACAAGAAGTAACAATACAGAGCTATATATATACAGAGAAATACAGGAGGGCTCGCACGGGTGCAGACGTGGTCACCGGACCTGAGGTAGGCCGCCGCCACAACGGAGACGAGGAGCTCGCCGGAGCGGGACGGGAGGAGAAATCCGTGGGGCGGAAGGGCTGCGCCTTTTATCTGGTGGTCGCCGACGCTGATCCCCTGGCCTACTTCCCCATGGCGGCGACAAGGTAGAGCTCGGCGTGAGATTTCCCGCCTGGCCGCCCGCGAACCGTTCTCTTCCCGCGTGCTGGTGCCTCGTGCGTGACGAACAGAGGAAGGAGACGATGAGGCAAAGTCTTTGTTTTTTGCTTTGACTGCCTTAGGCCGTTGGATGCAGATGGGACAGTGCAGATTGACCTCAAGGCAACCTTTGCCTTGCCTTAAGCGAGGCACTGGATCTCCGTCCCTTGACCAGGCAGGAGCAGTTCCTCTTCTTTTTCCCTACACTTTCTCTCTCGTGGAGTCTTTCTTCCAATCCAGAGCTAAGCTCAAATCGAAGTGGTGGAGATGGGCAGCAACAACGCGCGCTTGCCTCCAGTAGCAGCACACGCTCGCCATTACTCACCTCTCTTCGTCTCATATTTTCCCATCTACAGCCGTGTTCGATCTGACCAGCATGGGAAGAGTAGCAGCGATTGGCTTCGCTCGCAGCCGTATCTGAAGCCGCCGGCGGAAACCAGCAAATTTTTGCGCCGTCCTTGGGCTGCTGGGCACTCGTCAATGGCAACTGGCGGCGCAAGACTCGGTGTAGACTGTCGCGCTTCCGCAAAGACGCGGAAGAGAAACAGCTTCCGCCCCCACACATCGCACGCCCTGGAGAGAAGTGAGAGAAGAAACAATTTTCTATTCGCTATAGCCGGGTCACACCGGTAAGGGCGACCTTAAGTATTTTTTTCTTACGACCAACCCGTGCAATGTATAAGGTCGGGTCTTAAGCATTTTTTTCCCCTAAGATCGATCCTTATTTCAACATTGGAGACGCCCTTATGGTCTAAGACTGAAGTGAGAGTGCCGAACCATGTATTGCGCGGCACGTGCAAATTTCGCACTATCAAAGCCATCATCTCCTTGTGTTGTGGAAGCTATATGTTCGTTCTTGAGATCTTGTGAACGCTATATTAAAGCCTATGGTGACAACTAGTTCAGGGAGGATAATGTATAGCACGTGAATAAGAGAGTGAACTTTGTAAAGCTTGCATCTATGTCGTGTTTACTTTCACATATGTTCTATCAATATCTTGACAACAACCATGTAGTTCGTTGGGACTGTGATATTGTAGTTTACTCTTTCCACTTCACAATGTAAGATGTTTAGTTGTTTCACATATTATTTAGACTAGTAAAATGCCCGTGCGTTGCAACGGGCACAGAAAACATTGTCAGCATAGTCTTAATATGATTTTTAATCGTGAATTAATCTGATCATGTGTAGTCTAGCTATTTCAAATAGTAAGGACATCCTTATAAACTATGTTCTTGGTGGTCGTTACTAATGACTCATTTCTTTTCCTCTTCTTTGAATTCTTGCTTTCATCCCTTTCTTCGACCTTGATGGCGAGGATCTTGATGTTTCTTTTGGCGGTGGCTCTGGATAACGCCACATATAGCTGTCCATGAGAGAATACCGGCTCCGGTAGGTACACGCCTACAATTGGGATGGTCTGCCCTTGCGCCTTGTTTATCGTCATGGCAAAGCTAAGCCTGAGTGGAAACTGCTTTCTCTTGAATCTGAACGGGAACATGTCACTATCAGATGGACATAGAGGTATCCGAGGTAGAAACACCCTCTCTCCAGCGTGTTGTCCCACCACGATCTCCGCATCTATCGCGTTCCTCTGGAACCCACGTATCACCAGCCTCGTGCCGTTGCACAACCCATTAGCTGGGTCAATGTTCCTCAGGAGTATAATGGGGCAGTTTATCTTCAGTTTAAGCGCGTGCGGTGGCATCCCAGGAGGAGTCAGCGAGTTAAGAAACTCTTGAGCATAGAAGCCATGCGGATCGTCCTCCGCACTATCGAAGCTATGGTAGATCATCTCCTCTCCCTGAAAACGCTCAATCATGCGCTTGTTTATTCCATCAACGTTGTCGTTCTTTGTGGAGAGGATTGCTCGCGAAGTCATGTAATCCGTGTTGTTCATGTTTTGGTCCAGGTCAGGATACACATGGTCGATCAGCTTCTGTATGTCAGACTTGTCGCCCATAGACCGAACACATATATCTTCTGGAAGCCTTATGTTTCCTTCCACGTCAGTCTCCTCAGTGCCGTTTCCTATCCTCAACAAGTAATCCGCGAACCACTGGTCGTTTTGCGCCCTCATGTTCTTTACGAGCCTTAGCTGGCGCATGCCCTTCCATAGGTTTGAACTCCGTAGGCTCGCGTCGATGATCTGACCCCGTGACCCTTTCCTCACTACCGGTAGAACCTGCCTGAAGTCCCCACCGAACACGACAGTCTTACCCCCAAATGGTCGGTCCTGACGGTCCATTATATCTCGCATGCTTATGTCCAATGCTTCTATTGCTTGTCGTTTCGTCATGGTGGCCTCATCCCATAGTATTAGTTTAGCCATCCTCAGGAGCTTGGCTGTCCCACTCTGCTTAGTGAAGCTGCATGATGCCCCTTCTTCAAGGTTTAGTGGGATCTTGAACCTCGAGTGTGATGTCCTTCCTCCGGGCATTATTGAAGCGGCGACACCGGAAGTTGCTGTTGCCAGCGCTATATTTCCCTGTCCACGAACAGTAGCGAGCAGCGCCCTATAAAGGTATGTCTTCCCTGTGCCTCCCGGACCATCGACGAAGAATACGCCCCCTTCCTCGCCATCGACTGCCTTTAGTATCTCGTCGTAAGCAAGCCTCTGCTCGTTGTTTAGGAAGGCAGCCAGAGAAGCGTCTTCCTCATCAACCATGATGTTTGTTTCCTCGATTACCTCTCTGGACTCTCCTCCGGTGTTGTCATACGTCTCGTCAATGTCCGGAAGAGGGAATGACTTTATGTCTTTCCCCATGGATTGTAGCATTCCCCTTATATCATGCAACACCATTTGCTCTACCGCTTTTGGACATGTGTGTTGTCGCCGGTAGTCTTCTGACATTGCATCAAGGTGTCTATCCCAAAGACCGCGTACATCGCCAGGCTCACAGAATACTAAGATCGTTGCGAATAGCCTCCTGAGTGAGACCGGCATGGCGAACTGCTCTGACTCAGTAAGACACTCATCGAGCGTGTTATCGGCCTCGATTAGACCCTTCCTCTCCGCGGCCTCACGAAACGTACCACATAGCACACCATCAACGGTTTTCAGGTCTTCGAAGGACGTCGAGCCTGGTACGTGGTTCAGAAGCACCCTAAGAAAGTAACGCTCCCCCTCTGCGGGATTGGCTGTCACGATACGGCCTACTTGGTGATCCCTTTTCCTTTTCTTCCAGTACTTTTCTTGTTGCCACGTGAACCGTCCTGGAAAATCCCTGTAGAGAATATCTCGAGCCCACTCGTGGTTCTGGTTAGCCACAAAATACTCTGTCAGCATGGATGCGTTCTCCCTGGCAGCAACGTCGTTTAGGTTGTCTCCTTCTTTGAACATTACTCTTTGCATGTCTGGTAGATGAAGCGGCATCTGCAGTACGGACGGGTGGATCTCAGAGAGATTGAAGCCAAATATCCTCCACATAGCTTCGGGTGGTGTGATCCATCTTGCGTCAATGTATCTCTTGATCTCGTCTATGTTACCTTTATCGTCGGGTTTGTCGATGTTGTATGAAGTCTGATCGTGTCCTTTGTATATGTACTTATATAGGTACTTAACTGCCTTTATGCTGGAGCACACCTCCACGTTTATGTGGCAGTTGAACATCCGCAGGAGGTTAGGGTTGTAAGGCACGACCCATCTATTGTCGAGTGTTGAACCACGGACCGTCGCCGAACGGCCGTCCTTCCGTCTCCGATAAATGGGGTATGAGTCCTTCCCCTGTATTGTGGTCTCGTTGAACGTTCGTGGATACCTGCACTTGCACGATCCATCTTGCATACACACGTTTTTTGGCTTTAGGGCACCACATGGGTCGTGCATCATATGTTTCACGACCATGGCGTGTAGCTCCGGGTACTTATCCTTGTCTGGGAGCTCCGCTGATATTAGGCAGTCATACTGCTCTGGCACATGGGCATGTGGTAGTCCCCTCTTCTGGAACTCGACCACGTAGACCCACGCCTTCACAACGCCCAGGATGTTCTTCTTGGTGAGCATATATTTCATCGTCTCCAGCTTGGCTCTAAACACTTGAGCCACAATATCTGGTCGGTCCTGTGGGGTTTGGCCTGGAAGCAGGGCATCCTGTATCTCCGGCCAGTTTGGGTTGCACGTCATCGTCAGAAAGATGTCAGGTTTTCCGTACGTCTGTACCAATGCCATGGCGTCCATATGCCTCCGCTTCATGTCACGGAAACACCCCTGGAATTTCCAAGGGAGCACAATCCTTGTGCCAACAGCGCTTGCTTGTGTCTCTCCGGCCGTGATGCTATCGACAATTCCTTTATATAGATCAGCACGTATCCGCGATTGGTTCTTCCTGATCCAGTTCAACCTACACCCTTCGATCTTTATGTACATGTCCACCGCCCATTGCTGGAACAGACGCCCTCCATGCAGTACGGGGTTGAATATAGCAGAACGCGTCTGTAGTCGGTAACAGTAGTAGTCCCTGACGGAGACGCACATACGTCCACCTCCATCTGTGACAGGAAAAAAGAAGGTTATGCAACATATGTGAAGGATAGAGAAACTTGCATAATTATTCGAGATAGCCAAACCTGGATCTTCTTCACGATCTACTCTTTGTAGCTGCGCAAGGTCCCAAGACTTATTTCGCTTAGGTATATTCGGATGCCAACCGAGCTCGCCCTTTGGGAAGAATAGGGGGTATGAGAGCGGGTCGTAGCATCCTTGTGTGGCATGTATATTGTGCCTTTGATTGTCGTTGCCGTAGAGGATAATGTTGCGTTTGAACCTATTTGCCAGGTCGCTGCCTTCGACCCAGATCGCAGCCACCTCAGATGATACCGGTGTGTTGTATCTCCGTTGGTCTAGCTTTTTGTCGGTGTTCAGCTCTATACGGTAGTCCTCGAGGTTATCCTTATGGGCGCCCAAACTCCTAAACTGCTCGGAGTAGGGGTTTCCTCTCAGTATGTCCACAACCTTACGTACGACCTCCTGGTCTAGTTGCTTGGAGGCTTCCTTGCGGTGGATCAGGCTGGGATCGTCGTCGTAGAAGTACAGTTGTAGATGTTCCGGGCGAGAGCCTGGCCCGAACGAATGCACGTTGTGGTACATGGAGCCTTGCGCCCGGAATGTGTACACCCCCGATCTCATGTTCGTGCAGTCGTTGTCGAGGCTGACGCCAAGGGTTGTGAAGGAGAAATGGCCGTTGAAGAATCGTATGCTCTCTCGAAAATGTCGGCTGTCCGCATCCGCGCTAGACCATAGCCTCATCAGCTCCGGGATTGGCTCTGGTTCAGCCAGTTCGATCTGTCCGTTTCGACAGCAGAAACCAGGGGTCTCATGCTGAAACCTCTTGGCATGGCAGTGCTCGCAGTCAGGGACTTGCTCTAGTATGTGTGTGCTATCTGGGAGGTTCGAGTACACAAAGTCGAAACGATCGATGGCATCCTCGTCTGATGAGTCTATCACTGTAGCGAGGTACTGAGCATCAGTCTTGAAACCTACATGAAGTGGATGTCACATCGATATGTTCATGTTGATTTGTAACAGACAGGGTCGATGGCAAGATAGAAAGTCTGGCCTACGTACCTTCACTTCCATTATAGGTGTCGCACTCCTCGTCCATGAGGTCGCTGGGTATGGTATTCTCGTCCATGATACCGCTGATAAAGGACTCCATGTCGCCTACCACATCATCGATCTAATAAGTACGATGATTGAATGAATAAAAGGTTTAAATAGCAGTGTGTTACCTTCGGTGCCGATCGTATATTCCGACATGCTCGTTGAAGATATCTTTGTCAAATTTGTTGCATTTGGGCACGGCATCGCTATGGATTCAGGGCACACGGTGTTCCTCTTAGTGGCAGCGTTTGCCTTGCGTCGAGCTAGTATTTGTGCCTTCTCTTCTTCTGATTTGTTTTGTCTATATGTACGTTTCTGTGCGGTACCTTTTTGTCTTTCTTTCGCGGATATAGTTGCTCTTCGACGCGCATTTATCTCCTCCTTTTTCTCGGCCGTCAAACTATTCCGCCGAGCTCTATCACGTTCACGTCTTGCTTGATTTTTATCTTGTATGGTGTGCACAACAGGTGGGCTTCGCTCTGCCATCGTCGCGAGTGGTCTTGCACTCATTTTTTTCTAACTCGTAATTGTCTTAGGGATCTGTTTGATCACTTGTAACGATTGAACCTAGTTGATAGATTGACTACAACCCTAATGTGTTTATATAGGCGTGTTTGAGTACCATGTATGAGTCGGACTCGGTTCTCCGAGTCGTACTCAAATCAATCCTATGCAGTAGTTCGTGACCGACACGTTCCCCTTCCTCTCGCCGCGGCACCCCCCACCTTCCTCCTCCACCGCGCGCGGCGCCACCGGCCCGACGCCCCCGCAGGGCAGCTTCTTCCCCATCGCCGACCGGGGTCGCCGGCCCCCTGCACCTCCACCTGCGCGTTGCGCCGCCGACCCCCAGCACCTCCACCTGCACGCGACGCCGCCGACCTACCCCGAACCCACCATCGATCCCCAAGCCATCGTCCCCAACCTGCACACTCCCTCCGCCGCCGGTTACCGGCCCTCCGCCGCCCGAAGACGACTTGCGGGGCGCGAGATACTCGGAGCTGATCTACAGCAGCGGAAGCAGCGACGGGGAGAGCAGCGGCGGCGGCGGCGGCGGGGAGGAGGAGGAGGAATCCGACTGCGGCCGCGAGGACTACGAGGTCCGCGACGAGGTCGGCCCTCTGCGCGAGAAGGTAAGCGCGGTCGCCCCGCTCGCTGGTAGTGTCTTTCTTGCTCTGGCGTGGAATCTTGGGTCCTGGATAGCCGGTCCCCGATCGAGGGGCCGGGGCCGGGCGGGTCTCCTCGGGGTTCTTGCTGCCGAATTGCGGGGAGGCGGGTCCTTCTTGGCGGCGGCGGCGGCGTCCTGGAGTTTGTTGCCGAGAGAGAGGTGGCATGTGTTGTGGGGAACAAACGGATAATGTGCAGCGATTAGTTTTTTCTGGCCGCATTTTGTTTGCAGCTTGATGTTTGTTTGCAATCTGTGCTAGACTGCCCTAGGCGTTGGCGGGACCTAATGGTCCAAGCGCGGGTCTTTGTAGGCTACACCATTTTTGGAATGCTGATTGCTAAGCATAGCGAATCGTTGTTAGCAGTGTTGCTACATGCTAGGCGCAGGGAACCTTCCAAAAAACAGATAATGAGCCCGATCGTTTATGCATTTTGTTGGAACCTGATGTTTGTAACCTGTGCCACCTGGTCAGCGTAGTGGTCCAGTGGCTAAGTCTTTATAGGCTTTTCAAATTTTTGGGATGCTAATTGAGAAGCATAGCAACTCGTTGCTCGCAACTTGCCACGAGCGCAGAGAACCTGCCAAAAATACCATGACCTTATGTGTCCTATTAGAAGCAGACACTCACCCATGAAGCTTAGGAAGTAAGATGCTTTGTATAGTCATAGCTTCTTTTTCGTCACTTAATGTTACTAACTGGTGGATCACATTTTATTCGTCGGATGATAGGTTTCTAGGTTCTGGAAGCAGCATTACTGTTGATAGAAATATTTCGTTAGATCATGGGTGTGTGTGGATGGTTCTTTCTTCCATATTTATTTGCTTTTCTGTTCTTTTGTCTTTTCATCTTAGTTCTGAAATTCACTCAAAGAGCCTGTGTTCTTATTCACTACAAACAGAGATACATCATCTTAACTGAAAAGGATATTCATGAGCGGCAAGAGGAGGCCATAAAACGAGTATCTTCAGAATTCTCAATTCCAAGAGAATCCGCATGCATCCTCCTTCGACAATACAAATGGTCAGTTCTGTTGCTGAAAAATATATGTAGCTTGCTATCATAGTTTCAGCTAATTTTTTTTGGTCACATCCAATTATAAAACCAATTTGAGACAAGTGATTTGACATTTTTTGTATGGACTGCACTTCATTTGCATGAGTTCCATTATAACTCTAGAATCACCTATATAATTTTAGAAAAACCTGGCCCATCTAGTCACAATTTTCAGTTCAGATTAATTTTCATTTTGGACACCCACACTGTGTCCTTTACTCTGTTAGATGTATTTATCATCACTCAATATGATAAATTTCATTGCTATGATAAATAGCATCAATCATTTATGACGGAGAAATTATTTTAGTAGCACATTAAGTGTTGCAGAAGTATATCTACACCAGCATCATTGCCCCAGCTTACATACATACTGTCTAGGTGCAAAATACCTGGTGAAGATGCAGTTGAGTGATTGGGAATACATTGACGCTGGCATCGAGTCACACGACTGGAGGCCATTGGAGTTGTTTGGAAACCACCGCCAGGTCAAGATGTTGCGTTGTCGTCGGATCGAGATGCCCTGCAGACTGTTGCATCTCCTTCTCCTTCATGGACGAATCAAGGAGCAGCGTTTTCTCTAACTATGAGGAACCTCCAATTTGCTCTAGGTTTTTACAGAAAAAACCTTGGGTATTCTCTCTGAGTACACTATGTGGTAAGTGAAATTCTAGATGTCAAAATTAGTATAGCCACATCTCAATCAGTGCTTTACATAACCTGTTCTTGCAAACCTTAAAAAGTATATATATATATATATACCATCCATCCCACCTGAACATCATATCCTCATCAATGACCAGGGCAAGGAGATGGCTACTTCAGTTAATACAAATATAGGACCACCAAAATGGTGTTAAAATAGTGAGAGGGTTCTGAATATAGAGGACACTTTAGCTAAAGGTAACCATTTGAATAAAAAAAAAGGGATACAAACTGAATTTATGTATGTCACAAATGCTACAATAAGGAGGCCAAAACTGAACTGAAATCTTTTCCAGATTGTAAAACCATCAATCAGTACATATGTAACTAACACAAAATTGAACGTAAGAATCCAACATATGGTAACAAACTTACATAATCCGAGTATGTTGAATGACGGTTCTGTTTCTGATTTCCCTTTTCTGCTATTGATTTCGGGCTAACAGTTACTCCTACATTGTGTTGCAGCTCTGCTAGACAGTTCGAGTCACAAGCGCCCTCCTCCTCATGAAGAGTTGCCTATTGCCCATCTCACGATCGAAGATCCCAAACACCTAACTCCTGACTGTGTTGGTTCATATAGCAGTACACCAGAGGGCCCTGGGCGTTCAAATGTTGGACACGACAATCCCGGTCCACCTATCATACCGTAGCGAACTTCTGTAATCCGAGTTTCGTTGTGCACTCCGGATTAACCACGTCTGGAGTACCCAAATTTCGACAGTTCAAGGCGCCCCTATTTCCAAGTGATTTTGAAGTAGGAATAAAGACAAAGGAACCATTTTCTGTTTTTTGTTCCACCTATCCAATGACTTGCCTGTAACATAATCTTGTATCTTTTAATGGATCCTGGATGTTAATCTGTACAGTGGGGAATTCCGGTATGTTGATCAAATGTCTTTTGAGCACAAACATAAGTTTCATGGCTCGTTTGAATCCTGCATGTTTCATGGGTGCGCAATTTGCAGCACCGTGCTGTTTTAAAGGGGAATTTGGCTTTAATGTTGTAAAGGGCAACATTGTGTTCCTTTAATCATTCTATTAACGTCTTTTAATCATTCTATAGACGTCCTCGACACTTAGTTAGAACTCAATTGTCATGCACTGGGTTTGTCACATACTCAGATGCAAAACAAAAGGATATGACATTCACTAACATTAAGATGGCCGCATGGGCATGGTAATAAGGACATAAAAGCTTGTAATCAGCACCTCACCAGCTAACACAGATATAACAGGAACAAAAACGTAGATTTCCAAATGCCAGACATCACTACATTCCCTCAGAAAATACTGAAAATTCAGAGCACAACTTCTCACCCCCACAAATTGACAGCATATACAGGCTAAAAGCAGAACTATTTAAGTAACTAAGAAATGAGTTATGGAACACCATCATATACGTTCTCCACTTCATTCAGAATATCAGGAGGTAGAGTGGAGTTGGCGATGCAACTTCTTTGTGGTCTTGGTTGCCTTTCTTCTCGGTTCTTCACATTCATATTTTTTCCCTGATGCAATTTATGAAATCCAGGACACCAGTAGGCATGTTGTCTTCACATTCATTATCCTTGAATGTCAGTAGGTGTGCCAAAATTTGTTTCCTCAGATCGTATCCATCCTACATTCATACAAATAAGATGAGCACTATATATGTTTTAATGTTTAAATGCTTATGGTATTTACCTTAAAAAATGGCAGATTCACTTTTTCGTCATCCCAGGTGGACATGAAAAGGGCAACAAGATAACCAGACAATTCCCTGTATAAGATATATAAATTAGTAATCAAGACTACAAATATATGTCGTACATATATTCAGTTAAGCAAATATACTTATTATATAGTACCTGTGGTGACCCGAAATATCATGTACTATTTTTTGTTGCCACAGAAAAATATTCTCATTCCATGTAGTCCCAGGACATGCCTTTAACATGGCTTTCGGTAAGTATTCAGCAATCCATAAAATTCTGTGCACATATTTTGCAAGTGGGTTTGGTTGGTAGATTGGATCAATAGGAGTAGGGTCCAAAATGTAGACAGTTCTTGTATCCTTGTCCAGTATGAATAGAATAAATCCAGAGTGTGATTGTATTGGAATATGAATCTAAAATAGGATTTATATTATATGTATGTAAAACAATAGTTGTGGTGATACTTATGGGGAAGTTTTCTTACCGATTTGCACGATGAAACACTATATTTCATACCAGACCAGCTACGAACGGAAAATGCTAGTTGATCCAGATCTAACTTTTTCCGGTAGTTTGGATGTCTTCCAAAATCAGTAATCATCTAGAATATTATAAAATGTTTAGAAAGGTTATCAAAGAATTAGTATAGAAATGTAGTCGCCAAATAAGCCGTGACTGTAAGGACATACCCAAAACTGCATGTCAAGATAATGTTTTGATATCAATCCTCCGCCTTTTTTAACCTTTTGGATGTTGTCAAACATAATCTTCCGTACGACCAAATTAAAACAATCTCGGTCCATCGAAGACTTGTCCTTTAGCATGTCTTGAAGGTTTTTGAGAGTCAAGCTAATGGGATATGGCTCAGAGCTTCGCACCCAAACTTTTCTGTAATTAAATATCATGATGAAATAAGATAATATATGTTGTTAATTGTTTAAATTAAATTACATGCAATAATATTTAATGTCTTACTCTAAAGCTTCTGCAGAATTGATTGATTTGATGTAGCTGCAAAGTCCACCAACTAACTCATGTAGGCTCAGGTTAGAAACAACAGAGATCAGAGACTTGTATTTGTTTTCATTAGATAATGTGTTTAGTTGATTGTTATCAAATGGCTTGTCTGACATTCTTAAATCATTTGGATCTCCGTCACTGTCATCAATTTGAAGCTCTTCAGTTGCTGATGCCTTGTTTGCTTTCCAACATAATAGTATTGCAGCTAACTTATATCTGAATGAAGTAATCAATTCCTGCCAGTGACCATCAAATATTATTATATGAAAAAAATTAAACAGAATAATTGTACATGCTTTCAAAACAAAATAGTAATTTACCTGTGTAATCGGATGTGATAGTGCATGGCCGGTCCAATATTCCATGAATTTAAGCATAAATAGACCACAAGATGAACTACATATACATAAAAAATAAAAAATGAGTAATCTGCATGAACCATAATACTTACTATATGGTTATTATTGTAAAAAAAACATGTGTTTTATGTACCTATCCTTCTGGATCGGCGTTTGTAGTTGTTCTCTAATAGGCCATTTAGTAACATCAAGGTCTTTCCAATTATGAATATTAAGATTTTCTTGACTTTTAAGAATGTCCAAATGATTTTGTAGTCCTTGCAGCTGTAAAAGGATTAGTGATAAGAACATAACATATCTAAGCAATGGATGAATTCACAATAAGCTATAACTAACCGTAAGAGTGAGGTCAGATCGATTGTGCTCCCAGCACAATGAGTCGAGCACTTGTATATTGTAATCCTCAACATTGATGGAAGCTAAATACCAATGCGAGTGCTCGATATTTATTGGAAGATGAATCTACATTGAAGACAGTGAGTTCTTTGTAGACATGTAGATTTACAAATTAAATAACAATTAAACCTAAAACTTGACAATTATGGAAATGGATATTACCATGTCATGTTTGAGATAGTTTTTGACAACATCTGTCATACCGGTAGGTCCATGTATTCCAAGTTTACCATCCCGTTTTAACAGTCTGGTCACATAGGGATTCTCAAAATACACTTTAGCATCATTCTTATCTTGCACACATAGTTGGTCCTTCATACAACATATATATGCGCTGATTACCTATATAAAGATTGTAAAAATACATTACTGATGGGTATTAATAATTAGGTTTTTTTTTTATTATTATTAGTAAGGGTTACTTACTTCATCGTCTAGCCATTTGTCTTTATCTAGGAGGCACGCCAAGTATTTTTGTTTGACAGTTATGTCATCGATATCGACCATTATGTCGTCTTCCGGAGAGATTTCTATAGCTAAGTGAGCACAATCATCCTCGTAGGTTAATGTATAATCTGCAAAAAAAGATGAATAAATAAAGGAAGCATATGTTGAATATCTTCATATTTACAGAAGGGAAATAGATGTTTAATCTCATTCCCCTTTACACAATATGTTTCTTTAGTTAGCCAGATGACTACATGAGATGAACTCTGATATATAGCTCTTCTGTTATGTGCATTGGTTATTATCTTTTCACAGCTACCTTATAATAACCATCAAAGTGAAGAATCAGTCTAATTGCGGTACTAATGCTTCTCTTTTGTTAACAGATTTGCTAAAAGTAGAAGACAGTACATAGAAGCACAAGTCGAATGTGCAAAGGAGGAGGCTTCACTCTCATATAATCTATAATGACATACATTAAAAGTAAGAAGTGAATATTTTACCTTGTGGGAGGTAGTCATATGATATGTAATTTATTGTATGTTTCGATTGATTCGTTTGCTCATCATCCTCTGAAAATGTTGGTTCTCCAACTTCTGAAACTATTTCTTCTTTCATCTGTTGTAAAGATGGAGATAAAGTCGGCATAGTCGGTGACGGAGGTGTTGGCACTGTAGCAGTTTGTATATGATTATCTGATTCTAAACCAATCGATTCAGAAAATTCAGTAACCATGGATGATGATGAGGCAGAAGGTGATGGCAACAGATCTTCCAAACCACTTGATTCCGAGCATTTTGACTTTTTTAAAGGTCGTTTATCAAAAACCTCCACAATGTTTGTTTCTCCATTGTCTTCCATCTTCTGCAATGAGATCAATATCAGGGTTAATTATGAACTGAGCAAAAACTATACCTTTGATCAGTATTGGAGATAGTAAGGTTACGAAGACGAAGCTATGAAACTGCACTATGAATCGCCTCAACAGCACTATAAAACTGCATGAGTTCTAAAGTTATTTTATTGTTTGAGGGCCTAATCTTACGAGCTGCAGGAGTTTTAAAGTTCTTTTAATGTTTGAGGGCCTAATCTTACGAAGTATATACGTTGCTACGGTCTTATTAAATAGATTAGAATTTAAGCTCCAAGAGAAGGCAACAATTAGTCATGACTCACAGCTATTCAGGTAATGATTACCAATACTGCAGTTATACTTCTGTGATAACATAATTGCATCAAATGGTTTATTCTGTCATGCCATGGTATAGGTGGTTATGTTGTTACTGTGCAAATTCTCTTCTAGCATATCTAGCATGTTGTAATAGAATGCTTGTATATACTGGTTAGTGGTTACTAAATTCAGCTTCAGTTTCCTGTGTTCATGCTAATGGCTTCTCTATTTTTCTTTTTATCTCAGTTTTCACACCCAAATTACTTGTAAACTTGATAATAAAATATCCAAACTGAAACAAACTTAAATCCCTTAATCAACTTTTCTTTGAAATACAGTTATGAATCATCCTATTTTACTTTGTAAGTTCATTTGTCGTTGTCTGAGTCTTATGCAATTGATTGACCTGGCAGATTTTCGTACCTCGTCTAGGAAAAAACCCGTCAATTCCTCTTGAATTGATAGTAGGCGGTCCTCTGGACTGAGCTTCTCCCGCAGTCTATCGAACTACAAAGGAGAGGAGATCAACATCAATATATCAATCATCATAAAAATAATTACATTTGAAACTGAACATAATTGATGGTACAAGTGTGTACAAAACAATAATCCCTCATAATTATTTGCACTCGAGCTCCAGAATCCTCTACCTCAAGATTTTAAGCACTCGAGCTCAAGAACCCTCTCACTCAAGTATCTGACCAAACACAATTTAACACCTACAGTATATGATATGGCAGCCAAGATGGCAGCATGGATCAAACCATCAGCCTTACCTAGGGTCAAACCATCAGCATTTCCTTGGATCAAACCATCAAGCTCAAGAACCCTCTCACTCAATTAATTGACCAAACACAATTTAACACAATATGAGAGCATGGATAAAAACCATCAGCCTTTCCTAGGGTCTAGGCCACCAGACATTTACCTCTCATCTAACAGCACAAGTTCATGTAGACATCTATCAGCTCATACCAAACAGGGGAATGAGATTAAACATCTATTTCCCTTATGTAAACCATCAGCCAACTGAATCTTCTACAGTGTATATAGTCAATGTCAAAGTAGACCAACTTACAAGGAAAACACAAATATGAAAGAGCAACTACCCTCCACTTACTATTGAAAGTGACAATTAACAGTAAAATGGCAACAATTAATCACCATATAAGAACATCAAAAACATTGCCTCGAAAGAAAACCATATAAGAACATATTAATCATATTTGCTTTATTTCACCCACCCTGGCGGATGACAATTGCATGATGTAGAACAACTACCAAGTTTACAACATGTATGGTCATCCAGAGTAGCAAAACTACAGGGTTCTAGGAACATAGGGTCAATACAGAAGATTTTGATAGGGAAAAAAGGGAAGGAAAGAGTAGTACCCGTACGTTGTTTTGGCGAGACGGCGGCAATCGATCTTGGGGCGTGGCGATTTCGAGCTTGGGGCGTGGCGATTTCGAGCTGTGGTTGAGTCCTTTTTATGGAGGCACCCATGGCTGCGTTGTTGTCGACTACAGCTCGTGTAGGAGCCGTTGTCGGAGCGACTAATCAGAGTCCATGTCGACTTCGCAGAGTTCGGAGCAGAGTTGAGTCCATGTCGGAGAATAGCGGTGGGGAATGGGCGGCGGACTGCCTCCGGCCGCGCGTGCTCGGGGGGCGAGAGGAGGCGAGAGGGTGCCCAGGATTGTCTTCCACGACACTCCGATTTCGTCCAGAAGGATCATGTTCTCTTCCCGGAGCTGGACCACAAGCACAAGGTACTTGGCGAGCTCACTTCGCGGCCGTGCACGCTTTTACTGGCCAGACTGGCGCAGAGGTTCTCCCCGTGGTCAGGAACGGAGGCCGGCGAGGTCGAGCAGAGTTTGGGGGCCGTCAGAGGACGGGAGGGCCATCCCCGTGGTCAGGAACGGAGGCCGGGTGGCTCCTGGCGCCGGGATGGAGTCGGGGTAGGGAGGGATGCACCGGACACACCTTGTTGCTAGGTAGGATGGCGGCGCCATAGCAGGGGGTGCACGCATCGACTGGGGATGAAGGCGAATGACATTGAGGCGAAGCTCGTCGCCGCCCAAAGCACCAAAGCAGAGAGGAGCGAGAGGATAAGGCAGGAGGAGGAAGGGGAACAGGGGCGATTTCTGTTTGTCGAACCGGTACCAGGGGTTAACGTGTAAAACATGTAACTTATTTTTTGTACTGCGGGTTAATTTTGGTTTTTTCTAAGGACTAAACTACAAAAGTCCCGCGACGTACCGGACACCGTAGGAGATATTATATAGTAGAGATTCAGACTAAAATAAATGAATATATAAATTAGAATATGTTTAAATATATGTGCATATATGTGAATGTGAAAATGACCTAACATCTGATATTGTGAAAAACGGAGGGATTATTTCATTCCAAAAAATATTTTTTATTATACAAAAAAATACTTCGTGTGCCTGTATGTAGAGCTACTGTCTCCCGCGAGTTTTTTTTTTACGCATGTCCTCTCCTCCCAGGTAGTTGGCCCATATAGTCTACTACACTCTTATAGTGCGTTGCTCCTGCGTAATTCTCAGGGCAGTGGACCGGATCTTTTCTTAAGTAGATTGGGCCCATGGATGTTCATTCAGTTACAGGCTGGCGACATGTAATTCCGGAGCGCCTAGTCGCGCGCTGCTATGAATGTGGCTAAACAAGATGTACTCTTTTTTAACTTAAAAAGTCCATGTTTATTAATAGTTTTCCTCTAAATTTATTAAAGAAACTGAAAGTTACTTATAGTCCAGTGAATATTTTAGAAAAACTTGTAAGTATCTTTTTACCAGTGATTATTTTAAAAAACATGAACACTTTTAAAATCCCATAAAATATACTTTAGTTGCCATGATTTTTTTTTAACTCAACCAAAAAATTTCAACATGAACAATTTTACTGATCAGATTATTTAAATCTCATGAAAGTAGTGTTTTAGAAAGAAATGTTTTTTCAAACTTCTTGAACATTTGTTTAAGTTCACGACAATTTCAAAAACATACAAAAAACAAGAAAAGGGAAAAAGAAAAACAGGCCGGAAAAATCCAGAAAATATACGAGTATAAACTAGAAAAACTTGCTGGAAGCTTCTAGAAACTTCCCAAAACGGTGGAAGGGACCTACTGGACCGACAATCTTTGCGCTCGGAGGGGTGTGCGGAACCGAATTAATCATGCTTGCGTAACTCAACAAATAGGATTGACCCTGAAATTTTAGGATACGATGAGATAAAGGAAATACAATTTTCATTTCCTAGTTGGTTCGTTCAATTCTTTATTCTTAAATTGAAATAACAAAATCATTCCAAGCAGGATTCGAATGTACAACCTGTCGGCTAACAACCGGCTGCTCCACCGATTAGCAAGTGAGGAAGAAGGAGGTTTATCTCCTGGAGTTCAATCCCAGTAAAAACCCATGTCTGAAACGTAGATTGAAAAGGTGTTGGTTGTGTTGTAAGTGGATAAAAGTGGGGTCTTTATGGGTACAATGACAAGTTCACTAAATGTTGTTGGAACACATATATGCAAGGTGACTTTCAAAAAAATTCACAGATTTTTAAGAGCGAAAGATTTCGATTAAGCAACAATGATTCGATAATTTCTTTGATACCTAAGAAGGGACATGAGAAGACTCCAAACGACTACAGACCTATATCGTTCTTGAACTCATGTCTGAATCTTCTCACCACCCTGTTGGATGATAGGTTGCAATCTGAAATTTAAAAAGTACGACAATAGAAGACGTCGTTTGTGTATGCGCACCACTTGACGAGGTGTTAACTCGGCAAATCCCAGGGTTGTGTACCCCGGGTTGATTGATGGGGAGAGAGAGGTGTTGGTGATCATGACGGCTGACAAGAAAGGATTTACCCAGGTTCAGGCTCCCGGAGGATAACACCTTACTTCCTGCTTGTCTGATTATAGATGCGAGTAGCGATTACAATGGCGAGATTGCGACCTCGCTAGGGTTTGTGGTGGTGGCTATGAGTGTGTCCTCTAGGACGGGCAACCCTCCTGGCTTTATAGGTAGCCAGGTCTCGGGCGGTTGGTACATATATGGCAGGTTACAAGACCTAACCGAGTTGGACTAGGATACGTGGTACCCCGAGTGGGCCTTCTGTGGGCTTCCATGTGCTTGGCGCGGCCCAGGTAGCCTCATCGTGGGCTAGTCGAAAGGTAGCCCCACGTCAGTAGCCCCCGAGTGCTTGGTCGAAGCGTAGAGTCGGGCAAAGGACTTCTTCCTCCTGGACGCGCCATTGGATTGCTTGATCTTGAGCTTGAACTCGATTTCTTCAGTCGAACAGGCCTCTCCCGATGGGAGTAACCTTTACAGTCGAATTACTTTGTCTTCTTCTTGTGAAGCTTGCTTCTATTCAGCTTGTTGGCTTACGTGTAGATTTGATTCGGCAGCTGGAGCGTACTCGACTTTCTTTGTCACCCGAATAGATATTTCGGGTTCCTTGACCAACGCACTGTCTTAAGATGTTTCAGCTTAGAAGCTTACCACTCGAGTCTTGCACTCGAGTTAACACGCTGTTTCAGTTGTTTGGAGCCGTTGGCTTGACGACGTTGCTGCTGACGTTTCCTTGCACGCCTCTGCGCCCGATGGGACGTGACATGGCGGGACCCACTGGCAGCGCTGACCGCGGTCAGCAGTTGTCACGTCTCCGAACTGGGCGCGAAATTTTCGCGCACGATGATGACGCCTCGATTCTCGTGCGTAGTGGACGAAGTGGGCGGCGACGGTGGACGGCGGGATGTTGCTGCTCGGAACCGTTTCTCTATGGACGGCTGAGATGAGTTTCTTTCGAGGCATAAGTGCTGCGCTCCGGCGCGAGGGCATCATCTTCTCCAATCGTCTGCGCCTCGTTTTCCTCTGCTCTCTACCATTTTCGCCACCATCCGAGCTCCGAGATTTTTGTCGTCCCACTTTGCTGCTGTCCTTTGGCGCCATGGGCAAGCCGAAGGGCACCGCTGGCTCCTCCGCCGCCGAGGCTGGGTTGAAGAAGATCGACGGCGACTGGCAGAAGTCGAGCGTTAAGAGGGCGGATCTCGACGGACTGCGCATGCAGGGCCTCCTGCCTTCTTCTGACCAGGCCCAGGTACGCGCCCCTGGTAAGGAGACATCTCCTGCGCCCCGCGAGGGGGAGCATGTTTGCTTCGTGGACTTTCTTCGACGGGGCTTCGGGTTCCCTCTCCACGGTTTTGTTCGTGGTCTCTTGTACGCCTATGGGGTGCAGATCCACGATCTGACCCCCAATGGCGTCTTGAGCATTGCTAGCTTTATCGTGCTATGCGAGTGCTTTCTGAGGATCGGACCCCACTGGGCGCTGTGGAAGTCGCTCTTCCTCATTCGTAAGAACGTGGGGAAGAGCGGGTTGCCATACCCGGTTGGCGGCTTCGGCATCCAGGTGCGTGGTGACACCACGTACTTCCAGATGAAGAAGTCAAACTCCGTCCAGGGGTGGCGAAAGAGGTGGTTCTACGTTCAGTGGAACCAGGAAGGTGTGGCGCGATTCGACGGCGAGCGCAGACTGCTGAAGACTCGCGCTTGGTCGCATCCACTCGCCAAGGAGGAGAAGGAGTCGACGAGGCCGCTGATGAGCCTGCTGCGCGACCTCCTCAAGACCCTGGGGCGGGAGACGGGTGGCGTCTTCCTGATGTCCACCTTCTTCCGTCTTCACGTGCAACCGCTGGGTGCTCGGCCCCACCCGATGTGGGCGGCTGAGGGCGTCAGCAACGAGCCACTCTACGACGAGGAGGTGGAAACCAAGGTGAGGGGCATCACCAGCCTCCGAACCGCGGATCTCTGCAACGTCAACTGTCCAGTTGCTGCGTATGGACCCGCGAACCCTGTTCCTGAGGTAAGTTCTTGACTTGTTCTCCTTGTTGTTCCGTTTCTTGATTTCTTGCTTCTTGATTCGACTTGCGTCTACTTGCTTCAGGGTCGGTCCCTGCTGATCAGCCTTCCTCCTCTCCCTGAAAACGGACCCGACGACGAGTCGAAATTTGTCGAGGAGGAGGATGATGACAACGACGAGCTTCCGTCCGCTGTCTCCCCCAACGACGAAGTGGAGGATGATGATGATGATGAGGAACCCGCGCGGAAGAGGCAGAAGCGCCGGAGCGGCGGTGACTCTGCGACCGTTTCGTCGCCCACAAGGGGTGCCGAAGCTGATCCAGAAGAAGTCGTCGCAACGTCGTCGGGTGCGCGGTCCCCAGGTGGCTGGAGCGAGCCCCTGGTTGTTCCCCCTGTCAGCTCCGCGCCACCACGCGCGTTCGTGCGACTGCCGTCTGTTTCCCTGGGGAGTGATGATGAACTCGAGACCACCAGGTTAGTACCTTGTTGACTTCGAGTTGTCATTTGTAGTCCCAATCCTTTAGTTGGTCATTGTACTGTTTTGCTTCAGCCGTCGTTCTGGCAATGTCCACTCTCCTCATCGTGAGGTGGAGCATACGTCCGCCCCTTCGACCGAGCTGATGACCCGGGTGGCAGTTGAGGAGCGCACGCAACATGCCGTCATCGCGTCTTCGAGTCGCGCTCCTCCGCCGTCTTCCGTTGATGTCGACCTTCTAGACCACGTAAGTCCTTTGTACTTGTACTTGTAGTCTTGAATTTTCATCATGTGCGCGATCAGCGCTCCCGATGGGAGTAGCCCCCGAAGGTGTGGGTGACTAGTAGAGTCGCCCGCAACTTTATTAATTCCTTGCTTTTGTTTCAGCCCTACTACCGCCAGCAACTTGATGCAGCCGCTGCTTACGTTCGCCTGGAAAAGGAGAGGGACCAGCTTCGTGCTTCCCTTGACCAGGCTGATAAGCGGGTTGCTGAGCTTGAGTTGAAGATTCAGAGTCAGGGTGAGCTTGAGAAGGCCCTCCACGAGTTCCAGGAGCGGGAGCGGGTTGACCAAGAGAAGACTCAAATCAACCACCTTCTTTCACTCGCCGGTGCTCTTGGGGGTTGGTTTCGGCTTGATGCCTACTATATTTTTGCTTTCCCTTTGTCTGATGTTTGACCTTTTTGCGCACAGACATGCGGTGGAGCTCCTGAGGAGGGCTCGTCGAGTGACACCGTCGACTTGGCGACGGATGTCGGCTTCCTTGACCGTGTCTGCGCGTATGCGTCTGATGCGCTGAAGAAGTCAACAAATGCGTTGAAGAAGTCGACGGGAGCCCTTACGACGGTGCACCGCAATATCTTCCCAAGCGACCCGCCGCCGACTGCCGTGGACGCCCTTGCTGCTCCGTTTGAAGATGGCGCGAACACCCTCACCGACTTTACTCGGACGCAGACGGTTCGCGGCTCCGAGCTCACCTTCCAGCTGCTTCTAGGCCACCAAATTCAGGGCGACTTCGAGAAGGTCGTCAGCGGCTTCCCCCGGAGGCCTGATGGCCGGACCGCGTCCCTAGGCGGAGTGAAAGTGCGGGCTGCACAGCTAGCTGTGAAGCTTGTGGCCACCTTCGAGAGGGCGCTGGCCAAGGCGACTGGGGCCGCTGCTGCTCGGAAGAGTCGCTCGCAGTCAGAATCTGTTGCCCAGGAGTAGTTTGTAGGGGATTAGCAGTCGCAATTTCATGTACTGATAACTTTTGCTTTGTAATTACTGCTGACTGATATTTTGTCGGGTCTTCTGGCCTTTGACAATATTCTGGCTGAAATTGAATGTTTCTTCCCATCATATTTGTCTATGTTGATCAGTCGTATATTTGTATTGATTCTACACGTTCATGACAGACTAACTTGCGCGGCGGCACGTCTTCTGCTTCTACGGCTGGACCAAGTGGCGAGGGATCTTCTTCAGGTGCTCGCCGTCGCCAAGCTGCTCCGGCTCCTCCGCGAAGTGCGAACGACCAGCGCATAATCACTTATTTGAAGAATAAGGTGGTTGAGCTTGAGGCTACCTTGAAGAATACCGTGTTGCTCTTGCAGCGCTCCAGATTGCATCCGACTGCGGGTTTTTCCCAACGCGAAGATTTTCTGATCGGGGAGATCGATCTCATCAGTCGACAACTTCAAGGTTGGTATCCTCTGCGGTTGCCTTTCCTTGTTGAAATTTGCTGGTTCTGACTTCTAGCTTGTGTATGCAGACGTGAACCCAGATTGGGAGGCTGAGCGGGATCGTGTTGAGGAGCGCGTTACCCGGGAGGCGTCTGGCGACTCTCACGAAGCTCGCCAATTCTGGGTGAACAAGTCGCGAGGGCGCATCCTTGCTCGCATGCTCGACCGAACCTGGCGTGCGGCTTTCCTTTTGGAGAATTGTCGGAAGACCCTATGGCATATCCATCGCGTCTACTTCCCGCACAATGGGCAGCCGCATGGGCTGGCCACCTTGCTCGAGAGGTTCCGTGATGGCGATGCTCTGAAGGAGATCGTCCATGCTCAGCTTGTCGCCGGGGCGAATGCGACTCTGGCGTACGTTCGGTTGCACCGGCCCAACCTTCCATTGGAGAGGCTGATGGGTGGATTGACTGGCGATGTTGAGTACGCTGATACCCTGGCGGCTGCGCGCCAGATGATTGAACAGGTGCAGAAGCATAGCGAGCGCCTTGTAGGCCCACTCGGGGCGCCGAAGGCCGAGCCTGCAGACTAAGAGTAGATTTCTTCTGCTGTATAGGGTTAGTATAATGTGGCGACTTATGCCAATGTAAATGACAGTATATGAAGTCAAAAGAATTCTCGAGTAACGAGTGGAATTGTTTTCATTACTGTGCGAGTGTTTGCTTCTGTTTTGACTTGTGTGGCGAGCCCCAGAGTACCTTGGGTGACGGCCTAAGCCTGCATTGTGAACCTGTGTGGCGCAGCCCCCGAGTTAGTCGAGTGGTGTCCTAGGATTCTTTTCAAGTGAGACATGTGTACCGCGGCTACCGGTTGCATCGGGTGGCGATTTAGGGTTTTGGACTTGACCTGTATGGCGCAGCCTCCGAGTAGTTCGGGTGGCGGCCCAGGATTTTTTCAGTGAACCCTGTATGGCGCAGCCCCCGAGTAGTTCGAGTGGCGGCCTAGGGATTTTCAAGTGTGACATGTGTGGTGCAGCCTCCGAGTATATCGGGTGGCGACCTAGGATTTTGGACTTGACCTGTGCGGCGCACCTCCCGAGTGAGTCGGGTAGAGCCCTAGGATTTTTCAGTTGTGCCTGTTTGGCGCAGCCCCCGAGTGGCTCGAGTGGCGGCCTAGGCTTTTCAAGTGTGACCTGTGAGGTGCAGCCCCCGAGTGCGTCGGGTGGCGACCTAGGATTTTGGACTTGACCTGTTCGGCGCATCTCCCGAGTAAGTCGGGTAGAGGCCTAGGATTCTTGAGTTGTGCATGTTTGGCGCAGCCCCCGAGTGGTTCGAGTGGCGGCCTAGACTTTTATTTCAACCTGTGTGGCGCATCTCCTGAGTAAGTCGGATAGAGGCCCAGGATTTTTGAGTTGTGCCTGTTTTGGCGCAGCCCCCGAGTGGTTCGAGTGGCGGCCTAGACTTTTATTTCAACCTGTGTGGCGCAGCCCCCGAGTGAATCGAGTGGCGGCCTAGGATTTTTTTTTTGTCTTGACTGAGAAGGTAGAGTGAACATCATTTTCTTCAAATCACTTTATTGATTGCTGCGAACAGGCCGCCTCATTAAAACCCTTCCAGTCTCCTCAGCTACCCTGGTAAGGGAAAGAGTGCGTCTGAAACCTGCCGATTTGACATGCTATCCTTATTACAATGGTTGATTCGACTAAGCATAGAACCACCGGAGTTGTGCAATGTTCCATGGGTTGCTGCAGGCTGCTCCTGTCTTCGAGTCCTTTAAGCGATATGCTCCGTTGCCAATCGCCTCTGTGACAATGTACGGACCCTCCCATGGGGAGGCGAGCTTGTGCACTTTTTTTTGTTTGAGGCGAAGGACCAGGTCACCTGCGACGAAAGCTCTTGGTCGCAATCTTAGTCCGTGATAGTTGCGCAGGTCTTGCTGGTATACGGCTGATCGCGCCAGAGCGATGTCGCGTGCTTCGTCCAATATGTCCATGCTGTCTTCGAGTGCCTCTTCTGCATCTGACTCGTCGTAGGCGACCACCCGTGGTGCGTCAAACTTGATGTCGCAGGGTAGGACTGCTTCTGCACCGTACACCATGAAGAATGGAGTGTACTGGGTGGATCTGTTGGGCGTGGTCCGCAGACTCTAGAGGACTGACGGCAGTTCTTCCACCCATGCGCCCATTGCGCGTCTTAGTGGCACGCGCAGTCGCTTCTTGATGCCACTACACACGAGGCCGTTGGCTTTCTCCACTTGCCCATTGGATTGCGGGTGCGAGACGGATGCATAGCTGAGTTTGATACCTTGCTCTGAGCAGAAATCTTTTAATTCTTCGGCTGTGAAGTTCGAGCCGTTGTCTGTGATGATCCCGTTCGGCACTCCGAACCTGAAGATGATGGACTTGATGAAGTTGACCGCTGATGATGCAGTCGAACTTGTGATGGGTACGGCTTCAATCCACTTAGTGAACATGTCGACTGCAACCAGGAGGTGAGTATGCCCTCCGGGTGATGATTTCTTCAGCGGGCCCACCATGTCTAGCCCCCATTGGGCGAAGGGCCAGGCTAGCGGTATTGTCTTGAGCTCTGATGCTGGCGCGTGTGGCTTGTTGGCAAACTCTTGGCACCCTGTGCATTTCCTTACTAGATCTTCAACGTCCGGCATGGCTGTTAACCAGTAGAACCCGGCTCGTAGTGCTTTGGCCACCAGTGCTCGACTGCTGGCATGATGCCCGCAGATACCCGCGTGGATGTCGAGTAGGATGTCTTGGCCGTCGACTGGGTCTACGCACCTCTGCAGGATTCCCGAGATGCTTCTCTTGTAGAGCTCCCCGTTGATGACGGTGAAACTTTTGGAGCGCCTGATGATGCGCTTTGCTTCGACTGGGTCCGCTGGCAGCTTCTGATGCAGTATGTACGCCAGGTATGGTCCTGTCCATGTGGCTTCGACTAGCATGACCTCCATGGGGACCTTCTCTTGGCTTGGCGGGTTTGCATCGCCTTTTGCTTTTGTTGCGGTGCTTGCTGCGGCTTGAGTCTTGATAGATCTCTGCTGGATGCACTCGAGGAAGACGCCGGGTGGAACTGGAACTCTGTCTGATCCCATGTTGGCGAGGATGTCGGCTTCTTCGTTGATGTCGCGGCCGACGAGTCGTAACTCGCAGCCATCAAAGTTGCCTTCCATCTGGTTGTGCAAGTCTCGGTAGGCGATCATGTTGTCAGCGATGGCGTCGCAGGACTTCATGGTTTGTTGTACCACCAGGTAGGAGTCGCCATATATCATGAGGTGCGTGGCGCCGCAGTTCTTGGCCATCTTCATGCCGTGGATCAGGGCCTCGTACTCGGCTTCGTTGTTGGACGGCGTCGGAAAGTCCATCTGTAGGACATACTTCAGCTTGTCACCCTTGGGGGTGAAGAGCACAACTCCTGCCCCGGCTGACTTGAATTTCTTGGAGCCATCGAAGTACATTGTCCATGCGTTGGACAAGTCGGGGACATTTGGTAGCTGAGCTTCTATCCACTCGGTCGTGAATTCTGGGAGGACTTGGGCCTTGATGGACTTCGGGTGAGCATACTTCAGCCCCCATGGTCCTAGTTCGACAACTCACTTGGCGACTCGTCCTGTCGCGCGTTGGTTTGTGAGAATGTCTGCTAGTCCAGAGGAGCTTACCACCGTGATCGGGTGCTCAGAGAAGTAGTGGACGACCTTCCTGGAGGTCATCAAAACTCCATACGCCAGCTTCTGGTAGTGCGGGTAGTTCTGCTTGGACAGGGTGAGGACTTCGCTGCTTGGACAGGGTGAGGACTTCGCTGAGGTAGTAGACGGGCCTTTGCACCGGATGGTTGTGCCCTTCTTCTTCCCGCTCGACTACGAGTACCGTGCTCACCACCCTGTTTGTTGCTGAGACGTATAAGTATAGCGGCTCGTTTTCCAGCGGTGCCACTAGGACTGGGGAGGTCGTCAGGGTTTTCTTGAGATGGTCGAACGCATCCTGCGCCTCCCGTGTCCACTCGAACTTGTCCGTCTTCTTCATCAGTTGGTAGAAAGGTAAAGCTTTCTCTCCCAACTTACTAATGAACCAGCTGAGAGCTGCGACTCGGTCGGCTAATCGCTGCACCTCACGGAGCTTGGTTGGTGCTGGAATTGTGAGAATGTTCTGCACCTTTTCGGGGTTTGCTTCGATTCCTCTTGCAGATACGAGATACCCTAGTAGCTCTCCGGCTGGCACGCCGAATACGCACTTCTCTGGGTTGAGCTTGATCTGGTACACATCGAGTGCAGCGAAGACCTTGCGGAGGTCGTCGACTAAGGTATCTTCCTTTCGGGTCGTGACGACGATGTCATCGACGTAGACTTGGACGATCTGCCCGATGAGCCCTTTGAGGCACGCTTGCATTGTCCGCTGGTACGTGGTACCCGCGTTCTTTAACCCGAACGGCATCGTCTGGTAGCAAAAGACGTCGTCGGGTGTGATGAAGGCCGTCTTTTCTTCGTCCTCGACTTTCAGCCTGATCTGCTGGTAACCTGAGTAGGCGTCCAGGAAGGACAGGCGCTCGCAGCCTGCTGTTGAGTCGATGATCTGGTCTATCCGCGGGAGCGGGAAGTGATCCTTGGGGCAGCACTTGTTGACTGCAGTGAAGTCAACGCACATGCGTAGTTTTTTCGTCTTCTTTTTCTCCACTAGGACCGGGTTGGCGACCCAGTCCGAGTCCTTGATCTCTCGGATGAACTTGGCGTGCAGTAATCTGTCAACTTCCATGGTGATCGCGTCTCGCTTGGGTCCTGAGAAGCGTCGCATGGATTGCTTGACTGGTATTGCGTCCTTGTGGACCTTTAGAGAGTGCTCGGCGAGTTCCCTGGGTATTCCTGGCATGTTAGAAGGTTGCCATGCAAAGATCTTCCAGTTCTCACGTAGGAACTCGACGAGCGCGCTTTCCTATGCGGGGGTCAGACTTGACGAAACCTTGACCGTCTTTCTGGTATCACTCGGATGGACTTGGTGGGTGACGGTGTCGCCGTTCGTGTTGAATGATGCGTCCTTAGATGGCTTCTTGCGAGATGGAAAGATGGTCTTGTCGTTGTCGGCTGATATGGCCTTGAAGTGCTCCTCGACCCCGAAGAACTCAGAAATCTTGGCGAACTCGCGATCACAGCTGTTGGAGAGCCCGAAGTCGCCGCGTACGGTGATTACTCCTTTCGGTCCGGGCAACTTGACCATCAGGTAGGCGTAGTGGGGTACTGCCATGAATCTAGCAAAAGTTGGGCGTCCGAGTAAGGCGTGGTACTGCGACTTCCAGTCGACGACTTCGAAATCGATCGACTCCTTCCTGAAGTGCTCGGGTGTGCCGAGGATGACATCGAGCGTGATTGTTCCCATGGGCGTGATTGCTTGCCCTGGTACTATGCCGTGGAAAGTGGTTTCCGATTCCGGCAATTTCTCTGTCGACCTGTTCATTCTTCTCAGGGTGTCAGCGAATATGATGTTGATGCCGCTGCCTCCGTCCATGAACACCTTCCTCAAGCTGTAGTCGCTGATCAGGGCCTCAATCATGAGTGCGGCGTGTCCAGGTTGTCTCTGACCCGCGCAGGTAGTCTGGTATTGTGCGCGGGCTGTTGATGGCCTGAAGTACTTGGCGGGTGATGAGCTTTTGGCGCCTGTTTAACGGGGGTCCTTTCCGGATCATGTTCAGCTGCCCCCGTGCGGGTGGATACGTGTCGGTCGCTGCCGACTGGCCTTGTTGCTGTTGCTGCTGTTGCGGCTGGGGGAATGCTCCGGCCGCCTGCACCTAGTTGTTGTTTGCGGGTGCCGCCTGAATGGTTAGTTGCGGAGCTGCCTGTATTGCTTGCACTGGAGCGATGATTTGCTGCATGGCTTGGTATATTTTCCGTGCTTTGCGACAATCCTTCGGCAGATGGCTGGAACCCCACTTGCCTGTCTCCGGGTTGCGGAACGAGTGATGCTTACAAGGTTGCATCAGCTCCTCTGCCGGGGTTAGCGGGCGCTTCCACTCGCGTTTCTCGCCTCCGTCATTGTGGCTAATGCTGCTGCTGCCACGGTTGTACTGACTCGAGCTGGACTGTCGACCTTGATCGTACCGTCGACTGTTGTCGCGTTTGTCATCACGGGGGGTTTCATATCCCGCCGCTACTAGCTCGATTGTGTCGTGGGTGTAACGTGGCTTCTTCTTTTGACGTGCCTCACGCCAGTTGCTCGTTTCGACCTCTTTCTTGGGGGAAGTATCGCGGACGTAATCCTCTCCTTCGGCCCACTGGTTGGCTGTCTTCATGATCTCTATTGTGATTTTCGGCTGGAGCCTACCAAATTCCTCGCGGAGGTCGCGGCGAGCAACGCCGTGCATGAAGGCGTCCATCACCCGCTTCTGAGACGGGATCCATGGTGTTGCGGAGGAGTGTCCACCGCTGGATGTAGGAGCGGAGCGACTCATCCTTTCCTTGCTTGTAGGCCTGCAACTCGATGTAGGTCGTTGGCCTTGCGAATGTTCCCGAGAAACTTTTTATAAAATTATCCTGGAATTCTTCCCATGTTTGGAAAGAGTCCTTGGGTTGGCTTGTGAGCCACCCACACGCCGAATCCGTCAGCATAAGCTGGATGTATTGCATTGCCGTAGTCGACGTCCCGCCTTGGCAGGTGCAGGCGATGAGGTAGTCCTCGAGCCACAGTCGTGGATCTTGCTTCCCGTCATACTTTGGGGTGCCTGCTGTCAGCTTGAAGCCCTTAGGCATGCGGGTGTCGCGGATGTTGAAGCTGAAGCATGCAGCCCCGCATGGCTCGAAGTCACGGTCGGCCTGGTCATCTAGGTTCGCAGCTCCAGCCGAACGTTCTTTGCGGTTGCGGTCCACCGTCTTCTGCGTGATGACATCGCGAAGGTCCTTGATTGGTTGTCGCTGTGCTGCTGGGACCTCCGAAGTTGCTGGCTTGCGCGCTCGGTTGCTTGGTACCTTGGCCGCTAGGTCTTCTTCGATCGCCTTTATGGAGGCGATTTGCTGTCTGTGGAGCAGGGAGCGTGCGTCCCCCTCCGGTGGCTGCGTGAGCCGGAGGTATGTCTCGACTGAGATCAGGGCGGCGTTCGCCGTCTTTGGGACAGGTATCCCGTTCTCATCCTCGGTGATGAAGGACGACTCGAGGTTGCGGGTGACCCTGGTTCGGTCGGCGTCTGTCAGGAGAGGAACGTGGGCTCTGTTTCGCCGTGCTCCTTGGTTAACTTCCGTAGAGGAGGTAAAGGAGAGGGCAGCTCGCCTGGCTCTCGATGCATCTGCGTCCCTCTTGCGCTAGAGTAACTCGGCTTTTTCGGCGCGGAGTCGTTCGCCTTCCTTGCGTAGCAAGTACTAGACCGCCAGGTGATCCTCTCTAGGTGCGTCGGGTGGAGGGAACGTTCCCTCGTCGACATGCTTCATGGCTTGGATTCCCATGTCCCGTGTGATGACGAGTTTAGTCTGGTCCGGCATGACCACCTCTAGTGGGTATGCGGGTTCTTCGTTATCCTCGGGTGGCGCTGTGCCCGCCATGAAGCATTGCGCGGGGTAGACCTGGGTCGGGGTGTTTGTGCTGCCACTGCTGCTTCCGTCGTCCGAGCCTTGCTCGGGATCGAAAATTGCTGCAACGTGACGTGCGGCGCATTCGTTGTTGCGCCTTCTTGCGATTGTCAATGTGCTCGGAGGTTTCGCAGCCGCCGGAGCGAGTGCGATTGGCTTGGGGTAGACTTGGCAGCCCCATGAAGACGAAGACGCGCGCGACGTGGCTGTCGGCCGCAAGCCCTTGGTCGTCCTCACGGGTGCAGTAGTTGAGGTAGATCTTGATTTGACCGACCGTGCGATCGAGATTGGTGTAGTAGACTCGATCCGCGCGGCCGTTGCTGAGGTTGTCGATGCAGTCGACGCAGATGCGATCTTCCCGAGCGTGATAGGAGCGATCTTTGCGGGTGCGACGGATGCGATCTTCACAGGTGCGGCAGATGCGATCTTCGCGGGCGCGGTAGATGCCATTTTCGCGTGTGCGGCAGATGTGATCTTCGCGGGCGCGGTAGATGCGATTTTCGCGGGTGCGGCAGAAGGCGGCGGTAGTTTCGCCGATGCGGGTGCTGCCAGGCGTGGCGCGGTTGCCGCGGACCTGAGTATTCCGCGACTGTCGGCGAAGCAGCATATGGAGCCGAAGGTGATGTGTATATCTCTGTCCAGATCAGTGTACACCGAGCGGCGAGCCGGAGGGTGGAGGACGTACTCGAAGGAGCCGAAGCGGATCGACTCCCTGGCGACGCGGACGTCAGTCTTCATTGCGGATGGAGCCGGAGCGACCATGATTCCAACACTTTTTTGTCTTCCCACAGACGGCGCCAATTGACGAGGTGTTAACTCGGCAAATCCCAGGGTTGTGTACCCCGGGTTGATTGATGGGGACAGAGAGGTGTTGATGATCACGACGGCTGACAAGCAAGGATTTACCCAGGTTCAGGCTCCCGGAGGATAACACCTTACTTCCTGCTTGTCTGATTATAGATGCGAGTAGCGATTACAATGGCGAGATTGCGACCTCGATAGGGTTTGTGGTGGTGGCTATGAGCGTGTCCTCTAGGACGGGCAACCCTCTTGGCTTTATAGGTAGCCAGGTCTCAGGCGGTTGGTACAGATATGGCAGGTTACAAGACCTAACCGAGTTGGACTAGGATACGTGGTACCCCGAGTGGGCCTTCTGTGGGCTTCCATGTGCTTGGGGCAGCCCAGGTAGCCTCATCGTGGGCTAGTCGAAAGGTAGCCCCACGTCACCACTCCAAACATGCCAGAGAGGGTGTTTTAATTATAAAACAGCATTTCGATAAGGTGTTTCACCTAATTGAGCGTAGTGTTGTACTTGAGATTCTTAGAAAAAGAAAATGATGAGGTTTGGATTGCTTGGATCGCCAATATTCTGAATTCAGGTTCAGTTTAGTCCTTCTAACGGTATACCCGAGAAATTGTTTCATTGCAACTCTTGAGTTCGTCAAAGCGACCCTCTGCCCCTTTGTTAGTTTTCTCTGGTGCAAAACTTTTGCAAATTATGGTCAGAATTTTGCGAAATGCCACTATTTTGTTATCAGTGGGCCCACTAGTGCGCCACCTCCTACCAAGGCGTGTCGAGGTGGTTCCAGCTCCTTATGAGTGTCTAGTTAACTTGATTCTTGCACCGTTGAGACCGTCTTGACTTAAATTGTATATATAGCCTCTCATGATTGTACGCGAGACAGAGAGAGTGATATGAGACAAAACACTAAAACAGACAGTTGTCGCGACGCCACCAGAGAGAAGATTGGAGGGGGGGGGACCTCTCCTAGCCGCATTCTCGGCCTCTCCGACGACTCTTCTTTACTGTCTCCATGATGAATCAGTAGTGGTCACTCCGGTATTGTGGATTTTGTGAAAGTAACTTGATCATCTCTCTTTGTCCTTTCATTGTTTGAGAACCATATGGTCTGCCTTAATTGACTATGGCCATATTTGTATACCTGTGATGGTGGATCTTTATGTTATGAGATGAGTTATGCTATGCAAATGTCCGTGTTTGTTGTTGATATATTAATAAATCTATATTATTACCATATTCTTGTATGTCTGTTCTGATCAAATTAGGATGGTAGGGCATGTGTGGATGAAGGTGTGTATTAGTGTGATAGAAACACTAGGCACGTATGGTTTTTACCTTTCTTGTTTTACCTCACTCTGTGTAACATCCCAAAATATTAATATAATTATTAATGCAAAAATGTGGGCCAACAAAAACTTTTCTTATAAAAATTTGTGTATGTGTAATTCTTGAGTATTGTTTGTTTGCATTGCTTGCAAGATTGGTGAATTCTAGCTCTAATTAAAAGTTTGAAGAAAAGAAAACAAAGGAAACAAATTACAAAAACAAAACACCATGTGACACATGTCACATTATTTTTCCAAAGTAAGAAACATGATTTTATTTTCAACCCAAAAATCAAAGGAGTAATATTCTAAATACTCCTATTTGATTTCCACAAGTTTTCCCTCTTCAAAATATCCATTGCGAAAACTTAAATTCAAATTATGAGTCTTTCTTTAAATGTTCAAATCATCAAAAAGTGCTATGTTCCACTTGCATCCAATAGATTTAAATCATACCACAAAGTTTGATAAAAATAGGAGAAGCAAATTATGAAAATAAAACTCAAAAATGACACACTGTTCTGGTTCAAGCATTTCATCAAACACCTGTTGAGCATCACCCTGTTCTTCCCAAACCGAGCCAAATCCTTGGATGATTTGGTCGATTTCGATCAAATTGATGCAAACTTATGCCCCCACTCGATTTGCCTCACCCCTCCAACCTCACCGCACTCAAGAACGCGAGGAATTGGCCTCGGGAGCGCCGAGGAACCGCCGGAGACAGCAGCGGGCGCGCGCACGTCGCCATTGTCGGCACTGTGGCCGCGAAGGCGCCACGCCGTGCTGGCCGCTCCAAGCCTCCCTCGCTCTCCCTCACCTCTTGGCGCCCTCGCGCAGCAGCAGCACGCACCAGCAGCCACCCGACCGCGCCGCGCCCGCGCCATGCCGTGCACGTCGTGCACCGCCCGAACGCGCTCACGGCCGGCCCGCCTCGTCGAGCACGCGCAGCACGCGCCACGCCTCCCCTCCTTGCCCGCCCGGTCCCCCGAGCACCCAGCAACCCAGACACCCCCCTCCACCGGCCTACGACGGGCTAGCACGGCCGCGGGCGCCCTCTGCACCGCGTCCACCGTGCGCCGCCCGGCCGCTATAAAACGCCCCCGTGCTCCACACTTCCTCCACACCTCGCCACCACCTCTCACCCCCCACACCACCCCTCTCGAGCACCGCCTGGAGGGCGACGCCGTCGCCGCAAAACCCCGTCCGCCCGTGGGTCTCCTCGAGCTCGCCGTGCCCGAGGTAGACGACGACCACGGCCGAGCCGTGCTGCCCTCCCTTTCTCTTCTCTCTGACCCCCATCCCCTTCCCCATTACCACCTCGCTCACCCGGTCCCTTTTCCCCTCTGGTTCGTGCCCAGGAGCAACGCGGAGGACTCGCCGGAGTTGGAGCGCGGCCGCGGAAGGAAGAGCTCGACGCCGTCGCCGCCAGGAGCCTCCCCAGCCCGCGCCTCCTCGCCCACGAGCTTCCCCGAGCCGCCGCACCCCTCCTGCACCGTCGCCGTCGCCTCCCGAGCCCCTAGGTGAGCCGCCCGTCCTCCTCGCCGTCGCCGGAGCCACGGCGCCGCCCAGTTTTGGTCGCCGCCGACGCGCTCGCTCCGGGCCGTTGGATTTAGATCCAGCGGTAGCTTACCGCTTCGATTAGTTAGGCACTGACGTGCGGGCCCCACGCGTCAGGTTTAAATGAAACCCGCGCGCGCGCCGCAGTCGCTGACCAGTGGGTCCCCTCTGTCAGGTTTTTCAACATTATCCACTCCTGGATTTTAATTCGAATTTAGATTTAATTTGAAATCAGTACTGAACTCAATTTTAGAAAATCCATAACTTTAGATTTACAACTCCAAATGGAACAAATCTAATTGTTCTGGAAATCTTATGAAATTATCTATCCAACCCAATTGGTTTCACTCCATTTGGATATATAATAAAAATACACTATTCAAAATACCAAAACAGAATTAAATTCTAAACTAGTTTGTTTCTGATACTCTGTTAATCCAAATTAGTTGAAACTAATTTTATTAGGTCACATTTAACCATGGTTAGTCATCCCTAAAAGGGTTTAATTTTTAGATGAATATAATTTAAATAATAGCTAAAACCTTATTAATTGGCTTCTGGACTCAAAACAATGTGTAGGGAGTTTGGTAACTCCAAATGACCCAAATCCAATTGTGTCATCTTCTACACATCATTATCTTTCTGTAGAATTTTAGATTGTATTTTTGTGAAAAACAGAACTCAAGCTATGCAATTAAACATCTGCAACATGTTTCTGCCCTAATTAAAATACAATTGAATAATGGTTAAATCAATTAGATTTAAACCACATAGTGTTGTTTGATATGTGGAATGATTAATTAGAACCTCTAAGAGTGTATTGCTATGATGATTGATTGAATAGGCTAGTGATTGGTTGTATTGATTGCTTGTGTATTAGACGAGAACGTTGCCGGATATATCGAGGAGGAAGGATTTGTGGAACCTGAAGACCAAGACCAAGACCACTTTGTTGAGCAAGGCAAGCTACTCTCTGAGCTTGCACCTAACTTATGCATCTAGATTTACAAATCATTTTCAAAAGCAAAGGTTTATAAAAACTCTTTTTTTAAGTATATAGAGATTATTTTGCCACCCTATATAGAAGTATATGTTAAAACTATAGGATGGAAAAACCAAGATTTGTTTACTCAAAACTCCTTTGAAAACTTGGGTGGATATAAAGCACTATGATATGGTGTTGAAGTAAAGAAATGGAGAAGGGTGGTTTTTGAGAAAAGCACATTGTGTCTTAGTACTTACGTCGATCAGCCGATACTCTGTGCGACCACATTTACCCACATATGGGAAAGGGCTTAGTCATATAGTTTGCTCTTATTAGTATGGGACACTGCATCAACGGAAATGACTCTGTTATGCATGAGGGAATGGTTTGACGACCTACCCCTGACCTGGGTCCTCGGTCAACATCTCTGAGTAGATAAGGAGGAGGATAGAAGGATGTCCCCTATACACCGCCAGATAAAACATGTGAGTCCTCACACTTAGATCCCGACGGGCTGGGTTAAGTGTCGATGGAAAAATATCATATGGGCAGGATCCTATACTAGCATGAGCAAAGGAAAGACTAGGGTCGGTGACTCAACTTCGCATACCACTGGTATAGCGAAGCGTGGCTGACACGATGAGTTATCGGATGAGTGTGGGAAAAGTGTGCTACCTCTGCAGAGGGTAATTGAACTATTCGAATAGCCGAGTCCTCGGATATGGACAGTTGAGAGGCCCTACTTTGACCATGTGCAAATTTTGGGGAAAGATTTGAGTTTCAAAAGAAAAAGGAATTGGAGAATGTTCCATACACCTATACCAACGGATAGGTATGAGGTAGTTGGAGAATAATTACCATAATGGTTTATGGTCGGAAAAGGAGGAGTTTTAGAAGAAAACTAATAACATTGAGATATTAAGAGTAGTTATAATTTCCTTATCTTCTTCAACAAAGATATAGAGATGTCTTAAATAAATAAAAGTGTGAAACTAAAACTGAGACTAGTGCACTCATGTTGGAGTAGTTTGCGAGTACATTTAAATGTACTCATACTAGCTTTGTCTCTGGCTATTGTCGTAGCCAGACTTCGAGGAGCCCTACGCCCAGGAAGAGTATGGCGACATCTATGCCAACTAAGGATCTTCATAAGTCGACTGCCTGTCGGGTCATCGCTAGGATTTGATGTCTACTACGCCTTAGTTCCGCCGATTGTTTTGGTTTGGCCCATGAAGGCACCTATGTAAGACTTGGTCTAAATGGCCATTTATGTAAGACTTTAATTTGGTATTGTAATGGATGTAAAATTTGGTATTCAATTCGGATTATGTGCAACGACAGACTGATCATGTGATCGTTGTGTTAAGCATAATCGGGTACTTCGGACAGCTAGTCCGGGGTCCCCACACTCTGCATAAAGGGAAGGTAGTGTATTGTGTTGCTCAGTGATAGAAAGAGATGTCTTGTCATTACAGACAATTGTGTGCATGGGAACTTTCAACATCATGCCATCTACCTTAGAGAATTGCTTTTACCTTTACCTAATGGCACTATTAATTTTTGGATCACATGTAATGAAAGTTTTTTTGCTGAATAATCCTTCCTCTAAGATATTACAAATACAGAATAATATCATCGCCTTTAATCAAAATGATAATGGACATGTTGCATTTTTTGCGAAAAGAATTTAAACTATGCTCAGAAGAAGATGTCCTTTACATGGTAAAGATTGGATTGTGTTGCATGCTGTTTATGTGGAAATAAATAATATTTTTGGGAGCTTGCTAGAGCTAGCCATGGACGGCACTTTTATGAGTAAGACAACATATGAAGCTAAATGTACCCATGTCTTTATCTAAGCCTAGTGTGGTAATTTGACCAATATTATAGGAAAATATCACTACTCATCAATACAGAATGAGGAAAATTAACGATTATAAATTGACTTACTACACTCCATAGAATGAAACTAAGGATACTGGCAGCATTCTGAGTAACTCCTCGGCCTGGGGTTGCCTCGAAAGAAGCAGGGGCCGTAGTAGTTGCCGAATCTTCTGGCCTTACTCTTTACGTACATATCTTGTATCACGGAGAGCTATACACATAAATAATGGTTAAATTTGAAGCGACCCAATGCAAGTTGCAGTTCCAGTAAACTGAAGTTATTAGAAAGTTATAATATTTGGAAATCGACTTAGACATGAAAAAATTCTAGTCGACATGGGATTAGCAAAACCATAACTAATTGACACAGAAAATTTCCAACGCCGGATATTTTAAGGTTTGCCTTTTTTATGTTTTTAATTCAAATGTTTACCTTGGTAGTCCTCTTCTTCTTGTATTCTATCAAACTGGGCGCACAAGCAACTGCAAATCCGGAACGTTATAATCGTCCTCATTGGATTAAACGGCACGCCACCAAACCAGTAGGCACATTGTTATAGTTTACTGTCATTGGGTCGTCCACAGCGAAGAATGTGCCCGCAGCAACTCCAAACAGCAATGCTTGCTGCCTCCGGTTTCAAGGCAATCTTGTTGCTACTCATATCCGGCAATGAATTTTTTTTATGTGATGCAGTGTCATCCATATTTTCCCTTTAAGAATCCAATATAGTTCAATTTACATTCAGTCAGTGGCACGGCACCATGTGCATTGAGGTGCCAAAGCATCTCCATCCATGATTTGCTGCGTTTTCTCTGGCTTCAATCATGTTTATGCTCCCAGTGTGTTCCCAATATTCAATCTTCTGCGGGTGTTAATTATGCAAATTTGAGTCGAATCAAAGTGAAGAACATAAGCATACAAACAAATTCACTATGGATCACTCTCCTTTGAATCATACATCCAAACAAACTAACTCGAATATCCAGCATGAAGAGCAGCAGCAACAAAACCAACCAAGAGGGGGGACTAAACAAGACCTAGAGTGATGCTGAGCAAACATTCGACCACATACACACAGAAAAACAGAACTTTGGCGCTAATGCTTCGACATTTACAACCACGTCCACAGCTTGAAGTAGTCAAGTAGTGCTACCCTTAAAAAAGATAATAATAATTGTATTCTTGACCAGGGAAAGCTACAGCCATGCATTTGCTGTTGAATCAGTAGGGATTCGTCATCCGTCTGCTGCTACTGGTCAGGTTCAAAGTCAACTGCCGGCGTGTGGCCTGGGAAATGGCCAAACATTTAGAAAACCGGCTAGTTGCTCCATTTCATCTCGTTCAACATTCTACATCCACGATCAAGAAATATTCCGCTTTCCAAACACCGTGCCTATTGGGTCATGACAAAAGGGGAGGCAACACAGATTGGAGAAACTTCAGAAACCACTCAGGTCCATGTCAAGGAATCAGTGCAGAGGAATAGTTCTCCATGGAAACGCAAATGACAATTGACAGACAGCATATCATGGCCCCATTAACTTCAGTCCGACACGGTTTCATCAGGAAAGAAACTGAGTAAGCAAACTCAAGTGGAAAGGGGGGAAATAATGTTGACGGCAATCTGAAGCGAGCAAGAACAATTTCCATAACTGTAGTTGCAGGAAACCGGCTCCAATGCAGCTTGATTATTTTTCTGTTTGGCTGTACACAATAAAAGGCGCAGACTTTAAAAAAGTTATACAGGTTCTATCAGATGCATGGAGTTACTTCAGGTGCATCATGCTATACATTGTGCAATACTGTATACTCAGAAACTGGACATAATCTCAGCTCAGTTTCTCCATGCTTAATGAGTAACTAAATAGAAACTGGAAGATTTCTAGATGACCTTCCAAACGTCGATTAACCGAAAAGGCATTTCTTTTCAAAATCATAGTATCACCTGATGTATTATATATAGATTACTGATTTCTGATCATTACTATTTCTAGGTCCATATATTTTATAGTGATGACATTTGAAGACCATAGTAACCAGCAAACTATGACACGAAGTTGACATAATGTTAGGTACCATATAAAAAAATTCAATCGAAATTCGAAAGACACTTCACTTAAATATATTTAGTCTCAGCAGATCAACTATATGTAAGTATTGTTCATCTCTGATCATCATTATTTCTAGGTCAATAAGCACCTTGCATTTGAAGTCCATGGATACCAGTAGGCAGAACTACGACAGAAAGTTGACCATATTGGTAGATTCTCATATCATATTTTTCAATCCAAAAATATCATTTTAAGAGATTACATCGTGCGATCGAATGGATCTCCGCTACTACAAAGAGCGAGATAAAAAAAATAAGTGCACTCTACACAAACTAGAAGGTAACATACACTGAATTATCCATCAGCAATCAAGAACAGCATGGTACAATTCAGAAAGACCAAAACATCAATCACAACAAACAACAACATCAAATAATGTAACAAACATAAAAGAATCAAAGGGCTAAAGGAACAACCATAGTACACAATTCTTGTGACTCATGAGTTATAGGAGCTCCCACGCAGACGCCTCCGGAACTTGGAAACCGACAAGCTCCTTGAGATCAAGGTGCACATCCATGCTTTCCACCCCGATGGCCTGCCACTGCTGCCACACATAAGGTCAGGGACTTCTATCTGATCATCAAAATCATCTTGTACCACATCGCTCCCAGCATTCTCCAATACGCCACTCTCATCAACACTCCTAGCATCCTGCAGTTCACCTGCGCCACCTGGCGTGTCAAAATTCACAGCAAGGGCTCCATTCCGGCAAGCACGAAGCCGCTCGGCACACTCAAACGTCACCCCACGGCACTTCTTCACCTTAACCTTGACAAGGCGAGGGCAGCCTGCGGCGAGTTTATCCATTCCAGCATCAGAAACAGGGCATGCCTTGATGCACAGCTTGCGCAGAGAAGCACACTTAGTCGCCACACATGAGATTTCCGCATCACCAAACGTGTCAGATCCACAAAGTGCAAGCCGCTCAAGAGTGGGACAGTTGGCAACGATCAATTCAAGACTCGCGGACGTCAAATTCACACCAATGAGGACCAGTTCTTGCAAAGCGGCACATTTCTGCGCCACGGTTGCAAGCCCACGGTCGCCAATCCTATTCGCCTTCCATCCATCGACATGCAGCTTGCGCAGGCGTGGCGACTTGGTGGCAAGCGCCGCCAACCCAACATCTGTGACCTCAGGCGCTTTGGCAAGGTAGAGGACCTCTAGCCCAGAAAGCGCAGCCACGCCGAGGTCGCTGACCTGCAGCTTCTCGAGATGGAGCTCAGCCAGCAAGGCACCCCGCGGGATCGCCTGGAGAACAGGGTCCCAATCGCCGGAGCATCGGATGATCTTGAGGGTCTTCAGGTTGGGGGACTGCGTGATTAGACAGGAGAAGCACTGCCCGTTGTAGAGCTCTTTGATGGACAGAGACTGGAGGCGAGGCCCAGACACGGCGATGGGCTCGGAGTTGGCGAGGCCGCGGAGGCGCTTGACGGAGAGCTCCTCGAGCTGCGTGCAGGAGCGGAGGACCGCCTCGATCCCCTTGGCGCCGAAGGCGCAGGACCCGACGGAGAGCTTGCGGAGGTTAACGGCGGCGGAGGCGAGCGCGTCGACCCCGACGTCGGTGACGGCGCGGAGGGAGCGGAGCTTGAGGCGGCGCAGGCCGGGGCCGAGGCGGTGCGCGACGAGGACCAGGGTCGGGTCGCCGACGCTCTCGGCGCGGCGGTCGCACTTGAGCGCGAGCTTGGATACGGCGGCGAAGCGGTCGAGGATCCCGGGCGCCGCGGCGAGGAGCGGGGCCCGCGCGTCGAGGGCGAGGCGGAGGCGCGAGGCGGCCTCGGCGGCGAGCCAGCGGCGGCACACGAGGGAGCAGCGCTTGCGGTCGCCGGAGCCGAGGAGGCCGAATACGACGGCCAGGAGCTCCTCGGGGAGGTCGGCGGTGTAGTCCGGCTCCCCCGCCGCGGCGTCCTCGGCGGCGGCGGCGGCGGCATCGGAGAAACGAGGAGGCGACGTCGCGGGCTGCGCGGTGGGGGACGAAGGCGGAGGAGGAGGCTTGCGGTGGTGGGTGTGGCCGGGGACGGAGGGGCACTGGCCCATGCCGGCGGTGGCGGAGCGGATCTACGGGGGGGCGGAGGAATGGAGTTGGGAGTTGGGTGGGAGATTGAGGAAGGAAGGAATGGAGGAAGGGAATGCTACGGACGCAACGCAAGGGTGATTAAATCCGGTTAAGTGCTCCCTGTGGGGTACGACATTTTCTTTCTTTCTTTTTCTCCTTTTGCCGTCTCGGTGACTTGTGCAGTTTGTCGCTAATACTAGCGGTCTAGTGCCATTACCAAAAACTACCTACTCAAGCACTTTATTTAGATTAGATGGAAACATGTACTACGGAGTGTACTAACAAAGATTATGGTCAATTTCTCAGTCCATTCGATGTACACTAAACAACTCCTAAAACTAGAAATTTCCATTCAAATTGGTATGCGCGTAGATGTGACGAATTAATTCAACGGTAAGCTTGTCAGGTGAAATTAACATGAGGAACGATATGGAAAATGGATATCATGAGATTATCACTAGATGTGCAGGCACCAAATCGGTAAAGCACGTCTGACAGAGTAGTTGGTTTAGTGTGGCCGAGGAGACTATACTTTGGTGTAATCTCATCGGACACAAAACGTATAACAAAGAGTAATTTATATTTAGTCCCACAACCTGCACTGTTTGGACATTCTAGTCCCACATCTTATAAATCGGACTAATTAGTCCCACAACGTGCACATATTAAAACGTTTTAATCCCTAACCAATTGGGTGATGACACTTTTCATGTCATCGTGGTCAGTGGCACATGCTGTTGCGTGGTATATTTAGTGAAACCCCACAACAAGATTTAATGGATCACAGATAGGTCATGTAGTCACTGTAAAGGAAAATTCCCCAATTTTCACTGAACCCTGGCGGCGACATTGGTGGTGCGCAACCGGCGTTGAGCTGCTCGGCGGAGGCGTGGAGGGAAGTTCAGCATCGCGGCGTCACGGATGGATCCGTTAGGAAGCGTGGGGCGGGTCAAATCACGATCAACCGGTGCTGATCAAACGGTTATTCGATTATGGTCAATTTTTAGTCCATTCAATGTATACGGTGGTTATTATTTAGTAAGTTGTATTTATTCAAAAGTACTAAGCAACTCCTAATAAAACTCAAAAAATCATTCAAAGTGGTATGCGTCCTCATGGGTGGTTCCGTCTTGGTGCTAGGGTGTTGCGCTAGGCGGCCGATTCGGCTCCTTCTCGACATGCTCCTACGGCGGGAGGGTGGCCATGACGAGCTCGGCATCGACCCCATCTTCAAGCGCAGCACCGGCATCACTTGTACTTCAGCTCGTGCGAACTTGTTTGCTCCTCCTCGGACGGTCCGGGTAGTGAGCGAGGGGAGCTGCTACAGCTACAGTACATGTCCGGTGTCTCTTTTGTAGCTGCTTTGATCTGGTGTTTTTTCGCGGCACCAGGTGGCTGCGGCCGAACCTCTCCGACGAGCTCCTGCGGAAGGATAAAGAAGAGATGGTTTATGGCGCTTGCTCCTTTCATAAGCGCATTTGTTGTTCCCGGTTGTATGATTTATGTATTCCTTCTCTTGGCTGGCCGTGGTGATGAGGAGAGGATGCTACCGGTAGGACTTGCTCGATGTTGTTGACTCCCACCAGTTCATTCTTGGAGCTTCATTGGTATTCATCTAGTTGTAGCATTTTGTATTTTTGCAAGTTGTTGCCGCATGTTGGATGTGCGTTCTTACTGTTCGGGCTAGGTCATAGGCCATGTTTAGGTACACGGATATGCGCACCGATGAAACAATGAAGAAACCATGACATTGAGCTTCTAGATACGATATTCCCCCTTCCCCTGTCCTCTCGCTCCCTCCCTGAGAGTCGCTAGTGCTTCCCCGGCTCCTCTCCCTGTCCTCTTTGGTGGCCTCGCAGACCGGAGAGATAGGGGAGGTCAGGCCCTCCTACACATATCTCTAGTTTTAGAGTTAGACATAGGGTTTGAGTGGTTCCATATGGCGAATTGTGTTATGTCGTGAGGCCTTCCGTTTTCGCCGCGGCGTGGCGTCGAGCATTGCCTGCCGAAGCCCTCTGTTGATTCTCCAAGGGGAAGGTTCAGTGGCGGCTGTGGATTTGGGTCGACCTCTTCAATAAGTGCACTGGCATGGCAAGGATGGCTTTCTTGGCGGTGGCTTCCTCATTTGATTGGCGTCAAGGCGAGCCGAGGAAGGAGGGGTGGCTTTTGTGGTGGTGTGCGCTAAGATGTGTCTAGATCCTTGAGGTCCTTCTCCAGAGTTGGTCAGAGCCTCAACATTATCTTTGACGGTCAGAGTCACTCCAAGACGGAGCGTAGATGTTGTTCCTGGTTCATCCTCTTACATTGGAGGATCTTCGGGATTTCTATTGCGGTCTTCTTCGTCGCGTCTTCGTCAAGTTGTCTCGTCCCGATGATGGAGATGTCGGTCATCGCATCATCAAGCTCATTTACGTCAATGGTGGTCGAGTGTCCGATGATATTTATTCGAAACTTCTGAGAGTGTTTTTCCTAAATCTCGTGTGAGCCTTATCTATAAGTTTTTGATATGTCTTAAGGCCTATGTGTAAGTAAACGTGTGGGCTTTATTATCTCCCTCCGTTCATAAATTAATGTGATAAGTTTGTCCAAAATTGTATGTATCTACACACCGAATCATGTCTAGATACAAGTTTAGAAAAATTTGTAGCAACTTTTATAAAAAAGAGATATTTGATCACCGATTACTGCACCAGCGGGCCCTCTAGGGTCCTTGTTAAAAAAAACCCACAAAAGACCAAACCATAAAACGCGCCTAGAACGTCACACCATTCCATCAAGAGAAGAGAAGGACCAGGCCCATGTATCTCCTCCTGATCACTGTGGATCTAAAAAAAAAATGAAAAATTAACACCCAAACCCTTCCATCAGAAACCCTTTCCTCTCTTGTCAGCTGCTGAAGAAGCCATGGCCTTGACTGCCGCCCTCGCCCGAGCTGCCACGCGCCTCCTCCGCGGCGGTCTCCCGCCGTCTGCCACTTCTCCGGCGCTATCCAGCGGCGGACGCCTGTTCTGCAGCCTCCCCGCCGACAACGAGCCCTCCGCTCCGGGGGGCGCGGAGGAGCCGTTGGACAAGTCCGAGGCGGAGATCCTCCCCGCCGAGGAACTTGTCAGGGACATCCTCCACTCCGGCAGGTCAGCTACTGGTTCCTCTCCTTGTTGCAGTGAATAGGAGGCTCGAACAGTGGTACACCAAAAGCAGACATACGGATTTTTTTTCAATCGACGTCACATTTAAGTAACACACGCAATTTTCATAGCGTCGCGAAAGGCTGTGAACAACTGTTTGTAATCGGGATTGCTTGAGAAATTGGAAAGCGGTCCTCTAAATATAATTGCACGTGCATATCATTTGTAGCAAAGAGTAATCATAAGATTAGTAAACATTGGACTAAACTACTACCCTGGTAAATTCAGCAGGCAAATGGCTGCTACCTTCAGTTCCCTATATCACTATGGTTGTGCTTAAACAACTATTATAGAATACTAGAAATTATTCGCTGGAATAGAATATGTTGGATTATCGAAGTATTTTGCGATAAAAATATTTTATTACTGCGTCATCCAACTAAGTAAATGGAATACTAGAATGCCACTTTGACAGGGTTCAGTACTGTCTATTAACGATATTGGATTGGGACTGAAATATCCAAGAAGGGTTGCTTGCACAAGGTGTTACGGTATATGGCTGAGATGAGATGTCTGTTGGTTGAATGGATGACGAGTAGAAGCTGAATGCATTCCTTCCAATCTCACCACCATTACCCCCCTCTCTTCTGCCCGTGTTACCGGACAGAATGGAGAAGGTTCACCTTATGTACTGCGATATTAGCCATCAATGTGGCATTCTGACCAGATTTTGTTGCTCCGGAGAGGCTGCTTGTCCTGGATCTGGTGTCCCCCTTCGTCATCCTATCCTAGTGATTCAGCGTTGCCAGTCTCTTCTTCTTTCTTGTTTTTTTTTCCAATAAAATCCCTGTTTTTGGTTCACCTACATTGCTGGTGGTGGCAAGGTATCTTATGCATCATGCTCAATGGTGTTCACTTAAGCTTTGTTTCTGTAAAGTTTTCCAGTGTACAGCCTATTCTCTTGTTGCCTTGCCGGTAGATGGACAAATTATGCTGCTCTTACCATAGCGTGATGTGGCAGCTAATGGAGATGCCTAAGCATGTAGATGGCGCCAATGCGGTCTTCTTGTCGCCTCTTGTGGCTCCCGCAAATCTAGCCAACATGCCGCCTGGTGGCTTGCTTGCGCACATGCAACCTCAACATCTCTGCCACAAAAAAGGTCCTGACATATGGCAAGATCATGTGTGCCCCCAAATAGGCAAGTATATTGTAATCCAGTGATCGCATCTTCCTCCTAACCCACTGGTGCGAGGAAGGCAGTCTGTTTGGCGATGATGTCCTCCATTTGTTTGGAGTTATCTTTGGAAACCACATGCCTGCGCCAATCATTGTGAGATGGTGAGTTGTGTCTCTTCCTTCCATCAGCAGTAGTCGGCTTCGTCATCCTTCCATCCGGTGGTTCCCCGAGATGGATATGTGTCTCGTGTTGTAACTTGTCTGTCATTTTGCCCATATTTGTTTCTTGGAAGGCAATGATGTAATTCCCATCTCCTTGCAACGTATTTATCCGGTTGGTTGTGTTATAGCCAGCAAAGTCCTTGGGCCCCACCTTCTCTTAATCCAATGCAGGAAATCTTTCAAAAATGAACTGGTGCAGCTAACAGAAAAGACAGTTATATAGTAGGTTTTTATCTTCCAGAATTCTTGCAGTTTGCAACTGTTGTGACCATATTTTACTGTCTCTCTGATTGCGTTCTGTTATAACAGATATGGAGATGGTGCCTTATTAAGTCCGGATGACGAAAAGGTTATAGTAGAAAAGGTTCTTGCTTACCACCCTCATTCGGAAGACAAGATTGGTTGTGGACTTGCAGCTATTATGGTGAGTTTTGGTGATCACTCCTTTTAGTAAGAAAGAGATGAGACCCTAAAACAATTATATTTTTCTCTTCTGTTCTTTTATTGTTCCCACCGATTTTTATTTCTTCTTTGCCAAGCTTGTATTACTAAATCATTTTTCTTAAGGAGATTATCATTTGCTTGTTAAAATACCTCCAAGCTTAGTTTGTGCCATAATTTTTGTGCATAAGGAGGACCTCCGTCGAGCATAACAAATGAGAAATACTGTTTAAAGCCTCGGTCATTCCCCTGTTTTTTGTTTTTGTTTTTGGAAATCTTACTAGTTGGGCTTCTCTTGTGGCTCTATCTGGAAAATGTGCAAGTTGATGTTCCAGAACAGCCATGATGCCGCTCGCAACTCAAGTGCTCAGTATGAAGTAACTAACACAACCACCTCATTATTTCTTTTATGGGGAGATAACGGACTTTTATATTCACAACACGAGCCTCATTCCCATATATAAGTTCATCTATACTTCTAGGAGAATTTCCTTATTTTTATCCCGTTAATGGCTTTTTAATACTGTAATAGTTTAGTAAAAATCTGATTATTTAATGGCATTTAGAAATATGGTGCCAATTTTTATGACACTCATGCAGATTTCCCTTAGCTTCCATCTATGGATATGATAACAATAATACCCATCCGTTTGTGAACACACTATAATACCCATCCGTTTGTGAGTATGAAAATTGATTGCTACCTTACGGGAAGTGATCGTAAATTTTGTGGACATTTCCTAACGTGTGCATGCTCATGTTTGTAGGTTGGCAAGCATCCTGAGTTCAGGAGGTCCAGGTGTCTCTTTGTGGTTAGAACAAACGGCGATATGGAGGATTTCTCATACCACAAGTGTTTCAGGGCTTACAAAGAGAAACAGGACGAGACAGAGGCGGAGATCTGATATTTCATCGTCTCCTTGAGCCTATGTTTGGTATGTCAAGTGAAAGGTGACATTATTTGACAAGAAACTTCAAACTAGTGAAAGATGTTGTTGTCCAGGTTTTTTTAATGCAGTGTCCAATTCTCCTTGTTGCTAAGTGAATCGGGACAAAATTTGTGCAAGCGGTTAAATTTTCTCATAGTGTATTTGGTATGGCGGCAACGGCTAAAAATCAGTGTTCGTACCAGAGGACTGTTGACGTTCGTGATCAGCTTACTGCCAAATTAGGTGGGTTCCGATGGAATATTTTGGTTTGGTGCCTTTGAGGATTTTCCCAGAAGCTGGAGTTGATATTTTGCATGGTGAACATTTGAATGGAACTACTTACCACAAACGGCCAGTCTACCTCTGGTTGATTCCCTCATTTGAGTATGTGTTTGCGTCACTGGGGCTGATCTCCTCTTGTGCATGCTGTCCCCGAGTTTTGATCAAAGAAACATTTTAGAATTCACAAAATCGCTTGCACTAACACACAAATGTACAACTCCAGTGATTTTTTTCGCCTCGTAATCCACATATCAACACAGTTTGAGAAACAAACTATGTTACAAACTGAATCTTGGTCTACTGAAGCGAAGATGAGTAAAATAGGAAGAGGAGCATATTCGTCAGGGATGATTCGGGTAAATATGAACCCGAAGACTCCAACAAATCAAACGACCCTGTATGCATAAGAATTATATTTGGTTTAGTGGAACTACTCACGAGAGAAAAACATAATGTAAATATAAATCATCAAGAGTCTAAACAGAAGAGAACACTGGAAGCAACAAGGAGAATACAAATGAACACAATACACAACTCAAATTTCACGTGAACATTACTTGTAACCTTTCTACAGAGTCACATAGGGCACACAAGGCCAAAAAAAACTAGTCCAGTTGAGTTACATTGGTGGACTTTACAATGCTGATCCAGCAAGAACACATTTCTTTCACAAGCCGTGGTCGCGGCAAACATGGGTTGGTCACCCTTCATCCTTGGCCCCTCTCAAACATCACATGCAAAAACTAAAGGGCCCAAAAAGGTCAAGGAGCTCCCTCAGGCCCTAACAACGTTGTGCAACGAAAAAACAGCTAAAGGCTTGAGAAGCAGGAAATGGCACCCTGTCTAGTAGAACAGCGCCAGGAACCCTACAAAACAAGTAAAAACATCATGACCGGTGGCTCCTGAGCTATTGTCCAGCAGGTGGCTTGCTCGACAGCCTACGCTTGTATCGCTTGAGCACAGAAGCCAGGTTCTCCTTCCCTTTGGGAAAAGCTACGTCTCCTGCTGCTGTTCCGCTTCGACCCTTGCGTCCGGAGATGGCCTGCTCCACATCCTTGATCGTCTCCAAGATCACAGCTGAAGTGGTGAAGGTGCCAGAAATGGGTCTGGCAACCGGACCTACTACTTGAAGACATGCACACCCGGTGAGAGATTTCCGGGGCTTGGAAAAAGCAGGTTCAACGATTCCCTACATACATCAAGTATAAGATCAGCAAATAAGCAAGCAACATTGAATTCAAGTAAGAGCTGCATGCCCACTGCAGCAAAATCTAGCTGCCCAATAGAACTGAGCAGCTGAACCTATTTATGTTTTTCGAAGGAATAAAAGCAAGGGAAATGCCTAGTTCACACTTAAAGAGTTGACGCAAGTTCTTTTCACTTGTGAGATATGATTTAAATTTCCAATGTATACAAAGGCAATGCATATAACACTATAGTTGCATCATGAAATAGTACGTACAGCATAGCAATTTAACAAATCTCAATTTTGTTTGGTTCAAACTAACTGGCATTTCAAGTAAACTTAATAGAAGTGAGATCAATTATAAAAATATGCAGTCAAGGTGCTTATAACCTTTGCTACATTGATGGAGCAGCCATATATGGATCCTTCTTTAAGTGGGTAGCCATTTACTGGTAAAATACATGTTTGCTGCAAATAGATAAGACAAAAGGATCACCTGAAGACGGTTCAAAACATAAGTGTACTTCCCCCAAAGTTCTGGTCTACTTTCCACAAGGGACAGGTCCAGTACCCGACGGATGCACCAAACACCAAAACTAACAACCAGTCTACCCTGCCAAACACAAGTTTGACCACAGTTGGGTAGTCCGTGCATGCAATTGGCAGCTCTCTCATCATTCCTTCTAAGTGGATGTGAGCTTTTGTCAGAAGGTGAACGCCGAAGATCGGCTGACAACTGACTCCCAGTTGGTTCTTGTGACAATCTCTCAGCTGCTGCAACTTGATCAATCAAGTTTTCATCACAACCACCATTTTGCCTGAAGAGCCATCCTGATCCTTCCACTTTTAAGATGTTTATGATGCAACATCTAAGAGATTGAAGAAGTTCTGCCTCACATTCTGTGTAAGAGGAATCATCCTTTGCGATGCCACTTGATCTCTGGCCAGTGCTCACCTCACTTCTGTTCAATTCTGCACTTGACACACCGAACAACTGTTCAAATGGTTGTTGAGCCCAAAGGGATTTAGTGTTGGGGTTCATACCCAACTGCATAGACAGGACATCCCTCTGGAGGTTATGCTGTGGGCTCTCATTAAACGCAACTTGAGCATTAGACCTGGCCGTCGGGTCCACGTATTGCGATCTCTCAGATGCCAGCTTACTTAGGTACGACTGATTTCCAGCAGCACCGCCCAAATTTGCTTCATTCAACAAAGCCTTTCTGCTTGCAGCAATTAGTGCAGATATGTCAGGTGAACTGTGATACTTCTTGGAGTATGCAGATGAGCCAACACTTTCCCGTTCTTCAACAGAGTTAGAATCATAATAGGGTCTCTCCACTGCTGCATTTAAGCGGTTCATCGTTGGGCTTTGTAAAGAGTTGGCTCCCAATGAAGCACGCACATTTTGGCTACGTGCATCCAAAGCAGAAGCTGCATAGTTAGGAAAATATTCAGAAGATCTAGGAACTCGTCGTGGGTCTAGGGGAATGTTGGAGTACTGACTCCTACTTGCATTCATCCCTTTCAAATAAGATGCCAGCTCATACCCATGGATGGTAGCAGGCTGATAGAACTGATTATCAGAGTAAGATGGCACATTGAAATTGGAATAATATTTTGCATTTTGCTCAAGTAAGCTGCTGTTTTGACTCGAAATGTCTGTATATGGTAAATTCATGCTCTGAGACCAGCTTGGTGAACCCACTGCACTCATCTGATGCCCAGAATTCCAGTCTAGGCCATGGATTTCCTTATCACGTGGCATGGAGTCCCACGAGTTCAGTGAGGTAGGTGATCCTCGCATCGCATCTCTCATCAAGGGGCTCTTTGAAGCTTCAGTGGTTTGGTGATCTGCCCTCACAGTAGAACTAGCTGTTTTCGAGTCCAATCCAAGCAGAAAGTTGTACCTTTTATCACTAGCTTCTTGTGTAATTTTACCGTGATAATCAAAAAGGTGCCCCCAGAACTCATCAAGAGTTGCTGCTAATTGCCTTCTTGCAGCACGGCCCAAACCAGAAAGTGTCGAGAGGCTGCCCGTACCATTGCCAGCATCGGTGTCTTTTCCCCTGCTGAAAGTAAGAGATGGTGGACCGTCAGGATTGAAAGGTACTCTGCCTCCAGCAGACTTCTCACATTCCAAATTACGTGGGGCAACATTATCCTTGTCTCTGCAAACCTCTGCTACTACTTCAACATCTTTTCCAGTTGTGCTCTTCACGTTGATGTTCTCTGTATTAATATGTTCTGCAGTCGGGGTGGAAACCTTTGGTATTGACTCTGTCCAATCAGCTGCACAAACTGGTTTTGGTTCTTCATGGTAGACAGGAGGTGCGGGTTTAGCTTTAGGAGTACTCACTGTATAAGCAGTTGATTGCTGAGTGTCATGATCAGACTCTACAGTGGTGTCAGAACTTTCAGTATGCTCCAAAGCTGATTTAGAATAACTTTCCAGTGGATCCCTGAGAGCATCAGTAGAAGGCCTTTGAACTTCTTCATGGGCAACATCTTCCAGAGAAAACTCTTCTCCATGATGAGTACTGCCAAATGGTTCTCTCTCAGAGTGCATAGACAGTTCCAGAGATTCAGCCTCATTACTTGCAGACTTTAATGGAGTAACGGCCAGGAACAGTGTAAAAGTAATAGATATACACGAAATTAGGACTATGAGAGTATATGGAAGGACCACAGGGCTGCCAGTGTTGCCTTTCATGTTGTTTGTCCAGGTGCTATCACCAAACAGGATTTCCGCCATAAAAATGATATTTGTAAATAGCATAAGCAGAAATGCAAGAAACGCCAATATTTCAACAGATGAAGATATTCTGTAAGTGCCCATTAATGATCTTGACGAGGCAACACGGAAAACAGGTATAACAGACGAAGGAAGGAGCATGGCCTGGATGACTGGACAGATGATAAGTAACTGATATATTGCTTCTGAGCCCGCTATCTTCGCATAGTAGATAGTAGGAATGATGGCAACAACCTTGAGAAGCAGATGGTGTGCAGAAAGAGATAGGTTTACACCAAAGAAGTTCTCTACAATTGCATGGCTACCAACAATAGATGACAACGAGATGATGTGGCTCGAAAGGAGAAGAACCAGTAAAAACACAACAGGTGCTGCAGGATTCATGAATATCTGCAGAAGGCAAATTTCAGAGAAAGTCAATATGGAACTTCAATGCGGAACTGAAACCAAAAAAGGTAATATGAAATATAACTGCAAGTAATAGAATACGAGAGAAAGAGGAGACATTTGTCAGATACAGAACTTAAGGGCAGTATTGAATTATTATTATTTTAGATCTAAACGTCACCACATACAGATAGGCAACACTGGAAAATAATTTGAGAAATAAGTAGAAACTACAGAAAGGAAGGCAGAAACGGACCTGGTTCATCAGCTCTACAACATCTTGAAAGGTCAGGAGCAGCGCATCACCCGATCCAACTGCTGCTGAGCTGATGAGAACATAATTCACAAGAAAAACCCCAGAAAAAATGAATAAGATAGAAACAAGGTGGTCATGAAATAAGGCCCCCAGTGTAACAGGAGATCTTTTCTGAGCCTGCACAGATGATATTCAAATTAACATAAGAGAAGGTACAGACAGAAAATAAATCAAGGAAAATGGACTGGATAATTAAATCACTACATTGCATAGAAAGCGTAGATGTGCAGTGCAAACACATGGTGTGCTCTATAGTTATTTGTAAATACTAAAATACCAAAAACTTGATGTATTTGCGAGACCCCATAACCACGTATAAAGGGAAAAACTGAAGAATGCTAGTGTGTTTAACTATCATTTTTAAGCGGGAAATCCAAACATTTTTTGTGACACTACAATCTTTAAAATTGCATTTTTCATTTCATCAAGGTAAGGTAGCAAGAACATAAGGTTTTTCAGAAAACGAGAACATACTTTATATATCCCCTGTGAAGCATTTGGCACATAACCACCTAACTTTATCGTATCAAACCTATGTTGGTATCAATTATGAACCTTGGTGAAGAAATCTGTAACTTTAAGCCTTGGAGTTCATACGAAAAATACTGAAAATTTGATGACTGCTATGAGACGCATAAAGCCACTTCATCAAATAATCAGAAGGAAGGTGTATCCAAGCCCTCCAATGGGCCAAATGGGCATAACACACCTAACAACCTTCAGTAGAAGATAAGGTGTTGTAGACATGAAACCAGAACACTAAATAGTCCAACAGTTTGTCCTATTATGTATTCAGTACTGTCAGTAGTGTAACTTGATTGACGAAAACATGGAAGGTCGTAAACACCATACAACACACATTCCAAATCTACAAGTTTCAACAGACCCAAACTAGTGATTTAACTGGACGACAATTTTTAAAAAGCTAAGGGCACCAGATGTAACTTCAAATGCACTAAACTAGCTGAATAATCCTAAATGAACATAGATGTGCGCTATCACACAATCTCAAGGCCTAATAACCTAAGGGCACCAAATGATTTTAACTAATCGTGAACAAGAAACATGGGAAGTGCTTACCTGTACAAATGATGAATGGACATAAAAGTTGTGCGCTATTACATTTCCACCCAGAAGTGCCATGAGGGAATAGGCACTTTCACCACTCAACTTGGGGAACATCACATCCATATCGAGAGGAACTTTTGGTTGACTGACCAATAAACCAAGCACGAAGCAAACGAGTGCGACACCCGCTATACAGGCATTTAATGTTCCAGCCAACTTCTTGTCCTATAATGCAGCAAATGTACGTAAGAACTTGAGAAGGTTGCTTTTATGATGCAGTTTTTCTTAAAGACTTACCAGATGGGAGATCGCATATGGTAGCAGATTAACTGCAACACTTGCAAACCATATGCCTGTGACAATGTCATCGTATTCGAATACAAGGTTGAATCCCATAGCTATGCCTGAAATCTGAAATAGCCACACTTCACCATCAGAACATCAAGATACAATTTAGTGCATACACGACATAGTAAATACATGTTCCAGACTGAAGCAGTGACAGAAGATAGATTCATGTGAACTGTGAAGTGCCTAGACATACCATGGTAACTTCTGCAGTTAGCAAGGACAATAATGCTTGAACACCGAGGCCAACACATATTGGCTGACTGTACTCCTGGACGCATACCTTTATGTTCATGCAAAAGTACCACAACAAGAAATGGTCAAACTCCCACACGAAGAATATGATGAATATACACTAAAAATTAAAGGAGAACTTTTTTAGAAAGAACTGGATTATCTGAAGTAAAAGGAACAGAAATGGAGGAACTTTGGGGCAGATGGTTGGAGGAACTTTGGGCCAGGTAACGAAATGTTATTGCTTGCTTGTCTTATAAGAAAGGAACCTTGATGAGATGAGTGCTATTGTATCTCAGATCACTGTAGGCAATCCATGGCAAGTAGCTAGAGCTGTTGACTAAGCTTACCACCACAGCAATAAGAAGGAAGTGAGCAAAGTGGTAGGTAGTCACCTGTGCAAGATTCTTGGTGGTGACCATGCCGATGCATATGGAGAGGTACTGGCAGAGGACGGCGGAGAAGTTGAAGAGCAGCACGAGCAGCACGAGGTCGTAGCCGAAGCGTGAGCCGGCGTCTATCGTGGTCACCCACTTGCCGAGGTCGATGTACCCGATCGAGATGAAGAGCGCCGGGCCGAGGGTGCGGAAGAGGTTGTTCCGGCCGCCGTCGCCGGGTCCGGCTCCCAAGGACTGCGCTAAGCTCTGGACGCCGTCCATGGCGAAGCGCGCGCGGCCGGGGGGTGGTGGTGGTCAGCGGGCGAATCCGCACGCGGCAGTGAAGCAGGCAGGGTCCCGGCTAGCGCATCCGGCGGTCCGCGTGGCGGGGAGGACGGATCGGATCGGGGTCGTGGCCTTACGGTGGCCTAGCGGCGCGAGCTCGGATCGTCGGGAATGGCGAGGAGGTGGTGCACGGCTGGGGAGGGCGAGGAGAGGGGGTGACGCAGTGGCATGAGCGGCGAGGAGGGAGGCGGGGAGGAGCGGCGGAGGGTGGAGAGGGAGGAGGGCAGGGGCATCGATGGAGGAGTGATGGTGGACTGATGATGGGGAAGATGGGTTCTTGGGGCTGGGGAACCAAGGCAAAAAAAAACAAACAAACCAAATAATCCTATTCTTCGAAAAACCTCCTAATGGCCCTGGCCATCTCACGACGTGGACTCGAACCACAATTTCTCCTTTTAGTAGATCGTGGTCTGTCGTCCTCCTCATTATAGTCCTCCTAGAATTCTAGTCTTTTCGCCGGAATCCGGGTTGGATAATCTATCAAATGCTGGTTAAGTGAATTCATGTCGGATTCTCAATTCATTTGCGTCGGACCTCTTAACGAAAGCGCAGGTAATGCCAGTTGGCGAAGTGGCGTTAAGCATCCCTAGCGGTACGCAAAGAGAGGTCGTGATGATATCATCTACGTCCGTACCGCTCCTCGTGGAGTAGATCCCGCATCCAACCAACCTTTTTTTACCAGGGAACGGGAGAATTCCCACTACCGCTGGCAGGCCAGCCGGGCCGTGAGCGCGGTGGGAACGGGCTTCCCAAAAAGCGAGCCCCGGCCCGGGTCAGCATAGAATGGGGGGGACGGCCCTAATGTTGTGTTGGCCGGGTTGCGGGCGGATAAAAGCGGACGTGGGGACTCGGGTCGGGGCACAGCGTAACTAAGAGAGCCATTCCATTTAGGGCGAGACAGAATGGGCGGGCACAAGCGGTCTGGTGTCCGAGCCGATTGGTCAGACGACGACTACTGCACATATTATATTAGCCGACTATCCCGGAATGGACTGGGATGGAATAGAAAGAACGCGAAGCAAGGGATGAGCGCTTGCGCCTGCGGATAGGAAGATGGGGGAGAGAGATTGGACAGGATTCTCTGTGGCCGAGCTGTGTTTGGTAGCGCTGGATGTGGGATCCTGTGTGGCTGCTGTTAAAGATAGAACCAGTTGATGTCGTTGGGATGACAAATGCTTACTCTATGTTATCACGCATTACCTGTTTAATTAATCGCTAGGATCACTTGTATAGTACGGACAATCGCCTCGAGGAACTCTACTAACGAAATTGTACCCCGTGCAAGACGCAAACTGGGTAAGAAACAGTCGCTTCTTGTTCTCTCTATATATTTCTTATGCTTGAAACAAAAATGAATTAATACTAATTTTTTTACTTTAACGGACAAAATTAGAGAAAAAGAGAATATCTAATTTCACGAACAGGATTTAGATCCATTATAAAATTCACAAGAAGAACAAAAACATCAAAAAATTATATCGTGATTCTTGTACCATCTAACGACCACTGCCGCCGCTAGAGGTAGGTGTTGTAACAGCTCCCCAACAGGAGGTGGAATATCATTGTGATGACAACAGAAAAGTTTTCGTTCATGGGCTCTATGGGTCTAGCATCTCATAGACAAAACCGTCGCTATTGAATACTTAATTGATCCAAATTTTCTCACACGCGTAGATTAAATGAGTGGTGATCCACCACTCAATAGAAGCAACACCAGACACTTCTTCACCCTCCTCAGCGCCACCTACAAGGTGGACAGGGGAGGTCAACGTTATTCTTGTCTTCACATCACACTATTGTCACTATAATGTCGATGTTGGTTGATCAAACTCTAATTTATGGACATCGGTATAGTATCAACCGCATGTCTGATGTCCCCACCCTCTCTCATTGTCGGCGCAGCAAACAGAGGAGACGGGGACCCGTATATTCACGGTTGAAGATGGCACCGCGGCGGATAGTGTGGAACCCTAAATCATCGCCTTCTTCTTGGGAGGAAACCGTTTCACAACATAGATTCAATGGGTTAGGATGTTTCTCATGGGACAATTATATAGATCTAAGTAATACATAGTGAAAACGAGAGAAAATTGCACAAACATACATATTGCAGCCCGAGAAACAAAAAAACCTTTGAAGCTTTGAAAAAAATAATACTAATTATTGAGCCTAGGCGCAACACATACCCAAACTTTAGACATATTTGTCCATTGATGTTAAACATAACATATAGGCCCCAAGAAGAATCGTTTGGTCAAAGTACGCAAAAACAAAATCAAGGCAAAATCGTTGTGCTCCTAAAAATGAACCATAGTGTGATGAGTATCCGGAAAAATTGATCTCAATATAATCACGGAATATTATGTATTGATTTTTTTAATATAAAGTTGTTTTAGTTTGTTAGAAGGCTAGAAAGTCAATATTTATTTATAAAAAGCAATAATTCCATAAGATGATCTTAACGTAATTGGCAAACTAGGGAAAATGAAACGAAACACATTCTCAGCAACCAATGATAAATCAATCTATATAGATTTAGGTTATATGTCTAGCCTCAAAAGTAGGTGTAAAAGCCTCGCAACTTATATTTATATCGACTCTAATAGGTTTTGTTTGTGCAACTTGCTTTTAAGATAAAATTACAACCTTAAGAGGTGACATGCCTCTCCTAGTGCATTATCTATTTTAGTAATCTATGATGTGTTAGAATTCACAGACAACCACCATAATACATTGTCTTTTAGGCGTTGTTTCCAAGTGAGCTATATCTGGTTGATTTAGGGGTCATGAATGTATGTGAGTGGGTAATTTATACCTATATGTGCATGCAATATCTTTATGTAAGTTAAGACACAACATCAATTTTCTTATTAATTACATAGACACGCCAATCATTTACCTACAATACCATGCTAAGTGCAAACATTGGATGAGCCCTTACCCCGCGAGATCGGGTCATGTCTTTTATACTATGTACCCATGATAAGAGTAATATATATGTGGTAATATGCATCTCACATATGTAAAAAAAGGGGACCAATAATTAAAGACGAGAGAGATAAACGTACTAACCTATTGTGTTCCAATCATATAATGTTTGTTAATTTAAAATGTTTTAGTAAGGTAAGGAATAAAAATCTTTATGCTATCACATACAGAACATTTATATTATGAAAGCAATAACATAGAACGGTAACATATACATGTTGCTAATCTAAATTAGACCCCACTATGACCGACATTTTAGCATGCTGTTGACTCTTGAGCAACGAATTTGCATGTTTGTTCGAATACATAATTAAGAACCAATTTCCGGTGCCTTAATGCGAGCACATGTATGACCAAAACGACAGATTGTACACGATCGCCTGCCCATCTTCGCAGCGGGGTCGCATGGTATGGACACTCATGTGATCATGCTAAGTCATTGAAACCAACCAAAAACTATGGGCCGCTGCCCGCTGATACTTCAGAGGCGCGTCTCCAAGAGCTAGCGTAGAGTGTTAGGTGTTCTTCATTGTTCTGCACGTGAGGCAAGTTATACACAATTAATGGTTGACTCACTGTACAACACTTTGAATATTCAAATCTGTACTACAATAATTCCATCAACTAAACATTATTCATGGGCAACCTGTTGTTTGTCGAGAAATCAATAGTACATGTTGTATGTTCTCTGAAAGTCTGGAACTGTTCATTTAGAAATAACCAGAGATTGTGCCCTATATATCGAGTGTACTAACTTTGACTTTTGGTAGAAAAATGCAATTACACTTTTTTGCTCGTTTCAGTTGCATTTTTTTAAAATTGCAGTTACACTTTTCTGAGTCGATTGAGACTTAAGAAAAAATCTATGCACTACCGATATAGTTATTAGTAATGTAAATCAATCAAGTATAGTAGTATATACGCAAGGCAGCAGGAAAGGATCTGTGAGTCCTGTCTTTTGCACAACCGAGAGGGTCTTGGCTAGTTTACTGAATTATCATGGACTCCCCGTACCTCCTAGGCTAGTTTACTGAATTATCGAGAAATGAGCTTCAGCAAGGCATGTCCCGTACGTACATGCACCAAACATCGGGATACGCTAAATAGTAGTACTAGTCTACATTGCGTGGGATATCGCGAGTAGATCACCGACCTGGCTGCCGCCGGCGCCGGAGATCACGGCCGAATCGAATCACGCGAGACGATCAAGGCTCCGGCTATGCATCATCTTTCTCTTATTTGTTTTCTGTTTAACCAAGCAGTCAAATCAAGCAGAGCACCGGCCAACTGAGTTTTCTTATTGTTCGCTGCTCCACTTGATCTAGACTAATCAAACTAGCTGAATGCCCACGCGTTGCTATGAGATTTAATTAAAAAAACATAGTACACGTAGAACGTGATGTAAATGTGAATATGTTGCTAAAACCAACATAATTCTGTCACGATCATAATATAATTAATTCTATCTTTTATTATAAACAAAAAACTTTATCTTTTCCTCCTAAAAAGTAAGGTTTTGCGTTCCATCTTGTTGCTGTCCAATCTCCCATTCATGTAATTCGACAAATTTTAATCCCGTAAAAATCAGAGAGAATTTTATCCTAGTTTCTCTCCTTCCCTCTTGATTAACGGCTTATCTCACCTGATTTGTATGCAGTTCAACATAAAAAAACTTAAACTATGAAGTCATATTGTTCAAATGATTTTTCTCCAACTCCGTAGTTGAAAATAATTACTGAACATACTCATAAGTCGATTGAAACATTATCTTGAGACCACAATAGTTCATGTAATTCCACAAAATTTAATCCCGCAAAAAAGCAGAGATAATTTTCTTCTAGTTTCTCTCCTTCCGTCTTGATTAACTGCTTATCTCACCTCACCCATGTTTACCAAACTGGCCTGATTTGTATGCAGCTCAACAAAAAACACTTAAACTATGAAGTCATATTTGGAGGCCCCGACCATGGGAGATGGGCCGGCCAGCCGAACCATGGAACATGTTGTAAAGATTAACATGTTCTATAAAAAATAGAAGTATTTGATATGCTCCAACTACTCTTTCTTTTGGTTGCTTGTCATCTGTGGTGATTCCAACAATGAATGTAAGACAATATTGTAAAGAGTCAACACCACTGCACGTAGAAGCATAACCTGATTTTCCAAGAACATAGACCAAATCGTAATGAACATTCAAAGACGGTGTCTTGATGCCCAACATACAAGTAAGAGGGAGTAAGTATTTTGTAACATTATGTGGTATGCTTTTCACGAGCAATATTTCACACTACCAAAGTGAGGCTCTCAAAGTTTCACTAAAAAATGAGATATGTCCAGAATTTATATAGAAGTATCAAAAGAGTTAGATGCATTTTAAACTATACCCGTTCCTACCATCTAGGGCCATTTCTGTTTGGCAACTCAGAGCCATGTACAACCTCTATTCGGCCAACAGTCACCTCCTTTTTCCCCATTGTTTCCATTGACTGATTAGCTGTTGATTCTACATCTGTGGCACCCCTTTGATCCCAAATAGATATACATATTAGGGCTTCAGATCTGGAAGTATTAAATAAGATGTCCGTGCCAACGCCTATAAACAAAATAGAACACAAAAGATACACACCATTGAATGTTTCTATTTTGTGTCGTTCTTTCACTACTGATCTGATCCCTTAACTTCATCAATACTTCTCTAAATTTGTTTACTTGCTGCAATAGACATTCACTTAGTGGGCAAGAAACAAAGGTATGGATTAGACAATTTAACTGAGCTCAATGTTCTTGTAATTAGATTTCATGATCACAGATGACTTACAACAACATTTGGAGTAATTTAACAGAAAAGCATGTTGTATGTTTAAAGATTGGACACAAATTCAGCTATCTGACCATACTGCAAAATGCGTATAAACTACCTTAAAATATTGACAGATGGAAGTTCAGATTTAATGTTAACGAGAAATACCTTACAAGATATAACGTTGATTCTCTCATGGATTTTCTTTCTAGGAGTTCTTAAAGCAGTTAAAAACCCACGTGTTTTCACATGCATTAACTTGAAATCTCTTACCTGTAAATTAACAACAACCAAGTCATACACCACATAGTATCAAACCATAATTTGAAAAGAACCAGTATTCCTATAGAAAATGGCATTGAAGTGAATTAATTCGGCACCAGTCTACCAACACACACAATTTACATAGTAGTACCAAAGAAAAGAAAGCTTTGATTCATCTTCTAAAACACCAAAAAAACATTCGGGGTAGACTGTACATAAATCATCCAATGCCCAATGAGCAAAAAAGAGCTGCGGACACAACCCACCGAGACACCCTCAGTTTCCTTCAGCTTCTCAAATGTCTCGTCCACTAACTTGGATAGCCCAAGAGCGCTCTCCTACAGCAAGAAGCCAATCATGGCATTGCTTGACAATTGACACCTTCGAGCTGCATCTGTAACCAAAAATCTCCTTGTATTACTACTACTAACTAAATCACAGAAGCCGGAGTTCCTGGCCGCATCCAACATTAAGAGCTTCCATGTCTACGCAACAATCGCTGGCTATTTGGGGCCCTATTCCGCTTCAATTGCTTATGTACTTATATGATACTGGCCCCAAACTAAAAGTAGATCTCTGACGGTTTGTACTGCCATGCAATCGAATAGAAAAACAACCACACGCAGTACCGTCGTAGTCCCATTTTGCGAACATCGAGAGAGGATTTAGGAGAGGCAAATACTCACCCGAGGCATCTGCGGAGGCGCATAAAAGAGGACGGCAAATAGATCCACCTGTTTGGCTCTTCCTCTCCACCACTCTTCTCGGCGACCTTGGCTGGGGTAGTCGGCGTCTCGACGTGACTATCCTCAGCGGCGGTGAACTCGTCGAGGTCCAGGTCGTCGGCGCCATCGTCCGCCCTGATACCAGAGACCTCGACGGAGTAGGAGGGGTGGCGTAGGGCATTGGAGCCGGGGCGGATGAAAATAATTGTTAGTTGTATTGGATGAGGTTAGTTACGGAAGGATATCTAGTTAGCTCTTTTCGTGGATTGTTCAGCTTAATTACGTATGCTCCTCCCTTTTTGTTTCTTTTCTTTTTTGAACCGGTATCCACTTATAGGTGGCAGGGCATGTAATTAATTCAAAGTATGAGGGTATGTGAAGTGTGACACCATTTAGATTGTGACACCATACCACGCATTCTGCTTTAATAGTAAAGATTGGTAACTTGAACATGATCGACCAGCTAGTCATCCGATCGAGAGGGGAGCCCTTTTGTTTGGGCTGGCTGCGGCTGGCTGTGGCTGGTTGTGGGTGTTGTATATGAAAGTTGTGAAGGGGTTACGGTGCAGAAAACAATAATTTTTCTAGCGTACGAAAACCTAACTAGCCAGGATCTATCTATCTAGTACATGCGATAACGGTGGCGGAAAGGGTTACATTACCTCCATGTAGACCGATAGCGGGGATTACGCTCACGCACAAGCGTTGACGATGAAGTCGTACGTAGCCGACCTCGAGGTCGCGAAGAACTTGCCGCGATGTCGAAGTCGATGACGCCGGGGTGTTGACGATGATCTGCGTCGACGGGCGTCGGGCGGAAGAAGGCAGAGCGCCAGCACCGGGGCTGGTGCGCCCGCAGTAGAGGGGAGGGAGGCGCGGCGGCTGCAGGGCCGAGACGACGTCGCCCAGGCTACTCAAAAGGAGTTACCTCCGAGCACTCACAAACATACGGAACTTAGCGACAACCCCCGGTCATTCAGATCCAGCTGAAATCGCAGGGGTAGATCTTATCTGGAATTCCGCAGAGCAACGACGCTCTGCGGTATAGCTTAGGTGGAGAGAGGGGGCAAAACGGGCGGAGAAACAGCTCGGCCGGCCTGCATACAATTAATTGTATTTTCCTATGAATTAAATCAATTAATATGCCTTGCTATATAAAGGGGGAAGGGGGTGTGCAAACCCATTGGCTCCCCCATGTGGGACTAAAGGAGGAGAGGGGAGGGGGGTTCAGCTGAACCCCCCTTGGGCTTCTCCTACTCCTAGTCCAACTCGGACTAGGAGGCCCAAGCCTCCCTTCCTTGTGGGGTGCGGCTCCCCCCTCTTGGGCCCTCTTAGGGCCCATGTAGGTGGGAGCCCCCTTTTTCATTTATTTAATTAATATTAAATTAATATAAAAATCCCATTAATTCATAATTAATATATTTATATATAATTCAATATCCCATGACTCCGAAACTATTTCGGAACAACCCGAACAACTTTCGGACATTCCCGGAACCATTCCATACCTCCCCGAAACTCCTTCCGGACCACCGGAACTCTTTCCGGATCATTTCTCTCTCTCCAACAAACTCCTATAATATTTCAGAACCTATCTCCTAGCGTCGCTAAGACCTTATGTTTGTTACGCTACGGTTCGAGAACACTCCAGACATGGTCGAGACACTTCGCTCACCAATGACCGTCAGGGATACCTGGAAGTATATGACGACCCCTGTGCATTCCACGAATATCGTCGTTGAACCATAAATATGACATTCATTTCCTTTGTCTCTGCGATACTATCTTGTCCGAGATATGATCGGAGACACACCGATGTCTTTGTTGTATCTCGTTACCGACTAAGGTTATTAACTCGTCTGCGATATTACATCTCCATGACCTAGTCATAAGCTGCGCAGCTATATAGATGCAATATCACCGAGTGGGCCCAGAGTATCTTTCCATTACAAGAATGAACAAATCCCGCTCTTGATCCTTACGTCTTGATGCTCTTTCGGAATACCCAAGATGGACACCGTTATTGTCATGCTATATAAGACACAACGTTTGATGCTCTCAAAGCATCCCTACGAAGCATTAATAAGTACGGTCTCACGGTCTAAGGAATAAGCTATCATATTCTTATCTATTGCAAATGACAAACATCGTAATACGATCTTATTGCAATACTTTGCGTATGTCCATCACCTTATTTAACTAACAAGATGACCACATTGTCAACCGACGTCATTGTCCTTGATCGGGAATCTCGATCAACTGTTGCTCAATGGACTAGCTCATATAGAGGCTTGCTAGGGACCTGGTTGTCTATGTATCACACGTGTATTAATAATTCCGATCAATACAGTTATAGCATAATACACAAACCTATTATAAACTTATGAGATAATGCAATAAATACTACTTATTTATTTGCCTCTAGGGCATATCTCCTTCAGTCTCCCACTTGCACTAGAGTACAAATAAACCAGCTGCATTTTACTTTATCAAAATCCCTTATCAAGTAAGAATCATTCGATGATGCTTGCTTGTGGAAGAGCGTTACTCTGACAATCTGCACAACACACGATTTGTGCAAACTTTTGCGATTCACTGATATCAACCAGCTTGATATCACCATGTTGTCCAATAACATATATGCAAATACCGTAACTAAGTGAGACTTCTGTTTCCCAGCGCTTACTCTGATTATACTAACCAGATAACTGCCCTGAAAAACACACTCAGCCATGCAGAGCCCCTTGTAACAATTACAAACTCGCGATATCTACATACTTTCACACCAATGTAGAAAACTTGACATTCAAATGTCAATCCCTTAACTAACGCACCTCTACTTTCAGTAAATTCTAAATTTACTTTCATAACTGCTCTTCTTCCAAGAACATCGGTTATATTTCATCGAGCAGATAATATGGTTTCTGTATGATGTCTAATATTACATAATAGACCCACATGTCATACAATCATCACTTTCATGCATCATTACTCTTAATGATCAATTGGATTCCAAAGGACCATCATTTTGATTCTATTCTGACTCCTCAGATATAATCCAAAACAGCTCGACTAACTATTTAAAATTCCCGTTCTATTTCAAAATAGATACTAACTTTCAAATAGTTTCACAACTTCATCCTTCTTATCTATTCTACTGGTACAATTTCACAATGTGTCATTTACACAAGATGAATTCGGCTCCCACTCAAATTATGTCTCCACATATTTGAGAACACACGCTCCCACTCAAAAACGTGTCATCCACATATTTGAGTTCCTGAGCTCCCACTCAAAAATATGTTCTGTACATATTCCACCCGAGTAAACTAACTTTGACTCCCACTTAAATCGACATTTTGGTCTAACCAAAATCATTGATATACCATCAATTCGAATTTAATACAAACTACAGTATTACATTAATACAAATCCCTCAGACTTCAAGCATGTCTACATAAATGTAGTCAACAAATTTGATCTTGTCCAAGACACATTTCTTAACAAGACATGCTACCGCGTCTTTCTTATAGTCACATTTCTCATATAACACCTTATATGACGATTAAACAATCTTATTCCTCTAATAAAAATTGCAGCAACAATAACTCTTTTAATCCTTTCAAATGCAACTTTGGATTTCCAGGCTCGAAAGGCCTTTGTTCGTATTCCGATATTTTTTCAACTTTCTTTGTATTCATAAAGTACACCTTGATCTGTCAACAAGATCTGAAATACTTAATACAGTGTTGTGACCTGACAGCAATATCAAACATAACAACACTTTATTTAGAAGTTTCTTTCATGAAAATATTATGATCTTTATGAAGAGGATTGCAAGCAGAAAACAATTTTCTAGTCTCCCTCACTCTTGATCACTAAACTTTCATTAGCAGACATATACTCTTTGGAACACCTTCCAACATAGGTCTGACACTTTATTCCAAACTTCTAATTCCAATCCATAAACCATAATTCGAAAATCACCTTTTTCTCGGAATTACATAGACAACAAACTGAACTTCGTTTCTAATTGGTTTTGGAATACACTCTCATCCAATGCGAGCAATCTACAAAGAACCACTCATGTATATTCCGAATTATCGCATAATCATATACATGTCGACACTACTGTCGATCCTACGAATCCTCGTTGAGAAAAACATCTATTTTGTAAAGTGGACATCGACTATAATGTTTCGAACATATTAGGAGATTCTAAGACAGATTCTGACAGACCACACTTTATTTAAAATAGAGCATAATTATAATTCCCCACATATCACCATATATGACATTATAATATTGTGAAAACAAATTTCCACAAGTCTTTTGTGTTGAAACCTTAATTCAAAAATATTGTCCTTTGATCGAATCTTGTGAATACAATATTCACTAATCTTTCTTCTGAAAAACCCCATTTGATCTATTATCAAATTAATTTCAGACTCCATAATTTATCGGGCAAATACTCCTATTTACCAAAATCATGGAAGAATTCGGATCAAGCAATAAACACCATTAATTAATCATTAAAAATGACACTCAATTAATTTCCGCTAGTATTGCAACTTCAATACTTGATTCTAAGCTTAATCAACTCAGCACTCGAAATACTTAAATGGACCAAAACATCCATTACTTCTTTCATTACTTTTATGACTAAAGTCGACGGTGTTTGTTCTAGTAATAGAACTCTTATTCATAGGATACGCTATTTTATCATTTCTACAATTATGAATACTTATCATACAATCAATGTAACTGAGATGTGGAATCTTTATTCATAATATAAAACAACTGACTTGTTCCATAACATAAAACAACTGAACTTGTCTTATTACATGAATAACTTTGTCTTGCAACAATCAAGACACACACACTCGCTCACTATTACAAAAGATCTTATCAAAAACTATTAATGATAACTATGATAGCTTGAGGACGTAAACACCAAAAGGCCATCGACTCCTTGATTACCAGCTTCAGCGCCAGGTCACATCAAACTGCGCCGCATATATGTGATAATTAGGACCTGTTTCACAAACAGAACAAGTATCAAATACTTCATCATATACCAAGGGGCGAATTCATAATTCTGCATATATCAAATATATACCTGTAGCATCGAAGATCTCTCCTTCGATGGAATCAACCTTCAGAGATTTGAATTCAGACACAAACTTGTAGAAGTTCATATCATCGGCCTTCAAAATGTACTTGCGTACATGCTTCTCATAGCTAGGAGGTAGAGATATCAGGACAGTCCGAATGACACAAGAATCTGCCATCCAGTAATCGAAGACCATCGTCAGCTGGAAGTAGATGTCATACAATCTCTTCAAATGTGTCTTCAGACAGGTATGCTCCTCCATGTGAATGGTCTGGAACATTCTAAGCTGCCTGAATTGCTCACGCTTTAATTCATCCCTGAAGTGTGTCGTTATCGCATCCATCATGACGCTTGGCTCCTTGCGTCGAAACAACTCTTTCAACTCGGGTGCCAGGCATACGGTCATGGTGATCTCCACTTCAATGAATATGTCTCGACGCCTACGGAAATCATCTTCCTCCTCCTCGCTAGCAGAATCTCCTGGTCCTTCTCCTAACGTTTCATCGAGAACATATAGAATGCTGTTGTGTTCGAGAATGTTTCTAAAACCACTGTACCATCTGATGAAGTTGGACCCGTCGGCTTCTAATGTAGCATCCGGGCTCTTGAGGAAGTAACCGAAGTATAGTTGCGTAGTCTACAGATGTGATCACAAAAGAGGTAAGGTAAAGTTTATAATATGTAGGTGAGTTTTAGTCTTATAATCTCATTATCTAAAACACACCACACCAAGATTATTATCCCTAAAAATAATAATGGCGATAACACGACCCCCATCCACCACACCACCCCCGATCATCACGGCCGGCAGCACAGATTCAAAGGTGGACATAAAATGTCGATCACAACAACTCTGTGACTCGTGCTCGATCTTTCAATCTTCCCGTGTTCCGAGGCCATACCTCTGAGTATGCTAGGCTCGCCAATCAAACCTCGAAGACCCTGCGCGTGCAACATGGCTTACACCCACTGTATGCGAACTACGAGATGTGTGACACCCGATCATCACAGCCTGCCTCATAACGTAGAACTTTCTTGGTGGTGCACAACGAGGGAGAACACAATTTTGGTATTTGTTAGGGATCATCCTATTTATGATGCTACCGTTGTATATCTAGCATATAAGCAATCAATAGGATGCACACACAACAGCACACAATAATGATGCAATGAAGTGCGATGTGACATGGTCGATGCGCCTGGACCTTCATGGCGCCATGTGCCTGGCCCCCGGCGCCCCGGCATGGCTCCGAGTCTACAGAGCCCTCCTTTGCCTCCGACAGTACGAGTAATATCAAAACTTACCGAAACCATGTCACATAAAATAACGCCTCTGCAAAACAAAGTTAGACGCCTCTAGCTTTATTTAGTTTTGCAAGTTTTACGTGGCAAATAGGCTTATTCGTAAGAGAATCGCTTCTCTACCTACGAACTTTGTACCACAACGTTGATCGTATAATTGCATGTTTAAGCATCCCTTTCGGGGCCTCCATTGAAAATGCTTTGCCGACTAGAGAGAGAGAAACAGACACCCGCCAGCCACAGATACGGTGCAAGCCGTATGTCAGTAGTGGAACCAGTCTCGCGTAAGCGTACGCGTAAAGTCGGTCCGGGCCGCTTCATCAACTCAATACCGAAGGCATCGCAAGTGCACGCTAGAGGGTAGCAAATATAAGAAAGACGCCCTCATTCAACATGAGTTCTAACCGTACCAGCAGTACTACGCATAGATTGGCTCTGATACCACTGAAGGGGTTACGGTGCAGAAAACAATAATTTTTTTAGCGTACGAAACCCTAACTAGCCAGGATCTATCTATCTAGTACATGCGATAACGGTGGCGGAACGGGTTACATTACCTCCATGTAGACCGATAGCGGGGATTACGCTCCCGCACAAGCGTTGACGATGAAGTCGTACGTAGCCGACCTCAAGGTCGCGAAGAACTTGCCGCGATGTCGAAGTCGATGACGTCGGGGTGTTGACGATGATCTGCGTCGACGGGCGTCGGGCGGAAGAAGGCAGAGCGCCAGCACCGGGGCTGGTGCGCCGGCAGCAGAGGGGAGGGAGGTGCGGCGGCTGCAGGGGCGAGACGACGTCGCCCAGGCTACTCAAAAGGAGTTACCTCCGAGCACTCACAAACATACGGAACTTAGCGACAACCCCCGGTCATTCAGATCCAGCTGAAATCGCAGGGGTAGATCTTATCTGGAATTCCGCAGAGCAACGACGCTCTGCGGTATAGCTTAGGTGGAGAGAGGGGGCAAAACGGGCGGAGAAACAGCTCGGCCGGCCTGCATACAATTAATTGTATTTTCCTATGAATTAAATCAATTAATATGCCTTGCTATATAAAGGGGGAAGGGGGTGTGCAAACCCATTGGCTCCCCCATGTGGGACTAAAGGAGGAGAGGGGAGGGGGGGTTCGGCCGAACCCCCCTTGGGCTTCTCCTACTCCTAGTCCAACTCGGACTAGGAGGCCCAAGCCTCCCTTCCTTGTGGGGTGCGGCTCCCCCCTCTTGGGCCCTCTTAGGGCCCATGTAGGTGGGAGCCCCCTTTTTCCTTTATTTAATTAATATTAAATTAATATTAAAATCCCATTAATTCATAATTAATATATTTATATATAATTCAATATCCCATGACTCCGAAACTATTTCGGAACCACCCGAACAACTTTCGGACATTCCCGGAACCATTCCATACCTCCCCGGAACTCCTTCCGGACCACCGGAACTCTTTCCGGATCATTTCTCTCTCTCCAACAAACTCCTATAATATTTCAGAACCTATCTCCTAGCGTCGCTAAGACCTTATGTTTGTTACGCTACGGTTCGAGAACACTCCAGACATGGTCGAGACACTCCGCTCACCAATGACCGTCAGGGATACCTGGAAGTATATGACGACCCCTGTGCATTCCACGAATATCGTCGTTGAACCATAAATATGACATTCATTCCCTTTGTCTCTGCGATACTACCTTGTCCGAGATATGATCGTAGACACACCGATGTCTTTGTTGTATCTCGTTACCGACTAAGGTTATTAACTCGTCTGCGATATTACATCTCCATGACCTAGTCATAAGCTGCACAGTTATATAGATGCAATATCACCGAGTGGGCCCAGAGTATCTTTCCATTACAAGAATGAACAAATCCCGCTCTTGATCCTTACGTCTTGGTGCTCTTTCGGAATACCCAAGATGGACACCGTTATTGTCATGCTATATAAGACACAACGTTTGATGCTATCAAAGCATCCCTGCGAAGCATTAATAAGTACGGTCTCACGGTTTAAGGAATAAGCTATCATATTCTTATCTATTGCAAATGACAAACATCGTAATACGATCTTATTGCAATACTTTGCGTATGTCCATCACCTTATTTAACTAACAAGATGACCCCATTGTCGACCGACGTCATTGTCCTTGATCGGGAATCTCGATCAACTGTTGCTCAATGGACTAGCTCATATAGAGGCTTGCTAGGGACCTGGTTGTCTATGTATCACACGTGTATTAATAATTCCGATTAATACAGTTATAGCATAATACACAAACCTATTATAAACTTATGAGATAATGCAATAAATACTACTTATTTATTTGCCTCTAGGGCATATCTCCTTCAAGTTGCTGTCTAGGGAAGCTACATTTTTCTTTTCAGTGGAGGTTTTTGGCAACCCAGCTGGTTGTCTGACTGTCGATTGTGGAATTGTCTGAAACACCCTTCATGCTCTGTTTAGATGTTTACATATTGTACTGGGTTGAATGTCCAATATTCAGGATATTGATATCGAGACTAAATCTCAATATTTTTGTTTAGATGTGTCAGATATTCGGACCCATACTAGATTTTGAGGTTTAATCATTAAATTTTATGTACATCGTCAATAATAATATTCTCGAATAGTTCGACAACAACATAATGTCAAATTCAATGCATTATCCACCATAAACGACGCACTCGAAGATAATATCAAGTCTCAAGCACACACTACACTCTCGTACGCAATATTACAATTTCTTAGAATGTGTTCTTATGAAGACATAGTGATATATACTCTTGATAAAATGACTAGTAGGTAATCTGAAAAAACAAATGCTTTTCTGAATACACAATCTCTTCTCGCTTCCAACCTACATATCATATTCAGGTAAACATATTCAGGCAATGAACATCACCGTCACCATTGATGAATGAAAATCAAGACTTAACGCACAGAGGAGCTTGTTTAAAAAAACGCACAGAGGAGCCTTCTGAACATCCAGACAGCTCCGTAATTTTCCCCATGTTGCTTGGGCAGGTAACTAGTAGTATGTGCGAAGAACATGCCAAGCCCGAGACGCACATGAACTCTTGGGACGGGAGACGAGGTTGATGCGGGAGCACGGCGCGGCGAACATCTAGCTGGACTGGATTGACCTGACCTCCTTTTGCAGCGCCTTCATCACGTCCGAACGGATCTCTGTTGGAGGAGCCAGCCAGCCAGCAAGATCCAAATGAATAGATCCAGATGAAATAGAGGGAGGGGAGAGCTGGGTCACGCAGAAACGAGCCTCGCTCCGGTGCGGGAGCTCGGGATGCAGTTCGTCGGCCTTGGGCTTTGTAATCTTCTCCAATCCCGGTGATGCAGGACGGGGAGTCGAGAAGGCGCGGACCGGGGCGGCGATGTGCGGCGGCAGGGGAGGCACCGTGGTGCGGCGGGGGAGGCGCGGTGGTGCGGCGAGGGAGGCGCGGTGATGCGGCGGTCGGCGGGGGCGACGCGAGGAACCTATCCTTTTAACATCAACGAAATGACCAAAGTTGTATGCCCCTTCGACTGGAAGCTCGGGAAGCTCGGGAAGCACCTCAAAAGGTGCTTTTTTCCATGTGAAGGAAATGGACCGGCTTTGGTAAAACCCCACCGCACCGTGGTGTCTTTTGGTTGGTTTGGGTGGCTTATTTTGGTGGAAAGCCACCAAAAGCTGAAACAAAAGGACCCTAAACATGGCGTTCATTCACGAGGCCGTTGCGAGAGGTGCGAAGATGCTCCGGTGTTTGCTGAATTCAGCATGGTTCCGGGTGATGAGTTTGCTGTGACTGCCGCTATCGTTTTCTAGTACTCCGTACAGTATTAGCAGATGAATTTACGGCACAGATACAGTAGCACGTGCAAAACAGGTCCTTATCTTGGAGACGAAATCAAAAGGTTCACGAGCTTTGTCGCTGTAATACAGTCAAAAGAAACTGCTGGTCTCAACTTTTTTTTTTGAGGTTATATGAATCCCAAGCTTCCCGTGAATTGATACGCAGCCTCCACCACTGCCTCACGCACAAGCGACGATCGATACCCTGGCGGGCCTCATCAGATACAGCTATCTCACTTAACACGACTTGGATTAAATTCCGTCACGGAATCTACAACTCAGGTGTCGCGTTAAATCAGAAATCTTCGTCTAGCAAGAGCATCTCGGGATAGCCGCGCACATCGGATATCTAAAATCTATAAGCGAAACTAACAGTTCCGGATCCGTGGCGCAATGGTAGCGCGTCTGACTCCAGATCAGAAGGTTGCGTGTTCGATTCACGTCGGGTTCAATACCCCGAATCTTATCCGGTTTCTTTTTTCTAGTTTCTTGCGTCTTCTTGTGCTGGGCCTTGGATTAGGATCTTCCTTTTTTTTTTTCTTGTGAAAGGTCCACCAATATCACCCTTCATTTCTATACGTTATTATACCTAGGGTGTCTAGTTTTGGGTTTAAATTTTTATTAAGCATGATTGTGGATGGTAAAATTACTAAAAAAATCCGGAAGAGGTGAAACGCAATACAGTTTGTATTATAGATTTTCTCAAGAAAAATACACCTTACATATAGGAACAGAGAGAATATGATTATCAATACCAGTACCGACAATACTTTTATGAGGGTGAGGGAGTTAATTGACACCAGGGCCATGTTTTTCACACGGTGATGGCGAAAATAAGCTAATGGCCATGAAGTATATGCTAGATAAACTACATAGATGTTTAGACTTTGATTAAGTTCATTAGAAATGCAAATAAAAAATCTACCTTGTTATTTTTTCTTCTCTCTCAAATTTGCAAAAAATTATATTATACAAAACAATTATGATATTTCGCGCTAGGTGACCTTAGGTTTGTAGATGAATAAAAGTCCATACAGCGACAAAACATAATGGGATATACCACAGTTTGACCAAGTGTTGTGCTCCATCCAGAGTAGTAACAGGCATGTTAAAATCACATTATTATAATTTTGTATTCATATTTTCTCTACCGTGAGATAGATGGAAATGACTGCCGCATGTCTTGTTTCACATCAGTGTATTTTGGGAATTATTCTGGCTTGCCGAGATAGATGGTGTTAGCTGGGCCGAGCGGTGAGATCATCTTCTTTACTTGCCGGGCTCTCTCAACATGCTCGTGCATGGGCTCTGGAAACGGAGCTAACAGCATGCATGGAGCGCACAAAACTTGCTGCTAGGCAATGGTGAACTCCCATGCATTGTTGAGCACTTGAGCTGGAGTGCGGAAGCTGTCGGCTTAAGCAGAAATCACCGATCAGCCGTGAGCAGAATGTAACGTTGTAGATTACGCCTTACCAAGTTTTGGTAGAAGCTCGATTTTCAGGATCGGAATGGGTCAGGTCAGCCAACCAGGTCGCCGACCCAACTAATAAATTCAGGGCTAATGGGTCATGTGGATCGGCCTCAGGTAAGATTTTGATCAGCAGGGCCGGCACCGTGTGACCCGTTGGGTCAGCCGGGTCGGCCATCTTATAGTATTATTTCATATTGGCTGCAATATTTTACACTTAGACGTCTTGCGATGCATTCCCCGTTATAATGTTCAGTTATAACAACCGCAAAGCTGATCAATTTGTTTCATCCATACGTGCACATCTAAGCACACAATCAGCAGACGCCTTAATTATTTTCGCCAGCTAGCTACCTCAAATATGAACATTTTTTTTGCCAAGCCAAAGCACACAAGCATGCACGCATGGCTTAGACGCTTATTGATCCCCGTCCACAAGTAAGATACATACACAAGTTTTCTCTTTATTTATTTGCTACTTCGATTACTTCATACATTTATCTAATCTGATTCTTACACTAATTAAGTACTAGTAACCTTAATTATTATTACACTAGTCCGGTTGTATCAATTAGTGTTCAACTTTAACATCTAGTTTGTCTAAAAGGAAAAATATCTTAAATTTGGGTCGACCCAAAATACCCAATGGGTCAGCGAGGCCACTTATAATTTTTTATGGGTTAACCCATAACCTCGTAGATAGGCCTCAGGGCCATAGGAGCCGGGTCCAAGGCCAGATCCGGGCCGACCCATTCTCATCCTGACTCGATTTTTTGTACTGCTGTAGTGTTATGTGGTTAGGGACAGGAGGCCAGCAGATATCTCATATTCCCATCTCTAAGCCTAAACGACTGTAAACCTGAAGGTTAATGAATACTGAAATCCCGGCCCTCTCTATATCAGCCTATCTTACCATTCGCGAAAAGAAAAGGAAAACTCCAACATGTCCTCGTGAACATCCTGTCTGGTCACTGGTGTCTGCGTCTCACCAAATTATTCTGACCAGTCTACCAGCGTGATTGCAGTGCACCGGCAGTCCGTCACTGCATGCCCGTCGCTTACTCGCTTTTGGTTCCCGCCATGCAGAGTACGTCCTCAAGTGTGTCAACCGTTGACTTCTGCTTAATCTATCTTTCCTGCACCGCATGTACCCAAACGGCTCATCTTCATTTTTTACCGTCCGGTTTTGCTAAAAAATGAGCGGTATATTATTAGTATATATATGGCTCATGACGATAATGCAAATGCAATGATCGCAAACAGGATGTCGGGGGCTACAATGCAATCAATGGCTGACCTCGCTCACCATTCCGCTTTCTCGTCTACGCATCCCACGATATTAGCAAACTCAATTAGTCAAATAAAAATCATTTGATCCTATATAACATTGTGCAGTATAAAGATGTTTCGGTGCATCAAGTGCTACATAATGCGCCCCCCTATGAATTTGAGTTTTAGGAGGGTTCTTACCGGAAATAAATGGGGCATGTGGTCTCATTTCCTGTATAGGCTTATGGATATTACATTAAATGATGTTCCTAACTCTTTTTATTGGGGCTTAACTCAGAATGGAATTTTCACTGTTAAGTCGATGTATGAAGATCTTATGAATGACCATACAAGGTTCTTGCACTCGTATTTATGGAAGCTCAAAATTCCGCTAAAGATTTAAAAAAAATGTGGTTCCTTGATAGAAAGGTCTTACTAACGGGGGATAATCTTGCCAAAAGAAATTGGCATGGTAATAGTAAGTGTGCCTTTTGTGGGTGTAACGAAACTATTGAACATCTTTTTCTTGATTGTCCGTTTGCAAAACCGGTGTGGCGTGTTGTGTTTTGTACACACAATATTCCACCACCCACCAATGTTTCTAATATGTTTGGAAATTGGTTAAATGGAGTAGACAAAAAGACCAAAGATAGGATTTGTATCGGTGTTTCCGCTATTTGTTGGTATATTTGGAATTGTCGTAATGATATTATTTTTAACAAGAAGGACACTTTTCATGTATTACAGGTTATCCACAGGGCGGTTTACTGGATACAGTTATGGGCTTTCCTGTTGCTTTCGGACCAACGGAACCTTATGGTGGCTTCATATTTGGCAGCTTACTAGTCGGTTTTTGTAGCTCTACTATAGTGTGTTCTGAGTTGATTGAGCCTTGTCTTGATCTTGGTGATTCGGCAATGTAATAATAAACACTTAAACTTTGTAATAATCGGCTATGCGCATCACTCGATGCATAGGCTGGGATAAATAAAATTCCCTTTTCTAAAAAAAATCATTCTATCCATCTGGTTAACACTAGTAACTTCACTTAAATTTGATGACGAACCCACTTACCGTGAGGCGGTTGCTGATGGATAAAACCGTGGAACACCGGGCATGCCCTCAGGAACAATATTGGCACGAGGAGTTGTATATTGGTTAGAACTAATTATGTTGTGCTTTACAAATTATATTTCTGGGGGTTGCAGATGAAAGCGAATTCAGATACATATGTTGAGCAAATAGGGTATACTCGTTGAAAGTGCTAGCAACACCAACATAAGGACTATTTGCATCTACGTAAGCAAATTGGCTAATCATGTGACGACTATAGATTGTAGATCCTTGATGACACTCTCCTCACAACAAGAACGACTTGGAGATCGTTCGAAGCTTCTTCCCTAGTGGTGTCGTCAAACGTGTGTTCACGTCTACACCGAACATGTCATCGTGTACACTCGACGATAGGAGTGACATGAAACAGCACACCCCAAAAGGAGACACGACCACAAGCATAATATGCTAGCCATCCGACAAGCGGTTTTGTAGTCCTGAAACCCCGCTCGATTGGGAGTGACCCAGTTCGGGCACGTGAGTGTTGTGGGCAGCTCCAGGTCGATTCGCTTGCCACTAGAGTCTCGTGAATCCGCAGCCCTCCGACATGAAGGACTTGCGAAGGAACGAAAATCATTATATAAGGGTAATTATAAGGTAGATGGATAAAAAATATAATAGATTGATGTTCAATCGGCAATCAGCTCTGACATATTTATGAAGTTGATGGTCTTTCTGTAAAAGACCCATCTAGACTTTTCACGTCCTATAACCCTAGTTATGGTCCAATCCAGACTTAGTCCGGATCTACGCCCCTCTTGTATCATGCTTCATGTTTTGGTCATAGAGATCGCATATAACCTCATATCAATATGGTCAAATATAAAACTTGCTTGTCTCAACGAGAGAATAAATTAATTTCATGTTCAACACAGTTTCATGTAAGGTCATCTTAATGAACATACAGTGATAGTATACATAGGTCGTCAAAGAAGAAGAAAATATCATTTCTGATCTTGCATTTGATTTTAACTCTATTGTTTCGGTAGCAATTGACGAGTCATTGAAATGAATGCCGATTTGTGGCTCCCGAGCACCGGTATGTCCTATTAGGATTTCTGAATTTGAGTTTAAAAAAATACTTGTGATACACATGCGTGTTTCCTACCTATGTGCTATTTTTTGGTAATTTTTTTTATGTTCCAAACTATATAAAATAACAAAATTCTGGGCAATAGAAAAGAAAATTGCATGTTCAATCTGTCGGCTTCCTTTTTATGTAGGCAAAATATCAGGTGTTTTTAGACGAAACTTCTAACGTACCTACATAATGTACATAGGAAGTTAGTGATTTTTTTAAAACCTAGAGGTTTTCAATTTTTTTTAAAAAAAACGAGCACACCGGTGCGAGCCACTACCAATTTTCGCATTGAAACCCCCTACTGTGTACTATCTCGTTTGACTAGCAAGAGAAGGCGACATGGGCATGGCAGAAGCACGATGCTATTGACAGTCTAGGCACGCGGCTGCAATAGAAATGTGTTAGGTTTCGACCCGCGTGCACTTCAACGGCCTCACCTTGACCCATGTCCTGACTGGCAGCGTCACATATGCCTCTCCCTCACCTCTGTTCAGATCAAGTCAGTTGTTGGTTTTACATGCTGGTCAAATGTGTGATGTACTCTATCTATGCTTCTTGTAACTCGTCAATGACATTGGTATGATAACATAGTACCCAGCTTCTAGAGCCGGTAAGTGTTTGATTGTTTAATACTTCAGAAACCAAGTAGCATTGCCTCCAAATAAGTGGTGTTTTGGATTACCCTTCACTTTAATTCTCAGATCAGAATATCGAATGTCTTGAAAGTATTTCTGCAGTTTTTTTCTTGGCTTCTATACGCATACTACAATGCACAATTCAATATCTTGAAATAGGTGTCAAATGCACATCTAGAAGATTTCTTTACAAATATAACCCACTCTCCAATTTCATTGTCAAAAAATGACTCCACATTTTTTTTTTATCTGTCAAAACTGACCCTGGTGGATTGGAAACACTTGCAAAATGTGACATCCCGCCAGCCCAAATGGTGTTATCTGACTTCCCGCCAACTGGGTTGGCGGAAGCTACACGTGTTGCCGTTCCAAACAACATAAAGTGGTCTTTCTTGCGCTGTTTGGCTCAGCACAAACAACCTCCCGTCATCCCGTGTGGCACGAAGACACCTCCTGTCATACCAGTTGGCGGAAGGACACGTGTCACTTTTTGTGCATATCGTCAGGGTCATTTTTGACAAAAATATTTGATGGGGGTTATTTTTGACAAATAGATTGGGAAGTGGGTCATATTTGTAAAAAAAATCCATCTAAAACATGCTCTGACTCTTGAGTCTGATCTTGGTCATTTGCAGCACCGCTCACAGCAATAGGAGTCGCAGCACTGAGTGACTTTATTTTTTGTGGTGCTCTTGGAGTACCGAGGCTCGATATTCAGGATATTCCCTTGGAAAGTTTTCATGGGCGCAAAACAAGGTTGATATTGAATCACATCTATCCTACTGAGAAGACATAACTAAGTTGAACCATCAATTCTTCAAACTATTGGCGAAATTTCTTAGAACCTCAGGTCACAAATTGTAGATTTCCAGTGATTCTTTTCCTTTGTTTGAAAGTCTCTCCATGCCACCATACCTCATAAAACTTCAAGCCTACTTATCCATTTTTCACTTGTAGATCAACCTTCTCACATCAGATTGTATTTTTCATCATGGTTTGACGTTAATAGTCATTATAAAAGTTTCATCCTTATCATACTTATAGTCATTATACATGTGAATCGACTACTCGTACATACTCTAGTAAATGTTATTCTTGAATACATTTGCACAAGTTGTATTTCGTGTTCAAGACACCTTAGTGAAGAATTGTTCTTCCCTTAGGGTGTGTTCAGTTTTGGAATGAGGTGGAATGGAATGGAACCATTCCATTCCATCAGAGCGGAACCGTTCCATTCTTGTGTTCAGTTTGGACAAATAAATGTCATGGAACGGTTCCATTCCTGTGTTTAGTTTTGGAATTGGACGGGGATGGAATGGAACGGGTGAGAATGGAATCATTGCTAAACTTGATTAATTATTTATAAACGTGATTATTTATTTCTAATCTTGATTAATTATTGTTAAACTTGATTATTTTTTGCTAAACTTGATTAATTATTGCTAACTTAATCCTAAACTGGATGATTAGCCGGCCGTTCCACCTCGTCCGGCCGAATCGGAGGAACCACTCCATTCCGGATCTGGAGGGAATATTCCATTCTGAGGAACCACTCCATTCCATTCTATTCTATAACCGAACACAAGAATGAGCTCCAAGTGTGGAACCATTCCATTCCATTCCACTTGGTTCCAAAACTGAACACACCCTTAGTGGTTGTTCAGTTGTCAAGGTTCGACGGTCCCTTCTAGAATAGCTTGGGTCTTTCATTTTGCCATTCTACCGCAAATCCCTTGACTCATGTTTCAGCATCCTTTGATGAAATTTATCAACATAATGTTCATAGTCTCCGCACTGAAACAAGTGAACTGGCGTCGGGGTTGTCCTCATGAGCACTCACGAGTTAGCGACCGCGTCAACTTGTCGTGAACCGTCTGTTGTCGCCGCACACACAACATGTTCGACGTTTGCCAAGATTAACAACTTTGGACGCCGGTGCGTTCTGCCGATCTGCCGGTAAGTTGCATTTTCCTTGCAAAAAATACTTTGGCTTGGAATATACCGCTAAATTTGTGCGTTTCATTTGTTTTTTCAGCACGAAAGCTTGGCACGGCGGCCAGCATCCCTGCGAGGAGGCATCGCAGGGTCCATGCCCACGACAAGCGAGCGAGAAAAGACAGCACTGCTCGGCGCTCGCCGTCGCGCAGTACCCCCAAAAGTTGAACGCCGGAGCGAGGGAAGGAAACCTCCCGCAAAAAATCAAACCCATCTTCTCCCTCCGTCCGTCCGTCCATCCCTGTCTCTCTCCGCCTGCACGCTGCACGCACACTACCGTAGCGTAGCACAGCCAGCAATAAAGAAGCTGCTGCTGCTCCTGCCGTTGGCGTGGTGGCGCTCTCCCTCTCTCTCTTCGTCTTCCTCCCGAACCCCAATAAAACCTCTCCACCCTTTCCCTCCTCTCCCATTTGTGCTGCCTGGCCTGCGCTGCGCTCATCACTCCCCACACCACGCCTCCCACTGCTCGAGGCCACCTCCCCAAAAGCAGCCAACCAAGCTAGGCTGCACTTAAAGCCAGCCGGCTACCTCACCCCGCCACCACCACGCCATGGGAGGGGAGTCGACGCTCTCCTCTTCCGTTCCCCCCGCGCCCTGAGCTCACCTCTCTCCCACATACCCAAGAAACCACCACCTCACAGCCACCGTATCTATCCAACCATGGCGTTCGCCGCGCTCTTCGCCGACTCGCTCTTCTGCTCGGAGGGGCGCCTCGACGACCTGTTCCAAGAACCGGCGCAGGAGGAGCACTGGCCGGAGCAGCAGCCGGAGGGTCTCGACGACGAGCTGCCGGCGCTGTTCGAGGCGTTGAGGGGGAAGGAGGAGGAGGCGGTGCAGCTGGAGGGCGGCTGCGGCGACCGGTACGGCGGCAATGCGGGGCGGGAGGCGGCGGTCGGGTGGGCGACGCGCGCGGCGGCGAGGCTGGGCTTCTCCGCCCTCACGGCCGCGCTCGCCACGGCCTACCTCGACCGCTGCTTCCTGGGCGGCGGCGCGCTGCAGCTCGGGGACCAGCCGTGGATGGCGCGCCTCGCCGCCGTCGCCTGCGTAGCGCTCGCCGCAAAGGTGGAGGAGACGCGGGTGCCGGAGATCCTCGATCTCCAGCTCATGGCGGCTGAGAGCGCGGGCGACGCCTTCGTGTTCGACGCCAAGACGGTGCGCCGGATGGAGTTCCTCGTGCTCAACGCGCTCGCATGGCGGATGCACCCCGTCACGCCGTTCTCCTTCCTCCACCCAGTCCTCGCCGCAGAGGCCGCCCGCCTGCACCAGTGCGACAGCCTCCTGCTCGCCGTAATGGCAGGTGTGTTCTTTCCCGCCAGTGCATTGTTTTCTCCAACTCCGAGTATGAAAGACTCGATCTTTATGCTTTCGTTACTCGGATCGAGCGTGTTCTGACTCTGCGCTTGCGCGCCTGGCAGATTGGAGGTGGCCTCGGCACCACCCGTCGGCTTGGGCCGCCGCGGCATTGCTCGCCACGGCTGGCTTCGGCAGCGACGACGGCGACAGTGACCTCCTGGCGCTCATCAATGCACCAAAGGTCAGCACCTTGCCGTCGGCCGTTAGGAAGGCGCAGTTATTTCCTTTCTCGTGTCCTACACTCGTTCGTGCCAATGCCATCCCTGTAGCTCAATCGATGGACGTGTGTCGTGTGTGCCCGCAGGACGAGGTGGCGGAGTGCGCCAAGATCCTCTCCGGGGAGGCGGCCGCCTTCATGGGCTTCGTGGTCGACAACAATAAGCGCAAACGCGCGCCCGGGCTGCACTCGCCGCCGCTGAGCCCGAGCGGCGTCATCGGCGCGGCGGTCTACTTCAGCTGCGAGAGCTCGAGCAGCAGCGCGGACTCGCGGTCCGGCGCGGCCACGGCCGCGTGGCCAGGCTGCGTCTCCGTGTCGTCCTCGCCCGAGCCCCCCGGCCGGCCGTTCAAGCGGCCCGCCGCCACGGCGATGCTTCCACCGGACGAGGAGAGCCGCGACGCCTGGCCTTAAATGGCACGGATCGGCGGCGCCGGCCTAACTACCTAGCTATGGACCGATCGCTCGCCCTAGAACAGCAACGAACCGGCGATCTGCTAAAGCCGATATGAGAAGCCAACCAGGAACGCCAAGAACAGAAAAAGCTGTAATTTTGCTTGCGTGATGCAATTATGCAATGCGGTTGGAAAAGACGGTTCTTGTTAGGGGGAGGAGGTTGGGAGCTTAAGCCGCCATTGGAGTAGGACTTGCAAGCTGACTGACATGGCAAGCTTGCTCCAACTCCAGCTTTGCAATGGCGCCATGAATGCAATTCCCCACTTCCCATGAGCTCTACATCTATCTGCATTAATGTTCCCGTGTTGGCTACTCATTTTTTTTATCTAAATAAATGTGCATAAACCTGCCGTACTCGTTCGCTTCTGACGATGAACCCTTGAATTTGTGGCATTAAAACTGATGGGAATGTCTGTGTTCATGTGCCATGGTTAATGAAACCACGAGGGAAACGTCTCTTCATAGAGCAAAATTCATTGCCAATTCTTGATCCGCTTCATCATACAGTACATTCTGCATCATTTGAAAACATCTACACCTGCAGATTAGATAATGTTCGAAATCCATCAGAGTATGAATCATCATATACTAACATGCATGTGAATGCAACCGTGGAAAAGGTAGCAAGGCATGAAAAGAAAAGGGGTGATTGGATGACTCATCGGCCTTGTTGGCATGGTGCAATGTGGATTTGACTTTTACTCATTCTAATTCCTTGGTGGACCAGCCTCTGCCTTCCACACAAAAAGGTCACTGTTAACGAAAGAAGACAGGATGAGATGTGTGCGCATTTATTTTTTATTTACTCGTCTTTTGGTGTAGACATATTCGCTCTTTCATCTCATGCACACCAAAAAAGGCCCCCTAAAAAGGATTTATGAAAAGAAAAAGGGTAGAAAATTCTGAATGTAAAAATAAAAAAGAGTAGAGAAAGCAAAAGGGCTGGAAACTCCCAGGCTAGGCGCGTAAAGACAAGTGAGGCGATGCACTGAGGGTGTAGTAGGAGTAGGAGTACTATAGTTCTTTCGGAAGAGAGCGGGAGAGATGAACTTTTAAAGGCAAAAAGAAAGAGGGAGAGGCATATCCTGAATGGGAAAATAATGGAGAAATCACATCGCAATCCAAAGGGTTTGGATACGCATGGAGCAACCAATGATCACCGCACGCAGCAAGACATGCTAAATTATCCGCTGATGATTAGGATGATGGATTTGGTCTTAAGATAAAATAGGTTCTTCCTCCTTCTGTCTCGAGTAAACACTCTCCCACTTTAGTCCGTGCAGTTACCTGTATTATTTACTACCTCTGTTTTACATTGTAAACACTTTTACTAGTTAGTTAGTTTAGCTTGTTTAAAAGGCTTATATTATTGGAGTAGTGTCAGCATTAGATAAAAGGTCAACGCCAAAATCATCATCATTGTCGTAAAAATCGCTTATTTTTACAGCTGAATTCATGTTTTATTTCCACAGAGGAGGACAAACGCTGACAATGTACGCAACGATATAGTGGTTTAATTCATGTGTAGTTGGTAAATGCAATAATTTAGTTTTGACAAAAAGCTAGGGCGCCAAATTTCAAGAGCAAAATGTATTGAATCTCATGTTCTCGTGCCCCTAACTTGCCTACTTCTCTAGATAATGTGTACGAAGTTGTTTTCATTTGTGAACTTACAATCAAGGGGTAAGGGGTGGATTTTATGGCCGTAAAATGCTTGTCAACTCCATGTCATTACTTTTTTAATCGAGCGCTTTGAGCCCGACCTACCTCTTTTAACAAAGATGAGGAAGCAAGATATTGCCCTCGTAGTATCTCTTCTCATAGAATGCTAATAACAATTATGCATCTATCCTACTCGTGGCTGTCTGAGCTTGCCGGCGGCACGACACCTTGTATTGCATGATTTTCCATTGTAATTTGTTCGAATAAAGAGTATCGTAGAAACGTTTACCATTCTTCTGGAAGTTTCTCGATCTGACACTTCCTTCAACCTTCTTTACATGCCCTTTGGTAGAGAAGCATTGAGTTTGAATTAATGGAAGTCTTACTTGTTTCTATGCTAGTTATGCTAAAATAGCAATTATTTTGGAAAGATTATTAGTTTCATGTGGTGTAATTAATATTCCAGAAATCGTAATTTGTGTGGATTTCAATGTATGACATCTCAATTATTTAGTGATCTTAGAATCACTGGTTTGAAAGGTGGACCTCCATCTTAATTTCAAATTGGTATGTTAGGACTTACCGCCTCACGAGGAAAAAAGTGTTGAAACTAACAAAATTGTTGTGGGTCGTAGGGTACGACCGGTAATGGCATGTATAATGGTTATTGAAAATGATTGCTGAGGTGAAGGAGATAATTGAAAAAAGGAGACTTATTTTATCTTATCAAATAGATAATATCTTACCAAGGAAGATAAACTGTATTTCTCATCGTACGAAATGCTTTATCCTAGTCACATATTTTCTAGCTAATGTTTTATCATGCCATGGTATAAGTGGAATGCAAATAATAATTCTTAAAGATAAGAGATAAGTGCACATGCTCATGCCTGAATAAAAAAATGAAAAATAGTAAAACGAACAGTTCCAAATAGGCCAAGTTTCGTAAGAAAATGATTGTGTGGTGCTTTCCGTGAAGAAAAAACAAAACCAATGCTCTAAAAAATATTTTTTAAGTGGCCACTTATTTGTTTTTTTCAAAAGACCACAAATGTCATTTCATCATGAATCTTGGCACGTAAGTATAACACTTTTTATATTGTTGTCACCATTTTTTTCAATTCGTTGTATAGCATGTTATGTTTTCTTGTCTAGCGACATTAAAATAGACACACTCCACCGCCATGTAACATGTTAAGAGCAAAATCTACCAAAAATGCTGGGTTGGGAGGGATGAGCTTTTGATATGCCACATGGTAAGAGCAAAATCCACCAAAATTGATGGGTTTGGAGAGATGAGCTTCGCCATTGACCCGGGCTTTGGGAATGGCCAAACTTGTGACTTGTGAGGACGACGTCGCTTGCAATCTACGTACGGAACATACGCGATCAGAAGAAGGTGCCAAAGCAAGCAACCGTAAACAACTCGACCGGACGCTAACGAAACCAAAGCCGCCTAAAACTATTCGAATTGCAAGGGAAAGCGCTTTAATCGAACCGTAGTCTCCTGCTTGGACTTTTGTAGGTTTTGACCTCGAGGCTAGAGATTTTGCTTTCATCTCATCACAGTGTCTGTCGAGCAGCAGGGGTCCCTTCTATCGATCCTTTCACTTCCTTTCCTCCAAAGACTACACGCATATATCAAAGCTAGGGAGTAGGAGATTGAGTGAGTGTCACCCTGTCCCCTCTCCCTGGCATCTTCTGCTAATTAAGCACATTGCGTTCCACTGCTGCACATAATTAAGCAATGGTTTTGTCTCTTGGGAGCGCGGCACATGACCATATGTGAAAAACAAAGGATACCGAGACAAAGTTTATGCAACGGGAACTTGGCTATTTGCCCCACCAAAAAGAAAGAAAAACTTTGCCACGAGCGAGTTGTTATTTAGATCTTCACCATCAATCTTGTGCAGAGAAAAAACATGTATTTGTGACTAGGATATACTTTTTCTCAATTACTCAATTAGACCGGCACAATATTGCATAAGATATTTTAAAACTTGTTGTAGCTTGAAAAAAAGGTCACCCCCACCTGACCACCATAACATAGCCCTACATGACAACGGGGGCAACCACGCCGGCGGCACTTCTTGTCCCTCCTCATCCTCCCACTCATCGGAGGTCATTACAACGAAGCCCAAACAACAATGGTGGCTGCGGGGCATTCCTCGTGTGTGGCGATATCTATTTCTTTCTTGTGACAAGAGTGAGATCTTGCGTGTTTTGGCGGCAAGGTATTGCAGTTGTCTCACTGTGAGCTTCACACGTCGATAGAGCAGGACACAACCTCAACTGTGTTGAGATGCCCACGTATGGCCGGCAATTTCGGGTGTGCCTGTGGGACCTCCAGGCCTAGACTTGCCTATGAGATTAGGTTCATGGGTGCAACTGGTGTGGAGTGATCGCCTAGCACCGTGGTGGTGCCGGTGGTACCATAGAGTGAGAAGAACGATGTGTGGGCAGTGCGGTGCTTGGCTGCCCGCTGAATGAAAGTTTTTCTCATGCTTAGTCGGCACCGACAACGATGGCGCATGTCGACAAGGAGCATACACATCTTCCTCACCAACTCAGGGTGGTATCGGCGTTGATCGAGACATCTGCTTGATACTCGTTTTGGCCAAGGCGTGACATTTGCGTTGTTTTTGTAACGTGTGTTGTAGGTAGTTTTTGGATTGACATTGTAAACCGGAGAGCATGTACGCTTGTCTACTTCTTCTAGGAAAAATTGTACTCCTTTCCATGATGTATGTTTGATACATATTGACATAATTTTGCAGGAATAGCTAATTTCTCAAAAGATCTCATCAGCAAAGACGGCCCAAATCAGGCTTTTTATCAAAATGCATGGCGGGAAAGGTTGCAACAATGCGTCAAGGACATTCTACCGACGCAGCATAGTTGAAAAATACACAAGAGGACTAATGCTTTGACCAGTGTTCCCATGATGTGCGTTGATTGGCACTACATTTCCTGATCAGTGCCTTTTCTGTCCCTCCTAGTCCTACTCTTTCTGTTACAAAGGTCTCCTACTCCTTGAAACCCTACTTAAGTACACTCACCTATAAGTATAAGTAATTGCTTCACCTATCTTACAATGTCTCGCACGGCAGCTGACATGTAGGCACAACTCGGATGGGCAACCCGGAATGACCCACATGTCAGTGAAAAGGAGCATGCCTTAACCAAAGTGCTTCCATGTCCTAGCTTAGCTAGGACTAGAGGACACACACAAGTCCTCTCTCCATGTGCAGCTTCCCTCGACCTTTCCAACCGCTCCACAAATCATTTGTTTGTCATCACCTGCTTCCGTGGCATAATAAGTCAAATCACCATTTTGGGGCTTTGAACTAAGCACATTAGAAGTGTATATATGTCTCGGTGGGTCCTACATTTTCTTATAAACAAAATAACAATATTTTTGGTAGTAATAAAAGAGTCGTGCAGCTTTTTTTCTGTTTTGTCCTATGGTGGGGATGGAAGGAACAGACAAGGAGTGAGCAGATGGAGTGAGGAAAGAGGTGAAAACTGAAAAAGATAGGCAGGGAGAGCAGGGCATGCATGCAGCAAGAAGTGGGCACAACACAACCCAGGCCACAGGGGGCAGTACTTTGCTTTCTCCAAAATAAAATCTTGACCTACCAGCATGCTGTGTGCCTACATGTCAAGAACACAGTGCCTTGTTCATGGCAGGCCCCTACACCACCACTACATCGAGGGAAAACGCAAAAGCAAATATTTGGTCAATAATTGTTAACACATGTGTTGTTGTAGGCTTCTAGTGATCGAGACTCTCAATAAGAAAAGGAAATAGTTAATATATTATACTAATATGTTACTCCCTATATTTGTAGTTTGTGTTTACAATCAGAATTTGGACTGAATTCCATATGTGATCAAATTCAAGAAATTTTGGTGTAATGTGATAGTTATTATATCTTTTCTCAATTTACTCAATTAGGCCGGCAAAATATTGCAAGAAGAGGAAAATCAAGAGATACCGAGTGTTGAAGTGTTTTTTAAACTCAGTTTTAAAGATCTTGGTTGTGTAACAAATTAACTAAAATGATAGTTGTAGAGAAACCCCTTTATCTACAAGTTGACCATGTTTATCTTGTGCTCCATGATGTTTTTCTCGGTACCTGCGGTCGGATTAGTCGAGTTCTTCAATGTCAGTTGCGACTAGAGTTGAAGGACGAACCTCAGGTTGCTGCTCAGAGATGAGAGGCAAAGTTATACTCCAATGCCTAGAGTGAGTTCGAAGAAACTCGATATGCGAAGAAAATGCAATATCATGTAGAGGTGACAAAACTAGGCCCAATTAGCGAGGGCATGACCCTCCAAGCCCTTGAAGATATTTCGAATGAAATTTTTCTCCGGGATAAAAAAAAGATAAATATGATTTTTACTAAAATTTTATAGTTATTTAAATCTTATTTTGACCATGTTAAACTATTAAAATTATAATTTTTTAAATTTTTGGCATAATTTAACAACATAATTTCCATTTTTACTAAATATTAGTTGTGTATTTTTTGTTTGTTCGAATATCATTTAGTAAACTTTATCTTATAAGAAAAGCCTGCTATGGAACTATTCTTTCTTCATTTCATATTCTATATAATTTGTACGTATTTATGCTAAAGATTTACAAAGACTATGATCTAACAAATATCTCAGTAGAGCTTTCTGGTGCATGATATAGTACACATATTAAGAATAAATTTTAGAGTATGGACTGAAGCAATGAAATTATTCTTTACATTTTTTCAATTAGGAAATTAAATTAGGAAAAAATATGAAATGTGAAAAGGTGAGGTTTTCAAAGAAAAGGAGAGGGGAGGGCAAAAGAAAAGAAGAGGGGGAGGACAGGAGAAGAAGCGCCAAAGTGGGATGCATGTTGCTAGGAGCCTAGCTAGGACTACGGTGGCCTGCCTTGCAACTAGGAAACCTGCTTAAATAAAAGAAAGATTTCGAGTTGGCATGCACCAACGAATCCTGTGGCCGGCACTCGAGCGGCAACGAGGATACCACTATGGGACTCACTCCTCACGCGCCTTGCTTCATGCAAGAAAAACAAATGTTTCGCTATGCAATGCATGCATGGCGGCACTGTAGAAGCTAAGCATAAGCTAGTGAGCCAAGCCCCAGGGCCAGACTGCTTGCGCAGCTTGTTGATGTGCACGCCATTGCCATGGACCATGCTTCCATCGCACCTGTGTCTGTGTGTGTGGACACAACACAGCACACTCATGGCTCTAGCCGCTTTCCTCACTCCACTCCACGCATCAGGAAACAAGTACATGGCCGAAGCCAGCGATGTGCAAATTAGATGGATCCCGACCAATGCTACTCCTATGATTAAGAGTGTACAAGTGAACCATATTACTCAGCTCTGACACACACATGTCTGAATATCATCCCATCTAGCTAGTCCAAACAAGAAGCAGAGGACAAGAGCAGGTAGCAAACCAAATAGTCTTCTCTGCTTATGGGCAAAGGGTTACCCAAGTCTAACACATTGACTTAGGGTTTGCGTTAAAAACAGAGCTCTAGTCGGATCTTGGACTTAGTTTGATGATCAGCTAATTAGGCGAATCATCGCCATGCCCACTCATAGATAATCACCTAATTGATGGGAAACCAGATGTGAAAGCAGTGACGGGGCATGTACAAAGGTGTAACAAGTCGTGACCCTCCCAAAGCTCACTGCAAAAGGGCAGAGTAGACGACCTGCAACTGCATGGAACAAAATCATACACACAGGTCGCTCTCAGCCGGAAAACATGGGAAAAAGATCGCGTCTCTCTCTCTCTCTCCTCCCTTCACTACAGGACAAAACAACGTCAAGCAGTAGCTCCATTCCTGTCCGTTCAAACACGGACCAAGAAAATTTCGAGAGAAACTGTATCAATTGGGGTGATCATAGGATTGTAGTTCTAAAACAGAAATGTCACAATTTCATGTAAAGTTATTTATATCTACACACTAAATTATATCTATATACATACCAATTTAAAAAAAAACTGTGACATCCTTCTATGGACGAGTGAGTATAAAACAGAGAAAACTATAAAGAATTGTCATTCGAATAGAACACAGGAAAAAACATAACGAAAGAGACTCCTACGCGTGACTAATTGTAGAAAAAAGATACTCCGTACAGTAAATGTTGAAATTTCTATGGGATTGGATGGTAGGAATACAATCCACGTCAATTTTTAAGGTGCCATTTCTTTGATTTAAAATGATTCCTTAGTAAAAAATTCTATAGATTGAAATGTTCTTATATTCTTATAAAATGCTACAACCTAAAGAGGCCCCTACTCTGCTGCTTTATGAAAACTCGTTGTGACACCCGAGCACCACTGTGCTTGTTTACATAAATGGTAAATGACATCTATGGGTCTAAAAGTATATTAAAAAAACAAATACATATACACAATATGCCACACTAAAAAAACAAGTTGAACGTTGAACTATAGAAAAAGAAATATTTCAGGATAAAAATGGTTTTCCGTTATAAAACCACAAACTCGTTATTTTATCGTTGCCCAAAATAGAACACTTTTTTACCAAAACTTTGTAATCACGGTGAAAAATCGTTTTTAATATGAAAGCATCATTTTCAATTTTTTCAAAAACGACCACAAGTTTTCTTAGGTGTCACAAATATGATCTTACCACTTCAAAAATATCTGAATTACACGGCCATCCAATGATTGAATTACATACATTCTTCTTCGGGTAGTAGGATATTTATACAAAATATTTATATGATTGAATTCAACATCCACTCTAAAATCTTGTCATGAATAAATCATGTACAAACGAATCATGGTTTGTAACTTGTCCTATGTTCCACATCATTCCTACAATGTTTCTCTTGTATACAACAATATTTTATTTTGTGTTGTCAAAACATGTGAATTCTATGTGTTTTCTATTCTCAAGTTTCTTAACAACGTGATCCCAATGAAGATTTTCGAAGATTTTCAATTAATTTTAGAGATATACGTCAACAGAATTGTACATTTCTATTACCGATTCAGGATATATAATACTTATCTACAAATCTGAAACTTGATAAAAATCTTCTAGCAACTCTAAACTTCTGGTATTGTGTATCCCCCACTCCTCCACGATCGGCCCTGGTCAAGATTCTTTTATGTATTTTCTCATCATCAAAAAAAAAATTTGCACGTAGCTCGTGGTTCATCTACAATCGGCTACAAAAAACATTTTGAAAGTAATAAAAACTTAATAAACTTAGGCTTGTAGCTTTGCATGTTATGTATGGATGGACAAAATTTTATGGAAATGGGATTTTTCTTGTTGCCCCTGTAAATGGACAGATTTCATAATCGAGCATTGGTTTTTACCACAATTTTTTCATAGCACCACATGTGTCATTTATTTGTGCAACTTTGCAGACATGCTGAAGACAAAAATATGTACATTGTAAAACAATCAGTTTGTTTTTAAATTTTGAACATTTATTCTAATTTATTGTCCATACATTGGGTAGAAATGACATTCTCTTAATTTATTTTTTGACAACTCATAGGGATTTTGGCATTCAACTGTTCAAATGGCATGTTCCAATCTGCACTGCTCTATTTCAATATACTTTAAGTATATATGATCCATAGCCTATGATTGCAAGCTAAACTTCAATCGTGCCATGATTCTTTTTGCTATGCATTTGTCCCATTGTCGACTTGTCACTAACTTGGCTCGCCACACAATGCAAGAACATAGTCATTATAGAACCCTTGGGTTAACTCACACCAATGATTTCTTGCATTACTCTTCCAAGGCCTCGTTTCATTTAAATAAAAAGTAAAACAAGGAATGTAGTTTTTTTCTTCGGATGGTACTATGGAGTGAAACACTTGGAAAATTTCTCTGATCTCGATTTAAATGAGAAAAATGACGGGAATGTCAAAATTCACGGAAATTTTTCCTTTGATCTAAAAGCATTCCCGCTCGATCTCCCCACAGGTAGTTTTTCCTAGATCCATCACTAAATATATTTTTTGTATTTTGAGAAAATCCCTTCACTATGTTGTTAGAATCATGGTCCTCTAGTAATATATATTTCTCCTTGAGCTTGAACATGACATGCTGTTTTCCATTAGACTTTACTTTTCTTTTATTTGCTTTGTTTTGACAAGTCCAGTTCAGAGCAAAGCGTATGGGCCAAAGAAAATAATAATTGGAGAATGACATGATGGCAATCTTAGAAGTTGAAACCCTCTCTTTTGACCCTGGCTCTCGTCCGCTCGTTGCGACACAGCCCCAACTCTTGAAGCAGCGGTGCTGCCACCGTGCCCTGCTAAAGGCAACCCGACGGTCGGCTCACCGGCGTCGGAGGTGATGACTGAAAACTGAATAACTGAATGTGCTAACAGGATCTTCAGCAGGAACAGGGCATCAAACTCACGCCATACACGACAATAATTGAACATTGGTATGCAGGAGAGCATGCACGTACTCCGTAGGATATATGCGACGCACAACGCATATACAGTCACGCAGATTGGATGGGATGAGTCGTGCAGCAGAATCAGATACATCAAGGCACTCGAGCTGATCTGAGCATTTAAATCTACGTACGGGGCGGCCGGAGACAGAGATTGAAGGCCATCATACGCACAGTCCAAGTTGCTCACAGTATGTACTAGAATTTCCCCTCGATTGATTGATGAACACCAGCAAAATGTGAGCACCAGCAAGACACAATGATGGCGGCAGCAATGGAGAAACGGGTTTCCGAGCATGGCTTGCCACCGCCGCGTGTGTATCATTTCCTGTTGTTCATGGGAACGGTAAGTGTTCTTCAGTGTTGTGTTTGAATTTGCTGCCGGGGTTCAGGTTCTGGATTGTGGTAAAATGTGGCACTAGGACCGTGAAATCATGTTACACAAAGCTTATCGTGCATACTCAAAAGCAAATATCAGCCGGTAGATTAAGGGCTTCTTTAATGCAAAAGCAATTTCATAGCAATTTTAGAATACTCTTGTACAAACTATGGCATAAACCAAATCTTTTTAAGTTGTGACGAAGACTGGACCCCGGAGCGGTGGACCCGGTAGGCGGCAGGGAGGACGGTCGTCCGACCAATGGCACCATAGTATGGTGTCGTCAGTGTTGTACGTGGATACTGGTACACTCTGTTTATGGTTTGTCTCTTCAGCGGGTGGAGCATCGAGAGCTATTTACGGAGGTGTGTGCACGGTTGGAGTACACGGCGAGTGATACTTTTTCCCATCATGAGTGGCAGCATAATCTTCGGATCGAGACACCATCACCTCAGTTGTAGTTGCATTTGCTCATTTTGATATGATATGCAATACGTCTTTATTCAGTTTCGGATTGTGAACTGTGGGATAACTGTGTGTATTTTCGTTATGCAGAGGCTGAACCTTTTAAGTAATAAATCACGCTTTATCAAAAAAATGTGCGTGCCGGATCTGGACGGCCAGATCTAGGCTTCGAATTTGGTGATGACTTGGAGCGGTGGTCGCATTGTCTCCACGTCAAGCGTGACCGGTGAAGTGGCATGAGATGGAAGTAAAGAAGCTCCGAAGAAAAGTTCTTTAGCTTGGCTCTAGTCGCTCGGCGGCAACAAAGCCAATGGACGGAAGTTCCAAATGTCAAGAATATATTTTCCTCCTTTGGGGCACCGTTGTTGAGTCTTTCTCGACATCTCAATTCTGACAACAAGATCTTCGTGTGATAGCTTAGATCGACCCGGTTGGGTAGGCTACGAGCGTCGATTTCAACGTCGCTTCCTCCTTTGGGGCGCCGCCTTGAAAATCATGCTCACATCAACGGTTCTTGGTAGGTTCGGCGCTCACGGTTTTGCGACCGAAAGGTGTGCAATGGTTTAAGTGGGGTTTCCGGGTGGTGGAATGTGTGACAACGACAAAGTTGGTGAGCAATGGTTAGATGAGTCTACTTAGACGTGTCCGTGTGTCTTTGTTCTGATCTTCCCAGGCCATGAAGTCGGAGCTGTTATGTTATCAAGCATCTCAATGACCTGTACGGTTGGTCCGGTGGTGAAGATCTTTTTCAACATAGGTCTTGCACATCTCCTCTTCTAGGCTCGTCAACATAATCAAAGTTTTTTTGCGCCAACGCGAAGATCCATCTGTTTGGCATAGGCTGGCATGTACTTCTCGACACCGCTTCGGTTATGGTCTCCTTGTTGGTCTCTTGGTGAAGTCGAAGTCGCTACATAGTGATAATGATGTCACGAGGGTAACCTCGACGACAACTCTTTTCGTGGTGTGCAATGCAACTTGTGTGGGTAGACAGGGTGGTTGTGTATGCCCTCACGACGTTCGATCTTTTAATGACGGTCGTCGAGGATGTTGTTTCGGTTTTAGGTAAATTTTCCGCTATAAACGATGAATTCCCACTTCTGCTTAATTAATAAAAGTAAGAAAATCTTTTGTCCTAGTTAAAAAATCATTTCATAAGAAATACTCACTCTGATGCATTTTAATTATCGTTAAATTAGATATATCTAGCACTAAAACCCATGTCTAGAACATCAAATTCAGCAACAACTACTATGAATCGGAGTGAGTATATGATTTTACTTTTTTTGTCGAGAATCTAAGATTTCCCTTAGGCGATACTACCGAACAACACCAATTAAGGGTCGTTTCGCACCCATCATTTTTATGAAACTCTTTTCAAATTGGAATGTCAATTTAGTTGAAATTTTAAAGACTAACTATGTTATGTTAAGTCAATTCATGTCTCCAATGTTATGGATGTCAAGCGAGCCCTTATAGATTTTACAGTATTCATTTCATACATGATAGTACTCTTTGTGTATCAAAATATAAATGATTAGTATTTTTAATTCATATGCATATTGACATGTTTAAATGTAAGATTCATTTAAATCTTATATTAAAATATGTTTAGATATATATGGATACTTTTTTTAAAACAACTTACACTTTGATACGGAGAGATTACAAAATAGTGTACCATCTAATCACTATTTTTCTCTATTCTTTTGTGTGTCCAATATTGTAAACAACATGGTCTATATGTCTCTCTATACAGAGTCAAATAAGATTATGCGGTGAGAAAAATCTAATAGTATTGTACGGTCTCGGAGGGATGCTCGTATTTTAGCCCAAAACTACGGAATCTGTGGAATGGGGAAGGAAAACGAAGCTGTGTTGCTCTGTATTATTTCCATCTATTAGCCCAGTCGAGAAAAACATGGTGCGAATAAACGACGACGTTCCAATCGGGCCTACTGCTTCACAATATAAGATGTTATAGGTTTTGTACATGTTATCTAGATTTATATTACAATAAATGTACACATACAGTACAATATATGTAGATACAAATTTAGACTTATGCGTATGAAAAAAGACTAAAACATATAGAAAAGGGAGGGAGTACATGTGAACCTACAATTAATCCCCACAGTTATTTGGTCTGTCGTGTACGTGTCCCAACTTGGCATTGAATAACAAGACAACCACATGGAAGGAGCGCCTGTTGCAGGCGTAGCTTTGAATAAGCTGCATGCTGCGGGGACATTCTTCCCCTGTGCATCGCATGCAAACCAAATGAGTTAATTGATGAAACAAAAGAATAATACAGTTCGGTTTTCAATTTTTCATTGAACAAAGGTGGTAGGGTCTAATGCCTTGGCACGTCTAGCATCGCACGCAGGCTTTGCGCGTGCGAGAGCAGCTCGATCAGGAGCCCCATGGCAAAGACGATGGATGGATGGTGGATGGCCATCGACTGTGGAGGTGGAGCAACATGATGAGCTTGTACTCCACCATTGGTGCTCCTCCTCTTCTGAGCTTGTACGTGCATGTCATGCGTGCGTAGCTATCTTAAACTACTAGTTATAGTGGGAATAATTCGATCAACTGATACTGTCAAATCAGCTTCTTGTCTAATCAAGGTGCTACTATATATTAGCAGATCGATCATCATGGAGCTATTAATGAAGGTTACTTTCAACTTTAGTACCGTGCACTCCACCTCAGGAAACATATCCAGGCGTCCTAATCCTATCAGGCCTACAGTTTTGTTTACAGAAAAACTATTGTCTGTCTACAAAAGGTCGGCGAGCATACTAGTAACTTAACTGCACATCTGGCCCCAAAACGAGACGTTGAGGCACGCAAACCTGTGCTAAAAACTCACCGCTCGTGACCCTCGGCATGGCTGGCACAACAATGGCGCACGTACACACAACATAGGAACCCTAGCTACCCTGGAAAAGAAAGAAGCATGGTAGCAAAACGAGGCTCAGGAACCAGTGAGCTGAGCTAGCTACTGGCTTCACAAGCGAACAGAAAGAAGTACAGGACATCCACCGGGAACAACGGAAGACCAATGAGTGAAATGCATCTAAGGTTGTCGGACTTGTTGCTATATCTAAAACGGTCCTTAAATTCAGAGAATGATTCAATACAGTCCCTAAACTTGTTTCATATGTGTCCACGTATGGATTAGCCCCGTAATTTGGCGATGTGTTGTTGTATCGGTCTAAAGAAAAAATGCTTTAAATTTTAAAAAATCATATATTTTTTCTGTCTATCTAAAATTTAAAAATTACACCTTTATGAAAACCTTGGGAACATTATAACACAGTGACACCAGTAAAGTCTCAAATTTTGATAAAATTAATTGAAAAAATTCATTTTTTTTGCAAATGAACAAAAGCTAAAGCTTATTTAAGGCGCCCGAAACATTTTTCTAAGTAATAAATACTTTCTCTATAATGTCTCTATCTCTCAATTACGGTTGGGTTATAAGGCGACATCTCAGCAAAATACGGGTCAATCCAGTTTCACACCGTGGATGTTCACTCGTCATGCACGAGACGTTGCACCCATGCATGCATGAAGCGCTAAATATTTTTCCTTGAATGCCTCTCTTTCTCACATACCAGTGGGCCGTATAAGGCGACATGTATGCACCAGTTGGCTTTTAGGAATTCCGCTCTTCTTTTAGTCCATGTTCGGTGTAATTTGGTAGCACGTACCCGCAGCGAGTACTAGCAACTTTTTGAAAGCGTGGAACCTTATACATGAGGTACTTTACAATTTACATTCTCCATTTGTTCTGAAATTATTGACTGTATTGCATTGCGTGTATTTAGTACACATTAAATCTGAGTCAATTAATTCAGAACAGAGGGAGTACATATGATGAATTGCATTGCGTGTATATTTAGTTTATATGTATGCAGCTGATTTTGCAGAAACCACCCTGAAAAGCTGGTTTTGCAAAAATAATCAGATTTATAGAATGAATGATATGATAAAACATTTTGGATATACAGAATAAAAATAAAAACATTTTCTACTTCTGATCGATACAACATGTCACCAAAATATTGGGCCAATCCTGTTTTTGACCGTACGAGCAAGTTTAGGGACTGTTTTGGATCATTTTGAGAGTTTATTAACCGTTTTAGACATAGCAAACAAGTTTGAGGACCGCGCATGCATTTCACTCAAAAACAATCAGTGCGACACTTCCATTCTATCCGTAGACGCGGAGAGAGCTCCAGCCAGGACACAGCGTGATCCTACTAAAGCCGAGCTAGAGGAGACATGAGCATTAACTGGAAGTAATCACGAAATGTCACGGTACCTCCGTCCATGCATCAAAGCCAAAGGAGAGCGTGGTCGTACAGCAGATCCAAGCATCGTTTTCAGCACATCCGCCGATCTAACAAACAAACCATGGATGCGTTTCAGCGTACTGTACGTATGAATCTGGGGAGACCTGTAAATAACTCGGCATTCAAGCCACGAGCACCGTATCCACGGCCAATCAATCTGGAAACCAAAGTAATCATAGCAGATAACATTACCAGCGATCCGTTCGTTCAACAGTGCAAGCTAGCTCGTGTCTGTGTGTGTCCATAGTTTTCTTAGTTTGGGGCGTGCCTACAGAGTTCGAGCACACAAATTGAAAAAAAAATAGAGTTCCAGCACACAACACAGGTCATGCCATCAAACAGAAGGGGCAGAAGATGATTAGAAACTTGGTACTTAAGACAACCATTCGAAGATGCAAAGGAGGCGTCACGTCTTTGCCACTAACACCCGAACTAGTTAGATGATAAGCCTACATACGAAAGAAAGAAAATTGGAACACTCCAAAACTACGCTAAACATCCTTCCTACTATCTAATCTTCTTCTTTCCTGCCTAATTTGCTTCGGCAGTATGCCTGTTTTGGGGGTGCATTTGATACACGTATTGTTGATCGTTACTGTTAAATAGTTAATTTGCAATTTTAGCTTCTTTTACAGGATCTACAAGAGATGTAGCACCTTAAGCAAACAACTCCATGACTGAATTTGCATGTACAAGTACGAATCTAAAATACAGCGTCGTTGATGAAACTATATTTTGGAAGCATCATTCAAACTTAATTTACTTTATGCTAAAGAAAATATAGTCTAGGTCTATCCTTTTAGGCAGAAATACATTCTGGCCGATGGCATATACGCAGGGGGCGGAGCTATGTGCAATTAGTGAGGTCAGATGACCCCGATGACCTCATGAAAACCCTTTATAAATTGGGTCAATTGGTTAAGTGTCATGATTTGATGAGTTTTAGCGGTCTGTGTCATACCCGTGTTGTTTCTCTGTTCGGTGCCCTGGTTTGCTCTCATATCGCCTAAACGCTCGTTTCCCAGTGGTCAACCTACTTTAACTGGTGCGGTCGGCCTGGCGTGGCTCGGTCGGAATTTCGTGGGGTTGCCTAGTGGGGTCGTGCCTTTGATCTTAGAGCATGCATGCAAATGCGGCCAGCGGCGGCAGAGAGCATGCATGGAGCCGTACGTGCGCGTCCGAGCATGTGCTCGCCGCGCCTTCAACGGCCACGCCTTCAATGGCGTGCCCCCCTGGCCGGTAAAAAGCTACATCTCCGCCTACACTGCCGGCTCGGACGCGCATCTGCTCCGCCGTCCTCGCGTCTCTCTTGCCTACTATGTCCTGCTCCAAGCTGAGCAGTCTGGAGCCGACTTTGAAGGAGATATGCCCTAGAGGCAATTAATAAAGTGTATTCTTTATCATATCTCGTTTGTTCATAATAGGTTTTTGTGTCATGCTAGAACCGTGTTAAGCGGAAACATTAATACTTGTGTGATACGTAAACAACCAGGTCCCTAGTAGCCTCTACTAAGACTAGTTTCGTTGCGCGATTGATGATCGAGATTTCCCGGTCATGGGGCATGGCGCCGGTCGGCAATGGGAGTCATACCGTTGGAGAACGATGTGATGTACATACCCAGATTTGGAGGACGTAGTCGTTACGCCTTTGACCGTGAGATCAACTCTTATTGTTATTCCTGGAAAATACTTTGATCGCACCAAACGTCGTATCTTATATAGTATGACAATAACGGTGATACTTTTGAGTATCGGATAGGAGTAGTTGAGACGAGGGGTCAAGAGCGGGATTTGCCAGTCCGCATAGCAGGATAGATACTCTCAGGCCCACTCGGTGAGATCATGTCTAATGAGCTTGCAAGCATGTGACTAGGTCATGGAGACATTAGATCATGAACGAGTAGAAGATAGCATCGTCGGTAACGAGGTCGGGATTATGTATGGATATATCTATGGAACGACGCTCGGACATGCTAAGTATCGCTATGGCAAAAGGTTTAAGATTTTGCATTCAGGTTTGATAGATGAAAGTCGTTCGTTATATCACAGGGATTAATTCATGGGGTCCAGGCCTACGAGTTAGTCGTTGATCATAGAGGAGTCTTGGTCATACCTGTTATTATATCGAACCGCTAGGATAACACACTTACGGGGTTTCGACAAGACAACCCGAAAGGAAAGAGATCACCGGGAGCATCCCGGGAGAGGTCCGATGGAGATCAGGCAGGGACGAAAGAGTTTTCGGAGTTAGGAAAAATTATATATACATTATGTTTGATATTAATTAGTGTAATTCATATGCAAATATGATTTTATATATTTATTTTCGAATTTATTTAGTCTGATTTCCCTAAATGGGCCTTCTGGTCGAAAGAAGGCCCAAGAGGGGGGGGAATCCCCTTGGGGATTCGGTGGGGGCTAGGAGGGGCCGACCCAAGTGGGCCAAGGGCCCACTAGGGGGCCGGCGCTGAAGGAGATATGCCCTAGAGGCAAATAAATAAGTAGTATTTATTGCATTATCTCATAAGTTTATAATAGGTTTGTGTATTATGCTATAACTGTATTAATCGGAATTATTAATACACGTGTGATACATAGACAACCAGGTCCCTAGCAAGCCTCTATATGAGCTAGTCCATTGGGCAACAGTTGATCGAGATTCCCGATCAAGGACAATGAGGTCGGTTGACAATGGGGTCATCTTGTTAGTTGAATAAGGTGGTGGACATACGCAAAGTACTGCAATAAGATCGTATTACGATGTTTGTCATTTGCAATAGATAAGAATATGATAGCTTATTCCTTAGACCGTGAGACCGTACTTATTAATGCTTCGTAGGGGTACTTTGAGAGCATCACGTTGTGTCTTATATAGCATGACTATAACGGTGTCCATCTTGGGTATTCCGAAAGAGCATCGAGACGTAAGGATCAAGAGCAGGATTTGTTCATTCTTGTAATGGAAAGATACTCTGGGCCCACTCGGTGATGTTGCATCTATATAGTTGCGCAGCTTATGACTAGGTCATGGAGATGTAATATCGCAGACGAATTAATAACCTTCGTCGGTAACGAGATACAACAAAGACATCGGTGTGTCTACGATCATATCTCGGACAAGGTAGTATCGCAGAGACAAAAAGGAATGAATGTCATATTTATGGTTCAACGACGATATTCGTGAAATGCACAGGGGTCGTCATATATTTCCAGGTATCCCTGACGATCTTTGGTGAGCGGAGTGTCTCGACCATGTCTGGAGTGTTCTCGAACCGTAGCGTAACAAACTTAAGGTCTTAGCGACGCTAGGAGATAGGTTCTGGAATATTATAGGAGTTTGTTGGAGAGAGAGAAATGATCCGGAAAGAGTTCCGGTGGTCCGGAAGGAGTTCCGAGAAGGTATGGAATGGTTCCGGGGATGTCCGAAAGTTGTTCGGGTGGTTCCGAAATAGTTTCGGAGTCATGGGATATTGAATTATATATAAATATATTAATTATGAATTAATAGGAATTTTATATTAATTTAATATTAATTAAATAAAGGAAAAAGGGGGGCTCCCACCTACATGGGCCTTGAGAGGGCCCAAGAGGGGGGAACCGCACCCCACAAGGAAAGGGAGGCTTGGGCCTCCTAGTCCGAGTTGGACTAGGAGTGGGAAAGCCCAAGGGGGGGTTCGGCCGAACCCCCCTCTCCTCCTTTAGTCCCACATGGGGGAGCCAAGGGGTTTGCACACCCCCTTCCCCCTTTATATACGAAGGCATATTAATTGATTTAATACACAGGAAAATACAATTAATTCCGATTTCTCTCTCGGTCTCGTGGTTCCTAATTTGGAGCCGCGCCAAGCTGAGGAAAGGGGGTCTCTCTCCACCCAAGCTATACCGCAGAGCGCCGTTGCTCTGCGGGATTCCAGATAAGATCTACTCCTGCGATTTCAGCTGGATCTGAATGACCGGGAGTTGTCGCTAAGCTCCGTATGTTTGTGAGTGCTCGGAGGCAACTCTTTTGAGGAGCTTGGGCGACGTCGTCTCGCCCCATGCAGCCGCCGCGCCTCCCCCCCTCTGCTGCCGGCGCACCAGCCCCGGTGCTGGCGCTCTGCCTTCTTCCGCCTGACGCTCGTCGACGCAGATCATCATCGACACCCCGGCGTCATCGACTTCGACATCACGGCAAGTTCTTCGCGACCTCGAGGTCGGCTACGTACGACTTCATCGTCAACGCTTGTGCGGGAGCGTAATCCCCGCTATCGGTCTACATGGAGGTAATGTAACCCGTTCCGCCACCGTTATCGCATGTACTAGATAGATAGATCCTAGCTAGTTTGGGTTTCGTTCGCTAGAAGAATTATTGTTTTCTGCACCGTAACCCCTTCAGGCGCACCCTCCAATGCCGCACCAGGCATGTGGGGGTTAGTCCCACATTGCCTGGTTAGCAAGTTGGCTCCCCCTGGGAGCCTATATAAGAAGGGGCACTCCTGGCCTTTTAATTCACCAATTAATTCCCAATTTCTCTCTCGATCTCGTGGTTCCCTTATCGGAGCCGCGCCGAGCTGAGGAGGGGATCTCTTCCACCATAGCCCGCTGCCGCGCTACTGGTGTTCCGGTCCAAGTCTTCCGCTGCTCGTCCTGGACTGGAGCTTCGGAGGCCGTCGTCTCCACCGTACGTGTGTGACGCCCTGCGAGGTGCTGCGCTAGCAGTACTCGGAGGTCTGCTTCCTGTACACGACCTTGAGGTCGGCTTCGTCGGTCTTCATCGACAACGTTTGTGCGGGAACGTAATCCCCGCTTTCGGTCTACAAGGGTACGTATTCCGATCTCCGTTCGTACTACTATATCTGCTTAGAATAGATCTTGGCATGCTTTTAGGATATCGTTGATAGAAATTTTTTGTTTTCTGCACACGATCCCCTTCAGACTTAATGTCCGGTCACCATTACTGCCTTCTAGACCGCGACGCCGTCCAGAGACCGCAGATGGCATTAAAAGGAGTCATCTCCTTGCCTGTTGCGCTCACAAATCCCCTCTTCCTCTCCTAGACACCTTCGCCCAGTCCCTTATCTCTCCATGGCTCGTGGTGATGGAAGCTCCACTCCCAGCTCGAACCGCCGCCGCGGCAACGTCCCCTATCCTTGGTTTCTTGAGACGAGCGAGGGAAACGACATGGGGAGTGGGTGTGGGCGTGCGTGTACTCCTCCAAGTTCGAGCAGGTGGCGAGCGAGGGAAGCAGCATGGGACGGGAGTATCCAAGTCCAAGGGGCAGGGGCAGGGCCATTGCGCCCGATCCCATTCATCGATCTGTCCGACGATGACGACAAGGACGACCAGGGTATGCACTGGACCATGGCCTGGAATGAGGAGGTCACGGAGGTACTGGACCCGTGTTTGGCCTGGGCCATGGCCGACCAGAAAGCTATGGATCTTGCCAAACATTCCGCCGTCGAGCAACAACGGCTCAAGATCTACTCGGAGAGGCAGGGGAAGAAGGAGGACATGTGGTCGGCGTCGAACAGCAACGCCTCAGAAGAAGTGGATGCCAAGGGCAAGGGCAAGGCCGAGACGGTGGAAGTTTCCGATAACGAGGACGAGTGGTAGTCCATTTTAGTTATTAGTTGCTTTATTAAGGGCAATGGTCTTGTGCTTAACGTTCCAATTGTGTGTGTAAATTCACTTCAGTTTGACAATTTCCAGCCAGTCCACTGTTTTTGGCTTACAAATGAGCCCGTTTACCCTACCTTTGGATCTCATTTGAAAACATTTTTCAGCGAGTCCACCATTTTTGCTTAGAAATGAGGCCGTTTAGTCTGCCTTTGGAGCTCATTTGAAACATATTTTGCGGCGACTCCACCTTTTTTTTGCTTAGAAATGAGGCCGTTCACCCTACCTTTGGACCTTATTTGAAACATATTTTTGTGGCGACTCGGCCATTTTTTGCTAAGAAATGAGACTGTTTACCTCACCTTTGGAGCTCATTTGAAACACATTTTTGCGCCGACTCGACCATTTTTGGCTTAGAAATGAGGCCGTTTACCCTACCTTTGGATCTCATTTGAAACACAATTTTCAGACGACTCCACCATTTTTTGCTTAGAAATGAGGTCGTTTACCCTACCTTTGGAGCTTATTTGAAACACATTTTTCAGCGAGTCCAATCTCATTTGATAATTTATATGGATTCAAGCTAGATTTGAGCAAGCTCATTGTTATCCCCATTTGGTTTGCCAAAATACCCATTTGATTACGACGGGTAATAGCCAAAATCCGCATTTGGTGCGCCAAAATACCCATTTGGTCTCACTGAGGCAAATGGGGGTGGGCGAGCCAAAATACCCGTTTGGGTCCACTCGTCAGCGGGTGTACATCCCTTGTCCTACGCGCGCGTCCAATCAGATCGCAGAACGAGCTTCTCGCGGATCGCCTGCAGATTCCCTCTGGAGGAAATCGGACGGCTGCATATTCCTTCTAAAGGAAATCGGACGGCTGTAGTTTGGTCGACATTTGAAATGAACTTCAAATATTCAACCAAATGTCAAAAAAGGAAAATCCTGCGCATATAGTCGTATTATGTCATATACTAACGACTCAAGTTGGAAAACATGGTCTATATACATTCAAAATAAGAAGAGCATGGAGATCATGTGATATTGCATAATTCAAACAATGAGGTCTAAGGTTGGAGACAAGTGGTTTTTGAATTGCAACATGAAATTTTCGATAACCTCACAAAATCTTCATTTTGGAGTGACTAAAAAGGACCCATGCTGAGTTTTTTATTTTCATGTTTTAAACTTGTTTAAATATTGGTCAAACTTATGTTTGACCAAATTTGAAATAATCATAATAAATTTAAAAATTATCGAACCGACGCACATAGTCTTAATATGTCATATACTAACGACTCATGTTGAAAAACATGGTCTACATACATTAAAATGGGAAGGGCGAGAATCTCATGTGATATCGCATAACTCAAATGTGCAAATGAGAATTGCAACATGATAATTTCAAAATACTCACAAAAATATCATTTAGGAGTGACTAAGAATGGTCTAGACCCAGTTTGCGCACAAATTTTAGACAAATGTTCGCCTGTTTGCGCCCAGAGCACGCCAGGCACGCTCTGAGCGTGTCCAGAGTGCGCACTTAAGGTGTTCGACAGAAGTATAATAACAAATATTCAAACGATTCAAGTTGATAAACATGGTCTACACACGTTTAAATCGCGTAACTACACAGAGCGCGCACTATGGGTGCAAGTTCACGTCCAGTTCGTGTCTAGATTGCGCTTGCTGTGTTGACACGGATGCACTGATACGTGTCTAGTTCGTGTCGGATATTTACACGTAAAAAGAAAATTAATCGCGTCAGTTCTAGCAACAAATGCTTCTGATACGGGTAGATGTCTCACAACATCTCGTCTCCCACTTCCGTAAATTTGACCAGAACGACGACGCGCATCAACTGTTCGACAGTTGTACTCGACACGTATAGGGGCACCAGATGACGTGGTAAACATTTACAGGCATATCACTTCGACTAGACGTGAAGCGCGGTCATACGATGTCATCATTGCGAATAAAATCCCAATGTGCATTGTGTTATCGATTTACACGCCGGCGGTAGAGAATTCATCACGAGCAGTTATCCCTTCACTAATAAAAACCCCAATGCGCATTGGCATTTCCGTTCACTCGCTCTTCTCTCTTCTCTGTGAAAAATCCCAACCACCACTTCTCTCCAACAACAATGTCGTCGGACGACGAGCCTTGGTGGCAGAACCCAGCCATCCCCAGCGACTCCGACGGGTAGGGCAACCCGATCGAGTGGTGGGAGGAGGGCCACGGCCACAGGAACGACGGCGGCTCCGGCACCGACAATGACGGCGAGGGGCCGACGCCGACCAGAGCGGCAGCGATGGAGAGGGGTCCGACCCCGACTCCAGCGACGATGACGATGATCACCACGGGTCCGAGGAGGAGGACTCAGACCCGGAGTTGAACAAGGGCGACGAGGAGGAGAAGGACGACGACGAGGAATAGGACATGGAGGAGGAGGAGGAGGTCGAGGAGGAGGAGGAGGAGGATGAGGTCGAGGAGGAGGCAGAGGAGGAGGATGAGGAGGACGACTCCTCCGACGACTCCTCCTCCGACGACGGATCGCCGCCCAAGAGGCAGCGCACGTAGGAGCCGCGCCCGACGATCGTCGTAGTGGCAGTAGCAGTGCATTCGTTGCACTGCTAGTGATTTGTAGTAGTATTAGGCCGCCGCCGGCGTAGTAGCAGTGTTACATGCACTGTTAATCTTTTATAATTGTTAATATAATCGTAATATAATCGAGTTTAAATTAGTAGTTGCAGTTTCAATTCGAGTTATAAATCGAGTGTCAGTTTTCAAATCGAGTGATGAATCTTATTATAAATCGAGTTTCAATTAGTAGTAGCAGCTTCACTAAACAATGACGTACCAATCAACAAATTATCAGTTACGTTAATGTTAATCCAGTTAGTTCAGTGTTAATTCAGTTAATTCGGTGTTAATTGGGGCGGAGATACCCAACCTGGGTGTCAGACTCGTCTGTTCCTGTCCCCACTTAAACGGTCCCACTTGGAGGAGGATGACGTACTACTCTAGTCAGCTCGAGCCGAGCCGAGCCGCGCCAGTCCGACCCCACCAGTCAGGCCAAGTGCGGGTCAAAGGAGGTTGCCCAGAGGGAAACAAATGTTTGGACGATATGCGAACAAAACAGGGCACAAACGAGAGAAACGGCGCGGGTATGACACATCCCGATAGAATTCAGCTAGGTATGACACATAACCAATTAACCCTTGTAAATTAGTGGTTACCCTTTGTAAATTAGTGGTTATTTGCCTCATTGCTACCCTAATACAATTGAAATGACTCCAATGCAAAGGAGATGACCCCAATACTCTTCTAAGCAGGCTTCGCCCTTACATGTAGGGAAACTCCAATATGGGGACGCATTTCGTCGGCCTGCATCGGTTTCTATCGGCATGGACAGGAACCACAAACCAAGGCGGCCACGGGACAGTGTTTCCTGTCCGGTTTGTTCCATGGAAATAATAGGAAAAGTGAAAAGGTTAGGTTTTCAGAGAAGAGAGGAGGGGAGGAGGGTGACTAGGTGGCAAAAACAAATGAAGTGGAAAAGGACGAGAGAGAAAAAGTGCCAAAGTGGATGCCATGTTGCTAATGTCCTACGTGCTACGAGGAAACAACGCTTAAATTAAAAGAAATATTTCGAGCTGGCCGGCACTCGAGCGGCAACGATGATACGGGATTCACTCCTCACGCGCCTTCCTCCGACCCTGCTACACGCAAGAAAAACAAAAGTTTCCCTATGCAATGCAGTGCAATATGCATGCATGGCGGCACTGTAGAAGCTAAGCATAAGCTAGTGAGCCAAGTCCCAGGGGGCAGACTGCTTGCGCAGCTTGTTGATGTGCACGCCATGGCCATGGACCATGCTTCCATCGCACCTGTGTGTGTGGACACAACACAACACACTCATCGCCCCCTCCACCAGAAAACAACGTGCAGGTCTATGGCCGAAGTCAGCAGTTCAGCTACGCGTCTCGAAGTAAAACTAAGCAATAAGCATATCGTGAAAATATTAATCCCACTATCCCTTGCTGCATAAACTCCTCAACGCGGTTTTTCTGCAACTATATGCTACCGCACCTTCCATCAATACTGTCCGTTTGTTGAAGATTCGTGCTAACTTTTTGCATCGATCCAAATACTCGATATTATGGAGATACATACCTAACTTTTCATCATTTAAAAATTAGCATTAATAAGTGCACAATACATTTTTTGGATTACGCAATGACATATTTTTTTGGTTTCTATTTATTAATAACAAAATAGTTTGCATTGTACTCAAATATGTACTAAAGCATTTTCGGAATGATGTTTATAAATATATAAAAAATATTTGTTTATGTATATACATATTCAAATTACATGTTTATATATATATATATATATATATATATATATATATATATATATATATAAACTGCATGTAGGGTCCGAGTTCTATAACAAAACAAATACATTTTCCAAATGTAATAACATTTTTCGGATATTTTTTTCCGGATGTAATAACATTTTCCGAATATAATATCATTTTTCCGGACGTAATAACATTTTCTTGGATGTAACTATATTTATTTCAACTAGCCATTTTCCAGCCATTTTCCGAATAATCTCCCAATCATGGAATACTATTTTTTTGATCTGTTAGGGTCCATATATAGGGGGATCGTTTTGTCCATTTAAACAAATGGAGGATCTTTTTGCAAAGTATTACACGGACCGTCGGATTCAGGATATACGTGCCAGATAAGCAGTGCGGTCACATATAGTTGCGTAGTTGCATTTCCGATAAACTCCTCCCCTGGCTAACAGAATTGCCGGCGCCCCCACCCCCATTCTCGACGTCCTTCCACCAGTGCTAGGCTTGGCCCGACTATTCCCGCTCTCCCCGTCGCTCTCTCCGTTGTCTCTTCCCATTTATTCCGGACGCATTTTTTGGCCGCTGCTACGCCGCCGCCGCCTCCTCCTAGGACCTCCCTGCCCGCAAGATGTTCTGTCACAATGTGTGCTTCATTTTGTTGCTACGATTTTTTGTTTAACCGAGCTTTGAATATAGATAGAGATGACGAGTTGGAGATGGTCGGTGTATTGCTCACCGCCCATGTCATCGTAACCGCGGTGCTCGATGAGCACTTGGCGGTCCTCACTTGCCTTGTTGGTTTGCTAGGCCATATCAGGTCACTCCTCAGATTGTAGGTTCGAGGCTAGGGAGGAGGAAGAACAAAGACCGGGAACGGATGGAGGGTCATATGACTATGTGGCAAGACTACTTCACGCGATCCCACACACGGGGAGAAGGAATTTCGTCGGTGGTTTAGGATGAACCTAGAGCTCTTCATGCAAGTTGTGACGGGAATGCGGAGTATGACGACTATGCATGGCTGCCTTGAGAATTCTTGTATATGGAGCGTCCACAGACACAGTGGACGACTACCTCCGCATGGCTTGTCCACATATATCAAGACCATGTATCGGTTTTAAGGGGCGGTGGTTACAGTGTCGTGGTATCGGCATAATTGATAGGAGACGGGGGTCCTCTAGCCTACGTCTGGATTGTGGGGAAGAAGGTTGGTGTCGTCGAGGACGGGATTGAACACGGCGAGTTTACCCAGCTTCGGATCCCACGGCGGTGGCGAGATCCTACGTGCAGCTATAATTCACTATGAGGCAATAGCCGTGAACAGGTTACTGAAGGGGATCGTGTGTAGAAAAAAAAAATCCTAGCAACGATATCCTTAAACTAGCCAAGATCTACACTATGCAGATATAGAAGTACGGCGGAGATCGGAATACATACCCTCGTAGACCGAATAGCGGGGATTACGCTCCCGCACAAGCGTTGACGACGAAGACGACGTAGCCGACCTCTAGGTCGCGGAGAACTCGGCGCGACGAAGATGACGAAGATGACCCCGAGGTCGGGTGGAGGAAGTAGGCCTCCGAGTACCGCTAGCGCAGCATCTCGCAGGGCGTCACACACATACGGTGGAGACGACGGCCTCCGAAGCTCCAGTCCAGGACGAGCAGCGGAAGACTTGGACCGGAACACCAGCAGCGCGACAGCGGGCTATAGTGGAAGAGATCCCCCTCCTCTACTCGGCGCGGCTCCGACAAGGGAACCACGAGATCGAGAGAGAAATTGGAAATTAATTGGTGAATTAAAAGGCCAGGGGTGCCCCTTCTTATATAGGCTCCCAGGGGGAGCCAACCTCCCTAGCCAGGCAATGTGGGACTATCCCACAGCCTTGGTGCGGCTAGGGATGGTGCGCCGGCCCAAGGTGGACCCCATTTTGCCCACCTAGGCCGGCCAAGCCTCCCCCACAAAATTCCCTTGAGGATTTCCCCCCATGGGCTTTCTATCGACCAGAAGGCCCATTTAGGGAAATCAGCCTAAATAAATTCGAAAATAAATATATAAAATCATATTTGCATATTAATTACACTAATTAATATCAAACATAATATATATAATTTTTCCTAGCTCCGAAAACTCTTTCGTCGCTGCCCGATCTCCATCGGACCCCTCCCGGGACGCTCCCGGTGATCTCTTTCCTTTCCCGTTGTCTTGTCGAAACCCCTTAAGTGTGTTACCCTAGCGGTTCGATATAATAACAGGTATGATCAAGACTCCTCCATGATCAACGACTAACTCGTAAGCCTGGACCCCATGAATTAATCCCTGTGATATAACGAATGACTTTCATCTATCAAACCTGGACGTCTAGTCTTAAACCCTTTGTCATGGCGATCTTAGCGTGTCCAAGCATCATTCTCAGATATATCCATACCTAGCATGATCTCGTTACCGACATCGCTATCTTCTACTCGTCTATGACATTATGTCAGCTGGTGACCTAGTCACATGTTTGCAAACTCATTTGACATAATCTCACCGAGTGGGTCCTAGAGTATCTATCCGGCTATGCGGACTGACAAATCCCGCTGTTGACCCCTCGTCTCAACTACCCCCTTCCGATACCCAAAAGTATCACCGTTATTGTCACACTAGATAAGATATGACGTTTTGTGCGATCAAAGTATCTTCCAGGGATAACAATAAGAGTTGATCTCACGGTTTTAAGGTGTAATGACTATGTCGTACAAATACTGGGTATGTCCATCACATCGTTACACCTAACGATATGACTTCCATTGCCGACCGACGCCATGCCCTATGATCGGAAAACCTCGATCATCAATCGCGCAACGAAACTAGTCTTAGTAGAGACTACTAGGGACCTGGTTGTTTATCTACCACACTTGTATTAATGTTTTCGCTTAATACAGTTATAGCATGGTGTAAAACATATAATGAACGATTGGGATATTGCCAATAAACTATGTTTATTAAGTGCCTATAGGGCATATTCCCTTCAGTCTGCCACTTGCACTAGAGTAACACTTAATCTAGTTTACAACCTGGTAAAAGCTCAACACCCATAGCATCTTGGTGCCTGCTCGCCTCGTGGAAGAGGAATACAGTCAACAGATCTCACACATTGAGACCTATATGTGCTTTGCAACACTTCTATGTCACCTAGTTTGACATCATCCCGTATCTTACGATGACAGTGAAATATATTCCAGTGGATGGAGTGAGACTCGAGCATTCGCGTAGCATGCGCCTTAAAAGTCTAAGAGATCTATTAAGGGGACCACCTACGCTCGGAAAACTGCTCAGTCCAATCACACTTGTTACTTCTAAAGTTGCGATATATTTCTATACCTATGTAGATTGTGCGACAGTGCATTCATATGCGACTTCGCAAACTAACCATATCTATCTTCAAAATAAAGGACATCTCCTATATGAGATTTCTAGTCGTATGGGTCAGTGTAATAACTTGCATCATCGTAACCGATTTACGGCAAGTTGCCATTCCACTCTTACCCTTTACTAGAAAACCTATCTTCAGTTCTCATAGACACTGAAAAATAAACTTAACGTTTGTTCATTGATCCACACAAGGATCACTCTAGAACCTGTTCTTCAACCAAGAACTCGGGTCACACTAAGTCGAGCTTTCAGTCTGATAGCATCTATGTCTGATACATAGATAATGTCGAACATCATTTGCTATAACTGAAAATGCCAAGATAAACTTAATATTGTACCTAGTCATACAAGTAAGAACCTCTTTCTTTGCTTGTCCTATTCTGAAACACTTCAGAATCTTGACTTAGGAAATATTTCGACTTAATGTTATTAAGCCCCTTACGATCTATACAATTATAAATCGGATGCCTAATACTCCTAACTTCATTTCATAGAAAATTTAATCACTTAAATAATCCTTTACACTCTACTAAAGGATCTGTGTCATTCAATATGTTGTTACATACCAAATCACGAATGACACCTAGCTCCCACTCAAATATGCCTTCCGCATATAAGATCAAGGAAAACTACTTAGCTCCCACTCAAATATGCCTTCCGCATACAAGATCAATGAAAGCTACTTTGCTCCCACTCACTTCTTTGCAAATGTAGGTTTCTTCAACTATTTTGGACAACTCCAAAATCCTTTGATCACATTATCAAAGTGAAGATTCCAGCTCCGATATGCTTGCTTCTGCCCATAAATGGACAACCGAAGTTTGCACACATGTTTAGCATCCTCACGATTACAAACCATTCTTAATTACACTATTAAGAACCATGGTTTTCTCATCCATCTATCAATTTCTCATTCGAAATTATAGTAATTGCTAAACGACCCAGAATAGATTTAGGCTTCGCCACTTGAGACAAAGTCTCATGTGGCCTGTCGGAACTGTTTCACGACAAATCGAATCTGCTCAATATCTACTCTCTCATAAAACTCCAGATACTATCAACATCCTAGATGCCATCAAGAAGATCTCCCAAGTCATTACCTGGTAATCGTATATGGATTTTATTTCGGATCATAAATGACTCACAGCCATTTCTCGGACTTAGGTTCACCATCTCTTCTTCGTAGTTCGTAGGTCTATCATATTCCATTAATATGACCTTCATAGCAAGATTGTCGTAACACACAGTGTGGAACACAACCCCGTATGCCTACGCTCTTAGTATGAGCTCAGAACATCATGATCTTGAATCATCAGCTTTTTCAAGCTGTGGAGCCTGACACCGAACACACTTTCGGTTGCGCCACTCTGATGTCTGGAGAAGAAGTTCACCAACTTCGTCTTGCTCTACTTTCTTTCTGACTTATACCCTCGGACAAGAAACTATCTCTTTCGCAAGGTATATCCCGTCAAAGATTTTGCCTATGTCGTGAGACATGTACCCAACTAACTCTTTAGGTAGGGTATACTACAAAGATTAATCCATTTTAGGTTCGATTACATCGAAACACTAAATTACTGAAACGACAATCCAGGCTAAAAGCCATGCCATCACTCGTATGGTATTGTCTCCATGGATTCAAATGGTTTCCCTATTTGCTAACGTGAGTGTTTACGTTTCTACCATATGACTCTAATGATCATGATAATTCGGTAAGAGATTTATTTACCACACACTATCCGATAGGGTGCCATTACGACGTCCTAACACACCATAACACTATGGTGTTCCATGCGACGTAATTTGTGTAACTCTTCTCACAAGTCTTCCAATGATGTGCCAACATTATAACTCAAATCTTCATTCCTCGATATGCATCGCGGGAATTTGATTTTCTTGTTAAGTTTATTTCCTACTTCATTCTGGACTTGTTTGATTGAATCAAAATTTCCAGGCCAACATTCCCCGAGTGGATATCCATATATCTATTCGAATGTTCATGAAGTCTATGAAATAAATACTTCCACTACACGTTAAAAGTACTTCATTGATTCACATACACCCATATGCACGATTCTCAACAAGCTATACTCAAAACGTTCAGTGAAGTTCACGAAATAAAGGTCTCCACTACCTGTCAATTACTTTATTGAACCACATACATCTCTATGTATGACTATCAATAAGTTATATGCCCGTTTTCCGAAAACGGTGTCACAGTTGTTTTGCAAGTGTCAAAAGATCAAATCTTAGGACTTTTAGGTCCATCCGGTGTGGAGCTAATGCATTGACTATAACATTGACATGACTAGACGGTAGTGCCACTCATATGTGGTGTCTTTATTAAGTTTGTATCCTTTGGCATTAATATTATGAATGTGGGAGCTTCTACCATCTAAATTCAAACCGACATATGATCATTACTTCATAAATATAGGACACCAATTTGTCACTATCATGTATGAACAAGTGTCTCGCTAGAGGAGACACACTCGTAACGATCATACCAACACCCGATCATAAAGAATTTATTCAAGTTTCAAAAAAAAAAAGAATTTATTCAAATGGTAAATATAGAGGGAGAGTGTCTATGGCCGTCACAACAACTTGATTGCCGTTATCAACACGCAATGTCGCCTCATCCTTTCAAGCTACTCAAGCAGTAAACCTGGTTTTCACAAAACATGACTAGTTCAAAACTTAGTCACTACTGTGAGTACTTGCTTAGCTAAAACATTCATAACATGTATATCATATATACACCATCATCATTGATGACTTCCGGTGATCTGTTTCATCTTCTTGATACTTCCACCGTAATCAAGAACCATGAAGGTGAACGATTCCCCTTGCATGACATAGTCTATGACAGAGGATTTGCACTTGGCAACGATGTTTGTCATCCAGTAATTGAGCTGAGCGAGGCGTCCCAATGTTCATTAATCATGAACATATGTCAATAAGTATGACCGCCACGTGCTCCCTCAATGTGTGTATTCTCTTCCATCTTGGTTGAGAAGACAATCAGTCAACGTACTGATAAACTTCATCAACCCAACTTTAGGGGTACCCCGAGTTTTAGCGACCATATCATATGTCCGCGATCCAATAACTCGTACCCACCGTTGGTTCTCTATGGCAGAGATCATAGCATACATGGGACTATGATGATATCATCCGCTCAAAATCCGATAATCCAAATTATCTTTTGCTAGCGGAATCTCCGGGTTTATCTCCTAGCGGGTATTGTATCACAAAGAGCTAACGGTTTAAACAAGGAGTATCCTCAAGCTAAAGTATAAAACTATGAAGTTTGGACCCAACCTTTTAAGTTCCTCAATCGCAGGAATGCGCCTAATTTGAAAAGATGATATCACAATGGTTAATATCTACAAAGGTTTGCAAAACAGACTCTGTTCATTATATTCTGAGTTCTAGTATTTTAGAAAATAACTATCCGAACTCCCACTCAAACGAACATCCCTCCTGGTCGTTTAAGCGATTACACGACCCCCATCCATTGCACCACCCCTCATCATCAGAGCCGGCGACACAACTTCAAGAGTAGACAATTGTCCGCCACACCAATTTTGTGACTCGTGCTCGACCTTTCGGTCTCCCTGTTCCGAGGCCATATTTCTGAATATGCTAGGCTCGCCACCAAAAACCTCCACGATGACGCTTGTGCAACATGGCTTACACCCACCGTATGCGAACGAAGATATGTCTGACACCCGATCATCACGGCCTGCCTCATAACGTAGAACTTTCTTGGTGGTGCGCGTTGGAGGGAGAACACTAGTGGTATTTTGAAGGGATCATCTTATATAGCTACCGCCGTGTAACTAATGTATACTATACACACAATCACACAATATAAGATGCACACAAAACATCAAATGTAATGCAATGTGATATAGTCCATTGCGCCATGGTCTTCTTGGCGCCCGCAGTTTATAAACAATTTAATAAACCTACCTTGACCATATCACATAGCCCCTGCAAAATAAAGTTAGACGCTTCTACTTTATCTTTTGCATATTTTACGTGGCTTGGGGCTTTCGTAAATAGAACCGCTTCATACCTACGAACCTTATGACCACAACAACGATCCAATAATTGCATGTTTAAGCATCCCTTTCGGGCCCTCCATTGAAAATGCAAAGCCAACTAAAGAGAGAGAAACAGGCACCCGCCAGCCACAGATACGGTACAAGCCGTATGTCAGTAGTGGAACCAGTCTCGCGTAAGCGTACGCGTAAAGTCAGTCCGGGCCGCTTCATCAACTCGATGCCGCTGGAATCACAAGTGCACGCTAGAGGGTAGCAAATAACAGGATAGGTGCCCCCGTGTACAACACGTGTTCTAACAGCGTACAGCTATATCTACGATAGATCGGCTCTGATACCACTGAAGGGGATCGTGTGTAGAAAACAAAAAATTTCCTAGCAACGATATCCTTAAACTAGCCAAGATCTACACTATGCAGATATAGAAGTACGGCGGAGATCGGAATACATACCCTCGTAGACCGAATAGCGGGGATTACGCTCCCGCACAAGCGTTGACGACGAAGACGACGTAGCCGACCTCTAATTCGCGGAGAACTCGGCGCGACGAAGATGACGAAGATGACCCCGAGGTCGGGTGGAGGAAGTAGGCCTCCGAGTACCGCTAGCGCAGCACCTCGTAGGGCGTCACACACATACGGTGGAGACGACGGCCTCCGAAGCTCCAGTCCAGGACGAGAAGCGGAAGACTTGGACCGGAACACCAGCAGCGCGGCAGCGGGCTATGGTGGAAGAGATCCCCCTCCTCTACTCGGCGCGGCTCCGACAAGGGAACCACGAGATCGAGAGAGAAATTGGGAATGAATTGGTGAATTAAAAGGCCAGGGGTGCCCCTTCTTATATAGTCTCCCAGGGGGAGCCAACCTCCCTAGCCAGGCAATGTGGGACTATCCCACAGCCTTGGTGCGGCTAGGGATGGTGCGCCGGCCCACCTAGGCCGGCCAAGCCTCCCCCACAAAATTCCCTTGAGGATTTCCCCCCCATGGGCCTTCTTTCGACCAGAAGGCCCATTTAGGGAAATCAGTCTAAATAAATTCGAAAATAAATATATAAAATCATATTTGCATATTAATTACACTAATTAATATCAAACATAATATATGTAATTTTTCCTAGCTCCGAAAACTCTTTCGTCGTTGACCGATCTCCATCGGACCCCTCCCGGGACGCTCCCGGTGATCTCTTTCCTTTCTGGTTGTCTTGTCGAAACCCCTTAAGTGTGTTACCCTAGCGGTTCGATATAATAACAGGTATGATCAAGACTCCTCTATGATAAACGACTAACTCGTAGGCCTGGACCCCATGAATTAATCCATGTGATATAACGAATGACTTTCATCTATCAAACCTGGACGTCTAGTCTTAAACCCTTTGTCATGGCGATACTTAGCGTGTCCAAGCATCATTCTCAGATATATCCATACCTAGCATGATCTCGTTACCGACATCGCTATCTTCTACTCGTCTTTGACATTATGTCAGCTGGTGACCTAGTCACATGTTTGCAAACTCATTTGACATAATCTCACCGAGTGGGTCCTAGAGTATCTATCCGGCTATGCGGACTGACAAATCCCGCTGTTGACCCCTCGTCTCAACTACCCCCTTCCGATACCCAAAAGTATCACCGTTATTGTCACACTAGATAAGATATGACGTTTGGTGCGATCAAAGTATCTTCCAGGGATAACAATAAGAGTTGATCTCACGGTCTTAAGGCGTAATGACTATGTCCTACAAATATTGGGTATGTCCATCACATCGTTACACCTAACGATATGACTTCCATTGCCGACCGGCGCCATGCCCTATGATCGAAAAACCTCGATCATCAATCGCGCAACGAAACTAGTCTTAGTAGAGACTACTAGGACCTGGTTGTTTATCTACCACACATGTATTAATGTTTTCGCTTAATACAGTTATAGCATGGTGTAAAACATATAATGAACGATTGGGATATTGCCAATAAACTATGTTTATTAAGTGCCTCTAGCTCATATTCCCTTCAGTTACAATGTGTATGATGCGTATTGAAGCGTGCCCTAAAGGCTCCCTGGTGGCTGGCTTATATAGGCGGCCAGACCTCAGGGTACAAGGCAAGTACTTGTCCGGCAAGTAATCAAAGTTCTAGACCTAGCCGGCTTAGTTGCCGCCTTCCGTCTTGTACTTGGTGGCTTGATGGGATTCGGCCTTCCGCCTTCGTTGGACCGTCCGCCTACTTCCTTGTACGTCAGCTATCTGGGCCGCCCGGCAGGTTTCAGCCTTACCACCCTTAAGCCACCCTGGACTAGCCGGATTGATCCATGTTGGTGATACCCCTAGTTGATATATCCCCAACATACAGTGTTGGGGCAAGGTACCGTTGATGGTCAATAGATGGTTGACCTTTTCATAAATAAAACATATGAACCTTATGCTCTTCCTATAATTTTGTTCTCAACCATGTGATCCAGAGAAATTCTATAATACTTCTCTATGATTTACGATACTAATTTATATGTGTGTTTTGCTCAGAGCACCACATATGTCGTTTCGTCGTGAAACTTTGCAGACATGTTAAAGATAGAGACATGCACATTGTAAAATAATCATACTATCTTTGAAAGATTTAAACGTTTATTTTGATTTTCACACTAAGTGAAGAGATGGCACCTTCCCAAATAATTTTTCAACCACGATGTACTAGCTAGCCTCCTATTCATCGTTCCCTTGAGCCGGAACATGCCCACTTTGGCGGTTTTCATACCCTATGACGTTTTGTACTTTTTTTTCTTCTTTTTGCTTAATTCCTTCTAGAATCGTGTTGCTTTTTTGTTCAAGCGACCACATCCATGATGTACTAGCTAGCCTCCTGTTCATCGTTCCCTTGAGCCGGAACATGGAACATGATGTTTTCCATTTGACTTGACTTCACTTTCCTTTTATTTGCTTTGCTTTGACAAGTCCAGTTCATAGCAAAGTGTATGGGCCAAAGCAAACGATAATTGGAGAATGACATGATGACAATCTTAGTACCCTCCTTTTTAAACCCGGCTCTCCTCCCCTCGCCGTGACACAGCCTAAGCCAGCGGCGCTGCCCTGCTAAAAAGGGCAACACGACGGAGGTGGCAACGAGATTTGTTCTTGGTAGGAAAGAACAGGGCCACTGAAATCACGCCAAACACTTGACAATAATTAAGCATTATGTATGCATGACAACAAGTAGCATGGAGTATATATGTGATGCACAGTCACGCAGATTGGATGGGATGCGTCGTGCAGCTGATACTTACATACATCAAGGCGCTAGAGCATTTAAATCTACGTACGGAGGCAGACATTGAAAGCCATCATACGCACAGTCCAAGCTCTTCATATGTATTTCCCCTGGATTGATTTGATGAATATCTTACACTGTGAAACGGAGAGAACGGAGAGAGTACAGTACATTAGCTGGGTACCGTAATTTTAATAGGAGGAGCACTATGTGGGAAAATCATCTTTTGGTAGCTCACAGTTGTATATGCACCCACTACTAAAAAATTGCATTTGAAATGTAAAAAAAATCTAAATAAAATATTTCGATGTACACCCAGATATTCTATGTCTACGGACGAAACTTTGTGAAAAAATTACATCTTTTGTGTCTTGTGTAAAGAAGACAAATTCTGAAGCTCCAAATAAATTTTCCTGAAACGTTTATTTGCCTTTTTTACAGGACACAAAAATGTCTTTTCTTCATGACATTTTGTGTACAAATATAGAAATGGGATGTGTTTTCTTAAATCTTGTTGTTTGAATGTGTTTTTTCTTCAAAGCGGGGAAAAGACCAAACCTGTGCATCAAGCGATGAACACCGCTTTTTATGCAAAGTTTAGCATTCTCAATTTTACAAATCACGGATCACATAGGATTGAAACATGAAACATGAATCAACTAACGAAATAGTAGAAACGTCGATAAGAATATAAGCTTTTGTATGTGTGTTAATTTCATTTAACAAATTAACAAACATATTGGTTATACTCGTTGGAGGAGTAATATTACAAGTACTGTGTACACAGCAAACCAAACAATTCTAGCAAAAGGTAAATCAATGAATAAATGTTCTACCATCTCCTCTATGCCACAAAAAGAACATTTTATACTTTAGCAGGGATATATTTGGTAAGAAATACTTTATTATTAACAAACCAAATAAAAGCTTTAAGGCTTCATTGGATCGTAGGATTAAAAAAATCAGAGGGATTTGAAAATCACAAGAATTTGATAGGACTGTAGGTGTAAATAGAGTACTACAAAACAGATGAAAAATACATGAATGGTCATTTGGATGGTACACAGGAAAAGTTTCTCGATCCTACACGAATGACGGTACAAAAGAGGTTTTTTTTGCGGGTAAAAGAGGTTAGAGTGGATTTTAAAATTGCTATGAAATTGAGGTGTAGGAATGTAATACATAGAAATTTTGAAACTATTGATCCAAAGGGATTTCTTAAAAATATTCCTAAAATAGAGATTGTCTAAAATTCATACGAAAATCCTTCAATAGAAAGAGGGCCTAGCTTCCCAGCATACTTACGGACAAATCTTGCCTGGGTTCAGGAATTTGCCGCGGCCAGTGAAGTTGAGTTGCCGAGGTTCAGGTCATGGCTTCTAGTATTACTGCTGCTACTACACTGTTTATCTCAGGTGGTAGATTAAGGGGTCCTTTCATCCAAAGTAACTTCATTGAACCTGAGACTAATCGCCACATAACATTTATTTCGTGGTCCAGCTTGGCATTGAAGAACAAGACAACCACATGGAAGGAGTGCCCTGTTGCAGACGTAGCCTTGAATAAGCTGCTGGTACATGGCAGGACATTCTTCCCCTGTGCAAACGCAAATGAATTAATTGATGAAGCAAAAGAAGAAGAATATATGTTTGGTTTCACTGAATAAATGTGGTAGGGTCTCTCAAACGCCATGGCATGTCACACAGGCTTTGCGTGTGCGACAGCAGCTCGATCTGAATATCAGATCAGCTGGAGCCCCATGCAGTGCAAAGACGATGGATGGAATCCATCGACTATGGTTGTGGTGGAGCAGGCGAGCAGTATGATGAGCCTTGAATTGGGCGCACCTGATCTGTCAATCCAAGTTCCACCATTGGTCTCCTCCTCATCCTGAGCTGTTCGTGCGTGCGTGTGTTCATGTAGTTAGCTTAGACTAGTTATAGTGGGGAGTATCATAGAGTGATATCATGCGTATCATACTAGTCTATGTTACTATCTCAATAGTGGGGAGTATCATAGAAGTAGTATCATATAATCATGCATTTATTAGGCTATAGACTCATCTTGTCTCGAAATCCGCTATGTTACGGTATCTACCTATGATATCACCACCACCTCTCTCTTCATTAAATATTTGCCACATCACCATTTTTACTTATGTGGCACTTATGTTATTAGGTATGTTACTCCCACTATGACTAGTCTTAGACGAGATCGATGTAAATCATCATCATCCCCAAGTTTCTACTCAACATTTTAGTATAACCGGTACACGTAATGATTGGTGTGCATCTTTCCTTGGTCTCGGTAACCGAAACAGTTGCGATCGATGTGTTGTATTGTATAGGGTTCTTCCTGTTTGGAAAGCGTCCTCGCGCACGGGAGAAAAGAGAGCCACCCCCAACATCCGTATCCAGAGGAATCAGCGCCTCTAAATGCTCTACCAGATTCTCGAATTCATATCGTCCGACACTTGCTAGGGAGTACTAATTAAATGCCTCACTGATTCGATGCGTTTGAGAGGATCCAAATCATACACAGATAGAGAACACTTAGTTCAGCAACATCAACAACGACGAACTCGATCACTGATGCTGTCAAATCAACTTCTCGTCTAGTGAAGGGGCTATATGTATTAGTTGATCTATCATGGCCGCTATTAACGTAGGTTACTCGCAACCGTACTGTACCGACCTCGGGAAACATTCAGGCGTCCTATCCAGTCAGACATACAGTTTTTACCTTTGCAGCAACCAGGCCAACAGTTTCGTTACAGTCTCACAGAAAAACAGCTGGAGACATGTCTGTCTGAAAAGGATCGGTTCACTCATCGACGAGTATACTATGTTAATGGCCCCAAAACGAAATGTTGAGGTGCTAAAACTCACCACTCGTGACCCGCGGCACAACAATGGCGCCCGTACAAATAACATAGGAAACCTATACCCTGGGACAGCAAAACGAGGTTCAAGAACCAATGCGCTAATCTAGATAGTAGCTACTGGCTTCACAAGCGAACAGGACAGCCACCGGGAACCATGGATGGAACCGTAGTAGTAGTAAGTGCATGCAGCTAAACAAAACAATCTGTACGACACTTCCATTCGATTCAACCCGTAGACGCCGAGAGGCCTACGTACGTGGCGTAGGTTCACGCATGCATAACACTTGCAACTCCATAGGAAACATGGCAAATTGCGGAGGTAGCAAGGACACGCGCAATGGCGGAGGTAGCTAGGGAGAACTCAAAAGAAATGGTGCGCAATCTGGTCTTGATGATCTTCGTTGACAGGAAATCCCTTCATGCAAAGACAGCTTACTGAAACGATAAACAATACTAGGAAACATGACAATCATTTCAAATATCAAGACAGCGTATGAGGTTTTTAATTCTCTACATATGAGTAATGGGTAGTTCAAGGTTATTTATTATGTATATGCTTATGCTTATAGCTCGATAAATCTCTCTAAGATCATAAGAGATGGAGCAAGATTCTTCACACTGAATCGGAAAAATGAGTCTCTTTAGGCAAGAAAAAACAATTTTTGAAATAATTCTGAAGATTACTCATTAATCGGTGATAACAGTTTATAGCAATACAGAAGGTGTCAGTAATAATCAATAGGGACCTAGTGTCTTCTCCCTTTTCTTGATATCCCATATTTTGTTACCATTTCATCCTTATTTACATTGGTGATCTCATTTCTACACAAATTGACATATCTTTAGAAGGGGCCCTGAACATCATTTCTCCTATTCAGTAAACATTCCCGCACAACATTAAACAAAGATATTAATAAGCTAATACAATTAAAAATGTAGCCAATAAAATAAAAACCAAAGTACCAACCTGTAGTCTATCACATACGTAGAGTTGGTTTCGGACACACCCCTAAACTGGCCAAACTACGTTCAAATCCTTCTTAAGCATCACGCCTACGAAATTGTTTAGACTCGGATTTGGATTTTGTTAAATAAAGAAATATCTATTGCAAAGAGAAATTACTGGTTCCCAACTAGACTAGATCCTTGTTTCCTGATTCGGGTAGATTTTTCTCAGTGTTCACTTCAACATTCTCATATGGAGTCAGTTACCACTCAAATTGTTCAGAAAAACAGGTGTGTCACGAGCACGTATGCTATACTGTCCAGTTTTCAGGAGAGCAGCAGAAGAAACACTACTCCCTAGAGTGATCCTACTAAACCCTAGACGTGACATGAGCATTAACTGGGAGTAATCACCAAATCTCGAGGTACGTACGTCCATCAAACCTAAGGGGAGCGTACTAGTACAACAGATCCACGCAGCATCGTTTTCAGCACGTCTGCCAATCTAACAAACAAACGGTGGATCGACGGATCAACTGGAGCACAGTACACTCATACTGCTGCTGCCCAGCATTCAACTCAGAAGCCAGTACTACATTACATCAACCCCAACAGAGCAATGCGTTTCAGCGTACGTATGAATCTGGGGAGACCTGCAAATAAATCTGCATTCAAGCCACCAACACCGTATCGGCCACCAATCAATCTGGGAACCAAAACAATCATAGCAGACAACATTACCAGCGATCCATTAGTTCAACATGCAGCTAGCTCATGGTTTTTCATAGTTGGGGGCGCCTACAGAGTTCCATCACACAACACAAGGGGTACACGATGATTAGAAGTTTGGTACTTGGGACATCCATTCGAAGATCCAAAGGAGGCGTCCCGTCTTGCCACTAACACCCGACGCTAGTTAGATGAGCCTACATACTGCCGGCCAGAGAGAAAAGCAGTTAGCCTCCGACGAGGTGGGCACCTAGTTCGCCAAGATCGGCGTCATCGTCTTGCAGGCGAACAGCATCCAACTTCTGCCTCAAGACCGTGATGGCATTCATAATCAACTCATAGGCTGTGATGGCGCCTGTTGTCTCCACCGTGAACACAAAGCTGTCCTCCTTAGCGTTGATCTCTATCAGTCCTGGCTTCCCCATGGCCTCTGCTTTCTTTATCACCTCGTCGTCATATGTATATGCCTCTGGATCCACGACCACCACCTGATCAAGTGACACAGAGGTAGGCCCGCTAAACATCAAGGGATTTCTTACATAAAACAAATAAACAGCTCCCTGGCTGAATTTGCATGTACATATATGTGTAAAATAAAGACAACGGCGCCAACAAAAATATAGTTTGGAAATAACATAAAAAAATAAACATTCAATAACATTTACCGCTCTATGTAAGAAATACAGTCTGGCAGATGAAATAATAACTTTGATCACTCTTTCAGAACGGTGCATGCAGAGAAGTGTATGAATATTAACACAAGGCACAGGGTGGCATAAGTTCCTCAAGATGTGCCCATATAAAGGCATGCATCACTAGCCCTAAAGCATCTGCTTTCAAGCATTAAATGGTTTAAGATAGTTTATTGGGAAACAATAAGACCCCACTAAGGCAATAGAAAGTTCCAGTGTGATGGACTCTTGAATGGCCGTTTCAGGAGTTGACAAATAGTGCAAATCCACACCCCTGGCACATGATCACATTATTTGAAATCTATGCAAGAGAATATATTAGAAATGATAGCATCTGATGATGTTATATTTTTTGCCATCAGCGCAATATGCACAAAATGTAGGTATAAGGCGTGTAATTTTGTTATATGTTTGCAATTAGACTTCAAGGGTATATTTACTTACTAAATAACATACTGTATCATTTATTGCCAGGAAAGTTTGGTGTTGGGCCTCAAGTGCACCTATCGCCTTAGTGAAAGAAGTTGTTTACGTGATGTAGTAGTTTTATCTTCAATTAGTGGCTGCAAATAGTGTATGTGGTCTGAATGGTGATGGGATGGTTCTCCCCAACAAGGATATGTTCGAAGAAGGCATACAGAAGCTTTAGCTAGCACTGCTCTTGAGAGTTAAGGAATGTCTTTCACAATAACTAGCATGGATTTGCATATGCTGCTGTGGTTGCTGTAATGTTGTGCTCTGACCCTCTGGAGAAGAAACAAATTTTGAACGTCACTCTTTTGTGTGTCTATTCTGGTTGATTCATGAGAAGAGTATTATGCTCATGGGTGCACAGTATAGGTTATGATGATGGGTGCAGGAGATAGACATATCCGTGAAGGCAGCACTTCAGTTCTTCTCCTATGATGGCTTCTGATGAGAACTGCCTGTACAAACGGTTCCGTGCTCAACCAGGAATGGAGAAAATGGAGTACATAGTACCGCACAAAGAAAGGGAGAAAGCTGTGGCACTACCAGCTATGACAATGCATGCAATGGCAGTGCACCCATTTTACGACAGCAAATTGTCAGAACGAGGGGACGATAGCATGCAAACTGTGGTGCTACCAGCTATGACAACACCAGCAAAGTCTACTTACCCATCATGCGGGGATTATAGAACGCAAGCTGCGACGCTGGAGGAAACTCCAGTGAACTGACACAGGTAGTGGAGGAAACGATAGCCTCTGCATCCCACAATGGCTTTGACAATGGCTTCAGAGCCCGGTGCAATGGCTAATTCAGCAGTGGTGTTTAATCAAATACGGGAGTAAGGCACATCAAGCAGTGATGGTTGTGGCCCAGCCGGCAGCATAACCACAAGTAGAGACAGTTACAAAGTCCTGTTGTGACGATCTGTACAATATGCAGGCAAGTATGCAGAAGCATACGTATATGACCTGCATGCAGCTGATTTTGCCCCGGAGGGCTTGAACAAGGATGTGTGCACTAGGCTGCCCAATGCATGTGTGCGCGTGTGCGGACTTCTATTTACATTGAGAGCCAGGAATAATATTAATCTCTCTGGCATGGCATGTGCTGCTGCAGGAAGTACATGCTATGAAAGGGAATCAGATGAACTGAAGAAGGCAAAGAACATAGATAAGGAGGGAAGACAAAAGAAGGAAGAAATCATTGTTCTCTCCATGGAACATAGATAAGGAGAGAAGACAGAAGAAGACAGAGATCATGGTTCTATCCATGTTTGGCGTCCATACCACTAATTCATGAAGATGAGTCAAACCCAAGTGGGGCCATCAAAGCCTGCGCCGTTGGGATGCTGTCCAAGAGATCATGAGGATGTGTCGTCTGATAATAAATGATGTAATTTTATAATCGTGGGTGCACAAGGCAATGGGAGGTATGCATATTCGTGAAGGCACTGGATATGCCATGTTAGAGGTAGGAAGGTTAAGAAAAAGAATAAATAAAGAGGTATCTTTGTCAGATATGGCTGGGTCTATCAGAAATAGTCAAATTAAGTTAGGAAGAGTTGAGTTGAAGTAGGATGGCACAATTCTGGTTCAGTTTTGAGTATGAATCCAGATCCTACTTGTGGACCATTTAGCTGTGCTATATAAAGGACTAGCCTGTGACACATTTAACCAATAAAACAATAAAGCTCCAGTAAGCGTCAGATACTCTCTTCCATGTCGACGAGCCCTGCTGCGGGTCGTTGAGACGAGTGTACTATCCCTGGTCTTCAGATCTTTATCCTACCCAAGTTATTCTGTTGTGGACCAAAGTTCATACTAAGTGTCTATCCATCCGGAATTGAAACAAAAACGTGGTAACAGATAACACAGCTGTACGGTCACATGTTACTACTATATATATCAAGACAACAAACTGCTGCTCTGTTTAATTTTATTTAACAGATTAAAGAGGACATGCATAAGCTATATTCAAAAGAATGTGGTGAAGCTGACATTATAGTGTTGAATAACAAAATCTGTACCAATATAAAAAGTATGAATTAAGGTTTGACACATTACATTTTGGCCACCCATCCACTCATCTTACAGTCGACAATATAAGTAGATTACCAATGATCGGTCTTTACTGCAAAGCGTAACTACTACCTAATCAACCCTTTGTAAGGAGTCGCTCTCATACTGACTACTCTTAATTCTCATCTACCTTCATTGCTCATATGTCACTGACTCATTGTAGACATATTACTTACTGATACAAAATGCAATGCAGTACTTACATATGAAAAAAAAATGTTAACATAAAAGTACAACATATGGAAGGTTAATCTTGCGTACACATGCACAGTTTCTAGAAGATACAAATCTCTCTTTTTTTAAGCCCAAGTATATGCAAATCATCAGTGTAATCTGTATCTATTTGACAACCAGAAAATAAAAACTTAGTTCTCTGGCAGTAACTTAATTCCAGGCTCCCAGCAGCCAAAATAAATAAATACTACCTCCGATCCGAAATAAATGACGTGAAATGGGAGCTACGGCTGTACAAAGTTGTATATGGCTAGCGACACTCAATTCGGATCGGAGGGAGTAGCAGATATAAGTATGTAACAAGCACTACATAGAAAAACATACACCACTTAGGATAGCAGGTGCTGCATTACAATGAAGTACCTACAACACTAGTGGTGGATTGCAGCGTCAGCTAATATTGACTACTATCAAAGTAATCCATGAACAATATAGAACATATAAACATCCTAGTCGTGGTGTGGACTGTCCAATTCGACTACTAGTAAGAACTATGCTAAATCTAGGTATAGTTTCCCCCAAACTAGCAAACAAATAGGACTAGCACAGAAACAAAATGTAGAACTCCAAGGATAGGTTGATGGTATCATGGAAATAAGAAGTAACAGAGGAGGTATTAAAAAACAAGCTGACCTGTTGTGTGTTAGGATCAATGTCAAATACTTTTGTGGGGCTGCTCTCCACCCAGCTTGTTTTCTCTTCAAGTGTAAGTGTCTCCATGAGCTCCTCATTAATACGTATATCAGGCTCATACATGAAGGTCACAGTAGCAGCTGGGGACCATTTGGCATGATCCTTTCCGATTCCCTTCCTAGCAATTGCTCGAAGACGCAGCTCTTGCCCACGACGCAGCTTTACGATTAGTATGCCCCTGAAATCAGATATAACTATTATTACAATCTTTATAAGTATAAGCTTAACACCAATAAGCATTGGCGAAACATAAGACGATGCTTACAGGAAGCCTCCATCCATTTATTTTCACGAAAAATAAAGATAAATTCAAAGAGGTACTAGCAGAAGCAACCAAACACACGGGACCAAAACTGGATACAGATAATAAGATAGCTTAATGTTGATTGCGATAGCGACAAAACATATCAATGACGCAAGCTCTGTGCATGTAAGAGAAGCTTTCTGGTATTAATCTAGATATCTACTTACTACTTAGTACTACAAATTAAAAAAAAATGAAATACATTGAATAGAAAGAGTACACTTGCATTTAAGAGCACATCATAAGACACGCAATATCAGAAAGAAAGCAGAACTGTCATAATCACAGAGTTAAATTTACATCCAACATACAAGAAACCAATATCATCCTTAAGGGCTACAAACTTTCAATATTGTAGAAACTAGCTAGATTAATGTAATTATCTAACTTGAGAGGCAAGCTTTATTTCACCCTCCTAAAGATGCTGGAGCTGGCAAGCCCGGCGCACATAAGATTAATATGTACAATTAGAATGCTATATGCTCAGTTTTACTTTCGTATAGAAGAAGGGGGAAAAGACTGTACACAAAATGGAGTCTATTTCTTTTCTAGTTTTCTTTAATCAATTGGTCAGAAGGGAAAAGTAAATTGCCGAAATATTGTACAAGAGAAGGAAAGATACATGCGACTTATACATTGAGATTCCCAACATAAGCATCACAATTTGCACATGTTAATGTGAGAGGGAAACATGAGCAGATTATAGTTATACACAGATAATAAACTTAACAATATATGGATGAACTCCATGGAATGATGAGGGGATTGACAATAGGGTAAGAGTAGATATAAAATTATTTCATAAGGCACATAAAACGTAGGCTCTACTCTGTAGCTACCAAACTCATTTATTTGCATGGTCGTTTATTTTCTATCTCCTTTTACGGCCTCTTTTATTGTGCACTTCTTTCCTTAATATCATAACAAGGTCTAAAGTAAATAATTTCTCTTGGTAAAGGATGCCCTAATAAAAATGTCCTATAGAACACAGAAAGGTATCTTGTTATGCATTTCCAACAAGGATAAGTAGTTCAAAATTTTCAGTGGACACAAGTTTTGGGGTAAATCAAGTGTTTAATCTGGAACTAATGAATTAAAACAAGTGGTCTACGGGTTTTTTACATGCCATGACAGAGATCATGAATAAGAATTGTCCAATCATTTAAGCCTGATGGTGCAGTGATTTCTCCTTGGTGAGTTCCACAATATGATTTAAAGGACTGTGTGTGCTAATAACAATATGATTTAAGACAAAGGTCTACTGCATTAGTATGCCAAATTTCAACATTAGCAAGTATATGCCACATTCAGATATAGGAGCATAGCAATACTGTTCTCATGAAATGCTTATTTAGTTCATAGTAGAAAGTAGAAACATTAAAAAAAAAGACGATTCACTGGAAGCAACGACACAATGTTTCTTTAACTAGATAGAAACATACATCTTCATCATGACATCACTTAAGGATGTCTTACATTGAGACAAATACAGTTTCATTCATTGTCATAGCAATTTCAAGGCAGTGAAAGCATATAGAGTTATATGTGAAAACAACAATTATTTGAGGTATTTAGGACAAAATGGTAGCACCACGGCTTCCTAGTAACTGAGCCTATAAGCAATTGTGGCATGCATAAAGCCTTAAATCAGAAATTTAGACCGGTCGAGCAAGCTCAAATTACATGTGCTGCTAGTAACAAAATGTTGATTTCAAATAGAAGTATGATGACATGAAAAAGCTTGGGAAAGTAGAATCTTGATCTTTGATACAAATTAACAAATGAATATTCTACAGATACGACAACAAGCATGAAAATTCACATAGCGCAGGCCACTAGACCCCACATTTTTTTGAATCTTAACTAGACCCCGCTTTTTGATGCATCTATGGATCTACATCCCAAACAAGAACTGAACTTAGAAATAAAATAGAGTAAAGAATACAGGAACCAAAACTAGAACAGAGTACAAAGAAAAAAAATTGGTGTGTAGAGAGGTGGATTAGGAATTCATTATACAGATAGGGGTAGAATGAAATAGCCAAAGTTGGTTAGGTTCTGTAGATCAAGCAACATTACTTTAGGGTGGTGGTTCTTGCAGTTAAGAAGCACTAGTAAGAGATACGTAAATTCATGGGGTCAAAATGGAGAGCGCTGGACTTGCCTGTGGTCTGCAGCGGGGTCGGTGTCGTAGGGGTCGATGTTGCCTAGGGCCTGCTGGTATTCCCTTGCCTGGTCTACGGGGCAGACCTTGGGGTCTGTGGAGCGGAGGTCCTTGGTGGAGGTGACCTCGAGCGTCTGTCCTGAGTCGGTGGCTCGTGCGGCGAGGTGGAACTCGACGGAGCAGTACTCGCAGGAGCCGTCGCCGTCGCAGGCGTCGCAGTCGCGGGAGAAGCGCATGCCCATGGCGCCGGAGGAGGTGAGCGGGATGAGGCCGAGGCGGTGCGCGAGGAACTCGTCGTTGAGGACGGAGGAGTTGCTCTCGATCTCGACGAGGTCGATGGCGACGGTGGGGACCTCGGCGATCATGACGCGGCGGAGGGCGTTGGCCATGCTCGCGTCGGTGTCGCGGAGCTCGAACTTGGCGTAGTCGTCCTTGAGCTCGCGGATCTTCACGCGCGGGAACCGCTGGTACGATGCGCCTGCCGCCGGACGCTCCATTCCGCTTGGCCGCCGGACGCCGCCGCCGGAGATGGGGGGAGCCGCGAGGGTTTTGGGCTGGGCCGCGGCAGATTTGGGGGAAACGGAATAAACGGAGGAGAAGAGGGGATGATGGGGGTTTTGTCTGCATTTGCCCTTGATTTTGCAGAATGCGTGTGTGACACTGTGACCGTGTGTTGCTGATTACGTCAAGATTCGTGCGCCTTTGTTGGGTTGAGTACGGCGGCCGATCCTCACCGTTCCAAGTGGTTCCATGACCGGTGACGGCGAGGTTGAGTCGAGCTATCCGAAGGATTTGATTGTGTTCCCGAATCTGTTTTAGCGGTCCTTCTTGTAAATATTTAGTGATCTGGTTATAATTTCTTATCCCGTGGGCGTCCTGATGTAAGTCGCTTTGTATCTTTGCCTAGTTTTAATACACCACCTTTTAATGTTCAATATATATACCAAAACAGACAGACTTTTTATTCAACTAACACAATCTGGTAAACTCAAAGTGAATTTCTCGATTTCCTCAACTATAATTTCCCCGACTGTATTCCTCCATGGTAATTTTAGAGTGAATTTCTTGATTCCCTCAACTGTAATTTCAACCTCGGCAGTGATAATTCATAACTAGTCGTATGTCAAAGACAAATTTGTTATGCCCTATCTTCTTAAATGATAATTTTATGACACTGTCTTATTCACCATAGTTAGTTACATACAACAACATTATTTCTAGCTCCTTCTCCCTTAATTATAGCCATAGTTTCCGGATTGTCTTCCTCCATGGTAAGTTTAGAGTGAATTTCCCGATTTTCTCAACTATAATTTCCACTAAAGTGTTTTCAACGCCCACACAGTAATAATTCAGAAGTGATCCTTCTATTGTGCACTATGACGATTAATTTTTGGTACGGCCCTTTTGGTCTCGGCGATGATTACCCGGCAATAATTGTTCAAGAATACTTATTCCCCTAAATTTTAGGAGGTATTTTCCAAATGTACACAAAACACATGAGTTTCCACGAAGGGCGCGCCCTGTCGCCGCGCCAAGTTACCTAGTAACCATGAAGTCTCAAATTTTGATTGACTGGGATACCAAAGGGTTTATGTGTACCATTGGACACTTACTTACTAAATATGTACGTTTTGTAGCTATGCACCTGAAAACACTAGACACATATGTAATGATGTCTAGAGCAACCCCTAGTTTGTTATGTCTGACCAACGTGACAACGGTGGTTATTACATCGGCGGAGGTGGTGGTGCATGTCTCCTCTCCTTCGAAGAGGTCATATGGCCACGATGTGTTGGACTCCTCAAACAAATAAACCCAAGTCCGGCCAAACAAAGAAGGGGGACACAAAAAAATTCCCGATGGAGCCTTACCAGATTGAGCTTCATCGAACGAAGACAGAACTTGAGGACAACGATATGTTGCGATGTCATCCCCTCTGATGGGCGTGGCCGTTGTAGACAAAAAATGAATCACGCCAGATCTAGTACATGACGATCAAAACCAACCTCCAAGTCGTAGACGCCAGTCCAATCAGGAAGAACGTCGATCTGAGACGAGTTGAAGACCTTTATTCTTGTAGCCGGCCGATGCCCCCATCATCTCTCAAGAACCCTATAGGGACACACACGTAAACAGATTCGTGGTTCACCCACCCTCATGCCGCCGAAATGGACGATGGAGGGAAAGGGAACCAACGGGCGCTGGTAGACCGAGTGGGAAAAGTCATGTGGGAGATGGCTTCTTCCCATAAAGAAAATGTTCCACGTACATGGCATGGTTTCCTATCTTGATTTTTTTTTGCTCGAAGGAGAGCAACTCCTTTGTTGTTGTTGTTGGTGGTGGGCAGGTAAGAAGTGCCACGACGACGAGAGCTATTGCTTCTGTGAGAGGGCTAGATGATCATCTAGGCTAATCTTGTAGCCCTCTGCTATCCATCTTGTACAATTTTGTAGATTTTCTTTCCTTCTACTCATGCCTACTTTTCGAAAAGAATATCAATTCCTAAAAGAAATGGTATCGTCCTATAACAAGACAGTCAAACTTGATCAGTACCATAGTCTTCAAAATAATTCGGGTTCGTCCTTCTGTTCTGTTCTTGTTTATATATTCAGGACAATCCCCAAATATCTTTTTTGTTGAATTAAGTACTCCTAGCCGCCCCTACATGAGATTCGTTGTGATTCTAAAATAACACGTATTCGAGACGATCGCAGACCGTGTGACGAAATGGAAGACTTTCTGTCCCTCTCCATCACTATTCACTAACCTTGTTCCCAATGACCGGCCACATGTGTGGAAGCAAACACTCCATGCCAATATCCATGTCCATGGAGCTCCTTCCCTTCTTCTTCCTCCTGCTACTCATCGGCGCCACCGGCGTGGCCTCCAGCGAACCCGCGTACCCTGGCTACGGCGCGGACGCCGAGCCCACGTGCGGCCCGAAAGACGAGGCAGCGGCCGCGCCGGTGCCCGTGCCGGAGAGGCGTGAGGAGTTCGACGGCGGGCGGATCCTGGACATCAGCCACTACTACCGGGAGGACATGCCGGCGTTCGAGTCGGCGGAGGGCACGCCCGGGTACCTGCGGCTGGCGCGGTCCATGCGCAACGGCTCTGACATCGCCAACTTCTCCGAGCTCCGCCTCACGGCGCACTCCGGCACCCACGTCGACGCGCCGGGCCACGTCTTCGAGCACTACTACGACGCCGGCTTCGACGTCGACACGCTCGATCTCGCGGTCCTCAACGGTACGCACTTTCTTCTTAACTTTGACTCTGGAACACTAGCTAGGTGTAGTAGCTCACAAGAACATTTTTTTTACCTGCAAGACTTGCAATCTGGTGTGCAGGTCCAGCGCTGTTGGTTGATGTTCCAAGGAATAGCAACATAACAGGTAAATTACAGCGCCCCCGTATTCTTTATCTGCAACTGCATATATCAGCTCGAAATTAAGCTCACACGCTAGCATATTGCTGGTAGACCGTGGTACACGAATCTCCTATGTGTGAATTCTGAATTTTGAAAGTCGAATGAAGATACGAGTCTCACCGGTTGCCATTTCGCTTCAAGTATGAACCTTTTTTCTGTCTTATCTTTGAGCGGTTACCACCGATAATTATAATTGCTCACAAGACAGGAACACACCACAAGATGGTTTTTGGGCCTCCTCAATTCAAAAGAATTACAAAGAGATTTTTCATGTCCTTCAACCTTTGTATAATTGAACTGTGAGGAATTTTCTTCTAATGATTCCTTTGCATTTCTTCAACCTTTTTGGAAAGTTACTTCATTTTTCCTATGGTCCAATTTAAAATATTTTCCTATTGTCCGATTAAAATCAAGAGACTCATAGTATCACATTGTTGCATTTACTTATATTCTTATATTTTGGAATCCTTGAAAATAAAGAGGCCCTTTGACTGAGCAAAATTTGGTTTTTCCAAATCATCATGCCACTCTATTCATGTAATAAATATTAATTGTGCTTCTAGACCGTGTTGATTGCTGCTGATCTTACTGGTCCTAATTAAGTTGATCTGTATTTACATACAAATTTCATCTATCATTTTTGTTTGTACTTGTAAGTATGATGGACCTATTGAGAAGTACAAAAAGTTATTTGCCAAGATTAACAGCACAAGCGAGAATACTGAAGTAGTACATGTAGGTACCACTTTCTCTCCTTTGCAACTATAAAAAAGATGATATTATCCATGTCACATAATATTTGTTTTGCTCCCTCAAATTATATCATACTACTTCAGTATATGTGCACATATATTATTGAAAACACATGATTTTTTTGCAGCTAATGTCATGGAATCTTTGCATATTCCTAAAGGAGTTCGACGTGTTCTCTTTCGAACCTTAAACACTGATAGGTAATGTATCCATACTATGCATGCACCAAGAGTTAAATATGAATGGTGAAATGCAGCATATGTTGTTCCACCTTAGTTCACTCTCGGAAATCTAAAGTGGGAATGTACCCCCATTTAACTAGAATAATGGTTTAAACTCTTGGAACTACATCTTATATAGTTTCTTACTACCTAGTATGACCTTGTGATCACCGTCGTCCAGAAAGTTTATGCAAGTTTCTTTAAAAAAATATGGGGGGTTAATTAACCCTATATGTTCATATTGTTGGTTGCTTATGATATGGTCTTTTCATAGTTTTGCACTAGTTGATAACTGATGTTTTCATCCCCGAATCCACTCAAAATTAAACATTGAAGACATCATCCTCTCAATGTGCAATTTTATGCAGCATATTTAAACTCAATTAATGGTGTCTATGTTTTCTCCCATAATTTAGAGGCATATTAACACTGCATATTAAGTTAAATATATTTGTGTTAGTGCAATATGAAATAACATATTTCAATTACCCATGTCTATTTGTATTTGTTTTCCATGGATCATCTTATGTATATGTATGTTCGATAGATTGAGTTTATGTTGCTAATATAACATTTATAAATTGAGTATGTTGTAATTGATGAGCTACTAGTATTTGACAATATATTATGAAGCATGAATTATCTCAGACAACAACATTCTTCTAATGCAGAAAGCTTATGTGGAAGAAAGAGTTTGATACAAGTTATGTTGGCTTCATGGAGGACGGTGCTCAATGGTTGATTGATAACACTGACATCCAACTAGTTGGTAAGTTGAAATAGATTCATTCACTGCATGTACATAGAAATCTTTCTACTAACTTTCGAAGATAAAATTTTCATAGCTAACAATGTTGCTATTAAAATGAAACAAGACAATCTAAATACCCAATGTGAAACAAATGGTTCAAGTTTCTAATATTGCTTGTGTTTACATATTAGTCAATCTCCTATCCTTTTTATGCACTATTATTTAATCTTAACATTTTAATCATGCAGGAATTGACTACTTATCTGTGGGAGCATATGCAGAATGTATTCCGGCCCATCTTGTTTTTCTTGAAAAAAGAGTAAGACTTTTACCATATGCAAGTGGTCAATTGATATTTGTCATCTCTTGACATTATAGTAATGTGGTTAAATATCATTTGGAACCACCAACGCTCCATCAAAACTATGTTTAACAGTTTTAGAGATCATTAAAAATTACATATATTGGCATGTGAAGGTGATATTTCATATACTCGTCAAAATTCATGATAGAAACTCAATCATTTTGGAAGATATGATGTCAAATTGAACATGAAAAATAATTTACACGATTCATCTGTATCCGTTTCACTGCCTATCAACTTTATTTCTTACCAAATTGACTGGTTTTGATCCTGAGATCACCCTCTCCGCAAAAACCAGATCGAAACTCCTTTTAAACCTGTAATTTTGTTTCTTTCAGGAAGTCATCCTCGTGGAGGCTTTAAACCTTGAGCATGTTACCGTTGGATTATACACCTTGCATTGCTTGCCACTAAGGTTGCGCGGTGCTGAAGGCTCTCCGGCGAGATGCATCCTCATCAAGTAATAATCGTATCATGGAATAAGAAGATACCACATCTCATAGGGAGATACTTTTCATAAAACCGAGGGTCAATCACTGAAGCACACGCATATTCCTTGTATCAATATGAACTAGAAAATGGTTGTGTCCAGTATCCATTTTACAGCAGGTAGAACATAGTTTGGCAAGTACAAGTTTCACTATAGTAAGTCTGGAAGGTGTCCTGTAAAAGGCTACTGGCAAGTGACTATGGGAATCTTACTCTGAAAATCCAATGAGGCAAGAATCAGGCCAATGTTAGGTATGACCACGCGTGATCTAGGCCAGGATATCAAACATAGTTTGTAAATGACATGTTTAGTTGAATAATTCACTGGCATCTCGTATTTGGGTGTGTCACACAATTCACATGTCCTTTGGAAAGCTTTGTATTGTAGGCAACCGGTTGTGTTGCAAAAGTACTTGCGAAAACTCCTGTCAATGGGCCAAATCTCTTTCTTGCTTTTTTCCCTTTTGCTGAAGTTCTGGTAAAAGAGGGTGAGCTCCATAATCTTCCATACTCCACACAGCTGGAACACAAAATATCTTCACAGACAGCTTTCGCCGTAACTAACTAGACAAACTGCAATTTCTTGTTAAAAAAATCTAGACAACGGCAATTCAGTTTACCAGTGTATGTAAATTATGGTAACTAACTACACAAGCTTTTGCTATAAAAAGTTTGAAAACGAAACTTTAATCATTTGCAATTAATCCATCACACTCTGTTCCAGTGTTCCCCATAGTAGACAATGGAGACGGTACAAGAGAAGCAGCAGTCTATGGGACGGTATATTATGGTAACTAACTACACTCTGTTCCAATGATGTTGATACTCTGTTTCGTTGGAAATGTTCTGTTTTGTTACATAACTAGATCATATGTAGGCGCGCGTTGCCGCGCCCATCTATTAGATAAATAGATTTATACTCTTTGGCAATATATTTATATTTTTTAAGATGGAGAACCGCCTAGTAGAGAATAATATTAAATCAATGATAATAATTTGTCAATAAATCAGTTCGAGCAATACCAAGATGAAAATAACAAATAACAATAGATATGAAAACACATTCCTATTTCAGAGGGTTGAAAAGAAATATAAAAATTATTATTTTCTAAAGAGCATTTACTCACAATACTTAAATCCAAAGAAAAATAATAATATTTTAGTAGCTACAGCTACACTATTTGCAATACAAAACTTAATCAGTTTTAAGTTTGACCCTTACAGTAGAAAACAAACTGGTTAGACAACCAAATTATGTAAAACGACACTACTTTTAGCCAAACCTGCATGAACAGAGTAGAGAGTAAGAGGTTAGGAAGCTGATTCTAAATCAGAATTAGAAAAAATATAAGATTTGCACCTGAGTTGTTTACTACGTAGGTTGCTTGTATGCACCCATCAGATCTTTCTGAAATATCAAAACGAAATTCGAGGATTGTTATAGATGGACCAATATTTAGTCGAATTTAAAAAAAATCATGAAAAAATAGAGGTCTACTCCAAAGAATATCGAATAAAAAATCCTATGTAATCCAAGTATACTATGCAAAGTTGTTTATTGCTTCTACCTGAAAGATACCCTAGGTGTTCTTAGGTGTTGTGAAACTAGATAACACCTCGCGCGTTGCTGCGGAATTTTATAGTGATAAATATTAGAAAACTTTTTATTGTAAGAAATATGAATTGGGTTGTTCCATTTTTTGTTTAAAGATTAACTTATAGGCTTATAGGCTAAAAGTAAACATGCATGTCTTAATAAGGTGGACCAAGCAAATACTTGATGATGTGGCATGCTTGCATGTTGAGAGATATCTAGTGGGGTGCTCCTATTTAGATAGAGAAGATTAGTATGTAATAACAAATTCCATATACGATATGGCCGTTTGGTTCACCGGTCGAACTAACCAGGATGCGGGAATTTGATGCGGGGAGTAGCGTCCCCTGTCCTCTAGGGACTTTAATGAACGGACGCGATTAACAAAGTATATCAATTCAACGGTTAAGGAAGGTAATGGTCTGAGAAGGCTTTAATTTATGTCAGTTATAATATCACTAATTCTTCACATCTTCTCTACCCGTCTATGGGACGAAGAGCTGGCCTAGCTAGCTAGAAGATGCCTGCACTGCATATGCAAGGCAAAACAGGCACAAAAAGAGATTGGTTCCCGATGCTTTTCTTGGTGGTAGAGCAAGAGAATGCGCAGCTCCCTCACTTCCTTTTCCTTCGCGCTCGCACCTTCTACATAAACTAAAGGCTCCTTCATCTACGAGTACACCGGAGCGAGTGAGGATGGGTGTCGGAGTTGGTCCGCCGTCGAGATGCAGGAGCACGGGGGCAACCATGTCAGTCACGCACCAGCCACCGGCGTCGAGCAACGGCAACCGCTGCTGCTGCTGCGTCAACATCTACGTGAACAACAACGTGCAGGGCGTCACCAACTCCGTGCTCTTCGGGAGCAGCGTGGCCATGAGAGACCCTGGAGCTAGGGTCGTCTCGTCCCGCCGTCCGCCGTGCGGTGGTCGTTTTGGCCGCAGAAAGCAGCGGCGCCAGCAGCTGCACAAGAAGAAGAAGATAGAGCCGATGGTGTGGGCTGCTACTGCTATGGTCTTCCTCGCCATCGCTGGTCTGGTGCTGGGTTTGAAGCGTGTGTAAATAGATTTGAGTTGCGTTCAGATATAGTAGTACGTGTTTGTTGCTCTCCGTCTGTGTGGTTTTTGTTGGGGACTCCCAAGTTTTTCGAAAGAGGTACTCCAGAGACTGGATTACTTCCATCCTTGGTTCTCTCGTAGGGCTCAAGTTGTTCCTCAACAATTTTCCACTCAACATTGGAGAGACACCGATAGATGAATCGAAATGCCCAAATATCGAATGGGAAACTGTCCTTACTCACAGTCAAACGGACTGACATATTGAGCCGCACATTTGATATGTTGGAAACATATTCATGAGCTCAGTTTATTACATCAATATATCATATGTTTGCATTATGTCATGAGACACCACAATTTTTTTGAATGATTCCTGTGATTTCCCATGAAATCCCCCTTCTTTAGTTTGTAACTCTGGGAAACAAGATACCCATATTTCTCATATTTTGAGTTTCGGAAACCTTCACGAATGGATGGATATAAAATTTTAGCACATAAGTTTTATGAATAACGAAGACTTGACTGGACAATTAGAGCCAGTTGGAGCCCTAGGTGGGCCCACAATGCATCTGCCCAAGCAAGGAGTGCCACCCCTAGCCGTACGATCCCCTCCGTTCCTTGGTGTGTCTCTTCATTTATAAGGGACCCCCTTCACGACTTCTAGAGAGAGGGGGCGACACCACCACTGAATAATCAATGCAACATAAACTAAGCAACCGATGAAGATTCAAGTGTGATCCACTGTCCGAGTCACCTCTGGTTGCATCTCCGACCTCTCCAACATTTTTGTCATCGATGTCTTGATGAGAATGGAGTAATACACCTCTGAGTAGTGGTTTGTGCATGTAGTTTCACTTATATACTCCCTCCGATCCATAAAAAGTGTCGCCCATTTTGTACTAAGCTAGTACAAAGTTTATACTAGAGTAGCGATACTTTTTGTGGATCGGAGGGAGCATCTCTATTGGCTATCATGTTTAGAACCATATGAGTTGCTCTATATGATTATGGTCATATGATGGATCCTGATATGAGATGAGTCATGAGATGCAATTTCAAGCTGATGTATTTATAAATGCATATTATAACCCATGTTCCCATATGCATGTTCTGATCAATTTACTATGTTAAGCCTCGAGAGAGGGAACCTGTGTGTTAGATGAAATAAACTTGTAGTAAGTAACTCGAGAGCGATATAATTTTTTGTAGCTACTAAGATTTTACCTTTGTATGTCTAAATCGATAGAGATAATGTGATGTGCTATATATCTGTCTTGTGAAACAACGACGGTCTCGTCCGTTCGAGCTAGTGCATAAAAACATCCAATATCATATCACCACTCAAGGCAATACAATGTGCTATCACATAATAGTGTACCACTTAATTCCGAGCATGTGAACAACCCACTACTTTTGGAGTGGTATTACATAGTCGAACTGCATCATTCTACACTAGAATATGATGCCTGTATGAAGCAAAACCAAACTCTATAATAAAACGTTGCATATCATTTATATTTTTTTAGAAGTGTTGTGAACCTATACGAGTTAACTTTGGGCCGTAAGAACACAATTTTACATCCCTGCACAACTTCTTACATTTTCTATAACTAAAATTTGGAAAAAAAACTCCACTTTACATTTTTTTGTAACTAGGCAATATTTTGTGACTATCCACTTGTGCTACATGTTTGCTATTTCTAAGAGACATAAACTATCCACTTATGCTATGTGTAAGAGACATAATTATCCATGTTGCAATTGTTGCTGCCACTTGAAAAATATTATGTTATGCATTGCATACATATTTTTTATAATTTCTATTCCTCATGTTATTGATGTGACTTTATTTAAATTATTTTAATGTGATCATGTCTGAAAAATAATATATAAACATTCAATGTACATGCAACTATTTTTTATACATGTCCACAACTTTATATTGTCCAAACTCAACAAAACTCCGAATTCCACGATTTGTACAACCAAACATGATTTGGAGCTGGATCCAATCATTCGATTCCAACAAAAAAAATACCATCCACCAGATTAAAATTGGAGGCCAATTCAGTACTCCTACTCCCACTCCCATTCAATTCGAAGGTTGAATACCAACATCGAAACACATCCTATTACATTTACATTTCCAAATTTTATTTTAGATCCCAAGTCAACTATGTTGTTTTGTTTTATAGTATAGTTTACATATTTTCATCTCTTTATAATACACCGTGTTGCCTGATATAATGTGAATTATTTCCACCAAAATACAATTTGAGAAATGGTTTTGTGCTTTTCGAAAAACATGTTGCACAAATTTTAAATCAAATCGATGGTTGTGATTATGGGTGGAACTAAGGGTGCTAATCCTTCATGGTTAGCACTCATCTTAGATCAATTTATGAATCTAATCAAAACCGTTAATGCGCTTTAAAATTCGTGTAACGTTTTTTCCGAACTTCTCATACGGTTGTTTTTCTGTATCTCTAAAATTCTGGACTTCATTCGAGAGTGTAAATGGGCTGCCAGCCTACCACTACACTTCGACACTTTGTAACAGACGCACGTGTGTACCATAGAGGAGCACCACGAATTGCCGTAAGTTTCCGGTAAATTCGCCATCGTACTATTCACAACGAGAAAAAACTTCCAAAATTATTTTCCAGGCTTCCAGCCCTCGCCGCGCCGCGCTGCCTCCCCTCGACTCCTTCTCTCTGGTCTTCGCCGCCGCCGCCGCCGCCGCCGCGGAAACCTCCATCTCGAGCTCCCTCCCCTCGATGACCGGATGAGATGTGCGGCGGCGGCACGCTCTCTCCTCCCCCTCCCACCCGCCACGGCCCCCATCCACACGCACACCGGATCCCCTTCCCCGGCCGCCGAGCTTGCCGCCGCCGACGCCCTCCACGCGCTGCTCTCCACCCTCCCGCCCTCTCTCCCCTCCCTCCTCCCCTGCCTCTCCCTCCTCTCGCCCCGCCTCACGCCGCACACCGTCTCCGACACCCTCCTCTGCGCCGACCTCCCTGCCGCATCCCGCATCCGCCTCTTCCTCTTCTCCGCCCTCTCCCGGCGCCTCCGCTCCCCGCTGCTCCACTCCCGCGTCGTGTCCGTACTCTTCTCCTGCGACGCCGATGCCGCAATGTTCGACGCCCTCGCCGACGCCCGCGCCGCCGGCCTCCACGTCTCCTCCGCCGCCTTCGCGGCCCTGGTCGCCGCGCACGCCTCCGCCGGCCGACACCAGGAGGCCGTCCACGCCTTCTCCCGGATGGGAGAATTCGAATGCCGCCCAACCACCTTCGTCTACAACAAACTCTTCAAGTCCCTCATCGACAGCGGCGTCATCCTCCTAGCCCTGTCGCTGTATAATCGGATGGTCAGCGCCGGGTGCCCGCCCAACAAGGGCACGTACACTGTCCTCATGGACGGTCTGTGCAAACGGGCCATGTCCGAGGACGCGCTCAAGATGTTTGACGAAATGCTCGAGAGGGGGATCGTGCCGGACGTCAAGATCTATACCGTACTACTCTCGTCCCTGTGCAATGCAGGGAGGACTGACGACGCTGCACGTCTTCTGTGCTCCATGAAGCAGAAAGGGTGCCCACCTGATGAGGTCACATACAACGCCTTCTTGAGCGGGCTCTGCAAGGCTGGCAGGGTTGATGAGGCATTTGAGCGGTTAGAGCTGCTTCAAGATCAAGATGGCAGGTTTGCACTTGGGTTGAAAGGTTATAGCTGCCTGATCGATGGCCTCTTCCACGCCGGCCGGTTTGATGAGGGCTTCAGTTATTATAAGGAAATGCTGGAGAAGAATGTTTCACCAGACGTCATCCTGTACACCATAATGATCCGTGGTTGTGCAGAGGCTGGAAGAACGGAAGATGCATTCTCATTACTCAATGTGATGAAGGACAAAGGGTTTGTGCCTGACACTTTCTGTTACAATACACTGCTCAAAGCTTCCTGGGATGTGGGTAACCTGGATACAGTGCTGTCATTAAAGTCAGAGATGTTGCAAAATAACGTCGTTCCAGACTCCACAACACACACTATCATGATATGTGGACTGTGCAAGAAAGGACTCATAGACGAGGCAATGCAAGTTTTTCATGAGATGGGAGAACTTGGTTGCCATCCGACGGTTATGACATACAATGCACTCATCGATGGACTTTACAGGGACGGCAGGCTAGAGGAAGCTCGGATGCTTTTTTGTAAGATGGAGATGGGGAATAACCCATCCTTGTTCCTTCGGCTGACCCTTGGTGCCAACCAGGTGAGGGACAGTGAGAGCCTCCGTAAGCTGGTTGATAGTATGTGCCAATCTGGACAGGTGCTGAAAGCTTTCAAGCTTGTTCGAGGTATAATAGACAGCGGAGTTGTTCCTGATGTTGTCACATATAACACATTGATAAATGGACTTTGTAAAGTGAGGAATCTTGATGGTGCACTGGGACTCTTCAAAGAGCTCCAACTTAAAGGAATCTCTCCTGATGAAATCACATATGGGACTCTTATCGATGGGCTCTGGAGGACACAAAGAGTAAATGATGCCATGATGTTGTTCCAGAACATATTGCGGGATCATGGATCCCCTAGTTTGTCAATCTGCAATACCATGATGAGGTCACTTTGTAGGATGAGGAAATTGTCGCAAGCAATCAACCTCTGGTTGGATTACTTGCCCAAAAAGTACAATCTCTCAGTTGAAGATGAAGTAATCACTAATGCCCGTAAATGTTTTGAAGAAGGACCTCTTGTTGAAGCAGTTAAAGAGTTAATCAAGATTGATCAAGAATATGACTCCGTTGATTCAAACCCTTACACCATCTGGATAATAGGTCTTTGTCAGGTAAGGAGAACTGATGATGCTCTTCGGATATATCGTATCCTTGAAGAGTTTTGCATTGATGTCACACCGGCATGCTCTGCTATTCTTATCAATTACCTATGTTGGGAAAGAAATCTAAATGAAGCAGTTGACATCATGATGTATACATTGAGTAAACGTTTCATTCTGTCGCAACCTGTAGGCAACCGTTTACTTAGGAGGCTTTGTATCCATTACAGAAGGAGGGATGCACAGACACTTGCATGGAGAATGCATCTTGTAGGGTATGATATGGATGTATATCTCCGTGAGCCTACAAAAAGCTTGCTATACAGTCAATAGAAATATCTGTAGTGTTGTAAAACTACAGAGCTACCCCCACGAGGGATGCTGATGTTTTGTTGTGTATCAGTTTTGTTAGGTAAAACGGAAAAATAGGGTGTCATTCACTGATTTCTTACCTCTTGCAATGGATTTGTAACCCACCAATTGAGTTGTAACTTCAATAATGAGGCCAAAGGTTTATGTCTTCGACATTTATACCCTCTTGTCGGCACTGTGCAATAACATGCATTTACTTTGGGGAAGGCTGCAATATGTTAGCAGTGTATCTAGTTTATTCTTATCGGCAGCATCTAGAATGTGATACCTCCTCATGTAATCAACTGAAGAAAGAATCAAAACAGGGCTCATATAATTGTTTGAGCTTCGAGTAATGCATGCTTGGCTTGTCTTCTTATACTTATTGAGTACAGACACTAACTTTTTCCTGTTCTTGTGCTACCTTTATCGATTTTATAACCATCTTGTCATTCTGGAGGTGAAAAATGGACTGGGTAGATACTATGCAGGTAAAAGTTGACAGATGTGGTTGTTTTGTTTCCCTGACTTGGTTATTTCATTATGCTACTGCACAACATTTACAATCAGCTTTCTTGTTTCGTTCTTCTGTGCTGAATTGTAGTTGCCCTTTCTGTTGGAAGCATAATATCATCTTTTTCTCTGACAAAATCTTAACGTGGATGCTATGTTAATTTAATTTTTTATGTGAAGCTAGACATCAAGTGTTGCTACTACTTAGTTGTATTCTAAAGAAATTCAGATTACCTAACATTAAGAACACAACTTGGCATAATTTGATCAGTCGCAAGAAATTTACTTTGTCTGAGAACTAGGTGTGCTTTAAGAGGATTTTGTTTATCTTAATTTCACCTTTTGTATAAACTTAACAAAAACAGTGACTTGTTCTGTTTCTGATCCTTTAGGAGAGACTTAACTTGTCTGTTGAATTTTCTGACATGCATCGAAATTAATGTTCCCTTGTTTCACCTAGTATATCTTGATCGTAGTTACTATATTCACAGTTTGCTAGGTTTGTGTTTTGACAGTGACACTTTAGAAAATTAAGTTTGATAGGGGCAGTACATATCCGCTTTGCAAACCAGGCACCTTATTCATGGACCAAGTAATTCTGCTTCACTGGCTTTGATCCAGAACTGTACTTCTCGTGATGATTCCCGTTCGATGGTTATAACAGTGATCTCAATTGCTGATGCGGGAGCCTGGCCATTTTGGTTTGACAAAGGTAAATGAATTTATTACTAGTACCACAAAGGCAAAAAATAACTATGTGAATAACATAACATACTATCCTAATAAACCTTTTAAGCATCCGCAGGAGGTTTAGAAGTTACAACAGAACACACAGTTGACAGCATGAAGCAAATGAGAGTTATCAGGGAGCGTTCCTTCACTGTGGTGATACACTGAATAAGGTCAGCCGCCACCTCTAATTTCAGCTTTTGGGTCTTAGCCGATGGTAGCTGGATTTTTAGGGCATGCCTTTGCTTTGGTGAATGTTGATACACTGAATATGGTCAGCCGCTGCCTCTAGGTAGCTGGATTTTTAGGGCATGCCTTTGCTTTGGTGAATGTTGATACATTGAATATGGTCAGCCGCTGCCTCTAATTTCACCTTTTGGGTGTTAGCCAATGGTCGCATTTTTAGTTCACTTCTGTTTAACGAATCTGGGTGTGAACTCCTACCGATCACTGGTGAATTTGAAATCCGTTGTTGATAGGTCGACCTTGGGCGGAGTTCGACCATTCCACCGAATACCAAATGATATGATGTTAACATGTTGCTGGGTAAACCTTGATTGTTATCTCATTTAATCAACCATTGGACAGATGATTTAATGTTAGTGAATGCCCATCGTAGACAAAGGCAAAAAATAACTATGTGAATAACATAACATACTATCCTAATAAACCTTTTAAGCATCCGCAGGAGGTTTAGAAGTTACAACAGAACACACAGTTGACAGCATGAAGCAAATGAGAGTTATCAGGGAGCGTTCCTTCACTGTGGTGATACACTGAATAAGGTCAGCCGCCACCTCTAATTTCAGCTTTTGGGTCTTAGCCGATGGTAGCTGGATTTTTAGGGCATGCCTTTGCTTTGGTGAATGTTGATACACTGAATATGGTCAGCCGCTGCCTCTAGGTAGCTGGATTTTTAGGGCATGCCTTTGCTTTGGTGAATGTTGATACATTGAATATGGTCAGCCGCTGCCTCTAATTTCACCTTTTGGGTGTTAGCCAATGGTCGCATTTTTAGTTCACTTCTGTTTAACGAATCTGGGTGTGAACTCCTACCGATCACTGGTGAATTTGAAATCCGTTGTTGATAGGTCGACCTTGGGCGGAGTTCGACCATTCCACCGAATACCAAATGATATGATGTTAACATGTTGCTGGGTAAACCTTGATTGTTATCTCATTTAATCAACCATTGGACAGATGATTTAATGTTAGTGAATGCCCATCGTAGCATGAATTTGGGATAAACTTTGATGTATTTGTTTTACATGTGGACATGGAATAGGACAGTATCTTTCTTTTTTGTAGCAATCTTTGAACATAATGATAATAGAGCATGCAGTATATTAGCTAAGGGTGATATATGAGATGTACTTATCCAACCATGTGAATGTAGCACTGGATACAAAGTACATATCTCCTCAAGCGTTGAGAGATAATTGTAACTTTGACAAAGAGTGTAGCTACGAGAACTTCTTATATAGAGTTTCTTATATAGGTGGAGAACCTTGAAATTTATGGAATACAAACTCTATTTTCTGGAAATTAAAAGTCCTAAATTGTCGGCAATACGACCCGTGGAAGTGATGCAATATGGCCCGTGGAACTGATGCAATACGGCCCATGTCAGTGAGTCCCCAACTTGCCCTTGGTGCCCTGGGGAAGAAATCACCGCACGATGATGGGGGTGCAACCAAACCTATTCACCGATGACGAAGTGAAGCTTGTGGTGATGACCATCCTAGTTTATGTTGGCATGCATCTGAATTTGGAGTCGCACATCTGCGCGGAATAGGTCGCACTCCTGAATCTCGGCAACAACCGTCGAAACATGCGCCCCTCCCTGTACATGCAAGAGACTGAGAGAGGCACATAGCAATAGCCTTGTTGATTGCCAAAGATTGGTCGTCCATATGGGTCTGAGACGCGGTGCTCATCTGAAGAGAGGTACCACACATAGTAAATAGATCCTTCCAGAAGTTGGAGATGAATACTGGATAACGTTTGGACACAATGGACGCCAGAATGCCATGGAGATGCACAAAGGTGAGAGCCACTAATGCTGCCAAGTATGGGGCACCAATTGTATAAGGGGCACAAGTCAATTTTTTTTTATGAAGGGGTATACTTAGAGAAGCAATCCACCACCGTTAAAATATGGATCTTCTGCCGATCTTCGGTAGGCCCCCCAGAAAGTGAATTGAGATGTCAGCCCACACTCCCGAGGGTACCTCCAAGGGTTGAAGAAATCTTGCGGTCTGAAGATGCCTGTCTTGTTACTCTGTCAAGTGGTTTCAAGCGTGGATGCAGTCGCGGACCACATAGCTATCATGGGGGATATGGAAGTCCCTACAGAGTTGATGGAGGGTCTTTTGGATCCCTTTATGGTCGTCATCATGAGTAGCGGCCAAGACAGTTGGCATGTAAAGCCGAGCCGGTAGGATGGTGTGTGCGTCTATCGTGGCAGACCTCATCGTCCACCATGCCCCATGGTGGCCCTAGCTCGGCAGCCAAGATGCGAGCGCGTTGGGAAGTGAGGTTGGGGTCGTCTGTGGCCAGCTGTTATAAGTCATCGAAGATGGGGAGTAGAGATGGCAAAATCCCACCCCGGTCGGCATTGCAGCGGGGAAGAGCATCAGCGGTAATGTTCTGCCTACTGGGATTTGAACTCAAGCCGAAGTCGTACCGGCAAGCTTGCTCACCCACTCATTTTGAGGCATAGTGAAGAATCGTTGGTCCAGCAGAAAGTTGGTACAGTGGTTGATGCTGACCGCGAAGGAGCGACCCCAAACCTACGCCCGCCAGTGCCGTACAACCTGGATAAGCCTGATGAGCTCCCCCTCACATGCAGTGAGCTTCCGATCACGGCCTACAATGGGCAAGCTGAAGAAGGCAACCGGTCCAGAGCCTTGGTGGAGAACTGCATGAACCTTGAGCCTGAGGCATCTCTCAATGATGAACGGCATTGTGAAATCTAGAAGGTTGAGCACGGTGATGTGGTCAATGCTGTCTTGAGATAAAGAAAAGCTTTGTCGATGGAGAAAATCTGTCCTTTACAGTGGAAAGAAGTTAGTGGCGCCATGATGGTGCCATAGTCCTGGATAAAAAGGCTGAAGTCGGCCAATCTGTGTCCACCTTGGAGGAGTCCATGGCCACACCGTCAACTTGATGAAATGACCAAGGTATGCAACAAACGTTTCCACAGAGAAGCGCTTGGGCCTCTCGACGAAGAGTTGCTGTTGGTGCAGAAGAAGGAACACCACAGGCATATGGTGAATGTGGCCTGCCTATGATGTGTTGTAGATCAAATACCATGATAAAACACCAGCAGAAATCAATGAAGGAACGAACGCAAGACAATGTTCATGAGAACTTGGAAGGTTGTTGGCACGTTGGTGAGGCCAAAAAAGGTATACCAAAAGCTTAGCCTTCATGGGTGCAAAATACCATCCTCTCAAATTGCAAGTGGGTGAATGCGAACTTGGATCTTGAACAAAGATCAAGCTTGATGAAGAAGTGAGCTTGTTGAGGAGCACCTCAACCACCGTGATAGGACACGATGGTCAATGCAGAGCCGCCAGGGGCCGTCATGCTTTTTTACCAGCGGCATGGGAGCCAAAATGCAGAATTAGGTATGTCGAGGGATCTACTAGTCAAGGAGTGCGTCACACTAATGCTCCAGTTCGTCCCTCTGAAGTGGCAGGTAGCAGTAGCCGGTAGGGGCACAACCACCTCGACGTCGGCGACGAGGTGGATTTTGTGACCATGGGCTCGCGCGAGGAAGTGTGGAGGTGGTCGGGGGTGGAGGTCTAGTTGGCTCAACGAAGAGAGAGAGCTGAACTCCCCCGAGAGCTGGCCACAAGGTGATTGGTGTGGTAGGGCCACAAGGAAGGCAACAGATGACTCTGATGGCGCAGTCTGCGGAGGGACGGCGGTCGCATTTGGCTTTTTTCTTGTCAGGAGTGATATGGCGGTGTGGTCCTCCTGCTGCTGTGCAATGTCCTGCATCACCTTGGTGAGCTTCTGTAGCTGTGCGCTGATGGTGTCCTTGAAGGAGGTGCATAATGTTGCCATCTCTTGATGGATGAGCTCCTTTAGCTTGCTAAACTTGACGTTCCCATCTTGATCCATAGTGGCAGTGGTGATTATTGGCTCTGATGCCAAACTGTTACAACCTGAGGATTAGAGGAGCGGATGGTGCGACGGGGTTTAGCGCATGGTGCTGCTGGGATTTATTGGAAGAGGAGATATGGGAGAAAGTAGGGTTAACTTCTTGTATGTCTTAAGTTGATACCTAGGGGTACTCTTATGTAGGTGGAGAATCCTCAAAAGAGTGGAATACAAACTCTATATTTGGAAATTTAAGTATGGCAAAAAGCAGGGGTGGCTTCGGAGATGTTTTACAATTTGCCCCACTTTACTTTGATTCTTTATTATTTGACAGTGCCTTCCCTGGTGCAGCCTGGTCAGCTGGGGGCATCGAGGCGTGGGCCTTTGTCCCACATAACAGCACTAAATCAGCGTGAAACAAAGGCTAGTTTGGCTTTAATTTGATCCAAAAGGGTATTTGTTTCCGGTTTATGCAATATGTGATATATATGTTGGCTGACATTATTCAAACTAAGCCCATGGTATGCAGTTCTGCATATACCTCCCAGACCACCCCATGCATGGCGTTTTCAGATTGACTCGGATTCTTCCTCATGAATCCGATTTATGAAACCGTGAAGTTTGCTATGGTGCTGTTGCTTTGGTTCTTTCCATCTCGTGTTCCTAGTTAGCATCCAACAAATCACACACATCCTCTTCTGTAAACTGTTACTGCAGCGGTGTTCAGAAACTAACTGATATCAACTGCCTTTGCATGGCAACTGGAGTTGTAGCCTATATAACTGCTTGAAAACCAATTTAGGTCTGGAACTTGTAGCCTATATAACTGCTTGAAAACCAATTTAGGTCTGGAACTTCAAACTCCGAATCTGTGATAGGGACGGCGAAAGGTCGTATATGCATTTTGTCCCGTGCCAGTTAAATTGGTTCTGAACATGTCTGCCTGTCAGTCAGTAGTAGACAGTAGATACCGAAAATTCAAAGTTGTTTGGGATACTTTTGGATGGGCCTTGGAGTAACACCATGTGGATTATACCAATATCTTTCTCACAATTAGATTTTTAAGGTTCTTTGTTGTTCATTATCAGTAAAGCTTGATGTTTCTCTAAGAAATTTTAGACAACTAGCAGTTTTTTACTGAAACTGTGAAAGTACCAAACGCTACAATACTTTGGAATTTTTTTGAAGGACATAAAAGTGAATGAGCGTATGTGACACTGGATCAGCTTGGTTCAAGTTACCTATGAAGTGCTTATCTTAGTTAGGTGCTCACGTTACCGTGGCAAGGTTTTAGCTCGGATTCCCTGTACCAGAACACAATACAGTGCGACTGCACTTCGACAGTCAGGATCAAATGTAAGTCCTTATTATAGTATTTTAGAGTAACATTTTATCACCAAACACAGCCAGTGTTGGATTGGTTGATTATCAAATTTTGTAAAGATGGGTTCTTGAAATAATACCCCAATAGATTACAGTATCAGACCCACCTGTCGCAGCTGCTACCTGGATTTCTAGCTCTGCTGCGAGAATGATTAGCTTTCTGTACACGAAGGAGTGCCAATGTTTCATCAATGGGTCAGCTGGCCTAATCAGCACCTTCTTGACCACACCGAACAAAAGGCCTCGAGCGTAGCAGCTGAAAGTACTAAAACCTTACACTGACAAAGAGAAAAAAACATTGGCCGTCTGAATATTCCCCTTTTTGTATTTAACAAGAATGTCAACCATGATTGCTTTCCCACTGACTCTCGTTCATCACTAGCTAAGCCTCGTAGATCAAGGATTTTTAATCAGTGATCTCATTAAATTGTAGAACTTTGGAGTAGATGTGCATGATTGGAGATAGCCTTTGCTGTGCATTCTGGCTACCCAAAGTTCCTGTGGACTTGGCATGCAAACTGCTTACACCCTCTGTAAAAGAAGGTGGGTTTGGACTTCTCATATTCATGTGCAACTAGTTTTAGCCACTTTTCCGCAATGTATATTATTCTTCTAAGCAGTGTTCTTCATGTGACAAATTCAGAATACTTCCATGTCATCTCATGTAAACCAGGGAGTTCCACTGTAACCAAGATATCCAAGAGGCCAAGAGGGAACATGCAGATTCATTTTTCACCGAGAGCTCCAGAACAAAACACATTAGCCAGCATAGTACGCAGGAGTATGTGGTATTATGATAATGTTCTACCAGTACAACCTGCAGCAAGGAGTGGGTGTATGTGTATAGTTTTGTTGTCTCAGAGCGGCTGTTGGTGCCCATCCATCTCCCGAGTCCCAACACTTTTTGGAGTTTTATGACGCGCAAATAGAATATATCTGGGATCTATGTTTGTGTCGCCCCAAGGATCACGGGTGTTGTTCCTGTAGATGCTGGTATTCTCAATGGTTCACTGCCAAGAAAGATAAAACCCTGCCCTGAAAATGAGATGCTGGTACAAGGACACGGGAGAGGCAAATGGTGAAGACATATAATTCAGTGCAATTGCAGGGGATGTCGTCATAATACCCATTTTGTCAGAGTTTTGGTCATGCAGGAATCAAGGTTGTGTCCATTTTAAAGACAATCAAGAATATATCTGGAGAACAGAGACATCTTGGTCCTGGTTATGATGTTGTGTTGCGCTTTGTCTGAAAATTCCAAGAATCAAGCCGCACTTGACCAAGACGGATGCAAACCGCTCTGGTGATGATGACAAATGAATGCTTTCCAGGTTGGTGTGAGATCAGAACAACGGCAATATTAGGTTGGTCTTATTTTTGTATAGACACGATAAACCATCAACATCAGAGATGAACAAAAACACGTACGCACTACCCAATTCCTTTCAGAAATTGGACCGGAGAAACTTCATGGTACAAAAAGCTCAATGAAACTAGAAGAGAGAAATGCACAAGCACCAAGAAGAGAGGAAGGAATGATCAAGTCAATCAAGGTTGTCACTGCGCAGAGGAGGAGGAAGAAGGAGACGGTATCCTGTCGATCGCCTGGAGCACGTCCTTCATGGCGGGCCTCTTGTTGGGCGCCATGGCGCAGCACGCGAACCCCAGCCTCAGGCAGCTCGCCAGCGTCTCCTCCCTCCCTTCCATCTCCCCCCGCAGCGCCGCGTCGGCCAGCAGAAACACCTGCTGACCTTTCTCCTCTCCGGCCGTCCATTGGCAGAGCTCCACGCTCGTCAGCGCGCGCCCGGCCACCAGCTCCAGCAGCACCATGCCGAAGGAGTACACGTCCCACTTGGTGCTCGGCTTCGCCGGGTTCTTGGCCGCCTCCGGCGCCTGGTAATGCGCCGCCGCGTCGGCCGCGAAGGAGGAGGAAGGCCCGGCCAACGGGCTCGTACCTGCTGCTCCGGGTATTGGAAGCGGTGACAGGTCCGGTAGGCTCTTGGCGGATCGCTTGCTCCCGAATCGCCCCGCCGGCTTGAGCCTGCTGTCCCCGGCGCCACGGACCAGCCGGTGGATGCCCAGGTCGGCGAGCAACGGCTCCATGTCCGCGTCCAGTAGGATGTTGCTGGGCCTCACATTGCCGTGCACGCACTTCTTGTCATGGAGGTAGGCGAGGCCTCTCGCCACTCCACGCGCGATGCGCAGCCGCGTGCTCCACCCGAGGTTGATCGGCGACGACCCCGCCTTCCCTGCGCAGCCATCGATCGCGTTAGCAATGGCTCATATTTATATCACTATATCAGCATGGGAAGTTCCCTGTGGAGATGGTGCTTACTCTTGATGGAGACGTTGGCGAGGCTGCCATTGGCGGCCAGGTCGTGGATGAGGAGCATCTCGTCGGGGCCCCAGTAGAAGCCGCGGAGACGGAGGATGTTGCCGTGCCGTAGCTTGGCGATGGCGCGCATCTGAGCGTCGAACTCGCTAAACCGCCTTACGCCGGCGTCGTCGCTGCCGATCCTGCGCACCGCCAGCGTGGCGCCGTCGGCCAGCACCGCCTTGTAAACGATGCTGTCGCCCGCCGCACCGAGGATGTAGGCCGAGGCCTTGAGCAGCGTCTCCAGCTCCAGCTCCGCCTCGCCGTCCACCGTTACCAGCACCGACGACCCTTCTTTCGCTTTCCTCTTGGCCGCCACCGCTTCCTTATCTGCGTTGTGGTTCGCCTCCTTGGCCGCGAAGGTGGCCGACGTGTCCGTGGATTCCTCCTCCGTGTACTCGTCGCTGTCGTCGCCGGCCTTCTTCTTCCGCAGGCAGCACGAGAGGCTCCGTCCGACGTCGTCCGGCGACTCGTCCAACGCCGGCTCCGGCTTTTTGAACACCGGTGCTCCTATCCTCTGCTTCGCCACCTCCTGCCGCTGCCTTTTCTTCCTCACCTGGTACACGTAGAAGAACACCACGAACAGGATGGCGATGCCAGCCACGTCGCCTGCGGCAATGGCGAGGATGGTGGCCAGCCTCATCCTGCCTTGCCCTCCTCCTGATGCCGGCTCTCCAGAACCATCACCGCCAGGTATCGGATCATTGGGTATCGCCGCAAGGGCTGGCGGCGACTTTGGCGTCGTCGCATTCGGCACTGGATCCACCGCGGAGGTTGAAGCATCGGAGCAGAGGCTGTCGAGCGGCCTCCCGCACAGTTTGTCGTTGCCCGCGAACGCCGTCGCCCTCTGCGCGACGAACGGCGCGACCGCCGGGATCGCGCCGGTGAGGTTGTTGTTGGACAGATCGATGGTGACGTTGACCGGCAGGCGCGACGCCATTTCGAGCGGTATGGCGCCGGCGATCCGGTTGGAGGAGAGATTGATGTACCTGAGCGCGGCCCCGCCGAAGCCAGCCGGCAGCGTGCCGTTCAGCAGGTTGGAGCTGGCGTCGAGCACCTGCAGCGCCGGGAAACTGGCGGCGGGGAGCGTGCCGGAGAAGTAGTTGCTAGCGAGGGAGACGGCGGTGAGGTTCTGGAGCAGGGTGAGGTTGGCCGGTATGGCGCCGGAGAGCGCGTTACCGGCGAGGTTGAGGGCGCGGAGGCTGCGCAGCTGGCCGACCTCCTCCGGCAGCCCGCCCGTGATGCCGTTGCTGGCGAGCGAGAGTACGCGGAGCTCCGGGGCGCGGAACAGGTCGAGCGGGAGGGTGCCGTTGAGGGCGTTGCCGGAGAGGTCGAGGTGTCGGAGGTGCTCGACCCGGCCCAGCTCCGGGGAGATGGGGCCGACGAGTTGCGCGTTGGGCAGGATAATGCTGACCACCCTCATCTGATTCTGATCCGATGACGCCGTGGCCGTGGCGGAGGGGAAGGCCAAGCAGACGATGCCGTTCCACGCGCAGGGCGTGGCGTCGGCGTAGCCCCAGCCGGCGAGGGAGCCGAGAGGGTCGGCGAGGAGGGAGGACTTGAAGGAGAGGAGCTGCACGCCATCCTGGTTAAGCGCCGCGGCGAGCTGGACGCCTAGCAGCAGGAGCGCTGGCAGAAGCAATGGGACACGGAGAAGCAGAGGCCGGCGAGCTGCGGCGGCCATGGATGTAGTAAGGTGGCGGTGCTGCAAGTGCGATGGCATGTGGTAGTAGCATGGGGATGGGAGGGCATAAGAAGCAGGGTTTTGGCGACGGCGGTGGTTCTGTTTGCTTGGATTGGTTGAGGTCAGGGTGGTGGTTCACCAAATGGATGCTAAAGCTTCAAGATCGATGGAGAAGATGCGGGAGTGAGTGGAGGCAGAGCAGAGTCAAGAGTGAAATAGCTCTCCTCCACCTTCTCCATTTCTCTATCTGAAGATGCGCCCTAATCTCTCATGCCGTAAAGTACCAAAAGGTGAAAGGGAGTGCTGATTCTTGAAACGGATGCTCTGGTATCAAAGGGAGAGATTGTGTTTGTGTGCCAGTGTGGGGTTTTGTTGATGCATGCTCTGTTTACACTCTTGTGTGACAACTTTTGGATCCCAGTACTCAGCTCATGCATGGAAGCAGTAGGCGTGGAGGAATTGGTGAAAAGGCGGCTGCAGGATGCTTTGGTCCAGGGGCAAGGGCCCCTTTTCATCACAAAGATAAAATAGGATAGAGAATCATACAAAGGGATGGTAATGCACAGAAGTAGCTAATTTGTGCTGTGATGAACTTTTAGATAATAGAGCTGTGATGCTGCTACTATGTTACACATATTTTCTTTCGATAACTGGAATATATGAAAATTACAAAAAAGATATCAGTTACACCTAACTTCTACACCATGGGAGATATTAAAAATGCACACAACTGAAAAAAAAACATAAAAGGGAGAAATAGGCTTCGCCACGGTGATCAATTACTCGCAACAATACTCTAACCACCACCAAAGACATCAGCCCGGCTATGTTGCACATATACACCTTTTTTATTCGCAAATGCACATATGCATCTTTCTATGTCATTTTAAACATATACATCTTGTGTCGTGTCTTTATGCCGGGGTTTCTCAACAATCCAAATTTCCAATCTAAAAGTCTAGAAGATCTTTCGCTCCATGAGGCCAATGGTCGGCTACCCTCTCAAGATATATCAGCGATGAAGATGCGGGAGAGGAAGATGGTGATGAGTTGGATGAAGATAAGAGAAGGGGATAGTTTCACAATTAAAAGCTGGGGGGAGAGAGAGAGATACATTAAGAGAATGAGATGGGGTTGGACGGCTCCATAAGAGTAACTCGAGAATTTTAATCATCCAATCCTTCTCATATCTATCTAGAGGGACAAGATTAAATTCACCTCTTTGTAATTCTTTAATGTAAATATGCATCTTTCTATACAGTTTTTTTACAGTTTTCTCTCATCTTTGTTATATATAGTTTTTTTTGTTGCAAAAGCAAATATGCATCTTTCTATACCATTTTAAACATATACATCTTGTGCCGTGTCTTTATGCCGGGTTTTTTCAACAATCCAAATTTCCAATCTAAAAGTCTAGAAGATCTTTTGCTCCATGGGGCCAATGGTCGACTACCCTCTCGAGATATATCAGCGATGGAGATGCGGGAGAGGAAGATGGTGATGAGCTAGATGGAAGGAGGCTAATAAGAGAAGGGGATAGTTTCAAGATTAGAAGATGGAGAGAGAGAGGGGTAGATATACATTTCGAGAATGAGCTGGGGTTGGGCGGCTTCATAAGAGTAACTCGAGAATTTTAATGATCCAATCCTTCTCATATCTATCTAGTGGGACAAGATTAAATTCATCTCTTTGTAATTCTTTAATGTAATTCAGTGAGTATCTATTTTGCACATAAATCTTGTCCAGTTGTACTTGGCAAAATAGAAAGCCAAAAGTTCCAACATCCACCATAGTCAACAAATGAAATGAAAGGAGACAACATGGAAAAATCAAGAGAGGAAACCGGATATAGATAGCCGCCAATGACCACACACATTCACTCTCACCTACTCCCTCTGTTCAATTAATTCAGAACGGAGGGAGTAGTAGAGAAAACAAATACCTTCTTGTCCTACCCTTTTTTTCGCTCAAGGGTTGATTGATCATTCACTCTCACTTGAATCAGACTCAAGGAGATAGGTACACCCCCTCAAGAGAACTTGTAAGACTTGAGCTAGTCATTAGGATCTTAGAGACCTGGTAAGGCTTAGATTGTGGAGAGTAGGGGACTCTTTGGAAGTAGCTACGTCCATGAATGTCCTACGATCCAAGAACTTCTATGGTTTAGGGATCTTCGAAGTAACCCACTTTACTCCTAAGTCACTCTCGATGACTCCATCGTATCAAACCTAGTGTATGGAATTATTATAAAATTAATTGCTAAGTTTGTTGAGTGTACGACCATGTTGTTGAGAAGGTCTTGTACACACATATAATAGCATATCATTGCCAGTACTCTCGTAGGGACAACATGTTGCACCCGAAACACGTCACACACGTGTCCTCGTGTATCCATGTTGCCGGGAAGATATTACGCAACTCGTCCCACGGGAGGGTGGCTTTCAACGCAGTATGTATGACAGTAAGCCAACTCTTTTTACACCAGACACCCTCTATCAGAGGAATATGATGACAATTGGCTGAGCTAAGTCAGATTTGACCGCTCTCAGCTCGATTTTGATACTCGATGAGATCTAAGCGAAGTCGTCAAACAACGGGCCCATGAATAAGGGTTTGAGGGTAATTTCAATCAACCATTACCTCTCACATATATATAATGCGACTGGACCTCTCGTACAAGCATTAGACTTTTACAGGGTCACGACGAAATAATAGTCCGTCTAGCTATTGGCTCGTTTACTGAGGACTGGCCTAGGGACCCAAATCTGAGAAGGCATCATAGGGTGCTCAGTATAGAAAATAGCATCCCTGGATCGCTTGGCTTCCTCTTTCGCCTTTTTCTAGTTCCTTGCCCTTCGAAGTTTCACCTTCGTGTCTTCATTATTCCTGGCGGGCACCACTTGGCTGAGTATATTTCGCCATTTCGGTTCCCGAGTTTGAACTGTTGCGACTTGAATGGATCCGGCTTCGTGATTGTTGGTCGATGCCTTGGGTGTAACAAGTACCGACTTGCGGTTTGATGGCTCTACAACCGGCTCCTTCATCTTTAGCACATGAGTCCCAATGATCAATTATTTTTTGAAAGAAAATTCGCCTTTTATCTCAGCCGATTTAATCCATTACGTCTTGACTTGCCAATATGACAAGTCGCCAGGATGTACCAACCGGATTTGAACTATTTGTCGGGTCACTCTGCGTTTTGATGGGTTCGTAGCATAGAAAACAAAAAATTTCCTACGGTGAGAACAAACCAACAAGCCAAGATCTAATCTAGGAGATGCTCGTAACGAGTGGAACATATTCCAAGAGAAACTCACCCTCGAAGACAGTAAGCGTTTCGAGAATAATTCTCGTGGATGATGTAGTCGTTCACTCGCCGATCTCAAGATCGTGAAGATGTGCGCTGCAACGGGCAACGCCTCCGTACTCGGTCACACGTACGACTTGATGACAACCTCCGTTCCCTCGATCCAGCGGGGCAGCGGAAGTAGTAGAACCACCGGAAACTCCAGCAGCACGACGCCAAGCGGATGGCTGGAAGGTGGAGTAGCGGGAGGAGGGAGAGAGAGTCAAGTGTGTGGGGAGAGGGAGCTTACACCCCTCTTTATATACCCTCTTTATATAGGAGGGGGAGGGAGCCACGAATTTAGAGTGCCCCCACCTCTCCCCTCATCATGTGAGTGGAGTCTCCACTCAACCCACTCATTCTCTCATCAATTCCCACTCAAAATTCCAAGGGGTTTTCTTTATTAAATAAAACAATTTCATTTCTTTTAATATTTGTTAATTATATTAACAAACATTAGCACTTACCCCCTTAGTTCATTTGTTAATTCTATTAACAACCATTGGCAACCATTGACAATTAACTCTTTGAACTATTTCAATATTACCCGAAACAATTTTGGTGCTGTCCAAACTTTTCTCCGAAATTCCGTGTCTACCCGAAAGCGTCGACAAACCTTAAGTGTGTCACCCTACGGTTCGTGAATAATGTAGACATGATCGAGACACCTCTCTGATCAATAGTAAACAGTGGGATCTGCAGATCCGTAATGACTCCTACATATTCGACGATGAATCTTGTGATCGTGTGAACCAAAAACGTCATAACCAATTCCTTTTGTCTCACGATATTTTACTTGTCCGAGATCCGATCATTGGTATCATCTATACCTAGTTCGATCTTGTTCCCGACAAGTACTCTTTACTCGTTATGTGATATGACATCCTTGTGACCTAGTCACGTGCTTGCAAGCGGTGTCCATGTGATATCACCGAGACGACCCAGAGTATATCTCTCCGTCATCTGGATGGACAAATCCCACTTCTTGATCCATGGCGAGCGAAGGGTCTCGACCATGTCTAGAGTGTTCTCGAACCGTAGCGTAACAAACTTAAGGTCTTAACGACACCTGGAGAAGGTTCAGGAATATTATAGGATTTTATTGGAGAGAGAGAAATGATCCGGAAAGAGTTTCGGTGGTCCGGAAAGAGTTCCGGGAAGGTCTGGAATGGTTCCGGGAATTTCCGAAAGACGTTCGGGTGGTTCAGAAAATGTTTCGGAGTCACGGGATATTAAATAGTATTTAAATATATTAATTATGAATTAATTATAATTTATAATTATTAATTAATAAAGGAAAAAGGGGCAGCCCACCTAAATGGGCCCTAAGAGGGCCCAAGAGGGGAGCCGCACCACCAAGGAGGAAGGGGGCTTGGGCCCCTAGTCCAATTCGGACTAGGTGTGCTGGCGGAACCCCCCTCCCCTCCTTTTTCCTTTAGTCCCACATGGGGGAGGCAAGGTGTTTGCACACCCCCTCCCCCCTTTATATAGCAAGGCATATTAATTGGATTAATTACAAGAAAATAAAATTAATTGTATAGCAGGCCGACTGAGCTGTTTCTCCGTCCGTTTTGCCTCCTCTCTCCACCAAAGCTATACCGTCGGACACCGTTGTCCTGCGGGATTCCAGAAAAGTTATACCCCTGCGATCTCAGCTGGATCTGAGTGACCGGGGGTTGTTGTTAAGCTCCGTATGTTTGCGATTGCTCGGAGGCGCCACATTTGAGGAGCCTGGGCGACGTCGTCTCACCCACCCAGAAGCCCTGCCGCTGCCCTACCGCCGGCGCCACCCCCAGTCGCCGACGCCACACCATCTTCCGCTCGACGCCCGTCGACGTAGGTCATCGTCGACACCCTGACGTCATCGTCTACATCATCGTGGCAAGTTCTCCGCGACCTCGAGGTCGGCTACGTAGGACTTCATCGTCAATGCTTGTGCGGGAGCGTAATCCCCGCTATCGGTCTACATGGAGGTAATGTGACCCGTTCCGCCACCGTTATCACATGTACTAGATAGATAGATCCTGACTAGTTAGAGCGTTCTTACGCTAGAAAAATTTATTGTTTTGTGCACCGGAACCCCTTCAGTGGTATCAGAGCCGATCTATACGAAGTACTGCTGGTACGGTTAGAACTCATGTTGAATGAGGATGTCTTTCTTATATTTGCTACCCTCTAGCGTGCACTTGCGATGCCTTCGGTATTGAGTTGATGAAGTGGCCCGGACCGCCTTTACGCGTACGCTTACGTGAGACTGGTTCCACTACTGACATATGGCTTGCATCGTATCCGTGGCTGGCGGGTGTCTTTTTCTCTCTCTTTAGTCGGCAAAGCATTTTCAATGGAGGGTCTGAAAGGGATGCTTAAACATGCAATTATACGATCGACGTTGTGGTAGAAAGTTCGTAGGTAGGGAAACGGTTCTCTTACGAATAAGCCTATATGCCACGTAAAACTTGCAAAACTAAATAAAGGTAGAGGCGTCTAACATTGTTTTGCAGAGGCATTATTTTATGTGACATGGTTACGGTAAGTTTGATGTTACTCGTACCGTCGGAGGCAATGGAGGGCACCGTAGACTCGGAGCCATGCCGGGGCGCCCGAGGCCAGGCACATGGTGCCATGGAGGTCGAGGCGCATCGGCTATGTCACATCGCACTTCATTACTTTATGTTGATATTGTGTTGTTGTGTGTGCATCCTGTTGATTGCTTATATGGTAGATATACAACGGTAGCATCTTAAATAGGATGATCCCTAACAAATACCAAATGTGTGTTCTCCCTCGTTACGCACCACCAGGAAAGTTCTACGTTATGAGGCGGGTCGTGACGATGGGGTGTCAGACATATCGTCGTTCGCATACAGTGGGTGTAAGCCATGTTGCACGCGCAGGGTCTTCGAGGTTTGATTGGCGAGCCTAGCATATGCAGATATGGCCTCAGAACACGGGAAGATCGAAAGATTGAAAATGAGTCACAGAGTTGTTGTGATCGACATTTTATGTCCACCTTTGAAGCTGTGCCGCCGGCCGTGACGATCGGGGGTGGTATAGTGGATGGGGGTCGTGTAATCGCTATTATTATTTTAGGGATAATAATTTTAGTGGAGTGTGTTTGTTAATATGATTATAAACTTAAACTCACATATGTTATAAACTTTACCTTACATCTTTTGCGAGCATATCTGTAGACTACGGAACTATACTTCGGTTACTTCCTTAAGAGCCCGGACCTTAGAAGCCGACGGGTCCAACTTCATCAGCTAGTACATTGGTTTTAGAAACATTATCCAACACAACAACATCCTATATGTCCTCGATGAAGCATTAGGAGAAAGACCAGATGATTCTGCTAGCGAGGAGGAGGAAGATGAATTCCGTAGGCGTCGAGACATATTCATAGAAGTGGAGATCACCATGACCGTATGCCTAGCACCTGAGTTGAAAGATTTGTTTCGACACAAGGAACCATATGTCATGATTGATGCGATAAAGACGCACTTCAAAGATGAATTGAGGCGTGAGCAATTCAGGCAGTTTAGAAAGTTCCAGACCATTCATATGGAGGAGCATACTTGTCTGAAGACTCATTTGAAGAGATTGTATGACATCTACTTCAAGCTGACAAATGTCTTTGATTACTGGATTGTGGATTCATGTGCCATTCAGACTGTCCTTATATCTCTGCCTCCAAGCTATGAGAAGCATGTGCGCGAGTACGTTATGAAGGCCGACAATATGAACTTCTACAAGTTCGTGTCCGAGTTCAAATCTCTGGAAGTTGATTCCATCGAAGGAGAAATCTTCGACGCTACAGGTATATATTTGATATATACAGAATTATGAATGTATTCGCCTCTTGATATATGATAAAGTATTTGATACTTGTTCTGTTTGTGAAACAGGTCCTGATTATCACTTATATGCGGTGAAATAGGATGTGACCTGGCGCTGAAGATGGTGATCAAGGAAGTTGATGGCCATTTGTGTTCACGTACTCAAGTTATCATAGTTATCATTAATAGTTGATAAGACCTTTTTGTAATAGTGAGAAAGTGTGTTTAGTGTCTTGATTGTTACAAGACAAGGTTATTCATATATGTAATAAGACAAGTTCAGTCGTTTTATGTTATGGAACAACCCAGTTTAATCACCATCTAATTTAATCATAAAGGCAATGTAAGAAGTAATAGATACTTTTGATCTATTTAAGTATTACATGTGCCAAATTGATTGAGTTTAAAATTAGTATTGAAGTGTCAATACGAAAGGAAATTAATTAAGAGTCATTTCGAATGATTATTAAATTAATTATATGATGAATTTTACTTGATCTGAATTCTTGTATGATTATTGGTGAATAAGTGTATTTACATAATAAATCATGCGTCTGAAATTAATTTGATAAAATATCAAATGGGGGTTTTCAGAAGAAAGATTAGTGAATATTGTATTCATAGAATTTGATCAAAGGATAATATTTTGAATTATGGTTTCAACACAAAAGACTTGTGGAAATTCGTTTCACAATATTATAATATCAGATATAGTGATATGTGAAATATTATAATCATACTCTATTTTAGATAAAGTGTGGTCCTTCAGAATCTGTCTTAGAATCTCTTAATATGTTCGAAACATTATAGTCAGTGTCCACTTTAGAAAATAGATGTTTTCAACGGTAATTCGTGTGATCGACAATAGTGTCATTGTATAGATGATTATACGATAATTCAGAATATACAGGAATAGTTCTTTGTAGATTACTCACATTGGATGAGAGTGTATTCCAAAATCCAATAGAAACAAAACTTGTGTTGTTGTCTATGTAATTCCGAGGAAAAATTTAATTTTTCGAATTATGGTTAATGGAATAAAATTAGAAGCTTGGAACAAGGTGTCCGACCTATATTCATAAAAGTAGAATACTGGAAAGCGTTCCAAAAGGTATATGTCTACAAATGAAAATTTGATGATTAAGAGTGAAGGACACTAGAAAATTGTTTTCTGCTTGCAATCTTCTTCGTAAAGATCATAATATTTTCATGAAAGAAGCTTCTAAATAAAGTGTTGTTATATTAATATTGCTTTCAGGTCATAGCTTAATATTAAATATTTCAGATCTTGTTGACAGATCAAGGTGCACCTTATGAATACAAAGAAAGTTGAGAAAAATATCAGAATACGAACAAAGGCTTTTGAGCCTGAAAATCCAAGTTATATTTAGAAGGATTAAAACAGTTAATGTTATTATAATTCTTTTTGAAGAAATAAGATTTCTTGATGATCATATAAAGTGTTATGTGAGAAATGTAACTATAAGAAAGACATGAAAGCATATTTTGTCAAGAAATGTATCTTGGACAATATCAAATTTGTTGACTACATAAATGTAGATATGCTTGAGGTCTGTGGGATTTGTATTAACAGAATACTGTAGTTCGTGTTAAATTTGAATTGATAGGATATCAATGATCTTGGTTTGACCAAAATATCAAAATAAAATTATGAATTTAAGTGAGGGTCAAAGTTAGTTCACTCGGGTAGAATATGTAAAGGACATATTTTTGAGTGGGAGCTCGTGATCTCGGAGACATAATTTGAGTGGGAGCCGAATTTATCTTGTGTAAATGACACATTGTGAATTGTACCAGTAGAATTAATTAGAAATATGAAGTTGTGAAACTATTTAAAAGTTAGTGTCTATTTGGAATAGAACGGGAATTTTAATAGTTAGTCGAGTTGTATTGGATTATATCTGAGGAGTCAGAATAGATTAAAACCAAAGATGGTTCTCGGAAATCCAATTAATCATTAAGAGTAATGATACGCGGTAATAGTGGTTGTATGACATGTTGGTCTATTATTAGACATCATACAGAAACCATATTATCTGCTTGATGAAATATGACCGATGTTCTCAGAAGAAGAACCGTTGTGAAAGTAAATTTAGAATTTACTGGAAGTAGAAGTGTATTAGTTATTAGATTGACATTGGAGTGTCAAGTCTTCTACATAGGTGTGATTGTAATTGTTACAAGGAGCTCTCTATGACTGAGTGTGTTTTCAAGGCAATTATCTGGTTAACAGAATCAGAGTAAGCGCTAGAAAATAGAAGTCTCACTTAGTTACGGTATTTGTATATATGATATTAGATAACATGATGATATCAAACAAGTTGATATCAGTGAATCGCAAAAGAACGCACAATTATGTATTGTACAGATTGTCAGAGTAACACTCCTCCACAAGCTAGCATTATCATATAACACTTATTTGATAAGGGTTTTTTGATGAAGTAAAATGTAGCTAGTTGATTTGTACTCTAGTGCAAGTGGGAGACTGAATGAGATATGCCCTAGAGGCAAATAAATAAATAGTGTTTATTGCATTATCTCATAAGTTTATAATAGGTTTTTGTATTATGCTATAATTGTATTAATCGGAATTATTAATACACGTGTGATACATAGACAACCAGAGTCTCCAGTGAGCCTCTATATACAGTTGATCGAGATTCCCGATCAAGGACAATGACGTCAGTTGACAATGGGTCATCTTATTAGTAGAATAACGTGATGGACATACGCAAAGTATTGTAATAAGATTGTATTTCGATGTTTGTCATTTGCAATAGATAATTAATATGATAGCTTATTCCTTAGACCGTGAGACCATACTTATTGCTAATTCGTAGGAGTACTTTGAGAGCATCAAACGTTGTGTCTTATATAGTATGACAATAACGGTGTCCATCTTTGGTATCCCGAAAGAGTATGTTGAGACGTAAGGATCAATAGCGGGATTTGTTCATTCTTGTAATGGCAAGATACTCTGGGCCCACTCGGTGAGATTGCATCTATATAGCTGCGCAGCTTATGACTAGGTCATGGAGATGTAATATCACAAATAAGTTAATAACATTTGTCGGTAACGAGATACAACAAGGACATCGGATGTCTGCGATCATATCTCGGACAAGGTAGTATCGTAGAAACAAAGTGAATGAATATCATGTTTATGGTTCACCGACGATATTCGTAGAATGCACAGGGACCGTTATATGTGTCCAGGTATCCCTGGAGGTCATTGGCGAGCGAAGGGTCTCGACCATGTCTGGAGTGTTCTCGAACCGTAGCGTAACAAACTTAATATCTTAACGACACCTGGAGAAGGTTCTGGAATAGTATAGGATTTTATTAGAGAGAGAGAAATGATCCGGAAAGAGTTCCGGTGGTCCGGAAAGAGTTCCGGGAATGTCCGAAAGACGTTCGGGTGGTTCGGAAAATGTTTCGGAGTCACGAGATATTAAATAGTATTTAAATATATTAATTATGAATTAATTATTTTTTATAATTATTAATTAAATAAAGGAAAAAGGGGCAGCCCACCTAAATGGGCCCTAAGAGGGCCCAAGAGGGGAGCCGCACCACCAAGGAGGAAGGGGGCTTGGGCCCCTAGTCCAATTCGGACTAGGTGTGCCGATCGAACCCCCCTCCCCTCCTTTTTCCTTTAGTCCCACATGGGGAAGGAAAGGTGTTTGCACACCCCCTCCCCCCTTTATATAGCAAGACATATTAATTGGATTAATTACAAGAAAATAAAATCAATTTTCCTCCTCTCTCCACCAAAGCTATACTGCCGGGCACCGTTACCCTGCAGGATTCCAGAAAAGTTCTACCCCTGTGATCTCAGCTGGATCTGAGTGACCGCGAGTTGTTGTTAAGCTCCGTATGTTTGCGAGTGCTCGGAGGCGCCACATTTGAGGAGCCTGGGCGACGTCGTCTCGCCCACCCAGCAGCCCTGCCGCCGGCACCACGCCCAGTCGCCGGCGCCACGCCATCTTCTGCCCGACGCCTGTCGACGCAGGTCATCGTCGACACCCCGGCGTCATCGTCTACATCATCGCGGCAAGTTCTCCGCGACCTCGAGGTCGGCTACGTACGACTTCATCGTCAACGCTTGTGCGGGAGCGTAATCCCCGCTATCGGTCTACATGGAGGTAATGTGACCCGCTCCGCCACCGTTATCGCATGTACTAGATAGATAGATCCTGACTAGTTAGGGCGTTCTTACGCTAGAAAAATTATTGTTTTCTATACCAGAACCCCTTCACTAAGGATTAGGATTAGTTCGTATGCTTAGTACAACAATGTAAACTTAATGACTTGATCGCATTGCTTTTCTTTAATTTGGGTGTATGTTCATCACATCATCTTCTATATCTAAATAGCAATGACCCACTAGCTGATTTTCCTGCAATTTCGTGCGTCCACGTCGCCTTTTAATCGCGTCGCCCGCGTTGCGTTTGCGTCGCTCGCTCGCGTACGCTGCTGCGGCAGTCCACGCTGATGTCCTTCCTCTTGGGCTCAAAACAAAGGCCCATCTAAGATGTCGTTCCCTTTCCCCCACGTCCTGCCGCCAGTTCATCTCCTACGCCGCCCCGCAGTACGATTTCTACCCTCCACGACCTATGCCCTAATGCTCACGGATCCTCAAGAAACAGCCGCATCCTTCCTCTCACATGATTACTATGTGATGAATGCGCTAGAAACTGCTGCCCTCAATTGACCAGCACCACCTCCATCTTTAAAAACCTCAATCCCTACCAATGTCTTCCCACAACATCCCTCCGCTCGCCTCCATCTCACGAGCCAGCTTCCACTCGGGTAAATGCCTCATCCCAATTCTTCTCCCCTCCTTTGTTCAACTCCCTACCTCATCTTTTAAATCTATTTTAAATTATGCTTTTTTCAATCTGTTAGGTTCTGGTCGCCTGCTCGCTCGAAAGGTGTTCGACAGTTTGCCTGCTCCGAATTGATTGGATTTTGTTTGTTTCTCTCTCAACACAGCACTGAATCAATTACGATCGTACTCCATTGCAGGAAAATCAGACCATACTGCAAAGCCAGCTTACATTGCTATTTGGTACGCAAGCTATCATCCTCCAGTTCTTATTTGTTCTTCCCATATGATTTGCATGTCTGCATTACTTTTTTGTTATGCTTACACAATGGAAGCTCCGTTGCTTTCCATCCTTTTTTGGTTTTTTGTTTCCTTTGTGGGTTCAATGTAGGGGTAGGATCTACCAAGCTCTTCACCCCATACTACAGATGTACCCCTAAAATATATTGCTTCCGAAGTGTACACTTTAGGATTTACGTAGTATTGTCGGTACATTTGTATGTTTGTTCCTCTGTTTGTTAGGGCCGACGTCATCTATAGACTACAGGTTACACTGAATATACTCTCACCATGATACTACCACAGCTTACCTGGAGGCTACAGAAATACATTCTTCTTACTTTATGTCGTTTTGTATGTCCTTGGTTTATAAAGATGGATAACCCTGAAAGCTCAGAAAATCCCACAAGGCATCATGGTAGTAGTTCAGTCTCACGCACTCGTGGCCGCCCTCGCCGTCAGTCACAGCCTGCCATCACCCCTGAACCTAACCGTTCTGCTTCTTCCGATAACCGGCGTAGGCGTGCACATCTTACTAGAGGTTAGTTATGGTCGACATGTAACTTATTTAATTCCTATGTGCCTCAATCCAATCACACTACCATATGCACAGCAGAACGTTCAGTTCGTCAACGATTAAATGAAGAATCCTCTCTGTCGGTTGCGCAAACAAATTTGACATTCACCCACAAACGTAAGCTATTTTCCCTTCCTATGGGTCTACCATACATTTATGCCTACTCTTTTTGTTAAAATAAAATACCTTTCAGGAACTATCTTTCAACCATTAAACCTTGGTGGGCCAAGCCATACCTGCAGACATTGTCATGCATTTTTTTGGTACGAAGAACGTGTCCGAAGAGATAGAAATACTTCTGATCCGATTTACAACCTATGTTGTAAGGGAGGTAAAATCTACCTGGATCCATACAGACCTCCTCCTCCACCCATATTGGATTTATTGACCTCACAGACCACCACGGTTTCAAAACACTTTTTTGACCACATTCGGCAATATAATACCATGTTCGCAATGACTTCAATGGGTGCTAAAGTTATTGACTCAATAAATGATGGCCGAGCACCCTATGTCTTCAAGGTTAGTGGTACAGTTTGTCATCGTTTCGGTTCTTTGATGCCACCTCCACAAGGTCACCGACCAGAATATGCACAGTTGTACATATATGATACAGAGCATGAAGTTAGAAATCGCATCAATATTACTTCATCATCCCGGCCTTCATCTTCTCGGCCTTCTTTCAATGCCAACGAAGAAATTGTCAGCTCACTCATAGCAATGCTAAACACCCACAATCCCATTGTGAAACTATTTAGGACTGCAAGCGAAAGAATGTCTCCAGATGCTCCTGATCAATTCTTTATCAGATTATTTGGCAAAGCTGACGCACATGGAGACATCTATAGTGCTCCTGTCACATCTGAGGTTGTAGGGTTGATTGTCGGTGATATCGGTACAACAGATGTTGGCCGGGACATTGTTGTTGATAATCGTTCATCAGGCTTACAACAGATCAATGAAAAACATTGCCGGTTTATGTCTATGCAGTACCCTCTGTTATTTCCATATGGAGAAATTGGTTACCATGATGACATTACGTACCGTCCCACACCACAAACTCAAACAATGCATCGTCAGAAAGTAACTATGCTAGAGTACTATGCATATAGGTTACATGATAGACCAGATGATTTCAACACGCCATTAAGAGGTAAAAGATTAACACAAGCTTATTTTGTGGACGGTTATTGCTGTGTTGAAGAATTCCGTATTGCATTCTATCGCAAGCCCAGTTTTCAGAAAAAATATAGATCATCACCATATAATACATTGGCAAATGCGGTCTCTAGAGGTAATTCATCGGGTTCTTCGGTTGGTCAGCGGATTATATTACCATCTTCATTTACCGGGGGGCCTCGCTACATGTACCAGAACTATCAAGACTCCATTGCTATTTGTAGAAAATATGGCTGCCCAGATCTCTTTGTCACTTTTACTTCAAATGCTGCATGGCCTGAAATACTAGAGGCTCTATCATCCATTCCAGGCCAGCAACCTTCTGACCGTCCAGACATTGTCAATAGAGTATTCAAAATGAAGCTTAACATGCTTATGGATGATATTAAAAAGAAACAAATTTTTGGTCCCATTACTGCAGGTAATATTATCCTTCTTACAGTCAATAATCTTATATTAACATTACGTGCATCTTTTGTTGCTCTATACTGAAATGTCTCTTCTGTAGTTATCTACACAGTTGAATTTCAGAAACGTGGCCTCCCTCATGTGCATATCATAATATGGTTAGCTAAAGATGAGCCCCTTAATGCACAAAAGATAGACTTCCACATTTCTGCTCAGTTGCCCGACACTAAAACTGATCCCATAGGATATGAGGCTGTATCTTCATTCATGATACACGGTCCTTGTGGATGCCTCAACCCTCACTCGCCATGTATGTCTGAAGGAAAATGCACAAAATTTTATCCGAAGGATTTCTGTGAGCAAACTTCAGTATTAGAGAATGGTTTTACACAATATGCTCGGCCAAAAAATGGAATTACTGCCAGTAAAAATGGACTTGACATAGATAACAGATTTGTTGTTCCTCACAATGTTGACTTGGTAGTTAAATATCAGGCTCACATTAATGTTGAGAAGGTTAACCATGATGGCATGCACAAATATCTCTTCAAGTATGTAACAAAAGGATTTGACTGTGCGAGATCCAAAATCCAAGCTAATTCTGCAGCAGCAACCTCATCAAGTGAAACCGTCAATGAAATAGAAAATTATCTAGAATGCCGCTATGTGACACCAAATGAGGCTGATTGGCGCCTCAAAGAATATGATATTCACTATACAAGCATTTCCGTAGAAAGGCTCCCTGTTCATCTTCCATTTGAGAATAATGTTATATACTCTGAAGATGACAATCTTGAAGAAGTGATCGAAAACCCAATGAATATGACAACTAAATTAACTGCATGGTTACAGGCAAATGTGGAACACCCTCTGGCTAAACAATACACGTACATAGAATTTCCTGAGTATTTTACATGGCACTCTAACTCAAATGGAAAATATTGGGATTATCGTCGTGGCTCTCGAAGAAAAATTGCCAGAATTGCTCATGTGAACCCTTCCCAGGGAGAACCTTACTATTTGCGTATGTTGCTCCATGTTGTCAAAGGAGCAACTACTTTTGCTCAGATGAGAACTATAGCTGGCCATGAATATCCCACATTTCGGGCCGCATGTGAGGCTTTAGGTCTTCTGGGCAATGACCAAGAATGGTACAATGCTCTAAGAGATGCGACTAAATGGGCCATGCCATTTCAGTTACGCCAATTATTTGTCACAATTTTGCTCTTCTGTGAGGTAACCAATCCTAGAAAGCTTTATGATGAATATGCACCACAAATGTCAGAAGATGCAGCACATCGATTTAACCACGGGCATGGTCAGCTTAGCAACCCATTAGCAAATATGTATGTTTCATCTTATCTTCTAGCTGAATTGGATAAATTGCTGAGGGACGCAGGATATTGCTTATCCCATTTTAATTTGCCGCTACCAGATGATGGTGTGAATATGTCCGGAGAAAATAGGCTACTCTTGGATGAACTTAGTTATGCTCTACCTGATATGAACAACACTTTAAGTGATGATATTGGAAGGCTAAACACGAACCAGAAACACGTTTTTGATGCTATTTATAATTCTGTCATGAACGATGAAGGTCGGACATTTTTTGTTTATGGCCATGGAGGTACTGGGAAAACATTCCTATGGACTACTTTGCTGAATTCTGTTAGAAGCCAAGGGAAAATAGCATTGGCAGTCGCATCATCAGGAATTGCTTCCTTACTTTTACCAGGGGGGCGAACTTGCCATTCACGTTTCAAAATTCCTTTGGATATAACTCGGAATTCGATGTGTAGTATCAAGAAAAGCACACATTTGGCTGAACTTATACAAAAAACTTCTCTTATTGTTTGGGATGAGGCACCTGTTAATCATAGATATTGTTTTGAGGCATTGGACCGTACTCTTAGAGATATATTGTCAGACACAAGGCAAAATGCTGAGAACAGGCAGTTTGGAGGTGTTACTGTAGTTCTGGGAGGAGATTTTCGACAAACCCTTCCAGTTATACAAAATGCGACCAAGCAAAAAATCTTGACGGCATGCATTGTTAATTCATGTATATGGAAAAAATGCACACTCTTACATTTAACTGAAAATATGAGGCTCAAGTCAGGAACTCTCTCTGCCACAGATAAAGAAGAGCTAAGTCATTTTTCTGAGTGGCTTCTTAGAGTGGGAAATGGAACAGAACCTTTTGTTTCTATTCCAAATGAGCCCAACAGTTCAGTTATAGAGATTCCACAGTCTCTCCTTCTGCCCACAAACTGTAGGAACCTTGATGGGTTGATATCATTTGTCTACAATTCAGGTTGTCAACCAACCAATCTAGCATCATATTTTTGTGACCGAGCAATCTTAGCACCTACAAATGAGGTTGTTTCAAAGATAAATACCAACATGATTGATCAAGTTGCAACTACTGAAATGTCCTACTATAGTGCCGATTCTATTGATGATACCTCTGCTAATCATTCCACTTTAGAGGCATTATACCCAACAGAATTTTTAAATACCATTCCTATGCCCGGGCTTCCTGACCATAAGTTGATCTTGAAGATTGGAGTTCCTATAATGCTTTTGCGCAATCTTGATCCATCAAGGGGGCTCTGCAATGGTACCAGGCTAATTGTCACACAATTGACAAGTCGTGTAATTGAAGGTGAAATTATTACAGGAAAGGCTACAGGTTCAAGAGTATATATCCCTCGAATTATCACAACATCCAGTAATTCTAGGTGGCCCTTCAAATTGAGAAGGCGTCAGTTTCCCATACGCCTCTCTTACGCAATGACAATAAACAAAAGTCAAGGGCAAACACTTAATAGAGTCGGAGTCTACTTGCCATCTCCAGTATTCTCTCATGGTCAACTATATGTAGCATTTTCACGAGTTACTTCACCAAATGGATTGAAGGTTCTGATTGAAAACAGTCCAACTTCTGATGAGAATTGCACACATAATGTAGTGTATGATGAGGTTTTCAAGCAAATTAATAGACAGAATTGAGATAAAGGAATTTTCACTATCATGTGTGTTCTACTCACACCCTACTTTGTTCAACTCATACATGCATATTCTACACTTACTTACTTTACAATATTATTTATCCTTTTCACACAGGGAACTTTTGGGAATGAACTCCACTACTGCACTTGAAAACATCACTCTAGGACAACAGAACTGCAAGGTTTTTGGACGTCTCTTACGGCTATGGGACGCAATCAATGTGAAATCCAAATTTGCAGATCCTCTCATCAGCATTGATGGAGTCCTTTTAGATGAACATGTAAGCACAATGTGATATGTATTTTCAAGTGTGAAATATATAATACATAATGATTTTGAACTACCTCATCCAATTGTGTGCTACTGCAGGGGACAATGGCGCAGATCAGTGTTCCCAAGAGGTTCCAAAAACAATTCCGACCCTTACTCAAAGAAGGATATGTCTACATATTTACTGATGTTGCAGCCGTTGATACCAAGAACAAAACCTATGTGTACCACCACCAGAAATATATGCTACAGTTTAAACACAACACCAAGGTTCACCGGCTTGAAACCAGAGGAGTGAATATACCAAAGTTTTCATTCAACTTTTGTCCATTTGATAAGCTGGCAGAAATGGATACCATGGCAAGACCTCTACAAGGTAGCATTTGTTTTACTTTTCGACTACTGACCACTCTAATAATATCACATCACATTTTTTATCTTTCTTTCTTCAGATATTATTGGAGTCATCAGCCACGTGGGTCCATTTGATTATGCAAGCCCAACATCTCAAAATAAACTCAGGATAATCAAAATTCGAAACCTAGAGTATGTTTCTCTTGCTAAAGCCAGTTTAGACTTTTCCACCAGAAACCTACCTATTGTGCTTGAAAACATGAATTTTCTCTTATGCAGTGAACAAACACAAGAAATACGTCTTTGGGGCCAACATGGTGAATTATTTGATGAAGAAACAGTGCTTAAAAAGTCACAAGATGGCACTGTAGTTGGGATATTTGCTGGTGTCACTGCAGGGAGTTTCTTGGGCACTCTAACAATATCATCAAACTCTGCAAGTAAAATATACATAGACTTAGATACATCTGAGGTTAATAACTACCGAACTAGGTGATTCCTTATCCATGCTCCTACACATAATTGTATGGCTACATTGTTACTCTAAGAAACATACATACTGACATTTTTTTAAATTAATATTCTAAAGCTATCAGTGGGCATCTCCAATTCTACAACAGCAACTACCTCAGGTTGTTCATCTGTCTCCAATTGAAGCTGCGGGAAAGCTCTACAAACTACATGACATATCTAATTTGTCAGCTTCATCTTCTCAGGTCTGCATAACTTGAGTTACTTCATATTTTTACATCCATGAACTTTTAAATTTGAATATGATTACGACATTTTTTACACGTCTCTTAGGGAAGAGCCACCTATAGTACCATAGCGAAAGTACAATCTATAGTAACAGAAGCTAAGTGGTACTACAAAGGATGCAACCGATGTGGCAAGGGATATAACAGCAATACAGATACGCCAACATGTGTTTGTGATAATTCATCTCCAAAGCCGTTGTACCATCTCTACTCGACACATGTTCTGTTTCCCTTATTTTTTGTACTACTCACCAAGTCACCATAATATTTTTTTTTTGCATCCTCTAGGTACAAGCTACCTATTACACTTGCTGATGAATCAGGAAATTTGGATGCTATTGCTTTCTCAACCGTTGCTGAAGAATTGGTTGAGCGAGATGCCATTCAGGCTTCTCAGAATATGAAAGTAGATCCTTCTGAACATGTGATCATCCTTGATAATGCCATTGGTAAAACCAAATTATTCCATATAGGAGTGAAGGTAGATTCAGCATCCAACTTCCCCATAAGTTATATCATAAGAAAGAGCTTCCCAATTGACAATGCACAAATGGTTCCCTCCATACAGGTTAGAAAATTCCCTCTTATTTGAAATAGCCATTATAATCTATTTTCTACAAGAATTAGGAAGTTTCACTTAGTGGAATTTGAGTGGCCCCATTTAAAATGATATTAGTATGCCTGAGTTGCCGATTCCTCTTGCATTTGAGACTGCACCCTTTTACATGCATTAACATTAAATCAATGATTTCAGGCACCTCCAAGCCAGGATCTTATTACCAAAACATCTCCTATCATAAGTACCAAGAGGTTTGGCATCAATTATAAAGTTTATTTTACGTGCTCTACCTAGACATCTTGATCAAACCTTTGCTATTTGTAGTTCAAGCCAGAACATTGCAAATAATTTGCACAACAATACACCTCCATTCCATGAAGCAGCAGTTATTACCATCGACAAGAACAAGCTCAAGTAGTGCTTTTTAATCTATGAATATGTGTTGATTTCTTCATATTCAACTTTCATTTATAATGATGATTTTTCTATACAGTGACTCTACAGCAAAAAGGAGCATTCAATTTACAAAAGATGAACCAACATATATAAAAAGGTACAAAAACAACAACAAAGCTTACAGTGCATCATTGTATTTTTCACCAATTTAATTCTTCAATGTCACAGTGGAGAAGGTGTGGAACAATCAGCTGGACAGCTTGAACTTCAGACTGCCAAACGACAAAAACAAGAGTATGTGCGTCCCCTCATATCAAATATCAAATACGAAATATCACAATCGCCATCTAATGTTTATGCTCCAACAGAATTTCCGACCACAATGTTGCAACAGACAACTAAGTACTTCAAGTGGATAAATTTTGTACAACAAAGGTATCATTAATTTTTATTTGCAATTCTATTTGAAACTTTAAGTTTTGAATCACAAACCTCACAAGCATGAAGTTTCTAATACTGTTGTTTTGTAAACCAAATGCAGGGTATCATCAACCACGAATGGAACAACCAAGAACTTCGCTACGCCTTCTATCTTAATTAGTTATACTTTTCTTCCATCAAGAGTAACTCATCACTGTGTTTCTTAGACTCTGTTGTAACCATAATAATTGAGGATGATCCAATGCGTGACTGCATGAATAAATACTGGACAATATCTCTTTATGACAGTTTTGATTCCCTGCCCTTTCATGCCAAATCCTTCATGTATTTGTTCATGTGGAATGTATAATCATTTATCTATAGATATTTAATACTCTCGGTGGCAAGAAATACTCTCTTTTGCATTCTTGCTATTTTTGATTGAATAGTGATTCCTATGTTTCTATCCAAATATTCTGTCTGCAGTCTCATTTCAGTAACCAAGGATTGTATTCTGTTTTGAATAAGATTATGCAATTACCTATACACCCTCAGCTGCAGCTGCAGTATTCATGTATTTGTTCATGTGGAATGTATAATCATTTATCTATAGATATTTAATACTCTTGGCGGCAAGAAATACTCTCTTTTGCATTCTTGCTATTTTTGATTGAATAGTGATTCCTATGTTTCTATCCAAATATTCTGTCTGCAGTCTCATTTCAGTAACCAAGGATTGTATTCTGTTTTGAATAAGATTATGCAGTTAACTATACACCCTCAGCTGCAGCTGCAGTATTAGGAATATAATCCTTCGGAGCACCAAATGATATAGTCTCTTGCATACTTGCATATATAAAAAAAATTGGGCTGACTCATTTGATAAATAACAAGTTAGTGTCACATTCTTATCTTCCACTTTTTCATGCATGCTTGGTCACAGGAAAGAGGATGGTCAGGTGTACGCTAGACACCCATGCAGGCAACAATTACTATTTCGGTTTTTATTATCTTTTCAAGATAATGACGTATGTAAACAAACTTCCTTTCCAACGTAAATGCTGCCAATGAATTACAATACTAATTCAATGCACCAGAAACTGCCACAGTTAATTTTTTGACAAACGTCCGTTCAAAATGTGATAACCCCCATACGAATTTAAGTCACCTTAAATGTGATAACGCCCTCCTGATTTTAAGTCACCAAAATATCTCTATATAAAGACGGTCACAATTCCTTCGCCATATCAAATTTTTTCATTCCATAGTCTTCTTGCATCCGTGATACATGGAGCAACATCAAGGTCAAAACAAGTACTGGTACTACACAATCAACCATACATTTTTTGTTCTACTTCGCATTGCTACCTTCATGTAATGTTCTTTCTATCCTGCAGGTCAATTAGGACCACCGCATGCATGCTTCCATCAGCAACGAATCGCCTAATAGAAGCTCGCAAGAAGTATACTGAGGCAATACAGAACGTCAAGGACATGAATCAACCGCTGCATCTCACTTTACAGGAGGAGAACCAAGGATCACCTTCACGTGCTTACATCAAAAGCCTACTTGGATCAGACGTTCCGTTCTTCACAATGGAATATATCAACCATGGAAAGAGACATTACATGACTGTCATTTCCGGTGAGAAGATTATTTAGAAACTAAACCAGTGTACTCATACAGTACTCACATTATGTAATAAAATCCCTGCTTTACATCAAAGTTTTCATAAAATTATATATAAATATTTCTTCCATAGTCTGCTTAAAATACCGCCGCAACGCGCGGGGTATCATCTAGTTCTCCTAATGACGTGATCCCGTTATTAACAACATCCAATGTTCATGATCAGGAAACCTTAATCATCAGTTAATCAACGAGCTAGTTCAACGAGAGGCGTTACTAGGAACTCTTATTTGTTCATTAGTCACACATGTATTAACATTTCCAATTAATACAATTCTAGCATGAGAAATAAACATTTATCATAAACATGGAATAAGATAATAACCACTTTATTATTGCCTGTCGGGCATATTCCTTTCAGTCTCCCACTTGCACTAGAGTCAATAATCTAGTTAACACTTGTAAAGATCCAACACCAATGGCCTTCTGGTGATGATCATGTTTAGCTCATGGAAGAGGTTTTAGTCAACGGACCTTGAACGTTTCAGGTCAGTATGTATATTACATATCTTTTGCGTCTCTACGCACGACTCATTCTGAATGAGATTAGGCAAGACTTTGTATAGCTTTAGTCACATGGTGGAAACTTTAGTTCATCGGTCTGAATCAAGTTGCTAATACTTTCAAAACAATATAGCTTCATAAATCTGACACACATGGAACTACACCAAGTTCGCAAGAACTTCTCGACTCAAATTTGTTGTCAAAACAACGATATACTTAGCTATCGTTTGCTAGTCATAGAAATGATATATTTAACCTTAGGTTGTAGTATGTCGTTTGTGACAGTACACTTATCCTCATTTGTAGAATCCGTCATATTGTTGAACTTTGGAAATCATCCAAAACCAACATGGAATTTCCTTCCATCCTATTGTTCCACTTTCATTGAACACACATATAGCCTTATTTAGATCAAAATTAATTTTATTCGGATATGTGACACAACTCCCGTCGGTGTAACATATTACAGCGATATGTTTGTCACTTTCGTACCCAAAATATATTCTTCGTTCTTCCAAAGCACCCAAGAATATCTTACTGTTGTCCAGTGATCATCACATGAATCACTCAGATAAATGCTTGTAACTATATTACTACATAGGATATCTGGTTGTGTACATATCATGACGTTTATGATTGATAAAAAATACTCATATTTCTAAACTCATCAAGTGTCGAATACACTCAAGTCTTGTTAACACTCCATGTAACAAGAACACTTCTTGATGTTTCCATATCGAATTACTTCGGTATCTCTTTTATGTACTTTGACCCAACCTTTTAAGCGCATCAATTCATCTCCATGAATTTTAGATGCCTAGCATGGTTTTTGGTCTAAGTCCTTTCAGTGAAAACTATTTTCGGTGAAACTTTTAATTATGTCAAGTAAATATACATGATCTTTCAGTCAACGATATGTCATCTACATAAAGTATCATGAATATGTCTTAGCGCTCCCACTTATTTTTTTTACGAAAGCAAGCATCTTCATTGTTCATAATGAAATCAAAAATTCATTTGACTATTTCATTCAATGAAGATATCATCTCCGTGATGCATACTTCTATCATGGAAGTTTGCATTCCCCTTTCTAGCTCTCTCGGGATCAACAACTCCCTTGGATGTATCGGCTATACGTCCTTGGTTAGTACTCCAACTAAGGAACACAACTTTGTTACCCGACATAACTCATATGCAGCGATTGCTAGAATAATCCATTCAGATTTAAGGTTTCGCTACGGAAGATCCAAATCTTAACGTAGCCAACTTCTTGAACTTTGTCGTAAACAATTTTTGACAACTCGAACCTTTTATGGATGTGATATCCACTTCTGTTTATAGACTCATTTTTATTTTACCAAGTTCCAAGCTTGATTTCATATATGAATACTATCTTGGATTTTATGGCGTTCAACCATTTTTAACGGAGTTAAGGGCCCATCATCGCTTCCTTGTATACAATCGGTTTACTATTGTCCTACAATAATATTTCGTTCTCAAATCCATATTATTCGATTACGAAAGCGTACCCGACTAGTGAGGTTCAATATATAATTCAATCTCTAGAGCTACAACAACTTGTAGTTGTGGGTGTCATGGGTGACATGGCCCCTTCCAGAACAAATTCTGCTGTTGCGCCACTCTGCTCATCTTAGTTATTGAATTCTATTGTCCTCCCACTCAAAACTTTCACGAGAACATCCTTCTCGAAAATAAGCCATTTTCAGCGACAACAACACTTTGTCTTTGGCTTAAAGTGGAAAGAATTCCCAATGCTTCCTTGGTATAACCTACAAAGATTTTTATCCATTTTGGTTGGAAACTCATTTTGCATACCAAAAATGAAGAAAAGACCGTTGGGTAACTTCCCGTCACATATCTCATATGGTTGTCAATTCAATGGATCATATATGATGTTACTCTTTTAAGTGTAAAAGAGGTAGTCTCTAAAGCATAGTTCTTCAAAAATATAATGGCAATTTCAATTTACATCTTTGATATTCCATGTCAAAACACGGTCTGATTATGTCTCTCGAACCCACCATACTTTTGTGGCGTTTTAGGGAGGCATAATTTGTGAAATTAATTCCGCAACACTTAGATGTCTTGTGCTAAACTTGTAACTTAAATAATCCCTTCTATGAACTCATCATAGATATTATTGTTATGATTGTTTTCTACATCATGTTGAAATTCTTTGAACATATTCAAATGTTTCAGACTTCTTTCTCATTAAATAGGTAAATCTGAATATATCTCTTCAAATCATCAACAAAGTAGATGAATCTACCGCTTATGGATACACCCAATGGATCACATACATCAATCATGTGTGATTTCCAACATGTTTCGCCATTCATTCAATCTTAAGCCTCTCGAACAAAGTTCAAGTCATTTTCCTTTTAGAAGGTGTTGCAAGCACCAAATGATTCAAAATCAAGTGACTCTGAAATTCAACAACATTGAGTTTCTTCATGCAATTATTTCTAATATGACTTAAATGGCGGTTCCACAATTATGTGGAATTGAAATCATTAGCCTTGCGGCATTTAGAGTTAGTATTATAGATATATGTTTTACCAACAAGATTTATAATAACTTATCCATATTCTATGCATCATAGTAAAATTTGAACAACTACTTGTTTTATTTAGACCAAAACAAAATAAAAAATGTATTAAGTTATTTCAGAATAAATCTCGTGGGCTAGGTATAATACCAACAACGAACACAATAACAAATTATCATATTTTTGTTGCGTATTGTTACTGAAGGGGATCGTGGGCAGAAAACAATAATTTTCCTAGCAACGATATCCTTAAACTAGCCAAGATCTATTCTATGCAGATATAGTAGTACGAACGGAGATCGGAATACATACCCTTGTAGACCGAAAGCGGGGATTACGTTCCCGCACAAACGTTGTCGATGAAGACCGACGAAGCCGACCTCAAGGTCGTGTAGAGGAAGCAGGCCTCCGAGTACCGCTAGCGCAGCACCTCGCAGGGAGTCGCACACGTACGGTGGAGACGACGCCTCCGAAGCTCCAGTCCAGGACGAGCAGCGGAAGACTTGGACCGGAACACTAGCAGCGCGGCAGCGGGCTATGGTGGAGGAGATCCCCGACTCCTCTTGCTCGGCGCGGCTCCAACTTGGGAACCACGAGATCGAGAGAGAAATCAGGAATTAATTGGTGAATTAAAAGGCTGGGGGTGCCCTTTCTTATATAGGCTCCCAAGGGGAGCCAACCTTGCCAGCCAGGCAATGTGGGACTATCCCCACATAGCCTGGTTCGGCTATGGAGTGCGCCGGCCCCCTGGTGGGCCCCTTGTGGCCCACCTAGGCCGGCCCTCCTGGCCCCCACCGAATTCCCCTAGGGAATTTTCCCCTCTTGGGCCTTCTTTCGTCCGGAAGGCCCATTTAGGGAAATCTGCCTTAATAAATTCGAAAATAAATATATAAAATCATATTTGCATATTAATAACACTAATTAATATCAAACATAATATATATAATATTTCCTAGCTCCGAAAACTCTTTCGGCGCTGCCCGATCTCCATCGGACCTCTCCCGGGACTGTCCCGGTGATCTCCTTCCTTTCCGGTTGTCTTGTCGAAACCCCTTAAGTGTGTTACCCTAGCGGTTCGATATAATATCAGGTATGATCAAGACTACTCAATGATCAACGACTAATCCGTAGGCCTGGACCCCATGAATTAATCCCTGAGATATAACGAATGACTTTCATCTATCAAACCTGAACGTGAAGTCTTAGACCTTTTGCCATAGCGATACTTAGCATGTCCGAGCGTCGTTCCATAGATATCTCCATACCTAATCCCGACCTCGTTACCGACGATGCCATCTTCTACTCGTTCATGATCTCATGTCTCCGTGACCTAGTCACATGCTTGCAAGCTCATTAGACAAGATCTCACCGAGTGGGCCCGAGAGTATCTATCCTGCTACGCGGACTGGCAAATCCCGCTCTTGACCCCTCGTCTCAATACTCCTTTCCAATACCCAAAAGTATCACCGTTATTGTCATACTAAATAAGATACGACGTTTGGTGCAATCAAAGTATCTTCGGGGAATATCAATAAGAGTTGATCTCACGGTCAAAGGTGTAATGACTATGTTCTCCAAAACTGGGTATGTCCATCACATCGCTCTCTAGCGATATGACTCTCATTGCCGACCGGCGCCATGCCCCATGACCGGGAAACCTCGATCATCAATCGCGCAACGAAACTAGTCTCAGTAGAGGCTACTAGGGACCTGGTTGTTTACGTATCACACCCGCATTAATGTTTCCGCTTAATACGGTTCTAGCATGACACAAAAACATATTATGAACAAACGAGATATGATAAAGAATACACTTTATTAATTGCCTCTAGGGCATATCTCCTTCAGTCTCCCACTTGCACTAGAGTACAAATTAATCTAGATTACAACTTGGTAAAAGCCTAACACCCATAGCTAACTGGTGTTGTTCATGCTTATCAAGCGGGAGATGCTTCGTCAGCGGATCTGCCACATTCAGATCCATATGCACTTTGCAAATCTTCACATCGCCTTCTTGTACGTACTGACGTATCACGTGGAAGCGTCGAAGAATGTGTTTGGCGGTGGAGTGAGTCCTTGGCTCCTTGGCGTTTGCAATGGCACCCGTATTGTCGCAGAAGAGGACCACGGGGTCTTGCACGCTCGGGAACACTCCAAATTCGATGACGAACTTCCTCAGCCACACAGCTTCATTCGCAGCCTCGCAGGCAGCAATGTACTCCGACTCCATTGTAGATTGTGCGACTATGGGTTGCTTCCCACTTCTCCAGCACACGGCGCCTCCGTAACCTGTCTGTGACTTACAGTCATCGGGGTCTGAGCAGAAACTTGCATCTACGTAACCCGTTACGCCAAGTTCCTCATCGCAGCCACCATACACAAGGAACATTTCCTTTGTCTTATTGAGATACTTAAGAATGCTCTTAACAGCTATCCAATGCGGCATTCCGGGATTACTCTGGAACCGGCTTGTCAAACTTAGAGCTAATGCCACATCTGGTCTAGTACTCAACATTGCATACATGATCGATCCTATGGCTGAAGCATAAGGATGTTTCGTCATTTCGGCCTTACCCATTTCCGTTACCGGACACTGCGCCTTACGCAATACCTTATTCTTGATAACCGGCAGAGAACCCTTCTTTTCCTTCTCCATATGAAAACGCTTCAATATTTTATCAAGATAAGTACTCTGACTTAGTGCTAATAGGCGCCTTGATCTATCACGGTAGATCTTTATGCCTAAAACATACGCAGCTTCTCCTAAGTCCTTCATTGAAAACTTACTGTTTAAATATTCCTTCACGCTATTCAGAAGTTCCACATCATTCCCTATTAGCAATATGTCGTCAACATACAGTGCTAAGAACACAACCGAGCTCCCACTCATTTTCTTGTAAATACAGGTCTCTTCCACATTCTGGATAAATCCAAAACCTTTGATTACCTCATCAAAGCGAAGATTCCAGCTCCGAGATGCCTGCTTCAATCCATAGATGGATCGCTGAAGCTTGCACACCTTGTTAGCACTTCCTGGATCGACAAAACCTTCCGGCTGTACCATGTACAACTCTTCCTCAATGTTTCCATTCAGGAAGGCTGTTTTGACGTCCATCTGCCAGATTTCATAATCATAGTAGGCAGCTACCGCTAACAAAATCCGAATAGACTTAAGCATCGCTACCGGTGAAAAAGTTTCATCGTAGTCAATTCCATGAACTTGTCGGAAACCCTTTGCGACAAGCCGAGCTTTACAGACGGTCACATTACCATCAGCATCAGTCTTCTTCTTAAAGATCCACTTATTCTCGACGGCCTTGCGCCCTTCGGGAATATCCACCAAGGTCCACACTTGGTTATCATACATGGATCCTATTTCGGATTTCATGGCTTCAAGCCATTTCTCGGACTCTAGACTCTCCATCGCCTCCTTGTAGTTCGTAGGTTCGTCTTGCTCGACTAGCATGACGGTGCAAACCATGTTGCCATACCATTCTGGTGGGATCCGAGATCTACCAGACCTACGAGGTAGAACATCTTCCTCGACAGTTTCTCCCACTCCTTCCACGGAGGACGTTTCCGGAATTGCTTCCGTTGCGCCACTCGGAATCTCGAGTTCAGGATCAACGATTTCATCGAGGTCTACCTTCCTCCCACTTACTCCTTTCGCGAGAAATTCCTTCTCTAGAAAGGCACCGGTCTTCGCGACAAAAGTTTTGCCCTCAGCTTGGTTGTAGAAGGTGTACCCAACGGTTTCCCGCGGATATCCTACAAAGACGACTTTCTCCGACTTCGGTTCGAGTTTGTCGGGCTGTAGTTTCTTAACGTACGCCTCACAACCCCAAACCTTCAGAAACGATAACTTAGGCTTATGGTCATACCATAATTCATACGGCGTCGTTTCAACGGATTTGGACGGAGCCCTATTTAAAATGAATGCGGCTGTTTCTAACGCATAACCCCAGAAGGACACTGGCAGATCGGTAAGAGACATCATAGATCGGACACTATCCAGTAGAGTACGATTACGTCGCTCGGACACACCGTTACGCTGCGGCGTTCCGGCGGGCGTAAGTTGGGGCACTATGCCACAACTCTTCAGATGTGTGCCAAACTCAAAACTCAAGTACTCTCCACCGCGATCGGACCGGAGATGCTTGATTTTCCTATTAAGCTGATTCTCAACTTCACTCTGGAATTCTTTGAACTTTTAAAACGTTTCAGACTTGTGTTTCATCAAATAGATATAACCGTATCTACTCAAGTCATCAGTGAAGGTGACGAAGTAACGATAACCATTGCGTGTCGAAACGCTCATTGGTCCACATACGTCTGTATGTATGATCCCCAACAAATCCGACGCCCGTTCAACGAAACCTTTGAACGGTGTCCTGGTCATTTTGCCCATGAGGCATGGTTCACATGTATCGAGGGATCCGAAATCCAACGAGTCCAAGAGTCCATCGGAGTGGAGTCGCTTCATGCGCTTTATACCAATATGACCAAGACGGCAATGCCACAAAAACATGGCGGTATCGTCACTACACTTAATTCGTTTGGCTTCTATGTTATGGATGTGAGTACTACGATCGAGATTCAACAAGAATAAACCGTTATTCTCGGGAGCATCAACATAAAAGATATCATTCATATAAATAGCACAATTGCTTGACACTGATTTAAATGAATAACCGTCTTGTAACAGGCAAGACCCACTTATAATGTTTACACTCAAGGATGGCACAAAATAACATTTATTTAAAACCAAAACTAATCCCGATGGAAGATGCAGAGGGAGCGTGCCGACAGCCACCACGTCGACTCTCGATCCGTTGCCGACGCGCATCGTCACCTCATCCTTCGCCAGCCGCCTTCTATTCCGTAACTCCTCCTGAGAGTTACATATATGAGCAACAGAACCAGTATCAAATACCCACGTATTGCTCCGGGCGGATGTAAGGTACACATCTATAACATGTATATCAAATATACCTTTCTCTTTGTCGACCGTCTTGCCAGACTTCCTATCCTCCAGATACTTGGGGCAGTTGCGCTTCCAGTGACCCTTCCCCTTGCAGTAGAAACACTCCACGCTAGCTCTGGGACCAGATTTGTTAGTCCTGGGCTTGGCAGCCAACTTTGCCTCCCTCCGGGACTTCCAGCTCTGCTTTCCCTTGCCACCGGACTTCTTGAAATCAACGGTCTTGTTGACCATCAACAGCGTGTGCTCCTTCTTAATCTCTACCTCAGCAGTCTTGAGCATCACGAACACTTCACCCAGGGACTTAGCCATGCCCTGCATGTTGTAGTTCATGACGAAGCCTTTGTAGCTTGGCGGCAACGATTGCAACACCCTGTCAATCGCCAGCTCATCGGGAATCTTGCACTCCAGAGCATTCAGGCGTTGAACGTAGCCAGACATCTTGACTACATGCTCGCTCACACTGCTATGCTCTTCCATCTTGGCTGAGAAGAAAAGCTCAGAAGCCTCATATCTCTCAGCCTTAGCCTGCGGCGCGAAGACAGCCTTAAGATCCGAAATGATCTCAAAGGCGCTCATCTTCTCAAAACGCTTCTGCAGGTCGGCTTCCATGGCGTAGAGCATGCCACTCTGGACAAAGACAGAATCCTCCGATCGGGTCTGGAAGACCTTCTTCTCATCCTCAGAGGCTTTATCTGCAGGAGGGTCACCTATGGCGGCCTCAATGACGTAGGCCACCATATAGGGAGTGAGGAGGATCCTCAGGTTGCGGAACCAGGCCATGAAGTTTGACCCATTGGTCTTAACCTTTTCTTTCTCAAGGAACAGACCTAGGTTAAACGAGGGGCGAGACATCTACAATGGAATTTGCAACAACATAAGACTTTGTTCATAATAATTTTGAGTTATAGTATTTTAGAAAATAACTGACATAACTCCCACTCAAACGAACATCCCTCCTGGTCGTTTAAGCGATTACACGACCCCCATCCATTGCACCACCCCTCATCATCAAAGCCGGCGGCACAACTTCAGGAGTAGACAAAATAGTCCGCCACACCAATTTTGTGACTCGTGCTCGACCTTTCGGTCTTCCTGTTCCGAGGCCATACTTCTGAGTATGCTAGGCTCGACACCAAAGACCTCCACGCTGACGCTTGTGCAACATGGCTTACACCCACCGTATGCGAACGAAGATATGTCTGACACCCGATCATCACGGCCTGCCTCATAACGTAGAACTTTATTGGTGGTGCGCGTTGGAGGGAGAACACTAGTGGTATTTTGAAGGGATCATCTTATTCAGCTACCGCCGTGTAACACACAATCACACACAAAATAAGATGCACACAAAACATCAAATGTAATGCAATGTGATATAGTCCATCGCGCCATTGTCTTCTTGGCGCCCGCAGTTTATAAACAATTTAATAAACCTACCTTGACCATATCACATAGCCCCTGCAAAATAAAGTTAGACGCTTCTACTTTATCTTTTGCATATTTTACGTGGCTTGGGGCTTTCGTAAATAGAACCGCTTCATACCTACGAATCTTATGACCACAACAACGATCCAATAATTGCATGTTTAAGCATCCCTTTCGGGCCCTCCATTGAAAATGCGAAGACCAACTAAAGAGAGAGAAACTGTCACCCGCCAGCCACAGATACGGTACAAGCCGTATGTCAGTAGTGGAACCAGTCTCGCGTAAGCGTACGCGTAAAGTCGGTCTGGGCCGCTTCATCAACTCAATGCCGCTGGAATACACAAGTGCACGCTAGAGGGTAGCAAATAACAGGAACGGTGCCCCCGTGCAGAGCACGGGTTCTAACAGCGTACAGCTATATCTTACGATAGATCGGCTCTGATACCACTGAAGGGGATCGTGGGCAGAAAACAATAATTTTCCTAGCAACGATATCCTTAAACTAGCCAAGATCTATTCTATGCAGATATAGTAGTACGAACGGAGATCGGAATACATACCCTTGTAGACCGAAAGCGGGGATTACGTTCCCGCACAAACGTTGTCGATGAAGACCGACGAAGCCGACCTCAAGGTCGTGTAGAGGAAGCAGGCCTCCGAGTACCGCTAGCGCAGCACCTCGCAGGGAGTCGCACACGTACGGTGGAGACGACGCCTCCGAAGCTCCAGTCCAGGACGAGCAGCGGAAGACTTGGACCGGAACACCAGCAGCGCGGCAGCGGGCTATGGTGGAGGAGATCCCCGACTCCTCTTGCTCGGCGCGGCTCCAACTTGGGAACCACGAGATCGAGAGAGAAATCAGGAATTAATTGGTGAATTAAAAGGCAGGGGGTGCCCTTTCTTATATAGGCTCCCAAGGGGAGCCAACCTTGCCAGCCAGGCAATGTGGGACTATCCCCACATAGCCTGGTTCGGCTATGGAGTGCGCCGGCCCCCTGGTGGGCCCCTTGTGGCCCACCTAGGCCGGCCCTCCTGGCCCCCACCGAATTCCCCTAGGGAATTTTCCCCTCTTGGGCCTTCTTTCGTCCGGAAGGCCCATTTAGGGAAATCTGCCTTAATAAATTCGAAAATAAATATATAAAATCATATTTGCATATTAATAACACTAATTAATATCAAACATAATATATATAATATTTCCTAGCTCCGAAAACTCTTTCGGCGCTGCCCGATCTCCATCGGACCTCTCCCGGGACTGTCCCGGTGATCTCCTTCCTTTCCGGTTGTCTTGTCGAAACCCCTTAAGTGTGTTACCCTAGCGGTTCGATATAATATCAGGTATGATCAAGACTACTCAATGATCAACGACTAATCCGTAGGCCTGGACCCCATGAATTAATCCCTGAGATATAACGAATGACTTTCATCTATCAAACCTGAACGTGAAGTCTTAGACCTTTTGCCATAGCGATACTTAGCATGTCCGAGCGTCGTTCCATAGATATCTCCATACCTAATCCCGACCTCGTTACCGACGATGCCATCTTCTACTCGTTCATGATCTCATGTCTCCGTGACCTAGTCACATGCTTGCAAGCTCATTAGACAAGATCTCACCGAGTGGGCCCGAGAGTATCTATCCTGCTACGCGGACTGGCAAATCCCGCTCTTGACCCCTCGTCTCAATACTCCTTTCCAATACCCAAAAGTATCACCGTTATTGTCATACTAAATAAGATACGACGTTTGGTGCAATCAAAGTATCTTCGGGGAATATCAATAAGAGTTGATCTCACGGTCAAAGGTGTAATGACTATGTTCTCCAAAACTGGGTATGTCCATCACATCGCTCTCTAGCGATATGACTCTCATTGCCGACCGGCGCCATGCCCCATGACCGGGAAACCTCGATCATCAATCGCGCAACGAAACTAGTCTCAGTAGAGGCTACTAGGGACCTGGTTGTTTACGTATCACACCCGCATTAATGTTTCCGCTTAATACGGTTCTAGCATGACACAAAAACATATTATGAACAAACGAGATATGATAAAGAATACACTTTATTAATTGCCTCTAGGGCATATCTCCTTCAGTTTTCCCTACTTTTTGGTGTTGTGTTTTTATTGTACTATTGCCCCAACTCTCCCTTAATTAATGAAATGGGGCAAAGCTTTTGCCCTTAGTTTCAAAAAAAAAGTGTTCTTCTGGATTTCACTATTAGTGGTCTTTTAATGCAATGAACAAATTCACTTACACTATTTATCCATCCCATCATCAATCCTATCATGATGAAGCTACCATGGCTCAATTAGATTGGATAAATCAGTGCAAAACTAATTTGGATATCGAGATGCCTAGCATCTTCTATCTTGTAGTACATACTCATACAATATGAGATCAGGTACTCCCACTGAAATTCATAAAAACTTGTAACCAAAACAAGGTCCTCGATATCGGTCATATCTCATACCTCATTCATTTCTGAAAACACATTTTCAGCTCCATCGTTCTACTCAATTATCTAACAAATTTGAAAACTAAGTTTCACGGAGACAAGAATGAATTTAGACACCAATAAGAATTGTTGCTCATTTTAGATTCCAAATCACATGGAGCAATTTTAGAGTTACCGGAAGTTTGCAATAGAACTTTAAAACTTTTCTATACATTATTACTTACTTACAATATGGTACCAGTCCATAGAGTAAATATCAGATTTTGAACAGTTTTGATCTCAACTAACAAGCCTAGTGCGTAGTGGACTACGGATGCCAATACTATAAATATTCATGCAAAGACAATTTTAGACTATATATTATGATAGATATATGGAGTTAAACTAATTCTAAATTATTACGTCAACTCCCACTCATAAATAACATCCATGTAGTCGTTTTAGTGATTACACGAACCAAATTCACTACACCAATAACCGATCATCACGAGAGATGGTGCAGCTCCAAAGGCGAACATCGACATGTTGAACATATCATCCATATGACTCATGCTTTAACTTTTGGTTACGTGTTCCGAGACCATGTCTGTATATGCTAGGCTCGCCAAGTAGAACCGTAGTATTTGCGTGTGTAAATCTGGCTTACACCCGTTGTATGCGGACGTTGAGTCTATCACACCCGATCATCACGTGGTGCTTCGAAATGACGAACTTTCTTAACGGTGCATACTAAGGAGGAACAAATTATTATCTTGATATTATCTGTGAGTGGGATCATCTTATAATGATACCGTCGCGATCTAAGCAAAATAAGATGCATAAAAGGATTAACATCACATGCATGGATAATGTGATATGATATGGTCCTTCTTTCACTTGATCTCCATCTTGTGCATCTTGGCATGACCTCCATCATTCCACCGGCGTGGCACCAAGGTCCATGGCGTCTCCTTCTTGATTGTCCTCCAAATTTACAACATATCATCTAGATATTTAGCACGCAGGCCATAAATTAAAAAGACAACCATTTGGCTCCTGCCGGTTTGTCATAATTTACAAAAGATATCATCTCATACATCACATTTGTAACTTTGACCATATCACATCACATGCCCTGCAAAACAAGTTAGACGTCCTCTAATTTTTATTTGCATATTTTACGTGGCTTAGTGCTTTCGAAGATAAAACCGTTCTTACCTACGAACATGAAACCACAACGGTGATGAAAATAACATTAGCAAACCCTTTTATTTTATATCTTAACTATAGTGGGAGAGACATACACCCGCAGAGCCACTTATGCAAAACAAATTGCATGTCAGTCGTGGAACAAGTCTCATGTACGTGGACATGTAAGGTTAGTCTGGGCCACTTCATCCCACTATACCACTAAGATACAAAATATACAAAGGAAGCAATAACATGATCATCAACGCCCACATGCACATATGTGTTCTACCCGTACAAAACATCTACGCATAGACACGACTCTGATACCACTTATGGGTTCGTAGCATAGAAAATAAAAAATTTCCTACGATGAGAACACACCAACAAGTCAAGATCTAATCTAGGAGATGCTCGTAACGAGTGGAACATATTCCAAGAGAAACTCACCCTCGAAAATCGTAAGCGTTTCGAGAATAATTCTCGTGGATGATGTAGTCGTTCACTCGCCGATCTCAAGATCGTGAAGATGTGCGCTGCAACGGGCAACGCCTCCGTACTCGGTCACACATACGGCTTGATGACGACCTCCGTTCCCTCGATCCAGCGGGGCAGCGGAAGTAGTAGAACCACCAGAAACTCCAGCAGCACGACGACATGCTGTGGTGGAGAAACTAATCGGCCATGACTTCACCAAGCGGATGGCTGGAAGGTGGAGCAGCGCGAGGAGGGAGAGAGAGGCAAGTGTGTGGTGAGAGGGAGCTTACACCCCTCTTTATATAGGAGGGGGGGAGCCACGAATTTGGAGTGCCCCCACCTCTCCCCTCATCATGTGAGTCGAGTCTCCACTCAACCCACTCATCTCATCAATTCCCACTCAAAATTCCAAGGGGTTTTCTTTATTAAATAAAACAATTTCATTTCTTTTCAATATTTGTTAATTATATTAACAAACATTAACACTTACCCCCTTGGTTCATTTTTAATTTTATTAACAACAATTGGCAACCATTGACAATTAACTCCTTGAACTATTTCAATATTACCCGAAACAATTTTGGTGTTGTCCAAACTTTTTTCCGAAATTCCGTGTCTACCCAAAAGCGTCTACAAACCTTAAGTGTGTCACCTTACGGTTCATGAATAATGTAGACATGATCGAGACACCTCTCCGATCAATAGTCAACAGCGGGATCTGGAGATCCGTAATGACTCCTACATACTCGACGATGAATCTTGTGATCGTGTGAACCAAAAACGTCACAACCAATTCCTTTTGTCTCACGATATTTTACTTGTCCGAGATCCGATCATTGGTATCATCTATACCTAGTTCGATCTTGTTCCCAACAAGTACTCTTTACTCGTTATGTGATATGACATGCTTGTGACCTAGTCACGTGCTTGCAAGCGGTGTCGATGTGATATCACCGAGAGGTCTCAGAGTATATCTCTCCGTCATCTGGATGGACAAATCCCACTTCTTGATCCATGAGACTCAACTAATACTTTCAGAATACCCAACGCCACCTTTATAGTCACCCTGTTACGGTGTGACGTTTGATGTTATCAAAGCATTCTTCCAGTGTCAGTGATTGACATGATCTTATGGTTTAAGGATTAGGATTACTTCGTATGCTTAGTACAACAATGTAAACTTAATGATTTGATCGTATTGCTATACTTTAATTTGGGTGTATGTTCATCACATCATTCTCCTAATGACGTGATCCCGTTATTAACAACACCCAATGTTCATGATCAGGAAACCTTAATCATCAGTTAATCAACGAGCTAGTTAAACGAGAGACGTTACTAGGAACTCTTATTTGTTCATTAGTCACACATGTATTAACGTTTCCAATTAATACAATTCTAGCATGAGAAATAAAAATTTATCATAAACATGGAATAAGATAATAACCACTTTATTATTACCTCTCGGGCATATTCCTTTCACGTTTGAACTCGGCAGCCAGCTTATCATGCCGACTACCTCCTCCAGTGCACGATAACCTCTGACGCTTCCCATGTCACCAAAGATTTGATCTTCACATGCCTAGTGCACATACTTCAATAGCAACATGTCGCAAGTCGACTTTATCTTACTTGGTTTATATTCAGCTTAATTCTCCTTCCACTTGACGACTTCTAGGTTCTTGGGTTTAACATATCTAGGCGGCGACTCGTTTGAATGCGGTCGTTGTCCCCTCCCCCTTCAAGTGTAGTATTTTTTAGGTAATCTTGAGGACCTCCTGCCCACCGGGTTGCCGGCTCACCGTGACGTGTCTCCATGTCACCTTGTGGCTGGTTCTTTCCTAGGCTCACCAACAACAACCTTAGATTTATTAGCCGATTCGACCGCCTCTGACCGAAGAAGAACTTTGGTTTCCTCCAAGCCTAGCATGATTCATTGAGAACGGTTGTCTGTCAATGGCCATGCCAGCAAAACTCAATCGTAAGTCATCGAGGGCCGATTTGATTTGTCGATGAAAGACTTTGCAATCATTAGTAGCATGAGATAAAGAATTGTGATATTTGCAATAAGAACGCCATCTTAATTCATCAGCTCATGGTATAACATGATTAATCCGTATCACTTTATTCTTTAACAAGGCATCAAATATTCTGTCACACTTGCATATATCAAAAGTACATTTTTTTTCATCATCTCAATTCTTACGAATTGGCTTTAAGTCATTACACATGTAAGGTTTTGCCTTGCTTGGCCAAAAGTTAGCAGAATAAACTTCAGCCTCACCACTCTGCATTATTTTTAACCGTGCTAATTCAAGCCCTGCTCATCCGGGGCGAGTCTTTTGATTCTTTAACCCGAATTTCTTTAGCCAATGCTCTCTCTTGGACTTGGCAAACATACAATAGCTCATGCCCTCCGAACTTTCCTTTATATAGGACCTTAACCCTTTAAAAACCAAGTCGTCCATGCCTCTCTCAGTTGTCGCCAAACTATAGCATCGATTTCGTATGTTTCTTGCAAATAAACATGTCTAACATGTGAAAACGAGCACATGAGCTAGTTATTGAATATAGTTAATTCACAAAATGTACTATATCATTATGTGTATTATATATTATAACAGGCTATGTAGGAAGAGTTTGCCATATGCTAAAATTTTAAATTTACCAAAATAGCCTTACAAAAGGATCCACTGTTTATAATTTATGGGCTAAACCTAGGGAATCAAAGGAACTAACATAAATTTTGAAAATTGAATACTTGTGCATCCAGCCTTGCAATCTTTTAACATATAAAAATTATAACCATGGGTATTCAGGGTTTTTTCCAAAAGATGTAAAAAATACATCAATGGGTAAAATAGAAACGAAGAGACTCGCAAAAAGTAATTGATGGGAAAAAATCATGCTACCCGACCCTCTTTTTTAAGACCATATTCGTGAGAGGCATATCTCCCAACTTACCCATACCCCCACTATCCTCATAGCCAATGCATAGGCTAAGAAAATATGGTGACCATACTTGCCCTAGAGGGAAGGTCCAAATAGTAAGTATAATAGCAGGCAGTTTATTATTATCATTTACGTCCAAAGGGATTCTCGAAAACAAATAAAATAACTACGTCCAAAAGATTGTTGAATATGTGAAATAAATAAGCATCACATTGCATGAGCAAGTTCACTCCACAGACCATAGCATTTATGACATACGGATAAACCATTCTTATCAATGATAACGAGTTCAGTTAAAGCGTCTTCTATGTTATACTAAAATGTATGCTGACTAGATTCCATGTTTGATTTGGCTCGCAAATTTGTATGAGAAATCTGCAAAAAAAAGAAGAAGAAAATGTGTACACGCCAAATGAAACTAAGCGTTAATACAACATATAGAATATTTATGTATGTACAATTATATCGTGGGTGATTTTATGTTTGTGGGTGCTATTATAAACGATTTTGTTCCAACACCAAACACGAAGCATGTACATGTTTTCAAACTTATTACTTAACTTGCGAGGCACATTTGTTAATAGAGGCTTTCATAACTATACATTCCTAATAATACTCTACAATCAGTAGTGAGATATTTATTCAACCATACGTTTTAGAGATCTCCATCATAAGGATATTAAAATATATAAAGAAGCCCATATAGATAAATAAATAAATATATATATGTATGCACTATGCCAATTATACAAACTGTGAAATAAATAAATCAAGGAGATCTTTTATTACAGCATGCAATTTAAACGCAACACAAGAAATTTTACATTACAACTTGATAACAAAAACACTATAACTATGTTTCAGATATATTGATATATGGTTAACCATGTCGTATGAGTAAGAGAATTATACTCTTTAAGAAGATATTTGGGGAAATAATTTAAAAGAAGTATAACAGTTTAGTATAATATATATTTATTTGAGAGATTCAGAAATTATGATAATCAAATAGTGGAATCTTGTCCACCAACTATTGTGAAAGTAATGTTCTACACTCATGGATTGAGGGTTCACTTGGGTGACCGAATATTAGATAAGATATCGGTGGAAAGGATAAGTATCCTTATGCTCTATAGTTTATAATTGAAAATGAAGTTAATGATTATTGTGTTTGTCTAAACATTAACCTCGGAGGTAAAAATGCTCTCGATGTACCACTTGGATAAAAAAATGTAGAAGAATGTAAAAATCTAATGGCAATCACAACAATAACCATTTTCAGCATTTTCTTTAAAGAGCCGCTGATGCCCTGTGGCCAATTCTAAAACATGTGTAAGACAAACTTGTGGGTCCAACAAGTCTAAACATGAGACTTTTTTGTGTTCTCAGGAGCAAAACAAATGCGAGACGTTGTTGTTATTGGAACTTTAGTGTTGATATGTCATATGTTTATATTAGTGTTATAATTTGTTAAGTTTATATATCATTTATTTGCATCATATCACGAGTTTACACCATATGATGTAAACTTGTATCAGAGTACCATACAGAAACTCGTATCATATGCGACATGGCACGTAGAACCACACCACCGAAACAAGAAAAATTTCAGATCGAAACTGCGCCGTCGATGAAGATTTGAGAAGGGTTTGTTGCGGGATAGCCTCTGGTTGTCCCTCAGGTTTCTCCAACGATTGTCGCCATCGTCAACATGATAAGGAGGAGTAGCCCACTTGTGGACTACTAGTTATCTCTATATGCTATCATCATGTTTAGAACAATATGAGTTGTCATATATGCATATGCTCATTACTGTATTATGCTATCGTGGATGTTTTGATACAAGATGTGTAATGAGATGCAAGTCCAGTACAAACGTATTTCGTGGATATATATTATTATCCCGTTTGTGTATACATGTTCTGATCAAACCGGACGACATGCCATGCCTTTACTAGTTTTCTTCGTATCTCTACGAGAGGCTTCTGGGTCTTCAAGCCTCCAACAACATATACGCACTCATGAGACACAACAGAAAACATTCAGCATTTATCAATTAAAACTTCTCCTGTACAAATATCGATCGTTTCTTGCTGCCGGCTCTATCCAAGGGAGCCAACAGTGACACTATTATACTGAAATGTCTCCTCCGGTTCAGTCATTCAGAAATGCAACCGAACCGACCGAGAGTGTAGAGTTCCAGCTGGGTCTGTAGCATATGCCAACTTCTGGCCTTGTCAAATGTGCGCAGGTAGGCAAAGGATGATTCACGACGCTGCATCGACAGGGACAAGTGAGTCACGAGTTACTGACCAAAAAAAAGGCACACGTACGTACATACCACATAGGGCCACAAGAATCTTTCACTCTTTGACTCTACGGCCATACCCGAAGCACTACAGCCATCGGCACATGCATATGCCCTTCTTAATTTACACGAGCGAAAGCAACGGTTGTTACTGTTCGGTTCCCACGCATTTCGTTTCATGACGATTTTTCTTTCTTTCTACAGTAGATCGTTTCCTGACAAATTAAGATAATTATATGTAGAGGTACATTTCACAAGGGCTACCTGCCTAGCAGCAGCGTCACATGCGAGCGAAATCTAGTGCTGTCGTCTTCATCCTGTTACCGTTTACCTGCTGCCTCCCTGTTTCTCATGTGACTTGACCCTGCTGCCTATGTTGCCAGGCACTTGGATTTGCCCTCTGCCTCTACCTTGCCTGCATCCTACGATAGCAGCACGAACAGGAGTAGGACGGTCCCCAAGATAACAAGGTCATTTGATAGCCAGATCAGATACAGCGATTGCAAGTTCTGCTTCCTGGCAGCATTATGCCCCCTACACCTCACACACAAACTGTGTAGTACCTGATTTATAACATTTAGCTTTACTCAAATGGTACCATATGTGTCACATCTTCGTCAATCATGAGAACATGGAATGTATGTTCTTTTCAGATGAAAGATACACCGGTGGGCGCACATACATCATACTCAGAATTTGGAGGCCTCAAATATAGCAAATCCTTTTTAATTTTGAAGAAACATGCTCAGAACTTTTAATTACAACAGAAGTGCCTACAGTCAAACATTCTGCCCCTTTCAACCCGGGATAACCTTCTTTGGACAAGTCAGAAGTATTTGACAAGTGCTCGCAAAGGACAACAACCAAACAGTCATCCCAGGTGATAAGATTTCAGGATCATATTGCATCTTCAGACAATACAGCTCACCTCTATTATTTCCAAAAAAAAAGCATACCAGAGAAGTTGATCGTTACAACAAGTAGATAACTCCGATCTTAGGTAGTTTGGAGCCAATGCTTTTGTCCTTAGTTCATAGGGACAATTCGCAACTTAATTTACATAATCATTCCGCCCTATCATACCAAACTTTTCAATGCGTGTTCCGAGCCTTTCAATTCTACCACACCATGATGTGGAAGCCTAGGAGCTCAGGGGACGGTTTATTTCTCCACCATGTTCAGCCCGTGTATTTATGAGGAGCCAAGTTTTACACACCCTCTGTTTGGCAGCACATTCTGCCGACTCTTGCATTAGGTTAGGCCCACAATGGTAGGGTGTGTTCATCTCCCATCTACAGTTATGTTTCTTTCTTACAGGACCATCATGGTCAACCTTTTATGAACCCGGGAGAAACGGTATCTCTGCCAGTGAAGTGGGAAGAGGTATAGGGATCTTTTGAGCAGCTAGGTAAGTGATGATACCGGCTACATAACCTGCAAGGGCAAAGCCACTCACCTGCAAACACAATAAGTATCATGTCAACAATGAATCTTAAAAACATAGTTGGATAAACAATTGTAATATGGCCACGCATCACTTGGAATACAGTATGCAATGTGTTCTGCATGCCTATATTATTTAGTTGCCTGTGAGTTATTGTCTACATCAGACAGTCAAGGTAACCAGGTTTTGAACTGTAATGGAAGACTTGCTTTCCTTGACGAAGATTACAGAAGACTCACTCTAAATTTTAACTAGACTAGACATTATTCCAGTCTATGACAAGAATTCTTATTCGATCATCATCCGATGTCTCACCTTTCCTGAGTAGACATGAACTCTTGTTTTTCACTAAGATAGTAGGACACAAAACATGAAATCCTTTCTTTCCACCTTTCTTTGCTACTACCTCTGTGTATTATTATAAGGCATTTTAGTTAGTACTACTATCTAGGTGTACATGCATTTGCATGTTGATGAACCTACATGCCAAAAATAGACTAGGTACAAATTAAAGTGAGTGAATCTGGAAAGGAGGTAGAACGTCTTATAAAAAAGAATGGAGGGAGTAGATATGAATATGGATTGCATGCTCCCTAGTTGAGCGTCTACATATCCTGCGCTCAGCCATGATCTTTCTCTCATCCATGCTTTCATGTGCCAACCAGTTCACCAAAGTCCAAGTTATCAAGGAAACGAAAAGTCCAAGTCATCAAGGAAGCTTTGTGAGTCTTGTGGCATTAATTGACCACTATACATCTAAATCGAGGACAATGAAAAGGGCATGCTTTGTTCGCTAAGGTTTTGCCACTATTTACGAGCAATAATGCATTAGAATAACTGGAAATATTTTTCTTGAAATGCAGTGCCGAAGAGAAATCTCTAAGGGTGTGTTTGTTTTTGGGATGGGGTGGAATGGAATGGAACCATTCCATTCCATTCCATCCCATCACCATTCCATCCCATCCCATCCCATCCCGTTCCGTCTGAGTGTTTGGTTGATATCTGAAACACCAGAATGGAATGGAGGCTAATTAGTCTAAACACCTAATTAAATAAACCCTAATTTAATTTAATTAATTAAGAAACCAAATTATTCCTCAAAGAGGAGCAAGGTCGCCGCGCTAGCTGCCGGCCCTCAGCCTCCGCCCTCCGCCGGGAGCCCTCCCCCCGGCCACGCTCGCGCCTCCCTCCCGGCGACCTCCGCCCGGCCGCGCTCGCGTCTCCGCGCCCGGCCGCGCTCGTGCCTCCGCGCCCGCCCACGCTCGCGCCTAAGCCGCCCCGCGCACGCGACGCATCTACTTCCCTGCCTCCATGGACGAGCTGGAGCCTGGCCTGGCCGTGGCCGCCGCTGGAGACCGGCTCCGCCCCGTCGCCGACAGACCTCCGCCTCGGCAGCCCCGCTCCATCCGACGACCTCCGCCTGCCGCGCGGCGACCTCCGCCCACGCCCTACGCACTCCGCCTGCCGCCCTCCGCCCGCGACAAACGAACTGCCCGCGCCCCCGTCCTTCCTTGCGCCGCCGATCTCAACTCGGTCCGGCCGAGAGACGCGTGAGGGTTAGCAAGGCGAGAGGTGAGAGGGTTAGCGAGAGGGTTAGCGAGGCCAGAGACGCGTTCCACTCGGTCCGGCCGATTTGGCCAGACAGGTGCGTTCTGCATCTACACGGAATATTCCGTCTCGGGGAATCAACCCATTCCATTCTTTGCTCCAGCTGAACACATGGATGGGCTCTGGGTGTGGAATGGTTCCATTCCATTCCACCCCATCCCAAAAACGAACACACCCTAAGCTAAGCGGCATTCTGAATTAAATGTCTGCTCTGAGCTCTACTGAAAAATTATTCAAAGAAACAATATCACAAATATGGGTTGTACAGAAAAAGTTAGAGCGAAATATAAGAAAATGCACTCAATACACCTTGCTAGCTAACGTCATATAATTATGAGAAAGAGATTTACCTTGCGAAAGTACCAAAAGAAATCCACCTTTTCAATTCCCATAAAAGCCACTCCTGCTGCTGAGCCAATGATAAGCATTGAACCGCCCGTACCAGCACAGAACGCAACAAGCTGCCAGAAGTCTGAATCTTGAGGAAATGAAGTCAGATCATACATCCCCATGGTTGCAGCAACAAGTGGGACATTGTCTATAATTGCTGATGCAACACCAATGATACTTGCAATAAGGTCAGCATTTGGGATATTGGCATCAAGATAGTTGGCTAGCTGCCTCAAAATCCCTGCAGATTCCAAGCTAGTGCAAAGAGACAGAAAGAACAAAACCAACAATTAAAAAATTAAGATCATTAACTGGCAATGGACTAGAGCGTAAAACGTAGAAAACGCTCCATTAATAAACAGGGTAACCAAGTTCATATGCATAGAAACAAATTGAGAGTTTGAACTGTCAGATAGGGGAGTGCAAGTACGGTTTGAGCTCAAGCCGCCAAAACAGTTGGTTAATTTCTTTTTTGTACTAGGTCAGTTGGTCAAGTTGCAGTTTGTGTAGGAAAATGAACTAGCAGATTGATCGCTTCTTCATATGGATTGAACTTGTTGAAGTTTATAGGTGCTGCACTAGCCCTTTCCATCATTTTTGACTTTTGGTTACGTTGGCTAGTGCATTAGGCCGAGTTTGAGTCCTGGCTTGCGCAATTAATCCTAAAAATTGGCGTTCCCCCTCTGTGCACTAGCCCTTTCCATCAGCTCGGACTTTTGGTTGCGTTGGCTAGTACATGAGGCTTAACAGAACTCAAACCATATTTGCACACTGTACTGTCAGATGTATATGAATTAGCCCGTGTATTTTGCAATTGCATAACAGCATCCTTATGTGTAATATATACATATTGGCCGATTAGCCATATAATATAATGAATACCAATAACACTGCACGACAGGCTTGAAGCATGCTTAGGGCTTAGCTCTTGTCCCAAACACTAGTCGTCTGCCGCCGTCCCTACCACCCTGCTGTCGCCGCCTCTCTCTCAGAGGGCCTAAGGTGCTTTTGAGTATTGACTCTCAGGAGATACTCAAACTGCTATGTCATATTAATTATTTTTAGACGACGGATTTTGCTCAATCTGCTACTCGGTCTTGAAAGACTACCTTACACACTTTCTTAAGCTATATCAAATTTTAAGCTTAAGATAAAATATATATTGGAATTAAATTGAAATGCCTCCTAACAGTTGTAGGTCAACAGTGACAAAACCTGATATTAACTACATGGCTTTAAGATTCCACAACTTTTCTAAATGCGAGCTCCACAAAAGCAAGCCCTCAGATAACCGGCCCAGAGTGGGAAAGGAGGGGTACCTGCCGACAGACAACAGAATACCTAAGAAGAATAAAATTCCTTGAGTATCAATCCGTGAAAGCGCCTGTGGAACTTTCAATCTCTGCCTTCCAGATTCTCCATAATGTATTGCATCTGTCAGAATCCAGAGAATCCCAAGACCAAGGAGCATCCCCATGTAAGGTGGCAAACCAGTGAGAGATTTGAACACCGGAACAAACACTAGGGCTCCAAGGCCAACAGAAAATACAAGCTTCCCTCGAGGGGCCATCTGCTCCGATGACAGCAAACTGGAAGATGTCTGAGATGATCCATTTGCTTCACTACATGCAACATATGACAAATTATCCCACAAGGCTTCATCAATATTGTTTAATGTAAATTATCATAAGTAGTCGTTTTTTTAAGAACCTGGTGAAGGACATCAGGGCCAGTGGGACCACCAATGAAACTACCGAGGGAAGAAACAAGCCCTGTCAGATCATAAGCCAAGAAGTTCAGCACTTTGCTGAACCAGCATGCACAAAAACGAATAAACAAAAAAAATCATAAAATGATTAATTGATGGCGATCAAGATCATTAGGTTTGTTCTGTAAAATGTGTCTTTCTGATGGGAATATCCCCCTACTTGAGATATTAGATTTCCAAGCATCTTCCATTCAATCTTTATTGATTTAAGCAATTCACCTCAATTTTGCACTATATCTCTAACAGCAAACTGCAGTATTGACTAAAATTTTATACTACTGTTGGGTAAAAAGAAATAGCACTCATTAAGGAATATGATTAAAAAAAGTTAACTTATCTTCTAGTTATATCTTTCAAGATACAATGGTTACATGTTCTCCTTCAGTGCAGTTTAAGTTAATCAGGTTCATCATTAACAACAGACATGATAGGATGTCTGAAATAATCATAGTAAATTCTAAAGTCTTGAGCAAGTGTTTAGTAATAATCAAATGTAGAAAATTATGGCATGGCGGGTCAAGACAAACTTGATCAACATTTTAGAGAGCTCTGACATTTAGGAAATATCGGCATAATGAACAATTTACAGAGCTCAAGCATGAAGGAAATGTCTGCATAAGCATAGACAGAATACAAGGATAAATTTGCAAATCTGACCTGTATTGTATTTAAAGTCGTAATCTGACCGTGGATCCACAACATAGTGGTTGTCACATCACCAATTGGTGTCCATGCACCCCCAGCATTAGCTGCTATTACAACAACAGCGCCTAACAATCTGTCCCAATAAGCCAATGTTTACTAAAGGTGCCAAACAGTCCTTCAAACCATCTATAGATAGATTGAAGGATAATAAGTTCCATAGACCAGCCTGTTGAGATATAATGAGATCTAATTTACGATGTTGCATTCATTTCTAACTCAATCCTATTTTTGAACAATATCAAGTGCTAACATACCACTTGGAGAAAGTGTCGACCTCAATCAGGTTGCCTCAACTGAGTCTGTAAATCAACACTTCCTCAAACAAACTGAGAAGGTGATGGTCTGACATACCAACGTTGAGAGAGAGAAAGATAACGTTGTAATTTGTACAAATAATCACATTTCCTTTTCTTTTATCTTTTAATTATCCTAAATGAAATTATTATTTTAATTCAACCTTAAAATTCCATATGGTTCTACATTACTTTGAACAGCCTGCATACATTCCGTGAGAGCTTTTCATGTTGATTTGGTGCCAAGACTAGCATGTCTTGCTATTTTGCGCCAGAACTGGCACTAAATACTTTTCCTATTTGTTTTACCCTTTCTTGGTGCTATGTGCAGCAAGGTGCAACTATCAGTGTAAAACAAATTCTGAAACGCATGAACAATGTTGCCAAGTTACAATTATCAGTAGACAATCCCACCACCTGGGTTCAGGATCTCATGAGCGCAGAATTCATGTTCCTACTTATAATGTGGGGGCTTCTGAAAGTGAACGGTTGCCCCCATGCGTGGTTTTGGTAGTTAGTAACAATCCTTATGGACTAATGTTTACATTGAGATATTCATACAGATCTTGTCCATAGGAAATTATAGGAGTTCATGTGTTGTACTCTTCAAGATGACATAATGACCAATGCTCTATTTAAGGGTTTATATGAAGAATGGTCATGTGTAGAGTTGAGCTCATTGCAAATATGGCTTGGAATAAAAGATTGAGTGAACAATCATGTTTACCCCCAAGCCATCATACATATCAAGAGAAGAAGATGAAGTGCAAGTTCAATAAGATGCATCTCGGAAGATATCTTTTGATTGAAGTCTGCAAAGGAGACATGAAGACGAAGCTTAGCGAGGCCCTCCCATAATGGAGTATGGGGGAGCATTTGGAGAAGTCTTCATCAAGCATGTGCTAGCAAGCGCAATCAAGAAAGGTGTTTCAACTTGAGAGAGTCAAGATAGTCATCATCGAGCTCAAGTGGAATGCGCAAGGCAAAGGTATGATCTTGATAGGTTTTCTATTTTACTGGTCTCATGGTGTTAGTGGGAGACCGGGTTTTAGGATAGACAGTGTACTATCAAGAGGGGCTCTCAAGTGAGTAACTTGATACATCTTTGTGAAGAGCTCAAACCTTTGCATACTTGGCATTTCATCTTTCTTGATTCTTACTTGGCTTTTCTCCTTCTTGTGTTTTGGTGCTTGTCGTGATCTTCATAACAAGCCCAAGTTCTTCGAAAACGAATTTAATATGGAAAACGTGTTGTGTTTTCGTGTGGGAAATATTATCGGTTTATCTCCGAGGAGAGTTCCACACCTTCCTATGTGTGTCAACTTGACTCTATTTATGGTTCTTAATATTTCCTCTTTTAGTTGAAATGCTCTCGTCGTTATCTTTCCAACAAAATTGGTTTCATCTCGTTTGGATTTTTATTGCAAAAGATATGATTTTCCGAAGTTTATTTCTGCGCGGGCCAGCCGCCAGGCCAGCCTAGGCTGGGCTCCTGGCTGGCCGGCGCAGCAGCCCCGCCAGCTCCTAGGCCTGCCAAGGCTGGCCTCCTGGCTGGCTGTTTCTGCTGTCCCGCTAGCTCCTAGGCCGGCCGAGGCTGGCCTCCTGGCTAGCTGGCGCAGGAGCCCCGCCAGCTCCCAGGCAAGCCAGGGCTGGCCCCTAGGCTGGTCCTTCTGCAGCTCGCGAAAACGCCCCCAACGGCCATATTTTCTAGTGGACTATTCAAAGGCTTTCTTCCGCATTTGTTCTAACAACACTTGAGCAAGTTTTCCTCTCCTCTCTCTCCTCCATTGTTGCTCTTTGGAAAGCTTACTCTTCCTCTCAATCCCTCGCATGGTTCTTGCTAATATTTGAGGGAAAGTGAGAGGTGATCTTGATCTACGTTTTCACCGATCGATTTCTCCTCTAAGTGAGGCAAACCTTGTAGATCTTGATCTTGGAGTTCTTGGTGCATCTTCTCTTTGTTCTTCCTCTCTTATTCCCCCATAAGCATTTGTTGCTTTGTTGGAATTTAAGAGTGTCTTCTACATTTGGTGCATCGGTGTGCTCTCCACGAGGATTCGTGGAAGTTGAAAGTTTGTGAGTTTGTTACTCTTGGGTCCTTGGACCCTAGACGCCTTTGTGGTGGTTGGACCCTTGTGTGGTCACTTGAAGCCGTTCGGGAGCCCCCAATCCCATTATGGGTTGTGCCCCGGATTGTTGTTGAAAGCCGTTCGGGAGCCCCCAATCTCATTGTGTGTTGTGCCTTGGATTGTTGTTGAAAGGCTCCGGATTCCGCCTCAAAGGATTCCGATAGTGGAAGGTGAACCAAGCCTTTGTGGTGCGGTTGACCAGAGAAGAAGGTAAAACCTTTGTGGTTGTTGAACCATTGTGTCGGTTCACACCTCTCCAACGAGACGTACTCCCTTAATAAGGAGGAACTCGGGAATACATCCTCGTCTCCGCGTGTCTCGGTTATTTCTATACCCGAGCCTTTTACTTATGCATTTTACATAGTGATAGCCTTCATGCTTGAAGTATTCTATAGCTATCACCTTGTTGTTTGTCTTGCTTAGCATAAGTTGTTGGTACACATAGGTGAGACTAGTTTATTTAGGTTGTCGGCTTGTTAATTTAAAATAACATCTGCAACTTAAGGTCATCTTGAAAATAAGAAAGCAGTTCTACAGAAATATTTTGAGCTTCGTACGTCGGTAATAGGTCTAAGAAGTAAAATATGGGCTTATGGAAATAAGGAAAAATCATATAGCGAAAACTAAAACTTGCCTAACTTGAGTGTGCCAAAGTATGACATACCATATGTGCCTTAATGAAAAGAATGGTAGAGACAATAAGAGGACAATTTAATCAGGTTTTGCTACTGCGTTGCAAAGAGTAAATATGTTGACTTAGGAGCAAAAGAATTACCAAATTACACAACTAAGGAGAACACGTGGATTGAATCATTGACACTAAATATGTTGACTTAGGAGCAAGAGAATTACCAAATTATGTACAAAGGTAATAGCTGAGATAATCGAGATCATACTTTCTATACTCTGATGGAGGTACTAGTTTCCGGAGCAGTGACACCATGACAATAGTCGAAGTCAAGTTGTCGAGTACAGAACTCATAAAGAAGGTAACAAAGCCAATCTGAAATAAGAAATGATTTATGCATCGAAAAATCAAGCATGATGATAAATGGCTCTGAAATAAGAGGTTAAAAAGTATTGTAAGGTCAGACTGAATCAGTGAGTGGTCGAGCAACAACGTTCTTTTATTCACGAAAGACAGATTCAGAAATAAATGGTTGTTCTATAAAATCCCTATCTCTGGATCTCTACAAGGTCATCCCAGCATCCATCCATCTCAGGCGAATGGTGCCTGAACCCCTACCGGAGGATGAATGGATTGCATACATAAGGAATCCTCTGCATATTACCACTTTCGCTCAATTCCTGGATATTTAGGATGCAAACAGAGATATCAATCTCCTCCCGGATCCAGGAGATTCGTAGATTTGAAAATGGGAGGGAAGTGTCAGGGAAGTCTATTGCGTCCCTTACCAGGTGCAGTCCCTTTCATGCGCTATTTGGAAGCCATGGGCAACTCTAAGCTGAAAGATTTTTATGTGGCTCGCCATTCTGAAGCACTGTTCGGTGGCTAATCGAGACCTCCCACACAGTGACTCCTTTTCTGCTACCGGTCATCCGTCGAACATACTAATAACCCTCCTGGCAGGCTGCCATGTGATCGCAATTTTATGGGGAACACCCTTAGCTGGGTCAGGCTTTAACTTCCTCAATCTCAGGTATATGTGGAGCTGGAATTGGTGGCAAGACTCTAGAGAAGGACTGCACAGGCTCAGCAGTCAAGGCTTCAACGGCCTGGTCATGCTCATCATTTGGCAGTTTTGGAGAGAGGGAGAGAGAGAGACACACACACACACACAATAGAGGTTCAACAGTATAGCTCTCCCTCTAGTAGCTCAAAGGATGGTGCACTACCGAAGGCAAAGGACTTCAAGGTTGCGTCCGTCATCCATCCATTTCTTGTAACCCTCGGGTGGTCATACCATTGGAGCAGCCAATCATGGCACTGTAAAACCTTTCTACCTACCGTCATGAACATACCAAGCACCTCTTTCCAGGAAACTCAAAGCCTACATCTCGATGCATTGATAAGCAGGTAGATTATTTACACGCCTATGAGAAGGCTACACGCGTTATGCCATGCAATTACACCATGCCAGAAATATCAAGCAGAATCCCCTACTAGCAGCCATCACCCACAAATGCACCTCCCCTTTGCTGGTCGTCATGAGACAGCCGACCTCTGGATTCATAGTATCGAATATGGCAGAGTTTGGCAACTAAAGTTGCCTGAACTAGAGACTAGGTATCGCGTGATAGCAGATAAAGATTTGAGAAACAAATATGAACAATAAATCTGCTGATGAGTCACTCGAATTTGAGCTGCCTTAGTTGGTAAGGTCAGATGAATAGAGAACCAAGCATCTCAAAGAGAACTGTGCAACAGTAGTAAGAAGACGAGTGGAAGATTTTCTTTGGTGAAAGTGTCAAGGTTTCCTCTGGACTGAATTACCAGAGGGTGGAGAATTGTTCAGTTCAAGGTGAACGACAAAGACCAGCTAAGTGGAATCACGTGTACTGCGAATGTTTTCTCTCTATTAAATAGGTTAGTAAATATAAGTTTGTTTTGTGGGAGTCACTCAATATAAGTTGATCATTAGTTCAAAACACCTATCTGTTCTGGACAAATAGTGGTCCGCTATAAAGGCAAAAGGTGTGGCTCTAGAACACTTTGGTACTAGCCCTCAATGTTTGACCACTGGCAACTCATTTCGGTTTGTTGGTTACTGGTAGCACACTGAGAATTACGAAAAAGTATAAGAACTATCAAATGAAATAAAAAATTCTGTGTAAGAAAAACTCACCACCCAGAGAAGAGTCCTAGGATTTCTAGTAGATATATTGTCAGTCACCAGCTTAAAACCTTGATGTGAATCAACAATCTCCACAATGGTCATTGCACCAAGCAAGAAAAACACTATTTCACTAACTTCAACAGTACTCTGACTCAACTCTTGAACAGCTACATCGGTCGAGGGAGCCTAAATCATATGAAGAACAGAGAAGAAACAATAAATATAAAACTATTGAGTATCATCTAACAAGTTCTCAAATATATTCAGAACATAAGGATTACATCATTGTATTGAAAGTGTAGATCATCCTAGTGGACAAAATTATTGTACTTCCAAACTAGATAGTCACTAGCAAAGACAGGCTATGTTATTTATCTTCATGGCAAAGTACACCTTCACATCTGAGGATGCACATGCACAGGAACTAAACATTATTTGTAATTCGTAACAAGCAACTAGGCACCGTAATTCTCGCAATAAAAAAAAACTAGGCACCATAATCCGACACCACCAATAATGGAATTAGCATATACATAAATAATGTCATAAATTTCCTTAACACTGATTACAGTTGAAAGACATGCACACTTATTACAGAAGTTCTTATTTTTGTTATTAAAAAGATAAACTAAAACATGGAAACATAGATGGCAACGAGGAGCCATCCAGCCAATATTAACGTTGAA